>JARKNS010000002.1:43832500-48832500 GCA_029990575.1 Petunia axillaris subsp. axillaris | reverse complement strand
GTGCTTGGAGGAGCGAGGATGTTTGCGAAAGATGTGGAAGATTGTTTAAGGTTAGGCATTTGGGTTTAGAATTTTGTGCAGATGTTGTGGAGGGCTTGAGCTGTGTTAGAATTTGAGTTGGCGCTCAACTACTTGTGATTGTCACATGTTAATTGCTTGCCTTGCTTTATTTGCTCAAAATGCGTTAAATACTAGGTGTTGCTTGCTTGTATGCAATCCTATGAATGACATGCAAACTATCTTAGTTACCCTTTGAGAGGTTTCTTTTGTTTTGTTTATTTCTCTAGCAAATGTTGGATTTGTGAAGTGGCTGACCATTCACCACGCAAAGGATTCGAGATCTGATTGATTGTAGACGCTCTAGCTCGTGAACGATGTAGCACAAGAAGCTAATGAAATTGTTTTAAAGAACTTGGCAATTGAACTTAGTAGCATTATTTTCAATTTTAATTCAGATTGAGGCCCTGAATTGCATTGTACTTTAAAGCTTATGTTAATCTGAATAAACTCATTTTGAATTTATGAAAGTTGAAATAAAATGTATCGCATTCTTATTATATTATTTACGCTTGCATTTATTTCTGTTTCAAAATTAAAATTGATAAACCTGCCAAAGCTTTGCTTGTGATATATGGCAAAACAACTGAACCATTTGAAAACGATGCACTGAAAGTTATTGTCTGCGCTCTTTGGATATCGCCCTATCTGTTAGAACTTCAACTTGGGCAGCTTTTATTTGTTGGTATATGGTGTTGAAGCAGTAATGCAGAACTACGCACGGTCTGATTCCCAATGAGGGATACGTAGGCACCCCCATCGGGCTCGACCCTTTAGCATTTAAGTTTTCATTTTCCCCCAAGAAGGACAACTGGGGCAATTTTTGCAAAAACGAGTCAGGGATGCGGAAGATTATAACTGGGGCAGCTTTTATTTGTTGGTATATGGCGTTGAAGCAATGATGCAGAACTACGCACGGTCTGATTCCCAAGGAGGGATACGTAGGCTCCCCCATCAGGCTCGACCCTTTAGCATTTAAATTTTTATTTTCCCCCAAGGAGGACAACTGGGGCAATTTTGCAAAGCGACTTGGAGATGCGAAAGATAATAACTGGGGCAGAATTTTGCAAGAAGCGGCATTGGTTAACGATGAGTTGGCAAGAATTCTGTGATTTGTTAAGCAAACAGTGCAAAGTCTAAGCCAAAGGACGTTCAGTTTGTTTTAAAATATATTACAAGTTTAAGTCAAGGCAAAATTTTCAAAATGCATCTTTGACTTCATTTGCATCCGCATTAAAACATTTTATCTTGCCTCTATTTTCGAAAATCTATGCTATTTGAGTTCATGAGCCAAGTTTCAGAAAGCAATTTGCAAATCCAAGCCCAATGAAGACGAGGGAGCAGCAGAAGCAGCAAGATCAGGATGAAGTCTGCACAAATCAAATGCTTCCTCCTCCCTCCCCAAAGCTAACAAGTTTTTCTTTGAGAGCAGGAACATGAAAGCTTGCAATGAAAGGATCATTTGCACTATGGATGAACAATTCATTGAACGCGCATTCAAAGTTGCCTTGCAGATTGCGTCGCAATCCCTTTTCATGACTTAAAGCATTATGCTTTGTTATGGGTTATTGCCGAACAGGCGGCATTTCTACCCCTATGACTTTCATTCCTTATAGGCGACAAAGCCGAGGCTTGTTTTGTGTTTTCAAAACTAAGCCAAATAGGGCATCGCTTTGTTTCAGGTTATAATCCGCACAAGATCATCCTTGCCGGATTGTCGCGCCCATTGATTTATCAATAGCTATCGCACCGGCTACATTTCCGTACTACTTTGCTCTGAACTTGTTTTGAATTATGTCTTCGCACTTGCTCTAAAATAAACGCCTTGCTTTACTCTTCCAGGTTGACCATCGGCTACGAGAATTCCCTTGGTTGGACTATCTCGCCCATTGATTTCCCAAATGACTCTTGCATTGCCTACATTCCCACACTGCTTTTCTTTGTACTTGCTTTAAATTATGCCTTCGCATTTCCTTTGTATTACGTCTTGTTTTACTTTTCAGGTTAACAGGTCAGTCCCAAGACCCTCCTTGCTTCATGCCCGACCAGCTTGCCAGTTGATTTGTCAAGATTATTGAAAATGCTTTGCACTATGCCTTCGCATTTGCTTTATTGCTTCGCCAGTGGATGGGAAGACAATTTATCAAAGATATTGCAGCTTGCACTTACAAATTACGTCATGCCTACCATAAGCAATTGGAGGCATTATTATGAAGCCTATCCCAGGCAATTGAAGGCTCTTGTGTTATTGATCCTACCGTAAGCAATCAGAGGTCTTATTATCAAGTCTATCGTGAGCAAGCGAAGACTTCGTTAGCATTGAAGCCTACCATAAGCAATTGGAGGCCTTGTTCTGAAGCCTATCATAAGCAATTGAAGGCTCTTTTGTTATTGATCCTACCGTAAGCAATCAGAGGTTTTATTATCAAGTCTATCGTGAGCAAGCGAAGACTTCATTAGCATTGAAGCCTACCATAAGCAATTGGAGGCATTATTATGAAGCCTATCATAGGCAATTGAAGGCTCTTTTGTTATTGTTCCTACCGTCAACCATCAGTTTCTCAAAGATTATTCGCCTTGTCACATATGCAGCGCAAATCTATTTCTTCTTTTTTCATTATAGCTTTTGCTTTATTATTCACTCGTTTTCTAACGCATTTACTTTAAATTTGCAGAAATTGAACATCAGATTCAATAAGAACTGAAGGCATTCAACGTTTTGCGGCACTATTAATACAAGCAATAGGACCCAGTTTTGCATTATCTTGCCTTTATTAATCCAATTTGCAACTTTATTTTGCAGGCTGCTGTCAAAATTAGGCTCGTTCACCTTATAATCGAACGTTTTAGGCTCGTTCACCTTA
Source organism: Petunia axillaris subsp. axillaris (assembly GCA_029990575.1). Classification (NCBI taxonomy): domain Eukaryota; kingdom Viridiplantae; phylum Streptophyta; class Magnoliopsida; order Solanales; family Solanaceae; genus Petunia; species Petunia axillaris. The sequence goes on along the minus strand of JARKNS010000002.1, from coordinate 48,829,579 downwards.
TAATCGAACGTTTTAGGCTCGTTCGCCTTATAATTGAATGTTTTAGGCTCATTCACCTTACAATTGAATGTTTTGGGCTCGTTCGCCTTATAAATGAACGTTATGTTACCTGCGTAGAATATAGATTAGCCAAGTCGACTTGAGATATTATGTCTCGTTAGTCAACTTATCTTATGAAAGCCTTGCATTTTACAATTCGCTCTTGCTTTACTTATTGTCTTGTTTTACTGTTTCAGATAAGGATCAGCTTAGAAGTTCTCCGGGCGGAGTACTTTGTCAGTTGATCGAAGGAAGAACTTATCGATGATACCGCAACCCGCATTTACAATTTTATCACTTTATCTATTTCTTATTCCAATTATTATACTCCCTCCGTTTCAAAAAGGATGAATCTTTGCGGAGTACGAGGGTCAAATTGACTAATTTTGACCGAGAATTTGCACATCTAATTTTTAAATTTTTTGAAATAAAATTTATATATGTGAAAACTACATGAAAAATACTATAAGTCACAATAGTTAACAATTCAAAATAGTTAGAAAATATTTGTAAGACATGTGGTGAAACATAATCTTGTTTGACCCTTCAAATAGTAATAGGTTCATCCTTTTTGAAACGGAGGGAGTAGTTTATTAGCAGTTGCACGCTTACCGCTTGTTGAGATTATTACAGGATTTTTAGCAGCACCACAGCAGCATTTGGAACATGGAGCTTTTCTTAGCAATGAACCGGGGCAATCGTTGATATGAGCTAGACTCGTCAACGAAGACCTGAAGAATCGCACCCGCATAAGTCATCCACCCTAGAGGTAAGTCTCTTGTTAACCCCGAGTCTGAGGTTTGAGATTGAAGACAAGATGGCTCGGTTATCGAGGTGCAGTGGAAGCTATGTCCGTGTAAACCCCTCTTTGTGGGTGTGTCGTCGGCCCCCTACCCCTCCTCTACCCCGCCCATCCACCATTCCACCACGACCCTCCACCACTCACCGCCACCTTCTACCACCCTCCACTCCCACCACCACCTTCTACCACTCTCCACCACCACCCTACACCACTCTAATAAAAAAGATATGTACACATCAGTCGAGATGTGTACACATATTACTATATTACTATATGTGTACACATCTCGACTGATGTGTACACATGCAGATATGATATATATGTACACATATTATAATATGTGTACACATATAATAATATGTACACATATATATGATAAAAGTGTTACACATCTCGTCATATGTGTATGTGTACACATATTATTATATGTGTACACATCTGACGAGATGTGTACACACTTTTTTCAGCCGTGAAAACATCTTCAAATATGTATAAACATATAGAAAATATGTTTATACATCTGAAAAGATGCATAAAATGACTAGAATTAAAAAAATTAAAAGGGATAAAACGGGGATGAAGAAGAAACAAAATGGATACGAAAAAATAATAATATAGATGGTGATAAAATGAAATTTGAAAAGAAATTTAGAAGAAAGAATGAAAAGGAAGAAGAGAAAAGAGGAAGAAAGGGAGAAGAGAGAGAGAGATAAAATTTGAAATGATAGAATAAGGAAAAAGAGTGTAAAAGTGGGTGGGAAGGGGGAAATTCAAAATCTGAATTTTTTTGAAAAGTGGGTGTTTTCGTAAATATAAAAACTTTTAATTATACCCACAAGTTTTTAAACAATTCACTTCAACCCTCACTTAAGCTAATGACCCTTTGACTTGGTCTTGTCCCCTATCCTTCTATTAAGGCTTGGGAGGTCTTTTCCCCTCTTTTCTCTCGCTTTACTTAGTTCATTTTTCTCCACAAAAAGTACTGGTATTACTGAATCAGCAGAAAAATAGAAAGTACTACACATTTTGTGAAAGAATTATATTCAGTAACTATATGAATTAACCAACCACCATAGAAAATGGGTCTCAAATATCTCTTAGTTTTAATTAGATAAATTTGGCAGAATTTGTTTTGGTCTGGAAGCATAGAAACAAGAAAGTTTAGCATTTTGGCTGCAGGAAGAAGAGTTCCTCCAACAGCTAATTAATGTACTTTTAGACGTGGAAATAGAAGATTAGCACAAGATGCAGAGTTGCAGACAGTAATAGCTGGAGGCATGATGTTAACGGAGATCAACATAGTAAGAAGAGGTTAAGGAAAATCAACTGACTCATCATAATCATTTGTATATAGGTAAGCTAATTTGTTATGAGATGTATCAGGATGCTGATAATCCAAGCATCGCATATGAAAACCTAATTAATAACAAGAGTTAGCACTATCTATTATAAGGAGCAGGTGTGTGTAGATAATAAAGGGGAACTTTGGTTGCTCAACCGGCCAGTGGCCGCACAAGCTAAAGGAAATCACAAGCAAAGGATGTACCATAGCCAATAAAGCCTCGAGTATTGTTCCAATTGTCCAAAACCCGCAATATATAATCATCCACATGCCCCTGTTTTGTAAAGGCATAAGTTCAAGAAACCAGGATCCATATACATAACCACCACCTACTCCAAATCCGACCATCATACGTAGAACGAGCAATGATGTGTAATTTGGAGTGAAAGTACTGAGTGCTGCAGGAATAGCAATCACTAGTGCCACACTCAGAAGACCGTTCCTGGTAACAGAAAATTAAGGTACATATTTATTTCAAAGTGAAGTCAGGTGCGACAAACCAAAGACACGCGACTTTGTGTACATCCGTTGTTGATTAATACCCTTAAATTATCAATAAACTAAATGCACAAACTCCTTCTTGATTGAAAAGAAACACAATTTCTCATGATACATAGATTATGTGCAAGTGGGAAAAATTGAAATAGGCTTACCTTCTTCCGTAGCTATCTGCGATGAAGCCCCAAAAATAAGAGCCAAAGAGCATGCCAGCAAAAACGACAGTTGATATAAGGCTTTCTTGAGTAGAAGAAAGTTCCCACTGGGACCTCAGCACTGGTCCTATAAATGACAGAATCATAATTTCGAATGCTTCTGCCATGGAGCTAAGACCCGCATAGCACAACACCATATACTGGAATTTTCCAAATCCAAGTGCTGTGAGTGCTTCATCCAGTGTATACACGAGACCATCCTCCTCCTCTCGATGTGCCATCTCCGTTCAGTACTGATACTTGAAAAGCAATATAACTGAATTACTCCTTCTCTTATTAGCAAAACGTGTGAATTTCCATTATATATTACATACATAAAAGATAAAAGTTGCTGCAATCATATTGTCTACTGCTATAAAATAAGCTGAAAGATTCATGTTGCATAATTGCACTAACGATAGACAAGATATTTTAGTGATGATGAAAGCACATTTGCACCTACAGTCTCATGTGGCACTAAACTCATATAGCTCCAAAATTAGCGTCTCTTCTGCATTTTTTAATCGTAGTCTAGAGGCATGTGAGGTATCACGAATTAAATTCTATATCTAAGATGGGCAAGTACCACCTCACAATTATTGAAGATTTTATTACTTAAGAGTTATTGTCCCTTTTTAAGTCGATACAATTATTAGAATCAGTTGCGATGCCCGTAACAGTTTTTCTGAAATCTAGGAATCACGAGTTGTTCAAGATTAATGGCAGGTGCATGTTCCTTTTCAGCCATTGAAATATCTGGTTTAGAAAAGCAAACAAAATGTCGGCTTATTTTATACTCCGTAGAGAGACCAAATGATTGAGCAAATAACTTTGCAAGGAGTACACAATGGAAGGCCACATTTCATACTTTTCTTCCAGTTAGGAGTGGCATGTCCGACTTTTATTCTTTTATTTATTTATTTATTTATTTATTTATTGTTATTGGGTAGTTGTAGTGAGGAATGATTTTTTATAAAGCATACTATATGTTCTTTCTTCAACCACTAAATTTTGGAAGTATATATACCAGGATAAAATATATAGTGGTGGCTTTCTTCAGTCATTAAAAATATGTGGGTATTAGCATATATTTTTAATTGATAAAGTACGTCATATGATTGTTGCAACTTGCAACTTTAACTTTCATGCAAGGAATATAATACAAATATTCATAAAATTGGCTAATTTAAGAAGAGATTTTTAGGTCCCTGTTTGCTTCAAGTCACTATCAAGTATCCATGGCAGAGGAGCATGATGGGCTAGTGTATACACTGGTTGAAGCAGTCACAGTAGTTGGATTTGGTAATTTTCAATATCTGGTGTTGGGTTACGCGGGGTTTGGCTCTATGGCGGTATCATTTATGTTGGAAAATTGATTATGGCACCCATGTGGGTCAACCGGTATTCAAGTCTAAATATATATAGTTAATTGTTATATATATTAATATAAAATAAAGAAAAGACATGCCTATTGGAAAAAGCATTTGAAGAGGTGTCTTACTCCAAGTATAAAAGGGAAGTCCAGGGTGCATATCTTTTTTCCTGTGAGTAAACATAAGAAACAACCTTCTCCTCTTCTTTCCAACACCTAAATTAAGAACTCTTTTCTTCGATCATAGTGAAGAATTTTGTGGAGATTCCTGATGAAGATAAGTAATATTCTATAATTGGAACATTACGACTTAAATTGTGGAATATTCTTTACAATTCGTGTTTTTACATGTGATTGTATTGTCGACTAGTGAAACCAGGACCGTCTCAACAAAATTGGGGGCGTAAAGCTAAATTCACAGAGAGACCCTATTTTATTTTATTTTTTTAAAAAAAGAAACACCGCCGTATATATTTTTATTTAAAGTATACTTTTCTATTTTTTTGATGCGAAGTCATTGATTGCTGTTTTATAGTTGATTTTTTCAAATAATTCATTTTCAATTGATGATATAGCTATTACATTTCATCTCTCTTGACAAATGTTGATGACAAGTCCAAAGTGTATAGGGTATTCCTGCTCGTGCTTGTCAAATTATAGTATAGTTTAAGATATCGTCCCACAGAGATTGGATATTCTATGCTACAGACTTGGAATATATTGTTTACTATTTGAGAGAATCAAGCTGATGAAAGTTGAGATTTTTAAGTTTAATTTACTTTAACTAAACAAGACAATTTTCGAAAGATATCAAATTTTAAAAGAGCTGGGAATCATTGAATTCACTTGATAATATTTATAATAAAATCTCAATTTTGTAACACGTATTTCTCTAAAGAATAATTGCTTATTGCTAATTCAATTATGTTTTGCTCACTAAGAAATAATCAATTAATAAAACACTCCGTGAGGTTATGTAAAATCAATTGAGTTAAAACTAGTGACGATTAAACCGAAATAATTTTCTTGCTTGAATTGTGCTAAAAAGTAGTAAAAACTTCGTGAGAATATTTTCACCAAAAATCAATAATCTTTCTTACAACAATTCCTCCGTGAGAATTAAAATTGAGGTAATCAAGATTACGGGTTTGGAATGATAAATTACTAAAAATTACTTTCACACTATTATTTTATTCATCGGTTATTTATATATTAATTTTGCTCCGTGAGAATTACAAAATTAATATATCAATAACTTAGACATAAAATACATAGATGTGATAATACTTGTTAAGTAAAAAATATCATTCTAGCACAATATGAAATCAAATTGAAAGTTTCAAGCCAAGTATGCTTTAAAATTGAGATAATATTATAAGTATATCAAGCTTCATCAACTATCCCAACAAAAGAGATTACTCCATTATGGAGTAAACAAAAACTAAAAGGGAATTTAAAAAGACTAAAAATATTTTTACTACAAAGAGAAGAAGAGAGAGACCAAGAATAATTCTTGTCTTGCTAGAGAGAAAAGAAGAAAATAGTTACAAATGGATAAAAAAGGCTTGTCCTTCTACACAAGAGAGAGTTGCTATTTATAGCCAAAGATGACTCCTCACTTATGGCAAAGTGAGATATAAATTGCCCAAATAATATCTCTTTCTCTTCAAATTTCATGTGCTAGCTCTCACTTAGGCAAATGTAGATGGCAATGTAGTTTTCTACCTTCACATCCCATGTGCTAGCATTCTTCAATTTACTTTGGCAAAAGTGGAGAACAAAGTAGCTTTTTCTTCATTCTTATCCATGTGCTAGCATTCTTCAATTTACTTTGGCAAAAGTGGAAAACAAAGTAGCGTTTTCTTTCTTCAAATCTCATGTACATTCCCAATTTAGTTGCTACTTTGACAAATGTGACTTTTTCTTCATTCTTATCCATGTGCTAGCATTCTTCAATTTACTTTGGCAAAAGTGGAAGACCAAAGTCTTCTATTTCACACATGCTAATTCCACATTTGATATTTTGGAGTTTGTTTGCCCAAAGTGACTTTACTTCTTTCCTTGCTAGAAATCCCCCAAACAAAATTACTTTGGCAAAAGTGGCTTCTCTTTTCAAGCTTCTTTATTTTTATTTTTTTTTTCTTTTCCAAGTATTTCTTTTTCCTTTAAAGAATTATTAGAAAATATGCGAGGATATGATATAAATATTCATGTATTATTTTAAAATATTTATTTTTCATATTAAAAATACATGAATAATTTATATCCATCAAATTCCCCCACACTTGAACTTTTGCTCGTCCTCGAGAAAAAAGAAGATTTTTTTTTTCAAAAGCTAATGACTTTTGTAGGATATAAAATGTGTTCAAAAATAAATAACCTTCATTATGTTCAATGAAATTATCCTTTTTAAATTCACCAAATTCTTTACCTTGTTCTGAATTTTGGTTTGATCAACAAAAGTTTGCATTCTTCTCCCCTTGAGTTTTTCAGAATTGATTGTTTTATGACCACTTATTTAAGTATCATAGTCTTGTCCATAGGCTTGCTCCTCATATTTATCTCCACTAATATAGATACAACATTGATTTTTAAAATCTTTTTAGGACTTTTCTTGGCTTGTAATATCAGGCTTCAGGCTGGTAGGTTATAAGGATATATTTATAGTGACTTTTCTTCTTCCAGCTAGGAGCAAATATTTCTTTCTCAGTACTTCCATCCTTTCTAAGTATTTTCTATTTGTATTTCCTTTTCTTTGTACTATCATACACAATCACATATTCACAATAATTTTTTTTTTCATTTTTTTTTTCACAATATTTCTTTCCTTCCTTTTTTTTTTATTTTTATCCATCTCTTTCATAGCTGGAAAAAAAATGATAACTACGTCTATATGTGTACATAAGGGAATATACATAGAGACTTTTTTTTTTTTTTTTAGTAGAGAGAGTGTTTGAAAAAAAAAAAAATAGGATCAAGGCTCAAAGAAGGGTTGTAAGTGGTAAATTTTTACATTTGGATAGAGATAAAGAGGTTTGAATTGTGGATCGAAGAAGGCCTAATTTCCTTTTCTAAAAATCAATGTCATCCATTATTTCGCCTCGAAAAATATTTAGAGCAAGTTCTAGCCAAGTTTAATGATTCTACCTGTTTTTGTGATCATAACTTTTCTCAATTCCAATGATTTCCAGAGTTGAAGATACATTCTCTTGCTTTCACAAAATCAAAATTATCAACAAGAAAAATTATATGGTGAAGATAAAAAGAAATAATATTGAATACAATGCAAAGAGTTTATTTTGTTAATTAGTATACCTACAAAAAATCATAAAAATATTTTATAAAACATATATAAATCAGAACTATCCTTCCCCTCACTTGGATATTTCATTCTCCTGGATGAAAAATGCATTTTAGGACGAGTTAAACGGGAAGTAAAAGAAAGAGTTTTTTTTTTTTTTTAAATAATAAATAAAAAATAAAAATACAATAATTAAAGTAGAAAATACTGCTTAATAAGTAAAATGTAAATATTTTTGGCTTTCAAATTTACAATCACAGAAGAAAGCTTGAAAGAAACTGTGATCACACATATTCTATGTGTAATAGACTGACTAATTTAATACCTTAACAGTCATGGGGTCCTAGTTTAAATATAAACCAGAAAATTACCTGCGCCATCATTAGATTTGCACAATTAAACGGTTAACCAACCAGTAACTTAGGCATACCGATCACCATGGAGTTGCTCCTGTATAGGTGACTCTGTTTTTGTAGAGGCCTTCATAAGATGTTCCGGTTGTACAATAATCTGGATATTAACCAGATCAATTGGTTAAGCATTTATTATCCAAATCTATGTTGGACTTATGAGGCTCCATTGCTTCACCCTCAATGGCTACGGGTAAGGAACCATAGTTCTGAGTTTAACGTCGCCAGCTCGACGTAGTAACTGTCACTCATCATGCTATCATGGTTACCGAAGGTTGTTTCTCAAAATGCCCTCCAAAGTACAATTTCAACCTATGACCATTTACCTTAAACTTGCTACCTCCATGGATCTGTTGAATTTCAATTGCTCCATAAGGGGTAACATCTGTAACATTGTAAGGACCTGTCCACCTGGATTTCAGTTTTCCTGGAAATAGCCTAAGTCGGCTATTGTAAAGAAGCACTTGATCTCCAATTTTGAAACTTTTTTGTCGGATCAAGTTATCATGCCATTTTTTAGTTTTTTCTTTGTAAATCTTGACATTTTCATAGGCTTCCAATCTCAGCTCTTCCAGTTCATTAATTTGAAAAAACCTATTTTTACCGGCAGAGTTCAGTTCAAAATTTAGTGCTTTTAATGCCCAATAAGCTTTGTGTTCTAATTCTACTAGCAAATGACAAGCTTTTCCAAAGACTAATCTGTATGGGGATGTTCCAATTGGCGTTTTGAATGCCGTTCGGAATGCCCATAGTGCATCATCTAATTTTAAGGCCCAATTTTTTCTTGAGATTCCAACCGTTTATTCAAGTATTCTTTTTAATTCGCGGTTTGAAACCTCAACTTGCCCTTGAGTTTGAGCGTGGTATGGTGTTCCTGTTTTGTGAGTCACACCATATTTTGTCAGTAAAGCAGAGAATTGTCTATTCATGAAATGAGTCCCTTGGTCACTAATGATGACTCGAGGTGTGCCAAATCTGATAAAAATATTTTTTTTGAGAAAATTACACACAGTTCGAGCATCATTCTTTCTTGTGGGAATGGCCTCAACCCATTTTGAAACATAATCTACAGCCACCAGGATATATTCAAAAGAATGAGATGAAGGAAAAGGTCCCATAAAATCTATGCCCCAAACATCAAATATCTCACATACCTGTATTGACTGCAGTGGCATTTCATCCCTCTTGGTAATGTTACCTGTTCTTTGACATCTGTCACATTGTGCAACGTAAGCACGTGCATCCTTAAAAAGTGTTGGCCAGTAGAATCCAGCTTCCAAAACTTTAAAGGCAGTTCGATTTGCAGCATAGTGTCCTCCAACTGCTCCATCATGGCAATGATACAAAATCTTGCTCATTTCTTCCTCAGGTACACATCTTCTGATAATATTATCTGCACAAAGTCTAAACAAGTAGGGATCATTCCACATATAATATTTAGCTTCAGATATGAGTTTTTTCCTCTGCTGGTAAGAGAAATCTCGAGGTGTCCAATTTCCAACCAAGTAATTTACAATGTCTGCAAACCAGGGTGGTTGAGTCACAATTGAGCTGACAGAAAGTATATGTTCATCAGGAAACTCTTCTTTTATTTCACACGACTCATGAGGAGGGGTTCTAATCTAGACAAATGGTCGGCTACCTGATTCTCAGTTCCCTTTCTGTCTTTTATTTCAAGGTCAAACTCTTGGAGAAGTAAAATCCATCTTAACAATCTAGGTCGGGCATCTTTCTTTGCTAAGAGGTATTTTAAAGCTGCATGATCAGTAAAAACAGTGACCTTGGTTCCTATCAAATAGGAACGAAACTTATCGAAAGCAAATACTACTGCCAGTAGTTCTTTTTCCGTTGTGGCATAATTGAGCTGAGCCTCATTCAATGTCCTACTGGCATAGTAAATGGGACGAAAAATTTTATCTTTTCTTTGACCTAAAACAGCTCCAACTGCTGTATCACTAGCATCTCACATGATCTCAAAAGGTTGGTTCCAGTCTGGGGATACAACTACAGGAGCAGTTGATAATTTCTCCTTAAGAGTGTCAAATGCTTTTAAACAATCACCTGAAAAATCAAACTTAGTATCTTTCATCAAAAGGTTAGTCAGAGGTTTTGAAATTTTTGAAAAATCTTTTATAAACCTTCTGTAAAAACCTGCATGTCCAAGAAAGCTTCTAATGCCTTTAACAGTTGTAGGAGGGGGTAATCCTGCTATAAGATCAATTTTAGCCTTATCAACTTCTATCCCTTTAGCAGTGATTTTATGTCCTAAAACTATTCCCTCAGTAACCATAAAATGACATTTCTCCCAATTAAGAATCAGATTTGTTTCTTCACATCTTTTAAGAACTAAGGTCAAGTGGTAAAGACAATCCTCAAATGTTTTGCCAAACAGTGTGAAATCATCCATAAAAATCTCCAGAAAATTTTCAGTCATGTCTGAGAAAATTGCGGACATGCAACGCTGAAATGTTGCAGGTGCATTGCATAAACCAAATGGCATTCTCCTATATGCATAGGCTCCATGAGGACATGTGAAAGTTGTTTTATCCTGATCTTCTGGTGCAATTGGCATCTGGTTATACCCTGAATATCCATCAAGAAAACAGTAAAAACCATATCCTGCTACTCTTTCTAACATTTGATCAATAAATGGTAAAGGAAAATGGTCTTTTCTTGTGGCATCATTGAGACGTCTGTAATCAATACAGTCCCTCCATCCTGTAACTGTTCTGGTAGGTATGAGTTCATTGTTTTCATTTTTAACAACTGTCATACCTCCTTTCTTTGGTACCACCTGAACAGGACTTACCCAAGGACTGTCAGAAATGGGGGTAAATGATACCTGCAGCCAAAATTTTAATTATTTCATTTTTAACAACTTCCTGCATTGCTGGATTCAATCTCCTTTGGGGTTGGACTATTGGCTTATAGCTATCCTGCATGAGGATTCTATGTGTGCAAATAGCTGGACTAATGCCTTTGATGTCTGCTATAGTCCACCCTAGAGCTCCTTTATGTGCTCTCAGTACTTCAATCAACTTATGTTCCTGTTCTGCAGTCAGAGAAGATGAAATTATTACTGGAAATAATTTGGGCTCAAGATAAACATATTTTAAATGAGAGGGGAGAGTTTTAAGTTCAAATTTTGTTTGAACTTCTTTTGACTGTGTCTCTTCCTCTTCTTCAAAATCATTTTCCAATATTTCAGCTTCACTTCTCATTGTGGCATCATCATCGTGTGTTGTGCCAGATTTAGCCAAGCATCTTTCCATTGAGTCTGAAATTAATTGGTCATCTTTGAATTCATCTGCAAGATCACTAATCATGTCAATTGAAAAACAAGAAGTTGATGTCTCATCTCCTGAAAATTTTTGAATCTTGTGCATATCAAAAATGACTCTTTCTTCATCAACTCTCAAAATTAGTTGTCCTTGATGGACATCTATGATTGCTCTACCTGTAGCAAGAAAAGGTCTACCTAAAATTATTGGTTCATCAGGACACTCTTCCATTTCAAGTACAATAAAATCAACAGGGAAAACAAACTTATCTACTCTCACAAGTACATTTTCAATAATTCCCTTAGGTCTCTTAGTACTTTGGTCTGCAAACTGAAGAGAAACAACTGTGTTTTTCATCTCACCAAGATCCAATTTTCTATAAATAGAAAATGGCATCAAATTTATTGAAGCTCCAGAATCACAAAGTGTTTTTTCAAAATATACTCCTCCCAAAGTACATGGAATCGTAAAACTTCCCGGATCACCGAGTTTTTGTGGTAGCTTATTTTGAAGTATAGCACTGCATTTTTCAGTAAGCATTACCACAGAAACTTCTTCCAATTTCCTTTTGCTTGACAAAATTTCTTTCAAAAATTTAGCATATGAAGGCATTTGCAATAAAGCATCAGTGAATGGAATATTAATGTGAATCTGTTTTAAAATTTCCAAAAACTTTGCAAATTGACTATCAAGCTTTTCTCTTTTCATCTTTTGTGGAAAAGGGATCGTCACAGGGAGAGGAGTTATTTTTTTAAAATTCTTTTCTTTCTCTTCAGAGGATGTTTCAACATTCTTACCCTTGTTGACTTGTTGTTCTAACAAGTTCTTTTCCTTCCTGTCTGCATAAGGTTCATCAAGATTCTTACCTGACCGTAAAGCAATGGCCTTAAGGTGTTCTTTTGGATTTTTCTCTGTATTGCTTGGTAAGGGACCTTGAATTTTTTCAGACACAAGAGTTGCTAGTTGGCTTACCTGAATTTCCAAATTTTTTAGGGCAGAATTTTGGCTTTCTATTTTCTCGTCAGTGGCCTTAATGTACTTGTACAAAAGGTCATCAAGACTTGGATGGGCTTGTTGAGGCCTTTGCTGATATGGAACTGTCTGCTGATATGGCCTGAAATTTGATTGCCCGCGATTTTGATTCTGGTAACCTGGTGGGCTATGTACCTGTTGCTTCTGGAAGCTTTGAGAGTTCTCAGCACCATTTGGATTGCTCCACTGGAATCCTGGATGTTTCTGTGCCATTGGACTTCCAAAAGGGTACGGCTTGTACCCAATGGAATTGACTTGTTCATCATTCTGAATGGTTGCTTGGCACTCATGATTTTGATGGTTTCCTCCGCACATGTCACAAGCCTCAGACTGGCTTGGTTGTTGTGTATTCACCTGATAAGATTCAAACTTTTGTGCCAAAGAAGCAATCTGTTGTGTTAGTGTATTTAAAGCATCTGCCTGATTTACCGTAGCGGCTTTTTTGATAATTATACGATCAGATGGCCATTGAATGGCATTCTCAGAAATCTCATTTAACAATTGCAATGCTTCAACTGTGGTTTTACCCATTATGGAACCTCCTGCAGCTGCATCTATCACATTTCTAGAAGATGGTTTTAGCCCGTGATAGAAAATGTACAACTGCATATGTTCAGGAATGTCATGGTGTGGACATTTTCTTAGCATTGATTTTAATCTTTCCCATGCTTGATAAACTGACTCAGTGTCAGTCTGCAAGAAATTAGATATATCTTGTCTTAACTTTGTTGTTTTAGCAGGGGAAAAATATTTGTTTAAAAACTTCTGAGTCATTTGATCCCATGTGGTAATAGACCCTTGAGGTAAACTTCGCAACCAAGTCTTGGCATCACCTTTTAAAGAAAAAAGGAAATAGCCTTAACTTGATTGCTTCAGCAGGTACTCCATTATATTTAGCAGTTTCAACCAGTTCCAAGAAATCAATTAAATGACTATGTGGATCTTCACTTGGATCACCAGTGAAAGTACAAGATTGCTGGATTGTTTGAATCAGGCCGGTCCTGATTTCAAAGTTGTTTGCTGCCACTGGTGGTTTCCTGACACTAGATTCACAATTGAAGCGGTCTGGTCTAGCATAATCCCGTAGGATTCTATTTGCTGGTCTTGGTGCTACTTCATCAAACTGCTCCTCTAGGTGGGCTGGTGGTGCGACTCCCAATGGATCAACACCATCTCCAAGTTGGTGCTCCATTTGATCACAAGTTACACTTTGAGAAGATGATGATTGTCCTTTCTTGCGCAACCGCAAAGATTTTTCAATTTCAGGATCGTAATTGACCAACTCTTTATTAGAAGAGCGGGTCATAAACTACTTGAAACCTTTAAAAAAAAAAAAAAATCAAAATCAAATCTAGGTCCTAAATAGTTGTAATCATAACACTACAAGAAAATACAAAAAGAGAAATACTAGTAGTAGAAAATTATAAAAAGAACAGTAGATATATTATGAGAAAATAACGGTGAAAAAAAAATATAAAAAGAACTTGTCAATGAAAGATAAGAGAATAATAGGTGCTAATTTTTAAAATAGATAAGATCGGTGATAACTATAGTAAAAATAGCAGTAGTAATTAGTGATAATAATAGTAGGTAGTGATATATACTTAACAATGAAAGAAAGAAAATAAAAAAAAAAACTGTATGATATTAGGTAAACATAATATATTAAAGGATAATAAACATTAATACTAAAAACAATTACTGATTCTCTTTTTTTTCTTTTTAAATAAGGATAACAATAATAAGAAAAATAATAACACTAATACTGATAATAACGACTATTATGAAAAATACGAGAATGACCATAACAGTGAGCAATATAAATAATGAAAATTAACTTATACTAGTATAATATAGATAAAAGTAGTGGCTATATAAAAAAAATAAAGAAAGAAAAAGAAGTAATAATACGTAATAGATAGTATATTAATATAATAGAAATAGAAGTAGTACTACTTATAGCAATGTAAAAGAAACTCAATGATGAGATTGATAATAGTATATACTAATAACAGTAATGGTTTAGTAAGAAAAAAAAAAGTTAAATAGAAGCAGCCGAAAGGGAAAAGAAAAAGGAACTAAGAAAACTAATACTAATAAGCACTAGCAGATAGTTAACTAAGAAAATAATAGAAAATAATGATGAAATATGCTATAGAAGTACTGGACGAGAAAATAATGACGACACGGTATCTTACAGTACTTAGTTAAGAACGAGAAAAAGTAACATAATATAAAACAATAGTAATAACAGTATCCAGTAGCAATATTATAATATTATATTATATTATATATAGTAGTAAACAGCAGTAGTAAAGACTGTAAAGAAATTTAATAATAATAATAATAATAATAATAATAATAATAATAATAATAAAAGAAAAAAAATGTTAGAAACAAAAAAGAAAAAAAATATGTTAGAAGCATAATGGAAAATGTTAGAAGCAATAGTTAGTACGGTTAGTAATAGGTAGTTATAGTAGTTCTTAGTAGATTATGTTAATAATTAGTAATATTAATAAGTCCTCAAATTAGTAACCAAATATTTAGTCCGAAGTAGATGTATGCCAATCCCCGGCAACGGCGCCAAAAATTTGACGAGTCCAAAGTGTATAGGGTATTCCTGCTCGTGCTTGTCAAATTATAGTATAGTTTAAGATATCGTCCCACAGATATTGGATATTCTATGCTACAGACTTGGAATATATTGTTTACTATTTGAGAGAATCAAGCTGATGAAAGTTGAGATTTTTAAGTTTAATTTACTTTAACTAAACAAGACAATTTTCGAAAGATATCAAATTTTAAAAGAGCTGGGAATCATTGAATTCACTTGATAATATTTATAATAAAATCTCAATTTTGTAACACGTATTTCTCTAAAGAATAATTGCTTATTGCTAATTCAATTATGTTTTGCTCACGAAGAAATAATCAATTAATAAAACACTCCGTGAGGTTATGTAAAATCAATTGAGTTAAAACTAGTGACGATTAAACCGAAATAATTTTCTTGCTTGAATTGTGCTAAAAAGTAGTAAAAACTTCGTGAGAATATTTTCACCAAAAATCAATAATCTTTCTTACAACAATTCCTCCGTGAGAATTAAAATTGAGGTAATCAAGATTACGGGTTTGGAATGATAAATTACTAAAAATTACTTTCACACTATTATTTTATTCATCGGTTATTTATATATTAATTTTGCTCCGTGAGAATTACAAAATTAATATATCAATAACTTAGACATAAAATACATAGATGTGATAATACTTGTTAAGTAAAAAATATCATTCTAGCACAATATGAAATCAAATTGAAAGTTTCAAGCCAAGTATGCTTTAAAATTGAGATAATATTATAAGTATATCAAGCTTCATCAACTATCCCAACAAAAGAGATTACTCCATTATGGAGTAAACAAAAACTAAAAGGGAATTTAAAAAGACTAAAAATATTTTTACTACAAAGAGAAGAAGAGAGAGACCAAGAATAATTCTTGTCTTGCTAGAGAGAAAAGAAGAAAATAGTTACAAATGGATAAAAAAGGCTTGTCCTTCTACACAAGAGAGAGTTGCTATTTATAGCCAAAGATGACTCCTCACTTATGGCAAAGTGAGATATAAATTGCCCAAATAATATCTCTTTCTCTTCAAATTTCATGTGCTAGCTCTCACTTAGGCAAATGTAGATGGCAATGTAGTTTTCTACCTTCACATCCCATGTGCTAGCATTCTTCAATTTACTTTGGCAAAAGTGGAGAACAAAGTAGCTTTTTCTTCATTCTTATCCATGTGCTAGCATTCTTCAATTTACTTTGGCAAAAGTGGAAAACAAAGTAGCGTTTTCTTTCTTCAAATCTCATGTACATTCCCAATTTAGTTGCTACTTTGACAAATGTGACTTTTTCTTCATTCTTATCCATGTGCTAGCATTCTTCAATTTACTTTGGCAAAAGTGGAAGACCAAAGTCTTCTATTTCACACATGCTAATTCAACATTTGATATTTTGGAGTTTGTTTGCCCAAAGTGACTTTACTTCTTTCCTTGCTAGAAATCCCCCAAACAAAATTACTTTGGCAAAAGTGGCTTCTCTTTTCAAGCTTCTTTATTTTTATTTTTTTTCTTTTCCAAGTATTTCTTTTTCCTTTAAAGAATTATTAGAAAATATGCGAGGATATGATATAAATATTCATGTATTATTTTAAAATATTTATTTTTCATATTAAAAATACATGAATAATTTATATCCATCAGTTGATCTTAAATAAGATTTTATCAATTTTAATTTTGAAAAACTTCTTTCGGCTGAGGCAACAATTACATAAACTATTACATTAGTCTATAAGCAATATGTGTATTTGGAAAATATCTTGTCTTTTTATTTGATTGAGTATTTCAATTAGATGATTTCTTTTTCTCGTGTATTTCTGTTAGCACTTCTAAAAATAAGTCTAAACTATCAATATCATAATAACTACTTATTACTATTTGGTAAAGAAAATTCAAGGTTAAGATAGTATTTTGTACAATTCTCATTATCTAATGATCTCAAAAGTTTACGATTGAACCAAAAATATTTTCATACCTTCAAAAATGTTATGGCACTTTCTTCCCAAAAGTTTTTTTCAAATTTAATACATTACGATTTTCTTTAAATAATGTATATAGGATTACATGTTTAGATAAAAAAATGGGGCCCCAACCAAGCCATTGCCTTAGTGGCTTTATAGTTAAGCCGGCCCTGAGTGAAATAAATACGGCAGACCTTGGAACGAACTGTGTGTTTAATGAATTGTGTGTAATCCTTCCATTTAAAATTATGATTCTCTTTTATAGGGCCAATTACACTCTTTTCTACTCAAGAAAGCCTTATATCAGCTATTTTTTGTTTTTAAGCACGTTCATTAGAGTTTTTGGAACTTCGTCACAGATAACATTGGAAGTCAAGTCGGTAAGCTTATGTACTGTATTCACGATTTCTCATGATACATACCTATGCTCATATTTTTCATTTCAAGGGACTTCTGACACTGGCAATAGGGACTGCAGTATCTACAGCACTCAGTACCTTGGTTTCTTCAATTTGTACCTTTACCGAGGAGGGGAGTGTCCGAGTGTGGATGATTGTCTATTCACCTTTTGGACAATCGGAATAGTACTTGAGGCTCAAACACCTCTATTTAAATTGAAACAAATGGAGTACCATGTTTAGTTAATTTTACAAGAAAAGTTAACCCCCACATAACATACTCGATTGTTCGGTTAACTCTATTCAAATTTGTATAATAATACATGTATAAATTATGCCTAAATCTGTGTATTACTACCTCCGTGCCAGTTTATATCCTGGTGTTTGAAGTTTAACGGAGTTTAAAAAATAAAGATTGATCTTGTAAATTTTAAAATTTACTCTTGAAAATCTAAGAAAAAGAAGATTGGACTAATTAAAAAGTTGTTGGTAACTTTAAAAATATAGGAATTTTTACACCATGTACCCATGAAATCTAAAGTATTTACCCGTCATACTTATTAAAAATTACACTACCCATGAAATTAAAAGTATTTACCCGACCTACCTATTTATTAATGTATACCTTTATTATACCTTGTAGGTGTATACCTTTATGGTATACTCTAAAATTATGGTATACAAGTTTGGATGGTAGAATATATACATACATAGATACATACATATATATATATATATATATATATATATATATATATATATATATGAAACGTAAGAGTAGGGGTGAGTAAATATTTTGATTTTGATGGGTATTTTCGTAAACCACCCTTAAATGTAAGTAGGGTCCAATAAGAGTAAACTAGAAATAGTGCATTAAATAATTGTCAAATAAGGAAGTGTGATATTTTTTTTAAGATAGACTAAAAAAAAATAATGACACATAAATTGAGATAGATGAAGTATATTGTAGAGAAAGAGTGATATAATAAGAACTAGAATTACCACAATAAACTTCATATTAAATATTTTTCTAAAATGCAACTAGAAAACATATTTATTAATCCATGTATTATAAATCTATTGAAAGGGAGAATGTCCAATTTTATCCTTGAATTATATCGAATTCAATAGATTTGCCCTCCATTAACGGTCCGAGTCAAATATATTTGCGCCGTTATAAAATTGGGTCAAATACACCCTTCCCTTATTCACTAACAAAAATATCTTTCCTAACATGTGTGCATTTTATAAAAGGAAAAAATGGCCAAATTTGCCCTATATCTAAACAGATTGGTCCAAATTTGCCACCGAACCTGGTAAAGTTGTCAATTCATTTTTCAAACATCATTTCTCATCCTCTAAATCAATCAATCACCACCATAATAATTAATTATCTCTACTCAAAAAAGCACTACCTGAAGATCACTGTTACTCCACTGTTATTTAACGACACAGATATTAATTTATATAGGAGTAACAAATAAAAAAAAAAAGATAGCTTAATTAAACAATACATCTAACACCTTGCAATTTTATTTCATCCCTATTTTGCCTCCACAAGAAATCCAAAGGTCTCTCGACTACTATAGCAGTATCTTGACCACCACAGTACTTTTGCAAAATGATTTAAGGGCTGAATATTGCATACATATGTTTAAGTTTTATTAGGGGCGAAGATGGAGTTCTACCATTGCTATTGGTGATTCGAGAAAATCGATAATGAAGTTGCGTCAATGAAATTCTAGTTGATATAAGAATTAAAATTGGTGGTGCAATTATTCTTTAATTAAAAGTTCCATTTGAGTTCATTTAAGGGACAATTACACGGAGAGATACACCACTAATAAAAATTACTAAAAAGGACCCCTATTTTCCTATCTTACCCGACATAGCACCCCCCTCCTTTTTTATTTTTTTTTTCTTTCACTCTATAGCATCCCCTATTAAAAAGAAAAAAAACTCTAGCCCCCATTATTTCTCTCTTCTCCTTCTCTCCTTCCCATTTTCCCTCTCTTCCCTTCCCCATTACACAATAACCCCCCCCCCCCCAGCTTTTCACAACTGCCTTATATTCATCCTCTCTCCTCCAAGCCGTCGCTGCCGTCGCCACCACTTTATGCTAGCCGCCACTGCTGCTTCTTCTTCTTTTTTTTTTTTTTTTTTTAATAACAATGTGATTTTCAATTGTATATTTCGGTCAAAACTCTGGTGAGTTTGTTTATCATATTTCTTCTTCCGGTGAGATCTACTAGTTTTTTGTTAAATTTTTTTAGATCTAGTGTTTTTGTTGTATAAAACTGTACAAATCTTGTATATCTGTTAAGATTTTGTGTAGAAGCTGCCGAAAATAATGTATAAAATTATTTTTGCGAGTTTATATAGTTTTATACATTTTATACATGTTTATACACTCTTGCAAACGTGCATAAAAATGTATAAATCTGTATATGCCTGTATATACAATGAATATACATATTCTATGCACTTCTGTAAATTTGTATAAAGCTGTATTGTGTGTATGAACAATGAATAAAGTTGTATAAATTTCAGATTTGTACCCTATTTATGGATGTTTGTATAAAATTTATATTTTTGTATTTTCCTTCTTGCATACACATTTTTCTATGTATTTACATGTATAATTTATTATTTTGATGGATTTAGGTGTATAAAATTATCAAAAAATAATTATTTAACTAAATCCACCAATAAAATAAGCAATCCGGCGATGAAATTTCAGTTTTTCGGCCACCGGCAACCGCCGGCCGACACCAATGCCGGCTCGATTTTCGGCGGCAGGCCAGTGGCAGGGGAGGGTAGGGGAGTGGCTCCTAGTGTTTTTAGTTCAAATAATGGGTGCTATGTTATGTAATTTTAAAAATAAAAAGGTGCTATGTTGTGTTATTTAAAAATAAGGGGTGCTATGAATGAAATATGGCTCCTCATTTGTAATTTTGTATTGGGGCTGCCTAATTTTGAAATTCTCCCTTGATTTAATGCTTCAGAATGGATAATTTGTGCTTGGATGGTAGAGACCTAGTCGTTGAGGTCTTTAGTGTTTAGAAAGACGTCGTTGTTGTTGTAGTAGTGGGAATAATGAACTTGCTCCTCTAATTAGTTCATGGGTAGATCCCAGATCATTTGGCATATAGTTCAAAGATAAATTTGGAAATATTTTTTCGACATTGAAAATGTCATATTTGACCAAATTTTTTAATGGCATGGGATTAGTTTTTAATAATTCTAGGATTAGCTAATTTTAGAAACCAAAATATTAGGGAAATAAAGAAATGACAATTTTGTATAAAGTAAAATCTATTTTTAAAAGGTAAAAAGTTCAACTAATATTTCTAATAACCTTCATATTTTTAATATAGTACTAAGATTTAAGTATACATGCGTTGCACTTGTATTTTGATTTTTTTTTTTTTAAAAATAAATTGCTACAGTGTCGTTCTCTTCTTCAATCTTTTTAATCTTGTTGATTTCCATCAGTGCTTTTACCTCTGTTGTTTCTTTTCATGTTTCCCTAAACATAATAAATCAAGGAACAACTTTTCTCTCAATAGTTCAAAGATAAATTTATATAAAATGTCTATATATTGGAAAGATTTTTTCGACATTGAAAATGTCATATTTGACCAAATTTTTTAATAGCATGGGATTAGTTTTTAATAATTCTAGGATTAGCTAATTTTAGAAACCAAAATATTGGGGAAATAAAGAAATGACAATTTTGTATAAAGTAAAACCTATTTTTAAAGGGTAAAAAGTTCAACCAATATTTCTAATAACCTTCATATTTTTAATATAGTATTAAGTTTTAGTATACGTGCGTTGCACGTGTATTTTGATTTTTTTTTTGAAAAAAAAATTGCTACAGTGTCGTTCTCTTCTTCAATCTTTTTAATCTTGTTGATTTCCATCACTGCTTTTACCTCCGTTGTTTTTTTTTTTTTTTCATGTTTCCCTAAACATAATAAATCAAGGAACAACTTTTCTCAACATTTGATTAGTGCTTGTATTGCTGTAAACACTTGGATAATATTTTTATATTAAATAAATTTTCTTGAAGAATATAATAAATATCGAGAGTATTAGCCAATAAAATTAGAAGTAATACTTGCTCCATTTGATTTGTGGCAACAAAACTAAGCAAAGACGAACTATCCTTTTCATTGACTTTCACGAGTTACTAAATTGCATAGTTAACTTTTCAATATTTGTGTATATAAAACAACAACATTGAAAAAAAAAAACCTAACAAAGTCACACTCATAAAATAAATTTTCATAAACTATTTCGCAAATAATAAAGAAAAAGGCATTCTGCTCATCTAAATCTAGTCTAGTAAAAAGCTATGCAAAAGCTAAAGAAAAGTATACAAAGAATATGGAGTATTTTGTTGAGAAAGTCCAAGTCAAAAAATTTAAAACCTAACAAATTTTACATAGTATTTGATTAAACTCCTATATCTCTTCATAATTATCCATATTCTCACTTACTTTTAAATTCTTGGAAAATTTTTTTGTGAATTTATTAGAATTAAATACAGTCTCAAGTTCACATCAAAAATGAAAATTAATATTTTTTTATCTGGTAACAATATAGACTCCTAATTTTCATTCTGAGAATATAATTGGTAAAAAAAGGTTTTCATTTTCCTTTGTCATGAAAAACAGATAGTCTGATTCTTTTTCAATCTCCAATTTTCTACCTAACATGTATTTTATTCAAGAATATAAAATCACATATGCATTATAACATGCATGCAATTGACGTACTTCTTAGAGTTAATTTGTCATAATCCATGATGAGATTTTCCTTTTCTTAAGCTTCTTTTAGGACTCTTATGACCAAAATCTTCAACTTTAGCCCATTGAAAATTATTTAACTCTATGAATTGATGATTTTAGGATAACAGGATCGAACTTTTTCAGGCTTGATTTTGTCAAAACATATTTCATATTTAATGTTTAATATTAGCTTAGACTCCACAAAAACAATCATTATACTGACTTAGTCAAATCTCCCGATAAAGTTTTAACGAAATTGTGTTAGTGTTATTTGTTACTCCATTAATTGTGATAGCAATGTTGTTCTTGCTGTTAACTTGGACTCACTTGTGATTTCTCATTTATTTTTCACCACACATTGGCATAAATGCCTAGCTAGGAGACGTATTCTAGTCTCTAGATTACAATGAACTAAAAAAAGATAACTTTCAGTTAGAACCAAGATACTAATATCTTGTACCTGCTCGAACTAAAACAAATTTAAATGGTTAGAACACAACTAATAATAATCATAAGAAAATTAAAATAAAACTTGCTTGGCTTAGAAGCACTTCAAGACGTTTCTTGAAGATAGTTGAAGTCTCTCCCACGAGCAAATAAAAGAATAATGACAGCTCTATCTTCGGGATTCAACTAAGTCATACAACAAGTAGCATTCAAGAACGTTACTCTTGTATTCTTGAATCTGTGATTTCACCTTTTGATCAATGTCTCTTCCTTTTATTTTCTAGTGAAAATAACTTGTGAATTGCTTCCCAATTTCAACAAAATCAGTCGTGCATATATAAGTAAGTAGTTATTAAATACCAACTACTTTTATTAAATAAAATTGATTAAATGACTTCATTAATTAATGAGAGATGAGATATATTTACAATGTAATTGCGTTTAGAAAATCTGAACCTAGTAGGTTCATTCATTTATTTCTGAGAAATAGGAGTTACTTTGAAATTCTTTGTTTTAACTTATCAAATGCATTGTTTCAAAATTATTGAAATATTTACTCTAACAATCCCCCGCTTGTTTCAAGAAATTTTGAAAGTTTTGAGACATTAATCTAGCAACATGCATCAATAATGGTGTCTTTTGGACTTGAACCATTATCTAGTGAAAGTACTCTAATTCATTGCCAACTTTAGTGAACGAATCTTGAACTGAGTAGATCATTGAATGAAGAAGAAAGTACTCCACGCACGTTACTACTTTCAGGTGAAATCGAAATCCTTTGACACCTTACGGCCATGTGTCCTGAATCCTTTATCTAAGTGCTTTAAGATTTCCCTGTCAAAATCTTATTGAAGCGGCCTCCACTTCTCACTAAGTACGGTAAATTCATCAAGAGTAACTTTACATACTCCGACCAAATAGTCAATGAATTCATTAAGAGAATTTAATTTCAATCCCTTTCACAGCAAAATATCGGTAAATCTATCAAGAGTGTTCCTACACACTCCAACCAAATAACGATTTATAGACTTAAGAGAATATAATCTCATCCTTTCTTTAGTAGGAATATATATCGGTAAATCTATCAAGAGCATTCTTACTCACTCCAACGGAGATCGGTCTTATAGATTTATTAAGAGACGAGAATCTCCACCTATGCACATCCGCTCACTCATACAATTAGGAAATGGAAATTTCATTGACGTGCTCTATAATTGTAACTTTACTTGTTTTTCCTTTGAACCTAAGATTGCATCATTAGGAAGGGTTCCCATAAAGTATAATTAATTTATAAAAGGCTTTATTCCCATTCCTTTATAAGTTTCCACCACCAGTCCTTTGCATAAACTTTCAGACAAAGGCTCTGCTATATTATATCTGGAATTCATATATTGCATGGAAATTATATCATCAGCCAATAATTTTCTCACTGATTGTGTATGAGACTTACTTATCTCAATTTGTCAATTGTTACAATCACTTGAATCTTGAAATATACTCCCTCCGTTTCAAAAAGGATGAACCTTTGCGGAGTACGAGTGTCAAATTGACTAATTTTCAACGGAAATTTGCACATCGAATTTTTAAACCTTTTCAAATAAAATTTACATATTTAGAAACTACATGAAAATTACTATAAGTCACAATAGTTAAGAAGTCAAAATAGTTAGAAAATATTTGTAAGATATGTGGTCAAACATAATCTTGTTTGACCCTTCAAATAGTAATAGGTTCATCCTTTTTGAAATGGAGGGAGTAACAGCTTTATATAAATACATTGTCAATAAGGTGGTATTTATCTATAGCAATACTTCTAAGCGAGTCAGCTTCTTCTCAAGTATAATGTAATTTTATAAATTCTTTTTTCATCAACTAGCCATCATAAAAACCGGACCAATTTAATATCCACCAAAGATTATATTGGGATGACATGACAAAGTTTATATCCTTGAGTCCATCGAAATATTATTAGACATTCAGTCTACGATCGGCTTTGACGACAAGACAAGTGCCCATACTTTCAGTATTTCAATCTTATTGTTGTCGAGCATAACGCGCCATACATTTTCATATTATGCTTGATAAGTTGGTATTTTACCAACTTAAAGACTACTTTAAGCTTTTGCTTTTGAATCCAAAAACAACGTTTAGTGTTGTTTAATGTCGTAACTGCTTAGTTTCAGGTTTT
Organism: Petunia axillaris subsp. axillaris; assembly: GCA_029990575.1. Taxonomy (NCBI): domain Eukaryota; kingdom Viridiplantae; phylum Streptophyta; class Magnoliopsida; order Solanales; family Solanaceae; genus Petunia; species Petunia axillaris. Next base: position 48,804,904 of record JARKNS010000002.1, on the reverse strand, counting down.
AATGATTTTGCACGAGCAATAGTTGAAGATTGAAGTTCGAGAGCAAGACTTGGAGCCAAAGTGATCCCAAGTTACAGCATGAGGTGCCCCGCCTGAAGCTCAGGCACCCCGCCTAGTAGACTTCAGAGGCTTGAAAAGTGGAGTGCAGAATAAGGCGCTCCGCCTAGAATTTCAGGCGGAGCGCCTGGAAAAATACAGAGAGAAAGATTGCATGAGGCGCTCCACCTAGAATTTCAGGCGGAGCGCCTGAAGAAAAATACAGAGAGCAAGATTTCATGAGGCGCTCCGCCTAAAATTTGAGGTGGGCGCCTGAATGAAGTCCTGAAGCTTGACATTTTGAGGCCCAGAAAGAGGCGGACAGCCCACTCTTTGAGGCGCTCCGCCTCAGCTGCTGTGACTGCATTTTCTCAGTTTGTATAAATAGTAAAAGCTAGGGTTTAACAAACACATTAGATATCACATTGCTACTTGTTTTGAGGCGATTTTGGGAGCCATGTAGAGGTCTTAACATCGTTTTGTAAGCTTCTAAACTTGTATCTTTGAATCATATTCCATATATCATTCAAAACTCATGTTCAACATGATTCTATCATTTCATTACATCTATTATTGCTTTGATTCAAACCCTAGTTATGAGTAGCTAAGTTCATAACTAGGGGTGTAAATAGGCTATGGTGATAGAAAATCAATGGGTGTTGTTCCATTTCACTAACTATAACACAAGTAACAATTATCCAAATTTCCATTATAATAACATCAAAATTTCAAAATCCATGATATTTGGGATTTCTTGTCTACATTGCTAGTTAAAGACTGGGAAGAGATTAACTAATGTAGAATAGTGGAGTTGGCAAGGATTTGAGTTGATAGGCTATTCATATAGACTAACTCATCTAAAAGGAGTTACGCTCGGAAGAGGTCTCCTTTCCTTGGGTCTTTGAGTAGCGCTTTGAGTATTCAACTAAGGCTTTAACAAGCGGGTTGTGAAAGATCTCTTCTAGGCCGGAAGGATTCTAGAGATCATAATCGGAATACTCGACCATAATTATACTTATGTTGGGAAATTGAAGTGAAGACACCCGTTGGTTGGAAATCACTATTAGTTGTTTGCACCCCTAGTCTCGTAATATCGAATCAACTTACTTGCTTAATTTGTATGCTTTGTAGTTAATTGTAGTGTTACTTTATACAAACCCCATTTCTAGGATTCAATATTAAACTTCATTTGAATTTCTACTTGCAACTCTCCTACTTGACAAGCTAGTTCCCTTGGGAAATCGACCCCGACTCACATCGGGTATTATATTTTGACGACCGCCCCTCACCATTTAAGGTGTAGGATTGAGCGTGGATCAATGCTCCACATGAAGACATGTATCACATTATTTTATATAAGTTTTTCAACTTCAAAGAAAATCTATATCATTTTCTCCTTACCAAAAAAAATGATAACACAATTTCAGGTAGTACTGATGTGATCTTTACAAGTAATCTATTTATATCACTTTCACAGACTTGAAAATTTATCTTTTATGATCTCATGTAGGCAAAAATATGAAGATTCAATTTCAAGTACTAATATCATATTTCTCAAGTATTATATTTCATATTTTCCAACAAACTTGGAAGTATACCTCTTGTGATTTTATGCATCAAACAAATATATTAGTTATGCCAACTAATTTACATTTTGGCAAGGGAATAACAACCCCGTAGTCATACATACAACTCAAGATTATCACAAGGTGGATATTGACCTTATTAGTTATAGATAATGGATTCTACCAAAATCATAAAAGTAAATATCAATAACAAAGGTAAAGAAAGTATAAGTAGAACCCGATTTTTTTTGTTTGGTTGCATCTTCCTTCTTGGCTCACCGCATGGATATGATCCTTTTGGCTTCCTCATATATCCAAGGCATTGCCTTTATTGAAGCCCTTATTGATGTCCTTCAACTATCTTGTACGGCTATTAGATCAATTCTTACTATCTTTGCCATGAATAATAAAATATGGATTCCACCATGTTACTGATCATTAGAGATATGAGTACAGAGGTGCAAATATTTGGGAAATAATAACAAATTTATCAATTTTTTATTTTGTCATCTCTTTTAATGCCTCATGCTACAGTCACCTTTCTTATTTTCTCTCGCATCATTGAAAGACAATAACTTTAAAATTCCCCTACTACTTTGTAGATTTAATTAAAACTCTTGTCAATTGATCTTTCCCAATAGGAAGGCAACAGATGGCTTTCAGGCTTCATCCCAAAGGAAAAACAGACATACAAAACTTATTAGGAAAAGTAAATATTCATTCATGGTTCAACATGATTTTTGTATAGTTTCAATTTCAATCTCTCTTTTACTCATCATCATATTGAAATCACATATTCAACTACTTGGTAAGATATTATCTAAAAGATAACCAACAATTCACAAGAACTAAGCATGATCATGGAGTATATTTTATTGGACTCACAATCCCAATAATCAAGTGCCAAACATCAATATAGACAATATCAACATTTTGCCAAGGATTATCACTTTACCAAAATTTAATTAATCTTGCTAATGAATGAAATGAAGTTTCATCACTAAAATCACTAATCAATATGGTTTCACCAATGGTGCTTATATGTTGAAGCACACTCCATGTTTATCTCACTGTAAAGAATCCCTTAATAGTATCATAAACTTTTATATGAATTCATGGAATATAGGATTACTTAGTCCTAAGACCAAGAGCATGTATTGCTTTGGTTCTCCATATGAATTGTTCAGGATTTCATAGAGACAAATATCTTCAAATTGTTAGAACCAAGATACTATCTTGTACCTGCTCGAACTAAAATAAATCCAAATGATTAGAACACAAATAATAATAATCATAAGAAAATTAAAATAAAATTGCTTGGCTTAGAGGCACGTCAAGATGTTTCTTGAAGATAGTTTAAGTCTCTCCCACGAGCAAACAGAAGAATAATGACAACTCTATCTTCGGGTTTAAACTAAGCCACACAACAAGTAGCATTCAAGAACGTTGCTCTTCTATTCTTGAATCTGTGATTTCACCTTTTGATCAATATCTCTTTCTTTTATTTTCTAGTGAAATAACTTGTGAATTGCTTCCCAGTTTCAACAAAATCAGTCGTGCATATATAAGTAAGTAGTTATTAAATACCAACTACTTTTATTAAATAAAGTTGATTAAATGACTTCATTAATTGACGTGAGATGAGATATATTTACAATGTAATTGCGTTTAGAAAATCTGAACCTAGTAGGTTCGTTCATTTATTTATGAGAAATAGGAGTTACTTTGAAATTCATTATTTTAACTTATCAAATGCATTGTTCCAAAATTATTAAAATATTTACTCTAACATTTTCTGTGTTTGTTTTCGAAAACTACTTTGGAACCAATACACAAAAGGTAACAATTCATATTTAAAATAAACTATCATCATCTAATTTTTCTAAAATTTGATTGGAAATGTGATAAGTTTATTTATTGCTCTTATTTAATATTTGCTTATATATGATTGAGACGCTTTTTTCTTTCTTCGAAGATCATGTAGTCTCTTATTATGATAAGTTTATCTATTGCTCGCAATTATTAGTCGAAAATGTATTCAAAGCTGTCAGGTTACTTGTTTGATATTCTCAAAAAAGTTTATCAGGTGTGTTCAAGGTGTTACTATTTAATTGTTGTTGGTTGGACTTAGAAGATTCTAGTTGTGCTCGCCCAAATTATGATTAACATTAAATTCAAGATTTTTGGGGGTACTTAATAATTTAGATTATTTTAATAACTTAACCCTAAAAACCAAATATTCAGAAGAAAAAATGCATACATCAATGATCAATGAATCGCAACAAATAAATTTGTGTAACTAAACCGAAATGGGTTTTAAGCAAAAATTACTGTAAAGAGTTATTGCAAGATATTCTTCACTTTCAATTGAGACTACTTTGTGCGTTGAAGTTGAAAAGGTACTGCAACTTCTTTTATCTCCCTGGCAAGAGCTTCAACTATTAGGAGTATATTCTATTGACAAGTCAACATGTTCTCTTTTTTTTTTTTCCGCAAGTATGCAACATAAGAGAGCTCTTAACGAGATTCTTATTGCCTACAAGAAAAATAAATCTAGCATTTTGTATTTGTACGTTGGATAATTAGATAGGAATACTTTTTTTCTGGATTTTCAAACCAGGATTCAAGAATCGATTATTTTTTGCAAATAATTTTAGTGCAAGATCATCAAAAGTTTATTCAAACCCAGTTATCAATCAACAACGTACCTAATTCCTCAAATATCATTGGCTCAAAATATCATGCTCCTATTCGTCATCATTGTCGCTATACACTGCAAAATATATTACAATAATTGAACCAAAAGATTAGCAAGATTTCAAAGAATGGGGCTTAGAATTAAAAGACAAGTATAATTTGTCTTGTAAACTTATGTATATTCATTAATACTGTTAAAGATAATTCAAAGTTGATATGGAAATCTAATTTAATTAGGTTTCATTATTAAGTAAATTATTTAATTCATGTCTAGTTAGGTTTTTAGTAAAACTATATTATAATAGATTTTTTAGTTAAAGTATGATTTGTTTGTTATTATAAATAGAGGTGCTACCCTCTATTATATTATGAAGTGCAAGAGAGTAAAGTTTGAGATCAATAAAATTTAAGAGAGTTTTATTAATTTTTTCTACAATACTTATAAACAACAAATAATGCAATATTGTTAATAGTTACATATAATGAATATATCACGTTTTTTAATGCTATCATGCATTCATGCGATTAATCAAAAAGGAAAAAGAAAGACAATTATATTTTCAATAAGCAGCCCTAATCCATGCATACATGTGTTAATATATAGGTGACAAGAATATTGAAGTTGGAATTCTTTTGGTGTTAGAATTTGATTGTAAGCTAAATTTTTAATTCTAGTATGATGGAAAATTGAAATTTTTACGTCATTGGGAATTACCTATATAATTTGATGAAATTATATTTTTTCAATATTAAATGTAATAAGTAAAATATAAAAAAAAGTAAATGAAAATTTTGTCTATTGTGAAATCTTTTAATGAAAGGTAAAAAGTTCAATCAATATCTCTAAGATTCTTTGTGTTTTTTTTTTTTTTTTGATAGGTAATTAAATTTTATTACCAAAATTGTCACTACAGCTCAAGGAAAAGAAAACACCTACGAGCAACTAACTGGTGGACATCCCCACCCCGCATGATCCTACATTACCATTACCTCATACTACCACATTATAAAGTATCTATAGCTTAGTTAGGATAGAAGTTCAGCTGTTCTAAACATAATACTAGCCTAGTAAACATTAACCCTTAACAATGGACAACCTGAATCATAGTCTTCACAATGCTTCTTTGGTCCCTCTGCTTGGTTTGAAAAATTCTGTGGTTTCTCTCCATCTAGACATGGTAGAGAGCTGCAGTTAAGGTCATTCTATAGATCTGAGCTCCTACTTGTTTTCCCCTGCTGTGATCCATGACCCACTGGAGATCTTCATTCCAGCTAAGTATTTGTCTAGGGATTCCAAGCCATTTCAGCATACTTGCCCAGATTGCTCTAGAAAAAGCACACTAGAAAAACAAATGATTATGGCTCTCATCTGCTGCATTGCACAATTGATAGATCTGATTAGTACACACACCCCACTTGGCCAATCTGTCTTTGTTGCCATCATATCATGTATAGCTAGGTATAGAATAAACTGCATTTTGGGCGGACTCAAGTTATTACATATGACTTTTCTCCATGGTACTTTAGGCATAGTTCAACTCAACTTGTTGTAAACTGTCTTGATTGAGTATATTTTCATATCTTGCATATCTGCCTCTATATACCCAATGCTCTCCTTGTTCCTCTTACAACTTAGAATCTTTTGAATGGTCCAGGATGTCTGCTAAGGCTGAATCTCCCAGGCTGGCTTGCCTTTTGTGTAGTAGGTATGCACCCAAATGACTCATAGTCTGTCCTTCTTGTTGCTTAAACACCATAGTAGTTTACCAATAGCTGCAGTATTCCAGGCTTGGATATCCAGTAAGTTAAGCCCCCCAACAATTTAAGCTAGGTTTGCACAAGATGTCACATGCTATCAGAGCTTTCTTTGATGTGTTGACACTTCCTGTCCATAAAAACTTCATGCACATGCTTTCCACCTCCTTGAAGATCTTCTTTAGTAAGATGAAGACCTGGGCACAGTATGACTGTATAGCAAACAAAACATTTTTAATCATCTGAATTCTTCTATCATAAGATAGGAATTTAGTTGACCATGCAGTTATTCTGTATAGCTTTCTATCCAGTAGAGGTCTGCACTGGCTGATGGATAGCCTTTTGGTTCTCTAAGAGGAAGCCTGGTACATGGCTCGGTTGGGAAGACATGGCAGCAGATTTCGTAGAACGATTTGGGTACAACACTGAAATGGTACCAGATCGTTTCTACCTTGAAAAGTTGAAAAAGAAACCCACTAAAACGTTTAGAGAATATGCTACTAGGTGGAGAGCAGAAGCTGCCAAGGTACAACCTGCTATGGATGAAAAAGAAATAGTGAACATATTCTTCCGCATTCAAGAGGACGTCTATTACGATAAGCTGCTGCATATGAAAAACCAGAAGTTTGCTGATGTAGTGCTGATGGGAGATGACGTAGAAGAAGGGCTGAAAAGTGGAAAGATTATTAGCCTAGCTGCACTACAGGCTACTAATAAGGCTCTCCAGTCAGGAAATGTGAGTCTCTCCAAAAAGAAGAAAGATGAAGTCTCTTTTGCTGCAACCGTTCAAGACCCTGATTTGAACCACTATGATCAAATACCGCCACCATTCTATCCAAACCCTCACATACCAACTGAATATCCCGTTTACAACACTCAGCCCGCTCGGCCTATATTCCACACCCCAGCACCAAACCGTCCACCATACCAGCAAAATACTCAACTCAATTACCGAAATGCACCATCGTACCCTCCTAGGCCTCGCCCTGAGGAAAACCAAAGACCCAAAAGGAACTACATTGCATTAGCTGAATCTCGCACCCAATTGTTCGAGAGATTGAGAGCTGCTGGGCTTATTGTCCCAATCCCTCAAAAGGTGCCAGACAACCCTTCACCACACTTTGATTACAACAAAAGGTGTGCATACCACTCAGGTGGACCGGGGCATGAGACGGAGAGATGTTTTGCATTGAAAGATAAGATTCAAGACCTAACAGATGAAAATGTCATTCACTTGAAGACACCAAATGTGCACAATAATCCACTACCTAATCATGGAGATGAGAAGGTGAATATGATTGACTTCGGCGAAGAGTGCAATCTGGAAGGCACGATTATAAAAGCAAAAACAGTGTTTGATAAACACAAGTTTGGCCTGGGGTACATCTTGGTTTGCAAAGGAAAACGTACTACAAAAGATACAAGAGGTTATCATTCACTAGAGCAGTTTGTTCCAACTCTGAAATAAGCATCCATCTTTTCAAGCTGCATGAAAACTCTCAAGGGAGAAGGACTTGCCGAAGGTGTTCAGGGTATAGAAGATGAGCTGACCGTTCTAAAGGAGCTATTCATGGAAGAGTATGATGCAGTTCCTGAAAAACATACTGAAGCCCTGAACATCTAGAAAGCTGAAGCTGAACAACTGAATCTACCGCACATTCCGAGCATGCCGAGAACCTTAGTGGAGCTGGAGCATTAGTTATTTTCTTAAATAAGACACGACTCCGAGTCATTAGCTTTTGTTTTCTTTGTTGTTCAACTTTGTTGCATCGTTGTTTCCTTTCGAAGACTTTTTCTCAAGTCCAATAATAAAATCATTTCCGTTTCTATTTTAAGCATGCATCATTCACTTTCAGCAAAATTATTTTAATTCTATTGAATCTGCGACTGCGATGTGAGGAAGCAGTCCAAAATGACGAGAACAAACCAGGCTATGGTGATTTGACAAAAGACATTTGAGGAACTTCATGAAAATCTAATAGCAGACAATTGAAGCAAGAGCATCAAGAAGATATTGAGAAAATGACTTAAAGCGATACAGTAGAAATACATATAAGGAGCAGAATTAGACAATTTCAAATGGGCCAAAAACATACTGGAGCAAGTGACGAACAAAATAAGAAATATAAAGGCAAAGGAATTTAACAAGGAGTTTAGCAAATTATAGTTGACCCTGAAGTAGAACTCTTTAAATCGAGAAAAATGAACAAGATCCTTTGAGATACAATCAAGAGATACTACAAATCGAGCAACATTCATTTTTATTGGATTTGAACTACGTAGTGACCTGATTCCCAAAAGGGGATACGTAGGCAGCCCACCCAAGGTACGGTCACATCATAAAAGAATTTTATTAGACACTGGGGCAGAATTTTGAGTTTCCCTCAAAAAATTCAAAGAGTACATTATAACACACTGGGGCAGAATTTTTGAGGGACCTCAAAAATTCTAGAGAATACAAGCAGCACACTGGGGCAGAAATTTTGAGCTTCCCTCAAAATTTCAAGATGAAAGATCTTTGAACAGCAAATGGACATAGAGGAGATTATGTCCAAACAACACGTCGAAGTCTATGATTCAATGGAACAAATTTGCATTACTTTTTAAAAATAATTTTCACAAAACACATGTATATCCCCTTTCATTCTCCCTTTTTACCCACAACTCGACTAAGGTTTGACACTCGAAAAGAGAGATATTACAAAGGAAACAATTATACAAGATGTAGCAGCAGAGTACAGTACCACGAATGCTCAATTCAATTTCCCGAAAAAACTCACAATTTTTCTTTGATTGCAGATTTACATAGGTACCAAGTATACCTAACAACTCTTGCAAAGCAAAATCTATCAGATTATCAGCGCATAGAATCTGCGTCGGCGGATATATAGGGTCCGCATCTGTGGACACGACATCAATTTGAGAAGCATAGGATCTGCGTCTGCGGATACATAGGGTTCGCAGTGGTGAACATGACAGCAATGACAACAGTGTAAGGTCCGCGTCTGTGGACAAGACATCTTTTGGAGAAGCATAGATCCGCATCGGTGGATATATAGGGTCCGCGTCTGTGGACATGACATCTTTTGGAAAAGCATAGGATCCGCATCGGTGGATATATGGGGTCCGCGTCTGTGAACTTGGAGAAGCATAGATCCATGTCGGTGGATACATAGGGTCCGCGTCTGTGGACACGACATCAATTTGAAGATCATAGAATCCATGTCGGTGGATATATAGGGTCCGCGTCTGTGGACATGACATCTATTTGACAAGAATAGGATCCATGTCGGTGGATGTATAGGGTCTGCATCGGTGGACATGACAAGCATAGGATTCATGTCGGTGGATATATAGGGTCCGCAGCGTTGGACATGACATCAATTTGAGAAGCGTAGAATCCATGTCGGTGGATGTATAGGGTCTGCATCGGTGGACATGACAAGCATAGAATCCATGTCGGTGGATATACAGGGTCCGCAGCGGTGGACATGACATCAATTTAAGAAGTGTAGAATCCATGTCGGTGGATATATAGGGACTGCATCGTTGGACATGACAAGCATAGGATCCATGTCGGTGGATATATAGGGTCCGCAGCGGTGGACACGATATAAATTTGAGAAGTATAGAATCCATGTCGGTGGATATACAGGGTCCGCAGCGGTGGACATGACATTAATTTGAGAAGCATAGGATCCATGTCGGTGGATATATAGGGTCCGCGTCTGTGGACATGGCATCATTTGACAAGCATAGAATCCAAGTCGGTGGATATATAGGGTCCGCAGCAGTAGACATGATATCAATTTGAGAGGCATAGAATCCATGTCGGTGGATACATAGGGTCTGCATCGGTGGACATGACATCCATAGAATCTGCGTCGGTGGATATATATAAGGTCCGCATTTGTGGACAATTCAGCAATTGAAGGTATAGGGTCCGCGTTTATGGGCATAGTTCAGCGATCTGAAGCAGAGTAAGAATCTGCGATTGTGGATGATGGGGTCCGCGTTTGTGGGCAGTTCAACACAGGATCCGTGCCTATGGATACAGTTCAACATTAAAAGCACCTTAAGTATCGAAGAGACATATGATCTGTGTCACTGGATGGAAAGTTTGGAGTCCATGTTTGTGGACGAGATATCAATCAAACAAGCGTAGGGTCCGCGTTTGTGGGCATACTTCAACAATTTTCAGCAGAGCAAGGTCCGCATCGGTGGGCATAGCATTGAATAGACATTTGGATGAGACATTAATCAAACAAGCATGAGACTTAACAACCACCTGGCTCAACAGGGAAGTTTACTTTATCTTTATCTTTATATCTATTGCATTTATCATGATTTTGCTGCAGGGTACTCCCTGATTTCTCGATAAGCCCCCGTGCCATACTCTCACGCCTGTTCCCAATATCACTACCAATCATGCAACCATAAAACCTCAAACACATACAAAGCAAAGCCTAACCCTACAAACAATGCCTTTTGCTACACCCGCAAGCTACCTATCTTGCCGAGTTTCAAGCTACAATTCCATACTCGCACTAGTGGCCTACCTAATTCTTCCTTGTCAATGGGATGTCAATTTCGTATTCCTCCCTATCCATATCCAGTTGCGTCAATCGTGCGTATTTTCGTGCTTAATCGTGCCCGTCTGCTTGAATCGTGTGTATTCATAAAACTCGCTCCCCAAATGTTCCCAGCTCGGTCAAGACAACATTGAAGGCGAGATTGCTCATTTATCGAGATGAAGTGGAAAATATGTCCTTGTAAACTCCTCTTCATGGGTGTGTCGTGCACCACATCTTCATAACTAGGATGATTATAAGCCTCTTTTTCCCACGCTCGATCTATCGATGTTATTTCATCTCCGAAAATACCTTTGCTTTATTCTTACCAAAAGGCAAAGCATATACGAATCTAAACTTTACGTACTTGGATAAGTTTAGTCTTTATATCCAAAATCGTGCGTCATAAACATCTCAGACATGCAACATGCCATTCTAGAACTACACACGACCTGATTCTCGTGAAGCCCGAGATATTCAGGTAACTCAGATACCGGGGTTCGGCCAAATAACACCCAAAAACTCCCATCAATTCATCCTACCGGTCGTGACAAAATTGGTTATTCCGTCAACTATCTTTGCCCGAAGACTCTTTCATCATCCCCGGGCAGCTGTTGACACCCAATTTTGTCCCTCCATTTTTTGCAATTTGGATATATTTAATTAAAATTGATAGTAGTGATTTTTCAAATAAAATTGCATTAGATAGCATGCATTTTACGTGTGTACTACTATTATTAGCCCCCTATTTATATTATTCTTTATTTAATTTCGACTATATTACGTAATTGCATTCATTTAGGCTATTTTTCTAAAATACGTGTGCTATTTGTAATTTAATACATTACGATATAATTTAATAATTATTTGTGGCTATTTATATCTAATTAGTATTATTTGCGGTCATCTATATATTTTTTAATTAAATACATTTATTTATAATTATCTACATAATTATTTACAAATTCCTTATTTTATACTAATAATTTATATTTATAAGTATTTTAATTAAATACTAGCCATTTTGCTATTCTACAAATTCATTCCTATTACATCTAGTCCTCGTCATCACATTTTACCCACGTGTACGCCACTTAGGCTCCACATAAGCCTACATCTCACCAAAGTTCACTCCTAGCTTACGTACAACTCATCATGAGCACAGTACTACTATCCAAAGCACGCGTACAACTAATTTCTGCATGCAGTACAACCCCTCAAAGCCCCTAATCTCCTTATCCACTTCAGCATATATACTTATACATATACTACTCAGATATACCCGCGTGCCTACGTGGCGCAATCCTGGCCCTTCATCCCTTCAATTCGACGGCCCAAAATAAATCTTCCCATTTGATATTACAATCCCACCCCAATTCTTAAAACCCTAAAACATTACCCCCTCTCATCCTAAACTCAGCAGCCCCGATCCCATTTCCCTCTCTCCCCCTTTGCTCATAATCCGACTCGATACACCTCAAAATCTCCACCATATCTCCGTCGGCTCCTCCGCCATTAAAGCCGCTATCTCCTCCGCGACCATTCTCCTCCTTCCTATCCCTGATTACACGGGGACAAATCTCCTTTCCTATTTCTCGTTTATCTCGTGGAATCCGGAATAGGAACAAGGAATTGGGTGCGAATCTCGGGAATGGCACACGCTGATTCATCACACACACGGCAAGTAATTAACGATTCGAATCTGAAATGTTGAAAGCGAACAAGAACTGAATCGGGTCAGTCGTGACCGGACACGACGCCGTAATGGTATCGTCTTTCCTTTTTGTCTGTTTCTGTTTTACTTTCGAATCACATGTCTATCCTTAGTTTTGTTCCATGATTATGTGCTCAAGTTGATTAAAATTAATTAAAGATGAGAATTGAGATAGTTTTAAGTTACATTGGTTGGTTGAAGCTGATCAAATTTTAGTCATATGCTTGAACTGTTAGAAGCCATTATAGTTTGAATCGAGTCCTAAAAGCATCTGTCCGCTTAGCGAATTTGATATTATAGTCGTACTCTCTGCATATATAAAATTTTTACTTGATTTCTGAAAAGTAAAGGAGAAAGATTCACTTGAATCCTTTTAAATTTAAACTGCTTTCCATTTATATAATATCAGTTTTTGATAGAATATATTTTCCTTAGTTTAGTTAACAGTTTGACCATATCTATAGTCATCTTAAATTCAAATGGAAAAAACTATTTTGGGAAGTTCATATGCTGTAGAATCCCTTTGATTTGCAGAGATTGATAGCTTAATGGTCTGATATTTGACTGATTTCTTTTCCTTTTGGAATGAGAATGTGAAATTCATACAACCCTCTCCCTAGCCCTATATAAACAGGGACATATAGACCTTCCACAGAACCTTTCAGAGGCTGAAAAACATTGACACTGCTACAACTTTGAATACACCTTCAGACCTCCTCTACACTGAACACAGGCTCTTCCCCTGCACTTTCTCACCACCTCTGCCACTTCTCTACTCACCCCTGACACACACTTTACACTCTCTACACCTCTCACACACTTTGATACACTGGAAACACTTTCTACTTCTCCTCTTCTTATTCCTTGAAGCATACAGATTGTTTTCCCCTCCATTGAAGTGACAGAAGTTGTTTGCTCATTGTTCTGGTTCTTGTCCTGCTAGTTGAGAATTTTTGGCTTGCTTAATGGTTTCATTGCTACAACATCTTTCTGGTTGCCTCACTGTCCTCATAAATCTTTAAGGTATCTCTAAAACTGATTGAATGAACTCATTGGTGTTGCATATCTGTTATAAATCAATTTCTGGCTGCTGCTTGTTACTGTGCTGTTTGCTTGTCATTGGCCTCTTTTGGCCCCTCTACTAACCCTTATTATGCAGTTTTGGATAGCCTCTAAAAGGGTTATACCATTTGTTAGTCACATACAGGTTTTAACAGTCATATAAACCTTGCAAGAGGTTATAATGCTAAAGATTTTTTTCTCTTGGTGAGAGGCAGGGAGTTCTTGAAAAGAACTTCCCAGGATCCAAATGGACAAGGCCCTTCTCTCTTCTCTCTTTTTCCTAAAAGTTGTTAAATAAGTAGATTGGAATGTTTAAATTATGTATTTGTTAGGAATTAAGGGTTTGTATAAGCACCATGAGGTGCCTCTAGTTATTTAGGACAGGTGAAGCAGTGAATCGGCTATCCGGGGCCATTTCTAACCCTCTACTTGTTTGTTGTATGATCAGAAGGACTAAAATCATAAGGCAGGTCAAAAATTGGCTTAGTCATGCAATTTCTGAAAGGATTTTACAGTGGGTTTATATCCGAAATTCGAAGCCAAAAATAGATCATTTATGCAAAGTAGAATGCTACAATCAACACTTTATTCTCTTGAAAATTGCCCAAAACTGAAACTAGTGTTGAAGAATGGACTGTTTCTGCAAAGTTTAAGCTTCGAAATTAGATTGTTGAGGCTAAAATTGCAAGTATGTGCGAAAACTAGACTGTTTCTATAAGTCTGCAATTCTTAAAACGTCACAGTATATTTCATTTTCTTTAAAATGGTTAAAACTGAGACATCGCTGAAAACTGGATCATTCTTGCAAATATAATATTCTGTAACGTGATAGTTTGTTTAACAGTTTGAAATCCTTTTTATCCAATTACCCATTTAACTTGGAGGCTCACTTTTTTCTTAAAGTTTACAATATTGTCATTACTTATTTTGTGTGATTAACATGACCGTATCATTGTTTGACGCCTAGTGGTCTAGATTGGGGCACCAATTAAATTTAGGGGTCTAGTTATTTTTACATTTTAAATAGTTATCCCAATAGCCTCCAGGATTTAAGTTGGGACGTAAGTAAAATCTTTAGGACGTTTTAAAACACTAGGAACTCGTTCTAGTTAAATACTTAAAGAGGGTATGGGGGTTAAGGGTAAATTAAGCCCCTCGGATATGATGGAAACTACCCGAGCTATATTTGATAGTGGATTCTGAAACTATCGTCCCTTACGAAAGCCGGGTTCTGATCCGAATAGGATAACAAAACCTAGGGATATTTATTCAAATGTTTAAATAGTTATTTAGTTTTGTGGCTATTTGTGCAACATGACTATTTGTTTAAAATTATTTATGTAAATACATAAAATTGCCTATTTTACTTACTTTGCAGCTCATATCTCCTTTATTTACCTTATTTAGTTTTTGTCCTTTTCTAAAGCACTATATAAAACCCAATATAGAAATCGGCCGGGAACTATGTTTAGTGGAACTTAGGAGGTGATTAACCCCTTCCTTCTAGGTTAACTTGAACACTTACCTGAATCTCTAGTTAGCGAGACCAACCCGGAGTTATTTATTAAAATTAGTTAGAGATATTTTGGTGACCTAATACGCCTAGTTAAATAATTTATTAGGTGGCGACTCCAAAACTTCCAACTCCAAACGAGTTACCCCAAGTCGGACACTACTTACTTATTTTAAAAGTGGGGTGCGACAGAATGGCGACTCCACTGGGGATTAAATGTTCTAACCATTACGGTTTTTATATTGGGTTTATTCTTGCTTTGATTATTTTATATTCAATACTAACTTTTTTCTATTCGCATGTTTGTAATATTTTATACTCTATAACTTTTTGATAATGTGATATTTAGTTTATTATTGAATTATTTGTTGCATTCCGTTCATACTCCTCCACTCCTGGAAAACGACACTTTGCACACACACGGGCGATTACGTGGATCCCACGGTCGCTTCACCACAAAAAACCTTTTAAGCGGGACATTTTGGAATATAGTTGGTCCGTGGTACAACCAACAATTTCAAATGGTCTCACTCCTTGGCCGTTCGCCTTGGGGAACCTTATCTAGATTAGCCCACTCTTAGTCTAGAGATCATGCATCATGTCATATTTAGGACAATTTTGACTTCGGCTCATGTCTAAGTCTTCTAGTTCACCATATTTGAATGAACCAAACGGGTTTTTGACCCTAAGGGACATTTAAATATGTTACGTGTGCATCTATTTAACGTTGAACGTGTCTAGTGTAGACCATTTGTTCTCTAAGTGTGGATCATTCAATTATTTATTTTTGTTGGAGGATGTCACAAGTCGCGAAGACTTGGAAGATCAAAGAAAACAAAGCGAAGACTTGGAAGATCAAAGAAAACAGACTTTAAATTGATTTTTCTACTTTTATGTAACAAAATCAATTATTTATTTGTATAAATGGAAATTGTTATAGAAATCAATTAGTTGTTTCTATTTACGTGTGATTTTTTTTTTATTTCTATATTCATACAAAACCAATTATTCTATAAAATTATTTTTGGGTTATGAACGAAAATTAATTTTTTTATTTTTATGAAGACCAAATCATAGACTTTAAATTAATTTCTTCTACTTTTAATGTAGCAAGATCAATTATTATTCCTATTTACCTAAAAATGTTATTCCACATTTATACAATAAAATTATTTTAACTTTGGGTTATGAGAACAAATGGGATGACGCACGATACGCGTTCACTTTTCAATATCATACTCAAACTTAGGAAGACTTAACATCCTTGGCATGTTAAAGTCTATTAGCCAACTTCGTCCAAATGACGCCTATCATGCATCTTATATGTGTTGGTCTTGTTAGCCTACCTCCGATACAAGAGAGGTCTCTTGCATTATAAAGAGTGATATATTTTGCATTTGGTAATTATTACCTCGACACTAACTTATTGTTTTCGTGTTTAAGTTTTACTCCCACTCTTGAGGTTGACTTGTGCATTCTGGCCGAGCATCAATACCGGACGAGAACCAAGAGACCGGTTACAACTCCTCCCCCCTCACAAACTAGAAGAAGAGGAAAGCGAAACATTGTGACTGAGTTAAATAATGCTGCTCTTAGTGACGATAACATTGGGAATAATGGGACACCCCGCAAACTTGCCTTGGTTGGGTATGATGAACATGTTGCTACTTTAGAGCAAAGAATTAAAGAACTTGAAGAGAAACTGACAATGGCCAGTTTACCCGTTGTTAACTCCGCCCATTCAGGAGAGCCTGTCGATCCAAGCGGGTCAGCCCGCCCTAACGGAAAGGACCCTATATACCCAACTGATCCACCCGTTGTTTATCAAACAGTACCACCAACTGCATACCAGACAGCACCACCTACTACTTACCAAACAACACAACCAGCTCCTTACCAAACAACACCACCTGCTAATTACCAAGCAACCCTACCCACCACTTATCTAGCACCACTCCCTGCATATCCTACTTACCCAAACACGAACTTACCTCACACCAACACCACATATCCGCAGCCTTACAATCCCATGTTCACTGCTGAAACCAAACAACTCACTTCGCCAGTCAAAAACCATGAAAATTATGAATGGGCAGAGGATGAAGCCAATGATGATGGAACAAAAGAGAAAGTTCGTAAGCTGGAGGCAGCCTTTAAGAAGTTTGAGTTAGGCAAGACCACTAAAGGTTTAGCTTATGAAGACTCGTGCATCTATCCTACTTTGAAACTGCCAGACGGATACAAGATACCAAAGTTCGACCTGTTCAATGGTACTGGAGACCTATGGCACATCTGAGAGCATATTGTGACAAGTTGATTGGAGCAGGGGAAGACGAGAAAGCACGAGTAAAGCTATTCAGTCGGAGCTTGACCGAAGAGGCTTTGAGTTGGTTCTCTAAGCAGAAGCCTGGCACATGGCTCGGTTGGGAAGACATGGCAGCAGATTTCGTAGAACGATTTGGGTACAACACTGAAATGGTACCAGATCGTTTCTACCTGGAAAAGTTGAAAAAGAAACCCACTAAAACGTTTAGAGAATATGCTACTAGGTGGAGAGCAGAAGCTGCCAAGGTACAACCCGCTATGGATGAAAAAGAAATAGTGAACATATTCATCCGCATTCAAGAGGACGTCTATTACGATAAGCTGCTGCATATGAAAAACCAGAAGTTTGCTGATGTAGTGCTGATGGGAGATGACGTAGAAGAAGGGCTGAAAAGTGGAAAGATTATTAGCCTAGCTGCACTACATGCTTCTAATTAGGCTCTCCAGTCAGGAAATGTGAGTCTCTCTAAAAAGAAGAAAGATGAAGTCTCTTTTGCTGCAACAGTTCAAGACCCTGATTTGAACCACTATTATCAAATACCACCACTATTCTATCCAAACCCTCACATACCATCTGAATATCCCGTTTACAACACTCAGCCCGCTCGGCCTATATTCCACACCCCAGCACCAAACCGTCCATAATACCAGCCAAATACTTAACCCAACTACCGAAATGCACCATCGTACCCTCCTAGGACTCGCCCTGAGGCAAACCAAAGACCCAAAAGGAACTACACTGCATTAGCTGAATCTCGCACCCAATTGTTCGAGATATTGAGAGCTGCTGGGCTTATTGTCCCAATCCCTCAAAAGGTGCCAGACAACCCTTCACCACACTTTGATTACAACAAAAGGTGTGCATACCACTCAGGTGGACCGGGGTATGAGACGGAGAGATGTTTTGCATTGAAAGATAAGATTCAAGACCTAATAGATGAAAAGGTCATTCACTTGAAGACACCAAATGTGCACAATAATCCACTACCTAATCATGGAGATGAGAAGGTGAATATGATTGAATTTGGCGAAGAGTGCAATCTGGAAGGCACGATTATAAAAGAAAAAACAGTGTTTGATTAACACAAGTTTGGCCTGGGGTACATCTTGGTTTGCAAAGTACTATAAAAGATACAAGAGGTTATCATTCACTAGAGCAGTTTGTTCCAACTCTGAAACAAGCATCCATCTTTTCAAGCTGCATGAAAACTCTCAAGGGAGAAGGACTTGCCGAAGGTGTTCAGGGTATAGAAGATGAGCTGACCGTTCTAAAGGAGCTATTCATGGAAGAGTATGATGCAGTTCCTGAAAAGCATACTGAAGCCGTGAACATCTAGAAAGCTGAAGCTGAACAACTGAATCTACAGCATATTCTGAGCATGCCGAGAACCTTAGTGGAGCTGGGGCAATAGTTATTTTCTTAAATAAAACACGACTCCGATTCATTAGCTTTTGTTTTCTTTGTTGTTCAACTTTGTTGCATCGTTGTTTCCTTTCGAAGACTTTTTCTCAAGTCCAATAATAAAATCATTTCCGTTTCTATTTTAAGCATGCATCATTCACTTTTAGCAAAATTATTTTAATTCCATTGAATCTGTGACTGCGATGTGAGGAAGTAGTCAAAAACGACGAGTACAAACCAGGCTATGGTGATTTGACAAAAGACATTTGAGAAACTTCATGAAAATATTATGGCAGACAATTGAAGCAAGAGTATCAAGAAGATATTGAGAAAATGACTTAAAGCGACATAGTAGAAATACATATAAGGAGCAGAATTAGACAATCTCAAATGGGCCAAAAACATACTGGAGTAAGTGAAGGACAAAACAAGAAATATAAAGGCAAAGGAATTTAACAAGGAGTTTAGCAAATTATAGTTGGCCCTGAAGTAGAATTTTCTAAATCGAGAAAAATGAACAAGATCCTTTGAGATACAATCAAGAGATACTACAAGTCGAGCAACATTCATCTTTATTGGATTTGAACTACGTAGCGACCTGATTCCCAAAAGGGGATACGTAGGCAGCCTACCCAAGGCACGGTCACATCATAAGAGAATTTTATTGGATACTGGGGCCTCAAAAAATTCAAAGAGTACATTATAACACACTGGGGCAAAATTTTTGAGGGACCTCAAAATTTCTAGAGAATACAAGCAGCACACTGGGGCAGAAATTTTGAGCTTCCCTCAAAATTTCAAGATGAAAGATCTTTGAACAACAAATGGACATAGAGGAGATTATGTCCAAACAACACGTCGAAGTCTATGATTCAATGGAACAAATTTGCATTACTCTTTAAAAATAATTTTCACAAAACACATGCATATCCCCTTTCATTCTCCCTTTTTGCCCACAACTCGACTAAGGTTTGACACTCGAAAAGAGAGATATTACAAAGGAAACAATTATACAAGATGCAGCTGCAGAGTGCAGTACCACGAATGCGCAATTCAAACTCCCCCAAAAAACTCACAATTTTTCTTTGATTGCAGATTTACACAGGTACCAAGTATACCTAACAACTCTTGCAAAGCAAAATCTATCAGATTATTAGAGCATAAAATCTGCGTCTGTGGATATATAGGGTCCGCGTCTGTGGACACGACATCACTTTGAGAAGCATAGGATCTGCGTCGGCAGATATATAGGGTTCGCAGTGGTGAACATGACAGCAATGACAACAGTGTAAGGTCCGCGTCTGTGGACAAGACATCTTTTGGAGAAGCATAGGATCCGCATCGGTGGATATATAGGGTCCGCGTCTGTGGAGATGAGATCTTTTGGAGAAGCATAGGATCCGCATCGGTGGATATATAAGGTCCGCGTCTGTGGACATGACATCTTTTGGAGAAGCATAGAATCCATGTCGGTGGATACATAGGGTCCGCGTCTGTGAACACGACATCAATTTGAAGATCATAGAATCCATGTCGGTGGATATATAGGGTCTGCGTCTATGGACATGACATCAATTTGACAAGAATA
Source organism: Petunia axillaris subsp. axillaris (assembly GCA_029990575.1). Lineage (NCBI taxonomy): Eukaryota > Viridiplantae > Streptophyta > Magnoliopsida > Solanales > Solanaceae > Petunia > Petunia axillaris. The sequence goes on along the minus strand of JARKNS010000002.1, from coordinate 48,784,676 downwards.
GGATCCATGTCGGTGGATGTATAGGGTCTGCATTGGTGGACATGACAAGCATAGAATCTATGTCGGTGGATATATAGGGTCCGCAGCGGTGGACATGACATCAATTTGAGAAGTGTAGAATCCATGTCGGTGGATGTATAGGGTCTGCATGGGTTGACATGACAAGCATAAAATCCATGTCGGTGGATATACAGGGTCCGCAGCGGTGGACATGACATCAATTTGAGAAGTGTAGAATCCATGTCGGTGGATATATAGGGTCTGCATCGTTGGACATGACAAGCATAGGATCCATGTCGGTGGATATATAGGGTCCGCAGCGGTGGACACGATATAAATTTGAGAAGTATAGAATCCATGTCGGTGGATATACAGGGTCCGCAGCGGTGGATATGACATCAATTTGAGAAGCATAGGATCCATGTCGGTGGATATATAGGGTCCGCGTCTGTGGACATGGCATCATTTGACAAGCATAGAATCCAAGTCGGTGGATATATAGGGTCCGCAGCGGTAGACATGATATCAATTTGAGAGGCATAGAATTCATGTCGGTGGATACATAGGGTCTGCATCGGTGGACATGACATCCATAGAATCTGCGTCGGTGGTTATATATAAGGTCCGCGTTTGTAGACAATTCAGCAATTGAAGGTACAGGGTCCGTGTTTGTGGGCATAGTTCAGCGATCTGAAGCAGAGTAAGAATCTGCGATTGTGGATGATGGGGTCCGCGTTTGTGGGCAGTTCAACACAGGATCCGTGCCTGTGGATACAGTTCAACATTGAAAGCACCTTAAGTATCGAAGAGACATATGATCTGTGTCACTGGATGGAAAGTTTGGAGTCCATGTTTGTGGATGGGATATCAATCAAACAAGCGTAGGGTCCGCGTTTGTGGGCATACTTCAACAATTTTCAGCAGAACAAGTTCCGCATCGGTGGGAATAGCATTGGAAAGACATTTGGATGAGACATCAATCAAACAAGCATGAGACAAAACAACCACCCGGCTCAACAGGGAAGTTTACTTTATCTTTATCTTTATATCTATTGCATTTATCATGATTTTGCTGCAGGGTACTCCCTGATTTCTCGACAAGCCTTCGTGCCATACTCTCACGCCTGTTCCCAATATCACTACCAATCATGAAACGACAAAACCTCAAACACATACAAAGCAAAGCCTAACCCTACAAACAATGCCTTTTGCTACACCCGCAAGCTACCTATCTTGCTGAGTTCCAAGCTACAATTCCATACTCGCACCAGTGGCCTACCTAATCCTTCCTTGTCAATGGGGCATCAGTTTCGTGTTCCTCCTTATCCATATCCAGTTGCGTCAATCGTGCGTATTTTCGTGCTTAATCGTGCCCGTCTGCTTGATTCGTGCGCATTCATAAAACTCGCTCCCCAAATGTTCCCAGCTCGGTCAAGGCAACATTGAAGGCAAGATTGCTCATTTATCGAGATGAAGTGGAGAATATGTCCTTGTAAACTCCTCTTTATGGGTGTGTCGTGCACCACATCTTCATAACTAGGATGATTATAAGCTTCTTTTTCCCACGCTCGATCTATCGATGTTATTTCATCTCCGAAAATACCTTTGCTTTATTCTTACCAAAAGGCAAAGCATATACGAATCTAAACTTTACGTACTTGGATAAGTTTAGTCTTTACATCCAAAATCGTGCGTCATAAATATCTCACACATGCAACATGCCATTCTAGAACTACACACAGCCCGATTCTCGTGAAACTCGAGATATGTAGGTAACTCAGATACCGGGGTTCGGCCAAAAAACACCCCAAAACTCCCATCATTCTTGCCTACCGTTAATGAAAAAATTGGTTATTCCGTCAACTATCTTTACCCGAAGACTCTTTCATCATCCCCGGGCAAAGAGGGGCAGCTGTTGACACCCAATTTTGTCCCTCCAGTTTTTGTAATTTGGCTATATATAATTAAAATTGATAGTAGTGATATTTCAAATAGTTGCATTAGATAGCATGCATTTTACGTGTGTACTACTATTATTAACCCCCTATTTATATTATTCTTTATTTAATTGCGACTATATTACGTAATTACATTCATTTAGGCTATTTTTCTAAAATACGTGTGCTATTTATAATTTAATGCATTACGATATCATTTAATAATTCTTTGTGGCTATTTACATCTAATTAGTATTATTTGCGGTCATCTATATATATATATTTTTAATTAAATATATTTATTTATTATTATCTACATAATTATTTACAAAATTCCTTATTTTATACTAATTATTTATATTTATAAGTATTTTAATTAAATACTAGCCATTTTGCTATTCTAAAAATTCGTTCCTATCACATCTAGTCCTCGTCATCACATTTTACCCACGTGTACGCCACTTAGGCTCCACATAAGCCTACATCTCACCAAAGTTCACTCCTAGCTTACGTACAACTCATCATGAGCACAGTACTACTATCCAAAGCACGCGTACAACTAATTTCTGCATGCAGTACAACCCCTCAAAGCCCCTAATCTCCTTATCCACTTCAGCATATATACTTATACATATACTACTCATATATACCCGCGTGCCTACGTGGCGCAATCCTGGCCCTTCATCCCTTCAATTCGACGGCCCAAAATAAATCTTCCCATTTGATATTACAATCCCACCCCAATTCTTAAAACCCTAAAACATTACCCCCTCTCATCCTAAACTCAGCAGCCCCGATCCCATTTCCCTCTCTCCCCCTTTGCTCATAATCCGACTCGATACACCTCAAAATCTCCACCATATCTCCGTCGGCTCCTCCGCCATTAAAGCCGCTATCTCCTCCGCGACCATTCTCCTCCTTCCTATCCCTGATTACACGGGGACAAATCTCCTTTCCTATTTCTCGTTTATCTCGTGGAATCCGGAATAGGAACAAGGAATTGGGTGCGAATCTCGGGAATGGCACACGCTGATTCATCACACACACGGCAAGTAATTAACGATTCGAATCTGAAATGTTGAAAGCGAACAAGAACTGAATCGGGTCAGTCGTGACCGGACACGACGCCGTAATGGTATCGTCTTTCCTTTTTGTCTGTTTCTGTTTTACTTTCGAATCACATGTCTATCCTTAGTTTTGTTCCATGATTATGTGCTCAAGTTGATTAAAATTAATTAAAGATGAGAATTGAGATAGTTTTAAGTTACATTGGTTGGTTGAAGCTGATCAAATTTTAGTCATATGCTTGAACTGTTAGAAGCCATTATAGTTTGAATCGAGTCCTAAAAGCATCTGTCCGCTTAGCGAATTTGATATTATAGTCGTACTCTCTGCATATATAAAATTTTTACTTGATTTCTGAAAAGTAAAGGAGAAAGATTCACTTGAATCCTTTTAAATTTAAACTGCTTTCCATTTATATAATATCAGTTTTTGATAGAATATATTTTCCTTAGTTTAGTTAACAGTTTGACCATATCTATAGTCATCTTAAATTCAAATGGAAAAAACTATTTTGGGAAGTTCATATGCTGTAGAATCCCTTTGATTTGCAGAGATTGATAGCTTAATGGTCTGATATTTGACTGATTTCTTTTCCTTTTGGAATGAGAATGTGAAATTCATACAACCCTCTCCCTAGCCCTATATAAACAGGGACATATAGACCTTCCACAGAACCTTTCAGAGGCTGAAAAACATTGACACTGCTACAACTTTGAATACACCTTCAGACCTCCTCTACACTGAACACAGGCTCTTCCCCTGCACTTTCTCACCACCTCTGCCACTTCTCTACTCACCCCTGACACACACTTTACACTCTCTACACCTCTCACACACTTTGATACACTGGAAACACTTTCTACTTCTCCTCTTCTTATTCCTTGAAGCATACAGATTGTTTTCCCCTCCATTGAAGTGACAGAAGTTGTTTGCTCATTGTTCTGGTTCTTGTCCTGCTAGTTGAGAATTTTTGGCTTGCTTAATGGTTTCATTGCTACAACATCTTTCTGGTTGCCTCACTGTCCTCATAAATCTTTAAGGTATCTCTAAAACTGATTGAATGAACTCATTGGTGTTGCATATCTGTTATAAATCAATTTCTGGCTGCTGCTTGTTACTGTGCTGTTTGCTTGTCATTGGCCTCTTTTGGCCCCTCTACTAACCCTTATTATGCAGTTTTGGATAGCCTCTAAAAGGGTTATACCATTTGTTAGTCACATACAGGTTTTAACAGTCATATAAACCTTGCAAGAGGTTATAATGCTAAAGATTTTTTTCTCTTGGTGAGAGGCAGGGAGTTCTTGAAAAGAACTTCCCAGGATCCAAATGGACAAGGCCCTTCTCTCTTCTCTCTTTTTCCTAAAAGTTGTTAAATAAGTAGATTGGAATGTTTAAATTATGTATTTGTTAGGAATTAAGGGTTTGTATAAGCACCATGAGGTGCCTCTAGTTATTTAGGACAGGTGAAGCAGTGAATCGGCTATCCGGGGCCATTTCTAACCCTCTACTTGTTTGTTGTATGATCAGAAGGACTAAAATCATAAGGCAGGTCAAAAATTGGCTTAGTCATGCAATTTCTGAAAGGATTTTACAGTGGGTTTATATCCGAAATTCGAAGCCAAAAATAGATCATTTATGCAAAGTAGAATGCTACAATCAACACTTTATTCTCTTGAAAATTGCCCAAAACTGAAACTAGTGTTGAAGAATGGACTGTTTCTGCAAAGTTTAAGCTTCGAAATTAGATTGTTGAGGCTAAAATTGCAAGTATGTGCGAAAACTAGACTGTTTCTATAAGTCTGCAATTCTTAAAACGTCACAGTATATTTCATTTTCTTTAAAATGGTTAAAACTGAGACATCGCTGAAAACTGGATCATTCTTGCAAATATAATATTCTGTAACGTGATAGTTTGTTTAACAGTTTGAAATCCTTTTTATCCAATTACCCATTTAACTTGGAGGCTCACTTTTTTCTTAAAGTTTACAATATTGTCATTACTTATTTTGTGTGATTAACATGACCGTATCATTGTTTGACGCCTAGTGGTCTAGATTGGGGCACCAATTAAATTTAGGGGTCTAGTTATTTTTACATTTTAAATAGTTATCCCAATAGCCTCCAGGATTTAAGTTGGGACGTAAGTAAAATATTTAGGACGTTTTAAAAACGCTAGGAACTCGTTCTAGTTAAATACTTAAAGAGGGTATGGGGGTTAAGGGTAAATTAAGCCCCTCGGATATGATGGAAACTACCCGAGCTATATTTGATAGTGGATTCTGAAACTATCGTCCCTTACGAAAGCCGGGTTCTGATCCGAATAGGATAACAAAACATAGGGTTATTTATTCAAATGTTTAAATGGTTATTTATTTTTGTGGCTATTTGTGCAACATGACTATTTGTTTAAAATTATTTATATAAATACATAAAATTGCCTATTTTACTTACTTTGCAGCCCATATCTCATTTATTTACCTTATTTAGTTTTTGTCCTTTCTAAAGCACTATATAAAACCCAATATAGAAATCGGCCGGGAACTATGTTTAGTGGAACTTAGGAGGTGCCTAACTCCTTCCTTCTAGGTTAACTTGAACACTTACCTGAATCTGTAGTTAGCGAGACCAACCCGGAGTTATCTATTAAAATTAGTTAGAGATATTTAGGTGACCTAATACGCCTAATTAAATAATTTATTAGGTGGCGACTCCAAAACTTCCAACTCCAAACGAGTTACCCTAAGTCGGACACCACTTACTTATTTTAAAAGTGGGGTGCGACAGGAGTCATAGGCAATTTTCATGTCAATTTTAAGCATGCATCTGGGTGATATGCCTTTCCTTGTACAGCCTTTAACAAGTTCAAGGCTCATAAGGATGTTATCAGTAATGTTCCTACCAAGCACAAAGGTAGACTGGTTGCTATCCACTAGAGAGTGCATGATCATTTACATTCTTTTTGCCATCACATTTGAGATGATCTTGTACAGAGTAGTGTAACAAGAGATATGCCTAAATTCAGCCACCCTGGATAGATTCTTCAATTTAGGAATCAGTGTTACAACTAAGGCTGTCTATTGACCCGGTCCGGCCCGGTTCTGGTTCGGCTGGTCCGGTCCGGTCCGGTCCGGTGCATTGGTGAAGAAAAAATTCCGACACCGGCCCGGTTCCGGTCCGGTTCACCGGTGCAATTGCACCAATGCCGGATCGGAACCGGAACCGGCAGCCGGATATTGTGCCGGTCCCGGTCCGGTTTGATCCGATTCGGTTCGGTTCGTTAATTTTTTTCTTTTGTTTTAAATTAAATTTTTTATTTTTAAAAATACTAAAATCTAAATAAACAACACAAAACACATATATTATTCAACAATACACACAGTACATTATGTTGGAAAATGAAAATGCATAATTAGAAAATAAAAACATGAAAATAGACTAGAAATTAGAAAAATACATAAATTTTCAAGTTCAGCGACTCAACACTGACTCAACTCAATCATCACGTGGTTGCAGATATTTGCCACCAGCACGAGCTGCCTATTCGGGGTCATGATGGTTTTCCAAGTGGGTCTTAAACCTCATTGTCCCTCCAGTATTTGTTCCATCTTCCCAATTCCAAACTTTCTGACAAAGAGTACATTGAGCTTTGCCGGTATCATTATTTTTTGTGATAAATTCCCAAACTTCGGATCGTTTAGTTCTTTTTGGAGCACTAGATGGACCTGCGTTAGTAGCACCTTGAACTTGATTAGCATTATTTGCATTTGCAGCCATGTTGATAGAAAATTTAATAAAATAGCTTTTTTTTTTAAGAGAAATGAATAGAAAATATTGAATTGTGATTAATTTGATGAAATATGGGAGTATTTATAGGCAAAATAGGTAGGGGAGGGCTGTAGGGGCGTTTATGAGTGTGGGGGTGGGAAAAATAGCCGTTTATGGCCGTTGCCAACGGCTATTTTTCAAAATGGAGCGGATTTGGACATAAATTTGAAGTGGGCCGGTCCGGTCCCGTCCGGCCCGGTTTTGTCGTTTTCTTTTTTTTTTTTTTTTTTTTTTGGTTATTTGTTTTGTTTAAATTTTAGTTTTATGTAATAACTTTTATATAATATTAGTAATCTAGTATTAAAATATTAACTATTATGTAATGTAGTATTTTAGTATTATAAAAATATAATTGAGTATTTTTTATAAAACTTAGTAATCTAGTATAATGTAAGTAAATTGTTATTTTTTCAAACTTAATACTAAGTTAGTAGTATAATAGTATTTAGTATTTTAGTTTTTAGTATTTAGTATTTAGTTTTTAGTTTTTAGTTTTTATTATTTTAGTATTTTAGTATTTTAGTATTTAGTATTTTAGTATTTAGTATTTTAGTATTTAGTATTTTAGTATTGAATTGCAAAGAGGTAACTTAATAGCAAAGGATACTTGAGAATATAACAAAGGATTTACTTAATAGCAAGGCGTAACGCATTTTATTGAATAATGGATAATGGTTGATTTTTTGCAAAGTACATATATATTAAATTGCAAAAACTACATATTAATAAAAAAACTTCTCATTTTCTGAATAATTTCGTCTGGCACCTCTGGAGGAACCGGTGGCAAAGAGTCATCTTGTTCATATTCAGTTTCATTGTCCAAACTTCCATCGCCTGATAAAATTTCTGATGATGCTTCTGCATCGGCTAGTTGATCTTCTGCAAATCCAAAATTACTTCGCTCCGATCTAATCCAATCTCTGAATAATACGGTCGTCTCCATTGCTTCTTCCTTCAATGAATGTCTATGATCTCCAATTTGTAATCTTCCTTGGCTAAACGCGCTTTCTGAAGCAACAGATGATGCTTGAATAGTTAGAATATCCCGCGCCATTTTTGCTAAAATTGGAAACTGTGCTTGTTGATCCCTCCAAAATGGCAGTAGTTCATCGCTTCTAAAATAATCAACATCCTTGCAAGCATGAAGTAAATAAACATCAAGCTCGTTGAACCCTCCGCTGCTACTCGACTGCCTGCTAGAAAGCCTTTGATTAAGGCTGGAAAAACTTCCCAATCCGGTTGCAGGTCTTTTGGGAGCCTGCGTTGAACTTGATCCAGCTCCACTTGGAACACTTGGAACAACATTATCAGCTGCACTCCTATACCTTTCATAAATCCGTTGGCAATCTACAATTACCTGCGCACAAACTGTTTCTACACTTGGTGTTTCTTCATCAGTAATGCTCAAATTCCGATAAATTTCTCTAATGAGCATTTCCGTATTAAAACGTTTAAAACATGGATGTAATACAGATGCAATGTAATAAAGTGGTGGAATCGGAAAAAAATATTTTTAAAATTTTTCAATCATTGCTTCTACCGCAACGTCATAACCAGGCACTAATCTATAATCGTTAAGTAATTCTGCTATTCCAGCTATAAAATACAACATGGTAGTGATTGTAGGATAATATTGACCGGAAAATTCTTTAGTAGCATAAAAAAACTTTGCTAAAAATTGAAGAAGACGCTCAACATCTTGCCAATCTGTTTCTTCTAGGTGATACACGTCAGCTACTTTGCGATTAAAATAATTAGTAATAGGCACTCGTAAAGTGTAAGCAACAGTCAAAGAGTCATATACAGTGTTCCACCTAGTTGAAACATCCTTGGGAACTTTTCTAGGAGCTATACCTTCTTCCACACACTCTACTTGAAAGTCCCTCCATCTATCCGGTTTTTTAGATTTAAAAATATAACTAATTGCGAGTTTAACCTTCATAATAGTAGGATCAAATAACTTAAGGCCATCTTTTACAACTAAATTATATATATGACATGCACATCTAACATGAAACAATTCTTTAAAAGGGGGATGCAATGCGGGTATTAACTTAGTAATAGCATAATCATTGTTAGTTGCATTATCAAGAGTTATACTTAAAATTTTATCACTAAGATAATACGCCTTACAAATATCCGAAACTTCTCCCTTAATAAAATTTCCCGTGTGTGGTTCATCGACAGCAGAATATGCTAAAATTCTTTTTTGCATTACCCAGTTAAGATCTATCCAATGACAAGTAACTGTTAAATACTCATACCCATTAACACCACGACCCAAATCAGAAGTAAGACAAACTCTACAATCAAAGTGATAAAATATATATCTTAAATATTGTCTATATTCATTTTTAAATTTTATAATATCAGTTCTAACCGTAGTTTTTGGAAAACCTTGAAAAGATGGATTATATACGGTTTGAATATAACGAATAAAACCTTGACAAGAAGCAAATGTAAAAGGTAAGCACTCTACCGCAATCATTTTTGCCATTTGTTCCCTATCTTTCTTTTTATCATAATGCAAAAGCCCCCCGTCACTGGGTTAATTTCCTGTTGGATTCCACTACCTTGCGATGGAGCCATTCTATTCCCTGAACGAGGGCCACCCGCCCTTGCTTCCCATTTTTCCTTATGATGGTTTTCTAAGTGTGTTCTCAACTTTTCCGTCCCACTATTATGGCTGCCGGTTTTAAATTCCCAAACTTTTTTACAAATATTACATTTAGCTTTCTGAGCCGGAATATCTTTAGTCATAAATTGCCACACATCCGATCTTTCGGGTCGTGCATATCGTTCTCTACTAGGAGGCATAGGTGGTAATTCAGTTTCTTCATGTTGTTCACCTTGAAATTGACTAGTGGGTGTTTCATCTAAATTAGCCCCTTCGGTAAACTCTTCATATTGTGTCTCTAACATATCATTATCTAGTGGTGCACCAACATTTATATCATGCAAAAATTGCGAGTCATCTTCCTGAGTAAAATCATCTAGAAGAGAAGGAGCGCTAGAAGTACCAACTGGTCTTTTACCTAAAGCACGACTACGTCTATCATCCCCCCCTCGGTTAGAAGCACGTGATCTACGACCGCTACTCGTAAGTGCTCTCCACACTCCAGACATTTTTATAATTACTAAAATATGCTTCAAACAAATTACTATAATATGCTACAAACAATAATATTGCACAAAAATAAAATAGATAATATGCTTCAAACAAATTACTATAATATGCTACAAACAATAATATTGCACAAAATTAAATATATAATAAAAAGTAAGAACGAGTTTACTTGATATCGTGAACTTAGAATGTAGAACTTAGGAAGTGAAAGTTGAAACTTGACCGGAACCGCACCGAACAATATTTCCACTTTACTCCAAATATTTTTTTAGTATGCAATTTAGCAAATAGCCTTTTGTAGAAATAAGAGAGATTGATAGAGATTTAGAGAGAATATTAGAGAAATTGTGGATAAATTGATGAAAAATGATGGTATTTATAGAAAAAATAGGTAGGGGGTATGGGGGCGCCCTAGGGGGTGGGGGGGGGGGTTCAAAATAGCCGTTTTTGGCCGTTGGGGCAACGGCTGTGCGTGAAATAACCGTTGCCGAACGGCTATTTTTCGCAAGCCCATCAGTCATCCGGTCCGGTCCGGCCCGGTTCCGGTCCATTTTGGTCCGGTTCGTCCGGTCCATTTTGGACGTGCCGGATCGAGACCGGGTCGAATTTTTTTTTTTTAATATTTGGCCCGATTTGAGCCGGTCCGGACCGGTTTCCGGTCCGGTCCGGTTCGGCCCGGCCCAAACCGGGCTATTAGACAGCCTTAGTTACAACTATGCAATTGATTGGTTCATATAATTCTCCAGTGTCAAAAAATTGTTGCACAGCAGTAATGATATCTTTCCTAACTACACTCCATGCTTTCTTAAAGAAATAGAAATTCATGTCATTATAGCCAGGTGCCTTGAGGTCTCATATATCCTGCATAGCTGCTATGATCTTCTCTTTTGTCACCTGCACTGTCAAAGCTAGTTGTTGCTCTCTATTTAGTACAGCCCCATCCCTCATGATGGAAGGAATAATAGTTGGGAGTTGAGTAGCTGCTGACCCTAGTAACTTTTTGTTGAAGCCCATAATTTCGGCTTCAATATCAGCTTGAGTCAAAGCAATGTCACATGTATCTGTAATCAGACTCTGAATGGAGTTTTGTGCCACCCTGTTTTTCATACTGGCAAATAAATAAAGGTGTTAGAATCCTCTAGCTTGAGCCACTGCACCCTAGATTGTTGCTGCATGATGCTTTCCTGGATGTTTTCTCATTTTTCTAGTTCCAGCTTAAGTTCTCTTTCCTCATTAACACTAGTCGGGGTGAGACATGTCCTGACTTGGTCTTGCAAGACCCCTTCAAGCTGCATCCCAATTCGCTTAATATTCTGCTCAATATTACCATATTCACTGGTTGAGAGTGCTTTAAGCATTTGTTTTACCTATTTTAGTTTCCTCCAGACACTTTGCATTGCATCCTGTTGAGCAGGTTCTCCCCAGGCTGCTTGTACAGTTGGTGTGAAGCTCTGGTGGTCAGCTACGTAGCTATAAAACTTAAAAGGTCTTTTTCATTTTTGGCTCTCTTAGCTTATTTGAATACACAGGGGGGAATGGTCAGAGCAATCAGGGTTCAAGACATTCACTTCCAAAGCTTTTATCTCAGTCATCCACCTAGCATTTACAAGTGCTCTATCCATCTTACTAAAGACAGTTCCATTATGCCAAGTGTAGTTACCACCAACAGCTTTAAGTTCACTAGTACCTGTATCAACCAGGTAACTTCTGAAGTCAGTCATTTTTGCATCTTGGACTGGGGTGACCGTATATCTCTCCTCAGCATCTCTAAGTGCATTATAATCTCCTATTTCCAACCATGGCTACTGACATATGGCATGTAGCATTCTTAGTTCTTGCCACAGAGTTTTCCTATCTTCAACAGTATGTAAGCCATATACAGCCGTCAGTTGGAATTGCTTACCATTTGTTTTCAGAGTTACCAAACTATGAATGCATTGAGCTGACTCATGTTCTTTGTTAAAAATGATCATTTGAGGATTCCACATGATCATAACCCTGCCCTTATTACTTTGGCTAGCATTGTCACAACAGCTCCATTGTGGTTCAATTTTTTCTTGGTAATTTTTCCTGCCTTTATTCTATGCTCCACCAAGATGATTAGAGCTATATTATTTTCTTTAATGAATACCTTCACTTCTCTATGCTTATATACTTTATTCAAGCCCCTAATGTTCCATGCTACCAGCTTCATTATTTGATATGTATAGGGGGTCACCTGCATCTATAGCCTCACATTCTTCTCCCTATGACTTATTATCGCTGCTTACGTTGGGTGCATGTTCACTTAGTACCTGGAAGCTATTTCCAGTCTGCATATTCTTGCTTATTTGATTAGTACCTTGGCTCTTCCTCATAGAGGCAGCACTTTTGGGGCTTTACCAAGTGTCAACACTACCTTGGCTAGGCCTCACAGTTGTTCCCTCATTTTGTTGGATTACAGCATTTTGCACCTGTTTGATACCCCAACCATGTTCTGGTTGTAGAGCCTGAGTTTCAGCTTGCTGAGGTTTCTTGTTTTGCCGCATTTTCTTCTAAGGGACAAGTTTTGCTTTTTGTTGTGGACCTGTGCTTTAGTCTTTGTTTGCTCTGGGCATTTGTGTCCAACTTTGTAGCAAGTAATGCAATACAGAGGCTCCCACTCATACTGGACTTCTTGTTCAAGAACTTTCCCCCCTAGGATCAATCAATCTGACTTTCCTGGGTAAAGCTCTAGTGACATCCATTTCCACTAGAAGCCTTGCATAAGAAATTATCTCTACTTTTGAAGTGCAATCATCAGCATATAGAGGAACTCCTAGAGCACTGCCTATCCTACTCAGTGTATCATTCTCCAGAAATTCAGAGGCAAATTAGGCAGTCTAATCCATAGGGGCACAGTTTGTAGAATCCCAGCACTAAAGTGAAAGTCTGTTATCCATTGCTTAAGGATAATAGGCTTGCTAAACAGTGTGTATGGACCAGAGCACGTGACAACATCTCTATCTTCTAAGGAGTTAAATCTCACCATAAAGTATCTATCATTGTGATAGAACAATGTTGGTTTTGACACAAAGTTCCACTGATTTGCCATGAATTGTCCATTGCAGCAAAGATTGTGGAATCTCCTAATACATATAGAATTAAGGCATGTTTCCATTTTCTATTCTCATTCTCAATTTCTACCCTGTTTAGTTCAACTATAGTTTCTCCATCTTTAATACTAGGAGCAATGTAGATCAAATTCTTACCTCGTGCAGCAAGTTTGTTGCCAGTGAATAAGCTATTCCACTGTTTAGTTCTTTCCTCCACTTGAGGTAGATTCAATTTGTGTTGAGCCTGACTTTGTTGTTTTCCTAAATCCCTAATTTTTGCTGTTGTTTTTTGTTGTTCCAGGGTTAAATTGGCTTTGTTTTGTCCAGTAGCGGTTGGACGAGCACTCTTCTCCTTACTTGTAGTGGCTGGTATTAGCATGGGTACTGAATTGCTTTTCGCGGCGGGGTGTATATTATGTTAAGTGTCAGCCAATCCTCCGATTGAGATCGTCTGTCAATATCTTTCCGTTTGGATCCTGTTATGAATTCATTTTCATACTCTTGCCGTATGATGTTAGCTGTAGTTGATGTGGGTTTCCTAGTTGTCATCCTTGGTCTTGTTGTCTTAGCTGAGCTCTTAGGTGGTTTTAGCTGGTTTCTTTGGTTGTCCTCTAGGCATTTCCGGTGAAAGGGCGCACGTTAGCAGTCACAACTAAAGTGCGCCGAGAGCGTCATTATAGTGCCCTAACATTTGAATCAAGAGCCTTCGTGCTTTTAGTATAGTATAGAATAGATAGACATTGATATAGATAGATAGATAGATAGATAGATATAAAAATTATTATTATTATTATTATTATTATTATTATTATTATTATTATTATTATTATTATTATTATTATTATTATTATTATTATTATTATTATTATTATTATTATTATTATTATTCGTCTTCTTCTTCGAGGCTTTATTTAAAATTTTAATATGATTTACTACAGTGTACAACAAAACCTAGTCGTGCCAAGAGACTAGTAATCCTAGAATATTGAAAGATTCCATCACCACGTTGAAACTCCTACAAGCCCCTGGTTTCCAACAACAAAGAAATCAAGATAAGAGCTTGTTTGGCCAAGCTATTGAGGAGTCTAAAGTGCTTATTTTTATCAAAAAATACTTATTTTTAAAGATTGAGGTGTTTAGTCAAGGTTTAAGAGAAAAATAAGTGTTTTTGAGTAGTAGCAGAAGTTGTTTTCTGTAAGGAAGAAGCTAGAAAAAGTAGTTTTTTCTAAAAGCAGAAGCAGCAGCAGCAGCTGTTTTTTTTTTTTATTTCTATCATTCCAAAAATATACTTACCAAAAATATTTATGTACCTAATTATCCCTATTTATTTAATCTAATAATTATAATATATAAATAATACATTATTTTTTTCTCCTTGTTTCTTTTACACTCACCTACATGGTTATTCTTAAGGTATAAATTTAAAATATTCAATCATGTATGCTCTATTTTTAAATATTTTAATTAAATAAAAAATTTAAACATATTTGATAATAAATATTTAAAACCATTCATCTAGTTAATAACTAAAAAATGAATCTTACATGTCCTCAATCGTAATTTAAGCACGTTTTCAAAAGTTTGGTCAAGCACAAAATACTGTTTGACAAAAGTCTTTCTCCAATGAGTTGACCAAATACAAACTATTAATCTCTAAAATTACTTTTACGAAAAACACTTTAAAAAAATACATTTAAAAATAACCAGTTTTTAGAAGCTAGGCCAAACTAGGTTTAAGTTTCTTTCTCCCTTTAATTTTAACTTGTAATTCAATGAAGAGTATTTTTTTAACTTTAAAAGATCAAACAACAGGGAGAATAGCCCGATGCCAACTTTTGCAGCGTAAAGCTTATCATCGAAGAGAATTATTTTCTATTTATTTCCACATAATAAGACAGCTAAACACGAGAGTGACAATAATGTACTCTATCGAGGGTATCTATAGCTTTTTAATCATTATTTCGGGAAATTTTGATCACTAGCCATTTTTGGACGCGCTCAATGGGGACTATCCACCGTTTCAAAATTCATTGAAGAATAGCCAAAAATTCGCGCGCACACTTAAGCTCCATTAGCGTTGGAAAAACACCCCAGACTAGCCCCATAACAAAAAACTGGGGCTTTGAACAAAACTTGTTCAAAGCCCAAGTATTTTGTTATGGGACTTTATATATAAAGCTGAGTCCCATAACAAAATGATGGGGCTTTGAACAAGTTTTGTTCACAGCCCCAGCATTTTGTTATGGGTTATGAGACTTTATATATAAAGCTTCAGTCCCATAATAATGCTGGGGCTTTGAACAAGTTTTGTTCACAGCCCCAGCATTTTGTTATGGGACTGAAGCTTTATACATAGTCTCATAACAAAATGCTGGGGCCTTGAACAAAACTTGTTCAAAGCCCCAGTATTTATACTGGGGTTAGTTTACTGAAGCTTCCCCAGTACAAATACTGGGGCCTTGAACAAGTTTTGTTCAAAGTCCCAGTATTTATACTGGGATTTGTCCGGAAATGGCTATTTCTCAGCGAATTTGTTTTTGACGGCTACAAATCAATTAACGCGCGCCAAACAGGCCCCTACACTAAATTTTTACCATTATTTCCACTTAAGCTTCTAGTAAGATGCATCAACTAGACATGCAATCGGTAAGTCGGAATAGCCATTAGATGCTGAGCTCTAGCAGTTACTAAACCAAATTTCTCAGTCATGTCTAAATCTTTTGGCATCATACCATTTGGTAGCTCCCAATCAAAGTAATGAACCAATTGTGCTAGAACCAGGCGAACGATGGTGAGCCCTAGTAATCCAGGACAACTTCTTCTACCAGAGCCAAATGGTAGAAGTTGAAAGTCATGTCCGCGCAGATCAATATTGCTGCCAATAAATCTTTCTGGCATGAACTTTTCTGGCTCAGACCAAACTTTTGGATCTCTTCCAATTGCCCAAACATTTACTAGAATTCTTGAACCTTTAAATATATAGAAATCATCAACTACGCAATCTTCAATTGATTCATGGGGAATTAAAAGTGGTGCAACGGGGTGCAGCCTAAATCCTTCTCTTATAACCATGTCTAAGTAATCTAACTTTTCCAAGTCCGACTCTTCCACCATTCTATCAGTGCCAACTACTTGTTCCAACTCATTTTGCAAATTCTTCATAACTTTAGGGTGCTTTAAAAGTTCAGAAAAGACCCAATCAATTGCCGTTGATGAAGTGTCCATTGAAGCTATTAGCAAATCCTGCATATGAGAGTTCTTTATCACGCTCTATAGTCATGGTAACAATTCACAAGTATGTTAAAGTATAATATTATCAATTGCTGACTTTTTTTACCTAATAACTTTCAGAATTGAAGAGTAAAATACTTAAAAGGTCACTCAACTTTGAGAAATGTGTGACCAAAGTCACTTAGCTTTGAATTGTACTAATAAAGTCACTCAACTTAAGGTAATTCTCACCAAAAGTCATTGTAACCAGATTTTGCACAATCATCTCACCGAAAATCTGACATGGAATTTTCATTTTATACATGTGGCATACTTTATTTTCCATATAGGATTTTATAATAAGTTGAATTATTTTCTAAGATTTGGAAAGTGTTCTTTTAAATTATTACAATAATAGAATATTGTGTCATTGCTAAATTTCTACGGGTACTGTCGAAATATTAGCTTTACTACTCTTTCAAGTACTTAACTCTTTAATTAGTTATGGTTAGAATCATTATTTTTTTCAAATCTATTAGTTAAATATATATTTTATATAATAGATAATAGGTAGATTAGTTAAATATAATAGATAGTTAAATATATATTTTATCTAGTGTCTCCATTTTCTCAAATTCTTATTTGGATGAATGACACTTGGCCCTCCTTAAAACCAATGTTCTAGATTTAATAGAGTAAATAAAGGTATTTAACTATGGTTTGGACAAAATATCTTTCTATTTCAAATTCAATTTATCTTAAAGAATCCTATAATTTAGCAGCAAAATTTCCTCCCCCCTCCCCTCCAAACCTAAATTTCGATCATCTCAAACTTAACCTTTCTTTTTAGTTTAATTTTTTATAGGAGTAATTTTTTTATTATTGTTCGACAATGTGCTATCAAAAAATTAAGAATCATTTTAAATAAAAATTACATTAATTGTTAAACAAACTCATCTTATTTAAGATATAGAAGTGCAGAAGATCTATGTGATTTCTATAAGTATTATGAATTGGTTGGAAAGTTTCTTTCCAAGATAAAATGTGAATAACTATGAGCACAATATTAGGTACTATCTTCGCAACTAGTTTTAACTGATGTGATTGTGTGAAAAGAATTTCTTCGTATATTGTTATTTGAGTAAATTGATATTATTAAATCTTGTCTTGTTAATTTTATTCCTTACGATGTTATCACTTGCAAATAGTTTAACACTGTTTTTGGTTTTCTGTTATATGTTTGAGATTGGATTAGCAAAAACAAAGTTTTATTAAAACAGTAAATAAACGAAAATTTTGGAGACCGAAAAATAATTTAGGAGGAGGGATGAAATTTGCTGCTAAATTATAAGATATGTTAGATGCTTTGAATTTAAAATAGGAAGATATATTTTTCTAACCATGGTCAAACATTTAGTTTTACTTCATTAAATCTAGACCATCCATTTTGAAAAAGGAGATGGATCCGAAAAAATGTGGAAGAGAAATGGGTTATGGATTAAGAGTTGGGTTAATCAACTTATTATAAAGTCCTACATGGAAAATAAAGTATGCCACATATATATATAATTAAAAATGAAAATGCCATGTCACATTTTCGGTGAGATGATTGTGCAAAATCCGGTTACAATAACTTTTGGTGAGAATTACCTTAAGTTGAGTGACTTTATTAGTACAATTCAAAGTAAAGTGACTTTGGTCACACATTTCTCAAAGTTGAGTGACCTTTTAAGTATTTTACTCCAGAATTGAATAACAACTTTGGCCTGTAAGAAAAATTATTCAATCTAAATCTAAGAACAAAATTTTCCTTATCTATAAACGGGACTCTATTAAGATATAAAGTTCCTGCATGGATGGGGATATTCAGTTTTCTTGATTTAGATTTTCAATTGAGAAAGTCTTCTCCTCCCCCTCCCCCCCCAACCCCCCCCCCCAAAAAAAAAAGGAGTCTAATGAACCCAAGCCTAAATTGATCGAGCCTGGTATTGGTCTAAATAATTATTGGGAAATTACCGACTTGTCTCTACACCTGTGACCGTAATATTAACTATAAACTATCCGTTGTTACCTATTGGTAGATATGGATCATATGATGAACAAAATTATTAATACTAATTTAACTTTTAGACTGCAGAAATTTTAAAACTATCATTACTAAAAAGAAACCAAAGATAACTGTCCATATCAACGTATGATCAGTGTCCTAGAAAATAAGGCAAATACCATGATACGACAGGTTAGAATTCATGGTAGAGTGATAATTACTACATTGGTTAGTGTATACTCCCTCCGTCCCAAATTAGTTATCGCTTTTAGCTTCTTCACGCCTATTAAAAAAATCATTAAATAGAGTGTGTAGTTTACTATGTTATCCCTATTTAATGTTTGACTATTAAATTTTGTTGAGAATTTTTTAAATTATTAAGGGTATAACTGGAAAAGACTAACAATTTTTGTCTTGAAATCCTAAAGTGTCAACTAATTTGGGATACACCATTTTTCCTAAAACGACAACTAATTTGGGACGGAGGGAGTATATGGTAGTGTATAATTACACTGATTAGGGTATATATAGGTCAATCCTATTAGAACTAAATTAGAAAGAGAGAATTGCGTTAAAATTACCAGCAACATAGCTTTGACATGGCGACGATCAAACTCGAATTCAGAATCTCCGGACTGCATAATAGTCATCATAGTATCAACAATATCCTTGGCTTGCTTCTGCTCCTTGGATTGCACATGTTCATCAATTACTTTCTCAAAAAATTCATCAAAAATATTTGCCAATTCCTTCATACGACGATTAAATCCCTGCAGATCAAACACACTAAGGAAAGGAAACAACTCACCAATATTTGGTGTTGCGGTTAAAACTAACGTCTCTTGAATTATATTTTTAAAACCACTTTCATCAAACTCCTCATCCATATACTTTTTCCCAAACACCATTAGACAAGCCATATCTGCACTTAGAGAAGCAAGTTTAGCACTAAGATCAACTTCGACATGATTAGATGCTGCTTGTTTGAGAAAATTCACAAATATTCCAAGCTCTTGTTTTCTCATAGATTGAAATGAACTGATCTTGTGATTACTAAGCAATTCTAAGGTGCACAACTTTCTCATATTTCGCCAATACGGTCCATATTTTCCAAATGTCAAATTTCTTTGATTATATGCAATATATTGAGCAGCTGCATTGTATGGTCTACTAGCAAAAACCAAATCATGGTTTTTCAAGAATTGTTCAGCTGCATGAGGAGATGAAGCAACAATGATAGGAACAAAACCAAAGCGCAGGCTCATTATGGGACCATGTTTTTTTGCTAGTTGATGAAGATCTTGGTGGAGATTTTTGCCTATCATATGGAGATTTCCTATTATTGGAAACGCTCTTGGACCTGGAGGAAAGTTCTTTTTATTTTTCATGAATATGATGTGCAGTTCATGAACTACATATAGAACTACTGCAGCTACTGCAAGGACTTGCCAAACAGAAGCCATGGATGGGAATGTGGTGTGTTTTTCTTTCCATCTAACTTGCAAATATTATATAGTAATGAATTTAAGTCTGGTCTCAGATGGAGACAAAAGATCAAATCAAGAATGGCGGTGAATTAAAGAAATAAACTTAGTTACTTGTCACAACTTGATTTGTCTAAACGACAAAAAAATGAACTTAACGAAATGAGACAAGAAGATAATAAAAATAAATGTCTGGTGTATAGGAAAGAAAGGAAAAAAGATTGTATTATATAAAAAAAGTACCCTTTCAATCCCGATAATGACTTATATCAAAAAAAACTTATCTATATTGAGAGTATACACCCGATCAATAAATAAATGTCATTTATCTTTTTAATTAACTAGTTCTAATAGTTAATTATAGTTAACATCATTAATTAATAATATATAGAATACTTATAGCCTGTTTGGGTTTGCTGCCAAAAACTGCTAATTTTGAGAAGTACTTTTGGTATAAGTACTTTTTTAAAAAGTACTTTTGGATAATAAACAGTTTGTGTTTGGACAACTAATTGGAGAAGTACTTTTGATAAATAATTTGTGTTTGGTTAATCATTACGAAAAGTACTTTCCAGTGTCAAATTACGAAAAGGACATCCAAGTTCATTTTACATTTAGATTAATAAAAAAAATTGAATATTTATCATAAAAGACTTTAATTAGAAATTTATTTAGTTAAATGTAAAATATAACGTAAAAGATATAAATTTAAACTATTGAACAACATAAAATATAGTTAAATCAAAGTGATAACGGAATTAGGAATTTCTAGTAATCACTTACTTTTAAAAGATGATTTAAAGAGTAGGACATCCTATATACGCTTGATAGTAATACCTAAAAATAAAAATTAGTCCTAGAGGAAGAAGATTTGTAAAGTACGTAGTAGAAAAAAATAGAAAAATAAAAATATAATTGTATTTTGAGAGAGATATGGTTAATTTATAAGGAATAATATGGTAAATATGAATTCTTGGTAAGGATATTTCAGTCTTGAAAAAATTAATAAACTGCTTCTGCTTCTGCTTCTTCCAAGAAGCAGATATTTGTAGCTTCTTCCCAACAGCAGAAAAACTGCTTCTACTTCTACATAAAAGTACTTTTTTTTAGTTGCCAAACACCTCAAAATTCCAAAAAAGTACTTTTGTTGGAAAAAAAGCACTTTTGGCTTTGGAGAAGCAATGCCAAACAGGCTATTAGAGCCGGTTCCAAAAACTGCTTATTTTGAGAAGTACTTTTAACATAAGTACTTTTCAAATAAGTACTTTTAGATAATAAGTCGTTTGTGTTTGCACAACTCATTGGAAAAGTACTTTTGATAAATAATTTGTGTTTGGCTAATCTTTATGAAAAGTACTTTTGAATGTCAAATTATGAAAAGGACATCCAAGTTCATTTTATATTTAGATGAATAGAGACAAAAAAATAATTTTAAATATTTATCATAAAAGAATTTAATTAAAAAAATTATTTAATTAAAATCATAAAATGTAAAACATAAAGTAAAAGATACAAATTTAACTTATTGAACAACATAAAATATAGTTAAATTAAACTGGTAACAAAATTAAGAATTTCTTCTAATTATTTGCTTTTAAAAAATGATTTAAAGAATAGGCGATCATATATACGGTTGATAGAAATACCTAAATATAAAAAGTAGTCCTAAGAGGGAGAGGATTTGTAAAAGTACATAGTAGGAAAAAAAATAGGAAAAGAGAAATATAATTTTATTTTGAGAGATATGATTAATTAATGAGGAATAACTTGGTAAATATGGATTTTTGGTAAGGATATTTTTGTCTTGAAAAAATTAATAAACCGCTCTGCTTCTTCTTTGTAGCTTTTCGCCAAAAATAGAAAAACTGTTTCTGCTTATACCTAAAAGTATTTTCTTTTTTGTTACCAAACACCTTAATATTTCCAAAAAAAAATACTTTTTGAAAATTAAAAAAAAATATTTTTGATTTTGGAGAAGTAATGTCAAACAGACTATTAATAATCTAATATATTTTCTTACTCTGTTAAAAACTGAATTTTAATGTCTTAATTAACAGAATGTGCTTCCATGTGTCCACTAATGCATTTCTTTCCTGGCATTAGAATAAGTTTTGGTTCTAACAAAGAAATATCATTTTTTTTCTTAGCCATAATTAATTAGATACTTTTTCAGTAATGTAAAGTTATTAGATTTTTACTTCTTATATCTCAGGCTTTATTATTCCTCCTAGCCATACAAAAACTACTCTTTTCCACTAAACAAAGAATTATACATTAGTATTTTCTGCAAAACATGTCTCCCATAGTACACTATTGTTTGAGCTTGTGATAAAACAATATGCATTAATTTTCTAGTTGCATCATTGAAAGAGTAAATTTAGCTTAAACAACTCAATAACGTTATCCACACTCAAGCAAAAACATGATAGTTATTTGCAGAACGAGAGGCTTGGCAGCTAGAAATGTTCTAGTAGGATCTCTGTGTATTGGATAAAAGCTGACAACACTTGAAAGGTAACACGTGTCCGCCACGTGGTACGGACAGAAGTTCCAACGGACAGACATTTATCACGAGCAGACCCAAAGGAGCTGTGAAACACTTCACCAGCCAGCCCGGTCTAAGTGAGCAGTTATTAACACGATCATTCACGATCATTCAATTAATGGTCATTAAGGCAATCATTACAACCCAGCGGTTATGCATCCAACGGATACGTGCCCAGCAGTTACACATCCAGACGGATCCATGCCCAGCGGTTACGAATCCCAACGGGTGCCTATTATACTTATAAATAGCATTTACCCTGAACCATTGTAACACAACTTTACTTCCTATCTACAATATCAATAAGAATACTCTCTCGCTCTGGCTCAGATACTCCTTTTTGCTCATATTTGTCTAGTATCTTAATTCTTCGATCCTCAAAGTACTACTGGCGAGGAAGAACTCTCTCCGGGGATAAGTGATACGATACGGTTATTTCTCCTTATTTCCGTCTATGCTTTATCTTTATTAGTTCATACTTATATCTCGTTCTCGTATTGTCAACAATTTGGCTCGTCGTTCAAACTCTTAATCTCAACTATTGATCGTGACTCCGCAAATATAAATTTAATTGTTACTAGCCTAAATCCGGATCTAGATTAAACAATTTGGCGACCACAGTGGGAGCCGGTTAATAGCCTTCGTAGGTTAATAGTTATCTTTTCTGATATTACACCTCTTTCGGGTCAGTACGAGAACTCAAATATCCAGACTGGCTAGCCAACGTGGTTGTTATACCTAAAAAGAATGGTAAATGGCGAGTCTGCATTGACTTCACGGATCTAAATAAAGCCTGCCCGAAGGATTCATATCCCCTTCCCAGGATAGATCAACTGATCGACGCAACAGCCGGACTCGAGGTGCTCACCTTCCTCGACGCGTACTCCGGATATAACCAAATATTGATGGACCCTGAAGATCAGGAGAAAACGGCGTTCATAACCTGTCGAGGTACGTATTGTTATAAAGTTATGCCATTTGGACTAAAAAATGCAGGTGCAACATATCAGCGTCTAGTCAATCGAATGTTTCATGACTATATCGGAAAGACTATGGAAGTGTACATCGATGATATGTTGATCAAATCCAAATGAGCAGAGGACCATCTCGCACATCTGAAAGAAGCTTTCCGAATCTTGGATCAGTACAACATGAAGCTGAATCCGGAGAAGTGTGCATTCGGAGTCGGATCGGGGAAGTTCTTGGGATTAATCGTTTCTCAGCGAGGAATTGAAGTCAATCCCGCTCAAATTAAAGCCATTGAATCAATCCCAAATGTACTTCACAACAGGAAAGACATCATGAAACTTACGGGGAGAGTGGCGGCCCTACGAAGATTCATTTCCCGATCATCTGACCGATGCAAGAATTTCTTTGATGTCTTAAAACAAAACAAGGAGTTCGAATGGACTCCTAAATTCCAACAAGCATTGAAGGATCTGAAAAAGTATCTATCCACATTGAAGGATCTGAAAAAGTATCTGTCCAATCCACCACTGCTCTCCACACTTCAGGAGGGTGAGCAGCTGCTGATTTATTTGGCAGTCTCAGAATCATCGGTAAGCGTCGTTCTAGTTCGGGAAGAAAAAGGTAAACAACTTCCTATCTATTACATTAGCAAAGCTCTAATTGACGCAGAAACGCTCTATCAACCCTTAGAAAAATTGGCATTGGCACTGGTAACTGCTGCTCGTAAGTTACGCCCTTACTTTCAAAGTCATTCGATAGCTGTGGTTACAACCTTTCATTTACGAAATGTTCTGGGCAAACCTGAATTTTCAGGAAGGTTAGTAAAATGGGCTATAGAATTATCTGAATTTGATATTACCTACCAGCCTAGGGTAGCAATAAAGTCACAAGTTTTAGAAGACTTCGTGGCAGATTTCAGCACTAATATATACCCTGAGGCGGAAAGAGAAGCTATTCTTTATGCAGGGCAGGCTCCTGGCACGTGGCGGCTCCTCACGCGTCAAAGGGTCCGGGTTTAGATTGGTTCTCGTTGCTCCATCCGGAGAGACGGTAAGACAGGCTATCAAATGCCTATTTATTACTAACAATGAGGCCGAATACGAGGCCGTTATTGCAGGATTAGAACTAGCCCGAAGTTATGGAGCAACCATCGTCAAACTAAAAAGTGACTCTCAGCTGGTGGTCAATCAGATAAATGGAGGCTTCACTGCACGAGAATCTAGGATGCAGGTGTACCTCGCCCGAGTAAAAGAGCTCCTAGCGCAGTTTGACGAATGGTAAGCAATTCAGATTCCACGGGAAGAGAACCATAAAGCTGATGCTCTCGCAAATATGGGATCAGTAGCAGAGATAGGGACAGCCAGCTCTTCAGCTGTTGTTCAACTTCTCTACACGACCATGGACAGAGAAAAGTTCGAAGGCAACATCATCAACGCTACTTGGGACTGGCGAAATGAGATAACAAATTATCTTATCCATGGGACTCTACCCGTAGATACAAAAGCTGCTCGCAAACTCCGAATAAAAGCTGCTCGGTATACAATTCTCAATGGCGAACTCTACCGTAAAATGTTTGCAGGACCTCTCGCAAAATGTCTCGAACCGAATCAAATCAATTATGTGATGAGAGAAGTGCATGAAGGTTGTTGTGGAAATCATTCCGGGGGCAAGGCATTAACCCGGAAGCTGATTCGCGCAGGTTATTATTGGGACAAAATGGAGAAAGATACGAACGAATTTGTCAAAAAATGCGACAAATGTCAGAGGTTCGCCCATCTTCTCCATCAGCCAGCAGAACCACTCCACTCAATAATCTCTCCGTGGCCCTTCATGAAATGGGGGATGGATATTGTTGGTCCTCTTCCCACAGCACCGAGAGGGATGCGCTTCTTATTGATCATCACTGATTACTTCACAAAGTGGGTCGAAGTGGCAGCATACACAAGGATACGACAAACGAAGGTTGTCGACTTCCTCTGGCGTTTTGTCGTATGTCGCTTTGGAGCACCTAAGGAAATAGTCATGGACAACGGCCCGCAATTTATCGGCCAGAGAGTGACTAGGTTCCTCGACAATCTGCACATCAAAAGGATCACTTCCTCTCCGTATTATCCTGTTGCCAATGGACAGGCAGAATCTACCAATAACTGGGAACACACAAGAGACAAATTCAGGAAAGCTTGGCCCTAACTGGGAAGGCCCCTACAAAGTAATTGCTTCAGTCGGCAAGGGATCTTATCGCTTGGCACGACAAGACGGCTCCATTGTCCCGAATAGTTGGAATGTGGTTCACCTCAAAAGGTATCACTTTTAAGTGGTAAAACGGTTAGTTATCTTAAACTTAACTTTTATTTTCACGAAAGTTCTTACCTTTATTATATTTTCTCTCTAAATGGTACTAACGACCTAAACAAGGTCAGATCCGTTTAACTCAACTGGTAGAGCTCGAAGTTCTTCAACTTCGCGGCTGTGGGTTCGAATCCCACAACGGACACACTCCTCGTTTGGTTATATGTGTTCTATATGCAGCTCACCACAACTCTTTTCATGTTATCACTTTACGTGCTCCAACATAAAAACAAGGGGGGTGGTGAGAGGCCCCTGTAGGCCAGGTAAGACCTTCATAAAGGCAAAAGACCTTACCAAAAGGCGAATTTTTAATGTTTTTCAAAAAACTTTTACGTGACAAGACTTCCACGAAAATAAGAGAAGTCGTTCACAAGGCCAGCGACTCGGCCAGAGCCAATCTACAAAGCCGTGCAACAACTTTCGACTATCAAAACGATAAGCAAGGTTATACGCATAGAGCAACGATTCGGCCAAAAATCTAACGACCACAATTCGGCCAGATTACTTACAACTTACGACCTCTTCCTAACAAAAGGCTAAGTTAAAAATATTCGGGCAAACTTTTGGAGACCAGAACTTAATAAAGTTCAAACTTCAAAAAATTCCCAAACATAAGGCACGAAAGCCACAACACATGCAAACGAAAGATCAAAAGTTCAGGCTAAATATAGTCATAGAATAGATCTAAAAGCATATATACATTATCCTCTAAAACTATAAGATGCCGAAAACGGCTGACCGAAGTTTACAGAGTGATCAAAGGCCAAATGAAACTGGCCATACAAGAGACCAGAGAGTCTTTACCAGACTTCTGTCCACAAACAACCAAATCTGGCTCTCGCCAGACAATAAAAAAAATCAATCAAAGATTGGGAAAGGGCATCAACATTTGGTGCTGCGATCAGAACCCGACGCACCAGCTCCGTCGGTTCTGCCATCGTCCCCTGAATTCTTGCCGTCATCTTCGTCCTCATTTTTATCTTCACCTTCAGACTCCTCAGGAGAGAGATTCAGTGCTTGTCTTATTCCACGAACAGTGCTCTTTGTTATCTGCAGCATCTCCTCAACATTAACTTGTTTAGCTTGAATCTGCACGAGCAATGAGCGTTTAGCCTCAAGCGCAGCAAGCTTGGCCTTAATCTCAGACTGATCGCGCAGGTTTGCCAAGTCTTTGGTTAGTGCGGCCTGAGCACTCATCAATTGAGCGACCTGATCCTTGGCAGCCTGAAGCTCAGCTCTGGCCTTAGTAGATCCTTTATTGGCCCTTTGCAGATCCATCTCAAGGGATGCACGATCATCAATAGCACTGTTCAAAGAAGTTGTACATTCTTCAAGTAATCTCTCTAGACCTTGAGCAGAGCATGCGAACCCTTCTTTTTATTCGAGAAGAAGGTCCTTCTCCTTGGTGGGTGCATTAATCCGCTCGACACGTTCATTGTTAACATCAGTTAGCCGATTAACCTCACCTCCTAGGAGACCACACTGCTCTGTCAAGATCTTGTTCTCTTTCAGAGCATCCAACAACTCTTTCTTTACCTCGAGTACTTGATCGACGTTGTTAATCCTGGAGCGAAACATGAGCTCGGCAGCCAGCATACTTGACTGAAAAAGCAAAATAAGTCAAGGTTAGAAGTCCGAGGCTAAAGTTATTCCCAACACAAAGCGGGAAATACTTACCCGGGCAGAGTCAGCAGCAATCTGAAAGGCCAACTCCTCATCACTTAGCTCCCTCAGCTCCCATTCTTCACGGAGACCGATGAGCGAAGAGACCACCTTAGCCAAACCGCCCGGTCCAGTTATGAAGTTAACATCAGGGGCAAGTTTCAGGGTATGCATCCTCTCACAGTACTTGGGTTCCCAAGCCTGCTCAGAAGGATAATTTGGTCCAAACTTGTAACGGACACCCCTGATATCCTTCAATTCGGTCTGGCCACCGATGACTGACCGCCAGATGAACCTTGTTGATGAAAGGTTAGAGTCACCTTCCACTTCTAGGATTTATCGTCTCGCACTCGCGAAGACCGACAGGCGTCGCCCCCTCAGTAGCCACATTCTCCAGGTCCTCGAAACGAAAAACACGAGGACCCCGGCTACCCTCTTGGGGAACTTCTTCCTTAACTTCTTCATTTACTTCTTCCTTTTCTTCTTCTTCTTTTTCACCCACCTTTCTTTTCCCCCTGTCTACACGAGAAGGAGCTGCCTTCACCCCGTCATCAACTCGGGGACTCCTCTCCGGAGTACGGACAGCCTCCTCCTCGACCCTCCTTCTGTCACTTCGAAGATAAGGCTTTTGCCTAAGGGGTTCATCAACTTCGGCCTCAGTGTCCAAAAGATAGATAACCTCCTTGGCTAAACCTTCTCCCCGTGCAGACTCGGGGACTTCAGCAGCAGTCTTGACATTCTCTTCTACGGGCTCCGGTACACTGATCCTAGACGAAGGCTCACCCCCAGCAGATGAGGCTTGCCCGGCAGCCACAGAAGTGTTACGAGCAAACCTCTTCCGTGCTCCGCCCTCATCTTGGCTCTTCTTCTTTCTTTTCAGAGAGCCCAGGCCACCGGACAAGAGTTCCTCGCCCCCCTCCCTACTGCGCAGTGCCTCCACCGAAGCTAGTATAGCCGCGGCCTCAGCATCTGGGTCAGCAACAGGCTCGGAAGGCCCATCTTGGGGAGGGAGCAGGAAAGAGATCTCCTTGAGTACCCAGACCTGCAAAAGGGTAAAACGGTCAGGCACGAAGAACTTTCAAAGGAGAAGAATAATCATGAAAGCAGAAATATTCTCACCATGATTTTTCACGGTCAAACTCTTATACGCAGCAAAATGCACTCATTCTCTCCTCTCAGGAGCGAACTCCTTCAAAATTGCCTCAACCCACGCCGTTAGCTCATCCACAGATATGAGCCTGTCGTAGGGTTTCTTGGCCGCTACAAAAAGAAGTTGAACGGAGTTAGCAGATGAGAAGAAAAAGAAGAATACGAAATTTCAAAAATACTCAGGGACTTGCGCTTCTTGTTCCAGACATCAGGAAGATAAGTCTTGTCGCCAAAAGTCAAGGCCGAGGAGCGCACGAACAGATTCCGGTGTAACCAGCCTCGGTCACCTGTATCCTCAGAACTGCGCACCAAGCCCTGGCTCCCACGCATCCTGGCATTTACATAGCCGTCTTTAAAATTTTGTATACTGTACAAAGAAATAAAATGTTCGCATCCAAAAGATTGATCGGTTTCCGTTGCAAACCAATCTAAAAGTATAACTATTCTGTATATACTGGAGCACAATTGCCCCTGGCAGAGTAGGTACTCTCTATAGAGCCTCTCCAGCACAGGGTGCAGGGGCAACCTACATCCCACTGTGAAAGGGTAGGTACACATGGCTGTCTACCCAGCCCTGTGGAAAGTAATATTCTCCTCCTCGGAGATCGGCAAGAGGGGAACCTCATCACCCCAATGACAGTCCATCCTCACTCATGGGACCAACTCCCTCGTGATCCCAGACTTAAACCTATACGCCGGCCAGTTGCGCGTATCTCCCTGATGATTATTAAAGGACTTAATATTACAGTCCGCCTCTAACTCACCCCACTTTTTGGGGATAATCTCCGCAGCAGTAGCATGAGCAGCCCTGGGCCTAGGAGGGGCCGCAGAAGAACTACCAGCCGCGTCGACATTTTGGCTTTTTCTAGATCTTGAAGTCATAATTTCAGAAAAATTATGAAGTTAGCAAAAAGGATTCAAAGCTGACTCAAAGGTTTTCAAAGAACAACGGAGAAGAAATAAAAGCAAGTAAAAGTTTTCTCATCCAGCAAACCCCTATTTATAGGAGTGAAGATTCAACCCCTCAACTTCCTTCGAAACACGTGGAGGTCATCCAAAAGACTACGATCAGATCTGGCCGTCAAAAGAAGGAATAGGTTTCACCAAATTTTATAGGCGACGTGTGCACGTGATTGAGGCGGTTAAAATCATTATTTTTACTCTTGGGATGCGCAGTAGTCACTTCAGAATAGACTGCAACCACGCAGGCGTGCCGGCTGCAGTTACTTTTTTTTATACGGCGCATTAAATGCGCACGTCATAAGGGCTTGTCACGTAGCTGATAAGGTTCGTACGTCACCAAGCCTCGTCATACGAAGACAAAAGTTTACAAAGCAGAAACTCCCGCCAAAATTCATATCCACTCCTCGAACAGATACTCTATTCGAAAAGTGCGGGGACTATCTGTATTGGATAAAAGCTGACAGCACTTGAAAGGTGACACGTGTCCGCCACGTGGCACGGACAGAAGTTTCAACGGACAGACATTTATCACGAGCAGACCCAAAGGAGTTGTGAAACACTTCACCAGCCAGCCCAGTCTAAGTGAGCAGTTATTAACATGATCATTCACGATTATTCAATTAATGGTCATTAAGGCAATCATTACAACCCAGCGGTTATGCATCCAACAGATACGTGCCCAGCAGTTACACATCCAGATGGATCCATGCCCAGCGGTTACGAATCCCAACGGGTGCCTATTATACTTATAAATAGCACTTACCCTGAACCATTGTAACACAACTTTACTTCCTGTCTACAATATCAATAAGAATACTCTCTCGCTCTTGCTCAGATACTCCTTTTTTCTCATATTTGTCTAGTATCTTAATTCTTCGATCCTCTAAGTACTACTAGTGAGGAAGAGCTCTCTCCGGGGATAAGCGATACGATATGGTTATTTCTCCTTATTTCCGTCTGTGCTTTATCTTTATTAGTTCATACTTATATCTCGTTCTCGTATTGTCAACAATTTGGCTCGTCGTTCAAACTCTTAATCTCAACTATTGATCGTGACTCCGCAAATATAAATTTAATTGTTAATTGGCCTAAAATCAGATCTAGGTTAAACACTCTGCTCAAAAAGAACAAAATAGAAAATTCAGGATTCCCAAGCCCCTTCTATTTACTTCAAAATTTGGAGTGCCAAAAGAGACTGCTAATATCCATTCTACTGGACTAGTCAGCACTAGGGAAGATGAGCTTTCAAGATTGAAACGACCTCGGTCAGTGGTTTCAGAAGTTAGGACTCCGATTGGCGTGCCGATAATTTTAAAATATTCGTAATGTCCATTAGGACCTGTCTGTAAAATTTGAGCTAAATCAGACCTTGTTTGGTAGGCATCGGAAGAAGGTTTCAGTTTTTATTGACGATAAATATTAAAAAGAGATTTTCGAGCTTGGTTTTGCCGAATGAGCTCCGATTCGAAATCCGAAAGCGCCGTTAGGTTCGTATGATTATTTGTGATTTTTTTGAACTTTCGAAAGTGAATTTCGATGTTGTTCGGCTAGTTTCCGCTAAAACGCCGAAAGTTAAATAATTTGACTTTTCTATATAAATTTGCATCTTGAGTTTCGAGAGTCCAATTTGAGATCCGTCTTCACGAGTATATTACATATATTTTGTATAACTTATATACAAAAGTTGAGATTATTTCGAATATCGTAGGGTACCGTTTTAATTTTTACCGTAGCAGCGAATTTTAAAAGAAAAAAGAAAAAAAGAGAAAAAGGCAAAATTATAAGGTTAGGCGGTGGGTCCTTAGCTTTAAGCTAAGGACCAGGTAGTAGTAGTAGTAGTAGTAGTATGTAAACAGAAGCAGAGGAGCAAAATGAAACTGAGTTGGAGAAAACGAAAAACAAGAAAATACGGGAAAAAATGCCAGAAAATGAGAAAAAGAGCCGGAGAAAAGTAGAATTTTCACCCTGAAACATTCAGGTAATGATCCTAATATATTATTTGAGTTTATTACGTGTGTTTGAATATGTTTTAACGGTAAAACTTGGAATATTATACATCATTTTAAAAAGTTCAATTAATAGTTTAAAGGGTCAAATGGACCCCGATAATGAAATTGATTATATATTCGTACTCAGTGAGTTATGGGCAACTTATAAATGTAATTTATTTAGGGTTTGGTCATGTGACCTTAAACCCTATACATAGGCCTGGCATGCGTATTGCGTATGCGAATAGGGTATCAGGTTCCTAACCGGATTGCCCTAAGATGTGAGGAATAAAGCCTTTAGCCTTATGTGATATATTTTTCTGGTTATTGAACAGAGTGGGATCGTTTGACAATGAATCCAAAGGACAAAGCGGTTATTGAGTGGTTGTACTAACTTTGTAACAAGGTAAGTGATTATATCCATTTCTTTGGAGGCACCTGGCCTCGTGGATTTTCTACCAAGTGTTTCTTATGTGTGTAGCTGCTGATAGGCGTACTCATTACGCCTTAGCTTTGGATTTACATTCTATATTATATGTTATGCCCTGTTATTGGTATTGCATTGAGAATCTGAGTATTGTACTTTGGCTGTGAGTTGGCATCTACTTCCCGGCTGTCGATGAGAGTCCCGCGCCGGTGAAGGTTTATTATTGCATCCCACTGCATTCATATGCATTACATGTCATTCATATGCATTACATTGCATATCATATTGGGTGCAGGAGTATTCCGCCCCAGGAGCAGGAGTATTCCGCCCCATTGTATCATATTGAGGGTAGGAGTATTCCGCCCCAGGAGCAGGAGTATTCCGCTCCATTGTATCATATTGAGGGTAGGAGGATTCCGCCCCAAGAGCAGGAGTATTCCGCTCTTATGTTAGATATTGAGTGCAGGAGTATTCTGCCTCAGCTTTACATTATATTGGGTGCAGGAGTATTCCGCCCCAGGAGAATGCAGGAGTATTCTGCCTCTGGTTTATATTTTATCGGGTGCAGGAGTATTCCGCCCCAGGAGCAGGAGTATTCCGCTCCAGTTGGTTATCAGATTGGATTCCCCTCGAATGCAGGAATATTCCGCTTCGGGATGGGACTACGGGCACATGTGACCCTTCGCATCATATTTTATTTCATTTCATTTCATCTCATTTTATTTCATTCCATCTCAATTCATACCATTGTGTAGACTTACGGTACATGGCTACTGTTCTGCTTATATGTGCATTGCATATTTGTTGATAGGTTTTTTTTCTGGCACACATCCTTGGTTGAGTTTATAAGTTTCTTACGTCTTTTCGGTTGTTATCTGGCTCTGTCTTTTTATAATTTCAATAAGAGGAATTTTATTTATCCGTTTCTCCTCCCTGGCTAGCTATCATATTCTTTGAGGTGGCTAGTCTGCCCCACTTATTGAGTCCTTTTGACTCACCCTTGTTTGTTATTTGTTTCTTGTCTATCTATTTCATTTCGGCAGGTTCGCTGCAGGATTGAGTTCGTCACGTTGTGAAGGAGCGAAGACGACTTCAGCTGTCAGGGTGAGCCAGCTTTTATTCCGGATGGCCACCAGTTTATTGTTCATTATTTCAGTTGTATTTTGCTCCCTTCAGGAGGTATCTGTCTTCTTTTGTACTCTTAGATGTCTGGTCTGGAGAGCCTTAAACCTAGCATGTTGGGTAGTCAGCTGTAATTTCTTTTGTACAGCTTAGAGGTATCAGTATGTTCGTGTTTTTATTTTAAGTCTTGTCCTTATTTGTAAATTGTTATATTTATTTTTCTGATTCAATTAGTAAGGGTTCGCCCGACGGGTCTAGGGGAGGATGTCGGGTGCCCGCACGGCCTAACCGGATTCCGGGTCGTGTCAAAGATACTACTAGTATGGTAAAAACAGCAGTAAAGTGCAGTTTTCATGTAGAAAAACTCTATAAAACAGTGATGCGCCTCTGCATTTAAAGGTGAAATATAGGAACTCAACCAAACTCAATTGTTCCAAATGAATGTTAAAGTGCTTTCTTAAATGATTTTATTAAAGAGTAAGTCTATGTTACACAACCCCTAAGTTTTGAAAACAGTACATTTCCTCATCATGTGTTTAAACTGTCTAAAGCTCTCTATGGTCTCAAACAAGCTCCTAGAGCTTGGTATGAGTGGTTAAGCTCCTTTCTGCTCAAAGATGGTTTTTCTAGAGGTAAAAGTGATACTACCATGTTTATCCAAAGATCATCTGAAAGAATCCTGATTATCCAAGTATATATCGATGATATTATCTTTAGTAGTACTAATCCTCTTATTTGCAAGAATTTTGAAGTGCTAATGCATGGAGAATTTGAGATCATCATGATGGGCGAACTCACATAATTTATAGGACTTAAGCAGATTGAAAAATGTATTTTTGTATGTCAATCCAAGTACACAAAGGAACTCATCACAAAATTTGGTATGAATGAAGCAAATCCTGTCAAAACTCCTATGAGTCCTGCCACAAATGGTAAGTGATGAAAAGGGAACAAGTGTAAATCCCTCCCTTTATCGAGGTATGATTGGATTACTTCTATACTTATCAGCCAGCCGACAGATATCAAGTTTTCGGTATGTAAGTGTGCTAGATTTCAGCCAGCTTCTAAAGTGTCTCACTTAACTGCAGTCAAAAGAATTATCTGATATCTAGTTGGGACTATCTCTTATGGTCTATGGTATCCTTGTACTAATTTCTTTGTTATCATGGGATTCTCGAAATCAGATTATGCAGGAGATAGAGTAGATCGTAAAAATACTAGTAGGGCAAGTCTTTTTCTTGGAAAATCACATGTCTCACGGCATAGAAAGAAACAAGACTGTACAACCTTTTCAACAGCTGAATTAAAATATATTGCTCTGTGTCACTGTTGTACTCAAATTCTATGGATGGCTACTCGACTTTCTGGTTCATATGCTAATCCGTAGAGACTGTATCAATGCACTCATGAACCTGTCTAACAGTAGCATCAGAGTCAACAACATCATTATCAAGTTTGAGCATGAACTTTCCAACATCTAGCTTAAGTTCATTTGGACTCTCTAAAGCTTGGTCACTTTTGCAGTGAAGACTGAGAATCAAGTCTTTCAACACAATGAAATCCTCTTTCAGCTTAGCAGCCAATTCAGTCATGACATGTGGGGATTCAACATGCGAGGGACCAGCTTGGTCAACATTCAATTTTACATTTTTGATTTCCTTTCTAACCCAGACAACCTCAACCCAAACATACCCCATTGAGGCAAAAGTGCGAGAGTTATAACATGAAGATGCAGAGCAGGTTTTCCAGGAAGATAAGTCAATGCGATAGAATTGCAGAATACGAGAAATGATTAAACCAATGGGAGAAGCACACTCAGCAACTCCTCTTCCCATGAAGAGCCAACACTTTCCTCATCTTCATCTCGGTCTTTGGTGTGCACTATAGTGTGATTCCTTGCTTTTAGGACCTTATCACCTCGTTGAAAATTAATTCTGTTTCTTTTGGGTATGTAATATTAAGCTGCTTACTTGTGTTCCCCTGCTCTTTTTGTTGATGCCAAAGGGGGAGAAAAGACTATGATATGTTGTATTTATCTATGTCTAGTAACTATATGTACTATATACCTCTGTGTTATGTACTAATCCTCTACTGGGAAGGAAAAGCCATGTAGAGTTATGGCCTTGTGTTTACTCTAACTGCATGAAATTAAACTAGCCCACGCAAGGACTCAGGGGAAGACAACTCTGGCAACATGTAAGGGGGAGTCGACTATCGTCAATGGAAATATCTTCTCACATTCTCCTTTAATTTTTATCATCATCAAAAAGAGAGAGATTGTTAGACTTAATTTTGATAATGAAAAAATGTAGCACTCACACATGATAATTATGGCATGAGATCATGATGTTGTGAAAGATCCTTAACAGATAAAGAGATTAATGAAGGGATGGATCTAGGGCAGGCAACTAAGGAAATCAGCATGAAGCCTCGGCGCAAGGTTGGTTCATTAAATCTCAACAATGGGAACACGTTAATATCAACATCTTTTGAGGATCAATTCTCTTGGGTCATCTCTGTCTCTCTCTCTCTCTCTCCACTTAGCATTTAATGATGATCAATAAAGATTGTCAACTAATATCAATCTATAGTCGACGAATCATAGAACATATTAATCAAGCTCAATGAGAAAATCTGTTGGACAGTCATATCAATCATACTCAACGGGAAGATCGGCTGCACTACTATTTATTGAAGAATTCCTGAAGGATGAACTCACGCTTCTACTTACAATTCTTGAGATTGTACTAGTGAACGAAAAAAAAAGTCCTAGTAGAGGTAATAGTTGTGTCAAGAAGTTTGGTCTGATTATCTATAAATTAGACAAGATCGTTGTTGGTGAGCGAGTTGAGAAAAACCAACGAAGAAAAACATTTTTGGTGAATGATATACTATTTGGTGTACTTAAGATTGAGAAGAACTTAAGAGAGAGACTCTCTCTTGTGACCCAAGGGTACTGGATTAGGAACCATATTGGTTCGAACCAGTATAAAAATATTGTGTCCAACATCTTTAATTTCTGTCTTACTGTATTTCCAGTTTCAGTTGACTTTCATGGAGGAATTGATTTAATTCCTACTTCCAAGCTGGAATTGTTGTGCAAAGCTACCACACAATATGTTATTGAAGTTGTTAATAAGTTAATTCATGGTGCGGGTATGGGTGAGGAGCAGCTTGCATATTTTATCAATGATTTTTTTAGGATCCAACAAGAGGCAGGTTATGGTCAGATTTATGGAGATCAAAATGCTCTTATCAACGTTGAAAATGATCATCCTCTTCTAAATTTTGTAGATAATTCTTTACATAATAATACT
Source organism: Petunia axillaris subsp. axillaris (assembly GCA_029990575.1). Lineage (NCBI taxonomy): Eukaryota > Viridiplantae > Streptophyta > Magnoliopsida > Solanales > Solanaceae > Petunia > Petunia axillaris. The sequence goes on along the minus strand of JARKNS010000002.1, from coordinate 48,748,416 downwards.
TCAAAGACAGAGAAGGATGATGATGCTATTTCCACGTCCAATGAGGTAGCACTTCCTGTGGTGAACATGGAGATGAAAGTGCGCATCAACTTCTATCACTTGGGAACACTCCATTGGCAATAAAAGGTACTCCTTCTATTTCACAAGCTAAATCTACTACTGAGATAAACATTGTGAAGGAGCCGGAAGATGCTACAAGTACCAAAAAATGGGTTGGCATGATGGATGAGGAAGAACAGGTTATACAAAAAACTCAAAGTAGTAATTTGAAAGCCACTACTCCAGAGTTTGTTCCTTCTCATTTGGCTTATTTTAGCCCGGTAAATACAAGCAAAATGAAGTCAAGGGGTTCATGGTATGGTCCAATGGTTGCCAAGCAATTTGAACCAAATCCTTTGGTATCACATTGCAGAAATGAGGAAGAAAGCAAGGAGTATGATATTGGAGATGATTCGGAGGAAGATGACCAGTCCTTGCTTGATGATGCTAGAGAGAGGGCTGTCTGGGCAGCAGATATCTCGCCTAACGAAACCCAAAAAGAAGACACAAAGAAGACAAACAAGTGATGATACCACGGCTACAGGTAGAACAAATCCTCCAAGGGTTGCAAAAGAGGGATGAAAATTATATAAGCATTAATGGGTGATCTTGACTGGGAATTGAAGTTGAGGCTTCAAGAAGCGCTAGATGGTGATAAAAAAATTATGTGGGCTGCAGGCAATGATTCAAATTATAGGCATGAAGAAGGAGGTGTTTTGTTGCACTTTCTTACTTATTTATATTTTTCTCCATTTTATTAGTATTCTATTATGTAATAGTATCATAAAGATCATAATTGACTCTATGATGATCACCATGTACTTAATTATTTCTAGTTCCTTTTTCTTATATAGTTGTTAGTTAGTAGAGGATGTGCCTCAGTAGGAATATAAGGTAAGGTCTAGCCCCCCCCCCCCCCCCTTATTTGTATTTTTATTGAGGTTCTTATTATTATTAATAAAATTAGTCACTAAGCGCCCTGCTTAGTGACCTTTGCTTAAAAAAGAGTTTCAGTTGACTATTACTTCACCTAAGTCGACTTAATAGTTAAAACGAACAATTCATCCCCCTCCCCCCTTGTACTTTCATCTTTTGTGCCGGATAAAATCGTAAGTTTTTGTTTGTGTCAATAGATTCATTATTTTAGTAAAATTTGTAGGGAATATGAATTTGATTTAGAATTTAGCCATATAAAGAGATCACAAATAAAGACTTCTACTGGGGAAGAATTACAAACGAGGTTGTCCGGTTGTTCTTGAACTTCGAGAGCGGCAACACTTCTGATTGAATATGAACTGCTAAATTTAAGAGAGAAATATTATTTGTGGAGGTAAACTTTCTTACCTCTTTCATTGAACTAAAAAGGGTTTATGTATAAGTAGAAGAATAATAACCTAACTTAACCTACAAGAGAATCTATTGGGCCAAGCCCATACAACATTACACATCTAGTCCACTAATTACATAATTGAAACGACCTCGGTCAGTCGTTTCGGAAGTTAGGACTCCGATTGACGTGCCGATAATTTTAAAATATTCGTAAGGTCCATTAGGACCTGTCTGTAAAATTTGAGCTAAATCAGACCTCAACATAAAATATTCTTTGGTGTCCAAATCATATAACTTCCACACTTTCTTCACATATGGGTATCCAATAAAAGCACACCGACGACTCACATTTTCAAACTTATCTCCCAAGCGCCCGTGCTTGTGAGCATAGCATAGACATCTGAACACTTTCAAATGCTCGTAGTTCGGTGTCACATCGAATAAGACATCATATGGCGTTTTCCTGTGTAACACTGATGAGGGGGTTCGATTGATCTAATAACACACCGTCAAAATACACTCACACCAAAACTCAATTGGAAAATGTGCTTGAAACTAAGTGCACGAGCAACATTCAAGATATGTCTATGTTTTCGCTTAAATCTCCCATTCTGATATGGTGTTCCAACACATGAAGTTTGAAAAATAATGACATGCTCATCAAAATAAATTCTCATGCTAGTGAATTCGGTTCCATTATAACTCCAGACAACTTTAACCTTTTTATTAAATTATCGCTCTACCATAGCAAAGAAATTTTTCAACATTTGATTCACTTCTTTCTTGTTAATTAACAAAAACACTGATACTTCCCGGGAGCAATCATCAACAATAGTCAAAAAATAAGAAGCACCACCAGAGGACTCAGTTCTATAAGGACCCCACAAGTCACAATGTATTAAATCAAAAATTGCGGAAGCTTTCTTATCACTTAAAGAAAAAACACTCCGTGTTTGCTTTGCACGATAACATACATCACAGGTTTTTTCATTCAAACTACCCCTACTATTCCTAATGTCTTGAACTGGAAGAGATTTTGTTACTTGAATCGAGGAGTGCCCCAAACTTTGGTGCCACAGATTCAACACGTCCACTTTCAAAGCTTTAACACGAGGTACTGTCCGAAAATAGTAGAGTCCATCCTTTCACTCATCCGCTCCAATCAATGTCTCTGTGGTCTGGTCCTGTATAACACACAAGTTATTAGTGAATTGCATATTACAATCAAATTGATCAATAAAGTGAGAAATACAAATCAAATTACACGTCATCCCGGGCACATAAAGAACATCTCAAAGAGTCAAATGCTCATCAATTTTAACCGATCCCTTTCATGTAGCAAAAGAACTACTTCCATTGGGCAGACCTACCGGACACAATGAAATTTCCTTTAGACCTCCCAAAATAGTCGACTCTCCAGTCATATAATTTGACGCCCCAGCCCACGGGACCGAATAATCTTACCATTAACTTGGTTACCGGTGCCTGGTTTTGCTTGATTCAGCATTCCAACCAACATCTGCCACTGCTCACTTCTCAACTCGGGGACACTTGATTGACCGGAGGCATTATTCTCTTCGACCTCTGTGTGAGCCACATTCGCATAAGGAGCACCACGTCCACGTCCAGCACTGCATCCACGACCACGGCCATCATTATCATTCACACCTCTACCACGTCCTCCGGACTTGTTGTCGGGTTTAAGTGAGTCAATCCACCTATTCGGATGTACCCTATAATCTCAAAACAATGCTCTGATGGTCGATCGTAACGATCACAGTGCGGACACTTTGATCCTTCATCACCAGCTTCAAATCTTTTGCTAGGAGATGATCCAGCTTGGGTGGAAAAGGCCACCACTTCATGTTTTTCTTCTTGTCCTCGTCGGCTCCTTTAACTCTTTCATCTTGCACCACTTTCTGATATACCTTACTCAATGAAGGTAATGGATCTTGTGCCAACAAATTAGAACACACTATTCCAAAATCATCTTCATCTAATACCATAAGGAAAATATGCACCTTGTCGTCTTCTTTCTTCTTTTCCAAAGCAACTGCGAGATTGCACGTGCACTTTCCACACGAGCACGTTGGAAACCTGTCATAGTTTTCGAATTCTTCCGATAGAGACAACAGTTTTCCAAAGTAGTTCTGGATTGGCATCCCTTTTTTCTTACATCCAGCCAGTGCTACCTTCAGCTCTGGGACTCGTGGACCATTGACCACGGAGAACCTCTCCCGAATACTCTCCCACAGATCACGGGCCACCTCCACATGCAAAATAGTGCTCCGAAGGGTGGGTTGAATAGAGTTGCGGATCCAAGATACTAACAAAGAATTAATGGTCCACCAGTCATAAAGATCTGGGGATTCATCATCGGGCTGCGGTATCGTTCCATCAACAAAACCAAACTTCTTTCGGGCTCTCAATACTGTTCGAACGGACCTTGCCAATTCATCACAATTTTAACCCTTCAACTAAACCTGGGTGATTATTAACCCTGGACTATCATTAGATGTAATATCATATGGGGAGATGGTTTTACGCTTACTGCCTCCATCTCCGGCAACGGGAACTACTTGTCTCATTTCGTCACCCCATGTCTAAACTTGAAAATCTTCACTCACCAAACATGGAGTTACACCGATTAATTACTATGGATCGATGGTTTTGATACCATGCTAAATTTAAGAGAGAAATATGAATTATGGAGGTAATTCATTGAACTCAAAGGGGTTTATATACAAGTAGAAAAATAATAACCTAATTTAACCTACAAAAGAAGTTATTGGGCCAAGCTCATACAATATTACACACCTAATTTACTAATTACATAATTTACACCAAATAACCCTCATTATGAACACTTTAAGCATCCACTTAAACTTATTTATCAAGTCTCTCATTGACATATTGCAATCTTGCAACGTCGAAGGAACCCTATTAAGTTTTTATTTTTATAGTATTAAACATCTTTTTTCTTTTTTTTTCTTTCTCGTCATTCTAAGATCATGTATACATAGCTAGGCTGCTTATCCACTTATCTATACTAGTTTTTGAGTACATGCGTTGCGTGAACTTCCACGAATATCTCATATCAATTAGTATAAATTTTCAATGTATATAATTATTAAATGTTGATTCTTTTTAACTAACTCAATAATGGAAGAAAGTCAGTTTCACAAAAGTTCTCCAATACGTTATTATAATTTAATTTTAATATATGAGTTATTAATTTATGTGATGTTTATATGGAACTTACAACGTTGTTTTCAAGTTTAAGCACTTTTACAGATTACGAATATTCGGCGTAGTGCATATGTACTCCTTAGATTAACAAGGGCAAGAAGGGAATTGTCAATTGAAGACGAATATTCGGCGTAGTGCATATGTACTCCTTAGATTAACAAGTGCAAGAAGGGAAATGAACGTCTTCAATTGACAAAATAATATCTTATAGTAAAACTAACAAATATCCAAATATAAACAAACAAACACACACAGAGGTGAAGGGTTCGCGGATTTTGAAATGAATCGGAGGAAGAGCACGCATCATAGGGTAGTTCTTATCAAATTCTTAGAAGACATTCGGCCAATAAAGGCAAAAACTATAATTCTATTAGTTAAGGCAGTGAACTGATAATGTCGTTTTCTTTTTCCTCAAATTGATATCTTGTTTGTATAAAAATTTAAAGTTTACAATAAGTGAATTAACATTTATGAATAATCATTTGGTTAAAGCACCAAAAATTTAAAATTGTAAGATGAAAACTTATAAGTAAAGGAAAAACTATTTAATATAGAAAAGCTTGTGTTCACTCACCCATAATCTTTACAGAAACATCATCCTACCTTAGATCCTCATCTCCATTATACCAGAGATCTTACTCACCTTCCTTGGCAGTCTTTGCCGAGGAAAGCTAATTCAAGAATACAGCAGAATGAAAAGAAAACAACTTAATAAATTATACATAGTTATCAACAACATCATATACATAATTTAAAATAACCCACTCAAGTTGTTAGCATGAAACAGCATGTAAAGTGAACTACGTACATTTTACAATGATTGTGCAGATATTCAACTTAGAGTAAAATTCATCCTTCCTATTTGTCTCTCCAATTATTTGTTTTCTCTACAAAATCTCATAACCATCTATAATGTATTTGAATTATTAAAAGCTAATCTTCACCCAAAATGTTGATAATCAAATCAGAAATTTACGCCAAAAACATGATGCAACTATATCAGGCTGACAATTATAAGTTCTACACAAATTTACCCAAATAAATCGTACAAAAGTCGAAAATTGTTCAATTACGTACCATAATTATTTCCTTTGATTTCGAGAGATTCGAGGTCTTTGTCCCATCTAACATATCGACATTAGAAATATGGTAATATTCAAATATAACAAAATACAATTGTTAAAATTTGATTCACAAATGGGTTGCATAATATACAATATATCAACTATTCATAACTATATAAAAGGCACACCATAGAAAAAGAAGAACTTTTTGAAGTTTTATGCAGTAATATTCTTCTCGGGAGATCCAAAATTTAAACAGAAGCTCTTGGAAGTAGGTTAAAGGTACATACCTTGATGGCTAATGACTCAATCAGGATTCAAGAGAATTTGCCCTGAGAATTTGATGTAAAAAATATTGATCCTATCAATTGTCACAGTTGATAATAAAACAATTATCATAACTGGTAAATCTGAATAATTGAAACTTAACAATCTTCTTTAACCTGTTGGCATGAAATGATGAAAAAGATTGTGTAATCAAGATCTGGACAATTATACAACTTAAAAAAAAATATACCTAGAACTTAGAAATTTTATAGATGCTTCCATAATCTAAAAAAAAAAAATATGTAGTGTTTATGTTAAAAAGTACAATATTGAAAGCCACGAACCAAAAATAAATCAACGAGTCTGCTACAATGATCGCAGCAGAGTCAATAATCACCCGATACAATCATCCACATTTTATCCCTAAAAGTAATAAGAAGGCAGCGACGTTCCTATAAAAGTTATAGTTCAAGATGTCCTTGTCCATGTGAAGTTGGCATGGTTTTGAAACTTCAAAAGATGTAGGATACTATACATTTGAAGTAGATAAAGCAGTTGATTATACTTTTATGAGTATGAGTCCTAATAGAATTATCTATCTATTATATTACATTAATTTTATGTTTGACTTTCACTTGAACTCCATATGAAAGAGAGATACGTGTAATAAAAATCTAAGCAGAGAACAAATGACAATTTTATCAAATAATTATCAAACAATGAATGAGATTAAATAATAAATAAAACTCAAGAAAATAATAAATGACAATTTTGTGAAGGGCAAAAAGTTCAATCAACATTTTCTAAGGGCCTTCATGTTTTTAATATAGTAAAATAAGATAAGATAGATAGATTATTATAAAAGTACGAAGGCGTGAAATGTCACCCGACTTTTTTATCCTCTGTAAGTGGTTTTAAGTTGGAAAATTTTGTAAATTTGAGAAATTAAATTATTTTTTGTACCTAATTTAACTTAATAAATATTAGTTTAATTATATTTTCCACATTTGTTTCCTTTCATACTTTGACTTTCCATCAATTTAAGTTGGAATTGTGTATGTACCAAAGACTCCTTTTTTAGTGGTATTCCATTGGTAAATTTTGTTGAACGGCCATTATACGATCCGAGAATTTTCATGTCATTAGTTTATTAAGTTGGAATTGTGTATGTACCAAAGACTCCTTTTTTAGTGGTATTCCATTGGTAAATTTTGTTGAACGGCCATTATACAATCCGAGAATTTTCATGTCATTAGTTTATTAAGCAGTTGTTTTAGTTGACAAGAACGACTTCACAATGGAAATAGTGTTTGAAATAAATACTAACTCCTAATAGTAAGAGTCCTTATGCAAATTTGGTTCTACTATACAGTGTTTCTCCAAAATTATGATTTTATTAGCCAATTAATTATTACTACGAGGTTTCTGTTAACCCTGCTCATCTTACATCATATCTTTTGTTGTTTTATGTTTACATAATTCGACAATTAAATAAACACTTCACATAATTTGATTTTTTATGTTCTTTACTGATATTATCAAATATCGTTTTTTAATTAACTTTTGTTTTGAATATTTTCAGATGTCTCAACAACTTGGAGCAAAAAAGAGAGAACGAGATCAGTGTCTTGAGATCCTCCTCAGTTGTGTTATGAAAAGAAAAATATTCTTAACATACACTTTGTTATTATTTCCGTTCTATGCATGGGATCTGCCTCCGGAATATTTTACTTAATTCATTTATACGTAAAACATTCCTCTTGTTTGGTAATTTTATTAGGTCGTATATTTTAAGATTCCTAGATGCTCGATCTAATTAATTACTCCTATAATTTGCCATGTTATTTGGATCTATCAAATACTCCATTCGGTCCATATTATATGATTTTTTTACTGTTTTCACACAGACCAAAGAATTTACCTTTTAGCATTAATTAAAGATGTTATTTACTAAATTAACCTTCATCTCTTTCAAAATTTACTCATAGAAAATTGTGAGAGCTTTATGTGTTTAATTTATTAATAAGGGTAACTTTGGAAAGTCAAAACAAATATCATCTTGGTTTTTGAAAAAATCAAATATTTTGGACCTAAAAAAAATACCAAAAATATATATATATATATATATATATATATATATATATATATATATATATATATATATATATATATATATCAAAGTTTGAAGCTTTTGACCTTGGGAGAATGATAAGACGAAAGAATATATCAAGTAGGAATTTGGTGTTTTCTCTTGAAGGTAATCAAATCTACTCGGTGCTAATAACATGAGTCTTCTCTCCTCTTATTTGACTCTGACCCAATGATAGAAATTGTTGTTTTATGTTTTTAGTCATCTTAAAGTTATACTATTCTCTCTTTTTCAAAAAGATGACATATTTCAGATTTTGAGAGTCAAATATTTTCATTTTGATCGTGAATCTAACATATAATTTTTAAGTTTTTGGAACAAAATTTATATATTTAGAAATTACATAAAAAAATACTATAAGTCACATTAATAATTTAAAATATTTAAAAGACATAAAACTATTACAGTAAAAAAAAAACTTATTTGATTCTCAAAATCCGAATCATGACATCCTTTATAGAACGGAGGGAATATTTTTTTACTTTAAAGAGTTTCTGTATTATCGATTTGTAGGATGAATTTTCCCCAAGAGTTCCAATTGAAATCTGAATTAGTTTTGCATTACCTATTTGCAACTTTTGAGTAAAAAAGTTTCCACCTTTATCTTAGTTGTTAGAGTAAATGTGATTTTAGGCTTTAGCTGACTTCTTTGGAATGCTTTATTGAGGATTATAATTAAGTTAGTTGTTGCGTTATAAATTACTAGTTTTGGCAACGCGCTTCGCGCGTGTAACCACTTTCAATAAGTAAACATAGAAATGTAACAAAAAGAAAAGATTGATGACAGCGATAAATGTAGATGTATGTTTCTAACGCAAAAAAAATTATTTTTTAATTTCTTTCAATAAATTCATGAATTTGACTTTTAAAAAATGCATGCTCAAATTATAATATGTCTTCAATAATAAACAAAGCGAATGGACGATAGAATTTTACAAAGAGAGCCTTCACTAAGAAATCCAATAGTCATAATTATGCTAATATAAAAGAGGAAGAGAAGGAATTGGGAAGAACAAATTAGTAGAAGATCATATTCTTGAACATGTTAATTAGTTCCAAGCCACAAACATCAACAACAAATATTTTTGCATCTCTATAGATAGAGCCACAGCTTGCATATGTATTTGGTGACCACATCATGCATGTAAACGTAAGATGCAAAGAATTCACGGTATTTTTTTCAAATCATTTTGGATAAAAATGTGAAGCTATGTTGTATGTAGTATTAAAGTGGAAGCTTTTAGGCTAGTTGTTCTCAAGAGTAGGAACACAAATTAATTTATACACCATAAATGAAATTTTAAGAGTTAGCTTAGGAAGACGGAAAGACTCAATACATGCATGAGAATTTGAAATGTTGACTTCAAAAAATGTAAAGACAAATATATGGACACAGTAATCTAATTCAAATTGATGTTACTACTATAGTCAAACAAATATATTCAATTTACTTATATATATATATATATATAAATCATTTATTAGAGAGTAAATTTACTTTTTAGTACAAAAATCATACAAGAGTACTTTTAAAGTGAAGGGTAAAAATATCGTTCACTTTTTACTTATAGGGATTGGCGCTTTTAGAATAGTATGATTAGTGGAAAAAATAGGAAACTCTTGTTCATGCTTGATGTTTGGCATTTTATGCCTATATTTCCTTAATATTTCCTTACGTTTGGATACTTTATTCGCTCGTTTTATGGTTTATGAATGTGGTTTTGCACTAATTTTATGTCGTGTGTATGCAGGTTGTTATGCAGTGCAATTGGAGCTTTTAGGAGCATGATTGAGCAAGAAAAGATTTGATTTTGATTGAGGATTGGATCGAGCACACGAAGGCACGACACGAGCGAGCAAAGGAGCGAACGAAACAGGAAAATGGCTGGGCGCTGTGGGCCATGCGCCGCGCACCCCAGCGCGGTTTCTTGTGCGACGCGCCCCAAAGGCGGAGGAGTTTCGACGTCTTCTGGTTGGAGTCACGCGTTCCGGAGCGCGGGGCGCTCGTTATAGCGCCTCGTATGCGGTTTTTCACTTCCTATTTCGTCTAGGATTGGGTCTAACTTATTACTAGGTGTTTGTAAACTCTATAAATACTCTTTTACTTAGTTTTTCATGGGAGTTCAGACCTTGGGAGCAAGTTTTGGAGGAGAGGGGAGGAGCCCTAGATGTCTTTCTACACAAGTTCTTTCTCTCTTTCTCTTATGCTTCTCTTTAATTCTATAGTTTGTTCGTTCCAGGGTTAGAGTAAATACATGAAGGTTGATGTTTGAAAGTTGATTTCTATATATTGATTTACCATTATGGATTGTTTATTTTTTCTTGATCATAATTGTTTGATTATTGAGGCCTGATAATTGAACACTATCTACGGTTTTTAGATTGAACTCGAAAGAGGGAATTTAATTACGCAATAAGAAAGAATAGAACTAGTTTGTGAACCCGGGCATCGGGGAATCAATTTGTGAGTAGGATAGACATATACTTGCTCGCCTAGTTTAACTCATTACAGAATTCGTTAATGCGTGCACGTGATTCAACCCATAGACATATAGGGATTGGAGTAGCCTGCATAGACCGTGAAGAATCGAAAGGTTTTCATGGGTACATTTAACCTGTAGTTAGCAATCTAGGAAATCAAGAAGTAGAATCAACTGGAAAACTCAACTGGATTGTTCGTAACTCTGACCCGGGACCGTCATCTTTTATTGATAACAACTTAGAATTTGCTCTGTTACTTGATTTCAATTACTTGTTTTTATTACTGCATTTAGTTAGTAAATTCTCAACCATTGGAAAAAGATCCCTGAATAGTTCTTAGGAAATTGTTTGCTTGAATTCAGTCTGAATAGTCCTCGTGGGAACGATACTCTACTTATCACTTTATTACTTGTCGACCACGTATACTTGCGTGTGCGTTGGGAGCAACAAGTTTTTGGCGCCGTTGCCGGGGAATAATTACTGACTGTTTTCTTTTTGAACAATTTATTATTTTCTATTCAGGTTTAATTTTTTTTTTATTTTTAGTTTATTATTGTATTACTAGTTTACATGGCATCTTTTAATGAAAGTGGGTTGAATGATGGTTGCTCAAATTTTATTGATTCTTGTCTACTTTGTGGAGGACATCACTTTTGGGAAAATTGCCCGAGTCTTCCAACCCTGCGAGACTGGTTATGTGAATTTTCTACCACCTTTGATTGGATTTTTGTAAATTGTGTGGTGGTCGGTGGAATGATTGTCCTAAGTGTCATGCTCCTTCCCCCAATAATTTTTGTGATGATTCTAATGATATTTGTGAGTTTGACAGGAGCGATAAAGTGCAGGTTGTTAGCGAAACTTGGCTAATGGAGCAAGCCAAACTCTTAGAAGCTTATGGGGATTTCAGGAGTGAACTTACAAATATGACGATGCAATTTATGGAAGAAAGAGTGGAGCTCGGGCAAGAGATCGACGAATTTGGCTTGACTATTCACGACTTGGAGGAGAATTTGAGTGATATGGTTGAGGTGTCTGAAGCCCAATTATCAGTTGTCGTAAATAGTAGATTTGAGATAGAAGAGCTTAGAAGCCAATTTGAGGAGCAAAAAGTGGAATTCCTACCACTCGACCAAATATTAGTTGATGATGCCAAGGTTGAAGAAATCACATTAGAGTCAAGTGAGGAAATAGAAAACATCATATGTGAGGACTCTAGTGTTTGTGCAAGTGAGGGTGTCAAAAGTAATGCAACTTTAGAATTGAAGCGCATTGGACCTCATTCCAATCATTTTTCAACATTGTGTTTGGATGGTGACATGAAAATTGAGCCACCCGAGCCTATGAAGAAACAAAAGGAGGAGGAACAAGGTGCCTATATTTTAGAGTTTGTGATGCCGAGGAGACAAAACGACATCCCTCATTTAAAAGCTAAGAAGTGCAAAATGCGGCATTGTTTACTTGGTCATGTTGTATTTTTGCCACCACCCCAATACCATAGTTGTAAACTTGAGGCAAAGTTGGGGATTCAATTCATAAGTTCAAGGTGGAGACAAAAGTGATGAAGTTGTCTTCGTCGTGCCACGACGTTAACTAAGGCGCTTCTTGGGAGGCAACCCAATTTGCTTGCTTTACTTTTATTTATTTTTATTATTATTTTTATAGTTGTAAATTACTTTGGGTGATTTTTTTGGATTGCAGGTTCATGTAATGTCGAGGCTAAGTGTGGGGTATCCTCACCCTTGCCTAATATTGTTAACCTGATGAGGGAAGTCTGAGTACCTCATACTATATGGAAGCTTGGAGGATGCTAGCACCAAGGACTAGAATCTTCAGGGAAGTTTTCTTTACCTTGCACTTTCTTATTTTTAGCACTGAGGACAGTGCTTAGTTTAAGTGTGGGGTGGGGAACTACCCTTTTATTTATTTTTGAGGTTAGAGATGCATGTACCATAGGATTTTTTTGTTTTGTCACTTGACTTTATTTTTATTTTGTTTCTTGCTTTAATAAATGAAAAAAAAAAATTAGAAACCCAATGAAAAATTCCAAAAAGATTTTCCTTTTAGTTTTATTAGTGGTACATGTCATCCACCCCGTGGTTTTTCTTATGACTTCGGTTCTTTTCCACGGGGAGGCCTTTGAACCGGGTAGTATTTCTATTTTTAGGATTAGGATAGTTAGTTGTAGATGACCTTAGACGAAGGAAATAGGTGGAATGCTAGGTGCCTTTGATGTGTTTGATACCGGTGGACTTGAACTTGATTGCATGTGCTATTTGTGGTGTCCTTGGGTTTTAATTTGATGCATGCCTAAAAAAAAACATGGAACAACCCCCTTGAGATGCTTGAGTCCGCTTGCTTGACTTGATTGTGAACCTTTGTGCATGAGTGCTTAAATTTCCACAAGTTGCACTCTAAATGCTTGATTGGGAGTTGTTGATGGAGCCATTTTGTGTGGACCATGTGCTATGTGTGTGTGAGGCATATTCTTGTTTACTCCATGTTGCATATTAATGTCTAGAACTTGCCCCGTGTGTGTGCAAAGCGAAATCCTAGGTTTGCTCTAGTCGGGAAATGATACAAGGCCTTCTTTTGATTTGCCTACCCTTACATATATACCTTGAAAAAAAATTGTTGTTGTGAGTTCTTTGATCCTTTTTGTTGGTACCCACACCCCGAGCCTACCCATTTGTTCTAAATTGACTCTTTTGGCCCTTTACTCCTTAAGCACTTTAGTTGATATTGTGTAGTTGATTGGAGTTGTGGTTGGAATTGGGAGGTTTTTTAGTGGAGCTAATGAAGGGGAATAATTAAAAATTTGTGAAGTAGTGAAAGGCATTGGCAAGGTTGGATGAAATTGAAATAAGAAAAGAAAAAACTGTGGAAAAAGAAATAAAAAAGAGAAAAAGAATATTCATTCCTTGCTAGTGTGTGCTTAAAAGAAAAAATTGCTACTTGTTGAGAAGGTGTATGTGTAGAAGTTGTTGGTTTGGGTGGTTTGATGAGATTTGTGCTTAATTAAATTGTGATGTATTAAAGTGCTTAGGGAGGTAGTCACTATTACCATATGTATCATACCCGCCCCTTAGCCTACGTTACGACCTTTCTGAAGTCCTAGTTAATCCCGATTAGAGTGAGCTTACATTAGTGGAGTCCTACACTACGGGCAAGCCTATGGTACATTGTGTGTGGCATGTGAGCTTTTCATGAGAGTGAGTGAATTCTTTCTATGCTATTGTCCCCATTCTATTTTTGATATTTATTGTTGTGTGTGATATTTGGGGGGCACTCTCTTGCTTCATTTTGATGAGGGCACATGGTTTGCATGAAATAGGTAAAGTTGATGGTTCTTGGTTGAGTAGATAGGTGTGATTTTGTGGGAGCATGGTTGCAATAAGTTGAGTTTGTGCATTTGAGCTATTTTGGGGTGGTTGTTCTTATATTTTTGGTTTTGGTAAATTTTTGGCATGTTTGTGGATCCATAGTAGTCATGTGTGCATTGGTTCAATGGTCAGTATCAACCATAGTCATGGGCAGACCTGTTCTACCTAGGTTGGGAAGTTATTTGTGCTTGCTCGAGGACGAGCAAGGGTTCAAGTGTGGGGTGGTGATGTTTGGCATTTTATGCCTATATTTCCTTAATATTTCCTTACGTTTGGATACTTTATTCGCTCGTTTTATGGTTTATGAATGTGGTTTTGCACTAATTTTATGTCGTGTGTATGCAGGTTGTTATGCAGTGCAATTGGAGCTTTTAGGAGCATGATTGAGCAAGAAAAGATTTGATTTTGATTGAGGATTGGATCGAGCACACGAAGGCACGACACGAGCGAGCAAAGGAGCGAACGAAACAGGAAAATGGCTGGGCGCTGTGGGCCATGCGCCGCGCGCCCCAGCGCGGTTTCTTGTGCGACGCGCCCCAAAGGCGGAGGAGTTTCGACGTCTTCTGGTTGGAGTCACGCGTTCCGGAGCGCGGGGCGCCCGTTATAGCGCCCCGTATGCGGTTTTTCACTTCCTATTTTGTCTAGGATTGGGTCTAACTTATTACTAGGTGTTTGTAAACTCTATAAATACTCTTTTACTTAGTTTTTCATGGGAGTTCAGACCTTGGGAGCAAGTTTTGGAGGAGAGGGGAGGAGCCCTAGATGTCTTCTACACAAGTTCTTTCTCTCTTTCTCTTATTCTTCTCTTTAATTCTATAGTTTGTTCGTTCCAGGGTTAGAGTAAATACATGAAGGTTGATGTTTGAAAGTTGATTTCTATATATTGATTTACCATTATGGATTGTTTATTTTTTCTTGATCATAATTGTTTGATTATTGAGGCCTGATAATTGAACACTATCTACGGTTTTTAGATTGAACTCGAAAGAGGGAATTTAATTACGCAATAAGAAAGAATAGAACTAGTTTGTGAACCCGGGCATCGGGGAATCAATTTGTGAGTAGGATAGACATATACTTGCTCGCCTAGTTTAACTCATTACAGAATTCGTTAATGCGTGCACGTGATTCAACCCATAGACATATAGGGATTGGAGTAGCCTGCATAGACCGTGAAGAATCGAAAGGTTTTCATGGGTACATTTAACCTGTAGTTAGCAATCTAGGAAATCAAGAAGTAGAATCAACTGGAAAACTCAACTGGATTGTTCGTAACTCTGACCCGGGACCGTCATCTTTTATTGATAACAACTTAGAATTTGCTCTGTTACTTGATTTCAATTACTTGTTTTTATTACTCCATTTAGTTAGTAAATTCTCAACCATTGGAAAAAGATCCCTGAATAGTTCTTAGGAAATTGTTTGCTTGAATTCAGTCTGAATAGTCCTCGTGGGAACGATACTCTACTTATCACTTTATTACTTGTCGACCACGTATACTTGCGTGTGCGTTGGGAGCAACAATGCTGATGTCATGTGTATGGATATATCCTCGGATTTACATCCGAATATTGCTTTGGGTCATATAACTAGATACTACTTTTTATAACTATTGTGAGGATGACTTATTATTTTAACAGTTTTATAGACGTATTACTATTATTCACTTATTTAGATATTATCTATACTATTTTAAAATTATGAAGAATTTAGTGAAATATTTTGGTATATTAGAAATACAAAAGGTGTGCATTTTTTGGTAAAAAATAATTGTTGCTAGAGATTTCTCAGTAAAATTTTCCAGCTATACTTGTTCACCTCGAACTAATTGGAAGTTTAAGATATGAAAATGTTGCTAGAACTAATTTCTTTTTGAACTTACTTTTTCTTTTAGTCGGTCACATTTGAAGTCATAAGTTTGAAAGATATACGAGTGACTTGTAGATCAATCAATGATTTATTCTCGTATTTTGGTACTTGCAATTTTTCTCTTACTCCTAAAAAGTTTAGATTTTGACTAATCTCTTTTCACTATATAATATCTATATATCTCAAGTTCTTTACAAAGTAAAATCTCATTGATCTTTCAACAAGTACTAGACATACAAATAATTTTCATAATAAACATAATATATTTTTACTGTACCTATTAACAAAAACTTACTTTCTTAGTGCAGTTAAGTTTGCTTGAGTTTTATCTTCTTTGTTAATGGTATATTTCTTTTTCTGATATATAGGTTTTTAACTATTTATGTGAAATGACACGTG
Source organism: Petunia axillaris subsp. axillaris (assembly GCA_029990575.1). Lineage (NCBI taxonomy): Eukaryota > Viridiplantae > Streptophyta > Magnoliopsida > Solanales > Solanaceae > Petunia > Petunia axillaris. The sequence continues at coordinate 48,732,190 of JARKNS010000002.1, read as the reverse complement.
CAAACCACGTATACTAAAATTAGTATGTTAAAATATCAAATTGCACATAGCTTGCAGTTAGTACCTCTTTGAGATTTTGGATTTCGTTTTATGTCTACTTGTATATATTGCTTTCTATATAATATATAGTTCTCAATTACTCATCGGCATTAGATGATGTTATCCAAAAAAATTCATTCTATCAGATTCATTTATGGTTGATTAACCAAGGATGAAAATTATTTCATGTTCTTTATTGTCTGTTAATTGAAACATGAATGAGTAGATCATGACCTTTCTTGAAGATTACGACGATTCACTATAAGAAAGAGACGTAAATAAAGTCGAGATGACATTTACATGGATATGCACTCAAACACCCACTTATAGGATAAGGGATCGTTTGGTTGTCTGGATTAGACTAATAATTCCGGAATTAAATTTGGGACTACATTAATTCCATGTTTGGTTGGTGGGATTAGTTAAAATGGGACAATTTTTATACCACATTCATGGTATTATCTAATCCCACATAGGGAATGGGATTGTTAATCCCAGAATTATAATCCCGAGATTACTGTAATTTCAAGTTTGTGGGATATCCCACTTATTTAGTCCCGCAAACCAAACGACCCCTAAATGTTCTTAGACTTTTATATTCTCAAATATTTGGCTTATTTGTTATTAGTAGTTCCTTTATAGGGAAAATAACACCACATAAATATTTATTAGCCTCCTTTATATATTTTTTGGACCATCTTTTTTCAAAATAACTCTAAAAATATTTAACCAAACATCCTAACTTTTTGTAGTCATTGTGGCTCTCCTTCTTCTTCCCTTCTCTATAACCACCCCCGCTGCCCCTTTCAGCGCTGCTCCGACCATCTACTGCTCCTTCCATGTCAGATCTACCTAATCCGTCATCTCTGCTGCTCCGGCGAAGCGGCAAGGATGGCAGATCTGCCCTCGTTACCACCCTATGGAGGCTGCTGCAACTAAAAGAAGGGTCTTGTTACTGAAATTCAGAAGTAGGGTTTTGCTTGACTATATAATTAGGATTTTGTTGTTAATTGGAAAGAAATAGTTTGGATATTGAGGAGTTTGAAATCCTAGGTGTGGTGGTTCTAGTGGCTGTTGTGGCAGCGAAGGACCGCCGTTGCACGGTGGCTGCCCTTCCTTCCTATTTTTTCTTTATTTATTTTTTTAATTTAGATGGATGTATACATAATTTGATTTATTAAAATGAGTATACACTTTAAAAAAAAAAAGGTCTGTATACACAAAAAAATAACTGAAAAAATGTAAATATGTATTGTGTATACCTAATAAATTTGACTGTATACACTCTAAAATTGGGTGTAAATACTGTATATACGTGAGAAGATCATTTGTATACACCCTGATTTATATGTACACACTGTGTATTCATTTTTGTGTATACTGGCTATAAAAAGTAAAGGCTAGTCAAAAATAAAGGGAGCGAGTTGACTGGTTGTTATTGTAATTATCCCTTGTTTAAAATGATGAGCTTAGGTTGAGAACATTATATACAACAGTAAGGGTGACTAACGGCCCGGTCCGGTCCGGGATCGGTACCGACAACCGATTTCGGTCCGGAACCGGGCAAAAAAAAAATTCAAAACCGGCTAAAAACCGGCCTACCGGTCCGGTCTCATCCGGTTAAAAAAATTGGAGCCGGATCGGGACCGGTACCGGCGACCGTTGAGCCGGTCGGTCCGGTCCAGTTTAACGGTTTTTTAAATCTTTTTTAAATTTTTTTTAGGCAAATAAAGTTAAAATTTGAAAAACTTAACAATTTATTTAAACACCATTTGTGATAATTATGTAAATTATATTTTTTAATGAAACAAAATAATTATATAAATTATATTTTTAAATTTATTAATGTAAAGTAAATAAATAAATAAATACTAAACAAACGTTGATTGAAAAAGAAATACACACAATTTACTGAAAATTCGGAAAATACATAATTGAAATGACAAAACGAACTAGAAATTGAAAAATTACAAAGATACTAAATAAAATAGAAATTCAAAAATACATAATTGAAATGACATAGATATTCCCTTAGCCATCTCTTCAAATTTTCAATCACGCGGAATAAAGCCATTTATTCTATCTCATTCGGTCTTGTGACGTTTTTCTAAGTGTTGCCTAAACTTTCATGTCCCTCCATTGTAGTTGCCAGTGTAAATTTGCCACTCTTTGTTACAGAGGCTACATTTAGCTTTCTGAGTTTCAGTATCTTTCATAATAAGTTGCCACACTATAGAACGACGTCTTCGTTCCGCAATTCTTGTTTCACTAGGACCGGGAGCAGCGGGAACTTAATTTTCAGCCATTATAATTGTTTGGATTTTGGAAGAAATTTAGAAAATAGCCTTTGAGAGTAATTTGAGACATAAATTGATAGAAAGTGCTAAATTGTGTGATATAATGATGAAATAATAGAGTATATATAGATAAAAATAGGTTGGGGGTATGGGGGCGTTTAGGGGGGGTGATAGGCAAATATAGTCGTTTTTGGCCGTTGGTCAACGGCTATATTTGAAAGAGAGCTGTTGGCCCAAACTGTCGGTCCGGTCCGGTCCGGTTCCGGCCCGGTCTGGTCCAGAAGTCCACCAAATATATATATATTTTTTATTTTTCCTTTGTGTTTTATTTAAAGTGGTGGATAATTTGAAAAATATTACAACAAAATATTATCAAGTTTTTACTTGTACTTATGTTTGAAATGTTTAGTTTATTTCAATGTTTAAAGTTTAAACTTAGAATTAAAAAACTTGTAGTTTTTTTTTAAACTTTAAATTTTGAAGTAATGAAATTTTTGAAGTGATGATTCAAAGTTCAAACCTTTGAATTAATTTGTTAAGTTCAAAATTCAAAGTTTGAATTAATTTTAGAAAAATCGAATTTGAACTAATTTACAAACTAGTAATTAATTGTAGTATCTTTGCGCAAACTATAAATTAAAAATAAAAAGTATGAAGACAATAGTTGTGATTGAATTCCAAGACTTGGAGCAATTTTATTGAATTGCTTAAGACATAAGTAGTGCAATACATACTACAATAGCTAAACTTTCAAACTTGTAATTTCAAAATTCTTATTTAGAAAATTACATTCTTTTAAACATATTAGCTAGTTTCTTGAGAATAGTTGTAGGCTTTTCTTTAGGAATTGGCCGTTGTTGTTCTTGTTCATCATCTCCTTCTGGTTCTTCTTCTTCTTCATTGCCGGTTTGACTCCCTTCACTTGTTCCGTCGCTCAAAATTTGATCGAGATATGCTTTGCCTTTTTGCTTAGTAAGTTCTGGTAGACCAAAGTTTCTTCGCTCTGCTCTGATCAAATCCCTAAATAAAATGTCTCCATTGCCTCCTCCTTCAACGAATATCAGTGATCTCCAATTTGAAATCTTCCTTGGCTAAAAGCGCTTTCCGATGCAACTGATGAAGCTTGAATTGTTAATATATCCCGGGCCATTTTTGAAAGAATTGGAAATTGCGATTCTTGATTCTTCCAATAATCCAACAAATGATGAGTTCCAAAGTTGTTAAGTTTCTTTGGATATTGAATTAAATACACCTGGAACTCGCTGTATTCCTCCCCGTACTCGTCCTGTTCTGAAAGCAACTTTTCATCAAGTCCCCCAAAAGTGCTCATTCCCGAGGACCCCGCCTGTGAAGAACTTTGCCCGGTGGATTGTATTGGTTCCGTTGGTGTAGCAGTGTCTGCCCAAGCTCTATAATTTACAAAAGCAGCCACAGTATCTGCATAAACTTTAGCAATAGCCTCTTCTACACTTGGATACCCATTAGTAGCAATTTCAATAGGAGTAATTTCTAAATTTCCATATATTTCTCTAACAAGTCGTTCAGTTAACTTAATTTAAAAGCATGATGCAACACAGAAGCAATGTAAAAAAGAGGAGGAATTGGAAAAATATATTTTCTAAATTTTTCAATCATTCTCTCTACGGCCGGTTTGTAAATTGCATATTGCTTATATAATTTCAATAATTCCTATATTCCAGCTATATAATATAACATGGTAGGAGTAGTTGGATAATATTGACCGAAAAATTCTAAAGTAGCGTGATAAATTTTTTGTAAAAACTAAAGAAGATGTTTAATAAGTTGCCAATCCTCATCTTTAAGGTGATAGATTTCCATAAAATGTTTATTATACATTTGATAAATAGGCAGTCTATATTTATAAGCAACATTCAATGCATCATAGAAAGTGTTCCACCTAGTACAAACTTCCTTTGGGATTCTCCTAATTGGCATTCCTAATTCTACATATTTTCTTTCCCATTCTCGTCTTCTTTCTTAGTTTTTATTTCTAAAAATATAAGTAATAGCTATTTGTACCTTTTTGATAGTGTCGTTAAACAAGTCAAGACCATCTTTTACTACTAAGTTGTAAATATGACATGCACACCTAACATGAAAAAATTCCGCAAAAGAGGGGGTTCAAAATAGGTATCAAGTTCCTAAGTGCGTCTGTGTTGTTTGTAGCATTATCTACCGTAATACTAAAAACTTTGTTAGTTAAACAGTACGTACGACAAATTGATGAAACTTTATTACAAATATAATTTCCCATGTGTGGTTTATCAACAACTTTATAAGCAATAATACGTTTATGAAATACCCAATCAGGATCTATCCAGTGAATAGTAACAGTAATATAATCACATCCATTAGTAGAACGACCCATATCTGTAGTAAGACATACTCTAGTGTCAAAGTTATCAAACATATATCGTAAATAATCCTGATATTCGTTCTTAAATTTAATAATATCATTTTTAACAGTAGTTCTTGGAAAACCTTTAAAAGAGGGATTATATATAGACTGAAGATAACGAACAAAACCAGTAGAAGAAGGAAAATTATAAGGTAAACCCTCGAGGGCAACTAGTTTAGCAATAGCTTCCCTATCCTTTTGTTTATCATAAGTAAGAAGCCCTCATGTTGTTTGGTTAATTCTTGTTTGGGTACCCGAAGATTCATCATGCGCTACTCCCCTATGTTCAGTCCCTAAATATATACCACCCGCCCGCATTGACCATTCTTTATGATGTTTCTTTTGTAAGTGGGCCCTAAGTTTACTCGTCCCATCCTCATTACCCCCAGTTTTAAAAACCCACACCTTTTCACAAATCCACACATGGCCGTCCTTCCACACCTCAGATCTTTCCTTACGTTTAATCGGTATTCTAGTAGGAGGTACAGGAGGCAAGTTAGACTGAACTTCGGATGGACTAGCTTGAAATTCAAGTGTTTCTTCTAAATTAACCCCGCTTTGATTCTCATATCGTGTTTCTAACATTTCGTGATCAAGTATATTATCAGCGCTAACATTATGATAATATTCAGAATCATCTATATGGGTGAACTGACTAGAACTACCAGTAATTTCTTTACCCGTATTTCCCCTACGACCACGTGCCCGGCCTCCACCACTAGTTCCAATTGAACCTCTTTGAGACATAATAATAGCAAATAAATAAATATATGACAAAAAAATTATAAAAGAGTAGAAGTAGGAACGACCAACCAAATATAACCGTATAATTGAGATGAAGTTGAAACTTGAGCCTCCACTTCAATTAATTAGTTGAATACTTGATAATCGAAAAATTGCAAAAAATAGTCAAATTGATATTTCAACCAAGTAGCGCCTCCAATTGACCCAATACTTGATATTTGTAAACTTCACCAAATAGCCAAATATAACTTTGATAGCAACTTCAATTAGAACTTGATAAAGTAGCCAAATTATAAACTTTTAACAAATAGCCAAAGTAGAATAATAGCAATATTGTAGAAAATTTGAGAGAATTAGAAAGAATTAGAAGATTTGTGTGAAAAATATGATGAAATAATGGGGTATTAATAGGAAAAAAATAGTTAGGGGTGGTTATGGGGTGGTAGAGGGGTCAAAATGGCCGCTTTTGGCCGTTGGACAACGGCTAGGGGGTCAAAAGAGCCGTTGTCAACGGCTAGTTAACAGCTGAATTTTGATTTTTCCTTTTTTTTTGGACCGGTCCGGCCGGTTCCGGTCCATTTTTATACCGGTCCATCCGGTTTTTTTCTCTTGCACCGTCTCGAAATCGGTCTCGGAGCCCGTTAATGGGTTAATGGTCTGGTCTCAACCGGTCCGAGCCGGTTTCCGGTCCGAGCCGGTTTCCGGCCCGAATCCGGCCCGGTCCGGTCGAAACCGAACCGTTAGCCACCCTTATACAACAGTACATAACAGTGTTTTTAATTGATGAGCTTAGGTTGAGAACATTATATACAACAGTACATAACAGTGTTTTTAATTGATGAGCTTAGGTTGAGAACATTATATACAACAGTACATAACAGTGTTTTACATGACTTATCTATGCATAAGGATTTTTTTTTTTAATTTTTCACCACATTTTACTCAATTAGTGTTCCTGGAATTTAAGATGTAGATTCTTGCTCTTTTAAGTCTAGAATAAAAGAAGCCATTCCTCCTCTATAATCTATTCAAAATTAAATGCAGAAAAAGTTTGAGCAAATATTGTTGGATTCTTTCCCTTTGTAAGTACATCATTACGTCACAACCTCTTTTTTCTTCTTAATCCAATATGTAAGTTTGAATCCAGCCACACATTCTGACCATCTTCCTGTTTTCAGATCCTAATTTTGTTAGTCGACTTAGTTTGTGACTAATATTAATATTGAGCTTTCTTTTTATTTGTTCAGATGTTTGGACACGAAATGTCTGAGTTCAAATTTGTTGAGAGTTCCACATTGGAAAGCATACTTAGTGGAAGTTAATAGATGTATGGAAAAAAGATCTCACATGCAGAAAGCATACAATGCGTACTTGGTTTAGGATTTTGAGGAATTTGAATAAACGATAAGATAGTGTAATTTGGATGACTACTATGTTTGTTAGAGCCTCAATTGGTTTGATCAGGTCTGTAATTAAAATTTTCCGTTATTAGAAGAATGTTTTCTCTCGGCGCACGATAGCGTGCTTTGCTAAAGTGCGCCCACCGGAAAATGCCACGAGGTCGGCCTCGCAACTCGGCCAAGAAAACAAAAACAAAGACCACAATGAAGAACAAAATGACGAGGAAGGAAGCTCAATCCAACATAGTAGAACAAAATTACAACCAAAGTACTAGCAAGAATCTGGTGGAGGAAAGTCTGCTGGAGGATTGGCCAATCTTAGCTCAGACCTCAAACGCAATGGCAACACCAAAACCTATAGGAGAGAATCAAGCAAGCTCATCGAAACAATCTCAACCCCAATTTAACAAAATAACCGGATCCAGCTTAGATGATAACCAAATAGAAGCTGTCAACTCTGAAATCACTGAACTTAACATGGCCCATACTAAACAGACACAAAGGAAACTTGACCTCACGCCAAATGTTGAAATAGGGATAATCAAGGAAGGAAGTGAAGGAAAAGATGCAGGGGTGAACAAACCAACTGACACTGAAGCAAAGAAGAAACAATGGAATAGCTTGTTCACTGGTAATCGGCTGGCTGCGCGAGGTAAGAACCTGAGCTTCATTCCTCCGAGTGTGAAAGAAGGTGAAAAAATTGTAGAGCTAAGTAAGGAAGATATTGAGCTAGAAATAGGGAAATGGCAATGTGCCCTAATCATGTATGTCCTAGGGGAATCCCCTACTTTTGCTGCCCTAGATAGGTTTATGGCTACTCAATGGAACTTTGCCTCTAAACCAAGGGTGTACTGCCATAACAATGACTACTTTGTGATCAAGTTTAGTTCCATAGAAGATAGGGATGCAGTGATGTGCTCAGGGCCATATTCTATATTTAGTAAGCCAGTAATCCTGAAATTATGGACTGCGGACTTTGATTTTGATGCTGAGATCTTGCACACAGTTCCTCTATGGGTTAGACTACATAATCTGCCCTTGAACTATTGGAGTTTAAACTCTTTGAGTAAAATTGGGAGTGCCCTGAGGGTTCCAATGTATGCGGATGAATGCACATCAAGCATAGCAAGGATCTCATATGCTAGGCTAATGGTGCAAATGGATGTCACTTGTGAGCTACCAAGATCTGTGAAATTGAAGGATCCAAATGGCAGGATATTTGAACAAGCTATAAGCTATGAATGGGAGCCCCTCTATTGTCAAGTGTGTCTACAGGTGGGGCATAAGTGTAAAGCTCAAAAGAAGGACAATGAATCCCAAGCCCAAAAACCCAAGCAGACTGAACAGAAGACACAGTGGGTTAGCAAAGCTGTATTGGCTCCTAAAGTAGCTCAAACTACAGGGCCAAAGACAACACAGAATGCAGGCCAGCCTCCAAAGGTTCAGGGTGCAGGGGACAGGCCAAGACAAGAGGAAACTCAGCTTGAGCAACAACCTATTCCAGCTAACAGTTGGAGGCAGGTAACAGGAAAAGCATGCACAAGAGGCTACATAAGCCCAAAAACTAAAGAGAAAACACTGCAGATGGGAAATACTTTCAGCTCACTGACTGAGACCACTACTCAGCAGACAAATGGGGATAAAGGAAATCAAGGAGAGGATTTGAGGAGTAAGGAGGGTAGAGATAGAGGCCCCCCCAACCAGATATTAGCATGAACTTGGTCTCCTGGAATATTAGAGGTCTAAATAAGCTTTATAAGCAAAAGGAGTTAAAGTTATTTCTTAGGAAGAATAAAGTAGCTTTAGTTATAATCTTGGAGCACAGAATAAAAGAAGAAGTGAACGTGCAAAAAGTAGTGCAAAAAATGGAGGCTAGCTAGCACTGGTGCTCAAACCTGCAGCAGAGCCCAAGAGGAAGGATACTAATGATATGGGACCCCCAGATAGTAGAATTTACCCCCTGCATAAATCAGACCAATGTATCCATAGAGAAGCTAAGCTCAGGAGGCAAAACAAGAGGTTCTATCTATCTGCTATATATGGCTTGCATACAGTTGAAGACAGGAAAGAACTATGGGTACAGCTAAGAGTACTAAATGGAATGTGTCAGGGACCCTGGCTGGCTTTGGGTGACTATAATGTTGTTATGAATAGTGAAGACAGAATCATGGGCAACCCCCTCCAAGAGTCAGAAATGAAAGACATGAGGGAGTACATGCTTGATACTGGGTCTGCTGAACTTAAAGCAGTAGGAGCTGATTACACTTGGTCCAATGGGCATGTATGCACAAGAATTGACAGGGCAATTGTTAATGCACAGTGGCTGCAAGAAATGGAAATCTTTGAATTGATAGTAATGAACAGAGGGTGTTCTGACCATTCACCCCTAAGCATTCTAGTGGAAGAAGAGAGACCAACAGGACCTAAGCCTTTCAGGTTCTATAACTACCTTGCAGATCATGCTGACTTTCCCACTGTAGTAGCTGGTGCTTGGACCCAACCTCAACATGGCCATCCTATGAAGATCATCTGGCAGAAGATAAAACAGGTTAAAATGGGCCTCAGGAACTTAACAGGAAAGGAAGGAGGCACTATTGATAAAAAGCTGAACATATTGAGAGCCCAGCTGGAGGAAATACAAAGCACACTGAGAGAGGAGATGCAACCTGAGCTAGTCCTGACTGAGAAGATAGTAAAACTGGAGCTTGAGAAATGGGCAAACATAGAAGAGAGTGTGATGAGACAGAAATCAAGGGTGCAGTGGTTGAAGCTGGGGGATGCTAACACATCCTTTTTCTATGCTAATGTGAAGAACAGGAGAGCCCAAAACAAGATTACCAGACTAATTGCAGCTGATGGCACTATTGTGAACAAACAGGAACACATTGAGAAGGAGATTCTAGAGTTTTATGGGAAGCTATTAGGTACAGCTGCTGAACAAATACCTGCAATTCACCCAAGCATAATGAGAGATGGAGCACAACTCAATAGGGAGCAACAACTGAACCTAGTGCAACCTGTTACTCCTGAGGAAATTAAAAGAGCAGTTTTTGAAATAGGAGATCTGAAAGCCCCTGGATATGATGGCATGAATGCCTACTTCTTCAAGAAGGCATGGCCAATAATTGGAGAGGAGGTTACTGCAGCTGTACTCCACTTCTTTTCAACTGATAAGCTGTACACCCCCATAAATTGCACCACAGTAACCCTGATTCCAAAGGTTAAACACCCCTCCAAAGTTGCTGAATTCAGGCCCATATCATGCTGCACTACCCTCTATAAAATCATTTTCAAAGTACTCACAAAGAGGATGCAAGCAGTAATGGACCATTTAGTGGATAGGAACCAATCTGCATTTGTGCCAGGGAGAGTAATCACTGACAGTATAATCCTAAGTCATGAACTAGTGAAGAGATATAACAGGAAGGGTACATCCCCAGATGCATGCTCAAAGTTGATATGAAGAAGGTTTATGACTCTGTTGAATGGCCATACCTAGAACAGATCCTGCACTGCCTTAGCTTTCCTGACAGATTTGTGAAGTGGATACTACAGTGTGTAACAACTGTATCCTACTCCTTTCTAGTAAATGGCAAGCCTACCAAACCCTTCCCAGCCAGGAAAGGACTGAGGCAAGGTGACCCTATGTCACCCTTTTTGGTTTGTGCTTGCTATGGAATATCTGACCAGAAGACTCAAGCAGCTAGACAAGAACCCTGACTTTAATTTTCACCCTAGATGTGAAAGACTGAAGATAATCCAATTAAGCTTTGCTGATGACTTACTGATGTTCTGCAGAGGAGATCTTATCTCTGCCCAGCTCCTTTTCCAAGGTTTCCAAGAATTCTCACTTGCTTCAGGACTACAGGCCAACACAGAGAAGAGTTCCATCTATTTTGGGGGTGTGGACATGCAGACACAGAATGAAATATTAAGCAGCTTAGGCTTTGTCAAAGCTGAGCTGCCATTTAGATACCTTGGTGTCCCCCTTAGCTCAAAGAAACTCTCAATAGGCCAATGCCAGCCTTTGCTGGACAAGGTGATGAATCAGATCACATCCTGGACCAATAAATTCCTCTCCTATGGAGGAAGGATCCAACTAATCAAGTCAGTGTTATTTTCTATGCAGACATTTTGGTCTCAGATCTTTGTGCTACCTAAGAAGGTTGTTCAAATGGTGGAAAGCATGTGCAGGAAGTTTCTATGGACTGGTCAAGTATCTCCATCAAAAAAAGCTCTCCTGTCATGGGAAAAGCTATGCCAACCTAAAGTAGCAGGAGGACTGAACCTGATTGACACTCAGCAATGGAACAAGGCAGCCATATGCAAGCTGTTGTGGTGTCTCAGCAAGAAGAAAGATAGACTCTGGGTTCAGTGGGTGCACACTTATTACATTAAAGGGAAACCTATATGGCAAGTTCAAGCAAAGCAGGCTTCATGGATGGTGCAGAAGATACTAAGTGCAAAGAAGTTCCTGGATGGGCTGCTTGAGGAAGATGAGCTACATGGAATTGAACAATTCTCTATAAAGAGAGTATACACATCTATGAGGGGGGATCTGGCTAAGGCACCATGGAGAAGGCTGATCTGCAACAATTCTAGCCACCCAAAAATGCACTTCATCCTGTTGTTGGCACTACATATAGATTGATGAAATGGAATATTGTGGATTGTGCCCAATGCCCACTCTATCAAAAGGAAATGGAAACCCATGATCACCTTTTCTTCCTTTGCCCAGTATCAAAGACCATCTGGGAAAGGATTCTGATATGGCAAGGTATACACAGGCAGGCACTAGACTGGAATGCTGAAGTCGACTGGGCTGTGAAACATGCTAGGAGCAAAAAGCCTGAAGCTGAAATCTATAGAATGGCAGTTGCAGAAACAATTTACCATGTGTGGAAGGAAAGGAACATGTGAGTCTTTCAGCAGCTGACGAGAGAGAGTGACTCCATTGTTCGCACGATTATACAAGAAATACACTACAGAGGAAGCACAAGGAGCCGGCTGAGCAAGATACTTACTAGGCTAGATTTTTACTGTTAATGTTAAGAGGAATATGTAATAGGAGCTGTTAGGAAAGCACAAGATGGTAGTTAGGCTGGTAACTGTATTTTGAACTTTAAATGCTTGGTAATAAATTCGTTTACTTACAAAAAAAAATCGGTTATTTTAATATTTATTTAGCAAATCAAATAAGTAAGTAGCTTTAGATTTGATTACAATTTAAAACTATAATAATTTCAAAAGTAAATTAATATCGAATAGTCAATACCTTACACAAGTAGCCATATGTAAGTCATATTTTGACTTATATTATATCATAACCTAACACTCAAAAGACTAATTAGGTCAGTATACCCAAAATAAAATTCTTATCTCATTAAATTTGAGTTAATTATTTTGTATCTCTTCAATCTTACTTCCTTGATTATTGAGTTATAGCATGTTTGACATTGCTTTCCCAAAATCAAAAGTATTTTTTAAGTAATTTTTTTTTTTTTTTGGATTTTTAAGGTATTTGGCAAAAACTTCTTTTGGGGAGAAGCATATATTTGTAGCTTCTCCCAAAAAGTAGTAGCAGTTTATTAATTTTTTCAAGACAAAAATATCCTTACCAATAATTCTTATTTATCAAATTATCCCTCATTAATTAACCACATCAATAAAATTATATTTCTCTTTTATTTTTTTTATTTCTACGTACTTTTACAAATCCTTTTTCTCTTAGACAAGTTTTTATTTCTAGGTATTTCTCTCCACCCTATACAAACTTTCTCTCTACTAAAGCTACAATTACAATAACAATTTCTTTAGTCAGTTAAATTTCTACCTTTTACATTATCACATTGATTTAACTATATTTTTTGTTATTCGAAAACTTAAATTTCTACCTTTTACTTTATGTTTTATATTTTAACTAAATATTTGATAAATATTTAATATTATTTTTTTATTTCTAATAATCCAAATGTAAAATGAATTTGGATGTCCTTTTCGTAATTTGACACTCAAAAGTACTTTGTAGTAAATATTAACCAAACACAAATTATTTATCAAAAGTACTTCTCGAATGAGTTGTCCAAACACAAACTGGTTATTATCCAAAAGTACTTTTTTAAACCAAAAGTATTTTTCAAATTAAGCAGTTTTTGGCAGCAATCCCAAACAGGCTCTTAGTTATATAGAACAAACATTCATCACTTTCATAAATTTACATAATTATTTTAATTCTATTTTATAATACAAAATTATTTATAAGATTCATTATATTATATTCATCGATTTTTTATGTAAAATATGTGCAAGGTGCATATTCAGTATATATATATATATATATATAGGGGCTGCTGTGTATATATATATATAGGGGCTGCTGTGCTAATAAAAATAGTTTGGAAATACCCCCACCATTAACTCTTAATTAACTAAATAGAAACTAAATTGTTAATTCTCCCTAATTAAAAAAATGCTCATTCTCCTATGATATGAAATTTGAGGGTTATTCTCCTAAAAAGACCCCTTTTAATACCAGGGACACTTACAAAAATATCCATAAAATCTAAAATAATTACCGTAATTATCCACTACTTTCAAATATTACCCGACCTACCCACTAAACTATTTACCCACTTTACCCATCCAGACTTGTATACCATAGTTTATGCAGTATACCATAAAGATATACACATATAAGATATAACAAAGATATATAATAATAAATGGTCCTCCAAATTTTTATATTATAATTTATGCAATATACCTTAAAGGTATACACCTATAAGACATAACAAAGGTATACAATAATAAACGGATAGGTTGGGTAAATACTTTTAGTTTTATAGGTAGTGTAATTTTTAATGGGTATCACTTGTAAATACTTTAAATTTTATGATTATAAAGTGTAAAAATCCCTTAATACAAGGACTCTCTACCTTCTACCCCATCCTAAGGACCCTAATTCTACCCCATCCTAATCCCTTATGAGTTATGAGATAGGAATATTTTATTTTGTACAATCAAATACCAGAAAATAAGTATAAAATTATCAAAATATTTTTTATCCTACCAAACAACTACCATTTACAAATTAGTTAGAGGGTAATTTTGATCCTTTACCCTATTTAAAAATATGTGGAACAGTTGTAGTATAAGTATAGGACCCACAAAACAAAGATTGGAATTCCAACTAATGAAATGCGTTGATAAGAAAACACAATATTTCAGCTTTTAAGATGGCACAGCAGCAGCAAGAGGAGGAAGATGAAGTTGTTTACACACTGGATGAAGCACTCACTTCACTTGGATTTGGCAAATTCCAATATCTGGTGTTGGGTTATGCGGGTCTTGGTTCCATGGTGGATGCTGTTGAAGTTATGATTCTTTCTTTTATTGGTCCTGCTGTTAAGTCTCAGTGGCAACTTTCTTCTACCCAAGAAAGCCTTATTACTAGTGTTGTCTTTGCTGGAATGCTCATTGGTGCTTACTTTTGGGGCATTATTGCTGACAACTATGGAAGAAGGTAACCCTTTTCCCCTTATTTACCTTCCCATTTGTTGGGGTGTTCATCAATCAAATTATAGTACTAGAAGCTTTTCTTTTTTTATTGATTTATCAAATTTGGTAACTACCCAAATGGATAAAAGAATCATCGTTATGTTGCTACCTTGTGATCAACTTAGGTGTCTTAAGTACCTTAATATTCCCTTAATCTAACAGTTGTTTTCTGGCATTGTTGATGAATTAGCTTATTTGAATGCAATATTTGCTTATTCTTTTGAGATATTTACTTAGTCTTTTGCCTCCAAGGCTTTGATCTAGTGTAAGAGCTCAAATTGTGATGCTCGGGTTCGAGCCCCGCCATAGACAAAAGCCTTCTATTCAAGTGGAGAAGGGTAGAGTGGCAGGTTCGTTAGTCACTGTGTTTCGAACCTTTCACCTCTCTACCTCACTCGAGGTAAGGGGTAAAGGTCTGGGTACACCTCACCGGACCCACTTGTGGGATCATACTGGGTTTGTTGTTGTTTCGGACCGTGCACCACAGGCCCCGGGATTTTCTCAGTTATCAAAATACATTACATTTACTTAGTCTTTTAGTATCTCTCTTGGAGGGAGAAAATGTTTGGATTATAAAAGCATTTGCTTAGTTGTTCATTTGGTTAAAGTTGTCATTATGAGATATCTTTTCAATGAAAATGATTATCCATCTTCATTTTACATCACCAGGAAGGGACTTCTGTATGTGGCAATAGTGACTACCGTGTTTGCATTTCTGAGTTCCTTTTCTCCAAATTATATATCCCTGCTCGTTCTTCGAATGATTGTTGGAACTGGTCTGGGTGGTGGGCCTGTATACGGATCTTGGTTTCTAGAATTTGTGCCTTCTCGAAATAGGGGCGTATGGATGGTTATCTATTCAACTTTTTGGACAATTGGAACAATACTTGAGGCTTTATTGGCAATGGTACATCCTTGAAATCTACTGCTTATGTAATGCATTCATTCTCCTATTCTCAGGATTGTGACAATATTATCATTTTATCTACATTCACCTGACTCCCTTTAATAATAAGTGCAAACTTAGATGAGCTTAAACAATAAGTGCAAACTTAGATGAGCTTAAATTAGGATTGACTACTCTTAGTATCCATCTTCTTACTTTCTTGAATTTGCTTTCCCTGATATCTATTTGCTATGTCAATGTGCTTTCTTGGATGTCTTCTTGTTAAACTGATCCTCAACAATTTTGTGCCACCAAATGTTTACTGCATGTATGATCTTCTAATCCTTGATTGCCACATCAAGATGAGTAATATTACGAGGCATTACGTTGTTGAAGCAAAACTGGAGTACCCTATCTTTTGTGCTTGTTAGAGAAATTTTTTTCCATGCTGAACTTTAGAACATCATAACATAAATAGATGAATATGTTGTAGATTGAAGCACGTGAATTGGAGTAGCTATGGGGGGAGATACAAAAATAAAATATTACACTGAAAAGCATATGAGCTGCTCTTCCGTTAAAAATTAGGGGTTAGTTGGTATAGAGACTAAAAGTGCACCAGTTTGGAAACCAGGAGGACTATTAGTGCTCCTTATTAAATAGTAGGGATGACTTTGAGTGTAACCTCAAAGATGAGGGATTATTTTGGGCCTTTTCTCTATAATTTGCTGTGGTACCTTATTAAAAAATTATTTGCTTTGTTCTTTTATTGCTGATAGAGCTTCATAGCACTCCCAATCAGTTGGTAGTTAATGAGAAAAGAAACTAAAGTAGAGTATGTATCTTATGTATATTTGCTCAGGTAAATGTTGGAAATACTTATTGTTACTTGCTTGGTCTTTCTTGCAGACTATCATGCCAAGACTAGGTTGGAGGTGGTTATTGGCTTTGTCATCTATACCATCATTTGCAGCACTTATCTTGTACATTTTTACAGTAGAGTCTCCGAGATATCTTTGCGGAAAAGGTAGAATAAGCGATGCATATGATATTTTAAGGAAAATAGCTGCTGTCAATAAGACAAAACTTCCCCCTGGAGTGCTTGTTTCTGATCAAGTGACTGAGCTGAATGAGGAATTGCTTGGCTCGAGTACCAACAAAATTTGCAATTGTAAAACAGGATTGTCATCATTTCTGATGCTTTTATCCCCCATGTTGCTACGGATTACGCTCCCCATGTGGATGGTTTATTTTGGAAATTCATTTTCCTATTATGGCATTGTATTGCTGACGTCGCAGTTCAGCTCTGGGGAAAGTAGTTGCTTCTCAGTTGCTTTGCATGTGAAAAATGATACGAGCCTCTATAGAGATGTGCTCATCACTAGCCTTGCTGGTACTTTAATTTTCATTTTCTCGTGTACAACTGTGATTCAATTAATTCCTCTCAGTTCACACTGACTTAATTACAATTTATAATCTAAGTTATCCTTTGTCTTTCAGAGCTTCCTGGGCTTCTTTTTTCAGCTTTGGTGGTGGAGAAAGTTGGTCGAAAGGTTTCGATGGCACTGATGTATGTCTTAGGCTTCCTATTCCTTTTTCCGCTTGTTGTGCACCAGAATGAGGTTCTAACGACAGCATTGCTATTTGGAGCTCGTATTTGGGCCATAGGAACCTTTACCCTTGCTGGTGTTTATTGTCCAGAGGTGAGTGTCATTCTTCACAATCTTGTAGCACTTCCTTCTTCTTTTATTCTGAGCTTCATCGTTCTGACTCATTCTATCTTTTGACATGAGAATTTGAGAACATATTCTGGTCCATTCCTGTCAAAACTTGATAGATGTTCTTGTGTTCATGTATTCAATTGGGCAGAGATTCTGCACTACTACCTTGCACATACCAGTGTTTTGAAAGGTGAGCGCCTCTCGCCTAAGGCGATAAGGCGAGGCGAACTGGGTGTAAAAAGGCGACTGAGGCGAGCCTGAGGCGCTGAGGCGAGGCGAGAAAAAGGCGAGAAAGTCTCACCTTTTTAGTTTTTCTTTTTTTTTTACAAAAAAGGGCTGCTAACTTAAAACATAAAAAACCCAATATTAGGGTTTCTTAAAACCCAAAAAAAAAAAACTGCGCTTCTCTACTGTTCTTTTTTCCTTCTCTCCAAAAAAGGTATTCACTCTTTCCTTTTCTACTGTTCTTCACTTCTTCTTTCTTCTTTCTTACTTCATTATTTTCCTCTTCTTTCTTCTTCTTTCTCCTCTCTCTTCTTTCAAGCTTATAGCCTAATAGCAGATTTTTTCTTTTCTTTTACCTTCTTCCTCTTTTTTCCTGTTCCTTTTTCTTCTTTCCTGTTCTGCTCAGTGTGTTTTTTTTTGAAAAAAAACAAAAACAATAAAATGGCTTCAGAGGGTAGTGATAAAAAGAATATAGCCTAAAGCAAAAAGAATGATAAAAAGAAACACCCAGGTTAGAAATATGGTTTGGTATTAATTGGCGCCTCACATTAAAAAGGCGAGCGCCTCGCCTCTCGCCTCGGTGAAATTGACCCTTGTCGCCTTACGCCGTCCAAAACACTGGCACATACTAGAAGGTTGACTCCCATATTTTTTCCTACTGAAACTCTGTTTATTTGTTTGAAGCAGCAAACAACACTCAAGTTTGTTATTTGGCCTCTTAAACTGTTAATTGATGTATCTTTTTACTCCTCTATCTCTCATGCCCACAGACTTATCTTTTGTAGCTGCTTTGAACTTGCAAACCAAATAAATTTTTGAAGGGCATTAGGGCTGCAGCTCCCTTCTTTATTATAGTAATTGCATGTACTTCCGGATTAGTGTAGAGTATCAAAGAGACAACTAAATATAATTTCTAAAACTGATCCATTTTAGCAGTCTTGTCACAATTTATGAATTATTTGCCTTTAAAATATATCATAACATAGTGGTTATCTGATCTGCTTAACATAAATACATTGAGTTTTCAGCTTCATAATGAGGATTGGAAATACATGATGCCTTTTTTCTTGAGGTGCTCTTGGCCCGTTATACCCATTTTCCTTCGGTGGCTGAGATACCCCGAGCAGGTGAAGGGATTAAACTATCTGCTGCGGTAGCCTTTTGTTTGTAGTGTCAGTGTAAAAATGTTAAACATCTATTTTTCACGTTTTGGCAAAACAAAGGAGATTCTCGTCTAAACTACTGCGTCCAAGCTTTAGAGACTAAGTGATCCTCGGTAGAAAATATAGCTGAGAGAATTATATGTTAAGAGGCATATGTTTTCTCATTTTTATCTTCTTCATGCAGATTTATCCTACCTCAGTTAGAACAACTGGTTGTGGAGTTGCAAGTGCTGTGGGAAGAATTGCTGGAATGGTGTCTCCTATAGTTGCAGTGCAATTGGTTAGAGGTTGCCACCAGATGGCTGCAATTATTTTATTTCAAGTGGTTTTAATTTTATCAGCAACTAGTGTTCTGCTCTTCCCAGTCGAGACGAAAGGGCGGGAACTTGTTGACCATGTCTCTTTGTAGAAAGTTGTATACCAATTTATAGTTGTATTAATATGCTCTCTTCATTGGAGAGAAACGGATTACCCTGTTAGAAATGCAGCTCTCCATATTATGAAGGTGCTGCTATTCAATACTAGAACCAGAATTACGTGTAAAGGTAAGTTCCAGTTGGTTCATATTAGATTGACTCATATTATATGAAGGAATGGGCTGTAGCCTATCTAGCTTCTTTTATAGCCAATGCATTTCCATTTTCTTGCCTGTGAGTGGTAGTACTTAACAGATTGTCGTCCCAAGGATAGCTTACCATTTTATACCATAAACTCTCAACTTTCTTTGCTCTTTTTACTCCTTTTCCCAACTGGAAACTGAATAACTACTGAAATGAGGTGCCCTTGGTAGTCGATAAGGTACATTTTAGATTATGTATGTATGCAGCCTTCTAATATATGTAGATTATCACATGGGAAACAATAAACTTTCAAGAAAATTGTTTTCAAATAACATTATAATTTCATGAAATAGTATAGAGGAAAAGTGGACTAATGGCTCGGACAAGTGACATGACCAACAAAATGATACAGTGCTGGTACTAAACAAAGAGTAGTTTGAATCGTCTTTTTTTTCTTTTTGATGTCTATTTATTTTCAAAAGAAAACCATAGTCAAAAAGAAGATCCTTCTATTGGCTTGTAATAGGCAAAACAAAATAGTAGATGCCTATTGAAATCTTTCACATTCTAAATTTCCACAACTCTTCATTGTATTGAAATCTTTCATATTCTTAATTCGAACATCTTTACTATATGGCCTTAAACAAGGAATGTGCAAATCCATCTAAATATATTGTGAAATTTGTCTCAAAACTATGCTAACTCTCCAAATCTATAAAAGTTTCAGCAACTTGCATACTTCGTTAAAAGCTCCAGCAACATCTAAGAAGTAAAATAGATGCACCTGCTGTAACACTACGAGGAGACTGGCCATTCAATCTCTCACTATTGCTCAGCCTATCATTCATAATGTCCTGATCAACTAAGGAACCAAACTAAAGTAAATAAAAGTGATGAAAATTTAAAAGAAGACTTGGCCTCAAGTATAATCATACTCTGTCTAATTACTGGTAAATCAGGATCTTCTTTTGCTCTTTTTGAGATGTAAGTTTTGATTTTAGCATCATCCTGATGATGGAAGTTATTCCTATCTATAAACTTTTGTTACCTTCTCAAAAAAAATATAATCAATAATGTTTCAGTTGAATCCATTTTTTTTTTTTCGCTGCAGAAGAAGACTTGGGCTCGAGTATAATCATGACTAACAAAAAGGAGTTAACATCATGCTTATACTTTCCAAAACAGAATGGTTAAGCAACAGAAGAGCTGAAAGAGACCTCACTGAGACATGGTTACTGTACACAAGAAGCTTAAATGTCACAATATGCAAATCACAGTACTAATCACATAATATTAACAAATCAAAGAGGACCTAGAGCCCGTTTGGGTGGGCTTAAAAAAAGTAGCTTTTAAGCACTTGTGCTTAGAAGCACTTTTAAGTGCTGGAGCTTATTTTATAAATAAGCAGTTGCGTGTTTGGATAGAAGTGCTGAAATCGAAAAAAAAGTTGCTGAAATGTTTGGTAAAAAAAGTGCTTTTTTATGTTAAATGATTAAAATGTCTTTAAAATAAACCCAAAAAAAAGAAGAAGGAAAATACAATTTATGGCATTTGTTAGTTAAGGTATTAGTAGAATTAGAAAAAATTATAAGGGATAAAATGGTAAAATAGTTGGTCAAACTAAAACAGCTTTTAAGCCAAAAGCCATAAGTTGGGATTACCCAGCTTATGGCTTTTGGCTTATTCTGAGCTTAAAACCCAAGTGCTTTCGAGCAGTTTTGCAGTAACCAAACACTCCTATGAGCTAAAAGTAGCTTAAAAGCTGGTCCTAAAATTTGACAACGTACTTCAATAAATATATGTGCAAGGAACAGATTAAAGAAAGAAATCAGATGAAGAGGAGAAGAAATAAATTTAACGGCAATTATAATTCATAATGTTGTAATAAAGGCCATCTCCTGAAATTTATCTATTTGAGAGAGCCTTCACTACAGCAAAATTACCGCCTGATTGCTTCACAATCTACTAAGCTATTGTACTATCTAGTTTGAGCGCTGATAGAGGAAAGGAAATCACCCGTTGAAGTGAGGAGGACAATAGGGTGCATCAGATTGGCAAGAGATGGTAAAGCGCAAGAGTAGCTCATAACTTGACAGAATGGTGATAATATGCAAAATACAGCTATGCAAAAAGTGGTAGTAACAGGATAGTACTACAAAGATATAGAAAAGCTAACACATTAAAGAGATAAGATAGTAAAGAGGCTGAGTTTAAGCCACAGATAGCTCACAAAGAAGCGTCAGAGACTCAATAAGTCAATGACTCTAGTTTAGTTGTGAAAGATGCAACTCACAAAGAATTTGCACTACTGAGACCACTTATTGCAAAATTTGTTCTGAAGACTTTGTTCACAATTTCTTTCTGGTATGAACATTTCATTGATGCACAAATGAGGGCTGAATTTAAGCCTGATCTAAGAGAAACATAATGTAATCCAAATGTCCTAAATGAATTGACAGATGAACTTTTTAGAGTTCCTGCGATTAGAATAGAGAACAAGACTTGTTAGCTTTCTTTCCGACTAGGACAACGAATGAGCTTTGCAGCCTAAATTAATACAAGAACTCAACTGAATCATTTTCCAACCTCGTGAACTTAGTACAGTCAATTGTTTCAAAACCTCAAACTTCACAAAAGGGAAACAACAAGAATCAAATAGAACCCCACTTATTCCTGAAATTAAATTAAAACAGGTAAATTCTGTGATTAGAGATAATAATATTTTACATGACATTGTTTTTTGTTTTTAAAGGTAATATTACATGGTACTTCCCTTCAAAGGTTTGCAAGATTGTGGAAAATTCTTCCTCCTATATAAGCCAGTGATCCAAAAGGAAAAGCTCAAAGCAAAAGATAAGGATTAGAATAGGAATGTAAAGAGTAATTGATGGATGTAATCCAATAACATGGAAGCACAAGTCCGTGATTCAACTGGGAAAAGGCTTTAGGTTTTCGCTGTGGAAAGATAAAACCTTTGGAATCATAAGAAGACCCCACGAAGAACTATGTGCACCCAATGAGCAGCAAAAGGAAGCTAATTCTACATAGGCAAAAGGATACAGTAGAAGTTCAGCCAGTAAGACCATGACCATTCAAACATTAACAGATACATGGTAAGGATGGTTTCAGCCATAAACTCCACTAGGAAAGGACCAACAGTCTAAAGCACAGTCCAGTGGACATACTAGAAAGTTCTGAACTCCTCAACATAGGATGATTAAGTGGCTGAAGCCAGTGTCGATGCAGGAAGCTAAAATGCTAGCTTAAATTGTAGGTTCCATATCAGGCCGATGAAGCTACTATTATCTATGACAAACTCAAAGTAAATTCGCAACAAAGCAATATTCGTAAAAGAAGAAATGGATTATAGGAGTAATAAGGAATAGTTTGTAAAGTGAAGTTCATTAAGGAACTAATTAGGTGCAAGGTCACTAGGTAGCAAATTAACTTGTGCCAACAAGGCAAGGATGCCTTAGTAGTTGTGCAATGCTATAAGACTAATAGCTTATTTGGGATTGCTGCCAAAAACTGCTTATTTGAGAAGTACTTTTGACATACGTACTTTTTAAATAAGTATTTTTGGATAATAAACAGTTTGTGTTTGGACAACTCATCGGATAAGTACTTTTGATAAATAATTTGTGTTTGGTTAATGGTTACGAAAAATACTTTTTAGTGTCAAATTAAGAAAAGGACATCCAAGTTCATTTTACATTTGGATTAATAAAAACAAAAAAAATAATTTTGAATATTTATCATAAAAGACTTTAATTAGAAATTTATTTAATTAAATGTAAAACATAACGTAAAAGATTTAAATTTAAGCTATTGAACAATATAAAATATAGTTAAATCAAATAACGGAATGAAGAATTTCTAGTAATCGCTTGCCTTTAAAAGATAGATTTAAAGAGTAGGACATCCTATATACGGTTGATAGTAATAACTAGAAATAAAAAATTAGTCCTAGAGGAAGAAGATTTGTAAAAGTACGTAGTAAAAAAAAATAGGAAAAAGAAAAATATAATTGTATTTTGAGAGAGATATGGTTATTTTATAAGGAATAATATGGTAAATATGAATTCTTTGTAAGGATATTTCTGTCTTGAAAAAAATAATAAACTGGATATTTGTAGCTTCTCCCCAACAACAGAAAAACTGCTTCTACTTCTACCTAAAAGTACTTTTTTTTAGTTGTCAAATACCTCAAAATTCTAAAAAAGTACTTTTGTTGAAAAAAAGCGCTTTTGACTTTGGAGAAGCAATGCCAAATAGGCTATAAATTCTAAGAAATTAGCCGGCATAAGTTCTCAAATAAATACTAAGAAAATAAGGGTTGTGATTAAAAGTAGGGATTTTTACACTCTATACCCATAAAATTTAAAGTATTTACAAGTCATACCCATTACAAATTATACTACCCATAAAACTAAAAGTATTTACCCAACCTACCCATTTATTATTGTATACCTTTGTTATGCCTTATAGGTGTATACCTTTAAAGTATACTGCATAAATTATGGTATACAAGTCTGAAGGGACATTTATTATTGTATACCTTTGTTTTGCCTTATAGGTATATACCTTTATGGTATACTGCATAAACTATGGTATACAAGTCTGGGTGGGTAGAGTGGGTAAATAATTTAGTGGGTAGGTCGGGTAATATTTGAAAGTAGTGGATACTAGCTGTAATTATTTTAGATTTTCTGGGTATTTTTGTAAGTGTCCCATAAAAGTACTTGGACCTTATCCTTCCTATATTATTTCCTGATCAAAACATCATAAAAGTATCCAAAAACAAAAAGCGAAAAAACATACACAACTCTTAAGTAAAATTCTTGTTTCGCTTCTTTTGGCTGCATATAAAATATTTCTCTAAGACGACGTGACTCTTAATTAATTGGGAGATTTACAAATATATACAATCCTAACACCAAAATTATAAAAAATACCAATATTATTCCATTTTACAAAAAATACCAATATTTTTTTACACATTATATACAAAAATCAACAACACTAATAAATTAGGGTTCCTCCTTCTTCCTACTGCCCCTCCCCCCCCCCCCCACACTGCTACCACCCCAGGTGGCGGCGCCGCCTATTCACCGCCGGCTGCCGCCATCTACCACCGTTTTTTTTTTTTTTAATCTAAAAAATGAAATACACATAAATACACATATAAACATTGATTATTTTTTTTTTTTGAAATTAAAGTTGGAAAATACATATAAACAAAAATACATGTAAATACACAAAAAAATTCTGTTATACATGCACTAAACACACACATACATACACGAATCTACAGATCTACAAATGAAACATACAAATTTATATGTTTGACATTTATTACTTGACATACACACAAAAATACATACAAAAAATACAAATAGATGCTCGGATATATACGTTCATACAGTGATATACACGTACATACACTTGTGTGCTGAAAATTATTACATGTATATACACGAACATACAGATACATACACTTGCAGATATGAATTTGAATGTGTATATTCAAATGCAAAAAAGAAGAAGGAGAAGCAGATCTGAACTTGTATTAACAAAATACATGTGTATACATAAAAATACACACATATACACGTACAAAATGAAAAAAAAAAAAAGAAAAAGAAAAAAGAGGAGAAGATGAAAAAAGAGGAGCAGATCTGCTCCAATTCGCCGCGGTGGAGCCACGCAGCGGCGACGACCGGCGAGGGGGTGGGGAACGGCGGGAGGGTGGGGTGGGTGGGTGGGTGGAGGAGAGGAGAGAAAGAGAGAGGGAGAAGTTAGGGTTTTTGGGTAGAGAGGGAAGAAAGGAAATGAAAAATTGTATATTTTATAAAATGTGAAAAAGTGTTGGTATGTAGGGTAATTGTTTAAAAGTATTGGTATTTTCTGTAATTAAGTGGTTTAGTATGTCAATTAGCGTAAAAATGTCTAATTAATTTAGCTGAATTAAAAAAGAAAAATTTTAAAAAATAGGCAGCCTACTACCAAAAATTACAAACAGTAGGTCATATTTATTTTTTCATGCATAGCATCCATCCCTAAAATTATAAATTTTAGCACTCCTTTATAAAGAACACTCTAGCTACCAAATTTCCCCCTCCCAGCCAGTAAGCCACCGGCAAACACCCTCCCCCGCTAGAGGTGTCGTTACTTTTTTGTATTTTACGAATTTATGTTGTTTATTGCATCCAAATCATTGTTTTGGACAAATTTATACACAAAAATCTCCCCCAAAAAATAAATTATACATGAATATACATAGATAAATGCGTAACAATGAGAGAAATACAAAATATACACAAAAAAAGTAAAAATTCATATAAACATTCTTAATATACAGATTTATTCACTCGCACATACATACTTATATAAATTTATACAATTTTATACACGTGTATAAATTTTTATAAACTTGCGGCACATTGCTATCTCGTGAAAAATGTGACCAGTCGGGTGAGATTCGAAAATATGGGCCATTTTTGGTAATTTTTGTCTTTTGCTTGTCTTTTAGTGTAATTATCCCATTAAAAAACTAACCTTTCTATTTCTGTTTGACTTATTTTTGGAGAGAAAAGATGTTAAGTAGGGTTAAATGGGGACCAAGGGGTAGGATTAGACGACTTAAAAATTTGTGGGTGTAAAACAAATACTCTTGTGGGAGTAAAACATAAAAAAACAGTGTCCACTCATTTGATTGAACAAACTACCAGGTAAAAGAAATACATAAATGGTCTTTCATCTACTTGGTCGGGTCGATTCTTGTCCTTTGTAAACTGTTTCCCTTTTTCTCTCAACTTTCTCATATTTTCTCTATATCAGTCTAGCACGATTTCGTAACCGTTGTGAGAACTCAATTTTTTATTTATTTAAAGGATCACATAAGAGGAGTGGAAGCACATTGTCAAGCAAGACTCGCAAGACTTTAAGTAGGTACATAATTCAATTTCGTTAGGTTTTTTAATTGAAATATAGTTTTCTTTTTGTGAAATTTGTACATTCAATGATTTTCCTTTAGATTAATGGTGAATGTGCATGTTTAAGGCTATTATATGATGGAATTGGTTGTTTTCCTGTTGAACATGCAACAGAGTAGGGATTATAGGATTTAGGGTTTTTTTGGAAGGATAGGTGTTGAAATGTCTAAAATAAAAAAGATGGTATAAAATGGTCCACATACTTTCGCTCAACATAGAGAAGAGGAAGCTAAGAAGTATGGTCTACGTCGTTGGTCCATTCGTATAGCGCAAGAGGCTTGGGAGGGTTCGAATTTCCATAACCAATTAAAGAAAAGAAGAAGGTTGGAGAAGACTGTGGAGAGACCGAAGACATACTTTGATAAAGATGTTGGAGGAGAGACTAAAGTAGGTGACAATTCTGAGATGTTATGTGGTAAAGAAGCATTTGTTGATACGTTTGACCAAATCGATGCTTACAAAGATGAATCTGAGGTTGCAAAGAATAATAATGATGGTGGTGGTGATGCTGGAAATCAAGAAAAACAAAAATAAGTTGTAGATATTGATGATGATGATGAGTCTGTGGAGGTGGAGATGAGGAATGTAAGAGAAAATGGTGAAGATTTACAAGATAATGTGGATGCAGGTGCAAATTTGGAGGAGAAGGATAACGAAGATGATATTGTTAATGCTGATAAAGATGATAATGAGGGCGAAGGTGGAAGGGATGAGGAAGGAGAGAATCCTTATGAAGAAGAGAATAAAGAGAAAGTGCATCCTCTGGATAAGCTTAGTATTCTTGAAACTGTGATTGATATTGATGTCCAAAGATCTGGCGTTAGAACTTGGCTGGCTTCCTTTGATTCATTTGCAAAGATCTCAGTTAGATTTTCAGTTAAAAATTTTTACAAGTTTAAGACAAAGTTGAGAGAGTATAACATGTTTAAGAAATGTGTTTTTGGTTATTTCTTGGATATGTCTGATGACTGACACTTCAATGGCAATTGGTCCATTCAGTGTTTTTAAGGACTATCAGATAGTACAAGAAAAAACATGAAGTTTAGTTCTTGATTGATGGAAAGCCAGTTTGTTTTGGCTTAAAAGAATTTTGTCAGGTTACTAGTTTGAAATGTGGTGAAAAGCCATATGATAGTGTTAAGATGAAGTTTGTAAAAAAAAAAAAAAAAAAAAAAAAAAAAAAAAAAAAAAAAAAAAAAAAGGTGAAGGTTTGTGTGAAGGGTGATGTGAGGGCTAAAAAGCTGCTGGAGTTGATAAAACTGAACAAATTCAGCAAGGAAGAGAAGTTAAAGCTTGCATTATTGTGATTCTTGCACACAATATTTTGTGCCAAGGAAAGTCACTGTGGAGAGGGAGTGGATTAGGCTGGTTGATGACCTGAATTTCTTCACCAATTATCCTTGGGGGAGGGACTGCTATGACCTTAATGTTGAGTATCTTTACTACAAGATTGATTTTGTCAAAACCTGCCAACAACATGTAGAGGGAAGGTTTGTTGATTATGCCCTAGTCAACCAAAAATTCTAACCTTATCAGTATTCTGTCATGGGTTCGTTAAATGTTTATTTATTTATGCAAGTTAACGCATTTCAATCTTTTATATACTGTAAGTTGTTTCAATTTTGGTTTGCAAGTTAACATATTTCTACTTATCATGGTTTAGTAAAGTGGTTTGCAGCTTAACAATATTCAACCTTAATAATTTGAACAACCTTAAGAACACACAAATTTACATACAGTTACATTACAAAATATTATGTGACGCAGATATACATTGTCCAAAAATATTACATAATCAGTACACACTGACCTAAATATTGTCAAGAACATCTAAATTTACCAAACTAATCTAACATATCCATTTAAATAAGCATCATATTACAAAATTAGCAACTATCAACTTCATCAGCTTCTTCAGTCGATCATTCTACATTTCAGCTTTACTCAGCATGATTTTTAGATAACGCCTCTGCTCTTCAGTCTCATTCAATAGAACTCTTAGTAGATCCAAATTTTTTTTAGCTTCTTTGAGCCTTCTAACTAAATTTTCAGTCACCCTAGTTTCTTCTTCAGGTAGTGGTCCATCATACTACCTAAAATAACCGCACCCACCACTTTGCTGCATTAACAAAAATACATCAGTACAGTAATAATTAGAGTAAAAACAAACACAAAACATGAATTTAAACAAAATTGAAATAAAATAAATGTCTGTATGACATGCTTTTGGAATTTTACAACTTCAAAATCTGCAGACAGGGTTTGCTATAGTACGCGAGGTCTCCAATCTCGTATATTGGCCACATTGACACACATCAGGTTCCTCTGATAAAACATTAGAACTCTGTGAAGTCTGACTCATGATCTCAGGGAAGGGAACTTATAAAGTTATGAGAGTTAAAGAGATGAATTTGAAGAATTGAGAGCAAAGCAGGTGTTATTTGTTTGTGTTAATTATATTTTGGGGGTTGGATTTGATGAGTAAATCTAGTTCTTTATAATTCAACTTCTAACTTTTGGGTTGAGGTAAAATCATTTTTTTATATTTGGGGGTCATGGTAAAATTTTCAAGTTTTGGTCTAAGGGAAGCAGAAAAAAGGATGCCGCTAAAAAATATACAATTTTAGGTCTAGGCCACAGGCCTTGGAGTGTGCCGTATTACGTGTTTAAAGTTTGGGATTACGGGCTAGGATATTTATTAGCAACCACCTATTGGTAGATTATATATTTCAACTATTTTGAATTGTAAAATAGTTGTTCTATATAATCGATGAAGTCGCAGTAGATTATCAACATTGTCTTTTAAAACTTAAAATATGAAATTTTTGCCAAATTCAAACAAGTAATAATAGAATTACACATTGTAAAATATCTATAAATGGATGATAATGACTCAATACATGCGAAGACTTGAGTTGTGTAGCTATTATACTAATATTTGAGGTGTAAAAAGACATATAAGTCTTAATACTAAGATATTGCTAACGTGGTACATGATGTATAGTTGAGTTTTACCCTTGTAGGCATCAATAGGTTGTTATAATGTATTTATGTAATTACTCTTAGTACAAATGGAAACATTATACCAATATTTATTGTGTAACAAGACATATAAGTCCTAACGCTAAATCATTGCGTAATAACAATGTATGTGGTACGTGGTGTATAGTTGTGTTGTACCATTGTACGCATTAATAAGTTGTTACAGTGTCCTTTTGTAATTAGAGGAATGATAAATAATCTTTTAAGGAACTATGTCTAAATCATTTAGTTAATAACTGATTTAATGTGAAATTAAACAAAGTCGACAATCAACTTTGATTTTGATTGATTTGGTTAATAGTTGATTAAGGAACTCGTACCTTTGTTCAGACAAGTTGTGCCTTTTTTAGTCCTTATTTGGGAGTTGTTATATTCTCTCAGCGACTTCACTGTTAGTTTATAAACAACTAGAAAAAATTGGAATAACAAAGTGGTGGTCCACATATTAATTTAACATTGTTTTATTACTTATTTTACTTATTCCTTTTTTAGTTTATTTCGCTTTTCTTATTATTTAACGTTGTTTTATTACTTATTTTTTGTTTTCACTATATCTGTAAATTTTACTTCTCTTATTATTTAAATATTCTTCTTATTACTTATTTTACTTTTATCTTTTTCTGTTTATTTCACTTTTTTGTTATTTGAATATTTTTCTTTATTACTTGTTTTACTTTTTCTTTTTCCGATAATTTTTATTTTACGAACATATCGCTTTATCTACTTCGTTGGTGGTTTATTATACGCCAAACTAGAAAAGCTTTTGTCATTTTTACGGAAATTTGAAAATAAATACAGAGCAGGTATTCAAATTGAAATAAAATGAAAGAAAGACGACGACGACAACAACAACAACAACAACAACAACAACAACAACAACAACAACAACAACAACAACAACAACAACAACAACAACAAGTAAAATTTCATTCATAATAATTAAAAAAAAGCAATTATAATGAAAGCTCTTGTCTTTTACATTTTAATTTTTTTTAAACTAATTATTGGGAGAGGATGGGGGAGGGTTAAGGTAGTTGTCCAGATCCTCCCCGTCCTCTCCAGGAGAACCCTCAACATCCTGGCGACCCAGGTGAAACGACCTCGGTCAGTCGTTTCGGAAGTTAGACTTCGATTGGCGTGCCGATAATTTAAGAATTTTCGTTAGGTCTACTGGGACTTAACTGTAAAATTTGAGCTAAATTAGACCTCGTTTGGTAGGCATCGGAAGAGGTTTCAGTTTTTATTGTCGATAAATATTAAAAAGAGATTTTCGAGCTCGATTTTGGCGAACGAGCTCCGATTCGAAATCCGAAAGCGTCGTTAGGTTCGTATGATTATTTATAACTTTTGTGAACTTTCGAAAGTGAATTTCGATGTTGTTCGGCTAGTTTCCGCTAAAATACCGAAAGTTAAATAATTTGACTTTTTTCTATTTAAATTCGCATCTTGAGTTTATGGAACCCGATTTGAGATCCGCCTTCGCGAGTATGTTACATATATTTTGTATAACTTGTATCCAAAAGTTGTAATTATTTCGAATATCATAGGGTACCATTTTAATTTTCGTCGCGAAAAGAAAAAAAAATAAAAGAAAAGAAAAAAAAAGCAAAAAGAAAGAAATGAAAAGAACTAGTATATGTCGGTTACTAAGGGATCAATACACATACATTCAACAAAAAAGAAACAAAAAATAAAACATGAACATAGAAACGAGAATGACGCAGTAGAGGGAAAAATGCCAGAAAATGAGAAAAGCGGCCGGAAAAAAGTAGAATTTTCACCCTGAAACATTCAAGTAATGATCATAATATATTATTTGAGTTTATTACGTGTGTTTGAATATATTTTGATGATAAAACTTGAAATATTAGACATCATTTTAATAAGTTCAATTAATAGTTTAAAGGGTCAAATGAACCCCGATAATGGAATTGAATATATATTCGTACTCAGTGAGTTATGGACAACTTATAAATGTAATTTATTTAGGGTTTGGTTATGTGACCTTAAACCCTGTACATTGGCCTGGCCTGCGTATTGCGTATGCGAATAGGGTATCAGGTTCCTAACCGGATTGTCCTAAGATGTGAGGAATGAAGCCTTTAGCCTAATTTGATATATTTTTCTGCTTATTGAATATAGTGGGATCGTTTGGCAATGAAACCAAAGGATAAAGCGGTTGCTGATTAGCAATACTAACTTTTGGAAGAGGTAAGTGTTTATATCCATTTCTTTGGAGGCACCTGGCCTCATGGATTTTCTACCACGTGTTCCTTATGTGTGTAGCTGCTGATAGGCATACTCATTACGCCTTAGATTTGGATTTACATTGTATATTATATATTATGTCCTGTTGTTGGTATTGCATTGAGGATTTGAGCATTGTACTCTGGCTGTGAGTTGACATATACTTCCCGGCAGTCGATGAGAGTCTCGCGCCGGTGAAGGGTTACCATTGCATCATATTGAGGGTAGGAGGATTCCGCCCTCGGAGTAGGAGGATTCCGCTCCATTGCATCATATTGAGGGTAGGAGGATTCCGCCCTCGGAGCAGGAGGATTCCGCTCCATTGCATCATATTGAGGGTAGGAGGATTCCGCCCTCGGAGCAGGAGGATTCCGCTCCATTGCATCATATTGAGGCTAGGAGGATTCCGCCCTCGGAGCAGGAGGATTCCGCTCCATTCATTTGGCACATGTGACCCTTTGCATCATATTTCATTTCATCTCATTTCATTTCATACCATTGTGTAGACTTGTGGTACATAACTACTGTTCTGCTTATACGTGCATTGCTTATTTGTTTATATATTTCTGGCTCGTATTCTGGGTTGCGGGGATTTGGTTGCATGCCGCAACGGTATAAATATATGGATCGGATTGCACGTCGCAGTGGTATAAATATATGGATCGGGTTGCACGCCGCAACAGGATCAATATATGGATCGGGTTGCACGCCGCAACAGGATGTATTTCTGATTGTTGATGTGTTTGGGATACCTATATGTTCTGGCTATCTTACGTTCCTGGTTGTTGATGAGTTTGTGATTCCAGACGTATTTCTAGTTATTATCTGGCTCTGCCTTTTCATAATTTAAACAAGAGGAATTTGGTTTATCTGTTTTTTTTTTTCTCCCTGGCTAGCTATCTTATTCTTTGAGGTGGCTAGTCTGCCCCACTTATTGAGTTCTTTTGACTCACCCTTGTTTGTTGTTTGTTTTTGTCTATCTATTTCGTTTCGGCAGGTTCGCTCCAGGATTGAATTCGCCACGTCGTGAAGGAGAGAAGACGACTTCAGCTGTCAGGGTGAGCCAACTTTTATTCCGGATGGCCACCAGTTTTATGTTTATTATTTCAGTTGTATTTTTCTCCCTTTAGGAGGTATTTGTCTTCTTCTGTACTCTTAGATGTCTAGTCTGGATAGCCCTAAACCTAGTATGTTAGATAGTCAGCTGTAATTTCTTTTGTACAGCTTAGAGGTATCAGTATGTCTGTGCTTTTTTTTCTAAGTCTTGTTCCTATTTATGAATTAAATTATATTTATTTTCCTAATTTACTTGGCAAGGGTTCGCCCGACGAGTCTAGGGGAGGATGTCGGGTGCCCGCACGGCCTAGCCGGATTCCGGGTCGTGTCACCAGGGAATGTTCATCTCCTGCCTCCTACCATCCACGCTCAGCAGACGGATAAGCCGATCAATGTCAGCTCTTATCAACAGCAGATCTGGGTCATTCTTGGAACCACCACCTTCTCCTCCATTTCTGGTAGCATTTCCACTTCTATTTTCGCTTGGAGCTCTTGCCATTATTTCAGAACTTTAAGTAAAGATGATTTCGTTAAATTGTGGAATCACTGAAGTTGAAGGCACCAAATAATTTCAAACGATGCAACCTTTGGTATTCTCGGTAAAGGTCTCATCGTTTTACAGAAATAATTATGAGCATACACTTAGTTTACCATAATTTCGGCCACATGCAACTATGGGGCACAAGTTGTATTAAATGCTTTCAGACTCTTTATAAACCAATACTTGTCAATTATTCTACGCTTAGTCGATTATGTCACTATACTGATTTGTTAATATGTTTAGTAGTTAAAATAATGGCAGGTACTAAAAATTAATTCAAATTGACTGAAACATATTAAAACATACATTACTGAAATTATTAAAATCACTTCAAATTGTTCCAGCTAATATCAAAGAAGAAAATTAATACAAACACATTTAAAAAAGACAGTACTAAATTAATACAATCACAATGAATTTTTCCAACATAAGCTACTACACTAAATATGAATAAAAAGGTTGATTATCAAACTCGTGCCAAAGCTGTGTAGGTGTCCTCTTATGACCACTTCTCTTGCAGTTTGAATATTTATTTTGCCTCTTTCTTGAGATAAATGATTCACCAACTGAGGGAAAATGATTAATTCTCCTTCTGCCCTTTTTGGGATCAACCATCGTCGGAAGAATTCTTTTCTCGGCTATCTTGGGAGGAACCATCCATTCTTGCTCTGGTGGGATTGGATAAATATTTTTTCATTTGCAAGTATGTATGTCTGAAGCCTAAAAAATGTACAAGTATAAAAGTATGCGCTAGCACCATATTCAGCTCTATACCTCATTCTTAGCACTACCATCGCATGCTTGCGTGGCATTTTGTCCAAGTCAAACTCCCTGCATGAACATGTTCTGTGGCTTTTGTTGCCATCTCCAAGGATAGTGTACTTTAGTTCATCCATAGTCCTGCTTGCATGATAAGCAATCAATTTTTTTCCTTCAAGCATATTATTTTTCACTTTTTCAGCACAGGGCACCATAATTGTGTTATGTTTCTTATTGTATCATGCCTCTCATTGAACTTCTCAGAAAAATAAACGAGTAATAGCATTGAACAGGCCAAGCATGGGGTATTCTCTTTCGTCATTCAACATTGCATTAAGGGACTCCGAAATATTTGTGGTCATTATATCGTACCTATCTCTAGGAAAGTATGCTCTGGTTCATTTATGAAACCCCACTTCATCTTGAAAACATACATCAGCAGCATGACATTTGGTTCGGAGATGGCCAAAGCATCGTTGAACGCATCAAAATTGTATACCGACGTTGTACAGATGGGCTAAGGTGTAGACCCTTTTAATCCCATTTTCTATGCACTTAGCACGATCAGAAGTTATGCACAGATTCGATGTATTGGGGAGAACATCAGCCAACTGTTCAAAGAAGAATTACCAAGAGTCATCGTACTCCTTGTCTACCACACTCAAAGCCAATAGATAAATATGGTTCTCTATGTTTTGCGCGACACCGTGGTTGCCCGATAAATGTGTCCCATCAACATATATCACCTCCCTCATATATGTAAAACCTCTTATCCAAGATCTGTAAGCTACAAAAAAGTACTTGAATCTCCCCTATCCATCAACCCCCAATCCAATCTTGCTACCAGGATTTACGTTTTCCAACACAAAATAATACGCATCTAAAATTGCATGTTCATGCTCTAGACTGCCCCTAGCTAAAGTCTTTGCAATTTTTCTTCCTTTCCAGCACTTTCAATAACTTACCTTCCTGTTCAATTGTTGATCTAAAGCATTCTTGATTTTTTTTTCCATCAATCCTTTGCCTTCAATAAACTTGTTCTTGAAATATTCACCGATGACATCTGTTGAAGCATGTGGATGATGGCTTGATAGATGTAGCATCCTACATGTGTGCTCTTTAAAGTATTTGGTGATCAAAAACCTGTTGGAATTAACATACTCCATGGCTTGCACTATCCACTTGCAACGCGCTTCTACACACGCCACAACATACAAAGATTTTGTACTCTTCTTTCTTTTGAAAGTGAGTGGCTTCTCATTGAACCCAACTTCAAAGCCACAATCAGGTCCTACTTGATATCGAAGGTTTTTCCAGTACTAAAACTTGTGCAATCATCAATCTCATCCAAGTTGCTGCCTTGAGTTGGAGTAGATTTGCCAACATAGTTTCTCACATTTACAATGGGATCTCCAACCTCTGGATCTTCAATATCATTTTCTTCTTCACTATCTGTTTCAATGGATATCCACCAGTATCACCAACACAATCACTACCATAATCACCTATAGTTTCATTGAATAGCGGTGGTCGTGGTGGTCGTGCAGAAGCAGTAGCCGCGGTAGCATTTGAACCTACTTGAGAACTCTCGGCAACAAATATCTTTAAAATATGCCTACTACCATTGCTACCAACATCAAGCATATAGACATGTAAATAATTATCATTCTTTATAAAAGAAGGAGTCACCATACCCCTTGTAGGAGCACCACTAAAAATATAACTAATTAATACCTCGCTATGATGGCACGTTAGCTTACCGCGGTCAATTAAGCAGTCAATTAACTGATTGTATATACAGTCCAAACTTAAGGCAATAGGTACTGTTGTCTTTGTCTTAGATTTTCAATTCCAGCCTTTTAAGGTCTCAACCCATTCACTCCAAAAGTAAGTACCCACTACTACGAAACCCCTCATCTATTTAAAGAATGTCTACAATAAACTAACTGTGTCGATGGTCAATTAATTAATACATCAGATCTGCAATAATGTCGAACAAATTAAATAGAGCTTGTACTTCTTACCACCTGAAGAAATCAATAAATGTATGTGCAGCAACAAATGCCTAATCCAATTTACCTCAAATTTCCATCCACATTACACAAATTGAGTCGGGTACAGCCGGAAATATAAATGTGCAGAAACCTCCCAGAGAGAAACAATGAACAAACGAGACAAAGCAGCTCTTGATGGTTGCATTGGAACAAATTTCACAGCTTAAGCAGCCATTGAACGAGGAACTGTTTTTGGGTGGGAGAGCTTGGAGGGATGAGGAGTTATGGCGCTCAAAGGCTGGCCCTTGGGTGAGGCAGCTAAAGCATCTGCTTTAGGCCCCCAAAAATGAAGGCCCCATTTTTTGAAATAAAATTATATTATCATGTATTGTTATTATTATTATCATCAAGATACTAGTTTTACTTCTAATTTAACATTTGGTAGAGGTTCTTTAGTTAAAATAAGATTAATAAATAGTCAAATTTAATACGAAGCATGTAATAAAAAAATATTAACTTGATGAGGGACAACACCAACATACTCAGTGATATCCCATAAATGGGGTCTGGAGAATTTGATGACGGAATAATAAAAATAAATTCTTGTAGTAGCTTTAAGGTTGATTATTTCTTACAAAAGAGTGGATCAAAATAATCGTTCAATTCAAAATAGCCTTCATTCAATATATTCCAAATTCCTAAAATTATTTTAACATCTACTTAGTAGTTCAAATTTGAGATCATTAGATAAAAAAACTTATAAAATATTGTCTTAACTGTGGGATTGCACTTATAAATAATATTGTCAAAGCTTTAATGAGTTGAATCACCAAATATCTTATATCGTAACTCAAACTAACACGTATCTGATTGAATTGTTGAAATACGTACGATATGGAGTACATTATTCGTTACAAAAAAATATCAAATAAAAGTTTATAGAATTTTATTAATTAGAATTAAGGCCATTTTCTTGAAATCTGGCTTTAGGCCACAAATTTTGTTAGGCTGCCCTGCCCTTGATGGCGCCTAACACTATGTTTGGATGGTTGTTACCGGTAGTTTCATAATGTATTGCATTGTATAGTATCATATGGTACTATATCGTATTGTATTGTACAATGTTTGGATAGACTGTATTATTTACCGTGGTTTAATAATTGAAAATAAGGTAAAGGGTAAAATGAAAATATTAAATAATAAGTGAGGGCATGATAGGTAAGAAAAATAGGTAACGACGCGATCCCACCAAATCGGTCATTACATAAAGTGACAGTTTTCAAGGTTACATAACCATGCATTTAACGATACCATACAATGCTAATTCGAGAAACAATCAAAACAAACGCCGTACTCATGGTAACAATACAATACCACACCATGGGTTACAATTATCCAAACAAGCTGTAAGGGTTTTGATGGGAAGTATTGAATTGTTTTTTACTATTTTTCTAAAATAGTAATAGTTTATATAGTAGATCAAAGTGTATTTTTAGAACTTGAGGGTTTTGGTTTAATACTTTCAAACTTCGTAAAGCTGTTAAGTTGTAAATGGTCATTAGTGAATTATAGGGTTATATACCCAATATTTAAGACTTGGAGTCATTCCCTATATTTCCTACATCTAAATGGTCTTTTACCCAACAATATGTCAGAATTTATTTAACCACTCCACAAGTGAGAGTGTGAGTAGTTTACGAGGCAAGAGGCGGCTAATTTGCTTCATCATTTGTCTAAAGCTCAGGGCAATTCCACATGGCCTTGACATAACCACACAATATATTTTGCTTCCACTACTGCAGTTACGGTCAATCCAAGCTTGAAGCTTCATATCAGTTTGACAATAACTTGAGTTATGAGACAAACTACAAACTGTTCATGAAGTTCTTCCAAAGAAGGGAACTGGCTAGGTGTGGAGGGGGGAGGGGAGTGGGACGGGGGTGCATCTTTCGACCTTCCAGTTCAATTGCTTTTCCTTTATCAAAGAAGAATTTCTGGAAAAGAATACAACTAGTGCAAAATGGCGCAGATGTTCACATGATAAGTTTTTACAAGTTAAATGTCCTCACAAGTCGCACATTTGAAACTCAGGGAATTTCAACAATCTTTAATTTCTAATGACCAAACTAGCTATCGCTTGCCAAGACAATTCGAGTAAAAACTTCCAATTTCATAAGCAAGGCAATAATCCCAAACAAGCAAATAATAAAATGTAAAATTCCCTGTGACCACTTTAGATTGTTAACATTTTTGTTACTGGAAAATAGAAAAGAAAGAGAGGGAAATAATACAAATAAGCGACTTGCTCTGAAACCACATTATTAGATCCAACATGTTCATACTTTTATATATAGAAACTAAGCGGGAGATTGTTTTGAAATACACAATCAAAGATAAAAGAGAACATATTTCAAGGTATTCATTAGCGCAATTGAAACTACCCTCTCAAGCTAAGAGCATAGTCAAAATTCTATTAGCTGGATGAATTACTTCAGTCACAGATACTTTCTTATCAATAATTTCGTTCATGTTGCCTTTGGTATTCGCCGGATCCAAGAGTTTAACCTAATTTAGAATGACAGGAAAAGGAGATTACCGAAAATACTCCCCTTTTGCTAAGATCTACATAACACTATCGGCCACTTTCCCTAGATCTAGCACAGTATTTAGAAAGATAATTGAGAAGTTCTACTCCTGCTTCAAACCATGGAAACTAATGCATATTAGTACCGGATGAACGTGCTTCCTGTGCCACGGTGATTGGTAATCCAGCTTGAAGCTTCATGTCAATTTGACAGTACCTTTTTTCTTTTTCGGGACAATAGCTCGAGTATTCAGACAAGCTACAAACTGTATTCATTAAATTCTTGTAGCAACCCAAAAAAAATTCTGTTAATTACAAAAGCATTTTAGCAGGCTATCCACACCAATTTAAAATCATGAATTTTGGATCAACCCCAAATCCAAGGCTACAGGAGCAAGAGGCATTTGGACCTAAGCGAACATGAGGCTTAGGGGGGGAGAGGCTTTCGCGAATGGCGAGGGTTCCAAAGAATGATTGTTTCAGTGTATCCGTTGAGATAATCAGAGGCAAAATAGATCATTATAGAAACCCACAGCTCCAAACTGGTTTCCGGTCCTACCCTTGAAAGAAACCTTGATTTCTCAACTAAGCGTGAGGTTTTCATTTTCTGAAGGGTCAAGGAAGGCAGAGAAGTGCTCTTGTTTTTTGGGTCTGGTGTAGTGGCGGAGGAGTGTCACAGTGGAAGTGGGGAGAGGGAGTGAGAAAGATGATGAAATAAGAGAACACCTGCTCATACAATTTGACCCACCCAAATGCAGCCCAACCCGCCCGTTTGACACCACTAATCCGTCTTGCATACTCTTAGGAACAGACTACCTGTGCTGAACCTAAAGTTCACATTGCCACTGTAATCAATCAGATAATTGTTCAGATGTACACAGTATCTCAGTATGCACTGAGTACAACTACAATAATTAGCAACAAATCTGAAAACTAAAACTTGATGGTACAGAGCAAAATCTCATATCTGTAACAATACTAGGAAGTGAATGTACAACCAAGACAGTACCACAACCACATGATCTTGACCTATTCTGCCTGTCTTGCCTATGCTCTACTGGCTCAAAATTTGGAAAAATACTTTGAAATAGATTTCCTTGAGATCAGAGCGGAAGTAACTAGTATTCTCAAGGCACAGCACCCAAAAACTCTCAGTTGATCTTGGGCTTGGGTCTTCTAGGCTTTAGCACAAACCAAAGAACAAAGATAACTACTAGAAAAGCAGGTATTGTTGTCATGTCAATCTCAACCTTAACTTTCCGCTGCCTAGCGCACTGCAGCGGATGGAGACTGGTAAGAGTCGAATCAACATAATTTACAAACCTGCATAATAGTCAAGATCCTTTTACCAAGAAATTCCAGAAATAACTGCGCCAAATGATAGTTGCTAAATGCTTGCACTAGTGCCTTCCATATGTAGTGTAGTACAGTAATCTATTATCTCAAATTGGTTACACATCTAAGTGCAACACTAACAACAAATGCTAGTTACTAACCCTTTTGCTGCATCCTCTAAGGTATAGAGAAGTCTCAAGGCATCCACATACCGCAGTTCCCCGCTGACAGTAGAAATCTGCAAGAGACCCATAACATGAAATAAACTGGAAAAGAGAAGTCCATAAAAAGGCTATTTTAAGACAATCCAAGCAAAACATAGTTCAACCTATTTCTTGGAAACATCCTTCCTAAATTATGTAAAAAGAAAATGCAGATCAATTAGATTGCATAAGCAACAAATCATTCTACTGAACTTCTTTTTTTTTTGGGGGGGGGGACAGCCAAAGAGATATCTTATTGATTTCCAGCAATAAGACTATGCTGGGCATAAAAACGAGTAGCTACTTTACATGTTGTGAAAAGTGCTCAAAAAGTCATTCTACTGAACTTTAAATGATAGTGCACCAAGTGTTATTTATCCGGGGAAATAATAGTACATAAAGTACTCTACAAGGATTGGTGAAAATGTAAAGCACTTACTCTTCTCCACAAGCTAACAACATAATTGTATTTGTTCACCAGCTCCCGCTCGTGGGTTTTAAAGAGCTTGAAAGTCTGTTCTGCTGTTCCGGATTAAGTTTCCACAAACATAAATCGTGATAAATGGGCATTTACCAAGAACAACTACTTTAACCTAAAAACACCAGCAATAACTAAGCCAGGAAGTTTTAAACTAGTGGACCGCTGTTCAAACCAACAAAATTTCACATAGTAGCTTTTGCACTATTGGCTTACGAAGAAAATCATATTTTTGCCCAAAAAAAAAAGAGAAAGGATAAAGCTTGACGTATCAACACTAAAGGTCCTATCGACCAACCTGAAACGTAACAACATATATTTCCAGTGTCACTCTATTTTCAATTGTTGAGATAAGTTTCCATGTCATGAGATGGCCTGAGAGTGAGAACAAAGAAGTATTTGCAAAGGCAGTAATCATTCGAACAGATAGATAAAAAATTTTATGCACTCTGCTGATGATTACTTGCACAACCTTCTTAGGGAATATATATCCACAAACGAACCCATAATTATAAAAGGATTATGAAATAAGAATAATATTTTACTTAGAACATCGAGCAAAGGATACACGTCCGCTCCATAACAAGGCGATGAATAGCCGAATTGACCAATTGAATGGACTCTTCAAGAGCTGTCAATACATAGCTTCGAGCAACAGTGTCTGAGTGAAATTTGGAGACATGCCAGCCTTGGGAAGTGATGGACAAAGGGTTGCATCCCACTGACCAAATCCAGTCCTGCCAAAAGTGTAGTGAGAAGACCAGACGTAACTTGGAGAAACCAAACTCAAGTTACCCATTTTTGTCACATAAAGTGTGCCATGGGTTCAGAGAGGCACGCACACGCGCACGCGCGCGCACACACAGAGTATCAAATGATGCTACTTATTCTGTTTGGGAGGGATTGTCCTGTTTCACTACCAAAAGAAAAAATTTGTCAAGCTAGAAGAAAAATATTTGTACAGAGGAAGAAATTGTGTGTGAGACACTCGAGAAGTTATCAAGCCCTCAGAAGAAGTCGATCTACATGAGAAAATTTGAAAAACTTGTGACGAGTTTCTAGTCTATAGTCACTTGAAAAGAATGCCATAGTCAGTGTGAGATGATTGTAAGATTCAAATCCATGTTTTTCAATACCTCAATTGCAGTTTCATGGGCTTGACTGTAAACAAGATGAAGGGGAAGTATTCCTGCTATATGTTCTGAAACAGCAGCCAAAGCAGCTTTGATAGGCTTCCTGTATAACAGATGAGAAAGCAAACACCAGATAAGCATTATCCATTTCCATAATATCAAGCAAAAAGAAAGTGCCAAATCCCACTAATATCAGCACCAAGTGCTTTTTTAAAAAAAAAAAATGAGGTCTAAAACTGGGTATCTTTCTTCTTCTTGTTTTTTTTTTTTTTTTTGGAGGAAGATAACAATTTTTTTTCATAGTTGTTGTTGTTGTATTGAAGTCTAAGGTAAGGTTAAAAAAACAAGTTCAAACCTAAAATCACATGGAGAGAAATTGTCCAAAACTTAAAAGATCAATTATCTCTCGAAATCGATCCAGATAGCTAGTAACATAATATGATGACAGCAGAGGATCCATACAGGTGATACCAACTTCTTGAGAATTAAGGCTTAATCGTTGTAGTTAACACCAACATTAGGTCGGGTATTTGCCATGAGCCTTTTCAGTCTAATAAGACTTGTATGTTAATGTCAAGATAAAAGTGACACCTAGAGAGCATCTACT
Source organism: Petunia axillaris subsp. axillaris (assembly GCA_029990575.1). Taxonomy (NCBI): domain Eukaryota; kingdom Viridiplantae; phylum Streptophyta; class Magnoliopsida; order Solanales; family Solanaceae; genus Petunia; species Petunia axillaris. The sequence continues at coordinate 48,690,205 of JARKNS010000002.1, read as the reverse complement.
TTTTAAGAACGGATAACCCCTAATTTGTCTTAAAAAGAAAAAATCATTTACAAGTATTAGAACGAAATTGGCATGAATAAAGAGGAGCGGATAAAGATGAAACATATAGCCGACTTAACTAGCATTATGAAAGTCATGGTAAATGCTTCAGACTTGACATGTTATAAGAAGTAATTTGAAGAAACCCCCCCTCCTTATGTAGGCAGAAAATTATCTTTTATACATTGCCAGAGTTTCGAAATCCTTTATATCCTACCTTCCAGTAACCAGATTAACACTATCCCCATTCCTCATTGAGCAAACATCTAACTGGAAATAGCAGCTTGCATTCGTTTTCTTTAATTCAGTGGTTTTGGTGATTTGAGTTTGCTCCTCTAGGAGTATATAAGAGAATTCATCACTAATTGGTTTTTGAAATCCTTTAGAAAGTAGGATGGTCTTAGAATCAACAATAAAACCATTGCAATGCTTTCATTTTGCTAGGCAAGAATGCTTTATCATGATTCCGATGCAATTCTACCTTATCAGGTTATGCCTAAGTGGACAAGGAGTGCTCTAGGGCTACTCTTTCCTTTTCTCTATATGCATCATAATTATCACTGTTTTCTTAGATCTAAAGCAACCCTGATTTGCATGATTAAACCTTTGCTACGCTATCACCCACTTTAGCCTTTCAACCACCAAGTTTCCGATCTATTTCAGCCCATAATCTGTGTTACTTTCAACCTAGGAACTACAGAACATTTCTACAGACCCAACCCAGAGCAGAACAAGAGAGAGATCTAGTAAATTAGCTTAGAGCCCGTTTGGGTAAGCTTAAAAGTGACATAAAAGCACATATGTGCTTATAAACCCATTAATGGGTGTTTGGTAACTCAAAAAGCCATGAGCTTATAAGTTATAAGCACTTATGTGCCTAAAATAAGTCAAAAGTGAGAAGTTAGAAAATCTTAACTTCTCAAAAGTGACTTATGAGCAACGTATGGCTTATAAGCTACTTATAATAAGCCCACCCAAACGGGCTCTTAGTCTCTTCACATAAAACTAGCAAAATATAACCCTAAATCATCTTTTTTTTCTTCCCAATTTTGGAGGATCTATAGTGTTTCCCCACTTCCCCTCCAAGGTGACTCGAACCCGGGACCTACCGGTCGTGGGTGGAGGTCCTTTACCAACTGAGCAACCCTCACTTGTCAGCCTAAATCATCTAAAACACAGGCTTTTTCAAATTTCTTTAAGGTAAATGTATGAGAAACAAAAATTATAGATTTAAATTGCAATTTATAATCTAAACTCATTTTAAACGCATAACATAGTAACCTCAAATCCCACAGGAGAGACCGCCCATTACACTGCAAATGACTCTCCCAGGAGGATGCTTCTGACTGCACGACAATGACCATATCGGAAAGCGCTTTGGCTTGATAATGCTTGTCAACTAACAGGGGATCACTGTGAATAAACCAAAAGATAGGCACTTCAAGAGTAGACCTGCTATGTGCATGTGAACCTGCATCGAAGAAAATAAAGCACTATAAATTGCAAAACACAAGGTTCTGACTAGCTTAGAAGATCTAACCAAAGAAATAAAAAGAATGGGAAGGAGGAGGCGGCAAACATGGATCAATGAGCAATCAAGGCTCTCAAACCACCACAAAAGAGAAGTAATTGGAGTATATAATAGGCCTCACTCAAGCTCAGAAACAACGCTATTGACCTTATATGCAGGAATTAGTTAATCAAAGCGACTACTCCATTTACATATAAATCACTTTGCAAATTGTCAATCATATCAAATATTAATTTCACTTCAAATGTTTACAACAATGTATGAAGAGTAACCATATCGTTATTACAAAATTTTAAGAAGCAGTGCTTAAGCCTTAAAGCACATGCTGAAACAGAAGAAATGACTACTGAGAAATTTATTAACCATGCAAAATGTACTTAATATCCTCCCGCTCACGGGAACATAATATAGAGGGGGAGGAACAAATACTTTCATTTTCGGGTTCATCACTCTAATTGTCTCTCCTTTCCCCCATTTCCCTCTCAATAAGCAGCATCTTTGCTACCTCAGCAAACACTAATGGTAAACCTATAACGGCAAAAAGTTGATACGGGGCAAATCGAGCCAAGACTCCAATCAACGAGTGCCAAGCTTGAAGGATGCAAAGGACGGGAAGTCAAGGGCTTTAGGAGAGATTTGGAGAAGTATCGATCGGATAAGCACCTAGGCGCACCACCCAGGCACCCAAGCAGTTCGCCCAAGCACCTAGGCGGTCCGCCCAAGATGCTGCACATGTAGGCGCTCCGCCTCCCTGAGCCGCTGTCCAAGAATGCTCCAATTTCAGGCGCTCCGCCCACTACGCTGAAGAAGCTAGATTTTTGTGTGAACTTCCTATTTTGCCCCTAAGTGTTGTATATTGTCTTAACTTGGCTTGAGGGCATTTTAGTCATTTCACTTGAGTCTCAGAAGGGTCTATAAATAGAACCCTTAGCCATTTCATTTGGGAACACAACTTTGAATATAGAATGATGTATCATTTGAGTGAATCTCCATGAAGAACCCGTGAGCGGGCATGATTTCACTTGGTCGAATCCAAGTTGAACATCGAACATCTTTGATCATTCTATTTGCAAGAGCCGAGTGTCTCTTGAGGGAAGTTGCGTAGTATAGGTGATCCTTGACATTCACCCGGGGTATATCGAGACAAGTTCCTCGGTGCTACTTAGGTAATCGTTTCAAGCCTCGTCTTGCTTTTTATCTCGACATCTTGTTAGATATCGTTCTATCTTGTTTTCGCTTCCGCATCTATTTATCGTATTTTAGCTTCCGCTATTTTACCCATTATCAGTTGGTATCAGAGCACGGCTAGATTTCGTTCTTAGAATCCTCGTTCTTGTTCTTGTTATTGTTCTTCAGAAAAGAAGAAAACAAAAAAATTGGGAAATACTTGAAAACTTCAAAAAAAATTCATAGATCGGGTTGAACTCGAATCCCCCAAGTGTTAAAAAGTAACGGGGATTGTTCTATTATATTTTCCCTTTGATTTGATACCCTCACAACATGTTTTGGTGTTACAACAACAACAACATACCCCGTGTATCCCATAAGTGGGGTCTGGGGAGGGTGAGATGTACGCAGACCTTATCCCCACCAAGATGGAGGGGCTGTTTCCGATAGACCCTCGGCTAGGCAAAGAACATATCAGAAAACATATATGACAGTCAGGCCAATAATATCATACTATAAAGGATGTCAAAACTAAAAATTATCCAACAAACAGATAATGACAGTAGGTATAGAGGCGAAGAAGTGAAAAACAAAAATTATCTATATAAGCATTATACTACATCTAATGGGGAAAAGGTATTCGACTACCACCTAACCTTCAACCCTAATCCTCACCCTCCACGCCCCCCTATCTAGGGTCATGTCCTCGGTGATCTGGGTCCGGGCCATGTCCTGTCTAATCACCTCGGCCCAGTTTTTCTTCGGTCTACCTCTTCCTCTCCGTAGACCCAGAACGGCTAGTCTCTCACACCTCCTGACCGGAGCATCTATACATCTCCTTCTCACGTGATCGAACCATCGCAACATGTTTTGGTGTTACGGATTGAAAATCGAAATTTGAAAACCCAAGAAAAATTGAAAACCCTTGAAATTTTGCTTCAAAGCTTGAATCGATCTTGTTGTTGGTTGTTTGAAGTTAAAAATCATTGGGATTGTTGGGTATAGTTGAAAACACCTTTAGGTATCTTTTGATTTGAGTAACGGGTTGAAGTCATTGGTTGCAAAATCACCAAAATCCAGTTTATGGTGAAGCTGAGAACAGGCCTGGGCGGAGCGCCCATGCTGGCTGCTGCCCAGAATGTGGCAAATTTCAGGCGGACCGCCTACCACTGAAGCGTATCCGGGGTAGTTTGTTTCCTAAGTTTTCAGTGTTTCTTTGCTTGTATTGCTTTCGGCTAGTACTTCTTAAGTATTTCTTCTACTTATTTAGTACTAGTTCATTGAGCTTTTAGGATCCTCGTGCGTGGTTGTGATTGAAAATTCAAAGAAGACTCGTAGAACATTTTTGGCTCAAGTGCTCACTTATATAGCCGTTCGTCCATAGAGTCACATCAATTCCACTCACCCCGAAGAGTATTTGGTTCTTGTGAACTTGGGTGGCTATTGAGGTTGTTGTTCAACTACGAGGAAGCCTTTGAAGTCAAGCTTGAGTGATCCAACCTACTAAATTGAGTGCACCCGAGTGACATTCAAAAAGCGAGGGAGCAAGTGAGGTTTTTACTCTTAACCCTTTTCTTTAGCTTTTGGTTTTTGTAGGTACATGGCCGGAGACGTTAACGAGACTATCAAGGTCCCGGTAAGCACCTTGGCCTACCTCTTGGCCAAGGTGAGATCTATAAGCTTGAGGCTTGAGGGCCTTGAAAAAGAATGGACCCCGAGTGTCCAAAAAGATGCCGGAGAAGGCGCTAGTGATGGAATGTTGGGCATTCCCCAACCGTTGGGCACTCCCCAACAAGTGGGCATTCCCCGCAACTTGGGCATTCCCCAAGGTGAAGTAGCTACTCACTCTAGGGGTAATTCTACTACTCCTATGAGCTAACCAATGGCAAATGAGGGAGTTGGGGTAGGTAAGCGAGGTGATGACATTCTTAGACCTCTCCCCATACACTTGAACATGAGAGCGAATTGAAAGAAATAAGAGAAGAGGAAAAGCAACTTGAGAGCGAGGACACCCTTTGCCCTAACCGTATTTTATCCTCTTTTTCTTCTTGCTATAGCTTTTGTGTAGGTACTCTTGGAGGCAAGCTAATGGAGCCTCAACCATATGCCTTGGAAGAAAGACAAGATGACGGAGATCTTCATTGTGAGCTTCATGAAGAAGTGATTGAACGTGACACTTCAAGTGATGTGAGTGCTTGCCGGAGCCACTCAAATGTAAGTGTTTCTTCACCTTCTTATGAGCATGATCATTCCTTGTCTTGTGAAGACTCAATGCTAGTTGGTACTTGTGTTGCATTTAATGAATTTGAAACTAGCATAGAGTCGATTGGTCAACTTATGTGTGCTTGTGAACCACTAGTTGAGATGATTGATAAGCCACATCATGATGTGAGCCCGGTATTCAATGAACCTCTCTTTAGTGAGGAAGTGGTAGTTGACGTTGCTTGTAGCCCTTATTATGATACACCACCTATTTTCGACAAAGGGGAAGATGAGTTGTTTGATCACCCCCTTATTGATATAATTGTTTATGGTGGACCTATGTGTTGTAGTGGGGAAGGTAGTGATCTTGAGGAGTCCTTAGTGGATGAGATGGATCGGATTATATTCGATGACTCCTCAAGTGCGGGTGATGGACCTAGTTATGATACTTCACCTTTGCTTGACCTTGAGAATGGGATGCGTACTTTTACTAATCCTTTGTTTGAGGGCATATTTATTTGTGGTGGTGAATTGTATCGAACTAGAGTTGGGAATGAGTTGGAACCTCCATGGTGTGAAGGATTTGATCCCATAGACAACTCTTTGTTTGAAGCTTCGAGTGAGGTAGATGATGCTTCTAGTGACCTTACTCTTGTTGGTTTGGGTTATGATGATGAAGAGACCATTATTAATACCTTCCTTGAGAGTTTACCTTAGGAGGGGGTTGTCTTGAGGATGAAATTAGAGGTGAGGAGGTATCTCTTAGTGTGAGTGTGAGTATGAGAGCTTTTAAGAAGGGGAGTGGGGTATTTGATGCTAATTGTGAATTGAACCACTTTGACTATCCCATCCCACATGTTAACCACGCTTTGGGAATTGAGCATGCCGAACCCATTGTGCCACATTGTGAAAGTATTGCATTGAAGGTTTGGTGTGTTGATAATGAGCTTAGGGATCATAGGATTATTGATAAATTGATCTTGCATATTCCATGTCCTAATGATCTTTTTGTTCGTTCTTGTGTTGAGTGCATTTATTTGCTAAGTCAAGTACTTATTGTTTCCTTAGAAGACATGAGCTTTTTCATCATTATTGATACTTGGCTTTACCATAAGAGTGTGTTTTCCACACCTTTTGCACTAACCTACTTTCGGAGTACGATTTTTTGGTTTTGCTCGTTGTTGCTTGTAGGCCCTAGGTTCTATGCTAAGGCAAAGGAGAACTTGGAAGAAACCTATTCCAAAGTGGCGTTCAAGAAGAACAAGGGAGGAGAGCATTGGGCAACTCGAGAAGATGATGATGCCATGAAAGATGACGCCTTAATTTCGAGGACGAAATCTTCTCAAGAAGGGGAACATACGGGGCAAATCGAGCCAAGACTCCAATCAACGAGTGCCAAGCTTGAAGGATGCAAAAGACGGAAGCCAAGGGTTTTAGGAGCGATTTGGAGAAGTATTGATCGGATAAGCACCTAGGCGCACCAACCAGGCACCCAGGCGGTCCGCCCAAGATGCTGCACATGTAGGCGCTCCGCCCATCATTTGGGCGCTGTCAAAGAATGCTCCAATTTCAGGTGCTCCGCCCACTACGCTGAAGAAGCTAGATTTTTGTATGAACTTCCTATTTTGCCCCTAAGTGTTGTATATTGTCTTAACTTGGCTTGAGGGCATTTTAGTCATTTCACTTGAGTCTTAGAAGGGTCTATAAATAGAACCCTTAGCCATTTCATTTGGGAACACAACTTTGAATATAGAATGATGTATCATTTGAGTGAATCTCAATAAAGAACCCATAAGCGGGCATGATCTCACTTGGTCGAATCCAAGTTGAACATCGAACCTCTTTGATCATTCTATTTGCAAGAGCCGAGTGTTCTTGAGGGTAGTTGCGTAGTATAGGTGATCTTTGACATTCACCCGGGGTGTATCGAAACAAGTTCCTCGGTGCTACTTAGGTAATCGTTTCAAGCCTCGTCTTGCTTTTTATCTTGATATCTTGTTAGATATCGTTCTATCTTGTTTTCGCTTCCGCATCTATTTATCATATTTTAGCTTCCGTTATTTTACCCCTTATCAAAAAGTTTACCTTTCAAAGAACCATGATCATTCAATCTCTGCAACTGATGCTGGAGAATGGAAGAATCCAGATAGGAACGGACAGTTTTCCTATATGTTCCATTCACAAGCAACAAGGGAACCGCTGCTGCTCGCCGAGCTACTGAAAAAGCCATGGCCAAAGCAGGATCCTCTGACAGTGGCAACCTGTGAAACAGAACAGACTGAAAGTTAAATGTGCACATATCCAGAGAGAAAAGAGGGATTCGTAGTCACAAGTATGTGTGAAGATATATTTTATAGTAACTGAGAAAATCCATGAGGGTCAATGGTGCAGGGTCGAAACTCAGGTGGATGATGAGCCCACCCCTCTTACCCTTCTCCAGTTAAATACCAGGCTTTTGTCTGCGGCAAAGTTCGAACGCGTGATGTGCACCTAATCTACACAACACTTGTTTGCTCTTACCACTAGACTAAAACTCTAGGGCCTACATGTGACATATTTAGACCACCCAAATCACATAATTAGAGGGGAGTGTCAAAGAACTCCATGAAACCAAAATAAAATAAATACGGATGTGGATAAACCATTTCAAAGAATATCTATGGTGAATGCTCTCACGCTATCATTTAACAAACCCTTTTTTTTATAAAGCAAATAAATTTCATTGTTGAAAATATAGAGAACAATAATATATACAGAAATAAGAGAATGAACCATATACATACATGTGTGGACTGAACATCACTTCCTGAGAAGATAGCGCCAATGACGAAAGACCATTCATGATAGTCTTGAGGTCAACAGGTAACTGCTTAATATTTCTAAATTTCTGCACAATCACATAGAGAACAACATAAGTACCAAGGAATACCCATTACTTTTAATTCAAATTAACATCATACCTCTTGTGTGATAAAGAATAGCTGAAAAGATATTTTCTCATAGTAGTGGAAAGCCCCGTCAGCAACTGATGGTGAAATTATGTGTCTCATTGACCCCCATAAGGTTGCCCCCAAATGTGCGAGGAAAGTGTCACGAGCAACCGTGTAATTTTTGTAATCCTGCACAACCACGGTTTGAATCACTTATGATCATTTCCTTCATCTCCACATTTTACCATCATTTATATGAAAGAAACAATGCTACTATAAGCACTGGGAACGTTTACGGATGAAAGAACAATACTGGATGATCAAAATTAGTTTAGTCTTCTGATAGAAGTTACAGAATACATTTTTTGTAAAAGTAACAAACCTCATAAGATTCACTGAACAGGTTCCAGTTCTCCATCCTTTTCAGTGCATCTATAGCCTTTCCCCTATGGCTTTCATCGTGCTCTTCACCGTCAAAAGACTGCAGCTCAGTTTTCAAATCTTGCATCCTCTCATCAAGCTCTGGTATCAGATATACACTTTTAAATCCCCAGATATTCAGAAAATTTATGAAAAACAGTTCGACACTTCTCAAATGTGCGTGTTAAGTGGCATTTAAGTGCAGGCAAAACCTAGTTAAAGTAACATGGGGTACCTAGATTTCAGATAGATATCAAGCTTTAACAGAAAGCAAATGTAATGGCATAAAAGCAGAAGCAATATAGGTGCCCAACACCAATTTTCACAGAAACCATGAAGGTACTATGAATGAAAGGATTACCTTCGCAAAGAGCAAGCTTAACCTTCCTGCCCTTGCAGTGTTTGAAAGCAAAAAGTTCATATATATCTATTTCAGCTAAAAGAATATCAATGGCTTGATGGTCTTGCTGGACCTACACCGCAGAAAAGTCAATATCAGACTTTAGCACCCATACATTTAATAACAAAACAGAGAACCCCCAAAGTCAGAAGGAAAATAAAATGCAAAAGGCGGATGACAGGAAGGGGTCCAGGGGATTTCATTAAATTTTCTAGTTTCAGAAGTAGAAAGCCCTAGGAGATACAAGATACAGTCTTTATAACAAGAAGAAAACATTTTCATGACAAGAGAGAATTGATAACCAGTACTACGTTCTTAGTTTAGCATAAGCAGATACTCAGATTTTGAATTTCCAACAAACTTAGGCTCCGAAAAGTAGGCTGATTTTACGTAGCTGAGCACTCTTTATCCTCAAACGATCTCCTAACCATTCAACCAACAATATTATTCCTAAGCAGAAATTTTAATGCCTCAGACAACTCCTTCATAGGTACAGCAAACTATAAGCAGAAGGGAATGAAGACCTTGTGCAGTTTATCAGATCTTTTAATCCAAACTGATTGTGTAATAACTATTATATTTGGTTCCCGATCTAATGAACTTTTCCCATTTTTCAATCTACAAGAGATCTCTGAAATTCCCAATTACCTCATCAGTATCCATGTGAAAACTATCAACTGTCATTCGTAGGATTTTAGCATTAGCTTGAACAAAACAACCAAAGATCAAATCACTTAGAAAATATATATTTAGGCTAGAATGTAACGTAGCAAGAAAAGATGGTCATGTCCTTTTGTTAGTCCAGCTATTCCTCCACACGGCTTTTCTGCCAAACAAAGCACTTGTTCTCCAAACATACTCCTATGATTTCTCTTGACCGATTAATTAAATAATATGTAGAAGCAGAACTCACTAACATGATACAGGAAAATAAACTATTCTATATATCATACATCACCGAACACAGCAAACTTCTCTTGAATAGCCTCTTGCAAAAGATCTTCAGCTTCTTCTTCTGAAATTTCTGAAAGCAAACAAAGAAGCATAAATAAGGATGAAGAGAACCATGCTTAGAGAGTGAGTACACCTGAAAGGTTTTAAACAAAAATTGAGAAGGGGAAGACTCCAATTTACGTTAATTAAGTATTAAGACCTTTTTTGTTAGACTGAATGCATTGCTTCAAAACAACCTGCTAACAATTATTACGTTGAAACTGATTTTGAGATATCAAAAACTAATTCTTTTAATTCACTGAGAAGGTGGAAAAGAAAAACACTATTAGGCTATGTCGGGTTTCACCCGTTTATCAAGTCAAACCAACTATCAATACCAAAAGGAATTATCTCTTTTCACGAAAATTTAAATGAAATTAACAATAAATGAAATGAACAATAACTGTATATGTATTTTATACTCCTCATACCATGATCTATACACCAAAAAAAAAATCTTTTAACTGATTCTATATTCCAGGAAAAAGAAATTTGGTGTTTATTTCCTTTCTCTTTTTTATAAGGTACACTATTTTATTAGAAGAGACATGTAGAGGATGCAAAGCACGAAAATGTTGAGTTAGTTTCTACATAAACTCATGGAACCAACAAAATCAAAAAGTTGATTTAAATCATACAGATTTGTGTGAGACAACTTGTTTTATGGAGGGAATTGAAGCTGATATTCCTTCAAAGCATCTCAGATTCCTTCCCTCCAAAATGTCCAAAAATATGCTGCTAGGAATGCCTTCCAAATGCCCAAACCATTCTTTCCTCGTCTTATCCATTTTCGATCTATTCCAGCTGATGTAGGCTTCCTTCATGTTGAATGGCTTAACCAACTGTAGCCCAAAAATGTTAAGGAACATGATCCAACATCCTCTGTATCACTGCTGCAGAAATAGCATCCGCTAACTAAGCTAAGACTGCTCTTCATCATACTTTCGGTAAGACAAGCCTCATACACCAAGATCCAGGTAAAACATGCCACGTTTGCTGGGACCCCTATCTGCTATATCAATTTCCAAGGCCATGTCTCAATAATGTTGTTATAGTGATTTCCGTTACTCCATTATAGGATTTGACAGCGGGAGCTTTGTGCACCACTGCCCTGGTGTTCCATGCTTTGCTTTAACTTTTTTTTCAGAAGGCCTCCTCTTTATTGTTATATCTCCATAGCCATTTCATAACGAGCTCTATGTAAGTTCCTCACTACCAAGCTTCCTTTCATTACGACTAGCCATTTCACTAAGTTGTATTTATGTTGCTCGATGTTGCCATCCATAAGAGATTTCTCTTACTCTGTCAATTGTTTTACACCTTTGCTTGTATTGGAAAAAATGACATGTAGTAGGTTGGTAAATATCGAAAACACTATTGACTAGTATTAACCTCCCTCCCAAGGATAAGTATTGTTTCTTTAAGATGGCAGTCTCCAATCAAATTTTTCTCTCCTACTAGACTTTTGTTGCCTTGTCCTTTACCCTAAGAGGTAGACTTACTATGTAGAAGGGAACTCCCCTACACTGCAACCTAATATCCTACTTAGTTGATCACCATCATCTGCATAGAATAATAACATATCTGGGGATTGGATGAACCATCTCAAAGGGATTGGATGACTGGTGCAGCCATCTACTTATGATATAGTCAATCCTTATTCTCTTTTCTGATTATTAGGTAACAAATACTAATATGCTTCAATATCAAACTAGTCATAGTCACCACCTATGTGAAACCTATCTATCCATCCCGCTCAATTAGGCCTCATAGAGCAGAATAAGAAAACCACATACATTAACCAAGACCGTTATGTACACAACATAAAGCAGCAATCTAGTCTTAAACATGCCCAGTCAACTCCAAAACTACACTCTGAAGTGTAAAGGTCTATCTACCGAGCCTCAGCAATGAATGAAAACATGTGTCTGTAGCTCAAGTACCTGCAACTGCGCCTACGGTTTTCTCCACATTTGGTAAACTTAGTTCTGTGCGTACACCTTCTCCACCAACGGCAGGCCCCCATGAAAAAGGGCCCGCAGTCAAATCAATGAACGCCCACCTGTGATATGAAAAATGAAACAAAAATAAATAATATGAAGGACACTGAGGATACAGAGAAGTAAGTGCGATTTTAACCTGTGATTTCCAATCCATGTGTCAGTGAGACATTCAGCATGAGAACCACTAAATTCCCCAGCTTTTAGCTCTTTCTCAAAACGAAGCTTCAAATCTCCATTTTTCCCGTTCAGAAACTTGAAAGGAACAAAGCATCATAATTAGAGTTAAATAGAGGATTCAGATAGTCCTGATGTAATGTTGACAGAAATAGTTAGCTCACTATTCATGACGAATTTCTTCTATAAAGATAAAATATCGAGACTGATCCTAAGGAGGCGGGGAGAATAAAGCAGTGCTAATACCTGCATAACTTTGTTCTGAACAACATCAGCCACGTCTTTCCCTTGAGATAGCCTCTCAACATTGTTTAATACATCTAGGCATCTATTATACCATTCTACCTGGTTTTGTAAAATAAAAATAAAAAGTTTCAAAATAAGCACATATTAGAATAATGTTAGTGTGAGAACCACACTCTTTGTGCATCCCTAGGGCAACTATGAGGTCCATTAAACTGAATAAGGCAATTTTTTTGATCACTGAAAAGAAGCATATTGAAAGCTACGCAAACAAAAAAGGATGTTATCCTCTGATAAACCTAGTGTGCAAAACTGAGCATTTTGCCACAGTGATGGTCTTATTCAAATTAAAACCAAAAAAAATTACACACTCGGCTTCAATAACTCATGACATACAGAATAGACGCGGTGTCGACACATACCTGCAAGCTTGTTGCTTGCACATTGAGTTTTTAAAAACCAAGAAAACTATGTTTCCTCGACAACAAAACAATCAGCACACATTGCATGATATACTGATTGTAATGGAAACAATTATTTGAGAATAGGATATGACACCTGCAGTCTATCCTCAGACACTAATATCGCTCATTGAACTACTAGAAATGCAAATCTTTCAAGATCAGCCGGTATCATCCAGTCCAACTGAACAATATTTTTCCACCCAGCAAAAGCAATACCTGCTTCATGTACAACTCTAGAGCCATTAGGCAGTAGCATATATTCAAGAGGCAAATATCCAATAAAGCCTCTACTAACTACACAACAAATTGCTTCATCAAGACATTTCATATTCAGATTCCTTGCTAATCTATTTATATCGAGAACTAGCCTGTCTCCTTAACTAGATACAAAAGCCAACGTAGCTACATACACAATCAGTAAATCCACATTGGGTCTCTATAATTCATGTCATTTCCCATGACATGATTGAAGTTTAAGGTTCCAAGATACTAAGGGAGTCAAGAGGAGAGATAACTTACTGTATCTGTATCTTCTGTGACAGTCCAGGAGAACTTCGCCATTGGATGCTTCGCATACAAGGGTCTCGTCATTTTTTCTAGAGCTGTCACAGTTATTGAACAAATAGAGCATCAGTCATTATTTCATACTTATCAAAGAGCATACAGATAACAATCGTTATTCAGTCAAAAAAATCTGAACACAAGTTACCTACCGAGAATACTTTCTGATGCTCTTCCTGAGTGAATAATTTTCGATTGTAAGTCCTTATTCTGCATTATGGATCATATCAGTGTAAACTTTTGGGAAAAAAAGAAGAAGAAGAAGATCTTGAGAAGGTCATGAAGAACCATCAAACAGAGTATATGATCTAAAAATAGCTGATGATCAGTGTCAAATGAGTATTAAGTGGGTACTGAAATTAAATTTACCTCTCTAAGAAAGCTAATTTCACTCTCAGATAACCCTTGCCTGCATGATTCATGGAATACCCAATACAGATGGATTAGAAACAGAAATAATGTAAATAAGGAAAGCTCAATGAGGATGTGATCAGAAATAATTTGAACACAGCATTTGCACTGAATATCAATACAAGAAGATATTTGATGACATTGAAAGGCTATTCTAAATCAGCTTGAGGAAAGCATTTCCCTTTTTTATCCCCTTTCTTTTACTGTTAACTGTACTCGCTTGTATATCTCATATACCCATAAAAAGGATCTAAGCAGAAAATGGGAAAGCCAAGTGATGAGAGCACATACTGCCCACATATATGGTGCTAATAGGATGATCAAAACCAAGCAAATTCAAGCTATGGGGCTACCTGCGAAGTACTGCAAGGATTAAAAAGAATTATGTATAGCTTCACCATTTTTAATCTATCTCCAGGTGTTATAAAGCTTTTCGGGTATTGCTAAACAACCTAGTAGACAAGAGAGTCGAGAACCGAGTTTCAAAGTACTTCGAACTTGCTTGAAACAAATCTGACCCAGAAATTGACCAAAACGTATAGACACGGACTCACAGACGTCAATTTTAGATTTCTAGAACCCTTATATCCACATATGAATTATGATAGAGAACTGACATGGTCCTGCAATGTATTAGATCTGAACTCTGCTAAATAAAGCCTCATTTAAGCATTCTACTTGCTTTAATACTTAGTTTCAGACTGACTAAACGTTCATAAAAAATCAGTTCCAAAATTAATTGACCTACCATCTTTGTGCCCATCCAAAAGAAACTGAACTCTTTATTAATGGAACTGTCTCCCTCCATAATTGAAATGTTGTTTAATCTTGGAAGTTAATTGTTTCTTTAAAGGTGGTTGCTTAAACTCAAAGTGTCATCTTTTTCGTCAACAACTCCACTTTTCCTTGTTTCTTAAAGCACTTAAATAATTCAATGTAATCCATTTGAACACGTTAATCTTAGGCCCCGTTTGTCCATGATATTTGGATGTAGTATTTGAAGTAAAAAATTTGAAATACATGTTTGTTTGTACAATTTGGCCCAAATTTGACAAAACTTTTTTTTCTTTTTCTTTTTCTTTTTTGACAAAACTCAAAGTGTCATCGAGTAGCCCATAGCTTGAATTTGCTTGGTTTTGATCATCCTATTAGCACCATGTATGTGACAAAACTTGAAATCACAAACTTCAAATTCCAAATCTTGCATAAGAGCTGAATTTGGCCCAAATTCTAACCATTGTACCAAATCTTGTATAACTCATGTTTTAATGTTTTTCAAATCAGAAGTAAAAATGGTTTCCAAATTTTATATCCAAACACAGTTTCATCTTCAATTCAAACTTCACCCAAATCAAGTAATTCAAATAAAATTTGGGAATCTATGTCCAAACGCTAGCTTCATCTCTAAGATAGTTAAAGTAAGCCATAATTTTCAGAACAAATTGAAAAATTATCTATATGTGTGCACGCTCTACTCAATATAAGAAACATTTTTTTCTTTTTTCTTTTTTCTTTTTCTTTTAAAGAATTATATCTATTAGTGAGGATATCAAAAAGTTTTACATAAGAACATTTAAACATCAACTTGCTCCTTTCCAATTGAATGTAAATTCCTAGTTTAGACCACGACAAAATAGAGACCATATTTCAAATATAGAAAACCTAAAACCACGTAATAGTGCAATCTTTAACACATCAGAAGACTTGAATTAATTGAAATATTGAGCATATTTTAACTCCAATACATCAATTAAAGCAAGTCAATGTTTTTCTCAACAAGTGTGCATGGCCAGTTAGTATAGGCTAGAAGGCTCCAGCATGGCAACACACATCATTGAAAAGGAGATTGGTCCATACCTCAAAACAAGTTAGCTCTAGATCAAAGAGATTTACACAAGAGCACAAAGTTCACCATTACGGCATGACACACCACTAACTCAATTGTCAAACCTAACCCTACATGCACATATCATCTAATGTGTACAAAGGGAAGCTAACATTTGTACGTAAATATATGTACACATGAAAGAGTGTGTGTGTGTGTGTGTGTGTGTGTGTGTGTGTGTGTTATTGTAGTAACCAATGCTTGATGAGCTTACCCTCATTCCTAAAACATCAAATCCAATAACTCGTCTCCTTTGTAAAGTTTTGACAGATTCTTCTGATAATTAAATATGGATTTCAGTTATTTCTCATAATTCAACAACTGAAACCTTTTTGACTATTTTGAATCCACATTTACAATTTAAAACAATTATTTAGGTTTAGATTGTACAGATCTCTTCAATTTGCTTTTTTTATTTTTGATAACCGAGAAAATCCCCGAGTCACAAATCTCTTCAAATTTCACAGATGAGCTGATTTCTCTCTGCTGTTGCAAGCAAGAGGAGGGAACTTGTACTTCTACATAATATTGCATTAGTGCAACAGACGTGTAAGAACCAATACAAACTCAACTTTCAGAAGACTAACCTGTATCCATATTTGACTCTTTTTCCATTGCGCCTGGGATTCAAAATGAAGATGTTATAGGCATCTTCCAGTTGTAAATATTCCACGAGGCTGGTAAAGAGAACATCCATCATATCCACGTCAACTTGCCATAGAACAGCTCCATCATCCCTGAAAACATGAGTATGTATAGAGTGAAAAACTGAACAAATACTATAAAGAAAAATAATCGAGTCGCCGAAAGTTTTGCAGAGAAAATCTTGAATACCCTAATATTACAGAAAACTTCGGATACCTGTTATCAGACATATCATCCTTGCGGCCAAAGACATCAATGGCTCGCTCAAAAATAGATGTGACCTTTTCACCCATTTGAATGGCATGAACAGAAAAACTGCACAGTGATTAGAACACCTTAGCAGATCAGACTACAAAGCATTAACCATTTTACACTCAAGAAGATTATACATATGAGTGTTTGGAGAAAGGGAAACAGAAAGTACTTGTTGCTTATGTGACTGATAAGAGGCAGATGGTGACGCTGTTCTCTGTCGATGCTAGTTTTGTAAAATGGCGTCAAAACTTCTCCTACTTGAGGAATCCTTGTATGTTCAAAGACGTGATCAATCTTTGTGAACCAACGCTCTAGTTCTTCAGGTAGTAGCTTAAATTCTGAGCAAAAAACCACGACGCAATAGTAAAGAATGAAGTGGTCATTAATTACCATATAGAAATACAACAAAGAGAACAGTCATCTTTAATTGTGAAGAAACAATTACATACCTTTATTTCCCTTTCCTTCAAATCCAACAAAAATGAAATTCACAGGTACTGGAAGGTACATGGAATCAAGTTCCAGAAGCTTCAAATAGTTTGCTATATTACCTGTGATATTGGAGAACATAATTATTCCACTCTATCTATCAAAAGATATAGTCCCTCTGGCCCAAGTTCTATTCCATCTTAGAATATCTAATAATATTATTCTATACCACTGTCACAACTTTCAACAACATACCCAGTGTGATCTCACAAGTGGGCTCTGGGGAGGGTGCGGTGCACCCAGACCTTACCCCTACCTATGTAAGGCAGAGAGGCTTTTTCTGATAACTGTCACAACTTTCAAGAATTAAATTCATTCAACTGTTCAAATTTTGAACTTAGTTGTTATCTCTAACAGACTAACTTTTAAACAATTACTTTAATATTCTCTTCCAATGATATATAAAAGTCAAACTAGCCCCCAAGGCTCCTTCTGACGATAAGAGCACATGATGTGTGGGTTAGGCGCAAGTCGGGGGTTAACAATGTTGTTGACAAAAGCATGAGATTTAAGTGGAAAAGGATGGAGGAATGGGCCAACTATCCACCAAGTTCCGAAACCATGTGCCACTTGCCCTCGAGGATTTCTCAATTATAAAAAGCAAAAGCAAACCTAACATTTTAAATATGTATTCAGTCACACAATCATATAAAGCTCTTTAAGGCTTTTTCTTATGAACACTTGAATAGGACCGTGTAACGGGGCGATAAATTGAAAATACAATTCAATCCATTCCCTTTCCCTTGCTCTGATTCTTAAGATAACCTAGTTTGAATGACTCTAACTCGTTAAAGGGAGAATGAAACCTTTAGAGCTTATTAAAGAGAGAGCTCCAACTCTAGGTAACTTAGATGAAGAATATGCATTAGGGTTTATTTATCCATCAAGTCCTTTTAACAGGACAGCCTTGTTACAACAATAGGAACCTATAATTAGGTGTTTCATAAATGGAAATTAAATAAAATCCAACCCTATAGGACGGAACCTAAATAAAACAAATCAACAGCAACTAATTAAGACCTGAGCCTTCATAAAATATAGTGAAATCTATCACCATGCCTAGAAATCAGAATAGACTCGCCCCACAAAGGCATTCACAACATGACCCCAGCCCCAAACGAGAGCTTGTCCTCAAGCTTGACCCAATTGAGATGAACAGCAAAATAGAATCGTGGCGTGGGACGATAAATAGAAAATCCAATTCAATCAATGTTCTAGTTCTTGGACGAACTACTTTGGATGACTCAAACGCTTCATAGGGAGAACGAAATCTTAAGACCTCGTTAAAGAAAGAGCTCCGGATCCCAGAAACTTCGACGCAAAATAAAGCTTAGGATTATTCATCAAGTCCCTTTTAACATAACTAGCCTTGTTACAATAACAATAATAGAATCAACCTTCGTCCCACTTGTGGGATAATATTGGGGCAATGGAACCCGCAGTCGCTACCTTTAGGTGCGGTTTGAGTAAATCTCGCTCTTGATGCAATAGCCCGCAAACCACATAGGAAAGGTAACCCGTACTAGGCAAGCCCGGTAGGACAGGCTCAAATTGAGAAGGCTATCGGCAAGGAGGTTTGAACTCAAGTCTCCCGGGAAACCATTTGTGGGATAGCACTGAGTATTTTTATTTTTTATTTTTTGATAGGAGAGTATGTTTTTTGAGTAAGGTAACATTTTGATAGGAGAGTATGTTGCTGTTGTAAACTAAGTGTATTACAAATAAAAATAAAATAAAATAAATAGGAAAGAACCTTCAAAGGAAAATTCACTGTGAAGTCTGTCTATAGGAGTCTGAACCAGCAAGTTACACAATTAGACATGTGGCCTTGGAAACTTATATATGGAAACTTATATGGAAAGTTAAAATTCCATATAAAGTTTCATATTTTACATGGCTGGTTGTTAAAAGTGCATGTTTAACTCAAGAAAACTTACAAAGAAGAGGCTTTCAAATATGCTCCAAGTGTTTGTTATGTGGTGAACAGTAGTCAGAGAGCAGTAGTCATCCTTTCTTCATTGCAAAACTACAGGGCAATTTTGGGATATGTTTTTCAAACTTTTGGGAATCACATGGACAATGCCAAGGACAACTCTAGAGTTTCTACTCAGCGGAAATATTTTCAGCAAAAAGAATGGATATAGTGAGAAGTGGAGAATGATTCCAGGATGCATATGGTGGATAGCTTGGAGAGAGAGAAATTCAAGATGTTTTGAAGATAAATATAGTGCCATCCAAAAAATTAAGATGAATTGTCTCCTTTTATTTTACTTTTGGTTTAAACAAGATGTCACAAATGATGTGGGAGAATTAACCAATTTCATAGGAAATTTGTAATTAGTTGTTAAAGCAACTTACTTTTTGATGTACATAAGGAACTTAGCACCACTCTGGTGCTGATTATGGGGATATTTAATAATATTACTACCTTTATCAAAAAAAATAGGAAGGAACCTAAATAAAATAAATCAACATCAACTAATTGAGACCTAAGCCTTGATTACAAAAAATAGTAAAATCGATGACCACGCCTAGAATATGCTCAAACCATGTAGGCATGTACAACACTTTTAGGACCCGTTTGTCCATGCAAATTTTTTCAAAACATGTTTGTCCATGAAATTTTATAATTTTTTCAATTTTTTTGAAAAATAATTTTTGAAAAAACAAAAAGTGGTTTAGAGCACTTTTTCAAGTTTTTCAAAAAGAGTTTTTTTTTTCCTCTCACAAAACTCTACCTTTTATCGAGTGAAATGTATGTCCCAACACAACTTCATCTTCCAAATACCTTTTCAACTCAACTTCAAAATTCTTTTTCAAATATATTTTTGGAATCTATGGCCAAACGGCCACTTAGGAATAGACATTAATATGATGATTCATTTGATAACTGTTTGAGCTATATATTTAACATATATCGCTATCTAAAACGCTTCCAAATGGGTCTATCGAAGTATTTGAGTTACTCTGCATATTGCCTTAAAAGTTAAGGGTTGAATGCTCAGTCTTTCACATAGTATCAGAGCAACCAAAAGTCACCGGTTTCGGTTCCACCACCACCACCTACCGACAAGAGTACTTCCACTAGCTTGGTCAAAGGAAAAAAATCAACCCTGCAAAAGACGGGCCATCACAGACAAATAAATAAAGTCTCACATGTCTAACAACTTAAACTTTGAGATAAGGTGATCGCTCATTTTCACATAGTATCATTATCAACTATGTTACTCGGACTCTTCATTTGGTGCCGCACCCGTGTCGGATCCGTACCCGTGTGGGTGTGAGTGTGGGATCCGTACCCGATTTGGTCAACTGATTTTGGGTATTTTGACCAAAATCAACGGAGAAATTTTGGACAGATTCAATGATTTCTTTAATCAAAACAAAAGTAAGGGGAAATTGAAGGAAATAGAATACCTTGTATTATTGTATATAGAAACTTCTATGTCATGATCAATATTTTTTCCTCAAGTTTTTGACATAATATCTCATAATTTAGGTTTTATAACTCTACTTTTAGATTATTGAATTTTTTTTAGTCGAATCTCCACGCCCGTATCCACAACTGGATCCATATCCCCGAATCTTAAAATATAGATCATGAAGGATCCGACCTCTAGATCCGCACCCGTATTGGACACCCGCACCCAAGTCCGAGTAACTTAGATTATCAACCATTAATAAGCTTATTCTTACATAGTGTTGTCAAAGGCGCTCTTAAGCCTTGAAGCAAGGCGCAAAACATATTGAGCGCTTCGCCTTGCTTAGCCTTATCGGGTGCTTCAATTTCGTCATCAAGGCACTAAAGGCATACTTCCCAATGACAATGAACGTTATCCTAAATAGGCAACACTAAACAATTGATTTCACTTTATCGTAATTTTTGTCAATTTCCTTGTCAATATTTTTTATAAGGTAAAGCTATTGTTAACAAAGAAGGGGGGCACCCCGTATACAAGCCATATACAAAAGGTAGAGAACCTAGACCAAAATATTGTTCTCTACAAAAGAAACTCAATCATCTTATTGGAACCACATGGATACACCAAAAAGAAACTAGAAACCAAAGACTATTTTGCTCATTAACAAAAATACTCTCTATTCCTTTAAGAGCTCTCATATTTCTCTCTTTTCAAGAATCCACATTAGAGATAAAGGAGTCACGTCGCATGCTCTCAGCCTGCTCTTCTTTCTTCTAAAGCCCAAGTATATATCGCTTCCTTCACTGTGTCTGGCATCGCCTCTTTCCTTGTCAATATAATTATTATTTGTACTTATAATATGTCTATAAATACATAACTATTTTTTGTATTCTTTTTCCTTAAATTGTGCCTTTCTCCAATAAAGCCCATGCTTCATTTTCACTTTTCGCCTAAAGCCCCGACGAACCTTGGCGCTTTTTTGCGCTTTTCGCCTTTGATAACACAACTACACATAAGATATATGTGTGGACCCCAATATCAAATTACATGTGCAGCAAGATGTTGACTTATATATCTCACATAGGTTATATAACGTCTAGCAAATGGGTAATGGTATTGGGATACTTCACCACTGCCTTAAGGTTTTTGATTGGATGATTTAATTTTTTTTATCGGTTAGGATGGTTGAAATCTTTCGCTTTGTTTTTGGCAAATAATTATTTCACCTTGTTGAGTTATATAGTTGTCCCAAATGGTTAGTGTAAGGGCTTCCAAGGTTAGAAAGGCCTCGAGCTACTTCATCCATTGCCTTTAAGGTTTTTGATTGAATGTTGAAATCCTTTCCATGGTATCAGAGTCAACATCTGGTAAGTCATCCGAGCACCTGGAAATCTACATAATAATACACCTGTATATCTTAAAATCGGATTACACATGCCAGAGCGCGCTGGGTTATAAAGCTGTCCCACCTGGGTTGTACTTCTTTAATTTATTACCGTAATGTTTTGTATTGAAAACTCATATTTTTTCCCAAATTCAACCATCATGGAGGTATTGCACACAAATTATTGCATAACTGTAGTCTGCAATCCCCTTTATCTAGCTATTGGAAAATAACAAGCTCTTGCCTATACTAACTTACTAAGAATCCTCCAGACTAAAAACTTATAAACTACATTCTCCAATTTCCAAAGACAAAATAAGACAACAATATTCTCTAGAAGATAATAAGAACTTGTCTACAATTTTATTCTTCGTACATAACTACTAATCAAGCACCAAGTGAAGTATATGAAGTAATGCCCTACAAAGGATGTGCTGTTGCAAAATCAAGCAAGCTCTTCACCATAAGTATCTTATTAAGAACCTTCCACGCTATAAACTTATAAAACAACATTTTACAAACTCCAAAGACAGAAAATAAGACAGCATATTCTCTAGAAGATAATAAAATGTATCTACAATTTTTTTTGATAAGGAACTAGTAAACGAAAATGTATCTACAATTTCATTCTCAAAACATAAAATACCCCAATAGACTCTTCAAATTTCAACATTTTGAATGCGCTATGCTTTGGGTCGAAGACAAATTCTTTACCAAATCCAACGAAGTGAAGGTATTGCGCAAATGTATTGCATAACTGCAGTTAGCACTCCATGACATTTAACTAAATCGTCATCTTACTAAATTGAGCACCATGTAAAGAATCTGAAGTACATTACCCAGCAGATGTGCTATTGGCAAATCATACAAGGTCTTCCGTATAGGTATGTTATTAAGAACACTGACGCCCAAAACCTTGTTAACTATGTTTTCCAATCTCCACAGAATGGAGAATGAGAGAAGGTTTTCCCTATAAAACAATGAGGACTTGCCTATGAATCAAAAGAGACAATAAGATGTGTCTACAATTGTATTCTTTGAACATAAAATACCCCAAAACACTCTTAAGATTTCAACATCCTAAACCATCCAGATTTTCTCTAAAAGACAATAAGGACTCGTCTATGAATCTAAAAAGACAGTAAGGAAGTTTCTATAATGTTATTCTTTGAACTTAAAATACCCCAGTACACTCTTCAGATCTCAATAACCTGAACCATCCCCCTCCACGTAACATTTCAGCTTCAAGTTATAATGGAGAAGCAGTTATTTTGAAGTCTTTTACTGCATTCTAGTTCAAAGTTGCATAATGAACATGTCATAAAAGGAATACATGAGATGAAGGAAAGCCATAGATCCCCAAAAGAAACATAAATAGCCAGAAAGTCAAATACAAATGATCATTTGACTTTCTAAAAAAACGACAATTCATGGAAAATCCCAGGATGGAAGTCCTAGATCTCCATCCTTTCTAGTTTAAAACTGTGCTGGATTACGTCAACAGAGAACATTGAAAAAGATTAAAGTGAAAAAAGATTTATCTGCTAAAGTTCTGATGGAGAACAGTGAAAAGTTTCCTTTTTTTTTTGAAAAGGGAATACAAATACACATGAAAGGCAGAAAGGAAAAAGGTGAAACTTTGGAGAGACATAAGTACCTGCCTGGGTGTAATTAAGAACACTCATTTTTTCCGGGTTAGATGTTTCCAAATCATCAAAATCTGCACCAGTACATCGTCGTTGTAGTGGAGGTTGAGCAAGTAAAGTCATCTTTACAATCAAATATACAGAAAAAAAGCATGTAATTGCAGAACTTACCGCCATGGATAACAGACTCACTCCAGAATTTGCTCTTCTCTTTAAGGTTAAACAAGGAAAATACCGATGACTTCCCTGTTTTGCGATTTCCACCCGTAGAACCAAGTGAACTATCACTTAGGAACTGCCGAAACATCATTGGAATAATCAATACATTTCTATCTTTTCCCTCTTTGCAGAGCAAGTAGGAGTGAAAGGCATCAAGACGAAGAATAAAGCATAACAAAGCCTGAAAATACCTCCATTTGATACACACACACACACACACGGAATAGTTTAACTAAAAATTTTAATACTACAATTCCAAGAAAGTGTCGAATTTTCAAAGTTGCCAATATTATCCTCATACACTGCACACATACCATGAGCAAATATACCATGACAATAAATAAATACTAGTAATATAGAAGAAAAGATCATTATCCAACATAAACGAGATAATTATGGGTTGGAAGTCAAATTAAGTTGGGAAATGTATACTAGCGTTTCTATGTTTTTACAAAACCGAGAAATGCCCTTATACCTTTCGACACAACACAATGAAATATATACTTTCAAAATAGTAGTCCAAATCATTTGTAACCTAAAGACTGATGGATCAATGGAATATATACACTTTTAAAATGAGTGAGAATAGAAACAGATAAATGAAATAGCTATTTAAATGAAAAATTAGAGAATTGTAAGATTAGAAGAGTTTACCAAGATGAAGATGAAAAAGAAAGAGAAGGAGCGCGTCAACATGTTTGGAGCAGATCTTCAGAATCACAAATTCATCAACTGGGATGTGCAGACTGAGGAAGACGGGAATCGACCCTTTTGACTCTATACCTATGAACCCCTAAACTCTGAAATTAAGCTCAGCCGGAATTACGAGTTAATCGGGATCAAATTAACATTTTCAAAACTTGTAGGTTGTAATTAAAAACTACTCTAGTAACTAAATTGTTTTGAAAATCTTGAGAACAAAACTGTCTCACAGTTTCAAGAAATGTGTAATTTTTTTCAGAAAATAAATGATAGTTATGATACTATGTTTCGAGCTTTTCGTTGTTTCAAAAAAAAATGACTAGAATTTTTATGCTTCTTTCTTTTCTTGGTTAAATTGATGAGTTCTTGGTTGTTGTGAACCAAGGTTGTATATTTGTATACAAAGATAAATTATTTGTATTTACATGTCGTTTGATTTTCCGAACTTCATGTGAGGTTAAGAACATCACTCTGGACGTTTCTGCTTTTCTGTAACTAAAATGTGTATGAAATTTGTATTGTTTTGTAGGAAAATGGTAATTTACGCACGAGAAAACCAAGGGAGGAAAAAGACAAACCTAAGAAAAATGTTACAAAGATTCTCAAGGGCGAAATACTAAGAGGAGTTTTCCTAGTCCTAGTCTTAGTCCTAATCCTAGTCCTAGTTCTAGTCGTACTACTCCTACTCCTCATCCTCCCTTAAAAACAAAGAGATTACTTATAATGCAACATGATAGTGACCTGGACACGCTACCAGAAAAAGATAAAACAACTCCTCAACAAGAGGAAGTGATTGAAAGCCAAAGCCCATCTCGCAGCTATGATTTAATCAAAGGTAGGGGAGGTTTTGGAGAGGGCTCGAGAGGATAGACATGAGGAAGGAGAAAAAAAATGACAAAGAAGTAGAGGATGCAGGCGGGGAGGGTTTTGGAGAGGACGGACATGAGGAAGATGTATTAGTAAGTGGGATTAACAGTTAATCCTAGTGGAAAAACCCTGATGAGGAGAGATGAAGAAACCGAAGGTACTGGAGACGGTCATCGAAAACGACTGAACCCTAGACTGAATCAATGACTTGCCAGAATCACTCTTCGTTCAAATTATTTCTCTTTTACCGACAACCAAGGAAGCTTTCATAACTTTTCTCGTCTCGAAATGGTGGCAATACTTGATACGACCCTAGAGGATAGCCCAAGTCAATCAGCACCAAATGCAGAGGTTGAATTATCAAGTGGATTGTTGACGCGTTTGAAGACAAAGGGTGAGCTTGGATTGCAAGCAAAAGAGCTTCATGATCTTCAATTGATGATTCGTGGAAGTCTAGGAGGGTTGAGCTATGATGGACTGATGTTTTCAAGTGTTTGGAACGTGTCCATGATCGCGGAGAATTGATGAATTTGTGCTTACAAAAACAGCTGAGCGATCAGTATTATAAGATCGTTGTATGAACCATATAACAACCCGTATATTGTATGAGAAGGCTGTGAACTTGGGAGTTGAGCATACAAAAGTCTTACATTGTATGAAGTTATGTCCGATCTGGGAACTCTCCAATCCAAATTTGGATGAGTTTAGGGGCTTTCCTACTTATTTTATTTCATATATAAACCATTGTAAATCTATTTTGAAGGCAGACAACCATTAGAGAGAAACTAAAAACACCATTTGTGAGATTACAATCCTTAGGTTCGAATCAAACAAGCGATTACCTGTTTTTCAAGAATTGGGATTCTTGAAGGTAATCTTCTTCTTCAATCTTTGTATCTAGGATTCTATTTTGTTGTTCTTGGGAGGTGATTGGGTAGTTTATCCGTTATTGCTTAAGACATTCATCCAGGGTTTTGGATTTCTTCCTGTTCTGCAACTTTTCGGACATCTTTTGATTATTTAATCAAAAATCTATCTTTAGTTTTCTCAATCAATTATTGTTATTTTTGATATTCCGCTGCTTTTGTATCTCAGATCGTTCCTCTGGACTTCAATGATACTCTCACTTTCACTTTTGCAAAGGAGTCAGGAGCAAAAACTAACTTTATATCCTTCATAAACTACACCATGTATCCCTTCGACACATTCCTAGTAATAACTTTCCTATTGAACAATGCTTAGTTATGCTATAAAATACAATATAGAAGATGTCGTATTGAAGCCACATGATAAATGGGCTTTTGCCCCCTTTTTAATAAATTGTAAAGTATAAAAATGAATCATAGTCAGTTAAATTTAGGATAGATAGACGACACTAATCAGTAATAACACTAAGCAATAATAGACAAAAAAAACTAATGGAGATGATCCGGATCCAATACTATATATCTGGTTATGAGGCGAGAATGAGAAAAGATGAATTCTACTGAATAAGGTCAGCTAGAGCCACCGACGTACATAGAACTTACACAGCGGCCACTACAACGGGCAAAGCTGTGGGGTTTTACACCAAATTGTGTTCCTAAATATTTAAATAAAACGGTGATTCAATTAAATATTTAACTTCCATTAATCCGAATAACCAACGCCACACATTTTAATAGTTAAAGGTTTAATGTGCTCGATCAAATAACATAAGGACCAAAACTAAAACGGAAAAGGACCAAAATTAACGTTCATCTATTGAAAATAGAGCACTTTTATCCTTCGTTTGATTTTGGCATCATAAATACCTCACTGTTAGTATATTGGCTCACTTTTACCCCTAAAACAAACATACTTCATGTCACATTAAAACACACGTCAAATAATTCTTTTTTTTTTTTTTTGCGGACTTGAAAAAGAAAAGACTCATCGTTTGTACTAAAATCTTGTTGCTTTTGAGCTGAACATCGACGAAGAGCATTGACGAACTCGGGCACTCATAGAAATTTGGGCTTGGATTTTGACTTGGGTTTTCATTTTTAATATGGAGGTCTTCCTTGCTTAGAATTCGATTTCAAAATAAACTAGTGTCGGTTCTCTAAAAACCTTGCCCATATTTAGAGTGTTAATAACTTAGATTGAAAATTCGTTTAATGGGATTAAAAAATATTAAAATTCTCATTTGTTTAGCAAACATATTCATTAGGAGGAACTTGAAAACCTCCATTAGTAGCTTTTTGAAAAGCTTGAATTGATAAATGGGTGTTCGATGATTTCTGTTGTGAAGTTGGAGGCAATTTTCATAGATAAACGAGGTGGTTTCTTTGTGGAACCAAACTTTTGATGGTGCTTATGGTTGAATTGTGGTTAGGAAGATAGAGAACAAAAATGAGGTGAATTTTTTCTTTTTCAACTCAGCAAAAGAAAATTAATAATGTGTATTTTAACGTGATATGAAATTTGTTAAAAGTGAGCCAATAAACTAACAACAAGGGTATGTTTGATACCGAAATCAAACAAAGAATGTAATTGGTCCATTTTCAATAGTTAAGGTGTATTTTTTACCTTTTTTCGAATTTGGAATAGTGTAAGTAACACGACTAAAATGTCTATTTATGACTCGAAAGTATTTTCTGAAAAGAGAAAAAAAAGGTAAAGCAAAGAAGGAAGTAAAGAAGCATCTGGAATGGTCCGCGTAACTTGTTGACGAAGATTTTGTAATAGAAGAAACATAAATGCATTAATCCACGCCATTTGGATTGACGAACTAGATCAAAAATTGGGAACAAGTTAGAATTAATAGGTATGGAGAGAGGAGGAAAGGGAATATCTCGGGGTATGATTCCATTACTAGCGCTGCACACAGTGAGCGAGTATTCCAGGTCGGAGACCAAACCACCCATCACAGCAGGACTCTTAGCGGCTAATACCATTCTTTACTTGAGACCCACTTTTCTTCATCATCTTCTTCCCACCATCGATCAAGTCTGGTTTAATCCTCACCTCATCCTTAAGGTAATCAACCCCTTCTTGCTTTACTTATTTATGAAGTTTCTTGCTGACATATGTATATCAAGTTTGATTTTGGTGTGAATAATTGCTATTCTGATCAAATGATAAGTTAGTACAACCCCGACGGATTTGGTCTAGTGGTATGAGCGCATCCTGTCATGTCATGTGTGGCTTAGACCCGCTTTGAACCCTGCTGTAGACAAAAGCATGCTATTTAAGTGGAGAAGGGTAAAGGGGCATTGAATTTCGAATCATGTGCCTCAGTCACTCAGAGATATCTCGATTATAGTAGTAGTAATTGAGAGAATTTTGGGGAAGGGGGATGCACAAAAATAATTACACCTTTAATCTCTATTGGAGGCTACTAGATATGTTAGTTATGGTATTTTGGTATGTAAAATATGAGCTCTCTATCCAGAGTGGACTCATACTTTGTTCATAGAGTTGCAACCTATCCAAAGATATCAATTAAGTTCTTACTACCTTCCCTGCCAAATTTAGATTTCACTGCCTGCCATGTCGAGTTGATTTATCGTTGTTCCATAATTGTTGTTGCCTTTGTGTATATAGATACTGCATCTCTGATGCAATACTAGAAAACAATATGTGCCACATGTAATCTATTTTCTAGAGCTGTAACTCTCGAATTTAAAACTACTATGTGGGGCTTCATTTTTCTTCTGCTGGTGCAGTACAAGGACCTCAAGCGATTCTTCCTGTCACCGTTCTTCCACATAAATGAATCTCACCTGGTGTACAATATGCTTTCACTGTTGTGGAAGGGTATTCAGTTGGAGACAACAATGGGTAGTGCAGAGTTTGCGTCAATGGTTGCAACCCTAGTTGCTATGTCCCAAGGCATCACACTGGTGCTCGCAAAATCACTTCTGCTGTTCTTTGATTACGAGAGACCCTACTACAACGAATACGCTGTTGGGTTTTCTGGTGTCCTCTTTGCCATGAAAGTAATTCTCAACGCACAATCAGGTGATTATACATATGTACATGGACTTATGGTTCCGACTCGCTATGCTGCCTGGGCAGAACTAATTCTCATACAAATGTTTGTCCCTGGCGTTTCATTCCTTGGCCACCTGGGGGGAATACTTGCGGGCCTGCTGTATTTGCGATTAAAGGCATCATATTCAGGTCCGAATCCAGTTAGAGAGTTAATGAGAGGTTTTAGCCATGCACTGAGCTGGCCCTTAAGATTTGTAAAGAGCTTATTGCATATCCGACCAAGAGTTACTGGGAGAGGAACCGTTGGTGGGAGAAACACAAGAGATACCCCTCACATGTGGAGATGCCAGGCATGTACATTTGACAATTCAGGTTGGTTAAGCGTTTGCGAAATGTGTGGCACAAGTCATAGTGATGATGGACCATCATCTCCTGGTCCAACAAGTGATATACATGATCTATCTTTGGAAGAATTACGACGTAGGAGGATTCAAAGATTTGGTAGATAAAGCAAATTCAAGTGTAGACAGAAGCTATTCCACCACGCTGTGATGTCATAATCAAATTCATTGTAGATTGTAGGGACTTGAAAATATGCACAAAAGTTATCTTTTCCTTCACTTTTCTATAGTGTGGTGGTGTAACTAGAGAAATTGTTAGCTGCAGAAGGCAAAGAAATTGAGCTCGGGACCTATCTATACTTGATTAGAAACTTTGGAAGGGCATGTACATTACCTTGTTCTGGGAGGCTCCTTGAGTAAAATACAGCGATCTCCAAATTATACCTCCGTTTGTTTATAGTTTTTGGGTCAATTTTTGGAGATTTTCTTGGAAAAAGTTGTTTGTTTATAGAATTTGGCAAGTTTTCAAATCCAAGATCCCAAATTGAGAATTTTTGGAAAAATACTTTTTCCCACTCGCAAACTTCAACTTTTTTTCCAAGTAAAATATATGTCCAAATATAACTTCAAATTCTAACGTTTCTTTTTCAACTCAACCTCAACAACTCAAATTCCCAAGTTTTAATCAAATCTATGTCCAAACGCTAGCTACTTAATTTTATCCAAGTTGCATCGTGCATTTTCCTCATCTTCTTAACAATCAAGGGCCCCAGTTGCTACCTACTAATGTACTAAATTTTGCAAGGGTTTGATTCGGATTTTGAGTTAACCACCCAAATTCAAGTAAGAGCATATCAAATGCGTGAAGCATAGAACATTTTTCTCTTCTTGACAACAAATAGGCAGAACTGTTGTCGCGTCTATCATTGTACCCAAAGAGGATTTTGATTCGGATATTAGAATTAAAAATTGAAATTCAAGTAAGAATATTTCAAATGCGTGAAAGCAATATGCACACTGAGGTAGATGATGCACTGTACTGTAAAGAACACCCTATTCAATTAATCTACCACAATTTTCTTGGATCATTTTCAATCCTGTATATTGTTACAGATCATTCTCAATGTTTAATAACCAATTCAAGATGTTTCGAAGACAAGTGCAATTCTCTTCAAAAAATCAAAATGGATTGTCTTTCCCTATTTTATTTTTGGTGTAAACGGGAATTTTTAAAGGATGCATGAGACATTTTAGATGTTATAGGAACATTGTAAACTAGGGATACAATAGGGTATCCTTTCTGCTCTTTTTGGAAGTTGTAATCAGTTTTTGTTATGCAGCATTTTCCTGATGCTGGGGTTATATTATTAATACAAATTTGTTACCTTTTCAAAAAAAAAAAAAAAAAGTTTCACACTCGCAGAATCAAGAATTTAGTTGCAAGAATGAGCATATCCAGTGAACTACTGGTGTACATTTTTAGTTGATCATAAGAGCAAAGATCCAATGTGATGTCATTGTTACAACATGATTAAAAGGAAAATCATAAGCACATAGGAACCAGAACCCAAATCACATAGATTTTGTTTCCATAGATGCACAACCTAGTATGGAGCCAAATGCAGGCTTACACATGGGCCTGGTCTCCCTCCACCTTAATGGTAAACTCAGCGGGTCGCACACTCTAACTGTGCTCAACTTCACAATGTTAAACTTTCCAGTCCCAGTCTCCTCCCAACGTAGCACTCTTCCCCCCAAAACATAAATTTCATTTTTCAGTGCAACAAATCCATAATCAAAGACCTCTAGCGGCCGGGGATGGTCAGGTAGAATCACAGGAGGTAGCAAACCCTTATGATTCCACTCCTCATCCTCCACATCCCTAGTTTTAATGGAACTCCCGCCCCAATCTACAACTGTGCATATATGACCACCATCAAGCACCTGAATTCCCAAATGCATAGCCCTTGAAAATGGCCAATCATCTTCTACACACAGCCATGTCTCATTAGACGGATCGAAAACTACAGATGTCTCCTGCTCTAGAAGCCCAACAAGGTCTGTTAGAACATGAAATTTACCCTTGTATGATAGGCCTATGCAATCCATCTGGGGTTTTGGCATGGGTGCTAGGTCTTCCCACCTGCAAAATCTTAAAAGTATCAGGAAGAATACTGGATATAATATAATTTTTCTGCTATCTTGGGATATAGTCAAAAGAGGCATTAGCCATTCTTTTGATATATATATATATATATATATATATATATATACACAACAAATATATATACACAACAACAACAACAACATGCCCAGTGTAATCCCACAAGAGGGGTCTGGAGAGGGTAAGATGTACGCAGACCTTACCCCCCACCAAGGTGGAAAGGCTGTTTCTGATAGACCCTCAGCTAGGATAAATATTTTTTACAAAAACATTTTAAAAACAAACAAAATATGATGGCTCAAGTACACACATAAAAACACGATATTACAAATAAGGTAAGAAACACTATAATAGCTCAAGTACATACATAAAAACTGCAACAACCAGAGCATGTTATCCCTATATGAAAAAACTACTATGCATAAGAATAATAAAGCTAAAATACCAACAACCAATCGCAGTCTACCTAATCTTCTATCATAATCCTCGACCGCCACGCTTTCCTATCAACAGTCATGTGTATATATAAAGGATTAAAAGTTAGAAACTAAAGGAATCTTTTTCCATGATAATACAGGAAGACACATAGGTTTCTAAACCGGAGGGGCCGTAGTTTTTAAGTAATGTAGATCAACTTTATAATAGTAACCTGATCTAGCATTTTTGTGTTTCTAGTTCTTTTTCCCATATCACCCTTATACAACACTAACCTTTTCTCCTTATTTTTATTTTAAATTAGGAAATATTTTTTTCCATAAATGTTTATTCGTTATATGGCTTCTTCCTCAAAATCAAATATTGACAATACACCACTAGAAGAAAGATGTGCGGGGTTGAATATAAATGATTCTCCAATTGAGTTGGATTATGTTGATGATAAAGACGTTGCTGAGTATGACAAACAGGAAAATATCCCACAATTCTGTATCATCAGTCGTGTGCTTACTGATAGAAATATTGTACTTCGGTCGTTTCAGGACATGATGGGAAATGCTATACGGCCAATGGAAGGTATGATATTGAAAGAACTTGGGAATAATATTTTCGCCTTTCAATTTTTTAATGAGTTGGATTATGAAAGAGTCTTGGCCGATTCTCCTTGGAACTTTATGCAGAGCCCTATTATCATGAGGCCACTCTTACCGGGACAAAACCCTAGACAGGTTGAATTGACACAGTTGGATATTTGGGTGCAAATACATGGTTTAGTTGGTGGGCTGAGATCTGAGAAGGTTGTTCGAGACATTGGGAATGCCATCGGAATCTTTATCTCTGCTGATTCAAAAAATCATGACTCCATTTGGAGGGAGTATATGCGAGTTAGGATTGGCATTGATATTCACAGTCCATTACGGAAGAACATGAAGATCCGACGACCAGGGGAACATGTATCGAGGTCACCTTTAAATATGAGCGACTGGGAACTTTTTGCTTCTATTGTGGTGTTCTAGGCCACACTGATAAGTTCTGCCGAAAGCTATTTCATGCTCGGGGAGCGGATAAGTCACAATTTCAATATGATATCTCTCTAAGAGCAGAACGTCGGTCATCAAATATTGGGAGTTCTAGATGGATTCGGACAGAGGACTGGACGGAGAAGAAAGGACCGACAAATATGGAAGGCACGTATGGAAAGGCTAAAGAAGATAATTGGGGAAACTTTAGACAAGAGCATACTGGGAAAGAAAAGGTTAGGTATGAGGGAGTAGAAAAAGAAAAAGCGCCGAAAAATCAGGGCGGAGAGACTACTTGTAAAGAGGATAAAGGAGATAAATGTGGTAAGGGAGAAAAGCTGGTAATGGTAAATAGAAGAGGAAATGACGGGGGTAAAGGGATAGACATCACTAATGTGGAGACCAACGTGAATATGAATGTAATTCTGAGAAATAATACAATAGCTCCCTTGGATAAAAAAAAGGAAACTTGATGAGGTGGAGGACTTGACCGTTGTAGATGGTTCAAAAAACTTGCTAGTGGCGGGTCCTGTTTCACAGGCCCGCCAGACACAATGAGTTCGCTATGTTGGAATTGTCGTGGGCTTGGGAACCCACACACAATTCAGGAATTGAAGGACATGGTCTCTTCAAAGCAGCCCAGTATCATTTTTCTCCAAGAGACGAAGACAGGTTGGGCCACTTTAGATAAAATTCGCGCTCAACTAAATTATGAAGGACTTTTTGTTGTAGATCCCGTAGGATCTAGCGGGGACTGGCACTCTTTTGGAAAGAAAAAAACTCTTGCTCTCTTATTACTTACCACAAGCATCTTATTGATGTAGAAGTGCATATTCCTAGTATTCCTCCGTTCCGTTTTACCGGATTTTATGGTTACCCAGAGTCACATCAAAGACGTGCATCATGGAATTTATTGAAATCTCTGAAAGACAAATCCACTCTTCCATGGTGTATCGCTGGTGACTTTAATGATATACTTGACTACGGGGACAAACTAGGTCGAGTACAACAACCAGAATGGAGGATAAATGGTTTCAGAGCGGCGGTAAATTTTTGTAAAGTTTTTGACCTTGGTTACATCGGTAATCGCTTTACATGGGAAAGAGGTAGAAACACTCGAAGCTGGGTTAGAGAGAGGCTAGATCGTGCTATGGCTACAAGAGGTTGGCAAAACAATTTTCCAAATGCCAAAGTATTCCATATTGAATCAGCAACAAGTGATCATTCAGGTATCTTTTTAAAATTGGGCATAAAAGTTATCTGTTATGCTGCAAAACCTTTCCGTTTTGAAAATTCATGGATGAGAGAGATTGATGTTAAGCAAGCAGTCCAAACAGCGTG
Organism: Petunia axillaris subsp. axillaris; assembly: GCA_029990575.1. Taxonomy (NCBI): domain Eukaryota; kingdom Viridiplantae; phylum Streptophyta; class Magnoliopsida; order Solanales; family Solanaceae; genus Petunia; species Petunia axillaris. Next base: position 48,655,896 of record JARKNS010000002.1, on the reverse strand, counting down.
GGAACATGTGAAAGGCCTACCTATTGACGAGATGATAAAAAGTTGTGGTACCTATCTGCTTGAATGGGGAAAGAACAAAAGACAACAGTTCAAGGTCAAGTTAAAGCAAGCCAAAGCACAGATGACAAGATATAGAAACAGTTCACAACCATACCATATGCAGCTATTTAATTCAGCTAAGGAGGCATACATACAGGCACTTGAGCAACAAAATATCTACTGGAAACAAAGAGCTAAACAACATTGGTTGAGAGAAGGTGATACAAATACAAGATTCTTCCATATTATGGCCTCAAATAGGCGAAAGAAAAATACCTTCACACAATTGAAAGATGGGTCAGGACGGTTGTGTGGATGGGATAATGGATTACAAGATGTGATCACGGGTTTCTATGACACTCTGTTCACTTCGGAACAAGGAACTACAGACGCAGTTCTTGAATTGATCGAGAATAAGGTTACAGATCATAATTTATCCCTTAGTAGAAATTTTACTGTTGATGAAGTGAAGGAAGCAGTTTTTTCTATGCACCCAGACAAGGCCCCAGGACCTGATGGCCTAAATCCAGGCTTCTATCGCAGTTTCTGGTCGGTGGTGGGGAAAGATGTTTCTGACGCGATCTTACACTGTGTAAATGGCAATGGCAACATACCTGGCCAAAACAACACAAAAATTGTCTTAATCCCAAAAAAGAAACAACCTGAGGCACTGTCTGATCTTAGGCCTATATCTCTGTGCAATGTGATTGACCGTATTGTTTGTAAAATGATGGCAAACCGAATGAAGCATTGTCTAAATGATATTATCTCTGACGCTCAAAGTGCATTCATTCCAGGTAGATTTATTATTGATAATGCCATGATTTCATTTGAGATAAATCACTACTTAAAGTGGAAAACACAAGGGAAATCAGGTTTTGCGGCTTTGAAAACTGACATGAGCAAGGCCTCTGATAGAGTAGAGTGGGATTACTTGAAAAATATTATGCTCAAGCTTGGATTTTCTATGGAGTGGGTCTTAAAAGTCATGAGAATGGTTACTACGGTTTCATACAGAATATCTCATGCGGGCAAGGAATTTGGAAACATTATCCCATCAAGAGGTTTACGCCAAGGTGACCCATTATCGCCCTATTTATTCATCATTGTGGCAGAAGGCCTCTCAACACTCTTAAGGTTTCATACCCAACGTGGTAGTTTACATGGTGTCAAGATTACACCACATGCCCCCCCTATCTCACATCTCTTCTTTGCAGATGACGCACTTTTTTTCTTCAAGGCAAATGATTGTGAAGCAAGTACAATTAAAAATTGTCTTTTGATTTATCAGCAAGCGTCAGGCCAACAAGTGAATTTTCATAAATCAGAGATCTTTTTTAGTAAAAACACTAATGATGCAACAAGAGATTCAATTGCTGCTGCTTTAAATGTACCAATAGTTGATCATCCAGGACAATATCTTGGGCTGCCAGCTATTGTGGGTCGTAGCAAAAAGGAGGTCTTCAGTTATATAGTGGATAAGGTACGCTCAAAGCTTCAAAGTTGGAAAAGAGCAATACTATCAAGAGCAGGGAAAGAGATTCTACTGAAGACAGTGGTACAAGCAATACCAAATTATCTTATGTCCCTCTTTGCATTGCCTGTAGACATATGCGTTACTATTGAACGAGCTATGAAACGATTTTTGGTGGCGCAATGGAGGTAGTGAGGGATATGGAATTAAATGGATTTCGTGGGATCGGCTTAGTAAACACAAAAGTGACGGTGGTATGGGCTTCCGAAGACTCCAGCATACAAACACAACACTATTAGCCAAAACAGGCTGGACAATTTTGACTCGACCAAATGCTCTTGTAAGTCGACTTCTTGGTGCTAAATACTATCGCAACTCAGACTTTCTTAGTGCAGGGGAGGGATCAAATCCTAGCTTTATTTGGCGATCACTTTGTGCAGCGAAATATCTTCTCCAAAAGGGTTGTGTTAAGAGAATTGGGAATGGACTAAGTACACGGATATACAGCGACCCATGGTTACCAACAGGCCAATCCATGTTTATCCAAAGTGCTCCAAATGATGAGTCTCCGAATCTTTATGTGGCGAACTTGATAAATAGCGATACAAAAACATGGAAGCTACACCTCTTGGAAACTCTCTTTACTATAGAAGAGGTAAATTGTATTAGATCTATTCCTTTGGGGTTTATATTTCGGGATGATCGTTGGATGTGGAGGTTAGATAGACAAGGGAAATACACGGTTAAGAGTGGGTATTTGATGCTACAAAGAGATGATGTTCCTAATCAAGATGGCAATATTTGGAAGAAAATCTGGAAGTTAAAAATGCCACCAAAAGTCCTAAATTTTGTTTGGCGCGCATTGAAAGGAGTACTACCAACCGGGGATAATTTGCTTGCTCGAAAGGTCATTCAACAAAATATCTGTCCAGCGTGCCTTCAGGAAGCCGAAACCACATTTCATTGCCTAGTACAGTGTGACGCCGCAAAACAGGTATGGCTTAAATCTTCTTTGGGGTGGCGGACTGTGGGGAGCTCGCTACTAGAGTGGTTTATATCAATGGTTCAGACTGTGACGCGTAATCAACTTCATGAGACTATTATGCTCCTCTGGGAGATATGGAATGCTCGCAACAATTTGATCTGGAATGGGAAAAACACGCGATCAAACACTGTTATACATAGAGCCAGTCAATTCTGGCAGGAATGGAAAGCAGCACATATTAATGGTGATTCTTATTTGGTACCTGAACCAAATTTTTATGTTAAATGGTTTCCTCCAGATCCGGGTACTCTGAAATGCAACATTGATGCATCTTATGATATTCACACTGGAAGAACAGGGGCTGGTATGCTAGTCCGGGATGCTCATGGCAATTTTGTTAGAGGTTTTTGTTTACAATTAGAGGCTACATCTGAAGCACTAATGGCTGAAATTCTTTCAGTCCGAGAAGCATTAAGTTGGTTAAAGAAATACTATCACACATCCCCGATCGTTGTTGAAATGGATTGTCTGGTGGCCAAGCAAGCATTGGATAATTCTAAAAGCGACAATTCATACTTTGATATTATTGTGCAAGATTGTAAAGTACTCATGTGTGACTTTACATCTATTTCTCTATCTTTTGTTAAACGGTCAGCGAACCAGTGTGCCCACGTGTTAGCTAGGGCTGCAGGTTCTATGTCTGATGCTATGGAGTGGATTGCGCATCCCCCATCTTTGATTTATGATGTACTCAGTTACGATTTAAATAATAATTGAGCTGATTGCTTATTTTCAAAAAAAAAAAAAAAAAAGCTTTTTAATGAAACATATGCTTCTTAAAAGCTAAATTTGGAATTATTCTTCTCTTTAACATAAAGATGTACTTGCTAAGAAATATGAAATTGGCAAAGAAATAAAGAGAAAAAGATGAGTTATATGGATAATTCCAAATGATGTGGATTCATTTTGATTTCAAATTTAAATTCTCTGGAAAATGATCAGTAAATTGTAACCATCTTTAGATCCTAAGCATGTGAAATTATTTAGTGACTAAAGGGGAAAAATTAGTATACATGAGGAGCAATTACATAGATAGGGTGATAAATGGGCAATTGGTTCGATCAAATTGTTGTCAGGGATGGATTACAGACAATGATCCCACATGATGGATAGGTGTGAGTAAAGAATTACCACGACATAGGCACCTCAAAGTGGTGTTAAGATAGGAAATGGATGGATTGTGATAAAGAAGCTTGTCCAAGAGGCCTGAACTAATATAGGTGGTTGGAACATATGCATGAAATTACGTGGACAGGGAGAATGCCTAGAGATATTGGTAACATAGACATGGGATAGATAAAATAGGAACTAAAATTATTTTAGAATCAGGATGTAAGGATAAAGTTGTAAAACTAAAGAGACTCGGTGAGGATTATCTCGCTAAAACCAATTCGTAGAAAGGAGATAATTTACATCATTACTGCATATGACAAATAGGATTAGAAAGGAGACTAATCTTACATTTTAGGAAGTATCAATAACTTAGTCCAAGGAAGCCAAACTGACCTTGTAAGGGATGCATGGACAACGAAATGGTTGATATAGCGATGGTTGTATGTGCTTCTAACGCTCCCGCTGCTCCTATTCTTGCCAGTGATGGAGGTTTTCCGGACCAACACATTTATGTTGTCACAAAGGATAACGTGGAGTCTTACTACCAAAGTAGCGAATCCCTTCACATCTGGGTCAAGAAGCCTACTAAGAGCAAAAGGGCCGATAGTTGTACCTGGCTAGATGGACATGTATGCATACTCTTTCACGTTAGGGATTAACCTTCTTATGTTGTTACTCATGGCGGGCATCTATAGACACTACTAGTTGGCGCTCGTCCAATTTTCGGTATACTTGTAGTTCCATTTTGAGATCTATTGTTTGAAGACACAGTATTTCCCTCAAGACTTAAAGAATTGAATTTCAACAGCTCTTACCACTAAGAAGAAGCTTGCTTCCATATAAATGTCCACATGGCATTCCCTATACTCTGTATTTTCCACTATAAATAGATATACCTGGTCCCTAAAATATTTTACAACTCGACGACAATTGGATAACTTGTGCACCAAATAATTGCATGATAAAATACTTAAATATTGTCATTTTCTTGGATCCATTGTAACTTCAATGGTCCACTTTTTAACCATTAGCTAAGCTTAGATCAGTAATCAAAAATCAATATTTCCTGATACGCGATATACTTAAAATACATAAGGGAACACTTGTTCTAGTTCATTAAATGTTGAAGAAGAAGAAAATCAAATATACCATAAGTTTCTAAGAACATACTTGTCTGTCAGAGGATCATATACTTCAACAAGAGCGAGCCCTCCTACCAATGATTTGTCGCGCCCTCCAGCTACATAAACCTTACCAGAGACAACACTGCAGGCGAAGTGAGAACGTGGCGTTCTCATACTTGCAACTTTTCTCCAATCTTTTCTGAAAGGATCGAATTGGAAAACCTCATTTGTCGTCGGGGATCTTTGACGGTGATATACTGGATCACGGTCTGTATATGTGCCGCCAATCACAAGAAACTTATTCAAGACACAGGCACATGAGAAACCAAGGTGCTTTTGGTCAGGGTGACTTGTGGGTATCCTAGGCAGAGGGTGCCACCTGTCAGCTTCAGGATCATAAGCAATCCACTGATTATCAGATCCTTCAGTCAGAACAAACAACCAGTTTCCGCCCCATCCTTCTCTAGCTTTGTAATTGGAATATTCTGCACTGTGGAATAGCTTCCTCCACCCTCTACATACCGTTTCAAGGAGACCATGATATCCATGCGATACCGTTGCTAGACATCTCAATGCCAAATCATCTGGTAATCCAGGTATTATAGGTTGATCAATTGTCTCCCTACAGAAAAGTTAACTCTGAAATGAATCGGAATATGAAAGAGAGGTGAAGGAAATAGCATGCAGAGTTAGGATTTAAAGCATTACAGTAGAGCATAAGAAGTACAGTTGTTTTTCAGTACAGACCTCTAAAGATATCTAGTTTGTCAATGTCAGAATAGGACCCCATGTAAGTGTTAGCATTTACTATGATTTGCACAAGAAAGCCAACTAAGAGAAGAAGTCACTTTTTGCGTAGAGAACTTGTAACTAGGGGCACAACAGAAGAAAAAAGACAGCAATAAAGTAGTGCAGTCCAAAGTATTATAGACAGACACAGGAAATTTTCCTTCATTCAAAATAAAGGAAAAAGAAGGAAAGAAGTGACAGAAAGCCACAAAACAAGAACAAATAAGAGTAGAAAGACAAGTTACCGCAAAAACGAGCTCCAGGATTTGAGCTACTTCAAGCCAACAATTTTATCGTGAAGAAGCAATTGTTGATTTTAGTAATATACATTTTTGATTTCATAAGACTTGAAATGTAAAAAGATTTACAGCAAACTTGCTGAAAATCCTCGACTCGTGAAACATGAGAAAACTTGGGTTAACAATCCAAGCTTCCCATAGCACTGCAATACATAAATCACCTCATGCCCCCTATAACTTAAAATCTGCCAGTACTCACTTTTCCAACTTAAGAGAAACTGCTAAAAGAAGAATATTGATGGAAAAATAACCTAACTGATTTACAAGTTTTTAGTTAAGTTATATACACTGACAGTGTAAGAAAATATCTACACCATCGCTGTATGATTACCTATTATCTAGTTCTCTACTCTTTATCTCAGGTTATCATATCATGTTTGCACAAAGAGTTACCTGTTCTTGTAGGTAAATAACCTGATAGTGCAAACATATGATACACTGTCAGCGCTTAGAACTTAAACTCTCTTAGTAAACAACGGATTTCCTCCATCTAAAGAGTACACGTTACACTGCAACTCATCAGAACAGCTACATTATACAGCCCTAACTATACTTGTTAATCACTAAACGAACTATATATGTAATCACATGACCAATTAAACTACATTTCCCTTTCTAAATGTAAATAATGAATCCAAGTACTAAAACATAGATTTCGAGCAAGCCTCAGTTCATGTACCTATATGCCATTAAAATGGGGCCTGGGGAGAACACAGCATAAAATAAATGATAATCCATCAATCAGATGAATCCGAATAGGTGTAAACCCATTTTAATAATCTTTGCAAGAGTAACCGTTACTATAAAAACTAATATTGTAGGGAAAATCAGAGCTAACAAAAAACAAATAGAAAGTGATAATTTACTTACATTAATGAAGCTATTCGCAAAGAGCGTAAAAGTGATTAGTCAAATGAGCGAAGGGTACTAGGAATTGATGGGTCAACAAATCCAGCTACCCGGGTTTGTTTGGGTTTATCCATCTAATTGTGAGACCATTTTGCCACTATTTAAAACCAAATGCAAAAACATAACAAGAAATGAAGGTTCGCTACACAAAATAGCACCCTCAATTTCTATCTTTTGGCAAGACCAGTCCCCTAGCTTCTTGGTTTCTCAATGAGTAACTCTAGTTCATCGAAAATATAGAAAAGTTTAAAGGCTTAGCTAGTGTTTGGACATAGATTTGGTTAAAACTTGAGAATTTGAGTTTTTGAGGTTGAGTTGAAAAAGAAAATTTAGAATTTGAAGTTATGTTTGGATATACAATTTTACTTGGGAAAAAAGTTGAAGTTTGTGGATGGAAAAAAATATTTTTCCCAAAAATTCCGACCAGTTTTTGGGAATTTGGAGTCTTGAATTTGAAAACTTACCAAATTCTATAAACAAACAACTTTTTTTCAAAAAATTTCCAAAAATTGACCCTAAAAACTATAAACAAACGGGGGCTTAGTACCTGAATTGATGGGTATACTTGTTCACGTTTTGAAAGTCGATCCTCTAAACTTTCAGTTGTCTCATCTAAGCACATCTACTTGTGAAATTAGCAAAATTATTCCGTCCAATACGTACCTTGACTGTGGCAACACGTCATATGCTAAAGAATTTTATAGAATGACATTTGTAATTAGTTGGTCAAACTTTTTTTAACCATTTATCTAATACACTTCGAAGTACGCCATCCTTTAATGATATGTAAACTCTTTTACTTGACTGTCCTCCTTTAATGATAACTCAATGTTTTGGTGTTCAAGACCTTATCTTTATCACGTAAGACTTCTGATATGAAATATTCTCCCTCTAGAAGCTTATCATCCAGTACAGTTTGTAGTTTATGAAGTTAGAAAAATTGTACTTCTCTGATGAAGAGCATCCAATAAATTTGGACCATGGGAGATATCTGAGGTTTAATATGTTTTAAGCCGAGTGAGATGGTTAAACAAAGCGTATAGCGAAATGATGGGGAAAAGATAGGTGGTGTTTTGGTTAGCGGTAAAAGAAAGTGTACGGTTAGTGACAAAACTCAATTCCAACATTCGCATGCCAAGTTAGAGTGGTAAGGTGCTAGAAGGATAAAAAAATTGTTTTTTTTTTGTGATTCATAGCCTAGAGATACAAATTACACGCGAATTAAAGCCGTAACTCAAGAATGAATTAAAAGAAAACGAGCTAGATCAGACAAAAATTTCCACTTTAACAACAATAAAATTTCTCAAGAGACTAATATAACTCTAGTAAAACCCTTATTGTCATCCAATGATCTTTCAGAAGAAAACTAATCCCCAGGGACAGAGCCACTAACAAAATTTTGGGTGCTCGAGAATACATTGACCTCGGCACGAAATGTATATAGCTACACAAAAAATATTAAGAAAATGATACAAATAGTTAACAAGCACCCACGAAAGAATAAGTTGGATAAGTGAATTGGTTAATGAGGTGATGGTGTGTTGGAGGCTCCCCTACTAAAGGGTCAAGAGTTCAAATTTCAATTGAAACTTTATTTGTTTCTAAAAGGCAGATTAGTTCTTCTCTTCTATTATTATCAAGCACCACTTGAGAAAATACTAGTATACCTATGATTTTTGCTAAAATTTAGTCCATGTAATCTAGTCTATGTAAAGTTGATAGTGGTGGACTCTCGTGAGTTTATTTATTTTGAAATTAGGCAAGGTGGCTTAGGTAGATGTAACGGGAACAAATAGGAAGGGAGAGGAAAGAAAGACGAAGTGAAATGGGTAGTTGTGGGAGTGAAAATTATGGGAGCAGTAAAAAAATGAAATAGGGACGGGAGACAGTGATGAAAGGCCCGGTTCTCATGTTTTCATCGTCAACTATATTGCCATTACGTAAGTGTCACGGGTTAAGAGAAGACTTTAGCAACTCCGTACTCGTGCGGCCTTAAGAACCGTTCTTAAGCAGCCTTTCACTCTAACTCTCTCTTAGAACTCAAGAGAAGAACACTTAAAGAGAACTTAAGCTCTTATATTGCTTACAAGATTGAGTTGTTGAGTGAGTTACAAATGAGGAGGGGACTCCTATTTATACATGGGTGGAGTCCCTTAAAGAACTATCTAGAACTTTGTGGAGAAACCCAAGATAACTAGGGTTCCCTAGAGTTCTCTACATATCTCTAGAAGTTTCTATACTTCTCTAGAGTACAAGAGGGATTCCTACACAATCCTAGAGAATCCTAGAGAAATCTAGAAAGCTCCAGAGGTTAACCATATCATATATACACAATGAGCCTCCTTGGTGGCGATTATTTCGCATAGAGAACGCCACGTCATCCGCGTCTGTGACATTCTCCCCCGCTTAGTCTCGCGACGCCCTCGTCGCGTCTTCGGCATGAAACTTCTCAAGCTGGTCGTGAAACTGCCAAAGAGCTTCCTCCGGCTCCCAACTTGCCTCGCTCTCGGGTAGCCCCTTCCACTTGATGAGATATTCTCTTCGCGGCTTGCAATGCCTCTCATGAATGACTCGATCGGCAATGATGGTTTCAGCATCTCGATCGTAAGAGACCTTCTTCCCGATAGGCGCCCTCGTACTCTCGTTCCTTGTTGGATCATCCTCATCCCCGTGATATGGCTTCAGCATACTCACGTGAAACACAGGGTGTAACTTGAGCTTGGGATGGAGCTCAAGCTTGTAGGCCACCTTGCCTACCTTCTTAAGAACTCTGAAAGGCCACTCATATCTCCGGAGGAGACCCTTGTGCACGTCCTTATACCGAAGGACTTGGTGAAGCTTGACCAAGACGAGGTCGCCCACTTGATATTCCACATGACGCCTCTTGTTATCTGCCCACTTCTTCATTCTCTTGGCTGCTTTTTGAAGACAAGAGCGTGCTAAGTCCGCCTCTTCATGCCATGACTTGGCGAACTTGAACGCAGCTGGACTACGTCCCTTGTAACCCGAAGCAATCGCACTCGGAGTGAGTGGTTGTTGTCCCGTCACTATCTCAAACGGGCTTCTCCCGGTGGACTCACTTCGCTGCAAGTTATATGAAAATTGGGCAATATCAAGCAACTTAGCCCAGTTGGTTTGAGTGGTACTTACATAGTGCCGTAAGTAGAGCTCTAACAAAGCATTCACCCTCTCCGTTTGTCCATCAGTTTGGGGATGAAGGCTGGTTGAGAAGTTAAGCTCGGACCCTAATAGCTTGAATAACTCTGTCCAAAATCTCCCAGTGAAGCGCGGGTCTCGGTCGCTCACAATCGTCTGCGGCACGCCCCAATACTTGACCACGTGCTTGAGGAAAAGTTTTGCAGCTTCTTCCGCCGGGCAATGCTTCGATGCCGGGATAAACGTGGCATACTTGGAGAACCTGTCCACTACCACCATAATCGTCCGACACCCTTCGGACTTTGGCAAATTCACAATGAAATCCATAGAGAGACTCTCCCATGGTCGCTCTGGGATAGGTAGTGGCTCCAAAAGTCCCGCTGGTAAGTGATTATCTACCTTGTCTTGTTGGCAAACAAGACAAGTCTTGACATATGCCTCCACATCGTCGCGCATATTCGGCCAATAGTAGCGATCTTCTACCAATGCCATTGTGCGATGAATGCCAGGATGACCCGCCCATTTTGAATCATGGCATTCATGGATGATCTCCTTGCGTAACTTGCCATGTTGTGGTACATATATGCGTTGGCCCTTGCTGAAGAGTAGCCCATCCTCCCACCAGAATCTCCGCGTCTTGCCTTCTTGAGCATGTTGGCAAAGGGCCTTCGCGGTTGGATCATGTTGCAACCCTTCTTTGATGCGGTCGATCAGGGGACTCCCAGGGCTGCTTATGCTAGCAAGCTCCACCTTGCGACTAAGTGCATCTGCAACTGAGTTTGCCTTTCCAGGCTTATACTCCAGCACAAAGTCGAACTCTGCCAGGAAATCTTGCCAACGAGCTTGCTTGGGTGACAACTTCTTTTGTGTTTGGAAGTAGCTCGTGGCAATGTTGTCGGTCTTGACAACGAATGGCGTCCCCAAAAGGTAGTGTCTCCAAGTACGAAGACAATGCACCACCGCGGTCATCTCCTTCTCTTGTACCGTGTAGCGCCGCTCCGTGTCATTCAACTTTCGACTCTCGAATGCCACCGGGTGTCCCTCTTGCATCAGCACCCCTCCAATGGCGAAGTCGGAAGCATCTGTGTGCACTTCATAAGGCTTGGAGTAGTCAGGCAGTGCCAACACCGGCTCTTTTGTAATGGCTTGCTTCAATTGATCGAATGCTGCCTGGCATTTCACCGACCACTCCCATCGGTTCCCCTTCTTAAGCAAGTCCGTGAGTGGTGTGGTGATCTTCGAGTAGTCACGCACGAACCTGCGATAATAGTTAGCCAACCCAAGAAAAGATCTTAACTCGGTTACCTTGGTCGGCGCCTCCCACTCCACGATAGCTCGCACCTTGTTAGGGTCCATTCGGACATGGCCGCCTCCTACGATGTGGCCAAGGAATGGGACTTCCTTTTGGGCAAAGGAGCACTTTTCTTTCTTCACAAAGAGTTGGTTGTCCCTAAGGACTTGAAAGACTTGTCTCAAGTGCTCAATATGCTCTTCCAGCGTCCGGCTATACACCACGATGTCATCGAGATACACAACCACAAATTGATCAAGGAAGGGTTGTAGTACCTTATTCATCAATGTGCAGAATGTAGCTGGCGCATTTGTAAGCCCGAACGGCATCACCAGGAATTCATAGGCTCCATAGCGGGTCACACACGCCGTTTTTGGCACATCTTCCTCGGCGATCCGTACTTGGTAGTATCCTGAGCGTAAGTCCAGCTTGGTGAACCACCTTGCTCCCCCTAGCTGGTCGAACAAGTCAGCGATGAGTGGGATAGGGTACTTGTTCTTAATGGTGAGTTTGTTGAGCGCCCTGTAGTCGATGCACATTCTTAATGACCCATCGTGCTTCCTTTGAAAGAGAACAGGTGCGCCATATGGGGACTTGGATGGCTGGATAAACCCAGCACTGAGTAACTCCTTAAGTTGCCTCCTCAATTCCTCTAACTCAGGAGGTGCCATGCGGTAAGGGGCCATGGCAGGCGGACGAGCTTCTGGCACCAGCTCGATCCGGTGATCAACTTCCCTCTTCGGTGGCAGCTTCTTCGGAAGTTCCTTGGGCATCACATCATGAAAGGTGTCAAGCACTTGTGCCACTTCCTTGGGGACTTCCTCCTCTTAGCTTGATTCCTCACTCTTCAAAGTGGCAAAGATTGTCATCTCGCCCTTCTTCACTCCCTTGGAGAGTTGCATAGCCGAGAGCATTCTCGGCGTGTTCCCCGCCATCCTCTTGACGGGCACGACACATTGACACCGTGTGTCGAGTATGCATAAGCAATCAGCGAATGGGATGACTAGGGCATCGATCCTGTCAAGGAAATCAAGACCAACTACAAAGTCGTAGTCATCGAGTGGAATTACCTCAATGGCTTCCCGTCCCTTCCATTGGCCTAGGCGGATCTCCACATCCTTCGCCACTCCACATGTCCGGATCTCCTTGGAGTTGACAGTCTTGAGCCATCCCGCTCCTTCCATCTTCACCCCTAACTCCTTGGCAATCTCCTCCTTGATGAAGAGATTGGTCGCACCAGTGTCAACGAGTGCGCTCACGGACTTCCCCGCGATCTCTACGTCCACGAACATTAGTCCCTTGTCCCCCTTGGCCTTGCGGGTCTTGACGGCGTTTAGCGTGCGCAAGGCACCAAGGCGGATTTCCTCTCGCTCCTGGTCACACTCCTTGGCGAGAGCGGTCAGCTTAGAGCGCTTAGGACACTCCTGTGCATAATGCGGCCCATCACATATGAAGCACTTGGGTGAGGGGCGATCCTTCTTTTGGCTGGTTTCACCTCCCTGGGCATGCTTCTCCTTGTTGAAGTTTGGCTTGTGGCTTGGCCGGCTCACTTGTTTGCCCTTGTCCTTATCCACTCCCCCACTAGATCCCTTGCCATGGGACTTGGACTCAGACTTGTCCACCTTCTTGAACTCGATCAAACTCTCAGCGGTGGACATTGCTTTCATGAGGTCTTGAACTCCTCGGCGTTGCAGCTCCATCTTCACCCATGGCTTGAGGCCGTCCATGAATTGGAAGAATGCCTCACTCTCGCTTAAGCTTGGGATTTGTAACATCAGCTCCGAGAAAGCTCTTACGTACTCCTTGATCTCGCCTTTTTGTTCAAGGCGTCAGAGCTTCGCCCGAGCTTCATCCTCTGCATACTCGGGGTAGAATTGCTGACGGAAGGCTTGTTGGAATTCCTCCCAAGTGTTGATAGGGGCTCCATAGCGGCCGTCACTCCGTCGACGCCACCATAACAAAGCAATGTCAGCTAAGTACATAGAAGCAGTACTTACCTTGGACGCATCGTCCACCATGCCGATTGCTCCAAAGTATTGCTCCAGGTGCCATAGGAAATTGTCGACGTCCTTTGCCGACCTTGAGCCCTTGAACTCCTTGGGCTTTGGGGCATCCTGACGCGGTGCTAAGGGAGCAACAACGCCTCCCCTAGCGAGTGCTCGAAGCTCTCCCTCGAGCCTATCCATCCGTGCCACCAGAGACGTGAGCATAGCTTCCAGGGCATCATCCCGCTCGTCCCCGCGCTTGCTCAAGCTATCCATCGCAACATTAAGGGCTCCTTGCATCTCCTCCCGGAGGTCGTCCACCGTGGACTTTAGCTCCTCGATGCTTTCCTTGGTGCCTTCCAGGTCGTCTTGCATGCTCCCCATGGACTCCCGGAACTTAGACACCTCCCCCTCAATGGTGGACATCATGTCCTTAGAGCTTGCGCGGCTACGCTTCTCTTTCCTCACCTCTTCAACGTGAGTGACATCGGTTTCAGATGTGCCAGCCATGATCTCGGTTGTTTGCTTGGATGGAAACCGAGGCTCTGATACCACTTGTCACGGGTTAAGAGAAGACTTTAGCAACTCCGTACTCGTGCGGCCTTAAGAACCGTTCTTAAGCAGCCTTTCACTCTAACTCTCTCTTAGAACTCAAGAGAAGAACACTTAAAGAGAACTTAAGCTCTTATATTGCTTACAAGATTGAGTTGTTGAGTGAGTTACAAATGAGGAGGGGACTCCTATTTAAACATGGGTGGAGTCCCTTAAAGAACTATCTAGAACTTTGTGGAGAAACCCAAGATAACTAGGGTTCCCTGGAGTTCTCTACATATCTCTAGAAGTTTCTATACTTCTCTAGAGTACAAGAGGGATTCCTACACAATCCTAGAGAATCCTAGAGAAATCTAGAAAGCTCCAGAGGTTAACCATATCATATATACACAATGAGCCTCCTTGGTGGCGATTATTTCGCATAGAGAACGCCACGTCATCCGCGTCTGTGACATAAGCATGGTAAATAACTATAGGACATTAACTTAAGAGGGATATAAGATTAGGAGCACACTGGTTAAAGTGAGTAGTTCATTGATAATTGGTAGATACAAGTACAGGGGAGGACAAAGTTATGCAATATATATACTTATGCGAAAGAGCGCAAAGTTAAACTTTTATGAGATAGGTAAGAGTTTTTATGAGCACCTCAGAGCAGACCTAAACAAAAATCGACACTCGAACGCTGAAGACTTTCGTATGAATTCCTCTTTTTGCTCCGTAGCCTACGAGGTAGTTGTAATAGGCCAAGTCCGCTAGTGATATTGTCCGCTCTAAGCCTAAGCCCGCACGGGTTTAAAACGTGTCACTAGGGTCTAAGGCATGTTTATTTAAATACTCAGGATCAGTCATGTGTTATATCGATGTGAGATACTTAATTCTTAGCTGGAGTGTCACAGTAGTAGCAGCTGTTTCCCGCTGATGTATTGGATATGTAGATTGATTCACTGCGGGTTGGGCTTACGTCCCTTAAAATGGTCATAAAGAAAACATATAGGTTACAGAGTTTAAGAAACCAAAATTGAGAGTTAAAAGTACTAAATACATAGAAAGAGCAGGGGCGAAAAAACACTTTGCTGCACAATGGGTTCATCACACTCAAAAATCCAGACCAACTGAGTAACCATAGTTCCATCGAAGTTGATGGCTTTCTACTACCACATCCTTCACCCCTGCCGCCTGCTGCCCTCGTTACTGTCGGACTGCCGCCGCCGCTAGTCTGCAGAAACTATGCAGAAAATGTGCAGAAAAGTGCAGAAATGTAGAAACAACACAAATAGTGCAGAAACACAGAAATAATGCAGAAATAGTGCAAAAATGGTATACAAACAGTGAAGATACAATGAGATATAAAAATAAAAATATGAAAAAACACTAGATATGACTGAAAAAATACTATATCTGACTGAAAAAATACTATATCTGACTGGAAAACATAAAAATGACCAAGAAACACCAAATTTAGTTAAAAATCACCATATGTGAACGAAAAATATCAAATACGGAGAATCGCGGCATGGAAGGTAACATAGGAGGGTGAGGAAATAGTGTGATTTTGATGGGTAGCCATTTTTGGACTCACTAAATGAGGATTATCCACCGTTTCAAAATTAATTGAGGAATAGCCACTGAGCGCACACTTACACTCCATTAGCGTTCGCAAACACCACAGACTGGTCTCAGTATAAAAACTGGTACTTTGAACTAACATGTTTAAAGTCCCATTATTTTATAACGGGATTCATGTTTATAGTACCCCGGAACTTTATATATAAAGTCCAGTCTTAGTATTTTATACTAAGACTTGAACTAACATGTTCAAAGCCCCAATATTTTATACTGAGATTCGTGTTTGGAGCTTTATATATAAAGTCCCAGTATAAAGTCCGAAGGTGGCTAGTCTTCAAACAGTTTTGTGCCGCTGGCTAGTATTTATTTTAGTGCGGTCAAAACAGACTACGGGGCTAAATTTTTACGAGGAAATATGAAATATATAAAAACTTATCGAAAAGGTGACATGGTGGCGAAAGTTAGGTGTTGGCCGAAACTTTGAAGCTAAATCAACGCCGATTCCACTAGAATTTGGGAGAAGTAGTAGTGAAAATGGAAAGAGGATGTAGAGAGGAATTCAAATATATATATATATATATATATTTTTTAAATTTTTCAGCGACGGTCTAGCTGCAGCAGACTGAGAGTGGATGAGGGAGAGAAAACGAGAGAAATGGGAGAAGGAGGCTAGAGTTTGTTATGTCTTGGATATATATACATTTATATTTTGTAATTAAAATTATCATTTTTTCTATATTGTGTAATTGTACTAAAATATCTCTATATTTTGGAATAAAGGTTCCAATTTGTACTTTTGTGTAATTTGTTTTTAATTCTTTCATCTACATGCCCAATAGATTCATAAACCGAAAGTGAGGGCGGAAAGTGCCAATAGGTAGAAAGAGCAGGGGGGAAAACACAGTTTGCGGCACAATGGGTTCAATAAGGCAGACCAAGTGAGCAACCACAGCTCCGCCGAAGTTGATGGCATTCTACTACCACACTCTTCGTCGCACTCTTCCTCCCACTTCCCTGTATTGCCGCCACCTTTCCTCTAAAGTTCCTCTTCTTTGGGAATCCAAACTCACTGACTCGCAAAAACCAGTAACCCTCCAACTATACTCCTGGGGGCGGGGTGCATCAGGTCAATTAGGTGGTGGAATTGAAGAAATTAAGATATACCCTTCTCCTATTGCTTCTTTTTCTCTTTCTCCTTCTTTCCATTTATCTTCTCCTATTCCTGGTCGTCTTCCTTTTCCATCTATTAATAATGTGCAAGTTGAAATAGGCATTTCATGTGGCCTTTTTCATTCTGCTTTATTGCTTGATGGTAATTTATGGATTTGGGGTAAAGGCGATGGCGGTCGTCTTGGTTTTGGTCATGAGAATCCTGTTTTTGTTCCTACTTTGAATACGAATTTGGAGTCTGTTAAAAGTGTTGCACTTGGTGGCCTTCATTCTGTTGCTCTTAACTCTCTTGGACAGGTCTTCACTTGGTCAGTACCTATTCCAACCCTTGCACTTCACTTTTTTTCTCGCATTTAAGTTATATATACTGTCAGACCCCATTTGTGAGATCATACTGGATATGTTGAAGTTATATACACTGTCAATGTAATTTTTTTTTTTCGAGCATGAGAAAAGCTCAAGACGGATGTAGATTATAGAGAATGCACTAAGCTAATAAAATCAAACAACGCGATAAGCTCTAACAAGATTGCCTCTGCATTGTTGTACCAAAACTAAGAAAGGATAAACAATTGAGTTTGAGATTAACTACAGTATCCCTCTTATCTTCAAAAGTTGTTGATTCTTTATTTCCAAAAGAAAAACCGCCATATAGCTGCAGGGATAGAGTTCTATAGCTTGAATGAAGATTTGGACAAGCCTATTTTGTACCAAGCATGCATCAACGAACATCCAAGATGCTGAAAATGAAATCCCAAATGTGGGAAGAGATCCTACAATGAAGAAATAGAATATTGGCATTTCTTCTTCTGCTTGCATAAAGAACATCTATAGCATAAGGACAGGAACACCTAACACCTCCTCCTCAAGGAAAGGCTTTTGAAGAAGCAAATTATCTTCTTCAGATAAAGGAGAACTGTTGATTGGAGACCATTGAGGCCTTGAATGCTCAGGTTCAGCATTCATGTTGAAATTTTGGAAGACAAAAACATTAAGTAAATGATCTCTTTTCTCCCATCTGCTGGAAACATTGCCCGTACTCTCTGATGCTAAGTATAAAAGTTGGCATAACCAGTGCATAGTGGATTTATTGACATGCAGCCTGCTAACAAATCTAGGTTTTCTTTCGATCCATTCAAACCAAAAATCTATATCAACCACCTTTTCAAGGACTTCGAATGATTTTATACCAACAGGAAAAAGAGTTTTTCTTTCCATGATGAAGAGGAAATAGTTTTAAGATGATCACCAGAGAAGATGATCACCTGAAAACTACAGAGGAGGAAATATGGATAAGGTGCTTACTGTAAAGTTGAGTCCCCAGAGAAGATGATCACCTGAAAACTACAGAGGACTAGAGGAGGAAATATGGATAAGGTGCTTACTGTAAAGTTGAGTCCTAGCTATTATAACAAAGCAAAATTACATCCTCAGAATGTAAGAATAGCACGGAAAGAAGGATGTAATGTTAGAAAAGAAGGGAGTCAAAGGATGCGCAAAAGTGATGCCGGAAGCAGATTCAGGTCTAGAACTAAAAAGTTAATCCTCCGTGTCTTTTCTTTCCCCTTTTCTCCATAGGAATGATAGTTAGTAGTTGGTTGTTGCCTTCTGAATAACATGAGTCCTAGTCTATGGCATGTCTTAACAGAGTAGATACCTTTAGACCGAGGATTCCAATTCTGGTTCTTTGGGATTCCTTCTGAAAGGAATGAACCAACCCTGATATGGGAAATTATCGGCAATAACAACATTAGGATTGGTAACAGACGAGTTATCAATCGTGCCAAACCTTGACTTTCCTTCCATCGCCTACTGTGAGAGGTGATAAAAAAAATAGGGCAACATGCACTAATATGTCTCCAAATACTCATGCCAAAAGGTAAAGATGGTCGGTTAGAAGTCCAAGGCCCATGGGACTGGCTTCAATCACCTCTTTCCAGAGAGGTAGATCTCCTAATGAGAATATCCAAAGTATTTGCACATCAAACTTTTGTAATGAACTTTGAGATCCCAAATGACTAACCCACCACTTTTTATTTCAAGGGTCACATTTTTCCACTTAACAATAGGGGAAGAACTCTTGGTCTTGTTTCCTTACCAGAGAAAGTCTCTAAGAATCTTATCTAAGTCTTTGCAAAATAGAGGAAGGGATGCGGAAGAGAGCCATAGTGTATGTGGGAAAGCATCCAAAACACTATTAATACGAACAAATCTATTGCGAATGGACAATTCCTTCTCGCATTTTTTCCAGAATACATTCCCAAATGGACAAAGAGGTGGGCTTGGAGTGAAGAGGGAGACCAAGGTAAGTCACTGGGAAGGTGCCAATACTGCAACCAAGAATTAGCTAAGGTCTGAATATAGGGGACCCTTTTAACTGCAAAAAAGACCTTATAAATGTGCCATAAGCCTTGGTGGGCAGAGTACTGGATACCTTATGCATCTACTCTAAAATGAGTACACCGGAGCCGAAGTTTGGATGCGGGCCATAACAAATAGGCTGCACGACATAGGGACGTTTGATCTTCATCATCAGGTCATAGTGTTTTTTTAGTCCACTAAAGATCTGCCTAAACAATGACACTTGCTTAAACGATCAAAAAACAATGACACTTGCTTACATAATCCACATTGTCTCGATACCACACTAGAGCCTCCCAACAGTTATGACCTTTCAATTTGCCTAAAACTTTGTAACCCATCACAACTTTGGTCTGGTCCTTCTCCATGATAACCCTACTGTATTGCCAAAGAGTGACAAATCTAAAGAGCTGGAAAGGCTTAGAAGAGTGGAGAAGTCCACTAGAACTTAGGGTGAATCTAAACAAGAAAGGCTGAGAACAGAGTAGAGGTCCTCTAGAACTTAGGACTTTTGCCTGAGGGTCAAACCATATCACTGTTCAATCTCAACTTTTAACTTGTTTTTTTTGACTTCCCTAATCTCTTATTCTTACAAGTCATTAAGGGCATGTTTGGAGACTACAATGTAATTACTAGGGGCCCTAGTAATTACATAGTATAGTAATTACAAAGACCTGTCCGTTTATCATAATATAATTGCAATTAATATCAAGTGTTTTGTTAGACCAGTACCAATTTCAACCTTGTAATTTGCATTATTTGCCTTTCCTTTTCATAGAACCAAAATATTCATTCCAGTCCCTTATTTTGGCAGCAGTTTCTTATTATAATCATGAACTAAAGTTGAATGACCACACACACCTCTGCGTAAAAAAATGTGAACTTTCTTAATTACTGTTCCATCGTGTATTATGTGTACAGCTTCTGTAAGCAGGTAAGGATATAGGATTTTCTTGTGTAGTAACCGCGTTGTAGTGTGACCTTCACTAAATAGAAATTAATGTGGAACTATTAAAGTTTGAAGTAATTTGTTTGCTGACCCAAAATATCCGCATCCAATCTACTCTCTTTGTTATGACAGCCGTTGCATATTACTGGCATAGGAACATAAGATGAATGAACACATAAAATCGCTGCACAAAATGAAAATGCAAGTTCATATCTAAAAAAAAAGATGAAAATGCAAGCGGGATAAGAACCAGAGGTCTCAGGTTCAAGTCCTAGTGGAGACCAAAAACACTAGGTCTTTCTTCCCATCTATCCAAGCGTACCTATTGCTGGTAGGAAGTGACCGGTATCCGGTGGAATTAATCGAGGTGCACGTAAGCTGGTCCGGACACCACTGTTATAAAAAAAAAAGATGAAAATGCAAATTTGACCTGTTTTGACTGGAGCCTGAAGGCATAACTGTTTAGATGTTGTGAACCTAAGATGATGAAAACATACCCTTTTCTGATTACTCATTGTTGTTTGACCTGGGGCCTGGAAAAGCGCCTAATGCCTATGCTTGTCAAGATTTTCTTGTGTAGTTATTTCTTTGAAGTCTAGCCTTCACTTAGTTTTGCCATGTAAATGGTAGAAATCTGGCAGTACTAAAGTTTAAAGTAATTTGGGTGCTGAACCAAAAAACCCTGTCTAGTCTATATGGTATTACCTTCAATTAGTCTTACTTGGTAACTAGAAAGGATGTGGGAGAAAGGTTGAAGTAATTTTGATGCTGAACCAAAAAATCCATGTGTAGTCTCTATTTTTGGCAACAATATCTTATAATTATAATTGTGAATTTGGGATCAATGAACACATAAATGGCTGCACAACGAAATGTAAACTTTCTTTACCGCTGTTTTGTTGTGTATTTAGACATCATCATACCTTTTTGATTAGACTCTATAGACATCATAACCCTCTCTGTAGGCAAATATGGCTACGGTATAAATCAACGGTAGATTCTTGCATTTTTCCACTAAAGAGTTTGACATAGAATCATTCTAATCCCTTTGACAGTTAATTGTCAATTATTTTGTACAAACTGATAATTCAGAATCTGTAGTTTTGTTCATTATAACTTGATTCTTTATGGGAAAATGAAGTTTTCAGGGGTTATGGTGGCTTTGGTGCTCTTGGTCATTCAGTTTATCATAGAGAGCTGGTCCCTAGATTAGTTGAGGGCTCTTGGGATGCAGAAATATGCCACATTGCAACCAGTGGGACACATACAGCTGCTATAACAAAATCAGGTTAGATATCCAAACCTCTTCAGGTTTTGTACTGCACCATCTAGACAAAATGGTATCTGCTTTTCTTTATGATCTGTAGCTATGTTTTTAAAATTGTTCAATTTAGGTCACTAACTTTTCTATCAACTGATTCATTATAAGTAGTTTCAATTGGCTTACTGACTTGGCAATAGAGTTACTTCTTTCGTTTTGAACTCCATTTACTCCATAAATCTGGAGTTCTCCAGATGCCAGTTTCGCTTCTCCTGGGCAGAAAAGTTCCAATTGGCAAACAGTTCTTCCAGACGAAGCATTGTAAATTGACCTTTTAGAAGGAAAGTGTGCCCAATAGATCTGGTGGTAGGGAATGGGAAGATCTGTCATCCAGCCATCATGGAGTAAAATTGCTTTTTTCTTGATAAATCTGCAGCTCCCAACATTGAAGCTTGGTGGATAATGTGCCATTCTATACTTAAATAGCATACTTGGTTTACCAGCCAGGATTTGAACTCGTGTCATGTTGCTACCAACCATATCGCGCTGAACTACATATGCCATTTAACCAAAACGATGGGACATCACCAAGTACAGTAATCTGCTCTTAACTTCCTCCCATGATGGTTGGACCAATCTATTTGTATTGATCCTTTTCTTTCTCACCATGCCCTCTTTTGCTCAAAATAGGAGGTCAATCACTAATGTCTGCCACCATCCATCCAATAAAAAGATGAACAATGATTTAATTACCAATTTTTGAACCATTTCTTAAAAAAAAATTAGTAATTTTTGATGCATTACAAGATGGTTATGCTATATGTATACATATCCCTTTTATCAACATAAATAGAAATAAGTGCAAAAATTGAAATATAAACTTCTCATGGTTGGAATACATATCCTCCGTCCCGGTAGAAGAAAGCTGAAATAGAACTAAAGCTATCATTCGACTTACGAGGAACTTACAGTTATTATACTTTGTATTCTCAATGGATGACCTATTCTGCTGGCTCTTTGTCTATTATTATCTCGGAGCAATGAATTTGCGGCAAGGTTCAAACCTCTATGCGTGCCTAACCAAACATCACACTCTATGCTCTTACCGCTATACCAAAGCCTTGGGAGCACTCATTGCTTTGTTTATAGAAGTAGAGCTTTTTCCAAAAGGAGTTTGTCATAATATGAATATATATGCAGGGTCTGGGGAAGAGCCGCACCCCAAAGGGTATAATGTACGCAGCCTATCCTGATGCAAGCATCAATGACTATTTCCACGGCTCGAACCCATGAGTTATAGATCACACGAAGACAACTTTACCAATTGCTTCAAGGATCCTCTTCAATAACTAATATTGATTATGTAAATATATTTTCAAAGCTTTGAAGACTTTATATCCACATTCACCAAAACATTAGATGCTCTTTACCTTGTACTTTGAATCATCATTTGACGGTCCATTTGGAATGGGGTCAAAAGTTTTGGCTTGTAGCTTTACTCACCCTTTTGTCGGGCATATATTGATGTTACATCTAGAAATTGGCTTGAAGCTCTCGCCTCACCAACAAACGGAGAGTTGATAGCTGCGGATAGCAGTTGGTCACGACTACTATCAAATGCTCCAATGGATATTAATGTAGACACGGGAATTTGCGGGTGTATGAGATTTTGTGTTTCTTGCAGTTGGCCAGTTGGCCTTCTTTCAGATCATCGCACTATGAGCCCGTTTGGATGAGCTTAAAAGTGGCTTATAAGCTTATAAGCCCATTAATATATGTTTGATAACTTAAAAATTTTTAGACTTATAAGCCATAAGTGGCTTAAAAGCCACTTTTTTAAGCTCCTTATAAGCCCACCCAAACAGGCTCTATGCTATTATTTAGTGTTAAAAGCTAATTACTTATTTGGAATGTATGTTGTGAAGTATTTACTCTTCTAATTATTTCCTTTTTTCTTTACTCAATATAATTTAGATGTGAAGTTGAAATTACTGTTTATTCTTTTCCTTTTTTTGGAGTTCAAATTTTTAGTTGATGTCATTAGGTGAGCTTTATACTTGGGGCCGAGATGAAGGTGATGGTCGGTTGGGCCTTGGTCCAGGTCGAGGCCATAATGAAGCAGGTGGTCTTAGCATCCCTTTGAAAGTAAAAGCACTTCCTATGAGCGTAGCTGCTGTTTCATGTGGTGGGTTTTTCACAATGGCACTTTCAGAAGAGGGAGAGCTTTGGAGTTGGGGAGGTAGGAGATACTATTTCCTTTCTGATCATTTTCTATTATGATGCTTTAGGCAAGTCAGTCTACTAAAAGGAAGTTTGTGTGTTGTCTTTCTTTATCGTACTCGAATTCTGGAGCTTAAAGATGACTTTCGCAGTGGAGGCAAATTATGAATTGAATTCTGTCATGTTTTCTTTGTTGCAAATTATGTGATATAACTAGTCCTAATCGAAAGGCCTTGCTGTGGAACATAGTCCTAGTATTACACTCACCTACCCCTTCCTTCTGAATTAGTTGCATCAAGCTAACCTATCAAAGGGATTTCAGTTGCCAAGCCAATACAATTTTTAAATCTGTTCATGAACACTGACATCTGATAAAAATTGCACGGATCTGTTCTTTTCCCTTCCTTAAATGGTAGGTTGCAAGGAAAGGTTGCGCCTTATGTTGCATGGAAAGAAGAAGTGTCTTGTGAGACTCGGTGTCTGGGGTTGTTTATAAGATTGGAGGACATGAACAATGAACCTGTACACATTTAAAATTCGTTATTGTTCTTGTTGGCGAAAATATATGACCTGCAATTAGCAAATGAATATTGACCTAATACCAGTTATATGTTTGTACGGCTGTTTATATATGTATACAAACATGTATAAAGTTATTGAGATTTATCCTTTGTATCATTTTTTCCTCAAACTTTGGTGCTGAAGCGTTGTGGCAAGTCCTGCTATTTCATTTGTTTACGTGGAAGTAATAAAAAAGGGTTACTTTGATTTTACATCTTGGTATATTAAGTGATGATTATACACTGGTATGTTTTATATGTTCTTTTTATAATCCTTTTAACAGGTTATTTGAATTACTCTATCACAGAATTGGTAGAACTTCTACCTTTGGTTGGTTAGAAATAATTTACATTATTAAGTTATATAATAACAGCTATTGCTGGTTGAAGATACCCACACCTCAAAAAAAAAAAAAAAAAAAAAAAAAAAAAAAAAAGAACTTAAAAATAAAGTTAGCTATCTTTTTCACTATGTGTCTCATTACTATTAGACAGGGAAAAAAGACCAGGATTTAGCTCAAGTGTCAATAGTTGAGGGACTTGTGACTTATGTCACAGGTTGGGCCCTGCACCTTACAATCTGAGCCTGGAGTTTAAGTGGAGAAAGATAGATGGGCAGCTTCATTATCCCCGAGTTTGGAAGTTGGTGGTTGTCCTAAGGGTTAACCCAGACAGATTTCTCGGTAACCAAAACGAAAATGTTGTCTTTGATTTCTTACTAGCTGCCAGAGGTTCAATCATGGTGGCAAGCAAAGAAGAATTGGGAAAATTTTGCGTACCCATTACATCTCAATTTCATACATTCTCTATTATTTATTAAAATGCAAATTTACTTTTTCTGGGCATTTTATCTATCAACATTTTTAGTTTGAGCCTGCCAACTTCTATGATATATAATTTGTTAAGTGTGTGTGTGTACTCTTTTGTTTTACATCCATATCTGTTGCTCTTAAATCCAACACATTCAGTGCCCCAGCATAACAATAAACCATAGCCTCAAATAATTAACCAGACCTAATAACTAGCTCGTTGAAGTATCAAGTCTTGTACTGTTCTATAATACAAAGAGTTTGACTTTGTCTGGAATTTGATTGGAGATTGCAGTATTGTTCTTTTTCTCTACTTTTTGGGTGTACTTTGAACATCTTCATGCCTATTATGTAACTTTTCTTCTCTGAATTACACCAATATCATTTCTGGTCGCTTCTTTTCTCAGCCAACTCGAACTATGAGCTCGGAAGAGGTGACAAAGTAGGTGGTTGGAAACCACAGCCAGTTCCAAGCCTTAAAGGTGTTCGTGTTATTCAGATAGCTAGTGGGGGATATCATTCTCTGGCTTTGACTGGTAGCATACAGTGAAACTACTATATCTTACATGCATCACTCATCTTGTATCTGAACTACTTATGCTAGAAAGTATCATTTACTCTCAGATAAAGGAGAAGTGCTTTCATGGGGTCATGGGGGCCATGGTCAACTGGGTAATTCTTCTCTTCAAATCCAGAAAGTTCCGGCCCCAGTTGAGGCTTTGGCCAATGAGAAAGTCATCTATATATCTTGTGGAGGTTCATCCTCGGCAGCTATAACAGGTAAACGTGTCAAAATCTGTTTGGTTAGTTGCATAATACAAGTATTGCAGAAAAGAAAACTAGCATTCGTTAGGTCAAAGCTATGAAGAAAGGACTTAAAAAAGAATTGTCCCATCCAATTGTTCCCACTTCCCATCCCTGCTTTAGAGACCTGTTGGTTGATGAGCCATGTCCATTTTTCTTGTATGATCTTTAGCTTATTGTACAAAGGATGTAACTGTCCTTGACTTGTGATTAATTATTATTGGCGACAGATAGTGGGAAACTGTACATGTGGGGCAATGCAAGAGATTGTCAACTGGGGGTTCCTGGACTGCCGGAGATACAGTCATCTCCTATTGAAGTCAATTTTCTTATGGAGGATGATGGACTTGGTAACCATAATGTGCTTTCAGTAGCCATCGGTGCTTCTCATGCCATGTGCTTGGTTTCCAGGTCAGGTAACTGATAAGTTGAGAAGGGCTCACTGTGGTTCAAGCATTTTATAATTATTCGATCGGGGATAAAAGAATTTTCTGTGACAATTTATGTGGCAAAATACCAGGAAAAGGAATTAGAGTTTAGGCCCTTGTGGAAGCTGATAGTGCTAGGAACCTCATTTCATTTCTCTAGATATCTCCACAGTTCTGAATTTTTATTGCCTAGTATCTAAAATAAAAATTGAGTTGCTTATTAGTGACCAAAGCGACGACTAGGATCAGGACACACTGTATTTGTGCCTTCACAGGTAGATTATAGACAAGGTAGCTTTTGAGCTCTGAATGTTGTAAAGAAATAACCAAGACTCTTCCGAGGAAATGTTATGCATCCTCTTGATTAGCTTTACTGAAAATTAATTTTCATTGACATTTTGATGCAAGGTTTCTAAGTGGTTAACCTGAGAGCCGCAAGAGGAGACCTGTTATAGGGCTTTCAACATTTCTGTATTAATAATGCTATTTGAGCTAATAGCTGCAGAAGCCCGTGTTGATTATGGAGTTTGTCTTGATTCTTATTATTGTTGATTTAAACTGTCCTAACCAGTTGGCTCTAATGGATACTTAGAATAATTTGATGGTGGAAGCTTAGTGATCAGCGGTCGATCATTTACTTATGTGGCAGATCGTACTTCAAAACTTGGTCTTTTGGTAGTTGGGTCATATAATCGCTTGTCTGTGTGGAAATTCATTGAGTTATTGCAGTGTTTCAGCATTAAGGTCTGTAGATGTATGTAATTCTTGGTGAAGTTAAAACAAAAAATTTTCAGATTTTAATCTATAATTCTGGAGAAAGGCTGAACTCTCATTTCGTTTTATATACGGAAAAGGGTCATATTTGCCCCCTCTACTATCAAATATTAGTTATTCGTATCCTTCGTTATACTTTTCGAAGGTATTTGCCCTCACCGTTACCTTTTTAAATATATATGCCCCTCCTCCGTTAGATAGCTTGAACCAACCTTCTAAATCTCCACGTGGAGGACATCCATTTGTACATATTTACACACCTCATTTCAACATTAACTAACCCATGACCCAAAGATTACGCCATGATAAACCATGGCTGTAGAAGGATAACAAAAACATAAGGGGAAACATTGAATTCATTAGCAACGTAAATGCATCAGTTCCTAAAAGATCAACACGTGATTTAAAATGTTGACGTAGTGAAGGAAGAGAAAAATAAAGGCCGAGTTTCAATTTTGACATCATTAGGCAAATCATAAATTAGCTGGAAGAAGAAGGTGATAACCATGTTAGAATGTAGGGAATTAAGAAGCTAATTGAGATTTAGAGATGGTCTCATATGTAGGAAGAATTAAATTAAACAGTAAAATGGTGTTGGAGAATGAGTCTCTTAGCGAATTCTACAAGTGACATTAAGCGACCCATACCAGGAGTAGTTGAAGTATTTATACGGGGAATTTCAGCTATTGTATATATAGAGCTTTATCAATGGAGTGAGTATAAAGGGAGGTTCAGAAAAGAAACTGCTAACTCTACAAAAACTTTAGGAAAATTTTTCTTGATAATGTTGCAGCCATTCAAGCCTTCATAAGTTCATATTCTTGGTTTCTGCAATTGTTGTTATATAGACCCAATTTAGAGAAGTACCTGGAGAGAAGATGATGAATCAAACAAAGAGGTAAAAGAGAGGAGTAAGTAAGGTGATAAGTAAGAGAATGTAAAAAAGTAGAAATGAGTGGTGTTGAGTTCAGGTAAAGAAGAAAATGATTTGGGTCATGCGTCGGGTACAAATATGGGTAAATGGACATTTAGAAGGTGGGTCCCGGCTATTTAATGGAGGATGGGTATATATGTTTTAAAAAATATAACAGAAAATACGAATAACTAATACTCCTATTAGATAGTAGAAGGTCAAATATTACCCTTTTCCGTTTTATATATGTATATCCCTCCCCTTCCTCCTTATTTGACACTTGAAGTCGGCACTAACTTATACCACCACTTTTAGTTATTCAATGCTAAGTGGTAACTGCCTTCAAGTATAAAATTAATTAGCGAAATGTAAATGAAATGTTTAGGAAAAGAATAAGAGAAATCGAGAGATAATGGATGGGAAAAGGTGTGGAAACTGCTGTTGGCAAAAGTTTGAGATTTTGATGAATGGATATGGAGTATTCACAAGCAATAATTCGACAATTGGTCCCTCTGAAATAATAGAACCAACCCTGCAAGACTATGAATAGAAAGTAAAACCATCGTCTTCCCTACATGATAATGGTCATCATGACTTGTGTTTCTTTTTGACTCAATGCACGCTCATGGAAAATTGGCCCCTACATGTACTCTGCGTGCTTCCTATAAATGATGCATCATCATTTCCTCTCCTCCCTCATTATTATTCTTTATATCAAATAAGTGTCGTAGAGTTAAATAAAGTAGCTGCATATTGAGAGGAGGAGGACTATTTACCAACAAATAAGTATTGCACTCCTTTATCACATGAGTTAGTTTTTCTGGTTGAAATCAGATAGGTTTTGTAATGGAGTGGTATAATTGTCAGTTGAGTTGGACGGCTGGACGACAACACACGTCGCCTAATTGGGTGCGTCTCAAACTTTTATTTAGGGAAAGGCTTCAAATGCACCTCTGTATTAATCCAAATTCCTTAGCTTTGCCATCCGTTAAACGTTTAGTTCATTCATCCACTTGCTATTGTATTTGTTTTGTTTTGAAATTAATGGAGCGAAGGAATTAAGGGCAAAAGCGAAATGTTTCCTAGAACAAAATAAACTTTTACTTCATTCATACACTTGCTATTGTATTTGTTTTGAACTGATGGAATTAAGGGCAAAAGCGAAAATATGTCCTAGACTAGAACAACATAAAGTTGCTCATCAATTTAAAATAATACGTAGCTGGCCATGGTGGTTCTCAAAGAAACATAAACAAAGGAAGAATAGTTGCTCTATTTCTTATCTAGGGGCGTACGGCACCCAACAATAACAGTATTCTTTTCACATGCACAAGTAATCCAATTCTTTACCAACTCGGATCCCAAAGGCACAAAATGTCTATCAGTGTAACATTATCTTAATCCTGATTCCTCTGATAATTGCAACGTTGCTATGTCTGCTCTTGTGAAAAAGCCCAAAAGTTAACTACTAGAGTAGTAATTATGCTAAAAGAAAAAGAATCACTACTGATAAATTTATATGCTTGCCAAATTTCACAAGTACTAAGGTTTTGCTAAAGTCGAGAGGGTTACAATTGTTCAAACTAGTAACATCAACAAAAAAAAGAGACTACTTTGAACTGAAAAAACAAAATCATAACATTGAACCAATCAAAATATGTATACAAGTATTATACTATATGTATCATCATGTGCTGTGCTGACAGCTGTGGAAACTTTGTCTTCTAATCTGAAGCTAGACCAAACTCAAGAGATTTAACTTATGCCATGGAAGTATTATAAGCAGAACACTGATTAACTGGTCTCGAAAGCTGTTCGCCAGCGACAGCAGGACATGCCATGAACCCTACAGGCACTGGCGGCACCATACAATTATACGACAAACACAATGCTACTGTATCAGGCAATGCTAGTCCTGTTACAATTGGAAATCCAGTAATATAATTATGTTGCAAATACAAAGTTTTTGTATTTCCACTGAACACACTCTCCACGTACTCCTTCGGTACTGTTCCGGTAAACCTGTTGTTGTTTAAGAACAACATTTCTACTCCCGCGAGAACGTTACTGAGTTCTCCCGAGAGCGAGTTGTGACTGAGATCCACAATGGATCCAGGACCGTATGATGATACGGTGGTTGGTGATAGTGGTTGTTGTTGTTGTTGTGGGACCCATCCTGTCAAATAGTTCCGTTGGAGGTACATTGATGACAGTGTGGAACGAAAAAGAGATGATGGAATGGTCCCACTGAAGCGGTTCATGCTTAAGTCGAGGTACACTAACTCTGAGAGTGATTCCAACATTTTCAGTGGTCCCCACAATTGATTTCTTGATACCGACAGATAACGGAGCGTTAACGGCATTTTTTTGCTAGCCAACATTCCCGAGAATTGGTTGTTACTCAAATCTAAATGGAGTAATTCATCAGGTAGCTGTGGAATTTGTCCGGTCAGTTTATTAGATCCAAGAATGAATATTTTCAGCTCAGATAACCCCGAAATCGAACTCGGAATCGTTCCCGTGAGGAGGTTGTGACTCAAATCAAGAGTGTGTAGATTCGGGAGAGTGAAAATTGAAGTTGGTATGGACCCAGTAATGCGATTGTTGGTTAAAGAAATGACACTTAGTTTTTGGAGATTACCAAGTGTAGAAGGGATAGGACCAGTAACAATGCCAGGGAAAAGAATTAGTTGAGTTAATTCAGAAAGGTTAACAATAGAAGGAGATAATGTACCTGCTAAACCAGGTGAATCAGAAAGGCCTGTGCCAAGTGTAAGAGAAGTAACACGTTTAGGAATAAATGATGAACAAGTAATTCCAGCAAAAGTGGAACATGGGTCTGAAACAGAGAAGTCCCAGCTAGTGAAAAATGCATTTGGAGTTGTTGTTGTTATGTCGGTGAGGCTATTCTTGATTTCACGTAAAGCAGCTAAGTCAATTGGACTGATTCCTTGTGCTTCAACACTAGAGAGAAAGACAAGAGGAAGCAACAAAAGGAACATCTTCATGATACCCATTTTCTTTCTTGTTTTTTCTCCTTTTGGTGTTTCTCTCTTTTAGCTTTTTGGTATCTGAAAATGGAAAACAGGAGATGTCAAATAGGATGAAGGAAGAAAGAAAAAAGGTGGTCTTTTTTTACAAAGGAATATGGTGGCTGTGGCTGTCAGATTCCTTTAGTCACTCACTCTCTTATTTGTGCTCATGTGCGCGACTATGGGGATAAGGAAAAAGAAATATAAGGTCCCAGAGAGCATAATAAACAAGGGAAAGAAAAGGTCCCAGAAAGAAGATGAGGGGCCTATAGTGGGATTTTTCTTTGGCAACCAGAGATAGGGACTGAAATGGTGTAAATGACATGAGAGTAATATTTTAGGAAGAGACAGAAAAGTAAATGAGAAATGTCTATGGGGCCAACGGTTGGATCTGTTAGCAAATACTCCCTCCCTCAAGACTCAAACTTATTTGATTGGGTACAAAATTTAAGAAAGAAATAAAATTTAAGAAAAAAAATCAACTTATTATAAAATCCTATGTGGAAATAAAGTGTTCCACATGTACATATAATTAAAAATAAAAATGTCATGTCAGATTTCTGGTGAGATGACTGTGCAAAATTCGGTTACAATGACTTTTAATGAGAATTATGTTAAGTTGAGTGACTTTGTTAGTACAATTCAAAGCAAAGTGACTTTAGTCACACATTTCTCAAAGTTGAGTGACCTTTTAAGTATTTTAGTCAAGAAAATTTCACCAAATTATCACCGCTACAGTGATGAAGCTTTTTAAATCTCGTACCATTAAGCATGTTATTTTAAGTTTTAACTGTAAATTTTTAAACTTGTGGTGTTGAAAATGACATATTCATTTTTGTTGCTATAGATTTTTTTTATAAAGAATAAAGTAAAAAGGTTTATTTTGTTTCCAAATTTAAAAAAAAATATCAATCTTATTACAAAGGACCAAAGAAAAAGTCCTCACAAACTAGAAGCGAGTATACCGTAGTAAAGAGAAGTAAATTCCAGGCAAGTAGTAAAAGTTAGTTACCAAAACTAGGAATGTGATATGTGTACAGTTGGAGCACTTGAATTGAATAGGGTCAAGAGATAGTTTTTTAAGATCCCAAACCCAACCAATTAGTATGGGAGTGGATGTCACAGCCAGTGGTTACGTCTGGACCACTGAATATGTATGTTGTACGAAACATGGAAGCAGAGAGATTGTCCCAAGTAATGAAGATGCTGCCAAAATATGAACACAACTCAGGAGAGTACACAGTCTCATACTCAGTCAGCTACAACATATCCGTGACACAATGGTTCGTACTCTGCTAGAGATCGGAGTTTGGATCCAATTTGCGAATGTGTTAGCAATGCTTACTTAGATGTGCCACTTTAACGGCTTAGTACATAGGGCGAACGTGTAAAAATTACGTTTTTCTACCCACCTTAAAGTGGATCCAGACCTTAAAATGTGTGTCCTAGAGGCACTTTTTCTTTACAAATTCAGGTGTGTAATAGGCCACACGCACACAGAGTTAAAGTGTACTCCTATCAAGATTCCTTTTACAAGTTAAGTTGCGGCCTTGCGAGAGAAGATAATGTATTAAACCATTTTAGACATAGATTTTATAATAAAGAAAGATAAAGTATGAGAAGATAATTGATAAGTTCATAGAGTTCAGTGGATTCAAAGTTTTATATAAGTATCATCTCATTTGTTATTCTCTAACGATAACAGATATGCTTTTAGTACTCCTCCGTTCTACCTTGTGACAAGGTTCAAATTACTTAATTTCGGTATGAATTTGTATATAGAGCCTTTGAGTTTTTTGAAAATAAAACCTAAATATTTGAAACTACATAAAATATATCATAAGTCATATTTAATGGCAATGCCACCCAAAATACTGTGTTGTCATATAAATTGAAATGGGCGGTATAACTTATGCTTTAAAATATTAAACTATAGTTTGTATACATAAGATATTCGGAGGAAGATAATATCTCATTGCCAGGCAATTTATATTCGCTCGAAGGGTCAATTGGTTATGAAGGGCAAAATATACGTAATACAGTTGGAAATTGTGACAGTGTAATAGTACTTCCACTTCTTTCCAAAGAGGCGATCGCACTAAAATCTCATTTGTTGTTTTCAAGTCTAATCAAAACAGAGGGACAAAAACACTAGTACTATATAAGTCAAATGGAATATTTCTTTCAAATGGCCCGCTGGGATATTTACAAATACTTATAAGGATTAAACAATAAAAATTTAAAAAGAAATCTGCATGCCGAAAGGATAACAAATTAAGATTTCTTTATTTTTCCTAACGTTATTATAGTGTCATTCCAAATATATGATTCCAGTGATAACTACATACAATATTGTATGTCCTAAATTTAGAATTTATATTTAACAATTAAATTTATGAATTATAAGCCACAAACGACCACTTATATCAAAATTTTTGGGTTAAAGTATCATTAATCTAACCGTGGTTTTATTGACTAAATAGTAGTTGGGCAATAGTAGATAGTATATAAGCCAACAATAAGGAAACAGTAGTAATAATAAAGTAATGATGTAATCAATGCAAAGAAAGAAAGAAATCTTATTGATGTAAATGGTGGATGACTTCAATGTTGGTAACAACCCATGCTATGACAAGAACAATAGCAGTGGCAACGACAATATTAACAGCAACAATGAGCACAAAAATGATAGAGTAGCGTTTTTGTGTGCATGTAGCAGCTAAAGGGTACAAATAAGGGGAGAGGAAATATATATAGGCATAGAGCCCTAATTCAACATGTCTACCCATTTTCTATGTCTCTCGATAGCTGAATAAGGTTGTCGAGACGTGATAAGGTTGGCCCTGAGACTAGCAGGGCCATTTGAGGCGAAGCGCTCATTTGCTTAAGATGAGTGGACGTTCACTATCCCGAAGGGTCAATCTTGTTCGGCTGTCAATTGAGCCGACTACATATTATCTGAAGGCATGTCGCCTCCGTATATTTCTTTGTCTATGCCACGTATCTGAATGCATAGCAATGATATGTTCGGTCTAATTTTATAGTCTCCCCACTTTCTGAATGGGTCTCAAGATGAATTCGGGAAGTGAAAAATTTTTAGCGAGAAAGAGACATGGGCGCGTCTACACCATAAATTTTGAAAATTTGTTTTTCACTTCGACTTCCCATCATGTCCTCAGCTTTTTAATTGTCGGTTTCTCTTATGTAAGCCAGACTCTTAGCAAACTCTCGTTCTTCTAGTTTAGGCATCTCTTCAGGAGTTGGATCACATAAAGATTCCGGTTGCTGTTAATTGCTATTCAGAAGCACTTAGGACGACACCACTTTTTAAAGCCATCGAATAACATTCAGGAGTAATCTTTTGCACACCCTTAATCTCTCGAATTCCCCAAGAAGTAGGGAACTTTATAACTTGGTGCAAGGTATACGGTATTGATTCCATTGCATGAATCCACAGTGATATGAAAATTAAAGACACAAATTGAAAGACAAGAAGTTAAAGAAAGACCCACTTGATTAGAGAAGAATTAAGAAAGTTAATTAGGAAAAATTAGCCTAATTACCCCCTTAATGACCTAAACAAGAGAACCACTTCTATTTGATCCTCAATTAGCTAAGATTAATTGCAAATCAAGGAAATTAATGAGCTCAAGCAAACAAGCTTAGCCAAATCCTCACAATTATCAATATTCATCAAAACTAGGTTTTCTAATGACTTTAGGAGTTTTTATACTATGGCACAAATGCCTTAATTAACCCTTAACAATGAGCCATCAAGTCATTAGCCACTGTTGGACTTTCTGATCTTCTTCTCAGTGCGATCGCACAGTGATGGTCGCTATCGAGCTGAGCTTTAATTCATAGCCTCGCGATCGCGGCTATGGTCACGCGATCGCGCAGGCAAAGGCTTCAACCAGCCTCTTGCGCGATCACGTCTGTGGACTCGCGATCGCGCAGCTTTGCCATTTGCTCTTCCGCGATCGTGTCTGGCTTCTCGCGATCGCGTAGCTCTTCTTTTTGCCCCTTCGCGATCGCATCTGTGCACTCGCGATCGCGATGAGTATTTTCAGTTCCAGAGGCAGTAAGCATGCAAAACTGCCCTGGAACCTCCAATACTTGTCCAATTAGCTCCAGTTGTGTGAACACTGCCTGTAGTTGTTGCAACTCCCTAGCTTAGCTCCTTGTGAAAGGCTTGGATGAGCGTCGGGTTGCATCATTCTCCCCGTCTTGAGAAGAATCCATCCACGGATTCACTTGATCTTTGACTTCGAAGGGAGAGAAGTCACACACATTGAACATGTTGTGCACTTGGTAATCGCTTGGCAAGTCCACCTTGTGTGCGTTGTCATTAAGGCGTTCAAGGACTTGGAAGGGGCTATCGCCTCTTGGCATCAATTTGCTCGTCCTCTTGTTTAGGAACCTATCCTTCCGGAAATGAACCCACACCCAATCACCGGGCTCAAAGATGATCTTCTTCCTTCCTTTGTTTGCCTTCTTGGCAACTTCTTGGTTTTTCTTCTCAAGTTGTTTCCTTACTTGCTCATGAAGTTGCTTCATCTCTTGAGCTCTCACCTTGGCATCTAAGCTTAAGACAACATCAGTAGACAAAGGCGTAAGATCCAAGGGGGGTAAGGGGATTAAAGCCATACACAACTTCAAAAGGTGTCATGCAAATAGATGTGTGCATGGTCCTATTATAAGAAAATTCAATCAAAGGTAGATGTTCTTCCCAAGAAGCTAGTTTCCCCTTGACCATAGCTCTAAGCATGGCACCCAAGGTTCTATTAACAACCTCGGTTTGGCCATCGGTTTGGGGGTGGCAAGAAGTGGAGTACAACAACTTAGTGCAAGCCTCCCCCAAAGCTCCTTCCAAAAATGACTAAGGAACTTGGGATCCCTATCACTAACAATAGTTTTTGGGACCCCATGCAATTTAAGCACATTGTCAACAAACAAGTTAGCTATGTGAGATGCATTACCTTGTGGCATGGAATGAAATAAGCCATTTTTGAAAATCTATCAACAACCACAAAAATGCTATCTCTTCCCCTTTTGGACCTAGGCAATACAAGGAAAAAATCCATAGAAATATCAAGCCAAGGACCTAAGGGAATGGGGAGGGGTGAGTACAAACTATGTGGAAGTAGCTTTGACTTGGCTTGCCTACACTCCAAGCATTGGCCACACACCCACACAATATCCACTCTCATTTTGGGCCAATAGAATTGCTCCTCAAGGATCTCCATTGTTTTGCCCACACCAAAATGCCCTATTAATCCCCCATTATGGGCTTCCCTCACTAGCAATTCCCTCCAAGATGAGCTAGGCACACATAACTTCCCATTCTTAAATAAGAAGCCATCAAACTTGTGAAACATCTTTTTTTCCACATCATCATTAAGTTCCTCCTCACCACGCATTCAGTTGATTCTTCTACCCCTTTCCTCCACTTCACAATTAGCATAAAGTTCTCCAAACTCCGGATCATTTGCATACATCTCCCTCATGCTCTCAAAGCCCATCAGTTTGGACCCCAAAGTAGTCAACAACAAGTGCCTTCTTGATTGTAGCACAAACTTCCTTGATAAGGCATCCGCCACCACATTCTCTTTCCCTATTTTATAATGGATGACATAGGAAAAAGTCTCAAGAAACTCCACCCATTTGGCATGTCTCATATTCAATTTTTCTTGGGATTTGAGGTGTTTTAAGGATTGATGGTCGGTTCTAATGACAAATTTGGACCAAAGGTAATGTTGCAAATGAGCCAATGCCCTCACCAAGGCATACAACTCTTTGTCATAGGTGGAATATTTAGTGGTTTCTCCCTTGATTTTCTCACTAAAATAGGCAATAGGTTTTTGTTCTTGCATCAACACGGCTCCAATACCTACCCCACTAGCATCACATTCAATCTCAAAGGTCTTATTAAAGTTTGGCAATTGAAGGATATGTGTGGAACTAAGGACTTCCTTCAATTTTACAAAAGCCTCTTCTTGCTCTTTCCCCTATACAAACACCTTATCCTTCCTTGTCACTTCGGTCAATAGTGCGGCTATAGTGCTAAATCCCTTCACAAACCTCCTATAGAAGCTAGCCAACCCATGAAAACTTCTCACATCACCAATGCTTCTAGGAGTGGGCCAATCTCTAACGGCCTCCACCTTAGCCTCATCTACTTCTACACCATTTTCACTCATCACAAAACTAAGGAAAACAACTTTCTCAACACAAAAAGAACATTTTTTTAAATTAGCAAATAGTTGTTCCTTTCTCAAGACATCAAACACTTGTTTCAAATGATTAGCATGTTCATCAATGGATTTGCTATAGATAAGGATGTCATCAAAATAAACCACAACAAATTTTTCAATGAAGGGTTTGAGTACATGATTCATCAACCTCATGAAGGTTGAAGGAGCATTGGATAAGCCAAAAGGCATGACAAGCCACTCATAAAGACCATAGTTGGTCTTAAAGGCCGTCTTCCACTCATCACCCAGTTTCATATGGATTTGGTGGTATCCACTCCTCAAATCAATTAGATCATAGCCAGGAAAACATCTTCATATTGATCCATCCCTAGAAGATTCTAGCTGAAGGATTTTCAGCAACTATGTCAGATGTTCTATTGTCCATGATCTTTTAGAAAAAGCGAAGGACGATAGAAAAATGGAGAAGAAAAATACATAGGATTCGCTTTATCGCGAGCAAAATGATCACCGTATGGCACAAGCTTTTGAAAACCATGTGACAGAGAATATGGAGAGATGTGTCGCTGTGGGTTGAGAACCCTTTAGACATTTTAGACGGAAGTTGCTAATGGACTTGTGACATGCCAAGGACGTCAAGTCTTTATATAATGCTTAAAGGATAAATATGCGTTATGCGTCATCCCGTCTATCAAGCGGTTATTTCTGCTTCAAATTGGGCCCTTAATGCCTTTTTGGTTACCATTTAATTCCTTTGAATAACATTGAATACAAAATGATTCCAATTGTTTAAGAAATGAACGGTCATTTTTTATTCAATTTGGGCTTTTGACGCCTCATCGGTTACCTTCGTGACTTTTGAATGGCATTGAATACAGAATAACTCTGATTGTTTAAGCAATCATTTCTGATTCGATTCGGGCTTTTGACACCTCTTGGTTAAACTTTGTGCCTTTGAATGGCATTTTAGAGTACCTCTGATTGTTTAAGCAATCATTTCTGATTCAATTTGGGCTTTTGGCGCCTCTTTGATTACCTTCATGCCTTTGAACGATATTGAATACAGAGTAATTCCGACCGTGTAGGAATAAACAATCATTTCTGATTCACCTTGGGCTTTTAAGGTCTTTTAGGTAACCTTTGTGCCTTTGAATGACACTGAATGTAGAACAATGTTAATAAAACGGTCTAAATTTGCACGTCTTATCCTTTAAGTAAATGCAAATAAATCATGTCCAACGCTCTTTGGGGGTTAAAAACCCGTTCAGATTGTTTGAACAAGTTGGCCTATCGGACTTGAAAACAAGTCGACTAATGACATGTCATGATGCATGATTCATAGCGCCGCTACTAAGGAAGAGTTAGCTAGACCGGGTTTATTATCCTCTCAAGCGGACAACTCGGGAGTGGGAACATCTCGGATCAAATAGATTCTAAGTCGTTTCCCCTTAAAGGAGCTTTTATGTGAGGGAAGAGGTGGTTGTAACCACCGTATTTTCAACGCACGATTTAGAAAGTGCCAGGAGTGGCGGAAGGTATGCATGCATAAGTTAAAAATGCACAAGTTTTGAAATAAATGTACAAGTCAACCTCGGGAGTGGGAGTGAAACTAACACATGAAACAACAAGTTAGAAATAACAATTTCACATAATATGCATGATAGGCGTCATATGCTGACGTTTTTGGACGAGGTTGACTAATGGACTTTAACACACCAAGGATGTTAAGTCTTCCTAATTTGATTATGGTATTTAAAATTGAACGTGTATTTTGTATCATTCCAATTGTTCTCATAATCCAAAATTAACATAAAATGACTTTATAAAATAATTAATTTTATTGTATAAATGTAGAAATAATATTTTGCTTTAGGTAATTAGAAATAATAATTGATCTTGCTACATTAAAAGTAGAAGAAATTAATTTAAAATCTATGATTTTGTTTTCATAAAAGTAGAAAAAAATAATTTTATAAAATAATTGGGTTCGTTTGAATAAATAATTGATTTTGTTATGAGAACCCACTTTTTGTGAACAAATGGTCTACACTAGACACGTTCAAATTTAAATAAATGCACACATAATATATTCAAACGTCCCTTAGGGTCGGAGATCCGTTTCGTTCGTTCAATTATGGCGAACTAATAGACTTAGACGTGAGCCGAAGTCGAAATTTTCCTAATTATGACATGATGCATGATTTCTAGACTAAGAGTGGGGGTAATCTAGACAAGGATATGGTTCCCCAAGTGGACAATCTAGGAGTGTGATCATTTGAAATTGTTGGCTGTACCACAGACCAACTATATTCCAAAATGTCATCCTAAAAGATTTTTTTGTGGTGAAGCGACCGTGGGATCCACGTAATCACCGTGTGTGTGTAAAGTGTCGTTTCTCAGGAGTGAGGGAAGTGCGGGTGACATGAAAAAATAATAAAATACAATCACATAATTCAAGAATAAAACACATAAATAAAAACTAAACCTTAATCCTACAAAAGAAAAAGAAGATAAAAGTTAGTATCGAAATAAATGAAAATAAAGCAAGTGAAGAATCCCAATTTAAAGTCCGTTATGGTTTGAACCTTGATATTCCCAACGGAGTCGCCATTCTGTCATACCCGATTTCAGACTCAACTCGAGGCGAGTCGGGTTTCGGATTTGACTGGGTGAACTCGTTTGAGTTAAGGTTTTGGAGTCGCCACCTAATATAGTTTCTAAGGTGTATTAGGTCACCTATTTTGTTTCTAGCCAATTTTAACAATTATCTTCTAAACTTAGTCTACGAACCAGAAGTCTAGGTAAGAGGTTCAGGTTAACTCGAGAGGAAGGGGTTAGGCATCTCTCGAGCCCCACCAAATATGGTTACCGACCAGACTTTATAATTGGGATTCGAAATAAGTAACTAAGCAACTTAAACTAACTAATTAGATATAAACAAATAACTAGATAATATAATAATTGAGATAAGAGGTCCTAATAGGCTTCCTCCTTAAGGATTGCACCTTACAAAAGGGATGAAAATGAGTTAGTAAAATAATAATAAATAGTAATAATAATAATAATAATAATAATAATAATAATAAATAATAATAATAATGAGGACAAAATAATAATAATGACAAAAAAGTTTTTTTTTTTTGAATTTTTCTCTTCCAAAATAGGTTATCGTCTCTTTCCAATTTTTACCTCGCAAAATTTAAAGAAAAGAGTTAGTGAATAATAATAATATTAATAAAAAAAAAATAATAGTAATAATAATAATAATAATAATAATAATAATAATAATAATAATAATAATAATAGTTTTTAAAATAAAGGAGAATGAGATTTTTGAAAGTGTCGGCTCAGGCGTGTATGAATTGGATAGAGGTTAGGGACGTCGATACGGCTGCGAACACGCCGGCCGGTCGTGGTGCCACATGCCAAGTACCGGTCCCATTACTCCTTCACCAGCTCGTTTGTAGTCACGGCTTATACACTTCATTGTAGCCTTTTGTTTTAGGGATACAGGAATGAGATTGTTTATTCATTCAAATCGGTAGGCCTCAAATAAATAATTTATTTTCCTTGGCCATATTGATATAGCATCCGTCAATTCATTGTCCGTCAATTCCTTGTCTAGGCCTCAATATATGTAAAAATATATTTTTCATTGGCCTACAATTCCAGTGTAGTATCCGTTCCAATCCAGTAAATCAACAGGGTGATCCGCTACCAAATTCGTAACGACTTGTTTAGAAATCCTTACAACAAAACAACAATAGTCAGTGTTACTTAAAAGAAATAACAAACTGTCAAATGTGGATAGTTAAGCCACCACATATATGTCAAACGAAACAGAGTAGCATTCCACAAAGTAATAATAACAGGGAATAAGTATCCAAAGTAGTAACAAATGAAATCAAGGGACCAGTGACTGAGAAACCAAGTTCTCGGCGTCGCTAGTAGGGCAGTAGTGAATATCAACAGAATAACAACATAGATAAGAAATGAGTGCACGCGAAATATCAATTTTAAGCATCGTCATGATGCGTGACCCAAACGTGAAGCAGATCTGAGGAGTCAATGGCGGAACTCCCGTGACAGCAGAGAACAGAACAGACAAACGATATTGGGAAAGAAGGAGGAGCAACACCAGTCCGCTTGGCGGCGTTACTTCCACTCCAATTCCCCTTTTGATTTCCAAAGAAACAAATCAGAGACCAGCGAGAAGTAGAGGTGGCCGGTGACGGCTCTGTTATCGGAGATGGTGGTATTCCGGTGAAGAAGCCTAGTGAAGATGATGATTTTACGGCCGCTGAACCACTTCCCAAACCCCCGATCATTGATTTTGTACTCCATCCGTTTTGATTTTTCGGTGAGGTTGGTATTAGGCAGTGGGTGTGTGTACGTAATGTTTGTGACGACTGTGTGGTGTAGATTGATACTGTGTGTGTCGATGGAGTGAAGGAGAAGGACGGGGTCATCGGGTCTTCTTATATTTGGTGTGTGTACGTATGGTATTGGAGGGGTGTTGGTGTGTGTATGTGTGTTGATTTTACTGATGGGGCAATGGAGAGAGAAGGTGGAGATGGTGTTGTCTGTCTAGGGAAGAGGAGTCGGGTATGTGATAGTGTGTAGATGGGTTTTTGGTGAAGGAGGAAGGGGAGTCCGTACTGTGTATGCCAGATATCCGTTTATGTACTGATGATGATGTGAATAGTTGATGATAAAAATGTGAAGAAGAAAAATCATTATAATAAATAATTTGAAAAAGTAGTTGTTAGGAGTCTTCCAAAAATATGAGAGTGAAATTAGGGATTTGAGAATGATTTTAGGGATTAGGATAAGATTTGGGGGACTGATTTAGGAAAAGATTTGGGAATTAGGAGAAGGTTTGGGATTTAAAAATTCAAATAATACAAAATATTTTGTTAAGAAATTTGGCTAGGTTCAGAGTAAAAAATGTAAATGAATAAAAGTAAATAAAGATAAATGAAGAATTTTGGGTAGTAATTTTGAAATATGGAAGAATTAATAATAAAAAGGAATTTGGACACTTTAATTGGCCAATATTTAACTTAAAGGTGTAAAAATAAAATATGGATATACATATATTATAAAATGCACAAATAAGTATTAAATAAACTCAAATAGAATTATTTAAATATATATAATCACAAATAATTACTAATTTGCACAAATAATCATAATTGGAACAAACTTGACATGTAGCCTAAATGACGTAGTTATATAATATAGCCAACTAATATTATAAATGTACTAATTTCACAAATAGTCACAGTTTTGACAAATAGCATAAATGATGCAAAAGTTACGTAATATAGACACACTTAAGTATATAATATATAAATAGAGGATAACGCACATAAATGCATGATTTCTAATGCACATTTTGCACAAATAGTCACATTGCACCCTTAAGTTGAATTATGCCAATTTTAGAAAAAGGAGGGACAAAATTGGGTGTCTATACCACTATCAATAATCAAAGAATAAGTAGTCCCTTGAACCTTACAAAATGCATGGAATAAATTCTCCCTTTGACTCGACTCCTCCTTCACTTGCACCCCCATAATTCTTCTCACCACAAGAGAAGCATAGACATCATCTACTTTCCCACTATCCATCGGCTCCTCAAAATCATCGTCATGGCATACCTCTATCTATCTCCTCATTATCACTACCCCCGTTTTATAGCCCCCATCACCTAAAGCAATAATAGTTCTCCTATTGGGACAATCTCGCATCATGTGGCTACGGCCATTACACTTGTAGCATTGAATGTTAGATAAGTTTTCAAGTTTAGCTTTATTACCTCCCACCTTGTGCTCCTCCTTGGGCTTGTTTCTTTCAAAGTTGCCTTTGAAGTCACGTTTGGGCTCCTTAGCTTTATCCCATGGGGTATAGGCCTTCACATTATCCTTTCCTTTGTTCCAAGTGGATGAGATGTTTTTGGCTTTGTAAGACTTGTCTAG
Source organism: Petunia axillaris subsp. axillaris (assembly GCA_029990575.1). Classification (NCBI taxonomy): domain Eukaryota; kingdom Viridiplantae; phylum Streptophyta; class Magnoliopsida; order Solanales; family Solanaceae; genus Petunia; species Petunia axillaris. The sequence goes on along the minus strand of JARKNS010000002.1, from coordinate 48,613,077 downwards.
CTTGATCCCGTTCTCCACCTTTTGAGCCGCTTGGAATGCTTCAATCAAGTTTTCAAACCGGTTCAATTCCATTGGGAAGGAGATCTCCCGATTCAAACCTCCAAGAAACTTTGGTATGAGGGACCGGTCATCATCTAACATGTTAGCTCTTATCCTAGTCCTCTCAAATTCATCAAAATACTCCACCACGCTCTTGGTTCCTTGCCTCAAATTGTAGAACCTTTTTGAGCAATTCATCCTCACATTGTGGAGGTAGAAACCAAGCCTCCATCATGGCTTTCAAAGCCGCCCAAACCCCATTGGCAATGAGCACTTGTGTTTACCTTTGTCTTCTCGTGGAGTCCCACCAAGTAGAAGCATAGCTTTCAAATTGGTAGATAGCATACTTCACCCTTATAGCATCTTAGACGTTGTTGATTTAAAAGATTCTCTCCATCGAGACCACCCACTCCATGTACTTATCCGGATCACTTTCACCTAGGAAGGTTGGTAGGTTGACCTTGATATTGTTCAACCCCCTATCTTCATCGTGATACCTCCTTTGTCCACCATAACCCCCGTGGTCATAGTAGTCTCCGTCACGATCCACTCTCTCTTGGTAACCTCTCCCAAATCGACCACCTCGACCTGTAGCTCCACCAAAAGGAATTCCCCTCGTTGGGCTTCACCCGGATAACGAAATGGTTCATTGTCATAGTTCTCATCCTCATGAAGACCCTCAACATTAAGTGGCTTGGAGTGTCATTCCTTGGTTGCTCATTTCTTGGGAGATCATGAGTAGGATCCCTCGCTTGTGGAGTGACATTCGGCGAATAGGTATCTCGGACCACCATTTGAGAGTAACGGTCATTGGCCCGAGAGATTTGGCTTGGTCTATCACCCCGCACCCCCACGGTTGGAGGTGTGCCAACTACTTGCTTTCCCTTTTCTCGAAGCTCTTCTTTTGTTGTTAGCTCCTTCACCGTCCCATCCAACCCATCAATCTTATCTTTCAAGAAGCTCATCTTAGCCATCATTGCTTGCATCATGGTTTTAAGTTCCATGTCCGCTTCGACCACATTTTCCGTTATTGTACGTACAAGCAAGTAAACAAGCAATGTTAGTAGAAAGAGCCCTCACCGAGTCGTTCCCTAAGTGTTTACAATCAAATTGATATCACTCAATTCACTCGTGTTTGCACTCAACGTTCGGCTTTTACTCACTCTAGTGCTCTCTCCTCACTTGCCTTTTTTGACTCTTTGGTTATTGCAAGTTTGTTCTTCACACACTAAATCCAACTTGAGAAGACAAGACACAGACAATTGAAACTGACGAAAGCATTTTAGGAAAGTTTAAAGAAAAGAGACGAAAGAAAGGCACAAATCGAATTGGCACGAATTAGATTCGGAATTGAATGAAATTTGGTTTGTGATCTAGAAACTCACTGTTCTTGATGCTGAATTGAGTTTCGGCTGATTGGAAACTGTTACGGGGCTGTTGCGAATAATCTGTCTAAGAATTTGTTTTTCTGAAAAATTGATGTTCAGCGCGATCGCGAGCTTGGACCGCGTTTGCGGAGCTTTGCTGGTGGTACTTGGCACGATCGCGTGTGACTGTCGCGATTGCATATGCCTTTTAATTAGTGGTCTGTGTGATAGCGCTGGAACTGACGCGATCGCGTAAGCTTCTGGGTTTGAAGCAGAACCCGATTTTGAAGCTCACTTTTCAACTTGAATCTTCACAAACCACCGTTTTTGCTCCAAATTTGAGATGTATACTCCTTGTTGGTCTGTGAACAAACCCCGGTAGTTGATTCTTCGATTTCAACAACTAAATTCAAAACCCCCAATTTCTTGATGAAGAACCCTAATTTTTGAATCCTGAAATTCAGCACCAATATGTTGTTGTTTGTGCAATTCTATTTGGGAATAGTTTCTAGGCTGCACAATCTTCAAAAAGTACCAAAAATGTCACTCAATAGAAACCTAATCCTAAGACTCATATTTTTGACTTTTTCACTCTTTTTTTTTTTGACTTGATGAATAAAATTGGTTTAGTGATTATTAAAACAAACACTAATCCATCTCTGATACCAAATGATATGAAAATTAAAGACACAAATTGAAAAGACAAGAAGAAAGACCCACTTGATCAGAGAATAATTAAGGAAGTTAATTAGGAAAAATTAGCCTAATTACCCCCTTAATGACCTAAACAAGAGAACCACTTCTATTTGATCCTCAATTAGCTAAGACTAATTGCAAATCAAGGATATTAATGAGCTCAAGCAAACAAGCTTAGCCAAATCCTCACAATTATCAATATTCATCAAAACTAGATTTTCTAATGACTTTAGGAGTTTTTATACTATGGCACAAATGCCTTAATTAACCCTTAACAATGGGCCTTCAAGTCATTAGCCACTGGTGGACTTTCTAATCTTCGTCTCAGCGCGATCACACAGTGATGGTCGCTATCGCACTGAGCTTTTATTCATAGCCTCGCGATCGCGACTATGGTTACGCGATCGCGCAGGCAAAGGCTTCAACCAGTATCTTGCGCGATCGCACAGCTCTGCCATTTGCTCTTCCGCGATCGCGTCTGGCTTCTCGCGATAGCGTAGCTCTTCTTTTTTCCCCTTCGCGATCGCGTCTGTGCACTCGCGATGTGTATTTTAAGTTCCAGAGGCAGTAAGCATGCAAAACTGCCCTAGAACCTCCAATACTTGTCCAATTAGCTCCAACTGTGTGAACATACCTTGTAGCTGTTGCAACTCCCTAGCTGGCTCCTTGTGAAGGGCTTGGATGAGCGGCGGGTTGCATCACACAGCCTCCCAAGTATGATAATATAAACCATCTCTCCTGATAAGACTAGAAACACAGTTTCTATAGTGACACCTTCGGCGTAAGTTGTTAGAGTGATCTCACCAAAGGATATTCTCTCTTGAATTTTTGAATACGAAGAGTACAGTTGACTTCGACATGACTTGATATGTTAGTTGCATCTTCTCTACCACCTGAGAGATTGGATGATATTTACTCACATCTATAAGTACTCGTTTGATAACGGAGTCATGAACTCGTATTATAATCACCAAAGCATCATGATAAATGAACAATTTTCCATATGTATATGCTTCTCCGAAAGTTATCTCATCTTTGTTGTGAAATTTATCCCGTTAACTTTCAATCCCCTCCAGAATTGACATTCATCGTCCTTTCTGGTGTGGGGGCCAATGGAGATTGCTTTCCCTATCGGTTAGCAAGTCTTTCAACATCCCCTTATGAAGCAAATGTTCTACCTCATAGTGTAGCGCCTTGCAGTCTTTGATTGCGTGGCTGTGATCTTAGTAGAAATCACACCACGACTTATGATCTCTCTTACTTGCATCATTCTCATTTCCTTCGGGAACTTTACTACTTTATCTCCCAACACTCTAATGGCATTCACAAGCATGGTTGTTGACACATTGAATTTGTGTTATTAGATTTTGGGCGCTGATAGATCTTTGGACACCAAAGTAGGCCCCGACTTCCCCCTTCGGGTTGAACCCCTATGGTGTGTTCTTTCGCCTCCTCGACCTGATTACCTAGGGAATCATATGGCTCAGACCGACTCTTCGAATTTCGTTATCTGTGCTCACTCCTTCTTGAAGATTCCGGGCGGCTACTACATTTGCTGTTGTAATTTTCAAATCTATGTTCTTCTTTTTCTAACCTTATTTTTGAATAGAAATTACAGTATATCTCATCTTCTTGACGGAGGATGTTCCTGCAAATCATTTTTCAAATTTCTACAAGCTTCTAAATTGTCGCCATTTAAGTTGTTAGTGAAAGTCAAGGCTGCCCAATTTTCCTCTAAGTGTGGTAAAGTCATTCGTTTTGTCTGGAAGCGAACCATGAACAATTTAAGTGACTCAAAATCACCTTGTTTAATGTCAAAGATGTCTTCTACCCTCTTATCAAGATTCTTATTAATGGATAGCTCAGTTGTTTCAGCGAATGAACCAACCGATCTTTTTGGTATCAATGAGTACCAAGTCAAAGCTCCCTTGGTGAGCCTCTCTTCGAATTTTTCAAAAATATAGACTTGATCTCTTCTTCTGATTTCCCTTGATCATTGTGACAGACGTAGCGATTTGAGAGGTGAGATCAGTAGTCCCATCATATTTAGCTAAGTTAGGTATTTTGAACTTCATTGGGATATGCATGAGGGAAACACTTGCCTTGTATGTTTACTTTGTGCATTTTCTGATATCTATAGTCTTAATCACCTTAGGTTCCCCCGGAATTCGCTCCATCAATGTTTGAATACTTTTTAAACTTTTTCTCTGTCAACTCCTTAAATAAGCCCAACTCCTTATATTCTGCTATCACGATAGTTATACCTGACCTTCCGGATCTGGTTCTACCCAGAGGTCCCCATATTACTTCATCCTGAAGTATCGAGGTTTTAGTACCTATGTGGAGAACCGTTGAAGGCACATGTGTCTTTTAGCCGATGCTACCGGACAAAGCTTGCAACCCAACGCTTACTTTTCGGTTAATTGTTGCTTGTTCGGTGAACAGTCTGCTCTTCTCCAAGGTCGCGGTCTGTTATATCTTCATGAAATCTATAAGGGTGGCTTTTCTAGAGCTGCATCCTAATTCAACCACGCCTTTTCCGTTCTTATGGACCCTAGACAAATTCTGCTCTGAACTGGCTGGAGTGTTGGCCAGAGAGTGATCTAACGCACGGTTATGCTGAGTTTACCATCGGCTGAATCATTATTCTCCAGGTTGACCCTGCCAGCGGTAGCTACAGCTGGAAGTTGAGATGAATCTACCATTTCACACGAAAAACAACAAATTAAGAATATATAAATTCAAAAGTCAAAAATCTTGGAATTAGCATATTATTCGGACCTCATGATGGGCACCAACTTGTATATCCTATATATGTGTTTAGGTTTAACAATTAAATTAATAAATATAAGCCCACAAACAATCTTTTATATCAAAATTTTTGGCTTAATTAACATTAATCTAAGCATAGTTTGATTGACTGGAAGTTTAGTCAACAATAAGAAAATAGTAGTAATAATAAAGTATAAAGTAATGATGTAATCAAGGCAAATAAAAATGAAATATTATTGATGTAGGCCGTGGATGGCTTCAACATTGGTAGTAACCCAGGCAATGATAAGAACAATAATAGTGACAATGACAATACAATAATAAGCATAAAAGTGATAGTATAGTACTAGTATTTTTGTGTGTATATAGTAGCTGAGGGGTACAAAGGAGGAGAGGGGGGGGGGGGGGGGGGAGTATATGTAGACATAGAGTTCTAATTAAATATGTCTCTACCCACTTCCCACGTCTTTCAACGGTTGGATATAATAAAGCTGTTGAGATGTGATAAGGTTGGCCCCGAAATTAGTTGAGTCAGTTGAGGCGAAACGCTCATCTTCTTAAGTGTCCGTCTTAGTTTGCCCGAAGTCTTGAGTGTCCATTCGCTATCCCGAATCGCCAATCTTGTCTGGCTGCCAATTGAGCTGTCCACGTATCATCTGGAGACATGTTGTCTCCGTATGTTTTTTTTGTCAGAACCACGTATCCAGACACCTGACAATGATATTTGTGATCTAATTTTTACCAATACAAGTATTTAAATACATAGTTATTAGAGAAGTATAATTTACATGAACAATAAAATAGGATTTAGTATATGCCAGATGTACGTGTATCTAAGAACGTTACTAGGTATATTAAAACACAGATTTTATTGTTAAGAATATAATAAATACTATAAAAAATAGGAAAAAATGAATGTATCTTAATTATTGAATAAGAGATCCGATAAGAACTTTAACAAATTTCTGCTTATATAATCAAAAAATTCAAATTTCTTGCTTTTTAAGTAATAAAAAGATATTAGACTTCAAAGTAATATTTATCTGTAACACCTTTTAATTATGGATAGAAAACAAACCAAATAGGTTTTAAAAAAAGAATGTATCCTCAAGAAGAATATATCAAAAATTTGACTACAATATATAATTGGGACACTTACAAAAATACCCACAAAACCTAAAATAATTACAGTCACTACTCACTATTTTCAAATATTACCGGACCTGCCCACTAAATTATTTACCCACTCTACCTACCCAGACTTGTATACCATAGTTTATGCATTATACCATAAAGGTATATACCTATAAGGCATAACAAAGGTATACAGTAATAAATGTCCCTCCAGACTTGTATACCATAATTTATGCAGTATACTTTAAAGGTACACATCTATAAGGCATAACAAAGGTATACAATAATAAATGGGTAGGTTGGGTAAATACTTTTAGTTTTATGGGTAGAATAATTTGTAATGGGTATGACTTGTAAATACTTACAATTTTATGGGTATAGAGTGTAAAAATCCCTATATAATTACCATCAATTTTTAATTCTCGCACCCCTTAAAATTTAAAAAAGCATAATATACTCATTTATTTACAATCAATTTAGTGTTGACCAACTAATTATTTGATCCAACGAAGAAGTTAAATCATGTATCATTCGCATAACATTCATCCAATTCTAAGTAGGTTTTTCTGCATACAACCTTAGGGTAATTGATAAGATTTAGGAGTAGAGTCTAGCAAAGAATTTGAACATTAATTCAGCGAAATATTGAAGATAACAGGAGATGTCAATACTAAAAGGATTTTTTACACAAATATACAAATTTTTATCCTTAATTACAAAAAAAATAGTAATATTTCTCTGATTACAATGCATAGTAGTATTATTTTTCTAACACATTTAACAATAATCTAACACATTTCACTTTCACTTCCCATTTTCCCCAAATTAAAAATTCTCTCACTTACTCTCTCTTTCTCCTATCACCCACACCCACCCCCACCACCCCAACACCATAACCCCCACCCTAACACCATCACCACCACCCCACCACCATTACCCCAACCACCTCAGTGCCATCACCCCCCTCCCTCGTTTCTATTTGGTTCAGTGAAAGCATATTCAGTGGCTCATCTATAAACTGAAGAAACAACTTACGTAGTTGGTTCCATGGAGATTGCTTTCTTGTTCAGGTGCAAACATGTAAGACATGTTTCTTTATATTAAAAAAAACAGGTTCATTTTGACTTAATCATTTTAAGATACAACCAAAAAAGTAGCTAGCAAAAGTTATCAACTAGGGTAGTCCTTGTTAGAGTCTTGACACTTCACAGTATACAGGGTGGGTGGGGTGAAGGAGGGTGGTGCAGATTGATGCCGAGTTTTCCTTCTTCAAGTACGTAGTAATAGACTACTACTTGCTATTGGATTCAATGGATTTTAACAGCGTCAATGTAAGATGAGATGTAACAATATTGTTGAGCCTTATGCTATAATTAGCGGAGGGAATGAATTAGGAATTTTTATATAAAAGTATAATTTGTTAATAGTGATTTTATCCTATTTTTACGGAAATTCTTCAAATATAGACTGTCTGAAACAGTTTGAACGATGCTGAAACAGTCTTGATACGGTGCAGAAACAGTTTGATACAGTGCAGAAACAGTTTGATACGGTGCTGCAGAAACAGTTAAAACGGTGCAGAAACAGTTAGATACGGTGCTGCAGAAACAGTTGAAACAGTTAGAAATAATTGAAACGGTGCAGAAACAGTTAGATACGATTTCTGAAACGGTGCAGAAACAGTTTGAAACAGTTGAAACGGTGCAGAAACAGTTAGAAACGGTGCTGCAGAAACAGTTGAAACGGTGCTGAAACAGTTAGAAACGGTGCTCCAGAAACAGTTGAAACGGTGCAGAAACAGTTAGATACGGTGTTGCAGAAACAGTTGAAACGGTGCAGAAACAGTTAGATACAGTGCAGAAATAGTTGATACGGTGCAGAAATAGTGAGATTCAACGAGATACATTGAGGATAGATGAGGAAAAGTAAAATTGGGAAAAATGAGAGGAGTAAAAGTGAAATTGGGGGGAAATGGTGGGAGAAAAAAATAAAATATGGGGAAATAGGAGGAGCAAAAGTGATAGTGGTAGAAATATAAGAAAGAATGTAAGAGTTTGGTATGTTATGAGAAAGTATTGCTATGTTTTTGCTATGTTTGTAATTATCTTGTGTTTTCTTCGATATAGGGTAATTTTACTAAAATGTTGTTATGTTTTGTAATTAAGCTCTAAAACTTGAATTTTTATGTAAAAAATCCATACTAAAAGGTAAAAATTTCGCCCAAAAGCCACTTTTAACACTGGTATTTAGTTTGAGGCCACTATTTTTATTGGTCTCACACTAGAGGCCACTTTTGGGCCTTTATTAAATAAATATTGACTTAAGTTCTGATAATTGACTGAACTTCAGTCCATACGGCCCCTGGACTGAAGTTCCATCTTTAAGGACTGAACTTCAGTCCATATGGCCATGGACTGAACTTCAGTCCATGGTATGGCCATCGACTGAAGTTCCATCTTTAAGGATTGAACTTCAGTCCATATGGCCCTGGACTGAAGTTCCATCTTAAGGACTGGACTGAACTTCAGTCCATATGGCCCTGGATTGAAGTTCAATCTTTAAGGACTGAACTTCAATCCGGCCTCTGGACTGAAGTTCTATCTCTTTAAGCAAAAGTGGCCACAAACTAAATGTTTAGGTATTAGGGGCCTGTGCCCAAAGACCTTATCGAAAAAGTGGCCTTTCGTGCACTTTCCCCTACTAAAAGATGACCTTATCGAATCCAACTGTGGTTGGCTGAGTGCACGAATAGCTACTTTTGCCAGTGATCTTTTGTTTGAGGCGGTTTTTTTGGAAGTATACATAAATATCCGCCCATCAACAAATTTTTACTTTTAGTTGTCCATAACTTTTTCTATCCAAAAACTTAATACATAAATATATATCCAAAATATTTAAAAGATATTAAATATATATCCGAAATATATATTAAATATATATTGAATATATATTAAATATATATATCCAAAGTACATAATATTAAATATATATTCGAAATATATTTATGGTTATGGAAAGAAAGAAACAACAAAAGGTGGACAAAACAGTAATTATTCTTTTCCAATGGTTATGTGGCGTAATTGTCCCTTTTTTTTTTAATTAATTTTGCCTGAAAGGTCACTTTTTGGAACTTCAATCCTTGTGGGCTGATGTTTAAACCTTGTGGGCTGAACTTTTAGGCATGGATGCGTAAACTTCAACCATTGTGGTGTGAAGTTCAGCCAATAAAGATTTAGGTTCTAAAAAGTGGTATCTCATGACCAATAAAAATAGTAACTTCAAACCAAAGAATACTGATAAAAGTAGCATGTGTATGAAATTTTTTGAAATTTTTTCAAAAATAGGCAGTCCACTACCCAAATTACAAATAAGAGGCCATTATTATTTTTATGCATAACACCTATCCCTAAAATTACAAATTTTAGCACTCCTTCATAAAAAATACCCAAGCTACCAAATCTCCCCCTCCCCAGCCATTAAGCCGCCTGGCAGGCTCCCTCCCCCGCCAGTGGTGTCGTTACTTTTTTGTATTTTACTGGATTTATGTTGTTTATTGCGCCTAAATCATTGCTTTGGACAAGTTTATACACACAAATCTCCCCCAAAAAATAAATTATACATAAATATACATAGATAAATACGTAGCAATGAGAGAAATACAAAAATATATACAAGAAAAGTAAAAATTCATATAAACATCCTTAATATACAGATTTACTCACTCGCATATACACACTTATACAACTTTATACAATTTTATACACATGTATAAATTTGTATAAAATTGTATAAACTTGTATAGACTTGCGACAAATATTTCAGAAAAAAGGTGACAAGTCGGATAAGATTAAAAAATATGGACTATTTTTGATAATTTTCATCTTTTACTTTTTTTTTAGTATAATTATTCCAAAGTTTTACGACGGAGGAGCTCAAGAGAAGGAAGGCCGAGGCACGATAGAGCGAATTTGACACAGCCATTTTACATATGCTAAACAGCATGGAGTAGCCATACTTTAAGAATAGGGAAGCACATACTTTTTAAGAATAGGGAAGCACATACTTTTTCTTCTTTGGTGGCATTAGTAAAGAAGTTTGCTGATGCTTTGAGCCACATCAAAAAGTATTATTAATGAAGTTATTCAACTAATAAAGCCTAGCTGGACTAATAAAAAGTGAAAACTTAAAGCTTACAACATAAATAATAAGGGAGATTTACGAAAATACCTATTAAAATCAAAATATTTACTTATTTCTACCCATAAGTTTCATATTTACAAGTCCTATCCATAAACTATTTACATGTCATACCCATCTAGGCTTGTATACTATTATTTATGGAGTATACTTTAAAGGTATATACTCATATCTAGACTTGTATACTATTATTTTTGCAGTATACCTTATACACTCATAAAGTATAACAAAGGTATACATTAATAAATGGGTAGGTTGAGTAAATACTTTTAGTTTTATGAGTTGTTTAATTTTTAATGGGTAGAGCTTGTAAATACTATGATTTTCATGGATATATAGTGCAAAAAAACCCAAATAATAAAGCCTAGGTGTCATCAATAAAAGTAATAATCAATAAAACTTAACGGATAGTAAAATCCTCCTGGATATTTTCCTAGAATTTAAATTCCGAGGAAAACAAATCTTGAACTTTGACTTAAACACGCTGCTAACAGCCAAGGAATCTGTCCAACTAATAAATATTAGGTGTCATCTGTCAAAAGTTTAAACCATAAAGCTTGGTTTACGACCACTAAAAAGTCAATAGAGCTTCACATGAACTGAAAAAGTTCAAAGCAAAAGGGAAAATCCTAATTTTTGAATTGAACTCTAGGAAAGTGTCATTGTGTTCATTTAAACTCTCAGGATTTCATGGAGTCAAAATTTGAGAGAATTGTTCTAGGGCTCGAGCTGCTATTATCCTATGACCGATGATTCGTTGAATGAGATGTATTAGGTAAAACTCGGCTCGCTATGAGTCGCCTCGGCAAAACGATCTGATAACGACTGAGCACGAGATGACAAGCTAATAACCGAAGCAACTGAGTTGATTACCGAAGTTAGGCACCGAGGTCGTCGCCGAAGGCGAGCCGTAAGCTGAGCTTTGGCAACATTTACCTCGGTCGAGCAGCAAGGCCTTACCACCGAGGTCATGTATATGAACCTCGGTGAAGCGCCTCGAGTCAAAACGGCTTTGCAACCTACTACTTCAGCCCATTATCTCCATTAATGAGCGTCCAGAACGTGGGTTAAGCACTACCAAATGTGGGAAACCTGGGCTAGGATCCTGTATCTATAAATAGCACTTCATTATACATTGTAGGCATTTAGAAATACATACAGAAACTCTGTCAAATTTTGTACTCACTACGATATATTGAAATCCAGTTATTTCTCCACATTTTACGCTTATTCTTAGTATTTTCTTGACTTTCATACGAAGATTTTCTTGTATTCTAACCCAAATTCGATTTGTGATCCTAAACCGATTTAGGCCCATACAAATTGGTGTCGTCTGTGGGGATATAAGCAGAAACGCTTTGTTCCAAAGTTCAACGTACTTCTTCGTTAAAGCCCGTAATTTTTCGACAACGATATGGCTGACAGTAGTGGAAATCTTAACGAACGGACTGAAGTTCCGTCGAACCAACAGTCTACGTCTCCAATAACAACCGAAGCATTTCTAGCCTTGGTTGTCAACGCGCTAAAGGCTCTCCAAGAGCGACGGGACGAGCAAGTTAACATCAACGCCGAATTCCACGCCTCGTTAGAGGCGAGGAATAGCGCAGCACCGAACGACAGCCAGCCTTCGGTTCCCAATGGAGGCATCCCGCCCTTCGTTCCTACGGGCGCGATAATAGGGAGACCTCCCAATGGGGCCACGTCTAGGGGTTCAGGAAACATATCGAGCACGACGCCATACTTTGGGACGATTCCCACTGTGGCTGAAACTACATCCTCGGTCGACGTTGAGAGCTTGACTAGAGAAATCGAGGCACGCGTCGAGGCTCGCGTTGAGGCCCGCGTCGAGGCACGCATAGAAAAATGCCTTGAGAGCGTACCAGGGATAACAAAGACCGAAGATGAGCTTGAAATAGACCAGTACAGGGAGTTACCATTCAAGCCCGAGGCAGCACCAGCTCCAACTCCTAAAAATTTCAAGCTCATGTTCTTAAAAAAGTATGATTGGACCACCGATCCCAAAGAGCATGTAAGATAATGCATGGCGATGGTGAAGAGCAATGACTTAACAACAATAGAGCTCGAGTAAATGTTCTTGAAAAAGTTTGGCGAGTCCTTGGATAAAGGAGCACTGCGTTGGTACATGTGCCTACCGGCGGGATCAATTTTCACCTTCAAGGAAATGACCAACGCCTTTGTTAAAGCCCACACCGGAGCTCAAAAAATTCTTGAAAGGAAGGAGGATATATGCGAGGTCAAGCAACGGCCCGGTGAGCCACTTAAGGAGTTCCTTGAGCTCTTTCATGCTGAGCGCATGGAGCTACCTCGGATGGATGATACTCTAGCCATCATGGCATTTGAAAAGAGTATCAACGTTTGCAACTCTGACGCTGCTGCTGAGTTGCGAAAAGAGCTTCAGCAATACCAAGTTCTGATGTAGGAAGATTTACACAAACGAGCTTACTCCAAGATAAGGCTGGAGGAAGTTGAGTTTAAAAGCCGAGGTTATAACCACAAAAATCGAGGCGAATCCTCGTATCGCGTCGAGGCGTCGTGAGGGAATTCGAAGGAGAGGTACGAGCCATATACCTCCACGAGGCAGCCTGTCAGCCAGCTACGGGGCCATCAAGAAGATGTGGCTCAAAGGGGAAGTCATCCCCAAAAGCAACGGTGTTGACTGGCTTTAACAACTCTACGGAGAAAACTTTGGGTAAAATTACATTCAAAACATTTGTTGAAGGAGTTAGCAAGGAAACACTATTCCAAGTGTTGCCCGAGGACATAGCATACAATATGATCCTCGGCAGACTATAGATCCATTCCATGGAGGCCGTTCCCTCCACACTGCATCAAGTGACCAAATTCCCTACGCCTTGGGGGTTCGATCAATAAAGGGAGAGCAACGAGTAGCGAGAGAGTGCTATTCGGTTGCGTTGAGAAGTGGAGTCGCCCCGACCGGGCCAAAACAATAGCAACTAATGCAACTGGGGTCAAGCGAGGAGGATCTCCGAGGAGAAGTTGAAAAGATCCCAGTATGCATTTAAGAGCCTCGGAAACAAAAAGCCGAGGACTTAACTATTGAGGAATTAGAATCTTTCACCTTATTGAAAGATTTTCCTGAAAGAAAGGTATTTGTCGGCTCGGAGTTGGACCCGGAGTCGAAGAAAGCAATCATTGAAGTTTTAAAGTCCAACAACGATTGCTTTGCTTAGTCTCACTCAGTCATAATTGGTATCGATCCGGAGATCATGACCCACAAGCTGAATGTAGACCCAAAATTCAACCCGGTGAAGCAGAAGAAAAGACTTCACGCATGGGTTAAAAAGAAAGCGATCGAAGATGAAACCACAAAGTTGCAAGAAAATGGTTTCATAAGGGAGGTAAAGTATCCCGAATTGCTGGCTAATGTGGTCATCTTACCAAAGAAAAATGGCAAGTGGAGGATGTGCGTAGATTACACTGATTTGAACAAAGCTTGCCCCAAAGACTCCTATCCATTGCCACAAATAGACAGGTTAATAGACTCCACGGCTGGACACAAACTATTAACCTTCTTGGATGCTTATTCGGGCTACAACCAGATCTTCATGGACCTGAAGGATGAAGAGAAGACCTCGTTCATCACTGACCGAGGTACTTTTTGCTACAAAGTGATGCCCTTCGGTTTGGAAAATGCGGGTGCGACATACCAGAGACTAGTGTGTCGCATGTTCAAAGAGTATATTGGCAAATCTATGGAAGTTTACATAGATGATATGCTCATCAAATCGATTTGAATGGAGGATCATCTGAATCATTTGAGGGAAGCTTTTGCTGTTCTGATGCAATATGGCATGAAATTAAACCCAGAGATGTGCGCCTTCGGCGTGGGTTCGGGTAAATTCTTAGGATTCATTGTCTCCGAACGAGGAATCGAAGCCAACCCAGACAAGATTAATGCTATCGATGAGATCCCCGAGGAGTTGACCGGGGTGAAGGAAGTTCAGCGCTTAACTGGCCGGATCGCTGCCTTGAGTCGATTCATCTCAAGGTCTTCGGAGTGATGCCACAAATTCTTCTCTGTCTTCAGGAAGAATAGTCACTTCGAATGGAAACCGCAGTGTAATGAAGCACTGAGAGACTTGAAACGCTATCTGGCTAACGCACCGTTGCTCCCCAAGCCAAAAGATGGTGAAACGTTGCTAGTTTACTTGGCTGTGTCCGAGGTGTCAGTCAGTGCTGTGCTGGTTCGGGAAGAAGATGGCAAGCAACAACGCATCTACTATGTTAGCAAGACACTCCTTGATGCTGAGACCAGGTACCCACACTTGGAAAAAATTTGCAGTTGCTTTAATTATTACTGCCTGGAAACTACGACCTTATTTCCAATGTCACCCAATAGCAGTAGTTTCAACCTTCCCTTTAAGAAGTATATTGCATAAACCTGAATTATCGGGGAGGCTATCAAAATGGGCGGCAGAATTGAAAGAGTATGACATCACTTATCAACCCCGAACAGCCATCAAATCCCAAGTCTTGGCTGACTTCGTAGCTGATTTTAGTGTTGGGATCCTGCCCGAAGCCGAAAAGGAGAATTTAATGTTGAAAGGAACAGCTTCGGGGCTATGGATACTTTACACCGATGGGGCAACTAATTCTAAGGGTTCGGGATTAGGTATAGTGTTGAAAGCACCCACCGGGGAGAAAATCAGGCACTCGGTTCGGTTAAAAAAAGTGAACAACAACGAGGCCGAATATGAAGCGGCTCTAGCAGGCTTGGAGTTGGCTAAAGAAATGGAGGTGGAAAGAATTGAGTTGAGATGCGACTCACAGCTGGTGGTAAATCAAGTGCTCGGTGAATGCAGCTATTTTTGGACCGAGCACAGAGGATTTTGACCAAATTCCAAGAATGGCAAATTAAACGAGTGCCTCGGGAGGAAAATACCGAAGCTGATGCTCTGGCAAACTTGGGTTCGGCAGTCGATGAACATGAAGCCCACTCGGGGACTGATTCAGTGGTTCGGTTGCTATCCGCACAGATGAGAGAAATGAAATTGCAGGTCAACTCGGTGGACCACAAATGGGATTGGCGGAGTAAGTTCATCTCTTACTTCGACTCGGGGACTGTCTCTCAAGATAAAAAGGAGGCCAAAAAGTTAAGGACTCAAGCGGCTTCATACCATATGATCGAGGGCAATTTATATAAGAGATTGTATTGCGGCCCGATGGCCAAATGTTTGGGTCCAGACGAAGCAAGATATGTAATGGCCGAGGTGCACGAAGGCGAGTGTGGAAATCACTCGGGGGGAAAGCCTTTGGTGCGCAAACTAGTTAGAGCTGGATATTATTGTCCCACCATAAGCACAGATGCAAAGGCCTTCGTGCAAAAATGTGATAAGTGCCAACGCCATGCCCGGATGATCCATCAACAGACTGAACCTCTGCACTCGGTCGTCTCACCTTGGCCTTTCATGAAATGGGGGGTGGATATTGTTGGACCCTTACCAAAGGGAAAAGGTGGCGTTCGGTTCATCCTTGTATTAACTGATTACTTTACTAAATGGGTGGAAGCAGGAGCTCTTACCGAAGTTAAACAAAAACAAGTAATCGATTTCATCAAAAAGAACATCATCTATAGGTTCGGTGTCCCGACGGAAATTGCTTGTGACAATGGTAAACAGTTCATGGGAGCAGCCATCACTGATTTCTTCAAACAATAGGGGATCAAAAGAATTGCTTCGACCCCCTATCATCCAAGTGCCAAACGCCAAGCTGAGTCTTCGAATAGAATTATAATTGAAAATCTTAAGAAAAGACTCGATGAGAAAAAAGGTCCTTGGCCCGAGGAGCTGCCTGGCGTGTTGTGGGCCATGCGGACAATAGAAAAGAACAGCACCGGTGAGACTCCTTTTCACTTGCTTACGGTATGGACTCCCTCATCCTCGTGGAGGTGGGCAAGAGGTCTCTAAGCAACCCCTATGGTATGGCTAAGCTCCGTTCATAGCCTGAAAAATACTGACGATCTGTCCTCATCGTGGTCTTTTGGTGATAGAACCAGGATGGAAAGAACTGAAAAACATAACTCTTCTTTTCCAACCAAGTCTTCTGTACGCTCACACCACCGAGGATGAGAATCAGCAAGCCATGCACATAGAGTTAGACCTGCTCGAAGAGAAAAGAGAGTTGGCTTTGGTTCGGCTAGCTGCTCAAAAAAGGCAGATCGAAGCATATCTCAATAGGAAGGCCAAACTTAGAAATTTTAAAGTTGGCGATTATGTGCTGAAGTCTGCGAACCAATCAACGAAGGAAGAGAATGGAGGAAAAATCGTCGCAAATTGGGAAGGACCTTACAAAGTCAGAGCAATCGTCGGAAAAGGGTCTTATCAAATTGAAGACCTGCAAGGCGTACCCGAACCCTCGAATTGGAACATTTCCAATCTAAAGCGGTACTACTTTTAATCAAGGTAAATATTCCCTACTCTTTTTAAATTTACCCACAACCTCGAGCTGAACAACGCTCCAAGGGCTTCGGTCGAAATGTACTAACTTGCTCCTCGTTTCATTTTGCTTTACTATTTTAGGAAGCAAATAAAACGATTTCCAGTGCTCGGATCTTCATCAAGATTCACACCCGAACACTGGGGGAGTGAGAGGCGAGTTGCAACCGAGGTCGACACCGAGCCTCCCAACCTAAGCCTGTCTATTCGAAAACCGGGGGCTGACACCCGAAGGATAGATTAGTACATTGTAATTACGCGCGATAGTGGCATACTGTTTTTTTTTTATGCCCAAGGCCTACTTCGGCAGGGGTTTATATAAACAGCTAATTTTGGCTCGCTGATATTATCAATGAAATAAACTTGATTCTATATCTCTTTGTTTCTACGATCTTGCACTTTGATGTTTCACTTTAAATGCATCGGCTCGAGAACGAGACATCGTTATAAGTTCGCGTCGGTTTTACCTAATTAAGCTTTGCAAGCGAAACTACTCCTAAGTGTTCAGTTCGTGCAATAATTAACATTTAAAGCGAAATGCAAAGTCATATCATTAAAAGGCCCGGAGGCTAATTATATTCAATAAAAATAAATTGATCCGAAAGTCAAAGGCATATATACATCCAAAAGCCCGAAGGCTTGCGTCAAAAGGCACGAAGGCCCAAACAAAAAAAAAAACAGGATACAAAAAACGAACTATTTTGTTCCTAAGGGTTCTCCCCATCGGCAACTTCACCGCCCTCCTCGGTGCTCTTGCCCCCTTCATCTTCTTCGGATTCACCAACATCCGAACCCTCACTCGAGGGAAGGTCATCCACAATCTTTTGAGCCTCGGCAGCAGCATCCTTGGCTTTTGCTATCTCCTATTCAAGCACGATTTGCCCAGTTTGAACCTGCTCGAGTGTGCTAAGTCTAGTCTTGACAACGACCCAAGCTTCCTCAAAAATTGCCCTCGTCGCTTTGACCTCGGCTCGCTCGTTGAGGTAAGCAATTCCGCCTTGAAGTTTTGAAATCTTGCCCCGAAGAGCAGGCACTTGATCTACCTGGCTTTGCAACCCCACGTCGTGGTACTCCTCAAGTTTGCCACGGTATTTCTCGCCTGCGTCAAGCACTTCAGTTTTGGCTTTGAACAGCTCGGCTTTAAGTCGAGCGTTTTTTAGGCTCAGCCTCGAACGCTCATTTGTAAACTCGTTTCTTACAGCCTGAACTCTAGCCTCGACAGACTCCAAGACCCAATTCAAATTAGCTTCAACCTTAGCCGAAGCCTCATTAGCGCGCTCCAGCTCTTCATTCAAAGTGGCAAATTTTGCTTCCAACTCGGCGATTCTCCCTTTAAGTCCTCTTTTTTATTTGCCCCAGGCGGCTATAGCTGCCTGAATTTGCTCTGCTCGCTCGCGCTCGAGGTGAATAGCCTGCAGCGCAAGGACCAAGCTCTGCATGAAACCAAAGCATTAGTGTAAAAAAAAAAAAGGAAAAGCAAACTATGCGAATGAAGTGCACGAAGACTTACCCGAAGGGCAGAAGCGGCTGAAACGCCCATCAAACTCATAGAGGCGAGATTCCGAAGGGCGTGAGCCTCGGTAGGTCCAAGCATAGCGTCAAGGGCAGCAACATCCTCCTTGGTAGGATCCATCAGATTGGCCTCGGGAATGATTTCAAACGCCCGAGGTACGGTGGCGGAGGATTTAGCCGAAGCTCGAGAGGCCTTAACCGTGCTCTGGATCAAGCCTTCGCCTACCTTAGCCTTGCCTTTTCGCTTTGCGGCCTCTTGATCAGATTCCTCTACATTTATTACTTTGGTTGCCCTACCGACCTCGGTACCTGGTTCTGGAATCTTCTCAGAGGCTGGCTCTGGCACTGCCTCGGGAGCCATGGGATGAATCTCCTCATCACTGGGCTCATCAACGAGACCTCGACGCTTTGTGTTTACTGCTTCGGCAGCGGGGGTGGCAACTTCTTCAACCTGAGGTCCCTTGGCTTTGGTGGCCCGCTTCAAATCAGCTCTTTTCCTCTTAGAGCCTGGGGAAGGGAGAGAAGTGATCTCACAAGTATAAGATGAAGTAGCAGTGGGCACACATAAAAATCGACCTATAAAAATGTCGTCACCTTATGAAGTCCCTTGGCCTTCCTATCTTCGGCGAGCTTCCTCGCCAAGCTCGCCATTTGATTGACGCTTTCGATGGCGTCGATCAACTTCTTCTCTTTCTTTTTCTTCTCTTTCTTATCCTTCTCCATCTCCCCTCTCTTCGGCCTCTTCTTCCTCCCTCTCTTCGGCATCCTTTACGGCCCTGTTGGAGAAACCTAAATGGGAAGAGAAAGAGAACATCAAGATGCAGTAATTCAAAGCAAATTTTAAGGAATTGTGAGCGTAAACGTATAACTTACCATGGCTCTTGCATATCCCTCGGTTCCCCTTCAGAGTGGCTAAGATCATCCACTGCCAACGTGGATGCGTCTCTTGCTTCATAACCTCGGTGGTCCACTCGAGCAAATCCCCCAGTGGATTGACTGGAACCTTTTCAGCTGCAAGTCACAAATAGGAAAATAAGCCCAAGTTGTGGTGATCAAGAACCGAAGGGAAAACGATGACACTTACGTTGAGCATTCCACGCTATGGGAAAACCAGGTTCGGGTGACAGCAGCCTCGTAGGAATGAGCACATATCGATCATTCCAACCTTGGTCACCATGGTCTTCACTTTTACTCAAAATAGCGTAAGACCCCCGAGGTAAGAGGGCTACCACCTCGACTTTGTGAAAGTAGGGATAGTAGAGCGAGATCAAGTGTTGGAAGGTGAAAGGCAACCCAGCTAGGTTGCTTAAGTGTTCGAGGGCCTGCACAAGTCTCCAAACCCCGGGCCCCACTTGAGGCAAGCACAAATTATAAGATCTACAAAATGTGTCGATTATGGGATGAATTGGCAAATTGAACCCTATGGTAAAAGGATATGTGAAAACCGCAGAATACCTCTCAACTTGAGTGGAGGCAGCTGAGTCCGGGGCCGGAATCCTAATTTCCACTTCGGGCCCCCATCGACAATCAGCCCTAACAATCTCAACCACGTCTTCGGTTTTGATACTCGGGGTGACGTGAACCGGTATGTTCCTTTTCTTCCCCTTTTGGGCGTCGGATTGGGCATGAACTTTTAAGTCTTTGTCATTGCTAAAACTCAAAGGGATGACCAGCCTAGGGTCTATCTGCACTTCGATGGGGATCTTCTTCCACGATTTCTTTGAAGTGCCAGCTTTTGTCTGAGACCCCTCATTGCTGGCTTCGGCTTAGCCCCTTTGGCCACTTGCCCCTCTACTGACTTCGGTCTCGCCCTCTGGGCCACCTACTTCTTTGACACTGGTGACATCATCTACCCAACGTCATCTCTATCATCGCCGTGGTCGTCACCACCAACATCTATACCAACGTCATAACTGACCTCCGCTGTGTCGCGACCAGCCCTCGCCTTGCGCCGTTTGGGAGCAGTGGCTGTCGAAGTGGCCTCGCCACCACCTTCCGCCTCAATCATCTGCAGCGGTGGTACGGTGGCAATAAAATCTCCGCTCATTATCGCGGCAGCGAAACGCTCCGCCCTCTCGCCAGAGTCGCTAGAGCCATGGCCGGAATTTGTAGCTGACATGATGATCAGATTGGAAAGAAGATTAAAATAAAGAAACACGTTTGAAGACTAAAAGCTTTGTTTCTATTTCTTCTACTGTTTGCGGGTGTTGTTAAAGTGGCAAAGAGGAGAACCTGATGAAGTATTTATAGGGAGTGTGCATGTGCAAGTGGCAAAGGCAATGATGACTGTAACGTTGGAAGACGAGAGAAAAACGGCGTGGTCGTTCGATGCCCAATGAACGGATTCCACGTGTCATTGAATAGTAATTTGAAAGGACGCGCACCGTTGACAATATTTGAAACGCTTGGGTAAGATCGAGCCACGTCGCTTTCCCGCGGAATTTAACTCCACTCCTCGGTAACTTCGGTAATTAACCGAGGAGTGGGGGGACTATCTGTATTGGGTAAATATCGGCTCGCTATGAGTCGCCTCGGCAAGACGATCTGATAACGGCCGAGCACGAGATGACAAGCCAATAACCGAAGCAACTGAGTTGATTACTGAAGTTAGACACCGAGGTCGTCGCCGAAAGCGAGCCGTAAACTGAGTTTCGGCGGCATTTACCTCGGTGAAGCGCCTCGAGTCAAAAAGGCTTTGCAGCCCACTACTTCCGCCCACTATCTCCATTACTGAGCGTCCAGAACGTGGGTTTAAGCACTACCAGATATGGGAAACGTGGGCTAGGATCCTGTATCTATAAATAGAACTTCATTGTACATTGTAGGCATTCAGAATACATACATAAACTCTGTCAAATTTTGTACTCATTACGATATATTGAAATTCAGTTATTTCTCCACATTTTACGCTTATTCTTAGCATTTTCTTGACTTTGATACGAAGATTTACTTGTATTCTAACCCAAATTTGATTTGTGATCCTAAACCGATTTAGGCCCATACATGAAATGAATAGGAAATGCCAACACAGTTCTTCAAACTTAAACGTGGCTATTGTCGATTAAATTTCACTTATTTAGCAATTCTACTATAAATGACGATCAGCTTAAGTTTTATAGCATAAACAAATCTTTCAAGCAAACGCAGGTCGAGACATGAACTTAGTCTAAAATCAATTCCTAAGAACAAGCAACTGCCTCCACTTTCCTAATTCAACAAATAGAAGAACAAGAGTCCAAGATCACTAATCTAGTGTTTTTTTTCCTTCCCATTTACACCATTTGACAAAAGCACAATTACTGTTTTCATATCAAATGAACTTTTAGGAGATATAAGTAGCCCATGAAAATATGTCTTTCCTAATCTGTCCAAATTTGAGTGGATTAATAATCCGTCCATTAATTAATTTAACACATTGTAACCTGATCAATTCAATTCGTGTAAAAATTGAGTTGATTTGGGCCATGTATGTAGCTCATATTGTCATATTGATCAATGAGAAATCTTGTCAAATTATATATCAAAATATCATTTTTATTTAATATGTTATTTGTAACCGCAAATAAAGAAAAAATGATTTTAATTAGTATTTTTGTTTATTAATCAAATTTCAAGAAAAGAAACAAGAAATTTAAAACTTGGATTCGGCCATGACATCTTATTTAGTCCATCTTTACCCAATCAATATTGGGAGAATTACAGATTTGAGCACAAATGTATCCGGTTTTGAAAACATAAGCAGTTTTTGGTCTTGAAGACATAAACACTTTTACGTTAAATGAAGCTGAAAGTACATAAATATCCTTACTAATAGAGAACTTTTCGTAATTATAAAAATGCCACCGCATCTTTTTAAATCCTAAATTACAAAAAACGCTACTACCAACAGAAAATAATGACAATCCGATTGTGTTTCATGTCCATTTTATGAATAAAAAATACCAAATCATCATCGGTTTGCTCATATAAAAAAAATTAAAGCAAAACATAACATAAGACCAATCCGGCATCATGTTCATTTTGTAATAAATGATACCAGATCGACCTTACTTTATTGATTCACAAAAGATACCTTCAAGTGCTTATATTTTAGAAATAATGATAATTCGGCTATGTTTATGCATATATTGAACTAAAAATTGCATTTGTTTGGCAAACAAATGAGTCCAAATCGTTTTCACTTCGTTCATCCACAAAAATGCATATGAAAATATAAAAATTAAATGAAAAATATAATTGCCCAAATCTGTCATCATTTACTCATAACCTGAGCGAAATATTAAGTACACTTTGCAAATGAATGAGTTTAAATCGTCTTCACTTCATTCATCCATAAAAATATATATGAAAATATAAAATGAAGACAATTCGACTGTATTTATTCATAACTAAGCAAAAATACGGTCTATTTTACAAATAAATGACACTAAATCGGCATCACTTTCCTCATATAAAAAAATTTAAAGCAAAACATAACTAAGGGTAATCCGACATCATTTATTCATAGTGTGAGCCGAATACTATGTATACTTTGCAAACAAATGACAACCAACTTGTCATTACTGTTCATAATATAACATATTATAAAAAATAGAAATTATAGCAAAATTACATAAGAAATAAATAAATGAAAAACAAAATTTGAGGCAAGCCGTGTAAATCAAGTCCGGTGAGTCTTCTTCTCCATAAATTGATACCGGAGCAAACAAACAAAATAAATGTAGCGTGCTTCGTGATACAAAAGGGAAGCTCGTCATTGAGAATTGAATCCAATGGGAACGTGGGATCAATAGATTCCCGAATAGCATCAGCTACTTTATCATTTAACCTTTGAAATTGAATTTGTTAAGTGCGTCCATGAGGCAGAGAGTTTATATTCTTGTGAACCTGTTACTGTATTCCTTTATATTCTTTTGGCCACTATAAAGATCAAACCCAGTTTATAGTATACGTCATTCATGAAGTGTACATCTTATATATTGATTTTCTTGAGGTTAGCAGGGAGGTTTTGGCATTTTGAACTTTTTCAAAATCAGATCTACACTAATTTAGTATGATTTTTGAAAAATCAATTATAGAAACGGAAAGAGAAGGCCAAGATGAATCTGAAGATGTAATTTTTCGAACATTCCGCATCGGGCAGTGATGGCCCGACGACGGTCAACGACAGTAAACTAGTAAGAAGGAGAAGAAGTGGGAGATGAGTTTTATAGAGAGAGAATGTGAGAATGTCAAATAATTGTAGATAAGTGTTTAAAAGGTAGAAGTCGAAATATTTTTAAATGTAATCAAAAGTGTTTATGCTATAAAGACCACAAAAAATAGCTCACCAAATAAAGACTAGGCACTAACGTGCTCATTCCACATAAAAAAGGGGAGTTTTTGTTTACACTTATATACAATTTAGAGGCCTTAATTACAAAAAATAGCAATATTATTGATATTACAAAAACATAGCATTATTTTTTATATACAAGTTGCTACAAACAACTAGAAAAGGGTAAAACCTAGCCTCCACCTCACATCCCTCTCCCCGAACGCCTCCTTTCCCGCCTATTAACCTCACTGCCGCCGCTAGGCTGCCGCCACCGCCGTCTAGGTCTACAAAAATAGTGTAGATACAGTTAGAAACAGTTAGATGTAGTGTTGAAATAGTGCAAATACAGTCTGAAACAGTGCAAATATAGTTAGATACAATGCAGAAACAGTGCAGAAACACAGGAAAAAATGCAATAAATACAGAAGCAGTGCAGAAACAGTGTAGAAACATTGCAGAAACACTACAGAAATACCGAAAAAATGCTGAAACGGTCCAGAAACAGTTGAGAAACGATGCAAAAACTTAGAGACAATGTAAAATAGTTAGATACAATGCATAAATAGTTAGAAATTGTGTAGAAACACAGAAATAGTCCAGAAACTCCGAAAAAGTGCAAAAACGGTCCAGAAACAGTGCAGAAACTTAGAAGTAGTGCGGAAACAGTTAGATACAGTGCGGAAACAAAGCAGAAATAAAGAAATAGTGCAGAAATGCAGAAACAGTGCAGAAAAGCTGGAAAAGTACAGAAACGTTGCAGAAATAGTTAGATACAGTGCAGAAACACAGAAACAACACAAAAACACAGAACTAGTGCAGAAACGCCAAAAAAGTGCAAAAATAGTCCAAAAACAGTGCATAAACTTAGAGAAAGTGCAGAATCTGTCCAGAAATAGTTAGACACAGTGCAGAAACAGTGTAGATACAGCGTGATACGCCGAGATACAATAGAATAAAAAAGATGAAAACGACAACAGAGTTGACTGGAAAAATACATTTATGATATATACAATTGCAGATCTGAGCAGAAACACCATAAAAATCAAAATTTCTAATAAAATTAATAGTGTTGAACATTAAAAACGCCTGAGACAAAATAACACCGTAGTCAAATATGAGATCTACTTTAAAACAACAAATCAAATACAATAATATATAAACAACAACTACATCTATAAAAAAATTATCAAAAAAGATGATGACAGTACCATTAGCTTCCTTAAACTCAGATCTGCTCTTTCGTTAGATGCTCTATCATATGTAGTTTTTTTGGTATTGATTTAGTTTTAAAGAACCAGAAGGAATTGGGAGAAAAAATAAAAAGCTGGCACTACTTTGATTTCGGGGTAGCAGGAAAATGAAAGGAAAATATACATTGATTGAACTTTGATTTTCCTTTGTATTACTCCTACTAAGATATTTGTGAAGTAACAAAACACATTTATTAGGCAAGGGTTTTAAAGAAGGGGAAAACGAGTACATATTTTTTGATGGGGGAAGGGGGAGGGGACGCTGAAGCGACGGAGGACGGCGGAGGGGACACCGGAGATGCAGATGGGAGGGCGGTGGCCGGAAAAACAGTGGGGGTGGGGGGAGGGAAGAGAAATAAAAAGAGAAAGAGAGAAGAGAGAAAGATATTAGGGTTTGCTATTTTTTCGCTATATTTGCAATTAAGCATCTATTTTCTCTTAAATGAGTAATTTTATTATAATGACTATTTTTGGTAAATAACTTATTAAAATTATAATTTTGCATAAAATCTTTAAAAAGAATGATCAATATATGCTCTAGAAGGTAAAATTAATACCAGGCAGCCACTTTGATACTATGTTAGTTGAGTTTCAGCCATGTTTGAAAACTATTTTATCAATAGCCAATGTTTTTGTTAAAATAAGTGTATGGACATTTACTCCCTTCACTCTTTCAATATCCAAGTTTATGCTTTATCAACATCTTCAGTACTACGTCTTCCGTCCAAAGAATAGCCACCATTAGAGGGCAACTTTCTCAAAGCTTTTCAACAACACTTAGAAGAAAAAAAACACCATTTATTTGAGAAGATAAAGCTTCAATATTAGGTGTGTATATCAAATTGAAGATTAAATTCGGGATTTTTGAAACGACCTCGGTCAGTCGTTACGAAAGTTAGGGCTCCGATTGGCGTCCCGATAATTTTAGAAATTTCATAATGTCCATTAGGACCTGTCTGTAAAATTTGAGCTAAATTAGACCTCGTTTGGTACGTATCGGAAGAAGATTTCAGTTTTTATTGTCAATAAATATTAAAAAGAGATTTTCGAGCTCGGTTTTGGCGAATGAGCTCCGATTCGAAATCCGAAAGCGCCTTTAGGTTCGTATGATTATTTGTGACTTTAGTGATCTTTCGAAAGTGAATTTCGAGGTTGTTCGGCTAGTTTCCGCTAAAATGCCGAAAGTTAAATAATTTGATTTTTTTCCATTTAAATTTGCATCTTGAGTTTCGGGAACCCGATTTGAGATCCGCCTTAGCGAGTATGCTACATATATTTTGTATAACTTGTTTGCAAAAGTAGAAATTATTTCGAATATCATAAAGTACCGTTTCAATTTTCGTTAAGAAAAGAAAATAAAATTAAAAAAAAAAAAAGACAAAAGAAAGAAAATGAGAAGTTTGGCGGTTGCTGCCATATATATCCTTAATATATAGTTAAGGAACAAAAAGGAAAAGAGAGCAGAAACAAATGATCAGAAACGAGAATAACGAAGTGAAAGAGAAAAATGCCAGAAAATGAGAAAAGAGCCGGAGAAAAGTAGAGTTTTTACCCTGAAACATTCAGTGGGATCGTTTGGCAATGAATCCATAGGAAAAAGCGGTTATTGAGTGGTGGTGCTAACTTTGTAACAAGCTAAGTGTTTATATCCATTTCTTTGGAGGCACCTGGCCTCGTGGATCTTCTACCACGTGTTCCTTACGTGTGTAGCTGCCGATAGGTGTACTCATTACGCCTTAGCTTTGGATTTACATTGTATATTATATGTTATGTACTATTGTTGGTATTGCATTGAGGATCTGAGCATTGTACTCTGGCTGTGAGTTGGCATCCACTTCCCGGCTGTCGATGAGAGTCCAGCACCGGTGAAGGGTAATTATTGCATCATATGCATTACATTTTATATCATATCGGGTGCAGGAGTATTCCACCCCAGGAGCAGGAGGATTCCGCTCCATTGCATTACATTGGGTGCAAGAGGATTCCGCCCCAGGAGCAGGAGGATTCCGCTCCATTGCATTATATTGAGGGTAGGAGGATTCCACCCTAGGAGCAGAAGGATTCCGCTCCATTGTATCATATTGAGGGTAGGAGGATTCCGCCCTAGGAGCAGGAGGATTCCATTCCATTATATCATACTTAGAGTAGGAGGATTCCGCCCTAGGAGCAGGAGGATTCCGCTCTATTGCACATATTGAGGGGTAGGAGGATTCCGCTCGATTGCATCATATTGAGGGTAGGAGGATTCCGCCCTGGAGTAGGAGGATTCCGCTCCATTCATTTGACACATATGATCCTTTACATCAGATTTCATTTCATTTCATTTTATTTCATCTCGTCTCATTTCATTTCATTTCATTTCATACCATTGTGTAGACTTTTGGTACATAACTACTGTTCCGCTTATACGTGCATTGCTTTGTTGATATGTTTCTGGCTCGTATTCCTGGCTGAGTTTATGGCTTCATACGTGTTTCCGATTATTATCTGGCTCCGCCTTTTTATAATTTAAATAAGAGGAATTTGGTTTATCTGTTTCTTCTCCCTGGCTAGCTATCATATTCTTTGAGGTGGCTAGTCTGCCCCACTTATTGAGTCCTTTTGACTCACCCTTGTTTGTTGTTTATTTCTTGTCTCTCTATTTCGTTTCGGCAGGTTCGCTCCAGGATTGAGTTCGCTACGTTGTGAAAGAGCGAGTGTCGGTATTGTCTGCTGGGCATCTTGTCGTACCACCTTCTATTATTATATCAAATCAGTTTACCTTTCTTCTCGGAATTTCGTGTTAGTTGGATTATGGGATTCTAGTTCATCACCATAAGGGAGTGTCATGGTTTCTTCCGGTGTAACGTGATAAGTAATATTTAATCTACCTGTCTCTTCTTAGTTCGAAACGCTAGTAAATTCATGTTATCCCATGAGCTTATCTGGGTTATAAAAGGATTTTCTGGTAAATTGTTAAAGTTTCCTTCTTATTGGGAGGTTAAATTGGCATGGATGTTGTTCCATAAGAGCTTATTTAATATCTGTTTCTTCAATTGCGATTCTTGGGCTACTTTGACTCGTAAGTAGTCTAGTTTTGGTAGCCAAGCAAATAAGAAGAAGTGCTTCCTGAAGCTCTAATTATTTTTATCCTCGGTCCATTTCCATTTCTTCTTCGTCCGGTACTAGTGAGCTCAGGCGGTTGGTAGCCGCTTGTGATGTTCCCTATGTTGAGCCAAAGTGTGTGTCAAGGTAACCGTGTAAGTGCATTGTTGTGTTTTTCAAGGCTAGTAAGGGTAATGAGAGGCGTAATTTGACCTTTGATTTGATCCATCAGGTGGTGCTTATAGAAAATGTATGGAGTTGTGACTCGAGAGTTGCAGCTGTTTGGCAACTCAAAAGGGTAGTTGGTAGCTTAGGTCTGCCTATGTTAAGCTTTTAGCTAAATCTTCTTTAGTCCAGCAAACTGTCCGGGGATGGGTATTCCTATTCAAATAGCTGCATGAGTTTGTGGTTTAAGTGGAAGAGTCTTCGTCCAAATACTGAATGGTAATACTAAATCTCTAAGGCACTGATACCACTTTTGTCACGACCCAACCTAGGGCCACGACAGAAATCTACAATGAGTGTTGATCATTGCTAAACCTACTAATAATCTATTAATGATAGAGATAAGCTAGCAACCTCATCATATATATATACGTACCTATCTGCTGAAAGCATAAAGTCTGGAAAGATGACACGACTTTAACTTGCTGCCAATTGGAACACTGAGCCACAAATTCTGCTATGTCACACTTCATTCCGTCCCACCAATAAATCTGCTTAAGATCATGGTACATCTTAGTCGAACCTGGATGAACAGTGTATTTGAAATAATGTGCCTCTATCATAATCTGTCCACGTAGATCTGCAACATCAGGAACATAAAGTCCATCTTTATACCTGAGAACACCGTTAGTAGTAACCGTGTATGGTGACTCCGATTTTCTTCTGGCTATCTGTCTGTATTCAACTAGAACTGGATCCTCATACTGACGCTGTTTTACTTCATGAAAATTTAGAGTTAAAGGTATAGTGCAGCTTGTCGTCCATCCATTATTGGTATGTATATCTCTTTCACACCTCAACTCTTTAAGAAGTTACTTTAGTGTTATAAATGCACATGTAATCAACTTTGTTGCTGGTATTCTGCCTCAGCTCATGGTCCAAGTACATGTCTATTTTATTTTCACTTTTTCAAGTGAATATATTTCCAATTCAAAGACAATACCCTGAAGTAGATGTTAAGTCTGAAGATCATTCCTGGTCTGTATCATACAATCCAGTAGTATCTGCATGATTCTTATCCTCATATGATAGAATCTGTTCAGATGAACCTTTGACATACATTAGGATATGAGTAACTACATTCCCACAAGGAGCTTGTGGAACAACACTAACATCAACTGAGATGTTGCATAGTGCATTCGTAAAATTAATATAGCTTGCATCAAATATTCTATAGTGTGTAGTGACAAGGTACTTCAAAAGCTCCCCTTATTGTATCAAGCGTGAGCTTATTCTTAGTTTCATCGACCCGTTCTATATCGAAAGGTATATCAAAGAGGTGATTATCGGCTGAATCATGTTAACCTATTCAAAGTTTCGTGTATCTTTGTTTCAAAAATGTAGAACTCTCCTCTCGTGATCTAGGAAGGATCAGCTTAGTCAGAATAAGTTGGGCAACGATGTTATGATATTATCCAGATATGTTTTATCCCAAGAGTTCGATATGCGTGTTATAATTCTGATCTTGTAATAAGAAGATAATGCCCGTGGAATAGTTTATGAAGGTCATGCAAGTTCTTTTGTTATCTGTGTGTATGTTGCTTTAGATGGAAGCTAGTTCGAGGACGAACGAGAATATAAGTGGAGGAGAATGAAACGAACTCGGTCAGTCGTTTCGAAAGTTAGGGTTCCGATTGGCGTCTCGATAATTCTAATAACTTCTTAATGTCCATTAGGACCTGTCTGTTAAATTTGAGCTAAATTAGACCTCGTTTGGTACATATCGGAAGAAGGTTTCAGTTTTTATTGTCAATAAATATTAAAAAGAGATTTTCGAGCTCGATTTTGACGAATGAGCTCCGATTTGAAATCCGAAAGTGCCTTTAGGTTCGTATGATTATTTGTGACTTTTGTGATCTTTCGAAAGTAAATTTCGAGGTTGTTCGGCTAGTTTCCGCTAAAATACCGAAAGTTAAATAATTTGACTTTTTTCCATTTAAATTCGCATCTTGAGTTTCGGGAACCCGATTTGAGATCCGCCTTAGCGAGTATGCTACATATATTTTGTATAACTTGTATGCAAAAGTTGAAATTATTTCGAATATCATAAAGTATCGTTTTAATTTTCGTTAAGAAAAGAAAATAAAATTAAAAAAAAAAAAAGAAAAGACAAAAGAAAGAAAATGAGAAGTTTGGCGGTTGCTGCCATATATATCCTTAATATACAGTTAAGGAACAAAAAGGAAAAAAGAGCAGAAACAAATGATCAGAAACGAGAATAACGAAGTGAGAGAGAAAAATGCCAGAAAATGAGAAAAGAGCTGGAGAAAAGTAGAGTTTTTACCCTGAAACATTCAGTGGGACCATTTGGCAATGAATCCATAGGACAAAGCGGTTATTGAGTGGTGGTGCTAACTTTGTAACGAGCTAAGTGTTTATATCCATTTCTTTGGAGGCACATGGCCTCGTGGATCTTCTACCACGTGTTCCTTACGTGTGTAGCTGCCGATAGGCGTACTCATTACGCCTTAGCTTTGGATTTACATTGTATATTGTATGTTATATAATGTTGTTGGTATTGCATTGAGGATCTGAGCATTGTACTCTGGCTGTGAGTTGGCATCTACTTCCCGGCTGTCGATGAGAGTCCCGCGCCGGTGAAGGGTTATTATTGCATCATATTGCATTCATATGCATTACATTTTATATCATATCGGGTGCAGGAGTATTCCGCCTCAGGAGCAGGAGGATTCCGCTCCATTGCATTACATTGGGTGCAGGAGGATTCCGCCCCAGGAGCAGGAGGATTCCGCTCCATTGCATTATATTGAGGGTAGGAGGATTCCACCCTAGGAGCTGGAGGATTCCGCTCCATTGTATCATATTGAGGGTAGGAGGATTCCGCCCTAGGAGCAGGAGGATTCCACTCCATTATATCATACTTAGGGTAGGAAGATTCCGCCCTAGGAGCAGGAGGATTCCGCTCTATTGCACATATTGAAGGGGTAGGAGGATTCCGCCCCAGGAGCAGGAGGATTCCGCTCGATTGCATCATATTGAGGGTAGGAGGATTCCGCTCCATTCATTTGACACATGTGATCCTTTACATCAGATTTCATTTCATTTCATTTCATCTCGTCTCATTTCATTTCATTTCATACCATTGTGTAGACTTGTGGTACATAACTACTGTTCTGCTTATACGTGCATTGCTTATTTGTTGATATGTTTCTGGCTCGTATTCCTGGTTGAGTTTATGGCTTCATACGTGTTTCCGATTATTATCTGGCTCCGCCTTTTTATAATTTAAATAAGAGGAATTTGGTTTATCTGTTTCTTCTCCCTGGCTAGCTATCATATTCTTTGAGGTGGCTAGTCTGCCCCACTTATTGAGTCCTTTTGACTCACCCTTGTTTGTTGTTTATTTCTTGTCTCTCTATTTCGTTTCGGCATGTGCGCTCCAGGATTGAGTTCACCACGTTGTGAAAGAGCGAAGACGACTTCAGCTGTCATGGTGAGCAAGCTTTTATTCCAGATGGCCATCAGTTTTGTGTTTATCATTTCAGTTTCATTTTGCTTCCTTCAGGAGGTATCTATCTTCTTTCTTACTCTTAGATGTCTAGTCTGGATAGCCCTAAACCTAGTATGTTGGATACCCAACTGTAATTTCTTTTGTATAGTATTTCAGTGTTTTTGTTTTAAGTCTTGTCCTTATTTATGAATTGTTATATTTATTTTCCTAATTTAATTGGTAAGGGTTCGCTCGACGGGTCTAGGAGAGAATGTCGGGTGCCCGCACGACCTAACCGAATTTCGGGCCGTGTCAATTTTATATGAATTTTATCTTGTAAAATTGAAAATCCCAATACCTTTTTTCATGGGATTTTCTGATGAAAACTTGAAAATTCATAGATTTTACTGTGGGTTTTGATTTGTAAAATTGAAAAACTCAGTACAATATTCAAAATATTCATGGGGTGAGTTTGAACTTAAAAATTGAATCTTAGTTTTTTATTCTGGATTTGAACTCGAAAAAGTTGAAATCTCAGTATTTTTCTTGAGATTTGAACTTGAAACAATCAAAATCTTAGTATTTTCTCTTGGAATTTGAACTTGAAAAAGTTGAAATCTCGGTATTTTTTCCTGGTATTTGAACTTAATAATTAAAATCTCAGTATTTTCTTATGGTTTCTGAACTTAAATTTAAAATCTCAGGATTTTTCAAGTTGAATTCTCATTATTTTTTTCTGGGGTTCTACTTGAAAAGTGAAAATTTCAGTTTAAAATAAACTGGATTTTGCTTTTTCCTGCATGTTCACGTGCACAGTCATTGGGAAAAGCTTCCAGCAGCAATTGATATATTTTCTATTTTGTAAGCATGTTTTTGTTTCATCTTATTAGAGAGTGGCTTTAATTCAATTAATTTTGAATTACGGCTAATCCCCATTGAATAGTATAAAAAATGGCTACTGATTAAAATCACACAGTAACTTCCGAACTATTAGATAAACTCAATTTATTTGGACCTAAAAATTTGATATGAAATTTTGATGACTAGCCATATTTAGACACCCTAAATGAGTTTCATCCACCATTCCACAATTCATTGAGAAATAGCCAATAATGACCCCCGTACGCTTACAGATTATTAGTCATGCATTTGAATTTACTAACTTACCCCTTATAAACCTACATCTATGCTTAAATACAGATCTCTCCTAAAAAAATAGAGTAAAAACAGAACATTGTTCCCTGCCTCTCTCGCGACTCAATATCATAAAAAACAGGTATGATAATAATTTCGATTCCAAATTTATTAATTTGAGTCGCGTTTTTTTCCAGTTTCTGCGTTGAATTCTCATACTTTCAAATGTTTTACAGTAATAAATGCACTTTCAAATAATAATTCATGATTATGAGCTCATTTTTACTGTGAAATATGTGATTCATTCAATAAATTTATTGTTGCGACGCGATTTTGCTGTTATATATATTTCAGTACTTTCTGTGAGATATTGAAATTTAAAACATTCAAATCTGCTATGAGGTGAAATATCCAGCATTAAATGCTGCAATTTAGTGCCTTGTTGAAGCAAAAGGCCAAGTACATTATGTTGTGGCTATGCTTAATCTCTGTAATCCAGCACTACATGCTGGGACTTAGTTTTATGTTGAATCAAAGGCCAGGTACATAATCCTGTGGCTATGCTTAATCTCTGCAATCCAGCACATAATGTTGGGACTTAGTTTTATATTTAATCAAAGGCCAGGTACATTATCCTATGGCTATTCTTAATCTTTGCAATCCAGCACTAAAAATGCTGGGGACTTAGGGGTCGTTCGGTTGCGGCTATTAATATTTAGTACCCGCACAAAACTCAGCGTTAATTTAGCGCAACGTTCGGTTGGTTCTTATGAAATTTTAATGCCCGCATAAAATTAGTGCAACGTTTGGTTGCGTATTTATATATTCCGCATTATTAATACCCGCATTATTTATGCGGGAATCTATGTATTATTTTATGCGGGGTAGAAGGAGGTATTAATAATATGGGTATTAATAATGCAGGTATTAAAATTTAAAATGACAAAATTAACCCTCATAATAATAAGGATATTTTAAAATTTTATTTAAGGAGTAAATAAATATTTTAAATAATAATATTTTTTGTTAATTTGTAATATATCAGTGATTCAACAAATAATCCCCACGTTATAATATATGCGTTTCTGATACCCACACTATTAAACCCCATATAACTAATACCCGCATTATCAATACCCACATTATCAATACACACATTATTAATATACACATTACTAATACCCGCATTAATTGTTAATACCCGCGTAAAAGTAAAACCAAACCAAACGACCCCTTAGTGTTATGTTGAAGCAAAGGCCAGTTACATTATCCTGTAGCTATGTATATTTAGTATTTAGCTTATAAAGCTACACTTCTAAATCCCTGTTGTCCAGCATAAAATGCTGGGTTAGTGTTATGTTGAAGCAAAACCCAGTTGCATTATCTTGTGGCTATGTATTAGCTTATAAAGCTGCACTTCTAAATCCCTGTTGTCCAGCATAAAAGTGTTCGGGCTTAGTGTTATGTTGAAGGAAAGCCTAGTTACATTATCATGTAGCTATGTATATTTAGCTTATAAAATAGCAGTTCTTAAGGGTTCATTGTTGAGCTATAATTACAGTATTTTAGCATGCAACTTTCTTTGTGACTTAGTTCAGTATTTTTACTGTGTTTATAACTGCAGGGAATGGCTAAATACTGCATTGTTGTTGCATTCAATG
Source organism: Petunia axillaris subsp. axillaris (assembly GCA_029990575.1). NCBI lineage: Eukaryota > Viridiplantae > Streptophyta > Magnoliopsida > Solanales > Solanaceae > Petunia > Petunia axillaris. The sequence goes on along the minus strand of JARKNS010000002.1, from coordinate 48,578,762 downwards.
GGAAATGAACACCAGATTATAAGTACATAGATCATGAGACAAGGATTTTTCTAAACAGATACATTTGAAGATTTAAAAAAAAATCTTTGGAAAAAGATAGATTTAGATGAAGAAAATTTTGAGAAGTCATATGGTTTGATATGGAACTTGAAAGAAGCAAAGGGGTCCCTATAATAAATACGGATGATTTAATCAGCAGTTTACACTTGATGAAGAACAATTCTGAGTATAGAAGTAGACATTTCATAGTTAACATTACACAATGATCTCCACAGTCTGAGATACTTGATTACACTGAAGGCCAAATGATAATGCAAATAGACAATGATGATGCATTTGAAGTGGTAATGTTAACGCCTCCATCTGACGAAGTTGTAGATAGATCAACAGTTAATGCATGCTGAAAATACAGAACAACAGCCTGTGATTCTTCAACCTCCTCAGACATCAAGTGCTGCAAAAAAAGAAAGAGGCCTTCAAGGAAGAAAATAAAAGAATCTCCTCGTCCAATACTGAAAGAAAACGCAGATTTGGAGGACATCAAAGTTGGATCAATTTATTTAAACAAACAGTGTGTCACTAAATGTTTCCAGACAATTGCAATTGAATACCATTTTGAATTCAAAGTTGTAAGATCAAGCACAACGAGATATTCACTGGTGTGCATGAACGAAAAATATGACTAGACTGTTCGATCTTTCAGAATTAAACAGTCCATACTGTTCAAAATATTGAAGTTTTGAAGAATCGCAGTTGCTCGATGGATGACAGAAAAAGAGACAAAAAACATGCTACTTAAAGATTGTGCGAGATGAGATAGTTGAGAATCTGAGAGACGATAATTATCCAGTTAAATCTAATTTTGTTGTCGCAGAGATTAGAAGGAAACTGGGAGTTGAAATCTCTTATAATAGGGCATAGCGTGCTATAAAAGAAGGAGAGTATAATCAAATGAAAGAAAAGGATAGGGCAACCTATGATTACCTCATGGATGAACCGCCAGAGAGATGGGCTAGAGCTTGGTGTCCAAATAGAAGATATGACATAATGACATCAAACATCGTGGAATCCATGAATAATGCTCTGTTACATGCTCGGGAAAAATGTCAATGGTGGACAACATAATGAACAAGCTACAAAGCTGGTTTTTTGAGGGACGGAAGAACGCGCAGGATATTTTCTTTGCAACGTCAAAATGGACAGATGATGAATTGAAAAGGAAAATAAAAAAACATACAGAATGAATATGAGTATATTAAATAATATGCTTTTGTATGATTGGAGGATTCACAATTACTTTTGGATGGGATTTGTGTTATAATTCATGAAGTCCCAGTAAAAAAGTCTGGGACTTACCAGATATTTTGTTGCAGTCCCATAATTAAAATACTGGGACTTGCTAGTATACACAGGTTTTTGTGTTGGGACTACATGGTATCCAAAAACAGGGATCTAGTATATAGTCATGGGACAAAAGAAATTGCAGCATTTCAGGTGTTATACTGGTTATTTATTTATTTATTTATTTTTATTTTTACTAAATAAAAACTAGACAAGCAGTCTTATATATTATATTTTTTCAGGTTGACCGGACTACGGATCAAAGCTTTAAGGTAACAGATGAAGAGAGAGAATTCTTGTTTGTTTGAAAAAGAAAGAATGTCAATGCCTCAAGTTCCAGATGGATGAAATACCTTGTGAACATGCACTTGCTGCTATAGAGAGAGTACACCTACACAAGTCCGACTATTGCTCTATATGATATAAAAGAGAAACATGGTTCAAACAGTATGAAGGGGAAATCAACACTGTTGGACATGAAGTATCATGGGTTGTGCCTGATAGTATTAAAGAAGAGATAACAAAACCCCCAAATTTTAAAGTTAAGCTAGGTAGAAGGCCGAGAAAAAGATTAATCTCAACTGCAGAATATATTAGACAAAAGATGAAGAAATATGTGATATGTAGAAAGCATGGACACAACAAGACATCCTGCAGACCCACTCCAATACTTCATCCATATTCAAAGAAACATAACTCTCAATAAAAATAATAGGTATCTCTCCCCATCTGCATTTTATTTTTTAATTGTATTTTACTGCAATTCAATAGGAATTTTAATTATGACCAAAGATGCTATGTTAAAATTTTTCCTTTTTTTCATTTAGGAATCCGTTGTCACTAGATAGATAGAAGACCATTCTTCTCTATTTTCTTCCAGTGGCAACAACTCTGAAGTCAAAAAATGACTATTCACTTATAGAACATTTTTTTTTAAATTTTAGTTCCTCTATACTCTTTAACAAGGATTATTATATATAAAAAATACACTTTCTATTTTTTTTTTTTGTGAAAATACTTGTTGCAATTTATCTGTTTTCTAGTTTCTTTACTAATTGAACAACCAACACTTTCAGTTACTTGATAAGAAAGGTAATAGAAAAAACGATTAGATAATAAACACAATACTTAAATAATGAAAATACTGTACAAAAACACAGTTCATAATACACAAAAAGAATAACTAAAAAACACATTACTTATGAATAAAAAGACCAACAAATATCCCAGATTAACTTAAAAAACATAAAAACTACTAAAACTTATTAAATTACAATTGACTTCTGTGCTGATCCTGCATCATCTTCTTCACTGTTGTCATCATCATCATCATCATCATCGTCGTCGTCATCATCATCATCATCATCGTCATTGTTGCCATGACCATCCTGATGGTTTACTAATGAAATTTCAAAAACAACAGTGGCAACACCGTTGTAAATCTCATGCAAGTGGTGATCAAACCGAAGCATATCACCCAGCATATACCCTTTACGATGAAACATGTCTTTCCATCCATTACACAACCTTGTATGTATCCTCCCAGCCTTGAATTTCATTTCATATTCTGTGCCATCATTTTCACGAAGTAAAAGTGCATTTTCATTTACATTTGACAGCTTCTGCTTCCAACTCTCTAGAAAGATCTAAAAGAAATAAACTTTCACAGTTAATAAACGTAATAAACTACATTTGGCAGCTGTGTTTTCTATGTTCTTCCCTATGTTCTTCTAGTTTCTAAACATAATAAAGTACAGACTTCTCGAATGCCAATATCAAGTACATAGTTAAATGCTGGCCTGTATGTTTGCTGGCCCAGTCTTAAAAACTGTACCAGCTTCTATGTTTACCATAACTTCCAAAGATAAAAGTCTGGGTGAAGTCTGAGATACCATAATGTCCCAGAATAAAATTCTGGGGATCCATATGCCTTAACTACTATCCCAGGATATATGGTTGGGACTATATATACCATAACATATTTGAGTCAATATTTTTCATACAAACAAACACAAACTTACAGGCATTTTTATTTAACAATAACATAAAAATTACATAAAAAGATACTTTTAAAAACACAAAAGAAATATCCTCAAGTACAAAAAAAGATAAATTACACTTGCTTCGCGCAGTTGGAAGCATAAAAATATAACACTGCAAAAATAAATAAAAAAAATACAGTAACATATTAACGACTACTAGGAACATGAGAGCTAGAACCAGAGGGTTGAATCTGTAAAGTTCTGCAATTCAATGTCCATGAGTTTGTCAAAAAGTCGATCCATATCTTTATTATTTTTTCTCTGAAAGCTACAAAAAATTCAATCAACACATCCAAATTGTTTTTCACCACCGATACCTCACCTTTCAAAAACTTAAGATCACTTTTCAAATTTCTAACATTGTTATTCAACTGGCGCCATTGTTGTCTTCTTGCTTTATCATTGCAAGCCATTTCTTATTATATACTTTTGTTTAGGGATAATATTAGTTTTGTACAAGTAAAAAATACAATACCACTGTGTAATTTATACAAAATAAAAACATATAAAAAACATGTAAAGAATATTTAGCTGACATTACAACTCAAAAAAAGCGGTAAAAGATTCCTTCTTTTTTATTTTTCAAGCTTGAAAGTATTGCAGTAAAGCAGCATCTCTCTCTAAAAAAACTGAACAAAGTCCAATAAAAAAGATATCACTTTTTTTAATAGGTGGGGTCGTATCTGCATAGGATAAGATTGAACTGAGATTTTATTGCAATTGTATATTAAATTCATAGTATTACATACTTAACAATACAAAAATAAATCAGAGAGATTCTTTTATATGACAAGCCAGCTGAAAAAAATCTGGAAATATTTTGTACTTTAAATTACTACACCAGAACTCTGTTCCAAGTTGAAGTAATTGCAATATGTAATATGCAAACCCATAATCATAGCATTTTGTGGACTAACTTTGTTGGTATAAAATCCTAGGACTCTTTACTTATTTTGGAAATAGACCCAACATAATGACCTGGAATTCCCTACCACAGTTAAGTCACATTGTTATATACTTGACAATACATGAATAAAGCAGATAGATTCTTTTCTCCTTTTACATCATAAGTCAAGTCAATAAAGAAGTCTTTTTAAATATTCAAATCCACAACAGATTATGTACTTTAACTTTCAAAAGTTTGTAGTTGGAATATGAGTGACATTTTCATAACAAAAAAAATTAACAATATGCAAAAATACAAAAAATTTAAGAACATAATTATTTATTCATATATGAAAAAGTGCTATGACATACAAAAGTCATAGTACTTTGTGCTGGAGCCTTAGTCTTATGCAGTTGAGAATAACATCATTTTGATCTGGGTCCTATACTAATAATTGTAAACTAATAGGAAATTATAGACTAATAATTAAAAATAACAACATAGAAACTTCACATAATTCTATTATGGAGATCCTGGTGGAAGGTCAAAATGAAGATGTGTTGCTATAGTTTCAATAGCGCGGAGATCCTTCGCACTTGTCGCCTTTGGACGTTGCACATATTCCAAATATCATTTCGCATTTGCTGTATTACATTAATGTATTCCTGCATCTGACCCTGTAGGACTACAACATCCCAATTTAGATTATTTGAAAATCCTGGTGGTGGTGAGGGTGGTGGTGGCCCTGATTATGCTGGTGACGATATTGGTTGACTGACACTATTTTCAGACATTGTTGTAGTTGAAGTATAAAAGCTTATAAAAATCTCAATATAGATAATTGTAATAATAAGATGGTAAGAAACAACTATCAGTTGATAAGTGTTTATAGAATAACATCAATAATGTTATATAATAGTTGCAACTTATAATTGAAAAGACACCATTACATAACAGTTATGATAATACTAAATAGTCACAATTCAAAAACGACAGTTATATTACACTTACATAAGTGCCCCAAACTCAGAAATTGTTTACCAAAAACTCAATACACACACACACATAAATAAAAGGGACAAAAAAAAGTAAATTACAGTAGATATTGAACTAACCACACAGACAACCATGCTATCTTATTCAGGCATCTTTGACAGTAGAGCCAGAACTAGAACTAGAACTAGAACTAGAACTTAAAGGTGGCTCTAGTTCAGGCTGCCAAATACTATCATTTGAAACCACACGATCTGAATATTACAGAACTCTAAAATGTAGTGTAGTTCCTACTCTGAGATTATTAGTACGAACGAACTCCGTCCATCCATTACAAAGCTTTCTCTGTCTTCTCACTTTTAGGTAGTTCATCTGGAAATGACTACCATGACAAATAAGAGTGGCGGGAACATCACGTCTGGAAAGCATAATTGCCAACCATACTGGCAAAATATTCAAAACGAAACAAAAAGAACAATGCTATTTTATAATAACAACAACAAAAATAACACTTTAATTAACTTACAAACTGATATAATTCAGCATCCAATTCATTCAACACTGCTTCGACGAGTGTTCCCATCTTAAAAATGTAAATTATTTGCGTGTTCTCTTCAATAACAAAGTGGTCTATTTATATTAAAATAATTATAGCAGAGATGTTCTGTATTATTGTGTATTATCCTTTTGTTTTTGGATGAAACTAAAGGTTTCTTCTTTACATAAAAGCTGCACATTGCTTGTCCTTTTCCTTTTGGATGAAGAAGTGAGACTGCCTAGTTATTTTGAAAGGTTTGCAGGATACAAAACTGAGACTTCATTATAAAGAGGCTTGAAAAAATAAAAAATAAACTCAAATGTCGCAGGGAGTCCATAGTTAATTTGATGAATTAATGTTATATTATGTTGGGACTTCTTAACATATTGACTTAGGGAGGGAAAAATACAACTCATATATGAGTCAAAGAGAATATGTATAGTCAAAAATAGATTAAATATCAGAATAAATGTAGTCAAAGAAGCCGTGTTTTCAATGTTCTTCCAGTTTCCAAACGTAATAAACTCCAGTACTTCTCGAATGCCAATATTAGGTACACAATTAAAATGCTGGTATACCAGATCCAGTCTTAAAAACTGGGTCAGCTTCTATATTTACTATATCGTCCCAGGATAAAAGTCTGGATGAAGTCTGGAGATACCATAATATCCCAGAATAAAATTCCGGGAATCCATTTTCCTTAACTACTATCTCCAGGATATATGGCTTAGACTATATATACCATAACAGTAGAATCAACATTTTCCACACAAACAAAGACAAACTTACAGGCATTTTCATTAAGAATAACATAAAAATTAAAAACACAAAAGAAGTATCCCCAAGTACAAAAAAAGATAATTACACTTGATTCGCGCAGTTGGAAGCATAAAAATATAACACTGCGAAAACACATAAAAAAAATACATAACAATAGTAAAAATTAGTTCTCTGGTGACCTTGGCGGAGTATCTACTTCATTATAATTTTGGGTTTGTCTCATTGCCCTCATTATCCTTGTCATTCGTCGCTCGTTCCATTCAATTCTCTAATTTTTTCGAATAATTAATAATCGTAGCTGATCTACAGTACAAGTGAACTCCTAAATGTCTCCTACAAACCTGCAATCTCCCAATATACATCACGCCCTGTTTGCTAAGAGGAATGCATATTTTGAAGTACATGTCCATTCTCAACTACATGCCTATTTTCCTGTGGGAGAGACATTTTATTCTGAAGACTGCCAAGAAAGACTGTATTTATAGACAATTTTGAGTTATGATTCTATATTGAAAGTCTGTATTTATAGACAGATATGCATGCCCCACAACTGTACCCCTATAACTAGGGGTGAACATAGGTCGGGTTGGTTCAGTTTTTTAATTTATCAAACCAAACCAATTATGTCGGGTTTTTAAATCAATAAACCAAACCAAACCAAATAAAGTCGGTTTTTCTATCTCGGGTTTTCTCGGTTTCTTTTGGATTTTTTCGGGTTATACAGTTTTTCGATTTTTTATTGGTAAGCAACAATTTCATGGTGCTTTTTCAAGAAAAGAATGCAATAAAAAAAATTAGTTGTAAAAAATATTAACATAACAAAAATTAAGATAGTATATGTGACATATTATAATTGTACATATAGATTTTATTAAATATAAACTATCTAAATAATAATATATATTGATTATACTATAGGTATACAATACATAATTATACTCGGTGTCCTTTATGGTATTTGAAATATTTTTTAGGATGACTTGTGGATTGTTGACTAGGATATCTATTTTTAGCGAGATAGAAGAAGATGATTTTAAAAGATAGGGATATCTAATACACGTTGATTTAGGAGATTAATCGAGATTATGAAAGTAGTATTTTTAAAAATAAACTACAGAAATATAGTATTAAATTCTCAAAAATTGTATTAGTGAGAATATTTTAAAGTGTTGGGTACATAATAAATAGAATTACTTTGGAGATGGTGTATTATATTAATTTTACTATTTTTTTTATGTATAAAAAATTTAAAATAATATATATGTAATGTTGGTTTGGTTTGGTGTCGGTTCGAATTTTTCTTTGTTAACATCAAACCAAACCTAATATGTCGGTTTATTTTCTTCCAACACCAAACCAAATCAAACCAAACCATTAGTCGGGTTATTTTTTCGGTTTGATTTGGTTTATCGGTTTGGTGCGGTTTGTCGGTTTGGTTTGTACACCCCTACCTATAACATAGGTACCTATAAAATAGGAATGCTAATAACCAACTCAAAATTGGGAGTCTCTAATTATTTTGATGAAATAAATTAGAGTCTCAGTATTTTATCATGGGCCACACAAGCTTTTTGCCGACCTCCAGATTGACTCCCATACATTGGTACTGGGGGCACAAGTACTTCATATGTAAACTAACAGTATTTGTGCTAAAAAAAAAACGTATGCTAAAATGATTTTATACAAAGTCCCATTATTTTAAACTGGGGCACAAGTACTTGTTAAATACAGAATCTCAGTATTTTATCATTGGCACACAAGCTTTTTGCCCCCCCCCCCCCCCTAGACTGACTCCCAGACATTGGTACTGGGGGCATAAGTACTTCATACATAAACTAACAATATTTGTGCCGGGGAAGAAAAACGTCCTCTATAATGCTATGTTATGCAAAGTCCCATTATTTTGAACTGGCACATAAGTACTTGTTAATACAAAGTCCCAGCTTCTCTTCCCCCCCCCCCAGACTGACTCCCAGGTTTTTATGATGGTACAATAGTCTATCCCAACACGAGTCACAATATATAGATACCTGGACTGTTTACTTGGAATTAAAATATTGGCATCCCTATTTATATACTTCAAAAGCTAATAAATAATAAGAAACAAACAATATATATAGTATACATATTTCAAAAAATATGTACATTCCATTGTTTATAAAAATACAAAAATTTGTCAAATTCAAAATGGGTAAAGAAACTTGATATTGTGTATAAAGAAAGATTCAAAAAATTGGCAGCTTTCCATATCCACATGCTAGTGTGTCATCATTCTCTCCATAATCATCATTCACATTCTCTGATGGAGTTTCATAAGCTTCATCTCTCTTTGATCTTCCATGCATCAGTAGATTAGCAGCAACAGTTCTCCTGTAAATACTAATAGCTTGTACTCCCCATTCAAATTGAAACAAATCCTGTCCGAGCATGAGAAGGTCAATAAACCTTGTTACAAAAACACCACAATCTGTGCCTCCTATTTGTTTTGGTGTACATTGATACAAAATATCAAGTTTCTTGTACTCCATACCAAAATTAGGATATTTAGTATGAACCTCCATCTTTTTTAGTAGCTTAGGTATAGCAATTGCATACATTCTCATCTTCATCTTCAGAAAATTTTCATCCCCACTAAAAACCGAATCACAGACATCTATTCTACGATCTTTTATAGAATAAATTCCCAACCAATAATGAGTGCAAGAATTGAAATTATTAGGATCATCTAAAGGCTTCCTAATTGACATAATGACTTTTTCCACTTGTATCCACGCTATGCCACATTAATTAGAAGACCCGTTCACACACTTATACAGGTTATTCTGCGCAGTTTCAGAAAAAATTGCTGGTCAAAATCTAACTCAATCTTCTCTATATCCTCCAATGTCAAGTCATCTATTCCCAAAACAACTTCAGCTGGATGTTTAGATTCTTTTTTCCTTGCTTGACTATGAATCTTTTTTCCTCATTTGTTCTTCTTCTTCTTCTTCATTTCTTCAACTTGTTGTTCTTTCTTCCACTCTTTTTCTACTATATGCTTCTTCTCTTTCAATCTCTGGGTCTTTTCTTCCTTTGTCATATCATCAAACTAGGATTCTACCTTCCTAAAAAACAACGACTCCACAAAATTATCAAAATTCAAGTCTGACGTTGGAACATCGCTGAGTAGTTCGTGAAATGATACACATGCTTCTTCCTCAAATAATACAGTATAACATCATATCTGCATGATAGAAAAAATCACAAAAACAAACAAAAAAAATACTACAAGGCTATACAGTATATAACTTAATTCGGTTCTGAGAGTTAATGTCTGCAATTTTCTCATTTCATCCCTGAAAAAGTTACACACAAACAACACATGCAATACAAATTTACTAAAATAATCTATAACGTCCTTTAACTGATTACACAAAAACTAATAAAATAAAATAAAATAACTTACAGTGTAGGGGCATTGTTTTTAGCAGTCTCTTTCAGGCCTTTCTTCAATCATTCATCAAAAATTCCCAAACAATTACACTTGACATTGACTTTACGAAAAGGGCATACACGTCTATAAGTAGGCTTCCAATCAACCTTTTTCCTTTGGCTTAAAAGGCCTGAATGGAGATAATAAGTGGTGGCTAATCTTATGAACCCTATGCCCCCTGCCTAACAGCTCTCCTCCTTCTAGATCATTTGCTGGTTTGTCTTGCTAAACAGCAAAATAAATAACTTCCCCTTTTTTCACTGAACACTGCATAGCCGACTGTTGTTTAGATGAACACACATCTGTAGTATTCCTTGCAGAGACATCTGCTCCAGCAACCTTCCATTTCTCCGCAAAAGTTAACTGTTCAGGTGTTTTTATGACCGAATCCAAAACAGACTCTTGCTCCAGTACTATAATAGATGCATCAGCAAATGTCACAAGTTTTGAATTATCTTTATCAGTTGATGTCAACTCTGTACCACCCTTACTTTGTGAGTGATCAATATCTATAGAATTTGGCCTGATACTATCGATCACTGGTGTAGTCTTTTGCGATGGCTGGGTGAAGCCAAGTGAAGATGAAGGTACATCTAAACGACCAATATTCATGATGCTACCGCTTCCGTCGACCAACTTTTCAACAACTTTAGTTTTGAGGAGAGATACAATTTCAGGAGAAATATCATTATCACGACCATTTCTTTTCTTGCTGGAAAATGTTTTCAAAGACGAATGCACAACACCTTCTTTAGAACTTTCTTGAAAACCTTCTTGAGAACCTTTATAAATAAGATAATATATCACACATTTGCCAATAATAAAATACAAAAAATAACTATAAAAAAGACGTTTACATACCTATTGGTGTAAAAATAAGACCAGCTCTGCCAAGCTCATTGACACGCTCAACTTCAAGTCGAACCTCGGCATTGTGACTGGGTTGATTGACAACGTCTTCATTCTCAGATTTGATATTAGCTGCTTCTGTAAAAATAGATAACAAAAATACATTACATTTACTCTATGAAAGGAAGCCAAACATAAAAAATTGGATGACTAAAGTACTTAAACTGGGACATAACCTTCATATGTAAAGATTCGCAGTATTTAATAATGGGACAAGATACACAATTAATTGAACAACCACACTATTTTATGCAAGATGTTTTCACATACCAGGAGTCAAAATTTTTTGATTATCAGTCAGCTGAATTGGTTGAGAACCTTGTTCAGAGCTTTTAAAAAAAGATAATTTGTTACACATTTTAAGCTACAAAAATAGGAACTCTAATTATTATATAAAAATTACTTTTACATACCTATTGGTGTCCAAAGAATACCGGCTTCACCAAGCTGGTTGACTTTCTCAATTTCTTCTTGAGCCACAGAACTTTTCCCAGATTTGCCATTATTAGCTTCAGTACAAATAGATAAGCACAGTACATTACATTTTCTTTAGGCAAAAGAAGTGCCAAAACACACATATTCAAATAGATTCCCAGTCTCCCAGTGTTAAGTACCTTGACAAGTAAATACATTCCCAGAACTGTAATATGGGCATTAGCATCTGATGAAAACAGTCACAGGTTTAACTACTGAGACCGCACACACTATTGACTAAAAAAATCATAGTATTTTCTCTCTCTTTAGGGGTATAGAGCATAACATGTTGGTTGAATCTACTAACAAGTTTTTTTCTTCTTACCATGAGGTGTGGAATAAATTTTTTCATCAGGAAGCTGAACTTCTGTGGGATTTAAAGATGTATCATCATCTTCAGATGGACATTTATGCAATAAATCAGCTGAACGGTTCTGTTTATCTACATCTATATAAAAAAATAACCACAAAAAAAGTCATTACATTAAATAAAATATTCGCTTTTACTTTTTCACTATTATTAACCACTATATAGAATATTCTATTTGATTACCACGACTTTCTTGATGATCGTCTGGATTTAATGGCGCCTTTTCTAAACCATATGTACCTTTTGATTCATCAGTGGTGTCACAAGCATCGACTTTGTAATTCCCAAAAAATCTACAATAATTTGATTGGTTTGCTCTATTAAAGCACCTGAAATACCTTGACCACTTTCTACACTGCCAACAAGCTCAGACCGATGATCAAACAAATTTGATGTATTAATTGGATTTGATGGTTCTTTAAAAAAATTATCCCGACCATCTGAATAATTGAAATCATCAACAAACTGGTTCTTCTTATTTCTACTTCTGGTGTCTGATTTACTTACAGAAACACCACAGTCTTCGCCAAGATCGATTGTCTTTGATTTTGCAACAAGAAGTAATAATGTATCGAACTTTGCATTAAAATGATCCATAATCCTCTTCTCCATATCAACAAGACCTTTCTTCACACTATTTTCTGAGGAATTGACCATATGTTGAATCTTGGTCTCATTAGGTAAATTTGCTTTGAGATTAGCTGTCAACCTCTGATAAAAGAAAAAAAATTAAACCACATAAGAAGGAGAATCAGAGAAAAACGCACAAAGAATTTCACCTTTACAACTTCATTCACATCAATAGATTCTGTTGTTGAACTAGTTTTTGAAGATGACTTTGAGGTTGACTTTGAAGTTGAAGCACGTTTAGATTTATGCCTTATTGGTCTCACTGAGGGATCCTCCTAAAACTATTAAATAAAAATACATTTCAAAAATGAAAAAACCAACAAAAAAGTAAAAAAAGAAATAACAGACAAAAGCAACTACTAGTAAAACTCACCGGTTCATTATGAAAGTACTCTTCACACAAGATATTGTAATATGGGGTAGCAGTACATGTGTAACGGAGCATCAAAGGTTTGATCCTAGGACTAACATTAAAATACTGCCTGAAGACAGGAAACACCTATGCCACCCAGCAACAGAATAGGAAGGGCATACCAAGAAACATATAACTATTGCTAGAAGAATTTGGCTTTATGACTGACTGCAAATGAGATATCAAGGGACGATATATCTCAGTACCCCACTGATAACAACTATGCACCTTTTCATCATCAATAATAATCATATGTTGATCCTCCACTACTCTAGGTAATGGCCGATCCAATAAAACGGAAGTAAGCAAATATACCTTAGCTAATTTAACAACATCAACTTGATCTAATGGAACATCCAATCGTGCAGCTGATACTCTATTCAGATTACCCTTGTTCTTTAGAGTCACTCTCACATAACTGAAATGATGTTCAATCAAATCAAGTAAGTCATATAACATTAAACTCCACTTGCTGTCTTTTTCATTAACATCCTCTTCAGGATTCTTGAAATACTTCTCCTTTCATCTATTCTTTGTAAGCTTCAAAATAATTTTATCTACACTACTGGAAATATTAAGACCACTAACCGCGTGAAAATCATCAGCTTTAAAATCTACTATATCACCAAAAACTTTGAAGCTAATCTTAATGTCGTCTGAAGAAACTATTTGAGACTGTAGAAAACAATTTATAAGCCTCCCAGAATATTTAGCATCTTCCAAAAGCATAAACTTTCCGAATGTCCCTTGCTTCAGTTTCTCCAGGTGATCGATAGACAATAAACTTTTAAGTAATCCATGATACTCTATGTCACCTTTCCACTGGCAATCATGATTTCTCCACTGTGCAAACGGAACCAATATACCATTGGAAAATTATCCATACCCTTCTTATTTGGAAAATTATCTGTACCCTCATCAATTGACATAATCTCCATAGCTATAAGATCAGCACATGTGTTAAAATAAAACAAACAAAAATTAACACCTGTATGCTTACACCTAAAAACCCACAGACATTCGTGCTGGGGGCACAAGTATTTCATATGTAAACTCACAGTATTTATGCTGGGGAACAAAAGAAGTATGAATGCTTTGTTATACAAAGTCCCATTATTTTGAACAAGGACACAAGTACTTGTTAAATACAGAGTTCCAATATTTTATTATGGGGCACACAAGCTTTTTGCCCCTCCCCCCAGACTAGCTCCCAGACATTGGTGCTGGGGGCACAAGTACTTCATATGTAAACTCACAGTATTTGTGCTGGAGAATAAAAAAGTATGCTATAATAATTTGTTATACAAAGTTCGATTATTTTGAACTGGGGCACAAGTACTTGTTAATACAGAATCCCAGTATTTATCATGGGGCACACAAGCTTTTTGCCCCCCCCCCCTCCCCCCAAGACCAACTCCCAGACATTGGTGCTGGGGGCACAAGTACTTCATATGTAAACACACAGTATTTGTGCAGGGGAACAAAAAAGTATGCTATAATGCTTTGTTATACAAAGTTCCATTATTTTGAACTAGGACACAAGTACTTGTTAAATACAGAGTTCCGGTATTTTATTATGGGGCACACAAGCTTTTTGCCCCCTCCCTCAAGACTAACTCCCAGACATCAGTAATGGAGGTGCAAGTACTTCATATGTGAACTCACAGTATTTGTGCTAGAAAAAAAAAACGTTTCATATAATGTTATACAAAGTCCCATTATTTTGAACTGGGACACAAGTACTTGTTAAATACAGAGTCCCAGTATTTTATCACGGGACTCAAGTTCTTATGATGAGACAACAGTCTATCCCTACACGATCACAGTATATAGTACTGGGGCACAAGGTTTTAAAAAAAAAAAACATTGCCCTTATAAAAACAACCACCATTTACAATGGAATCAAAAAGCTTGTACTGTACTTTAATGAAAAATCCAAATATTTTTCGAATCAAAACGTAACCTAATAACCCAATAACCCGTAAAAAATGAAAAAATAACAATGCGAAGTAAAACAGTTACCTTAATAGACGAAACAACAAAAAAAATTTACTAATTCAAGCAAAACCAAGGCTTCAATCTCTCAAAATAAGAGAGTTTGTGTATTTTGAATATTTCTGAGAGAATTAAAAAGATACAGTAAAAAGAGAGAGAAAGAAACTCTCGAATAAGTTAAAAATAAGGAAGTGTAAAAGTGGAATTTTAAAAATAGGGTAAAACGGCGTCGTCACAGTATAACTTAAAAAAATGCGCGTTGTGGCTATTTGTCAGCGAATTGCTGCACAGAGGCTACATATCAAATAGCGGGTGCCAAAATGGCTCCTCCGCGAAATTTTTACAAATTTGACTCAACCATTTAAATGGAGAGAAAATTTAATCACGCGTTCTCAAATTGACTATTGCTGCTTTTTTATCCCCACTTAAGATAGTTTTAGTAAAATGGTCTTCGTTTCATCCGTAGGCAACACTTCAAGTTATGAATCGATAAGTACTGCATCCTAGGAAGAGATCAAAGGACAAGTGTTATTTTCGAGAATGACAGAAGAGATTGAAGAGGCAAGTGCTGCTCAGACAACACTTCAAATTGTCTGGGAGAATGTTCGAAGAGATTAAAAGTCAAATGTTACCTATGCAAAAGGGGGTCAAAGGTAAGTGCTACCTGCAAGAAAAGGAGGCTGGGATACGAGCGTCATTATAAGATTTATAGGAATACTTCCGTTCGGAACTTATTTATTAAACTTAGCGGAAATTTTTTTGCTAAACCACTTTTATAGGGGTCAAAAAGGCAAACCAGTGTCATAGTTTTGCAATTTTCCCTTAATTTGACACCCTAAGCATTCCCATCAGAGAAACCTATGGGAAAAAAACATATCTAGCCCTCAAACATAGGGACCCTACATAAAAATGGCCTCTGGGCAAGTTTCACAATGGCTAGCCAAAATTATTTCAAATAGTAAAAAATAGTAAAGAGTCAGCGGTAATTATTAGCCAAAAGAATAGCAGAATATACTCAATCGTAACAGACATCACCATAGGAATAGGAAGAATCCAAATGGTAATTGATATCTTTTATTCGCCTTCTCTGCCTTAAGCATATCACACCTATATCTATGTAAACTCAATCAGCATCACATATACGTTTTCTTTCTTCTATATGATATTTTTTCTTCTATACACAGTACATATTTAGTTAATACCATGGTTGTTACATTTATATATGTATGGGATATTGTTTGCATATTATTAACTCGTCTGTATATTTATTGCATATATGTACTGAGTAATTATACTCGGTACATATTTTAGTAATATCACGCCTGTTTGCATATTAGTAATATTTATTGCATGTTTTCTTCGCCAGTGTGTTTGTGTGTGTGTATGTGTATATATGTGTGCAATACTGTCTGCATATTAGAAACTCGCCTGAATATTTAGTTCGTACAAAATGTAGAGTACAAAAAGGTACAGTATACCCTAGTAATATATGATAAATATTTACATTACGCAGCTTTTTTTTTTGTCACATGCCTAATGTGTATTACCTGAATGTCAATAGCAAAATACATAGAGCTTCATATGTCCCAGTTCAAAGGAGAAAACAAGGAAGCTCACAAACACTTCCAATGGCTATATGAACAAGTAAAGATAGTTATAATGTATTATAATAAATAACGATCAATACAAAAAAATTCTTTTGCCACGTAGCTTAAATATCCAAAAGAAATAGCATCCATTAAACCATAAGAGTCATCGGTACGTAGTCAAAATAAAAAAACACAATTCCTTAACACAAAACCAGATTCCCTCCTAAAATGTTTGTTCTTGGAATATTGAAAGTTCATTCAACAACATCGGCTTGATGGTTTTGGCGCTTGTCGAGTATCATCATCGATGTAGGCAGCTGCGAGTTGTTTGGTAAACCTATGGTGCCATAAAAGTATTGTATGTCGAGGATGTATCTCAGATGAAATACTCGGCGAGCGCATGCAGCAGCAAAAACTCCGGAATCGCTGTGAGAATAAATGAGCAAATATTAATGAAATACTAGGATCAACCAATTGTAAATACTTGCTAGATATACCGCTAATAACGCTGATACACAATGAAAAAGTAACAATACTACTAGGTTGATAAACAATGACAATAAAGATGGTTTTAACTTTAAATAACTACATACCACATCACATATATATGCACGTAATATATAACAAATATACACATAGTGTTATTATATTATAAATATTTGCTAGATATTACCTCCATAATCTAGTTAAGATGTATACAAAATAATGGAATGATTATAAAAAAAAATAATGATATGCACGTGCAATTAGAACAATAAAAATATACCTAAAAGAATAAATGAAATGCACGTGCAAGAACTAAAAACTAACCTTAAGAACACGACGAGGATGGTGAAAATAAAATGATCCCAATGAAATGAATGAAGAGGTAGACTGTAGACAATTTTTTTATCTTTTACTCTTTTATTGTGATTGGGCTTGCATGAGAAAGTGCTAATATCCGGAAATTTTGATCACTAGTCATTTTTAGACGTGTTCATTGGGACTATCCACCGTTTCAAAATTCATTGAAGAATAGCCAAAAATTCGCGCGCACACTTAAGCTCCATTAGCATTGGAATAACACCCCAGACTAGTCCCATAACAAAATACTGGGGCTCTAAACAAAACTTGTTCAGAGCCCCAGTATTTTGTTATGGGACTGAAGCTTTATACAAAGTCCCATAACAAAGGTCCAGTCCCATAACAAAATGCTGGGGCTTTGAACAAAACTTGTTCACTTGTTCAAAGCCCCGCATTTTGTTATGGGACTGAAGCTTTATACAAAGTCCCATAACAAAATGCTGGGGCCTTGAACAAAACTTGTTCTTGAACAAAACTTGTTCAACGCCCCAGTATTTTATACTGGGATTAATTTACTGAAGCTTCCCAGTATTTATACTAAGATTTGTTCGAAGGTGGCTATTTCTCAGCCAATTTATTTTTGACGGCTACAAATCAATTAGCGCACGCCAAACAGGCCCCTATACGAAATTTTTACGCTAATATCTAGGACTAACTTAATGATAGAGTTGAATTCTTATATTTAGCTACTTTTTAGAGTTATAATTATCTATGTGGATAAGGAAGCTAACTATCACTCACCCTAAAAAGTAGGCATTATATCCTCTCCATGTTTCAGGATAAAAAATGACTATAAAAAGTTTAGTAGGATTATCAAACGTTTATATGATATAATAAATGAATAATGGGTTTATTTTATGTTTTAACTCTTAACAAATGTCTAGGCCACGTAAAAGCGTAAAAGCATTATGACACTAGGGAAAGTGATTTGCCTTTTTAACCCCTATAAAATTAATTTAGCAAATATGGAATCCACTTCGTTTAATGGATAAATTTCGGATGAAATTATTCCTATAAATTTTATAAATGACGTCTGTATCCCATCCACCCTTTCCCCGGAAGTACGGCCTAAGCGGCAGCACGTGCCTTTGACCCTTCTTACTTAGTCAATACTTGCACTTGAACTCTTCCCACATTCTCCCAGCTAGCTTGAACTGTTGCCGAGGTAGCACTTGCCGTTAACATTCTTGCCTAGGCAGCACTTTTCCTTGACCTCTTGCCACGTTCTTTCAGATAACTTGAAGTGTTGCCTACGACAAAGCGGAGACCATTTTACTAAAACCGTCTTAAATATGAGGACAAACTCTCCGAACCAGTAAATTTTAGAGACCGGGTGAAATTTTTTGAAGAAACCTGGTAATGGAAAACATGTGTTCCTAGTCGGACAGACGACACGACAAAGGTTATGATTTAGTTGAACAATGTTTTTAGTTATATACTTTTACGGTGAAAAGGAAAATCCGGACAGTTTCTTGTACTTGTCATAGCAGCTCGTGACATAGTAATATTCGATTAAATTATTGCATGAGAATGTGTTTTTGGTAGGAACAACTACAACTAAGAATTGTTGTTATAGTTAATGCCCGACATTGGTTGAGGATTGTGATGTTTGTCTTCTTATCTGATGTTGAACAATTCTTACATGAGCTAGAGTTAAGCCCACTCTTCACATGATACTTGGACTCATTCCCGTTTGAGTCCCATGTTATTTGCCTTGGCGTGCAAGGTTATTTGTACTGTGTTATAGAGCCTCGAATTGGTTGAAGAATGAATTGTTTGTCTCCTTACTTGATATTGGGAAATCGGTCATGAGCTAGCCTTTGATTTGTGTTAGGTTCAAAATTCATTTCTTTACGAGAGTTGTTTTTGGACCATCTCCAAATAAACTAGCTTTTAGTATTGTGTTAGGTCTAATGTTCATTTCTTCACAAGAGCTAGTCTTGGACAATCTTTCCCATAAGCTAGTGTTTAAGGTTGATTAGGCTCAAAGTCTATTTTGTTCACGAGGTTAAAGAGAACAAACAGAGTTCAGTATCATGAATAATTTATAATGTGCTTATTTTCTTGATGGTTGGGTTAACACCGGACGACGAATTCATGGGTTCCTAAAGATCGACTTAATTTCTGATTACACATACAAGATGACATGGACATACGAATCAGACTCTATTAAGAACTTTAAACCAAGCAGATAATATAGAGATTTGAGAACGTGAATGTGTAATTGCAATTCCTTAATAGTAGTACATGAAAATAGAACTTCGACTTGGGTCGGAGGCTATTGCAAAATGCATTAAGATACCCTACAGGAGAGACATTAGTATTATTGCACATTTGGAAAATGAATAAGAGGAGGAAGAGGAGTAAGTTGCAAAAAAGGTGAAGAGGGTAGAGGAGGAACAAGTTGCAGAGAGTTGGAGAAGAAGGGGACAATGGAACGGTAAACACGTAGAAAATAAAGGAAGGCCCAGGAATGAACATATAAGGGCATGGTCTTAAATAGTGGCCCCATTTTTGAATGTCTTTATAAAATGAGATCCGATCAGTTAATTGAATGTTTTTTTGAACGAAAATAACCTTCCATCCCACACACTTATGCTTTCTTCTCCAACTCCTCAACTTCATCCTCCTCCTAGCAAGCAAAACAAATTAATTCTTCTACCCAACAATATTTGACGACTGATACATTATTATTTCTTATTTTCATTAACTTTTGTATTCAACACTAATATAACAATATCATAAAAAGAAAAATTAGTTTCTTATTGTTTGGCCTCACATAAGCACCTAGGATCATTATTACATTATAGATACTGATACTTATGTTGCTTTATTTATGACTATTGAGAAAGAAATAATGTATAATTTATTAGTCATGATAAATATGACTTTGTAAATAAACTCATGACTCAAAGATCTAAAAATGAATTAACCCAAATAAAGTTGGACCGAAAGAAGAACTATATAGGAAATTTTGGGTCATTGATCGATCTGATTATGCAACAAAAAAATTTGAAAACATGTTAGCTCAAAATCGAATTGACCAAATTTACATGGAAATTTTTCAAAAATAACTTGATGAGATTAGGAAATCACAAAAAAGATGGTCCAATTTTATTGCATCATTATCATCATCATCATCATATACAAACCCTCGCCACAACTACTGCGGCTCTCACCATATCATTGTTCCGGCGGCTACAACCCTCTCCCTGTTGGCTGCTTGTGGCCGAGAAATTTCCGAATATTCACCAGATTTCTTTCTTCTCAGAGTTACTCTATTTCTTATTAGTTGGAGCTATTTTATTTGCTGGAATTTTCTACTATGAGTTCCACAAGCTACGAACACAAAAAGCTATATAAATTTAAATGTATACATATATACATAATGAAATACACATTTAACAAAAAAAATAAAAACACATAAAAATTTATGCACACATCCGAAATTATACACAAATTTAAAAATTTATACACTTTTATAATTTGTATACACACACTTATTACATATACATATTTAAACAAGTTTATATATTTTTATACAGTATTTACATAGTGTGTAAGCTTGTTTAAGCATGTATAAAAATGTATAAACACGTACAATAGTGTTTATATAATATTTCTTGGTAGTTCTATATAAAATCTTAAAATAAAAATCCCAAATCTATATAAATTCTTAAGGAAAAATACCAAATAAAAAAAATCTTTAGAAAAACACCACTCTCACGTGAAATGTACAACTTTCAACATAATAATTATGGATCCAAAAAAATAAATAGAAGAAATGAAGAAGAAATCATCTATGCCATAAGAAGAAGAAGAAGCAGCAGCATCGACATAGACAAGTATAAGAGAAGCCGCAGAAGAGGGAGGGAAGGAGGCGGCGGTGCTAGGAACTTTCTTTTTGAAGGGACAGGAGAAGGGACGAATGGTTGGAGGCTACATTTATTTTTTAATTTTCTTTATGAAGGATAAAGAATTAATGGAGCTACTACAATTTGTATTTTTTTTTAATATATAGCACATATACGAGCAATTAGGTAAGAAAAACATACAATATGGGCCCTTGTTAATATTAGACGGGCGGGCGAAATTACGTGAGAGAAAGAACCTCTTGGTGGAGTTCAGTCCCCCGGAGGACAGAATAGCACTTCTTAGTGACTAGGAGCGGAGAGCCCGTTGCACCTTGTTTTTCTTTGACCGGCCTATCTTCTTTCTATAAGCAAGCTCCCTCCGGCTGTCCAGTCCCTGGGCGGCTTTCGGTTCTTGAGCATGTTGGGAGATTAGGCGGCAGTTGAAAGAGCTGCTCGAACTATAAGTAGAAGTTGTTGAAGTAGAAAATGCTTGCTGCTCGCTTAGCGCACGGATCATAGGCTATCTCATCACTCACTAAGGCTAGCGAAAAGTGATCGAATAAAGCATTTGTTCGTACAGCTCTCGAACCTCACGCTCGTTCCATTGTTGCACCACCCCAATGTATGTTGCGTAGTAACTGCCTGGCTGTCTGTTGCGTTGTCAAACCCTTCCGAATGGGGGTGTATGGGCATGTCATTTGAGACTCAATACCTTGCTTTTTCAAATACCCCTGCAGCAGTTTCTGGGAGATGTACTTTCTACCATTATCTGACTTAAGTATTTTTATAGAAGCATTGTATGGAGTTTTAACAGGCTTGGCCAAGTGTCTTTAGTGTAAATTTTCCAAATTATATGTCTATCACTGGGCCTCAATTGGTCAATTAATTGAAAAAAGAGTGATTTACAAAAATAGACCAGTTTTGGTGCCTCGTCACATATTTAACGCCCATAAGAAAATCTTACATTTTCGACATTCATAGAAAAAGTTCAAGGTGTTCGTCGATCTTATTAGCAGCAAGACCTGGCGAACCCTAGGAGTTTTTCCCTAGTGACTGCTAGGAGTTTTCTCTAGTGACTTATGGCGATCGCCAAAAGCTTTTCCTGATGGGGAAAAATATAAGAGTTATCTTAAAGCGGCGACAACGACGTCATATATTTTACTTTGCGCAAAAACTTGAAAAAAAACATCAATGTTTTTGTGAAAATTGAGCACTTTGGTGCATGAGGTTGAAATTTTGAATTTTTTTTCATGGTATTGAAATTTTGAGCGCTTTTTCACAATTACCTTGCAACTTCTCATATCACGTTAGAAAACTCTGTGATCATCTCCCATGAATCTGCTTTCTCTCATTACAATGACTCCTCGCCGGAGCATTTACATCGTTGTCCACCATCACCACCTCTGCCATTTCATTGCAAATCTGCTATAATAAATCACCTACTTTTCTCGTTTGTTGTCCACTGTTCACTATTTTCTCGTTTGTTGTCCACTGTTCACTAATTTTCTTCTAATTCAATGACTTCTGATTATTCATCAGCTCCCATCACCATTAATAACATTAATCCAATTTACTCCTAATTTTTATTATTTCCCTTCTCATCGGCGTTATTGTTTATACCGCTGGAAAATTGATCCTGCTCTGGCTTCTTCAGTTTCTTATTTTCCTTCAAAAGGAGTAAGATTTTGTGGATGTGAAAAGTGATGACAATCTGATAAATTTAATTGTAAAATGTACAGAGTATTTGGTTCACTATATGAATATGGCGGCCGAATTGTCGTGATGTTATATTTTCTAGTGATTTTTTGTGGATCAACAAAGTGATGGTGATCTAGCCCTAGTTATTTTGAAAACATGCAAAATATTTTGGCTTATTATATGAATATGTGCGGTGGATTGTCATGATGCAATATTTTTATGTGTATTTTTGTGGATAAGCAAAGTGAATATGATATGGCCTTAGTTATTTGTAAAATGTACAAAGTATTTTGGCTCGTTATACGAATAGTGTGGTCGAATTATCGTGATTACTAATTATTAGGACATGAAGTTATGTTTGCCATCTATTTTTGTGGATGTGCGAAGTGAGGACGATCAAGCCTCATTTAATTGCAAATAAACATAATTTTTTTTGTTCACTATATAAATAAGTGCGGCCGAACTATGCTAATTCTTTTTCTATGGGTAGGAAGCAAGAGTATGTACTTACCTATGTTGGGGATTTTGCCTAAACAGGATTGGAGGATTCTTACTATGAACAATATGGCAAGACCAAGAGAAACTTTCACCCTATGGCACTGCAACAAAGGCTCCTAACAGCAGACATGCTTCTAGCATGGGGGATATCTGTTGGCTCAAGCTGGGTACTATGCTCCCAGAGTCCAGAAACACATAGTCACCTATTCCTGAACTGCTCTTTTGCAACTCAGATTTGGACCAAATTATGCAGCTGGGTTGAAGATTATGACTAACACAGATAGCCAATGGAATGAGCATGTGAAATGGTTGATCAAGCAAGGTAAAGGCAGAACTTCCAGAGCTCAATTACTGAGAGTAGTGGTAGCAGAATTCACACATGCTGTGTGGAAGGAGAGAAACAACAGAGTGTTTGAGAAGATGTGCAAGACTGTGGAAAGCTTAACATGGGAGATAGTATGTGCCTGCAACATAAGAACAACTGGAAAGATAATCTCTGGAATGTTAGCTTTTTTCGAGGACAAAGCTGAGGGTTAAAGAGTAGAGACTAGTTAGTTTACTCATGCTGTTAAAATATGTTTTGATGGAAATAGTCTAGTCATAGTATTATAGAGTTACTTTGAGATTAGCAAGCTGTGTTGGCTTAACTAAGTTTTGTAAAAATACTTTAGTGAATTAATAAATTTTAATTATCAAAAAAAAGGAAGCGAGAGTATTTTCAAAATTTCAAATACGTTAATTGTAAAAGTACTTATTTTTTAAAGACTATTATTATGTCGAGTTATCCATTTTTATTAAAAATAAATGAGACAACCCAACTTTGTTGCTAAATCAACAAAAGATGCCATTTCGGTCAAGAATTCCTTGTATAGGAGGGACTGCTTTAACAAGTGACACTATTTTAATTTTGATTTGGCTCCAACATTTAAATGGATGTGATGGCCTAAATACTTGACTAATCTATCTATCTCAATTTATCTATCTATACTATATATTTAAAGCATACTCTCCTAAATTTTATGTTGGAATAATTCTTAGAGTTTTTTACACTGTATATCCATAAAATTTAAAGTATTTACAAGCCATATTCATTAAAAATTATATTACCCATGAAATTAAAAGTATTTACCAACCTACCCATTTATTACTATATATTTTTGTTATACCTTATGGGCGTATACCTTTAAGGTATACTGCATAAATAATACTAATATACAACTCTAAATAGGTAGGGCATGTAAATAGTTTATGAGTAGTTCTTGTAAATATTAAACTTATGGGTAGAAGTGGATAAATATATTAATTTTAATGGGTATTTTCGTAAATCTCCCTAATTCTTATTGGATGAAAAATTTAGCCTCATAAGTTTCCTTAATAATTAGGACTTGAAGAAAATATCAGAAAATGACGAATAGCCACTTTTAAGAGTGCTAATCAATAAACAACAAATATTCAAATTTATTGATATACCATAGACATACAGAAATAAATTATTATTAAAGAGAATGGATTATAGATTAATATTTTAAAAATAAAGTGAATTTATGAAAGCGCTACCATTTGAAGTCAATATCGCAATAAGTCATTTCTCAAACAGTAAGTTTGTGTTGTTTTATAGGATGAATCCATATGATGGTAGATTTACGATCTATTATTTTGTTATGAAATAATACTTTAGTTTCAATTTGAGAAGTCGAATGATATGATTGCATAAGAAGAATTCATGTTGAGATGATGAAAAGCATTATGTACTAAAATATTTTATTTTAAACAAACTTATATTCCGGATAAAGAACATTTGCTTTATAACTGATGTTTGGTATTTTATGCCTATATTTCCTTAATATTTCCTCACGTTTGGATACTTTATTCGCATGTTTTCTAATTGATGAATGTGATTTTGCACTGATTTTGTGTCGTGTGACTTGTAGGATGTTGTGAAGTACAATTGAAGCTTTAAAGAGCATAATCGAGCAAGAAAAGGTTGGAATTTGATTGAGGATTGGATCGAGCACACGAAGGCACGACGCGACGCAAGCTGCGAACGACGAAGCAGGAAAAATGGCCTGGCGCAGTGCTAGGCGCGCCGCGCCCCTATAGCGCTCAGCTTTCTGGCGCGTTTTTTAGCGCGGAGCATGGCTATTGCGTGCAAGATTCGATGGACTCTGACTTGTTGGGTGCGTTTTGAGGCGAGGGGCGCCAGCAATAACGCCCCTGGAGCAGTTTTGGAAGTCCTATTTCGTCTAGGCTTAGGCGTAACTAATTGCTAGGCTTTTGTAAACATTATAAATACTCTTTTATTTAGTTTTTGAGAGAGGTTCAGACTTTGGAGCAAGTTTTGGAGCCCTAGATGTCTTCTAAACAAGTTCTTTCTCTCTTTTTCTTATTCTTCTCTTTAATTCTGTAGGTTGTTCGTTCTAGGGTTAGAGTAAATACATGAAGGTTGATGTTTGAAAGTTGATTTCTATATATTTATTTACCATTACAGATTGTTTATTCTTTCTTGAGCCTAATTGTTTGGTTATTGAGGCCTGATAATGGAACACTATCTACGGTTTACAAGTTGAACTCGACAGAGGGAACTCGTGAACGCAAATAAGAAAGAATAGGGCTTGATTGTGAACCAGGGCATCAGGGAATCGATTTGCGGGTAGGATAGACATATACTTGCTCGCCTAGCTTAACTAATCACAGAATTTGTTAATGCGTGCACGTAATTCAACCCATAGACATATAGGGATTGGAGTAGCCTGCATAGACCGTGAAGAATCGAAAGGTTTTCACGGGTACATTTAACCTATTAGTTAGCAATCTAGGAAATCAAGAAGTAGAATCAACTGGATAACTCAATTGGATTGTTCGTAACTCTGACCCTAGACCGTCTCCCTAATATTGTTTACAACCAACGTTTGCTCCATTGTTTGACTGAATTTCCACCATTTTAATTATTGCTCTTTAGTCAATAAAAACTCTCACTATTGGAAAAAGATCCCTGAATAGTTAATAGGAAATTGTTTGCTAGGAGTCCAGTCTGAATAATCCTCGTGGGAACGATACTCTACTTATCACTCTATTACTTGTCGACCACGTATACTTGCGTGTGCGTTGGGAGCAACAATACCCCATACTAATTAACCCAAAAAAAAAAATAAAATCAGTAATTGAAGGCAAAGATAAAAATTACAACTAAAAGTTTAGGGATTCATGTGGGGCATACTTTAGCTAGCTTAATAGGATAAACATTTATTATTTTTAGAAACTTAAAATTTTCATTTGAGTTTTAGCTTATAACTGAAACATCTGGTTTAATCCAAAAAATTTCACAAATATACCTTCTATAAGGAGTGGTTTTTCAAAATTACCCGCGCTAAGGAATGTTTTAACAAAATGCCCTTATTTAGTCCGCAAGCCAAGATTTCAAGGCAAAAAAGTTGTAAGTCTTGGCAATTGGCTATACTTTAGGGGCAAGTGTTGTTTTGCCAATACTTCAAGTTATATGGCGAGAATGCAGGGAAAACTGGAAGGGGCAAGTCTTGACAATTGCCAAGACTTACGACGCAGTGCAGTAAGTGTTGCCTATTGCCAATTCCTGTCGTTCAAGTGTTGGAAAATCGAGCAGGGGTTTGCCAAGACTTTCGGCCAAGTGCGGCAAGTATTGCCTATTGCCAATACGTGAAGGGATAAGTGTTGAAAAGCGGAAAAATATAACGGGAAGTCTTGGCCCCGGATTTTTTTCATTAAATCTTAACGGGGGTATTTTTGCAAACCATTTCTTAGCGCGGGCAAAAAGGCAAACCATTGCTTCCCGTGTCATAGCTTGCAAAAAGGCCTGGGAAAAATTTCACTCACAGGCCACTTTTGTCATTGCTATTTAGTTTGAAGCCAGTTTTTTTATTGGTCTTACATGAGAGGCCACTTTTTGAAACTTCAATCTTTGTGGGCTGAAGTTCAAACTTTGTGGGTTGAACTTCATTCCTAAATTATGAAGTTTCAACTTCAATCCGTTAGGGCTGAACTTTTAGGCATAGATGCGTAAACTTCAACCTTTGTGGGCTGAAGTTGAACTTCAACCCTTGTGGTGGGCTAAAGTTAAACTTCAATTCTTATGGGCTGAACTTGGGAGAAGTTCAATCCAAAAGGATTGAAGTTACAAAAAGTGGCCTCCAATGTAAAAACCAATAAAAAAAGTGGCCTCAATCCAAATACTACCCCTAAAAGTGACCTTTGGTGCCCTTCGCCCTTAATCATGCAGCGTGTGTGTGTGGATTTAAAGAATTTTATGCTCAAAGAGTTGGTACAAACGCAAAGTGTGTACCATAAAACTAATAAAATAAATGGTAATTTACACTGTATGCCCACCCTTTAGATAGTAATTACAAAGCATACCTATTTGAATTTTCCCTACCCATCAATTGAAAAATAATTACAACCCATACCTATTCCCTCAAATCCCTATCACATTCGTCCAAAAGTTCCCTCAAATCCCTACCCTTTCGCGCCCAAAACACCTCTCAAATTTCCATTTCTTTCACCTTCCCCATTTCCCCCAAAATTGACCCGTTTCTCTTACCTTTCCCATTTACCCAAAATCAACCCGTTTCTCTCCCTTTAATGGGCTGTTTACGATGGTGATGCAATGGCCTCGATTGTCTGCGATGCTGCTGGAGTGATGTTGCGATGGTGATGGTTGGAATTTATGAGATGGCTTGGAGATAAGATGTTATAGTAGGGGCGTAGGACTGTGATTGGAATAGCAATGGTCGTGATGTTTCTTTGACGAGGCGATGGGAAGGTCAGTGGTGACAGGGCTGCAATGGTGACGCAGCGAGTTTGATTGGCGAGGCTGTGGGGTCGAGTCAATGCAGCTTCCTGGGTGCACTGTGGTTCTGCTGCGGTGATGTTGTGATGTTTGTGGTGGCGTCGGGGTTGTTTGTCTTGGTGCGATGATCGAGGGATAATGATTGTCACACCCCTTTTTTCCGCGCTCCCGCTTTTGGGAGGGCGTTTCGGGTTTAGGAAAGCGCTTATGTGATTTTTATGATTATTTGGCGCTATCCCGAGTTAGGGTTTCCATTTAAGGAAGTGACGGTGTTCAAAGGTACACGAATTATTAGAGATTTTCGGAGTCGCCACTTGACAAGTTTAAGGTGTGCCAAGTCACCTAAAAGGTACCTTGGAACACCTATGACTCGTTAGTGGTCTGCATCAGAGTTCCGGATAAGGATCTCGGTTGACTCTCGGGAAGGGATTAGGCACCCTTGAGTCCTGTGCCAAGCACAGTTGCTTTTATTGACGCATTCCGGCTATATGGAATATTTCGTACCTGCCTTTATTTGTTTTCCTTTGCTACGCCTTGATTTATTTTTATTTTTTGTATTTATTTATTTTTTTTTATTTTTCGTGACTCGGCCGAATATTTTCGCGCAGGCACTTCACCCGTTCGAAACCTTATCAACCTTGGTTTGAGTCTCAATTTTGTATTTTTATTTATTTTGGTCAAAACTCGAATTTATAATTCGGCTTGATTTTTGATTATATGGGTCGCATTTACTTTCGACGCACATTTTCTTTTATTTACGTACGGCTTGATTCAATATTTACAAATGTAATTTATTTTAAACCGGATATGGTCGCGCAGGCACTTCACCCGTTCGAGATCTTCCGATTTAAATAAACTACACTTGAATCAAATTTATTTGGTGAGATACTAAGGTCCTATAGCTTATTCATTCATCCTTCACCTAGTTTTGATTTTTCGTTCATTATAACTAGCGAAATTACTAAATTTACATTTTTGAACGCTATTGGGGCCTTAAGATTAAAGCTCTAAATACAATGACCTAGCTTTGCAAAATGTCGAAGCCCATTTACACAAAGGAAAAACTTGAACGCATGTTTATTTAACAAGAGGATTATGCCATAGGTCCTATTTTCTATTTGTTTCAATGTTTAGCCATATTAAAAATCCTTGATTATTTCTTAGCCTATAAACTTATAAAAAGGTTACCGTATATTTATTGTGGTTTGATATACAACTCTTTATCCTTCAATTTCCAAAGATTTAAAAGTTTTGCTAAACGAATACGGATTTGGGTTAGAAGATCAATTCACAGCTGGGCTGGATTACTTCCGCAAATAAAGTTTCTTCTACAGATTGCATAAACAGCCCCTTTTTACTGTTGAGTTCAGATCTGGCCATTTTCACAAAATTTAGCCTTACTTCCCTTATTCTATCTCAAATTTGTCCTAATAGGTTTATAAATGACATTACATCTAACCCTCCTTCTTCGCACAAGATAATAGAAGTTACATTTTGTGACATGGGACCTACAACCATGCTCTTAACAAGTAGATAAATCTAAACATGTTCGGGAAGTGATTAACATAAAAAATAGAACATGAGTACGGCCTTGACACATGAATTTGTTTTGACTAAATCATTTCATACATACTTGAAATCTACCCATAAATTAAATACATACAAAGAGAGGTTAAGAAATAAATACCTAGTAATAGCAAAACCCCTTAACGCAGCAGCTATAACCAGCCAAACAGTAGCAACTCAGCAACAGCAAAAGCACGGACCAAGCACAAAATAGCAACCCGAACTCCTCTAAACCTGACCCTTTAATATCCAGACTCAGACCCTCTCCTTTCTTCTTCTTTTCTTTCAGCTTCCTCTAAATGTTTCACTCTCTGTTTCCAGCTTTTAATCTCACTCTCTGTTTCCAGCTTTTATTGTTTCACTCTCTGTTCTTTGTTCTTTTGTTGTTTCACTTTCTCTGTTCTTTTTGTTTCAGCCTTCACTC
This sequence comes from Petunia axillaris subsp. axillaris, assembly GCA_029990575.1. Lineage (NCBI taxonomy): Eukaryota > Viridiplantae > Streptophyta > Magnoliopsida > Solanales > Solanaceae > Petunia > Petunia axillaris. The sequence goes on along the minus strand of JARKNS010000002.1, from coordinate 48,548,629 downwards.
TCTGTTCTTTCTCTTTTGTTTCAGCTTTCACTCTTTTTTTCTCTGTTGCTTTTCCTTCTGTGTTCTTTTTTTCTTTTTTCTGTTCTTTTGTTTTAGCTTTTGTGTTCTGTATCCCCTCCGTTGTTCCCTCTTTGTTTCAGTTTTTTATATCCTCTCTGTTTTTTAGCTTTTGATCACTCTCTGTTACAGCTTTTATCTCTCACTGTTCTGCCTGTTTTTTAGTTCTCTCCCCCCCTTAAAAGAGAGTCAAAAGCCCCCTTGAAATAGAGAGGGAAGTGGGTGTGTACTAGTGCCAAGGACTAGCCCATGTACCCTCCTCACTCATCATATTTTCAGCCCATAATTGCCTTGCATGCAAGGCTGTACCAGAACAAAACAGAGATGTACTTCATTGACTCAATTTTGACATCCCCATTTGACATCATCAAGCCCTATGTCATCTAATATCTAAGCAAATCAACAACCATGATCAAATTAAACATGAATGGACTAAGTCCACCTAAACAACACTTTGGACTTCAAACTCTTGGCTAAAAGAGTCCAGAATCACTCTAATAAGAACTCCACTTCACTGGAACAACTCAACAGATCAAATAGGAATGCTAAATACTATAACTAAACAAACTGACAACTAAACTCTTCAAACTTCAATGAACAAATCTACGGCTAACTCACATCACTGATTCCATATGCTAAACATGTCATTCATATTTGAACAAATTCATAACTAAACTAACAAATACACACTAGAACAAACCAACTCAGTTTCCACATTTATCACATTACTTATGACTGATCATTTATAAAAAAAAAAATGGCTTTTTAACTCAACAGGAGTAGAATCAGAAACTCAACAGATATATCAACTCGCCACTGCCTCGACATCGTCAATCACAGTAAAGCACACATGATATGAACATAGTCATTTGAAATTAATTCAAACTCAAACCATGAAGATACAAATTTCTATCACAAGTTTAAGATTAACTATGACTATACTAGGCTAAACATTGACTATATGAGAAAGGAAAACATAAAAGCGAATACCATCACGTCCGAGCGCTCAAACTGTCACGACGCCCTGCTGCCTCGACCCCACTGCCTTGAGCATTGCTAGCACCTCATCACCACTGCCTCGTCGAGGCTGCTCAGCCTCGCCATTGCCAAAATAACTAAAGCATCGTCGACACTAGAATCGACATCAACATCAACACTGCCATTCACAATGAATCGAAACATAGCAGCCATATATTGTCGTCGTTTCAACTCCATCGCAGCACCATCCTAACGCCCTCGTCGCTCCTGTTTCAATTGAATTATCACTGCCCGGCCTACGTTGCATCCCTAGTGTATCGCTTCACAGTAGCACAATCATCACAGTCTCACACGCACGACAACTCCACCAAATGCTTCATCGACGCCAAACAATCAACTCTGCTGCCTTGCTAAATGAAACAGAGTACAACAGTCCCCCTCTCATTCAATCATCGCAGCCACCACTGATTTTTTCTATGTCTTAATCATCGCGACCTTGTCGCCATCGCAGCATCACATTCCCAACCCCGACATCACCATCGTCGCTGCCTAAACAGACTCGGATCAGACCTAACACCATCGCCTCGGATCAAAACAGAAACAACATAAACAACTGTTCCCTAGCCTAATCTCCATCCTATACCCTCGTCGCTGCCCAAACAGCCTCTTCGCAGCCTTGGCGACACTTATACCTCATCGGAGCAGCCTCCAAAATCGACTCATCACCACTATCATCCCGATATACCATAAACATTTGAATCCATATTTTCTTGTTCTAATTGAAACGATTCCAATTGGGATCGTTTCAACTAGAAAAAGAAAAGAATGGATGAAAAAAACCGAGAGAAATAGAGGAAAGCAAAACCAAGCATAGCCGTGTCCCATTTTGATCGAAAAAAAAAAAGGATTCCTTTGTAATCGAGCTCCAGAAACAGAATGGGGAGAGAAAACAAAGCTGAAAATGTAAAAGCTCACCGGAAATGGAGTGTCGCCGGAGCTAGGGTGAAACCGCATTTGAAACTTCGATCTATGGAAATTGAGAGGGAATTTGTAAAAATGATGTCGGAGATGGAGAGAGGAGCTCAAGAGACGTTGATTGATGTATTTTTTCTGACCGGGGAATGGTGTTCAGAGCTCAGCGCTGCCGGCAGTATAGGAATCCGGCGAGTGTTGACGGGTGGGGTTCCTTGATTCTGATTTTGTGTAATGGCAATTGGGATTAAGCAAAAGGTGTATATTCTGGGCCAATGGGTCAAATTTATATTGGGCTGGAGCGCATGGGCTGAATTCTTTGTTTTGATTTCACAAATGGCCACAAAAGGTCCAAACAAATTAGAGCATAAACATTAAACTGGAATTAGAACTACACAAATTGCAACATTACATCAATTAAATTATATAATCACAATTAAGCACACAACAAGTATTTTAATTAATTTTTTTTTATTTAATTTTAGCTAAAATAAAAGACTGAAATTCTAGAAAAAATTCGGCCAAAATCCTAAAATATTAGCTCGACGATTTTCGAGAAATTTCGAGCTATTTTGAATTTTCGTGCCAAAATTAGGTGATTACAGCTGCCCCTCTTTGTTCGAGAACATCGAAGAGTTTTCGGACAAAGACGTAATCGGCACCTAATTTTGGCTTGTTGGTTCTAGCCAAAACATGCTTTTCAAAATCGTGACCGAACCTTGACTTTTCAGTTCTAACCGAGAACAAGGCTACCTACATATCCCCGGACTAAGGAATCAGGTCAGTGTAGTTCCTCCCGTGCGATAGCTGGGACTACCGCATTTAGACAGACACTAAACCCTCCTAGATTAACACTAAGCACTCTCTAGACATACACAGACTGACTCTAGACACTTTCAGAACTAACTGGGACTGACTCGACGCTCCTAGACTTACCCGGACTGACACACGACACTTTTGACACACTAGAGTTGTTGCTGCTGGTCACTGTCGCTGGTTGCTGACTAGCTGGCTGGTGGTCACTGCTTTACAAAGGAAAAATGAACATACAACATTTGAAATGTAAAATTACAATTTCTAAACTAACTTCTTCATGCTTCCCGAGATGGGCTCCTTGGTTCTTGCTCCCTTCGTTTGTTGAAAAGTAAACCACCACTTTGGTTTCGGGTGGGTCTTGGACACTTGATCTTCTGGAAATAAATTCCTTCATTCTTCAGGTGGGTGCCTCGACTTTCTCTAAACTACTCCCTCATTCTTCAGGTGGGTGCCTCGACTTTCTTGAAATGAATTCCCTCATTCTTCAGGTGGGCGCCTTGACTTCTTCAAAACTACTCCCTCATTCTCCCGGTGGGTGCCTCGACTTTCTTGAAATGAATTCCCTCATTCTTCAGGTGGGCGCCTTGACTTTCTTGAAATGAATTCCCTAATTCTTCAGGTGGGCGCCTTGACTTTCTCTAAACTACTCCCTCATTCTTCAGGTGGGTGCCTCGACTTTCTCTAAACTACTCCCTCATTCTTCAGGTGGGTGCCTCGACTTTCTTGAAATGAATTCCCTCATTCTTCAGGTGGGCGCCTTGACTTCTTCAAAACTACTCCCTCATTCTCCAGGTGGGTGCCTCGACTTCTTGATATATATTCCCTCATTCTTCAGGTGGGCGCCCTGACTTTCTCTAAATGAATTCCCTAATTCTTCAAGTGGGCGCCTTGACTTTCTTGAAATGAATTCCCTAATTCTTCAGGTGGGCGCCTTGACTTTCTCTAAACTACTCCCTCATTCTCCAGGTGGGTGCCTCGACTTTCTTGAAATGAATTCCCTCATTCTTCAGGTGGGCGCCTCGACTTTCTCAAAACTACTCCAAATTCTGCTTTCCTTATTTCCCTTCTTTTCCTACTTTCTTTCCATTTCTCTGTATTTCCTTTGGCTCTCTTGTTGGTCTTTTAATAGTGCAAATTCTCGATGTGTCATTCTTGCTATCGAGATGTGATGTTGGCTTCCATTATCCAGGCAGGTCCTGACTGTGCTCTGCTACAACTGCAAAACAGGTAAACAATTTTTGCGAAACTTTCTTTTGCTCGTTTTGATGTTATTTTGACTGAGAGTCGAAAAATGGGAAAAGATTCTGGACAAAGGACTCCGAACAAGAGATGTCCTTTAGAAAGATGAAAATGAACTTATCTGGAGGCAAAAACGATGATGACCCCAATAGACATGACATGCATCCTGGCCTCGAACCCTGATCCATTCACGGCAGCTCTTCCTCGACCTCTCCCTCAATTCGAACATTCAACAATGACTACTTGCCAAGCCCAGCTTGATGACAACTATAACATCCCTCATTCGGCTAGCGGTGCCCCATTTGGGGTTTTCACCAACTAACCTCTCTCATTGTTCTTTTATCTCACTGTTTGTCATGCGGCGCCCTTTCAGGTTTTCACCGGCAAGACTTCATTTTCTTTTCTTTTCGTTTTTTTTTTCACTCTTTGATGATAATGTCTTGGGTGCTTTGAGCCTCTTCCTGACTTCGAGACCAAAATTCCAAACGTCCCACGAGCATGTGAAAAGATGGTAAGAATAATATAAGTTTGTTTTTATTTTATTGACAAATAAAATAAAAACAAACTTCTGCCCCAGTTTAGCAGAAACTGCGGATTTGATTTTCTTTGAATTTGGCCACAAACTTGAAGGCAAGTTTTGCGTCAATGTGAGATAGGAAAAATGGAAAATTTCCCCTAATATGAAACTAGGGAACCTTTAGAACTTTCACTGATATGACCGCACCTGAATGGTTGCCTACGTATCCTTTTGAGAGGAATCAGGTCAGACGTAGCTCTAGCAATTTAATGCCAAATTTGGAATTTTTTTTCTCTTTTCATTTCATTTCAGTTCAATTACAGGATTCCCAATAAGGGTTCACAAAAGCAATACAAAGCCAAAGGCTAACAAAAGGGATACATTATCTGGATAAGGGAAACAAAGACTTTCGGTATCCCAATCCAAGAACATCAAATGTAGTACCTCTTCACTGCATCAGCATTAACAATCATTTCAGCCATCGTGCCTTCGATGTCTGTCAAGAATAGGGCACCATTGGGCAATTTGGAGCAAACTTGCCCTTTGCTTCTTCCTGATGTGGAAAGATGCGCTTCAAGACTAACTGGCCTTCATTGAACTTGCGTTGGCGCACTTTCTTGTTGTATGCTTTGGCCATTCTCTTCTGATATAGTTGACCATAACATACTGCATTTAGCCTTTTCTCGTCAATCAGAGCCAATTGTTCCAAGCGGGATTTGACCCATTCAGTGTCCTCAATTTCAGCTTCAACGATGATTCTCAAGGATGGTATTTCGACTTCTGCTGGAATGACCGCTTCAGTCCCATACACCAGTTCATATGGAGTCGTGCCTATTGAGGTGCGCACAGTTGTGCGATAACCCAGAAGAGCAAATGGCAACTTCTCATGCCAATCTCGAGATCCTTCCACCATTTTTCGAAGGATCTTCTTGATGTTTTTGTTTGCAGCTTCGACCGCGCCATTTGCTTTTGGCCGGTATGGTGTGGAATTTCTATGCACAATTTTGAACCTTTCACATACCTCTCTCATCAAATGACTGTTCAGATTAGCCCCATTGTCAGTGATGATGGTATTGGGAATACCGAATCGACAAATGATGTTTGAGTGAACAAAGTCGACCACAGCTTTCTTGGTAACTGACTTGAATGTCGCTGCTTCCACCCACTTGGTAAAATAATCAATGGCGACCAAGATAAATCTATGCCCATTCGAGGCCTTTGGTTCTATCGGGCCAATGACATCCATTCCCCATGCAGCGAAAGGCCAAGGAGCGGACATTGTGTGGAGCTCTAAGGGAGGCGAATGTATCAAATCACCGTGCACTTGACATTGATGGCATTTTCGCACAAACCCTATGCAATCTCTCTCCATGGTGAGCCAAAAATAACCTGCTCTTAAGATCTTCTTGGCTAGCACATAGCCATTCATGTGTGGCCCACAAATTCCTGAATGCACCTCATTAAGAATTCTCGAGGCTTCTTGTGCGTCTACACATCTCAATAGTCCCAGATCTGGGGTTCTCTTGTACAGTATCCCTCCGCTCAGAAAGAAACCATTGGCAAGACGGCGGAGGGTTCTTTTCTGATTACTCTCTGCTAGCGCTGGATACTCTCCATTCTTGATGTAGTTTTTTTATGTCCAGGTACCATGGCTCGCCATCAAGTTCTTCTTCAACCATGTTGCAATAAGCATGTTGATCCCTAACTTGAATCTCGAGAGGATCAATGTGAGTTTGGTCAGGATGACTAAGCATGGATGCTAATGTAGCCAAAGCGTCGGCCAACTCATTGTGCATTCTTGGGATGTGCCTAAATTCAATAGAATCAAATCTTTGGCAAAGATTTTCCAGATACTGCTTATACATGATGAGTTTCACGTCTCGAGTTTCCCATTCACCCTTGATTTGATGTACTAGTAGGTCAGAATCTCCAAGCACTAGTAGTTCTTTGATGTCCATGTCTATCGCCATGCGTAGCCCCATGATGCAAGCTTCGTATTCCGCTGTGTTATTGGTACACCAGAAACGAAGTTGCGCAGCCGCTGGATAGTAATGACCTGTTGGAGATATGAGAACAGCCCCGATACCGTCACCTTTGGAGTTAGAGGCCCCATCAAAATAAAGCTTCCAATAATGATCATCTTCAGAGGACAACTCTTCAATTGTGCCAACCTCTTCATCAGGAAAGTACGTCTTGAGAGGTTCATACTCATCATCCACTGGGTTCTCGGCCAAATGATCGGCCAAAGCCTGGGCTTTCATTGCAGTACGGGTGACATAGACTATGTCAAACTCTGTGAGTAACATTTGCCACTTGGCAAGCCTCCCTGTTGGCATCGGCTTCTGGAAGATATACTTCAGTGGATCCATCTGGGATATGAGGTAAGTAGTATATGACAACAAATAATGCCTCAACTTCTGTGCTACCCAAGTGAGGGCACAACACGTTCTTTCTAACAAAGTGTACTTGACCTCATAATCCGTGAACTTCTTGCTCATGTAGTAGATGGCTTGCTCTTTCTTGCCAGTGGAATCATGCTGCCCTAGTACACATCCAAATGAATTATCCATCACTGACAAATAGAGGAACAAAGGTCGGCCTGGCTCTGGTGGGACCAATACAGGTGGATTTGACAAGTATTGCTTGATCTGGTCAAAAGCCGCTTGGCATTCCTCGGTCCACTTGACTGCAGCATCTTTCTTTAGCAGCTTGAAGATTGGCTCGCAAGTTGTAGTGAGTTGAGCGATGAACCTACTGATGTAGTTCAATCTTCCGAGGAAGCTCATGACTTCTTTCTTATTCTTTGGTGGAGGCAACTCTTGTATAGCTTTGATCTTTGAAGGATCCAATTCAATGCCTCGCCTGCTGACAATGAAACCCAACAACTTTCCAGCTGGAACGCCGAATGCACATTTGGCCGGGTTCAACTTCAAATTGTACCTTCTGAGTCTTTCAAAGAATTTCCTGAGGTCTTTAACATGATCCTCTGCTGTTCTTGATTTGATTATCACATCATCCACATACACCTCAATTTCTTTGTGTATCATATCGTGAAAGACGGTTGTCATGGCTCTCATGTACGTTGCCCCAGCATTCTTCAAACCGAACGGCATGACTCTATAACAAAAGGTTCCCCAAGGCGTGGTGAATGCCGTCTTTTCTGCATCATCTTCATCCATCAGGATCTGGTGATATCCGGCATAGCAATCCACGAAAGACTGAATTTCGTGTTTGGCACAATTGTCTATGAGAATGTGAATATTAGGCAAAGGAAAATTATCCTTGGGACTGGCTTTGTTCAAATCTCGATAGTCAACACAAATTCTTGTCTTCCCATCTTTCTTCGGTACCGGCACAACATTGGCCAACCAAGTGGAATACTGAAGAGATTGTATCACCTTCGCAGATAGCTGCTTCATAATTTCCTCATGGATCTTCTCACTCACATCTGTCTTGAATTTCCTCCGAAGCTGCTTGACCGGAGGGAAACCAGGATTGATCGGTAACTTATGAACTACTAAATCTGTGCTCAAACCGGGCATGTCATCATATGACCAAGCAAACACGTCTCTATAGTCAAACAAAACCTGGACTATGTCATTTTTCACTTTCGGTAGAGCGTGCATGCTTATCTTGGTTTCCCTGACATCATCGGGACTTCCCAAATTTATATTTTCTGTGTCATCTAGATTGGGCTTGGGCTTATTTTCAAATTGTTCTAACTCTCCATTTATTTCACTCTCGGCCTCCTCTTCATCATATCCTTCCTCAAAACTTCCTTCATTATCACTCATTTCCATGTCATCTACCTCCTCAATTGCCACTTCAGAATTATCCCACCCCCCATCATGCACTTCCTCAATTTTTGGTTGATTCATTGAGACCAAGTTAAACTGTGTGTTTAGATCAGGGCGTGATTTCAGCATGCATGTCATGTTATTAAGGCCATCAGAAACATAGCTACAGAAAGAGATAAGAAGTAAAAATTAGGAAAATAAAGAGACAGGATATGGAGACAAGAAGCATGGTCTTGCTTTTCATTGAATTTGAAAGACAAAAGGGTTTGACATCATAACGAGCAAAATAAATATACTTGGATTACAACCCTTATAATAACCAAGTATACAGAAAGGATAACAAAAACTTGCTACCAATAGCCCCTCCTAGTGGGGAGAGGCATGGATTCCCAGTTGTTCAGCTTCACATCAGAGCCAACGTCCTGGATTTCTGCATTGCTAGGTCCTTCTCCAGTTTGCACCATGTTGATGCCAAAGACGTGCCTCAGGTCTGACAGTAACTTCTTCTGTTCTTCCGTCTCCTCAGCATTTTTTGAAATAGACTTGCCCCCGTTGGACCTCGTGAAAGATTGAGCGAGGCAAGGGACAGGCTTCTCTAGAGACCATTCTTGTTTCTTCATCTTCCTAGCTCTTGCTCTGTCTGCAGCTGTGGGCTTGTATCCCAGACCCCAGGTACCTCGAATGCCAAGTGGACTAATTGGATGTGACATTCCTTGTAGTGATGCTCCGAGACCTTTCCCGGGTTTGAAACCATGCTTCAACATTTCCGTAGCCATCATGACTGCTGCTTCTGACAATCTTGCTTGGGGCAAAGGCTTGCCTTCAGGGACCTCATCTACATTGACTGCTTCAAAGGCTTGGTACATCAGTGTTGGGCTATCATTGGTGACCTCAATGACTGGAATGGACGGATCCTTGTAGATTGACAAATCTCCCTCTCCGTGTACCATGATCATCTCACGATCCCATTCAAACTTGACAGTCTGGTGTAAAGTCGACGGTACTGCGCCCGCCATATGAATCCAGGGCCTTCCCAACAGTAGATTGTAAGACGAATCCATATCGAGCACTTGGAAATTAATAGCAAAGTCCACAGGCCCAATTGTCAATGTCAGCTCGATCTCACCAATTGACTGTCTTTTCTCTCCATCGAAAGCTCGGATACTCATAGTGTTGGTTCGAATTCTGTCCACGTTGATTTTCAATCTTTTCAAAGTAGACAATGGACAGATGTTCAGACCGGACCCACCGTCAACCAGTACCCTAGTGACATAAGAATTGTCGACCTTGACAGTCAGATGTAGTGCTTTGTTGTGGCCTGTGCCTTCCATAGGCAATTCTTCATCAGTGAAAGTGATCCTGTTTACTTCAAAGATACGACTAGCAATTGCCTCCAAATTTCCAACAGTCATTTTTTCAGATACATGAGCTTCATTCAGGATTTTCAATAGAGCATGACGGTGCGCCTCAGAATGCATCAGCAGGGACAACAGAGAAATTTGAGCAGGGGTCTTCCTCAGCTGCTCCACAATAGAATAATCTTGCACTTTCATCTTCTTTAGAAACTCTTCTGCCTCTTTCTCAGTGACAGGTTCCTTGATGGGACCCTGATTTTCCCTAGCTTGCTTTGCTTTTCTTAACTCTTCCGGGGTAAAGCACCGCCCAGAACGAGTTAGACCGCCCACTTGTGTCGTTTCTGCTACAACCTCTTTTCCCATGTACGTTACCACTGCCTGGGCATAGTTCCACGGGACAGCCTTGCTATCTGTCACATGGAACTGGGATGCCCTCTTTATGACAATGGGCTCGCGCAGAAGTGCATTTCTTATAACCAACTTCGGTTTGGTAGCAGAATCTGCTTCCCCTTCCTTTCTGATGGACCTTGAGATCACCAACTTTGGTTTCTCCGTCATCTCTTCCCTTTCCTCAACAGCTCGTTTCAATGTTAACACGGGCTTATCCAACTGGACAGATGGCTTTGTTCCTCCGGACACCACAGCAGGACTTGTCTTTGAAGTGATATGCATCTTTTCCACCTCAACTGTTATTGCATCGACTGACACTATTGGCCTTGCAGATTCGCTTTCAAATCCCCCTGTGCATGCATATACCATGTGTACATCATGGACTGGCAGAGGATTGCGATTAATGTTCGGAGTTTCTGCATCCTCTATCACAATTTGGTTGTTGTCAATCAGCTCTTGCACCACTCTCTTGAGATAGTAGCAATCTTCTGTATCATGCCCTGGTGCGCCCGAGTGGTAATCACAATGCCGAGAATGGTCCACTTTGCCAGTAGGATTCATGTTTCCTTGAATGGGTTTTATCATGTTCAAGGCCCGCAGTTTCTCAAAGATACTGGTGTAGGATTCTCCGATTGGCGTGAATTCTCTCTTCTTCTCTTCTCGAGCCTTCTTGAATTCAGCTCTCGGACGAAAGCCTGCCGGACCTCTGGGTCGGTAAGTAGGGTTAGGTGGAGCCTGATAGTGATTATGTGGAGCTTGGTGGATGGGATATGTAGGCTGTGGGGCTGGTGCGCGCCATTGCGGATAAGACGTTGGGGCATATGGCTGCGCAGCGTGTACAGAGTACTGGGGTGGAGGTATGGAGTATTGTGCATTTTGTGGCGGGTAATAGTGTTGTAAATAGGGTGCTTGTGGAGCCTGGTATGAATTAGCTTGACTGTATCGCTCATCATTCCACCTTCGTGGACCCGACCCTACCATGGCAACATCTTCTTTCTTCTTCTTACCGAACCCTGCTGCCCCTGTCTGCACAGCCTGTGTGGTCGCCTTTAGTGCAGTCTGGCTCACAATCTTGCCAGCTTTGACTCCTCTCTCAATCATTTCTCCCATCTTGACGACTTCACTAAACGGTTTCCCAAAGGCGGCGATCAATGAACCATAGAACGCCTCATCCTGCGCCTCAATGAACAACCGGACCATGTCATCGTCCGGGATTGCGGGGCTCACTCGAGCGGCCTGCTCGCGCCATCTGAGGGTGTACTCCCTAAAGCTTTCGCTTGGCTTCTTTTTTATCGCATCCAAAGAGGACCGATCTGGCAAAACTTCAATGTGGTATTTGTACTGGTCGTAGAATGCCTGTGCCATATCCTCAAATGACAACCATTTAGTTAAATCTTGCCTCATGAACCATTCGGCAGCTGCGCCCCCCAAGCTTTCAGAAAAGTAGGCTATCAACAGTTTGTCTTTCTTGACCCCTCTCATTTTGTTACAGTAGGTTTTCATATGAACCCTTGGATCTCCTTGTCCGGTGTATAGATCAAACTTTGGCACTATGAACCCATCTGGCAATTGCAATTCAGGGTAGGGGCAAAGATCCTTGAAAGAGATGTCAGTATGATCTCCATATCCTTGAATGGTCCTTACTGCTTGTTCTAGGCCCTTCATCTTTCTTAGAACCTCACTCTCATCCAGCTTTCCTGATCGATCAACCTCAACTTGAGACCCGCGATGGAACCCCTGATCATACGAGTCACTGTGTCGGAAATTGGGTTCATGGTGCTGATCATAATGATGATCCCCAGCCTGGAGATGTGGTTCGCTGTTGGACCTAGCCATAGCAGGCCTGGCTGGGCCCCGAAAAATTGGAACCTGTGGGAGAGGTGGGCCATACTGCCCCTGTAGCGGAGGTGGACCATACTGTCCCTGTGGTGGGGGTGGACCATACTGCCCCTGTGGTTGATGTTGTCCATATTGCCCTTGAGGTGGAGGTGGTGGGGGCGGTGCATGAGGGCGCACTTCAACTTCTTTTGTGGGACCCTGACTAGTGCCAAAACCAGGGGGATAGGTCGGATCCTCAACCGCCGTAGATGTGCCTGGTGCTCGCTGGCTAGCTGTTGGCATAAGCCCATCTAGGAGGTTTGGCATGGGAGGAGGTACCCGTCCCGTGGTTATCGCATGATGCATGTCCACCAGAAATTGCTTCAGAATCAGGGCCTCTTCTGTCGTCCTATCATTTTCTTCAGAACCGGCATCAGATTTGTCTCCTTCAGTGGCCATGTTACCAAATGGAATTTCAAGTCCCCTTGAGTTAGTTGTGTGAGAGTGGGGTAATGCTAGAGCGCTGCACCAAGTCACTGGTAATCTAGTCTTGTCTGCAAACAAAACAGGTTAGGAAACATGATATTTACGAGCCGAGCGCGCCTACAAGCCTAAAGTCGTCATGCATCATCCCGAATCAAGACAAAGCGGGTCCTCTCTTTCTTTTCTTCTCTTCTTTTTCCTTTCTCTTTTTTTTTCTTTCATTTTCCTCTCTTTCTTTCGCTCTCTTTTTTTTCATTTTTTTTTTCATTTTTTTTTTTTCATATCATATATCTTTCAAATGTAAGAGGGGTCCAAAATCAGATTGAAAAAGGAAGAAAAAAATGCATTTAAGATAATAAAAGACACAATTTTGGATTTTCTGATTTCTTTTTCATAAATGCCGAAACAGTACAATATAAAAAGCCCGCCGACAACATGGGGCAATAGTAGTACTCCTAAAAAATTAAAACAGACAAACTAGACCGACTGTTCGAAATAGAAATGCCAATACATAATAAAAGCTACAATCTGTCCAAGATGCTAAATGAATGACAAAAGGCAATGAGCTGCATCATCTCGGACTGGCATATATCTGCTAAGGTGATCCGGGCCCTGCCTCATCTGGCTCCTCTGGATCTGACTCAAATGGCTCGTCGAGATCTTCCTCTGGTGGCTCCTCGGGATCTGCTGGTGGGCCTTCTACCAAAGTGCGGCGCATTCCAGCCAAATTTTCTGCAACTCTGGTGACGAAGGGAAGCACATGGGGAAGTAGGTCCTCCGCGGGCAGCCTCCTATAGTCACTGATAGCCTGTGCAACATATACAGCAGAGTCATAAACCTGCCGATAAACTACACTGATAGTCTGTCCAGCAGCCTGTATATCCTGAAGTCGGCTCTGTGCTAGCTTCCTGAGCTGCTCTTCTTGCTCCAGTGCCCTGTCGAGTCGAGCTCGAGCATCCATGGCGTCCCGACGATGATAATCCTCCCTTCTCCTGCTCTCCACCAAAGCTGCCCTGTCGGCATCCCGCTCTGTCAATGCCTCAGAGTGCATAACACGGAGTCGTCTAACTGTGTCTAGGTGCTGATGCGCGAGACCCTCATTCTCAACCAAAGCAGCTCGAGCGGCATCCCTCTCAGAACGAAGACGGTAGACCAAACCCGCATATCTCTCCTCAGTCTCTACCCTATGCATCTCTATCTTCATGTCAATCCTGAGTGCCTCATCATACGGTCCCTTAACCGTTTTTGCTGGCATAGCTACCAAAGCAGGCTGTCGGCCGAACCAGAAAACATACTCGGGAGTGACCTCGCCTCTGAATCGGTCTATAACCTGTGTGCTGGAGGTCAAATGTCTCATATTATCCCAAATGGAGAACCACTGAGTGTGCCTGGGAAACTCACCGCTAATATGCTCAAGGCGATACTCTTCCACGGCCTCTACCCTAGGTACACCCTGAACGCGCCCAAGCTGTCGGAGCACCCGCGTAGGGCAATAAGGCTCGGCTCCCTTATGACCCATCAATACTAGAAAAGGACGGTCCATACTACCATATATTCCCTCTTTCGAGGGGTACCAACTAACCTGCCACCGGATATTCTCCAGAGCTCGCTCGCTCAAGTACTTTGCCCACCCATCAAAGCTCTCAGGTAGATCAAGATGTCGAGCACGATAATAATGGGTGTTCAAATGGCATTTAGGCGCATCGGGTAGTGGAGTAGGGTCAGAACGGCCGAACAAGTGCTCAACGAACCATACTTGCAACAACAAGTTGCAACCCTCGAAAAATCGGGCCCCTTTCTCTTTGCATCGAGTCAGAGCACGATAAATACTGCCCAAGATCATCGGCACAACAGTAGAATCTCGAACTCCCCCAAATAAAGCTCTTACGATCCAAGAGGTATGGATAGAGATTTGTCCATTCTCCATCGGGAAGACCATGAGGCCAAGGAAAGCGAAAATGAAAGCTCTTTCCCTAAGGTTATCCCATTGGTCGTGGCTCAACATAGTGATGAATTTCGGCCGATGTTCTGTGTAACCATCTCCCCGCCCATAAAGAGCATAAAGATACTCCAGACTAACCCAACCTGAGGCCAAACTCACTAACTGGGTAGCAGAACGCAGACTCATGTCCCGTAAGAACTCCTCGACTCTCACAAAGCGAGGTGCTATGCACTTCTTTGTCCTAAACACTGCATTAGTCAAACCCGAGATCTCTTCTAAAGTGGGAGTCATCTCAATATCACCAAACACAAAGGTATTTTGACTCGGTTCCCAATACCGAATCAAAGCATTTACCAGTTCCCGGCGTGGGGCAAACTTAGGGTTAAGAAAATGTGTCATTTCCCCAATTCTCGCATGCACAACCCCTTTCTGCTTTTCGCTCAAATGGTACCACCAATTTCTCAACAATGGAGGACATTTATCGACCATCTTAATAGGCGGTGGAGTAGATCCCTCAGGAAACTTCCTTTTTCCTACTCTAGATGATGATGCAGCCATGATACCTATTTTATTAAAAATGAAGGATTAGGACCGAGAAAACTTGGACAAAATTTTGTAAAACAACATTTTAAACGGACAAGCCGACTCAAACAAAATTTTTACATGATTGACTAGGCTAGACAAATAGAAACAAAACTTGTCAATGTTATACAAACAAGACGACTCTACTTTGATTTTTTTGATTTTCTAATTTTTTGAACAAAATTCAACATGACAACGACACTAAAATTTGACTATTGACACTAAAACGGACAAGCCGGCTCAAATAAAATATTTACATGATCCGACTAGCCTAGACAGATAGGAACAAAACTTGTCAATGTTTTACAAACAAGACGACTCTATTTTGATTTTTGATTTTCTAATTTTGAACAAAATTTGATATGACAACGCCACCAAAAATTTGACTATTGACGTTGTTTTTCTCTTTTATTTTTTCACAAAATTGGCCATTATAGCGGCGTGAAATTGGCTTTTAAAATCTTTGCCGACAACGGGAAGAGGACAATTGACACGCTAATATATATATATATATATTTTTTTTTTTTGAAAAAATCTGAAATTGCCCCTCTTAACAAAGTGTTTCTTCTCTCTCTTTTTTTTTTTTTTTTTTTCATTTTTCCAGACTAACCCGCTTTCTCTCGATAAACGGTCAGCATAACGGCCTCTCTAGATGCAACACAAAAGATGTCACTATTGTCTTTCTGGGGTGTGGGCCCCATCTGACTCTAAAGGGTCAGCCTAGACAAGCGCGGTACCGGTGTACCACACCTCGCTAAGTCCAATGACATGCAAATAAATCGGCCTAGATAAAAGCACAGGTTCAACTCTAGGTGACTCAATGGGTTCATGTTCTACAGTTTCTGGCAATTTGGAAGTGCCTCGGGGGTACCGGTCGACAACGTCTAACGGCCTAACCCAACGCACCTCCTCCTAAAAAGGGTTAACTTTTTGTGTCCTGAGACACGACAGAAATTCCAGACGCCGAAGCGAGACTGGCGTGCATGTGTGCAGTGTTCCAGAAGACTCAGAGGTGTACGAGAGAAGACAGTTGTGTATATACAGTTCAAACAATATCAAAGCAGTAACATTCAAGGCAGCATGTACAAACAATATTTAAAAGCCGAAAACGACAAAGTATAAAGCCTGAGATTCTCAGTTTTCACTTTTTTCCCCAGCGGAGTCGCCAAGGCTGTCACACCCCTTTTTTCCGCGCTCCCGCTTTTGGGAGGGCGTTTCGGGTTTAGGAAAGCGCTTATGGGATTTTTATGATTATTTGGCGCTATCCCGAGTTAGGGTTTCCATTTAAGGAAGTGACGGTGTTCAAAGGTACACGAATTATTAGAGATTTTCGGAGTCGCCACTTGACAAGTTTAAGGTGTGCCAAGTCACCTAAAAGGTACCTTGGAACACCTATGACTCGTTAGTGGTCTGCATCAGAGTTCCGGATAAGGATCTCGGTTGACTCTCGGGAAGGGATTAGGCACCCTTGAGTCCTGTGCCAAGCACAGTTGCTTTTATTGACGCATTCCGGCTATATGGAATATTTCGTACCTGCCTTTATTTGTTTTCCTTTGCTACGCCTTGATTTATTTTTATTTTTTGTATTTATTTATTTTTATTTTTATTTTTCGTGACTCGGCCGAATATTTTCGCGCAGGCACTTCACCCGTTCGAAACCTTATCAACCTTGGTTTGAGTCTCAATTTTGTATTTTTATTTATTTTGGTCAAAACTCGAATTTATAATTCGGCTTGATTTTTGATTATATGGGTCGCATTTACTTTCGACGCACATTTTCTTTTATTTACGTACGGCTTGATTCAATATTTACAAATGTAATTTATTTTAAACCGGATATGGTCGCGCAGGCACTTCACCCGTTCGAGATCTTCCGATTTAAATAAACTACACTTGAATCAAATTTATTTGGTGAGATACTAAGGTCCTATAGCTTATTCATTCATCCTTCACCTAGTTTTGATTTTTCGTTCATTATAACTAGCGAAATTACTAAATTTACATTTTTGAACGCTATTGGGGCCTTAAGGTTAAAGCTCTAAATACAATGACCTAGCTTTGCAAAATGTAGAAGCCCATTTACACAAAGGAAAAACTTGAACGCATGTTTATTTAACAAGAGGATTATGCCATAGGTCCTATTTTCTATTTGTTTCAATGTTTAGCCATATTAAAAATCCTTGATTATTTCTTAGCCTATAAACTTATAAAAAGGTTACCGTATATTTATTGTGGTTTGATATACAACTCTTTATCCTTCAATTTCCAAAGATTTAAAAGTTTTGCTAAACGAATACGGATTTGGGTTAGAAGATCAATTCACAGCTGGGCTGGATTACTTCCGCAAATAAAGTTTCTTCTACAGATTGCATAAACAGCCCCTTTTTACTGTTGAGTTCAGATCTGGCCATTTTCACAAAATTTAGCCTTACTTCCCTTATTCTATCTCAAATTTGTCCTAATAGGTTTATAAATGACATTACATCTAACCCTCCTTCTTCGCACAAGATAATAGAAGTTACATTTTGTGACATGGGACCTACAACCATGCTCTTAACAAGTAGATAAATCTAAACATGTTCGGGAAGTGATTAACATAAAAAATAGAACATGAGTACGGCCTTGACACATGAATTTGTTTTGACTAAATCATTTCATACATACTTGAAATCTACCCATAAATTAAATACATACAAAGAGAGGTTAAGAAATAAATACCTAGTAATAGCAAAATCCCTTAACGCAGCAGCTATAACCAGCCAAACAGTAGCAACTCAGCAACAGCAAAAGCACGGACCAAGCACAAAATAGCAACCCGAACTCCTCTAAACCTGACCCTTTAATATCCAGACTCAGACCCTCTCCTTTCTTCTTCTTTTCTTTCAGCTTCCTCTAAATGTTTCACTCTCTGTTTCCAGCTTTTAATCTCACTCTCTGTTTCCAGCTTTTATTGTTTCACTCTCTGTTCTTTGTTCTTTTGTTGTTTCACTTTCTCTGTTCTTTTTGTTTCAGCCTTCACTCTCTGTTCTTTCTCTTTTGTTTCAGCTTTCACTCTTTTTTTCTCTGTTGCTTTTCCTTCTGTGTTCTTTTTTTCTTTTTTCTGTTCTTTTGTTTTAGCTTTTGTGTTCTGTATCCCCTCCGTTGTTCCCTCTTTGTTTCAGTTTTTTATATCCTCTCTGTTTTTTAGCTTTTGATCACTCTCTGTTACAGCTTTTATCTCTCACTGTTCTGCCTGTTTTTTAGTTCTCTCCCCCCCTTAAAAGAGAGTCAAAAGCCCCCTTGAAATAGAGAGGGAAGTGGGTGTGTACTAGTGCCAAGGACTAGCCCATGTACCCTCCTCACTCATCATATTTTCAGCCCATAATTGCCTTGCATGCAAGGCTGTACCAGAACAAAACAGAGATGTACTTCATTGACTCAATTTTGACATCCCCATTTGACATCATCAAGCCCTATGTCATCTAATATCTAAGCAAATCAACAACCATGATCAAATTAAACATGAATGGACTAAGTCCACCTAAACAACACTTTGGACTTCAAACTCTTGGCTAAAAGAGTCCAGAATCACTCTAATAAGAACTCCACTTCACTGGAACAACTCAACAGATCAAATAGGAATGCTAAATACTATAACTAAACAAACTGACAACTAAATTCTTCAAACTTCAATGAACAAATCTACGGCTAACTCACATCACTGATTCCATATGCTAAACATGTCATTCATATTTGAACAAATTCATAACTAAACTAACAAATACACACTAGAACAAACCAACTCAGTTTCCACATTTATCACATTACTTATGACTGATCATTTATAAAAAAAAATGGCTTTTTAACTCAACAGGAGTAGAATCAGAAACTCAACAGATATATCAACTCGCCACTGCCTCGACATCGTCAATCACAGTAAAGCACACATGATATGAACATAGTCATTTGAAATTAATTCAAACTCAAACCATGAAGATACAAATTTCTATCACAAGTTTAAGATTAACTATGACTATACTAGGCTAAACATTGACTATATGAGAAAGGAAAACATAAAAGCGAATACCATCACGTCCGAGCGCTCAAACTGTCACGACGCCCTGCTGCCTCGACCCCACTGCCTTGAGCATTGCTAGCACCTCATCACCACTGCCTCGTCGAGGCTGCTCAGCCTCGCCATTGCCAAAATAACTAAAGCATCGTCGACACTAGAATCGACATCAACATCAACACTGCCATTCACAATGAATCGAAACATAGCAGCCATATATTGTCGTCGTTTCAACTCCATCGCAGCACCATCCTAACGCCCTCGTCGCTCCTGTTTCAATTGAATTATCACTGCCCGGCCTACGTTGCATCCCTAGTGTATCGCTTCACAGTAGCACAATCATCACAGTCTCACACGCACGACAACTCCACCAAATGCTTCATCGACGCCAAACAATCAACTCTGCTGCCTTGCTAAATGAAACAGAGTACAACAGTCCCCCTCTCATTCAATCATCGCAGCCACCACTGATTTTTTCTATGTCTTAATCATCGCGACCTTGTCGCCATCGCAGCATCACATTCCCAACCCCGACATCACCATCGTCGCTGCCTAAACAGACTCGGATCAGACCTAACACCATCGCCTCGGATCAAAACAGAAACAACATAAACAACTGTTCCCTAGCCTAATCTCCATCCTATACCCTCGTCGCTGCCCAAACAGCCTCTTCGCAGCCTTGGCGACACTTATACCTTATCGGAGCAGCCTCCAAAATCGACTCATCACCACTATCATCCCGATATACCATAAACATTTGAATCCATATTTTCTTGTTCTAATTGAAACGATTCCAATTGGGATCGTTTCAACTAGAAAAAGAAAAGAATGGATGAAAAAAACCGAGAGAAATAGAGGAAAGCAAAACCAAGCATAGCCGTGTCCCATTTTGATCGGAAAAAAAAAAGGATTCCTTTGTAATCGAGCTCCAGAAACGGAATGGGGAGAGAAAACAAAGCTGAAAATGTAAAAGCTCACCGGAAATGGAGTGTCGCCGGAGCTAGGGTGAAACCGCATTTGAAACTTCGATCTATGGAAATTGAGAGGGAATTTGTAAAAATGATGTCGGAGATGGAGAGAGGAGCTCAAGAGACGTTGATTGATGTATTTTTTCTGACCGGGGAATGGTGTTCAGAGCTCAGCGCTGCCGGCAGTAGAGGAATCCGGCGAGTGTTGACGGGTGGGGTTCCTTGATTCTGATTTTGTGTAATGGCAATTGGGATTAAGCAAAAGGTGTATATTCTGGGCCAATGGGTCAAATTTATATTGGGCTGGAGCGCATGGGCTGAATTCTTTGTTTTGATTTCACAAATGGCCACAAAAGGTCCAAACAAATTAGAGCATAAACATTAAACTGGAATTAGAACTACACAAATTGCAACATTACATCAATTAAATTATATAATCACAATTAAGCACACAACAAGTATTTTAATTAATTTTTTTTATTTAATTTTAGCTAAAATAAAAGACTGAAATTCTAGAAAAAATTCGGCCAAAATCCTAAAATATTAGCTCGACGATTTTCGAGAAATTTCGAGCTATTTTGAATTTTCGTGCCAAAATTAGGTGATTACAATGATGATGTGGCGTCGACACTTTGATGGCAGCGGTAATAACTCAATGTAGCAGTAATGATCCGAGATTATTCTTTAGTTAAAGTAGTATACTTTTTTGCAGAACAGTTAAGCTAGTATACCCTTTTGGTATACATGTACAATAAAGGGTATACAATAGAAAAATAAGCTTTTGTAATATTATAAACAATCAAGGCTGGTATACATGGTCAATTGGTATACAAGAGGCAGCAGTTGGACAGGGTCGATAGCGAGGAGGCAACAATGATAGCTACATTGAGGCAGCGATGTTAATTGTTTGTGTGGGGTTGGAGAAATAGTAGCAGTAATGATGTAGTGTCATGCTTGTGGTGGTGTGACTATGAAGCTGTGGTGATGAAGTCGAGGGGTGACAATGGCATATTGGAGCTGAAAATCAATGAAAAAATTGCATAAATTGTATACTACAATAGTATACTACTGCAGAAACTGTGAGAGTATACTACTATAGTATAGAGCTTACTACTCTTACACTTCAACTGTATACTACATTAATTTACCGAAATAGTATATTTCTTTAGTATACAATTTACTATAACTATATACTTCAACTTGATATTTGTATACTATTTTGGTGTACACCTTTTTATGTTGGATTGAAGTGTGAACTGCTATCGAATGAATGAATGTTTTGAATATTGTTGTTTTAAATGCAATATACATTTTTGGTATACGATATACCTTCATGATATACTTCTAGCAAACTTGTACATGCATAAAAATAAGGTGGGTGAGGTATACTCTATTTTTCACAGTATACCTTTATGGTATACAATCCAATTATTTTATTATCATTGTATACCTTTTGACTATAATGTATACTTATACAGTATACAGTTCATAGTAAAATTATGTCGAATTTGGAGATGATTAGTGGTTCTTGAGATCAAATATTTAAGTTAATTAAAGAAGAAATAAACTATATCATTTATTATTTTATCAATTGTATACAAACTATATGTCTTTTCCACTTGTATTCTTCTTCTGTGAATCGATGAATCAAAAGTATGGACCTTCTTCCCTTCACGCTCATACTATTTAATTTACTATAAAAGTATATTGTGACAAATCAAACTCGTATACCATTGTGGTATTCTTTTAATTAGTAGACACAAATATATTGTGACAAATTATATTTGTATACTATTGGGGTACACCGTCTACTAGAAAGGTATATAATAGAAGCATGTTTATGAGTTAATATATTGTGACAAATTAAAGTTGTATACAATTGTGGTGTACGGTATAGTGAAAAGGTATACAAGAGAACCATGGTTTCCTTCTAGTTTACACAAATATATTGTGACAATTATATTTGTATACCATTGGGGTATTACAGTCTACTAGAAAGGTATATAATAGAAGCACGGTTCACTTTTATGAGCTATTATATTGTGACAAATTAAAGTTGTTGTAGTACAAAGGTATATCATTTTGGTATATATCGTATACTATAAAGTTATATAATAGAAGCATGATTTTGTCTTAATACAAAAATATATTGTGGCAAAATCAAAATCATTTACCATTATGGTATACCGGTATATTAGAAAGTATATAATTGAAGCATCCAAAGGTATATAACAGAAGCATGATTTTCTCTTAATACCAAAAATATACTGTGACAAAATAAAAGTTGTATGTCATTATGGTATACTAGTATACTAGAAAGTATATAATAGAAGCATCCATAGGTATATAATAGAAGCATGATTTTCTCTTAATACAAAAATATACTGTGATAAAATCAAAGTTGTGTACCATTGTTAATGTTAATGCGCTATCTAATACTCCCTCTGTTCCAAAATGATTGTCACAGTTCGGATTTCGAGAGTCAAACGAGTTCATTTTGACCGTGAATTTAAACATATAATCTTTAAGTTTTTTGTAACGATGTTTATATATTTAGAAACTACATAAAAAGTACTATAAGTCACAATAATTAATAATTCAAAATATTTAAAAGACATATAAAAATATTACGGTCAAAGCTAAACTCGTTTGACTATCGAAATCCGAACTGTGACAATCATTTTGGAACGGAGGGAGTACTATCCTAACAGCCAGTTGTAACACGTCAGTATCTGCATAGCTCAAAAGCAGAACCAGGTGGTATTCCGCCTTTTGGTGGTAGCACCTCTTCTGATATCTGCTATGTAGTTTCATCTGGTATAGGAAAAATTGGTATTGCATACGTTTGAATAGAACTCTCCCTAGTGTAGTATTCAGAGCAGTATTGGTATGGAGACAATTTGAATTTGTCCAACACTGCCAAGGCATGTCGACATGGCATTTCTTCAAGATCAAACCATCGACAAGTGCATGTCTTTTCAGCCAAGGACACTTGATACGTTACTGAACCATCCACTACTGAATGCAAGAAGTCATTTGATGGCAGGACCTACATCATTTTTAAACAAATTGTATTAGTGACATTGAAAAATACAATAAACAGTACTTTCCAAAAATATACATTGAAGTACATCATACCCTCATTGTTTTTGATGCGATGATTTCTGCGGGCAAGACATCATCATACTTTTTAGACAGATATGGAACCGCATAAAACCAGTATACCCCAACGATTACCAAGGTATAACACGCAACGAAAATACAGGGGAATAAAACTAGTATACCCCCAGGGTATACTGTACACTACCAAGGTATACACTGAAGAGTTTTACTGTGTTGCAATTGCCTTGACGTTAACACTAAAAAGAACAAAAGTAGCAAGCGCATTTGCCCTATATACCCATTTGGTATTTGCAACGTATTTCTTATGGCATACATCTACGCAAAAATAGGAAACATAGTGCATACAGTATGTTATACAACTACTCAGAAACAGTAAAGTCACAAATTAATTCTTCTAGGGGGTACAATTGTACTGTATACCTGCTTGGTATACTGTTATTTCCACAGTATTCGTTAGTGTATACAGTTCTGTTATTTGTGTTTTACAGAGTATAGTTTTATGGTATACTTATGCGCAAAGTGACGTGATTGGAATACATTAGAACTATATACTATTACAATAGAAATATATACTAAAATAGTATACAATAGAAAAATTATAATTATATTACCTTCTCGAACACAATCGATCAACCTTAAATTGAATTGTCCTGTAAATCGCATAGTGCTTCATAACACTACCGAGGACATCCTTGTCCCTGAAAACTTGCCCAGTTTTAATGTTCCGATGATATTTATCCGTAGTGATGTTGCCTTAATCAATTTGGACAATGTGATCGCCTTCTTCAATTTCCATATCCATCATCTCAACCTCATTCGACGAAATTTCAATGCCTTCCATATATTCAATGTCGTGGAACTCCTCACGCTTGTTAGGTTGCGGAGTAAGGTTATTGAGATTGAAAAATCAATCATGTCAGGTTTTTTCCTCTTTTGCTGCATATACAGCTTCACTCCCATGTCATTATTGATCGAAATGGGAGGATATGTATCTTTTATCCCAAATTTGATCTCAAACTTTTGTTTCGAAAAATCAATATTTAGGAACTCTGCGATAGCTGTATGGAATTGTTTAAAACCACAGCTATATTTAATCATAAAACTAGCGACTTGGAAATCACAGTACCTGTTAGCAGAATCCCAATGACCATTAAACTGAACTAAAATTTTGACTTCCATTGATACTGTGCGAGTTTGTATGCAGAAGAAAGTATACGAATCTCTGTATGGTGAAGAAAGTATATGGTGCGAATTTGTATTTTTGTAAAAATTAGGGTTCTGGTAGCATGAATTTTAGGGAGATTATTTTGGAGAGGATCTGTGATGCTTTGGACCTGGGAGAAGCGGGAGTTTAAAGTGGGTATTTAGGTAATTAGTTTAGTGGGTAGGTGGGGTAATATTTAAAAGTTGTGGTAAGTGGCTGTAATTACTTTAGCTTGTGTGGGTATTTTTATTAGTCTCCCTAAAATAAAAGCAAACAAAAGAAATTATGAGGGTCTAATTTACATGATGCAAATTTTCAAGTTTGACGCAGCTGTTTGTCCATGAAAATCACTTTTTTTTTAATTTTTATTTTTAAGAAACATTTTTACTATGAAAAACTGTCAATTTTTAGAGTTAATTCAAAAATAATTTTTGAAAAATCAAAAAGTGTTTTTGGCAAATTTTCAAGTTTTTTCAAAAAACTAATTTTCTCTGGTCACAATACTTCAACTCTTTTCAAATAAAATTCATGTCTAAACACACTTCGATTTCTAATTAAATTTTCAACTCAACTATCGAATGATGATTAAGTTTTGAAGATTGACAAACAAAGAACTTGGTCGAGGACCGTCCTTATTAGAAGGCATGACTGATCGAAAAGATGTCGGATTGCAAATCCATGCAGAACTTGAAAAACTTGGTGCGTACAAGTAATGATCACAGTCAACAGAAGAGATCGTGCCTTGGCCTCCTCTATGAAGTATGAACGAGAAGCAGAGTTAAACAAGGAGTGTATTTTAGGAGATATTTTCTTTCCATAATTGAGAAGATTCCTAATGGTAAGCTTCTAAGATTTTCTATACCCTATATAAGCAAGTAATTGAGGCTGGTCGTATCCATTCATTCACTACAAGAGTTGAGAGCAATCAAAGGCAATTCAGTTTTTATCATGAGTTAGTGGACAAAAGCATACAACTGTTGAGGAACCCTGTACTGATCCAGTTTTAGTATAGGTTCTTAAATATCGTTGTTGTATTGAACTCGTTATGAATTGTAACATATTTGCTTGTTCTTAGAAGCATTGTAATAGGTGATTCTTGTGAGGAATAACTTGTAAAAGCTAGAGTATTGCTTGGAAAGTTGTAGGATCTAGAGTATAGCCTTTTGGTTATCAAATATGTAACCTAAAAACTTGCTCGTTGTGTTAGTGAAAGAGTTTGCAAAATTCCCGAGCTTGGATCGTGGGTTTTCTCCTTTGAGCAAGGAGTTTTCCACGTAAAAACTCCATGTTCTTTAGTTTCTGTTTTAGATATGTGTTTACTCAACTGATTAAAGGGACTAAGCAAGAACTAGGTTCTTGAAGGGACGAGCTAAGTTCGTCAGAAAAATTGGAGGATACTATTCAGAGCCCATTTGGATTAGCTTATTTAAAGTGGCTGATAAGCACAAAATAAATAAGTTGGGAATGACCAACTTATGGATTATGGCTGATTTTGGCTTATAGGCACTTTTGATACTTAACAAATACGTAGATAAGCCAAAAAGTACTTATAAGCTGGTTGACTAGCTTAGAAGCTTAGCCAAATACCCTCTCAAATCCCTAGTGTCTTGAATATGTACACCTTGTCCAACATCAACTTCAAAAACTGTCTTTCAAAATGTTTTTGGTATTTATGGCCAAATGGACTAAATGATTCCGGATTGCAAACCCATATTCCAAAAGAAAATTTTGTGATTCGGGTCGTGTACTCTGTCAACTATTAAAAAAAAGGAAAAGGGCCAAATTTGTCCCTGTAGTTTGCGAAATTGGACACGGATACCCTCCGTTTAAACTTGAGTCTATGTATGCCCTCGCCGTTTATTCTTTGGCTCAATATTACCCTCCAGTTGCCCAATATTGCCCTTCATCACAAACGGAAGGAGGATTATGCTTAATTAAGCTCAATTAAGTGTAATTAAGGGCATTTATGTTTTAAGTATAGCGCAGGGGCATAGTTGAACCTCTTTCATCGGTGTAAAACTGATACACATATGAAACTGCAACAATCGAGCTAGCTAAGATTGTCGTTTGTTTGTTAGGTATCATGATTGGCAACATTTTACACTGGCTTGCTGGCCTATCGCGACCCTTCTCCTTTACCCATGCTTGGGACCGGCAATGTGAGCAAGATTTCACAGGCAGTATCATGATAACATGAATTGAGCTTAAATTGAGTAACATGGTCTATAGGGATTCATATTAGCTGAACCTAACTTCGATTTAGGTAAATTCATGGATGAAAGAGATGGTGCGATTAAGAGAAACTCAACAGTGTAAAAGACATTTCAAGTGAAGTGAAACAATTGGAAGATCAAGTTGCTGCTATAACGAAAGCTGGGAGAGCTGAGATTTCCGCTGCATCGAATAAAATGAAGAAGGAAACTCAACTTGAAGTGGAGCAAAAGATTGCTAAAGGAAGGAAGAAAATGGAAGCCGAGTTGCAAGAAGCTTTGGCTAGCTTGGACAAACAAAAGGAAATTCTTAGATTGTTGCTCTTAGTGATGAGATTGTAACGAAGGTTCTTCCTGTTAGCAACTGAGTAATTAAATTATTTGCATTTTTTGTTCTTGTTTGATGAAAGTAGCATATAAATGTGAAATACTTTTGCTTTCCTACTTATATTGTGAATATGTACTATTGTATACATCTTGTTTGAGCTCTTCACTTATTGTACCTGATTACTATACACATATAGCAGCCAGAGTTACTGTTTACAGCCCTTACTGATAGACATAGATTATACGCTGATTGTGCACATCTATAAATATATTATACACAGATCATACATATATTCTATATCTGCCGACTATTTGTTAAGTGGTTAGCTTTATTTCTCTTAATTTTGATTGTAATTTACATAGGGTGGTTAGTTTTTGAAAAGTTATGTGAAGTTTTTCAGTGTCAAATATGTGGTTGATTTTCTAATTTGTATGTGTATATTTTGAGGGGTCCTAGTACTAGGGAAATAAATTGGAGTTAGAAGCAGTTTAAGAGGAAAAAAGACATGTTGAAGTTAAGTGCATGCTTCAAATCTTGAATATGTTACATCAAGGGTATCTAAAATTTGTAATGTATTTAGAGAAAATCATTGCTGCGAAAGAGATACTTGGATATGTGCTATCAATTAATAGTCAAATTGACACTTTATTGGATTGTTGCAGTTTCATATGTGTATCAGTTTTACACCGGTGAAAGAGGTTCAAATGTGCCCCTGTGCTATACGTAAGGGACATAAATGCCCTTAATTACACTTAATTGAGCTTAATTAAGCATAATCCTCCTTCCGTTTGTGATGAAGGGCAATATTGGGCCACTGGAGGGTAATATTGACCCAAAGCATAAACGGCGAGGGCACACATAGACTCAAGTTTAAACGGAGGGTATCCGTGTCCAATTTCGCAAACCACAGGGCCAAATTTGGCCCTTTTCCCAAAAAAAAAAAATGTTTTAGTAGCTTACAAGATAAAGGTCAATTGTCGATCGTTGTCATGTTTTAATTCTTGTGTCGTATGCAGGATGAATGAAGTCAGTAGATCTTCTCTCATTCAGTTCATATTTCAATTCAGAAAGACTAATTGAAAAGCATCACTAAAGTATTTCCTACAGCAACAACATTCCGTTTACATTAATGAAAGGTAAATAAAACGTCTAAAGCTTATCTCCCTTGCTAGGAGTTCATTTATCTTTTCTCTTGTTGTCAATTTATTACACTGAGCTTTCGAAATGGTACTTCACAATACTAAAATGGATATTGGAAATTTCACGCACTTGCTTTCGCAGAGCGTGCCTTCGACTATGAAAATGCAACAAAATTAACTGGCCAGTTCAAGCTGATGAATCTTTCCTGCTACAATTTAAGCGACATCGTGCATCATATTTCGGAACGTTATAATCTAACAAAACTTTGACGTTATATGAACTTCCAAATCGCACAATAATTGGAAAAAAGTGCTAACCTTTAACTTAGTTAGCAGGACACTGGAAGCCTTTGGGTGGATACTTGCCACAGTCATCAATAAGAACTTGAAGAGCAATAGGGAGAATGATGTTTATATTTAATAGCTTGAGCTTAATGGTTGTGCAAAGACAAATGGCTGCATCCAAGTCCACAAGTCCTTGAAGAAGTGGACAGCATGTTTCCTTAGGACTGCCACCTATTCCAATGTGGATCAATCCCCCTAATACGTCCACACAAGTACCCAACTTCAAAGCATTAATCGGGCAAGTCGGCTGTGCAGGTGGTGATGGTACTATTGGTGGAGGAGGTGGACATGGCTTCTCAACTGGTGGTGATGGCAATATTGGTGGAGTAACGACTGGAGGATTTGGCACGTAAGGTGGCGGATTTACCACAGGAGGATTAGGCACGACAGGTGGAAGATGAGGTGGAGAAACAACAGGTGGTTTTGGTACGGAGGGTGGTGGTGTTACCATTGGAGGATTAGGCACAACAGGTGGTGGAGAAACGACGGGTGGTTTTGGAATGACTGGTGGTGAAACGACGGGAGGTTTAGGCACAGTGGGAGGTGGATATACGGGAGGTTTTGGGACATATGGAGGTTTTACAACTGGTGGCTTAGGGATATGTGGTGGCTTGACATGGGGAGGTTGTTGGGGTGGAGGGCATGGTTTTGGTGAGGGGTGTTTAGGTACATTAGGTGGTTTTACATGTGGAGGGTGTTTAGGGTGCTTAGGAGTAGAAGGTGGTGTTACATGTGGGGGTTGTTTAGGGTGATTAGGGGTAGAAGGTGGCTTTACCTTTGGAGGATGTGTAGGAGGCAATTTTGGGTGTTTAGGGGTGGAAGGTGGATAAGCGCAGTAAGGACATGCATGGGAAATGAGCAAAGTTCCAAGCTGGAGAAGGAACAATAAGATTCTAGCAAGATTATACTTCTCCATGGCCAAGATGATTGGTGAGGAGAGGGAGGTCTTTGCCAAATGCTACCGAGAGAATGGTGCACTATGGCAATAGCTTTAACACGGGCGTTCTTATAGAAAAAAAGATACTGCTAGCAAGTGTCTTATTGACTCCTCCTTCATTCTTTTTCTTTTTAACATTTTGACCTATGAGATGCTTAGGTTAGGTATGCAAAATCAACAACTGCTACTCCTTTATTTCTAATTTATGTGGAAAAATCTGAATATGCCCTTGTAGCCATAAAATTACTTTAAGACTTCGGTGATTATACGATTTTTGAAACAAACTTGTGGTATTAAATATTTTATAACATTTGTGTGGCAAAACATCTTATTAAGAGTAAAAAGAAAATTTATGTTACATAACTTTCAAACGTAGAAAGCTACTATTCCGTTTGGAATATACAAAAATAAAATATTTCCACATTAACTAATAAAAAATATAGTTATATATATACACACATACACACATATAACAATATTAACAATGGTTTAATTTCAAGTAAGTTGGGATCCCTTATATGATCCTCACTGTCCATGTCGCTTCATTAAAACTAATTATTTTGCATTATGATAATTCATTCTTGACTTGTTTTATGTTGATTAGTAACTTAGTTAAATTTTCCTCATAACCTGACTTTGGGACCCATAATAATGTGAGCTAGTCACATAGACGAATCATTACAACTTATATACATAAAAGATACACCCTAACGGGAGAGTCTTACATGGTAAAAAAAATGCAAAAGAAATATTCATAATTTTAAAAAATATATATATTTATCGGGTAAATATTAGGATTTAGCGTGCGTTTTTTATTTAAAAAACAACAAAAGACTTTACAAAAATTCATAAGTTATCTTTTAAAAATTTGAAAGTTTAATTAGTGGAGTGTCATGACATGCAAGATTTATGAACAACATGATCGGTGGATTTATTGTTTCGAAAAATTTAAAAGTAACTTTACTCATTAATTTTCTTAACTTTAAAGACTATTTAGGTTTTTAACTCTCTTGTGCAGACATTCGTATGAACAAGAGAGTCGAATGGTTTGCATCTCTCTTAGAGTAAATATGCTTGCAATATTCTTGATCGCGCTGGATTGTTGCAATCCAAGCCTGTCTCCACTCCCTCCTCTTCTAAATCTACTACTATTGAGAGCTCTACTGTTGTTGATTACACTTTATATCGTAGTTTTGTTGGTGCTTTGTATTATTTGACTCTAACTAGGTCGTACATTATTTTTGCGGTAAACGCAGCTAGCCAGCACTTGCATGCTCCTACTTCTACTCATTTTGCTACTGTTAAACGCATTATGCATTATGTTGTTGGTACTCTT
Source organism: Petunia axillaris subsp. axillaris (assembly GCA_029990575.1). NCBI lineage: Eukaryota > Viridiplantae > Streptophyta > Magnoliopsida > Solanales > Solanaceae > Petunia > Petunia axillaris. The sequence continues at coordinate 48,518,042 of JARKNS010000002.1, read as the reverse complement.
GACTTAGGACTGTTATTGAAACCGAGTACTACTTATTCTCTTACCGAGTAATCGGATGCTGATTGGGCCGATTGTCCTAACACTCGTCGGTCTACCTCTGGATCTTTGGTGTTCTTTGGTCCGATTCTTATTTCTTGGTCTTCTAAAATGCATCATACTGTATCTCGATCTAGTACAGAGGCTGAGTATCGTGTCATGGCTCATACTGTAGCTAAGGTATTATGGATTCAACAGTTACTACGAGACTTGCATGTTTTCCTTGTTGATGCACCTCTCATCTTTTGTGATAACGTGAGTGTTTTATATCTTACGATATGATGAATCCTATATATCACTTTCGTACAAAGCATCTTGCCGTTGATTTTCGCTTTGTGTGAGAATGTGTAGCTTCATGATCTATTCTTGTTCGTTATCTTCCGACAGAGCGTTAATTATCTGATATTCTAACCAAAGGTTTATCCTCTCATCGATTTAAGACTCTTCGAGGCAATCTTCGCATGTTCCCATGCATCGATTGAGTGGTCGTGTATATATACACCATATTAGCCTAGAATTTATTGTATATTATCTTTCTATATAAGGGTATTTTTATCTTTAATATTTGTACTCTTATTTATAAATACGAGGAAAACCCCAAGCCTGACTATTGGGGCATTACATTATCACTAACAAGCATCTGTTGGCTATTCTATTTTTGTTTTCTTTTTCTTGTACTTTTAAACATTTTACCCTTAGGCTTTTCAGAGTGGGTCTGTGAAATCAAGTAGCATCGTTGGTGAGAAAGTGTTTACATGAACACTTTTTTAATAGAAATTGTTCTACAGAGCAATAGCGTAGCTAGATTTTTTTATAAGTGATGTCAAATCTTAAAGAAGTGAATAAATGAATAAGTAGTTATATTACTTTCATTCCAAGTTTCAATTCAACAGTTAGTTTGGATTTAGGCCCAAGAGGTTTAGTTGACCTTTTTTAGGGAAATTTATGCCCCATGAACGTTGGCCAAGAATAATTACTTTTTCTGTACACTTTTTCTTGTTTCTTTCTTTCCATGTACATTGACCATTTTTTAAATATATTTTAAATATGTATTTAATATTTTAAATATTATTGATATATATTTAATATTTTAAATATATATAAATATATATTTAATATATTTAATATTATTGATATTTAATATATTTAATATTTTAAATGTTACTGATATATATTTAATATTTTAAATATTATTATGTTGATAGGACTCTATCATTAAGCCTAAAATCGTGCAACTACCATATTTAATGGTAATCTATTTTTTTTTATCATTGATTATTTCCTTTAATTAAGGGAGTTAAATATCATACTATTAGTTATAGATGTTTACCTATTTTTTGGGGCTTTATAATATATTAATATTAATATTAATAATAAGAAATATATTTAAAATGTATTAAATTTTTAGATACAAAAAGTTATGGACACCTAAAAGTAATTATTTTTTGATGGGTGGATATATATGTAAAGAGCCCTTTATTTTATAGGAATTCTTGTTGGTATCTACATATTTAACAAAGAACTTCCGCCACTTACGAAATAAGCTCCATAAGTTTTTTGACTGTTTATCACATATATATATATATATATATATATATATATATATATATATATATATATATATATATATATATATATATATATATATATATATATCAACTTATTTGTGGCACGTATTGTACTAGTATTCATCACTAAATATAGTCGTAATTAAAGAAGGAATTGCCAAGGATTTTATTAGTTGTAAAAGGTAACATCCATAGTGCAATAGTACAGTTCAATTACTCCTCTGTCCCAATTTATGTGTCATACTTTCCTTTTTGGTCTGTCCCAAAAAGAATGTCACATTTCCTTATTTGTCAACTATTTAATGCACTATCTCTATTTTACCCCTATTGGGCCCTATTTACTTTAAAAGCTACAAACAACTTTTTGATTACTACAATCTTCTCTCTCTTACTTTTTCAAGGGTAAATTTGAACATTTACAAAGTCAACTTCTATTTCTTAAACTCCGTGTCAAGTCAAACACCGCCACATAAATTGGGACGGAGGTAGTATTTTTTACTCATTGTTGTTTTAACTTTCCAAATTCCAAAAGTTAATCTTCTGTAGGTTTAACATTACTGATTACATTTTAAAAAACTTATCAGATTTAAAGTTCGAAATGCTACTATATAACCTTAAACTTCTTAATCCGGTTGTAACTGTAATATTTTCTTTTGTAATATTGACATTAAGATAATAAATTAATATTTATTTTGTTTATTATGATTTTAATGAAGGATGCCATTTCTTAATATTAGCATTTGCCGATTTGTGGGTAGTTTTATGTTAATCAAGTACCATTAAAGGCGATGCAAAAGGAAAATTCTAGATGGAGCTTCAACAGCTATTCTTATTGCCGCTAAAAAATGCTGCTAAAATGAAGACCCTTTAGCGAGAATAGTTAGATCTTTACCAGCACTCTTTGTAATTGCCGCTAAAACTTTTAGCGACACTGAAATCACGGGCAATTGATTAATTGCCGCTAAAAGTTTTATATTGCCGCTAAAATGCATATTTTTTGCCTAAAAGTCTTTATTTTTGTGGTGAGCATATATATGCAGTCGTCGGCAGCAAGCTCTCCATAGATATATACAAAGAGTGCTACATCTTTCGTAATGCAATTGACTTTGGAGTAAATAGCAATACCACTAAAGTGCGAATTGAATAATATACTACGAAGTAGCTTCCTCCGTCAAATTGACATAAGGTTCCAAAACAAGCTGCGGCGTCGAGATATTAAACTTTTTCGCCTCAAATTTCAAACTTTGGCCAAGTGACAACACGTGAATCGTCGAAGGGGAGAGGATGCAAATCAGACATTTTGGCACTTACTTTGCTGTTCAGTCCGTGATTGAGCTTATTAAGACTGGACACTACATTCCAAGGCCCTCCGCCTTTTAAAAAGTAGTCCCCCATGTGTCACGTACATCGAATGCAATCTAATATTCTTCCAACCCTTATAATCTGATTTTAAAAAAGATCCACATCTTAATAAAGATATTTAATACTTTCTCCTTCTCATTTTATTAGTCTTTTTCATTTTTACACGCTCATTAAAAAATTATTGATGGTGAGAGGTTATTGACTATTTTGTCCTTATTTATGTCTTTATTGGTATTTAAACAATTATAATATTAATCCATAATTAAAATATTTGTGGTCTTCAAGACAATTACTGCTATGGGCAAAATAGGAAAAAAATAATTTTATTTTGAACTCCTAAATAGACAAATAATTTGAGACGAATATTTATAGTAATAAGTATGACAAATAAAACGAGACGGAGGGAGTACTATATATTTCACTTTTAAGATTTCTAGAGTCAATCACGTCTTCTCTCACAACGATTGTCTTTTTAATGTGTTGAGTAGTTAATTATTGTGACTTGTTATAGTCCTTTTCACGTAGTTTTTAAAAATGTAAATTTTATATCAAAAAAATTGAAAAAATCAGGTCAAAATTTAGAGGTTTGATTAATTGAAATTAGAAACATGTTAAAGCTAATTTATGTTAAAACTGTTGGGTGTGTAAAATTCCCGCATTAAAAACTAATAAGAAAAAGATCAATATATAAGATGTAGCAATACTCTCAATATTACAAGGCATTTTGGGGACTGCTCGCGAAAAACTATTCATATCATACCATGTTAAGTGGTTGGTTTAGCATAACAATTACCAATAACCATTGTGAGACGAGTATGAATATGGCAATGGCATAGCGCCCGACCTATTCCCTTTGTTTATCTACGGACTGGTTTACTACTTTTACCCGTAGTTTGACATACATAAAACTTGCTTAACCGGATACACGAAATCGATATAAAGAATAAGTTTGTGGGCTATGCTAGCCATAAATAATCATATGATGTAGATGACACACAGTTAAACTCTGAAACATCGTTGTGATTAGTCATATAGTACTTAGTTCGAGGTAGAGATTGTTTGGCGTGCGAACAAAGTCTCGCATTAAAAATTGTTAAAAAAGGAAGTTACATATACAATAATATTATTTATGGTGTAAAAGTTTTTTAGAAAGTATTGTGCGAGCTTGGCTGGAAGTGGATGGCATCACATAATATTAAGATTATCTTTGGGTTGGTTTACCCAACCAAAATAGCCAATATTTGGGACTCGAAGGTACTTAGGTTTGATATCCAATTATTTGCAATAATGACAGCCACAAGGAGTCGTATTAAACTTTTAGCCACAGCTTAAATAAATCATGGTAGGATGATTTCTGTTGCCCATAAGCATAAATTAATTTTTCCCCACACAAGAATTAGACACATAATAATTTAAATATATACTCAGTTGCCTACATATCCTGCTTGATCGGCAAACAATTGTCTATGTTGTCTAATTATTTACAAGTCAATATAATTGAAACTTATGCCCAATATGTAACATATCACTATTTCATTATCTAACTTATGAAATATCCCGAACTTCTGACTCATAGACAAAACTAACATATGTTAACATTACAACTACAACTTATGCCCCATGTGTGGCGCACGTCATTTTTTAAGATTTTATTAAGTGGGACCAAAATTTCAAGACCACCACTTATCATGCTCTATTTCTGCAATTTCTTGTTAATCATGTTATTAGTTAAACATATTTTTACACTATATACCCATGAAATTCAAAGTATTTTCACGTCATAAACACATTAAAAATTACACTACCCATAAAATTAAAGTATTTAACCAACCTACACATTTATACCTTTGTTATATCTTATAAGTGTATAGTGTATACCTTTAAGGTATTGTGCATAGTATACAAGTCTAGATATGTGTCTATAGCTTTAAGGTATACTGCACAAACAATAGTATACAAGTCTAAATGGGCAGGACATATAAATAATTTATAGATAGGGCTTGTAAATATGAAACTTATGGGTAGAAGTGGGTAAGTATTTTAATTTTGATGGGTATTTTCGTAAACCTCCCTTTATTAAAATATCTCATTGGGCATAGAGTTGACCCTTTATAATTTTCATGGCTTTTATCTTTTTAACTCCTTTGGTGGTAGTACTAATTTATACGTCTCCTAGGAAAAAGTTAAGTGCAAAAGTTATACTTCTTTTTGGGAAGTATACCTTGTTAACCATTAAATTACCGTGATTGTTGGCAATTTTATGAAACTACTGTTTCCAGTGATCATAGACAGGCTCTGCCAAAATATGAATGCAAGTCACTACAAATCATAGGCTCCTTCCTTGAAATAGCACTCGTTAGAACTAAAGTGTAGAATTAAACTACATTTATTCCAAGACCTATCATGTCAAATCATCAGGACAATAAAAAATTAGATGCGGAAGCGTACCTGAATCCATAACAACCGGTGTGATTTTTTTGAATCCCATGGTTTTGGTCTTCCAAATCTTGACGTGGGGCGGCTGTCACTCTTCCAATGATGGGATATTAGAAAAGAATCCTACGTCTGATTTGGGGAGCATAACCCTATTTATTGTTGCACACACTCTATGTAATTCTAATTCAGCCCATCATTAAATTAGAAATTACAACCGAATATCTACACATAAATCACATACTTTACGAGGTGTCTAATTAGGTCCACATAAGTTAAACCTCAGTAGATCACGTTTAATCTGGACCAACCTTTTAATGATAACAACTGACATTTAATTATTTATGTATTTCTATATGTGCAAGTCCATATAATCTTACAATCTCCCACTTGGACTACACATATATACATACACATAACCTTATAATTGTATATCATCTTATGAGCTCCAAATATTTGCTATCATAAACCGAAGTACCTCTAAACAATCTCGTCCATCAATCATGCCATCATAGAACCAAGGCGGCTTTCGCTACATTTATATCGTAACTAAACCTTCCTTGATCACGTATACCAACATAACCGAATGACATAGATGGATGCGTAGCATGGAAATTACATGTAATGTGATCTAAACATGCCTATTTCCAACTGGTCCTACCGAAAACAAGTCAGAGTGGAAACCAACCGGATACTTTATTTCTGCAGAAATTTCCTTAGAATATCCATAAACTGAAATTATAAACCTGAAACCATAAACCAAAAACTGAAGTATGTCTATCAAACGAACATTGAAAGGTTACAAACTCCCACTGAAACTGAATATCCTTAACCGACATGCCACCTCTATGAGCACTGTGCTCATGAAAAGCCTTTGGTGGTAGTCCCTTAGTATGTGGATCCACAATATGGAGTTTGTTATATTATGTTCTGTAGACACCTGATCACTCTGAACTCTAACCTTAACAACCAGGAACTTTATGTTAATGTACTTTGACTTTACCCAACTCCTGTTGTTATTGGAATATGAGACTGCTTACTTATTGTCACAAAATAACTTTAGTGTTTTTCAACTTTATCCTTAATTCGCAACCCGGTGACAAGATTCTGCAGTTATATTCCATAATTTTAATGCCTTATAATGCACCATAAACTTTATTGTAATGGTGAAATGAGCTATGAATGTAAATTGCACACTCTTCCTGATATAACTCATCCACCAAGTATACAAATATAGCCTTTGCACTATTTTGGCATCTAGTAAAGTCGGTATCTGAATACTTTAACCTTTCAGACTTCTAGTATGTGAGCTTAAAACAATTTGTTCTCTGTAAATACAACTTGAACTTTTGGCTGCCCCTTAGTTATTAATTTTAGAAGCACTCCAATATATGCCTAACATCCCAATAATACAAACAATATTTGAATGCGTACAAACCTGAGTATGCATTAGACTTCTAATAGCGAAACTATAAGAAATCTTTTGAACTTCGTTAGTTTCAAATTATTCTTAAGAACACTATTTGAGACTGAACCTTTCTTCTTTAGCAGTAGGGGTGTCATCAAATTTACAAATTTGCATATCAAATCTTTAATACATTTTCAATATAGGCTTTTGTGATAATCCAAAAGTTCCTCGAGAGTAATCTCGATATATCTGAATCCTTATTCAAAACTTGCATCACCAAGATATTTTATCTCAAAATTCTTTATCAAAAGTATCTTGGTCTTACGCAACAAGCCTATATCGTATGAACCAAGAAATATATCATAGACATACAAAATCAGAGAAATATGCTTACTCCCACTGACCTTGTGGTATACAAAATAATCATCAAGATTTATCTCGAAACCAAATGAGACAATAACATTATAAAATTTGTGATACCATTGATAAGATAGTTGTTCAAACTCATAGATTAATTTCCTTAATATGTAAATCATTGACTTTGCATTATAAAATACAAAGTTTTCTAGTTGCACCTAGTTTCATCAAACTAGTCATTGAGAACAACAATATTGTATCCATCTATGTAGCTTAGTATCAAAATATTTTATTAATGCCATTATAGTCCTGAAAGAGTTTTTCAATGAAAACGAAAAGAAAGTCTCTTTATAATTGATGCTTTCTTATTTCTAAGTGAAGCCTTCAGCGATAAGACGTACCTTATACCTAACCACGTTGCCTTTCGAATTCCTTTTGGTTCTAAATATCCATTTTTAACCAATGAGCTTCGCACCTTCAGCCAACTGGACAAAGTCGCGCACATCATTATCCTTTATGTGCTTCATCTTTTTATTCATAGTATCCATATACCTTTAAGAGTCAGAACTTTTTATGGCTTGACAGACGTTGACTGAATCATTTTCCATCATTCCAATGCCAACTTTATGTTCTCAGAGAAACACAATATTAAATTGCACTTCTCCTCTCCCTCTATATCTTTTTAATGGTATTGGTTCTTGGGGTTGTAGAGTTTGTCTTCGGGAATAGCTTTTTGAACATGAAGTTCAATGATATTATCTTGATCCAGAGTTGCTTCTTGAACTATCTCAGGTATAGAAAACTATTCCTGAGTCAATAACAATCTGAGTAATATCAACATATTCCTTTTCCAAGACATGTCTTTTATTCTTTCTTCCCCCCAAACTCAACATCCTCAAAGAACCGTACTTTATTCGTCTCATAATAGCCTTAGCTGTGGGATCCTAAAACTTGTAACCCCTGAACTTTTCAGAGTATCCAATAACATAGCAACTGAAAGTTTCTTTTGTCCAGTTTAATTTCTTTTGGCCTATAAGGCCTTGCCTCAGCTGGACATCCCTAAATGTGTAAATACCTTTAACAATAAAATGCTTATCCAAAACACACACATGATATTTTTAATTGCCTTTAGTCGGAACTCTGTTAAGCAATATATGTTTCAATTTTTAATGAATTAGATAAAGGTATCCATGTCTTGAATGGTCGTCTATGAACATTATGAGATATAGTTGACCATTCTAAGAAACTGTAGGGAATGGTACACAAATACCAAATCTATAATAGTTCTAAGACGTATAATTTCTTGTTGGCTCCAAATCTCTTAACATTTGCTAGTTTCCTTTTATGCGATTTACACATATATCAAAAAAACTGGATAAGCTTAACAAGATCGAGAATATCGTCGGACACAAGTCTCTTTTTCTCCTAATGGAGATATGGGCTAATATCTTGTGTCACAATGAAGCTATACTCTCACTGGTTATTGTAAACATTCAATAGCTTCAACCTTAACTGACTTGTCGTCACTAATGTAGATGTATCTTTCACCATCATTAGACTTTCAATAATTCAAGTGTCGTCCTTGTATGGACACACTGATTTGAGGTGTTATACCGAAATATATGTGTGTCTTGGTACTAAAGTCAAAATAACCTTATAAAAAACAAGTTTAGAAGAGTATACTTATTATTTGCAGTTTTAATTAAGAAACAACCATCCTTAGTTAATTCTTTATATGTCATAACCGCAACTTTCTTATTTTATGAACCTCATTGAAATTTGATTTGTCAAGACTGTATAATTTTTATCTTTTCATTCTTGACAAATTCCTCTTTCATTTTTGGTCATATATTTCTTAATCGTCATAATCTTGCTAGACATAGTGTCCCTGAATGTTCCTGAAATGACTTTCTTTATGATAAGTATAGACATGTATTTTAGTCTCCCCAACCTTTCTGACTCCCCTTTTCATTAGAGGTACTATATTTTTAAAAAAAAGTGGAGAATCCATCTTTAATGCTGTGTCAAGATCCATGACTCCAGAACTATGTAAAGTTCTCTTGTCATTATTTGAGCTTAGTGTCATTCGTGACACCTGCAAGAGTAATCTTAGCCAAATCAGAGAACAACAAATAAGAAAACTAGCTCATATAAGACTTCAACCGAGTTGAAAATAAATTTGAATAAAGGTACCATCTCAAGATATCGGGAACTCTATTAATATTTCATCTTTAGACAAAATATTAACTTGTAAGTGATATCTTGGCGTAGTAACCAAACACCGATAATAAAGAATATGTCGAATAGTAATTCTTCCTTTGGGCCGATTTATTATTCACACGTAAAACAAAATAATTATCACGCATTTATTACCAAAATATACACATGCAATTTTGTGAAACACTGACCTTCCTTTGGGCCGATCAATATTCACATAGGTTATACACGCACAACCTTTTATATCTAGAAATAAATAAATATCAACAAGAGAGATCGCTTTGGCGACATCTAGCTTCAAATTTATTTATCTCAAAATATATACAACCATACCAATATCCAAATTTAAATCCACCAAATAGGAACATAAAGATTCCCAAGCCAACAATAAACCAATGGTGGGCCAAAATCTCAAAAGTTTTGAAGTCTGCCAGTATACAATTTTTTTTTTTAAGTGAGTTGTAATTGAATCACAACCTAAATGAAATAAATAAACAACTAAACTAAAGGAACCTCAATAACTTTTTTGGCAACTACTGCATTATAAGAGGTAAATACCTCCAAAACCTTGTAACACTAATATGTATTTAGATGCCGTCTAGCAACCTAACATCAACACCATCCACCACCTTTTCTGTCTTTTCTTTTGCTAAAAATTATACTAAATTCAACCAAAATACAAGGAAGATGAAAATCAGAAATTTAAGGACACCTTAAGTGTCCCTGCTGGCTGTGAGTTAATGGAGGTCTAAGCCTCCCAAAATCAATTTTCACGGTTCTTTGGCAATAGCCTTTACCATTCTTTATTTATTTAACAATTTTATTCTTAAAAACTTTAAACCAAATAAATCAATAGAATTTGTAACTTCAAGAACGGGTATTCTGCCAACCGCAATTATTATCGGCATCTATAAACTGATTTATAAGCTATATCAGTAAATCCCTTATTGAAAACAAAACTTTAAACCAAATTACTCTAAAAGAAACGTTCTGACAACAATCACCTTATTATGTCGCATGAACGGCGCCTTAACCAAATCAACTACGGAATCCATATTCATAATACTTTAGAAAAAAATATCTTAATGATTTAATACGATATAGGCTCTGACACCACTTTGTTAGAACTAAAGTGTAGATTAAATTACATTTACCCCAAGACCTATCATGTCAAATCATCAAGACAATAAAAAATTAGATGCGGAAGCGTACCTGAATCCATAACAACCGGTGTAATTTTTTTGAATCCCATGTTTTGGTCTTCCAAATCTTGACGTGGGGCGGCTGTCACTCTTCCAATGATGAGATATTAGAAAAGAACCCTACGTCTGATTTGGGGACCATAACCCTATTTATTGTTGCACACGCTTTATGTAATTCTAATTCAACCCATCATTAAATTAGAAATTACAACCGAGTATCTACACATAAATCTCATACTTTACGAGGTGTCTAATTAGGTCCACATAAGTTAAACCTCAGTAGATCACGTTTAATTTGGACCAACCTTTTAATGATAACAACTGACATTTAATTATTTATGTATTTCTATATGTGCAATTCCATATAATCTTACCGCACTAACTTTTAGTCATCTATATCGCTGGTAATTCAATACCATGCGATCCCTTTCTTTGTTTTGGTTTAATATAGGGACCACGAGATATGGATAGTCTTGACCAGTAAGAACTAAAAAACAATTCCAGTTCTTGTTAAATATCTCCTCCAATTTTATTTTTCTTGAAAATAAGGGTGAAGTCACGGAGACAGATTCAGCTAGATCTTATTGGGAAGAAAAGCCAAGAAGACGCTGATTTTTTTTCCTCAACTTGCAGCTTCTATTATCTTGAGTATAAAATATTGCTTAGTCATTACTTAAAAAAGTGCACGATTCTATCTCTGGTATTTCGTACAATCACGAGATGAAGTTACTGCTGTACTCTAAATTTTCAGGACAGTATTATGGCCAATCAATGATCCCATGTGATAGTACTTAATTCTTAGTGGCGTTACTATATTTAATGGAATAAATACATACATTTACGAAAGATTAAGCACAAGTTGCTACCAAGAAGAGCATTGACTTGTATGCATACTCTTGAACATGATAAATAGCTAATTGGCAAGGCAGCTAATGATTATAACTATGTGGAGAGTTTGAGGTTATGGATCAAATCCAGCTTGAATATAAAAGGGGTAATTGCTAATATAAGGAAGAGTTTTCCACTTTCAAACAACACGGAAAGGAATGAAACTGTTTGAACCCTGCTGGTTCATATATATGGATTAAATTCAGCATGACTATAAAAGGGGCAACTCATAGTGTGATTTAAAGTAATTACCATTTTTACCACATTTGTAATTACCAACATTTATCCTAGAGATTTATCTTATCAACTTACGGTTGACCTGATTGTATAAATAATTTCTATGCCGTCATGGTATAGAACTCAACCTTTAATCAAATCGAGTTTGACTCATTATTTGATCATGCTCAAAGTTATGATGCCTACCGAGAGAAAATCTCTATGTACTTGTGGACCTTGATAATCCAACAAAGAAAAAAACAGGTTCATACTAGTACCTAGTACCTACTAACATAAAAAGAAGAAGATACAAGGTTCGTTGGTAGAGAAACGGGTTATACATAGATGCAGGAATTAGTAGTAGATGGATTAATAATACATAGATTATTTTTCGTTTGGTGTTTGGTGCATTACAGAAAATTGGAGATGTAAGTTATCATTTACAATATTTAATTTATTTTGAAGTTAAAAAGAAATGAATTTATAATTATGCCCTTTGATGCTTGACTTTAATTAGAGCCGTCAATATAGGCTTGGCCCGCTGGGTTGGCCCGATCTGGCCCGTAATTTAATAGGGTTGGGCTAAGATTTTTTTAGCCCACGAAACACTGAGGCTTTTTAGCCTGGCCCACGCAAGCCCACGGCCCGTAAGGCTTGGGTGAGGCTGGGCTGGGTCGGCCTGTGGGCTTAATTAAATAAAATAATTTAAATAATAAAATAAGAACCAGTCTAAAAATAATGAAACAGACTTCCAGTTTTGAATATTTTGTTGCGATTTTTCAGTATTTATATTTTGACAAATATTATATTATTGGTATCTTTTTATGTTTTCGTTTTTATGTTATTTGGAATACGGGTTCTTGGAGAATAACAATTTACCAAATATGTGTGGTGACTTACCAAAGTTTGTAAATTTTTTTCCAAAGTTTGTAAAATTTTTTCTGATTATCTTGTGTTAACAACAGTTAATGATATCTGAAATTGCTCTAGAAATTTTATGAATTAAGGTTCTCTTTTAACTAATGAAAATTGAAATAAATTTTAAGTTCGCATTGGATACTTTTTGACACCAAAGTTTGTATTTAATTTTGCTTGTTTACATTATCCCATTTATAAGAATTGTTTAGTTGGATATCATGGCAATATTTGGTTTACTTCTAGTATATACTGTTATTAAAAATCCAAAAATCAAACTAACATTATTAAGAAATAATAAATAATAAATAATAAATAATGGTGGGCTAGCCCGGCCCGGCCTGCAGCCCACATAGGGCTGGGTTGGGCTAATAATATAATGGCCCGTGTAAATTGTGGGCCAGCCCGGCCTGGCCCGGCAAATTGCAAAGCCCACGTGAGCTGGGTCGGGCTGGGTCGGGCCGGCCCATTTTGACAGCACTAACTTTAATTAGCTTCTAGTAAAAAGAGAAGGGTAGTTTTTGTGATTTGCTCCTTTACCCATATATAACTACTATATAAATTAGTTATCCTACATAGGATGTGGGATAAAATAATACCCAAATTGATGTATTAATTAGTCATGGTATTAGTTAATACCTGATTCAAAATTGTAGTACCAAACAAAGGGTACTATTGTTAATACCAGAGTAAAATACTTAAAATGTCACTCAACTTTGAGAAATGTGTGACCAAAGTCACTTTGCTTTGAATTGTACTAACAAAGTCACTCAACTTAAGGTAATTCTCACCAAAAATCATTGTAACCGGATTTTGCACAGTCATCTCACCGGAAATCTGACATGGCATTTTTATTTTTAATTATATATACATGTGGAACACTTTATTTTCCATGTAGGATTTTATAATAAGTTGATTTTTTTTCTAAGGAATTGGAAAGTGTTTTTTTAAATTATCACAATAATATAATATTGTGTCATAGCTAAACTGCTACAGGTACTGTCGCAGTATTAATTTTACTACTCTTTCAAATACTTAACTCTTTAATTAGTTACGGTTAGTTTCATTAGTTTTTGCAAATCTATTAGTTAAATATATATTTTATATAATAGATTACATGCGGATAGGAAAAATGGGATTGAGCTCCTCTCCATTACCTAGTGTCCCAATTTTCCTAATGTTCTAGATTTAATACGGTAAATAAAGGTATTTAACTATGGTTTGGGAAAAATATCTTTCCATTTCAAATTATCTTAAACAATTCTATACTTTAGCAGCAAAATTTCAACCCCCCCCCCTCCAAACCTAAATTTCGATCATCTCAAGCTTAATCTTTTATTTTATTTTAATTCTTTAATAGTAGTAATATTTTGCTATTGTTCGAGAACGTGCACTCAAAAAATTAAGAAGCATGTTAAATAAACATTACATCAATAGTTAAACAAACTCATCTTATTTTTAGATATTGAAGCACTAAGACCTATGTGATTACTATAAGTATTACAAATTGGTTGGAAAGTTTCTTTCCAAAATAAAATGTAAATAACTATGAGCAGAATATTAGGTACTAGCTTTGTAACTAGATTTAACTGATGTGATCGTATGAAAAGGATTTCTTCGCGTATTGCTATTTGAGTAAATTGTCATTATTAAATCTTGTCTTGTTAATTCTATTTCTTGCGATGTTATCACTTGCAAATAGTTTAACACTGTTTTTGATTTTCCTGCTATATGATTGAGAATGGATTAGCAAAAACAAAGTCTTATTAAAAAAAAAAGATAAATGACTGAAAATTTTGGCGATCAAAAAATAATTTAGGAGGAGGGATGAAATTTGTTGCTAAATTATAAGATAGGTTAGATGCTTTGAATTTAAAATGAGAAGATATATTTTTCTAAGAATGGTTAAACACTTAGTTTTACTTCATTAGATCTAGACCATCCATTTTGAAAACGGAGCCGGATCCGAAAAACTGGGTAGGAGAAATGGGTTATGGATCATGAGCTGGGTTAATCAACTTATAATAAAATCCTATATGGAAAATAAAGTGTGCCACATGTATATATAATTAAAAATAAAAACGTCATATCAGATTTCCGGTAAGATGACTGTGCAAAATCCGGTTACAATGACTTTTAGCTAGAATTACCTTAAGTTGAATGACTTTATCATTACAATTCAAAGCAAAGTGACTTTGATCACATATTTCTCAAAGTTGAGTGACCTTTTAAGTATTTTACTCTTAATACCATGCTTATTTTGCCCAATACACCCTACCAAACGAAGCAAAAGAGTTATGAGAAGTTTTACCATCGATCAATTCATAAGCATCTCCCCTCTATTTTGGTATGTGAACAGACATATCAAACCTATATGTTAGCAAAGGATGAATAGGGCAGTACAATTTTGGTGTATCTACTTCGTTAATCTTCGAACGACTGTCACAATTTAATTTTGGACAATTAATAAACCTCTGTTTATTCATATTTTTTTTTCGTGAAAGAGAATGATTATATGTTTAAGGACCTTGCTTCGTCGAAGGTTAAAAAGCTGTCGCTTATCTCTTTTTTCGCCCCAAACTTGAATATACTATCAAGACTATGATCAAATTGGAAAGTACACAAAATTATGAAGAACGTAGTACTACATCTCTTCTCAGACGAAGAAACAGACAGCATCTTATGGAGTCGTTTATAATCCTTTGTATGGTAATGATAACTTGCAAATATCACATCTCTCATGTCTTAGACAGGGGCATTGCCGTACATTCTCTGATCATTGCGTTGTCTTCCACGAGTAGGTGAAAGATGAAACAACACTTGTCGTAACCCGACAAGTAGTTTAGGTGTCATTTTCACTACAACTCCAGAAATCAACTCGAATGAAATTGATGAAGAAAAAATTTCACTATATGAGTTCAACTTGCTTATAAATCATTACTCCGTCTGTGTTAATTTATATGACAGCATTTCCTTATTAGTCTGTCCCAAAAATAATGATAACATTCTAAATTTGGTAACAATTTAACTTTAAAATTACCGTTTTGCCTTTAATGAAATGATTTACAATCACACAAATATCTATGTCTTATTTTATACCACAAGTTTCAAATTTTTTATTTTTTTTTAAATTTCGTGCCGAGTCAAACTATGATACATAAAGTGGAACGGAGGGAGTATATGATAGTCAAGATTCAAGAAGTTATATATAATGTCATGGTTTCTTATAGACTATTAAGAGTCCGTTTGGTTGGCTGTTGGAGGAAGTTTTAATGATTGTTTTATGCGTTGTAAGTAGGGGTGTCAATTGGTTCGGTTCGGCCGATTATTTTAAAATTCTTTGTATCAATACCAATTTTTTGGTAATTCTAATTTGTGTAACAAAAATTAGAATTAAAAACGTCCCAATCACTTCGGTTTCTCATTGATTTCGATACGGTTCGGTTAAATTTCGGTTATTTTAGACGTAATATAAAACTACCCACAAAAAAAGATAATTATTTGCACACAAATCTATAAGATGTTTTATTTTCACTAAAAAACTTGTATGTTCAAGTTAACGTACCAAAACAATGATTCTATCTACTTAGTGAACATTATTACTAACCAATAATGATATCATAATCTAGTTGCATATTTCATCAAGGGTCCTAAAAGGGATTCAAGACTACTTTTTCAAATAGCAGGTACAAATGCATAAACAAAAATAAGACGACACTACACAATGAGATTATTTCGTTTGTCAAAACTCAAGCTCATTCGTTTCTTCAAATAGATGTTTGACTATCATCTACTGTTCTACACTAAATTATATTTAAGAGTGATATAATTTGGTATAAATCCGTAAAGAAAATAGACTTTCATCTAAAGTGAACAAACTTTACAAGACCAATACAAACAACCCGTAAAAACCTTACCGAACAAATCTAACACTTTATTGGAATAGAGAATTGCCGATTATACTTCACTATTGAAGCATAATAGTTTCAACTTCGATTGCAATAGTGGTAGTAATACAGTTGGTTGGAGTTTCTAATTCCACCCTAAGGCTCAAGCACAAAGATAAAATATTTAAAGCATTTTAAAACTTTATTAGAGACATATAGATATATTTATACATATATATCTAATATATAAAATATATTTTACGCATATAGTTATATTTGGTTCAATTCGGTATTTTTTTGGTTTATTTTTGTAAAAATCATATCAATAAGTTAATGTTTAATTATCCATCGAATCATCTAATTGTTGTTCATTTAGCATTATTGTCACGACCCAATGAAACCAGATGGCACCTAAACAACATTTGCCTAGGCGAACCAATGAAACCAGATGCGGAAAAGAACAATAATGTGAAAAGATCATAAATGGATATATAAATATAAAAGGGTGAAGTCCAAAAGAATATATCCACAAAAGAATTGGAGCATTCTAAGAGTGACTCAATAAAGTATGAATATACATCAAAGAAATCTGAGTCCTATCTCTAAGTGACTCCGGCGGTATGCCACCACGGTCTGTGTGGTCGGCTCACCTCAATCAAAAGTCTCAGAAGCCTCGGGAACCGCTAACGTCCGGGCTGCTGACTGGATGAAGGACCTGCGCACGTAGCAGAGTAAGTTATGAGCCGAAGCCCAGTAAGATCACCGACAGGCCCGCTAAGGTACCCTTGCGGGACAAGTCGCTACATGCATCATAAGCAACAACATACTATAGTAATCATACAATAAAGTAGTGAAATCACAAATAGATGTAACACATTCCATACACACAAGTAGTAACCAGAAGTCTCAAGGATTATGCCCATCCAACGTAAGGCATAGGTCAACTCAGCGGCGGTTTGGAGGTCCAATCTCTACTCCCGTGCCGACTAACCTAGACCTACGATGGACTAGCAACACCACTACTAAGTATCAACCATATACCGTGACCCGAAGTCACTATCACAATCATGAATAAGTAGACCAACGACCCGTAGTCGTTGGCTCATCTCAAATCTGTCTACGATCGCACCACACCCCCTGTCAAGTGCGTCGTATCTCAATAAATCAAGTGACCACACCACACCCCCTGTCAAGTGTGTCACATCTCAAAGATCAAGTGTCCACACCACACCCCCTGTCAAGTGTGACATATCTCATAGTATAGGCGACACCACACCCCCTGTCAAGTGTCCCTCTAACAGTATTAATATCCACGATATTAATAACAATAACAGAAATAATAACAGAAATATTAATAACAATAATATTTCACAGTCACCGTAACCCAGGTTGGTTATGCTAGCTGAACGTAAGGCGAAGGTTAACCCGACCACAGTTTGGGGGTACAATCCCTACTCCCATGTCGTCCAACCCAAGGTTACGTATAGACAGCACTACCCAACCCGGCACGTGAACAAATCAAGTACCAATATCATACAAAAGCCGGCAAAATCCTCGGCAAGACATTTATCATGACATGCCGGCAACATCCTCGGCCATGTCCCAAGTTCTTGCTATCTAAGCATGGCGTAGCAAGCGTTACTACGATATAAATTTAAGCTACCTCGACGTAGCGTTTAGACCGGCACATACCTCGATCGAGTCACAATCTCGCTATTTATAACAAACAATAATAGCAAGTAATTCACATCATTAATCCTAACCATTGTTAGGTATATATATGCGTACATGAAGCATACTAGCATGAAGGAAGAGTCTACAAGCACAATAGAGGTCAAGTCTCACTTACCTCGAAATTCGTGCTCAAATCCGGGAAGAATCTCCTTTCCCGCTCGCCTTGTCCGCGAAGGACTCTCCACTAGGTCTATTAAGACAAGATATAGCACATATGAGTGCTCAATTATAGCTATTTAAGCCTATAGGCATCCTAGGGTAAAAATTACCAAAATGCCCCCGGGTAGGGCCGAGCCCTAAATTTACAAAATGTACTTTTTCGGACTCCCCACGCTCCCGTGAGTCCAAAAGTACACTTAGATTCCACATGCGAGCCTTGCTCGATGTCTTTTCCCAATTCTTAAGAATCTAGGGTTCTAACCCATTTCCAAGAATCAACCCTTTGATTCTTGTGTTAATCAACATAAAGATGGATTGAAAGGGCTTACCTTAAGTGTAAGTATGATTGGGTCTTCAAGAAATACCCAAAAATCGCCTCAAGAGCTCACCAAATGATTTTTATAAGTTATGAACCGAAATGGCCTTTTTATAGCAGTTTTTTGCCTATGTGACAGCTTCTTTTGAAAAACTCATAACTTTTGATAGGAATGTCAAAATGACCTGACACCGGTGCCATTAGAACCACAACTCAAAGGGCTACAACTTTCATGTTTTGAGTTTTTCCTAATTCCATACGGATTGGCCGGAAAATCAGCTTTTATCCGGCTATTTGCGCCAAAACAGAACAGAAAAGTCGCACCAGATTTTCTACTGTTTTAGGGGCAAAACGGGTCCCTACGAAGCTCTGAATGATCCCAAATTTTTCACACAAGCCATAAAATACTTGGGTGACATGCTCGTCAAGATGGAACTCAATTCGGACCTCCAGAACTCAAAAAGTGGGTCCCACGGCAAAGGTTCAATTTTCGACTTTCGCCAAAATAGCGAAATTTAACCAAACGACCTCGGAATCCAATTCCGAAAGTTGCTACAAGTCACAAATGACTATACGAACCTAACGGAACTTTCGGATCTCTCATCGGAGCTCATTTGCTCAAATCGAGCTCGGAAACCTCTTTTAACTCTTTTAAACTTCCGAAACGGGGACTTTATCAAAAGTCCTATCAAACGAGGTCCGTTTTCAATTTTGAAGGTTGCTACATATCATAAATGACGAGACGGACCTAACGGTGCGCTCGGATTTTCCATCGGGGTTCGTTTACTCAAAACGACCTATCGAAACCCCAAATTCCTTTCCGGAATTTCATAAACGGATCCTTTTCTCGAAAACCTATCAAACGGACTCCGTTTCGACTCAGATTTCACAGACGGGTCATAAATGACCTAACGGAGCTTTTGGAACTGTCGACACGCAAATCGAGGTCCCGGATCCCATAATGACTATTTGAGGGTCGTTACATTCTCCCCCACTTAGACTCTCGGCCGTCCTCGGACGAGCCTAAGTCTAAGGTAGGATCCACACACTAGCCACGGAGCTGGCACGGATTTTGAGGACCCCTCGGTACCACCCGAAATCAATAAAACTTAAAAATGTAAATTCAGGCTTAGAAAATACAAGGATTTCATACCTGAATCATCGAACAAGCGCGGATGCCTCTCACGCATCTCGGACTCAAGCTCCCAAGTGGCCTCGGCAATGGAGTGATGCCCCCACTGAACTCTCACTAGCGGGATCACCTTCGATCTCATCTTACGGACCTCTCTAGCCACAATAGCAATAGGCTCCTCCGAATAAGCTAAGTCGCCATCTACCTCCACGGAAGCCATATCGATCACATGAGACAGATCGTGAACATACTTCCGGAGCATGGACACATGGAACACCGGATGAACAGACAGAGAGGGAGGCAAAGCCAGTCTATAAGCAACGGCGCCAACGCGCTCCAATATCTCAAAAGGCCCAATGAACCTAGGACTGAGCTTGCCTTTCTTCCCAAATCTCATAACACCCTTCATGGGTGACACTCTGAGGAATACCCGGTCCCCAACCATGAACTCAAGATCTCTCCGCCTCCGATCTGCATACGATATCTGCCGCCTCTGAGCCGTGCGGAGTCGATCCTGAATAACCCGGACCTTATCTAAGGTCTGCTGCACCAAATCGGGCCCCAACACCTGGACCTCACCAGACTCGA
Organism: Petunia axillaris subsp. axillaris; assembly: GCA_029990575.1. Lineage (NCBI taxonomy): Eukaryota > Viridiplantae > Streptophyta > Magnoliopsida > Solanales > Solanaceae > Petunia > Petunia axillaris. The sequence continues at coordinate 48,497,624 of JARKNS010000002.1, read as the reverse complement.
ACCAACCGATAGGCGAGCGACATCTCCAACCATACAATGCCTCAAACGGAGCCATCTGGATAGAAGCCTGATAGCTATTATTATACGCAAACTCTGCTAGCGGCAAATGGCTATCCCAATGGCCTCCAAAATCAATAGCACACGCCCTCAACATATCCTCGAGGATCTGAATGGTCCGCTCAGACTGGCCATCAGTCTGCGGGTGAAATACAGTGCTGAGATCGACCCGAGTACCCAGCTCTCTCTGGAAAGATCTCCAAAACTGAGCTGTGAACTGAGCACCTCGGTCAGAAATGATAGAAACAGGAGCACCATGCAATCTCACAATCTGCTCAATGAAGATACGAGCCAGACGCTTCGAGGTATAAGTAGTCCTCACTGGAATGAAGTGAGCCAACTTTGTCAGTCGATCAACTACTACCCACACCGAATCATGCTTACCCACGGTCAGCGGCAAACCAACTACGAAATCCATAGTGATCTGCTCCCACTTCCACTCGGGAATGGGCATAGACTGGGTCACCCCGGCTGGCCTCCGGTGCTCATACTTCACCTGCTGGAAATTCAAACACCGAGATACATAATCAGCAACATCCCTCTTCATCCCTTTCCACCAATACAGCTCTCGAAGATCATGATACATCTTCGCAGTACCCGGATGAATGGAATATCTCGAACTGTGAGCCTCTGCCAAAATCATCTGCCTCAGCTCCACAATGGCTGGAACACATACCCGGCCGTTAAGCCGCAAAGCACCATCATCACCAATCACGAACGAGGACACTCCCCCACTCAGGACCCTATCCCGGAGATCTCTCAGATAAGGATCCTCGAACTGCCTTTCCCGAATCTGGGAAGCTAAAGACGACTGAGACCCCACATATGCAAGCACCCGACCTGGAACAGAATCATCAAACCGAACCCCACTAATGGACAAAGCCTGCAACTCACGGGCCAACGGCCTCATATCAGCATCAAGATAGGCGAGGCTACCCATGGACTTCCTACTCAAGGCATCGGCTACAACATTAGCCTTTCCGGGATGATACCGGATAGAAAGATCATAATCCTTCAGCAGCTCTAACCAGCGGCGCTGTCTCCCGTTCAAGTCCTTCTGAGTGAACAAGTACTGGAGACTCTTATGATCGGTGAATATCTCACATGGCTCGCCATAAAGATAGTGCCTCCACAACTTCAGTGCAAACACGACAGCTAACAGCTCCAAATCATGGACAGGATAATTCTTCTCATGGACCTTCAGCTGTCTCGAGGCATAAGCTATCACCTTACCCTCCTGCATCAGAACGCTACCCAGGCCAACACCCGAAGCATCACAATATACGGTGAATCCCCCGGATCCACTAGGCAAGGCCAACACTGGCGCTGAAGTCAACAGAGTCTTAAGCTTCTGAAAGCTAGACTCACAGGCATCGGACCACAGGAAAGGAACATTCTTCTGGGTCAACTTCGTCAGAGGTGCTGAAATAGAAGAAAACCCCTCGACGAGCCGCTGATAATAACCTGCCAAGCCTAAGAAACTCCGAATCTCTGTAGGAGAAGTAGGCCTAGGCCAACTCTGAACGGCCTCTATCTTCTTTGGATCAACACACACCCCATCCTTGGTCACCACGTGACCTAGGAAAGATACAGAACTGAGCCAAAATTCACACTTGGAGAATTTGGCATACAACTGCTGATCCCTCAGAGTCCGAAGAACAACTCTCAAATGCTGCTCATGCTCCTCCCTGCTCCTCGAATAAACCAAGATATCATCGATAAACACAATGACGAAGGAGTCAAGGTAGGCCTTGAACACTCGGTTCATCAGATCCATGAAAGCAGCTGGGGCATTCGTAAGCCCGAAAGACATCACCAGAAACTCATAGTGGCCATATCGGGTACGAAAAGCAGTCTTGGAAACGTCCTCGGACCGAATCCTCAACTAATGATACCCCGACCTCAAATCAATCTTCGAGAAGAAGGTAGCACCCTGAAGCTGATCAAACAAATCATCAATACGCGGCAAAGGATACCTATTCTTGATAGTAACCTTATTCAGCTGCCGGTAATCAATACACATCCGCATAGAGCCATCCTTCTTCTTCACAAATAATACCGGGGCACCCCATGGAGACACATTGGGCCTAATGAAGCCCTTATCGAGCAAATCCTGAATCTGCTCCTTCAGCTCCCTCAACTCAACAGGAGCCATACGATACGGGGGAATAGATTTAGGCTGAGTGCCTGGCAATAGATCAATGCAAAACTCTATCTCCCGCATAGGCGGCAAACCCGGCAAATCATCAGGAAACACATCCGGATACTCACAAACAACCGGAACTCTATCAAGGGATAACTCCTCTGCCCGGACATCCCGAACTGAAGCAATATATCCCTCGCACCCACTAGATATCATCCTCTGCGCCTCCAAGAAAGAAATGATCCTACTCTTCGGAGAAGGCCTGGAACCTCTCCATACAACCCGAGACTCACCCTCTGCCCCGATCGTCACGGACTTGGCATGGCAATCCAAAGTCGCATGACAGGAAGCCAGCCAATCCATGCCCATAATGACATCGAAATCAGACATATCGAGCAGCATCAGGTCCACTAAGGACTCTACACCACAGATGGAGATCATACACTGCCGATAACCCCTATCTACACATATAGAAGACCCGACATGGGTGGCAACCATAAAGGGATCATCTAAGAAGACCAGATCCCTACCCAAGCAAGGGGCAAATCCCGGCGACACATACGAATAGGTAGACCCCGGATCAATAAGAGCATAAGCATCGCGGCCACAGACAGAAATAATACCTGTGATGACATCATTGGATGCCTCAGCATCCTGACGAGTCATAGCATAGACCTGCGCCGAGCCTCCTGAACCCGGAGCTCTCTGAGACTGCTGTCTAGGAGGAATCTGAGAAACGGGCCTGGCGGCCTGAGGACCAGATGGTACCATAGCTGCGGATCCCTGGCGACCTGATGAAACATAAGGGCAACTCCTGACATAGTGCTCTGGAGACCCACACTCAAAACATCCATCACCTCTACCTCCTCTACCGCCTCTACCACCTCTGCCATGGCCACCTCCAGACGAACACCTCCCATGATGCCTCTGATGGCACCTCCCGCACTGCGGCGGACCAGACTGCGAAGAGCCACCCCGCCTCTGGGATGACTGAGGCCTCGGGGTCTCTGAAGAAAAATCCTGGGCAGGCAAAGCAGCAGCCTGGGGCCTAGACTGAGAACGGCCCTGATGACCCTGACCCCTCTGAGCGGATCCACTATACCCACCAGACTGACGCGATCTCTTGGCCGCCCTCTCCGCGTCAGCCCTGGCGAAGATATCCTCCATCCGCCGCGCCACATCAACTATCTCAAAATATGACTTGTTGCCCATATCAGGGGCAACAGCTACCTGCAAGCGGGGATGAAGACCCTCAACAAACCGGAGGACCTTGTCCCTCTCCTGAGCCACCATAGCCGGCGCAAACTGAGACAACCACAAGAACCTGGTGTCATACTCTGAAACAGACAGGTTTCCCTGCCTCAACCCCTCAAACTCGCGCCTCTGAGCATCGTGCTGACTCTGGGGCACGAACCTGCTCATGAACATAGACACGAACTCAGCCCAAGACAAAGGAGGGAGGTCACTAGACCTCTGCCGCATCATGGAGACCCACCATGTCTCCGCATCTCCCGATAATCTGAAAGAAGCACACTGCACCCCTAAGGTGTCTCTAGTACCAAGAACTGTCAAAATCTTCTCACACTTCTGAATGTACCTCTGGGCAGTACATGTAGCTGAGGTACCGTCGAACTCTGGAGGCTGAAGCTTCATGAATGACTCTATCCTCTTGGCAACCTCCTTAGTGCCCATAGGAGGAGTAGAAATAACAGGACCTGCCTGAGGAGCAGAAGCAGAAGCAGAAGGCTGGGCAATATGATCAGGAGCAGCCTCAGAAGTAGGCGTGCTCATAACAGGTGTGGTCGGTTGAGGAGCCGAAACAGGAGCTGCAACATCATCTCTGACAGGGACCTGATGGCTAGACAAGGCCATCAGTCTCATATACTCCTCTGAAGAGATCACAACGGTGCCTGGCACAACAGCAGGCACAGGGGGAATAGATGCTAACAGAGTCGCTGCGCACACCGCAGGGATAGCTGTGTCCTGCCTAGTGGCTGACGGGCGACCTGCCCGAGTCTTTTTAGCAGCTGGCGGCTGCGTAGGTGCTGATGGCTCTCCCGCAGACGAGGGTGTAGAAGATGCAGCCCTCCTGGCTGAGGATGCTCGCGTCCTCGCCATCTGATACAATACACGAAAAAGGGTCAGCACCTATATAAGCTACTCAGCACGAATAGAGATGAAACGAAGGGAAAACATTTCCGAACATGCCCTTGTAGCCTCTCGCTCATAAGTATGGTCGACAACATACCCATAAGCAAGACTCTACTCAGACACTGCTCCAAGACTCTTAGGACTCGAATTAGAACCTAGGGCTCTGATACCAAACTGTCACGACCCAATTTCCAAGGGCTCGTGATGGCACCTAAACAATATTTGCCTAGGCGAACCAATGAAACCAGATGCGGAAAAGAACAATAATGTGAAAAGATCATAAATGGATATATAAATATAAAAGGGTGAAGTCCAAAAGAATATATACACAAAAGAATTGGAGCATTCTAAGAGTGACTCAATAAAGTATGAATATACATCAAAGAAATCTGAGTCCTATCTCTAAGTGACTCCGGCGGTATGCCACCACGGTCTGTGTGGTCGGCTCACCTCAATCAAAAGTCTCAGAAGCCTCGGGAACCGCTAACGTCCGGGCTGCTGACTGGATGAAGGACCTGCGCACGTAGCAGAGTAAGTTATGAGCCGAAGCCCAGTAAGATCACCGACAGGCCCGCTAAGGTACCCTTGCGGGACAAGTCGCTACATGCATCATAAGCAACAACATACTATAGTAATCATACAATAAAGTAGTGAAATCACAAATAGATGTAACACATTCCATACACACAAGTAGTAACCAGAAGTCTCAAGGATTATGCCCATCCAACGTAAGGCATAGGTCAACTCAGCGGCGGTTTGGAGGTCCAATCTCTACTCCCGTGCCGACTAACCTAGACCTACGATGGACTAGCAACACCACTACTAAGTATCAACCATATACCGTGACCCGAAGTCACTATCACAATCATGAATAAGTAGACCAACGACCCGGCAACATCCTCGGCCATGTCCCAAGTTCTTGCTATCTAAGCATAACGTAGCAAGCGTTACTACGATATAAATTTAAGCTACCTCGACGTAGCGTTTAGACCGGCACATACCTCGGTCGAGTCACAATCTCGCTATTTATAACAAACAATAATAGCAAGTAATTCACATCATTAATCCTAACCATTGTTAGATATATATATGCGTACATGAAGCATACTAGCATGAAGGAAGAGTCCACTAGCACAATAGAGGTCAAGTCTCACTTACCTCGAAATTCGGGCTCAAATGCCGGGAAGAATCTCCTTTCCCGCTCGCCTTGTCCGCGAAGGACTCTCAACTAGGTCTATTAAGACAAGATATAGCACATATGAGTGCTCAATTATAGCTATTTAAGCCTATAGGCATCCTAGGGTAAAAATTACCAAAATGCCCCCGGGTAGGGCCGAGCCCTAAATTTACAAAATGTACTTTTACGGACTCTCCACGCTCCCGTGAGTCCAAAAGTACACTTAGATTCCACATGCGAGCCTTGCTCGATGTCTTTCCCCAATTCTTAAGAATCTAGGGTTCTAACCCATTTTCAAGAATCAACCCTTTGATTCTTGTGTTAATCAACATAAAGATGGATTGAAAGGGCTTACCTTAAGTGTAAGTATGATTGGGTCTTCAAGAAATACCCAAAAATCGCCTCAAGAGCTCACCAAATGATTTTTATAAGTTATGAACCGAAATGGCCCGAAATGGCCCTTTTATAGCAGTTTTTTGCCTTTGTAACAGCTTTTTTTGAAAAAATCATAACTTTTGATAGGAATGTCCAAATGACCTGACACCGGTGCCATTAGAACCACAACTCATAGGGCTACAACTTTCATGTTTTGAGGTTTTCCTAATTCCTTACGGATTGGCCGGAAAATCAGCTTTTATCCGGCTGTTTGCGCCAAAACAGAACAGAAAAGTCGCACCAGATTTTCTACTATTTTAGGGGCAAAACGGGTCCCTACGAAGCTCTGAATGATCCCAAATTTTTCACACAAGCCATAAAATACTTGGGTGACATGCTCGTCAAGACGGAACTCAATTCGGACCTCCAGAACTCAAAAAGTGGGTCCCACGGCAAAGGTTCAATTTTTGACTTTCGCCAAAATAGCGAAATTTAACCAAACGACCTCGGAATCCAATTCCGAAAGTTGCTACAAGTCACAAATGACTATACGAACCTAACGAAACTTTCGGATCTCTCATCGGAGCTCATTTGGTCAAATCGAGCTCGGAAACCTCTTTTAACTCTTTTAAACTTCCGAAACGGGGACTTTATCAAAAGTCCTATCAAACGAGGTCCGTTTTCAATTTTGAAGGTTGCTACATATTATAAATGACGAGACGGACCTAACGGTGTGCTCGGATTTTCCATCGGGGTTCGTTTACTCAAAACGACCTATCGAAACCCCAAATTCCTTTCCAGAATTTCATAAACGGATCCTTTTCTCGAAAACCTATCACACGGACTCCGTTTCGACTCAGATTTCACAGACGGGTCATAAATGACCTAACGGAGCTTTTGGAACTGTCGACACGTAAATCGAGGTCCCGGATCCCGTTACGACTATTTGAGGGTCGTTACAATTATATCAATAAGCTATTGGTATATTAATAGTAGAACCTCTCAAAGTTGAACAATGTTCAATTGTAATCAAGCTAATAAGTTAAGGTTTAACTTTCCATCGAATACCTTATTCGATGTTTAATTGTAATCAAATCAATATATTAAAGTTCTTATACGTCGAATCACCCAATTGATGTCCAAGCAATACATCAATAAATTATTGCTAAACTAATACTAAACACACTGAACTGTTTTCACCAATCAATTAGTTAAGGTTTAATGATGTTTGGCATTTTATGCCTATATTTCCTTAATATTTCCTCACGTTTGAGTATTTTATTCGCCCGTTTTCTAGTTAATGAATGTGATTTTGCACTGATATTATGTCGTATGTGTGTAGGTCGTTATGAAGTGCAATTGGATCTTAATAGAGCATGATCGAGCAAGAAAAGGTTGGAATTTGATTGAGGATTGGATCGAGCACACGAAGGCACGACACGAAGCGAGCTGCGGAACAAGGGAAAGCAGAATCTTCCTAGCGCGCTGGGTGGCGCGCCGCGCCCCTAAGGAGCCCAAGCTTCTGGCGCATTTTTCAGCGCGGGGCGTGGCTATTGCGTTGGGATTTCGACGGGATTTGCCTTCGTGCGCGCGTTCGGGGGCGCGGGGCGCCAACTACAGCGCCCCTGGAGCGTTTTTGGACTTCCTATTTCATCTAGGCTTAGGTGTAACTTATTACTAGGCCTTTGTAAACCCTATAAGTACTCTTTTACTTAGTTTTTGATAGGAGTTCAGACTTTGGAGCAATTGAGAGCACCATACTTCATTGAACAAGGGTTTAATTCCTATTCTTTCATCTATTAATCTATTCTATCATTTTTTCATCGATTCATTGCCTTGTGATTATGATTATGTGTGGCTAAATCTCACATTCTAGGGTTAGAGTATTTCATGAAAGTTGATGTTTGAAGATTGATTTCCATTAACTGAATCCCATAACGGATGATTTATTCTTTCTTGATTTCACTTGTTTAATTATTAGAGCTCGATAATTATGCATTATCTATGGTTTTTAGATTGAACTCGAAAGAGGGAATTTATGAACGCAATAAGAAAGAGTAGGGCTAGATTGTGAACCCGGGCATCGGGGAACTAATTTGTGAGTAGGATAGACATATACTTGCTCGCCTAGCTAAACTAATTACAGAGTTCGTTAATGCGTGCACGTGATTCAACCCATAGACATATAGGGATTGGAGTAGCCTGCATAGACTGTGAAGAATCGAAAGGTTTTCACGGGTACATTTAATCTGTTAGTTAGTAATCCGGAATTTAAGAAGTGGAATCAATTGGAAAACTCAACTGGATTGTTCGTAACTCTGACCCTGGACCGTCTCCTTAATATTGTTTACAACCAACGTGTGCTCCATTATTTGACTGAATTTCCATCATTTTAGTTATTGCTCTTAGTTAATAAAAACTCTCACTATTGGAAAAAGATCCCTGAATAGTAATTAGAAATTGTTTGTTAAGCGTCAGTCTGAATAGTCCTCGTGGGAATGATACTCTACTGATCATTTTATTACTTGTTGACAATGTATACTTGCGTGTGCGTTGGGAGCAACAAGTTTTTGGCGCCGTTGCCGGGGACTAATGATTGATTGATTTCGTTTTGAACGATTACTTATTATCTATTCAGGTTTAATTTTTTGTTGAGTTTCTTGTGCTGTTTCAGGCAACAGGTTTTGCATGCAAAGGAATAGAAGGGACAAACCACTCGCACCTTTTGATTTCGAGCTTGAAAGGACCTTGAGAAGGCTAAGAAGAGAAGCGAGAGACCGAAAAGCACTAGCAATTGTACTTGCTTCCTTGCCCACCGAAATGGCAGAAGAACGAGCAGTAGCGGTGCGAGATGTTGTTCTTCCCAGCCTGGGGGGAGTGGCGTCTAGTATTGTGAAGCCCGCTATCACCGGGCACTTTGAGATTAAGTCCGACATGATTCAGTTGCTGCATGTGACTGGGCAATATGCTGGATTACTTCATGAAGATCCGCAGCAACACATTCAGAATTTACTGGAGATCAGTGATACTTATACACCAACGGGAGTTCCTACTGATTATGTTCACTTAACGTTGTTCCCGTTTTCACTGATTGGGGCAGCAAGGAAGTGGTCAAAGGCTGAAAAGCCTGGGTCTATCACTACTTGGGAGGATTTGGCTAAGAAGTTCTTGGCTAAATTTTATCCATCTGCCAAGACAGCCCGGCTGAGGAGTGAAATTATGTTATTCAGACAGATAGAATGAGAGTCTTTGTATTCAGCCTGGGAGTGATTTAAAGCTTTATTGAAAGATTGTCCACACCACAACCAATCCAATGAGGTTATTGCACATACTTTTTTTGAAGGGTTGAATGCGAATACTAAGATCGTGGTAGATGCTGCTGCTGGAGGCCAAGTACTGGCCTTAAATTTTAACCAGATCTATGATTTACTAGACAAGTTTTCGCAGAGCAATCCTGATTGGCAGGGAGTTGGTAGAGCTACTGCACAGAAATCTGCTGGAGTACTTCAATTAGATGCAGTTTCAGAGCTGAGGGCGAAAATGAATGCTATTTCCAATCAAATCAGCAAGCTACCTCTGCCGCAGACTCAACAACAAGCAGCTCCAGTGCAACAAATTCAAGTCTTTTGTGAGGTTTGTGGAGAGAATCATGCCACTGATTTCTGTCCATCTAATCCAGAGAGTCAGTGTATTATGTGGGTAATCAGAACAAGTCACAGGATCAAAATCGCAATCAATATGGTAATAGCTACAACACCAATTGGCGTAGTCACCCAAATTTTTCTTGGAGGGATAACCGTAAGCAGCTGCAAGGCAATGAGAGATCCCAAACTAATCTTCAAAATACACCACAGCAGGGGTCACAGTCGCAGGCTCAGCCACAGCAGCCTAATTCAGTTGAGGATATGCTTAGAAAAATTCTTGCAGGGCAGCAAAAACTCATGGATGATTCAGCAGCTCAGGCACAAACAATAAAATATTTGAGCAATGCTCAGAAAGATCTTGAGAGACAAATGGGGCAGCTAGCTGGAGCACAGAATAATAGACCTCGGGGTGCTTTGCTAAGTGATACAGAGAAAAATCCTAAGGAATTTGTACAAGCAGTTACTTTGAGGAATGGAAGAGCTCTAGAAGAAGTTCCCCCAAAGCCAAGAAAGCCTGTTGGTGAGAGAGCCTAATGCTGATAGAGAGGTGGAGAAAGAAGCTGAGAAAGTGACAGAAAAGCAGCCCGAGCCTGCTATTGTGAGACCACCGCCACCTTTCCCTCAAAGACTTCAGAAGCCAGAAGTTGATGCAGCATGCAAGAAATTTTTGGAGATCTTAAGTCAGATTCAGGTAAATATTCCTTTGGTGGAGCTTTTGCGGGATGTTCCCAAATATAAATATATCAAGGATATTGTTGCTAACAAGAGAAGACTGACTGAGTTTGAGACAGTTGCACTCACTGAGGAGTGCAGTTCTAGAGTTAGAAGCAAGCTTCCTCAGAAATTGAAGGCTCCTGGCAGTTTTACTATTCCCTTGAAAATTGGGGAGCATGAGGTTGGACGAGCTTTGTGTGATTTGGGTGCTAGTGTGAATTTAATGCCTTCATCAGTTTTCAGAAAGCTAGGCCTGGGTGAACCACGACCAACTACTGTGACTCTGCAATTGGCTGATAGATCTTTGACATGCCCTGAGGGGATTATTGAGGATGTGCTTGTACAAGTGGGTCAGTTTATATTGCCTGTTGGCTTCATTATTCTTGACTATGAAGCTGATCTTGAGGTTCCTCTCATATTGGGAAGAGGATTTTTGGCTACTGCTGATGCTGTCATTAGAGTTAGAGCTGGAAAGATGATTATGAAGGTAAATGGTGAAGAAACTGTGTTCAATGTGTTCGGAGCTACCAAGCTTCCTGCCCATTATGAAGAGTTGTCCATGGTGAAAGTGGTAGATGAAGAGTTGACGGCTGATGAGAGGTCATTCTTAGCCTCTAATGTTGATTCTCTAGAGAGGGCACTCTTGTGTGATGATGATGATATCCTGAAGGATGATGCAATTGAAGAATATGTGGAGATTCTTAATATGCAGAGTAAATTCATCCCATGATGGAAGAAATTTGAGGAGCTTGATAGACCGTTGACCTTAACTCTTGCTAAATCGTCTATTGAGAAGGCTCCTACTCTTGAACTCAAACCTTTACCTGCGCATTTGCGTTATGCTTATTTGGGTGAGGGTAATACCTTGGCTGTGATCCTTTCTTCTTTGTTTTCTGATGTGCAGGTTGAAAAGGTGTTGAGAGTGCTGCGAGAGCGCAAGAGAGCTATTGGCTGGACCATTGCTGATATTAGAGGGATTAGTCCTTCTTTCTGCATGCACAAAATTCTTTTAGAAGAAGACCATAAGCCATCTATAGAGCAGCAGAGGAGATTAAATCCAATCATGAAGGAGGTGGTGAAGAAAGAAATTATCAAGTGGCTGGATGCTTGCATTATTTTTCCTATCTCTGACAGAAAGTGGGTGAGTCCAGTGCAATGTGTTCTAAAGAATGGAGGCATGACAGTAGTGAAGAATGAGCATAATGAATTGATTCCTACAAGAACAGTCACAAGGTGGCGAATTTGCATTGATTATAGAAAGCTGAACAAGGCCACCAGGAAAGACCACTTCTCACTTCCCTTTATTGATCAAATGCTGGATAGACTTGCTGGGCACGAGTATTATTGTTTCTGGGATGGGTATTCGGGCTACAATCAGATTGTGATAGCTCTTGAAGATCAAGAGAAGACTACATTTACTTGTCCATATGGCACCTATGCATTTAGAAGGATGCCGTTTGGACTATGTAATGCCCCAGGGACTTTTCAGCGATGCATGATGGCTATTTTCACCGACATGGTGGAAAAATTTGTTGAGGTGTTCATGGATGATTTCTCAGTAGTCGGTGATTCCTTTGATGATTGCTTGAAAAATTTAGATGTTGTGCTGAGCCGTTGTGAAGAAATAAATTTGGTGCTGAATTGGGAAAAATGTCACTTTATGGTTCAAGAAGGCATAGTACTTGGGCACAAAGTGTCAAATCAAGGGATTGAGGTAGATAAAGCGAAGATTGAGGCTATTGAGAAATTACCACCACCTATCTCAGTTAAGGGGTTCCGCAGTTTCTTGGGACATGCAGGTTTCTATAGGCGTTTCATAAAGGACTTCTCCAAAATTTCTAATCCCATGTGCAAGTTGTTGGATAAAGATGTGAAATTTGAGTTTAATGATGCTTGTCTCAAGGCATTTGAAGAATTGAAGAAAAGGTTGAAGACTGCACCAATCATCATTGCTCCTGACTGGTCTTTGCCATTTGAATTGATGTGTGATGCGAGTGACAATGCTATTAGGGCTGTTCTAGGCCAAAGAATTGGAAGAATCTTTCACTCCATCTATTATGCAAGCAAGACTCTTGATGCAGCCCAATCCAATTATACCACCACTGAGAAGGAGTTGCTAGCCGTAGTGTATGCTTTTGATAATTCAGATCTTATTTGGTTGGCACTCATGTTGTTGTCTACACTGATCATGCCGCAATCCGGTATTTTTTTTAGAAGAAGGATTCCAAGCCTAGGCTAATTCGGTGGGTTCTCCTATTGCAAGAGTTTGATGTTGAAATTCGAGATCGCAAGGGGACTAAAAATCAAGTAGCTAATCATTTGTCCAGGCTGGAGAATAGAGATCATGTAGATGAAGGGCCTGAGATTAAAGAGGTATTCCCTGATGAGCAGCTTTTTGCTTTAGCTGCAGCCGAGGTGCCATGGTATGCTGATATGGGGAACTTAATTGTGAGTAATGTGTATCCTCCGGGCGCTACAGCTGAGCAACAATGCAAACTCCTTCATGAGAGCAGGTTTTATGTGTGGGATGAGCCTTATTTGTACAAGATAGGCCATGACCAATTAGCTAGGAGATGCATTCCAAGGGAAGAAGTTGAGCCAATTCTACAGAGCTGCCATTCCTCTCCTTATGGTGGGTATCTTGGTGGAGATCGAACAGCTGCAAAGGTACTTCAGTCTGGTTTCTTTTGGCCTACTTTGTTTAAAGATGCTCATGTTTTTGTTAAGCAGTATGATTGTTGCCAAAGAACGGGTACTATTTCTAGGCGTCACGAGATGCCTTTGAACAATATTCTAGAGATTGAGTTGTTTGATTGTTGGGGGATTGACTTTATGGGTCTGTTCCCGCCTTCCATGGGCCACAAATACATTCTTGTGGCAGTTGATTATGTATCTAAATGGGTGGAGGCTGTGGCACTTCCAACAAATGATGCGAGTGTGGTGGTGAAATTCTTGAAGAAAAATATTTTCACTCGTTTTGGAACACCGCGGGCCATAATCAGTGATGAATGTACTCATTTTTGCAACCGGTTGTTCAATAAATTGTTGGCCAAGTATGGGGTTCGCCACAAGGTGGCAACTGCTTATCATCCCTAAACTAGTGGCCAAGTGGAAGTGTCTCATAGAGAGATCAAGCAAATCCTTGAGAAGACTGTGAATGCCTCGAGAAAGGATTGGGCTATGAAGATAGATGATGATATTTGGGCCTATCGGACTGCATTTAAAACACCTATTGGAATTTCTCCATATAGGCTTGTTTATGGTAAGGCATGTCACTTGCCCGTTGAGCTAGAGCATAAAGCATATTGGGCGATTCAAAAGCTTAATCTTGATATGGCACTGGCGGGTGAGAAGAAGATGCTTCAATTGCATGAGCTTGAAGAATTCCGTTTCCATGCTTATGAAAATGCAAAATTGTATAAGGAACGGACAAAGAAGTGGCATGACAAGCACATTGACCGTCGTCAGTTTGAGCCCGGGCAGCTGGTGTTGTTGTTTAACTCGAGGTTGAAGCTATTTCTGGGCAAGTTTAAGTTTAGATGGTCGGGGCCGTTTGAAGTAGTTCGTGTTACCAGACATGGAACGGTTGAATTGAGAGCCTCCGATTCGGAGAAGACGTTCTTAGTGAATGGCCAAAGGGTGAAGCATTATTGGGGAGGTTCGGTAAATCATCGTACCTCAATTACTTTGAGGGATCCATGATTGATACTCGTCGTGCCACGACGTTAAATAAGGCGCTTCTCGGGAGGCAACCCGAGTTTGTACTTGTAATAGTTTAGTTGTTTCGTGTTTTATAGTGTCACGTCATTTTTGTTTTGTTGTGTTGTTTTTGTAGGTGTCGGGAGTGCTAAACGAGATGCAGTTGATGTATTGAGGGGTATGGGACGCTTTGAGGCATGTCCCGCGCTTGGGTTCGCACTTGGAATCGAAAATTGGTATGAAAAAAAATGCTCGGGCGCGTTTGGGAGCGCCCCGCACCTCGCAACGCGCCTGGATGACGCCTGAAGCAAAAAGGCTAGGCGCCTTTGGCCCGCCCCGCGCATCCCATCGTGCGAGGGTGGCCAGATTGTTCAAAATTCTGAGCGCCTTTGAGGCGCGCCGCAGGGCTAACCACGCTAGGCGAATTTTTTGAAAAATCTGGGTCCAAACGGGTTTTAACCCGCGACCCGAATTCCCTTTGTCCCTCTTTACCCGATCCCCTCCCTTTTTCTTCATTATTTTCTCTCAAAACACTCCCAAAAACTCCCCCAACTCATTCCTAATTCTTGAAATTAATCACAAGTTCTTCTCCACTCAATCTAACCTCTTCAAGCAAGTAATTCTCTCCCTGCTCTTTCCATTACATGTAAGTTAACAATCTCTTTCCATGTTTAATTCCTTAACTAGTATGCATGCTTGTGATTAGAATTTGATCTTCAATTGCTTAGATTCATAATTATGCTTCATGTTTAGCTTGTGTACTTGTAAAATGGGATCTCCCAACAATTTGGGAGGGTTATCACATTACCTTAGCCATTGAAATTGCAAGTTGAATATTGTGCACACCAAATGTTTGTTAAAAAGTCTCAACTATGAAAATTGCCTAACATTGTGAATTCTTGAGTAGCAATGATATCCTTAGGCTCAAGATGAACATTGAGTGCCGCACATGCATAAAATTGGCTATCTTGTAACCCCCACTAGCTTGATCATGAAGTCCACACCCGTGGCAATTTGTGCAATGCTAGTTTTCGCTAAGTGGGGGATCGCTCGTGTTTATGAGTTGAATTGTTGATACATAGAATGAGCGATATGTATGGGGTGGTGTCCTACCAACTGTGCTTGAATTGAAATCTTGTGCTTGAATTGAAAGCTCACATTGGTATTTTTGTTTGTTGTAGGCACCATGTTTGTAATACCCCACAAACCGAGCTCTTCCTCCGCCTCGGCCCCTAAAAGATCACTCCAAGCCGGGTCTTCTTCGAGAAAAGCAAAGGGCAAGGCACCGGCCAAGCCCAAGGCCAAGCCAAAGGCCAAGGCTAGAGTTCCTAAGGATGCGGTGCCTATCCCAAGGCCAGGTGGTAAGACGAGGTTCGGCCTCTCTTTTGTGAAGAAGGGTGAATTCCAAGCTTGGTACAAGAGTGTGAGGCTTGCGGGTTACATTCCCGAGCAAGCCATTGATAAGAGGAGATTGATGCAAAAGTGTCGAGGTTTGGGTGATGCTATTCACGCCTTGCATTGGGACTCGGTCTTTGAGAGTCCGGGCCATGCTAACCTCGACCTAGTACAGGAGCTCTATGCCAATTGGGACCCCGACGAAGCATGGAAAGATGATGATATGGTCTCTATTCGGGGTGAGAAGGTGAGATTGGACCACACTGCATTGACCACTTTCTTGGGGGTATAGGACCCCGACTATGACAAGCTGAAGGACTTTATTAAGAAGCCTGATTACAAGGCTATGCGAGAGACATTGTGTGGTGAGAGCTCCACTCATAGGTGGGAGCGAACTGAGACAGGAAGACACAAACACATTATCTTTTTGCCATTTTTGAGGACAGCTCGAGTGTGGATGAGGTTGATCAATGCACACATCCTGCCTTCGTCTCATTATTCCGAGGTCACCAAGACTCGGGCGTGCATGATTTACTTTTTCATGACCGGGAGGCCGGTTAACATTGGCTACTGCATGCTGAGAGTGATGAGAGAGCAAAGGCAGTCGAACACATGTAGCCGATTGTATTTTGGGAACATTCTTACCCGGTATCTGGAGCAGGCTGGAGTCCTAGTTGATGAGGTCGGGGATCGCATTGTCCCCGACATTGAGAAGCCTTTTGATATCGCCGCGGTGAAGAGTGTGACCACTACTGCACCAGTGCGACTGACGGCAGACGAGTGGTGGGACACAGACGCCAACTTGTCCGCACGTCAGTACTTGATGATGGAGCGCATGGCCTGGCAGGCTGGCATGGATATGGCTGCGCTTGATCGCACAGTGCCTTTATTGGAGTCTTCGAGACGCCTGCTGGGTATGACTCAGGCAGTGGTGCTGCCCCCGGAGGAGTATGAGAATACTGATTCAGACATCGTTGACCGTGATCTGGACAGTGAAGCTGTGGAGACAGATGCTGAGAGAGGTGCCACAGATGGGGAGGAGGAGGATTAGGACCGCACTCCAGCGCACCACTCATTATAGACCGGTTGGCCTTCAGGGAAGTTTCCTTTACTCTTGCACTTTCTTCTTTGTCGCACTGAGGACACTGTTTGTTTTAAGTGTGGGGTGGGGGAACTCCCCTTTATTTTTGAGGTTAGGGATGCATGTACCGTTAGGATTTTCTTTTGTCACTTGACTTTATTTTTATTTGTTTCTTGCTTTAATATATGAAAAATTGAAAAAAATTAGAAAACCAATGAAAAAATTGAAAATAGATTTTCCTTTTAGTCTTTATTAGTGGTACATTTCATCCACCCCGTGGTTTTTCTTACGGCCTCGGTTGTTTTCCACGGGGAGGCCTTTGAACCAGGTAGTTTTTATTTTTAGGATTAGAATAGTTAGTATAGGCGACCCTAGGCGAAGGAAATAGGTAGAATGCTAGGTGTCTTTGATTTGTTTGATACCAGTGGACTTGAACTTGTTGCATGTGCTATTTGTGGTGTCCTTTGGTTTTAAATTGTGATGCATGCCTAGAGGAAAAAAAATGGAACAACCCCCTTGAGATGCTTGAGTCAACTCGCTTGCCTTTGTTGTGAACCTTTGTGCATTAGTGCTTAATTTTCCACAAGTTGCACTCTATTTTCTTGATAGAGAGTTGTGATGGAGCCTTTTTGTGTGGATCGTGTGCAATGTGTGTTGTGAGGCATATTCTTATTATACTCCATGTTTGCATATTGGTGTCTAGAACTTGTCCCGTGTGTGTGCAAAGCGAAATCCTAGGTTTGCTCTAGTCGAGAAATGATACAGGTCTTCTTTTGATTTGCCTACCCTTATATATACACCTTGGACTTGATTGTTGTGATCTCTTTGACCTTTTTGTTGGCACCCACACCGCGAGCCTACTCATTTGTTCTAAATTGCTTTCTTTTGGCCCTTTACTCCTTAAGCACTTTAATTGATAATGTGATATTATTGTGGAGTTGTGGTTGAAATATTGGGAGGTTTTTGAGTGGAACCAATGAGGGGAATATGTGATGAATTGTGTAGTAGTTGATTATGAGCATTTGTAAGGTTTGGAAAGATTGGAAAAAAAGAGAGAAAAATATCCATCTTTGCTAGGCTGTGCTTAAAAGAAAAAAATGCTACTTGTTCAGAAGGTGTGTGTGAAAGTTGTTGATTGGGTGAGCTTACATTAGTAGAGTCCTACACTACGGGCAAGCCTATGGTACATCGTGTGTGACATGTGAGCTTTTCATGAGAGTGAGTGAATTCTTTCGATGCTATTGTCCCCGTTCTATTCTTGATATTCATTGTTGTGTGTGATAATTGGGGGACACTCTCTTGCTTCATTTTGGTGAGGGCACATGGTTTGCATGAGGTAGGTGAAATTGTGGCTTCTTGGTTGAGTAGATAGGTGTGACTTTGTGGGAGCATGGTTGCAATGAGTCGAGTTTCTGCATTTGAGTTGTCTTGGGGTGGTTGTTCTCATGTTTTGATGTTTGATAAATTATTGTTGGACCCATAGTGGTCTTGTATGCATTTGTTCAATGGTCGGTATCAACCATAGTCATAGGCGGACCTGTTCTACCTAGGTTGGGAAGTTATTTGTGATTGCTCAAGGGCGAGCAAAGGTTCAAGTGTGGGGTGGTGATGTTTGGAATTTTATGCCTATATTTCCTTAATATTTCCTCACGTTTGAGTATTTTATTCGCCCGTTTTCTAGTTAATGAATGTGATTTTGCACTGATTGTTGAACCCCAAAATTATTCCGAAAAGGATAAATTCCGGAATATCGACTGGATGGACTAACTCTTTTAGAGTTTTTGGAGTCGCCACCCAATTTAAGGAAAACATGGAACCAAATTAGCAAATGCGTGCAAAACTCCATTTTTATAAAAAGACGGTCTTTATTTTAGAGATTCTAAAGGTAAGAGGTTTTATTAATTTCGGAAGAAGGTTTTTAAGGCACTTCTGAAATTCCGTTAAAAACGGTTAATCCGACAGGTTTTGAAATATTTACAAAGTGCGCTTTTCTTTCGGAAAGAATTATTTGAATAATAATAATAATAATAATAATAATAATAATAATAATAATAATAATAATAATAATAATAATAATAATAATAATAATAATAATAATAATAATAATAATCAATTAAATAAAAAGCTTATTTGCAAAAAATATATATTTTATTTGCACGCATTTGCTAAGATGGCCCCAATTTGCGATAAATTAAATAACGACTTCACAATAAAAGGCAATGAACATACAGTAAAGCAATGTACAAACAATCACATATTATTGATAAATAACATATTTTATACATTTATTTGCATAAATATCTAAAGAAAGAAATGCAAAGTTAAAGATAGAACCCGAGATATTGATCAACTCGCGGGAGCCTTGAATTTTCTAAATTTTCTAAGGTCTTATGTCTTGACTGCTTGAGTTCGAATTTAAGCCCAAACGACTCCAATGCAATGGACTATCCACATTTGTAGGTTAGCCAAGCACGTCCCCAAGTTTTCGTGCCAAAATGTACCTCGCGTAAAGTATGAAAATGAAATTGGATTAGTACGATAATAAAATATAATAATTAATAAAAATAAAATAATAATAATAATAAAGTAATAATAATAATAATAATAATAATAATAATAATAATAATAATAATAATAATAATAATAATAATAATAATAGTAATAGTAATAGTAAGGGGGTTTGTTTTTGCAAAATTTAGGCTCAGGTTTGTATGGCGCGTCATGTAGAGGCTCGGGATGTTGGTATGGTTGCAAACACGGAGCCCGGGCCGGTTGCCATGCCAAGTACCAAACCCACCACTCTATTCGACTTGCTTTGCATTAATTTCATACATTCATCATCGCCTATTTGCTTTAGGGACACGGGGACGGGACTGTTCAAGTGTAGTATCATGTTCAAATCAATCCCGAGGCCTCAATACGTGGATATGTATTTTTTCATTGGCCGGGTGTAGTATCAAGTTCAAATCAGTCCATATGCCTCAAATTAAATATTTTTCCCATAGGCCAAAACCGGTGTAGCATTTATCCGTAATCAGTAAATAATGTCCAAAGAACTTAGTGTAAACAGCGGCATTCAATTCGGATCAAATGTCAAGCCACATCAGGAATCCAGAACACACAGTAAGGGAATTAACGTGGGCCCAACAGTGTCAAGGATCTGCAAAAACTTCTCAAGGAGACGATCAGTAATAGTGAAGGCAAAACCATAAAGAGCTGCGGGACCCAAACCATGATGGATCGAAATAAGGAAACAAAGACAAAATCAGAGCCAACAATGTACAGATATACATCAACGGTAACAACAGTTGTAGATAATCGTAACAGCCTGAATTGTGACCACAGAATCAAGAACGAACGCCGGCCAAAATTCCGGCCATATTCCAACGAGGGAAACCAGCGAAGCGATTCCCAGGCAAACAACAGATCAGGGCAAGACCAAAATGAAGATTCGGAAACACATTAGTCCAAATTACAAAAACCTAAGACCTGCAAACGCAAACACACAGTAACAAACAAGATCTGAAAGGAAATAATCAGGGGACTCAGTCACGACAGCGAAACGGAGGAGCGACTGCTAGTGTTTTCTCCGGCGAGCGGTACACGGCGTCACTGCTACTCCTTTCGCCGGGTATCTCTTTCCCTTTTTACTTTCAGTTTCAAGAACGGGCCGACGAGCAAAGAAAGAA
Source organism: Petunia axillaris subsp. axillaris (assembly GCA_029990575.1). NCBI lineage: Eukaryota > Viridiplantae > Streptophyta > Magnoliopsida > Solanales > Solanaceae > Petunia > Petunia axillaris. Next base: position 48,477,499 of record JARKNS010000002.1, on the reverse strand, counting down.
ACTGAGGAAAGAGGTCCCCGGAGATGGGGTTTTCCGATCTGATTCCCACCGGTGTTTTTGATCCCTCTGTTTCGATCTCCTCTTACCCCTTCCCAGATCTCCCCTATTTCTCGTTCTTGTACTGATCTCCAACCCCTCTGTTTCTATTCATTTTTTTGTGTGTGTGGATTTTGTACTATGTTTCTGATTTTGTTGGTGATATATGTATGTCGACGGGTGTGTGTCTGAGAGAGGGAGTTGGTGTGGGTTTTGTGTATATAATGGTGTGTTTGTGTAGATATGTGGAAAAAGAAGAAAGGACTTTTTTTTTTGTGTGTTTTGGGAGAGTGGAGAAGATGATAGGGGCTAGATCTGATTTTTTTGTGTGGGAGAGATGATCAATGAATTAATTGAATGGGGGCTAGGGTTTTGGGATAAGTGCGTATATATAGGTAGAGGATTTGCACAAATAGGTTAGTGCTTAGGAGGGGAGGGGGGAGCGGATTTGGCCACAATTTTAGAATTAATTAAAAAAGTGAATGGGTTGCACGAGTGGGTTAAAATTGGTGGGATTTTGCAAATTTAGCACTTTTTTCTTTGAAACTTCAATTGATCATCTTTTATTGTCATTATTTTATTTAATTTTAAAATTAACCTCAATTATAAAATATTATCATAATTTATTAAATTTGAAAAAAATTTGGGACAAAATATGGCGTCAACAGCTGCCTCTCTTTACCCGAAAAGGATGAAAGAATTTTCAGGGTAAAAAAAGTTGACGTGAAAACCAATTTATTCACGATAAAGCGAAGACTCTGATTCCAGGGATCAAAATGCGAGGCTTATGGACATGGCCGAGCTCCGGTTTCCGAGTTTCCTACATATCTCGGGCTGAAAGAGAATCAGGCCATATGTAGTTCGACGCGATTTGAAAATCAAAGACGAGATAGTAACGATTACTCAAGCGCAGGAAAAGTGGCTTGTAATCACCCAAGTTATGAAAATGTGGTCGACGACACACCCATAAAGAGGGGCTTACACGGACATAGCTTCTACTGCATCTTGATAACTGAGCCATCTTATCTTCAATCTCAAACCTCAGACTTAGGGTTAACAAGAAACTTACCTCTAGGGTTGATGACTTATGCGGGTGCGATTCTTAAGGTCTTTGTTGACGAGTCTAGCTTATATCAACGATTGCCCCGGTTCATTGCTAAGAAAAGCTCCATGTTATGCTCCAAACGCTGCTGCGGTGCTGCTAAAAATCATGTAATAATCTCAACAAGCGGTAAGCGTGCAACTGCTAATAAACTGTAATAATTGGAATAAGAAATAGATAAAGTGACAAAAATTGTAAATGCAGGTTGCGGTATCATTGATAAGTTCTTCCTTCGATCAACTGATAAGGTACTCCGCCCGGAGAACCTCTAAGCTGATCCTTATTCTGAAACAGTAAAGCAAGACAAAAAGTAAAGCGAGAACGAATTGTAAAATGCAAGGCTTTCATAAAATAGGTAGACTAACTGGACATAATGTCTCAAGTCGACTTGTCTATCTTTATCATCTACTTCAAATATAATATGCCAATATTGCGAGACAACCGACATCGCGAAACACTCCGAAAGTGGTGCTTCAGCCGACTTGTCTTAGACTATCAATCTACTTTAAATATAAAATGCAAATATTGTAAGACAACCGACATCGCGTAAACACTCCGAAAGTGGTGTTTCTGCCGACTTGTCTTAGACCATCTATGCAGGCTTCAACATAACGTTTATTTTGAAAGAAGAATCATAAAGATAGAAAATGCTGCCTGTTCGGCAACAAACCATGATACGCATAGTACTTTAATTGATGAAGAGGCAGTTTACAACGCAATCTTGTATTGTGTTTCAATCCCTTGACAAAACAAATGACACGTCTGGTCTTGAAGCATCCAGTATCTCAATGCAACTTGAAAGAAACCTGCATATCCTATTTGTGGGTGGAGAAACCCGAGATATCCTATTTGTGGGTCGAGATATCCTATTTGTGGGTGGAAGGACCCGAGATATCCTATTTGTGGGTGGAAGGACCCGAGATATCCTATTTGTGGGTGGAAGGATCCGAGATATCGTATTTGTGGGTGGAAGGACAGAAGATATCCTATTTGTGGGTGGAAGGACCGAAGATATCCTATTTGTGGGTGGAAGGACCCAAGATATCCTATTTGTGGGTGGAAGGACCCGAGATATCCTATTTGTGGGTGGAAGGACCCGAGATGTTCATCTACAAGACGAACTAAACAAACAAAATTAAAGTAAAGCAAAAGACACAAAGCTTATTAAAGCAGGTACTTCTCCAAATTTAGCGATATCTGCAAATCACAACAATGAAATTTTAGTAAGTGCTCTCTTAAAGAGAAATAGAAATGAAACGGATATGTTTAAAATTCACAAGAATTATAAGAGATAGAAATACCGCCTTTCGGCCATAAATCATGATCGAGCCTATAGTGGGCTCCATAATAATAGCGCCCTTTGATTGTCTATAATAGGCTTCATAATAATGCCTCCAATTGCTTATGGTAGGCTTCAAATGATAACGATGTCTTCACTTGCTCGCGATAGACTTGACAATAAGACCCCCGATTGCTTACGGTAGGATAAATAACAAAAGAGCCTTCAATTGCCTATGATAGGATTCAGAATAATGCCTCCAATTGCTTATAGTAGGCTTCAATGCGAATGAAGTCTTCACTTGCTCACGATAGACTTGATAATAAGACCCCCCCCCCCGGATTGCTTACGGTAGGATCAATAATAAAAGAGCCTTCAATTGCCTATGATAGGCTTCAGAATAATGCCTCCAATTGCTTATGGTAGGCTTCAATGCTAATGAAGTCTTCGCTTGCTCACAATAGACTCATAATAAGGCCCCCGATTGCTTACGGTAGGCATTAGGGCTGTTCATATTTCGGTTTAAACCGATAAACCGAACCGATAAAAAGTTAATGGTTTATAAATATTGTGTTATCGGGTTATCGGTTATTTAACGGTTTGCAAAAAAAATTTATTGGGTTATCGGTTCGGTTGTCGGTTTTGTACATTTTCTTATTGGTTAAACCGATAACCCAATAAGATTTTTAAATTTACTATGTTGTGCTTATGTGCATAAAAGTAGTATACTTACTATTAGTTGGAACTTGGAAACCTCAAGCTCTAGTCTTCTTTTACTTGTGTAACTTTCAAGTCTCCCCATCCATTTCAACCACCGATTTACTATTTCACTAATTGCCTCCTCCATTAGTTTATACAATAATGAAGTATATTTAAATCTATTGTTGGTTGCTTTTTTTAATATGACGAATGCTATAAGAGACATTTGAATTCGCTGTGAAAATAAAACCGATTTTGTATTGGATGCAATCGTTTAAGAGGTTTTTTTTTACACTTGTAAGGCCTAAGTTTTTTAATGGTTAAACCGAAAACCGAACCGATAAGAACCTAAAATCGATAACCCGAAAATCGATAACCGATAAGTTATTGGTTCGGTTATTGGTTTAGCACTTTTAAAAACCGAAAACCGATAGTCCAAACCGATAAGGTGCAAAACCGAACCGAACCGACCGATAAACACCCCTAGTAGGCATGACGTAATTTGTAAGTGCAAGCTGCAATATCTTTGATAAATTGTCTTCCCATCCACTGGCGAAGCAATAAAGCAAATGCGAAGGCATAGTGCAAAGCATTTTCAACAATCTTGACAAATCAACTCGCAAGCCGGTCGGGCACGCAGCAAGGAGGGTCTTGGGTTGATTGTCGAACAAATCAGCTGGCGAACCGGTCCGGCATGAAGCAAGGAGGGTCTCGGGACTGACTTGTTAACCTGAAAAGTAAAACAAGACGTAATACAAAGAAAATGCGAAGGCATAATTTAAAGCAAGTGTGAAGCAATTTGAACAATCTTGACAAATCAACTGGCAAGCCGGTCGGGCACGCATCAAGGAGGGTCTTGGGGTTGATTGTCGACAAATCAGCTGGCAATCCGGTCCGGCACAAAGCAAGGAGGGTCTCGGGGCTGACCTATTAACCTGTTAAGCTAAAAGTAAAGCAGTTCATAATATAAAGCAAGTGAAAAGTCATATTGAAAGCAAGTGCAAACCAATTTAGCGTGAAATGTAAAGCAACGCAAAAGCGATTTAACAAATCAACAAGCGTGAAAGTCCAACAAGAGAGAAACCCCACCTGGTGGTCAACCTGAAAAACGTAAAGCAATGCATCAATTTTAAAGCAAGTGCGATGACATAATTTAAAGCAAGTGCGAAGAAAAGCAGTGCGGGAATGTAGAGCAATGCAAGAGCCATTTGGCGAATCAATAGGCGAGATAGTCCAACAAAGGGAATCCTCGTAGCCGATGGTCAACCTGAAAGAGTAAAGCAATGTGTTAATTTTAAAGCAAGTGCGAAGACATAATTCAAAGTAAGTGCAAAACAAAGTAGTGCGGAAATGTAGTCAGTGCGATAGCCATTGATAAATCAATTGGCGAGACAATCCAGCAAGGATGGCCTTGTGCGGATTATCACCTGAAATAAAGCGATGCCCTATTTGGCTTAGTTTTGAAAACACAAAACAAGCCTCGGCTTTGTCGCCTATTAGGAATGAAAGTCATAGGGGTAGAAATGCCGCCTGTTCGGCAATAACTCTTGACAAAGCATAATGCTTTAAGTCACGAAAAGGAAATGCGACGCAATCTGCAAGGCAACTTTGAATGCGAGTTCAATAAATTGTTCATCCATAATGTGAATGATCCTTTCATTGCAAGCTTTCATGTTCCTGCTCTCAAAGAAAAATTGTTAGCTTTGGGGAGGAAATGGGAAGCGTTTGATTTGTGCAGACTTCATCCTGATCTTGCTGCTTCTGCTGCTTCCTCGTCTTCATTGGACTTGAATTTGCGAATTGCTTTCAGAAACTTGGCCCATGAACTCAAATAGCATAGATTTTGAAAAAATAGAGGCAAGGGTAAATTAATTTAATGCAATATAGTACGTAAAGCAAGCATGCAAATGAAGTCAAAATGCATTTTGAAAATTTTTGCCTTGACTTAAACTTGTGACATATCTCAAAACAAACTGAACGTCCTTTGCCTTGGACTTTGCACCGTTCGCTTAGCCAATTACAGAGTTCTTGCCAACTCATCTTTACTAACCAATGCTGCTTCTTGCAAAATTCTGCCCCAGTTATTATCTTTCGCATCTCCAACTTGCTTTGCAAAAATTGCCCCAGTTGTCCTTCTTGGGGGAAAATAAAAATTTAAATGCTAAAGGGTCGAACCCGATGGGGGAGCCTACGTATCCCTCCTTGGGAATCAGACCGTGCGTAGTTCTGCATCACTGCTTCAACGCCATATACCAACATATAAAGCTGTCCCAGTTGAAATTCTAACAGATAGTGCGATATCCAAAGCGCACAGAGAATAACTTTTCAGTGCGTCGATTTAAATTGTTCAGTTGTTTTGCTATACGTTACAAGCAATGCTTTGGCAGGTTTATCAATTTTAATTTTGAAATGGAAACAAATGCAGGCGTAAATAATATAATAAGAATGAGATGCATTTTATTTCAACTTTCATAAATTCAAAATGAGTTGATTCAGATTAACATAAGCTTTAAAGTACAATGTAATTCAGGGCCTCAATCTGAATTAAAATTGAAAATAATGCTACTAAGTTCAATTGCCAAGTTCTTTCAAACAATGTCATTAGTTTATGGTGCTACATCGTTCACGAGCTAGAGCGTCTACCATCAATCAGATCTCGAATCCTTAGCATGGTGATTGGTCAGCCACTTCACAAATCCAACATTTGCTAGAGAAATAAACAAAATAAAAGAAACCTCTCAAAGGGTAACTAAGATAGTTTGCATGTCATTCATAGGATTGCATACAAGCAAGCAACACCTAGTTTTTAACGCATTTTGAGCAAATAAAGCAAGGTAAGCAATTAACATGTGACAATCACAAGTAGTTGAGCGTAAATAAATATAAACGCCTCCTACCCTGTAAGATGCCTCTTTATGCCAGAGGTAGGCCTAATCGTCAAGTTGCACGCACATGTGGTTATTATAACGACACAAGCCGTTTGTCAATACAACATCTGAGATAAAAATAAACCGAAATAATTGTCAACTTCTCAAATTTGACATGGCAAATGGTTTGGGATTTGTTATAATATCCACACGATCACATAATATGCAGTGTCGTCGGGATTCAATAACCCGTCAACAAAAAGGGCGGTTTCTTAATTCCTGGAGACGGTATCAAGGACCGGGTCCAAACTAAGGTGTACATGCATGCATGACCTAATCTCCGTCTAAGAGTGGGCTAACGGTTGAGGCTGATTCGACCTATCGGGATAAACCTGGCCCCATAAACCAATAAAACCGACCATGACAAAACCAGACAAACCATACCCCAACTAACTTTGGTGACACGAAAGAAATTCAAAGACTTAGGAAGGACAATGCCCTTCCTGTATTATTGCCCGTCACGCCGGCCCCCCGCGATGAAATCGAGGAGATGAAAGAGAATTGACAGGCTCTATGAGGGAGGAAATATGAACGGAATGCAGACTATGCACAAATAAATATAATACATGCTTTATAAGGCAAACCAAACAAACAGATATAATAAAGCAAATACATTAGGCATGCTAGTTGCAAACAATTGGAAATCTTTATGGTCAAAACCTTTATTGCTCCCCAGCGGAGTCGCCATGCTGTTGGACCCCAAAAATTATCCCGAAAAGGATAAATTCCAGAATATCGACATGATGGACTAACTCTTTTGGAGATTTTGGAGTCGCCACACAATTTAAGGAAAACAGGGAACCAAATTAGCAAATGCGTGCAAAACTGCGTTTTTATAAAAAAGACGGTCTTTCTTTCAGAGATTCTAAAGGTAAGAGGTTTTATTAATTTCGGAAGAAGGTTTTTAAGGCACTTCCGAAATTCCGTTAAAAACGGTTAATCCGACAGGTTTCCAAATATTTACAAAGTGCGCTTTTCTTTCGGAAAGAATTATTTGAATAATAACAATAATAATCAATTAAATAAAAAGTTTATTTGCAAAAAATATATATTTTACTTGCACACATTTGCTAAGATGGCCCCAATTTGCAATAAATTAAATAACGACTTCACAATAAAAGGCAATGAACATACAGTAAAGCAATATACAAACAATCACATATTATTGATAAATAACATATTTTACACATTTATATGCATAAATATCTAAGGAAATAAATACAAAGTTAAAGATAGAACCCGAGATATTGATCAACTCGCGGGAGCCTTGAATTTTCTAAATTTTCTAAGGTCTTATGTCTTGACCGCTTGAGTTCGAATTTAAGCCCAAACGACTCCAATGCAATGGACTATCCACATTTGTAGGTTAGCCCACGTCCCCAAGTTTTCGTGCCAAAATGTACCTCGCATAAAGTATGAAAATGAAATTGGATTAGTACGATAATAAAATGTAATAATTAATGAAAATAAAATAATAATAATAATAATAATAATAATAATAATAAAGTAATAATAATAATAATAATAATAATAATAATAATAATAATAATAATAATAATAATAATAATAATAATAATAATAATAATAATAATAATAATAAGGGGGTTTGTTTTTGCAAAATTTAGGCTCAGGTTTGTATGGCGCGTCATGTAAAGGCTCGGGATGTTGGTACGGTTGCAAACACGGAGCCCGGGCCGGTTGCCATGCCAAGTACCAAACCCACCACTCTATTCGACTTGCTTTGCATTAATTTCATACATTCATCATCGCCTATTTGCTTTAGGGACACGGGGACGGGACTGTTCAAGTGTAGTATCATGTTCAAATCAATCCCGAGGCCTCAATACGTGGATATGTATTTTTTCATTGGCCGGGTGTAGTATCAAGTTCAAATCAGTCCATATGCCTCAAATTAAAAATTTTTCCCATAGGCCAAAACCGGTGTAGCATTTATCCGTAATCAGTAAATAATGTCCAAAGAACTTAGTGTAAAGCGGCATTCAATTCGGATCAAATGTCAAGCCACATCAGGAATCCAGAACACACAGTAAGGGAATTAACATGGGCCCAACAGTGTCAAGGATCTGCAAAAACTTCTCAAGGAGACGATCAGTAATAGTGAAGGCCAAACCATAAAGAGCTGCGGGACCCAAACCATGATGGATCGAAATAAGGCAACAAAGACAAAATCAGAGCCAACAATGTGCAGATATACATCAACGGTAACAACAGTTGTAGATAATCGTAACAGCCTGAATTGTGACCACAGAATCAAGAACGAACGCCGGCCAAAATTCCGGCCATATTCCAACGAGGGAAACCAGCGAAGCGATTCCCAGGCAAACAACAGATCAGGGCAAGACCAAAATGAAGATTCGGAAACACATTAGTCCAAATTACAAAAACCTAAGACCTGCAAACGCAAACACACAGTAACAAACAAGATCTGAAAGGAAATAATCATGGGACTCAGTCACGACAGCGAAACGGAGGAGCGACTGCTAGTGTTTTCTCCGGCGAGCGGTACACGGCGTCACTGCTACTCCTTTCGCCGTGTATCTCTTTCCCTTTTTACTTCCAGTTTCAAGTACGGGCCGACGAACAAAGAAAGAAACTGAGGAAAGAGGTCCCCGGAGATGGGGTTTTCCGATCTGATTCCCACCGGCGTTTTGGATCCCTCTGTTTCGATCTCCTCTTACCCCTTCCCAGATCTCCCCTGTTTCTCGTTCTTGTACTGATCTCCAACCCCTCTGTTTCTATTCATTTTTTTGTGTGTGTGGATTTTGTACTATGTTTCTGATTTTGTTGGTGATATATGTATGTCGACGAGGTATGTGTGTGTGAGAGGGAGTTGGTGTGGGTTTTGTGTATATAATGGTGTGTTTGTGTAGATATGTGGAGAAAAAAGAAAGGACTTTTGTTTGTGTTTTGGGAGAGTGGAGAAGATAATAGGGGCTAGATCTGATTTTTTTGTGTGAGAGAGATGATCAATGAATTAATTGAATGGGGGCTAGGGTTTTGGGATAAGTGTGTATATATAGGTAGAGGTTTTGCACAAATAGGTTAGTGCTTAGGAGGGGGGGGGGGGAGGAGCGGATTTGGCCACAATTTTAGAATTGATTAAAAAAGTGAATGGTTGCACGAGTGGGTTAAAATTGGCAGAATTTTGCAAATTTAGCACTTTTTTTGAAACTTCAATTGATCATCTTTTATTGTCATTATTTTATTTAATTTTCAAATTAACCTCAATTATAAAATATTACCATAATTTATTAAATTTGAAAAAAAAATTTGGGACAAAATTGGGTGTCAACACTGATATTGTGTCGTATGTGTGTAGGTCGTTATGAAGTGCAATTGGAGCTTTAAAGAGCATGATCGAGCAAGAAAAGGTTGGAATTTGATTGAGGATTGGATCGAGCACACGAAGGCACGACACGAAGCGAGCTGCGGAGCAAGGGAAAGCATAATCTTCCTAGCGCGCTGGGTGGCGCGCCGCACCCCTAAGGCGCCCAAGTTTCTGGCGCGTTTTTCAGTGCTGGGGCGTGGCTATTGCGCTGGGATTTCGACGAGATTTTCCTTCGTGCGCGCGTTCGGGGTCGCGGGGCGCCAGCTACAGCGCCCCTGGAGCGTTTTTGGACTTCCTATTTCATCTAGGCTTAGGTGTAACTTATTACTAGGCCTTTGTAAACCCTATAAATACTCTTTTACTTAGTTTTTGATAGGAGTTCAGACTTTGGAGCAATTGAGAGCACCATACTTCATTGACCAAGGGTTTAATTCCTATTCTTTTATCTATTAATCTGTTACATCATTTTTTCATCAATTCATTGCCTTGTGATTATGATTATGTGTGGCTAAATCTCACGTTCTAGGGTTAGAGTATTTCATGAAAGTTGATGTTTGAAGATTGATTTCCGTTAATTGAATCCCATAACGGATTATTTATTCTTTCGTGACTTCACTTGTTTAATTATTAGAGCTCGATAATTATGCATTATCTATGGTTTTTAGATTGAACTCGAAAGAGGAAATTTATGAACGCAATAAGAAAGAGTAGGGCTAGATTGTGAACCCGGGCATCGGGGAACCAATTTTTGAGTAGGATAGACATATACTTGCTCGCCTAGCTTAACTAATTGCAGAGCTCGTTAATGCGTGCACGTAATTCAACCCATAGACATATAGGGATTGGAGTAGCCTGCATAGATTGTGAAGAATCGAAAGGTTTTTACGGGTACATTTAATCTGTTAGTAATCCGGGATTTAAGAAGTGGAATCAATTGGAAAACTCAACTGGATTGTTCGTAACTCTGACCCTGGACCGTCTCCTTAATATTGTTTACAACCAACGTTTGCTCCATTGTTTGACTGAATTTTCATCATTTTAGTTATTGCTCTTAGTTAATAAAAACTCTCACTATTGGAAAAAGATCCCTGAATAGTAGTAAGAAATTGTTTGTTAAGTGTCAGTCTGAATAGTCCTCGTGGGAACGATACTCTACTTATCATTTTATTACTTGTCGACCGCGTATACTTGCGTGTGCGTTGGGAGCAACATTTAACTATCCATTAAGTCACTTAATTGATGTGTAATTAATAAGTTAAGTTATAATTATATGTCGAATGAGTCGTTTGATTTTGCAGTTGTAATCAAGTCAATAAGCTGATGCTTAACTATATGGTAAATCGCTCAAATTAAATGATGTTTAATTAGAAATTGATCAATAAGTAACGGTTTATTATCTCATATCTTTCGAATGTGTTTGATATTCAATTGTAATACAATCAAAAAGTTATGTTTAATTATCTATTAAATCACTCAGTTAATTTTAATTTGTAATAGAACAATAATTTTAAGGATCAGTTATCCGTCGAATGACTCATATGATATCCAATTATAATCAAATCAATAAGTTAAGGTTAATTATATATAATGACTCGTTCAATGTTCAATTGCTATTACCTTAATATGTTAGTGTGTAATGATAATAGATATTCAACTCAATAAGTTAATATTTAACCATTTATTTCTATTTATTATAAACAACTAGTTTTAGTTAAATAAAAATGCATTATATATTACAAAAATCTATGTGCGCTATATATAAACAATAAGTAATTGTTTGAACGAAGATTTGTTGTTTACTGTAAGAAACTAACGTTTGTTTAAACAACCACATATTATTTATTAACATTTGTAAGATGGTGTGTCCGATGTAAACAAATAGTGGTAGTTTAAACACATGTTTGTTGTTTATAATAAACAAACATCATCTGTTTAAATTTTCTGTAATTCACAAGATGGTTTGGTTCCTATGTAAACAACTAGTGATTGTTTAAACTACTTTTTGTTGTTTATAATAAATATTTAGTATTTGTTTAAACAACACTGCTATTTATAATTGCTTGTAAAATGGTGGGATTCTTTTGTAAATTTTGCTAGCAACAATTTTTTTTATTTTGTAATACGAGCAAATGTTTAAACAATCAAATATATAAATTGATATAAATTGTTACAAATATAATTTCATGAAGGACGAAGAACAAGTTGTTACTACACAGTACAACAACAGCAGCAGCAACAAGAACAACAACAACATACTCAGTGTAATCCCACAAGTGGAGTCCGAAGAGGGTGAGATGTACGCAAATCTTATTCCCACCAAGATGCAGAGGCTCTTTTCGATAGACCCTCGGCTCAAGAAAAAATATTTTGAAAAATTACTTGCAAAAATTTTGATGAAACTGCCTATGATAAAATACTGGCAAAGAAACTATTGATAACTAAGATAAATAGACAACAATATAAGTAGTAAAGACACATAATACGATAAAAAAAGTATATAAAAATAATACCACTGATATTAAGATAGAACTCTCACAACTACTACCTAACCTTCTACCCTACTCATCGACCTCCACGCTTTCCCATCAAGGGTCGTGTCCTCGGTGATCTGGAGGTGAGTCATGTTCCGATGAATCACCTTATTCAAATTCTTCTTTAGTCTGCCTCTACCTCTCCGTAGATCCAGCACTGACAACCTCCTGCACCTTCTCACTGAAGCATATGTGCATTTTCTTCGCATTTGGCCAAACACCTCGCTTCTCGTATCTTGTCCGCCACAAAGTCCACTCCCACCTTATATACCAAGTTGTTACTACACACTATCCAGACAAATCTACTTGGTTTCATTTTCTTAAAAGTCCACTCCCACCTTATATACCAAGTTGCTACTACACACTATCCAGACAAACTACTTTGTTTCATTTTTTTCAAAAGTTTCTTCACTAGTTCGAAGGTGGAAGAAGAAGCAATATGTTCTATTGTCGTTTAATAAATATAAAATCAACACTATTTTGATAATGACTTTCGTATTTGAGAAGCTAAGATGGATTGACTTTCTTTTTTGGCTGGGAAGGGTTCTTTTTTGGGGATAAAAAAAGCCCTTGGATTTTTGTACAAATAAAAATACGTAGGAGCATAAAAACAATTGTCTTTTAAAATGAGCCTAACCCAATTAGCCTTAATTAAAAAGAGTCCCTCCTACCTCATTTTTTAAACTTGTGACTTATTTCTTTTTTATGGGACTCAAAGATCTCTAATAATTCAATGCCCCAGTCAAAAGAGCTTGAGGTCATCAAATGAATTATCTGCTAGAACATAACGTAGAGTATTTCAGTTTATATCGTAATATTAAATAATAAATATGGTAATTTCATCTGCTGTGTTTTCGTAATTTGTCCAAATATAATATATATACACATAGTGCACTGAGACTTGAGAATAGAGTAAGAGTGCGGGATTTAACAGTGTAAAGTCTTATGTAAAAAAAACTGATTCCAAGAGGGAAATGCTACTCACATGTTGAATTCATATTTGATTACTTCGCCGGCAGAAAAGTAAGCAACAAAAAAAAAAACAGGTAGAAAAACCAAATGTAGTTTTTGGAATCTTGCTTGTGCTTGCAAATACTTAAGTTTCAAGATAATCTTCCTTTGCAGTCCCACCGAAATTAATAAGCTTCCATAGCATCGTTGAAGCCTTTCTTCACTTTCTATACCCAGTAATTATTCCATCTCAACAAGGAAAAGTTGTTCAAGCTTGGAACTTTTACTTTAGTTGATTATCAGGAAATCCAATCATTATTATACATTTTAAAGGCCTTAATCTAAATACTAATAAGTTGTGCCAGAGGATACGCTAATCCCTAATTGGTGCTTAAGAGTTTCCACATAGTCATGCTCTGCTCCATCAGTCATTTCAAGCTTTTTTGCGCGAAATCGACAGATTTGACGCTGCTATTAAAGTTTAGATTCCTGTTAGAGAAGTCTTATAATTTTGGCATCCGTCTTGAAAAGTTCCTGGCGACTGCCAGAAGGATATTCCTTGCGATTTCCAAGTCTTGCTAATGAAAAAATTTGGCTATCGCCAAGAGCTTTCTTACTAGGGCCATATTTGTAACAGGTTTTTTACCGGATCAAATTTTGTGATGAGGCGCCATAGGTCTCCTATTTATTTAAATCACCATTTTGGTTCCAAGTTAAACTTCTTTAGTTTCAGTTTTTAAATTTTAACCCTTTTAAAAATCTTTGGCAAACCCGGTGCAAAAAATTTGGAGGCACTTTCTACCATATATTTCACGGTTTAAATTTTCACCCTCCTCAAAAAATATTTACAAAAATAGACTCAGTATTAGAATCATTGAATCACTTCCAGGGCTACGACGGATCTCCAAGACTATAGTGTTGGGTGGGTTTGAAGTGTGGTGTGAATAGGAAATTGAGAGAAGATGAAAGACATTGTTGGCTTTTAGCATTTTGTCCCTCATCGGTAAATTAAAGACAACTAATTTGTTGGGTATAAATATAAAGTTACTTCCTTTATCTCTTAAAAGGATATAAGAGGAAGGAGCCTCGCACTGTCATCGTCGCTCGGATTCAGATTCGGTCAATTGATATGATTGATTAATAATTTTTTATACCAATAAATATTAAATATTATTTAATAATTTCCGCCTGCTTTTTTCGTAATTAAATCCTAACGGAATTAATTTGAAGGACAACAGGTGCCTTCTCCAGAAAAAGCACCATGACACCTCTTCAAAACCTAAGTTTTGTGGCTATAAATATAGAGACATTTTGCCTCTTTTCACCATCAAAATTTCCGACTTCTCTCCCTTCTCTACATTTATTTTCAAAGCAAAAAGTGTAATTCCAACCTTGGAGAAATTATTCCACAATCTTGGGTAGTGTGAAAGGATTAGTTTTTTAAAGACAAACCGTGTATACAGATGGCAGAGAATATTTTCTACTTCATCTCTTTATGATTTACTGATTGTTTTCGAAAGTGCATACAACAACATATAGTTCCAAAAAAATACCAAGTGGATCGCCATAAATGCTATCTTTGCAAATATTAAAGGGAAATTTACACAACATACCCATCAGCCAAAAATTTTTACGGTTTTCTACCCATTTTATTTTAGTTTGCCACCAATACTGAAACGACCTCGGTCAGTCATTTCGGAAGTTAGGACTCCGATTGGCGTGTCGATAATTTAAACATATTCGTAATGTCCATTAGGACCTGTCTGTAAAATTTGAGCTAAATCAGACCTCGTTTAGTAGGCATCGGAAGAAGGTTTCAGTTTTTATTGGCGATAAATATTAAAAAGAGATTTTCGAGCTCGGTTTTGCCGAATGAGCTCCGATTCGAAATCTGAAAGCGCCGTTGGGTTCGTATGATTATTTATGGCCTTTGTAAACTTTCGAAAGTGAATTTCGATATTGTTCGGCTAGTTTTCCGCTAAAATGCCGAAAGTTAAATAATTTGACCTTTTTCATTTAAATTCGCATCTTGAATTTCAGGACTCCAATTTGAGATCCGCCTTCGCGAGTATGTTACATATATTTCGTATAACTGGTATGCAAAATTTGGAATTATTTCGAATATCGTAGGGTTCCGTCTTAATTTTCATCGCGAAAAAAAAAATAAAATAAAATAAATTGAAAAAGGAAAAAGACAAATGAAAGAAAGAGGCGGTGGGCCTATATATGCTTAGCATATATGCTAAGGTCAGAAGGGGAACCAAAAAACGAAACAGAATCAGAGAAAGTGAGAAACAGAGAAAATTATCAGAAAAAATGTCAGAAAATAAGAAAAGGGGCCGGAGAAAAGTAGAATTTTTACCCCAAAACATTCAGGTAATGATCCCAATATATTATTTGAGTTTATTACGTATGTTTGAATATATTTTTACGGTAAAAAAAGGGATCTTAGACATCGCCCTAATGACGTAAATTGATAGTTTAAAGGGTCAAATGGACCGATAATGAAAATTGATTATATATTCGTATTCAGTGAGTTATGTGCAACTTATAAATGTAATTTATTTGGGGTTCGGTTATGTGGCCTTAAACCCTGTACATAGGCCTGGCCTGCGTATTGCGTATGCAAATAGTGTATCAGGTTCCTAACCGGATTACCCTAAGATGTGGGGAATGAAGCCTTTAGCCTTATTTGATATATTTTTCTGCTTATTGAACACAACAGGATCGTTTGGCAGTGAAACCAAGGGATAAAGTGGTTGTTGATTAGCAATGCTAACTTTTGGAAGAGGTAAGTATTTATATCCATTTCTTTGGAGGCACCTGGCCTCGTGGATTTTCTACCACGTGTTCCTTACGTGTGTAGCTGCCGATAGGCGTACTCATTATGCCTTAGCTTTGGATTTATATTGTATATTATATGTTATGTCCTATTGTTGGTATTGCAATGAGGATCTGAGCATTGTACCCTGGCTGTAAGTTGGCATCTACTTCCCGGCTGTCGATGAGAGTCCCGCGCCGGTGAAGGGTTATTATTGCATCACATTGCATTCATATGTATTATATGTCATTCATATGCATTACATTGCATATCATATTGGGTGCAGGAGTATTCCGCCCCAGGAGCAGGAGGATTCCACTCCATTGTATCATATTGAGGGTAGGAGGATTCCGCCCTAAGAGTAGGAGTATTCCGCTCTTATGACAGATTTGAGTGCAGGAGTATTCCGCCTCAGCTTTACATTATATCGGGTGCAGGAGTATTCCGCCCCAGGAGAGTGCAGGAGTATTCTGCCTCTGGTTTATATTATATCGGGTGCAGGAGTATTCCGTCCCAGGAGCAGGAGTATTCAGCTCCAGTTGGTTATCAGATTGGATTCCCCTCGAATGCAGGAGTATTCCGCTTCGGGATGGGACTACGGGCACATGTGACCCTTCGCATCATATTTCATTTCATTTCATTCCATCTCAATTCATACCATTGTGTAGACTTACGGTACATGACTACTGTTCTGCTTATATGTGCATTGCATATTTGTTGATATGTTTTTGGCACGCATCCTTGGTTGAGTTTATAAGTGTTATCTGGCTCTGCCTTTTTATAATTTAAATAAGAGGAATTTGGTCTATCTATTTCTTTTCTTCCTGGCTAGCTATCCTATTCATTGAGGTGTCTAGTCTGCCCCACTTATTGAGTCCTTTTGACTCACCCTTGTTTGTTGTTTGTTTCTTGTCTATCTATTTCGTTTCGGCAGGTTCGTTCTAGGATTGAGTTCGCCACGTTGTGAAGGAGCGAAGACGACTTCAGCTGTCAGGGTGAGCCAGCTTTTATTCTGGATGGCCACCAGTTTTATGTTTATTATTTCAGTTGTATTTAGCTCCCTTTAGGAAGTATCTGTCTTCTTTTGTACACTTAGATGTCTAGTCTTGATAGCCCTAAGCCTAGTATGTTGGGTAGTCAGCTGTAATTTCTTTTATACAGCTTAAAGGTAACAGTATGTCTGTAATTTTTTAAGTCTTGTTCTTATCTGTGAATTGAATTATATTTATTTTCCTAATTTAATTAGTAAGGGTTCGCCCGACGGGTCTAAGGGAGGATGTCGGGTGCCCGCACGGCCTAGCCGGATTCCGGATCGTGTCAATTGGTATCAGAGCCCGATTTAGTGTCTATCCAGACTAAGACAGTGTCTAGTAGAGTCTTGCTGATGGGTACGTAGACGTCTGTACTTATCTACGAGAGGCTATGATGGCATTTAGGAAGTTTCACTTCCTTCTTTTTTGATCGCGCGTCGGTCTAGGATGCAAAAGTATTTTCATTAATTCCTTCGTGTTAATGGTGAACCTTCGTGCGATAAATCGGCAAATGGTGGAGTTCAGGACGAAGTAGTCTAGATTGAGGCTAGGGCTACTCAAGCCCCGACAGTTGTGGATCGTGTTGACGATCCAGTTGCGCAACCCTCAGTCGTACGAGCTCACGATAGGCAAGGGAGCAGGGCCTTGTGGTTCCCTTGGCTCTCTACGATGCTTTTACGGGAATCTTGGCGACGCAGATACCGTAAGAACCTATTATTCGCTGGCCAGCCTATCAAGTTGCCGCATGTGTAGACGTTTGATTTCAGGGAGCTCCTATTCCAGTTCTTAATATTGCCGCAGTAAAGTATGTTCCGGAGGCAGCATGTATTGTGCCTCCAGTTGTTCTGGCTGGTTAGCCAGCCGAGGTATCAGTTCGGTCCGACTGTCCGAAGAAGTTGCATTATTTTTCGCGGTTGAACCTTTTGATATTCTTAAGCAATGCATCAGATAAACTTCCTGATTTTTTAAAAAAATACAATGATGTTAGCGTATTCTTCGGGCTCTTGATTATATTGAGCGATATGGTATTGATTATTCTGCTTTCCGGTTTCAGGGGTCCGGCCTTGAATTGGTTGGCTGCTCTCTTATTAGTTAACTTGGTTTGGTTTTCTTCTAGATTCGTGGAAAAGTTCCTTTCGAGTAGCGAGCGAGATGAAAAGTGTTGCCAGTTTGAGTGGATTGAACAGGGTAGCCTGTCGGTTAGCCTGTTGGTGTTTCAGAATATGGGATTGAATTCTATAGAATGGCGGAATATGCATTAGAACTAGTCCATGAGCCTTTCGAGAGATTCAAAGATTTATTGATGACCTTTCTCCTTCCCTGAGATCCCACATGGCTCGAAAAATTGAGGTTGGGACTTCATTTGATGTCATTGTTGATATTGCTCAAAGGTATTAAGCATACCATAAGTTAGAGCGGGAGAGCAAGAGATCTTGTGGCCCTAGTGGGCAACTATGGTACCTTATTTGGAGGTAAGAGTTCTGATTATTTTGGGAGGTCACCTAATAGGTTATCTCAGCTTATAGAGCGTGATTCTCAGAGTGCTCGAGTAGTTCATCAAGATTAGACTCAGCTTTCTCTTTACAGCTATCAACAATTTTTCCAGCTTCCACTTTTCAGCGAAAAGGTGGTATCATTGTAGTGAGTCTGGCTATTCTTTGAGGATTTTTCCTTACTCCGACAAGTAGGCAGTCGTCTTTTCTCTCGTTATTAGGCATCTGCGCAGTCGCAGGAGATTTCATTTAGATATCAGATTCTCAATCAGCCAGAGAAATACCACCATCCAGTAGAGATTGAGAGCGTGGTGGCAGTGGTTCTTCTAGAAGTAATTATCAGGTTAGTGGCTCGACTCAGCTGCAGAGGCAAGTTCTATGAACTGCTAGGTTGGCAGGATGCTGAGGCATCCGATGTAGTAGGCCCGTGTGTTTCTTCTTCCCTTATCTGTAAGTAAGATTTATCTTTCCGATCGATCTGGAAATGGTGCGCCTTATCATGTTTCGACGGTTTCCTTGGATATTGTCGTAATTAAGAATTGGTTGCGGTAGAGGGGTGAGTTTTTGATACGATTTATTCCTGGCAGTTATGAGACCCTACTAGTTCATCTGATCTAAATATGAGAGATTTGATGGTGAGTATTGCTATTGTCTGCTTGGCATCCTGTTCTATCACTTTCTCTTATTATGTCAAAATCAGTTTTCCTCTCTTCTCGGAATTTCGTGTTGGTTGGATGATGGGATTCTAGTTCATCACCATCAGAGAGTGTCATTGTTTCTTCCGGTGTAAAGTGCTTAGTAAGTAATATTTGATCTACGTGTCTCCTCTTGGTTCGAGATATTAGTATAGTCATGTTATCCCATGAACTTGTCTCAGTTATAAAAGGGTTTTCTGGCAAATTGTCAGAGTTTCCTTCTTATTGGGAGGTTAAATTGGCATGGATGTTGTTCCATAGAGCTAATCTAATATCTATTTCTTCAATAGCGATTCTTTGGTTAGCCTGACTCGGAAGTAGTGTAGCTCTGGGAGCCAAGCAAACAAAAAGATGAGCTTCCTGAGCTCTAATTATTTCTATCCTCGATCCATTTCCATTTCTTCTTCGTCCGGCAAAAGTGAGCTTGGGCAGTTGGTAGCCGTTTGTGACGTTCCTTGTGTTGAGCCAGAGTACGTGTTATTGTAGCCGGGTAAGCATATTATTGTTTTGGATATCAATTTATCCGGGTATCTATTCCCATGTATAGTATAGCGTTGGTTCTGTTTTTGCGGATCATCCAGTTTCAGGGTAAACTCTGCCAAAATTCTTATATAGAAGTACCATCCATCAGGCTGTGGTGTTTACGGCAAAGGTATGGAGTTGTGAACTCAAGAGTTGCAGCTGTTTGGCAACTCGAAAGTGTAGTTGGTAGCTTAGGTCTGCCTACATTAAGCTTTTAGCTAAATCTTATTTAGTCCAGTGGACTGTGTGAGGATGTTTATTTCTATTCAAATAGCTGCATGAGTTTGTGCTTTAAGTGGAGGAGTCTTCCTCCAAATACTGAATGGTAATACTAAATCTCTAAGGCGTTGATACCACTTTTGTCACGACCCAACCTAGGGCCACGACAGAAACCTACAATGAGTGTTGATCATTGCTAAACCCACTAATAATCTATTAATACCAGAGATAAGCTGGCAACCTGATCATATATACGTACCTATCTGCTGAAAGCATAAAGTCTGGAAAGATGACAGTCTTTAACTTGATGGAAATTAGAACACTGAGCCACAAATTCTGCTATGTCACACTTCATTTCATCCCACTAATAAATCTGTTCAAGATCATGGTACATCTTAGTCGAACCTGGATGAACAGTATATTTAGAACAATGTGCCTCTATCATAATCTGTCCACGTAAATTTGCAATATCAGGATCACAAAGTCTATCTTTATACATAGGAAAACCGTCAGTAGTAACCCTGTATGGTGACTCCGTTTTTCTTCTGGCTATCTGTCTGTATTCAACCAAAACTGGATCCTCATACTGACGTTGTTTTACTTCATGAAAAATTTAGAGTTAAAGATCTAGTGCAGCTTGTCGTCCATCCATCATTGGCATATCTCCTTCACACCCCAACTCTTTGAGAAGTCACTTTAGCGTTATAAGTGCACATGTAATCAATTTTGTTGTTGGTATTCTGCCTCAGCCCATGGTCCAACTACATGTCTCTTTTATTTTCACTTTTTCAAGTCATAATATTTCCAATTCAAAGACAATACCCTGAGGTAGATGTTCAGTCTGAAGATCATTCTTGGTCTACATCATACTATCCAGTAGTAGTTGCATGATCCTTATTCTTATACGATAGAACCTGTTCAGATGAACCTTCGATATACATTAGGATATACGTAACTACATTCCCACGAGGAGCTTGCGGAACAACACTAAAATTAACTGAGATGTTGCATAGTGCATTCGTAAAAATAATATAGCTTGCATCAAATCGTCTATAGTGAGTAGTGACAAGGTACTTCAAAAGCTTCCCCTATTGTATCAAGCGTGAGCTAATTCTTAATTCCATTGACCTGTTCTATATCGAAAGGTATATCGAAGAGGTAATTGTCGGCTGAATCATGTTAACCCATTCAAAGTTTCGTGTAATTTTGTTTCGAAAATATAGAATTCTCCTCTCGTGATCGAGGAAGGATCAGTATAGTCAGAATAAGCTGGACAATGGCGTTATGATATTATCCAGCTATATTTTTATCCAAGAGTCCAATATGTGTGTTATAATTCTAATTCTGTAATCAGGAAATAATGTCCGTGGAGTAGCTCATGAAGATCGTGCAAGTTCATTTGTTATCAGCGTGAATCTTGGTTTAGATTTAGGCTCGTTCGAGGACGAACGAGAGTTTAAGTGGAGGAGAATGAAACGACCTCGGTCAGTCGTTTCGGAAGTTAGGACTCCGATTGGCGTGTCGATAATTTTAAAATATTCGTAATGTCCATTAGGACCTGTCTGTAAAATTTGAGCTAAATCAGACCTCGTTTGGTAGGCATCGGAAGAAGGTTTCAGTTTTTATTGGCGGTAAATATTAAAGAGAGATTTTCGAGCTCGGTTTTGCCGAATGAGCTCCGATTCGAAATCCGAAAGCGCCGTTGGGTTCGTATGATTATTTATGGCCTTTGTAAACTTTCGAAAGTGAATTTTGATGTTGTTCGGCTAGTTTCCGCTAAAATGCCGAAAGTTAAATAATTTGACCTTTTTCATTTAAATTCGCATCTTGAGTTTCGGGAGTTCAATTTGAGATCCGCCTTCGTGAATATGTTACATATATTTTGTATAACTGGTATGCAAAATTTGGAATTATTTCGAATATCGTAGGGTTCCGTCTTAATTTTCATCGCGAAAAAAAAAATAAAATAAAATAAATTGAAAAAGGAAAAAGACAAATGAAAGAAAGAGGCGGTGGGCCTATATATGCTTAGCATATATGCTAAGGTCAGAAGGGGAACCAAAAAACGAAACAGAATCAGAGAAAGTGAGAAACAGAGAAAATTATCAGAAAAAATGCCAGAAAATAAGAAAAGGGGCCGGAGAAAAGTAGAATTTTTACCCCGAAACATTCAGGTAATGATCCTAATATATTATTTGAGTTTATTACGTATGTTTGAATATATTTTTACGGTAAAAATAGGGATCTTAGACATCCCCCTAATGACGTAAATTAATAGTTTAAAGGGTCAAATGGACTCCGATAATGAAAATTGATTATATATTCGTACTCAGTGAGTTATGGTAAACTTATAAATGTAATTTATTTGGGGTTTGGTTATGTGGCCTTAAACCCTGTACATAGGCCTGGCATGCGTATTGCGTATGCAAATAGGGTATCAGGTTCCTAATCGGATTACCCTAAGATGTGGGGAATGAAGCCTTTAGCCTTATTTGATATATATTGCTGCTTATTGAACACAGCAGGATCATTTGGCAGTGAAACCAAGGGATAAAGTGGTTGTTGATTAGCAATGCTAACTTTTGGAAGAGGTAAGTGTTTATATCCATTTATTTGGAGGCACCTGGCCTCGTGGATTTTCTACCACGTGTTCCTTACGTGTGTAGCTGCCGATAGGCGTACTCATTACGCCTTAGCTTTGGATTTACATTGTATATTATATGTTATGTCCTATTGTTGGTATTGCAATGAGTATCTGAGCATTGTACCCTGGATGTAAGTTGGCATCTACTTCCCGGCTGTCGATGAGAGCCCCGCGCCGGTGAAGGGTTATTATTGCATCACATTGCATTCATATGTATTATATGTTATTCATACGCATTACATTGCATATCATATTGGGTGCAGGAGTATTCCGCCCCAGGCGCAGGAGGATTCCACTCCATTGTATCATATTGAGGGTAGGAGTATTCCGCCCTAAGAGCAGGAGTATTCCGCTCTTATGACAGATTTGAGTGCAGGAGTATTCCGCCTCAGCTTTACATTATATCGGGTACAGGAGTATTCCGCCCCAGGAGAGTGCAGGAGTATTCCGCCTCTGGTTTATATTATATCGGGTGCAGGAGTATTCTGCCGAGGAGCAGGAGTATTCCGCTCCAGTTGGTTATCAGATTGGATTCCCCTCGAATGCAGGAGTATTCTGCTTCGGGATGGGACTACGGGCACATGTGACCCTTCGCATCATATTTCATTTCATTTCATTTCATCTCACTTCATTTCATTCCATCTCAATTCATACCATTGTGTAGACTTAGGGTACATGACTACTGTCTGCTTATATGTGCATTGCATATTTGTTGATATGTTTTTGGCACGCATCCTTGGTTGAGTTTATAAGTGTTATCTGGCTCTGCCTTTTTATAATTTAAATAAAAGGAATTTGGTCTATCTATTTCTTTTCTCCCTGGCTAGCTATCCTATTCATTGAGGTGGCTAGTCTGCCCCACTTATTGAGTCCTTTTGACTTACCCTTGTTGTTGTTTGTTTCATGTCTATCTATTTCGTTTCGGAAGGTTCGCTCCAGGATTGAGTTCGCCACGTTGTGAAGGAGCGAAGACGACTTCAGCTGTCTGGGTGAGCCAGCTTTTATTCCGGATGGCCACCAGTTTTATGTTTATTATTTCAGTTGTATTTTGCTCCCTTTAGGAAGTATCTGTCTTCTTTTGTACACTTAGATGTCTAGTCTGGATAGCCCTAAGCCTAATATGTTGGGTAGTCAGCTGTAATTTCTTTTATACAGCTTAAAGGTAACAGTATGTCTGTAATTTTTTAAGTCTTGTTCTTATTTATGAATTGAATTATATTTATTTTCCTAATTTAATTAGTAAGGGTTCGCTCGACGGGTCTAGGGGAGGATGTCGGGTGCCCGCACGGCCTAACCGGATTCCGGATCGTGTCAAATACCCATTCAGCCCAACTTTATTTCATTCTATACCTTATCAGCCCAACTTATTTACCCGTATGCCCTTTGTTTGTGAAAACAACGCAATCCTAGTTTTACATTTGAGAGAAAGATTCATTTCTCTTTCTAATATCTATCCTCTACTTTTCATCTTCTCAATTCCCTAATCCTATCTTTCATGAATCCCTTCTTTCTTTACTTATAAACTTTTAATTTTACCCATAAATATTCGGTAAATCTTTAAATCTGCAAATTTAAAGTGTGAATTTGGTTTATAAGGTTTATTCTTTTTGTAGCTGATTAAATAATTGTAGTGTTTAAGTTTTGGTGTTCTTAATTTTGATTTGTCATTTTCAATTTTTTTTCTAGAAATACGAAGACAATTTTTTAGTTTTTTAGATCTTGTATATATTTCAATAATTCATTCGTGAATTTTGGAATATGAATTGATTATGCTAGTGTTAGTTGGATTTTAGTTCAGCTTTGAGAGGTGGACTCTGAATCTAAATATTTACTTATAGATCCAGTGAAGATCATGATTAATACATGTAACTACTTATAGAATTTTGCTGTGTCGATTTAAAGATTTAAATCCAATCCATGTTGTTTTATTAAGTGATAGATTAGTTCATTGAACTCCTTAGTCCTTTTTTTTTTTAGTTTAGAGTGGGGAAAGTTATTGTTGATTGAATGAAATGATTTTATTTTATATAATTTTCTAGTATACAATATACCCTAATGATATACTATAACTTAGCAGAAAGTTTTTTCCTTTGTATACTTGAAAAGTATACAGTACATACCAATAGTATACTTGTGTCACCCGGCTTACCTGTTATTACTTAACAAAAAATTGAAACACTAATATATTTGAACAACAAACTACGAATGATGTAATTAACAAGCAAGCCAACATTGCTCAAACGGTTAATGTATGTGTTGCATCATTAAAAATTCAAATCAACATTCATTTGTACTATGCATATTAAAATGAAATGATATGACTCTAACTGAATTAAAAATTGAATGAAACGATTTTATTCTATATACTTTTCTAGTTACTACAATATACCCTAATAGTATGCTTCTTTAAGTTGTTCTATAGCATAACATAAGTTTTTTTTCTTTTGTATACTTTGTAGTATAAAGTCCACACCACTGGTATACTTGTGTCATCAGGCTTACCTGTTATTCCCTCCGTCCCAAAATGAGCGTCTATCTTTCCTTTTTATCTTGTTCCAAAAAGAGTGCCTCTTTCCATATTTGGTAACTCTTTAATTCAAAAATTTGTTTTGGACCACAAAATTTAAAGACACTGGCCCACATTACACACAACTCTAATTTTAAACCACAACATTCAAAGGACTTCCCCATTTTTTTAATCTCTGCACCAAATCAAACCCATACACTTATTTTAGGACGGAGGGAGTATTACTTAACATAAACTTTTTCACAATGCATACTCTTTTGGTATACAATTTTATGTTCGAATCGAAGTGCGACGTTACCGAACGCATAGATATTTTAATTTTTATTATTTTTGATGAAGTATATCTTTTTGATATATTGTATACTCTTTTGGTATATCCTTTTGAGTTTGGATCAAAGTGTGTGATGCTATCGAGCAAATAAATATTTTACTATTTGTTGTTTTGAACAAAGTATACCTTTCTGGTATACTTGTTACGTTTGAATCGAGTTGCGATATGTTATAGAACATATATATATTTTAATTTTTATTATTTTTAATGAAGTATGGTTTTCTGACATATTGTATACTCTTTTGGTATATACTTTTATTGTTGAATCAAAGTGTGCGATGTTATCTAACAATTAATAAATATTTTGATTTTGCTTTTTTGAACAGTTATACCTTTTTGGTATTATGGTATACTGTATACTCTTTTAGTATATCTTGTTATGTTCGGATCGAAGGCAAGATCAAAACACATAGATATTTTTTATTTTTATTATTTTTAAAGAAGTATACCTTTTTGGTATATTGCTATCGAGAAAATAAATATTTCAGTTTTTGTTGTTTTGAACAAAGTGTACCCTTTTGATATACTGTATACTTTTTTTATATTTACATTAAAGTGTGTGACTCTATCGAGCAAAGAAATATTTCGGTCTTTATTTTTGTCTTTAATGAATAAAGTATACCATTTTGGTATACTGTATACTCTTTTCTATACCATTTTGTATTTGGATCAAAGTGTGCGATGCTACCGAGAAAATAAATATTTTAATTTTTATTTTTAATGAACAAAGTATACCACTATAATCTTTTGGTATACCCTTCTGTGTTTGGATCAAAGTGTGCGATGCTATCGAGCAAAAAAATATTTTAGTTTTTATTATTTTGAATAAAGTATACTCTTTTGGTATACTGTATGTTCTACTGGTATGCTCTTTTGTGTTTGCATTAAAGTGTGTGGCCCTATCAAGAAAATAAATATTTCAATTTTTATTGTTTTGAACAAAATATATCCTTTTGGTATACTGTATACTCTTTTTAGTACCCTTTTGTGTTTGCATCAAAGTGTGCGTTGCTATCGAACAAATAAATATTTTAGTTTTTGTTGTTTTGAAGAAAGTATACCATTTTCGTATACTATATACTCTTCTGGTATACCCATCAAAGTATGTGATACTATCGAGCAAATAACTATTTCAGTTTTTGTTGTTTTGAACAAAGTATACCCTTTTGGTATACTGTATACTCATCTTATATACCTTTTTTTTGCGATCAAAGTGTGTGATGCTACCGAGCAAATAAATATTTATATTTTTATTTTTAATGAACAAAGTATACCCTTTTGGTATACTGTATACTCTTTTGGTAAACCCTTTTGCGTTTGGATCAAAGTGTGACATGCTATCAAGGAAATAAATATTTTAGTTTTTGTTGTTTGAATAAAGTGTACCCTTTTGGTATACTGTATACTCTTTTGGTATACTCTTTTGTATTTGGATTAAAGTGTGTGATGCGATCGAGCAAACAAATATTTAAGTTTTATTGTTTTGAACAAAGTATACCCTTTTGGTATATTGTATACTCTTTTGGTATACCCTTTTGCATTTGGATCAAAGTGTGCGATGTTACTGTGCAAATAAATATTTCAGTTTTTTTTATTTTAAAAAAAGTATACTCTTTGGTATACTATATACTCTTTTGGTATACCCTTTTGCATTTGGATCAAAGTGTGCGATGCTATCGAGTAAATAAATATTTCAGTTTTTTGTTTTTGTTTTTGAACAAAGTATACTCTTTTGGTATAATGTATACTCTTTTGGTATACTATATACTCTTTTGGTATACCTTGTTATGTTCGGATCGAAGTGTGAGATGTTTTAGAACACATATATATTTTAATTTTTATTATTTATAAAGAAGTATACCTTTTTGGTATACTGTATACTCTCTTGGTATATCCTTTTGTGTTTGGACCTATGTGTGCGATGCTATCGAGGAAATAAATATTTTTAATTTTTGTGTTATTGAGCAAGGTATACCTTTTTGGAAAAAGAGAAAAAAAAAGAGTATAAAAAGATTACGGAGAAAGAAAATTAAAACAAAAATTAGGGTGCTATGAATTGTGCTAGAACAAGAGAAAGAGAAAAAGAAGAAAGAAATGAAAAAAAAAAAGGTGTAAACGGAGAAGGAAAAAAGAATACTAAAAGAATGACAAAAGAAAAGGAGAGAAAAAAAATAACAAAAGTATGGGGAGAGAGGGACTTGAATACCTAGTTTATACCTCAAAATAAGAAAGTAATTAGTCAATGGTTATATGATGTATATAAGTTATGAGTATAAATGTAATACGTAGAGCCTTGTAAATAAGATGAGATGTATGACTATTTTCGAAAATCTCAATAATTAAAAGCTAGTGTAACCCCCCAACGTAAAAACTTGAATTCATTTTACATGATATAAATGCCTAATTTTTGTGAGTGTTTTTTTTCAACCGCATCGCTATTCGCTTTGAGCTTCTTTTTTTTTCCCTCAAATCAGCTTATTACGAGCCACTTTAGGCTTTTGTCATATCTCTTTGCGTCTCTCTCAGCTTATCAAGCTTCGTCTTTACTTGAGGCCTACTCTTCAGCCAATAAGTTTATGTGAACCATTTTGGTCTCATGTGGGTGTGCCCCTGCTAAACACAATTATTATTCGTGTTTAATTCTTTTTAACTATGCATCAATCACACATTTATGAAGACTCACTTACATGACAATTGTTAACAATAAGCATCTTGTTAGAGTAACAATCACTTTTTTTTTTCTTTTTTGCATTTTATAATAAAAATAGGGCCGTAAAAGACACCTCAACTAGTTCCTTAGCAAACATGTTGAAAGGGTCTTCTCATAAAAATCTTGTTGTATAAATCCTTATATCTAATTTCAAATGAAATTGTTCAATCAAATCTTTTTAGAGAAAATATCAGCAAATAAATATTTAGCACTATTATTAACTAAAAATAACCATAATTTATTTTAATTACTGCACCTAAACATTTGGGCCACCTGGATCACTTTCTGCAGCTCCTCCAGGTAAATCCCCTTTCTCCGTATTCCATTTTTTCCATCCCCATTCCTCTTAAGTCTTCTTCTTCAAAAAAAATTCATGTCAAATTACTACTCTCTCTCTCTCTCTCTTTCTCAAAGCTTTGTACTTTTGGTTCTATTAACCTAACTGATCTTCAACCTCATTGGGTTTTGTATCATTTCTCCTTTCTTTCCCCGATTTCATCACTCACTCGTCTTCATTTATGCTTTATATAATTTTTAATTCTAATATTCTTAGATATAAAAGCTTATATTCACATATCTATTTTTTTTTTTCATTTATCTATAAGCTCATTTCCATAGATTTGAAGGTGGATATTTTTTCTTCTTCATATTTTTTAGTTTTAATATATATCCTGAGTTTTGAATTATATATAACTAGTGTATACAGTGCTGGTTTGGCTGGTAAGATTGAATATGGATGTGGTGACTATAAAGTCAAGGGGTGGTGTTTGAAGTCAAGGGGTGGTGTTGGTGCTGTTGATTTCCTTCTCTATTGAGTATACACTAAGTATTTTTCAGTGTATACAATTAAAAATAGAGTATACTTTAAGATCTATAGGCACTGGCCCACAAATAAATCTTTAATTCAAAGATTTGTTTTGGACCACAAAATTTAAAGGCAGTGGCCTACATTACACACAACTCTAATTTTAAACCACATCAGTCAAAGGTCTTTCCTATTTTTTTAATCTCCACACCAAATCAAACCCAGACACTTATTTTGGGACGGAGAGAGTATTACTTAACAGAAACTTTTTCACAATGTATACTCTTTTGGTATACAATTTTATGTTCGGATCGAAGTGCGATATGTTACCGAACACATAGATATTTTAATTTTTATTATTTTTGATGAAGTATATCTTTTTGATATATTGGATATTCTTTTGAGTTTGGATCAAAGTGTGCGATGCTATCGAGCAAATAAATGTTTTACTTTTTGTTGTCTTGAACAAAGTATACCTTTTTGGTATACTTGTTATGTTCGGATCGAGGGCGAGATGTTATAGAACACATAGATATTTCGATTTTTATTATTTTTAACAAAGTATAATTTTTTGATATATTGTATACTCTTTTGGTACACACTTTTATGGTTGAATCAAAGTGTGCGATGTATCTAGCAAATAAATGTTTTGATTTTGCTTTTTTGAACAAATTATACATTTTTGGTATTATGATATACTCTTTTAATATGCCTTGTTATGTTCGGATCGAATGTGAGATCAAAACACATAGATATTTTTTATTTTTATTTGTTTTTAAAGAAGTATACCTTTTAGGTATATTGCTATCGAGAAAATAAATATTTCAGTTTTTGTTGTTTTGAACAAAGTGTACCGTTTTGGTATACTGTATACTCTTTTGTATTTACAATAATGTGTGTGACCCTATCGAGCAAATAAATATTTCAGTTTTTATTTTAGTCTTTAGTGAACAATGTATACCATTTTGGTATACTATATACTCTTTTCTATACACTTTTGCGTTTGGATCAAAGTGTGCGATGCTACTGAGAAAATAAATATTTCAATTTTTATTTTTAATGAACAAAGTATACCAGTATACTCTTTTGGTATACCCTTCTGTGTTTGGATCAAACTGTGCGATGCTGTCGAGCAAATAAATATTTCAATTTTTATTGTTTTAAACAAAGAATACTCTTTTGGTATACTGTATGCTCTATTGGTATGCTCTTTTGTGTTTGCATTAAAGTGTGTGGCCCTATCAAGCAAATAAATATTTCAGTTTTTGTTGTTTTGAACAAAGTATATCCTTTTGGTATACTGTATACTCTTTTTGGTATACCCTTTTGTGTTTGCATCTAAGTGTGCGATGCTATCGAACAAATAAATATTTTACTTTTGGTTGTTTTGAACAAAGTATACCCTTTTCGTATACTATATACTCTTCTGGTATACCCATCAAAGTATGCGATACTACCAAGCAAACAAATATTTTATGTTTTGAACAAATTATATCCTTTTGGTACACTGTATACTCATCTTATATACCCCTTTTTTTGGGATCAAGGTGTGTGATGCTAACGAGAAAATAAATATTATGTTTTTATTTTTAATGAACAAAGTATATCCTTTTGGTATACTGTATACTCTTTTGGTATACCCTTTTGCGTTTGGATCAAAGTGTGTCATGCTATCAAGGAAATAAATATTTTAGTTTTGTTGTTTTGAATAAAGTATACCATTTTGGTATATTTTATACTCTTTTGGTATACTTTTTTGTGTTTGGATTAAAGTGTGTGATGCGATCGAGCAAACAAATATTTCAATTTTTATTATTTTGAACAAAGTATACCCTTTTGGTATATTGTATACTCTTTTGGTATACCATTTTGCATTTGGATCAAAGTGTGTGATGCTACTGAGCAAATAAATATTTCAGTTTTTTTATTTTGAAATATTGCATACTTTTTTGGTATACCCTTTTGCATTTGGATCAAAGTGTGCGATGAAATCGAGTAAATAAATATTTATATTTTTTTTCTGTTTTGAATAAAGTATACTCTTTTGGTATAATGTATACTCTTTTGGTATACTGTATACTCTTTCGGTATACCTTGTTATGTTCGGATCGAAGTGTGAGATGTTTTAGAACACATATATATTTTAATTTTTATTATTTTTAAAGAAGTATACCTTTTTGGTATATTGTATACCCTCTTGGTATATCCTTTTGTATTTGGACTCATGTGTGCGATGCTATCGAGGAAATAAATATTTTTAATATTTGTGTTATTGAACAAGGTATACCTTTTTGGAGAAAGTGAAAAAAAAAGAGTATAAAAAGATTACGAAGAAAGAAAATTAAAAAACAAATTAGGGTGACATGAATAGTGCTAGAACAGAAGAAAGAAAAAAAGAAGAAAGAAAAAAAGAGTGTAAATAGAGAAGGAAAAAAGAATAATAAAAGAATGAAAGAAAAGGAGAGAAAAAAATAACAAAAGTATGGGGAGAGAGAGGGACTTGAATACCTAGTTTATACCTCAAAATAAGAAAGTAATTAGTCAATGGATATAGGATGTATATAAGTATGGGTATGAATGTAATGAGTAGAGCATTGTAAATAAGATGAGACGAATTAGTATTTCTGAAAATCTCCCGAAATTAAAAGCCAGTGTAACCCCCCAATGTAAAAACTTGAATTCATTTTTGTTGGAGGATGAGTTTTGAAGATGACAAAGGACCTGGTCCTAAGTGGACCATGAAAAGGTTCACAGTTGAGTTGAGAAGACTAAGCTGTTCAACGAGATAATTGAGTCAGAGTTGAAGAAGGAAAAAGAAAACAACTGGAGTCAAAGTTCCAATCCTATCGGGAAAAGAAGAAGTGAGTAGCGGTGCTGAAAATAGACGCGGTTCCTAAACGAAAAAGGATTGGAAACCAAGGCAAATTAACTTAGGTTTTAAATAAGGCAATATGGGTAAACCTTGTTGAAACGGATTCCAAAGTGGAAAACGAGTTCTTAACTTAGTTGGATCTGGCTAAGTCAAACTCCTATATATACAAGTTAATTTGGCCAGAATCATTACGCACAAAAGACATCTCAACAGAACGAATCGAGAACAATCAGATCGTGAGAGTCTTTGTGTGCAAGAACAAAGGCTGAGCAACAGAACCTTACGAAGGAGCAGTTTCATAGTTAAGTCTGTTGTTTTAGTTATTTGTTATAGGCTATTGAGTTGTAATCTATCAGCTTGTTTAGAAGCATATAGTAGAGGTTACTCTTTTGGTGAAGTAGAGGCAACTTTACCAGCTAACGTGTAGCTTGAAAAGTTCTAGGTACTAGGGGGTTATAGTTCCTTGATTACATTATGTTGTAGTCTAAAACTTGCTCGGGTTTTCCTTTAGTGGAAGAGTTGAAATTCCAAGAGTTTGGGTCATGGTTTTTTATCCCTTGAGCAAGGATTTTTCCACGTAAAAATCTCTGTGTTATTTACGTTTTCGCATTAAGTTTAAAGTTCAGAGATAGGTGAAACTTGCAAGGAATCTAGTTCTTGTAAGTCAGGCGATAAAAGTTAAAGGCAAGTTTTAGGATTTAAAAATCGGGTAAGGACACTATTCACCCCCCTTCTAGTGTCTTACATAGGTGCACCAAGTGCAACAAGTGGTATCAGAGCAGGTTCTCTCGAATTAAAATTAACATCTTGAGAAGGATCTGAACAATGAGTGCACCACCGATCATATCCGAAGGACACTCTATCAGCAAGCCTCCGTAGTTCGATGGTCAACACTACAAATTCTGGAAGTATAGGATGAAAACCTTTCTATAGGCAAAAAATTACCAGTTATGGAGGATTACACAGAATGGTCCTTTGATTCCCACAAAGATTGATACATCAGGGAACAAAGTTCAAAATCCTGTAGAAGAAGTTAATGAAAGGGACTTCAAACTACTCCAGATGAATGCTGAAGCTATGAAGATTCTTTAGTGTGGACTAGGATTTAATGTATGTTCATGTATACCCAAGTGCTCAACTGAAAAGGAAATCTGGGATATGCTAGACAGTGTATACAATGAAGAAACAACAAAGTCAAAAGAGAGTTCAATCGAGGTCATTCATGTCAAGCATATCACGGTAGAGAATCTGACCTACTCAGGATGTTTCAGGTATGGCGAAAGAGACCATGTTATTAAGCATTGTCCAATATGGAGACCTTCTGAAAGCGAAAGTGATGCAGAAGAAGAAGAACCAGAAGATGACCCTCCATTGGCACTTATGACTCTTGATGATGAACCTTCTTCTGATGATCCACCTGAGGTAAGTCTCGATGAACTGAAAACTAGACTTCATACTTGCTCGCCCAGGGAATTGAATTTTCTTGCTCTAACTTTAATTGAAGACATTGAAAATTTGAGGTCTGAGAAGGAACTTGCACTTTCTGAGAAGGACCAACTAATGTCGGTTGTGCCTGATTTTTCAATGAAAAACAAAAACTTGGAAAAAGCTAAATCTGATCTTAAAAAGGAATAAACTGCTAATAAAGCTCAAGTTTTTGAACTAAAACAGAAAGTCTTAGTCCTTGAATTGGAAGGTCTTCAATTAAAGGAACAGGTGCTTAGTGAACAAAGAAAGTCTCTACACTCGAACTTGAAAATCAAAAATGAAAGAAGTGTCTGGTAAGCAAGGAGTTAGTGAGGCTCAAATCAACCTTGAAGCTGAGCTTAAAAAGAAAAACCAGGTTCTACATCAGGAAACTGAGAAGAACCGGGTTCTTTAGGAAAAGGTACTAACTCTGAGCTCACCAGACTCACTAAATGGAACAAGTCGTCTGAAGCTTTGAATTGGTTGCATGAAAATCATAATAGAGATAAAACTGGACTAGGACATAGGAAACCTTTACCTGCTTGGAATCCTAATAGTAAATATGTTGGACTCCCGTGCAACAAACTCTGCTTCCTATATGGTAAGATTGGTCATATCAAGAATGAATGCAGTGTTGCAAAAGGAGGAGTGAAAGAATAAAAAATCCGTTTTACCTTACTTGGCTAGAAAAGATTTGATTCATCCATTCTATAACAAAATGGGACCCAAGCTTGTCTGGGTTCCTGTTACTAACCCTTGATTTTCTTTTGCAGGCTGGAGTGAGATGGAACAACCCAAGCTGGATTCTTAATAGTGGGTGTTCCAGGTACATGACAAGTGATAGAAGAAACTTTCTCTCACTCGCAGCATTTCAAGGGGGTAGTGTGGATTTTAGAGGAGGCAAAAGCGGTGAAATTGTTGGCATTGGGAAGGTTGGGAGATCCCACAATCATGATATTGACAATGTACTATGTGTGGATGGATTGAGGCACAATCTTCTAAGTATCTCTCAACTATGTGATAGAGGAAATCTAGTGAGTTTCACATCTGTAGGTTGCACTGTAAAGAACCTGCAGACTGGTGAAGTGATAAATAGAAAGGAAACGAGCTAACAATGTGTACAAGGCTACATTAGGTTCTCTTCCTGAAAATAATTTGACTTGTCTGAATGTGCTGGAGAATGATAGTGAGTTATGGCACAAGGGATAAGGACATGCAAGCTTGACTCAATTGAATAAGTTGGTGCCAAAGGACCTGGTTCGTGGAATGCCAAGCAAGAGGTTCAATGACATCAAGATTTGTGATGCATGTGTGAGGGGGAAACATGTAAGATCTTCATTCAAGTCAAAGAAAGTGGTTAGTACGTCTAAACCACTTGAGCTGGTTCACATGGACTTGTGTGGACCAATGAGGGTGGAGAGCAGAGGAGGTAAGAGGTTCATAATAGTACTTATTGATGACTACTCCAGATACACATGGACTCTGTTCCTTAGATCTAAAGATGAAGCATATGATATGTTCGAGGACTGGGTCAGAATCAATCAGAGGAAACTGAGGCTTCAACAAGTAAGTATAAGGTCCGACCATGGGACATAATTTGAGAATCCTAAGTTTGCAGAATGTTGTAATAAACATGGGGTGGATCACAACTTCTCTGCACCAAGGACCCCTCAGCATAATGGTGCAGTTGAAAGGAAGAACAGATCCTTAGAGGACATGGCTAGAACTATGTTGCTGTCAAGTGGTCTATCAAAGAGCTTTTGAGCTGAAGCAGTCAAAAACGCCTGCTACTTACTGAATCGTTGTTCTATCCGTCCTCTATTAGAGAAAACTCCCTATGAGCTGATTAGAGGCAAGAAACCTAATATTGCACATCTCAGAGCTTTTGGGTGCAAGTGTTCGTGCATAACAATGAGAAAGAACCTCTAGAGAAGTTTGATGCAAGAAGTGATGAAGCCATCTTTTTGGGATATTCTTCACAAAGTACAGCTTATAAAGTGTTCAACAAGAGGACCTTGACTGTAGAAGAAAGTGTGTATGTGGTATTTGATGAATCTGAAGCTGTTGCAAACAAACAAGAAGATGATGATTGATATTTGGCTATTTCACTTATATTTTTAGGGTATTTTCACCATGTTATGATAGTATGTCTAAGATGTTATTAGCAAAATTGTTAATATTTGGTGCTAATTGAGTTGTTTGGTGTTGTAGGACTTGAACATGGTGAATTGAGCGGAAAAAGTGCTATTTTTGGAGTTACAAATGAAGATGTTGAAGAGTTCAAGTAATCTGTGTGCCACACGAGTGACACGGGAAGAAATAGAGTCTTTGCTTAAGAATCTATTAAAAATTTCAGCGCATTTAGGCCAAATACGCGAGCACCACGCGAGCTGAATTGCCTGCAGAAATTTGGTCCGCGTGGCACGCGGGTGCCACGCGCAGCACAAGGCTAATGGGCGAAAAAATAAGGCTATTTTAGTACTTTTGCTCAGTTTATTACAGGGTATAAAAGCTTCTTTTGCCTCCATTATGGAAAATAGACTGGAGAAGAAGCAAAAAGGAGGCTAGAGCTTTGGAGACTTCAAGAACACGAGTTTTTCTAAATTCTTCCTTACTTTTTGTGATTTATTCATTCATGATTTATTTTGATATGACTATCATGAACATGATTGGCTAAATTACCCATTCTAGGGTTGATTGAACCACTCCAATACTATGTGAATTGATTAATTGATTTTGATGAAAGAAATTTGATTATTCTTCCTATCTAAGTATTTACGTTTTGTTTGCTAATTGATTGGAAGGGCCCCCAATTGATTGCTCCCTTTATCCTTGTGCGTTTAGGAATAAATTCACGAGTTAGGGTTAAATGCTTAGCAATATTTCAACCTAAAACCAAGGAATTACTTAGGTTGTCAATAGGGTGAGTTGTGACCACCGAGCCCGATTGTGAACCATACTTGTAGTTCTAATCATCTTCATTAATTAATTGGAAGATTAGTTAGTGAAAGTCATAGCTAGTGCACTGAAGTGGTTAGTTGTGAATTTGGAGCAAGTGTTCAATAGGAAGAACCAAGTTGAATTCGTTGATTCATTAGTCAATCACATAGGTAGGAGTCGGTGTAAATCAATTCTAGGCTTTTAATATCCTTGCTTGATTACTTTTTATTATTTTGCTATTTACCTTATTGTTATTTAGTTTCTATTTTAAAACCATCATTAAAATATAAACTCTTGAAGTTGGTTGATTAGATAAATTAGTTAGATTAACGACTGAATTACGAGTCTTCTCTGTGGGATTCGACCTCGGGGCTTTAAATACCGAGCTATATTTGCCGCGACCGCTTAGTCCCTTTTATAGGGCGTAGTTGGGCGCGATCAAATTTTGGCGCCGTTGCCGGGGAACACGATGTTATTTTAGTTGTTAAAATAACTAGTTTTATTTCTCAATTGACTTCACTGTTGTCATCTTGAGTTAACTCTTTTGAATTTGTGTGTTTCAGGTGTATGCGTAAAACAAGATCTCAATCTGCAGAGTTGAAACCGTTTGACCCAGAGATTGAGAGGACATTCCACGCCTTAAAAAGGGCGAATACTGTTGGCAATACACTTAGAAAATCAGAAACCAAAGATATTGAGATGGCTGAAGATTTGACACTTAATGCTTTTGCTCAGCCTGTGGCTGGAAACTTGGCTTCTGCTATTTGGCTTCCGGAATTTGAAGCTGAAAGTTTTTACATCACCCAAACTATGGTCAGTCTGTTTTCCAATGCTGGACTTTTTGCGGGTAAATTGACTGATGATCCTCAAAAGCATTTGAAAAAGTTCATGAGGGTGTGTGAAACTCAGAAGCATGCCCGAGTTCCGGCTGAGGTCGTGCGACTGATGCTATTTCCGTTTTCTTTGACGGATGATGCTAGTGACTGGTTTGATTCTTTGCCAGTCAATTCTATCACTTCGTGGGATGAGTTGGTGATCAAGTTCATGAAGAAATTTTTCCCACCAAACAAAACTGCGAAGTTGGTTGATGAAATACTCATGTTCAGGCAGACCCCGCTCGAGACTCTGCCAGAAGCTTGGGAGAGGTTCAAGAGCTGCTTGCGAAAGTGTCCCCATCATGGAATTCCTGATCAGATGTTGGGACAAAGAATTTACATGGGCATGAGTGATCAAATCAAGGGCAATTTAGATGCAGCTGCTGGAGGAGCATTCTTGAGTAAAACATTTACTGAAGCAAAAGCTCTCCTCGATACCATGGCTCAAAATTCAGGCTGGTTGACTAGAGATGCATCTGCTGGTTCAGGCCGAAAGGTTTTGGCTGCTGGAATTGACAATAGGGTTGAAGAGAAAATGTCAAGGCTGCAGACTACACTGGATGTGGCTTTGAAACAATTTAATGAAAACATGCTGAAACCCGTTAACCCAGTGGACACACCTGATCCTGGTAATTTTGCTGACTCTGATTTATTGGGTTATACTGAAGATGCTAATTTTTTGAACTATGGGCAGAGGCAGCAATACAATCAGCAAGCTCCAGTTAGGCAGGCACAACAACCAGCTCCATACAACACTACCAGACAGCAGGGACAACAAGTTCCTTACCAGAGACAAGCAGCTTATAATAACCAGCAGGTAGTATTACCTACACAGCAAGCTAATGACATAGCTGACATTAAGAGTATGGTGCAGTCCATGGTGGGAGTACACAAGAAGTTGCAAGATCAAGTTGCAGCCCATGACACTGCCATTAAGGGGATAGAGACGCAGTTGGGACAACTAGTCATTGCTCTGAACAATAGACCGCAGGGTACCTTGCCAGGAGACACAGTGGTAAATCCTAAGGATCCAAATCCTTATCAATTGATGGCAGTCACTTTGAGGAATGGCAGAGACTTGGACAAGAAGCAAGAATTAGCTAAAGGAGCACTACCTACCATGCCAAACATTGAGCCTGCTGATGACTCTGCCAAACTGGCTGGCAATGATCATGCTGAGAAAGAGATCATTCCAAAACCTTTCCCTGGTACTGAGAAGGTAATTGCTAAAGAACCTAATATAGAATCTGATAGGGTGGTTGAACAAGGTAAAGTGTCAAGGGAGCAGAACTCCAAGGCAAAAATACCACCACCTCCTTTTCCTCAAAGGTTGGCAAAGCAACAAAAAGGTTTGAAAATTAATAAGCTTTTTGATTTGTTGAAACAATTGAAGCTTACTACGCCTTTTATGGAAGTTATGCGAGAGGTCCCTGGATACGCTAAATTGTTAAAAGACCTTTTATCTAAGAAAGGTTGAATTTAATGAGGTAGAGATGGTCGAGTTGAATAAGGTGTGTAGTGTTGTCATCACAAAGCCTGTTGCTAAAAAGCAGCAAGATCCTGGTAGTTTTACAGTCCAGTGCTCGATTGGTGATCTCACAATTGGTAAGGCTTTGTGTGATTCTGGTGCAAGCATTAATCTGATGCCGCTGGAAGTATACAATAAGTTGGGTTTGACTGGTATGAGAGAGACTTCAATGCGAATTCAGCTGGCAGATAGAAGACAAAAGCACCCAGTTGGAATAGTTAAGGATGTACTTGTGCATGTGGGTAGTTTCATGTTTCCAGTAGATTTTGTGGTTCTTGACTGCCCCGTTGATAAAGATGTTCCAATTATCTTAGGCCGTCCATTCTTGGCTACTGGTAGAGCAGTGATTGATGTTGATAAGGGAAAGATGACCTTGAAGCTGTATGATGAAGAAATAGCTGTTGACATTGGCAAAATGCTGAAGGGACATTGTGATAATGTGAATTGTTCGTGTGTGCATACATGCGAGCCTGGATGAGCCATGGGTTGAGTTGATTAAAGTCGTGCCACGACTTTAAATAAGGCGCTTCTCGGGAGGCAACCCTTGATTGTAAATGTATACAAGTAAAAAAAAAAAAATCAAAAGTACAAAAAAAAAATTAAATTATGTTATCTTTTGAAGGATGTTACTTGGTGAGTTTCTTTGTATTACAGGTTTCAACTGGGTTGAAGTCTAAGTGTGGAGTGTCTGCATACCCACCATGCTTGAAGATGAATTCCTGCTATGGGGGAAGTCTGAGTACCTCGCGCCCTAAGGAAACTTACAAGGATATTCTTCGGGCTTAGAGCCCCAGGGAGTTTCTCTATCACCCTTAGTTTTTATTTTTAATGCATTGAGGGCAATGCATGATATTAAGTGTGGAGTGTGAGTTTATTTTGTTGGTATCTGTTTATTCTAGTATGTTTCATATTTTCTTGTCACTTGACAATTTTTGATTTATTTCTTGCTTTCTAGTTTTGTTGGGTCTGTAATATCCTATATATTCATGGCCTGTAATAGAATAGTATTATACATATTTAGTAGTTCATTAAAATTAAAGCTAATTTTTAGTTTAGTTAATTCTTAGTTTATCAATAATCTCTTTGGGTTTTCTTAGCCTTGGTTCTTTCCCATTGAGTTATTTATGCTGAACCAGGCAGTCTGTAGGTTAGATAATAATTTTAAAAAAAATGCCTAGGAGCTCAGAAGGAGGAAAAATGGAGAGTAGGCAGAAAAAGAGAGAAGTGAGGGAGTCGAAAGGCAGCCTTTAGTTAGAACTACCTATATATTTTTTAACTTCCTTTTTGAGTTCATAGTGAAGTATTGTGAGGTGAAACTGAATTGATCTTTGAGTTCCATGTACAGTGTGTGGTGAGGCTATTTTTATATACTTCTCATTGTTTCATGTTAAGTCTAGAACTTGCCCTGCTTGTTGTTTGAGGCGAAATCCTAGGCAGTCTTGATCTTAAGAACGAAAGTAGGCCTTCTTTGGCCCGCCAGTTCCCAAATTAGCCTACCTAATGAATATATTCCGTTGAATCCCCAATTTGAGCCTATTGACCTTTTCTTTGGCAACTTGAATTACAAGCCTTATCTATTTTTCTATTTACCTCTCTTGTTACCCATCTTCCCCTTAACTACTTTAGGTTGTGTGTTTGGAAAGATTGTGGGTTATTAATAAGAGTTGTTGTGTATCTGGGAGGAAAGTTGCAAAAGAATGAAGGAATGAAATACTTGATATTCTCTTCGTAAAAAAAAATGAAGAGAATGAGTTGATGAATAAACAAGGAGAAAGGGAAAATTAGTAGTGAGTGATGTTTAAAGTGTTGAGGGGAAGAATTAGTCACTATATACCCAAAAGCGTACCACACCTTACCCCAAGCCAATATTACAAGCTATAAAAAGCCCTACTTGACTATTGATTGAGACTCTTATATTAGTGGATAACGACAAAATGGGCAAGCCTATGACACTTTTCTGTGGGACATGATAAATTTCTTTCTGAGTGTGAGAGTATTTGATATTTGATATGCCACAATGTCTCTGGAAATCATATGTTGTGTGTTTGGTGGCATCTTCTTTCTGTGAGGTACATTGGAACTTGAATGGTCTATAGGTTTCTACTTTCAATACTTGACTATGACCAAAATAAAGGGTGTTTGAATTTTATGGGTGAGTTTTGCTAAGCTGTTGTCGCGAGTCCTTATCTAATCTTGATGTTTTGCCCGCTTTCTGCGTGTTCTTCTTCTTTGCTCGAGGACGAGCAAAAGTCTAAGTGTGGGGTTGTGATATTTGGCTATTTCACTTATATTTTTAGGGTATTTTCACCATGTTATGATAGTATGACTAAGATGTTATAAGCAAAATTGTTAATATTTGGTGCTAATTGAGTTGTTGGTGTTGTAGGACTTGAACATGGTGAATTGAGCGGAAAAAGTGCTATTTTTGGAGTTACAAATGAAGATGTTGAAGAGTTCAAGTAATCCGTGTGCCACGCGAGTGACACGGGAAGAAATAGAGTCTTTGCTTAAGAATTTATTAAAAATTTCAGCGCATTTAGGCCAAATACGCGAGCACCACGCGAGCTGAATTGCCTGCAGAAATTTGGTCCGCGTGGCACGCGGGTGCCACGCGCAGCACAAGGCTGATGGGCGAGAAAATAAGGCTATTTTAGTACTTTTGCTCAGTTTATTACAGGGTATAAAAGCTTCTTTTGCCTCCATTATGGAAAATAGACTGGAGAAGAAGCAAAAAGGAGGCTAGAGCTTTGGAGACTTCAAGAACACGAGTTTTTCTAAATTCTTCCTTACTTTTTGTGATTTATTCATTCATGATTTATTTTGATATGACTATCATGAACATGAGTGGCTAAATTACCCATTCTAGGGTTGATTGAACCACTCCAATACTATGTGAATTGATTAATTGATTTGGATGAATGAAATTTGATTATTCTTCCTATCTAAGTATTTACGTTTTGTTTGCTAATTGATTGGAAGGGCCCCCAATTGATTACTCCCTTTATCCTTATGCGTTTAGGAATAAATTCACGAGTTAGGGTTAAATGCTTAGCAATATTTCAACCTAAAACCACGAAATTACTTAGGTTGTCAATAGGGTGAGTTGTGACCACCGAGCCCGATTGTGAACCATACTTGTAGTTCTAATCATCTTCATTAATTAATTGGAAGATTAGTTAGTGAAAGTCATAGCTAGTGCACGGAAGTGGTTAGTTGTGAATTTGGAGCTAGTGTTCAATAGGAAGAACCAAGTTGAATTCGTTGATTCATTAGTCAATCACATAGGTAGGAGTCGGTGTAAATCAATTCTAGGCTTTTAATATCCTTGCTTGATTACTTTTTATTATTTTGCTATTTACCTTATTGTTATTTAGTTTCTATTTTAAAACCATCATTAAAATATAAACTCTTGAAGTTTGTTGATTAGATAAATTAGTTAGATTAACGACTGAATTACGAGTGTTCTCTGTGGGATTCGACCTCGGGGCTTTAAATACCGAGCTATATTTGCTGTGACCGCTTAGTCCCTTTTATAGGGCGTAGTTGGGCGTGATCAATGATCAGGAGATTGGTCTTGCGAAAGATGAACCTGCTGAAGACCCTGAGAATCTGGATGGGGTTAAAAATAATTATGATGATAAAGATCAAACTCAGGGGGAACTAGAAGGCAACCAGACATGGGGAACTGAAGAGCAAGATGAAGAGGACTTAGATGACTCAGCTCCTTCTGGAAACACCACTCAACAGATTCAACCTAAACCTTGGAAGTATCAAAGTTCTCATCCACTGGAGAACCTCATGTCTGATCTGAATACTGGAGTTGTTTCTAGAAGAGCTTTAAAGAATTTCTGTGCATTCTTTGCGTTTCTGTCCTCAATAGAACCTAAGAATGTACGTGAAACACTTGAGGATCTAGATTGGGTGATTGCTATGCAAGAGGAACCTCATCAGTTTGAACGAAGTAAGGTATGACACATGGTCCCTCGACCAGTGGATAGGTCCATCATTGGTACTAAATGGGTGTTTAGAAACAAACTGGATGAACATGGCATAGTGACAAGGAAAAAGTCAAGACTGATGGTTCAAGGTTATAGCCAAGAAGAAGGAATCGATTATGATAAAACCTTTGCACCTGTAGCTAGAATGAAAGCCATTAGGATGCTTATTGCCTTTGCAGCTTACATGGACTTTAAGCTGTACCAAATGGACGTGAAGAGTGCATTCCTTAATGGTTATCTGAATGAAGAGGTGTATGTGGTTCAACCACCTAGATTTGAAAGTACAGAGTTTCCTGATTATGTCTACAAACTTGACAAGACACTGTATGGATTGAAACAGGCTCCTAGGGCGTGGTATGAAAGATTGTCTGGGTTCTTATTGAAGAATGGTTTTACAAGAGGTAAAATAGACAATACTTTCTTCTTAAGGAAGAAAGCCAAGGACCTGCTAATTGTTTAAGTATACATAGACGATATCATCTTTGGAGCTACTAATGAGAACCTTTGTAAGGAGTTTTCCGACCTGATGGGAAGTTAATTTGAGATGAGTATGATGGGTGAGCTGAATTTCTTCTTAGGCTTACAAATCAAGCAAACTCAGGAAGGCACAATGATCCATCAGCAGAAGTAAATCAAAGAGCTTTTAAGGAAGTATGATATGAAGACTGCCACGGATATGAACACTCTCATTGATCCTGGAACGAAGATAGATCTGGATGAAACTGGTCCTTCAATTGATGAAACTAAGTACAGAGGGATGATTGGCTCTTTACTGTATTTAACCGCAAGTCGTCTAGACATTTTTTATAGTGTGGGGTTCTGTGCAAGGTTCCAGTCAAAACCAAGGAGTCACACTTAACTGCAGTCAAGAGAATCTTGAGATATTTGAAAGGAACTCAGGATCTTGGATTATGGTACCCAAAAGGTGGTTGTTTTGATCTAGTTGGGTATGCTGATACTGACAATGCTGGTCACTTGGTTGATAGGAATAATACATCTGGAATGGCACACTTCCTAGGTCCTTGTTTAGTTTCATGGGCT
Organism: Petunia axillaris subsp. axillaris; assembly: GCA_029990575.1. NCBI lineage: Eukaryota > Viridiplantae > Streptophyta > Magnoliopsida > Solanales > Solanaceae > Petunia > Petunia axillaris. The sequence continues at coordinate 48,434,106 of JARKNS010000002.1, read as the reverse complement.
ACAAAGAAGCAAAATTCGGTGGCATTATCTACAGCTGAGGCTGAATATGTAGCAACTGCTTTGTGTTGTTCACAGCTATTATGGATCAAGCAGCAGTTGGAGGACTTTGGAATCAAGTGTGGAGCTGTTCCAATCTTTTGTGACAATACTAGTGCAGTCAATATAGTCAGGAATCCGGTCCAGCACAAGAGAACAAAGCATATTGATATTAGGCATCACTTTTTAAGGGACAATGTTGAGAAAGGCCTAATTACTATGAATTTTTGCAGGACTGAGAACCAAATTGTCGATATCTTCACTAAGGAATTGAACATGGTACAATTTAAAAAGAACAGGCTTGAGCTAGGGATGACCAAGATACACTGAACGAGCCAGCACCTGGTTCTCCCAATGATTGGCTAGTGAAGTTTCCTTGTTCTACCTAGCTTAACCTTGTTTAGTTGACTCTATAATTAAAACTTAATTGTTTTGCTTGCTGACCTGTTTGGAACCCGTTTTCAAGACTTAGATGCTGGCAAAATTTTAAATAAAGGATATTATTGAAGAAACTGATGCATGGACATCCAGGTACACATTCTATTTTACTTACTGAGAATAATATTTGTCTTATATGGCCAATCAGTTATCAATCAACCTCACTTGGTGTCGGATTAGTGGTAGGTGTTTAAAATTCAAATTCTTTGAACCAGCTGGCGTCAGCTCCTATGCATCATAATGTTATAACAGCTTTTACACATCCCATCACCCGTTCCCCTTCCCGATACGCCCTATAACCTTCTCTATTCCATTAGAGATACATTGTTTCTATCAGTGCTAAGGACTGAAATTTTCTCTAGTCAATTTCTCTCAATCTCTCTCTCTAAGAAAATCACAACACCTTGTTACAATGTCGACCAGTTCCAAAATTGACTCTCAAATTTCTTCTCCTAAACTCAAAATTTCTAAACTAAATCAATGGGCAAAGCAACTAGCCGCGAGTTGCTCCGCAGTGATGGCGAAGAAGTTTGCAAAATTAGGGAAGAAAAAGTTGACGGAGGAAGTAACTAGTAAGATGGAAAGTATTTCAGTTGCTGGTATGGATGAAGGGGTCGTCAATACGGTTCAAGAAAATCAAGAAACTGAAAAAGGTAAACCCTAGTTCTGCTACTGGTACTGTTGTTGTAGATACTAGTTTACCTTATGAGCCTGTACATTTAAGAGAGCATGTAGTGGCTGAAGTAAATGTTAAGGAGAAGGAGATTTTAGAAAATCTCGAAAAAGAAAAGGTCGTTGATACAGGGGTTGGTTTAGTTGAAAAAGAAACTGGAAAAACTGTCGATGAGCCTGTTCCTGAGATAGTTCCTGTGGTAGAAAAGACTGTTAGTGACAAGAGAGAGGAAAAATCTACTGAACCTACCAAGGAACCTGGTTTGTTCTCTGGTTCTGTGGCAGGTGATGATGCAGATCTGAGGGATATTGATGATTATGTGGAAGAAAATGTAGATGGTGTAGGCTTTATTACTCCTTTAAATGTTGTGCTTCCTGAGGCTAATCCCACTCCTCAAGCTAGTGAAGGTTCCTCTAGTGAGACTGATGTTGTGGTGGTGGAGGAACATAGGAGGTTGGGTAAGAGGCCTGTGGTTTAGGTACAGAAACAAACTTGAAGAAACGAAGGTTGGTGAAGGGAGGAGAATTTGCGGGTAGTTCTAAAATTGGAAGTTTTGGTGATGCTGAGGGTATGGGAGAAAGCAGTAGAAAAATGGTAAGTCATGCTAGGAGACCTGCTACTCGTGGTTCTGTTCGAGAGCAGCATGGGAGGATTGTGGAGGAACCTGAGGTTTGTAGGAGAGGTTCCAAGACTAAGTTGGTGATTGGTGATGGCAATGAAGATAAGAAAATTAGAGTGGCTTACTTTAGAGGTTTGCCATTAGTGAAGGGTAAAATTCTAACCGACCTAGAGCTGGAAGGAATGACTCAGCTTGGTGCTAAGTTGAGAGCTCAGGGTTGGTTGAACCTGTTCAGTGATCGAACTAGACAGCTGAGAGAGCAAGAGGTTCGAGAATTTTACTCAAATTGCACAGTAAGTGAGGGGATAATGACAACCATAGTCAAGGGGCTGGTGATCCAGTTTGATTGTGTGGAGTTTGGTGAGATTTTGGGTGTTCTTTATTAGGGCTACAGTGAGTACATGAGGAACTCGTGGCCGGCTAGGGGAGATGGTGTGTCTGCTTTGGAGGCAACCCAAAAGTTTGCAGGGAGACCTAGACTAGCAAGGGCAACGCAGATTAAGAAAAAGGCAATGCAACCCTTCTACCAGCTGCTATTTGAATTTGTGCTGAAGAACCTGTTGCAGAGGTCTGAGAGGCGCAGTGAGGCCAACTTTCTGGATATGACCTATATGGACCTGCTAGATCGCGAGGTTCGTATTAATCTTCCTGAATTGATGATCAAGCACATTGGTAGGGTAGCTGACATGGGATTGGGCAAACATGCAGTAGTCTATGGGTTTCTTCTGGTAAAGTATTTGATTTCTTTGGGGTGCTTGTTGGTAAGTGGACTGAGCCGGAATGACATGTTTCGGAGGAACATTCTGAAATTGTGTGACTATGTGTTGGATGGTGAACCTGCTGATGAACCAGAGCATGTGGAGGAGGATGCTGAGGAAAGAATGAATGCTAGAATGGACAGGAGGATTGAGGGGTTCTAGAGGCAGCTGGAAAGGCAAAATGATGAGCTGGCCTGGATGAATGCAGAAAATAATAGGCTGGATGCAGAGCTGGAGCATGAACGTGAAGGAAACTCGCATCACCTTGCCTTGTTGCTTGCTCACTTTAACATCCCAGATATTCCCCAATTCTGAACCAGTTCCTTTTCTTAGTCCCCTCTTTGGTTCCTTTTATGGTCTGTTTTTAAGACAATATTATATTTTGGTTTGTAATATTTGGATGATGTTTGGATGTTTAAGCCGGTTTGGCTCTTATGTTGTTATAAATATCCTACTTTGCTAGTATTTATTGTCTGAAACATGTTCCTGACTTTTACAGGTTGGCTTGCTGCCTTTGGCACTAGAGTCGAGACTTAATCTAAGTTGCGCAGGTTTTTACAACTATGAAACTTTTCGATGATGCCAAAAGGGGGAAGTTAGATGTTGTTAGTTCATTGTATGTTTGTGACCTACTTTTTGTCTAACTGTATTACCCTGGTTCGTGGTTAGTGTTTGAAATATTACAGGTTCTTGGGCTTATAACCCTCGGTGGGACAACATTGTTTGTCATCATCAAAAAGGGGAAATTTGTTGAAGGATTAGTTTTGAAGATGACAAAGGACCTGGTGCTAAGTGGACCATGAAAAGGTTCACAGTTGAGTTGAGGAGACTAAGTTGTTCAACGAGATAATCGAGTCAGAGTTGAAGAAGGAGAAAGAAAACAACTGGAGTCAAAGTTCCAATCCTACCGGAAAAAAAAGAAGTGAGTAGCGGTGCTGAAAAGAGACGCGGTTCCTAAACGAAAAAGGATTGGAAACCAAGACTAATTAACTTAGGTTTTAAATAAGGCAATATGGGTAAACCTTATTTGAAACGGATTCCAAAGTGGAAAAGGAGTTCTAAACTTAGTTGGATCCGGCTAAGTCAAACTCCTATATATACAAGTTAATTTGCCCAGAATCATTACGCACAAAAGACATCTCAACAGAGCGAATCGAGAACAATCAGATCGTGAGAGGCTTTGTGTGCAAGAACAAAGGCTGAGCAGCAGAACCTTACAAAGGAGCAGTTTCATAGTTAAGTCTGTTGTTTTAGTTATTTGTTATAGGCTATTGAGTTGTAATCTATCAGCTTGTTTAGAAGCATATAGTAGAGGTTACTCTTTTGGTGAAGTAGAGGCAACCTTACCAGCTAACGTGTGGCTTGGAAGGTTCTAGGTACTAGGGGGTTCTAGTTCCTTGATTACTTGCTTGGGTTTTCTTTTAGTTGAAGAGTTGAAATCCCAAGAGTTTGGGTCGTGGTTTTTTATCCCTTGAGCAAGAATTTTTCCACGTAAAAATCTCTGTGTTATTTACGTTTCCACATTAAGTTTAAGGTTCAGAGATAGGTAAAACTTGCAAGGAATCTGGTTCTTTGTAAGTCAGGCGATAAAAGTTAAAGTCAAGTTTTAGGATTTAAAAATCGGATAAGGACATTATTCATCCCCCTCTAGTGTCTTACATAGGTGCACCAAGTGCAACAATTTTACATGATATAAATGCCAAATTTTTGTGAGCGCGTTTTTACAAACGCATCACTATTTTCTTTGAGCTTTTTTTTTTCTTCCTCAAATCAGCTTATTACGAGCCACTTTAGGCCTTTGTCATATCTCTTTGCGTCTCTCTCAGCTTATCAAGCTTCATGTTTACTTGAGGCCTACTCTCCAGCCTATAAGTTCATGTGAACCATCTTGGTCTCACGTGGATGTGCCCCTGCTAGACACAATTATTATCCGTGTTTAATTCTTTTTAACTATGCATCAATCACATATTTATGAAGACTCGTTTACATGACAATTGTTCACAATAACCATCTTGTAGGAGTAACAATTATTTTTTTCTTTTTTGCATTTTATAATAAAAATAGGGTCGTAAAAGACGCCTCTAACTAGTTCCTTAGCAAACATGTTAGAAAGGGTCTTCTCATAAAAATCTTGTTGTATAAATCCTTATATCTAATTTCAAATGAAATTGTTCAATCCAAGCTCTTTAGAGAAAATGTCAGGAAATAAACATTTAACACACTTATTAACTAAAAATAACCATAATTTATTTTAATTACTGCACCTAAACATCTGGGCCACCTGGATCACTTTCTGTAGCTCCTCTAGGTAAATCTCCTTTCTCCTTATTCGAATTTTGCCATCCCCTTCCTCTTAAAGTCTTCTTCTTCGAAAAATTTTCATGCCAAATTACTACTCTCTCTCTCTCTCTCTCTCTCTCTCTCTCTCTCTCCCCCTCCTCCTTCGAAGCTTTGTACTTTTAGTTCTACTAACCCAATTGATCTTCAACCTCATTGGGTTTTGTATTATTTCTCCTTTCTTTCACCGATTTCATCACTCGTCTTCATTTATGCTTACGTTATAAAAATTTTAATTCTAATATTCATAGATATAAAAGCTTATGTTCACTGATCTAATTTTTTTTTTCATTTATCTATAAGCTCATTTACATAGATTTGAAGACGAATATTTTTCTTCTTCATCTTTTTTAGTTTTAATATATATATCCTGAATTTTTAATTATATATAACTAGTATATATAGTGCTGGTTTGGTTGGTAAGATTGAAAATGGATGTGGTGACTATGAAGTCAAGGGGTGGTGTTGTTGCTGTTGATTTCCTTCTCTATTGAGTATACACTAAGTATTTTTTTCAGTGTATACAATTAAAAATAGAGTATACTTCAAGATCTATAGTGTGTGCTTAAAGTATACTCTTGGTATCTCCTACACCGAGTATATCTAGGGTATATAGGAGTATACACGCTGTGGGTTGGTGTCTAATATATAGCATATCACGACATAAATTGGATACAATGACACAATATAGGTTGATGTTCTGATGTAGTATACCATGGCTAAGCAGAGTATACAGTGACTTTCAATGGAGTAGCATGTTTATATTTTGAAAATTTTTATGTATCCATTAAAAAATTGTGAATAAAACCTCTTGATGTTCTTAAATTTTCATCCAACTTTTCCAAGAAATATTTGTTCTTTATTTGTATTATACTACCTGAGTTTTTTTGGGGTGTGGGGTGGTAGGAAAAAGAAAGGTTAAGGGGTCACGTGTGAATGGAAAGGAAACGAAAGCAGTGATGGTTAGCCAGGAAAATATGAAGCGGCAGTAGATCAACTTTGTAATTTTTCCTTCTTTTTATTTGAAAATTAAATGAAAATATACATGTCCAACATACTCCCCCGTCCCATGTTATATATGAAGGTCTTTCCATTTAGCCTCCAAAAAAAAAAAAAAAACAGATATTTTTTATATTTAGTACTATGCTAATTTTATGAGATAAGTTAAAGCCACATAAATTTCAAAAATATTACTCCCTCCATCCCAATTTGTTTGTCGTAGTTTGACTTGGCACAAAGTTTAATAAAATAAGAAATATTTTTGAAACTTGTGGTCTAAAATAAGCCATGAATATTTGTGTGGCTATAAATGAGTCAAAAAGTAACTTTAGAGTTGAATTATTTTCAAATTTAGAAATATGACAATTTTTTTGAGACGGACAAATAAGAAAAGTATGACAAATAAATTGGGACAGAAGGAGTATTTAATTTCTTAAATTTCGAATTCGTTCAACCAATTGGGACTGTTATATTCACATTACAGTTGCGAGCATCACAAATAACGTATGGTTTGATTAGTAAAATTTTATACTTGTACAATTGAACCGTAAAAAGTTTATGTCGCCACCGTTATTTTCAAAATATTTTGGGATATATTTTGGAAAAAAACGATTTTCTAACATCTGAGATCTGAATATCAAGGTCTTAACTCTTACTAAGTCTTAACACGTGGAGTCATGACGAATCCTTGTACTACTCAAATATTGTAACGGCTACTTTCTGTGCTTAAAGCCTTTAATTGCTCCTACTTTTTTCACATAAACTGAGCAACCTACACAACCACCATTACTTCCATTTTAAGACAACAATATTTCAGTCACACAGCTTCCAAGCTCGGATGAAACTATGGAAAATTATGGATATCCAATGGTAATGGTCATTGAGCATTTGCAGTGTTCCATGTCCAAAGATCTACTTTGCAAATTCCCTGACAACTCTGCATTCGATTTCGACTATACTCAGAGTTCCATTTGGTCACCTTTAGTACCTCGACCGTCGTCATCCGTTTCGTCTCACCGTAGGCTCAGCTGGGGTCATTCAAGAAAGTTGTCGTACGAGGATGCTTCATTAAGCTGTATGGGCGCTGCCAGTTTCAAGAAAGTGACTGCAAAGATCAAGAGGAAGTTCTCCAGTACTGTTTCCGAGAATATGAGAGAGTATAACAAATTGAACAAGAGAAAGAAGAAGAGTTTTGATTTTAATCATGTGCCATCTTCTACTCTAACCCCACGAAAGGTAATACAAATTTGAGCTCATGGCAGCTGAGTTTGCTTGGTATCTATATATATTTTCTTAAATTTACATTTTCTAGCCGTTAAGTTGATTATGTTATTGTGTGCAGGGGTGGGGTAAGGTACTGAAAGCGGCTTCGAAGCATTTCAAGAAGCGCAACAACAAGAAAGATTCCATAGGTGAAGTTAATTTTTGCAGATCTTTGACTGACAATAGTCTTCTGCGAACTTCTACATATCCATAGTCTTTACGCAATTTAGATTTGATTATTGGAGAAGGGAAAGAGGATTTTTTCCGTTTCTATGATCTTCTTGCAAATTTAGCACTTTTTAGTACATGAATTTCCACTGTAATCAGCAGATGCTCTGCTTAAAAGTGGTATTTGTTGCAAAGAACAAGTGTTTCTCCGCTGTAGATTGAAGTTTGTTTTAATCTATGTAATAGCGATTCTAATATAATTGCTTGTAACAGATAGAGCTTACTGGCTCTGCTTTGTAAAATTATGTTTTCTTAATTTCTTGTGCTACTGCAATTTACTTACATTGAAGCCAAAGCTGATCGCTGGTGGTATACTGCACCAACAGTTTTACCTGATCGTGGAATGCTATGGAGGAAAATTACTACAAGAGATTTGTTTGTCATTTTCATCAAATATGATCCCATTCATTTCCAAAATACATTCCCCCTTCATCACAATTTAGTTTCCGAGTGGAAGTGAAAACCCCCTTCATCCCAATTTAGTTTCCGAGTGGAAGTGAATATGTTTATACGCAATGAACAAGTGAATGAGAAGCTTAATGGGGAGAGGAAAGCTTTCATCTTCTTTGCAGAAAAGGGGGTTTTGGGGGGGGGGGGGTGTTGGGAGGTTGGAGTTGCCTTTGCAGTTGCAATCTTCCAACTGAAGCTAAAGGTTACAGATCAATAACAAAACTTAATCTGGCAGAACAATTGCCTTGTCAGCTCTCTTCTCTTCGCAATCTATTAATATAAGTAGACCATTTAGGCATTTATGTTTTTAGACAAGAAACAAGTGTAGTGACAGCTAATCTAAGACATTTGGACCTAGTGCTGTAAGTAGCATTTAGAACAAAGGGAAATACCTCTACTAACACACTTGCGCGAAAATGACAGTGTAGGAGGGGGCAGCAAATGAACGAGAAGAGCATCAAAGGGGCTAGCAAAATGCAACAACACTTCTTTGGGGAATATTTAAAAGGGAAGGATCAACAGTCTTAGACTAACTTGAAGAAGCTACCAACCATCCAAATGGACAAAGATTTACAAAAAAACCGGATCTAAGCCTGAAGCAAGCACTTTGGCCCAGCTCTTTATTAGCTTCGGCCATATGAGATTGGCAAAAATTCTGACCGGGTGCCCTCCACAATGAATTGTTTTGCAAGATTGCCCTGTTTAATAATGTTTTATCAAAATATCCTTATATTGGTATGGGGCCAAGGCACAACTTGTAAGTGTTGGCATGAGACCAAAATTTCAAGTGCAAGTGTTGTCTTGCCAATACGTCAAGTTATATGGCGAGAATGGATTAAGAGATAGGAAGGGGCAGGTGTTGTCTTTTGGCATCACTTACGACCAAGTCCTGGCAAGTGTTGCCTTTTGCCAACACTTCAAGGGACAAGTGTTGGCAAATAGAGAGGGAACAAATGCAAGTTTTGGCCCATGCCAAGTGATTGACAGGGGTGTTTTCGTCCAGAAAATTTTCATTAAACTTAGTGGGGGCATTTTTGCAACCACTGTTAATGCGGGCAGAAAGGCAAACCATTGCTTATGGTGTCATATTTCTGCAAATGGGCCTGAGATTGGAGTGTCGACTTTAACCAACAATTTTCACTACGTGCCCTTTATAGTGAGTGATTTTGAGAGTATGCCCTTGTTTAACAATATTTTAATAAAATAGCACGGTGCCAAGACTTGAAGTTACCAATTTGCAAGTGATGCCTTTTAGGTAAGAGGTCAAGGGCAAGGATTGCCTTGACAACGCTTTAAGTTATATAGGGAGAATGCATAAAGACATTAGAAGGGGCAAGTGCTGCTTTTTAGGCAACACTTGCAACCAAGTGCTACCCGAACAGCACTTACTTTGAGAGAATGTGAGATTCAATGGGCTTCAAGGGGCAACTGTTGACAAATAAGGGTCAAAGACAAGTGTTGGCCCCGTGCCAAGAAATTCACAAAGATATTTCCGATCAGAATTTATTCATTAAACTTAACAGGAACATTTTTGTAAAGCCATCGTTAAGTGCGGTTAAAAGGCAAACCATTGCTTATGGTGTCATATTTATGCAAATGAGTCGATTTTAACTGGTGTATAATCTATATATATTCTTTTGTTCGAATTGAACATTTCTGGATATGGTCTTGAAATTTTGAGCACTATTTTCATTGTATTGAATTTTTGAGCATTTTTACATTATTACCTTTCAATATTTTTCTCTTCAGAAGACTCTTTTTTCCCTCTACACATCCATTTTCTCTTTTTATTGACCAAACCTTAACACCACCGTGGCTTATTGTCGAAATATCTTTCCAATCGTCGAAACCACCTAAGACTACTGTTGACCTCCATTGGCCGCCGTCAAGCCACAACTGACCGCCGCCGACGAAAGTTTGCAAGAAATACATCTCAGCTTTGTCTTGGCCTCCTCTTTTCGTTTCTTTTTATTGATTTTTCAAAAATCATACTAAATTAAGGTGGATCTGATTTTGCTAACACAATAAAACTTTTTCACGCGACTCTTTCGTAAGGATCTGATGAGTTCTTCAGATTGAAAAACAAAAGAAAGGGAAATTTACTATGGAAAGAGACGTCATGAGGTCTAAGACAGTTAAAAATCTAGCTTCAACTTTCACTTCAGGCCACGGATTATTTGGATCGAGACGAGCAGGAGCTGTTGTGCTCATCAATTAGCTATCCATTCAGGATTAATGACAGTTTCTCAAAATGTGATGAGCACATCGCTCATACCTAATCTCTTGGTTTCTTCATCATCATCTAAAATTGCAACATAACCAATCCATTTCCCACTGGACGAACAACTTTGACCAATTGAGAAATATTAATATCTGTAGTAGCATAAATGTATTTTGTTACTTGATACCCTGAGTCATTTCTTTAGGAAAACAACTGTGTGTTTTTACTTCCATATATATTGTAAATGAAAGTGATAACTATTTGACCTCATGTATTTGTAAATAAAATTGACAAATGATGTCGAATTGACCTTGTTTTATTTTGAATTTATTTATTTGAAAAAAGTAATGACTATTTGATATCATTTATTTGTAAAATAAACATACTAGTTTGGCTCACTTGTAAGTAAATGCAGATAATCTGTCTTGATTTTATTTTTACTTTAAATTTTTAGATATGTGCAAAGTGATGACAATTTAGTGTCATTTGCTTGTAAACCGGAGATAGTAGTTTCATTCACTTGTGTGTAAATGCATACGGATTATCATGATTTTATTGTTATTTTGAATTTTAATATATGAAAAAAGTGATGACGATTTAGTATCATTTGTTTGTAAAATAGAGATAGTAGTTTGGCTCACTTTTATGTAAATGCAGATGGATTGTGTTGATTTTTTTTTTTTACTTTGGATTTTCGTATATTGGCAAAGTGATGACGATTTGGTATCATTTGTTTGTAAAATAGAGATAATAGATTGGCTCACTTGTAAGTAAATGCAGATATATTTTGTTGATTTTATTTTTACTTTAAATTTTTGTATATGGGTAAAGTGATGACGGTTTGGTGTCATTTGCTTGTAAAATAAAGATAGTAGTTTGGTTCACTTGTAAGTAAATGCAGACAGATTGTGTTGATTTTTTATTTTCATATGTATTTTTGTGAATGAATAAAGTAAGTACGATTTGACATTTTTTATTTTACAAAGTGAACATAATTTTTTGCTCAGTGTATGAAGAAATGATGTCGGATTAGTCTTTTGTTATGTTTTGCTTTGACTTATGTATATGAGCGAAATGATGACGATCTAACCTTATTTATTCACAAAATGGACGGGACTATATGAATAAAAAGAGACAGACTGACATTGTTTCTACTTTGTAAGGAGTAGTGCCATTTTTCTTGTAATTTTTGATACATTAAGGTGCGGTGACATTTTTGTAATTACGACTTCATTAAAGTTCTGGACATTTTTATAATTTTGGAAGTGCTCAATTTTTAAAGACTACTTTTAAATAGAGTATGTTATTTACCGACGATATAGTTTTAGTTGATGAGACTCACGACAGAGTTAATGATAAGCTAGAGATTTGGAGACATACCCTAGAGTCTAAAGATTTCAGGCGGCGCAGAATGAAGACAAAATATATGGAGTGCAAGTTTAGTATTGACATTTCAGCTTTATTATTCTTATTCGTAGTAGTTTTATCTTGTTCTGCATCCTTTTCGCTATTAGTGTCTTTTGTTTGCTTGGGTGGTTGTAGTTTTATATGAGTACTTGAGTTATGATAGTGTTTCTTACCTTGTTTGTTCTTTTTATTATGTTTCAAAATATTTTGTTTGTTTGCAAAATGTTTTAAAAAAATATTTTTCCTAGCCGAGGATTTTTCGGAAACAGTCTCTCCACCTTAGTAAAAGTAAGGTCTGCGTACATCTCACCCTCCCCAGACCCCACTCGTAAAATTACACTGAATTTGTTGTTGTTGCTGTTTGATATATCTCAATCTTTCAAGACCACCATCTTTTTTACCTATTTTTTAAATTCACCCATCTAAAAATGAACAACTTTTTAATAGGCCATTCAAGTATAACAAACTACTTACTGAAATTAGTATGTTTATTTTGTATCAAGAAAATCACTCAAAACTTACACCAGTATACCTAAAAAGTTATTATAGCCTAAAATTAATGGAATTGATCCAAATAGATAACATTAAATTTCTTTGTACAAAATCACTAAAGGAATTATTTTAAAATTCTTTGTACAATTTTTTTAAAAATGTTCCGTTAATGTAAAAACAATTTATTTGACTAATTTGTCATTTATGATAGATTCTTTTGTTTAATTAATCATAAAACTTTTTTAAGGGAAAAAATCATTGCCATCTCCTTATGTTTACCATCCATCTTTCTTCTCAATTTGTAAACTCCCCATTGAATACTCTTGACAAGACACTTGCTTGAATGCTTCTGAGGGTGTATAGTTTTTCTTTCCCTTAGATTTGATCTCTCCAACATGTTTGAGATCGACAATAACTATAAATCAAAGGCTAGATTGAAAACACAAATATCAATGTCCACTATCCCTTTCGGGGAGAAAATTGAGATGGTGAACAATAAGGGAGATGGTAGTAACTTTTTTTTTTTTCAAAGAAGAAATTTATAAATTAATTAAACAAATATGTATTAGTTCATTTAATTCAAAAGATTTATCCTAAAGTAGTTATCCTTTCAGAAATTCAAGACTAATTAGGACCGTTTGTCCATCAAATATTTTTTATTTTTCTTCAAAAAGTTTTTGAAAAACATGTTTGTCCATGAAATCTTGTGATTTTTTTTTTACTTTTTTTGAAAAATAGTTTTTGAAAAACCAAAAAGTGGTTTAGAGCATTTTTTCAAAAAAAGTTTTTTCTCCTCTCACAAAACTCTACCTTTTTTTTAAGTGAAATATATGTCCAAACCCAACTTCAACTTCCAAATACCATTTTCCAACCCAACTTCAAAAACTCTTTTTTCAAATATTTTTTCAAATCAATGGCCAAACGGCCACTAAATTTGTTAGTCGTTTCCAACTATAAACTTAATCATTACAGAAGTAGTACTAGCTGTTCGATTCTTAAAAAGCATTTAACAAGAAAATATTGGTAAAATATACATTATATTTAATTTTCTTAATGAACGCGAGAAAACTAAAAAAGACAACTAAAATGAGACGGAAAGAGTATATTAACAAAAAAAAAAGCCAGTTAGCAAATATTTATATTGCTAACAACCACATTAAAAGAATTATTGCAACTTAAAATAAGCAAGGAGACGTAATAACAGAACTCTACCAGGGAAGTTAGTATTTCAAAACCAAACTTGTGGGAAATTTTTTGAAAATACTCTTTTAGCATTCCTGCTAAATGACTTTCTCATGTGCATTTTACAGTTTGTATAGAGGAAAATAATTATGCAAAGTTCAGCTATGTAAAATGAATTTATTTTTATAGATAACGTATGTTACTTTTTTATTTGCGGATCTCATGTTATTTCTTTAATAGTCGCCTATGAAGATTTTATCAATTAAAACTACTTTTATAATGGACAACAAAAATGAATCTTTGGCATCTTACCTAGTCATACATTGTTGTTTACCAGCCTCATAGTAGCCTGGACAATACAATTGTGATTCGTGGAGTGCGATCAAACAACGATTAGAAAGTGCCAAATGTATGGAGAACACACTGAAGTAGGATAGAATGACTGTTGGAGCTATACCTAGAACTGGGACCCATTGTACATAGATGGAATTCATAAAACTTCAATAATCAGAAGTACAATGAGTATATCTCAAGTTCTAACATTCCTACATCACACAGTACAATTTATATTAGATTGTTGACAACATTCCTTTAAATGCTTTTCTCCCGGGATTGACGTTATCATAGCAAAATCTTACTCCTATTAGACCATCATAAACGCGTCTTTCAAAGTTAATATCTTTTCAAGAAGGGCTATGCAGCTAGGGGAGTGAACTACTCATCCAGTTCACTTATATTCTGAATAAAAGGACAAGCACAATAATGATTTTTCTAACCAAGGTTTTGGTAGTTTCTGGTTTGCTTCTTGCTTAAACTCTGCTATGCTTGTCTTCATGATTTTCCAAAGTCCCTAATTAAGCTGGCTTCTTTGTGAGTCCAACACCTGTCACCAACCAGACGCTACACTTAAATTACGTCGGTCCAACAATAAGTAGGGTAACAATTTTCATTGTTTGAAAAATCAGAATATTGAGTAATGACATCTTCATGTGAAAGAGACCCAGACACACAAAAATGGGTGGAGAAGGAGATAAGTTGCCTTAATCTTCTAACATCAAGAACTTCATATGATAGCCAAGTATGAGCGAGGCGCATATAGCCTCTTGGCTATGAATATATATGTAAAACTTATTAAAATTTCCACAATTATATGATCGGAACCCATATTTTAACAGTAAATAAGAGTGATGCTAAGAAACTTGGATAGTGAACCAGTTTAAACCCCTAGATCCATGTCTGAGTTTAACAAAGACAAAGGCAAACGACAAATTTCATTGCCTAGCTTATCCCGACACTATTGTGGAATTAGTCATGTAAAAGATGAAACATCCCTTTCCACCATGTACAAATGTACAATAGCTGAATCTAGTGTACATTTTCACTCTGCTGCTGAATTGGGAGCAAAAACGTCACGTATTCACCTCATTATCTAAGCACTGACTTCGATACATCTTCATCCCGTGTCTTGTTTGAGCATTTTAAGCATATTCATTTTTCCATCACATTTTTTAATACCTCCAAAAATAAATGAATTATCAAGATAAAAGCAAAATCAGGCCACACAAAAATTTTGACATCTTCATCCCGTGTCTTGTTCTGGCTGTGAGGTTAAGTTGAAACCAACTCCAGATCAACTAATATCCATGTTTAATGGAGTGAGTCCTCAATAACCTGTTTCACGTATTCACGAGAACAGATGTTAAGTTTGAATCCGCAATTCATAGCCTGTTTAGTTTATTGAGTTCAAAATCTATTATGTACGCCTATTTGTTCGAGTTTACTAGTACATATACATGATTCGACCAGACCTACTTCAGATGATTGATGAACATATTGTTTTTCTCCTTTTGGTACCAACTTTGAAACCACTAGTTATACACGATTGTCTCAATATAGAAAGAACTAACGGAGTGAGTGGTCAAACCTCTTAACCACGCATTTAAGAAACGAAATACTACCTTGGGTAACTCTTATGATAATTTGAGGAGTTGGTTTCTATATATAGACAATCCCCTAACCATAGCACAAAAATAAAAACAAAATCTTTTTTTGTCCTACCGATAATCAAATTAGGATCATATCCTATAACCGTAACTTAGGTTCGCACAACTCTTCTTTTTATTCAATAAACCACTTAACTATACAGATTTAAAAGGAAGAATCACAACCACAAAAGCTTTGGTATATCCAACATTGGTTTCATATTTTATCCTTCATCCTCTGATTATCTTGTTAGACAAGATGAGCACATTAGAGCTGGTTTTTGTACCTGCTCCATTCATTGGACACCTTGTTTCAACATGCAAGTTTGCAGAGGACCTGCTCAAAAGAGATGAACGACTATGTATTACAATTCTGCTCATAAGGCCACCCCCACCTTGGGATGCCAGCATAGATGCCTACATCAAACGATGTTCCTCTGCTCTCGAGGATGGTCGAATTAGATATATCACACTTGCTCAAGTTGAACCACCATCTTTAGACGAGCTAGCCAAGTCTATTGAGCACTACTTCTCTTTATTAATTGCAAATTATCGATCCCTTGTCAAAGATGCAATCATAAGCAACAAATGGCCTGATTTCAACCCGAAAACAATTGGCCTAGTCATTGACATGTTTTGCAGTTCAATGATTGATGCTGCGAATGAACTTGGCATACCTTCCTATCTTTTCTTCACTTCTGGTGCAGGTTTTCTTGGTTTCCTGTTTTACCTGTCCATTTGGCATGACCTATTTGGGAGAGAATTTAACCACTCAGATGCTGATTTAACAATACCAGTCTATGCTCATCAAGTACCCACGAAAGTTTTGCCTGGCTTTGCATTTAGCAAGGAAGGTTACAACTCATTTCGTAACCATGGTGTCAGGTTCAAAGAAACCAAAGGAATTCTTATCAATACAGTTGCTGAATTCGAAAGCCATGCACTAAATGCCTTAGCATCTAACCCTGAATTACCTCCGGTTTACACAGTGGGATTTTTGCTCGACCTCAAGGGCCAAAAAGGAAAGGGAGATTTCAAGATTGAGGATGAAAAAATCATGAAATGGCTCGACAAGCAGCCAGAGTTATCGGTGCTTTTTTTGTGCTTTGGAAGTGGTGGGGTATTTGAGCCACCACAACTTAGAGAGATGGCAATTGCACTTGAACAAAGTGGGGTTCGATTCTTGTGGTCAATTCGTTGCCCTGTGGGTTCTCAATCTACAAAATTTGAGGAGATATTGCCAGAAGGATTCTTGGAGAGGACAGAAAACAGAGGAATAGTGTGTGATTGGGCACCGCAAGTGGATATCCTGGCTCACAAAGCCACTGGAGCCTTTGTATCTCATTGTGGATGGAATTCGACTTTAGAGAGCTTATGGCATGGAGTTCCAATGGTGACCTGGCCACTCTATGCAGAGCAACAAATTAATGCGTTTCAATTGGCTACAGATCTTGAGATGGCAGTGGAGTTGAGATTGGATTACAGGATGCTTGGTGCTGATGGTGAAGTTGTGAAGGCAGAGGAGATTGAAAGAGCTATAAGCTGTATCATGGACAATGAAAATCCCGTGAGGAAGAAAGTTAAAGACATGGGAAAAATTTGCACGAACGCATTGATGGAAGGCGGATCTTCTTTCATTTCCATTGGAAAATTCATTGAAAGCATTCCAGATTCCTAGTATTAAGAAAAGAAATTTACTACTTTCTATACTCTATGGTAGCAGACTCTTATATTACATTCGAGGAATGATGTTTCAATTTAAGTATGTTAGTGAATATGTGCTTTTGCTAAAGTGTCTAGGTGTATGTCTATTAACCAACCATAATCCAAGCAAAGATGGCGATAAGTTCTTCCTTGATACAGGAGTTATGGCCTCATTACAGTAATTCGGTTTCTCTAGTAAGATCAATCAATGCTAAAAGTTCATTAATGGGAGTTCTGCACTCAAAAGTCCATTGCATACAAATTGTTATATCGCAAGTACAATTGCAAAACGTGTAAAAGAAGATAAAATTACATCTGATAAAAATGCACTGATAGCACAAAAGTTTTCTACACTGTCACGACCCAAAAATCCTGGATGGTCGTGAGGGCACCCGAACAAACCCCATCAGGCGAACCCACTCGCTATATTAACAATTAACCTCAATAATATTAAAAAAATAATATAATAAATGTTGAGAGCTGGTTTTCAAGCATGACAAACGAGAAGGACTCCTAGGTTCTCACTAAGGACCTAGTCCTTAGAATGAAGGGCACAGGTGATCGAAAAGATTACGGATTGCAAATCCCTGCGGAACTAGGAGTAGTGGCGCGCGATTGAGCATACATCCTAGTCAGACTAAAAGAAGCTGTGTCCAGGCTGTGTCTGCGATGTGTGAAAAGGAGTTGGACTTCAACAAGGAAAGGAGTTACTGGGAATCCTGACTTGCCTTAATTAAAAGGATTCCTTGTAGAACTCTACTAGGGTTTAAAGACCTATATATATGCAAGTAGTAGAGGCAGCCGAAATCAGTTATTCACAAACAGAGAGTTGGGAGCATACAAAGGCGATCTAGCATCTTTCTACGTGAGTAAACTGCAGAAGACAACTTGTGTGCGAGCAGTGTATCGAGTCTAGATTTTCTGTCTAGGTTCGTCAAGTTGCAAGTTGACTTTAATTAGATCTTTCATAGTTTTACCTATTGGCTTATTCAGAAGCACATGTATTAGGTGAACCTTTGTGTAATTACTGAGAAGCTAGAGTTTAGCTTTGAGTAGTAAGTAGGGTCTAGAGTGTAGCCCCTTGGTTACAAAGTTTGTAATCAGAAACATTGCTCTTGTGTTAGTGGATTTAGTGCTAAATCCCAGAGTGTGGGTCGTAGTTTTTTTCTCCCTTGAGCAAGGAGTTTTTCCACGTAAAAATCCCGGTGTTCTTAAGTGTATGTTTGTGTGATTTGAGTGTTCCAGGGAGCAACAGAGAAAATCTGAGAACCAGGTTCTTCATCAGAAGAACAAGGTTCTTGAAACGAAAATCGGAGGACACTATTCAACCCCCCCCCTCTTCTAGTGTCTCAAGGAGGTGCATAAAGTATAACAAGTGGTATCAGAGCGGGTCTTCTTGTGAGAGGTTAACACCTTAAGAAGGATCAAAATGAGTGCACCACCTACCATCACTGAAGGTCAGTCAGTTCAGAGACCTCCACAGTTCAACGGGCAATACTATGCTTGGTGGAAAAGCAGGATGGAGAACTACATATGTGCTGAAGACTATCAACTCTGGCTGATAGTCTCTGAAGGAAATCTGATTCCCACCAAAGTAGTAGGTGAAGGAGATGCTGCTAAGCAAGAACCTAAACCAAAAGAAGAGTTCAATGAAACGGATTATAAGATGATTGAAAAAAATCACAAAGCCAAAAGACTGGTCATTTGTGGTCTTGGTCCTGAAGAGTTCAATCGTGTATCATCTTATAAGACTGCTAAGGAAATATGGGATGCGTTGCAGGTTGCACATGAAGGAACCACAGAAGTGAAGGATTCCAAGCGAAGAATGCTGAAAAGGCAATTTGAACTTTTCACCATGGGTGAGAAAGAGTCAATTCAGGACATGATGACAAGGTTGACGATCATCACTAATGAAATGAGATCCCTGGACATGGAATTGCCTGAAATAGAGATGGTCGATAAAGTCCTGAATGTGCTGCCTGAAGCATGGGAACCCAAAATGACTGCTATCATTGAATCCAAACCTCTGAAATCAATTAAGCTTGAAGAACTAGTTGGAAGCTTGAAGACTCATGAGATGATGAAAGACTCAAAGGCTAAGCCATCTGTAAAGAAGGACAAGATCCTTGCTCTTGAAGCAACTGAAGAAACTGATGGGTATATTGATCTTCAATCAGTTGAAGCAGCAATGGTGAGTGCCTTAAGACAGAAGCTGAACCTGGGAAGGTTCAAGGGATTCAAGAGAGATGGAAAAGAGGGTTCTAGCAGGAAGAACATAGTTGACAGTCCTGACTACTCAGGGTGCTTCAAATGTTTCAAAAAAGATCATACTGTAGTAGACTGTCCTATGTGGGAAATAGAATGGATGAAAAATAAAGCATCCAAGGAAAAGGAGAAAGATACACCAAAGGAAGCTGACAAAGATAAAAGGAAGTCAAGACGACCTCCAAACTTCAGAGCAGAAAGAAGAAAGAAGAAGGAGGCATTCTATGCTACATGGGGACCCACTGACAGTGAATCCGACCATGAAAAGGATTCTGGAGATGACTCGCCATTGGCACTAATGGGTATGTCAGAAAACAGTTCTGATGAAGAAGATCTTCGAGATTTGAGAGGAGGAAGAGATCCGTCAAAACTCCCTGTGTTTAACGGAACTTACTACAGGAACTGGAAGAAACAAATGAAGACCTTCTTGCAAGCCACAGACTACAGTCTTTGGCTAATTGTGAAAAGAGGACCCCATGTCCCTGTAAAAGGGCTGCAAATGGTGTCCTAGTGCCAAAGAAGGTGGAAGAACTGGATCCCCAAGACCTTCTCTGGCTTCAGGCAAATGCCAAAGCTGAATGGTACTTGAAAAGAGGACTTACCTATGATGTGCTAGCTAAAATTTCTGAGTGTAAGTCAGCCAAGGAAGTCTGGGAAAGGCTGAAAGAGGTGTACTCAGATGATGTTCAAAAGAAGGACTCAGCTCTCATGGCAACAGATGGAACTGAAGACGCTCATTCTGCAGAGTATGCCTATCTGAACTAAAAGAAACCTTGCATACATACTCTTTTGAAAATCTGATCTTAATCACTGCTACCTTGATTGAGGGTTATGAAAAGGAGAAGCTTGAAAAGGAAAAACTAGCTGAAGAATTAAGTAATCTTAGAACTAAACACAAGAGTCTCCTAGAACAGAACATTGAACTAGAAGAAGTCAATGCCGTCTTGAAAGGACAGACTCTGGTGTCCAACTCTAAAATCACTGATCTTGAACTGGAATGCAATCAGTTAAAAGAAAGTGCAAATGGTAAGCAAATAATAAGTGAAGTTCAAACCTTTTTAGAAAATGAATTAAAAAGAGCAAATGAAATTCTGTATCAGGAAACTGAGAAGAACAAGGTCGTAAGTCAAAAGGTTGAAAAAGCAAAAATTGAGCTTACCAAGTTAACCAAGTGGAACAAATCATCAGAGGCAATGAACTGGTTTCTTGAGAATCAAAACAGAGGAAAACAAGGATTAGGATTCAAGAAACCATTGCCTCCTTATAACCCTAAAAGCAAGTACGTAGGGTTACCCTGCAACATGCTGTGTACTTTTTATGGTGAAACAGGTCATATCAAACAAAAATGTATACATGTAAGCAAGGCAAAGGCTAAAAACAAAAGAAGTGTTTTACCTAAATAGGCTAGACAGGACCTGATTTATCCATTCTCTAGTAAGAAGGGACCCAAGCTTGTCTGGGTTCCTAAGGCTAACCCCTAATTTGTTTTGCAGGCTGGAGTGAGGGAAAACAACCCAAGCTGGATTCTTGACAGTGGTTGTTCGAGGCACATGACTGGAGATAGGAGAAAATTTCTCTCACTTGCAGTATTTCAAGGAGGCAGTGTGGCCTTCGGAGGAGGAAAAAGTGGTCAAATAGTTGGAATTGGAAAGATTAGGAGAACTCTAGATCATGCCATTGAGAATGTTTATTGTGTTGATGGTCTTAGACACAATCTGTTGAGTATCTCTCAATTATGTGACAGAGGAAATGAAGTGAAATTCACGTCTGTAGGATGCATTGTGAAGAACCTACAGAGTGGAGAAATTGTAATGGAAGGAAAAAGGGTGAACAATGTTTACAAGGCATCGCTGAAGTCATTACCTAAAAACAATCTTACATGTCTAAATGTACAAGAGAGTGACTCTCAGCTGTGGCACAAAAGAATGAGACATGCAAGTCTCTCACAACTGAACAAGCTTGTATCAAAGGAGCTGGTTCGTGGATTGCCGAGTAAGAGATTTGAAAACATTAAGATGTGTGATGGGTGTGTGAAGGGAAAGCATGTTAGGTCATCTTTTAAGTCCAAGAAGGTGGTAAGCACATCAAAACCACTTGAACTGTTGCATATGGATCTTTGTGGACCTATGAGAGTCAGAAGTAGAGGAGGAAAGAGATTCGTGTTTGTGATTGTTGATGACTACTCTCGATACACATGGACTCTGTTCTTGGAAACTAAAGATGAAGCTTTTGACAGCTTTAAAGACTGGGCTGGTGTAGTTCAGAAGAGGCTAAGTCTTGAACTCATTAGCATCAGATCTGATCATGGAACTGAGTTTCAAAACTCAAAATTCTCTAAATATTGTGCAAGGAACAGTATAGATCATAACTTCTCCGCTCCAAGAACTCCCCAACAAAATGGAGTGGTAGAGAGGAAGAACAGATCTCTGGAAGATATGGCCAGAACTATGCTGTTGTCAAGTGGTCTTGCAAGAAATTTTTGGGCTGAGGCTATAAATAATGCATGTTACCTGCTGAACAGGTGTTCAATCAGAGCAATTCTTGACAAGACTCCATATGAGTTACTCAGAGGGAGAAAGCCAAACATTGCTCATCTAAGACCGTTTGGGTGCAGATGCTTTGTTCACAACAATGGAAAAGAACCCCTGGGAAAGTTTGATGCTAGGAGTGATGAGGCAATATTTCTTGGCTATTCGACCCAAAGCAAGGC
This sequence comes from Petunia axillaris subsp. axillaris, assembly GCA_029990575.1. Lineage (NCBI taxonomy): Eukaryota > Viridiplantae > Streptophyta > Magnoliopsida > Solanales > Solanaceae > Petunia > Petunia axillaris. The sequence goes on along the minus strand of JARKNS010000002.1, from coordinate 48,412,342 downwards.
ATAAAAAGTGTTCAATAAAAGGACACAGACAGTGGAAGAAAGTATGCATGTGGTCTTTGATGAGTCAGACAGGGCACTGGAGGAACGTGAGACAGATGATCAAGAAATTGGACTTAGCAGGGAAGAAGGTGTGCATGAACTGGAAGACTCTGAAGACAAGGAGACATCAGGAGGAGATCCAAGTGCATTGGAACAAGGGGTAAATCTGACAGGGGGAACTGCTGATGAAGCTGATGATCCAGCAAGTCAAGAAGAAACTCACCAGGATGAGAACGAGAGTTCTTCCAGTCATGTCAAACTAAGGCCATGGAAACACCAAAGATCTCATCCTTTGGAGAATGTCCTATCAGAACTGGATACAGGAATCATGACCAGGTCAGCCTTGAAGAATTTCTGTGCCTTCTTTGCATTCCTGTCATATGTGGAACCAAAGAACGTAAATGAGGCCCAAGAATACCCAGATTGGATTCTGGCTATGCAGGAGGAATTGCATCAATTTGAAAGAAGCAAAGTGTGGCATCTAGTTCCTAAGCCAAAGGACAGATCAATAATTGGAACCAAATGGGTATTCAGGAACAAACTAGATGAGCATGGTATAGTGACGAGAAACAAAGCAAGATTAGTAGTGAAAAGCTATAGTCAAGAAGAAGGAATTGACTATGATGAGACCTTTGCACCTGTGGCAAGGATGGAGGCTATCAGAATGCTAATTGCTTTTGCTACATACATGGAGTTCACACTATATTAGATGGATGTGAAGAGTGCCTTTTTAAACGGATACCTGAATGAAGAAGTCTATGTTATACAGCCACCAGGCTTTGTGAATAATGAATTCCCTGATCATGTTTACAAACTGGACAAGGCTCTTTATGGACTGATGCAAGCCCCTAGAGCTTGGTATGAAAGGCTATCAGGATTTCTACTGAAGAATGGGTTCTCAAGAGGAAAGATTGACAACACACTGTTTCTCAAAAAGAAAGGAAAGGACCTATTGGTGGTTCAAGTGTATGTTGATGATATTATTTTTGGTGCCACTGATGAGGGGCTATGCAAAGGCTTTGCTGATCTGATGGGAAGTGAATTTGAAATGAGCATGATGGGAGAACTAAATTTCTTCCTTGGATTGCAAATAAAGCAAATGCCTGAAGGAACTATGATTCACCAGCAGAAGTATGTCAAGGAACTACTGAAGAAGTTTGATATGGAAGGAGCAAAAGAAATGACTACTCCCATTGCACCTGGGACAAAGTTGGACATGGATAAACTCGGTCCTTCAATTGACGAGACAAAATACAGAGGAATCATAGGATCACTTCTTTATCTCACAGCCAGCCGACCTGACATTGTATATAGTGTAGGACTGTGTGCTAGATTTCAGTCCAAACCCAAGGAGTCACATTTGACAGCTGTGAAGAGGATCCTGAGATACCTGAAAGGAACTCAGGACCTTTGTCTCTGGTACCCAAGAGGAGGAACTTTTGAATTAATCGGTTTTGCTGATGCAGACTATGCAGGTCACCTGGTGGACAGGAAAAGCACTTCAGGAATGGCACACTTTCTGGGTCCCTGTTTGATCTCTTGGGCCACAAAGAAGCAAAACTCAGTTGCCCTATCAACTGCTGAAGCCGAGTATGCGGCAGCTGCATTATGCTGTTCACAGTTGCTGTGGATCAAACAACAACTGGAGGACTTCGGCATCAAGTGTGGTGTTGTGCCAATTTTCTGTGATAATACTAGTGCAGTAAACATTGCCAAGAACCCAGTCCAACATAAAAGAACCAAGCACATTGATATTAGACACCACTTCTTGAGAGATAATGTGGAAAAAGGTCTGATCACTATGAATTCTTGCAGGACTGAGGATCAAATTGCTGATATATTTACTAAAGTTTTGAACAAGGTACAGTTTGAGAGGAACATGTTAGAATTAGGGATGACCAAAATACACGGATGATCCAGCAGGAAAATCCTCATGTTTGGTTAGTAGAGTATTTGATTGTCTATGTTTGAATTTTGTCATTAATATTCAGTCTAACATGGTACTTTTATTAGTACACTTGTTCAGTTTTTAGCACCAGGTAAGAACAATGTGATCCCATGAAGAACCTACTATGTACTAAGAAGGAATCAGTCAAAGCATGAGGAATCATGTCCAGGTACACTTACACTACCCTACATGATAAAAGTCATAACTGAATTAAATTGTCAATCACACGTGTGTCAAGGGAGATCCTCCATGTTCTTATAACTGTCCAAAATTATAGGAACAAATTCCTTTTCTGGGTAGAATTTTAATTGATGTTTTGGACCCCACTACTCAATTAAGTCCATAACCGTCAAAACTCTTAACTCTTCCCGGTTTTCAAAAATTTTAAAAAGCTGCTTTTTCTCCTTTTTATCATTACTACCTTGCCTTCCCAAGACATTGTCAAATCACCGAAACCCTTTCCCTCTTAACCTTACCTCCCAACCCCTTACCATCCACTCACTTCTTCCTCTCAAAATCAAAATTCTCTCTCAAAACCCTAAAACCAGAAAATTTGTCTATCTCTGTGGCAACACATAAAAACCGTGTCAAAATGTCTGAAAAACTACCACCATCTACGCTTGCCCAAAGAATTGCAAGGGCTCGTGCAAAATTTCTTCAAAAAGGGGACAAAAAGCTGGTAAAGAAGTTGAGGTTAAGGACGACTTCCACTACACCTATCGCACAAAGTTCATCACAACCACTACATGAGGTAATCTCCACTCCTATCTTATCTACACCTGTTACTTCAGTAGATATGAACAACCCTGGAATGGTAGAAACTGAAACCCTAGTGACAGGGTTAGACAAAATTATAGGTGTTGAGCATGTTGAACAAATAGATAGAGGGAACTCATGTGAGGCAGAGCGTGACCATGTAGGAGATGAACTTAGGAAAGGATCGCAGGTGCCTGTGGTAGTTGAGTCTGGTGAGAGTTTGAATGTTGCAGAAAAAGTAATAGAAAAATTCAAGGAGGATGATAGGGTTGAGAAAGTTAGGGAAAAGTCTGTGCCAGAAAGTCCAGTTGTTAGAGGACTTGAATATGATGAAGCCCCAGAGAATTTGGTGCAAGAGCCTGTTGCTTGCCAAAATTCCACTGAGGTTGATGATGCAGACATAGATTGGACAGATTCTGAGGAAGAAGGAAAGAAAGAGGAAATGTTGGAAAAGACTGAATTAAAAGAAACTCCCAAGGTGGCTGAAGAACCAAAAAGAAAAAGGAAGTTTGGAGAAGAAGATGAAAAATTGGCAGGGGAGGAAGAGGAAGAGGAAGTTGTATTTCTGAAAGAAAATATAGTGGAGCCTGAGAAGAGAAGAAGGTTAGTGAAAGGGGGAAAACCAGTGCTGAAGACAAGGCTGGTTGATGAAGAGTGTGATGAGAGTGGCAGTGTTGACAAGGTTGTCTATGAACCTGTGGCCAGAAGGGTTGGCACGTCTGTTTTAAAACAACAATTGGAAAAGGTTGGAAAGCTGGAGAAAACAGTGACTAATGTAAGAGATAGAGAAGCAAGGAAGAAGGAGGAAGAAAGAAGAGTTGAGAAAACTCAGGAGGAAAGTGATGATGATGCAGGTAGCTATGCTGAGCCAAGTGACTCAGATACTGATAGTGAAGCTGAGACAAGAAGAAGAAGAAGAGGCAGTGAGGATGAAACTGACAGGGTGGATTTCTTCTCTAAACATCAGGTGTTGCATGGCAGCATCCTGCATGATGAGAAAGAGTTTCATATGAAGCCATTACTCAGAATGATTGGTCACCAAGGCTGGTTGGGACTTGGGGTTGTTTGGCAACAAGGATAGAAAGTTGTATGCTGATGAGATCAGACAGTTCTATACAAATTGCAGAGTCAATGCTAGGAGGGTGTTCACAACTGTGAGAGGTGTGGAGATTGAATTTGGGAGACCCGAGCTTGGGGGTAATTCTTGACATACCTGCTGAAGGTTATTGCAGGTACATTAAGCTCAAATGGCCAAAGAGGACTGATGGAGTCACTCCTCTAGATGTTGTCAAGAAATTCTCAGGAAAACCCAAGTTGAGAAAGGAGAGGAAGGTAGACAAGAAGGAAATGGAACCTGCACATCAACTGTTGTTTGAGTTTGTGCACAGGTTTCTTCTACCAAGAGGAGAGAGGAACTGCGAGGCCAGTGCTTTGGACCTGACTTACATGGATCTGCTGGACAAGGGGTGAAGATTAATTTGCCTGGGCTGACAATTAGACACATCAAAAGAATTGCTGACACAGAGCAGAAGCCACACTCCCTCTTACATTCCTACATCATTCAACAGGTACTAGAGCACTTTGGGGTCCCTTTAGAAGATGGGAAGAAGCCAACCATTCACCAAATGTTTGGGATAAATGTGCTGAAAAATTGCGACTTCTTTAGAGAAAGCAGAGCTTCAAAGAGACCAATGCAGGCCAAGCATGAGCAGGAGGAGGAGAGTGAGGATTATGGTCCTGAAGAGGACATTGATGCTGTGAAGGAGCTTGAGACGCATGTCCTTGAGGTAAATGAAGAAAATACTGAGCTCCACAGACAGTTGAAGTTGAAGGATCAAGAAATTGATCGTTTGAAAATAGATTGCCACAAGTATGAGGCCGAGTTGTTGATGGAAAGGGCCAAAAATACGAAGCAACTTGAGGCACTTGTCAAACACTTCAACGTTCAGCTTTGAATCCTCCTATCCTACCCTATTCTGTTCTAGTCTCTTCTCTCTACCTGTTGTCTACCCCCTCTTATGCTCTCCTGATCACATGTGTTGGATGTTTAAGACAATTTATTCTGTTGTGTACTTAATATTGGGGTTGTGCTGTTGACACAACCTGGATGATGATTTTAAATTTTCTTATGCTTATGACAATGTTTCATGCTTTAGTCATTGGTTTTGATTGGGCCCTTATTCTTGCTTATGTGTGCTATTATTACTGACTTGTTGCCTTGTGCTTTAGACTGAGTTTCATTGACAAGTTCATGCAGGGATTCGAATCGTTTCGATGATGCCAAAAGGGGGAAGAAGGAAATGTTGGAGTGTTTGTGACCTAATTCATCATCTGTTTCTTTTTACTTGTTATCTTTTGTTTGTTTGCTGGTATTTATGTCTACTCACGTTCTTGGGCAACATTTGTTTGTCATCATCAAAAAGGGGGAATTTGTTGAGAGCTGGTTTTGAAGCATGACAAACGAGAAGGACTCCTAGGTTCTCACTAAGGAGCTAGTCCTTAGAATGAAGGGCACATGTGATCGAAAAGATTACGGGTTGCAAATCCCTGCGGAACTAGGAGTAGTGGCGCGTGATTGAGCATACATCCTAGTCAGACTAAAAGAAGCTGTGTCCAGGCTGTGTCTGCGAAGTGTGAAAAGGAGTTGGACTTCAACAAGGAAAGGAGTTACTGAGAATCCTGGCTTGCCTTAATTAAAATGATTCCTTGTAGAACCCTACTAGGGTTTAAAGACCCATATATATGCAAGTAGTAGAGGCAGCCGAAATCAGTTATTCACAAACAGAGAGTTGAGAGCATACAAAGGCGATCTAGCATCTTTCTACGTGAGTAAACTGCAGAAGACAACTTGTGTGCGAGCAGTGTATCGAGTCAAGATTTTCTGTCTAGGTTCGTCAAGTTGCAAGTTGACTTTAATTAGATCTTTCATAGTTTTACCTATTGGCTTATTCAGAAGCACATGTATTAGGTGAACCTTTGTGTAATTACTGAGAAGCTAGAGTTTAGCTTTGAGTAGTAAGTAGGGTCTAGAGTGTAGTCCCTTGGTTACAGAGTTTGTAATCAGAAACATTGCTCTTGTGCTAGTGGATTCAGTGCTAAATCCCAGAGTGTAGGTCGTGGTTTTTTTCTCCCTTAAGCAAGGAGTTTTTCCACGTAAAAATCCCGGTATTCTTGAATGTATGTTTGTGTGATTTGAGTGTTCCAGGGAGCAGCAGAGAAAATCTGAGAACCAGGTTCTTCATCAGAAGAACAAGGTTCTTGAAACGAAAATCGGAGGACACTATTCAACCCCCCCTTCTAGTGTCTCAAGGAGGTGCATAAAGTATAACAATAAAGTTCAAGTTGTGACTTTTATTACTGAAATACGCAGAATATCCCATAGTGCAAACAAAAGGTCTAGTCCTCTACCATAAGCCATGAACATCTATAAGATAAATGTTGAATAAAATATTCCGAATGTCTGAAACAATAAATGACAGGAATAAAATAATAGAAAGGTGCGCCACCACGGAATGAGGATGGTTTTCTCACCGCTGATCAATAGGAAAATCTTCAACTCTGGTCACGGGGCTCGCTGATACTCGGAACCGTATCTGCCCGAACAGATAATAAGAAACAATAAAGAAAATAACGTAAGTCAAAAGGACTTAGCAGGTGGGTAGACTAGTTCCTATGAAAGACAGGAAACTAGTCTGAGCAATAAATTAACAGAATAGAGGAGGGAGAGAAAGAAACATGTTATAATTTGCTATTTAAATAGTCCATCAAATCACACCATTCAATATCAATAAATCTCATTCAAGAACCAACAATTAAACTCAATTAATAAGCCAGCAGAATATGTGGGCTAACTCCGAAAAGATGTGATAGTGGTCCAACTCCGAGGCTATCAAATGTACCAACTCAAAAATAGATAGTGGACGAACTCCGAGGCTATCATATGGACAAACTCCGAAACATTATCAATTGGACCAACTCCGACATATCAAAGTAATCATAAATTTTCATGTCAAACATACACATAACTTGCAATACTTTAAACAACAACCAGGAGTAAACATAATCCAGGGAAAACAACACATATTCCAAGTAAACATTTAAATACAATGAAAAGGTGTAAAATGTTACACCTAGGGCAATGCACATACAAGGAACGTATGTACAATATACCGCGTGGACTAGTTCCACCAAAGAAAGGGATAGAACCACCTACCTTTGTTCGAAGAAGCAAACCACTACTCAACAACCGTCTTTCCTTGTCGAATCTCCTCCAAACGGTCTTGCTCTAAGTAAATAAACGGAATCCATGATTAATATATTGATTTAAATCTTCGAATCTAAAACTTGTTAGCCACCCTTAAGTTTACGAGTCTAAAATTGTAGTTATACTTAATCTTGGTACAAATTTATATATAGCTGTAATACTAATGCTTTGATTTCGATTGTAATCATACTGTTTAGTAAAATAGTAATAGAAAATAATTATAGGAGCAAACTAATACAGTACGCCATCTCATTAGATGGAAGGAGTAGATTACAATAAATAGTATTAACTTCTGCTATTTAATCTCACCTTTGCATTTAACAACTTTTGTCATCTTTGCAATGATGTTTTTGTCTCCTCATGATTATTACCATCATTATCATTTTTAGTAAACTATTATATATAATAAAATAGAGAACAATGGCTGCAAACTCCCTCACTTACTAATACCTATCAGAAGCCATGGTTTAACACGTAAAAGTCATCCCACCAACAAACAATTATCTATTCGTTACCCTCATCCCAATCATTAATGTAATCATACTAAGCTACCATTGCATTACATAATTCTCATAGTTATGCTAAAGTTTGGCATCTGCCATATAGACTCAATTATAACATAGAGCGAGAGTATAATTAATACCTGGTACACTTGAGTGCAGTTCCAGGAATCACAAGACTGAATGTCTAAGGTCGAAAGTTGGTACTCCAAATTAGTTTTAAAACGCCGCACCAGGAAACTGCTTCTTCGCAGCTCCGCTATTTCTTTTGTATTTCTAATTACAGCCGAAAGCTGTGAGTTACTTTTATTCTAAAAACCTAGACTGTATATCACATAATCTCAATATATCTCAGCAATTAACCCCACTTCTCTACTGTTATAAGTTTTCACTTAAATCCCAATTAATAAGGAAAATGTTTAGTTGGTCCAAGAGTTAATCCAAATTATATCTCATACCCTTCTTCCAACTCATAATTTACATAAGTAATTATTCTATGGTAATAATTAAAATAAATGTACCGAAACTAACAAAATAACTAGGAAAAATAACATTTGTAAAATATCAGGTCATTACATACTCCCCACTTAAACTCTCGTTCGTCCTCGAACGATACTTGAATAATCTAAGCCCTATATGACTGCACAAGAGGCAATAGCAAAAGATATAAGTAAATCTCAACCAGTCAAGTGTCATGACACATACCTGGAGTCTCAAACAAGTGAGGATATTTCTCTCGCATACTCGCCTCAATCTCCCATGTAGCCTCATCTTGTGGACGATTTCTCCACTGCACCTTTACTAAAGGAATTTCTTTTGATCTCAACTTGCGAATATCCCTCTCAACTATAGCAATCGGGATCTCCTCATAAGCGAGGTTCTCATCCAACTGAATTGTATTCGCCTCAATAACGTGAGTAGGATCATGAACACATTTTCGAAGCATAGAAATATGAAAAACTGGATGAACCGGCATCGAATCGGGTAAAGCAAGCTTATAAGCAACATAACCAATACGCTGAATAATATCAAACGAGGACTCAATTTGCCTTTCCTCCCAAATCTCATCACACCTCGCATCGGTGACACCTTTAAGTAAACCAAATCACCCTCCATAAACACCAAGTCCGGGTCCTCCGATTTGCATATGATATATGCCTACTCTGAGCAGTCCGTAAGCAATCCTGAATAATCCGTACCCTATCCAAAGTCTGTCGCACATAATCTGGACCTAAAGCAATCACCTCACCAGACTCAAACCATCCCACTGGAGAGCGACACCTACGCCCGTACAAAGCCTCAAACGGTGCCATCCGAATAGAAGACTAGTAGCTATTATTATAGGCAAATTCTGCTAGGGGTAAATGGTCATCCCAATGACCACCAAAGTCCAGCGCACAAGCTCTCAACATATCCTCTAGTATCTGTATAGTCCGCTCTGACTGACCATCCGTCTATGGGTGAAATGCAGTACTAAGCTGAACCTTAGTCCCCAACTCTCGCTGAAATGACTGCCAAAACCGTGCTGTGAACTGAGAGCCTCTATCTGAAATAATAGAAAGTGGAGTACTATGCAATCGGAAAATATGCTCAATAAAAATCTGAGCCAACTTCTTTGCTGAATATGTAGTCTTCACTACAATAAAGTGAGCAGACTTGGTAAGTCTATCAACCACCACCCAAACCGAGTCATGCTGTCTCAAAGTCCTAGGCAAACCAACAACAAAGTCCATAGTGATCATCTCCCACTTCCACTCGGGAATAGGTAATGCCTGGGATAAATCTGCGGGTCTTCTATGCTCGTACTTGACCTGCTGACAGTTTGAGCATCGAGACAGGTGCTCAACAACATCCTTCTTCATTCCCTTCCACCAGTATAACTCACGAAGGTCAAGATACATCTTAGTGGTACCAGGATAAATAGAATATTGCGAGCTGTGTGCCTCATCAAATACCAACCGCCTCAAGTCATCAATATTAGGAACACACAAACGACTGTTGAGACGAAGGACACCATCATCACTAACTGTAAACTCTGACGCTCCCCCACTTAGGGCTGTCTCACAACTTTAGCAAATAAGAATCCTCATACTGCCTCTCCTTGATCTGATTGGCAAGAGAAGACTGGGTCATCATACAAGCAAACACCCTGTCAGGCACTAGGCTGAATACTCTAAGCCTCTGGTTAGTCAAAGTCTGCAAATCAGTCGCCAAGGGCCTCATATCAGCATCTAAATATGCAAGACTACCCATAGACTTCCGACTCAATGCATCAGCTACAACATTGGCCTTTCCCGGGTGATAACGAATGGTAAGATCATAATCCTTGATCAACTCGAGCCATCTACGTTGCCTACCATTTAAATCCTTCTGATTAAATAGGTGTTGTAAGCTCTTGTGATCAGTGAAAATCTCACAAGGCTCACCATAAAGATAGTGCCTCCAGAGTTTCAAAGCAAACACAACTGCTGCCAACTATGGGTGTCAAACGGGTATACGGGTCCGGGTTCGGGTTGTAAAATTGTAACCCCACAGGTTCCGGGTACGGGTTTAAATTACGGGTTTTTAACGGATACGGGTTTCGGCTAGAAAAAAAAAACCCGTGCGGGTTCGGGTCTTAGCGGGTAGGGGTACGGGTTCGGGTCTTAACAAATGGGGTTTGGCTACGGGTTATAATTTTATTTTTTAATAATATTATTTTAAATAATTAAAATAAATTAAAAAAAGATCAATAGGAAAAACTCAAAGAGTTACTTTATTTAAGATACTTGAACTATTAAAGTCTTAAATATTAAACTTCCAAATTTAAAAAGTGCAACATCAAAACTATAATGAAAATTCAAATTACAAATTTAAATATGCCTAATTCTTTGTGTAATTTCTTCCATGTCATTTCCATCATGCTCCGGTGTAGGTGCCATTGATGGTGCTTGATCACTTAATAGAATTTCTTCAAGGTTATCATCTTGTTCTAGTGAGTCTTCAATTCCTTGATTTCTTCGCTCCGATCTAATCCAGACTCGTAAACAAATTAGAACGACCAAAGCATTATTACCTAAAGAGTGGCGGGTATCACCTATCATTTGTCTTCCTGGGCTAAATGAACTTTCTGATATAATTAGTTGTATGCGACGACATGTAATTCAAAATATTTTATGTAGTGAATTAAATAATTATATTTTCTAATATACGATCCCATAATTACTTTGTCCGACTCCAAGTAGCTTATTTTCTGAGGTATATATCGAAATTAATAGTTGAAGTTCTATACCATATTAGAGTAATATATATTCAAACTTCAAAGTGTTGATTTATTATGGAATATAAAGTATTTTTTTAATTAAATAAATAATTTGTTTCTCTTGAACATATTTCACTACTAACAATATGGACACAAAACAAATTAAACCATGAGTGGAAAACTTGTGTATACATTTCTCTCCGCGTACAAGTTTTATTACTCAGTTTATTTTAACGGGTACGGGTATATCCATTAATACCCCATAATTTTGACGGGTCTTAACGGATACGGGTATTTGTTAAGAAAAAAAAACCCGTTCGGGTAGGGGTATTTTAGGGGGTCTATGGGTCCGGGTCCGGGTTTTTGCGGGTCCGGGTGGGGTCGGGTTTTAATGAGTCCGGGTCCGGGTTTTGACGGGTAGACCCCTACCCGTTTGACACCCATACTGCCAACTCTAAGTCATGGGTAGGGTAGTTCTTCTCACTCACCTTCAGCTGCCTCGATGCATATGCAATAACCCTACCATTTTGCATTAAGACACACCCTAAACCGATACGAGAGGCATCACAATATACTACAAACCCACTTGAACCAGTAGGAAGAGTCAATACTGGAACAGTAGTCAATAAGGATTTGAGCTTCTGAAAGCTCGCCTCACACTCCTCTGACCATCGAAATTGCACAGCTTTCTGGGTCAAGCGGGTCAGCGGAGCTGCAATAGAAGAAAACCCCTGAACAAATCGCCGGTAGTACCCTGCCAACCCAAGGAAACTACGTATCTCTGTCGAAGAAGTAGGTCGTGGCCAATTCTGAACTGCCTCAATTTTCTTCGGATCAACTTTAATGCCTTCCCTAGACACAATGTGACCCAAGAATGCCACAAAATCTAACCAGAATTCACATTTAGAGAACTTGGCGTATAGCTTCTGATCCCGAAGTGTCTGCATAACAGCTCTCAAGTGCTCCTCATGCAACGCTCGGCTATGGGAATAAATCAAGATATCATCAATAAAGATAATGACAAATAAGTCCAAGTAAGGACTGAACATTCGGTTCATTAAATCCATAAAAGCTGTCGGGGCATTTGTAAGCCCAAATGACATAACCAGAAATTCATAGTGACCATAACGGGTCCGGAAGGCCGTCTTTGGGATATCACTCTCACGAATCTTCAACTGATGATAACCAGATCTCAAGTCAATCTTAGAAAAGAATTTAGCTCCTTGCAGCTGATCAAACAAGTCATTAATACGAGGCAACAGATACTTGTTCTTTATCGTCACCTTGTTCAGCTGCCTATAGTCAATACACATCCGCATCGAGCCATCTTTCTTCTGAACAAGTAATACTGGAGCTCCCCAAGGTGAAACACTGGGTCTGATAAATCCCTTACTAAGTAAATCCTGCAACTGCTCCTTTAATTCTCTCAGATCAGCAGGAGCCATACGATAAGGAGGAATAGAGATAGGCTGCGTACCGGGAACAACATCTATGCTAAATTCAATATCTCTATCAGGAAGAACACCCGGTAAATCCTCTGGAAACACATCAGCAAATTCACACACAATAGGAATAGAATCAATAGACGGGGACTCAATGTTGGTGTCCCGGATCAATGGTAGATAGGCTAAACACCCTTTGCCTAACATGTGTCTAGCCTTTATGAAAGAGATAACCTTGCCCGAAGGTGCAAGATAAGAACCGTGCCACTCCACCGAGGGTGCACCTGGAATAGAAAGCCGGACTGTCTTGGCATGACAATCAAGAGTCGCGTAACAAGATGCCAACCAATCTATACCCATGATCACATCATAGTCTACCATGTCAAGAACTAATAAATCAACAACGGTTTGCTGACCCTGGATAGAGACTACACAACCTGGATATACTCGATCTACCATAATAGACTCTCCAACCGGTGTCGAAACACAAAAGGGATCATTAATAAGCATATAATCAATATTGAAACCCGCAGCGAAATATGGCTATACATAGGAATAAGTGGAACCAGGATCAACAAGTGAATAAGCATCACGACCACATATAGAAATCATACCTGTGACCACAGCATTGGATGCCACCACATCCTGCCTAGCTGGGAGAGCATAAATCTGATCCCTAGTCTGAGCCTGAGGGTGAACACCACCTGAATATCCACCGCCTGATCGACCACAACCAGAATGACCATTGCCTGGGTGACCACCGCTAGAATAACCATGACCTGAATGACCACCATCTGAAGAACCACGGCCTGAATAACCACGGCCTGAATTACCACCACTAGGATGACCACCACCAGGATAACTGCCACCTCCGCGTCCATAACCTCTGCTTGACTGTGGAGGACCCCTAGAGGCCAAAGGAGCTGCAGAAATACCAGGAGCACGGGTCAATGCCTGCGACTGAGGAGCTGGGTGACTAATAGCCTGATGAAGTCTAGGACAATCCCTCTTGAAATGTCCAATCTCCTTACAATGATGGCAATTAATACCAGGACGATATGGCTGGGCCTGATAAGGCATCTGGAAATGACCCCGCTGTAAATGAGGAGCATACTGAATTTACCCCTGATGAGTCATAGATGCGACATGAGATCCCTGTAATGTAGAATAAACCTGCCTATCTGAGGATTTGCCGTAGGAACCTTTGCCTCCAGATGAGGCTCCAGAATAATTACCTGAACCACGGGACTTCTTACTGTCCCGCTCTTCTCTATCCTGAATACGGTATCCCTCAATCCTCCTGGCTGTCTCGACTGCCTGCTCAAACGAAATCCCAGAACCCACATCTCGTGCCATACGATCTTTCAAAGGAGGGGAAAGACCCTCAATGAACCTCTTCACCTGTTCTGCCGTGGTGGGAAACAATATAGCCCCAAATCGAGATAACTCTGTGAAACGAATATAGTACTGAGTAACAGTCATGTCTCCTTGGCGAAGCTTCTCGAACTGTCTGCGCTTCTCATCTTTCAAGGTCATAGGCAAGAATACCTCATCGAACTTATGCACGAACTCTCTCCAAGTGAGCTTGGATAACCCAGCTTCCCTGCCTGCCATAAAAGATTTCCACCAGGCCTTAGCATGCCCTCTGAGCTGAAATGCCGTATATTTCACTCCATGTTCCTGAAGAAAACCCAAGGTAGATAGCATCTCCTCACAACTCTCAATAAAGTCAAGTGGATCTGCAGAAGCATCTGTACCAGAAAAAGTAGGGGGTTTCAACCTCTTAAACTGGTGAAGTCTACCTGTGTCAATACCCTGAGTTGTGGTCTGAGGCGTCCCACCAATTATAAAAATATATGGATCATGAAGACCTGTAGCAGCCTGAGTCTCTGGAGTGTGCGTAACCGGAGTCTGGATACCAACCCTAGCCTGATCTCGGGATGTAGGTGGATCAACTGGTACACCCTGAGGGTACTGAGCCTTAAGAAATCCCAATATCTGTACCAAAGTGTCCTGAAGAACCGGGGTGGCTATAAATCCCCCATCAATAGGAATCAAACCTCCCTAAGCGTCTGGTACAACTGGCGTATCAACTGGTGGATCCTCTGGTACTAGATCATCATCCTGAACATCCTCCCCTACAGAATGAGTGGCCCTAGCCCTAGGCTGGGTGGCTGTCTGAGTATGAGCTCCACGACCACCCCTACCACGTCCTTTACCTCGGCCTCTGCCGCCACCTCTACCACCACCTCTCGGGGCAGCCTGCACCAGTGGTACTACCTCAGGTGCCTGTACTCCTGCTGCTGCGTCTGGCACATTCACCCCTTGTTGTGATGAAGAAGCACGAGTAGTAACCATCTGCAAATTAGACAGTGGAGTAAGTTAGCCTTTGACTTGAAATCTATACGCCCGAAACAGAAGAATGAATGAAGGGAAATTTTCACTAAATGCCATATAGCCCCTTGTAGAGAAGTACAGACGTCTCCGTACCAATCAACAAGACTCTATCAGGCACTCTTCATGACTTATCAGGACACTAGATTTGGGCTCTGATACCAATTGTCACGACCCATCCTGGAGGGTCGTGAGGGCACCCGAACAAACCCCATCGGGCGAACCCACTCGCTATATTAACAATTAACCTCAATAATATTAAAGAAATAATATAATAAAGTTCAAGTTGTGACTTTTATTACTGAAATACGCAGAATATCCCATAGTGCAAACAAAAGGTCTAGTCCTCTACCATAAGCCATGAACATCTATAAGATAAATGCTGAATAAAATATCCCGAATGTCTGAAACAATAAATGACAGGAATAAAATAATAGAAAGGTGCGCCACCACGGAATGAGGATGGTTGGCTCACCGCTGATCAATAGGAAAATCTTCAACTCTGGCCACGGGGCTCGCTGGTACTCGGAACCGTATCTGCCCGAACAGATAATAAGAAACAATAAAGAAAATAACGTAAGTCAAAAGGACTTAGTAGGTGGGTAGACTAGTTCCTATGAAAGACAGAAAACTAGTCTGAGCAATAAATTAACAG
Source organism: Petunia axillaris subsp. axillaris (assembly GCA_029990575.1). NCBI lineage: Eukaryota > Viridiplantae > Streptophyta > Magnoliopsida > Solanales > Solanaceae > Petunia > Petunia axillaris. Next base: position 48,397,103 of record JARKNS010000002.1, on the reverse strand, counting down.
AATAGAGGAGGGAGAGAAAGAAACATGTTATAATTTGCTATTTAAATAGTCCATCAAATCACACCATTCAATATCAATAAATCTCATTCAAGAACCAACAATTAAACTCAATTAATAAGCCAGCAGAATATGTGGGCTAACTCCGAAAAGATGTGATAGTGGTCCAACTCCGAGGCTATCAAATGTACCAACTCAGAAATAGATAGTGGACCAACTCCGAGGCTATCATATGGACAAACTCCGAAACATTATCAATTGGACCAACTCCGACATATCAAAGTAATCATAAATTTTCATGTCAAACATACACATAACTTGCAATACTTTAAACAACAACCAGGAGTAAACATAATCAAGAGAAAACAACACATATTCCAAGTAAACATTTAAACACAATGAAAAGGTGTAAAAAGTTACACCTAGGGCAGTGCACATACAAGGAACGCATGTACAATATCCCGCGTGGACTAGTTCCACCAAAGAAAGGGATAGAACCACCTACCTTTGTTCGAAGAAGCAAACCACTACTCAACAACCGTCTTTCCTTGTCGAATCTCCTCCAAACGGTCTTGCTCTAAGTAAATAAACAGAATCCATGATTAATATATTGATTTAAATCTTCGAATCTAAAACTTGTTAGCCACCCTTAAGTTTACGAGTCTAAAATTGTAGTTATACTTAATCTTGGTACAAATTTATATATAGCTGTAATACTAATGCTTTGATTTCGATTGTAATCATACTGTTTAGTAAAATAGTAATAGAAAATAATTATAGGAGCAAACTAATACAGTACTACATCTCATTAAATGGAAGGAATAGATTACAAGAAGTAGTATTAACTTCTGCTATTTAATCTCACCTTTGCATTTAACAACTTTTGTCATCTTTGCAATGATGTTTTTGTCTCCTCATGATTATTACCATCATTATCATTTTTAGTAAACTATTATATATAATAAAATAGAGAACAATGGCTGCAAACTCCCTCACTTACTAATACCTATCAGAAGCCATGGTTTAACACGTAAAAGTCATCCCACCAACAAACAATTATCTATTCGTTACCCTCATCCCAATCATTAATGTAATCATACTAAGCTACCATTGCATTACATAATTCTCATAGTTATGCTAAAGTTTGGCATCTGCCATATAGACTCAATTATAACATAGAGCGAGAGTATAATTAATACCTGGTACACTTGAGTGCAGTTCCAGGAATCGCAAGACTGAATGTCTAAGGTCGAAAGTTGGTACTCCAAATTAGTTTTAAAACGCCGCACCAGGAAACTGCTTCTCTGCAGCTCCGCTATTTCTTTTGTATTTTTAATTACAGCCGAAAGCTGTGAGTTACTTTCATTCTAAAAACCTAGACTGTATATCACATAATCCCAATATATCTCAGCAATTAACCCCACTTCTCTACTGTTATAAGTTTTCACTTAAATCCCAATTAATAAAGAAAATGTTTAGTTGGTCCAAGAGTTACTCCAAATTATATCTCAAACCCTTCTTCCAACTCATAATTTACATAAGTAATTATTTTATGGTAATAATTAAAATAAATGTACCGAAACTAACAAAATAACTAGAAAAAATAATATTTGTAAAATATCAGGTCATTACATACACTATCACTGTATCTAAGTTAAATTCTTAAAAAAAAAATTAGCGGTCAAAGGCTCAAAAGCACAGACAACATGAAAAGCAAAGACATATCTAGCGCAAAGCCCTTTTTCGAGCAAGAAGTATCTTTAGATGGCATTCTCATCTCCGTCCCTGGCATGTATCCTTATTTCGACACATCTTGAAAGAAGGAAAGAAAGCTGTTGAAACCTCAAATGAGTAAATAGTACTCCTATAAATCATGGTTTTGTGTCAATGCACCAACACCTATTTGGGAATAATACTATCGTGAGAACTCTGCCAGAAAGCAAAAAGACAGTTGGAAAAAGCTATTTGAGATCCTTGCAGAGGTCGGCTTTCAAATGCAATCCATTGATTAACCTTGCAGACTAAGCAACTAATCTGAAGAAGAAAACCAATACATCAATGAACTACCACAAAGCATCTTTCCAGTTCCAGATTGAAATTTCTTAAGTTCATCTGGCAATAGCTGCATGAAAGAGGCCTTTCTTGCGCAAAAGCAGATAATATGAAATCTTGAAAGTTCGCACCACAGCATGGTCAAGAATTCTACGAGGACAAAAAAATGCTAAACTCAGATAGGTTGTCGTATAGGATAGCGAGGAACTAATATAGGGAGAAAAAGAGCTTACTAATGAAGTTCAGAATAAAAAATGGAACAAAAACGCTGTTTAGTCTTATCGGGTCTACTTACGGAGAAAATTAATCATGGTGTTGCTGATCATCTTAACTTCTCACATTAACAAATACTAATACAGAAAGTCAACCTAAAAGAAAAAGAAATACACCAACTTCTGTAATGGCCATTTCTGCTAGACCTCTCAAAAAAAAAAATTCCCGTACTCCCCTTGCTAGAAAACTTGATCACATAGTTGGGATGATACTTTCAACCTATAAAATTTGGAAGTCATTCTGTTTGGCCATAATACTATTTGCATGAACTATCATGATTTGGGGATGGAAATAAGGAACAAAGAAGACAACAGGGGAAGGAGAATTGCGTCTGGTTTTTAGGAGAAAGGCTAAAGGATCCTTCTCATTGTTCTTGTTTAATGTACTGTTGGGGACACTAAGACGATGATAAACTGTTACAACCACAAATTTATAAGGAATGAGATAAATAATAGATGAAATGATTAAAGAAAATTAGATGAGTACCTGAACTATCACATTGCAACGCGACTTTTACCAACTTTTCTTGGTTAACTGTTATAGTTAAATTTGGTTGATCAATATTGCCCTTCCAGCAAAGGCAGACCTATAGTTTTAGGAGTAGGTTCAACTGAATCTATCATTTCAACATAAACCATAGTTATATATGTGAAAGTTCCTGAAAGTAGTATCATAGGAGTATTGCATTCTGCACCCAGCACCCATATTTTCGAAGAATTCAGAACCTTGAATATGTTAAACTTAAATCTTGGATTCGCCTCTGCCTTAGTATCCTCGAAATTGTTGTCTCCTTGTTTTGAATTTTGATCATCCATAACCTCCCAAACTCTCTCCACAGATACTCTACAATGCATCACATATTAATATAAGATGAATATACATAACATGTGAAGCGGTAGACATGGATGAATAAACATTAAACAGAATTTATTAAGCTCAAATCGTACTTGCCGACAAAGTTACTTTGTAGCTAATTGACTGGTTTAGAAATACTGTATTCTGAAATATTCTATTCCAATGACAAACTCCGAATGCATGAGAAGTAGACGAGCTCCACAGCAAATACTACAATCACTACTAAAAAAACTGTATTTTTCGACCGCCCAATCGGTCGAAATACGGTCGACGATCGTATTTCGATCGATTGTGGTGGTCGACCCAAATATGGTCGAAAATAGCCCTTCGACCGAATTTCGGTCGAACGTCGACCGACATTCGACCGACTTTTGGTCGAAGAACATGGACTAAAGTGACATGTTCTTCGACCGAAATTCGGTCGAAAGGCTGGTAATTTTTTTTGACCAACTATCGACCGAAAGTCGGTTGAAAACCTGTAAAAACCTGCAACATAAAATCTGAAATTAGCCCTACACCACCTGTAAATTCAGCAACACGCAGAAAAATCAGACAAAACACATTCATAAACGATATTCAAACAAGGCTAACAAAGCCAAACAATAGAAAGAAGTCTTTCAACATTAGTTCAAGTGTTACAATAATCAAACAAACATAACAAATAGTTTAAAGTTCAACAATCACTACTACTACTGGCTAGAACCCGAACTAGAGTCGGCATCAGACTGAGACGGCGAATGGTGGCGACGTCTGCTCTTGCTCTTTCCCTTTCCCGAACTATCACGCTTTCCTTTGCCTTATTTTTTTTTTTTTGTTAATGAGGATTTGTTGCATCATTTCACGCATTTCTTGTTGATGAGCCTCATGTGCTAAGCGCATAGCTTCATTTTGTCTTTTCAGCTCTCGATCTCATCTTGCATCCGAGTCATTTTTTCAGGAGTTTGAGAGCTTGAAGGAGCAGTAGAACACGAGCCCAAATAGTTCGATTTATGCTTGCCAGATGAATACAGAGTTGCAAGGCCATACGCGGACCCCTTCTTCACCCCTCCGACCGCTTCCAACCATAAATTGGTTTCTTGCTCGAGCGTTAGCGGTGCTGGGGTACTGCTTCCGCATTCAGATTGTTGAGTCGTAGTCCAGTTTTCAACGGCCTTTGTAGCTCTTTCCTGAAAAACAGAAATATATCAACGGTACAAATATGAAGTATAAAAGTTGAAGGATTGACGCGACTTTAGTTTGAATTTAATTACTTACCCTGGTCTCTTTTGCGCGGGGCTCGATCCAGACTTCTCCGCCCTTTTTATCACTCTTGATATGTCGGATCTTGTGCATTTCAGAGAGTGGAATAGTCCGATTTTCTTTCTTTTCCTACAAATTAAAGAAGAGAACAAGTTAGATAAAAAATAAACTATTATAGTAATCCTTATAAATTAAATTACTTTACCAAGCGCATCTTCTGTGTCGCAGCGCTAACTGAGCCACCGGTATGCAGCGATCCACCCTTACTTGATGCCCACGCTTTCTTCCCTTGTTCGCTCTTCTTCTGAAATTCGGGACTATCCCAATATTGCTGCAGCTCTCTCCATTGATGATCATAGAGGAAGCCGGGCATTTTCCCTTTTTTGCGCGTATTATACATTGCGTTCTTGAATAACTCCTCGCATTTCCTGGGGAAGTTAGAACGGACTTTATAGTCCAGAGCCGAATGCCGCTTACACTGAACCTGGCAATATTCATCAAAATATTTTATTTAAACATAATCATTAGAAAAACCTGCAATTAGTGATAAACCGTATGCATATTTATCACCTCAAAAGCCTGCATTATCCGCTGCTTTACTTGAGGGGGCACAGCGCCCCAGGATAGCCACGATTCTTTCCATTGCGATTTCATGCATTTTGTCACCACAGGAGTAGCATCAGTGTTGGGGCAAAAGCTACATAAAAAAACAGAAGCGTTAATAGAAATACTAACATTTAAAAACTTACTACTAAATAGATAAGAACTTCAAAAATAAGATACTTACCTGTTATCCCCCTCGGGATAAATAATCAACCACCCTTCTTCCCATGTGCCAGGCTCACCGATGTAATAGGGCGATCTTGGATCATAGTAAGGAATCTCCTGCTGTACCGAAGGGCCGGTAGGGCTAGATGGGTCGGAAGGCGGCTGAGTCGACCCAGACGGAGTAGTGGACTGTGTGGGATCGCCTAGTCTGGGAACGCCTTGGGATGGACCTGCCTGGGTCTCAGTCATATCATAACTACTGAAGTTATGCCGCCAACCAGGAACGCCCTGAGACATGCCAGGTGGCCTGAAAAAATCTGGACTGTATCCGGCAGATGCTCCTATAGGAAGCGAATGTGGCACCTGAGACATGCCAGGTGGCCTGAAAAAATCTGGACTGTATCCTGCAGGTGCTCCTGTAGGAAGGTAATGCGGCACCTGAGAGGTAGGAGTGTCCTGTGCCGGCTCACCTGAAGGCTCACCTGCCTTTTTAGCCCCCCTCCTTCTTGTAAAGACTTTCTTCATACCTGTTGACACATTCACATTACTTAAGGAACAAGTAAATATGTAACATACTAGCACATTCCTTGCACAAAAATTAGGCGGGTTAAATAGATTAAATAAACATATTCAATGCAAAAAAATAAGAATACAAATATCTTCTTATGTTTATAATTATATAAGTACATTAAACTAGCCTATTAAAAAAACAAAACATCAAAGTACAGATAAGGTCAATCATCATTATCAGCCAATTCTTCTTCCTCATCCTCATCGTTAAATTCTTCTTCATCTGTATTCATCATCCTCATTTGCCCTTGAAGTTCCTTCTCCAAAATTAACTGCTCATATATGCCATCAATATGTTGCATCTGGTCAGCTAGTTCATTATCCGCTATCAATGGAACGGTTGAGACCTCATTCTGGTATGCAACATCTAAAAGATCAGGGACTTCAACTAATCCCACCGGTTTTCCTTTTATAACTGCCCACCAATGGGCTTTGGCCTTTGATCTTGCTGGGTTCTTTGTCCGAGGTTAAGGAACAAACCACACTTGCTTTACTTTCTGGGCAATAATGAAAGGATCATAGTGTCCATATCACCTTTTGTGATTAACCTCAACTAACTTAGAAGACGGGTCTACCCTCGTACCTCTGTTACTGGGATCAAACCACTTGCACCGGAAAAGAACCAATTTCTTATGAGGCCAACCGACACTATACTCTACCTCTAACATCTCCTCAATCACACCGTAGTACTCAAAGTCGCCCCCTTGATCACCGGTTCCTACTTTCACGGACACACTAGAGTTGTATGTTTTCTTACCCTCCGATCGCTGCTTTGTATGAAACTTGTACCCATTTACAAAGTACGTATTCATCCTTTTGTATTTATAATATGGGCCATGGCATACATGTCGCAGAAAATCAAAGGTGATGTCATTCACCGGATTGTTCACCTATATAAAAATTTAATGAAGTTGTGTAAATTAATATTTTTATCTAAATATAAGGAAAATTTAAGAGTTTGTTAAACACTTACAAATTCTGTAAACCAATTTGTATAATTTTCGTAAACTTCCGCATCACCGAACTCAGCGACAAAGTGACTGCATTATGAGCCGAGGAAATACACGTTAGTCCGAATATACTTATGAACGGCGAATATTAGGCAGTATTGTTAAAATACAACATACTTGTAATAAGGCGTGACCTCGGGACAGTTCAACAGCACATGTGTTGTAGCTACCTTCCTGTCCAGTTCATTGGACTGGTATACTTCGGAAGATGTATTTCCCCTGCCTGGTTGATTGAATACAGAGAACGCTGGGTAATTGGGATCACTATTATCTCCCACATCATGCCGATCCGGCCTAGTGCGCAAACATGGAACATCCTTGTCGAAGTAGTAAGAGCAAAAATGGGAAGTTTCTCTAGCCAGATATGCCTCGCATATTGACCCCTCGATTTGGTTCCTGTTTTTCACGTCCCTTTTACACTTACCAATAATTCTGCAATAATTATTGTGTTAGTGGAATTAAGTTGGATTTATTAAAAAAATAAAAGTTACTAAGATATGGAAGCTTACCTCTCGAAAGGGTACATCCATCTGCAGTGCACCGGGCCTCCTAGCCGAGCCTCTTCAGCGAGGTGAATCGGAAGATGCTCCATCACGTTAAAGAACGGGGGGGGGGGGGGGGAAGATCTTTGTCAGCTTAGTGGCGACTACAGGAAAGTTCTGTTCCAACAAGTTAAGATTCTCTTCCTTCAATGTCTTACTGCAAAGCTCTTTAAAAAATAGGCTCGTCTCTGTTAGCGGTTTCAAAACTTTATCAGGCAAGCCATTGAATGCAATTGGGAGCAACTTTTCCATGAATATGTGACAGTCGTGGCTTTTCATGTGATGCAGTTTCCCACCAGTAATATCAACACACCTTTCTAGGTTTGAAGCATAACCATCAGGCATCCTCAAATTACTCACCCACTCATAAATCATCCTTCTCTCATCCTCATCGAATGTATAACAAGCCTTTGGAAGGAAAATGTTGTTGCCTTCGTGGACTACCTGTAACTCAGGTCGCCTACAAAATAGCTGTAGGTCCAACCGTGCCTTCAAGTTGTCCTTTGTCTTGTTCCGGACATCCATCACAGTATTAAGGATGGCCTCGAAAAAATTCTTCTCAATATGCATTGGATCCAGATTATGGCGAAGAAGATTATCCTTCCAGTAAGGCAACTCCCAGAAAATGCTCTGTTTAGTCCAATTATGTTCAACCCCATAACCAGGTGCTTTAGATGGCAGTTGTTCAGTTACCTTAGGAAGCTCCTTGACCCTGTCCCATATCTCTATGCCTGATAACCTTCGCGGAGGCTCCTCAAAATCAACCTGATTCTTCATAAATATACTAGTGTTATTCCTGAAAGGATGGTCCATTGGCAAGAATCGACGGCAACAGTCGAACCATGTGCATTTACCTCCATATTTTAAAGTGAAGGTTTTTTGTATCTTCCATACAGTACGGGCAAGAGAGCTTACCTGCAGTGGACCACCCAGACAACATCCCATAAGCTGGAAAGTCATTTATAGTCCACATCAAAGAAGTACGCATTTGGAAGTTCTGTTTCGTTGATATATCATAAGTCTCAACTCCTTCATGCCAAAGTATCTGCAACTCATCAAGCAAAGGCTGCAAATATACATCAATAGAGGCTTTCGGGTTATGTGGACCCGGTATTATACAATTCAAAAACAGATAAGGACTGGTCATGCACATTCCAGGAGGCAGGTTGTAAGGAGTGACAAATACGGGCCAACAAGAATAGGGCGTAGAGGAGACATCAAAAGGGGTGAACCCATCAGAACATAGACCCAGCCTTACATTCCTTGGCTCACTAGCAAATGCCGGATACACTTGATCAAAGTGTTTCCATGCCTCCCCATCAGATGGATGGGATAGAATACCCGGCTGCTTGGTACGGTCATGATGCCATCTCATGTGTGGAGCAGAACTCATCGAAGCATACAACCTCTTTAACCGTGGTATAAAGGGCAAGTAATGCATCCACTTAACAGGCTTCGGCTTCTTTTTAGGATTTTGCTCAGGCTTGTACCGAGGCTCCTCACAAAATCTACATGTCTGCAGGTCTGCATCATCCTTATAATACAACATGCAACCATTAACACAACAATGAATCTTCTCGGCAGAAAGCCCCAACGAGGAAACCAACTTCTTAGTGTAGTAATAAGTAGTTGGTAAGGCCATATTTGTCGGATTTAGTTCATTCATAAGGACAATGATGGAATCCATGGCAGCTTGAGAAATACTAAAATCTGATTTGATACTCATCAATCTAATAGCAACCGACAACTGGGAATGCACTGAGCCCTCATAAAATGGACGACTTTTTTCCTCCAACTATTCATAGAATTGATTTGCCTCGGCATTGGGAATGTGCTCAATGTTTGGCTGTGATATATCCGGCTGAAGGGGATCATTAGCCGGGTACATCCCAAAAGCATCATTCACCATATCTTCCATTCTATACCCGGCTGCTTGGTCTGGTTCTACAACCGGAGAACTCCTAGCGCCATGAATATTTTAAAGATTTTGAAGTTGCTGCTGCAAGTCGCAAGGCTCTCCATGATTATACCAAACGTAATAATTTGGCATAAACCCCTTCTTATACAGATGTACCTCGACATTCTCCAAATCTTGTATCTTTACACATTCGCATTTTTCACATGGACACCTAATTTTGTCATGCCTTAAATAATCGTCTGTGTTGCGGGCTATATCAAGAAATTCCATAACACCCGCTACAAACGAAGGCCTCAACCCCCGCCGCTCGGGAAAGTTTCTATTATCCATCCACAAACGACGTCGATTAATGTCCATATCTACACAAACATTGCAAGATTGAGAAACAATATGTATGATTTTTTATAATATTTTGCCACTTTTTTGTAATCACTATAGCAAGATTAATGTCGTCGGGTTTGTTAATGCTCGCAACTTGTTTGATGAAATGCCCCAAACAAATAATATTTTCTAATAACACCCTATTTATTACTATTATCAAAGCAATTCAAACCAACAAAAGATTATTCGTTTTAGGCATAACATGTTCATCTTTTCAACAATACCAAGGCAACAACACACTCCAAACAACACTACCAAACAATTCCAACAATCCTCAACAACTACAACAATCCCAAACAATACAAACCTAACTTTATAATAGCTAACAACACCAAACAAGTTCTTCAACATCAACAATAACTACAATAAAGTTTGCTAACTAATAATTAACTACCTATGCAACATTAGGCCAAAGTTAAAAAATAATTAAATACATAATTAAATTCGAATTTAATAAAGAAAAACCTTACCTCGAGGTTGATTTGTGCCCCAATAGCACCTAGTAATGATTCCCCACTAGTTATATGCTTCAAAACTACAAAAAAAATGAGTAAAAAAGTTAAGGTTTAAGTTTTAGAAAGTAATTAAAATAACCCTAAAATTAAAAATTTACTTTGAATTTCTTGTTATATGTAGTGTTTAGGAGGGTAGAATGTGTTTGATCTTTGATTTTGGGGGTGGGTTATGGTGGTTTTCGAGTATAGAGGTTGGGGAGGGTTTTTAGAGAGTGTTTTTGTATTTTGGGGAAGATGGAAGAAATGAGAAATGGGTGTTCTGCCCCAAATAAAAACGGGGCTTCCGACCGCCCCTTCGACCGAAAATCGGTCGACAGGCACAAAAAGTTTTACTGTTCGACCGAAAATCGGTCGAACAACTATTTCGACCGATTTTCGGTCGAAAGATTGTGACTCAGATGACTGTTCGACCGAAAATCAGTCGAAATAGTTGTTCGACCGATTTTCAGTCGATATAGGGCAGTCGAAAAAGCCTGCATTTTTAGTGGTGAATGGAAGGCTGCAGTGCTGGAGAGTCCTACTACAAGATGCTATAAAGGCAAAGGGTCAAATATGCCACTAAACTATCATTTTTGGTACAAATATGCCACTCGTTAAAAAAGTGGCTCATTCATGCCATTGTCGTGACAAAAATGGCTCATTCATGCCATTTTCTCCATATTTCCCTAACGGAAGTTTTTTAAACTCTTTTAAAATACATTTTATTACAAGAAAAATTAAAAGGGCCCATTTAATACACACACCTTCCTTATTTTATTTTTACCCGACCCACCCCCCTAAAATTTACCCGACCCCCTTTTACCTTAGAACTTTTACCCGAGCCTTTATTTTCTATTTCTTAGAAACAAAATAGCGCCTTCAAATCCCTCCAATGGCTCAGGGTTTGCATCAAACCCTTTACTAGCTGCTGGTACACCATCAAAAAAAGATTGTTGGAGTTATTTTAAGGGAGATTACACCATCTACTAAAGGTATGTATTTGTTTACGGTATATTGTGTATTTTTAGGGTTTTGTTTAAGAAAAGAGGTTGTGTCAGTTAGATGGTCAAGGTCGATTATCTATATGATTAAATGATATTTGATTATATAGTTTTGTGTCTTTATTTGTAAAGTTGGTATTTTAAAGATTTTTTTATTCAATTCTTTCCTCGATGTTTCAAATTAAATGCATATGTGGTCCCTTGATGTTTATTTTTTTCTGTTTTGCATGTGAATATGATAGATGGCTGATGAAGTGGATATTGTTTTCAATTTTGGGGGCACATGAGTAATTTCTCCTAAGTTGTTGTACAATAAATGTCTGGTGTGAACTTGGTATGCCCACAATCCAAACCTTCTTTCCTTCAAGGACATACATGGAGAGTTCACTGGTAAATTAGGGTTCATGTGTATTAAACAGCTGCTTGTAATTGGACCTTCGGGTAGGTACTATCTAGTAGAAGGGGATGATGGCATTAAGACTCTCCAGTCACTAGTTTCTAATGAGTTCAGGGTCTTATAATTCTTTGCCGTAGATGAGCATGAATTTACTTTGTTTTTCCAGAATATCACACATCATACTGAAATATATGGGGTTGATGTTGATGTTGGAACTGATCAAGAATATTGAGGGTGATGAATTTCTTTTAGATTCAAGCTATAGTGATTATGATGAAGATAAGCTTGAGGGTTTTTCCATAGAAAGAAGGAGGGTAGTGACTGATAGGTTGGAAAATATAAGGAGATAGAAGTAGAAATTACCTTCAAAGATATTGTAGAAGCAAGGCAGGTTATGAGTTTTTATGCTATGGCAAATCAGAAGAAGTTGAAGATTAAGAAAACTGATAAAAAAAGAGCTATTTATGAATGTCAAACAGGTTGTCCTTTTAGGTGTTATATATCAAGGGATTGGAAGAGTATGTGCTTCAAGATTAAAACCTTGAAATCTGAACATTTATGTGATGAAAGTTTTGATAATCCATTGGCTGCAGCTTCTACATTAGCTCAGTACTTTAAGACTAAAGTACAAGGTGATCCAAAGTATAAAATCAAGGATATGAAAGGACAACTAGAAGCTTGTTTGAAACTAATGTGTCCAAAATCAAGTTGAAAAGGGCTAAGACATTGGTTCTTGAGAAGCTAGAAGGTAGCTTTAGGGATGATTATAATAAACTTGAAGCTTATGGAGAAGAACTTAGGATTTCTAATCCAGGAACTGATGTTGTAGTTAATATTTCAAGGGATGCACTTGAACAAGAAGGGGTAAGAAAGTTCTTAAGAATGTACATATGTTTCCAAGCTTTCAAAGAAGAATGGAAATCTGGTTTGAGACCATTGATAGGCTTGGATGGAACTTTCTTAAAGGGTAAGTATCAGGGTCAACTGTTAGTTGCAATTGGACAAGACAGTATGAATAGTTTCTATCCACTAGCATGGGCAGTGGTGGATAAGGAAACTAAGTGGACTTGGAGGTGGTTCATAGAAAATTTAAAGGGCTCTTTGGAGTTAAACAGTGGGCATGGAGTAACTTTTATATCTGATATACAAATGTATGTTTTTGTATTTTTTTTTTCAAATTCAAGTTGCTGTATGATGATTAGAAAATCTGATTTGTATAATTTTTCTTACTAATTGCAGGGACTATTGGAAGCTGTGAGAACTGTTCTACCTGATGCACATTATAGATACTGTGTCAGACATATTGAAGCCAACTGGTGTAAAAGGTGGAGAAGTGGAGAAATGAAAAAATATATATGGTGGTGTGCCTGGAGTAGCTATGAGTAGGAGTTCATTGATCAACTTAACAAGTTAGGTGAGTTGGATGAAAAAGCTGCTGAACACTTGGTCAAGTATCCCCCTCAAGCTTGGTGTAGGGCATACTTTGACACTCAGTGCAAGAATCTAATGGTTGACATTAACTTCACAGAGTCCTTTAATAATTGGATTCTTGAAGCAAGAAGGAAACCAATCATCAAACTGTTAGAGGATATAAGGGTTAAAGTTATGAGATTGTTGGCTAAAAATGAAGAAAAATTAAGGAAGTGGAATGGTGATATTAGTCCAGCTTGCAAGAAACTCTACAATGACTATAGGGCTATATCACACACTTGCCAAGTTGAGTTTAATGGAAACAATGGATATGAGATAACAGAGGGTGAAGATAGGCACACTGTGAATCTAGAGGAAAAAAGATGCACATGTAGGATATGGGACTTAAGTGGGATTCCATGCCCCCATGCCATCAAGGCATTAATGCACAAAAAGGTAGATCCTTTGACGGAAGTACATTGGTGGTATAGTAGGGAAGCTTATATGTTGACATACCTGTTAGGGGAAGAAACTTTTGGAAAGTGAATCCTATTCAAGCCATGGAACCTCCTGCTATTGTTAGTAAAGTTGGTAGACCCAAGATTAAAAGGAATAGAGCACCTGATGAGGCTATATTAAGAAAGGGAGCATGGTGTGCATTAAGAAAAAGTTTGTTGTGTCATGTAGAAACTGTGGTGAATGCGGCCACAATTCAAGAAGTTGTCTCAATTTAAGAAATTTGCACAGTTAATTTTTTCCTTAAGTTTGTTAAATTGTTGTTGATTCTTAACTTTGTTTCCAGGACTATAGTGTTGGAGAAAGCTCACAGTCAAATAAGAGGAAAAGGAGCCAAATAGGACAAGAATTAGGAAGCCAAAGCTCACAATCAACAGTGCATGAAGACTCTCAATTTGATACGCCATCCCAACCATCCCAACCATCCACTCCTTATGGTCCTAAAGCTGAATTTGAAGAAGATCCAGAACTAAGGCCAATGGTTGTCTCCGAGACACAAACATGGTTGGAAATGAGAAAATTACAAAGGCCTGCAACTAGAACAAGGAAGATTTTATTTGTAGGAGATGCCACTGGTGTGTCAACTCCAACTAACCTGCCATATACACCAAGAGGCTTATCTTGGAATGGGGGTGAATCAACCATGTTGCACCAGTTGCAAGGACAACTAAGAACTACAAGAATCAAGCAAATGGCAAGGAGGAGTCAGGGACAAGCTTCAGCATCACCTTTTGATTTGGCTTAGTTTATTTTAGCTTAAACTTATGGCATTAGCATTAGGTGGTTTCTAAACATATAATGGTTTGTCGTTAAACTTATGACATTAGTACTTGCTAGTTAACTGATGTGCCAATTATAGTTTTTCATTTTTTTGGAGTTGTTCACCTGCTTAAAGTTGTATGCTGCCACCTAATGGATAATCTGATTTTGCCACTTTGCTGTTGTACTCTTCAGTAATTAGTAGTATTGAAATTAGTGTATTTTTCTTATGTTACAATGAGTACTGACTATTTGTCCAAGATTATGAGAGCTGGTGAACATCTACCAACTGTAATCTTGTTGTGTTTCTGCTAGCGAGTGATTAATTCTAGCGCATCCTTAGCTTTGTTTCAGTCTCCATGTGTTTCTGCCCAGCTTTGCTCGCTAGGAGCTCGCTGAGTGACCATCATTTCTGCTTGCTTGTTGGTTGCCTCGTCCAACAGCTTCCCTATGCTCGCTGACACGGTCGCTAGGCGAGCTAAAATTCTGGTTCGCTACTGAATTGCGCTCGTGCAGGCGCTTATTGAGTGAGATTAAATTCTGCAGATCTTAGTTCCTCAGATGACACTCTTGATGGGTTGATTGGATTTGGGAAAACAAATTCATCCATGCTTTCCCAGCTGGCTTCATTTGGAAGAGTGAAGAAAATGTTTGCACATTGCTTGGACGGTGTAGATAGTAGTGGTATATTTTCCATAGGGAACGTTGTTAAACCAAAAGTAAACATGACAACACTATTACCAAACCAGTATGTGAAATTATCCCACTAGGTTCTAATGTATTTTAGTAGTTTTAGTAGTTTTAATGCACGTATTGTTCACTTCCAATGTCTAACATTAGTGTATTCCCTGGAGACCAATTCTTTTAGCTTGTCAGTTTGAAGTCTTTTACATAAAATTTGATATTCCAAAATAGTAGGCCTACATAATCCAAGTTTGTAATGTTGTACTTATGGATAATGTGTTTTTATATAACACATGAAGATATAAATACAAAAGCCTGAATTTTGCAGATATAGCAATCCTCTTCTTCTCCTTTGTCATGACAATAGGACCAAACTTGTGCCACTTTCCTAGTTTCAATACACTTCTCCTTTGTTGACAATAGGACCAAACTTGCACATTGTCTCCATTGTTGACTGGATCATAAAATTGTATCAATCCTTCTGATTCCCATAAAAGTTGTGAATATACACCTTTTCTTGATTTATTTCCACAATGGTTTTTTGGTAAAAGGAAATAGTGTAAACAACTCTGCATTACTATCATATACTAACAAACATAAACTTCATATCCAATACACTCTTTCTCCATAAAAAACACTTGGACTAATACATTGTCCTTTCAAGAATCCATCTTGTAGAATAAGATCATAATTCAATAGAATCCCATTATCAATTGAACCATACAAAAGAATCCAATTAAAGGATCAATCAATTAAGGAAAATTATGTATATAAGAGAATTGAACTGAACATAATTTGGCTAATTTTTTATCATGTACCTTCATAAAAATTGATCCTTGAAAAGTTTTATATTTGAGAAACAGGACAAGGCCAATTGAAGTTGTAGAAGGGTAACAATGTCGAATATTCATGATCGGGTACATTAACACAATAACTAAAGTTTTTAAAGACACTACTACACATTAAACCTACAACCAAATACAACATCCTCTAATTAAGAAGTAAAAACTAAGTTGCCATTATAGAAGATGGATAACACCAATTCTAATGGATTACAAGGATGACTTAATCGCCCATGCTGAAATGAAACCAACAAAGCAACCCACCATCAAAACAATGATAATATACTGTCTAAATAACTTTTCCTCCAACTTTGCTATTTTCTACCATCCAGGATAGATGAAGCCTCAAAATCAGTCACCTTCTTCTTCAGCATATTGTTTTCAAGTTGAAGAGCTTCTAAAGCCAATTTCAAGTCAGTGATGCCCTTCTCAACCTGGTTAGCAAGTTTTTCATCTTCCCATTCCCAGAATCCACAACCTTGCGACTGTCACAAACATTAAAAATATTTCCTTAACATTTCAAGGATATCCCAAAAAGATTAACTAAAACAAATAATGCTGTGAAAATAGTACTTACATCAGGCTTCGGGCACTTCAAAAAACATCTTCCAGCATTTTCACGAGTTCTTGCTGTGAAAATCGTGGCAACAAGCCCACAACGACATATCTTCATCGATCCGTCTGAGCAACTCGAATATTGGGACATTTTCTAATTCAGCAGATTAACTCCTTAAAGGAGAGGTCACTGGAACTAATGGTGTAATCGAAATCGAAGAAGTGACCGGAATAAATGGAGTAATTAAATTTTTTAGCTACTAGGTTTTCTATGCAATGTATGGAGGGAATGAAGGTAAAAGAGGGGACGGGTCAATTATATTTAGGGTGGGTCAGGTAAAAATAAAATAAGGGGGTGTGTGTGTTTTAGATGGACCCTTTTAATTTTTCTTGTAATAAAATGTATTTTAAAAGAGTTTAAAAAACTTCCGTTAGGGAAATATGGAGAAAATGGCATGAATGAGCCATTTTTGTCACGACAGTGGCATGGATGAGCCACTTTTTTAACGGGTTGCATATTTGTACAAAAAATGATAGTTTAGTGGCATATTTGACCCTTTGCCGTATTTTTAGAAAAGATAGGAGTTTATTAAGTTAACATTTGTTAGAAAAATAATTTAAGGAAGAGGCGAAGCGCTCTCAAGTTAATCAAAATCTCTTGAAGACAAATAGAGGAAGTAGTTCTTCTTAACTTCACTCTATTGCTTACAATCTCTCTTTCTTGAAGACAAGTAATGAAACTATTCTTCTTTGTCTCTCTCAACTTGAGCTTGCTCAAATGGCTAGAACTACATGGCTATTTAGATAAATAACACAATGTATCTACCTAGTACCTAGTGTGGACATGTACCTTCTTAATTTTGTCCACACTTCACTTCTTTTAAAATACATAAATATATTCATACTAATGCATGTATCTTCCTAATGCATCTAATCTATTACTCTCTCCGTCCCAATTTATATGGCGGTGTTTGACTTGGTACGGAGTTTAAAAAATAGAAGTTGACTTTGGAAATGTTCAAATTTACCCTTGAAAAAGTAAGAGAGAGAAGATTGGAGTAATCAAAAAGTTATTTGTGGCTTTTAAAGTAAGTAGGGCCCAATAGGGGTAAAATAAAGATAATGTACTAAATAGTTGACAAATAAGGAAATGTGACATTCTTTTTGGGACAGACCAAAAAGAAAAGTGTGACACATAAATTGGGACAGAGGGAGTAGTTCATACTAAAAATAATTAATTCTACTAGTTCATACTAGAAATAATTAGTAGGATAATGTGAACAAGTTTAATACTTCAACACCCTCCCTTAAATTTGATTCACATTTTCTCAAAACAGGATTTCAGCATCTTCGTCCTCCTGGAGTGCAAATAGCAAAGTTGCATATTCTTCTTCTTCATTTTCTGCAAAATTTGCTTGTTCTTCAGGCGGTCATTTTTCTTGTTGCATCTTCTTCTTGAAGCAAAACATCTCCATGTGGCCATTCTTCTTGCAATATCTATATTTCAAAGGTGGTGGAGTCTTTCCTTGGTACTAACAATCAGTTTTACTGTGGTTATCTCTCTTGCAGTGATTGCAAAAAGATTGAGCTACATCTTTCATTTTGTAGCCTTTGCCCTTTTCATTAAATTTCTTGCTCTTATTCAAAGAGCCTCGGTTGATCACAGCTTTGGCTTGCAGAGCTAGCTCAAGACCATCTTCATTATGTGATCTCATCATTCTTCTTCGTTCTTGTGCTTCAAGAGCACTAATCAATTATGCAAAAGTCACCTTTGCAATATCTCTAGAATCCTCAAGGGAAGAGATTTTCGATTCAAATTTTTCAGGCAAACTCACAAGGACTTTTTCAACAATCCTTTCCTCAGGAAGATCTTCTTTTAAGATTTGAATTTGATTCACAAGTTTCATCAACTTGTCTGAGAATTGTTTCACAGCCTCAGTTTCTTCCATTCATAAGTTCTCAAGTTGCCTCTTCAAAGTAATAATCTTCATATTTCTGGTCTTTTCCGACCCTTTATATTCTGTCTGCAACTTCTCCCATATTTCTTGTGGAGTAGAGCAAGACATAATCTTCACAAAAATTTCTTCTGATACAACAACATGTAGATGTGTCAAAACCTTGGCCCATTTCTTGTTCTCAGCTCTAAAGTTCTAGAGTTGAGCAACAGTCGGATCCTCAGGCAACTCAAGTAGCTCTCCTTCTGACTCGGTCACTTCCTGCAAATCAGCACCTTGGAGGA
Organism: Petunia axillaris subsp. axillaris; assembly: GCA_029990575.1. Taxonomy (NCBI): domain Eukaryota; kingdom Viridiplantae; phylum Streptophyta; class Magnoliopsida; order Solanales; family Solanaceae; genus Petunia; species Petunia axillaris. The sequence continues at coordinate 48,378,601 of JARKNS010000002.1, read as the reverse complement.
AAGCTTTCATCTTCACTACCCACATGTGGTAGTTCTCTCCTTTAAATACTGGAACGTGTGGTAAATAGGAATTTGATGAAGACATGATTTTCAGTTCTTTCAAATTTTCAAGAATATCTCTCAACTTCAAAAATTCCAAACTATCACAGGTCCCGAAAGACTCTTTTGCTCTGATATCAAATGTTAGAAAAAAATTAGAAAAGAAGGAGAACTCTCAAATCATTCAAAATCTTTTTTAAGACAAATAGAACAAGTAGTTCTTCTTAACTTCACTCTATTACTTACAATCTCTCTTTCATAAAGACAAGTGAGGAAACTATTCTTCTTTTTCTCTCTCAACTTGAGCTTGCTCAAATGGCTAGAACTACATGGCTATTTATAGAAAAATAGCATAATGTATCTACCTAGTACCTAGTGTGGACATGTACCTTCTTAATTTTGTCCACACTTCACTTCTTTCAAAATACATAAATATATTCATACTAATGCATGTATCTTCCTAATGCATCTAATCTATTACTTCATATTAAAAATAATTAATTCTACTAGTTCATACTAAAAATAATTAACAGGATAATGTGAACAAGTTTAATACTTCAACAAAATTCACTTCATAAAATAGGTTACTTAATTGACTGCACATGACTTCCTTTAAACTTACATGCTGTTTAAGAAAAAGTAAAACTTGAAATGCAGGTGTATCTGAATAATCTCATGTTTATCAGTTACTTACATCAAGATTGCTTTAAGGAATAAAAAGATTAGAGAAAGAAAAAGGCCTACCCAAGATCGACCTGCAGGGTGTCACATCCAGCAACTTCTTTTACTTCTTTCTCAATCTTTATAGCTGAAACCTGGAGGGACTTTTTACAAAATCTCACCTTAATATTCGTAAGTGTTTGAACATCCACAAAACTATCAGGGATCTTCCCAAGTTCAGCACAATGATGTAACACTAAAACCTCAAGAATTGGAAAGGATGAGCCTGAGATATGCCATTGCCTAAAGTTATTCTGATATATTCTCAAGAATTTGAGTGCTGGGAACTTGGGTTCTCTCACGTCCAACTCAAATTGCTGAAAACCACAATGTTTTAATTTGAGCCTTTCAAGTTTGGGTAGCCTTGCAACCTTTGAAATGCAACTTCTTGATAGACGAGTGTAGCAGATGGTCAAATCCTTGAGACGCGAAGGAAAGTAAATATTTTGAATTTGATATTCCTTTATCAACCACAGGGTAGATGATTGAAGCTGCGTGAGAACTTCTAAACTTAAACAGTGCTCTTCAGTCAAGCTTCCAAGTATATGGAGCTCAAGTTCCTGAAGATTGGGAAACCTCTCCATTAACTGGTCCGTATGTAAATCATCAAACATTTTCAAGCCCTTAAATGTCCTCAAATGCTCCAACTTAAAGTTTAGAAAAATAAGCTTTGACATTTACATTTCTTAGCTTTGTCATTCTCCAAATAAAAGTCTTGAGAAGCTCGTTGTAAATGCTATGTATTTCTTTTGCTACTAGAATTTATTGACATTGAAGCAAGCTGATCACTAGGTGTACTGCACCGACAGTTTTACCTAATCGTCGAAGTCTATGGAGGAGAATTGTACACGAGCTTTGTTTGTCATTTTCATGCATTTCATCACATATGATCACATTCGTTTCCTTAATACATTCCCCTTTCATCCCAATTTAGCTTCCGAGTGAAAGTGAAAACGTTTATACGCAATGAACAAGTGAATGAGAGGCTTGATGGAGAGAGGACAGCAGCTCTCTTCTCTTCGCAATTAATTACTACTTATTAGTAGACCATTTATTTTTTAGACAAGGAGCAAGTGTAGTCACAGCTAATCTGAGACATTTAGACATGTGCTGCAAGTAACATTAGTCACATTCTCCCAAATAAATGTTGCATGAGCAGCACTTGTCCCTCCAAATCTCTTTCTGCATTTTTTCTTTTAGATAACTTGAAGTGTTACTTACTGGACCTCTTCCGAAAATGCAACACTTGCCAATTGATAACTTGAAGTGTTGCTAATAAATGAAGCGGAGGTCATATTACTAAAATTAAGTTAAATGGGGATAAACTCTTCGAACTAATCTATTTTAGGGACATCGGGTGAATTATTTTGCACTTTGGCCCAGCTCTTCATTAGTTGTAAAAATTTCACGTAGAAGCCTATTTGGCATGCGCAAATTGAATACTAGACAACGACGCAAAATTATTTGAGAACTAGCCACCTTCGGACCAAAGAATTTCACTACATGTACCGCTTATCCTTGGTTATGATTTTTTGCCCCCACTTAAGAATAGTTTAGCAAAATGGCCTCGGTAGGCAATACTTCACGTTATAAATTTACAAGTGTTCCTCGAGGGAAACACTTCAAGTATAAATTGCAAGTGCTGCCTGCAAGGCGGCTCTTCAAGTTATATGGGAAGAATATTGAGAGAGATAAAAGGTCAAGTGCTGCTCCCGTATGTGCACTTGTCAAGTTAGTGAGGTCATTCTTTTAAAGGGGCATTTACAAAAATACCCAATGAACCCTAATTATTTACATCACATTACCCATTACATTTTTGCCCACTACTTATTTACATTGTATGCCCATTCCACTTAAAACACCTTCTCTCTCCCCTGTTACCATCATTTTTGCCTTGTTTCTTTCCCACAACGCTATTCTTCAGCTCTTTCTCCTAATTTCATGTGATTTGTTTATTATTTTTCAATCTATTACTGAAATTGCCAAGAATTCTTCATTATTTTCAAATCGTATCAATTATTTTAAAAACTGAACGTGCTAATTCACTATATCAAATCCTCTTTTTTCAAATTGTAGGTCACATTTGATCTGTGTGGTGCTATGTTTCTGCCTTTTGTAGTGGGGGGTTGTGTGTGTGTTTGGATTTGTTTCTTGTTTGATGGTGTTATTCGTGGATCATTGCCCTTTTTTGTCACAGGTGGTCTCTGTGTGTGTCTCTCTTTAATATCTACTGGTGGTGCATACATAACAGTGAATTCAAGAATTCAAATGAGAGCAACGATGGGAGAGGATTAGGGAAAATTTTAGAGTCTAGATAAAGCTAGTTTATCCATGTGCTTTTTTAAATTGTATACCCTTTTTGTATACAGTATACAACAATGGTATACCACCTTAATTGTGTAACAGTAAGTATTTATGTTTTCAATTTTTTGTTGTGTTCCATTTTTATGAGTTATATACAAACGCTTTGAGCTTTTTCTAGAAATATTTTCAATCACACATTTCTTGATATTTGAGTGGTGTTGACTCGCTTATTCATTACATTGTTGACATATGCTAGTCTTTCAATATTTTGTTAAGTGAGGGTAGCCAAGGCGAGTGGGACAAATTAAAAGAGTATACCATCGGGGTATACTGGATACTATAAGGGTATACAAAATAAAATCTTTTCTTTAAATTTTTTATTTGGATTTTCTTCTGTATACCTTTCTAGTATACAATATACCTGAATAGTATACTTATTTAACTTGTGTAACTAGGCTTGTCTGCTAGGTAAGTATACAAACACTTTGAGCTTTTTCTAGAATTATTTTCAATCACAAATACCTTGATATTTGAGTAGTGTTGACTTGCTTATTCATTACATTGTTGATGTTAGTCTTTCAATATTATGTTAAGTGAGAGCAGCCAAGGCTAGTGGGCCAAATTAAAAGAGTATACTATTGGGATATACTAGATACTAGAAAGGTATACAATATAAAATTCTTTTCTTTAAATTTTTTATTCAGATTTTCTTCTGTATACCGTCCTAGTATACAGTATACCCCAATGGTATACTTATTTAACTTGTACCACTAGGCTTGCATGCTAGAAAGGTATACAAACACTTTGAGTTGTTTCTAAAATTGGTTTCAATTATACATTTCTTGATATTTGAGTGGTGTTGACTTGCTTATTCACTACATTGTTGACATATGTTAGTCTTTCAATATTTTGTTTAGTGAGAGTAGCCAAGGCTGTTGGGAAAAATAAAAGAGTATACCATCGGGGTATACTGGATACTATAAGGGTATACAAAATAAAATCTTTTCTTTAAATTTTTTATTTGGATTTTCTTCTGTATACCTTTCTAGTATACAGTATACCTGAATAGTATACTTATTTAGCTTGTGTAACTAGGCTTGCCTGCTAGGTAAGTATACAAACACTTTAAGCTTTTTCTAGAATTATTTTCAATCACAAATGCCTTGATATTTGAGTAGTGTTGACTTGCTTATTCATTACATTGTTGATGTTAGTCTTTCAATATTCTGTTAAGTGAGAGCAGCCAAGGCTAGTGGGCCAAATTAAAAGAGTATACTATTAGGGTATACTAGATACTAGAAGGGTATACAATATAAAATTCTTTTCCTTAAATTTTTTATTCAGATTTTCTTCTGTATACCGTTCTAGTATACAGTATACCTAAATGGTATATTTATTTAACTTGTACCACTAGGATTGCATGCTAGAAAGGTATACAAACACTTTGAGTTGTTTCTAAAATTGGTTTCAATTACACATTTCTTGATATTTGAGTAGTGTTGACTAGCTTATTCATTACATTGCTAACATATGTTAGCCTTTCAATATTCTGTTCAGTGTAAGCAACCAAGGCTAGTGGGACAAATTAAAGGAGTATACCATTGGGATATACTGGACAGATTTTTTTATGTATACCTTTCTAGTGTATAGTATACCCTAATGGTATACTTATTTAACTTGTGCCACTAGGCTTGCATGCTAGAAAAAGATACAAACACTTTGATTTTTTCTAGAATTGTTTTCGATCACAAATTTCTTGATATTTGAGTAGTGTTGACTTACTTATTCATTACATTATTGACACTCTGTTAAGTGAGAGCAGCCAAGGCTAGTGGGACAATCTAAAGGAGTATACCATTGGGGTATACTAGGTACTAGAAAGGTATACAAAATAAAATCTTTCCTTTAAATTTTCGATTCAGATTTTTTATGTATACCTTTTTAATATACAATATACCCCAATGGTATACTTATTTAACTTGTTCTATAAGTTAATATATGTATTGCATCCTTAAAATTCAAACCAAAATTCAATTGTACTATGCATATACAAAGAAAATGATATGACTAATAGAATCAAAAATTGAAATAAAAGTTTTTATTTTGCATACCTTTTAGTATAGAGTATACCTCAATGGTATACCCCTTTAATTTCGCAATATTTCGCACTTTGATCTGAACATAACAAGGTATATCAAAAGAGTATATAGTATACCTAAAAAGTACACAACGATAACAAAAAATTGAAGTATACTATTTCAAAACATAGAATTCTTCAAAGGAAAAATAACCTTGTATACTGTAAAAGTATACGATATACTTTAATGGTATACAATGATTTTTTTTTTTTTTTTTTGCAATATACTATTTCAAATCACATCATTTTTCAAAGGTATAAATAACATTGTATACTGTAAAAGTATACAACATACTCCAAGGGTATACAATACTGCTTCAAATCACATCATTTTTCAAAGATATAAATAATATTGTATACTGTAAAAGTATACAACATATTCCAAGGGTATACAATACTGTTTCAAATCACATCATTTTTCAAAGATATAAATAATATTGTATACTATAAAATTATACAGTATACTCCAAAAGTATACAATATATTCCAAGGATATACAATGATAACAAAAAATTGAAGTATACTATTTCAAAACATAGTATTATTTAAAGAACAAATAACACTATATACCATGAAAAGTATAAATTGAACAGGAAACTCTCTTTCTAGTACTAGACGTGCCAATGCACATGTTAAGCACTAGTTCAACAACTTGAAGTGGAGTACTGATCAACTAAATCTTCAAAATAGTCCTTCTAATCTGCATTTGTTTGTTTGGCACCTTTGATAGAGAACCAGCAAAAAACTTGAATATCTACATAAATTGGACAAAGAAAGCTTATTTAGTCAAGTGAAACGTTTAATCAAGACATGAGTCAATAAAAGTAGACCTAGAATTGTTAATAAAGCAGAGATTAAGTTGAGACATGACTTCTAAGCTAAATAATTCACAAGAGGAATAAAGATTGCAACTTCTAAAAAGAACTCAACAGCTATAAGTGATAAATTATGGACAGAAAGAGTATCCTCATGCAGATTTCTGTACACAAATTAAAACTCAACAATATATACCACACCAAAATTTGAAACTTGAACAATGTCATATACTAAAATTGATTCAATATGGTCGAAAAGATTCAAATTCCAACCTTGAATGAGCAAGCAAATGCAGAATATAGTAAAAGTATTTCTACCATACCAACCAAACTCAGTGAAGATTTATTTTTTCTACAACACTTTCAAAATTTAATCACTATGGCTTTAACCTTTTAACAGAACAATATCTAGTATCTAGCCAATGAAAACAAGAACTTGAAGAAACATTTTAAGAATGATGATAACATATACACAACAAAAGAACTAACTTTAACACAATAAAGGCCACGGTATATATTAATCTATCCAAAACTGAAACCTACTCTTATAAATAACTCAAACATTCAAGCATTTTTACGACTAAGAACCCGATTTCAAAATATGAACTTCAAACACTAAAGAAGATAGCGGAAAATTTTTACAGCTTCAATCATAACCTAGCAGCTCAGATTTATTCAACAAACATAAAACAACTATTCACATTGACGTTGACAGAATTACTGAAAAAGTGCATAAAACCTATATAACATTACCTCAAGATCACCTTCATTTTCAACTGTAGTAAGACCATGCAGTAGCATGCTGCCAAAAAAGGAGAGAAAAACAGAGATGGGGTCTGAGATGTGAAGTCATTCAAAGCAATGAACTATTCTTTTCCTTATCTTTTGATTTTCAATGTTAATCTTGAATTAGTTACAAGCATTTATGGGATGAGAGGCGGTGCTTTCTGGACATCTTTTTCAACGAGAAGACAATATGGAAGCTCTTAAAAACTAGAAAGTAAAGTTTCAGTAGCAACCTTCCAAATGACATGTTAACATCCTCCTCAATAGGGGCATGAATCATTGATTGTGGCTGCAGAATTAATGTAGATGCCAACAATGTCTGGCCATCAGGATTTTGCTGCACCAGTCACACAGAACAAATACATTTCAAAAAAGGATATACACAACTTAAGACCCAACAAAAGAGATAGTAAAGGAAGGGCTGTTGAACGACATCTGACACCATTCTAAAAAGTACTAGGAAAATCTAACCATTAAGCAAGAAGTGAAAGACGCCAGCCTGAAAGAAGTTCTTAAAAAGATAGTCAGCTGCCATAAATTCCTGCTTTGAGTCGATTAATGCCACTTTCTTGCTACATTAATAGTCAAAATATTACTACTAAGTAAAGAAGAATTTTTCAATTTATTTCAAGCTATAAAATACAACCCTCAATGTAAATAAGAAGAAACAGGATGCACATAAGAATACAAGCTAACAGTAGGTAGAAACACAATAAATGATCATGTGAATGCTAGTCATCTCAAACCACCGTATAAATTATACTTTCAAGGACCTACTAGGTTTCAATTTTCAATAGGAAGAGAAGCACAACATGCGTTAGACAAACCTTTCGTGCTTGTTCCTTCCTCAGCTTAGCAACATAGATTCTCTGTTGACATTTTTATTTTCTTTCTCATGAGTTCAAGTGTTACAGGTGTACATGAAGCACTTATTTTTTTGGCTTATCAAAAATCAACTATGTATCAAAAATATACTGCTGCTCAAAGAAGTAGCTTTGACAAGGCACAAACCCGCTTTTTTTGGCTTAGCAGTATGCTTTAGCTCTATTGATAGGGTAGCGAGTTCCCTTGCGTCATCACGGTTCTTGGAATAATTTTCATTAATATATCTGGAAGACATTCCAGAATACAGAAAACATGATGCATATAAAACTTGGAAAGCACTTATAGCATAGTTGAAGAATAATTTCCAAAATGAAAACCACACGCCACTAGCATCACCACCATTACAGTAACATCAGCGTGCCTTTAACGAACACGACACCACTACGAGCTGCTGCACCTCGCCGCCACCACCACTAAGGAATCAAGCACACACACACGACCTTCACACCACCATAGCCATCGACAATTAAGCCAACATTGTCAAATCGCAGCATTAACACAGCTGCTGCTCCGTATCACTGCAACGAGCCTAGCAGCGCCATCATAGTCATAGTTTCACTCATCACTATTGACATGCCTCTTAATGCCATCACTGCCTCACAGAAGCATCGACGCCCACCCCTACGCCGCTAAGTTTGATTCTAGCCCCACAAACGCCACCACCCCAACCTCACTATCACCATTGCTACTACATCACGACCTTATTACTAGCGGTGGTGAAATCACAGAAAGAAAAATGGGAACACAGGCAGATCGAAGGAGAAAAATGGAGGTGTGTTTGTGGAAAATTACCTTGATAATAGTGTAGAGAAGTATAAGAGAGTCCAAACATGTCTGAATTACCGGAAAGGGGTGAAGATCGCCTCTTTAAAGCCCGATCTACGGCGGAGGAAGCGGCTTATGGGGAAACGGATGCCGGAAGTGGAAAGTGAAGTGTGAGACGGTCCTGAACATGTATTTAGTGAATTTTCAGGTGGCGTGCCGACGGTGATTCTGAGGTGGAGGACGACGGATTTACGGTGGCCATGGGTGGTTTTTGGTGGTTCATGGCGAGCTGGAGAGAAATGGCAGAGTTTGGCTTTTGTCTGTGGTGATTTGAGTGGGAATTGGGGAACGGGGAAATGAAATGGGCCAGATGGGTATTTTTGTTAATAAGTTGGGTCTGATGGGCATACGCGGTAAATAAGATGGGTTATATGTGTAGTGGGTGAAAAGCAACTTTCAATGGGCATAAAAGCGTAAATAAGTTGCTTTTATGGGCATGTGGTGTAAAAATCCCTCTTTTAAAACCACTTTAAGTAAGGTCAATAAGGCAAACAACTGCCTAAGGTGTCATAGTTTTGTAAATTTCCCTTTCGGACAAGTTACAGTATTGTTGGAACAATATTAAACGAGGACAAACTCTCAATATACCAATCAATTTTGGACACACTAGGTGAAATATTTTGGACCATATGAGTGTATAAGAACACCATTTAATATGTCATTCAAGTATAACAAACTACCTACTGAAATCGTTATGGTTATTTTCTATCAAGAAAATCACTCAACTTATGTTATACCTAAGAAGTAATTATAGCATAAAACTGAAGGAATTATTCCAAATAGATAACCTTAAGTTTAGTGATCCATGATGATATACTTACACCCCTTATTTTAAATTTCTTCATACATTTTTTTTAAAATATTTTTGGTTAATGTAAAAACAATTGATTTGACTAATTTGTCATTTATGATAAATTTTTAGTTTAATTAATTCGATAATTATCCCTTTTTAAGGAAAAACTCATTGCCATCTCGCTATGTTTACCATTCCGTCTTTCTTCTTAATTTGTAAAACTCCCCATTGAATACTGCTGACCAAGACACTGCTTGAATGCTTTTGATGGAGTATCGTTTTTCTTTTTCTTGGATTTGATCTCTCCAACGTGTTTGAGATCGACAATAACTATAAATCAAAAGCTATACTGGAAACACAAATATCAGCGTCCACTATTCTTTCGAGGAGAAAGTTGAGATGGAGAACAATAATGGAGATGACAGTAATTTTTTTGTTTTTTTTGTTTTTCAAAGAAGATGTTTATAAATTAATTAAACAACAAAGTAGTCATTCCATTTCATTTTGGTTGTCCATTTAGCTCAACAAATTTATCCTAAAATAATTGTCCTTTTAGAAATTCAGGACTAAATTTGCTAGTTATTTCCAACTATAACCTTAACCATTATAGAAGTACTAGTACTGCTCAATTCTAAAAATATATTTAATAAAGATATATTGGTAAAACATACATTATATTTATTAATTTTCTTAATAGACGTAAAAAAAATTAAAAGGACAACTAAAAGGGGACAGAGCGAGTATATTAGAAAGAGCAAATTAGTCAGTTAACAAACTTTTACATTGCTAACAACCACATTAAAAGAATAATTGCAACTTAAAAATAAGCTAGGAGACATAACGGGTTTTTTACACAAATATATAAATTTTCACCCTTAATTACAAAAAAAAAAATGGCAAGATTTTTCAAATTACAGGCATAGCAATATTATTCCTAGCAATATTTTGGAAATTATCAAATGCTATAAAGAGTGTATACGAGAAAAATCTGCACATACAGAGTCTTAATATAAAATACATAAATACTTTATACGGCTATAATTTGTTTCACTGGTTTAGGATAGAGTTCAGTGAAGACGGTTTTCAAGTGACAGTTTGGGAAAGTGGAGCTTTGAATAATTGTGCAAAAATGGTGACATGTGCGAAACCAACGACGAGGAATTATTCAAAAATGGTGACATGTGTGAAACCAACGACAAGGTAACAAGCCCATTTTTCAGCTCCACCGCCATTAATTCCTTCTGTTCTTATTCTTTTCTGCTAAATTAAAAGCACAGTATCAGACAAAACACACTCTTTAATAATTAGCCATGGCCCAGCTAAGGTGATAATCGAACATCTTGTTGCTTCTGCTACTGGAACATCTTGCTGCTCTGTGCTACGAGTCGTCGGGATTGAACCAGATTTTTGTCCAGCGGTGTCGCAATATTCGATTTTACATTTATTTCATCCTGTTTGTGCATTTGTTTCGTCCCGTTAGATACGGTGCAACATAAACAGTTGAGATACGGTGCTGCAGAAACAGTTGAAACGGTGCAAAAACAGTTAGATACGGTGCTGCAGAAACAGTTGAAACGGTGCAAAAACAGTTAGATACGGTGCTGCAGAAACAGTTGAAACGGTGTAGAAACAGTTAGATACGGTGCTGCAGAAACAGTTGAAACGATGTAGAAACAGTTAGATACGGTGCTGCAGAAACAGTTGAAACGGTGCAGAAATAATTGAGATACGGTGCTGCAGAAACAGTTGAAATGGTGCAGAAACAGTTGAAATACGGTGAGATACAACGAGATACATCGAGGATGGGATGAGGAAAAGTGAAATTGGGGAAATGATAGGAATAAAAGTGAAATTGAGGGAAATGGCGGGAGGAAAAGTGAAATAGGGAGAAATGAGAGGAGCAAAAGTGATAGTGGGGGAAATAGGAGGAAGAATGGAAGGGTTTGCTATGTTATAGGAAAATATTGCTATATTTTTGCTATATTTGTAATTAACTTTTGTTTTCCTCTATATAGAATTATTTTGCTAAAATATTGCTATGTTTGGTAATTAAGTTCTAAAACTTGTACTTTTATATAAAAAATCCTAACATAACACTACAGGAAGTTAGTATTCCAAAACCAAACTTGAGGGCATTCGTTTGAAAATACTCTTTTAGTTTTCTTGCTAAATGACTTTCATATGCATTTTACAATTTGTATAGAGGAAAATAACTATGTAAAGTTCAGCTGTGTAAAATGAATTTATTTTTTTAAATAACGTATGTTACTTTTTTATTTGCAGATCTCTCGTGTTATTTCTTTACTAGTCTCGTATGAAGATTTTATCAATTAAAACTACTTTTTGTATGCAATCTAAATGTCGATTTAGAATACAATTAAATTTGTAATAGGATTACAAGCAATTCGTTATATGAAAATTGTAATAATCAAGCACAAGATGAAATTAACGGAGATGGTAATAGCGAGAACAACAAAAGATTGTATTGATATGACAAGGTTACCGTTTGACCGTGTTTGGATATATACTTTTGAATGCTTTTTTACAATGAGCAACATAAAGTATTTATAGTATTCTGAAGTGAGCTGATTATGGGCAGTAATGATCCCATAATCCCACGTCCTAATAGTGGAAAACCCACATCTTCCACCTCTTTAATACTGCGCTATGGATGGTACAAAATCGGGACCCATCCGAGATTGACTTGGATACACTTGAGAGAGCTCGTATACGAGAAGTGTCACATGGGAATTGCGTGGTGCTCTTTTAGCCTCCGTGTCTTAACCATCCATTAGCTGAATATGGTGACGTTATTACGAGGGCGGAGACGAGCTTCATTTTGATGAGTACTCACCTCCGCATACCACGTGTCCGTGTCTAAATTACCCCAATACATTTTCGCAATGAACTACGAAAATAAATCTCTTGTATCTTACCTTAGTCATACATTATTGTTTACCAGCCTCACAGTGGCCTGGACAATACAGTCGTGGAGTGCGATGCAAATAAATGCCGAACATGGTATGAAGGTGGTGGTCGACATGTAAAGTTAGCAACTAGCAAGCAAGAAGCCGCTCAAACAACGATTAGAAAGTGCCAGATTTATGGAGAACACATGAAAGTAGGATAGAATGACTGTTGGAGCTATACCTAGAACTGGGCCCCATTGTATATAGATCAAATTCAATAACTTCAATAATCAATGTACAATGTCTCAAGTTCTAACATTCCTACATCACATACAATTTATCTTCGATTGTTGCCAACATTCCTTTAAATGCTTTTCTCACGGGATTAACGTTATCAGAGCAGAGTCTTATTAGACAATCATAAACTTGTGACTTTCAAAGTTATAATCTTTTCAAGGAGGACTATGCAGCTAGGGGAGTGACTACTCATCTAGTTCACCAACATTCTGAATACAAATTAGAACAGGACAAGCACAACAATTCAAGTGGAAGGTGAATGAATTTTCTAAAGAAGTTTTTGGTTTTGCTTCTTGCGTAAACTCTGTTCTGCCTGTCTTCATGATTTTGCAAGCTCCCTAAAAAAGCTGGCTTCATTGTGAGTCCGACACCTGGGTATATTCTACATCAGATAGACGTGAGGGCCCTGTATTTAACTTTCATTTCAATTTTACCAGTTCTTTAAGCAATCATTTTCACAGCTCCTACACTCAAATTACCTGGGTCCAACAATAAGTAGAGTAATAGTATTCATTTTTTGAAAAATCTGAATCTTGCATAATGACATATTTATGTGAAAATGACCCTAGACCCAGCAAAGTGGGCGGAGAAGGAGATAAGTTGCTTTAATCTTCTAACATCATGAACCTTATGATAGCCAAGTATTAGCGAGGTGAATGTAGCCTCTTGGCTATGACTATAATGTGAATCCATCAAATTTAAAATGCTAGATCTACCTATGAGTATAACCAAGACAAAAGCAAACGACAAATTTCATTGCCCAGCTTATCCCGGCACTATTGTGGAATCAATCAGGTAAAAGATGAAACGTCCCATTCCATTATGTACTATAGCTGAATCTTGTTGTATTTCCCAAAAATGTATTAGGATTTACAATTAAATTTATATTTAGTTGAGTCTAAGGCGACCGTTTTGTATATCAATTCGATCGATTGATAAGCAATTTACGTAAGCGGGTTAATCGATTTCAAGAATTTTAACTCAGGAGCAGTTCTAAAATCGATGTCGAGTATGTGGATTCGATGGCAGGTTGAAATCAAACAATTCAAATACAAACGATGATGAACAAATACAATACGATGGAAGGTGAATGTACTCAATCGAATAATATGAGGCAACAGCAATAAATCCAATGTAACTTAACGATGAACAAATCGATGAGTTGTTTGTGCGATGAGAATAACGCTGAAAAGTTGCTTAAACTAAATGCAGTAAACGAGCAAAATAGGTTACGATTAAGACAAGTATTGATTTAAACGAGCAAGCAGTAAATAAATAATTAAAGCGATAAAAGCTTATTGTATTTGATGAATCGATGGATGGTGCTTCGATGGAAAGAACAGATCTCCTTCCACGTTTGAGCCAAGCCGCGATCAAACTTAAACACAGTGAATCTTTAGTGCAACAAGTTGACAACGCAATGAAACAAATGACTATAGCTTTGTGACAAGAGAGTAATGGCTTTTAAGAAAGAGATAATGTTGCTCAGATCAACGTGTGTCAAAATGAAACTATGATGTCCTATTTATAGGTTGAAATAGTGGGGAATCCCAAACCCTAGTAGATTTCCACTTCTCCACGTTTCTCTTCCAACTGTTGCACGTCGTCATCCACTCCACTAAATTCGCCAAATCTGTTCCGATATTTTAGAGATGAGGATCAGTTAAAGCTTATCCACTATGATGTTGTCTTCGACTTTATCCGATCACAACATTGCACAACCGAACGAAACCAAACCGAGGCAGTTTCTTTCCGATCTCTACACCCTTGAAATCAATCGACGTCTTGTTACACGATCAAGTCTGTTTCTTTTGTGATCGAACAGAAATCGACCAATACAGATAGTCCCCCCACTTGCCAAGTGTGTTCGTAAAACTTTTGGCAAGTGGTTTGAATTTTTAGCGGGAAAATACGTGGCACATTTGTGTCCCTCCATTTTGAAACGTCAAACGTCGCCTCAACTTCCCATCGTTACACGCGTCAGGAATCGTGCGGGCAACAGTTTCTTGGCGGTTCCCGAGGCAATGATGACTTTTGCCTTATAAGTACCCGCTTCAAAACTTTCTTTACAACTTTCTGAATCTTTTATAACCTCTGATCTTACTAAAATTTTCCCAGTTCTTCAAGCGAATCTCTGCAAATTGTTTGAATCTCGCTGATCTTACCCCAGGTTTTTCAACTCTGTTTCACCTGATTGTTGATTTCGCATTCTGATCTTATTTTGCGACAATGTCTTCCTCTTCACAACTAAGAGTTGATACTGAAACTACTCCTGCTATGGCAGTCGCCGCCACAGCCCCACCGCAGTCCGACGCGGTGGTGGAGCAGGCTTCCACCAATGCTGGCCCTTCAGTGGACAAGAAGGGAAAGAAACGGAAGGAAATGAAGGTGAAGGATTATGGTCCCAAAAAGTCGTGGTCGGAAATTCTTCCGAAGAAGTTCACATATGAGAATGATTGCAAGATTAGTGAAGCGGAGCAAGGGAAGAAGAAGAACATCCCGATCGACTCAGTCTACTGCGCAATCACGCCGGAATCGATACCATGAGTTCGAGAAGACTGTGGTTGGAAAACGGGCGAGATCGACGTGAGGTGTCCTCCAAGGAAATCAACGTTGGCGACTCACGTTGAAGATCATTCAGTGGTGCTGACTTACCCTTTTACGATCGGATTTTCCCTCCCGGTCGATAGCATTATCGAAGAACTTTGTAGAATGTACAAAGTCTGCCTTGGGCAGCTTTCCCCAATGATATGGAGAACGATCATAATCATGCGGTACATCGCAGAAGAGGCGGAAGTGGAGCTGACTCTTCGCCATATTCTCAACATATACTCTCCTCGAGTTTACAAAGAAGGGGTGATAAACTTGGCCAAACGAGGTCAACGGGCCTTGATATCTGATAACGATGACGATCTCCGAGGATGGGATCAACGTTTTATTTTTATCCCCACGGAGCAGCTAACCGACCCCGGAAAGGAATTGCTACCAAGTGTCTGGAATCGAACTCGTAAGTATTTCGTTCATTCATTTTCTTTCTGAATGAATTTAAGACCACTAAATCTTGAAGTTCTTCCGAAAAATTTCAGCTGAGGCGGTTGAGTTTGATCAAGTTGCCGACATCGTACCCTGGCTGATAAGGGTACTTAACAAGACGACAAATGACAAACGAGCTTGGAAGCCAGTCGCGGCTTTAAGAAAACTCAAAGCTAAAAACCATGGTAAATTTGAATTGTTCTCGTATTTACGATTTCTGCCTTGTTGACGCCTTTGGATAATTAAAAAATACTCTCAGATATCACCGGTGCTGGAGGTGAGCCAAGCGACGAAGAGGCTGAGCCCGAGGGCGGGGAAAGAATCGATGATGCTCCTCCCCCGAAGAAGAAACAGAGATCGTTCCAAGAATTGAGGAACAAGTACTTGCCCAAAATAGTGGTGGTTGAAAAAGAGCAAGGGGGCAGCTCACCGGCTGCATCTCAAACCATAGAGGATGTGATCGCTGGAACGAGTTCAGCGATCGCAGCGGCGAAAGCCGCCGAAAGAGTGACCTCTGTTATTGACATCGAGGGGAGGAAGCCGGGGAGGAGTTAGAGTCTGATCAATTGGTGAAGCGTCCCAAGAGGCCAGCTAAAGAAAGACTCCAAGAAGCGGCCATTAAGCTTAAAATGGCCGAACAAGGAGATCTTTCCGTGGACGACTACCATCTCTCCCCTATCGCCGAAGACGCCAATTCGGGTTCGGGAGGCTTGCCTAGTAGGGAAGGTGCTCTTGTCTCTTTAGGCGCCGCCCCTGAAAATCAAGAGGGGATGATCGAGGCCTTCGATCGTGAACTCGAGGAGAGGGACCCAGCAAAAGGGAAAGCACCAGTTTTGGATCGGTCGATTGGGACGGCGAAGTCCAAGTACGATGAGGAAACAGGGTCATCGTTTTTTGGTGTGGACCATGCCGATCCAATTGTGCCTCTTCCCAGGGGCGAAGAAGCCGCTGCTTTTGCTGCCTTGGGTGAATCTGAACAGAGGGGTGTTAGATCGCTTACGATAGAAGTGCCACCCAATGTCGATTTGCTTAGATGCCCAAGGCGGTTGGCAAATTATTTGTTCGATGTCATAGGCCCAATGGAGCAAGCTCGGCTGAACACGCACGAGGATCTAAGTTTGCCTTCCCAGATTTCCTTTGGTGCTTTTAGGGTAAGTTATACTTTCAAAACTCTTTTACTATGTATACTTTCTATAGATTGCATAGACTTGTTTTCAACTATTACTTGTTTTCAGAACTGCATAATGGCGATCGAGACTGCCGATCGGATTCGCCAACTTCAAGATGGAGCCAAAGTTTTGAATGAGCAGATCGTTCATCTTACTTCGGCGGGGGAGGAGTTACATCGGAAGCTAAAGGCGGCAGAGACCAAGAATGCTGAACTCTTAGCCAACTTCGATAAGAGCACGAATGAATATGCTCTTCGTGAATCGGAGTTGGAATCCCAGATTCGAGCTCTGAACGCACAGCTGAGTAATCACGAGGCCAACTCTGATCTGAAGATAGCCGAACTCAACTCCATTCTGGAGAGCAAAGACAGAGAGCTGGCTGATCAGTTCGTAGAGTTGATTTCTCTCCGTAAAAGTAACGAAGGACTAAAGGCTCAAGCTGACAGCTTAACGGAGAGGAACTTGCTACTCCACAAGGAGTCCACCAAACTAAGGCGCGACCTCGAGGAAGAGTTTGACAAGAAGAAGGATTTAATCCTTGCCGAATCAAGGCGCGATGTCCTTAGGGAGATGTTGGACCGAACTGTTGATGTTCCTACCGAGCTGAGCGAAGCTATTGCCATCGTGCGACTGACTCGTGAAGATCTTGGTCTCCCAGCGAGTTCCTCCGATGAAGGCTCTGATGGAGATGCTGATGAATGATTTGTTTTTTCTTTGTATTAAATCATTTTTTGAAGTTCCAATCCATGTATATATGACTCTGTATATATGACTTATGAATGAAATCACTTCTGTCTTTGTTGTATTGTTTTTTGCTTTTCGAAGATGATCCAATCGTTCGAAAAATTTGATGTTCAACGATAGTTGTCGAAAGAAATAAGAAATAATTGGGGCCCAATGTCTCAGTGCGTAGTGAGGAGTGACGTCTCATTTTCACGAAATGCACTCTTCGAACATTTTTATGAGTTCGGAATAAAAACTTTTAACACTTGGTGAAAATCTTGGAATTGTAAAATCCGCTTAATATCTGAAACGATCGCATAAATCGAACAAGAGCAAATGTGAAGAGATAACCAAAGTGTTGCATATTGAAGCAAGCCGCTAATGGGCCTTTAATACATTCTAGATCATGTGATTCGATCGATTACAAGGTGCGGCCGTAAGGCACAGACTTTTGACCACTACTGGATCGTTTACACAAGTCAGTTACAACTGATAACACTTGACTTCGGATAAAAAACGTCGAGGTTTTTGGATTTTTCTGATACGTTGAAATAATGAACTTTCGAACCTTTGAAAAATTTCGAATGAGTCTCAGTTTGAGTGGACGTTGTAACTTCTGTCGAATTTTGAACGAGTCCCCAGTTCGAGTGAACGTTGGAACTTCTGTCGAATTTTGAACGAGTCCCCAGTGTTGTCTTCAATCGATTCCGTTTCACTTTCCGATCGAAAGTCCCCAGTTGTAGGGCAGTCCCCAGTATCTGCCGATGAACCTCATGCTAACTCCATCCCCCCCCCCCCCAGTGTTTGGGTGCGAAGAATGAGTAGGCGAACACTGGTTCTTGATTTTGATACCTGAAACAAAATCATTGGAAGACAAAAAACCAAGAAAACCCGTTATAGATGAAGACCACGTTAGAGTGTTCGTCAGACTTATCGACCCCGATCGGAGCGTTTTGAGCTCAAGTGTTCGTGGGTGATGTTTGTCATCATTCGACCCCAACTATGCCTATCATCTAAAAGTGTTAGTATCAAGTAATCGATCAAACAGTTTATTCCGACGGAGAAATAATGAAAATTGCGAAGCAAAAGTAAAGGGTGAAGATTGATACCGCAGAACCTTAAAAATAGTATTTCTTCAATTGTGTGATGTTCCAATTGAAGTCCACCGGTTTGGAATCCATTGTTTCAAGTTCGTATGACCTTTTTCCGATCACTGCCTTGACACGGAAAGGTCCTTCCCAATTTGCTCCTAGTTTGCCTTCGTTGGGCTCATCCTTCTTCGGTCTTTTAACCTTCAGCACATAATCACCTACATTAAAAGATCGATACCTGAGTTTTTTGTTGAGGTAATTTTCTGCCCTTTGCTTTTGTGCCTGTATTCGAACGAATGCCATGTCTCTTTTTGCTTCGATCAAGTTCAGATCTATCAACATGGCTTCTTCGTTGGCCTCCTCGGTGGAGTGGGCGAACCAAAGGCTGGGTTCTCCCACTTCCACCGGTATCACTGCTTCTGCTCCATAGACAAGTGAGAACGGTGTCTCCCCGGTGTTGTGTTTCACCATTGTCCGATGAGCCCACAGTGCTCCGGGGAGTTCGTTCGGCCAGTTGCCCTTTGAATCATCCATCCTTTTCTTCAAATACTCGAGTATTGTTTTGTTGGAAGACTCAGCATGTCCATTTGCACTGGGGTGATAAGGTGTTGATGCAATTCGCTTGATTCCCCACTTTTCGAAGAAGGCTGTGATTCGTCTCCCCACGAACTGCTTACCATTGTCGCATGTGATCTCTTTCGGGATCCCAAAGCGACAAATGATATTCTGGTGAATGAATTTGATAACTTCCTGTTCACGAATTTTAGCCAAAGCAATAGCTTCCACCCATTTAGAAAAATAATCCGTAAGAATTAAGATAAATTTTACCCCACCGGGCGCTGTCGGAAGCGGCCCGACCAAGTCCATTCCCCACTTCATGAATGGCCACGGTGACGTGACCGAATGAAGTGGTTCTTCCTGTTGATGTATGAGATTGCCAAATCGTTGGCACTTGTCGCATTTGCGGACGAATTCTTTGGCATCATCTGCGATTGTTGGCCAATAATATCCCGCTCTTAGGATCTTCCGAACCAATGACTTGCTACCGGAGTGGTTTCCGCACTCGCCTTCGTGAATTTCTTTCAGCACATAGTTTGTCCCATCTGGGCCCACACACTTTGCTAAAGGGCTGCTAAACATTCGTCTGTAGAGTTGGTTTTCTAAGAGACAATATCTTGCCGCTTTAGCTTTGAGTGATCGAGCAGATTTTTTGTCATCGGGAAGGGTTCCTGCCTGCAAATAAGACAAGTATTTGTTTCTCCAATCCCAAGTGTGGTTAACACTGTTTACCTCTTTAATGCTCCGACAGAGTGGTGATTCGAACAGGTGGACCACTGTCTCATCGATTTTTCTGTCGATGGTTGCTGCAGAACCGAGGTTGGCTAGAGCGTCTGCTTCGATGTTGTCCTCCCTTGGTATCTGAGCAATTTTCCATTCTTGGAAAAATGTGAGGAGATTTTGCACTTTTTCAAGCAACTGCTGCATCCTTGGGTCTCGAACACAGAAATCGCCTTGGATTTGATTTACCACCAATTGAGAGTCACTTTTGATATCTAGTCGCTCGACCTTCAAGTCTTTTGCAATCTTTAAACCTGCAGCGAGGGCCTTATATTCGGCCTCGTTGTTAGTTTTTGCATGTAGTTTGATTGCGTACCTGAGCTTTTCACCGGTAGGTGCTATCAATAAGACTCCGAGGCCAGTCCCCTTTACATTTGAAGCTCCATCGGTGAACATTTTCCAAATTCCGGGATCGGGGTCCCTCATCATCAATTCTTCCTTTTTTGCCTCCGGGAAGATATTAGCGCTAAAATCTGCTACAAAATCAGCCAACACTTGAGATTTTATGGCGGTGCGAGGCTGATAAGTGATATCGTACTCGCTCAGCTCGACCGCCCATTTCATTAATCGACCAAAAAGATCTGGCCGATGTAAAATATTTCGCAATGGAAAAGTGGTTACGACAGATATTGAATGACATTGGAAATAAGGTCTTAATTTTCGTGCAGCAGTGACTAGTGCCAGTGCTAATTTTTCTAGGTGCGGATATCTTGTTTCTGCATCTAAAAGTGTTTTACTAACGTAATAAATAGGAAATTAATTACCTCTGTCCTCGCGGACGAGGACAGCGCTTACAGCGACATCGGAGACAGCCAAGTAAATCAGCAGCATTTCTCCTTCGATCGGTTTTGATAGGAGCTGCGCATTTGAGAGGTACAGCTTCAGTTCTTTGAGGGCATTTTTGCATTCTGGTGTCCATTCAAAGCTTTTGTTCTTTTTCAGCACCGAAAAGAACCTGTGACATCGTTCCGATGACCTCGAGATGAACCTGCTGAGATAGGCTACTCGACCGGTCAGTTGTTGGACTTCCTTCATCGTTGTTAGGTCTTCGGGAATGCTTTCAATTGCTTTGATCTTGTCTGGGTTGGCCTCTATTCCTCTTTGCGACACGATGAAACCCAAAAACTTGCCGGATCCAACTCCGAACGCACATTTCTCTGGATTCAGTCTCATGTTGAAACACCTCAGTATTGTGAAAGTTTCCTCCAAATGACTTAGGTGATTTTCTTTTTCAAGAGATTTGACCAGCATGTCATCGATATATACTTCCATGGTTTTTCCGATCAAATCTTTGAACATAGTGGTGACCAAACGCTGGTAAGTAGCGCCAGCGTTCTTAAGACCGAAGGGCATAACTGTGTAGCAGTAAGTCCCCATGTCCGTGATGAACGACGTCTTCACCCGATCCGATGGGTCCATCAAAATTTGATTATAGCCTGAATAGGCGTCCAAGAAGCTCAACATTTCGTGTCCTGCCGTTGAATTGATCAATCTATCGATGTGAGGTAACGGGAACGAATCTTTTGGACAGGCTTTATTGAGGTCCGTATAATCAACACACACTCTCCATTTGCCGTTTTTCTTTGGCACAACAACAGTGTTTGCAAGCCACTCAGGATATTTGACCTCTCTAATGAACCCATTCGTTAGCAATTTTTCTACTTCGTCGTTGATCACCTTCCTTCGGAATCCCCCATTTGGCCATTTCTTTTGTTTCACCGGCCGATGTTTTGGGTCGACATTTAGCTTTTGTGTGGCGACCTTTGGATCGATCCCAACCATATCTGCATGGGACCAAGCAAAACAATCAGTATTATCCTTGAGGAAGGATATGATTCTTGATTTTACTTCGGGATCCAATTCTGCTCCCACATAGACTTTTCGATCGGGCTTATCATTGAATAATGTTACTTCTTCCAAATCTTCTATCGTAGAGTCTCCAGCTTTTTGTTTATACGGTTCTCTCACGCATGGTGGAACCTGTGCGAAGTTGCCTTCGACTTCGGAATCTGGTAGCTGCGTTGAGGCGCACAACGGAGCCGAAGTGAAGCTTCCGATCACGGGTCCCACTGGCTTGTATGGTGAAACCTGTGCGAAGTCGCCTTCGACTTCGGATTCCGGTAGCTGCGTTAAGGCGCACGATGGAACCGAAGTGAAGCTTCCGGCCACGGGTCCCACTAACTGTGATTGCTACAATCGAAAGCCATCCTTAACAGCTACTGAGTAACACTCTCGCGAAGCCTGCTGTTCGCCTCTGATTTCACGAATTCCCCATGGGGTAGGGAATTTCACGACCTGATGTAGGGTCGATGGGACTGCTCCCATAGCTTGAATCCACGGTCGACCCAATATCACATTGTACGCCATTTCGCCTTTCATTACTTGAAATGATGTCTCATTCTCAACACCCTCTGCATAAGTCTTAATCGTGATTTCTCCAACGGTCACTTCACTCGAATTGTTGAAGCCCGACAACACTGTTGAGCGAGGTACGATCTTGTCGCTCAACTGCAGTTGTTCCACTACCCTTGCATGTATAATGTTGACTGAACTACCAGCGTCGATCAACACCCTTTTCACATCTGCGTCATCGATCCTCATTGTGGCTACAAGTGCGTCGTGATGAGGATGGATTCTGTCATCGAAATCAAAATCTCCGAACACGATCTCATCGTTCATATCATCTCGTGTTCGTTTGTCTCGTGTAAATGAGACCTTTGCATATTTCTTGGTAGTGTACGTTACTCCACAAACGTCATCTCCTCCGGTAATGACATTTACCGTCTTCCTAGGAGCAGGGGGTTTTGGCGGCTCGTCGTCTTTCTTCTTATTAAAATTATTTCGTCCTCTGTCAGTTAATAACTCGACCAGATGCCCCTTCTGCAGTAGGCTGGCCACTTCATATCTCAACGCCTTACAATCCTCCGTTGTGTGGCCGAAGTCATGGTGAAATGCACACCATAGATTTTCGTCCCTTGTATTTAGATTTCTTTTTATGCGACCTGGAAATTTCACAACCTTATCGCCCATCCCCTTCAAGTGATTTACCAAGTTTGGTGTTGATATGCAAAAGTTATAATCCGTCACCTTTGGGGGGAGTGGTCGATCTTTCTGAGCTGAATGTGTGTTCGACTGCCCTTTCTTCGATTGATTTTTCGAACTACCAGCTTCGTGATTGTTGTTCCCCATTCGAGGGAAACTGTAGGGTTCCCATCGCTGGTCCCTGTAGTTTCGCCTGTCATATTCAACTCTCCGTGGTGGAGGTCGATCGTAATGGTAATTATTTCGGACTAGCTGTAGTTCCTCCTCCTCAACTCTGATCCTTGGTTCGCATTCCCGATACAGCACTTCGAAAGTCCATGCATCAACTTCTCTGAGACGATCTTTCAATTTCCATGCCTCAAGTGAATCAGTGCGCAAATTGTTGGCGAAGGTCAAGCAGGCCCACCTTTCTTCGAGATTCGGAATATGAAGCTTCTCATCATTGAACCGCTGCACAAATTGTTTGATGGTTTCCCTGGGTCGCTGCCTGACATTCAATATATCTTCCACCCTTGGTGCTATCTTTTTTGCTCCAGTATGTGATCGAATAAACTTAGCTGACATGTCGTCAAAATTCAATATCTCATTTTCAGGCAACTGAAGATACCATTTCAATGCTGGTCCTTTTAATGTCTCACAAAAATTTTTGAGGCTGACCGAATTGATTTCTTCCGAGGTCAGATCATTCGCCTGAACTGCGACCGAGAACATATCAATGTGATCCCTCGGATCTGTGGTCCCATCGTATCTCAAACTTTCTGGTAATTTGAAAGTTTTGGGAATGGGCATTGGGGCTGCACTTGCTGGGAAAGGACGCTTTGAGATTGACTTCTCAGCGACCTCGTCCGTTAATTTTGGGACACCTGGCAACTTCTCCATAAATGATTTTATCTCACCGAATTTTTTGTTCACTGTATCATTCAACAGAGTTTGCATCGTTGCTAACATTCTTACTTCTACAGTAACCGAGGCCGGAGCTCCCGTAGCTGCCGCGGCCGTATCCGATCCTCCAGATCCGATCCTCCAGATCCGATCCCCGCTGCAAGTCCCCCTGTTACGGCGCCCTGAGGAACCGAAGCCGGAATGCTTGCTGGGGGTGTGATCGGTGGGGTGGGTGTTCTATTTCTGATGGAATTAGACAAAACCTTTAGTTGCTCCTGTATCATTTCGAACTGAGCGTCGTGTTTTCTTAAATACGCCATTAGTGACGCATTTACGTCTCCTGACTCAATTTCGACCATGGGCTCCTTACCCGGCCGTTGTCCTCGAGGTGCGTTCAACTGTGAACCAGCAGGAATGTCGTCGTGAGCTGGATCCTGCTCGCGATTGGTGGATTCATCGACCGCTTCAACGTTGGTCGGAACTGGAACCCCATCATTGGGATTGAGCTGTTGACCGTTCAGAGCGGCAGCGATGGTGTTGCGTTCATCTGCCATTTCGAAACAAAGAAACAAACGTAAGTAGTATCAAGCGATTCAAATCTCGGAACAAAATCGATTGCCTAGACCCCACGGTGGGCGCCAAATTATATTTCCCAAAAATGTATCAGGATTTACAATTAAATTTATATTTAGTTGAGTCTAAGGCGACCGTTTTGTATCTCAATTCGATCGATTGATAAGCAATTTACGTAAGCGGGTTAATCGATTTCAAGAATTTTAACTCAGAAGCAGTTCTAAAATCGATGTCGAGTATGTGGATTTGATGGCAGGTTGAAATCAAACAATTCAAATACAAACGATGATGAACAAATACAATACGATGGAAGGTGAATGTACTCAATCGAATAATATGAGGCAACAGCAATAAATCCAATGTAACTTAACGATGAACAAATCGATGAGTTGTTTGTGCGATGAGAATAACGATGAAAAGTTGCTTAAACTAAATGCAGTAAACGAGCAAAATAGGTTACGATTAAGACAAGTATTGATTTAAACGAGCAAGCAGTAAATAAATAATTAAAGCGATAAAAGCTTATTGTATTTGATGAATCGATGGATGGTGCTTCGATGGAAAGAACAGATCTCCTTCCACGTTTGAGCCAAGCCGCGATCAAACTTAAACACAGTGAATCTTTAGTGCAACAAGTTGACAACGCAATGAAACAAATGACTATAGCTTTGTGACAAGAGAGTAATGACTTTTAAGAAAGAGATAATGTTGCTCAGATCAACGTGTGTCAAAATGAAAATATGATGTCCTATTTATAGGTTGAAATAGTGGGGAATCCCAAACCCTAGTAGATTTCCACTTCTCCACGTTTCTCTTCCAACTGTTGCACGTCGTCATCCACTCCACTAAATTCGCCAAATCTGTTCCGATATTTTAGAGATGAGGATCAGTTAAAGCTTATCCACTATGATGTTGTCTTCGACTTTATCCGATCACAACATTGCACAACCGAACGAAACCAAACCGAGGCAGTTTCTTTCCGATCTCTACACCCTTGAAATCAATCGACGTCTTATTACACGATCAAGTCTGTTTCTTTTGTGATCGAACAGAAATCGACCAATACACTTGTGTACATTATTCACTCTGCTGCTGACTACATAGTAATTTTAGTTTAATGAGACGAAGAAGAGCAAAAACTACACGTATTTACCTCATTTCACTGACTTCAATACATCTTTATCTCGTATCTTATTTGTGCATCACAAGCATATTCGTCTTTCCATCACATGCTTTAATACCTCTGGGAAAAAGTAAAACCACAACCACTCGAAGCTTTTGATATTCCAACATAGGTGGGAGTACCATTCCTTTCCATCGTCGCGTTTTACTCAATAATTCAGCATTCTGATGTTAAGTTTGAAACCAACTTCAGAGCCACTAATATCCACACGTTCGACGCAGTGAGTCGTCAATAACCTCTTAACCACGTATTCAAGAAAACGGATGTTAAGTTCGGAACAGTGATCCATGATTTGAACATTCTGTGTTCCATACTATAGTATACCATAGCTTGTTTAATTTATTGGGTTTGCCATCTGGTATTATATACTTTTTCGGTCATGTTTTCAACGCATATATAGAAGTTCTGATGAACTGTAAGTCGCCCACTAGGTCCGCTCATATTGCTTATACCAACTTCAAAAGTACTAGTTACTACGTTTTGTTAACCACATACTGTATTTAAGAAATGATGTACCTTTGGTGTTATTTATAGACAATGCCCTACGCTAGAACATAATAAAATTAGAATCTTATTTATCCTACCTATAATCAAATTAGGACCATATTTTATAGTCTAATTTGGGTCTTGGGTCAAACCACTCTTCTTCTTATACTACTCCTACTATAAAACACTTAACAATACAAATTTTAGAAGGCAGAACCACATCGACAAAAGCTTTAACATATCCCATAGGCATCATTCTTATCCATCATCTTCTGATTAGCTTGTTTCAAAGATGAGCAAATTAGAGTTAGTGTTTGTGCCTGCTCCAGCCATTGGTCACCTTGTTTCAACATGCAAGTTTGCAGAGCACCTGCTCAAAAGAGATGAACAACTATGTATAACAATTCTGATCATAAGGCCACCCCCACCTTGGGATGCCAGCATAGATGCTTACATCAAACGATGTTCCTCTGCTCTCGAGGGCGGTCGAATTAGATATATCGCACTTGCTCAAGTTGAACCCCCATCTTTAGAAGAGCAAGCCAAGTCTATAGAGCACTACTTCTCTCTATTAATTGCAAATTACCGACCTGTAAAACCGAACACACTCACACGAGAGAAATAATATTTGGGTAAAAACTCTTGCTTTCATTGATGGGGGAGTCCCCTATTTATACAAAAGAAACCTAGAGAAAACCTAACCCTAAACCTAACTTAGGGACCAAGTAAACCTAACGGGCTTGACCCACTATACAATTTACATAACTAATCTATTTACCATAATCTATTTACAATACCCCTCCCCCCCCCCTCAAGTTGGAGCGTGAAGGTTCCTTATGCCCAACTTGTTAAGGAAGAATTCGAACTGGGCGCGTCCCAGCGCCTTCGTAAAAATATCAGCAAGTTGCGTGGTCGTAGGCACATAGCTGGGACGAATGACTCCTCCGATGATTTCATTCCGAACAAAATGACAGTCGACTTCGATATGTTTAGTGCGTTCGTGAAAGACTGGATTCCGAGCAATATGTAACGCAGCTTGACTGTCACACTTCAAATTTATCGGAGAGTCGTGATCAATTCCAAGGTTCCATAAAATCCCTTTCAACCACTTCAATTCACACACAGTCATCGCCATCGATCTATATTCTGCCTCAGCGGAGGACCTCGACACGATCTGTTGCTTCTTCGTTCTCCAAGATATCGGTGAGTCCCCTAACGACACATACCAACCTGTTAACGATCGACGTGTCAACGGACAGCCTGCCCAATCAGAGTCATACCACCCGTGCAATCTCAGATCACACTGAGAATGAAATACAATGCCTTGTCCCGGAAAGCCTTTCAAATATCGAACAACCCTGAGTGCCGCTTCCATATGCTCAATACGGGGACTCTGCATGAATTGCGACAACACATGCACACTATAGGACAAATCCGATCGTGTAAAACACAAGTAAATCAATCTTCCAACCAGTCGCCGATAGCGTTCAGGATCTTTGATAAAACGACCAGTCGCAAGTGCCAAGCGATGGTTTTGTTCTATCGGTGTACCAACCGGTTTTGCCCCCAACAAGCCTGTTTCAGATATGATATCCAATGCATACTTCCTCTGACACAGGAAGATTCCTTTCGGAGCCCTTGCCACTTCAACTCCCAAGAAGTATTTCAAGGCACCTAAATCCTTCATATGGAAACATTTCGAGAGATATAACTTAAAAATTCGAATTGCCTTCGAATCATTACCAGATATAATCAGATCATCCACATAAACAAGCACATTTAAATGCACATTTCCCTTCTTCATCGTAAATAATGAGTAATCCGAATATGATTGTCGAAACCCATATTGCTTAAGTGCAGCAGACAACTTCGCAAACCAACATCGGGGAGCTTGTTTTAATCCATACAATGATTTTCGAAGGCGACACACAGCTCCTCTCCCCGTCATGCGATGTCCCGGAGGCAATTTCATATATACTTCCTCGTGAAGATCACCATGCAAAAATGCATTGTGCACATCCATCTGATGCAATTTCCAATTTTTGGCAGCTGCTACGGCCAGAAAAACTCGGACAGTCACCATCTTTGCAACCGGTGCAAATGTCTCCGTATAATCAACCCCTTCGATTTGGTGATTTCCAAAAATCACCAATCTTGCTTTGTACCTTTCAATAGTTCCATCCGAGTTGTACTTTATCTTGTATACCCATCGACATCCGAGGGCCTTCTTCCCGGTAGGCAAGCGAACTATCTCCCAGGTTCTGTTCGCTTCCAATGCCTTCAATTCTTCCCCCATGGCTGTTCTCCATTTGTCACTTTTTACCGCCTCCGAATAGGAGGTAGGCTCATGTCCTTGCGTTATAGCTGCAAGAAAACTCACATGTTTCGAAGAGAAATTATCACAATTGACATAGTGTGCTAGAGGATAGGGCTTACCAGAGGGTTGTTGAGAAACAGATGAACAAGCAGACTTTCGAACACAGGACGATACCCGGTGACTCATCTTTTGGACCGTATTAGTAACAAAGTCTCTCAGCAAGATATTCTCTTTCTTAGTTCGTTTTCCCCGACCCAACTCTTCGGGTTCAACTTCGGGAACAACCTCAGGTTCAGCTTCCGGAGTCACCACTTCGGGTTCAATCACCGGAGTCACGACTTCGGGTTCAACACCCCCCTACCTTGCACACTCTCCTCTTCCTCCTCCAATGCAACGGTGACAGAAGTCGTATCTTGTGTCCGTTTTTCGGCATCAGTCTCCTTGGAGGCGAATGGAAATTCCTTTTCGTAAAACACCACATCCCTCGAGAACACAAACTCCTTTGTCTCCAAATCATACATTTTCCACGCTTTCTTCCCATTTGGATAACCCAAAAACACACATCGACGACTCCTACTTTCAAACTTGTCACTTGTTCGTCCTTGATTGCGAGCATAACATAAGCAACCGAACACCCTCAAATGATCATAATTCGGTGTCACACCCATCAAGATATCGTAAGGTGTCTTCCCATTCAACAACTTAGTGGGTGTCCGGTTAATCAAATAACATGCCGTCATCACACATTCTCCCCAGAAGTCAATCGGTAAATTAGCTTGAAAACGTAGCGCCCGTGCCACGTTTAAGATATGTCTATGTTTCCGTTCAACTCTACCGTTTTGCTGGGGTGTCCCCACACACGAAGTTTGGAACAAGATCCCTTGTTCGAGAAAACCTTTCAGACTTACAAATTCGGTTCCATTATCACTCCGAACGCACTTAACCCGTTTATTGAATTGTCTCTCCACCATTGCAAAGAAACCCTTCAATTTTTGTCCGACCTCTTTCTTATCAACTAACAGGAACACCCATACTCCTCGTGAACAATCATCAACAACAGTCAAAAAATATGATGCACCATACGAAGACTCAGTTCTATAAGGACCCCACAAGTCACAGTGAACTAAATCAAAAGGTTCAGCAGCTTTATTATTACTCGAAGGAAATACATTTTTAGTTTGTTTTGCCCTAAGGCATACATCACATGATTTTTCTTCTAAGCTACCTTTCCCACTATCTTCTAAGACTGAAAGATATTTTGTCACTTGACTCGAAGGATGTCCCAACCTTTGATGCCATAAGTCTACCACATCAACCTTCACAGCTTTCACCACGGGTATCGTCCGAAAGTAGTAGAGTCCGTTCTTTTGTTCACCCGCTCCAATCAACTTCCCCGTAGCCCGGTCCTGCATAACACACAAATCATTAGTGAAATTTACATTGCAACCAACTTGATTAATTAATTGAGACACAGAAATCAAGTTGCAAGTCATTTCGGGCACATATAACACTCCGTGAAGAACCATGTCTTCGTTAAATCTGATGGATCCTTCCTTAGTCGCCATCGTACTGCTTCCGTTCGGTAAACCTACCGGACACTTTGGTATTGTTCGTAAATTCTCCAAAATACTTATCTGACCGGTCATGTGATTTGACGCCCCCGTGTCAATAATCCACGAAGGATGAGTTTTCTTACCGATCGATGGTTCACTTGTGCTTGCCTTCTCCTTTTTCAGCAAATCGAACAGCATTTGCAACTGATCACCTGTTATTCCGGACAGGTTAGTCTGTCCGGGCACACTCATGTGTCAGTTTTCTCCATTCTCGAGCTCAGCTTGAGCAGCATTTGCTCGATTATTGCCACGTCCCCGACCAGCATTTGAACCAAACGGTTGATGTCCACGACCTCTTCCACCTTTGTTACCTTCAGCTCTTCCTCTACCACGTCCTCCATTCGAAGTGCCTTGCATCGGATAATGCACCCACCCCTCCGGATAGCCAATGACTTCATAGCAGCGTTCCGGAGGATGTCCTCCTCGATCACACAAGTGACACTCCTTATAGCCTGTCTTCGGCGGTTGTGATCGTTGTGCAGCAAACGCCGTCACCTCCCCTCGTTCTTCCTGAGTTCGTGCCATCCCTTTGACCCGTTCATCTTGGATTACCTTTTGGTTGACTTGATTCATCGATGGCAACGGCTCCTGAGCCAAGAGATTGGAACGGACAGTTCCATAAAGACTTTCATCTAGGCCCATAAGGAATAAGTGAACCCTATCTTCTTCCCTTTTCTTCTCCAGTGCAACCGTTAGATTGCAAGTGCAGTTTCCACACGAGCAAGTTGGAAACTTATCACAA
Organism: Petunia axillaris subsp. axillaris; assembly: GCA_029990575.1. Classification (NCBI taxonomy): domain Eukaryota; kingdom Viridiplantae; phylum Streptophyta; class Magnoliopsida; order Solanales; family Solanaceae; genus Petunia; species Petunia axillaris. The sequence goes on along the minus strand of JARKNS010000002.1, from coordinate 48,347,899 downwards.
TTTCCTAGTTCTTCCCATAACATAGCTAGTTTTCCATAGTAAGCAGCAACAGTTAATCCCTTTTGCTCACAACCGGCCAAAGCCGCTTTTAATTCCTGAATCCGAGGTCCGTTTCCCACGGAGAAACGTTCTCGAATACTCTCCCACAGATTTTTCGCTACTTGATCACGCCCAACTACGCCCTATAAAAGGGACTAAGCGGTCGCGGCAAATATAGCTCGGTATTTAAAGCCCCGAGGTCGAATCCCACAGAGAACACTCGTAATTCAGTCGTTAATCTAACTAATTTATCTAATCAACCAACTTCAAGAGTTTATATTTTAATGATGGTTTTAAAATAGAAACTAAATAACAATAAGGTAAATAGCAAAATAATAAAAAGTAATCAAGCAAGGATATTAAAAGCCTAGAATTGATTTACACCGACTCCTACCTATGTGATTGACTAATGAATCAACGAATTCAACTTGGTTCTTTCTATTGAACACTTGCTCCAAATTCACAACTAACCACTTCCATGCACTAGCTATGACTTTCACTAACTAATCTTCCAATTAATTAATGAAGATGTTTAGGACTACAAGTATGGTTCACAATCGGGCTCGGTGGTCACAACTCACCCTATTGACAACCTAAGTAATTCTTTGATTTTAGGTTGAAATATTGCTAAGCATTTAACCCTAACTCGTGAATTTATTCCTAAACGCACAAGGATAAAGGGGACAATCAATTGGGGGCCCTTCCAATCAATTAGCAAACAAGACGTAAATACTTAGATAGGAAGAATAATCAAGTTCATTCATCAAAATCAATTAATCAATTCACATAGTATTGGAGTGGTTCAATCAACCCTAGAATGGGTAATTTAGCCACTCATGGTCATCAAAGACAAATCAAGAATAATCATGAATGAATAAACTACAAAGGAGAAGAAATAATGGAAGAAAGAACTCTTAATTTTCAAGTCTTTAATCCCAAGCCTCCTTGTGTGTTCCTTGCCTCCAAGAGTCCAAAGTGCTTCCACAATGGTGGTCTTGCTCTCCCAAGTCAAGATTGGGGCTGAAAATAGGTTAGAAAACCTTTTATACCTCGTGTGAAACTCGTGGACAAGTTTGCCCCTCGCCACTTTTCGCCAGAAAATTTGTCTCATGGCTGGATCATGGCCTTACGATGCCTGGGCCATGCACTTGCGAAAATTCTGCTTTCAACTTCATGGCTGAATCATGGCTTTACGATGGCTGGGCCGTGACATTTCGTCTTCAAATTCCTTTCATGGCTAATCCACGGCCTTGGCACCTTACAACGCTGTAAATTAACTTCAATTTTGCTCCAAATCATCAAACTTTAACACTTTTTCATACCATTTGATTCCTACACATTCAAACACCCAATATAAGTACAAAATACTATTGTTCACACTAAAATAATCCACAAAAGCACCAAAATATGATGTAACTAATACTAAAATATATGCATTTTTAGCCTAACATCACAACCCCACACTTAAGATTTTGCTCGTCCTCGAGCAATCTAACTCACAACCCACTTGGACAAATCAACCACTAATACAAGACTCCAAACGATATTGCCACACACCAGGCTTCATTCATGCTCAATACACAAGAGTTCTTCTTTCACATACCTTAGTCTAACTCAAAATGCTAAAGCCCTCAGCAATATCAAGATCACAAACCATCAAGCACATTTGAGAACAAGATTGATGCACTAGCTTAACTCTTGCGCAAGTACCATACATTCAAGGGTCCACAGTGTGTGTGTGCTCGTTCCCCCTACAATTTCAATAATGAAACAGCGGACCTAAGCGGCAAGTGTTTAGAGAGTTCGCTCAATTCAACATATTTTTACTCATAATCACACGCTCAAATTACAACTTCCATCTCAAGCCTCAAGGGTCAACAATGGGGTATTATTCATACATTTCACAATATTTGGATGATTGGGGCCCTAGAAATTCAACCTCACTAGGGTGCCTTTGGCGTGTTCATACTCGAGGCTTTTGTATTCACCCTTAACCGAGCATAGGAACATTGCCCCCATCCTTCGTTCATCTCTACTTTTTCTTTCTTTGCACAATTTCTTTCTAATTTTTTTCTTTCTTTTTTATCTACCCCCTTGCTTCATACCCTTTCATAGGTTCTCAAATGGTTGTTTTAAATCATTTTAGCTCACTTACCTCTCAGATTTTTTTTCTTAAGCTCACTCTCTTCATCTTTGCTAATCAAAGGTCATGTTTACACTACCAACATACATAGGGGAAAACAAAGTGCTCAATAATTCCATAGTGGACACCCTAAACTTAGTCAAGCGTGCTTGAGTTAATGCTAGGAATCAGGCCCTTCTCTACTCTCCTAATGGTTCGTTTTTCCATCGTACAATGTGTCATCAGGCTTCAGACACAATAAATCAAACTAGGCAATTTATTCTTTCTTCTCTTTGTTATTACAACTAACTACTATTCAAAAATCATCAAAAGCACCCGGTTCAAAACAAAAGGCATCATCGGGAAAGAACCGTGGTCAAAAGAAAACCCAAATATTAAGCCACTAATCTAAAAAAAACAAAAAAAAAAACTAAAGCAGTAAAAATACAGCTACAAATCAAGATACCCCACCCCACACTTAAAATTGTGCATTGTCCTCAATGCATTAAAAATAAAATTAAGGGTGATAGATAAACTCCCTGGGGCTCTAAGCCCGAAGAACATCATTGTGAGCTTCCTTAGGGGCACGAGGTACTCAGAATTCCCTCAAGCAGGACATTCTCAACTAAATGTACGAGGTTGCAAGCACCCCACACTAGGACTTCAAACCTGTCAAAACCTGCAAAACCAAGAAACTCACCAAGTAATATCCTTCAAAAAAAATAACATTTTTTTGGTATTATTTTTTTTTTCATTTTTTTTTTGTATACAATTACGGGTTGCCTCCCGAGAAGCGCCTTAGTTATAGTCGTGGCACGACTTCACTTATTATCAACACTTTTTCCTCCAACTCGAGCTTGTGTATTGCCTCCCCAACTGCAATTTACCTATCCGTGTATGCTCTTGAGGTGGCACAAGATCTTGCATGCTAAAAACTAAGTATCTGTGTGAAGCCGCTAAATCAGGAATATCTTCATATTTTTGGCTATTCTCTTGGCCAAACACCAAATATATTATGTTGTATTCGCTGGCCTTCAAACGAGGATTTTAATCGTGTATAGATGGCATAAAAAATTTGAGAGTGTAAGCATTATACACATCATCCTTCAACTCTTCAATCGTCTCAGAAGGATTAATTTCCATGTCCCCTTCTAAAATCAATGTAGAAAAGTGTCTAGAATGCGGTACAACCCGCTCACACTTTGATTCATCGATCACATCCTCTTTCTGGTGCGAGTTAGAGTCAACTACAATTTCCGCTTTAATTTTATTGTCTAACTCTAGTACCACATTTTCTTCATCGGCATCTTCACACACCATATGGCTAGACGGTTGGCTTTCAACCCTTCTCTCATCTAATGGAAATTCACGCTTTAGATCTTCTACAATAGCCATGATTTCTTCTTCTAATTCCACATCTTCTTGGCTAGTTAGTTGAATTCCCAATAGTGTAGCCAACTGATTCACTTGAGCTTCTATCTGGCTTAGTTGTGCTCTACGTCTGTCCCAAACCTTCTTCAGTTCGGCTTCGTATTCTTCCTCATCATCCTCTACTTCATTATACCAACTGTTATCATAAGAGAAAGAAAAATCATCATAATAGGGGCTCGGGGAAGAATAAGACGTATTAGTACAACCATAGTAGTGATCATCTAGCCACATGTTATTTTCTGATGCCATGTTTTTTTTTTTTTATCTAAAATAAAGAGAATATGTACATAAACGAAGTTAATTGAATAAACAATTCAGCTATCCTAACAACTAAAATAACACTGTGTTCCCCGGCAACGGCGCCAAAATTTGATCACGCCCAACTACGCCCTATAAAAGGGACTAAGCGGTCGCGGCAAATATAGCTCGGTATTTAAAGTCCCGAGGTCGAATCCCACAGAGAACACTCGTAATTCAGTCGTTAATCTAACTAATTTATCTAATCAACCAACTTCAAGAGTTTATATTTTAATGATGGTTTTAAAATAGAAACTAAATAACAATAAGGTAAATAGCAAAATAATAAAAAGTAATCAAGCAAGGATATTAAAAGCCTAGAATTGATTTACACCGACTCCTACCTATGTGATTGACTAATGAATCAACGAATTCAACTTGGTTCTTTCTATTGAACACTTGCTCCAAATTCACAACTAACCACTTCCATGCACTAGCTATGACTTTCACTAACTAATCTTCCAATTAATTAATGAAGATGTTTAGGACTACAAGTATGGTTCACAATCGGGCTCGGTGGTCACAACTCACCCTATTGACAACCTAAGTAATTCTTTGATTTTAGGTTGAAATATTGCTAAGCATTTAACCCTAACTCGTGAATTTATTCCTAAACGCACAAGGATAAAGGGGACAATCAATTGGGGGCCCTTCCAATCAATTAGCAAACAAGACGTAAATACTTAGATAGGAAGAATAATCAAGTTCATTCATCAAAATCAATTAATCAATTCACATAGTATTGGAGTGGTTCAATCAACCCTAGAATGGGTAATTTAGCCACTCATGGTCATCAAAGACAAATCAAGAATAATCATGAATGAATAAACTACAAAGGAGAAGAAATAATGGAAGAAAGAACTCTTAATTTTCAAGTCTTTAATCCCAAGCCTCCTTGTGTGTTCCTTGCCTCCAAGAGTCCAAAGTGCTTCCACAATGGTGGTCTTGCTCTCCCAAGTCAAGATTGGGGCTGAAAATAGGTTAGAAAACCTTTTATACCTCGTGTGAAACTCGTGGACAAGTTTTCCCCTCGCCACTTTTCGCCAGAAAATTTGTCTCATGGCTGGATCATGGCCTTACGATGCCTGGGCCATGCACTTGCGAAAATTCTGCTTTCAACTTCATGGCTGAATCATGGCTTTACGATGGCTGGGCCGTGACATTTCGTCTTCAAATTCCTTTCATGGCTAATCCACGGCCTTGACACCTTACAACGCTGTAAATTAACTTCAATTTTGCTCCAAATCATCAAACTTTAACACTTTTTCATACCATTTGATTCCTACACATTCAAACACCCAATATAAGTACAAAATACTATTGTTCACACTAAAATAATCCACAAAAACACCAAAATAATGTAACTAATACTAAAATATATGCATTTTTAGCCTAACATCACTACTTCCATGTGCGATATGGTGGTCCGAAGAGTAGGCTCGATCGAATTCCTAATCCATGACACTAGAAGAGAATTGATAGTCCACCAATCCTCATAATCAATCGACTTTTCATCGGGCATCTTGATCGATCCGTCAACAAAACCAAACTTCTTCCTTGCACGCAGCACCGTTCTAACCGACCGCGCCCATTCCTCATAGTTTTCACTGGTCAACTGTACCTGTGTGATAATCAAACCAGGATTATCATTCGAAGTGATATCGTACGGAGAGATTGTCTTCCGTACGGCTGCAACATCACCTTTTGGAGCCTCCATTACTTTTCTACTTGAAGAGTTTCACGATGGCTCTGATACCATGTAAAACCGAACACACTCACACGAGAGAAATAATATTTAGGTGAAAACTCTTGCTTTCATTGATGGGGAGTCCCCTATTTATACAAAAGAAACCTAGAGAAAACCTAACCCTAAACCTAACTTAGGAATCAAGTAAACCTAACGGGCTTGGCCCACTATACAATTTACATAACTAATCTATTTACCATAATCTATTTACAATACGACCCCTTGTCGAAGATGCAATTATAAGCAACAAATGGCCTGATTTCAACCCGAAAACGATTGGCCTAGTCATTGACATGTTTTGCAGTTCAATGATTGATGTTGCAAATGAACTTAGCATACCTTCCTATCTTTTCTTCACTTCTGGTGCAGGTTTTCTTGGTTTTTTGTTTTACATGTCCGTTTGGCATGACCAATTTGGGAGTGAATTTAACCACTCTGATGCTGATTTAACAATACCAGTCTACGCTCATCAAGTACCCACGAATGTCTTGCCTGCTTTTGCATTTAACAAGGAAGGTTACAACTCATTTCGTAACCATGGCGTCAGGTTCAAAGAAACTAATGGAATTCTTGTCAATACAGTTTCTGAATTTGAAAGTCATGCTGTAAATGCCTTAGCATCTGACCCTGAATTACCTCCAGTTTACACAGTGGGGTTTTTGCTTGACCTCGAGGGCCAAAAAGGTACAGGAGATTCCAAGATTGAGGATGAAAAAATAATGAAATGGCTAGATCAGCAGCCAGAGTTATCGGTGCTTTTTTTGTGCTTTGGAAGTATTGGGATATTTGAGCCACCACAACTTAGAGAGATAGCAGTTGCACTTGAACAAAGTGGGGTTCGATTCTTGTGGTCAACGTCGCCTTGTGGGTTCTGAATCTACAAAATTTGAGGAGATATTGCCAGAAGGATTCTTGGAGAGGACAAAAAACAGAGGAATAGTGTGTGATTGGGCACCCCAAGTGGATATCCTGGCTCACAAAGCCACTGGAGCATTTGTATCTCATTGTGGATGGAATTCGACTTTAGAGAGTTTATGGCATGGAGTTCCAATGGTGACCTGGCCACTCTATGCAGAGCAACAAATTAATGCGTTTCAATTGGCTACAGATCTTGAGATGGCAGTGGAGTTGAGATTGGATTACAGGATGCATGGTGGTGATGATGATGGTAATGGTGAAGTTGTGAAGGCAGAGGAGATTGAAAAAGCTATAAGTTGTATAATGGACAGTGAAAATCCCGTGAGAAAGAAAGTTAAAGACATGGGAGAGATTTGCAGGAAGGCATTGATGGAAGGTGGATCTTCTTTCATTTCCATTGGAAAATTCATTGAAACCATTCTTGACTCCTAGTAGTATTAAAAAGAAGAGAAGAATTTTACGTTCTATACTCTAGTAGCAAAATTTTACTTTCAGTGTGTTTATGAACCAAAATTAAAATAAGTGCTTTTGTTATGGTGCGTGGGTGTATTTGTCTGTTAACTGACCATAATCCATGCAAAGGTAGCGATAAGTTATTTCTAGGAGTAGGAGTGATGGCCTCATTATAGTAAGAGTTATTCATAGATTGTGTAAACCTTTTGCTTCCATCGCCGGCTAATTAAAAGCACATTATAAGTAAATTTTCAAATTTTCTTGTTTGTTTTAATATTCTCAAGCCTCATATTTATTTGAATAGCTAATATAACTTAGAAAATCAATGGTTGAGTCACGATTGAAGAATTGACCTTCAAGAATCACAAGGACAAAAACTAGTATATAATTGGTATCTTAGACAATAAAGGAAAAATACACACTTGGTAAAACTATTGGCATACTGTAAGTTGAGAATACTAAAACAAGCCAGAAAACTTGAAAAAATTACTTATTATATATTTTAAATTAGTTGATGGTGTAAAAAAAGGTTGACTCCATCGGTATGCTTTTTCTAGTAAGATCCCCTCCATATCTCTGAACTAGAATCTTCAATTTCTTATCTTAAGCTATCGTTATGATTGGCTTTAAAATCACCACTTTGCACAATTATGTTGTCGTTTACAAGTAATTTAGCGGGTCCGAGCTTGAGGTCCATATTGTCTTAAAAGGAAAAAAAATCTCAACTTTTTTTGGGTTTGGGCAGAAGGGGGAGGGAGTGGTGGGTTGGAGGCCTTTATTGGAAACCTTTTACGTATTCTTATGGAGTGCTTAAGAGTCTGTGTCATTAATAAGTAGAAAATGGAAAATCAGAACTCCATTCGCTGGCTTTCACTTTTTGGAGCCATTCATTTACTAACATTCGTTTCCCCCGAAGATATCTGGTATCGCCTAATTTCAAAGTGGTGTCCAAATGGATTTTGTAGTAACTAATAAGTTGTTTTCGAGGGGTATCCCAAAAGGAGTTCTAATTAATTGCAAATCTTAACTATGTTACCCGGCCGTTTCTCTATCATGTCAATTCAATTGTTGTTTGCTAATGTTTGGTGCTAGAAATATCTTTCTAATAGCTGTGCAGACGGTCTTGCTTTGTTTTCTCTTTACTGTCTAGTTCTGAAATTGTGATTGCTGCTGCCATGACGTGGATCTTTAATTAGTCCTAGAGAGTGATTGCCCAAAAAATACCTTTGTACAATTATACTAGTTCGGATGTGGTTTCTCAGCTTGCGTTGATTATACTTGGCTGCCAATCTATACACGACAGCTGAGGGATGTCTTAATCAGTGTCAGCAATGCCTTTAGCTCTTCTTTATTCTTAATATATTGGCAATGATGTGCTTGAAGAGTTGAAGTAGTTGAAACAAAGAAGTAGATGAGCTTGTCCCAGATCATTAACAATCATGGAGAGCATAGAGCTGATTTTCATTCCAGGGCCAGGGATGGGTCACCTTGTCGCCGCTGTGGAAATTGGCAAGTTACTCATCAGCCGAGCCCATTGGCTCTCGATTACATTCTTCATCATTGACCTTCCTATTCAAACAGGTATACATTCCTATACAAAATCCCTAGCGCTAGATGATTCTGCCACTTCGCGCATACGATTCTTGCATCTTTCTCCTCCATCTCAAAGTAACAATCTCTCAAAACCCGAAAGAACTAGTGGTAAACCTCAAGAAGTTGTTCTTGTTGAACTCTTTCATAATTCCAAGCAGCTAGTAAGAGAAGCAATACACAATTTTATCACCAAGAGTAGGTCACGTACTCGATTTGCTGGTGTGATTGTTGACATGTTCAGTGACAAAATGATAGAAGTAGCATCTGAACTTGGTCTACCAAGCTATGTATTCTTCACATCTAGTGCTGCCTTTCTTGGCCTCATGTTTTATGCACAGTCCCTTAAAGATGAACACAACCGTGATATATCCGATTTCAAGGATTCGAACACGTTACTTCCTGTTTCCACATACTTAAATCCTCTTCCAGCAAAGGTTTTGCCTACTACCATGCTGGATAAACATGGCCGTTTGGAGATGCCTTTGTCTACTGCTAGACTGATACGACAGGCAAAAGGAATCATAATAAACACATTCATGGAGCTTGAGCCTTATCCAATTAATTCCCTCGCTAATGACAATGGGGTTCCGTCTATATACCCAGTTGGGCCTGTACTCAACCTGAAACATGAACAGGATGAGAGTATCATTAGCTGGTTAGATGAGCAACAAGATTCTTCCGTACTGTTTCTCTGTTTCGGGAGCTATGGAACCTTCGACGAGGAACAACTGAAGGAAATTGCAATAGCTCTAGACCGCAGCAGCTGCCATTTCTTGTGGTCTTTACGGCAGCCACAGACCAAGGGCAAAGTAGGTGCTCCAGACGATCTTGCACGCCCAGAACAAGTGTTGCCAGAAGGTTTCTTGGAGCGAACATCACAGCGAGGGAAAGTGATTGGATGGGCACCTCAAGTAGCAGTGCTATCTCATAGGTCAATAGGAGGATTTGTTACACATTGCGGATGGAATTCAATACTGGAAAGCTTGTGGTTTGGAGTTCCAATGGCTACATGGCCTATGTATGCAGAGCAACAAGTGAATGCTTTCGAGCTTGTGGTTGATTTGGAGATGGCAGTGGAAATAAAGATGGATTATCGGAGTGAGAGTCCCGTTTTGGTGACAGCAGAGGAGATAGAAAGTGCCATAAGGCGACTGATGTTGGATAGTACAGAGGAGAAGAATTGTATCAGAAAGAAAATGGAGGAGACGAAAGAAAAGAGCAGGAAAGCCATGTTAGAAGGGGGATCCTCATACTATTTTCTGGAGACTTTGATCAAAGATATTAAGGATAATTCAACCGCTTACTGATTTTAATTGCTTTCTGCTACTTTCACGATCATAGTTCACGAGTCATTTTATATTTAGTTGGCTTCACGTTGGTGCCTATTGCTAGCAGTTCTTTCTTTCCTCTAAGTTCTAGACATTGCCAAATAAAATCGTGAAGATGGACTAAGAACCCGTTTGGGTGAACTTATTTTAAGCAACTTGTTATAAGGCACTTTTTGAGAAGTGGATTTTTTAATTTTTCACTTTTTTTTAAAGCACATAAGGGCTTAAAAGCTTTTAATCTAAGCAAGGTATTTGGGAGAAGTAGATGTTTTGTATTCCAAGAAGTGAAAGATATAAATACATATCAATAGGGCTCTAACTATGGTAATAATCAAAGAAGGAAATCCTATTCTAATACTACGAATCCCTAACTATATGCTACTATGTACATAATATCACAATGATGCTATATTCATCTTCTTACACCCCCTCAAGCTGGAGCATAGATATTGATCATGCCCAGCTTGTTACAAAGTTAATCAACCCTAGTTCCATTCAACTCTTTTTTGAATAAATTAGCTGGCTGCTCTCCTGTCTTTGCGTAGTAGTGGAGATCAAGTTTTCCTCAATCTTCTCACGAATAAAATGACAATCCCTTAATATGTTTGGTTTTTTCATGATACACCGGGTTTGATGCAATACGGAGGGCAACTTGATTATCACACCGAAGTTTTGTTGGACTAGGATACTTGACTCCAATCTCAGTCAAAAGATGAAGTATCCACATAATCTCACATGTAGAGTGTGTCATAGCTCTATACCCAGATTCTGCACTGGAGCGAGATACAACATTTTGTTTCTTACTTCTCTACGATACTAGATTTCCACCAGCAAAGACACAGTAGCCAGTAATGGACCTCCTATCAATTTTTGGATGCAACCCAATCAGCATCGGCGAAACACTCAATGCGAGAATGTCCCTTATTACTATATAATATGCCAAGTGCAGATGCTTTTCAAATAACATAAGATTTGCTCCAAAGTTTCCCAATGTCTAACCGTAGGTGCCGACATAAACTGGCTAACCATACTAATCGCAAAAGCAATGTCTGGACGATTCACAGTAAGATAATTTAACTTTTCAACTAATCTCCTGTATCTCCCTGGATCATCAAAAGGGTCATCATCATTCATCATAAGCTGCATGTTAGGTACCATAGGAGTACCACGAGGCTTGGATGCCAACTTTCCAATTTCTGCAAGCAAGCCAAGGACATACTTCCTCTGAGATAGAAAAACTCCCTTTTTGCTCCTAGAGACTTTTTTTCCCAAAAAGTATTTCAAGTTGCCCAAGTCTTTCATACTAAACTTTGTCTGTAAGAAAGACTTGAGTGAAGAGATCTATATGGAAACACTACCTATTATGATAATATCACCAACATATACAACTAGGAGGATAATGCCAGTTGTTGAGCGTCTATATAAGACAGTGATCACACTTACTCTTCTTCCCAAATTCACGAACGACTCTGCTAAACTTGCCAAACCAAGCTCGGAGGCTCTGCTTCAAGCCATATAGTGATTTTTTTTCAAACGGAAAACCTTCCCATACTCCCCCTAAGTGGGTATGAACGATCTAGACACAGGAGACAATTGATCATATGAAACATAATGCGCAATCGAATAAGCCGATTTGCACTAACTTAAACCTTTGCAAAGAGCAATAGGAAGATCAAGATCTTCTGGATCTCCTGGTGGAGGATCAAGTCGAGAATGATCTGATACCGAAGAAACTAGTGCGGGACATGTATCATTAGTCTCTCTTCTCCTCGAATAAACTTTAGTAATAAGTGGCCTCATTGAAGCAAAAGGTGCAATTTCTAACTCATTAGGTGCAACATCCGGTTGTTGCTCAATATTCGCATCAACCTCAGATAAAAGAGGAACACCATCAGATATAGTAGGAATACCACGCACACCATCCTCTGATCATTTAATAGAAGCATCTAGAGGGATAACTCGGTAAACTAACTACTCATCTTCCACCCCCTGACATAGAAAAATAGTGTATTATTCGAGAATGTCACATCAGTTGACATCATATATCTACAAAGTTCACGAGAATAACACAACTATCCTTTTTGACGGCAAGAGTATTCCAAGAAAACACACTTCAAGGCCTTTTGGTCTAGCTTAGTAACAAATGGTCGTACATCTCGAACGTAATATGTACATCCAAATACCATGGGCTCCACTAAAAATAGTCTCTTGTTTGTAAAGAGAATACTATAAGGTATACCACCATTAAGCACAATAGACGACGTCCGATTTATCAAAAAGCAAGCCGTTGATATTGCATCAGCCAAAAATTATTTAGGAGCTTTTAATTGGAACAAAAGTGCCCGAGCTGTTTCAAGCAAATGTCCATTCTTCCTCTCAGCAACTCCATTTCAAGAGGGTGTATCAACATAAGAGGATTGGTGAAGAATCCTATGTTGTCTCTTATAGGACCTAAACAGATCTGACCTGCATTCTTTGCATTATCACTTCTGAGTATGTGTACTGGAGCATTAAATTGAGTCTGAATTTCGTCACAAAAGGCAGTAAAGTGAGTAAACACTTGAGAGCGACTCTTCATAAAATAAATCTAACTCATCCAAGAGAAATCATCGGCAAAGTTGACAAAATACTTCTGCCCAGTTTTGGAGAAAACATGACATGGTCCCCAAACTACATAATGGACTAGCTCAAATTCCAACTCAGCTCGTTTATTAACCCGTGGTCCTAACGAAGTATGATGGTGTTTCGCAAATTGGCGCGACTCACAATTCAATAAAGAAATATTATTAAACTGAGGACAAAGCTTCTTCACAATAGGGAGAGATAGATGTTCTAACCGACAATGTGCCTCAAATGGAGATGGGGTACTAGCATAAGCCACAGGCTGGGGTACCCATTCGTCAAGGATATAAAGACTATTAGATACATGTCCCTTACCAATAATTTATTTTGTCACAAGATCCTGAAAAATACAATGATCAGGATAGAATGAGATAGAACAACTTAGCTCTTTGGTAAGTCTACCCACTGAGATCAAGTTAAAGGCGAGTTTTGGTAGACTCAACACAGATGATAGGGTAATCGAGGAAGTCTATTTGACAGTCCAAGAGCCCACAGTATTACATGTTGATCCATCAGCTACAGTAACAAAATATGGTGTTTTATGTGGTCGAAAGCTAGAAAAGATGTTCGGGTCACCTGTCATGTGATCGGTCGCATCTGAATCAAATCCATCTATTTGAAGAGGGTATAAGACATGTTCTTCTTGACTCGGCCAAACCAATAACAGAACTAGGAGCCATTTGTTCCATGGTTATAATAAGCAGCAAATAGTAAGACTGAAACCGGATGAAATTCAGAGCCAAATAAAATCAGTCCCAAATGTAGTAACATAATTAAGCTTACTACAAATTCATCCCACATAGGCAGTCTACTTGCTCACCAACGAAAATATCCAAAGTTCCACAAAGAATCAATTTCCAATACGATGAAAGAGTTAGCCGATACTTGAATAGAGCAAATCCTTAACAGATAACATAACCAAATAACCAAGATGTCAAATGTAAATCTCCACTTTGATTAGAAAAGACGAGACAATTGTTATAGATACCAAATGCCAAGAACATAGCAAGAAACAATAGTTATTCCCACAAATAAGCAACAGGCAGAAAGCCCTAAAAAATCCAGCATGAAATCATATATTCAGAATCCAAACAAGGGCAGCACACCAAACTGGGGAGGCAGACCAACAAATCCCAAAGGAACAGATCTGCAACGACAGGCTGGCCTTAGAAACAATGTTGTAAAATAAAAAAGGGTCTCAGATGTGTGCCGAAAATAAGAAGACGAAACCAACGGTGCAAGAAGCGATCAAATTCACCATAGCACGCGCCCATATGCGCCGGCGCGTGAGAGACAGGTACAGAATGATGGAGGCGCATGAACCTCACTCGCTATCCACCTAGATGCCAGGAGTTGGTTATTCTGGTCGGAAACTCTTTGCTTACCTCTGCTATGGTGGAGGTGAGATTAGAAACTCGATCCTTCAATAACCCAACATCAACTGAGCCCTTTTTCTTTAACCAAGAAAAGACTCGAAAATTCTCTGAATTTTTTTGAATCAAAATTTAAGCCGTAGGCTCTGATACCATGTAATCCAAACAAGGTATTTGGGCGAAATTGATGAAAGATATAAATACATATACATAGGGCTCTAACTATGGAAATAATAAAAGAAGGAAATCCTATTCTAATACTGTGAATTCCTACTATATGCTACTATGTATATAATATCACACTGGGGCTATATTCATCTTCTTACAAAGCTCATAAATTTTTGAGTTAGTAAACATTTACTAGTGGACTTATAAACATATAAGTCACTTTTAATCTCATTCAAACGGGCTCTAAGTATCGCCCTTGGCATTCCATTATAGTAGTGTTTATTTCTAGGTCAAGTCAGCTAGTTTAAGAACCTTTATACATACTGATACATAGCTAAATGACCTAAGGTAGACTGAAAGACTCCTTATTTACCATCTGCACCTTCTAGTAACCCCATCCCATGATAGCAATGTTGACATAAACAACGAGCTAAACAAATTGACACACCAATACACAGAAAATGGTTGTAACTAGGATTTGTTACATTTTGTTATTGTGACATGAGATCAATCCCATTAATCGTTCCGTTTAAACAACAAAAAGTTCAAAATTTGTGCAATCATACACTCTTATCACATAAAAATGTTAGAAGCAAGTTTCTTTATTATGACTGGATTTTAAAGACAACGACATTTAACCTTTTAATGTAGGTCATGTTATACTGATATGCAAAATATAGCTAGATTACACAAAGATTACTTTATAAAGAAACTTTACAAAAAGAAAAAGACTTTGAGGTGAGGAATGGTTCTTTTTCACGTGCGTCCTTACTGTAGATCTTAAAGAATAGAAAGTTTACAAATTAAAGTTCTGCTATTTCAATTGGAGGCAACGCACGTGACTTTGGGCACTATGTTCAATCCAAGTGGGGAGACAGCATATTGGAAAACGGATACTAATAAATCTACAAAAAAAACTAAAGAGACGACTATGGAAAAAGCAGAACTAATTCTCATCCCATCTCCAGCAATGGGCCATGTTGCTCAGATGCTGGAGTTAGCAAAACTCCTCATCCATCGAAACCATCAACTTTCAATCACAGTCCTCATTATGAAACTCCCTGATTACATCGATGCAGTCAGTGGGCCTTTTGTCAATTCTGTAGCTGCTTCATCTTCCTCTGATCACCTTCGATTTGTCCAATTACCAGCTACTGAATCAAACCCTGAATGGAGTTCCAAAACTCGAGGACACTTTGTCTACAGATTGGTACAAAGCCATAAATCTCAAATTAAAGAATTCTTGTTAAGTCAACGCCCTGGTAAGAACGTAGCAGGTTTTGTTGTCGACATGTTATGTACTCCGCTAATGGATGTAGCTGACGAGTTTGGGATCCCCAGCTATGTGTGTTTCACTTCCCCAGCTGCTTTTCTTGGACTGATGATTCATTTCCAGTTTCTTGAAGATGAGTGTCACCAAGATGTTTCTCAGTTGAAGAACTCAGACACTTCTTTATCATTTCCTAGCTACGCATACCCGCTTCCTCCTAGCGTATTGCCAATGGTTCTAGTCGAAAGAGACGCATGGTTAGGGAGATTCCTTGATTTCGCTCGTGGTTATAGAAAAGCGAAAGGCATTATCATCAACACTTTTTCCGAACTAGAAATCCATCAATTGAATGCTTACAAGAACAATATATCAATATCTGATCAAGTTCCACTGCCACCTATATATCCAATTGGTCCAATCTTGAACCAGTCAAAATCCCAGTCAGAGTCAGAGGAAGCAGTCATAATAAATTGGCTAGATGACCAGCCACCAAACTCAGTGGTGTTAATTTGTTTTGGAAGCCAAGGGAGTTTACCAGTGAACCAAGTGAAAGAGATCGCTTTAGCTCTAGAAAACAGCGGCTGCAGATTTTTATGGTCTTTACGTAGACCCCCACAAAGCAATAACGCGCAGTTTCCCGGTGAATACACGAACTTTGCTGAAATCATGCCGTTAGGATTCTTAGACAGGATAGAAAAGAAAGGGAAAGTGGTGGGATGGGTACCACAGTTGAAGGTGTTATCTCACGAAGCAATAGGGGGATTCGTGTCTCACTGTGGGTGGAATTCGATACTAGAAAGCATAGTGTGTGGGGTGCCAATAGCAACATGGCCATTGCATTCAGAGCAGCAGGTAAATGCATTGCAGCTAGTGAAAGAAATAGGAGTGGCAGTGGAGATTACTTTAGATTACTGTGAGAGGAATAAAGATCAGCCAATGGTTACTGCTGAAGCCATTGAAAAAGGGATAAGGGAATTGATGGAAACTAATAGAGAAGTAAGAGAAAAGGCGAATGAGATGAAGGAGAAGAGCAGGGCCAGCATAATAGAAGGTGGATCGTCATACTTGTCGCTTGGGAAACTCATCGATGAACTACTGAAAAACGCAAGTCATTCCATAATGTGAAAATGGGAACCAACTTACATTACATGCTTCTGTTAAATTTTATTTTCCTTGGAATTTAGAAAGCTGAGGAAATGTTTCATATGCATAATAGGCTTTGTAACTTCTTCCAAATTACCACGATTGAGGTGGAGGTTCAATAAGAAAGCACCTATGTAATTGAATTTCCCTTCTTGAAGTAAACATAAATTATCTTATAGTAGTACTATTTCTTTTAGTATACTTTTTTCTTTAAGGAGTAGCTGTTTGATTGACTAATATAATTCTTATGTAATTTCGAAATATATATAAAAACTTAAACAGTATAGATCTTTCAAATGGTTTGACGAACGCCTAACCATGCCATTATTCTTGTGGAACATAGTGAGCCCCAATGTTTCGTAGATGGTACTAAGAAATTTTGAAAATGAGATTGTACGAAGATTTTATAGAGGAAATTGTCGCCTACGTACTACTATGTGCTATGGCTCAAATTGTCTATTTGCCATTATCATCAACGGAGCTCCAGCTTGAAAGGGCGGACACATTCTTCAAGAAGCAAGTGCAAATTCACCCTATGACTCTCGACTATGGATTAAATTTACCGTCACGTTGCAGTTTCCTTGGGGGTCAAAAACAAATACGAGACTTCCCTAATTGCGGTAATATTATATTAAGAGACAATGGAGCGCACAGTACCTCAATTTTGGCAAACTGAACAATTTCTCCATTTCTAAAAGTAATGAGCTTTTAGGTAACCTTTTGTAGATTATAAGTACAATTTGGTTTATCTCATTTTGTTAATTCATGCCTCGGGCACAGTGTATTTAGAGAGAGAAAGTTGGTTAGAGAGAGGAAGTTGTGAGGGAAATGAAAAATATTTGCGTAATCAACTAACTCAGCAACTGCTCTGCATATCTGTACATATATAGCTATACTAACCGACCTAGTAACTACTAACTTTTAACTTGTGATAATTAACCCTGTAACTTCTAAATAATTACATTTAAGTCCTATAGCTAACATGAACACTTAACTCAGCTAACTACATTAACACACTAGCTGACTATGTGTGTTACTAGTGTGTTAGATTGGTTGCATAGCACAAACAACCAAACACCCTTAGGTGTATGATTCTCAAGGGCCTGTTGTATAAGATTTCATAAGTATTATAATATATGCACCTCCTAAGGACACTAGAAGGGGGGTTGAATAGTGTCCACCAATTTTTCGTTTCAAGAACTCGATTCTCTTGAGTCAAGAACTCTGCAGTTTTGCTGTTTGAACACAACACCACACACCAATCACAAACACAAAGAACACGAGGATTTTACGTGAAAAACTCATTGTTCAAGGGAGAAAAACCACGACCCACACTCTGAGATTTTAGAACTCAATCCACTAACACAAAGAGCACGTTTCTGATTACAAGACTCTGTAACCAAGGGGCTACACTCTAGACCCCAATCACTAAACAAAGCTAAACTCTAGCTTTACAAAGTAATCTCTCACAAGTTCACCTAATACATGTGCTTCTACGATAAGCCAATAGGTAAAAAAATGATCGCTAAAAAATAAGACAACTTACAACACAAAGAACCTAGACAGAATATCTAGACTCAATCAACTCAAGTACACCAGTTGTCTTCTTCAGTTATCTCATGTAGAAAGATGCTAGATCGCCTTTGTATGCTCTCAACTCTCTGTTTGTGAATAACTGATTTCGGCTGTATCAACTACTTGTATTTATATGGGCTTTGCAACCCTAGTTGAGTCTCACAAGGAATCCTTGTAATTATGGTAAGACAGGATTCCTTGTAACTCTTTTCCTTATTGAAGTCCAACTCCTATTCGTACTTCAAAGACACGGCCTGGGTACCGCCTCTTTTAGTCTGACAAGGATGCATATTCATTCACGCGCCACTACTCCTAGTTCCGCAGGGATTTGCAACCCTCAGATCTTTTCGACCAAGCCGTGCCCTTCTATTCAAGGACTATAGTCTTCTCCGAAACCACTGAGTCCTTCTCGTTTGTCATTCTTCAAAATCAATGCTCAACAAATTCTCCTTTTTTGATGATGACAAACAAATGTTGCCAAAGAACCTGAATAGACAAAATTTCTCAAAAAACACAAAACAAAAAACACAAGTTTGAAAAAATAAAACAGATGAGTTAGGTCACAAATACCCCAACATTTCTTTCTTCCCCCTTTTAGCATCATCGAAAAGATTCAAAAGCCTGGATGAACCAGTTAGTACTATCCAGTCTAGATTACAAGGCAACAAGTCAGCTAAAATATAAACACACAGAGATAAGGCTAAGGGCCCAACAAGAACCAAATACCATAGAGCAAACGACCATAAACATGAGAAATTAAAATTATTATCCAGGGTATGACAGCAGCACAACCCTATCCAGTAGTACACAACTGAAAATAAATTGTTTGAAACAACATCACATGTGCAGGGAGAATGGAAGGAAATAACAGCAGTTAGGAGAAAGGACATTAGGATAGGACATGAGGACTCAGGGCTGAAGATTGAAGTGTTTGACAAGTGCCTCAAGGTTCTTTGTATTTTTGGCCCTTTCCATCACCAGCTCGGCCTCATACTTGTGGCAGTCTATCTTCAAACGATCAATTTCTTGATCCTTCACCTTCAGTTGTCTGTGAAGCTCTGCATTTTCTGTATTCACTTCAAGAACATGGCTCTCCAGTTCCTTCACAGCAGTAATGGCCTCCTCACATCCATAATCCTTACTCTCCTCAGCTAGCTCTTGCTTAACCTGCATGGGTTTCTTGGAAGCTCTCCTTTCTCTAAAGAAATCACAGCTATTAAGCACATTGTACCCAAACATCTGATGAATTGTTGGCTTCTTCCCTGCTCCCAGTGGAACCCCAAAATGCTCTAGAACCTGCTGAAGGACATAGGAATGCGCTAAAGAGTGTGGCCTTTGATCAGTATCTGCAATCCTCTTAATATGTCTGATGATCAGCCCAGGCAAGTTTATTCTCACCCCCTATCCAGCAGGTCCATGTAGGTTAAGTCTAAAGCACTAGCTTCACTGTTTCTTTCCCCTCTAGGCAGTAGAAACCTGTGCACAAACTCAAACAACAACTGATATGCTGGTTCCATTTCCTTTTTGTCTACTTTCCTAAGCATGGGTTTTTCTGAGGATTTCTTGACCACATTCAGAGTGGTTACTCCATCTGTCCTCTTGGGCCACTTCAGCTTAATATACCTGCAATAACCTTCAACAGGTATATCAAGGATCACCCCTAGCTCATTTCTTCCAAACTCTATTTCAACTCCCTTCACAGTCGTGAACACTCTCGTGGCTACAACTCTGCAATTTGTGTAAAACTCCCTGACCTCATCAGCAAATAACATTCTGTCTTTGTTTCCAAACAAGCCCAGCCAACCCTTGTCACCAATCATTCTCAGTAAGGGTTTTATATGATCTTCCTTCTCATCATGCAGAATGCTACCCGGCAGCACCTGATGCTTGGCAAAGAAAGCCACTCGATCAACTTCTTCTTCAGATCCTCTTCTTCTTTTCCTGTTCTCTGCTTCACTGTCAGTCTCTGAGTCGCTTGGCTCCACAAAACTGCCAGCCTCGTCACTCTCTTCCTCTGCCTCACTAGCTTTCTTCTCTTCCTCCTACTTTTTCTTTGCTTCTCTGTCTCTCACATTTGTAATTGTTCTTTCCAGCTTACCAACAATCGCCAGTTGTTGCTTCAGAGCAGATTTAGTTCCAACTCTCCTAGCCACTGGCTCTGCAACAGCCTTATCACCACTTTCTTCACTTGATTCATCAACTACTCTACTCTTTGATACTGGCATTTCCCTTTCATCAATCTTCTCCTCTTGTCAGGCTCTACTCTGTTCTCACTCACAAATACTACTTCCTTTTCCTCTTCGTCCAACATCAGCTTCTCATCCTCCTCAACAAACTTTCATTTCATCCTCTTCCTCTTTGTTTCTTCTGCTTCCTTTGTAACTTTCTCACTTTCAATTTTCTCTTCTCTAACTTCCTTATCCTTTTCTTCTTCTGATTCTGTCCAATTGAGTTCTGCGTCATCGACCTCTGTAGGATCTGGGCAAGAACTAGGTTCTTTGCTCAAATCCTGTGAGGCCTCAGCAGATCTAGGTCCTCTACCAGCTAGACCTTCAAGTATGGATACTCCTTGACTCTTCTCAGCAAGCACACCACTAGAACTTGGTTCAACAGCATGTTCTTTAAGGGACTCAACATAATCATTTTCCCTTAGTTGTTCAAACCCTCTTCCTGCTACGTCAACCTCTAACACAGTCTTTTCTACTACTGGCACATGCAGACTTATCCTAGGTTTTTCCTGAACATCTTTTTGATTCTTTTCAACACATTCCCCCTATCAGTTTTATCACAGGACTCTACCACTCCTACGATTTCATCTAGTCCTTTTACTAGGATTTCAGTACTCACTTTACCAGGACTTTTTATCCCTTCTAAATCGACAGGAGTAGATAGGGTAGGGTCAGGAATTACCTCAACAGATGTTTCAGATGAAACTTGTCCTGTAGGCATAGTAGACAAAGATCTTGACAACATCTTCTTGACCAACTTCTTTTCCCCTTTTTTGAGAAACTTTGACCTAGCCCTTGCAATTCTTTCCGAAAGAGTGGATGGAGGGGGTTTTGGAGTTGATTTCTTGAGAATTTTTGTGGATGATGTTGATGAAGATTGTGCTTGAGACATGGTGAAATTGTTAGAGTTTTGACTGAGATTACGAAGGTCTTCCGGCTTGAATTTTTTAGAGAGAAAGTAGGTTGAGAGAAAAGGAAGTTGTTGCGTATGTGTATTTTGTGTTGATCAAAAGAGGGAAAAGGGTTTTGATGAAGAGACGGTGTCTAGGGAAGCCAAAGTAATAATGACATAAAAAGGTAAAAAGCAGATTTTTGAAATTTTTGAAAACCGGGAAAGAGTTATGGATTTGACATTTATGGACTTACTCAATTAAAAGCCTTTTCGAGTAGTGGGGTCCATACAAGTCTAATAGAATGCTAACCAAAAAAGGAATGTGTTCCTATAATTTAAGACAGTTATAAGAACATGGAAAGTCTCCCTTTACACATGTATAATTGACAATTTAATTTCAGTTATGACTCCTATCATGCAAGGTAGTGTGACTGTACCTGGATATGATTCCTCATGCTTCAGTCGGTTCTTTCTTAGTGCACAGTGGGTTCTTCATAGGATCACATTATCCTCACCTAGTGCTTAAAAGCTGAACAAGTGTACTTAATAAAGTACAATGTTAGACTGAACAATAATAACAAATGTTACACACAAATAATTGAACACTTAACTAACCAATCATTGAGGGACAACCTGCTGGGTCATCCATGTATTTTGGTCATTCCTAACTCCAACATGTTCCTCTCATACTGCACTTTGTTCAATGCTTTGGTAAATATGTCAGCAATTTTATCTTCAGTCCTGCAAGAATTCATAGTAATCAGACCTTTTTCCACACTATCTCTAAAGAAATGGTGTCTAATATCAATATGCTTTGTTCTTTTGTGTTGGACTGGGTTCTTGGCAATATTCACTGCACTTGTATTATCACAGAAAATTGGCACTGCTCCACATTTGATTCCAAAGTCCTCCAACTATTTTTTGATCCATAGCAATTGTGAGCAGCATGATGCAGCTGCTACATACTCAGCTTCCGCAGTAGACAAGGCAACTGAGTTTTGCTTCTTTGTAGCCCAAGAGACCAAGCAAGGACCAAGAAAGTGTGCCATTTCTGAAGTGCTTTTCCTGTCCACCAAATGACCTGCATAATCTGCATCAGCAAAACCAATTAGTTCAAAAGTACCTCCCCTTGGGTACCAAAGACAAAGATCCTGAGTTTCCTTCAAGTATCTCAGGATCCTCTTCACATCTGTCAAATGTGACTCCTTGGGCTTGGACTGAAATCTAGCACACAGTCCCACAATGTATACTATATCAGGTCGACTGGCTGTAAGATAGAGAAGTGAACCTATGATTCCTCTATATTTTGTCTCATTAGTCGAATGACCTAGTTCATCCATATCCAGCTTAGTTCTAGGAGCAATGGGCGTAGTCATTTCTTTTGCTCCTTCCATGTCAAATTTCTTTAGAAGTTCCTTGGCATATTTTTGTTGATGAATCATAGTCCCTTCAGGCATCTGCTTTATCTGCAATCCTAGAAAGAAATTTAGTTCACCCATCACGCTCATTTCAAATTCACTTCCCATCAAATCAGCAAACTCCTTGCACAGCTCCTCATCAGTGGCTCCAAAAATGATATCATCAACATATACTTGAACCACCAATAGATCATTTTCTTTCTTCGTCAAGAATAGTGTGTTGTCAATCTTTCCTTTTGAAAAACCATTCTTCAGTAGGAATCCCGAGAGTCTTTCATACCAGGCTCTAGGAGCTTGCTTTAATCCATAGAGTGCCTTGTCCAGTTTGTAAACATGATTAGGAAATTCATGGTTCACAAAGCCTGGTGGCTGTATTACATAGACCTCTTCATTTAAGTAGCCATTCAGAAAGGCACTCTTCACATCCATCTGATATAGTGTGGACTCCATGTATGTAGCAAAAGCAATCAACATTCTAATAGCCTCCATTCTTGCCACCGGTGCAAAAGTTTCATCATAGTCGATTTCTTCTTCCAGACTGTATCCTTGAACTACTAGCCTTGCCTTGTTCCTTGTCACTATACCATGCTCGTCTAGTTTATTTCTGAACACCCATTTTGTTCCAATTATTAATATGTACTTCGGCTTAGGAACCAGGTGCCACACTTTGCTTCTTTCAAACTGATGAAGTTCACCCTGCATGGCTAGAATCCAATCTGGATCTTCTAGAGTTTCTTTTACATTCTTTGGTTCCAGATATGAGAGGAATGCAAAGAATGCACAGAAGTTCTTCCAGGCTGACCTTGTCATGATTCCAGTGTCCAGTTCTGATAAGACATTCTCCAAGGCGTGAGAACTTTGGTGTTTCCATGGCCTGAGTTGAATATGACGGGAAGAGCCTTCAGCATCATCTTGGGTAGGTTCTTCTTGACTAGCTGGATCATCGACTTCATCTAATGTTCCCCTTGTCATATTGACTCCTTGTTCTCGTGAGGTTGAATTCTCACCTCATGTCTCTTTGTCTTCTGAGTCTTCAAATTCATCTACACCATCTTCTCGACTGAGGCCAATCACTTGATCATCTCCCTCAGTTTCCTCCAATGCCTTATCGGGTTCATCAAATACCACATGCACACTTTCCTCCACTATTTGTGTTCTTTTGTTCAACACTTTATATGCTTTGCTTTGAGTGGAATAACCAAGAAATATTGCCTCATCACTTCTAGCATCAAACTTCCCCAATGGTTCCTTGCCGTTGTTGTGGACAAAGCATTTGCAACCAAAGGATTTCAGATGTGCAATATTTGGTTTTCTTCCTCTGAGTAGCTCATATGGGGTCTTGTCAAGAATAGCTCTGATGGAACATCTGTTTAGCAAATAGCATGCAGTGTTTATTACTTCAGCCCAAAAGTTCTAGCAAGTCCACTTGACAACAACATAGTCCTTGTCATATCCTCCAGGGACCTGTTCTTTCTTTCAACCACTCCATTTTGCTATGGAGTTCTTGGTGCAGAGAAATTATGATCGATGTTGTACTTTGCACAGTAAGCAGAGAATTTTGAGTTTTCAAACTTCGTTCCATGATCAGATTTAATGCTGATGAGTTCTAGGTTTAACCTTTTCTACACAACACCAGCCCAGTCCTTGAAGCTGTCAAAGGCTTCATCTTTAGATGCTAAGAACAAGGTCCATGTGTACCTAGAGTAGTCATCAACAATTACGAACACCAACCTCTTTTCTCCTCTGCTCCTGACTCTCATGGGTCCACATAGATCCATATGCAACAATTCCAGTGGTTTTGATGTACTTACCACTTTCTTTGACTTAAAGGATGATCTCACGTGTTTCCCTCTTACACAAACATCACACATTTTTATGTTTTCAAATCTCTTGCTCGGAAATCCTCGAACCAGCTCCTTAGATACCAGCTTATTCAGTTGTGAGAGACCTGCATGACCCATTCTTTTGTGCCACAGCTGAGAGTAACTTTCTTGCACGTTCAAGCATGTTAAGTTGTTTTCAGGCAGTGACAACAGTGATGCTTTGTATATATTGTTCACCCTTTTTCCTTCCATAACAATTTCTCCACTCTGTAGATTCTTCACAATGCATCCTACGGAAGAGAAACTCACTTCATTTCCTCTATCACACAGTTGAGAGATGCTCAGCAGGTTGTGTATGAGACCATCGACACAGTATACGTTTTCAATTGCGTTATCCAGAGTTCTCCCAATTTTTCCAATTCCTACGATTTGTCCACTTTTACCTCCTCTGAAGGCCACACTGCCTCCTTGAAATGCTGTGAGTGAGAGAAAATTTCTTCTATCTCCTGTCACGTGCCTCGAACAACTGCTATCAAGAATCCAGCTTGGGTTGTTCTCCCTCACTCCAACCTGCAAAACAGATTAAGGGTTAGCTTTAGGAACCCAAACAAGCTTGGGTCCCTTCTTATGAGAGAATGGATAAATCAAATCATGTCTAGCCCATTTAGGTAGAACACTTCTGATGGATATAAATTATTCATGTATTTTTAATATGAAAAATAAATATTTTAAAATAATACATGAATATTTATATCATATCCTCGCATATTTTCTAATAATTCTTTAAAGGAAAAAGAAATACTTGGAAAAGAAAAAAAAATAAAAATAAAGAAGCTTGAAAAGAGAAGCCACTTTTGCCAAAGTAATTTTGTTTGGGAGATTTCTAGCAAGGAAAGAAGTAAAGTCACTTTGGGAAAACAAACTCCAAAATATCAAATGTGGAATTAGCATGTGTGAAATAGAAGACTTTGGTCTTCCACTTTGGCCAAAGTAAATTGAAGAAAGCTAGCACATGGATAAGAATGAAGAAAAAGCTACTTTGTTCTCCACTTTTGCCAAAGGAAATTGAAGAATGCTAGCACATGGGATGTGAAGGTAGAAAACTACATTGCCATCTACATTTGCCTAAGTGAGAGCTAGCACATGAAATTTGAAGAGAAAGAGATATTATTTGGGCAATTTATATCTCACTTTGCCATAAGTGAGGAGTCATCTTTGGCTATAAATAGCCACTCTCTCTTGTGTAGAAAGACAAGCCTTTTTTATCCATTGTAACTATTTTCTTCTTTTCTCTCTAGCAAGACAAGAATTATTCTTGGTCTCTCTCTTCTTCTCTTTGTAGTAAAAATATTTTTAGTCTTTTTAAATTCCCTTTTAGTTTTTGTTACTCCATAATGGAGTAATCTCTTTTGTTGGGATAGTTGATGAAGCTTGATATATTTATAATATTATCTCAATTTTAAATCATACTTGGCTTGAAACTTTCAATTTGATTTCATATTGTGCTAGAATGATATTTTTTACTTAACAAGTATTATCACATCTATGTATTTTATGTCTAAGTTATTGATATATTAATTTTGTAATTCTCACGGAGCAAAATTAATATATAAATAACCGATGAATAAAATAATAATGTGAAAGTAATTTTTAGTAATTTATCATTCCAAACCCGTAATCTTGATTACCTCAATTTTAATTCTCACGGAGGAATTGTTGTAAGAAAGATTATTGATTTTTGGTGAAAATATTCTCACGAAGTTTTTACTACTTTTTAGCACAATTCAAGCAAGAAAATTATTTCGGTTTAATCGTCACTAGTTTTAACTCAATTGATTTTACATAACCTCACGGAGTGTTTTATTAATTAATTATTTCTTAGTGAGCAAAACATAATTGAATTAGCAATAAGCAATTATTCTTTAGAGAAATACGTGTTACAAAATTGAGATTTTATTATAAATATTATCAAGTGAATTCAATGATTCCCAACTCTTTTAAAATTTGATATCTTTCGAAAATTGTCTTGTTTAGTTAAAGTAAATTAAACTTAAAAATCTCAACTTTCATCAGCTTGATTCTCTCAAATAGTAAACAAAATATTCTAAGTCTGTAGCATAGAATATCCAATCTCTGTGGGACGATATCTTAAACTATACTATAATTTGACAAGCACGAGCAGGAATACCCTATACACTTTGGACTCGTCAAATTTTTGGCGCCGTTGCCGGGGATTGGCGTACATCTACTTCGGACTAAATATTTGGTTACTAATTTGAGAACTTATTAATATAATAATAATTAACATAATCTACTAAGAACTACTATAACTACCTATTACTAACCGTACTAACTATTGCTTCTAACATTTTCCTTTCTGCTTCTAACATTTTTATTTTTGTTTCTAACATTTTTTTTCTTTTATTATTATTATTATTATTATTAAATTTCTTTACAGTCTTTACTACTGCTGTTTGCTACTATATATAATATAATATAATATTATAATACTGTTATTACTATATACTATTATCTATCTCATCATTGAGTTTCTTTTACATTGCTATAAGTAGTACTACTTCTATTTCTATTATATTAATATACTATCTATTACGTATTATTACTTCTTTTTCTTTCTTTATTTTTTTTTATATAGCCACTACTTTTATCTATATTATAGTATTATAAGTTAATTTCCATCATTGATAGTGCTTACTATTATGCTCATTCTCGTGTTTTTCATTATAGTCAGTATTATCAATATTAGAGTTATTATTTTTCTTATTATTGTTATCCTTATTTAAAAAGAAAAAAAAAAGAATCAGTAATTATTTTTAGTACTAATGTTTATTATCCTTTAATATATTATGTTTACCTAATATCATACAGTTTTTTTTATTTTCTTTCTTTCATTGTTAAGTATATATCACTACCTACTATTATTATCACTAATTACTACTGCTATTTTTACTATAATTATCACCGATCTTATATATTTTAAAAATTAGCACCTATTATTCTCTTATCTTTCATTGACAAGTTTTTTACCGTTATTTTCTCATAATATATCTACTGTTCTTTTTATAATTTTCTACTACTAGTATTTCTCTTTTTGTATTTTCTTGTAGTGTTATGATTACAACTATTTAGGACCTAGATTTGATTTTGATTTTTTTTTTTAAAGGTTTCAAGTTGTTTATGACCCGCTCTTCTAATAAAGAGTTGGTCAATTACGATCCTGAAATTGAAAAATCTTTGCGGTTGCGCAGGAAAGGACAATCATCATCTTCTCAAAGCGTAACTCGTGATCAAATGGAGCACCAACTTGGAGATGGTGTTGATCCATTGGGAGTCACACCACCAGACCACCTAGAAGAGCAGTTTGATGAAGTGGCACCAAGACCAGCAAATAGAATCCTACGGGATTATGCTAGACCAGACCACTTCAATTGTGAATCTAGTGTCAGGAAACCACCAGTGGCAGCAAACAACTTTGAAATCAGGACCGGCCTGATTCAAACAATCCAGCAATCTTGTACTTTCACTGGTGATCCAAGTGAAGATTCACATAGTCATTTAATTGATTTCTTGGAACTGGTTGAAACTGCTAAATATAATGGAGTACCTGCTGAAGCAATCAAGTTAAGGCTATTTCCTTTTTCTTTAAAAGGTGATGCCAAGACTTGGTTGCGAAGTTTACCTCAAGGGTCTATTACCACATGGGATCAAATGACTCAGAAGTTTTTAAACAAATATTTTTTCCCTGCTAAAACAACAAAGTTAAGACAAGATATATCTAATTTCTTGCAGACTGACACTGAGTCAGTTTATCAAGCATGGGAAAGATTAAAATCAATGCTAAGAAAATGTCCACACCATGACATTCCTGAACATATGCAGTTGTACATTTTCTATCACGGGCTAAAACCATCTTCTAGAAATGTGATAGATGCAGCTGCAGGAGGTTCCATAATGGGTAAAACCACAGTTGAAGCATTGCAATTGTTAAATGAGATTTCTGAGAATGCCATTCAATGGCCATCTGATCGTATAATTATCAAAAAGGCCGCTACGGTAAATCAGGCAGATGCTTTAAATACACTAACACAACAGATTGCTTCTTTGGCACAAAAGTTTGAATCTTTTCAAGTGAATACACAACAACCAAGCCAGTCTGAGGCTTGTGACATGTGCGGAGGAAACCATCAAAATCATGAGTGCCAAGCAACCATTCAGAATGATGAACAAGTCAATTCCATTGGGTACAAGCCGTACCCTTTTGGAAGTCCAATGGCACAGAAACATCTAGGATTCCAGTGGAGCAATCCAAATGGTGCTGAGAACTCTCAAAGCTTCCAGAAGCAACAGGTACATAGCCTACCAGGTTACCAGAATCAAAATCGCGGGCAATCAAATTTCAGGTCATATCAGCAGACAGTTCCATATCAGCAAAGGCCTCAACAAGCCCATCCAAGTCTTGATGACCTTTTGTACAAGTACATTAAGGCCACTGACGAGAAAATGGAAAGCCAAAATTCTGCCCTAAAAAATTTGGAAATTCAGGTAAGCCAACTAGCAATCTTGTGTCTGAAAAAATTCAAGGTCCCTTACCAAGCAATACAGAGAAAAATCCAAAAGAACACCTTAAGGCCATTGCTTTACGGTCAGGTAAGAATCTTGATGAACCTTATGCAGACAGGAAGGAAAATAACTTGATAGAACAACATGTCAACAAGGGTAAGAATGTTGAAACATCCTCTGAAGAGAAAGAAAAGAATTTTGAAAAAATAACTCCTCTCCCTGTGACGATCCCTTTTCAACAAAAGATGAAAAGAGAAAAGCTTGATAGTCAATTTACAAAGTTTTTGGAAATTTTAAAACAGATTCACATTAATATTCCATTCACTGATGCTTTATTGCAAATGCCTTCATATGCTAAATTTTTGAAAGAAATTTTGTCAAGCAAAAGGAAATTGGAAGAAGTTTCTGTGGTAATGCTTACTGAAAAATGCAGTGCTATACTTCAAAATAAGCTACCACAAAAACTCGGTGATCCGGGAAGTTTTACGATTCCATGTACTTTGGGAGGAGTATATTTTGAAAAAGCACTTTGTGATTCTGGAGCTTCAATAAATTTGATGCCATTTTCTATTTATAGAAAATTGGATCTTGGTGAGATGAAAAACACAGTTGTTTCTCTTCAGTTTGCAGACCAAAGTACTAAGAGACCTAACGGAATTATTGAAAATGTACTTGTGAAAGTAGATAAGTTTGTTTTCCCTGTTGATTTCATTGTACTTGAAATGGAAGAGTGTCCTGATGAACCAATAATTTTAGGTAGACCTTTTCTTGCTACAGGTAGAGCAATTGTTGCTCCCAAACGCACACGCAAGTATACGTGGTCGCCAAGTAATAAAGTGATAAGATGAGTATCGTTCCCACGAGGACTATGCAGACTGAGTTCTAGCAAACAATTTATTTAAACTATTCAGGGATCTTTTTCCAATAGTGAGGATTTTGTTAACTAAAGAACAGTAATTAAATGGTAGAAGTGAATTCAAACAATGGAGCAAGACTTGGTTGTTATCAGTAATAAGGAGACGGTCCAGGGTCAGAGTTACGAACAATCCAGTTGAGTTTTCCAATTGATTCCACTTCTTAAATCCCGGGTTACTAACTAACAGATTAATTGTACCCGTGAAAACCTTTCAGTTCTTCACGGTCTATGCAGGCTACTCCAATCCATATATGTCTATGAGTTGAATCACGTGCACGCATTAACGAATTCTGTAATGAGTTAAACTAGGCGAGCAAGTATATGTCTATCCTACTCACAAATTGGTTCCCCGATGCCCGGGTTCACAAACTAGTTCTATTCTTTCTTATTACGTAATTAAATTCCCTCTTTCGAGTTCAATCTAAAAACCATAGATAATGCGTAATAATCGGGCCCTGACAATTACACAAGTGAAATCAAGAAAGAATAAGCAACCCGTAATGGGATTCAATTAATGGAAATCAATCTTCAAACATCAACCTTCATGTAATACTCTAACCCTAGAACGATAGTTTTAGCTACGCATACTCATAATAACAACACAAAGATTTGGTGTAATAATGAAATAATGATGTAATAGATTAATGGAAGGAAGAAAAAACCCTTGTCTTGATGTTATGAGCTCTCAAATTTGCTCCAAAGTCTGAACTCCTTACAAAAACTAAGTAATAAACTATTTATAATGTTTCCATACCCTTGGTAATAAGTTAGACCCAAAACTAGGAGGAATAGGGAGTAAAATCGCGCACAAGGGGCGCTATAGCGGGCGCCCCGCGCCCCGAAAAGCGGAACCACAACCAGAGGACGCCCCAGCCTTCGTGCTTTGGCCATGCGTCGCAGGCCCAAACGCGCCAGCCACCGCGCGCTACAGGCTGCGCGGCGCGTGGGCCATGGCGCCAAGCCATTTGCCTGTTCGTTTGCTCTTTTTCTCGTTCCGTGTTGTGCCTTTGTGTGCTCGATCCAATCCTCAATCAAAATCCAATCTTTTCTTGCTCAATCATGCTCTTAAAAGCTTCAATTACACTGCATAACAACCTACATACACACGACATCAAATCAGTGTAAAACCACAGTCACAAGCTATAAAACGAGCGAATAAGGTACTAAAACGTGAGGAAATATTAAGGACATATAGGCATAAAATGCCAAACATCACCACCCCACACTTGAACCCTTGCTCGCCCTCGAGCAAGTCACATCTCACTTCCCAACCTAGGTAAAACAGGTCTGCCTATGACCATGGTTGATACCGACCATTGAACAAATGCGCACATGACTACTATGGATCCACAAACATGCCAACAATTTACCAAAACCAAAAATATGAGAACAACCACCCCAAAATGGCTCAAATGCACAAACTCAACTTAATGCAACCATGCTCCCACAAAATCACACCTATCTACTAAACCAAGAAGCATCAACTTCACCTACTTCATGCAAACCACGTGCCCTCACCAATATGAAGCAAAAGAGTGTCCCTCAAATATCACACACAACCATGAATATCAAGAATAGAATGGGGACAATAACAACCGAATTCACGCACTCTCATGAAAAGCTCACGTGTCACACACAATGTACCATAGGCTTGCCCGTAGTGTAGGACTCCACTAATGTAAGCTCACTTCAATCGGGATTAACTAGGACTTTAAAAGGTTGTAATGTAGGCTAAGGGGCGGGTAGGATACATATGGTAATAGTGACTACCTCCCTAAGCACTTTAATACATCACAGTTAAATTAATCATCAATCTCATCAAGCCACCCAAATCAACAACTTCTACACATACACCTTCACACAAGTAGAAATTTTTTTTCTTTTAAGCACACACTAGCAAGGAATGGATATCTTTTTCTCTTTATTTCTTTTTTTTTTTCACAATTTTTCTTTTCTTTTCAACTTTGCTCTTTTTTCTATTCATTACTTTCCAACCTTGCCAATGCTTTTCACTACTTCACAATTTTTTTTACAAGTATTCCCCGTTATTAGTTCCACTCAAGAACCTCCCAACATCCAACCATAACTCCAATCAACAACAAAATATCAATAAAGTGCTTAAGGAGTAAGGGCCAAAAGAGTCAATTTAGAACAAATGGGTAGGCTCGGGGTGTGGGTGCCAACAAAAAGGGTCAAAGAAATCACAACAATACTTTTTCCAAGGTATATATGTAAGGGTAGGCAAGTAAAAAGAAGGCCTTGTATCATCTCCCAACTAGAGCAAACCTAGGATTTCGCTTTGCACACACACGGGGCAAGTTCTAGACATTAATATGCAACATGGAGTAAATAAGAACATGCCTCACAACACACATTGCACATGGTCCACACAAAAAGGTTCCATCAACAACTCTCAACTAAGCTTCTAGAGTGCAACTTGTGGAAATTTAAGCACTAATGCACAAAGGTTCACAATAAGGTCAAGCAAGCGGACTCAAGCATCTCAAAGGGGTTGTTCCATTTTTTTCTAGGCAGGCATCAAATTAAAACCAAGGACACCACAAATAGGACATGCAATCAATTCAAGTGCACCGGTATCAAACAAATCAAAGGCACCTAGCATTCCACCTAGTTCCTACGCCTAGGGTCATCTACAACTAACTATCCTAATCCTAAAAATAAAAAACTACCCGGTTCAAAGGTCCCCCCGTGGAAAAGAACCGCGGCCATAAGAAAAACCACGGGGCGGATGACATGTACCACTAATAAAACTAAAAGGAAAATCTTTTTGGAATTTTTCATTGGATTTCTAATTTTTTTTCATTTTTCATATATTAAAGCAAGAAACAAATAAAAATAAAGTCAAGTGACAAAAGAAAAATCCTATGGTACATGCATCCCTAACCTCAAAAATAGATAAAGGGTAGTTCCCCACCCCACACTTAAACTAAGCAATGTCCTCAGTGCTAAAAATAAGCAAGTGCAAGGGTAAAGAAAACTTCCCTGAAGATTCTAATCCTTGGTGCTAGCATCCTCCAAGCTTCCATATAGTATGAGGTACTCAGACTTCCCCCAACAGATCATCAACATTAGGCAAGGGTGAGGACACCCCACACTTAGCCTCGACATTACATGAACCTGCAATCCAAGGAAAAACAAAAACTACGTGACACTATAAATAAAATAATACAAGTACAAACTCGGGTTGCCTCCCGAGAAGCGCCTTAGTTAACGTCGTGGCACGACGACACTTTTAGCTCACTTCCAGCCTTTATGTCTTCTCTTCTTACGCCGAACCTTTGCCTTTTTCCTTTCTTTGAGAGACCCCAACTTCAACTTCACATGTGGTGTACTTCCATGGTCTTGACTAACACATTCGATCATAGAGCACTCTTCAATTTTAGCTATGTGCTCCTTCTCATTATACACCTTGAAAGTAACCTTCTCTCCATGCGCTCTAACAGTCATCTCACCCAGCTCCATGTCAATAAGTGCCTTCGAGGTGACTAAGAATGGTCTCCCCAAAATAATTGGAGCTTCTAAGTCCTCTTCATAATCTAGGACTACAAAATCAACAGAGAATGTAAACTTACCAACTTTTATCAACACATCCTCCAACTTACCCTCAGGGTGAGTGAGTGATCCATCCGCCATCTTAAGAGTAACTGAAGAGGGCTTGATTGCTCCTAACCCTAACCTTTTGCAAACAGACAGAGGCATGAGATTTATGCTCGCACCCAAATCACACAAGGCACCAGTGATACTATGTCCTCCAATGGTACAAGGAATAGTAAACTTCCCAGGATCTTGAAGTTTTGGAGGTAGCTTGCTCAAGATTGTGCTACACTCCTCAACTAACTCAACTGTATCTATCTCTTGAGGCTTCTTCTTCTTGACTAAAATTTCTTTTAAGAACTTCACGAAGGATGGCATCAATTCAAACACATCAGTCAAAGGAATATTAACTTGAAGTTCTTTCAACATACTCACAAATTTTTTATACTGGGCCAGATCCTTCGATGGTAATAGTCTCTGCGGGAATGGTGGAGGTGGCAAAGGTGCCTCCTTTCTCTCTTCTTTCTTCTTTACCTTCTCCACTTTTTCAACTTTTTCTATGTCAGCTCTCTCTTCAGACTTGGCCATCAGCTCTCCACCTTCAATTAAGGTCACTGCAAGACATTGTTCAGGCTCTTTTTTAACAGTGCTTCTTTCTCCCACCAACTGTCCCAACTGGTGCTCCAAGTTCTTTTGAGCATTGGCGAGATCATGTATGGCTTGTGCATGGGCTGCAGTGTCAGCTATCATTCTCTGCTGGCCTGCCATTATTTGCTTTAGCATATCTTCAACTGAACTGCTAACCTACTGTGGTGGAGCTGGAAGTGGGTGGTAATTATTCGGGGCTCTCGTATTGCTTTGATAATACCCATTACCAAACTGGTTTTGACTATGCAGCCTGTTTTGATTACCCACGTAATAAACTGACTCTGGATTAGAAGAGCAAACCTCTGTAGCATGGTCTTGACCACAAACCTCACAAAAGCTCTGGAGTTGTTGCACTGGAGCCACTGGTTGCTGAGTCTTTTGCAGAGCTAACTTGCTAATTTGATTGGAAATAGCATCCATCCTCGCCCTTAGCTCTGAAACTGCATCTAACTGAAGTACCCCTGCAGGTTTCTGCGTAATAGCTCTACCATCTCCTTGCCAATCAGGATTGCTCTGCGAAAACTTGTCAAGTAAATCATAAATCTGATCAAAATTTAAGGCCAGTACTTGACCTCCAGCAGCAGCATCAACCACGATCTTAGTGTGTTGGTTCAGCCCCTCAACAAAAGTGTGTGCAACAACCACATTGGATTGGTTGTGGTGTGGACAATCTCTCAATAGAGCTTTGAATCGCTCCCAAGCTGAATACAAGGATTCTCCTTCTAACTGTCTGAAGGACATAATTTCGCTCCTCAGCCGGGCTGTCTTGGCAGACGGATAAAATTTAGCCAAGAACTTCTTAGCCAAATCCTCCCAAGTAGTGATAGACCCAGACTTTTCAGCCTTTAACCACTTCTTTGCTGCCCCAATCAGTGAAAACGGGAACAACATCAAGCGAACATAATCAGTAGGAACACCCGCTGGTGTATAAGTATCACTGATCTCTAAGAAGTTCTGGATGTGTTGCTGCGGATCCTCATGAAGTAATCCACCATATTGTCCAGTCACATGCAGCAACTGAATCATGCCGGACTTAATCTCAAATCCCCCGGTGATAGCGGGCTTAACTATGCTCGATGCTACTCCCTCCAGGCTGGGGAGAGCAACATCTCGCACAGCTAAAGCTTGGTCTTCTGCCATTCCTGTAGGTAAAGATCGAGCAGGACCTAATACCTGAAACAGCACAAAACTCAAAACAAAAATTAAACCTGAATAGTAAGTAATAAACTGTTCAAAAAGAAATCAGTCAATAATAATTAGTCCCCGGCAACGGCGCCAAAAACTTGTTGCTCCCAAACGCACACGCAAGTATACGTGGTCGCCAAGTAATAAAGTGATAAGATGAGTATCGTTCCCACGAGGACTATGCAGACTGAGTTCTAGCAAACAATTTATTTAAACTATTCAGGGATCTTTTTCCAATAGTGAGGATTTTGTTAACTAAAGAACAGTAATTAAATGGTAGAAGTGAATTCAAACAATGGAGCAAGACTTGGTTGTTATCAGTAATAAGGAGACGGTCCAGGGTCAGAGTTACGAACAATCCAGTTGAGTTTTCCAATTGATTCCACTTCTTAAATCCCGGGTTACTAACTAACAGATTAATTGTACCCGTGAAAACCTTTCAGTTCTTCACGGTCTATGCAGGCTACTCCAATCCCTATATGTCTATGGGTTGAATCACGTGCACGCATTAACGAATTCTGTAATGAGTTAAACTAGGCGAGCAAGTATATGTCTATCCTACTCACAAATTGGTTCCCCGATGCCCGGGTTCACAAACTAGTTCTATTCTTTCTTATTACGTAATTAAATTTCCTCTTTTGAGTTCAATCTAAAAACCATAGATAATGCGTAATAATCGGGCCCTGACAATTACACAAGTGAAATCAAGAAAGAATAAGCAACCCGTAATGGGATTCAATTAATGGAAATCAATCTTCAAACATCAACCTTCATGTAATACTCTAACCCTAGAACGATAGTTTTAGCTACGCATACTCATAATAACAACACAAAGATTTGGTGTAAAAATGAAATAATGATGTAATAGATTAATGGAAGGAAGAAAAAACCCTTGTCTTGATGTTATGAGCTCTCAAATTTGCTCCAAAGTCTGAACTCCTTACAAAAACTAAGTAATAAACTATTTATAATGTTTCCATACCCTTGGTAATAAGTTAGACCCAAAACTAGGAGGAATAGGGAGTAAAATCGCGCACAAGGGGCGCTATAGCGGGCGCCCCGCGCCCCGAAAAGCGGAACCACAACCAGAGGACGCCCCAGCCTTCGTGCTTTGGCCATGCGTCGCAGGCCCAAACGCGCCAGCCACCGCGCGCTACAGGCTGCGCGGCGCGTGGGCCATGGCGCCAAGCCATTTGCCTGTTCGTTTGCTCTTTTTCTCGTTCCGTGTTGTGCCTTTGTGTGCTCGATCCAATCCTCAATCAAAATCCAATCTTTTCTTGCTCAATCATGCTCTTAAAAGCTTCAATTACACTGCATAACAACCTACATACACACGACATCAAATCAGTGTAAAACCACAGTCACAAGCTATAAAACGAGCGAATAAGGTACTAAAACGTGAGGAAATATTAAGGACATATAGGCATAAAATGCCAAACATCAGCAATCATAGATGTCCATCAAGGACAACTAATTTTGAGAGTTGATGAAGAAAGAGTCATTTTTTATATGCACAAGATTCTAAAATTTTCAGAAGATGAGACATCAACTTCTTGTTTTTCAATTGACATGATTAGTGATCTTACAGATGAATTAAAAGATGACCAATTAATTTCAGACTCAATGGAAAGATGCTTGGCTAAATTTGGCACAACACAGGATGATGATGCCACAATGAGAAGTGAAGCTGAAATATTGGAAAATGATTTTGAAGAAGAGGAAGAGACACAGTCAAAAGAAGTTCAAACAAAATTTGAACTTAAAACTCTCCCCTCTCATTTAAAATATGTTTATCTTGAGCCCAAATTATTTCCAGTAATAATTTCATCTTTTCTGACTGCAGAACAGGAACATAAGTTGATTGAAGTACTGAGAGCACATAAAGGAGCTCTAGGGTGGACTATAGCAGACATCAAAGGCATTAGTCCAGCTATTTGCACACATAGAATCCTCATGCAGGATAGCTATAAGCCAATAGTCCAACCCCAAAGGAGATTGAATCCAGCAATGCAGGAAGTTGTTAAAAATGAAATAATTAAAATTTTGGCTGCAGGTATCATTTACCCCATTTCTGACAGTCCTTGGGTAAGTCCTGTTCAGGTGGTACCAAAGAAAGGAGGTATGACAGTTGTTAAAAATGAAAACAATGAACTCATACCTACCAGAACACTTACAGGATGGAGGGTCTGTATTGATTACAGACGTCTCAATGATGCCACAAGAAAAGACCATTTTCCTTTACCATTTATTGATCAAATGTTAGAAAGAGTAGCAGGATATGGTTTTTACTGTTTTCTTGATGGATATTCAGGGTATAACCAGATACCAATTGCACCAGAAGATCAGGATAAAACAACTTTCACATGTCCTCATGGAACCTATGCATATAGGAGAATGCCATTTGGTTTATGCAATGCACCTGCAACATTTCAGCGTTGCATGTCCGCAATTTTCTCAGACATGACTGAAAATTTTCTGGAGATTTTTATGGATGATTTCACACTGTTTGGCAAAACATTTGAGGATTGTCTTTACCACTTGACCTTAGTTCTTAAAAGATGTGAAGAAACAAATCTGATTCTTAATTGGGAGAAATGTCATTTTATGGTTACTGAGGGAATAGTTTTAGGACATAAAATCACTGCTAAAGGGATAGAAGTTGATAAGGCTAAAATTGATCTTATAGCAGGATTACCCCCTCCCACAACTGTTAAAGGTATTAGAAGCTTTCTTGGACATGCAGGTTTTTACAGAAGGTTTATAAAAGATTTTTCAAAAATTTCAAAACCTCTGACTAACCTTTTGATGAAAGATACTAAGTTTGATTTTTCAGGTGATTGTTTAAAAGCATTTGACACTCTTAAGTAGAAATTATCAACTGCTCCTGTAGTTGTATCCCCAGACTGGAACCAACCTTTTGAGATCATGTGTGATGCTAGTGATACTGCAGTTGGAGCTGTTTTAGGTCAAAGAAAAGATAAAATTTTTCGTCCCATTTACTATGCCAGTAGGACATTGAATGAGGCTCAGCTCAATTATGCCACAAAGGAAAAAGAACTACTGGCAGTAGTATTTGCTTTCGATAAGTTTCGTTCCTATTTGATAGGAACCAAGGTCACTGTTTTTACTGATCATGCAGCTTTAAAATACCTCTTAGCAAAGAAAGATGCCCGACCTAGATTGTTAAGATGGATTTTACTTCTCCAAGAGTTTGACCTTGAAATAAAAGACAGAAAGGGAACTGAGAATCAGGTAGCCGACCATTTGTCTAGATTAGAGACCCCTCCTCATGAGTCGTGTGAAATAAAAGAAGAGTTTCCTGATGAACATATACTTTCTGTCAGCTCAATTGTGACTCAACCACCTTGGTTTGCAGACATTGCAAATTACTTGGTTGGAAATTGGACACCTCGAGATTTCTCTTACCAGCAGAGGAAAAAACTCATATCTGAAGCTAAATATTATATGTGGAATGATCCCTACTTGTTTAGACTTTGTGCAGATAATATTATCAGAAGATGTGTACCTGAGGAAGAAATGAGCAAGATTTTGTATCATTGCCATGATGGAGCAGTTGGAGGACACTATGCTGCAAATCGAACTGCCTTTAAAGTTTTGGAAGCTGGATTCTACTGGCCAACACTTTTTAAGGATGCACGTGCTTACGTTGCA
The DNA here is from genome assembly GCA_029990575.1 of Petunia axillaris subsp. axillaris. Taxonomy (NCBI): domain Eukaryota; kingdom Viridiplantae; phylum Streptophyta; class Magnoliopsida; order Solanales; family Solanaceae; genus Petunia; species Petunia axillaris. The sequence goes on along the minus strand of JARKNS010000002.1, from coordinate 48,308,902 downwards.
CAATGTGACAGATGTCAAAGAACAGGTAACATTACCAAGAGGGATGAAATGCCACTGCAGTCAATACAGGTATATGAGATATTTGATGTTTGGGGCATAGATTTTATGAGACCTTTTCCTTCATCTCATTCTTTTGAATATATCCTGGTGGCTGTAGATTATGTTTTAAAATGGGTTGAGGACATTCCCACAAGAAAGAATGATGCTCGAACTGTGTGTAATTTTCTCAGAAAAAATATTTTTACCAGATTTGGCACACCTCGAGTCATCATTAGTGACCAAGGGACTCATTTCATGAATAGACAATTCTCTGCTTTACTGACAAAATATGGTGTGACTCACAAAACAGGAACACCATACCACGCTCAAACTCAAGGGCAAGTTGAGGTTTCAAACCGCGAATTAAAAAGAATACTTGAAAAAACGGTTGGAATCTCAAGAAAAGATTGGGCCTTAAAATTAGATGATGCACTATGGGCATTCCGAACGGCATTCAAAACGCCAATTGGAACATCCCCATACAGATTAGTCTTTGGAAAAGCTTGTCATTTGCCAGTAGAATTAGAACACAAAGCTTATTGGGCATTAAAAGCACTAAATTTTGAACTGAACTCTGCCGGTAAAAATAGGTTTTTTCAAATTAATGAACTGGAAGAGCTGAGATTGGAAGCCTATGAAAATGTCAAGATTTACAAAGAAAAAACTAAAAAATGGCATGATAACTTGATCCGACAAAAAAATTTCAAAATTGGAGATCAAGTGCTTCTTTACAATAGCCGACTTAGGCTATTTCCAGGAAAACTGAAATCCAGGTGGACAGGTCCTTACAATGTTACAGATGTTACCCCTTATGGAGCAATTGAAATTCAACAGATCCATGGAGGTAGCAAGTTTAAGGTAAATGGTCATAGGTTGAAATTGTACTTTGGAGGGCATTTTGAAAAACAACCTTCGGTAACCATGATAGCCTGATGAGTGACAGTTACTACGTCGAGCTGGCGACGTTAAACTCAGAACTATGGTTCCTTACCCGTAGCCATTGAGGGTGAAGCAATGGAGCCTCATAAGTCCAACATAGATTTGGATAATAAATGCTTAACCAATTGATCTGGTTAATATCCAGATTATTGTACAACCGGAACATCTTATGAAGGCCTCTACAAAAACAGAGTCACCTATACGGAGCAACTCCATGGTGATCGGTATGCCAAAGTTACTGGTTGGTTAACCGTTTAATTGTGCAAATCTAATGATGGCGCAGGTAATTTTCTGGTTTATATTTAAACTAGGACCCCATGACTGTTAAGGTATTAAATTAGTCAGTCTATTACACATAGAATATGTGTGATCACAGTTTCTTTCAAACTTTCTTCTGTGATTGTAAATTTGAAAGCCAAAAATATTTACATTTTACTTATTAAGCAGTATTTTCTACTTTAATTATTGTATTTTTATTTTTATTTTTTTTATTTATTATTTTTAAAAAAAAAAAAAAAAAACTCTTTCTTTTACTTCCCGTTTAACTCGTCCTGAAATGCATTTTTCATCCAGGAGAATGAAATGTTCAAGTGAGGGGAAGGATTGTTCTGATTTATATATGTTTTATAAAATATTTTTATGATGTGTTGTAGGTATACTAATTAACAAAATAAACTCTTTGCATTGTATTCAATATTATTTCTTTTTATCTTCACCATATAATTTTTCGTGTTGATAATTTTGATTTTGTGAAATCAAGAGAATGTATCTTCAACTCTGGAAATCATTGGAATTGAGAAAAGTTATGATCACAAAAACAGGTAGAATCACTAAACTTGGCTAGAACTTGCTCTAAATATTTTTCGAGGCGAAATAATGGATGACATTGATTTTTAGAAAAGGAAATTAGGCCTTCTTCGATCCACAATTCAAACCTCTTTATCTCTATCCAAATGTAAAAATTTACCACTTACAACCCTTCTTTGAGCCTTGATCCTATTTTTTTTTTCAAACACTCTCTCTACTTAAAAAAAAAAAAAAAAAAAAAAAAAAGTCTATATGTATATTCCCATATGTACACATATAGACGTAGTTATCATTTTTTTCCAGCTATGAAAGAGATGGATAAAAATTAAAAAAAAAAAAAGGAAGGAAAGAAATATTGTGAAAAAAAAAAAGATGAAAAAAAAAATTATTGTGAATATGTGATTGTGTATGATAGTACAAAGAAAAGAAAATACAAATAGAAAATACTTAGAAAGGATGGAAGTACTGAGAAAGAAATATTTGCTCCTAGCTGGAAGAAGAAAAGTCACTATAAATATATCCTTATAACCTACCAGCCTGAAGCCTGATATTACAAGCCAAGAAAAGTTCTAAAAAGATTTTAAAAATCAATGTTGTATCTATATTAGTGGAGATAAATATGAGGAGCAAGCCTATGGAAAAGACTATGATACTTAAATAAGTGGTCATAAAACAATCAATTCTGAAAAACTCAAGGGGAGAAGAATGCAAACTTTTGTTGATCAAACCAAAATTCAGAACAAGGTAAAGAATTTGGTGAATTTAAAAAGGATAATTGCATTGAATATAATGAAGGTTATTTATTTTTGAACACATTTTATATCCTACAAAAGTCATTAGCTTTTGAAAAAAAAAATCTTCTTTTTTTTCGAGGACGAGCAAAAGTTCAAGTGTGGGGGAATTTGATGGATATAAATTATTCATGTATTTTTAATATGAAAAATAAATATTTTAAAATAATACATGAATATTTATATCATATCCTCGCATATTTTCTAATAATTCTTTAAAGGAAAAAGAAATACTTGGAAAAGAAAAAAAAATAAAAATAAAGAAGCTTGAAAAGAGAAGCCACTTTTGCCAAAGTAATTTTGTTTGGGAGATTTCTAGCAAGGAAAGAAGTAAAGTCACTTTGGAAAAACAAACTCCAAAATATCAAATGTGGAATTAGCATGTGTGAAATAGAAGACTTTGGTCTTCCACTTTGGCCAAAGTAAATTGAAGAAAGCTAGCACATGGATAAGAATGAAGAAAAAGCTACTTTGTTCTCCACTTTTGCCAAAGGAAATTGAAGAATGCTAGCACATGGGATGTGAAGGTAGAAAACTACATTGCCATCTACATTTGCCTAAGTGAGAGCTAGCACATGAAATTTGAAGAGAAAGAGATATTATTTGGGCAATTTATATCTCACTTTGCCATAAGTGAGGAGTCATCTTTGGCTATAAATAGCGACTCTCTCTTGTGTAGAAAGACAAGCCTTTTTTATCCATTGTAACTATTTTCTTCTTTTCTCTCTAGCAAGACAAGAATTATTCTTGGTCTCTCTCTTCTTCTCTTTGTAGTAAAAATATTTTTAGTCTTTTTAAATTCCCTTTTAGTTTTTGTTACTCCATAATGGAGTAATCTCTTTTGTTGGGATAGTTGATGAAGCTTGATATATTTATAATATTATCTCAATTTTAAATCATACTTGGCTTGAAACTTTCAATTTGATTTCATATTGTGCTAGAATGATATTTTTTACTTAACAAGTATTATCACATCTATGTATTTTATGTCTAAGTTATTGATATATTAATTTTGTAATTCTCACGGAGCAAAATTAATATATAAATAACCGATGAATAAAATAATAATGTGAAAGTAATTTTTAGTAATTTATCATTCCAAACCCGTAATCTTGATTACCTCAATTTTAATTCTCACGGAGGAATTGTTGTAAGAAAGATTATTGATTTTTGGTGAAAATATTCTCACGAAGTTTTTACTACTTTTTAGCACAATTCAAGCAAGAAAATTATTTCGGTTTAATCGTCACTAGTTTTAACTCAATTGATTTTACATAACCTCACGGAGTGTTTTATTAATTAATTATTTCTTAGTGAGCAAAACATAATTGAATTAGCAATAAGCAATTATTCTTTAGAGAAATACGTGTTACAAAATTGAGATTTTATTATAAATATTATCAAGTGAATTCAATGATTCCCAACTCTTTTAAAATTTGATATCTTTCGAAAATTGTCTTGTTTAGTTAAAGTAAATTAAACTTAAAAATCTCAACTTTCATCAGCTTGATTCTCTCAAATAGTAAACAAAATATTCTAAGTCTGTAGCATAGAATATCCAATCTCTGTGGGACGATATCTTAAACTATACTATAATTTGACAAGCACGAGCAGGAATACCCTATACACTTTGGACTCGTCAACTTCTTTTATTCTTGGCCTTTTCTTTGCTTGCATTCATGCACCTTTGCTTTGCTTGGATTCATGCGCCTTTGTTTGTAGTGTCCGGTTTCACCACAGAAGGTGCACAACATGTTGCAAGGTAATCTTACATACTTGCTCTTAGGATTATATGGAAGCAACGGTTTCTTGAAACCCAATCCTTGTTTTCCCTTTTTTTGATTTTCAAGAACCCAGTTCATTGCCTCAGATGATTTATTCCATTTTGTTAATCTGGTAAGCTCAAATTCAGATTTTCCAACCTTTTGATTTAAAATCCTGTTCTTTTTATTTTCCTGATACAGAATCTCATTAGCTCTTCTAAGTTCATTTTCAAGAATGGTTTGAACTTCACTTATTACTTGCTTACCATTTACACACTCTCTTAACTGATTAAGTTCCAATTCCAATTCAGTGATCTTAGAGTTTGACACAAGAGTCTGTCCTTTTAAGATGGCATTGATTTCTTCCAGTTCAATGTTTAGTTCTTGAAGACTCTTGTGCTTTGTTTTGAGATCACTTAAGTCTTCAGTTAATTTATCTTTTTCAATTTTCTCTTTTTCATAACCCTCAATTAAAGTGGCTGTGATTAGAATCAAATTTTCAGTAGTGTATGTGGGTAAATTTTCCTTAAGATCAGATAGACATACCTCTGGTGAATATGCAGCTTCAGCTCCATCAGTAGCCATAAGGGCAAAGTCCTTCTTTTGGTCGTCACCTGTGTACAACTCCTTCAGCTTTTCCCACACTTCCTTAGCAGACTTGTATTCAAGTATCCTTGCAAACACATCATTAGCCAGCCCTCTTCTCAGGTACAATTCAGCTTTGGAATTTGCCTGTAGCCAGTCCATTGGCTGCTCTCTGTACAGGAACCTGAGGTCCTCTCTTCAAAATCAACCAGAGACTATAATCCGTTGCTTGCAAGAAATTCTTCATATGTTTCTTCCAGCTTTTGTAATTAGTCCCGCGGAACACAGGTGGCTTTGATGGATCTCTTCCTCCTCTGAACTCCCGAGGGTCTTCTTCATATGAATTGATGCCTGTCAACCCCATCAGTGCTAGTGGTAGTTCATCTCCAGATTCCTTTTCATGATCAGATTCACTGTCAGTTGGTCCCCATGTAGCATAGAAAGCTTCCTTTCTTTTCCTTCTTTCTACTCTAAAGTTTGGAGGTCGTCTTGTCTTCTTCTTATCTTTGTCATTCTCCTTTGACGTCTCCTTTTCATTTTCCTTAGATGCTCTATTTTTCATCCATTCAGCTTCCCACATGGGACAATCCATAACGGCGTGATCCTTCTTGAAGCACTTAAAGCATCCTGAGTAGTCAGGATTGTCGACTATGTTCTTCCTTCCAGAGTTTTTCTTGCCACTTCTTTTAAAGCCTTCAAAACCTTCCCAAGTTAAGCTTCTGTCTCAAAGCACTAATCATTGCTGCTTCAACTGATTGCAGATCAACATACTCATCAGTTTTCGCAGTTGCTTCAAATGCAAGGGTCTTGTCCTTCTTGAGAGCTGGTTTAGCTTGTGAGTCTTTCATCATCTCATGAGTTTTCAGGCTACCAACCAGTTCTTCAAGTTTAATGGATCTTAGAGGTTTAGACTCAATGATGGCAGTCATCTTGAGTTCCCAAGCTTCAGGAAGCACATTTAGAATCTTATCCACCATCTCCACTTCTGGTAACTCTATATCCAGGGATCTCATCTCATTAGTAATAATGGTCAACCTGGTCATCATATCCTGGATTGATTCCTTAGAGAACAACTTGAATTGTCTCTTCAGCATTCCTCTCTTTGAGTCCTTCACTTCAGTGGTTCCTTCATGCGCAACCTGCAGGGCATCCCAGATTTCCTTGGCAGTCTTGTAAGATGATACTCTGTTAAACTCTTCAGGACCAAGACCACAAATTACCAGATGTTTGGCTTTGTGATTCTTTTCATCATCTTATAATCTGCCTCATTGAACTCCTCTTTCAACTAAGGTTCTTGTTTTGCAGTCGCTCCTTCACTAACTACTTTAGTGGGGATCAGGTTTCCTTCAGATACTATCAACCATAGTTGATAGTCTTCAGTACATATGTAATTTTACATCCTGTTCTTCCACCAAGCACAGTACTGCCCATTGAACTGTGGGGGCCTCTGAACTGACTGTCCTTCAGCAATGGTAGGTGGTGCACTCATGATTCTGATCCTTCTCAAGGTGTTAACCTAGCACGAGAAGACCTGCTCTGATACCACTTGTTATAACATATGCACCTCCTAAGGACACTAGAAGGGGGGGTTGAATAGTGTCCAACAATTTTTTGTTTCAAGAACTCGATTCTCCTAAGTCAAGAACTCCTGTTCTTGACTCTACAGTTGAAACGACCTTGGTTAGTCGTTTCGGAAGATAGGACTCCGATTGGTGTGCTGATAATTTTAAAATATTCGTAAGGTCTATTGGGACTTGTCTTTAAAATTTGAGCCAAATCAGACCTCGTTTGGTAGGCATCGGAAGAAGGTTTCAGTTTTTATTGTCAATAAATACAAAAAAAAAGTGATTTTCGAGCTCGGTTTTGGTGAACGAGCTCCGATTCAAAATCCGAAAGCGCCGTTAGGTTCGTATGATTATTAGTGACTTTTGTGTTTTTTTTTTAAAGTGAATTTCGAGGTTGTTCGGCTAGCTTCCGTAATAATTTGACCTTTCACATATCTTCACTACTACAAGTATGTAACAGATCGTTGCTTAATGCTTCTACGTACTTCATTGAACATTCGAGGACGAATGTTCCTAACGGATGAAGATTGTTACACCCCGTATGTCCAAAGTGACGTATACCATTCTGAAGACATGTTAGGAATGATTTAAGTGAGTTTAAAGTCATAATATGACCATATATGATGTTTATATGTTGAATATAAAGTTTTGGAAAAATCGGATTTAAGTTGCGGAAAAACCGACTAACGAATTACCTTGCAACGAAGCTTTTTCAGTAATTAATTTCATGTATTATATGAGGTCTTTTGGGGACATATCATATACCAAATTGAAGGTCTTGGAGTGTAGTTTCCAACACTTTTGACGGTTTGTTCATACAACGTATAAATAAAAATATATGAGCATCAAAAGTCATGCTAGAAAAAGGGACATAAGCGCAAAAGAGGGCAGAAATGAAATATTTCGATAATAAAAGAGAATTTCATCCCTTAACTCATCATTTTCCAGAGAATTCAAGATAGAAACAGTGCTCTAATGAATAGTGAAGGTATTTTCAAGTTTTTGAAGGAAGAACTTCAATCCTAACTCGAAATTGAAAACGGATTGCGTAAAAACGCTCTACGCGATTAAGGTAACGTTGTGCTACCTTCAATTTCGTCTATAGCTTGAGTTTTAGAATTACTTCATGGCTAAGTAAAGCACCCAAATTCTGAATTATAGCTTTTTTAAGCTTTAGAAGGTGTTGAATTCAAGAAAAACAAGGTTTAGAAGCAAGAAGCATCAAAGGTATGTAAGACTAAACCTTTCTTTTGGCAAGGCATGTATCTTTTAGCTTTTGAAGCTTCTCTTAGTTCTAAAATTATTGTTTCTTGTGAGAAACTTGTATGGCATCAAGGAAACATTTTATATACTTAATTTGGTACTAAAATACAAGGTGAAAGACGTCCAAATCAACAAGACAAAACGTTTCAAAATCTGGAAAATTGTTTTGATCTTTGGACAGTTGTTAGTATATTGATCATAACTCCTTGTAGAAAATTGATATTTAGATTCTTTAAGAATCTCCAGAATCCAAAGAAATATATCTAATACTTTCATGAAGACTATGAAGTAACTTTGATCTACACTCTGGAAATTAGGTTGAAAATCAGGACAGTGGTGCTGTCCAGATATTCTACCTGCAGATTTGTTATGTCATCCAGTTGTCTCATCTTGTTATCCGTTTAACATGTTTATGTTATCAGTTTATCCGGTTATCCATTCCCGTGTATAGTATAGTGCTGGTTCTGTTTTGCGGATCATCCAGTTTCAGGGGAAACTCTGCCGAAATTTTTATAGAAATTCAAAGAGTTTGACAAATTCTGAGTTCTAGGTTGTGTCTATAATTGTATCCAGAGTTTTCTTCTCATTCCTTTGAGTCCATATCTATTGTTGCCACATGTGTTAAGCCTCATACATGCTTATACTTATATTGTGATCATGTTATGTGTGATTTGGAGTCTCCCGTAGAGGCTGGACATTGGACACACAGTCCGGTCGCGTGGGTATCAGGTTCCTAACCGGATTGCCCTAAGATGTGAGGAATGAAGCCTTTAACCTAAATTGATATATTTTTCTGCTTATTGAATAGAGTGGGATCGTTTGGGAAGGAAACCAAAGGATAAAGCAGTTGTTGATTAGCCGTACTAACTTTTGGAAGAGGTAAGTGTTTATATCCATTTATTTTGAGGCACCTGGCCTTGTGGATTTTCTACCACGTGTTCCTTACGTGTGTAGCTGCCGATAGGCGTACTCATTATGCCTTAGCTTTGGATTTACCTTGTATATTATATGTTATGTCCTGTTGGTTGTATTGTATTGAGGATTTGAGCATTTTACTCTGGTTGTGAGTTGGCATCTATTTCCCGGCTGTCTATGAGAGTCCCGCGCCGGTGAAGGGTTATTATTGCATCACATTGCATTCATATGCATTATATGTTATTCATATGCATTACATTGCATATCATATTGGGTGCAAGAGTATTCTGCCCCAGGAGCAGGAGGATTCCGCTCCATTGTATCATATTGAGGGTAGGAGGATTCCGCCCCAAGAGCAGGAGTATTCCGCTCTTATGTCAGATATTGAGTGCATGAGTATTCCGCCTCTGGTTTATATTATATCGGGTGCAGGAGTATTCCGCCCTAGGAGAGTGCAGGAGTATTCCGCCTCTGGTTGATATTATATCGGGTGCAGAAGTATTCCGCCTCAGGAGCAGGAGTATTCCGCTCCAAATGGTTATCAGATTGGATTCCCCTCGAATGCAGGAGTATTCCGCTTTGGGATGGGATTACGGGCACATGTGACCCTTTTCATCATTTCATTTCATCTCATTTCATACCATTGTGTAGACTTGTGGTACATAACTACTGTTCTGCTTATACGTGCATTGTTTATTTGTCTATTATATTTTTGGCTCGTATTCTGGGTTGCGGGGATCGGGTTGCACGCCGCAACGGTATAAATATATGGACCGGGTTGCACGTCGCAGCGGTATAAATATATGGACCGGGTTGCACGTTGCAGAGGTACAAATATATGGATCGGGTTGCACGCCGCAACAGGATGAATATATGGATCGGGTTGCACGCCGCAACAGGATGTATTTCTGATTGTTGATGTGTTCGGGATACCTATATGTTCTGGCTGTCTTACGTTCCTGGTTGTTGAATAGTTTGCGATTCCATACGTGTTTCTAGTTATTATCTGGCTCTGCCTTTTCATAATTTAAATAAGAGGAATCTGGTTTATTTGTTTCTTTTCTCCCTGGCTAGCTATCCTATTCTTTGAGGTGGCTAGTCTGCCCCACTTATTGAGTCCTTTTGATTCACCCTTGTTTGTTGTTTGTTTCTTGTCTATCTATTTCGTTTCGGCAGGTTCGCTCCAGGATTGAGTTCGCCACGTTGTGAAGGAGCGAAGACGACTTCAGCTGTCAGGGTGAGCCAGCTTTTATTCCGGATGGCCACCAGTTTATTGGTTATCATTTCAGTTGCAGTTTGCTCCCTTTAGAAGGTACCACCAGTTTATTGGTTATCATTTCAGTTGCAGTTTGCTCCCTTTAGGAGGTATCTGTCTTCTTTTGTACTCTTAGATGTCTAGTCTGGATAGCCCTAAACCTAGTATGTTGGGTAGTCAGCTGTAATTTCTTTTGTACAGCTTAGAGGTATCAGTATGTCTGTGTTTTTGTTTTAAGTCTTGTCCTTATTTATGAATTGTTATATTTATTTTCCGAATTAAATTAGTAAGGGTTCGCCCGGCAGGTCTAGGGGAGGATGTCGGGTGCCCGCACGACCTAACCGGATTCTGGGTCGTGTCAACAGTTTTGCTGTTTGAACACTACACCACACACCAATCACAAACACAAAGAACACGAGGATTTTACATGGAAAACTCCTTGCTCAAGGGAGAAAAACCACGACCCACACTCTGGGATTTTAGAACTCAATCCACTAACACAAAGAGCACGTTTCTGATTACAAGACTCTGTAACCAAGGGGCTACACTCTAGACCCTAATCACTAAACAAAGCTATACTCTAGCTTTACAAAGTAATCTCTCACAAGTTCACCTAATATACGTGCTTCTACGATAAGCCAATAGGTAAAACAATGATCGCTAAAAAATAAGACAACTTACAACGCAAAGAACCTAGACAAAATATCTAGACTCGATCAACTCAAGTACACCAGTTGTCTTCTTCAGTTATCTCACGTAAAAAGATGCTAGATCGCCTTTGTATGCTCTCAACTCTCTGTTTGTGAATAACTGATTTCAGCTGTATCAACTACTTGTATTTATATGGCCTTTGCAACCCTAGTTGAGTCTCACAAGGAATCATTGTAATTATGGTAAGACAGGATTCCTTGTAACTCTTTTTCTTATTGAAGTCCAACTCCTATTCGTACTTCAAAGATACAGCCTGGGCACCGCCTCTTTTAGTCTGACTAGGATGCATATTCATTCACGCGCCACTACTCCTAGTTCCGCAGGGATTTGCAACCCTCAGATCTTTTCGACCAAGTCGTGCCCTTCTATTCAAGGACTAGGTTCTTCTCCGAAACTACTGAGTCCTTCTCGTTTGTCATTCTTCAAAACCAATGCTCAACAATAAGGGATCTCCTCATTGAGTACCTTGCTTGGTGTCCTGTTTAGCACATATGCATCTGTTTTAACATACTCACCTCAATACTTGTCAGGAACATTCGCTTGAAATTTCAAAGCCCTTGCAGTATTTCGGATATGTCTGTGCTTTTTTTCTGCAACTCCATTCTGTTGTGGTGTATACACACAACTACTTTGATGTATTATTCCCTGTTCTATTCCACTGAGAGTTAAAGAATCCAGTTCTATTATTTGTTTTCACTATTTTTGACACTTGTGTTAAACTGATTTTTCACATATGCAAGAAATTCTTTAAAAAACACAAAGGTTTCATTCTTGAACTGCATCAAATACACCCATGTTGCCCTTGAAAAATCATCTACTACAGTCAAGAAATAAAACTTCCTATCAAAGTGGCTACTTTATATGGTCCCCAAACATCCATATGTACAAGCTGAAATACCTTATTAGTTCTCCTTTCACTACTAGGAAAGGGCAACCTATGTTGTTTAGCTAGAGGGCAAATCTCACAATCATGTTGTACTAAGCCATCAGTTTTCCTTTGTATTCTTCAATGCTTGAATAGAGGGGTGTCCTAATCTGTTGTGCCACACCTTGTATCCTCTATATCCTTTGCTACTATTGTTGTTATTAGCCTGTCATCTCTTTTATTCAACTGCCTTCCTCTCATTATGTACAAGTCATTTCTTTCCTCACCAATCATCCTCACCTTGCCACTGTAAATGTCCAGAAACACACAAAATTCAGGATAGAAAGTGACAGCACAAGACATCTCTTTAGTCAGCTTAGAGACTGACAATAAGTTGAACTTAAAGTCTGGTACATAGTACATTTTCTGTATTTTGTTCTTACTTGAGATAGGAACCTCACTTGCGATGGGAACCTCACCAGAATGAGTTATTTCTGTATGTCTACCTGTGGGTAGTTGAACTCTTTCTTTTTTCCAGCTTTCAATGACTTTACATTACTCAGTAAGTGAATATTTCAGGATATGTGATTTGAAGCTCCTGAATCTATAATCCACTCATCATCAGGAGTTGTATTAGACAGTAATGCAGTAACTGTACCTGCCATATGAGCTTGAGTCTCAGGTTCATTCTCCTTTCCTTTGTGCAGAAATGAAGTATCTGTTCATACTGATCAGGAGTGAAGAACTGTCCTTTTCCTGCAGTAGACTTGCCTTGTCCAGCAACAGTTTTCCCTTTATTATAACTATTCATGTGTGCTGGATTTCAAAAAAAAGCCTCCTCATTCTCATACACGGATGCAATTTTTGCAGTGTTCAGGACTCCTTTCTGTCTATAGGTACTCATATTCCCATAATTCTTCTTTGATATGTAGTCAGGTGGGTACCCATTCACTTTAAAACAATTCTCAGTTGAATGATTCTTTAGGTGTGGGCAATGTTCACAGTAAAGCCTAGCCCTTCCCCCTGTCTAGGCATTTGCTTGGCTCTAAGCCTAAGACCTTGACCATGTCTATAACCTTGCCCCCTTCCTGCAGCTAATGTAGTGGCTTCTATAGAGTCTCCCTGTGCTAGAGGTACTTGTTGACTCTCATTGTCAATCAACATCCCATAAGCTTCATCTACACTAGGTAGTGGATTTATCAACAAAATTTGTCCTCTAATTTGAGCATATTGTTCACTAAGTCCAATTAGAAACTCATATAAACGTTGTCCAGCCATATGCTCTACAAAATCCTTGGATTCTAGGCAGTTACAACTAGGGGAAGGCACCAGTGCATAGTATTCATCGTAAAGATCTCTAAGTCAAGTAAAATATGCAGAAACAGAATTAGTACCCTGTGTCAAGAGTGCAATTTCTCTGTGCAGCTGGAAGGTTCTAGTCCCATTGACCTTATCAAAACGTTTCTGCAAGTCTTCCAAACTTTATGTGCACTCGTAGCATATAGAATTCCAGTGCGAAATTCTATACACACAATGCTTAAAATTTAAGATAACACAATCGCATTGCATCGTTCCCATAAATGTTGAAGCTAACCTGTATATGAGCTCTTCTTACATGATCCGTCCACAAACCCTAGCTTGTTCTTAGCTAAGATCGCTATTCTCATTGATCGATTCCAAATTGCATAATTTTCTGAACCAGTGAGCTGAATTGGAACCAAAACTGAGCATGGTGTGTCTGATGAATGAATGTACAGTACATGATTATGATCTACATCAAATTCTTCTCGATTTTCTACATTTACATGTTGATTTGGGGCCATTTTTTGCTAAAAAATAGAAATTCAAAAAACAGTATGAATGGTTCAATAAGAAAAATAGATGAAATATTGATTAATTTGTGCTTTGCATTGCGGAATTGAGATCGATTTGCTCTGATACCATGTTAATTCATGCCTAGGGCACATTGTATTTAGAGAGAGAAAGTTGGTTAGAGAGAGGAAGCTGAGAGGGAAATGGAAAATATCTGTGTAATCAACTAACTGAGCAACTGCTCTGCATATCTGTACATATATAGCTATACTAACCGACCTAACTACTAACTTCTAACTTGTGACAATTAACTCTGTAACTTCTAACTAATTACACTTGAGTCCTATAGCTAATAATAAACACTTAACTCAGCTAACTACACTAACACGCTAGCTGACTATGTAGACAATACATTTATAATAAAGATTAAATTGCTTGTAAGTTTATAACCAAGTAAATAATGGACTCATTACTTACCCTTGTATTAACGCTAGCTAATTGCAGTGTCAATTAACTAACAAATTGACGCACCAATACAGAGAAAATAAAGTTTAACTAGCACATGTATGCAATCAATCCCATTAAACGTTCCAGACAACTAGATAAAAAAAACTAGATTTTATTCGATCGTATCGCATAAAAAATGTTAGCAGAAGTATATGAAACTTAAAATATTAAAATACAAGGATCACTTTAAAAAGAAGGCACTACAACAAAAGAGAGACTTAAATATAAATTTTTACATAGCAATAAGAGTTGAGTAAGTGATTGGTCCTTTATCAAGTGCGCGCTCGTGGATCATAGAGAAAAATGAGTTAATAACTTAAACGGTCATCTAAGTTATGGTAATTAGTGAAAAAAATTATTTTTATTTTTTAGCATTAGTAAGGCCACTCATTTTTGCCCATATATCTCAAAAGATCACTACAGCCTAAATCTCCATCTTTCTCTCACTAGAAAGATGATCGATGCATGTCACATCACCTTACTAAATTTTTAAATGTGATTATTCAATCTATGAATTTTTGTAAAATTTACTGTTGTTTCTTAAATTGTCTCTGTAGCAAATCAATTATACTTACTCGATAAATATTTTCTTTCACTAAATAATATTTTATCATTTTATCTTTTTGCTAAGTCAAGATTAATTTATCCGATAAAACATACTTGATAGATAAAAAAAAATTGAAATAAAAGCTACATTGAATAGAAGAGAATGAAAAGATAAAAAAAATTGATGCAAATAAAATAAAAATCTATTTGTTAAATAATTTCTTTCATTGTATAAAAGTTAGAGGAATCATATTTTTTGAAAGGTCGCATGAAGAAGTTAGTTTGTGGGGCGACAAAATAACAACTTAAGATTTTTCTTAAGATAAATAACGAGATCTCTAAAAAAAAAAAGAAATTAATCATAAATTAGGGGGACATTTGTCCAGAACATAAATGAAGCGTAAGAAATCAAAATTAAGATCATAGCAACCTTTATTAGGTGAATTATTTTTACTTATTGAGTTATAAGTTTCCTTTATTTACCCCCAGCTTTTTCATATGTTTGTCCTTCAAATCAGATATTCTTTGTTTTGATAAAATTTTGTACTTTTCGGATAAATACTAGTAATTGAGTAGATTTTATTAGGTAAATATGAAAATATCTTATTTGGTGAAAAAATGAGAATTTTATTTAGTAAAAGAAAATATTAATCGAGTAAACATAACTGATCTAGTACAAAGTTTGTTTAAGAAACAATCTTAAATTTTAAAAAAACTCAAAGATTGAACATATTCGAAAGTTTAGTAGGGATGACGTGGCATAGTGAGAGCAAGATGGAGTTCTAGGCCATCGTGACCTTTTGAGAGATATGGCCCAACATGAGCAATCTTATTAATACAAAAAAAATATAAAAGTGATTTTTCTCACTAAATATCATAACTTGGATGGCCATTTAAGTTGTTAATACAGAGACAAATAGTTTACAAAAGTTTTGGCATTTTAATTGGAAGAAACACACGTGCCTGTGGGCGCTATTATCAATCTAATTGGGAAGAAAACGAGATAGCGCCTGCAGAAACCCGTGACAAATCTACAAAACTAAGAATGTAAGAGAGCAAAAAGGAAAGAAGAATAAATTAGAAGTGAAAACGGGCAGCTTAGCTACACTAAAAATGGAGAAAGTGTTGAACCTGTTTTAATAATGACTAACTAATGCAAAATTGTAACAGGTCAAACAAGATAAAGAACGAAGATGTGAACACAAAAGAAAGACTAAAGAAAATGAAGCTAAGGAAGGATTGTTGAAAGTAACACTAGGGTTCAAAAGACAAGCTACACATGGAAAATGAGATCTCTCATACTAAAGGAAGACCATCAACATAAGGAAAACGATCCCTCACATTAAAGGAATGTCATCAAGACAATATGAACGCGAAGCTCTTTCCTTATTCTCAAAAGGTCATGCATCTTAATGAATTTTAATTTTTGATTATCAAATTCTTTGGGTCAAATTATTTTTCTATCTTAACAATAAGGAATATTGCTAAACAAACAAATCGATCAATATCAAGGAAGGATCTCGGAAGCAAATCAACTAAGAGAAGATTAGAAAATCGCGAATCAAATCAATTAAGGAGCGGATTGCAAGGACTATGACGGGCTGATTATAAGGTGTGACTGCAACAAGTCGTCAACGCACCTATAAATTGAGGACCTCAAGAAGAAGAAAACTCATACTATTATCTACTGTCTATACAATTCTCTTGCTTTTATTTAATATTATTACTGTATACTTGAGAGTCCACGAGTATTAAAAAAAAACAAGCGAGAAAAGATCAAGGTGGAGGTAATAGTTGTTTTTCTCCGTTCTCAAACAAAAGAAATTATATCAAACAATTATAAAACTACAAGATGAACAATATCAAATGCAAGATTATCCATAAATCATTGTCGACATCTTTGATAGATTCCATCAAAGTTTGTTTCGAAAAGTGGGGGAATAAGAGGAAGGCCGACATTAGGTATCTTTGAAAATGAACCAGTACTCTCTGTGGGAACCACAACTCTCCTTAAAAAAGGAGTTGAGGTCTAAAGAAGAAATCTTCACTATTAATACTACCAATAGCCCTGGCCCTGATGGTCAATTGGTCATCAAAGTGGGTTTTCTGAAATTTCTTGGAGCATTATTGAAGAGCATGTCACGACAGTAATGCTGGAGTTCTTCAGGAATGGGAAGCTGCTGAAACAACTCAACAATACCATTATCTCACTTATTCTTAAATGGCAAAACACTGAAAATACAAGCCCCCAATTTACACCAATCTCTTGTATGTCCTATATAAATGCATATCTAAGATTCTATTTTGAAGACTGAAAGAAGTGCTACCTCATCTTAGCACAAATACCCAAGCTACATGTTTCCCAAGGAAGGTTTTTGATACATAATAGGTTGATATGTCATGAATGTTAGTTTTAGTGAGAGAATTTGTTGAGAGAGGTTTGGGAAATTTCTGAAAAATGTGTATTGATTCAATGAATGATACAAGCTGCACCTATATATACATTGCACTATCTTGAGCTAAGACTAACTAACTCTAACAATAATTAACAGCTGTCAAAACAGCCATAACCACTAACTAACTAACTGATAAGATTCTAACTAACTAACTGCTTCTTCCTCCAACTAACTAATAGGCTGCTTAACTGCTTCCTCTTCAGCATCTTCAATACTCCTCCTCAAGCTGGATGTATTGAAAATGTTCAATACTCCAAGCTTGGATAACAGAAAGTCATGCTGTGTTCTTCCCAAAGCTTTAGTTAAAATGTCTGCCAACTGATCCTTGGTATTGATATAAACTGTCTTGATTAAGCCCTTTTGTACCTTCTCTCGAATGAAATGGCAATCTATTTCAATGTGTTTAGTTCTCTCATGAAAAACAGGATTTGCAGCTATTTGAATAGCTGATTTGCTGTCACAATGCACAACTACTGCTTCTCTCTGCATGACACCCAGCTCTCTGAGTAAATTCATAAGCCAGATCACCTCACAAGTCACTGATGCTAAACTTCTATATTCAGCCTCAGCAGAACTTCTTGAAACTGTATCTTGCTTCTTTGACTTCCATGACACCAATGAGTCTCCCCACTTCAACAGATATCCAGTCACAGATCTCCTGGTGTTTGGGCAAGCAGCCCAGTCTGCATCACAGTACCCTATGAGTCTCCTGTCCTTGCCTGATGACATAAAAATACCTAAACCTGGTTCTTTCTTGATGTACTTGATCACCCTAAGTGCTGCATTCCAATGAGACAACTTTGGAGTCTGAAGGAATTGGCTAAGTGTCTGCACTGTGAATGCTATGTCTGGCCTGGTAATTGTAAGATACAACAACTTGCCTATCATCCTTTGGTATTTAGTGACATCCTTCAGTATCATGTCAGCTTGTCCTGTGTCTCCTCCATACTTATCATACTCAGCAGTGGTCAGCTTTGTGTTGCATTCTAATGGTGTCATTGCAGGTTTTGCACCTGCTAAACCTGCTTCAGAGATCAACCCCATTGCATACTTTCTCTGGTTCATTAGAATGCCTGACCTGGTCCTACTAAACTCAATTCCCAAGAAGTACCTGAGTTCTCCAAGATCTTTTATCTTGAAGTTGTGATGTAACACTGCTTTAGTCTCTTCCACTAACTCTGCACTGCTACCAGTAATAAGTAAGTCATCCACATATACCAATATAATGACCAAGTCATCACCCCTTCTTTTAGTAAACAAGGAGTAGTCCAAATGGCTCTGATTGTAGCCAGACTGCAATAATGCTTCAGTAAGTTTGGAGTTCCACTGTCTTGAGGCCTGCTTGAGTCCATAGAGTGACTTGACAAGCCTACAAACAGTGTGCTCTCCTGTGCTTGCAACTCCCTCAGGTAACTCCATGTATACCTCCTCCACCAAATCACCTTGTAAAAAAGCATTGAATACATCCATCTGAAAAATGGTCCAGTTCTCTGATGCTGCTAAGGCAATGACAGCTCTGACAGTCACCATTTTCACCACTGGTGAGAAGGTTTCTTGATAATCTATGCCTTCAGTCTGACTGTATCCCTTTGCCACAAGCCTTGCTTTGAATCTCTCCACCTCACCATTAGCTTTGTACTTAATCTTAAAAACCCATTTGCAGCCTATTGCCTTTTTTCCTCTAGGCAAATCAACCATTTTCCAAGTCTTATTATCTTCAAGAGCCTTGATCTCTTGGTTCATAGCTTCTACCCATCTTGGGTCCTGCCTAGCCTCATCATAGTTTCTGGGTTCAACTTCTACTGCAAATCTGCCAAGATAAGCTTGATAGCTAGATGATAAGTTCTCATAAGATACATAGTTTGCTACTGAGTATGGTGCCTGTTGTTTCCCTTTGGGCAGTGTCACTACATAATCCTTCAACCAAATAGGAGGATTGTTTGCCCTTGAAGGCCTGTTGGGAACTGCAGCTGGTGGTGCTAATGGTGGACTAGGTGTGTCTTCAGCATCAGGAGCATGTTCTTCAGTATGAGCCTGATCATATCCTTGTTCAGATCCAGGGGAGCCAAGAATTTCTTGCATATTATCTGAGCTGTTCTCAGCTTCTTCTGGATTGATAGGACTATGTGTATCCTCTGTCTCAGACACTTGTACCCCTTCTAGAGCTTCTGGCATCAACTCTAGCACAGATTGAATACAAGGATCATCATATAAGTTCAGGTTAATGGGATCACCTGCAATACAGTGATCAGTGAACAATGGAGGAGGGTTCTCCATTCTAGCATTTTTGAAAGGAAATACTGATTCTATGAAGATCACATCTCTGCTGATAATCAGTTTCTTCTCAGTCAGATTGTATAGGAGATATCCCTTTTGACCTGCACAATAGCCAAGTAATACACATGGACTTGCACGACTGGAGAATTTGTCTTGTCTTGGCAATGTGGTTGCATAACACAAGCAACCTATTGTTCTCAAGTGACCTAGGTTAGGCTTGTGCTTGTGGAAAGCCTCATACGGTGACTTCCCTTTTAGAGTGATTGTAGCCAGACTGCAATAATGCTTCAGTAAGTTTGGAGTTCCACTGTCTTGAGGCCTGCTTGAGTCCATAGAGTGACTTGACAAGCCTACAAACAGTGTGCTCTCCTGTGCTTGCAACTCCCTCAGGTAACTCCATGTATACCTCCTCCACCAAATCACCTTGTAAAAAAGCATTGAATACATCCATCTGAAAAATGGTCCAGTTCTCTGATGCTGCTAAGGCAATGACAGCTCTGACAGTCACCATTGAACTTCTTAGACACTACAACATGAAGACTTCTCATATGTGTATGATGAAGATAGATTTAAGGAAGCCATACGACATGGTTAGGTGAAAGTTACATTACTAAAATGCTGCTTGTGCAAGACCTTCAAATCCCTTTTCAGCTCTTTCAATTTCCTCACCACATTGTTCATTTTACTGAGTTAAAATCTCAAATGGTCACTCAATTTTGGGAAATTAACCACCAAAGTCACTTTGCTTTGGTTGGTCCCAAAAAGGTCACTCAACTTTGAAAAATTAACCACCAAAGTCATTTTGCATTGGTTGGTCCCAAAAAGGTCACTCAACTTAAGGAAACTATCTCCAAAAGTAATTCTTGTCAGTTTTTGCACCGTTACCCACTGAAAATCTGACGGGACTTTTTAAAATATTTTTCATATAATCGCAGGTCCCACCTTTTTGCCATGTAGGACTTTTTTAATAGTTACTTACTAATTTTCTGACAAGTGCAATGCACGTGTATTCCTAATAACTAATACAAAAATTATAAATATGTGTAATAAGCGTGTATCGTTGCTAGTAAATTAAAGAAAAAAATATAAATTCAAAGTACTGATATATCAAATCCTTTACAATTGATATTTTTTATTTTTGCAATACATAATTATACTAATTAAATATTACTATTGTACGAAGGCCAGTAATTAAAATTTGAACAATTTTAATCATGTTAATTTTATAATATCAAGTATTTAGCTTGATATCAATACCTTTTCTTAATTTTTATTTTTTTGTGCTAATGGCAAACTGTTATTGTGTACTAGGAATTAGGAGTACGACAAAAAATTATTTGGCATTCGAACTTGATATATTATAAAATTTGCATGATTATAGTCGTTCAAATATTAATTACTGGCTTTCGTACAATAGTAATGTTTCGTATGATTATGTATTACAATAACAAAAAATATCGAACATAAAGGATTCGATATATCAATACTTTGAATTTATATTTTTTTCTTTAATTTACTAGCAACGATACACGCTTATTACACATATTTATAATTTTTGTATTAGTTATTAGGAATACACGTGCATTGCACTTGTCAGAAAATTAGTAAGTAACTATTAAAAAAGTCCTACATGGCAAAAAAAAGTGGGACCTACGATTATATGAAAAATATTTTAAAAAGCCACGTCAGATTTTCAGTGGATAACGGTGCAAAAACTGACAAAAATTACTTTTGGAGATATTTTCCCTAAGTTGAGTGACCTTTTTGGGGGATTTGGATCAGCTCCAGTGAGTTATGCTGCAGTGGGTGAAAAAGCTTCATGCAAGCAAACTTAAACGATTTTAATTATAACTAGTGTTAGAGAGAAAGTAAAAATCTTCTCTCTTCTCTTCATCTGCTTGAAGCTCACTACATGTTAGGTTTTACGTCTTCTTGTTTGTTTGTTTGTATAGAGAAAAGAATTTTAGGAGATGAATTTATTATAAAAGACAAGCAATCATACTTTGCACTTATTAAGGAAAAGGGATATATTTAAATATCTCATAAAAGTATTTGATAAAATATCGATTTGAATCTGAATACTCAGGTGGAGTAGCATAGATTGTGAATTAGGGACACGTGGCTTCTGTTAAGGTGTGTATTGATAGTTACTGCAGCATAACTCACTGGAGCTGATCCAAATCCCTTTTTGGGACCAACCAAAGCAAAGTGACTTTGGTAGTTAATTTCCCAAAATTGAGTGATCTTTTTGGGACCAACCAAAGCAAAGTGACTTTGGTGGTTAATTTCCCAAAATTGAGTGACCATTTGAGATTTTAACTCTCATTTTACTCCTCTCTATATGCAATGCCCATCCATTCCCTACCACTTTCTTGAAAAATAGGTGCTCACTCCACATGTGGCAATATTTAAAGGTTGCTCTTCTCCAAGTTAATTTTATCGGTGGTCACTGAATTGTTGTTTCATTACCACAAAGTCACTTTTGTTTCATTTGTTACCCAAAAGTCACTCAACTTTGCTCCGGTCCACAACAAAGTCACTCAAGCCGGATTTTGTTTAAAACTTGCCGGAAAAATGATGTGGCATCATTAATTAAAGATAATTTTCTTAATTAAATTTTTCATCCATTAATCCAATTTCTTAACCCATTATTCTTATTCTACCCAATCCATACCAAAATAGACAGAGCAGATTGATGTTTGGTAGTGATCCATTAAATTATAACGTATGTTACTATGAAAAATGCATTATTAACATAATTCATATCCTACATTCATAAGGTGTCACATGTGACCACCAACTTAAATAAATAAAGGGTAACTTCCTTTATTTTCAAGATTCTCATTTTTTAAGAAAGTTTGTATTTAAATATTATTAGGATGTTAATAGTATACAAAATATCTTTAGTGCAATGCTCCCAATATACAATGTTGATAACTTTTCTTCTAACAGATATTACTCCTAACAGACATACCCGTTTGGGTAAGCTTATGAGTAGCTTAATAAGCTATAAATTAGAATTTTCTAACTTCCCACTTTTGACTTATTTTAAGCACATAAAAATTTATAAGCCTACAACATTTTAAATTACCAAAAACTTAATAATGAGCTTATAAGCACATATTTGCTTATAAGCCACTTTTAAGCTCACTCAAACAGGTTAGTCCTTCAACCAAGACGAAGTGCGGTTATCAACTATCAACTCACAAGCAAAAATATCTTTCCAATTTGACTAGATTTCACATTTTCTTTGTGTCTAGTCAAATATTATTGTAAAACTATGGAGTATTATCAGTTACGCCTAGCTGCTTTAAGATATTTTTTACTCCCATAGGCAAATTGTTTAGCCAAAGTCAAGCAGTAATGGTAGAAAACAAGGTCGTGGACACACCGACGGGAAAGGGCAGATGAGCCAGGTATTCCTTTCCATGAGACAAGTGTAAAAGACTCCATTAATGTCGAGCAGGCTTTCTTATTGATTGTTATGTCCTTCAGTTCTTATTGCAAAATGTCGAGCAGATTGTAACTGAACTTATGTTTCACTAGATTGTCTTGTTAATCTTCAGTTAGTTGAAATATATTTTCAATGTAGCTCCCTGGCATAATGTGTGAAAAAAAAGAGTGAAATCCCTGGCATAATGTGGCAAAAAAGAAGTAGTGAAATGAGTTTGAGTATAGGTTGGGTAGAATAAGAATAATGGGTTAAAGAAATTGGATTAATGGATGATAAATTTAATTAAAAAAATTATTTTTAATTAATGATGCCACGTCATTTTTTCGGCAAGTTTTAAACAAAATCTGGCTTGAGTGACTTTGTTGTGGACCGGAGAAAAGTTGAGTGACTTTTGAGTAACAAATAAAACAAAAGTAACTTTATAGTAATGAAACAATAGTTCAGTGACCACCGGTGAAATTAACTCCTCCTCTTCTTTGTGCCTCTGATGCCTTTTGGCCGGAACATAGTCCTAGAGTCAGTTATTGCATCCAACTCTCCTTTCACAAACTCCAGACAATTTTAAAATAAACTTTGTCATAATCTTGTTTGTCACTCTATGTATAATGATTACCAGTATATATTAGCTCAATAAAACCACATGCTTCTACACATGAATGAAAATCTTGCATTTCATAGAGAGATGGATTTCCCCCAATTTTATTCTACTCTCAACAAAACGGTACAGTCACCTATTATAATTCAAGGGTCAGTACACACACAACCCATATTGCATAGATACTCCAAAAGAGTTTTCCTTTCCCCCTCGAGATTATATGCATAAATAAAGGTTATAAGGAAGGAAACTTGGTGTATTAGTGATTTTACTTGGCAGGTAATCACTTAAGCAGAGCTCATTACTACATGCACATCATATATACCAAGCTTCCATACTACCAATATCCAACCATTATAATGGTGCTCAAGATTAGTTAAGTAGAGCCACACATTAAATTATTTATTTATTATTTTTTTTCTACTTCATCAACTTTTATTTTCGACTCCAGAAAGACCAGCTAATCCTATATTATGATCATTGTAGAGGAGTTTTACCTCCTTCTTCTTATTAAGACCATTCAGGCATCATGTTCCAACTGAAAAGACTATCCATTCCTATGAGTAAGAATCGGAAGTCCTCTCACATTGAACCTTGCCCCTGCTCCTGGTCTCTCAATTGTATTGCTACTCAAAGTGCGTTGCTCCAATATTTTAGATGAATTTGTTCTAATCAGACTATCCCTGGATAAACTTGTTGACGTACATGTTCCCATTGGCTTAGACAACCCATCATTTGTTGACTTCACTGATGATTTTATTGCATGTTTTCTTGTTGTTTGATCAGGCCTTTTTATTGTCTGCTTATCTATGCTTCCAGTTTTTACATACTCTCAACCCAGGGTGCTTCAGTCTTTTCTTGGGGTTGATTCTCACCTTTTTGTGGAGCTTCCTTCTCGTTCTCTTTATTCTTCTTGTATATCTCCTCTGTATGCCCATACTTGTGACATGAAGCACAATCTATTGGCTTCCAGTTATAGATCATGTACTGATCCACTACTACCCATTTTTTCATTTCTTAAATAGACAACCTCTTGTAACTGAGTCCCTATCTCCACTTCCCCAAGCAGGCAAAATTCACACGAGTCTTCTTTTTAGTATTCTTATCTACCATCATTGGTTTCCCTACCAAATTCCCTATTTTGATCAATCATTTCATACTCTAATACTTAAAATCCAGATCAAGTAGCCTAATCCAGATTGAAACTGATTTTAGCTCCTCAGAGAAAGTCATATCTGGGTTCCAATCCTAGACAATCAGTCGTTTGTTATTAGGGATAAACTCCCCCTTGAATAGCATCATTTTTTTCATTAATAGTGTCAAACCTAACCAGTAGTATACCGTTTTTCACAGGGGCGAAATTACCTTAGGGGTAGGGGATCACGGTACACTGCTTCATCGAAAATTTTTACCGAGTGTATATATACATAAACAAAAAAACTACAGTATATTGCTACAAAAATGAAGTGTGACACTGCTTGAACTAAAGGGTTTTGGTGATGCAGTGGTTGGGAGTGTAGCTATCCTCCTTGATGAACTGAGATTGAATCTCCTTAGTTGCACTTTAATCGATTTTTGTGAATCTTTTAGTATTCGATTAAAAAAAAAATTGATGTTAGTGAGGATCGATCCTTAGATCTTCAACAAATTTAAGAGGTGTAAAACCACTTTTGCTAGGTACAATCTTTTACAAAATTTAACAGTAAATTGTCCAAGTATAAAATAAGAGCACTACGCTTAAAATAAAACCATTGACTTTGAAAGCTAATTGGGATCTTGGAAAAAATTTCTAGATATGTTGTCTCTATATGGAAGTGACACCGCTGACAAAAAATTCTACGTACGCCACTGGTTTTTCATCATTGCTATTTTTTTTTTATGACAAGGGAACCCGCAGCCGCTACCCTTCGGGCGCGCTCTGGGTAAACCCCATTCTTGATGCAATAGCCTGCAAACCACACAGGAGAGGTAAACCGCACTAGGCAAACCCTGTGCGACAGGCTCAAACTGAGAAGGTTGTTGGCAAGGGGGGTTTGAAACCAAGTTTCCCATGTGGGAAACTACTTGCTGAACCAACTCAGCTACCCTTACAGATAATCATTGCTATTTTAATTACCTCATTTTTTTTCTAAATCTTTCCAAAAAAATAATTCAGTATAGTGAAAAGTGAGTATGGCCCCAACACATAACAAACCACAACAGATTTCCTGTATTCTATTTTTGAGCTGATATGCTCAAGCTCAATTTCTCCAATTTGTTTGCCCCTTTCTCTTCTGAATTAACAAATTCTAGTTAATCCATTGGGAATGGCGCACGTTAACACCGTGCACCAAAACTGATAAACCAGCTAGATCTCTCGGTCACATGAATGTCGTATAGGACTAAATTTAGACTCCATGTATAAACATAAATGATTCTCATACTTATAAGTGTACCTTAAAATATTGAGAATCCATAAAGAAAAAAAAGAATGAGCTATAGCCTCTTTCTAAAGAAAGGAAAGTTCTTTATTTTCTTAAATATAAAAGTATTCAAGATTCGCCGTAATGCATTTCTTAGTGATCAAGTCTTGATCAGGGAAAACTGTAGCTATTTCACGGAAATCAGCTCTGCTTTCATTATCATTGAGGCTTCTCAATTTTTGGGTACTACTTTGGTGCTAGTGATTTATGGCATGGGATTTGGTTTTTGTTTCTCCAGTGGACAAAACAAGAATTATACAAGTTTTGATACTGATATTTGGCTACAAAACATATATTTCGGTGGTAGTTACCTCATATTGCTTTTGTAGGTGGTTTTAGCATGAAGATTAGTCTTTGTGCTTATATTTGGTGTTTGAATGTGTATGACTCACGTGGCATGAAAAATTGTTAAAGGTTGACAATTTAGAGTAAAATGAAGTAAATTTTTAGAAAAATCAACCAAGAAGGAGCAGCGGAATGAGGTGCCAAGGCTGTGGATTAGCCGTAAATAAAATACAAAGATAAGAGGCCACGGCCCAGCCATCGTAAGGTCATGATTCAACCATGAAGTTGAAAGCAGAATTTTCAAAGCTCACGACCCAGCCATCGTAAGGCCATAATCTAGACATGAAGGTAAAATTTCTGACGAAAAGTGATGAGGGGAAAACTTGTCCACGAGTTTCACACAAAATATATAAGGTTTTCTAACCTATTTTCTGTCCCCATCTTTGCTTGAAAGAGAAAGAAACACCATTGTTGGAGCCTTTTGATGCTTGGAAGAGACCAGAGTTCATACTAACTGATGAATTGCAAAGTTTCTCTAATACTTCTCTTATGGAGATTGCTTTAACATTAGCTCTTGTGTTCATAAAAAATATGTGTGGTTAAATTATTATTTTAGGATATTGATGGAAACGATATTGTAAACATATTGATCATGTTTTTTATATCCGGACTGTGTTATTCCTATTTGTTCAACTGCATTTTTTATGTGGCAGTTGTATGGCCATCATAATTGTGCATTATTACATTGTGTTGCTTGGAAAAGAATATAGGGTTAGGTAGTTGTTGAACAACAATACTTCTAAGCATGAGGTCGAAAAAATAATTGTGGAGATCTAAAAGCAGGGTTGGGAATAACAAATACTTATTGCGATCTTAGTGAGTGGGCTAAATAATAACCGAGGTTAGTTCGGAAGAATAGCCTAGGAAATTAGTGTTATTGATCGGAAGATGTTTACGGTAACTAAAGAGCTCATAATCAATAGGAAGAAAACGGCGAGATTATAGGAAACCTATAAGTAGTTCATTTTGATAATTCAAGGAAATCTATATCCTAGGTTCTTTCTTCTTGAATCTTATCAAGTTATTTTATTGTGCACTCTTTATTTAATCATAATATTTAGTTCTTTAGTTCAATTTTAAATTAATGTTGTTACCATTAGAAATTATTAAAGTTATTGATTTAGTGATACAAAAGTTGTTAATGTTAGACGTTTTCTCCTTGTGGGTTCGACTTCAGACTTAAAATCGGATTATATGCAGCGATCGCTTATCCTTTTTAGGACGAGTTTTGGGCGTGATCATATTTTGGCGTCGTTGCCGGGGAGTTAACGGTTTAATTTTAACTGAGAGTATTGCGAAGTGTTTAACTTTGAACCATTCTTTAGTTTTTGTACATATTTGTGTTGTTTAAAAAAACTAAAACCTCAGACTGAATTTTTTTTTTGATAATGGCTATTCTTGTTTTGGTAATCCAGGTATACTTATGTGCAGAAGATTTAGGAAAAATTACTCCAGTGTCATTTTAGGTAACTTTTTGTAAAAAAAACATAGCAAAAATTTACTACTTTTTCAAACGTAGCAACAATTTTTCAAATACTACCAAACATAACATAACTAGGCAAAACCATCATTTTCCTTCCCTTTCTCCTCTCTCTTCTCTCCCCCTTCCCTTCTCAACTTTTCTGGCACCGCCTTCCAGAATTCATTTCTGGTCCGAGTTAGGCACTACTCCGCAGTCAAAAACCCTCTCTCCACCGTGTTTGTCATGTCGCTGTCGTTTTCCACCACCTACCACATGCTTTATCGTGGTCGTTTTCCACCGTCTACAACGTGCTCAGTCGCGCCTTTTTCTGTTCCATATCTCTTTCTCCAATCGCGACGACGTGTTCATCTATTATAGTGAAGCATCGACGACGTTGTTTCTCATCTTCAATCGCTGACACTGCTTTATTTATGCAAAGCTGTGACAAATCTGCTACACAGAGCAGTAACAGTGTTGCACATGGTGGATCGGCGACGGGGCTGTTTAGATCTCGTTTTCTTTTTCAAAAAAAAAAAATTGGTGGGACACGACGGAGCTACGATGGTTTGTGATGTATGTTTGGTATTTGTATCGTTGTGGGAGTGTATAACATGTGTATTCTCATTATTTGTGAGATGTATGCACTGTATATACAGTGAATATACACCAGAAATATAATAAATATACGACACATACTTTGGGTTGTTGATTTGTATATGGTGTGTATGTCCGGAACAAACACGCATATAGTCAGCATACAGTAACCATACAGAGAATATACAAATATACAATAACTGTATGTGTGTGTACTACTGTATTCTCATTATATGCACAATATATCATTGTCCATACACTCATACAATGAAAATACATACAGATCCACACAAAAGAAAAATTCGACAACCGACGATTGGCGGTGGCCGGAAGCGGTGGTAGTAATGGGGGCGACATATAGGGGTTGGTAGGAGGTGGATCTAAGGTTTTATATCCCTTTTATATGTATTTTGCTATGTTTTGAAAAAAAAAATTACTATATTTTAAAAATTGGATAGTATTGATAATTTTTTTGTAAAAAAACTGTTATATTGTATAGTTTTGTAAATCTCCCGAAGATTTATGTGGAAGTAGTAACAGGCTAGACATTGCGGAAGGTGTTTTTGTTCCCTCCTCATTCTAGAAATTTATTGACTTTAACTGATATATGTTGAATACTCGTTTAAATTCTTTTAATACTATTAAACTACCAAAATAATATTTAAAGTTAATTCATTCACAAAAAAACTAAAATTTGTATTTTTTTTCAAATAATTTTACGAGCTATTTTGCTACCATAGATAAAGGTAACTTTTACTAGGGCGAAATTCTTTACGCATTAAATAGAAATTTTATTTTTTTTTAATTCAATAATATATTAGTTAACTGAATCAGCAACTACAATCAAACCTCTCTATAACAGCCCCTCGTTATAATAGTATTTCAGTATCATGGGCCCAATTTTCTCTGGGATCGATTTTTTATGTTATATTTACCTCTCAATAACAACATTCTACCTATAACAGTAATAGCGTTCATTATAGCGTTAAACCCTTTATAAAATTACCTTTCTACAACTGTCATAGGTAATATTGTGTAATAATATTTTCTAAGAGATATATTATGCATAAAATAAAATAAAATATATTTATGATAATCATTCATAACATAAATATATTATCTTTTTTACATATAGTACCATAAAAATTCTTACGTAAAAATTAATTTTTTTTACAGTTTCAATTAATTTTAAATGCATATCTTCCGTAGATTTTAATTTTTTTATTGGTGCAGTACAACTAGTTATAGATTTATTAATAATGTATTAGTCTTTTCAATTTTTAATTAATGAAATATGAAATTCTATTGAGATTTTAAACTTAACATGTAGTTTTTTCGAACTTTTTGACTATAAATTCTAAATAAGATGTATAGGTCAAATACTATATATAACAACACTTCATTATAGTGGTCATGAAAGTTTCAGATAAACAATATCATCATAGAGAGGTTTGACTGTAATGATAAATTATAAGTGGGGCTAATCTCTCTATACCACGTGGAAGTATCCTTATGGAAGTAGCTTTGGCAGCATGGATAAATTGAAACATTGAGTGGGGCTAATCTCTCTATACCATATATTTTTATGGGACACTTACAAAAATATCCACAAAACCTAAAATAATTACAGCCACTACCCACTACTTTCAAATATTACCCGACCTACCCACTAAATTATTTACCCACTCTAACCACCCAGACTTGTATACCATAGTTTATGCAGTATACCATAAAGGTATATACCTACAAGGCATAACAAATGTATACAGTAATAAATGCCCCCTCCAGACTTGTATACCATAATTTATGCAGTATACTTTAAAAGTATACACCTATAAAGCATAACAAAGGTATACAATAATAAATGGGTAGGTTGGGTAAATACTTTTAATTTTATGGGTAGTGTAATTTGTAATGTGTATGGCTTGTAAATATTTTAAATTTTATGGGTATAGAGTGTAAAAATCCCTATTTTTATTACTTTATAGAAACGGCCTAAAGCAGGATTTTCAAAAAATTTCACCGCATGCCCTCTATAAAGAGTAGTTTTACAAAATTATCCGTGCTAAGGAATATTTTAGCAAAATGTTATTTTTTAGTCCGGAGCCAAGACTTCAAGGCAAAATTTTTGTAAGTTTTTGCAATTGGCTATACTTCAAGAGCAAGTGCTGTTTTGTCAATACTTCAAGTCATATGGCGAGAATGCATGGAAAACTGGAAGGGACAAGTCTTGCCAAGACTTGCGACGAAGTGCAGCAAGTGTTGCCTTTTGCCAACACTACGGCAAGTGTTGGCAAATCGAGCAGGGGTCAATGGCAAGTCTTGCCTTTTTGCCAAGACTTACGGCCAAGTGCGGCAAGTATTGCCTATAGCCAATACTTGAAGGGATAAATGTTGAAAAGCAGAAAAAATATAAAGGCAAGTCTTGACCCCAAATTTTTTTCATTAAATCTTAGCATGGGCATTTTTGCAAACAATCTGTTAGCGCGGGAAAAAATGCAAATCATTGCTTCCTGTGTGCAAATCAGCCCAGGATTTTCATGTCCAGCTTGCCGACCATAGGTAGCCACCTTTTGGGCTTCAGTTGATTACTTAGCTAGAATTTGCATAGATAATGGTCTAACTAATTAGCCACTTTTATGGTTATGAATTGAAAATATTGTCACTATTTATACCCCTCCAAACCAAGCTACTGTTAGGGTGTAATTGAATATACATCCATTTATTGCATAGATTGCCGACTAAGTGGCCACTTTTCCGGTTATTCAAAGAAAATATAACCAGCTTTTGCACAACTAGCATAGCAAGCAGCCATTTTCACCGTTTTAAATTGAAATATAGTCAATTCTTTGCAAAATGTTCCCAAAAAAAAAAAAGTCAAAGCCACAAAATGTACAAAGTCATTGAACGAGAACTTCAAAAAATTATCCTAGGATTTGGAGTGTACTAACTGAAATTCTGAGACAGTGTTTTCACAACTTTCCAATCAAGGAGCCTCTTTTAGCCTTATTAATTGGACTATAATCAAGACTTGTAAAGTATTTGAAAACTAGTCACCTAAACAATGTTACTTATATGTTCTTGTAATATTAGACATTTCAAAAAAGCAGTAATAAGTATTTTTGAGTAACTAACCAATAACAAAGCCTTAAATTGAAATTAGCATAACATATTATTGAGTTATGAAGTTAATACGGAGGAAGTCAAAGGCACTAAGTGTAAATATTTTTTAAAATGAAATAAAATGCTACTGGCCTTTGTAAATATTGTTAATTTGCTGAAACATTGGTTTTCTAAGTAAACAAATACAATATGTTACCTTTTGCAATTAAAATTAAATCAAGAAATTGTAGAACTAAAAGATGAGGAAGAAAAAGAAGGAGCGAGACGAGGAGGAAGAGGAAGAAGAAGTGCATGGGAAACTTAGTTTTATATTTGCATATATATATTTAACTTAAAAAAAAGGTTAAACACCTATTTACAGCAAGAACACCTCATTAATTTTTTGCTAAATACTATTCACTAAAAAAAATACCTCAATTTTGAATAAGATATGCAGAAAAACAAATTATTGGGCCCATGCTAATACGGGCAATCGCCAACGTGGAAAATTTATAACTAACCAGTTTTGGATGCGCTAAGTTAGTTTTATCCATTGCTTTAAAATTAATAGAGAACTAGTGAAATTAACCCCGCACACTTACAACCTTTTGGCGTTAAACAACACACAGACTAGCTACAGTACAAACATCTGAGACTTTAAACTAAATTTAGTAAAAAAATATGGAGTTTTGTTCAAAGTTTCAATAAAAATTAGAGTTTCATAAATACTAAGACTTTGAACTAACATGTTCACAATTTTAGTATTTTATACTGGGATATTTACGTGATCCTAGTATAAAATATTGAGATTTTGAAATTTTATTCACAAATTCTAATATAAAATACTACTAAGATTTTTTTAATCTGACGAGTCAAAAAATTTTGCACTACTGATTAATTTTATTTTAATGCAGTGCAAACAGAGTACAGAACCAAATCTTGCAATGCCATCTAGTTTCAATAGAACCACAAACAGAGAAGGCCATAGAAAGAAATAGAGAAAGTTTTGCACCGCTCATTTTTTCTGTAAAGAAGTGTCTTAGTCAAGTGTTAAGTCAATTTCTTAAAACTTCTCTAGATGCGTAGCCACCAAGTGAATAGTTTAGCCACCACCGCTTACAAATCAAAACTTCTGTGGAGCCGTGAATGATTTCTTAGAAACTTCTCTAGAGACGCACGACGTACCCACGCAGTAATAAAAGAAGTACAAGCTTTATTAATATGTATTACAGTTTAACCTAGAAATCGATTTAACATAAATTAAGAAATTAAATTTGTATTCACGCCACAATAATATAATTGTATCAAGATTTATTTATTGTTAGATTATGTAAAATGATTGTAGATGACAAATAACGAGTTAAAAATAAGTAAGAGTTGTGTATCTACGTGTTCGGGAATTTCAATTATGGAACGCGAACCATAATCATAGGTAAGTAAGATAATACGATAGTGTTGGAATATATGGATTGAGGTGTAAATAGTTAGAAGGTGTAGGGGCAATGTTGTAATTACTAGTATTAGTTAGTAAGTTGGTTAGGAAGTTAGTTATTTAACTAGATGAGGTTAGTGGTATAGTTAGTGGAAGTTAGTTGAGCTCATTTTCAGATTGTAACTTTCTCTCTCTAAGAATTGATTCTCTCTCAAAGCATGAGTTTGAACAACAATTTGACATGGTATCAGAGCGGGAATGATCAGATTCCACGCATTTAGGGCTTGATTCTTCAACAATCCCTTGAAGAACAACACAGATTCTACAATTTTTTCTCCTTTTTTTTGACCAAAAATTCAGTACTTTTCAACCAAAAATGGCAGCTGCAACAGCGCAAAGTCAGGAAGAAATCGTGATTGATCATAATCATGTACTGTATATTCATTCTTCAGATACACCGGGTTCGATTTTGGTTCCTATACAGCTGACTGGATCAGAGAATTTTGCAATTTGGAGTCGATCCATGAAGATGGCAGTCTTAGCTAAGAACAAATTAGGGTTTCTGGATGGTACATGTAAGAAGAGTGAGTACACTGGGGTTTACCTACATCTTTGGGAACGATGCAATGCGATTGTTCTATCCTGGATTCTAAACACTGTTGCGAAGGATCTGCGCACAGGGATTCTATATGCTTCAGATGCTCATAAGGTGTGGCAGGATCTCAAAAGGAGATTTGACAAAGTGAATGGAACTCGTGAACATCAGCTACATAGAGAAATTGCACTGCTCACACAAGGTACTAACCCTGTATCAGCTTACTTTACTCGCCTTCGTGACCTATGGGATGAATATTATGCTTTAGTACCAATCCCTGGATGTAACTGCCCTGAATCTAAGGATTACCTAGCTCACATGGATAGACAACATTTGCACCAATTCCTTATGGGACTGAATGAGCATTATGCACCAGTTAGAAGCCAAATTCTCTTAATGAACCCTGTGCCAAGTGTTGATGAAGCCTATAGCATGATAGTTGATACTGAAAGTCAACAGGACCAGTTAGTTCAGACTGATCTTGCTGAGTCGACTGCCTTAGCAGCTGGTAGAGGACAACCCTTTAAGCAAAGTCAAAACTACTACAGAGCAAGCAATAGACAAGGGGGTAAGCAAGGATATAAAGGAAAACAAGAACTGTACTGTGAGAATTGTCCTCATCTGAAGAATCACACTAAAGAAAATTGCTTCAAGGTTATTGGATACCCTGCTGACTATAAGAAGAAGCATGGTTATAAAGGAGGAGACTATAGCAACTATGGAAATAGAGGAATACTGACCACAACCAATGCCAACATATCCTACACTAATGAAGTGGAGTCTAAGTCTGTCTTAGGAGAGGTGGATCACTTAAGACATGGAGCTGTTGCACCTGGACAGTTCTTCACCCCAGAGCAATACCAACAGATACTGACTATGTTGAATCAGGGCAAGGGAAAGGCACCAGAGAATCATGTCAACATGGCAGGTAATGCTGTAACCTCCTTGCTATCTGGATCTCTTTCCAATAGTAACTGGATCATAGACTCTGGTGCTTCACATCACATTGCATCTAGCATAGACCTGTTGAATAATGTGAAGGAAATAGATAAGCGGAAAAGAGAAAGAGTGCAGTTACCTACAGGAAGTCATACAGAGATAACACATGTTGGTGAAGTTTCCATTGGTGCATCTAAAAAGTTGAAAAATGTGTATCATGTGCCTGACTTCAAGTTCAACTTGATGTCAGTCTCTAAGATGACTAGAGAAATGTCATGCTCTGTCACATTCTTTCCTGAATTTTGTGTATTTCAGGACATTTACAGTGGCAGGGTGAGGATGATTGGTGAAGAATGTAATGGACTCTATATGGTAAAGGAGAACAGAGTAAACAAGCAGATTAATAAAGTGCTGGCAGGAGCAGCTACCAAGGAGCAGGCTAGTGGGAAGCTTTGGCATCAAAGACTAGGACATGCCTCACTTCCAGCTATGCAGCATATTTCCTTTCTCAGAAATAAGAATGATTGTCTAGTACATCAGAAATGTGATATATGTCCACTAGCTAAACAACATAGGCTTCCTTTTCAAGATAGTACTAGTAGAAGTGATCACATTTTCCAATTGGTTCACATGGATGTCTGGGGACCCTACAGAACTGCTACATTTGATAGAAAATATTACTTTCTAACTGTGGTAGATGATTTTTCCAGAGCTACTTGGGTGTACTTGATGCAATTTAAGAATGAAGCTATCAATTTTCTGAAAGACTTCTTGGCTTATGTTAGAAATCAATACAATGCCTCCGTTAAAATAATTAGAACAGATAATGGAACTGAGTTTATCAATACACAATGGAGCATGCTTCTGAGAGAACATGGCATTGTTCACCAAAGTAGTTGTGCATACACACCACAGCAAAATGGTGTGGTGGAAAGAAAACACAGGCACATTCTAAATACAGCAAGGGCACTGAAATTTCAAGCTGGCATACCTGATAAATACTGGGGAGAGTGTGTTAAGACTGCAGTGTATTTGATCAACAGAACTCCTAGCAAAATACTGGGAGGCAAGAGTCCCTATGAGATGATACATGACAAACTTCCACCCTTGGATCACTTAAGGGTATTTGGTTGCTTGTGCTATGCAACCAATCTGACAAAGGGAGATAAGTTTGGACCAAGGGCCAGAAAAGCTGTTTTCATGGGATACTCCACTTCTCAAAAGGGCTACAAACTCCTGGACCTGGGGAGCTATTGCTTCTTTGTGAGTAGAGATGTTATTTTTAGAGAAGATGCTTTTCCATTCAGTCAAGACACCTGTGCAGTGGAGATACAGCAATCAGAACTAGACTCCTTTCTGAAACAGTATGAGATGCTCATGACAGACTATGAGGAAGACACAACATCCACTGACCAACATACAGGATATTACAATGAAGATGTTCCAGTTGGAGAGGTGGTGCACCAGCAGGATGACACAGCTGCAGATGCTCAACCAGACCATGTACACATGCATGCAGAGGAAGGGCAGAATCTGACCAATGATGCACCTGGGACAGAAGTAGAACAAGAGCTAAAAAGGTCTGACAGACCAAAAAGACCTCCAGCTTGGTTGCAAGACTTTGTGACACCAACAGTTGCAGCTAAGAAAACAAACTGTGCATACCCCTTGAGTGACTCCCTATCTTATGTCAATGTCTCACAAAAGTACAGAGATTACTTGTCAGTATTTTCTGCACTGAAGGAACCTACTACATTCCATGAGGCTACTAAAGATAAGAGATGGATAGAGGCAATGCAACAGGAGGTGAATGCCCTGGAGGACAACAAAACATGGATAATAGTAGACTTACCCAAAGGGAAGAAAGCCATTGGTTCAAAGTGGGTATACAAGATCAAATACAAGTCAAATGGTGAGGTTGATAGATTCAAGGCAAGGTTAGTGGCAAAAGGATATAACCAGAAGGAAGGTCTGGACTATCATGAAACTTTTTCACCAGTGGCAAAAATGGTCACAGTAAGGTCTGTGATAGCACTAGCAGCATCAAGAAATTGGGACCTTTTCCAGATGGATGTCTTCAATGCATTCCTGCAAGGAGATCTCTATGAAGAAGTGTACATGGATTTGCCTCAGGGATTCCACAGACAGGGGGAGAAGAAGGTGTGCAAGTTACTTAAGTCCCTTTATGGACTCAAGCAGGCATCCAGACAATGGAACATTAAGCTCACAGATGCCTTAATGAGAGCAGGCTATATTCAGAGTGCTTATGACTATTCCTTATTCACTAAAAGGGAAGGGGAACATATAGTCATAATCCTAATATATGTAGATGATTTACTGATAACTGGAAGCTCTGAAGAACTGATTAAGGAAGCAAAGGATGTTCTGAACAAAGAGTTCAAAATGAAAGATCTTGGAGAACTGAAGTACTTTCTGGGAATAGAAGTAATGAGATCTAAGGAGGGCATACTGCTCAATCAGAGGAAGTATGTCTTGGAGTTGATCTCAGACCTTGGCTTGAGTGGAGGAAAACCTGCTTGTACCCCAACTGAAGTGAACCTGAAAATGACTACAGTTGAATTTGACAAGGTGGTTGGGTTGTCAAATGACCCACCACTGGAAGATGTCACTCAGTATCAGAAGTTGATTGGCAAGTTGCTTTACTTGACCATCACCAGGCCAGACATTAGTTATAGTGTGCAATGTCTTAGTCAGTTTTTGCAAAATCCAAAGAGGTCTCACATGGATGCAGCACTAAGGGTTGCCAGATACTTGAAAGGAACACCTGGAATGGGTGTGTTATTGAAGAGAAATCAAAGATGCAGGATAGTAGGATTTTGTGACTCAGACTGGGCAGCTTGCCCATTTACCAGGAGATCAGTGAGTGGCTTTGTGATCAAGTTTGGGGACTCGCTAGTCTCCTGGAAGTCAAAAAAACAAAGCACAGTATCAAGGAGTAGTGCAGAGGCAGAGTACAGAAGCATGGCTTCCACTACTGCAGAGATAACTTGGTTGATTGGTCTGTTTACAGAGTTAGGAGTGCAGCTCGAACAGCCAGCTATGCTCTATTGTGACAACAAGGCAGCATTGCAAATAGCTGCTAATCCCATATTCCATGAAAGAACTAAGCACATTGAAATCGATTGCCACTTTGTGAGGGAAAAATTGAAGGAAGGCAGCTTAGTGACTCAGTATGTCAGCTCTAAGGATCAACAGGCAGACCTATTCACAAAGGGCCTTGGTGCAGCTCAGCATTCCTATCTTCTTGGCAAGCTAGGAGTGTTCAACATTCTTCACCCTCCAGCTTGAGGGGGAGTGTTGGAATATATGGATTGAGGTGTAAATAGTTAGAAGGTGTAGGGGCAATGTTGTAATTACTAGTATTAGTTAGTAAGTTGGTTAGGAAGTTAGTTATTTAACTAGATGAGGTTAGTGGTATAGTTAGTGGAAGTTAGTTGAGCTCATTTTCAGATTGTAACTTTCTCTCTCTAAGAATTGATTCTCTCTCAAAGCATGAGTTTGAACAACAATTTGACAGATAGAGAGTGTTATTGTTTGCAAAAGTATTCAGTTCGGCTACAAATGATGGGGAAAGATGGTTTATATATTAATTATAAGGCATAATAAGGTCTCCATTAATGAGAATCAATCGTTCCTTCAATGATCGTGTTGTGGTCGGAAATATTATGTTTGGAA
This sequence comes from Petunia axillaris subsp. axillaris, assembly GCA_029990575.1. Lineage (NCBI taxonomy): Eukaryota > Viridiplantae > Streptophyta > Magnoliopsida > Solanales > Solanaceae > Petunia > Petunia axillaris. Next base: position 48,271,130 of record JARKNS010000002.1, on the reverse strand, counting down.
CTTTCCTCGCCGTAAGTGATTTTTGAGCTCCCAACTAATCCTACTTGACATCCAAAGTTTTTGAATCTATTGCGTGCTCTTGTGGTGGCATGTGATTTTATTCAATAGATGTTTAAGTTCTTGCACGATTATATAAATTTTCTTGTAAGAGGTGAAATGAGAAGTTCAAATTAATTTATTTTTAAAATTTAAAAAGATATTTTCATCATTTTTTTGGAGGAATGTATTAGTAGTACTACTAAAAGAAATTGATCACCGCCTTAGTGCCTAATTTCCATAAGCACGCCTATTAAGTTGCCTAATTTCCATAAGCATGCCTATTAAGTTTTGTAGAATGGAGAATTGGAGATGACCCTACAGTGACGTCTTTCTCAATCCGAAGTGCCTTACAAGTAGTAACGTCTTGAACTTGTGTACTTGGACTCTGTCCAATGATAAAGTAGAAACCAAATCTCATACCACAACCACTAGCACCAAAGTACTACTCCAGCATAACAGTATCCTCCATGACAACCAAAGCAGAACTAGTTTTCATTCCTACGCCGGGAGCAGGTCACCTTGTATCCGCCGTAGAACTAGCAAAACTCATTCTTGACAGGGATGAGAGGCTCTGTATCTCTGTCCTCATAATGAAATTTCCTATGGACTTTGGCATTCAATCCTACATCGAATCGCTTTCTTCTACATCCCGCTTACAGTTCACCGAAATCACCTTAGACGACAAAACTGTTGCTGAATTCTTGTCAAATAAGGAAACTTTCTTCTTTGAATTCATTCGGGGCCACAAACCAAAAGTAAAAGACTTTGTTCATAACAGGAGCTCTAATTCTCGACTAGTAGGTTTCGTTATTGACATGTTCTGCATCCCAATGATAGACGTGGCCAATGAATTTAGTGTCCCAAGTTACATGTTCTACACCTCAGGTGCTGCTTTCCTTGCCCTTTGCCTTCATTTTGAGTCACTCAAAAAAAAGCATAACATAGACACCTCCAAGTACAAAAACTCTGACGAGGAATTAGCAATCTTTGGTTTTAAAAACCCATATCCAGCAAAGTTCCTGCCTAAATTGATGACTGATGAATCAGTACAGACAGCCTTTTTGTTCGATGATGTTACTCGATTTAAAGAGACAAAAGGTATTATTGTCAACACATTCGCTGAGCTAGAACCTTTTGCTCTTCAATCTCTTTCTGATTCGAAATCAGTTCCAACAATTTACCCAATTGGTCCTCTGGTAAATTTTAAAGAGAGTGGTCACGGTCGAAACAGCCCATCTGAAACCGAAAACATTATCAAATGGTTGGATGAGCAGCCAGAATCCTCTGTAGTTTTTTTGTGCTTTGGAAGTATGGGAAGCTTTGAACCTGAACAAGTGAAAGAAATAGCGATTGCATTGGAGTGTAGTGGTCACAGATTCTTGTGGTCTTTACGAAGGCCTGCACCCAAGGGGAAGATGGAGTCGCCCAGTAATTATGAGAATTTTGAGGAAGTGCTACCTGAAGGATTTATTGAAAGGACAAAAGGGGTAGGAAAAGTGATAGGATGGGCACCTCAAGTAGCAGTACTATCTCATCCTGCAACTGCTGGATTTGTATCACATTGTGGCTGGAATTCTACATTGGAAAGCTTGTGTTGTGGAGTGCCTATTGCTACTTGGCCACTCTATGCTGAACAGCAGATGAATGCATTCTTGTTGGTTAAAGAATTGGAGTTGGGAGTTGAAATTCGGATTGATTACTTCAAGAGCTTCGATGAAAACGATCCAGTGGATTTTGTGGGTGCTAAGGAAATTGAAAGTGGCATACGGCAGCTGATGGCGGACGGCGACAAGAATGAAATAAGGAAGAGGGTTAAAGAAATGAAAGAGAAGAGTAGGACTGCTGTCAAGGAGGGTGGATCATCCTATACATCTCTTGGGCTTTTGATTGAGGATTTCATCACTAACGTTTCTTGATCTTTCGCTTCCATGATTAAAAGGCCATGTTTTCGATAAAATAGTTACTGTATTGATTAGTACTACTCCCTCTGTCCCACTTTGTTTGTCATACTTTCCTTATTAATCTGTCCCAAAAAGATTGTCATATTTCTAAATTTAGAAACAATTCAACTCCAAACTTACTTTTTGACTCATTTATAGCCACACAAATATCTATAACTCATTTTAGAACACAAGTTTCAAAAGTCTTCCTTTCTTTATTAAATTTTGTGCCAAGTCAAATTACGACAAACAAAATAGGAAGGAGGGAGTACCATTTTATGAATTAAACTCCCGCTTTATTTAAGTTAGTAGTAACTTGGGTAAGTTTAAAAAAAGGTCCCAAGCTAGTCTTTTAATAATGAAAAGGGCCTCAAGTTTTAAAAAATAGGTATAGGGTCCTCCATTAGGATTAGTGTTAATTGGGTAAAAGATGCATACAAACTTAACCCTCAAGTTTTTAAGTTTACACTTTGCACCCTCTAATAAACCCTCATTTTACCCCCCCAAAATGACAAAAAAAATTTCCCACCCAATAGCTCCCCCCCCCCCCCCGCCGTCCCCCCACCACCCCCATCACTGCTCCGCCGATTCCAGCGAGTTTCCGCCCATTTTTTTTGATTTTTTGGTTCACTATCAGCTCCCCAAAGTAGATTCAACAACTATTTCCAAGTATATTGTGTATTTGCAAAAGATTTGTTCCAAAAAAATTTGAGAATTGTCAAAATTTGCTCAGCCATTTACAACACGAATCTCAACTAATCGCCTTGGATTTTCAGCCACATTTGGTCTCTGGTAAGTGTCCTTTAACTTTATAGTCGAGAAATTTGATTTGAAGCTAAAAGCTACCGGATTGAGAATTTTGAAGAACTGGGTCTGGTTTCTGGTCAAACATCCGTCGACGAGATAGTTGATGTTTAAACATCTCGTTGATGTTTTTGTGCACATCGTATCATATGTTTAAACATATGTGCTAATGCTGAGCGTATGTTTAAACCATTAAACATTTGGACTTATGTTTAAACATCATGCATGATGTTTGAATATAAATCAGGATTACTAAACATCATTGAGGATGTTTAAACATAAGTCCAAATGTTTAAACATTTTAACTGATGTTTAAACAACCTCAATGATGTTTAGTAATCCTGAATGATATTCAAACATCATGCATGATGTTTAAACATCTAAAAAAAATGTTTAAACATTTGTATCGATGTTTAAACACTGTAAATTTTTTTACATAATGTTTGAAGCATCACCTTTCATTTTTTGTGAATATGGCTTCTATAAACAATTGTATTATGAAATTTATGCTATAAGGATCTAATTTAGACCCTCTTTGTATCTTCAGGACAAATAATGGGACCCGTATTATTGGTAGTTGATTATCTCGGCGAATGGGTGGAGAAAGCTAAAAGTTTTGTTTGGGTTCCCGTTGTGAAAGAGAGTAGACCTATTCTTGTTAGTAAGCAGGTTAGTTATAATGAGCTGGTTGAAAAAATCATTCAAAGTTGGGGAATTCTTGATGATCCGAGGGATCTATCTATTACGTACTTGTTGAGCATTGTAAAGCAAAAGACTGCACCTTCTCACATTAGGAATGACATTGATGTCTGTCTTTTTATGGCTGATGTGGATGCATCTGGTGCTAGGCCCACTCTACGTGTAAATGTGGTTCCTCGGACTGAAAATTCTAATGAACAAAATCATGGGTTGGATGACATTGCAGAGGAGGCTTCATTAAATATGAATGCGGCTGAGAAGGAAGAAGATGAAGAAGCAAAAGAAATCCAAGAAGATAATGAGGTACAGTTTCTTGATTCAATACCATCACAAGGCAGCCACACTCGGCTGGACGACACTGGTTTCTACACAGGGCAAACATTCACGAACAAGCGCGAGTTGGTTGTGCTGTTGAAGCTTGCTGCAGTGAGAGTGCCTTTCTATTTTCAGTATGTGAAGAATAAGAAGAATGTATTTTGTGCTAGATGTGTGGACAAGAATTGCCACTGGTGGATTCGAGCCATGAAGTACAAGAGCTGTGACATGTTTTATATCACTGTCTACAACAGCCAGCACACTTGTGGTTCTGAGCATTCTAAAAGCCATCATCCACACGCCACATGTAATGTTGTTAAAGAGTACATAAAGAACAGATTTCATGATGGAAAAGCACCATCCACCAAAGAAATCAAAGATGCAGTTCTAGCAGAGTTGGGTTGCAAAATAAGCTATTGGAAGTGTCTCAAGGGCAGCAACATTGCAAAGTGTTTGGCAAGGGGGTCACCCGAACGTGGCTATGCTATTCTTGGTGCATACAGCTATATGATTCGGCAGTCAAATGAAGGAAGCAAGACAGCATTATAGCTTGATGAACAAGGGAGGTTTATGTATTTTTTTGTTTCTTACAGTTCGTGGATCAGGGGGTTTAAGACTATTAGAAAAGTGCTGGCTGTTGATGGCACTTTTTTGACGGGTCCATATGGTGGAGTGTTGTTGTCCGCTGTCGGTCAGGATGCTCAAAATCACATCTTTCCTCTTTCATTTTGTGTAGTTGACAAAGAGTGCGATGCCGCCTACGAATTCTTTTTTGAGCAATTGGTCGGAATAGTCCCTGACGATGATGAGTTGTGCATTATCTCCGACAGGCACAGAAGCATTGAAAAAGCTGTTTGTAAGGTTTTCCCATTTGCTAACTATAGTTATTGCATGAGGCACCTTGGTGAGAACCTCCGCACGACTTTTCATTGTGGAGATTTAATTGGTAAGTACATTACCGCAGCGGAGGCGTATACGGTTGCTCAGTTTGATAAGCATTTGAAAGAAATTGAAGAAATTGACCCAAGGGTATCCAACTACCTGGTTGATCTTGGGGTTGAGAAGTGGAGCAGAGCACACTTCCCTGGAAACAGGTACAGCTTATTACACCAAACATATACTTGGATGTTTGAAACATTATTGTTGATGTTTGAAACATAGTGTTGGATGTTTAAACATATTAATGAATGTTCCAGTATGTGTGACTGCATTTCCTGTTTATTGTTTGTTAATATCGTAGGTTAAATGTGATGACCACAAACATTGCCGAGTCGGTTAACTCAATGTTCAGGAATCACAAAGAATTTCCAATTGATGCGCTTTTCAATGCTATAAGCGAGAACTATGCTGAAAAGTTTCTTCAGAGGCGCATGGAATTTTTGTACAGTTCGAATACTTGTGTCCCCTTAATTGAGGAGGTGATAACAGCCAATAATTTATTGGACAACAAGCTTTTGGTGCATCGAGTGAATACCTGTTTTTTCAAGGTTAAAGGAGGAGGTCCAACAAATATGACTTATGAGGTGGACCTACACAACAGGGCATGTACTTGCAAGCGGTTTGATTTGGACAAGATACCTTGTCCACATGCTATGGCAGCTATGAGGTTGAAGTATCCAGATGAGTTTGGGAGGAAAATCTATGAATACACGTCGCCATATTATTATGTAGAGTCCTACTTGCTTGCATATGCCGAATCAATCTATCCAGTTCCGGATGAACAATCTTGGCATGACTGTCCTCATGAGCTGAAGGAATGGAAATTACCTAGCCCTTACTTGAAACTTGGCCGTGGAAGAAAGAGGATGAAGAGAATTCCATCCGTTGGGGAGCGATTCAAAAAGAGGAGAAACAAATGCGGGATTTGCAAAAAGCTTGACCACAAAAAAACTACCTGCCCAACAGTTACAAGACCAAGTCAGAACGATCCCACAAGTGTTTAGCTGCTGCTTTGAACAATCCTTTTATTTGGGTGTTTGTTGTTGAATTTCTGAACCTCTTTTTAGACAATCCTTTAATATGTAATCTCTATTTAGACAATCCTTCATTTATGTTCGTATTAAGTTATTAAGGTGTGTCTTGTTTTCTCATGCTTTGCCTGCTTCCTTGTTCCATATAAAATATTTTATCGCACTTGAGTCTGTTCCAAACATCGCGCACAATGTTTAAATATAAGTTAATATGTTTCAACACCACGTGTAATGTGTAAACATATTATGAAATGTTTGAGATTCCACCTAATATATTAAACATCCAACTGGATGTTTAAACATCACGACGGATGTTTCACAGTAACTGTTAAAAACTGCACGTCTATACTGAAAAGACGGGTTCTCCTGAAAAGACACATTTCAAAACTGCACGACTGCACTGAAAAGACACATTCATTCCACAAGGTGCCTCTTAAAGTATAAACGGTGACTTTTGAAAACCACATTGACATCCTATAAATACCCAACACTATATGCACCAACAGTATATGTGAATTTTCCATCACCAAACACTTCAACAACATAAATATGTCTGAAGCAGGATCAAACGACGCCTTGCAGGTTGGCAATAATGATCAGGCATCACGTCACAACCAACCAATACAGAATGCGCCACAAAGAGAACGACGAGGCGATATAAATTGGGAAGTTGCAATTCTAAAGGACGACATGGCAGAGATGAATCGATCCATAGAAATAGTACGAGCAGATTTATGGCATTTAAGGTACAGGCACGCGAGGGATCATCGAAGGGTCATGCAAATAATTACACAAATTTTGGATGAACTGGACCTGGAGATTGAAGGCGTATGAAGTTTATGATATATTTTAAGTTGTTATATATTACCTTAGTTTCCGTATTTAACATATTATTATGTTGTAAACTTTATATCATGTAACGTATTATTATGTTGTAAACTTTATATCCGTACGTCGTGAACTCTATTATTATTTAATTTAGTCGTTTAGTCTCTTTTTTACAACTGCGTCTTCTCATTTTAGTATAGTACTTGCAATGTTTAACAAGCAGGCGGAATCTTAAACATTTAACACGATGTTTAAACATATGTCGTTATGTTTAAGATCTCACTAAATTACTTAAACATAATGTGTTATGTTTAAACATTTGTCATGATGTTTAAACATCCCATGTGATGTTTAAACATATCAGGTTATGTTTAAACATCACATGGGATGTTTAAACATATTATGATATGTTTAAACATCACACGTGATGTTTAAACATCATGACAAATGTTTAAGATTCTGCCAAATATACTAAACATCACCCTCTGATGTTTAACATTTCGTAAGATGTTGCACATCGTACGAGATGTTTCAAACATCTGATGGTATGTTTAAACATCGTAGAAGATGTTTGAAACATATGACCATATATTTAAACATTTCATCGAATGTTTAAACATATCATGTTATGTTTGGATGAAGCAATCTATTTTTTTGCAAGTATGCAACCATATGTTGAGTTATGAGACGTGTAATTACACATTTTGAAGGATAAACTTAATGATTAAGTATACAAAGTATAATTTCATCGATATTGAAGGTGTTTAAAATGATAACACTGATGATTGGTGTTTCTATCAATCAAGATGGAGGTGTTTGAGTGAAAGGTGATAGTGTTATGAGTGATAACACCAACAACTAAGCGTTTACATGTTTTTTTATTGAAGGGTGAACATATTGGTTGTTTAAACACCAATAATTAGTCGTTCCTATGTGCATGTGAATGATTTTGAACAAAATTGGAGTGGGAACTCTATTTTAACTTGTTCACTCATGTAGATGAACATTAACAAAAGAGTTTGGAGTGACTATCAAGGGATTAGAGTTAATCTAAGTTTTCATCGACAATTGAAGGATTTAGGAGTCAAAACGGTAAAAAAAAAACACTTTAAAGTAAGTATATATTGATAATTGAACTCATTCTTATTGAAAGCTCAAGCTTAAGCTTAAACATCATGACAGATGTTTGAAACATATGACTATATGTTTAAACATTTCATCAAATGTTTAAACATATTATATGTTTAAACATCATGACAGATGTGTGAAACATCTGATGGTATGTTTAAACATCAGGACAGATGTTTGAAACATATGACTATATGTTTAAACATTTCATCAAATGTGTAAACATATCATGATATGTTTGGATGAAGCAATCTATTTTTTTGCAAGTATGCAACCATATGTTGAGTTATGAGACGTATAATTACACATTTTTTTGCAAGTTTGCAACCATGATTAAGTATGCAGTTATTCTATTGTGTAAAAGGGAAAAGATGAAGGGGGTGTACGTGGGGTTATGAAGGGGTGCGTTTGAATTTATGAAGGGGTGGATGTGAATAGGCACATACACAACTACATATGAATAGGCACCTCCTGTAACCATCAAGCGTATGCTCCGTGGTATTCAAGTTGAACTCAAGATTGACCCGCAGAACTACTCTACACCACCACGTCCTCCAGCGGCACACATGTGAAGTGAAGATATAATGTAGTTTGAATTGTCTCCTTTTAAGTCTAGTCATTTAATTTTCAGTTTGTTTACAATGCCGTGTTTTGTAGTCCTGTATTTTCATTTTCCGTTTCATTGTTTTGAATAATTATTAAGTGGTATTAAGTATTACTTATCAAAAAGAAAAACAAAAAGGAGAGATTTGGATGCTGTGTTTTGTAGACATTTGCATGATGTTTCAGGATATTCCAATTAATAATTTAAACATCTGAATTATGTTTCAATATAGTCAAGTATGTTTACACATATGATGAAATGTTTAAACATCCACACGATGTTTCTTAAATCAGTGAGATTGCACACAACCAAAGTATTTACATAAAACAGATAATTATCCTTATAACATAACATAAAATTAAGAAAACAAGCCAAAACAAATACTTAATCATCCTTACATGCCAACAAATACTTAATTGTCCAACCATAACTTATCAAACTACGGTACCATCTTCCCACGAAATATGTCCACAGCCCATTTCACCCTAAAATCCACCATGGTGTTGTCACAGAGCTTGTCCCAGGGAGTCTTTGTAAGAAGGTGTTCAATGAAGGCAAGAGCATAAGCACCTGATGCAGTACGAGTGTTGCTTGTCGGGAGGTCTTTCACACGCTCATATGGCCACACTTTTATGTTCAGGATATCTTCCGGCAAACTTTGGAACATCTCGCACTGTCTGATGAAAATGGGGAAAAGGGAAGTGATGGGCTTGATCAGTGTGTCAAATTCATCATCAGTGTTGTCACTGTACATGGAGTCGTATACCCTTATCTTACCTTCCTCCACAAGGAACTCCACAGTGACAAAATGAACCTCTTTCAATTTCATAAGACAGAAAATCCTCTTCACCCCAGCCCACTTCACACCCCCTGGGTTCGGCTGCTTACCTTGTGCATAGTCCAGCATGTCATCCTTGAATTGAACAGTCTCAAGCTGTACTTCTAGGGGTGCAGCCAATGCATCAGCGAGTACACGCTGCTTCTTGTAAAGCTCACACAATTTCTTAGAGAAATTCAAATCCAAAATGACATTGGATTTGAGATAGAACTGGGAGTGGGCATTCTTTTTAAGCCTCATCAGGCTCATGATTTCCTCAACATGCTGCAAAAAAGGAAAAAAAAGGAAAAAGAAAACACATAAAGAACAGGCAGAACATGTCAACATCAGGGGAAATATTTAAACACCAGACATAATGTTTAAACATATTGTGATATGTTGCAACATCGTATAGATGTTTAACATTATATAAATATATATGTGTAATGTTTAAACATTAACTAATATATTTACACATTCTGTATTATGTTTAAACATATCATAAGTTATTTGTGATGTTTAAATACTGCTTGTTATGTTTGCACATCCCAATCCATGTTTAAATATCTGATCTAATATATGCACTAAGAAAAAAGAATTAGGGTGAATTGCGTGTACCTTTTCCTTCAAACTACTTTCCATTCTAATGATTTCTTCCAGATCCTTGTAATTGTACTCATGCCTAAGAAAAAGTGGACTTTTTTCATTTTTCTTCTCTGCCAAGAAGGCATCAAATGCATCTTTGCTCTTCTTATCCACAGCCTTGTAAATATCAATCTTCCCCCTCACTATCTTCTTCTTCCCCTTTCTTCCTGAAGCAGTAAATGGGGATTTCAGAACTCTACTAGGGAAGATGCTTCTCAAACCTATTCTCTTGGGCACCTGTGTTTTCATCATTTCCTTCAACTCAACTAACATAGTCTCAATCCCACCAACCTTCAACAACAATTTATCAGTGTCCTCCTTGCACTTTAAGCATTTGCAAGTGCACTCTCCAGTCGACGTACCCACAACTGCTTCTTCTCTCCTCACAACTCCTCCTCTAGTACTGCCACCATCTTCTTTTCTTCTAGCAGGTCCTCTACTGCTGCCATCTTCTTCTCTTCCAATAACTCCTCCACTACCCTCATCCTTCATTCTAGCATATCCAAAAAGATCCCCAGCAATTCCAGTGTACTCTCTTCCACTTACTCCAAAAAGATCAGCACCCTTGCCCCCACTGTATCCCGTCAACATTGCACCACGACTTAGCACAACATGTTCTAGAGGGGTGTTAGGAACAACAGCTTGTTTCCTCAACATTGTCACCCCATCCAACTGCCGCATCAAGCCATCAATCACCACGTCCTCTACATCCTCAAATGGCATAAAGTCATGGAGCACATCCCTCAACTCTTTGGGTGTGGGTACGAGGTAAAGGTGCACCTCCTGCAATAAAATAACCACAAATGTTAAAACTAATGTTTAAGGATTTATTGTAACGCTTAAACATCAGTACCAGTGTTTAAACATCACGACTAATGTTTAAATATTTCGTGTAATGTTTAAACATCACTAATAATGTTTAAGCATTTATTGTAACATTTAAACATCAGTACCAGTGTTTAAACATCACGACTAATATTTAAACATTTCGTGTAATGTTTAAACATCACTACTAATGTTTAAGCATTTATTGTCACATTTAAACATCAGTACAAGTGTTTAAACATTTAGTATAATGTTTAAATATTTTGTGTAATGTTTAAACATCACTACTAATGTTTACACAAATAATGCAGTGTTGAATGTGAAAGAACTGGGGAGTAAAAGAAATCCTACCTGGATGTCAACATGCTGGAACACTGCATCTGGGTCCTTTTCTACCTTATCCCCCAACCAACGTTTCATCCGTGGTATTATCTTCTCCTTAGGGTATTCCCTTAGCCTAAGTGCCGGAATAGCCTCTAACACCCATGCCATGAAAGCCCATGGAAATCCATACAGTGTGTAGCTATTCTCAGGAGCCTTCCAGCTTGTAAAATCTTTCAGGATGTAAAACACAGTCAAGTCGAAGCTTTTTCTTCCCCATGGGTACATGTAAAAGTATTCAGGGGTGCTCGCGAGACAAACTACCCATTCCTCAATACCACTGTTAGTGTCCTTTGAACACAACACTTGGTGCTCGAACCAACACAAACATAAACTAAACCTTATGTTATCATCCTTCACCAGGTCTTCACTCTCTATCAGTTCCAGAATATAATCACTACTTGCAGCCTTCTTCCCCTTCCTTGAAACCAAATCCCACAAATCTTTCCCCTTGCTACGGGCTTCATCCATGAAATCATCAGGGGGAGGTAGGGCACAACTCAATCTTGTCATCAAGGCAAACTCCTGCATCCCAAAACGAAGAGGCAGTTCATGGAATTTAAACCACGCCTCAAACTTCTTCTGACAAATAACCCGGCGAAGTAAAATATTGTAAACCAGCTTTGGAGCAAACACACACTTGGGTAAATCGATTAGGTGCCCGAAACAGCTTTCCTTGAATCTTTCCATTAGATTAAAATGATGTAAAGCTTTACGAAATTTATCCAACTTCGAGTGCAGTGATGATCTGACCGTCACCTTCTTTGTTGCGAACGCATTATTATACTCCATCCACGTCTTCATTTGACTCAAATCAGGCAGGTCAGTCTTTATGCATGGGGTAACCTCATCAGCCAACTCCACCTGAAATTGATACAAGAAAAACAATCATTACACAGTCACATTTCTAATGAAGAAAACATTTTCATGGGTTAAACATTGTTAAGATGTTTAAACATCACCCAACATGTTTCAAACATCTTATAATATGTTTGGAACATAATCCATAATGTTTGAAATAAATCCAAACATCATTTATTATGTTTGAAACATAATATAAAATGTTTGAAACATTCGGAGTGATGTTTGAACATATTCGTATATGTTTGAAACATCATACAAGATGTGTAAACATAAGCTTCGATGTTACCTCCTGTTCTATTGCCTCTACAAATTGATCTTGTGTTGTTGCTTGTGTTGTTGCTTCTGTTGTTGCTTCTGTTGTTTCTTCTGTTGTTGCAGGCAAATCATGAACAACTTTTGTTCTTCCTTCCCTTGCCTCACTAACTCTAACTTGAGGCATAACACTACCCCTACTTTCTCCCCTTTGTTCATTACTTGGCTCTGCTTCTGCATCCTCTGTACCTTCTTCACTACTTCTTGATCTTTGTTGTTCCTCTTCGTGTTGATTTTTGCTAAGATCCCGACTAGCTTGACTAGCACGACTAGCACGACTAGCGTTTGGGCTCTCGAAAGGGACCTGTAAAAGATCCGGTACTGCCCTGCTTCTTTGTCTTTTTGCACGAGGAGATTCACTTTCATATTCCAAGGGAATTTGCCTGTCTGTGGCTTTGGCTGTGGTCTTCTGGACCTTCTTAGCAGCAGCAGCCGTAGCCTTTACCAGTTGCCTTTTTTTGGGGGGCATGTTGCCTATATACACAAATAACAAATAAGTTTCTTTACACATATTTCCCATATTTATAAGAACAAAATATGGTTCAAAAAATTTGAGGCCCATTTCCTATTCAACATATACAACTATCATGATTGTGTACATTAGGCTTGTTATTACCACTCTTCACAAGTTTTAAGAATATTCTAAATGCCTTATCCGTATGTGTTACTGAAAAATGCAGTTCAAACATCATGAGTAATGTTTAAACATCACGCTTAATGTTTGTATTCTACAGGGGATGATGTTTAAACATCTCTATTGATGTTTAAATCATCTCCGGCTAAACATCCGATGATATGGCCAAACACAACACAGATGTTTCAAACATCTTACGGGATGTTTGAAACAAACGGATTTTGTTTAACAATATCACCGGCAACTACACAAAAAATTCAGTCAAAACTTCATCATTTCCTCGTCCCAAACCGACCCAGACAGAATCATAAACAAACATAACTTTTAAAACAAAATTCTACGGTTTTTTGTTAACAACAAAAATCGATCAAAAATTGGTAAAATCATGAAAACAAATGAAGAAAACTACAATGTTGGTGTCGGAGAAGACTTACAATAGAGATTCGGTGACAATCGATGAGTTTTGACAGTCCGATTTTGAGAAAAAAAGCCGGGTCGAAAACGGGTTGAAAACGGGTCGCTTTTGAAGAGAGTGATGTTTGGGATTCTTTGGGAAATGTTTGGGGATGTTTGGGTTTTTGGTTTTTTGAAAAATCAGAAGTTGGGGTAAAGGGTAGGTAGTGGAGTAGTGGGTAAGTTTGTAAGTTTGAGTGTTTTAATTTTGCCCCACAATTTTTAAAAGAGTCTAATCACCCCCCTCCCCTCCCCACTTACACTTAATCACCCATTTGAGAGAAAAGAAAAACAAAAATAAATCAAAGGACCCCTTTTTTTCATTCCACACTTGAGAGGACCTTTTTGTGTCATTTTCTCGTAGTAACTTGGTATACTTTGTAGAGAAAAAGTAAAAGAACTCTAGACTTTCCATGTGGGTTACCAGTTAAGATGGGTAAATACTGAGAAATGTCTTGCTTCATGTCCTAAAGTCAAGTTACACTGGAAGGCCAAACATATGCACTGAAACTTAAAGTTGGCATCACTTTTTATTTTGATATCTCGATCAACCCTTGGACGTTTCTGCTAGACGAGTTTGGCCTACTACTTTGTCTAGGATTTGGCTCATCTCTATTTCCTATTATCTCCATTTTCCAAGTTCCTATGTAGATGTGTATCCCGTTTAAGGATAAAAAAATCTATAATTAATTTGACAAACTATTTTTATTAACTATGATGCAACTGAAAGATATTTCTTTAAGTCCATACAAATTTGGTAAGAAAATATTCATCTTCCAAAATTTGGAAGAAGTTGAAATACAGGTATTACCACAAGTTGGCGAAAATGTGACATTAAAATAGTTTTGGAAGAATTTGTGAACTCTTAATTACTCATTAACGTGACAAGTACTATATTGGTGAATTAAATGATAATTGAATTATAAAGATTGTTTTCTTCAATCTTATAAAAGAATTCTTATTTTCTAATCCACTTGTTTAAGAATTATTTATACAAATTAAAATTTTTTTATAATGTTTCGTTAGTACACTGATCATCTGCTATTTTATGAAAAAATGATTAGCACGTTTATTTATTTAACTTAAAAAAATAGGGAATTCATTTTATGATTTACAACAAATTAGTGCTACATGTGTCTATGGATGATTCTTAGTCTATTGACTTTAAGGTTTTTCCAAATCTAAACGTTAGAACCAATCCTTCAAAAATTAAAACCAAAATAAAAATCATGTCACATAAACAATAGTTCTCAGATCATTGCAAGGTGAAAGAGTCCGCATCATTGCCAAATATGTTAACACATAGGAGTACTACATAAATCGTTTTCTATGTCCAAAAGTCCTGATATGCTTATATTAGTAATCTTGTAATCGCTTGCCTTTCAGATGATGAGCCCCATAAATATTGTTATTTTGATGTACTCTATTTCTTGTTGATGATTAATTAATTGGGTGGTCACATAGTGAGGATGAAGTTTAACTTGTGTTTGGATTATAAGGGACAAATTTTAAAAATATGTTGTGATTTAATCAGTCCCAAGAGCTAAAATAGAATCATTTATTTTTCATTAATGATAACTAAAATTATGGCTATTTGAATTTTGATTCATTTGATTAGATTGTAAACTAACCCAATAAGGCACCAAAAATGGACTGAACCATACCGAAATCGAAAAGAAACCAAAATGATTGGAACGATTTTAAAAAGTCTACTTTTGATTGTGCACAATAAAATAATCGAAAAATTGGTACGATTTAAATTTCTTAAAGAAACCGGTTGAATCGAACCACTACTAGAATTCACGTGTTTGCCTAGGGAGATCGCCGAGGGAGTTCCCTCTCCAAATGCGCGATGGAGAGGGAAGTCCCTAGCAACACGCGCCTCGGAATTCGGTTCGTCGTTGAGCAATTTTGGTGAGGGAAAGGCTTAGCCAGATGTTGTGTAGGCCCATTTTTATATATTGTGTCAGATTTATTTTGCTAAGGATGTCCCTCGCCAAAACAAGGAGAGAGAAATATTTTTACTGCACTTTGGCTAGGGAGTTCTCTCTCCAAATATAAAAAATATATTTTTCTATTATCCATTTTTAATTCACTTTGGCTAGGGAATTCCCTCTCCAAGTACAATAAAAATATTTTTACCGTTGCACTTGGCTAGGGAATTCCCTCGCCAAGCGTAGTATACCTGAAACACAAAAATCAGTAACAATACAAAGTAGCACAGCAACAACAACAGCATAGTATACCTGCACAGATCAATTACAGTAGCACCAAAACACCAAAAACGATTTACAGCATAAATACCACAACCTATCTAACATACTAATAAAGCTATATCCGGACAATTAAACAAGTTTACACACTTGTTTCATACCAACTAACACAAACAAATAAAACACTAAAATAATTCTTAAAAAGTACTAAACACCTCCCATTTTAAAGTTTAATTCGACACAAAAATAACAAACTACCGAGAATCATTTTCATTTTCCCTTCCCATAATATAGGTTGACACCAAGAACTCCAATTTTGTCATCTTTTCACGGTCAGCTTGGCATTCAAGATCTTTTTCAGCTAGCATTTTCTCTATCTCTTCACGTTCCTTTTCCTGTTCCACTAGCCTTTTCTCCATCTCATCGAATTTAGCTTGCAAAACTGGATCCACATTTTGTGTAGTACCGGAAGAAGAAGAAGAAGAAGAAGAAGAAGCGTAAGCATTAATAATACATATTCTTGACGGCTTCTTGTAACGCGAAGGACCAAGACCATAGGCTCTTTTTTTTTTTTTTTTGTAGCCACCACCCGCCTCCACGAACATCGCAACCTCTTCTTCCGGGGTGGGTTTAGCTGCACCTTCTTGTACCCCTGATTCTTGACTTTCAGCCCATCGTTCATAAGCAGCTTCTATAACAAAATATACAATTTTTACTACAATTACTTTAAGACTTGTGATAAATAATTCAAAAAATATTAGGAATACTTACATCTAGCTGTTGGGCACGTGGCTCGACCCATCTAATTGGATTTCCATTTTCATCATATACATTATAGAACAACAGGTAAAATTCAATATCACTTACCGGCCCGTGTTCCGCTTCCTACACAATGCAAACGGAATATGAAAACTTAAAAATGGCTTTTAATTAATTTATAATTGGATTAATTTAGTAAAGACTTACATATCTAGCTCGACGGGTTGCCAAACTAACTGAGCCACAAGTATGCAGTGAGCCACCCTTCGCTGATGCTCGGTTTTTCTTTCCTTGCTCGCTCTGGGCTATGAATTCTGGGGACTGCCAATATATTTTGAGTCTATCCCAATTTTGGGGATAAATCCAGTTCGGCACAATTCCTTTAAGTCTGAATTTTGATAGTCCGTCACTCAGCCTTTGCGCTTCTTTCTTCTCAAAATTCGCCCGAACATCATAGTTATATTCAACGTCCCACAAACACTTATTCTGAAACACAACATAATATAAATGAAAACAAAAAAAATACTAGGTTAGTGTTAAAATGCCAAAATACCAAAATAATTAATACCTTAAACTGGTCGAACATGCGATCTCTAACGGGTGGGGGTATTTTTTCCCAGGACGGCCAACCCTCCGTAAAGTGTGGAGACATGGATTTCTTTACAAGCGCAACTACTTTCTCCGATGGAATAAACCTACATTCCATTAAATAGAGTCAACTATATAAATGTATATTTAATATTTTAAATAGTTGATTTTTTAAACTTTATATATAACAATACTTACCCGTCTCCAACAGGCATGATGATCAACCTACCACGGTCATCTTTTGTTCCCACACCACCAGGTAACTGTACATTGGCAGAAGCGTGTTTCTTTCTACATTTCCTTGCAGTAGTAAGGACAGAAGGAGCAGAATTTTCCTGTGTCTCAGGAATAGGTGACCCAGAACCTGAAGGACTACTAGAACTCGGGCATGTGGCTTGTGATGCAAATGGTTCAGTGCCGGCCGCGGCAGGGGATGCAGATGGGATATGCTGGGGACGTATGCTAGGCGTAGGTATCATCATCATGCTAGACGTCCCCGTACTGAACCATATTTAAAATTAAGTATCTGTGAGGAAAGTAAGAAATATATCCTAGTCTAGGAATCAACTGAAAAAGATCAATTTTCTACTGGGAATGGGTAATCTAACTACACGCTCGACTGCGACCTTATTAGTAATTCTTTAATGATTATGTCTGAAAATTTGTTCTGCTCTCCCAATCAAGCTGTAAGCTGTATAGTAGAACAATTTTTTGAAGTACCATTGTTACTTCTATCGGTATTTATTTTGATCCAATTGTGATTTGTGAAGTAATTTCTCCCAGCAAAGAGCTTTAAATGATAGCATGGGTTTATGCACTTCGGTTTCCTTGCATATTGTTGCCAGTAACATGAGAAGTCAAAGATAACACGTTTCTTCCTCATTCCGCTCTTCCCCCCTCTCTCGACTCTCTGGTCTTCTTCTTCGTCTTCTTCTTCTATCTCTAACTTTGTCCATTATTGGACCTTCTCCTATCTTAGTTCCTTATCGATTCGTATTAATTTCAATTGTAATAGCTAGTTTGTTCTATTAATCGAAATACTAGAAAATTATTCCAGAATATTGTTGTGTTAATCAATCCAGTCCATTACAGCAATAGATTTGCAAATTAAATTAACAATGAACTCACAAGTTAACTTTTTTTATTGAATCAACGGTCTCAATTCCACAAAATGCAATGCTTGAACTACTACTTACCAAAGAAGAAAGAATAAAAGAGACTAGGAAGATAAATGAGGGGTGGAATAAGAGAAGATTTTAGAGATAGAAAGTGAGATTTTGGTAAATAATTTCATAACTGCTAAGTAGTTAGGAGTGTCTATTTTATGATTTGAAAGGGAATGAGATGTTATGAGCTAAATGAGGTTCTATATAGGAATCGGCAGAAATGGGATTCAAAATTCAGTTAAAATAGAAAGGACACATGGAGGGCTGAGATTATACTTCTTTAATGAACTTGGAGGGCCGAGATTGGGGTGTCGGTTAAAATTGTTGTTGTTGAACCCTCCCAAAAATACATACAAGTACGCATCGGGATGTAATTTCAACAAAGTGGGACTCCAAAGGGTTTCTTTGGAGTCGCCACCTAATTTAAGAATTATTAGGAATCAATTGTTAATTAATGAGTGCATTTCTTCCTTATTTTAAAAGGAAAATAAGTTTCAGAGATTCTTAGGTAAGTGGTTCTTTTCTTTTCGAAAGAATGTCTTTTTTTTAGAGGACCGACGGTTTTCACGAATTTTAATAAAGATAAAATAATTTAGAATTTTAGAAAAAATATAGGATAAATAAATAAAAAAATAAATAACGAGTAAATAAATAAATAACTGAATATTTAATAAAATAAGTAAATTGATAAATAATGATAAAATAAAGATACAAATTTAATTAAATTTTAATTTGCACTCATTAACTGACAAGCGGTTCTTAATATCTTAAATTAATTGGCGCGTCCCAAAGAAACGGGATAAGCAATTGTATAAACAGTTCTAAACATGCAATATGATAATAATTTATAATAACGCGGCTACCCTACCAGGCTTCTATCATGCAAAGTCCTAGTCCGGTTTCAGGGATCCTATGACATATTTTTATAAAGGGAACGGGAGAGAAGGAGTTTAGAAGGTAGAACCCGGATTTAGCAAACTCAATCATTGAGACTTGAATTTTATAAGTTTTCATTTTTTTCATTTTTCGGGGATCTCAAGTCCCGAAAATGCGAAGCGAATTCGAACAGCTCCAATGCAAATAGCCATCCTAGTTTTGAGTTTTACCAACTCGATCCCAAGGGTTCCTTTTGCGGAGCAGTGAAAAGGAGCTAGGATCCGAAGCGATACGCGACTCGACTAAGGTCGACGACTCGAACAAGCTCGATGACTCGAATAATGAAGCGACAACATAAAGCAAGAAATGGCAGAAACCGTAACGCGATGAACTAAGCAAAAACTGTGAAAACTTTTGTGTATAATATGTATGCTGCTGTTTTTTTGTGTTATCAAAACCTTCCCTCCTTTTCTAAAACCTGAAAATGACAATTTATAGTAAGAAAAATTAGGGTTTACCTTGGTTATGAAATTCCCAAATACCCTTTCAATTTTGATCCTTTCCCTTGTGAGATAAGGGTGAGAGGGTCAAAATCATGTCCCTCTCGTCTTTATCTCCCAGGAATTGATCAAGGGTCTTGACTGATCGGGAATTCAAACGAGCGGACGAGATTGAAGATCCGTTGGGAGAAATAAGTGAGAAAATGTTAAAAGCGCCAGTTGGAACAGTATCACTCGTCCAGCGAGGACCTTGTACGGAGAAGGCGACCACTTTGGGTTGGGTTTTGGGTCGCGATTAAGGAAAACTGGGTTAGGGAAGGGGAAATCGGGTTTCTGGAATGGGAATAAGGGAGATGGGCTTCGGGTTTTAACTGAGAATGGGGAGGAGTGCCTATATGCGTTATGTGTTTTGCAAATATAGGCTGAGATTTAGGGCTAGGTGCGATTTCAGCCTTCATTTAGGATAATTTAGATAAATGAAATAATTGCACACATAGGCTGATTTTAAATTATAGGAATGAATTTAACCCCTTTTAGGACAATTGATTAAATAATAGAGGTTGCATGGATGGACTGAAATCAAGGCTGTACATTTGCAATTGTAGCCTTTTCTTTTGATTTTAACCCATTACTTTTGATTTTCGAAAATTGGCTTTAATTTTTAAAAGAGGAAAAACAAATTAGATCTTTATTAAACCTCCGGGACAAAATTGGGTATCGACAGTTGTTATAACAAACTTTAGGAAAGAGAAGAAATAATAGATTATTGCACTTTTTGTTCCTCTCTCTCTCTCTCTCTCTCTCTCTCTCTCTCTCTCTCTCTCTCTCTCTCTCTCTCTCTCTCTCTCTCTCTCTCTCTCTCTCTCTCTCTCTCTTCTTTTTTCTTCAATCTCTTACTTTGTCCATTCTTAGACCTTCTCCTATATATCTTAGTTCCTTATCAGTTTGTATTCATTTCAATTGCGATAGCTAGTTTCTTTATGTTAATCGAAATATTAGAAAATTGTCCCAAAATATTGTTGTGTTAATCAATCTAATCCATTCAAGGAAGTTGCGCCGCTGGGACACTGGTGAGGCAGCGCCGTTGATGTTGTGAAATCGCCAGTGGGGATTGAGGGTTAGGACTTGTACAAAAAGTGGTTAGGGTTTGAACTTTGAAGAGAAAGAAAAAGGAAAAGAAAAGGATTTGTGCCCGATGATAATTTAATTTGAGCGGTAGTGTCTGTGTTTAAAGTTAAAGCAATTAGACTTATAATTTTTTATATCAACTCCAAAAATTTAATTTATATTTTTTTATAGTTGACCGAGGGACCCTCAGTATATCTAAAGGACAATCTAGGTAAAACTAAAATAATTTATAATTTTTCATAAAACTGAAAAACATTCATCGGTTTTAACAATTTAGTAATTTGACACCATATTTCTGATAGGTTGTAGACGGAGTCTCTTACCTATTAAAAATGGTGAAAAGTTACTTGAAATTTACCAAAAGACATTCGTTGGCTTTTTTTTTTTAAATCATGTAACGGGAAAAAAAAATAATATCTTTGTTCTGAGAGTGTCTGCCAGATAGTCTTTCAGAAAAATGCATCCGACTGGAACTACTGGTACACTTCTCTCTAGAAAAAACGCGTGTTTTCAGTAGTGTGTTAAGAAAATCAGAGTAAGAAATTTTTTTATAATTTTAGTTATTAATATGTCACTTAAATTGGGAAAGATGTCTAATTAATAGCTTTTCACCTAATTAGATCATGCTAATTTCGTTTAAATTTTAAGAATTTCAACAATAAAAGCACTACAATATCCTGTAACCAACATCAGCAACTATGTTGTTTCTTCCGCTTTGTTGTATTCCAAATTCAAGAAGGATTTTGAGATCGCTAACCTCTTTACTGAAATCATATATAAGTCCAGAACTTCGTTGAAGTTTTTTAAGTTTCTATTAGGAATGCAGGAAGTACGTTCTAGTCTAGAAATCAAGGACAAAGATCAACTTCAATTGGAAATGACTTAATTATCTAATCACACGCAAGATGATAAGATTGGAAATGACTTAATTATCTAATCACACGCAAGAGGAAATTTATAAACAGTGTTTCATTATGATAAGTGACAACTTTTTAGCTAATTTTTAAAGATGAAATTTTCAAGTTGCAAAAATGGTTTAAATTAGTTTTTCAGATTTTTGAAATTTTAATCACAAAACTTCAATATTTTTTCAAATAGCATGTCAAAAACTACTTCAATTTTCAAAATTTATTTTTTAATGCAACTTCACTCACTCATTTTTCAAGTTCCAATCAAATCTATGTGTTTGGATGAAAAAATCAAATCTATGTCTAAACGCTAGCTAAATGCAACATTTCTGGGTCAGTACTTTCCCAATTGACTAAATCGACAACTTTAAGAGGAATCGATCAGCAATGTTATGAGTGTTGAACAGTTACGTAAAAAAAAAAAAGAGTGTTGAACGGTCGGGTCAAATATTATATTGTACTACGAAAAAATAGAAACCGATGATAAGAAACGCTTCCCTCTTACTTGATCCTTTGCAGCGAGTGTCTGAATTAACCAGATTGATAAGTTAAGAATTTCTATTTTCAATGTTTGAATCTAAACATTCCAGTTAAATTCTCATGTATCACCGCACCTATTCGTGGTGATTAAACTGCCCTTAACAAAGGAACTAGTAGTATATGTCTTCATTGGGTCAAAAAGAAAAATCTCTTTTCAGACCCCTCGACAACAAAGTGCTCACTCTTTCAATTATTTTTACCAACTTTTAAATTATTTATGTTATCAAGAATGGGGACGACCCTACAATAATGTCTTTCAGTCTATTGTGCCTTGAAACTTTAGACTTCTTGTGCCCTGTCCATTGATAAAACAGAAACCCAAATCTCATACCAAAAACTCACCAGCACCAAAATACTACTCCAGCTAAACAGATTTATTTTCAATGACAACGAAAGCAGAACTAGTTTTCATTCCATCACCTGGAGCAGGCCACCTTGTATCCGCCGTAGAAATTGCAGAACTCCTTCTTGACAGAGATGAGAGGCTCTGCATCTCTGTCCTCATCATGAAACTTCCCATGGACTTTGGCATCCAATCCTACATCGAAGCTCTCTCTTCTACTCCCCGTTTACAGTTTGTGGACATTTCTCTGGACGAGAAAACAGCTGCTGAATGCTTGTCTAATAAGGAGACTTTCTTCTTGGATTTCATTGGAGGTCACAAACCAAAAGTAAAAGACTTCGTTCGTAACATGAGCTCTGATTCTCGACTTGCAGGATTCGTTCTTGACATGTTCTGCACCTCGATGATAGACGTGGCCGATGAATTTAGTCTCCCAAGTTATATTTTCTACACTTCAGGTGCGGCTTTCCTTGCCTTTAGCCTACACTTCGAGTCTCTAAAAAAAGAGCAGCATGTAGACACCACCAAGTACAAAAACTCTGACAAGGAATTAGCAATCTTTGGTACTAAAAACCCGTATCCTGCAAAATTCTTGCCAAGGGTAGCAACAGATCAAACAGCAGTGACATCCTTGTTCTTTGATAGCATTACTCGATATAAAGACATGAAGGGTATCATTGTCAACACATTCGCCGAACTAGAACCTTTTGCTCTTCAATCCCTTTCAGATTCAAAAAAAGTTCCAAAAATTTACCCAGTTGGTCCTATAGTGAATCTTAATAAGAGTGGTCACGGTCGAAACAACCATTCTGAAACCGAAAATATCATCAGATGGTTAGATGACCATCCAGAATCCTCTGTCGTATTTTTGTGCTTTGGAAGCATGGGAAGCTTTGAGGCTGAACAAGTGAAAGAAATAGCGATTGCATTGGAGTGTAGTGGTCACAGATTCTTGTGGTCTTTACGAAGGCCTGCACCCAAGGGGAAGATGGAGTCGCCCAGTAATTATGAGAATTTTGAGGAAGTGCTACCTGAAGGATTTATTGAGAGGACAAAAGGGGTAGGAAAAGTGATAGGATGGGCACCTCAAGTAGCAGTACTATCTCATCCAGCAGTTGCTGGATTTGTATCACATTGTGGCTGGAATTCTACACTGGAAAGCTTGTGTTGTGGAGTGCCTATTGCTACTTGGCCACTCTATGCTGAACAGCAGATGAATGCATTCTTGTTGGTTAAAGAATTGGAGTTGGGAGTGGAGATTCGGATTGATTATTTCAAGAGCTTCGAGGGGAAAGATGATCCTGTCGATATTGTGGGTGCTAAAGAAATTGAACGTGGCATACAGAAGTTGATGGCGGATGGCGATGAAAATGAAGTCAGGAAAAGGGTGAAAGACATGAAAGAGAAGAGCAGTGTGGCTGTAAAGGAAGGTGGATCATCTTATGCATCTCTAGGGGGTCTAATTGAGGATTTCATCTCTAACATTTCTTAGATCATTCTCCTGCATGTTGAGAAGACCATGTTACGTTTTTGATAAAATAATTAATGATTAGTACATCATTTTATGAATACACTCCGACTTTATTTCTGTAAGTATTTTCTAAATCTTTGAGAAATACTATAAGATGAAGAAAGATAACTCTAGATGTTCCATTAGTTACCTGCTATAATTAGAAAGAACTAAGAAAGGTCCTGCTTCCTGTCCTAAATGTTCAGTTACATTTGGGAGGGCCAAACATAGTACATCCATTGGCATCATTTCTCATCTTGATATTTCAATTGACCTTGTACATTTTTGAGGTCTAAGTCTTGATTTTCAGAATACAATTACACAATAAGAACTTCTGCTAAAAACTGATAATAACCTTTTTGTTTTTTTTTTTATGTACATGTACTCAAAATTGATGCCTTTGTACAGAAGGCCCCATAGTGTATGACTGCAACTATCATATTCCTATCATCTATGCTTCTACCCTATCAAGATATTATACCAGTGATGCCATCTTGAAGCACATTACATATCCCACCCTACTCATCCTAGTTAGAAGCCCACTGCTAAGGATAAAAATTATGTTCTTGCAGTTTCCACTTCAGTTTTCTCCGTTTGTTACCCCGACAGTGCAAGTCTTGGATGACTTGTTTCACAACTGCTTCAAAAGTGATGCTATGTTGCTGGAAGATTCTCTGGTTCCTCTCATGCCATACCTTGTAAATTCAGTAGGCTAGAGTCATTCTATGAAGTATTGCACCGGCTGAGTTCACTTTGACATTATCAATAGCCCACTGCACTTCACTGTGCCACCCCATGGGTCCTCTTCTGACTCCTTGTCAATTTAGCAGCTTGCCCCACACCCCAGCAGAAAATAAGCAACTAAAAATTAGATGTTCATTAGATTCATCCTCAGAGTTGCAGAGAACACATTTTAGATCATTGACAGCTTGCCATTTTGCTATTCTATCTCTTGTTAACAGCCTCATATTAAGAGCTATGAATAGGATAAAACACCATCTTGGAGATACTTGGTTGCTACAAATGAGATTCCTCCACTAAAACTTTTCAAACTCTCCTCTAAACCTGGAGTATACCTCTTTAATAGAACTTGTCTAGCTGCAGCACGACAGCTTGTGTCATCCTAGCTTGCTCAAAACTTGCTTTGGTTGAATTCCCCAGACCAAATAAAAAAGTACTTTTAATTAAGCGAGATTTAAGAAAACCAGACCAAGAAACAATATTAGTAAATGATTTTAATGATATAATTATGTCACTTAAACTGTGATAGATGTCTAATAGCTTTTCACCTAATTAGACCATGCTGATTTCTTTCAAGTTTGACAATTTCAATGCAAGCACTACACAATCCAGAAGTAGGTATAAATCCAGAACTTTGTTTCAAAGTTTTTAAAATATTTACGAGGAAAGCAGGAATGATGTCCTAGCCTAAAAATGAAGGACGAAGATTTTTTTTTTTTTTTTTTTTTTTTTAAGGACGAAGATTAACTTTCAGTTGGAAATGAATAATCTAATTACACGCAAGACTAAGTGCAACCTTATTAAATTGCTCTGCTCTCCCAATTAATTGGCTATTGTGGATTGCCCATACATGCCACATGATATTTGGGCCCTTTGAACTGACTGCATCGCCAACTTCAAGAGGAACCAGTCAAGTAGTCAACAACGTTAAGAGAACCATCCATTTGAGATTTCATTTATTCATGAATGTGAAACAAAATCCTGCTCGGACCCATTGATAGATGATAGATTCAATTCATCTCTTAAGCTGCTAACTGATGATGCATGTCATAACCTGACCATCTTTTTTTATTTTGGCCCACCACTGTTTATTTCTCACTTAACGGACAATGTATTATATTTGTGCTGTTGTGCACATCTCACGTCGAAAAGTGAAAAATCTATCTAAAGTGTCACATGTAACCAATCTTCAAAAGTTAATTGTCAGTCTAGAAGCTAGTTAATCTTTCTCTTTTAACTTTCTCCCATTAGTACTCCATAAACGTCACATACGGTTTAAAGTTTGACTCATGAGATAAATAATTATACTCCTATATTTTATGTGAATTTATTTAATTTGATATAAAATTTAATAAAGAAATGAAGACTTTTGAAATTTATAATTTAAATAAATAATTGGTCTGTGTGATTTTAAATCATCTCATTAAGGTTCACCTAAATTAAAATAGAGTGAGTAACATTTATCCTACGTGGAATGTGAGTAAAAATAAATAAAGGACGAAAACTGAAACAACTATTTTGTTGGCCTACATCAAAATAGGACAACAAATCGAATTTGTTTTGGGGTTGATTGATAATTTGCTTGTATCAAAATCGTATTTGAGCTAATATTGGATTTGAGCGAGACAAATGCTTAAAAAGAATAAATGAGACAGATGAATAACGAGATAAAGCTTAAGAGCATAATTTGAGTATTATATTTCTTTGGATGTCCTTGTTGGTTACAAACGATTCCTATTTATAACCTGAAGAAAAGAATAACGTTATAGCCATAATAACTATGCCTTTATGGCCATTACTTCACATTTGATTGTGGTCAGCTCATGATCTTCTTTTTAAATGCCACAGCAACGGTCGACGGTTACAAAGATCAGATCTTATTTGGCGAGGAGTTATACTTGCTCGGGGACCATGTTGTTGTGGTGATCTTTCCGAACTTGGTTCTTTGAACTCGTTTTTTCCTCATTCCCCGAAATGGATTTTCGAGGTGGAGGGTCATGTCGCTTTCCCTCGTAGGTTCGCCTCGTGAGGTAGACTTATATCATGTCTCATGTCCTTGCTCGAGACCTCGGTGATTTTTTATCCAATACAACTATCTAATAAGGTTTTTGTAAAATGAGTGATACAACTTCCACTTCCAGCATTCTTCAATAATAACAATATGTTCCCATGGTCCACTAGTTCGTCCGACCTTTTAAATCAGGATAGTGATTAAGCCACTAGTGAGTCAGTGAGAGTCAGGAATTGTGGTGATAACTGATGCTCCATCCGTCCTATTTTATGTGGCACTATTTGACCGAGTACAGAGTTTAAGAAGTAGATGTTGACCTTTTAAAGTTTCAAATTTATCATTGACAAAGTAAGAAAGAGAAGATTGGAGTAGTAAAAAGTAGTTGGTAGTTTTTAAAGTAAGTATGACCCAACAAGAATAAAATAGAGATAATGTATTAAATAGTTGTCAAATAAGGAAATATGACATTCTTTTTGGGACATACTAAAAAGGAAATAGTATCACACAAATTGGAACGGAGGGAGTAAGAGATAAGTACTACTTCCTCCGTTTCAAATATATGTAAATCTGTTTGACTTAGCATAAAGTTTAATAAAGTATGAAAGACATATAAAGTTTGTGGGCTAAAATAAGTCATTAGTATCTGTGTAACTATAAATCATTTCATTAAGGGTAAAGTGGGGAATTTGAAGTTAAATTATTTTCAAATTTAGAAAGTCGTCATTCTTTTTTGAAAGAACAAAAAAGGAAATAGATTAACATAAACTGAAACACAGAAAGTATTACTTTGATCCGCACTTGAGATGAGTGAGGGTAATCAATGGTATATTTTGAAAATTTGTACCATGCCAATTTTTCAGTTATTCTAATATATGTAATCAAAATTTGAATTATCGAAATCGTCCCAAATCATCCTGGTTCTCTTCGGTTTTGGTGCGGTTCGGTTAGTTTTCGGTTTTTTTTTGTAACGTAATCTAAAATTACCAATATACAAAGATGAATTTTTCCATACAAGTCAATAATATTGAAAATGATGTATCGCTTTCATTTAAAATACTCATATGTTCAGCTGACTGAACCAAAACATTGATTCCATCTTAACTAAGTCAATTAATTGTAAACCAATAACGATATCATATTCTGGTTGAATATTTGATGATGGGTGCCTAAAAAGGATTAATGAGCAATGTAAGGGATGTGAAGCATTTTTAAATCAAAAATTTCAAGACTACATTTTTAAAGAGTGAGTATGAATGCATAACACAAAAATATGACAACACTAAATATTAAGATTATTTCGATTGCCAAATTTAATCTCATTTATTATTTCAAATAGATATTGACTACCATCTATTTTTCTAGACTAAATTAAATCTAACATTGAGATTATTTGGTATAAATTTTAAAGAGATTAAACCTTTACCCAAAGTGAAAAAACTTTATATCAGTGCAAATAATTACCCTCAACCTTATAAAATAAATCTATCACTTCATGATAACTATATTTAAAAGAGTTTGGAATCGAGAATTGCAGAATATACTCTACCGTTGAAGCACAATAGTTTCAACTTTGAATAGTAGTATTTATAGTACTACAATAGGTTGGACATTGAGATTACTACTTCCACCCTAAAGCTCAAACCCAAAGACGACCTATTTTAGAGAAAATAACAGCCATTGACCAACTAACCCTCCCCATATATTTTTTAGCCCCATTTTTCTAAAATAATCCTAAATAAACATTTAACCAAACCCACTAACTTGTTGTAGCCACTTGGGTTTTATGGTCTTCTCCTTCTTTCCCCCCTATATCTAGGGTTTTCCCACCGCCCCATCCCCACCCCAGCCAGCCACCGCTGCTCCTCCACTTGTTTCCCCGTTACAGAGCCACCGCTGATCCACCCATTCTTCGTCTTTTCCGCTTCTCCCCGTCATCCCGGTGCTGCGTTTTCTGCTCAGCGTTCCACCTGTCTGTTGTCGCTGTTGCTACTGCTTTCGGCGAGCTGCTGCACCGGCTCCCTTGCAGCAGCAAATCTGCTGCGTCAAAGCCGCTGAAGCAGCTCGTCGGAATCTCCGACCACGGCGACTACTGCTTCGTCCAGCTTTTCCTCCTTTTTTTTCTTGTTTGGATAAATGTATGTATACTAATTTTATTCTATTAAAATGTGTATACACGGTTAAAAAATGTGTATACACTAAAAATAACTGAAAAAATATGTGTATATATTGTGTATACTCGATAAATCTGACTGTATACACCATATTATTGGGTGTAACCACTGTGTGTACGTTATGATATCATTTGTATACCTATGCTATCGTTTGTATTTTTATTTATTTTTGTGTATTCTGGCTATAAAAAGTAAGGGGCTAGTCAAAAATAAGGGGACGAAGTTGACTGGCTGTTTTAGTAATTATCCCAATATTTTATGCACTTTTATTTTAAATCTTAACTAGAAACATATAGATATATTTATACATAAGATATAATATATAAACTATATTTTATGCATATAATTCTATTTGGTTCGGTTCGGTATTATTTCAGTTTAGTTTTGTAAAATTCTAACCTAGTTTCAGTTCTACAAAAGGCACATTTAGCGGCAATTGATATGGTCTTTAGAAGCATTAATAATTGTCGCTAATAGTTTTACCAGCAATAACATGTTAGCTGGCAATGTTGGTGTCGCTAAAGGCTTTTCTAATAATTAATCTGAATGCTGGTAAAGGCCCATCTTATTGCCACTAAAAGACCCTAGATATTGTTTAAATTTCCGGTAAAAACTTACCTTTTAGGGGCTAAAATTTATTTGCCACTAATACTTAACTTTTGGTAAATGAATCCCAGCTATAATACTATTGCCGCTAAATATTTGTCGGCAAAAACACATTTTCTTGTAGTGTTTCTTAGTACGGTGACAACTTTAAAATGAAACCTACAGTTTTAAGAAAAAAGCCTCATAATCGATTCGGTACGGTTCGGTTATGATTTGGTTTACAAATAACTATTGACACAATGCCGAACTCTTAGAATTCTACTACTGTCGAGTATAGTGTCACTATCTGGCCGTTCATTTTATTTACACGGTGAAGTGTGCTTCTACTTAGGTTAATCTCTGTGAAAAAACAATCTTTTGTTCATAAAAATAAGCTTTTTTGTTGCTTTAGGTATGTAAGTTGGAGAACCAAAGTAGGCATATAGCTGAACATTGATGATTGATCAATTAATGAACATTGCGTGAGGTAACTAAAAGCAAATAGCAAAGACAATCGTTTTCGACCTATTGAAAAATCCTAACCGAGAGAGAGGTCTTTTTCTCTCTCTCTCTCTCAGCGCATGTTAAGAGAAGACAGCTAACATACGCCGTAACTAAGAAAATATGCCCCGCAACCGAAACAACGTAATTGACACCCAAATTCAACCGGAGGAGATGCAGACACCTGCTCAGAATAATCAATCGAAACGACCTCTGCTCACATTTGCTAGCTTCCTGCCACCGATGCTATTCATAGCGGAGGAAGAGGTTATTGAATCGCCACGGGAGATGCAACGATCGATTCAGACAGAGGTGGCAGAGAAAGTAAAGGATGAGCTGGAGGTGAGACGGTTGAACTTTTCCGCAGCAGTATCGTCAACTCAACTGTCCCCAGTAGAGCAAAAGGTGCCAAATGCCAATCAAAGTTCACAACAGGGTAATCATTTAGCTTATATTCCTCCTTCTATGTCTAATGGTGATTATATTGTTAAAATTATGGAAGAAGAAATTCTAAAAAAGACGGATTACTAGAATTCAGCAATTATAGGGTATGTATCAGGCGACAACCCGTGTGAGAAATCCATGGAAAAGTATGTCGAAACAGTTTCGAATTTCGTCAATAAACCTAAAATCCTATATCATGTTGAAGGATATTACATCTTCCGGTTTGAATCCATAGAGGATAGGGATAAGGTCATGTTCCTAGGGCCTTACACCTACCACAATAAGCCATTCATCCTTAGGAACTGGGAGCTGAATTTCCTATTTGACCCTGAGTGCTTGAGCATCATCCCGCTATGAGTTAAATTCCCTAGGCTTCCTGTTGGGTACTGGACAACTAAAATACTAAGCAAGCTTGCTAGTGTTATGGGGAAACCACTGTATACTGGCAGGAATCACAGCTGAATAAGAGAGAGACTCTTATGACCGGGTGCTTGTTGAGGCAAATGTGTCAAAACTATTGCCTGAAACTATCCAATTAAAGACTCCATCTGGACTTTTCCACCAGCACATTTCTTATGATTGGAGACCCCAATTTTGTGTTGATTGCATCAGATTTTGGCATGACACAAAATCATGTTGGAAAAGAGAGCCACCAAAGCAAGAGGACTAGGAATTTGTGGTACTAAAGAAGAAGAAATAAAACAAAGAAGAAGAGAAAGAAACAACCCATACTAGTGTGGCAGACCAAAAAAAGGGTGAGGACCAGAATATTGTCAAGCAGCAAGAGGACAATAATGCTGATGAAAGGCAGAAAGGCACACAACAAAATGAAATGCAAAATGCAAATGAGAAAGTGCAGATCAAAACAAGGAAGATACCTGAAAGAACTTGGCATACCACTTCTCCAGTCAGACCAACACCCAGATAATAGCTATACAACGGGGGAATGGGACTACATGATCAAGTGCAAATAGTGATCAGGGATTAAGCAATCAAATACTGACACAAAACATGTTTGCTATGCTTAACAGGAAGGATAATAGTGTCTTGAACAGGGTGGAGGTGGCCCAGCAAGCACCTCTACAACCCCCATGAATATTGCAACCTGGAACATAAGAGGGGTCAATAGACCCTTCAAATAGAAAGAGTTGAGCAAAAGCAAAAAACAGATGTATTTGGCTGTCTAGAGACCAGGGTTAAAGAAAGGAAAGCACAGAATCATCAGGAAAGCTGTAAAAGACTGGAACTGTTGCTACAACTATCCACAAGCTTACAATGGGAGAGTATGGTTGTTATGGAAGAAATATAAATGTGCAGATCCTCCAGGTAGAGGAACAATTCATCCATTGTAGCATTGAAGATCCTAATACCCAGTTCACTACACTATTAATAGTTGTGTATGCTAAAAATGAGTTGGTACATAGGAAAGTTTTATGGCAACTCTTAATCCACATTGGGAATCAGATCCAAACCCCTTGGCTATTATGTGGTGACTACAACAATGCTTTATCATCTGAGGACAGACTAGGCTCCAATGTTACTACTGCTGAAATTAAGGATTTTGAGGACATGATAGAGAAGCTGCAACTCACTCTTCTGAAGGCTATAGGTTTTCATTTCATATGGTGTTACAAAAAGTCAGCAACAAGTAGAGTGTACAAGAAAGATTGATTGGGCACTAGGGAATTAGCAGTGGCTTCAAAAATATGGTTACATTGAAGCTGATTACTTGCCTCCCTCTGTACCTGATCATTCCCCCATATTGATTCAGATAACCCAACAAGTTACACAGTATTCCAGACCATTCAAGCTCTATACCAGTGTGATGAATCATAAGGACTTTGTTGGTAAGGTAGAATATGTATAGAATCAGCAAATTACAGGCAATGCCCAGTGCAGGCTGTGGAGGAAGCTATAACTGCTCAAGCTTGAACTGAGAGACCTCAACACACAGATGGATGCCTACAATAAGAAATTAAATCAAGCAAGGAGAGATCTGGAGAGAGTACAGACCAATATTGATACACAAATATTTTCCCAACCTCTTATTGACCAAGAGAAGCAACTACTGATTGAAGTTGAAAAGTGGAGTCAAGTGGAGGAGGCAGTACTCAGACAAAAATCAAGAGCATCCTGGATCTCCCATGGGGATGCAAATACCAAGTATTTACATGCTCAACTGAAGATCAGAACCAACAGAAATTCAATCTCATCAGTATATATTGAGAGTAACTGCAAGCTAACTGATCCTACACAGGTGGAAAATGAGTTCACCACATTCTTCTCTAACCTTATGGGGAAGAATGTTGGTGTATTGAAGTGCCCAAACAGTGAAACAATCAAGACAGGTCCATGCCTAACACTCACTCAGAAAGTTGGTCTCCTAGTTACTGTCACAAGGGAAGAAGTACTATATGCCATTAAAGGGATGCCAATGGACAAAGCACCAGGGGTGGATGGCTAACTATTGAATTACAAGACACTGAGAGGTTGTTCAAGAAGATGTCTATGACAATGCAATCCTTCTTCAGAACTGGAAAGTTGTTGAAGGCTGCAAATTGCAAAACCATAACATTGATTCCAAGGGTGAAAGCTCCCAAGTATGTAAAGAAGTACATGCCTATTGCCTGATGCACAACAATATATTAGATCATATCCAAAGTTCTCACTAACAGAATAAAGGGTGTGATTGATGGCTTAGTAAGTTGCTCCTAGTCAGCCTTTATTGAGGGCAAAAATATTATTGATAACATCCTAATAAACCATGAGCTCTTTAAGGGATACAAGAAAAGGCATATCCCCAAGGTGTGTCCTAAAAGTTTACCTAAAGAAGGCATATGATTCACTAGATTGGGGATTCCTCAGGGTATTACTACTTGAGCTTGGCTTTCCTTATAAATTTGTCATGTGGATAATGGAATGTGTGTCTACAGTGTCTTACTCCTTGATGTTGAATGGTGGACTAGCATAACCATTCAAAGGGAAAAAAGGCATCAGACAGGGTGACCAAATGTCACCATTTCTCTTTGTACTGGCCATGGAGTACCTACAAAGAGAGATGAACCAGATGGCAAGAGATAACAACTTCAATTTTCATCCAAAATGCAGAAAGTTAGGTATCACCCACATATGCTTTGCTGATGGTCTCTTAATGTTCAGCGAGCAGACTTAGGCTCAGCCAAGCTAATGCAGCAGGCATTTCAGAACTTCTCAGATGCCTCAGGGCTACAATCAAATTGAGTCAAAAACTGCATATATATGGAATGAGTATCTGCAGAAGAGAAGCAAGAGATCCTATAGGCATTGGCGTACACTGAAGGGACCCTTCCTTTTAGGTATTTGGGTGTGCCCTTATCCTCCAAAAAGTTGGCTACCAGTCAATATATGCCACTGATTGAAAAGATAATTGTAAGAATTCAGTGCTGGTCCTCAAAGTTACTCTCTTATCCTGGAAGAGAACAACTAATTAAATCAGTGTTGTTCAGCATCCAAACATATTGGGCTCAGATCTTTGCCATCCCAAAGAAGGTGTTAAAGTTGATAGAAACCACACTCAGAACTTTCCTTTGGACTGGACAAGCAACAATTACGAGGAAAACATTGATTTCATGGTAAAAGATATGTACACCACTGGTTGCTGGAGGGCTTAGCATCATTAATATGTATATATGGAATAAGGCAGCAATAACCAAACAACTATGGGCTCTAACAATAAAAAAGGACTGCTTTTGGATAAAATGGATGCATACATTCTATATAAAAAAGCAGACCCTGGAGACCTGTCTGATACCCAAACAAGCAGCGTGGGTCATCAGAAAGATAGTGGAAGCAAGGGAAGGGGTGATGAACTACAACAACTTACAAGGAAACCTGATATAAAGATTTACAGCTGTGCAGCATGCTGGCAAATTCCAAATCAAGAAGATGTATGGTTTACTATCACCCCACTACCCAAAAGTACCCTGGAGAAAAATTATCCTTAAACCACATGCTCATCCCAGACACACTTTTATACTATGGCTTGCACTGCACAGGAGACTGAGTACAATTGACAGATTACAGAAAATGGGAGTATCTGTTCCCCAGACATGTGTCTTCTGTAATTCATCTGATGGAACTTTAGAGCATATGTACTTTGAATGCCAGTGAACTAGAAGACTGTGGGCTGAAATGTTATATTGGCTAGGGTGGCATAGAGGAATTGGCGACTGGAATAATGAAGTGCACTGGGCATGCCAAATAGCAAGAAGAAGATCTGAAATAAGAGCAATTACTAGCTATGTGTTTACAATGCCGGTATATGTGATTTGAAGGGTTAGAAACAACTTGAGGTTCTAGGCAGGTAACTTCAACCATAATCATGTGATCAGGGAGATAAAACTGCAAGTCTTCATCAAAGGGAATGGAATGTCAAAATGAAAAGATACCTTAGATGAATTAGCTAGTTAGTGTTTAAATATAGTGTTTTCTGTGTTTTCGTGTCCTCTTGATGTACTGATGTAAATAGTCATAAGATAGAAGATCCAATAGAGTAGACACTGTGAAAAAATAGAGATGTAGATGGTCAGAATTCAACTAGCTTTGTAATGATCGGTTTTTGGATGAAATGAAATACTCATTTACCAAAAAAAAAAATAATAATAATCCTAACCATGGTTAGAATAATAAACATTGTCATATATTACTCCTAATTTTTTTTTAAAATCCAGCAATTCTAGCTACACTTTATCATCCAAAATATATAAATCTTTTCTCTCTTTCCTACTTCCATACAAGCACTTCTTTTCATTTCAATTCATACATGAACAACTTACAGAAATCCAATGCTAATACTAAGAAAATAATATCTGCTTATTAAGAATTTTTAAAAATTAATGTATGATTAACATTTCAATGGGTCTTCTTTGAATTGTTAATTGCGAAACAGAAAAGGAGGAGTTAAATTTATCACTATTCAATGACCCCAAAATGATGTTTTTATCTCTGAAAGTTCAAATTCCACTACACGACAACGATAACCATAAATGAGTGTAAGAAGAAACTACAACTAACATAAATCATTAATAATGCTTAGTTGACGATCAACTTTGAGAATATTTTCTTTTCCTACTGTTAAGCATTTGATTTATGTAATTTGTTCATGAATAAAAAGAATAGCTCGTACGGAAGTAGGAAAGAGGGAAAAGATTTATATATTTTGGATGATAAATTGTAGCTAGAATTTTGGGATTTAAAAAAAATTAAGATTAATATATGGAAATGTTTATTAATCTTACCATGATTAAGATCTTTATTTAATTAATTGAATCTCAACCATTAATTTTATAATATGACACATGTCCTCCATCCAAGTAAGAACATAGAAAAATGGAAAGAAAAAGTAATAGAGAAAAGCTGGATCCATCTTATGAAATAAATACTAGTTTACCTCACTTTTAAAGTGACAATCAACGTACTGTTGGGGTTATTGGGCTTTCCCTTCCTATGTAGATAAAAAGTACCTCTTTTGGACTAGCTCACTTGATAGCCCAAGCCCACTAATATGACATATAAAAGGCCAACTTAGGTCAGATTTTGGGACATACAAGAGAGAATTAAGCAGCCATAGTGAGTAAAAGGAGAGAGTAAAACGAGCAGAATTTTCTGCTCAATTCAGCACAGTGCAGCTGACTTTAAAACGTGGTTCCCCGCTTCGTTTCTAGTCCAATTAAGATGATTTTTGGACAGCACGTTCCTCTCATCTTGATCTTTAACTGAGAACTAAAAAGGGCTCGATTTGGAGCTCTGTAGCATCATATTTCAGCTCGTGAATAGTAGCTGCATTTTTAGTGAATTTACTTCTTTCTTCTCTAGTTTTGGTGCTTTTGGTATATGTAGTGTTGCTCCATGTTTGGCACTTTTTGTATAGCCATTTTGATGGATATTTATACTCTTTTTGATTGATTAGTTGAGCTTTTGTGGACTTTGGTCCTGTGATTTTTTACCTCTTCACGTTGAAGGGGTTTTCCACGTAAATTTGGTGTCTCTTTTGTTTGATTACTTTACTTGCTCATTATTGTTTTGGTGTCTGTCCCATATTTTATTTGTGCTTAGATTGGTTTGCTCCTCTTATTCAAATAGTGTGGGAAGTTTTGACTTGGGTATTCTTCCGCTTTACCTCGTCGTGCAATTATTGTTATTGCTTGGTTTCTTCCCAACATATTGGTATCAGAGCTTCTGGTTATATTTGATTGTGGTTTATCTATTTGAATGATGGATGCAAATATGAGCAAGACGGTTTGTTTAAATGGCAGTAATTACCATGTTTGGAAAGACAAGATGAAAGATCTTCTATTTTTCAAGAAAATGTATTTGCCTGTGTCCGCTTCTAATAAACTCGAGACTATGTCTGATGAGGATTGGGAATTTGAGCACTTCCAGGTTTGTGGTTATATTAGACAATGGGTTGAAGACAATGTTCGTAATCATATTGTGAATGAGACACATGCTAGAAGTTTGTGGGAGAAGCTCGAGACACTTTATGTTTCGAAGACTAGCAACAATAAGTTGTTCCTGCTGAAGCAATTGATGAATATCAGATAAAAAGAGGGCAGTCCTATTTCTGATCATATTAATGATTTTCAGAGTGTCCTTGACCAGCTATCCGGTATGGGTATGAGATTTGATGAAGAAATTCAGAGACTTTGGCTTTTAAATACTCTTCCTGACTAGTGGGAAACTCTTCGGGTTTGATTGACTAATTCTTCTCCCAGTGGTGTTGTATGATCCACACTCAATCTTACACCATTAATAGTGAAGGGCAGTCGTCAAAGTATAATACCCGATGTGAGTCGGGGTCGATTTCCCAAGGGAACTAGCACGTCAAGTGAGAGAATTGCAAATAGATATTCAAATGAGATTTAGTATTGAGTCCTAGAAGTATGATTTGTTCGATGAAAAAACTATGATTAATTCTAAAGTGTAAGCAATTAAACGAGTGAGTTGTTCGATATTACTAGACTAGGGGTGCAACCAACTAATAGTGATTTCCAACCAACGGGTGTCTTTACTTCACTTTCCCAACACAAGTATAATTATGGTCGAGCATTCCGATCGTGATCTCTAGAATCTTTCCAGCCTAGGAGAGATCTTTCACAACCTGCTCGTCAAAGCTTTAGTTGAATGCTTAAAGCACTACCCAATGTCCCGAGGAAAGGAGACCTCTTCCGAGCGTAACTCCTTTTAGATGAGTTAGTCTATATAAATAGCCTATCAACTCAAATCCTCGCCAACCCCACTATTCTACACTAGTTAATCTCTTCCGAGTCTTCAACTAGCAATGTAGACAAGAAATCCCAAATATCATGGATTTTGGGATTTTGATGTTATTGTAATGGGGAGTTGGATAATTGTTACTTGTGTTATGGTTAGTGAAATAAAACAACACCCATTAATTTTTTATCACAATAGCACAATTACACCCCTAATTATGAATTTAGCTACTCATAACTAGGGTTTGAATCAAAGCAATCAACATGTAATGAAATGATGAATTGAAATCAAACATAGACTTTGGATTGATATATGAATTAATATTCAAAGATACAAGTTTAGAAGCTTACAAAATGATCTTAAGTCTCCAACTTGGCTCACAAAATCGCCCAAAACCTTTAGAGTATAAGTCTAGAATTGAATAATGTTAAAGGCCTAGCTTTTGATATTTA
Source organism: Petunia axillaris subsp. axillaris (assembly GCA_029990575.1). Lineage (NCBI taxonomy): Eukaryota > Viridiplantae > Streptophyta > Magnoliopsida > Solanales > Solanaceae > Petunia > Petunia axillaris. The sequence goes on along the minus strand of JARKNS010000002.1, from coordinate 48,233,185 downwards.
TACAAGTTCAGGATCCCGTGTTTTAGGCGGAGCTCCCCAATTCTAGGCGGAGCGCCTAGAAAATTTACACAATTGATCAGTGGCAAGGCTTAGGCGGAGCGCCCACTTTCCAGGCGGAGCGCCTGGACCATGTTGGTCTTGGGTGGAGCGCCTAGCTTCAGGCGGGGCGTCTGGATATTGCTTGTCTTGGGTGGAGCGCCTAGGAAATGTGCACACTTGGACAGTGGTGAGGCTCAGGCGGAGCGCCTAATCCTCAGGCGGGGCGCCTGGACACTGCTTCCTCTAGGTGGAGCGCCTAATCCTCAGGTGGGGTGCCTCAAGCTGTGGAAAGATGCTTGACTTTTTTAATCCAAATCTTACTCATTTAGCTTCACTTTTCAATTGATGTTCATACCATTTGGTACAACCTGAAAATGAGCAGTTCACGACATTAATAACACTAAATGTTGCTTTTGGATTTAAAAACGAAAGCTTAGATTAGTCTTTAAGTTGGTAAAATACTAACTTATCAACTCCCTCAACCTTAAGTCTTTGCTTGTCCTCAAGGAACTCAAAATCAAGCATGTCGAAACACTCTTTCATATTTAAGCTCAAAGTCAATTCATGTTCCACCATCCGAACTTCATAAACAATATTTTTGCATTAACGAATTAGTTGGTACTAACTAGTCACACATATTAATATGAACACTTGACAAGCATCTATGCACTTTGCTCGGACTATGGCAAAAAGGAAACTCATGAGCCTTTAGAGCTATCTCACGGTTATCGGCTTGCTCCTAGTCAAGTCAAGTTTCACCTAGGATTTCGTCTCAAGTACATTAAGGGCAAGTTCCAAACTTTCAAGTCACACACACAAGCTTATTAATCAAGAGCTCACCACACACGCAAGTAATCTTTCAAGTTCAGAGTCTAAGCACACACTAAGGACACTCACTCACAAAGCATGTAATGGTTCAAGATTATAAACCATGCCAACAACACAATTGAGCTAGCTAAAGAACCTCGTGGTCTACAACTCATTCCATGTCATTCAAAGTCCAAAAATATTTGTCAAGATTACCATAAAAATAATGTGACAATAGGTAGTACCACATAATCCATTAATATTTTTCAAAAGGTTTTATATACAAACTTGGTTCAAAAAAGAACCTCCGGAAAGAACCAAGTGAAGAAAACCGGAGGCTTATTTGAAAAATAAAAAGATGGAACATGAAATAACTACTAGCTAGACTAAAGAAGTAGATATATACAAGATGGTTCGAATTTGTACATGGATATCATTGAGCCTAAAATCTATCCAAAATACACATACAAATCCGAACTTCTCCCCCAACTAAAGACTCTAGCATCGTCCCCACATGCTAAGTGAAAAAGTAAAGTACAAGTGGGGTAGAAATGGGACTCCCTGATAGTGCTCAAGCTAGGCCTTTGCCTTTGCCATCTGAAGGCGGCCGCCTGTGGGTCTCCTCAAGTGACAACTGGGTGGCCAACTGCAAGTCAGTGTCATCATCCTCTGGGATATCATCATCAGTGGTATCATCATCCTCAGCATCATACTGCATGGCTCGTGTGGCCTCTAGATCCCTCCTGATCTCATCATCAACATCTGCACGGACAGTCTTCACCACCCGACGAGAAGCCTTGGAGCTAGATGGCCCAGGCGTAGCAGAAGATACTGGAGGTGGAGCCTTCGAAGGCTGGACAGCAGGAGCAGCAGTGTCAGGAGCAGAAGTGGTAGGGATACTGATACCTGTGGGTGCAATAAGGCCCCTACTAATCTTCTCGTCCCATGAGATGAAGTGCAGAGTCATGCCTGTGACAGCTGTCTCCAAGCGGGCAACTGTCTGCTGGGTGGCCTCAAGTGCTGTGGTGTGGGCCCTAATAGCCGCAGTGTGGTCCCGCATAACCTGCATCAACTCAGCGAACTGCTCGGGTGTGGCAGCCGGCGGTGGAGGAGGTGGTGGTGCCTGAGGTAAGTTGGAGAGTAAGGTCTTGATCTCTTCCAACTTATCATCTAGGTCTAACACTGCTCGGGGTAATGCCTCGGGCGCAGTACTCCTAGGAGGCTCGTCAGCGAGAGGAGAATCTGGGTCATGTGGAGAATCCGCCCTAGAGGAGGACGGTAGAGCAGGCACTGGAGGGGCAGCTGAAGCTGAGGAAGCTGGAGGGTCATCCTTGAATGCATACCAGTTGAATGGATGCCTCGGGGGTGTGTAGTAGTCACCATGATGATGCTCAATTCCCTGGGACTCTAGATAAGATGTCAATGTGTTAGGGAATGCAAGTTTTTTCTTCTCAGAAAGAGCTATTGCAACCATTTCCTTTGCCATTTCCCCACCCAAGTTGATTTTTATCCCCCTCATAAGACATCCTATCATCACTGCCTAAAGCATAGTAAGCTTGTTGTCTTGACTGGTGGGGCGTATCCTGGAGATAAGGATATAATGCCACCCCTTGGCCTCAAAGTTAAGATCACTCCGATAAATTTGCACGCCATTTTTCTTCCACTTCGGATCCTTTTCTCTCCCAATTATAGGTATAAGCCATGCTCTCTTTTGTTTCTCAGTCATTTCACACTTCTTCATAAATCTCGTTGGCTTAATGTTGTCAAGCCCTAGAAACTCGTTCAATGAACAGGCATCCATATCCACATACTTACCCCGATAAAACACCTTTGTGTCGCCTTCTTTGTTCGCCGCCAAGTTAGCATAAAACTCGACCACTAATTTTCCACTAGTGTCAACAAGTGGTTTGCCCAACACTTCCTCCAATTTGGCACGCTTTTGGAACCTTTGGTAAATGTCGGGGTTCTTCTTGTCCACATCTTTCAAGCTTATCACCCGTTCTAGGTTGATACTCCTATACTGGATGCTATCCACGTGGAGTTTGTAAGCCCTCGTTCTTTTGAACAAATTCCTCCACCTCTCGTTGCTGTCGGACTCATCACCGGATGGTACTTGTGTTGGTACTAGTTCATCACCCCCACCCCTTGAGCTTGTGAGGAAGAAGCATCTTGCTTCTTCTTTGTTCTTATCTCGTCCCTTGTTAGCCGTTGTAACTTAGCTAAGGGTACATCATCTCTCGAATCTACATTGGAGGGGGTTGATGAAGCTTGTTTTCTCTTTTCAGCTTTGCCCATTGTACCTAAAACACATGCAAATCATTGTTAGACGTGTGAGAGTGCAAGACATAACATAAACTATTAAAAACAACATCATAACACATTGAAGCAGGGGTCAGGCGGAGCGCCCACTAAAATGGGCAGCAAGGGCACTGGAGCGGAGCGCCCTAGAAACAGGCGGAGCGCCTGTGAGCAACTCTAGGCAGGCGGGGCGCCTCTCTTTGGGAGGTCCGCCTAGCAGTGGTTTTTCTTAACTCTTATTACGTGAGCTTTTGGGGACACAAACAACCTCAGACAATCGATCAGTAGTGTGTGAAATTTGAGTGGATTGAACAATTTCATGCCTTCAAGAATGTCATGAACACCACAATTGCATAAAGATCACATTGAGTTGGAGACTACAATTTGACTTTACATGTATGAATTTGGAGAATTTAAAAGCAAGCAAAGTCTTAGAGCTACTCTCATAGTTCTAATCCATCTCAATCAACCAACCAAAGCATGAAAGTAGCACACTATCAAGACAATTTGGATTTTCTAGCATGCTTCACCTTGACTTCATTTTGGGCAACTTCAAACCAACATCCCACTTTCAATACTCCTACTCCCAACTCAAGAATTTGACAAGCGCAAGCAAAGTTCAAAATTTTAAGCATGTTCAACATTCAAAACCACTCTTTCTTATTTCTCTTATCATTTCAAGCACTAGTCATGGCAAATTCAAGAGAAGGAATCAAAGTTGGGTAAGCAAACAAACAAAGTACTAGCAACTTCACTCATTTGTTCTTCGAGTTTTCGCTTTTCCCCCAACTAATGGGTTTTTTTTTTTTTGCACATTTCAATATTCAAGACCTCTCCATAGGTTTCCCACATTCTAACACACCTCAAGCAACTAATCTTAGCATGTTCAATCCATAGTTGCAAGATTTTAACCAAAATAAGCCAAAACAAGAATTTTCAATTCTAGAATTTCAAGATAGCTCACCAATTCAAGTTCAATCAATCACACACCCTCCAGACTTGGTTTATTGTATCATGAACAACTTAGACACGAATCAAGCACCCCAAATTCATGGGAAAATTGTCAAGGGTTCAAGTTCATCCAAATTCCCAATTTTTATTACATGAACACTAACTTTTTCCATTTACCAACATCAATATCTAGCATTTGAGCACAAGTAACACTAAAGTAATCTACTTTTAACTACTCCTAATCCTAGATCATGTTTCTACAAAGTTGAAGAAGATTAAAGTTAAAATAAAAAAAATTCAACACATACCCAAAATTAAAGTGAGTGGATGATGAGAAGTGATTGTGGAATGATTTGTGTGTGATGTGGATGGATGATAATGATTTTTTATGGAATGGGGGGTGATTTTCGGCCAAAGGGTACTTTTCTCTTGTTAAAATTTTGAAAGAATGCAAAATGGGAAAAATTTTGGGTATTAAACCCTTTAAGCCGACGGTCTAGCAGCCTTGTGGGCCGGGCGGACCGCCTTCTTGGCCAGGCGGGGTGCCTCATGAGCCAGGCGGTCCGCCTAGCCTTATTTTCCCCTTCTTTTTTCAGTTTTTGCTTTTAATCTTACCTGGGCGGTCCTCCTCACAAATTAGGAGGTCCGCCTAGCCTTGTACCAAGCTATTCTTAGCCTTTTTTCCTCACTTTCCACTCTCGAACTCACCAATTCTCGAGCACCTGCACAAGTAACAACTAATTACGCTAAAAACATGGGTTGCCTCCCAAGAAGCGCCTAATTTAACGTCGCGGCACGACGGTTTTGGCTTTTCCTCCTCAAGGTTCATCAAGGTAAATGCACGCCACTTCACCAACCTCGGCGTCGCATCCCAAATAGTGTTTCACTCTATGCCCATTGACCCGGAAAGTTCTTCCGCCTTCTCTTGATTGCAAATCAACAGAACCATAAGGAGTAACTCCTACCACCTTAAAAGGTCCCTTCCACTTTGACTTGAGCTTGCCCGAGAATAGCTTCAACCGGGTGTCGAACAACAACACGACATCTCCTTCTTTGAACGTCCGGTTCCAAATCCTAGAATCATGGAGCATTTTCATTTTCTCCTTATAGATCATTGCATTCTCATAGGCTAGGAACCAGAATTCATCAAGCTCATGCAAATTTGAGATTCTTGCATTGGCGGCATCATCCAAATCCATGTTCAATTTCTTCAATGCCCATAGGGCTTTGTGTTCAAGTTCCACCGGTAAATGGCAAGCTTTTCCGAGTACTAACTTGAATAGAGACATCCCAATTGGAGTTTTGTATGCGGTTCGGTAAGCCCACAGAGCTTCATCAAGCTTTCTTTCCCAATCAGTTCTATTTGCATTAACCGTCTTGGCAAGAATGTTCTTTACTTCCCGGTTCGAAACCTCGACTTGGCCACTTGTTTGGGGGTGGTAGGAAGTTGCAACCTTGTGTTTCACTCCATATTTTTGAAGGAGGTTTGAGAAGGCACGGTTTCAAAAATGACTCCCACCATCACTAATGATTGCCCTTGGAGTCCCAAATCTTGAAAAGATGTTCTTTTTCAAGAAACTCAATATTCTTTTCAAGAAACTCAATACACTCTTGGCTTCATTGTTGGGGAGTGCAACCGCTTCCACCCACTTGGACACATAGTCAACCGCCACCAAGATGTATTTGTTTCCATATGAGCTCACAAAGGGTCCCATGAAGTCAATCTCCCATACATCAAACAATTCAACTTCCACAATGGGATTCATTGGTTCATGCTTTCTCGAAATTACCCCCATCCTTTGGCACTGATCACAATTCTTGACCCAAGCATGGGCATCCTTGTTGATGGATATAATTTATTGATATATTTTTATAGTTAAATATTAAGTATTTTAAATAAAACGTGAATAAATATATCCATCTCTCGCATATTTTCTAACATATTTTGCAGGAAGAAGAAGATATTCAAAGTGAATAAAAATAAGGGAAAAATCATTGATGATTTCACTATTCATAGTGCGACTATAACACTGATAGTCATGTCCGTGATTTTTATACGCTGAAGAACAAAGAGCAAGACGGAAGAAATCTTCTCTCTTCAACTCACCTTTGCATCTATGAAGAACTCATTAATTTCACCTTACCTAGGCATCTTTGGAAGCCTTAAGCTTATGGTTTCATCTATAAATAGATGGCCAAAGTTTGTAAGAAAGATATCAATTCACTTGCAAGATTTCTCTTGCTTTCCCTTTCTTTCTCTCTTTTAAAGTTTGTGTAGTTTTCATCTTTTTTAGAAGAAATACTACTTTCTTCATAGTCTTTATATTTTTAAAGTTATTCTTACTCCATAATGGAGTAATCTCTTTTGTTGGGATAGTTGATGAAACTCGGTATTATTTATAATACTTATCTCAGTTTTAATACATGCTTGGCCTGAAACTTTCTAATCAAATTTTAATACTGTGCTAGAATTATAGTTTTTACTTAATCAATATTTTCACATCCCTCTATTTTATCTCCAGGTTATTGTTATATTAATTTTGTAATTCTCACGGAGCAAAATTAATGTATGATAACTGACGAATAAAATAGTAGAGTAAAAACTATTTTTCCAAGTCCGTAATCTTGTTTACCTCAGTTTTAATTCTCACGGAGGAATTGTTGTAGGTAAGATTATTGATTTTCCGTAAAAATATTCTCACGAAGTTTTTACTACTTTTTAGCACAATTCAGGCAAGAAAAATATTTCGGTTTAATCGTCACTAGTTATAATTTGATTAATATGCATAACCTCACGGAGTGTTATTAATTGATTATTTTTTAGTGAGAAAAATATAATTGAATTAGCAATAAGCAATTATTCTTAAGAGAAATACATGTCAAAACTGAGATATTTATTATAAGTATTACCAAGTGAATTCAACGATTCCCAACTCTTTTTAAATTTGAAATCTTCCGGAAGTTCTTTCTTTTAGTTTAAGTAAATTTAAATTAAAAACTCACTTTTCATCAATTTGATTCTCTCAAATAGTAATTAAAATACTACAAGTCCGTAGCATAGAATACCCAATCTCTGTGGGACGATATCTTAAACTATATTAGAATTTGACAAGAACGAGCAGACAATTCCTATGCACTTTGGACCTCGTCAAATTTTTGGCGCCGTTGCCGGGGATTGGCGTACATCTACTTCGGACTAAATATTGGATTACTAATTTGAGGACTTATTAATACAATTAATATTAACAGAATCTATTAAATACTACTATAACTATTACTAACCTCTAACAATATTTATATTGATTACTGCTTCTAATACTTTTGTTTCTGCTTCTAACATTTTCGTTTCTTTAGTTTATATCATTATTACTAACTTTCTCTACTGACAATACTATATCCTTTACTATATTATAATAGTGAAATATCCTACTTTATATCTATACTACTTTATCATCATTCTATTGTTGTTCTTTTTACTTAGAGTTTTTGTCACGTACGTCATTTTCGTTAAAACTTTTATTCTTCTTATAATTTTGTTTTATCATTTATCATTTTCTTCTATCCTTTCTTTCATTGTATTCTAAAGTATCATTTTTTTTTATAATCATCATCATCTACCTTCTCTTTGTTATGTTAGTTAGTATTACTACCTTCTGTACTAACTAACATAATACTACTACCTATAAAACGTTAGTATATTTTAAGTTCTATATATAGCATTACTTTGTTTCTCAGTACTTCTTCTACCTATAGCATAATACTACTTTATAACTAATTCTTTATTTCATTTTTAACTCCTTCACTATCACTACTATTTTATCTATATAATATTACATTTTTTTTTATTGGTAGTGTTACTACTTACAGCTTTGTGGTTTTTATTTTATTTTACCGTTAGTATAATAGTAGTATTATCATCTATAAGTAATAACGTTATTGTACTATTACCTTTGCTTTATCAACTACTATCTCTGCAAATCTTCTTTAATTTTTGCTACTTCTGCTACTATTATTACTATTTTTCTTTTTTCCTTTTTTTGGTTAAAAGTTCTACTACTATTAAGTATTACTAGTATTTTCTTTTGTTCCTTTTAAAATTTACTACCAGTACTACTAATTCTCGACTTATATAATAATAGTACTATACTAATTATTTTCACTATTAGTGTCAACTCTTTTTGTCACTATATTTTTCTTACTAACTTTTATTGTTAGCATTAATATTAGTATTATCTATAAATAATGATAGTTGCACACTGATCACCAACTGTTGCTATAATAAGTATAAAATTACTTACTATTTTTATTAATCACTATCGCTATTACTATAGTTATTACCTAGTAGTTAACATTTTTTTTCCTTTCATTTCAAGATAGTATGATAATTTTATTTTAACAGAACTTCTACTACTTTTAACTTTTTGGTATTTTCTTATAATACGGTCATTATTACTATTTTTTTTAAAAAAAAAAAACATATTTCATAAACAATTTCAAGTAGTTTATGACCCGCTCTTCTAATAAAGAGTTAGTCATTTACGATCCTGAAATTGAAAGATCTTTGAGATTGCGTAGGAAAGGACAACCATCATCTTCTCAAAGCGTAATTTTTGACAAAATGGAGCACCAATTAGGAGATGACAATAACCCATTGGGAGTCCCACCACCAATCCATGTAGAGGATCAGTTTGATGAAGTGGCACCAAGACCTGCAAACAGAATCCTAAGGGATTATGCTAGACCAGACCGCTTCAACTGTGAATCTAGTGTCAGGAACCCACCTGTAGCAGCCAATAACTTTGAAATTAGGACCGGCCTAATTCAAACAATTCAACAGTCTTGCACCTTTACTGGTGATCCAAGTGAAGATCCACATAGTCATTTAATTGATTTCTTGGAACTAGTTGAAACTGCTAAATATAATGGAGTGCCTCCTGAAGCAATTAAGTTAAGACTATTTCCTTTTTCTTTAAAAGGAGATGCCAAGACTTGGTTGCGAAGTTTGCCTCGAGGTTCTATAACCACATGGGACCAGATGACACAAAAGTTTTTGAACAAATATTTTTCCCCTGCTAAAACAACAAAGTTAAGACAAGATATTTCTAATTTCTTGCAGACTGACACTGAGTCAGTTTATCAAGCATGGGAAAGATTAAAATCAATGTTAAGAAAATGTCCACATCATGACATTCCTGAACACATGCAGTTGTATATTTTCTATCATGGACTAACACGTTCTTCTAGAAATGTGATAGATGCAGCTGCAGGAGGTTCCATCATGGGAAAGACTACAGAAGAAGCATTGCAATTGCTGAATGAAATTTCTGAGAATGCCATCCAATGGCCATCTGATCGTGTAACCATCAAAAAGGCTGCCACGGTAAATCAGGCAGATGCTTTTAATACACTAACACAACAGATTGCCTCCTTGGCACAAAAGTTTGAATCTTTTCAGGTGAATACACAACAACCAATCCAGTCTGAGGCTTGTGACATGTGTGGAGAAAACCATCTTAACCATGAATGCCGAGCAAACAATCAGAATGATGAGCAGGCTAATGTGATCGGTTACAAGTCATACCCTTTTGGAAGCCCAATGGCACAGAAACATCCAGGATTTCAATGGAGCAATCCAAATGGTGCTGAGAACTCTCAAAGCTTCCAGAAGCAACCAACACAGGGTCTACCTGGATACCAAAATCAAAATCGTGGGCAATCAAATTTCAGGCCATATCAACAAGCAGCTCCATATCAGCAAAGGCCTCAACAAGCTCATTCAAGTCTTGATGACTTGTTGTACAAGTACATTAAGGCCACTGATGAAAAGATGGAAAGCCAAAACTCAACCCTCAAAAACTTGGAAATTCAGGTAAGCCAATTGGCAACTCTTGTTTCAGAAAAGATTCAAGGTCCCTTACCAAGCAATACGGAGAAAAATCCAAAGGAACACCTTAAGGCCATCGCCTTACGGTCAGGTAAGAATCTTGATAATCCATATGCTGACAGACAGGAAAAGAACCATTTTGAACACCAGGCAGCAAAGGGTAAGAATGTTGAAATACAATCTGATCCATCAGAAGAGAATGAAATCAAGAAAAAAGATGAAAAAAATTTTGAAAAAATAACTCCTCTCCCTGTGACAATCCCTTTTCCACAAAAAATGAAAAGAGAAAGGCTTGACAATCAGTTTGCAAAGTTTTTGGAAATTTTAAAACAGATTCACATTAATATTCCTTTTACTGATGCTTTATTGCAAATGCCTTCATATGCTAAATTTTTGAAAGAAATTTTGTCAAGCAAAAGGAAATTGGAAGAAGTGTCTGTGGTAATGCTTACTGAAAAATGCAGTGCTATACTTCAAAATAAGCTACCACAAAAACTCGGTGATCCGGGAAGTTTTACAATTCCATGCACTTTGGGAGGAGTATATTTTGAAAAAGCACTTTGTGATTCTGGAGCTTCAATAAATCTGATGCCATTTTCTATTTTTAGAAAATTGGATCTTGGTGACATAAAAAATACTATTGTCTCTCTTCAATTTGCTGATCAAAGTACTAAGAAACCTAAGGGAATTATTGAAAATGTGCTTGTGAGAGTAGATAAATTTGTTTTCCCTGTAGATTTCATAGTACTTGAAATGGAAGAATGTCCTGATGAGCCAATAATTTTGGGTAGACCCTTTCTTGCTACAGGTAGAGCAATTATAGATGTCCATCAAGGACAACTAATTTTGAGAGTAGACGAAGAAGAGTCATTTTTGATATGCACAAGATTCTAAAATTTCCCGGAGATGAGACATCATCTTCTTGCTTTTCAATTGACATGATTAGTGATTTTGCAGATGAATTCAAAGATGACCAATTGATTTCAGACTCATTGGAAAGATGCTTGGCCCAATATGGCACAAGGCATGATGATGATCCGACAATTAGAAGTGAAGCTGAAATATTGGAAAATGATTCTGAAGAAGAGGGAGAAATGCTATCAGAAAATGTTCAGCCAAAAATTGAACTCAAAATTCTCCCTTCCCATTTAAAGTATGTTTATCTTGAGCCTGAATTATTTCCTGTAATAATTTCATCTTCTCTGACTGCAGAACAGGAATATAAATTGATTGAAGTGTTGAGAGTACACAAAGGAGCCCTAGGGTGGACTATAGCTGACATCAAAGGCATTAGTCCAGCTATTTGCACACACAGAATCCTCATGGAGGATAGCTACAAGCCAATAGTCCAACCCCAAAGGAGATTGAATCCAGCAATGCAGGAAGTTGTGAAAAATGAAATAATAAAACTTTTGGCTGCAGGTATTATTTACCCCATTTCAGACAGCCCTTGGGTAAGTCCTGTTCAGGTGGTACCAAAGAAAGGAGGTATGACCGTTGTAAAAAATGAAAATAATGAACTTATACCTACCAGAACAGTAACAGGATGGAGAGTCTGTATTGATTACAGGCGTCTCAATGATGCCACAAGAAAAGATCATTTTCCTTTACCATTTATTGATCAAATGTTAGAAAGAGTAGCAGGACATGGTTTTTACTGTTTTCTTGATGGATATTCAGGGTATAACCAGATATCAATTGCACCAGAAGATCAGGATAAGACAACTTTCACATGTCCTCATGGAACCTATGCCTATAGGAGAATGCCTTTTGGTTTGTGTAATGCACCTGCTACATTTCAGCGTTGCATGTCAGCTATTTTCTCAGACATGACTGAAAAATTTTTGTAAATTTTTATGGATGATTTCACCCTTTTTGGTAAAACATTTGAAGATTGTCTTAATCACTTGACCTTAGTTCTTAAGAGATGTGAAGAGACAAATTTGATTCTTAATTGGGAGAAATGTCATTTTATGGTTACCGAGGGAATTGTTTTAGGACATAAAATCACTGCTAAAGGGATAGAAGTTGATAAGGCAAAAATTGATCTTATAGCAGGATTACCCCCTCCCACAACTGTTAAAGGCATTAGAAGTTTTCTAGGTCATGCAGGTTTTTACAGACGGTTCATAAAAGATTTTTCAAAGATTTCAAAACCGTTGACTAACCTCTTGATGAAAGATGTTAAGTTTGATTTTTCAGGAGATTGTATGAAAGCTTTTGACACTCTTAAGAAGAAATTATCATCTGCCCCTATAGTTGTGTCCCCTGATTGGAACCAACCTTTTGAGGTCATGTGTGATGCTAGTGATACAGCCGTTGGAGCTGTTTTAGGCCAGAAAAAAGATAAAATTTTCCGTCCCATTTACTATGCCAGTAGAACATTGAATGAAGCTCAACTCAACTATGCCACAACAGAAAAGGAACTACTGGCAGTAGTATTTTCTTTTGATAAGTTTCGTTCCTATTTGATAGGAACCAAGGTCACTGTTTTTACTGACCATGTAGCTTTAAAATACCTCTTAGCAAAGAAAGATGCCCGCCCTAGATTGTTAAGATGGATTTTACTTCTCCAGGAGTTTGACCTTGAAATAAAAGACAGGAAAGGGACAGAAAATCAGGTAGCTGACCATTTGTCTAGATTAGAGAACCCTCATCTTGAGTCTAGTGATATAAAAGAAGAGTTTCCAGATGAACACATCTTTTCAGTCAGCTCAGTAGTGACTCAACCACTCTGGTTTGCAGATATTGCAAATTACTTGGTTGGAAAATGGACACCTAGAGATCTCTCTTACCAACAGAGGAAAAAACTTATATCGGATGCTAAATATTATCTGTGGGATGACCCTTACTTGTTTAGAATTTGTGCAGATAATATTATTAGAAGATGTGTACCTGAAGATGAAATACCAAATATCTTGTTTCATTGTCATGATGGAGCAATTGGAGGACATTATGCTGCAAACCGAACTGCTTTCAAGGTTTTGGAAGCTGGATTCTTCTGGCCAACACTTTTTAAGGATGCCCGGTTGTATGTTGCACAATGTGATAGATGTCAGAGAATAGGTAATATCACAAGGAGAGATGAGATGCCATTGCAATCTATTCAGGTATGTGAAATATTTGATGTCTGGGGTATAGATTTTATGGGACCTTTTCCTTCATCTCATTCATTTGAATATATCCTTGTGGCTGTTGACTATGTTTCACGATGGGTTGAAGCTATTCCCACAAGAAAGAATGATGCTCGAACTGTGTGCAATTTTCTCAAAAAAAATATTTTTACCAGATTTGGCACACCACGAGTCATCATTAGTGACCAAGGGACTCATTTCATGAATAAGCAATTTTCTGCTTTATTGTCAAAATATAGTGTGACTCATAAAACTGGAACACCGTATCATGCTCAAACTCAAGGGCAAGTTGAGGTTTCCAACCGTGAACTAAAAAGAATTCTTGAAAAAACTGTTGGAATCTCAAGAAAAGACTGGGCTTTAAAATTAGATGATGCATTATGGGCATACCGAACGGCGTTCAAAACGCCGATTGGAACATCTCCATATAAATTAGTCTTTGGAAAAGCTTGCCATTTGCCTGTTGAATTGGAACACAAAGCCTTTTGGGCACTGAAAGCATTGAACTTTGACTTAACCTCTGCTGGTAAAAATAGATTTTTGCAGGTTAATGAGTTGGATGAACTGAGGATGGAAGCCTATGAAAATGCCAAGATTTACAAAGAAAAAACAAAAAAATGGCATGACAATTTGATCCGACCAAAAAATTTTAAAATTGGAGATCAGGTACTTCTTTACAATAGCCGTCTCAGGCTATTCCCAGGAAAACTGAAATCCAGGTGGACAGGTCCTTACAATGTTACAAATGTTACTCCATACGGAGCAATTGAAATTCAACAAAGCAATGGAGGAGAGAAATTTAAGGTCAATGGTCACAAGCTAAAATTGTACTTTGGAGGACATTTTGAACAACACCCTTCAGTAACCATGATAGTATGATGAGTGCCACAGTTACTACGTCGAGCTGACGACGTTAAACTCAGAACTATGGTTCTTTATCCCGTAGCCATTGAAGGTGAAGCAATGGAGCCTCATAAGTCCAACTTAGATCTGACTAATTAAATGCTTAACCAATTGATCTGGTCAATATCCAGATTATTGTACAACCGGAACATCTCATGAAGGCCTCTACAAAAACAGAGTCACCTAGACAGGAGTAACTCCATGGTGATCGGTATGCCTAAGTTACTGGTTGGTTAACCATTCAATTGTCCAAATCTAATGTTGGCACAGGTAATTTTCTAGTTTATAGTCAAACTAGGACCTAATGACTGATAAGGTCTAAAAATAATTCAGTCTATTACACATAGAACATGTGTGGTCACAGTTTCTTTCAAGCTTTCTTCTGTGATCGTATATTTGAAAGCCAAAAAGATTTTTATTTTACTAATAAAATAATATTTTTATTATTTTTAGAAGGTATTTTCTAAAAAAGCATTTTCATCCAGGAGAATGAAATGTTCAAGTATGGGGGAGGTTATTTATATATTATATACTATTTTTCTTATTATTTATGGTCTTAATTGTAGGTTTTTAATTAACAATATAAATTTTTTTTATTATGTTCAAATATTATTTCTTTTTATATTCACCATATGATTTTTCATGTCTATGATTTTGACGTTGTGAAAGCAAGAGCAAACATCTTCAACTCAGAAAATCATTAGAATTGAGAAAAATTATGATCACAAAGAAGGTAGAATCAATGACTTGGCTAGAACTTGCTCTGAATGTTCTTCGAGGCGAAATAATGGATGATACTGATTTTTGAAAAATGAAATTAGGCCTTCTTTGATACACAATTCAAGCCTCTCAATTTTCTATCCAAATATACATATTTTTACCTTTTCGAACCCTTCTTTGAGCCTTAATCCTAATTTTTTCTACACCATTATATATTACCAAAAAAAAAAAAAAGATATATATGATATATGTATATATTGTTTACATATATATAAAGAAAAAAAAAAGAAGAGTTATTATTTCTTCCAGCTTTGAATGAGCAAAGATTAAACATCACCAAAAGGAAGAAATATTACCAAAAAAAGCAATGTTGTGAATATATGAATATATAATTCATAGCAAAAAAAAAAAAAAAAAAAAAAGTATTACCGAATGGAGAAAATTTTGAGCAATGTTAGCTTCAAGCTGGAAGAAGAACAGTCACTATCAAATATCCTTATCCTACCAGCCTGAAACCTAACATTACAAGCCATGAAAAGTCCTAAAAAGATTTTGAAAGTCAGTATTGAATCTATATTAGTGGAGATGAACATGATGAGCAAGCCTATGGACAAGACTATGATACTTATTGAATACATGATCATAACTCTATCAATTTTGAAAGATTCAAGGGGAGAAGGTTGCAAGTTCTTGTTGATCAAGTCAAAATTCAGAAATAAGTTAAAGAATTTGGTGAAGTAAAAAGAATAATTGCATTGATCATGATGAAGGAAGTTTATCTTGAACAAATTTTCTATCCTACAAAGATCATGAGTTTTGAATAAAATATTTTTATTATATATATATATATATATATATATATATATATATATATATATATATATATATATATTTCTTTTTCCTCGAGGACGAGCAAAGATTCAAGTATGGGGGAATTTGATGGATATAATTTATTGATATATTTTTATAGTTAAATATTAAGTATTTTAAATAAAACGTGAATAAATATATCCATCTCTCGCATATTTTCTAACATATTTTGCAGGAAGAAGAAGATATTCAAAGTGAATAAAAATAAGGGAAAAATCATTGATGATTTCACTATTCATAGTGCGACTATAACACTGATAGTCATGTCCGTGATTTTTATACGCTGAAGAACAAAGAGCAAGACGGAAGAAATCTTCTCTCTTCAACTCACCTTTGCATCTATGAAGAACTCATTAATTTCACCTTACCTAGGCATCTTTGGAAGCCTTAAGCTTATGGTTTCATCTATAAATAGATGGCCAAAGTTTGTAAGAAAGATATCAATTCACTTGCAAGATTTCTCTTGCTTTCCCTTTCTTTCTCTCTTTTAAAGTTTGTGTAGTTTTCATCTTTTTTAGAAGAAATACTACTTTCTTCATAGTCTTTATATTTTTAAAGTTATTCTTACTCCATAATGGAGTAATCTCTTTTGTTGGGATAGTTGATGAAACTCGGTATTATTTATAATACTTATCTCAGTTTTAATACATGCTTGGCCTGAAACTTTCTAATCAAATTTTAATACTGTGCTAGAATTATAGTTTTTACTTAATCAATATTTTCACATCCCTCTATTTTATCTCCAGGTTATTGTTATATTAATTTTGTAATTCTCACGGAGCAAAATTAATGTATGATAACTGACGAATAAAATAGTAGAGTAAAAACTATTTTTCCAAGTCCGTAATCTTGTTTACCTCAGTTTTAATTCTCACGGAGGAATTGTTGTAGGTAAGATTATTGATTTTCCGTAAAAATATTCTCACGAAGTTTTTACTACTTTTTAGCACAATTCAGGCAAGAAAAATATTTTGGTTTAATCGTCACTAGTTATAATTTGATTAATATGCATAACCTCACGGAGTGTTATTAATTGATTATTTTTTAGTGAGAAAAATATAATTGAATTAGCAATAAGCAATTATTCTTAAGAGAAATACATGTCAAAACTGAGATATTTATTATAAGTATTACCAAGTGAATTCAACGATTCCCAACTCTTTTTAAATTTGAAATCTTCCGGAAGTTCTTTCTTTTAGTTTAAGTAAATTTAAATTAAAAACTCACTTTTCATCAATTTGATTCTCTCAAATAGTAATTAAAATACTACAAGTCCGTAGCATAGAATACCCAATCTCTGTGGGACGATATCTTAAACTATATTAGAATTTGACAAGAACGAGCAGACAATTCCTATGCACTTTGGACCTCGTCACTTGTGCAAGGTTTGCCAAAAGAAGCCACATTGTAACACCTTAGCCGCCGTCCTTACTCCACCATGATGTCCTCCGTAAGGCGAAGAATGACACCCATTCATAATGGCCTCTTGCTCGGACTCGGCAACACATCTTCGGATGACTCCATCAACACATACCCTAAAGAGATAGGGCTCATCCCAATAATAGAATCTTGCATCTTTTGCCAATTTCTTCTTTTGGTAGAATGTGAAGTCTTCGGGGTAGACTCCCCCAACTATGAGATTGGCTAAGTCGCCATATCAAGGGATTGGTTCCCAAGACACGGCCAAGATCCTTTCATTCAGAAATGTATCATTTATCTCCACTTCTTCTTTCGGGCGACCTTCCTCTTCTATCTGTGACAAATGATCCGCCACTTGGTTCTCGGTCCCCTTTCTATCTATCACCTCAATGTCAAACTCTTGAAGAAGTAACACCCACGAATGAGTCTTGCCTTGGAATCTTTCTTTGCCATCAAGTACCGGATGGCGGAGTGGTCGGTATGGAAAATTGTTCTCGACCCCACCAAGTATGCTCGGAATTTCTCAAAGGAAAAAACTATTGCTAGAAGCTTTTTTTCCGTCACCGTGTAATTCATTTGAGCTCCATTCATCGTTTTACTTGCGTAGTAGATAGGATGAAACATCTTCTCCACCCTTTGACCTAGCACGGCTCCCAAGCCACGTCGCTAGCATCACACATAAGCTCGAATGGGAGCTCCCAATTTGGACTCACAATGATTGGCGCGGTGGTTAGCTTCTTCTTTACCTCTTCAAAGGCTTCTAAGCACGCCTTGTCAAAAACAAACTTGGCATCCTTCTCCAACAATTTGCACATCGGATTCACAATTTTAGAGAAGTCTTTAATGAAGCGGCAATAAAATCGCGCATGTCCCAAGAAGCTTCGAACACCTTTCACGGTCATTGGAGGTGGAAGCTTAGAAATCACTTCTATTTTTGTTTGATCCACCTCGATCCCCTTTTTCGAAACTTTGTCCCCCCAACACGATGCCTTCTTGGACTAAGAAGTGGCATTTTCCCTAATTAAGAACAAGCCTCGTTTCTTCACATCTTTCTAGCACTCTCTCCAAATTAGACAAGCAATCATCGAATGAATCTCCAACTACCGAGAAGTCATCGATGAAAACCTCAAGGAAATTCTCCACCATGTCGTGGAAAAGAGCTAGCATGCACCTTTGGAATGTGGCGGGGGCATTACAAAGACTAAATGGCATTTTTCGGAATGCAAAGGTGCCATAGGGACAAGTGAAAGTGGTCTTGTCTTGATCCTCGGCCTCAATGGATATTTTGTTATAGCCGGAGTACCCATCCAAGAAACAATAGTAAGCATGACCCACCAACCGATCAATCATTTGATCAATAAATGGAAAAGGAAAATGATCCTTCCTTGTAGTGGTGTTGAGCTTTCGATAATCCATACACACTCTCCATCCGGTTATGGGTCTAGTTGCAATGGACTCACCTTTGTCATTTAGAATCACCGTCATACCCCCCTTCTTGGGCACACATTGCACAGGTGGCACCCACTTGCTATCGGACAATGGAACTATCACACCCACATCTAGCCATTTGATGATTTCTTTCTTCACCACCTCTTGCATAGGAGGATTCAACCTCCTTTGGTGTTCTACACTTGGCCGACACCCTTCTTCAAGCAAGATCTTATCAGTGCATACCCCCAGATCAATTCCCCTTATATCCGCCAAGGTCCATCCTATAGCTTTAATCCTCCTCTTCACCACTTCAACAAGTTGAGATTCTTGAGTTTTGGTCAAGTAAGATGAGATGATTATGGGTAGAGTGGAGTTGGGACCAAGGAACGTGTATCTCAAATGGGATGGTAAGATTTTCAATTCAAGTTTCGGTGGTTCTTCGATGGATGGTTTTGTTGGTGGTGTTTCTCGGTTTTCAAGGTTTAGGGATAGCTTTTTAGGTACATAGGGTTTTGATCCAAAGCCTTCCAATGCCTTCACTACCTCCGCTACACTCTCTTCATTTTCCACATCCATGTTCCAAATTACCGCCGCCAACGTGTCTTCTTGACTAGCTAAGACACTCTCCTTTTCCACTAGAGCATCAACCACGACATCGACATAAGAACAAGTCCCATCATTATCCATTGGTTGTTTCAAGGCCTTGCAAATATGAAATACGGCCTTCTCTCCATTGAACGTAAAAATAAGTTCACCTCTCTCCACGTCACAAAGAGCTCTTCCGGTTGCCAAGAATGGTCTCCCAAGAATGATAGGTACTTCAAAATCCACGGGGCAATCAAGAATAACAAAATTCGCCGGGAAGACGAATTTGTCTACCTTCACTAACACATTGTCAATAATTCCAATTTGGCTTTTCATTGAGCGATCGGCCATTTGTAGGTTCACGGTTGTTGGTCTAGGTGCCTTGGTGTCCAATGTCTTATACACCGCATATGGCATTAAGTTGATACTTGCACCTAGGTCATACAAAGCCTTCTTGAAGTGTCTTCCACCAATTGTGCATGGAATAGTAAAAGCCCCGGGATCTTCCATTTTTTGAGCTATGTGTTTTGACACAATTTCACTCACTTGATGAGTCACTTTTATTGTCTCGAAATCTCCATAAGTCTTCTTGGTCACCAAATCTTTCATGAATTTAGCAATGTTGGGCATTTGTCCCAATGCATCAACCAATGGAATGTTGCTGGAGGTACTTGCTATCTTCTCCCAAATCTTCTTTGCATGTGTGATTTCTCTTTGCTTGTTACTCTTTTGTGGGAATGGAAAGGGAATTTTGGGAATGGAGCTTGGAATGGAAAGGCTTTCTTTGGGTGGTGGAGTTTTCTTTGGTTTAGCTTTTTGAGTAGTGGTGTTTTGGGACGTAGGCTTGGAAATTTCTTGAACATCATCATCATTGTCTTGCACAAACACATCACTTTGCTTCTCCATTTCATCTTGCACCATCTCCTCTCCAATAGCTTCATTATCATTCCACTCGGCACCCACATGATCATCTTGCATTCTCAACTCCGCATCATCCTTACTCATGGCTTTTGGATCTTCATATGTCTTGCCACTTCGAGTTTTGATCGCCTTCACTTGGTCTTTACTGCCTCTTTTAGGATTCACTACCGTATCACTTGGTAATGCTCCTTACGGCCTTTGATTGACTTGATGTACGAGTTGGCTCATTTGCGACTCAAGTTCTTTGATGGATGCGGAATGTGATGTCATAGTTTGCTTCATGTATTTCATGTCTCCGGAGTAGCCTTGTTGATTTTGAAGCATTTGACTCATCATTTCTTCCAATTTGGTGGGAGCTTTTGTCTTTTGATCATTTTGCTTAAATGGAGGTCTTGGAGCATATTGTTGAGAAGAACCGGCTCCTCTCCCCTCTTGGTTGCTACTCCAATTACCTCTTCCTTGACTCAGCCTCCATTTCCCTTGTGTTTGGTAGGCTTGTTGATATGGTTGTTGGTAGGGTTGTTGTTAAGGTCTTTGATAACCACCTTGATCATACCCTCTTTGCCCTTGGTAGTTACCCACATAATGTACTTCCTCCCCATCTTGCACATGGTAGCATTGTTCCGGATAGTATCCCTCTTGCCCATGTTGGAGAAGGGACATAGGAACACCTCCGGGAGTCACACAACCCATTGGGGCCACTTGATGGCCGGCATTTGTGGTGTGGATATTTTCCACCTTGTGCAACTTCTTTTCATTGGCTTCCCTATCGGCCTTTGAGTTCTTGTTCATGAGGTCCACCGATGTCAAGATCCTTGCCATTTTCTCATCTTGGGCTTCAAATCTTTCCATCATCTTTGGACTAATCCCAATTTCTCTTCCCGGATTCTTACCTCTTGATTGCCATTCATGAGATCTCTTGGTCACTTTGTCTAGGATATCTTTCACTTCTTCGTACCTCTTGTCCATGGTGACACCATCACATAAAGTGTCCAAGGCATATTGGTTCATCTTGTTCAACCCTTGGTAGAAGCTTTGCAACAACATGTTCCCATTGAAACCATGATTAAGACACCAGAGCAACCCATCTTGGAAAGCCTCCCAAGTCTCGGTCAAAGAATCGGATGCCTCTTGCTCAAACATGTAGATCTTATCTCTCAATGCCGCTTGCTTCCCTTTTGGTGAAAACTTCCCTAGAAATTGTTTTACCAACTCTTGCCAAGTGAAAATGGAGTTTCTCGGCAACTTGTTTAACCAATCTTTTGCTTTTCCGGTGAGAGAGTAAGGGAACACTCTCAACCTCAATGATTCTTCCGATACCCTTACCGACTTGTAGAGATTACAAGTTTGCACAAAATTTCTCAAGTGATCATTTGCATCTTCATTCTTATTACCACCAAAGCAACCATGTTGTTCAAGACCTTGAAGAATTACATTTGGGATGCTAAAACTAGCATTGCCATGAATAGGAGGAGGAACTATGGCACTTGCAAAAAAATTCATATCAATTTCTTCCTCAATCTCCTCATCATCTTCATAGTCTCTCATCTCTTGTTGATAGTTCCGAGCACCTCTAGCATACTCTTGTTGATAGTCTCGAGCATCTCTATCATACTCTTGGTTCCGGTTGACATTGCGAGCATTAACTCTATTGGCATTGCCCCCTCGGTTTACATTTGCTCTACCTCCACGGTTTACACCTCAACCCCCTTGGTTCACACCTCGGCCGCCTCGGTTTGCATTGTTTCCACCCCGATTAGCATTACCCGCAACGCCTTCATTTCTTCCAAGATTTTCTTCTTCATTTGCTTGGACCCCCACATTTGCTTGGACAAAAGGGTTGTCATCATGAGGGTTCACATTCTCCACTTGAGGATCATTAGCTTCCTCTTGTATCTCATCTTCGTCCACTTGTTCAACATGGAATGGATAACCCTCTTGGTTGAGTTCTATATGGAACTCTTCATCATATTCTTCTTCATAACCTTGCGGATCCCCATG
The DNA here is from genome assembly GCA_029990575.1 of Petunia axillaris subsp. axillaris. Lineage (NCBI taxonomy): Eukaryota > Viridiplantae > Streptophyta > Magnoliopsida > Solanales > Solanaceae > Petunia > Petunia axillaris. Next base: position 48,211,222 of record JARKNS010000002.1, on the reverse strand, counting down.
TTGTTGATTGTAATAATGGTTGTAATTGGGGTTCCGCAAGTTCCGACTAGGATTTCTCCTATAAGCCATGTTTCACCTACACAAGGTAAACAAAAACCAAAAGTAAAATGCTAGTACTAGCGAACTAAACAACTTTGATTAACTAATGTAACTCAATATTGAAACCGTAGTTCCCCGGCAACGGCGCCAAAATTTGATCCACGCTCAATCTTACACCATTAATAGTGAAGAGCGGTCGTCAAAGTATAATACCCGATGTGAGTCGGGGTCGATTTTCCAAGGGAACTAGCACGTCAAGTGAGAGAATTGCAAATAGATATTCAAATGAGATTTAGTATTGAGTCCTAGAAGTATGATTTGTTTGATAAAAACTATGATTAATTCTAAAGTGTAAGCAATTAAACAAGTGAGTTGTTCGATATTACTAGACTAGGGGTGCAACCAACTAATAGTGATTTCCAACCAACGGGTGTCTTTACTTCACTTTCCCAACACAAGTATAATTACGGTCGAGCATTTCGATCGTGATCTCTAGAATCTTTCTAGCCTAGGAGAGATCTTTCACAATCCGCTCGTCAAAGCCTTAGTTGAATGCTTAAAGCACTACTCAATGACCCGAGGAAATAAGATCTCTTCTTAGCGTAACTCCTTTTAGATGAGTTAGTCTATATAAATAGCCTATCAACTAAAATCCTCGCCAACCCCACTATTCTATACTAGTTAATTTCTTCTGAGTCTTCAACTAGCAATGTAGACAAGAAATCCCAAATATCATGGATTTTGGGATTTTGATGTTATTGTAATGGGGAGTTGGATAATTGTTACTTGTATTATGGTTAGTGAAATAAAACAACACCCATTAATTTTCTATCACAATAGCACAATTCCCCCTAATTATGAATTTAGCTACTCATAACTAGGGTTTGAATCAAAGCAATCAACATGTAATGAAATGATGAATTGAAATCAAACATAGACTTTGGATTGATATATGAATTAATATTCAAAGATACAAGTTTAGAAGCTTACAAAATGATGTTAAGTCTCCAACTTGGCTCACAAAATCGCCCAAAACCTTTAGAGTATAAGTCTAGAATTGAATAATGTTAAAGCCCTAGCTTTTGATATTTATACAAGTTCAGGATCCCGTGTTTTAGGCGGAGCGCCCCAATTCTAGGCAGAGCGCCTAGAAAATTTACACAATTGATCAGCGGCAATGCTTAGGCGGAGCGCCCACTTTCCAGGCGGAGCGCTTGGACCATGTTGGTCTTGGGTGGAGCGCCTAGCTTCAGGCGGGGCGCCTGGATATTGCTTGTCTTGGGCGGAGCGCTTAGGAAATGTGCACACTTGGACAGTGGTGATGCTCAGGCAGAGTGCCTAATCCTCAGGCGGGGCGCCTGGACACTGCTTCCTCTGGGTGGAGCGCCTAATCCTCAGGCGAGGCGCCTCAAGCTGTGGCAAGATGCTTGACATTTTTAATCCAAATCTTGCACATTTAGATTCACTTTTCAATTGATGTTCATACCATCTGGTACAACCTGAAAAATGAGCAATTCACGACATTAATAACACTAAACGTTGCTTTTGGATTCAAAAACGAGAGCTTAGATTAGTCTTTAAGTTGGTAAAATACCAACTTATCATTGTAACTATGGAATATGATAAGAGTGGTGTTTTAAATGAAGAAATGAGAAGAAAATCTCAAGGCTCATCTTCTTCAGCTTCACACTCCGATGTTTTGGTTACTGAAAAACAGGAGGAGAAACAAGTCCAAAGGTCAGAACAACAGAGATAAAAGTAGAAGTAAGTCGAGGTCCAGGTATAAAAATCTTACGTGTGATCATTGTGGCATTCGAGGTCATATTAAGAAGTTTTGTTTCAAATATAAGAAAGAATTGAGACAACAAAAGAAAGAGGGCGACGATGATAATCGTGTTGCTACTGTTGTCAAAGCTGATCTTCTTTTTGCCGATGATGATGAAGATGTCATTAATTTTGTTTGCCATGAGACTAGCTGGGTGGTGGATACAGGTGCCTCTTATCACGTCACGCTGAAGAAAGAGTTCTTTTCTTCTTATACTCCTGGTAATTTTCGGGTATTGAAAATGGGTAATGATAGTGAAATTGAGGTTATTGGCATTGGTACTGTTCGCTTGGAAACTAACAATGGTTCAAGGTTCGTTCTTAAAAATGTCAAACATGTTCCATATATCCGCCTGAATTTGATTTCTGCAGAAAACTTGATGATGATGGCTATTGTAGCACATTTTATAATGGCCAGTGGAAGCTGACTAAAGGTTCTTTAATCGTGGCTCGAGGTAACAAGTCTAGTAACTTGTATTCTATGCAGGGTTCTATTTCTAGTAACTCAGTAAATGTGGTGGAGAGTGATGCTTCATCAGAGTTATGGCATAGAAGGCTGAGTCATATGAGTGAGAAGGGGATTGATTGTTTAGCTAAGAAGAGTTTGCTTTCGGGTGAAAAGCAAGCAAAGTTGAAGAAATGTGTTCATTGCTTAGCCGGTAAACAGAAAAGGGTTTCTTTTCAGAGTCATCCGCCTTCAAGAAAATCTGATTTGCTGGAGTTGGTACATTCTGATTTGTGTGGTCCTTTTAAAGAAATATCTAAAGGTAGTGCACTTTATTTTGTGAATTTTATTGATGATCATTCTCGCAAGCTCTGGATGTTTCCTTTGAAGACCAAAGATCAAGTACTTGATGTGTTCAAGGATTTTCAGGCCTTGGTTGAGAGACAGACAGGGAAGAAATTGAAATGCATCCGCACAGACAATGGTGGTGAATATATTGGCCCGTTTGATAACTATTACAGAGCACAGGGTATTCGGCATCAGAAGACTCCTCCCAAGACTCCTTAGTTAAATGGTTTAGCAGAGAGGATGAACAGAACACTTGTTGAGAGGGTTAGATGTTTTCTTTCAGAAGCTACGCTGCCAGATTCCTTTTGGGCAGAAGCACTTAATATTGCAGCTTATGTTATTAATTTGTCTACTACTGTTGCTTTGGATGGTGATGTCCCTGATAGAGTTTGGGTTGGTAAGTATGTTTCCTATGATCATTTCAGAGTCTTTGGCTGTAGAGCTTTTGTACATGTTCCTAAAGATGAAAGGTCAAAGCTGGATGTTAAAACTAGGCAGTGTATCTTCATTGGTTACGGTCAGGATGAATTTGGCTATCGTTTCTATGATCCAGTTGAGAAGAAACTTGTTAGAAGTCGTGATGTTGTGTTCTTTGAAGACTGAACAATTGAAGATTTTGACAAGGTTGAGAAAGTTAATTCTCAGAGCAGTGAGAGCTTAGTTGATATTGATCCAGTTCCTGTGACTGTTGCACCTGAAGAAAATATTGAAATTCAGATTGATGACCATGTTGATGATCATGTTCAGAATCACCAGCAGGTTAATGAAATTATTGATGCTCCAATTCCTGATAATGTGGTTGGCCAGCAACCAATCATTGTTGATGCTCCAGAGAGTTCACTCAGAAGATCTTCTAGAGTGACCGTACCTTCATCTCGGTATCCTCCCGATGAATGGGTGCTATTGACTGACGGGGGAGAACCTGAATGTTTTGAAGAAGCCATGGAAAGTGAAGTAAAAGAAAAGTGGTTAGATGCTATGCAAGATGAGATGAATTCCTTGCATGATAATCATACCTTTGATTTGGTTAAGCTTCCTAAAGACAGAAAAGCTTTGAAAAACAGGTGGGTTTTTAGGGCGAAACATGAAAATGGTAACCCAGTTCCACGGTACCAGACTAGACTGGTCGTCAAGGGCTTTAAGCAGAAAAAAGGAGTTGATTTTAGTGAGATATTTGCTCATATTGTGAAGATGTCTTCCATTCGTGTTGTTACCTGCTTTTCTCCATGGTGATTTAGATGGTGATTTAGATGAAGAAATTTATATGGAACAGCCTGAAGGCTTTGAAGTCAAAGGTAAAGAGAATTATGTTTGCAAATTGAAGAAGAGCTTGTATGGCTTGAAACAAGCTCCTAGGCAGTGGTACAAGAAGTTTGGGTCTTTTATGCATCAGCAGGGTTTCAAGAAGACTTCTTCATACCATTGTGTTTTTGTGCAGAAATTCTCTGATAATGACTTTATTATTTTATTGCTTTATGTTGATGACATGCTTGTTGTTGGTCATAATGCTTGCAGGATTCAGAAGTTGAAGCAAGATTTGAACAAGTCTTTTGCCATGAAAGACTTAGGACCACTGAAGCAGATTCTTGGCATGCAGATTATTCGTGACAGAGAGGCCAAGAAGTTGTGGTTATCACAGGAGATGTACATTCAAAAGGTACTTCGTCGATTCAGCATGGATAAGGCTAAGGCTGTCAGTACATCTTTGGCTATGCACTTCAAGTTGAGCAGAAAGCAGTGTCCTTCCAGTGCTGCTGAGAATGAAGATAGCAGTTTGATTATGCAATGATTTGCACGAGACCTGATATTGCTCATGCTATTGGTATTGTTAGCTGCTATCTTTCTAATCCAGGAAGAGAGCATTGGAATACAGTGAAGTGGATTATGAGATATCTTTGTGGCACTACTAGTCAGAGTTTGTGCTTTGGTACAAGGAAACCTGTTCTTTGTGGTTACACTGATTCAGACATGACTGGTGATGTCGATACTCGCAAGTTTACTTCTGGCTACTTGATTACTTATACAGGGGGAGCTGTGTCTTAGCAATCTAGGTTGCAGAAATGTGTTGCTCTATCTACTACAGAAGCTGAGCCTATTGCTGCTGTTGAAGGCTGTAAAGAGTTGCTTTGGATGAAGTATTTTTTGAAGGAAATTGGCTTTGCTCAAAAGAAATATGTGCTTTATAGTGACAGTCAGAGTGCTATTCATCCTGGCAAGAATTCTACATTCCATGGTAGATCGAAGCATATTGATGTAAGGTACCATTGGATTCGGGATGTGTTGGATGCTAAACTCCTTTCACTTGAGAAGATTCGCACTAATGACAATGGTTCGGACATGCTTACTAAACCTTTGCCAAGAGGAAAGTTTGAAGAATGCTGTTTGATCGCCGGGATGGCGGTCTCCTCCACATAGTCGGGAGGGGAGAATTGTTGGGGTTATTGGGCTTTCCCTTCCTATGTATATAAAAAACACCTCGTTTGGACCAGCCCACTTGATAGCCCAAGCCCACTAATATAAAGACATATAAAAAGCCAACTTAGGTATGATTTTGGGACATACAAGAGAGAATTCAGCAGCCATAGTGAGTAAAAGGAGAGAGAAAAACGAGCAGAATTTTCTGCACAATTCAACACAGTGCATCTGACTTTAAAACGCGGTTCCCGCTTCGTTTCTAGTGCGATTAAGCTGATTTTTGGACATCACGTTCTTCTCATCTTGATGTTTAACTGGGAACTAAAGGGTTAATTTGGAGCTCTGTAGCATCATATTTCAGCTCGTGAACAGTAGCTGCATTTTTGGTGAATTTACTCATTTCTTCTCTAGTTTTGGTGTTTTTGGTATATGTAGTGTTGCTCCGTATTTGGCACTTGTTGTGTAGCCATTTTGGAGGATATTTGTACTCTTGTTGATCGATTAGTGGACTTTGGTCCCGTGGTTTTTTACCTCTTCACATTGAAGGGGTTTTCCACGTAAATGTGGTGTCTCTTGTGTTTGATTATCTTACTTGCTCATTATTGTTGTTGGTGGCTGCCCCATATTCCATTTGTGCTTAGATTAATTTGCTCCTCTTATTCAAATAGTGTGAGAAATTTTAACTTGGATATTCTTCCGCTTTACCTCATCGTGCAATTATTATTATTGCTTGATTTCTTTCCAACACGTACCTCTAGATTTTAGTTTTCAAGGAAAAATGAAGCTTGCCATGTACATTAAACCTCATCACATATACATAATGCAGAGGTCTTTTTGGCCTGATAGTATAACAGAAGAAAAGGACAATTGGTGCTTAGATATTCGAAAATATTCCAATAATCTCTTCAACCTAGCCATTACAGAACTTATGTTTTTCTAAACTAGCCGTTTGAATATAAGCCTATATAAATCTGCTATACTTTGAACAACACAGATTTTTCCCTCTCTTCTACTGCTTCCTCTTTCTTGAAATGCTTGATTCCCTCTCTAATATTTCTGCTAGTTCTTTTTCTACTCTTTTTAATTAGATGAACTTGTTGAATATTTGGGATACGCCTAATTATCCTTAAGGAGAGTGCTTGCACTTGCACTCAATTTTGCATTCTTCTACTCTCATATTACCGTAGTTTATAACACACTAAAAAATAACTATGACTACAATAGTTGTAAGTTACCCAAATATTCAAGTCAATTAAGGGATGTTTTTATAATATAAAGAACCAGAATGGTGTCTGCGTGACTAGGATAAACATCAATGGGTATTTTTGTAGTATTATCCCAAACACAAGTTTTAAGTGAACAATCCTAACCCACGTCTTTTCTTCTGTGCCTCACAAATTTTCAAGAAATGGAAATGATCCACAACTCCTCGTACTCCTCCTACATGGTAATAACAACAGTAGAATCCCATCTCACCAAATAATACTAGCACTATAGACATGGCAACAAAAGCAGAGCTGGTCTTCATTCCATCACCAGGACTAGGCCATGTGGCCTCTGCCGTTGAAATTGCAAAACTAATTCTTGAAACAGATGAACGCCTCTCCATTTCTCTACTCATTATGAAACATCCCACAGATTTTGGCGTTCAACCTTACCTTCAATCACTCCCTTCACATTCCCGCTTGCAATTCATTGATGTTTCATTAGACCTGAAAACAGCTGCTGAACTCTTGTCTAACAAGGACAGGTTCTTGTATGATTTCGTTGATGGTCACAAACCAAAGGTAACAGAATTTGTTCACAACAATATTATTACTAGTAATAGTGGAGGCTCTTCTAAACTTGCTGGCTTCGTCCTTGACATGTTCTGCATTTCCATGATTGACGTGGCTAATGAATTTGGTGTTCCTAGTTACATTTTCTTCACTTCGGCTACTGCTTTTCTTGCATTGTCACTTCATTTTGAGGCTTTGAGGAATAACCTGAATGAAGAAGATGCTGCGTCCAAGTATGATTACTCTGAGTCTAATGAGGAATTGTCGATTCTTGGTTTCAAAAATCCATATCCAGCGAAACTTTTACCTAGGCCAGCTAAATCTGTTACACCTAGTTCAATTATGTACTTCAATGGTATCCGTCGTTTCAAAGAGACGAAAGGCATTATTATCAATACGTTCGCGGAGCTTGAACCTTTTGCTCTTCAGGCTCTCTCTGATGCTAAAATTCCTCCGCAGATTTACCCAATTCGACCTGTAATTAGTCCAGAAGACGGTAACAAGAAAGAGGAAACCGAAAGCATTGTCAAGTGGTTGGATGAGCAGCCACAGTCATCTGTAGTGTTCTTGTGCTTTGGAACATTGGGAAGTTTTGAACCTGAACAAGTCAGAGAAATAGCAATTGCATTGGAGCGAAGCGGTCAACGATTCTTGTGGTCCTTAAGAAGGCCTCCACCAAAGGGAAAAGTGGAAATGCCAAGCAATTATGACAACTCTGAGGAAGTGTTGCCAGAAGGGTTCTTGGAAAGGACAAAAGGGATTGGGAAAGTGGTAGGATGGGCACCACAAGTGACTGTATTATCACATCCTGCAGTGGGAGGATTTGTGTCACATTGTGGGTGGAATTCTGTACTAGAGAGTGTGTGCTGTGGAGTGCCTATTGCTGCTTGGCCATTGTATGCTGAACAACAGATGAATGCATTTTTGTTGGTTAAAGAATTGGGACTAGGAGTGGAGATTCGGATGGACTATGTTAAGGACTTTGAAGGGAAAAATCCGGTTGAGATTGTAAGTGCTGAGGAAATTGAAGGCGCGATAAGGAAGCTTATGGGTGAGGGTGAAGAAAATGAAGTGAGAAAAAGGGTGAAGGAAATGCAAGAGAAGAGCAGAATAGCCATGGAGGAAGGTGGATCATCTTATACATCTCTACGGCTTCTGATTGAGGATCTCATTAGTAATGTTTCCTAAGGATTTTCACTCGAATATATATGCAATGTCATTAGCGGGCAAATTAGTATTACTCCGTTCCACAATTGTAATTCCGTCGAGGAAACTCTCAAACGTATATATGTTGTAAGGTTGTCTGCTTTAAGCCAAGTCTGCACAAATTTTCCACAACGTCTCACACCATTAAAAGGTTCTTATACTTTATAAGTAGGCTCCCAAACATTTTATCTTCTGACGTGCCAATTTTGTTTGCACTCCTGATAACCCCCCACCATTGGAGCCCCTCTATTTTTTTGTGTGTTACTGGTTTTACTTTCTTGTCCACGGTATAATTGTATACTTTAGATGATGACTTGATCAAACGTTAAGGAGCAATAGTAAGAACTTAAAAACACTTCCTTGAATTCACCAGTGGAACGGTTGAATAATACCTTAAGATATGATTATATTTTTCAGTCTTAAAATGAGTGTCTATCTTTCTTTTTAGTTTATCTAAAAAAGAATCTCTTTTATATTTGGTAAAACTTTAATTTCAAGATTTGTTTTGAACTACAGAATTTAAAGGCACTGGCTCACATTACACACAGCTTTAATTTTAAACCAATAATTTCAAAAATCTTTCCTATTTTCTTAATCTCCGCACCAAGTCAAACTCAAACACTCATTTTGAGACCGAGAAAGTATGTTTTAGAATCTTTTCTAATTACGAAATGCTTAGGTCAATAGTACATACATACAGCTAACAATAACAACAACATACCTTATGAGATCCCACAAGTGGGGTTTGAGAACGTGAGATATACGCAAACCTTACTTCCACGGTTCCACCAAGGTAGAGAAACTGTTTTTGGGAGACCCTCGACTAACGAAAAATAATTTGAAAACATGTTAGAAACAAATCAAGATGCAAATAACATGTTAAAGGAAGTGTTGACATAAACTAAAGACTACCCAAGGTAAACAAAAATACCCACAATAACGACGAATAATAAGATAGAAATGACATATATAATATTACCAAAATCACTCAGCTGCTATCTAACCTTCTAGCCTAATATTCGACATCCACATTCTCCTATCTAGGGTCATGTCCTCGGTAAGCGAGGGGTGAGCCACTTCCTGTTTATTACCTCGCCCCAAGTCTTCTTCGGTCTAGCTCTACCCTTCCGTAGACCTAAGACTGCCAACCTCTCGCACCTCCTCATAGGGGCATCCCCACTCCTCCTTTTCACATATCCAAACCAACGCAACCTCACTTCTCACATCATGTCCATTAAGGCCACTCTCACCTTATCGTGTATCACTTCATTCTTAGACCTGTTTGTTTATAAAACTTGGGACCAAAATTTGGGATAGTATTTAAAATATTTGTTTGTATATACAATTTGTCCAAATTTTGAAAACACAATCTTTAACTTCCCAAATACTGGTCTCAACCGGTATTTGGGAGTTTCTGGGAATTTTTTTTTCACTCATAAAATTTCAACTTTTTTTCAAGTGAAATTTATGTCCAAACACAACTTCAACTTCCAAGACCTATTTTTTAACTCAACTTCAAAAACTCAAAATTTTCAGATTTCAACCAAATCATGTCTAAATACTAGCATAATCTTATCTTTCTTTGTATGTCCACACAACATACATATAACTGTCATAAATAATTTTAAAATTCTCAATCACATCGAATTTGCTCAATCAAAAAATTTTGTATTAATGGACTTTTGAGTGACTTAATCTATATTATTATAAAAGTACGAAGGTTTTAGTGAAATGTCATTTGCCTTTTTTACCTTTTTAAGTGTCTTTTAGTTTGGATAAAATTGTAATTTTTATATAATTAATTTTTACAAAAACTTTGTTTTCTCGGTGGAATACATTGTCATATTTAAAACCTTTACCTAATAAGAGTTTGCATTGTATTCTAACACCATCAAGTGTTCTACCTATAGTTGAAGTCCCAAAGCTGTGTCAACTATTCTACATGATAAAATAAGGTGGCTACATGTACGTATATTTACGAGGTCAAAAACATCTTTAATTTCTTTGTTTCACTTGGTGCTCCTCGATAAGTCTTTGTAATGGCTAATCAAATCATAGTTTTCCTTACGTAGTTTTGTTTGCTTTAGATTGTCTCTTCATCCTTTTTATTTTAATTGCTGAAAACTTTGAATTTCTTGTAGTTTATCTTTGCTTTGTAGTGCATTAGTTCTAAAAGTCACTTTATATACTTAACTTATGTATTCATATAAGTTTGACCGTGATTTGTTATGCAGCAGGGTTTCGCTAATCAACTCTCAGAAGTTGTTCCGACTGAGAATATTGTCCACATATTGAATATACATTGAGGATGAACACCTTGCTTGAAATAATTTTTGATACTATTATAGGTAAACATTCATGTCGTGATTTAATAATTTAATTATGTTGTATTAAAATTTTTATTTCCTTCATTGTTAGGTACCTCAAATTCAGTTAAAGTCGAGGGTCTTCTAAGTCTATGTTGCTTTTAGTGCAAGGTTATTCAATGCTTAATTCAGTTAAAGCCGAGGTCTTCTAAGTCTATGTTGCTTTTAGTACTTGGTAAAAAGTTCTTTTATTATTCAATGCTTAAGCTGTTTTTGAGATCCAATTTTTTGCTTTTATCTTAATTTGGTCTCTCGAGCAGTGTTTGATACAGATTCCTTTGACTTTTATCGAGATGAAGACTCGCTCGAGTAGGATAATTGATGGCATACTTTTCTAGGTGATATTAACGGCAGCTAAACGAAGGCTATATATTGTACAAGGTAATCTAATTTGGTTCACGTAATTTCTCCTTAGTAAAACCTCAATATTGTGTGCATTTGTTCCTCTGAATTTTTTTCTTGTCTAATGAAAATATTTTATGCTATTATTTTAGCCAAAGACGAATACATTAGATTTAAAAATTTTGAAGCAGTGTCCCAAAAGCTGAAGGAGTCTTCTAACTTTGAATATCATCAGTTACAAATTGCAATGAGAATGAAACTTGTACAGAAGTTTGAACTCTTTTGGGTAACTAAATAGATTGTTTCAGTGTTTAAAGGGTGTCATGGAACCTAAATAGATTTATAAAAAGGACTCGATGAGAGCACCACTCACCAGACAACTCTAATGGGTATCAAACTAAACTTCAAATATAGTAATTGTATCATGATTTCTTTTTTATTTAATAATAATTTATCGTTAATTAATTTGATTCTTGATATGTAATTTTGAATGGTTGATCATTTTTTAATTTTCTTTTGACTCTGTTGTTTTTTTTTTTTTTGTGTTTGTAGGTTTGCAAAAGACTGTTGGGTTCAGAAGTACTCGGAAATATTATGTGTAAATTTTATAATCTTGAACATATATATTGTAAATTTAGTTCTCTATGTATGTAATTTGGGAAAAAATTTGTGCTTTGATTATGTTGTAGGATGATATGTTTATAAGATATTACTTCAAATAGAAGAGGAATTGAGTTTCTAACTGTAATTATATTGGTGATTTTCTTTGTTACGTTTCATGTGATTGTTTAAGATCTAATATTGACTATATATGACATATTGATCACTAATATACTCTACAATTCTTATTATTCTACTTGTTCCTCGGGCTATGATCCAGATTTCAACTTTCAATACCATGAAATCCTATTAAAGCAGGCATATGGATATTTTGATTCAAGTACGAGGTATTTGAGAAAAAATAAGTTCCTTTACTAGATTATTCTAATGTCATACATATCTATTGTCTAAGAATTCATATCCTTTTAATTCCACAAAATATTGGTCTGAGTGTGTTGAAGTCCACATGAAGCTGTTTTAAAGGACTTTTCTCTAGGAATAGGTTGAACTGAAACTAAAGATTGCTCGACTATCTAAAGTGAAAGAGATAAGTGGAGTCTACTTTTCTTTCTATGTTATTGGTTCGAATTTCTGAGATGAAGTTCATATTAGTTTCATCGTTTTATTTTATTTTTGGTTAAAATATGAAATATTATATATATATTAAGGCATGCTAACAACTGGCATAGCTACCTGTTGTGCATTAAAGTTGTCAAGTTTGGCTAATAGGTTACATGCATCAAAAGAGATGCTTCTTAGGTACATGTACCCATTTTCATCATACAAAACATGAGATAAAATACTAATAGTAGGTGGTTGGGCAAATGACAACAAAGAGGATGTACGATCTCCGCTTAATCCTTCCTTAGCCAAGAGATCTGCCACTTTGTTTTGTTCTCTGAAACAGTGTTTAATTTCCACGTGGTGCAGGTCCTCCATCAACTTTCTGCAATCATTAGATAAAGCACAATAGTGGTAGAGGATTTAGTCAATATTTCCACTGTTTGTGATGAATCTGTCTCAATTATGGCTGGGATGAGATTGTTTTCTTTTAAAACGTTTAATCCCTTGCCATAATGCCATGAGCTCAATGTTAGAGTTATCGGTACAACATTTATGTTTGTAGAAGCCCATGATCCATTTTCCGGCGTGGTTCCTAACTACCCCCTCCAATTTCCCCGTTACCTAGTTTAGCAGCTCCGTCAATGTTTAGTTTATAATAATTGGGAGGAGGAGGATGCCATTTTAAATCTAGGGTTATGGAGTGTGAAAGAGGAGAATTATGTTTGACTATATAGACAAATTCCATGGTACGATTATGAATCAAAGCCATAGATGGATCATTTGAAAAGTTATTATGGTGATTGTTATTTCGATTGATCCAAATGTTCCATAATAGAAAAGGAAAAAAATCAGTCCAATCATAATAGGAGTGAGAAATATTTCCTTTGGCTTTAAGGATCCAGTCAAGCCAATGAATATTGTGATCATTGTAGGAGTTTGTATTGATAAGAAGATCTTGCCAAATTCGAGAAACTCTTTTACAATGAAGAAATATGTGTTGAATTGTTTCTTCCTGAGAGGGGCAAGAAGGGCACCTAGAATTGATATTAATACCTATATGACTAAGGTAAACTCTAGTAGGGAGTCTATCATGATAACAAAGCCATAGAAATTTTTTTATTTTATTGAGGGTTTTGAGCTTCCAAATCCAAGAGAAGTTTCTATTGGAACTTGAGGGAATGCCATCAACATGGTTTCTCACAGATTTAGTGTTGAATTGACCATTTGAAGAGAGCTTCCATCTTGGTTTATCAATACTTTTAGTGAGAGTAGGAAGATAGTTACTAGTGATAACATTCTCAATTTCTTGAGGAAAGATGAAGGAGAATTTTGATAGATCTCATTTGCCTTCTGAATTTAGCTTATCTATAATTATATTTTCTTCATCTATATTCAGAGGGCCCTAGATCAAATGCCTGATGATCTTATTTGGGATCCATTCAGTGCTCCAGAATTTGATACTCTTTCCATCTCCAATGGTCCAATAGGTTCCTAAATTACAATAATTAAACCATAAAGGAAATTTTTCCAAGTTCCCTGGTAAGAGGGTTTAGTGGTAATAGTACCAGTGTCAGGATCTCTTTTAGTATATTTGGAAATAAGAGTATTAGCCCAAAGAGTAGAAGTATTTGCGGTAAGACGCCAGGCTAAGTTGACCAAAGAGGCTTTATTTTTGGTTTCAGCTTTGATCATACCCAAGCCTCCCGTTGCTTTATCACTTGTAAGAGTGTCCCAATTTAGAAGGTGCAGTTTATTTTTCTCAGGAGTACTCCCCCATATAAAATCTCTTTGGATTTTATCAATAGAGTTACAAACTTTTTTGGGGAGTTTGTGAAATTGCATAATATAATTTGGTAGTGAGTTTAGAGTAGCTTTAGCAAGGGTTGTGCGCCCAGCTATATTAAGGAATTTAGTTTTCCAACTTGCCAGTCGATTATTCATAGAATCTAGAATGCATTGGAAGTCTTTGGCTTTTGAATTTTTATCAAAAATAGGAAATCCCAAGTATTTTCCAAATGTTGAGCTTTGTTTGAATTTTAGAGAATAAGATATAATATCTCTAACCGTAGGATCACAATTATTAGAGAAGATAATTTTAGATTTAGTTTGGTTGATTTTCTGGCCAGATTGATTACAAAAGGAGGCGAGGGTATGGCTCACAGCTTCACAATTTTTACTATTGGCTTTACAAAAAAGGGTAAGGTCATCTGCAAAAAAAAAAAAAAAAAAAAAAAAAAGGCGAGAGATGTGAGGACCATTTCTAGAAATTTTAATAGCATCCCAATTTCCATCAGAGACTTCACTATGAATTCTTCTAGATAACATTTCCAAACATAAGATGAAAATATAAGGGGATAAAGGATCCCCTTGTCTTATGCCTCTAGAAGGAGCGAAGAACTTAGTTTTCCTACCATTTATCAGAATAGAGATTGAAGAAGTAGTGATACATGACATGATATGTTTTACCAAGTTGGCAGACAGCTTAAAATATTGAAGGATTTTATGAATAAAGGCCCACTCAAGCCTATCAAAGGCTTTTTCAAGATCTATCTTGAGGGTCATATAGGCGATACTACCTTTTTTGCTTTTGAAGGATTTAATGACCTCTTGAATGATAATAGCACTGTCACAAGTCCTTCTATTTTTAAGGAAGCTGCTTTGACAAGGACTTATGATAGTGTTAAGGAAGGGTTTTAACCTATTGGCAATAATTTTAGTAACAATTTTATAAATAGTATTGCAGAGTCCTATAGGTCTAAAATTTTTAATATCATTTGCATTCTCAAATTTAGGGATAAGGCAAAGATAAGTTTCGTTTAGATTTTGAGGCATGCAACTAGAATTGAAGATCTTATGGCATTGGTTAAGGAAAGATAGTCCTACAATATTCCAATATTCTGAGAAAAAGAAAGGTTGGAGACCATGTGGTCCAGGAGAATTAAAAGGTTTAAAAGATCTCAAGGTCTGAAAAATTTCGGCATTGGAAATAGGAGCTGCTAGACTAGATAAATCTTGAGGCGATAGTGAGAAATCATTAGAGCTCCCATGAATACAATAAGAAAAAATGTGATCAGTTTTAAATAAATTTTCAAAATAATTTAAAATATGGGCTTCAATATCATTTTGATTGAAAAACATATTGCTATTAGAGTCTTTAATAAAAGCTATTCTATTATTCCTACGCTTATTTAAGGTAGTAATATGGAAAAAACTAGTGTTAGCATCTCCATCTGTCAACCAATTAACTCTAGATTTCGTTTTCCAAAAATCTTCCTCATTTTTTAAAATGTTGTTAAATTTCCGTTGTAATTTGGAGTCTAGATTTTGAAGAAAACTACTAGTAGAGTTATTAGCAGAATTTTGAATACCATGCGAACGAGCAAGAATATCCTTTTTCTATTTAAAAATATTACCAAAGCAATCATGGTTCCATTGAGTGACTTTAGTTTGAAAAGTTCTGGAGCCTTCATGAAAATCAGTACGTCTATCCCAAGAACTAGATACTACATTAATAAGAGCATGATGGTTACACCACATTTTCTCAAATCTAAAGGGTTTCTGACTATTATGAATTTGGTGTTTATGAATTTGAATGAGTAAGGGGGTATGATCAGAGTGGGTTCTAGGAAGATGAGAGACTAAAACATCAAGAAACAACTTAATCCACTTGTCATTAGCAAAAAAATCTGTCCAACCGTTCAAGAATTAACTTACGCGAAGCTTGCTTATTAGTCCAAGTGAATTTACTTCCCTTATAACCAAAGTCTTGCAATTTACAGGTGTTCAGGCAGTTTCTAAAGGCAGTACAACGAGTAGAATTAACACTCCTACCACCCCGTTTATCATAAGAAGTAAGTACTTCATTAAAATCACCACCCAATAACCAAGGCATTTTAATATTATTATGAATATTTATAAGACTGTTCCATAGTAAAAGTCTATCATTATAAGAATTGCTCGCATAAACAGAAGAAAATAAAAAAGGGTGAGAATAGGGCATTACCTTCACCATTGCATGAATATCTTGGTTAGTTACATGAACATCCTCCACTGACACAACATTTGCATGCCAGAGAACAAATAATACCACCAGAACGGGCATCCACAGGAACTTCTAACATGCCCGTAAATTGAAACTCATTTCTAATACTAGAGTGATCAGATATATGTGTTTCAAGCAAAACAACCAAGCAAGAATGGTGATAATTAAGGGCAGACCTAAAGTTTCTACGAAAGTTTGCATTATTTGCACCCCTGACATTCCAAACTAAGAAATAAATGGCTCTATTCATTGACATGTTTAGGTGCTGGGGTGGTGAGATAGGGTTCTCCTCGTTTTGGAGCGGTCGGCTCCCCAAATAAAAATTGGCATCCCATCGTTTTAGCTTCAACAGTTGATGAGAAAATGAAACTGCAAAAGGCTTAAAACTCATTGACATGAGATAATTTTGTGCATTAACTCTTGGCATCTTGAGTGTTTCTGTATGAATTAAACTTATGTCATATTTGGAATAAGAATACAGAAACTGTGAAAACTTGAAGGCTCTAAAGCCTCTAAAGTACAAAGTATCTCACTGAAGTTTAACAATTTTATGTTATCTAATTTTTTTTTAATTTTATTTTGATGTTAGAATCGTATAGGTACTGAATATATATGTTAACTCCGCCTTTGAAAAGACGTAACGTACTCTCAGGAAAAGAAGATTATGTAAGATATATAGAAATATCAATGCAAGAAAATAAGAGATAGGAAAGAAATGTGTATTCCCAGTAATGTAAGAAAGAAATTCTTATTGCTTTTAGTGTTTCTTTTATATTCCTACGGTCTGAGGAGAATTGCGAAGTCAGATAGAGTATTGATCTTTGCATTTCATTTTAAACTGAATTTGGATGGAATACTATATATTGATGGTAGAGAGACAAGTCAACAAAGAAAATAATTAGTTTAAAAGGCAAGCAAAATCGGATCTATCTGCCCAAACTGGAGTCTCATATATTGTGTTTTGCATTGTTTTAATGCATGAAAAACCATCACGGTCAATTTTTTCAAGAACTTACACCCTTGTTTATATCTCATAACATCAGAATTAGTGAAATTACAAATTATGTCTACCTTACTCAATGTAATTCTTCACTTTCAGTGGTTCGAATGATAATTAATCATTTATATTTCAACAACACTCATCACTAAAAATTAATATACTCACCTTTAATTTCATCATTTTTAGCTTGCACTTGTTTTATACAAAATTCTGTTTAATACCGCACACACTCGAGCTAACAATATTTATTTTTCAAATGTTTGTATTGATGGACGTCAAGTATATATACAACGCACGTATTCAAAGACTAGTGGGTATAAATATCGCAGCAATATGTATCACGTGTTAGACTTTTATTATTAGTCTCATTTTACATATAATAATCTGAAACTTGCTCTAGTTTCTATACCCAAACTTGCTCACTTCCACATGATCCTCTGTGCAGTACCGAATAGCAAGGTATGCACTATGCACTAGGTGATTCTAAGCAATGTTCGCCCATGCTTGTGGGGGCCAACTAGTATTGTCATTCATGTATCAATTTACTTCCCGTACAAATTTAAATGTCTTTTTTTTTTTTTTTTTGGTTTATTCTAAAAATAATTCTATTATATTTAATAAGTTGACAATTCAAACATCACATGACAAGTTTAAAGTCATAAAATCAAAGGATATTTTAATATATTACATACCTCTTTAATTTAGGATCACAAAATTGAAAAGTCTTTCTATATTTCTTAAATTTCGTGTCTAATCAAACTTAAACACTTAATTGGGACAGAGGGAGCAATTAGAACCAAACTACAATAATGAGAAGTGTTTCGAAGGTGTCAACTTCATAGGTCCTTGGAGGAGGGAATGTTTGATTGGGCACAAATTAAAAAAAATAATTAAAATTTATAATTTAAAATAAGTTATTACAAAATTGTATTATTATAAATTATCTTAGTAAAGATAAGATAAGAAGTTTAAATTAAATTATATTTAAATAAAAGAGTATAATATTTTCTTTTAGAGAGACTGAAAATAAAAATAGGCTACACAACATTGAGTTATTGAGATAGATGGAGTACGAAATGCCATGGGAGAGAGAGGAGGAAATGGAAATTGATAATTGTGGGACCTAATGCCTACCTCTGGCTTTTATACACCAAGTCATAGTTGTGCCTTAAATAAAAAAAAATATCGAGATATAGGAGGTTGTTATAAGTGAGAGACAGGCAGTCGACTATCTAGCGGGTGTATTTTTCTGCACTAGGAATCTTACACATTTGGAACTCACAAAGAAATACTAGCAACAAAATAATGGCACAAATCAAGAACATGGAGTTGGTGTTGATTCCTTGCCCTGGAATCGGTCATATTATGCCTGCAATGGAGATGGCAAAGCTCCTTATAGCTAGAGAGCAAAATCTTTATATTACAGTGCTCATGATGAAGGTCCCTTTTGACCCCAAGTTCAATTCTTACATTCAATCACTCGCTTCCAATAGTACTAATTACCACACCTCGCGAATTAAGTTCATGGAACTTGCTCATGAGGAAGAATCCGCCTTGCAACTCCTTGATAAGAGCGCCATTGGATCACTATTCATCGAAAGTCATAAGCCTCAACTAAGAGCTGCTGTGGCTGAAATTCTGAAGTTTGGGACAAATACATTGGCTGGTGTTATCATAGATTGGATTTGCTCCACAATGATAGACGTGGCCGATGAATTTGGACTCCCAAACTATCTTTTCTACTCATCTGGTGCTGCAACAATAGGCCTTAATCTTCATTTGCTTAGTTTAAGGGATGATCTCAACATAGATGTGACTAGTTACAATGATGACACTGAAGCAGAGCTCTCAATCCCAAGTTATCTCAACCCATTTCCTGCTAAATGTTTATCTCTTATAGTCCTTGACAAGGAAGGTGATTCCACCAGGTTCCTTGATCTCACCAAAAGGTTTCAGCACACAAAAGCTATTTTAACAAACACTTTCTTGGAGCTCGAATTCTATGCAATAAAATCACTCAATCAAGAACAGAAAATGCCCCCTTTATATCCAATTGGACCACTGTTGAACTTAAATAATGATCATGGTTATCCTCAAACGTCTTCAAACGAGATGATTATTCAATGGTTAGATGATCAGCCTGCTTCATCCGTTGTATTCCTCTGTTTTGGGAGCTTTGGATTTTTTAACGAAGAGCAAGTAAAGGAGATTGCCCATGCTCTAGAAAATAGTGGGTGTCGGTTCTTGTGGTCGCTTAAGAGACCACCTACTGGAGGTGATATATCTCTTCCTGGTGGCTATTTAAGCCCACAAGAAGTGCTGCCAGAAGGATTCTTGCAAAGAACACAAGAGATTGGAAAAGTGATAGGATGGGCACCCCAAGTGGCCATTTTGTCTAATTGTGCAGTTGGAGGTTTTGTGTCACACTGTGGGTGGAATTCAACTTTAGAGAGTATTTGGTTCGGAGTGCCAATGGCTACTTGGCCTATTTATGCTGAGCAGCAAGCAAATGCATTTCAGCTATTGAAGGATTTGGAAATAGCAGTGGAGATTAAGATGGATTATAGAAAGGATTTTAGACAGGCGAGTAAAATGGAACAGATAGTGAAAGCAGATGTTATAGAAAAGGCTATAAAACAGCTAATGGAGCCTGAAAATGGAACTAGGATGAAGGTGAAAGGCATGCAGGAGAAGAGCAGAGCTGCATTAAAGGAGGGTGGCTCTTCTTATGACTTTCTTGGACGATTCATTCAAGATATCATGGATAATGTTCAATAATTGGCGCTTTGTATAAGTAAATGACATGATTAAGTAAATAAAATGTGTCATCTATATTATATATATGATACTATACAATTCAGTTACTTTATTCTAATCCGCAGCAAAAACTAGTAGTAGATGTAGCTTTTGGTAATTGTCCCAGACATACCTATTGAAACCTCTATATATAATACAAGTTTTTATGTAACTACCATTTGTTCAAGAAGAATTATCAATCATCTTTTATTGTTTTCTCTTATTCATTATCGTCGGAAAGCAAGAAACTACTATTACTAGTAGAATTTATACTCTTCTTGCCATAATTTTGTTAACTAGATCTTTTCTGATTTGATTCTATATGCATAATTTTATAAAACTTGCATTTACAATCTCTGTTCTGGTAAATGTTCGAATTACTGGTAGTACTTAACTAAAATCACATCCAAAGACCATTCTTTCAAGATGTCAGGGATAATGTTCAATAATTGATACAACAGTTAAATAAATGAAATATTTCATCTTTGAAGCTTCTGTGAAGGTAATAGAATTCAGTTACTCGAATTCAGTTACTCCCTTAATTCCATTCTCAAACAACAACCAGCAGATGTAGCGTTTGACAATAGTTGCAGATATATCTATTCAAACATTTTTTTAAAAGTGCATATAGTTACAATGAGTTACTCCTAATTTCACATGGAAGTAATATGCACTAGTATATTACATCCATCATACTACTTTCAAAACATGAACCTCATTTGTGTATATGTCAGATTACTAAAATGTCCTTAGCCCAAAATACTCATATTAAAGCATTAAAAAAAGGTCTGGACAGCTCTCTAATCAATCGATACCTCTCCGAAGAGTTACCAACATTTAGTTTCACTCTTTAAAAATTAGTTCCATCCAAACAACCATCCTCCTTGCTCGAGTTTTCTATTTGGTCAATGGAATTTCACTGCCAACTACTCTCCTTTCACTTTCTAAGTCTTTCTTTGTCAGGAATTTAAAGTCGATAACTCTTATTATGTAAGTTCGAATATCATTCTTTATATTTGCATATTTAAATTTCTTGGTATTTCTTCTGTTATCACGATTTATTTTGTTAAGGAGATGCCTTGCGTTAATCACAAAAATAAATTGTCAAAAAAGTGAAAATAAAATAGCAAACAACTCCCAATTAGCCAAAGCTTTATTTTTGAATATTTACATGATTGTTTGCCGGGTACCACCATGATTGGAGCATAAACATATTGACAGGTTTGATTTCTTTCTCTTTTATAACACTTCTGGTTGCTTTCGCGAGTGTTAATGATTCAGTAAATATATATACAAACTGCCAATGCTAGATGAATTTTTTTATGCCCTTGGTAGGCTTAATTATTTTTTGATAGTTAGTAGGATTTAGGAATGCACAAGTACATACTTTCTTTTCATAAACTAATTAAAATAAGATATCAGCCAACTGCGTAATATTCTTAATAGGTTAATCAAAGCAGATATTTTGTCTAAAATATGTAAATGTGGACTTCAGTAGTGGGAAAAAACTTTACATTTTAGAACTTCTGACATTAATTTGGTTCATACTCGACAAAAATTGAATAGTTTGTCCTCAACTAGATTACTTATGAGAAGTTCTTACTCTACTCAATTGTTGGATACATGGAATTTTGTTTGTCACTATTCAAAAGCGGAAATTATTATCTAGCAGAATTTTGATTATCCTACAAATACTACACTCCCTAACATGAACAATGGGATTGAGTGATTGACTAGAAAACCAGCTTGAACCGGTCCAATATCTTTGAAGTCAATGTATGACCCCGGTGTCAGGAGAATATGTTTAACAATTACAAATCAATGGAAGAACCCAAGTTCGCATGTACAAGTTATAGCAGAGTACGGCGGACCTGCACCTGGAGCATATAGCCAGTGTAGATTGGTAAGCTATTTTATTATTCATTACATGGTAGAATTGAACATGGTAAATGTGACCCTATCTATCTGAATAATTTAAAGCAATGTTCTCCATTTATTTTGCAATTATCTAATTAACAACAGCTTATTAGAGACAAAACTTAAATGGTTTATCCTTATGCTTAGATATCATTACTTTTTCTGTAAGACTTTCACTGAGTTAAGTACATTTTCTCACGCTACACGTTGACGAGCACATTCTAAAATGCGGAACTAATAAGAGCACGGGATTGCAGGAACGTGAGAAAGTATGTCCGAGTAATTGTTCGTGCACCGTAATGAATGTTATATTGCGAATAGGTTAGATATGTAAATAAGTTAGCTATGTAAATTGTATATTGCGCCAAGCCCGTTAAATTTACTTTGTCCCTAAGTTAGGTTTACTAGGTTTTCTCTTGTTATAAATAGGGACTCCCTTCATCAATGAAAGCAAGAGTTTTCATCCAAATCTTATTCTTCTATTATGTGAGTGTGTTCGGTTTTACATGGTATCAGAACCACCGTGAAACTCTTCGAGTAGAAAAGTAATGGCGGCTCCAGTAGGAGATGCTGCAGTCGTACGGAAGACAATCTCTCTGTACGATATCACCTCAAATGATAATCCTGGTTTGATTATCACACAGGTCCAGTTGACCAGTGAAAACTATGAGGAATGGGCGCGGTCGGTTAGAACGGCGCTGCGTGCAAGAAAGAAGTTTGGTTTTGTTGACGGATCGATCAAGATGCCCGATGAAAAGTCGGTCGATTATGAGGACTGGTGGACTATCAATTCTCTTCTGGTGTCGTGGATTAGGAATTCGATCGAGCCTACTCTTCGAACCACCATATCGCACATGGAAGTGGCGAAAGATCTGTGGGAGAGTATTCGAGAACGTTTTTCCGTGGGAAACGGACCTCGGATTTAGGAATTGAAAGCGGCTTTGGCCGGTTGTAAGCAAAAGAGATTAACTATTGGTGCTTACTATGGAAAACTGGCTATGTTGTGGGAAGAACTAGGAAATTGTGATAAGTTTCCAACATGTTCGTGTGGAAACTGCACTTGCAATCTAACGGTTTCACTGGAGAAGAAAAGAGAAGATGATAGGGTTCACTTATTTCTTATGGGTCTGGATGAAAGTCTTTATGGAACCGTCCGTTCCAATCTCTTGGCTCAGGATCCGTTGCCATCGATGAATCCAGTCTACCAAAAGGTAATCCAAGATGAACGGATCAAGGGGATGGCACAAACTCAGGAAGAACGAGGGGAGGTGACAGCGTTTGCTGCACGAAGTTCACCTCCACCGAAGACAAGTTATAAGGAGTGTCACTTATGTGATCGAGGAGGACATCCTCCGGAACGCTGCTATGAAGTTATTGGTTATCCGGAGGGTAGGTGCATTATCCGAAGCAAGGTTCTTCGAATGGAGGACGTGGTAGAAAAAGAGTTGAAGGTAACAGAAGTGGAAGAGGTCGTGGACATCAACAGTTTGGTTCGAATGCTGGTCGAGGACGTGGCAATAATCGAGCAAATGCTGCTCAAGCTGAGTTCGAGAATGGAGAAAATGGACATATGAGTGTGCCCGAACAAACTAACTTGTCTGGAATAACAGGTGATCGGTTGCAGATGCTTTTCGATTTGCTGAAAAAGGAGAAGGCAAGCACAAGTGAACCATCGATTGGTAAGAAAATTTATCTTTCATGGATTATTGACACGGGGGCGTCAAATCACATGACCGATCAGATAAGTGCTTTGGAGAATTTACGAACAATACCAAAGTGTCCGGTAGGTTTACTGAATAGAAGTAGTACAATGGCGACTTAGGAAGGATCTATCATATTCAACGAAGACATTGTTGCTCCCAACGCACACGCAAGTATACGCGGTCGACAAGTAATAAAATGATAAATCGAAT
The DNA here is from genome assembly GCA_029990575.1 of Petunia axillaris subsp. axillaris. Taxonomy (NCBI): domain Eukaryota; kingdom Viridiplantae; phylum Streptophyta; class Magnoliopsida; order Solanales; family Solanaceae; genus Petunia; species Petunia axillaris. Next base: position 48,187,627 of record JARKNS010000002.1, on the reverse strand, counting down.
ATCGTTCCCACGAGGACTAAGCAGACTAATACTTAACAAACAATTCCTCCAAACTACTCAGGGGTCTTTTTCTTGGTTGTAAGAGTTTTTATAACTAAAGTGCAGTAAGTGAAGTGCTAAAGGTGTAGTCAAGCAATGAGAAATACTTTGATTGTTAACAATATCAAGAGAGTGGTCCAGGGTCAGAGTTACGAACAATCCAGTTGATGTATCCAATTGATTCCACTTCTTAAATCCCGGGTTACTAACTGACAGAGTAAATGTAACTGTGAAAACCTTTCAGTTCTTCACAGTCTATGCAAGCTACTTCAATCCATATATGTCTATGGGTTAAATCACATGCACACATTAAGATTCATGTAATGAGTTAAACTAGGCAAGCAAGTATATGTCTATCCTACCCGCGAATTGATTCCCCGATGCCCGGGTTCACAAACTAGTTCTATTCTTTCTTATTACGTAATTAGATTCTCTCTGTCAAGTTCAATCCAAAAACCATAGATGATGTATAATTATCGAGCTCTAACAATTACACATGTGAAATCAAGAAAGAATAGGCAACCCGTTATGGGATTAAATCAATGGGAATCAACCTTCAACAATCAACCTTCATGTAATACTCTAACCCTAGAACGTAAAGTTTAGCCACACATATTCATAATCACAAGGCAATAATCTGGTGTAATAATTAAGTAAATGATGTAATAGATGAAGATTAGGAATAAACCCTTGTTCAATGAGTATGTAGCTCTCAATATTGCTCCAAAGTATCAACTCTCCTTCAAAAACTAAGTAAAAGACTATTTATAGTATTTACAAACACCTAGTAATAACTTAGACCCAATACTAGACGGAATAGGAAGTGAAAAACCGCACACGGGGCGCTATAACGGGCGCCCCGCGCCTCGGAAAGCGCCAAGATAATCAGTCTCGCCACATTTTGGGCGCCTTTGAGACGTGGCGCGTGGGATACCGCGCTGGGCAGTGGGGCGCGGTGGAGGGCGCGCCACGTGCCCTGCAGCGCCCAGCCAATCGCCTTCTTTCTTGGTCCGAAATCGTGTCCGTGTCGTGCCTTCGCGTGCTCAATCCAATCCACAATCATCCTTCAACCAATTCATGCTCAATCAAGCTCCAAAAAGCTCCAAATGCACCGCGTAACAACCTACACACGCACAACACAAAATCAGTGTACAACCACCTTCACAAACTATAAAACGAGTGCAAAACAAGCTCAAATATGCGGCAATATTAAGGAAATATAGGCATAAAATGCCAAACATCACCACCCCATACTTGAACCCTTGCTCGCCCTCGAGTAAGTCACATCTCACTTCCCCAACCTAGGTAAAATAGGTCTGCCTATGACTATGGTTGATACCGACCATTGAACCAATGCACACATGACTACTATGGATCCACAAACACGCCAACAATTACCAAAACCAAAAATATGAGAACAACCACCCCAAAATAGCTCAAATGCACAAACTCAACTTAATGCAACCATGCTCCCACAAAATCACACCTATCTACTCAACCAAGAACCATCAACTTCACCTACTTCATGCAAACCACGTGCCCTCACCAATATGAAGCAAAAGGGTGCCCCCCCAAAGATCACACACAAAATCAATATCATAAATAGAATGGGGGCAATACAAATAAATTCACTCACTCTCATGAAAGTCTCACATGTCACACACAATGTACCATAGGCTTGCCCGTAGTGTAGGACTCCACTAATGTAAGCTCACTCCAATCGGGATTAACTAGGACTTTAGAAAGGTCGTAATGTAGGCTAAGGGGCGGGTAGGATACATATGGTAATAGTGACTACCTCCCTAAACACTTTAATACATCACATTCAAATTAATCATCAATCTCATCAAGCCACCCAAACCAACAACTTCTACACATACACCTTCTCACACGTAGCATTTTTCATTTAAGCACACACTAGCAAGGAATGGATATCTTTTTCTCTTCTTATTTTCTTTTTTTTTTCTTTTCACAATTTTTTCTTTCTTTTCAACTTTGCCAATACTTTTCACTACTTCACAATTTTTCAATTATCCCTCTTTACTAGCTCCACTAAAAAACCTCCCAAAATCCAACCACAACTCCAAAATAACAACACAATATCAATAAAGTGCTTAAGGAGTAAGGGCCAAAAGAGTCAATTTAGAACAAATGGGTAGGCTCGGGGTGTGGGTGCCAACAAAAAGGATCAAAGACATCACAACAACAACTTTTCTAGGTATATATGTAAAGGTAGGCAACAAAAGAAGGCCTTGTATCATTTCTCGACTAGAGCAAACCTAAGATTTCGCTTTGCACACACACGGGGCAAGTTCTAGACATTAATATGCAAACATGGAGTAAATAAGAACATGCCTCACAACTCACATTGCACATGGTCCACACAAAAAGGTTCCATCAACAACTCTCAACTAAGCATCTAGAATGTAACTTGTGGAAATTTAAGCACTCATGCACAAAGGTCAACAATCAAGTCAAGCAAGCGGACTCAAGCATCTCAAGGGGGTCGTTCCATTTTTTCCTAGGCATGCATCAAAATTAAAACTCAAGGACACCACAAATAGCACATGCAATCAAGTCCAAGTCCATCGGTATCAAACAAATCAAAGGCACCTAGCATTCTACCTTTTTCCTACGTCTAGGGTCATCTACAACTAACTATCCTAATCCTAAAAATAAAATACTACCCGGTTCAAAGGCTCCCCGTGGAAAAGAACCGAGGCCATAAGAAAAACCACGGGGTGGATGACATGTACCACTAATAAAACTAAAAGGAAAATCTTTTTGGAATTTTTCATTGTTTTCTAATTTTTTTTATTTTTTTTCATATATAAAAGCAAAAAATAAATCAAAATAAAGTCAAGTGACAAAAGAAAAGATCCTATGGTACATGCATCCTAACCTCAAAAATAGATAAAGGGCAGTACCCCACCCCACCCCACACTTAAACTAAGCAATGTTCCAGTGCGACAAAGAAGTAAGTGCAAAAGGAAGAGTACAAGAAAACTGCCCTGAAATCTGGGTGGTGCGCAGGAGTGTGGACCTAATCCTCCTCCTCATCAGAACCACCGCCCTCAGAATCAGCTGCCTCAACCTCACTGTCCGGATCGTTAGAAACAACATCTGAATCCGTGTTCTCATCCTCCTGCGGATCCACCGCTCTAGCTCGAATCATGCCAAGCAGATCCTTCGAGGTCTCCAGGAGAGGGACAGTGCGATCAATAGCAGTCAAATCAACGCCCGACCGACGGGCCATCGCCTCCATCATCAAGTACTGACGCGCAGTCAAGTTGGCGTCTGCCTCCCGCCACTCGTCTACCGTCAGTTTCACCGGTGCGGTGGTGGTCACCCCCTTGACCGAAGCAATGTCAAAAGGCTTCCCTATATCAGGGACAATGCGATCCCCAATCTCATCTACGGGGACGCCCGCCTTCTCTAAGTAACGGGTCAAGAGGTTCCCAAAGTACAATCTACTACATGAATCAGATTTTCGTTGCTCTTTCATAACGCGCAACATGTAGTAGCCAATGTTCACCGGCCTCCCAATCATGAAGAAGTACACCATGCACGCCCGAGTCTTAGAGACCTCGGAGTAATGGGAACATGGTAGTATACGTGCATTTATGAACCGCATCCACACACGGGCCGGTTTAAGAAACTGCGAGAAATACATGAACTTGTGTCTTCCGGTGGCAGTGCGCTCCCACTTGTGAGTGGAGCTCTCGCCACATAGTGTATCCCGCAAAGCCTTATAATCAGGCTTCTTGATGTACTCCCTCAAATCATCATAATCGGGGTCATCGACCCCCAAAAAGGCATTCAATGCCGTAGGATCCAACTTCACTTTCACTCCCCGAACTGTCACCACATCATCCTCCTTCCAAGCTTCCTCGGGCTCCCAATTGGCATACAATTCTTGTACCATGTCCAAGTTGGCATGCCCCGAACTCTCAAACACCGAGTCCCATTTTAGAGCAATGATCGCTTCGGCCACACTTCTAAATTTTTGCATCACCCGTCGTTTATCAATGGCTTGCTCGGGTATGTATCCCGCAAGCCGCACACTCTTATACCATGTTTGGCATTCACCCTTCTTTACAAAAGGGATGCCATAACGGGTCTTGCCTCCGGGACGTGGTATCGGTACCGCGTCCTTTGGAATCTTAGCCTTGCCTTTAGCCTTTGGTTTAGCCTTGGGTTTGGCCGGTGCCTTACCCTTTTGCTTGGTAGTGGAAGGCCCGACTTGAAGTGTTTTTCTCGAGCCCGAAGCGGAGGAAGAGCTCTTGCTTGGCAAAGGAGTAGTCACCATGGTACCTATACAACAATAAAAGATCAATGTGAGATAGATAGATAGGTACCAAGACTATACAATTCAAGCTCAATTGGTGGGGTACCACCCCACACTTATCACACACTCGATGTGTCAATCACTCAACTCAATGGCACGAGCAACCCCACACTTAAGCAAAACTAGCTTTGGGCAAAGTATGCCACAATTTTGAATTTTGAAAATCAAGCTAGTGTGGGTGCATCATGATCAATTCTTGTGTGTGTGCAACACCTAATGTCCATAATGAGCCTAAGGAATGCATTGCTACTCAAGAATTCACAATGTTCTTGAATTTTTATCATTGAGGCTTTTTCACAAACACTTGGTGTGCACACTTTTAAACTAGCAATTTCAATGAGTTTTGGAATATGCCAACCCTCCCAAATTGTTGGGAGATCTCTTTTTTCAAGTCACAAGTCATCTAGCTAGCTCATTTAACCATTTAGGCACAACAAGCATGAACTTTTAATGAGTCAACTTGTAACTAGCTAAGAATCATTCCTAACAAGAATAAGTGCAACTTACATGTTAATGAAGAGAAAAAGTGAAGAATTTACTTACTTGAATGATTTAGGATAGATTTCACAAGATTTGGAATGATTCCAAGTGATAGAGATGAAGTTGTGAGTGATTAGAAAGTGATTGGGGGTGAAAATAGTGAAAATTAGGGTGTTAAAATCGGGTATTTGGGGATGGGGAAGACCGGGTCGCGGGTCAAAACCCGTTTGACCCGGCAAAAACTCACAAATCATGGCCTTGCGCGGTACTTGGCGCGCCACGGGCAAAACGCGCCCAAAAACAGTAGCTACTGCCTAAGCTGGCGCGCTGGGGGGCGCGGCACGCTTCCCAATGCGCCAGGCCACTTTTCTTCAGCTCAAGTTTTGCGCTTTGGGAGGCGCGGGGAACTCCCGAACGCGCCCGAGCACATTTTTTCGCACCAATTTTTGATTCCAAGTGCAACCCCAAGTGCGAGACATGACTCGAGATGTCCCGCACCCCTCAATGCATTAATTTCACCTTGTTTAGCTCACCCGATTCCTGCAAAAACGACACACAAAAACAACAAACTACGTGACACTATAAAAATAAAAACTAAACTATTACAAGTACAAACTCGGGTTGCCTCCCGAGAAGTGCCTTATTTAATATCGTGACACGACGGGTATAAATCAAGGGTCCCTCAACGTAATTTAAGTGCGGTGATTCACCGCACCTCCCCAATAATGTTTCACCCGTTGACCATTAACCAAAAATGTGTTCTCAGAATTCGGGGCTCTCAATTCAACCGCTCCATGTGCGGTAACACGAACAACTTCAAAAGGCCCCGACCATCTCGACTTCAACTTGCCCGGAAATAATTTCAACCTCGAGTTGAACAATAACACAAGCTGCCCGGGCTCAAAAGAACGACGCTCAATGTGCTTATCATGCCATTTCTTTGTCTGTTCCTTATATAATTTAGCATTTTCATACGCATGGAAACGGAACTCATCAAGTTCATGCAATTGGAGCATCCTTTTCTTACCCGCTAAGGCCATATCAAGGTTGAGCTTTTGAATAGCCCAATACGCCTTATGCTCTAATTCAACCGGCAAGAGACAGGCCTTACCATAAACAAGCCTATATGGAGAAGTTCCAATAGGTGTTTTGAATGCGGTTCGATAGGCCCAGAGAGCATCATCTAACTTCATAGCTCAATCCTTCCTCGAGGCATTCACAGTCTTCTCAAAGATTTGCTTGATCTCTCTATTAGACACTTCCACTTGGCCACTAGTTTGGGGATGATAAGTAGTAGCCACCTTGTGGCGAACCCCATACTTAGCCAACAATTTATTGAACAAGCAGTTACAAAAGTGCTTACCTTCATCACTGACTGATTATAGCCCGCGGTGTCCCAAAATGAGTGAAAATATTCTTCTTTACAAACTTCACCACCACACTCGCATCATTTGTTGGAAGTGCAACAGCTTCCACCCATTTAGACACATAATCAACTGCTACTAGGATGTACTTTTGGCCCATAGAAGGTGGGAATGGACCCATAAAATCAATACCCCAACAATCAAACAGCTCAATCTCCAAGATATTGTTCAAAGGCATCTCATGACGCCTAGTAATTGTCCCAGTTCTTTGGCAACGATCACATTGCTTCACTAATGCGTGAGCATCTTTAAATAGAGTATGCCAAAAGAAACCAGATTGGAGTACCTTTGCAGCTGCTCGATCTCCACCAAGGTGGCCACCATAAGGAGAGGAATGACAGCTCTGTAGAATCGGCTCTACTTCTTCTCTTGGAATACATCTCCTAGCTAGTTGATCCACCCCTATCTTGTACAAATAGGGCTCATCCCACAAATAAAATCTACTCTCATGAAGGAGTTTACGCTTTTGCTCAGCAGTTACCCCAGGGGGGTACACATTACTCACAAGTAAATTCACCATGTCAGCATACCATGGCACCTCAGCTGCATCAAGAGTAAAAAGTTGCTCATCAGGAAATACCTCTTTAATCTCGGGCCCTTCATCTACATGATCTATATTCTCCAACCTTGACAAATGATCAGCAACTTGATTCTCAGTCCCCTTGCGATCTCGAATTTCAACATCAAACTCTTGCAATAAGAGAACCCATCTAATGAGTCTAGGCTTGGAGTCCTTCTTTTCAAACAAATACCGGATTGCGGCATGATCAGTGTAGACAACAACATGCGTGCCAACCAAATAAGATCTGAACTTATCAAAAGCATAAACTACGGCTAGCAACTCCTTTTCAGTGGTGGTGTAATTGGACTGGGCTACATCAAGCGTCTTGCTTGCATAATAGATGGAGTGAAAGATTCTTCCAATCCTTTGGCCTAGAACAGCCCCAATAGCATTATCACTCGCATCACACATCAATTCAAACGGCAGAGACCAGTCAGGAGCAATGATGATTGGTGCGGTCACCAACCTTTTCTTCAACTCTTCAAATGCTTTGAGACAAGCCTCATCAAACACAAATTTCACATCCTTCTCCAACAATTTGCATAAGGGAGTGGAAATTTTGGAGAAGTCCTTTATGAACCGTCTATAGAACCCTGCATGTCCCAAGAAACTACGCACCCCCTTAACAGAGATAGGTGGTGGCAACTTCTCAATAGCCTCAATCTTCGCTTTATCAACCTCAATTCCTTGCTTTGACACCTTGTGCCCAAGTACTATGCCTTCTTGAACCATAAAGTGACATTTTTCCCAATTCAGCATAAGATTTGTTTCTTCACAACGGCTCAGCACAGCATCAAGATTTCTCAAACATTCATCAAAAGAATCACCAACCACTGAAAAATCATCCATAAATACCTCCACAAATTTTTCCACCATGTCAGTGAAAATAACCATCATGCACCGCTGAAAAGTCCCCGGGGCATTACACAACCCAAACGGCATCCTCCTAAATGCATAGGTGCCATATGGACAAGTAAAAGTGGTCTTCTCTTGGTCTTCAGGGGCTATCACAATTTGATTGTAGCCCGAATACCCATCCAAGAAGCAGTAATATTCATGCCCTGCAAGTCTATCCAACATCTGATCAATAAAGGGTAGTGGGAAGTGATCTTTCCTGGTGGCCTTGTTTAGCTTCCTATAGTCAATGAAAATTCGCCACCCTGTAACAGTTCTTGTAGGAATCAACTCATTGTGCTCATTCTTTACCACTGTCATGCCCCCCTTCTTAGGAACACATTGCACTGGACTCACCCACTTGCTGTCAGAGATAGGAAAAATAATACCAGCATCCAGCCACTTGATAACTTCTTTCTTCACCACCTCCTTCATAATTGGGTTTAGCCTCCTCTGCTGCTCTATGGATGGTTTATGATCTTCCTCCAAGAGAATTTTTTGCATGCAAAAAGAAGGACTAATCCCTCTAATATCAGCAATAGTCCAGCCAATAGCTCTTTTGCGCTCTCGCAAAACCCGCAACACCTTCTCAACCTGCACATCAGACAACAAAGAAGAAAGGATCACGGGTAAAGTATTACCTTCACCCAAATAAGCATAACGTAAATGATCGGGTAAAGGTTTGAGCTCAAGATTAGGAGCTTTCTCAATAGACGGTTTAGCAGGAGTTAAGGTCAACGGTCTATCAAGCTCCTCAAATTTATTCCACCCTGGGATGAATCTACTCTGCATATTAAGAACCTCCAAATACTCTTCAATATCATCATCCTTCAGGATATCATCATCATCACATAAGAGTGCCCCTTCTAACGAATCAACCTTAGAAGCCAAGAATGACCTCTCATCAGCAGTCAGCTCATCATCTACCACTTTTACCATGGACAACTCTTCATAATGAGAAGGAAGCTGGGTAGCTCTGAACACATTAAACACAGCTTCTTCCCCATTTACCTTCATAATCATCTTTCCAGCTCTGACTCGAATAACAGCATCAGCAGTAGCCAAAAATCCTCTTCCCAAGATGAGAGGAACCTCAGGATCAGCTTCATAATCAAGAATAATAAAATCAATGGGTAATATTAACTGACCCACTTGTACAAGCACATCCTCAATAATCCATTCGGGGCATGTCAGAGATCTATCAGCAAGCTGCAGGGTCAAAGTAGTGGGTCGTGGCTCACCCAGGCCTAGCTTCCTGAAAACTGAAAAAGGCATCAAATTCACACTAGCACCCAAATCACATAAAGCTCGGCCAACCTCATGTTCTCCAATTTTCAAAGGGATGGTAAAGCTACCAGGGTCCTTCAATTTCTGAGGAAGCTTGCTTCTAACTCTGGAACTGCACTCCTCAGTAAGTGCAACTGTCTCAAACTCAGTCAGTCTTCTCTTGTTAGTAACAATATCCTTGATGTATTTAGCATATTTGGGAACATCCCGCAAAAGCTCCACCAAAGGAATATTTACCTGAATCTGACTCAATATCTCCAAAAATTTCTTGCATGCTGCATCAACTTTCTGCTTCTGAAGCCTCTGAGGGAAAGGTGGTGGTGGTCTCACAATAGCATACTCGGGCTGCTTTGCTATTACTGTCTCTGCTTCTTTCTCCACTTCCCTATCAACATTTGGCTCTAGCTCATCAACAGGCTTCTTTGGTTTAGGGAGAAGTTCTTCTAGAGCTCTTCCATTCCTCAAAGTAACTGCTTGCACAAATTCCTTAGGATTCTTCTCTGTATCACTCGGTAAAGCACCCCGAGGTCTATTATTTTGTGCTCCAGCAAGCTGCCCCAACTGTCTTTCAAGATCTTTCTGCGCATTGCTCAAATCTTTAATTATTTGTGCCTGAGATGCTGACTCATCCATGAGGTTTTGCTTCCCTGCAAGAAGTTTCCTGAGCATATCCTCCATTGCATTAGACTGCTGTGGCTGAGCATTGCTTTGAGTAAATTGGGGTCTCTCATTACCCTGAAACTGCTCACGGGTATCCCTCCAGGAAAAATTTGGGTGATTACGCCAACCCGTGTTATAACTGTTACCATACTGATTTCGATTTTGACCCTGTGATCTGTTCTGATTACCCACATAATATACTGACTCTGGGTTAGAGGGACAAACCTCAGTGCTATGATCCTCACCACATACTTCACAAAAAGTCTGAACTTGTTGCACTGGAGCTAAGGGTGGCTTTGCTTGGAGAGTCAGCTTGCTGATTTGATTAGAAATAGCATCCATCTTCGCTCGCAGCTCTGAAATTCCATCTAGTTGAAGTATCCCAGCAGCTTTCTGCGTATTAGCCCTGCTAGCACCCTCAACTTGTGTCGTAGCTCTGCCATCACCTTGCCAATCAGGATTGCTCTGTGAAAACTTATCAAGTAAGTCATAGATCTGCTCAAAATTTAAGGCCAGCACTTGGCCTCCAGCAGCAGCATCAACCACAATCTTAGTATGTTGGTTCAACCCCTCAACAAAAGTGTGTGCAATAACCTCATTAGATTGGTTGTGGTGTGGACAATCTCTCAATAAAGCTTTAAATCTCTCCCAGGCTGCATATAATGATTCTCCTTCTAACTGCCTGAAGGACAAAATTGCGCTCCTCAACCTGGCCGTCTTGGCAGACGGATAAAACTTAGCCAAGAATTTCTTAGCTAAATCCTCCCAAGTAATGATAGACCCAGGCTTTTCAGCCTTTAACCACTTCCTTGTTGTCCCAATCAATGAAAATGGGAACAAAGTCATTCGCACATAATCAGTAGGCACACCCGCCGGTGTATAAGTATCACTGATCTCCAGAAAGTTCTGAAGGTGTTGCTGCGGATCTTCATGCAGGAATCCACCATATTGCCCCGTCACATGCAGCAACTGAATCATGCCGGGCTTGATCTCAAAGTTTCCAGTAATAGCAGGCTTCACAATACTTGACTCCACTCATTTCAGACTAGGAAGAGCCACATCTCGCACTGCTACTGCTTGTTCTTCAGCCATTTCAACAGGTAGAGAGGCGAGTACGATTGCTAATGCTTCTCGATCTTTCGCTTCCCTTTTTGCCTTTCTCAAGGTTCTTTCAGGCTCGGGATCAAAAGGTGCGAGTGATTCGTCCTTTTTGTTCCTTTGCATTCAAAACCTATCGCCTGAAATAGCACAAGAAACTCAACAAAAAATTAAACCTGAATAGCAATTAAGTAATTGTTCAAAAGAAAATAGTCCGTAATTAGTCCCCGGCAACGGCGCCAAAAACTTGTTGCTCCCAACGCACACGCAAGTATACGCGGTCGACAAGTAATAAAATGATAAATCGAATATCGTTCCCACGAGGACTAAGCAGACTAATACTTAACAAACAATTCCTCCAAACTACTCAGGGGTCTTTTTCTTGGTTGTAAGAGTTTTTATAACTAAAGTGCAGTAAGTAAAGTGCTAAAGGTGTAGTCAAGCAATGAGAAATACTTTGGTTGTTAACAATATCAAGAGAGCGGTCCAGGGTCAGAGTTACGAACAATCCAGTTGATGTATCCAATTGATTCCACTTCTTAAATCCCAGGTTACTAACTGACAGAGTAGATGTAACTGTGAAAACTTTTCAGTTCTTCACAGTCTATGCAAGCTACTTCAATCCCTATATGTCTATTGGTTAAATCACATGCACGCATTAAGATTCATGTAATGAGTTAAACTAGGCAAGCAAGTATATGTCTATCCTACCCGCGAATTGATTCCCCGATGCCCGGGTTCACAAACTAGTTCTATTCTTTCTTATTACGTAATTAGATTCTCTCTTTCAACTTCAATCCAAAAACCATAGATGATGTATAATTATCGAGCTCTAACAATTACACATGTGAAATCAAGAAAGAATAGGCAACCCGTTATGGGATTAAATCAATGGGAATCAACCTTCAACAATCAACCTTCATGTAATACTCTAACCCTAGAACGTAAAGTTTAGCCACACATATTCATAATCACAAGGCAATAATCTGGTGCAATAATGAAGTAAATGATGTAATAGATGAAAGATTAGGAATAAACCCTTGTTCAATGAGTATTAGCTCTCAATATTGCTCCAAAGTATCAACTCTCCTTCAAAAATATCAACTCTCCTTCAAAAACTAAGTAAAAGACTATTTATAGTGTTTACAAACACCTAGGAATAACTTAGACCCAATACTAGACGGAATAGGAAGTGAAAAACCGCACACGGGGCACTATAACGGGCGACCCGCGCCTCGGAAAGCGCCAAGATAATCAGTCTCGCCACATTTTGGGCGCCTTTGAGACGTGGCGCGTGGGATACCGCGCTGGGCAGTGGGTCGCGGTGGAGGGCGCGCCACGTGCCCTGCAGCGCCCAGCCAATCGCCTTCTTCCTTGGTCCGAAATCGTGTCCGTGTCGTGCCTTCGCGTGCTCAATCCAATCCACAATCATCCTTCAACCAATTCATGCTCAATCAAGCTCCAAAAGCTCCAAATGCACCGCGTAACAACCTACACACGCACAACACAAAATCAGTGTACAACCACCTTCACAAACTATAAAACGAGTGCAAAGCAAGCTCAAATATGCGGCAATATTAAGGAAATATAGGCATAAAATGCCAAACATCAGACATGGTTCTTCACGGAGTGTTATGTGTGCCCGAAATTACTTGCAATTTGATTTCTGTGTCTCAATTAATTAATCAAGTTGGTTGCAATGTAAATATCACTAATAATTTGTGTGTTATGCAGGACTGGGCTATGGGGAAGTTGATTGGAGTGGGTGAATAAAAGAACGGACTCTACTACTTTCGGACGATACCCGTGGTGAAAGCTGTAAAAGTCGATGTGGTAGATTTGTGGCATCAAAGGTTGGAACATCCTTCGATGCAAGTAACAAAATCTCTTTCAGTTTTAGAAGATAGTGGGAAAGGTAGCTTAGAAGAAAAAGCATGTGATGTATGCCTTAGGGCAAAGCAAACTAAAAATGTATTTCCTTCGAGTAATAATAAAGCTGCTGAACCTTTTGATTTAGTTCATTGTGACTTGTGGGGTCTTTATAGAACTGAGTCTTCGTGTGGTGCATCATATTTTTTGACTGTTGTTGATGATTGTTCACGAGAAGTATGGGTGTTCTTGTTAGTTGATAAGAGAGAGGTCGGACAAAAATTGAAAGGTTTCTTTGCAATGGTAGAAAGACAATTCAATAAACGGGTTAAGTGCGTCCGGAGTGATAATGGAACCGAATTTGTAAGTCTGAGAGGGTATTTTCTAGAATAAGGGATCCTGTTCCAAACTTCTTGTGTAGGGACACCCCAGCAAAACGGTAGAGTTGAACGGAAACATAGACATATCTTAAACGTGGCATGGGCGCTACGTTTTCAAGCCAATTTGCCGATTGACTTCTGGGGAGAATGTGTGATGACGGCATGTTATCTGATTAACCGGACACCTACTAAGTTGTTGAATGGGAAGACACCTTATGATATCTTGATGGGTGTGACACCAAATTATGATCATTTGAGGGTGTTCGGTTGCTTATGTTATGCTCGCAATCAAGGACGAACAAGTGACAAGTTTGAAAGTAGGAGTCGTCGATGCGTGTTTTTGGGTTATCCAAATGGGAAGAAAGCGTGGAAAGTGTATGATTTGGAGACAAAGGAGTTTGTGTTCTCAAGGGATGTGGTGTTTTACGAAAAGGAATTTCCGTTCGCATCCAAGGAAACTGAGGACTAATAACGGACACAAGATACGGTTCCTGTTACTGTTGCATTGGAGGAGGACGAGGAGAGTGTGCGAGGAAGGGGGGTGTTGAACCTGAAGTCATGACTCCGGAAATAGAACCCGAAGTGGTGACTCCGGAAGTTGAACCCGAAGTTGAACCCGAAGAGTTGGGTCGTGGAAAACGAACTAAGAAAGAGAATATCTTGCTGAGAGACTTTGTTACTAATACGGTCCAAAAGATGAGTCACCAGGTATCGTCCTGTGTTCGAAAGTCTGATTGTTCATCCGTTTCTCAACAACCCTCTAGTAAGCCCTATCCTCTAGCACACTATGTCAATTGTGATAATTTCTCTTCAAAACATGTGAATTTTCTTGTAGCTATAACGCAAGGACATGAGCCTACCTCCTATTCAGAGGCGGTGAAAAGTGACAAATGGAGAATAGCCATGGGGGAAGAATTGAAGGCATTGGAAGCGAACAGAACTTGGGAGATAGTTCGCTTACCTACGGGGAAGAATGCCCTCGGATGCCGATAGGTATACAAGATAAAGTGCAACTCGGATGGAACTATTGAAAGATACAAAGCAAGACTGGTGATCTTTAGGAATCATCAAATCGAAGGAGTTGATTACACGGAGACATTTGCACCGGTTGCAAAGATGGTGACTATCCGAGTTTTTCTGGCCGTAGCAGCTGCCAAAAATTGGGAATTGCATCAGATGGATGTGCACAATGCATTTTTGCATGGTGATCTTCACGAGGAAGTATATATGAAATTGCCTCCGGGACATCACATGACTGGGAGAGGAACTGTGTGTCGCCTTCGAAAATCATTGTATGGTTTAAAACAAGCTCCCAAATGTTGGTTTGCGAAGTTGTCTGCTGCTCTTAAGCAATATGGGTTTCGACAATCATATTCGGATTACTCATTATTTACGATGAGGAAGGGAAATGTGCAATTGAATGTGCTTGTTTATGTGGATGATTTAATCATATCTGGTAATGATTCGAAGGCACTTCGAATTTTTAAGTTGTATCTCTCGAAATGTTTCCATATGAAGGATTTAGGTGCCTTGAAATACTTATTGGGAGTTGAAGTGGCAAGGGCTCCGAAGGGAATCTTTTTGTGTCAGAGGAAGTATGCATTGGATATCATAACGGAAGCAGGCTTGTTGGGGGCAAAATCGGTTGGTACACCGATAGAACAAAATCATCGCTTGGCACTTGCGACTGGTCGTTTTATGAAAGATCTTGAACGTTATCGGCGACTGGTTGGAAGATTGATTTACTTGTGTTTTACACGACCGAATTTGTCCTATAGTGTGCATGTGTTGTCACAATTCATGCAGAGTCCCCGTACTGAGCATATGGAAGCAGCACTTAGGGTTGTTCGATATTTGAAAGGCTGTCCGGGACAAGGAATCGTATTTGATTCTCAGTGTGATTTGAGATTGCACGGGTGGTGTGACTCCGATTGGGCAGGTTGTCCGTTGACACGTCGATCGTTGACAGGTTGGTATGTGTCGTTAGGGGACTCACCGATATCGTGGCAAACGAAGAAGCAATAGATCGTGTCGAGGTCCTCTGCCGAGGCAGAGTATCGATCGATGGTGACGACTGTGTGTGAATTGAAGTGGTTGAAAGGGATATTATGGAACCTTGGAATCGATCACAAGTCTGCGATGAATTTGAAGTGTGACAGTCAAGCAGCGTTACATATTGCTCGGAATCCTGTCTTTCACGAACGCACTAAACACATCGAAGTCGACTGTCACTTTGTTCGAAATGAAATTATCGGAGGAATCATTCGTCCCAGCTATGTGCCTACGACCACTCAACTTGCTGATATTTTACGAAGGCGCTGGGACGTGACCAGTTCGAGTACTTCCTTAATAAGTTGGGCATAAGGAACCCTCACGCTCCAACTTGAGGGGGGGGGGGGGGGTAATGAAGGTTATATTGTGAATAGGTTAGATATGTAAATAGGTTAGCTATGTAAATTGTATATTGGGCCAAACCCGTTAAACTTACTTGGTCCCTAAGTTAGGTTTACTAGGTTTTCTCTAGGTTTTCTCTTGTATAAATAGGGACTCCATTCATCAATGAAAGCAAGAGTGTTCATCCAAATCTTATTCTTCTCTTGTGTGAGTGTGTTCGGTTTTACACACTGCCTATGCAAACGCTATATTAGTACGAGAGGAAGTGGATGCATCACTTGGTATGGTATTGGTAACTTGATTGACACAAGTTGATTACATATATATGGAACAAGTGCTAAGGGTTCAAGTCCGTCGTGGATTGTGTAACAAGAAGTGTGCTTTTTTTATTCCTTCAGCTCAATTCCTGAATAATCCAAATGGCTATCAGAGGAATAGAATTAACCATACCAATAGTAAGTTGTAACAATAAGCATTGCTGCCCTCTTGGTTATAATGAAATAAACTATGAAGTACAAGTTTTATGTTGTATTTGTTAAGAAAATATGATTACTGGTGTGCCAATCTAAACGTCTTTTTTTTTTGTGGCATAACTTCTAAAATTTGATTTGCATTCGTGCCTCCATCATCCTGATCCATGTAGTTCTTCTAATGAATTTATTATTATTGGATTTCATAGATTGTTATTAATATTTACGTAAAACAACATACCCAATATAATTCCACAAGTAAAGTTTATGGAGGGTAAGATGTATGCAGACCTTACCCCGACCCACGAGGTTATTTTTCATAATTTTCATAAATTTATGTATCAACTATTGCTACTAATAGTTCAATTATATGGAGCATGATATCAATAGATTCAAATAAAAGCCAATTGAAGTAAGAATTTTAATACTTGCTCTATATTCACTTGAACACCATCAATTATACTAATCTTAATTGATATGGTCATTTTACACACGACTTTTAGAAGATGGAAAAATATATTGCATCTAATAATGTTGGAATATCTATTATACTAGGACTCATGTTGTCGTTAGAACATTTGTTTTTTTATTCTTATATGTATATAATATTTATTTATTCAGACCAATATCTTATAGTAACACTATTTACTACAAAATTAGATATTCACGTGCAACAAAGAAACTAGTTATCTTAAAAAGCAAAGACCCTCTCTTTCATAATACCATCCGTTTCAAAAAAAGATGAACCTTTTCACTTTTTGAAAGTCAATTTGACTAATCTTTGAACCTAAATTAGACTATATTAAATTAATATTTTCAAATAAAAATTTGCATATTCAAAAACTATACGAAAAGTACTATAACATGCAACTCTTCGCATATCAATATGATGAAAAAAATCATCTTACATTGTTGGTCAAAGTTCATCCAGTTTGACTCTCGAAAAGCGAAAAGGTTCATCCATTTCGAAACAGAGGGAGTATTATTCTTCCTATGGCTATTTATCGCGCAAAGCAACATATTGTACACATCAAATCTTTGCTATCGGTCCCCAGAAAACTTAGATGTAAAACAAATAAAAAATCAATACATGTCAAATTATGAAGGAGGAGAAAAATATAGAAGAAATAAGAAAAAAGAAATGACAATTTATATGGCAGAGAATCCTAGCTCAGCTTAAAATATGACATCTTCGAAGAGCCATTCTTGGAAATTTTGTGACAGTGGGAGAAAATAAATGAACAGGGAAAAGGTTTTCTCAATCTCTTATAAGAGCAAAAAAAATTCTTAATGTACTGACATCTCAATATTGGAGAAAAGAATAGCTGCCACTTCATAGATGCAACTAAGTCTTTTGTTCTTTTATAGTTTGTCGAGATGATAGTAGGAGTATGAATTATACCATCTCCTGGAATTAATGGTTCTTGAAGTTTTTGTTCAATATTATTCAGGTTCACACCTTTCTGTTTGAGTTCTCCATTAAAATAAATTATTGAATAAATACAAAATTTTTATGACCAAAGGAATGCCGTCATTCCGTTCTTGCTAGCCAAGGAAAATAAGTATATTCTTGAAGTCCACACTTTGTTGACTAATATATGGTGTAATATACATATATTACTTCATCAGATATATTACATTGTTGCTAGCTTGATGTCCTTACATCCAATCACTCTCTTCAAATGCAAGCAGCTCTCAAGATTCAAATTCATACAACTCCCTCGTGGCGAATCTGCTTTGCAACTCCTCAACAACAACACACAGAACAAGAAAATTAGGATATGACGATATTTTTTAAATGTTGTTTTTAGTCACATAATTGTCACAAAATAAATTACCGATATTTATTTTACACTTAGATCAAATGTCGTCTATTCTAGTGTCGTTAATTTTCCGACATTTAAATTAGTGTCGTTGAAAATTTGTGATATTTAGTTATGACACTTTTGAAATGTCACATCAAAATTTTTTAACATTGACATTTAAGTAAATATCATCAATTAAATAGTGACATTTATTTACGGCTTTATCAAATGTCGGTATTTACAATTTTTGGCTTAACTATTGCACTTACGACATTTTAGAATTGTCAAATAACTTTGAGTTATTATTCACTATAATGAAAATACTGGAGAATTCTACAATTAATTTATGGCACATCCTATAAATGTTACACCAACTTCTTTTCACAAAGTACAATATAAGTTGAAATCAAATATTATGAAAACAGAACTTCTCCATAACTAATTCCGAGAATTCTATCCATAGTCTTTACAATAAAACAATGGCAAGGTGAATGTCATTGGAACGACAAATTTGTTCTTCAACTACTCTTCCATTCAATTGCATTTCCTTCCGGGGCTTCCTCTCTCCAATTCAGTTGTGTATCTATCTATTTGATAGCTTCTTCAGTGAGATAAAAGATTGTCTAATGTAGCAACCTGTGTTTTTAAAAAATGCAAAACAAAATGGAGTAATTAGCAATTAATTGAAGGTTAACACAGTAAACCTCATAGTTTACCTAAACAGACAATTTCACTTATTGAATACTAACAATGCAACTTCTATGCAATACATCCTCCTACTTATGCTATAGATAGATAGGAACAAATCCATAAATATTCTTCCAATTCAATGAACATGAACAATCACGAGTGTAAAACACAAAAGTTTAAGAAAATGAAGGGATTTCGCCATTTAATTCACACAACGACCTTTCCTTGAGATTCTAGACTCTAGGCTTGTTCACTGCGAGACATGTTAGAATCTTATTGGGACACTTACAAAAATACCCACAAAATCTAAAATAATTACAGCCACTATCCACTACTTTCAAATATTACCCGATCTACCCACTAAATTATCTACCCACTCTACCCACTCAGACTTGTATACCATAGTTTATGCAGTATACCATAAAAGTATATACCTATAAGGCATAACAAAGGTATACAGTAATAAATGTCCCTCCAGACTTGTATACCATAATTTATGCAGTATACTTTAAAGGTATACACCTATAAGGCATAACAAAGGTATACAATAATAAATGGGTAGGTTGGGTAAATACTTTTAGTTTTAAGGGTAGTATAATTTGTAATGGGTATGGTTTGTAAATACTTTAAATTTTATGGGTATAGAGTGTAAAAATCCCAACCTTATTTAACTATACCTGTCAATCGGGCCAGAACCAGCCCGGATCGGCCCGTTAAGAGTCGGGACCGGTCCGGGCCATTACCGGTCCAGTCCGAACCGGTCTTTTTTCCAAAAAATTGAAGCCCGGCTCGGCCCTTAGCCCATTAAGTTTTTTTTTCTTCTTTTTTATTTTTTATTTTTTTTAAAATATTTTAGCTAAGCCTATCACTTTGTACTTGCAATTGGAAGGACATATAATCCTATATAAAAAGAGAAGGAAGGTGAAAGCAGGAAAGAAAGGATCAAATATTTTGAGAATCATATACTTTGACTCATTGATGGAAACCAAGTTTAATCACTATGTTAATTTGATGCACTACTCATGAAGTAAAAGACCACTGTTATTATTTTAAGTAAGTACTATTTCATCATTACTATAGTACGCTTAGTCAAATAGATACAACTTTAATACTACAACTCAAGGGTGAGAAACTGAGACTATCAAATTCTCTTACAACAAAAAAACTAAGTTGTATAAAATACTTAATTAATATATATTCTTGATTAGCAATGAAAAAATAGTAAATGAATATGTTCATTCGTTGTAGTTAATGAAGCTAAAAATATCTTTGATACTATTGCATATTGAGGGATTCTAAAATGGACTAAATGCTACATTATATTTTGTATGATTCTTGGCAAAAACATATCTTAATTTCCCTCGATATATAGTATAATTTTTTTATGAAAAAACCGGTTCGGTCCGGTCCATCGGTGGGCCAAAGACCGGTCTTTTACCGATCCGGGCTAACCGGTCTTTTTTCTTAAGCCCGCTCGGCCCACAACTCTCTTCCTCCTTGTCTTGGACCGCTTATAATAAACCGGTCCGGTCCGGTCCAGTACCGGGCTAACCCGGCCCGTTTGACAGGTATATATTTAACACATAATCAATCAGTATTACTTTCACTACTTTTTAACCTAGTAAAAATAGAGACAGGTGATGAAAAATGAACGGAAAAGAAAGAGATGGAGAGAGATAAAAGAAAATAAAGTAAAGAGATGGAGGCAGTTGACGGCGAGCAACGATAGGAGGAATTTGGGTGATCGTGATGCTGGTTATTAGGGATTTATTTGAGCGTCAAAAGGAATTGGAAGTAAAGGAGGGAATGTAAAATTTTTATTGGAGGGAAGATAAAATTGAAAATTTCAAAGTATCTCTAAATTATTCCGCTAACAAAACAAAATCTAGGGAGATTACCAACTGTTACTTGCAAAGTGTCACTAATTTTCGACTCATATTATGACATTAAAGTTAAAAGTCACAATATTTTTGACATTTTTCATCAAGTGTTTCAATTTAAACGACATTTTTTTAAAAAAAGTCAAGAAATCATATTTTTGCCAATATTTTTTTCAAATATCACTAAATAAATGTCATCGTATCCTATATTTCTTGTAGTGACATTCTTTTAGGGTTGATTGATAGCCATAAGCCTCAAGTCAGACATGTTGTGGCTCAAATGCTACAATCTAAAATGGCACCGCTATCCGGTTTTGTGATTGACATGATGTGCACTACAATGATAGACGTCGCCAATGAATTTGGTGTCCCAACTTATGTTTTCTACACGACTAGTGCAGCCATGCTTGCCTTCAACTTCATATGCAGAGTCTAAGGGATGATTGTAACATAGACGTTACCAATTACAACAATGTGTTGGGAAGAAACCAAGCAATACCAAAATTGCACGACAAGGTAAATGCGGAAGAATACTCTAAGTCAAAATTTTCCACACTATTTGAACACGAGGAGCAAACTAATTTGAAGAACAAATGGATATAGGGGCAGCCACCAAACAACAATAATAATATCAAGACAAAGTAATCAAACAAAATGCAAGATACACCAAATTTTACACGAAAAACCCCTTCAATGTGAAGAGGTAAAAAACCACGGGACCAAATTCCACCAAAGCTCCACTAATCAATAACAAGAGTACAAAGTGTTCTCCGAATTGGCTACCAAACACGTGTCAAACAATGAGCAACAATACATATACCAAAAGCACCTAAACTAGAGAAGAAATGAGTAAAATCACCAAAAATGCAGCAACTGTTCATGAGCTAAAATATGATGCTACAGAGCTCTAAATCGATCCCTTACAGTTCCTAATCAAAGATAAAGTTGAGAGGAATGTGATGTCCAAAAATCAGCTTAATCGGACTAGAAACGAAATGGAAACTGCCTTTCAAAATTGGCTGCAGTAGCTGAATATGTGCAGAGAAAATCTGCTACTCTCTCTCTTTGTTCTCACTTTGGTTGCTGAAAATACACTCTTATCTATCACAAAATCAGACCTAACTTGGCTTTTTATATGTCTTGATATTAGTGAGCTTGGGTTATCACGTGGGCTGGTCCAAAAGAGGTGCTTTTTATCCACAGCAGAAGGAAAATCCCAATAATCCAAACACAATGACCCTCAAGCAGAACTATCTGTACCTACATATTTCAATCCATTTCCGACCAAATGTTTGTCATTTATATTCTTAGACAAGGAAGGTGGTTCCACTATGTTCCTTTATATTTCAAGAAGATACCGAGAAATCAAATGAATCTTGATAAACACCTACCAAGAATTGGAAACTCATGATTTGAAATCACTCTCCCTGGACGAGAAAATCCCACCCATTTATCCGATAGGACCATTGCTGAACCTTAATAGTGGTGTCAGCGATAATGAAGATTCATCTCTGAAGAAAATTATCAAATGGTTAGATGGGCGAGCACCATCCTCCGTGGTGTACCTCTGTTTTGGAACTTCAGGAAGTTTCAAGGAGGAACAAGTGAAGGAAATTGCACATGCACTAGAGGACAGTAGGTGTCGGTTCTTGTGGTCGCTAAGGAAGCTGCCACTGAAAGATTCATGGTATCCAAGTGACTACGAAAACCCGGAAGATGTCTTGCCTGAATGATTCTTACAAAGAACAAAAGTGATTGGAATTGTGATAGGGTGGGCACCTCAAGCAGCCATTTTGTCTCATCATGCCGTGACTGCGGGTGGAATTCGATTTTGAAGTGTATTTGGTTCGGAGTGCATATGGCAACTTAGCCAATGTATTCTGAGCAGCAAGCAAATGCATTTCAATTGGTTAAGGATCTGAGTATGGCAGTGGATATTACAATGGATTATCAGCAACATGAAAATTATTAAAGCAGGGGAGATAGAGAAAGCAATAAGGCAGTTGATGGAGCCTGAGAATGAAATAAAGTTGAAGGTGGAAGACATGAAAGAGAAGAACAGATTGGATGTAATTGATGATGGCTCCTCACACTTCAGTTGGACATTTCATCCAACAGGTTATCATATCATTATTAATATAAAAGCGGGAATCTCTTTAGAAAAAAGTGAATGACCATTTTACCCTCCATTAAAGAATAATTTCATAATTTTTTGTGTTAAAAATGTTAATATACGTTCTCTAAAACTATAAAAATATATTGATTAGAAAAAACAAAAACGTAATGGAAGCAAGAGAAGTGAGATGGCAACAAAGTTGACTGACTTTTAATGAGGGGCCTCAGATGCCTTTTCATATCTTGAAGTTTAGTTCGTACCTTGAATTTGATCCGTTAGAGCAATATAACACAATGATTGTTATAATAAATGGTTTATTACCTATTGATGTCGTTTAACATATTCAAGTTTGAGAACGCAGTGAAGCCCATAAATATCCCATCCATTGAAGAAACTGAATAGATATACTCAATTTAATTACTACTAAATCAGGGAGGAATCATCAAATAGTCATTTAGGATAAAATAAATGTTCCATAATAAATATTCCTAATAATTTACTATATAATAATGAATTGGATCTGTTACGCTTCTAGCCATTATCAAACTCTTCTAGAAATTACACATATATTCAAATAATGTGGTAGAGCAAATGAACAGGCGCATTGTGTCATATATATATATATATATATATATATATATATATATATATATATATAAAATAAAAAAATTTAGCGAGGAACGACCAAGTAGGATAAGTAGTCATTAGTCAAGTTGAATGCACAGAGAGATGATCTGAAGCCATGTATCAAAAGCTCTTTGAATGAGATGAAAATGGAGATAACATACAAAAAGACAAGCATCAAACTCTTAGGCTTTCTCAATGCATCCTCCCTCCTCCCTCACATGGACTTATTTGAATGAAGCCGAGGTACTTATTTATGTCGAATTTTCTTCTTAAAATATATGTTGAATGTGATTAAAATTCATTTCCAAAAATTACGCTTTCTCATATTTTTATTTTATTTTAAAATAAATTGGTACTCCTAATTTATGTTTTAAAATTGTATGTTTATTTATACGGGCACACGCGCGCATGCCCAAAGACTAGTAAGCAATAAAAATGGTGCAACTTGACGTGTGTCTTGTAGTGTTCTAAAAGAACAGTATTTAATTTGGATCATATGAGCAATTAGTTAAAATTAGTTTTGATCATATAAATAATAAAAAAATTATCCTAAAAGATGTTATATTATGCACCACTACTAAAGTGTACTCCTCTGAAGGCTTCGACAACTTCTATTACTTTGTGTTTATGAATGTAAGGCATAACATATTTCAAGAGGAGAATATATATGATAAAGGAGTGTAGTTATGAAAATGAAGTTGATTTCAAGAAGTGGCATGTTTATATGATAAGCTAAGCTGAGTGTTATTGTGGCATGTGGATTGGATATCTTTTGTGATCGATATTCGACATGAGCATATATGGTACTTCAGAAAAGGTTGATGAAATTCATTAACAACTTGGATTTAGTATCGTGTATCATGTCTTAGAAGGTCAAGGAAAGGCAAAGCAACAAATGTTTGGTAACCATTGGCGAGATTTATTTACGGCTCGATTGGCAGATTGTCGATTTGATGAATCAATTTTCCCACAATTATGGGGAGAAAATAAGGATATAAATAGAGAAATTGCGTGAAAAGTTCCACTATCATCTCACTTTAAGCCACGTGCCCCCAAATGTGAACAAAAGGTCCAGAAGATTGTTTGTTTTCAGAATATTTATAGCAAATCAAATGCCAGATGTATTTACTAATTTGAAAAGGATTACTAATCACATATACCCGTCAGAGAATGGCCCAATCAGGATTGATAACCCAGTAGGACCATCTAGTAGCATCACAACTAGTGAACTTAAAGCACGCTTGAAGCATGGTAGACCATTGTGTTCCAAAGATCGAAATATGAAAAAACGAAAAAATGACAAATGATCAAGATGACACAATGAAAGAATTTCTTGAGGAGACTCAAGATCTTATTAATACTAAGTTTCTTGAAGAAATCAAAGAATTTGAGACTCAAGTGAGTGAAGAACATTCAATAACCTCCATTGGTGATGAGATGAATTTGAATCGGTCAGAAACATAGATAGACAATATTTTTTAATATAGTATTGCCCTTAATATTATGCAAGATAGTGAGAATCTTGAACCTCAATCTATTCAACTATGTCGATAAAGAAGTGATTGGCCAAAATGGCAAGTGGAAATTCAGGTTGAATTGAACTCACTTGCTAAACGTGAAGTTTTTGGACCTCTAGTCCAAACATTTAATGGTGTAGAACCAATTGGCTTTAAATGGGTCTTTGTGCATAAAAGAAACGAAAAAAATGAAACCATAAGCTATAAAGCACACCTTGTTGCACAAGGATTCTCACAAAGACCTAGTGTCGAATATGAGGAAACGTATTCACCCATTATTGATGGAATAATATTTTGATATCTCATCAGTTTAGATGTACATGAAATTCATCTGATGGATGTACTTACACCATACCTATATGGATCACTTGATAATGAAATTAATATAAAAATTTCCGAAGGATTTAAAATGCTTGAAACATATAATTCAAAGTCTCGGGAAAATATACTCAATTTGATTACAAATATCTTTGTACGGTTTAAAACAATTAGAACGCATCTGGTATATTCACCTCAGTGAGTGCTTGATCAAAGAAGGTTATATAAACGATGTCATTTGTCCATGTATTTTTTATAAAGAAAACATCATCACAGTTTGTTATACTTGTTGTTTATGTTGACGACCTAAATCTCATTGGAACTCCAGGAGAGCTCCAAAAGGTTATTGATTATTTAAATAAAGAAATTAAGATGAAAGATCTCGGAAAGACAAAATTTTGTCTTGATCTACAAATTGAACATTTAGTGGATGAGATCTTTATTCATCAATCTGCCCATACAGAAACATTCTTGAAATGATTTTACATGGATAAAGCACATCCACTAAGTACTGCACTGATTGTTCGATCACTTGAAATAGATAAAGATTCATTCCGACCTCAAGAAGAGGATGAGGAACTCCTGGGTCATGAAGTACTATATCTAAGTGCAATCGGTACACTTATGTATCTTGCTAATTCTACAAGACATGATATAGTATTTTCTGTTAATGTATTAGTAAGATTTAGTTATGCTCATAGACAAGGACATTCGAAATATATCAAACAGGTATTGAGATATCTAAAGGGATCTAATGATATGAGTTTGTTTTATTCTAACAAATATAGTGCAGATCTTGTTAGTGATGCAGATACAGGGTATTTATCTGACCTCATAGAGCTCAGTCTCAAACCGGTCACCTCTTCACATGTGGCGGTACTGGCATATCATAGCGATCTACAAAACAATCAATGGTTGCTACTTCTCCAAATCATGTTGACTTAGTAGTTATTGATGAAGCAAGTAGGGAATGTGTATGGTAGAGATTAGTGATTCATTTCATTCGAGAAAGATGTGGTCTGAAGTGTGATACCAAAATACCCACGGCCTTATATGAAGACTATACTTCATGTATAACCCAACTGAAAGAAGGAATTATAAAAGGAGCAAGAACAAAGCACATTTTACCAAAGTCATTCTTCACACATGATCTCTAAAAGAATGGTTAAATTAATGTGCAACAAATATGTTTAAGTGATAATATGGCAGATTTTTTCACCAAATCCTTACTGCCTGCAACTTTTGAGAAGATGGTATACAAGGTTTGAATGAGAAAACTAAGACACCTTAATCGAAGTTTTCATTAGGGGAGTAAAATATGTGTTGTACTCTTTTTTCCTTAATCATAAGTTTTTTCTCACTGAGTTTTTTTGGTAAGGTTTTTAATGAGTCAACTGCTAATGCGTATTACAAGATGTGTGCACTATTTTTCCTTCATCGAGCTTTTCTCGCATTGAATTTTTCCTAGTAAGGTTTTAACAAGTTACATTATCTATTAATAAATATCTAGGGGGGTGTTATGAATCTACTGAATAGTGGATGTCCGTTATTGTGGTTCATATGAAGTGGGTGCTCATGTTATATGATAACTTGTTGTATGAGAACATGTTGTACGATTTCTTGTTGTATGATAAAATAGTTGTACGATAACCGTTATGGGTTCTAGCTATGTCTATAAATGGGACATTTCAAATGTAAGTTTGTAATTAATTTGAAGTGAAATAATACATCAGTATCTTTCTATACAATTTTTCTATGTTATTTTTTTTTACTTTGCAGCTTTATTTTTATAGTATAAAAATGGAGAATCATATACAGTTGATTGTAGTTATTGGTTATCTACTTCTATTTACTTAATTCGCGTTCACAGTATGATCGAGGTGATGAAGACAAAAATTGCACTACCGAGGAAAAAAATACTCACAGTATGATCTGGAAAGTAAAAGCAAAAGCATAGAATCTTTTAAGCATAAATCACAACAAATACATTGTAATAACTTCACACAAGAATTACATTTCTAGTAGGAGAATGCAGCTGTTCCAAACCCCAATCTATTTTTTCCCGACTACCAATCAAAATGTAGAAGTAAATATTAGTATATGAGCACAAAATCCATAAAACATGTGGCAATTGGAAAGTGGCTCAGGCTCTATTGATGGCAATTATTAGTACTGACTATTGTGCATTACCTGCCCGATAAAACGTCCAACAGAAGTGTAGGAAGAGCCACCTTCCAGTACTGCAAACCTGCTTTGTTCCTTCATGTCTTTCACCTTCATCCTTATTTCATTTTCAGGCTCCATCAGCTGTCTTATTGCTTTTTCTATCACCGCAGCTTTCACTATAACATCCGGTTTGTTCCCTCTCATATCCTTCCTATAATCCATCTTAACCTCCACTGCCATACCCAAATCCTTTACCAATTGAAATGCATTTGCTTGCTGCTCCGAATATATTGGCCAAGTTGCCATTGGCACTCCGAACCAAATACTCTCTAGACTCGAATTCCATCCACAGTGCGACATGAAGCCTCCTATAGCACCATGAGACAAAATAGCCACTTGGGGCGCCCATCCTATCACCTTTCCAATTCCTTGCGTACTTTGCAAAAACCCCTCTGGCAAAACATCTTCTGGCTTTTCATAGTCAGTTGGAAAAATTGCATCTTTAGCCAACCGCTTCCTTAACGACCACAAGAACCGACATCCACTGTTCTCCAATGCACATGCAATTTCCTTTATTTGCTCCTCATTGAAACTTCCTGCGCTTCCGAAACAGAGGAATACTACTGATGAAGCAGGTTGATCATCCAACCAGTTGATCGTTTCATGATGTGATGACTCATGGCTGTTACCATGATCATTGTCAAGGTTTAGCAAGGGTCTGATAGGATAAACAGGTGGGATTTTTTCATCAAGGGAGAGAGCATTGACAGCATGAGATTCGAGTTCCAAGAAAGTGTTTACAATAATACCTTTGGCCTCTCGAAGCCCTTTAGAAAGATCAAGGTACATGGTGGAACCACCTTCCTTGTCCAAGACTATAGATGGCAAACATTTAGCGGGAAATGGGTTGATATATGTTGCCACAGAAAGCTCTGCTTCAAAGTCATCATTATAAGCAGTCACATCTTTGTTAAAATCATCCCTAAGACTCTGTAAATGTAGCTGAAGACCAAGCATGGCAGCTCCAGAAGCGTAGAAAACATAAGCTGGGAGTACAAATTCGTTGGCGACATCTATCATCGAGGTGCACATCATGTCAACCACAAAACCGACAAGTCTAGTTGATCTTGAATTCAGCATTTCAGTCACAGAATTTCTGACTTGAGGCTTATGACTGGATACAAATGTTCTGAAAGTGCTATTAGTGAGTAACTGTAAGATGGACTCGTCCTGAGGGAGTTCAACGAACTTCATTTGCGAGTTGTAGTTTGGGTTAGTGGAGACTGATTGGATGTAGGAAGTGAGATTGGTGTCAAAAGGTAGCTTGATTATGAGGACTGTAATGGAGAGATGTTTTTCTCTAGCTATGAGAAGCTTTGCCATTTCCAGTGTGGGTACTAGGTGACCCATTGCAGGAAAAGGAATGAAAACCAACTCTTTTTTCTTGGTTTCTTCCATGTTGGTTGTTTGAAGAGGATATGGCAATGTGTTGTGGATCATGGCTGGCACTTGATCAGTAATTTATAAGAAGCAGATCTTAATTAAGATTAGCCTTGGTGAGCAAGAATTATGATGTCATGCCTTCGCTGGCAACCTATATGACAAATTAAAAGATTTTTGTATTTCGTTTCGCAAAGAAATTTTGATTCCCTTTAAGATAGTAACATATAGTAACCTTTTAGAAAGCGCTACGGAATTAATATTATAATCAATCATGATGACCAAGTGCAAAAATAAGAAAGAGAGGAAACTTTGTGGAGATTATCTTCTGCATATATGTCCAGGGCCTCTCTCCAGTTTCCTCAAGGATGATATCAAACAAGAGCGGATGAACGTCACTTGAAGTGGTATCTCGTCAAATTATTTGACTCATATGCATATAAAGAATGGGAGAGTTGAAATAAAATGACACTATTTGAGATATAGTGATTTCTAGAATGCTGGTTAAGCGCCTCATTTATCTAATAGATGTTGAAGGTTCCACCTTGACCTACATCCAGATGTGAAATAATAGCACAACTCTACGTATAAGGTGTTCAATTTCTTTCATTATTTCTCTTCAGTTCAAGAGTAGTACTGACTTGAACATGGAAATTTGAACTTTTTGTTGGCCAGGATCATTTCCTAACCGTTATACTTGTATTATAAAATCAGCTTTGGTGTTTTCATATCAATCATCCTCCCTAATAAGTCCTAGATGCTAATATATAGACCGATAGCAGGGGAGAGCTTATAAAATCTGTCAAGCAAAACATCAAAATAAATCCATAGTAATAACTTCACACAAGAATTATATTTCTAGATTGAGAATGCAAATTATCCCTAAGACAATTCTTTTTCTCTAAGTAACTCTATTGGTTCTAGTTATGAGTGAGATTTGCCCATAGCTTGCTCGATAAACTGGGCAATAGAGGTGTAGGAAGAGCCGCCTTCCACTACCGCCAATCTGCTCTTCTCCTTCATGTCTGTCACCTTCATCTTTATATCGTTCTCAGGCTCCATCGGATGCGTTATTGCTTTCTCTATCTCCTCCGCCTTTACTATAGTATCTGGTATGATATCCTTCCTATAGTCCATCTTAGTCTCCACTGCCATACCCAAATCTTTCACCAATTTGCTTGCTGCTCAGCATAAATTGGCCAAGTTGCCATTGGCACTCCGAACCAAATACTCTCTAGAGTCGAGTTCCATCCACAATGCGACACAAAGCCTCCAACAGCACCATGAGACAATATAGCCTCCTGGGGTGCCCATCCTATCACATTTCCATTCCCTTTCGTCGTTTGCAAGAACCCCTCTGGCAAAACATCTGCTGTATTTTCATAGTCACTTGGATACCATGATTGGCTTCCTTAACGACCACAAGAATCGACATCGATTGTTCTCCAAAGCGCATGAAATTTCCTTACTTGCACCTCATTGAAACTTCCAATGCTTCCGAAACAGAGGAATACTACTGATGAATCAGGTTGATCGTCCAACCAGTTGATAATTTTTGATGATTCTTGATTGTTACCATGATCAATATCCAGATTTAGCAAGGGTCCTATAGCGAAGACAGGTGGGATTTTCTCATCAAGTGAGAGAGATTCGATAGGATGAGATTCAAGTTCCAAGAAAGTTTTTACTAGAATAACTTTGGCCTCTCGAAGCCTTTTAGAAAGATCAAGGTACACTTTGGAATCACCTTCCTTATCCAAGACTATAGATGGCAAACATTTAGCAGGAAATGGATTAACATATGTTGCTGTTGAAAGTTTGTCTCAAGGAATAGCAGTAAAAGACAGTAACATTATCTCTAAAAATCTGCAAGAAGTTAGCTTTTGAGTAGCTAAAGTTTAGGGCTTTTTTATCTATTAAAGTCCATTCAAATTGGGAGTTGTTTTTTAAATAATGTGCAGCATTGTTTTAGCACTTTGTTAGGCTTTTAGTTATTCTATTTATCTATTTAAGTTGAGTTTATTCAATAGAAATATATTCCCATTTTTACTGCATATTTTCAAAAGTGCAGAATCTCCTTTAGCTTTTCTTCTTCCCTGTTATTTCCCTTCATTCTTCTACTTAAAAAACCAACAATTGGTATCAAGAGCCATATTCTTAAGGGACCCGTGTGAGTAATATCTTGTGTGAGTAAGAGATGGATTCTGAAAATAGTTTTTCACGAATGGCTCCTCCTGTTTTTGATGGTGAAAACTATCAGTTATGGGCAGTGAGAATGGAAACTTACTTGGAGGCTTTAGATCTTTGGGAAGCCGTAGAAGAGGATTATGAAATTGCTCCGCTGCCAAATAATCCCACGGTGGCCCAAATGAAGAGTCACAAGGAAAAGAAAACCAGAAAATCTAAAGCAAAAGCAACTTTGTTTGCTTCTGTTTCAACAACTATTTTTACAAGAATTATGTCTCTCACGTCAGCAAAAGAAATCTGGGATTATCTGAAGGAAGAATATGCTGGAGATGAAAGAATAAGAGGTATGCAAGTATTAAATTTAATAAGGGAATTTGAGTTGCAAAAAATGAAAGAGTCTGAAACAGTTAAAGAGTATTCGGACAGATTACTGGGTATTGTTAACAAGGTAAGATTGCTAGGCACCAAATTTAAAGATTCAAGAATTGTTGAAAAAATTCTTGTAACAGTGCCAGAAAGATATGAAGCATGTATAACTACCTTGGAAAACACAAAAGATCTGTCCAAAATTACTTTGGCAGAACTCTTAAGTACTTTGCAGTCACAAGAGCAAAGGAGGCTTATGAGGCAAGATGGTATGGTTGAAGG
This sequence comes from Petunia axillaris subsp. axillaris, assembly GCA_029990575.1. NCBI lineage: Eukaryota > Viridiplantae > Streptophyta > Magnoliopsida > Solanales > Solanaceae > Petunia > Petunia axillaris. The sequence continues at coordinate 48,156,328 of JARKNS010000002.1, read as the reverse complement.
AGCCCTGGCAGCCAACCACAAGACTCAAAGCAAGGGTAATAATTCAAAGAAAAATTACCCACCTTGTCAGCACTGTGGTAAAAAAGGTCATCCTCCATTCAAATGTTGGAAGAGGCCAGATGCAAAGTGCAAGATCTGCAACCAGTGTGGTCATGAAGCTGTGATTTGCAACAACAAACCCCAGAAGCATGAAGTAGATGCTCAAGTTGCCAATGAAGATGAAGAAGACCACTTGTTTTTGGCAACATGTCTTTCAAGTAAGCAATTTTCTAAATCTTGGTTGATTGATAGTGGTTGTACAAATCATATGACGTATGATATAAATCTTTTCAAAGATTTTAAGTCTACTAAAAGCAAGAAGATCAAAATTGGAAATGGTGGCTATATTATTGCAAAAGGAAAAGGAACAGTTTCCATCAAAACAAGTTTAGGTATTAAGACAATTTCAGATGTTCTCTATGTACCTAATATTGATCAAAATTTGTTGAGTATTTGTCAGTTGGTAGAAAAAGGATTCAAGGTATCCTTTGAAGATAAAATATGTTTTATCAATGATGTTGCTGGAAAAGAAATTTTAAAAATTAAGATGAGAGGTAAAAATTTCTCATTTGATCCAATGGAAGATGAACAATGGAGCCAAAACAATCCACAAAGTGCATATGAATATTCACAGGTTTTTAAAGATGATTCTCCACTTGAGGTCATAAGTGAACCTACAAGGTATGTAGAAGCTGTAAATGTTCCAAGAAGGAACAAAACAAAAGAGAAGTTGTCAACATATCAAAAAAATAAAATTTGGAAGCAAGTTGACAAGTCTCAAGACAAGATGCAAATAAACCAGGAAAAAGAGCAAGACTACTTTGTTGAAAATCAAGAGTTGCAGCAACTTGAAGAAGTGACTCAAGCTTATTGCAACACCAAAGATGAATTAGCAGATTTACTCACTAAGTCAATTCCAGTCAAGACCAAAGAATCTGCAATTCCTGATCCAAGGAGGAGTGTTGAAAGTTTGTCTCAAGGAATAGCAGTAAAAGACAGTAACATTATCTCTAAAAATCTGCAAGAAGTTAGCTTTTGAGTAGCTAAAGTTTAGGGCTTTTTTATCTATTAAAGTCCATTCAAATTGGGAGTTGTTTTTTAAATAATGTGCAGCATTGTTTTAGCACTTTGTTAGGCTTTTAGTTATTCTATTTATCTATTTAAGTTGAGTTTATTCAATAGAAATATATTCCCATTTTTACTGCATATTTTCAAAAGTGCAGAATCTCCTTTAGCTTTTCTTCTTCCCTGTTATTTCCCTTCATTCTTCTACTTAAAAAACCAACAGTTGCCACAGAGAGCTCTGCTTCAAAATCATCATTGTAGTCAGTCACATCTTTGTCAAAATCATCCCTAAGACTCTGCAAATGGAGCTGAAGACCAAGCATGGCAGCACCTGAAGCATAGAATACATAAGTTGGGAGTCCAATTCATTAGCCACATCTATCATTACAGTGCAGATCATGTCAACCACAAGGCCTACGAGTCTAGTCGATCCCGAATTCAGGATTCCTCTCACAGAATTTCTAACTTGAGGCGTATGACTGGATATAAATGTTCTGAAAGTGCTGGTAGTAACTGTAAGATGGACTCGTCCTGAGGGAGTTCAACGAACTTAATTTGCGAGCTGTTATTTGGGGTTTTAGAGATTGATCGGGTGTAGGAACTGAGCTTGGTGTCAGAAGGTAGCTTGATTATGAGATTTGTAATGGAGAGATGTTCTTCTCTAGATATGAGGAGCTTTGCCATCTCCAGTGTGGGTACTAAGTGGCCCATCGCAGGAGCAGGAACTAACACTTAACTCTGGTTTCTTGGTTTCTTCCATACTTGTTGCTTGAAGAGGGTATTGAAACTTGTTATGACTCATCATGGGACTTGATCTGCATAATAAATAAGCCGCAGATCTAAAAGAATTAAGGGACATGGAAGAGTTGTTAGGTGGAGAGCAGACCAATAGAATAAACTAGCCTTGGTGGGCTAGAATGGTACTGATGTCATGCCTTGGCCTGCAACTTAGCAGTAAATTTGTAATTTATAATTTTATATCTCTGGTTAATTTTTTCAAAGCAAATTTTGATTCTTTTAGATAGCATTCTAGAAGGTGAGTTTCAACAACTCTTGGCAGATCTCTTCAATTGTTGGTTGCTTTTGCATAAACAATTTCAAGTAAAGTTGAAAAGGAGCTACTTACAGGAGCAGCTTCATCCGGTCAAGTAAACAAGCATGTAAGTGCATCTTCATAAAGGTTAGGAAACAGAATGGGGACTGTATAGACTGGATAATGTAAGCTATATCTTGTTTCATGTTGCTTTTCTGAGAACTAATAGTTCTGTTTATATCATCATTTGGTAGATCAATCCACTTAGTTGTCAGTTAGTGAGAGTGCACATTACCATACCAATGGGAAATTGATAGTTTCTTGTGTCTGTTCCTCACGCCTTGACTCCTTAACCTCAAAAATCAAGGTGGGGATGTATTGGCATAGACAGTTACCACAAAAGATTTTGGTATACGTTGTTTGAGCTGAAGTATATGCATTGTGTATGACATTCCTCAAGCAATGGAAAAGCAGATACATCATTTCTTAATAGAGAGAATTTGATAGTTACAGACTAGAGATTGATTGCTTGCACCTGCATCATTTTATCATTAATGGCATGACTGATACTTGAACTGCAGTCACATGTCATAGTTCTCATATGGAATTTACGAGAAAACACAAGTGGAAACCATGATATTATGAACATGCATAATGCATTATTTTCAAAGGTAATAAATATAGTTGTTTTTTGGTTTTTTTGGCAGAAGGCCAAATAGACGCTCGTACTTGTCCGGTTTAATTATAATCACGCTTATACTTTGCAAAGTGTCAACCAGCCCCTTTTACTCGTCCAAAACGTGACTTTTAAACCCTCATGCGCTGATGTGTCTAGCAAGTTGCATATGTGGCAAATGAGCGCGAGCCACACGAATTTCCAGTGCGTGGATCAGTTAAAAAGCACTATCAACGGCTATTTTTTGGTCTTTTTAAGGCCTTTCAATACCAAATCCTTCACCTTCATTTTTCCTTTGTCTTTTGCTTTTTTTTTTTTCCTTAGTTTCTTTCCTTCTCCTTTATTTCTTATTATTTTCTTAGTCTGTTTTTTTACAAAATTCAGATTTAATGTTGGAAGACATGGAATGAAGGTCCTAATTAGTTAAAATTTTAATTAATTAAAGCCCTAATTAGTTAAATTCTTAATTAATTAAAGCCCTAATTAGTTAGAGAACTAATCCTTTAACGGTCCTAATTAGTTAAATTCTTAATCAATTAAAGCCCTAATTTTTATAGCAAATCGCAAATAACAAATCATTAAAAAAATTAGAAAGGCAACGGGTTTAAACCCTTACCTCAAATATGGGGAAACCTTCAAATGTTGTTAATCAAACGAGTTAAATATTGTTAATCAAACAAGGATCATTTTTTTGTTGTTAATCGACGGGGTTTTTTTGGGTTAATCGATGGGGTAAGTTTGGATTTAGGTAAGTATTGTTTGAGTTAAAATAATTTTTAGTTTTGTTTACCGTGTAGTCGTTTGGATTTTTTTTTTCTTTTTAGGGTAAAAACAAGTCGTTTGGATTTTTCTTTTTGTTTTTTAGGGTAAAACAAAATAGGTGGCATGTGATATGGGCCACCAATTTGACGTGGAAGCCACGTGGTCGCGTTTGTGCATCACACTTAGACGGGAGGGTTTAAAAGTCATGTTTTGGACGCGTAGAAGGGGCTGGTTGACACTTTGCAAAGTATAAACGTGATTATGGTTAAACCAGACAAGTACGAGTGTCTATTTGGACCATCTACCTTGTTTTTTCTCATGGAGAGTACGGTCCCATTTGTATGAAAAAATTCTTTTTATTTATACTAGGTACATTGAGAACTGAGAAAAAATCCTTTTTAATAATATTACTGTTTCCTACAGCTATTGGTGCCAACATGTAGAGGAAGAGGGAGGATGTAAAGAAATATGAGTAGTAAGGGCAAGAAAGGGAGGGAACATAAACTGTATTGCATTTGAAATTAGAACAAGCTACTCTTTGGGACTGCATGTACGTAGTACATCTCTACTTTAATTAAAGAAATGATGCAATATTGATGATAGCACGGATTTAGGCATTCTTCTGACAAAATTAGCTATTCATGACAGTCTTGACAAAATTCCCTAGAGCTAAATGTGATGAACCTCCCTCCAGTAGTGCTGCTTTGCTTTTCTCCTTCATCTCCGTCACCTTAGCCCTGATTTTATTCTCTGAATCCATCAGCTGCATAATTCCATATTTTATCTCCTCTGCTTTAACCAGTGGTTGACTTATGTTCGTGAAATCTTTCCTGTAATCCATTTTTATCTCCACTGCCATCCCCAAATCCTTCACTAGTTGAAATGCATTGCTCTGTTGTTCAGCATATAATGGCCATGTTGCCATTGGCACTCCACTGCGAACACTCTCAAGTGTCGAATTCCATCCACAATGCGACATGAATCCTCCTACTGCAGGATGAGACAAAATAGCCACCTGGGGTGCCCATCCTATCACCTTTCCCCTTCCTTTAGTCCTTTGCAAGAACCCCTCAGGCAAGACTTCCTCTGGATTCTCGTATATGCTTGGAAATTGTAGCTTGCCTTTTGGTGGCGGTTGCCTTAGCGACCACAAGAACTGGTAGCCACTGTTTTCTAGAGCATTTGCTATTTCCTTCACCTGATCTTCTTCGAAACACCCCATGCTTCCAAAGCACAGGAACACCACTGATGAATTAAGCTGCTCATCAAGCCACTTCATAATCGTATCATATTCTAGATTGTGATCATCATTCTCACCTCCAAGGTTCAGTATAGGCCCAACTGGGTAGATTGGTGGGATTTTCTCATCATCAGAGAGGGCTTTCAAAGCATGTGATTCGAGCTCAAAGAAAGTGTTCACCATAATTCCTTTCGCCTCCCTGAATCTTCGTGCATGATTGAGGAATATGGTGGTACTTTCATCGTTGCCTAGGATAATCCCAGGCAGACATTTGACTGGAAATGGGTTTATATAAGTTGGGATCCGTACTTCTGATACTGTGTTGAGGTAATTAGGCACTTTCAGACTGCATTCAAGGCTAAGATTTTGAAAATGTAGTTGAAGTCCAAGCATAGCTGCACCAGAAGTGTAGAAGACATAACTTGGAAGTCCAAAGTCATTGGCCACATCAATCATTGCAGTGCAGAACATGTCGATTACAAACCCCATGAGTTTTACTGATCTTGATGAACTCAAAATTCCGTTAACTGCATCTCTGACACGCCCCTTGTAGCTGTAGATGCACTTCGACAGAAAATTGATGGGATGGCCATTACCCATTTCAACTGAGGTCTCAGGTTGACTAAGTTCAAGCAACCTTATCCGGGAATTGTATTGTGAGGGCAGTGATTTGATATAGGATGGAATCTTTGTCTCCGCCGGTAGCTTCATGATAAGAACTGTGATGGAAAGTTGCTCTTCTCTGTCTACTAGGAACTTTGCCACCTCTACAGTGGATACAAGGTGGCCTCTCCCAGGAGAAGGAATGAATACTAACTCTGTTGTCTTCATTACGTTGATCACTTGGGTTACTAGAATTCAATGGGGAGTCTTAAAACTTTTGACTATGTTTAAGTGGAGACTTTAACTGCTTACTGAGTTCTTGGCAACCACTGGAGGTTCATAAAATATATAGATATTCTTGGAGAACAAGAGTCAAGATTAGTTTGAACCTGAATGATGTCACTGCTTTGCTGGTAGATGAGAAGCAATTTCCTTGAACTAAAGTTGGTCTACAATGTAATAATACTCCCTCTGTTTCATTCTCCTCTGTTTCAGAATGGATGAACCTTTTCGTTTTTCGAGAGTCAAACTGGATGAACTTTAACCAACAATTTAAGATTATTTTTTTCATCATATTGATATGCGAAGAGTTGCATGTTATAGTACTTTTCGTATAGTATTTGAATATGCAAATTTTTATTTGAAAATATTAATTTAATATAGTTTAATTTAGGTTCAAAGATTAGTCAAATTGATTTTCAAAAAGTGAAAAGGTTCATACTTTTTGAAACAGATGGAGTATTAAATTAGGATATATGTTAACGAGATTTGACCCAAATGACAAACCAAATTACTCCACAGACATCAGTGATTACGTCTGGTTTCATTTATCAAAAGAAGACAAGTACATAGAAACGAATTTCTTGGTGAAAGAGCAACTTCACATTTTTTTAATCCTCCAGTTATCAAGTAGATTAATGCATATGCTTCGTTTCCCAAGTGATTCCAAGATCAATGATAAGTCCTCATTCAAGCAAAAATACATTAAATAAAGGAACACAACTATACTTGCTTTAGTCCCGTGCAAGGAACGGCATTGGGAGTAATCAGTATACTTAACTTTCTGAAAAATGTAAAAAGCTACCTTTATATCATTGGATATGTGTAAAACTATTCATCTGTTATACTTTTGGATAATTGATATCTTTGTTGCAAACAAATCCTTTTATATTGTTCTTGACTTTAATGGAAGTCTAATGTGGAGTGGGAGTAACTGATCCCACTAAAAATGTCAAAATAATGGACGACACGTGGTAAAATACTTTGGAAAAAAAATCTAAATTTATCAATCTACTTTTGTAGTTATTTTATTTACTCTTCATTATACTGTGTAAGAACTCCAATTTTACGAAATGAAAGCTAGTCCCTCCAGATTGAGCAAAACGAGGAAGATTACAAATAGTTGCACGGTTCCTAACCCAAAGAGACCTCTATCGTATGTAATAGAACCAGTGCTTTCCAAGTGTGCAGAATATGACACATTTATAGGGATGAATACCAAGAATAAGCAAGCAAGAAGCGTAAATGAGATAGAGTAAATAACAGTTCTAGGAGAAGAATGATGACAGCTCCATCTACAGTAAAAATTGTTGGCAAACATTGATTAGGCTAACTAAGAAACCCAAACATTAGTGTAGGAACCAATGGTGATCGCTCTTTGTTGCCCATACTGGCTTTCGAGTGCTTGTCCTCTGTTAGATCAATTGTGTAGAAAAAAATATGCAGTCTCCTGGTTACAATCTTTTTTCTTTGTAGAGTTACAACTACTTTAGTTTCATGTAAAGAGACATGAAGTGCTGTCTAGCAGAATTAGACCGAGTAGGCGAATATATTTGACACATAACAACCATAAATTACAAGAGATTTTTACACAAGGAGACAATGCAACACAAAAAAATTATCGAAAATGGCCACTATTTCTGATTCTTACCCAGCATGGCATTAATTATGCAAAATAACTTTATACACCTCTTTAAACGTGTATAAATCTGTATAGTGTTGCTCCCAAACGCACACGCAAGTATACGTGGTCGACAAGTAATAAAGTGATAAATCGAGTATCGTTCCCACGATGACTATTGTTAATAACTGTATTCTAGCAAACAATTTCTTATAAACTATTCAGGGATCTTTTTCAATGATGGTTGAAATTTTTACTAACTAAATGAAATAATTAAAAACAAGTAACTGAAGTCAAGTAATAGAGCAAATTCTGGGTTCTTATCAATAAAAGAGAGACGGTCCAGGGTCAGAGCTACAAACTATCCAGTTGAGTTTTTTAGTTGATTCTACTTCTTGATTTCCTAGATTGCTAACTAACAGGTTAATTATATTCATGAAAACCTGTCGATTCTTCACGAGTCTATGCAAGCTACTCTAACGCCTATATTTCTATGGAATTAAATCACATGCATGCATTAACTAACTCTATATTTAGCTAAGCAAGGCGAATAGGTATATGTTTATCCTACCCACAAATCGATTCCCTGATGCCCAAGTTCACAATCAAGCCCTATTCTTTCTTATTTGCATTTACAAGTTCTCTCTGTTGAGTTCAACTTGTAAACCATAGATAGTGTTCAATTACCGGGCCCTGATAACCAAACAATTATGCTCAAGAAAGAATAAACAATCCGTAATGGTAAATCAATAGGAAGAATTCAACTTTCAAACACAACCTTCATGTATTTGCTCTAACCCTTGAACGATAGGTTTAGTTACACATATTCATAATAACAATACAAGAATTTATGTAAGAAATATGAAATATTGTAATAGATGATGAAAAGGAATTAAACCCTTGGTTCAAAGTGTAAAAACTCCAAAAATTGCCCTTAGAATTCGACCTCCCCTTTTACAACAAAATTAAAGAGGTTTTATAATGTTTATAAAGTACTAGGATAAGTTAAACCAAAGCCTAATCTAGTTGGAAAAACTTTTGTCTCGTCAGCCTCAAAGCTTTCGTGGAAGCCACGCTTCCACTACAGCTTCCAACTCTTCAGGGCTCTCGCTGAACCCTTGCTTCCATAGCTTCCAATGCGTCCATTAACTCCAATTTGATTGTTCTTGTCTCGAATTCATCCGCATCATTCTTAAAATTATAAATATGATAAGTGAGCACAAGAAACACAATTATCACATATAACAAGCGCCTAAAGTATTAAAATGTGAGAAGATATTAAGGTAAAATAGGCAAATATTGTCAAACATCACCACCCCACACTTAGACCTTTGCTCGCCCTCGAGCAATCATCAAAAACGAATTCCTGACTAGATCCTAACACTTAATATAACAGGTCTACCTATGATTATGGTTGATACCGACCATTAGACAAGTGCATATACATACCATGTGACCCTCAACACATGCCAAAAAGTCACCAAGTTTTAAAACACTAGAACGACCAACCCAAGACATCTCAACCTCAAAAACCGACTCAATGAAACCAAGCTTTCACAAAATCACACCCATTCACTCAACCAAGAAGTCAAAATTTCATCTATCTCATGCAAACCATGTGCCCTCACCAAAAAATCAAGAGAGCATCCCAAATACCACACAAAGCATATATTTCAAGAGTAAATGAGGGACATAATATATGAAGAATTCATTCGCTCTCCAAAAGAAGTTCACGTGCCACACACAACGTACCATAGGCTTGCCCGTAGTGTAGGACTACACTAATGTAAGCTCGCTCCAATCAGGATTAACTAGGACTTTACGGGTTGTAATGTAGGCTAAAGGACAGGTAGGATATATATGGATAAATAGTGACTACCTCCCTAAGCACTTTAATACATCACTTTAATTTTTATCTTTCCACCATTCTTTTCAAAACCAACCAAGCAACCACCCAAGAATACACAAGAAATTCCCTCTCAAATTTAAGCAATTAGCACCTTTACTTTTTGCAACACACTAGCAAGGATTGAGATTTTTATTCTTTTGTTTTCTTTATTTTTCTCTTTTTCATTTCATTTTTTTGTCTTTTCAATATTTTTCTCAACATTTCCAATGATTTTTTTTTTCTTTTCAAAATGCACCATATTGTTTTCTTTCATCGCTTCCACTCAAAAGCCACACCAATCATCCAACCATAACTCCACAAACAATCAAATATTTCAATTAAAGTGCTATGAGGAGTAAGGGTTCAACAAGAAGGTAATTAAGAACAAAAAAGGTAAGGCTTGAAATGTGGGTGCCAACAAAAAGGTCAATAGGCTCAAAAGGGCTTAAGAAGGATAATATTAAAGGGTAGGCTAATCAAGGCTAGAAAGGCTTATCAAAGAAATGCCTGTATCATCTCCCGACTAGAGCAAACCTAGGATTTCGCTTTAAACACGCACAGGGCAAGTTCTAGACATTAATATGCGGCACGGAACATAAGAAAAGATACTCACATAACACATGGCACATAGTTCACTAAAGACGGTTTCATTCCAACTCTCGGTTAAAGCAAACAAGATGACACTTTGGAAATTTAAGCACTAAGGCACAATAGTTCACAAAGAGTCATGTAGTTGAACCTAAGCGTCTCGAAAAGGTCATTCACATTTTTTTAGGCATGCATCACAAATTTTAGACCAAAACGGATTCACAAATAGCAAATGCTCAAGTCTAAATTCATCGGTATCAAACAAACCAAAGGTACCTAGCATTCTACCATTTTTCCTAAACTATTCTACTAACTACTACTACTAAACTACTCCTAAAAATAAAAATTACCCGGTTCAAAGGTCTACCCGTGGAAAAGAACCGAGGCCATAAGAAAAACCATGGGGCGGATGATTGTACCACTTAGCTAAAACTAAAAATAAAAACTTTTTGGAATTTTTCATTAGTTTTCTAATTTTTTTTCATTTTTATAATAAAGCAAGAAACAAATAAAAATAAAGTCAAGTGACAAATTTAAAAATTTCTAAAATTAAATTCCTAAGGGTACAATCATCCATAGCCTCAAAATTTTGGAAGTTTCCCCCACCCCACACTTAAAATCAAGCAGTGTCCTCAGTGCGAACAAAACTAAAGTGCAAGAGTGAAAAGAACTTCCCTGAAGGCCCACCAGCCTAGGTCTCATCATCCGTATCATCAGAGTCCTCTCGTTCTGCATGTGCGGGAGTGTCAACATCAGCAGCTACCGGAGGAGTAGTGGTAGGGGCAACTGTCTGAACCCTCGAAGAACCTCCAGGCCTATGTGGTGGAGTGCGCGCATCCTCCTCCTCTTCCTCTTCTTCACCATCTTCCTCTTCAGTCCACTCTCCCTCGTCACTACCAGGATCCGCCTCAACCACGTCAGAATCCGTATTCTCATCCTCCCCAGGTGGCACCTCTACGGTCTGCGTCATGCCCAATAGCCTTTTGGATGACTCCAACAATGGAAGCTGGCGATCAAGGGCTACCATATCCATTCCCGCATTCTTTTCCAAATATTCTATCATTAAGTATGTGCGGCCGTCCAAGTTATCGTGCACATCGCGCCGCTCATTATTGTACATTTTGTAAGCATTTGCACTCGGGCTTAGCACTGTAGAAATATTAGACTTTCTCTCCAAGGCCGGGACAATCCTATCACCAACGGCATCAACAGGGACACCTTCTTTCATCGAATACTGTGTGAGTACACCAGCAAAAGGCAACCGCTTTGACTTGTTTGTGCGTGTCTCCTTCATAGCTTTGAGCATATAATACCCAATGTTGACAGGTTTCCCCGTCATGAAGAAGTAGACTATGCACACCTTCACTTTAGTCACATTAGTAAAGTGGTCAGAAGGAAACATTCATGCATTGATCAATCTGAGCCAAGCTCGGGCTTCCTTTTGAAACCTGCAAAATTGCATAGATTTGTGTCGGCCCGTTTGCTTCTTTCTACCCCACCTATGGCTTACATCACCATCACATAAGGTCTGCCTCAATGCCTTGTAATTTGGCTTGCGAATGAAACCCCGTAAGTCGTCATGATCCTCCACACCTAAAAAGGTGCAAAGGGCTGATGCATCTAGCCTCACGGATTTCCCTCGAGCTTTCACTAGCTCCTCCGGTTGTTCCAAGTCCCAATTGGCATATAATTCCATCACGAGATCAAGATTGGCCCCAGACTCTCAAAAACAGACCCCCATTTCATGGTGTGAACAACATCTCTTATATTTCTAAACCGCCTCATCAATTTAGTTTCATCAATGGCAAGTTCGGGAATGTAGCCGGCCAACTTGAAGTTTTGTACCAATCCAAGCTCTCCCCCTTCTTCACAAATGGCAATCCAAACTGTGTTTTCCCTCCGAGTTGTGGAATAGTGACCGCGCCCTTTGGCATCTTTGGTTTTGCCTTGTTCTTCGCTTTGGCCTTAGCCTTGCCCTTGGGGGCTTTACTAGTCGAGGCGACTCCTAGCTTTTGCCTTGGTGCAGCAAGTGTCACAGAGGAAGAAGAGGCCTTTTCTGTTGTTTTCACCATAGTACCTGCACCATAAAGTTCTATCGTTAGAATCTAATTCGAACAAGCGACAGCCTCTTTTAGAATGAACATGGACGCTGGAAGCGCCTTGAAGTAGCACGTTAGTGTCCTGGTACTCAAACTTCCCAGGGATAATCATGAAACAATGCAATCCATAGCTAGTGTACACTTAAGCAATGTGCGCAAACGGGGAGCGACCACCCCACACTTACACCTAACTATATTACAATAAACAAAGCTACTTGAAGACACTAACTCAACAAAACTTAACCAAGGGAAAAATTAATGGGACAGTGGTACGTGGAACAAGCCGGTATCAACACATATCAAGTGCGACAATGGTGTATAGCTTAGTTTGTGCTTTGAGCAATTCAAATTCCACACAATCGCGATCAATTCTAAACTTTTAGAGCATCAAGTAGTTCAAGTTATGCCTACAAAGCTTTATGCTATTCAGACTTCACATAATTGAAACTTTTAGTCACTTAGGCAATTCATCAAACATGTGGTGTGCTCTGGGATCAATTTTAAAGTTCATTGATATTTAAAAGTATTTAACCCTCCCAAATTTTTGTGAGATCACTTTAGAATCCAAGCACAACTCAACACTAATTACAATTTAAAGAATCGAACTACGCTGCACAATTCACATAAACCTCGAGCAATGCTCTGCATTCAATTTCAAACCTTCACAGTGACTAAGGGGACGGGGGCAGGTACTGTTTTATTGGTACCAAGAATTTTGGGGAGAGAGCAAGAAAGAGAGAGCATATCTGAACAACTTTGAATCAATGGAAGAAAAATTGTATGTGGACTTCACGTTGTAGAATTTTGTTTGCCCTAGGTTAGAATTTTGTTTTTGTTCCCTGTTTGGACGTTTAACACAGTGGAGGAGGGAAACAATACTTGGTTTTTATGTTTTAAGTTTTGCGCGGGTCAACGGGTCAATCTCGGGTTGATCCGCAAAATTTTTAGTTTAAACTTACCTGGGCGACGCCTCGAGAAAGCCTTGAGCTAAAACGACCTACTGCCTAACCCAAAGTGATGGAGAGTGCGTCGCTTGGTATCTCTGCTCGTGCAGTTGGAGGCGTTGAAGAAGACGTCGCTGGGGGATCGCTTGGGAAGTTGGGAACTCACTGCTTGACGCCATGCGATCGTAGGAGCATCGCTTTGGGATCGCCCTTGTAACTCGAAGCTTTGAGAAGGGCGACGCTGTAGGATCGCTTGGGCAGTAGTGGAGTTCATTGATGTGCTTAGAGCGATGGTGGCGGCGACACCTTAGGCATGGCTCCGTCCAGTTTTATCCCACAAAAATTTTCTAAGTGTTGTAGCTTTTGGAAACTGTTCCCACAAGAATTCTCATTGCCTCTCAATCAATCCACACTCCTCGAAAATGCTTCACCTTTCGAATGTCCCGAGCCCTGCAAAAACAATGAGAACTACGTAACACTAAAGAAATAAAATGATGAAAACAATAAAAATTGGGTTGCCTCCCAACTAGCGCTTGATTTAACGTCGCGACACGACTCTTTTTTTATTTTTATTCTTTTTCTATTTTTTTTCTTTTGTTTTTTTTTTTGCGTTTATATACAAAGCTCGGGTTGCCTCCCGAGAAGCGCCTTAGTTAAAGTCGTGGCACGACGGTTACAAATTACGGTTCTCGCAATGAAACAGAGGTACGATGATCCACCAAACCTCCCCAATATCGCTTAACTCTTTGCCCATTCACTAAAAATGACTTCTCGGAATCCAGGGCTCTTAATTCAACCGCTCCATGTGCCGTAACACGAACTACCTCAAAGGGGCCCGACCATCTAGATTTCAGCTTTTCCGGAAATAATTTCAATCTAGAATTGAACAACAATACCAATTGGCCCGGCTCAAATTGATGAGGCTCAATGTGCTTGTCATGCCATCTCTTCGTCCGCTCCTTATACAATTTTGCATTATCATACACGTGGAAGCAGAATTCATCTAGCTCATGCAACTGAAGCAACCTCTTTTCACCCGCCACTTCCATATCCGAATTTAGCTTTTTAATTGCCCAATATGCCTTATGTTCTAACTCGACAGGCAAGTGACAGGCCTTACCGTAGACCAACCTATACGGAGATGTTCCAATAGGTGTTTTAAAAGCCGTTCTATAAGCCCAAAGAGCGTCATCGAGCTTCATAAACCAATCCTTCCTTGAAGTATTCACAGTTTTCTCAAGAATCTGCTTTATCTCCCTATTCGACACCTCCACTTGGCCACTCGTTTGAGGATGATAAGCAGTAGCTACCTTGTGATGCACCCCATACTCGACCAAAAGTTTATTGAACAAGCGATTGCAAAAATGCGTACCTTCATCACTGATGATGGCCCGTGGTGTCCCAAAGCGAGTAAAAATATTTTTCATCAAGAACTTGACTACCACACTCGCATCATTGGTTGGAAGTGCAACAGCTACCACCCATTTTGACACATAGTCGACTGCTACAAGTATGTATTTGTCGCCATTAGAAGGTGGAAACGGACCCATGAAATCAATTCCCCAACAATTGAACAACTCAATCTCTAGGATGTTATTCAAGGGCATCTCGTGACGCCTTGAAATATTACTGGTTCTTTGGCAACGATCACACTGTTTAACAAAATAATGAGCATCCTTGAATAGAGTAGGCCAAAAGAACCCCGACTGAAGTACCTTCGCAGCTATCCTATCACCACTATGATGACTACCATAAGGAGTTGAATGACAACTCTGCAACACTGACTCGACTTCTTCACTTGGGATACATCTCCTCGCCAATTGTTCTGGACCAATTTTATACAAATACGGCTCATCCCAGACATAAAATCCACTCTCATGGAGGAGTCTCCTTCTTTGTTCAGCTGTAGCATCAGGTGGATAAACATTACTAACCATCAAGTTCACCATATCTGCATACCAGGGCACCTCGGTTACCTGCAGAGCAAAAATTTGCTCGTCTGGAAATACTTCATTTATCTCGGGCCCCTCATCTACATGTTTCCTATCTTCAAGCCTCGACAAGTGATCGGCCACTTGATTCTCGGTCCCTTTTCGATCTTGGATTTCCACATTAAACTCTTGGAGTAGAAGAACCCAACGAATCAGTCGCGGCTTGGAATCTTTCTTTTCAAATAAATACCGGATTGCGCCATGATCAGTGTAGACAATAACCCGAGTGCCAACCAAGTAAGATCGGAACTTATCAAAAGCATAAACAACAGCTAGCAGCTCCTTCTCGGTGGTAGTGTAATTGGATTGGGCAGCATCAAGAGTCTTTCTTGCATAATATATAGAGTGAAAAATTCTACCCTTTCTTTGCTCGAGAACAGCCCCAACAGCAGTATCACTCACGTCACACATCAACTCAAACTGTAGACACCAATCAGGAGCAATAATAATTGGTGCATTCACCAACCTCTTTTTCAGTTCTTCAAACGCCTTCAGACAGGCATCATCGAATTCAAACTTCGCATCCTTCTCTAACAATTTGCACATGGGATTTGCTATCTTCGAAAAGTCCTTAATGAATCGCCTATAGAACCCAGCATGTCCCAAGAAACTACGCACACCTTTGACAGAGATAGGTGGTGGTAATTTTTCAACTGCTTCAACCTTTGCTCTATCAACCTCGATCCCTTGCTTTGACACCTTATGGCCAAGTACAATGCCTTCTCGAACCATGAAGTGACATTTTTCCCAGTTGAGGACCAATTTGGTTTCTTCACAGCGGCTCAGCACGGCATCTAAGTTCTTCAAGCAGCCATCAAACGAATCTCCAAAGACTGAGAAATCGTCCATGAATACCTCAACAAATTTTTCCACCATATCGGGAAAAATAGCCATCATGCATCCTTGAAAGGTTCCCGGCGCGTTACATAGTTCAACGGCATCCTTCTAAATGCATAAGTGCTATAAGGACATGTAAACGTCGTCTTCTCCTGATCTTCTGGTGCTATCACAATCTGGTTGTAGCCTGAGTATCCATCCAAAAAGCAGTAATATTCATGCCCAGCTAGCTTATCCAACATCTGATCAATGAAGGGGAGTGGAAAGTGATCTTTCTGGTGGCCTTGTTCAATTTTCTATAATCAATGTAAATCTGCCACCCCGTAACTGTTCTTGTAGGAATTAATTCATTCTGCTCGTTCGTCACAACTGTCATACCTCCCTTCTTTGGAACACATTGGACTGGACTCACCCAATTGCTGTCAGAGATAGGAAAAATAATACCAGCATCAAGCCACTTGATAATATCCTTCTTGACAACATACTTCATGACTGGATTTAGCCTTCTTTGCTGCTCGACACTTGGCTTATGGCCCTCCTCCAAGAAGATCTTGTGCATACAAAAAGAACGACTAATCCCTCGAATATCCGCAATGGTCTATCCAATTGCCCTCTTGCGCTCTCGCAACACTCTTAAGACCTTCTTAACCTGCACATCAGATAACAAAGAAGAAAGGATTACGGGTAAGGTGTTACCCTCACCCAAATAAGCATATCGCAAATGAGCAGGTAAAGGTTTAAGTTCAAGAACCGGAGCTTTCTCAATAGACGGTTTAGTAGGAGCTAGTGTCAGCGGTCTATCAAGCTCCTCAAACTTCTTCCACCCTGAGATGAATTGGCACTCCATGTTGAGAATTTTCAAGTATTCCTCAGTCTCCTCATCATTCAGCATATCATCTTCATACATTAGTGCTCTTTCAAGAGGATCATCCTTAGAAGCCAAAAGTGACTTTCAGAGGCAGTCAACTCTCTATCTAACACTTTTACCATAGGTAACTCTTCATAGTGTGCTGGAAGTTGAGTAGCCCGGAACACATTAAAGACAGCTTCTTCGCCATTTACCCTCATGATCATCTTCCCTGCTCTAACTCTAAGCACCACATCAGCAGTAACCAAAAATCCTCTTCCCAAGATGAGTGGGACTTCTTGATCAGCCTCATAATCCAAAATGATGAAATCAACAGGGAGGATGAATTGGCCTACTTGTACTAGAACATCCTCAATAACTCCCTCAGGGCATGTCAAAGATCTGTCTGCTAACTGCAGGGTCACTGTGGTTGGTCTTGGTTCACCCAGGCCTAGCTTTCGAAACACCGATTATGGCATTAAATTTACGCTAGCGCCCAAGTCACATAAAGCTCGTCCAACCTCATGCTTCCCAATTTTTATAGGAATAGTGAAGCTTCCAGGATCTTTCAATTTCTGAGGAAGTTTACTTCTGACTCTGGAACTGCACTCTTCAGTAAGTGCAACCGTCTCGAACTCAGTCAGTCTTCTTTTGTTTCCCACAATATCCTTGATGTACTTAGCGTATTTAGGAACATCACTCAAAAGTTCCACCAAAGGAATATTCACTTGTATCTGACTCAAGATCTCCAAAAATTTCTTGCAAGCTGCATATACTTTCTGCTTCTAAAGCCTTTGAGGGAAAGGTGGTGGTGGACTGACATTATCAAGCTCGGGTTGCTTCTCTACCACTTTATCAGCTTCCTTTTCAGTGTTCGGCTCCAGTTCACCAACAGGCTTCCTCAGCTTTGGAGGCACTTCTTCTAGAGCTCGCCCATTTCTCAGAGTAACTGCTTGCACAAATTCTTTAGGATTCTTCTCTGTGTCACTTGGCAAGGCACCATGTGGTCTAGTGTTTTGTGCTCCAGCTAGCTGCCCCATTTGGCATTCCAGATCTTTTTGAGCATTGGCAAGATCTTTTATGGCCTGTGCTTGAGCTGCATTGTCTGCTATAATTTTCTGCTAACCTGCCAACATCTGCTTTATCAAATCTTCAATTGAACTGTTCGACTGCTGTGTCTGAGCCTGAGGTTGTGAACTCTAGTAATTATTCTGAGATCTCATATTACCTTGAGCAGCTTGATTATCATTCCATGAGAAACCAGGATGATTTCGTGAGTTAGGATTATAGCTATTGCCAAACTGATTCTGATTCTGTCCCTGAAACTTGTTTTGATTTCCCACGTAATAAACTGACTCTGGATTGGAGAGGCAAACCTCGGTAGTATGATCCTCTCCACAGACCTCACAGAAATTCTGGAACTGCTGGACTTGTTTGACTGGTGCTACTTGTTGCTGAGTTGTTGGCAGTGCTAATTTGTTGATCTGATTAGCTATGGCATCTACCTTTGCAGTTAATGCTGAGAATGCATCCAACTGAAGTATCCCAGCAGCCTTTTGAGTTGGTGCTCTACCATCACCCTGCCAGTCAGGATTGCTCTGAGAAAATTTATCCAGCAATTCATAAATCTCATTAAAATTCAGGGCTAATACTTGGCCCCCAGTTGCACCATCCACCACTATCTTGGTATGGGCATTCAATCCTTCAATAAAAGTGTGGGCTAACACCTCATTAGATTGGTTGTGGTGCGGGCAATCTCTTAACAATGATTTGAATCTCTCCCAAGCTAAATACAAGGATTCTCCACCTTGTTGTCTGAAAGACATAATCTCACACCGTATTCTGGCTGTTTTGACAGATGGATAAAATTTAGCCAAAAATTTCTTAGCTAGATCATCCCAAGTTCTGATAGACCCAGGCTTTTCAGCCTTTAACCACTTCCTTGCTGTTCCAATCAGTGAAAACGGGAAAAGTATCAAGCGAACATAGTCAGTCGAGACGCCTGATGGTGTGTATGTGTCACTAATCTCCAAGAAATTCTGGATATGTTGTTGTGGATCCTCGTGCAGTAATCCAGCAAATTGCCCAGTTGCATGCAGCAGTTGTATCATGTCGGGCTTAATCTCAAAGTGTCCAGTAATTCCAGGCTTCACTATGCTAGAAGCTACTCCTTCCAGACTGGGAAGAGCAACATCTCGCATAGCTAAAGCTCGTTCTGCTGCCATTCCAATAAGTAGGGAAGCAAGTACAATAGTGAGTGCTTCACGGTCTCTTGCTTCTTTCCTCAATCTCCGTAAGGTCCTTTCAGGTTCAGGATCAAAAGGTTCAAGTGGTTCGTCCTTTCTCTCCCTTTGCATTCAAGACCTATTACCTGAAATGGCACAAGAAACTCAAAACAAAAATTAAACCTGAATAGAAAATAATAAATTTTCTAAAAAGAAAACAGTCAATTATTTAGTCCCCGGCAACGGCGCCAAAAACTTGTTGCTCCCAAACGCACACGCAAGTATACGTGGTCGACAAGTAATAAAGTGATAAATCCAGTATCGTTCCCACGAGGAGTATTGTTAATAACTGTATTCTAGCAAACAATTCCTATAAACTATTCAGGGATCTTTTCAATGATGGTTGAGTTTTATACTAACTAAATAAAATAATTAAAAACAAGTAACTGAAGTCAAGTAATAGAGCAAATTCTGGGTTGTTATCAATAAAAGAGAGACGGTCCAGGGTCAGAGCTACAAACAATCCAGTTGAGTTTTCCAGTTGATTCTACTTCTTGATTTCCTAGATTGCTAACTAGCAGGTTAATTATATTCGTGAAAACCTGTCGATTCTTCACGAGTCTATGCAAGCTACTCTAACGCCTATTTCTATGGAATTAAATCACATGATTGCATTAACGAACTCTGTATTTAGCTAAGCAAGGCGAATAAGTATATGTTTATCCTACCCACAAATCGATTCCCTGATGCCCAGGTTCACAATCAAGCCTTATTCTTTCTTATTTGCATTTACAAGTTCCCTCTGTCGAGTTCAACTTGTAAACCGTAGATAGTGTTCAATTACCGGACCCTGATAACCAAACAATTAGGGTCGAAAAAGAATAAACAATCCGTAATGGTAAATCAATAGGAAGAATTCTACTTTCAAACATCAACCTTCATGTATTTGCTCTAACCCTAGAACGATAGGTTTAGTTACATATATTCATAATAACAACACAAGAATTCATGTAAGAAATATGAAATATTGTAATAGATGATGAAAAGGAATTAAACCCTTGGTACCAAGTGTAAGAACTCCAAAAATTGCCCTTAGAATTCGACCTCCCCTTTTACAATAAAATTAAAGAAGTTTTATAATGTTTACAAAGTGCTAGGATAAGTTAAACCAAAGCCTAATCTAGTTGGGAAAACTTTTGTCTCGTCAGCCTCAAAGCTTTCGTGGAAGCCACGCTTCCACTATAGCTTCCAACTCTTCAGGGCTTTCGCTGAAGCCTTGCTCCCAGCATAGCTTCCAACTCTTCAGGGCTTTCTTGGAAGCCTTGCTTCCACCATAGCTTCCAATGCGTCTATTAACTCCAATTTGATTGTTCTTGTCTCGAATTCATCCGCATCATTCCTAAAATCACAAATACGATAAATGAGCACAAGAAACACAATTATCACATATAACGAGCACCTAAAGTACTAAAATGTGAGAAGATATTAAGGTAAAATAGGCAAATATTTCCAAACATCAACAAGTATGTATGTACAAATAAATAAAGTTGTATAAATTTTCAGATTTATATAAAAGTGTGCATGTTCATATAAAGTTTCAGTATTATTTGTGTGTAGTTTTGTATTTCTCTTATTGCTTACGCATTTATTTATGTATAATTTTTTGGGTAGATTTGTGTGTATAAACTTGTCCAAAACAATGATATAGATAAAATCAACCATAGATGTCAATTCCCTCCTTCCCCTTCCACTGACCTACCAACAATGAGGGCGTCTGCCGGTGGGTCTGTGGCAGGAAGAGGGGAGAGAAGAATTGGCAGCTAGAGTTTTTTTTTTTGAAGGAATGTCTAAATTTGTAAAATAGGAAATATGCTATGCATGTAAGAAAAAAATACCGCCTCTCATTTGTTTTATTACTATAAGACCAACTTGAAACCATTTAAATCGAATTACGAAATAAATTAGGAGATCACCACTCCTTTTTATACTATGCTGCCCAGAAAATGCACCAACATCAGCTAGTGTTGCAATTTGGGTCCAAATGGACCTTACAAAGCTCGGAATGACATCACATTTTTTCACCCAAGTTATAAAACACTTATAGAATCCACTCACGAAGACGGATCTCAAATTAGATCCCTGAAACAGAAGATAGGGGTCCTATGAGAAGAAGTTAAATTTTCAAATTTCGAAACATTAGCAAAAACTATCCGAACGACCTCTGATTTCACTTATGAAAATTTACACAGGTCATAAAATGACCATACAAATCTTAACAGCACTTTTGGATTTGAAATCGGGGCTCATTTACTCAAAATCGAGCTCAAAACCCTCTTTTAAGCTAGTTTTACCGACAACCGAAATTAAAACCTTCTTCCAAGACCTACCAAGCGAAGTCAGAATCAAGTCAAAATTTATAGATAGGTCCTAATGGACTTTACGGAGCTTTGAGAAGTATCGACATGCCAATCGAAGTCCTAACTCCCAATACGACTAACTAAGATCGTTTCACATAACTCTTATAAACATAAGCAGCCTAAATTTCTATTCTGGCATATTGATGGAACCTTTATCATGTGATTATATTGGCATTTCTTTTATAAGTGACTATGTTTTATTCATATTTTTTCAACAATATATCATGTGATTGTTTGAAGGGTCCTCAAGTAGTCGTGCATTTATAAATTGTGTTACTTGAAAAAGATCAAGTTTGGTGGTTGTTGAACAACATGTTTGAATAATTAATAGGGAGAAAATTGTGAGAATTTAAAATAGAATTAGGAATAATAAAGTTTTATTACGATCTTAGTGAGTTTGTTGAATTATCAACTTGGTCAATTCGAAAGAATGATTCTATGAAATTACCAGACTTAATCAGAAGATATCTACAGAAGATATGTATGGTAACTACTGAAGTCACGATTAATAGGAAACAACGCGATGCGATTATAAGAAGCATGTCAGTAGTTCATTCTGATAATCGAAAAAATCACTATTCTAGGTTCTTTACTCTTGAATTCTTCTCTAGCCATTACTTATTCATTTTATTATTCATTAATATTGTAAATGTAAATAGATTATTGTAAATAGATTAGTTATGTAAATTGTATAATGGGCCAAGCCCGTTAGGTTTTACTTGGTCCCTAAGTTAGGTTTAGGGTTAGGTTCTCTAGGTTTCTTTTGTATAAATAGGGGACTCCCCTCATCAATGAAAGCAAGAGTTTTCACCCAAATATTATTTCTCTCGTGTGAGTGTGTTCGATTTTACATGGTATCAGAGCCATCGTGAAACTC
Organism: Petunia axillaris subsp. axillaris; assembly: GCA_029990575.1. Classification (NCBI taxonomy): domain Eukaryota; kingdom Viridiplantae; phylum Streptophyta; class Magnoliopsida; order Solanales; family Solanaceae; genus Petunia; species Petunia axillaris. The sequence continues at coordinate 48,134,297 of JARKNS010000002.1, read as the reverse complement.
TTCAAGTAGAAAAGTAATGGAGGCTCCAAAAGGTGATGTTGCAGCCGTACGGAAGACAATCTCGCCGTACGATATCACTTCGAATGATAATCCTGGTTTGATTATCACACAGGTCCAGTTGACCAGTGAAAACTATGAGGAATGGGCGCGGTGGGTTAGAACGGCGCTGCGTGCAAGGAAGAAGTTTGGTTTTGTTGACGGATCGATCAAGATGCCCGATGAAAAGTCGATCGATTATGAGGATTGGTGGACTATCAATTCTCTTCTGGTGTCGTGGATTAGGAATTCGATCGAGCCTACTCTTCGGACCACCATATCGCACATGGAAGTAGCGAAAGATCTGTGGGGGAGTATTCGAGAACGTTTCTCCGTGGGAAACGGACCTCGGATTCAGGAATTAAAAGCGGCTTTGGCCGGTTGTAAGCAAAAGGGATTAACTGTTGCTGCTTACTATGGAAAACTGGCTATGTTGTGGGAAGAACTAGGAAATTGTGATAAGTTCCCAACTTGCTCGTGTGGAAACTGCACGTGCAATCTAACGGTTGCACTGGAGAAAAAAAGGGAAGAGGATAGGGTTCACTTATTCCTTATGGGCCTGGATGAAAGCCTTTATGTAACTGTCCGTTCCAATCTCTTGGCTCAGGAGCCGTTGCCATCGATGAATCAAGTCTACCAAAAGGTAATCCAAGATGAACGGGTCAAAGGGATGGCACGAATTCAGGAAGAACGAGGGGAGGTAACGGCGTTTGCTGCACAACGATCACAGCCGCCGAAGACAGGCTATAAGGAGTGTCACTTGTGTGATCGAGGAGGACATCCTCGGGAACGCTGCTATGAAGTCATTGGCTATCCGGAGGGGTGGGTGCATTATCCGAAGCAAGGCACTTCGAATGGAGGACGTGGTAGAGGAAAAGCTGAAGGCAACAAAGGTGGAAGAGGTCGTGGACATCAACAGTTTGGTTCAAATGCTGGTCGGGGACGTGGCAATAATCGAGCAAATGCTGCTCAAGCTGAGCTCGAGCATGGAGAAAACGGACACATGAGTGTGCCCGGACAGGCTAACCTGTCCGGAATAACAGGTGATCAGTTGCAGATGCTGTTCGATTTGCTGAAAAAGGAAAAGGCAAGCACAAGTGAACCTTCGATCGGTAAGAAAACTCATCCTTCATGGATTATTGACACGGGGGCGTCAAATCACATGACCGGTCAGATAAGTATTTTGGAGAATTTACGAACAATACCAAAGTGTCCGGTAGGTCTACCGAACGGAAGCAGTACGATGGCGACTCAGGAAGGATCCATCAGATTTAACGAAGACATGGTTCTTCACGGAGTGTTATATGTGCCCGAAATGACTTGCAACTTGATTTCTGTGTCTCAATTAATTAATCAAGTTGGTTGCAATGTAAATTTCACTAATGATTTGTGTGTTATGCAGGACCAGGCTACGGGGAAGTTGATTGGAGCGGGTGAACAAAAGAACGGACTCTACTACTTTCGGACGATACCCGTGGTGAAAGCTGTGAAGGTCGATGTGGTGGACTTATGGCATCAAAGGTTGGGACATCCTTCGATGCAAGTAACGAAATCTCTTTCAGTCGTAGAAGATAGTGGGAAAGGTAGCTTAGAAGAAAAAGCATGTGATGTATGCCTTAGGGCAAAACAAACTAAAAATGTATTTCCTTCGAGTAATAATAAAGCTGCTGAACCTTTTGATTTAGTTCATTGTGACTTGTGGGGTCCTTATAGAACTGAGTCTTCGTGTGGTGCATCATATTTTTTGACTGTTGTTGATGATTGTTCACGAGGAGTATGGGTTTTCCTGTTAATTGATAAGAAAGAGGTCGGACAAAAATTGAAGGGTTTCTTTGCAATGGTGGAGAGACAATTCAATAAACGGGTTAAGTGCGTTCGGAGTGATAATGGAACCGAATTTGTAAGTCTGAAAGGGTATTTTCTCGAACAAGGGATCTTGTTCCAAACTTCGTGTGTGGGGACACCCCAGCAAAACGGTAGAGTTGAACGGAAACATAGACATATCTTAAACGTGGCACGGGCGCTGCGTTTTCAAGCTAATTTACCAATTGACTTCTGGGGAGAATGTGTGATGACGGCATGTTATTTGATTAACCGGACACCCACTAAGTTGTTGAATGGGAAGACACCTTACGATATCTTGATGGGTGTGACACCGAATTATGATCATTTGAGGGTGTTCGGTTGCTTATGTTATACTCGCAATCAAGGACGAACAAGTGACAAGTTTGAAAGTAGGAGTCGTCGATGTGTGTTTTTGGGTTATCCAAATGGGAAGAAAGCATGGAAAATGTATGATTTGGAGACAAAGGAGTTTGTGTTCTCGAGGGATGTGGTGTTTTACGAAAAGGAATTTCCATTCGCCTCCAAGGAGACTGATGCCGAAAAACGGACACAAGATACGACTTCTGTCACCGTTGCATTGGAGGAGGCAGAGGAGAGTGTGCAAGGAAGGGGGGGTGTTGAACCCGAAGTCGTGACTCCGGTGAGTGTTGAACCCGAAGTCGTAACTCCGGTGAGTGAACCCGAAGAGGTGACTCCGGAAGCTGAACCTGCGGTTGTCCCCGACGTTGAACCCGAAGAGTTGGGTCGGGGAAAACGAACTAAGAAAGAGAATACCTTGCTGAGAGACTTTGTTACTAATACGGTCCAAAAGATGAGTCACCGGGTATCGTCCTGCGTTCGAAAGTCTGCTTGTTCATCTGTTTCTCAACAACCCTCTGGTAAGCCCTATCCTCTAACACACTATGTCAATTGTGATAATTTCTCTTCGAAACATGTGAGTTTTCTTGCAGCTATAACGCAAGGACATGAGCCTACCTCCTATTCGGAGGCGGTAAAAAGTGACAAATGGAGAACAGCCATGGGGGAAGAATTGAAGGCATTGGAAGCGAACAGAACCTGGGAGATAGTTCCCTTGCCTACCGGGAAGAAGGCCCTCGGATGTCGATGGGTGTACAAGATAAAGTACAACTCGGATGGAACTATTGAAAGGTACAAAGCAAGGTTGGTGATTTTTGGAAATCATCAAATCGAAGGGGTTGATTATACGGAGACGTTTGCACCGGTTGCAAAGATGGTGACAGTCCGAGTTTTTCTGGCCGTAGCAGCTGCCAAAAATTGGGAATTGCATCAGATGGATGTGCACAATGCATTTTTACATGGTGATCTTCACGAGGAAGTATATATGAAATTGCCTCCGGGACATCGCATGACGGGGAGAGGAGCTGTGTGTCGCCTTCGAAAATCATTGTATGGTTTAAAACAAGCTCCCCGATGTTGGTTTGCGAAGTTGTCTGCTGCACTTAAGCAATATGGGTTTCGACAATCATATTCGGATTACTCATTGTTTACGATGAAGAAGGGAAATGTGCATTTAAATGTGCTTGTTTATGTGGATGATCTGATTATATCTGGTAATGATTCGAAGGCAATTCGAATTTTTAAGTTATATCTCTCGAAATGTTTCCATATGAAGGATTTAGGTGCCTTGAAATACTTCTTGGGAGTTGAAGTGGCAAGGGCTCCGAAAGGAATCTTCCTGTGTCAGAGGAAGTATGCATTGGATATCATATCGGAAACAGGCTTGTTGGGGGCAAAACCGGTTGGTACGCCGATAGAACAAAACCATCGCTTGGCACTTGCGTCTGGTCGTTTTATCAAAGATCCTGAACGTTATCGGCGACTGGTTGGAAGATTGATTTACTTGTGTTTTACACGACCGGATTTGTCCTATAGTGTGCATGTGTTGTCGCAATTCATGCAGAGTCCCCGTATTGAACATATGGAAGCGGCACTCAGGGTTGTTCGATATTTGAAAGGCTGTCCGGGACAAGGCATTGTATTTCATTCTCAGTGTGATCTGAGATTGCACGGGTGGTGTGACTCTGATTGGGCAGGCTGTCCGTTGACACGTCGATCGTTAACAGGTTGGTATGTGTTGTTAGGGGACTCACCGATATCTTGGAGAACGAAGAAGCAACAGATCGTGTCGAGGTCCTCCGCTGAGGCAGAATATAGATCGATGGCGATGACTGTGTGTGAATTGAAGTGGTTGAAAGGGATTTTATGGAATCTTGGAATTGATCACGATTCTCCGATGAATTTGAAGTGTGACAGTCAAGCTGCGTTACATATTGCTTGGAATCCAGTCTTTCACGAACGCACTAAACATATCGAAGTCGACTGTCATTTTGTTCGGAATGAAATCATCGGAGGAGTCATTCGTCCCAGCTATGTGCCTACGACCACGCAACTTGCTGATATTTTTACGAAGGCGCTGGGACGCACCCAGTTCGAATTCTTCCTTAACAAGTTGGGCGTAAGGAACCCTCACGCTCCAACTTGAGGGGGGGTATTGTAAATGTAAATAGATTATTGTAAATAGATTAGTTATGTAAATTGTATAATGGGCCAAGCCCGTTAGGTTTTACTTGGTCCATAAGTTAGGTTTAGGGTTAGGTTCTCTAGGTTTCTTTTGTATAAATAGGGGACTCCCCTCATCAATGAAAGCAAGAGTTTTCACCCAAATATTATTTCTCTCGTGTGAGTGTGTTCGGTTTTACAATTAATATTTAGTTATTTAATTTCCAATCCATAACTCGAGATTGTTACCCATTGAAAGTTTATATAGCGCTAGTCGCCAGACATTCTTCTGGTGAGATCGACTCCAACTCTTAAGCTGGATTATAGGTGCAACAATCGTGTAGTTCTTTTTGGAGAGATAGTGGGGCTTGATCATGTATCAAGACTTTTGACTGCGTTTAAAGCTGCTAAAGATTATTTTGGGACAAGAACAAATGCCAAAAAATTAGATAACGATAATAGTATTAGTGACCCAAAAATAAAACAGATGCTAATGAAAAAATATTTTCAATAGTGGAGGATAAATGAACATTGTTTCCAATCATATTTATTCATCGCAATTCAAACTTCAAATGTCGGTCTCCATTGAGACGTTCCACAAAGCACACAATGCACACGAAGAAAGCAAAATATTCCATGTCAACAAAACAAATCAATGAAATGATATAAAGCATGGGCCAATATAGCTTTAAAAAGATCTGTAGTCACATTTTGTATCAAAGTCTGTAAGAAAAAGATATAGCAAAAGTAAAAAGGACAGAAATGTGACATTGATAAGAAATCTCTGTTGATTTAAGCCCATTTGGCTATGAGAGACATGAGTCCGGCACCAAGAAGAAGTGAAATATTGGCCCCTAATTGAAGCCTTCCATTGCCTTGCATTCTTGGATTCATAAAATCAGCAGCTAAAAAATCGACTAATGCCATATAAATCAAGATGCCAGCTGAAGCTGAATTAAAGATTCCTTCGACAATAAGAGCCGTTGGACTATTTTCATCGTAAACATTTGTTATTCCTAGTCCAACTGCAATTCCGATTGGAGTTGTCAGAGAGAAAAATAAAGTCATAATTGCAATTGCACGAGACTTTAATTTTGCCTGCAATAAGGATCAAAAGGATAAAAACATTGAGATACAAAAAGTTTACTTATATGGTTAAGTTTTTTCCACACATGTTAAATTGGCCGTAAAATCAAGTATTCCTTCCGTTCCATCTAAGATAATATAGTTTGATTTGATCGTAGTTAAAGAAGAAAAGAATTTTTTTTAAACTTATGATATAAAATAAGTCATAAATATGTGTGTGACAATATAAATCTTCTATGTAACTTACGGTTTGATTATTAGGAGCCGTACTTAACCAGATATAATTTTAAATAAATTTCTGTGTATAAGTTCTGCCAGGGGCGGATCCAGGATTTGAAGGTTACGGGTGCCATTTTTTGTATTTATTCTTAGCCACAAACACCAAATAACAAAGGGTCGATAGGGTCGGGTTGGGTCGATAGAACTTTTATTATTTCGACTAGATTAAGCCTTATTTTTTCCCATAGACAAATAAGTTGAGTTTAATTTAATTATATATTTCACATTTAACTAAATTCTATATTATGAAAGGATATATAATATAAATAGTAAAAGTAGAAAATTTATTGTAAAGTAGCTTACTTACTATATTTTTGTTTGACTAGATTAATTTTTCTTCAACAATCTCTCATCTTAAAAACCACGTTTTATAACAATTTTTTGCATACCAAAAACTATAAATTTAATACTATATGAATAATAACTTAAAATAAATCTATTTATTTAATTGTTAAAGGTTAATAGCTCAAATTATTTTTCAATATGTGTAGATTAATGTGATATAAAAGAGAAATTATATATTTATTATAATTAATTCAAACTTTTCATAAAAAATAGACTCTTCATGAATTAAGAATAATGATAGAAACAAAGTAAAAAAGAAAACAATAACAAAAAAAAGTAAAGAAGGGGAGATTATTAAAAAACAAAAAGGAAAAGAATAAACAATGAAAGAAAAGAAACGAAACAGAAGTCTACGCTAAGACTAGGACAAATGTGTCTTAGCATGTACTCGTGGAAAACAAAATAGAAGCTGAAAGCTAGATTCGAACCCCTCACGTCAGGGAAAAAAAATACAGCCATCGCCATTGGCACCATGAAGTTTATGTTCATACTGGGTGCCATGTTTGATATTTGTACTATTTTGCCTGTAAATATACATATTTTATACATATAGACACATAGTCCCGCCGAAGCTTGCGGGTGCCGTGGCACCCGGTCACCACTACATAAATCCGCCCCTGAGTTCTGCCTAGTTGTTTGTTCAAATAATGATACTCCAAAAGACAATGAGAAAACAAGTGAAGAGAAAAGTGATATTACTAATTATAATAATCTCTCCGATCCATTTTATATGATGTTTTAGCCTATTTCTTTTCCACAATATTTGATTTTTTCAAAAATCAAGATGAAATTTTACAATACCACCCCTTTTTAATAAATGACTTTAAACAATATGATAAGTAATAATAGCTTGAATAAGAGCTAATATAGTCAATTTCATTGTTAATTAATGCTAAAAATGTGATTTTCTTAATACGCGTGAAAATACTTAAAACATCAAATAATATGGACCGGAGGAGTAATAAATTTCTATGCAAGTACTGTTGGATTAGGATTCTTAGTTAACCAAATGTAGAGCCCGTTTGGGTGAGCTTAAAAGCGGCTTATAAGCACATTAGCAAATATTTTGTAACTTAAAATTCTAACTTCTCAAAAAGTCACTTAAAAAGCTGCTTATAAGCCCACCCAAACAGGCTCGTAATCAGTAAATTTATATAAATTATAAGGATAGACAGCTCTTTTACTATTCTACGTAATAACAGTTCGAAAAGAAACAAAAAGGGAATTGATCTGACCTGAGCGATGCATCCACCAAGTCCCATGCCCTCAAAAAATTGATGAAAAGTCAAAGCACCGACAAGAGGCCTTATGGTTTTGGGACTTTCAGAAGCGCCCAAAGCAATTCCAATTATAACTGAGTGCACTATTATCCCCAATTCCAAAACCTGCCCACGACCAAAAAAGTAAAAAAGTTAATCACAAAATTTAATTATTAGCATATACTCCCTTCGTCCCACTATATTTCTTATACTTTTTTTATTAGTTCATCAAAAAAAATTGTCATATTTTTAAATTTGACAATAATTCAACTTTAAAGTTACTTTTGATTCATTTATAGCCACACAAATATCCATAATTTATTTTAAACTATAAATTTTAGAAGTCTTTAGTTTTTTATTAAACTTTGTGTCAAATCAAATTACGACAAACAAATTAGAATGAAAGGAGTAGCATGATGGTGATTCCTTTTTTTTTTTTCTTCCTAGAATTTGAGAACTATAGCCTATAGGAGCTATGACGATTAGTGAGAGAAACACAAAAGGAAGAAACAATATACTACATCCGTTCCCAAATGGTTGTCATAGTTTGGATTTCGAGAGTCAAACAAGTTCATTTTGACCGTGAATTTAAACATATAATCTTTAAGTTTTTTGTAACGATGTTTATGTATTTAGAAATTACATAAAAAGTATTATAAGTCAAAATAATTAATAATCACAATATTTAAAAGACATATAAAAATATTACGGTCAAAATTAAACTCATTCGACTCTCAAAATTCGAACTATGACAACCATTTTGAAACTTCATCAATGAAAAAGCTTAGCTCCTTGTATTATCCAGAAAAAATTGCCACATGTAGACAAGAAGGTTTACACTGCACTCCTAGGTCCATTCTTCCTTTTTCTAAAAGTTAGTTGAACAGATATTTAAGCTCATTTTATTATGATATTATATCGTTGACTTCAATAAAAAATATCTCAGATTATTTCCATGCAAATGAAAATTGTTTATGCCCATGATATTGCTTAAGACTACAAAACTATTAAGCTAGCATTTGGATATAGATTTGGCCGAAACTTTGAAAATTAAGTTTTTGAAGTTGAGTTGAAAATTAATTTGCGGAACTTGAAGTTGTGTTTGGACATAAATTTCACTTGTAAAAAATTAAGTTTTGTGAGTGGAAAAATATATTTTTTCCTAAATCTCTCAAAACTGGTATCAATCGATTTTAAAAAATTTAAGTTTTTGATTTAAAAAAAGGGCAAATGGTATAAACAAACAACTTTTTAAACAAATTTTACTAAAAAACTGTCCCCAAGTTTTACTTTAAAAAAAATGGGATTCATTGTTTCAGCAACTAATAATTGATATTATACAATTTCATAGAGAAAAATCAAAGAAATAGAAAAATAAACTTCAACTCTAGATTGTTCAAGAATTTTTATTAATCCTAATATATAAAAGCTTGTTCAAAAGTTTAAAGTTGACAATTTCAATTTTCGTTAAAAAAGAAGATCAAACAGATCGATAAAGAGAGATAAGAGCGTTTGATGTCTCCTCAATCTAACCCTTGGTAACTTGATGTGTATCCCAATCGAGAACTTGGGTCAGATTATTAATAATCTTATACTAGTAGTACTTGTTTTACTTCCTTCCCCCAATTTAAGTATCTTACTTTCTTTTCTAGCATGTCCCAAAAAATATATTTTTATGGATATTTAATAAGTTGACAATTTAAATATATATAAAAAACACAAAAAAAAAGAAAGAAAAAAAAAAGAAATTATACTACGTACAGTTAGAATAAGTATGTTACCTGAGAGATAACACGATAACGGAGGAGCTGAGAACCAGAATCATCCATCATTGATGATGAAGCATGTGCATGGCCGTGTGCCCCATGAGACTGAATAGGAATAACTCCTTCTCTATCTCCAGATGGATCCACTACTCCATTTTTTATGTCACCTTTTTTATTATAATATGAAGTTGCATAGGTATCCACCATCAAAGTTCCCATTGCAGAAACCATTGCTACAAATCCAGAAAACGGAAAATTTCCCCATGGATTCTCGTTTAAACATGGTGATGTCAAGCTTTCAAATGCATCTGGAAGTACATGTATAAACCCTGTTGCTAGGATCACGCCAGCCGCGAAAGCTTTGATTATGAAGAAAAAATTCTTATCCGGGCTTAATGCTGGAATTGCCTTACCCAGTACGGGAATACAAACACCAAGTGCACTGGCAACCAAAATGGAAGCTACTGCTGCCAATTTATACTTGAGTGCCTCGGATTTGTTTCTTTCTTCGTCCTCAGAGTCACAAGTACATTCCCCTAATACTATGGCAGGAAGAAGCAAGAGAATGTACCAAAAAACAACCTTTTCGAACTTTGCCATGATTACCGCAGACAGTATGGCTAAAAAAGTTATTCGCTATAAGGTTCACGGAATGAAAGAAGAAGAAGAGCTTTTAATAATACAATAGAGAAAGGATTAGAATCGAAAGAGCTTTTCAAAAATTTCAATAACGTCGCAACACTGATGAGCTAAGCTTCTTATCTTGATGCCAATGGATTGTCACATATAAGTGTTAAAAAGCTTGAGAGAGAATACCAAGAAAAAGTTTCACAACTTTGCCAAATTATATAGAATACAAATTCATATCTTGAAAATGATATAAAGCATTAAAGAATACATCATGCCTAGCTATCGCGGATTAATAGGAAACAAGTATGAACAGCACTAAACAATGAAGACACAGTGTAGTCACAATACTAAGTAAACATGGATAGATAGAGAGAGAATGAAGTGAAGTAGAGCGAAAAGAAAGTCTAACTATAGTAGGAGTCAAAAAAGATGTCGACATATATAGCTGCGTCTTAAAGAAAGGAGGAGATTTTGAGAAGACCAAGTCAGTATCCTCTTATTTAGCTAGCTATTAACTCATCTTATAGATGGATTATATATTGCAAAACTATTCATCGTTCGATTCCTAGCAAATTTAAAATTGGTGTGATTAGCCGCGAAGAGTTGTAACAGGTTAATTAGAGATTTCGGATTCGAATTTTGGAGATAGAAATTAATTTTAATATGAAGATTTTTTTTTTCCAAAAATAGGCATAACACAATACAAATTTATATTAGTCGGGCTTAATGTGGAGAAAAGCAAAGAAAAAAAGGAAATTTGTTTGATTGGTTCTTCCGATTAAACTAACTAATTATTTACAAGATGTTCTCATTCATTCTTCTCGAATTTGTCGATAAAAATCCATTTTGTTTAAAAAAAGAAGAAGGTTCTAAATCATAGCTCCTTGAGGTTAGCACGTTATACAATGTTAATTGCCTAATTTATTAAGTAGTTTTATTATTTTCTTTGTTGATCTTTGTATTTCTAGCTTTGTTATAATTTCACATAAAGAAAAAGAAAAAACATATAACTAAATAAAAGAAAGAAGCGAATTGTAAAGAAACAAACAAATTCAATATCATTTACATAACTGTACAATTTTAGAAAGTACTTAAAACAAAAATATCAATACTATTTAATTTTCAAAATATAACAATATTTTTCAAAACATAGAAAATAGTCATAAAAGGTAGAAAAAAATACTAGACCCCCATCTTACCACCCAGCCACCTTCTAGCCACCCCTACTATTTGTACGTCACCGGTCGCTGATGTTTCTTAAATATTTCTTCGACTTGTATATATTTGTATATCTGGTGTATCTCTATTGCATGTGCAGTTATACACGACATACAATGGAGATGTTATTTCCCACGATTACACCACTTTACTGTTTTAAGGACCAGTTCCTTACAATGTGTTCCTTTACTCTACGATGTGCGGAATTAAAACTGTAAGTAATTGAACACCAGATATTAGCGTGGAAAAACCCCTAGACACGGGATCAAAAACCACGACCTACTTCTCAAGTAGGATTTCAACTTCACTATGTAAAAAGACCCACTTGGTTACATGACTCACTCTTACTAACCTAGGACTAACTCTAATCCTTTAGTGATCTTTCTCACGATCAGTGAAGTTGTGTCAAGTCCACGACTTGAACCAGAAAGTTTACAACTCGATTTTTGCTTACTACAATTGAACTAAGACTCGAACTTTTACAAGATTCAATCTAAGGAACAGGTTCTAACTTAGTTCTACTGTAGCTAACTGATTACACAAATAAGCTAATAACTCTTCTCAGCTTTTGCTCGATGCTCTCTGTATTTGTGTACACTTCTATGGCTGATAGTCTCCACGTTTTATAGCTTCCAGCAGCCAAGAAGTCTTGGTGAATTAGAACTCCAAAGCTCCCTTGACTTTGAGTCCTAATTGGATTATTCCTTCTAGAATCCGAATCCTTTATCCCTTAGTTATGCAATCTTTTCGTATCTGATTAGGCCTGCATAATTACCAAGATACACGTCAGTATTAGGATAAATAATAATATCTCAATTAAACGATTTTGCATGAATTATCTATTCTGCTACAGTAATTCAAAGGAACAGGTCCTTTGAATCCGTTCCTCAGTCATCAGTCAAAACTCCAAGCTTATCCAAGCTAACAGGAGATATACTAGATTTACAATTACACAATTAAAGTATATCACTTGTACGTCTATTGTATGTCAATTAATGTACAGTGTGTGTCCAATATATCACCTTATGTACATATGGTAAATCAGAGGTCATACAATCCTCCCACCTTCAAACCACCACCAAAACCACTATAACCACCATTAATGTACAATGTGTGTCCAATATATCACCTTATGAAGGAGTAGAAGAAGAACTATACACACAGATATACAAGCGAAATACAGGAGATATAGAAGTGATACAATTGATAAACATGACATATAATTTAAATACAATTGACATATAATTTAGAAAATTTCAGATCTGTATCATATCAGAATTGCAGAACAGTTCGAGAATGCCAAAGAAAATTTAAAAGTATCAAAAGAAGGATCTACTACTCCGCCTCTACAGATTCTTCGGCGAACATGAACTCATGATGTCGGAGCAGATCTCAAACCACATTTGCAGAGAAGATTTCAAACCATCGCTGGAGTAGGTTTTAAACCACCGTCAGAGCCAATCTCCAATCTCTACCGCCGTGTTGCCCTCCATTGCATCAAAGAATCCATGGTTGTCCACTTTTCATTAGCAGCGAACAACTCGTTGGCGGGGGAAATTGGGAATCATATCTATTATGAAGGAGAATATATGGCTGGCACTATAAAATATGGTTATAAGGGCAGTGACAACACCAACGTCAGAAAATGTGAGAGAAACGCGGAGAGAGTGTGAAAGAAGAGTTAAAAATATTTACACAAGCTAAAGAGTGTGAATCTGCTCAATTGCCACAAGTTTGCCTCTTACGCTAATGTTGCATGTGTTGCAAAACAACTGAAACTCATATCCAATAATAACATAATAAAATATCCGTAACTTTTGTAAATGTTTTGAACTTCTGCCTCATATGTAAGACTAACTTACTCACACATTACAAAAGTCATTTTGCAAAAAAAAAAAATATGTTGGATGGACAACAAAACTCATTTTTCAAAAAAATTGTTAAATGACGCCAAAAGTCAAGAATCCCCCCCCCCCTCCCCCCCCCCACCAAAAAAACACACACACACAAAAACCTTATAGCCTCCTATTTCTGCAATTTTTCCCTTGCAAAGTTGATGATCTTTTAAATTGGAAATGCTTTTTTCCTTTTTATGGTTTTCCTTATTTACCTTTTTTTAGCTACGTGTATATAAATTATAGTCCCTCCGTTCTAAAATGGTTGTGTTAGTTTGACTTGGAGCGGAGTTTAAGAAATGTGGTAAGATTTTTTTTTGAAACTTGTGATCCAAAATAAGCCCTACATAAATATGTGACTATAAAGTATTTCATTAAGTGTGACGACCCAATAATTTCTACCTATAGTCTAGTTACATAATGAGTTAGTGCGAATATTTACTCATTATTTATGAGGTAAAATTTATATATATAGAGAATTTACTAAATGACCATTAGGCCAAATAGACAATTTAATATAGGCCTTGGATTATTTTGACTAAGTGGAAATAATTTATTAGCCCCATAACTAATTTCTAGTCCATTTTTATAGCATATAAAAGACCATGCCTTGACTTTTAGGGTTGAAAACAAATGGCTAAGAAGGGAAACAATTTGGGGATAAATCAAATATGCAGCCGTCAGTTCCATTGCACTCGAGCTTTCAAATTAGTTCAAATATCAAAGGAAGAACGTCTGGAAGAGATTCGAAAAGGCAAAACTATTGTTGAGTAGCTAGTGAGCTTCGGACCGAGGTAAGTGTTCTTCGCTTTCTTGGTCGACTTGCTCCACACGCTATGTATGATATATGCTTCTATACAAATGATTGTGGCATGATGTAGTTCCCTGCATATTATTTTCGTACGATGTAGTTCCGTACATATTATCTAGCACGATGTAGTTCCCTGTATATTATTGTGGTACGATGTAGTTCCGTACATATTATCTATCACGATGTAGTTCCTTACATATTATTGTGATACGATGCAGTATTGTATATATTATTGTGGTACGATGTAGTTCCGTACGTATTATCATAGCACGATGTAGTTCCGTGCATATTATTGCAGCGTGACATATGGTTATGTATTTATCCCCGAGTTATATTGAAGGTGCCGTGGTACTTTGATGATGGAGTACAAATATTACTTGATAGTTAATTAAATGGCTTCTCTTTACTTTTCATTACCTTTGAGTTATTTTGCTTTCCACATATGAGCAACTTGCTACTTTACTTGGAACCCCGTGCCCGCTTATTGAGTCACTCGACTCACCCCTTTTTCTCTTTCTTTGTTGGTTATTTTATGTCTTACAGATTCGACACCATCTACTAGTGGGCATCGAGGTTGACCGAGTTGGAGCATCTTTCTATTAGCGGTGAGCCGACCCTTCGTCCATGGTGGCAACTTATATAGTTTATTTTTCCTGTTGATGTATTCTCGAAGTTTTGGAGTCGTATAACTTATTCGACGCTCTTAGATGTTCATGATTCGGGGAGTACTTAGACCTTTTATTGTTGGAATTTACTTCTTCTTTATTCTATGGTATTGAGATATTTATATAATTCATTGAGAAGCTTATATTATTCATTCGTAATCAAGTGGGTTCGCCCGACAGGGTTAGTTGGGTGCCCTCACGACCTATTCAAATTTTGGGTCGTTATAAATTGGTATCAGAGTCAGGTTTAGAGTGCTCACGAATCATGAATAGTGTCTAATAGAGTCTTGCTGATCGGGCGGAGACGCCCGTACCTATCTACGAGAGGCTATGGTGACATTTAGGCAACTTCCCTTCTTTCTTTCCATATCGTGCGTAGAATTTCTATACGAAGACCAATCTCTTCCTTATCCTAGTAGAGCATGTGTATTCCGGTGAAGCCAGCTGATACAACAAAGAAGTTGGCTCGAATCTTTATTGAGCAGATTGTTCAGTTTCATGGTACTCCATTGTCTATTATCTGTGATCGAGGCTCTCAGTTCACTTCTCAATTTTGGCAAACTTTTCAGCGAGAGTTGGGTACTCATGTCAAACTTAGTCCCGAATTTCATTCGCAGACTGATCTTGGATTTTAGCTGTCATTGGGATGATCATTTGGCTCTTGCAGAGTTTGCTTATAATAACAGTTATCAGTCTTCCATTCAGATGGTGCTGTTCGAGGCATTATATGGTCGTCGTTGTCAATCTCCAGTTGGTTGGTTCGAGTCTTGAGATGTAGAAGTATTGGGTCCAGATATGGTACGACGGACTTTGGATACCTTTAGAATTATCCAGGATCGTCTTCGGACCTTTCAAAGTAGGCAGATACCGTATTCGAACAAGAGAAGTCAAAAATTGGAATTTGATGAGGGTGACATAGTTTTCTTGAAGGTGTCACCTATGCGAGGAGTGATGAGATTTGGGAAGAAGGGTAAGTTAAATCCTAGGTTTATTGGTCCTTTTAAGATTGTGAAGCATATTAGTGAGGTGGCTTATCGACTTGCATTGCCAAAGTCTATGCCCGTTCATCCCGTTTTCCATGTTTCTATGCTCCGGAAGTGTGTTCAAGATACTACTCATATCATAGAGGTAGATCCAATCCAATTGGATGTCAACTTAGCTTATGAAGAGGTTCCAGTTGCCATTGTAGGAAGAGACACTTGGAAGTTGAGGTCCAAAGAGATTTCCTTAGTAAATGTGCATTGGTACAACCGTCCGCATGACGAGAATACTTGGGAGCTCGAGTCGAGTATGCGGGTCAGATATCCCCACTTGTTTGATGCATCGGGTATGTGAATTTTATTGTTCTTGCTTTTAACTTTATTTTGTTGATAGTGGTTTATTTCATATTTAGCTCCTTGCTGGAGTGATAAAGGGAAAACCATTGTTGAGTAGCTAGTGAGCTGCGGACCGAGGTAAGTGTATTTCGCTTTCTTGGTGGACTTGCTCCACACCCTATGTATGATATATGCTCGATACAAATGATTGTAGCACGATGTAGTTCCGTGCATATTATTGTCGTACGATGTAGTTCCGTACATATTATCTAGCACGATGTAGTTTCGTATATATTATTGTGGTACGATGTAGTTCCGTACATATTATCTAGCACGATGTAGTTTCGTACATATTATTGTGGTACGATGTAGCCTCGTACATATTATTGTAGTACGATGTAGTTCTGTACATATTATCATAGCACGATGTAGTTCCGTGCATATTATTGTAGCGTGATGTGGTTATGTATTTATCCCCGAGTTACATTGAAAGTGTCGTGGTACTTTGATGACGAAGTACGAATATTACTTGATAGTTAATTAAATAGTTTCTCTTTACTTTCTATTACCTTTGAGTTATTTTGCTTTCCATATATAAGCAACTTGCTACTTTACTTGGAACCCCGTCCCTGCTTATTGAGTCACTCGACTCACCCTTTTTTCTCTTTCTTTTTTGGTTTATTTTATGTCTTACAGATTCGACACCATCTACTAGTGGGCATCGAGGTTGACCGAGTTGGAGCATCTTTCTATTAGCGGTGAGCCGACCCTTCGTCCATGTATTCGCGAAGTTTGGAGTAGTATAACTTATTCGACACTCTTAGATATTCATGATTCGGGGAGTACTTAGACCTTTTATTGTTGGAATTTACTTCTTCTTTATTCTATGATATTGAGATATTTATATAATTCATTGAGAAGCTTATATTATTCATTCGTAATCAAGTGGGTTCGCCCGACAGGGTTAGTTGGGTGCCCTCACAACCTATTCGAATTTTGGATCGTGACATTAAGGGTAAAGCAGCAGTTTCAACTCATAATTATTTCCAAATTTAGAATTGTACCATTCTTTTGTGAACGGAATAATAAGAAAATAGTGTTATCCATTTTTGAAATGGAGGGAGTATTATAATATCAATTTTATTTCTAATTCTATGTAAATGTATACCCTTACATTAAATGATCAGAGAATTATTCCCACTCTATCTATATGCAAGTCTGGGCAGTTTTAGTCAACTAAATTTGTACCATACATTTTGGTCAAACAAGTTGATCCACATTTCAGCTATAGTGACAGATGCTAAAATAAGTCTAAGACTTTTTGATGTATCTACTATGCAAACAAATCATTTGTTAGTTAACAAAGAAACTACCTTAGGTGGAGAGATTCCAAAAATAGGTGTTTATAATTTTGATCGCGAGGGTAAATATATATTCTTCACATATTTTAAAATAAATTAATATATTTAAAAATTACATAAAAAATATCAGTCATACCAATAACTTATTATTCAAAATACCTACAAGGTACTCCATTCGTTCCACTTTGTTTGTACTTTTCTTATTAGTTCATTTCAAAAAGATTATTATACTTCTAAATTTAGATTCAACTCTAACTTTCTTTTTAACTCATTTAAAGCCACACAAATATCTATGACTTATTTTAGAGTATAAATCCAAAAGTCTTAATTTTTTTAATTAAAATTTGTATCAAGTCAAGTTGTGACCAAAAAATAACGGAGAGAGTACGCATTTTATAAACACATTATCAAATAAGAGCATCTTTGAGTTGTCGGACTATTATGTTATCATATAAGTTGAAACTAAATAAGAATTATTATGTCAATTTGTCTTCCCGTTGAATTCAGAATTATCAAGCTCCACAGTACGGCCAAAAGACTTAAAAACGAGTTTCATAGACTTTCAAAGGATTCTTCCGCCGGATTTATATTTACTTTATTGGCCAAAACCGATTATTCTCAAATGATATGACAAGATCTTACTGATACAGAAGGAAATGATTATACGGAAGAATTACTAAATGAAATCGGATGGATAGTTCCATACTGAATACACTACTCACTAGTTTGGCCCAACCCGGCATGGCTAATGTTTGCATTGTTTCCTACTTTTCCTTGTGCACAACTTCTCGGGGCTCCAAAGTAACTTCGACGAATATCGTTGTAAAGACTTTTTGTTTGGCTTTACTTTTACTGCTAGAAAAACTCGATTTAGGGACGGCGGGATAGAAACAGCTAGCCATCCATATTTGTGTAGAGACAGGTAGTCATTTCTAAGCTTCTGACAATTTTAAAAAATACAAAAGCTAAAGACGACCAGCCCTCTCTAATTTCTTAGAGATGGCTAGTCGTCCCCAACACAATCTGACAATTTAAAAAAATACAAAAGCTAGAGACGACCAGTCTTCCCTATTTTCTTAGAGACGGCTCGTCTTTAACACAATCTGTCAAATTTAAAAAAATACAAAAGCTAGAGAGGGTCAGCCGTTCCTATTTTCTTAGAAACGGCTAGCCGTCCCTAACACAATCTGTCAATTTTAAAAAATACAAAAGCTAGAAACGGTCAGCCCTCCCTATTTTCTTAGAGACGGCTAGTCGTCCCTAACACAACCTGTCAAATATAAAAATACAAAAGCTAGAGACCGCCAGCCCTCCCTATTTTCTTAGAGACGACTAGCCGTCCCTAAACAAAAAACATAATATCAGTATTTCTCTCCCTTTTTTTCACAAACACAACATTCTCTTCTTAAAACACACTATCTCTCCCGTTTTCACTCTAACCAAAACTCATTTTTCCCTCTCTTCCTTCAAACTCTAAACCCGACCCACATCCCCAATACTTCCACAAATCCGTCCACCCACATTCCCAACTCTCCATTAGCACCTCCATTTAAATTGGTAAACCCTAACTCCCAATTTTTGTTAATTTTTACTTCAATTAATGATGAACCCCCGAATATTTTTTTTCTCTTTTTTTCCTTGCATATCTGGCAACTACATACCTAACCGCCAATTTTTTTTCTTGAGGTATTTTTTTCGTCTTTATATGGTTTTTATTTTATTATTTTTTATTTTCTTCAAATTGTATAGTATGTAGTCTAGTTGTTTTTGTTGAATGATGTTAAGTTGGAAATAAATATTGTTTGGGTTGCTAGATGTTTGGATTAAATTAAAAAAATTGTCTTAGAAAGTTGTCCAAGAGCTTAAAAGTTAGAAAATAAATCTAGTGCTTCGTTAAAGATTTTGAAAAATTGAAGTATGGGTTTTGTTAACTTTGTTGTATGAAATTTGCAGTTGTTTCATTTTTAAGTGATTTATTATCTCTTCCGTTAAGATCTATCATGGATATCAATGTCAAAGACTCATCGGTTGTTGGCAGTCATGTATTTATTTTTTGATATTTTATTGTGCAGGTTTATCACAAGTAGCGACAGCTAGCCGTCTCTGCCAAACTAAAAACGTAAAAGTAGGGACGGACAACCCTCCCTAAACAAAAAAAAAATTTAGATTACAATGTATAGGGACGACTAGTCAGTGAAAAACGTAAAAATAGGGACGGCTACCCCTCCCGAAACAAAAAAAATCCAGATTTCACTGCATAAGGACGAATAGTCGTCGCACAAGCCGCCTGTATCTCAAACGGCTGCCCGTCCCAATGACTTTAGCGTCGTATAGCCCGTCCGTAAATCGCGTTTAGGGATGGCTACCCGTCTGTATCGTCCCTCCCTAAATAGAATTTTCTAGTAGTGTTTGTTTACTATCTGTCTCAATTTAGTTTATATAAAACTGTATAAATTAGAGCCTATTTGGATTGGCTGATTTAAAATGGTTGATAAACGATAAAATTCTAAAAATTATTTTTAAATACTGTGCTTGTGTATAATTTATTAGCAATTCATGTGCATATATAGCATATACTCCATCCGTTCCACAATGGATGACATGTTTCGGATTTCGAGAGTCAAACGAGTTTATCTTTGACCGTATAATTTTCATATATCTTTTAAATATTTTAAATTTTTAATTATTGTGACTTATAGTACTTTATATGTAGTTTCTAAATATATAAATATCGTTCCAAAAAATTTAAAGATTATATATTCAAATTCACGGTCAAAATGAACTCATTTGACTCTCAAAATCCGAAACGTGCCATCTTTTTTGGAACAGAGGGAGTAGATTCTTACGTTGAGTAATCAAATCGTAGTTTGGTTATGGACAGAATATAACTTGTGTGGTGCATCATACCAAACATGGGGCGAAGCGTTTTAAAAGGCGGGGGCGTAAGGCGAGACATTTTACTTGCAATGGACCGGGGCGTAAGCCCCATGAATCTTATTTTTTAATTAATTAAAATTAATAAAATAGAATAATGAGCCAAAAAAAATATAGTAAATACTTAAAAAAATTTAAGAAAATTAAAAATAAGAAAAAAGATTATAGAAACAAAATATCTAATATTTTTTTTTACAATTGTAAGAAATTGATGTTACAATTTTTATGAGAGACAAATAAACTATAAGGTCGTAACTTTCAAACAATTAAAAATAAAAATTTGTTACTATAAAAGTGAATAAAAAGTAAAATTATTATTATTATAATTTAAAATACTAGTTCTTCATTAACAAATATAATATTGCTTCTAAATTGTAAAATAATTGAAGTCTAACAATTTTCAGTGACAGAAATAAGACATGAAGACTAATAACAAGTGACAATATAAATATCGACTACACATTTTCAGATTAAGTATACATATGATATTCACCCTCATGATATTCTAAATTATAATACATGTAATATTATGCCTCGTTAATTGAGCTATATTCAATTTCTGAATTTCGATGAATATAACTTTATTTTAAAAAAAAATTATAGATGAACAATCTTAATTAAGGAATTAGACATATCATTTACATATGTTCTATAAGGCGCATTCCGAGAGAGTCCAAAACTATCTTTTAAAACAGAGAATAGGATACTTGAAATAAATCAAATTTGACGTTGAGGGGAAATAGAGAATGAAAATGAAGAATATAAAAATCCCTGTTCACCCCTCCCGAAGAGAAACTATGATATGACTAGTACTGTTGTCATTATTTGTAAGATTTTACCCGCAGCTTCCTTTGTTGGTGTTTTCTCTTTGTCTGGACCCATTGTAACCCAGCCAATGATGAGGATATAATTTCAAAGTTGTTTCCATAAAGGTTGACTTTAAAATGATTATCTGACCCAATTCATTAGTACTTCATTTTAGTAATTTATAAGTTATACTCGAAATTTAAAAACGAAATTAAGAGTTTGTTTGTTGTCTAAAAGATTCATTTATATCTATATGATTATAAATTACCAAAAGATAAAATGGAAAGTTTAAAATTATATTATTTTAAATAATAATATATTTCTTTTTTTTTTAACAAATTAATAAGTAAATGATATCATTCTTTTGAAACTATGACATTTAACAAATGGCAGCAATAACAAGTACTAGTATTCTTCTGAAAATCAAATGGTACTACAGGAAAAGTAAATCTTCAGTCAACATATCCAACTTTCAAATATACTAACACAGTAAATTTGCGGACAGTTGACGTTCCAATACAAAATGCCATTCATGGGTTGTATAAGGGTTTTCAAATAAATTTATAGTCTTGTATCATTCTAACTATTGTCTTAAAGTTTTAAAGTTTTAGGTTGAACCCTCAAATACTTTTACATAATATAAAAGTCAAACTTTGGTAAGTACGTGTGCACAATGTTCTCACATGTTTTATCTCTTTGGTAAAAAAAATCAACCCAATATTTCAGTTACACTCATTAACTTACTGAGCCTGATATTTCTCCTCACTCAAAGTCCCCTCCGTTGGGGCTCTTCTCCTCCATATCAAAAAGATCATTCATGTTTGATCTTCTCTCATATGTTTACTTCAAAAAGACAAAACACTTGTGTACCCTAGAACTGAATTACAACTGAGGGAGCATGTTAGAATACGAATTGCCCTTCAACAATTGTGTAAGAATTTTCAAATTAGTTCTTAAATTATAAATCACTATATCCATTATCTTAAGGTTTAATGGTTGGATGCTAAAAAATTTTCTCATCTTATACATTTATCAGAGACTCCAAACTAATTTCATTCATACTGTAAGGTCGAAATTATTGTTTTGAACTTTTGTTGAACATGGACAGGAGAATAATCGATATGCATAAGTGTTAAATATATTTTAATTCTGGCAGTTGTTGATTGAGGATAAGGATGATATTTGGCAAAAATTCTCACCTATAGCAGGACCACCTCGTACTGATATAATGACAAGTCACACAAAATTAAAATTTCCTGGTCCGATAGAATTTTTCAAGTGGTAAAACTTGCGTATAAGAAACTTTGTGACATTCTGGTGTGAATACATCGAGTTCCAAAGTAACACCAAACAGGAAACCAAAAAGGAAGTTTAATTTGTGACTAAGTCCTTGTGACATAGACATGGAGTAGCAACAACCGCTGACTAACTAGGCCCATATGCAAAGTCTTTGTGTATCTTTCCACAGAGGAGATGAATTTTGGCTTCTTCCATTTCTCCATTAAACCAAAATTATGTGAACTCAATAATTCACATACAGACACTACACCAACTCAATAAGGTGTATTTATATCTGTCAATCAGGTCCGGACCGGCCCGTCGTGGGTCGGCTCACCGGTCCCGGTACCGGTCCACTCCAGTCTAGGCTATTACCGGTCCGGTTCGAACCGGTCTTTTTTTCAACAATTTTAAGCTCGGCTCGGTCCTAACCCATTAAGCAATAACCTGATCTGGTCTGGTCCGATTTTAATTTTAAGCCCTTTTTTTTAACTAACTAGTTATACAAGTTGCAATAGCAAAATCAGATCTGCTCCTCACTAGTTGTTTGTCTGGACAAAAAATGTTCAGCTTCTATTTGTCTTCTGAGGTTTATGCTCACTTTTTATGGGAGTTAAGCAGCTTATGTACTACCTATTAAACGTTCTACTTGAAGAGATTGATATATGCTTAATGGTAAGGAATGTGGTTACTTCTTTAGCCTACTTTGTCTTGCT
The DNA here is from genome assembly GCA_029990575.1 of Petunia axillaris subsp. axillaris. Taxonomy (NCBI): domain Eukaryota; kingdom Viridiplantae; phylum Streptophyta; class Magnoliopsida; order Solanales; family Solanaceae; genus Petunia; species Petunia axillaris. The sequence goes on along the minus strand of JARKNS010000002.1, from coordinate 48,111,530 downwards.
TCTGGTGGCAAATAGGAATTTTTGAGGTATTAGAATGCTAGCTTTAAGAAATTTGACCATTTGGACTCCAATGTTAATATCCTTTTAACTTAAAATATACGGTTTTTGATATAAAATTAGCATCCAAATTGGTCCGGTCCGGTTCACCGGTGGACCAAGAACCGGTCTTTTACTGGTTCGGTCTAACTGGTCTTTTCGCTAAACCCAGCTCGACCCACAGCCTTCTTTTTCCTTGTCCCGGACCGTTTATAATGAACCGATCCGGTCTTTTATCTATCCCATCCGATCCGGTCCGGTATTGGACTAGCCCGGTCCAGTAGGTGTACTGCGAAGCAAGAAAGCTATAACAATATTGAGACAGAACAAGAATTCATTTTAACTAAATGGAATGAGGTTCTCCTTTTAAAGTTGATTTTCCTCGAGAGATAGTAATTCAGTTTTATCATATGCACAGAACTTAAAGAACCTTCTTCGCTACATTCCAAACTTTTTACAGATCCAGTTAATTTCACCGTTCTAACAACAAATAAAATAATCAACTCTTCAGATAAAATTTGACGCGATAATCCTTAAAAATATGTTTATAGCTTGGATTGCCAACCATGTCAGGCTTCATATACATACCACGAGGATATTTCATTAGAATATTCATTTTAGTCAACGACTTTACATCATAACCTTTTGGTCTATAAAGTAAACACTTTCTGCAGAAATAAAAAAAGAGTAATAGTTTGCCGCCATTGTCCGTACGAACAAATCATTTTGTGCAACGTGTACCCCAATATGTCAATTAATCTCGAATTTGTTGACAAGATCCTATTGAAAAAATAATGGGGAAATTAGATAAAATTTGGGTGAATAAGATTAGCCCAACGCTAATTAATCAACTAAAATGTTGTTCTGCAACTCAATCGACCTGAAAAAAATATATAGTTTAAGAAACAATCTAATGAAGAATATTTAAGTTCGGTGACAAACCATTTTGAACTTTGGGACAGTAACGTCTACTATATTATTTATCAAAAATAATAAATGCATCTTTTGTGTGAATCAAATTATGGCACCTATGAATTGACAAAGCGCAAGATCAGTTAGATCGCTAGAGAAGAAGCTACGGAGACAGTTAGGGTTTGGGAGAGAAGAGAGAAGTAAGAGAGAGAAATGTTTTGTGAAATATAATTGTTGGGCTTAACTCTGAACCTAAAGTAGGAAAAATTTCATATCTAACCAAATATATAACATGACCCTACATTCAAATAGCCATAGAACATCTTGCACAATGACTAGCTAAAAATTACCCTATATAAATAAGTTTATGTATATTTTCTTCCTAAAAACTTGTTGAGGCTATGTGTCTAGTTTATTGGAGAGAGAGAATCGTGCCTAAATTATAGGAAGATGATTATCTTCCTAAAATACATGGATAACTATCACTGAATTTTTCCTATTATTTAGTTATTCTTAAATATTAGCAATTAATCATGGATACAGGGTAAACGATTTCCACACCTTTCACACGTCATTCATCTACCATGTACTGCATATTCATTATTTCAAATATATAATATTATGTATAAAATATTCTATTGATATGAGTGTGATATATTATGCATATTTATGATATTTATTTAAATATATAATATATTGATATTATTATACATAAAATATTTTGTTGATACAAGTGCAATATATTCTGCATATTTATGAGATATTATTTCAATAAATAATATATTGGTAATATTATACTTAAGATATTTTATTAATACAAGTGAAAATATATTTTATATATTCTACATATTCTGCATATTCTATTGATATGAGTGTGATATATTCTGCATATTTATGTTGAAGAAATAAAGCTCCACTTAAAATTTGCCTTTGTTCCCCTACAATCAAATATGGAGATATTCATGTATATGTATTTAATTAGAAAATGTTATGATTAAGTAGAAATAGATAAAAGCGTGTAAAAGAAAGTTACTAAAATCTTTTAATTAGATGAATGCAATAAAGACAGTTAGTTAACACGAATTCCAACAAAATAGGCATTAATGAGAGAAATTGATCAGTTTTTTTTAAAAATGGCTATAAAAATGGAATACCAACGGGTAAAGGACTATAAACCATAAATTTCAATAAACGTGTATATTTTATTTAAATAACACTAATAAATGTCTATACATTGTAAAATTTCCTTCTTTATATATCAAGCCCAAATTCAAGAGTTAGGTGCCAATAATAATACAAATGAGTACAACAACTCAAACTACAAATAAATGAAACTAGCATAAAATAAAATGGCCCAAACTAAACTATTACAATACACCTAACTATACAAAAGCATATATACTAATTCTGATACAAGTTCATATACAAATTTCAACAACATTCCCCCCCTCAAGTTGGAGGGTTGTTTGCCTCACCCAACTTGTCATGAATTGTGCGATGAGCTACACCAGATAGAGCTTTAGTCAACATATCTGCCAGCAGAAGCTTGCTGGAAACAAAAGAGAGAAATAAGACCATCATGCAGCTCTCACGAACGAAATGACAATCCAATTCAATATGTTTGGTGCGCTCGTGAAAAACAGGATTCTTAGCTATATAACTAGCATATTGATTGTCACAATGCAAAGACATATGCACTATTGAAGGTACCGTGAGTAGTCTAATCAACCAAGCAAGTTTAGCCAAGACACGTCGCATGGATCTATACTCTACTTTAGCAGAGGAAAGGGACATTATATGCTGCTTTTTAGACTTCCATGTGAGTAGAGAACCACCAAGTAAGACTAAATAACCATTAACAGAGTGTTGAGAGGCAGAGCAAGAAGTCCAATTATAATCTAAATAAGCTTGAAGGGTAAAATCTGGGGTGGCAGTCATAAAAAGACCTTGTCCCAAAGTGCCTTTAACATTCTTAAGGACATGGAATGCATCAGAAAGATAAGAATTTGTGGGAGCATGCATAAACAAAGTTAAAGTTTTAACAGAGAAAGCCAAATCAGCTCTTGTATTTGTCAGAGGCTAGTTTCCATTTTCGATTGAGAAAGCGGCGGGCCCAGTGAGCTCTCCAATAGTGCACCGAAACGGGGCCGGAGAGACGGTAAACCTTAAAATTAAGCTTACCAACAAGTTTTTTATATTGAGAAAGATCAGCTAAAGACACACCAATAGAAGCATGTAACTTCACATTGACATCCAAAGGACTAGCAACAGAAGCACAATCAGGGCAATCAAACTCAGTCCACAAGTCTAAAGAAAACTTTCTTTGACACAGAATAACACCTCCATGTGTAGGAACAATTTCCAAACCGAGAAAGTAATAAAGATGGCCAAGATCCTTTATCTGAAATTTGTTATCCAGAAAGTGTTTAAGAGAAGAAATCTCATGAGCCTAATAGAAGATCCGTTAACTTTAAGGAACAAAGAACGGTCTTTTTGGAAATCACAAACCTTTGGACATTAAAGAATTATTAATTTTAAAATACCATTGCCTTGAGGCTTGCTTCAACCTATATAAGAAAATTTTCAATCTACAAGCCATAGTAGGAGCATGGGCTATCATTCCTTGAGGAATTCTTATAAATACTTCCTTATCTAAATCCCCAAGTAAAAAGGCATTGTTTTTATCTTGCTAAAACATATCCCGACCCTATTTGACAGCTACATCTACTATAGTCCTGATAGTAGTCATTTTAACAACTAGGGAAAAAGTCTAAGTATAATCCACCCCTTCCTGTTGAGTATAACCCATTACTACCAATCTTACCGTAAATCTTTCAATGCTACAATCTGCCATATGCTAAATTTTACAAACTCACTTATTCTCAATAGGTTTCTTATTAGGAGACAAAAGAACTAAATCCCAAATCTCATTTGCCTCAAGAGCCTCAAATTCTTTCAGCATTGTTTCTTGCAAGCAGGGTGCAGAGCAACCTAATGGTAAATAGACGGCTTGATCACGCCCAACTACGCCCTATAAAAGATACTAAGGGGTTGCAGAAAATATAGTTTGGTACTTAAAGTCCCGAGGTCGAATCCCACAAAGAACATGACTCCGAGCGGTTAATCTAGCTAAATTATCTACTCAACCGACTTCAAGTTTATATCTTTGGTTTGGTTTTATACTAACACTACTAAACAAAAAATTAAAAAATAAGTGTAGAAAGATAGATTTGATTCAAGAGATAAAAACACCTAGGATTGATTTCCCCAACTCCTAACCTGTGCTAAAGTATTGTGCTATCAATTTCCCCTAACTTTTTCTATTGAACAAGTGCTTCAAGTTTACACCTACCTACTTCCGTTAAGTAATCATAACTTTTACTTATCAACTATTCCAATTAACTACTGAAGATAGGGATGACTACGCTTATGGTTCACAGTAAGAATCAATATTCCTAAATTACCGTTTTGACAATCTAAGCAATGCCTTTGTTTTAGGTTGAAATACTGCTATATGTTTAATCCTAACTCATGAATCTATTCCTAGTAGTCACAATAATAAAGGAGATAAATTAATTGGGGATCCTACCAATTAATCAGCATGAAATTCATAAACAACCTAGATAGGAAGAATTAACAAAGTACATTCATAAAGCAATAATCATTGTCACACAAGCATGTGGAATGGTTTAATCAACCCTAGATTGAGTAATTTAGCCACTCATAATCATATTCTAAGACAAGAAATAACTATAAGCATACAAAACCACAATAAGATGGAAAGATAGATAAAGTAGAGCCTTGAATCTTGTTCTCCTCTCTTCCTTACCTCCTTTTGATGTGAAATAGGTCAAAATTTATTTTTTAGGGCATGTTGGATGCCTTTTATAATATCCTCATAGATCCACACAAAACGGGAATCCAAACTAAACTCGCAATCAACATGTCAGAAAATTAAGCCTACCGCGCTTGCGCAACGCATTGCATAGCGCATTGTGGTGGGATTTTCTACAGGTTTTCCAAAATTTCAAATCTCTGAAACTCGATCTTGTTGTATTGTGCTACGCGGCGTCCAGTGCAGTGCGTCAGGCATAATTTACTGCTCTTCCATTTTTTATCGCTTTTCGTCCACGCATTCGTTCGCTCGACCCTCGGGTTTCTACTCAGACTTCAAAACCCCTGTTTTCACTAAACTTTGCTCACGGACGCCTCATATCATCAACATAATTTCTACAACATGAAACATGCCAAGTAAGAGAAATTCAACTCAAAGTGCTAACAAATATGACAAGTAAAAGCATAAATACAACGAAAAAGTAATGAAAATATAGTAATATCTAGCCTCGTATCATGACTCATGCACACTATCTAAGGTTATGAGAAAATTTTGATTTTAAGAAATCAGACTACTGAAGCAAACAGATGTAGGACATATGGACAACGAAGTAAGAGTAGGAACAGAAGAAATACTGGAGTAACAAACATAATCTTATAGGTAAGTTGGAGGACTATGTGATCTAGATGGATATCTGGCATGTGGTTGAGTAATAGAAGGGGAAGTACTAGAAAGATGAGTAGGAACATAAGGAAAAACTGATAGAGAGGTGGAGTTATCTTCAGGATATGTAGTAGAGGGGATTGGAGAAGACTCTTCAAACATGGGGGGAGAAGGATCAGGAAAATAGTCGTAGGGGAAGAAGTTTCTAAGTAGGGAAAAACATCGTCGTGAAATACCACATCCCTAGAGACTAATATTCTCTTAACATAGAGTTGTAGCAGCTTGTAGGTTTTCTTACCAGGTACATAACAAAGAAAAACACAAGGACTAGATCTAGGGAAAAAACCTATTTTTAAGAAGAGTTGGAATGACTCCAGAAGAAAGAAACCCAAAGCATCTCAAGTGAGAATAAGAAGTCTTGGATCCCTATAACATTTCAAATGGAGTTTTCCCTAAAAGGACAGTGATGGGGAACCTATTATTCAAATATGTGGCAGTAAGAACACATTCCCCCCAATAATGAAGTGGTAATTTAGACTGAAACAATAAAGCTCTTGATGTTTCCAAAAGATGTTTGTGTTTTTTCTCCACCACACCATTCTATTGAAGAGTATATACACAAGTAATTTGATGTAAGGCTCCAACAGATTGAAAAATTTTACACGCTTCATGACTGAGTCAGTTCTGATAGTTTTAATGTTCAAGTTAAATTGAGTATTGACCATGTAAAAGAAATATTTCATAACTAATAAAGCATTACTGTTATGACTGTGTAGGTAGTCCAAGTGGCACTACTATAATTATCTACGATTGTCAAGAAGTATTTGTAGTGTTTCTTAGTAGGAGTGGGATAAGGTCCTTAAATATCAACATATTTCAAGTCAAACATATGTAAAGCATAAGAAGTACTGAGAGGAAAAGGATTTCTTTATTGTATAGCAAGAGGAAATACTTTGCATATGAAAGGTTGTTTATCACAATGAGGCACATGTATGCTATCCATTTTCTGTAACTTGGGAAATGAAGATGGCCTAATCTATTATGCCACAAGACATGGACCTCATTCACATCGATTGAATTCAAATGAACATACAAATGAACATGAGAAGAAAGAGTTGTTAGATTAGTACAAAGGATGATGTCTACAGAAGATAGAGCCCCTCAGCCATTCTATCAAGTACCAATAGCTTCTTCAGAGAGGGTATGCAGGGTACATTGAGAGAAAGTGAAAAATAGACTCTAGTGAGAGTCTGAAAGCAACTTATGAACAGAAATGAGATTGTATTTAAAATTACGCACAAACAAAACTTTGCAAAGAGGTATAGAGTCATTTACTAAAACAGTACTAAAATAAGAAACTTTCACTTTATAGCCATTAGGTAGATTTACTAAGCATGGAATAGTGGGATGTGATGTTTGTAAGAAGAGATTTGTTAGAGGCCATGTGGTCATGCTATGATCCTAAACAGTAAGAATAGGAAACGATCAACAAAACTATAAAATCAATAACATAAAGTAAATGATAGAAGGAAATAGGAAAGTAGATAGAAGAAAGAAAGGAATCAAATCCCTTAATTGTAAGTAAATTAGAATAATACAATTATACCCTAATTTAGACTAATGCACTCAAAGACCAATATCCGAGGGGGAAGAAACTTGAACTCAAGCAATGGATCTCTCATACAAAAGAATCCAAGAGAGATCCAAGAAGAGGAAAAGGGATTCAACCCACACACACTCTCACAGGAGTATTCTCAATCATCCAATCAGTTCTAAGTAATGAATAAACTATACAGTTATGCTATTTGTAGTAGCTAGTTAATTATAAGGATAAATGGACTAAAAAACCCTAATATTTATTCTGAAAATCTGACAGGACATCTTTCATCGCGATCGGGCACATGGTCTCACGATCGTGCCATGCAATATGAGATCTCCTCGCGACCACGAAAAGTCTTTCGCGATTGCAAACTCTGATTGAGTCTTTCTGCGCGAACACGCTCTTGGCGTCGCGATTGCAAAGCATATCCAAAAATCCAGAATCCTACAGCCTTGGTTCTTGCTTTCTATGCCCTTTTAAAGCACTCTAACATCTTGATTTCGAGCATGAACCCTCCGTGGCTTCGACTGCTAATCCGAATTGCATCATTCACTCCTTCTTTAAAGGAATCCGTCTTCGAATTTGTACCTTGCAAAATCATAACGCGAATAAGTACCAACTCAATAGCTTTCCAAGCACTACACAACAAAGAGAATGGAACAAGACTCACATACTCATGTTCAAAGTGCACACTCTTATGATATAGCCAAGTATAAAAATTATTCATAAAGAACATTTTTCCAATTCCAACATCAAAAGCTAGGCTAGAATAGCAACAATTAGCAAGTTCATTCGCAAAAGAGTTTATCACTTTCAAGCTCATTAACCTCATGCCAAGCCTCCAGTGACAATTTAGCACTCTTAACATTGGAAACTCTAGAAAAATCTACTCTAAATGTATGCTCAAAACTAGGAATAAAGCAGGTAAAGAAATTGACATTAAAGCTAGCATCTATCAATTTACCACTACTACCACTAGTGCCTCCCTCCTTCTTTAAGGAGCAATCTTCACTTTTGGAGGACTTCCAAACATTAGACAAGCTTCCAACAAATATTTTGGGAGTTAGCTTGCTAACATCTACACAATTATCACTCTCAAGAAAGTCATAAGAATCATTTTGAGCATATAATAGATTGTCAATACTAAAATCATCTTCCAACACTTTATCTTGCTCATTTTCAACAAACAATTGATTTTCAAATATTTTAAAACCTTGACACAAACCACCACCATAATTAAGAATACTATCAAATGCTATCACATCAAGATGAAGCAACTCATTGGCACATTTATCAAACAAAGGTGGAGTGTCATAACACAATTCATTATGTTCAAGCTCATCCATTTGCACAACACTAGTGTGGAATAATTCACAAAAACAAAATCCATCAATTTTGACAAGTGTGCCCAACTAGTGTATCCTCACAACCACTATCATCAATGTAAGATAAAGAATCATTAACTTCACAAAAGGTAAAGCTATCAACCATACTCAAGTCTCTATCAAACTTACTCAACGACTTACAAGAGTTAGGATTAGCTTTGTTACATTGCAGCACATCTAAATATTCTTCTTTACCTTGGCTTTTCAAAAGTAATCTCACTTGTTCATTGAAGACTTCACCTTGGTCTCCTCTTTTTCTTCAAGGCATGGAACAAGTTCTAAAGAAGGATTCGCCAATGTAGTATCTTCAAAGGTGCCTTCAAAATGCACAAGACAACTAGGGAAAGAAGAAATGTTAGAATTGTTAGAATAAGGAAAATCCTTACCCTCACTCTTTTGTTTTCCCTCTTTTTTTTCTCTCATTTCATTTTCAAGCTCTTCTCTTTTTTCATGTGAACACTCACTCACTTCTCTCATTTTTTCCTCTCTTGAGTTGTCACTTGTCACTCCCTTACTCCTCTCAATATTTTCTCTCTCAAGTTCATTTGGATTAGGACATGTGCCAAGAATCCCTTTGGAAGGAGCAGGGGTACTCTTGACCTCAACTTTCAATTTTTCTCCTTGAGAACCTTCATCCAACCTTTGCCTCACCCCTTTTGATTTTATCTTTCTTGCCATTTCTAACATTCTCAAATAAAATTCTTTGACTTTCATTGGAGGAGTGGCATTAAGAATAAACTTTTGGTGCCGTAAAGTGAGAGCATGCTTTCCCAAATTCTCACTATACTTGGCATTTCTAACAAGCTTCCATGGTTTTCCCAACAACAAGTGACAACATTTTATGGGCATCACTTCATATAGTACTGTTGAGACCCAATTCTGTCCCTCCTTTTCTCAAAAAATCGGCTATAATTTAACTTAAGGATGCAATTTGACTATTTGTGCATAATTTGCATTAGACGGCATGTATTTACGTGTGTTATCCTCTACTTATATATTACATACTTAAATGTGGATATATTACGTAATTTTGCATCATTTAGGTTCTTTGTCAAAATATAGTTGTTAGTGCAATTTTAGTACATTTATAGCATTTAATAAATAATTGTGTCTTTAATAAATATTTGTGCCATTTTATATTTAATTAGTTTAACTTGTATTCCAATTTTCTTTATGTGTGAATTTTACGTGTGTTATCCCTCATTTATACAATATATATAATTGTGATTATATTACATAATTACATCGCTTAGGCTATGTATTTCAAATATGCGCCAAATTGAGTTCATTTGTGCAAATTGCTACATTTGTTAATGGTGTGTGACTATCTGTACTTAAAATATTTTAATTTGACCATAATTATTTTATATGTATATTTTCTCACTTATATATATATATATATATTATGTGTTTATTTTATTGTATACCTTTAAGTCAATTTTTATCCTAAATATCTCAGCCCAATCTTTCAATTTTATTGAATTCAAATTCCTTAAATTTAACTGTTATAAATTCTTTTTTTTTACTATTCCATGTTGAACTTAGACATAAACTGCTCCATATCGTATGTTTGAATTTAACTCAAAATAGGCAAGACATCCTTTTACCCAAAATATGGTTTGTCTTAACTAATTTCTAATTGATCTTATTCCCTAAAATCTCTCAAAATCCCTAAAAAATCCCATTATCTTCTCCCCATTTTTGGCAAATCAGATCCCCTAAATCTCTCTCCTAATCAGCCCCCTAATCTTTTTTCAATCCTATATACACATACCCCTCCTCACCATTACAGGGAAGCGAAATACAGACCCCACTCTTTTTGGTCTTCTTCCCCAAAATACACAGTGAACAGGAACCCACATCCCTTCTATTTCTTCTACAATATACAAAAACCACATCGTGTACCCTTCTTTTTCCTTGGTCAATTACACAATATTCAGACCACATCCACAGTTCTCCCTCGCCACCATCATCAACATCTCTTCTCCTCAACCTCATATTTCCCAGATTATATATACATCACCATCCATTCCGCCCAAATCAGATCTTACAAACACACCTACATACATGGACTCCATTAACACCAGATACGGGGAACCCCTCTTCTCCTCCTCCTCTTTCAATTTTTCATACACACGCCATCACAAAGGCAAAAATAGAGCACCAATCACCACCAGTGGTGGAAACCACCATCCCCCCACCGGACACCATAACAAGAACCAAATACACATAGATCGATACACACCACCACAGTTGTAATTTAACACAAAGCCAGTGATACCCACAATGGTACAAAATTAGAACAGAAAAACAGGGCAGTGGCGGAGCCACTGCCACCACCATAGGAAAACTCAACGCCGATCCCCTTGTTTGTTACTGGATCTGAATCGTAACGTTTGGGGTTGCAGCGATACCGCTATTCGCCGGTGTCCCTCCTCCACCCTTCTTGACTGCTGCTATTCCTTCAACCCACCTATTTTTTTTATTTTGATGACCACTATTTATTGCTATGTTTTCTCTAGTTCGTTTGTTGCAGATTTTGATTATGGGTTCTCTCTGTTTCTGGTTGATTATGATTGGAATCGAAGGCAGCTTATGTGTTGCAGCGACGCTACTCACTGGTGGTCTCTCCTCCTTCTCCGACCTCTCGCTGCAGTCCTTTTGATTCCCATGCTTTTGGGATGATGTTTGTCACTGTCTTTGCTAGTGCTGTAAGATTAATTCCGTTCTCAGCATTTTTGATAAGCCCCCCTTGTTTCTTACTCTGTGATGATCTGTTATTGTTATCTATTATAATGCCTGTTTGCTTTGTGTTAAAATGCTACTGATATTTTTCTTTTGGAAAAGCTCCAGCGGATCCCACATCTTAATGCTATATCACTGATTTTGGACAATGCTTACTAGCCTATGAGAGTATTTAATTTGCGGCATTAGGACTGATTTGAACATGAGACTACAAGGCCAATGACTTTGGAGGCCTAAACATCCCGTTACGTACTACCCCGTGTCCCTCAAACAAAAAAGGCGATGATGACATGTATGAGCTTTATTGCAAAACAAGCCGACAATAGAGTGGTGGGATCGGTGCTTGGCATGGCAACCGGAGGGCCCCTGTGTTTGCATCCGTACCAACGTCCCTAGCCTCTACCCGATTCATATAAAGAGCCGACACTTTTATATAAATCCATTTTTTCTTTTCTTTTATTATTATTACTATTTTATATTACTTTTATTACTATTGCTATTATTAATATTTTTTTTTAATACTAACTCATTTTCTTTATATTTTTGCGAGGTCTATTTTGGAAGAAGGCAATTAGTAGAAAAGAATTCTTTACTTTATTATAATTATCATTACTAACACTCTACTTATTATTGTCACTATTATTGTTCTTATTATTATTACCAACATTTTTATTATTGTTGTTATTGTTATTATTATCATTATTATTATTAGTATTACTATTATTTATTTCACTTTATTTATTATCATACTAATTTATATTTTTACATTTTGCGAGGTACATCGTGGTGGAATTACAAAAAAACAATCCTTTCGAAAAAGGATAAAAGATATTCAGAATCATTGACTTCACCAAAATTCGTTTTATTAATTTTGTTTACAATTTGTACTAACTTGTTGATTTATTTTACAAGGCACTTTTGAAAAAAGCTCGTTAAAAGAGAAGAAATGAATAGTTATTTTTATGCTATTACTTGTCTTTGAATTCGTATACTATAGTTTAAATATTTTATTTCTTTTAGTTTAATCATTTACTTTAGAATCCCAATTATTTAATCCGGCCGGTAACTACAACTGAGAGGTGCCTAACCCCTTCCTCTCGGGTTAACTTTAACCCTTACCTAGAATTTCTGGTTAGTAGACTAAGTTTCGGAGTTAATTATAAAATTAGCTAGAAACAAAGTAGGTGCCCTAATACGCCTAGTTAAAAAATATATTAGGTTGCGACTCCAAATCTTTAACCGTGAGTTTCAACAAGTCGAGCTCTATTTCGAACTGTAACCAGTTCGAGGAAAAATAGAATGCGACAGAATGGCGATTCCGCTGGGGATATCAAGGTTCTAACCATAACGGACTCTGAATTGAGATTCTTTGCATTAATTTTCTTTCTTTTGTTATTTCTCAAGGCTAATATTTCTTTCCTTTCTTTTTTGCAGGTTTTGAAGTTTAGCTTTCTATTTTATTGGCATTTTTCTTTTAATTTATTATGTGTAATTATTATTTTACTTCCTCCACTCCTAGAATTTTGACACTTGCACACACCAAGAACGATTGTACGGGACCTGCGGTCGTTCAACCTTCAAAGCACCCTTTAGGGAAAGTACGCAAAATTAGCCAAATACCGAAGCTTTTGGCAGTTTGTGTGCTTTCAACTCCCTGGTTGTCTGCCTGGGAGAAACCTTGTCTAGAAAAACCCACTCCTCGATTAGAAAAATATCTCACGACGCTTGCTCCAACGATTTTTCAAATTCTCCGCGAGTTTGTTAAGTCCTCTAATTTAACGGTTTCACTTATAACTTTATTTGCATTTTTCATATATTATCTTGCATAATTATTTATACCCCGGGACTAACCTGTTTCTTTTGCTTTTCTTTTTGTTCCTTCTCTTCGTCAAAATTATTTTATGAATTATTTAACATGTGAATCCTTTCTCAAAAATTCACACATTTTAGGAAACATGTGCGTTCTTTTTCAAAACTCGTGCATTTTTAAAGCATGTGCGTACATTTTTAAACTTATGCATACCGCTCACACATCCCGCCACTCCTGGCAATTGCAAAATCATACGTCGAAAAATACGGTGGTTACAACCACCCCTTCCCTCATATAAAATTTCCTTTAGGGGGGATGACTTGGAATCAATTTGGTCCGTGACATTCCCACTCCCGAGTAGTCCGCTTGGGAGGATAATAACACCCGGTCTAGCTAACTCCATTCCTTAATAGCAATGCTAGGAATCATGCATCATGACATATCATTAATCGACTTGTTCTTAAGTCCGATAGGCAAACGTGTTCAAACAATCCGAACGGGTTTTTTGACCCCCCCCCCCTCCAAAGTGTGTTGAACACAATTTATTTACCTATACTTAGGGGATCGAACATGCAAAATGTGGACCGTTTATAAGTATTGTTCTGCATTCAGTGCCATTAAAAGGCACAAAGGTTGCCTAATAGGCATCAAAAGCCCAAATTGGATCAGAAATGATTGTTTATTCATAAACAGTCGTAATTATTCTGTATTCAATGCCATTCAAAGGAACAAAGGTTGCCAAATAGGCGTCAAAAGCCCAAATTGAATCAGAAATGATTGTTTATTCATAAACAGTCAGAATTATTCTGTATTCAATGCCATTCAAAGGCACGAGGGTAACCTAATAGGTGTCAAAAGCCCAAATTGAATCAGAAATAATTGTTTATTTATAAAAAATAGAATTATTTTGTATTCAATGTCATTCAAAGGCAGGAAGGTAATCTAAGAGGCAGTAAAAGCCCAAATTGAATCAGAGATGACTGTTTATTCCCAAAGGATTGGAATCAATTTGTATTCAATGCTATTCAAAGGCTTAAAAGGTAACCGAAGAGTCATTAAAAGCCCAATTTAAAGCAGAAATGACTGCTTGATAGACGGAATGACACATAACACACATTTATCCTTTAAGTTTTGTATAAAGACTTGACATCCTTGGTATGGAAAAAGTCCATTTAACAACCTTCGAGTAAAGTGTCTAAAGGGTTCTCAACCCACAACGACACATCTCCTCATATTCTCTGTTGCATTATTTTCAAAAGCTTGTGCCACACGTTGATCATTTTGCTTACAATAAAGTGAATCTTAGGCCTTTTTCTTCTCCATTTCCCTATCGTCCTTCGCCTTTTCCGAAAGATCATGGCCAATAGAAGATTTGACATGGTTGCTGAAATCCCTCAGTTACTTAAAGATTGGTGGGGAAACCTAAGCATAAATCAATAAGACCAAGCTAAAGTAGTGTTGGGGAACCTGATTTCACTAATGGAGCACACTACAGTGGAAGAGATGATAAAAGCAGCAGTACACTATTGGGATACAGACCGAGCTGTTTTTCACTTTGGGAGTGTGGAGTTGACACCATTACTGGATGAAATAGGCGGGTTAACTCAATTACCATTCGAAAGTGAAGAAATCTTGATGCCTAAGAACATTACACCCGAGGAGTTCTTCGAAATGGTAGGGTTTAAGCCCCAATTATGCACAGACAGTATAAGGCAATCAGAAATTTCTCTAACTTCCCTCTATATCAAATTTGGGTTTAGAGAAGCATTTCAAAACTTCGAAGACTATTTCAGCATTAACCAGGCTGATTGGCAAGAGCGCAGGGTACTTGCTTTTGTCACCAACTTTTTAGGAACTGCCGTATTTCCATAACACAAAGGACAAATTGATGTTTTCATGGTTTCAATCGCTGGTGCCTTACTCAAAGACATTAACAATAAATACACATTGATACCTATGAACGTCGCAGAGATGAACCGTGCTTTAGAAAGATGCAAGAAGGACGCTAGATTCTTCGAAGGTGGCAATTTGCTTTTAAAAATTTGGTTGATAGAGCATTTGCAAAAGGTGGATAGCACAGAGCAAGCTTTCCATTCCATACCAAGAGAAAACTACATCTTGACTCATACCGCCCGCATGGACAACACTCTCGGAAAGTGGGACTAACCAACAATTGTCAACGGTTGGCACCACATGTTCTGTCAGTTGACATCCGAAAATATATAATAGATGTTTGATTACTGTCCCAGCACTACAGTGATCATACGGTAAAAAATAGGACTCATTTCTCATCTTAGTGGGCTTTAGATGAGTTTACCCATACACTCCTTTAAGGGTACTTAGACAAGCAGGGAGAAAGTAGAGAACACCCCAAATTGCAGACATCAGAAGTTTCAAAGCAAATATTCGCGGAGAAGTGATACCGTTCAAAGACAAGATATTAGAACTTTAGAAAGAAAGGCAACGAATTGGAATCGAGACTATTGGACGAGAAAGGTTTGATGCTGGCTATGATGAAGATTATCCAGACTGGCTTAGGAAAGACATAGCAAGGGCAGTTCAACCAAGAGAAACAACAAAAGGAAAAGAAATGCTGGCGAGTTAGAATCTGAGTACAAAAGGTTACGCAAACAACTGGCAAGGGCACAAGGGAAAATAGCAAAGAAGCAAAGTTTGGTCGAAGCAAGGAACAAAGAAAAAGGCAAATGGCGCAGTCAGGTAGAACTCCTGATAAAACGCATAGAGTCTATCGACATATTGGCTAACGAAGGAATAAACGTTGTGACTGACAAAGGAATAGAGGAGAAAGGAACAAAGGCTTGGGAAATGTTGAAGAACTTCACATTTGACATATCCCGGCTCTTAACTGATGCAGACAATATCATCTTCCAAGGAGACTCATCAGAGGCAACCTTGTCCGAGGGAGACTCGTCCGAAGAAGAAGAAGAATCTTCTGGGGATGGATCATCATGAAAGATGTTCACCTGGCCATGATCTAACCTTCTAGAATGTTTTCCACCTTCCACACTATCTCAGTATCAGCCAATGTAACAAAAGTTCAATAAATACAATACTATCTTTTAGGCTTCACATTTTGTTAGCAAGCGAAATGGTACATGTGGCATAAAGCGCTTTTCAAATTATCGTGCATAAAATGGTCCTTCACATTTCAGGATACATTTCTTATTTGATATGTGTGCATTCCATGAATTTGTCTGTTGCTCTAGGTCTCTAAAGTAATCCTTTCTCCAAATTCAATATCCTGTCAAGGCACCTCCTCTCCCTACTCTATGCCCGAATCCTGATATCTAAAACCTTTCACATGTCCAAACTGTCTCTAACTCACTACCCAAACTCAAAAAATTTATTACCCAAAAGGTTAACTTAAGTCGAATATCAAGGCAAAAGATATGATTGAGCAAGTGCACTTGTCAGCCGAAATACGAAAATTTTTCACAACAATCCCCACCAGCCTTCTTCTCTCTCTACAATATCTCCGCTGCACTACTAGCTACTAATAAGGCTATCTAGTCTGGAAATATTAGCTTTTTCAAAAGAAGAAAGATAAAGTCTCTTTTGCTGCAACTATTCAAGACCCTACTTTCAACCACTATTATCAAATGCCGGCACCATTTTATCCCTACCCTCACATACCACCTGAATATGCCGTTTATAATACCCAGCCCACTCGACCCACCCAAGCACCAAATCGTCCACCATACCAGCAAAACATTCAACCCAACTACCGAGATGCATCACCATACCCTCCTAGGCCTCGCCCTGACGCAAACAAAAGATCGAAAAGAAACTACACTCCACTAGTCGAATCCCACACTCAATTGTTCGAGAGATTGGAAATTTCTGGGCTTATTGTCCCGGTAGCTCAATTGTTCCAGCAAGCACTATGCACATGGAGAGAAAATTGAAAAAGCAAGAGAAATGTTAGTCAAACTCAAAGGCACACATGACTCACCTTAATACGTTTTGATACTAGTGCCCGAGGATTACTTTGTTGCACCTGTCTACACAGTCACACCACCTGCAATACATGACTGTGATCCAAGGCATTTCCCGAACTTGCTCCTGTCATGATAAAAAATGGCAGTCAAAATCTAGTGGAAGACAATAAGGAATTACAAAGCAAGGGATGTAGCGAAGACTTGTGCATAACAACCAAAACAAGCAAGCCAGTTCAACTTCAAAAAGAGAGGCAAAGACACAATGACAAAACCATCATTATATGACAAACCTGGAAACCCCATGAGTATTTTTGAAGCATATCCCTGTCCACTAGCAAAGATAAAACAAGACAATGAAGTTATTTTAGACACTTACAAGAGACAGGTTGATTTGATATAAAAGCACACGTGAATAGACTTCTTGGAGCAATTTTTGTCGAAGGCATTATTGGAGTAATATGAATTCTCATGACAACAACTACAATAGGACGCGGCAATCTAAGAGTACACATGATAGATAAGCAACCTATATCGATTTCGGCGGCTCAGTAATAAGATATTATTCACTAAGGAAAGTTGGTGCAAGGAATATATTGCAGCAGTTGTTGTCAAGCATTGAGGATTTCTTTCAAAAACCTATAGGCACTATGACAGAAATATTTGCACGGAAATATGATAAATGCACTCAAGGCCTGGATGTTCGACAAAAGCCAACCTCCTTTTCCGTCACACAACATAATCCATTCCTAACGCAATACCTTTACCACTTTTCATTGATATTCAAATCCTCATCTCCTGCTTAAACAAACATCGGTCATTTGAGCAAAATCCTTGCCTTGGCTGCTACATAAAGCACTTAGGCAATCTCTTGTGATATCTGTGTGTTTTATGATAATCTCCAAATTCAAGTGCTAATCCGTCATCCGCGATCTAGGCATTCTTTTAAGCTTATGTGTCATTTTCGCGTCAAGTCTTCGCTAATGTGCCCACACGATTTTTTGCATTTCACCACTTTATTACGGTCACTCTGTGCTTGAACACTGAAATTAGTCAAGAATCTGTATTAAGAAAAACCGAAGTGGCAATCCAAGCTGAAAACATTTTTTGCTAGAACAAGGACTTTTAAACCACCAACATGGGACACCCAGAGAACCCAGACAATCCAAATCCTACTTCCGTACAACTTGTGTATAGGCAAACAAAATTAGCTGGCACTATACCCACACAAGGGACGCAAGAAAGAAATCCAATCACTATATAAACGAAGCTGGCAAAATTCACAACCTCACACTGCACCCAACTTATACAAAAAACCACCCCCCATGTCAAGACTTTCAGCAACAGCCTTATCAGGCTCAAATACAATCAAGGACATACAAAAAGACAAAATCTCACGTCTTTACTCCTTTAGCTCAGTCGAAAGATATTGCAGCCAACAAACAAATTACTCCCTAGATACCCAACTAAATACCATCCAACAAGATCGACACTCGTCACTTACATATCTAATACTATGACACCACAAGACATCCATCACTGAAACACAAAATTCAGAGTCTGATTGACCAAAGCAAGACAATCGTACAACAAAAACCAACAAAGGGAAACTCCAACTCCCAAACCACAAACACACTTTCTTCAAAGGCCAATCCATTAAAGTTAGCTCCATGACTTTCGGAAAGAAAAGTATGAAACATAAAGACATCCCACTACAACAAAAAACAAGCACAATTTTGGACAACCTCCAAATCTGGCCAAATCAAAGCACCGAACCTCAGTCTGAGTATGCAAATATCCACATACTCATAGTCATCAATATACCCAATCACCACACTGAAGGACAAATACAGATTCTAGCCAATATGATGGTGTTCAGTGCAATGCAACCACCTTCTCTTGGTGATCTGTCATAGGAAATAAACCGGGGTAGAATTTTTGACAATCCCCTCAAAATTTCCAAAAGGCCCAAGCTTGACACTGGGGTAGAAATTTTTGAGATCCCCTCAAAAATTTCGAGAAAGACATTATAAAAGCAACACAATAGCCTCCTTAGCACATTGCATGACATAACAACAACATTTTATTTGTTGCACTTTACTTTTATTCGTAGGGTATACAGCCCGATAAGAATGGAACGACAAAGAGCAGATAGCCCTGACGGTAGACAACCATGTGAGAAGTTAGGCATGAGAAAAGATAGACAGCCTTGAGGGTAGACAACCCATTGAGAAAGTTTGGCATGACAGATGGTAAACAGCCCGATGTTGGGTTTGGCATGGCAAAGGGTAGACAACCCTATGAGAAGTTTGGCATAATAGAAGGTAGACAACCCGTTGAGAAAGTTTGGCTTGCCAGAGAGTAGACAGCTCGATGTTGAGTTTGGCATGGCAAAGGATAGAAAACCTTGAGGGTAGACAGCCCTGTGACAAAGTTTGGCATGACAGAGGGTAGATAGCCCGATGTTGAGTTTAGCATGACAGAGGGTAGACAGCCCAATGTTGAGTTTGGCATGGCAAATGGTAGACAAGCCCTGTGAGAAGTTTGGCATGACAGAAGGTAGACAGCCCGATATTGAGTTTGGCATGACAGAGGGTAGACATCCCGATGTTGAGTTTGACATGACAAGGAGTAGACAGCTTGGAGGGTAGAGAGCCCAGTCAAAGGATAGGATGACAAAGGGTAGACAGCCTAGTGAAAGGATGGCATGACAAAGAGTCTGCAACTAAATGAAAGAATGATAGAGAACCCTGCATGAAAAGATACACAACTCAATATAAAGAGGGTCTACAAACCGACGTGACAAGTACACATTTAAATGACGAGAAGCTGTGGTAACACGATCCAACAACATGGAAGTCTCTTTATGCATTTACGTACATACTATTTTGTAAAACTCACTTTTATCGCAGCACATACAATCCGGCGTTGTACTGGCAAGATAATCCAACGATAGCTCGGTGCGACAAAGCAATTATTTCCTGACGAGAAGCACTTAGCAAATGAATATCCCCCTGAAGAGAGGCACACATTCCCTAGCATTGAGCACCTGAAAGTAGATTGGACAAAGGAGAGCTCAACTCAACAAGGAAGTTTACTTTATCTTTATCTCTATATGCATTTATCTTTATTTTGCTGCAGGGTACTCCTCGATCTCTCAACAAACCCCTGCGCCATACTCTCAGGCCTGCTCCCAAAATCACTACCAATTGTGCAAACACAAAACCTCAGATACATACAAAGCATTATCCCAGAACTCAATTCAAGAAGCTTAATCCTACAGATAATGCTTTCGCTACACCTGCAAGCTACCTATTTTTCTTATTCTTTCCTACTCGTGCCTATCTGTTTGAATCGTGCATATTTATCGTGCTTTACTCCTCAATGTTCTCCAACTCACTCAAGATAATGTTGAAAGCAAGATGACTCATCTATCGAGTTGTAGTGGAAACTATGCCCATGTACACTCCTCTTTATGGGTGTATCGTGCACCACATCTTCATAAATAGGGTGATTACAAGCCTCTTTTCCGGTACTCGATCTATCGATGTTACCTCGTCTTCGACAATGCCTTTGTCGTACTTGAAAACTACTCTGTCGAATTCCGGCATGCCCAAAGCCAATCATCTCATGCTCCCACAAATAATATGCCTAATCTTTTATTACAAATTAGGATGTCATTTTATATTTCTTTCCAATTAATGCTTACTTTGTCTATTCAAGCCTATCTGCGTCAATCGTGCGCATTTTCGTGCTTAATCGTGCCCATCTATTTGAATCGTGCACATTCGTAAAACTCCTCCTCAAATGTTTCCCAGCTCAGCCAAGGAAATATTCAAGGCGAGATTACTTATTTATCGAGATGAAGTGGAAACTATGTACGTATAAACTCCTCTTTATGGGTGTTTAGCACGCCATATTTTCATAACTAGGAGGATTATAGGCCTCTTTTTCCAAACTCGATCTATTGATATTATCTCATCTTCGCTAGTGCTTTTGCTTCATTATTCAGTCCATCTCGCCAAAAGGCAAGGCATACACGAATCTAAACTTTAGATATTTTGATAAGTTTAGTCTTTACATCCAAAATCGTGTGCTATAAACATCTCACACATGTAAAATGCCATTATAGAACTACACATGGCCTGATTCTTATGAAACTCAAGATGTGTAGGCAACTCAGAGACAGGAGTTCGGCCAAAAACACCCCCCAAAACTCTCATTTTCCCTTTTCAATCATTTTGCATACCAGTCGAGACGAAATTGGCTATTCCGTCAACTATCATTGCCCGAAGACTCTTTTCATCATCCTAGGGCAAAGAGGGATAGTTGTTGACACCCAGTTTTGTCCCTTCTTTTTTCAAAAATTGGCTGTAATTTAACCTAAGGGTGCAGTTTGATTATTTGTGCATAATTTGTATTAGAAGGTATGCATTTATGTGTGTTATCATCTACTTATATATTACATACTTAATGTAGATTTATTACGTAAGTTTGCATCATTTAGGCTATTTGTCAAAATGTGATTGTTTGTACAATTTTAGTGTATTTATAGCATTTAATAAATTATTGTGTCTTTAATAAATATTTGTGGTTATTTATATTTAATTAGTTTAACTTGTATTCCAATTTTCTTTATGTGTGTATTTTACGTGGGTTATCCCCTATTTATACAATATATATAATTGTGATTATATTATGTAATTATATCGCTTAGGCTATGTATTTCAAATATGCGCCAAATTGAGTTCATTTGTGCAAATTGCTACATTTGTTAATGGTGTATGACTATCTATACTTTAAATATTTTAATTTGACCACAATTATTTTATGTGTATTTTCTGATTTTTATATATATAATATATATTATGTGTTTATTTGTGCATCTTTAAGTCAATTTTTAGCCTAAATATCTCCGTCCAATCTTTCAGATTTATTGAATTCAAATTCCTTAGATTTAATTGTTATAAAAAAATTTTTATTCCATGTTGAACTTAGACATAAAGTGCTCCATATGTATTTTATGTTTGACTTTTAACTCAAAATAGGCAAGATATCTTTTTACCCAAAATATGGTTTGTCTTAACTAATTTCTAATTGATATTATTCCCAAAAATCCCTAAAAATCCCATTATCTTCTCCCTATTTTTGGCAAGTCAGATCCTCTAAACCTCACTCCTAATCAGCCCCCTAACCATTTTTCAATCATATATACACATACCCCCTCCTCTCCATTA
Source organism: Petunia axillaris subsp. axillaris (assembly GCA_029990575.1). Lineage (NCBI taxonomy): Eukaryota > Viridiplantae > Streptophyta > Magnoliopsida > Solanales > Solanaceae > Petunia > Petunia axillaris. The sequence continues at coordinate 48,089,351 of JARKNS010000002.1, read as the reverse complement.
CAAGGCATCGAAATATAGACCCTACTCTTTTTGGTCTTCTTCCGCAAAATACACAGTGAACAGGAACCCCACATCCCTTCTATTACTTGGGGAAAGGAAGATGACCTAATCTATTATGCCACAAGACATGGAACTTATTCACATTGATTGAATTCACATGAACAGACAAATGAACATGAGAAGAAAGAGTTGCTAGATTATTACAAAGGATGATGTCTGCAGAAGATAGAGCCCCCCATCCATTCTATCAAGTACCAATGGCTTCTTCAGAGAAAGGCTATGTAGGGTACATTGAGAGAAAGTAAAAATGGACTCTAGTAAGAGTCTGAAAGCAGCTTATGAACAGAGATGAGATTGTATTTAAAATTAGGCACAAACAAAACTTTGCAAAGAGTAACAGAGTCATTTACTAAAACAGTACTAAAATAAGAAACTTTTCTCTTTATAGCCATTAGGTAGATTTACTAAGCATAGAGTAGTGGGATGTGATGTGTGTAAGAAGAGATTTGTTAGAGGCCATGTGGTCATGATATGATCCTAAACAGTAAGAATAGGAAACGATCAACAAAACGATAAAATCAACAACATAAAGTAAAGGATAGAAGGAAATAGGAAAATGGATAAAAGAAAGAAATGAATCAAATCCCTTAATTACAAATAAATTAGAACAATACAAACAAATTGTAATACTCTAATTTAGACGAATGCAATCAAAGATTAATATCCGATGGGGAAGAGACTTGAACTCAAGCGATGGATCTCTCACACAAGAGAATCCAAGAGAGATCCAAGAAGAGGAAAAGGAATTAAACACACACACACAGTCTCACATGAGTATTCTCAATCATCCAATCAACTCTAACTAATGAATAAACCCTATAATTGGGCTATTTATAGTAGCTAGTTAATTTCAAGGATAAATGGACTAAAAAGCCCCTAATGTTTATTCTGAAAATCTGCCAGGACATCTTTCATCGCGATCGCGCCATGAAATCTGAGATCTCCTCGCGACCGTGCTAAGTCTTCCGCGATCGCAGAATCTGATTGAGTCTTTCTACGTGAATACGCTCTTGGCGTCGCAATTGCGAAGCATATCCAAAAATCCAGAATCCTGCAGCCTTGCATTTTGCTCATTTGGCCATCCTTTTGACTTGGCTCTTGCTTTCTATGCCTTCTTAAAGTACTCTAACATCTTGATGTCAGGCATGAACCCTCCATGACTTCGAGTGCTAATCCGGATTGCATCATTCCCTCATTCTTTAAAAGAATTCATCCTCGAATTTGTACCTTGCAAAACCATGGCGCGAGTAAGTACCAACTCAATAACATTCCAAGCACTAGACAACAAAGAGAATGAAACAAGACTCACATACTCATGCTCAAAGTGCACACTCTTATGATATAGCCAAGCATCAAAATTATTCATAAAGAACATTTTTCCAATTCCAACATCAAAAGTTAGGCTAGAAAAGCAACAATTAGCAAGTTCACTCACAAAAGAGTTTTCACTTTCAAGCTCATTAACCTCATGCCAAGCCTCCATTGACAATTTATCACTCTTAACATTGGAAGCTCTAGAAAAATATACTCTAAATGTATGCTCAAAACTAAGAATAGAGCAAGTAAAGAAATTGACACTAAAGCTAGCATTTATCCATTTACCACTACTACCACTAGTGGCTCCCTCCTTCTTTAAGGAGCAATCTTCACCTTTGGAGGACTTCCAAACATTAGACAAGCTTTCAACAAATATTTTAGGAGTTAGCTTGCTAATGTCCACATAATTATCACTCTCAAGCAAGTCATAAGAATCATTTTGAGCATATAATGGATTGTCAATACTAAAATCACCTTCCAACACTTCATCTTTCTCATTTTTAAATATTTTAAAACCTTGACACAAACCACCACCACAATCAAGAATGCTATCAAATGCTATAACATGAAGATCAAGCAACTCATTGGCACATTTATCAAACAAAGATGGAGTGTCATAACACAATTTATTATGTTCAAGCTCATCTATTTGCATATCACTAGTTTGGAACAATTCATACAAACAAAATCCATCAATTTTCACAAGTGTGCCCAACTAGTGTATGCTCACAGCCACTTTCATCAATGCAAGATAAAGAATAATTAATTTCACAAAAAGTAAAGCTATCAACCATGCTCAAGTCTCTATCAAACTCGCGCAATGACTTACAAGAGTTAGGATTAGCTTTGTTACATTGTAGCACATCTAAAGATTCTTCTTTACCTTGGCTTTTCAAAAGTAAACTCACTTGTTCATTGAAGACTTCACCTTGGTCTCCTCTTTTTCTTCAAGGCATAGAACCACTTCTAAAGAAGGATTTGCCAATGTAGCATCTCCAAAGGTACCTTCAAAATGCACAGGACAACTAAGGAAAGAAGAAATGTTAGAATTGTTAGAATAAGGAAAATCCCTACCCTCACTCTTTTGTTTTCCCTCTTTTTTTCTCTCATTTCATTTTCAAGCTCTTCTCTTTTTTCATGTGAACACTCACTCACTTCGAGCTCTCCTTTTTCTTCTCTTGAGTTGTCACTTGTCACTCCCTTACTCCTATCAATCTTTCCTCTCTCAAGTTTATTTGGATTAGGACATGTGCCAAGAATCCCTTTGGAAGGAGTAGGGGTACTCTTGACCTCAACTTTCAATTTTTCTCCTTGAGAACCTTCATCCAACCTTTCCCTCACACCTGTTAATTTTATCTTTCTTGCCATTTCTAGCATTCTCAAATAAATTCTTTTACTTTCATTGGAGGAGTGGCGTTAAGAATAAACTTTTGGTGCCGTAAAGTGAGAGCATGCCTTCCCAAATTCTCACTATACTTTGGTTGCATGGAACAAGTGGAACCCTGTGTGTTAATCAGCAAGAAGCCAAGAACCACTTTGTAAAGATAAAATACTTTTGAGCGACAGGGCATTTCTAACAAGCTTCCATGGTTTTCCCAACAACAAGTGACAACCTTTTATGGGCATTACTTCACATAGTACTGTTGACACCCAATTATGTCCATCCTTTTCTCAAAAATCGGCTATAATTTAACTTAAGGGTGCAATTTAACTATTTGTGCATAATTTGCATTAGACGGCATATATTTACGTGTGTTATCCTCTACTTATATATTACATACTTAAATATGGATATATTACGTAATTTTACATCATTTATGCTATTTATCAAAATATGATTGTTTGTGCCATTTTAGTGTATTTATAACATTTAATAAATAATTGTGTCTTTAATAACTATTTGTGGCTATTTATATTTAATTAGTTTAACTTGTATTCCAATTTTCTTTATGTGTGTATTTTACGTGTGTTATCCCCTATTTATACAATATATGTAATTATGATTATATTACGTAATTACATCGCTTAGGCTATGTGTTTCAAATATGCGCCAAATTGAGTTCATTTGTGCAAATTGCTGCACTTGTTAATTGTGTGTAACTATCTGTACTTAAATATTTTAATTTGACCACAATTATGTTATATGTGTATTTTCTCTCTCTCTCTCTCTCTCTCTCTCTCTCTCTCACACACACACACACACACACACACACACACACACACACACACACACACACACACACACACACACACACACACACACACATATATATATATATATATATATATATATATATATATATATATATATATATATATATATATATATATATATATATATATATATATATATATATTTGTGTGTGTGTCTGTGTGTTTATTTTACTGTGCACCTTTAAGTCAATTTTTAGCCTAATATCTCGGTCCAATTTTTCAATTTTATTGAATTCAAATTCCTTAGATTTAATTGTCATATTTTTTTTATTATTCCATGTTGAACTTAGACATAAAGTGCTCCATGTGTATTTTATGTTTGAATTTAGTTCAAAATAGGCAAGACATCATTTTACCCAAAATATTATTTGTTTTAACTAATTTCTAATTGATCTTATTCCCAAAATCTCTCAAAATCCCTAAAAATCCCATTATCTTCTCCCTATTTTTAGCAAATCAGATCCCCTAAATCTCTCTCCTAATCAGCCCCCTAAGGGTTTTTCAATCCTATATACACATACCCCCTCCTCACCATTACAGGGAAGCGAAATATAGACCCCACTCTTTTTGGTCTTCTCCCCGAAAATACACCGTGAACAGGAACCCCACATCCCTTCTATTTCTTCTGCAATATACAAAACAACATCGTGTAACCTTCTTCTTCCTTGGTCAATTACACAATACACGGACAACATCCACAGTTCTCCCTCGCCATCATCATCAACATCTCATCTCCTCAACCTCATATCTCCAAGATTATAAATTACGTCACCATCCATCCTGCCCGAAACAGATCCTACAACGCATACCTATACATACACGGACTCCATTAACACCAGATACGGGGAACCCCTCTTCTCCTCCTCTTTCAATTTTTCACATGCACACCATCACAAAGGAAAAAATAGAGCACCAACCACCACCAGTGGTGGAAACCACCATCCCTCCCACCGGACACCACAGCAAGAACCAAATACACACAGATCGATACACACTACCGCATTCGTAATTTAACACAAAGCCAATGATACCCACAATTGTACAAAATCATAACAAAAAAACAGGGCAGTGGCTCATCGAAGAACTCAATGCCGATCCCCTCGTTTGTTACTGGATCTAAATCGTAACGTTTGGGGTTACAGCGATGTCGTTATTCGCTGGTGTCGCTCCTCCACCCTTCTTGACCGCCACCTATTTTTTTTCTCTAATTCGTTTGTTGCAGATTTTGATTATGGGTTCTCTCTGTTTCTGGTTGATTATGATTGAAATCGAAGGCGACTTTGGGGTTGCAGCGTTGCCACCCACTGGTCGCTCCTCCTTCTCCGACCTATCGCTGCAATCCTGTTGATTCCCATGCTTTTGGGATGATGTTTGTCACTGTCTTTACTGGTACTCTAACATGACTTCCATTCTCAGCGTTTTTGATAAGCCCCTGTTATTTCTGAATCTATATATGTGATGATCTGTTATTGTTATCTATTATAATGCCTGTTTGCTTTGTGTTAAAATGCTACTGAAATTTTTCTTATGGAAAAGCTCTAACGGACCCCACATCTTAATGGTATATCACTGATATTGGACAATGCTTACTAGCCTATGAGAATATTTAATTTGAGGCTTTAGGACAAATTTGAACATGATACTACAAGGCCAATGACGTTTGGAGTCCTAAAGATCCTGTTACGTAGTACCCCGTGTCCCTCAAACAAAAAAAGCAATGATGACATGTATGAGCTTTATTAGTAAACAAGTCGACGATGGAGTGGTGGGATCGGTGCTTGGCATGGTAACAGGAGGGCCCCGTGTTTCCAGCCGTACTGACATCCCTAGCCGCTACCCGATTCATACAAACCTGAGCTGCACTTTTATAGAATCCATTTTTTATTTTATTATTATTATTATTATTTTATATTACTATTACTATTATTGCCATTATTAATATTATTAATATTTTTAATACTAACTCATTTTCTTTATATTTTTGTGAGATCTATTTTGGAAGAAGGCAATTAGTAGAAAAGAATCCTTTGCTTTATTATTATTATCATTACTAGCACTCTCCTTATTATTGTCATTATTATTGTTCGTATTATTATTATTACCTTATTGCTATTATTATTATTATTATTATTATTAGTATTACTATTATTTATTTTGCTTTATTTATTATTATACTAATTCATATTTTTACATTTTACGAGCTACATCGTGGTGGAATTACAAAAAAGACAATCCTTTCGAAAAAGGATAAAAAAATATTCAGAATCATTGAATTCACCTAAATTCATTTTATTAATTTTGTTTACAATTCTTACTAACTTGTTGGTTTATTATATAAGGCACTTTTGGACAAAGATCGTTAAAAGAGAAGAAATGAATACTTATTTTTATGCTATTACTTGTCTTTAAATTTGTATACTATAGTTTAAATATTTTATTGCTTAGTTAGTTTAATCATTTGCTTTAGAATTTCAAATATTTAGTCCGGCCGCTAACCACATTTGCTAGAGCCTATGAGGTGCCTAGCCCCTTCCTCTCGGGTTAACTTGAACCCTTACCTAGAATTTCTGGTTCGTAGACTAAGTTTTGGAGTTAATTATAATTTAGCTAGAAACAAAGTAGGTGCCCTAATATGCCTAATTAAAAAATATGTTAGGTGACGACTCCAAATCTTTACCCATGAGTTTCAACAAGTCGAACCCTATTTCGAACTTTAACCGGTTCGGGAAAAAATAGGATGCGACAAGTACTTTATCATGATAATTGCCAATTTTGAACTTTACCCATACTTGTTGTGTAATGACCACAAACCCATCTTCATTCAACCAAGGCCACCTATAGGGCAAGGGACTACAAATTTCCAACTTTAATTGCTCAACCAAAGAAACACTTGCAACATTAGTACGACTCTTATAATCAATGATCATAGCACAAGCGTGCTCTCCAATCTTACAAATTGTGTGGAAGAAGTTCTGTCTTTCTTCCAAAAATTGCTCCACACAAACTTCATCACACTCATGGTTGTCTACAAAATAATTCCGTTTAAACATAGTTCTCAAGGCATTATTAGTCCAAGAAAAATCACTTGTAGTACATGTATCAACATTTCTCACTATAGGCCTCAAGTTGTCTTTCACATAAGAATTAGAGACATTAAATCTTTTAGCACAATTAGAAGATGTAGACTCTTTTTTTCTCATGGAGTAATCGTCACTTCTTCTCAAACCAATAGTAAGATCACTACTATTCTCTTTTTTATTTTTAGGAACACAAAGAGTGGATGCAAATGAACGATCTCTATAATAAGCTTCATCAACAATTCTCTCTATCTCACTATCTATATTTTCAAGTTCTTCATAAGAAGAGTAAGTAGGAACATTGTACCTTAAAGCATCACTATCATCATCTCCAAGACTAGAAGCATAGGAGTTTTCATCGTCACATTCATCCTCATAAGCGTCATAGTCTCCACGAGCTTCGTAATCACCATGCTGACTCGCTTCATCTCCATAAGAGCCATAGTTCCTCGAATCATCATAGTAACTCCCACCATCATCATAGGAACAATAGTCTGCAAAATCATCATAACAATCAACATCATCTCCATAGGAGTCATAACCTGCACAATCATCATCCGAGGATATATTTGCAACAATAAAAAGAAAAAGACCTAACAAATTCACTTCGTCACATGAATCATTCAATATATGATCACTCAATTTTCTTTCCACTCGTGTACACACTCAAGGTCAATGGCTTTTGAGACCACACTATAATGTTCTCACCACTCAAGCCTTTTCCACTCAAGGGTCCCCTAAATCTCTTCAAGGTTCTACAACATCAATTCTCAAGGCAAGTATCTACGCTTCGGTTCGGAGTGGAGTTTATAAGACACCAAAGAAACGGACAAAGACACCCAAACAGACTAGGAACAAATAAAACATGAAATAAAACTAAAAAGAGAAAAGCACGAATCGAATTGGCACAAAATAAATTTGGATGAAATTTTATTTATGATCTAGAAACTTAATTTATTTGATGATATGAAAGGGGTTTGGGTGATCTGAAACTGTTTAGAGGCTGTTCCGAGCAATCTGTAAAGTAACTGATTTTTTTGTTCAGCGCTATCACTATCGCTAAGAGTAAGTCAATAACCCTGCATTGTCGGCACGCGATCGCGAAGAATAAATTTCAACAAGTCTGCGCTATCGCAGCACGATCGCATAGAATAATAATTACACAAGCCTGCGTGATCGCGACAGTTGGAGCGTGATCACGAAGAACAAAATCTGGGACTGATGCAGAACTTGAAGCCCGAATTTCTGGAAATTTTCTTCACTTGAATCTTCCCAAATCAACTTGTTTTTGCTTCAAATTTGAGATATAAGCTCCTTATAAGTCTCTGAACAAACCCTAATGATCAATTCTTCAAAAACAACACCCAAAATGCAAAAGCCCCAAATCACTTGTTGAAGAACCCTAGATTTTGATTCTTCAAATTAACACCCCAAATGTTGTTTGTTATTCAATTCCTTCAAGAATCAGCTTCTAGAATTACCAAGCAACAATTCGTAACAAATATTTCATCTAAAGGAACCCTAAATCTATGACTCAATTTTTTGAATTTTTGAATTTTTCAATTTTTCTGTAATTTTCAGATTTTTATTAATCAAATCTTAGATAGTTTTTGTGGAAACAAACACCGATCCGAGCTCTGATACCAAATGATATGATCCTTAATACTAAGAATAGGAAACTATCAACAAAACGATAAAGTTAATAACATAAAGTAAAGGATAGAAGGAAATAGAAAAATGGATAGAAGAAAGAAATGAATCAAATCCCTTAATTGCAAGTAAATTAGAACAATACAAACAAATTGCAATACCCTAATTTAGACGAATGCAATCAAAGACCAATATCCGTGGGGAAAGAGACTTGAACTCAAGCAATGGATCTCTCACACAAGAGTTTCCAAGAGAGACCCAAGAAGAGGAAAAGGGATTAAACCCTCACACACTCTTACAAGAGTATTCTCAATCATCCAATCAACTCTAACTAATGAATGAATCCTAGAATTAGGCTATTTATAGTAGCTAGTTAATTACAAGGATAAATGGACTAAAAAGCCCCTAATGTTTATTCTGAAAATCTGCCTGGAAATCTTTTATCGCGATCGCGCACGTGGTCTCACGATCGCGCCATGCAATCTGAGATCTCCTCTCGACCGTGCTAAGTCTTCCGCGATCGCAACTATGATTGAGTCTTTTTGCACGAACGCGCTCTTGGCGTCGCGATCGCGAAGCATATTTAGAAATCCAGAATCCTGCAGCCTTGCATTTATCTCATATAGCCATCCTTTTTTACTTGGCTCTTGCTTTCCATGCCCTCTTAAAGTATTCTAACATCTTGATGTCGAGCATGAACCCTCCATTGCTTCGAGTGCTAATCCGGATTGCATCAGGTCAGTTGCTCCAGAGTCTAAAATCTAAGTAACAGAATCTGGAATTGAACTGAGACAACAATAATTACCACAACTTACACGGGGCTTTGACATGGCAGGCCCTCTCAAGTTATTTTTGAATGGAAAAAGGCTCAAGTTTTAATCATGAAGTATAGGGTCCTCTAATTACTAATGGCATTAAAAACTTTTATTATCTAACCTTCTCACCCCAAAGATTTTTATGTTACACAATGGTCCAACTATAAAAGGCCACTTTTTGCCAAATTTGGCCATAAACCTAGATCTACAACAGCCCTTCCCTCTCCTCTCCTCCATTTTTCCCTCTCAAATCCTTATTCGTATCATTCTTCTTGTTTCTTCAACCTACACTTTATTTTATGACTGTTTCTTCAATCTAAGCAATCCTAAACGAAATATAACACATATCCATTTCTTATTCTTCGTTAAGAAGATTTGTGAATGTTCATCATTTTCAAATATTGAAGTTTTTGAAATGGGTTTTAAAAAATCAACCAAATTTTTGTACTGTTTCAAGTGGGTGTTGTTTAGAATTGTTAAGAATAATAGTGAGAGGTTGAATATAAAATTTGAAATCATTTGGAGTTAATTTGGACTGGATTTGGTTAATTTTAGACTAAAAGCGATGTTGAAATTTTTTCTCAGCGCGATGAATATCTATTAGGATGTTCGGAACATCCTGACGGGGAGACGCTTGATACATCCTGACGGATGTTCCAAACATCTTGAACATCAATACAAATGTTCTGAACATCTTGATAGGCAAGATGCTCCGAATATCTAGAGAGACATCGTGAACATCGAGAGATATGTTACTATTAATATCCTGCCAGATGTTTTGGTTATCTCTCATGATGTTTAGCAAATCTATATTTTACCCGTCGAACTATTATAGAAATGATGACAATTATCAGTAGTAATGACCAATTGTACTTGTTAAAGTGATAAATGTTGACAATTATCAGTAGTGATGACCAATTGACTGACAAGTGATGATCATCTATCGTAGGGTTGTTTTAAACAACCTATTGATGTTCGTCGCATTAAACGGTCGTTCGGATCGCACAATTTTTAATGTTGCTATCTTCATCGTATGATGATCCATACATACTGGTTTCGAACATCAAATAGATGTTTGTCACATGTTATGTGTCGTTCCGAGCGCCATGTTCAATTTTTTCTATCTTCATCATACTTTTTCACAATTAGAGTAGTTAGCGCGACAAATTATGATGATTGTATAGCTATAAGTGACCAATTATACTTGTAAGAGTGATAGACTCATCCACTTTCATCACAAAGACCACTTAGAGTAGTTGGTGTGACAAATGATGATCATTATGAGTAGAAATGGACAACTAGAGTTGTCAGAGTGACAAATGATGATTATTATACCTACAAATGACCAACTATACTTGTAAGAGTGACAAATGATGATCACTATCACTATAAATGACCCACTATACTTGTAAGAGTGACAAATGATGATCACTATCACTATAAATGACCCACTATACTTCTTATAGGGAGAAATGATGATCACTATCACTATAAATGACCCACTATACTTGTTATAGAGAGAAATGATGATCATTATACCTTCAAAAGACCCACTATACGTGTAAGAGTGACAAATGATGATTATTATGACTACAAATGACCCACTATGCTTGTAAAAGTGACAAATGATGATCACTATCACTATAAATGACGAACTATACTTCTTATAGGGAGAAATGATGATCATTATACGTACAAATGACCAACTATACTTGTAAGAGTGACAAATGATGATCACTATCACTATAAATAACCAACTATACTTGTTATAGGGAGAAATAATTATCCATACATATACTCTAGTTTCGAACATCCACTGGACGTTTGTCACATGTTATGTGTCGTTCCGAGCGCTATGTTCAATTTTTACTATGTTCATCATACTTTTTCACAATTAAAGTAGTTAGCGCGACAAATTATGATGATTGTATGGCTATAAGTGACCAGTTATACTTGTAAGAGTGATAAACTCATCCACTTTCATCACAAAGACCACTTAGAGTAGTTTGTGTGACAAATGATGATCATTATGAGTAGAAATGGCCAACTAGAGTTGTTAGAGTGACAAATGGTGATAAATATGATAGGAAATGACCCACTATACTTGTTAGAGTGATAAATAATGATCATTATGAGTAGAAATGACCTACTATACTTGTAAGAGTTACAAATGATGATCATTATGAGTAGAAATAACCCATTATACTTGTACGAGTTACAAATGATGATCATTATACCTACAAATGACCCACTATACTTGTTAGAGTGAGAAATGATGATCACTATCATTATAAATGACCAACTATACTTGTTAGAGTGATAAATGATGATCATTATACCTACAAATGACCCACTATACTTGTTAGAGTGAGAAATGATGATCACTATCACTATAAATGACCCACTATACGTGTAAGAATGACAAATGATGATTATTATGACTACAAATAACCCACTATGCTTGTAAGAGCGACAAATGATGATCACTATCACTATAAATGACCAACTATACTTCTTATACGGAGAAATGATGATCATTATACGTACAAATGACCAACTATACTTGTAAGAGTGACAAATAATGATCACTATCATTATAAATGACCAACTATACTTGTTAGAGTGATAAATGATGGTCAATTGTAAGAGCGAGAAATGATGATCACTATCACTATAAATGACCAATTATACTTGTTATAGGGAGAAATGATGATTACTATTACTATAAATGACCAAATATACTTGTTAGAGTGACAAATGATGATCAATATGATAAGAAATGACCCACTATACTTGTAAGAGCGACAAATGATGATCACTATCACTATAAATGACCAATTATACTTGTTATAGAGAGAAATGATGATCCATACATATAGTCTTGTTTCGAACATCCAATAGATGTTTGTCACATTATATGTGATGTTTCGCGCGACATGTTCTATTGTTTCTATTGTCACATTATAATTAAAGGGCGATGATCATTATCACTCTAAATTACCAAGTATACTTGTTAGAGTGACAAATGATTATCCATCTATCTTTGTTGTTTCGAACATGCTGTTGATGTTTGTCACATGAACATCATGTTCGGAGCGCCATTTTTCGATGTTGCTATCTTCATCGTATTGTTTTTGAAAATATTCGGAACATATAGCGATATGATTGAAACATGAAGTGAGTCGTGCGGAACGACTTAGGGTACAATGGTAATTTACAGGACAAAATAACAATTTCAAATGAAATTTCTTGATCATTAGTACACAAAACATAATAATTGGAAATAAATAGAACCTAAAGTATGAACAAACACTTGATCCAACTTGTATTAAGTTATAATCATCTATATTTATCGCTCTAACTTGTATAATTGATTATTTTAAGTGATAATCTTTTACAATTATCACTTGAACATTATCAGTTGATCATATATTGTGCAGACGTTGGGAATATCTATGAGTTGTTTCAAATGTAGAAAAGTTATAACTGCTAATATTTAGCCATATACTATGAAAGATTATTCATATATTACATACCTACAAGAAAGATTAATTGATTCTCCTCTACTTCTTTTTCATTCTCTTTCGGAGTAAAATATATATATATATATATATATATATATATATACACACACACACACACACACACACACATAAACAAAAGTTGATGTCTCATAAATAAGTATCTAATTCATATGATAGTACATAAGATTTTAACATCTACAATCTCTCTGGTCGATATTTAAACATCGGTGGAAAGTGAAATATCTCACAATAAGTTTCAAACATCATGTAGGAAGTTCAGAACATACTTGTAGTCCTTCAAAACTTTCACTATGTTTGAAACATCTTGAGTATCTTTTTTTTCTTCAGAAAAATGATAAATAAATACCCAGGGATGGTTATGTATATTGTGTGATAATATTTGATCTGTTGTTGTTGTTGTTGATTGTGGAGGTTGTGTATACAAATGAAATTTATAAAATCTGGTGCATTTGTTAAGGGGTTGTGTATACAAAAAGGTATCTTGAGAATAAGATGAGTGTAGATAGACGAGTTGGATAGCTCGAGTATGGAAAAGTGTGAAAAAACTTATTAGTTTTTTAAGTTTAGTTCTCTAAATTTAGTTAATGGTTGGAACATCACAATGGATGTTTCGAACATCTTGAGTAATGGTAGGAACCTCCATCAAGACATTTCATCTTTAATATGTTGGTACTTTCTTTTCTTTTTTTTTTCTTTTTTTTTTTTTTTTTTTGAGTTCATCGCTTAAAGATAAATAATCCTATATAAGGAGAGAGGTTTCTGAAGTTAACTCTACCATATTTTCTTTTTTTATAAAAAAGAAGAATGTTGAAAAAATTTATAGGTACATTAATTCTGTCTAACGATTGTCGCTTTCCTTATGTTTTCCATTTGTCACTCACCGATTGAGTCTTACTTATTTTTGTTTTTGAGGATCGAAAAATCAAATGATATTTTTATTTCAAATCATATCTCAACGTCTAGATAAAAGATGCTTCCAACATCCAGACAGAGATGTTCCGAACATCATGATAGAAGATGTTCTGAACACCCTGGCAGTTGTTCTGAATTTCCTGATAGAAGATATTCCAAATACCGTAACAAATGTTCCGTATATTTTGACAAAAGATGTTCCAAACACCTAAAAAAAATATTTCAACCGCGAATTTTTATTCAAAATTCATCCAAAGCAACTCAAATCAACACCAAATTATCTCAAATTTTATACTTAAGATCCAAATACCATTCTCAAGCATTTCAAATAATACCTACTCTAAAATTATACAAAAATCATGTTTGGATTTTTAAACCCACTACAAATTTTAAATTTTCTTTTTGCATAAGAAGAAGAAGAAGAAGACAAAGAAGAATGAGAGCAAGAAGAAGAAGAAAATGACTATGTAAACAACAAAAAGTAGTTGAAGAGTATGACAAAAATGATGAAGAATGTGAAGAAAAGAAAATAGAAGAGAAGGAAGATGAAGTAGACATGATGAACAAGAAGAGAAAAGAGAGAATTTTTATTCATTTGTTTTAAAAATTTGTGGTATTTAATTTTGATCCCAAGAACTTTAAAAATTTTGTTACATTTAATTACATCCCACAAAGTTTTAGTAATGCTAATTTGGTCCATGATTAGTCCTAATTGTACTTAGAATAAAAAGAAAATAGAAAAGAAAAGGCGATACCCTTTTCTGCCAAAAAAGACTTGAGGAGTTCTGGAATACCACATCTCACTAGTGACCAAAATGGGTATCTTGATGTGCTCCAAGAAATTTAAGAACTAGAGTTTTGGGGCTAGCCCATGCCAGAGGTACAAAGGTACAATCACATTATAAAATAGGTGAAACTAATAACCATGGGTCATATCAGTATGATTTATTTATCATTGCACAGAATATGAAACAAGCGTATTACACTCCTGTTTATTATGCAAAGATAAATAGAGATGGTGGGGATTTAGCAAAACTAAGTCTCCGGTGAGAATAGTGAAAGTCAAGAATACATTAGATGTAGCATACCATAAAAACATTTCAAGTGTTCAACAAATGGTAGATGATGAATTAATAGGTTAGTGCAGCACAGTGAAGGCACTAATGAAGCATTTGATCTTTCAGTCGTGGAGAAGATCAAAATAAATTTGGATAAAGAACATCTATGGAAAACAAGGAGGAAGAATTTGTCGATGAATATAAAACAATTGAGGAAGATATTGTTGATAAAAATAAACAACTGAAGGTAAAGAATTAGTTGATGAAACTAAAGCAAGCAACAATGATTTATATGTTGGTAGTGTTACCTGTAGTAAAAACTTTATCCATATCCATTTGGTTCTTTCTCGTTGCCCTTAACTTTCCTTCTGTATTATTTTGTGCCTTCCCATAGTATACACTCATTTCCTGCATCCAACCCTCTCTATCAAATTATGCCTAAGCTATATTAGGACTCTTAGTAGCTATCATTTAGATTATGTTTATCTCTTGTATAATACATATCTCATAGGGTTAGTTATCTATGTAATTATCTAATGTGTATAACTCATTATAAAAAAATGTTGCTATGGCTCCCAATTCATTGAGTCATTTACCTAAAATACTCTCATGGTATCAGATTATCCAGAAGATTCTCTTCAATTTAATCACTTCTTTGTACGCCATTCTTCACTGACCTTTCAATTCTCATATGCCAATTTTATGATTTAATCTTCTCAAGTCAAAGACCAACTTTCCACACCAAATATTCTTTTATATTGACAACTCACATCGTTCTTTCTTCCAGTACCCAACCCAAAGTCCACTTTCTCATTAATCCTAATTCTAATTTAAAATGACTTCTCAATCTTTATCTACCGCTTCGCTTTCTGCTATTATCACGTCTGCACCTTCAATGACTACAACACCTCTCTCTACACATGCTATGCCTTCCGTTTCTACTACTGCTTCTTTATCTACCATAGCACCTTCAACTTCTACCATAACAATTCCAACTCCTATCAAGCTGCCTGATATTACGGGACTTCCATACACTTCTCTACATTCTGAACTTGCGGCCCCATCTAATTTTCAATTTTTTTCTGCTTTGGCTGTCCCTAATGTTACTAATCTGGTAACAATAAGATTGAACTCTGTTGAAGATTATCTTACGTGGCGTACACAATTTACTTCTCTGCTTATATCTCATGATTTATTAGGCTTTGTTGATGGTTCTCTTCCACCACCTTCACCACTAATTTCTGATGTTTTTGGTTCTGAACAAGCAAATCCAGACTATCGTTCGTGGGTTCGAATTGATCAGAGTATCCGTTCATGGCTTTTTGCTACGTTGTCTCGTGAGGTACTTAATTGATGTTCACCTTTTGCCTACTTCACATGATATTTGGCTCTCCCTAAATCGTAGATTTATGGATGCTAGTCAAGTGAAGGCTGTTGAATTGAAGCGTCAACTCACCACCATGAAGAAATCTGAATCCATGTCCATTGATCAGTATCTAAGGGAAGCCAGGCAACTGGCAGATTCACTATCAGCAATAAATTCTCCAGTTTCCAATAGAGATTTCATTGATCATGTGCTCCTGGGATTAGGTAAAGAGTATGATACACTGGTAGGAATTATAACTCACTTTCCTGGCTATATATCTCTTGAAGATTTGCGCTCTAAACTGCTCCTTCATGAACAACGTTTAAAACGTTTTTGTGATACTGACTCACCAGTATCCCATCATGCCTTTAGTACTCAAACGGTGCCATTAGGTGCCTCTGATGTATCAGGTAATACAGCCTCATCTTAAGGTAATCGAGGCCGAGGACGAGCTTCATATTCGCAAGGTAGAGGCCGTGATGGACGAGGTCATGGATACAATGGTCGGGGTCAGCAAACTGGTCCAAACAATGGTGCACGCCATGGCTTTACTGGTCAGTCCTTGTCAGGTATTGGCGGTACATCTTCTATTCCCTATAATTCACAACCTGTTAGTACATCTTTACCATCCACTGGGATATTGGGTCCCTTACCCTCATCGGTTGTTTGTCAAATTTGTCAATCTCCCGGCCATAATGCCTTGTAATGCCCTAATCGCTTCAATCACTCATTCATTGCTAATGATCTTCCCAAGTCTTTTGCTGCGATGTCTGTTGGTGAAACGAATGATGCTACTTGGTATTTTGATTCTGCTGCTTCTGCTCACATGACTCCATCCGAAGGTAATTTTATACGAAAAACTCCTTACTTTGGTTCTAATCGTGTTTTGGTAGGAAATGGACAATTGCTTACCATTACTAACATTAGTTATGCCCAAATGCCTTCTGCATCTCGCCCTCTACACTTGAATTCTATATTCCATGTTCCTCAGCTTCGTCATAATCTAATTTCTGTTAAAAGGTTATGTAAAGATAACAATTGTGTTGTTAACTTTGACTCATCTTCTATTTCTGTGAAGGACAAAGCCACGGGGCAAACTCTTCTCCAGGCCAACAGTAGGGGCGATGTTTATCCTCTATCCTCTTCATCTCAGTCCTCTCATCCTCAAGCATTTATAGCTTTGCGCCAGTCTGGTGATGTCTGGCATCGTCGTTTGGGTCATAGTGAGCTCGTATTTTGTCTAGTCTTATGAAAGTAAATAATATTAGTTCAGTTAACTCTTTTAGTGATAATTGTGTTTCTTGTCAGTTGGGCAAATTACATCGTTTGCCTTTCAAATTAGTTGAACATTGTAGTTCTTTTCCATTAGACATTATTCATTCAGATGTTTGGCAATCACCGGTTTTGTCAAATTTGGGTTTTCGTTATTATGTTATATTTGTTGATGATTTTTCTCGTTTTACATGGCTTTATCCTATGAAAAGTAAATCAGAAGTTTTTCATCATTTTTGTGCCTTTCAAAAACTTGTGGAGAACATTTTTACGACCAAAATAAAGATTTTCCAAAGTGATGGAGGTGGTAAATTTGATAACAAAAATTTTCTGCGGAATTTTTCTAACTCGGGCATCTCTTTTCGAAAATCTTGTCCGGACACTCCACAACAAAATAGGGTTGCCGAACGAAAACATAGGCACATTATTGAAATGGTACGTACTATTCTCACAGAGGCTAAATTACCATCTTAATTTTGGGTTGATGCTGTATTTTACGCCGTTTATACAATTAACAGGCCGCCCACCCCTGTTTTGAAAGGAAACTCTCCATTTGAAAAACTTTTTCACACACCTCCAGACTACAATTTTCTTCGAGGCTTTGGTTGTCAATGTTTTCCAAACTTGTCTGCTAGAGTAGCTGACAAACTTACACCGCGTTCTATACAATGTATTTTCTTAGGTTATGCTCCTAACTATAAGGGTTATCGTTGTTTTGATCCTAAAAGAAGTCGTGTCTTTATCAGTCGACATGTTGTCTTTCATGAGTTAGTCTTTCCATATCCTTCATTGTCATGTTCAGCTAATACTTCTTCATCCTCTTGTTCTCCTAATATTCTAGTTGTTACATCGCCTTTATCATCATTACAGTATTCAAGTCCTTCAGCTAACTCCCCTCCAAATTCTGAGGCTTCACATCCATGTTCTACCTCTGGCCCAATTGAACCAGTGCCTACTCCTAGTTCCTCTACCGAGCCTTGCTCTAGTGGTCTCCCATTTTCTCTGCCTACTTCATGTCCTCCAAGCACGTCCACTCAGCCTGCCTCGATAGTCACTTCCCATCCAATGCAAACTCGTGCTAAATCGGGGATCAAAAAGCCTAAACAAATTCTTTCCTTGAATACTACTATTCAGGAAACTGAACCTTCTTGTTTCTCTCAGGCTGTGAAAAATCCAAAGTGGCAACAGGCTATGGCTGATGAATTTAATGCATTGTTGGCAAATAAAACATGGGTTCTTGTTCCTTTTTCAACCTAACATGAACTTAATTGGTTGTAAATGGGTTTATCGTATTAAATATAATTCGGATGGGTCCATTGAGCGGTATAAAGCACGCCTTGTAGCACAGGGTTTTCATCAACAACCTGGTATTGACTACCATGAAACTTTTAGTCCTGTAGTTCGTGCTACTACTGTTCGTCTTGTTCTCTCTATTGTTGTTTCTTTTTCTTGGCCTATTCGTCAGCTTGATGTCAAAAATGCTTTCCTACATAGTTTTCTTAGAGAGGAAGTTTTTATGAAACAACCACCAGGTTTTACTCATCCTGACTATCCTCATCATGTCTGTAAACTAACTAAAGCTCTTTATGGTTTGAAACAAGCGCCACGTGCTTGGTTTCATCGTTTTAGTGAATTTCTCCTGGCTTATGGTTTTGTTTGTAGCAAATCAGATACTTCAATGTTTATTCATCGATCCTCTTCTGGTGTGCTCATATTATTGCTTTATGTTGATGACATTATTCTTACTGGCAGTCGTTCACATATTCTTGATAATTTTATTAGTTGTATTTCTCGTCAGTTTGCTATGAAAGACTTGGGTGATCTTCATTATTTTCTTGGTATTCAAGCCGTTCGCTCATCTCATGGACTTCATTTGTCTCAGCAAAAGTATATTTCTGACATGCTACTTAAATTTCACATGCATACACGCAAACCTGTTCGTACCCCTATTGGCTCTCGTACTTCTATATCTCTTATGGATGGTGAGTTACTATCAGATCCTAGTGAATATAGGAGTATGGTTGGTGCTCTTCAGTACTTGACAATGACTCGCCCAGATATTGCATATGCTGTCAGTATTGTTTCTCAATTTATGCATGCTCCTCGTACTGCTCACTTGCATTGTGTGAAGCGTATTTTTAGGTACTTGCAGGGCACCATCACAGATGGGTTGTTCTTACGTGCCTCTTCTTCCATCTCCTTACTCATAGCCTATTCTGATGCTGATTGGGCTGGCTGCCCTGATAGTCGTCGTTCCACCACAGGGTTTATTGTATTCTTGGGTTCTAACCCTATATCTTGGCGTGCGAAGAAACAACCAACAGTCTCTAAATCTTCCACAGAGGCCGAGTATAGAGCTATTGGTTATACTGTTGCTGAGACCACTTGGATTCGTCATATTCTTTGTGAGCTTGTGTTTATCTCCATGAACCAGTTCGTGTATTATGTGACAATGTCAGCTCTACTTATATGACTCGTAACCCAGTGTTCCATGATTGCTCAAAGCACATTGATGTTGATTTTTATTATGTTCGTGACAAAGTTGCTCAGGGTGATCTAGTTGTTCAATATGTGCCCACTCGCTTACAAGTTATTTTTACAAAAGGGTTACCTTCATCTCAGTTTTCTCTTTTGCGTGACAATCTGAACATCATCACTGCCAGTCCAGATTGAGGGGGTGTATTAGGACTCTTAGTAGCTATCATTTAGATTATGTTTATCTCTTGTATAATACATATCTCATAGGGTTACTTATCTATGTAATTATCTAATGTGTATAACTCATTATAAATAGATGTTGCTATGGCTCCCAATTCATTGAGCCATTTACCTAAAATACTCTCACTATGCCTTGTGAATTCCTCCCCGAGTTATCATGTTCATCCTCATGGTGTGACCTCATCCTTGCCTCCTTTGTCATCCAGTCCATTTACATCCTCGTCATCATCTACTCCTAGTAGTCGTCTGGCCATAGATTTCAAAAAAGAAAATTGAAACAGGATTTTGAAATTGAGTTGAAAAATTGTATTTGAAAGTTGAAGTTGTGTTTGGACATAAATTTTACTTTAAAAAAGTTGAAGCTTTATAAGTGGAGAAGATTGATTTGATGAAAAAACTTTGAAAAAGTTATCAAAAATACTTTTTGGTTTTTCAAAAATTATTTTTGTAAAAATCTCAAAAACCTGATTATTTCTCATGGACAAATATTTTTCATGGACAAACATATTTTTTGAATTCTTATTAAAAAATAAAGTGAAAAAATATTTATGGACAAACATTTCCCTATTGCTATTGGGCTGCATATTGGAGGCACTACACCATCATCCTATCATCCAATACATCTACACCAGCATGATATACAAAGTCAGGATTTTGGAGAGATTGGATCGTATGATGGCCTTAGAAGGTCTCTTATGGCTCCTGATACGACTACTAGGAAATAATACTTTTGTTAACTTTTAATTATTGAATATACTTGTTTACATTAGTTAAAGTGCATACAGGTTTTTACTCTTGCAGAAATAAATGGCTTTGGATGTGGAATGTTTGAAATCATGTTTTTAGAAAGCTTGGAATAGCTCACCAAAAATACTTCAAAATCTCCATGTTTGATAAATTTAAGATACAAACTAGCTTAATTTGCAAAAGGAGATTTACAAAAATATACAACCCTAACTCAATATTTACAAAAATAATCGATATTTTTCAACTTTACAAAATATAGCAATAGTTTTTTTACATACATATACAAGTTTCAACAAATACCTACACTTTAGGGTTTTCTCCTCCTTCTTCCTACCTTCTCCACCCATCATTGCCATGGGGCTGCTGCCACAACGAACAGCCACCGGCCAGCTACCTCCGGCCGCCGGCCGCCACCACCACCACCAATTTTTTTTTTTTGATATTCAAAACGGAACATACAAAAACTACACACATATACACTGAATATAACTCAAACATACACACACATTCAAAAATATACACAAACATACAAAGTTATACAAAAATTATAAAACCAACTTTTCTACTCTAGGCATATATAAACACAATCATACAAATATATACACACATATACATACATATACAGATACAAAAAATGAAAAATAGACATTCATATACAAAAATATAAAAGGTATACATATTTATATATACAAAATACAAAAATATACTACACATACACATATATACACAAAAAATACAAATATATACATACAAAAAGGAAAAAATGAAAAAAAAAGAAGGAAAAAGGAACAAGATCTGAAAGTTCTACCCGAAAACCCACCCAGAAAATACAAATTGGGGCGGCCCGCCACTGCACTGTACTGCGGCTGTAGCAGCACCAATAACGGCGTGTGAGGTCACAGCAGTGGAAGTGGGGAGGAGAGGCTGACGGTGCCGATGGGGGCTCTGGTCGCCGGTAAAGGAGAGGGTGACTGCTGCTGGTGGAGTGAGTGGATGAGTGGAGGAGATGAGAGAAGGAGAGAGGAAGAAATTAGGGTTTATGTTTGGGGGAAATGGAAAACTATTGTTATGTTATTGTTATGTAGGGTAAATGTTTAAAAGTATCAGTATTTTTATAATTTAACTATTATGGTAGTTATTTTGTGTAAAATTTTCATTTGTAAATTATTTATCTAGGTAATGCATTTAATTTTAATTTTATATGCATGGTAATTTCTAAAGGAAAGCAGCTACTAGGCTTACACTCTGTTTGGATGGTTGTTACACATCGTTTCATAATGTGTTGTATTGTATTGTATCGTATGGTACTGTTATCGTATAATGTGTTGTATTGTATTGTATTGTATTGTATCGTATTGTATCGTATGGTACTGTTATCGTATTGTATTGTACAATGTTTGGATAGACTGTATTGTTTACCGTGGTTTAATAATTGAAAATAAGGTAAAGGATAAAATGGGAATATTAAATAATAAGTGAGGGCATGATGGGTAAGAATAATAGGTAACGACGCGATCCCACCAAATCGATCGTTACATAAAGTGACAATTTTCATGATTATGTAACCATGGATTTAACGATACCATACAATGTTAATTAGAGAAACAACCAAAACAAATATTGTACCCATACTAACAATACAATACCATACCATGGGTTAATCCAAACAAGATGTTAAAGATTGCATTTATAACACTCGGAAAAAAAGGAAGAAGCCAATATGGATGTATGACGAGCCATGGACAAAATGTGTTGATGGGCCACTCTGGGATATCTGAAGAAGAATGCCCAAGGAAAGGCAATCTGATCCTCATTGATATTATCTAACTAATTTTTATAGGAAACTTAAAAGAGAGTTGTGACTCATGTTGAGGTATTTAAGGAGCTACATATTTTAATGAACAAGGAAGGTCAAGAAAACTGGGTTGGTCAAGGATCATGCAGAAAAGGAATATGTAAGATCTTACTGAATAATAACTCAACCCATGAGCAAGAATGGTGTTATAATCAATCTTCGTACTGAGTAATAACTCAACTTAACTGCAACCGACACCCGATGATGTAACTTCAATGTTGATGGAGATGAATAATGGCATAAAAAAAGGTGGAGTGTGCGGCCTAGGATAACAACATTGCAAAAGTCGTCCAGGATTAGGCTTGGCTACTAGGGGTGTTTATCGGTCGGTTCGGTTTTGGATCTTATTGGTTTAGATTATCGGTTTTTTATTTTTAAAAGTGCTAAACCAATAAGGTATCGATTATCGACTTTCGAGTTATCGATTTTTGGTTCTTAACGGTTCGGTTTTCGGTTTTAACCATTAAGAAACTTAGGCCAAACAATTGTAAAATAATCACCTCTTAACGATTGCATCCAATACAAAATCGGCTTCATTTTCATAGCGGATTCAAATGCCTCTTAAAGCATTCGTCATATTTAAAGAAGCAACTAACAACACATTCAAATATGTTTCATTGTTCTATAAACTAATGGAGGAAGTGAGGATTGAAACAATAAATCGATGTTTAAAATGGAGGAAGTG
Source organism: Petunia axillaris subsp. axillaris (assembly GCA_029990575.1). Classification (NCBI taxonomy): domain Eukaryota; kingdom Viridiplantae; phylum Streptophyta; class Magnoliopsida; order Solanales; family Solanaceae; genus Petunia; species Petunia axillaris. Next base: position 48,066,060 of record JARKNS010000002.1, on the reverse strand, counting down.
AGGATTGAAATAGTAAATCGATATTTGAAATAGAGGAGGTGAGCTAAAAGCTACATAAGTAAAAGAAGATTAGGATTTGAAGTTTTCAAGTTCCAACTAAGAGTAAATAAGTATACTACATTTATATATATAAGTGCAACATAGTATATTTAAAAACCTTATTGGATTATCGGTTTAACCAATAAGAAAATGTGCAAAACCGATAACCGAAAGGACAACTCAATAAAAAAATTTTGTAAACCGTTAAATAACTATTAACCCAATAACCCAATAACTTTTTATCAATTCGATTTATCGATTTAAACCGAAAAATGAACAGCCCTAACATGTTCTTATACTTCTTCACATGCCAAGAAGAGGTAGATTTATTGTGCAAGTAAATAGAAAGGTCGCAACAAGAGCTCAAAGCAAATTGTCACACGTGCAAAGCAAACCGTTCAAGAGTAGCGCACTCGAAGGATTTGGTGAACTTACTAGTGTTTAGATGTTTAGACTTACTTTATTTTTGAATGTTTAGACTTGTTTTGCACATTTAGACTTGTTTCAAACTTATTTCAGACTTGTTTTCAATATTTAGACGTGTTTTGGTTATTTGGATTAGTGTATTATATTTAACTTGTTTTTACTTGTTTAGACTTGTATTCAGATGGAACAAGCTGAATTACGAAAAAGTTCCAAAATTCTTCATACTTCTGATTGCAAGCGCGGGTATAAAAAAAATCAAACTAATCTTCCAACGGATGCCATCAATATAATTAAATTAGTATTATTTAAATATTCCGACCGGCCCTATCAAAAGAATAAAAAGTGTTCAGCCATTTATGTATTACGGTATCCGTCGCCAACCATTTGAGATTTTGACATACTTCGTCGGAATAGTGTTCTAACGTAGCTTTTCCTTTCTGAATGGAGTCGAAAAGTCCACTTTTCCGACCGATTTCCTACGTATACAACTATCACTGATTTTTGGTAGAGTCCATTTTCAATAATAATAATTGGTTTAATATATGTACATTGATTACCATAATTATAGGTAATGGTAACTATACTGTATGAAATAAATTTTTTGAAAATGGAAAAAGGTAATCCGCAAATTAGCTTGCGCTAAAAAGTTCATTTAATTACAATGTGTATATCATGTAAGAAAATCGGCATTAATATATAACAACAATCTTCTTCAGTTTTGAATTATGGCCCGCGCATTGGTGAAGATAATTTAAGAGAGAGACAAGGAGAATAAGAGAAAATATGCTAAGATCAGGTGAAAGATTGGAGCCACTGGTCAGCATCAATGAAAGAGGAGTTGAGGAAGGGAAGAGCTTGTGTATCATTTAGTCTTTGAACGTATGGCGCCCTCTGCGTCATATTTGATCCTGCTCCTGAACAGTTGTACTCCCCATAAAATATTGTCCTGTATTCATTCTAATTAATTAGTTCAACTTAACAATCAAAAGTATTGCGTATCTGCATATATATATCACTCCAATATTGAATAATGTTGCAAGTAAATAAATGATATGTTCGTTTAAACTTTGAGAAAAGATGGTAGTTAGTATTACTTAACTGGTCTCTGGATGGGTCATTGAAGTCATTCCACCCCTCGGGAGCAACAATATCAGTCATGAGGGTGTTAGCAAAGACGACGGTGGAGTAAGGCCTCCAGGCACGTCCCAACCAAATCCTACCAGTACCTCCCAAAGTGCAGTTCACAAATGCAAAACCACTATTTTCATCTTTGGTAGCTCTGCCATGTGCTGTCACAGCCCCGTTTATCAACTTCACTCCTGCTGCTACTGGGCTTGCTATTGATATCAACAAGCAGTTCTGCAATACTTGAAATTAACCTCTTCAAACTTTATTAAGTGGTACTTTTTTCATTTAAATGCTTTTGAATTTTGATCATATGCCCATGTTTTACTCAGTTATCAAACAAGGAAACAAGGAGTGACTTTGGGGGTATGTAGATGAATGAGGATGTTCTCAATTTAGTAACTTCGATCACATCATTTTTTCAGGACATTTGAGTAATTTCTTTGTTTCATATGGAATTATAGTTCTTCCACTTTCATTAAATGAAAGTAATCTTTTGTAAATGTAGTATCAGAACTGTTGTTTCAATTATGTAAATACAAATGCTAAGAACTTTTTCATGAAAAAGATGTACCCTTTAGATAATAACTATTATTTAATGAAGTTGCAGTCTAAAAGATGTACTACCACCAAACGGGATTAAAGAAGACTTGTACAGTTTTAGCTTGAACTTAAGTATTATTTTCGTACTTGTGAGGTGATTAACGCAAACTGCAATTTATTAACAAATGATTAGCTGAAATAAAGTTACCTCATACAATGATTTTCCATTCCCAAAAATGAAGTCAATGGAACCCTGAATATAACATTCTTTGAAGTAATGGCGACCCCTATCGTCATGAAGGGTATCCTGTGCTCCGAAAAATCCACAACCCCAGAAGGCAGCTCCATCTCCTGCAATCCTAATGGCCACTGCTTGTGCTCCTACTGCCCCAGGTCCCGGCATTGGAGCTGCATTCTGTAGATACAATAAAATTCAAGCAAGTCTAATGACCTACACTACTAAAAAATATGCCTTTTTCTGATACTGCAATCTTAATCATGCAAGTACTGAAATAATAATTATGGATTCCCTCCATTTCATATAAACTAGCATTTAGATTTTAGTCCGTTCCAAAAATATTTACACTAGCTATTTTTATATTTGAAATTTGATTCTTGTTTCTTGTTTTACTATTATATTTAACATGTTATGTTTAACACTACAAGATTCCAATAGTGATTTTGGTATGTTATACATGCTCATCTATGTATTACCCAGTCATAAATCGTAGGAAGTATATATGTGTTTCCTGCATGATCAAAAGGGAAGAGAAAGAGAAGGGTTATGGTGATATACCATGAAACTTATATTCCTGGCAATAAAGTTGGCAGAGAAAACTTGAACAGAGCCACTGTAAAATGTGCCATTTGCAGAATTGGCTGTGTCATTCCATACAATAGCTGTTGTCGTATACCCTTGACCTTGAAAGGTGATGTTAGGCTTTGTTCTTGGAATAATCACCTTTTCACTGCATTTATTTAAACTCAAACAAACATAAGCCTTACATGCATAATAAAACAAGAAAAGAGTCACCTAATTCCAACCAAAGAACGAGAACTACTTAATATTCTTACAAATAAATTCCATTGTTGATCCATATTAAACTTTTTTTTGCACTAAAATTCCCAACGGCATCAACTGCAGCTTGCACTGTGGTGAAATTACAACAACCATTATGATCAACGCAGAGAATGGACGTTGTATTAGAGTCTATAGTGGGAAAATTGGGTGAAAATTTGTCACAGATTGATTGTTTTGCCTTGTCGTCATCACTATGATGATGATGACTACGGTTAACACTGAATGATAACGCTTCAAAGAAAGGATCAAGAATGCAGTTGAGATATGTTCGGGGTGGTAATTTCATGAAGGGAGTTGATGCCAAAACGGCTAGAATTGCTATGAAAAGTGAGAAAGCTTTGACTTTAGGATTCATTTTTCTGATTAGAAAGATGAACAAAAGGGGGATGAATATAACTAAGAGAAGGATGACATTTTAAAATTGGAGTTCTTGGATTATATCCCTGAAAAATTGATGATACAAAGAAAACAAATGGAGGTACTACTTGAATGAAGTGTAAGAATTGGTGGCATGCCTTGCAAATTACCCTTTCCCTTTTTAATTTGGTCCTCTTTGGGACAATACCATATGCCATACCTACCTAAACTTCAAATGGATGATGGATTTTTATACCTTGATCAGACCATTGCCAGTTAACAAAATAAAAAATCTCTATTTTATTCTTTGCTATGTATAAGAAAGCAACTTAAGAGACTTAGCTAGCCCGTTTGCTTTCTTTCAATAATAAGATATGTGAATATTGATCATTAAGAATTAAGACTGTTATTTTTTCAGTGTCAAATGTGTATAATTTATTTATATCAAAAACTAAAAAATATAATATTAAAATACAGTCTTAACAATTAAATACTATATTCACAAAACATTTGTAAGTCTTGATTTACTTGTGTTTAAAATATTATATATTTGATGATGTATTGGATAAAAGCTGACTAGGCTTGAGAAGGCGACACGTGTCTTCCACGTAGCACGAACAGACTTTTCAAACGGACAGGCACTCAACGGGCAGACAAGCATCACGAACAGACCTAAAGAAGTTACGAACATCTCAACGGTCAACACGACTTCAATGAGCAGTAATTAGCATGATCATCCACGATCAACCTATTAATGACAATTAACCCAGCGGCTTTAACTCCAACGGATAGGTGATCGGCAGTTACTTATCCCAACGGATCCACGCCCAGCGGTTACAGAAATCTCAACGGGTGCTCACCAGACTTATAAATAGCACCTACCTTAATCGATTATGTATTCTGGAACATCTCATCTGAAATATCAAATAAACTACTCTCTCTCTCTCAATCTTGCTCAGTTATTCTCTTTGCTTTTGCTTAATTCGCCTATCAGATGTGCATTCGATATCAAAGAACTCTCCCCGAGGACGAGTGATACGATACGGTTTCTTCTCTTTTATCTACATTTCGCATATTATTCTTTAACTCATACGGGCATATTCTCATCACCTTAGTTTATCATATAAACTCTTGATCTCAGCTGTTGACCGTGACCCCGCAAATACAAATTTAATTGTTAATTGGCCTAAAATCGAATCTAGGTTAAACAATTTGGTGACCACAATGGGAGCCGGTCAATAAGCCTTCGTAGGTTAATAGTTTATCTTTGCTATTATCTCCGCTCTTGTCTATCCTTTTTGCTTTATAACTAACATGGCAGAAAGCAACTCCCAACGAACTATCGTAGGTGAACAGGTAAGCACCCCTTCGCTTCATCTCGATTATTCCCCTGATTATTCCACCGATTACTCTCCCGACTATTCGTCCGACGGGCAGCAGCAATCTTCCCAAGGACCGGTCAGGCCACGATACAGGCGTATGCGCTCTCAGAGTGCTACTCCACCTAGGAGACGGCGCCATAGGAGTCTCTCCCCTGGCCGAGGGAATCTCCAAGAAACACTATTTGCTTTTATGCAGGAACAGGCTGAAGTGAACCGTGGAATAAACGAGGCACTCACCTCTCTCCGTAAAAGCAACCCTTCAGCTACAAGAGTCGAAGCTACAGTGCCTGGTCGTGACGCACCATCTTCACATACCTCAAGGCAAGGCGGGGAGCGAAACAACGGTGGAACCATAGATCCTACGACCCAAGTCAACCAAAATCAGAATGGAGGATCCATGGCGCCAACGGATGTGAGCCTTGTTGTGGAAGCTCTCACCAAACAGTTCAAAGAAAGTCAGGAAGCACTTCAGAAGTCCCTCCACGAAAGAATCGATCAGATACCCGGTGCTCCACCCACATTGAAGAAAGTTGATGTCCAGCGTTATTTGCAGCGGCCCTGGAAGAAGGAGGCAGCCCCAAAAGCGATACCTAAAACGTTTAAAATGCCAAACATCCCTAGGTATCGAGGAACATCTGATCCAAATGACCATCTCATGATGTTCAGTAACTTTATCAAAGCCAGCGACCTCACCGACGAGGAGATTGAGTCTGTTCAGTTGAAGAAGTTCGTGGAAACTCTAGCAGATGGAGCTCTGCGATGGTATTCAATGTTGCCACCCAACTCCATTGGATCCTTCGCAGAGATGGCTGAGTTGTCCGTGAAGGCGCACACAGGTGCACAAAAAATGGAGACCCACGTTGAGGACATCTTTGAGATCAAGCAAAGACCCGACGAATCTCTCCGCAAGTATGTGGATCGCTTCCAGAGGGAACGAATGCTGCTCCCCAAAGTACCTGACAGATGGGCAGCAATTGCATTTACCAACAGCCTGGACATCAGGAGTTCGGAGGCCACGCGCAGACTTTATGAGTCTCTTAGACGTCTACAATCGCTACAATTCTAAGGTACGTATCGATGAAGATAAATTAATTGGAACAGGTATTCGAGGAAGAACTCAGACGCACAGCGGTGGACCTGGCGGAAAAGCCGAGTCAGAAAAGACGGATGTACGCTACGAGCCGTACCCGGATCAGACACGCAGCCATTCTAAAGGACGCAACCGCAGCAACAAAGGACTATCTCGGCGAGATAATTCAGAATCAACTCTCCGCGGAGCGCCAAGCCTGCCAAGCTTCAATGTAGAAACGTCTGAGGTAGTAGCGGCACTCAAAGACATGGGAGAGAAGGTCAGATGGCCAAAAGACATGAAATCCGACCCGAGCAAGCGAAACCAGGATGTGTGGTGTGAGTTCCATCGCGACCACGGCCACACCACCGAAGACTGCGAAGCCCTCAGGTATGAATTTGCTCATTTGTTGAAACAGGGATTCTTGAAGGAGTTCCTGACCGAGAAGGGAAAGCAGACTCATGCAAAAGCACAACAAAACAAACCTGGCCCTCCACGAGCAGCCTCTCCGAGGAGAACGGTTAATGTTATTTCAGGCGGGATCGAGGTGGACTCTGTTACTGTCACAGCAAAGAAGTATGCAAAGGTTTCCATCACAAGCAACAAACGTCCACGATCGGAAGAAATAATTACATTTGAAGATTCTGACGCAAATGGTTCGCAATTCCCACATGCTGATGCGTTAGTTATAACGCTACGCGTGGCGGAATTCGACGTCAAGAGGGTACTCATTGACGCAGGCAGGTCTGCAAATATCATCCAAGCACGGGTTGTCAGAGAGATGCAGGTGTCAGACAAGATAGTGCCAATATCTCGAGTTTTATCTGGTTTCAACAATTACAGTGAGAAGACTCTCGGGGAGATCACCCTCGCAACTCTTGCCGAAGGAGTAGCAAAGGAAACAACCTTCTATGTTATCGACGCGGATCTGGCCTACAATATCATATTGGGCAGACCTTGGATCCACGACATGCAAGCTGTTCCTTCCACTTATCATCAGGTGTTAAAATTCCCTTCCGAATGGGGAGTACATGAAGTTCGAGGAGAGCAGCGCTCTGCCCGAGATTGCTATTCTGTGGCTCTCAAACTCCCTGAAGAAAACAAATAGCAATTACAGCGACGGGGACAAGACATACCACCTGAGACGGCTGAGTACGAAGTCTCGGAATTCATCACGAAGATGGACGAGAAAGAAAACCGTATGCCAACCGTTGAAGCCTTGGATCCTGATGAGCTGTTCACCGATAAGCCAGAACGGAATGTGTACCTGGGGACCGAGCTAAACAAACGCCTACGAAGGGATATTCTCCAATTTCTCAAGGAGTGGCATACAACATTCGTTGGGTCTCACGAAGACATGACAGTTATTTCTCCTGACATCATTACTCATAGGTTAAATGTAGATCCATATCACCGCCCGGTGAAACAAAAGACGCGCCAGCAAGGAGCCTTCCGAAATCAGGTCATCAACGATGAGGTTGACCGGCTGCTGAAGATTGGTTCAGTACGTGAAGTCAAGTATCCAGACTGGCTAGCCAACGTAGTTTTCGTACCTAAAAAGAACGGCAAATGGCGAGTCTGCATCGACTTCACAGATCTAAACAAAGCCTGCCCGAAGGATTCATATCCTCTTCCCAGGATAGATCAACTGATCGACGCTACAGCCGGGCACGAAGTGCTAACCTTCCTCGACGCATACTCCGGGTATAACCAGATATTGATGGATCCCGAAGACCAGGAGAAGACAGCATTCATCACCTGTCGAGGTACGTACTGTTACAAAGTTATGCCTTTTGGACTAAAAAATGCAGGTGCAACTTATCATCGTCTAGTCAATCGAATGTTTCACGACCATATTGGTAAGACTATGGAAGTATACATCGATGACATGCTGATAAAATCTAAGCGAGTAGAAGACCATTTAGCACATCTGAAAGAAGCTTTTCAGATCCTGGATCAGTATAATATGAAGCTGAATCCAGAGAAATGTGCTTTCGGAGTTGGATCAGGGAAGTTTCTAGGATTCATTGTTTCTCAGCGTGGCATTGAAGTCAATCCCGCTCAGATAAAATCTATCGAATCAATTGCAGATATGCTTCAAAACCGAAGAGACGTCATGAGACTAACGGGAAGAGTGGCTGCGTTACGAAGGTTCATTTCTCGGTCATTTGACCGGTGCAAAAGTTTCTTCGATGTCTTAAAACAAAACAAGGAGTTCGAATGGACTCCCGAATGCCAACAAGCATTGAGGGATTTGAAGAGGTATCTATCCAATCCTCCGCTACTCTCCACACCTCAAGAAGGCGAAAAGTTGTTGATTTATTTGGCAGTCTCGGAATCGTCGGTAAGCGCTGTACTAGTTCGGGAAGACCAAGGTAAGCAACTTCCTATCTATTACGTTAGAAAAGCTTTAATTGATGCAGAAACGCGTTATCAACCTTTAGAAAAGCTGGCACTGGCATTAGTAACTGCTGCTCGTAAGTTACGCCCTTATTTTCAGAGCCATTCGATAGCCGTGGTGACGACTTTCCCTTTGCGAAATGTTTTACACAAACCTGAATTCTCAAGAAGATTGCTAAAATGGGCTATGGAATTATCCAAATTTGATATCACCTATCAGCCTAGAGTAGCAATAAAATCGCAAGTCTTGGCTGACTTCGTAGCAGACTTCAGCGCTAACATGTACCCTGAGGCGGAAAGGGAATCTATTCTTTATGCAGGACAGGCAACCGGCACATGGACCCTTTATACAGATGGCTCCTCGAACGTCAAAGGGTCCGGCCTTGGACTAGTTCTTATTACTCCATCCGGCGAAACGGTAAGGCAAGCTATCAAGTGCCCATTCATTACTAACAATGAGGCCGAATATGAGGCCGTTATTGCAGGATTGGAACTAGCCCGGAGTTATGGGGCAACTTCTGTCAAGCTGAAGAGCGATTCTCAGCTCGTGGTGAATCAGATCAATGGAGGCTTTGTTGCACGAGAATCCAGGATGCAAACGTACCTCGCCCGAGTAAAAGAGCTTCTAGCACAGGTTGGCGAATGGGAAGCAGTCCATATTCCACGGGAAGAGAATAATGAAGCCGATGCTCTTGCAAACATGGGATTAGTGGCAGAGATAGGGGCAGCTAGTTCCTCAGTTATTGTTCAACTTCTCTACACAACCATGGATAGAGAAAAGTTTGAAGTCAACACTATCAATGCTACTTGGGACTGGCGGAATGAGATAACAAATTATCTTATTCATGGAACTTTACCTGAAGATGCGAAAGCTGCACGCAAACTTCGAGTGAAAGCTGCCCGGTATACAATTCTCAACGGCGAGCTTTACCGGAGAATGTTCGCAGGACCTCTTGCAAAATGCCTTGGACCTAATCAGATCAATTATGTAATAAGAGAAGTCCACGAAGGCTGTTGTGGAAATCATTCCGGAGGTAAGGCATTAACTCGAAAGCTGATTCGTGCAGGCTATTATTGGGACAAGATGGAGAAAGATACAAATGAATTTGTCAAGAAATGTGACAAATGCCAAAGGTTCGCTCATCTTCTACATCAACCAGCAGAGCCACTCCACTCAATAATCTCTCCATGACCTTTCATGAAATGGGGGATGGATATCGTTGGCCCTCTTCCCACAGCTCCAAGGGGGATGCATTTCTTATTGATCATCACTGACTACTTTACAAAGTGGGTCGAGGCAGCAGCGTACTCAAAGATACGACAAACGGAAGTCGTCGATTTCCTCTGGCGTTTTGTCGCATGTCGTTTTGGAGCGCCTAAGGAAATAGTCATGGACAACGGCCCGTAATTCGTCGGCCAGGTTCCTCGAGGATCTTCATATCAAAAGGATCACCTCCTCACCATATCATCCTGTTGCAAATGGACAGGCAAATCTACCAACAAAATCATCGTGGAATCCCTTAAGAAGCGCCTCGAGCAGGCAAAGGGATGTTGGGTAGAAGAGTTACCCGGAGTACTATGGGCTTACCGCACAACAATAAAAATGAGCACCGGAGAAACTCCTTATTCATTGGTATATGGTGCTGACGCTCTAATCCCGGTTGAAATCGGAGAGCCCAGCTTGCGATACGCACACGCAACTGAAGAGTCAAACTCAGTCAATTTATCCGAAGAGCTGGATCTTCTCGAAGAACGCATGGAGCTTGCTCTTATACGGGTAATCGCCCAGAAAGAACGAGTCGAGCAATACTACAATCGGGGACTGCGCGTACGAAGCTTTCAAGTCGGGGACTTTGTACTCAGAAATGTTTCCCAAAGCACACAAGAAACAAATTCAGGTAAGTTGGGTCCTAACTGGGAAGGCCCCTACAAAGTAATTGCTTCGGTAGGAAAAGGATCTTATCGTTTGGCACGACCAGACGGCTCTACTGTCCCGAACAGCTGGAATGTGATCCACCTCAAAAGGTATCACTTTTAAGTGGTAAAACGGTTAGTTCTCTAACACTTAACTTTTATTTCTATAAAAAGTTCTTACTTTTAATTATATATTCTTTCTTCTAAATGGTACTAACGGCCTGAACAAGGTCAGATCCGTTTAGCTCAACTGGCAGAGCTCGAAGTTTCTCAACTTCGCAGCTGTGGGTTCGAATCCCACAACGGACACACTCCTCATTTGGTTATATGTGTTCTATATACGAATCACTGACAACTCTTTTCATGTTATCACTTTACGTGTTCTAACATAAAAACAAGGAGGGTGGTGAGAGGCCCCCGTAAGCCAGGTAAGACCTTCACAAAGGAGGCAAAAGACCTTACCAAAAGGCAAACTCTACTCGAAGTTTTTCAAATCAAAAATTTTTACGTGACACAACTTCCACAGCAAATAAGAGGAGTTAGTTCACAAATCAAAAACTATCACGTGACAAAACTCCCACAACAAATAAGAGGAGTCGTTCACAAGTCAAAACTTTCTGTGTGATAAAGGCTTCCACGAAAATAAGAGAAGTCAATCACCAGGCCAACGACTCGGCTAGAGCCAATTCACAAAGCCCTACAATAACTTTCAATCATCAAAACGATAAGCAAAGACATACGCATGGGGCAACAATTCGGCTAACACCAAAAAAAAAACGACCATCATTCGGTCAGACCAATGACAACTTACCTCTTCCTAAAGAAAGGTTAAGTTACAAACATTCGGTCACTTACAATTTACGGCCTCTTCTCAGCGAAAGGCTAAGCTAAATTCACTCGGGCAGATTCTTGAGAATACAGACTTAATAAGTCCTGACCTCAGAAAACTCCCAGTCACAAGGCTCGAAAGCCACAATCATGCAAACACAAGATCGAAAAGTTCAAACTAAATATAGTCACTGGACAGATCTAAACAGCATATATACATTATCTTTGTAAATGGATAAAATGCCGAATACGGCTGACAGAAGTTTACAGAGTGCTCAAAGGCCAAACTTACCGACTATACAAAGGACCAGAGAGTCTATATTAGACTCCTGTCCATCAACAAACAAGTCAGGCTCTCACCAGACAAAATAAAAGTACATCAATCATTGATTTCAAAAAGCATCAGCATGAAGGGCCATGACCAGGACTCAACGCACCAGCTCCGTCAGTCCTGTCGTCATTCCCCCGAATCCCCGCCGTCATCTTCGTCATCATCGTCATCATCATCACCTGCAGACTCTTCAGGAGAGAGACCCAATGCTTGGTGAATTCTTCGAACATCGTTCTTTGTTGTCTGCAGCATCTCCTCGATGTTGATCTGTCCAGCCTGGATCTGCACGAGCAATGCACGCCTAGCTTCAAGAGCCGCGAGCTTAGTCTTGATTTCCGACTGATCACGCAGGTTCGCCAAATCCTTGGTTAATGCGGTCTGAGCACTCATCAGCTGAGCGACCTGATCCTTGGCAGCCTGGAGATCAGAACGGGCTTTAATCGATTCCTCATTTGCTCTCTGCAGACCCATCTCGAGAGATGCGCGCTCTTCATTAGCATTGTTCACAGAATTCCGGCATTCTTCAAGCAGTCTCTCCAAACCCTGGATAGAGCGTGCGAACCCTTCCTTCTCCTCGAGAAGAAGTTCTTTTTCCCTGGTGAGAGCGTTGATTTGCTCAACACGACCATTGTTGACATTAGTCAACTGATCAACTTCTCTACCAAGGAAACCACACTGCTCGATCAGAGTCTTGTTGTCCTTCAAAGCCTCCAGCAATTCTTTTTTCACCTCAACCACCTTATTAGCATTGTTGATCCTGGAGCGGAACATGATTTCGGCAGCCAGCATGCTCGACTAAAAAAAAAAAAGCAAAGTAAGTCACGGTTAAAAATCTGAAACTAAGAGTTATTCCCAAAACAAAGCGGGGAAGAACCTACCCGGGCAGAATCAGAAGCAATCTGGAAAGCTAGCTCATCATCGGTTAACTCCCTCAGCACCCACTCCTCACGAAGGCCGATGAGCGAAGAGACTGCCTTGGCCAAGCTGTGTGGTCTGGACACAAAATTAACATCTGGAGCGAGTTTCAAAGTATGCTTTCTCTCACAAAACTTGGGTTCCCAAGCCTGTTCAGAAGGATAGTTTGGCCCAAACTTATAGCGAACTGCTTTGATGTCACTTAGCTCTGTCCTACCACTAATGGCTGATCGCCAAACGAACCGCGACGAGGAGAGATTAGAATCACCCTCCACTCTAGGGTTTATGGTCTCACAATCACGAAGAACGACGAGGGTTTCCCCCTCAGTAGCCACGTTCTCCAGTTCCTCGAAGCGATAAACACGAGGACCTTGGCTACCCTCTTGGGGAGTTTTTTCCTCTGCTTCTCCCTTCACTTCTTCTTCCTCTTCTTCTCCAAATTTTCTCTTCTCCTTATCCACACGAGAAGGACCTACCTCCGCCCCTACACTGACTCGGGGACTCCCCTGAGGAGTATGGACAGTCTCCTCCTCGGCTCTCCTCCTGTCACTACGGAGATGAGGCCTTCGTCTAAGGGGAGCATCCTCTTCGACCTCCGTGTCCGAAAGAGTGATAACCTCCTTAGCTACCTCCTCTTCCCGTCCGGATTCGGGGACTCCAGCACCACTAGCATCAGCTTCCATGGGCTCCGGTACACTGGCCTTGGAAGAAGAATCGCCGCCAACTGACGAGGTTTACCCGACAGCCACGGAAGTCTTACGAGCAGACTTTTTCTGTGCTCCGCCCTCGCCTTGGCTCCTTTTCTTCCTCTTCTAAGGGGCCAATCCATCGGACAGGAGTTCTTCGCCGCCCTCCCGGCTGCGCAAAGCCCCTACTGAAGCTAGTATAGCCTCAGCTTCAGCCTCTGGGTCAGCCACAGGCTCAGGAGGCTCGTCTTGAGGCGGAGCGGGAAAGAAACTTCCCGAAGTGCCCAAACCTGTTAAAAGGTAAAACGGTCAGCTATAAGGAAGATCCAAAGGAGAAGAACGATCATAAAAGCAGAAACATGCTTACTATGGTTCTTCACAGTCAAACTATGCTGAGTGACGAAATACATCCACTCTCTCTTTTCTGGAGAAAACTCCTTCAAAATTGGCCCAACCCATGCAGCCAAGTCTTCAACAGAAATGAGCTTGTCATAGGGTTTCTTGGCCGCTACAAAATTGAATGGAGTTAGAAACCGAGAAGAAAGAAAAGCACGAAAAGCGTTAAACAAAAGTACTCGGGGACTTACGCTTCTTATTCCAGACTTCTGGAAGATAGGCCTTGTCATCAAAATCAGGACCGATGAGCGCACAAACACAAACCGATGAGCCCAGCCTCGGTCACCGGTGTCCTCAGAACTGCTCACCAAGCCTTTGCTTCCGCGCATTCTGGCATTTACATAGCCGTCCTTAAAATTTTGTATACTATACAAAGAAATAAAATGCTCATAACTAAAAGATTGGTCGGGTTTAGCCGCGAACCAATCGAGAAGGGTAACTTCTATACATACTGGGGCTCAACTGCCCCGGACAGAGGAGATACTCGCGACAGAGCCTCTCCAACACAGGGTGCAGGGGTAAACTGCTCCCCATGGTGAAAGGGTAGGTGCACATGGCTGTCCACCCGGCTCTGTGGGAAGTAATATTCTCCTCTTCGGAGACCGGTAAGAGGGGGGAATATCATCGCCCCAGTTGCAGTCCACTCCTACTCGTGGGATCACTTCCTTCGTGATCCTAGATTTATATCTGTACGCCGGCCAGTTCCGCGTGTCCCCTTCCTTATTATAGAAGGACTTGATATTGCAGTCTGCTTCAAGTTCACCCTACTTCTTGGGGATTATCTCTGCAGCCATAGCTTGTGTAGCCCGGGGCCTAGAAGCGGCCGCCGAAGAACTACCAACAACATCAGTACCCTGGTTTCTTGTGGATCATGAAGACATGGTCACAAGAAAAGTATGAAATTGTCAGAAAGAATTCAAAGCTAGTTCAGAGTATTTCCGAAGAACAGTAGATGAAATAAAAGCGAGTAAAGGGCTTATCATCAAGCTAACCCCTATTTATAGGAGTAAAAATTCAGTCCCATTAACTTCCGTCAAGACACGTGGAGGCTATCAAAGAGACCTAGGTTAGATCTGGCCGTTAAATAGGGTTCATCCCAGCTTTATAAAATCATCATTATCATGGAAAAGGGACAGTCACTTCGCGATCAGCAGGCGACGTATGCACGTGACTAGAGCGGTTAAAATCATTACTTTTTACTCTTGGGGCACGCAATGGTCACTTTGGAGTAACCTGCAGTCTCGCAGACGTGCCAACTACAATTACTTTTTATTACGGCGCATTGAATGCGCACGTCACGAAGACGTCATTTAGCGGGTATGGATCGTACGTCACCAGAATACGTCACACAAATACAAAAATTCTCCAGGGATTCCCGCCAAAAATTGTATCCACTCCTCGAACAGATACTCTGCTCGAGAAGTGCAGGGATTATCTGTATTGGATAAAAGCTGACTAGGCTTGAGAAGGCGACACGTGTCTTCCATGTAGCACGAACAGACTTTTCAAACGGACATGCACTCAACAGGCAGACAAGCATCACGAACAGACCTAAAGAAGTTACGAAGCATCTCAACGGTCAACACGACTTCAATGAGCACTAATTAGCATGATCATCCACGATCAACCTATTAATGACAATTAACCCAGCGGCTTTAACTCCAACGGATAGGTGACCGGCAGTTACTTATCCCAACGGATTCACGCCCAGCAGTTACAGAAATCTCAACGGGTGCTCACCAGACTTATAAATAGCACCTACCTTAATCGATTATGTATTCTGGAACATCTCATCTGAAATATCAAATAAACTACTCTCTCTCTCTCTCAGTCTTGCTTAGTTATTCTCTTTACTTTTGCTTAATTCGCCCATCAGACGTGCATTCGATATCGAAGAACTCTCCCCGAGGACGAGTGATACGATACGGTTTCTTCTCTTTTATCTACATTTCGTATATTATTCTTTAACTCATACGGGCATATTCTCATCACCTTAGTTTATCATATAAACTCTTGATCTCAGCTGTTGACCGTAACCCCGCAAATACAAATTTAATTGTTAATTGGCCTAAAATCGAATCTAGGTGAAACAGATGATCACACCCTTAAGGCTGGTCATCATATGATGCAATCCAGACTGAATATGGCATGTTCGTATAGTCAAGACCACTTACGAGAAGTCAAGCTAAAGAGCTTCATAGTGTTCAGTTGCATTTGGTGTGTAAGGGATTGAATAGCGTGAACTTTGGAGGAGCAGACATCATGATAGACAGGTCAACAAGCACCTTGGAGAACTTGGAAGAAGGAGAGGTGTCACTTGGAGTTGGTGCCCGAGAGTCCAAGTGCTCAACGAGCACCTTGGTGAGCTAGCTTGGGGCGCTTATGATGTTTGACGTTGGGGGCAGAATTTTCATATGCTCAATCAGCTCTCAACGAGCTCCTTTATTTTACGTTGTATATTTAGACTACTTTAAAACAATAGTACTATTTTGGTCTTGCGTGGTCTTTTTACCTTTAGCCTATTTATGGGATCTTTCAAGATATTATAGGCGTGTGTAGGCTGACCTATAAAACCCATGCACTTAACATTTTTTAGCTTACTTTTTTACCATAATATTGACGTGAGTTTCTATCAAACAACAACCCTTGTGAACTTGTTCCTTTTGGTGAATCAATTGAACACCTTCAGTTCTCTTGAATATTTGGTTTGCCATAGTCAACGTACTCTTGAGGATCGTTGCATTGCTTTAGGTGCCTTTTGAATTCATCCAAGAAGGTATTTAAACTTGATCCTAATTATTGCCTTAGTTAAATTCGAATTGTATCTAGCTTTTACATGTTCTTGATTGTTCTTACATCAGTTGGTATCAGAGCAATCAAGAATAATCTAGACTATGGACCGTGATTGTGAGTAGGAGTAGGACAGTCCTTGGCAGTGACGAATTTAAGTGGCAGGTACCGGGTGCCACGGCACCTGCAAACTTAGACTATACCTTAAATATAAATGTATATTTGTAATAGAAATTATACATATATCAAACCTGGCACCCGCTGCAAAAAGAGACGTGAACGTGCCAATGGCTATGGGTGCTCAATATTCCCTTATAGACTGGGGTTCGAAACTCTCTTAGGACATATTTTTTAACTTTTTTGTCTTACAAGCAAAGACTAGACAGGCACAGTGACAGTGACAAACAGTCTGTCCTAGACTCTTATTGCCACCGTAGGCTTCCCTTTTCTGCCTGTTCTTTCCCTTATTATTTTCTAATGCTCATTCTCTCTTATTTTTCTTCTTCTTTTACCTTTTTGTTGTGTTTTCTTTTTTACTTTTGTCTTTACCATTTTTCTTAGTTTTGATAAATAACTTGAATTACTTTTAATTAATATATAATTTGTCTCTTTTCGATGATACAACATTAATTTATACACATTAAAAAATAATCTGAGAAATATCTTTTATTGACTTTTGAAAAGCTAAGTGGCTTGACTAACAAATTTTTTGAGTTTATTCTATAGATTAAAATTTTAAAAGGTTTTGATGGGCAAAGAGTCCATGAAATATGACAATTAAGATGAAAAAAATTACTAAAAATTAATCTTGTCAAACAGAAACATGTAGTAATTAAGCTATTTTTAAGCATATATATATAAACCTAACTTATTTTTCTATTTAAAATAAAAGGTTTAATAAGCCTAGTCGAAGTAACAAAACTCGCCCTCCCTGTTTTATCTTGGGTAAAGATAGATACAAATAGTGGCACCCGTAGGATTCGAATCCTGGATCCGCCCCTGGTCCTTGTCCATATGCCCATATCCCTTGCACTTATGACATTGAACGGATGAAGCACTAGGAGTATTGAGTTGAGTTTTACCTTCAGAGTTACTTCTGGTCATGTCCTTCTCAAAGGGTTTCTTCACCTCTAGGCTTCCACTCGGGCCTCTTGAACTCAGGCTCTTCCATTTTTTATGTTGCATAAGGTACACCTATTCGGGACACTAAAAGGGGAATTGAATAGTTTACTTCGACTTTTTTGAAGAACTTTGCTCGTCTATGCAAGAACTTGGTTCTTGCCTAGTTTCTTCAACAAGTAAAATGAACCGCAAAACACAACCACATAAACTAAAGAGCAAAGGAATTTTACGTTGAAAACTCCTTGCTCAAGGGAGAAAAAAACCACGACCAAGCTAGTGGATATTGTTAAAAATTCACTAACAAAATGAGCAAGTTTTAGGTTACACATTCTATAATAACCAAGGGGCTACACTCTAGACCTTACAGCTCACAAAGCCAAATTCTAGCTTTTCCAAGTTTTTCTTCACAAAAATTTACCTATTACAATGCTTCTATGAATAAGCAAGTAGGTTACAACATATACGCAAAATGTGACTACTAAACAAAGAACCTTCAATCCTCTGCTTCTATACGGGGTTCTTCAATTGTAGTCTACTTCGTCCACTCACTCACGTTCAGGGACGGATCCAGAATTGAGAGCAGGGAGTGCCAATATGAAGTTATCAGTGTCCATAAAGACCGATGCATATATACTCATTTGGTTCATCCAGTGTTCAGATAAACTTTTTCTTACTACTAGAATATCGCTATTTTCTGATGAGCCGTCCCATCTTTCGATTCAATTTATTGCATAGAATCACAACAAAAGAGAGAGAGAGAGAGAGAGAGAGAGAGAGAGAGAGAGAGAGAGAGAGAGAGAGAGAGAGAGAGAGAGAGAGAGAGAGAGAGAGAAATATCCAAAAATCAAAGAAGTTCGACTATTAATTAAATAAGTTGGGAAAAAACCACAATAAAATTAGATAAAAAAATATTCCGCAAATGTGGTTGTTTAATTATACAGTTTACTAATATTTCATTTTATGGACTTCTCCTCTACGTAAATATTTTTTGCATAACTATAAAAGAAAATATTAAGTATATATACCCAAGGGAAGTTAGCAAGGTACTAAAACTATAAAATTTAATCAAATTGGAAGAAAATAAATATAAGTTACTTATCAAAATCACTAAGATCTACCTATAAAAAAATCTAGCTCAATGTATCAATTCATTTTTAAGTTCAAATTTAAAAGGCAATTATAGTGTCAAAGAATAGAAGAATAAATATAAAGAAAACAAAAAAAAATTAATAGGAAAAAAGGGAAAAAGAAAGCTGGTATTACAAAATCATAAGGTAAAAGAACAAAAGAACAAGTACAAAGGAAAGATAGGAGAAGAAAGGGATGGACTCATGGAAGGAGGAAAGGAAGCTTGGGAAAAACAAATGAATAGATACTGTCGAATGGAAAGTGATATTGATGAAAAACGTACAACAAAATTTCCCTTCTTCAAGAATTGTACCCTGCACCTCCCACAAATGGTGCTCTCTGGACCAATCCAAGACTTGTCCGCTGGGTGCCACTGTTAATATATAAGATATTCACAATATTTACATGTACATAATCGAACATTCGTCGAAGTTATCAGGTGTCATAGCACCCGCCCCCCTCAATATGGATCCACCCATGCTCATGAACAAAATTAATTGTCTTTTTGTTTGCTCACAACTCTCGTAGTGAATGAATAAATGAGGCTCGCCTCAATAGCTTATTTTTGTAGGGTGTAGGAATACTAGCAGTTTGCAATTAGGAATCTTCTTAATTACAGAAATAGAAGATCTCCTAAGATACACTATTTGTTTAACTCTGCTTCTCATTCATACTGCATAGAGGCGGCCAAGGCAAAATCTCTTTTTCAGACTAGGACTATTAACTTGTACGCGCTAAGCCTTTCCTAGACCTGCATGGATTTGCAATCCATCATCTTTTCGATCAGTAATGCCTTCTTATAAGAACCAGGTCCTTGACCAAGCCCTTTGTTTTTCAATCTTCAAAACTTAATCTCATTCAACACTTTACCTCGGCTCAAAAGAGTAGAATTTGTGCTCCCTCTATACCATTTGTTTTATCTTCTTTTGCCTATTTTTTCAGCTCCAATGGCGGCATGGAATACTTTATCAAGTGTATGGAATACATGTAGCCTCAATTGGGATGACAACTCACGATTTAGCCCACCCTTAAACCGGATTATGGCTTACTCGTCATCTGTTACCATGTCAAGAGCCATTCAATTTCTCTCAAAATCATCAAAGTACTCATCCACTGATTTGTGATCTTGCTTCAACTCATATAACCTTTGAAGTTGCTCTTGACGATGCTTGGCAGTGACATATTTGGCATCCGTCACTCAGTTCAATTGTACTCAAGTAATGTGCACGGGGCAGGTCATGCCTTCTTCTAGCCCTCTTTTCCGACTCCCACCAAGTAGAGCCATAGGCCTCGAATGAAGCAATGGCATAGGCAACCTTCTTCTCTTCTGACATGTCATTTGTCTCAAAAATTTGCTCCAAGCGAACCTTCCACTAGTTTCGTTTGAATGATGGAATAGTGATCTTGACATTGTTCAAGTTGTTGTCACGACCACCACGGGCTGGTTCTGTATATCTCTCATAATAATCATCATACTCACGCTCAGTATTCCTATCCACATAACCTCCATGAAGCCCATGGCCTCTATGATTACCACGGCCTCCTTGCACTTGCCCTCATCATGGATATGGTGGTTCAAACTCTTTGACATCCTCAGGTTCATCATCATTATGAGCTCTACCCTCTTTTTCAATGGGCAAACAGTTCCTCCGGGGTCTCGTAGATGGTGCTATTTAAACTTGGGGATTGCCCAAGACTCGCTCATTATGAGCAGCTCCATCTCTCAACCATAAATGACGAGCCAATTCGTTAAAATGAGCTGGTTTCATTGTGGTAGAATTACTAGTTCCCTTCCCAGTCTCTTTTGGAGCCATTGAAGCCCTCTCTTACTCAAGACTATCAACTCGAGCTCCCACTCCTCTAATTTCAGCTCCAAGTCCTCTTATCTCGGCTAAAAGGTCGGTCATCGATATCTCGGTCAAGTCTACAACTTTTTCACCTTCTCCCGCCATGTACATGCACAGTCAAAGACTAAGAAATATTGTTAAGGTTAGAAAAAATCCTCACACACTCCCTCACGTTTGGGTGATGCTCGGGTTCACTCAATATGTAGGGTAAGATCACTCAAACTTGTCACAAATGGCTCCTTTAAATTGAACAGTTTCCTTAACAACCTTCCAAGTTCCACAAGAATCAATGGTACCCTTTGGGATGAGTGAATTGACATGACTCTATGAACGGACAGCTCTTTTAAGCAAATTACTTGAAGCCATTAAATTTCTACGAGAAGTTGGAAAATTTCGAGAAGTACGAATTTCCTAAAAGCTCAAGAATTAGTGTTAAACTGAGTAGAAGAAATACTCAAGAAATACTAACTAGAATAAATGCTAGAAGAAAAGGATGAAAATCATAAATTAAAAAAAAAAAAAAAAAAAAAAAAAACTAATCCCTCCCCCCCTTCCCCCGGAATGGAATAAGTTTTTCCTCTTACTTTATTTTCCAATTCAACTTGGGACAAGTTTTCCTTGTTTTACTTTCTTCTCCCAACCATTTTCCACTTTCTTTTTCCCACTGTTTGTTGCATTTTTTCCTTCCCAAATCCTAGAGGAAAACTAATTCTCTTCCTTATAGAATAGGTAAAACTTCTCCTTTTCTGAATGGGAGTTATTTTCTACCAAAACTAGGATTAGTTTTTTCCTATTTTCTCTAAGCTTCAGCCGAATCTATTACTCCCTTTTTCTTTAAATTTTAAGTTTTCTAACTCACAATCAATGTGTAGAATTCAATGGTTTCCAAGGATTTAAATCAGCCATAACTTTTTCAAGCAAGAACAATATCAATTTATTCAAGAACCCTCAAATTTTAATCAAGAATTCGCCAAGAACAACCTAATACGTGCTGCTACTACTTGATCTTCAATCTTTCAAGTTTGTTATTAAGAACCTTCAAGAATTAAACCAAGACAACTAAAAATTTGATGAAGAACACGGCTGAACTTCAAGAAGCACTTCAAGAACGCTATCTACTAGACCTAGGGTTTCAAGAATTGTTCAATAACTTCAAAAAAACTCAACCCTAGGCATGTAACAATCAAGAAACTCGGCTGCAATACAACATCTTCGTCTATTTCTCTCTTTTTTTTCTTAGTCAAAAATGAAAACTAAAGGAACTTAAAACTATAACCCTAACCCTAGGCATGAAGAACAGGATTAGTATTTGTAAGAACAATCAAGATCGGATAAAATCTAGACACAATTCAAAATTAACCAAGGCAATAAATAGGAACAAGTCTAAATACCTCCTTGGATGAAACCTAAAGCTATGCAACGATCCTCAAGAGTACGTTGACTCTTGCAAATCAAATGATCAAGAAAAGTAAAGATGTTCAATTGATTCACCAAAAGGAACAAGTTCACAAGGGTTGTTGTTTGAGAGAAACTCTCGTCAAAAAAATGCTAAGTCCATGGCTTTTATAGGTCAGCCTGCACACGCCTATAATATCTAAAAACATCCCCTAAATAGGCTAAATGTTAAATACCACACAGGGCCAAAATAGTATCATTGTTTTAAAGTAGTCTAAATGTGCAACGTAGAATAAAGGAGCTCATGAAGTACATAAAAATTCTACCCCCAACGTCAAACATCATAAGCGCCCCAAGCTAGCTCGCCAAGGTGCTCGTTGAGCACTTGGACTCTTGGCCACAAACTCCAAGTGACGCCTCTCCTTCTCCCAAGCTCGCCAAGGTGCTTGTTGACCTATACATCATGTGTCCCGCTCTTCCAAAGCTCACGCCATCCAATCCCTTCCACACCAAATACAAGTGAACATCATGAAGCTCTTTAGCTTGGCTTCTCGTGAATGGTCTTGAGGGCACGAACATGGCTTGATCAGTCTTGACTGCATCATCATAGCAGCAAGCAATGACAGTAGTTGGTGTTGATAGTTGTGAAGTGATAGCTGGTTCTTGTTGTAACTGGCAGAGATGGCTGAAGGTGATACTACGTTGGTGACCCAGCCAAAGGTAATGATAATATAGTAATATAAAGAGATGATGGTTGTGCACTGGTGGCTAGTGATAGAGTCCAAAGATTATCATTGTATGCTGGTACTAGTGATTGTGCACGGAAGGCTAGTAATGGAGGCGGTTTGTTGATGTGCAAGCATGTTGGAGGTTATTGGTATGTTATACGAGGCTAGATAGTACTATATTTCTTTTATTTTCACCTCATATTCATGCTTCTACTTGTCATATTTGTTAGCACTATGAGCTGAATTTCTCTAATTTTGTGTATTTCATATTGTAGGAATTATGTTGATGATATGAGGCATTCGTGGAGCAAAATTTAGTGAAAATAAGGGTTTTGAAGCCTGAGTTGAAGCCCGAGGGTAGAGAACGAAGGAGTGGATGAAAAATAATAAAAGAAATGGAAGAGCAGTAAACTATGCCTACCGTACCGCGCTGGGCGCCGCGTAGCGCAATGCGACAAGGTCAAGTTTCAGAGAATTTGAATTTTGGAAAACCTGCAGAAAAAGCCCTACCACACCGCGTTGTGCAGCGCAATAGGCTTAATTTCCTGACATGGTGGTTACGGATTTATTTTTGATTCTCGAGGTATGTAGTCTATGGGGACAATATAAAAGCCCTAAAAGACGCCCCAAAATAGAACTTTTGACCTATTGCACATCCAAATGAGGCAAGGAAGAGAGGAGATCAAGATTCAAGGCTCTCTTTCATCCATCTAATTGTGGTTTTGTATGCTTATAGTTTTTTCTTGTCTTAGAACATGACTATGAGTGGCTAAATCACCCATTCTAGGGTTGATTGAACCACTCCAATACTTGTGTGATGATAATTATTGTGTTATAAATTAGCCTTGTTAATTCATTCTATCTATGTTGTTTATTGCTGATTAATTGGTAGGATCCCCAATTAATTGTCCCCTTTATTCTTGTGATTACTAGGAATAGATTCATGAGTTAGGGATAAATGCATAGCAGTATTTCAACTTAAAACAAAGGCATTGCTTAGGTTGTCAAAATGGTGAATTAGGAATATTGATCTTTACTGTGAACCATAAGTGTAGTCTTCCCCTATCTTCATTAATTAATTGAAATAGTTAATTAATGAAAGTTATGATTACTTAATGGAAGTGGACAGTTGTAAACTTTGAGCACGTGTTCAACATGGAGAGTTTAGGGAAATTGATAGCACAATACTTTAGCAGAAGTTAGAAACTTTTCATCTCTTGAATCAAATCTATCTTTAATTCCTTGTTATCTAGTTTCTAGTTAAGTAGTTGATAGAACCAAACCAAACAAAAGAAATACTCTTGAAGTTGATTGTACAGATAATTTAGCTAGATTAACTGCTAGGAGTCATGTTCTCTGAGAGATTCTACCTCAGAACATTAAGTACCGAGCTACATTTGTCGCGACCGCTTAGTCTTTTTTATAGAGTGTAGTTGGGCGTGATCAGTATGATGTCTGCAACTGATTAGAAGGCCTTATAGAGTAAAATGAGGTGTATTTTATCACACTCCCTACCTTTCAAAGGTGTCTACAGGACGGGCAAAACACATAGCTAGATAATAGGAAAACACGTGATTCGAGAAAATTTAGTGTACCCTTTGAATCCACATCAAAAAATTAGGCATTCTCTGCTGGGAGTCATCTAAGACGAGATTGTAGACGGTGGTGCATACGATAAGAGGCAAAATGTCATCTTTACCCAAATCTTAAAGTGAATATACAAGATTTAAATGAATTAAACCTATTCTTTTGTTAATTTGGTACGATCAAACCTATTCAGATTTTTAAGTTATTAGTAAAAGCGATCGAGTCCTTATAAATAGGCTAGGAAAAGAAATGTTTTTTTTTATTGAAAAGCTTCATTGAGGGAAAACAAATGGGGACTTACAATTTACATCGACGTGGACTTACTAAGTATATTAATTACCAACAAAATAGCTAAAGCTGGAATATGTTCTTGTATTTCTGAAGTTATCCTCTTTTTAACAGCACTTATTACGAACAGTATATTTAAGCTAACTATATCTATATCTAAATGATAATTTAAGGCGGCTTAATTGATATACGTATCTCTAGAAATACTATTGAATGAAATTAGGAGTAACTGGGGAGTTTATTGTGAAGCTCGTTACCCTTCGCGAGAAACGTTAGGTGAGTTTTCTTGAATCCATCTTCAAAAAGAGAGGGGATGCTGCTGCTATTGGTAATGCTAGAAATGCAGCCTTAAGCTTAGATTTCTGCACTTAGAAGCAACTCAATGACAGTTTGGCTAAAAGTAGTTAGATTTCAAAGTCAGGTTCAAGTTGGGTCATGTTTTGAAGAATGGAATCAAAGATTAGATTAGTAAATTAGCGACGAAGGCGGAAGGCTTTTTCAAGAAAGGAAGCAAAAATCCACTAGACGAAGTCATGAAGTAAAAAGATTTTTTAGAACCAGTTGTATCAAAATTTTATAACTAAACGAAAATCGTTTGTTCTGCATAGTATCACATAAAATGTCTTAAAATGAGAAGTTCTCCAATAGCATTAATACTGAGAGTCTTAATAGTCTTACTACGTACCAAAAATATCAAAGCCAACATATTCTCAGTAGGATTTCATATTTACTCTCTAAAATAATCTGATCTCCTCCAACTAACGTGCGAAAATTGCTTTTTAAATTATTATTTAATACTAATTAACTTATATTAATGAAACCGCAGCACTAAGTCTTAGTGACTCTCTAGCCTCTTGGCTCTCATCACATGCTACTTGGCCTGGTGCCAAGCGAGTGAGTCGAGCTCAAACTGAATCTAACCGAGCTGACTATGCAACTTGAGTCGTATGAGCCAATCTAATTGAGTTTGATATCATACGGAGCCGTGTCCAGGTGCTCTTTTTATTTATGTCACATTTATACTTAAGTCTATGATTTAAAGAAAATTGAATTTGAGTTTGCTCTATATGATTATTTTAGGTCCTCCTAATTGATTTTTATATTTGATGTGAAGTTTGATAGTGTACTTGCATATTTTATCATGCTAATCACTTGAACTCACAAATTAAATTTTTCTAGTTGCATCTATCAAACAGACAGTTGCATAATTTACATTATAGTAAACACTTTACTTACCTTGAAAGAATAAGTATAAACGTAAAAAATTCTAATTATAATGATTGCATTACATATAATGTTGACTTGACTTCAAATTTACTTAGTAATATAATTGAGCCTAATTCGTGTATGTTATTTTTTAAAAGAAAAAATATACACAGTCGAACTAAGCCGAACCGAGCTTGAATGCAATCAGTCGAGCCTCTTTTTCGGACTGATTCTGCTAAAATTAAATCAAGAAACATAAATTTTAGGGCGACTCTTTCCCATTTTCCATTGATAATACAGGTATGTACATACAAGTTAAATATCTAACCTAGCTTAGTCAATCCAAAAATACAAGAAAAAACACTAGCCTACAAATATTTACATAAATAACCTTCATTACCCCTTCCCCCCCCCCCCCCCAAGTTGGAGCATGAGGATTATGAATGCTCAAATTGCATAGAAAGTAATCAAACTGCGCTCGACCTAGAGACTTCGTAAAGATATCAGCCAACTGAGTGTTCGTGGGCACGTGTCTGGGATGTATGGTTCCTTCTATAATTTCATCATGGACAAATTATAAATCTACTTCAATGTGTTTGGTAAGTTCGTGAAACACTGGGTTTTGAGCACTATGTAGAGTTGCCTACTATCACAATAATATCGCTGAACTGGATACTGATGACTTATTTTAGGATTCCGCTATACTCCTTTCAACCACTTCAATTAACATATGGTCATACCCATAGACCTATTTTCATCCTCTTCCGACGATCTAAACATTGTATGCTATTTCTTCGTTAGCCAAGATATAGGTGTGTCTCAAATATATCACTCGGTGAGTCACCAGCATATCAGTGGGCATCTAGCCAAATCGGAGTCATATCATCTGTATAAACGAATATCACACTTAGAATTCATCACTATTTTTTATCCCGAACGACTTTTCAAGTAGTGTAGAATTTATCATAATTTTTTGTCCCAGACAACCTTTCAAGTAGTGTACCACCCGAAGAGCTACATCCCAATGTTTAATATGTGATTGTTGCATAAACTGAGACGATACATGAATATTGTAAGTTCGAACGTGTGTGTTTAGGCCTAAATTTGGTCGCTTAGGTAAAACAATTAAGTTTATTAGAGGGTCATAAGCAATACAGTAAATACGCAGGAAAAGTCAGTAAAATTGAGAGAAAAGTAATAGACAAGAAAGTAAAGAGTTTTATTCCTTAAGAATAGTTGGATTCTGTGTGAATCGCTTGATGTACAATATAATATAAGGAGGGTACTTATAGTAGAGATTTACCTAGTCCTAATTATGGTAAAATACAAAGACTAATGAGGCCATGGGCATGTAAACTCAAGGCAGTGGTATATACGAAACCCTAACTAGGAGACTGTAAACCCTAAGGTGGCGGGATATATACATTGCATCCTATTCCTGCACCGGCTGCGAGGTCGTGGCTTGAGGAGCATGCGTGTATCCTCTACGTCCAGTGACTTATAAATTAAGTTTAGTCTCGCCAGCTGGCCTTGTATCCCCGTAATCATAGGTGGTGTATTTTTACCCACACAGTTAGTCCCCCCACTTGTTGAGTGCTATCATAAGCAATCAGGAAACAAAAGAGGTATACGAGAAGAATGTGAAAAGATATCTCACTGACTCCTTGAAGCTCACAGTTTTCTCAACCGAGAGAGACACTTGATTTCTTTGAGAAACTCATGTGTCTTCATCTGATTGGTCAATGTTGATTCCATGCACTTTTCCTATAAATGCTTTTCACTACGTCGAATCCTTTCATATCTTCATGTCATAATTACATTGAACGTTTTAAGTTTCATCCTTATCTTATTCTGCCTATAAATAGGGTTGCATGATGGACGAAAATCACAAACCTTTCCTCAAAGAAATATACAACTTCTTCTAAAGCTTCCTTATGAAATAATAGCATTTTTTTTTTCAAAAATATTTGCCTTTCTTTCTGTTTTGATATTCCTAAACCAAATTCTTCATTTAGAATGGATGATGCCTGAGAAAACCATAGGCAAAAGACCCTCCACAGTTTTCTTCCTATGTTTCTCTATCCATGATTGGATGAACAAAGTCCCCCGAGTCATGAGTTTGATCGAGAATCTAACGAGGTTCTCCAGAATGTCTTGATGTGGAATGTGCACTAAAGTTCTCATCTTCTAACGTAGCGGTTGTTGTAATATTCCTCTTGTCATGCAAGGTCAGGATGCTTAGCCCTTTCAGCTGTCGTCAGTCTTCTCTTCCAGAATACGGTTAGCGTTCGAGTAGCTCCTTAGATGGTGTCGGGTTGATGCCCCAAAGCTTTGCTCCATTTCATAGCAGGCAAGAGGATGAAGCCTCGTACCATCAGCGGGTTAGCAAGTCACCAAGCTCTAAATCTGCTCCTGGTCCAAGGTTGTCTCTTCGTTCGGTTGGTCCGGCTGAATTGCTATTCCAACGCCTCTTCGGCCGCTGGCTATGGGATATCAGAGGGAAGATTCACCCTTCTAGTAAGTTCCCAGCTCAAGCCCTCTCGTCTTCGATAAGCTCTCAATTGCACTTGAAGATCTGCGGGGCTGTGTACTCCCGTTTGACCAGTAGAGGTCGAAGGAGAACTTTGAGTTTATTCACCGTGATGGGAGAATGTTTCGCTTGTGCTCAGACGCTTATGAGGTCCTTCACTGCGGACAAAATGCCCGAGCCTTGGTTATATCAGTGACTGTGTGCCGAAGGTTTCTCGGGCTGACATATTTCCTGATGCTAAGAAAAACTTTGGGTTGCCTCCTGGCTAGTAGCTACTATCCTGATGAAGGACCTTGTCCATATCTCATTTATAAGAAACTTGTACTTTTTAGTTTTTCGTTTCTTAAGAACGCCTGAAATGAACAGCATTATATTCAAAAGAATTTAATTGTATATTGTTAGCCTACAGGCTGTTGTAATTAATGAAACGGTCGTTCATCAATATTTTTATGCGTACTGGCATAGTTACTTGTATTGTAGTCAAGCAGCATGTTGTGGGTGCCTTTCTGGGCTAGTCTCTTTTAAAGATGGTTGTGTGCACTGTTGGGCGTCTCATTTGCATCAATAATGACATCTTTATATTGCGCCCGCAACGGGATTTTTTCAGCCCTTAATATGTAACGAGGCATTTTTTCATTAAGTTAGAACGTTTATGTTTGTTCACTCGAGTGTTTTAACACTTTCTAGCATTATACGGGCGGGCATCCCCACCGACAGGTAGGTGCAATTTGTTACTATTTCAACTTATGAATAATGCTTGGTAACTTAACTAAAAGTGATCTAGCTTTAAGCGAGTAGTGTACCCTACTTTTTGTAGTGAAAAGTGTATTACTACAACTTAAGTTGTGCCAGGGCTATGAATATCTAGATAGTAGATGGATCTGATTGTAAAAACTGACTAAATAAAACAGTAGTTCTATTGATAAAGGAGGTGCGGAGCCAAATAAAAACTTAATAAAGGCGGGGCTAAGTGCCCTTACAAAATAGTGATAAAAATGAAGAATAAAAATGAATAAAATACATGTCCCGAGAATGTAGGTCCAGTCGACCTTTCAAGAGTAGTACTTCTTAAGCTGAATGATAGTGGTACCTTTCTTGTCTTAGGGAGATTCACATGCTTGATGAAGAGTTAGTTTTCTGGAGGCTCGGAAGTGTTTTTCGAAGTTCCCTCTTTGATTGGTCATAAACCCAGTGTGTGACGTGTAGGCCGCTAACTACTCGATGATATAGCTCTCTATTAATCAAACAGTAATGAACCGCTTGTTTTTGCAGCTGTCTACTTTCTGCCTTGTCCCTAAGAAGTATTCCATTGTCCAAGTATTTCAGCAGCACTAAACGTTATTTCGTAACGGATCCAAGGTTTGGAACTTTGAGGTTCATCAGGTCCGCGGAGGTCAACTCGATCTCTGTCGGGTGATCGCCCGAGCTAGTATTCATATCCTCAGCTGCGTTGTCGTCTCCCAGGACTTCCTCCCGATAAAAAAACTTCCATTTTTGAAAATTTTTTAGGAGTGCCCTTATCTTTGTTTGTCGGTTTGGTATGCAGATGCCTTCCATAGAAAAGACCTGGTTCACTCGATCGACCACCGATTGGGAGCCACCATGGAGACTAGCCTACCTGGCCCCAATATGTAGGCTAAGTCAAGAAATTGAATTATGGCTTCATATTCTGCTTCGTTGCTCGGGCAACTTGCAGTCTTGCGAAATATTCTCCAGGTTGGTGTTTTAATCCACGGATCAAGGTCAGCCTCTTTCCCCTCGAGATCCACACCCATATGGACTACCCAGTGTCTCGTATCAATCATCTCTGCACTCTTTTTCGACTCATCTACCTCTGATGTTAATGCTTCAATAAAATCTGCAACGAAGCCCTCTAGGGTTTATGACTTGATGGTCGCCCATTGTTGATAAATGATATTGTATTCTCCCAGCTTCTCGGCCCATTCTGCTAACTTCTTCAAGATCATGGGTTTAGACATAATGGTTTGTATACGGTACTGAAGAAACCACACTGACCGTATGATTAAGTAAATGTGGGCACAACTCCTGTGTCACCATGATTATGGCTGCCACGAACTGGACTGGTAACAGGAGCCGTCGGTCTACCCACAGAAGTCCCTTACTAGAAAATTTTATGGGAAATTGTTTTCCATCTTCTTCCCGCATAAGGACCGCATTCCACGCCACTTTCAAGAACATGACATAGAGCAGTAGGTGCTCTCCCTGAACTGGTTCAGTTATCATTGAAAGTTGTAAGAGATGCATCTTTGCTTGTGTTAATACCTGACAATAATGTAACGGCCATCCGAGTTCTTCATGTTTTACCAACACCTTAGAGAGCTTCTACAGTCTTAGGGATTAGATGACTCATCCCCGACACGCGCTCTCTTAGCTCCTCTACTACTATTATGGCGTTTCGCTCGAGCGATGCATCCCATAGCGAATCCTCGTTGATCATATTCACTTATGCTTTCAGCCTCGCATAGAGGTTCCTTCTGGGTGTTGGACACTCTCTATGTGAGGACCGCTCACTTCGTAAGTCACTAATCCCACGCGAGGTCGGGTATCTAAAGACTTGGTGAAGTGTTGAGGGTACTACCTTTACATTGTGTATCCACGACCGCCTTAGGGTAACATCATATGAGAGATTACAAATCAGTACCTAAAAGAGTGTTATGTTCGTCACGTTCGGAATGCAGACCGGTAGAGCTAGTTTCCCGATATGTTTTTTCACATATGTTGTTGAAGTTGATTATCCTACAGGGGCTCAAAATCATCCGCTGATGTTGGCCTGTCTTCTGTAGTATCTCTCATCGAATGATGTTGACATCACTCCCTGGGTCAATCAGAGCTTGCTCAATCTGAAAATCAAGAACCTTAATCGGGACTATGAGAGCGCCCTGGTGCTTCCCTTCCTCTTCTACTAGGTTGAACATAATCAGACTAGTGAGTAGTACCGGTGCCTCAGTCCTCCGAGTTTCGATCCACCCGGGCACCACGAAGATCACATTGACGCTCCGCTTATCCTTAGGTTCAGGCGCTCTTGATCACCTTGCTCCATCTTCTATCAAGCCTTTGAGATGTGCTTCCTTCAAGAAATACTCAATTTCCAGTATCAGGGCCATACAGTCGACTGCGGCATGGTCGTTGCTTCGATGAAAATTGCAGTAAGCCGTTAAGTTCATCCCAATCGCGCCCTTGATAGTGGGGGGCCAACGCACTCTAGAGCCTAGTTTCCCAAAGTGATTGGCAACCATTTCCACTGCATTGACCTGCAGCCCAAAGTCTTTAAAGCTGCGAAATTCTGCACTTTTCTCGTGAGATTAGCTACCTCGGTTACAGCTTTTCTTTTTCATCCCTACTTGACTCTAAATCCTTCCTTTTGGTCCCCTTCCGTCACCTTCTCCCTCCGAAGATGGACTACCTGCTCGCTTTCTTCGTGTGTCTCCACTGGGGTCTTGAGACTGTTCCGGTTCAAGACGGAGCTTCTCAGTATGCCTCTGGTGCAGGGCATTCCATGTGGTAATCGGGTGCTGAGTAGCACTCAGCTGTACCTCATGGGTAGCTGTTACTAGGTTCTTTTTGTCCTCGAGCTAGCCCTTTTACTCATTCATCCTGCACCAGCTTCTGCTAGACTTTGTTCAAAGATGGAAAAGGGTCTTATGCCAATAAATTAGAATGGACAATCATATACAAATTTTCATCCAATCCCATAAGAAAATGATGCACATTTTCTTCTTTCTTCTTTTTAAAGGCAACCATGAGATTACATGTGCACTTTCCACATGAACACGTTGGAAACTTCTCATAGTTTTCAAGTTCTTCCGAGAGAGACGACAGCTTTCCATAATGGTTGACAATAGTCAAACCTTTCTTCTTCCATCCGTCAAATGCTGCCTTTAACTCTTGAATCCGCGGTTCATTACCAATAGAGAATTTCTCTTGCATGCTCTCCCACATACGTCGGGCCACCTCCACATGCAATATGGTGGTCATGAGAGTAGGTTCAATAGAATTGAGAATCCAAGATACCAACAAGGAATTTATTGTCCATCAATAATCTAGATCTGACGAACTCTCATCAAGTTTCTTAATGGTTCCATCCACTAAACCAAACTTCTTCCAAGCTCGCAAGGATGTTTGGACAAACCTGGCCCATTCATCAGAATTCTAACCCGTTAATTTAACTTGGGTGATTATCAAGTTGGGATAATCGTTGGAACTTGGACGTGATGTTATACAGAAAAATCATTTTCCGTTGACCAATCCCTTTTTCGGCTATAGAGACAGCCGTTCTTATCACATTAGCCATTATAATTTCTTGTCGAGAGGACTTCACTCATTGAAACAAAAATCTTACAATTGAAGAAAGCAATGGTCCAATGGCTCTGATACCATGCTAATATTAAACCAAGAAATAAAAACTTTAGGGTAAAACTCTCTCCCATTTTTCATTGATAATAAGGGATATATACAAGTTGAATATCTAACCTGGCTTAGTCCATAAGCTACTAATAAACCAAGCCCACAATACAAAAAAAACCCCTAGCTTACCATTAATTATATTATTACATAAATATACCTCATTAGGTTAGGTTCTATGCCCAGGCTTACTACTACTATAAGTACATACGTATAAGTAACAATATTACAATGTGGTACTTCCTACTGCATATATTTTATGGAAGATTATTGCATATATGTTTGACTTAGCATATGAAGTCCTCCACTAGACCCATCGGGTGAATCCTTACCAATAAAATTAGGAAAATAAATATACTTCAATTCATAAATAGGAACGAGACTTAGAAAAAGCACAGATATACTGTTACCTCTAAGTTGTACAAAGAAATTACAGCTAATTTACCCAACATACTAGGTTCAGGGCTATCCAGACTAGACATCTAAGAGTACAAAAGAAGACAGATACCTCCTGAAGGGAGCAAAATACAACTGAAATAGTAAACATAAAACTGGTGGCCATCTGGAATAAAAGCTGGTTCACCTTGACAGCTGAAGTCGTCTTCGCTCCTTCACAACGTGGTGAACTCAATCTTGGCGCGTACCTTCCGAAACGAAATATATAGACAAAAATAAACAATAAACAAGGGTGAGTCAAAAGGACTCAATAAGTGGGGCAGACTAGCCACCTCAAAAAATAGGATAGCTAGCCAGGGAGAAGAAAAATAGGTGAACCAAATCCATCTTATTTAAACTATAAAAAGGCAGAGTCAGATAATAACTGAAAACACGTATGGAACCATAAACAACCAGGGACATAGGGTAGACAGAACATATAGGTTTTTAAGTATCCCTAACATATCAACAATCACAAGTACATACTGTTGCAGCGTGCAACCCGATCCATACTGTTGCGTGCTACCCGATCCGTATTTTATACTGTTGCGGTGTGCAACCCGATCCACATATTTATAATGTCGCGGCGTGCAACCCGATCCATATATTCATACTGTCGCGTGCAACCAGGATACGAGTCAGAAATATATAGGCAAACTAAAATATGTCCACAACATGATATACATACTGCATACATAAAACACAGCATGATAGTCACACAATTTTCAGCATACGGTGCAATGAAATGGAATGAATACAGTAGGATGCGATGGGGTCACATGTGCCCGTAATCCCGTTCCGAAGCGGAATACTCCTGCATTCGAGGGGAATGCAATATAGTAACTAACTGGAGTGGAATACGCCTACTCCTGGAGCGGAATACTCCTGCACCCGATATAATATAAACCAGAGGAGAAATACTCCTACACTCTCCTGGGGCGGGATACTCCTGCACCCAAATAATATGAACCAGAGGCGAAATACTCCTGCACCCGATGTGAATGCAATATAATGCATATGAATGCAACATAATGCGTATGAATGCAATATGATGCAATAATAACCCATCACCAGTACGGGACTCTCATCGACAGCCGGAAAGTATATGCCAACTCACAACCGGAGTACAATGCTCAGATCCTCAATGCAATACCTATCAATAGGACATAACATATAATATACAATGTAAATCCAAAGCTAAGGCGTAATGAGTACGCCTATCGGCAGCTACACACGTAAGGAACACGAGGTTGATTATCCACGAGGCCAAGGGCCTCCAAAAAAAATGGATACAAACACTTACCTCATTACAAAGTTAGCACATTTACTCAACAACCACCTTGTCCTTTGGATCATTGCCAAACGATCCCATTGTGTCAATAAGAAGAAAAATATATCACATAAGGCTAAAGGCTTCATTCCTTACGTCTTAGGGAAATCCAATTAGGAACCCGATACCCTATTCACATACACAATACGTAGGCCAGGCCTATGTACATGGTTTAAGGTCACATAACCAAACCCTAAGCAAATTATATTTATATGTTGCCCATAACTCACTGAGTATGAATATATACTCAATTCCATTATCAGGGTCCAATTAACTCTTTAAACTATTAATTGAACTTATTAAAACGATGTCTAATATCTCAATTTTTACCATTAAAATATATTCAAACACACGTCATAAACTCAAATAATGAATTAACATCATTACCTGGATATTTTAGGGTGAAAATTCTATGTTTCTCCGGCTCTTTTCTCATATTCTGATTTTTTTTCGGCTGTATTTTCTCTTTTGCTTCTCGTTTTGTTCCATTCTCGTTTCTGCATTTTGCTTGTTTCTATTTCGGTTTGTCCTTAGTTTTTATGCTAAGGACCCCCCACCGCCTCATTTTTTCTTCTTTTTTTCATTTCCTTTCCTTTTTCTTCTCTTTTCTTTTCTTTTATTTTATTTTCTTTTCTTTTCTTTTCGCGACGAAAATTAAAACAGAACTCTACAAAATTCGAAATGATCCCAAATTACTTAAGTAAGTTATATAAAATATATATAACACACTTGCTAAGGCGGATCTCAAATCGGCCTCCCGAAACTCAATATGCAAATTAAATGGAAAAATGTCAAATTATTTAACTTTAGCCATTTTAGTGGAAACTAGACGAACAACCTCAAAATTCACTTTCGAAAGTTCACAAAAGTCACAAATAATCATACAAACCTAACGGCGATTTCGAATTTCGAATCGGAGTTCATTCGCCAAAATCGAGCTCGAAAATCACTTTTTAATATTTATCGATAATAAAAACTGAAATCTTCTTCTGATACGTACCAAACGAGGTCTGATTTAGCTCAAATTTTACAGACAGGTCCTCATAGACCTTACGAAGATTTTTAAATTATCGGCACGCCTAAGGTTGTTTCATTCTCCTCCACTTATACTCTCGTTCGTCCTCGAACGAGCCCAAGTTTAAAGAAAAATTTACACAGATATCAAAAGAACTTGAACGACCTTCAGAAAATATTGCAGGGACATTATCTCATGATTACAGGATCAGAATTATAAACACGTGCACCGAACTCTTTGAATAAACATATCTTGATAATATCCTCAGTACGTTGCCATCTCTTCTTCTTCCGACACTAGTGAGCTTGGGCGGTTAATAGATGTTGAGCCAGAGTACGTGTCAAGGTAGCCGGATAAGCACATTATTGTGTTTCAAGGCTACTAAGGGTAAAGGAGACTGTCGTCCGATCAGTGAATTGAGCTATCGAGCGGTGTTGCTTATGGAAAAGGTATGGAGTTATGAACTCGAGAGTTGCAGCTATTTTTAAGAAAAAAAGGCTTACGTAATTTGTGCTCTTAAATTACCCATAAAAATTTATGTGGTTAGAAATCATTTCAAATGATAAAATAGAAAGCTTAAAAGTTAAATATTTGTAAATATAGAGATGTGATTTTTCTTATAGATTACAAAAGAGAGGATATTGCATAAATAGGGACGTACGAAGTGTTATTTTTTACCAAACACCGAGCTTAATTCCTTAACTACTTCCCTTCATGGCTAAAGGAATCTAATGAAAATAGACTAGCCGTAAAAGATTTTATTAAAGAAAAAATTTAACTAATATATATCGACGGTGTAAACCTTTTTTTTACACTGTCGGCTAATTTAAAGCATATTACAAGTAAATTTTCAAGCATTCTTACTTGATGTTTTAATATTCTCAAGCCTAATATTTATTTTAAATAACTAATCTAACTTAGAAAATTGACCAATGGTTGAATCACGATTGAAGAATTGACCTTCAAGAATCACAGTGACAAAACCTCGCATATAGTTGGCCTTTTGGGCAATAAAAGAAGTACACCGACTTGATCAAATCATTAGCATAATTAAAGTATAAATATTACTCCCTCCGTTTCAAAAAGGATGAACATATTTCCTTTTTAGTCTGTTTCAAAAAAAATGACCTCTTTCTAAATTTGGAAAAAAAAATTCACTTTTACTCATCCCTTGATGATTTGTAGCCACACAAATATCTGTAACTTATTTTAGACCACAAGTTTCAAAAGTCTTTTCTCTTTATTAAATTTCGTGCAAAGTCAAATAGGTTCATCTAAACTGAAACGGATGGAGTCATAAAACAAGTAAGAATACTTGAAAATGTAATTGTAATATATTTTAAATTAGTTGACGGTGTAAAAAAAAATTTAAACTATGAGGTAAATAAGTAGGAGTAATTTATGAATCAGTGGGATTAGATTATGAAAACAAGATTAGAGAGACGGAAAATTGACTTTGTCAAGATAGTATATGGCATATTATTTTCTGCTTTACACGTTCATTGGGACCCTGTAAGCTCCCATACAACCCCCCCTTGCCTCTTTCCATCATCTTCTCCCTAAGCAAGAATCTTTTTGCTTGAGTAGCATGTGAGTATTTACAATTTTTTTAAAGTTATATACGTACAGTGGCATGCAATAAAAATAATTTATTTTATAAGTTATTTAGAGCCCGTTTGGATAAGCTTAAAAGCGGCTTATAAGCTAATAAGTACATTAGCAAATGTTTGATAAATTAAAAGTTTATGGGCTTATAAGCACTTACGTGTTTAAAAAAGTCAAAAACCAGAAGTTAGGATTTCCTATAAGCCACTTTTCGACTTATAAGCCACATTAAAAAAAACTGCTTATAAGCCCACCCAAATATGACTTTTAATCCATACTAGAGTACCGGTCCTTGCTTGTTATATGCAGTTAACTTTTACTCCCTCCGTTCCATTTTATGTGTCATAGTTTGACTCGGCACAAAGTTTAAGAAATAAATGAAGACTTTTGAAATTTGTGGTGTAAAATAAGAGAGAGATATTTGTGTGGTTGTGAATCATTTCAGTAATGGCAAAACTGTAATTTTGAAGTTAAATTGTTACCAAATATAGAATGCTGTCATTATTTTTAAAATAGGCAAATAAGAAAATGCTGCCACATAAATTGGAACGGAGGGAGTAGTACCTTAACTAATTCTAGTATGATGATATGAATTACTAGTACTTCATCTGTTTCTTTCACCGTACGTGCCATCGTTTTCCAATTGACTTTTCGCCAAATAAGAGAGAAAATCTGTGGTGTGCCCCCGGAGACCCGCTTAGCCTTTTAGAACATCCTTTTAGTTTCTCTGTAACTTTTTCTTTATTTCCATAAAACAAGGAAAAAAAAAACTCAATATATTTAGGTGATCATCATTCAGAGTTTTTTATTTTAAATTTCTCTTGTGTATGTGTTTTCCATCCTTTAATTTGTCTGTCATTCATTACGTTGAGGGTTTTAATTATTTAAAGCTAGGGGAGAAAGGAGTACCAACCAGGATAAAATGGTAGTGGGAATTTAAGGAAATTCGATATTATGAGATGGACGCACATTTTCCACTTTTCTAAAAATAAAATAAAAAAATAAAAAGAGAAAGTTTCATGGCAAGTTAATAATCATATACACATGAGGGTGTGAATAAAAATTTTCACTTTCATGTCATTTAAAATATATTTACAGATAAACCTTTTTCAAAATTATATATGTAAGTTAAACTCTAGTTAGTGTATATATTGTATTATCGTTAACACAAACATAAAAGAAATGAACCATTAATTTAATTGTTTCTCATGTTGATGAATTTGGTGTCACGGTTGGCCCTCATCACCTCCTCATATGATCTCTAACTGGTTAGAAACATTAGAGTTCCAGTGAGACTCAACCCTGAGGTTTTGACATGCCTATGATTTACTCCTATTATTTACGTCATTCTTCATGCACTATCAATAACAAATGCAACTTATATCTGGTTAGTATTTAGGAGGAGTCTGATGTTGTTTCCTTAGCCATCCATTCCATAAGAATTAGTAAGTTTCAATTTGATAAGTTTGAGGTATTAGTTAATTTTAATATTGTTTGCATAAAATGTTTAGTTACATTATAGAATGCCATTTGAACATAATGATCAAACATTTCAGGGACAGGCAAAATATAAAGCAATGGACAAATATCCTTCTATGCTCAAAGAAAAGAAGTATTAATGCCAATAAAGAAACGCCGTAATTAAACTGTTACAGAAACTATATTATTATAAATACATGTCTTTCGCCAGAAAACAAAGATATAAAGCAATTTTAATATTACGTACTCAAAATAGAGTATTACATGTAAATAAAATTTAAATACCAAAAAGAAGCAGCTGATGCTGGGATCTTCTTCGAGAGTGGAATTATCAGTTATGTACTGCAGCCTACAGGTCTTCCTTGTGAAAAATCAGACTTAAAAAGTCTCACCATACTAATATACTAGTAATATTTCATCAGATTGTTTGTTTCTTATCATCAAACTAGCAAGAAAGCGACGGAATCACAAAGTCGCATAAAATCATCATGAGTGAGGCCGCCGCCACAGTTGAAAGTTGAAAAAACAAAAGCACTGAGACAAAAATTAATCCGTATGAAATCATCAGATATAGTAATTCATAACATAAAGTTAGTTTCAGTAGTAGTCTTGTTGTTGTCATTAGAAGGAGAAGATCCACTAGTCTCACTAAGTCTATGGGGAAAATTAGGTTCACCGTGACCCTGAACAGGAGTAGGACGACCAATATTGCCCAATAATGAGCTAAACATATAGGCTTGATGCTGATTCTGTGGCTGTGGCTGTGGCTGTTGAAACTGGATATTATTGTAAGCACCAGAATTAATAGCTGTAGTAAGGTTCATAGTTTGTAGTTGATGAATATTATTCGAGCCAAAACCCAAATAGGTTGCATGTGATGGAAATGGTGCAGTAACAGGACCACCAGTGAATTGTTGAACCATGGCTCGGAAGTTGGTTGTGTCAGTGTTCAACACAGTGGTTGGTGTTCGACGAGAAGCCCTTGTTCGTCTTCGTATAGGCTTTGAAACACGGCCATGATCTGGAGTAAGGTGGTGATGATCAGGAGTACTACTCAGGATTGGAGAAGTGGCAGTGGTGGTGACCACCGTGGTATTGATGGTGGTTGATGGTGGCAGTCTATGTGGTACTTGCTGATAGAGTTGTACCCAATTGTTGGTGGGGTTTGGCATGGTTTCACTCATGGCCATAAAAGAAAAGTAGAGAAGAGTAATGGAAAATGACTTTGAAAGAAGGAAGAGAGAAGGAATAAAAGCATAGGATCATACTTTGGATTTATACAAATAAATTTGGCTGGTCAAAGTAAATGTCTAGTAGTACTGTAGTATTTCGTATGATAATGACCCGTCTGCCGCCCCCTAAAGAGGGGTTCCTTACTCTTGTTTCTCAAGGACGATATAACACGTGAGAATCACGTGGGTCTCTGCCGCGGGACAAAAGCTTTGGCATATATTTGTGGAGACTCGTCTTCTTTCTCCATTTTCATTTTCCGTTTTATATTTCTCATTCACTCATCATGTGAACAAAGATATATATTGACAATTCAAAGAGTGCAAAGAGGTACAGATAAGATCACTGAGATTGTTTTATTTTTTATCAGAGTTACTGGAGCGTAAACAATGGAAATATATACAAGTGGCATTGTTGAAAAATTATAAGAAGTCTTACATCCATTATACAATGAGTTTTGTTACCAAAAGAATCAAAATGAGGCAGACCAGCTGTAATATTTCAAACGTTAAGAGAAGATAGCGCTACAAAGACAAATTAAGTCTTAGCTTATTGCATATTTCTGTTTTTTTTTTTTTTTGTGAAAGAATCAATCGCGTGCATGTTATTCTAAGTTCGAAGGGTGAATGGAAATTATATATTCTTAAGTGGTGCGCTAATCATAGTTTTGTTTTTATTATTTTTAAAAGGTTTTTTTATACATTGGTTCTGGTGGACTGTGTACATGTTAAGAATAAAACTTTGCAAACTCATCAATTTTCCTTGTTTTTTGAGGTTTATGTAGTGTTATCATTGCCAGTATGGGAATGTTCACATTAAGTCTTATGTCGTACTAATCCGATGCAACAGTTAATGGGAATATTCAAACTTTTTCGTCGGTCTTGTATTTGTAAAACCACAATTGTTCATGTAAATTAAACTGTAAAGTCAGCTTTGATACATCAGCTAGTCAATCCAAATGTCATAAAACGTTAAATATCTGGTGAAATAGT
This sequence comes from Petunia axillaris subsp. axillaris, assembly GCA_029990575.1. NCBI lineage: Eukaryota > Viridiplantae > Streptophyta > Magnoliopsida > Solanales > Solanaceae > Petunia > Petunia axillaris. The sequence goes on along the minus strand of JARKNS010000002.1, from coordinate 48,025,439 downwards.
ATGACACTCGTGTTTAACTAGTCAAATGTATTTAATTGGTGGATAAATATTGGCATACCTACATATTAACTCCATAATTTTCATCGTAGGATTGCGTACAAACTCACTTAAACCACTAGATTATATCTTATTGCCTCTTATTTCTTAAAGAATCACTAGCAGTGTTTCACCTCTAGCACAAGGAGTATACGATTTTGTTTACAAATAGCATGTGCATGCACGGATCGATGGGTACAACAATTTGCAGATTCTAGTAGTAGTAAATAAATATCCTCTAGCTATACATGTCATTCTGATCTTCTTTTCAGGGCAGGGTAAAATGTGAATGTTAATACTTCTTGTTACGAAGTACTTGTATAGGCGTAAAAAATTAAAATAACTTGAAAAATTCAATTTCGTGATTCTTCAGTCGGCATTAATGTAAAAAGTACTCGATAATGGTAAAAAATATGGATGAGGGATTTGTGACAGGCTGCTGGATGGGGGATAAAACTTCTAGATGCAGTAGTCATTACAAAGGTGCTTGTGTTTGTGGAGAAACAAACAACAAACATGGGTAGTCTACGTGACTGCAAATTGAAATAAGAGGTAAGTTATCGGAAGCAAACAGAGGCTGAGGTGAAAATCAAATAAACAACGGTGACTATCAGATAGGCAGCTTCCAAGAAGTAAATGAAAATGTACGACAACATGCAGTTAAAAAGAAGGCCTCATCGCTTAGTGGGAAAGAGGGTCATTTTTCTGTCTTAGCATTCCTTGAATGGTTTTCGGATTTAGCTTAATATTCAGGAGTATTTTTTAAGTAATTAGTGTAATTTTAACTAATTATTTATCTTTTTTTTAGTTACTAATCTCACTTATCAAAAATATGTGGCTACGGATTAGTAGGCGTTTGAACATAAATTTGATTGAAATTTAGAAAAAAGTGAGTTTCTTATATTAAAATTGAAAAATACTATTTAAAAGTTGAAGTTACGTCTTGAACATCTATTTTCACTTGAACAAGTTGATATTTCTGACTATGGAAAAACTAAAAATAAAAATCCATTAGAAAACTTGTTTGAAAAACACATCTTCAAAAAATAAACCACTTAAACCATTAAGATATAATACTATATAAAACGGGTGATTTATATAACTGTACAAACTAACAATCTTTTTTACACAAAAATATCAATATTTTTTCATTTTCAAAACATAGCAATATTTTTTTTTTCAAAACATAGAAAATACATCTAAAAGGGTGCTAAAACCCATAAATCTTCCTCCTACCACTCCCAGCCACAACTACCCATCACTGCCGCCGCCGGTTGCCAAAAAATTCTATTCCGTGTTTTTTTTTTTTTTTTGTATGTGTTGTGTATTTACATTGTATTTTTTTCATTGTATATACATGTATAGTTTGTATTCATAGTGCAAATACATTAGGCATACACAAAAAAGGTCGGGATGTGTTGTTTGTATATTGACACGACCCGAATTTCCGCCTAGACTGTGCGAGCACCCGACAACCTCCCCTAGACCCGTCGGGCGAACCCTATAGACTATACTTACGCAAACGATGAGAACTCCACTAAGTAATAATATGAAATTAACTTCAACAACATAAGAAAAGAGGAATAGACACATACATTACGTATATATACGCAAAACATGCATATATACTGGTTGTCAGAAGGATTGCAGCTAACTACCCGAACACATAGATCTAGAGCCATCCAGATCAGACATCTATGAAGTCCAAAAATATATACATTTCCCGAACAGAACAAAAATGAGTCATCAGAATAATATCTATAGCTGGTGGTTTCAACGAACAAGCTGGCTCACCACAGATAGCTTAAATTGCCTCGTAACGCTGGCTGGGTCCTGGCGCGGAATCTACCGAAATAAAAATATAAACAAGAAACAGGTAGTGAGTGAGTCACAAGGATTCAGTAGGCGAAATAACTATTAACACAAAAAAAAATAGTTAAGTTGGCCAGGGAAATGGTAAGTAACGGTATATAACAGATAAAAATGAACATATAGGCAAGTAGCAGTCATATACAACATTCATAAGGATATGAAATGAATGCAATCATAATGTAAAGGGGTCATATGTGCCCAATGAATGGAGTAGAATCCTTCTATTCCGGGACGGAATCCTCCTACCCTCAATATGATGCAAGGAGCAGAATCCTCCTACTCCTAGGGCGGAATCCTCCAGCCCTCAGATGACATAACATGCCGAAAATCAAGCAACATAACCAGAAAATACATAACAAGGTTGCGGCGTAATAAGTATGCCATGTCGGCAGCTATTCACGTAAAGAACGCGTGAATAGATCATCCAAAAGACCAAAAGCCGTCAAAGAAGTGGATAAAATCACCTACCTCGAGTCCTGAGTCAGGATAGCTACTGAATAACTTCTTTTCCTGCCCGATGTCCTTCAAAATAACTCCTTTATGAGCCAAAGAAATATATTCACACTTATAAGTGCCCGATTAAAGAGTATCTAGGCCTTTAGACAACGAAAAAAGAAAAATTACCAAAATAACCCTGGGCCAGGCTCAACCAAAAATCCATAAAATATATATTTTTGGACTCCTCATAATCTCACGAGTCTAATGGCATTTTTCATATCTAAGTAAAATTTCATCAAGTTTCCTAATTTCATAACTTTTAGGGTCCTAAACCAATTTTCCAATTTGATTTGAATAAATTCTAGCGCAAGAATCATGAATTAATGCGATTGAATGTTATAGGAAATATACCTGATGATTTCTAACAACTTGATGCTTAAATTCTTCCTTGGAACCGACTTCAATGAACTGAAATGAATTTATTTTCGAAATGAGCTGAAATATAAGCAGCTTATTAGGCAATTTTTGTACCAGCAACTGATGTGCTGGTTTTTGGATTCAAATAGGACCAAACAAAGCTTAGAATGATTCCAATTATTTTACACAAATCATACAAGACTTGTGTGACATGCTCGCGAAGACAGAGCTTTAATTGGATCTACAGAACTCAAGATACGGCTTCCACGGAAAGATTTCGATTTCTTAACTTTCGAAATTTTAGTGAAACTAATCGAACGACCCCAAAATTCAATTTAGAAAATTCCTACAGGTCATAAATGACCATATAAACCTAACGCAGCTTTCCAATTTCGAATTGGAGCTCATTTGCTCAAATCGAGCTCGAAAACCTCTTTTAAATTTTACCAACAACTGAAACGAAAACCTTCTCAAAAATCCTACTGAACGAGGTCTGAATCAGCTCAAATTTTACAGACAGATCCTAATGGACGTTACGGAGCTTTTAAGACTGTCGTCATGCTAATCGAAGTTCTAACTTTGAAAACGATTGCCTAAGGTCATTTCATATATTCTTTGTATGGCTAGTGTATGTAAAGTGTGTGAATATGCGTACATAGGCCATACACAACATATACGATGAGTTAACAGAACATACACTTATACATATTGTATGTCATGTGACATACATGGGGTATACGCATGACATACATTTTTTTCCTCCACCACCACCAACAACCACCGTATACCACCGGAGAACCCAAAAAAAACACACATTTATACCTGTTGTATGTTAAGTGTATACCCAGTGTATTTCCGGTGTTGGGGTATATGCCTTACATACACTTTCTTTGCCTCCAAACCACTAAAAACAACCACCGTATACCACCGGATAACAGAAAAAAAAAAGGGAAAAAAAAAAAGAAAAATGAGATCTGAACAAGCTCGTCGTCGATCCACCATGTCTAAAAAAGATCTATCACAGATTTGCATAAAAAAGCAACACCGGCGACTGGAGAAGAGCAACGTCGTCACTAACGTTGTACTATGATAGACGAACAGATCTGGGCGTAGATAATTAAAGCCGGCTCCCGTCGCCTGCTAACAGCAATACTAGAACAGACATAAAAGCAGCAGCGACGGGAACACAGAGATAGCCTGTGATGTCACCGACGACGATGGGGCATGGGGGAGGGGACGTCGATGACGATGGGGAGAGGGGGAGAACGCCGGGGACGGGGAAGGGGGTGGCAGTTGTATGGAAAAAAATACGCCACCTACTATTATGGGAATACGAGTCCAGCTGGCAAGACTAGGCTTATCTTACAAGTTACCGGGTGCAGAGGATACATGCTCGCTCCTGGAGCCAAGGACCGTTTAGGCGGCACAACCATAGGACACAGGATATACATCCCGCCGCCTAAAGTTTACAGTCTCTTAGTTAGGGTTTAGTATATATCACTGGCTTGAGTTATAGGCCCATAGCCTTATTAGTCTTTGTATTTTACCTTATTTAGAACTGGATATCACTACTATAAATACCCTCTCCTTACAATGTATTGTTCATAAGTCGATTAACCACAGAATCCGGCTATTCTCAAGGAATAAGAATTACTCTACCTTTTCTGCTTATTTCATCTTGCTTATTTATTACTGTTTTCATCATATTTACTTACTTTTCTGTCGTAATTACTATATTTCTTGTGACCCCAACCATAATTAATTACTTAACCTAGACGTACAATTTTAGGTATAACAGTTTGGCGCCCACCATGGGGCTCAGGTAATTGTAGGTATTCTATTAAGGAAAATGCACAATCATGTCTGACGATGGTAGTATTCCGAGGAATACTGCAGATGCAGTAGACAAGTTGGCGATGAATCTCGATGATCCCAGCGTAGAACCTAAAGATCCCGTCAGGCAGCCGAAAGATTCTTCCCAAGAACTGATCCATGTTGCAGTAATGGGGAAGGAGGCCGATCACTGGAAGGTAATCCCGAGTTCAGAACTTTCCTTGTTAATCTCCTTAAAACTATGTTAGAACAGGCAGAATAGAACTCGAACAACATGATCGAATGGGTATCTCAGAAGCTAGGAGTGATGTTCCCTGGATCGTTTCAGAGGCCAACATCTCCACAAGGACCAATGCCCACGATTGATTCACGAGCATCCGTTCCTAGCCGAAGGCTCAACATGGATGCTGCCCCTGGAGGCTTGTCAACAATTAACAACCAAGACCTCAAGGGAGCTCGTGTCATTCAAGACCTTATAAAAGAGATGAAGGCCAACTACGATCGGATTGGTAATGTGTCGGGTGCTCTACCCCAAGTTACCACGGTAGATGAGCAAAAATTTTACAAACATGCTTACAAAGCAAGTACTGCACTGGTCCGCATACCAAAGCACTTCTGCTTGCTTGATAACTTGAAGCATGACGGAACAACTGATCCAAACGAGCCTATTGCTCCGAATTATACGACTGTGCAGAGTAATGAGATTACTGAAAAAGAAATCCAGTCTGCTTTAGTGAAGAGGTTTGGCTCAACTTTGACCAAAGGTCCCCTCGTTTGGTACGCTCAGCTACCAATGGGATCTATCTAATCATTCACTCAGATGCAAGACTTGTTCAAGAAAGCGCATTATGGTGCCCGCAAGCGGGAGAAGCGCATGATAAATATCTTCGAGATCTGCCAACATAACAACGAACTGCTGAAGGACTAGCTCGACAGGTTTCAGAGGGAACGTATGGAGCTCCCTCCAGTTCCAGATAATATTTTTGTGGTAGCCTTCGGCAAAAGTCTGAACTCGAAGGGATCGCTGGCCACCAGATCAGTGGAGCTTGACTCAACACCCTGTGACAACATGGAGTGCTCGGCAACAGAGGCACACCGAGAAGCTTTGCCTTGAGCCCGGAGAGTTATCTATCCCCGAGGAAGTTTGACCAGCTATCCAAGACGTTATCCGCCAAGGGCAGAAACGAGGATATGTGGAGGAGCCTCGAGTGGGAGACAAAGGGAAGCGGAATATGAGAGATTATAAAGATGATTTCAAAGGGGAAAGACAGTGGAAAGGCCTCGATTCCGTCAACCAAGGGGTCGCTCAGTGTGGAGTGGGTTCCTGATCGGTTCAAGGAGTTGGGATTGCGAGTCAATGTCGTAGAGTTCATGAAGGATCATATGAAGAATGCCCAAATATGTTGGTCAAGAAATTTGAGGGTCCAACCGGGCAGAAGAAATAAGAATCTTTATTAAAATTTTCACAGGGACCACGGGAACGAGACGGCCCGATGCAGAGCATTAATTTTGCAAGTCATGGACTTATTGAATACGGGTTACCTTAAGGACCTGCTCACCGACAAGGAAAAACAAAATTTCAACAAAAGCAGGAACCAAGATAGACTGCCAGATCTACCTGAGCCTAAGAGGTCTATCAACGTCATAATTGGAGGTCCAACGTTGCTCAAAAGGTCAAAAGACATTGCGACAGCACCAAATATTTGTCACGCCTGAGATGAGACGATTCTATTTAGCGATGAGGATAGCACCATTTGCAAGGCTCCACACCATGATGCCTTGGTTATAACGCTCAGGATGGAAGATACGGACGTCAAATGCATCTTGGCCGACGCCTGTAGCACCGTAAACCTCATCAGATGGGATACACTACAGGCGATGGGGATCGAGGACATAATTACAGCGAGTATCTACACGCTAGCTAGCTTCATCAAATCAAAGCAGTACCATCTACATGGCATCAAAAGCTGAAATACCCTACCCAATTGGGGATAAAGGAAGTTAACGGTGATCAAGAAGCCGCGAGAGAGTGTTACATGGCCACCATTTTGGGAGCATCTGTTCCCGAGGAAGAAAATGGCGTGAACACCTTTGAACTCCCGAAGACCCAGAAACTGCAATCAACCAAGACTACGGTTCAAATGGTATGGTTGATTGACGTTTTTCGGGGAGGGGGGGGAAGAAAGAGTAGGGATGAGTGGAAGTACTTTTCTTTTTCTTTTCAGAAGTTACTTTATTTAGCTCTTTAGTTTTGTTCTTAGATTGCAGCATTTTCATGCTTCTATGATATGTTACGGGTTTTCACCCACAACATTCCAAGCTTCACGCCTTTATTAATAAACTACTATTCATATAGTCATCTTTTTACAAATTAAGATCCATCTACGATCCAAATATTTATAGCCCAGGCCAAATACAATTTGAAGTAATACACCCACTTTTCATGACAAAAATAGGGTACACTACTCGCTTAGAGCTAGACCACGTCTAGCTCAGCCACCAGGAACTATTCGTAAGTTGAAATCATTAATTCAATAATTGCACCTACACACTGACGAGGACGCATGTTCGTGTAGTGCCAGAAAGTCTTAAATACTTGAGTAACTAAGCAGAGACGTTCGAAGTCGGACGCAAAAGTGCATGTTATCACACGGGCTAAAGTCGTCCCATTGTGGGCGCCAGCTATCTCCTACTGATATAACAGAGCTACCAATTATTGGTGCACAACGGACGTAATTGCCCAAAGCAGGCTCACTGATAAACGTTCTAAATATTAGAACATTCAGGATGACCAGAAGCCATCTAATCTTTAGGTGCACACGCCCACAAAGGTACTACTTAACATTACTTATTGTTTAATCGCGGAAATTAAAAAGTATCACAAACAAGCAAACAAGTAATTCAAGTTAAAACGCCTCAAACCGGGCCCAAAACTATACCATTACGCCCGAAAAAACATGGACAATTGTTCACAACAAAGATTCAAGAGAAAAAAAATTTGTATGCATCAGGGGGATTTTTATTCCTCCATCGGGGGATTTCCTTTGGCGGAGCCGGAAACACTCCGTGAAGGTCCTACTTCACCAGCTGCAGGTTCCCCATTCGGCGTCTCATCTCCTTCTCCACTTGTAGCTGAGCATCTGCCTGAACTACGAGTTCGGTATACGAGACAATCTCAGCAGCCAGGTCCAAGTTAGGGTCATCATGAACCCGGAGGAGAATGGCAAGAGCAGCTGTGACGTTGGCACGATCCACCTCTGCTTTGCGACGAGCATTCAGAGCGTTCATCCGTTGGTCCTTCAAATGACCATCATCATAGAGCTTATCACGAATTCTCTCAAGAGACACCACTTTTCCCTTCAACCTGTGATTCTCATCTTAGAGGAAGGCGGAGAGATCCAAGGCATCCGAGGTATGCTTCTTGGCAGCATTCATCTTCTCTTCCATACCGGACAGTTATCGTTGCAGGTCTTCCACGACCCTTTACAAGCTATTCACAATACTGAGATGAAGCTGCTCTGAAACCTTTGCATCTGTGAGGGAAGACTTAAGGGCCTCCATGGTCTACTTGCGCTTACGAATTTCACTGGCCAGTGCATTCTTCAAGTTCCTGCTCTTCAAGGCTTCCGCACAATAAGCATCACGAGTGGTCTGGAGTTCGCTCTTCTGCTCTTCAACCTTCTCCACAAAGGGTTGCAGGCTGGTAACTTGTCCTCGCAAAGCATCGACTTTCTAAGCAAGATTTCCCTCCAGGCCAGACCAGCGAAGTATTTCATGGTACACCATCAACCCCTGGGTAACGGGAAAAACAAGTAATCTGTAGAGAGAAATGATATTATGATTTGCACAACGAGAAAGGTCAGATTACCCTAAGGAAGCATCTGGTGGAGACTTCAAGTAGCTCATGACAGTTATAGCCAGAAAGGTGTTCTTGTTCAACGGAGCCAACAAATTCGGCAGTATGATCTGTCACAACCCTTGGACTCTTCACCAGGTTAACCCCCTCAGCAATAGTGATCACAACCTCTCGGGCTCCACTCATTGGTTCATGCACAGCATCCACAGCCACTTCTTTGCTAGGTCGACATCGAAAGAAATCAGAGGTTTTGGGGGCAGAGTCGCTGCAATTGGTTCTAAGTGCAAGTAGGAGATATCAGATTCTGAAGCGCACAAGGAAAGCATATCATGTCAGTAAAAGGCGAAGGTCTAACTTGGCAACCAGTGCTTGAAAGAAATGGCTGGAAGCGCAACATCGTCCTCCACATTAGCTTCTTCCTCACCTATGGGGGTCTTTTCAATCAAATGCCTACGCTTTCGCGTGGGCGAACCATATTCAGCAACAGCAATTTAGAGTTGTTTCAACGGCTTTAGGCACGAGCACTCAGGGGACTTCACCTTCGCCATCAGAAATTATCAGAGTCTCACTGGTAGTTACCAAGCTAGTAGACCTAGAAGATCTTCTCCTCTTCGAGGAACGAGAACTGCTCGCCCTCTCAAGTATTCTCCCACCAGACACCTGCACGTCAGGTAAAAGAGTAATATACGGGGCAGCATCTTGATCACCCTCAAATGTGGCATTTCGCGACGAGAAAACCCTGAGGCAGCAGCAAGTTTAGTGTGGAAATCAAAAGTTTGGGCGGAAAAAGGGGTCTAACAGTAATAATTTACCATGGTCCTTCAGCCGCCAACCGTTTGCACTAGCCAGGGCTGCGAAGGTCAATGAATCATGAGGGTTCCTCATAAAAATGGTGGCGATCCACATCATCAACTCATTATGACTCAAGGAAATGGCAGACACCGTGTTCACTAAAAAAAAAAAGATCAATTTGAAGCAACTTGAGGTGAAGTATAAAGGCAAGTTCGCGAAGGCTTACACTTTCTGTTGAAAGACCTCTTGAGAGGGAAGAGAGGATACTATATCGGCTGTCCGCACAGCAACATACATGTGCACCCAGCTACGGTTTTTTGAATCTTCACAATTGGGGAGTACTCCTTTCTTTCCCCACTTTATGAACATTAGCAAGCCCGCTTTATGAAGACGAGGAGAATAAAAATCCAGAAGATAATCAAAGGAGAAGGCAACTTGGGCATAGTTGGCCAAGTGATCCAGCGCGGCTACTAAATTCCAGACTGAAGGATTGATATGGCCCAAAGAAATATTGTAGCGGCGGCATACGTCCTCGATGACCAAGTGGACACGCCTATTAAGGTGAAGCGTGAACGGGTATGTGTGGACCATTTAATAACCAGCCCGATGAGAAGAAATTATTTCCCCAATGTCAGGAGCGATGATGTTAAAAAACTCAGGCCATTGACATTCATGCCGGATACGCATCAAGTCTTCGCTTGTAACTGCGGAAGGGTAGAATTCTATGGAAAGGTTGTTGTTTTCACCCTTTTGTTTAGGGATCCCCCAGCATACGGCCATCTCTCTCAAAACTGAGGAAAGTGGTAAGGTAATCTTGTGCTTTAAAGTTTGCTGGAAGGTAACTTGGTCCTTGAGCCATGGCAAAAAGTGTTGTTAAGATTGGGAAAATATTATCTTTTTAGAGAAGTTCTTGGAATTCTTTAGAGGATTGTGAATGAATTTTCGCACTTACGACGTATATATTCACGTCTATGTGGATTACTTGAAGGGAAGTTGAATGATCTCAATTACATGGGATCGTGGTTATGATTACTGTAGTTCAAGTGATATGCATCTCCATAACTACGGGATATGAACAGAGCATGTAGCAGCATTGGGAGTTACGCGGAAAACCCCTCCAATCATAGGGGGATATGTCGTTGTACCAAGAAATTTGCATTTAATGCGACGCACGCGAAGAGGCACGGAGGTGAGCATCAGTACCGTCGTGCCTTTACGTCTGCTCTCATGCTTCTTTCACTTCCTGACTGCTCACGTCAGCACTCAGCAAGCGGGAGGACTGACTGTGTGGGCAAAAATACGCTACCTACTATAACGAGGATAGGAGTCCAGCTGGTGAGACTAGACTTATCTTACAAGTCACCTGGCGCAGAGGATACACGCTCGCTCCTAGAGCTAACGACCATTTAGGCGGCACCGCCATAGGACGCAGGGTATACATTCCGCCGCCTAGGGTTTACAGTCTCCTAGTTAGGGTTTATTATATACTATTGCCTTGAGTTATAGGCTATTATCCTTATTAGTCTTTGTATTTTACTTTATTTAGGACTGAGTATCACTATTATAAATACCCCTCTTTATACTGTATTGTACATAATGTGATTACCATAGAATCCGACTATTCTCAAGGAATAAGAATTACTCTACCTTTTCTTGCTTATTTCGTCTTGCTTATTTATTAATGTTCTCATCATATTTACTTACTTTTTCGTCGTAATTACTGTATTGCTTGTGACCCCAAACATAATTAATTATTTAACCTAGACGTATAATTTTAGGCATAAACAGCAGCAGCGGTAAAAACTGTGGGGCTGGGGTGTATGGAGAGGAGAGAGAAGAGGGAGGAAAGTTAAGGTTTTTTAAAAAATGCGCTATGTTTGGTTGCATTTCAAAAAAATATTGTCTCTCTGATCCATAAAGAATGACATGTTTCGGATTTCGAGAGTTAAACTCTTACATTTTGACCGTAAATTTGGACATATAATTTTTAAATATTTTTGAACAATATTTATATATTTAGAACCTACATAAAAAGCAATGTAAGCCACAATAACGAATAATTCAAAATCTTTAAAAGACATATGAATATATTATGGTTAAAAAAAACTCGTTTGACTTTCGAAACCTAAATCATGTCATCCTTTGTGGAACGAATGGAGTATGTTTCAAAAAGAATGACTTCTTTCTTAATTTGGAAACAAACTTTCACTTTTACCTTTAATGAGATTATATGTAATTACATAAATATTTATGGCTTATTTTAGATCATAAATTTTAAAATATTTATTTCTTTATTAAACGTGTCAAGTCAAGTGGATTCATATAAATTGATTACTTCCGGCATTCATTGAGTGGGTGGTATAGTGTAGTAGGTATCGATTGATCACCATGATGACTTTAGTTTGGTCCTCTCTATTGGACTTTTCTGCTTAATTTGTGTCAGCATCGCAAATCAAATTTTCTGTCTTTTCGAAACTTAAGTGACCTTAGCTTTCCACACTATGGTTTGTATGCGTGAAGTTTGAGTCGGTTTACTTTTAAAAGAAAATCAAATCAATAAATTCAGATTTTTAAACTTTAACCACAATCAACTTAGTCAATTTTTCACTTGTTCAATTTTTGTCTGTTATTTTAGTTTGTTCGATTTTTATCGATTTTTTTCTTCTAAATATGTGACATACATTTTCAATAATCAAACATATTCTAGCGGCTATATTCCATCATAACACACTCAAACCAAGTATTCTCTAGAAAAAAAATAAATTATATATGTAATCAAGTTACATATGCAGCGTTATTCAAAAATCGTATTATTGTATAAGCATTAACCATTTCAAATTAACTTAATCAAATTTCTTACAACGAGTTTTTCGTGTTTGAAAAATCGAAGAGCTATAATTTGCCAAGATTTTCTTGATGATATTGAATTAAAATAATGAAGGACTACAAGGCAAGTTATTTTTAACAAGCAATTGATTGTTTGATTTATCAAAATAAAGATTAGAATGCAAACTAGAATACAAAGGCAAAAATTATAAAGGTGAAGAATTAGACTAGAATTCAAGAGTGCAAAAAAAATAATATATGGTGTAAATTCATAAAAATATACATAATTATATATTTAGTTATAATTTTTTAGTAAGTATTTGTTTAATCAGTTCGGTCCGGTTATTTTGATTATTTTTTCTTAAAATCAAAATTAAATCGACTTTTTGTTGGTTTTTTAAATTGAAAAATCAAATCTAAAAATTATCGAATTTTTCTTTTGATTTGAATCGATTTACGATTTGATTCGATTTTTCGATTTTGAAAATGGAACTATATTGTTCTTTAATTTCTTTAGCCAATGTTTTGGGTGGAGGGAGGGAGTTCTAGCGATTCAGCAATAACAAGCCAAACTAGACATTTCTGACAATTAAAAAATATCTATAAACTACTAATCGAGTCCAATTGTTTTTAAATTAACTGTTCTATATTTTTTTCCGGCCTTTCTTCGAAATATAAACAATTTGAACAAACTTGTCTCTCAATAATTATCAGCGTCTAACATATTAGATAGGGGTTTAAATAAGGAAAAAATTTATCTATATGCACCTGATCAACAAATAAATATCACATGTCCATTTATTTAACTACAAATATTAGTAATTAACCATAGTTAATATGATGTATTTTTTGTACATTTTAAATAATAATAATATAAAATATGCTACTCCCCCCTTTTTTCACTAATATTAATGTCCAGTTGATTGACGAACTTTCGATGCCCACTTATCAAATTCCAACTAAAGTCTCTTCCTTGTCATTACAAGCTTGTTTTTTAACTTAATACTCCCTCCGGTCCATTTTATTTGATCACTTTCCTTTTTTAAAAGTCAAACAATATAATTTTTGACCAATATTTTGAGATATATTTCTTTACCATATTATATAACAAGAATTGCAACTTGTAGTACTTTTCGTGTAGTTTTTTAATATCTAAATTATAATTTTAAAATATTGACTAAATCTAGTTCAATTTAAATCCAAAAATTGGTCAACTTGACTCTCGAAAAGTGAAACGGATCAAATAAAATGGACCGGAGGGAGTAATATTTTGTCTTTTAAATGTTTTTCAACTTAGTAATATTTTGTCTTTTAAGTGTTTTTCATACTTTGTTGGTGGTATAAAATCACAAACTTCTACATTATAATTTTCTAATAAACCTTTCTCTTTTAATCTGAACACCGAACAAAATTGATGTAAATGTTGTCCTTTAAATGTTTTTCATACCTTCTTGGCGGTATAAAATTACGTCATTTTCTAGTAACAAAGAACTTCTATATTGTAATTTTCTAATAGGCCTATCTCTCTTAATCTGAACTCCCAATATTAATGTTGTAAATTTGTTATTATGCTTTTTAATTCAAAGGAAACTAAAGTAAAGAATGAAGAAAATAAAATAAAGATGATAGCAAAACTTCTGAAGGTAAAAGATGAGCAACAAGAGAAAAGAAAGAGAGAGATGAGCTTATTACGGCAACCCACGTCAGTTAATAAGGCTTTAACTTCTTTTGAGTATTTTTAATGGTATACACCCGATGTAGGTAAGTTTCTACCACCAATTTATTCTATCGCACAAGAAAGAGACAAATTGGTGACCGTCATCATAGGAGAAGTCTTAACTAATAGTCAAACAAATACACTACAATCTTCTTATTCTTTTAGCTTCTGAATTCGTCGCGTCAATGTGTTATACTATGTTGAAAATTTCTATTGGCAGGTGCAGCTCTGCCTAACTGGAAATGATGAAATTTAACTAGTTGATTAGGGCTGCAAATCTGATGTGTAAATTGAACGTAATGCCCTTAATCTTTAATGGTTCGGAAAATATAATGGTTCGGAAATAATGTTCCATTCACCATTTGAATGCAAACCAAAACTCTATTGAACAGTATTTTCGAGCTAAACTTGAAATTTAATATAAGGAGATAAGACTTATTATTTCTTCTTCTTTTTTTCTCACACTGCCTATAACACAACTATCCACATTTTCGGGACTTGGCACACAACTAGCTACTTACAATAAACTACACATCAATTCCATACAAGTTACGGTACCATATTTCTTCTTTTTTATGATATATACATTTATCACATTTCATATCGGACCATTAGCCCGTCTGAGTAGCTACTTAAAATGCGGAAAAGAAAAACAAGACTTAAAAGACAGGAAAAACTTGCTAATACCCAGTATCTGCACAACCAAACACTAGGTACAAAGAAGTATTTTCTGAACAGGGGCTCCAAGAACCAGCAAATGCGTTGTTAAAACAGCCTGCAATAATTTTACTTCTGTTCTGCTCCCAGTTAACAACTACAGTTGCTACTTGCAACAACTCATTTGCTCAATGATCTTCCCTTGCTGTAACTAATACATCCACAACAGCCTTTACAGATGAAATTTACTTTAGAGCTATCTTGAACTGATCCAATTCTAATATCAAATCGAAGGTAAAGATTGATCTACCAACAAGAAGTAAAAAAAGGGAAAGATTAAAAAGCACTCTCTACATATATCCCTTTTATTTTACAGACACTACAAGATTCTTCCATCAACAGCTGCAAGTTGTCACATACCCGTCCTTTCCTGGTAACAGAAGAAGCCCATCATTCAATAAATAGGTTTTAACTTGAACACGGCTGTAATATCAACCACAATGAACAAACAATATACCTATTCGATGACAAAACTGATCCTCAAGGATGTCTAGATGCTTCATCGTGCAACTGAGCAGATCTTACATTGGGTTCATCCTGTCAACGTTAAGGAAAGCCATATGAGTCCAGCACAATTGAGTGGGATTGTGTTTAGCTACACCACTTTATGCTATGGAACAAGAGTTCCTGATTGCAATAAAGATAAACTATTCCTAAAAGATAAACTACGTTGGATAATTTGTATGTTTACCATACATAATTTGCTGCTACACAAGCACTTGCAGCAACTGCAGTTGGCTGTTTTTAATTACTTTGACATTAAACCTAGGCTTTCCCAAATTGAGCAAGGAAAGGAAGCAAAGATTGTATAGCATAAAAATCAGTAATTGTTTGGCTTGTCAAAATATCCCAGTTTCTTCTTAACACAGGATTAAACAAAAACCCTTCCAGAGATGCACATCCATTCGTTCGCAAAGCAAAGAGTAGCTCATACATATTAGTCTCTAGTCAGATTATCACAGAATACAAAAAGCTCCCTTTCTCCTTTTAGATGATTAGATGCAACTTTGCTGTCTCCCAAGACGCAAACTAACAAAGCACCTCAGAACAAGTTTATAAACTCTCGCCATGTCTCTCGGTCAAAAGAATGAGGCTCCACGATATGAACTTACAATAAGCAATTGTTGTCAAAACTACTAGCCAGTCATTAATAGCAAAGAACTGTTAACACTTCTCATTTCCCTTTTCCTCAATCATAACTAGGTTCATCCAAAAAAAAAAAAAGGGCCGCACCTGATTTAACAACAAAAGAATTTCCAACAAAAACCACTCAGTACGACCTCTTGTTAATCATATGTTCAGGAATCTTAGTCACGGTCTCCCGTATCAGTATCTACCCTCCATCACAGTGAAAAACTGAGAATATCAAATGTAATGTTAACACTTCTCAATTTCCTTTTCCTCTATCAAAACTAGGTTTATCAAAAAAAAACGGTCGTACTTGATTTAACAACAAAAGAATTACCAACAAAAACCACCCGGTACGACCTCCTGTTAAACATATGTTCAGGAATCTTACCCGTGGTCTCCCATATCAGTATCTACCCTCCATCATAGTGAACAACTGAGAATATTAAATGTAATGTGAAAATCCTTATTTTACCTATAGATTCTGGTCTCCTTGCTGTTCACTGTTCTTTACACTTGTGTTGCACTGAAAAGATCTACTCTCATTTTTTGTTCTGTTCTTTCTGGATGTTAATATGCTGATGTAGCATTTTGTGTCACCAATTTTGTTTTAGTATGACCTGACATAAGCTGTCTTTCTTCAGTTTTGTTCATTGTTTTTCCTTTATGTTAGTACACTACTATGGCACTGTATCAGTATGTCCAATTTTGTTACATACATCTGCATGGCCCCGTGGCTTTGCTACACCCGTGATAAAGAAAGATTTTACAGTCCCAACAAAGAATGACCAAAATATATGGTCGGCATCATTTCAAACTAATCAAACTTATAAGACCAGAAAACTTGGTACACGTTTCTGAAAACAAAGTTATATCATAATATCAGATGGATTTCAAGAAAATCTTCCAAGTCGTCATTAAACAGAGAATGATAATCTATAATGAAGCTCATAAATTAACTTTATTAATCTATTTTAGAAACTCTACAACAAAATTGAGCTCATGTTGCCCTATAAACTAGGATTTTGCTAACTAAATTTGCAAGCCACCATCTCTAAACTTGAACAAGGATTGCTTCCCTTTGGATACTTTTCTCTACCGATTCATAATGATAGAAAAGCATTAACCACAAAAGTTAAAGGAAAAGAAAGAGAAAGTTTGAGATCCCTCTCTCCTCTTCCCGGAAAAGAAGTCTTGGTTTTTTTTTTTTTTTTTTTTGGGGGGGGGGGGGGGGGGGGTAAATAAAGATTATCCAACTTCCTTTTTTGGTAATTCTGAAAATTTTGACCAACTTTGCTAAGCTACAACCATTTCCTTCACCCGGTACTATATTTGTAAACTATACTACATCAGAAGTAACATAGGATGCACCTTCTAATCTTTGCAAAATCTCTAACTCATAAAAGTAACATTTCATCTTCACTGACGGATCAATCTCTAATTCTCTATTTAAAATACTATATAATCTACATTGACCATTAGGGCCCCCAAGCCAGAATTTAGTACTATAAGATCAGGAAGGCACGAGTAATTAACATAAACTACATAATGAGACGTAGATAAAAATTTGAATGCACAATAAGTTTCCCAGATTTGACTTCCCCTAAAATGAGTTGACTAAAATTTATATTCTATTGATGCAGGTATAGCATACCCGAATGCCATATGGGAAACTTGGTGCGCGGAAAAAGTCCATTTGCCCCTGCAACAATAAAACGAAATTGTAACAAGATTTTTGGTTGATTTGCCTCTACAAGTTCTAGCACTAAGAAACCACATACCAGCCCATGCATTGCTGGCTGAGCACCATAATAGCCATCATGTGTAGGAGCTATAGAATTCAATTGTCCCTACAAATAATAAGGTAAGAGAAAATTATAACTGTTATTGTGATAGTTAATATCAATTTTTTCACCATTAAAACTGCAAAATTTGTATGACATACAAGGCCCTGAATAGTTTGTTGGTTTCCGTAATAGTTATCACGAGTTGGTGCCATTAAGTTCAATTGCACCTGCAAAGGATCAACAATAGCTTAGAACACCAGCACAGATTAGGCGTTAGAAACAGTCATGCTACTGTGCGGTTAGAGCTTTTTTATTTCATTGAGTGTTGGCAGTATCTCCTAGGTATTTGCCTTCATAAAATTACCACATTTTATCAGAAAGATATACGTGTTGGAAAAATGTTAAGATACACGCAGATTATACCATTCCTTGAACACCTTGTTGCGCGCCAAAATAACCATCAAGAGTCACAGGTCTGGAGTTCAATTTGTCCTGCAGATAAGGACCCGAAATGAACTAAATAAGAAACTGGAGGTGACCAAACAACTAAAAAGCCAAGCTTCAAGCACAGATATACACGTATAGCATTCAAAACAACCTCCTCCCACTTTCATTTTAGCGGCAAGAGCAGTGGTAATGTAAATCAGATGGCAATAGACAAAGCAATTAAGGTATCAAAGCAAACCATTTGTTGCAAGTTGTCGGCTGCCCCAACAGTCATAACATCTGCCTCCGAGTTCACCTGCAGCACCAGGAGACATTCATAAGATATCATAGAACACAAAAGATGCATTCCTACTTCCCATGATTGTGCTTCGTAATATACCTTCCGTTTTTTAGTAAAGTTATTCTTCTTCTTGTTTGTCTTGCTCATACTCCTACTTTGGTTATCATCTTCAACACAGAGAAGACCAGGGGCTGCCGACGTGCCAGCTTCTAACATATTTTTATTTGAGTTATTAAAAGTCACACAACTCCCAAAAGCATCATCAAGTGCACGAAGAGCAAAACTAAAGCTCTCTTGAGATAACGACCCTTCTTCACTCAATTTCATTGCTCGCTGACATAGCTCATTATATCTGTGGACCCTTGACTGCACATCTTCAGATCCATCTGACACAGAGTACTTGCTCTTGGCATCTTTTGTCCATCGCTTCAGTATATATTGTGATGGGATAGAGGAAACACCACATATTTGGAGTACTATCAATGTATGTCTACAAAGATAGCCTTTCAATTCAAACAAATGACATATACAAGATACTTCGGACTTCACTTCATTCAAAGTAACAATGAACTCTTGATCTTTCTCAAAATCTTGAACTCTAAACGTTATGGTTGTCTCATCTTGCTTCTCTCTTTTAGGAATACAAGCAACTGCACCCAAAACCTCTCCCTGGAATTTCTTAAATACAGCATGCGTATAAAGCCCTGCCACATGCTTCTCAAATGGTGATGGAGATTTCAAAGCAGGTTGTTTGTTCCATGTATCAGAATCTGCCTTCGCCTCCTCCTCATACCTATCTTGTAATATCGATTCATATTGCTTTACAAACTCCTGGACAGTGGTTTTCTTATGTACATATTTATCAATAAATGAGTTCACACTCTCTGATCGCTGAACTGTTGACATCCCCGCTAGAAATGCATCCCTCATAAATGTAGGGGCCCATTTCACACGATCTTCATAGAGCGAACGAATCAAGTCAGCTTCTCTGAGATCAAATCTATCAACTAGTTTCCTCCACCTCTTTTCAAACTCTTCATCTGTCCATGACCTGTAAATACATTTCTCAAACTTTGCCATAAACTTTTCATTCTGTTTAATGACATGATTCAGTTTTTCAGAGACCTTTCCCAGGATATGCCACATACAGAAATAATGGAGGGATGATGGCAAAGCCTCTGAAATGACTGACTTCAGTACCTGGTCATGATCGGTGATCACTGCCCTGGGAGCTTGACCACCCATTGCCCTCAACCATGTCCGCATAACCCAAGAAAATGTTGCTGCACTCTCATCAGAGACCAAAGCGCATCCAAGTAGCATGAACTGATGATGCTGATTGACGCCAACAAAAAGAGCCAGGGGCATTTTATACTTGTTTCTGACATAGGTTGTATCGAAAGACACAACATCAATGAAATTTGCATAGTCATGCCTGGCTTTTGCATCAACCCAGAACAAGTTCTTCAGACGATGATCTTCACCCACATCAACGGCATAAAAGAAGTTTGAATTAAGAGCTTGCATCTGAATGAAGAACTCTAGCAAAACATTTATGTCTCCCCCTTCCATTGCTGAATTGCGAGCTTTGTCAAATGGACCCTTCGCGTCGCTCTTTAGACCAACAACATTTTTATATTCAGCAAATTGTCTTGCCATTGCGGCATACATCCTTCTTGTTTGTTCACTGACAGCTTGGGCAGGTAAGAGTTCATGATTATGTTCTTTCTCAAATCTATGAATTAGCCATTTCCCGTCGGGCCTTCTTTTCACATGCATACTTGCTTTGCAATCTGTCTTTGCACATGCTCGCCGACCAGTAGCATTTTCTGGATCCTGCTTGTTTCCTTGTCTACTACGTGGTCGATTTGCAGACTTCTCATATTCCCGTTTTGTTCCATATCTAGAACATGCAAATTTTGCATCAATGAATTCCCTTGATGTCTTTGAGCGACGGCTGTTTTGAATGGCTGTATTGAATCCCATCGACCGAGCATACTCTTGATAAAAGGCATAAGCTTCACCATGTGACTCAAATTCCATGCCTGCCAGTGGTTCAAGGTTTACATCCTCTTTGAACTCTATCATATTTGTTATGGGATTGTCCATATCCTCTCCATCTTCTGCATGCATCTTCTCTTCAACAACCAGCATCCCGTGCATTCCCTCATCACTGTGCAGTTTTTCTTCATTATCAAGCATATTTATAATTCCATTTTGTTCTTCTTCTTCTTCTTCTTCTTCTTCCTCCTTATCATGATCTCGAGAAGGGAGCCGAAGATCAATATCCATGTGGCTGAACAATTGAAAGCCTATAGATTTTTCTTTTACCAATACCTGAACATCAAGAATTACAGGAAAGCTTGTCGAGTTAGAGGTTACAAAAAGATAAAATTAATTATTCAATAAGCATAGAAAGATTCAACAAGTAGCCCAAAACATCTCTCTACACTCCACAGCTCTTCTAAGTCTAATCAGGAATAATTAATAGCAGACTTGTGATCCCATTAAAGTTTCGGGTTTTATTAAGTGGCCTAAACATATGGAAAATGTAGCCAATCCACTTATCATGCTGACAACAGCTCATGTACGATCACCTTCAACTAGCTTTCCATATATCAAGTTTCATCAGGTACTTCAACATTGGGATATAATTGCTCAGCGAATTTCTCAGCTAGCAGACATAGAAAGTAATCTTATGGCACCTTTCAAGGACGATGAAGATCCACAACATGAAGGATCTGCATCAAGCTCTGTCTACCTGAAGATGAAGCTAGATCACATTCAATCCATCATGGATTCAAATCGGTTGGATCTAAAAGGTCTTTGTCCAAATTTAGATAGAAATACAAAGGTATAAATGGGATCCACTCCATGTGCAAGCTTAAGCTACTGATTTGCAGCTTTCAGTCTATATAACAGAGGTGCTTATTTGAAATCCAACCGCATTCACATGCAGATTAAATAGAATAAGCTCACTTCCCTGTCTCAGGGATGCGAGCAATTAGCCTTCACCCTTTCCCTCTCATGCAGTCCTCTATGAGACACTTGAGTGAAGATATATAGCATTCAAAGCTGAGTCTAAAGTAACAAAGCATTTGAACTCCAGTCTATTGTGATCTATTCCAGCTTCATTGACCGCTAGAACATACAGTTGGATGTTTTTCTCCTCCATTACTTTGAATGAACAGAAAGCAAAAGCACAACCTTGTTTTGATCTCTATTCAAAAATCACAACTTTTCCATCAAGAAACAAAAGAAAGTGGATAAACAGTTGTACAAATGCATATAGCAGTAACGAGGTCATTAACCAACAGAACTGCTGCTACCAGAGGAAAGTACCGAATCTACCGTACCAAAATGAAGAGAGAAGAAAGGGAGATAGAAAATTCCACATCCTTGCAGGTATATTAACTCATAAACTCTTGTCACATCATCTCTTACAGAACATCAAAGTTTCTTTTTTTATAATCATTAAAGGTATACACAGAACATCAGATTTTCTCGACCAAATAAACAAAAAATTTCAAACTCTAATAACATCGGTCAATTAAAATTCAGGACTTTTTTTTCCAATAAATCTTTGGATATCGGAAGGACAAATTTGCAGGAACGAATCTACCACAGTGATGTGGTGCTGAAAATGCTATTAAGGTCTTGTTTACAACATTGGAAGAGAATGGTCTCCAAAACAAAATCTAACTGAATGTCATATGTTTATCATTCGATGGTAATTTTCATCAAGCACTACAAATAAGTGAACAGATAGCTGCAGCGGGGACCTAGGTTATTCAAAATGATGATTTGAGCTACATAATCCTCATTCAAGGTACGAGTAAGGTATATGTACACCTCATCTTTCCCAAACTCTACCTGTGGAATCACACTGGGTATGTTATTGTTGATCCGAGTTCGAGCTACATATAATCTTAAAGATCATCAGGTTCTTATTGTTTTATGTTTTATAATATAGCTATGCATCGTTACTCTTAGTATGTACTAATAAACAATAAAGTACATCTCTGGCAGCTTCTCTAAGTAAAATGGCAGCTCCAAAAAAGAATGCGTGTAACAAAACAAACCCAATTCTTGCACATAGAAAATAAAGTTGAAAGACCAATAACAAAAAAGAAACTTGAATTATAAATACAATATCTTTCATAGAAATGTTCATTGTAATGAAAGGGGGGTGGGTGGGGGGTAGGGACTAGGGAGAGATGAAGAAAAGAATAAGGAAGAAGGGGGAGAGTGGAGGTTACCTGACCTGTAATGTAAAATTTGGGTTGTTTGGGGTTGGGTCACGCGCACACACACCAACTTTGATCTGCGATTCTGAAACTCAGAATTCACGCGATCTACTTTGGCGAGTGGACTCACTATAAATGTCTATTTAGGGTTTCTCCCCTTCTTACCCAAAACGCCACTGCAGCGCGTTATTTTTAGTCTACTTTTTTCTTTTCCTAACCTCCTAATTAATATATGATGACGTGTTCAATTGCTATTTGCTAGTATAACTTTCTAAAATATTAGTATGTTCTAATAAATTAATAAATGAGCTTTAAGAAAAAATAATTAGGAAAAAATTACACACAGTATAGCTTTATGAAGTTTTTTTACAAGATGCTGAAATATTTTAATAACTTAGCGACATTCCTAGTACATGCTACAAAATATAACGGAGTATATAGTAAAAGTTAATAAAAGAGTGGTAAAAACCTTCCTATTTTGTAGGCCGAAAATTATGCTTCAAATTTTTTTAATTTTTTTTTTTTATCTTTTAAGGAATTAACTAATCCCATATTTCTCTCTCCCTCAAAACCCTCATTTGCAATAAAATAGATGATTTTGCCATATCTTTATCTCTAATTGTGGTGGTAAAATAGCAAATTATAACTCTTATATCTTAGGCCCCTTTTTAGATTCAGAATCTTTTTCCATTTTTTATCTAAACACTTTCTCTCTCCCATCATACAACGTTCTTAAGGTAATAGTTGCACACTAGAAACCCGTACAAATCAATTCATAAATCAATATCACAAATACAACTCATAGGTAATGATATAAGTAGAAATACAACTAAAATACAATACAGATACACAGTAAAACAACAGACATACAACTGCTATAGAAAAGTCATATCATTATTATACAACAGACTTACAGCTATTATACATATATGCAAAAACCACAAAACTACCAAAAGCACCATAACACCATTATAATCACCATAAAATAGAAGAAAAAAGAAAGAAAAAGAATGAGAACTATACTTACATATACACAAGCAAACACAAGAGATATACAAATGCAATATGATTGATAAATATAGCATACAAATCATATAAAAGTCACATACATCTTCCATACAAGTCACATACAGTTGCCATACAATTGGCATATAAGTTGAAAAGTTATAGAAGCAGCAAAAAAAGTTATCTCTAACTCTGACCCATTTTAATATGTTATGGGAGTTCCATTAGCGACTTCTACATCCATGAACAAAGAGGAGGACGGAGTAGCTATTGTTGGAGAAGAAATAGAAAATGATTGCCTCATTGGAGAAGGACACAATGAGTGTTGTCGAATCTCATCAAATCCTATCAACAATATACAACTTCCAATCATGAGTTTTGCTTTGATTTAATTCAATTTTTATGTTTGTAAAATCTCCAATCGATTTTTTTTAATGTAATGGGGAAACAATGTATAACTACATTATTTATCAGAGAGAGAGAGAGAGAGAGAGAGAGAGAGAGAGAGAGAGAGAGAGAGAGAGAGAGAGAGAGAGAGAGAGAGAGAGAGAGAGAGAGAGAGAGAGAGAGTAGAAGTTTTTGTAATATTAGGGAACATTTATGAGATGTAGCTGAATTTCTAAAAAATAGGTAAATTCATATTCTTTCAATGTATTTATATCTTCTTATTATATGATTTGTATAAAAAGGTAAAAAAAAAAATATTGCTATATTTGTAAATGGTAAATATTTCTATTTTCTTGTAAATTAAATTCTAACTTTGCATACTTATGTAATTTAACCAAAAAATTATTGCTTAACTAAAAACCGTATAGGTGAGCGTGGCTATTATTAGAGAAGACGGGGAAGTAGAACTTAACTTAGGCCTCATCTGTTTTTGTTAAGGGAATTTACAAAACTATACAATCTAACACTCTTTTTCTGACACAAAAATGTAAATATTATCCCATTTTTAAAATATAGCAATATTTTTTTCAAAACATAAAACAGTGGTAAAACCTAGATCTACCTTCTACCACCACCAGCCGCCGCCCACCATCACCGCTGCTGGTCGCCAGTTGTCGGAATTTTTTTTTGTAAATCTGTGTGTATTTTCATTGTATGTAAAGTGTATGGACATTGATACATTGTGCATACAGTGAAAATATAGTAGATACACATACATACGATTAATATATGTTTGTATATTTTATGTATGGTTGTTTTACACACAGTGTATGCGTGTTCATTCACCGGACACACATCGTATACAAAGCGATAACCCAAAGTACGTGTTGTATATTTATTATATAACAAGTGTATATCTATTGTATGTCCGATGTATATTCACTGTATATACATTGCATACACCTTGCATACAATGAGAATACACATGTATTACATTCCATGCAGTCAACAACCAATAAATATACACCACAACCACCATGGTTCCGCCGTGTCTCACTGGAAAATTCAAAAAAACAAAAAAAAAGAGCAAAGCAGCAGTGCGGCCTGGTTCTCACCGGAATCCAGCCACCATACAGTCCATATACATATAACCAGCCACCATAACCACTATATACATACCATACTGTTGTACTCACCGGAAAAAAAAAAAAAGAAAAAAAAAACTAGCAGCAGATCCACGACGTCGTCACCAGCGGAGGAAACTACATCCTCGGTGACGATGCAACAAACCACGGAAGAAAATGGTGGAGACGTCGCAGCGACGGAGCAGCGTATAACATAGCAGCGATGGGGATGGGGTTGCCGGAGACCACGGTGGAGGGGTGGAGGAATATCGCCAACGGCGGGAAAATCAGTGGGGAGGGGAGAGAGAAGAGAGAAAGAGACTTACGATTTTTTTGTGACATGTTTGGCAGTATTTTTTAAAATATTGCTATATTTGGTAAAGTGATAAAATATTGCTACGTTTTTTTTTTAAAAAAAAAGACCCTAAAATGACACTGGACGTAATTTGCCCTTTTTAAAAAATTAAGATTAAAATATTGTGATTTTTACCCTGTATGTCCAGGGACTTTTATTTTGAACTACAAATAGCCCCATTTAAAAATATTTATTCGAGCTGGCCATTTGTCTAAAAATATTTTATTTCATAGCCGTCGTATGCCCCAAGCTGGTTACTGTCACAGGGGCGGATTTTGACAATAAATACTGCCGAGGTTTGCCCCTATGAGGTAGCAAAATCCCACTTGACTAAGCCAACGTCTAACACTTAGCCAAATTTCGTTCTTTGACTTAGATAAAATATAGGCAACAAGATAAACAAACAAACACAAGCAATTATGGGAGAAAACTCCCAACCAATGTATTTATATCACAATTCAAATACAAAGGATCGTCTTCGTCTTCGGCTTCGTCCTAAGCCAAGAACACAAATTGTTCAATGGTTTTTCTACTTGGAACACACTTTTACAAACTCCCACGTTTGTTTCTATGTTTACCTCTTTCTTGCTTACTTAAAATGACTGAAAATAGATAATAAATACAAACGGGGCTGCCTACATTGGGAAAGGGGCGTGCCTGGCATATGCCAGGGCTATTTTGACACCATCAACACATGTTTTAGCCCACGTCGCCCACGTTTCCGTCTATTTCTTGGCGCCCAAGCTCTGTCAGCGCCCGCTCACATGCGCCGCACGCCTGCGCACGCGCCTGCACATCTAGCCCTATCTGCGTGCCTTGACATTGAATCTGTGCCCATATGCTTGGCCTTGGTGCTGCCTACATGCGCCTATGCTCAATATCATGCCAATGCCCATTTTTCCCATTCATGCATGCATGCCTTGCTCAAGGCCATGCGCCATGCCTTTGTTAATGCCTTAGCCGTCTTGCCTTTGCCTTCTTGCCTTTGCCTTGGCCTTGTCTTAGCTACTTGACACTCATGCCATGCCATATCGTGTCTTCACTTAGCCACCCTTTGCCATGTCTTGACAGTCACACATAAGCCAACCACTCAATGTTGCCACTCGCACCGTTGCATGCACAATGCCTCCCAAACTTAGCCCAATTGCAAGGCCATTATGTCAAATTCTTGCTACCGTCGTGCCATGCCGAGTTTCAAATCCAGGCCCCTAACATATACCACATAGCGGCGATACACCCCAATGGTATACGGTATACCCAAATGGTATACAAGTTTGATTTGTCACAATTTAACCATGCTTTTATTATTTACCTTTTTAGTATACGGTATACCCCAGTGGTAACAATTAGGGATGGCAATTTGGGGGGGGGGGGGGGGGAAGGTTTGGCCTGTGCAGGGCAGGGGGTTTATGCTTATGCGGGTGTGGGGCGGCGCGGGGCGGGGCGAGTTAGCAGAATTTTTAAAAAAAATCAAGGCAGCGCGGGGCGAGCTGCGGGTTTAATATCTCTATGTGAAATTTTTGGTTACTTTTCTCAAGCTTCTTTCTTTAAACTTTTCAATGTTTCCATTTTTAACTTCTCAAGCATCTCTCGACCTTTTTATCATCTTCTAACATTATTTTCCAAATACTTCATTTTAATTATTGATTTATTTGTAAAATAAAGCTGAATTTTGCATAAATAGGAAAATAATCTATTATTTAATGATTACCATAACATAGGTAGAAGTTGGTATCTGCTCTTCAACAACAAAATATGGCATAGCTCAATAATAATTCACATCAGTATAAAAATGTGTTTTTTATGTTCCAAAAATGTTGTGCATTGGTACTGTTCAAAAGAAATCAGAAATCAAGTAGAAGAAAATTTCTTTTGAAATCGCTGCCATTATCTTTCTTTTGTTTTATCTTTTAATCATTGATTCTTTTTCTGGGTCTTTTTAATCAGTGATTGAAAATAGAAAAAGATGCAAATAAATCAAAGCGCAAGAGAACGATTTAAACTTCTTGCATAATTTGCGAGTAAAATACTTAAAATGTCACTCAACTTTGAGAAATGTGTTACCAAAGTCATTTTGCTTTGAATTGTACTAATAAAGTCACTCAACTTAAGGTAATTCTCACCAAAAGTCATTGTAACCAGATTTTGCACAATCATCTCACCGAAAATATGACATGGCATTTTCATTTTTAATTATATATACATGTGGCATACTTTATTTTCCATATAGGATTTTATAATAAGTTGAATTATTTTCTAAGGATTTGGAAAGTGTTCTTTTAAATTATTACAATAATAGAATATTGTGTCATTGCTAAATTTCTACGGGTACTGTCGAAATATTAGCTTTACTACTCTTTCAAGTACTTATCTCTTTAATTAGTTATGGTTAGAATCATTATTTTTTTCAAATCTATTAGTTAAATATATATTTTATATAATAGATAATAGGTAGATTAGTCAAATATAATAGATAGTTAAATATATATTTTATCTAGTATCTCCATTTTCTTTCTTATTTGGATGAATGACACTTGGCCCTCCTTAAAACCAATGTTCTAGATCTAATAGGGTAAATAAAGGTATTTAACTATGGTTTGGACAAAATATCTTTCTATTTCAAATTCAATTTATCTTAAAAAATCCTATACTCCCCCCCCCCCCCCTTCCAAACCTAAATTTCGATCATCTCAAACTTAACCTTTCTTTTTAGTTTAATTCTTTATAGGAGTAATTTTTTTATTATTGTTCGACAATGTGCACTCAAAAAATTAAGAATCATTTTAAATAAAAACTACATTAATTGTTAAACAAACTCATCTTATTTTAGATATAGAAGTGCAAAAGATCTATGTGATTTCTATAAGTATTATGAATTGGTTGGAAAGTTTCTTTCCAAGATAAAATGTGAATAACTATGAGCAGGATATTAGGTACTATCTTCGCAACTAGTTTTAACTGATGTGATTGTGTGAAAAGAATTTCTTCGTATATTGTTATTTGAGTAAATTGACATTATTAAATCTTGTCTTGTTAATTCTATTCCTTACGATGTTATCACTTGCAAATAGTTTAACACTATTTTTGGTTTTCTGTTATATGTTTGAGATTGGATTAGCAAAAATAAAGTTTTATTAAAACAATAAATAAACGAAAATTTTGGAGACCGAAAAATAATTTAGGAGGAGGGATGAAATTTGCTGCTAAATTATAAGATAGGTTAGATGCTTTGAATTTAAAATAGGAAGATATATTTTTCTAACCATGGTCAAACATTTAGTTTTACTTCATTAAATCTAGACCATCCATTTTGAAAAAGGAGATGGATCCGAAAATATGTGGAAGAGAAATGAGTTATGGATTAAGAGTTGGGTTAATCAACTTATTATAAAATCCTACATGAAAAATAAAGTATGCCACATGTATATATAATTAAAAATGAAAATGCCATGTCAGATTTTCGGTAAGATGATTGTGCAAAATCCGGTTACAATGACTTTTGGTGAGAATTACCTTAAGTTAAGTGACTTTATTAGTACAATTCAAAGCAAAGTGACTTTGGTCATACATTTCTCAAAGTTGAGTGACCTTTTAAGTATTTTACTCCATAATTTGCAAACTTACATTTGAAAGATTGAAAATTTAAACTTGTTTTTGAAATCTTAACAATAAAATCATGAAAAAAATAATAAAAAAGAAACCTAATCTTCATGGGGCGGGGCGATGCGGGTTTAAAATATAAAAAAAATACAGGAAGGGGTGGGGCGGGTTAAGGAAATCCCCCCCCCCCCCCCCCCCATTTTCATTCCTATATAATAGTTTGATTTTTTCTAGTACACGATATACTCCAATATAGTGGTTGTGTGGCTACAAAATGTTTAAGCAAAACTTGGGCCATGATCGGATAATATTTTAGTGTGAGCTGGCTACTTTTGAAAACTTTCCTAAAATATTTGAATTTGAATACCTCATTTAAATATTAAGATCATTTTTAAATTTGAATGCACATCCAAATAATAAAATACTTTATTCTGATGTTAATACTGAATAATTAAGCCCTTTTGTTTTCTCAATATTTGAATGTTTATAATTTTATCATTATTCAAGTTAATAAATATAACATTAGAGAAAAATAATTTAACTATTATATCCATAAAGTTTTAGGTCATACAATGGTGGGTGGTGGACTGAGTGGTATTGGGTAGTGACGATGGTTTATTATATAATAAAAGTGATTGTACTGATGGTTGACAATGGTAGCGTTGGTTGTGAATGGTGATGGTAGTGGATTTGATAGTATGGGTGGTTGATGGTAGCAACTATAAGTGGTGAAAATGTGGCGGTGGTGGCTAACTATGATGTCAGTGGTTATAGGTAGTTGTGCTGACTATGATTTTTGAGGTAGTTAGTTTTAAAGGTTGGCGATCGCGGTAGCGATAGCCGACACTAGTGGCTAATGGTGGTGGTTGTAGTGTTGTTTTATAGTAGTGATGGTGATTAGCAGTGGTGGTTGACGATGGTGTTGTAGTGGTGATTGATCGTGGCTACAAACAGAGTGATGGTGAGAGTCGTCTTGACAAAAAAGTCAGAATAGCCCCTTAATAATATTAAGCTCATGTTTAATATCTATTCAAACTCATTAAGTGGTAATTTAATGAAAACAATAATCACACTTAATGGTTAATATCTGAATGATTATGATTTAGACATAACAAGTAAATGCATTTAATGATTGAGATCTGAATGATTAAGATCAAGACCTCTATTAAGTGCAAACAAATAATGCCTTAAACCTGAGATAATAGCATCACAAATAGGGTAAAAACTATTGGAAAGACTAAGTTTCGTGCTCTTTCCAAGAGCTAGCACAAGGGAAAAGTTAAGACTAGTTTCGAGATTTTTTCAAGAGCTAGCACAAAGATAAAGTTTTGCTTAGCCCTTTCATTGAAGCACTAGCTTGAGGAATAATTAGTATCTCAAAAGGAATGTCCATATTTTCTTTGGTTAATCTTTCTCTTAAAATATTATCTTTTGTAAACTATTTATGAGGGAAGTTGGATCGGGTCATCCATGTGGGTCAATCCAGATCCATTCAAAATAATAAAATATATAATTAGGTATATATTTATTATTATTATTATTATTATTATTATTATTATTATTATTATTATTATTATTTTGTTGTTGTTGTTGTTGTTGTTGTTGTTGTTGGACATAGAGAAAAAAAGGGAACAAACAAATATGTTCCTTCTTCTCCTTCCTCCTTCTCTCAAATCCATAGTTCCTAAGTAAATTTCATCAAAAATACTTCATCGAAACTAGCAGGAATAAACGTCTGTACAATATACGAAATGAATAAGATGGACATGTGAACTATGTGTTTCTTGTAATTTTCTTTATTGGTATCAGAGCTAGGTTATTTGTTTCCTAGTTATGTTTCATTGCATGGGTTTACAACATGTTTTTATTATTTGTTTTGATATTTTTTGGCAATTGAAAAAAAAATGTGAAGATTTGAATTACGTCTGGTCTTTAAACGTGAAGATTTGAGTTGCGTCTGGTCTTTCTCTAGCGGCTACGTAATTATTTAGCAGTAGTATTCCTTTTTATTAAGCAAAGAAATTGAATTAATGTCAAAGTTCTAAACTAATCACTATTTTGAAAAGTCACATTTTTTCCGTATTGCAGTGATTGAGTGGAAGTTTTATTTTAAATTATTTTTATTTTTTGAAAATTCCTATATGTATTAAGAAAACTGGGTAAAGAGATAAATGGTTTGCTCTTTAGTTTAGTGATGTTGATTTTGATGTCCTGTGAGGCAACATCATTGATAACGAAAATAGAAACATATTAGAAAGCCTTTTGTATTAATAGTGTCGTTTGGACAAATTACATGGGTGGTTTCTTTGTTTTGTTATTATTACAGTAACTGTTTTTCGGGATTTCCTTTTGATAAAAATTAATTGATGAATCTTACTGTTTAGTCCTATTAAGAGGGAACAAATAAAAATTTTGAAGCCCTAAAGGATCAAAAACTTTTATTCCTTGTCGAGCTAAAGATATTCTACTGAGGGCTAAGATAGATCCTTCTAATTTCTTGGCAAACCATTGTTAATTACACGCAAATAGTTTCATCTTTAAAATTTTAGTAAACATTTGTTGTCGCGCTCATCTTTAATATAAATGTATAGTTTTAGGGAATCTCCTAATTTTTCTGTACGTGTTACAGAAAATCATGACATGCCTAAAAAAATGCTCATAAGAGTACACATAGAGCGTTATAAGAGAAAGGTGAAATCTATGATTGAATATTTGGACAACTTTCCTCTAAAACCTAATATTGCAGAAGAGAATCTCATACTCTTTGTGAAACATGTTACATTGATTAACATGTTTGTCTAATAGATCGTGTGGTTTGGTGGTTTACTAAGATATGAGAAAAAATAAAATGCGTTACAACTTTATCATCCAACGAGTTCCATAAGGATATGTTTGAGAAATCATGGCAAGAGATTCAACAAAAATTGGCTGGATCGTTCATATTGGTCGGACTTTATAGAATGTTAATATGAAATGTCGTGAACAAACTGTATAAGTACATTGGCATGAAAATTCAAAGACTGTGTATCGTTCTATTGGACTACCTATAAGAGATAGAAATAGGTTGAATTTAGTCCGACCAATAGTTTCGAGAGCGGACTATCTATTGCTTATTGATTTATATACAACTCTTAATCCACTTAGTCATAGTAATTGTCTATGTAATGTAGTATCTGTACATAGATGTATATTTTTATGATTTCTAACTTCTGATGTCTGATGTTAATTCATTATTTAATTTGAATATTTCTATATTTGTTATAAAATTTGTTAGTCTTGAACTTAAGTTATCTAAGACAAAGTATTCCTTGCATAATTAATTATGTTAAGTTTACTACATGTTTTTTAAGATAAAGTATTCCTTGCATAACAACATACCCAGTGTAATCCCACAAGTGAGGTCTAGAAAAAGTGAGATGTACACATACCTTACTCCTACCAAGGTAAAGAGGTCGAATAAAAAAAGATGTTCACCAGTAAAAGGCACATGACTTTTGACTCATGTTATTCCCAGAATCCCATAAATTGGGACCAAACATACTTAATTAGAAGTGAATTCGGATTGAAGAGGAATAGAAAGAACCTATAAAAAATAAAGAGAATCAGCTTTGATTCCTGGAAGAGTCCAAAGCAAGTATCAAGGGGCCTAGGTTGGTGAATTGATCACGAGGGGTGGAGGAGGGTGACAGGGGCATGAGGGTTTAGAGGGAGAGGGAGAAGATAGGAGAGAGAGACAACAATTACATGTGTTGGCCGATGCTGGTGCAGTTGGTGCTGGTGGGGGGGTTGGCCCGGCAGAAATCGTTTACTGATGTATAAATAAAAGAGGTAAAAGAGTTGGAAGTGAAAAAAAGTTTACTGATGAGTAAAAATAAACCTGTAAATCGACACAACTAATGTCAACGTATGGATATCAATATAAAAACAACTCAGGCGTTTTATATGCCGAGTTGTAACTTTTCTCTTTCTTTTTGAAAAATGACTACGATATAGAGAATATCAGTAGAAGTAGACGTTTTTCAACATAAACAACTAGGCGGAAAAAGTGTCAGAGTTATGTAAATTTTTATTTTATTTAAATGGAACGCACTCTGTTTGTTTGTTAACTTGCGTCATCTAACAATTAGTATAACTCGACAGAATTAGTGTTGATTTACTCATTTATGTTGTAAATTAATTGAGCAACCTATTTTTGTTTGGCTTTGTATTTATTTGACCCATTTTGGCGCTGAATTTTAATATGAGCATAGCTAAATTTTAGATAGGACTATTTTTGTCAGCCCTAGCTAAATTCAGCTAGGATTGGTTGCTAAATAGGGTATTCTAAAAAATATTGGAAAATTTTCAAAAATAGCATTTCAAACAAAGAAAATTACAAATAATGGGCCATATTTTTTTACATGCATAGCTCAGTCTCTATTTTACGAATTTAGGCACTCATTCAAAATAAAAAAATCCTAGCTGCCAATTCCCCGCCTCCCCTGCCACTGACCCACCGGCGAGTCAGTGGCAGGGGAGTTGAGGAGGAGGAAATTGGCAGATAGGGTTGATTTTGTCTATATCATTGCTATGAACAAGTTTATACACACAAATCTACCCCGAAAAAATAAATTATACATGAATATACATAGATAATGTGTAGGCAATGAGAGAAATATAAAAATATATACAAAAAACTGAAATTTTATATAAACATCCATAATACTGCAGAAATCTAAAAATTTATACAACTTTATTCATTTGTACATACACATTTATACAGATTTATATAAATTTATAGAAGTGTATAAACTTGTATAAACTAGCGGCGGGTTGCTATTTTGCATAACTGTTGCCATCTCGGGTAACAATCGCAAATATGAACCATTTTTGATAATTTTTGTGTGTTGTTTGTCTTTAAAATTCCAAAAATATTAGCTCTAAACCCCTACCCTAGTCAATTAGAGAATGTTGACGCTATCTTAAAGTCGCTAGGAATATTTTCTTTCTACTTTCATATTTTCTTGATTAAATGCATAGGTAAATAAATTCAACTAGGTATTAATTCGAGTTAACATAAAAAAGAAAATCACAATTTCTTGAAATATTTGGTTCCATTCAACTCAAACCACATCGAGATAACATAATAAAAGACATTCAATGAATCTTTCACAACCATTTAATATAGTACAATTTGTCCTTGAACGTATTTATACTGAGACAAAACAAGTCTTAAGCTTAAAATCTATGACATATAATCTCATGCCTCCTTCTACTTCAACACCATGTTGATTCCTTGGTAGAAGTCTCGTCCACCTTCTCAATGTTCTTTGTAAATGTATCCCGAAAAGAAAAAAAAATTAAGGTCGCAACAAATTTAAGTTACACACTATCATCTCCCAAAGAAATCATGTTTTCTATCATTTCATTAACTCTACACCAATCTAGAGTCGAAAACTATTTACAATCTCCACACATAATTCATGAAAATTATCAAAGAAACCATATTCATCTACTTTTTTGTGTTAAGCAAGCTGAGTTAGTTAAATCATAGAACTAGCACGCAGGGGTATTTTGGTCATTTTACCTATTCCGTATTTAAGTTAGGATTAGTAGAGTTAGTTAAATACCTAATTGTATAGAATTACTTTCAATTTAGCTAATGAAATAATTCTCATTCTCTCTCTGTGATCTCCTCTTCCTCTCCTCATCTCTTTCCCTCAATCATGTTCTTCATATCATCTAAATAACTACATGGTATTAGAGCTTTGGCCAGAAAATTAATCCGGTACTAAAATCAAAACATGCAATTGTTATTCTTGAGTTCTTGAAGAAATCTTCACTTTCTGTGTGATATCATAATTTCTGGAAAATTCTTAAAATCCTGAAATCACTAATGGCGACTAACCAAAACCCTGGTAATTCTGATGCAGTTCCTGCAGTTGTTCAACAACAGTCAACCATTGATTACAATCATCCTCTTTTTTTGCATTCCTCAGATGTAAGTGGTATTTCATTAATCTCTATTCAACTTTCTGGTTATGAGAATTATGCATTATGGAGTAGATCTATGAAAATAGCCCTGTTAGGAAGAAACAAGTTAGGGTTAGTAGATGGAACATGTAAGAAAAAAGTTTTTTCTGAAAATTACTGGACACAGTGGGAGAGGTGCAATGCAATAGTGCTTTCTTGGCTTATGAATTCTGTGCACAGTACTCTCTTAGGTGGTATTGTAGTTACTAATGATCAGGATGTTTGGGCGTGAGAGATTTGACAAGGCAAATGACTCTATAACGTTTAATCTGCATAAAGAAATTGCAACACTAAATCAAGGAACTAACTTTGTGTCTGTACATTACTCCAAGTTGAAAGATCTATGGGATAAATATGAGGCATTAGTGTCTTCTCCTGGCTGTAGTTGTGCAAAGTCAAAAGATTTTGTAGTATATTTGCCAAGACAAAAGTTGTATCAGTTCTTGATGGGATTGAATGACTCCTATCTCCAAGCAAGAAGTCAAATCTTGCTGATGAGTCCTTTACCCACATTTAATCAAGCAGACAACATGATAATGAGTGATGAGGGTCAGAAAGGAATAACTACTAACTCTGGAGTTCTAGGTACTGCACCTGTAATGAGCAATATGGATCCCTTGGCTATGTACACTAACAACAGAAATACTGGGAATGAAAGGTACAAAAAAATCAGCATTTGTATTATGAGGTGTATAAGATTAAAGGTCATAATAGAGAAGGATGTTGGAAAGAAATTAGCTATCCTCTAGATTATAGATCAAAGAAAAGGAAAGAGGGATGTATGATGAAGTTTGGTACTTCAATACTTTGTCGGAGAAATTGGTGGATGGAAAAAAAAAAAGCTCCCACGCACTCCTTACGAGGTAGCTTCCTAATTGGTCCTTCTGACCCTTAGGTTGGTCACCGGGATTTCTCTAATCATCGGAGATTCTGTTTTCAATCTTTTAACATGGATAACCGGATATATTTCAGAATGGTGACAAGTCTTATGATATAACAAAGAACTCCACAGAAGTAGAAACATGGTTCGAATGGGTGGAAAGGAGTCATAACATGATCCGTAGGTTAACGTTAAGCAAAAAAGTAATGGAATGGCTAGTTAAAATATAACAGACAGCCTCAGAAGGGAGAGGAAACACATATAAATCATGAAAAATGAGAGATCAGTTGGCTAGCTTTTATTGCAGTAAAAAACATAATAAATGGGGTAGATTTCTCAGCATTATAGTTGTACAGGGGGAAAGTAGGGGAGTTATTATAATCCCTGAAATATCATTCAGTGCAGGCTGGAGAGAGCTTGCAACCAAAATTAGTAAATTTATTCGACAAGACTTTCCAGCATCTAAGCATGTATAACATAGGGAAATAGTCACTTCTTTCACTGATACTATTAAGCAGAGTAGGTGGCAACCAAGAGATGAGAGGATCCCAATGGTGGACTCAAGCAAGCACAGAATTATTACCTCCGGCAAAGCTGGACCCTCAAGAGATGATATCCTGAGCAGATGCTTCGTTGGTATTTTTGAAGGAGAGAGTAGCGACCATTGATATTTGGCTATTTTACCTATATTTTGAGGGTAGTTTTACCATGTTATGATAGTACACCTAAGAGTTTATATGCAAAATTCTCAAGAGTTGATACTAATTGAGTTGTTTGGTGTTGTATGATTTGAAAATGGTGAATTGAGCAAGAAAGTGCTAGTTTTGGAGCTAAAAGTGAAGATGTTGAAGAGTTCAAGTGATCCGTGTGCCACGAGAGTGACACGGGAAGAAATAGAGTCTTTGCTTAGGAATTGAATAAAAATTTCAGCGCATTTAGGCCAAATACGCGAGCGCCATGTGAGCTGAATTGCCAGGAGAAAATCAGTCCGCGTGGCACGCGGGTGCCACGCGAAGCACAAAGCTGTTAGGCGAAATTTTAAGGGCTTTTTGGTACTTTTGCTTAGTTTCCTATAGGGTATAAAAGCTTCTTTTGCCTCCATTATGAAATATAGACTGTAAAAGAGGCAAAAAGGAGGCTAGAGCTTTGGAGACTTCAAGAACACGAGTTTTTCCTAAATTCTTCCTTACTTTTTGTAATTTATTCATTCATGAATTATTTTGATATGACTATCACGAACATGAGTGGCTAAATTACCCATTCTAGGGTTGATTGAACCACTCCAATACTTATGTGTTATGAATATTTATTTCAATGAATGAAACTTGTGAATCCTTCCTATCTAAGTGTTTATGTTGTGATTGCTATTAATTGGAAGAGCTCCCAATTAATTGTTCCCATTATTCTTGTGTGTCTAGGGATAGATTCATAGGTTTGGGTTAAACACTTAGCAATATTTCAACCTAAAACCAAGGTATTACTTAGGTTGTCAATAAGGTGATTTGTGACCATTGATCCTGATTGTGAACTAAACTTGTAGTCCTAGTTATCTTCATTAATTAATTGAAAAATTGGTTAGTGAAAGTTACTACTATTACATGGAAGTGAATAGTTGTATAATTGGAGCAAGTATTCAATAGAAAGAAAATCAAGTTGAATTTGTTAAAAGAATTACTCTAACATATATGTAGGAGTTGGGTAAATCAATCCTAGGCTTTTAAATCCTTGATCAATTTATTTCTTAATACTTTGCAATTTACTTTTGTTACATTGAAACCATTATACAACTACAAAGCCTCGAAGTTAATTGGTTAGATAAATTAGTTTGATTAGCAACTAGATTTCGAGTGTTCCCTGTGGGATTCGACCTCGGGACTTTAAGTAACGAGCTATATTTGCTGCGACCGCTTAGTCCTTTTTATAGGGCGTAGTTGGGCGTGATCAACCATCCAACAGCTACTGATGTTCGAAAATGGGTGTACAACAAGAGGACTTGTGGTATCCAAGTGTTCGAGATGAACAATTCTCAGTTCCTGTTTGAATTTCCTTCAAGAAGAGATGCTGAACACATTTTAATGGGGGATTGGAGTTGTAATAAATGTAATCCCAGTCTAAAATAGTGGAATCCGATAGCTGGTTGTGTTATCGAAAAATCCAGAAGCCCAAAAACTTGGATAAAAGTCGTGGGGTTACCAATAACCCTCTGGACACCTCATATTTTTAAAGCTATTAAGGATTTTTGTGGAGGGTGGATTCAAACTGACGAGGAAACAGTTTTGAAAAATCATATTAAATGGGCTCGAATTAAGGTAAAGGCCATGCAAGAGCAGATTCCGGCGATGGTGGAGATCGAAAGTAATGGTTTTTTTAGAATTCCAATTTAGTGTGAATCACCGGTGATGGTGAGAGCTGCTGAAGTTCAAACTTTAGGGAAAACCCCATCTACTATCCAGAGGATAGAGAATGATGATCAAGTTCAGACTTTGGGGAAAGCCCCATCTATTACCCAAAGGATAGAGAAGAGTTCCTGTCACATTGGTACTTCGATATCTGGAACTAAATTCAAAAGTGAGGTTGAAGCACGTGCAGGCACATGTGAGGAGGAGTTGGCAGATCCTAATTCTTTTAACTGTTTGGGCATAGTTAATGTGGATCAAAGGAAAACCCCATTATCTTTTAAAAAACCTAATCACCAGTCACATGCAATCTCTATTGAGGCCAAAGATCTGAGCCACAATTTTTATATTAACCCAATTGCTCAAGAGATGGAGCCCCGATCCGACTCAAGTATCCTTGATATTAAGTCGTTAGCGATTAAATTCTTGAATTCTCTTTCAGCCTGGAATCAAACTCAGCAGAACATAGAAACAACAACATCAACAAAATCTCTATCCCAGCTTTATCAACAGAATTCCAAAGAAACATGCAAGAAAATTTTAAAATTCAAAGAAGCGGACGAGGATGATATGGACAACATACAATATGGATCTAATTACCAAATCAGTGTAGGTGTTGAAGAGGATAAAAAATTTCAGCAAACAGAGAAAAATAAAGAAGAAGAAAAACAAGCAGAACACAGAGAACAAATCATGCAAAAAACTGAAAATTCTAACAAGGAGATTTGTGTTATTGAAGAGACTGAACCTGTAGCACTACAAGTTCAATTATCTCTAGACAATGCTACTGAGATAGAAGCATCACAATGGGTTAATTCTAATGTGTTAGAACTTAGCAACCAATATGGGGCAGTTTTTTAAAGATGTGAAAAGGAAGCTCTAGTACTCTTTTTTAAGCTAGATGAAAGAAGGAAAAATCTCAATCAACAAGGGGAGGGCAATAAGTGCAGAACACCTAGAAGAGTTGCCAAGAATGAACTTAAAAACCTGCAATCTGAACTCAATGAAGAAGTGGAGGGAGTTAGAAGAAGGGGGAAGAATCTCTTATTAAAGTTCTAATGAAGATCAATATAATATCTTGGAATGTAAGCGGAGTTAACGAGTTTTCAAAAAGGAAGCTAGTTAAGAGTTTAATTCTTGAGTGGAAAGCAGATTTGTATTGCTTTCAGGAAACAAAAACTGAAAAAGATGTGGAGAGTGTGGCCAAACAATTACGGCCAAACAGGTGGATGAATTGCGGTTACTTGAAAGCTGAGGGAACCAAGGGTGGAATACTATTGATTTGGGATAGTAGAGTATGAAAGGGGAACTGGTAGCAAAGGGGAACTTTTCAATAACTTATACACAGGGGAGA
The DNA here is from genome assembly GCA_029990575.1 of Petunia axillaris subsp. axillaris. Classification (NCBI taxonomy): domain Eukaryota; kingdom Viridiplantae; phylum Streptophyta; class Magnoliopsida; order Solanales; family Solanaceae; genus Petunia; species Petunia axillaris. The sequence continues at coordinate 47,985,933 of JARKNS010000002.1, read as the reverse complement.
GGCAGTTATGTTGGGAGGAGATAGCAACTTCCAGGGGATTATACGAGGGTCCATGGGTTGCCTGTGGTGATTTCAACACTAACAGGTACATGAATGAAGAAGAAATTGCAACATGATCACTAATGCAATGTCTAATTTCTCGGAGTGGATAGAAGACATGGAATTACTTGATCCTCCTTTAATTGGGGGTAGATTCACTTGGTTTAGGGGAGTCAATCACATTAGTGCGACCAGGCTAGATAGATTTCTCTATTCAAGGGAGTGGGAAGAGTCTTTAGAAACATCAAACAAAACTTGCTACCCAGGCCGGTATCCGACCACACTCCAATACTTCCACAATGTGGAAATTGGGATCAAAGTAGAGCTTATTTTAAATTTGAAAATTGGTGGCTGGGAGTGGAAGGTTTTAATGAGAAAGTACATCAGTGGTGGTCCTCATTCCAGGTCTCAGGCAGCCCAGACTTCATTTTGACAACAAAACTCAGGATGTTGAAAGGAAAACTCAAGGAATGGAGCAAGAGCAGATTTGGAATAAAAAAAGAACAGTTTACTTGATGAATTAAAGGAACTTGATCAATTGCAGGATGAGAGAGATCCAAATGAACATGAGATGATGATTAGGGCAACAGTGGTAGTAGAACTAGAAGAATTGGCAAAAAATGAAGAAGCAAGTTGGAGACAAAAATCCAGAGTGTTGTGGTTAAAACAAGGAGACAAGAATATTAGATTTTTTCAAAGAATGGCCACTGCTCATAAGAGGTACAACTCTATTGACAAATTTATGATAAATGGGTAGGAGGTGTCGGAACCAGGTTCTATAAAGGAGAGCATTGTGGATTTCTACACTAATTTATACTCATAAACAGAGACATGGAGACCTACTTTTGAGTATACTAACTGCCCAAAAATCACACAGGAGGAGCAACAATGGTTACAAAGACCTTTCACCGAAAGAGAAGTCCTAGAGGCTTTAAAGCAATGTGATGTGGACAAGGCCTCAGGCCCAGATGGCTTCACTATGGGTTTTATCAAGGCATGCTGGAACACGTTGAGAAAAGATGTGATGGGAACTATTCATAACTTTCATCAAAATGAGATCTTTGAGAAGTCAATAAATGCTACCTTTGTTGCCTTGATACCAAAAAAACATGGAGCTCAAGATCTGAAGGATTTTAGGCCAATCAGCCTAATTGGAGTCGTATACAAAATCATTTCAAAGCTCATCACAGGGAGGTTGAAGAGTGTTATTGGGAAGCTAGTTGATGATCACCAAATGGCTTTCATCAAAGGTAGACAAATCAGAGATACAACTCTTCTAGCAAATGAACTGGTAGATTCGAGAATCAAAGAAAAAAGACCTTGTCTTATTTGTAAATTGGATCTGAAAAAAGCTTACGACCATGTCAATTGGGCTTTTCTCCTGAAAATTTTGAGAGACATGGGCTTTGGCAACAAATGGATAAACTGGATTAATTTTTGCATTTCAACTGTTAAGTTCTCAGTCATTATTAATGGGAGTCCAGAAGGATTTTTTCAGGCACATAGGGGGTTTAAGACAAGGTGATCCTTTATCACCTTTTCTATTTATCCTAGTGATGGAAGGGCTTAATCATATGGTTAGGACTGCTAATCTAAATGGATGGATCAAGAGCTTTGGAACAATGAATAGAACAGGAGTAAATTTGCAAATTTCTCGCCTATTATATGCAGATGACTCCTTGGTACTTTGTGAGGCAGAAGTGGAACAAATCAGGCATGACAGGGTCATCTTGACAATCCTTGAAGCACTTTCAGGTTAGTATGTAAACATGGATAAGAGTTCTTTATTCCCTGTAAACCAAGTGGATGATTTACACTCTCTCGCTGTTAACTTAGACTGTCAAGTAGGTTCCTTACCTACAAAGTATCTAGGAATGCCTTTGGGGGCAAAAATCAAGTCCAAGCAAATCTGGAATGAGGTACTGGAGAGATGTGAGAAGAAGCTGGCTAGATGGAAGAGTCGTTACCTCTCTATGGGTGGTGGATTAACCTTGATAAATTCAGTGATGGATGTTCTTCCTACATACATGATGTCTCATTTTCCCATTCCTAGGAGTGTGGAGAAGAGACTAGATACTCTCAGGAGAGAATTTTTGTGGCAAGGGAATAGAGAAATGAGAGGCATAAATCTAGTTAGATGGAAAACTCTAACCCTAAGCAAACAACAAGGAGGGTTGGGAATTAGAAATTTGAAAATCCATAACCAAAGTCTTTTACAGAAATGGCTGTGGAAATTCAGCACTCTAGAAAATGCTTTGTGGAGGAAGTTCATTGCTATGAAATATGGACTAATGAATCAATGAATCACCAAGGAAGTCAAATCAACTTATGGCTGTAGCGTTTGGAAATCCATTAGAAAGTTATGGCCTACTTTCAGCGGTAATACTACTATCAGTGTTAGGAATGGCATGATGATTTCTTTCTGGAATGATCATTGGATTGATCAAGATAATCTGAGAAGCATATTTCCAAATTTTTATGCTACTAGTCTTCAACAACATGCATTGCATGGACAAGTTTAGAGCCCACAAGGATGGAATTTGAGTTTTAGAAGATTATTGAATGATTGAGAAGTGGAAAGAGCTGCTATATTATTTCAAACTCTTTTACCTTATGGAGGTATATCAGAATGTGTGGATAAAATTGTATGGAAACTGAATAAGAAATGAGTCGTCACAGTAAAAGATGCATATTGGAAATTGAACTACAATGGCTCAATGATTGAATCTTGGCCTTAGAAGCACATCTGGAGGGTCAAAATTCCTTTCAAAGATTCATGTTTTGTTTGGTTGGTGATGAAGGAGGCACGTCTAACCCACGAAAACATACAAAGAAGATCAGATTTGCTCAAGTTGTTTTCTATGTGGACATGAAGTGGAAAGAAACGCACACTTGTTTCTACATTGCAAGATAACTATAAATCTGTGGAACATGTTCTTGTGTATGATGGGGGTAAAATGGGTTATGCCTAGGAGCACAGTGGAGCTGCTTATAAGCTGGAATGGTATCGGTAGAAGAGGTATTCACACGGACAAATGGTCTATAATTTCTAGATGCATATGGTGGATAGCCTAGAAATAGAGGATTTTTAGGTGCTTTGAAGACAAGGCCAACTCCTTTCAGAAGATCAAACTCAACTGCCTTTCTTTGTACTATTTTTGGTGTAAACAGGAATTCCTGGAAGATGTAGGAGACTTGCTAGAGTTTATAGGCTCCTCGTAATTAGTGTAACTAATCAGGATTTTCCTTTTTTGTGGTTTGTTTGGGTTTTTAGTCCTTTTATTCTTCTAGAGTTGTAATTATAGATCTCAGCATCACACTGATGTTGAACTTTACAGATATATGAAAATCTTGTTATCTTTAAAAAAAAAAAAAGGAAAGAGTTCTCATCATATAAACCTCCTGGTTCTTCTGCTTATAATGCCTTTACAGACAGTTCTATTGGGAACATTGCACATATGACACAAAGTCAAAACTGTCAAGGAAATCAACAATGGCATTCATAGACATCTCACTTCCAAAGTCAAGATAGGCCTCAACTGGATCAAACAAGGACCTGCACCTTCTCAAAGGAACAATATGAACAATTTCTTCATATTCTAGGCAACAGTGTCAACAACACCTCTAACTCTTCAGCTAATATTGCAGGTATAAACAGTGTTCTACTAGTGTCTAATGCACAAGAATGGATCATAGATACTGGTGCCACCAATCATATGGTGTCTGACATTGGCTTAAGAGATCAAAAAACAATAGTCAAAAGTATGAATCACAAAAGAGTATTTCTGCCCAATGGAGATATCTCTCATGTGACTCACACTTACAATTTCTGACAAGAGTAGTGTAGGCAATGTCTTTCATATTCCTCAGTTCAAGTACAATCTCCTCTCAGTATTTAAGATGTCACAGGAGCTAGGATGCTCAGTAACTTTCTATCCTAAATTCTGTGTATTTCAGGATCTCTACAATGGGAAGATGAAGGAGATTGATAAAGAGCAAAAGAGTCTGCACCTGCTGGTGAAACATGATCAGTCTGCTGGAAGAAGTAAATAAGTAAGCTTAGCTGTGAATAGTGTAAATAATGAGGATGTTAGTATGTGGCACAGAAGGCTAGGACATGCTTCCTCTAATGTTCTAAAAAGGATAATGCCTGGTGTAGCTGGAAAAATAGCAAATGTAATAGATAGGTGTTTCGTGTGTCCTTGTACTAAACAAGTGAGGTTACCATTTCCTACTAGCAACACTACTAGTAAACACTATTTTGATTTGATTCATGTTGATGTCTGGGGGCTATACAAAGTGCCTATTGTTCATGGTCACAGATACTTTCTTACAATTGTTGATGATCTTTCTATAATGACTTGGGTATTTTAGTGAATCGATCTCGGTCAGTCGTTTCGGGAGATAGTACTCCGATTTACGTGCCAATAATTTTAAAATCTTTGTAAGGTCCATTGGGACTTATCTGTAAAATTTGAGCTAAATCAGACATCGTTTGGTAGGCATCAGAAGAAGGTTTCAGTTCGATAAATATTAAAAAAGAGATTTTTAAGCTCGATTTTGGCGAATGAACTCCGATTCGAAATCCGAAAGCGCCGTCAGGTTCGTATGATTATTTGTGACTTTTGTGAACTTTCGAAAGTGAACTTCGAGATTGTTCGGCTAGTTTCCGCTTAAATGCCGAAAGTTAAATAATTTGACTTTTTTACCATTTAATTTGCATATTGAGTTTCGGGAGTCCGATTTGAGATCCGCCTTAGCAAGTGTGTTACATATATTTTGTATAATTTGTATGCAAAAATTGGAATTATTTCGAGTATAATAGGGTACCGTTTTAATTTTTAAAAAGAAAAGAAATTATAAAAAAATAAAAGGAAAAAGAAAAGAGAAAAGACAAATGAAAAGAAAGAAACTGAAATTGAAAGGCGGTGGGCATGTGCAGGGATATATATATCCCTTAATAACGAGCAGCAGTTCGAAGCTCAAAAGAAAAGAGAGCAGAAAACGAAACGCAACAGAGAAAGGAAACAAAATGCTAGAAAATGAGAAAAGAGCCGGAGAAAAGTAGAATTTTTATCCTGAAACATTCAGGTAATGATCTTAATATATTATTTGAGTTTATTACGTATGTTTGAATATATTTTTACAGTAAAAATTGGGATATTAGACATCGTTTTAATAAGTTCAACTAATGGTTTAAAGGGTCAATTGGACCTCGATAATGAAATTGATTATATATTCATACTCAGTGAGTTATGGTAACATATAAATGTAATTTTTTTAGAGTTTGTTTATGTGACCTTAAACCATGTACATAGGTCTGGCCTGCGTATTGCGTATGCAAATAGGGTATCAAGTTCCTAATCGAATTGCCCTAAGATGTAGGGAATGAAGCCTTTAGCCTAATGTGATATATTTTTCTGCTTATTGAACACAGTAGGATCGTTTGGCAATGAATCCAAAAGGATAAAGTGGTTGTTGGGTAACAGTGTTAACTTTGGAACGAGGTACGTGTTTATATCCATTTCTTTGGAGGCACCTGGCCTCGTGGATTTTCTACCACGTGTTCCTTACGTGTGTAGCTGCCGATAGGCGTACTCATTACGCCTTAGCTTTGGATTTACATTGCATATTAAATGTTATGTTCTGTTGTTGGTATTGCATTGAGGATCTGAGCATTGCACTCTAGCTGTGAGTTAGAATCTGCTCCCCGGCTGTCGATGAGAGTCCCGCGCCGGTGAAGGGTTATTATTGCATCACATTGCATTCATATGCATTATATGTCATTCATATGCATTACATTGCATATGATATTGGGTGCAGGAGTATTCCGCCCCAGGAGCAGGAGTATTCCGCTCTTATGCCAGATACTGAGTGCAGGAGTATTCCGCCTCAACTTTACATTATATCGGGTGCAGGAGTATTCCGCTCCAGAAGCAGGAGTATTCCGCTCTTATGTCAGATACTGAGTATAGGAGTATTCCGCCTCAACTTTACATTATATCGGGTGCAGGAGTATTCCGCCCCAGGAGAGTGCAGAAGTATTCCGCCTCTGGTTTATATCATATCGGGTGCAGGAGTATTCCGCCCCAGGAGCAGGAGTATTCCGCTCCAGTTGGTTATCAGATTGGATTCCTCTCGAATGCAGGAGTATTCCGCTTCGAGATGGGATGACGGGCACATGTGACCCTTTGCATCATATTTCATTTCATTTCATTTCATACCATTGTGTAAACTTGTGGTACATAACTACTGTTCTGCCTAGACGTGCATTGCTTATTTGTTGATATGCTTCTGGCTCGTATTCCTGGTTGAGTTTATGGTTTCAAACGTGTTTCCGGTGGTTATCTGGCTCTGCCTTTTTATAATTTAAACAAGAAGAATTTGGTTTATCTGTTTCTTATCCCTGGCTAACTATCATATTCTTTGAGGTGGCTGGTCTGCCCCACTTATTGAGTCCTTTTGACTCCCCCTTGTTTGTTGTTTGTTTCTTGTCTATCTATTTTGTTTCGGCAGGTTCGCTACAGGATCGAGTTCGCCACGTTGTGAAGAAGCGAAGACGACTTCAGCTGTCAGGGTGAGCCAGATTTTATTGCGGATGCCCACCAGTTTATTGTTTATTATTTCAGTTGCATTTTGCTCCCTTCAGTAGGTATCTGTCTTCTTTTGTACTCTTAGATGTCTAATCTGGATAGCCCTAAACATAGTATGTTGGGTAGTCAGCTGTAATTTTTTTTGTACAGCTTAGAGGTATTAGTATGTTTGTATTTTTTTTCTAAGTCTTGTCCTTATTTATGAATTGTTATATTTATTTTCCTAATTTAATTGGTAAGGGTTTGCCCGACGGGTCTAGGGGAGGATGTTGGGTGCCCGCACGGCCTAACCGGATTCCGGGTCATGTCATTTAGTTGACACTGAAATCTGATGTATGTGTAGTACTAAAACAATTCTTCTCCTATGTGAAAACTCAGTTCAATTATGGTAAAAGTGATCAGAACTGATAATGGAACAGAGTTTCTTAACTCTGTCTGTAATAATATGTTCAAGGAACTTGGGATCTTTCATCAAAGGTCCTGTGCTTATACTCCACAGCAGAATAGAATAGTTGAGAGAAAGCACAGACATATCCTTGAAATCACTAGAGCTGTAAGGTTTCAGGCCAATGTTACTCTCAAGTTCTGGGGAAGCTGTGTATTAGCTGCTGTTTATCTCATTAACAGGATGCCCACAACTGTACTAGATCATCTTTCTCCCTATGAAAGGCTTTATCACAAGAAACCATCCCTAGGGCACTTAAGGGTGATAGGGTGCCTATCTATGCAAAAATTGTCAATGAATCAGACAAACTAAAGTCAATGAGTAAGCCATCTGTTCTTATGGGCTATTCAGAAGTTCAAAAGGAATACATCCTCTATGATCTGGGCAATAAGCAGTTCTTCATCAGCAGAGACGTGATTTTTAGAGAAAATATATTTCCTTTCAAGTCACTACAAGCATCATCTCCATTCTCCACTATTTGTTCATAATCCCACAGTGTCAGATGAAGAATCACTACAGTTCATTAAAGATTCTGAACTTCATCAAGATATCCTAGAAGCTGGTCAAAAGATAAATCTAGACTTTCATCTCCAAGAACCTGAAGAAAATGTTACATCAGCTGATATGACATCTAAACAATCATCAAACAGTGCAGATCAAGCAGTAGGTCATGAAAATGTAGTACCTGTAGAACAATCAGTCACACATGTGCCTAATGCTACTAAATCAGGTAGACAAACTAACCCCCCAGTCTGGATGAAAGACTTTGTATCTCTAAATGTTCATCAGGATCACCCATGCTCCTTAGACAACTACCTATCCTATGACAATATTTCTCCCAAATATCAAGCCTACATAGCATCATTCTCAGCTACAATAGACCTAAATCTTACTCAGAAGCTGCAAAGAATTCTAAATGAATAGAAGCTATGAAAGTTGAGATTGAAGCTTTACAGGATAATCACACCTGGGAGATTGTAACTCTTCCTAAAATAGTCAAAGGAAGGCATTGATTCTCAAGAAACCTTCTCACCTGTTGTGAAAATGGTAACAGTTAGAATAGTACTATCGATTGCAACTGCAAAATAGTGGCACATTCATCAGATGCATGTCTATAATGCATTTCTTCCGGGTGATCTATTTGATGAAATCTACATGGACCTGCCATAAAGTTTTAAGAGCCAGGGGAGAATCAAGTATGCAGACTCATAAAATCATTGTATGGGCTTAAGCAGGCTCCAAGACAATGGAATGCAAACTTGTCGGAGGCTTTACTGAGGTTTGGCTTTAATCAGAGTCAGCTGGATCATTCACCATTTACAAAAAGAACCAGTGGAAGTATGATAGTTGTCTTAGTTTATGTGGATGATATGTTAATAACTGGAGACAATCTGAGATTGATTCAAGACACTAAAAAGGCCCTGCAACAAGCCTTCAAGATGAAAGACTTACGGGAACTAAAGTACTTCTTAGGTATTGAGTTTGCAAGGTCATCTCAAGGAATTCTTATGCACCAAAGAAAGTATGCTTTGGAACTGATCTCTGAGTCTGGACTAAGTGATGCAAAACCTGCACCTACACCTATAGACCCCACTATCAAACTAACTACTAAGGAGTATGATGAGCATGTAAGGAAGAAAGACACAAGCAAAAATGGACTTGATGATAGACTCTGCTCTCTAATCCAGGAAGCTATCAAAGGTTAATTGAGAAACTGTTGTACCTAACTATCATAAGGCCTGATATAGCATTTAGTGTACAAACACTAAGTCAATTTCTTCAACAGCCCGACAGCCTCACATGAACTCAGCATTAAGAATAGCCAGATATGACAAGAATCAACCAGGACAAGGGGTATTTCTATCCAGTAAAATGCAAAACTCTATCACTGCTTATTGTAATGCAAACAGGGCTGCATGCCCCTTTTATAAAAGATCAAGTCACTGGATTCTTTGTTAAGCTGGGAGAGTCACTAGTGTCCTGGAAATCAAAGAAACAAATCACTATATCCAGAAGTTCTGCAGAAGCATAATATAGAAGTTTGGCTTCAGTTACGGCTGAACTAACTTGGCTTGAAGGTCTGGTAAAAGAAGTTAGGATGGAAATTGTATCTCCTATTATGGTGTTTAGTGACAGCAAATCAGCATTGCAGATAGCAGCCAATCCAGTGTTCCATGAAAGAACAAAATATATTGAGATTGACTGCCACTTTATAAGGGAAAAATTCAGAAATGGCTGATTGAAACTGAACACATCTCCACCAAGAATCAGCCTGCAGATCTTCTGACAAAAGGATTGAACATTTTGTGTATTTGATGTCCAAGCTAGGATTGTCTAACATCTTTACTCCTCCTAGCTTGAGGGGGAGTGTTAAGTAAGCTGAGTTAGTTAAATCAGAGAATTAGCACGTAGGGGCATTTTGGTCATTTTACCTATTTCGTATTTTAGTTAGGATTAGTAGAGTTAGTTAAATACCTAATTGTATAGAATTACTTTCAATTTAGTTAATGAAATAATTCCCATTCTCTCTCTCTGATCTCCTCTTCCTCTCCTCATCTCTTTCCGTCAATCATCTTCTTCATATCATCTAAATAACTACACTTTGTCTATCTTCTACTTCAATCTCATCGTTTGTACTATCATGATCATTGATGTCACTTCCATCATAAAGAACTAAACACCAGGATCATCACCATTGCCATTACCAAACAAATAAAATATTAAAGCAAAACACCCTTGATTTTAAGAAAAGTTAGAAGAGATCATAGTGCACCCTCTACTTCCGCCATGCCAGTTGCAGGTTTTGGGATCTAAAAATACCAATTTCTTTTGGAAGTCGGACGTAACATGATTACCATATGTATGATCTTAAAGGACAATGAAAGATTGCAGGGCTCTAATGAACGTGAACTATGGTAAAGAACATCCTCTTTATTTCTAGCATAAAAGAAACACTACACAGAAAAGTGCAAGACAATTCAAAGGTAAGTCTTATCTTTTCTGTCATCACACGAAGAGCAACTTGAGAATGAACCCTCAAAAACTTAAGGTTGTCCAAGGTCGTCGATTCTCAAAATTTGTTCACAAAGCAGAAAAATGCACCATGGCATTGGTACAAATATGTTGCATCACATGAAGGGAGACTTTTGCTAGTTCTAAGTAATGGAATTGATTGGTTCCTAACTCAAATCTATCTTCATTCAGAAGCGTATGATTCAAAAAATCAATCAGTCAATTCTATTTTCATTTAGAAGGATTCAGGAAAGCTGCATAGCTACAATGTGCACATTCAGTTAAACAGGTTTCAGCTAAGCAGACACACTGTCACCAAAAAGTAAAATTAACACGGATCAATTTGACGTTCGGGTAACATGCCTCGAATTTCTACATTGCTACTGGTTCCTCTGCTAGTCATCCTTTAGCCTCTCTGTGAAAAAGGAACACTGGCCCTTCTCAGATCCATTCCAGTTGAATCTGATGTGCGCGTTTATTTGAACGGCGCATGCAAAAGGTAGTGATAGTCGGTTATGGTCTCTTTTGGTGAACAGAATACGCAGAAACAGGAGATATCTAAGAGGAAGTTCTGGTCTTATCCTTCTTTACTTAAATAAATAGAAACAAAAACAAGAATAAAAGGAGATATCTAAGAGCAAAGTCACAGAGACTTACATAGATTTCAAAGGGAGAAGGAGAGGCAAATCTGGCTCCTTTCCAAGTGCTGGTGCATGGCAAAGCAGCAGCGTACTGTGCAACCTTCCATTCTAGATCTCATAGCAGGTTCATTTGCTGGTGGGAGTGCTTCTCCTATTACCTATCCTCTTGATTTAGTTCGAACTAAATTAGTACGAGGTAAGACAACATCTTCTTTGGTCCGAAATCAATCGCTTATTTCCTGCTTCCCTATCACCCACCTTGCCTCTTCACTCTCTCAAAAAGCAATATCAGACCAGACATATTTGGCAACTTGATCAAATTTAACTTCTCCTAAGGTAATCAGCTGAATTCCTGTTACTGTCACACGAGCAAATTTCTACTGATTTGCATGTGATCGATCGTCTAGGTTACTGGATCCCAGAAATTGCATGTACAAGGGCTTGCTACAGGTGAAAAATTACAATAGGGATACGGGGCTGCTTTTCAAAGAGTATAAGGAAGCTGGAATAAGAGGGCTGACCATGGTGATGGTACGAAGTTTCACCTTATTATAATTCTGCTTGGGCTTTTTATTAGTTAGTGACTATATTCTGTTTCAAGCACCATCACTTTATGGAATCTTCCCATATGCGGGACTAAAGTTTACTTCTATGAGGAAATGAAAGCCACGTTCCTAAGGAGTACAGCAAGCCTATCGCAGTAAAACTAGCATACTTTATGAAGTCACAGTAAAACTAGCATGTGGAGCTGTTGCAGGACTTCTAGGTCAGACTTTCACTTATCCCCTAGATACTGTGAGACGGCAGATGCAGGTAATATTTTCCTGTGACCAGCAGTTGGAATGACAAACATGAAATAACATTTTCAGGTACAGCAACTATCTGCATCTAAGCAGCCATGAATCGAAAGGAACTCTTGATACTCTTGTTATGATTGTACAAAGACAATCCTAGATATAGATGGAAGCAACTAATTTTCTGGGCTTAGCCTCAATTATCTTAAGGTAAGGGAACAACCGCGTTTTGCTTGCTTCTATTCTATCTTGTAGGGGGAAAAGAATGAGTATCACTCCAGTACGGTTTCTAAATTAGCAAAAACCTCCTGACCTATAGAAAAAGAGTAAGGGCCACCAGTAACGCATTTTAACACCTGACGAGATATAGGAGATGCACCCATTTGCACACCTTCTCTCACACCACTCCGGTCAAAATTAAGTAAAAGTCGAGTTCGAATTCCAAAATATCCTTCTTCTCTAACATTAGAACCCTCTATAATAAAAATTAATCAAAAGCATAGTTTCTTTTATTTATTTATTTATTTATTTGAGTATAGCATTACATGATTTTTCCCAATTCATACTTTTTAAATTGTATGATCTAGATATTGTGACTATGTCTAAAAGAATACTACTTACTATTTTTCAATATGATGTGTTAAATCAAAATTCGGAATTGAACAAATTTGAACACTCAAGCAGATTGAGATTAAACATGTCAAACTATTGTTTACTTGGAAAACTTGGAATAGTAAATATGATTCATTACTCTAAATAAGCACATGACTCATAATAGATAAAATACTGTGAAACAAATAACAATTAGAGTTAACTAGAGAATTATATAATATTATTCAATTTATCTGGAAAAATCTTCATGTGCTACTGCTTTTAGGTTGAAGAAGAAATAAGAAGCTGTTGAGCATTCCAAAGTACAAATTTTCTAATTGAAGGGTATGTTAATAAGGTATTTACGGGAAAACAAATGAAAACATTTGACTGGTTAAGGTTACTGGAAGTATAAGAAGGGTCTCAGCCTACTTTTCTTGGTAAAATGCAAGTAGCTAGAACCGAAAGTGGGTAATATTCTATGTTTGCTATGCTATATTTTACTAGCTATTACTGGCCAAATCCAAGTAAAGAAATTAAGGTTGTATTATCCGTTGCAATTGGATTTACTGTGTATGAGGTGATGAAAATCAAACCTGAGAGTATCATCACGAGAAGAAGCTGTTGTAGAGGTTGTTACCAGACGCAGAAATAGATCTTCCCTGCACTCTTGACAATACTTTTTCAGGCTCAGATAAGCAGTTGATTCAGTAACCTATTTAGATGAGACTACTGCTAGTTGCACCTATAACTATGTAGGATCCTTTCTGAATGAAACACAGTTACATTGCAAATGTGTAGATGAAGCTTGACTTTTTGTAAGTGAAGGCTCTCATTCCATAAGTTTACTCACCTGTTAACTCTATTCTTGGACTGAGTCTTTCCATTTCTACATCAGTATGACCTGAACTATAAGTAGCAAAGCTCCAAGTGCTTGACCAGCTAAGTGCAAATTTCAAACTCCGATTATCTTTAAATCCTTTCCAGAGTGCTAAAGTGCAATTGTTTAATATGCATCATTTGTTGCAGTTGCTATTACACATTCAGGAGGCCTTTTAGTCCTTGTTGGTAACAGAAACTGATAAAGAAGGTCGTAGAACTTGCCAATAAAAAGAAGTAGAAAATTCATTGTAATTGTTTTACCTAGCAAAATAATCATATAACTTATGTACAATCTGATATTATCATGTAAACACGATTCCAAAGACGTCTGCTTCCACGTAGATTTACATGTTAATTCTACAAACAAAAATGCAGTAATAGCTTCAATCTAGACTAGTGGACTTCACCAATAGTCATTGCAGGAGCATTTACCATCTCTGAAATGATGAAACCGCTTGTTATCCCTGACAATCAACTCTCTTCCGACAATCTTGGACATAATCTTAATCGCATTGTGACAGTCACCGCATATCCTTAGGTTCTTGATGATCCTAAGAGTTGTTCTTGCCGGAGTACTAATTAAACCATATGCAATAGCCAATCGTTCACTATGATACATCAGTGCTTGCTCCTTAGCCGCCTCATCAATATCATGAAGCACATACCTTGTGTCTGGTACATAACCAGCATCCCTCATTTGCCCGCTCAAGCCTTTCAATTTGTCATATGAATCTGCCATATATGGAATCATGCTCTTGAACTCATTAGTTCTATCCTTACCCTCAAGCATATTAAACTCAGAGTGCCTCTTCTGAAACGGTGCAGGGGGCTGCTTATCAGCCATATTTCTAGAAGAATGTAGCGCAATTAACAACTCCTCAGCTCGATCTTCAAGTTCAATATCCCCGTGAATTCGTGCAAAGTTGATAATGGCCTCCCACACTTCTCCTGTAGGATCAATAGGCATGTCTTGTACAAACTCTAGAGCTTCATCCAAATGCCCTGATTTCCCTAAAACATCAATCATCCCTAAATAATGCTCAATCCCGGGAACAATGCCATACTCATTCTTCATTAACTCAAAATACATAAAACCTTTTCTCACATCACCCTTACTAGCACAAGCCAAAAGCACCGCCAAAAAAGTGTCCCCATCGGGCGCCAATACCTTAAATTTTCTCATACGCTCAAACATAAACAACCCACTCTCGCCATCTCCGCTCTCAGCATACCCACTAATCATCATATTCCATAACTCCAATTTCCTTTCACGCATTTTATCAAACACTTTCCTCGCATCCTTCATGCTCCCATTCTTAACGTACATTTCGACCAACTTACCATTCAGTTCGACATTGTTACTATAAGGGGAACGCAATAAGAGTTCATGCACCTTCTTGACAACGTCGAAAGACACAATGTTCGAGCTCAATAACGTATAAAAAACTCGAAAGTCAGGAGCAGGAAGGCCTTGTGCAATGTAGTCGATTACTTGATCAATCTTGCCTTCATTGCACAAAGTCAGCAAGTCAACATCAGGTGGTGGTGTTGAAGGAATAGCTTCTACTTTTTGAATTGTAGTAGTGGTTTTGTGTTTGTTGTTCCGGCGCGGTCTTGATGGTGGGGCAGCGGCGCAGAGCAGAACAGAAGATGGTGGAAGACGGAATTTGAAGATGGAGTTACCCAATCCAGTTGCAGGTAATGAGGAGAGAGACGCCATTGCAGAGGCTAACTCTTGCCTATTCCCACCGCTTTATGTTATCGACTCACTACCATGCTTTACAATGCTGTTATCTGCTTTAACAAATATCTTTCGACAAAATGACATAAATAATCCTGAGGGTAGTTCAAAATGTCCTCCAAATATACGGCTGAGCATATTTTAGCTAGCGTTTTGGGAGGAGTATTTTAAATTTTTATTTCAAATCAGCTAAGCGTTTATTTATGAAATTTGCACAAAAATGTAGAATTTGGAATTCAAAAATCGTGCTTCAAATTTCTAAGTCCATCATAGACAGGTAATTCTCCCTATATTTTAGGGGATATGTTATCAACTACTATATCCCATAACATAACTATCCTATTTTTCTTTTCCTAATTATTCGTGAATCACCTAATAATCTAATACTAGGTTGGTTCGCCCGTGCCAGCACGGGCCCAACGTTAGATTTCAATGTTTTTTACTAATCTAAATGGTTTTGTAGATATATTGATGCGTGAATAAATTAAATTAAGAGAACTATAATTTATTTTTCTTCACATAAAGATACAATTAAAAAAAAGTGGTAGGTTCTTGGTAATATAGAAGAAAAATTATCTGAACGGAAAAATTCAATTGAGTTTCTTATTGTAGCATATGTTACACAACAAAAAAATTGACATCTCATCGATAAATATACATCATTTCCAATAACAACAAAACTTACGTTATTCTGATGATGAAATGCAAGAAAAGTTGTTTTTGGAGGTGGATCAACCGAGTCGGCTGAAGAAGTGTATCTGAAAACTGAATTTAAAGAGCAAAGCCATCTCATCAATTCATGCACATTCCTTTAACCAATTTATTAATCGTTTCTAAGCAATAGCTGAATAGCACCACCACGCATATATAAACATCTAGGAGTAGAATCTTAATTTCTGAAAACCCAAGCATGTTAATGTGTTATCAGTTCTACATCTGAACAGAAGAATCAACAATCCTCTACAGGGTAAAAGTCATCTAGTGCATTAAATCTAGCAGTTTGCTAAGTTGAGGAGTGCGTTTCATCTATAAGAAGAGTTAGCTACCACCCCTTTTTCCTGAAAAAATGTGACAAACTATATAAGAATTAACTTGCATTCATCTATCTAATGAACAATAGTGAATATGTTGAATAAGAAAGGAAAAATACCTGTTGATAGGGTAATCTTTGGATCTGATGTACTGTAGGCAACCATCGTTTTGTGTATACATTATCAGCTCATGTTGCATTGGAGAGTAAAGATATGAAAACACTTCAAACTATAATTTAAGATAAAACATACAACATGCAAAAGTTTATAGACAATGATGTGGATTAACTTAAAAAATTACTCATTAATTAAAAAAAGGAAAAAAGACAGAAATCATGTATGTATGCTGCAACAAGGAAGCATTTTTGCAGCATTTGAGAAAACTTGTTGCCGCTTGTGCATTCAGAAGTCACATAATGAGGTTAAGAGTTACACCTCAACAATGGAACAAAACTTGAAGGAAGAAAATGATGTTGTCCAACAATTCTACTGAAAGTTGTTACTATGTATTGGGGAAAATCATATTTGCTGAAATAGATGATACACAGTAGTTGAGTTGAGGACAAGGTAATAAGGATTGGCGTTAGCTAAGGTGAATTCTATGAGAATATAGGTTTCATTAAGACATCAAACATGGTGGTATATTAGAAAATATAATTTTCTATCTTAGTTATCCCCATTTTAATTGATGAAAGCAAACAAACTTGTTAAAGCTGGCTCTAACACAATTCAAAAAATCAATAGAACTCTTTCTGACTTTGCTTTCTATCTCTGATCATATCAAGAAAAAAAAGTCTTTAGCTTCACATCTTGCCTATTTTAAGGCTTATTCTTCCATTGTGATTTCCTCCACTATCTCCCTTATTTATGATAAAACAGAAAGGAAAAGTCATAGTTGAAACAGACGTAAGAGGACAATGAGATTGACGTTAGAAGTAAGAGTGCGATTCTGAGTAGAAGACATTACAGAACGTAAAAAGAAATAGTAAATGACAATTTCGTTGAAAATAAAATGAAAGACCATCGTTTTACTTACCAGCTCAATGTAAAGAATCTGTTGTTTGATGTTGTTTTTCTTGACAGGAAGCTTCCTATATGCTTTAGAATCAATACTTAAAAACTTCATTATTCTTGGCTGTGATCAGCTCTAAGCTCTCATAAGGAGTATCAAGTACAAAGTGTTGGCATCAGGGAGAAAGATGTACCTTTGTTTCAATTTTTCTTGTTGGTTTATAGGAAACTAACAAAAGGAGGTTTATGTATAATGTTACCACATATTTCATTTTCTATCATCACAACTCCTCCAATTCAAGACCTTTGCGCAACATCTACTTTTGTTAACTTCTTGAGCAGACCCAACAACCTAGACGTGCAGGAGTGCTTCTTTAGCTTTACAGTAACACTTAATTCAGAGAAACCACCGAAAACAACTCCTGAATAAACAACATGTAGTTTTAAGGTTGACATATCAAGTAAATATAAAACTTCGAATGCACACATAAAGAGACCAAAGAAAATTCCAGCAGCAACAGGTTTTAACCTCAGTAAAATATATTGCCTTGAACCACAAAAATGTCGCAGCCGCAGTAAATACCAATTGAGATCTGTTTACTGCAATTTAACCTAATGAATGGACGATGCTTCAATTAATTTAGTGTCTGCAGTTAGCATATGATATTTTAACAATCAAAATTACTAAAGTATAGTGCCTAAAGTATTTTAACAATCAATATGCATAGGACAAGTAATAGCAGATACTCTAATTATTGAACCACAAAAATGGTAGAGGAGCTAATGCATTACATTATCTGAACTTCTACTACGTTTATGGAAATCTTTGGGCCTATTCGACTGGAAAGAACAATATTTAAAAAGAAATCATTCATTTTCGGGATCTCAAAACTGAACCAGCATGAAATGTAATTAAACTTCTTTGTATTACCTGTACTCTGAACCATCAGCAAGATATGCTCTCTAGCTTTCGCCGTTATACCTCTGTCTGGAATTTCTTTTCACAACATTACAGCTGTCGCCACTCTTGTCACTTCTGCGAAATAATGTTTTTTCTCCTTTTTGTATTCTTTCTGAATGGAGCTACGCAACGGAAAGCTCAGCTTTCTACTCTGCGAGGCATTGAAAATCTAGATCGGCTCAGAGAATCACTGTCACTATTTAGCCCTTCGTTCCACCAACAAAGAAGTCATCCTTGACTGTCTAATAATGACTCTGTATAATGATGGTGGAAATAACAGTTCAGTTATAGTTACACCAAATGCTTACTCAAACAAACAGAAATTCATTTTATAAAATACAAAAGTAAACATGATAAGGGAAAGGTTGAAAAATTCCAGACTAGTCAAGTTAACGATGATTAATCTAAAGTCCTATCATTGTCTTAAAAATGCAGTATTCAGTACATAAGGCAACAAAAGATATCAGAAGAAAAATAATCACAAAAGATCAATCAATATAACAACAGTAAAAAAGATGACAAAACCTAAAATAGAATAAGCACAATCAGGTAACAAAAACAGAGGACATGAAATACCTCACCTGTATGCCGTAACTTCGAACAAACATGACTTCATAGGCATGTGTCATGAAGGCACCATGAAGATTGAAGACTAACCAGTAACATGACTTGAACACTACAAGTGGAAAAATAATGATAAAATTATAAAACACTGAATACAAGGCACCATGAAGACTAACCAGTAACATGACTTGAACACTACAAGTGGAAAAATAATGATAAAATTATAAAACACTGAATACTGAGTTGAAGATTCAAGTAGTTGAACTAAATTAAAATTCTCTTCTTCATCCATATAAGAGCAGTGATGAGAGTAGTCAGTAGTTCAGACGTCCTTTTGCAGAATTTTCCTGGCATTGGCCTTTGATTCTTCTTTTCTTACACTCCTTTTACACTCCTGCTGTCAGATGTGAATATATTTGATGGGAAGTGACCAAAAAAGATGAAAAAAGGAGGATAGATTTATAGAAAAAAGCAACAATCGGAAACATAATTCGCAAATAAGTAAAACAAATGTAACATTACCTCGGGTTATAGCTTTGCAAATATCAGCCAGAGAGTAAGAAGGTTGGTGGTATTGATGGCCGGAAGTAATTCCATTTCTTTTTCAGCACACATAGCATACAGATTGAAGGAGGATAGATTTATAGCAAGGCCTTTTGAATAATTTCAGTGTACACTATATTATAAGTAGATTGATCATCATGATTATCTGCTGTAGGAGGTCGAATCAATATTTTTATACAGTTTGAACTTTTCGCTCTCGACAAAGCCACATATAATTGACCATGGGAAAAAACCGATTCACGTAAATAAATACCAACATAATCTAATGTTTGTCCTTGTGCTTTATTTACTGTCATGGCAAAACACAAGCGTACCGGAAATTGTGTTCTCTTAAAGGCAACAGGTAATTTTTCATCCTCCGAAGATAATAAAGGTATTCTAGGAATAAATACGTGTTTATCCTTGAAATCACCACTTGCAATTTAAGCGCTTATAACATGTGTCTTAAAATTACAGCATACTAACCTTGTACCATTGCATAAACCTTCGGAAGGATTTAAATTTCGCAATAAAATAATAGGACAATTTTCTTTTAACACTAACTTGTACGGAGGTAAGCCTGGAGGGTTTAACGTGTGTAAGAAATCCTCGAATTGACTTTGATCATTTGGTTCGATTGTTTCATCAGTAGCAGTAAATATCTTAGCATCTCTAGGAAATTGTGTTATGAGTCTTTCATTTATTTCGTCGACAAAATCATTCTTCGTTGTTAAAATAACGCGAGAAGTCATAAAAGAAGAATCATGAAAAGATGTAGATAAGTTCGGATATGTTACCTTAAATAAGAGATCCAACGATTCTTTTTCGGTAGTAAAAGGAATGATGAAAGGCTTCGGGATGTCTATTTTGTTATTACTAATTGTCATACTAATTCATATTTTACGATTTTTTACGAGGTACATCGTGGTGGAGTTACGAAAAGACGACAATTTCATAAAAATTCATTTTTCTCCTTCATTTTGTTATTCATTATTATTGCATCATTATTATTATCATTATTGTTTGCTGACTTAACTTTGTTTGTCTTTTGCGAGGTGCAATTCTTCAAGGAAAAAGCCAATTAATGAATTTGAACATTATTATTATTATTATATGCATGATTATTCGCCTATTTTTAGTTAGTTATTTATTATTTCATAATTCTTAGAATTCCAATTATAAGTCCGGCCGGTAACCACATTTGTGGAATCTGAGAGGTGCCTAACACCTTCCTCTTGGGTTAATTTGAACCCTTACTCAGAATTCTCGGTTCGTAGATCAAGTGTCGGAGTTAATATTAAAATTGGCTAGAAACAAAGTAGGTGCCCTAATACGCCTAATTAAAAAATATGTTAGGTGGCGACTCCTAAGTCTTTACCCGCAAGTCCCAATAAGTCGAGCCATGTTTCGAACCCTTATGGGGTCCGGGGTAAAAATGGGCGTCGATATTTATTAAGTGCCCTGCCTGTATCCTTTAAAATAGGAGTACAACAATGATGTTGTTCAAAATTGGCTACCCAGGAGCCATTCTCTTGTCTCTTTTCTTCATGTGTGCAATGTATCATGCTTAGGCTTGAGATAAAAATGATTCTGAGTTGTTTCTTCTGTGAAAACTGATTATTTTGGTAGCATGGTTGGAGTCCCATCTTTCCTGAAAGTCTTTACACCTAAAAAGCATAAGAAGCATGATTAATTAGTGTCATTATTTAAAATTTTGAATAAACAGGGGCTATATGTGTTCTGCTTGCCTAGATGAGACTATTTCTGAAAACTAAACTCGCCCCTCTTTTGCATAAACGGACTGGGCCCAAAAATGTTTTGAAAAGAGGTCCTTTATGTGCATAAATCAATTTTGACCACTACTTATGCCCTTATACACTAATCTAATAGTGTATATGGGTGTATAAAGTATTAGGGGTCGTTTATACGCTTTTAAAACTATAAAGTATAACCATCATTTAGATTATGTATTTGCATGCATATATCTATATATACGTATTATTACGTGCGACAGCCCTTTGTTTGCATTTATGTGCTTTTGTGAACCCGTATTCAAAAACAGCCGCTTCGCCTATATATATTTTCAAAATCCGACCCCTACACAGAAAAGGCCATTAAGGTTAGGTCTCGACAATTAATGACGAGTCACACCGACCCTAAATTGCCAACATTTTATTTTAAAACAAATCCCCTTTTGTGTTTTTGCTAGAATCTGAATCTTGTTTGTAAAATAGACTGCTTGTGCAAATTGTCTCAAATGTGCAAATTATATATACAGGCTGAAGTTGAACCCTCAATTATATGTTAACACCTACTTACGATTAGGCGTTTGATATTAGAAGTCGTAAACACGATTAAGCTTAAGTACATGCCGAGTATGAAAACTATTTGCGTATGTGTTCTAAAATAGCCTAAATATGTTACCTCTTTTATTTAGAATGTTGAAGTAAATTTCCCAAGTTAGTATTTCATGACGATATATACTCTTTTATCCCAAAACTTAGACTCGGACGGTAACCACTTTTTATGGGACTCGGGGAAGTGCCTAACACATTCTTCCTTGAGTCATTTGGACTTCTTACCCATATAGAATCTCTGAAATTGACTAGTTGAGCTTTTGAACTTGACTTTAGACACTTAGGTGACCTAATACGCCTTAGAAATTATATTAGGTGGCGATCCAACATCTAAACTCAAACGAGTTCACCCAGTCAAATCCGAAACCCGACTTGCCTCGAGTTGAGTCCAAAATCGGGTATAACACCCTTAAGGTTTCAACTGAATATAATAAACTTAATGACATAATCTTTTGATGTGGAAAAACTGAATTTAAAGATACAATGGCCTGAAGTTTTACATTGAAAACTAAATTTTAGGATGCAATAGTGAAGAAGAAGAGGATATCTACAAGCCTTTAAAGTTGTAGCTAAACTTTAAGGGGTCGTTCAGTTGTCCAAAAGAAAGGTCTAATACCCTCATTTGAAAATGGCATTACCAATACAATATTTGGTTTGAAGTTTTCAAATTATTAAATTTAGACTTAATATATAAAATACCCATTGAATTTTGATAAAATCCCTGTGACACACGTGATTTTTGTTGTCAATCTAAGACACACCAAACTGTCTATTCCACATTGTTTTCATGCTTATCATTTATTTTCAGAAATTTTATTACACGCCCCAATCAACGTGCAACACGTGTCATAACTCGAGAGAAAAAATAAATACATAAAATTGATAACATAAAAAAGAAAAAAGAAAAGCAGAAAGTATTCCTTCCTTCCTCCCTCTCCCCATCTCCCCTCCTCCTCTACCTTCCCTATATATGAAATATCTTCATCTTCCCCAACCCCACCCCCCGTCATCTTCTCCAAAATGACCACCACAATAACTATCTTCCACCCAATTTTATATTCAGCTTAAATTCAACAAGTATCATGAACACCCATCTAGTTTCTTACGATACATTTCAAATTCATGCTCAACCCTCAAAGCTGTTAATGACGTTATTTAAATTTTACCAAAATGAATCACCAAAGTTTAACAGGCTTTCAACAAATTTCAGCTAAAAAATTACTACAAACTCGAACTCCTATCAGTCCGATCAAAATTCTTCGATCAGTTCCAACTTCTCAAATTTAGCATAAATTACAGAACTCTTTTAAAATGTCTTAATGATGGAAAATTTTAATTAAGACGAAGAAAAAAAAAAAGAAGAAAAAGAAAACCACTACCACGAGATATACGAGTTTTGATAAAGAGGAAACTATGGCAATCAAAGTCCCACTTAGCTTGCTCAAATAATACCCTTTATTAAACTTATATGTTTCTGGACACAAAAGATTTTAAGGGGTCATTTGGTTCAAGGATAAGTTATATCGGGATTAGTTATACAAGGATAAGTTAATATTGGGATAAGTTAATACCAAGATAAGTTAATACTATGAGGTCTTTGGTATTGATTTATCCATCAATTGTGCATAAGTTTATACTGGGATTAGAGAATACTGTTTTGAATTTGCAAACCAAACATAGGATAAAACCATCCAGTTTTTTATACCAGGATTAATTAATCCTATACCACATACCAAACGACCCCTAATAGTGAAGTTGGAGGGGGGAGGAAGGGGGGCTAGAATTGTTGAGTTGATGTATAAGTTTAGGGAGGTGTTGAAAAAGATGAAGGGGGGGGGGTATTTTTTTTTTTTTTTGTTTTTTAAAGAAAATTAACGAAGTATTTGAAAACAAAATTAGAGATAAGTTTTTGAAGGTGACACCTTAAATAAAGGTCTAGTCATAATATTTGAAGGCATCACACAGCTGTACTTGTATGAATAGTACGCGAACACCACGTCGTCGAAGAGACATTTATGTGTAATAGCCCGCCTGTAAAAATCAGGTATGTTATATGAATTTCGGCCAAAGTTCATTGAGTATTTTATGTACTAAACCTAAAATTCAGCATAAGTTTAATACAATTTTTGATTGAATTTTTGTATATATTTTGCATAGCTAAAACACGCATAAGTTATGCGGGAATCTACGTATTATTTTATGTGGGGCAGAAAGTAAAATTAGTAATGTTAGTATTAGCAATACATGTGTTATAATTTAAAATGGCAAAACTAATCCTCATAATAATAAGTTTATTTCTTAATTTATAAGAAGTAACTAAATATTTAAAATTATAATATTATATATTAATTTATAATATATTAATGATTCAAGAAATAATCCTTATATAATAATACATATATAGTTAATATTCACATTATTAATTTTCTCATTACTAATACAACATTATTAATTTCAAATTATGAATACCTATATTCCTATTATCCATATTACTATAAAATAAATTTCAACCAAACAATCCATAAATGCAGTATTAACACCGGAATTATAAGTGGCTACCTGGTGTCATTTCCACAAATGCACATTCACCAAATGACTGGTGGACCAAGTGATACTGAATAAATGACATGACATGATTACAAAAGTCCTAGCTTTTAAATTCCAACAACTTGGGCAAATGAATATCTTACATCACTATCAAATAATTATTCTCCTATCTCCACTATTTCTTCTCCTATCTCCACTATTTCACCAAGCACATTATACTTTTCTACTAGAAAGTATACTTGTTAATGACAACAATAAAATATCCAGTATGTTCCTATTCAATCTGGAGAGATGAGGTATGCAAATCTTATCCCTACTTCGAATAAGGTGGAGATGTCGTTTATGAAAGATCTTAGGCTCAAGAGAACAAACTTAAAAATGTATTTGGAAAAGGAAACATAAAGAGACGAAAAAATAGCAATAAAATAGGAAGGTAGAAATACCAAGATAGGAACAATGACATCAAAATAACAGTACTAGTAAAATCATAGAATGGGATAACCATATACAAATAAGTTGATTAGTATCTCTCCACCCTACACTATCACCAAGTTTTCCCACAAAAAGAATATACAACACACAACTAACTTTTAAACCTTCTACGCTAATCCTCAATCTCCATGCTCCTCTATTAATGGTCAAGTTTTTATTGGCACCTTGAATGCTTGTTAACACCTTGAATTTTTACCAACAATTTTTCACTTTATTCTTATTGGCTAATTATATTTACTTTTTTCCCAAAATAATAGAGTAGTTTTTTTTTCCATTTTTTGCTGCCCTTGAAATCAAATTCATGTTATATTGTATACTTACTATAAAAGAAAAGAAAATCCATCTTCTATTTAAATAATAGTGATCAAATTCAATGTACCAAAAATTCCTCCAAGTTTGAAGCCAGTGATCTTTATTCTTTAGTCCCCCCAAAAAAGGCACAACCTTCAGTTACCCCCAAAATATAGCACAACCTTTCAGTTAAACCCAAAAAAGTTTTAAATATTTTATAGAATGAGGACAAGGAAAGAAAGAGAAACTTTTCATTTCATTCAGATAAAATGTACTATATGACTCATTGATGATTAGAATTGTGTCATCATTGAGTCATTAGTTTAATCAAATTTCTCTTTCTTTCTATCATTGCAGTTTCAAAGTTCAAATCTTTTATACTTAATACATATATTTAACAACTTTGAGATAGGGAAAAGGTGTTTTTTTTTTACATTAGTTTGATTTTAAAGGATCACATCAATGGCTAGGATTTCTCGTCTTCTTGGATCCACCATTAAAGCAGTTACCACCACCAAGGTTTGTTTTTGGCATTTCTTAATTAGGAATTATTTTTTGTTTTGATGCTGCCTTTCCCCGACTTTGCGTTAACACTGGATGTTTTGTGTACCGGGATGCCCTTATTTTGTGTAAAGATAATGACTTTCTTTGTTGAATCAACCTTTCTTGTGTTATTAGCCTCTTTTAATTTTTGAGTTGTTAGTGGCTATAATTTTTATTGGATAGAGAATGAGAAAGCCTATATATTATGGAAAATACACTGATGAAATGACAGTTGCGTTTAGTCTAGTGGTAAATGCTCAGCTCAGCTTGTGATATGTGAGTTAAGCACATGTCACATGTTTGAATCCCACTGTGCCCATTATCCACCAAGTCACAAACCGTGTGGCACTAGCTCTCGGAGATTTCTTGGTAATAAAAGAAAAAACATAAAAGAAACGAGGGGTTCGAGGGGAAAACAGGAAGTATGAATGTGGAGGAAACCACTATTACTCATGGAGGATGATTCTCCGTAAAAAGGGAATATTTATAAATGGAGAATACCAGGGAAGAAACCTTGGGTTTGTGCTGAAGCAACCTGAAGGAATCAAGATTTAAAGTTCAGGGATTATTTTACCTGTTTTCTTTCTGCAGCAAGATGTAAGGCAAGAAGGCGAAGTTGTTATTTCGTTCGATATCCTTCTAGTAGGCTAGCTTGTAGTGTAGGGGTACAGTAAGGGTGCCCCTTTCTTTTTTTTTTTCTTCTTCAAAAAGGGTACTTTCCCAGTAGTACAATATAGTGCAAGCTTTTTGGAAAATACATACAATTTTGCATAATGACGTTTCTATTTTTATGTAAACTTAGGAGCTGCCATCGAGTCAAACTGCTTTTATGGTTCTTCTTTGTTTTCTAACTAGAAATTCAACGTTTTTGGTCTTTTATCTTCTTCATATTTAGGATGATTTTAAGCTGGGAACTTCCTTTAGTTGTTTTCCAGCCTTGGCTTGATCACCTTTCTGCTGAGAATAGTGAAACTATTCAGTGATTATATGCATTGCTACACAATTGATTGTGGAGAGGTCATATATATTTTGACTTTTGACACACAAAACTATCTCAATCAATCTACACAGCATTAATGGATTTGACACAAACCCAAAGATCAATGAACTTTTCCATTGTGTTTGGTTGATTGTCTCTTGTACAAACCTGTTGTTTGGTATGTAAACCATTCAACTATTGTATACAACTGAGCAAGGACTGTCAAAATTGCATTCAGAGCATAATCAGTTGATGCACATTTATGTACATTATCCGATCGTAGGCCTTGGTTTTACATATACTAGAGAATTCAAGTAAAAAGAATTGTATTGCACAACGGTTTTTTCATTCAGTCTTTTAAAGACTTAAGAGTCTGCATCTTGCTGAGACTCTTGTGTCAAAATGTAATGTTGGATAAGATGGGAAGTGAAGCTTCTTGAGATGGTTTTCTTGTGTTTTAAGTTCATTTTGTTCTATCATATGATTTGCTTATGATATTGTAAGATTTGATTGATGAGTAGGTTAAAACCCCGGTAAGAGGTATTCAAAAGGTAGAGAACCTTACACATAAATCTCTCTACAGAAGTATCCAACCATCTTACTGACTGGAATTTCACAGATGCTCATTGTTTTGTTTATGGTCCGCCATCTGATTTTGTAGGCTGGTTCCCATGCAAAACATATTCCAGCTGTTAGCAGTTTACAGGAGCATATAGTTCGGAACTCAACACAGGCTAGATATAATAGTACACAGACATCTTTGGAAAATGATATTTCAGCAACTGATAGAGGGTAAATTTTTTTCCCTTTCTTACCCCGTGATCTCTTTCTTCACCTCCCATATTTATGGACAGTCATTCTGAATATTTTTCACTCATTTGACATATAAGTTGCACCTAAAGTATCTAAATGTTTCATTAACCAATATATTTCCACTTTTGAAGGTTTAAGGGTCATGATATGTTGGCACCCTTCACTGCTGGGTGGCAAAGTGCTGATTTGGATCCTTTGATTATAGAGAAGTCTGAGGTTGGATTTATAGCTACTATGGCTGTCTTAGTTGTGAAAACTTTATCTTTCCTTATCAGTTTTCTCAATTTGTCATAGGGTTCCTATGTCTATGACATAAAAGGGAGAAAGTATCTTGATACGCTAGCTGGTTTGTGGTGCACAGCTTTAGGTAATTACAGTCCCATTTTACTGCTATATTGTGGCACTTCTTCTCCAAATGTATTAACATGTATATATGTCTTCAATGTAAGTTTTTGCTGTTTGGTTAACTCTTCAGTCAGACATTGACACGTTTATGTTTTTTATCAATATGTCAGATGATTTTCTTTCAGAATTTAACTACATAATTTTTTTTGGTGATGACCAAGTATTTGCATCATGATCATAACATCCAAACATATTTTTGTATTTGAAATGTGCTGGAAGCTGACAGCTTGAATTATCTTTTACAAGGTTAGCATTACGGAAAACTTTTAGAACTATTTTGATCTTTGTAAAAGCTGTCTTTCAATTATCCAGGTATAAGAAAATAGTTTATGGGTCTCACAGGATTCTAAGTAGTCTGAGTTGGTAGGATTTATGAGTAGGTGATATTCATATTTAATAAAAAATAGTTCCATAATTTCGTTATGAGAAATGGATTTTCTATCCTTTCAGAAAAATGTATTAGGGCTATTCATTTTTTATGCTTTGAAATCCAACTCTATGCTTGTCAAGTTGCTACAATTTTCTAGATATTCATTTTGGAATAACATCACTTTTGTCTTGGGAAATACTGGACAATGATATATTCCCCTAGGAGGCCACTATACCACTCTACTCAATGTATTAGTTGTAGAAGCATTATGCCATTGCTGCAATTTAATTTTCGAAAGAAAGTGGGAACATCTGGTATTGCTGTACAATTGCAACAAGTATGCCATACTTAGGAGACGTTTGGTATGGTGTATTGCTTAGTTAATACATGTATTAGCACTTTCTACAATTTTATCCACTGGTTGGTAGGTTTTTTTAGGTTGGGATAACTAATACATGCTTTAATTAATACACCAATTCAGGTATTATTTAATACCTAGCTCATCATGGTATTAGTAATACCATGTTTATTAATACATGGTTAAACAATGAAATGACAAAATACCCACCCTCAAACCCTTGTTTTTAATACATGGATAAGAATTCAAGGGTATAATTGGAAACAAAACTTTATACACTTTTAAACCAAACACAAATTTAAGTTATACAATATTTATCCCAGTTTTAATACAATGAACCAAACACATGACTAAAAACAATCCATGCATTATTAATCCCTGCATTACTAATCCATGTATAACTCATTTCTCTTCCAAACGACCCCTTAAAATCTCTACTGTTGAATGTCTCACAAACTGAATTGTGATAGTCTAGTGGATGGTCCAAAAACTGGAGACAGGCCTCAGAAAGGCCTTGGGGTTTTATGTGATTGCTCAAGTATGCCTAAACAAACAACAATTTAGAACTTGCTATCAGAAAAAAGCTAACTCTCGACAGCTATTGAACTTTGCAATGAGTTTTTCTTATGATGTATCTGGAGCATGCGTTTACCGCTTTAACAACTTAAATATTCTTGTAGGGGGAAGTGAGCCTCGCCTTGTTGATGCCGCCACTAAGCAATTGAACACGTTGCCCTTTTACCATTCATTTTGGAACCGTACCACAAAACCTTCTTTGGTATGGCAACCTGATCAGTGTCCTTACATGGAAAAGGATAGTGATGTCCGGATTTGGTTATTAAGTTTTTTCTTGGGTCTCAGGCTGATTAAATTTTCAAATATCCAGGATCTTGCAAAGGAACTTCTGGATATGTTTACTGCAAATAAAATGGCAAAAGCTTTTTTCACAAATAGCGGATCAGAAGCCAACGATACCCAGGTTTTGCGTAATGCCTTCAAATATGAACAAAATAGCTCAGGTTTTTTCTTAATACAGTGCCTAACCATCAGACGAGCTCCGTATATTTTTGGGGATAGTGGAAGATCGTTGGGTGTTCTGCTTTTCTTTTTTTGCATGTGACAGTTCTATAAACATGAATAAAATGTTACGGTAGTTGCTTGAGATTTTCTCTCTTGTGTAGAAGTTGATAACCAATAACAGGATATTGTGTGAAGAAGTTTCTGAGGATAATGTGTAACTTCTTACCCTTATACTTCAACTGTAGGTGAAGCTGGTTTGGTATTACAACAATGCCCTTGGAAGGCCGAACAAAAAGAAATTTATAGCTCGGGCAAAAGCGTAATCTGAGACCTCAATCTCTATTTATCTTTTTTTGGGTTTCTGTTACTTTTTTCCGTTGGTGTAATATTGTTTTTGCTCATTCGTTGTAACAGATATCATGGTTCAACTCTTATTTCTGCCAGTCTCACTGGGTAATATATTAACCCATTATTAGAGATCAAAATCTCCGAGATTCATTATTATGTTTCAAGTATCTCTTTGGCTAATACTTTCTTTTGTAGTCTTCCTGCGCTGCATCAGAATTTTGATCTTCCTGCTCCCTTTGTGCTGCACACTGACTGCCCTCATTATTGGCGCTATCATCTGCCAGGTTCATACTTAATCTTACTGACTCTGACTTTTGTCCTGTTCTTTTGGTGTAATAAACCAGTTTTGTTGAAATGTATATGTCAGGTGAGACAGAGGAGGAGTTCTCTACCAGGTTAGCTAAAAATCTGGAAGATCTTATACTCAAAGAGGGACCTGAAACAGTAACTTCTGTCAACTTTAACTCATGCTACTCAGTTTGTGCATTGAGGGTGACTTTCTGCTAAGCAGTTTACTTTTTCACCTCAGATTGCTGCTTTCATTGCTGAACCAGTCATGGGAGCCGGAGGTGTCATACCTCCTCCAGCAACCTATTTTGAGAAGGTGGTGTTCTTTGCCTTTTTTGTCTGTTCCTTTTCATTCTTGTGTGAGGAAGCTATATTGCTTTGCATTGCTAGTTAGTTTCGTCAATACTATAAATGCTGCATGCGGTGCTCAATCTTGGAATGTAAGAGTACTTCCCATTGTGTGGTGCTGGCTAATGAATGCAAATATTCAAAAAAATTGAAGTTTATGGTCATTGTGAAAGAAGGGTGCTAACTGATATAACCTCTCTCTGCGTGTGCACCCAAGCATATCTGGATAGTATTGGGAATTTGCAGCAATAGAGAAATTTGTGGGTGGCTTGTTGAGAGAAATCATCCTTGCTGGCACATAATGCTACAAGAAATCTTGCAGCAACAAATTCTTTTCTTTCATTCCTGGCAGTTTCTTTCTATTATTTATTTGAAATCCTACTGATTATGCTTATACATAACTGAAGCAGCAATTTCTCCCTTTCATTTATAGATCCAAGCTGTAGTGAAGAAATATGACATTCTTTTCATTGCGGATGAGGTCATCTGTGCCTTTGGGAGGCTTGGAACAATGTTTGGCTGTGACAAATATAACATCAAACCTGATCTTGTCTCCCTAGCCAAGGTAGATTAGACAACATCCTATCTTTGGCTATCCCAACTATGTCCTAAGTTGCGGAGTCTCCAGAAATGCCTCCGCACCCATGCCGGACCCTCCAAAAATGCATTACTTTTGGAGGATCCGACACAGAACTGGCAGAATTTTCGGAGATTCCGTGCAGCATAAACTATGACTTGATATGTAAATTTTCTTTCATGAATTGTTTTTCAGGCTCTTTCTTCTGCATATATGCCAATTGGAGCTGTCCTTGTCAGCCCTGAAGTTTCTGATGTGATACATTCTCAAAGCAATAAACTTGGTAAGTGTTCTATTAGTTTAATAGCATATCAATTATTTTCCTTTTCTGTAGCTGAAGCACTGAAAAATTTCTGGAACTAGGTTCCTTTTCCCATGGATTCACTTATTCTGGGCATCCTGTCGCATGCGCGGTGGCATTGGAAGCTCTTAAGATCTACAAGTATGTATGCTTGGAATTTCCTTTCAACTTCCTTTCGGTTGTGGATTTGTATGACCACATATGTGCTTTTAACTTGTTACCCTCATTGGCAACTTGCATAAGACTTATCTACTACCCTCATCTGATTGTGAATTTGAACATTGAATATTTCATTTTTTTTTCCAAATAAAAGCATATTTGGAAACTACATAAAGGTACTATAGTCATATGGTAATAGTTAACAATTCAAATATTTATTATTTAAGACATGAAAAGATCATGGTCAAATAAAAACTTAAACCGAGTTTCAAAATCCGGAAAGTGTATAAATTGGGACAAATGAGAGTAATACATTATGTTTATTGTAGCATTATTATTGCTGATAAGTCTTCACTACAGTACATAGAGATTGGGCTTGATAATCAAGAATTATGTTAAAGTTGTACTTCCCCAGATTAGCTATTGTACTTAGTGCTAAAGCTCTGACAATATTCAAATTATTTCAGGGAACGAAATATGGTAGAAAAAGTAAATAGAGTAACTCCACAGTTCCAAGAAGGTCTGAAGGCATTTTCCGACAGTCCCATAATCGGAGAGGTAGAACTAATCACTTATATAATGGTGGCCTAAACTTCTTAACAATTGGTTATTCATTAGCTTCACTTTTTTTTTTTTCTGTAGATTAGGGGAACTGGTTTGATCCTTGCCACAGAGTTTGCAAATAACAAATCTCCTAATGATCCTTTCCCTCCTGAATGGGGTATGTACTTTCCCCATTGGCTCTCCAATCGAAGGTCACATAAAATTCTTTGCTCATTCAAACTGCTCATTTCTACTCAGGTATTGGTGCATATTTTGGAGCAGAGTGTCAGAAGAATGGTATGTTGGTACGTGTTGCTGGTGATAACATAATGATGTCTCCTCCATTTATAGTGACTCCAGGGGAACTTAATGAGGTATGTTTATGGGATAATTAATACAAGGGGGGTGTGTGTGTGTTACTCCAAAAATCGCTTTGACGCCTAAAGCTGTTGAGTTCCTGCTGAATAAGTTTGATAAGTAGTTTTTATTCTCTTATCTTATCATGTCATAAATCGAAACCATCTCGTGAAATCTGAGAAGGTGTAAAACCAATCTCTTTTCTACAGTTGATTAGCATCTATGGGAAAGCATTGAAGGAAACTGAAAAGAGGGTGGAAGAACTCAAGTCTAAGAAGTAATAGTTGTAGCAAAAGCTTGATGATGGCGAAAAAAAGAACATATCCAAGCACAATATAAACCAAATTCTGTTGGCTATTCTGTAAATGTCCAGAATGAATGAAGTAAGAAATACAACCTTAAGGTCCATGTTGCTCCTCTTCTCTTTGGATTGTAATTAAGATCCTCAATTTGACCCATAAATGAAGATAATGATCCCTTTCATCAATTATCATTCAAGAATCTAGATACCGTATTGCAGGATTTTCCCAAGGCAGTTGCATGGAATGCGAACAAGTATTATCTGTAATTTGGTGTACGTTTGCTCGTAATTTTTTTATTTCTCTTGTTTGAGTTTGTATTTTAATACCTTTTCTATTTAGAAGTCTCTGTCGATAACATTTGGTAAAAATATCCACGCATGTAAACTACAAATATGACTCTTGTACTCTGATTGATAACTGCTATACCATGAGCTGAAATGTTTTGTTTGAATTTTACAGCGGTCTAGATACTCCTGATTATAGTACATTACAATCATGTAAACAATGATGAAAGAAAATTGATTGATAACTGCTATACCATGAGCTGAAATGTTTTGTTTGAATTTTACAGCGGTCTAGATACTCCTGATTATAGTACATTACAATCATGTAAACAATGATGAAAGAAAATTGATTGATAACTGCTATACCATGAGCTGAAATGTTTTGTTTGAATTTTACAGCGGTCTAGATACTCCTGATTATAGTACATTACAATCATGTAAACAATGATGAAAGAAAATTGATTGATAACTGCTATACCATGAGCTGAAATGTTTTGTTTGAATTTTACAGCGGTCTAGATACTCCTGATTATAGTACAGGACAATCATGTAAACAATGATGAAAGAAATTATCATCAATTAGTAAAATTGACATAAAGTCGCCTCTATTACCAATTGGTAGATTGGAGGTGCAAGTCAGATATTGACACGATCCAGATTTTCGGATAGGCCGTGCGGGCACCGACATCCTCCCTTAGATCTATTGGGCGAATCTTTTAAAATATTTTCATCATTCAGACACAAAACAAACTTAAAATAATAAACAAACTTAGAAAAGCTTAATTATAACTATATATAGATAAGTTGTACGGAAGAAATTGCAACTGTCTATCCAATGTGTCAAGTTTAGGGCTATACATGCTAGACATCTAAGAGTACAAAAGAATACATACATCCCGAAAGGAACAAAACTAGTCTATCAAAATAAAATTAGAACTGGTGGCCATCCTGGACAAGAGCTGGCCTACCCTGACAGCTGATCGCGCCTTCACTCTCCAATCTCGAGTCGAACCTGCTCCTGGAACGAAACCTGCCGAGACGAAATAAACAGACAAGAAACAAACTGAGGGTAGGCGAAAAGGCTCTGTAAGTGGGGGCTAGCTAGCTACCTCGAAGAAACACGTGGGCTAGCCGGGGAGAAGCAAGAACATGCAAAACAAGAAACTAGTAATAACCACGGAGTGCAATCCTATACAATTTAACAACTCACTTGGAAGTTGGAACTATATATAAAGTTGTTAACCAGTACAACCACAGGTACCCACATATTTCACTTAGCCAACATCCAACACAAGCACATACACTTACTCCTAGGTGACAAACCAATTCAATTAACTATGAGGTTGAGGCGAACAACCTAATCCCAATGAAACGACTTTAGGTAGTTGTTTCGGGAGTTAGGACTCTGATTGACGTACCGACATCTTAAAAGCTTCGTAAGATCCATTAGGAC
Source organism: Petunia axillaris subsp. axillaris (assembly GCA_029990575.1). NCBI lineage: Eukaryota > Viridiplantae > Streptophyta > Magnoliopsida > Solanales > Solanaceae > Petunia > Petunia axillaris. The sequence continues at coordinate 47,951,950 of JARKNS010000002.1, read as the reverse complement.
TTGTCTGTAAAATTTGAGCTAAATCGGACCTCATTTGGTAGGTATCAGAAAAAGGTTTCAGTCTCCGTTGTCGGTAAATCTTAAAAAGAGATTTTCGAGCTCGATTTTGGCGAATGAGCTCCGATTCAAAATCCGAAAGTGTCGTTAGGTTCGTATGGTTATTTTTGACCAGTGTGAACTTTCGGAAGTAAATTTCGAGATTGTTCGGATAGTTTCCGCTAAATTCCTAAAAGTTAGTAAAGAATTTGATCTTTTCCGTTTAATTCGTATCTTGAGTTTCGGGAATTCGATATGAATTTCATTTTCTCGAGCAAATCACACAAGTATTGTATGACCTCTGTGCAAAATTTGAGGTCATTCCGAATTTTGTAGGGTTCCGTTTTTTTTTTTGTCATGGTAGCAAGTTTTCAAAATAAAAAAAAAAAAAGAAAAGAAAGAAAAATATATTAGAACAGAGGCGGTGGCTAAGGGATAGTTTGGTGGCTAAGGGATAGTTTATTCCTTAGCTAAAAAGCTAAAAATGAAATAGAAACAGAAATAAGAAAACGAGAAACAGAGAACGTTGTGAGCGAAAAAAAAGGCCAGAAAAGAAAGGAAAAACTGAAGTAAAAATAGAACTTTCACCTTGAAACATTCAGGTAATGATGTTAATTTATTATTTAAGTTTATTACGTATGTTTGAACATTTTTAACGATAGAAATCGGGATATTGGATATTGTTCTTATAAAATAAATTGATAATTTAAAGGGTTAATTGGACCCCGATAATGGAATTGATTATATATTCGATCTCAGGGAGTTATAGGCAACCCATAAATGTAATTTATTTAGGGTTTGGTTATGTAATTTTGAACCATGTACTTAGGCCTAGACTGCATATCGTGTATACGAATCGGGTGTCGCGTTCCTACCCGGATTGTTCTAAAACGTAAGGCAGAATACATATGCAGCCCCTTAAAATTGACACTTTTTCTCATTCAGACACCTCAACTAACGCTTTTCTCATTTGAACACCAGAACCTCATCACATATGTAACTATTTAACACATCCCACACTTTCTTCGAAAAAATATAGGAGCGTGTTTACAAACACCATACACATGGATAAGTCAACCAATTAAAATATGCCACATATTTTTTCACAAGCCACGTAGGATTTGTATATGGACAAAACACAAAAGAGAAAGTAACAAAGGCACAAAGCCATTTTCAGTTCCTAAACTCCCGTCAGTTGCCATCCATGGTGATGACTGATGGTAATTAAATTTTTTCAATGTCCATTTTAATCTCCATTACAATTCTTCAGCTTTGCTCTGTTCAGGAGCTCCTTTTCTTCCCCATCCCACCCCCAACATAACCCCTTGCCAGCCCACCTGTTATCATCTTAAAATTTGTCCAAATTGCTAAAGGGTAATGATATTTGAATTCTTTGATAATTCTGGGAATTGAAAGATCAAACTTGAATTCTTCAAATTTGAGAACAACAATGGACAGAGCTGCTTCCGAAACACTTGGAGCAAAACATAACTATCCAATATCAATTGCAAATTTTATATGAAAACAGAAATAGGAAATCAAATTATTAGGAAACAAATACTTTGAAAGGCATTTTAGGATCGGAAGTAAGAATGGCTTTGAACGACATTTTTCCTCCGACAGTCGCCATTTTTACCTCACTTCTGATACTATGGAGGAGTTTCTTTTGTGTTTGAAGAAATCAACTTTGATTTTCTATCTCGGCGTTAGTGATTTGTGTGTTAAAAATTTGTTTGGGTGATTTGTTGTTGGAAGACATGGTAGTGATGGAGGTGGTAAGTGTACGGGTAATTGGTGGAGATAGTGGTGGTTAAGATAAGAAGATGAAGGAGAAAAAATTTGTGTGTTTTAGTAGATACACTTTTAATAAGGTTTAGGTGTTCAAATGAGAAATGCTTTGGTTGATGTGTCTTAATGAGAAAAAGTAACAAGTTTAAGGGGCTACATATGTATTCTGCCAAAACGTAATGAATGAAGCTTTTAGCCTTATTTGGTATATTTTTCTGCTTATTGAATAGAGCGAGATCGTTTGAGAATGAACCCAAAGGACAAAGCGGTTGTTGAGTAGCAATACTAACTTTGGAACAAGGTAAGTGATTATATCCATTTCTTTGATGGCCTTTCACCTTATAGATATTCTATTCACGTGTTCTTTACGTGAATAGCTGCCGACAGGGCGTACTTATTACACTACAGCCTTGTTATGTATTTTCTGGTTATGTTTCTTGATTTCTGGGTTGTTATGTCATTTGAGGGTAGGAGGATTCCGCTCCTTGCATCATATTGATGGCAGGAGGATTCCGCCCTAGGAATAGAAGGATTCCGCTCCTTGCATCATATTGAGGGTAGGAGGATTCCGCCCCGGAGTAGGAGGATTCCGCTCCAATGGTTAGGCACATGTGACCCCATTACATCATACTGCATTCATTTCATCACACCGGCTGTTGTGTATTGCGCGACTTAGCGCAATGTTTTGTGTATCTGTCCTGTATTTTTGATTGTTGATATGTTCGGGAGACCTATATGTTTCTGCCTATCTTATGTCCCTGATTGCTTATAAGTTTATGGTTCCATACGTGTTTCTATTTATTATATGACTCGTCTTTTTTATAGTTGAAATAAGGTGAATTTGTTTATCTGCTTTTCTTCTTCCTGGCTAGCATATCTATTTATTGGAGGTGGCTAGCCAGCCCTCACTTACTGAGTCCTTTCGACTCATCCTTTTTATTGTTCCTTGTCTATTTATTTCGTTTCTGCAGGTTTCGCTCCAGGATCGATTTCGAGACGTGATTGAGGAGCGAATACGACCTCAGCTATCAGGATGAGCCGACTTTTGTTCAGGATGGCCACCAGTGTAAGTTCTATTATATGAGTTGTATTTTTCCTCCCTTCGGGAGATGTACATTTTTTCTTGTACTCTTAGATGTCTGGTCTGGATAGTCCTAAACCTAGTATATGGTGTAGGCAGCTGTACCTCTTTCGGAACATCTTTTCTGTATATCTGTCTATATTAGCACATCTTTTAGATTATTCGATGTCAGTCTCAAGCTAGTTGGTGTCTATTTTATTCACTCAATGATAAGGGTTCTCCCGACGGGTCTAGAGGAGGATGTCGGGTGCCCGCACGGCCTAGTCGAAAATCTGGGTCGTGTCAGTTGGTATCAGAGCCTGGTTTAGAGTCTATCCAAACTAAGACAATGTCTAGTAGAGTCTCGCTGATGGGTACGTAGATGTTTGTACTTATCTACGAGAGGCTATGATGGCATTTAGGAAGTTTCTCTTCTCTTCGAATCATGCGTAGGTCTTCTTATGGGATGCAAAAAAAATTTCGTTAGTTCCTTTATAGCAATTGGAAACCCTCGTGCGACAAATCAACATAGAGTGGGAGCTCAGGACGAAGCAGTCTAGCCTGGGGTTAGCTTTGTCCAAGCCCCGAGAGTTGTGGATCGTGCTGATGGTCCAGTTGTGGAGGCCCTAGCTGTGCCAGCTTGTGGTGGACAAGGGTAGCATGGTCTTGTGGTTCCCCCGGCTCTCTACGATGCTTTTATGAGAATCTTGGCGGCGTAGATACCAAAGGAACCTTCTAGTCCCTAGGCGGCTTATCAGGTTGCCGCAGATGCAGATGTTCAGACCTAGGGAGCTCCTGTTCCAGTTCCTGATGCTGCCCCAGTTAATTATGTTCCAGAGGTAGCATGTGTTGTGCCTCCAGTTGTTATGGCTGGTTAGCTAGCCCATGTAACAGTTCGATCCGAGTGCCCGAAGAGGCTATATTATTTTACCCAATTGAACCTTCCGATATTCTTAGGCCATGCATCAGATAATCCCCGTGTATTTTTTTTTAAAAATAAAATGATGTCAGTATATCCTTTAGGCTCTTGGTTATCTCGAGCAGTATAGTGTTGATTATACTCCTTTCCAGTTTCACGGTCTAACCTTAGATTGGTGGACCGCTCTTTTATCAGCTAGGCAGTGATTGCCTAAGCTGACTTGGTGCGAATTTTCTTATCGATTCGTGGAAAGTTCCTTTCGTGCAGCGAGCGAGATGAAAAGCATCGCCAGTTTGAGTGGATTGCACAGGGTAGCCTGTCGGTTTCAGAATATGAGATGGAATTCTCTAGGATGACTGGATATGCAGTAGAACTAATTCATGAGCCTTTCCAGAAGGTTCAAAGATTTATTGATGACCTTTCTCCTTCTTTGAAGTCCCAGACGGCTCGAGAGATTGAGGTCGGGAATTCATTTGATGTTGTTGTTGATATTGGTCAGAGGTATGAGGCATACCATAAGTTAAAGCAAGAAGAGCCGGAGCGGGAGAGCAAGAAATCCCGTGGCCCTAGTGGACACTATTGTACCTCTTCTGGATAGGGTTTTGATGATCACGGAAGGTCACCTGCAAGGTTATCTCATCTTGTGGTGTGTGATTCTCATAGTGCATCAGTAGTTCGACAAGATCAGACTCAGTCTTTTCTCTTTATTGCTATCAGCAGTTTATCCAACATTAATTTTTAGACAAAAGGTACTATCATTTTCATGAGCCTCGTCATCTTAGGAGAAACCGTCCCTTGTTTCAGCAGGAAGGCGGTCGTCCTTCTTCTCGCCCTCAGGCACCTGCCAAGTCGTAGGGGATTTTATTTAGATCCTAATCAGCCAGAGATATGCCTCCATGCGGCATAGGTCGAGAGCGTAGTGGCAGTGGTTCTTCAGAAGGTGATTATCAGGGTAGTGGCTCAGCTGCAGAGGCAGTTCTATAAACTGCCAGTCTGGCAGCACGCTGAGGCATCCGATATAGTAGACCCAAGTATTTCTTCTTCCCTTATATGTGAGTAAAATTTGATTCTTATAATCGATCTAGAAATGGTTTGTCTTATCATGTTTCTATAGTTTCTTTGGATGCCGTTTCTATTAAGAATCTGTTGTGGTAAAGGGGTGAGCTTCCGGTATGATTTATTCTAGGCATTTATGAGACCCTACTAGTTTATCTGGTTTAAATGTGATGGATTTGAGAGTGAGTGTTGGTATTGTCTGCTTGGTATTTTATTGTGTCACCTTCTGTTATTATGTCAAGTCAGTTTACCTCTCCCCTCGAAATTCAGTGTTGGTAGGATGATGGGATTCTAATTTGTCATTATCAAAAAGTGTCATTATTTTTTCCGATGTAAAGTGATTAGTAAGTAATATTCGATCTATGTGTCTTCACTTTATTCAAGATGCTAGTAGAGCGATGTTATTCTATGAGCTTGTCTCAATTATAAAAGAGTTTTCTAGTAAATTGTCAGAGTTTCCTTCTTATAGGTAGGTTAAATTGGCATAGATGTTGATCCATAAAGCTTATTTAATATCTATTTCTGCAATTCCGATTCTTTGGCTAGCCTGACTCGAAAGCAGTCTAGCTCTGGTAGTCACGCAAATAAGAAGATGAGCTTGCTGAAGCTCTAATTATTCATATCCTCAGTCCAGTGCCATCTTTTCGAGTGCGCTTGGGCGGTTGGTAGCCGCTTGTGATGTTCCCTGTGTTGAGCAAGAGTGTGTATCAAGGTAGCCGAGTAAGCAAATTATTGTGTTTTAAGACTACTAAAGGTAATGGAGAGTGTTGTCCGACCCCTGGATTGAGCTATCGGCGGTGGTGCTTATGGTAAAGGTTTGAGAGTAGTGAACTCGAGAGTTGCAGCTATTTGGCAACTCGAAAGGGTAGTTTGGTAGCTCAGATCTGACCTATGATCTGCTTTAAGCTAAGTCTTCCTTTGTCCAGCAGATTGTGTGAGGATGACTATTTCTATTCAAATTAGATGTATGGGTTTACGCTCTAAGTGGAGGAGTCTTCCTCCAGTACTGAATGTTAATATTAAATCTCTAAGGCGTTGCTGAAGCTTAAACTAATTCTTAGTTTCATCGACCTATTCTATATCAAAAAGTATATAAAAGAGCTGATTCGTTTGCAGAATCATGTTATTCCATCCAGAGTTCCGTGTATCTTTGTTCTGAAAATGCAGAACTCTCCTCTCGTGATCGAAGAGGGTCAAGCTTAGTCAGAATAAGCTGGGCAATGGTGTTATGATATTATCCAAATATGCTTTATTCCAAAAGTTCGGTGTGCGTGTTATAATTCTGATTCTGTAATCATGTGACAATGTCTGTGGAATAGTTTATGAAGGTCGTGCAAGTTCTCTTGTTATCTGTGTGAATTTTGCTTTAAACTTAAGTTCATTTGAGGACGAAAGAGAGTCTAAGTGGAGGAGAATTAAACGACTTTAGGCAGTTGTTTCGGGAGTTAGGACTCCGATTGTCGTGCCGACAGTTTAAAAGCTTCGTAAGGTCCATTAGGACTTGTCTGTAAAATTTGAGCTAAATCGAATCTCATTTGGCAGGTATCGGAAGAAGGTTTCAGTTTCCGTTGTCGGTAAATTTTAAAAAGAGATTTTCGAGCTCGATTTTGGTGAATGAGCTCCGATTCAAAATCTGAAAGCGTCGTTAGGTTCTTATGGTCATTGGGGACCTATGTGAACTTTCAAAAGTAAATTCCGAGGTCGTTCGGACAGTTTTCGCTAAAGTCTCAAAAGTTAAAGAATTTGATCTTTTCTGTTTAATTCGTATCTTGAGTTTCGGGAATCCAATTTGAATTTCGTCTTCTCGAGCATGACACACAAGTATTGTATGACCTCTGCGAAAAATTTGAGGTAATTCTGAGTTTTGTAGGATTCCGTTTTAATTTTTTTGTCATTGTAGCAGGTTTTCAAAAGAAAAAAAAAAAGAAAGGAAAGAAAGAAAAAGATATTAGAACGGAGGCGGTGGCTGAGGGATAGCTTATCTCTTAGCTTAAAAGCTAAAAACGAAACAGAAACAAGAAAACGAGAAACAGAGAACGATGTGAGCGAAAAAAAAGTCAGAAAAGAAAGGAAAAGCTGAAGGAAAAATAGAATTTTCACCCCAAAACATCCAGGTAATGATGTTAATTTATTATTTTAGTTTATTGCGTATGTATGAACATATTTCAGCGTTAGAAATCGGGATATTAGACATTGTTCTTATAAGTTAAATTGATAACTTAAAGGGTTAATTGGACTCCGATGATGAAATTGATTTTATATTCGATCTCAGGGAGTTATGCGCAACCTATAAATATAATTTATTTAGGGTTTGGTTATGTGATTTTGAACCATGTACATAGGCCTGGACAACATATCGCGTATACGAATCGGGTGTCGGGTTCCTATCCAGATTGTTCTAAAACGTAAGGAATAAAGCCTTTACCCTTATTTGATATATTTTTATGCTTATTGAATAGAGCGAGATCGTTTGGCAATGAACCCAAAGGACAAAACGGTTGTTGAGTAGCAGTGCTAACTTTGGAACAAGGTAAGTGATTATGTCTATTTCTTTAATGGCCTTTCTCCTTATGGATATTCTATTCACGCATTCTGGTTATGTTTCTTGATTTCTGGGTTGTTATGTCATGTGAGGGCAAGAGGATTCCGTTCTGCATCATATTGAGGGTATGTGGATTCCGCTCCTTGCATCATATTGAGGGTAGGAGGATTCTTCCCTAGGAGCAAGAGAATTCTGCTCCTTTGATCATATTGAGGGTATGAGGATTCCGCCCCGGAGTAGGGGAATTCCGCTCCATTCATTGGGCACATGTGACCACATTGCATCATACTGCATTCATTTCATCGCACCAGCTGTTTGTGTATTAAGCGACTTAGCGCAATGTTTTGTGTATGTGTCCTGTATTCTGATTGTTGATATGTTCGTGAGACCTGTATGTTTCAGTTTATATTATGTCCCTGATTGTTTATGAGTTTATGGTTCCATACGTGTTTCCAATTATTATCTGACTCTGCTTTTTTATAGTTGAAATAAGGTGAATTTGGTTTATCTGCTTTTCTTCTCCCTGGCTAGCATATTTGCTTCTTTGAGGTGGCTAGCTTGCCCTCATTTACTGAGTCCTTTCGACTTATCCTTTTTGTTGTTCCTTGTCTATTTATTTCGTTTTGGTAGGTTTCGCTCCAGAACTGAGCTCGAGATGTGATTGAGGAGCGAATATGACCTCAGCTATCAGGGTGAGCCGACTTTTGTTCAGGATGACCACCAGTTTAGGTTCTATATTATGAGTTGTATTTTTGCTCCCTTCGGGAGATGTACATTTTTCCTTGTACTCTTAGATGTCTGGTCTGGATAGTCCTAAACCTAGTATATGGTGTAGGCAGCTGTACCTCTTTCTGAACAGCTTTTCTGTATATCTGCATATATTAGCACGTCTTTTAGATTATTCGATGTCTGTCTCAAGCTAGTTGGTGTCTATTTTATTCACTCAATGATAAGGGTTCTCCCGACGGGTCTAGGGGAGGATGTCAGGTGCCCGCACGGCCTAGCCGGAAATCCAGGTCGTGTCAGTATCTCAATTACTCATAGTACTATGGCGTGCAGCCCGTTCCCTGTTAACTATGATACCGTGGGACCCATATAATCATAGTGCTACAACGTGCAACCTGATCCTTAGTTAACTATGACGACTGTGGCGCACAACCTGATACTCAAGTCATAATGTCGTGGCATACGACCCGCCCGTTACATCAGAATAATCAATAACCAGAATGTAAAGCAACACACGAGCATATATAATTAATAATGCTCTCTATCAATGTCACAGCCAATAAGATCACCAATCGTCCTCCAAAATAAACTCATATGCATAACAACTGGTAATCCTTAGAAGATATTTACTAAACTCTTTAGGACCCTCTCAATTAGTACGACATTACCTTCAAAGCTCAACGGTTGACATCCTCAACTTAATAAAGTGTTTTTAACCCCCCTTTTAGGTTGTTATCATGACTATAGAATATTTGCCCTTTACATAAATACCTTTTGATCAAGTCTAGCAAATCATATCATAGTGAAACATTCTTAGCCTTGGCTCTATCTCGAGCCTAACACGCTATACAAGATCACCATGCAATCAAACAACAATCACACATAACAAATTCACAAATTGGAGTACGAACTCCTAATTACATGATATAACAAAATCTAGACTTAACAACATCATATACAATGTATACACAGAGCTTCGGCGTAATAAGTAAGTCTTATCGGCAACTACACACGTGAAGTATATGTGTGTAGGACATCCGTAAAGGCCAAAGGCCGTCAAAGAACATGATGAAACCACTTACCTTTCGTTGAGTGCCGAATTGATTATTGAATGAGCTTTTTCCTTCCCGGCGCCTCTTAAAATTGCCTTCCTCTAAGCAAAAAGAGAGAAACCACATATATAAACGCTAAAGAGCTGAATATTTAGCTATTAGCCAAGATGGAAGAAATTACAAAAATACCCTTGAGCCGAGCTTAGCCGAAAGCCTAAAAATGATACATTTCTGGACTCCTGGACTCCCATGAATCCAACTGTAGCATTAAATTGTGTACATGAGTCCAATTCATATGAATTTCCCAGTTTATGAAGTCTAGGGTTCAAAACCCAATTTCCTCAAGCTATACCCATATGAATTCATGATCCAAATCTATTAATTAACATAATAGAAGGGATTGGAATCATAACCTGACAATATCCCACGATTTGGTACCTTGAATTTGGCTAGAATCGATTTAGAAGTGGTAAGATTGGGTATGAAATGAAATGGGTCGAAATAGACATGTATATACTCCATGAAACGACGTAACCTCACGTCACCAAGCACTGTTGCGCCCTGCTGCATTGTTGTCGCGTCCACCAGGGTCTGTCACGCAGGCCAGGCAGCAGAAGCTAGTGCTCTCATACGAGATCGCGCAAGGTTTCTCCAAAGAGTGAAGAAAATTGCATCAGCACCTGCTGGTGATGCGGTTCATAGTCCAAATAGGACCCTACAAGGCTAGGAATGACACCAAATTTTTACACAAGTCATACAACACTTGTATGACATGCTCACAAAGACGGATCTCGAATCGGATCCTCGAAACACAAGATGGGGGTCCCATGGGAAGATGTCGATTTCTCGACTTTCGAAACTTTAACAAAAATTATCCAAACTATGTCAGATTTCTATTTCGAAAGTTCACATAGGTTAAAAATGACCATACGAAGCTAACGGCGCTTTCGAATTTTGAATTTGAGCTCATTTACTCAAATAGGCTCGAAAACCTCTTTTCGGCATTAGCGGCACCTAGAAATAAATTGTCTTCCAAGACCTATCAAACGAGGTCCAATTAAGGTCAAATTTTGCAGATAGATCCTAATGACCTTACGAAGCTTTTAAGACTGTCAGCACACCAATAAGAGCTCTAACTCCCGAAACGACTAGATAAAGTCCCTTCAGGTAGAGAATAAAGTCATATTGATCCTTCTAAAATGAGCTATTGTCTAATTAGAAGAGACAATTGTCACGACCCTTTTTTAACTTAAAAAAAGAAAAACTAATGGTTTTAAAGGTTGTGACGGTGTTATTAGGTACACAAATTATTTGAGATTTCGGAGTCGCCACTTGACAAGTTAAAGGTGTGCAAAGTCACCAAAGTGGTGTACCTAGAACACCTATGACTCGTAAATGGTCTGCGTCAGAGTTCCGGGTAAGGATCTCGGTTGACTCGCGGGAAGGTGTTAGGCACCCCCGAGTCCTGTGCCAAGCACAGTTGCTTTTATTGACACATTTCGACTCTTTGGAATTGTTTATTTGTTTTTCCTTTGTTTGTTACGCTTTGATTTGATATTAATTTTCATGTCCAAATAAAACTCGAATCGAGATATAATCGTGCAGGTACTTCACCCGTTCGAAGTCTTCCGACTAAAATCAATTAAATCGCGCATGCACTTCACCCGTTCGAAATCTCTTGAATTAAAATGAGTTTTCTATGAACAATTGAATTACTTCCAAAGTATATTTAGTTGGCCTAATCAAGATTGCGACTCGATCTATTTTCAAATAAATGAGCTACTACAAATTTGTTCATATTTTAACTTAAAAAGAAAAAGGAAACAGTAACTATTTGTCTATATTTTAACTTAGGAAGGAAAAAGGAAAAAAGTAACTGTTGTATAGAATTATGACGGGCTACTCACGACTTACATTTCTGAAATGTCCTATGTTTGCTTACTGATTCCCATCTTGGGTGTTTACTTCTATGTGCTATTATGCCTAGTCTTTTAGTTTTTATCGCAATTTTATCAAGTCGTTCACACTTGCTTCAAATCTGGTAAATTATACATGGCTACTCTTTAAACAAGTCATAAAAATATCCTTATCCATGCTAAGTAGCAATTGTGCACTTAACGTGGCCCTTAATAATCAGCAGAATCGTTTCTTTTTTCTTTGCAAAAAAATTAATACTAAGCTAGGCATAACAAACTATGTTTTGACTTGCAACCCGCTTTTTTATTTTATACAAATAATACCACATGCCTTTTTAAGTAAATTACAAGGAAAAAAAATACCTAGTGCAGATTCCCACCAGCAACAACAATGAAGAACTAAGGACACAACAGCCAGCAGCAACACCCTTTAATCGTTCCCTACTAGACTCCTTTCTTCTTGTTGTTCTAACTCCCCTCTCTCTATTTTTCTTACTCTTACTTTCTCACTTTTCTCTGACTTTTACTTTCAGATCTGGGACACATTTTTTCTTAGGAGTGAATGTGTGTTTTTCAGCTCTTGTGTTGTGTTAGAAGAGTGATTTTTTTTTTTTTTTTTTTTTTTTTTTTTTTTTTTGCAGAGAAGTGAAGGTGGACAGCCTTATATAGGCTGAAATAGAGCTATTTGGACAGCTCATTTCCATGATGCCAAGACCAAGGCAATAAATTCCTACTACCTTCTAATGCTAAGGTTCTCACCAACCAAAAGGGTGCAGGGCTTTTTACCTCTTTTGTGTTAGCCTTGCTTTTCAGAAAGTACCAAGAATCCTATGTGAATATTACACTTTATAGCTGACTTTGTACCTCCATTTGACCCTTTTGAACTAACTGACTTACACCAACTTAATTGAAAACCAAACTTAAAACATTACCAGCTTAACTAACAAGTTATACTAATGTAATCCTAACTAAAACAAACAGACAATGGTAAGCTTTGAACTAACATACAAACTTATAAATACTTAGCACTATGATAGAACAATCTAAAGAGTGAACAAGCTACTTGAGCTCATGGTCGAGCACAAACTCTAGGTAAAACAATTCAACTGTGAACCATCTCTTATTTTTCTTTCTTTGATTCGAGAATATAAACAACATATGGCTATACATACATGATTCACATTTCCAAACAAAGCTCCTAACAATACTATTTGCCTACCATTAAGATGATCTAAGCAAATAGGAAAGAAAGAACAAGGGCTGATTTCACATAACTCGTCTAAGCATAAGCCAACGCCAAAGATTACTCAATGCTGCCTCGCTGCTATTAAACCACTATCACAGCACCTTCACAATTTGATGCTTCATACTAACTGGACAAAGAAATATAAGACAAAAAGGACAAGTCTGATACATTCACGCCTGAAGGAGCAGACAAGTGAGATCAAAATGCTAGACAGCGAGCAAAGTGAACGAACATTTCATATGATAGACACTTGAGCATCTTGAACAAACTAAACCTAAATGAGTATTATTCAGATTAGATAATCATATACATACACGATTCAACATAACTCGACATGAGATCACAATTACGAAACAGAAACATGTATATATGATTTCCACAAGTTTAAAACTAGTATGTGACTTAACATTTTAACAATGAGGGAACTGGGGATTTAGCTCTAACCCGTCGAGGCACTACACTACCAATTAGCCAATGTGTCGCTGCCTTGTCGAGGCTGCCTTGCTATCGCTCGTGCCATTCGATCATCGCCATCAAATACAGCCACTACGCCGCACTTTGTTTCACCATAATAGTCACCAAGAGCAGCATCTATCACCTCCTCGGACCAGCACCAATGCCTTTAGAATCGTCAAGGTACACCCTCGCCAATATGGATTAACACAGCCCCCAGAGTTCACTGTTGCATCACCATTGTCAGGCCAACACCCCTACACCTCTCATCACAGTTACAAAGCTGCTGCCATTGCAGTGCAAACACGACACCATCACATGCTGCCTCGCTGCCCCTTATCGCCATTGTCTCGACACCATAGCTGCAACATACTGTGTCGTCTCCACCTTCGCCATCTCGAACTGCATCAAATACCACCACTGTGTCACTGTGTAATTCCCATCACCATAAATAATAAATTCCTCACATCGTTACCCCCACAGACCCCACTGTCCTCTCGGTATCGTAACATCAGGAGCACAAAAATCCAATAAAAGGGGATGAGAAAATGGAACGGGACAGCGGGAAAAGTGGGAAAAATGGGTGAGTTATTTAGGGGATTTACCTTCAAAACCGAGTAGTGGGGAGTCCGTTTATGTATGAATTCACCAGAAAATATCGCCGGTGGCCGGAGTTAGGGTTTTGCCTGCACTTTAAACCTCGATATGCGCTAGACGATTGAGAATTTGAGAAAATTAATCTCGGAAATGGAGAGAGGACATGAATCCGCGCCGGGACATGTAAAATTTTGGCCGGAGAATAGGTAGTCATCGGCAGGGGTCCGGCGGGTTACGGTGGAGGCTCAAGCTAGAAAGGAAAAATTGGAAGGAGAGAGGTCTGATGAGTTTTTGGGGAAAAATGCCAATAATGGCAAATTTTAGCTTTTATATGATGGGGATGGGCCAGGTCAGCATTAGAATTGGGCCAGGTCTATTTGTTGGTTCACTATCTTCTTGTTCTGATCAAGTAGCCCAATGACCTCTTATACTAATACAAGCCTAACTAATTATTTGACACTAAACATACACAAAGTTGTAAGACAACATTGATTAGCACATAAAGTCAGTAAAATATTACTCAAAATTGAATTCTATTTTTTTGAAAATTTTCTAACGTTTTTCACCCTAATTAATTATCTAAAATAGCTAAATAAAACGGTAAATCTAGCAAAATTCACATATTTAACACAACTATTTTATTTAATTTTTGGTATTTCGTGCCAAAATTAGGTGATTACAACAATGACTTAGGAGTGGCCCAAACTCCACTTGTTATCTAACAATCCGTTTGGATGGTTGTTACCCATTGTTTCTTAATGTATTGTACTGTACTGTATCGTATTGTGTTGTACAATATTTGGATAGCATGTATCGTTTATAGTGGTTTAATAAGTGAATATAAGGTAAAGAGTAATACGGAAATATTAAATAAAGTATTTTTATTTGCCATAGTGGTCGTTCATGGGCAAAAATGTAATTTTACTTCCGTTGCTGATTTTTAGTTCTGTTCATCACATTTATTTCAACACAGGCCTATACACATTCCAGAAACTACTTCGACGATCTACTCTACTTCTTTTCACCTTCAGTTCCATCGCCATATTTACACCTCTTTCTCTTGAAACTTGTGTCTTGTGTGTTCTCTTTTCCGCTCTGGTGAGTTTTCATATATTCTTCCTCTTTTTAGTAATCCAATTATTGGTAATGGAGCTTTAGTGGGTGTCTCTTTTTGCCACTTTCAAAGTATTATATCTCTTCTTCATCTTTCTTCGATTATCCTCTTTGTTCTTTTTGCCAGCGTCTATTTTATGAAAATTAGCAGTGCTACCACCAATTTTCTAACCATCGATTATTTTCTCAGTAGCTCATACTCCTATTTGTTTCCATTGCTTATGTTGGTTTTGCTAGCCCTAAGAATTAGGCGTCATATAGTTTTTACTTATATTTTTACTTCAATATTTATGCTTGAATAAATTTTTCAGTGCAATATGTAGTTAGGGTATTAGCAACTTCAAATTACCTACCAGAAATACAAGACACCATTTCAATTTTTTTTCATTTCTCATTTGGTAATTCTTTTTTATTTTTTTACTGTTTATGTAATTTGGTAATTTAAGCATTTAGTTCTTTTTCAGAGTGCAATTATCATCTTTGCCTTTTCGTTTGGAGCTTTTGCATAATTTTTTTTTAATGAGTTTATAGTTATAAATCTTATTTAACTAATATTTTCTTCATTAAATCAATTGTTGGTTTAATTAGCAATTAAGTATGCAGTGTGGAGACTTGGATTCTTTTACAAGTTCTTGGTAGTTAACTTCGAAGTCTGATTTTTCTAAGTTTGTTTATTCACCTGGTCTTGCTCATGTTACTCTTTAGATATTTAAGAAATTCTACTTCTCTTATTACTTTTTTTTTTTCTTATGGTAACTTCAATCTTAACTGCCTGCACTATAATATTATTAAGAGGTCATGTAGACGCTAAATTACCTGTAACTGTTATAATGTTGATAAAGCTTTAATCATAAATTTATTACTATTAGTGCTCCTAAACAGTGATGCTATAGGAAATATGGTAAACTAACAGAGGATCAATGTGTACTGAAATTATATATATATAATGAAAGTAGTACATAGTTAAACATGGTTAATGATGGGAGAAAAAAGGATGATGAATAAGAGAAATATCTACACAAATGCCTAATTGTGTGACAAACTATGTAGCAAAAGCCTAATGTGATCTATGCAGAAACTTAATTTACCTTAACTGCAAAAGTAAGAAATATTCCTGCATTTTATGGAGAAAGGCGAAACAATTTTGTGTAGACAAGGCAGGAAGTTGTTTTGGACTATTTTGCTGCAGATAGTTGCATTGTCGGCAATGCTGATTGTGAAATAATGGGCATAGGTATAAATGGTGGTGCTTTAGTAAGTAAGTAAGACTCATTCTTACGGTCCCTAACTATTAGCAACATGTCTCTAACTATGAATTGTGTACCTTCTCTGGCATTTCGATTACAGCTAAACAAAATGAAAAATATTAGGTACGTCCTCTATTTTAAAAGGCAGTTCTGGGACTCGTTCGGGACTCGCCCTGGGGCGGGGCACTTGCAAAATACCTTGAGGCTTTCGGGCGGAGATTAGATCCGTGAGGTTTGCGCCTCTAGCGCCCGACGGTGCGCCAGAGCACGCCCAATGCTCAACACTCGGGGACTCGCCTTATAGAACCTATGCAAATGATCTGTCCAATTCCCTAATTAGGATTACTCATCCACAAGTTTCTTTAAAAATGAAGTAATATTCATCTATAGAAATTCAAAAATTGAGTGTAGCTCAATTAACGAGACATAATGTTACATGTATTATAATTGAGAATATCATGAGGATGAATATTTTCTGTACACTTAATCAAAAAATGTGTAGGCGATGTTTATATCATCACTTGTTACTGGTTTTCATGTCTTATTTCTGTCACTCAAAATTGTTAGACTTCAATTATTTTACTATTTAGAAGCAATTTCCTATTTATCAATGAAGAATTAATATTTTAAATTATAATAGTAATAAATTTTATTGTTTATTCACTTTTTATGGTAACAAATTTTTATTTTTAATTGTTTGAAAGTTAAGGCCTTATGGTTTATTTACATCTCATAAAAACTGTAATATTATTTAATTTCTTACAATTGTTAAAAATGTTAGATCTTTGGTTTCTATAATCTTTTGTCTTATTTTTAATTTTCTTAAATGTTTTAATGTACTTTTGAATTTTTTTGTCTGATTATGCTATTTTATTAATTTAAAATTAATTAAAAAAAAAATAAGATCCATGGGACTTACGACCCATGTCTCGGGGCTTACGCCTCGCCCCATTGTAAGTAAATGTCTCGCCTTGCGTCCCCGCCTTTTAAAATATTGGCTACGTCTAGTGCTAATTTTTTCGGACATGTGCTTTAAAAATGATCATACTAATACATTTTTCGATTAAAATAATCCCACTTTATATGTTCATAGGGCCGGAAAAATAAAGATGAACCATGAAATAACGGGGTGTGTCTACACAGCGGTAATGATGGTATAATGTGAATGCGCATCAGTTAAGGCTTCAGAGCTATTTTTGGAGATGAATAGTTAGAAGTACGAGCACACAAAATAGGACAATTTTTCATTCGCTCTCTCCTTTTAAATGCTAATAATATCTGTTCTCCTAAGTTCGAATAGAGTTTTGGGAGTCATTCACAATTTTGTCATCCATGTAAGTTTCTTGCTGTTGTTCTCCATGATTTTATGGTTGTTTGTCTTCTATCTTTTATTTTTGTTTCGTGATTTCCAAGCTCACTCTCCTGTTTACTCTTTAGGGGTCGTTTGGTAGAGAAATGAGTTATACATGGATTAACAATACATGGATTAGTAATGCAGGAATTAGTAATGCATGGATTAATAATGTATGGATTGTTTTAAGTCATGTGTTTGGTTCATTGTATTAAAACTGGGATAAACATTGTATAACTTAAACTTGTGTTTGGTTTAAAAGTCTATAAAGTTTTGTTTCCAATTATACTCTTGAATTCTTATCCATGTATTAAAAATAAGGGTTTGAGAGTGGGTATTTTTGTCATTTCATTATTTATCCGTGTATTAATAAATATGGTATTACTAATACCATGGTGAGCTAGGTATTAAATAGTACCTGAATTGGTGTATTAATTAATACATGTATTAGTAATCCCGACCTAAAAAGACCTACCAAACAATGGATAAAATTGAAGAAAGTGCTAATACATGTATTAACTAAGCAATACACAATACCAAATGTCTCCTAAGTGTATTCTTATGCATGATAATATTATGCTCTATGTCGCTCAAAGATTCGAATAAGGGAAACTATATAGCTCAAGTAAGGAAATAAATGAAAAGATGTATTTGGAGTAGAACCGAGCAGCTGTTGGATGGAACACAGAGGGGAAATAAATGAATTTATTGCTCCTGATGAATCGCATACTAAGGTTGAAATTTTGAATGGACTTGTTTATCAATTACAACATGAATAATAAAGTTGTGGAATCTGTTTGTGTTTGGACTAGCTTAAATTGCCAAGGTTAAACTATACTAACTTTCGATACAACGTTAGGTATGACTTCATGTATGCCTTTTGTACTGTTTGCTCTCAATTTGAAGAACGACTATCGAGGAAGAAAAACTTCTCATATGACAGAGTTCGATTTCTCATACTACTTGAGTGAAATATAGTTTATCTTCAGATTGCGAAATAAATTTATTTTCCAATATGTATGCTTTGAGAATCCACTTATTCCCTTCAAAACCATGACAAGGACTCTTGAATGAGGAACAACTAATAGCTATGTTGCTCGGATCCTCTGAAAATATTATCGGGTGCGTCTCCGATCCTCCAAATGTAACCATCCTACATATGTTGCTGAAGGCTTCCCAAGACATGCCTTAGAAAGTATAAAGTCGATGAAAGTATGTAAGAAAGTTGCAAACCAGGGACTGAAAGTATGACAAAGTCGCTCAGTCAGACTGCAAACCAAGCTGTTCAAAGAAATTGTGTTGGTTCTCTTTCGTGGCATTAATGCACTTAAAATAGCATGACGTTCAAAGGGACTGTCACTCTATGGTTTGTGAGATCTTAGAGAATCAGCGAGCTTTAACAATTGAAATCTCTTGTACCCAATGTAATCTTATACATATATTTTCACCAGTTTGAACCTTTTCAATTTAGAACTTTGAACCTCAGTTTGTTTTGTTATTTTCATGCATTTGCTCGTCTTGTAAGCCAATGATGTTACTAAAGATCTCCCAAGACATATTCCTTACAAAATATAAATTTGATAAAGTACGTAATCCTCTAACATCGTCAAAGATAACAGATACTAATCTCATCTAAATATATAAAAGAGCCAAGATGGTCGTCCATAGGCAAAATCGTAATTTTAGATCCATAGCTGATTTAATTGCTCATTCCACGTACGCACTCACCAAAGTTCTGGAATGGTTCAGATATCTTCTTGTCCAATTTTTCAAGATATTCTTCGGACCTCCCAGTTTTGATTCTCACCTTCGCTTCTCTCTCTCTTCATTCTCTAATTCTCTTTATTCCGTGTATTTTCCTCATTACTTCTACGCTTAATTTCTCAGTTTTCAGAAAAAATCTCTATTTCTTTGTTTCAGCACTTGTTTTTGAAAACGGTGTCTCATTCTTGTAGTGTTTGCATAATTACAGCGTTCAGGTTAGTGTGATTTCTATTATACTCCTTATGTTCCTCATTTTTGTTGTTTATAGCGCTGGAGTTTCTTCTTTTTTGCCTTTTGTTTTCATTTTTTAGTTGCTCTTCTGTGTTACTTCCATTAGCTTTCTTTAGTTTTTCTTTTGTATTTTCGTGCAATTCTTGTACAATAGATTTGTATTGGCTTTTGTCTTTACCTTGATGTTTTTTGCTGGACTTTGTATAGGAATAACAATATTTTGTCCTCATTGGGAAGTTTACTATTGAGTCTATTTTTCTAATTTGTGATTGTGATAAATGAAGCTAACTTCCTATGATGCTTTCCTTGATAACTGAAGGAGTCCGGATTCTATTTAGTTTGTTTTCCTAAATGAAAATGAGAGCATCTCTCTTTATTGAGCAACAAGAAAAGATTGCATTTTTCTTTACAGTTTCGTGAACAAAGTAGTAAAAACATTGTTGTATACATCTTGAAAGGTCAAATTTTCTTCAGGCATATTCTGGAACCGTTTTACAATAATTATGCTAAGGCACATATAGAGTTGTGCAGAAACACTGGTGCTGCTATCTTCAGGAATGTTGGTGATGCATTTATTCTTTAAGGCACTTGTAGGCTTTGCAACTATTCATTGATCATAGCCCTTGCTTTCTCTTAACTAAGAAATTCCTAAAATTCAGGGGACTTCACTGTCGAAGGATCATTTTCAATGAAACAAATATCATTTTCCTGGATTAAGTGGATAAGGCCATAAGGGTAAGGTTTCTTCGCTTGAACTCTTTGCAAAGCACTTCCAATTATTTTGCTTTATGTTTTTTGATCAAAACTAATTTAAAATATTTCTTAATAAATAAATTCTACTACTGAGATGGATCTTTATCCAAAATAGAAAAAAAAAGCCAAAAGGAGGAGGAACCCATAGAAATCAGTACTAAAAGAACTAGAATTAGCTATATAACTTCCATCACGAACTGTTTGATTCACCACTAAACAAAATTTCCGTTGCTAATTGCCTAAGTTGTCATTATCATGTCTGTAATATCCCCGTAATTAGTGGTGACAAATGGTGGATTGGGTCGAATTTAGGTGGGTTGAAAATGGGTTGAATAAAATCGGGTTAAAACCTAACTCACCATGTTTCATATGGGTTATATACGGGTTAGGTGACAATTGGACGGGCTAAAAATGGGTTAACCCATATTTAGCCCATTTTTGTTTACTTACAAATCTGAACAAAATATGGAGTGCTTAAACACAAGAGGAATGAATTTTTATAATATACATCCATGAGATACACATAAACAATAAGCAGGATCATTATTGTGGCCTATATTTGTGACTGTTTAATATCCTTTTATGAGGAGGAGTTCATATATAGTTAAACGATGTGATGTGCAAAAGTAAAGGACAAAGAAGAGACTCTTCATTGATCAATAGATATCATTGATATCAATTATTTCTCAAGACTAGGTCGGGATAAAATGAAAAGGTGCTTAGTTTTTTATTTGATCTAGATATTAGCTTCTATAAATTTTAATCCTCCAAATAATTATCTAGTCTCTAAAACTGAAAATTTATCATTCCGTTTTGATTTACTGGAAACGATAAATTGGTAAAAAAATGTAATTAAATTTTTTACTTTAATTAAAAAAAATGATAAATTGGTTAAGATTAATCAACTCAATTTCACTTTTATTCCAATAAATTACTTTATTTTCTACAAATGCAAGAAATAATTCTACAATCTTTTTTTTTTCATTTGTAAGCAAGAAAATTCATTAGAAATGAGGAGAAGCTCAATAGAGAAATCTTTAGCAGAATGGAGCAAAACAGGAAACATGTAATTACATATTTAACCCACTCTAAACTCATATTTGACATATTTTTTGGTGGTTGAAAATGGGTTGACCTATATTTACTCCAATTGTAAATGGGTGGTTTGAATATGGGTTTAGTGCGGGTGGGTTGGGCGGGTTATATAAATATGGCCTAACTTTGCCACCACTACCCATAACTAACACCATTCGTCGCAAAGTCTGAGATAGAACCGGCTTATTTGGTAATAGATCTAAAAAAAATATATGTGCAACTCCATAAAAACTCATGTGGACCTCGACAATAGTTCATTGAATCTCTGCATTTAAAAGGACCTCAATTTGTTGATTGAACATTGGACACTTGGGATTGTGTGAATTTTGGTGACATACCATGAATAACGATAACTGAAGCTAAATTCTAAGAAAATATAAATAAATAGTAAATATTGGTAGAAGATAGACAAAGGGATCATGGAACAGTCCAATGTATGACCTTGAAACTACTGGTTGAATTTACCAATAACTTCATGGTCTTCACCTTGAATCTATGCTTTGAGTATTGTATTTTGTAATTATATTTTGGTTGTCGTTCTTTATTTACCCTTTTCCTATATAGTTAGAGTGGAGAAGCTTACCTATGAGCAAGTTGTAGTTATGCATCTTGAAATGTAGTTGTCCATTTGTTTATCTTTCCTCCCTTTGCTTGTTTCTGTGTGTGCCAATGATGATAGAGAGAATGCATTTGTTAGTATCAATTACCTGAACTTTTATGATTATTTGGAGAACGTCACACTGCATTTTGGTATCATCATTATTTTTTTCATTTTATGTTTCAGAGAATCAACTTCAAAATAAAAAAGTGCACAGGCAAAGGAATCAGACGATTTTTAAAAGAATAGATATGCCTTATTCTTTCTTTCCTTTTTGAAAAATCCTGCTGAACCTATTGATATTTGTCTATGACAATACTGTTTTACATTAGCACTTTGGTTTACATATTGATTCTTTACCTTTTTCTGTTATTTTAGTTGTAATGACATTTCTGATATAAGGTCAATAATCATTGCATATACAGGGTCTTGAAAAATAAGGATACATCAATGCTTGCTTGACATGGTGTTGAGATGGATCCACTGGCTAATGATATTCTAAATAAAGCTTATGATCGACCAATTTCCTTCTAAGAGACTCATAAGACTGTAATTGTTTCAAGACTCAAGTTTTTGAAATCGAAGTATGTCACAACGATTCAGTCAGGCAGGGTGAAAGGTCAAGCTCCTCAAACTTGGAGAAAAGAGAACAATAAGAAATTACTATCAGTTGAGCTTATGTATTTGATATGTGATACATCAACTATTCAATTGTGCAACCTGATAATTAAATGAGTATTCATTTGTTGGTAAAACAAGAAATGATGACAGCTGAATGGAAGTTGCTCTCTAGAATTTGAGAATGACCTGTGTATGTTCCATCCTTTGTTGAATATATATTGGGATTAGTCATTTGTTGCCCTTTGGCTACTTCCTACTGATTCGTTGATCATCCCAGTTAACTTAGCCTGTTTAGCCAAGCTGTCAAAATCAGCTTATTTTGAGAAGTGTTTTTTATCAAAAGTATTTTTCAAATAAGTGCTTTGCGAGATTAGCAGTTTGTGTTTGTCCAAACTTTAGAAAAGTACTTTTATTATTAATTTATTTTTGACCAATATTTGAAACAATTACCAAATTACGAACATGGATATATAATGATATTAATTTGATTAAATATGGAAGTTTGATATGGGTATTCGTGTCCCAAATAATCAAAAGCACTTATTTTTTCAAGAAGCTACTTTTTTCAGCTTCTTCCCTACAACAGACAAACAGCTTCTGCTGCCACTCAAAAGCACTTATTTTTCCCTAGAAGCTTGGCCAAACACCTCAAAATTTTAAAATAAGTACTTTTAGAAAGAAAAAAAAATACTTTTGGCTCCGTAAAAGCTTGGCCAAACAGGCTCTAAATGACTTCTCTGAAACAATATTAAAGAATGGCAGTTGATTCAAAGTTTACATGTTGAACCCGTGCTCATCTAGTTTTTCTATTATATAGAAGAGTCAAATTGGTCGTTTAGGGGTAATATAGTAATTTCATATTTTTTGCTGATTTAAAAGATTTCACTCCCCGTTTCTTTATTCAACGCACTAAACAAATTTCTAGAATATTATTGTATCCGAAGCCATATTTCCTCTCAGTTAAGTTCTATCACCTCTTTTAGGTTTTTCAAATTTATATTATTTCTCCTCTATTAGGTAATCTATTTGCTATCAATTTTTGGGGATCTTTTTCTTGAAATATTGTTTCCATAATTTCTCCATCAACTTCCATTGTTTCATCTCTCTCTCTCTCTGTAACTCTTTTGTTGAGGTATGATTTATTTATATTTTTTTTTTTAATTTGAGTCTGTTCAATTTGGCACTAGATTATTAATTTGTGCATTGTATATGTTTCTTTTTTACTTTATTCCTCTGTTGTAATCTGGTGGACTATTGTCACAAGCTAAACTAGAGAAGAAAGAAGTATCTTGAATACTCATCTACTGTAGTCGATATAAGTGATCCACTAAAATCTATCATTTCAAGTAATTTCCTCAAATTATCACGTTTAAAATTTGTGCTTTCGTTTTATAATAAAGTTGAAGAGAATATTTGCTTTGGTTAGTGTATTACTATAACATTATTAACACTAAGCCACGTTCTCCTCAAACACTTGAGAATGCAATTCTTTTTATCTCTCCACCTTCTTTGTTAGACATGAATTTGTCAATTTCTTCCTTAGATCCTTTGTTTGAAAGTTGACATATATTGCGCTTATGCCTTA
This sequence comes from Petunia axillaris subsp. axillaris, assembly GCA_029990575.1. NCBI lineage: Eukaryota > Viridiplantae > Streptophyta > Magnoliopsida > Solanales > Solanaceae > Petunia > Petunia axillaris. Next base: position 47,928,201 of record JARKNS010000002.1, on the reverse strand, counting down.
GTTCGTGAATGAAACTGTTTGCTGAATATTTACACATATCGATCACCTCACGACAATATTATTTTAATTTTAGAAGATTGAATGCAATAGTAATTTGGAATTTCTTCATGAATTACTTTATAGTCTCTTTCTAAAGAAAATTAGATATGTGTTTATTTGTCTTGCGTCCACAGAGAATTGGTTAGCCTACAAATTTTACAGTCTTGGTGTAAAGATAAAAATAGAATAATGTGGATGACTATATTATTTGCTAAAGCTTGGAAGAAATATTTGAGACATTATTTCTTGGCTGTGTAATAGCATTTTCTCTTGCTATTTACATTGTGACTTTGTTAGTTCATCGCCTTATTCCTTTGGTTGTTTTAATTGCTTTGCCTTTTATCCATGTTGATTTAGTCTATTCACCTCTCTTTGCAGTTCTACTGATCTTCTTTCATTACTCATCAGTTATTGAGTTCATCTTGTGCTATCCTGCTACAACTATTGGGTTCATTTTATTTTCCACTTGATTCTTCCTTTTGTTTTTTGCAATTTTTTCTATATATACATGGATTTCTTCTAGGAAAGTAATCTTAGTATGTTTCTCTTGTGCACCCATTAATAAACTACATATACATATATGCTACATGTTTTGACAAGATATATATTCTTGTTTTGCCAAGATACATAAATGATACGTCTTTAACAATTCAATCAGAAAGGCAGAACTTTGTGACTTAAAGAAATTGCTAATGATTCTAGACAAATAACAACCAATTAACAATTGAATTATTAAGCAGTCAATTATGCCAAAGTTTTGTTGTGATAGTCTATTGCTTAGCATATTCGATGTGCTTACTACAAGTAAAACTTGAAAGCTTCAAGTCCAGCAATTAGTCTTCTACTCATTTTGATTTTTTATTGGTATTGGTTGTCTGGAAAATAAGGACTTCTCTTAGATATAATAGTTGAGCTATCCATGAAAAGCATCATCTTACTTCGAAGTGTTCCGTTGGCCTTTGAAGCGTTGTGTTGACACTGTATTCTTGTGATCACTTCGATACCATAGCTTTCCAATTTGCAAGCGATTATTCTTCACATACGAAGATACTCTGAAAGAATTCCTATACTTCGTTCAGGATACAAGATATTTTGAAGAGTTTTAGCTGATTTTGAAGCTACGTTCTGGAATATATATGCTCCTAAAGTAATGCATTCTTCTAGATAAGCTTGTGGGGATAGATAGAATGAAGAGTGAAAGCTCCAAAGTCTTAATCAGCCACAATTATATATCTTTAGGTGTAATTTGGATGCACGTGCATTGATGATATAGTGTTTTGTAAGAGAGCAAATTCTACCCATCTGAACTAAAAAATTTGAGCTAATTTTTGGTATTGAAGCTCCAATATTGTTTCTTCTTCAAATAGTCCTGTAAAGTCAGCGCTATTATCTGTTGGGCCCGTGCTGAGCACGAGCAACATTCGTCTAGTTTCTATTATATAGAAATGCCATCATGGTCGTCCATAGGCAAATACATAATTTTACCTTCATCATTTTTCCAAAAATAATTCTAGAAGCATCCTCTTTTTATTTGTTCTCATTTCAAAAAATAGTTACTCTAGAAGCAACTAGATCACTTTTCCCCAAGTATGCTTTTCTTTCGGTTCTCTTCGTCTTTTCAATTAAATATTTCTTTCAATTTGCTTCTTCTATTTTAAGTGAAACAACCTAGAGTTCAGTTGATTCTTCCAATGCCATTTAGCTTTTGAAAATGGTGTTTCATGTCAATTGTGTACAAGTCATGTTTATGTGTTAAAAAGACTTCTTTCCTCATATTCCCTTTGTCTCTCTTGCAAACTTCTTTCTGTAGACTGTATTATATATCACAGTTTTCACTTAATATTTGTCTAAAATACAGATACCACAAATATAGGATAAGAAATGACGATATAGCGCCAAACTGAAGGAGCTATTGAAAGTGAACTCCTGAGTTCCCACTTCCCTTTCTCAAATTTTGCACATGTGCAGAAGAATTAGATTCTTGCCAAGCTTTATTCAGAAAGAAACAAGTATAGCATAAATGCATAGTTGCATTTTTTGGATAAGGTGATTTTTATTATACAACATTGTTATTGAGCTTTAAAAAAACATTTATCTGGTGTTGGTTTAATAGAGAATGTGATGATTCTGTGACTATTTTTCGTTGTTAGCTTCTAAATCATGTTAAGTGTATTTCAAGCATATGTTATTTTGATGTCATTATTTTTTATTAAGAGTGACTGAAACCCTTATCGGGGAAAGATTTCTAAAAGAAGAAAAAATCTCATCAAGATGAGAGACTTTAACTTTCTGCACTGCTACCTAAAGCTTCCCCATCCTTACTGGATTTCTTTTGATGTCTTCCATGTGAGTTTCCGTGAAATTTTTCAATATTATGCATCCTAACAAATAACTTTGGTATTCAAAGTGATTTGCTTCAAATTTTGAGGTTGCTTTAATTTGTAAAATAATGAGCTTATTGTCGAAGTTGATAGCTAGGACCCATATATTGGCTTCTTCGAAAAAAATAATTGTTACACAACATCACATACTCCGTATTCTTTTGTTTAGTTCGAACAATTCATCCTGATATATTAAAATTCCTATCTTTTTCGTTTATGCATTTATCTTTATTTTTCCTTCAAGAGACGAACCTACTTCAGAGTTTAGATTAGGATGGTATAAACTAATTATTGAAGGTGGCTTCTAATTCTTGCCCAATACTAATGGATTTAGTTTATCTATTTGCACTTGTATCTCTTTAAGGGGCTTCCGATAAAGATGATTGCTTTATCTCATTAATAAGTTCAATTATGATAGAGATGTGAAGTTTCAACTATCAACCTTAAAATTCTTTTTACCGGCTCCTTCAGCTCTGATGTTTTGGCCAATTAAGTGGCCAATATTTAAACATTTTAAGAATTGATGCTTTATACTAAAAGGTGAGCGATTATAGTATAGAAGGATTGTTGTTGGTTTTAGCATTGATACAGAGCTCTTTTGCTTCTCTTTCCCTACTGGTGTTGAAAATTCTCCAGAAAAAAATCACGAAGATGGAAAGAAATAATCGTTTTAGTTTTTCGTTGCTAAACATCTATGAAAGTTTTCTCATTTACACCATAGTAAAATTAAAGGGATGATAGTTGATACATCATTCACTCTAATGTACAAAATGACAATCTTTAGCTATTGTTAATAATTTACTGATCATTTTATATTGCACGAGCAAAACAACCTGTTTATTTTCTGGGACACATGAAAGTTCCTTGCTCTAAAATATTTGATTAGATTAGGAGGACGCTAAATACAGAAATTTTGTGGCATAAAAAAGAAGCATATAGATACTTGGATTGGATGAACCTTTGCATTTTGTTAGTTGTTATCAGCTCTGTTTAAAGGTTGAAGTTCAATGAAAGTAATTGTATTGGTCAAAAATTGACGTGCTCGGACAGCACCTCGGCGCGATAAGCCGAAGATAATCGAACTGATGTTCCGCGACAGAAAGATCGAAGCGAGCGAGTAAACTACCGAAGTCGAGCATCAATGTCACAACTGAAGACGAGCCGCAAGCTGAACTTCGGTGACACCCGCTCCGACCGGACAGCGGGACCATGCCACCGAAGCCATGTACTTGAGCTTCAGTGAATCGCTTCGGTTCCAGTTTCAGCCTACTAACTCCTTCAATTAATGTCTAAAACGTGGGTTTGAGCAAGTTTGATGGTGGAGAACGTGGGTGAAGCCTCTTTGGCGTATAAATAGCATTAGTTTTTACTTTGTAATTATTCAGAAATATATACAGAAACTCTGGCGAAATTTGTACTCGCTACGATATATTGAAATCAAGTTATTTCCTTGCGTTTTACGATTATTCCTAGCATTTTTATCGACTTTGACACGAAGATTTGCTTGTATTCCGACCCAAATTCGATTATTGATCCTAAACTGATTTAGGCTCATTCAAATTGGCGCCATCTGTGGGGATTCAAGCAAAACGCTTTGTTCCAAAGTTAGACGCTCTTTTTCGTTGGAGTTCATAACCTTTTAACGACGGTATGGCTGACAGCAGTAGAAATCTTAATGAACAGACCGACGTTCCGTAGAACCAACAGTTTTCATCTCCAATGACAACTGAAGCCTTTCAAGCTTTTTTTCTTAAAGCGCTAAAAGCTCTTCAAGAGCGACAGGATGAGCAAGTTAACATTAACGCCGAATTCCGCGCCTCGTTAGAGGCGAGGAATAGCTCAGCACCGAACGAAGCTCAGCCTTCGGCTCCAAATGGAGGCATCCCGCCTTCGTTCCTACGGGTGCGATAATATGGGGACCTCACAACGGGGCCACGTCTGGGGGTTCGGGCAATATACCGAGCACAACGCCATATTTTAGGACGCTTCCCACCGCGGCGGAAAGTACATCTTCGGTCGATGTTGAGAGATTGACCAGAGAAACTGAAGCCCGCATCGAGGCTCGCATTGAGGTGCACGTAGAAAAGCGCCTCGAAAGTGTCCCCGAGGTGGCTAGGACCGAAGATGAGCTTGATATAGACCAATACAACGAGTTGTCATTCAAGCCCGAAGCAGCACCAGATCCAACTCCCAAAAATTTCAAGTTCCTCTTCCTAAAGAAGTGCGATGGGACCACCGATCCCAAAGAGCATGTAACTGAGTTCATGGCGATGGTAAAAAGCAATGACTTAACGGCGATAGAGCTCGAGTCAATGTTCTTGAAAAAATTTGGCGAATCCTTGGAGAAAGGAGCGCTGCGTTGGTACATGAACTTACCAGCAGGGTCAATTTCTACCTTCAAGGAAATGGTTAACGCCTTCGTTAAGGCCCACACCAGAGCACAAAAGATTCTCCAAAGAAAGAAGGATATCTGCGAGGTCAAGTAGCAACCCGGTGAGCCACTCAAGGAGTTCCTTGAGCGCTTTCATGCTGAGCACATGGAGCTACCTTGAATGGATGATACCCTAGCCATCATGGCATTTGAAAATGGTATCAATGTTCGCAACTCTGACGCTGCCGCTGAGTTGCGAAAAGAGCTTCAGCAATACCAAGTTCTGAAGTGGGAAGATTAACACAAACGAGCCTACTCCAAGATAAGGTTGGAGGAAGCCGAGTTTAAGAGCCGAGGTTATAATTACAAGAACCGAGGAAAATCCTCATACCGCGCCGAGGCGTCGCGAGGAAATTCGAAGGGGGGGTACGAACCATATACCTCCACGAGGCAGCCTGTCAGCCAAAGGTTGGAAAATTCCTTTCGAAACTCGGTTGTAAGCTCACATATAAGCCAACGGCTCGGAGGAAAGGTTCACTCTAACACAAACCAAAGGAATTCCTCAGGCCCAGCTTCGGCTTCAAAGAAAGAATTACCTCGGATCCCTGACTACAACTTTAATATATCGACCTCGGAGCTGGTCAACGTAGTCAAGGGAACTGCCGGGGTAAGAGTACCCAAAGACATGAGAACTCCAGCGGACAAAAGAGATCAGAATTTGCACTGCGAGTTCCATGTGGATTATGGTCATCGAACAGAGGATTGCAAATTATTGCGCCTCGAGGTGGCACATTTGTTGAAGAAGGGTGTGTGTGCCGAATTTCTTACCGACAAGGGAAAAGATAACTACACCAAGAACCAAGGTGATGGACAGCCACCTCGGGCTCCACCCCCTGAGAGAGTTGTAAATATTATCACTGGGGTCAGAGGTGAACGGGGTGAATTTTGCAGCCGCGAAGAAATTCGCCAAGCTGTCGATCACAATGGAAAAGAGAACCCGAGTGGGAGGCTCGGGTAAAGAAATTATATTTGATGATGACAATTGCGATGGGATGATGTTTCCCCATCACGATGCCTTGGTCATCATGTTGAGAATCAATGACTTGGATATCAAGCGAGTCTTGATTGACCCCGGTAGCTCGGTCAACATAATCAGCTACGGGGCCATTAAGAATATGTGGCTCAAAGGGGAAGTCGTCCCCAAGGCAACAGTGTTGACTGGCTTTAACAACTCCACGGAGAAAACGTTGGGTAAAATCACACTCAAGACATTTACTGAAGGAGTTAGCAAGGAAACACTGTTTTAAGTATTGCCCGAGGACATAGCATACAATGTGATCCTCGGCAGACCTTGGATCCACTCCATGGAAGCTGTTCCCTCCACGCTTCATCAAGCGATCAAGTTCCCTACACCTTGGGGAGTTCGGTCAATAAAAGGAGAGCAGCGAGTAGCAAGAGAATGCTATTCGGTTGCGTTGAGAAGTGGAGTCGCCTCGACTAGGCCAAAACAATAGCAACTAACGCAACCGGGTTCAAGCGGGGAGGACCTCCGAGGAGAAGTTGAAAAGATCCCGGTGTGCATTCAAGAGCCTCGAAAACAAAAGGCAGAGGACTCAACTATCGAGGAGTTGGAATCTTTCACCTTGTTGAAATATTTTCCTGAGAGAAAAGTATTTGTCGGCTCGGAGTTGGACCCAGAGTCAAAAAAAGAAATCATTGAAGTCTTAAAGTCCAACAATGATTGCTTCGCTTGGTCCCACTCGGACATGATTGGTATCGATCCGGAGATCATGACCCACAAGCTGAATGTAGACCCAAAATTCACCCCGGTGAAGCAGAAGAAAAGAGCTCACGCCGGGGTTAAAAAGAAAGCGATCGAAGATGAAACCACAAATTTGCAAGAAAATGGTTTCATAAGGGAGGTGAAGTATCCCAAATGGCTGGCTAAAGTGGTCGTCGTACCTAAGAAAAATGGCAAGTGGAGGATGTGCGTAGACTATACTGATTTGAACAAGGTTTGCCCCAAAGACTCTTACCCATTACCACAAATAGACAGGTTAATAGACTCCATGGCTGGACACAAACTATTAACCTTCTTGGATGCTTATTCGGGCTACAACCAGATCCTCATGGACCTGAAGGACGAAGAGAAAACCTCGTTCATCACTGACCGCGGTACCTTTTGCTATAAAGTGATGCCCTTCGGTTTGAAAAACGCTGGGGCGACATACCAGAGACTAGTGTGTCGCATGTTCAAGGAGTATATTGGAAAATCTCTGGAAGTCTACATAGATGATATGCTTATCAAGTCAATTCGAATGGAGGATCATCTGAATCATTTGAGAGAAGCTTTTGTTGTTCTGCGTAAATACGACATAAAAGTAAACCCTGAGAAGTGTGCTTCGGCATGGGGTCAGGCAAATTCTTGGGATTCATTGTCTCAGAACGAGGAATCGAAGCCAACCCAGATAAGATCAAGGCTATCGAAGAGATCCCCGAAGAGTTGATCGGGGTAAAGGAAGTTCAGCGCTTAACTGGCCGAATCGCTGCCTTGAATCGCTTCATCTCAAGGTCCTCAGAGCAATGCCACAAATTCTTCTCTGTCTTGAGGAAGAACAACCACTTCGAGTTGACACCGGAGTGTAGAGAAGCGTTGAGAGAATTGAAACGCTATCTGGCTAACGCGCCGTTGCTCGCCAAGCCCAAAGATGGTGAAACTTTGCTGGTGTACTTGGCGGTTCCGAGGTGTCAGTCAGTGCGGTGCTTGTTCGAGAATAGGATGGCAAGCAACAGCCCATCTATTATGTGAGCAAGACACTCCTCGATACTGAAACCAGATACTCTCACTTGAAAAAACTAGCACTTGCTTTAATTGTTATTGCTCGGAAACTACGATCTTATTTCCAATGTCACCCAATAGCGGTAGTTTCAACTTTCCTCTTGAGAAGTATACTGTATAAACCTAAATTATCGGGGAGGTTATCGAAGTGGGCGGTATAATTGAGCGAGTATGACATCACTTATCAACCCTGATCAGCCATTAAATCCCAAGTCTTGGCCAACTTCGTAGCAGATTTTAGTGTTGGGATCCTACCCGAAGCCGAAAAGGAAAATTCGATGTCAAAAGAAATGGCTTCGGGACTATGGATACTCCACACTGATGGGGCAACTAATTCCAAGGGTTCGGGATTAGTCATAGTGTTAAAAGCGCCCACCGGGGAGAAAATCAGGCAATCCGTTCGGTTAAAAAAGGTAACCAATAATGAGGCCGAGTACGAAGCGGCTTTAGCAGGCTTGGAGTTAGCTAAGGAAACAGGGGTGGAGAGAATTGAGTTGAGATGCGACTCACAGCTAGTAGTAAACCAAGTGCTCGGTGAATACACGGCTCGGGAGCCCAGAATGCAGCTATTCTTGGACCTAGCACAGAGGATTTTGGCCCAATTCTAAGAATGGCGAATTAAAAAAGTGCCTCGAGAGGAAAATACCGAGGTCGATGCCATAGCAAACTTGGGTTCGGCGGTAGATGAAACACACTCGGGGACTGACTCAGTAGTTCGGTTGCTCTCTGCGCAAATGAGAGAGATGAAATTGCAAGTCAATTCGGTGGACCACAAATGGGTTTGGCGGAGTAAGTTTATCTCGTACTTCGACTCGGGGACTGTTCCTCAAGATAAGAAAGAAGGCAAAAAGTTAAGGACCCAAGCGGATTCATATCATATGATCGAGGGAAACTTGTATAAGAGATTGTATTGCGGCCCGATGGCCAAATACTTGGGTCCAGACGAAGCCAGATATGTGATGGCTAAAGTGCACGAGGGCGAGTGCGGCAACCACTCGGGGGGAAAATCTTTGGTGCACAAAATACTTAAAGCTGGGTACTACTGGCCCACCATCAGCGCAGATGGAAAAGCCTTCGTGCAAAAGTGTGACAAATGCCGACGCCACGCACGAATGATTCATCAACAAGCCGAACCTTTACATTCGGTCTTGTCACCATGGCCTTTTATGAAATGGAGGGTGGATGTTGTTGGTCCCTTGCCGAAGGGGAAAGGTGGTGTTCGGTTCATCCTCGTTTTAACTGATTACTTTACAAAATGAGTGGAGGCAGGAGCTCTCATCGAGGTTAAACCGAAAGAAGTAATCTATTTCATTAGGAAAAGCATCATCTACAGGTTCGGTGTCTCGAGGAAAATCGCTTGCGACAATGGTAAACAGTTCATGGGAGCAGCCATCACAGATTTCTTCAAACAATGGGGGATCAACAGAAATGCTTCCACCCCCTATCACCCAAGTGTCAATGGCCAAGCTGAGTCTTCAAATAGGATAATAATTGAAATTCTCAAGAAAAGGCTCAATGAGAAGAAAGGTCCTTGGCCCGAGGAGTTGCCAGGTGTGTTGTGGGTCATGCGGACAACAGAAAAGAACAGCACCGGTGATACCCCTTTTTCACTTGCCTATGGCATGGATTCGCTCATCCCCGTGGAAGTGGGGGAACCAAGTCTTCGGTATACTCACACCACCGAAAACGCAAATCAACAAGCCATGCGCATAGAGTTGGACTTGCTCGAGGTGAGAGTTGGCTTTGGTTCGGCTAGTTGCACAAAAGAGGCAGATCGAAGTATATCTCAATAAGAAGGCCAAACTTAGAGATTTTAAATTTGGCGATTATGTGCTAAAAGTTACGAACCAATCAACGAAGGAGAAAAATGGGGGAAAACTCGTCGCAAACTGGGAAGGACCTTACCGAGTCAAAGCAATTGTTGGAAAAGAGTCTTATCAAATTGAAGACCTACATGGCTAGGGGTGGCAATTTCCACCCATATTTTGTTAATCCACTCATTTGATCCATATTTCAAAGGATTGGATGACTAATATTTCATTTGGATAAAATTTGGGTTTCTTCCTCTACTCAACCCAAGAAAATATGGGTATTGATGGGTAAAAAGTGGGTCTCTAAATACAACCCATATTGATTTGGAATCAAGGAAGGTTCTTATTTTGTGGGCCCCATCTTTATCAATTGTTAATTTACAAATGCTTAGATGTTTTTTTGTTTCTTATTTGTTCTTCTTAAATACTAGTGCTAATATATTTGATTTTTTTCTTTTTTAATTTTAGTTTCTATATTTTTTTACCCATATTTACCCAACCCATTTTTATCCAACCCATATTTTACCCAACTCATTTTTACCCAACTCATATTTTACCCATATTAATATGGGTGGGTAACAACCCAACCCATTTTTCTCAATCCATTTTTAACCCATCCAAATCCGATCCAACTCACCCATTTGCCACCACTATACATGGCATACCCGAACCCCTAAATTGGAACATATCCAATTTGAAGCGGTATTACTTCTGAAATCGAGGTAAATATTCCTTGATCATTTAAAATTTTACCCACAGCCTCGAGCCGAACAACGCTCCTAGGGCTTCGGTCGAAATGTACTAACTCGTTCCTCGTTTTATTTTGCTTGACATTTTCAGGAAGCGGATAAAACGATTTTCAGTGCTCGGATCTTCATCAAGATTTACACCCGAACACTGGGGGGAAGTGAGAGGCGGGTTGCAACCGAGGTCGACACTGAGCCTCCCAACCGAAGCCTGTCTATTCGACAACCGGGGACTGACACCCGAAGGATAGATTAGTACATTGTAATTACGCCCGATAGTGGCATGTTGTCAATTTGTTTTTACGCCCAAGGTCTACTTCGACTTGGCTTTATGTAAAAAGCCAGTTATGGCTCGTTGATATCATTAATGGAATAAACTTGATTTTATATCTCTTTGTTTCCATATACTTGCACTCCGAAGTTATATCTTGAATGCATTGACTCGAGGACGAGACGTCGTTCTAAGTTCGCATCGGTTTTACTTAATTAAGCCTTGCAAGAAAAATTATTCTGAAGTGTTCGGTTCATACAAGAATTAACACTAAGGACAAACGCAAAATCATATCATCAAAAGGCCCGGAGGCTAATTGTTTACATCGAAAGTAAAGTTGACCTAAAGGTCAAGGTTATATATACAAAAGCCCGAAGGCTTACATCAAAAGGCACGAGGGCCTAAACAAAAAAAAAAAAAAAAAACAGCATACAAAAAACGAACTATTTGTTCTTAAGGGTTCTCCCCCTCGGCATCTTCACTGCCTTCCTCGGCACTCTCGCCCCCTTCATCGCCTTCGGATTCACCATCATCCAAACCCTCACTTGAGGGAAGGTCATCCACAATTTTTTGAGCCTCGGCGGCAGTATCCCTGGCTTTGGCTATCTCCTCTTCGAGCACGATTTGCCCAGCTTGGACTTGCTCAAGTGTGCTGAGCCTAGTCTTAACGACAGCCCAAGCTTCCTCAAACTTCGCCCTGTCGCGGCCAGCTCTCTACTTGCGCCGCCTAGGAGCAGTAGCAGTCGACGTAGCTTCTCCACCGCCTCAATCATCTGCAGTGGTGGAACGGTGGGAAAAATATCTCCGCTCATTATCGCAGTGGCAAAACGATCGGCCCTCTCACCGGAATCACTAGACCCTTGTTCAGATGTCGCCATTAATATAAATGTTAGGTTGGGAAGAAAATCAAGATCAAGGAAACTGGTTAAGAAAGGAAAGCTTTTACTTTTTGTGATTTCACTATGTATCAAATATTTTCAGGTGGAGAAGAAGACTGCCGAGTGAAGTATTTATAGGGGATGTACACATGCAAGTTGCGGAAGCAATGATGACTATAACGTTGGAGAAAGCAAAAATTCGGCGCGACCGTTCGGTAGCCAACCAACGGTCGCCACGTAATGTGGAACAGTAATTCAAAAGGCGTGCAACTTTTTGAAATTCTTGGATAAGGTTGAGCCACGTCGGCTTCCCGGTTAAATTCATTCCACTCCTCGATGACCTCGGCGCTCACCCGAGGAGTGGGGGACTATCTGTATTGGTCAAAAATTGACGTGCTCGGACAGCACCTCGGCGCGATAAACCGCAGATAATCGAACTGATGTTCTGCGACAGAATGATCGAAGCGAGCGAGTAAACTACCAAGTCGAGCATCAATGTCACAACCGAAGACGAGCCGCAAGCTGAACTTTGGTGACACCCGCTCCGACCGGACAGCGGGACCATGCCACCGAAGCCATGTACTTGAGCTTCGGTGAATCGCTTCGGTTCCAGCGGCTCAGCAGCGCACTATTTCAGCTCACTAACTCCTTCAATTAATGCCTAAAACATGGGTTTGAGCATGTCTGATGGTGGAGAACGTGGGTGAAGCCTCTTTGGCGTATACATAGCATTAGTTTTTACTTTGTAATTATTCAGAAATATATACAGAAACTCTGGCGAAATTTGTACTCGCTACGATATATTGAAATCAAGTTATTTTCTTGCGTTTTACGATTATCCCTAGCATTTTTATTGACTTTGATACAAAGATTTACTTGTATTCCGACCCAAATTTGATTTGTGATCCTAAACTGACTTAGGCCCATACAGTAATGTTAAAAAATTATGGGTTTTCTCTCTTTGAATCTTTTAATGCTGAATTTAAACTAATTTAGTTATCTTGTTTCTACTCTTTTACTCTACTGCTTTCATATGTATGTGTGCGTGTGTGTATACATGGAAGAATGAGGTGATATCAGACTAACAAATATAATATTTTTATCAAAGACTGCTTAAGGAGACTAATTAGTGCATGAAGTAGTACGCTAGATGCAAGAATGTGCTACTCACAGTTGAATGAAATGAATTTCTCATGGATGTAAAAATTACATCATTTCGCAACCACACAACATCCACGGTTAGATAATCATGAATCACTCTGTATATTCTATGTCTTAATATAACATTGCGCTCGTGCTGTGCGCAGGGCAATACTAATCTAGTATATTAGAAGAGCCATCATGGTCGATCGAGGGCAGAACTGTTATTTCATAATTAAGTAATTCTATTTAATTTTATGATGTTATTTTCTAAACTGTCATTCCCGAGAAGTTTCTTTTATTACCGTGCTCTCTGGATAATTCCGTGTACTCACTTTTCTATTGCTCCTCTTTCGTCCTCTCCCTCTTACTAAATCTCTTTGTCCTACTACTCAATGGAAACTGAGCACTGTTAAACTCCTTCTCAAAATAATAGTGCAGGAGTTATTCTTCTTTATCTAAATAAGGTTTTGTCTTTGACAAGACTTAGAATAAAAATTGATATGTTTTCCGTCAGTCTTCTGGTTTCAAAAAGCTTCATAGAGGTTACATAATTAACTCATGTTTCATGCTTCAAATATCCATTTTCTATTGTGGTTTAAAATTCTCCTTGGCCTTGCAAATATTATACTTTGGTTACCCTGTTTAAAATAATGAGAAAGTGTGTTATTTTCAAATGCTTTGTAGAAAAATGGAACGAGTCATCTTGACAGACTTGACATTGAGAAATACCTCACTACCTAATACTACATCCGTCCCAGATTATGTGACACTTTTTATTTTTTCAAAAGTCAATTTGATTAAATTTTGAAGCTAAATTGAATTAGATTAATTTAATATTTTAACATTAAAATTTATATATTTGAAAACTACTTGAAACGTACTATAAGTTGCAACTTTTCTCATATCATTTTGGTGAAATATGGGTTACAACCATCCAAACAAGATAGTCCCTGATTGCCCTTCTCTTCGACATTTATATTAATTGTATTTCTCTGATCATTATATAATGAAATTTTTACATAAAAGTACAAGTTTTAGAACTTAATTACCAAACATAGCAACATTTTAGCAAAATAACCCTACATAGATGAAAACACAAGTTAATTATAAATATAGCAAAAACATAGCAATATTTTCCCATAACATACCAGTCACGCCCTAAAAAATTTAATAAAATAATAAAAGGGTTGTGACTTAGGTGTTTTAAAGGTACAAAAATATCGAGATTACGGAGTCGCCACTTGACATAGTTCAAAGGTGTGCCAAGTCACCAAAGTAGTATACCTAGAACACCTATGACTCGTCTAATGATCTGCATCAGAGTTCCGGGTAAGGATCTCGGTTGACTCTCTGGAAGGGGTTAGGCACCCTCGAGTCCTGTACCAAGTACAATTGCTTTATTGACGCGTTTCGACTCTTGAAAAATTGTTTGTTGTTAATTTGCCTTCTTAATGAATTTTATTGCGCTTTGACTGTTTGAACCAAAAAAATTGTATCAAGTAACCTACGAGGTATACTTTAGAATTAATTGGCTATTTCAATTTAATTTCTTTTTACCTAATAAGTAGATCACAAATCATACTTATAATTGCCTAATCGAGTGACCTTCTCACTCCTATTGTTTTGCCTAGTCGAATTTAGAAATATTCAACTGCTCATCTAACTCTTTTTTTGTTTGATATTGAGGCCTCAATTTTTGCATATGCTCTTCATTTTTTAACAAGTCATTTATCCTTTAAAAGATCTAAATTTCAACATCCTAGATTTTTTCCTAATTAACTTGCAAGTTTTATTAGTTAAAGCAAAATATGGTGCAAGTCAAATAACTTTCAACTGGGCCCAAAGAACAACAGTAACATGGTTAATTAAATTAAACGCATCAAATTTGCGAAACATCGTCACTTCAGTTTCTTTTCCTCTTTCATTTTTTTTAATAAAAAGGTAGACATGATTTGTGCACATATAAATGCACAAACAAAGTAATAAATCTTTAAAGCAACCTCTGAAACTTTACAATTTGGAACAATCCACTTTACTCATGTTGAAATACATAAAAAGCCCAAAGTGCGGAAAAGAATAAAATGGTTGGATTATTTACCTAAGGAAGTTGAACCTCCAAAAGCAAACAGCCACCAGAACAAGCTAGGCTCAAAATTTTATGAACTCAGCAGCAACAACAGATACTACAACGCAAAACAAACTCTCATTAGACCTCATCTCCTAGTTCACACACTGCTAAGCCTATCCTAAAAGAGATGGAAAGCTTTTCCTTCTTTTTTTTTCAAATCTTTTACCCCCCTTAATTCACTAAATTTCACACTATTTTTCTCAAAATATTATTTCATATCTTTTCAAGTTTCTTTCAAAAATATTTAGATCTGGCTATGAAATGTTCGAAAGCCCTCTTTTAGATCTCGAAGTGAGATATTTTTTCAGATGTGTCTATAGAGAAGGGAAGGTGAAGTGTTTCTGATGAGTGAATATGTGGTTGAAAAAAAAGGTCCGTGAATGAGGTAAAAACCTCTCTTTTATAAGCTAAAAAGTGGGAAGGGTGGAGTACAAAATTTGGCGAAAGTACAAAACCCATGTGCTCTTTTTTCAGAAAAAATGGTACAACACCCATGTGAAATAGTACTATTACTTTGACATTCTTTTGACAAACTTTTTTATACAAAAATTTAAAGTTGTAAAATAAAACCACATTTTAAACCAAAACTTCTTAAAACACTAGCTCTAAAATTCATAATCATATTTTTGGTAATTTTCATATTTTTCTTCTAGATTAATGACAATTTTTAATTATAATAAAAGACAAAATTTTAGGAAAGTTTGACAAAATTGGTATGAAATTAGCAAGGCTATTTTGACCCAATTTTTGTATTTTCGTGCCAAAATTAGGTGATTACAGCTGCCCCTCTTTGTTCGGGAACATGAAGAGTTTTCGGACAAAGACGTAATCGGAAGCTAATTTTGGCTTTTTCGGTTCTAGTCGAGAACACGCTTGCAAATTTGTGACCATACCTTGACTTTCGGTTCTAATCAAGAACAAGGCTACCTACATCCGGACTAAGGAATCATGTCTGTGTAGTTCCTCACGTGCGGCAGCTGGGACTACCGCATTCAAACAAACACTAGACTCTCCTAGACTAACACTAAGCACTCTCTAGACATACACAAATGAACTCTAGACACTTTCAGAATTAACTGGGACTGACTCGATGCTCCTAGACTTACCCGGACTAACTCTAGACTTACTAGGACTGTTGCTGCTGGTCACTTGTTGCTGGTCGCTGGCTGGTGGTCACTGCTTTACAAAGGAAAAATGAAAATACAACATTTGAAATGTAAAATTACAATTCCTAAGCTAACTACTTCATGCTTCCCAAGCTGATAAACTGGTCCGAAACTCCTACTACCAAAGTAGTCTTGAAAACTTGAAATTGTCGCTCGGGCGGGCTTTGCTTCTAAAGTTGAAACTGTCGCTTTGACGGCCTTTGACTTGAAAGTAAAATTGCCGCTTTGACGGGCTTTGACTTGAAAGTAGAAATTGCCGCTTTGACGGGCTTTGACTTGAATGCTGAAATTGCCGCTTTGACGGGCTTGACTTGAAAATTGATGTTGCTGCTTTCAACGGGCCTTGAATTTGCCGCTTTGACAGGCTTTGACTTGAAAGATAAAACTGGAACCACTACTCTGGTGTGTCTCGTTTGTGAAGAATTGAAAACCATCACTCTGATGGGTCTTGCTTATACTGGAAATTAGAAACCATCACTCTGATGGGTCTTGCTTATGCTGGAAATTGAAAACCATCACTCTGATGGGTCTTGCTTCTTCTGAAAATCGAAAAAACCATCACTCTGATGGGTCTTGATTTTGTTGAAAGTTAGAAACCATCACTCTGATGGGTCTTGCTTATGCCAGAAATTGAAAACCATCACTCTGATGGGTCTTGCTTTTGTCGAAAATTAGAAACCATCACTCTGATGGGTCTTGCTTATGCTGGAAATTGAAAATCATCACTCTGATGGGTCTTGCTTCTTCTGAAAATTGAAAACCATCACTCTGATGGGTCTTGCTTTTGTTGTAAATTAGAAACCATCACTCTGATGGGTCTTGCTTATGTTGGAAATTGAAAACCATCACTCTGATGGGTCTTGCTTCTGCTGGAAATTAGAAAACCATCACTCTGATGGGTCTTGCTTTTGTTGAAAATTAGAAACCATCACTCTGAAGGGTCTTGCTTATGCTGGAAATTGAAAATCATCACTCTGATGGGTCTTGCTTCTGCTGGAAATTAGAAAACCATCACTCTGATGGGTCTTGCTTTTGTTGAAAATTAGAAACCATCACTCTGATGGGTCTTGCTTATGCTGGAAATTGAAAATCATCACTCTGATGGGTCTTGCTTCTTCCAAAAATTGAAAAAATTGCAACCTATTATCCCAATGGGTCTTGACAGAAAGCTGAAATTGTAAACCATAACTCTGATGGGTCTTGCTCTTGTTGGAATTTAAAAACCATCACTCTGATGGATCTTCCTTCTGCTGGAAATTGAAAAACCACTACTCTAGTGGGCATTGTTCTAAAGGCTGAAAAATTGTAACCCATTATCCCAATGGGCCTTGACTTGAAAGTTGAAAACCGACGCTCCCGGTTCAGATGGTCCTTGATTTCTTTCATTACTTCTTTTTCTGCTCTTCGAGTTTGTCCGCGACGAGCAACTGACTTGATGTAGTTTTGTTCCCACACTTCCCAAACCAAATTCTCCCCTCGGTCTTCGGTCACACCTTTGTAGAAATAACAAACCATTCCCTGGTGATCTTCATGGTACAATCTCGGTATTAGGCTCTCATTCCCGACTTTTCTGGTACAACTGAAACTTGTAGATAAGTTTTGCAAACCTTTCTGAATGCCCGAACATAATGAGAAATAAACAAAATGAAAAGGAAAGTGAAGAAACTCAAAAGGAGACATCGAACGAAAGATGTCTCTGGTAGATAGAAGAAACTTATTTGGAGGTGAAATGACAACCTTAGTAAAACATGACATGCATCTTGGAATCAACACTTGATCCGTTCACACAGGGTATTCCTGAAATTGCTCCCAGTTTGACAATCTTTCTCAACCTGGACTTGATGACGAATTCCACGACCCTCAATCGATTAGTAGTGCCCCTCAGGGTTTTCACCAACTAGCCTCTCTCTTTGATCTTTTACCTCACTATAGCCTTGCAGCGCCCTTTCAGGTTTTCACCGACAAGACTTCATTTTTTTTTCATTTTTTTTCGCTCTTTCCCAATCGACCTCCCATCTTTCCTTGCTGCTTGACCCCGTCTTTCCTTTTGACCTTTATCTTGATCCCCCGGAGAATTTCTCCTTTAATGACCTTGGTGCTCTCAGCTCCTAAAATGCGATTGTCGGCTTATAAGAATGCGACTTTACAATGTGGAACTTATCCCTTGATACCCTACTCAGCTTGACATTCTCAATGATCGGTCAGAAGGGTCTTTATTTGGACTGTAACCTTGGATTTGGTTAGGCTAAGAAGAAAGGGGTTCAACGTAAAAGCTCAGAAACATGCGATCAAATGAATATCACAAACTATGAAATCACCGCTTTTTGAAAATTAAACAAATTTATTTCCCCAGATTTGGCAAATTGGGGATTATTTCTCTCTCTCTCTCTCTCTCTCTCTCTCTCTCTCTCTCTCTCTCTCTCTCTCTCTCTCTCTCTCTCTCTCTCTCTCTTTGAGTTTTTTCTCTTTAGTTTGAAAAGCGGTATGAAAGCATCTCATGAAATGACTTGGTGAACGATACAACCCATGGAATCATTTCTTTTAAAGTAACAACAAACTGTAACCCCCAGTTTAGTGAAACCGAGGAATTATCTTTTGAATTTTCTAATATGAAAATATAGGGAATATTGAGATTATCCCCCAAGATAAATACAATGAAAGAAAAGGGATGTTGACTTTCTCCTCTTTCTCTCTTTTTTTTTTCTAAAAATAAACTTCTGCCCCATCTTAGATAAGCTGGGGTGCTTTGAATTTTTTTCCTTGACTTCGAGACTGATATACCAAACATCTCATGAAACAGACGAATATATGGTATGATAAAATAGAAGTTTGTTTTTATTTTATAAAAAATAAAATAAAAACACACTTCTGCCCCAGTTTAGCATACAATAGGGAACAAAATTTCTTTTTATGTTGGCCGCAAACTTGGAGACAAGTTTTGTGTTAATATGAACAGGGGAAAAAAATGAACTTTTCACTGTTAGACCGCACCCGAATGGTTACCTACGTATCCTTTTAAGAGGAATCAGGTCAGACGTAGCTCTAGCGCTGAGGTAGATTTTGTTGTTTCTTTTTCAGTTTTTTTTCTTCTTTTCTTCATTTTTTCCAATTTCAATCACATCGATTCCAAAGGAGGGTAGCCAAAGAAAAATACACAAGGCTCAAAGGGCTAGAAAATTGGTATAGTGTTTCAGTAGCAAAAACGAAAGCCGTTCATCATCCCGACCCGAGAATGTCTCGCACAAATAATGATTCAAAGAATTGACCTAGACTGATCCACGCGTGTCATCGACTTCTGCTTCATTGATGGTTCTCGAAACTGCTATTTTAAATTCGGTCGAAGCGACCGTGCACGATTTTGAACTTCTCACCGATATCCCTTATCGGATGACTACAGATTAATTCCCAACTTATTTCGCTCCCTCTTTTATCCCTCTTTACTACTCAAATAGCTCACAATGCCAGAGCGCGTGTCTAGATCAAGACGTAAATTCCGCACGCATATCATGTTATTAAGGTCATACATAAAACAGAAAACTAAGGAGGTAAGAACACGAAACATAAAAGACCGAATATTAGGACGAGATGGATCTCTCTTTCATTGAATTGAGATATAAGGGTTTGAACAAACAAAATAAGCCAAATAATGCACTTGGATTATAACCCTTAAATAACCAAGTACACAGAAAGATTAGCAAAACAAGCTACAATATTTCACAGTCATTCAATTGCAAGTCAGGGCCAGTTTCCTGTTTTTCATGCATTGTTGAGCCCTTCACAAGGATGCACCATGCTGACACCAAAGAAATTCCCTGAATCTGGCGATTTCTTCTTCTTTTCCTTATTTTCTTCAAGTCCCATCAGGGTGGACTTCACTTCTTTGGGACTGATGAATGATCGAGTAAGATTTGGAATAGGCTTCTTAAGAGACATGTTCGTCTTCTTCATTTCACCACCCCTTACTCTGTCTGCTACCCCAAACTCGATTTCAGAAACACAATTCACTGTCACAAGCATTTGGTTAGCCCAAATTGACACATCACCAACAGGTACTATCGGTATTGCAGATTCAGCTCTCAAATCTTCTCCACATACCATACTGACCATATGCACATCATCACAAACAGGCAATGAGTTCTGGTTTATATATGGTGCATCTAAACCCTCAACTTGAATCTGGCCGTTATCAATCAAAGCTTGGATGTCCTTCTTGAGAAAATGACAATCCTCAGTCTCATGCCCCGGTGCACCTGAATGGTAAGCACATTGACGAGAGTCGTCAACCCTATCCCTAGGATGCATTCCTCCGTTGATCGGTTTCAGTATGTCCAAAGCTTGCAACTTCTGAAAAAGTTTGGCATAAGATTCTCCAATTGGCGTGAACTCATTCTTTTTTGCTTGATGAACCTTTTTATACTCAACTTTTGGGCGAAACCCTGGAGGACCTCTTGGTCGGTGGGGAAGGTTCGGTGGAGAGTGGAATTGGTTATGTGGAGCTTGGTGAATATGATATATAGGATGTGAGGCTGGAGCGCGCCATTGAGGATAAGACGATATTGGAGCATATGGCTGCACTGTATGGATTGAGTAGTGGGGTGGAGGGACGGAATACTGTGGATTTTCTGAGGTGTAGTAATGTTGTGGAGGATATATTTGTGGAGCTTGGTATGAGTGGGTTTGATTGTATCTTTTCTCGCTCCACTCCTGTGAACCCGAACCCACCATGGCTACATCATCTTGATTCTTCTTCTCCAAGGCTCCTGCCTGGGCTCGCAAAGCTGTTTGGCTAACAATCTTGCCTGCCTTGATTCCTCCCTCAATCATCTCCCCAATTCTCACTGCTTCACTGAATTGTTTCCCTATGGAAGAGGCCATTGCTTGGTAGTAGGTCTCATCGAGCACCTCAATGAACTCTTCAACCATATTATCATCTGGGATCAAAGGGCTCACACGCGCCGCTTGTTCGCGCCACCTGTAGGCATACTCTCTGAAAGTTTCACTTGGTTTCTTTGTGATCGTCTTCAAGGAAGAACGATTGGGAGCAGCCTCCATTTTGTAACCATAATGGTTTAGGAAAGCGCTGGCTATGTCATCAAAGGTGACCCACTTTGAAACATCTTGTTGCACAAACCATTCTGTTGTCGGTCCTCCCAAACTGTCAGCAAAGTATGCCATCAACAATTCATCCTTGTCAATGCCCCTCATTTTGTTAAGGTAGATCTTCATGTGAATCCCTGGATCACTTTGTCCTATGTACAGATCAAATTTGGGCACAACAAAACCTTCAGGGAATGGCACATGAGGGAACAAACACAAGTCTTTGTATGAAATATTGGTTTTACCCCCTTGTCCTTGTATGTTTTTCACAGTTTGCTCCAAGCTTTTCAATCTCCGAGCAAAATCATTCTCTTCTGTTTTTCCCAACCTCTCGATATCAGCATGTGATTCTGGGTGGTGTCCCTGATCATACGACTCGGTTTAGCGGAAGACATTACCCTGAGCTTGCTCAAATTATTGATCATAGGCCCTTAACTGTGGGTCACTGTTCGATCTTTGCAAAGTGTGTTCTACAGGAACGGTGAATGTTGTGGCAGGAACCTGGGGTTGGCATTGTTGTGGGAATTGTGCCCCCGGTTGTATAGTAGAGGGTCCAGCTGCATTGTCACTTACCGGATGTGGACCAAATCCCGAAGGGTGATGAAGGTCTCCTGCCACTGTGGATTGCCCTTGCCCTGGTGGCTGAGTATTTTCTATGAAACCAGCAGCACCTGGCGGAGCAGGAGGTGCCTGAACTGCGGCCAAGTTGTGAGTTAGCTGCGTCATCATTTCTTTCATGGCTGCAAAGTCCTCGGCCATCTTGGCCTGTTGCTCAGCTAAGCGAACCAGCTCAGTGTTCTCAATTTCCTCAGCCATCGTTGTTTGAGTGCTTTCCTGAAGAGGAGCTTCAACCATTTCTAGTACAGGCGGTGGTCCCTTGATTCTGGTGGAGTAGGAATGTGGGGCCAGCACGACAGTTGCTCAAGCTATGAACCAAATAGGTTAGCACAAAAGAAACACAGATTGCAGCCTAAGGTTGTTATGCATCATCCCGAAATGGTTAACGGCGTATGCCGAGTGTACCGATCGTATCCCCAAAAGATTGCTTATGTTCCTTGATCAAAATTAGAATAAAATTGTAACTGATACGTAATCAGCACAAGGACGAACTTGAATTTTCTTTTTCCTTTTTTTTACCTCTTTTCTGACTCAACAAACGTAATCTAGACAAACGACACGAGACAGACGCAAAATAAATTGCTTGACATGATGCACGAGTCAAAAGATATATACAAACTGACATGATAATGGGTGGATCCACCCAGACGGTAAAAATAATGAGACTCGATATTTGAGCGGTGTCAGATTACTCCACAAGGATCGACGCAAAATACAACTCAAGTAATTATAATTTATCGCATGTACCCTCACTTGACCTTAGACAAAACAAAAGAAAGCAGACCCTAAACAACAACAATTTTTCTCTCTTTTGTTTTTGTTTTTTTTTTAATGAAAAATCAAGACTTAACTGAAGACACGAACATAACTTAAGAACGGATTATGAATCAAACCATTTTTTTTATTCGAAAAGTGATTCCAAAATCGGAATAACAATGCAAAGATGAGCATAGAAACTTGATTTTTGAAACAAACTCTTCGATTTGATTTGACAATGAATCTTAGAGTATTTATAAAATCTGGCCATTATGACGACACAAAGACACAAAATATTACATGAATTAGATGCAAAATTGGTTTACAAAAATTGGCCATTATGACGGCGTAAAACCCCGATAAATTACTTTTCTAAAATACGGACTTGGCTTGGACACAGACTCAAAGTCAAAAAGGGTCCCAAAATTTTATCATTATACCGGTGCAAAACTATAACGGCGCAAAACTACGATAAATTATTTTCTAATACTTGAGATCAAACCCGGACACAAAATTAGACTCTAAAAGTTCTTAAAAAAAATTTGTCATTGTAACGGCGTAAAATGACAACTAAAGATATTTTGAGACACGGGACTAAACCCATTTTTTATTTTTCTCATTTTTTTTTCAAAAATTTAACACCCACCCCCGGTGATCGGTCAGCATAACAACCTTCTTTCTACAACAAATGCAACACATAAGATGCCAATAATATGTCTTTTCGGGACACGGGCCCATTTGACACAAAGGGGTCAGCCTAGACAAGTGCAATACCGGTGTACCGCACCTCATTAAGTCAAATATGATGCAGATAATTGGGCCTAAAGGTTTAAATCTAGGTGACACAACGGACTCAGTGTCTAGACTGGCTGAAAAACCCGGTGGACAAACCGGGCGGAAAGCGCATCAGGGCCATCCGGAAACAGTGCGTCCGGCCTAAAACCCCGTCACGCCTTCCTCCTAAATCATGGGCAATTTAGTAAGAAGTCCCAGATGCCACAAGCAATCTGGTAAGTGCATGTGTGCAAGTGTTACAGAGACTCAGAGGTGTGCGAAAAAAGGCAGTTTTATATACAATTCAGTAATATCAAAGCAGTAACATTCAAGATGTGGCAACAAACAACAACAATATTTACAAGCCGAAATGCGACAATTTTTTTTAAAGCCTGAGACTCTCAGCTTTCACTTTCTTCCCCAGCGGAGTCGCCAAGCTGTCACGCCCTAAAAAATTTAATAAAATAATAAAAGGGTTGTGACTTAGGTGTTTTAAAGGTACAAAAATATCGAGATTACGGAGTCACCACTTGACATAGTTCAAAGGTGTGCCAAGTCACCAAAGTGGTGTACCTAGAACACCTATGACTCGTCTAATGGTCTGCGTCAGAGTTCCGGATAAGGATCTCGGTTGACTCTCGGGAAGGGGTTAGGCACCCTCGAGTCCTGTACCAAATACAGTTGCTTTATTGACGCGTTTCGACTCTTGAAAAATTGTTTGTTGTTAATTTGCCTTCTTAATGAATTTTGTTGCGCCTTGACTGTTTGAACCAAAAAAATTGTATCAAGTAACCTACGAGGTATACTTTAGAATTAATTGGCTATTTCAATTTAGTTTCTTTTTACCTAATAAGTAGATCACAAATCATACTAATAATTGCCTAATCGAGTGACCTTCTCACTCCTATTGTTTTGCCTAGTCGAATTTAGAAATATTCAACCGCTCATCTAACTCTTTTTTTGTTTGATATTGAGGTCTCAATTTTTGCATATGCTCTTCATTTTTTAACAAGTTATTTATCCTTTAAAAGATCTAAATTTCAACATCCTAGATTTTTGCCAAATTAACTTGCAAGTTTTATTAGTTAAAGCAAAATATGGTGCAAGTCAAATAACTTTCAACTTGGCCCAAAGAACAACAGTAACATGGTTAATTAAATTAAACGCATCAAATTTGCGAAACATCCTCACTTCAGTTTCTTTTCCTCTTTCATTTTTTTTTTTTATAAAAAGGTAGACATGATTTGTGCACATATAAATGCACAAACAAAGTAATAAATCTTTAAAGCAACCTCTGAAACTTTACAATTTGGAACAATCCACTTTACTCATGTTGAAATACATAAAAAGCCTAAAGTGCGGAAAAGAATAAAATGGTTGGATTATTTACCTAATGAAGTTGAACCTCCAAAAGAAAACAGCCACCAGAACAAGCTAGGCTCAAAATTTTATGAACTCAGCAGCAACGACAACAGATACTACAACGCAAAACAAACTCCCATTTGACCTCATCTCCTAGTTCACGCACTGCTAAGCCAATTCTCAAAGAGATGGAACGCTTTTGCTTCCTTTTTTTTTCAAATCTTTTACCCCCTTTAATTCACTAAATTTCACACTATTTTTCTCAAATTATTATTTCATATCTTTTCAAGTTTCTTTCAAAAATATTTAGATCTGGCTATGAAATGTTCGAAAGCCCTCTTTTAGATCTCGAAGTGAGATATTTTTTCAGATGCGTCTATAGAGAAGGGAAGGTGAAGTGTTTCTGATGAGTGAATATGTGGTTGAAAAAAAAGGTCCGTGAATGAGGTAAAAACCTCTCTTTTATAAGCTAAAAAGTGGGAAGGGTGGAGTACAAAATTTGGCGAAAGTACAAAACCCATGTGCTCTTTTTTCAGAAAAAATGGTACAACACCCATGTGAAATAGTACTATTACTTTGACATTCTTTTGACAAACTTTTTTATACAAAAATTTAAAGTTGTAAAATAAAACCACATTTTAAACCAAAACTTCTTAAAACACTAGCTCTAAAATTCATAATCATATTTTTGGTAATTTTCATATTTTTCTTCTAGATTAATGACAATTTTTAATTATAATAAAAGACAAAATTTTAGGAAAGTTTGACAAAATTGGTATGAAATTAGCAAGGCTATTTTGACCCAATTTTTGTATTTTCGAGTCAAAATTAGGTGATTACAATACCAAACCCTTACATTCTTCCTCCTATTTCCCTCACTATCACTTTTGCTCCTCCCATTTCTCCCAATTTCACTTTTCCTCCCACCATTTCCCCCAATTTCACTTTTATTCTTATCATTTCCCCCAATTTCACTTTTCCTCATCCCATCCTCGATGTATCTCGTTGTATCTCACCGTATCTCAACTGTTTGCGCACCATTTCAACTGTTTCTGCAGCACCATATCTAACTGTTTCTAACTGTTTCTGCAGCACCGTATCTAACTGTTTCTGCACCGTTTCAACTGTTTCTGCAGCACCGTATCTAACTGTTTCTGCACCGTTTCAACTGTTTATGCACCGTTTCAACTGTTTCTGCAGCACCGTATCTAACTGTTTCTGCACCGTATCAACTGTTTCTGCAGCACTGTATTAGCAGTGGCTTTGTTTCAGATATCAAGATCAGGTCCATCAATCTTCCCACAATATTTCCAACTCAAATTCTTTCTTTTCCTTTCCTCAAAGTGTTAGTTGTCTCGAATTGTAACCTCACTGGTGAAATTCCAACTTCTATTGGAAAGTTGTCATCCCTAAATATTTTAGATCTCAGCTTCAATGCTCTAACAGAAAGTGTTCCACCTGAAATTGGAAAATTATCACAACTGAAGCAACTTTCTTTGAATTCCAATTTCTTGCAAGGTCAGATACCGAAGGAGATTGGAAGTTGCTCAGAATTGCAGCTGCTTAAGCTCTTTGACAACATGCATATCACATGAGGGAATGTTGGTTAGGGGCACTGTTGTAGTTAGTTAGTGAGATATAAGTGGAAGTATTGTAAGTAATACTTACGTGTTATTTCAATTTTTAGATTTTAGTGTAATATACACTCAACTCTTTGTTCTCCCTATAATGTACTCGTCTCGTTCTTAAGCTTGGAAATTCTGTTACAGATAGGATTAAGCGAAGACATCAAGAAGAAGAAAACATAGCAATCAAGTAATTGATCTTTTGGTAAGCTATAATTTAATTAAACTTGACAAATGCAAAAGTTTGCCTAAGATGCATGGTTGATTTGGCCCTCTGGTGGCGTGGAGACTTAAGATGAAAGTATGGTTTATGGGTCAAATTCCAAAAAAATTCAAACAGTGTTTAGAAAAGGAAAATTCTAACGACACCGTATCTAAATGTTCAAGGCGGGGGAGGGGAGTGATGGCGCTGGGGTGGTGGAGGTAATGGTGGTGGGGTGGTGGTGATGGCGTTAGGAGGGGGTTATGGCGTTGGGGTGGTGGGGGTAGGTGTGGGGTGATGGGAGAAAGAGAGAGTAAGTGAGAGAATTTTTAATTTGGAAAAAATGGGAAGTGAAAGTGAAATGTGTTAGATTATTGTTAAATGTGTTAGAAAAATAATGCTACGCATTGTAATTAGAGAAATATTGCTATTTTTTGTAATTAAGGGTGAAAATTTGTATATTTGTGTTAAAAACTCTTATATAATTTACAGTCAAATCTCTCTATAACAGCCCTTCATTATAACAACATTTCACTATAACAACTTAATTTTCTCCAGAACCGATTTTTCATGCTATATTTATCTCTCTATAACAATATTCTACCTATAACAGTAATGACGTTCATTATAGCGGTACACTCTTTACAAAATTACCTCTCTATAACGGTCATAGTCAAGTATTATGTAATAATATTTTGTAAGATATATATTATGTATAAAATAAAATACAATATAGTTATGATAATTATTCGTAACATAAATATATTGTCATTTTTTACATTCGTACCATAAAAGAATAGTTATGAAAAAGGTTGTATGAAGTATAATAGTTTAATAATGGAATCAACTTTTGTTTGTAGGAAACTGCAATTTACGAAAATAACCTACAATTGTAAAATTCTTATACCAAACTTGATTTTTTTATACAGTTTCGATTAATTTTAAATGCTTATGTTCCTTAGATTTTAATTTTTTATTGGTACGGTACAACTAGTTATAGATTTATTAATAATGTACTAACTTTTTCAATTTTTAATTAATGAAATATGAAAATCTATTGAGATTTTAAATTTAACATGTAGTTTTTGTGAACTTTTTTATCTATAACAACTAAATTAGATCTAAACGTTAAATGCATGTATACAAGTATAACAACACCTCTCTATAACAGCCATAAAAGTTCTGGATAAATGCTGCCACTATGATATATGGCTAAACAACTTTGAGTGCACCACTAGTAAGATGATGAACATAGCAGTAAACTGGTTCAAACCTCTCACCGGCCATATATAGTCCTAATCAAAATATTGTTGGAGTATGTTTTCAGTGACCATATCACATATTATTCTTATAGTATGATGCACTAAAATTAAGCTTTTTTAAACTTGTATTTCTTGGAAGTGTTGAGAATATCTTTTGATTTTTTTTTAAAAAAAATTGTGAAAATATGAACGGACGGAAAGTTTTCAAAACCCCTCTTCTGGAAAGCAAACAAAACTTTCTTGAGGAGGTAGAAATAATTTTCCAAATCGTATCAAAATTGAAAAGGTCGTAACAAGCAATACGTCGGCCGTAGTCAACTTGAGAAGAATGGTCGCTTCCTGGGCCTAAATATTATACTTTCAAATGCAAGTGATTTCGTGAAAGTGAAGTTTAGATGGAAAAAGCGAAGGATCGTGTAGAGGACGTTCAATTTTTGTGCATGCTTTAAGGCCTTTGGTCCTAACATCTCACTGTGATGTGTGACCTCAGGGCACAAAAATGACGAATGTTCCTTAACCTGTCATTTGAAGGGTCTTATTAATTTGACTAGTCTTTTCATGATTACCTGCAGTTAATAAACTTGCATTTCTTGAATGTGCTAGGCCTTCCATGACTAATCTGCCGTTAAACTTGCTGCTTGTTTTGCAACTTGTTAGCCGCTATATTATGACCTTTTTACTTTAAAGGGACGAAGGGCCAAAAATTATCACCAAACTAGGGGTGTTCGTGGGTCGGTTTGACTCGATTTTATTTAAAAGAAAGTCAAACCTATTAAGTCGGTTTGTTAATATTTAAACCAAACCAAACCAAATCAAACCAATATAACATAAAATTTATCAGTTTCGATCTAGTCGGTTTTTTCGGTTTGGTTCGATTTTTACGGTTATTTTGTTTCTACAGATGTAGTTAATAGTACAAACCTACCAAAAAAACTAAAGATAAGAAGAGTTTTGCTTGAAACGAAACAAAAATGGCATGTATCAATAAGAATGAGTGGAATAATATGCAAAAGAGGTAAACTCGACTTCCCTGTATCAATAATAACAAATAGAATAATAAAAAATTAAAAGTACGAAAGACCAAAATTTAAATAGAAAGAACAATTTAGAATAAAGACATATATTTTTCTATCAAAGATATAAAAAATGCAAGGCTAGGGAAGTATGAAGCAAATTATCGTTACATTTCTTCATGGCCTAGGCATTACTACTTAGTGGATAGAATTTAAAGACACCAACAAAGGACTGTCATATAGTAACACATTATGATATGAACTAGACCCATTAAACTTCATAAAGCTATGATTAAGAAATTACATTTGATTTTCTTTTTGTTGTATCCAACTTTCTTTATGTATAACTGATTTTCATACTTGTTTCACCTCTTTTTCAACTTCATATTAAATCGCGAGTTTTTTTTTTATTAGTTTTTTTTATAATAATATTTTACTTTTTATATATCTGAATATATAATTCTAACTATACCTTATTGGGCTAAAAGGAGAACTAGTGTGAGGATTATTTAAGAGAAAATTATCATTATTTATTGATCTTGTGCTTGGATTGCAGTGAGAAAATATTATATTATATTTATCGGTTTGGTTTGACTTTTTTTCATTCAAAATCAAAACCAAATCAAATAAAGTCGGTTTTTGAAAATATAAAATCAAACCTAACTAAACCAAACCATTAGTCGGTTTATTTAATCGGTTCGATTCGATTTTACGGTTCAGTTTGAACACCCCTACACCAGACTATTGAGAAAGATCTAATTATGCAGTACAATTAAAAATATGGTACTAAGATATCATAGTCATTCCACTTTCGGCTAAAAAAGGTCATCATTTATAACTTTCAACTAAAAAATGTTATTAGTTGTGAAGGAACCCATTTTTTCTGTTTTTTTAATTTCTGGAAAACAATACAAATTCCTTTAAAATGCCACCTGGCCATTACACCCCCACCCAACTTAATTTTCAATCCCACCCACACCCACCGTATTTTTCGCTTTTATTTTTAACACAAATATTATTTTCATCTCCAAATATACAACATAATCAGAATCCACATTCCAAAATCCATCTATTCTCATGTTAGGAAAGAAAAAAATAGGTTTATTTTGAAATATCGATTGAATAAAAAAATTCATAAATAATTTGTGTAAACTTAGAAATGCAATATTGTACAAAAAGAAAAGAATTACGTTTTGGATATTTTCATACTTAAAGTTGAGCTAAGTTTTTCTTATCTGATCCTTTTGACAATTACGAAGAAGGAGTCCCTGTAAAAATATATTTAAAGTTAAAAAAATAGAAGGCAAAGTGAGCGGCGTAGGTGTGATCCGTGTGGAGTAGAGGAAAAAATGTAAAAATGGTCTTTGATTCTTGGTCTTGAGTCACTTTCCTTTTAATTTAACTTTTACTTAAAAATTGTGTTTATTGCACGATAAATAAAAAAAAGATATTAACAAATACAAGTAAGGGTGCAGGAGGGATGGGGGTCGAAAAATAAGTTGGGGTGGGTAGATGAAATGCCCATGTGGTATTTTTTAAAAATTTTGTAGTGTTTTTCGAAAAGAAATTAGAATAAATGGGTTCGAACACAAATAATGATATTTTTGAGTCGAAAGTTAAAATTAATGGTATTTTAAAGTGTAACAACAGTGGCATCTTAACACCATAATATTTTTAATACGTGACAGAATGGAACTTTTTTTAATAATCGAGGACAATTTCGGCCCTTCGTCCTACTTTAAACTCCTATCATATTAGTTAAAGAATTGCGTAAATTCCAAACCAATTTGACGAGCTTCCTAGTTTTCAAGTCTTTGCATTCTTAACTGAGTTGCAAAATTCCATGCAAAATCTCTTGTAAAGATGCTAGAAGGCCTACAGCACTAAATTACAGGATTCATCACATAAAAGAAAAACATGAGAATGTTTAAAGGGCTAGCTCTATGATGAATCAAAATTTAGTTCTATTGAAAACTTTGTTAACGCACTGATATCTACTTACCTTTTCGGGTTAATTAGAATTAATCCAGAAGACGTTTCCTTTATTCTTAGATTTGTGCTTGTACCTAAAAACCTAGTCTCGTGATTCATCTAAACAGAATGGCCACGTTCTCTAACGAAGCAAACATTCTAGACAAAGACATATATTTCTTTCCTATTTTCTTATTCACATGATCATGCGAAGGGGGGTTGGTTGTTGAGAATCTGTTGATCGCATTCTCCTTGTAATTATTGTTCCATGTAAGCTTACTAGAATCTACATAAACAGCTTAAGCAATGTTGGCACTGATATTTCATACTCCCTGCCTTCCAAATAAAGGATTGGTCGGACGCAGTAGATCAACGATGACCGAGGAGCGAATTTTCCACTGAAGGCTATTAGGCTAAGGGACAGGAATAAGCTCTAATACAAAAGGCACAACTTTTCTTCCTCGAAGAATATTTTGTGTAAAATATACATAATAGACAAAGTTTCTATCTGCCAGGAAGATTTAAAAAGTTATTATGCAAGATTTCGCAAGCCCTTTTAGGACATTAAAAATAAAAAAGGACCAAAAATCCTAGATATCATACATTGACAGTTAGCTGGTATTTTTTATCATACATTGAGAGTTAGCAAATAAGGGTAAATGTGGGATGATTTGGTAACGGCGGGGGCATGGATGGCCCATAGTATTAATAAAGGGTAAATTTACTCAATATCGCATCTGACACTTTTAACCATTTTTTTAAAATAAAATGAGATTCTTTATTTCTCAAACTATATGGTTTTCATGACAATAAGCGAAGTTGTTGCATGCGAGAAAAATTCTACAGTGAGAATTTGTGTTGGATTTGGTAGTAACTGTGAAAGATGTGCTAGGAAAACTCAATAACTTAACCATTAGCTAATATTCTTTGACTTTGGTCTTTGCCTAAGCAATAAATAACCAATATGGAAGCTAATTGGTATTTGGTAGGCCAATTTGGCGGTCAGTTGGAACTCGGATCAGTTGACTATTTAAACAACCATTCAAGGAATTCAACTCTAATGTTGAACGACCGGTCTAAAGTACATTTTGGCCGGCCATGATTTTGTCAAACAGCTGAATCTTTTCCTTCTTTCAGACCCGTATATTCATGTAGCTCCGTGTATTCTCTATTTTTCTTTAATTATTTGTATGCCCATTTCACTAAAGGCAATCGTCTAATTGTTCGTAGATGTTTTGAAAGACAAACTAAAATCACACCGGGTAGGAAATTAAAAAAGTATTGGGCCGGGTAGGATATTAAAAAGGTATTGGGTATATATGAGCTCAAGAATGGAAAAAATTATAATAGGGAGTACTTCCTTTTAATTGGTCATACACAGCACGAATTCATTTTATATAGAGCTCAAATTAGTACTCCCTTTGTTCCACTTTATAAAATAGTTTGTCGTAGTTTGACTCGGCACGTAGTTTAAAAAATAAAAGGAGACTTTTGAAGCTTGTGGTCTAAAATAAGACAACCTACATATTTGTGTTGTTGTAAATCATTTCAGTAATAACAAAAGTGTAATTTTAGAGTTAAATTATTAACAAATTTAGAATGATGTCATTCTTTTTGGAACAGACTAATAAGAAAATGCTGCCACATAAATTAAACGGATGGAATATGAAATATCGGATGGGAACAAACAAAGGAGAAGTGAGAGAGAGAACAATAAATCAAAACTTTTACCAGAAACAAAGAAAGATTGTTTGCACAAATAATTAATAAAAATATTCTCAAAATATTTTCTCGAGAGAAGCTAAGTAAGATTGAACACTTTTTTTTTAAAGCAAAGCCTCACTAGCAGGGTGCCTCGTGAACTATTTTATTAACGACAAAAAATAATCGCAAAGTCTTTACAACATGTAAAAAATAAGAAATTGTCGCGAATTGAAAATTCTAGAGTCACCTTAGAACAAATGCGTCCTGAGGTGAAAAAAATAAACAGAACTGGCTTATTTAAAACTTGATCTGCCTCCATGTGAAACATTGTTTCGGGAAACTTATCTACAAATTGATGTGCCATATGAGTTGCCCCGTAGCTGTTTGTTGAAGGCAAGCTTAGAGAATTTCCACATGTCTAATATTTTGTTTTGGTTTGAAGCCAGAAATACAAGCAGCTCTACCAATAATGAAATGCAAACTTACGAAAGGGTAAGAGAGTGACAAAAAGATGACAATCCAACTAACATGGCCAGACATACTAATGAAATCAAAACTAAAAGAAGGGCACATTTATTGGCTGTTAGTTTTAGAAGATGTGATCCTTTCTAGTACGACTTTGCTATTATCATGAAAACTGAAAAGAGTTATGACCAATAACAATTAAGAAGCTTGGGTTGGCTACCATTTAGAGTGGGCATTATGTAAGCAATAAAGATATCATCCTTTTATCATCAGCAATAGATTAATGCATTCCGATTTCCTAATACTCTTATGTTAAGTTGTGATCACTAATTTTGCCTTGTGTAGTTGTACACCGCTACTTAAATATTATTGATCACTAGATAATATTGAAGTTCCGAAGGTATTAATTAGAATATTATATATGTTGGCGATTTCAAAACTTAAGGTAATTAATATTTGGTTTCTAGTAATGTTTAATCTGTGTATAATGTAATACGACAAGATCTTATACAGAAAAAAATTGAGGAAATTAATCAGACATTTTGCCAAATATTCCATTTAGATATATGACTTAACTAAAATAGGCCCATAAGAAACCATTAGTTTTGTCGCACGAAAAAGCTGGGAACAAGAAAACATTTTCTATTTATTTGTGAATTTCTATTGGTTTCATTCTCATGTAGCTGGGACGTAAAAGACATGAAAAGTGGAATCAAGGGGGGAGCTGAGAAATTAACAAAAATGTGGGTGCAGTAAAGGGTTGCATCTGAGGGCCAGAAAGAAACTGGCAATCCAAAAAGGAAAAGGAAAATGTCGTCATCGTTGGGACAGAAGACTAGCTAGGAAGGGCGGTTTGGTCGGTCATCAAGTGGCCTTCACCACCTCATATCAAAAAAGAGAACTTTGCCTCATTTTTTAGTATTGACAAGACTAACCTTATTATTTTAGTTTTCAAACCAAGATGATTTAAGATACTTTAACTTTTTCTTCTTAACTTTTCTTTTTGAGTAAGGGTGGAAAAGGCAAGTAAAGGGCTGTTCGGTTTAGAAACAACTATATAGAGTTTACAATAAATGAATTAATAATATAGTAATTAATTTAATAAGAATTGTAATGTAGAGATTATTATTTATTCGACGTTTGGTTCGTTATATTAAAAATAATATATATTTATAATTGATAATCACATAATTACTTTTAAGTTGGATAGATTTTTATTTCAATTGATACCTTGGTTCATAAAGAAAGATAAAATGCCAAGGATAGAAAGAAAAGGATTTGGAGAAAGGGCAAGTTTATCAATTTGATTCTTATCTATGAATAGCTATCTACGTATTGCTTATCGCACACATGAAGTGAGATAAAATAATACATTAATCTATGTATAAGTTATATATGAATTATTTATGTCATGATAAAATAATAAATAATATATAATTTTATATAGTAAGAGTCTGTTTAGCCAAGTTGTTAAAAAAAAAATTTAGATAAATACTTTTGAAAAATAAGCAGTTTGTGTTAGTCAACTCATTTAAGAAGTAACTTTTTTAAATAAATTGTGTTAAGATAATCTTTACAAAAAGTGATTTTAAATATCAAATTACAATAAGAGATAGTATTAATATTCATTTCGCGATTAATATTATTTAAACATAGAAAATATTTAAATATATATTATGAAAAGAATTTATTCAAATTTTAATTTTTATTTATTTTAAATAAAACATAAAATAAAAATATATATTAAGATTTCAATCTATTGGAATAAAGTTAAACAAAGAGAGGAATGCAGAGAACTAACTTTTATTTGTGAAACAGAATCTGATGTGTTGACAATGAGCCTTGACCTATGAGGAGATTCTGGCAGCGGCATCGTCTAGTTAAATGCTTCATCGAGATGTTTAGACAGCGTTTCGCCCATCAACATCGAAAAGACGGTCTTGTGTCTGGAGGGTTTTCTTCAGCATTTCTTCCAATCTGCTTTTGGACGACGCCTTGCTCTTCTCTTTGGCTGGATCTCTCTCTTGCCATTGAAATTCAGAGCGGTTGGGGCTGTGTTGATGCGAGTGATGTCGCGACCTGGTGTTGCCGTCTACCACCAGGTTCATCGCTCTATCGATATGGTTTAGA
Source organism: Petunia axillaris subsp. axillaris (assembly GCA_029990575.1). NCBI lineage: Eukaryota > Viridiplantae > Streptophyta > Magnoliopsida > Solanales > Solanaceae > Petunia > Petunia axillaris. Next base: position 47,893,449 of record JARKNS010000002.1, on the reverse strand, counting down.
GCCGCATCTTTCGTTCTTATGTTGGCGTCGCATTGAACTCCTGTGTTTTCTTTCGACATGATCAATTTGCTTTTCGGAATAACGAAGATTTGCTTGAACCCCACAGTGAGCACCATATTGTTTAACCTAAAACTTGCATAACAAGTAAACTAGTCGAATTTTTATTTAGGACCGCAAGCAATAATTGAAATATCAAAGAAAAATAACGGCGTGTGGGTTATATTTCTTGAAAGAATGATTACAATGAGGAGATTAAGGTATTTATAGGCTAAACTTTACCTCAATCCTGATCCTAGTACAATTCTATTAGTGCAGACTACGACCCATCAGATAAATCGGCTAGGTAGGAAATGTATAGACTAAAAACAACTCTCTTTTACGCTAGCATGCCCATTTTGTCTCATGCCGGTATGGTTGCAGCGATTGTTGTCTGCTGACCTAACGGTCGCTCATGGATCTGTTGATCCGTCATCTTAGGACCTGTTTCGTATCGGCCATCGGACCTTCAGTCCCGTAGACTGGGAACGGGTATAGACCCAAAGACAGCTCTCTTTTATGCTAGCGCACCCATTTAGTCTCATGCTCGTATGGTTGCAGAGGTCGTTATCTGCCGAGCTAACGGTCGTTCATAGATCCGTTATCATGTGACCCGTTTTGTATGGGCCACTGTACTTTGTTTGATTCAAAAGGCGAACACCCCCCCCCCCTTAACTAGTTGTATGGGGTGGTATCAACAACGAGGAAGAAACAACCATATAGAAACAACAACTAACTATTCCAGACAACGTCCTAGGCGTAGGCAAGAGAGAACCTGGCGAACTGAAACATTTTAGTAGCCAGAGGAAAAGAAAGCAAAAGCGATTCCCGTAGTAGCGGCGAGCGAAATGGGAGCAGCCTAAATCGTGAAAAGGAGGTTGTGGGAGAGCAATACAACCGCAGGTCCGTGGATTGGGAATTTTGCCCGCACAATGTAAAAGGTTCTTAAAATTAAACTCCTCGTATAAAATTATATATTAGGATAGATCAGAGTAATTAAATTTGAACAGTGAGAATGCTAGCACAAATAGTTAAATACAACATACTACTAGCAGTATTGGAGTTAAATTTGTAATAATACAAGGGAAGGGCAGTCGTAGGAAAAGGTAAGGACTAAGGAGGCAACATTTGAACAAAAGTATTCTCCAATAGAGAGTTCCAAATAGGGGGTGGCCCCCGCCCACAGCCAAGCCACCACCTCCTCATTGGCCCACTCCTCTTCTTGCAATTTGCAAAACAAGATCGCCTTCTCTTCTCTAAATACCCACAATTGCTTCAGAATCTCTCTCTCTATTTGTCTCTCTTTGATTCATTCAGCACTTTTTCCAAAGTTCACAAAACAAAAACAAAAACAAAAGCTTCACTCCAAAAGGCAAAGCAGCAAAATTCAAGATCGTCGTCTCCCTCAGGCAAGCACAATCATTTCCTCTGTTACCATCTTTTTGTATTATTGTCTATATGTTTTGATTTGTTAAACTATATGGTATTTATTTTTGCTCACTACTCTGCTTCGAATATTTTTTACTAAGCTTCTACATGAAGATCTCTATTGTTTCAGTGTTTTTATGATGATGAACATCGAATTCGAATTCTTCTCTCTCGATTTATATTTTTAAATTTTGTAACATGTTTATTTTGATTTAGATCGCTGATTAGTAATTATTTTACTGTACTGAAACTTCGCTAAAGAGTGTCATTTTACTTCATGATTGAGCAGGCAAAATACTCTGATAAAGTATTATGTAATCATTTGATCTTCCTCTCTTCTCTATTCTGATCATATCACTTACCTCATGGAGTAACTTTTATCATCGAGCACCAGTTCATTTGATAATGAGTTACTTAGGAGTAAAAATGAACTACTGTCGTAATAAAATATCTATTGCAATTTGTGGTTGAGAGATTAAATCAACAGTGGATCTTTTTGTGATCGTGGAATGGACACTATCCGATTCTTACCTAAACAAGGTAAATAGATACCGCACCTAATGTCTACATCCAATCGTAAAATTTACCTTAATAGTTTGGCTCAAGTAAAATTTCATATATAATTAATTGATTAACATATGTATTTATTAGTTTAACGTAAATAATAAAGATGATAGAAGCAGAACACATAGCTTTCTTTGTTTTTGCTGCTTTGATGAATGTTTAGTAACAGTTGTGTCATATTTTGGAAGGAGAACAGGCTAGCGCAACTGTAGTTCAATTTCCGTCAAAGCGATCAGAATATAACCCCGCTTTATATGGGATCCACAACATTATTGAAAATAAAATCTGGCGTGATTTGAAAATGGAATAATACGCGCTGATCAGATTAGATTCTAATCTTTTTACTTGATATCTAGTACGTATAGTGGTTTTCACTTGGGTAAAGAAAAACCTGTTTAAGGCTTAATGATAATTGAATAAGAGTTCCCGTGACACACCATTCAAAATCAACCAGCGCTTAGCTCTTAACATTTGACTAAACTCTTGATCTATTTTACTAGTTAGTTATTTCTCCTTAACTTGCTATCATTGTATTGAAGGAAATAATTCTTTTGCTTTATGTGTTCAGTAATTTGCCACTCCTATATTCCGTTTCGCTTGCTTTGTTTGTTTTTTCTAGTTTTTGATCAGGTAGGGGCTGCGGAAATGCAGGCTCCTCTGCCACAAATTATGAGGTAGACTTAACCACTTGAGCCTATCTTAAAAGAAAAAAAATTAATAATAATGATAATATTAATATTAAATAATTAGTCTATTCGATCTAATTTATGTGATACTCTTTTAATGTTAGTCAGTTTAACATATTTTATATTTATTAATAATTTAACAGTATGAGATGATTTACAGTTACACAAGCTTCAATAATTTATTTTTAAACTATACTTTTAATTTTTTTTCGTAAATTACATGCTCGGTCAAATACTTTCAAATAAATTAAGATGGAGTATTATTTTTACACAATCGCCGTGGAAGAATAGTAACTCAAAATTTTGACTCTAAGTTTGACTCAAAATTAAGTCCGAAGAGTAGGTAGAATTTCTTTTTTGTTGCATCCGTGACCTCATGTGTTCTCGCTGTTTTTAAATGTACATGAGCTGGCTGACTCTCTCGACCAACTTGACTTTGGTACTTTTATGAGTACTTTACTAAATTGCATGTAGTAACCAAAGGGGTAAATCTTGTGTTTCGTGTAGAATGGTAGTAAATCCAGTTTAATTATAGAAGGTAGAAAGTGGGTAAATTATGGGAACAGAATCTCAATTATCGCCCAAGAGGAAGGCCACGCCGTTAAGCAACAAATGATGACAAGAAGTAAGAAGATGCCAATTGCTATGTCGAGGATGTTTTGGTGTCTCAGTGTCCCACTTAAGAATTCGTGCACGGCATGATATCATGTGTTTTGTTTGGGTCATTTAAGCAATTCAATTTAATAATGCATTTAGTCTCACCCGTCAGATTTGAGTTAATATTTCTATGGCCTTTGTCTTAGATCTAGCAAGACTTTCTCCTTTTTTATTTTATTTTCGCTTTTTGATTCATGACTACAATCGACCAGAAAAGATCAAAAACATGACTATCTATACTCTCTCTCCCATCCGAAAAGGAAAAAAAGAACATCTTCCTGTTTAGTTCCATCGGCTTTTATCTTAGTAATTTCTTTTTAGATTTCATTAGTAGTGAAATACAGTCATTTCTTTGATTTTATTATAGAATATCACAAAGGCTTGTATATAGGCAATCTAATTAAATACTCCATTGATTCAACTTATTTACCTATTAACTCGTTTTAAAAAAAATATATTTTAAAAAATAATTTAACTTTAGTTTCTCATATCTTCCTAATGAGAAGTTTTTTTAAAAAAAATTTAAATTTTAATACGGACATATTTAAAGTCACAAGTATTACTCCAATGTATGACTTTGTTTAACATCACTAAATTCAAAGATTTCCATTATTTTTCTTAAATTATGTCATATAAATTAAAAGATGGAGTATACAAAGTGGATATTCCTTGAAGAAACCTCCTAAGAATCAAAAGAAAAGAAAAGAAGTCGCAATTCAATCACTGTAGTCGTGACGTGAGAACTGTGTTATCTGGGAAGTCTTGGTGCCAGAGCTTTACGCAACCATTGATAGTAACTCTGAGATTGGAGAAATTTATATTATGTCCAAATGGAATTGTTATTTTTTCCCTTTTGCTTCTTTTGAATATATTGTCAATTCTTCTATAATCATGGCAACAACTTACGTACCTGTATTTTGTTTTATGCCAATCTGTGCAGCTAAGGTTTTAAATACTAAAGTTTGGAACTGACGTACCATATTCATTTACTGTAGTTAAATAAGTTACTAATAGAAGTGAAATAATGCATTTATGAAGTGGAGACATTTAAGCTTGTCTAAACGTTTAAAAAGCATACTGTTAATTGATCTTTACTAACAAATTTAGGTGTTCTCATTAATCCAGATTCTGTAAGAACTTTACAAGGTCAAATTAGTTTGTCATGGAAGCAGAGGCAGCAGCAGTAGATGTACCAGTACAGGTTTCAGAAAAGCTAGAGGGCATTGATGATCCTGTTAAGGTAATGCTCTTTACTTGTGTTTTTACTTCACTGTCAAGAATATCATTTTCTTAAATGGCTGTGGTTGATATTGATATTTATATCGAATGATTGTACTAAATGGTCTCAACGTATGATCCGAAATGGCCCCAAAAAAAAACTGTTCCTTACTTTCTGCGAATTCTTAATTTATTGAAATTTCAGTACCCATTGGTGTACCACAGCCTTTTCTCTTTGTCTGCACCTATTGTGATTAACATTATCATAACCTGAGCTAACCGTATTCCAGTAAAAGAAACCTCTATACTTGTACACTTAACCAAACCAAATGTGAAGTGTTGCCAATTGCTTGATCTGTAGTGCTTCCTTTGCTGACAATGATTAGAAAACATAAGTGGTACTTATGTAAGAAAACAATGTTGTTCAAGGTTTCTCCATTGTTGATCTTCTCCTTCAGTATGAATGTTAATCAGTTCATCTGAACAATAGCCTTGCACCAAGTTAGTTGCTTTCAAAATTGGGGTTGCTCTTAAGTCTTATGTGCAAGCCGAATTCTCAGGCTTAGTTACTGAAGGAGCTCTTTATCAGTTTTCCATCTGACTACTGTATTTCGTGATGAATGGTGCTGCTTTAAAGTGATTAAGAATTCAAAGTTTCAGATTCACATAAGTAGCACCAGTAAAAATCAGATTGAATTAACTGTACGGTTGTCAAATGTGATGGAATAAATAGTCTATGACAACCTTAATATCTTTTCTACTCACTGTAAATGCAATACATTAACTTTAGGGAGATCTATTTTACTTGACTTCGAGTAAAGCATTTTTAAGTTTCTTCAGTTTAAAGCTCAAATAACTATGCTTGAATAAGCTGGTTAGGAAATTTCTTTTTCTTGTACCTCATCTTCTTTTGGCTAAATCTTATTTATAGGTGCCCAATGGCGAGAAAGGACAGAAGGAACAAGAAGAGTCTGCTTTTGATGGAGAGTTCATTAAAGTAGAGAAGGAAGCTCTGGAATCGAAGGATGGTTCACATGCTGCAGCTGAAACTTCTCCTGCAGAGGACCAAGCGGTTGCAGTGGAGCGCAGCTCAAGTATTCCACCTGCTAGCAGAGAATATCTGGAAGCACAGGAAAAGGCTAAAGAACTTGAGTTTGAATTGGAAAAAGTTGCTGGAGTATTAAAAGAAACTGAATCTCAAAATGTGAAGTTAAAGGATGAATTGTCGCTCACAAAAGAGAAGCTGCAGGAAACTGAGAAGAAATTTGAAGAGGTTGAACTTGATCACAAGAAATTACAAGAGGAGATTGTAGAAGCAGAAAACCGATACAACACTGAGCTTAATGCATTACAAGAGGCACTGCAAGCTCAAGAATTGAACAACAAGGAGCATGTTAACGTTAAGGAGGCATTTGACAGACTTAGCCTCGAGTTTGAAAGCTCAAAAAAGAAGATGGAAGAGCTTGAGCAGGAGCTGGTAACTTCTGCAGGCGAGGCCCAAAAGTTCGAGGAATTGCACAAACAAAGTGGCTCGCTTGCAGAATCAGAGACAAAGAGGGCCTTGGAGTTTGAACAATTGCTGGAGTTGTCGAAACAGAGTGCAAAAGAATTTGAAGATCGGACAGCTTGTTTACAAGAAGAACTCAAGGGCCTATATGAGAAGATTGCTGAAAATCAGAAGGTTGAAGAAGCACTCACATCTACAGCTTCAGAGCTTTCTAGAGTTCAAGGAGAGTTAGAGATCTCAAAATCAGAAGTGCAAGATATTGAGAATAAGCTTGCATCAAAAGATTCTTTTATAGATGAATTAAGCCAAGAATTGGAGATGAGAAAAGCTTCTGAATCCCAGGTAAAGGAGGACATTTCGGCCCTTGAGCTTTTATTATCATCCACTAAAGAAGATCTTCGGGCTAAGATATCTGAGTTGGAAGACATAAAGTTGAAGCTTCAGGAGGAAGTAGGTTTAAAGGAAGATACTGAAGCTAAACTGAAAAGCCAGGAAACACAACTCTCAGTGTCGCAGGAGGACCTAGCCAAACTATCTGCAGAGAAAGGAGCGCTTGAAGCTGCTGTAGCCGAGCTTAATGATAATGTGGTCCAGATGAAGGAATTATGTAGCGATCTAGAGGTGAAATTGAAGCTTTCAGATGAGAAATTTTGCAATGCAGATTCTCTTCTTTCTCAAGCTTTAGCAAACAGTGCAGAGCTGGAACAGAAGTTGAAATCATTGGAAGAGCTTCACCATGAATCTGGAAGTGCCATAACTACTGCCAACCAGAAAAATGTTGAGCTCGAGGAAATGCTACAAGCCTCCAACACAGCAGCAGAAGAAGCAAAATTGCAACTTAAGGAACTGGAGACACGCTGTATTGCAGCTGAAGTAAGGAATGTGGAGCTAGAACAGCAAATTAATCTGGTGGAACTCAAAAGCAACGATACTAAGAGGGACCTAGATGAGTTCTCTGGGAAAGTTTCTGAGCTAAATGCCACCCTTGAGAAGACCCTGGAAGAAAGGAAACAGCTGGATACTAGATTGCAAGAGTACGAGGAGAAGATAGCTCATTTGGATTCTGAGTTGGTCCAATCAACCACTCGTAGTTTAGAACTTGAAGCTGAACTTAAAAGTGTCTCTGAGAAGTGTACTGAGCATGAGGGTCGGGCCAACATCACTGATCAACGGAGCCGTGAGTTAGAGGACTTGATGCTGGTATCACACTCAAAAGTAGAGGAATCTGGCAAAAGGGTGAGTGACTTGGAGCTATTGCTTGAAACAGAGAAATATAGGATTCAGGAGCTTGAAGAACAAATCAGCACCTTAGAGAAGAATTGTGTAGCGGCAGAAGCAGAATCTAAGAAGCACTCTGACAGGGCATCTGAGCTTGAAGCAGAAATAGAAGCATTCCAAATAAAATCATCAAGCCTTGAGGATGCTCTGGAGGAGACCAAGGAGAAGGAGAAGGAATTGAGTCAGTGCCTGAACAGTGTGACAGAGGAGAAGAGAAACTTAGAGGATGTGTACAAGAATTCTATTGAAAAACTAGCTGAAACAGAAAACCTGCTTGAGGTCCTGCGTAATGAATTGAATGCCACTCAACAGAGACTGGAAGGTATTGAGAACGATCTTAATGCTGCTGGGTTGAGAGAGAGTGAGGTGATGGAGAAGCTCAAGTCAGTAGAAGAGCAGCTAGAGCAACAAGGAAATGTTTTGGAGCAAGCAACAGCTAGAAGCGTAGAGCTTGAGTCATTGCATGATACTCTAAAAAGGGATTCCGAGCTCAAAATCCAAGAGGCAACTGGAAAATTTGTTAGTAGAGATTCAGAAGCACAGACATTAAATGAAAAACTGAATGCTCTTGAAGATCAGCTAAAGAGTTACGAGGAGCAGATTGCTAAATCTACTGAAAGTTGTTCAGCTCTTAAGGAAGAACTGGATCAGGTGTTAGTGAAGCTGGCTTCATCTGAAACTGACAATGAAGACCTCAAAAAGAAAATCTTGGAAGCAGAGAATAAAGTTGCAGATATTTTATCTGAAAACCAACAGTTAACGGAGACAAATATGCTGCTTAAGAACAGGGTGAGTGATGTTGAAGAACTGTTAAACTCTGCCCACGCAGAAAAGGAGGCCAGTGTTCAGCAACTAGTTTCTCATATGAACACTATCACAGAACTGTCGGAGCAGCACTCTAGAGCATCTGAACTTCAATCGACAGCTGAAGCCCGCATATCAGAAACAGAGGCAAAGCTGCATGAAGCCATTCAAAAGTTCACTCATAAAGAGTCAGAAGGTAAAGAGTTAATGGATAAGCTACACTCGCTCGAAACTCTGGTAAAAACATATGAAGAGCAGGCCCACGAAACAGCTACTCTAGCTGAAACTCAAAAGGTGGAACTAGAGCAGAGCTGCAAGAATTTAAGTGATCTTCAAAGTATCGTTGAAGAGCTGAAAGGGAAGTGTACTGAATTTGAAAAGGAGAGAGAAGGACTCACTCAAGAGAACTCAGAGCTAAAGGGAAAAATGGCCTCAATTGAATCTAATCTCAATGATATAGAAGCCAAATTGTCAGCTGCATTTGCCGAGAAGAATGAAGCAGTTGAAGAGCTTAAATCCTCAAAGCAGGTTATAGATGACTTAAAAGAGCAGCTTAGTTCTGAAGGGCAGAAGCTACAACTTCAGGTTAGTGTTTAGCTACACTTTGAAGCTGTATTATTCATGATATTCATTGATTACTGCAGGTGCATGTACTTGCTTCTGACAACGTACTATTTTAAAATTCACCTGTTTACAGTTATCATCCATTATGGAGGAAAACAACTTGCTCAATGAAACACATCAAACCTCCAAGAAGGAGCTGCAAACTGTCGCAGCTCATCTTGAAGAACAGTTGAAAGAACTTAAGTCAAGTGAGGATTCTCTGAAAAGTCAATTAGAAGCTTCCAAGGCTGAGATTCATCAGAAGTCTGAACTGCAAAGCCGCATTAAGGAGCTTGAAGAGAAGTTAGCTAGTGCTGAGGCTCAAGTGAAAGAAGAGGTAATGTTACTTTAGACAGTTAACTACACAACCAAGTAACATTCTACAGCAGCCACCCTAACTGTTGTTATTTCTTTGACAGTATTACTATTAATTAAATCAGTCAAATGTGTTTTCAAATATTAGGTTTGCCATCCAGTAAATGTTTCTTGTGTTTCCTCTTCTTCTACTATGGCATTAAATAATATTTTACCTACTTCTAAGCTTGGGTACTAATTCAAATTTGAAAATGTCCAACACTACAGAAAGAGGCTATGTCCAATAAGGGGTTAGAGCAGGAGGCAACTTTGAAGAGTTCATCAGAGGAACTGCAATCCAAAAGCAAAGAAGTCCTAATTCTACAAAACCAAGTTAAGGAACTTGAGGAGAAATTGCAGCAGGCTGATGCTGTATTGAAGCAAAAGGTTAGTTTCTTTCCTGAAGCCTATTTGCTTGATATCTTTGATGGAACCTGCATTGTTTAATTCTATCAGTACAACATCTCTCTGTCTCCTTGCTACTAAATGAACAAGGACACCGTCTCGTCTTCTTAGATCTTTAGTCGATTAAAAGAATGATGGCGTATTTTAATATGGATGAGAGCAATGTAAATTATGTTGTAATAAATGTGAGACCATACTGATCGTGAAATAATTCGAAAGCTCAATGAATGACAATTTGTTTTATTCAAATTTCAGGATATTGGTAGCAGTAGTAGTGATCGAAAGGATGACGTAGAGGTGAAATCCAGGGATATTGGAGCAATGCTCTCTACTCCAACGAAGCGAAAGAGCAAGAAAAAGTCTGAAGTCTCTTCTTCCACACAACCCTCCTCCACTGAAACACAAGTTCATCACAATGAGGCATCTCCTGCCATGACTCTCAAACTTATTTTGGGAGTTGCTCTAGTTTCAGTCATCTTGGGTATAGTTCTTGGTAAAAGATATTAGTAGTTTCAAGGTTTTCGAGTTTTGGTCTTGTTTTTAGCTTGGATTATTCGTTTCTTTCTTTTGGGTACTTTTTCTTTTTACCCTTTGTCATTTTTGAAAAATACTTGATCACTATTGTTGGTGTCTTACTCCATAGTTGGGGCTGGAAGTTTGTTGGGGAGCTTGTTTTCATTTATCCCTCAACTTAATTGATTAATGTAGTCATCAAGGGTGTATTAAGTTTTGGTCATGAATTTGTTTATTTAAGAAAGCATCGATTGTTGAAGATTTCGAATTACTACCAGTTTTTGCTAGAACTTCTATTCTTGCTGAAGTAATTTTATTTGACTAAATTAAGGCCCGAAAGCTGCAGCTTTCGGTGATACACATACTACGACTTATTTGCACCGGCCGTTTCACTCTTCCTCCATTAACCTAATTATACTCTGACAATTTGTTCTAATTAATTCGAGATTTGCAAGGGCTTAAGTGATTAAATGAGGTTGCTGAGACTATCTGATTGACAACAAGTATGATTTGATTTTTTTTTTTTGAATCGTGTGTCACAGAATTATTGTCAGCTTATGCATAGGATGCTTATCACCAAGTGAAATAAGTTCCCTTACTCTCTTATGATCTTATCACCAAAAAACTCATACGCATTAATATATAATATATACTCGCACGAATCATGTTACTTTTCCCAAAAACCAAATTCTACGCCGACAATTTGTTTCTACTAAATCCCGAAATGGCAAGCGCTCTTCCTGAATGATGACTAACAAACGAGGAAAAAACATATAAAGGGACAAACGCCGCTGATCTATTGCAATTATTTCGTAAAAAGAATAATTTTCAAGATTTCGACAAAATACATGTATTGTCTCTTCAGAATTAGGACCAAAGTGAACAAGAGCAATTCACTTATTACGATGTCCAAATTCCATTTTAGGACAATTCAATAATTAGCATGGCTTAACATGATCCAACGGTTCACATTGATTATCAACAACAAAAAAACATATCAATCACACGGTTGCCATGCAGAGGCAGTCAACAAAGACAAATCCTTCCATCCCAATTTCAAACAACCATTTTCTTCAACCAATGTATACCCTCTTGGAAACATACCCAACAACAAACTAGCTTGAGCAGCTGGAGTACCCGATAACGAAACGGGTAAAAACCCGACCCGTTTCAACTCATCACCCCACCTCTCTACTGGTACCTCCCCTGTCCTCTTGGGCCCACTTACAGCTACAATATTCCTAATTTCACAACCAAACAATTGCTGTTCCACCATATGCCTTTCTACACTGTCCACACTCAATCCATCCCCTAATGCATCAAACAAAGCCGAATAATAATGCAAAGCCTCAACAAATCGTCGTAAAAAGTTCCCTCCGTGACTTAAGTCCTGTTCAACGATCGTGATTAATTTAGGCCTTAACAAAGTCAACAATCTCAACGTCTCTGAATCACTCCCTGTTATATCATAAAGACAATGGTGCATCCAATTCACTACAACATTTTCACCCATTTTTACCTCTAGTTGACTCAAGTCCGTTATGTTTCCTATTTTACCTTCCAATGGTTGAAACTCGAAAGGCAACCCGAACGAGTTAGCGAATTCGGTGAGTCTACGGCCTGTAGACTCTAGAAGCTCTCTGGAGGATCCGACCCCGGTGATCTTGATTGATCGAAGCTTCTTCGATCGAGACGAGAGGATTTGAAACAATCCTGGCCATTGAAGTCCTTGCATTATGTCAAGATCGATGATGTGCACGTGATCTTCACCTTCCAACACTTGGTATATCGCTTGATTTGCAGTGTAGTGGGAGAATTTAATGAGTGGGCTTATAGTATTGTACGATTGCAAGGCAGTGAAGAGCTTTTGTGAATGCGTCAAAGTTAAGGTTTTGAGGTTAAGTGGAGAGTAAAACCGGAGGTGTGAGCTGATGATCCTCGCCGAAAGAGCTTCGGCGAAGTAAGCTGCAACTCGTTCGGCTGATGAGCCGAACGGTGAAGAAAGCTCAGCAGTTTCGGGTAATAAATTGCTGGCTTCTTCAAGATTCTCCATGTGCACGTACTCTGCACACTGGAGAAGTAATCCAAGGAGGCGAAGACCAATCCTGTCATGGTCGACAAGGACAACTTCTTCGCCTTCTTCTTCCACTTCCCTTTCTCCAGAGATGTCTACATCTCCAGATGAAGGGAAGTGGCGAGGTCGTTTAGTAAGAACTGGATCTTCATCAGAAACAACAGGAGTAAATTCAACAATTGACCGTTTTGAAGACATGGAAGTTGTTGATGAAGAAGGGTTAGTATTATTAGATGTATAGATATGTAGACTCTGGAGCATGATCACTAGTGAGAAAGATAGATGGAGTTTGTTGAGTTGTCAGAAAAAGAACATGGCAAGAAGATAAAGAATGTAAGAATTTGGTCTCACGAAAAATAAAATGAGTGGTAAGGATAGAAGAGGGCGTGGTTATGGAGGGTGGGTACGTAGGGAGAGGGACTCGTGAAAAGGCTCATGACTTTTTGGAATTATCGATCTTTGTTATAGACATTGAACTGAGGTTTTGTTTTCTAGTGTTTGAACCTTTCCTCAAAGATCAAATACTATACTGCACGAATATACGATTATCATGACTTAATAATACTAGCACCATATTATATATCTTCATGTTCCAACAGAAAAAACATAGCTTCATTGGAGTTTAATATTCTTTCTCTGTTGATTACTATTGGTTGTTCTAAAATTTAACTTTGAACGATACTCCATCTAACTTTTAACTGTAAAAATACAAGAAATACTATTAGTGGACGATTAATCTTTATTCAAATACACAAAAAGAAATTAAGATTATAATTTTGAACAAATACGCGGTCTTTCCGGAAATGTTAAACAAAAGTTTCCCCTCGCATGACGAAGACCTGAAAGAAGTTCTTTCTCTATTGAATCGAACGAGAATGGATGAAGAACGAGTAGGCAATCTTCGTAGAGAAGAGCCCTGTATGAAACCCTTGCTTCTTTATCCCGACGAGGGTTATCACTCAAACGACCCTTTCTAGTCGCATTTGAATTGGCATTCCTTTCCATATGTTTATGACTATAATCTGAATAATAGGGTAGGGGCGCTATAATCTATATAATAGGGGTAGGGGGGCAAACGAGCAAGAAAACGGATGCGAGTGTAGCGATTTTGCACAATTCAAATTGTATAACAAATTAAGCCTTATAAAGAGTTTTTTCACATCCGACATGGGACTTTCTCTAACACCTTCGCATGCATAGACCATATCTACCTTTGGTTAATTGGTTTCGTGTGCATTAGGGGCTAAATATTTGAAGGAAAACAAATTGCGCAAGCCTTATGGGAGTTCTGTAGATTAGTAAGACCCAAAAAAAAAAGGTAGCGAGTAGAATAAAGAAGTTGCTTCTAGAATGCCGATTACAAGATTTAGTCATAAATTTTAACAAAAAGGATTAATAATAATAATTTAAAGATGCCATTAGCACTACTAGAAATCGATCAAAAAGGTTGGAGACGGAATTCCCTCTCCAATCAGTTAGAGAGGGAATTCCGTCTCCAATCAGTGTTTGAATAAAAAATTAATTAAATTTTTTAGAATTGGAGATGGAATTCCGTCTCCAACCAAAAAGCAAAAAACGTGTCAGCGATTGGAGAGGGAATTCCGTCTCCAATCACTGACACATTTTTTTGCTTTTTGGTTGGAGACGGAATTCCGTCTCCAACTCAAAAAATATACACAGCCTCCCACATTTCTTTCAGATTCACCTCTCCCAAAAATTCAAAACCCTCCCCTCGCGAAAACACTCCCTGCCCCGGTGAATTATGAGGGGTACTGATCTATTAGTCGCGAACCGGTTCCATTTTCCCTCTCTCCCAGGTACTAAGCACTTCCTTATACATATGCTCTGTTTTCTCATGTTCAGATGAAAGAATTTTTGTATTTGACTTTGCACGATGTTTAAGATATTAATTTGAGGTTTTCTGATAAGTAGGAGAAAATGTTAAATTGATTTGTATATTTGTTAGATACTTAGATGTTTAAGATGTTATTTGCACGATGTTTGAAGAATAGTTGGGATGGGATGGGTATGCTCTTTGGTGTTCATTCTGTTTTTGCAAGTAATGTGGTCAAGGTGTTTACTTGGATGGTTTTTATATGGTATTAGATTGAGCAACCATATGGGTTTGGAAGCAGCAGTTGAAGCAGCTGCAGAGTTCTTAAACAAAGCTGTGAAACCAGTCATTGTGGGAGGGCCAATGAGTTCCAAATGTAGTACGGATCTATTGGTTGGTCAGTTGGCGCAACTCTTGGTTATGCACAAGCAGCACGAGAAAAGAGGGTGCTTGCTTTCATTGGTGATGGTAGCTTCCAGGTAAACAGCTTGGGCTGCGACTGAATTCACCACAGTGGATTGGTCGGGTGTATCTATTCCATTGTGTATTTATCATTCTGTATGGTGAAATCCTCGCAGGTAACTGCTCGGGATATTTCTACAATGCTGCGATGTGGCCAGAGGACTATCATCTTCTTGATAAACAATGGTGGTTATACAATGGTGCCCAGAGGACTATGTTGAATCTTTAATTCCTTTGTGGAGTACTAGTTATCTCACAAATTGTAACTTGAAATAGAGCCAAAATCATGGTGTAACTGATCACTAGCATGTAGCTACTGATTCTCTGCATTCCAACAACTCTTAAATCTGCTCATTAACAGGAAAATTAATTACTGTTTTTTAAAAAATTAATTATGTAGAATTGTTTAATTGGCTGTGGTGGCTTTGTTTTATATTAAACAGGTGGTTTTTGGTTGCTTTGTAGCGAATTTCTAATGTTTATAGTTAGAGACGGAATTCCGTCTCTAACCAACCAAAAAAAATTTAATTATTTTACTAGAGAGGGAATTCCGTCTCTAAACAACAAAAATAATTTTTAAATTTTTTACTAGAGAGGGAATTCTGTCTCTAAACAATAAAAATAATATATATACATTTCATGTTGGAGAGGGAATTCCCTCTCCAAGCATTAAATTAATTAAATTAATTTAATGCTTGGAGACGGAATTCCGTCTCCAAATGCAAAAGTCAGTGCGCACTGACACATTCTTGGAGACGGAATTCCGTCTCCAAGAATGTGTCAGTGTGCCAGTGACTTTTGCATTTGGAGACGGAATTCCGTCTCCAAGTTGTCCAACGACGCGCTTTTTCGCGAAGGACGCGCAGAGACGGAATTCCGTCTCCAAACACCTTTTAGAGAGGGAATTCCGTCTCCAAAATGTGACGCAAAACTGATAATTTCTAGTAGTGTAGCGTAATACGAGTTGACAATTTAATGAGTTTTTGAGTCACAATTACTCTAAGCTAGAAGCGAAAAAAGGATCTAGAACTATGTAAATGCCATTATGGAATCAGAAGAACTGAAACTTCTTGATTGAGAGGAAAACTTGGAAATGAATCTAAGAAAATTACATGAAAAATATCTACTCCTATCTATTTATATAGAGCAATTATTAGCTAATCTAGCTTAACCACTAACTATCAGTTAGCTACAAAGAATGATAAATTACACTTTAGTCACCAACTTCCTAACCGACTTCACTTACATCCTACGCTTATGCATTATGTGCTCAACACTCCCCCTCTATTTGGGGAGTGAAATATGTTGTACACTCCCAGATTGTCCAGAAAATGCTCATGTTGTCTTCTACCCAAACCTTTTGTCAATATGTTTGCCAGCTGCTCTGTAGTTCTCACATAAGATGTTCTTATCAGCCTGTTCTAAATCTTTTTTCTCACCAAATAGCAACCAATGCCTATGTGTTTAGTACGCTCATGGAAGATCTGATTTGCAGCTATTTGCAAAGCTGCTTTATTCTCACAATATAGCTCAACTGGTAAGGTAATCCTTACTCCCAGCTCTCTGAAAAGACCAACCAGCCATATGACTTCTGCTATAGCTGAAGCCATGCTCCTGAACTCGGCTTCTGCTGATCTTCTGGACAGTATTTCCTGTTTCTTTAACTTCCATGAAATGAGAGAGGCACCATATTTTACAACATATCCAGTGATGGACCTTCTAGTTTCTATGCATGCTCCCTAGTCTGAATTACAAAATATCATCAGCTGTGAGCATCTTCCAGCATGTTGTAACAACCCTTGTCCCGGTGCCTTCTTTATGTATCTTACTACTCTAGTGGCAGCCTCTATGTGTGAGTATTTTGGTGTCTGCATAATCTGACTTAGCAACTGCATTGCATAAGAAATATCTAGTCTGGTCATAATTAAGTATAGTAGCTTCCCAATCAGCCTCTAATAACTCTACTGAGGTCATAATTAAGAGATATCTTCTAGCAGTTTGTCTTCGTTTGCTTGATCTTTCAAAATCATCTGGTAAAACTCTACTGTGGTCAGTTTCTAATTGACTTCCAGGGCTGTATTTATTGTCTTAGCTCCAGACTAAGTTCAGAGATTAACTCTAGTGCATACTTCATTTGTTTAACTAAAATTCCCTTACTAGACTTGGAAAACTCCATCCCTAAAAAGAACTTCAACTGGCCAAGGTCCTTCATTTTGAACGTTTGCTGCAAGTCCCCTTTAGCCTTTGCAATGAGTTTCTCATCATTCCCAATAGGCAACAAATCATCTACACATATGAGTATAATCATAACGGTATTCCCTCTATGTAATGTGAAAAGTGAATAGTCATGCAGACTCTGTCTAAAACCAAGATGAACCAAGGCTTATGTTAATTTAATATTCTATTGCCTTGAAGATTGTTTTAGGCCATTTAAGGATTTCTGCAACTTATATACAAACTCCCCCTATTTTTTGAATCCTTATGGCACCTCTATGTATACTTCTTCAAATAAATCATTTCTCACAGTGGCCATTTTAGCCATTGGAAAGAAGGTTTCCTGATAGTCTAATCCTTCTCTATGGTTGTACCCCTTAGCAACCAACCTAGCCTTGTATCTTCCCACTTCACCATTAGCTTTATGCTTGATTTTATACACTCATTTGCAGCCTATAGCTTTCTTTCCTGGTTGGAGCTGTACAATGGTCCAGGTCTTATTATCTTTAAGGGCTTTTATTTCTTGCTGCATGGCTTCTATCCAAAGTAGATCCTTGGCAGCTTCAAAAAAACTTCTTGGTTCTGAGCAAGAAGAATGAGCCAGTAGTGCTGCTTTATAGGAGGGTGCAACATGCTCATAGGAGATACAGTTGGAAATAGGGTGTTTAGATGTAGGCTTAGGTTGTGTAATATAATCTTAGAGCCAACCAAGCTGCTACTTGTGCTAGTTGATTTCCTTGTTGCAATGACTATGTCAACTGGGAGAGGTGGATCAAGATTAGGAGGTACCGGGCCATCAGGTGTAGGCAAATAATTTAAGCTTGGATCAATTGGTTGTGAAGGATTCATGGTTATGATAGAATCTAGTATATAGAGGTGTAACTGAGACAATGGTTGAACTGCATTAGTGTCCATCATATGATTGTTTTGAACACAAATAGGGTGCTCAGTAAAATGATCTTCAAAATCCAAAACTGGAAACTTTGGAGGAAGAATAGGTAGTAATCAATTCTTTGAGAGGAAATACATTCTCTTTGAATATGACATCTCTGCTCACCAGAAAGGTTTAAGAATGCAGATCATAAATCCTACAGCCTTTCTTAGTGGATGAATATCCCATCAGAACTCCAGGAATTGCTCTAGGCCCAAATTTGTCATGTTCACTTAGGTTTTTTGCATAACATAAGTAGCCCAAAACTCTTTAAATGAGATACAGTAGGAGGATGCATGCGTAGCACCTCATAAGTGGATTTACCTCTAAGAACTTGAG
Source organism: Petunia axillaris subsp. axillaris (assembly GCA_029990575.1). Classification (NCBI taxonomy): domain Eukaryota; kingdom Viridiplantae; phylum Streptophyta; class Magnoliopsida; order Solanales; family Solanaceae; genus Petunia; species Petunia axillaris. The sequence goes on along the minus strand of JARKNS010000002.1, from coordinate 47,875,542 downwards.
AGGGCAATCTATTAATTATATAGACAGCTGAGTAATGCATTCTCCCAAAAATGTCAGGGATATAGTCTTAAAACTTAAGAGCCCTAGCAGTTTCAAGAATGTTTATATGTTTCATCTCTATTATCCCATTTTGCTGATATGTATACATACAGCTGCTTTGATGGGTGATACCAAGACCAAGTAATATATCATTCATCTGAGAGTTAAAAAACTCGCCACCATTATCTATTCTAACATTCTTGACTGTGGTCTTAAACTTATTTTGAACCTACAAAAAAAATTCTTAAAACAACCACTGACTCATTCTTAGTGTTCATCAAGGTGGTCCATATGAACCCTGAATAATCATCTACTAAGGTGGGGAAATATCTCTTACCATCATGTGTATGTACTTTATAGGGCCCCCATATGTCACGACCCGTTTTCTGAACGAGTTATGACACGGCACCTGTGGGCCAGGTGAACCAGACCTGCTAAACTTTTCATACATCTAAAAAAAACTCATAATAATTCAAATAAATAATAACTCTGCATCTTATAATAAATAGTCAATATAACTTTAAAATACTTTAAACGTTAAATCTTAAAATGTGCACCATAACCCTTCTAACTTATTGTCTATGAAGCCTCTAAAACTGGAAGACTGTCATATTGCACGAGACATGAAACCCTCGGCAATACTCAACTGAATAAATAAAATAAATGAAGGAACTGGTAAGGAAACTGATATGTCTCCACTGAAAGCAAAGCGGAGCTCACCAACAACTGAGGATGTGAGGGAGAGTCCTAGCCTGTAGTCTGATCGCCTCTGTGACCTGCGTCTACGTTGACGAAGCCAACGCAGGTTCCAAGAAAAAGGAACGTGAGTAACGAATCGCTCGTCACCCAGTGAGTATCATCGACTCCCTCACTAAGGCCGAAACGAGAGTTAATAAAACATGAATGCGTAAACTTTATTTTAAGACAGTTGAAACATTAGACTAAAATAAACTCTTAAATATTGCAAAATAGCTTATACTTTCTTTCTTTAGGGAGTACCACTCAAATCTGACATCTTTTCTTTCTTTTCTTTCTAATCCCTGTGGCGTCCCACAGTTCAAAGTCTGACACGCTAGCATTCATTGCCCGACTATGGCAATATAACATAGTGCCCGACTATGGCACATACCTACCCTGTCATGGTAGTTTCGGGGTAAAACGCAACCCGACTATGGTCGCGCTCCGCAGCCCGACTATGGCTACGAACAAGTTTACTCTTCTCAGAATTTAAGGTAGCTCCCAAAAATATTTAAAATATTGCTTGGCACCAAAGGCCTCAGTTTGAACTTAAGCTTTCTTTTAAAATCTCATCATAGCTTCACTAGCTTTCAAACACAATTATATCTTGAATCATTTAATAATAATCATAGAATAACATAAATAATCTCCTGAAATTGTACTCAATTAAATATATATGATCGGGATGTAAAGGAAGCTATAAAACATATTTCTAGATACTTGATACTAAAGAACGACTTGGAAACATTAATGGATAATGAACGTTTGTCCGCTCCAATCAAACGTGCATTAACTTCTCCAAAGCAATTTATCAAATACATTAAAGACATGCACTTTGTGAGAAAAGTACCTTAGAAAGTGTATATCTCAACTCACCTCAAATTAACGGCTTTATTTCACCTCCTTGAATTATCTCGAGTATTCAACCAACCATATTCTACAATTTAAATAGCTAAGGTCATTAATAAAAACTTTACTAGTTTAATCCTCCACCATCTTGTTAAAACCATCCATGGTTGCCCTTATTACCCCAATAATTCCCATTACCATTGTATTCAATAATCATATGATATTCCAAAACTACTAATTAGATAGTTCAAGTATTGGGGATTACCTTTGGAAGGAATTACTTGAACCCTAGCCTTTAGAATTCTTGATAGAATCTTGAATAGTATAAACTCCTGAAGTAGTAGGACCCCAAGCCCTTTGTATCGATTGTAAAAAAAGGGTTCTTGAAATCTTTCCCCAACAAGCTGTTGCGTTTATCTTCTTCTCTTCTATTTGCTAAGAAATAATGAAACTTTTTTCCCTTTTTGCTACTCCCTGTAGCGCTGCTTTGTTGGCTTGTAAAAGCCTTGGACCTTTTAAGTTATTAGGCCAACATTGGCCATTTAATTTGCCCGATGGGCTGCCCATCTTCCCCTTTAATATTTTTTTTTTTGTTTTAATTATTATAATATAAATAACTTTGGAGCAACGTCATTTGAACTTTGGCCAATTTAAGTTAGCTTTAGTTTTTAGCCCTTGTAATTTTTTTTCCCACTTTAATTATAATTTAGTATTTGTACTTCATCCATAATAATTACTTTAACTTATTTTTCATACACTTTCTATTCGGACATCGTCATTATATAAAACGACTTTACGTAAATATTTTTTCATGACAATAAGTGTTCTAAAACTTCACAATTTTGAGGAACGTCACACCATACATCTGCATACAACAATTGAAAAGGTAAAGTAGACACAATGTCACTTTCAGAAAAAATGCAGTCTTATTTGCTTAACAAGAGGACAAATTAGTACAATGATGAGTCTCAGTTTGTATTTCCTTCAAGCTAGTTATTTTCTTCATAGTATGAATAGGGGTATGGCCTAATCTCATATGCCACTCATTAATTCCTTCTCTATTTACATTTGTTCAATTAGAAATAGAAGCAGTAGCTACATATATCTCTGCATTTCCCAAGATGGGGTGATCACTAGCCCTTTTGTTTTGTTGATTTTCCACAATATAGAGGCCTTGCTCTTCCTTACCAATCCCAAAGCACCTTCCTATTGTAGAGGTCTTGAAATATGCAAAGATCAGGGAAGAAAGCAGTTGAACAATATAGATCCTTTGTCAGCTTAGAAACGGAGAGCATATCATACTTAAAGTCAGGCACATAGAGGATATTATTGACTGTTAGGTTATTGAAGACATAACCTGTGCCAATATGCCTAATGTCAATCAACTTTCTTGTAGGTAGATGTACTTTCCTCGTCATAGTTGAATCCACTTTCCTATGGTTGCTTAATAGTCTAAGGTTGGAAACTATATGATATAAGCACCTGACAACTATCCATTTATCACTACCCTTACAGGTCATGAAGGCAGAGATAATACCTGCAGTATTGGCCTGAACATCCACACTTTTCTCTTTTTCCAACATGATGAGAATCTCTTGATACTGCTTCTGTGAAAACATATGTCCAGCATTGTATGCATAGTATGGCATAGGTTGTCCTGACTGAGAATATCCCTGAGGCATCTTTGAAAATGGAAGTCCTCCATGGGGATTCATTGATTGTCCAAATCCCGTTTGATAAGATGTGCCAGCATTTTTGAAAAATTGAAGTCTAGGTACATTGCAGTGATGAGGAAATTGTACCATAGGAAAATGCTGTTGAGATTCAGAATTAGCATGAGTGACTTCTATCTGATTAGCCAAGGGATTATAATTCTTGCTCTTTGGATGTGAGTATGGATATCCAATCAGCTGATATAATCCATTCTTAGTGTGGCCTTTGACTCCACAATGCTCACACTACACATTCCTGTTTCTTTTGGGCTTATAGCTAGGTCCCCCTTCTTAGTAAAGAAAACAACAGATTCTTGAGGAGATGTTGAAACCTGAGCAACATTTGCTAGGGGTCGCTAGCTTTCATCTTTCATTATTAATGCATAAGCATGGTTATGACATGAAACATGGTTAATCATCAGTATTTAGCTTCTAACCTGAGAGTAAGACTCATTTAGCCCAATAAAAAACTATATCAGCCTCTGAAATAGAAGATGTTCAGCAAATATCTTTGATTTTGGACAACCATAGTCTGGAGGGAGTATCATTGTATCACGTTCATTCCAGAGATTTCTCAGCTTGAAGAAATAAACTGAGATTAAGCTAAGACCCTGAGTAAGGGTAGCAATTGCTCTATAAAGCTGAAAAACTCGTGAGGCATTAACTTTGTCAAAGTGCTCTTTCAAATCATTCCACGCACGCTTTGCATTTGATGCAAAAACTACTACAGATGCTAAATCCTTGGCTACTGAGGACATTATCTATGACAACGCTACAACATTACATTGATCACATTGTTGGTGCAGATTAGGGTCAAAATCTTCATTTTCACAAGTTCCATTGATAAAACCTAATTTATTCTTAGTTAACAATGAGATTTTCCATATATTCACTTCATACAGTGTATTTTTCTGTACCTATGAACTGAATTGGGATATTAAGAACCCAAAGTGTCAGAAGGATGAAGATAGAGAGGATTCGTGTGATCAATCACCATTGAATCAGTAGAAACACCAGAACTTGTACTTGCTCCACCATTAGTTGCCATATCCAACAGCTTTTGATCAGAAAACCTCGGAGATATCAATCAGAGAAGTAAAAATAAACCCTAAATTTGCAAAGCTCCATCAAAAAGAAGCTCAATCCAGCATCATGTAGAGTTAGCTAGTTTCGACAATTACTCTAAGCTGGAAGCGAAAGAAGGATCTAGAACTATGTAAATGCAGTAATGAAACTAGAAGAACTGAAACTTCTTCATTGAGAGAGAAAATTTGGAAAGAAATCTAAGAAGATTACATGAAAAATATCTACTCCTATCTATTTATATAGAGCAACTATTAGCTAAGCTACCTTAACCACTAACTATCAGTTAGTTACAAAAAATGATAAATTACACTTTAGTCACCAACTTTCTAACCGACTTAACTTACATCCTACACTTATGCACCATGTGCTCGACATTAAAGAGATTCAATAATTCAGATATACAATAAGTTTAATCAAATTGCACAATATATATTTTTGAAGAATGAGATTCAAGTGAATTTGTGCTTCGAACTATGTAACCATGTCCCTAGGTAACACACAAATTAAATCCCAACTTGGAGTTTTCATGACACGGTTTTAAGCAATTGTGAACATTTCAAAAATTTCATAGAGAAGTAACAAATGCTTTGCAATTGCTTGCCATTTTGCACATGCCAACGCTGATTTATCTGCTATTTCATTTAGAAAAGCGAACTAGCTGGGATGGTTGGATTATGGGAAAAGAAGGAAAATGGTTTGTCACACACACACTCTCGAACTTTAATTTGCACAAACCATGGGTTTTAATTTAGTGACACGGACAAAAGCTCTCCCGAAAATTAGTGTTAGGTTTCATGTTTGCTGTCTTTTGTCTTTTCATCCTATATTTCCTGTGTAATATAGGAAAATATTTAACAAATTAAAAAGAACCTTTTAAGTTGTCAGAGGTTTATCATGGAGTCGCCATTTTATTAATTGTCTCAATTTTTGTGTGCTTGAATATCGTTTTTCACAAGAAACAAAGGTTTCTGTTCTTTCTTAAGCATTGAGATAATGAGGAGAGAAATTTTACAGATCCTTTATGTTTTCAAATGAATTAATTATCCGAATCTGAAAATTTTAGAATAATTGTTGGTGTTGGTGATATTATACTACATACAATGATAACCATGCCAACCAATGAAACAATTAAATATGAAGGTCCTTTATACGTTTTCAGCTTAGAGTGCATCTGGAGGGCGGCACTGATTAGATTGTACGGGAGTAAAACACCAACTATCCATAAAATACATCTTTTTCTTTTGTTGTTATCATAAAATTTTCTCTGAAAACTCTCAAATAAAAATGAATGAAATTTTCAGTTGTAATCGCATGCTTAAATAAGAACTACTTTAAAGAACAACGAAAAGGCAAAACGCAAACGAGAAACATGAGATCAGCGAAAGTTTAGTTATTTTAAGAAACACTAGGAAAAATAAAAGGACCAATCTGTTTGGGTTGAGATTGTTTAGCCTAAGCCCAGATGTCAGTCAAAGTTTTGGTTTCAGGTTAAAGAAGTTTAGGGAATTGCAGGCATAATAAAACTATTGTTCTGGTTGAAAATATATACATTTGAAGGGATTTTTAAATTATAGATAAAGTTTTAATTTAAATAATTTTAGAGACCTCTTAGAAGGTTGATTCATTGTTTACATCTCCTAGTTGTTATACATAGATTGTACACACATTATACATGGATGATCTACATATTTAGGCAGAAACTACTGATGAACCATTGACCCACTACGACCTTGTGAAGACGCGTTTTTATTGAATTTTGCTATCTAGTAGTCCTTCCAAAGATCGACAAGAGGGAAATTTTCCGACTAGTACTCCGTAACTTTTTGTATGGGTGTGGTGTGGATGATGGAGCCTTTTGGCATTGGGTTGGTCAAATGATAACTGACTTCACACCATTGAAAATAGATCTGCTACGCATCTTCAAAGTAGAGTTGGATATAGTGGATGGAAATTACTCGTCTTATCTTCATTTTACGGAGAATTAAGAAGAGGAAAAATATAACATTCTTTTTCTTTTCTAACTGATTCATCGTTATCAGTTTTTCCAGAAAGGAGGGTTTGTCTTCATTTGATGTGTTAGGCAGACTTTAGGAGATATCTGGTGGTTTTGGAGGAAAAGGAACGTCCATGCCTAAGGTGGTTGTCACTCACAAGGAAAAGAGTAGGAGAACAAATCTTACTGTATATATTGTTCATTAGTAACTTAGATAATTGTATACCATCCTTCTTTGTATTCGCGTGGAGCAATTACCTAGCTCCTAAAACTTAGAAGGGATTTCACTTTCTACTCAGAATCAATAATTCAATTCCTATGTCAATGACAAACTAAAAAATTGGCATATTTTCCCAATTAGACTTCTGTAGCCATCATTTCTTACATGATAAGAGAAAAAAAGTATTGGAACTTCGACCAGCAAAACCCGACAAGCACGTGACTCTTAATATTTAGTTCTCCAGCTCTAGCAAACTAAAAGAATACGATCACAGATCAAAAAGCTCAATCAATGCAATTAGATTAAAGGCCCAAAATCTTTTAGAATTACGTTTTGAGGAACAGGAATAAGGGGACGAATGAATCAGTTAGACTGACAAAACAGACTCCACTTCATCCAAAACATTCGACCAATTTGCATTCCTAATACTCACCTAGTAATCAGACTGCAAAAAAGTAGAGAAACTTGGGTTTTGTGGGTTTTGTGGTTGAAAGGGAATTTCCAGTCTCTTAAATAAGAAAAGGGGACAAAGTCTTTAAAATTAGGTGAATGGGACACTTTTAAAATTAATACTAATGACTAATATTATAAAAACCCCCAAGTTTTTTTATTTGAACAAAGCCCCTCACCTTCTCATCTCCCCTCTCCAGCCCCCCAGCCCCATTCGGACCCCCTACCCCCATCGCTCCCACCCCTCTGCCCATCCACCACTCCACCACCACTCTCCACCTCGACCGCCACCTTCTACCACCCACCACCATCTTCTACCACCTTCCACCACTCATCATCACCTCCTACCACCCACCACCACCTTCTAACACCCTCCACCACCAACCACCACCTTTTACCACCCTCCACCACTACCCCACCGCCTTCCACCACTCTAATAAAAGGATGTGTACACATCAGTCGAGGTGTACACATATAATATATGTGTACATATATAATAAATATGTGTACACATCAGTCGAGATGTATACACATATAATATATGTGTACATATCTGACGAGATGTGTACACATCAATCGAGATGTATACACATATATGTGTACACATTTTTTCCAGCCGTGAAAATATCTCTAAAATTATATAAACATAGTAAAAAATATGTTTACACATCCGAAAATATGTGTAAAACGACTAGAATTAAAAAAATATATGAAAAAGAATGAAACCGGGACGAAGAAGAAGAAAATGGAGAAGAACGAAGAAAAAAAGAAAATTGAGACAAAGAAGAAGAAAGAAAAATAACAAGAATGGTAATGAAATAAAATTTGAAAAGAAATCTAAAAGAAAGAAGGAGAAGGAAGAAGCAAAAAGAGGGAGAAAGAAGAAAGAGAGAAATAAAAATATAAAATAATTTCAATAGGTGAGAGAGTAAAAGTAAGTGGGAGGGAAAAATGAAATATTTGAATTTTATTGAATTGTGGAATATTTTTGTAAATTTCGGAATCTTTTTTTACCCACAAATTTTTAATATTACAATTTGATCTTCACTTGAGTTAATTAAGTATTTGTCCCCTTTCCTTCTTTTAAAACTCAAGTCCCTATGCCTCTTTTCTCACGAGAAACTTTACAGCATTGGTTATAACATTATTTAGCACTATGCTAACAACATGATACGCTAGCAAAATCAATTCTATGGCTTACTGGACATTCCTTTCCAAAACCAATTAGCAGTAATAAACAAGATTCATCAAATGGATAACATCCGCACTACTAATACAAAGGAGTCATCTAGTTGATTACACGATTAAGTGATAAAAAACCAAAAAAACCTCACTAAAAGCTACATACTTCGCTAATAGAAAGTAGCAACAAGTTTCTGATAAACTAATCTTATTTCCTCGAGATAAATTAGCTAACATTCTAACGTGAAAAAAAGAAGGGCTGTAGTCTGGCGATGGATTGTACAGGAATAAGTGACAGCAAAAGATGAGCTATAAAGTTGTAGGAACTGGATGTCCGTAAGAAAGGAACTTCCCTATCTATAGATTGTAAAACACGTGCACATCCTTGATCAATTTAGCAAAGCTTCGTAAACAGCAAGAGCACAATTAATCACTGTTATCAATAAGTATGATGGACTAAATATGCACAATTAGGAAATGAGCCAAAACTAGAAAATATAAAGAGTTCAAAGTTGTCCCCATAAGCCTAGCCTAACTGACCTGGACAGTCACAATAACAATCACACACGGGCAATAATAAGAACAAATTTGCATTTACGAGTTCAAATTTGTTCCCGCAAGCCTAGCAGAAGTACCTGCAAACTCAGTTGTAAAAACAACCACACACGCCGCCAATATTACAATCAAATCTGATAATGCAGTGCTAATATCTATAATGCATATTACACTTGCAATAGTTTGAAAGTAACTACTTTAACAAATCATTTGCATTTATCGATTACTAGGAAGAATAAAGGACCTAAAAGATTACTCCACACAACATGTTGAGAATCACAAAAAGCTTGGAACTGACAATGAATATGTAGCAGGAGACAGGTAGCAAGATGCAATTGATATACACCATGCTGTTAAATACTGACAATTCATTTATGCTTCGGAAACTTGAACATCCCTCACTTACTATTCTAAGAGAGAGTTCACCATATGAAGCAACCAAATATACATAAACAATAACATATAATGTACCAAAAAAAGAATCTACACCCTCTCAAGAAGTTGAAAATAGATTTTTTAAGCACCAGATAGGAAATGTGATTGCAACAATTACATGTCTCAATCCAACAATCAAGCAAACTAGATATGAAATCAGTTTACTGACATCTCTAAAGAAGTTGGCATTTGACATTATTCTATGCTTTCCTTGACACGTCCATTGAATATTGATAGACCATTTGTCTAACACCAATGCACGCCTTAGAAAGCAAGTTAGACTGCCGATAATAGTCTTAGTACTAGGAGCTAAATAATGAAATAACATGTTATAGCCTATTACTAGTAAAAAATCATTTGTACTGTCAAATGTATACACGTAAAATCCACTACCATAACAGTGGCCAACAAGAAGTGATGTTCATTTCCATGAAAGAAAAATTAACATTAATCCTCAAACAATTAGTCGAGCAGATTATCAATATATGGAAAACATTAGCAATCCTAACAAGAACTAAAGATAAAAACCTAGGTCTAAAATTTGACTTCTTTAAACCCAGTAAGATAATGCACTATCTAACAATTACATGTCGCAATCCAACTATCAAGTAAACCAGATAACAAATCAGTTCACTGAATCCTATAGAACAAGTTGGTATTGACATTATTATCTGCTTTCCTTGACACGTCCATTGGATATTCATAGACCAATGCACGCAACGCCTCAGAAAGCAATTTAGAGTTTAACTTCAATACACTAACACTCCGCTCTATTACTGGCTAAAATGACAAACAATAAACAGGTAAATGTCCATAGCACTTGTAGTTCAGGAACCTAATAAATGCAAATTCATTACAGGTAATAGAATATCACAGGTACTAGTATAAGTTAGTTACAGTTTCAAAGCATACTGATATACTCAGCTTTTTATACTAACAGGTAAATGTCCATACGTACAGCTAATTCGGGAACCTAAAGATGCAACTTATAATATGATATAGCCTATCACACTTACTACAAGGTTTATTATAGTATACTGTCAATGTATATAAGTTAAATCCGTTAACACATACCGACCACCCCAACATGAACAAAAAGTAACAATGTTCATTTCCATCAAATCATTTGCAACGTTAATCTCCAAAACAATTATATCAAGCGTAATATCAATATATAAAAGTCATTAGCAGTCTGAATAATAACTAAAGATAGAACCAGATCTATCATTTCAAATCCAAAGTCGTTAAATCAAAACACAAAAACAAAATCTTAAACAGGCCGAATACTCAAAAAAAGTAGCAACAACAAAGCTCAAAACCTAAGCTTAGTAAAGAACCAACGATTCTTGCCCGTCTTGAACCTCTCTTCAAACTTAGCCTTAGCTTCCTTAGCAGCAGAAATCTTCTTATCACGTGACTGAAGACAATCAACAGTAACAGCATCTTTCAAATCAACATCCAAAGTGTACCTCGTTGGCATAATGTGATTGTAATTAACAACCTTAATGAATGTCTTGACCCTTGATTTCTTGGCCTGTTTTTTAGCAGAGTCTTTACGGATAATTTTCTTAGGGTATTTTGATACACCTGCTACCAAACAATGACCATATGGCCTGTCACGTGTCCCATCATCAAAGGCTTTCACGATTACTGCTTTACGCCCTGCGTAACGCCCTTGCAGAACCACTACGGCTTTGTTTGGTTTCAGAAACTTCACCATTTTTTGGTTCAGCTGTTTTGGTTTTTGGTAGCTGCTGCTGTGATGAGAGCCCTTGCTGAGGGTTTTAGTTTGTTTATATATTGGGGTTAAGATAAGTTTAGAAAATGAGACCCTAGTTGTTTAGGGCTTTTTAGGCCTTTGGTTTACGTAATGGACTCAAAGAATTTCATCACATGTCCTCACAAAAGACTGCTGTTTTTTTTATCCCCACTTATAATTGTCTTAGCAAAATAGCCTCAATTTCATCTGCAGGCAATACTTCAAGTTATGAATCGATAAGTACTACCTCTTTGGGAAAGATCAAAGGGAAAGTGTTGCCTGCAAAAATGTGGGACGAGATTGAATGGGCAAGTACTGCCTAGACAACACTTCAAGTTATCTGGGAGAATGTGGGAAGAGATTAAAGGACAAGTGTTGTCTATGCAAGGGGATCAAAGGCAGCGGTTGCATCTTAGGCAGTTTTTAGGAAAAAAAGGGCGGGATGCGGACGTCATTATAAAATTTTGTAAGGGTATTTCCATCCGAAATTTATTCATATACTTAGCAGGTGTCGTTTTTGCTAAACTATTGTTAATGAGGTCAAAAAGGCAGACCACAACCTATGGTGTCATAGTTTTGAAATTTTCCCTATTGGACTTGCGTAAAATTTGGTAATTTTTCAAAAATAGAAACAAAGGAAATTATAAATGAATGGCCATATTTTTATTTTACATGCCATAGCACAGCTTCTATTTTTAAAATTTAGGTTCTCCCCAAAATAAGCTATCACTCTCCTCCCCTAACCACCAACACGTCGGCAGATACTCTCCTGACTAAAAATGTAAAATTGATAGAAATTTTTTATTTTTCCACTAGAGTTACTTTTTTTTTTTTTTTTTGGTTTCACCGAAGTTATTTTATCGATTTTGTCTATATTATTGCTTTGGATAAGGTTATACGCACAAATCTACCCAAAAAGATAAACTATACGAAATATACATAAAAAGCTGAAACTTTATACAAAAATCCATAATATTGGAGAAATCTGAAAATTTTTACAACTTTATTCATTGTACATACACAAGTATACAAATTTATACAAGTTTATACACGTTTACAGAAATACATAAACCTGTATAAAACATGTATAAAATTATATAAACACGTACAAAAACATCTTATATTGTGTTTTGGGCAGCTTTTGCATAAAAACTTAATAAAAGTACCAGATTTATAATTCTTACAAGAAAAATACTATATCTAACATTATGAGAAAGTTTCAACAAAAAATTAGTAGATCTCACTAGTCACCAGATTTTTGAAAAAAAGTAAAGAAAAAGGAAATATGATAAATATATCCTTAACGAAATTTTGACCGAAATTTACTTCGGGTGAACGACATTATCCTTCAAAAAGCAAAAAGAAAAAAAAAACAGCGGCGACGATGTTTGAGAGGAGTGGTGTTGGAGGAGATGCGGTGGAATTGGTGGGGGAGGAAGCGGCAGTGGCAAGCGGGGAAGGAGAAGAGAGTAATGAGATGGGGGCTCGGATTTTTTTTTTTTTTTTGTGGAGTGGGCTTGGTTTTTTTTTTTCTCAGAAAAGGTGCTATAAATGTAATTTTTGTTTAAAATAAAAAAAGAATATGTGGGCTACTCGGGAAAAAAGTGAAAATAGCGATCCATATTGGTAATTTATTAGGATGAGTGTCTCTATATGTAAAAATCCTCCAAAAATTTGACTTTGAAGCCATTTTGTAGGGCGCTGAAAGAGAAATAACCATAATAAAAAATCTTAGAAAAATAGTCATCACTTTCTAGAACTTTGAACAAAATCCTAGGAAATTTACCTGAAGTTTAGTTCAAATTTTTTCTGTGGCTATTCTTAAAAAAATTCCATATTATAATAATAATGGCTATATTTATAAAAGTTTGTAACTGTTGACTGTTTCACTTTGAGCGACTTCAAAACTGGCAGGTCATCAAAATTATCTTCATAATAGTGGGACACTAAACCCAAACATTTTTACCGGGCGCTCTCCATAAAGAGTGGTTTTGAGAGTTTGCCCTTGTTTAACAATGCTTTAGCAAAATAGCCATATATTGACACGGGGCAAAGACCTCAAGGCACCAATTTTCAAGTGCCACCTTCTAGGCAAGAGGTCAAGGGCTAGTCTCGCCAACACTTCAAGTTATCTGGGGAGAATGCATGAAGAGATTATAAGGGGTAAGTGATGTCTTTTACCCACACTTACGACCTGCTGTCGGGGCAACACTTTCTTTGAGAGAATGTGAGATTCAAGAGGCTAGTGTTGGCAAATAGAGAGGGATTAAAGGGCAAGTATTGACCCCGTGCCAAGAGTTTGGTAGGGTATTTCTGTCCAGAATTTTTTCATTAAACTTACCAGGGGGTATTTTTGCAAAATCCTGCTAAGCGCGGGTCAAAAGGTAAACTATTGCTTATGGTGGCATATTTCTGCAAAAGGCCCATTAAACCAAATAATTTCCAAGTTTTGTACAAAATGGACACATTTGGTGGCACAGTCACTTTTGATTCCCATGTTCTAAATTTTAGTTCTCATCCGGAAAAACTCCCATATATTTCTAGAAGCCACCAGGGGAAACTCATGGTGATCGTTAGACCCTGCTGCTTATAAGATCTGACGATTGCAAGAAACTATTCTTGATGGGGCTAAATATGAGTTCTCTAACGAGGGCAGAAAATGTGACAGGGCGCTAAGTGAGATTTACAAAAAGAGGACACTTCTGGCGCCCTATCGCAGTTTTGGATCCCATAAAAAATTCTCATATTTTTGACCCCTGTCAAGAAAAATTCCTGACCGTTGTCAGATTCTTGTCGTGGCTAAAAGTGTGATGGTGGTGCCAAATATGTACTATGCATGTAAAAACTTGAATAATTTCATATGGTAAAATTTTTACCCAGAGGCCAGTTTTAACACTGGTATTTGGTTTGAGGCCACTATTTTCTTTGGTCTTACACTAGAGACCACTTTTGGGCCTTTACTAAATAAACATTGACTTAAGTTCTGATCATTGACTGAAGTTCAGTCCATACGGCCCCTGGACTGAAGTTCAATCTTTAAGGATTGAACTTCAGTCCATATGGCCCTAGACTGAAGTTCTATCTTTAAGGACTGGACTGAACTTCAGTCAACAATGGCCATGGACTGAAGTTCTATCTTTTAAGGACTGAACTTCAATCTATATGGCCCTGGATTGAAGTTCTACCTTTAAGGACTGAACTTCAATCCATATGGCCCTGGACTGAAGTTCTATCTTTAAGGACTGAACTTCAGTCAATATGGCCCGGATTAAAGTTCTATCTTTAAGGACTGAACTTCAATCCATATGGCCCTAGACTGAAGTTCTATCTTTAAGGACTGAAATTCAGTCAACATGGCCCTGGACTGAAGTTCTATCTTTAAAGAGTGAACTTCAATCCATATGGCCTTGGACTGAAGTTTCTATCTTTAAGGACTGAACTTCAATCCGGGCCCTGGACTGAAGTTCTATCTTTTAAGCGAAAGTGGTCACAAACTAAATATTTTGGTATTAGTAGCCTATGTCCAAAGACCAGTGTCAAAAGTGGCCTTTCGTGCACTTACCCCTTTCATATGATGTCATTGGGAGATTTGCATGAATGGATGAAATTTTTTCATCTATTTAACTCTCATCCCAATTTAGAAAAACTTTTGCCAATATATACATAGAATTGCACAGGATGTCACTCATAAGGGGTGGTCTTGAACTTTCGCAATGTGGGTGAAAGTTAGATTTTTTTGTAAGTTATGAGTTGGGAATATTTCAATAAGTTACATATAGTGAAGATAGTGTAATGTATTGCTTATTGGATAGTAGTTTTAATTTTTTATCAACTGACTTGCTTTGTTTTGTAAATAAAAGATTTTGATTTGTTTAATCAAATTCCATTATACAATATACATTGAGTCAGAAATGTGAAATAATATTATTTTGTAGATTATATGAATTACATTTTATCAACCGGACGAAAAAGTTATGAATGATTGTACAGTACATGCAACTTTTACCACTATAATATAATTGACTAGTTCAACATGATAGGTAGAATATATAGTACCAAGCCTTATCCGTCCTTCATAACTGTGTGCCAATGAAGCAGATTTTATGACCAATTGAGCAGCTTAATTGTCTCTGACTTGTTAAAATGTTGCGACTCCTATAGGCAAAACTAATTCATGCCCATAACTCATGTGCTATAGATAAATGAAGTTCTGTTTCATATTATCTTAGGCTACGTTTCTATATTTATTTAAGCCAGGCTAAAAGTTTAAGACCACTCAGTTAACGAAATAACGGGGCCCAGGTAAATATTATTTCCTTCATTCCCGTTTATGTGAATCTATTTTTTTTTAGTCTGTTTCGAAGAGAATGACCCCTTTCTAAATGTGGAAATAATTAACTTCATATTTATCAAGGTGCCATTAGTGAGATGATTTATAGCCACTCAAATATCTATGGTTTATTTTGGACCACAAGTTTCAGAATTTTTCCGTATTTTATTAAAGTTTGTGTCAAGTCAAACAGGTTCACATAAATTGAACGGAAGGAGTGGAACATCCACAACAGGTGGTCGTCGCGCCTCAAAGCCAATCGTGAACTTTCCGTCCCCTGCTAGAGGGTCTCCCCTCATTCGGCTCTCTACATGGGAATCTCCACTCACCGCTTCCCCTGATATCCTCCCCTTACCATATCATGTGGGTTTACAAGAGATCCCAGAGGCTCGCTCAAAAAGGCTTCTATACCATACATTTTGACTTAACTCTACTCTAGTTGTTACTACCTATTAGGTCTATTCGAAAATTAAATAAACCTATTAAGTTTACCAAAAAAGATTTTGTGTAATTTAACTCGGACGACCACTTTTAAAGTGTCGATCAACGAATAATTATTGTTAGCAAAACTGTATATGAATAGTCATAATGCTCAAACTCCATAATTTTTCCCTGGAGTTCACACACAGAGTGTGTTTGGTACGAAGGAAAATACTTTTTAAATAAAATAATTTCATGGAAATAAGTGATTTCTGACTTATTTTTCTAATGTTTGATAGCAAAACAGTAAAAAAAAAAAAAGATTTTCCTTTCTATTATCCTATCCTTACCTCTAATACACCCGCCTAGTGCTGGCAAATGGGTGGGTTGGGTTGGGTTTGGACGGGTTGAAAATGGGTTGAGAAGATATGGGTTAAAACCCAACTCACCCATTTTCAAGATGGGTTTAAAATGGATTGAGTGGAAGGTTATATGGGTAACCCATATTTTTCTTGACTAGATGAAATCCTTTCCTCAAGTAATGAAAATTGTCACCAAATAACGCCATGAACAAAACGTTTAAACTTGCGACTTCATCATTAAACATTTGATAATTAAGTACATATCTTATTTTGACAATGTACCAAGAATTATTTTCTAGATTTCTCTCCAAAAGAAACAATAAATAAAGTACACCATGAATAAAAATTTCACAGCTCAATCATATAATTATACATGTCAACTGAATTAGATAAATCTGATTCGGGCAGATTAATTCTCAGTAAAATCCAGCTCTTGCCAAGAACATGATCCAGCCTCGAGCAAAGCAAACGTGGAAGTTGCAATTGATAATATTGAGCACGTTCCGTACATACTGCATGTCAACCAAATCCATAACTGTCAAAATCATACAGCTTGTTGTCCATTGCAGTTAAGTAGTAAATTTGCAGATCATACAGCTTGTTGTCCATTGCAGTTAAGTAGTAAATTTGCAGATGTATGCACATAGCAGAAGAAGCAGAATAAGCCAGAATCTAATGAATTAGCACCAGCAAGAACTAGAATAGTCTCCTTGCTGAACTAGGGAACAGTAATAACTCTTGCCAATGCTAAAGGAAGCAGGTTCAGAAGGACTGTTCAACAATTACAAATAAGTTGCCATAACATGCAATGGACTGGCAGGCAGGACAAACCATATACTAATACGATGACTACACACAAACAAAATGGCAACAGTGTTATAGTCCTAGTTTCTAGTGAGGACAAGCAAGATAACAAACAAAATTGTACTGATACATAGTAGTCTCAGGCAAGTATCACAACAACTACGAGAACATTATTACCACAAAAAAGAAACCATTTTTCTTTGTTTCAATTGAAGGAACTTTCCATGTTCCTAAATTACACTTTTTAAGCAGTATAGGAGGCTCAATGTTCCTTCAATAACAATGAAAGAACAAGTCATCTAGTTCCCATTGATGGCAGAATAATGAAAAAGTTTTATTAAAATGGTTATTTAAATTGACTACTCATTGGATAATGAAGTGAATGTTGGGATTTGGTAACCTACTTATACAGTTTTATTTAACAAAGCCAAAATCTACACTTTCATCAATATCTTTACATCTCCTCTGTTTCTTTTGGCAAAAGTACATAATTTTATTCCTTAATAGCTCATCAATGAGAGCTCGGGATACCTTAGCCTATTATCTTTCCAAAAGTCAAGTACGTCCAATTTTGGATTAGTTTTACGATCAAGACTAGGTTCCTCTAAGTACAAGTCCAGTTGTGTTTTACCTATACTTGAGTCCATTTTACTCTCAAAAATATCAAATTCATCAAGTTCATCTCTCATCATATTGCTACTACTACCGCAAGAATGTTCACCCGGTTCGACAAATGTGGTTGAACGTACATAATACTCCTTAAACAAAAGTTGTAGATTCTCTTCAATAACCTTTACCCTTGCTTTGGCGGTTTTAGGATTAACTTTTGAAAAGCAAAACTTCACAAACTTCAGTTTATATCGAGGGTCAAGAATAACTGCTAGAGACAAATTAATATTGTACGACCTCCAATATTTTTTAAACTTCCTTAGCATAGGAGTAGCCATCTTGCTCATAACTGGATCTCCACCAACTTTTGCTTCCCGTAACCTCTTCTCAATTTTCCATACATTATGGAGATATAAATTGGTAGTCGGATACTTGCTTCCAGAGAACGATACAATGATATCATAAAATGGCTTTAAAAATTCAGCTATCTTTTCAACTCTTTCCCATTCATCTTCCAAAAGACTATGCTTGAACTCCGGGTCGACCAACTTATACTGAATGTAAGCTTGTTTGTACTCAATGGCACTTTCAAGCATTTGATAGGTGGAATTCCACCGGATAACCATATCTTGATGTAATTTCTTTGAACATGGTAACCCTAAATTCTTAATGCATTCAACAAATTTTAATATTCTACCTTCTGAATGCTTAATATGTTTAACACCCTCTCTAATCTTTGCAATAGCCTCATCAGCTTTCCCTAAGCCCTCTTTAACAATTAAGTTCAAAATATGATTTCCACAACGAACGTGAAAAAACTGGCCATCACAAACTAATGACCGCATCAACGACAAGTGCTCCTTCAAAGTATCTACCACGCCATTATTACAGGAAGCATTATCTAAAGTAAGTGTAAAAATTTTCTTTTCAATCCCCCATTCTTTAAGAAACTCAATCAACAAAGGACCCAAAACCACACCGGAATGTGGAGGGGGCACATGACGGAAAATCAAAACTCTCTTTTGAAGATTCCAATCTAAATCAACATAATGTGCTGTCAAACACATATAACCGTTAGATGCCAATGAAGTCCACATGTTCGATGTCAAGCAAACTCTACTCGGGATAGCTGCAATCTCATTTTTTAGGCACTCTTTTTCTCTTTCATACATCTTCAACATATCTGACTTAGCCGTATTTCTTGATATGGTCTTTACAGTTGGATTTAAAAATAAATGAATGTCCTTATTACCTTGATGCTCTACAAAGCTAAAAGGATAATTATGCTTAACTATGGCTTTGGAAAGTTTCTCACGGTACATACCTTGATCAACTGGTTCAAAGTGATGCTCTTTCATGGTATTCGAAATATGTTTTTCCACAATATGACGCTTCATAGTTGATGTTCCAACCTTAGAGTCCGCTAAAAAAGTTTTTTTACATACTTTGCATTGGGCTCTTAATCTTCCATCAGTGCTACGAGGCAATTTAATTAAAGTATCCCACACAATAGAAGTTTCCCTTTTACCTCGCTTACAAGTACTAGAAGAACCTATGTCACAAGAATCAGCAACAACCTCATTCGACATCTCTAATGAAGCAAAAGAGAATGTGGAGTTAGTAAATCACAATGCAGGAAACAATAAAGTTAAAAAAAGGAAGAAATAGTACCAGCAAGACTGAAGAGAAAAAAATCAAATGAGATTGAAGAATTTGTCTCAAAACCCTAATATCCACTTCTCTTCCATGGCTTGTCCAAAAAATTTAGAGCCTTAATTCCTATTAGAAAAGTTGCAGAAAATAAAGAGAATTGAGATTGAGAGAGTTTTCTTACGGGTAGAGTAGAAAAGAGCCAAAAGTTACGTAGCTTTTTATTTTGAGCCCATATATTAAGAACCCAATTTCAGCCCATTAAGAACCCATTTTTAATATAGGTTAAGTGGGCTTTAGCCCATATTTTACCCAATCAGAAATAACAGAACCCAACCCATATATTATTGGGTGGGTTAAAAGAATCTGGGTTGAAATTGACAGCACTACCCGCCCCACCTCCTATCACCATCCCACATCTCTACCCAAAAAATGAGTTACTTGAATCACATTTCGGTTACTTCTACCGTAGCCGTCGTGAACGGCTATTCCGATCACGGCTAGAAGTGATGTCCACTATTGTTAGGATTTGGTGTCGGCGGGTTCATCGAAAGCAAAAACCTACATCTACAGTCGCTTGAACAATCGACGGTGGTTCGTCCATGACTCACCAGAGTCCGTCGCGCAGAGGGGCGGGGAAAAGGCTGTAGCGAGATTTCGGTATTGAAAGTACGAGAGATTCCAGCGAATAGAGGTAGTTGACAGCGAGGCTGAAGAAATGGAGATGGGGTTTGTGAAACGACCCTGACCAGTCGTTTCAGAAATTTGGATTTCGATTTGCAAACCGACAGTCTCAATAGTTCCGTAAGGTCTATTATGACTTGTTTGTAAAAATAAGATGGCAACCATGTTTTTTATAATAACAAGAGGTCAAAGAAGTACATTGACATAAAGTTATTGGTTGTTGCACAAAAGTTTCAAAGAGATGAGATGTCTATAGAGCATATTAGTACAAGCTCCATGGTTGCAGATCTACTTACTAAGGAGTTATCACCCAAGGTCTTTCATGATCACACTGGCAATATTGGGTGTCATGTCATTTGAGGATATTCAATTTTAGTAGAAGTTTGTAACTTTTAAATATTATTTTAGCATAGACATAACGTTTTTTAGTTTATGATTTCAGGTTTACGGTTAAGGTGTACGGATATTTTGAGATTATTTATGCAAAAATGAAGTATTCAACTTATTATCTTCTCTGGCCCGTTTTTCAGTTGGACCTATTCAAAATAGGCATGTTTAGATCATGTTAAATGTAATTTCAATGCTTGATTTATGTCATTTGGTTATGTTGGTATACCGTATCAAGGAAGATTTAATCACGATATGAATGTAATGAAAGCCACCTTTGTTTTATGTTGGCATAATTGGTGGACGAGATTGTTTAGAGGTATTTCAGCTTATGGTAGTAAATATTTTGAGCTCATAAGATGATTACAGTTGTAATTTTTCGTGTATGTATATATTTGTAATCCAAGTTAAAGATTGTAAGAGTTTATGAACTTACACATATATAAATATATAAATAATCGTATAATAGCTGCTATTAGTAAAATGTTGCCCAAATTAAACGTGATCTGGTAGAGTTTAAAGTTATATTGGTCTAATTAGACACCTAGTAAAGTATGTAGCTTTATGTGTTGATATCCTCATGTAATTCTAAATTTCTAATTTAATAATGTGCTAAAATAGAATTATATACATTATATTTAATTATGAAAAGGAGGTTACGTTCCCCAAATTATACAATAGGATTTTCTTTACTGATATCTTATCGTCACTTAAAGAGAGAGCGACTCACGTCTAGATTTGGAATATCAGAACAACAAGTCCAAGAACATCACTCCGCCGTATGGATTCAAGTACCCTACTGAATTAACTTTATTTTTCTCAGTGATTTGACTTGATAGGTCGTGGAATAAATGTTGTATCATCTACCATTTAGTTCTTATATATGTAATATTTAAGATGAGCTTTTAAGTGGATGGGTTTGTAATTGTGTCAATTTGTCAAGGTGTAGGTGTTGTCATTAATTACCTACAGTGGAATTTACATCGCTGCTGCAGTTGGACACAATTCAAGGGTAGACCATGCAACTGTTAGAACCAAATTGTAGATTAAACTACATCTACCTCATGATCTACTATGTCAAATCATCAAGAATTATAAACTGAAAGCGGAAGCGTACCTGGATCCATAACAACTGATGTCGTTCTTCTATCTCTTGGTTTTGGGTCTTCCAAATCTAGACGTGAGCCGTTCTCTGTATTTAACTGATGATGGGATATCAGTTAATAAAACCTACGTCTGATTTGGGGACCATAACCCCTTTTTATACTAGAGTATAGTTTATGTAATTCTAGTTTAGCCCATCATTAAACTAGAATTACATCCGAGTATCTACACATAGGCCCCCACACTTTACGAGGTGTCTAAATAGGTCCACATAACTTAAACTATAGTAGATCACGTTTAATCTGGACCAACCTTTTAATGATAGCAACTGACATTTAATTATTTACCTATTTACATATGTGCAAGTCCATATAATCTTACAATCTCCCACTTGGACTACACACATATACATACACATAACCTTATAATTGTATGTCACCTAATGAGCTCCAAATATTCGCTATCATAGACTGAAGTACCTCTAAACAATCTCGTCCATCAATCACGTCAGCATAGAACCAAGGCGGCTTTCGCTACAGTTATATCGTAACTAAACCTTCCTTGATCACATATACCAACATAACCGAATCACATAGATCAAGCATGGATGTGTAGCATGGAAATTACATGTAATGTGATCTAAACATGCCTATTTCCAACTGGTCCAACCGAAAAACAAGTCAGGGAGGATAATAAACTGAATACTTTATTTCTGCAGAAATATTCTTAAAATATCCATACACTGAAAACCGTAAACCTGAACCAAAAACTGAAAACCAAATTGAGTCTATGAATAGAACATTAAAAGTTACAAACTCCCACTAAAACTGAATATTCTCAGATGACATAACACCCATACGAGCAGTGTGCTCATGAAAGACATTGGGTGGTAGTCCCTTAGTAAGCGGATCCGCAACCATGGAGTTTGTACTAATATGCTCTATAGACAGCTCACCTCCCTGAACCTTTTGCTTAACAACCAAGAACTTTATGTCAACGTGTTTCTTTGACCTCTTGTTGTTATTAGCAAACCTGACTGCCGTTTCATTGTCACAGAATATCTTAAGTGGTCTTTCAATTCCATCTACAATTCGCAGCCCAGTGACAAAATCTCGCAGCCATGATGCACGTTCAGATGCCTCAAAACACGCTACATATTCAGCTGCAAATGTGGACGGAGTAACGAGTGACTGTTTAGCACTTCTCCAAGAGACAGCTCCTCCAGCAAGCAGAAATATGTAGCCTGAAGTAGATTTTAAACTATCTTGGCATCCCGCATAGTCGGAGTCTGAATATCCAATGATCTCCAACTTATCCGTCCTTCTGTATGTGAGCATGTGCTCTTTTGTTCTCTGTAGATACCGTAAGACTCGTTTGGCTGCTTTCCAATGATCCATTCCCGGATTACTCAGGTATCTGCCCAACATGCCAACAATGAACGCAATATCCGGACGCGTACAAACTTGAGCATACATCAGACTTCCTACTGCTGAAGCATAGGGAATCATCTCCATTTCCTTATGCTCAAATTTATTCTTAGGGCACTGTTCGAGACTGAACTTGTCTCCTTTAGCCACAGGGGTATCACCTGGTTTACAATCTTGCATGCCAAATCTCTTTAATATCTTTTCAATATAGGCTTTTTGTGATAATCCAAGAATACCTCGAGAGCGATCTCGATGTATCTGAATCCCTAATACAAAATTTGCATCACCAAGATCTTTCAGCTCAAAATTCTTTCTCAGAAATTTCTTGGTATCATGCAACAAGCCCATATCGTTTGTGGCAAGCAATATGTCATCGACATATAAAACCAGAAAAATATGCTTACTCCCACTGAACTTGTGGTATACACAATCTTCAACAAGATTCATCTCGAAACCGAATGAGGTGATAACTTGATGAAATTTGTGATTCCACTGACGAGACGCCTGTTTAAGCCCATAGATGGATTTCTTTAATTTGCAGACCATAGACTTTGCATCACCAAACACAAAGTTTTCAGGTTGCACCATATAAATTGTCTCATCAATGTCACCATTGAGAAACGCAGTCTTAACATCCATCTGATGTAGCTCAAGATCAAAATGTGCGACTAATGCCATTATAGTCCTGAAAGAGTCTTTCGATGAAACCGGAGAGAAAGTCTCTGTATAATCGATGCCTTCTTTCTGGGTGAAGCCTTTAGCAACAAGACGTGCCTTGTACCTTTCCACATTGCCCTTCGAATCCTTCTTGGTTTTAAATATCCATTTGCAACCAATGGGTTTCGCACCTTCAGGCAATTGGACAAGCTCCCATACGTCATTGTCGTTCATAGACTTCATCTCCTCATTCATGGCATCAATCCACTTTTGAGAGTTAGAACTTTCCATGGCTTGACGGAAGCTGATTGGATCAACTTCAGTCATTCCAATGTCATCTTCATGTTCTTGGAGAAACACAAAATAATCGTCTGGAATTGCATTTCTCTTCTCTCTAGTGGATTTCCTTAATGGCATTGGTTCTTGAGGCTGTAGAGTTTGTTCAATGACACTGTCTTGATCTGGAGTTGTTTCTTGAGCAATGTCAGGTATAAAAGACTGTTCCTGAACATTGTCAATAGCAATTTGAGGAATATCAATATGCTCATCTTCAAAGACAAAGTCATTTATTCTTTCTTTCCCCGCAAACTCAACATCCTCAAAGAACCGCGCATTATTCGTCTCAAAAATAGCCTTAGTTGTGGGATCATAAAATTTGTAACCCCTGGATCTTTCAGAGTATCCAATAAAATAACAACTGATAGTCCTTGAGTCCATTTTCTTTTCATTTGGCCTATAAGGCCTTGCCTCAGCTGGACATCCCCAAATGTGCAAATGATTTAAGCTAGGCTTTTTGCCTGTCCAAAGCTCATAAGGAGTCTTATCAGTTGCTTTAGTTGGAACTCTGTTGAGTATATATGCTGCGGTCTTTAAAGCTTCTCCCCAGAGTGATTCAGGCAAGGTAGAATGACTAATCATACTTCTCACCATATCTTTAAGCGTTCTGTTTCGTCTTTCAGCAACACCATTCATAGTGGGCGAACCCGGCATGGTGTACTGTGGGACGATACCGCATTCCTCTAGGAATTTCGCAAATGGTCCTGGACGTTGTTCAACTGATCCGTCATATCTACCATAGTATTCACCACCACGGTCAGATCTAACGCTTTTAATATGTTTGCCAAGCTGATTTTCAACTTCAGCCTTAAAATTTTTGAACACATCCAGTGATTGCGATTTTTCATGAATGAGATATATATAGCCATATCTTGAAAAGTCGTCTATGAACGTTATGAAATACTGTTGACCATTCCAAGAAGCTATAGGGAATGGTCCACAAATATCAGTATGTATTAGTTCTAAGACGTCAAGTTTCCTGTTGGCTCCAAATCTCCTAACATTTGTTTGTTTCCCCTTTATACAATTCACACATACATCAAAATCTGAAAAATCAAGGGGATCGAGAATACCATCGGACACAAGTCTCTCTATTCTCCTTTTGGAGATGTGACCTAATCTCTTGTGCCACAATGTAGCTGAATTCTCGCTGGTTAATTTGCACTTTTTACCAATTATATTAACATGCAAGGATTCATTATACGAAGCAATTGTGTCTAGTAAATATAGATTATCGTAACCTGATAAAGAACCAGATCCAACCAATTTTGAATTATGAAAAAGACTAAATTTTCCATTTCCAAATGAACAACAATAACCAAATTTGTCCAAAGCTGAAATGAAAATCAAATTCCGTCTAAAAGACGGTACAATAAAAGTCTCATTCAAATCCAAATAAAAACCAGTTCTTAACAATAATCTAAAAGTTCCAATTGCTTCGACTTCCACCGTCTTGCCATCACCTAAGTAGATGTATCTTTCACCATCACTTGGCTTTCGGCAATTCAGGCAACCCTGCACAGACACACTGATGTGAGTTGTTGCACTAGAATCTATCCACCACGTGTGTCTTGGCACTGAAGTCAAATTAACCTCTGAACAAACAAAATTAAGAAGCGTACCTTTCTTTGCACGCCAAGCGTGATAGTTGGTACACTGCTTCTTCTTATGCCCTGCAGCTCCACAAAAGAAACAACCATCATTATCCTTAGATGGTTTCTTATGTTGCTTCTTTTATGTTGCCGTATCCGCAGCTTCCTTATTCTTTCTTTTCTTGTCTTTCCTTCTGTCCTTTGGCACAACGGCTAAGTGAACACTTTCTGTCCTTTCTTGCTTCAATCTATCCTCTTCCTGAACACAGTGTGAGATGAGCTCATTCAGAGACCAAGTCTCTTTCTGACAGTTATAGCTCACCTTAAACTGGCTAAACTGTGGAGGAAGGGATATCAAAACCAGATGCACTAGAAAGTCCTCGGAGAGTTCCAGCTTGAGTGCTTTCAACTTTGAAGCAAGATGAGACATTTGCATAATGTACTCCCTGATGTTACCTTTTCCTTGGTACCTTATTGAAATCAGACTTGTCAAAAGTGTACCAATTTCAGCCTTTTCACTCTTGACAAATACTTTTTCAATTTCAGCTATAAATTCCTTAGCCGTTTTCACCTTATCAGACATAGTGCCCCTGAAAGTTTCTGGAATGGCTTTCTTCATGATCATCATACACATGCGATTTGATCTCTCCCACCTTTCCATCTCTTTCTTCTGTTCAGAAGTACTGTCATATGTAAGAGGTGGTGGAGAATCAACCCTTAACGCAAGGTCGAGATCCATGACTCCGAGAACTATATTGAGGTTCTCTTGCCACGATTTGAAGTTAGTGCCATTTAGCATAGGAATGGAATTGATGTTGGCAGTAATACTTGCAGGAGTAATTTCAGCTGAATCAGAGAACAACAACAAAATAAGCTCACATTAAATTTATACCAAAACTGAAAATAAATTTGAATAAAGGTAAATCCCATCTCAAGATACCGGGTACTCCATTAATATTTCATCTTTGGATAAAATATTAACTTGTAAGTGGTATCTTGTCGTAGTAATCAAACATTGATAATAAAATAACATGTCAAATAAAAAATCTTCCTTTGGGCCGATTTATTATTCACACGTAAACCAAAAAATCATCACATGTTTATTACCACAAAATGCACGTGTAATTTTGTCAAACATTTACCTTCCTTTGGGCCGATTAATATTCACATAGGTTACACGCACACAACCTTTTATATTTCAAAATAAATAAATCTCCACAAGAGATGTCACTTTGGCGACGTCTAGTTTCAATTTATTCATCTCAAAATACATATAACCATACCAATATCCAAATTTAAATTTACCAAATAGGAACATAAAATTCACAAGCCAAAACAAATTATGGTGGGACTTAAATTTATCAAAAGATGCTGCCAGTATCTTTTAGTGGATGAATTCAATGCATTAACTCATCCTTTTTTTTTTATTTTTTATAACGCCATAGAAAAACCAAAGTTGAAACAAAGAATCCACAGATTCAACTTTTATGCTAGTGCCTTAAGTCCATACATTGACCTTTTAATGCTTTTAGGAGTATTAACTTAGTGAGCCCAAAGCAAGATTCTATGAACTCATCCTCCTCATTCTTTTCTAATTATACAAAAAAAAAATTGTATATAGGAATCTTTGTGTAAATTTCATGCCATGGCAGCAACATACACGTAACTTGCTCCGGCGAATTTTGTGTCATAGAAGCACCACTTAACCTTCTCCTATAATTAATTTTCTTTTCAAGTTACCTTAAAAGAAAGAAGATTAAATCACTTATAAAACTGCCAATATAAATCTTTCAATGGCATTACCACAACTGAATAGGGATCAAATCTCAATATTCTCCAAATCTAAGATGTGTTTACGTTGGAAGCACGGCAACCACCTCTATTTATCTGTTTTGTTATTTAAAACCAAATAATCAAAAAACAAACTTTGTGACAGAAACTAGTAGTAGAGCCATTAACCAAATACTATTTCTTGATTTACTTTAATTTTGTAAACAAAACCTGTTTAAACTTTGGTGGCCGCAACAATCATACAGTATAGCACATGATTAAGCCAAAAAAAAAATTATTCTCAATGATTTAACATAATGAAGGCTCTTGATACCACTTGTTAGAACTAAATTGTAGATTAAACTACATCTACCTCAGGATCTACTATGTCAAATCATCAAGAATTATAAACTGAAAGCGGAAGCGTACCTGGATCCATAACAACTGATGTGGTTCTTCTATCTCTTGGTTTTGGGTCTTCCAAATCTAGACGTGAGCCGTTCTCTGTATTTAACTGATGATGGGATATCAGTTAATAAAACCTACGTCTGATTTGGGGACCATAACCCCTTTTTATACTAGAGTATAGTTTATGTAATTCTAGTTTAGCCCATCATTAAACTAGAATTACATCCGAGTATCTACACATAGGCCCCCACACTTTACGAGGTGTCTAAATAGGTCCACATAACTTAAACTTTAGTAGATCACGTTTAATCTGGACCAACCTTTTAATGATAGCAACTGACATTTAATTATTTGCGTATTTACATATGTGCAAGTCCATATAATCTTACAGCAACAAGTAACGCTTGGCCTGGTGGAATTTGAAATGCAGAAATAGTGAAACACTAAAACTGCTAGGTGAAAGACGACATTCTTTCATAAATGAAATTCATATATGTTTATGTTATTTATACCAACATTGTAACAAGAATTTACACTATCCAGTGTAATTTTTAAAATTACAAATCTCATTGTACTTGTGTTATTTTTCAAATTACAAATCTCAATTTTATGGTAGACTATACATATATAGACTAGTGAGAAGTATGCCTTTGGTGGTGAGAACGAAGCCCTCACTAGTCTATAGTTCCCAAATAGCAACTTTTCTAGTTCATCTACAACTCCTGTGACGTAGTAGCCATGGATAACGGCAAACTCCAGCTCCATGTGTTATTCCTTCCCTTTTTGGCCACCGGCCATCTCATCCCTACAGTCAACGCCGCCAGGCTATTTGCCTCCCGCGGTGTCAACGTCACTATTCTGACTACCCCTCATAACGCCTTACTTTTCCAATCTTCCATCGACGATGATGTTCGAATTTCTGGCCATTCCATCTCTGTCAAGACTCTTAAATTCCCCTCTGATGAAGTAGGTTTGCCTGAAGGAATTGAGAGCTTTAGCACTGCCACTTCACCCGAAATGCCCCCTAAAGTATATCACGCCCTTTATCTTCTCCAGAAACCAATGGAAGATAAAATTCGTGAAATCCATCCTGATTGTATCTTTTCTGATATGTACTACCCTTGGACCGTCGATGTTGCTAAGGATCTGAACATTCCTCGGATCTTGTACAACCTGTCCACCTACATGTGCTACAGCCTTATACACAATCTTATCTTTTACAAACCTCACCAGCAGCTCAAACTGGAGGAGTCCCAAAGTTTCTTAGTTCCTGGTTTACCTGATAAGATAGAGTTCAAGCTGTCCCAACTTACAGATGATCTAAAAAGGACCCCAGGTGAAAAGAACTCTTTTTATGAATTGCTCGATCAAACACGAGATGCTGAGGATCGAAGTTTTGGCATGGTTCACGATACCTTTTACGAGCTAGAACCTGAATACGTAGAATATTATCAGAAGTTAAAGAATCCCAAATGTTATCATTTTGGTCCCATCAACCATTTTGCATCCAAAATACGAAGTAGGGAACTAATTGCAGAGAACTCATGTAGTTCTACCAACGTTGTTGTTGAGTGGTTGAACAAACAGAGAGCTAAATCAGTTCTCTATGTCTCTTTCGGGAGCGTGGCTAGACTTCCAGATGACCAGCTAATTGAAATAGCCCAAGCTCTGGAGGCCTTAACTGTCCCTTTCATTTGGGTGTTGAGGAAGAACCAAGAAACAACGTGGTTGCCAGATGGTTTTGAGGAAAGGGCAGCCAGAAGCAAAATGGGCTTGTTAATTAAAGGGTGGGTCCCGCAGCTGACAATCTTGGACCATTCAGCCACTGGTGGGTTCATGACTCACTGTGGTACAAATTCGGTTCTTGAAGCTATCACTGCTGGCGTGCCAATGGTAACATGGCCACTTCATGCCGACCAATTCTACAACGAGAAGCAAGTAGAGGTTCTTGGTTTGGGAGTCAAAGTAGGGATTGAAACATGGAACAATGGTGTTGAGATCTCGAGTCCGGTAGTAGCAAGTGAAAAGATTGAAGAAGCAATAGAGCGACTGATGAGTGGTTCGGAGGAAAGTCAGAATATTAGGAAGAAATCAGTGGCTATGAGCATGATGGCTAAAAATGCAGTACAAGAAGGTGGATCTTCATGGAACAATCTCACCACGCTGATTGATGATATCAAGAATTTTAAATTTTCATCCACTATGGCTTAATAACTTAAATGCAATAGAAGAAGGGAAGATGGATCCTCTTAATTTTATTTTTTTCTTCCATCAGTTTCCTAAGCTTTTGTCCACTGAAATCTGAAAAAGTGAAACCATACAACTTCACATTGAAGATTGCCAGAAATAAGCCCTTGTATTGTAATTTCTGTTTTTGGTCTTTCACTTCTTTAACGATAAAGGGAGTAACTTACAATTTGCACCCCTAATGTATGCACACTTATTGATTTACACCATATTCTTATCTTTTTTTATCATTTGCACCCTATCTCTTTACAAACCATAAAAAATCACTTTTTGCAAGTTCTACGAGAACAGAATTGGGAAATCCTAACTACAAATTTCATTAAAATTTATTTTATTACTTGCGAGTAGTTTTCCTGGTTACACACATGTGTGCAGGTTTATAGGTTTTTCCGCCTTCTCACATATGTGTATAAAGCTCCGAGAAAGGATCTCTTTTCGGTTTGATCACCGTGTTATTTTGTCATTGAAATATTGATTTCAAAATATAATAAGCAAGCAAGTAAAATTGATTTCCGCCAACAACTTAAAATAATTTGTTTACTAACAAGTGACAAAGCCAGGAAAACAAAAAATCCCATCAACTTTCACAGTCAAACTTCAAGGGAATCAAATATGTCTCACACGCTCACTGGCTGAGTCTTCAATGGAGATGCTGAGAGTTAATTTGCATTTTGTTAAGGTCACAGCTATCCCGACAACGAAAACGGAAAACCCAATTTGCTATCTTTCTACTTTATCAAAGTGTAATTTCATTTCAATCTCTAGAATTATCTAAAGACTGCTTCGAATGTGTATGTCGATGGAAGAGAAGATGAAACGAAAACACATTGATTAGTTAAGATATAAATGTCAATGAAGATTATATTGATGGAGAAAATATCTGATATATTGATATTTGATGAATGAAGGTTCTTCTGCACCCATTTCTTTTTAAGGAAAAATTATATTGTCTATAATTTTATGATTTTTTTTAACAAAATACAGAGATATTTACCAATATTATAAAAAATAACGATATTTTTTAATTATATTACAAAATATAACAAAAAGGTAAAAACATATAGCAAAATGTAAAAAAAAATATGGCTAAACATGCTTTTATATAATAGGCCCTTTTTTGGCTTCAGAATATTTTCCCCTTTTTCTCTTAATTCATGGGTTTCTCTCCCATTAGAATCTTAATTTTGCTACAGATTCCTTTATTTCTCTCTCCAAGTCAAGGTTATACTATCCCATTAACATCATCCTAGCTCATGAATTTATACATTTGCTGAAAAATAAAAGATTGGGTAGAAAATTTTTAATGGCTATGAAGTTAGATATGTCAAAAGCATATGATAGAGTTGAGTGAGTTTATATTAAGAAAATACTTTTTCGAATGAGATTCCATGAGGGGTTTGTTAATTGGATTATGCAATGTATTTCTACTCCAACGTATAGATTTAATTTAAATAGGGAGATTCTGGGATATGTTAAACCAACTAGGGGATTATGTCAGAGAGATCCTCTATCCCCCTATTTGTTTTTAATTTGTACTGAAGGTTTTTCTACTCTTCTGAATATTGTTTAATATCGGGATGATATTCAAGGGTTAAACCTTAACAGAAATGGGCCCACTATAACTTATTTATTTTTTGCCGATTACTCTTTTATTTTTTGTAATGCAAATGCTCGTAATGCAATGTGTGTGGCAGATATTCTAACGAAATATGAACAGTGCTCTGGCCAAGTAATTAATCTGGATAAGTCTACTATTTGCTTTAGTAGAAATATATTAGAGGAGGAAAAATATGAGATTTGTTCTTTGATTGGTCAATTTCGACGTAAT
Organism: Petunia axillaris subsp. axillaris; assembly: GCA_029990575.1. Taxonomy (NCBI): domain Eukaryota; kingdom Viridiplantae; phylum Streptophyta; class Magnoliopsida; order Solanales; family Solanaceae; genus Petunia; species Petunia axillaris. The sequence goes on along the minus strand of JARKNS010000002.1, from coordinate 47,843,909 downwards.
GAAATGGGTACGTACTTAGGTTTGCTAGCTATCGTAGGTCGCTCGAAAAAGAAAATGCTAGAATTTATTAAGGACAAAATTAAGATCAAAAATCAAAGGGTGGAAGGATAAATTTCTTAGTACTGCTGGTAAAGAGGTTTTGCTTAAGTCAGTTCTTTCAGCAATTTCAACATATACTTTATCATGTTTTCAACTTCCGGATAGTCTTTGTAAGGAAATTACTTCTCTCTTCTCTAACTTCTGGTGGGGGGAATCTGAGGAGAAAAGAAAGATGCATTTTGAAAAATGAAAAAATTATGTGATTTTAGATCCACTAGAGGTCTTGGTTCTAGGGATATAAAAGCATTTAATAAGGCGTTATTGGCAAAACAAGCTAGGAGAATTCTTATGCGCTTAAAAGTAAATATTTTCCTAATACCTCATTTCTTGATGTATCAATATCTTCTTCCGGGTCTTGGATATGGTGAAGTATTTTATGCGGTCGTGAATTGCTAACCAAAGGGTTGAGATGGAGAGTTTCACAAGGAATAAATATAAATATCTAGAACGACTCTTAGATTCCCATTAATGGTTTTTCCAAAGACAATTCAGGCTAATAGAAATATTAATTTGAAGATTTCTGATTTAATTGATAAAGTATGATATATATGGAAGATTCAAGTTTTATTTGCTAATTTTGCCTCAGATGATGTTTGTACAATTTGTCTATTTCTATTTCCTCAACACAGTCTGTGGATAAATTGATATGACATTATACAAAAACTGGAAATTATAAAGTTAAATAAGGTTATCATTTAGCTAAGCAGGTTTTTGGATCTCAATCTAATAATAATTTAAATGCTCAATCTAGTTGTCATTCCTTTCCTAAACCCTTTTGGAAGTCTTTGTGAAAATTAGATATAAAAAATAAGCTTAAACATTTTTATAAGGAAGTGCATGCTTAATTCTTTGCATGTGAATGCTTATTTAGCTAAAAGATTGCCAATTGTAGAAAATATTTGTAAAATTTGTGGCAATGAAAGTGGGGATATTGAACATATGGTATTCAAATGTCAACAGTCTCAACTTGTATGGAACCTAAGCCCTATAAATTGGCCAGACTTGGATAAGATTAATGATTTTTCACTATGGTGGTTTCAATTGGTATAAAATGCTAGGAAATATCCTGAATCGATAGAGTTAATTAATTTTAGTGCTAATATTATATGGAAAATCTGGAAAGCTAGAAATGCTTGGATTTTGACCAAGATATATTCGATCGAACCAATATTATTTCTAAGTCTCTATTTGATTATAATAAATTTAAAGATGTACTAAATATTTGCGCCCCTCTATGCTTACATAATGAAAATTATTTTGTACCCCTTTTTACGAACCATCTAGATGGTGTATTATTGTTTGTTGATGCAGGTAGACAGGTTGATGCTAGACGTGCAAGCATTGGTTTTGTGGCTATGGATAGTCTTGGGAAATTGTTTCATGCCCACGGGTCCCCAATTCAATTTGTTGGGAAGGCCATGACTGCTGAAGCGCTTGCTATAAGAATTGTTGTTGATCGTGCAATCAAGAATGGATGGAAGAATGTCAAGATATTTTCAGACGCTAAGAATGTTATTGATATAATTCACAAAAAAGTTTCTATGGCATGGGAGATAGAAGTAATTAGTGAAGATATCTGGAAGTTAGCGTCTTTACTTGAGCATGTCGACTTTGTTTATATTCCAAGAAGGATGAACAACTTAGCGCATAATATAGCTAGATTTTTTATTTTTTATTGAAAGAAGTGTATTGGGAGAACTTTTTCCCGAGCTGGGTTGTAAAGGATGCTATGAGTACCTTTACTCAGTTTGTTTCTATGATATAGTAATATAATATATGCTATTTGGCTTGAAAAAAAAAAAGATAATAGTTCTTCACCATTCTCTGATGGAAAAACTCATCTGAGACTCATATTTTGTTTCAAGAAAGAGAACAATTGAAGGAATTTGTATTCTTGATTTTGATCCTTATGACCCCTTAGATCTCTTCCCGTTGCCCCTCTAAACCCAAAATATTTTTCCAAGGAGTAAACACTGCGACATCTCTGATGACGCAAATTTTAGAGTTGTTGTAGATTTGAAGTTATCTGGTGACACTATGGAGACTGTATTGCTCGTGTATGTCTACTGTATGTCGTGTATTTTTCTATGGCCTTTTATTGATGTATCTTCTTCTTAATTTTTTTTATGCTTCGTCTCTACTTAGAAACTGTATGGCGACTATATATCACTTGTATGTTATGTGTTTCCATATAACTGAAGCGTTACAGAATTATATTAAAATTGTATCTCATGTGTATTTGGTTGTATATTTTCTATGTATTTTCTTCTGTATATTTTGTGTATCTATTATATGTACATTATCCCTCAACTATATTAAGCATGTAACAAAACAATTTGTACGGTTCTCCCTTTTCATCTTATTATTTTTTTTCATTTTCTATGGTAGTTATGGTATTTTTAATAGTGGTTTAAAGGTGAAAAAATGCAATAAATTATATACTTCAAATCAACAGCTGTTGTGTTGAACCCACAAAGCTCTGTTATAGACGTTATGGAGTAGAGAGAGAAAGACTCTGCTTTGTGAATTATAGGGTTGGGTAATTGAAATCCCAAATGTATAGGAACTAAATATTCACTCCTACAATCTTTGCTTGATTTATCCAACATACATTTTCTATTTTTCTATGTATATCTTTTTCTTAATAGTTTGTATGGGAAGGGTTAAAAAACATTTGCTATGTTCATAAAGATTGTAATGAAACAGCTTTGGCTAGTCGTTTCGGGAGTTGAGACTCTAATTGGCTCCGTAAGGTCCGTTAGGACATGTCTTCAAAATTTGAGTCACTATTTCTATTACTTAGAGTAAAAAGTTCATCATTTTCCCTCTTAGATCTGCCTCAAGATTGATTTGACTGATTGGGCTTTTGCCAGGTGCCTCTTTACGTTTCAAATTTTTCAGTTTAAGTGCATTAATCTTTGCTTTAGCCTCCAAGACTTTTTTTTTTCAAGGATCTTATTTCACCCTCAAAGTTAGTCTTGTGTTATTCTAAACTTTTAGGCTCTACCTTTATGACTGAAACAACTGAAAGTAGTTCAACTTTTAAACTCTCAATTATGGCAAAAATTAGAATGACTAGTTTCCTCTAGGAATATATGAATATATGTTTTTCTTAATAACAGGAAAACTTACCTCAGACAAATCATCATCAGATTCTCCATCGCTCATAGCATGAGTGCAGTTTTTTCTTAGTACAGAATCTTCAGGAAATCCCTGATTTCCTTAGCAGTGGAATAGTCAGCAACAAATGGGTTTACTTCAGAACTTAATCCACAAGTTAACACTACAATTGCTTTAGCATTTGTCTAAACTCAAGTACATTTTATCATCATCAAGTTCCTCAGTTGTTTTAGGCACTTAGTTCTCTTTTTTTTTTAAAAAAATAAAATAAAATAATACCACTAAGCTTATAGCTTAGCAGCTAATATTATTAATAATAACCAAAGAAAATATAAATACGGTCTTTACAATCATGAATGAAATATGAACTTGCTACGACTAGATAATGGCTAACTAGTGGTAAAATAGCAAAATACCCAAGCATCGCATCTACTTCATTGGGTTGAGCATCATATGATACTAATACCACCAATTGAAGCAAATTTAACACTTTGGTATTTTGCTTTACATGAGCTACCACACTAACTAGGAATATCTTTGATGAAAAATTAAACAAATGACTAACTAAGTATATAAGTAATGCTACTGAATTCCTCCACGGTAAGCTAGGAAAGAATCCTTTTGAATTATTCAAGATAGAGCATCGAAGATGAAAGGCTATGAGTGAAGTGATTGCATCCTCAAAAGAGCTCGTTGAGGAGAGCATAAATCTGCCCGCGCCCAAGTCTTTCCTCTAATGCTCACGTCGCTCGCTGAATGAGCTCGTTGAGCTACCAAAAAATATGTCCGCCTCTCCCAAGCTTCGCTCGCTACAGGCGCTCATTGAGCCAGTGGGTTTTCTGCCCACCTGCATGCCAAATTGCTCCGCTGCTGCCCCTTCCTTGCTGCCTCGCTCGTTGAGGCGAGCAAAAATCTCCCTGCTCCAAGCTGTGATGAAAACAATAGCTCGTTGAGTCTTTTATTGACTCAACCAAAAATCTGCTCCAATCCAATTCTATGCAATCAACACAACAACGCTTTGGCACTTCATTGTAGGCTTGAAATAATTCACCAACACACTAATGTCTATGCTACATCCATTGTAATCATGCAAAAGATGAAAAAACTTCACATCAACTGTGAAAGTACCTACAAAAAAGAAAATTAAGTTAGTAGTAAGAGCCTCCATGCTCTCCTCCACAAGAATTCGAACATGAAGGAAAATTCCACCTTTCTTGTTTCTAGACATTCCTCCTTGGCCTAGTGCGAATGTACGGTTCATTACACTTATCCCCATTCGTCAGCCTCCTTCCTATGCTATCCAATTCATGAAATGAATTAACCATGACATCTCTTTGATCAAGAGCCAAGTTTGCCAAGTAATCCGTCAATTTATTCCCTTCTCTAGACACATGCATCACAACTACCTCTCTACCCTCCATCAAACTCTAAATCTCCTCCATTATTTGCACAATTTACCAAGGTACCTCCCTAATTTTTATCACTACGTTCTTGAGCAACATTGAGTCCGTTTCAACAATAACTTGTGCATAGGAAGTAGAAACCACATGCCTCAAAGCCATAAGAATTGCAGTTGCCTCTGCTTGAGTATTTGTAGTCATGCAATCTTCAATCTCCCTAGCACAAGCATGCACAATATCACCCCTGTCTTCCCGAACATAAAAAGCCGACGGACTAACACCTGAATTACCTCTAGAAGCACCATCCATATTAATTTTGATCCACCCCACCTGAGGCGGACTCCACAGAACCTTTGTCATCACAAGCTTAGGCGTATGATCCCTTAACACCATCAACAAGCCCTCGCATCTACCAGGCGCATTCTGAAAGTTCCTCCTGCAAACTCTCAGCAACATGATAATATGCTGAGCGACAAGATACATCAACCTATGAGCTGAGGTCGACCCACCACGTCTCAAATTATTCCTCCATTTCCACAACTCCCACAAAATAAAGATGGGGATAACATGGTAAATCAACCTTAGTACTGGGCTACCAGGAGCATCCTACCACAAATTATCACTTGTGCCAAGTGCAACCCATCAAAATTAGGACCTGCAGGACCTCCAAAATATTTCCAGACATATCGTGCCACAGCTGCATTAAAAAACACATGGGAAACAGTTTCCACATCAGGGTTCACACAACAATGACACCTAGAGGGGAATTGAACTCCCCACCTTTTCAACATATCATCTAAGGGCAGCTTAAATTTCTACAACCTCCATAAGAAAATGACATCTTAAAAGAAATACCTTTAATCCAGATGTGCTTGTAGAGAACGCTTGGCTTCTTCCTTTGCCTCACCAAATGATAAGCTGACCAGACTAAAAAATTGCCCCAAGGCTCCAATATCTAAAAAGGCATGTCCCTCTGGTCAGGACAAATATGATGCTTGACATTATGAATCACGTGCTCAGCAATGTCTTCAGGCAATAGCTCCTTGAGGCGCTGCTCCAGCCATACTCTATCCTCAGCAACTTCATAGACACACACTACAGTCTCATCACATGGAAACTCAAAAGGAACTGCATGATACAACGGACCAAGTCCAGTCCAGTTATCAAGCTAGAAGTATGAATTGCCCTTTTTCAGCTTCCAAATTATCTCATGATCCATCTCAGGCCTTCTCTGCAACATTTTCTTCCATGCATAAGTCCCCTTCTTCCATGGCACCACCACAGAGTGATGCTTTTTCAAGTATTTGTTGCTCATATAGTCCCTCCACAAAGACTGCTTGGTACGAAAATTCCACCAAAGCTTTGCAAAGAAGGCCTTGGAAATATCATACAAGATCCTAAAACCAACTCCACCTTCATTCAGAGGATGACACAGTGTCTTCCAAGAAGCCCAATGCCTGCTATCCTGGCCCACAGTGTTACTCCAGAAGAACTTGGCAAACATCCAGTGAAGTTGAGCTACCACCCCAGAAGGGAGGTCACAGGCAGATAACAAGTGAATAGGCATGCTCTGAAGTACTGAGGAAATCAGAGTCGCCCATCCACCTATGGAAAGCAGTTTACCAGTCCAGGAGTCAAGCTTTTTCTGCACCTTTTCCACCAGCTTATTATAGTGACAGTTCTTCCTCCTAACATAATAAATTTGCACACTAAGATACTTGAAAGGAAAAATCACCCCTCGGTATCTCAGTAATATCAAGCACCCTGTCAGCTATCAACTGTGAAATCTGGCCATGCATATACACATTACTCCTCCTTATTGATTTTTTGACCGCTGGAAAGCTCATAACTAGAAAGAGTCTCTATCACCAATTTCAAAGAGCCCTCCTCGGCAGATGAAAAAATAATCATATCATCTGCGTACACAAGGTGATTAAGGTAGGAATTCTACTTTGGCATTCCATACGACACAAAGTTATCATCCTTATGTAGTGCATTCAGAGCTCTAGAAAGGCACTCAACAGCAAGTAAAAATAAGGTAGGCGATAGAGGATCACCTTGTTCACCCCTTGGAAGACTGGAAAAACCCATATGGCTGGCCATTAACTAGCACAGAGTACCAGTTATTACACAGGGTCCTGTAGACCATGTCAATAAATATCTCACAAAATTCCATCCTCCTCAGGGCCTTTGTCAGAAACAACCATGACACCCTATCATACGCATTAGCCATGTCTAACTTAATTACAACATTAGCCGGTTTCCCCTGTCAGCAATGTCATGCACAATTTCTTGCATCAGCAGAATATTCAAAAAAATGCTCCCCCCTTCACAAAGCCAGACTGCTGCGGTGAAATAATTCCAAGCAATAAAATAGAGAGCCTATCATGAATTACCCTAGAGAATACCTTATTGCTGAAGTTGTTCAGACTAATTGGTCTCTTGTCTGAAAAGGTAGCAAAATATTTTCTTTTAGACAGGAGAACCAAGTTAGTAGCAGTGATGTAACGAGGCAGTAAATGACCCCGAAAGAATGTCTTTACCATTTTAACCACATCATCACCAATAATATCCCAATAAGAGTGGTAAAAGGCACCCGTAAAACCATTAGGGTCCCATGTAGAGTCATTAAAGCAAAAAACCGCCCTTTTCACCTCCTGTTCATCTGGCTCAATAATAAAAGCAACATTCTAGTCCTGTGTAACAAGACTAGGCAGGTGATCAAGTAGAAAAAAATCATTTGGCAACGGATCATTAGAAAACTGAGCCTGAAAAAATCTGATTGCCTCATGGGCTATGTTTATATCGTTCTCAAGCCAAGAACCAGTAGCATCCTGAATTCTTCTAACCTTCAACCTCTTCCTTTTTCTATTTACATGAGCATGAAAAAATTTTGTGTTTCTATCCCCGTCTTTGAACAACTGCATACCAGCTTTCTGATTTCAAAACTGTTCCTCCAGAGGTTAAAAACGAATCAACTCTGCATTCACTCTCTGGAGTCTCTCTCTATTGTACCCAGTGGGATGCTCCTCGAAATCCTGTTCATATACCCGGGCCACCTCCTCTAGCGTAGCAATCTGCCTGAAAATGTCACCATACGTCTCCTTACTCCAAACAGACAATGCCTTTCTCAATTTTTTCAGCTTGCACTGAAAATTATAAAAATGGTCTCTGCTAAAGTTTTTTAGCCCAGTTTTCTCTGACAACAACTTGGAATGAGTCACGCTGCACCGAAAAGTTCAAAAATCTAAACGACTTCTTCAAAGTAAGGGTATCCATATTAGTAGTAATCAACAATGGTGCATGGTTTGATCCCTGCTTAATCAAGTGCTCCACTTCAAACCGAGGAAATAATTCCTGAAGAGCTTGATTCACAAGATACCTATCAAGCCTTTTGAATATGCATGCATCATCCGATCTATCATTCCACCAAGTATACATGCTGCCCTTGAAACCCATGTCTGACAGCTGACAAGTGTTTATACAATGCACAAAATCTTCAACCTCCGGGTAATTAACTGGCAGGCCTCCAAACTTTTCAAGTTCATCCACAATGACATTAAAGTCACCCTCACCAGCCACGGGGATATCATGTCACTAGTCTGAGCATACAAAAGGTCCCACAGTTCCATCCGAGTGAAATGATCAGTACTAGCATAAACAAATGATACTACAAATTCCAGCAAACTATCCAAGTGCGCCAGCTTCAAGGACAATAGTTGTGATGTATCATACACCACCTCCAGCTGATATTCATCATCAACAAAAGCCCATATTTTGCCATTAAAATTATGCAAAGAAGAACCCATACCTTACCACAGACAATACTTGTCAATATGTCTATAGTGCTTAAACGGCTTAATTAGTGCAATAAATGAAAAGTGCTTCTGCCTATGCAGTGTGACCACTCTATCAAAGTCCTGCTGAATATTGACAGACCTTATATTCCATATGAGTGAGCTATTCATTGCAACTGAGAGGCTTTAGAAACCGTCCTCCTTGTTGAAACCCCTCTAAGAGCTGGAGGAATGCTTGCACCTCTTTTCACCAGTACCTGCTTGGTTTTTTTCTTTTGTGGTTCCACCTGTCTGGGTGATATATCACTCTTTTCAGCAACTTTAACATAGTTCTGAGCAGTAGACTCGATATCAAGCTTTTTATCATCACCAATTTCCACCTGCTTTTCAGCCTGTTTGTCAAAAACATGCACTAAGGCTGGTGTGGGCTCAAAGTTCTTTGCAACTAGCTGTGAATTCTTCTTTTTAGCATTATCAAAGGCTGCTTTCAGCTCCTGCAGCTCCTTATCAATGGCTGGCCTACCCCCTGATAACTCAGTACTGGCATTAACCACATCAATCTGCATGTCAACACCACCCTGTGGCTTTTCAGTACCACCCTGTGACTTTTCAGCACTTGTATTTTTCTGACTTGAATCACCTTGATGTTTGTCTTCCTTATTTTCCTTTCCACTATTATCCCTTGACATATCACCCACCAACCCCAAGTATTCATCAGAAGGATCATCTTCAAAATTTTGTGGATCATCAACATCTTTTTCACTCTTCTCCCCATAATCCACAAAATCATTATCATCCTCCTCCAAATCAACTACCTCCAGCTGGTCATCCCTCACATCACCATCATCATCTATAGTAACCTTGGCCACTAAAGAGTTTGAAGGAACCTCATGTGGGGAAGTGTTTACAGGCACAAGGACAATAGAAATAGGCGCTGCATCAGTAATAAGAGCTCCCCGTAGAGCTGTTTCACCAACCGTTTCACCCTTCTTCTATTTCTGAGGTTGGGGTTTAGCAAGTTGTTTCCCATCATTCTCTCTTTTTTTTTTTTTTTTACTATACCATGTCTTTTTTACCCAGTCCACAGTCGATTTAGGCATATAAACAGTACCTTTCCCGGCTGATTTTTGGCTTGCAGCGCCATTCTTGGTTGCATTTTTCTTAACGCCATTCTTTGCTGCAACATCTCCTTTCTAAACATTAGTAGGTGGAACGTCATCTTTTGATACTATTAGTGCCTTGTCACCCAAGTCACCAACTTCATGAGAGTCATCCTCCTGCAAAGCTGAAAACTTATTATTCCCAGTTTGCACCAAAGCTAACTTGTCATTGGGCTTCGCAACACTTGTTGTAACCTGAGCATTGTCATTCCCTTTTCTAGCTTTCTTATTCTTTGCTCCATTCCACTCTTCCTCATTCCTAACATTGTCAACCACCTTTCCACTTGTCAATATACAAATTGGGGGTGCCGGGAGAGCAGGGGCAGGCTTGTCGCGAGCAACACTTTCAACCTTGTTTGCAACATTCTTTGGTTCTTCCCACAACTCAGGATGTACAACTTTGCATGGAGTTTCATTGTAACCCTGAAGCCTATACGTTTTGAAATATAAAGAAAGATAATTATACTCAATATCAGCCCAAAAGGATGTACTTCCCCACGTCTCATCATCTTCCTCATTAATCCCATCCTTCGTAGGGTGCTTAGCCAGCAAATCAAGCTCAACTTTTACTCTAGCACAACTGGGTCTAGTTTTATTCAGAGTAGCCGTATCAACTTTCAACGGCGTTCCCATTGCTGATGCTATTGAAAAAATAAATTCCAATGCAAGAAAATTGGAGATAAGTTAGGAAAACTGATCTATGCATGAGCCATTGAAGTTTCTTCGTCAGGTTTCCAATTTCTAATCCATTTCAACGATCTCATGCGGTAAGACTTCCCTCTAAATTTGATCCAATAAGCATGTGTTGATAGAAAATTCACATAATCTTCCAACAAAGATAATATAATCAACACATAACGATGATCAAGGTAACCAATAGTACAGTCACCTTTAATATCACATTGGCCCGGATCAATTTATGTAAATTCTCCAAGTCTAGCCTTCCATATGAAAATTTCTCAAGCACTGCATATTGTAACTGCTCCTTGACAAGTGATTTCTTTACCTCTGAAGTCTTCCATTTAAGTGTAGCTTGCCCTTAATAGTAGTAAACAGTACGAAAAATTCGTTGATCAATATCAACTTTTTGAAGTTGAGGCTTCAAAATATGGGACTAAGAGCCATTAGGATTGTTGTTTTGGGGCGTTGCAGTAGTGGGTGGAGTAGGTCTGGGCTGAGCAACCTCGGGAGGGGGCTGCCCAACGGGTGACGCGGCCATTGTGGCTATTTCTAAGGTGGTGGCGCATAAATCTCCAAAAAATCGCCTTGGGGGGAGATTATTGAGTTGTGTGCCCTCACTCTCAATGATTTGGCACTTAATTCTCTTGATCATTAGTCTTGAGGGGAAAAAATAGACTACTTCTTATGACTATCCATTGAGAGTAATCTTGAGGCTGAATGAATACCTTTATCTACATCTTCCACCACTTAAAATGTTGACCATCAAATATGGGTGGGACACCTACACGCCTGCCTCTTGGAAATTTGTCTAGGGTTGCTACTAAAGCTAATGGAGTTTTCTCCTCAGCTTTTTTCTCTTCCTCATCGTCATTACTGATATCACCCCAAGAAGCATGAAGGCTTGTCTTTGTTTCGTTAGAGTAGCCTTGAAGTTAGCTGGACAACATCTCTTCTTTTGTCCTTCGTTTTTATCAGTTTTTCTCTTCTTCTAATCAATTTTTCACTAAGAATAATCTTTGACGGTGTGATCTATTTTCTTGCACTTGAAGCTTCCATTGTTGTTTGAATTGTCAATGATATTAGATTTCTCAGTGATGTAACCTTTTGACTTAGGATTTGAGATATTTATATTTTTTCTGAATTTACCAAATAGAGCCAATTCCTCTTTTTTCATATTTTTCGATTCCTTGATAGCCTTCAAAGAAGTTCCTTTTTTTACTGGTTCCACTTGGACTTGAGACAATTTTTTTGAGTTCCCAAGTCTTTAGACTTCCAATGAGCTCATCAAAGGACAACTTATCCAATTCCTCTGATTACATGATAGCAGTAACTTTTGTGTCCCATGTGTCTGACAATACACACAAGACTTTAGTAACCATGTCCTCTTTAGAGAACTTCTTTCCCCATGACTTAAATTCATTGGTGATGATTGTGAGCTGGTTAACATATCCTGAATGGATTTCTTCTCGCCCATAGAGAACAGTTCAAATTTTGCATCAACAGTTCAATTCTTGACTTTTTAACTTCATTAGTTTCTTCACGAGCAATCAGCTTTGCATCCCAAATCTCATTTGCTTCATAATAGGCTGAGATCATGTTGCATTCATCTGGTCCGAGTCCCCAACAAAGGATTCTCTTTGCCTTAGCATTCTTTTCGATCATGTAATAGTCTGCTTCCCCATAGGCAATAGGGTAGTTAGGAAAAGTTCTCTATGCAGCTCTTTCTCTAGTTGTAACTGTGGGAATGAGAGGACCTTGAGTAGTGATTTACCATAATAGTTTTCTACAAGAAAGAAGTTTTCATTAAGGCCTCCCACCATCAATAGTATCGCTCGTTGAATTGGGGAGGTCTTGCAATGGATTGTCCTTAAGAAATTTCCGGTGGAGTACTCATGATTCAGATCCTTCAAAGATGTTAATTTTTATGTATGAAGACCTGGTCCAAGTTATCTAAGAGAATGTGGGAAGAGATTAAAGGGCTAGTGTTGCCTATGCAAGAGGGATTAGAGACAACTTCTGCTTCTTAGACATTACTTACGAGACAAGCGGGCGAGCTACGAGCGTCATTATATGATGTCATAGGGTATTTCCATCCAAAATTTATTTATTAAAATTAGCGGAGGTCATTTTTGCTAAACCACTGTTATGGAGGTTAAAAAGGCAAACCATGCCTGTGGTGTCATAGTTTTACACCTACAAGTCCTCATTGTATTCTACATCAGCACATCATCAAGTATTTGAGTATGCGACCATGTCTCCGTCATATACTCCGTAGGTCTTTTTTGTGATAGTGATATTAGGCAAAGAATAGATACTATTGGATAAGTCCAAAAGAGCAGAAAAATACTGCGACTATTTTAACACTCAGGTGACTTCTGGTAACCTATTTTAGGTCTTGTAAGACTCAAATTTGTATAAATCTACTATAATGATTATATAAAAAGCACGGAAATACTTTTTTAAGGTGATATTCTATAATGTTTATGTATACGTTATGTAATCTTAAGGGTTTACAATCTACATCTTACCCATATTTTGGTCTGTGCACTAGACTGCGAGCGCTTCTAGTACTTCACTAAAAAATTGCAAATAGCTTATGAACTAATCTCCTCTTTGTTCGAATGGGCTCCTCTCCAGTCCATATTTTTTTCCAGTCCAGGTAGTGCACTACTAATCTTTTGACACGTGTCCATATTTAAATCTAAGGGTATAATTTTATTTCAGCTAATCAATCCTCTTAACCATGGATTAGTGATTTTCTATATCATTTCCTAGAAATAAGCTACAGATGGGCGAATTTGTTGGGGCACTATCATACCCCAATTAAATGAGATCATGTATTATCTTTTTTGCAGCAACTATCAACGTAACTTGTTTCCTTTCTTTTTAGTTGAATTGATTTTTCTTTCAACAAATCAATCTTAGATTTTATACAGCAACAATCTCATGTATTATCTTCCCTGCCTCTCCCCTCCCCTAAACCCCAAACTTGTTTAAAGTGAACTTAATTGAAGTGCATCAACTTATAAAATTGGTATATAATGTGCAGAGAGTCATGTTTTTATATGTCACAGCTTCTTGATCAGTGAATCAAACAGGTAACAGAGCCCCTGCATCTTTTCCACAACCATCCCTCACGAAAAAGAAAATGAGATTATTTGAATTATTGAAGAAAGCTTGAGATGCGATGTCCAGAACCAAAAAAGATGTGGACTGGAATAAATGTTAAAGACAAGAAAAATAGTACAAGTACTAAAAGGATACTGCATTAACTAGTGTTCAACTCACTTAATGAAGCAAGTCTTAATGCGAAAAAAAGTTCAACTCACTTAGAAGAATACCAAGTTGTGTAATAGTACACAACCTAATAAACAAAAACCAAGTTACTAATGTCTGAACAACAATGATAATGAAGCAGCAGACTTCACTATTTTTGGGATTTAATAGCAGCAGCAGACTTCACTAGTAGCAGGCACTGTAGTACTTTATGCCGAATTCAGCCAATAATGCAGGCACCATATTAATTCATGAAACAGAAATATAAGCATATAAATTTATGAATCCATTAACATTCACATTCTTCTTGATATCAAGTTTATCAACTTTTTATCAAGTTTAGTCTCTTTCAACTTTAATTTGCTCAACAAATTTTCTTGCTGTCAAAGAACTTCTTCTCTGAATCAGATTTCTGGAGGTCTGCATTATCTCATAGGCAGACTTGTATCAGCTCTGCTTAGTTGAAACATTAGAAGTTTACAACATTGATTGCCCAGTTTACTCAATTTTCAAACAACCAAAAGAATAGTGGAATTTAACAGGTAACTGTATCCGGCCACGACAACTTCATGAATATTCAACACCAACCAATAAAATTTCTCAACTAAAAGGAAAATGGATGAACAAGTGTTCAACTCCAACCAAGATCTGCACCTGGTCAATTCAAAATAACAAAAAAAATTCCAACATCTACGGCTAGGTTGCAGCTTTAATGCGAAAACAAAAGCTCAATTCAATTAGAAGAATACCAAGTTGTGTAATTGAACACAATCTTTTAAAAAAAAAACCAAGTAACTATCTCTGAATAACAATAAAAATGCAGCAGTAGACAATCTGAAATGAATATGGTCACATAACTTATCATCGCCCTGCAATCTTTGCTTTTCCGGAGTTGCCACAATCAAAATTGAGAATACCTATTAAAATCTTGAAATGAAACATCCTGTGAAGTAAAATAAAAATACATTCGGATGAATAGCACTATAAATTAGAAAAAATGCATATAAGAAAAGTACTATAAATTGTTCACTAACTCTTAAGAGTTGACTCAAACTTCCATTGGATGATCCCTGAGATATGTGTGAAGGGCACCACGGGGGGAAACTTCCTTCTTCTACGCCCTATTATTTAAACAATAAAATAAGTTCTTGTGCTATAATAATAAATTAGTAGGAAATATTTTAAATATCACAAGATACCGTAGTCATTGGTGCATCTGATGAAGGAGGATACGGGACTTGAAGACTTGGAAGGTCAGTTTGTCTTTGAGGAGATCTTGGCAATGATGTCTTAGTTCTCTTCTTGGCCTTTTCCATAAAATTCTTTGGCCGAGTATTAGAACGACGAGTTGGTTGCTTTTTTTTTAAAATAAATCCAGTCACCTTCGTGACATTTGTATTATCAATAAATATTGTCTCACTCGGTTCATTTTGAGTGCTGTTGCTTGGAGCTAACTTTACATGTGATTCATCGCTCATCTTCATATCCCTAAACTTTGCTATCAACCCATTTGCAACCTCTGCAGCCAATTCAAACCTTTCTTTGGATTCTGAAGCTTCACTTGAGATTTGGACAAAAGTTTGGCATAAATACCTATACCTGCCAACAATCTCTGCTTTCGGACCAAAATTTTTGGCTACTAGACTAACATCCAGCTCATTCATGTTTGTAGCATCTTTTGTCCACCTCTTTAATATATAATGTGCAGGAATCATATCCTTTACATTTTGTATATATAGGATCTTTAAAGCATGTTCACAGAGTATACCCATGAACTCATACAATTTGCAGCTGCAAAAAACTAGAGTAACTGACCGGTTAAAAGTTGCCGAATGCTCCTTAGCACTTCCAAGGGTGCAAACATTATAGATACAAGATTCCCCTTCTTCACAGACCTCTTTTATAGAAACTAGCAATGACTTTTCCCATTCATTTTGGAACATCTCAAATATAGTTGGAGTGTACACTTCCCTAGCATGAATCAATAAAGGAAGCTTAACTTTTAAAATAGGTATTCTTTGAGTCATGTCAAAATTCGACTTATTCTCATTAGCGCGCTTATCATCAACTGATCTTTCAAAATGCTTAAAAAATCAAACAATATCCAAATCAGTTTTTAAATAACCCCTCAAAGAACCATTAAAACTCTCACTTAGTTGTGTGCTTTTCATACTTACTGAGAATGTGTTCCTTCCATATGTCATGGACCATTTCTACCGAATAGTAAATGTGTATTTCAGCCAACTATTATCCCGAAGGTCATATTTGTCAAGCATATCCTGCCACGCACTTAAAAACTCATCTTCATACTCATAATCATAAAGCAATTTGATAAAATCTCTTGGAAATGATGAATTACCTCTAAAAATATGATTAAGATGTTTAAAAGCATTTTTTCCAAGTGCCATATGCATAGGCGATGATATGTCTGTGGCATTACCAATGAGACAGCAGAACATATTGCGGGATCTTGATCAGTGATGAATGTTTGGGGTTTGCCTGCAGACATGATCCTAAAGAATGCATTAAAAAGCCATTCAAATGCTTCAGTTGATTCCTCATATAGAAGGGCTGCACCAAATATAACCATTTCCCTATGATTATTCAAGCCAACAAATAATGCTAAAGGTCGATACTCTTTATTTGTTCTATATGTTGTATCGAAGGACACAACATCTCCATAAATCTTAAAATCTCGTATCATCTTTGCATCAGCCCAAAATACATTAGTTATCAAGCCATCATCGTCTAAATGTCAAGAAAACCGAAAAGCAGGATCTTCAAGTGTACAGTATTCAAGTTTTTAAGGACGGATTCATCAATGCCAGAATGCGTGGAAGCAAAGGCTTGATACGTAGTTCTGAGGACACCAATGACCGGGGATGGTTGCACCGGTACATATTTGTCCGCACTCAGGCATTGTCTCACAACTCCAAGGCTCCTCCCTCCGAAAAGTGGAATAAGAGGTGTAAGTCCCCGAGTTTTCCTTTGGAATTTTCATATTTTCCCTTTTCGTTTATTTATTCTTTGGATTCTGCCTTACAACTGCCAAGTTGCCCTATGATAAGCTCATATCGGTTGATGAGCTGAGAGCGTGGGTTGAGCCCATCCTGGTGATGTTTCCCGTCGAGCAGAGGGAATGGACGTACTTCGCCACAAAAAAGGGTCTGACCGTAAAGACTCAGGGTGAGAACTTTTCACTGCTGCAGCTACTTCTTCTCTTCGTGGCTTTGTTGTATCTGACCATTTCGCCTTTTACAGGTTTAGGCGCAAAAGGAGACTTTTTCCCTGCCCCTCCCCCTCAGGCTGTACCGTCAGGATTTGCTGTTGACCCTGAGGATGAGGTTGCGGCCATAAAAATTGCGGCGGAGGCAATGCGTAAGAGGGAAGGTGGCGAGGAACTATTGTCTAGCGGTATCAGCTCTCTGAAGAAGAAGAAGAAGAAGAAGAAGAAGAAGAAGAAGAAGAAGAAGAAGAAGAAGAAAAGCTAGGGTGAGGGCGGAGCATGGAAGAAGGCTGCTCGTAAGACTTCTGTTGCTGCCGAGAAGACCTCAGCTGTTGGAGGTGAGACTCCGCCCGGTGCTAGTGTGCCCTGGCCTGAAAAAGAGAGTGTTAAGACTTCTTCTGTAGTCCCCGAGTCTGCACGGGGAGAGGGCTTTGAAACGGAAGTGATCGATGTTTCTGATACTGAAACCATTGAAAACC
The DNA here is from genome assembly GCA_029990575.1 of Petunia axillaris subsp. axillaris. Taxonomy (NCBI): domain Eukaryota; kingdom Viridiplantae; phylum Streptophyta; class Magnoliopsida; order Solanales; family Solanaceae; genus Petunia; species Petunia axillaris. The sequence goes on along the minus strand of JARKNS010000002.1, from coordinate 47,826,671 downwards.
TTGTGAGAAATCCCTATCTCCGAAGCAACAAGAAGAGGGACGAGGTAAAGACTGCTCGTGCTCCGGAAGGAAGTCCCCGAGTTGATGATGGGGTAAAGGTGGGCTCTTCTCGTGCAGACAAGGGCAAAAGAAAAGTTGGTGAAGAAGAAGAAGGAAAAGAAGAGATTCCCCAAGAGGGCAGCCAGAGTCCCCGTGTTTTTTATTTCGAGGATTTGGAGAACGTGGCTGTTGAGGGGGAAGTGCCTATTTATTTGCATGACTGTGACACAAAAGATCTTGAAGTGGCAAATGATTCTGATATGTCAAGCACAAAGCTTACTCGGCAGACCTTCATCAGCGGTCTGACTGGATCAAGGAACATTCGGGGCGTGCGCTATAGATTTGGCCCAAACTTTCCCTCTGAGCAGGCTAGGGAACCTAAACACTGTGAGAGGGAATGCACCATGAAGCTAGCCCCCAATGTTAACTTCGTGACTAGGCCGGGTAGTTTGGCCAAGGCAGTTTCATCGCTCATTGGTCCCCGTGAAGAATGGACAATGAGGGAGATGAGTGATGAAGATCTGGCCTTTGCTATTGCTGCTGACTCTGCCCAGGTAAGTGCTTTTTAACACTTTTTAAGTCGGAAGTAATTTTGAAATACTTCTAACCTTATTTCTTTTGTTGTTTCAGTCAAGTTTGATGGCTGCCGAGTTGATGTTTCGTTCCAGAATCAACAATCCTGATGAGGCGCTTGAACTGAAGAAAGAATTGCTGGAGACTCTGAAGGAGAACAAGGCTCTGGTAGAGAAGTGTGGTTTCCTCGAGGGCGAAGTTAGCCGGTTGGCTGAGACCAACAATAAACAAGTTGAACAGATTAACAAGCTCACCATGGAAAAGGACCTTCTTTCCGAAGAGAAAGAGGGGTTCGCACAATCTGCCCGGGACTTGGAGGCTCTACTCGAAGGAAACAATTCTTTGCTGAACAAGGCACTTGACGAACGTGGATTTTTAGAGATGGACCTGCAGAAGGCTAAGGAAGAATATGTTAATGCTCGAGCTGAACTTCATGCCGCCACGGACCAAGTTGCCCAGTCAATGAGCGTTCAAGACTCGCTATCCAAAAATTTGGCCAACTTGCACGATCAGTTCGAGATCAAGGCTAAGCTTACTGCGCTTGAAACCAAGCGAACACTACTTGAGCAGGTCCATGCAGGTCAAATCAACGTTGAGGAAACAATGCTGAAAGCGAAGTGTGCCGTTCGCGAAGTGAGGCAAATGTTGAACCTTTCTCCTGAGGAGTCTGATGAAGATGATGATGAAGGTAGAGATTAGAGCTCGGGTGATGATGACAGAGCCGATGGAGCTGGTGCATTGGGGTCTGGTCAGATTCCCCAAAATTAATGCCCCCCCTTTTCAAAAATTGATCAAGTTGTAGGTTCATGTGTGCGGCGAAAGCCGGATGATTGGTTGCGGACAGAGGTCTCTTTGGGACCTTCTGATCCTTGTTTGTTTACGGCCGGTTTCATTGGCCTTTGTCACTCAATGATAACTTCTGTCAACCGCTTTGGCATTTTTATTGTTTTGTCAAGACAATTTATATATTTTCAGATCTTTTAATTCAACGGCTGTGTATAGCTTGAATCTTCGATCTTTGTAATTACATTTGGATGCATTGTGGCCTTTGTGCCTTTTATATAAGCGCTTTTAGAAGTTTGAACTTTGCTAAGTTCTGGTCGTTAAAAACCTGTTCGTATGTCTTAACTTAGCCTTTCTCAAAGAAGAGGTCATAAGTTGTGAATGGTCTGCGCAGATGTTTCATTCTGACCGAGTCGCGGTTATTAGGTTCTGGCTGAATCGTTGGCCTTGCGAACAACTTTGCTTACCATTTTTGATAGTTGAAAGTCGACGCAGAAAGGTTGTAGTTTAACTCTGGCCAAGTCGCTGTCCTTGTGAACGACTTCTTTTATTTTCGTGGAAGCTTGTCACATAAAAAGTTTTTAAAACTCGCCTTTTTACAAGGTCTCTTGCCTTTATGAAGGTCTTATTTGACCTACAGGGGCCTCTTACCACCCTCCTTATTTTTATGTTGAAATACGAGAAGTTTTAACATAAAAAGAGTTAAGGCTGGTCGTAGATAACAGAACACATATAACCAAACGAGGAGTGTGTCCGTTGAGGGATTCGAACCCACAACCAGTTGAGCTAATTGGATATGGCCTTGTTTAGGCCGTTAGTACCATTTAGGAGAAATATAATAAAAGTAAGAATGCCATAAAAGCAAAAGGTAGGAATAGAATAACTGACCGTTTTACCATTCAGAAGTGATACCTTTTGAGGTGAATCACATTCCAATTGTTTGGGACGATTGAGCCATCTGGTCGTGCCAAACGGTAAGATCCCTTACCGACTTACGCGACTACCTTACAGGGGCCTTCCCAATTAGGGCCTAATTTTCTCGAGTTTGCTTCTTGTGTGTTTTGGGATACTTTTCTTAATACAAAATCTCCAACCTGGAAACTTCGTACGCGTAGTCCCCGATTATAGTATTGTTCGATTCGTTCCTTCTAGGCGACTACTCGTACAATTTCTAGTTCCCTTCGTTCTTCGAGGAGATCTAATTCTTCGGAAAGATTGATTGAGTTGGATTCTTCGGTAGCATATGCATACCGTAGACTTGGCTCTCCAATTTCAACTGGGATTAGAGCATCTGCGCCGTATACCAACGAATAAGGTGTCTCCCCTGTACTCATTTTTATTGTCGTGCGATAAGCCTATAGTACACCGAACAGTTCTTCTACCCAACACCCTTTGGCCTGCTTAAGGCGCTTCTTGAGAGATTCAATGATTATTTTGTTTGTTGACTCTGCCTGTCCATTGGCAACCGGATGGTATGGAGAAGAGGTAATCCTTTTGATGTGTAAGTCATCGAGGAACCTAGTCACTTTCTGGCCGATGAATTGTGGGCCATTATCCATGACAATTTCCTTACGTGCTCCAAAGTGACATACGACATACCGCCAAAGGAAGTCAATTACCTCTGTTTGTCGTATCTTTGCATATGCTGCCGCTTCGACCCATTTGGTGAAGTAATCGGTGATGATTAGTAAGAAACGTACCCCTCTTGGCGCAGCAGGAAGAGGACCAACTATGTCCATTCCCCATTTCAAGAATGGCCACGGAGAGATTATTGATTGGATCGATTCTGCCGGTTGATGGAGAAGATGCGCAAACCTTTGACATTTATCACATTTCTTGACGAAATCATTTGTATCTTTCTCCATCTTATCCCAATAATATCCTGCGCGGATCAATTTGCGCGCTAACGCTTTGCCCCCCCAGAATGATTACCACAACAACCTCCGTGGACCTCTCGCATCACCTAGTTGATCTGGTTTGGTCCCAGGCACTTGGCAAGGGGCCCTGCGAACAGCCTACGATAAAGATCGCCGTTGACGACTGTATATCGAGCAGCCTTTACTCTGAGTTTGCGAGCAGCTTTCTCGTCATCGGGTAGAGTTCCATGAAGAATAAAATTTGTGATTTCATTTCGCCAGTCCCAAGTTGTGTGTATAGAATTAAATTCAAACTTTTCTCGATTTATGGTCGTGCAGAGGAGTTGAACGACAACCGAGGAGCTGGCCGCCCTAATATCCGCTACTGACCCTAAATTTGCAAGGGTGTCTGCTTCATGGTTTTCTTCTCGTGGAATTTGGAGTACTTCCCATTCGTCGAACTGAGCCAAAAGTTCTTTTACACGGGCAAGGTACACTTGCATTCTGGATTCCCATGCGATGAAACCTCCGGTCACTTGGTTGACTACTAGTTGAGAGTCACTCTTGAGTTTGATAATGTTTGCTCCATAGCTTCGGGCTAACTCCAATCCTGCAATTACGGCCTCTTATTCGGCCTCATTGTTAGTAATAAACGGGCACTTGATGGCTGCCTTACGGTCTCTCCGGACGGGGTGATAAGAACCAGTCCAACACCGGACCCTTTGACGCTCGAGGAGCCATCAGTGAATAGGGTCCATATAACAGGGGCCTGCCCCGCGTAGAGAATTGCATCTTTTTCCACATCAGGATATATATTAGCACTAAAGTCTGCTAGGGCTTGTGACTTAATTGCTACCCGGGGCTGGTAGGTAATATCGAATTTGCTTAATTTTACAGCCCATTTAACCAACCTTCCCGAAAATTCGGGTTTATGCAAAATATTGTGTAAAGGAAAGGTTGTCACTACAGATATTGAATGACCTTGAAAATAAGGACGTAATTTACGGGCAGCAGTTACGAAAGCTAAAGCCAGTTTTTCTAAGGGTTGGTAACGTGTTTCCGCATCAAATAAAGCTTTAATAATGTAATAAATGAGAAGTTGCTTACCTTTTTCTTCTCGAACCAAAACTGCACTTACCGAAGACTCTGAAACTGCCAAATAGATCAACAACTGCTCCCCGTGCTGAGACGTAGAGAGTAGTGGTGGATTGGATATATATTTTTTCAGATCTCTCAGCGCTTGTCGACATTCAGGAGTCCAATTAAATTCCTTGTTTTGCTTCAGAACATCAAAGAAACTTTTGCACCGGTCAGATGAACAGGATATAAACCTGCACAAGGCTGCCACCCTCCCAGTCAATTTCATGACGTCTTTCCAGTTGTGGAGCACGTCTGGAATTGAATCAATTGCTTTTATTTGAGCGGGATTGACTTCAAATTCCACGCTGAGAGACGATGAATCCTAGGAACTTTCCTGAACCAACTCCAAATGCGCACTTCTCTGGATTAAGCTTCATGTTGTATTGGTCAAGTATTCGGAAGGCTTTCTTCAAGTGTGTCAGATGATCTCCTACCCGTTTCGACTTGATTAGCATGTCATCAATTTATACTTCCATGGTCTTACCGATATGATCGTGGAACATACGATTGACCAATCGCTGATACGTTGCACCTGCATTCTTTAATCCAAACGACATGACTTTGTAGCAATACGTCCCTCTGCACGTTATGAATGACGTTTTTTCCTGATCGTTGAGGTCCATCAATATTTGATTGTACCCTGAATATGCATCAAGGAAGGTGAGCACTAAGGGTGTCTAACGGCCTGGTCCGGTCCGGGACCGGTACTGGGCCAAAAAAAATTCAAAATCGGGGTTTAACCGGTCTACCGGTCCGGTCCTAGCCGGTTTAAAAAAATGGTGCCGGATCGGGACCGGTTCCGACGACCGTTAAGCCGGTCGGTCCCGGTCCGGTCCGGCCGGTTTAACGGTTATTTTAAATTTTTTTAGTTTTTTTTTTGGCAAATAAAGTTAAAATTTGAAAAACTTAACAATTTTAAACACCATTTGTGATAATTATGTAAATTATATTTTTTAATGAAATAAAATAGTTACGTAAATTATATTTTTAAATTTATTAATGTAAAGTAAATAAATAAACACAAAACAAACGTTTATTGAAAGGGAAATACATAACTGAAATGAGAAAACAAACTAGAAATTGAAAAATTACAAAGATACTAAATAAACTAGAAATTCGAAAATACATAATTGAAATGACATAGATATTCCCTTAGCCATCTCTTTAAATTTTCAATCACGCGGAATAAAGCCATTTATTCTATCCCATTCGGTTTTGTGACGTTTTTCTAAGTGTTGCCTAAACTTTCCCGTCCCTCCATTGTAGTTGCCAGTGTAAATTTGCCACTCTTTGTTACAGAGTCTACATTTAGCTTTCTGAGTTTCAGTATCTTCCATAATAGGTTGCCACACTATAGAACGACGTTTTCGTTCCGCATTTCTTGTTTCACTAGGACAGGGGGCAGCGGGAGCTTGATTTTCAGCCATTATAATTGTTTGGATTTTGGAAGAAATTTAGAATATAGCCTTTGAGAGTAATTTGAGAGATAAATTGATAGAAAGTGCTAAATTGTGTGATATAATGATGAAATATTAGAGTATATATAGATAAAAATAGGTTAGAGTATGGGGGCGTTTAGGGGGGTTATAGGCAAATATAGCTGTTTTTGGCCGTTGGCCAACGACTATATTTGAAAGAGAGCCATTGGCCCAAACTGCCGGTCCGGTCCGGTTCCGGCCCGGCAGTTCGGGCCAAATATATATTTTTTTATTTTTCCATTGTGTTTTATTTAAAATGGTGGAAACTTTGAAAAATATTACAACAAAATATTATTAAGTTTTTACTTGTACATATTACATATGTTTGGAATGTTTAGTTTATTTCAATGTTTAAAGTTTAAACTTAGAATTAAAAAACTTGTAGTATTTTTTTATACTTTGAACTTTGAAGTAATGAAAATTTTGAAGTGATGATTCAAAGTTCAAACTTTTGAATTAATTTGTTAAGTTCAAAATTCAAACTTTGAATTAATTTTAGTAAATTCAAATTTGAACTAATTTACAAACTAGTAATTAATTGTAGTATTTTTTGCGCAAACTATAAATTAAAAATAAAAAGTATGAAGACAATAGTTGTGATTGAATTCCAAGACTTGGAGCAATTTTATTGAATTGTTTAAGACATAAGTAGTGCAAATTACATCTAAACTTCAAACTTGTAAATTCAAAATTCTTATTTAGAAAATTACATTCTTTTAAACATATTAGCTAGTTTCTTGAGGATAGTTGTAGGCTTTTCTTTAGGAACTGGCCGTTGTTGATCTTGTTCATCATCTCCTTCTGGTTCTTCGTCTTCTTCTTCTTCTTCTTCTTCATTGCCGGTTTGACTCCCTTCACTTGTTCCGTCGCTCAAAATTTGATCGAGATATGCTTTGCCCTTTTCCTTAGTAAGTTCTGGTAGATCAAAGTTTCTTCGCTCTGCTCTGATCCAATCCCTGAATAAAACTCTTGTCTCCATTGCCTCCTCCTTCAACGAATATCTGTGATCTCCAATTTGAAATCTTCCTTGGCTAAAAGCGCTTTCCGATGCAACTGATGAAGCTTGAATTGTTAATATATCCCGGGCCATTTTTGCAAGAATTGGAAATTGCAATTCTTGATTCTTCCAATAATCTAACAAATTCTTAGTTCCAAAGTTGTTAAGTTTCTTTGGATATTGAATTAAATACACTTGGAACTCGCTGTATTCCTCCCCGTACTCGTCCTGTTCTGAAAGCAACTTTTCGTCAAGTCCCCCAAAAGTGCTCATCCCCGCATGTGAAGAACTTTGCCCGGTGGATAGTATTGGTTCCGTTGGTGTAGCAGTGTCTGCCCAAGCTCTATACTTTACAAAAACAGCCACGGTATCTGCATAAACTGTAGCAACAGCCTTGTCTACACTTGGATACCAATTAGTAGCAATTTCAATAGGATTAATTTCTAAATTTGCATATACTTCTCTAACAAGTCGTTCAGTTAACTTAATTTTAAAAGCAGGATGCAACGCAGAAGCAATATAAAAAAGAGGAGGAATTGGAAAAAAATATTTTCTAAATTTTTCAATCATTAACTCTACAGCCGGTTTGTAAACTTCATATTGCTTATACATTTTCAATAATTTTGATATTCCAGCTATATAATATAACATGGTAGGAGTAGTTGGATAATATTGACCGGAAAATTTTAAAGTAGCTTGATAAAATTTTTGTAAAAACTGAAGAAGATGTTGAACAAGTTGCCAATCCTCATCTTTAAGGTGATAGATTTCCATAAAATGTTTATTATACATTTGAGAAATAGGCACTCTATAGTCATAAGCGACAGTCAATGCATCATATAAAGTGTTCCACCTACTACAAACTTCCTTTGGGACTCTCCTAATTGGCATTCCTAATTCTACACATTTTCTTTCCCATTCTCGTCTTCTTTCTTGATTTTTATTTCTAAAAATATAAGTAATATCTATCTGCACCTTTTTGATGATGTCGTTAAAAAAGGCAAGACCATCTCTTACTACTAAGTTGTAAATATGACATGCACACCTAACATGAAAAAATTCAGCAAAAGGGGGGTTCAAAATAGGTATCAAGTTCCTAAGTGCATCTGTGTTGTTTGTAGCATTATCTACCATAATACTAAAAACTTTGTTAGATAAAAAGTACGTACGACAAACTGATGAAACTTTATTACAAATATAATTTTCCGTGTGTGGTTCATCAGCAACTTTATAAGCAATAATACATTTTTGAAATACCCAATCAGGATCTATCTAATGAACAGTAATAGTAATATAATCACATCCATCATTAGAACGACCCATATCCGTAGTAAGACATACTCTAGTGTCAAAGTTATCAAACATATATCGCAAATAATCCTGATATTCGTTCTTAAATTTAATAATATCATTTTTTAATAGTAGTTCTTGGAAAACCATGAAAAGAGGGATTATATATAGACTGAACATAACGAACAAAACCAATAGAAGAAGGAAAACTATAAGGTAAACCCTCGAGGGCAACTAGTTTAGCAATAGCTTCCCTATCCTTTTGTTTATCATAAGTAAGAAGCCCTCCTGTTGTTTGGTTAATTCTTGTTTGGGTACCCGAAGATTGATCATGCGCTACTCCCCCATGTTCGGTCCCTAAATATATACCACCCGACCGCGTTGACCATTCTTTAGGATGTTTCTTTTGTAAGTGGACCCTAAGTTTACCCGTCCCACCCTCATTACCCCCAGTTTTAAAAACCCACACTTTATCACAAATCCCGCATTTGGCCGTCTGTGCTGCAACATTCTTTGATGCAAATTGCCACACCTCAGATCTATCCTTACGTTTAGCCGGTATTCTAGTAGGAGGTTCAGGAGGCAAGTCAGACTGAACTTCGGGTGGACTAGCTTGAAATTCAGGTGTTTCTTCTAAATTAACCCCGCTTTAATTCCCATATTGTGTTTCTAACATTTCGTGATCAAGTATGTTATCAGCGCTAACATTATGATAATATTGAGAATCATCTATGTGGGTGAACTGATTAGAACTACCAGCAATTTCTTTACCCCTATTTCCCCCTACGACCACGTGCCCGCCCCCCACTACTAGTTCCAATTGAACCTCTTTGAGACATAATAATAGCAAATAAAATAAATATATATGACAAAAAAATAATAAAAGAGTAGAAGTAGGAACGACCAACCAAATATAACCGTATAATTGAGGTGAAGTTGAAACTTGAGCCTCCACTTCAATTAATTAGTTGAATACTTGATAATCGAAAAATTGCAAAAATAGCCAAATTGATATTTCAACTACGTAGCGCCTCCAATTGACCCAATACTTGATATTTGTAAACTTCACCAAATAGCCAAATATAACTTTGATAGAAACTCCAAATAGAACTTGATAAAGTAGCCAAATTATAAATTTTTAACAAATAGCCAAAGTAGAATAATAGCAATATTGTAGAAAATTTGAGAGAATTAGAGAGAATTGGAAGATTTGTGTGAAAAATATGATGAAATAATGGGGGTATTTATAGAAAAAAAATAGTTAGGAGTGGTTATGGGGTGGTAGAGGGGGTGAAATTGGCCGTTTTTGGCCGTTGGACAACGGCTAGGGGATGCCCATCGGTTAGAAACGGCTAGAATGCAACATATTTTTCTTTTTTTATTTTTATTTTTTGGACCGATCCGGTCCGGCCGGTTCCGGTCCAAATTTATACCGGTTCATCCGATTTTTTTTCGCGAGACCGTTTCGGGACCGGGGCCGGGGCCCGTTAAGGACCAACGGTCCGGTCTGAACCGGTCCGGTCAAAACCGGACCGTTAGTCACCTTAGTGAGCACCTCGTGCCCGGCGGTTGCATCAATCAACTGATCTATCCGGAGAAGAGGATACGAGTCCTTCGGATAGGCTTTGTTTAAATCAGTGAAGTCAATGCAAACTCGTCATTTCCCATTTTTCTTAGCCACAACGACCGCGTTGGCTAACCAGTCTGGATATTTAACTTCGCGTACAGATCCAATCTTCAGCAGTCGATCAACCTCATCGTTTATGATTTGATTCCGAAAAGCTCCCTGTGGGCGCTTCTTCTGCTTCACCGGAAGGTGGTACGGATCAACTTTCAAATTGTGAGAGATAATTTCTGGAGAAATACCCGTCATGTTTGCATGCGACCAAGCGAACGTCGTATGCTGCTCCTTGAGGAATTGAAGGACATCTCCTCGGAGGCGTTCATTTAATTCTGCCCCTAAGTAGACCTTCCGCTCTTGCATGTCCGCGAACAGTTCTTCTGGTTCTAAAGCTTCCACAGTCGATGTATAATTTTCCCGTGCCTCTAGCTTTGTGATAAATTACGGGACCTGATACTTTGCTTCTTCATTTGCTGCATCAGATCCCAGTTGCTGTGATTGCTATTTATTTTCTTCGAGCAGCTTGAGGGCCACCGAATAGCAGTCTCGAGCAGAGCGTTGCTCTCTTCGTATCTCGCGTATTCCCCATTCTGATGGGAATTTCAATACCTGATGATATGTGGAGGGAACAACCTGCATTTCATGGATCCATGGTCTTCCAAGGATAATGTTGTAGGCCATGTTTCAGTTGACAATTTGGAACACCGGCCGTCTCCTTTGCTATCCCCTCGACAAGAGTTGTGAGAGTAATCTCGCCAAGGGTCTTCTCACTTGAGTTATTAAAGCCGGAGAGAACTCGCTACACTGGCACGATCTTCTCCATTAGTTGCATCTCTTTGACAACTCGTGATTGAATGATATTTGCAGAACTGCCCACATCAATGAGCACTCTTTTGATATCAAACTCTGCCACGCGCAATGTTATGACCAGCGCATCAACATGTGGGAATTACAAGCCATCTGTATCCGAATCTTCAAACGTTATTATTTCTTCTGGCCGTGGACGCTTGGTCTTTGTAATAAAGACCTTTGTGTATTTCTTTGCTGTGAAAACAACGGAGTCAACTTCGATCCCGCCCGAAATAACGTTGATTGTCTTCTTTAGGGAAGATGCTCGTGGAGGGCCAGATTTGTTTTGCTGAGCCTTCGCATGAGTTTGCTTTCCCTTTTTGGTTAGAAGTTCCTTCAAGAATCCTTGTTTTAATAAATGTGCGACCTCGTATCTTAAGGCCTTGAAATCTTCAGTGGTGTGACCGTGGTCACGATGAAATTCGCACCAAAGGTCCTGATTTCTCTTACTTGGATCGGTTTTCATGTCCTTTGGCTACATGACCTTTTCACCCATATCTTTAAGGGCTGCAATCAGTTCAGTTATTCTGCGTTGAAGTTTGGTAGACTTGGGGCTCCACGAGTACTTGACTCTGAATCGTCTCCTCGTGCTAGTCCTTTGTTATTGCGACCGCGCCCTTTAGAATTGTTGCGTGATCGGTCAGGGTACGGTTCATAACGTACATCCGACCTTTCCGACTCTATCTTCCCGCCAGAGCCACCGCTTCGTGATTTATTCTTTCCTCCGGCACTAGTTCCTATCAGCTTGTCTTCATCAATGCGTACTTTGGAGTTGTAGTGATTGTATACATCTGACCAGTTGGCTGCTGGGAAGTCGCGAAGAGATTCGTATAGCCTGCGCTTAGCTTTTGAGCTTTTGACATCCAAACTGTTTGTGAATGCAATGGCCGCCCATCTGTTCGGTACCTTGGGCAACAACATGCGCTTCCGTTGGAAACGATCCACATATCTTCGGAGAGATTCGCCAGGCTTTTGCTTGATTTCAAAGATGTCTTCCACGCGAGTTTCCGTCTTCTGGGAGCCTGTGTGGGCTTTTACGAACAATTCAGCCATCTCCGCGAAAGACCCAATAGAGTTTGGTGGCAACATTGAGTACCATCGTAGAGCTCTATCCGCTAGGCTCTCCACGAATTTCTTCAATTGCACTGATTCAATCTCCTCATCGGTAAGATCACTTACTTTTATAAAATTTCTAAACATCATGAGATGATCATTGGGGTCAGTTGTCCCACGATATCTCGAAATGTTTGGCATCTTGAATGTTTTTGGTATTGCCTTCGGTGCTGCTTCCTTCTTCAAAGACCTTTGCGAGTAGCGTTGAACGTCAATTTTCTTCAATGTGGGTGGAGCGCCTGGTATTTGATCAATTCTCTCGTGGAGAGACTTTTGAAGTGCTTCTTGGCTCTCTTTGAATTGCTTGGTGAGTGCCTCCATAACGACGCTCATTTCAGTGGATACCACTGATCCTCCATTTTGATTTTGATTTGCTTGGGTTGCTGGATCCATGGTTCCTCCGTTGTTGGCCGCATTTTGTTCTCCATATTGCCTTGAAGTGTGTGAAGAAGGAATATCTCGACCTTGGGCTGCAGGATCAGTCCCCGTAACTAATGGGATTTGCCCTCGAAGAGAATTGATCGCCTCATTTATTCCTATGTTGGCCTCCGTTTGTTGTTGCATAAACTCAAAGATTGTTTGTTGGAGATTCCTTTGATCTTGGGGTGGCGGACTGTGTCCTACACGACGCATTCCAGGGGAGAGACTTCTATGCCATCGTCTTCTAGGCGGGGTTCTGCTCTGAGAGTGTTCACGCCTGTTCTGTTGCCTACTTGGTCGTTGGGAATAACGTTCTTGCCTGTCGGACGAGTAATCTGGAGAGTAATTAGAGCTTGATGGAGGAGTACTTACTTGACTTGCGCACACCATAGTTCCTTGTGGATCGCTTTCTTCCATGTTAGTTACAAACAAAAGATCGATAGAAAAAAATACAATGCATGAAAAAGATAAACTATTAACCTATAGAGGCTATTAACCGGCTCCCACTGTGGTCGCCAAATTATTTAACCTAGATCCAATTTTAGGCCAATTAACAATTAAATTTGTATTTGCGGAGTCACGATAAGTAGTTTAGATTAAGAGTTTAGCCGATTTAAATACAGGATTGCATTAATTACAAGATTATGAATATATATGCACGATTTTCGATGGAGATGTAATGATAATTAACGATGATTTGAAAGTAATATGAAATAATTGAAGATAAATAAGATTAAAGCGCGAATTAAATAGGTAGAAGGAACCGTATTAGATCGCTTGATCTCGGTGAGGATCCCTTGATATTAATTACGCTTGAAGACTTGAGAACGAAATATGCAGTAATGTAAATGATGAACAGTAGTGAGCGAGAGTAAAGAGAGTATTTTATTGATATTGTAGATAGAGAAGAGAATGTATGTTACAATGATTCGAAAACAAACGCTATATATAAATTTTGCTAGGCAGCAGTTGGGTATGTAACCGCTGGGTAGCCGTTGCCCTTGTAACCATTCATTGAGCAGTTGCGTTTGAACAGATAATTGTTCATTCAAATCACATCGATTTGGAGAAGCGTCACGTAACTGCCTTGGGCCTGCTCGTGGTAACCGCCTAGCCAGTCATCTGTCCGTTAGATGTCTGTCCGAGGAAACCTCTGCCCGTGCCACGTGGCAGACACATGTCCCGTGCCATGTGGCAAACACGTGTCGCTCTTTTAAGTGACGACGGTTTTTATCCAATACACTATCTATAAAATTAAAAATATTTACCCGACATACCCATTTATAACCGTATACCTTTGTTATACCTTATATGTGTATATCTTTATGGTATACTACATAAATTATGATACACAAATCTGGATGGGTAGGGTGGTTATATAGTTTTTGGGTAGTGCATGTAAATATGAAACTTATGTGTAGAAATAGGTAAATATTTTACTTTTGATGAGTATTTTCATAAACCTTCCTTATATATATTTTTAGTCTTTCATAATATTTATATCTCTTCATAAAACTCTACTTTTTCTTTTAAGAATAACTACTGCCAAAAATAGTTGGGGAAAAAAGTAACCAGTTATATCTTAAACTTCTACAATAACGAATATTGGAGACCTAATATTTCTAATAACCACGATAATTAATTTAAAATAGAAAAACCAGAGCAGACAAGAAACTAAATTTCCTAATAGTCATCTATAAAACCAAGAGACATAATAATTTTTGAGCTCGACTGCCTAAGGGTAAAAGAAAATATTTTTGTGTACCTCTCCCGATCCACTTTATTTGACACTTTATTTGATGTTTTAACCGTTTTTTTTCATTATATTTGACTTTTCAAAAATCAAGAACGTACTAATTATTATTTTTTCAAATACTACCCTTACCAATAAATAATTAATATAATCAATTACATAATTTATTAATGCTAAAAAGAAAATTCTTTAATATGTGTAAAATCTATCCAAAATATCAAATTAAGTGGACTAGAAGAAGTATTATGGTCACTAGCACGTCTTAGTACTTTAAAAAGTGTGCCCGCGAGCCAAAGCTTTTTACATTATGAATTGAGGTGTAAGCGTAAGATAGAATCTTTATATCTTTCTTCATTCAAATTCATGGGGTATATATTGTTATTAGTTCGTTTAGAATCAGACATTTAAATTTGGAAATAATTGAACAGTAAAATTACTAATCTACCTTTAATGAAATGATCTGCCACACAAATATTTATAATTTATTTAGACCACAAGTCTCAAGAATCTTCCTTTCTTTCTTAATCTTGTGCCAGCTTAAACTTTGTCACATAAGTAAAACATATGGAGTATTAAATTATTTTATGAATTAATATGATTAGAATAAATATTTAAAAAGTATATTTCGCAAAAAAAATGTAGAAATTTAAGAAAATTAAGAGAAATTAAAAGAATAAATGGTAAATATATATGTCTAGGGTTGCTACTAATTAAAGCTATTGGACTTTTCTCCTCAGCATGCAAAACTTTAGTTCGTTTTGGATAACAAGATGTTTTTGCAGCCTTAGAGGACGGTTGTGTTTGTCCACTCGAGTGTTTAAGTCTTTCATGATACTATACGGGTGAGTGTCCCACTCCACTTAGGTGCAATGCTGAATTGACAAATTCAATGTACGTAATTGTCTGATGGTTTTGCTAGAGTTGATCTAGTTTGAATGAGTTAATAACTTCATCTCAAAGTATGGCTTAGGGCTAAGAATAGGTGGATCTAAATGATTGAAATAAAACTGATTAAATATAAAATATTAGTCTTATTAAATAATGAAGGCTCGATGGCTGAGCGAAAGTTTGATAAACTTTGATAACATTGCGCGGGACTAGATAACCTTTAAAAATAAGATTATGATAAATAAGAAAGAAAGTAAATATCCTGATTATACGGCCTCTTGGCCTATCGAGAATAATACTTTTTAAGCCATGTAATATTTCAGTTATTTGGGATGACAGTTCCTTCCATGTATTCAAGGGTGTACATTCCTTTTCCAGCAAATCCCCCTGATGTTATACGGCCCTTCCCAATAGGTTAAACAGATAAATTTAGTGGAGGGTCATATACAATAAAGTAAATACAAAGAAAGTAGTTGAAAGAAATAAAAGAGATGTATTATTTCTTTAGAATATGCGGATTCGTAATGGATCTATTGTGTCGAATACAATATAGGAGAGTATATATAGCCTTAGATTTACCTCAATCCTAATTATGGTAAAATACTATGTTTATAGGTCGTGGACTTATTACACAAGGCGGTGATACAAGGTTTATCCTAATTAGGAGATTACTATTCCTAAGGCGGCTGAGTGTATGCCTTTTGGCTCTGGACCCGTGCCTAATGAAATATCGTGGCTGAGACAGACGTGTTTCCTCAGCGCCCGATAACTTATAGAGTAAGTATTGTCTCTGTCAAGCGGAATCGTACTCTGTAATAATAGATAGTTTATTTTTACCCACACTTAGTATCTTAAATTCTTGATGGACTATCATCTCCTGCGGATGAACGCATAGTAGGAGATCCCGGGAAATAAATATCCAAATTAAAAATCTCAACCATTGCATCCTCTGAAGTAAATATGTAATGCTGACATATACTAATGGAGTAAGTTGCAAAACAACAAAATCACCAGGTGTTTCCATAACTTCAGGCTGTTTAACCTAAGTCCGATTTTAGGCCAATTAACAATTAAATTTATATTTGCGGAGTCACGATCAATAGTTGAGATTAAAGATCTATACCATAAATAAGATAACACTAATGTAGAGCATTAAAAGTAAAGCGTAAATGTAAGTAAGGAAGAGTAAACGTATCGTATTCCTTGATAATTGATAATCACCGCGTTGGATGACTCAGTTGTTGAGACAATGATTAAGGTAAGAATACTGGAAGTATTTTGATAATTGAAAAAGCAAGAGTATTTTATTGATCAAGTATGCAGGAAGTAAAAAATTGTTACAATCGGCTAAAACAAATGCTATTTATAGGCTTTGGATGGCGCCTGTTGATGTAGTAGCCGTTGGGCACGGAGCCGTTCAGATGAATAACCGCTGGGCATCTTATCCTGAAAGGTTGTAACCGCTGGGTGACCGTTTGATGAATGATCGCATCCAATACTGCTGACAACCGCTTGTTCAAATTACGCTGACTGTTGATAAATCCGGTAACTTCCTCGGGTCTGCCCGTGGGAAATGTCTGTCCGGAGAACGTCTGTTCGGTGACTGTCTGTCCGGTGACATGTCAGCTCATGCCACGTGGATGACACGTGTCACTTGTCAAGGTCCAGTCAGTCTTTATCCAATACAGATAGTCCCCGCACTTCTCGGGCAGAGTATCTGTCCGAGGAGTGGATAAGAATTTTTTGATTTGGCGGGAAACCCTTATAAACTTTTCACCTTCAGATGACGCAATCCTGATGACGTGCGACTCTGATCCGATTGATGATAAGCCTCTGTGACGTGCGCATTAAATGCGCCTCCTGAAAAAGTAACTGTAACCTGCACGTCTGTGGTACTACAGTTTACACGGAAATGACTACTGCGTTCCCCGAGGGTAAGAAGCAATGATTTTAACCGTCCCTTTCCACGTGCGCACGTCGCTTGCTGATTACGAAGTGACTGCAGCTTTCCCGGGTAATGATAATGCTACAAAGCATTGATTAACCCTACTCCCTTCATCGACGGCCAGGTCTGAGTGTGGATTACTTGATATCCTCCACGTGTCTTCGAGGGAAGTTGGGGATTTGTACCAGGACTCCTATAAATAGGAACTCACTTGACGAGAAACCTTTTACCTACTCTTATTTCTTCTGTATTGCTCTTTGAAAGAAAACCCTTGAACCAGCTTTTGAATTTTCCTTGGCAATTCCATTCTTCTTCTGAAAATATGTCTTTAAGATCCAGAAGGAATCTAAATTTCGACGCTGTTGGTAGTTCGACGGCCACTCCTAGGCCGCGGGCTTCTCAGGCTACTGCTGCCGAGATAATCCCTAAAAAGTGGGGCGAGCTTGAGGCAGATTGCAACGTGAAGTCCTTCCATAATAGGGAAGGCGACACGCGCAACTGGCCAGCATACAGGTTTAAGTCAGGGATCACGACGGAAGTGATCCCTCGTGTGAGGATAGATTGTGACTGGGATGATGAAATCCCTTTACTTCCAGTTGCTGACGGGGAGAACATCACCTCCCATAGACCTGGGTGGACAGCCATGGGCACTTACCCATTTACGGTGGGGTGTAGGCTGCCTCTGCATCCGGTGCTGGAGAGGCTTTGCAGAGAATATCTTCTCTGCCCGGTGCAATTGAGCCGTAGTGTGTACAGGATAGTCACACTCTTAGACTGGTTCGCGGCTGAGACTGACCAATCCTTCGAGTATAAGCATTTCATTTCTCTGTACAGCGTCCAGATTTTTAAGGACGGCTATGTGAATGTTAGGATGCGCGGACAAAAGGGCTTGGTGCGCAGCTCTGAGGATACCAGTGACCGAGGTTGGGTGCACCGATATCTTTTCGTGCGCTCCTCGGCCTTGACGTTTGACGATAAGGCGCACCTTCCAGAAGTCTGGAACAAAACACATAAGTCCCAGAGTTTTTGTGTGTATATCTCGTCTTTCCTTCTTCTTCTACCCTTCACCTGAACTTCTTCGTGCAGCGGCCAAGCAACCCTACGACAGGTTCATAACTATAGATGAACTGAGGGCGTGGGTTGAGCCGATTTTGGCGAACTTCGAACCAGAGAAGAGAGAGTGGTCACACTTTGCTTCTCATAAGGGTCTGACCGTAAAACACCACGGTGAGGATATCCCCATCCTTTTGTTAGCCTTTCTTCTTCTTGTGACTGACCGTTCTATCTTTGTTGCAGGTTTGGGTACTTCAGGAAGCTTTTTCCCTGCTCCTCCTCAGGACATACCTGCTGAACCTGTTGCCGACCCCCTTGCTGACGCTGAGGCTATATTGGCTTCGGCCGGCGCCCTGCGTAGCAGGGAGAGAGGCGAAGCGCTTCTGTCCGAGGAGTTGAGCCCCTTGAAGAGGAAGAGGAAAAGCCACGGCGAGAGTGGAACGCGGAAGAAGTCTGCCCGTAAGGCTTCCGCCGCTGCTGGACAGACCTCGTCGGCTGGTGGCGATCCTTCAGCTAGGGCGAGTGCCCCAGAGCCCATGGAAGCAGATACCGGAGCCGCCGCTGAAGTCCCCGAGTCCGTACGGGGAGAGGGTCTGCCCCAAGAGGTCATACACCTGTCGGATACTGAAACAGAGGCAGACGTTCCTCTTAGGCGGAGACCTTACCTCCGCAGTGATGAGAGAAGGGCCGAGGAGGAGGCCGTCCGACCCCCGCCAAGGAGTCCCCGAGTTGGTGACGGGGAGGAGGCAGGTCCTTCTCGTGCGGACAAGGGCAAAAGGAAGGTTGGTGAAGAAGAAGGAGAAAAAGAAGGAGAGGGAGCAAGAAGAGAAGAAGCCGGGGGAGAGGCCAGGGAGGAAGCCTCCCAAGAAGATAGCCAGGGTCCTCGAGTTTTTCGTTTTGAGGACTTTGAAAATGTGGCTTTTGAGGGAGCCAATCCGGTCTTCCTTCGCGAATGTGAGACTATAGACCCGGAGGCGGAAGGTGATTCTAACCTTTCGTCCTCAAGGCTTGTTTGGCGGTCAGCTATTGCGGGGCAGACGGAGCTAAGCGACATCAAAGGGGTTCGCTACAAGTTTGGGCCGACCTACCCCTCTGAACAGGCGAGGGAGCCCAAGCTTTGTGAGAGGAAACATACCCTGAGACTTTCCCCTGAGGTCAACTTGGTGGCCAGCCCGCGTAGCTTGGTGAAAGCAGTTTCCTCGCTCTTCGGACCTCGAGAAGAGTGGGTGCTAAGAGACTTAACCGACGAGGAGCTGGCTTTCCAAATTGCCTCCGATTCTGCCCGGGTAAGCTTTTCCCGCTTTGTTATTTAGAAGTAATTGCTAACCCAGGATTTTTAATCATGACCTGCTTTATGTTTCAGTCAAGCATGCTAGCCGCTGAAATCATGTTCCGCTCCCGGCTGAATAATGCCAATCAAGTTGTAGAGGTGAAGAGAGAGCTGCTCGAGGCTCTGAAGGATAACAAAACCTTGATCGAGCAGTGGGGTTTCCTTGGTAGGGAAGTTAATCGGTTAACGGATGTTAACAACAACCGCGTTGAGCAGATCGACGCTCTTACCAGGGAAAAGGACCGTCTTTCTGAAGAGAAAGAGGGGTTCGCACGCTCTGTTCGGAGTTTGGAGAGGCTCCTTGAGGAATGCCATGATAGTTTGAACGATGCTCGTGACGAACGTGCAACTCTTGAGCTGAACCTGCAAAGGGCAAATGAAGAGTCGGCCAAAGCCCGTTCTAATCTCCAAGCCGCCAAAGATCAGGTTACCCAGTTAATGAGTGTTCAGGCCACATTGACTAAGGATCTGGCGAACTTGCGAGATCAATCAGAAATTAAGGCCAAGCTTGCTGCCCTTGAGGCCAAGCGCACATTGTTAATGCAAATCCGGTCTGGGCAGGTTGATGTCGACGAGATGCTGCAGGCGACCAAGAGTGCTGTTCGACGAGTACAACAAGCATTGGCTCTCTCTCCTGAAGAGTCGAGCGGCGGTGATGATGATGAAGAAGATGAAGAATCAGGGAGTGACGATGGGACTAGCGGAGCTGGTGCGTTGAGTCCCGGTCATGGCCCTTCAAATTGATGTCTTTTCTGAGCTGATATATTTTTGTTCTGTCCGGCGAGAGCCGGACTTACTTGTTGGATGGACAGAAGTCTACTAGAGACTGTCTGATCCTTGGCCGGTACGTTTGGCCTTTTATACACTCTGCGAACTTCTGTCAGCCATTCTTGGCACTTTATTAATTCACAGTTTAATGTATATATGCAATTTTAGACCCCTTCAGTGACTATGTTTAGTTTGAATTTTTGATCCTTCTGTATGCATATGCTTGCGGCTTTCATGCCTTATGACGGGGAACTGCTTTCCAAACTTTACTAAGTTCGTACTTTCTTGAGTCCTCCCAAATGTGTTGAACTTACCCCTTTACTAAACGAGGGTCGCAATTTGTAGGTAACTTGACCGAACCGTGGTCGTTTAGAACTCTGGCCGAGTTGTTTGGCTTTGTGAACGACTCCTCTTATTTTCGTGGAAGCCTTGTCACATGAGGGTTTTATTTTGTGAATGACTTCTCTTATTTGCCGTGGAAGTCCTACCAAGCAAATTAAAAATTTGCTGCCTTTAAGTAAGGTCTTCTGCCTGTATGAAGGTCTTTTGCCTGTACGAAGGTCTTTTGCCTGTACGAAGGTCTTTTCTGGCCTATGGGGCCCTCACCACCTCCCTTGTTTTCATGTTGGAACACGTAAAGTGACAATATGAAAAGAGTTTTCGGTGAGCTGTTTATTGAACACATATAACCAAACGAGGAGTGTGTCCGTTGTGGGATTTGAACCCACAGCCGCGAAGTTGAAGAACTTCGAGCTCTGCCAGTTGAGCTAAACGGACCTGGCCTTGTTCAGGCCGTTAGTACCATTTAGGAAGAATATATAACAAAAGGAAGAACTTTTGTGTAAAGACAAAAGTAAACATTGCTATATAAGCACAAAAGTAAAGGCTTGTATGTACGGACAGAAGTAGCAAACTTTTATGCAAGGGTAAAAGAAAGTACTTCTATGTAAAGATAGAAAAGGTAAGTGTAGAATGACTAACCGTCCCAGTCGTTTAGAAGTGATACCTTTTGAGATGCACTACATTCCAGCTGTTCGGGACGATTGAACCGTCTGGCCGTGCCAAGCGATAAGACCCCTTGCCGGCTGAAGCGATCACTTTGTAAGGTCCTTCCCAGTTAGGGCCAAGCTTCCCCGAATTCGTCTCTTGTGTGCTCTGGGAAACTTTTCTAAGTACAAAGTCCCCGACTTGGAAGCTCCGTACGCAGTCCCCGATTGTAGTACTTCTCGACTCATTCTTTTTGCGCCACCACTCGTACGAGGGCCAGTTCTCTGCGCTCTTCGAGGAGATCCAACTCTTCGGATAGATTGATTGAGTTTGACTCTTCAGTGGCATGCGCATATCGCAGACTGGGTTCCCCTATCTCGACGGGAATCAGAGCGTCTGCGCCATATACTAGAGAGTAGGGAGTTTCGCCGGTACTCATTTTTACTGTGGTGCGGTAAGCCCACAATACTCCTGGCAGTTCTTCAACCCAACATCCCTTCGCCTGGTCGAGGCGCTTTTTAAGAGATTCAACGATGATCTTGTTGGTAGATTCGGCCTGCCCGTTGGCGACAGGGTGATAAGGAGAAGAGGTGATTCTCTTAATGTGTAAATCGTCGAGGAACCTAGTCACTTTCTGGCCGACGAACTGCGGACCGTTGTCCATGACTATTTCCTTGGGTGCTCCAAAGCGACAAATGACAAAGCGCCAAAGAAAGTCGATGACTTCTGTTTGCCGTATCTTTGAGTATGCTGCCGCCTCAACCCACTTTGTGAAATAATCGGTGATGATCAGCAAGAAACGCATTCCCCTTGGTGCCGTAGGAAGAGGACCAACGATGTCTATTCCCCACTTCATGAAGGGCCACGGGGAAATTATCGAATGCAACGGCTCGGCTGGCTGATGGAGGAGGTGGGCAAATCTCTGGCACTTGTCACATTTCTTGACATATTCATTTGCATCCTTCTCCATTTTATCCCAATAGTAACCTGCGCGTATCAGCTTTCGAGTCAACGCCTTTCCACCGGAGTGATTTCCGCAACAGCCTTCGTGTACCTCTCACATCACGTAATTAGTCTGATTTGGCCCAAGGCACTTTGCGAGAGGTCCTGCGAACATTCTGCGGTACAACTCACCATTGAGGATGGTGTACCGAGCTGCCTTTATTCGTAGTTTACGGGCAGCCTTCGCATCTGCGGGGAGAGTCCCGTGGACGAGATAATTTGTTATCTCATTCCTCCAATCCCAGGTAGTGTTGATGGTGTTGACTTCAAACTTATCTTTGTCCATGGTTGTATAGAGAAGTTGAACAATAGCTGAAGAGCTAGCCGCCCCCATCTCCGCGACGGATCCCATGTTCGCAAGAGCATCAGCTTTGTGATTCTCTTCTCGTGGAATTTGAATTGCTTCCCAGTTGTCGAACTGCGCCAGGAGTTCCTTCACTCGGCCGAGGTATGCCAACATCCTGGTTTCTCGTGCAACGAAACCCCCATTGATCTGATTGATCACCAACTGGGAATCGCTTTTCAGTTTGACTATGGTTGCCCCATAGCTTCGTGCCAATTCTAACCCTGCAATAACGGCCTCATATTCGGCCTCATTGTTAGTAATAAAGGGGCATTTGATAGCTTGCCTTACCGTCTCTCCGGATGGGGCAACGAGGACCAGCCCAAGTCCTGATCCTTTCACGCTTGAAGAGCCATCTGTGTGGAGGACCCATGTACCCGGAGCCTGTCCGGCATAGAGAATGGCCTCCTTCTCTGCTTCAGGATATACATTCACACTGAAGTCTGCCACGAAGTCTGCTAAGACTTGCGATTTTATTGCTACTATGGGCTGGTAAGTAATATCGAATTCGGATAATTCTATAGCCCATTTTACCAACCTTCCTGAGAATTCTGGCTTATGCAGGACATTTCGCAAAGGAAAAGTAGTAACTACGACTATAGAATGACTTTGAAAGTAGGGGCGTAATTTTCGGGCAGCAGTTACTAGAGCTAATGCTAATTTTTCTAAAGGTTGATAGCGAGTTTCGGCATCAATTAAAGCTTTGCTAACATAGTAGATATGAAGTTGTTTACCTTTTTCTTCCCGTACTAGTACTGCGCTTACCGATGATTCGGAGACGGCCAGGTAGATTAGCAGCTGCTCGCCTTCCACAGGTGTAGTAAGTAGTGGAGGATTGGATAGATATTTCTTTAGATCTCTCAATGCCTGCTGACATTCGGGAGTCCATTCGAACTCCTTATTTTGCTTCAAGACATCGAAGAAACTTTTGCAACGATCGGATGATCGGGAGATAAATCTCCGTAGAGCCGCTACTCTGCCCGTTAGTCTCATGACTTCTTTTTTGTCGCGAAGTACATCTGGGATTGATTCAATGGCCTTGATCTGAGCGGGATTGACTTCAATGCCTCGCTGAGAAACAATGAACCCCAGAAATTTTCCCGATCCGACTCCGAAAGCGCATTTCTCCGGATTCAATTTCATGTTGTACTGATCCAGAATTCGGAAAGCCTCTTTCAGATGAGCCGGATGGTCTTCTGCCCGTTTGGATTTTATCAGCATGTCGTCAATGTATACTTCCATGGTCTTTCCGATGTGATCATGGAACATTCGATTAACCAGACGCTGGTAGGTTGCACCTGCATTTTTTAATCCAAATGGCATAACTTTATAGCAGTACGTACCTCGACAGGTTATGAATGCTGTCTTTTCCTGGTCCTCAGGGTCCATCAGGATCTGGTTGTATCCGGAGTATGCATCGAGGAAAGTTAACACCTCGTGTCCGGCTGTTGCATCGATCAGTTGGTCTATCCTGGGAAGAGGATAAGAGTCCTTCGGACAGGCTTTGTTCAGATCTGTGAAGTCAATGCAGACTCGCCACTTGCCGTTCTTTTTAGGCACGACAACCACGTTTGCCAGCCAGTCTGGATATTTGACTTCACGTACAGAGCCGATTTTCAACAGCCGGTCGACCTCGTCATTGATTATCTGATTCCGGAAAGCTCCTTGCTGGCGCGTCTTCTGTTTCACCGGGCGGTGGTACGGATCGACGTGCAACCTGTGAGTAATGATATCAGGGGAAATACCTGTCATATCTGCATGGGACCAGGCGAATGTTGTATGCCGCTCCTTGAGGAACCGCAGGATATCTTCCCGCAGGCGGTCGCTCAATTCGGTCCCTAAGTACACCTTTCGCTCTGGCATATCGGCGAACAGTTCTTCGGATTCCAGGGCTTTTACTGTTGGCATGTGATTTTCTTTCTCGTCCATTTTGGTGATGAACTCCGGGACATCGTACTTAGCTTCTTCAGGTGCAGCATCCGGTCCCGGGTGCTGTAATTGCTATTTGCTCTCCTCAGGTAGTTTGAGGGCTACTGAGTAACAATCTCGTGCAGTGCGTTGTTCCCCTCGGACTTCACGTACTCCCCATTCGGATGGGAACTTCACAACTTGATGGTAGGTAGAAGGGACAGCCTGCATGTCGTGGATCCAAGGTCTGCTCAAAATGATGTTGTAGGCCAGATCCGCGTCGACAACATGGAAGGTCGTTTCCTTCACTACCCCCTCGGCTAGAGTGCGCAAAGTGATCTCCCCGAGAGTCTTTTCGCTTGAATTGTTGAAGCCGGAAAGAACCCGAGAGATCGGCACAATCTTATCCGATAGTTGTGTCTCAGTTACAACCCGTGCCTGGATAATATTCGCGGAGCTGCCCGCATCAACGAGCACTCTCTTCACGTCGAACTCCGCCACTCGTAACGTTATGACTAACGCATCAGCATGTGGAAACTGCAGTCCGTCAGTGTCGGACTCCTCAAAGGTGATTACCGCTTCCGACCGAGGTCGCTTGTTATTGGTAATGGACATCTTTGAGTACTTTTTTGCTGTAAAGGTAACCGAATCTACCTCGATTCCACCCGAAATAACGTTGACCGTTCGTTTCGAAGAGGATGCTCGTGGTGGACTAGGTTTGTTTTGCTGAGCTTTTGCGTGAGTCTGCTTCCCTTTCTCTGTCAGGAATTCCTTCAAGAATCCCTGTTTCAACAAATGAGCAATTTCGTACCTCAAGGCTTTGCAGTCTTCGGTAGTGTGCCCATGGTCACGGTGGAATTCGCAGTATACGTCTTGGTTTCGTTTGCTGGGGTCAGTCTTCATGTCTTTTGGCCACCTGACTTTTTCTCCCATATTTTTGAGCACTGCCACGACCTCCGCTATTTCGACATTGAAGCTTGGCAAGCTTGGCAGGCTGACAGACTGGGAATTTTCCCCTCGGGACAGCCCTCTGTTGCTGTTGCTGTTGCGGTTGCGCCTTTTGGTACTGTTACGCGATTGGTCGGGGTATGGCTCATACCGTGCGCCTGACCTCTCCGTGTCCGCTTTTCCTCCTGACCCGCTGCTGCGAGTTTGAGACCTTCCCCGAGCACCTGCTCCGATCAGTTTATCCTCATCGATACGTACCTTAGAGTTGTAACGATTGTAGACGTCTGACCAACTGGCTGCTGGGAACTCGCGAAGAGACTCGTAGAGCCTTCGCGTGGCCTCCGAACTCCTGACGTCCAAGCTGTTGGTGAACGCGATCGCTGCCCATCTGTCCGGTACTTTGGGGAGCATCATACGTTCTCTCTGGAACCGATCCACATACTTGCGAAGTGATTCGTCGGGTCTTTGCTTGATTTCAAAGATGTCTTCTACTCGGGTTTCCGTCTTCTGGGCACCCGTGTGAACCTTCACGAACAGTTCAGCCATTTCTGCGAAGGATCCAATAGAGTTTGGTGGCAGCATTGAATACCATCGTAGGGCTCCGTCTGCCAGGGTTTCTACAAACTTCTTCAGTTGCACAGACTCGATCTCCTCATCGGTGAGATCACTGGCCTTTATGAAATTTCTGAACATCATGAGGTGATCGTTGGGATCAGATGTTCCGCGATACCTTGGAATATTTGGCATTTTGAACGTCTTAGGTATCGCTTTTGGGGCCGCTTCCTTCTTCCAGGGCCGTTGCGAATAGCGCTGAACATCAACTTTCTTCAGCGTAGGCGGGGCGCCTGGGATCTGGTCGATCCTCTCGTGGAGAGCTTTTTGGAGCGCTTCCTGGCTCTCCTTGAACTGCTTGGTGAGAGTTTCCACGACAAGGCTCATATCTGTAGGTGTTGCAGATTCCGCATTTGGATTTTGGTTGGCTGGGTCTGCGGCGCCGCTACCGTTGTTGCGCTCTTCTTCTCGCCTTGAAGTGTGG
Organism: Petunia axillaris subsp. axillaris; assembly: GCA_029990575.1. NCBI lineage: Eukaryota > Viridiplantae > Streptophyta > Magnoliopsida > Solanales > Solanaceae > Petunia > Petunia axillaris. Next base: position 47,800,551 of record JARKNS010000002.1, on the reverse strand, counting down.
GAAGATGGGGTATTGACCCTTGCAGTTGAAGGATTGCTTGCCCGGAGAGAATTTAGTGCTTCGTCGATTCCTCGGTTTATTTCCGTCTACTGCTGCATAAAATCATGGAAAGTTCTGTGCAGGTTCCCTTGGTCAGGGGAGAGACTCCTATGTCGTCGTCTCCCTGATGGAGTATGGCTCTGAGAGCGCCCCCGCCGATTCTGCCTGACCGGTCCTTGGGTCGACTGTTGCCGCCCATCAGACGAATGATCGGAGGAGTAATTGGGAACCAAATTGTGTACGGGTTGCACGTCATCGTTAGATCTATGGGAAGGGGCGTTTACCTGTTGTCCGCCTATAACGGTTTGTTGGGGACTGTTATCCGCCATGTTAGTTACGAAGCAAGGGGGTAAACAGAGATAAATATAATATCAAAAAGTAGAACTTTTAACCTACGAAAGCTATTGACCGGCTCCCACTGTGGTCGCCAAATTGTTTAACCTAAGTCCGATTTTAGGCCAATTAACAATTAAATTTATATTTGCGGAGTCACGATCAATAGTTGAGATTAAAGATCTATACCATAAATAAGATAACACTAATGTAGAGCATTAAAAGTAAAGCGTAAATGTAAGTAAGGAAGAGTAAACGTATCGTATTCCTTGATAATTGATAATCACCGCGTTGGATGACTCAGTTGTTGAGACAATGATTAAGGTAAGAACACTGGAAGTATTTGGATAATTGAAAGAGCAAGAGTATTTTTATTGATCAAGTATGCAGGAAGTAAAAAATTGTTACAATCGGCTAAAACAAATGCTATTTATAGGCTTTGGATGGCGCCTGTTGATGTAGTAGCGGTTGGGCACGGAGCCGTTCAGATGAATAACCGCTGGGCATCTTATCCTGAAAGGTTGTAACCGCTGGGTGACCGTTTGATGAATGATCGCATCCAGTACTGCTGACAACCGCTTGTTCAAATTACGCTGACTGTTGATAAATCAGGTAACTTCCTCGGGTCTGCCCGTGGGAAATGTCTGTCCGGAGAACGTCTGTTCGGTGACTGTCTGTCCGGTGACATGTCAGCTCATGCCACGTGGATGACACGTGGCACTTGTCAAGGTCCAGTCAGTCTTTATCCAATACACATGCGTTAATACAACAAGACGAAATCTAGTGAGTTAGTCACATAGCAGATTAAAGTGTGCATGATTCCCAGCTGGGACCAGAAATAGATGATTCATGGAAGACTGGGCCATAAATATGTTTTGGAGGGTTGTAACTTACTACCCGCGGCTCTTGAGTAACTGATGCTGACTTGTGGATAACAACAAAATCATGAATTTTTGTGAGTGGACGTATATGTTTCCTGGAACAGAAATGGACTTTGAATCTTCAAAGGGACTTAAACATGCAAAAATCAATTTTCTCTTGGATAGTCGTTAGAGTGTATTGGATAAAAACTGACTAGACTTGAAAAGGTGACACATGTCTTCCACGTGGCACGGGCAGACATTTCAACGGACAGACATTCATCACGAGCAGAACTAAAGGAGTTATGAAACACTTCAACAGTCAACACGGTTTAAATGAGCAGTTATTAACATGATCATCCACGATCAATCTATTAATGGTCATTAAGGCAATCATTACAACCCAGTGATTATGACTCCAACGGATACGTGGCCAACAATTACTTATCCAAACGGATCCACGCCCAGCGGTTACAAAAACCCAACGGGTGCCTACCAGGCTTATAAATAGCATTCGCCTTAATCGATTGTACAACAACTTTACTCCGTGTCTACAATATCAATAAGAATATTCTCTCGCTCTTGCTCGGATACTCTCTTTGCTCATATTTTGATTATTACTTTAGTTCTTTGATCGTCTGAAGTGCGACTGGTATCGAAGAACTCTCTCCAAAGACGAGCGATACGATACGGTTACTTTGCTTTGTTTCCGTTTGTGCATTACTTTTATTAGTTCGTATTTGCGTATCGTTCTCGTATTATCATCATCTTAGCTCATCGTATAAACTCTTAATCTCAACTATTGATCGTGACTCCACAAATACAAATTTAATTGTTAATTGGCTTAAAATCGGATCTAGGTTAAACATAGAGGAGTTAATGCTGGTAGATTACCATGTTATGGATGGGAAATCGGCTAAAAGATCCATTAAACTATGAATACTGAAATTTCACTCAAGGGGTTAAACACGAGGTCCACGACACATGCTACGTGGTACACTTCCACGTGCACTCTCTTTTCCCTTTTGTGCTTTTGAATAGATCACCAAACAACCAACGCACGTAGTTCTCTCTCTCTCTCTTATTTGTTGTTTATATATGTAGAGAGAGAAAGAGAGTGATACAATATTGATGCCTGAAACTACTCCATCAGAGCTTTAACCACCCAAAGTACCGACATGTTCACGCTATTCAATACTGTTAAGATTCCTCCGCATTAATTTCATCATCATACATCCTTCACATTAATTATTTTTGTCTATCAAATTCCGTTCTCCTACGCGGTAAAGCTCTGGTAAGTTTCTCACTACTACTCCCTCCGTTCCAAAATGGTTGTCATAATTTGACTTGCAGTAGAATTTAAAAAATATGGTAAAATTTTTAAAACTTGTGGTCCAAAATAAGTAATACATAAATATGTGGCTATAAAGTATTTCATTAAGAATAACGTAGTAATTTCAACTCAAAAATATTTCCAAATTTAGAATTGTTTAGAACGGATTAATAAGAAAACTGCGACAACCATTTTGGAACGGAGGTAGTATATATAAATAATTTCGATTTCCAATACGATTGCGTATGTTTCAATTCTAACACATACTGGCATTACTAAAGGACAACTCATGAACGTGATGGAACCGTATATCATGTTTTCAGTTTCCAAGATTAAATCCTCCGATCAGTAACTGATGCTGACATGTGCATAACAACAAAAATCATGAATTAAGGCGAGCGAACGTAGTACATGTTTCCGGGACCAAAAATTGACTTTGAATTTTCAAGGACTAGAGCGGAAATTAAACACACACACAAACTAAATTCTCTCTAGAGTAGTCCGTAGAGGAGTTAAATGCTTGTAGATAACCATGCTATGGATGGGAAATCGGCAAAAGGATCCATTAAATTTCGAATATTGAAACTCCAATCAAGGGGTTAAACACGAGGCCTGTGGCACATGGTACGTGGTACTTTTGGATGATTAAAGAATACTACCCACCGCTCATTCAATGTTGGCTTCTTGGGAAGCTATCTGTCATCAAACAGATGCATTGACACTGCTTAATTAACACCCACTAATAATATAGAGATACGTGTTAAATTAGTTGTCAGGTTTGTATATTATTCATACATCTTAAGTAAAATTTAATAAGAAGAGGTTTTCATTCATCTATTTTTATACTCCCTCCATCCCAAATTAGTTGTCGCTTTTAGCTTCTTCACGCCCATTAAAAAAATCATTAAATAGAGTGTGTATTTTACTATATTATCCCTATTTAATGTTTGACTATTAAATTTTGTTGAGAATTTATTTAATTATTAAGGGTATAATTGGAAAAGACTAACAATTTTTGTCTTGAAATCCTAAAGTGTCAACTAATTTGGGACACACCATTTTTCCTAAAACGACAACTAATTTGGGACGGAGGGAGTATATAGAATTTTTACACTATATACCCATAAAATTTAAAATACTTATCCATTGTATTAATTAAAAATTACATTACCTATAAAATTAAAAATATTTTCCGACATACGCATTTATAACCACTTTTGTTATATCTTATATGTGTATATCTTTAACGTATACTACATAAATTATGATATACAAATCTGGATGGGTAGGATGGCTATATAGTTTATGGGTAGTGCATGTAAATATGAAACTTATGTGTAGAAATAGGTAAATATTTTACTTTTGATAAGTATTTTCATAAACATCCCTTATATATATTTTTAGTCTTTCATAATATTAATATCTCTTCATAAAACTCTACCTTTTCTTTTAAGAATAACTACTACCAAAAATAGTAGGGGAGAAAAGTAACCAGTTATATCTTAAACTTCTACAATAACGAATACTGGAGACTTAATATTTCTAATAACCATGATAATTAATTTAAAATAGAAAAACCAGAGCAGACAAGAAACTAAAATGATTTTCCTAATAGTCATTTTTAAAACGAAGAGACATAATAATTTTTGAGCTCGACTGCCTAAGGGTAAAAGAAAATATTTTTGTGTACCTCCTCTAATCCACTTTATTTGATGTTTTAACTTTTTTTTTCATTATATTTGACTTTTCAGAAACGAAGAACGTATTTTTTTTTTCAAATACTACCCTTACCAATAAATAACTTTAAATATTATTTTAAGTAAAAAATCTTGAATAAAGTTAATATAATCAATTTCATTATTTATTAATGCTAAAAAGAGAATTCTTTAATATGTGTAAAAGCATTCAAAACATCAAATTAAGTGGACTAGAAGAAGTATTATGGTCACTAGCACGTCTTAGTACTTTAAAAAGTGTGCCCGCGAGCCAAAGCTTTTTACATTTTATGAATTGAGGTGTAAGCGTAAGATAGAATGTTTATATCTTTCTTCATTCAAATTCACGTGAGTATATATTGTTATTAGTTCGTTTAGAAAAGAGTGTCAGACAATTAAATTTGGAAATAATTGAACAGTAAAATTACTAATCTACCTTTACTGAAATATTTTGCCGTACAAACACATTGTAGACACTGTTACACGTCAACTATTGCCAATAGAAGAATCAAAAGAGTATACATATTTGATCTCAATGTAGCAAAGATGGCGTAAGAAGGAAGAATTACCTGCTATGGTGTTGTCCTCGATTCTCCAGGAAAAGAATTGTTCATCAAACGTTTTTATTTTTCCTTGTGTTCTTTTGTTGTAGTTGTAACTTGTAAGTGATTTATTCTTACATTTCTGTTGATTTTTGCATCTTTTCTCTATAGAATGAATTATCTCCATGGAAAAAAAATCTTTCTCAATTAGAATCACCAAAATTTTCGGGAGCTTGGTTTACTTTGCAATATTTTCGGAAGTTTAGTTTAACCATGGTTTTCATTGGGTTTAGCAGGTTATTTAGCTGAAATAAAAATACATCCTTAAATTTAAGTTGGGACGGTGTCAACAGATTACAAGTGCACTGCCCGGACTGGATGTAATATGCACTGGAGAGGAGCCGCTTCACTCTTTGTTTAGTTTGGCAAAAACAACTTGCATCTGAAAATTGATTAAAAGGGAAGAAAAGCGTGTTTATTCATACGGTCAAACGATATCAAACAATAGCTAACAAAAACTACGCCCAAATGAGTTGGTTATACAAACTCTCCACGCCGTTCCATTGAAAACGATATCAAAGGTACTAAAAAAAGAAACAGAAACATACACACACAGCTTCCCAAGAGACGTGCAGTGAGGTTCCTGCTGATGCTATCTGTATTAGTTTGTCAAGGCGTTCTCTGACTTACTCTCCTCACAGCGCTGTGTTATCACCTGGACAACTCCATTGATCTCTTCCTCTCTTCGCAATCTCGCTTTCTCACCAAGAATATTCATCTTCCTTCTCAAATTCTCCCCTGTTTCTTCACAAATCACTTCTTTAATATTTTCAGCTATATTTACTCTATGAAGCTTCCCATTTCCATCTCTCGCGACCTCCACGGCTACTCCAGTTTCCACCATCAACCTTGCATTCAGAGGCTGATCATAAAGCATAGGCATGGCTATGATTGGAACGCCAAATTCTATGCTTTCCAATGTGGAATTCCAACCACAGTGAGTTACAAATGCTCCAATACTTGGATGCTTTAGAATTTTTTTCTGTGGTGCCCATCCTTCTACTATCCTTCCCCTTTCTCCAATTCCTTCAAGAAAGCCTTGAGGAAGTGCCTCCTCAAGCTTAACTTCTTCTCCTTTCGGAAACCTAACAACCCATATGAAATTAACATTGCTAAGTTCTAAACCATAAGCTACCTCTTCCATTTCGTCATTTGTCAAGAAATACTCACTCCCAAAAGAGACAAACACAGTTGAATGCTCTTTCCTCTCCCCAAGCCATTGAATGAGTTCTATTTCCATATCCCCTTCTTGGATCGCTACTTCTAATTGCTGAAATCGTGCTCCAATAGGCACAGGCTTTGCTTGGCCCGTTTCACAAAGATACTCCATGTACTTCCCATCAATTGCCCTAGAGCTATCCACCAGCACAATTTTCTCAGCTTCAGAAATATTTGTTAGATCTCTGTCGCCAACTTCTTCCTCCGCGTCATCCACAACTTCATGTGTCATTTTCGCTTGTTCATAATCCTTGAGATAGAGAACTGGAAAAGGGAATGGCTCTCCTGGTTTGTAATAAAAATGGAAAAAATAACTAAAGATAGCTGCATTGACAGTGTAAAATCTTATCGCTGGGATATTGAGAGTAGATGCAACCCCAGCTGCCCATAATAGCATGATATCATATATTAAAAGATCAGGTTTTTTGGCAATCAAGATTTCTTTAAATTGTGGTCTAGCCATCTTAAGGGCTTTAAAGAGAGTTTGTTTAAGATGTTGTGGAAGGCCATTGGTTGTGTGGTGATGAGGAGGAAGTTCAGGTAAGTTTGGTAAGTGGAGTTCCACTAGCTGAATTGAGGAAGAGTACTTCTCTGGAATTCTTTTGTTGATGAAACTAAGATTAATAGGAGTGGAACATATGTCAATGGAGAAACCTCTCTCCGAGAGTTTTTTGCCTAGCTCAAGGAAAGCTGTGATGTGGCCATAAGCTAAGTATGGCAACATGAGAATTTTCAGACTTCTATCTTCTGCCATGACTTCTATGTGTATAGTGTGTTTGTAAATGTAGATGAAATTCTTTATAGATCAATTAGTGGAGAAAAGAACTAAGAAAACAAATCTGAACACATTTATGACACTTGATGTGGTAGAATTATGACTGGACATTTTTCAAATATTTTCTAAATTTAACTAATATTTTTACGGAAACTACATTATTACCAAGTCGAATTGCCACCTTTTCCTTAAATTGTCTTTCAACACCTTTCGCCAGAAATATAGTTTTACAAACAATTAAACGAGAACTAATAGGAAATGACACCTAAGATAACAAACGATGAACACACAAGAACAGATTGTTTCAAGGTTGATAAGCTAGAATGTACTGATAAAGATCAATAATTCTGATTTCCAGTACGATTGCGTATGTTTCAATTAGTATATATATACTCCCTCCGTCCCATTTTGTTTGTCGTAGTTTGACTTGGCACAAAGTTTAATAAAGATAGGAAGACTTTTGGAACTTGTGGTCTAAAATGAGTCATAGATATTTGTGTGGCTATAAATGAGTCAAAAAGTAAGTTTGGAGTTGAATTGTTTCGAAATTTAGAAATATGACAATTTTTTTAGGACAGACCAATAAGACAAATATGACAAACAAATTAGAATAGAGGAAATATATTATATATGGCATTACTGAAGGACATTCATGAATGTGATGGAACCATATATCATGTTTTCAGTTTCCAAGATCAAATCCTCCGATGCTGACATGTGCATAACAACAAAAATCATGAATTACGGCGAGCGAACGTAGTACATTTTCCGGGACCAAAAATGAACTTTGAATCTTCAAGGACTAAAATCGGATCTAGGTTAAACATAGAGGAGTTAATGCTGGTAGATTACCGTGTTATGGATGGGAAATCGGCAAAAAGATCCATTAAACTATGAATACTGAAATTTCACTCAAGGGGTTAAACACGAGGTCCACGACACATGCTACGTGGTACACTTCCATGTGCACTCTCTTTCCCCTTTTGTGCTTTTGAATAGATCACCAAACAACCAACGCACGTAGTTCTCTCTCTCTTATTTGTTGTTTAGATATGTAGAGAGAGAAAGAGAGTGATACAATATTGATGCCTGAAACTACTACATCAGAGCTTTAACCACCCAAAGTACCGACATGTTCACGCTATTCAATACTGTTAAGATTCCTCCGCATTAATTTCATCATCATACATCCTTCACATTAATTATTTTTGTCTATCAAATTCCGTTCTCCTACGCGGTAAAGCTCTGGTAAGTTTCTCACTACTACTCCCTCCGTTTCAAAATGGTTGTCATAGTTTGACTTGCAGTAGAGTTTAAAAAATATGGTAAAATTTTTAAAACTTGTGGTCCAAAATAAGTAATACGTAAATATGTGGCTATAAAGTATTTCATTAAGAGTAACGTAGTAATTTCAACTCAAAAATATTTCCAAATTTAGAATTGTGCCATTCTTTTTAGAATGGACTAATAAGAAAACTGTGACAACCATTTTGAAACGGAGGTAGTATATATCAATAATTTGTAGTATATATCAATAATTTCAATTTCCAATACGATTGCGTACGTTTCAATTCTAACACATAGTACATATGTATATTATATATGGCATTACTGAAGGACAACTCATGAACGGATTGGAACCGTATATCATGTTTTCAGTTTCCAAGATTAAATCCTCCGATCAGTAACTGATGCTGACATGTGAATAGCAACAAAAATCATGAATTAAGGCGAGCGAACGTAGTACATGTTTCCTGGACCAAAAATGGACTTTGAATCTTCAAGGACTAGAGCGGAAATTAAACACATACAAAAACTAAATTCTCTCTAGAGTAGTCCGTAGAGGAGTTAATGCTTGTAGATAACCATGCTATGGATGGGAAATCGGTAAAAGGATCCATTAAATTTCGAATATTGAAACTCCAATCAAGGGGTTAAACACGAGGCCTGTGGCACATGCTACGTGGTACTTTTGGATGATTAAAGAATACTACCCACCACTCATTCAATGTTGGCTTCTTGGGAAGCTATCTGTCATCAAACAGATGCATTGACACTGCTTAATTAACACCCACTGATAATAAAATGGATGATACCTTGCTTTATAAAGAAGACATAAGAATATAGAGATACGTGTTAAATTAGTTGTCAGGTTTGTATATTACACATACATCTTAAGTAAAATTTAATAAGAAGAGGTTTTCATTCATCTATTTTTATACATAGGATTTTTACACTATCTATCCATAAAATTTAAAATATTTATCTATTGTATTAATTAAAAATTACATTACCTATAAAATTAAAAATATTTTTCCGACATACGCATTTACAACCACTTTTGTTATATTTTATATGTGTATATCTTTATGGTATATTACATAAATTATGGTATACAAATATGGATGAGTAGGATAGCTATATAGTTTATGGATAGTGCATGTAAATATGAAACTTATGTGTAGAAATAGATAAATATTTTACTTTTGATAAGTATTTTCATAAACCTCCCTTATATATATTTTTAGTCTTTCATAATATTTATATCTCTTCATAAAACTCTACTTTTTCTTTTAAGAATAACTACTACCAAAAATAGTAGGGGAGAAAAGTAACCAGTTATATCTTAAACTTCTACAATATCGAATACTGGAGACTTAATATTTCTAATAACCATGATAATTAATTTAAAATAGAAAAACCAGAGCAGACAAGAAACTAAAATGATTTTCCTAATAGTCATTTTTAAAACGAAGAGACATAATAATTTTTGAGCTCGACTGCCTAAGGGTAAAAGAAAATATTTTTGTGTACCTCCTCCGATCCACTTTATTTGATGTTTCTACTTTTTTTTCATTATATTTGACTTTTCAGAAACGAAGATATTGTAAATAGATTATGGTGAATAGATTAGTTATGTAAATTGTATAGTGGATTAGTTATGTAAATTGTATAGTGGGCCAAGCCCGTTAGGTTTACTTGGTCCCTAAGTTAGGTTTAGGGTTAGGTTTTCTCTAGGTTTCTTTTGTATAAATAGGGGACTCCCTCCATGAAAGAAAGAGTTTTCACCCAAATATTATTTCTCTCGTGTGAGTGTGTTCGGTTTTACATGGTATCAGAGCCATCGTGAAACTCTTCAAGTAGAAAAGTAATGGAGGCTCCAAAAGGTGATGTTGCAGCCGTACGGAAGACAATCTCTCCGTACGATATCACTTCGAATGATAATCCTGGTTTGATTATCACACAGGTACAGTTGACCAGTGAAAACTATGAGGAATGGGCGCGGTCGGTTAGAACGGCGCTGCGTGCAAGGAAGAAGTTTGGTTTTGTTGACGGATCGATCAAGATGCCCGATGAAAAGTCGATTGATTATGAGGATTGGTGGACTATCAATTCTCTTCTAGTGTCATAGATTAGGAATTCGATCGAGCCTACTCTTCGGACCACCATATCGCACATGGAAGTAGCGAAAGATCTGTGGGAGAGTATTCGAGAACGTTTCTCCGTGGGAAACGGACCTCGGATTCAGGAATTAAAAGCGGCTTTGGCCGGTTGTAAGCAAAAGGGATTAACTGTTGCTGCTTACTATGGAAAACTGGCTATGTTGTGGGAAGAACTAGGAAATTGTGATAAGTTTCCAACTTGCTCGTGTGGAAACTGCACTTGCAATCTAACGGTTGCACTGGAGAAGAAAAGGGAAGAAGATAGGGTTCACTTATTCCTTATGGGCCTGGATGAAAGTCTTTATGGAACTGTCCGTTCCAATCTCTTGGCTCAGGAGCCGTTGCCATCGATGAATCAAGTCTACCAAAAGGTAATCCAAGATGAACGGGTCAAAGGGATGGCACGAACTCAGGAAGAACGAGGGGAGGTGACGGCGTTTGCTGCACAACGATCACAACCGCCGAAGACAGGCTATAAGGAGTGTCACTTGTGTGATCGAGGAGGACATCCTCCGAAACGCTGCTATGAAGTCATTGGCTATCCGGAGGGGTGGGTGCATTATCCGAAGCAAGGCACTTCGAATGGAGGACATGGTAGAGGAAGAGCTGAAGGTAACAAAGGTGGAAGAGGTCGTGGACATCAACCGTTTGGTTCAAATGCTGGTCGGAGACGTGGCAATAATCGAGCAAATGCTGTTCAAGCTGAGCTCGAGAATGGAGAAAACGGACACATGAGTGTGCCCGGACAGACTAACCTGTCCGGAATAACAGGTGATCAGTTGCAGATGCTGTTCGATTTGCTGAAAAAGGAGAAGGCAAGCACAAGTGAACCATCGATCGGTAAGAAAACTCATCCTTCGTGGATTATTGACACGGGGGCATCAAATCACATGACCGGTCAGATAAGTATTTTGGAGAATTTACGAACAATACCAAAGTGTCCGGTAGGTTTACCGAACGGAAGCAGTAAGATGGCGACTCAGGAAGGATCCATCAGATTTAACGAAGACATGGTTCTTCACGGAGTGTTATATGTGCCCGAAATGACTTGCAACTTGATTTCTGTGTCTCAATTAATTAATCAAGTTGGTTGCAATGTAAATTTCACTAATGATTTGTGTGTTATGCAGGACCGGGCTATGGGGAAGTTGATTGGAGCGGGTGAACAAAAGAACGGACTCTACTACTTTCGGACGATACCCGTGGTGAAAGCTGTGAAGGTTGATGTGGTAGACTTATGGCATCAAAGGTTGGGACATCCTTCGATGCAAGTGACAAAATCTCTTTCAGTCTTAGAAGATAGTGGGAAAGGTAGCTTAGAAGAAAAAGCATGTGATGTATGCCTTAGGGCAAAACAAACTAAAAATGTATTTCCTTCGAGTAATAATAAAGCTGCTGAACCTTTTGATTTAGTTCACTGTGACTTGTGGGGTCCTTATAGAACTGAGTCTTCGTGTGGTGCATCATATTTTTTGACTGTTGTTGATGATTGTTCACGAGGAGTATGGGTGTTCCTGTTAGTTGATAAGAAAGAGGTCGGACAAAAATTGAAGGGTTTCCTTGCAATGGTGGAGAGACAATTCAATAAACGGGTTAAGTGCGTTCGGAGTGATAATGGAACCGAATTTGTAAGTCTGAAATGGTATTTTCTCGAACAAGGGATCTTGTTCCAAACTTCGTGTGTGGGGACACCCCAGCAAAACGGTAGAGTTGAACGGAAACATAGACATATCTTAAACGTGGCACGGGCGCTACGTTTTCAAGCTAATTTACCGATTGACTTCTGGGGAGAATGTGTGATGACGACATGTTATTTGATTAACCGGACACCCACTAAGTTGTTGAATGGGAAGACACCTTACGATATCTTGATGGGTGTGACACCGAATTATGATCATTTGAGGGTGTTCGGTTGCTTATGTTATGCTCGCAATCAAGGACGAACAAGTGACAAGTTTGAAAGTAGGAGTCGTCGATGTGTGTTTTTGGGTTATCCAAATGGGAAGAAAGCGTGGAAAATGTATGATTTGGAGACAAAGGAGTTTGTGTTCTCGAGGGATGTGGTGTTTTACGAAAAGGAATTTCCATTCGCCTCCAAGGAGACTGATGCCGAAAAACGGACACAACATACGGCTTCTGTCACCGTTGCATTGGAGGAGGAAGAGGAGAGTGTGCAAGGAAGGGGGGTGTTGAAACCGAAGTCGTGACTCCGGTGATTGAACCCGAAGTGGTGATTCCGGAAGCTAAACCTGAGGTTGTTCCCGAAGTTGAACCCGAAGAGTTGGGTCGGGGAAAACGAACTAAGAAAGAGAATATCTTGCTGAGAGACTTTGTTACTAATACGGTCCAAAAGATGAGTCACCGGGTATCGTCCTGTGTTCGAAAGTCTGCTTGTTCATCTGTTTCTCAACAACCCTCTGGTAAGCCCTATCCTCTAGCACACTATGTCAATTGTGATAATTTCTCTTCGAAACATGTGAGTTTTCTTGCAGCTATAACGCAAGGACATGAGCCTACCTCCTATTCGGAGGCGGTAAAAAGTGACAAATGGAGAACAGCCATGGGGGAAGAATTGAAGGCATTGGAAGCGAACAGAACCTGGGAGATAGTTCGCTTGCCTACCGGGAAGAAGGCCCTCGGATGTCGATGGGTATACAAGATAAAGTACAACTCGGATGGAACTATTGAAAGGTACAAAGCAAGATTGGTGATTTTTGGAAATCACCAAATCGAAGGGGTTGATTATACGGAGACATTTGCACCGGTTGCAAAGATGGTGACTGTCCGAGTTTTTCTGGCCGTAGCAGCTGCCAAAAATTGGGAATTGCATCAGATGGATGTGCACAATGCATTTTTGCATGGTGATCTTCACGAGGAAGTATATATGAAATTGCCTCCGGGACATCGCATGACGGGGAGAGGAGTTGTGTGTCGCCTTCGAAAATCATTGTATGGATTAAAACAAGCTCCCCGATGTTGGTTTGCGAAGTTGTCTGCTGCACTTAAGCAATATGGGTTTCGAAAATCATATTCGGATTACTCATTATTTACGATGAAGAAGGGAAATGTGCATTTAAATGTGCTTGTTTATGTGGATGATCTGATTATATCTGGTAATGATTCGAAGGCAATTCGAATTTTTAAGTTATATCTCTCGAAATGTTTCCATATGAAGGATTTAGGTGCCTTGAAATACTTCTTGGGAGTTGAAGTGGCAAGGGCTCCGAAAGGAATCTTCCTGTGTCAGAGGAAGTATGCATTGGATATCATATCGGAAACAGGGTTGTTGGGGGCAAAACCGGTTGGTACACCGATAGAACAAAACCATCGCTTGGCACTTGCGACTGGTCGTTTTATCAAAGATCCTGAACGCTATCGGCGCCTGGTTGGAAGATTGATTTACTTGTGTTTTACACGACCGGATTTGTCCTATAGTGTGCATGTGTTGTCGCAATTCATGCAGAGTCCCCGTATTGAGCATATGGAAGCGGCACTCAGGGTTGTTCGATATTTGAAAGGCTGTCCGAGACAAGGCATTGTATTTCATTCTCAGTGTGATCTGAGATTGCACGGGTGGTGTGACTCTGATTGGGCAGGCTGTCCGTTGACACGTCGATCGTTAACAGGTTGGTATGTGTCGTTAGGGGACTCACCGATATCTTGGAGAACGAAGAAGCAACAGATCGTGTCGAGGTCCTCCGCTGAGGCAGAATATAGATCGATGGCGATGACTGTGTGTGAATTGAAGTGGTTGAAAGGGATTTTATGGAACCTTGGAATTGATCACGACTCTCCGATAAATTTGAAGTGTGACAGTCAAGCTGCGTTACATATTGCTCGGAATCCAGTCTTTCACGAACGCACTAAACATATCGAAGTCGACTGTCATTTTGTTCGGAATGAAATCATCGGAGGAGTCATTCGTCCCAGCTATGTGCCTACGACCACGCAACTTGCTGATATTTTTACGAAGGCGCTGGGACCCGCCCAGTTCGAATTCTTCCTTAACAAGTTGGGCATAAGGAACCCTCACGCTCCAACTTGAGGGGGGTATTGTAAATAGATTATGGTGAATAGATTAGTTATGTAAATTGTATAGTGGATTAGTTATGTAAATTGTATAGTGGGCCAAGCCCGTTAGGTTTACTTGGTCCCTAAGTTAGGTTTAGGGTTAGGTTTTCTCTAGGTTTCTTTTGTATAAATAGGGGACTCCCTCCATCAATGAAAGAACGAGTTTTCACCCAAATATTATTTCTCTCGTGTGAGTGTGTTCGGTTTTACAGAAGAACGCATTAATTTTTTTTTTCAAATACTATCCTTACCAATAAATAACTTTAAATATTATTTTAAGTAAAAAATCTTGAATAAAGTTAATATAATCAATTACATTATTTATTAATGCTAAAAAGAGAATTCTTTAATATGTGTAAAACCATCCAAAACATCAAATTAAGTGGATTAGAAGAAGTATTATGGTCACTACCACGTCTTAGTACTTTAAAAAGTGTGCCCGCGAGCCAAATCTTTTTACATTTTATGAATTGAGGTGTAAGCGTAAGATAGAATGTTTATATCTTTCTTCATTCAAATTCATGTGGGTATATATTGTTATTAGATCGTTTAGAAAAGAGTGTCAGACATCTAAATTTGGAAATAATTGAACAGTAAAATTACTAATCTACTTTTACTGAAATATTTTGCCGTATAAATATTTATAATTTATTTTAGACCACAAGTCTAAAAAATCTTCCTTTCTTTCTTAATCTTGTGTCAGCTCAAACTTTGTCACATAAGTGAAACATATGGAGTATTAAATTATTTTATGAATTAATATGATTAGAATAAATATTTAAAAAGTATATTTCGCAAGAAAAAAAGATGTAGAAATTTAAGAAAATTCAGAGAAATTAAAAAACAAATGGTAAATATATATGTCTAGGGTAGCTACTAGTTAAAGCTAATGGACTTTTCTCCTCAGTATGCAAAACTTTAGTTCGTTGTGCTTGTCCACTGAAACGACCTTAGGTAGTCGTTTTGGAAGTTGGTGATGTTTGGCATTTTATGCCTATATTTCCTTAATATTTCCTCACGTTTGAATAATTTATTCGCACGTTTTCTAGTTAATGAATGTGATTTTGCACTGATTTTGTGTCGTATGATTGTAGGTTATTATGAAGTGCTTTTAAAGAGCATGACCGAGCAAGAAAAGATTGGATTTGGATTGAGGATTGGATCGAACATACGAAGGCACAACGCGACGCGAGCTGCAGACGAAGGAAGCAGGAAAATGGCTTGGCGCCATAGGTGGCGCGGGGCGCCCCAAGAGCGCCCAGCCTTCTGGCGTGTTTTTCAGCGCAGGGCGTGGCTAAGGCGCTTGGATTTCAGCGGGTTCTGCTTGTGTACGCGCGTTTGGGGGCGCGGGGCGCCAGCTACAGCGCCCCTGGAGCGTTTTTGGACTTCCTATTTCGTCTAGGCTTAGGTGTAACTTATTACTAGGCCTTTGTAAACCCTATAAATACTCTTTTACTTAGTTTTTAGAGAGAGTTCAGACTTTGGAGCAAATTGGAGAGCTCATAACATCTTGAACAAGGGTTTTTCTTCCTTCCATTAATCTATTACATCATTATTTCATCAAATCTTTGTGTTGTGATTATGAGGATGCGTGGCTAATTCTTTCGTTCTAAGGTTAGAGTGAATTCATGAAGGTTGAGGTTTGAATGTTGATTTCCATGAATTGAATTCCAATTACAGATTGTTTATTCTATCTTGATCATAATTGTTTGATTATAACGGCCGAATAATTGAACCATGCAAAATTAGGTTTAGGGTTAGGTTTTCTCTAGGTTTCTTTTGTATAAATAGGGGACTCCCTCCATGAAAGAAAGAGTTTTCACCCAAATATTATTTCTCTCGTGTGAGTGTGTTCGGTTTTACATGGTATCAGAGCCATCGTGAAACTCTTCAAGTAGAAAAGTAATGGAGGCTCCAAAAGGTGATGTTGCAGCCGTACGGAAGACAATCTCTCCGTACGATATCACTTCGAATGATAATCCTGGTTTGATTATCACACAGGTACAGTTGACCAGTGAAAACTATGAGGAATGGGCGCGGTCGGTTAGAACGGCGCTGCGTGCAAGGAAGAAGTTTGGTTTTGTTGACGGATCGATCAAGATGCCCGATGAAAAGTCGATTGATTATGAGGATTGGTGGACTATCAATTCTCTTCTAGTGTCATAGATTAGGAATTCGATCGAGCCTACTCTTCGGACCACCATATCGCACATGGAAGTAGCGAAAGATCTGTGGGAGAGTATTCGAGAACGTTTCTCCGTGGGAAACGGACCTCGGATTCAGGAATTAAAAGCGGCTTTGGCCGGTTGTAAGCAAAAGGGATTAACTGTTGCTGCTTACTATGGAAAACTGGCTATGTTGTGGGAAGAACTAGGAAATTGTGATAAGTTTCCAACTTGCTCGTGTGGAAACTGCACTTGCAATCTAACGGTTGCACTGGAGAAGAAAAGGGAAGAAGATAGGGTTCACTTATTCCTTATGGGCCTGGATGAAAGTCTTTATGGAACTGTCCGTTCCAATCTCTTGGCTCAGGAGCCGTTGCCATCGATGAATCAAGTCTACCAAAAGGTAATCCAAGATGAACGGGTCAAAGGGATGGCACGAACTCAGGAAGAACGAGGGGAGGTGACGGCGTTTGCTGCACAACGATCACAACCGCCGAAGACAGGCTATAAGGAGTGTCACTTGTGTGATCGAGGAGGACATCCTCCGAAACGCTGCTATGAAGTCATTGGCTATCCGGAGGGGTGGGTGCATTATCCGAAGCAAGGCACTTCGAATGGAGGACATGGTAGAGGAAGAGCTGAAGGTAACAAAGGTGGAAGAGGTCGTGGACATCAACCGTTTGGTTCAAATGCTGGTCGGAGACGTGGCAATAATCGAGCAAATGCTGTTCAAGCTGAGCTCGAGAATGGAGAAAACGGACACATGAGTGTGCCCGGACAGACTAACCTGTCCGGAATAACAGGTGATCAGTTGCAGATGCTGTTCGATTTGCTGAAAAAGGAGAAGGCAAGCACAAGTGAACCATCGATCGGTAAGAAAACTCATCCTTCGTGGATTATTGACACGGGGGCATCAAATCACATGACCGGTCAGATAAGTATTTTGGAGAATTTACGAACAATACCAAAGTGTCCGGTAGGTTTACCGAACGGAAGCAGTAAGATGGCGACTCAGGAAGGATCCATCAGATTTAACGAAGACATGGTTCTTCACGGAGTGTTATATGTGCCCGAAATGACTTGCAACTTGATTTCTGTGTCTCAATTAATTAATCAAGTTGGTTGCAATGTAAATTTCACTAATGATTTGTGTGTTATGCAGGACCGGGCTATGGGGAAGTTGATTGGAGCGGGTGAACAAAAGAACGGACTCTACTACTTTCGGACGATACCCGTGGTGAAAGCTGTGAAGGTTGATGTGGTAGACTTATGGCATCAAAGGTTGGGACATCCTTCGATGCAAGTGACAAAATCTCTTTCAGTCTTAGAAGATAGTGGGAAAGGTAGCTTAGAAGAAAAAGCATGTGATGTATGCCTTAGGGCAAAACAAACTAAAAATGTATTTCCTTCGAGTAATAATAAAGCTGCTGAACCTTTTGATTTAGTTCACTGTGACTTGTGGGGTCCTTATAGAACTGAGTCTTCGTGTGGTGCATCATATTTTTTGACTGTTGTTGATGATTGTTCACGAGGAGTATGGGTGTTCCTGTTAGTTGATAAGAAAGAGGTCGGACAAAAATTGAAGGGTTTCCTTGCAATGGTGGAGAGACAATTCAATAAACGGGTTAAGTGCGTTCGGAGTGATAATGGAACCGAATTTGTAAGTCTGAAATGGTATTTTCTCGAACAAGGGATCTTGTTCCAAACTTCGTGTGTGGGGACACCCCAGCAAAACGGTAGAGTTGAACGGAAACATAGACATATCTTAAACGTGGCACGGGCGCTACGTTTTCAAGCTAATTTACCGATTGACTTCTGGGGAGAATGTGTGATGACGACATGTTATTTGATTAACCGGACACCCACTAAGTTGTTGAATGGGAAGACACCTTACGATATCTTGATGGGTGTGACACCGAATTATGATCATTTGAGGGTGTTCGGTTGCTTATGTTATGCTCGCAATCAAGGACGAACAAGTGACAAGTTTGAAAGTAGGAGTCGTCGATGTGTGTTTTTGGGTTATCCAAATGGGAAGAAAGCGTGGAAAATGTATGATTTGGAGACAAAGGAGTTTGTGTTCTCGAGGGATGTGGTGTTTTACGAAAAGGAATTTCCATTCGCCTCCAAGGAGACTGATGCCGAAAAACGGACACAACATACGGCTTCTGTCACCGTTGCATTGGAGGAGGAAGAGGAGAGTGTGCAAGGAAGGGGGGTGTTGAAACCGAAGTCGTGACTCCGGTGATTGAACCCGAAGTGGTGATTCCGGAAGCTAAACCTGAGGTTGTTCCCGAAGTTGAACCCGAAGAGTTGGGTCGGGGAAAACGAACTAAGAAAGAGAATATCTTGCTGAGAGACTTTGTTACTAATACGGTCCAAAAGATGAGTCACCGGGTATCGTCCTGTGTTCGAAAGTCTGCTTGTTCATCTGTTTCTCAACAACCCTCTGGTAAGCCCTATCCTCTAGCACACTATGTCAATTGTGATAATTTCTCTTCGAAACATGTGAGTTTTCTTGCAGCTATAACGCAAGGACATGAGCCTACCTCCTATTCGGAGGCGGTAAAAAGTGACAAATGGAGAACAGCCATGGGGGAAGAATTGAAGGCATTGGAAGCGAACAGAACCTGGGAGATAGTTCGCTTGCCTACCGGGAAGAAGGCCCTCGGATGTCGATGGGTATACAAGATAAAGTACAACTCGGATGGAACTATTGAAAGGTACAAAGCAAGATTGGTGATTTTTGGAAATCACCAAATCGAAGGGGTTGATTATACGGAGACATTTGCACCGGTTGCAAAGATGGTGACTGTCCGAGTTTTTCTGGCCGTAGCAGCTGCCAAAAATTGGGAATTGCATCAGATGGATGTGCACAATGCATTTTTGCATGGTGATCTTCACGAGGAAGTATATATGAAATTGCCTCCGGGACATCGCATGACGGGGAGAGGAGTTGTGTGTCGCCTTCGAAAATCATTGTATGGATTAAAACAAGCTCCCCGATGTTGGTTTGCGAAGTTGTCTGCTGCACTTAAGCAATATGGGTTTCGAAAATCATATTCGGATTACTCATTATTTACGATGAAGAAGGGAAATGTGCATTTAAATGTGCTTGTTTATGTGGATGATCTGATTATATCTGGTAATGATTCGAAGGCAATTCGAATTTTTAAGTTATATCTCTCGAAATGTTTCCATATGAAGGATTTAGGTGCCTTGAAATACTTCTTGGGAGTTGAAGTGGCAAGGGCTCCGAAAGGAATCTTCCTGTGTCAGAGGAAGTATGCATTGGATATCATATCGGAAACAGGGTTGTTGGGGGCAAAACCGGTTGGTACACCGATAGAACAAAACCATCGCTTGGCACTTGCGACTGGTCGTTTTATCAAAGATCCTGAACGCTATCGGCGCCTGGTTGGAAGATTGATTTACTTGTGTTTTACACGACCGGATTTGTCCTATAGTGTGCATGTGTTGTCGCAATTCATGCAGAGTCCCCGTATTGAGCATATGGAAGCGGCACTCAGGGTTGTTCGATATTTGAAAGGCTGTCCGAGACAAGGCATTGTATTTCATTCTCAGTGTGATCTGAGATTGCACGGGTGGTGTGACTCTGATTGGGCAGGCTGTCCGTTGACACGTCGATCGTTAACAGGTTGGTATGTGTCGTTAGGGGACTCACCGATATCTTGGAGAACGAAGAAGCAACAGATCGTGTCGAGGTCCTCCGCTGAGGCAGAATATAGATCGATGGCGATGACTGTGTGTGAATTGAAGTGGTTGAAAGGGATTTTATGGAACCTTGGAATTGATCACGACTCTCCGATAAATTTGAAGTGTGACAGTCAAGCTGCGTTACATATTGCTCGGAATCCAGTCTTTCACGAACGCACTAAACATATCGAAGTCGACTGTCATTTTGTTCGGAATGAAATCATCGGAGGAGTCATTCGTCCCAGCTATGTGCCTACGACCACGCAACTTGCTGATATTTTTACGAAGGCGCTGGGACCCGCCCAGTTCGAATTCTTCCTTAACAAGTTGGGCATAAGGAACCCTCACGCTCCAACTTGAGGGGGGTATTGTAAATAGATTATGGTGAATAGATTAGTTATGTAAATTGTATAGTGGATTAGTTATGTAAATTGTATAGTGGGCCAAGCCCGTTAGGTTTACTTGGTCCCTAAGTTAGGTTTAGGGTTAGGTTTTCTCTAGGTTTCTTTTGTATAAATAGGGGACTCCCTCCATCAATGAAAGAACGAGTTTTCACCCAAATATTATTTCTCTCGTGTGAGTGTGTTCGGTTTTACAGAAGAACGCATTAATTTTTTTTTTCAAATACTATCCTTACCAATAAATAACTTTAAATATTATTTTAAGTAAAAAATCTTGAATAAAGTTAATATAATCAATTACATTATTTATTAATGCTAAAAAGAGAATTCTTTAATATGTGTAAAACCATCCAAAACATCAAATTAAGTGGATTAGAAGAAGTATTATGGTCACTACCACGTCTTAGTACTTTAAAAAGTGTGCCCGCGAGCCAAATCTTTTTACATTTTATGAATTGAGGTGTAAGCGTAAGATAGAATGTTTATATCTTTCTTCATTCAAATTCATGTGGGTATATATTGTTATTAGATCGTTTAGAAAAGAGTGTCAGACATCTAAATTTGGAAATAATTGAACAGTAAAATTACTAATCTACTTTTACTGAAATATTTTGCCGTATAAATATTTATAATTTATTTTAGACCACAAGTCTAAAAAATCTTCCTTTCTTTCTTAATCTTGTGTCAGCTCAAACTTTGTCACATAAGTGAAACATATGGAGTATTAAATTATTTTATGAATTAATATGATTAGAATAAATATTTAAAAAGTATATTTCGCAAGAAAAAAAGATGTAGAAATTTAAGAAAATTCAGAGAAATTAAAAAACAAATGGTAAATATATATGTCTAGGGTAGCTACTAGTTAAAGCTAATGGACTTTTCTCCTCAGTATGCAAAACTTTAGTTCGTTGTGCTTGTCCACTGAAACGACCTTAGGTAGTCGTTTTGGAAGTTGGTGATGTTTGGCATTTTATGCCTATATTTCCTTAATATTTCCTCACGTTTGAATAATTTATTCGCACGTTTTCTAGTTAATGAATGTGATTTTGCACTGATTTTGTGTCGTATGATTGTAGGTTATTATGAAGTGCTTTTAAAGAGCATGACCGAGCAAGAAAAGATTGGATTTGGATTGAGGATTGGATCGAACATACGAAGGCACAACGCGACGCGAGCTGCAGACGAAGGAAGCAGGAAAATGGCTTGGCGCCATAGGTGGCGCGGGGCGCCCCAAGAGCGCCCAGCCTTCTGGCGTGTTTTTCAGCGCAGGGCGTGGCTAAGGCGCTTGGATTTCAGCGGGTTCTGCTTGTGTACGCGCGTTTGGGGGCGCGGGGCGCCAGCTACAGCGCCCCTGGAGCGTTTTTGGACTTCCTATTTCGTCTAGGCTTAGGTGTAACTTATTACTAGGCCTTTGTAAACCCTATAAATACTCTTTTACTTAGTTTTTAGAGAGAGTTCAGACTTTGGAGCAAATTGGAGAGCTCATAACATCTTGAACAAGGGTTTTTCTTCCTTCCATTAATCTATTACATCATTATTTCATCAAATCTTTGTGTTGTGATTATGAGGATGCGTGGCTAATTCTTTCGTTCTAAGGTTAGAGTGAATTCATGAAGGTTGAGGTTTGAATGTTGATTTCCATGAATTGAATTCCAATTACAGATTGTTTATTCTATCTTGATCATAATTGTTTGATTATAACGGCCGAATAATTGAACACTATCTACGGTTCTTAGATTGAACTCGACAGAGGGAATTTATGAACGCAATAAGAAAGAGTAGGGCTAGATTGTGAACCTGGGCATTGGGGAATCAATTTGTGGGTAGGATAGACATATACCTATTCACCTTGCTTAACTAATTACAGAATTCGTTAATGCGTCCACGGGATTCAACCCATAGACGTATAGGGATTGGAGTAGCCTGCATAGACCGTGAAGAATCGAAAGGTTTTCACGGGTATAATTAACCTGTTAGTTAGCAATCTTGGGACTTAAAAAGTGGAATCAACAGGATAACTCAAAACTGGATTATTCGTAACTTTGACCCTGGACCGTCTCATTAATATTGTTTACAACCAACTTTTGCTCCATTGTTTGAATTCACTTCCACCATTTAAATTAATGTTCTTTAGTTAATAAAATCCTCACTATTGGAAAAAGATCCCTGAGTAGTTGTTAAGAAATTATTCGTTAAAAGTCCAGTCTGAATAGTCCTCGTTGGAACGATACTCTACATATCACTTTATTACTTGTCGACCACGTATACTTGCGTGTGCGTTGGGAGCAACAAGTTTTTGGCGTCGTTGCCGGGGACTAATAATTGACGGATTTCTTTTTGAACGATTACTTATTATCTATTCAGGTTTAATTTTTGTTTTGAGTTTTGTGCTGTTTCAGATATTAGGTCCTGCTTGATCTTTACCTACAGGAATGGCAGAAGAACGCATCTTAGCTGTGCGAGGTGTTGCTCTCTCCAGCCTGGAGGGGTAGCGTCTAGCATAGTTAAGCCCGCTATCACGGGGCACTTTGAGATTAAGTCCGGCATGATTCAGTTGCTGCATGTGACTGGGCAATATAGTGGATTACTTCATGCAGATCCGCAGCAACACATTCAGAATTTCTTGGAGATCAGTGATACTTATACACCGACGAGAGTTCCTATTCATTATGTTCGCTTGACATTGTTCCCGTTTTCACTGATTGGGGTAGCAAAGAGGTGGTTAAAGGCTGAAAAGTCTGGGTCTATCACTACTTGGGATGATTTGGCTAAGAAGTTCTTAGCTAAGTTTTATCCATCTGCCAAGACAGCCCGGCTGAGGAGTGAAATTATGTCCTTCAGACAGATAGAAAGAGAGTCTTTGTATTCAGCCTGGAAGCAGTTTAAAGCTTTATTGAGAGATTGTCTACACCACAACCAATCTAATGAGGTTCTTGCACATACTTTTGTGGAGGGATTGACTCGGGATCAAAAAACCACGACCTACTTCTCAAGTAGGATTTCAACTTCACTATGTAAAAAGACCCACTTGGTTACAAGACTCACTCTTACTAACCTAGGACTAACTCTAATCCTTTAGTGATCTTTCTCACGATCAGTGAAGTTGT
Source organism: Petunia axillaris subsp. axillaris (assembly GCA_029990575.1). Taxonomy (NCBI): domain Eukaryota; kingdom Viridiplantae; phylum Streptophyta; class Magnoliopsida; order Solanales; family Solanaceae; genus Petunia; species Petunia axillaris. The sequence goes on along the minus strand of JARKNS010000002.1, from coordinate 47,776,769 downwards.
GTCAAGTCCACGACATGAACCAGAAAGTTTACAACTCGATTTTCGCTTAATACAATTGAACTAAGACTTGAACTTTTACAAGATTCAATCTAAGGAACAGGTTCTAACTTAGTTCTACTGTAGCTAACTGATTACACAAATAAGCGAATAACTCTTCTCAGCTTTTGCTCGATGCTCTCTGTATTTGTGCACACTTCTATGGCTGATATGCTCCATGCTTTATAGATCCAGCAGCCAAGAAGTCTTGAGCATTTAGAACTCCAAAGCTTCCATGACTTTGAGTCCTAATTGGATTCTTCTTTCTAGAATCCGAATCTTCTATCCTTTATCCCTTAGTTATGCAATCTTTTCGTATCCGTTTAGACCTGCATAATTATCAAGGTATACGTCAGTTTTAGGATAAATAATAATATCAACTTAAACGATTTTGCAAGAATTATCTATTCTGCTGCAGTGATTCAAAGGAACAGGTCCTTTGAATCCGTTCCTCAGTCATCAGTCAAAACTCAAAGCTTATCCAAGCTAACAATTTCCCCCTTTTTGATGATGACAAATTCATAAGCTGAGCTGTATATCCTTAATGTCCTGATGTACAACTTAAGCTCAAAAAGACAATCAATCAGTGGAGAATTAATTTATCATTAAGGAATAGATTTTCAATTAGGTATAACTTCATGCAAAATCAGACTTACTCTTCCCCCTTTTGGCATCATTGAAAAGGTTGCATAAAAAATATAACTCAAGTGTTAGAAGTAATCAGCACATGGCCATTGAGGCAACTCAAAATGCAAACATAAATCATATTAAAGCAACTGCAAGACAATGATATTAGCCATCAAAGACAATTCATTAAATCAAAAGATTGAAACCAGGGGATACAAGCAAGTACTACAGAATTATCAAAAGACTATAGAAGAAAAAGGCTAAGGCACTAGGCTAGGCTAGATCCCACTAGACAAAAGATGGCTAAAGGCTAAGGCTAAGGTGGTCAGGATGTGGAAGGACCAGGTCCCTGAGACTTGTTAAGCAACTCAAACATCTGCTTGAGCATTCCCTCATTGGTCTCCTTTGCCTTTGAGGCCTCTGCCTTCCAGTAATTCTTCTCCTCTTCCAACCTTGCTATCTCAGCAGCCTGAATAGCAACCTGTTGCCTAAGTGCCCTCACTTTGTTGTTCAATGGCTGCCTCCCAACACCAGCCTGTGGAGGATCAGCTTGAACTGGAAAATCACAGCTTATCAATGTGGCACAGCCAAACTTTTCCTTCTTTGTAGCCTTCACAACCCCTTCCAAGGGAATCTTCAACTTTGCAAATACATCTGTCAGGATGAAACCAAACGGCAAGGAGTGCTTTCTCTTCCCAGCAATCACCCTTTTTATCAGGTGGATCATAAAGCTGGGCCAATTGATCTGCTTTTCAGTATCCAACAGTTCCATAAGGACCAGGTCCATGAAACTGGCAACTCCTCTTTTCTCCTACCTTGGCATCACAATTTTGTTCACAAACTCAAATAACGCTTGGTGCTGTGGGTGCATCTCACTCTTCTGCACAGCCCTGGGTTTCTCTTCCCCTTCATTCTCAGCAAACTTCCTAGTGATCTCCAGATCAGTAGGCAAGTTTGTCAAGTCAGGCCAAACCTTCTTGACATAACTGTCATACCCAGTAAAAGGAATCCCCAACAGCTCACCAAGTTCCCTTGTATCAAACATTATCACATTATCATTGACAGAGGTAGTAATCCTATCTTCTTTGATGGAGCAGTTCTTGTAGAACTCTTGCACCATCCCCTTTGCACACCTACCAGAGATCTTAAGGAGCATGTCCCTCCAACCCTGTGCATGCAATTTTTGCAACAGCCATAACATTCCTTCTTCTTGCACATCAGACATTACCGGACCTTTCAATACCTTCCTGATCAATATGTCATCATGAACACAGTGCACAGACTCATCACCTTCAGCTTCACTATCACTCTCTTCTCCAGCAAAGGACTCATCACTGTCACTAGCAGAGCTTTCAGAAACAACAACTCTCTTGGAGGACCTGGTCCTCCTAGCAGACTTCTCTGCAGCTTTAACCGAACTTCTTGTTACCCTTCTCTCAGCAACTTTTCTTTTCTTGGACTGAGGCACAACCTCCTCAGCATCTGCCATCTCATCATCCTCAGAAAAATCAGCAAGATCAATATCCTCCACTTCTTCCTCTTCAACAACCTGTTTTCCTTTCCCTTTTCTGCTCCTTTCTAAGGCAGCAGCTAATTGTTCATCAGCAGCTTTTGCAGCACTTCTTGTCCTCCTAACCCCAGAAGCAGGGGTTGAGGCAGAAGGAACAGGTCCTTTTGCCTTGGAGGAACTTTCAACTTTCTTCTTATTTCCGGGCTTATAACTATCACCTATTTTCTTCAACTTAGCAGCAATTCAGCAGTCACATGGTCATCAATGGGTCCCTTTCTAGCCAATTTTCTTTTCAGACTCCTAATGTTGATCTAATCCACCAAGGGCCTATCACTATCACTTATAGTCTCATCAACATCTATCACATCCTCCATGGGTGCTCTAAAAGCAGCCTCTGGAGACTCCGATGACCCATGCATGGGTGCTTCCAACCTCTTAATAGGTTCCCCCTCAAGAGCAGCCTCAGACCCCTCTCCCTTTTCTTCCTCGTCTATAACAACATTCAAAGGGTAGGTGAAGTTTACCTGATACTGATACAACACCATAGCACGTGATAAATCCTCAACCTACTCGGCAATTGATTCAGCCGTGGGAACTGGTCCTTCCCCTGAATTTCAGGTTCAGGTATTTCTGGGATTGGTTCAGGGATTTCAGGGTTTAGGTCAGTGGTTTCCATGGGTGAGGGAGGATTGAGATTTTGTGGTTGTTCAGCAATAGGTGCAGTTGAAGAATTATCAGAAGAAAGAGACATTTTTGCAATTCGAATTAGCAGATAATTGAAAATTCTTTCTGAAATTTTGATAATTGATGAACAAGGTAAAAGAATAATGGGGGAGAAGAAGTGTATTTATAGAGTAAATTAAGTAGTGGAGTTAGAGTAGAAATCGATCAACTTACCTCAGCACAACATGCAACGGTTATGGACTCTTGGGAGTGTCCCGGAGAAATAGAGCCGTTGGGCTGCCAGGTTACCTTTTCAGAGTGGGAACTGTTCCTCCGATGGGACTCTTATGCAATTTGGATATGGTTAGGAAACTTAGTGAGATTTATTCTAAACACAAGTTACCTATAGCCTTTATACTTCTAAATGAACTGAATAATAACGAGTACATACTTGAGTTTAACACAAAAATTCAGTGTCCTTCCAATTTGCAACATTTTGATCATCTGAAATTCTAAGAGCATAAGGGTAACATCATTAAATTTTAGCAACTCTAAATAAGAGATATGGCATAAGAGTATACATTTAAGTATTAAACTGGACTGAATTATTCATAATGACTTGAATAAAATTCATTTTAAAAGCAATTTTTCTAGCCAATTATGAAGTAAAGCATTGATGATTTTATGTGAATTTAATCATCCCTAATTCCAATCTATTTCTTTCAAAATCTTCTCTACCTAGAGCTTTTGTAAAAATATCAGCAATTTGCTTTTCAGTGGGACAAAATGCTATTGTGATCAAACCATTTTCATAATTGTCTCTTAGGAAATGATGTCTTATATAAATGTGTTTAGTCCTTTTGTGATGCACTGGATTCTTTGTCATATTAATAGCACTAGTGTTATCACAATAGATAGGAACAGTTCCTACATCAACACCAAAATCCTGTAATTGTTGTTTGATCCATAACAACTGTGAACAGCATGAAGCAGCAGCCACATATTCAGCCTCAGCAGTGGAAAGTGCCACTGAATTTTGTTTCTTAGTTCCCCAAGAAATCAAACACTCACCAAGAAAATGTGCCATACCTGAGGTACTTTTTCTATCAACAAGGAAACCTGCATAGTCAGCATCAGTATATCCAACAAGATTAAAACTACCACCTTTTGGATACCAAAGTCCCAAGGGACATGTTCCTTTCAGATACCTCAATATTCTTTTAACAGCTTTCAAATGAGATTCCTTAGGATCTGATTGGAACCTAGCACATAAACCGACACTGAACACAATATCAGGTCTACTAGCAGTTAGATAAAGTAGAGAACCTATCATACCCCTATACAATTTTTGATCAACTGATATTCCATGTTCATCAAGATCCAATTTTGTGGCAGTGGCAATAGGTGTGTCAATTTTCTTAGCATTATCCATATCAAATCTTTTAAGTAATTCCTTAACATACTTTTGTTGATGGATCATAGTTGCATTTGAGGTTTGCTTAATTTGTAAACCCAAAAAGAAATTGAGTTCACCCATCATGCTAATCTCAAATCACTCCCCATCAAGTTTGCAAATTCCTTACTTAAATTTTCACAAGTAGCACCAAATATTATATCATCTACATAGATTTGAACAATTAAGAGATGCTTACCTTTTTCTTTTAAGAACAATGTACTATCAATTTTAGTTCTCTTGCATCCATGCTGGAGTAGAAATTTTGATAGTCTTTCATACCATGCTCTTGGTGCCTGCTTGAGCCCATACAAGGCCTTATCCAAATTGTACACATGTTCAAGGAACTGTTCACTTTCAAAACCTGGAGGTTGCCTGACATACACTTCTTCTTTCAAGTAACCATTCAGAAATGCACTCTTAACGTCCATTTGATGTAGAGTAAATTCCATGTATGTAGCAAAGACTATAAGAAGTCTTATTGCTTCCAGTCTTGCAACTGGAGCAAAAGTCTCATCATAGTCGATGCCCTCCTCTTGACTATATCCCTGAACAACTAGTCTGGCCTTGTTTCTTGTTACCATGCCATCCTCATCAAGTTTGTTTCTGAAAACCCATTTTGTTCCAATTATGGACCTGTTCCTTGGCTTGGGTTCCAGATGCCAAACTTGACTCCTTTGGAATTGATTCAGTTCCTCCTGCATAGCATTAATCCAATCTGCATCCTTCAGTGCTTCTTTCACATTTTTAGGTTCAACAAGAGATAAGAAAGCACTAAAGGCACACAGATTGTGATTCTTGACTGCTGATCTAGTTTGAACTCCAGCAGTCTTATCTGAGATTATTTGATCTACAGGATGTGACCCTTGATACTTGAAAGGCTTGGGTGTCAATCCATTGTCAGAAGTCCTCTGCTGAGGAACAGTTCCTGATAGAGTAGCATTTCCAGTTTGTGAGGTGGAACCAACATTTGTTCCCCCTGTTTCAGTGCTACTCTTCTCAGTTCTGTCCCGAGGAACAGTTCCTTGCAGTTCACTTCTCATATCCAGAATCTGCATTTGTGGATTAAGTTCAAACTCCTTCAACATTCCAATTTCTTCATCCTCCTGTACCTGTTCTTGAGTGAGACTGTCAGTTTCATCAAATTTAACATGCATGCTTTCTTCAATTTTCAATGTTTTGTTGTTAAACACCCTATAAGATTTACTACTTAAAGAGTAACCAACAAATATTCCCTCATCACTTCTAGGATCAAATTTTCCTAAGGCATGTTTCCCATTGTTGTGTATGAAACATTTGCAACCAAAAGCCCTAAGATGAGAAATATTTGGTTTCCTTCCTTTAAGCAGTTCATATGGGGTCTTTTCTATTAAAGGCCTTGTCATACATCTATTTATTATGTAGCATGCAGTATTAATAGCCTCAGCCCAAAAGTTCTGTGGAAGATTTTCAGATATTAACATAGTCCTTGCCATTTCTTCTAGAGTCCTATTTTTCCTTTCCACTACACTATTTTGTTGTGGAGTTCTAGGTGAAGAAAAATTATGATTAATGCCATTTTCATTACAAAAATTGAAAAACATATGATTTTCAAATTCAGTTCCACGATCTGACCTAATGGCAACAATATGATTATCTAGAGTTCTTTGAGCTTTCTTAGCAAAAATTGAAAATGCATTAAATGCTTCTTCTTTAGATGCAAGAAATATAGTCCATGTAAATCTGGAGTAATCATCCACCAGTACCATAACATACTTCTTTCCTCCACGACTCATTATTCTCATTGGACCACATAAATCCATATGGACCAGTTCCAAAGGTTTAGTGGTACTTACCTGTTTCTTTGATTTAAAGGAGGATTTTACCTGCTTCCCCCTGGCACATGCTTCACATACCTTTTCATCATTAAACTTGATGTTAGGCAGACCTATCACCAAGTCCTTTGACACAAGTTTGCTCAATTGTGAAAGACTGGCATGTCCTAGTCTTTTGTGCCATAGGAGGGGATCATTTTGCACCACACTTAAGCAGCTCAAGCTTCCATCAGATAATGTCAGCAAGTCTACTTTGTAGATATTTCCATGCCTGTTTATCTGCAAAATAACCTCTCCAGAAGCTTGATTAGTCACAGTGCATCCAGTAGATGAGAAATTAACATTATTACCTTTGTCACACAATTGAGATATGCTCAATAAGCAATGCTTCAGCCCATCTACTAGAAATACATTATCTATGCAGTGTGAATTAGACCTACCTACCTTTCCAATTTCAATAATTTCCCCTTTCTTACCATTACCGAAGGAAACACTTCCTCCTTGGAAGGCTAAGAGTGAAAGGAACAGTTCTTTATGCCCTGTCATATGCCTTGAGCAACCACTGTCCATGTACCATTTGTGGTTTATCTCCTTCACTCTAGCCCGCAAAAGAAAACTAGGGGTTAATTTTAAGAACCCAAACTAGTTTGGGTTCCTTTCCTTTTGAAAAAGGATGAATCAGATCTCTCCTAGCCCAGAGTGGTAATGGTTTCTTTGTGTGAACATTTTCCCTTTCTACAGAATTTTGGACAGGTTTATAGGACCTATTCTTCTGTTTCACAGGATTTTGAACAGGTTTATAGGACCTGTTCCTCTGGGCAGCCCTTTTTAAAGATTGACAATTTTCTTTCCGGTGACCAATGTTCCCACAATGAGTGCATAGCCAGTTTTCAGGAAATGATAAGTACTTACTCTTTGGATGTGCTTTCATGAATCCAATACCTTTCCTGTTACTACTATGATTTTCCTGTAACCATTCTAGTGCTTCAGAAGACTTGTTCCATTCTACAGTTTTTCTTAGTTCCATTTTTGTTTTAACTAAGTCTTCTTCTAAAGATTTTATCTTTTCATCTTTTTTACACAGTTCATCAACTGTGACTTTCAGTTTCTCTTCAGCAATGATCTGATGAGAATTAGCAATAACTTTACCTTTTTCAACTGTTTTAACATTTTCTAATTCCTGAGCAGTTGATTCAAGTGTGAGAACCTGTTCCTCAAGCATGCTAATCTTCCTTTCCAGAAAATCATTTTTAACTATTTCTTCTTTGCATTCTGTTTCTAAACAATCAATTTTACCATGCATTGGATGATTGCTATCCCTTAGAGATTTAAATTCATTTAGCACAATATGGAATACTTTAACCAATTTTTCTCTAGGCATGCTTTTTACATCATCCTTGAGTTTAGAAACAAATACCTCAACATCTTCTTCATTTTCTGAATCTCCAAGTGCCATTAGAGCAAGATCCTCATCCAGATCATCATCAGTTATTTCGTCTTCACTGTCTTGCCATCCTGCAACCATTGCTTTGGGATTTCCACTTTTCTTATGGATCTGTTCCCTAGCCTTCTTCCTTTCATCAATGAATCTCTTCCTCCATTCTCCTTCCATAATTGGAGATTTGCTGATGTAGTGCTCCGAGCTTCCACATTTGTGGCATTCTCCAGCCTGTTTCATGTTAGTAGACCTACCCTGCCCACTCATTGCCTTTTTCTTGATCAAATATTTCTGAACACTTTTAGCAATAAGGACCAGTTCCTTATCATCAATGATTTTATCACCAGCAGTCAAGGCTAGGTTAGGTTCAGTTTTAACTGGAGCTCCTATGTTTTTAACCTTTTTCCTCAGTTCATAAGTCTTTAAATTGCCTATAAGCTCATCTAAGGATAGAGTGGTTAAATCTTTGCTTTCTATGATAGCACAAGCTTTGATCTCCCAAGAATCTAGAAGAACCCTAGTAAAAATCTTTTCTACTCTATCTTCCACAGTTAAAACCCTTCCCAAAGAGATAAGTTTAGAAGCAATGGCATTAAATCTAGTATACATTTCAGAGATTGACTCTTCTTCTTTCATTTTAAAGCTTTCATATTCAGCATAAAGAAGTGTACCTCGGACCTTTTTACCTGACTTGTTCCTTCGTGTGCAACTTGTAGAGCATCTCAAATCACCTTTGCAGTGGCATACCCTCTGATTCTAGTGCATTCGTCAGGACTAAGTCCACCAACCACCCACTTCCTTGCCTTTGCATTCTTTTCCCATTGCTTTATGTCTTCAGCATTGCATTCCTTCCTGGTTTTGGGATCATCGTTTCCCTCAGCATCCTTCTTCATTGGGATCATGGGACCTTCAGTTACTATATCCCACAATTCATAGTCCTCTGCTTGAAGGTGATCACGCATCCTCTCTTTCCACCATGAATAGTATTTTCCATTGAAGTAAGGTGCTCTAACCATTGACTGGCCCTCACTGTTCTCTCGTGATGTACTCATCTAATCCTAGGTGTTAGCCTTTTCAAGGATAACCCGCTCTGATACCAATTGTTATTTCCCACGATTACACCACTTTACTGTTTTAAGGACCAGTTCCTTAAAATGTGTTCCTTTACTGTACGATATGCGGAATTAAAACTGTAAGTAATTGAACACCAGATATTAGCGTGGAAAAATCCCTTGACTCGGGATAAAAAAACCACGACCTACTTTTCAAGTAGGATTTCAACTTCACTATGTAAAAAGACCCACTTGGTTACGAGACTCACTCTTACTAACCTAGGACTAACTCTAATCCTTTAGTGATCTTTCTCACGATCAGTGAAGTTGTGTCAAGTCCACGACATGAACCAGAAAGTTTACAACTCGATTTTCGCTTAATACAATTGAACTAAGACTTGAACTTTTACAAGATTCAATCTAAGGAACAGGTTCTAACTTAGTTCTACTGTAGCTAACTGATTACACAAATAAGCTAATAACTCTTCTCAGCTTTTGCTCGATGCTCTCTGTATTTGTGCACACTTCTATGGCTGATATGCTCCACGCTTTATAGCTCCAGCAGCCAAGAAGTCTTGAGCATTTAGAACTCCAAAGCTTCCATGACTTTGAGTCCTAATTGGATTCTTCTTTCTAGAATTCGAATCTTCTATCCTTTATCCCTTAGTTATGCAATCTTTTCGTATCCGTTTAGACCTGCATAATTATCAAGATATACGTCAGTTTTAGGATAAATAATAATATCAACTTAAACGATTTTGCATGAATTATCTATTCTGCTGCAGTGATTCAAAGGAACAGGTCCTTTGAATCCGTTCCTCAGTCATCAGTCAAAACTCCAAGCTTATCCAAGCTAACACTTTGTATTCAGCTTGGGAGCGGTTTAAAGCTTTATTGAGAGAATGTCCACACCACAACCAATCCAATGAGGTTATTGCACATATTTTTGTTGAGGGGTTGGATGCGCATACTAAGATCGTGGTAGATGCTGCTGCTGGAGGCCAAGTACTGGCCTTAAATTTTGACCAGATCTATGATTTACTTGACAAGTTTTCGCAGAGCAATCCTGATTGGCAGGGAGTTAGTAGAGCTACTGCACAGAAATCTGCTGGGGTACTTCAATTAGATGCAGTTTCAGAGCTGAGGGCGAAAATGGATGCTATTTGCAATCAAATCAGCAAGCTAGATCTGCCGCAGACTCAACAACAAGCAGCTCCAGTGCAACAACTTCAAGTCTTTTGTGAGGTTTGTGGAGAGGATCATGCCACTGATGTCTGTCTATCTAATCCAGAGTCAGTGTATTATGTGGGTAATCAGAACAAGTCACAGGGTCAGAATCGAAATCAATATGGTCATAGCTATAACACCAATTGGCGTAGCCACCCAAATTTTTCTTGGAGGGATAATCGTGAGCAGCTACAAGGCAATGAGAGACCCAAAAATAATCTACAAAATGCACCACAGCAGGGGTCACAGTCGCAGACTCAGCCACAACAGTCTAATTTAGTTGAGGATATGCTTAGAAAAATTCTTGCAGGGCAGCAAAAACTCATGGATGATTCAGCAGCTCAGGCACAAACAATAAAAGATTTGAGTAATGCTCAGAAAGATCTTGAGAGACAAATGGGGCAGCTAGCTGGAGCACAGAATAATAGGCCTCGGGGTGCTTTGCCAAGTGATATAGAGAAAAATCCTAAGGAATTTGTGCAAGCAGTTACTTTGAGGAATGGAAGAGCTCTAGAAGAAGTTCCCCCAAAGCCACGGAAGCATGTTGGTGAGTTAGAGCCTAATGCTGATAGAGAGGTGGAGAAAGAAGCTGAGAAAGTGATAGAAAAGCAGCCCGAGCCTGCTATTGTGACACAACCACCACCTTTCCCTCAGAGACTTCAGTAGCAGAAAGTTGATGCAACATGCAAGAAATTTTTGGAGATTTTGAGTCAGATTCAGGTAAATATTCCTTTGGTGGAGCTTTGCGGGATGTTCCCAAATATGCTAAATACAGCAAGGATATTGTTGCTAACAAGAGAAGACTGACTGAGTTCGAGACAGTTGCACTCACTGAGGAGTGTAGTTCTAGAGTTAGGAGCAAGCTTCCTCAGAAATTGAAGGATCCTAGCAGTTTTACTATTCCCTTGAAAATTAGGGAGCATGAGGTTGGACGAGCTTTGTGTGATTTGGGTGCTAGTGTGAATTTAATGCCTTCATCAGTTTTCAGAAAGCTAGGCCTGAGTGAACCACGACCAAATACTGTGACTCTGCAACTGGCTGATAGATCTTTGAGATGCCCCGAGGGGATTATTGAGGATGTGCTTGTACAAGTGGGTCAGTTTATATTGCCTGTTGACTTCATTATTCTTGACTACGAAGCTGATCCTGAGGTTCCTCTCATATTGGGAAGAGGATTTTTGGCTACTGCTGATGCTGTCATTAGAGTTAGAGCTGGAAAGATAATTATGAAGGTAAATGGTGAAGAAGCTATGTTCAACGTGTTCAGAGCTACCCAGCTTCCTTCCCATTATGAAGAGCTGTCCATGGTAAAAGTGGTAGATGGAGAGTTGACTGCTGATGAGAGGTCATTCTTAGCCTCTAATGTTGATTCTCTGGAAAGGGCACTCTTATGTGATGATAATGATATCCTGAAGGATGATGCAATTGAAGAATATGTGGAGATTCTTAATATGCAGAGTAAATTCATTCCAGGATGGTAGAAATTTGAGGAGCTTGATAGACCGTTGACCTTAACTCCTGCTAAATCGTCTATTGAGAAATCTCCTACTCTTGAACTCAAACCTTTACCTGTGTATTTGCGTTATGCTTATTTGGGTGAGGGTAATACCTTGCCCGTGATCCTTTCTTCTTTGTTGTTTGATGTGCAGGTTGAAAAGGTGTTGAGAGTGCTGCGAGGGCGCAAGAGAGCTATTGGCTGGACCATTGCTGATATTAGAGGGATTAATCATTCTTTCTGCATGCACAAAATTCTCTTGGAAGAAGGCCATAAGACATCTCTAGAGCAGCAAAGGAGATTAAATCCAATCATGAAGGAGGTGGTGAAGAAAGAAATTATCAAGTGGCTAGATGCTGGTATTATTTTTCCTATCTCTGACAGCAAGTGGGTAAGTCCACTGTAATGTGTTCCAAAGAAGGGGGGCATGACAGTGGTGAAGAATGAGCATAATGAATTGATTCCTACAAGAACAGTCACAAGGTGGCGAATTTGTATTGATTATAGAAAACTGAACAAGGCCACCAGGAAAGACCACTTCCCACTCCCCTTTATTGATCAAATGCTGGATAGACTTGCTGGGCATGAGTATTATTGTTTCTTGGATTGGTATTCGGGCTACAATCAGATTGTGATAGCTCCTGAAGATCAAGAGAAGACTACATTTACTTGTCCATATGGCACCTATGCATTTAGGAGGATGCCGTTTGGGTTATGTAATGCCCCGGGGAATTTTCAGCGGTGCATGATGGCTATTTGCACCGACATGGTGAAAAAATTTGTTGAGGTGTTCATGGATGATTTCTCAGTAGTTGGTGATTCCATTGGTGATTGCTTGAAAAATTTATATGCTGTGCTGAGCCGTTGTGAAGAAACAAATTTGATGCTGAATTGGGAAAAATGTCACTTTATGGTTCAAGAAGGCATAGTACTTGGGCACAAGGTGTCAAAGCAAGGGATCGAGGTTGATAAAGCGAAGATGGAGGCTATTGAGAAATTACCACCACCTATCTCTGTTAAGGGGGTGCGTAGTTTCTTGGGACATGCAGGTTTTTATAGGCGTTTCATAAAGAAGTTAATCCCATGTGCAAGTTATTGGAGAAAGATGTGAAATTTGAGTTTAATGATGCTTGCCTCAAGGCATTTGAAGAGTTGAAGAAAAGGTTGGTGACTGCACCAATCATCATTGTTCCTGACTGGTCTTTGCCATTTGAATTAATGTGTGATGCGAGTGATAATGCTATTGGGGCTGTTCTCGGCCAAAGAATTGGAAGAATCTTTTACTCCATCTATTATGCAAGCAAGACTCTTGATGCAGCCCAATCCAATTACACCACCACTGAGAAGGAGTTGCTAGCCGTGGTGTATGCTTTTGATAAATTCAGATCTTATTTGGTTGGCATTCGTGTTATTGTCTACATTGATCATGCCGCAATCCGGTATCTGTTTGAAAAGAAGGATTCCAAGCCTAGGCTAATTCGATGGGTTCTCCTATTGCAAGAGTTTGATGTTGAAATTCGAGATCGCAAGGGGACCGAGAATCAAGTAGCTGATCATTTGTCAAGACTGGAGAATAGAGATCATGTAGATGAGGGGCCTGAGATTAAAGAGGTATTCCTTGATGAGCAGCTTTTTGCTTTAGATGCAGTCGAGGTGCCATGGTATGCTGATATGATGAACTTAATTGTGAGTAATGTGTATCCTCCTGGGGCTACAGCTGAGCAAAGGCGAAAACTCCTTCATGAGAGCATATTTTATGTGTGGGATGAGCCTTATTTGTACAAGATAGGCCCTGACCAATTAGCTAGGAGATGCATTCCAAGGGAAGAAGTTGAGCCGATTCTACAAAGCTGCCATTCCTCTCCTTATGGTGGCCATCTTGGTGGAGATCGAACAGCTGCAAAGGTACTTCAGTCTAGTTTCTTTTGGCCTACTTTGTTTAAAGATGCTCCTGCTTTTGTTAAGCAGTGTGATCGTTGCCAAAGAACGGGTACTATTTCTAGGCGTCACGAGATGCCTTTGAACAATATTTTGGAGATTGAGCTTTTTGATTGTTGGGGGATTGACTTTATGGGTCCGTTCCCACCTTCCATGGGCCATAAATACATTTTCGTGGCGGTTGATTATGTATCTAAATGGGTGGAGGCTGTGGCACTTCCAACAAATGATGCGAGTGTGGTGGTGAAATTCTTGAAGAAAATATTTTCACTCGTTTTGGGACACCGCGGGCTATAATCAGTGATGAAGGTACTCATTTTGGCAACCGGGTGTTCAATAAATTGTTGGCCAAGTATGGGGTTCGCCACAAGGTGGCAACTGCTTATCATCCCCAAACTAGTGGCCAAGTGGAAGTGTCTAATAGAGAGATCAAGCAAATCCTTGAGAAGATTGTGAACGCCTTGAGGAAGGATTGGGCTATGAAGTTAGATGATGCTCTCTGGGCCTATCAGACTGCATTTAAAACGCCTATTGGAACCTCTCCATATAGGCTTGTTTATGGTAAGGCCTGTCACTTGCCCGTTGAGCTAGAGCATAAAGCATATTGGGCGATTCAAAAGCTCAATCTTGATATGGCCTTGGCGGGTGAGAAGAGAATGCTTCAGTTGCATGAGCTTGAAGAGTTCCGTTTCAATGCTTATGAAAATGCGAAATTGTATAAGGAACGAACAAAGAAGTGGCATGACAAGCATATTGAGCGTCGTCAGTTTGAGACCGGGCAGCTGGTGTTGTTGTTTAATTCGAGGTTGAAGCTATTTCCAGGCAAGTTGAAGTCTAGATAGTCGGGGGGCGTTCGAAGTACTTCGTGTTATCGCACATAGAGCGGTTGAGTTGAGAGCCCCCAATTCGGAAAAGACGTTCTTGGTGAATGGCCAAAGGGTGAAGCATTATTGGGGAGGTTCGGTGAATCATCATACCTCCATTACTTTGAGGGATCCATGATTGATACTCGTCGTGCCATGACGTTAAATAAGGCGCTTCTCGGGAGGCAACCCGAGTATGTACTTGTAATAGTTTAGTTGTTTTGTGTTTTATAGTGTCACGTATTTTTTATTTTGCGGTGTCATTTTTGTAGGTGTCGGGAGTGCTAAACGAGATGCAGTTGATGTATTGAGGGGGTATAGGATGCTTTGAGGCATGTCCCGTGCTTGGGTTCGCACTTGGAATCGAAAATTGGTACGAAAAAATTGCTCAGGCGCATTTGGGAGCGCCCCGTGCCTGCCAACGCGCCTGGATGCCACTGAAGCAAAAGTCTTGAGCGCTTTTGGCCCGCCCCGCACCTCCCATCGCACGAGGGCAGGCAGATTGTGCCAATTTCTGAGCGCCTTCGAGGCGCGCCGCAGAGCTAACCGCGCCCGGCCTATTTTCGAAAAAAATCCAGGTCCAAACGGGATTTAACCTGCGACCCAGTTTCCTTTCCCCTCTTTACCCGATCCCCTCCCCTTTTTCTTCATTATTTTCTCTCAAAACACTCCCAAAAACTCCCCCAACTCATTCCTAATTCTTGGAATTAATCACAAGTTCTTCTCCACTCAATCTAACATCTTCAAGTAAGTAATTCTCTCCCTTCTCTTTCCATTACATGTAAGTTAACAAATCTCTCTCCATGTTAAATTCCTTAACTAGTATGCAAGCTTGTGATTAGAATTTGATCTTAAATTGCTTAGATTCATGATTGTGCTTCATGCTTAGTTCGTGTACTTGTAAAAAGGGATCTCCCAACAAATTGGGAGGGTTATCACATTACCTAAGCAATTGAAATTGAAAGTTGAATATTGTGCACACCAAGTGTTTGTTAAAAAGCCTCAACTATTAAAATTACCTAACATTGTGAATTCTTGAGTAGCAATGATATCCTTAGGCTTAAGATGAACATTGAGTGTCGCACATACATAAAAATTGGCTATTTTGTAACCCCCACTAGCTTGATCATGAAGTCCACAATCGTGGCAATTTTGTGTAATGCTAGTTTTCGCTGAGTGTGGGGTTGCTCGTGTTTATGAGTTGAATTTTTGATATATAGAATGAGCGATAAGTGTGGGGTGGTGTCCTACCAATTGTGCTTGAATAGAAATCTTGTGATTGAATTGAAATCTCACATTGGTATTGTTGTTTGTTGTAGGCACCATGGTTGTAACACCCCACAAAACAAGCTCTTCATCCGCCTCAGCTCCTAAGAGATCACTCCAAGCCGGACCTTCATCTAGCAAGGCAAAGGGCAAGGAACCGGCCAAGCCCAAGGCCAAGCCAAAGGCCAAGGCTAGAGTTCCTAAAGATGCGGTGCCTATCCCAAGGCCCGGGGGGCAAGACGCGATTCGGTCTCTCTTTTGTGAAGAAGGGTGAGCGCCAAGCTTGGTACAAGAGTGTGAGGTTTGCGGGATGTATTCCCGAGCAAGCCATTGATAAGAGGAGATTGATGCAAAAGTGTCGAGGTGTGGGTGATGCTATTCACGCTTTGCATTGGGACTCGGTCTTTGAGAGTCCGGGTCATGCCAACCTCGACCTAGTACAGGAGCTCTATGCCAATTAGGATCCGGATGAAGCATGGAGAGATGATGATATGGTTGCTATTCGGAGTGAGAAGGTGAGATTGGACCACACTACGTTGAACGCTTTTTTGGGGGTAGAGGACCCCGACTATGACGAGCTGAGGGACTTTATTAGGAAGCCTGATTACAAGGCTATGCGAGAGACATTGTGTGGTGAGAGCTCCACTCATAGGTAGGAGCGAACTGAGTCAGGAAGACACAAACACATGTTCTTTTTGCAATTTTTGAAAACAGCTTGAGTGTGGATGAGGTTGATAAATGCACGCATCCTGCCTTCGTCTCATTATTCCGAGGTCACCAAGACTCGGGCGTGCATGATTTACTTTTTCATGACCGGGAGGCCGGTTAACATTGGCTACTACATGCTGAGGTTGATGAGAGAACAAAGGCAGTCGAAGACATGTAGCCGATTGTATTTTGGGAACATTCTTACCCGGTATCTGGAGCAGGCTGGAGTCCCATTTGATGAGGTCGGGGATCGCATTGTCCCCGACATTGAGAAGCCTTTTGATATCACCGTGGTGAAGAGTGTGACAACTACTGCACCAGTGCGACTGATGGCAGACGAGTGGCGGGACACAGACGCCAACTTGTCCGCACGTACGTACTTGATGATGGAGCACATGGCCCGGTAGGCTGGCATGGATATGACGGTGCTTGATCACATAGTGCTTTTATTAGAGTCTTCGAGACGGCTGCTGGGTATGACTCAGGCAGTGGTGCTGCCCCCGGAGGAGGATGAGAACACTGATCGGACATCGTTGACCGTGATCCGAAAAGTGAGGTTGTGGAGACAGATGCTGAGGGAGGTGCCACAGCTGAGGAGGAGGAGGATTAGGACCGCACTCCAGCGCACCACCCATTGTAGGCCGACTGGCTTCAGGGAAGTTTCCTTTACTCTTGCACTTTCTTCTTAGTCGCACTGAGGACACTGCTTGTTTTATGTTTGGGGTGGGGGAACTCCCCTTTATTTTTGAGGTTAGGGATGCATGTATCATTAGGATTTTTTCTTTGTCACTTGACTTTATTTTTATTTGTTTCTTGCTTTAATATATGAAAAAAAATTAGAAAACTAATAAAAAATTGCAAAAAAAATTTATTTTTTAGTCTTTATTAGTGGTACATGTCATCCACCCCGTGGTTTTTCTTATAGCCTTGGTTCTTTTCCACGGGGAGGCCTTTGAACCGGGTAGTTTTTATTTTTAGGATTAGAATAGTTAGTATAGGTGACCCTAGACGAAGGAAATAGGTAGAATGCTAGGTGCTTTTGATTCGTTTGATACCGGTGGACTTGAACTTGTTGCCTGTGCTATTTGTGGTGTCCTTTGGTTTTAAATTGAGATGCATGCCTAGAGGAAAAATTGGAATGACCCCCTTGAGATGCTTGAGTCCACTCACTTGACTTTGTTGTGAACCTTTGTGCATTAGTACTTAATTTTCCACAAATTGCACCGTATTTGTTTGATTGAGAGTTGTGATGGAATCATTTTGTATGGACCGTGTGCAATGTGTGTTGTGAGGCATATTCTTAATGTACTCCATGGTTGCATATTGGTGTCTAGAACTTGCTCCGTGTGTGTGCAAAGTGAAATCCTAGGTCTACTCTAGTCGGGAAATGATACAGGCCTTCTCTTGATTTGCCTACGCTTATATATATACCTTGGACTTGATTGTTGTGATCTCTTTGACCTTTTTGTTGGCACCCACACCGCGAGCCTACCCACTTGTTCTAAATTGCTTTCTATTGACCCTTTACTTTAAGCACTTTAATTGAAAATTATATATTATTGTGGAGTTGTGTTTGAAATATTGGGAGGTTTTTTAGTGGAACCAATGAGGAGAATATTTGATAAAATTGTGAAGTAGTTGAAGGAGCATTGGCAAGGTTTGGAGTGAACTGAATTGAATTGAAATTGAAAAAGAAAAAAATTTGAAAAAAGAAATAAAGAGAAAAGAAAAGAATCTCCATCCTTGCTAGTGTTGTGCTTAAAAGAAAAAAAATTGCTACGTGTTGAAAAAGGTGTGTGTGACAGTTGTTGATTGAGTGGCTTTAATGAGACTTGTGCTTAACTTGTATTGTGATGTATTAAAGTGCTTAGGGAGGTAATCACTATTACCCATATGTATCCTACCATCCCCTTAGCCTACATTACAACCTTTTTAAAGTCTTAGTTAATCCCGATTGGAGTGAGCTTACATTAGTGGAGTCCCACACTACGGGCAAGTCTATGGTACATCGTGTGTGACATGTTAGCTTTTCATGAGAGTGAGTGAATTCTCTCTTGCTTCATTTTGGTGAGGGCACACGGTTTGCATGAGGTAGGTGAAATCGTGGCTTCATGGTTGAGTAGGTAGGTGCGATCTTGTGGGAGCATGGTTGCAATGAGTTGAGTTTGTGCATTTGAGTTGTCTTGGGGTGGTTGTTCTCATGTTTTGATGTTTGATAAATTGTTGGCATGTTTGTTGGAACCATAGTAGTCATGTATGCATTTGTTCAATGATCGGTATCAACCATAGTCATAGGCAGACCTGTTCTACCTAGGTTGGGGAGTTATTTGTGATTGCTCGCCAAAAACTTGTTGTTCACAACGCACACGCAAGTATACGTGGCCGACAAGTAATAAAATGATAAGTAGAGTATCGTTCCCACTAGGACTATTCAGACTGGACTCCTAATAAATAATTTCTTAACAACTACTCAGGGATCTTTTCCAATAGTGAGGATTTTATTAACTAAAGAACAGTAATTAATATGGTAGAAGTGAATTCAAACAATAGAAAACTTTGGTTGTAAACGATATTAACGAGACGGTCCAGGGTCAGAGTTACGAACAATCCAGTTGAGTTTTCCAATTGATTCCACTTCTTAAATCCCGAATTACTAACTAACAGATTAAATGTACCCGTGAAAACCTTTCGATTCTTCACGGTCTAAGCAGGCTACTCCAATCCCTATATGTCTATGGGTTGAATCACGCGCACGCATTAACGAATTCTGTAATTAGTTAAGCTAGGCGAGCAAGTATATGTCTATCCTACTCACAAATTCGTTCCCCGATGCCCGGGTTCACAAACTAGCACTACTCTTTCTTATTGCGTTAATAAATTCCCTCTTTCGAGTTCAATCTAAAAACCATAGATAATGCGTAATAATCGGGCCCTGACAATTACACAAGTGAAATCAAGAAAAAATAAGTAACCTGTTATGGGATTCAATGAATGAAAATCAATCTTCAAACATCAACTTTCATGAAATTCTCTAACCCTAGAACGATAGAATTAGCCACGCATACTCATAATAACAACACAAGGATTTGATGAATAATGAAATAATGATGTAATAGATTAATGGAAGGAAAAAAACCCTTGTTCAAGATGTTATGAGCTCTCCAATTTGCTCCAAAGTTTGAACTCCCATCAAAAACTAAGTAAAAGAGTAATTATAGGGTTTACAAAGGTCTAGTAATAAGTTACACGTAAGCCTAGACGAAATAGGAAGTCCAAGAATGCTCCAGGGCGCTGTAGCTGGTGCCCCGCCCCGAATGCGCGCACACAATCAGAACCTGTCAAAATCCAAGTGCCTTAGCCACGCCCCGGGCTGAAAAACGCGCCAGAAGGTTGGGCGCTTTTGGGGGCGCCCCGCGCCACCTATGGCGCCAGGCCATTTTCCTACTTCCTTTGTCTGCAGCTCGCGTCGCGTTGTTCCTTCGTATGTTCGATCCCATCCTCAATCCAAATCCAATCTTTTCTTGCTCGATCATGCTCTTTAAAGCTCCAATTTCACTTCATAACGACCTACACACATACGGCACAATATCAGTGCAAAATCACATTCATTAACTAGAAAACGGGCGAATAAAGTACTCAAACGTAAGGAAATATGAAGGAAATATAGGCATAAAATGCCAAACATCACCACCCCACACTTGAACCTTTGCTCGCCCTCGAGCAATCACAAATAACTTCCCAGCCTAGGTAGAACAGGTCTGCCTACGACTATGGTTGATACCGACCATTGAACAAATGCATACAAGACTACTATGGGTCTATTAAACATGCCAATAATTTGTCAAACATCAAAACATGAGAACAACCACCCCAAGACAACTCAAATGCACAAACTCAACTCATTGCAACTATGCTCCCACAAAGTCACACCTATCTACTCAACCAAGAAGCCGCAACTTCACCTACCTCATGCAAACCGTGTGCCCTCACCAAAATGAAGCAAGAGAGTGTCCCTCAAATATCACACACAACAATGAATATCAAGAATAGAACGGGGACAATAGCATAGAAAGAATTCACTCACTCTCATGAAAATCTCACATGTCCCACATGATGTACCATAGGCTTGCCCATAGTGTAGGACTCCACTAATGTAAGCTCACTCTAATCGAGATTAACTAGGACTTTAAAAAGGTTGTAGTGTAGGCTAAGGGGTTGGTAGGATACATATGGGTAATAGTGACTACCTCTCTAAGCACTTTAATACATCACAATCAATTTGAGCACATATCTCATCAAAGGCACCCAATTCACCACCCAAGAAATTTCACACACACCTTTTTCAACAAGTAGCAATTTTTCTTTTAAGCACACACTAGCAAGGATGGATATTCTTTTCTTTTCTCTTTATTTCTTTTTCCAAATTTTTTTACTTTTTTTTCTTTTTCAATTTCGATTCAATTCACTCCAAACCTTACCAATGCTCCTTCAACTACTTCACAATTTTATCAAATATTCCCCTCATTGGTTCCACTCAAAAACCTCCCAATATTTCAACTACAACTCCACAATAATATACAATTTTCAATTAAAGTGCTTAAGGAGTAAAGGGTCGAACGAAAGCAATTTAGAACAAGTGGGTAGGCTTGCGGTGTGGGTGCCAACAAAAAGGTCAAAGAGAACACAACAATCAAGTCCAAGGTGTATATATAAGGGTAGGCAAATCAAGAGAAGACCTGTATCATTTCCCGAATAGAGTAAACCTAGGATTTTGCTTTGCACACACACGGGGCAAGTTCTAGACACCAATATACAAAAATGGAGTAAAAATAAGAATATGCCTCACAACACACATTGCACACAATCCAAACAAAATGGCTCCATCACAATTCTCAATCAAGCAAATAGGTTGCAACTTGTGGAAAATTAAGCACTAATGCACAAAGGTTCACAACAAAGTCAAGTGAGTGGACTCAATTATCTCAAGGGGGTCATTCCATTTTTTTCTAGGCATGCATCACAATTTAAAACTAAAAGACACCACAAATAGCACATGCAATAAGTTCAAGTCCACCGGTATCAAACAAATCAAAGGCACCTAGCATTCTACCTATTTCTTTTGTCTTGGGCCACTTATAATTAACTACTCTAATCCTAATAAAAATAAAAACTGCCCGGTTCAAGGGCCTCCCCGTGGAAAAGAACCGAGGCCATAAGAAAAACTACGGGGTAGGTGACATGTACCACTAACAAAGACTAAAAGGAAAATCTTTTTGGAATATTTTCATTGGTTTTCTATTTTTTTTTTTGTATATTAAAGCAAGAAACAAATAAAAATAAAGTCAAGTGACAAAGGAAAAAATCCTAACGGTATATGCATCCCTAACCTCACAAACTCGGGAAGTCCCTCACCCCATACTTAAAACTAAGCAATGTCCTCAGTGCGACAAAAACTAAAGTACAAGGGGTAAAAGAACTTCCCTGAAGGCTCTAGTCCTTGGTGCTAGCATCCTCCAATCTTCCGTATAGTGTGAGGTACTCAGACTTCCCCCAACAGGTCATCAATATTAGGCAGGGGTGTGGACACCCCACACTTAACTCGACATTACATGAACTTGCAATCCAAGGATAAACAAAAACTATGTGACACTATAAATAAAATAATACAAGTACAAACTCGGGTTGCCTCCCGAGAAGCGCCTTAGTTAACGTCGTGGCACGACGACACTTTTAGCTCACTTCCAGCATTTATGTCTTCTCTTCTTACGACGGACCTTTTCTTTCTTCCTTTCTTTGAGAGAACCCATCTTCAACTTCACATGTGATGTGCCGTTGCTATCTTGTTCCACATTCTGCTCACACAGGTCATTTGGTTTACTTTCATGTTCTTGTTTGACACATTCAATCATATAGCACTCTTCAACCTTAGTTATGTGCTCCTTCTCATTATAAACCTTGAAAGTAACCTTTTCTCCATGCGCTCTAACAGTCATCTCTCCCAGCTCCATGTCAATAATTGCCTTCGAGGTGACTAAGAATGGTCTCCCCAAAATGATTGGAGCTTTTCGATCCTCTTCATAATCTAGGAATACAAAATCAGCAGAGAATGCAAACTTACCAACTTTAAGCAACATATCCTCCAACTTACCATCAGGGTGAGTGAGTGATCCATCCGCCATTTTAAGAGTAACTGAAGAGGGCTTGATTGCTCCTAGCCCTAACCTTTTGCAAACAGATAGAGGCATGAGATTTATGCTCGCACCTAGATCACACAATGCACCAGTGATATTATGCCCTTCAATGGTGCAAGGAATAGTAAACCTCCCAGGATCTTGAAGTTTTGGAGGTAACTTACTCAAGATTGTGCTGCACTCCTCAACTAACTCAACTGTCTCTATCTCATGAGGCTTTTTCTTCTTGACTAAAATCTCTTTTAAGAACTTCACAAAGGGTGGCATCAATTCAAACACATCAGTCAAAGGAATGTTAACTTGAAGCTCTTTCAACATACCCACAAATTTTTGGTACCGGGCCAAATCCTTCGATGGTATAAGTCTCTGCGGGAATGGTGGAGGCGGCAGAGGTGCCTCCTTTCTCTCTTCTTTCTTCCTTACCTTCTCCACATTTTCAACTTTTTCTATTTCAGCTCTCTCCTCAGACTTGGCCATCAGCTCTCCACCTTCAATTAAAGTCACTGCAAGACATTGCTCAGGCCCCTTTTTAACAGTACTTATTTCTCCCACCAACTGCCCCAACTGGTGCTCCAGGTTCTTTTGAGCATTGGCAAGATCTTGTATGGCCTGTGCATGGGCTGCAGTGTCAGCTATCATTCTCTGCTGGCCCGCCATTATCTGCTTTAGCATATCTTCAACTGAATTTCTAACCTGCTATGGTGGAGCTGGAAGTGGGTGGTAATTATTTGGGGCTCTCGTATTACCTTGATAATAAGCATTACCAAACTGATTTTGACCCTGCAGCCTGTTTTGATTACCCACGTAATAAACTGACTCTGGATTAGAGGACCAAA
This sequence comes from Petunia axillaris subsp. axillaris, assembly GCA_029990575.1. Taxonomy (NCBI): domain Eukaryota; kingdom Viridiplantae; phylum Streptophyta; class Magnoliopsida; order Solanales; family Solanaceae; genus Petunia; species Petunia axillaris. The sequence goes on along the minus strand of JARKNS010000002.1, from coordinate 47,753,652 downwards.
CCTCTGTAGCATGATCTTGACCACAAACCTCACAAAAACTCTGGAGTTGTTGCACTGGAGCCACTTGTTGCTGAGTCTTTGGCAGAGCTAGCTTGCTAATTTGATTGGAAATAGCATCCATCTTCGCCCTCAGCTCTGAAACTGCATCTAACTGAAGTACCCCAGCAGATTTCTGTGTAGTAGCTCTACCATCTCCCTGCCAGTCAGGATTGCTCTGCGAAAACTTGTCTAGTAACTCATAAATCTGGTCAAAGTTTAAGGCCAGTACTTGGCCTCCAGCAGCAGCATCTACCACGATCTTAGTCTGTGCAGTCAATCCCTCCACAAAAGTATGTGCAAGAACCTCATTAGATTGGTTGTGGTGTGGACAATCTCTCAATAAAGCTTTAAACTGCTTCCAGGCTGAATACAAAGACTCTCTTTCTATCTGTCTAAAGAACACAATTTCACTCCTAACCCGGGCTGTCTTGGCAAATGGATAAAACTTAGCTAAGAACTTCTTAGCCAAATCATCCCAAGTAGTGATAGACCCAGACTTTTCAGCCTTTAACCACCTCTTTGCTGCCCCAATCAGTGAAAACGGGAACAATGTCAAGCGAACATAATCAATAGGAACTCCTATCGGTGTATAAGTATCACTGATCTCCAAGAAATTCTGGATATGTTGTTCTGGATCCTCGCTAAGTAATCCAGCAAATTGTCCAGTCACATGTAACAGTTGTATCATGCCGGACTTAATCTCAAAGTTTCCAGCAATTTCAGACATAACTATGCTCGAGGCTACTCCCTCTAGGTTGGGGAGAGCAACATCTCGCACAGCTAAAGCTCGTTCTGCTGCCATTCCTGTAGGTAAAGATCAAGAAGGACCTAATACCTGAAACAACACAAAACTCAAAATAAAAATTAAACCTGAATAGATAATAAGTAATCGTCTGAAAAGAAAACAGTCAATTGTTTAGTCCCCGGCAATGGCGCCAAAAACTTGTTGCTCCCAATGCACACGCAAGTATACGTGGCCGGCAAATAATAAAATGATAAGTAGAGTATCGTTCCTACGAGGACTATTCAGACTGGACTCCTCATAAATAATTTCTTAACAACTACTCAGGGATCTTTTTCCAATAGTGAGGATTTTATTAACTGAAGAACTGTAATTAAAATGGTAGAAGTGAATTCAAATAATGGAGCAAACTTTGGTTGTAAACAATAAGGAGACGGTCCAGGGTCAGAGTTACGAACAATCCAGTTGAGTTTTCCAATTGATTCCACTTCTTAAATCCCGAATTACTAACTAACAGATTAAATGTACCTGTGAAAACCTTTCGATTCTTCACGGTCTATGCAGGCTACTCCAATCCCTATATGTCTATGGGTTGAATCACTTGCACGCATTAACGAATTCTGTAATTAGTTAAGCTAGGCGAGCAAGTATATGTCTATCCTACTCACAAATTGGTTCCCCGATGCCCGGGTTCACAAACTAGCACTACTCTTTCTTATTGCGTTAATAAATTCCCTCTTTCGAGTTCAATCTACAAACCATAGATAATGCGTAATAATCGGGCCCTGACAATTACACAAGTGAAATCAAGAAAAAATAAGTAACCCGTTATGGGATTCAATTAATGGAAATCAATCTTCAAACATCAACTTTCAAGAAATACTCTAACACTAGAACGATAGAATTAGCCACGCATACTCATAATAACAACACAAGGTTTTGATAAAATAATGAAATAATGATATAATAGATTAATGGAAGGAAGAAAAACCCTTGTTCAAGATATTATGAGCTCTCCAATTTGCTCCAAAGTCTAAACTCCCATAAAAAACTAAGTAAAAGAGTATTTATAGGGTTTACAAAGGCCTAGTAATAAGTTACACCTAAGCCTAGACGAAATAGGAAGTCCAAAAACGCTCCGGAGCGCTGTAGCTGGCGCCCCGCGCCCCCGAACGCGCGCACACAAGCAGAACCCATCGAAATCTAAGCGCCTTAGCCACGCCCCGCGCTGAAAAACGCGCCAGAAGGCTGGGCGCATTTGGGGGCGCCCCGCGCCCCCCTATGGCGCCAGGCCATTTTCCTGCTTCCTTCGTCTGCAGATCGCGTCGCGTTGTGCCTTCGTATGTTCGATCCCATCCTCAATCCAAATCCATTCTTTTCTTGCTCGATCATGCTCTTTAAAGTTCCAATTTCACTTCATAACAACCTACACACATACGGCACAATATCAGTGCAAAATCACATTCATTAACTAGAAAACGGGCGAATAAAGTACTCAAACGTAAGGAAATATTAAGGAAATATAGGCATAAAATGCCAAACATAAGCGAGCAAAGGTTCAAGTATGGGGTGGTGATGTTTGGCATTTTATGCCTATATTTTCTTAATATTTCCTCATGTTTGAGTACTTTATTCGCCCGTTTTCTAGTTAATGAATGTTATGTTGCACTGATTTTGTGTCGTATGGTTGTTGGTTGTTATGAAGTGCAATTGGAGCTTTAAAGAGCATGATCGAGCAAGAAAAGATTGGATTTGGATTGAGGATTGGATCGAACATACGAAGGCACAATGCGACGCGAGATGCAGACGAAGGAAGCAGGAAAATGGCCTGGCGCCATATGTGGCGTGGGGCGCCCCAAAAGCGCCCAGCCTTCTGGCGTATTTTTCAGCGCGGGGCGTGGCTAAGGCGCTTGGATTTCGACGGGTTCTTCTTGTGTACGCGCGTTCGGGGGCGCGGGGTGCCAGCTACAGCGCCCCTGGAGCGTTTTTGGACTTCCTATTTCGTCTAGGCTTAGGTGTAACTTATTACTAGGTCTTTATAAACCCTATAAATACTCTTTTACTTAGTTTTCAGAGAGAGTTCAGACTTTGGAGCAAATTGGAGAGCTCATAACATCTTGAACAAGGGTTTTTCTTCCTTCCATTAATCTATTACATAATTATTTCATTATTTCATCAAATCCTTGTTTTGTGATTATGAGTATGCGTGGCTAATTTTTTCGTTCTAGGGTTAGAGTGAATTCATGAAGGTTGAGGTTTGAATGTTGATTTCCATGAATGAATTCCAATTATAGATTGTTTATTCTTTCTTGATCATAATTGTTTGATTATAACGGCCGAATAATTGAACACTATCTATGGTTCTTAGATTGAACTCGACAGAGGGAATTTATGAACGCAATAAGAAAGAGTAGGGCTAGATTGTGAACCTGGGAATTGGGGAATCAATTTGTGGGTAGGATAGACATATACCTATTCACCTTGCTTAACTAATTACAGAATTCGTTAATGCGTGCACGTTATTCAACCCATAGACATATAGGGATTGGAGTAGCCTGCATAGACCGTGAAGAATCAAAAGGTTTTCACGGGTATAATTAACTTGTTAGTTAGCAATCTTGAGACTTAAGAAGTGGAATCAACAGGATAGCTCAACTGGATTGTTCGTTACTCTGATCCTGGACCGTCTCATTAATATTGTTTACAACCAACTTTTGCTCCATTGTTTGAATTCACTTCCACCATTTAAATTACTGTTCTTTAGTTAATAAAATCCTCACTATTGGAAAGAGATCCCTGAGTAGTTGTTAAGAAATTGTTTGTTAGAAATCCAGTCTGAATAGTCCTCGTGGGAACGATACTCTACTTATCACTTTATTACTTGTCGACCACGTATACTTGCGTGTGCGTTGGGAGCAACAGTTAGGACTTCAATTGACGTGCCGATAATTTTAATATCTTTGTAAAGTCTATTAGGACCTGTCTGTAAAATTTAAACTAAATCGGACTTCGTTTGGTAGGCATCGGAAGAAGGTTTCAGTTGTTATTTTCGGTAAATCTTAAAAAGAGGTTTTCGAGCTCAATTTTTGCGAATGAGCTCCCATTCGAAATTCGAAAGCGCCATTAGGTTCGTATGATTATTTGTGACATGTGTGAATTTTTGAAGTGAATTTCGAGGTTGTTCGGCTGATTTCGGCTAAAGTTCCGAAAATTAATAATTTGATATTTTTCCTTTTAAATTTGCATATTGGATTTCAGAAATCCGATTTGAGATCCGCCTTAACAGGTATGTCACATAAATTTTGTATATCTTATTTGAGAAATTTATATTTATTTTGAATTTCGTAGGACTTCGTTTTAATTTTATCATAGCAACGAGTTTTAAAGGAAAAAGAAAAAAATAAGGAAAAGGACAAAAATAAAGGAAGATAGGTGGTAGTCAGCTCAAAATGAAATGAGCAGAAACAAACGATCAAAAACGAGAATGACAAAGTGAAAGAAAAAAATGCCAGAAAATAAGAAGAGTCGGAAAAAGATAGAATTTTCACCCTGGAACATTCAAGTAAAGATCTTAATACATTATTTGAGTTTATTACGTGTGTTTGAATATATTTTAATGGAAAAAATTGGGATATTAGACATTATTTTAATAAGTTCCATTAACAATTTAAAGGGTCAATTGGACCCCGATAATGGAATTGATTATATATTCGTACTCAGTGGGTTACGGACAACATATAAATGTAATTTATTTAGGGTTTGGTTATGTGACTTTGAACCCTGTACATAGGCCTGACCTGCGTATTGCGTATGCGAATAGGGTATCAGGTTCCTAACCGGATTGCCCTTAGATGTAGGGAATGAAGCCTTTAACCTAATTTGATATATTTTCTGGAATTGACTATATATTCGTACTCAGTGAGTCATGGACAACATATAAATATAATTTATTTAGGGTTTGGTTATGTGACTTTGAACCCTGTACATAGGCCTGACCTGCGTATTGCGTATGCGAATAGGGTTTCAGGTTCCTAACCAGATTGCCCTAAGATATAGGGAATGAAGCCTTTAACCTAATTTGATATATTTTATGCTTATTGAATATGAATGATCGTTTGGGCAGTGAATCCCAAGGATAAAGCGGGTGTTGAATGGCACTTTGAAATAAGGTAATTGTTTGTATCCATTTCTTTGGAGGCCCTTGGCCTTGTGGATATTCTACCACGAGTTCCTTACGTGTGTAGCTGCCGATAGGCGTACTCATTACGCCTTAGCTTTGAATTTACACTGTATATTATATGTTATGCCCTGTATTTGGTATTGCATTGAGCATATGAGCATTGCACTCTGGTTTTGAGCATTGCATATACTTCCCGGTAATCGATGAGAGTCCCGAGCTCGTGAAGGGTCATCATTGTATATACTTCCCGGTAATCGATGAGAGTCCCGAGCCCGTGAAGGGTCATTATTGCATATACTTCCCGGTTGGCGATGAGAGTCCCGCACCGGTGAAGGGTCATTATTGCATATACGTCCCGGTAGGCGATGAGAGTCCCGCACCTGTGAAGGGTTATTATGGCACATACTTCCTGGTTGGCGATGAGAGTCCCGCACCGGTGAAGGGTCATTATTGCATATACTTCCCGGTAATCGATGAGAGACCCGAGCTGGTGAAGGGTCATTATGGCACATATTTCCTGGTTGGTGATGAGAGTCCCGCACCGGTGAAGGGTCATTATTGCATATACTTCCCGGTAATCGATGAGAGTCCCGAGCCGGTGAAGAGTCATTATTGCATATACTTCCCGGTAATCGATGAGAGTCCCGAGCCGGTGAAGGTATCAGGCATATGTGACTACATTGCATCATTACCGCATTCATCCCATCTCATTGCACCGCATACTGACTAGTGTGTGACTACTTGCTGTGTTTTGTGTATGCGGCATGTATACAATGTTGTGGACATATATCAGTTTGCCTATACGTGTTTGAATATTTAGTGTCCTTAATTGGGTTATATGCTTTAGTTATATGGATCGGGTTGCACGCCACGACAGTATGAATATATGGATTGGGTTGCACGACGCAACAATACGAATATATGGATCGGGTTGTACGCCGTGACAGTATGAACATGTGGATCGGGTTGCACACCATGATAGTATTATGTTCAGGATACTTAAAAACCTATATGTTCTGTCTATCTTATGTCCCTGGTTGTTTATGAATTTATGATCCCATACGTGTTTTCAGTTATTATCTGGCTCTGCTTTTTTATAATTTAAATAAGAGGAATTTGGTTTATCTGATTTTCTTCTCCCTGGCTAGCTATCTTATTTTTTGAGGTGGCTAGACTGCCCCACTTATTGATTCCTTTTGACTCACCCTTGTTTGTTGTTTTTCCTTGTCTATCTATTTCATTTTGGCAGGTTCGCTCCAGGACTGAGTTCGCCACGTTGTTCAGGAGCGAAGACGACTTCAGCTGTCAGCGTGAACCAGCTTGTATTCCGGGTGGCTACCAGTTTATTGTTTATTATTTCAGCTGCATTTTGCTCCCTTCATGAGGTATCTGTCTTCTTCTGTACTCTTAGATGTCTAATCTGGATAGCCCTAAACCTAGTATATTGGGTAGTCAGACGTAATTTCTTTGGTACAGCTTAGAAGTATCAGTATATCTGTGCTTTTTCTAAGTCTTGTTCTTATTTATGAATTGAATTATATTTATTTTCCTAATTTAATTGGTAAGGGTTCACCCGATGGGTCTAAGAGAGGATGTCGAGTGCCCGCACGGCCTAGCCGGATTTTGGGTCGTATCAATTGGTATTAGAGCCCAGTTTAGAATCTATCCAGACTAAAGACAGTATCTAGTAGAGTCTCGCTTATGGGTACGTAGACGTCCATACTTTTCTACGAGGGGCTATGATGGCATTTAGGAAGTTTCACTTCCTTCTTTTCTAATTGCGCGTCGATCTAGGATGCAAAAGTATTTTCGTTAATTCGTTCGTGGTAATTGTGAGCCCGCGTTTGACAAATCAGCAAACGGTAGGAGTTCAGAACGAACTAGTCTAGCCTGGGGGTTAGAGCTACTCAAGCCCCGAGAGTTGTGGATCGTGGTGACGATCCTGTCGTGCAGGCCCCAGGTGTATGAGCTTACGATGGGCAAGGGAGCAGGGCCTTGTGGTTCCCTTGGCTCTCCACGATGCTTTTACGAGAATTTTGGCGATGCAGATACCGCAAGAACCTGTTATTCGCTAGGCAGCTTATCTGGTCGCCGCATACGCAGATGTTCGGAACTAGAGAGCTCTTGTTCCAGCTCCTGATATTGCCTCAGTAAATTATGTTCTAGAGGCAGCATGTGTTGCGCCACTAATTATTCTGGCTGGGCATCGAGCGAGCGAGCCGAGCCCGAGCCGAGCCCAACCGAGCTTACTATGTTACCGAGTCGAGCCGAGCCTGAGCCGAGCCGAACCGAGCTTTAAACTATGCCGAGCCGAGCCGAGCTCGAGCCGAGCTCAACCGAGCTTTGCTAGAGTTTGACCGAGCCCGAGCCGAGCCCGAGCCGAGCCCGAGCTGACTCTTTTTCTTTTGTGTCCTCATACTTAATAATATAAAAAATAATATTTATTTTTTTCATCATAATCATTAAAAAAAAAGTTTTAGAGATGATGTTAAAAATATGATAAGTAGTTTTACCCTATAACTTATGTTAAAAGTGTTAGTTATTTTAATTTGATTTGATTTAAAACATCTAGTAGGCTTATAAATTTTAATATTATGGTTATAAATTTTACCATGTTAATAATTAAATGGTTAAATTAAAAATATGAATTGCATTTGATTTTTAGTATCAGCTATTTAGTAGGCTTAACCTTTACATTATGAGAAAATAAATTTGTTTATGTCAAATAAATAAGGATAAGAGTACAAGTTTATCAATTGTTAATTATATTAAATATTAAGTAGACTTCAAATTAGTAATTGAGACTAATGAATGAAAGTTATATTTTAAAGAGAAAATTACATAATAAATCAAGCTAGCCGAGCCGAGCCGAGCCAGCTCTGTCGAGCCGAGCTTTGACCGAGCCGAGCTTGACCGAGCTTTGACCGAGCCGAGCCGAACCGAGCCAAACTTTGAATAAAACCGAGCCGAGCCCGAGCCGAGCCTCTTTTCAAAATGAGCCGAGCCGAGCCGAGCTAAAAGGCAATCGAGCCGAGCCGAGTTCCAAGCTGGCTCAGCTCTATGCCCAGGCCTAGGTCCAAGTGCCCAAAGAGGTTGCATTATTTTACGCGATTGAACCTTCCGAAATTCTTAAGAAATGCCTCAGATAAACCTCGTGATTATTTTTTAAAATAAATTAATGTCAGCGTATCATTCAGGCTCTTGATTATATCGAGCGGGATGGTGTTGATTATTCTGCCTTCTAGTTTCAGGTGTCCATCCTTGATTTAGTGGATCGCTATTTTATTAACTAATTTGGTTCGATTTTTCTTCTAGATTAGTGGAAAAGTTCCTTTCGAGTAGCAAGCGAGATGAAGAGTGTTACCGTTTTGAGTGGATTAGACAGGGTAGCCTGTCGGTTAGCCTGTTAGTTTCAGTATATGAGATTAAATTCTATAGAATGGCTGGATATGCATTAGAACTAGTCCATGAGCCTTTCGGGAGATTCAAAGATTTATTGATGACCTTTCTTTTTCCTTGACATCCCAGATGGCTCAAGAGATTGAGGTCGGGATTTCATTTGATGTTGTTGTTGATATTGCTCAAAGGTATGAGGCATACCATAAGTTAGAGTGGGAAGAGTTAGAGCAGGAGAGCAAGAGATCCCGTGGCCCTAATAGGCAACCATGGTACCTCATTTAGAGGTAAGAGTTCTGATTATTTTGGGAGGTCACATTCCAGGTTATCTCAGCTTGTGTCACGCGATTCTTAGAGTGTGCCAGTAGTTCGTCAATATCAAACCCATTTTTTCTCTTTATAGCTATCAAAAATCTGTCCAGCTTCCATTTTCACTTAAAATGTGTTATCATTGTCGTGAGCCTGTCATCTTTGGTGGAGTTCTCCCTTACTCCGGCAAGTAGGCAGTCGTCCTTTCTCTCGTCATCAGGCACCTGCACAGTCGCAGGGGATCTCATTTAGATCTCAATCAGCCAGAGAAATGCCATGATCCAGTAAAGGTTAAGAGCATGGTTGCAATTATTCTTCAGAAGGTAATTATCAGTGTAGCGGCTTAGTTCAGCCGCAGAGGCAGTTATATGAACCGGTAGTCTGGCAGGATGCTGAGGCATCCAATGTAGTAGACCCAAGTATTTCGTCCTTCCTTATATGTGAGTAAGATTTGATTCTTCCGATTGATCTGGAAATGGTTTGTCTTATCATATTTCCATGGTTTCCTTAGATGTCGTTTCTATTAAGAATTAGTTGTGGTAGAGGGGTGAGCTTCTAGTATGATTTATTCCTGGCATTCGTGAGATCCCACTAGTTGATTTGGTTTAAATATGAGAAATTTGGGAGAGAGTATCGGTATGGTCTGCTTGGCATCTTGTTGTGCCACCTTCTATTATTATATTAAATTAGTTTACATCTCTTTTCGGAATTCTGTGTTGGTTGAACAATGGGATTTTAGTTCATCACCATTAGAGAGTGTCATTGTTTCTTCCGGTGTAAAGTAGTTAGTAAGTAATATTTGATCTACGTGTCTCCTCTTGGTTCAAGACGCTAGTAGAGTCATGTTAGTTTATGAGCTTGTCTCAGCTATAAAAGATTTTTCTGGTAAATTGTCGGAGTTTCCCTCTTATTAGAAGGTTAAATTGGAATGGATAGTGTTCCATAAAGCTCATTTAATATCTATTTCTTCAATTGCGATTCTTTGGGTAATCTGACCTGGAAGCAGTCTAGCTCTAGTAGCCAAGCAAATAAGAAGATGAGCTATTCGTATCCTCAGATCATTGCCATTTTTTTCTTCATCCGGTACTAGTGAGCCTGGGAGGTTAGTAGCCGTTTGTGGTGTTCCCTGTGTTGAGCTAGAGTGCGTGTCAAGGTAGCTGGGTAAGCACATTGTTGTTTTTCAAGGCTACTGAGGGTAATGAAAGACATCATTTGACCTCTGATCTGATCCATCAGGCAGTGGTGCTTATGGCAAAGGTATGGAGTTGTGAACTCTAGAGTTGCAGCTGTTTGGAAACTCGAGTGGGTAATTTGGTAGCTCAAGTCTGAGCCGCGTTATGTTTTTGCTAAGTCTTCCTTAATCTGGCAGACTGTGCGAGCATGGCTATTTCTATTCAAATTATTTGTATGTGTTTATGCTCTAAGCGGAGGAGTCTTCCTCCAATACTGAATGCTAATATTAAATCTCTAAGGCGTTGCTGAAGCGTAAGCTAATTCTTTATTTCATTGACCTGTTATGTATTAAAAAGTATATTGAGGAGGCGATTCATCGTCGAAATTATGTTAATCCATCCAGAGTCCCGTGTATCTTTGTTTCAAAAATGTAGAACTCTCCTCTCGTGATCAAGGAAAGATCAGCTTAGTCAGAATAACCTGTGCAATGGTGTTATCATATCATCCAGATATATTTTATTTCAAGAGATCGATGCGTGTTATAATTATGATTCTGCAATCATGAGGTACTATCTGTGGAGTAATTTATGAAGGTCGTGCAAGTTCTCTTGTTATCTGTGTGAATTTTTCTTCAGACTTAAGCTCGTTTGAGGACGAACGAGAGTCTAAGTGGAGGAGAATGAAATGATCTTAAGTAGTCGTTTCGGGAGTTAGGACTTCGATTGGCGTGTCGATAATTTTAAAATCTTTGTAAAGTCTATTAGAACCTATCTGTAAAAATTAAACTAAATCGGACTTCGTTTGGTAGGCATCGGAAGAAGGTTTCATGTTTTATTTTCAGTAAATCATAAAAAGAGGTTTTCGAGATCAATTTTTGCGAATGAGCTTCCATTCAAAATTCGAAATCGCCGTTAGGTTCGTATGATTATTTGTGACATGTTTGAATTTTTGAAGTGAATTTCGAGGTTGTTCGGCTGATTTCGGCTAAAGTTCCGAAAATTAATAATTTGATCTTTTTCCTTTTAATTTGCATATTGAGTTTCGGGAATCTGATTTGAGATCTGCCTTAACAGGTACGTCACATAAACTTTGTGTAACTTATTTGAGAAATTTGGGTTTATTTTGAATTTCGTAGGACTTCTTTTTAATTTTTATCGTAGCAACGAGTTTTATAGGAAAAAGAAAAAAAAGGAAAAGGACAAAAATAAAGAAAGGTAGGCGGTAGTAGCAGCTCAACATGAAATGAGCAGAAACAAACGATCAGAAACGAGAATGACGAAGTGAAAGAGAAAAAGGTCAGAAAATAATAAAAGAGTCGGAAAAAGATAGAATTTTCACCCGGGAACATTCAAGTAATAATCGTAATGAATTATTTGAGTTTATTACGTGTATTCGAATATATTTTAACGGTAAAAATTGGGATATTAGATATCGTTTTAATAAGTTCAATTAATAGTTTAAAGGGTCAACTGGACCCCGATAATGGAATTGATTATATATTCGTACTCAGTGAGTTATGGGCAACATATAAATGTAATATTTTTAGGGTTTGGCTATGTGACTTTGAACCCTGTACATAGGCCTGACCTGCGTATTGCGTATGCGAATAGGGTATCAGGTTCCTAACCGGATTGCCCTAAGATGTAGGGAATAAAGCCTTTAACCTAATTTGATATATTTTCTGCTTATTGAATAGGCAGGATCGTTTGAGCAGTGAATCCAAGGATAAAGCGGGTGTTGAATGGCACTTTGAAATAAGGTAATTGTTTGTATCCATTTCTTTGGAGGCCCTTGGCCTTGTGGATATTCTACCACGAGTTCCTTACGTGTGTAGCTGCCGATAGGCGTACTCATTACGCCTTAGCTTTGAATTTACACTGTATATTATATGTTATGCCCTGTATTTGGTATTGCATTGAGCATATGAGCATTGCACTCTGGTTTTGAGCATTGCATATAGTTCCCGGTAATCAATGAAAGTCCCGAGCCGATGAAGGGTCATTATTGCATATACTTCCCGGTAATCGATGAGAGTCCTGCGCCGGTGAAGGGTCATTATTGCATATACTTCCCGGTTGGTGATGAGAGTCCCGCACCGGTGAAGGGTCATTATTGCATATAATTCCCGGTTGGCAATGAGAGTCCCGCACCGGTGAAGGGTCATTATTACATATACTTCCCGATAATCGATGAGAGTTCCAAGCCGGTGAAGGGTCATTATTGCATATACTTCTAGGTTGGCGATAAGAGTCCTGCACCGGTGAAGGATCATTATTGCACATACTTCCTGGTTGGCGATGAGCGTCCCGCACCGGTGAAGGGTCATTTTTGCATATACTTCCCGGTAATCGATGAGAGTCCCGAGCTGGTGAAGGTATCAGGCACATGTTGTTACACCCCGTACGTCTAAATTGACGTATATCATTATAATATCATGTTAAGAATGATTTAAGTGAGTTTAAAGTAATAATATGACCATATATGATGTTTATATGTTGAATATAAAGTTTGGGAAAAATCAGATTTAAGTTGCGGAAAAACCGACTAAGGAATTGCCTTGTAACGGAGCTTTTTCAGCAATTAATTTCATGTGTTATATGAAGTCTTTTGGGGACATATCATATACCAAATTGAAGGTCTTGGAGTGTAGTTTCCAACACTTTTAACGGTTTGTTCATACAACTTATAGATAAAAAGATGTGAGCGTCAGAAGTCAGGCCAGAAAAAGGGCCATAAGCGCAAAAGAGGACTGTAACTGAAATATTTCGAGTATAAAAGGAAAAAAATGTATTATCTTCGTCATTTCCAGAACATACACCATAGAAACAGTTCTCTCTTGAGTTGAAGCTAATTTTTATGATTTTGAAGAAACAACATCAACCTTAACTCGAAATTGAAGACAAATTGCGTCAAAACGCTCTACGCGATTAGGGTAACATTATGCTACCTTCAATTTCTTCTATAGTTTGAGTTTTAGAATTACTTCATGGCTAAGTAAAGTACCTAAATATTGTATTATAGCTTGTTTAAGCTTTGGGAGGTGTGGAATTCAAAGGAAACGAAGTTTAGAAGCTAGAAACATCAAAGGTATGTAAGGCTAAATCTTTGTTTTGGTAAGGCATGTATCCTTTAGCTTTTGAAGCTTTTCTTAGTTCTAAACATGGTGTTTCTTTTTGGGTACTTGTATATCATCAAAGAAACCTTGTATATACTTATTTTGGTACTAAAATCCAAGGTGAAAGATGTCCAAATCAGCAAGATAATACGTTTCAAAATCTGAAAAATTGTTTTGATCTTTTGACAGTTGTTAGTATATTGATCATAACTCCCTGTACAAAATTGATATTTAGATTCTTTAAGAATCCCCAGAACTCTAAGACATATATCTAAACCTTTCATAAAGGCCATGAAGTCTATATCTTTGATCTACACTCTGAAAATTAGGTCGAAAGGCAGGATAGTGGTGCTGCCCAGATATTCTATCTGCGGATTTATTATGTCATCCAGTTGTCTCATCTTGTTATCCGTTTAACATGTTTATGTTATCAGTTTATCCGGGTATCCATTCCCGTGTATAGTATAGTGTTGGTTCTGTTTTGCGGATCATCCAGTTTCAGAGGAAACTCTGCCGAAATTTTTATAAAAATCAAAGAGTTAGATAAATTCTAAGTTTCAGGTTGTGTCTATAATTCCATCCAGAGTTTTCTTATCATTCCTTCGAGTCCATATATATTGTTGCCACACGTGTTATGCCTCATACATGCTTATGCTTATGTTGTGATCATGTTATGTGTGATTTGGAGTCCCCAATAGAGGCTGGACATTGGACACACAGTCCGGTCGCGTGTGATACTACCCGTCTGGGGGATACAGCCCCTCTGGTTCAGGCGGGAGTTGAAACACCTAGTGTGACCGGGTGTCATTCACACACTCTGACCAGAGAGACTAGATATTACTGGTTGGGGGGGATATAGCCCATAACACCCACCAGGTTTGTTATATACGCGTATATAGCCACAGTATGCACTGCATGATTATACATGAGGCTAGTTCTGGTTTTCAGTTACCTGATTTGGGGGGATACAGCCCATAACACCAGACAGGTACTAGTTCCGGTTTTCAGTTACCTGATTTGGGGGGATACAGCCCATAACGCCAGACAGGTACTAGTTCAGATGTTCAGTTACCTGATTTGGGGGGATATAGCCCATAACACCAGACAGGTACCAGTTCAGATAACAGTTCAGTTTTAGCGTCAGTATCAGTTGACAGTTATCAGTTCTCAGTTATCGGCCACCAGTTCTTAGCGTCAGTATCAGTTGACAGTTATCAGTTCTCAGTTATCGGCCACCAGTTCTTAGCGTTAGTATCAGTTGACAGTTTTCAGTTCCAGTTTCTAGTAACCAGCTATCAGTCATATTACAGTTATTTATCAGTATAGTTCAGCTCAGTCTTCAGTTCCAGATTCAGCTAGACTTCAGTTTATATTCAGATCATGTTTAGTACGTTCTTCAGATTTCCAGCTATATTGCTATGCTCCAGCTCATATTTTCATAGTTATATTCCAGCCTTACAGTTTCATTCAGCTATAATATATTATATGCTCATGCTTACATACTTGGTACATATCGTACTCACGCCCTTTTCTGGGGCGCTGCGTTTCATGCCGCGCAGGTGCAGATAGATCAATGCTTGGACCATGTTAGTAGGCCATCTATCAGCTACTGGAGTCACTCCGCTTACTCCCGGAGTTACCTATCTTTTGGTATGTGTACAGTCAACCAGCTTGGGTATGGCGGGGCCTTATCTCGTCCTTTGTATATTCAGTTCATCACTCTTAGAGGCCTGTAGATATGTCCCTGTGTGGTGCAGTCAGTATGTTATGTATGTCAGCTTATGTTAGCCTTGTCAGCTATTTGCATTGCACACTCCTTATCAGCTAGGTTTATGCTTATTCTGTTTATTAGTTATAATGGTTAGCATATTATCAGTAGGATTAGTGATGATCGACACTTAGTGTTGGTCATCCGTCGCGGCCCTAAGTTGGGTCGTGACAAAAGTGGTATCAGAGCAGTTCAGTCCTAGGGTATCTACAGGCCATGTCTAGTAGAGTCTTGTTCAGGAGTATGTTGCGCGCCATACTTTTGAACAGGAGGCTACAAGGCACTTCAGGACAGTTGTCTTTCTTTCTTCTCTAGATCGTGCGATAGAGCCATGATTATAGAATTCAGCCCTCTAACAATAGTAATTTTAGCAAAGCGATGCCGCCAAAGAAACTAACAGCTGCCCAGATGGGCAAGGCTATTGCCGGCCAGGGTACTAGTAGAGTGCCACTTGAGGTGGATGAGAGTGAGAAGTCCAGACCTGAGACTCCATCTGAGGCCTCACAGATCCCTTCAGGTCAGGGCGATATTAGAGGTACCGCAGCTACTGTACGTCCAGCTCCTCTACCCAACAGTTAGGGGCAGAAAATGAGGGATGCCATCAGATTATTGACCAGTGTTGTAGTTGCTCAGACTAGACAACACAGTCCAGATGCCCAGGGAGATGTTGGATCCAGGATCAATGATTTTATCAGGCTAGAGCCTACAGTTTTTATCGGATCCCGTACAGGAGAGGACCCTCAGGATTTTCTAGTGAGGATAGCCAGAATGTTGAGGGTTATGCACGTGTCAGACACAGAGTTAGTAGAGTTGGATGCATTCAGATTGCATAACTTAGCAGCAGGGTGATATCAGACATGGGAGCTATCTAGACGGCCCGATGCTACTCCCACGACTCAGAAGGAATTCTCATATGCCTTCCTTTATCAGTATATGCCTATAGAGGCATAGGGAGACCGTGCTAATCAGTTCCTGAACTTGAGACAGGGAAGTTTGAGTGTAGAAGAGTATAATTATTGCTTTAGTTCTTTAGCATGGTTTGCCCCTACGGTGGTAGTGAGTATGGAGGATAGAATTCACAGGTATATAGTGGGACTAGCTCCACACCTAGTGAACGAGCGTATGACAGTTGTTATGCAGTCATGTATGAACATAAGATTCAGGCATTTGCTTTGTTACTTGAGGAGAGGAAGCAAAAACAGAGAGCCGACAGGGATAGAGTGTTACACAAGAGGGGCAGATTGTCTTGTTCATTTAGAGAGACATCTGGAGCGAGTAGATAGCAGAGTGTTAGACAACCACCAGCTAGTATACCTCCATAGTCTCATGGCCTGAGATTTGATAGATCTCCTCAGTCTTGATCTAATCACACATCACTGACTTCAAGATTAAAGTGTCGTGGTACTTCTACACCGGCCAGTCAGACATATCCCAGATGTTCGGATTGTGGTAGACGCCACTTGGGTCCATGTCAGTTAGGAGTTGATACTTGTTATATTTGTCGTGAGGCAGCTATTTCATGAAAGGTTGCCCGCCTAGGGGGTGGCAGTTGTACAGCCTAGCCAGCTAGATCACCAGTTGCTTGCTCAGCATCAGCACGCCATCAGGGGCATGTTCTTCAGGATGGCACCTGTATAACAGAAAGAATTTAAGGAGCAATTGAAGGATTTGTTAGATAAAGGCCTCATCAGACCCAGCAATTCCCCGTGGGGAGCCTCGATACTATTTGTAAAAAAAAGAAAGATGGCTCTCTACGCATGTGCATAGATTACAGACAACTGAATAAAGTCATTATTAAGAATAAATACTCTCTGCCCAGGATTGATGTCTAGTTTGACAAGCTCCAGGGTGCCAAGTGCTTCTCGAAGATAGATTTGCGATCAGGCTACCATTAGGTTAGAGTCAGAGAATCTGATATACCTAAGACTGCATTCAGGATTAGGTATGGCCATTATGAGTTTTTAGTGATGTCGTTTGGACTCACTAACGCCTCAATAGTATTTATGGATCTGATGAACAGCGTATTCAGGCCTTATCTAGATTTATTTGTGATTATATTTATTGATGATATTCTCATCTATTCAAAGTCTGAATCAGAGCATGCAGAGCACCTACGCACAATATTGGGTACTCATCGGGACCAACAATTATATGCTAAGTTCTCAAAGTGTAAATTCTAGATAGATTCAGTGGCATTTCTTGGCCACATAGTTTCAGCAGAAAGAATTAAAATAGATGACCAGAAGATCTAGGCTGTGAAGAATTGGCCCATGCCTATGACGCCAACTGAAGTACGTAGTTTTCTGGGTTTGGCAGGTTATTACAGAAAGTTTATAGAGGGTTTTTCCTCCATTGCAGCTCCACTGAACAAATTGACAACGAAATCAGCTAAATTTGAGTGGTCTGATTCTTGCGAGCACAGATTCCAAGAACTAAAGAACAGGTTGATAACAGCTCCAGTACTTACATTTCCAGAGGGATCTGAGGGCTATGTCATTTACTGTGATGCTTCTCGAATTGGTCTTCGTTGTGTTTGATGCAGCATGGAAGAGTAATTGCTTATGCTTCTAGGCAGCTGAAAAAGCACGATCAGAACTACCTCATCCATGATCTTGAGCTTTCAGCAGTCATTTATGCATTGAAGATTTGGAGACATTATTTTTACGGTGTTCATGTTGATATTTATACGGATCACAAGAGCCTCCAGTACATATTTAAGCAAAAGGAGCTTAGCTAACCCTATGATAGAGGCGGTGGCTAGAGTTGCTGAAGGACTATGACATGGACATTCTTTATCATCCGGGTAAAGCGAACGTTGTTGCTGATTCCCTTAGTCGCAAGCCTATGGGTAGTCTATCTTATTTACAACCAGAGAAAATAAAGTTAGCTCATACACTCTACCAGTTGGCCAGCATGGATGTCAGACTAATAGATTCAGAGGACGCAAGAGTTACAGTTCAGAACGCAACCACTACTTTCCTAGTGACATAAGTAAAGCAGCGCCAGTATGAGGATCCAGTTCTAGTTTAATACAGACAAATAGCCAGAAGAAAACCGGAGTCACTATACAGGGTTATTAGCGATGGGGTTCTATGTATAAAGATAGACTTTGTGCTCCTGATGTTGCAGATTTACGTGGACAGATTATGACTGAGGCACACTATTCCAGGTACACTGTTTATCCAGGTTCGACTAAGATGTATCATGACCTTAAGCAGATTTGCTGGTGGGACGGAATGAAGCGTGACATAGCAGAATTTGTGGCTCAATGTCCTAACTGCCAACAGGTTAAGGTCGAGCATCAAAAACCTAGTGGCTTGTTACAGGAAGTCGAGATTCCATCATAGAAATGGGAAGCAGTGAATATGGACTTCATTACAGGCTTTCCCCGTATGCGGAGCAGATATGACTCTATTTGGGTTATAGTTGACAGGCTTACTAAATGAGCTCATTTCTTTCCTGTTAGAACTACATATACAGCAGAGGATTATGCCAGACTTTATATCAGAGAGATAGTGCGCCTACATGGTATTCCAGTATTTATTATTTCAGACGGGGGCGCACCAGTTTACAGCTAATTTCTATATATCGTTCCAGACAGGTTTAGGGACACAGGTGTATTTGAGTACAGTATTTCATCCATACACAGACAGACAGGCTGAGCGAACCATTCAGACATTAGAAAATATGCTCAGAGCTTAAGTGTTAGATTTTAGAGGCAGCTGGAATGGTCACCTACTGTTGATAGAGTTTGCATATAATAATAGCTATCATTCTAGCATACAGATGGTGCCATATGAAGCTTTGTATGGGCACAAATGCAGGTTTTTTATATGATGGTTCAAGGTTGGCGAGTCTCAATTGATAGGTCCAGACTTAATCCAACAAGTAATTGATAAAGTCAAGTTGATCAGGGAAATATTATTAGCAGCGCAGAGCAGACAAAAGCCCTATGCAGATAATCGATGTCGAGATTTAGAATTTCAGATTGGCGATTGGGTATTGCTGAAAGTATCACCTATGAAAGGCGTTATGAGATTTAGAAAAAAAGGGAAGCTTAGCCCTAGATTTATTAGTCCATATCAGGTTATCACGCGAGTTGGACGTGTAGCCTACGAGTTAGACCTTCCAGCAGACCTTCAGGAGGTACATCCAGTATTCCATGTTTCTATGCTCAGAAAATGTGTTGGAGATCCTTCTAGAGTTGTACCAGTAGATGATGTACAGATCACGGAGCAATTAACTTATGAAAAGGTGCCAGTTGCAATTTAAAGAGACAGATTCGTCGACTAAGGACGAAACACATTCCTTTAGTTAAGATGCTATATCAAAGTAATAATATAGAAGAAATAACTTGGGAAGCTGAAAATGACATGAGATCCAAATATACACATCTCTTCATTACTTCAAGAATGTAACAGATCGTTGCTTAATGCTTCTACATACTTCATTTAACATTCGAGGACGAATGTTCCTAACGGGGGAATATTGTTACACCCCGTACGTCTAAATTGACGTATATCATTATAATATCATGTTAAGAATGATTTAAGTGAGTTTAAAGTAATAATATGACCATATATGATGTTTATATGTTGAATATAAAGTTTGGGAAAAATCAGATTTAAGTTGCGGAAAAACCGACTAAGGAATTGCCTTGTAACGGAGCTTTTTCAGCAATTAATTTCATGTGTTATATGAAGTCTTTTGGGGACATATCATATACCAAATTGAAGGTCTTGGAGTGTAGTTTCCAACACTTTTAACGGTTTGTTCATACAACTTATAGATAAAAAGATATGAGCGTCAGAAGTCAGGCCAGAAAAAGGGCCATAAGCGCAAAAGAGGACTGTAACTGAAATATTTCGAGTATAAAAGGAAAAAAATGTATTATCTTCGTCATTTCCAGAACATACACCATAGAAACAGTTCTCTCTTGAGTTGAAGCTAATTTTTATGATTTTGAAGAAACAACATCAACCTTAACTCGAAATTGAAGACAAATTGCGTCAAAACGCTCTACGCGATTAGGGTAACATTATGCTACCTTCAATTTCTTCTATAGTTTGAGTTTTAGAATTACTTCATGGCTAAGTAAAGTACCTAAATATTGTATTATAGCTTGTTTAAGCTTTGGGAGGTGTGGAATTCAAAGGAAACGAAGTTTAGAAGCTAGAAACATCAAAGGTATGTAAGGCTAAATCTTTGTTTTGGTAAGGCATGTATCCTTTAGCTTTTGAAGCTTTTCTTAGTTCTAAACATGGTGTTTCTTTTTGGGTACTTGTATATCATCAAAGAAACCTTGTATATACTTATTTTGGTACTAAAATTCAAGGTGAAAGATGTCCAAATCAGCAAGATAATACGTTTCAAAATCTGAAAAATTGTTTTGATCTTTTGACAGTTGTTAGTATATTGATCATAACTCCCTGTACAAAATTGATATTTAGATTCTTTAAGAATCCCCAGAACTCTAAGACATATATCTAAACCTTTCATAAAGGCCATGAAGTCTATATCTTTGATCTACACTCTGAAAATTAGGTCGAAAGGCAGGATAGTGGTGCTGCCCAGATATTCTATCTGCGGATTTATTATGTCATCCAGTTGTCTCATCTTGTTATCCGTTTAACATGTTTATGTTATCAGTTTATCCGGGTATCCATTCCCGTGTATAGTATAGTGTTGGTTCTGTTTTGCGGATCATCCAGTTTCAGAGGAAACTCTGCCGAAATTTTTATAAAAATCAAAGAGTTAGATAAATTCTAAGTTTCAGGTTGTGTCTATAATTCCATCCAGAGTTTTCTTATCATTCCTTCGAGTCCATATATATTGTTGCCACACGTGTTATGCCTCATACATGCTTATGCTTATGTTGTGATCATGTTATGTGTGATTTGGAGTCCCCAATAGAGGCTGGACATTGGACACACAGTCCGGTCGCGTGTGATACTACCCGTCTGGGGGATACAGCCCCTCTGGTTCAGGCGGGAGTTGAAACACCTAGTGTGACCGGGTGTCATTCACACACTCTGACCAGAGAGACTAGATATTACTGGTTGGGGGGGATATAGCCCATAACACCCACCAGGTTTGTTATATACGCGTATATAGCCACAGTATGCACTGCATGATTATACATGAGGCTAGTTCTGGTTTTCAGTTACCTGATTTGGGGGGATACAGCCCATAACACCAGACAGGTACTAGTTCCGGTTTTCAGTTACCTGATTTGGGGGGATACAGCCCATAACGCCAGACAGGTACTAGTTCAGATGTTCAGTTACCTGATTTGGGGGGATATAGCCCATAACACCAGACAGGTACCAGTTCAGATAACAGTTCAGTTTTAGCGTCAGTATCAGTTGACAGTTATCAGTTCTCAGTTATCGGCCACCAGTTCTTAGCGTCAGTATCAGTTGACAGTTATCAGTTCTCAGTTATCGGCCACCAGTTCTTAGCGTTAGTATCAGTTGACAGTTTTCAGTTCCAGTTTCTAGTAACCAGCTATCAGTCATATTACAGTTATTTATCAGTATAGTTCAGCTCAGTCTTCAGTTCCAGATTCAGCTAGACTTCAGTTTATATTCAGATCATGTTTAGTACGTTCTTCAGATTTCCAGCTATATTGCTATGCTCCAGCTCATATTTTCATAGTTATATTCCAGCCTTACAGTTTCATTCAGCTATAATATATTATATGCTCATGCTTACATACTTGGTACATATCGTACTCACGCCCTTTTCTGGGGCGCTGCGTTTCATGCCGCGCAGGTGCAGATAGATCAATGCTTGGACCATGTTAGTAGGCCATCTATCAGCTACTGGAGTCACTCCGCTTACTCCCGGAGTTACCTATCTTTTGGTATGTGTACAGTCAACCAGCTTGGGTATGCCGGGGCCTTATCTCGTCCTTTGTATATTCAGTTCATCACTCTTAGAGGCCTGTAGATATGTCCCTGTGTGGTGCAGTCAGTATGTTATGTATGTCAGCTTATGTTAGCCTTGTCAGCTATTTGCATTGCACACTCCTTATCAGCTAGGTTTATGCTTATTCTGTTTATTAGTTATAATGGTTAGCATATTATCAGTAGGATTAGTGATGATCGACACTTAGTGTTGGTCATCCGTCGCGGCCCTAAGTTGGGTCGTGACACATGTAGTCGCATTGCATCATACTGCATTTATCCTATCCCATTGCATCGCATACTGACTAGTGTGTGACTACTGTGCTGTGTTTTGTGTATGCAGAATGTATACCATGTTGTGGACATATTTTAGTTTGCCTATACGTGTCTGACTATTTAGTGTCCTTAATTGGTTCATATGCTTTAGTTATATGGATCGGGTTGCACGCCGCGACAGTATGAACATGTGGATTGGGTTGCACGCCGTGACAGTATTATGTTCGAGATACTTAAAAACCTATATGTTCTGTCTATCTTATGTCCCTGGTTGTTTATGAGTTTATGATCCCATACGTGTTTTCAGTTATTATCTGTCTCTGCTTTTTTTATAATTTAAATAGGAGAAATTTGGTTTATCTGTTTTTTCTTCTCCCTGGCTAGCTATCCTATTTTTTGAGGTGGCTAGTCTGCCCTACTTATTGAGTCCTTTTTTACTCACCCTTGTTTGTTGTTTGTCCTTGTCTATCTATTTCGTTTCAGCAGGTTCGCTCCAGGATTGAGTTCGCCACGTTGTTCAGGAGTGAAGACGACTTCAGCTGTCAGCGTGAACCAGCTTGTATTCCGGATGGCCACCAGTTTATTGTTTATTATTTCAGCTGCATTTTGCTCCCTTCATGAGGTATTTGTCTTCTTCCGTACTCTTAGATGTCCAGTCTGGATAGCCCTAAACCTAGTATGTTGGGTAGTCAACCGTAATTTCTTTTTTACAGCTTAGAGGTATTAGTATATCTGTGTTTTTTCTAAGTCTTGTTCTTATTTATGAATTAAATTATATTTATTTTCCTAATTTAATTGGTAAGGATTTGCCCGACGGGTCTAAGGGAGGTTGTCGGGTGCCCGCACAGCCTAGCTGGATATCAGGTCGTGTCATCCACTCGAGTGCTTAAGTCTTTCACGACACTATACAGGTGAGTGTCCCCACTCCACTTAGGTGCAATGTTGAATTGACAATTTCAATGTACGTAATTGCCTGGTGGTTTTGCTAGAGTTGATCTAGTTTGAGTGAGTTAATAACTTCAGCTCAAAATATGGTTAGGGCTAAGAATAGATGGATCTAAATGATTGAAATAAAACTGACTAAAAATGAAATATTAGTATTATTACATAATGAAGGCTCGAGGGCTGAGCGAAAGTTTGATAAACTTTAATAACATTGCACGTGACTAGATAACTTTTAAAAATAAGATTATGATAAATAAGAAAGAAAGTAAATATCCTGATTATATGGCCTCTTGATCTATCAAGAATAATAATTTTTAAGCCATGTAATATTTCAGTTGTTTGGGATGACAGTTCCTTCCATGTCTTCAAGGTTGTATACTCCTTTTCCAGCGATCCCGCTGATTTTATACGACCCTTCCCAATAGATTAAACAGATAAGTTTAGAAGAGGGTCACATACAATAAAGTAAATACGAAGAAAGTAATTGAAAGCAATAAAAGAGATGTATTATTCTTTTAGAATATGCGGATTCGTAATAGTTCTCTTGTGTCGAATACAAAATAGGAGAGGGGTATATATAGCCTTAGATTTATCCCAATTCTAATTATGATAAAATACTACTTTTATAAGTCGTAGACTTATTACACAAGGCGGTGATACAAGGTTTACCCTAATTAGGAGATTACTATTCCTAATAAGGCTGACTGTATGCCTTTTGGCTATGGACTCGTGCTTAATGACCTGTCGTGGCTATGAGACAGACGTGTATCCTCAGCGCCCGATAACTTGTAGAGTAACTTGTAGAGTAAGTATTGCCTCTGTCAGGTGGAGTTGTACTTTGTAATAATAGATAGTTTATTTTTACCCACACTTTGTATCTTAAATTCTTGATGGACTATCATCTCCTACGGATGAACGCATAATAGGAGATCCCGGGAAATGAATATCCAAATTAAAAATCTCAACGACTGCATCCTCTGAAGTAAATATGTAATGCTGACATATACTAATGGAGTAAGTTGCAAAACAACAAAATCACCAGGCGTTTCTGTAACTTCAGGCGTTAATACAAGAAGACGAAATTTAGTGAGTTAGTCAGATAGCATATTAAAGTGTGCATGATTCCCGGCTGGGACCAGAAATAGATGATTCTTGGAAGACTGGGCCAGAAATATGTTTTGGAGGCTTGCAACTTACTCCCCGCGGCTCTTGAGTAACTGATACTGACATGTGCATAACAACAAAAATCATGAATTACGGCGAGCGAACGTAGTACATGTTTCCTGGACCAAAAATGGACTTTGAATCTTCAAGGACTAGATCGGAAATTAAACACATGCAAAAACTAAATTCTCTCTAGAGTAGTCCGTAAGGAGTTGATGCTTGTAGATAACCATGCTATGGATGGGAAATCGGCAAAAAGATCAATTAAATTTCGAATATTGAAACTCCAATCAAGGGGTTAAACACAAGGCCTGTGGCACATGCTACGTGGTACTTTTGGATGATTAAAGAATACCCACCACTCATTCAATGTTGGCTACTTGGGAAGCTATCTGTCATCAAACAGATGCATTGACACTGCTTAATTAACACCCACTGATAATAAAATGGATGATACCTTGCTTTATAAAGAAGACATAAGAATATAGAGATACGTGTTAAATTAGTTGCCAGGTTTGTATATTACACATACATCTTAAGTAAAATTTAATAAGAAGAGGTTTCCATTCTTCTATTTTTATATATAGGATTTTTACACTTTAAAATATTTATCCATCATATTAATTAAAAATTACAGTACCCATAAAATTAAAAATATTTATCCGACATATCCATTTATAACCTGTTGAGCTGAATATTTTGAAGTATGACAAACGAAGGACCTCATAGTCTATAGAATTTGGTCCTTGGTGAGAAGGGCACGACTGATCGAAAAGATTGTGGAATGCAAATCTATGCGGAACTAAGAGTAGTGGCGCGTAGACTCTTACGCATCCTAGTCAGCTAAAAGAACTTGTGCCGGGGTTGTCTCATTGAAGTGCGAACAAGAGTTGGTACTAAACAAAGAGAGTATCACAAGGAAATCTTGACCTGCCTTATTGACAAGGTTTCCTAGTGGAATACTACTAGGGTTACATAGCCCATATAAAGCAAGTAACTGAGGCAGCCGGGGCAGTTATTCACCACGAGAGTTGAGAGCAAAACAAAGGCGATCCAATAACTTTCGAAGTGACTTAACTGTTGAAGACAACTTTTGAAGAACTCAGAGCTTAATTAGATATTCTATCTAGGTTCTTTACTAGAGTTGTTATAGCTTAATGTTAAAGTTCTTTTTACATATCTTCTTATGTTAGAAGCAATTACAATAGGTGAACCTTGAGTGATTATTTTATAAAACTAGAAATTAGCTTTGTTGAGTATTTAGGGTCTAGAGTGTAGCCCCTTGATTATAGAGTTTGTAATCTAAAAACCCGCTCTTTGTGTTAGTGAAGTATTTTTTTAAAAATCTAGAGTATGGGTCGTGGTTTTTCTCCCTTGAGCAAGGAGTTTTCCACGTAAAAACACTGTGTTCTTTAGTTTGCTGGTTGGGTGTGTGTTTGCGTTTTTCGTGGAGGTTGTTTCACAAGAACAGGGTTCTAGTAGTTAAGAGCCAGGTTCTTCAAAAAAAATCAGAGGACACTATTCAACCCTTATTCTAGTATCTATAGGAGGTGCTTAGAGTATAAAAAGTGGTATCATAGCAGGTCTTCTCATTTTAGGTTAACACCTTGAGAAGTCTAATCATGAATTCCTAGCTACTATTACTGTAGGACAATCGGTTCTGAGGCCACCACAGTTTAATGGGCAATACTACGCTTGGTGAAAGAGCAGAATGGAGAACTACATCTGTGCTGAAGATCATCAACTCTAGTTGATTGTTTATGAAGGAATTCTGATTCCAACCAAGGTTGTTGGTGAAGGAGCCGCTGCTCGAGAAGAACCCAAGACAAAAGCTGAGTATACTGAGGTTAATTATAAGATGATCGAGAAGAACCACAAAACCAAACAATTTGTAATCTGCGGACTTGGTCTGGAAGAGTTCTACGGAGTCTCCTCCTACAAGACGACAAAGGAAATTTGGGATGCCTTAGAAGTTGCACATGAAGGAACTACTGAAGTCAAAGACTCTAAGAGGAGAATGCTGAAAAGATAGTTCGAGTTGTTATCTATGGGTGAAAAGGAGTCCATACAGGACATGATGACAAGAGTGACCATT
Organism: Petunia axillaris subsp. axillaris; assembly: GCA_029990575.1. Classification (NCBI taxonomy): domain Eukaryota; kingdom Viridiplantae; phylum Streptophyta; class Magnoliopsida; order Solanales; family Solanaceae; genus Petunia; species Petunia axillaris. Next base: position 47,727,542 of record JARKNS010000002.1, on the reverse strand, counting down.
ATCACCAATGAGATCAGATCACTAGTCATGGAACTCCCAGAAGTTGAAATGGTGGACAAGGTTTTGAATGTTCTTCCTGACGCTTGGGAACCAAAGATGACAGCTATTGTTGAGTCAAAACCACTAAAATCTATCAAGTTAGAAGAACTAGTAGGTAGCTTGAAGACTCATGAGATGGTGAAGGAGTCGAAGAACAAATCAGTGTCTAAGAAGGACAAGACCCTCGTACTTAAGGCAACTGAAGAACCTGAAGAATATGTGGACTTACAATTAGTTGAAGCAGCCATGGTCAGTGCTCTCAGACAGAAGTTCAATTTGGGTAAGTTCAAGGGGTCCAGGAAAAATGTCAAAGATAATGCTGGGAGAAAGAACATAGTTGACAGCGCAGACTATTCAGGATGCTTTAAATGCGTCAAGAAGGATCATGCAGTTGTGGATTGCCCTATATAGAAAGTTGAATGGATGAAAAATAAAGCCACAAAGGAGAAGGATAAGGATCCTTCTAAACACAGCGACAAGGATAAAAGGAAAGTTAGACATCCGCCAAACTTCAGAGCAGATAAAAGGAAAAGAAAAGAAGCCTTTTATGAAACTTGGGGACCAACTGATAGTGAGTCTGATGGAGAAAAGGAATCTGAGGATGAATCCCCTCTACCGTTAACAGCTTTGACAGGTGAAGACTCAGATGGGGCTGGTTCACTTGAAATAAGAGAAGGAAGAAATCCTTTCAGACCTCCCTTGTTTGATGGAATAAATTATGAAAGATGGAGGAAGTCAATGAAAGTATTTCTTCAGGCCATGGACTATAGCCTTTGGTTGATTGTAAAACGAGGACCTCATCTCCCTATGAAAATAATTGGAAATGGATCCCAGGTTCCAAAACTGGTAGAAGAACTGGACCCACAAATGAAACGACCCGAAATTCGGCTAGGCCGTGAGGGTACCCGACATCCTCTCCTAGGCCCGTCGGACGAACCCTTACTAATTAAATTAGGAAAATAAACATAATTCAATTAATAAATAAGAACAAGACTTAAAAAATAAAGACATACTGATACCTCTAAGCTGTACAAAAAAAAATTACAGCTGACTACCCAACATACTAGGTTTAGGGCTATCCAGACTAGACATCTAAGAGTACAGAAGAACACAAATACCTCCTGAAGGGAGAAAAATGCAACTGAAATAACAAACATAAAACTGATGTCCATTCGGAATAAAAGCTGGCTCACACAGACAGCTGAAGTTGTCTTCGCTCCTGAACAACGTAGAAAACTCAATCCTGGAGCAAACCTACCGAAATGAAATAAATAGAAAAAAACAAACAACAAACAAGAGTGAGTCAAAAGGACTCAATAAGTTGGGCAAACTAGCCACCTCAAAGAATATGATAGCTAGCAAAGGAGAAGAAAAATGAATAAACCAAGTTTCTCTTATTTAAATTATAAAAAGGCAGAGCCAGATAATAACTGGAAACACGTATGGGATCATAAACTCATAAACAACCTGGGACATAAGATAGACAGAACGTATAGGTTTTTAAGTATCCCGAACATAATACTGTCACGGCGTGCAACCCATTACACATATTCATACTGTCGCGGCGTGCAACCCGATTTATATATTTATACTGTCGCGGCGTGCAACCCGATCCATATATTCATATTGTTGTGGCATGCAACTCGATCCATATATTCATACCGTTGCGATGTGCAACCTGATCCATATATTTATACCGTTGCGGCGTGCAACCCGATCCATATATTGATACCTTTGCAGCGTGCAACTCGATCCCCGCAACTCAGAATACGAGCCATAATTATATAGGCAAACTGAGATATGTCCACAACATAGTATACATACCGCATAAATAAAACACAACACAATGCACACAATAGTCAGCATGCGGTGCAATGAGATGGGATGAATGTGGTACGATGTAATGCAGTCACCTATGCCTGATACCTATCTCCAGCGCGGGACTCTCATCGTCTACCAGGAGATATGCTATATAATAACCCTTCACCGGCTCGGGACTCTCATCGATTACCGGGAAGTATACGCAACGATGACCCTTCACCGGCTCGGGACTCTCATCGATTACTAGAGAGTATATGCAATGACGACCCTTCACCGGTGCGGGACTCTCATCGCCAACCAGGAAGTATATGCAATGATGATCCTTCACCGGTTCAGGACTCTCATCGCCAACCGGGAAGTATATGCAATAATGACCCCTCATCGGCTCGGGACTCTCATCGATTACCGGGTGGTATATTCAATGCTCAAAACTAGAGTGCAATGCCCATATGCTAAATGCAATACCAACAACAGGGCATAACATATAATATACAATGTAAATTCAAAGCTAAGGCGTAATGAGTACGCCTATCGGCAGCTACACACGTAAGGAACACGTGGTAGATTATCCACGAGGCCAAATGACCCCAAAGAAATGGATATAATCACTTACCTTATTTCAACTTGCTACTCGACAGCCGCTTTATCCTTTGGATTTACTGCCAAACAATCCTACTTATTCAATAAGCAGAAAATATATCAATTTAGGTTAAAGGCTTCATTCCTCACATCTTAGGGCAATCCGGTTAGGAACCAGATACCCTATTTTCATGCGCAATACGCAGGCCAGGTCTATGTACAGTGTTTAAGGTCACCTAACCATACCCAAAATAAATTGCATTTATATATTGCCCATAACTCACTGAGTACGTATATAAAATCAATTCCATTATCGGGGTCCAATTGACTCTTTAAATTATCAGTTGAACTTATTAAAATGATGTTTAATATCTCAATTTTTACCATCAAAATATATTTAAACACACGTAATAAACTAAAATAATGCATTAACATCATTACCTGAATGTTTCGGGAGTGAAAATTTTATCCTTTTCCGGCTCTTTTCTCATTTTCTGGTATTTTTTCGTTTCGCTGCGTTCTCTGCTTTTTGTTGTTTCTCGTATCTTTGTTTCGGTCTATGTTGAGCTTTTATTAACTCACCGCCTTTGTTCCTTTTTCCTTATCTTTTCCTTTTATTTTTATTTTTTTATTTTCTTTTTTTTTTCGCGACGAAAACTAAAACGTAACTATACGAAATTCGAAATAATTCAAAATTTCTCAAGTAAGTTATACAAAATATATGTAGCATACTCGCTAAGGCGGATCTCAAATCAGGTTCCCGAAACTCAAGATGCGAATTTATATGGAAAAATATCAAATTATTTAACTTTCGGCATTTTAGCGGAAACTAGCCGAACAACCTCGAAATTCACTTTCGAAAAATCACAAAAGTCACCAATAATCATACGAACCTAACGGCGCTTTCGGATTTCGAATCGGAGCTAATTCGCCAAAACCGAGCTCGAAAATCTCTTTTTAATATTTAACGACAATAAAAACTGAAACCTTCTTCCGATGCCTACAAAACGAGGTCTGATTCAGCTCAATTTTTAAGTCCAATGGACCTAACGAAAATTTTAAAATTATCGGCATGTAAATTGGAGTCCGATCTCCCGAAACGACTGACCGAGGTCGTTTCATTCTCCTCTACTTAGACTCTCGTTCGTCCTCGAACGAGCCTAAGTCTAAAGAAAAAATTACACGGATAACAAGAGAACTTGAACGACCTTCATAAACTACTCCACGAATATTATCGCATGATTCCAGAATCAGAATTATAACGCACACACCGAACTCTTGGGATAAAATATATCTGGAAAATATCATAACACAATTGTCCAGCTTATTCTGACTAAGCTGATCCTTCCTCGATCACTATAGGAGAGTTCTACATTTTCGAAACAAAGATACACGGAACTTTTAATGGGTTAACATGATTCCGCCGACGAATCACCTCGTCGATGCACTTTTTGATATAGAACAGGTCGATGGAACTAAGAATTGTCTTACGCTTCAGCAATGCCTTAGAGATTTAATATTAGCATTCAATATTTGGAAATAGACTCCTCCACTTAAAGAACAAACTCATGCAGCTATTTGAATAAGAATACCCATCACAACACAGTCTGCTGGACTAAAGAAGATTTAGCTAAAAGCTGAACGTAGGCAGACCTAAGCTACCAGCTACCCTTTCGAGTTTCCAAACAGCTGCAACTCTCGAGTCACAACTCCATACATTTTCTATAAGCACCACCGCCTGAAATCAAATCAAAGGTCAAATGACGCTTCTCATTACCCTTAGTTGCCTTGAAAAACAACAATATGCTTACCTGGCTACCTTGGCACGCACTCTGGTTCAACACAGGGAATATCACAATAGGTTATGACCGCCTAAGCTCACTAGTGCCGATTAAAGAAGAGATGGAAATAGACTGAGGAAAGAAATAATTAGAGCTTTAGGAAGCTAATCTTTTTATTTGCCTAGCTCCTAGAGCTACACTACTTCCGAGTCAGGCTAACCAAAGAATCACAATTGAAGAGATAGACATTAAATGAGCTCTATAGAGCAAAATCCATACCAATTTAACCTTCCAATAAGAAGAAAACTCTGACAATTTACCAGAAAACCCTTTTATAATCCAGATAAGCTCATGGGATAACATGACTTTTCTAGCGTTTTGATCCAAGAGGAGATACATAGATCGAATATTACTTACTAATCACTATGCACCGGAAGAAATGATAACACTTTTTGATGGTGACGATTAAGAATCCCACCATCATATCAACACTGAATTCCGACGAGAGGGGTAAACTGAATTGATATTATAACATAATGAGGCACAACAAGATGCCAAGCAAACAATACCGATACTCACTCACAAATCTCTCATATTTAAACTAAATAAACTAAAAGGGCCATCACAAATGCCAGGAATAAATCATATAAGAAGCTCACCCTTCTACCGCAACCGATTCTTAATAGAAACGACATCCAAGTAAACCATCGAAACATGATAAGACACACCATTTTAAGATCGATCGAAAGAATCAAATATTACTCATATTTAAGAGAAGAATAAATCTCAGGGTCTACTACATCGGATACCTCAGCATCCCGCCAGACTAGTAGTTCATAGAACTGCCTCTGCAGCTGAGCTAAGCCACTACCCCGACAATCATTTTCTGAAGAACCACTGTCACCACACTCTCTCAACCTCTACTGGATGGTGGCATTTTACTGGCTGATTGAGATCTAAAGAAATCCCCTGCGACTGTGCAGGTGCCTGATGACAGGAGAAAGGACGACTGCCTACTTGTCGGAGTAAGGGAAAACTCCTCAAAGGATAACCAGACTCATGACAATGATAACACCTTTTCGACTAAAAATGGAAGATGGAAAGATTTTTGATAGCTGTAAAGAGAAGACTGAATCTGATCTTGACGAGCTACTTGCGCTCTCTAAGAATCACGTGAAACAAGCTTAGATAACCTGGAAGGTGACACCCCAAAATAATCAGAACTCTTACCTCCAAATGAGGTACCATAGTTACCCGCTAGGGCCACGTGATCTTTTGCTCTCCCGCTCTAACTCTTCCCCGTCTAACTTATGGTATGCCTAATACTATTGAGCAATATCAACAACGACAGCAAATGAAGTCCCAACCTCAATTTCTCGAGCCATCTGAGATCTCAAAGAAGGAGAAAGGTCACTAATTAATCTTTAAACATTCTCTCAAGGTTCATGGACTAGTTATAGTGCATATCCAGCCATCCTATAGAATTCAATCTCATATTCTAAAACCAACAGGATAACCGACGAGCTACCCTGTCTAATCCACTCAAACTAGAAACACTCATCATCTCGCTCGCTACTCGAAAGGAACTTTTCCACGAATCTAGAAGAAAAATCCAACCAAGTTAGTTAATAAGAGAGTGGTCCTCCAATTCAAGGGTTGACACCTGAAACTGGAAGGCAGAATAATCACCACCATACCGCTCGATACAATCAAGAGACTGAAGGATACGCTGACATCATTTTATTTTGAAAGAAGATCACGAGGTTTATCTGATGCATCGCTTAAGAATATAAGAAGGTTCAACCGCGTAAAATAATGCAATCTCTTTGGGTTATCGAACCAAAATGTTACCTCGGCTGGCTAACCAGCCAGAACAATTGGTGGCGCAACACATGCTGCCTCTGGAACATAATTTACTGGGGGCAACATCAGGAACAGGAACAAGGGCTCTCTAAGTCCGAACATTTTCATCTGCAGCACCCTAATAAGAGGTTTTTGCGATATCTGCATCGCCAAAATTCTCGAAAAGCATCGTAGAGAGCCAAGGGAACAAAAACGCCCGACTCTCTTGCACATTGCGAGCTCGTACAACTGGGGCCTCCGTAACTATATTTTCAGCACGATAAAAAACTCTCGGAGCTTCATTAGTGCTAGCCCCACGCTAGACTGCTTTGTCTTGAACTCATACCGTTTGCTGATTTGTCGCACGAGGGTTCACAATTACTATGACGGAATTAATGAAAATACTTTTGCATCCTAGACTGACGCACGTTCAGAAAAGAAGGAAGTGAAACTTCCTAAGTGCCATCATAGCCCCTCGTAGATAAGTACGGACGTCAACGTACCCATCAGCGAGACTCTACTAGACACTGTCTTAGTATGGATAGACTCTAAACCGGGCTCTGATACCAACTGACACGATCCGAAATTCGGCTAGGCCGTGCGGGCACCCGACATCCTCCTCTAGACACGTTGGGCGAACCCTTACTAATTAAATTAGGAAAATAAATATAACTGAATTCATAAATAAGAACAAGACTTAGAAAAACACAGACATATTGATACCTCTAAGCGGTACCAAAATTTTTTTAGCTCACTACCCAACATACTAGGTTTAGGGCTATCCAGACTAGACATCTAAGAGTACAGAAGAAGACAAATACCTCCTAAAAGGAGCAAAATACAACTGAAATAACAAACATAAAACTGGTGGCCATCCGGAATAAAAGCTGGCTCACCCTAACAGCTGAAGTCGTCTTCGTTCCTGAACAACATAGCAAACTCAATCCTGGAGCGAACCTGCCGAAATGAAATAGATAGACAAAAACAAACAATAAACAAGGGTGAGTCAAAAGGACTCAATAGGTGGGGCAGACTAGCCACCTCAAAGAATAGGATAGCTAGCCAGGGAGAAGAAAAATAAATAAACCAAATTCCTCTTATTTAAATTATAAAAAGGGTGAGCCAGATAATAACTGGAAACACATATGGGATCATAAATTCATAAACAACCAGGGACATAAGATAGACAGAACGTATAGGTTTTTAAGTATCCCGAACATAATACTGTCACGACGTGCAACCTGTTCCACATGTTCATACTGTTGCGGCGTGCAACCCGATCTGTATATTCATACTATTGTGATGTGCAGCCCCATCCATATATTTATACCGTCGTGGCGTGCAACCTAATCCATATATTGATACCGTTCGGCGTGCAACCCGATCCCCCCAACTCAGAATACGAGCCAGAAATATATAAGCAAACTGAGATATGTCCACAACATAGTATACATACCGCATACATAAAACACAACACAATGCACACAATAGTCAGTATGCGGTGCAATGAGATGGGATGAATGCAGTATGATGCAAGGCAGTCATATATGCTTGATACCTATCTCCGGCGCGGGACTCTCATCGTCTACCAGGAGATATATGCAATAATGACCCTTCACCGGCTTAGTAATCTCATCGATTACTGGGAAGTATATGCAATGATGACCCTTAACCAGCTCGGGACTCTCATCGATTATCGGGAAGTATATGCAATGATGGCCCTTCACCGGTGCGGGACTCTCATCGCCAATCGGGAAATAAATGCAATAATGACCCTTCACCGGTGCGGGATTCTCATCGCCAACCGGGAAGTATATGCAATAATGACCATTCACCGGCTCGAGACTTTCATCGATTACTGGAAAGTATATTCAATACCCAAATCCTGAGCGCAATGCTCATATGCTCAATGCAATACCAACAAAAGGGCATAACATATAATATACAATGTAAATTCAAAGCTAAGGCGTAATGATAACACTTTCTGATAACATGGGATAACATGACTTTACTAGCGTTTTGAACAGAGAGGAGATACGTAGATCGAATATTACTTACTAATCACTTTGCACCGGAAGAAATGATAACACTTTCTAATGGTGACGATTAAGAATCCCACCATCCTATCAACACTGAATTCCGACGAGAGAGGTAAACTGATTTGATATTATAACAGAATGAGGCAAAACAAGATGCCAAGCAAACAATACCGATACTCACTAACAAATCTCTCACATTTAAACTAAATAAACTTATAGGTCCATCACAAATGCCAGGAATAAATTATATCAGAAGCTCTCCCTTCTACCGCAACTGATTCTTAATAGAAACGACATCCAAGTAAACCATAGAAACATAATAAGACACACCATTTTTAGATCGATCGAAAGAATCAAATCTTACTCATATTTAAGAGAAGAAGAAATCTCAGGGTCTACTATATCGGATACCTCAGCATCCCGCCAGACTAGCAGTTCATAGAACTGCCTCTGCAGCTGAGCCGAGCTACTACCCTGACTGTCATTTTCTGAAGAACCACTGCCACCACACTCTCTCAACCTCTACTGGATGGTGTCATTTTATGGGCTGATTGAGATCTACAGGAAATCCCTTGCGACTGTGCAGGTGCCTGATGACAGGAGAAAGCACGACTGCCTACTTGTCGGAGTAAGGGAAAACTCCTCAAAGGATAACCAGACTCATGATAATGTTAACACCTTTTTCGATTAAAAATAGAAGCTGGAAAGATTTTTGATAGCTGTAAAGAGAAGACTGAATCTGATCTTGTCGAGCTACTGGCGCTCTCTAAGAATCACGTGACATAAGCTGAGATAACCAGGAAGGTGACATCCCAAAATAATCAGAACTCTTACCTCCAAATAAGGTACCATAGTTACCCGCTAGGGCCACGGGATCTTTTGCTCTCCTGCTCTAACTCTTCCCCCTCTAACTTATGGTATGCCTAATACCTTTGAGCAATATCAAAAACGACATCAAGTGAAGTCCCAACCTCAATTTCTCGAGCCATTTGAGATCACAAGGAAGGAGAAAGGTCACCAATAAATCTTTGAACATTCTCTGAAGGTTCATGGACCAGTTCTAGTGCATATCCAGCCATCCTATTGAATTCAATCTCATATTCTAAAACAAACAGGCTAACAGACAAGCTACCCGGTCTAATCCACTCAAACTGGAAACGCTCATCATCTCGCTCGCTACTCGAAAGGAACTTTTCAACAAATCTAGAAGAAAAATCAAAAAAAGTTAGTTAATAAGAGAGGGGTCCACCAATTCAAGGCTGGACACCTGAAACTTGAAGGCAGAATAATCAACACCATACCGCTGGATATAATCAAGAGACTGAAGGATACGCTGACATCATTTTATTTTAAAAAACGATCACGAGGTTTATCTGATGCATTGCTTAAGAATATAAGAAGGTTCAACCACGTAAAATAATGCAACCTCTTTGGGCTTGCGGACTAAACTGTTACCTTGGCTGGCTAACCAGCCAGAACAATTGATGGCGCAACACATGCTGCCTCTGAAACATAATTTACTGGGGGCAACATCAGGAACAGGAACAAGGGCTCTCTAAGTCTGAACATCTGAATCTGCTGCAACCTAATAAGAAGTTTTTGCGATATCTGCATCGCCAAAATTCTCGAAAAAACATCGTAGAGAGCAAAGGGAACCACAACGCCCTGTTCTCTTTCCCATCGCAAGCTCGTACAACTGGGGCCTCCGTAACTATATTGTCAGCACGACAAAAAAACTCTCGGGGCTTCATTAGTGCTAGCCCCACGCTAGACTACATCGTCTTGAACTCATACCATTTGCTGATTTGTCGCACGAGGGTTCACAATTACCATTGAAGGAATTAACGAAAATACTTTTGCATCCTAGACTGACGCACGATCAGAAAAGAAGAGAGTGAAACTTCCTCAGTGTCATCATAGCCGCTCGTAGGTAAGAACGAACGTCTACAAACCCATCAGCGAGACTCTACTAGACACTGTCCTAGTCTGGATAAACTCTAAACCGGGCTCTGATACCAACTGACACGACCCAAAATTCAGCTAGGCTGTGCGGGCACCCAACATCCTCCCCCAGACCCGTTGGGCGAACCCTTACTAATTAAATTAGGAAAATAAATATAATTCAATTCATAAATAAGAACAAGACTTTAAAAAACACAGACATATTGATACCTCTAAGTTGTACAAAAAAAATACAGCTGACTACCCAACATACTAGGTTTAGGGCTCTCTAGACTAGACATCTAAGAGTACAGAAGAAGACAAATACCTCCCGAAGGGAGCAAAATGCAACTGAAATAACAAACATAAAACTACTGTCGCGGCGTGCAACCCCATCCACATATTCACACTGTCGCGGCGTGCAACCCGATCCATATATTCATATTGTTGCGGCGTGCAACCCAATCCATATATTCATACGGTTGCGATGTGCAATCCGATCCATATATTGATACCGTTGCGGCGTGCAACCCGATCCCCGCAGCTCAGAATACGAGCCAGAAATATATAGGCAAACTGAGATATGTCCACTACATAGTATACATACCGCATACATAAAACACAACACAATGCACACAATAGTCAGTATGCAGTGCAATGGGATGGGATGAATGTGGTACGATGCAATGCAGTCACATATGCCTGATACCTATCTTCGGCGCAGGACTCTCATCGTCTACCAGGAGATATATGCAATATTGGCCCTTCATAAGCTCGGGACTCTCATCGATTACCGGGAAGTATATGCAATGATGACCCTTCACCGGCTCGGGTCTCTCATCGATTACTAGGAAGTATATGCAATGATGACCCTTCACCGGTGTGGGACTCACATCGCCAAACGGGAAGTATATGCAATAATGACCCTTCACCGGTTCGGAACTCTCATCGCCAACCGGGAAGTACATGCAATAATGACCCTTCACCGGCTCGAGACTCTCATCGATTACCGGGAAGTATATTCAATGCTCAAAAATATGCTCTATGAAATACCAACAACAGGGCATAACATATAATATACAATGTAAATTCAAAGTTAAGGCGTAATGAGTATGCCTATCGGCAGCTACACGCGTAAGGAACACGTGGTAGATAATCCACGAGGGAAAATGCCTCCAAAGAAATGGATATAATCACTTACCTTATTTCAACTTGCTACTCAACAGCCGCTTTGTTCTTTGGATTTACTGCCAAACAATCTTGCTTGTTCAATAAGCAGAAAATATATCGATTTAAGCTAAAGGCTTCATTCCTCACATCTTAGGGCAATCCGGTTAGGAACCTGATGCCTTATTCGCATACGCAATATGCAGGCCAGGCCTATGTATAGGGTTTAAGGTCGTTAATCAAACCCTAAATAAATTGCATTTATATGTTGCCCATAACTCACTGAGTACGAATATATAATCAATTCCATTATCGAGGTCCAATTGACCCTTTAAATTATTAGTTGAACTTATTAAAATGATGTCTGGTATCCCAATTTTTACTGTCAAAATATATTTAAACACACATAATAAACTAAAATAATGCATTAACGTCATTACCTGAATGTTTCGGGGGTGAAAGTTCTATCTTTTCCCGGCTCTTTTCTCATTTTCTGGTATTATTCCGTTTCACTGCTTTCTCTGCTTTTTATTGTTTCTCGTATCTTTGTTTCGGTCTATGTTGAGCTTTTATAAGCTCACTGACTTTGTTCCCTTTTCTTTTTCTTTTCCTTTTTTTAATTTTATTTTCTTTTCTTTTTTTCTTTTCGCGATGAAAATTAAAACGGAACTCTACGAAATTCGAAATAATTCCAAATTTATCAAGTAAGTTATACAAAATATATGTAGCATACTCGCTAAGGTGGATCTTACATCGGGTTCCCGAAACTCAAGATGCGAATTTAAATGAAAAAACGTCAAATTATTTAACTTTCAGCATTTTAGCGGAAACTAGCCGAACAACCTCGAAATTCACTTTCAAAAAATCAAAAAAGTCACAAATAATCATACAAACCTAACGGCGCTTTCGGATTTCGCATCGGAGCTAATTCGCCAAATCCGAGCTCGAAAATCTCTTTTTAATATTTATCGACAATAAAAACTGAAACCTTCTTCGGATGCCTAGCAAACGAGGTCTGATTTAGCTCAAATTTTACATATAAGTCCCAATGGACCTAACGAAGATTTTAAAATTATCGGCACGTAAATTGAAGACCGGTCTCCCAAAACGACTGACCGAGGTCGTTTCATTCTTCTCCACTTAGACTCTCGTTCGTCCTCGAACGTGCCTAAGTCTAAAGAAAAAATCACACGGCTAACAAGAGAACTTGCACGACCTTCATAAACTACTCCACGAATATTATCTCATGATTCCAGAATCAGAATTATAACACGCACATCGAACTCTTGGAATAAAATATATCTGGATAATATCATAACACCATTGTCCAGCTTATTCTGACTAAGTTGATCCTTCCTCGATCACTAGAGGAGAGTTCTAAATTTTTGAAACAAAGATACACGGAACTTTGAATGGGTTAATATGATTCCGCCGACGAATCACCTCGTCGATGCACTTTTTGATATAGAACAGGTCGATGGAACTAAAAATTGGCTTACGCTTCAGCAATGCCTTAGAGATTTAATATTAGCATTCAGTATTTGGAGGAAGACTCCTCTACTTAAAGCACAAACTCATGCAGCTATTTGAATAGGAATACCCATCCCAACACAGTCTGCTGGACTAAAGAAAATTTAGCTAAAAGCTGAACGTAGGCAGACCTAAGCTACCAGCTACCCTTTCGAGTTGCCAAACAGCTGCAACTCTCGAGTCACAACTCCATACATTTTCTATAAGCACCACCGCCTGAAATCAAATCAAAGGTCAAATGACGCTTCTCATTACCCTTGGTTTCCTTGAAAAACAACAATATGCTTACCCGGCTACATAGGCACGCACTCTGGCTCAACACAGGGAACATTACAATAGGTTACTTACCGCCTGAGCTCACCAGTGCCGATTAGAGAAGAGATGGAAATGGACTGAGGATAGAAATAATTAGAGGTTTAGGAAGCTCATCTTTTATATGCTTGGCTTCTAGAGCTACACAACCTCCTAGTCAGGCTAACCAAAGATTCACAATTGAAGAGATAGATATTAAATGAGCTCTATGGAGAAATATCCATACCAATTTAACCTTCCAATAAGAAGGAAACTTCAAAAATTTACCAGAAAACGAAGGAAACACTGACAATTTACCAGAAAACCCTTTTATAATCTAGATAAGCTTATAGGATAACATGACTTTACTAGCGTTTTGAACCAAGAGGAGATACGTAGATCGAATATTACTTACTAATCACTTTGTACCAGAAGAAATGATAACACTTTCTGATGGTGACGATTAAGAATCCCACCGTCCTATCAACACTGAATTCCGACGAGAGAGGTAAACTGATTTGATATTATAATAGAATGAGGCACAACAAGATGCCAAGCAAAATATAACGATACTCACTCATAAATCTCTCACATTTAAACTAAATAAACTAATAGGGCTATGACAAATGCCAGGAATAAATCATATCAGAAGCTCACCATTCTACCGCAACAGATTTTTAATAGAAACGACATCCAAGTAAACCATCGAAACATGATAAGACACACCATTTCTAGATCGATCGAAAGAATCAAATATTACTCACATTTAAGAGAAGAAGAAATCTCAAGGTCTACTACATCGGATACCTCAGCATCTCGCCAGACTAGCAGTTCATAGAACAGCCTCTGCAGCTGAGTTAAGCCACTACCCTGACAATCATTTTCTGAAGAACCACTGCCACCACACTCTCTCAACCTCTACTGGATGGTGGCATTTTGCTGGCTGATTGAGATCTAAAGAAATCCCCTGCGACTGTGCAGGTGCCTGATGACAGGAGAAAGGACGACTGCCTACTTGTCGAAGTATGGGAAAACTCCTCGAAGGATAACCAGACTCATGATAATGATAACACCTTTTCGACTAAAAATGGAAGTTGGAAAGATTTTTGATAGCTGTAAAGAGAAGACTGAATCTAATCTTGAAAAGCTACTAGCACACTCTAAGAATCACGTGACAGAAGCTGAGATAACCTGGAAGGTGACATCAAAAAATAATCAGAACTCTTACCTCCAAATGAGGTACCATAGTTACCCGCTAGGGCCACGTGATCTTTTGCTCTCCCGCTCGAACTCTTCCCCCTCTAACTTATGGTATGCCTAATACCATTGAGCAATATCAACAACGACATCAAATGAAGTCCCAACCTCAATTTCTCGAGCCATCTGAGATCTCAAGGAAGGAAAAAGGTCACCAATAAATCTTTGAACATTCTTTGGAGGTTCATGGACTAGTTCTAGTGCATATACAGCCATCCTATAGAATTCAATCTCATATTCTAAAACCAACAGGCTAACCGACAAGCTACCCTGTCTAATCCACTAAAACTGGCAACACCCATCATCTCGCTTGCTACTCGAAAGGAACTTTTCGACGAATCTAGAAGAAAAATCAAACCAAGTTAGTTAATAAGAGAGCGGTCCACCAATTCAAGACTGGGCACTTAAAACTGGAAGGCACAATAATAAACACTATACCACTCGATATAATCAAGAGACTTAAGGATATGCTGACATCATTTTATTTTAAAAAAAGATCACGAGGTTTATCTGATGCATTGCTTAAGATTATAAGAAGGTTCAACCGCGTAAAATAATGCAACCTCTTTGGGCTCTCGGACCAAACTGTTACCTCGGCTGGCTAACCAGCCAGAACAATTGGTGGCGCAATACATGTTGCCGCTGGAACATAATTTACTAGGGGCAACATCAGGAACAGGAACAAGGGCTCTCTAAGTCTGAACATCTGCGTCTGTGGCAACCTAATAAGAGGTTTTGGCGATATCTGCATCGCCAAAATTCTCAAAAACGCATCGTAGAGAGCCAAGGGAACCACAACGCCCTGCTCTCTTTCCCATGTTGAGCTCGTACACCTGGGGCCTCTGTAACTATATTATTAGCATGCTAAAAAACTCTCGGGGCTTCATTAGTGCTAGCCCTACGCTAGACTGCTTCGTCTTGAACTCATACCGTTTGCTGATTTGTCGCACAAGGGTTCACAATTGCTATGAAGGAATTAACGAAAATACTTTTGCATCCTAGACTGACGCACGCTCAGAAAAGAAGGAAGTGAAACTTCCTAAGTGCCATCATAGCCCCTCGTAGATAAGTACGGACTTCAACGTACCCATCAGCGAGACTCTACTAGACAATGTCTTAGTCTGGATAGACTCTAACCGGGGCTCTGATACCAACTGACACGATCCAAAATTCGGCTAGGCCGTGCGGGCACCCGACATCCTCCCCTAGACACGTCGGGTGAACCCTTATTAATTAAATTAGGAAAATAAATATAATTCAATTCATAAATAAGAACAAGACTTTGAAAAACACAGACATATTGATACCTCTAAGGGGTACCAAAAAAATTACAGTTGACTACCCAACATACTAGGTTTAGGGCTATCCAGACTAGACATCTAAGAGTACAGAAGAAGACAAATACCTCCTAAAGGGAGCAAAATACAACTGAAATAACAAACATAAAACTGGTGGCCATCCGTAATAAAAGCTGGCTCACCCTGACAGCTGAAGTCGTCTTCGCTCCTGAACAACATAGCAAACTCAATCCTGGAGCGAACTTGCCGAAACGAAATAGATATACAAAACAAACAATAAACAAGGGTGAGTAAAAAGGACTCAATAAGTGGGGCAGACTAGCCACCTCAAAGAATAGGATAGCTAGCCAGGGAGAAGAAAAATAAATAAACCAAATTCCTCTAATTTAAATTATAAAAAAGTAGAGCTAGATAATAAATGGAAACACGTATGGGATCATAAACTCATAAACAACCACGGACATAAGATGGACAGAACGTATAGGTTTTTAAGTATCCCGAACATAATACTGTCACGACGTGCAACCCGTTCCACATGTTCATACTGTTGCGGCGTGCAACCCGATCTATATATTCATACCGTTGCGATGTGCAACCCCATCCATATATTTATACCGTTGTGGCGTGCAACCTGATCCATATATTGATACCGTGCGGCGTGCAACCCGATCCCCGCAACTCAGAATACGAGCCAGAAATATATAAGCAAACCGAGATATGTCCACAACATAATATACATACCACATACATAAAACACAACACAATGCACACAATAGTCAGTATGCGGTTCAATGAGATGGGATGAATGCAGTACGATGCAATGTAGTCACATATGCTTGATACCTATCTCCGGCGCGGGACTCTCATCGTCTACCAGGAGGTATATGCAATAATGACCCTTCACCTGCTCGGTACTCTCATCGATTAACGGGAAGTATATGCAATGATGACCCTTCACCGGCTCGGGACTCTCACCGATTATCGGGAAGTATATGCAATGATGACCCTTCACCGGTGCGGGACTCTCATCGCCAATCGGGAAGTAAATGCAATAATGACCCTTCACCTGTGCGGGATTCTCATCGCCAACCGGGAAGTATATGCAATAATGTCCCTTCACCGGCTCGGGACTCTCATCAATTACTGGTAAGTATATTCAATACTCAAATCCAGAGTGCAATGCTCATATGCTCAATGTAATACCAACAACAAGGCATATCATATAATATACAATGTAAATTCAAAGCTAAGGCGTAATGAGTACGCCTATCGGCAGCTACACACGTAAGGAACACGTGGTAAATTATCCATGAGGCCAAATTCCTCCAAAGAAATGAATATAATCACTTACCTTATTTCAACTTGCTACTCAACAACTGCTTTATCCTTTGGATTTACTGCCAAACAATCCCACTTATTCAATAATTAGAAAATATATCAATTTAGGCTAAAGGCTTCATTCCTCACATCTTAGTGCAATCAGGTTAGGAACCTGATACCCTATTCGCATACGCAATACATAGGCCAGGCCTATGTACAGGATTTAAGGTCACCTAACAAAATGCTAAATAAATTGCATTTGTATGTTGCCCATAACTCACTGAGTATGAATATATGATAAATTCCATTATTGGGGTCCAATTGACCCTTTAAATTATCAGTTGAACTTATTAAAACAATGTCTAATATCCCAATTTTTACCATCAAAATATATCACACACGTAATAAACTAAAATAATGCATTAACGTCATTACCTGAATGTTTCGGGGTGAAATTCTATCTTTTTTCGGCTCTTTTCTCATTTTTTGGTATTATTTTGTTTCGCTGCGTTCTTTTCTTTTTGTTGTTTCTCGTATCTTTGTTTCGGTCTATGTTGAGCTTTTATAAGCTCACCGCCTTTGTTCCATTTTCCTTATCTTTTCCTTTTTTTTATTTTTTTTATTTTTTTTATTTTCTTTTCTTTTCGCGACGAAAATTAAAATGGAACTCTACGAAATTCGAAACAATTCCAAATTTCTCAAGTAATTTATACAAAATATATGTCGCATACTCCTAAGACAGATCTCAAATCGAGTTCCTGAAATTCAAGATGCGAATTTAAATGGAAAAAGGTCAGATTATTTAACTTTCGGTATTTCAGCGGAAACTAGCCGAACAACCTCGAAATTCACTTTTGAAAAATCACAAAAGTTACAAATAATCATACAAATCTAACGGCACTTTCGGATTTCGAATCGGAGCTCATTCGCCAAAACCGAGCTCGAAAATCTCTTTTTAATATTTATCGACAATAAAAACTGAAACTTTCTTCCGATGCCTACCAGACGAGGTCCGATTTAGCTCAAATTTTACATATAAGTCCGAATGGACCTAACGAAGATTTTAAAATTATCGGCACGTAAATCGGAATCCGATCTCCCGAAACGACTGACCGAGGTCGTTTCAACAAGACTTGGACTGGCTTCAAGCAAACGCCATAGCTATGTTGTATCTTAAGAATGGAATGACTTTTGATGTACTAGCTAAGGTGATAGATTACAAATCCGCTAAGGAAATCTGGGTGAAACTGAAGGATTTCTTCAATAGAGATAGTCAGAATAAGGAAGCTACTCTCATGGAAACCGATGGAGAGAAAGCTGCTCACTCAGCTGAGGTACATTTCTCTGAATTGAAAGAAAAATTGCATACATACTCACCTGAAAATCTGATGCTAATAACTGCTACCTTAATTGAGGGTTATAAAAAGGTAGAGTCTCAGAAAGATAAACTATCTGATGTCTTGCTTAACTTGAAAACTAGATGCAAGAACCTTGAAGAAGCAAATGCTGAATTTGATGAAATTAATGCTTCTCTAAAAGGACATTCCCTTGTATCTAGCTTTAAGATCTCAGAACTTGAACTTGAGCTAAATAGAATGAAAAATGCAAATGGTATGCAAGTGATTAGTGAGGTTCAAACTTTTCTCGATAATGAGCTTAAAAGAACAAATGAGATTCTTTGTCAGGAAACTGAAAAGAACAGAATTCTTAGAGAAAAGGCTTAAAAGGCTTGAACTCGCCAGTTTAACCAAGTGGAACAAATCTTCAAAGAGAATAAATAGGGATTTTGAAAACCAAGTCCAAGGAAAGAAAGGTCTAGGTTATAGGAAGCTACTACCTCACTATAATCCCAAGAGCAAATATGTAGGTCTACCTTGCAACTTGCTTTGCACCTTCTGTGGTAACACAGGTCACTTGAAAGAAAACTGCATAAAAATGAGCAAGGCTAAATCTAAAAATAAAAAATTTTCTTTACCTGATTGGGCTAAGAAGGAATTGATTCATCCATTCTCTCATAAGAAGGGACCTAAGCTTGTCTGAGTTCCTAAATCTAACCCTTGATTTTTTTTACAGACTGGAGTGAGAGTGAACAACCCAAGCGGGATTCTGGTTGTTCAAGGCATATGACGGGAGATAGAAGGAACTTTCTCTCACTTGCAGCATTTCAAGGAGGCAGTGTGGCTTTCGGAGGAGGAAAGAGTGGTCAGATTGTGGCATAGGAAGAGTTGAGAGATCTTTAGATCATGCTATTGAAATGTATACTATGTTGACAGTCTCAGACTCAATCTATTAAGTGTTTCTCAACTATGTGACAGAAGAAATGAAGTTAGTTTTTCATCTGTGGGATGTAATGTGATGAACCTATAGAGTGGGAAAATGGTCATGGCAGGAAAGAGAGTGAACAATGTCTACAAGACATCATTGGGATCACTTTCCGAGAACAATTTAACCTGTTTGAATGTTCAAGAGAGTGACTCGTGGTTGTGGCACAAAAAGTTGGGGCATGCTAGTCTTTTACAGATTAACAAGCTAGCAACGAAGGAACTGGTTCGTGGACTACCTACAAAGAAGTTTGAAGACATCAATATGTGTGATGCTTGTGTCAGGGAGAAATATGTGAGATCTTCCTTTTAATCCAAAAAGGTGGTGAGCACGTCAAAACCACTGGAGCTTATACATATGGATTTATGCGGACCTATGAGAGTTAGAAGTAGAGGAGGAAAAGGTTCGTGTTCGTGATTGTTGACGATTACTCAAGGTATACATGGACTCTGTTCCTTGCATCCAAGATGAAGCATTTCACAGCTTCAAGGACTAGGCTGGAATCGTGCAGAAAAGATTAAGCTTAGAGCGGGTCAGCATCATATCTAATCATGGCACGGAGTTTGAAAATGAAAAATTCTCTGAGTACTGTGCGAAATACAACATTGATCATAACTTTTCTGCACCAAAAACTCCACAGCAAAATGGAGTAGTTGAAAGGAAGAACAGATCTTTGGAAGATATGACAAGAACCATGTTGTTGTTAAGTGGCCTTGCAAGAAATTTTTGGGCTGAAGCTATAAACACTGCATGCTACTCATTGAACAGGTGTTCCATAAGGGCCATTCTTGACAAGACCCCTTATGAACTTCTCAGAAGAAGAAAACCTAATATTGCTCACCTAAGACCGTTTAGATATAAATGCTTTGTGCACAACAATGGCAAGGAACCATTGGGGAAGTTTGATGCAAGAAGTGATGAGGCAATCCTTATAGGATATTCCACTCAAAGTAAGGAGTATAAAGTGTTTAATAAAAGAACTCAAACTGTGGAGGAGAGCATACATGTGGTGTTTGATGAGTCAGACAAGGCAACTGCTGAAAGGAAATGAGATGATTGGGCTATAGGTCTTGCTCGAGAAGATCCTGCAGGAAGCTCTGAGAACCCAGAGGAAAAGAAGGAACCTTGTGGAGAAGATGGAGATTTGACTCAGGGGGAACAATGAGTCAACATATCCGGGGGAACAGCTGATCAAGAAGGTGAATCTAACGAGTAGGAGGAATCTATTGAAGCTGCCGCTGAAGGTTCTTCCCACCACATAAAACCTCGACCTTGGAAACATCAAAGTTCATATCCTCTGGAGAATGTGTTATCTGAGTTAGATACTGGAATAATGACTAGGTCTGCCTTGAAGAGTTTTTGTGCATTCTTTGCCTTCCTGTCGTCTATAGAACTAAAGAATGTAAAGGAGGCCATAGAAGATCCAGAATGGGTATTAGCTATGCAAGAGGAGCTTCATCAATTCGAGAGAAGCAAAGTATAGCATCTGGTTCCAAAGCCTAAAGATAGATAAATAATTGGAACTAAATGGGTATTCAGGAACAAACTGGATAAAAATTGCATAGTAACCAGGAACAAAGCTAGATTGGTAGTTCAAGGTTACAGTCAAGAAGAAGGAATTGATTATGATGAGACGTTTACACCAGTAGCCAGGAAGGAAGCCATAAGAATGTTGATTGCCTTTGCTACATACATTGGTTTATATTATATATCAGATGGATGTGAAGAGTGCATTCTTAAATGGATATCTGAACGAGGAAGTTTATGTGGTGCAACCACCAGGTTTGTTTAACAGTGATTATCCTGATCATGTATACAAACTTGATAAGGCTCTATAGGGGTTGAAGCAAGCACCTAGAGCTTGGTGTGAGAGGTTATCCGGTTTCTGCTTAAAAATGGCTTCTCAAGAGGAAAAACTTACAACACACCGTTCTTGAAGAAGAAACAAAAGGATTTGTTGGTGGTCCAAGTATATGTTGATGATATCATATTTGGAGCCGCTGATGAGGAACTGTGCAAGGAATTTGATGACTTGATGTGAAGTGAGTTCGAAATGAGCATGATGGAAGAGCTCAACTTCTTCTTGGGGTTGCAGATCAAGCAAACTCCTGAAGGAACCATGATTCATCAACAGAAGTATTTCAAAGAGCTGCTGAAGAAATTTGATATGGAAGGAGCTAAAGAGATGATTTTAAGAAGAGGTTTTGAAGAATGATTGAGGGTTGCAAATCCCTGCGGAACTAGGAGTAGTGGCGCGTGAAAGAGTATGCATCCTAGTGAGACTAAAAGAGGCGGTGCCCAGGCTGCGTCTTCGAAGTACGAATACGAGTTGGACTTAAATAAGGAAGGAGTTACAAGGAATCTTGTCTTACCTTAATTACAAGGATTCCTTGTAGAACTCAACTAGGGTTTTAATGCCCACATAAATACAAGTAATTGATGCAGCCGAAATCAGTTATTCACAATAGAGAGTTGAGAGCTTACAAAGGCGATCCAGCAACTTTTAATGTGAGATAACTGAGGAAGACAACTGGTGAAGTTAAGTAGCTTGAGTCTAGATATTCTG
Source organism: Petunia axillaris subsp. axillaris (assembly GCA_029990575.1). Taxonomy (NCBI): domain Eukaryota; kingdom Viridiplantae; phylum Streptophyta; class Magnoliopsida; order Solanales; family Solanaceae; genus Petunia; species Petunia axillaris. Next base: position 47,705,749 of record JARKNS010000002.1, on the reverse strand, counting down.
TCTAGGTTAACGGTTTGTAAGTTGTCTTGCTTTATGCTATCATTGTTATTACCTATCAGCTTATCGTAGAAGTAATTGTATTAGGTGAACTTTTGAGAGATTACTTTGTAAAGCTAGAGTTTAGCCTTGTTGAGTGATTAGGGTCTAGAGTGTAGCCCCTTGGTTATATAGTTTTGTAATCAGAAACTTGCTCTTTGTGTTAGTTGATTGAGTTCTAAAATCCCAGAATGTGGATCGTGGTTTTCTCCCTTGAGCAAGGAGTTTTCCACGTAAAAACGTCGTGTTCTTTGTGTCTTTTGTTTTGTGTGTGTGTTGGTGTTTTAGTGCAAACTGCTAAGTCTAGAACAAGGTTCTTGACTAAGAAGAATCGAGTCCTTGCAAAGAAAAATCGGTAGACACTATTCAACCCCCTTCTAGTGTCCTTAGGAGGTGCTAAGATTATAACAAGTGGTATCAGAGCTGGTCTGCTCGTGCTAGGTTAACACCTTGAGAAGGATAAGAATCATGAGTGCACCACCTACCATCACTGAAGGACAGTCGGTTCAAAGGCCCCCACAGTTCAATAGGTAGTACTATGCTTGTTGGAAGAACGGGATGGAAAATTATATATGTGCTGAAGACTACCAACTATGGCTTATAGTATCTGAGGAAAATTGACCCTAACCAAAATAGTTGGTGAAGGAGCTACTGCCAAAGAAGTACATAAGTCAAAAGAGGAGTTAAATGAGGCGGACTATAAGATGTTTGAAAAAAACCACAAAGCTAAACGTCTGGTAATTTGTGGTCTTGGCCCTGAGGAGTTTAATAGAGTATCATCTTATAAGACTGCTAAGGAAATCTGGGATGCCTTGCAAGTTGCACATGAAGGAACCACTGAAGTGAAGGATTCCAAGAGAAGAATGCTGAAAAGACAATTTGAGTTGTTCTCTATGGGAGAGAAGAAATCAATCCAGGATATGATGACCAGGTTGACCATTATGACTAATGAGATGAGATCCCTGGATATGGAGTTGCCTGAAGTAGAGATGGTGGATAAGATTCTGAATGTGCTACCTGAGGCTTGGGAACCCAAGATGACTGCTATCATTGAGTCCAAACCTCTAAGATCCATCAAACTTGAAGAATTGGTTGGAAGTTTGAAAACACATGAGATGATGAAAGATTCAAAAACTAGACCAGCTCTCAATAAGGACAAGACCCTCGCATTCGAAGCCACTGATGAAACTGATGATTATGTTGATTTGCAATCAGTTGAAGCAGCAATGGTTAGCGCCTTGAGACAGAAGTTTAACTTGGGAAAGTTCAAAGGTTTCAAAAGAAATAACAAGGAGAATTCTGGAAGAAAGAACATAGTTGACAGTCCTGATTACTTAGGATGCTTCAAGTGATTCAAGAAGGACCATGTTGTCGTAGATTGTCCAATGTGAGAAGTAGAATGGATGAAAAATAGAGCAACAAAGAAGAAAGGAATTGAGGCGTCAAAGGAGAATGACAAAGATAAGAAGAAAGTGAGACGATGATGTTCGGCATTTTATGCCTACTTTTCCTTAATATTTCCGCACATTTGAGCTTGTTTTGCACTTGTTTGGTGGCTTGTGAATATGGTTTTACGCTGATGTTGTGTTGTTCGTTTGTAGGTCGTTACGCGATACATTTGGAGCGTTTCGAAGCTTGATTGAGCATGAATTGATTGGATGATGATTGAAGAATTGGATCGAGCACACAAAGGCACGACACGAGCCGAGTTTGGAGCGGAAAAGAGCAATTTTTGGCCTAGCGCTGCAGCCTCCGCGCCGCGCCCTCCATAGCACGAGGAGGTCTGCGCGTTTCAAGGCGCGTCGCAGGGCTAAGGCACGAAGCCTGGAGGCGTGTTCTGGTCGTTTGCACGCTTTTCGGGGCGCGGGGCGCCCGTTATAGCGCCCCTTATGCGCGATTTTACTTCATATTCCTTCTAGTTTTGGGTTTAACTTATTTACAAGGGTTTGGAAACAATATAAATAGTTTATTACTTAGTTTTTGTGGGGGGTTCTTGACTTTGGAGCAATATTAAGAGCTACACACTTCATTGAACAAGGGTTATTCCCAAATCTTTCATCTATTACATCAATTATTTCATTATTACACCAAATCTTTGCCTTGTGATTATGAATATGTGTGGCTAATTTCCTAACGTTCTGGGGTTAGAGTTTACATGAAAGTTGATTGTTGAAGATTGATTTCCATTGATTGAATCCCATAACTGGTTACTTATTCTTCCTTGATTTAACTTGTATAATTGTTAGAGCTCGATAGTTATACATCATCTATGGTTTTTGGGTTGAACTCGAAAGAGAGAATCTAATTACGTAATAAGGAAGAATAGAACTAGTTTGTGAACCCGGGCATCGGGGAATCAATTCGCGGGTAGGATAGACATATACTTGCTTGCCTAGTTTAACTAATTACAGGATCGTTAATGCGTGCATGTGATTTAACCCGTAGACATACAGGGATTAGAGTAGCTTGCATAGATTGTGAAGAACTGAAAGGTTTTCATAATTACAATTAACCTGTCAGTTAGTAACCCGGGATTTAAGAAGTGAAATCAATTGAATACATCAACTGGATTGTTCGTAATTCTAACCCTGGATCGCTCCCTTGATATTGTTAACAACCAAAGTTTTGCCACATTGCTTGATTACATTCCAGCACTTTAATTACTGCATTTTAGTATAAAAACTCTTACAATCATTGGAAAAAGACCCCTGGATAGTTTGTTCAGGAATTGTTTATTAAGCACTAGTCTGCATAGTCCTCGTGGGAACGATACTCGACTTTGTCACTTTATTACTTGGCGACCGCGTATACTTGCGTGTGCGTTTGGGAGCAACAAGTTTTTGGCGCCGTTGCCGGGGACTAATTACGGACTAATTACTTTTGAACAATTACTTAATTGCTATTCAGGTTTAATTTTTTGTTGAGTTTCTTGTGCTGTTTCAGGCAATTGGTTTTGAATGCAAAGGAACAAAAAGGACGAATCACTCGCACCTTTTGATCCCGAGCCTGAAAGAACCTTGAGGAAGACAAGGACAGAAGCGAGAGATCGAGAAGCATTAGCAATCGTACTTGCATCTCTTCCTGTTGAAATGGCTGAAGAACAAACAGTAGCAGTGCGAGATGTGGCTCTTCCTAGTCTGAAAGGAGTAGAGTCAAGTATTGTGAAGCCTGCTATTACTGGGAACTTTGAGATCAAGCCCGGCATGATTCAGTTGCTGCATGTGACGGGGCAATATGGTGGATTCCTGCATGAAGATCCGCAGCAACACTTGCAGAACTTTCTGGAGATCAGTGATACTTATACACCGACAGGTGTGCCTACTGATTATGTGCGAATGACTTTGTTCCCATTTTCATTGATTGGGACAGCAAGGAAGTGGTTAAAGGCTGAAAAGCCTGGGTCTATCACTACTTGGGAGGATTTAGCTAAGAAATTCTTGGCTAAGTTTTATCCGTCGGCTAAGACGGCCAGGTTGAGGAGTGCAATTTTGTCCTTCAGGCAGTTTGAAGGCGAATCGTTATATGCAGCCTGGGAGAGATCTAAAGCGTTATTGAGAGATTGTCCTCACCACAATCAAACTAATGAGGTTATTGCACACACTTTTGTTGAGGGATTGAACCAACATACTAAGATTGTGGTTGATGCTGCTGCTGGAGGCCAAGTGCTGGCCTTAAATTTTGAACAGATCTATGACTTACTTGATAAGTTTTCACAGAGCAATCCTGATTGGCAGGGTGATGGCAGAGCTAATATACTTAGTGAGGGGGCTAGCAGAGCGGCTACATAGAAAGCTGCTGGGGTACTTCAACTAGATGGAATCACAGAGTTGCGAGCGAAGATGGATGCAATTTCCAATCAAATCAGCAAGCTGGCTCTCCAAGCAAAGCCACAACCAGCTCCAGTGCAGCAAGTTCAGGCCTTTTGTGAGGTATGTGGTGAGGATCATAGCACTGAGGTTTGTCCCTCTAACCCAGAATCAGTGTATTATGTGGGTAATCAGAACAGATCACAGGGCCAAAACCGAAATCAGTATGGTAATAATTATAACACGGGTTGGCGTAATCACCCAAATTTTTCTTGGATGGATACCCGTGAGCAGTTTCAGGGTAATGAGAGAGCCCAATTTACTCAAAACAATGCACCACAGCAGGGATCACAGTCTCAGGCTCAGCCACAGCAGTCTAATACTATGGAGGATATGCTCAAGAAAATTCTTGCAGGGCAGCAAAAGCTCATTGATGAGTCAGCATCTCAGGCACAAACAATAAAAGATTTGAGCAATGCACAGAAAGATCTTGAAAGACAATTGGGGCAGCTTGCTGGAGCACAAAATAATAGACCTCGGGGTGCTTTACCGAGTGATACAGAGAAGAATCCTAGAGAATTTGTGCAAGCAGTGACTTTGAGGAATGGAAGAGCACTGGAGGAAGTTCCCCCAAAGCCAAAGAAGCCTGTTGGTGAGTTAGAGCCAAATGTTGATAGGGAGGTGGAAAAAGAAGCAGAAAAGGTAATCGAAAAGCAGCCCGAGTCTGCTATTGTGAGACCACCACCACCTTTCCCGCAGAGACTTCAGAAGCAGAAAGTTGATGCAGCATGCAAGAAATTTTTGGAGATATTGAGTCAAATTCAGGTAAATATTCCTTTGGTGGAGCTTTTGCGGGATGTTCCCAAATATGCTAAATACATCAAGGATATTGTTGCTAACAAGAGAAGATTGACTGAGTTTGAGACTGTTGCACTTACTGAGGAGTGCAGTTCCAGAGTTAGAAGCAAGCTTCCGCAGAAATTGAAGGACCCGGGCAGTTTTACCATCCCTTTGAAAATTGGGGAACATGAGGTTGGTCGTGCTTTATGTGATTTGGGTGCTAGTGTGAATTTTATGCCTTCTTCAGTTTTTAGGAAGCTAGGCCTGGGTGAGCCACGACCCACTACTGTGACCCTGCAGCTTGCTGATAGATCTTTGACATGCCCTGAGGGGATTATTGAGGATGTGCTTGTACAAGTGGGTCAGTTCATATTACCCGTTGATTTTATTATTCTTGATTATGAAGCTGATCCTGAGGTTCCTCTCATCTTGGGAAGAGGATTTTTGGCTACTGCTGATGCTGTTATTAGAGTCAGAGCTGGCAAGATGATCATGAAGGTAAATGGGGAAGAAGCTGTGTTTAATGTGTTCAGAGCTACCCAGCTTCCTTCTCATTATGAAGAGTTGTCCATGGTAAAGGTAATAGATAATGAGTTGACTGCTGATGAGAGGTCATTCTTGGCTTCTAATGTTGATTCTTTGGAAAGGGCACTCTTATGTGATGATGATGATATCCTGAAGGATGAAGATACTGAAGAATTTGTGGAGGTTCTTAATATGCAGAGTAGATTCATCCCAGGGTGGAAGAAATTTGAGGAGCTTGATAGACCGTTGACCTTAGCTCCTGCTAAACCGTCTATTGAGAAAGCTCCTAATCTTGAGCTCAAACCTTTACCCGCACATTTACGTTATGCTTATTTGGGTGAAGGTAATACTTTGCCCGTGATCCTTTCTTCTTTGTTGTCTGATGTGCAGGTTGAGAAGGTGTTGCGGGTATTGCGAGAGCGCAAGAGAGCTATTGGCTGGACTATTGCTGATATTAGAGGGATTAGTCCTTCCTTCTGCATGCATAAAATTCTCTTGGAAGAAGATCATAAGCCATCCATAGAGCAGCAGAGGAGGCTAAATCCAATCATGAAGGAGGTGGTGAAGAAAGAAGTCATCAAGTGGCTGGATGCTGGTATTATTTTTCCTATCTCTGACAGCAAGTGGGTGAGTCCGGTGCAATGTGTTCCTAAGAAAGGGGGCATGACAATGGTGAAGAATGAAAACAATGAGTTGATTCCTACAAGAACTGTTACAGGGTGGCGAATTTGCATTGATTATAGGAAGCTGAACAAGGCCACCAGGAAAGATCACTTCCCACTCCCTTTTATTGATCAGATGTTGGATATACTAGCAGGCCATGAGTATTATTGTTTCTTGAATGGTTATTCGGGCTACAATCAAATTGTGATAGCCCCTGAAGACCAAGAGAAGACCACTTTTACTTGTCCATATGGCACCTATGCATTTAGGAGGATGCCATTTGGGTTGTGTAATGCCCCAGGGACTTTTCAGCGGTGCATGATGGCTATTTTCACTGACATGGTGGAAAAATTTGTGGAGGTGTTTATGGATGATTTCTCAGTGGTTGGTGACTCTTTTGATGAATGCTTGAAGAATCTTGATGCTGTGCTGAGCCGTTGTGAAGAAACAAATCTGGTGCTGAATTGGGAGAAATGTCACTTTATGGTTCAGGAAGGCATAGTACTTGGGCACAAGGTGTCAAAGCAAGGGATTGAGGTTGACAAGGCAAAGATAGAGGCTATTGAGAAATTACCACCACCTATCTCTGTTAAGGGGGTGCGTAGTTTCTTGGGACATGCAGGGTTCTATAGACGGTTCATAAAGGACTTCTCCAAAATTTCCACTCCCTTGTGCAAATTGTTGGAGAAGGATGTGAAATTTGTGTTTGATGATGCTTGTATTAAGGCGTTTGAAGAGTTGAAGAAAAGGTTGGTGACCGCACCAATCATCATTGCTCCTGACTGGTCTTTGCCATTTGAATTGATGTGTGATGCGAGTGATAATGCTATTGGGGCTGTTCTAGGCCAAAGAATAGGAAGAATTTTTCACTCCATCTATTATGCAAGCAAGACGCTTGATGCAGCCCAGTCCAATTATACTACCACTGAGAAGGAGTTGCTAGCCGTGGTTTATGCTTTTGATAAATTCAGATCTTATTTGGTTGGCACTCGTGTTGTTGTCTACACTGATCATGCCGCAATCCGGTATTTGTTTGAAAAGAAGGACTCCAAGCCGAGACTTATTCGTTGGGTTCTCCTATTGCAAGAGTTTGATGTTGAAATTCGAGATCGCAAGGGGACTGAGAATCAAGTAGCTGATCATTTGTCAAGGCTGGAGAATAGAGATCATGTAGATGATGGGCCTGAGATTAAAGAGGTATTCCCTGATGAGCAACTTTTTGCTCTAGAAGAAGCTGAAACACCATGGTATGCTGACATGGTAAATTTTCTTGTGAGTGATGTGTATCCCCCTGGGGCAACTGCTGAGCAAAAGCGTAAACTCCTTCATGAGAGCAGATTTTATGTGTGGGATGAGCCCTATTTGTACAAGATAGGTGCTGATCAACTAGCTAGGAGATGTGTTCCAAGGGAAGAAGTAGAGCCGATTCTACAGAGCTACCATTCCTCTCCTTATGGTGGCCACCTTGGTGGAGATCGAACAGCTGCAAAGGTACTGCAATCTGGTTTCTTTTGACCTACTTTATTTAAAGATGCTCATGCATTAGTGAAGCAATGTGATCGTTGCCAAAGAACGGGTACCATTACTAGGCGTCACGAGATGCCTTTGAACAATATTTTGGAGATTGAGCTGTTTGATTGTTGGGGTATTGATTTTATGGGTCCATTCCCACCTTCTATGGGCAATAAATATATCCTTGTAGCAGTTGATTATGTATCTAAATGGGTGGAGGCCATTGCACTTCCTACAAATGATGCGAGTATGGTGGTGAAGTTCGTGAAGAAGAATATTTTCACTCGTTTTGGGACACCGCGGGCTATCATTAGTGATGAAGGTACGCATTTCTGTAACCGGTTGTTCAATAAATTATTGGCCAAGTATGGGGTTCGCCACAAGGTGGCTACTGCTTATCATCCCCAAACTAGTGGCCAAGTGGAAGTGTCTAACAGAGAGATCAAGCAAATCCTTGAGAAGATCGTGAATGCCTCGAGGAAGGATTGGGCTATGAAGTTAGATGATGCTCTCTGGGCCTATCGAACTGCATTCAAAACGCCTTTGGAACCTCTCCATATAGGCTTGTTTATGGGAAGGCTTGTCACTTGCCGGTTGAATTAGAGCATAAGGCGTATTGGGCTATTCAAAAGCTCAACTTTGATATGGCCTTAGCGGGTGAGAAGAGGATGCTCCAGTTGCATGAACTTGAAGAGTTCCGTTTCCATGCGTATGAAAATGCGAAATTATATAAGGAACGGACAAAGAAGTGGCATGATAAGCACATTGAGCATCGCTCTTTTGAGCCCGGGCAGCGTGTATTGTTGTTCAACTCGAGGTTGAAATTGTTTCCGGGCAAGTTAAAGTCGAGATGGTCGGGGCCTTTTGAAGTTGTTCGGGTTACCGCACATGGAGCGGTTGCATTGAGAGCCCCGGGTTCTGAAAGCACATTTTTGGTTAATGGTCAACGGGTGAAACACTATTGGGGAGGTACGGTGAATCACCGCACTTCAATCACTTTGAGGGACCCTTGATTTATACCCGTCGTGCCACGACGTTAAATAAGGCGCTTCTCGGGAGGCAACCCGAGTTTGTACTTGTCATAGTTTAGTTTTCTTTTGTTTTTATAATGTCACGTTTTTGTTGTTTTTGTGTGTCGTTTTTGCAGGAATCGGGTGAGCTAAATAAGGTGAAATGAATGCATTGAGGGGGATGGGACATCTCGAGACATGTCCCACGCTTGGTTTGTACTTGGAATCGAAATTCGGTGCGAAAAAAACGTTCGTGGGCGCGTTCGGGAGTGCCCCGCGCCTCCCAACGCGCGAGAAAAAGTGAAACAAAGAAGCTAGGCGCGGTTGGGAGCGCCCCGCGCCTCCCACCGCGCCAAGCTAGGCAGAAAGTCAAAAATCTTGGCCGCGACAAGCGTGCGCCGCAGAGGCCAACGCGCAAGGCTAGGCAGAAAGTCCAAAAACTTGGCCGCGATGAGCTTGCGGCGCGGAGGCAAACGCGGAGGGCAATTTTTTTGGTTAGAAAAACGGGTCAACGGGTTTGACCCGAAATTCTTTAATCCCCCATGCCCTATACCCCGATTCCTAACATCCCTTCTCCCTTATTCTCACTACAAACACTCCCTACACACACACTAATTCACTTGCAACACTTGAACTCATCCCAAATCTTGTGCAATCACTTCTAACACTATCAAGTAAGTACATTACTACTCTTCCTTCTCAATAACATGTAAGTTGTCTTCATAATTGCTCATGGGTGATTCTCTTAACTAGTTACAAGCTTCTTCATAAAAATTCAATCTTGATATGCTTAATTGTCTATGATGCTTAGTATAGACCTTGTGACTTGTAAAAAGAGATCTCCCAACACATTGGGAGGGTTGGCACATTACAAAATCAATTGAAATTGCTAGTTCAAAGTTGTGCACACTAGGTGTTTGTGAAAAAGCCTCAAAGATGAAATATCAATGACATTGTGAATTCTTGAGTAGCAATGCATTCCTTAGGCTTACAATGAACATTAGGTGTTGCATACACACTAGATTTGATCATGAGGCACCCACACTAGCTTGATTTTAAAAATTCAAAACGTGGCATATTTTGCCAAGGCTAGTTTTGTTCAAGTGTGGGGTGCTCGTGCCATTGAAACAAGTGATTGCCCCATAGAGTGTGTGCTAAGTGTGGGGTGGTACCCTTGAGCTTGAATTGTTTTTGGTGCATAGCTATACATCTAACATTGATGTTTGTGTTTGTGTAGGTACCATGGTAGCCACATCTCAAAAGGCGAGTTCTTCATCTACTGCGGGCCCGAGGAGAGAACCTCAAACCGAGCCTTCAAGCTCAAAGCAAAAGGGTAAGGCACCGGCCAAGCCCAAGGCAAAAGCAAAGGCTAAGGCTAAGATTCCAAAGGACGCGGTGCCGATACCACGTCCCGGAGGCAAGACTCGGTATGGCCTCCCTTTCGTGAAGAAGGGAGATTGCCAAACATGGTATAAAAATGTGAGGCTTGCGGGGTACATCCCCGAGCAAGCCATTGATAAACGGCCGGTGCTACAAAAGTTTAGAGATGTGGCCGAGAAGATCATTGCCCTCAAGTGGGACTCAGTGTTTGAGAGTCCAGGGCACGCCAACTTGGACATGGTCCAAGAACTTTATGCTAACTGGGAGCCCGATGAGGTATGGAGGGATGATAACATGGTGACGGTTAGAGGAGTGAAGGTGAAGTTAGATCCCACGGCATTGAATGCCTTCTTGGGGGTAGCGGACCCCGATTATGAGGAGTTGAGAAATTACATCAAGAAACCGGATTACACGGCCTTGCGGGAGACTTTGTGTGGTGAGGGGTCCACACATAAGTGGGGGCGAGGAGCGTCTGGGCGACATTCGTTTATGCACTTCTCCCAGTTTATCAAGCCGGCGCGTGTATGGATGCGGTTTATAAATGCACGGATTCTTCCATGTTCCCATTATTCCGAGGTCACTAAGACTCGGGCGTGCATGGTGTATTTTTTCATGACCGGGAGGCCGGTGAACATTGGGTACTACATGTTGAAAATGATGAAACAAGAGAGGTATGAAAAATCATGTAGTCGGTTGTATTTTTGGAACCTCTTGACCCGGTATTTAGAGAAGGCGGGCGTCCCCGCAGATGAGGTCGGGGATCGCATTGTCCTTGATTTTGGGAGGCCTTTTGACATTGCCTCGGTCAAGGGGGTGATCACCACAGCACCGGTGAAGCTGACGGCGGATGATTTGCGGGAGACAAGTGCCAACTTGGCCGTGCGTCAGTATTTGATGATAGAGGCTATGGCCCGTCAGTCGGGCGTTGATATGACTATTATTGACCGCAAGGTCCCGTTGACGGAGACCTCGAAGGTCCTGCTGGGCGAGGTTGAGGCTGGACGGGTGGATCCGCGGGAGGATGAGAACACTGATTCCGATATTGTGGCCAATGATCCAGATAGTGAGTATGAGACTGATCATGAGGCGGAGGCCTAGGTCCACTCTCCCGTGCACCATCCAGCTTTCAGGGCAGTTTTTCTTGTACTCTTCCTTTTGCACTTACTTCTTTGTCGCACTGGGACATTGCTTAGTTTAAGTGTGGGGTGGGGTACTGCCCTTTATCTAGTTTTTATTTTGAGGTTTAGGATGCATGTACCTTAGGTCTTTTTATTTTGTCACTTGACTTTGTTTTGATTTATTTCTTGCTTTACTATATGAAAAAAAAAAAATTAGAAAACCAATGAAAAATTCCAAAAAGATTTTCCTTTTAGTTTTATTAGAGGTACATGTCATCCGCCTCGTGGTTTTTCTTATGGCCGCGGTTCTTTTCCACGGGGTGACCTTTGATCCGGGTAGTTTTTCATTTTTAGGATTAGGATAGTTAGTTTTAGATGACCCTAGGCTAAGGAAAAAGGTAGAATGCTAGGTGCCTTTGATTTGTTTGATACCGGTGGACTTAGACTTGATTGCATGTGCTATTTGTGGTGTCCTTGGTTTTAATTTGATGCATGCTTAGAAAAAAAGGAAAAATTGGAACAACCCCCTTGAGATGCTTGAGTCCGCTTGCTTGACTTGATTGCTAACTTTTGTGCATGAGTGCTTAAATTTCCACAAGTTGCATTCTAAAAGCTTGGTTGAGAGTTGTTGATTGAGCCTTTTTGTGTGGATGGCGTGCAATGTGTGTTGTGAGGCATGTTCTTATTTGCTCCATGTTGCATATTAATGTCTAGAACTTGCCCCGTGTGTGTGCAAAGCGAAATCCTAGGTTTGCTCTAGTCGGGAGATGATACAAGGCCTTCTCTTACTTGCCTACCCTTACATATATACCTTGAAAAATTGTTGTTGTGATTTGAATTGACCCTTTTTGATTGGCACCCACACCCCGAGCCTACCCATTTGTTCTTAATTGACTCTTTTGGCCCTTACTCCTTAAGCACTTTATTGACATTGTGTAGATGATTGGAGTTGTGGTTGGATGTTGGGAGACTTTTGAGTGGAGCTAATAAAAGGTAAATACTTATGAAAATTGTGAAGTAGTGGAAAACATTGGCAAGGATGGAAGTTAATGAAATTGAAAAAATGAAACGAAAAGGAAAAAAAATAGCAAAGTTGAAGAAAAAAAAAATTGTGGAAAAGAAAGAAAAAAAGAGAGAAAGATATCCCGTCCTTGCTAGTGTGTGATTGAAAAGAAATATGCTACTTGCTGAGAAGGTGTATGTGTGGTACTTGTGATTGGGTGGTTTGTTGAGACTTGTGTTTGGAATAAATGTGATGTATTAAAGTGCTTAGGGAGGTAGTCACTATTACCATATGTATCCTACCCGCCCCTTAGCCTACATTACGACCTTTCTAAAGTCCTTGTTAATCCCGATTGGAGTGAGCCTACATTAGTGGAGTCCTACACTACGGGCAAGCCTATGGTACGTTGTGTGTGACATGTGAGCCTTTCATGAGAGTGAGAGAATTCATTTGTTATTGCCCCGTTCTATTCATGATATTTGTTTTTGTGTGTGATCTATGGGGGGCACTCTCTTTCATATTGGTGAGGGCACGTGGTTTGCATGAATTCGGTGAAGTTGATGGCTTTTGATTGAGTAGATAGGTGTAATTTTGTGGGAGCATGGTTGCATTGAGTTGAGTTTGTGCATTTGAGCTATTTTGGGGTGGTTGTTCTCATATTTTTGAGTTTGGTAAATTGTTGGCATGTTGTGGATCCATGGTAGTCATGTGCGCATTGGTTCAATGGTCGGTATCAACCATAGTCATAGGCAGACCTGTTTTACCTAGGTTGGGGAGTTAGTTTTGACGTGCTCGAGGGCGAGCAAAGGTTCAAGTGTGGGGTGGTGATGTTCGGCATTTTATGCCTACTTTTCCTTAATATTTCCGCACATTTGAGCTTGTTTTGCACTTGTTTGGTGGCTTGTGAATATGGTTTTACGCTGATGTTGTGTTGTTCGTTTGTAGGTCGTTACGCGATACATTTGGAGCGTTTCGAAGCTTGATTGAGCATGAATTGATTGGATGATGATTGAAGAATTGGATCGAGCACACAAAGGCACGACACGAGCCGAGTTTGGAGCGGAAAAGAGCAATTTTTGGCCTAGCGCTGCAGCCTCCGCGCCGCGCCCTCCATAGCGCGAGGAGGTCTGCGCGTTTCAAGGCGCGTCGCAGGGCTAAGGCACGAAGCCTGGAGGCGTGTTCTGGTCGTTTGCACGCTTTTCGGGGCGCGGGGCGCCCGTTATAGCGCCCCTTATGCGCGATTTTACTTCCTATTCCTTCTAGTTTTGGGTTTAACTTATTTACAAGGGTTTGGAAACAATATAAATAGTTTATTACTTAGTTTTTGTGGGGGGTTCTTGACTTTGGAGCAATATTGAGAGCTACACACTTCATTGAACAAGGGTTATTCCCAAATCTTTCATCTATTACATCAATTATTTCATTATTACACCAAATCTTTGCCTTGTGATTATGAATATGTGTGGCTAATTTCCTAACGTTATGGGGTTAGAGTTTACATGAAAGTTGATTGTTGAAGATTGATTTCCATTGATTGAATCCCATAACGGGTTACTTATTCTTCCTTGATTTAACTTGTATAATTGTTAGAGCTCGATAGTTATACAGCATCTATGGTTTTTGGGTTGAACTCGAAAGAGAGAATCTAATTACGTAATAAGGAAGAATAGAACTAGTTTGTGAACCCGGGCATCGGGGAATCAATTCGCGGGTAGGATAGACATATACTTGCTTGCCTAGTTTAACTAATTACAGGATCGTTAATGCGTGCATGTGATTTAACCCGTAGACATACAGGGATTAGAGTAGCTTGCATAGATTGTGAAGAACTGAAAGGTTTTCATAATTACAATTTACCTGTCAGTTAGTAACCCGGGATTTAAGAAGTGAAATCAATTGAATACATCAACTGGATTGTTCGTAATTCTAACCCTGGATCGCTCCCTTGATATTGTTAACAACCAAAGTTTTGCCCCATTGCTTGATTACATTCCAGCACTTTAATTACTGCATTTTAGTATAAAAACTCTTACAATCATTGGAAAAAGACCCCTGGATAGTTTGTTCGGGAATTGTTTATTAAGCACTAGTCTGCATAGTCCTCGTGGGAACGATACTCGACTTTGTCACTTTATTACTTGGCGACCGCGTATACTTGCGTGTGCGTTTGGGAGCAACAGACGACCTCCAAACTTCAGAGCAGAAAGAAGGAAGAGAAATGAAGCTTTCTATGCTGCATGGGGACCTACTGATAGTGAATCTGATCATGAATCTGGAGATGAATCTTCACTTGTTAGCCTCAGGGTTTCACCTATTGATTTTGATGATAACAAACCAAGTTATTTAGTCAATGAACATTTACTTGTGTTAATCTATTTTTTGTGTAGGATTGCTCATGAAGAAGAATATGGTGAAGAGAATATTATGGGAGAAAATATTATTTTCCAAGATTTGATCTCCGCTTAATGAAAGAATTAATATTTGAATTTTAGATTTCAAATATTAATTTACTTGAAAGAAATTACTACAAAGAAAGATCTTCTATTCTATGAAAGGAATATTGGAAGACTACTATTATTGGGATTTCACTTTATGGAAAGAGTATTAAATACTCTTGCTATACAAGATTGGTAAAAGTTCTATATGGAAGAATATTGTTACTACAATGTATTTTTTTGGAAGTGCTTACTGCGGAAGTCAAAGACTCTACAAGGAAAGAAGATTCTAAAAAGGACTAGTGCTCAAAGGGATGAAAACTGTGAAGAAGCTATACTGCAACTCCAAAAGAAAAGGGGATCATAAATATTTGGTTGACAAGGCAATTACAATAAAATATATAGTTCATGATATGAAAAGGAAAGCAATATGTCAGATGCATTATGAATCCTTTGGAATACAAAAATGTGGTCTACGTGTAAGAAACTTAGGAAGAAAATAGTTAGTATTGATTGGAAAGATTTGGTCACTACTATTTATGGAAGTAAACGGAATCAAGCATGACTGCGTGATCAGGTTCAGAAAATAGCCAAATCTTTTTATTCAATCACGACTCAATATTGGAAGAGTTGTCTTCAGCATTCAAGATTATTTTTGGAAGAGTATTTTGACCAAAGTAAAATAGCTCTAACTTTATTCTCAAAAGATCTTAATCTTTTGAGGATCAATTCTCTTGGGTTAGTTATCTCTTCACAATAAAGACTCCTCTCAATCAACATTCATTATGGAGACAATATCATGCAAATCAATTTGAAGGCCGCTATTCAAGGAAAGTCTCAACAAGTTTCACAACTATATATTCAAGAAGTCACTAGTTGAGAAGATACGCTTCTATTGACATTCTACATTCTCTCTTAGCTTTTACTTATTACAAATCACTGTATTCTTGAGAGTCTACTAATGTATGAAAAGAAAAGAAAGAGAGTTGGGGTGGAGGTAATAGTTGTGTCAAGAAGTTGGTCTGATTAGCTATAAATCAGACAAGTCCGTTGTTGGTGAGCGTGTTGGAAAAACCATCAGGGAAAGACGTTTTTGGTTAGCGATAAACCATCACTGCGTTGTTGGTGAGCGTGTCAAAACCAACCTTGTAGATCATTGGTGGTGAACGAGGAAAACCACAAACCTTGTAACCAAGATCAAAGAGCTAAAGAGATAACTCCTTTGCAACCCAAGGGGACTGGATTAGGATACCACATTGGTTCCGAACCAGTATAAAATATCGTTGTGTCAATTTTATATTCTGCACTTTAATTACTGCACAGTTTATTGCATATCTTTATTCTGCTACAGTATTAGTTGACTGTCTCGGTAAAGCAGTCGACTGAGGAATTTTTAGAAAAGATACAATTCACCCCCCTCTTGTACTTTCACCACTAGCACTGATGGGGTTGACGGATGCCAGTTCGGATGAGGAAGATCCTCGGGAGTTCGAAGGAGGAAGAGATTCCTCAAAGTCACATCTGTTTAACGGGACTAACTACAAGTACTGGAAGAAACAGATGAAAAACTTTCTTCAAGTAACGGATTACAGTCTCTGGTTGATTGTGAAAAGAGGACCTCATGTTCCTATAAAAAGAGCAGCAAATGAGGTTCTGGTTCCAAAGTTGGTAGATGAACTAGATCCTCAAGACCTAGACTGGTTACATGCAAAACTCCAAAGCTGAACTGTACCTGAGGAAAGGGCTGACTACTGATGTGTTAGCAAGGATACTTGAATACAAGTCTGCTAAAGAAGTTTGGGAAAAGCTAAAGGAAATATACACAGAAGGTGACCAAAAGAAGGACTCAGCTCTTATGGCAACTGATGGAGAGGAAGCTGCTCATTCAGCGGAGGTATGTCTATCTGATCTCAAAGAAAATTTACATACATACTCTACTGAAAATTTGATCTTAATCACTGCCACTTTGATTTATAAAAAGGAGTAAATTGAGAAAGATAAATTAATTGAAGAGTTAAGTAAACTCAGAACTAAGCACAAGAGTCTTCAAAAAAAAAAAACATTGAACTGGAAGAAATCAATGCCATTTTTAAAGTGCAGACTCTTGTGTCAAACTCTAAGATCACAGAACTGGGATTGGAACTCAACCAGTTAAAGGAGAGTGTCAACGGTAAGCAAGTAATAAGTGGAGTTCAAACCTTTCTTGAAAATGAACTTAAAAGAACAAATGAGATTCTGTATCAGGAAACTGAAAAGAACATGATTTTAAATCAAAAGGTTGAAAAATCTGAATATGAGCTTAATAGATTAACAAAATGGAATAAGTCTTTTGAGGCAATGAACTGGGTTCTTGAAAATCAGAATAAAGGAAAACAAGGGCTAGGATTCAAGAAACCACTGCCTCCATATAATCCTAAAAGCAAGTATGTGGGTTTGCCTTGTAACATGTTGTGTACCTTCTATGGGGAAACTGGGCATTACAGACAAGGGTGCATGAATGCAAGCAAGGCAAAGGCCAAGAGTAAAAGAAGTGTTCTACCTAAATGGCTAAAAAGGATTTGATTTATCCATTTTCTCACAAGAAGGGACCCAAGCTTGTCTGGGTTCCTAAAGCTAACCCCTAATCTGTTTTGCAGGTTGGAGTGAGGGAGAACAACCCAAGCTGGATTCTTGATAGCGGTTGTTCAAGGTACATAATAGGAGATAGAATAAACTTTCTCTCACTCGCACCATTCCAAGGAGGCAGTGTAGCCTTCGGAGGAGGAAAAAATTGTCAGATCGTAGGAATCGAAAAAGTTGGGAGAACTCTGGATCATGTAATTGAAAACGTATATTGTGTCGATGGTCTTAGACACAACCTGCTGAGTATCTCTCAACTGTGTGATAGAGGAAATGAAGTGAGCTTTTCTTCTATAGGGTGCATTGTGAAGAACATGCAGAGTGGAGAAATTGTTAAGGAAAAAGGGTGAACAGTGTATACAAAGCATCACTGAAATCACTGCCTGAAAATAACTTGACATGCTTAAATGTGCAAGAAAGTGATTCTCAGTTGTGGCACAAAAGAATGGGACATGCAAGTCTCTCACAACTCAACAAGCTAGTATCAAAGGAGCTGGTTCGTGGACTGCCTAGTAAGAGATTTGAAAACATAAATATATGTGATGCTTGTGTTAGAGGGAAGCATGTGAGATCATCCTTTAAATCAAAGAAGGTGGTAAGTACATCAAAACCACTGGAACTGATACATATGGATCTGTGTGGACCCATAAGAGTCAGAAGCAGAGGAGGAAAGAGATTTGTGTTCGTAATTGTTGATAACTACTCTAGGTATACATAGACTCTGTTCTTGGCGTCCAAAGATGAAGCCTTTGATAGCTTCAAAGATTGGGCTGGTGTTGTGCAGAAAAGGTTGAGCATGGAACTTCTCAGCATTAGATCTGATCATGGAACAGAGTTTGAAAACTCAAAATTTTCTGATTATTGTGCGAAGTACAGTATTGATCATAACTTCTCTGCACCAAGAACTCCACAGCAAAATGGAGTAGTTGAAAGGAAGAACAGGTCTCTGGAGGATATGGCAAGGACTATGTTGCTGTCAAGTGGTCTTGCAAGGAACTTCTTGGCTGAAGCAATAAACACTACATGCTATCTACTGAACAGATGATCCATAAGAGCTATTCTTGACAAGACCCCTTATGAGCTGCTCAGAGGAAGGAAACCAAATATTGCACACCTGAGACCCTTTGGTTGTAAATATTTTGTCCACAATAACGAAAAGGAACCATTGGGGAAATTTTATGCTAGAAGTGATGAGGCAATATTCCTTGGTTATTCTACTCAAAGCAAAGCATACAAAGTGTTTAATAAAAGAACACAAACAGTGGAGGAAAGTATGCATGTGGTATTTGATGAATCCGATAAGGCAGTAGATGAAACTGAAGTAGATAATCAAGCGATTGGGCTCACTCGAGAAGATGGTGCAGCTGACTCTGAAGATCCAGAAGACAAGGAAGAAATATGTGAGGATTCAACTTCACGAGAACAAGGAGTCAATATGACAGGGGGAACACCAGATGAAATCGATGATTCAACAACTCAGGAAGAACCTACCCAAAGTGATGCTAAAGGTTTTTCTCGTCATATTCGACCCAGGCCATGAAAGCACCAAAGTTCTCATCCTTTGGAGAATGTATTATCAGAATTGGATACTGGAATTATGACCAGGTCGGCCTTGAAGAATTTTTGTACATTCTTTGCCTTCCTATCATCTCTGGAACTAAAGAATGTAAAAGAAGCCTTAGAATATCTGGATTGGATTCTAGCCATGCAGGATGAATTTCATCAGTTTGAAAGAAGCAAAGTCTGGCACCTGGTTCCTAAGCCAAAGGACAGATCAAGAATTGGAACAAACTGGGTGTTCAGAAATAAACTGGATGAGCATGGTATAGTTACAAGAAATAAGGCTAGATTGGAAGTCCAAGGATACAGTCAAGAAGAAAGAATTGACTATGATGAAACGTTCGCACCAGTGGCAAGAATGGAAGCTATTAGAATTTTCATCGCCTTTTCCACATACATGGAATTCACACAGTATCAGATGGATGTGAAGAGTGCTTTCCTGAATAGATATCTAAATGAAGAAGTTTATGTAATTCAGCCACCAGGTTTTGTGAACAGTGAATTTCCTGATCATGTTTACAAACTGGATAAGGCACTCTATGGTCTGAAGCAAGCTCCAAGAGCCTGGTATAAGAGACTATCAGGATTCATATTAAAGAATGGTTTTACAAGAGGAAAGATCGACAGTACATTGTTCTTAAAGAAGAAAGTAAAAGATATATTGGTGGTTCACGTATATGTTGATGATATCATTTTTGGAGCCACTGAGGAGGAGCTATGCAAGGGATTTGCTGAATTAATAGGCAGTGAATTTGAAATGAGCATGATGGGAGAACTCAATTTCTTTCTAGGATTGCAGATAAAACAAACGCCTGAAGGAACTATGATTCATCAACAAAAATATGTCAAGGAACTTCTGAAGAAATTTGACATGGAAGGAGCTAAAGAAATGTCTACCCCTATTGCTCCTGGAACCAAGCTGGATATAGATGAACTAGGTCCTTCTACAAATGAGACAAAATATAGAGGAATTATAGGTTCACTCCTCTATCTCACTGCCAGTCGACCTGATATTGTATACAGTATGGGACGGTGTGCTAGATTTCAGTCCAAGCCTAAGGAATCATATTTGACAGCTGTGAAGAAGATCTTGAGATACTTGAAAGGAACTCAGGATCTATGTCTATGGTACCCAAGGGGAGGTACTTTTGAACTAATTGGTTTTGCTGATGTAGATTATGCAGGTCACTTGGTAGACAGGAAAAGTACTTCAGGAATGGCACACTTTCTTGGTCCCTGCTTAGTTTCTTGGGCAACAAAGAAGCAGAATTCAGTAGCCTTATCTACTTCAGAAACTGAGTATGTAGTAGCTGCATCATGTTGCTCACAATTGCTATGGATCAAACAGAAGTTGGAGGATTTTGGAATTAAATGTGGAGCTGTGCCAATTTTCTGTGATAACACAAGTGCAGTGAACATTGCCAAGAATCTAGTCCAACATAAAAGCACAAAGCACATTGATATTAGACACCATTTTCTTAGAGATAATGTAGAAAAGGGTCTGATCACTATGAATTCTTGCAGGACTGAAGATCAAATTGCTGACATATTTACCAAAGCACTGAACAAAGTTCAGTTTGAGAGGAACAAGTTGGAGTTAGGATGACCAAAATACACGGATGAGTCAGCGTTTGTTCCCCAATGATTGGTTAGTTAAGTGTTCAGCTAATTATTTGTAACTATTGTTATTATTGTCCAGTCTAAATTTTGAACATTATTAAGTACACTTGTTCAGCTGATTAGCATCAGGTTGGGCTAATGTGTTCCCATGAAAGAACCTACAGGGTACGTAGAAGGAACCAAGGCAAGTATGAGGAACTATGTCCAGGTACAGCTACACAAGCTATTTATGTTAAGTGTCATAACTGAAATTGATTGTCAAATTATACGTGTGTCAAGGAAGCCTCCCATGTTCTTGTAACCGCCCTTAATTATAGGAACAAATTCTTTTTTGGTTAGACTTCTACTAGACTTCACCGGACCCCACTTCATTAAAAAGACCTTATTTGGGTAAGTCTTGTAACCATCAAATCAATCCCTTTTTCCCGGTTTTCAAAACTTCAAAAAGCTGCTTTTCACCTTTCTTAGCCACCATTAGAGACAGTTCCCTAGTTAAACCCCCTACCACCATTACTCATTATCACTTCGAGTTTTGAAACAAACGAAACATACACACTTGCAAAAATAATCTCTCTCTACTCTGTCTATTTTCTCTCACAGAAAATCGAAACAATAAAACCCCTTCATCTCATTCTCAAAACCCTAACCAAAATCACCATGTCTCAAGCACAATCTACATCAAAATCTCCTATTAAGGCTTCACGAACACACAAATCCAAGAAATCTACTCCAAAACCTCCTTCATCTACTCTCGCAGAAAGAATTGTCAAAGCCAGGGCAAAATTCCTCAAAAAGGGAGAAAAGAAAGGAGTCAAGAAGATGGTAGTCAGATTCTCATCTCCTACACCGGCAGAACCAGTTTCATTTGAAAAATCAGTTGAGGTAATGCTTGACTCTACTCTACCTAATTCTACTGCTTTAGAAGTTATAAAAAGTCCTGAAAAATTAAGTACTGAAACATTGATGAAAGGACTAGATAAAATCGTAGAAAAAGTAGAGCCCTGTGGAATATCTGATAGGGGAAGGTAGTTGAGGAGAACCAACAGGTTGTTCAGGAGGAACCTAACTCTAGTTTGCATGTGCCCTTAGTAACTGAGAATGTGCTGGAGGTTGATGTAGTTGAAAAGAGATAGAAAGACTGAGAGAAGAGGATTCTGCCAAATTTCCAAAGGAACATGTTAGTGAACCTAGGTTGGAGGATGTTTCTGTTAAGGGAGTTCATGATATATCTGTACGTGAAGGTCCAGTTGTTGGAAGACCTAGTTCTGCTGAAGCTGCATAGGACTTGAGTGAAGAACCTGGCTCTCGCTCAGATCCTATTGTGGCTGAGGATGCAGAACTAAATTGGACAGATTCTGAAGAGGAAAAGGCTGAGGAAGGTTTAGAAGGAAATAGAGAAGGAGAGAAAATTGCAGATAAAGTTGAGGAAACAAAAAGGAAGAGTGTAAAAAGAAGGTTTGGAGAGGAAGATGAAAAACTGCTGAATAAAGGTGAAGAAAAAAAAGTGGTGTTTGTTAGTGAGACCAGAGTAGAGACTGACAAGAGAAGAAGGTTGTTGAATGGGGGAAAGTCTGCGTCAAAGAGTAGACTGGTGGATGAATCTACTGAGGACTCTTAGGAGGAGAGGACGGAGAGTGATGACAAAACTGTTGCACAGCCAGGCCCTTCCTCAAGAAGGATGGCAACAAGGTCACCCTTGAAGCAGCAGTTAACAAAGGTTGATAAGTTGGAAAGAACAGTTAAGAATGTGAAGGCTGGAAAACTGGAGAAAGAACAGAAGCATGAGAAAAAGGAGGATGAAGCCAAAGAAGAAAGTGATGAAGGTGGTAGTTATGTGGAACCCAGTGACTCAGAAACAGACAGTGAACTGGAGAGCAAGAAAAGAAGAAAAGACTCTAAGGAAGTTGACAGGATAGCCTTCTTTGCAAAACACCTGGTATTTGCCGGAAGCATCCTGGGTGATGTGAAGGAGCACCACATGAAGCCCTTAATCAGGATGGTAGAGGATTAAGGGTGGTTAGGTCTATTTTCCAACAAAGACAGGCTGCTATATTCTGATGAAGTTAGAGAGTTCTGCACAAATTGTAGGGTTGCTGTCAGGAGGGTGTATTCTGTGGTGAAGGGAGTTGAGATTGAGAGAGCTGAGGTGGGAGTGATACTTGATGTACCTACTGAGGGTTATTGCAGGTATATTAAGTTGAAATGGCCGAAAAGAACTGATGGAGTGACTCCACTGAGTGTTGTGAAGAAATTTTCAGGGAAACCAAAACTCAAGAAGGAGAGGAAGGTTGACAAAAAGGAAATAGAGCCGGCTCATTAGTTGTTGTTTGAGTTTGTGCATAGGTTGTTGTTGCCAAGGGGAGAGAGGAACAATGTGGCTAGTGCTCTTGACCTAACCTACATAGACATGCTGGACAGAAGAGTAAAAATTAATCTACCTGGTCTGATAATCAGACATATCAAAAGGATTGCAGACACTGATCAGAAGCCACATTCATTAGTGCATTCCTACATCCTCCAGCAGTTTCTTGAGAACTTTGGAGTTCCTTTAGGAGCAGGGAAAAAGCCCACCATACATCAAATGTTGTGCTGAAAAGTTGTGATTTCTTCAAAGAGCAAAGAGCTTCCAAGAAATCAGTGCAGGTTAAGCGGGAGCAGTCTGAAGAGAGTGCAGACTATGGACCAGATGAAGCAATTGCAGCAGTGAAAGAACTAGAGAGTCATGTTCTTGACGTGAATACTGAGAATGCTGAGCTGCATAGGAAGCTAGAGTTGAAGGATCAAGAAATTGATCGCTTGCAAATTGTGTGTCACAAGTATGAGGCCGAGCTGGTGATGGAAAGGGCCAAGAATACGAAGAACCTTGAGGCACTTGTCAAGCGCTTTAACCTACAGCTCTGAGTCCTACCTTTCTTCCTCTCTGTCCCTGCTGATTAGCCTTCCTTATCTCTCCGTGTCCTCCCTTGATATGTGACTTTAAGACAATCTTACTTTTAAGTTGTGTAATTAAATAGGGTTGTGTGGCTTGTCACGCCCTGGATGAATGGTTTTAAATTTCTCTTGCTTATTTTAGATCTGTTCTATTATATCTGGTTCTGTTTGGGCCCTTATCCTTATTTCTGTATGTTTATATCTTAGCTGACTTGTTGCCTTGTGCTCTAGACTGGATAGTACTAACTGGTTCATGT
This sequence comes from Petunia axillaris subsp. axillaris, assembly GCA_029990575.1. NCBI lineage: Eukaryota > Viridiplantae > Streptophyta > Magnoliopsida > Solanales > Solanaceae > Petunia > Petunia axillaris. Next base: position 47,682,434 of record JARKNS010000002.1, on the reverse strand, counting down.
AGGTATTTGAATCTTTATGATGATGCAAAAAGGAAGAAGGAAATATTGGGGGTGTTTGTGACCTAACTCATCTGTTTTAAATTTTTCAAACTGTTATTCTAGTTTTTGTGCTTTTGGAAAGTTTGTCTATTCAGGTTCTTTGGCAATATTTTTTTGTCAGCATACAAAAGGGAGAATTTGTTGAGAAGAGGTTTTGAAGAATGAGAAATGAGAAGGACTCAGTGGTTCCGGAGAAGAACCTGGTCCTTGGATAGAAGGGCACGACTGATCGAAAAGATTGAGGGTTGCAAATCCCTACGGAACTAGGAGTAGTGGCGCGTGAACGAGTATGCATCCTAGTCAGAATAAAAGAAGTGGTGCCCAGGCTGTGTCTTCGAAGTACGAATACGAGTTGGACTTAAACAAGGAAAGAGTTACAAGAAATCTTGTCTTACCTTAATTACAAGGATTCCTTGTAGAACTCAACTAGAGTTTAATGCCCATATAAATACAAGTAGTTGATGCAGTTGAAATCAGTTATTCACAATAGAGAGTTGAGAGCTTACAAAGGCGATCTAGCAACTTTCAATGTGAGATAACTGAGGAAGACAACTGGTGAAGTTAAGTAACTTGAGTCTAGATATTCTGTCTAGGTTCACGATTTGTAAGTTGTCTTGCTTTATGCTATCATTGTTATTACCTATCAGCTTATCGTAGAAGCAATTGTGTTAGGTGAACTTTTGAGAGATTACTTTGTAAAGCTAGAGTTTAGCCTTGTTGAGTGATTAGGGTCTAGAGTGTAGTCCCTTGGTAACAGAGTCTTGTAATCAGAAACTTGCTCTTTGTATTAGTGGATTGAGTTTTAAAATCCCAGAGTGTGGGTCATGGTTTTTCTCCCTTTAGCAAGGAGTTTTCCACGTAAAAATGTCGTGTTCTTTGTGTCTTGTGTTTTGTGTGTGTTGTGGTGTTTTAGTGCAAACTGCTAAGTCTAAAACAAGGTTCTTGACTAAGAAGAATCGAGTCCTTGCAAAGAAAAATAGGTATACAGTATTCAACTCCCCCCCCCCCTTTTTAGTGTCCTTAGGAGGTGCTTAGTTTATAACAAATGACTACTCCTACTGCTCCTGGAACAAAGCTGGATATGGACGAACTGGGTCTTTCCACATATGAGACTAAGTATAGAGGAATTATAGGTTCTCTTCTCTATCTCACAACTAGTCGACCTGATATTGTGTGCAGTGTAGGACTTTGTGCAAGATTTCAATCTAAGCTAAAGGAATCACATTTAACTACTGTGAAAAGAATTCTGAGATACTTGAAAGGAACTTAGGATTTATGTCTTTGGTATCTCAGAGGTGGTACTTCTGAGTTGATTGGCTTTGCAGATGCTGATTATGCAGGCCATCTGGTGGATAGAAAGAGCACTTCAGGAATGGCTCATTTTCTAGGTCCTTGTCTGGTTTCTTGGGCTACAAAGAAACTGAACTTCGTAGCCCTCTCTACTGCTGAGGCTGAATATGTTGCTGCTGCATCTTGTTGTTCTCAGCTGTTATGGATCAAACAATAACTGGAGGACTTTGGAATCAAATGTAGAGCTGTGCGTATTTTCTGTGATAATACAAGTGTTGTGAACATTGCCAAGAACTCAGTCCAACATAAAATAACCAAACATATTGATATTAGACATCATTTTCTTAGAGATAATGTTAAAAAAGGCCTAATCACTATGAATTATTGTAGGACTGAAGACCAAATTGTTGTCATCTTTACGAAAGCCTTGAACAAAGTTCAATTTGAGTATAATAGGTTGGAGTTAGGGATGACCAAAATATATGGATGACTCAACACCTGATTCCCAAGGTTTGTCTAGTTAAGTGTTCATTTTCTTGTTTGTGAATATAGTTCTTATAGTCCAGTGTAATCTAGTACTTTGTTTAGTATACTTGTTCAACTAAGTGCTACTTAAGTGTTCTAATGAGTTCCCAGGGAAGAACGAACTGAGTATGTAGAAGGAACCATGTTCACCATGAGGAATCATGTCCAGGTACATCTATATAACTATATACATTAGGTACTATGACTAAAATAGGTTGTTCTTGAACGTGCATCTAGAAACTTTCCATGTCTGTGTAATTGCCTAAGTTTATAGGAAAATTCCCTTTTTTGGTTACACTTTTAAAATTCAAACCTACCCCACTCACCCAGGAGTCTTAATGACTATAAAAAATAACCGTCCCATCTTACCTTTCCCAGTTTCCCAAGAACTCAAAAGGTGTTCCACTTTTGAGTCATCATTACAGCCTATTCCCTAGACTTTCTAAACCTCTCACCAGTTTTTTTCTCTCAAAATTCATTCGATACAAAAGAAAATTCTTTCACTTCATATTCTCTTTGTTCTCTCAATTTCAAAAACTAGAAAACCCTCTTTACCTAAAAACCAAAATCAAGAAAAACACAATAATGTCTCAAGCACAATCTTCTTCTGCTTCACCGGCGAAAACTTTAGAGACTCAGACCTCCAGAAATATCTATCTCAAACCCCCTGTCTCTACTCTTGCGGAAAGAATCACTAAAGCACGACTCAAGTTTCAAAAGAAGGTGGGAAAAAGGAATCCCAAGACAACATCCTCAAAACCCTCTGCTCCGGCATCTGCAGCGACAGTCTTCGATGAGAAATCAGTTGAGGTAAGACCTGACTCGACCCAAGCTAGTTCTATTGCTTTAGAGTCTACTGTTAGCTCTGAGAAACTAAGTACAAAAGTTCTAGTAAAGGGATTGGATGAGGTTGTTAAAGTCTTTAGAACATGGGGTTGGGGTTCATGCGCCTGATATTACTGACAAAGTGGTAGGGATTAATGTTGTTGAGAATATGTTGGAAAGAATAAGGGAGGAAGACTCAGTAGGATCTCAAAAAGGCCCAGTCGATGAACCTAGTTCGGAGAATGCTCCCTTAGAAAAAGTTCAGGTAGAGGCTGTGTTAAGTGATCTTATAGGTGAAGGACCCAGTTTTGCTGAAGCTACAAAGGAACATGGGAAAGAACCTAGTTCTTTCTTGGCTTCTACTGCAGTTCAAGATGCAGAACTTGACTGGGCTGATTCAGGAGAAAACAAAGTGGAGGATACTGGTGAGGTGGAAGTAGAGAAGGTTCCAAAAAGAAATGTAAAAAAGAAGTTTGGAGAGGAAGATGAAAAGTTGGGTGATGAGGAAGATGAAGAAGAAGTGGTTCTTGTTAGTGAAATTAAGCCCATAAAAGGGAAGAAAAGAAAGCTGGTAAAAGGTGGAAAACCTGTTTCTGAGAGTAGACTGCTGGATGAGAGTGATGGTGAAGACTCTCAAGCTGGTGATGAGGGAGTTAGTATGCCTGCTGTGTCTGCAGCTCCTAGAATAGTGGCAACTAGGTCTGCATTGAAGCAGCAGGTAGTGATGCTAGAAAAACATGACCAGAAGTAGAAAGAAAAGCTGGAAGAAGTGGAGCGGGAAATGGCTACTGATGAGAAAGTGGAAAGTTATGAGGATGGGGAATATGTACACCTAGATGACTTAGATACTGACAGTGAGGTGGATACCAAGAAAAAGAAAAAGGAAAATGAGGAAGAGGGGGATAGAGAAGCCTTCTTTGCTAGGCATCAACTGGCAGCATCTTGAGTGACCTGAATGAGCATTAGATGAAACCTTTGGCCAGGAAGGTGAGAGACCAGGGGTGGATGAAGCTCTTCTCAAGGGAGGACAGATACTTGTATGCTGAGGAAATAAAGGAATTTTGTGTGAATTATAGAGTTCCAGCAAGGAGGGTGTTCTCTGTAGTGAAGGGTGTGGAACTAGATTTTGACTGGAAAGAAATTGGGGTTATCCTTGATGTACATGCTGAAGGTTATTGCATGTATATTAAGTTGAAGTGGCCTAAGAGGTCAGATGATGTTACTCCCTAGATGTGGTGAAGAAGTTCATAGGAAAAACAAGAATCAGGAAAGAAAGAAAAGTTGTGAAGAAGGAGATAGAAACAGCACATCAGCTGTTGTTTGAATTTGTCCACAGATTCTTGTTGCCTAGAGGGGAGAAAAATAGTGAGGCTTGTGCTCTGGACATGACTTACATGGACCTGCTGGACAGAAGAACAAGGATAAATTTGCCTGGTCTGATCATCAGACGCATCAAAAAGATTGCAGATACTGACAACAAGCCACACTCCTTAGTGCATTCATACATCCTGCAGCAGATCTTTGAGCATTTTGGTGTGTCCTTGGAAAAAGGAAAGAAACCAACATCTGATGAGATGTTTGGTATGAATGTCCTGAAGAACTGTGATTTCTTCAAGGAAAGAAGGGCTTCCAAGTGTCCAATGCCACTCAAGACAGAGCAGCCTAAAGAAAGTGATGAGTTTGGATCAGAGGAAGCTGTTGAAGCAGTGAAGAAATTGGAGCAACACTTATTGGAGATGAATGAAGGAAATGCAAAACTGAAGAAACAGTTACAGGTGAAGGATCAAGAAATTAATCGCTTGCAGTTTGAGTGCAATAAGCATGAGGCCAAGCTGGTGGTCGAAAGGGCCAAGAACTCAAAAAACATTGAAGCACTTGTCAAACACTTCAACCTGAAGAACTGATGCTGCATATTCCTTATCCTATCACTATCCAAACTTTCTCCTCATTCCTCCCTTTGTCCCTATTTGATGCACAGTTTAAGACAATTTATTTTTGGTTTGTACTTAATTGGGCTATGTGATTGTATGCCCTGAGTAATTGATTTTAAAATGCTTGTGTTGTTATTGGTCTCTTCTATAACATCTCTGCTTCTGGTTGAGCCCTTAGATTACTTATAGTGTGCTTATATTGACTTGTTGCCTTGTGCTCTAGACTAGACTGTACTAACTTATTCTTGCAGGATTTGAATCTTTTCGATGATGCTAAAAGGGGGAAGATAGAAATGTTGTTGGGATGTTTGTAACCTAACTCATCTGTTTTGAATCTTTCAAAATCTATTTTTGTTCCTGTGTTTTTGGTGTTTGTGTCTGAACAGGTTCTTTGGCAACATTTGTTTGTCATTATCAAAAAGGAGAAATTTGTTGAGCTGAATGTTTTGAAGTATGACAAACGAAGGACCTCGTAGACTATAGAAGAACTTGGTCCTTGGTGTGAAGGGCACGACTGATCGAAAAGATTGTGGAATAAAAATCCATGCGGAACTAGGAGTAGTGGCGCGTAGACTCTTACGCATCCTAGTCAGCTAAAAAAGTTGTGTCGAGGCTGTCTCATTGAAGTGTGAACAAGAGTTGGTGCTAAGTAAGGAGAGTATCACAAAGAAATCTTGACCTGCCTTATTGACAAGGTTTCCTAGTGGAATACTACTAGGGTTACATAGCCTATATAAAAGCAAGTAATTGAGGCTGCTGGGGGGCAGTTATTCACCACGAGAGTTGAGAGCAAAACAAAGGCAATCCAATAACTTTCAAAGTGACTTAACTGTTGAAGAACTCAGAGCTTAATTAGATATTCTATCTAGGTTCTTTATTAGAGTTGTTATAGCTTAGTGTTAAAGTTGTTTTTACCTATTTGCTTATGTTAGAAGCAATTACAATGGGTGAATCTTGAGTGATTACTTTGTAAAGCTAGAGATTAGTTTTGTTGAGCGTTTAGGGTCTAGAGTGTAGCTCCTTAGTTACAGAATTTGTAATCTAAAAACATTCTCTTTGTGTTAGTGAAGTGTTTTAAAAATCTCAGCATGTAGGTCGTGGTTTTTCTCCCTTGAGCAAGGAGTTTTCCACGTAAAAACACCGTGTTCTTTAGTTTGCTGGTTGGGTGTGTGTTTGTGTTTTTTCATGGAGGTTGTTTCACAAGAATACGGTTCTCGTAGTTAAGAGACAGGTTCTTCGAAAAAGTTTGGAGGACACTATTCAATCCTTCTTCTAGTGTCTATAGGAGGTGCTTAGAGTATAACATAATCGTATACCTTTGTTATACCTTATATGTGTATACCTTTATGGTATACTACATAAATTATGGTATACAAATCTGGATGGGCAGGGTGGGTAAATCGTTTATGAGTAGTGTATGTAAATATAAAACTTATGGGTAGAAATAGGTAAACATTTTACTTTTGATGAGTATTTTCGTAAACCTCCCTTATATATATTTTTAGTCTTTCATAATATTTATGTCTCTTCATAAAACTCTACTTTTTTGTTTTAAGAATAACTACTACCAAAAATAGTAGGGGAGAAAAGTAACCAGGTATATCTTAAACTTCTACAATAACGTTTATTGGAGAGTTCATATTTCTATTACCCACAGTAATTAATTTAAAACAGAAAAATCAGAACAGACAAGAAACTAAAATGATTTTCCTAATAGTCATTTATAAAACGAAGAGACATAATAATTTTTGAGCTCGACTGCCTAAGGGTTAAAAAAATATTCTTGTGTATCTCCTCCGATCCACTTTATTTGATGTTTTAACCTCTTTTTTCCATTATATTTGACTTTTCAAAAGCCAATAACGTATTAATTATTTTTTTAAATACTACCGTTACCAATAAATAACTTTAAATAATATTTTAAGTAAAAAATCTTGAATAAAGTTAATATAATCAATTACATAATTTATTAATACTAAAAAGAGAATTCTTTAATATGTGTAAAATCATCCAAAACATCAAATTAAATGGACTAGAAGAAGTATTATGGTCACTAGCACGTCTTTTTGCTTAGCACTTTAAAAAGTGAGCCCGCGAGCCAAAGCATTTTACCTTCTATGAACTGAGGTGTAAGTGTAAGATAGAATCTTTATATCTTTCTTCATTCAAATTCATGTGGGTATATTTGTTATCAGTTGGTTTAGAAAAGAATGTCAGACATCTAAATTTGAAAATAATTGAACATTAAAATTGCTAATCTACCTTTAATGGAATGATCTGCCACACAAATATTTACAATTTTTTAGACCAAAAGTCTCAAGAATCTTACTTTATTTCTTAATCTTGTGTTTCTTGTGTCAGCTCAAACTTTGTCACATAAGTGAAACATATAGAGTATTAACTTATTTTATGAATTAATATCATTAGAATAAATATTTAAAAAGTATATTTCGCATAAAGAAACGTAGAAATTTAAGAAAATTCAGAGAAATTAAAAAATAAATGGTAAATATATATGAATTATTCATCTCAACAAGTTTGCAGATCTTTTTTATGTCACAGATTATAGACAAAGAACAGATTCTTTGTTCACCCGACAGAATTGAGGAAGTCAAAAAGACTTCATTAAAATTGGGACTAAAAATAAAAAAAATGTTTTAACTTAGTTTTTTAAATTTTTTCAAAATTTATAAGTTGACATTTAAGTGTAGGCTATAAATTAAGGGCTTATTGAATAATTTTAATTTGGATTTGGAGAGTTTTTGAGACTTAACACTTAAAGAAGTAAACTCGTCCAATGCAAACAAAATACGCCTCAATAGTCTACAATTTGTGAAGCTTACGCTTTTTGATATCTTCGCTCCTTATGTCTCCCCTATGCATTTTAACTATGCGGCACACCAAGATCACCGAAAACTCTTTTGAAAATATTGTTTCTATTGCTCATGAATCTAAATAATTGTCACAACCAAAAATCATATAGACAATCGAGGCACCCAAACTCAATCCATCAAGCGAATCCCTCTTATCAACACTTAATTTACATTTGAAATCACAAGATAAATCAAATGCTGAACCAGAATCTTTAACAACTATGTTTTAAGTCCACCTATGAATTATGAAATTAAAAAAAAGTCAAAAAAATTTTGAAGTAACAATGAAAGAAGGCCTCCACAAGACAAGAGAGTAGGCTCAATGCTAGATCAAAAGATATGTAACTCTATTCGCCACGATGCTAGCTAGTATATGGTGTCAAATCTGTCGAAAAAAAAAACAGTACAAAAGAATAGAGAAAATCGATGAGTCAAATTAAGGACTCAGTAAGTGAGAGACAATTAGCCGCACATAAAAGATACATAAAGCTAACTGTATTGAAAATATTTCAGATTATAACAGATAACTATGATAGTGCACATGAACAAGCGAAATGTACCAAATAACGAAATTCAATGCCACCGAAGTTCATACATGAGAATGAATGATGTTTGCACTGCAAAGCAAGTCCTAAACTATAACATGCTCAAATCGCCAGAATAGTAAGTTATTCGGCTCGTAGGCACAACCGGACCTGGCTTCCCAATGCTATTCATCAACATAATCCATTACCAGTATGACAACTCATCAAGATATCTTAAATCACGCTCAACTAATCAACAGTAAAGAACCACTTACCTCATTTTGAAAGTAGGTAACTAGCCCATGATACTCTTTTCATGCTCAACTCCCTCCAAATGAATTTACTTTATGCAAAAAAATAAAAATAATATGATCTATATAAGTTAATCAGTTAATTTTTATAGTTCTAGGACAAACGGGTAAAAAGTCAACCCAAAAGTTAACCTCAAACTCGCATACCTGAACATCGGAACAAAACATATTTCTGGATTACTCATAAATCCACGAGTCCAAAAGTACAATGACTTCACTAATCGGAATTCATTACATCATCAAATCGGTAAATCTATTGGTCAATGCCTTGAATCTCGAATAGGTTTACATAATCATATAAATTATTCAAATACGCGATCGTATAAAGTTTGTCTAAATTGAACTTTTTTTATCCCTTCAATTCTCAAAAATACTACTCTATATTTCTAAGCTTAGGTTGAAAGTTCAAAAATTAGCCTTTGAATATCAAGGTTAAACTGATAAAATCTATCTAAATTTGAGTATAATAATCATACGACGATATAGAGTCATTACCTTGAATTCCATGATGAAATTTCACTCCATATCCAAGTCTCACGAGCTCATATTAGCAAAAACGGTAAGAAAATTGAAGAGTTCTGTGAAAATGTTAGTAGTTTGTAGCTAAAGCTAAAACCAGTAAACCAGCACACTTTTTATCCAAAATACCTCACACGACCTCAAAATTTGATTAAATCAGTTTCCACGAGTCACAAAAGATGTGAGACATCCATCCAAACCATCGACACACAATTCCAACTTTAAATACACATAACGAGGTGGTCAGTCCCATATGCTTGAAACTATCCCTTTTGCTTCAACTGTTGAAACTCAACAAAACAAACTAGAAATTCAACTTCAAAAGTAGCTACAAGACATAAATGATCATACGAGCTTATCGAGATTGATGGATTTCTAATCGTGGCTTGTTTGATGAAAACGGCGCGAAAAGTGCACTTTAAAGTCAGTACTATCAGAAAGATAAACTTCGTCCATAAACCTATCAAAAATGACTTCGAAATCTAACCAAACTTTTCACACACCTCTTAAATACTCCCTCCGTCCCAAATTAGTTGTCGCTTTTAGCTTCTTCACGCCCATTAAGAAAATCATTAAATAGAGTGTGTATTTTACTATGTTACCCCTATTTAATGTTTGACTATTAAATTTTGTTGAGAATTTATTTAATTATTAAGGGTATAATTGGAAAAGACTTACAATTTTTGTCTTGAAATCCTAAAGTGTCAACTAATTTGGGACACACAATTTTTTCTAAAACGACAACTAATTTGGGACGGAGGGAGTATATACAAGGACTTGGTTCATTAAATAATATTCAAATACCTAAAGCGAGGTACCGATTCATAATTAACATGAAAAACTCACAAGCTAAAAATGACCAAACGATCTCCAAATTCAGTTTTGATTGGACATATAGCTCCTAAATGATATTTTCGACTAGCTGAAATTTACTTTTCGTCAAGCGCCATCTGTTTACTTAATTTTGTATGATATTCTATATTTTTACTAGTAAATATTTAAATACTCAAAACCATCCAAACAATGGCCAGTTGAGTTTAAATTTAAGCACAATACATATTTGGCAATTTGGAGCTTCTAAAACTGTTGTTGCACAAAACAGTAACTCAAAATGACAAGTTGGGTCATTTTACACTTATACGCGTTATCCTTGGTGCATAGAAAAAAAAAAAGAAAATGGGTAGGAAAACTTCATGGGCCTTAAAAGCCTGAAGCACTTGCACACTTGTCACTGGATACTCTTGCAAACTCCCGAAGCACTTTCACACTGTCACTGGATACTCTTGCTAACTCTTCGGTTGGATAACCAGACATCCTTCAATCAAGCCATTTCCATGCTTGGTAAGAAACGCGTCTAACCCACACTTACACTTCCTACAATAAAAAACTAACAAGTGACTTACACTTCTTTTTTTGGTTCTTCTTTTTTTTTCTGTTTTTTGTTTTCTTTTTCCTTTAAATTATGGGTTTCCTTCCTTCGCCTTAGTTTACATCATCGCACGAATAGGCCCCAATATTCTACACTTTTTGCATCCAGTTTGAGCTAATGAATATGAAACTTGACTCAGGTTTACAACAATTTTCTTCAGGCTATGGTAAAAATCTAAGTGAGCCATACATAGAGTCGTAGCTTGTACATCTTGGCATTTAAATGAGGAGTGTCTTTCTTTCTTTTTTTTACCTAGCAAATTCCAGAATACAAGGATCAAGTTCCTCTTCCATGGACTCTTCCAAAGGTGCAAATAGGCCAGTTTCTATCTCACCACCTATGCACAATGTGGAGAAGTATTTGGAGTGAGTTCGATTGTGCTCTCACTAAATCAAATTTGTTTGATTTACTACATCGTCATCATGGAATATGCTAAAGTCAAATTCTTTTGTATTTTTTGATGTCTATGGTTGACTCTAAACCACCTCTTTAACATCGACATCATCAAATACTCCTTGGTCAGGTGATTGATGTTTGTTTTCTAACTCCTCCATTGGCGGACGATCTTCGGGAGCATTCATGGTTTTCATCAATTAACTCAGCTTAGCTTCTAGTTTGCGACTGGTTTCAACTTGCCTTTTAATCTGTAGTTGTCTCTTGCTATCCTTCTCAGTAAGCACTTTACCATATCCTTTAGCTCCTTTATCCCGTCTTTATATTTATGATAACGCCCAAATCTGCCCTATAAAAATGATCTAAGTGGTTGCAACAAATATAGCTCAATTCTTAAAGTTATGAGGTCGAATCCCAAAGAGAAAACGTGATTTTTAACAAGAAATCTAACTAAAGTATTCAAATAATCAACTTTAATAATTATAACTTTGAATGGGTTGTTCTTCTATCAAGTACTTCGCATCAAATTAAAAAACAAGTAACAAAATATAATAGTGATTCAAGAGATGTGGCCTAGGATTGATTTTTTTCAACTCCTAACTTGTGTGCTAGAGTATTGCATCATTAATCGTACTTGCGTCTTTCTATTGAACAAATGTTTTTAGTTTATATCTACCAATTCTGTTAAATAATCATAATTTTCATTAACTTGTTTTTCAATTAACTAATGAAGACAAAAAGCACCAAACTCATTGTATTTCCCAAAAATGTATCAGGTTTTACAATTAAATTTATATTTAGTTTAGTCTAAGGCGACCGTTTTATATCTCAATTCGACCGATTGATAAGCAGCTTACGTTAGTGGAACAATTGAACTTTAGCGATTTAATTCGAAAACGAGTAATATATCGATGTCGAGGATGCAAATTCGATGCCAGATATCACCTAACGATGTTAAGTTCAAATAAACAGTTCGAAGGCAAGTATGAGTAGATTGACTCGAAGTGAATAGCTAGCCGACAATTTACGATGAGATGATTCCGTCCTAATTAGATGCACAGTTTCGATTAACTACGATGACAACAACAGATTCAGCGATGATGATAAATACGATGACAACAACAGATTCAGCGATGATGATAAATACGATGACGAGCGAACGTAATATGATAATGAATGAATGCAGTATGAATATATTTAATCGGATAATACAATAAAGTAGATGACAGCAACGTATCCGAGATAATCTAACAATGAGCAGAGTGATGAACTAGCTTATGCGATCGGAATAAAGACAACAAATTGATAAAGTTGAAAGTAGTGAGATAACGAATGAATCAAACGATAAATAAAGCAAGTATCAATTAAAACGAGCAAGCGACAAGGTAAATAATTAAAGCGATAAAAGCTTATTGTATTGAAGAGCCGAAGGATGGTGCTTCAAATGAAAGAGATGATCCTTCTTCCACGTTTGAACCAAGCCACGACTGAATTTGATACAAGGATTGCTCTAATGGCAACAGTAATTTTATGTATGTTGAAAGAACAAAGCAAAAATATTTGAGTGGCTTGAATAAAGACTGAGAGTAATGCTGCTTCAGATGTGTGTGTAACCGTGTCCTCAAATTAGAGTACAAAGACCAATTTATAGGTTGAAATGATGAAGAGTTTCAACCCTAAAAGAATTCCATTTTCTCACTTCCAATAGTTGCACGTTTTATCCCACTTCCCCTGAATCCGCTAAATTCGTTCCGATAAATTTGGGATAAGGAAAACTGCGTTATCCATTGGAATGACGTCTTCGAAAATATCCGATCGTGATGAGCACGTAACCGATCATGGAAGTGAACGAACCCATTTCTTTCCCGACCATAACGATTCCGAAGTCAACTAATGCCTCTTCATAAAACCAAAACCGATGACTGTGATCGAACCGAAATCGACCAATACAGATAGTCCTCCCACTTGTCAAGTCGTGTGTTCGTGAAAACTTGGCAAGTGGCTTGAATTCTTGGCGGGAAAACACGTGGAGCACTCGTGTCCCTCCATTTTGAAACGTCAAACGTCGCCTCAACTTCCCATTGTCAGACATCGTGCGGGCAACAGTTTCTCAGCGGTTCCCAAGGCAATGATGACCTTTGCCTTATAAATACCTACTTCAAAACACAATTTACAACTTCTGAAAAATTTCTCCAAAACTTGAAAAACTCTCCAATTTTCTTAAGCAAACCCCAGAAATTCCTTACTTAGCTTGTTAATTCTTGCTGCTTTTGCTCCAGATTTTCTAAGAACTCTGTTTTACACTAATCAAATTCATGCATTGATAATGTCTTCCTCTTCTCAAAACGTAGTTGATACTGAATTTACTTCTACTACGGCAGTCGCCGCCACAGCCCCACCGCAGTCCGGCGCGTTGGTGGAACAGACTTCCACCAATGTTGGCCCTTCAGCAGATAAGAAAGGAAAAAAGCGGAAGGAAAGGAAGGTGAAGGACTATGACCCCAAGAAGTTGTGGTCGGAAATTCTCCCAAAGAAATTCACTATGAGAACGATTGCAAAATCAGTGTCCAAAGTGAAGCGGAGCAAGGAAAGAAGAAGAATATTCCGATCGATTCAGTCTATTGTGCGATCATGCCGGAATGGATACCACGAGTTCGAGAGGAATGTGGTTGGAAAGTGGGTGAGATCGACGTGATGTGTCCTCTAAGAAAATCGACATTGGCGACTCACGTCGAGGATCACTCAGTGGTGCTAACTTACCCCTTTACGATCGGGTTTTCTCTCCCGGTCGATAACGTGATCGAAGAATTTTGCAGGATGTACAATGTCTGCCTTGGGCAGCTTTCTCCGATGATATGGAAAACGATAATAATTATGCGATTCATCGCAGAGGAGGCGGAAGTGGAGCTGACACTTCGCCATATTCTCAACATTTACTCTTCTCGACTTTATAAAGGAGGGGTGATAAACTTGGCCAAACGAGGTCAACGGGCCTTGATATCCGACAACGATGATGATCTCCGAGGATGGGATCAACGGTTTGTCTTTATTCCTACGAAGCAGCTAACCGATCCTGAAAAGGAGCTGCTACCAAGTGTCTGGAATCGAAACCGTAAGCTCTTCGTCCGTTCGTTTCTTTTCTCTTTGAATGAATTTAAGATTTCTAAATCTCAAAGTTCTTTCCAAATTTTCCAGCTGATGCGGTTGTCTTCGATCAAGTTGCCGATATTATACCATGGCTGATAAGGGTACTTGATAAAACGACCAATGACAAACGAGCTTGGAAGCCGATCGCAGCTTTGAAGAAACTCAAAGCTAAGAATCATGGTAACTTTGAACTATCCTTGTATTTACGATTTTTGTTTCGTTGACGCCTTTTGATACTTGAAAAATATTTCCTCGGGCATCACTGGTGCTGGAGGTGAGCCAAGTGACGAAGAGGCTGAGCCCGAGGGCAGAGAGAAAATCGATGATGCTCCTCCGCCGAAGAAGAAAAAGAAATCGTTCCAAGAATGGAGGAACAAATACTTTCCCAAGATAGTGGTGGTTGAAAAAGGGCAAGGGGGTAGTTCATCGGATGCGCCCCAGACCATAGAGGATGTGATCGCTGGGACAAGTTCAGCGATCGAAGCGGCGAAAGCCGCCGAAGGAACGACCTCAGTCATCGACATCGAGGGAGAAGAAACCGGGGACGAATCGGGATCTGACCGATTGGTGAGGCGTCCCACGAAGCCAATTAAAGAGAGACTCCAAGAGACAGCCATCCAACTAAAGGTGGCTGAACAGGGAGATCTCTCCGTGGATGACTATCAACTTTCCCCTGTAGCCGAAGAGGTAAATTCGGGCTCAGGAGGTTTTCCCAGTAGAGAAGGTGCTCTTGTTTCTTTAGGCGTTGCTCATGAAAACCAAGGAGAAATGATCGAGGCCTTTGACCGTGAACTCGAGGAAAGGGATCCAGCTAAAGGGAAAATGCCAGCTTTGGATCGGCCAATATCGACGACGAAGTCTAAATACGATGAAGAAACGGGGTCGTCATTTTTTGGTACGGATCATGCTGACCCTATCGTGCCTCTTCCTCGGGGCGAAGAAGCTGCTGCATTTGCCGCTTTGGGGGAATTCGAAAAGAGGGGTGGCAGGACGCTGACGGTAGAGGTGCCACCCAACGTTGATTTGCTAAGGTGCCCAAAGCGATTGGCAGACCAGTTCGAAGAGTTGAGCGTTCTTCGTAAAAGTAATGAAGACCTATTGGTTCAAGCTGATAGCTTGTCGGAACGGAACGCGTTGCTTCAGAAGGAATCCACCAACCTAAGGCGTGATCTCGAGGAAGAGTTTGAAAAGAAGAAGGATCTTATCCTCGCAGAATCAAGGCGCGATGTCCTTAGGGAAATGTTGGATCGAGATGTCAATGTTCCTGCCGAATTAAGCGAAGCTGTTGCCATTGTGCGGTTAACTCGTGAAGATCTTGGTCTCCCAGCGAGTTCCTCCGATGAAGGCTCTGATGGTGAATGATCTGTGGTTGTTTTCAACTTGTTACTTTAGTCGTTTTTTGAAAGCTACTGGCTATGTACATACATATAAGATTAATATGAATGAAATTAAATTCCTTTCATTGTTGTACTATTTTTTCCGAAGATGATTTTATTCGTTCGAAAATTGTGATGTTCAATGACAATCGTCGAAAGAGATGATTGGGGCCCAATGTCTTAGTGCGTAACGAGAAATGACGTCTCATCTCCAATGCACTCTTTGAATATTTTAATGAGTTCGGAATTAAAAATGAACACTTGGTGAAAAACATGGAATTGTAAAATTCGCTAACATTTGAAACGGTCACTTGAGTCGGACAAATGTGAAAAGTTGAAAATGTAACCAGTGTTGCATGTTATTGAAATGAGCCGCTAACGGGCTTTAAATACATTTTGGATCGTATATTTTGATCGATTACAA
This sequence comes from Petunia axillaris subsp. axillaris, assembly GCA_029990575.1. Lineage (NCBI taxonomy): Eukaryota > Viridiplantae > Streptophyta > Magnoliopsida > Solanales > Solanaceae > Petunia > Petunia axillaris. The sequence goes on along the minus strand of JARKNS010000002.1, from coordinate 47,666,828 downwards.
GATGTGGCCGTTTAAAGGCACAAACTTTTGATCGCTAACGGATCGCTTACACAGATGGACAATTTTGACTTTAAAATGAAGTTGGTAAAGTTCAAAACATCTGATAGTCAAATCTCCAATTCAAGCGAGCCATCAATTCGAGCGAACGTAGGAACTTTGGTTGAATTTTGAACGAGTCCCCAGTTCGAGTGAATCGTAAGGACTTTGATCGAATTTTGAACGAGTCCCCAGTTCGAGTGAACGTAGGAACTTTGATCGAATTCTGAACGAGTCCCCGGTATTATTTTCAATCGGTCTCGTTCCTTCTTCCGATGGGAAGCCTCCAGTTCTTGGGCAGTCCCCAGTATCAGTTGATGACAATCGTGCTAACTCCATCTCCCCCCCCCCCAAGTGTTTGAGTATGAAGGATGAGTGGTCAAACACTGGTCCTGAAACGGAGTCATTGACACAAAAACCGATAAACCGTTATAGATGAAGACCACGTTAGAATGTTTGTCAGACTTATCGACCCCGATCGGAGCGTTTCGAGCTCATGTTTTCGTGGGTGATGTTCGTCATCATTCGATTCCAACTATGCCTATCATCTAAGAGTGTTAGTATCAAACAATTGATTAAATAATTTTTTTCGATGGAGGAGAAATTGAGATTTTGCGAGATTAAAAGATGAGAGTTGATGATACCGTAGAATCTCAAAAGTAGTACTTCTTCAATTGTGTGATATTCCAATTGAAGTCGACCGGCTTGGAGTCCATTGTTTCGAGTTGGTATGATCCTTTCCCGATTACTGCTTTGACTTGATAGGGCCCTTCCCAATTTGCTCCAGCTTACCTTCGTTTGGCTCGTCCTTTTTCGGTCTTTTGATCTTCAGCACATAATCACCTACATTAAAAGATCGATACCTGATTTTTTTGTTGAGGTAGTTTTCTGCCCTTTGTTTCTGCGCTTGTATTCGAACAAATGCCATGTCCCTTTTTGCTTCGATCAGGTTTAAATCTATCAACATGGCTTCTCTGTTTGCTTCTTCGGTAGAATGGGCGAACCGAAGACTGGGTTCTCCCACTTCCACCGGTATCAGTGCTTCTGCTCCATAGACAAGTGAGAACGGTGTTTCTTCGGTGTTGTGTTTCACCGTTGTCCGATGAGCCCACAGCGCTCTGGGGAGTTCGTTCGGCCAGTTGCCCTTTGAATCATCCATCCTTTTCTTCAAATACTCGATTATTTTTTTGTTGGAAGATTCAGCCTGTCCATTTGTACTAGGGTGATAAGGTGTTGAGGCAATTCGCTTGATCCCCCATTTTTCGAAGAAGGCAGTGATCCGTCTTCCTACAAACTATTTACCGTTATCGCATGGGATCTCTTTCGGGATCCCAAAACGACAGATAATATTTTGATGAATAAATTTAATGACTTCTTGCTCACGAATTTTAGCTAAGGCAATTGCTTCTACCCATTTAGAAAAATAATCAGTAAGAATTAAAATAAATTTTACCCCGCCGGGCGCTGTTGGAAGCGGCCCGACCAAATCCATTCCCCACTTCATTAATGGCCACGGCGACGTGACCGAATGAAGTGGCTCTGCCTATTGATATATGAGGTTGCCGAATCGTTGACACTTGTCGCATTTGCGGACGAATTCTTTGGCGTCATCTGCGATCGTTGGCCAATAATATCCAGCTCTTAGGATCTTTCGAACCAACGACTTGCTGCCGGAGTGATTGCCGCACTCGCCTTCATGGATTTCTTTCAGCACATAGTTTGTCCCATCTGGGCCCACACACTTCGCTAAAGGGCCGCTGAACATTCATCTGTAGAGCTGGTTTTCTAAGAGACAATATCTTGCTGCTTTAGCTTTGAGTGATCGGGCAGATTTTTTGTCATCGGGAAGGGTTCCTGCCTGCAAATAAGACAAGTATTTGTTTCTCCAATCCCAAGTAAGGTTAACATTGTTTACCTCTTTAATGCTCTGACAGAGTGGTGATTCGACCAGGTGGACCACTGTTTCATCGATTTTGCCATCGATGACCGCTGCAGAACCGAGGTTGGCTAAAGCGTCTGCTTCGATGTTGTCCTCCCTTGGTATCTGAGCAATTTTCCATTCTTGGAAAGATGTAAGGAGATTTTGCACTTTTTCGAGCAACTGCTGCATCCTTGGATCTCGAACACAGAAATCGCCTTGGATTTGATTTACCACCAATTGAGAGTCACTTTTGATGTATAGTCGTTCGACCTTCAAGTCTTTTGCAATCTTTAAACCTGCAGCGAGGGCCTCATATTCGGCCTCGTTGTTAGTTTTTGCATGTAGTTTGATTGCGTACTTGAGCTTTTCACCGGTAGGTGCTATTAATAAGATTCCAAGACCAGTCCCTTTCACGTTTGAAGCTCCATCAGTAAACATTTTCCAAACTCCGGGATCAGGATCCCTCATCATCAATTCCTCCTTTTTTGCCTCCGGGAAGATATTAGCGCTAAAATCTGTTACAAAATCAGCTAACACTTGAGATTTTATGGCGGTGCGAGGCTGATAAGTAATATCGTACTCGCTCAGCTCAACCACCCATTTCATTAATCGACCAGAGAGATCTGGCCGATGTAAAATATTTCGTAATGGAAAACTGGTTACGACAGATATTGAATGACATTGGAAATAAGGTCTTAATTTCCGTGTAGCAGTGACTAGTGCTAGTGCTAATTTTTCTAGGTGCTGATATCTTGTCTCTGCACCTAAAAGTGTTTTACTAACATAATAAATAGGAAATTGATTACCTCTGTCCTCACGGATGAGGACAGCGCTTACAGCGACATCGGAGACAGCCAAGTAAATCAGCAGTGTTTCTCCTTCGATCGGTTTTGATATGAGTGGAGCATTTGAAAGGTACAGCTTCAGTTCTTTGAGGGCCTATTTGCATTCTGGTGTCCATTCAAAGCTTTTGTTCTTTTTCAGCACCGAAAAGAACTTGTGACATCGTTCCGATGACCTCGAGATGAACCTGCTGAGATAGGCTATTCAACCGGTCAGCTGTTGAACTTCCTTCACCGTTGTTAAGTCTTCGGGAATGCTTTCAATTGCTTTGATCTTATCTGGGTAGGCCTCGATTCCTCTTTGCGATACGATGAATCCCAAAAACTTGCCGGATCCAACTCCGAACGCACATTTCTCCGGATTCAATCTCATGTTGAAATGCCTCAGTATCGTGAAAGTCTCCTCCATATCTGCATGAGACCAAGCAAAACAATCAGAATTATCCTTGAGGAAGGATATGATTTTTGATTTTACTTCGGGATCCAATTCCGCTCCCACATTGACTTTCCGATCAGGCTTATCATTGAATAATGTTACTTCTTCCAAGTCTTCTATCGTAGAGTCTCCAGCTTTTTGTTTATACGGTTCTCTCACACATGGTGGAACCTGTGCGAAGTCTCCTTCGACTTCGGAATCCGGTAGCTGCGTTGAGGCGCACGACGGAACCGAAGTGAAGCTTCCGATCACGGGTTCCACTAGCTTATATGGTGAAACCTGTGCGAAGTCGCCTTCGACTTCGGATTTTGGTAGCTGCGTTGAGGCGCACGACGGAACCGAAGTGAAGCTTCCGGCCACGGGTTCCACTAGCTGTGATTGCTACAATCGAAAGCCATCCTTAACAGCTACTGAGTAACATTCTCGCGAAGCCTGTTGTTCGCCTCTGATTTCACGAATTCCCCATGGGGTAGGGAATTTTACGACTTGATGTAGGGTCGAAGGGACTGCTCATATAGCGTGAATCCACGGTCGACCTAATATCACGTTGTACGCCATTTCGCCATTCATTACTTGAAATGATGTCTCATTCTCAACACCTTCTGCATAAGTCTTAATTGTGATTTCTTCAACGGTCACTTCACTCGAATTGTTGAAACCCGAAAATACTGTTGAACGAGGCACGATCTTGTCGCTCAACTGCAGCTGTTCAACTACCCTTGCATGTATGATGTTGACCGAACTACCAGCGTCGACCAACACCCTTTTCACATCAGCGTCGTCGATCCTCATCGTGACTATAAGTGCGTCGTGATGGGGATGAATTCTGTGATCGAAATAAAAGTCTCCGAACACGATCTCATCATTCATGTCATCTCGTGTTCGCTTGTCTCGTGTAAATGAGACCTTTGCATATTTCTTGGTAGTGTAAGTTACTCCACAAACGTCATCTCCTCCGGTAATGACATTTACCGTCTTCCTAGAAGCAGCGGTTTTTGGCGGCTCATCATCTTTCTTCTTATTGAAATTGTTTCGTCCTCTGTCAGTCAATAATTCAAACAGGTGCCCCTTCTGCAGTAGGCTGGCCACTTCGTATCTCAACGCCTTACAATCCTCCGTTGTATGGCCGAAGTCATGGTGAAACGCACACCATAGATTTTCGTCCCTTGTATTTGGATTCGTTTTTATGCGACCTGGAAATTTTACAACCTTCTCACCCATTCCCTTCAAGTGATTCACCAAGTTTGGTGTTGATATGAAAAAATTGTACTCCGTCACCTTTGGGGGGAGTGGTCGATCTTTCGGAGCCGAAGATTTGTTCGACTGCCCTTTCTTCGATTGATTCTTCGAACCACCAGCTTCGTGGTTGTTGTTCCCCATTCGAGGGAAACTGTAGGGCTCCCATAGTTGGTCCCTGTAGTTTCGCCTGTCATTTTCAACTCTCCGTGGTGGAGGTCGATCGTAATGGTAACTATTTCGGACTAGCTGCAACTCCTCTTCCTCAGCCCTAATGTGCGGCTCACATTCCCGATATAGCACTTCGAATGTCCATGCATCAATCTCTCTGAGACGATCTTTCAACTTCCATGCCTTAATCGAATCAGTGCACAGATTGTTAGCAAAGGTCAAGCAAGCCCACCTTTCTTCGAGATTCGGGATATGAATCTTCTCGTCGTTGAATCGCTTCACAAATTGTTTTATGGTTTCCCCAGGTCGCTGCCTAACATTCAATATGTCTTCCACCCTTGGTGCTATCTTTTTCGCTCCAGTATGTGATCGAATAAACTTTGCCGACATGTCATCAAAATTCAATATCTCATTTTCAGGCAATTGTAAATACCATTTCAATGCCGCTCCTTTCAATGTCTCACAAAACTTTTTGAGGCTGACCGAATTAATTTCTTCCGAAGTTAAGTCGTTCGCCTGAACTGCAACCGAAAACATATCGATGTAATCCCTTAGATCTGTGGTCCCATCGTACCTCAAACTTTCTGGTAAATTGAAAGTTTTAGGAATCGGCATCTGTGCTGCACTTGCTGGGAACGGACGCTTTAAGATTGATTTCTTAGCGACCTCGTCCGTTAACTTTGGGACACCTGGTAATTTATCCATAAATGATTTTATCTCAACGAATTTTTTGTCCACTGTGTCGTTCAACAGAGTTTGCATCGTCACCAACATTCTTACTTCTGCTGTAACTGAAGCCGGAGCTCCCATAGCTGCCGCGGCCGTACCCGATCCCCCAGATCCGACCCCCGCTGCAAGTCCCCCTGTTACGGCGCCCTGAGGAACCGAAGTCGGAATGCTTGCTGGGGGCGTTCTATTTCCGATAGAATTAGATAAAACCCTTAGTTGCTCCTGTATCATTTCGAACTGAGCGTCGTGTCTTTTCAAATACGCCATTAGTGACGCATTTGCATCTCCTGATTCAGTTTCGACCACGGGCTCCTTACCCGGTCGCTGTCCTCGGGGTGCGTTCAACTGTGAACCAGCAGGAATGTCGTCATGAGTTAGATCCTGCTCGCGATTGGTAGACTCATCGACCGCTTCAACGTTGGTCGGAACTGGAACCCCATCATTGGGATTGAGTTGCTGTTGACCGTTCAGAGCGGCGGCGGTGGTGTTACATTCATCTGCCATTTCAAGACAAGGGAACAAACGTAAGTAGTATCAAAGCGATTCAAATTTCAGAATAAATCGATTGCCTAGACCCCACGGTGGGCGCCAAATTGTATTTCCCAAAAATGTATCAAATTTTACAATTAAATTTATATTTAGTTGAGTCTAAGGAGACTGTTTTATATATCTCAATTCGACCGATTGATAAGCAGCTTACGTTAGTGGAACAATTGAACTTTAGCAATTTAATTCGAAAACGAGTAATATATCGATGTCAAGGATGCAAATTCGATGTCAGATATCACCTAACGATGTTAAGTTCAAATAAACAGTTCGAAAAGTATGAGTAGATTGACTCGAAGTGAATAGCTAGCCGACAATTTACGATGAGATGATTCCGTCCTAATTAGATGCACAGTTTCGATTAACTACGATGACAACAACAGATTCAGCGATGATGATAAATACGATGACAACAACAGATTCAGCGATGATGATAAATACGATGACAAGCGAACGTAATATGATAATGAATGAATGCAGTATGAATATATTTAATCAGATAATACAATAAAGTAGATGACAGCAACGTATCCAAGATAATCTAACAATGAGCAGAGTGATGAACTAGCTTATGCGATCGGAATGAAGACAACAAATTGATCAAGTTGAAAGTAGTGAGATAACGAATGAATCAAACGATAAATAAAGCAAGTATCAATTAAAACGAGCAAGCGACAAGGTAAATAATTAAAGCGATAAAAGCTTATTGTATTGAAGAGCCGAAGGATGGTGCTTCAAATGAAAGAGATGATCCTTCTTCCACGTTTGAACCAAGCCACGGCTGAATTTGATACAAGGATTGCTCTAATGGCAACAGTAATTTTATGTATGTTGAAAGAACAAAGCAAAAATATTTGAGTGGCTTGAATAAAGACTGAGAGTAATGCTGCTTCAGATGTGTGTGTAACCGTATCCTCAAATTAGAGTACAAAGACCTATTTATAGGTTGAAATGATGAAGAGTTTCAACCCTAAAAGAATTCCACTTTCTCACGTTTCTCTTCCAATAGTTGCACGTTTTATCCCACTTCCCCTGAATCCGCTAAATTCGTTCCGATAAATTTGGGATAAGATCAACTGCGTTATCCATTGGAATGACGTCTTCGAAAATATCCGATCGTGATGAGCACGTAACCGATCATGGAAGTGAACGAAACCATTTCTTTCCCGACCACAACGATTCCGAAGTCAACTAATGCCTCTTCATAAAACCAAAACCGATGACTATGATCGAACAGAAATCGACCAATACACTCATATTTCACGACAAGGATCAATACTCATAATTCACCCGTTTGACAACCAAAGAAATGCTTCTATTTAGCTAAAATATCAGTGTGTATTAAACAATAATTCATGAATTTATCCCTAGACACATAAAAATAAAGAATATAAGATGGTAGCTCTACCAATCAATAGCAATAAATAAAATAAACACATAGATATTAAAAACCATCACGTTTTATTAATGATGCAATAACAATAATGACACAAGAATTCGGAGTTTTTCAATCAACTCTAGATCAATGGTTTAGCCGCTCATAAACATACTTAAATACATGTGTTTAACTATGAACAACTGTAATGTTCCTCAAATTTCTAAGTTTCGAGATGCTGTCGATATGAAAAATAATTTAAATAAACTCGTTTTATATAAGCAAGACTTGAGTATGAAGTAAATCGTGAAAGTATACTATGGAAATATTCTGGATGAGGTGAAAATATTCAATGATATAAAAAGTAGAATTGTAAAATGTCATAAATTAAAGCTAACATAAAATGGCCGAGTCCTAAGTTAGTCTCACCACATGTGGGACGTACTGTAACTCCTACAGGGTAGGAATTCGACCATTATTCTTCTGTCTACAAAGTGATTTATAACAGAAATAAATTTTTAAAAAAAAAAAAAAAAAGAGAGAAATACAAAGGAGGGTGGCGCAGCCCATTAGGAGAGTTAAATGGTCATTGTAAAATGCACATACATCCTATTTTATTTACATGACTCTACTCATTACATTTATACTCATAACTTATTTACACTCGATACCTATTAGCTAATTATCTTCTTATTTTAAGGCATAAAACAAGGAACTCAAGTTCCTCTCTCTCCACATATCTTGTATTATTATTTTTTCCTTTTTTTTTGGCCATTCTTTTATTATTCTTTTCTCCTTCTCCGTTTTCACTATTCTTTTTTTTTCTTTTTTCATTTTTTATTTTTTTCTTTTTATTTTCTTTCTTTTTTCTTTCTCTTGTTTCTAGCACTATTCATGTCTCCCTATTTTTTTATTCTTATATTTATTTTCTTTCTCGGTAATCTTATTATACTCATTCTTTTTTTCTTTCTCCAAAAAGGCATACTTTGTTCACAAACACAAAAACATAGACCAAAAGAGTATATAATATACAAAAAAGGTATGCTTCTTTAAAAATAATAAAAATTAAAATATTCATGTGCTCTGAAACATCTCGCACTTCGATCCGAATATAACATCCAACGGTGAACAGCTGCCCAAAAGAAAAACCGCCTGGAAGTCCGAGGAAAACCTGAGAGTTACCAACAAAGTTTCCAAATCCAAGAACAATATATACCCAAAGAGTATACAGTATACCAAAAAGGTATATTTTGTTAAAAATAACAACAAGTGAAATACTCATTTGCTCGATAGCATTGCACACTTTGATCTAAATACAAAAGGGTATACCAAAAGAGAATTCAATATACCAAAAAAGTATACTTCTTTAAAAATAATAAAAATTAAAATATATATATCTTCTAAAATATTTTGCACTTCGATTCGAACACAAAAGGGTCTACCAGAAGAGTATACAGTATACCAAAAGGGTATACTTTGTTTAAAAATAACAAAAACGGAAATATTTATTAGCTCGGTAGCATCACATACTTGGATCCAAACACAAAAGGGTATACTACAAGAATATATAGTATACCAAAAAGGCATTACTTTGTTCAAAACAACAAAACTGAAATATTTATTTGCTCGATAGCATCATACACTTGGATCCAAATACAAAAGGGTATACCAGAAGAGTATAGAGTATAAAGGGTATACTTTGTTCAAAAGAACAAAAACTGAAATATTTATTCGCTCAATAGCATCGCGCACTTGGATCCAAACACAAAAGGGTATACCAGAAGAGTATATAGTATACCAAAAGGGTATACTTTATTCAAAACTATAAAAACTGAAATATTTATTCGTTCGGTGGCATCGCACGCTTTGATCCAAACACAAAAGGGTATAACAGAAGAGTATACACTATACCAAAAGGGTATACTTTTTTCAAAACAATAAAAACAAAAATATTTATTCGCTTGGTAGCATCACACGTTTTGATCCAAACACAAAAGGGTATAACAGAAGAGTATACAGTATACCAAAAGGGTATACTTTGTCCAAAACAATAAAAACTGAAATATTTATTCGATATGTATCATTGCACACTTGGATCCAAACACAAAAGGATATACCAGAAGAGTATACACTATACCAACAGGGTATACTTTATTTAAAACAAAAAAAAATCGAAATATTTATTCGCTCGGTAGCATCGCACACTTTGATCCAAACACAAAAAGGTATACTGGAAGAATATACAGTATGCCAAAAGGGTATACTTGGTTCAAAACAATAAAAACTGAAATATTTATTCGCTCAGTAGCATCGCATGCTTTGATCCAAACACAAAAGAGTATATCGGAAGAGTATACAGTATACAAAAAGGGTATACTTTGTTCAAAACAATATAAACTGAAATACTTATTCGCTCGATAGTATCGCACTCTTTGATCCAAACACAAGTATAGTTTATCAAAAATAAAAAAAACTGAAATATTGATTTGTTCAAACACAAAAGGATATACCAAGAGAGTATATAGTATACCAAAAGGGCATACTTTGTTCATAACAACAAAATTAAAATATTTATTCGCTCGGTAGCATCGCACACTTAGATCCAAACACAAAAAAGTATACCGGAAGAGTATACACTATACCAAAATGGTATACTTTGTTCAACACAATAAAAACTGAAATAGTTATTCGCTCGGTAGCATCGCACACTTTGATCCAAACACAAAAGGATATACTACAAGAGTATACAGTATACCCAAAGGGTATTATGCATTAAAAATAACAAAAACTGAATATTTATTTGTTCAAACACAAAAGGGTATACCAAGAGTTTATACAGTATATCAAAAGGGTATACTTTGTTCATAACAACAAAAACTGAAATATTTATTCGCTCGGTAGTATCGCACACTTGGATCCAAACACAAAAAGGTATACCAAAAGAGTATACGATATACCAAAAGGGTATACTGCATATTTGAGTAGTGTTGACTTGCTTATTCATTATATTGTTGACATATATTAGTCTTTCAATATTCTGTTAAGTGAGAGCAGTCAAGGCTAGTAGAATAAATTAAAGGAGGAAGCCATCGGGGTATACTGGATACTAGAAGGGTATACAAAATAAAATCTATTCTTTAAATTTTCAATTCAAATTTTCTTCTGTATACCTTTCTAGTATACTGTATACCCTAATTGTATACTTATTTAATTTGTGCTATTGGGCTTGCCTGGTAGAATGGTATACAATCAGTTTAAGCTTTTTCTAGAATTATTTTCAGTCACACATTTCTTTATATTTGAGTAGTGTTGACTTGCTTTTCCATCACATTGTTGACGTATGTTAGTCTTTCGATATTCTCTTAAGTGAGAGTAGTTAAGATTAGTGGAAAAAATTAAAGGAGTATACTATCGGGGTATACTGGATACTAGAAAGGTATACCGAATAAAATATTTTTTTTTAAATTTTCGATTTATATTTTCTTCGGTATACCTTCACTAAAGGTATGGAAACACTTTTGAGCTTTTCTTTATAATTTTTTTCAATCACGCATTTCTTGATATTTGAGTAGTGTTGACTTGCTTATTTATTACATTGTATGTTAATTTTTTAATATTCCGTTATGTAAGAGCAGCCAAGGCTAGTAGGACAAATCAATGGAGTATACCATTGAGATATACTGGATACTAGAAAAATATATAGAATAAAAAATCTCTTTTTAAAATTTTTGATTTATATATTCTTCTGTATACCTTTCTAGAATAAAGTATACCCCAATGATATACTTATTTAACTTGTTCTATAATTTAATATATGCTGCAACCCTAAAAATCCAACCAAAATTTAATTGTACTATGTATATACAAAGGAAATGATAAGACTAACAGAATCAAAAACTGAAATAAAAAATTTTCTTTTGTATACTTTTCTAGTATAAAATATATTCCAATAGTATACTTCTTTATTTTGTCTGTGACTTAATTAGCATTGGGGTATATTATATACTAGAAAGATATACAGAAATAGATAATTATTGTTTGAATCAGAAACCAAAGAGTTAGATGTCAATTAGGGGTATACCTAATCTTTAAAATTAGGGGACCTTTTCCCTGATAAAAGACTTAAAGAGGACCCTTCAACCAAAGGACCCTATAAGTTCAATCATTTCTTCCCTATTGAAAGCCACTTTCAAATTCCATACGTTTTCAAATCAAGCAATTGTTCAATACTATCCTTGTTCAAAACTTCAAATGACTAGAGATGGAGCGTAACAAAATTGGCTAGCGAAGACCTGTCATAACATGCATGACTTGAGGACCATCATGAGCAAGAGAATGTTGAATCTTGAAAACGTACTAGAATAAAAATTGTTGTAAACAACATAATGCGCTACCATTGATCAAAGCGAAGCAAGCCACCAGCTCCAAAGGTTTTCTCAACAGTAAGTTACTCTAAAAACATTCATCTTTAAACATAAACAGAACCATAACATATACTCTACCCTGTTTTCTTTTTGCTTAGTGAAAGCACAAACAATCCTACATTCTTAATGTTAATACTGTTACGAGAGTAGAAGACAAATCACATCAGTCTCTGTAAAATAATAGCACATGTAGATGATCCAACACTTTTAAACATGATAATTACACTAGTAAAAGACTGAAAAGAGCTTAAAGAGATGTAACAAGATCCGTAGCTTTTCACATTCAACATTGGGATTAGGAGGTCTCTTATCACCTGTCAAAAGTAGAACAATTATTAACAAAGGCAAGCAAAGCAGGGATGGTGCAAAATAAATTTTATACATCATTTTTCTTATCATCACTTATGTATACACAAAACGATTTAAAAAGTTCCAACATGCACAGAGCAAAAACCCTGAACCAGAAAATTCAGACTAAGTTCTCTAGAAAGAGTAGTTTACATGCCAAGAAAGTTCAATTTTTACGAAGTATATTATTTTGATGAGTAAGAAAACTCTTGTTCTGATAAAGAATTTCCCCAAGGAAGCTAAAAGCCATCCTAAGTACAGAGAATAAAAGAGCCGCCAACCATCACTGAGTTGATGATCAACTAGACCAAGACTGCATTTGCGGCTTGTATGCTAGACAAGCCATACACCATAGCTCCAATTTTCAACTCGAATTCCCCATCATCGTTAAACTCCAAATTCTCACCTTTATATTACTAACACACACGATAACTACAGGACTTCAGGACGAAATCTATGTTCATTCTTTGACAGTAGGCGACACACAAGTTTAGACAAGTCAGGCTCGAACAAAACTAAACATACAAAACTCAAAATCAATAATGCTTTGACAAACAAGGCAGTAACACCAAAACTCAAGCCAAATCCATTCTTAGGCAGTCATACAAATCATTAAAACAAGTGAAAAAATTAAGACTGAGTATATGCTTAAACTCAAACAAATGTTCGACCAAAATTATGCTTAACAACACTCAATCTCATAACAAACAGCATATACATGAACCAAAACATGTGTGAATCTGCACGCCACATTGAACGGATTCGAGTTCAGTACAATCTAAAGGACATACATGATTCTTGCTAAACTGTTCCATCACTACTAACAGAAATCAGAGAAGAAGAATGTTGAACCCCAAAAAATTAACCCTCAAGGGCTAAAATTTAGGAATATCATCTGAATGGGCTAACTCTTTTGGAGTTTTGGGGTCACCATCAAATTTAAGGAAAACAGGGAACCAAATTAACAAATACGTGCAAAACTCCATTTTTATAAAAAAACAGTCTTTCTTTCAGAGATTCTAAAGGTAAGAGGTTTTATTAATTTCGAAAGAAGGTTTTTAAGACACTTTCGAAATTCCGTAAATTACGGTTAATCCAACAGGTTTCCAAATATTTACAAGTGCGCTTTTCTTGCGAAAGAATTATTTTAAAAAATAGTAATAAATAATTAATAGTAATAATAATAATAATAATTAATCGAATAAAAGCTTATTTGCAAAATATTTTTTTACTTGCGCGCATTTGCTAAGATGACCTCAATTTGCAATAAATTAAATAACGACTTCGAAATAAAAGGTAATGAACATCTAAAGCAATATACCAAACAATCAAATATTATTGATAAATAAAATATTTTACACATTTATTTACATAAATATTCCTAACGAAATGAAAGCAAAGTTAAAGATAGAATCCGAAAAATTGATCAACTCGCGGGAGCTTTGAATTTCTAAAATTTCCAAAGGGTATTGAAAACTTGAACCCGAGCTTGATCCCGAAGCGACTCCAAGCCAATGCAAACTATCCCAATTGGTGAGTTTAACCAACTCGATCCCAAATATTTATGCCCAATGTACCTTGCAAAACAAACAAATGAAATTAGATTAGCACGATAATAAAGTGTAATAACTAATAAAATAATAATAATAATAATAAAGTAATAAAGTAATAATAATAATAATAATAATAATAATAATAATAATAATAATAATAATAATAATAATAATAATAATAATAATGGAGTTTTATTTTGTGAAATTTAGGCTCAGGTTTGTATGGCGTATTAGGTAGAGGCTCGGAATGTTGGTACGGCTGCAAACACGGAGCCCGGGTTGGTTGCCATGCCAAATACCAAACCCACCACTCTATTCGACTTGTTTTGCATTAAATTCATACATTCATCATCGCCTATTTGTTCGTTAGGGACGTTATGCGTATACGGGACGGGACTTATTTTGGCCTCCAAAAATCCTTGGCCTGTGTAGTATCGGTTCAATATCAGTCCATAACCTCAAATTCAATATTTTATTAGCTAAGGAGTGCAGTATCATGTCCAAAATCAGTCGAAATCCAGGTGCAACACTGTCCAAAATTGTCATAAGCAATTATCACAAACAGATGCCAAAGACCTGTATTCAACAATTCAATCAGTGTATAAATTAATCCAACAACATTAGAATAATCAACGTAACAGCACAAAACGGGTCAACCTAATGAAACGGGTCAAAAGCATTAGGATATCAAGTCCAGAAAATAAACAAAACAGGGACAAGAAATGGGCACACCGGTAACACAATCTTCCAGTGAAAATCCATGCTTACTAAACAGATCGGTCGAATTTCGGTGAAACAAAGGACAAAAGCAAACAAGCTCAAATTCCAGTCGCCCGTAGTGGCAGGTTTCCGGTGAGACGGAAACCATAACAACAAAGAGGAGGCAGAGGAGCGACACCAGCCGTAGGGGCGTCTCTGCGACTCCTTCTTCTTTTAATTTCAATCATAAATCCAGAAATGGGAAAGAACCCATAATCAAAATCATTGAAACGACAATACAGGAGAGGTCGCCGGCGATGGTGGCTTTTCCGATGGTGGGGTCGTTTGTTGGTCCCTGTTTTTAATCTTTATCCCTATCCCCAATTTCCCTTATTCCTGTTGTGGTGGGTGTGTGCGCGTAGTCTCTGGATTTGACCGACGAAGAAGACCAGGGCGATGGTAATGGGGTTTCAGCACAGCTCTGTTTCGGATCTGTTTATGTGTGTGTAGAGGGTTTTTTGGAGAAGATGAGGGGGTTGCTTTTATTCACTGGTGGTGGACAAAGGTGTGGGTATTAGTGTGCATATGTGAAATGGTGTTGTGTATATGTATTGTATAGAGAGAAAAAGAGGGAAAATTTTGTAGGGAGGAGTGAGGCTAGATCTGATTTTTTTTTTTTTTTTTTTTTTGTGTTGTGGGAGAGAAGGAAGATGATCAATAGTGTGTGTGTCCCTAGGGTTTTGGGATAAGTGTGTGTATATATATGTGTAGGTGATTTGCACAAATAGGCTAGTGTTTGGGGGGTGAGCGGATTTGGCCTCAATTTACAATTAATTAAAATTAAAAAAAAGTAAATGGGTTGTATGGGTGGGTTAAAATTGGAGGAATTTTGCAAATTTAACACATTCTTTGAAATTTCAATTGATCCTCTTTTATTATCATTATTTTTATTTAATTTTCAAATTTAACCTCAATTATAAAAATATTACCATAATTTAATAATTTTGAAAAAAATTCGGGACAAAATTGGGTGTCAATAGCTGCCCCTCTTTACCCGGAAAAGGATGAAAGAGTTTTCAGGATAAAGAAGTGGACAAGAAACCAATTTTGTCACGACAAAGCCAAGTACTTTGATTCCAAGGACCAAAGTGCGAGGCTTATAGACATGGCCGAACTCCGGTTTCCGAGTTGCCTACATATCTCGGCTGAAAAAGAATCAGGCCATATGTAGTTCGACGCGATTTGAAAATCAAAGACGAGATAGTAACGACTACTCAAGAGCGAGAAAAGAGGCTTGTAATCACCCACTTTATGAAAATGTGGTCGACGACACACCCATAAAGAGAGGTTTATACAGACATAGCTTCCACTGCATCTCGATAACCGAGCCATCTTGTCTTCAATCTCAAACCTCAGACTCTAGGGTTAACGAGAGATTTACCTCTAGGTTGATGACTTATGCGGGTGCGATTCTTCAGGTCTTTGTTGAGGAGTCTAGCTCATATCAACGATTGCCCCAGTTTACCGCTAAGAAAAGTTTCATGTTATGCTCCAAACGCTGCTGCGGTGCTGCTAAAAATCCTGTAATAATCTCAACAAACGGTAAGTGTGCAACTGCTAATAAACTGTAATAATTGGAATAAGAAATAGATAAAGTGATAACATAAAATTGTAAAGACGCGTTGCGGTATCATCGATAAGTTCTTCCTTCGATCAACTGACAATGTGCTCCGCCCGGAGAACCTCTAGGCTGATCATTATTCTAAAACAGTAAAGTAAGACAATAAGTAAAGCGGGAACGAATTGTAAAATGCGATGCTTTCATACGGTAAGTCGACTAACGAGACATAATGTCCCAAGTCGAATTGCCTATCTTTATCATCTACTTCAAATATAATATGCCAATGTTGCAAGACAACCAACATCGCGAAACACTCCGAAAGCGGTGCTTCAACCGACTTGTCTTTCGCTATCATCTACTTGAAAGACAACTGCATATCCTATTTGTGGGTGGAGAAACTCGATATATCCTATTTGTGGGTGGAAGGACCCGAGATATCCTATTTGTGGGTGGAAGGACCCGAGATATCGTATTTGTGGGTGGAAGAACCCGAGATAACCTATTTGTGGGTGGAAGGACCCGAAATATCCTATTTGTGGGTGGAAGGACCCGAGATATATATCCTATTTGTGGGTGGAAGGACCCGAAATATCCTATTTGTGGGTGGAAGGACCCGAGATATTCATCTACAAGACGAACTAAACAAACAAAATTAAAGTAAAACAAAAGACATAAAGCTCATTAAAGCAGATACTTCTCCAAATTTAGCAATATCTGAAAATCACAACAATGAAATTTTAGTGAGTGCTCTCTTAAAGAGGAATAGAAATGAAACAGATATGTTTAAAATCTACAAGAATTATAAGAGAAAGAAATGTTGCCTTTCGGTCGTAAATCATGATCGAGCCTACAGTGGGCTCCATAACAATAGCGCCCTTTGATTGTCTATGATTGGCTTCATAATAATGCCTCCAATTATTTATGGTAGGCTTCAAATGATAATGATGTCTTTGCTTGCTTACGATAGACTTGATAATAAGACCCTCAATTGCTTACGGTAGGATCAATAACAAAAACACCTTCAATTGTCTATGATAGGCTTCAGAAAAATGCCTCCAATTGCTTATGGTAGGCTTCGAATGATAATTGACGTCTTCGCTTGCTCACGATAGACTTGATAATAAGACTCCCTGATTGCTTACGGTAGGATCAATAACAAAAGCGCCTTCAATTGTCTATGATAGGCTTGGTAAATGTGATGTTTCCGATTGTTTACGATAGACTAAATAATATGGCCCCCGATTTTTTACGGTAGGCTTCGATGATAAGGCCTTCGATTGTCTACGATAGGCTTCATGATAATGTTTTCGATTGTATACGATAGACTAGATAAAGAACAACGCCCTCGATTGTCTACGGTAGACTTGGTAAATGTGATGTCTCCGATTGTCTACGGTAGACTAAATAGTAAGGCCCCCGATTGTTTACGGTAGGCTTCGATGATAAGGCCTTCGATTGTCTACGATAGGCTTCATGATAATGTCTTCGATTGTATACGATAGACTTGATAAAGAACCACGCCTCCGATTGTCTACGGTAGACTTGGTAAAGAACCACACCTCTGATTGTCTACGGTAGACTTGGTAAATGTGATGTCTCCGATTGTTTACGGTAGACTTCATAATAAACGTCTTTTGTTATCAACTTCTTTGGTTGTCACCAATAGACTTGATGTTGGTACTTGTAAAATAAATGATAGAATAGCCTGCAAAATAAAGTTTTTATTAGATGCATATAAACAGGAAAATGTCAAAGATAAAGGAGATATAAAGTAAGAGTTTAAGCCGTCCGGCTTATGTTTGGTGAAGCCATAAAGAGTTGAGTGTTGTCCTTGAGAAAAACTGAGTTAATGCTCAATTCCTGCAAAGTGTGAAGTAAAGTTGTCAATAAATCAATGAAGTTTGATTTTGCAAGCGCAGAAATAGAGAGAAATAAAATCGTTTTGCGTATGCGATGAATCAGATAACGCCTCCAATATCGGTAAGTTATTTTGGCAACATTGTCCAATATGTATTGCAAATAATCTCCGAGGAATTAGTGGTTGCTAGTTTTCCTTATTTTGCTGCTTTGAGAATTCCTGCACTCAAAGAAAAAAATTGTTAGTTTTGGGAGGGAGGGGAAGCGTTTGATTCATGCTGACTTGATCTTGATCTTGATCTTGTTGTTGCTGCTACTGTTGTTTCCTTATCTTCCTCGGACTTGCATTTGTGAATTATGTTCAGAAACTTGGCTTATGAACTTAATAGCATGGGAGATTTGAGAAAAATAGAGGCAATGGTAAATTAATTTAATGCAATATAATAAGTAAAGAAAGCATGCAAATAAAGTCATGCATTTTGAAAATTTTTGCCTTACCTTAAATTTGTGACATATCTTAAAACAAACTGAACGTCCTTTGCCTTGGACTTTGTACTGTTCGCTTAGCCAATTACAGAGTTCTTGCCAACTCATCTTTAATAACCAACACTGCTTCTTGCAAAATTCTGCCCCAGTTATTATCTTTCGCATCTCCAATTCATTTTGTAAAAATTGCCCCAGTTGTGACTTTCAATACTTCAAATTGCTTTACAAAACTACCTCAGTTGCAATCTCCCATGTTTTCTACTTGCTTTTCAAAATTTTCCCCAGATATAACCTTTGGGAAAAATTTAAAATTTAAATATTAAAGGGTCGAGCCCGATGGAGGAGCCTGCATATCCCTCCGTGGGAATCAGACCGTGCGTAGTTCTGCATCACTGCTTCAACGCCATATACAAAAAAATAAAAGCTGCCCCGGTTGAAGTTCAGACAGTATTGCGATATCCAAAGAGCGCAGACAATAACTTTTCAGTGCGTCGTTTTCAAGCTGTTCAGTTGCTTTGCCATACGTCACAAGCAAGCAGGTTAATCAATTTTAATTTTGAAACAGAAACAAATGTAAATACAAGCGTAAATAATATAATAAGAATGCGATGCATTTTATTTCAACTTTCATAATTCAAAATGAGTTGATTCAGATTAACATAAGCTTTAAAGTATAATGCAATTCAGGGCCTCAATCTGAATTAAAATTGAAAATAATGCCACTAAGTTCAATCGCCAAGTTCTTTCAAACAATGTCATTAGCTTCTGATACTGCATCGTTCACGAGCCAGAGCGTCTACCATCAATCAGATCTTGAATCTTACGTGATTTGCATGGTCAACCACTTTTAAAAATCAAACTTCTGCTAGAGAAATAAACAAAACAAAGAAACCTCAAAGGGTAACTATGTTAGTTTGCATGTCATTCCTGAGATTGCATAAACACAAGCAAACAACACCTAGTATTTAACGCATTTTGAGCAAATAAAGCAAGGCATACAATTAACATGTGACAATCACAAGTAGTTGAGCGTAAATAAATATGCAAACGCATCCTACCCTGTAAGGTGCCTCTTTGTGCCAGAGGTAAGCCTAATCGTCAAGTTGCACGCACATGTGGTTATTATAACGACACAAGCCGTTTGTCAATACAACATTTGAGATATAAATAAACCGACATAATTGTGAACTTCTCAAATTTGACATGGCAAATGGTTTGGGATTCGTTATAACATCCACACGATCACATAATATGCAGTGTCGTTGGGATTTAATAACCCGTCAACAAAAGGGTGGTTTATTAATTCCTGAAAACGGTACCAAGGACCGGGTCCAAACTAAGGTGTATATGCATGCATGTCCTAAAATCTCCTTCTAAGAGTTGTTAACGGTTGAGGCTGACTCGACCTATGCAAGATAGACCTGGCCTCACAACGCAGTAGAACTGACCATGATAAAATCAGGCAACATCAATATCCCGAACTAACTTTTGGTGACAAGAAAGAAGTTTCAAAAAGTGAGGTAAGGGCAATGCCCTTCCTGCATAACTACCCGTCAAGCGGGTGCCCCGTGATGAAATCGAGGAGGTGAAAAAAAATTGACAGGCTCCATGAGGAAGGAAATATGAACGGAATGCGGACTATGCACAAATAAAATGTAATACATGCTTTCTAGAACAAACCAAACAAACAGATATAATAAAGCAAATAAATTAGGCATGCTAGTTGCAAATAATTGGAAACATTTATGGTCAAAACCTTTATTGCTCCCCAGTGGAGTCATCATGCTGTTGAACCTCCAAAAATTTAACCCCTAAGGGCTAAAATTTAGGAATATCAACTGAATGGACTAACTCTTTTTGAGTTTTGGAGTCCCAATTTAAGGAAAACAGGGAACCAAATTAACAAATGCGTGCAAAACTCCGTTTTGATAAAAACGCAGTCTTTCTTTCTGAGATTCTAAAGGTAAGAGGTTTTGTTAATTTTGAAAAAAGGTTTTTAAGCACTTTCGAAATTCCGTAAATTACGGTTAATCCGACAGGTTTCCAAATATTTATAAGTGCGCTTTTCTTGCGAAAGAATTATTTTAAAAAATAGTAATAAATAATAATAAGCAAAATATTTTTTTACTTGCACGCATTTGCTAAGATGGCCCCAATTTGCAATAAATTAAATAACGACTTCGAAATAAAAGGTAATGAACATCTAAAGCAATATACCAAACAATCAAATATTATTGATAAATAAAATATTTTACACATTTATTTACATAAATATTCATAAGGAAATGAAGGCAAAGTTAAAGATAGAACCCGGAATATTGATCAACTCGTGGGAGCCTTGAATTTCTAAAATTTTCAAAGGGTATTGAAAACTTGAACTCGAGCTTGATCCCGACGCAACTCCAAGCCAATGCAAACTATCCCGATTGGTGAGTTTAGCCAACTCGATCCCAAATATTTATGCCCAATGTACCTCGCAAAACAAACAAATGAAATTGGATTAGTACAATAATAAAGTGTAATAACTAATAAAATAATAAAAAAAAATAAAGTAATAATAATAAAGTAGTAATAATAATAATAATAATAATAGTAATGGGGTTTTATTTTGTGAAATTTAGGCTCAGGTTTGTATGGCGTATTGAGTAAAAACTCGGGATGTTGGTACGACTGCAAACACGAAGCCCGGGTCGGTTGCCATGCCAAGTACCAAACCCACGACTCTATTCGACTTACTTTGCATTAAATTCATACATTCATCATCGCCTATTGTTCGTAAGGGACGTTATGCGTATACGGGACGGGACTTATTTTGGCCTCCAAACATCCTTGGCCTGTGTAGTATCGGTTCAATATCAGTCCATAACCTCAAATTCAATATTTTATTAGCTAAGGAGTGCAGTATCATGTCCAAAATCAGTCGAAATCCAGGTGCAACACTGTCCAAAATTGTCATAAGCGATTATCACAAACAGATCCCAAAGCCCTGTACTCAACAATTCAATCAGTGTATAAATTAATCCAACAACATTAGAATAATCAACGTAACAACACAAAAAGGGTCAACCTAATGAAACGGGTCAAAAGCATTAGGATATCAATTCCAGAAAACAAACAGAACAGGGACAAGAAATAGGTACACCGGTAACACAATCTTCCGATGAAAATCCATGCTTACTAAACAGACCGGTCGAATTCTGGTGAAATAAAGGACAAAAGCAAACAAGCTCAGATTCCAGTTGCCGGTAATGGCAGTTTCCGGTGAGACGCAGAACCATAACAACAAAGAGGAGGCGGAGAAGCGACACCAGCCGTAGCGGCGTCTCGGCGACTCCTTCTTCTTTTAATTTCAATCATAAATCAAGAAATAGGAAAGAACCCACAATCAAAATCTGTAACGACAATACAGGAGAGGTCGCCGGCGATGGTGGCTTTTCCGATGGTGGGGTCGTTTGTTGGTCCCTGTTTTGAATCTTTATCCCTATCCCCGATTTCCCCTATTCCTGTTGTGGTGGGTGTGTGTGCGTAGTCTCTGGATGTGACCGACGAAGAAGACAAGGGCGATGGTAACGGGTTTCAGCACAGCTCTGTTTCGGAACTGTTTATGTGTGTGTGGAGGGTTTTTTTGGAGAATATGAGAGGGTTGCTTTTATTCACTGGTGGTGGACAAAGGTGTGGGTATTAGTGTGTATATGTAAAATGGTTTTGTGTATATGTGTTGTATAGAGAGAAAATGAGGGAAAATTGTGTAGGGAGAAGTGAGACTAGATCTGATTTTTTTTTATGTTGTGGGAGAGAAGGAAGATGATCAGTAGTGTGTGTCCCTAAGGTTTTGGGATAAGTGTATATATATGTGTGTGTGTAGGTGATTTGCACAAATAGGCTAGTGTTTAGGAGGGTGAGCGGATTTGGCCTCAATTTAAAATTAATTAAAATTAAAAAAAGTAAATGGGTTGTACGGGTGGGTTAAAATTTGAGGGATGTTGCAAATTTAACACATTCTTTGAAATTTCAATTGATCCTCTTTTATAATCATTATTTTTATTTAATTTTCAAATTTAACCTCAATTATAAAAATATTACCGAAATTGGGTGTCAACAAAGAAAAGCCAAAGCAAGTTGCGCCACCATGAACTGACCGTTTCTCCACCACGAACTGACCGTTTCTCCACCACTGTCTTGACACTGTTAAGTCATCCCCGTCCGAACCAATGTTGTCGCATTACGAGCAAATCCAACCAGTCACTAAGTCGTCAATGCCTCACCACCATAACTGCTACTCCACACCAACACCAAGAGTCACCAAGGCCGCTTCACCTTGCTGCGACCACAATCGATCCATCTCCATCATTGCACGGGCATATTCAAAATGAGGGCAAGCTTTTGGGGTAATTGGAGTTCGTGACAAGCTAAAAGAGACTGAGACGGGCTGGATCAATGAAGAGGTAACTTCTACCTTCGATGCTACCGATGCCAGTCACTATGGCTGGATCATCATAGCCAGTACGATCTCCATGGAGCTCTACCCACTTCTCTGTCATATTTTGTATATGATCTAGAACAATTGGTCTATTAGGGTATCGAGCAATTTGGAGCCGTTGAACGGGTGTCAAATGAGTGTATAACTCTTTCTGGAGCTGAAAGTAATGCATGCTTATCACATAGAATGGAAGAAGTGTTGGTCAAGTAATTATGTTTGCATATATATCATATAAAGCTAGTGTCTTTTCACGTAATGAATAAGTAATATGTTTCTATGTAATTCTTAAACAAACTTTAGAGAGCTTTTCACAAGTCTGTAATATAATACAAGAAAAAACTGGTTCGACTGTCCCTATTTTAAGATCTGTTTACTTCAAACAACGCAATTTAGATAACAAACATTTGGACCATCTTTTTGCTATAAGAGTCGGGGGGAATGTACATGCTGATACTTGGCCTCCAAAGTATTTATCTGATCAGTGACATCTGATCCAGTGACTTTGGCCATTCTCTGTACCTGTATAACAAATTAGTTGATAAAGCATTAGTTTTCTTATTTTGACGACTACTGTCAATAACATGAGATTAAATATTTTCAGTGCCATTCATGAAGTTTATTTCAGCACTACAGTAATGTCATGGTATAAAACAGACTGGACCATTGTAGTTTATGAAATTTAATTGCTTCTAATATTGCATCATTGGGTACCTCAATAGGTTGTTTCTCCAGATCAACCAATGGCTTCTCAAAGGTAAGGGTAACTGGTTTCTGTTTCTCATCAAGAGGCTTGGAGTAGGAAAGATATTTTCAGGGTGTCTTAGTATCTAGATCAATATCACCAGGCCACGGATAATCATGCTTCTTCCACTTTTTTATGCCAACACAGATGCAGAATAAATTCCTAGTCCTCACTTGTGGACCTTTCAAATCCTTCAATTCAGGCCATACAACGTTGTGGTGGGAAAACCACTCCCAAAAGATAAGTGTGACACAAAGTCAGAACTGAGGTTCTCTAAATTTCTGCTTCTTCCACAATTCCCAATTGTCGAAGATAAGGTAGTCATCTTCTCTTTGAATGTAAGCAACTCACACTATAATCCTTTATAAAGCCAAATGTATGCTATTTATCGCACAAAGATACAAATTCAAGTATAACCATGCAAAAGAGAGAAATAAGCTCAAAATCTAGCACCAAATACTTGTTACACTCGGCTTGACAATTAGAGGCGGAGTAACAATGAGATTTTTAAAGAAATGGAAGAACGCAATACCTGTATACTGAACTCATTTTTAAAAACAGAATTAGAACTAAAAGAGTAACTTTCTTTATCATAGCACCATTGCATTCACACTACCACCACTAGTGGCTGTTTCGCCTCGCCTTGCATCACCAACACAAACTAGTAACAAATTAACCAACATTAACAAGAAATAGAGAAGAGCGGAGAGAGGGGAAGGGTTTCATGGTAAAATACCTTCGGAAATGTATATAGGAGACTGGATGGATGTTGTTGATGTATGGCTTGACCGTATCTGAGTAGGGGCCGCCGGAGTTAGGGTTCTGACGACACTATAAGCCTCGATCTACGGTGGAGCAGCGGCTTTATGAGAAAACAAAGGTGAGGAATAGAGAGAAGGTAACGTGAGGAGCCCAGTCGTGTGAAACTTTTGCCTGGAGGAGACGGTTGGCCGTCACCGGCGGCAGAGCTCTGGTGATCAGTGGAAAATTTGACAAAGTTTTGGCCAGTGCTGATGAACTCAGAGTTTTTACTGTGAAATGAGGAAATATGAGAATTAAAATAGTGGGTAGGCTAGTAAATATTTATGAAAAATAGGTATGGAGGGTAAATATTTATGTCAAAATGGATTTTAAGTGAAATAGAGTTTAAAATAGGTAAATTTGTGTAATATTTTATAAAGTGTGGTTATGTGGTGTAAAAACTCCAAAACTCAAAGCTCAGTTTTGTATATGTGTTAATATCATCTTTTTAGAATTCTTTATCTCTTGCAAACTAACTAATAGTTTGATAAGGGTTGGAATTTTGGAGGTTGAATCCTATATATATATATATATATATATATATATATATATATATATAGATATTTTTGTTGCAAATTATCTATAACTGGTCATATTGAACTTGTTAGTATTTTTAAAAGTTATTTATATATTTCTATTGCTTACTAGTAAGTTATTTAAAATTATTATTATATTTTTTCAAAGTATTTTACAGTACATTTTCAATGCTAAAAAAACATATTTCTCGATACATATTTATACAAGTATCTTATGACTAACTATTTTCATTACATGCAACCTCACAGCAATTGCTACACGAGCAATGGTACTCGATAATTAATGTCGTAGTACCGCTCAAAGTGGCAAACATTCCATCAAATCACCAAAACTCTCCTTACCCTTATGTTTAGAGGCTTTGGTGTATTTGGGAGGAAAATAATATATTTCATGATGTTTCTTTAGAATTTGACCTTGCTTTGGAACTTTTGCAGAAATGTTCTCATTTTCAATATGATAGCCTTATTTGATTAGAATTCTCTTAAGTTTAAATGACACATTTGGCCCATAATCTTGTCCATACTTCAACTATCAGCCCCTGTAAAGCCTAGTTATACTTTTTGCATTTATAGAACTAACTTGCATACATGCTTTATTTCGTAGCCTTAATCCCAAATACAAATCCAGTCGGGAAACACCTTTCATGGGACTCGGAAAGTGCCGAACACTTTCTTCCCGAGTCACAAGGACTTCTTACCTTAGAATCTCGGCTAGTACGACTTACCGAAGTTAATTTCAATCTTTAGACATTTTAGGCGACCTAATACGCCTTTAGATAAATATTAGGTGGCGGTTCCAAACTCATTCCAAACGAGTCACCCAGTCAAACCCAACCTTTGAACTCGATTCGAGCTCAAAAAATGGGGATGCGGCAAACGGTACTGACAGTAACTTCCAATATCGCTAGATACAACAATAAAAGCTCTCCCTCGCGTGGCTTAGTTAGCACGAGGAATTGGCCAAATACTGCTTCAGCTTTCGAAGTGCTTGACTGCATTGTTCCGTTCACTCGAAGCTTTTGTTCTTTTTCAAAACATTAAAAAACTGGTGACACTTCTCCGAAGATCGCGAGATAAAACGACTAAGCATGGCTATCCGGCTGCTAAGCCTCTTCACTTCTACTTCATTCTTCAATGGAAACCACAATAAAGTAAAACGAGCAAATCAATAAACAACAACAAAAAAATTGGAAAAAGACAATAAACAAAAAAAAAAAAAACTAATTTCTTTGAAAAACACAATTGACGTTTCTTCATAAGTTCTTAAACTTACAAAGAACCAGAAAAAAAACTTTAACGATACTAGGGTTTCTCATCTGAAGAAATAAGGATTTCTTATAAATTCTTCAACTGCTACTTTAAATCTTTAAACGACGAAAAAAATTGTTAAAAAAACGTGTGGTTTAGGCAAGATTTGACCTTGGACAACATTTAAGAGAGAATTATTAAGGAAGAAGTTGAAGAGTTTCGAAAAAATTGGAAGAGAGAGAAGGAAATTCGGTTTAAAATGTACAAGACCAGTTTTTATTATTTTGTGCAAGACCCATTTTTATTTTTTGGCCCGAAAAATAACCTTTTTTTTTTTTTGGTGATTTATATGTTGAGTTTAAGTTTTGATAATGACAAAAGGACATACTACTAATGAATGACAAATATATCACAGCTATATCAAGGATGGCAAAGAGAAGAACTTGGATGATTTGGAAGAAAATCTGAAATGGAAAGAAACATATTTGGCCTTTATGATAGAACAGTTAACTGTTAGAGCTTGGTCTCACAATATTTTGTTTTTGCCTTACAGCAAGTGAGAAAAGATCATGTCTTTACACATTGTCAATGGAGCTCTATGGCAAGAGGGAACTTCTGCCACCTGACCTCCTTACTTTAACGGTAAGCACTATAGTCATTGGAAGATTCGTATGGAAATATACATAAAATCAGTTGACTATAAGGTCTTGCTTGTTATTAAGAAGGACCCTATGAAATTCCTACAACTGAAACAATAAAGAAGGAATGTGACACTCTTAATGTCTTGTCACTCATGAAATGGACGAATACACTGATGAACAAAGCGAAGTTATTCAACTAAACTACAAAGCTGTCAACATCCTCTACAATGCTATCAGTGGCCAGGAATACGAAAAGATATCAAGTCGTGAAACAACAAAGGAAATATGGGACAAGCTGGAAGTTACTAATGAAGGGACTAGTAAATTGAAGAAAGCAGGATCAATCTTATAGTTTATGAGTACGAGTTATTCCAAATGAAACAAGGAGAATCTGTGGAATAAATGTTTGCTAGATTCAGCAAGATTATCGGAGAGCTTAAAGCTCTTGGAAAAATCTATACTAGTGGTGAGCAAATAAGGAAGATCTTGAGAAGTCTTCCAATCATGTGGCAACCAAAAGTTATCAACATAGAGAGTGGTGATCTTAACAAAGTTTCATATGATGAACTCAGAGGTGATCTCATTGCCTTTGAGAAGATTTCATCTCAATTGGAACACTCAGAAAGAAAAGAAGAAAACTGTTGCTTTCAATACCACAGTTGAAGAAGTCGACTATGATCAAGAGGCTGAAGAGGATGAGATTCAGGAACAGTTGGCTTTGATGTCTAGAAATCTAAATGGCTTGATGAACAGAAGAAGATAACTTAGAAAAGGAAAGACCCCATTCAAGTATGATCAGTCAAACTACAAAAGCGAAGGTCGTTGCTATGAATGCGGTAAGAAAGGACACTAACACGACCCGGAATCCGGTTAGGCCGTACGGGCACCCGACATCCTTCTCTAGACCCATCGGGTGAACCCTTATAAATTAAATTAGGAAAATAAATATAACAATTCGTAAATAAGGACAAGACTTAAAACCAAAACACAGACATACAGATACCTCTAAGCTGTACAAAAGAAATTACAGCTGACTACCCAACATACTAGGTTTAGGGCTATCCAGACTAGACATCTAAGAGTACAAAGAAAACAGATACCTCCTGAAGAGAGCAAAATGCAACTGAAATGATAACCGATAAACTGGTGGCCATTCAGAATAAAAGCTGGCTCACCCTGACAGCTGAAGTCGTCTTCGCTCCTTCACAACGTGGCGAACTCAATCCTGGAGCGAACCTGCCGAAACGAAATAGATAGACAAAAACAAACAACAAACAAGGGTGAGTCAAAAGGACTCAATAAGTGGGGCAGACTAGCCACCTCAAAAAATAGGATAGCTAGCCAGGGAGAAGAAACACGTAAACTAAATTCCTTTTATTTAAATTATAAAAAGGCAGAGCCAGATAATAACTAGAAACACGCATGGAATTACAAACTCATTAACAACCAGTAACGTAAGATAGCCAGAACATATAGGTATCCCGAACATATCGACAATCAGAAATACATCCTGTTGCGGCGTGCAACCCGATCCATATAATTATCCTGTTGCGGCGTGCAACCCCGATCCATATATTCATACCGTCGCGGCGTGCAAACCGATCCATATATTTATACGTCGTGGCGTGCAACCCGATCCATATATTTATACCGTTTCGGCGTGCAACCCGATCCATAAATTCATCCTGTTGCGACGTGCCATCCGATCCCCGCAACCCAGAATACGAGCCAGAAATATATAGGCAAATAAGCAATGCACGTAGAAGCAGAACAGTAGTTATGTACCACAAGTCTACAAAATGGTATGAAATGAAATGAAATGAGATGAGATGAAATGAAATCTGATGCAAAGGGTCACATGTGCCAAATAAATGGAGCAGAATCCTCCTGCTCCGAGGGCGGAATCCTCCTACCCTCAATATGATGCAATGGAGCGGAATCCTCCTGCTCCAAGGGCGGAATCCTCCTACCCTCAATATGATGCAATAGAGCGGAATCCTCCTGCTCCGAGGGCGGAATCCTCCTACCCTCAATATGATGCAATGGAGCGGAATCCTCCTGCTCCGAGGGCGGAATCCTCCTACCCTCAATATGATGCAATGGAGCGGAATCCTCCTGCTCCGAGGGCGGAATCCTCCTACCCTCAATATGATGCAATGCATAACCAGAAATGTAATACATACGAATACGGTGTGATGCAATAATAACCCTTTCACCAGCGTGGGACTCTCATCGACAGCTGGGAAGTATATATCAACTCACACCCAGGGTACAATGCTCAGATCCTCAATGCAATACCAACAATAGGACATAACATATAATATATAATGTAAATCCAAAGCTAAGGCGTAATGAGTACGCCTATCGGCAGCTACACACGTAAGGAATACGTGGTAGAAAATCCACGAGGCCAGGTGCCTCCAAAGAAATGGATATAAACACTTACCTTGTTACAAAGTTAGTACATCCACTCAATAACCACTTGTCCTTTGGTTCCATTGCCAAATGATCCTACTGTGTTCAATAAGCAGAAAAATATATCACATTAGACTAAAGGCTTCATTCCTCACTTCTTAGGGCAATCCAGGTAGGAACCTGATACCCTATTCGCATACGCAATACGCAGGCCAGGCCTATATACGGGGTTTAAGGTCACATAACCAAACCCCAAATAAATTACATCTATATGTTGCCTGTAACCCACTGAGTACAAATATATAATTAATTTCATTATCGGGGTCCATTTGACCCTTTAAACTATTAATTGAACTTATTAATACGATGTCTAATATTCCAAGTTTTACCGTTAAAATATATTAAAACACACGTAATAAACTCAAATAATATATTAGGATCATTACCTGAATATCTCAGGGTGAAAATTCTACTTTTCTCCGACCCCTTTTCTCATTTTCTGGCATTTTTCTCTTATTTTCCCTGTTAAAATTTCACGCCTCACTTTCTGTTCATATTCTCTGTTTCTGGAAATTTAAGCTTGTAATTGAGCTTATATAAGCTCACTCAGCCGCCATCAAATTTTGGCTTCTTTTTCTTTTTTTGTCCTTTTCCTCTTTTCTTTTTCATTTTCTTTTATTTTCTTTTCTTTTCTTTTCTTTTCGCGATGAAAAATAAAACGGTACCCTATAATATTCGAAATAATTCCAACTTTTGCATACAATTTACACAAAATATATGTAACATACTCGCGAAGGCGGATCTCAAATTGGACTCCTGAAACTCAAGATGCGAATTTAAATGGAAAAGAAGTCAAATTATTTAACTTTCGGCATTTTAGCGGAAACTAGCCGAACAACATCGAAATTCACTTTCGAAAGTTTACAAAAATCACAAATAATCATACGAACCTAATGGCGCTTTCGGATTTCGAATCGGAGCTCATTCGGCAAAAACCGAGCTCGAAATTCTCTTTTTAATATTTATCGCCAATAAAAACTGAAACCTTCTTCCGATGCCTACCAAACGAGGTCTGATTTAGCTCAAATTATACAGTCAGGTCCTAATGGATATTACGAATATTTTAAAATTATCGGCAGGCTAATCGGGGTCCTAACTTTCGAAACGACTGATCGAGGTCGTTTCATTCTCCTCCACTTAAACTCTCGTTCGTCCTCGAACGAGCCTAGATCTAAAGCAAGATTTACGCAGATAACAAGAGAACTTGCACAACCTTCATAAACTACTCTACGAACATTATCTCATAATTACAGAATCAGAGTTATAACATGCACATCAAACTCTTGGATAAAACATATTTGGATAATATGATAACATCATTGCCCAACTTATTCGAACTAAGCCGACCCTTTCTTGATCATGAGAGAGGAGTTCTGTATTTTCGAAACAAAGATACACGAAACTTTGAATAGGTTAACATGATTCAGCCGATAATTATCTCTTCGATATACCTTTCGATATAGAACAGGTCGATGGAACTAAGAATTAGCTTACGCTTCAGCAACGCCTTAGATTTTTAATATGATGATTCGGTATCAATTGGAGGAAGACTCCTCCACTTAAAGCATAAACTCATACAATTAATTTGAATAGAAATAGTCATCCTCGCACAACCTGCTGGATTAAAGAAGACCTAGCTAAAAGCTGAACATAGGCAGACCTAAACTACCAAACTATCCTTTTGAGTTGCCAACTAGCTGCAACTCTTGAGTTCACAACTCCATACCTTTGCCGTAAACACTACCGCCTGATGGATGATACTTCTATACAAAAATTTTGGCAGAGTTTCCCCTGAAACTGGATGATCCGCAAAACAGAACCAGCGCTATACTATACACGGGAATGGATACCCGGATAAACTGATATCCAAAACAATAATATGCCTACCCGGCTACAATAACACGTACTCTGGCTCAACACAGGGAACGTCACATATGGCTACCAATCGCCCAAGCTTACTAGTGCCGGATGAAGAAGAAATGGAAATGGATCGAGGATAGAAATAATTAGAACTTCGAGAAGCTCATCTTTTTATTTGCTTGGCTCCCAGAGCTACACTACTTCCGAGTCAGGCTGACCAAAGAACCGCAATTGAAGAAATAGACATTAAATGAGCTTTATAAAACAAAATCTATGTCAATTTAATCTCCCCATAAGAAGGAAACTCTAACAATTTACCAGAAACTCCTTTATAACCCAGACAAGCTCATAGGATAACATGATTTTATTAGCGTTTTGAACCAAAAGGAAACACATAGATCGAGCATTACTTACTAGCCACTTTACACCGGAAGAAACAACGACACTTCCTAATGGTGACGAATAAGAGTCCCACCATCCTACCAACACTGATTTCCAAGGAGAGAGGTAAAATGACTTGACATAATAACACAAAGGTGGCATAACAGGATGCCAAGCAGGCAATAGCAATACTCACCGTCAAATCTCTTATATTTAGATCAGATAAACTAGTGGGGTCTCATAAATACCAAGAATAAATTGTATCAGAAACTCACCCCTCTACCGCAACTGATTCTTAATTACGACAATATCCAAGGAAACCGTCGAAACATGATAAGACACACCATTTCTAGATCGATCGGAAAGATAAATCTTACTTACAGATAAGGGAAGAAGAAACACATGGGTCTACTATATCGGATGCCTCAGCATCCTGCCAGACTAGCAGTTTATAGAACTGCCTCTGCAGCTGAGTCGAGCCACTACCCTGATAATTACTTCTAGAAGAACCACTACCACCACGCTCTCGACCTCAACTGGATGGTGGCATTTCTCTGATTGATTAAAATTTAAATGAAATTCCTGCGACGGTGCAGGTGCCTGAGGGCAAGAAGAAGGACAATTGTCTACTTGTTGGAGTAAGGAAAAACCCCTCAAAGGACAACCAGACTCATGACAATGATAACACCCTTTTCGCTAAAAATGGAAACTAGACAGATTGTTGATGGCTATAAAGAGAAAGCTAAGTCTAATCTTGATGAACTACCCGCGCACTTTGAAAATTGCGCTCTACAAGCTGAGATAACCTGGCAGGTGACCTCCCAAAATAATCAGAACTCTTACCTCCAAATGAGGTACCATGGTTGCCCACTAGGGCCACGGGATCTTTTGCTCTCCCTCTTTAACTCTTCCCGCTCTAATTTATGGTATGCCTCGTACTTCCGAGCAATATCAACAACGACATCAAATGAAGTCCCAACCTCAATTTTTCGAGCCATCTGGGATCTCAAGGAAGGAGAACAATCATCAATAAATCTTTGAATCTCTCGAAAGGCTCATGGACTAGTTCTAATGCATATCCAGTCATTCTATAGAATTCAATCTCATATTCTGAAACACCAACAGGCTAACCGACAGGCTACCCTGTCCAATCCACTCGGACTGGCAACATTTTTCATCTTGTTCGCTACTCGAAAGGAACTTTTCCACGAATCTAGAAGAAAAATCGAACAAAGTTGGCTAATAAAGAGCAGTCCACCAATTCAACACTGGACCTCTGAAACTGGAAAACAGAATAATCGACACCATACCGCTCGATATAACAAGAGCCCGAAGGATATGCTGACATCATTTTATTTTTTTAAAAAAAACTTACACAGGGATTATCTAATGCATTGCTTGGGAATATCAGGATGTTCAATCGCGTAAAATAATATACCCTCTTTAGGCACTCGGACCGAACTGTTACCTCGGCTAGCTAACCAGCCAGAACAATTGGTGGCGCAACACATGTTGCATTTGGAACATATTTTACTAGGGAAATATTAAGAACTGGAATAGGAGCTCCCTGATACCGAACGTCCACATCTGCAGCAACCTTATAAGCTGCCTAGTGAATAATAGGTTTTTGCGGTATCTGCGTGCCAAGATACTCGTAAAAGCATCGTAAAGAGCCAAGGGAACCACAAGGCCCTGCTCCCTGGCCCATCGCGAGCTCGTACAGCTGGGACCTCCGTAACTAGATCGTTAGCACGATCAAAAACTCTTGGGCTTCTTCAGTGCTAGCCC
The DNA here is from genome assembly GCA_029990575.1 of Petunia axillaris subsp. axillaris. Taxonomy (NCBI): domain Eukaryota; kingdom Viridiplantae; phylum Streptophyta; class Magnoliopsida; order Solanales; family Solanaceae; genus Petunia; species Petunia axillaris. The sequence continues at coordinate 47,633,596 of JARKNS010000002.1, read as the reverse complement.
CAGGCTAGACTGCTTCGTCTTGAACTCATACCGTTTGCTGATTCGTTGCACGAAGGTTCACAATTACCATGAAGGAATTAACGAAACTACTTTTGAATCCTAGACCGACGCACGATAAGAAATAAAGGAAGTGAAACTTCCTAAATGCCATCATAGCCTCTCGTAGATAAGTACGGACGTCTACGTACCCATCAACGAGACTCTACTAGACACTGTCTTAGTCTGGATAGACTCTAAACCTGGCTCTGATACCAACTGACACGACCCGAAATCCGGTTAGGCCGTGCGGGCACCCGACATCCTTCTCTAGACCCGTCGGGCGAACCCTTATAAATTAAATTAGGAAAATAAATATAACAATTCGTAAATAAGGACAAGACTTAAAACAAAAACACAGACATACAGATACCTCTAAGCTGTACAAAAGAAATTACAGCTGACTACCCAACATACTAGGTTTAGGGCTATCCAGACTAGACATCTAAGAGTACAAAGAAAACAGATACCTCCTGAAGAGAGCAAAATGCAACTGAAATGATAACCGATAAACTGGTGGCCATTCGGAATAAAAGCTGGCTCACCCTGACAGCTGAAGTCGTCTTCGCTCCGACACAACGTGGCGAACTCAATCCTGGAGCGAACCTGCCGAAACGAAATAGATAGACAAAAACAAACAACAAACAAGGGTGAGTCAAAAGGACTCAATAAGTGGGGCAGACTAGCCACCTCAAAGAATAGGATAGCTAGCCAGGGAGAAGAAACAGATAAACTAAATTCCTTTTATTTAAATTATAAAAAGGCAGAGCCAGATAATAACTAGAAACACGTATGGAATTACAAACTCATTAACAACCAGTAACGAAAGATAGCCAGAACATATAGGTATCCCGAACATATCGACAATCAGAAATACATCCCGTTGCGGCGTGCAACCCGATCCATATAATTATCCTGTTGCGGCGTGCAACCCGATCCATATATTCATACCGTCGCGGCGTGCAAACCGATCCATATATTTATACGTCGTGGCGTGCAACCCGATCCATATATTTATACCGTTGCAGCGTGCAACCCGATCCATAAATTCATCCTGTTGCGACGTGCAACCCGATCCCCGCAACCCAGAATACGAGCCAGAAATATATAGGCAAATAAGCAATGCACGTAGAAGCAGAACAGTAGTTATGTACCACAAGTCTACAAAATGGTATGAAATGAAATGAAATGAGATGAGATGAAATGAAATCTGATGCAAAGGGTCACATGTGCCAAATAAATGGAGCAGAATCCTCCTGCTCCGAGGGCGGAATCCTCCTACCCTCAATATGATGCAATGGAGCGGAATCCTCCTGCTCCGAGGGCGGAATCCTCCTACCCTCAATATGATGCAATAGAGCGGAATCCTCCTGCTCCGAGGGCGGAATCCTCCTACCCTCAATATGATGCAATGGAGCGGAATCCTCCTGCTCCGAGGGCGGAATCCTCCTACCCTCAATATGATGCAATGGAGCGGAATCCTCCTGCTCCGAGGGCGGAATCCTCCTACCCTCAATATGATGCAATGCATAACCAGAAATGTAATACATACGAATACGATATGATGCAATAATAACCCTTTCACCAGCGTGGGACTCTCATCGACAGCTGGGAAGTATATATCAACTCACACCCAGGGTACAATGCTCAGATCCTCAATGCAATACCAACAATAGGACATAACATATAATATATAATGTAAATCCAAAGCTAAGGCGTAATGAGTACGCCTATCGGCAGCTACACACGTAAGGAATACGTGGTAGAAAATCCACGAGGCCAGGTGCCTCCAAAGAAATGGATATAAACACTTACCTTGTTACAAAGTTAGTACATCCACTCAATAACCACTTGTCCTTTGGTTCCATTGCCAAATGATCCTACTGTGTTCAATAAGCAGAAAAATATATCACATTAGACTAAAGGCTTCATTCCTCACTTCTTAGGGCAATCCTGGTAGGAACCTGATACCCTATTCGCATACGCAATACGCAGGCCAGGCCTATATACGGGGTTTAAGGTCACATAACCAAATCCCAAATAAATTACATCTATATGTTCCCCGTAACCCACTGAGTACAAATATATAATTAATTTCATTATCAGGGTCCATTTGACCCTTTAAACTATTAATTGAACTTATTAATACGATGTCTAATATTCCAAGTTTTACCGTTAAAATATATTAAAACACACATAATAAACTCAAATAATATATTAGGATCATTACCTGAATATCTCAGGGTGAAAATTCTACTTTTCTACGACCCCTTTTCTCATTTTCTGGCATTTTTCTCTTATTTTCCCTGTTAAAATTTCACGCCTCACTTTCTGTTCATATTCTCTGTTTCTGGAAATTTAAGCTTGTAATTGAGCTTATATAAGCTCACTCAGCCGCCATCAAATTTTGGCTTCTTTTTCTTTTTTTGTCCTTTTCCTCTTTTCTTTTTCATTTTCTTTTATTTTATCTTATTTTCTTTTCTTTTCGCGATGAAAAATAAAACGGTACCCTATAATATTCGAAATAATTCCAACTTTTGCATACAAGTTATACACAATATATGTAACATACTCGCGAAGGCGGATCTCAAATTGGACTCCTGAAATTCAAGATTCGAATTTAAATGGAAAAGAAGTCAAATTATTTAACCTTCGGCATTTTAGCGAAAACTAGCCGAACAACATCGAAATTCACTTTCGAAAGTTTACAAAAATCACAAATAATCATACGAACCTAATGGCGCTTTCGGATTTCGAATCGGAGCTCATTCGGCAAAAACCGAGCTCGAAAATCTCTTTTTAATATTTATCGCCAATAAAAACTGAAACATTCTTCCGATGCCTACCAAACGAGGTCTGATTTAGCTCAAATTCTACAGACAGGTCCTAATGGATATTATGAATATTTTAAAATTATCGGCACGCCTATCGGAGTCCTAACTTCCGAAACGACTGATCGAGGCCGTTTCAGACACATTGCCAACAACTACCTTAAATCTAAAAGAAAAGGAAGAAACATATCATATGCTGCCTGGAGTGATGATGATACATCTGAAAAGGATCAAGAGGAAGCAGCCAACATTTGCTTCGTGGCATCCGACAAATCGACCAGTAGCAGCATTCCATCAAATGATTCAAGCAAGGTATATTGTGAATTCTGTATTGAAAACTCTAGAAATCTAGATGAAATGCTTGATGAACATGAAAAGGCTCTAAAGAAAATTAAAAAACTAAGTAAGGAGAAGGAGGAATGGGAGATGAAGCTAGAAGTGGTTGAAACTGAAAATGAGTCTTTAAAAGAAGAAATTGACCAACTAAAACTCAGGTTAAATGGTTTTCGAAAATCTACTAGCCACAGTTCTGTCAGATCTAAGAACTCTTACAGATCTAAGGGTAAGCAACCTGTTAAATCCACAACCTCTGCTTCATCTGTCACTCAACCTCAAAATGTACCTATATGTTATTATTGTGGTGAACCTGGACACGTGTACCATAAGTGCAAAAGAAGAAATCCAGAGAAGTGGATTTGGAGACCCAAAATAAAAAATAGGCTAAAACCTTTAAAGCTAACCCCCAATGACCCAAGCAAGCTTGGGTACCTAAAACTGCTTAAAAATCTTGTTTTGCAGGGACACCATAAGAAATCTAGCAAAATGGGAAATTGATTTCTAGATAGTGGATGTTCCCGACATATGACCGGTGATAAACAACTTTTCAAATCTGTCACATCTATTGATGGAGGATCAATAAAGTTCGGAGGAGATGCTAAAGAAAAAATCATAGGAATTGGAATTATTGCATTAAGTCCCTCATGTGATATAAAGGAAGCCTTCCTGGTTAATGGACTCAAACACAATCTTCTAAGTATCAGTCAACTATGCGATGATGGATACAAGGTAAATTTTGAATTTAGTAGATGCATCATTCACGATAACAAAGGTAATGTTGTTCTTTTTGGCTCAAGAGAAAATAATATATATGTCCTGAACAATGGTAAAGCTTCGTCAGGTAAACAACTATGTCTTGCAACCATAACAAATGATCCCTGCACATGGCATAGAAAACTAGGACATGCACGTATGTTTTTAATTGAGAAACTTTCAAAACATGACTTGGTTATTGGTCTGCCCAATCTAAATTTTTCAAACGATCATATTTGTGATGCATGTCAGTTAGGAAAACAAACTAGAATTTCTTTTAAAGGAAAAGATATAGTTTCTACTTCAAAACCGCTTGAACTACTTCACATGGATTTATTTGGCCCTACCAGAACTGCCAGCATTGATAGTAAAAGATATGCTTTTGTTATAGTTGATGATTATTCTCATTTTACATGGGTTATATTTTTATCTCACAAAGATGATGCATTTAAAAGTTTTGAAGTATTTTGCAAGAAAGTTCAAAGAGAAAAGGGATACTTCATATCTACTATCAGGAGTGATCATGGAGGAGAATTTGGAAGCAAGACATTCGAAGAATATTTCAATTCACATGGATTTACTCACAATTTCTCTTCACCTCGAACTCCTCAACAAAGCGGAGTAGTAGAAAGAAAGAACCGAACCCTCCAAGACATGGCAAGAACTATGTTAGTCGAACACTCCCTTCCAAATTAGTTTTGGACAGAAGCGGTAAGTACTGTTTTTCATATTTTAAACAGGTGTCTTATTCGTCCCATCCCTAAAAAGACTCCTTATGAACTCTGGAAAAGTAAGCGTCCTGACATAAGCCATTTCCATTCATTTGGCTTTAAATTTTTTATTCATAATAATAGAAAGGATAATCTTGGCAAGTTTGACCCACGGAGTGGTAAAGGTATATTCCTAGGTTACTCCACCACAAGTAGGTCATATAGAGTTTAACAAAAAAATATTATCTGTCGAAGAGTCAGTGCATGTGGTATTTGATGATTCTTTGACCAGTGCCGAGAAACGAAGTGATGTAGAGGAAGAAGAAAATATTTCAACCCAGCTGAAGGATTCAGAAGAATCAATTACTACTGCAGAGCATCAAAAGACAGAGTCACAGGAAATTGCAGAGTCAACTCCAGCATCAAATTCACCTAAGTCGACTATCCTGACAGATCTCAAAGACTCAGAAGTAGTTGTTCCAAATGAGTGGACAAGTGACCCCAACTATCCTCAGAAATATATCATCGGAGATCCAAGGAAAGGTATGAAAACTAGAAATTCTCATAAATCTAACCTTGTTTTTATCTCACAGATTGAACCCAAGAAAGTCAATGAAGCACTTCAAGATGAATCATGGGTTCAAGCTATGAAAGAGGATCTCGATAAATTTGAGAAAAATCAAGTGCGGAAGCTGGTTTCCAGACCCAAAGGAAAATCAGTAATTGACACAAAATGGGTCTTTTGAAACAAGCTAAATGAGGAAGGTAAAGTGGAAAGAAAGAAGGCTCATCTAGTTGCTCAAGGATATTCCCAGACGGAAGGAGTCGACTATGACGAGACATTCACTTCAGTTGCTAGACTTGAATCTATTCGCATGCTACTAGCTTATGCATCTTTCAAAAGGTTCAAACTGTTTCAAATGGATGTTAAAAGTGCCTTTTTAAATGGTTTTATAAAAGATAAAGTCTATGTTAAAAAACCTCCAGGTTTTGAAAATAGTGAAACACCTCATCATATTTTTAAACTGCCAAAAGCTCTCTATGGTCTCAAACAAGCTCCCAGAGCTTGGTATGAAAGAGTAAGCTCATTTTTGCTCAATCATAGTTTTTCAAGAGGTAAAAGTAACAAAACTCTTTCTATTAAAAAATCTTCATAAGGTATCTTAATTATACAAATATATGTGGATGATATTATTTTTGGCAGCACTAATTCCGTTTTGTGCAAGAATTGTTAAGCCTTAATGCAGGGAGAATTTGAGATGAGCATGATGGGCGAACTCACATTCTTCCTAGGACTTCAAATCAAACAGTGTAATGACAGAATCTTTGTTTGTCAATCTAAATACACTAAAGAGCTAATCTTGAAGTTTGGTATGAATGAAACTAATCCTGCCAAAACTCCCATAAGCCCTGCCACACATCTGGTAACCGACAAAAAAGGTACAAGTGTCAATGCTTCCCACTATAGAGGTATGATTGGATCACTATTATACTTAACTGCTAGTCGACCAGACATCATGTTCTCAATATGTAACTGTGCTCGTTTTCAGTCAGCTCCTAAAGTTTCTCACCTAACAGCTGTTAAAAAGATCATTCGATATCTTATTGGAACCATGTCCTATGGACTATGGTATCCATGCACTAATAATTTTGATCTAATTGGTTTCTCAGATGATGATTATGCAGGAGATAGAGTAGATCGTAAACGTACTAGTTGTGCAAGTTTTTTTCTTGGAAAATCTCTTATTTCATGGCATAGTATGAAACAGGATTCCACAGCTCTCTCTACCGCTTAATCGGAATATGTTGCCTTGGGCCATTATTGCACTCAACTTCTTTGGATGACAACTCAATTATCTCATTATGATTTATTTTTTAATCCTATTCCTATGTTGTGTGACAATACTAGTGCCATATAGCTATCATATAATCCTGTTGATCATTCTAGAACCAAGCATATAGATGTTTGCTATAATTTCATTAGAGATCATGTTCAAGAGGGAGACATAGACATTGCATTTGTTAGCACTGATTTTCAACTTTATGATATTTTTACAAAACCTCTCCTAGAGGAAAGATTTTGCACTTTGAGGGATTTGCTAGGCATAATCCCAGATCCTTGTTAAAAGTCTTTCTAAACCTTGTATACTATCGCCTTATTTGTTTAATTTTTTTGGTCTTATTTGCATCATTTCAAGGTAACTAAATTATGATTAATAATTCTTTTGTCTGAGCATTTAATTTGAATATTTATTCCTTTTTAAGCCCAGCCTTTAAGTTTACATCATTATTACACGTCATAAAGTCATTATTATGCCTTACAAGTTGCTTTAAGTTTGAAAGGTTTGTCAGGCGGCGTGGCATCGGTTCCCGAGACTCTGTATCGTCCTTTCATATCACGTCTACTCCCTCTGCAGCCCTTCATTTCACACAAAACCTTCCCTCTTCCTCTACCTCCCTTTAAAACACACGGAACTACCTTACACCCTTCACATTCCCAACCTTTCTCTCTTCAACTTCCCACTCAAATGGCTAGAAAAACCACCATCTCCGCTTGTTGCAACCAGCTCACTAAAACAAAAACCACCCACAAATTCCACCACTCCTGTCCAAGTAGAATCCGACCACTCAGAAAACACAATGTCCAACTATAGCACCTCTGTTGAAAACCCTTGCCCTAACAAAAAATCCAGAAAAGGCCCACGCACAATGATGATATTGAGTTTGTGAAAAGACCCAAAAAGGAATTTTTCCTTGCTGATTTAGATGATACTCTTGATTTCTAGGATGCCTCTGCTCATGCAAAACTTGATGCCATTAAAGACAAACCTCTGGCGCATGGAAGAATTGTTGATTTGGAATCCATGGAATCCCTAAATAGTGACCTCAAGCCTCTGTTCCTTGGTCAGGATTGGATCAATTTCTTCTCTACTGACTGTGTTGACATTCCTGAGGACCTGGTAAGGCTATTTTATGAAAATCTTCGCCCCTGCTCCTCTGAAGGCTTTGAAACCATGGTGCTTAATACTAAAATTATTATTACCAAAACACTACTAAAAATAAGGCATTTTCAGACCGAAATTTCGGACCGAAATTCGGTTGGAGCACGTTGTCCGACCGACGCGGTGGGATAATTCATCGAATTATAATTTTTTTTTTTTACTTTTAGCCGACCGCCGCGGTCGGACAATAATTAAAATTTTTTGTCCGACCGCAGCGGTCCGAGTGCGGTCGGTGGGCAGTAAGTATACCAGCACGGGCATACAGCCCGTTTTTCATTTCACCCAAAACCCATTTCTCTCTCTTTCGCCCCTTTCTTTCTTTCTCCATTCAACCCGATTCCAAAGCCAAATCCAACCCAAATCTATTAAAAAACTACTCTTAATCTCTTAATTCCATTCCTCTATAACTTGGTAAGTTTAATTTTCATAGTTTTCTTCAATTTTTCCCCAAATCCGAAACCCTAACTTTTTTATCTATTTTTTTTGTAGTTCTTCCATCTATCAAAGTTGGGGATTGTACATTAGTGGTGGTGGAGTACAAAACCATCCCTTGAGGTGAGTTTTATGATGAAACACCAATTTTTTTTTTTAAATTTAATTTTAGCTCGTTTTTTATCATTTTTTCCTATGTTTGAATTTTAGCTCTTGAAATTAATCCATGACATAGTAGTTGCTATTTGGTTGTGAATAGGTTACATTGTGTTGTTGTTTGGTTTGGGAATTGTTGAAGCTAGTTTGACATTTTTGTTGGTATTGTTAAAATTAGGTTGATTGAAAAATTGGGTGTTGTTAAAAAATGATTGGGTTATTGAATGCACATTTAGAAGATTCTATGGTTGGAAAGTAACACTTTGAATGAGTTGTTTTAGTGAAAAAGTTGGTGTTCCATTGAGAATAGTACACTTTGAATAGGTTGTTCTTGATGGGTTCCTTTAGTAGTGTTGTTGTTGTTGAATGTTGTTAATAGTGTTGTTGTTGTTGTTGTTGTTGTTGTTGTTGTTGTATTGCTTTGAGATAGAATTGTTGGTGTATAGTGTAGTTTGGTAGTTAGATTCTTTGAGGCATTTCATCAAATAAGTGGTGAGCAACAACTAAGTTGAATAGTTTGCAAATAGTTTTAGATTACTCCAACTAAGTATAGATAAGTAAATAGTTTTATCATTTTGAATTATAAATAGATATAAGTTGCAAACGAGAAGTGTTATTAATTACTAAATGAAAATCTTAGAGAACAAATTAGTTAGTAATATAAAAGTAATGTTTGTGTATCAAAGAAATGTTTGTTTAAATATTTGCAATTTAATATGCATCTGAAACGTGTAATTTTTGTGTAGATATGGTTAATGAAAGTCGTAGTTGGATGTATAATAGAAATAATCCCGGCCGGCGGGGGATGAGGGCAGAATTTGCAGTAGGTGTTGAAAATTTTATTGAAAAAGCGAAAACACTTGATGATTTTATACGGTGGGGCCAGATTAAGTGTCCTTGTGTAGACTGCCAGTGCATAAAAGGAAAAAATTTGGAAGATGTTGAAATGCATCTTTATAGGAAGGGTTTTATGCCAGATTATTTTGTTTGGGTTTATCATGGAGAGTCTAGGGATGTGGGGGGTGATGTTCATTTTCAAGATGCTTATGTCGGTGGGAGTGGTCCGTTTGTGGAGAATGATCTTGATAATTATCGAATGAACGATATGGTTAATGATGCTTTTGGGATGTACCCAGAGGAGCCATCCCAACCGAGTACATCGCAACCAAATGTTGAGCACATTCCTAATGATGAGGCAAAGCTCTTCTATAAACGGTTGAGGAAGCTAGTCGTCCATTGTACGAAGGCTCAGTGCATTCCAAGTTGTCAGTTGCTGTTAGATTGTTAAGTATTAAATCTGATTTTAGTATATGTCAAGCAGCCATGGATTCCATCATTGACCTTATGAATGATCTCAATCCGACTAACATGGCATTACCAACTAATTATTACCACACTAAGAAGTTGGTTTCCACGTTAGGTCTTTCTGCTCAGAGAATTCATTGTTGTGTCAACGGTTGCATGTTGTTTTATAAGGATGATGCAGAATTAGATAAATGTAAATTTTGTGCGGAGCCTCGTTACAAGCCGGTTTTAAACCCTAAAAAGAAGCCGGTACCCGTCAAGTCGATGCATTACTTACCCCTTATACCTAGGTTAAAGAGGTTGTATGCGTCGATGAGTTCTGCTCCTCATATGAGATGGCACCATGATCGTACGAAACAGCCAGGCATTCTAAACCATCCGTCAGATGGTCAGGCATGGAAACATTTTGATCAGGTGTAGCCAGGCATTGCGACTCAGGCATCCGGGTGTGGTAGCAGTACCCCAGCTGAAATGACACTAGAGGAGGAAACCGCACTATGGTTGGAGGTGAATGGCGGAGTAAAGAAGGGAAGTGCTTACGGCCTTGGATCGCAGTATGCCTCAGAACGTCTAAATCCAGGTTTTGGCTCTTACACTCCTCCTGCTAGTTCAATTGATCCCTCGGTGGAAGCCTCTTTGCGCAATGAAATCGAAGAGCTTAGGAGAAAGAGTGAAGAAGACCGTTTGCGCAATGAAGAAAATTTGAGAGTCATGCGGGAAATGATGCAGAACATTATGTGTGGTGGTGCGGACAAGGGAACGAAGGGCAAGGGCAAGGGCAAGGGCAAGGGCAAGGGCAAGAGCAAGAGCAAGAGCAAGAGCCGGGGGAAAGGCAAGAGCAAACGTCAATACAGCTCTGAGTCGGGTTCTGAGTCGGGTTCTGAGTCGGGTGCTGAGTCTAGTTCTGAGGCAACGGAGTAGTGATAATGGACTGTTGATGTATTAGACTTGTTTTAGACATGTTTTAACTTGTTTGGATCACTATTCGGATTGGATATGTTATGCAAAAATGTTAAACTTTCTATTTAAAGGCAATAAGCCTTGTTTAGACTATTATTAAGGCTTGAGAAGCTTTATCTTCTTCTGGGTGCTGTTTTTTCTGTTTTTTACAGGTGGTGTAGCTCTAATTGCAGGTTTTTTATTGCAGGTATTACACTGCCTACCGACCGCAGCGGTCCGAAAGCGGTCCGAAATTTGGCAATTATCAGCCTAGAAATAAGCAATTTCCCACCGCAGCGGTCGCCTGGCCCACCGCTGCGGTCGCCTGGCCCACCGCTGCGGTCGCCCAGTTTTCCAGTTTTTGTGCAATCTCCCACCGCTGCGGTCGCCCAGTTCAACATTATTTTTTCCACCTATAAACTGGGCGACCGCCGTCCGACCGTGATGCGGTCCGACGTCCGACCGCGGCGGTCGGAAGGCTGTGAGCGACCACTACTTAGCCGACCGCCTTGTTAGGTCGGACAACGGTCGCCTAGCCGACCGTTGTCCGACCGTATAGGCGGTCGGAAAAGCCCTGATTTTTAGTAGTGAAACAATCTTGTGTTACATTTTAGGCTGTAAGTTTTCTAGCTACTCTGACTTCTTTAAAAATTCCTGGCCATCTGATTTTGAAGTGACTTTTGAACAAGCCAAAGCATGTTTGTGTGAAAAGTCTGGTGAAGTCCCTGAAGGGCAACGTGGTCCTTTAGATTTATTTTGAAGTTCGTGTTCTTGCTCATATGGTTGGTACCACTCTCTTACCCAGAACTGGTTCCCTTAGTTCTCTTTCTCAACGTAATACCTTAATTGTCTACTGCCTGATTACTAAAAAGAAGTTAGACTTGGCTGCTTGGATTATTGAGTACATGCTTGAAAGTGTCGCAGAATGTGCCTCTCTACCCTATGGATTAATCATTACTCGTTTCTTGTATTTTTATCGTGTTGACATCTCTGTTTGGAAACATGCTCTATGACTGCTTGCTATAACTCTCATGCTTTTCCCTCAATGGGTTATGTTCGTGTTGAGGGTGTTTGGGTTCGCAAGGAAAATAGGAATCCCAAACCTATCAGTGATCAAACTGGTCCCTCTAAGTCTGCAATTCCTACTGTTATTAATGAATCTTCTGAGAAATTTAAGAAAGACCTTAGAGATCTCAATGACCTGCTGCTCAGTTTTCATTTCAAGAGTGACAAAGCCACTGAGGAATTCAATGAACTCAAAATGGATGTTGGTAAATTCTCTCTTAAACTGGACAATGTTGTGACTCACTCTGCCGCTGCTGTTAGACAGGTTCATACCAGGATTGATGCAGTCTCCACTGATGTTCAAGCTCGCATTGATGCAATGTCTAGGGATATGCAAACCAAACTTGATAGGATGACTGACAATGTTGTGAACACTCTAACATATTTTCTTGCCCCTCGTTAAAATTTCCTACTACTAAATTTTTTTTTGCTGGGTCTGTAATATTTGAATGGTTGGACCATCTTATGTGTTTGCTGTGCCCCCTGCTCTTTTTTGCTAATGCCAAATGGGGTGATAAAACTTAAAGACTTTGGCTCTATTCCGCATGTAATTATATGACTGCATGTAATTATGATTGCATATTAAACTTGCAAGACCTTCTTCAGTTGTCTTTTTAAAGTTGCAGGCGGCACACACTCAGGGGGAGCTAATTATCAACTATAGATCACATAGCCAACTAAGACTAACTAGGAAAGAATCAATGTAGTTGTTTTTCTCTTTAAGTTGTAGGTGGCACACACTCAGGAGGAGCCAACTATGAAATACAGAAGTCGACTATCCCTCAAATAGGAAAGTATCCCTGCACATCCTCCTTTATTATTTGTCATCATAAAAAAGGGGGAGATTGTTGAGTTTAAGTTTTGATATTGGCAAAAGGACATACTACTAATGAATGGCAAATATATCGCAAGTATATCAAGGATGGCAAGGAGAAGAACTTGGATGATTTGGAAGAAGACCTGAAATGGAAAGAAACATATTTGGCCTTTATGATGGAACAGTTAACTGTGCAAGGTCCTGATCTGGAGCACTAATCTTCGGAAACTTGTTCCCATCAGCTCTTACCTTATTCTCAAAGGTATTAATATCTTTTGAGAATCAAATCTCTTGGGTCAATCTCTCTCTTTCCCTTAATTTACGCCAATCAGATCTCTTCTCAAGGAAAGACATATAAGATATTCTCTTTGATTCATGCTATTCAAATCAGCACCGTATCAATCAAGAGCAACGGGTAAATCTGGATATGCACTATATATTTGTGGTCTGCTGAAGAATGGCTCACGCTTCTACTTACAATCTACTTTCTCTCTAAGTCTTTTACTTGTTATATTCAATATATTCTTGAGAGTCTACGAGTGATCGAAAGAAAAGAAAGAGAGTTCTTGTAGAGACGTAATAGTTGTGTCATAGAAGTTGGTCTGATCATCTATATATCAGACAAGATCGTTGTTGGTGAGCGAGGAGTGAAAACCATCAGTGAAGGCCGTTTTTTATTAATGACAAACCATAAGTGTACACAAACTTTTGAAAGAGCTTAAGAGAGAGACCCTCCCTTGTGACCCAAGGGGACTGGATTAGGAACCATTTGATTCTTAACCAGTATAAATCACTATGTCCAGTGCATTTACTTTATTGTCTTTTATTTTGCAAAGTTATTTTGATTATCGCCTAAGTCGACTAATATCCTGATAAGTCAACTGATTTATTAAAACTGGACGATTCACCCCTCCTCTTGTGCTTTCATTATATACTTTTCCACAAGTTTCAAAACTCTCCCACAAGTTTTTTTTATTTTTAAACAAGTCTCCGACCCTCACTTAACCGCACTTAATAGTTTTGCCCAACAAAAATAATTCAAATTTTTTTAAATGGGGAGTTGTGGGGTTCTTTCGATTAGCTCTTCTCTTGTTTCCAGGATGCATGTGAATAGCTGTCAAGCATGCCAATCTCTATAAATAATACTGCCAAAGCAATCCACAGTCCAGCACAATCGAAAGTTTCCAAGTCTAGTTAGTCACTTCATTACCTTAAATAAAAATAATAGTAAGGCTGTAGTCCTGAAAACGTTTTATAATCATGGATAACAGAGACAGCTACAGCTTGAAACAAGATGAAGTAGCTGTAGTCATATGCCCATTAAATCTTCAAAGCCATCTCCGCCAACTTCTTCATTTTGCCTGCCGAATCTGCTCCTATGGTCTCCCCGTCTACTATGTTAGCTTAGCCTCTTCCAACCATCAAGTCAGACACCGTACCACCACCTTAAGTCCTTCGGACATAGCCAAGATCCATTTCCATGATCTCCCAGATATTACTGATCAAGATCCTCCTCCAGATAAAAATATTCCCTTACATATTTGGAATGCTTCTATGCGTTCACGTGAGCCCATTGCGTCCTTCCTTCGAGATATTTCGTCTAAGGCAAGACGAGTTGTTGTTGTTCACGATCTTTTAATGTCCTATAATATTCAGGATGTTTCTTCCTTGCCCAATGCAGAATCCTATGTATTTAATTGCATTAACATTTTTGATATGTACTGTAGTCACTATTCCGCAGTAGCGGGGTTGCCCATTCCACTTGAAGAAGAACTTCTTAAAAGGCTACCCTCTAATGAAGGATGTTATAACATCGATGATGTAATGCACCATTCAAATCTTCTGTCACATTGTAGTGGCATCAGCGCAGGTGATCTCTATAATACAAGCCAAGTAATTGAAGGTCCTGCTTTTATTGATTCAATAGCACATCTTGCAAGCATACAAAACAAGAAGGTATGGACACTGGGACCGGTTCTCACTTCTTTGTCAAAATCTGAAGAACATCATAAGATCCAAAACCACCATCTTTGCCTGGATTGGTTAAACAAACAGCCTCCAAAATCAGTTCTTTATATATCTTTTGGAACGTCAACTTCATTTTCCGATGAACAAATCAAGGAGCTCGCAATGGGATTAGAGCGCAGCAAGCACAAGTTCATATGGGTGTTAAGGAATGCCGATAAAGGAGATCCGGTTACTAATAAATGCGAAGAAAACAGGTCATCACAACTTGAGTTGCCTGAAGGATTTGAGGAAAGAGTGAAAGAGGTGGGCTTAGTTGTGAGGGAATGGGCACCACAAACAGAAATCTTGGCTCATTCGTCCACAGGTGGTTTCATGAGTCATTGTGGGTGGACTTCTTGCTTAGAGAGCATTATTGAGGGGGTGCCAATAGCCGCTTGGCCAATCCAATTTGACCAACCAAAAAATGGTTTCTTAATGACAGAAGTACTGAAAGTAGGCCTGCTTGTTAGGGAGTGGGAGAAAAGGGATGAGCTAGTGACTGCTTCCACCATTGAGAATATAGTGAGAAAGTTATTGGAATCGGAAGAAGGTGACGCTATTAGGAAGAGGGCACAAGAACTAGGAGAGGTGGTAAGGCGTTCCACAGAGGAAGGGGGTGCTTCCCGTATGCAGTTGGAGGCTTTCATCACGCATATCACAAGATAGACAGGGATGGACTAGAAGATCACGGGTTTAACCAGAACTTTCCCACAAACGATGCATTTGTTTTAAGAAATCCTTGTTCTGTATAAACAATTGTTTCCGAACCAGTAATCAAGAAGGGCAACGGTAGAGGACCCATAATATAAACTCAAAATTCTGAATCCACCTCTAGGTGGACTAAATTCGTGGTGCTTCCCCTACGTGTTTTACTGTAAGGTTAAATAAATAAAAATCCTGATGTCGTTTTGAATAAGTTTATTGGAAGAGAGATAAGTGAGGTGTGTTTTGGCATTTGATTTTCTTGTACTTACTGAGAAGTGTGACAGAAAAAGTTAATTCGTTTCTACTGTAAGAAGCCTCAACAAGACTAATGCTCCTAGTTAAATTCTCAACTGTCTAGGCAACTATATTACAACACATCATCCTTCTTCCCAATTTGTTCAAATATTACCTTAAACTTCAGAAATTAATCGTCCAGGCATTTCATTGGATGTTCATTTGGAAAGACATTAATTTACGAAGCATTATACATACTCTTCATTATAAAAAAACTCCAGCTGCCATATTGTATAATTTGTATTTTCGCTTAACATTTTAAATTGTCATGTAAGTGAGACAAGTAGAAAAATAATCACGACCCAATAAATGGTCGCGATAAGAACCAAACGAACCCAAATATTCTTTTACCATAACTCCCGGTTTGGATAAGAATTAAGCACGAGTTAAGGATTACAGCCCAAATACTTAAAAATGTCTATCATATATGGAAAGTGACCATATATTACTTAGCAATAGATTTAAGTCCTTTTCCGTGAGTCATAATGACCATGTTAAAGATATATAAGCCACTAGAAGTTAACTATAAGGAGTCGTTTGGTAGAGAAGTGAGTTATACATGGATTAACAATACATGGATTAGTAATGCAGGGATTCGTAATGTAGGGATTAATAATGCATGAATTGTTTTAAGTCATGTGTTTGGTTCATTGTATTGAAACTGAGATAAATATTGTATAACTTAAACTTGTGTTTGGTTTAAAAGTGCATAAAGTTTTATTTTCAATTATACCCTTGAATTCTTATCCATGTATTAAAAACAAGGGTTTGAGGGTAGGTATTTTAGTCATTTCATTGTTTATCCATGTATTAGTAAACATGGTATTACTAATACCATGATGAGCTAGGTATTAGATAGTACTTGAATCGGTGTATTAATTAATACATGTATTAGTTATCCCAACTTAAAAAACTACCAAACAGTGGATAACATTAAAAAAGTGCTAATACATGTATTAACTAAGCAATACACCATACTAAACGACCCCTAAGTATATTAGTTAGAATAACAATTAGATTTCGGGTGTTGAAATAACAATTAGATATGTAGGATTGGACGTCGAAATATTAAGTATCGAGTTATATTTATCGCGACCGCTTAATTACTTTTACATGGCATAGTTGGGGGTGATCAGTTCGTCTCATTTGATATCCCCGAGTTGATTGAGGAAATTAAACGTTGTGCTTTCAAGAACTCCACTTGAGATTTATTTGATTCTATAACTTGTTGAAATAATTTTGGCAAGTCTTCCAAATTCTCTTCACCAGCATGAATGTAATGTGTTAATAATGTATCTGTTTGTAATCTGAAATAAATGACACATTCTAGTTATTCCGTTAGATCTATAAAATTGCTTCAATGCCAGTTTGTTGTACAAATGACCTCCACCTTAACATTGTGTATATATGCCCAATATGGGTTACTTTGCGCCTCTGCTACTAAAATCGGACAAAGATTAGTAATTGTTTAGACCGAATAATTCTGTAACAGTGGCGAAAATCTATGGCCGTTGAGCTCCAAAGCGAATCCCCATTTTATCAGAGGCGAGCCAACTTAAACTTCCAACTGGAGTCGGAGCAGATGTGTGGGAACTTCGACTCTATAATGTCTAGTCTTGTCATAGCTAGCAAACATAGAATGGGCAGTCGAGCGACTTAATAATAGTTGGCCAAATACATGCATAGACCTTAAACTTGTCTATAAATTTCACCTAGGCACCTAAACTCAACCTCTACCCACTTGAACACTTAAACTACACCAAAATTGTTTTATTTAGACACTTTTGCTCCAACAAGCAACAAAATAAGGTGTGTGTTAGTCACACGCTGATGACACGGAAGCTCGGGACGGAGCCGTATGAGGCGGAAGTCTCACGTACGGTTCTTTGAGAAGGCATTGTTGTTAGGCAGCAACTCTTCGAATCTAACACATGGCTCTTGGCTCAATTAATTAAGTAATTAATTCTTCTTTTAAAAAAAAGGCATTTTCTTCCACCATTCCCATCCGGCTTAATTTCACCGGTGGTCACTGAACTATTGTTTCATTACTACAAAGTCACTTTTGTTTCATTTGTTACCCAAAAGTCACTCAACTTTGCTCCGGTCTACAACAAAGTCACTCAAACCGGATTTTGTTTAAAACTTGCCGGAAAAATGATGTGGCATCATTAACTAAAAATAATTTTCTTAATTAGTTTTTCATTTACTAATCTAATTCGTTAACCTATTATTCTTTTTCAACCCAACCCAAACCCATTTCACCACTTCTTTTTTGCCACATTATGCCAAGGAGCCAGATTAGAAATATATTTCAACTAACTGAAGATTAACAGGACAATCTAGTTTAACATGACATTACAAAAAAGTAATCTTCAGTTAATTTCCAACTGAGACCTACTGAGTTGTTATTCTTATTGTATTATCGTCAAGTACATAATTTTTTAAGGCTTTATATCTGTGTGTCAATTATTTTTTAATACAGTAAGCAAAATCAAGGACAAACCTATAAATTAGAATGTCATATCTTACATGAAGATATACAAATAACTATTTTATGAGTGAAAATTTTGAAATTTGATAAATATTATTTATCATATAATTGCTGGGGTACCAAGCAAAAATCGAATGACCCAGAAAAATCGAAAGAAAAAAAACTGAGAAAAACCAAAGACAAAAATTCGACTTTGTTTGGTATCAGTTTGTTTGGATGGTTGTTATCAGTTGTACCGTATCTTACTGTTACTATACTGATACTATAAAATAATATTTGTATTAATTGTTACTTTAAAAATTTATTGTATCGTATCGTTAGTCCGTCATTACATAACGATGAAGAGCCAATTTTATGTAACGACCGATTCGGTGTGATTGCGTCATTACCGTGTCTTTTTTCTCTCTTCTTCCCCTTAATATTCTCATATATTAATATTTATCTTTTTTTTATAGTAACTCTATCTCGTATCTTATTATTTTCTTGGCAATATTATAAATACATTATTCATTTACTAGTATGTTATATCATGAAACGACTGCAAACAATATAATCTATCAAAAGGTTGAACTCAACAAAATATAAAATACAATACAATAGATATGTTATGAAACCATATACATAACAACAGTCCAAACGAGCTGTTATTTTGGTTTTAAAATTTTTAAAAATTGACATAACTAGTTTGACTTCATAAATAAAAAAATCGAACCAAACCGATCTAAGCTCGTTCATTTTTATTCATTCCCCGTTCTTCATTTTCCCTTTTTGCATAATCAATTTACTTAACATTAATCAATTTGATTAACTAATTAATTCAATACGAAATAGAAGCAAAGAGAAATGGCATCAGTATGAAATGTTTATGCCTGATGATGACATAGTGAAATGTGTTTGGGTTGGGTAGAATAAAAATAATGGGTTAATGAATTAGATTAATAGATAAAAATTAATTAAGAAAATTATTTTTAATTAATGATGTCACATCATTTTTCCGGCAAGTTTTAAACAAAATCCGGCTTGAGTGACTTTGTTGTAGACTGGAGCAAAGTTGAGTGACTTTTGGGTAACAAATGAAACAAAAGTGACTTTGTGGTAATGAAGCAATAATTCAGTGACCACCGGTGAAATTAACCCTTCCCATCCTTGCTTCTTCTGATGGTACCTTTTTTCCATGATTCATTGTAGCTCTTTTTTTCTTTGTCTTTCTGTTAATTACCAATCCAAGTGTGCTGCCCGTTCTTCTTCCTCTTTTAGTTAAAACTCTATTATACTCTTTCTAACTTAAAGGTTGTTTTGATGGATGTTGTTCATCATCTTTTTTTTGGCAAACAATTTTCTTTTGCAATGTTTTGACATTTGGAACAACACCCATCAAAAAGATGAGAAACTGAATAATTTCCAGCAGAAAAGAAGAAGATCGAATCTGGGTCTTCGAAAAAATTTCGATAATATATTTTTACGGCGACCAGTATAAACTGAATAATTCACATCAGAAATCCAATATCCCACTGCATTTGCTTTGGTCCTTCAAGTTCTTTTTAATAGTGGTTGCAAAAAACAAAAATTATACAATTGGATAACCTGATCCACACTTTTAGGATCCATGTATTGAGTAGGTTTATATACCTTTATGGTCACCGGTCAGGAGCTGTACTGTTTTAGGTGTGTTGTGCAACATTATAGTAAACGTTAGTATTTGTTTTAGAAAGGTGCTTCTATTTTTCAATGGTGTTGGATTTGGAACGTTAATGGTGAAGATTGTAGAGGCTACTGTTATTGTGTTGTTATAGCTGAGAGAAACCAAGGAAAGAAAAACACTTTAAAACATTCTAGCAGTATATTTTAATTTTACTTGACACTTGTCCTTTTGAACCAGGTCAAAAGTTATTTTTACTCCTATATGGACAAGCCACGCTCTCAAAAAATGTGTGTAGCACGCACATTGACACGTCACCTAGAGGTGTCTAAATGAAACAGTTTCAGCCTAGTTTAAGTGTTCAAGTGGGTAGAGGTTGAGTTTAGGTGTCTAGGTAAAATTTAGGGACAAGTTTGAGGGGCCATGTATGTATTTGGCCATAATAGTTCATAAGTAAGTCTAAAAATATGAGCAAATGAGAAGTTAATGGCAGAGACGATGAAGATTGCCACTGAAGAAGGAACAGGGTGTCTGGTTCCTTCATATACATCTAATCCTGTTGATTGAGGAATCAAGCGCCGTGTTTACAAGGTCTTAACTTGAAAGTGTATTTATGATCCCAAATTGTTTGCCTTTCTTGATACAATATTGTAAAATACTCCTTCCGTCCCATTTTAGTTGACACCTTCAGCTTTTTCATCATTAAGAAAATTATTAAGTAAAGTGTATATTTTACTATGTTATTCTTATTTAATGTTTAACTATTAACTTTTTTTGAGAATTGTTAGTTGGAAAGAATTGGCAAAAAAAAGATCTTGAAATTATAAAGTGTCAACTAATTTGGGACAAATAATTGTTGCTAAAATGTCAACTAATTTAAGATTGAGCGAATACAATTCACCTATAATCTCGACTTACTACTAAATATTAACGTTAAATAGTTTAGATTAGTGCAAATATTGAATGCGGTCATATCATTCCCCCTGAAGTGAACAGTATTTGTAATAATTAAACGGTGAGTGAGACATGTATGGGCCTAAATCGTTTTTAGGTACACAAATCGAATTTGGATTCGAATATAAGCAAATCTTTGTATCAAAGAGGTAAATAATACACGGAATAGACGAAAATGCGTAAACAACTTGCTTTCAATATATAGATGTTCAATACAGATTTGGACAGAGTTTTGGTATGTATTTCTGGATGCTTATAATACAAAATGAGCTTCTATTTATAGGCCTAGGGACCTTGCCCACGTTCTCCATCACCAGCTTGCACTCCTCCCACGATCTGATCAGCAACATGGATGAGTTAGTGGAGCAGAGTAGTGGGCTGCAAAGCCGTTGGGACCGAGGTGGTAACCAAAGCCTTGCCACAAGGCTTCGGTCGTCTGACCTTATTATCCGAATGGGGTGCCGTGACCCGAAGTTCAAGACTTAATTTCTCTTTGGTCGCGCCTTCGGGCGTTGACCTAGGTGGTTCAGCCACGATCGATTATTTTCCCTTCGGAGCGCCAGCTCGTTTTTTCTTCGGTCTACCAACTCGAGGTGTTGACCGAAGACGATGATTTTTACCCAATACAGATAGTCCCCCCCACTCCTCGGTAGACGCCGAAGTCGCCGAGGAGTGGAATGAGTTTGAGCGGGAAGTCGACGTGGCAAAACCCTATCCACGAATTTTCAAAAAGTTGCGCATCTGTAGGGTCGCCGTTCCGCGTTACGTGGCGGCTCGCGATAGGTCTCTGAAGGTCACGCCGTCTTTTTGTTTTCTCCAATGTTTCAGTCATCATTAGCTTCGCCTACTTGCACGTGTACAAACACTATAAATACTTCACTTCTGCCCTTTTCATCTTCACTCATCATTTCGCTTTGAGAAGAAGAACAACAGACTCTTTCAGCCGCCGTTGTCACCACCACTCCTTTCATCCAAAATTTCTCTTTACTTTGCTCTTCTGATTCTCAACATGTCTACCAATGTTTCTGCTACCATTTCTGGTCAAGGCTCAAGCGATTCCGGTGAGAGAGCGGAACGTTTTGCGTCCATGGCAGTGAATGACGAAGCCGTTCCCTCTGTGTCACCATTGCAGGTGGCTGGAGCGGGAGACGGTGGTGAAGCCACATCGGCTGCTCCCACTCCCTTGAGACGTAAAACGAAAGCGGGTCGCGGCTCAGCTGAGGTCAGCGAGTATGTGGACTTAGATGTAGTTGACGACATCGAGGGTGGTGATGCCACTGATGTGAGAGAGGTGGGTGGCTCGGTTGAAGCGGCCGAGGTGAGCGAGATCAGCGGCTCGAAGGGTGAAACCGAGGTGGGCCCTTCGAGGAAATCAAAGAGGAAAATCCCACTCGAGGTGGAGATTGACCCTCGGTTGGTCATCCCCTCGAGCTTCAACAATGAAAAAGACTTGAAGGTTCACGCTCAGTCAGATGCTCAGAAGGGGAAGAGAAGAAACGTCCCCGTTCATGTTACCCCGAGCATCGTAACCGAGGAAAGGATTGCGGCGGTTCGGGCAGACTGCCGCTGGGGGCCCGAAGTGGAGATTAGGATCCCGGCGCCTGGCTCGGCCGCGTCTACTCATGTTGAAGGATATTCCTCAGTTTTTACTTACCCTTTCACCATAGGTTTTGATTTGCCTGTACACCCCATAATTGACACGTTTTGCAGATCATACAACCTCTGTCTTGCCCAACTTGGGCCCGGAGTTTGGAGGGTCGTCCAAGCCCTTGAATACTTGAGTGGTGCCGCGGGGGTGCCATTCACTTTTCAGCACTTGATTTCGCTCTACTACCCCTATTTCCACAAAGCCGGGGTGGTTGCTCTCTTGCCTCGGGGCTCATATGCAATTTTAAGCAAGAGCAAGGATCATGGGGATCGAGGATGGAACGATCGGTTCGTGCTCATTCCCACGAACCTGCTGTCTGCCGAGCCTGGCTTTCCCGAGGCGTGGAATGCTCAGCGTAAGTGCCTATTTCCATTCTTCCTTTGGTTTGAGATTATCGCAATTGTTAACCGACCTCTCTTTTTTTTTTATCCGCAGCTGAAAAAGTGGCGGTTGTGCCTCCGAGTAACCTGCTCGGGTGGGTGACCGAAGTCATGCAGCCGAAGAAACGCCCCGAACGGCAGTGGATGGTGTTAGCTGCTCTGCCTGAGAACCGATGGGCGTGCAAGAGGCACGGTGAGTTGTTGACTTCGGGCCGCTGAGTTCCATTTTAAATTATTCAACTAACTTTTCCACTTTGATTACATAGGTCTCCCCAGCAAGGCCGTGAGAGAGGTTGACGAGGAAGAGGAAGCCGAGGCGGAGGGCGGAGAGGAAGAGAGAGGAAACAAGAAGGCGAAGAGAAGCGAGAAACTGGTGACCGACGTCACCGAGGGGGTTGCCAAGATGGCAGCAATGGCGAAGAAGCTCATCGAGGAGAAGAAAACTAAAGCCTCTTCGAGCCAAGGGGCTTCACAAGGTTAAATTTTCTTGGGTAGGTTTTCTTGTGTTTCCACTGCCACTCGTACTTATGTTAGGCACATTGCTCCTCTTCCTGCCTCAGGTGCTAAGAGGAAAAGGGCGAGCTCGAAGCGGGCCGCCACAGCGAAAGGTCCTCGAGTTGAAGAGGTTGCTGCCCCCGTTGCTGAAACTCTGATAACTAAACGTCGGGGGCTCGTCGACGTGCCCAGCGATGAGGAGCTCCCTCCTCTGGTTCCCGAGGAGAGGCCAGATCCAGTCCCCGAGCCTGTTCCAGAGGCGAGGGCTGAAGTGGGTGGGTCAACCGGGGTCATTCACGTGGAGGAATCTGACCAAGAGGCCGCAAAAAGAAAGGGTAAGGCGAAGGCGAGCGGAGGGTTGATCAAGAGCATGGTCAAATCTTCAAGGGATTCTTCGAAGCCCACCAACGTTGCAGCTCGGGCTTTGGAGATATATCCCGATGCTAATTTGTTAGATGCTACGAAAGAGGACATCATGTCTCTTGACGGCCTGCTCGGGCCAGCTGAAGCTCATGCCCTTCGGAATCTCAATCCCATGAGTTTGATGGGTGTTTCAGCCGCTTCTGCTCTTCGGGTAAGTCTTAGTGTCTTTTTAACATAATACGCCTTGCCAAACTTTGAGCGCTGACATGTGTTTCAAACGCAGAGCTTTGTCCTCGCGCTGCGAGCTGTTCACCTCGAACGAGATCGAGCCCAGGAACTTCAAGCAGCTGCTACCGCTTGGGATGGTCAGAAAAAGGTCCTCAAAGGGCAGGTCGCCGAGTTGGAAGCTCGGTTCGCAATCCTGAACAGCGAGCTGGAGCGTGCCAACGAGGTGGCGGCAAAAGCCGAGGACGACCTTCGGGCGGTTGCAGAGTCCTCCGAGGCTCGTGTTCGAGCTGCGATGGATGAGTTTACTGCTGAACGCTCGAGGCTCAGTCTTGAGAATGCCCGCCTCGAAGCTGAATTGTTCAGGGCAGAGACCGAAGCCCTTGAGGCGGGGGAGAGGTATCGTGGCAAGCTCGGGGAATATAATGCCAAACTTCTTGAGCTGCAACGCCAAGTGGACGAAGTGCCAGCCCTTCGGGCCAAGGTATCCAGGCTTGAGAGGCGAGTTGCCCACCTTAACGAGCGGGCCGAGGTTAGATCAACAAGGGCCAAATTTGAAGAAACATGGGCCGTGGTCAAGACTAGGCTCGGTGCCTTCGAGCAGGTTCAGGCCGGGCAGATCGTGCTTGAGGACGAGATCGTCAAAGCGAGGGAGGCTGCTGCCGAGGCCCAAAGAATTGTGGACGAACTTCCCTCAAGCGAAGGATCAGATGATGAAAGCGACAGTGCCGAAGAGGGCAGCGGAGATGCTGATGGGGCGTTGCCTTAGTAAACTTTTGATGTCTTTCATTTTTTGAGGCCTTCGCGCCTTTTTTGGATGTTGGCCTTCGGGCCTTTGTATTTGTGTTTGACCTTCGGGCCATTTTTGGATGTATATAGCTTCAGCCTTCGGGCTTTTAATGAAAGATCGCTTTGTGAATTTTGCGTGTTTATTTTTCATGTGTATCGAACACTTTTGAAAATAAATGATATGCTTGCAAGGCTTTAAGCTAAATTTGACTGGTGCGAACTTAGGACGACGTCTCGTCCTCGAGTCGATGCAATGCGCGGCTCAAGTAATAACACATGGATAGAATGAGAGTACCCGAAGTCGTTTTATTAATATCAACGAGCCAAAAGGCTATGTACATAAAACCAATTCGGGACGGACCTTGGGTAAGAAACGAATTAACGAACTTCAAACTAAAACATGCCGCTATCGGGCTAATTTACAATGTACTAAATCTAGTCTTCGGGCAGCAGTCCCCGGTTGTCGACTAGATAAGCATCGGTTGGGAGGCTCGATGTCGACCTCGGTGTCAACCCTTCTCACTCCCCCCCAGTGTTCGGTTGTGAATCTCGATGAGGATCCGAGCACTGGAATCGGTTCGGTTTGCTTCCTGAGAAGGTCGAGCAAAAAAGGTGGAACGAGGAGTGAGTTAGTACATTGTTTATCAATGCCATGGGAGCGTCGTTCGGCTCGGGGCTGTTTAATTGATAGAGTTGAAGGATATTTACCTTGGCTAAAGGTAGTATCGCTTTAGATGAGAAATGTTCCAGTTCAGCGGCTCGGGTTCGCCTTGAAGAGACTCGATTTGATAAGAGCCTTTTCCAACGATTGCTTTGACCTTGTAGGGCCCTTCCCAATTTGCGATAAGCTTCCCCCCGTTGTCCTTCTTCGTTGATTGATTCACGGTTTTCAACACATAATCTCCCACCTTGAAGTCCCTAAATTTAGCTTTCCTGTTGAGGTACGCTTCGATCTGTCTTTTTTGGGCAACAAGCCGAACCAAAGCTAATTCCCTCTTCTCTTCGAGCAAGTCTAGCTCAATGCGCATCGCCTCTTGGTTGGCATCTTCGGTTGTGTGAGCATACCGAAGGCTTGGTTCGCCCACTTCCACTGGGATGAGAGAATCCATGCCGTAGGCTAATGAAAAAGGGGTCTCACCGGTGCTGTTCTTCTCCGTTGTTCGCATGGCCCACAGAACCCCGGGCAACTCCTCGGGCCAAGGGCCTTTCTTCTCATCGAGTCGCTTCTTCAAATTCTCAATTATGATCCTGTTTGAAGATTCGGCCTGGCCATTAGCACTTGGATGGTAGGGAGTCGAGGCTATCCTTTTGATTCCCCATTATTTAAAAAAGTCAGTGATAGCCGCCCCCATGAATTGTTTGCCATTGTCGCAAGCGATTTCTTTTGGGACGCCGAACCGGTAGATGATATTCTTTTTGATAAAGTCGATTACCTGCTTCTGTTTTACCTCGGTGAGCGCTGCGGCTTCCACCCATTTTGTGAAGTAATCAGTCAACACCAAGATGAACCGAACACCACCTTTTCCTTTGGGTAGTGGTCCGACAACGTCCATTCCCCATTTCATGAAGGGCCATGGTGATACCACCGAGTGTAGAGGCTCGGCCTGTTGGTGGATCATTTGCCCATGGCGCTGGCACTTGTCACACTTTTGCACGAAGGCTTTCACATCGGCGCTAATGGTGGGCCAGTAATACCCAGCTCTTAATAATTTACGCACCAACGATTTCCTCCCCGAGTGATTTCCACACTCGCCTTCGTGTACTTCGGCCATCACGTACCTCGCCTCATCGGGGCCCAAGCATTTGGCCATCGGGCCGCAGTACAACCTCTTGTATAAATTGCCTTCGATCATGTGATACGAGGCCGCTTGGGTCCTTAGCTTTTTCGCTTCTTTCTTATCTTGGGGAACAGTCCCCGAGTCGAAGTAGGAGATGAACTTACTTCGCCAATCCCATCGATTGTCAATCGAATTGACTTGCAACTTCATCTCTCTCATTTGGGCGGACAGCAACCGAACCACCGAGTCAGTCCCCGAGTGAGCTTCATCAATGGCCGAACCAAGATTTGCCAAGGCATCAGCCTCGGTATTTTCTTCCCGAGGTATTTGTTTGACACTCCATTCTTGGAATTGGGCTAGGATCCTCTGTGCCCGATCCAAGTAAAGCTGCATTCTGGGCTCTCGAGCCGTGTAATCACCGAGGATCTGGTTGACAACCAATTGTGAATCACATCCTAGTTCGATTCTGTCAACCCCCATTTCTTTAGCTAGCTCTAAGCCCGCTAGAGCCGCTTCGTATTCTGCTTCGTTGTTGGTGACCTTTTTGAATCGAACTGAATGCCTAATCCTCTCCCCGGTGGGTGTTCTCAACACAATGCCTAAACCCGAGCCTTTTGAATTCGTTGCCCCATCGGTGTGCAGTATCCACAGCCCCGGAGGGGATCCCTTCGCCTCGGAGCTTTCCTTTTTCGCCTCGGGCAGTATCCCAATGCTGAAATCAGCCACGAAGTCTGCCAAGACTTGAGATTTGATGGCAGTTCGAGGTTGATAAGTGATGTCATATTCACTTAGCTCAACCGCCCATTTGGACAACCTCCCCGATAACTCAGGCTTATGCAATATATTTCTCAAGGGGAAGGTTGAAACTACCGCTATTGGGTGACATTGAAAATAGGGCCGTAGTTTCCGAGCAGTAATGAGTAAAGCGAGTGCTAGTTTTTCCAAGTGTGGGTACCTGGTTTCAGCATCAAGGAGTGTCTTGCTCACATAATAGATGGGCTGCTGCTTGCCATCTTCTTCCCGAACCAGCACAGCACTTACCGACACCTCGGACACCGCCAAATAGACAAGCAATGTTTCCCCTTCTTTTGGCTTAGCAAGCAATGGTGCGTTAGCCAAATATTGTTTCAAGTCTTTCAACGCTTGTTTGCACTCCGGTGTCCATTCGAAGTGGTTGTTTTTCCTCAAGACGGAGAAGAATTTGTGGCACCGCTCCGAGGACTTTGAGATAAAGCGACTCAAGGCAGCGATTCGGCCAGTCAAGCGTTGAACTTCTTTTACCCCGGTAAGCTCTTCGGGGATTTCCTCAATTGCTCTGATTTTATCTGGGTTTGCTTCGACTCCCCGCTCGGAGACAATAAATCCCAAAAACTTGCCCGATCCCACGCCGAAGGCGCACTTCTCGGGGTTCAATTTCATACCGTATTGTCTCAACACAGCAAAAGCTTCCCTCAGATGATTCAAATGATCCTCCATTCGGATCGATTTGATGAGCATGTCGTCTATGTAGACTTCCATAGACTTCCCGATGTATTCCTTGAACATGCGACATACCAACCTTTGGTAAGTCGCCCCGGCGTTCTTCAAACCGAAGGGCATCACTTTGTAGCAAAAGGTACCTCGGTCAGTGATGAACGAGGTCTTTTCTTCATCCTTCGGGTCCATGAGGATTTGATTATAGCCCGAGTACGCATCCAAGAAGGTTAATAGTTTGTGTCCAGCCGTGGAGTCTATTAACCTATCTATCTGAGGCAATGGATAAGAATCTTTGGGGCAAGCTTTGTTCAAATCGGTGTAGTCAACGCACATTCTCCACTTGCCATTCTTTTTTGGCACAACCACAACATTGGCTAGCCACTCGGGGTATTTCACTTCTCTAATGAAACCATTCTCCTGCAACTTGGTGGTTTCGTCCTCGATCGCCTTCTTTTTTACCCCGGCATGTGGCCTTTTCTTCTGTTTCACCGGGGTAACTTTTGGGTCCACATTCAGTTTATGGGTCATGATCTCCGGATCGATACCCGTCATGTCTGAATGGGCCCAAGCCAAACAGTCATGGTTGGACCTTAAAACTTACATAATCGCTACTTTCGACTCGGGGTCCAACTCCGAGCCGATGTGTACCTTCCTCTCTGGGAATTCCTTCGATAGAGTGAAAGAATCCAGCTCTTCGATAGTTGAGTCCTCGGCCTTTTGCTTCCGAGGTTCTTGCACGCACGTCGGGATCTTTTCAATTTCACTTTGGAGGTTCGCCTCGATCGACCCCGGCTGCGTTGGTTGCTATTTATTTGGCCCGCTCGGGGCGACTCCACTTTTTAGTGCAACCGAGTAGCATTCCCTAGCTACTCGTTGTTCCCCCCTAATTGATCGAACTCCCCAAGGTGTTGGGAATTTGATCACTTGGTGTAAAGTGGAGGGAACGGCCTCCATGGCGTGGATCCATGGCCTTCCGAGGATCACATTGTAAGCCAGATCCTCGGGCATAACTTGGAACAGCGTCTCCTTGGTGACTCCTTCGGCGAACGTCTTTAAGGTTATTTCGCTCAACGTTTTCTCAGTCGAATTGTTGAAGCCAGCCAACACTGTTGATTTGGGAATAATTTCCCCTTTTAGCCATATTTGCTTAATGGCCCCGTAGCTGATGATGTTCACTGAGCTGCCAGGGTCGATCAAGACTCTTTTGATATCGGAGTCGTTGATCCTGAGCATGATGAGTAGAGCATCGTGGTGGGGGAACATCATCCCATCACAGTCATCCTCGTCGAAGACGATATCTTTGCCCGAGCCACCTACTCGGGTCCTCTTCTCCATGGTGATGGAGAGCTTAGAAAACTTCTTGGCTGCGGCGAAGTTTACGCCGTTTACTTCTGACCCCCCGGTTATAACGTTCACCACTCTTTCAGGGGGTGGAGCTCGAGGTGGTCCTTCACTTCGATTTTTGGAAAAATTTTCTTTCCCCTTGTCAGTGAGGAACTGAGCCAAGACTCCTTTTTTTAGTAGGTGAGCTACCTCGAGGCGCAAAGCTTTGCAGTCCTCGGTTCTGTGACCATAATCTGCGTGAAACTCGCAACGTAGATTGTGATCTCTCTTGTCTGCCGGGGTTCTCATGTCTTTGGGAACCCTCACCCCGGCTGTCCCTTTGACAACGTCGACCAGCTCCGAGGTCGAAATGTTAAAGTTGTAATCCTGGATCCGTGGTAGATCCTTTCTTGGGACCGAAGCGGAGCTCGAGGGATTCTTTTGGTTCACGTTGGCTTGAACCTTCCCCCCGAGCCTTTGGCTTATATGAGTGGTTGAGTATGAGTTGCCGGGGTTGTTTCCCAACCTTTGACTAACATGTTGCCTGGGCGAGGTGTAAGGTTCATACCTCCCCTTTGAATTATTTCGCGGCGCGTCGGCGCGGTTCGAAGTGTCACCTCGGTTGTTGTAGTTGTAACCTCGGTTTTTGAATTCTGCTTCCTCCAATTTGATCTTGGAGTAAGCGCGTCTATGCAGATCTTCCCATGTCAGGACCTGATACTGCTGCAATTCTTTACGCAATTCAGCTGCAGCGCCAGAATTGCGGCTATTGATACCCTTTTCAAAGGCCATGATGGCCAAGGTGTCATCCATCCGAGGCAATTCCATGCGCTCAGCGTGGAATCGCTCGAGAAATTCTTTAAGGGGCTCGCCGGGCCACTGTTTCACTTCACATATATCCTCCTTCCTCTGGAGGATCTTTTGCGCGCCGGTGTGAGCTTTGACAAAGGCGCTGGATAGTTCTTTGAACGAGGAGATTGACCCCGGTGGCAAACATAGATACCACCGAAGGGCACCCTTTTCCAACGAACTACCAAACTTCTTTAAGAACATGGACTCGAGCTGTGTGGACGTCAAGTCGTTGCTCTTTACCATGGACATGTATTCCCTAACATGTTCCTTGGGATCAGTTGTCCCATCGTACTTTTTGAGGAATGTGAGTTTGAAACCCACGGGAGTTGGAGCCGGCGCTGCTTCGGGCTTATAGGGCTGTTCCCTATATTGCTCGATGTCGAGATCATCTTCCTCCTTGCTTATCCCCGGTACGCGCTCGAGGCATTTTTCGACGCGCGCCTCGATGCGAGCCTCGATTTCTCTACTCATTCTTTCAACGTCGACCGAGGACGTTGTTTCTGCCATGGTGGGAACCGTCCCGAAGTGTGGCATTGAAGATGGATTACTCCCCGAGCCCCCAGACGCGGCTCCATTGTGAGGTCCCCCTGTTGTCGCGCCCGGAGGAACGAAAGGCGGGGTGCCTCCACCAGGGGCCGAGGGCTGGGTGCCGTTTGGGGCGGCGCTGTTTCGCACTTCTAGCGAAGCGCGAAACTCGGCTTTGATACTAGCCTGCTCATCCTGCTTATTTTGGAGAGCTCTTAGTGTGGTGACAACATACATTTGGAATTCTTCGGTTGTCATTGGGGTGAAGGATTGTTGGTTCGTCGGAACGTCAACCCGATCACCATTACTACCATTGTTGTTATCAGCCATAACGTTAGATCACAAATTTCTTGATGAAAAACGGATTTCGAACTTTGGAACAAAGTGTTATTGCTTATATCCCCACAGACGGCGCCAATTTGTATGGGCCTAAATCGTTTTTAGGTACACAAATCGAATTTGGATTCGAATATAAGCAAATCTTTGTATCAAAGCGGTAAATAATACACGGAATAGACGAAAATGCGTAAACAACTTGCTTTCAATATATAGATGTTCAATACAGATTTGGACAGAGTTTTGGTATGTATTTCTGGATGCTTATAATACAAAATGAGCTTCTATTTATAGGCCTAGGGACCTTGCCCACGTTCTCCATCACCAGCTTGCACTCCTCCCACGATCTGATCAGCAACATGGATGAGTTAGTGGAGCAGAGTAGTGGGCTGCAAAGCCGTTGGGACCGAGGTGGTAACCAAAGCCTTGCCACAAGGCTTCGGTCGTCTGACCTTATTATCCGAATGGGGTGCCGTGACCCGAAGTTCAAGACTTAATTTCTCTTCGGTCGCGCCTTCGGGCGTTGACCTAGGTGGTTCAGCCACGATCGATTTTTTTCCCTTCGGAGCGCCAGCTCGTTTTTTCTTCGGTCTACCAACTCGAGGTGTTGACCGAAGACGATGATTTTTACCCAATACAAGACATTACATCTTTGACAAAATGTAGACATATCTATCTTGCTCACATTGTAGAACACTTGAGGGAACTGTACATAGGCTAGGGAGGGGTGATAGCTTTGGGTCAACACGGGAACAAATCGCTTGCCTGTCTATGGGACATTACTGATTATCCATGAAACTCGAAATTACAAGAGAGCGACATTAAATGACATATGATAGAGTAATATAAAAGGACGTTGAAAAGTTTTGGAATACATTACAATATTAAAAGAGAGGCCTAGAGCGAGAAGAACCGCAATCGCAACTCGGAAAATTCAAAGCGCTTATTATTCAAGAGAACATAGTCCAACCACTAGAAGTACATTTGAGAGAGTTAAGAAGCTTTTAAGAAAGATACAACATCGATGACAACAGAGATCACCACAAAGACGAAGAAGGATGATACGAGGAGTTGTCCAAGCAGCGCTTCGAATTTCATAGTAATAATCACTTGATTAGCTCCGACCATGAACCCTATGAGATTTAATATGGACAATGTTAACAGGGGAACGGCCAGCATCCCTATCCCTTGGAAATCAAATTTGCCCTCCTCATACTTCTTGAGCTTTTTCTCGTCAATTGCTTTGTCTGACAAATATAACTTCTCTCCTTGTGTCCCAATAATCTTTTCTATTATTGCTTTCACTCCTCCTAACCATATTGCACTAACTCCCATCATCATCAATGCCCTGTACTCCATCCACCATATTTTAACTGATCCTCCTTCTGGGATTGACTCCGACATATTCTCCAAAATCGTCGATATGAAAGCAATCACATACACAGTAAACCAAGGATCATAGACCTAAAACAACAAAACACGAGTTATAAAATTTTAATTCCAAATGGATCAAATCCAAAGCAAAACTCAATGCAAAATATGAAAAAAAAAAATCATTTCGTTTACCTCCGGATACACTTGAACGCCAAGCAAAAGGCTTATAGATGGGACACTGGCATGCAAAACCATTCCCCAAGAATAAAGAGAGAAATACATCAAATAGGCATAACACAAGACTTGAATAGTTCTCATCCTACTCTTCATCCCATAAGTAAGAGGATTGAGATGTGATAATCCAGCTTGTGTTAGTGCAGCAACCCATTTTGTTAGTTGTGAAGAGAAACCTTGCATATCAACTGGGGCACAGCCTAAGAAAGATGGTCTTTCTGGATACAAATATGTTGAGGTCCACCCTTTGCAATGTAAAAGATAACCAGTAAAAGTGCTCTCCAAATGACAATTGTAAGAATACCCTATCTGCGTATTGTGTTCCAAGAAAAAATAAAATTATCAATCAGCATTTTGTGTAAATAAGGTAATTCACATGAAAAAAAAAAAAAAAAATTGGTCTAACATAAAGAAGTTAAATTATTTGTTAGCTTTGGTTTAAATTAAGATGTTCAATTCAAAACTGAATAACACATGTTGGGACTTTAAGGTACTGAAGTTGATTCTATAAATAAGTAGTTACACATTTGGATGAAAGCGGTGAAACTAATAGTAAATGTTCCTACTTGTTTGGTAAAAAAATATTAATAAGTTATTTTTTATAAAACCGATTGAAATGTCTTTCAAGTTATTTAAAAAAATATAAATTGTAAAATTTTATTTCTATTGAAAAGGACAATTGATGAGTATATAATAAGGAGTGAGTTGAAATTTCTGATTTAAAAATGATATTTCATTGATTATATTACAAAATATATTTAGGAATAAAATACTAATATAGTTGATTAAACTGAATTGTTTATAAATTATAGAGCCATAAGTTGAGAATGATCAAACTTATGACTTATGGGCTTCTGGACTAACCAAACCCATCACATATTTAAACTAAAAGATGCTTATAAACAGGATTGATCATATTATAAGCTTTGCACAGCACACTCTTTACTCTTCCAAATTAAAAGCGTCATCTTTTTAAATCTATGAGCTTGTTGCATTAAACTTCGTATTGTATTTGAAATGCTCTTATACCTATAGAAATAATATTGTATCATGTTTCATGTCTCGAATAAAAATGATTATAATTTCAAAATATGCAAGAAGTCTTTGTTTTCTTTAAAATTTAGTTTGCAATCAAATACCATCATGAAAACATTGAAAGGAGTATATATATAACTTGCCTCTTCACCCCATCGTGTGCCATCCTCATACGCACAAGTAGCCAAGTTCCTAGCCTCCTCTATGGTTGCTTCTGATATTACTTTCTCTTGCTTAACATAGCCATTATTCTCCTCTAGTGAAGCTATGAACTTACTACTCGATCCGAAATACTTCTCTGGTGAAAGAAGATAGTCATCTGCGACAAATTAATATGTGCACCAAGCCCAAAAAAACAAAATGATTAGTGGATTTTATTTATTTATTTATTTATTTATTAATATTTGTTACAAACAATGAAAGAAATATAGAGTAATAGTGAAGTTAAAATTAGGTGTGACTAAATGACAAACCTTTTAGACCTGGACTCGAGTATAGTGCCTTCCTCTTCAAAAAATAACCAGTGCCTGACAGAACTGGACCCTGGATACCATCCATTCCGTGCCATATTGTCTACAAGTATATTACCATAATCAGATTTACTTCTGTATTTCTCAAGAAAACTGTATTTATAAAAACGAAAAAGCAACAAGAGACCTTGTAAGCCTGTCTAATTTTAACATCGTAAATGTCTTTCTTGCTGACATTGTAGAACACTTGTGGAAACTGCACATAGGCTAAAGAAGGCGATAGCTTTGGATCAAGATGGAAACACATTGCTTGCCTAGCTGATTTTGGATCATGACAGAAAAAATCACAATCTAAAACCAGTAAATACGGGGCATTACTCATTATAGCTGATACTCGAAACTGCAAAAAAAAAAAAAAAAATGTTAGCAAATTTTGTTACTGTCAAATAAAATCATAGTATAAGAGAGGAATAAAGGGAGGATTACGCATACAAGAGCATTTGCAGATCCACCCTTGAAGTGATGACGACGATGTGGTCGTTTTTCACGGGATACATATACTAACAACGGCATGCTTGTCATATCGGTTGCACTCTTCTCTTTTTCCATATTTTTTTCATTTATGACCTGGATGATTAAATCTTTGATCAGAATCGAGATAAAAACTGAAAAAGTAGCATAATTGTTTCTCCATTTGGCACAATACCTCCACAGCATCATAGTGTCCTTAGAGTACCCAAGTCTGTTTTAAATTTGCTCCATGCAAGGTTTTAACTTGACTAATAAGCATTTTGAAAAACGCTAAATATGTTAGTAAAATAGGATTTTCATTTATTGTTGAATGTACCTCGATTAACGGGGCTCTATCAGGCACTACATCACCATTGATTTTACCGGATTCAGCTGCATGGTTCACATTTTGCTGGAATTCCTCATATTTTAACTGCAAAAAAGATACAAAAAAAAAAAAAAGGCACCTCTGTTTAGTCATTAATATGCAAGAAGGAAGTTAAAAGGAAGAGCAAAAAGGTAGTCCTTGCTCTCATTTTATTTGTGGTTGTTACTAAAAATGTTTGTTTCAAACTACTATTTGTCATATTAGAATATCAAGATTGATATTACTTTCTTTTCATTTTACCCTTAATATTAATTGATCTTGAAAGTAAAAATTAGAGCAAATATTTAATAGAGAGAGATTAATAAGGTGAAAGAATAAAGTTATAAACAAGTGTAAAATAGTGAAGTAAGAAAAAACTCTCCTTAATATTTTCTTAAACGTGCAAAATGCAAACATTGCAAGTAAATTGAGATGAATGGAGTAGCATAATAAGCACAAAAACGCATAGAAATTAATAGTCGCATTTTGTGTTACCGTACTTTTATGTCTTTCTGTTCAGCAGCAAAGTCATCATTCTTAAGAACGCGATCATCTTCCCCTAATGGGGAAAAGAAGGCTTTAGGACACCGTGTTTTAATTCCATACTTCCTACAGAAAGGTAGCCAAATCTTGGCAAAGGAACATGCTTCCTGTATCGCGTACAATGTCAAGGGACATCCGCCATCATCAGAAAGATACACCGCAAGTTTGTCCGTCGGGTAATCTAGTGCCATTGCAGATATCACAGTGTTCATGACATCAACAATTGGCTCTTTTTTAGGATTAGCAGTGAAAACAAGCACGTCAATTGCTGGCAGCTCAGAATCTTTGCAAGGGATGTTTTCAGGGAAAACATTTCGGACAACGGGACGCCAACGAGTTCCTTGTCCAAAGAACCACTTGATAATAAAACTAACTTCACCTAAGGTGATAAACACCCATGCAATTGCTTGAACAGTACTGCTGAACGTATGAAGGTAAAGTAAGTGGGAAAAACGGTAGTATAGTAATGCTAGCATGATTAGAGAGTGGATAAACATGTGGAGTCGGTATATGGTGGTGGTGGGTTGCGGCACAGTACATCTGTTGAGTTCCATGGCTTTCTTTGGATGGTTCTCTCTGTGATGCTCTTTCAGAAGCTCTGGTTTGCTATGCCTTGCTGCCTACGAATTTATTTGTGTTGGATACTCCCGTCATTCTTGTCTAATTAGTCTGTTTAAAGAAAAACATACTGCTAATATTTCTATATTTGAAAATAATATGATTTTAAATGTTTCATCTTATGGTTAATGACTCACACTTTAACAAATATATCATGGTTTGTTTAAGAATACAAGTACCAAAATCTTCATAAATTGAAGGTATAAGGTATTATTGTTAACTTCCTTGCTGGCCAAAGGGAAGGCAAGTAAAGTAATTACTTTAGGCCCCAAATTGAAGGCCACAAAATTTATTATAAAATAAAATAATTTTTACGAAAAAGATACCAGTCTATAGTTCTTTTGTGAATGTGATTGAGGCTATTTAGAAAAGAAAAGATATGGAGAGGTTTTTTAGATATAATTACTTGACTTTCATGCATATGCAGTATGTATAAAAGGAAATTTTTGTGATGATAT
This sequence comes from Petunia axillaris subsp. axillaris, assembly GCA_029990575.1. Lineage (NCBI taxonomy): Eukaryota > Viridiplantae > Streptophyta > Magnoliopsida > Solanales > Solanaceae > Petunia > Petunia axillaris. The sequence goes on along the minus strand of JARKNS010000002.1, from coordinate 47,597,325 downwards.
TGATAATTAGAAAATTAAAAGAAAATCTCGTGTAGTATCTTTTAGAGTTAATTATTTCTTATAAAATATGGATTAGGCCATTCTGTCAATTCAATATAGACTTGAACAAAAATAATTTTAACATCTACTTAGTAATACAAAAACTCGAGATAGTTAGATGTTGAGAATTTATAGAAACATTTATTTTCTAAACTATGGACGTTTCTTTTGAAACTATTATTGAATCCTTGTATAATAGAGTTAATATGTACCTTCGATTGAGGGAGCTAGCGGGTTCAAGATACGTATAAGATGGTACATAAAATATGTACAACATCATTACAGAACAACAAAACTTCGATATATTAATATCTCAGATAAGCATATAAACAACAACTTCTTCCCATTTGGCTTTAGGCTACAAACTTCGTTGAGTCGCCCCTGTACCCCTCCTCCAAAAGATAAGTGTATAAACGTTGTGTAAACTGTGATATAATGATATCTCAGTTTTTGACAAAGTTGTATATCCAAACACAGTAAGGATTTTTTGTAAGCAGTGTCACTTTTAAAAAAAATTAAAAAAAAAACCTCTAGCCTACTGTTGAACAACACTACGATCTATCCCTAGGAATTACATTTTTAGGGAGAAACCTTCTTTAGTATATTCAAATTTTTGTTGTCAAAAGATTGTAAATGTTCTATTAGCTTAGTGGTTTATGTTATTTCGTTTTTAGGGGGAGGCCAATGGTTCAAGACCCGCATACTTCACACCGCTTGAGGGTGCGACCCTTCCCTAGACCTTATGTGATCGCGGGATAATTTGTGCACCAGCATGCTCTTTAGGCAACTAGATATTAAAAGAAACAAGAAAAAAATAGAAAAAACTTGCAATTAGCAAGTCTTGAACCCCTATTCCGTACCAAGCAAGTGATGCATCTAACCAACTCAGTCAAGAACTCTTAGTGTCAAGTAGTGTCATTTTATCATACTTGTATGTATTTATAATATTTTTACTTAACTAATTAATATATTTAGTAAAAAATTTCGACTAAGTCGTGTCATGTGACACCACTAGCATAAGGGTAGCTACGCCCCTATCCAAACATACTTAAAATTGGAGTATGTCAAAGTATTATCTATTCTATTTTATGTGTCATTATTATTATCTTACCAGCTAATGATGCTTTCTTTCGACCACCAATTTTTAGATATACCTGTATCTGGATGTGTACTCCATGCCAATGAGTGCAAGATTTTAAGAAATCATATAGTAATTCCTCCCTTCTGAAAAAAAAAAAAAAAAGCCACACGACAACATTCGATCCAAGAAGATGTCACACTTTAAATTGAGTTTAAGTTATATACATTATCGGTGTATACATTTTTTTATACCATCAAGTAACTTTAAAGTTAATTACAATAACTTCTATCTTTTTAAATAGTTATTTAATTTAATCAAAAAATAATAAATGCAAGAATCCTACTTTTCCAAAATTACTCTAACAGTTGTTCTGATGAGAAGTGATGACCTTATTTTTCCTTTTCTAACGTTTTTTATCATCTACTAACATCTTCGTTTTCAGTGGATTTCATCACTACAGTCATTGAAGTAATTCTTCTAATTTCTAATTTTTTTGCTAAATAACCATGTTCCAACTTAACTGCCGGTTTTTAATTTCATTATCATATAATAAAGAAATCAAAAGAAACCCAGCACCAGCAGGGGGTCATGACCTTTAATTATACAGTGATGACATATTTAAACTTTCTCTCTTCTTGTCCAATTCTGACTAATAGCAGACACGTTCGGGATATTGTAATCTATAAAACGTTAACATCAAGAACCGTTCGTTAATATAGATCCCACAATTTTTTGTGTTAGATGAGAAAATGAGCATATTATGTATATTTTTTTTCTTGGGAGGTAGAGACCATGGTAACAACATATGTAGAATTCAATTTAGTATCCTTATGCAACCTTTTCAGTCCATCCACTCTACTCTTCTAACAAAATTCCGTCCAACGCTCATCCCGAAGATAGAATGAAGGATCGGAGCGTAATGAGAGAGATAGAAACGATGTAGCAGAAGCCAAAGAGAGATAAAACGGTGGACGATCAGAGAAGCAAGGAAGTAAGAGAGTTTGAAGGATGAGAGGGGAGAAAAAAAAAAGGAAAAAAGTACTTTTAAATTTAAAAAAAAAAATTAGAAAAAGCTGGTAACCTACTATAGTAGGTCAATGTTACCTGATAGTGTAAAAAAATGTGTACACCAACAGTGCATAGAACTTAAACTTTTTAAAATATGGAAATAATTTATCTTGGACTCCTATCTTACCTTTGTGAGAAGTTTTTATAACCATGCAAATATTACGACATGTTTAAGACCACAAGCTTCAAAAACTCCATAACTACGTGAATATTACCATAAATTTAAGACCAAGTTTAAAAGTCTCGATGTTTTCATAAATTTTATGCAGAGTCAAATTATGACATATAATTTGAAATGGAGAGAGTAATTGTTATTACGAAATATATTTGAGTTATAAAATTACAATTAATGAGAAAAGATATAAATGCTTGAAAATCTATTCTTTACTCTTATACTCCCTCCGTCCCATTTTAGTTTTCGTTTTAGGTTTTTTCACGCCCATTAAGAAAGAAATTAAATAGAGTGTTTATTTTACTATCTTATCCCTATTTAATGTTTCACCATTAACTTTTTTTCAGAATTTTTTTAATTATTAGGGGTATAGTTGGAAAGAACTAATCAATTTAGCCTTGAAATCCTAAAGTGACAACTAATTTGGGACAAACACATTTTGCTAAAATGACAACTAATTTGGGACGGAGGGAGTAAATAACAATAAGGAGGTCATGGTCAACCTCTTTGCCGACCAACATGAAAATTATGAATTATCTAAAAGTGCTGCTTAAGTGTATTATACCTGACTACATCAATGTTTGTACTATTTCTCAAATTTGCTACTATAAAACAAATACTCCCTCCGTTTAAAAAAAGATGAACCTATTTTCTTTTTAGTCTGTTTAAAAAAGAATGACCTCTTTCTAAATTTGGAAAGAAATATTCACTTTTACTCATCCCTAGATGATTTGTAGCCACACAAATATCTGTAACTTATTTTAGACCACAAGTTTCAAAAGTCTTCTCTTTTTATTAAACTCCATGTAAAGTCAAATAGGTTCATCTAAAGTGGAACGGAGGGAATAGTAGCTTTTGGGTAAACTCAGTCATGTCCCTATTATTATGGAGTTTGAATGTATACGTGGTGGTCCATGTGCAATTCCACGTGGACATACCATACAGATTCCATAGCTTTGATTCCACGTGGCCTAACCATACAGATGAATACATCATTCTTAGGTTCCTCAATTTTCTTGATTGTAGTACATTTTTCTACTTTCACCATTTCGTCTCTACAGCGAATAACACATAAGTAAATCTTTCGAAAGAGCTCTTGAAGTCTTGATGAGCCTCTTATTTAAGAAAAAGACTTGATGAGCGTGTTTCACTTTTCCTCTTTATTTTCCTCTACAATGTTTAAGAGTATTGTTTTACTTAAAAATAACAGAGTAATCGATAGAAACTTTACAAAATATAGGCTACAAAGGTATTATTTGGGAGTATATTCTAAAAATGCATGATTAACGGTGTAAAATTCATTGTCTAAGTGTAAAAATTTTGTCTTAATTTTTTATTTTATACTTAAAAATAAGAACACAAGTCCGAATAAGAACACATGTGAGATTTTATGGAGAATTATAAATTCTTCTGTATGGACCTAAACCAGTGTTAGGATTACAAATCGAATTTAGATTCGAATATAAGCAAATCTTCGTATCAAAGTTGAATAAATACACGAAATAGATGTAAATGTGGAAAAATAACTTGATTTCAATATATGATTGTGAGTACAAATTTGGGCAGAGTTTCAGTATGTATTTCTGGATCCGTACAATGTAAAATGAAGTGCTATTTATAGATACAAAGTGTTATCCCACGTTCCCCACTACTTGTTCATGGCCAACCCACGTCTAGATCATTTATGGGTGGAGTTAATGGGCGAAGTAGTTGACTGAAGTAGTGGGCTGCAAAGCCGCTTGAGCTGGAGGGATTCACCGAGGCACGAATACATGACCTCGGTTGCAGTGCCCTGCTGCTTGACCGAGGTGGCTGTCATCGAAGCTCAGCCTGCGGTTCGCCTTCGGTGACGACCTCGGTGCCTGACTTCGGCGATCCACTCATTTGCTTCGGTGTCTGGTCTGCCGATATGTGCTCGGTTGTTATCGATTTGCATGACCGGGGCGAATCATCGCGGGTCGATTTTTACCCAATACAGATAGTCCCCCCACTCCTCGGTTACATACCAAGGTTACCGAGGAGTGGAATGAAATTCAGCGGGAAAGTAACGTGGCTTGATCTTATCCACGCGTTTCAAATTTTGCCAACAGTTCGCGTCTCATCAGGTCACTTCTCATAGACACGTGTCATCCATCCGTTGACTCCCCGAACGGTCACGCCGTAATTTGTGTCTTCTTCCAAATTACAATGATGAGGATCCCATCACCTGACTTCTCCATACCTATAAATACCCCCTACCAAAATCTTCTCCTCACTTTTATCTTCTGCAATCAACAGTTCTAGTAGAGAAAAAGCACGAGCTTCCATACTTTTCAGATTTCCCTTTTCTTGAGAATTCTCAATTTTAAACTTCAGCCATGTCTGCCACTCACTCGCGACAAGATTCAAGCGATTCCGGTGAGAGAGCCAAGATCGCCCAGTACGCCGCCATTATTGCCAGTGGTGATTTTATTACCACCGTACCGGCGCTACAGGTGATAGAGGCGGAAGGAGGTGGAGAAGTCACTTCCGGCGCCGATAGTTCTAGGCGTCGAAAGGAGAGAGCCAGGCGTGACGTCGCTGCTGAAGGCGAGGACGTCAGCCTGGAAGAAGGTGATGACGTCGAAGGTGATGATGTCACGGAGATGACTGGTACTGATGATGTCACACATAGGGATGAGGGCATTGAGGGCGACGACGCCGCGGACGAGGGTGTAAGGGGAAACGTCACCGAGGTGGGATCTTCGGGCCCGGTGATTCCCCTCGAGCAAGAGCTCGAGCCTCACCAAATAATCCCTTCTCATTTTGACAACGACAAGGATCTCAAACTGCAGGTTCAGTCAGCCGACCAGGAAGAGAAGAATAGAAATATTCCAGTAAACACGACACCGACCCGTATAACACAGGCTCACATTGAGCGGGTCCGGAGGGAGTGCAAATTTGGGCCCGACGTGAAGGTGGTTATACCTGACCCGACAACCAGAGTTTTCCACCACGTCGAGGGGCTTTCTTTCGCTTACACCTATCCTTTCACCCTCGGCTTCTCCCTCTCGGTGCACAAAATCATTGACGACTTGCCGGGCCTACAACTTGTGCTTTGCTCAACTAGGCCCCGGCGTCTGGAGGGTTTTTCAATGTATGGATTTGGCTGAGTAGGAAAGCCGGGGTTGAATTCACTTTACAGCATCTTATCTCTCTTTACTATCCTTATTTCCAGAAGGCTGGGGTTGTGGCGTTGAACAACCGAGGCAAGTATGCGCTCCTCCACAAGATTGAGGACCACGGGGATCGAGGTTGGAGCAACCGCTACATCTTGCTGGAAACCAACATTTTGTCCACCGAACCTAATTTCCCTTAGTGGTGGAACAACACATGTAAGTATCCCTTCGTTTGTGTTTCATTCCTCGGTGATCATTCCTAATTGCTAACTGTGCTTCTCTATTACTTCTTAGCCAACAAAGTTGACATCATCCCCCCCCGAGGGATTGACTGAATGGGTGAAGGCGATGACCAGGGCTCGCACACACCCCGAGAGAACGTGGATAAAGATGCCTGCTGATTTTGGTTGGCAATGCAAATGGCACGATAAGATTTTTTGTGGTGTTTTATTTGGTATGTTATCTTGGGATTTTGACTTTGTTTTGCTGACTTCTCTCCCCTCGGAACTAGGTTTTCCAAATCGCGCCGTTAATACCAAGAAAAGCAAGAAAAAGAAGAAAGAAGAGAAGAAGAAGAAGGACGGGGAGGAGACCGAGTCAGACGATAACCTGGCTTCGGTGGCGGGAGAGCTGAAGGGATTGAAGGAGTCGAAGGCTACTAAGTCTTCAAAAGCTTCAACGGGGGCCCCCGGCCAAGGATCCTCCAAAGGTAATATTTATCTTCGGTCAACTCATCAGTTATCGTTCCTTTTTACTTCCTTGCTTTAACTCTTTTGTGTTACTTTTCGTAGGTGTGAAGAGGAAGAGGGCAGTTTCAAAGAAGCCCTCTCGTTCAGTGGCCCCTCGTACTAAGGAAGCAACCTTTCATGGGCCCGAATCTGTAATGGAGTCGCGCCGAAGGCTGATTGACGAGCCCGATGAATCTCGAAGGGAAATCGAGGTTGTGGATCTCGAAGGTTAGGAGCAGAATGCCGAGGCTGTGAAGGCAAGGGCAAAGGGTAAGGCCAAAGTTGGAGAGGTTGGGGCCGCTGTCGTTGAGGGGAGGGCCGAAGTCGGCGCGGTTCGGGCGCAATCTGAACCCGCGAGGATTTCATCCTCGGTTGGATCCTTTCGGAAGTTGGATGTGCCCAATTCTTCGAATTTGCTGTCATGCTCCCGAGGGGACCTTTTGAGCCTGATGCCCCTGCTTGGCCCCGAAGAGGATAAAGTGGTGCAACCATATTCCCCAGCCAAGCTATTTACAGTCCTCTCGGCAAATGCTCTCAGAGTAAGCCTCCATCCTTTAAGTTTACTTCTTTTTTGGGTATGTTTTTCTTCATGCTGATTTTCGGCGACTTTCTTCCCAGGGGCTCGTGTTTTCATTGAGAGCCGTCGAACTCGAGACTACGAGAGCCGAGGAGTTTCAACGCGTGGCTGGGACTTGGGACAAGCAGAAGGACAACCTCAGAGCACAAATAGCTGGATTGAGGGCTGATTAACCAAGTCCCAGTCCGAATTACTTGAGGTTAAGGCTTTCTCCGAGGCAAGGATTCAAGCTCTTGACGCTGAGTCTCAAACTGTGCGTTTGAGGTTAGAAGCCGAGGCTACTGGTCTGCGTGCCGAACTGACCCAAGTAAAGGGTGAAATTGTAGAGATGGCCAGGCAACATCACGAACAGCTGAAGAGACGCATACTTCATATCAAAAAGTTGGAGGATGAGAACTCCAAACTTTCAGCCAAGGAAGCCGAGATCAAGGCCCTTCGGGATGAAATCGCCGATCGAAAAAGTAGGGCTGTGATCAAGGTCAAGAGGGCCGAGCTGGACAAGCGATAGGCCATTATCCAATCTCGGCTGAGGCTGCTCAAGCGGTGCCGAGCCGGTGAGCTTAACTTGGATGAGGAGATTGCAAAAGCTGAGGTGAAGTCAGCCGAAGCTCAAGCTATCATCGATGAACTCCCATCAAGTGAGGCCTTGAGTAGCGATGATGATGAGGAAGATGATGAAGAGGCCGAGGGGGGTTCCGAGGACGGAGGTGATTCTCCCGAAGCTTAGGCTTCCAATAGCATTTTGTAAGCCTTCGGGCGTTTATGCATAACTTTTTTGATGTAAATATTCTTGGCCTTCGGGCTCTTTTAATGAAATGTTTTTCATGTCTTCATCTCAAGTGTTGGCTTTTTACATATACCGAACATCTTATAGTAAATAACTTGCTTGCAGGACTTGATTTGATTTTAATCGATGCAAACTTAGAACGACGTCTCGTCCTCGAGTCGATGCATTCAAAGTGCAGCTTCGGAGTGCAAGATTTGTACAGATAAATAGATATAGGATCAAAATTATTTCATTGATATCAACGAGCCAGAAATCGGCTATTTACATAGAACCAAGTCGAAGCGGACCTTGGGCGAAAAAATAAATTAACAACATGCCACTGCCGGGCGAGATTACAATGTACTAAATCTATTCCCCGGGCTTCAGTCCCCGGTTGTCGGATAGATAAGCTTCGGTTGGGAGGCTCAATATCAACCTAGGTATCAACTCCTACCTCTCACTCCCCCCCAGTGTTCGGTTGTGAATCTTGATAAAGATCCGATCACTGGAAATCATTCGGTTCGCTTCCTGAAAAGGTCAAGCAAAAATGGAACTTCGATTGAGGCCATAGGAGCGTTGTTCGGCTCGGGGCTATGGATGAATTTAAAAAGATTGAAAGAGCATTTACCTTGACTAGAAGTAGTACTGCTTCAGATTGGAAATGTTCCAATTCAGAGGTTCGGGCTTGCCTTGTAGATCCTCAATTTGATAAGATCCTTTCCCAACTATCGCTTTGACTTTGTATGGTCTTTCCCAATTTGCAATAAGCTTTCCCCTGTTGTCTTCCTTCGTTGACTGGTTCGAGGCCTTTAGCACATAGTCGCCAGCTTATAAATCTCTGAGCTTGGCTTTCCTATTGAGGTACGCCTCGATCTGCCTTTTTTGGGCGACTAACCGAACCAAAGCTAATTCCCTTTTCTCATCGAGCAGATCCTATTCTATGCGCATAGCCTGTTGATTTGCATCCTCGATAGTGTGGGCGTACCGAAGACTTGGTTCGCCCACTTCTACGGGAATGAGGGAATCCATACCATAGGCGAGTGAGAAAGGGGTTTCACCGGTGCTGCTTTTCTCCGTTGTTTGCATGGCCCACAGCACCCCGTCCAGCTTCTCGAGCCAAGGGCCTTTCTTTTCGTCAAGCCTTTTCTTGAGATTTTCAATTATGATCCTATTTGAAGACTCAGCTTGGCCATTGACACTTGGGTGATAAGGAGTCGAAGCAATTTTTTTGATCCCCCATTGTTTGAAGAAATCAGTGATGGCTGCCCCCATGAATTGTTTACTGTTGTCACAAGCAATCTCTCTTGGGACACCGAACCTGTAGATGATGTTCTTCTTGATGAAATTGATTACTTGTTTTTTCTTTACTTTGGTGAGAGCCCCCGCTTCCACCCATTTCGTGAAGTAATCGGTTAGCACTAGAACGAAGCGAACACCACCTTTTCCCTTTGGCAATGGTCCAACAATGTCCATTTCCCACTTCATGAAAGGCCATGGTGATACCACCTAATGTAGAGGCTCGGCCTGTTGGTGGATCATCCGTCCATGGCGTTGGAACTTATCACATTTCTGTACGAAGGCTTTTGCATCGGCACTGATAGTGGGCCAATAATACCCAACTCTTAACAATTTACGCACCAAGGATTTTCCCCCCGAGTGGTTGCCACACTCGCCTTCGTGTAATTCTGCCATCACATACCTGGCCTCATCGGGACCCAAACATTTGGCCATCGGGCCGCAATATAACCTCTTGTACGGATTACCCTCGATCAGATGGTACGAGGCCGCTTGGGTCCTTAACTTTTTTGCTTCTTTTTATATCTTGGGGAACAGTCCCCGAGTCGAAGTAAGAGATGAACTTATTCCGCCAATCCTATCTGTTGTCCACTGAATTGACCTGCAACTTCATCTCTCTCATTTGTGCGGACAGCAACCGAACCACTGAAATCAGTCCCCGAGTGGGCTTCGTCAATCGCCGAACCCAGATTTGCCAAGGAATTAGCCTCGGTATTTTCCTCCCGAGGCACTTGCTTAACTTTCCATTCCTGGAACTGGGGCAAGATTCTTTGTGCTCGATCCAAGTATAGCTGCATTCTGGGCTCCCGAGCCGTATAATCACCGAGGACCTAGTTCACTACCAACTGCGAGTCACACCTTAGTTCGATTCTTTCCACCCCCATTTTTTTTGCCAGCTCCAAACCCGCTAAAGCTGCCTCGTACTCGGCCTCGTTGTTGGTCACTTTTTTGAACCGAACCGAGTGCCTAACTTTCTCCCCGGTGGGTGCTCTCAAAACTATGCCTAAACCTGAACCTTTGAAGTTAGTTGCCCCATCGGTATGAAATATCCATAGCCCCGAAGAGGTTCCTTTCGCCATGGAGTTTTCTTTTTTCCGCTTCGGGCAGAATCCCAACCCTAAAGTCGGCCACGAAGTCGGCTAGGACTTGAGACTTGATGGCTGTTCGAGGTTGATAGGTGATATCGTATTCACTCAACTCTACCGCCTATTTTGATAACCTCCCGGATAACTTAGGTTTATGCAATATACTCATTAAAGGGAAGGTTGAAACTACCGCTATTGGGTGACATTGGAAATAGGGTCGTAGTTTCCGAGCAGTAACAAGTAAATCAAGTGCTAGTTTTTCCAAGTGTGGATACCTGGTTTCAGCGTCGAGGAGTGTCTTGCTCACATAGTAGATGGGCTTCTGCTTGCCATCTTCTTCCCGAACCAGGACAGCGCTGACAGACACCTCGGACACGGCCAAGTAGACCAGCAATGTTTCACCTTCTTTTGGCTTGGCGAGCAACGGTGCGTTAGCCAAGTATTATTTCAAATCTTTCAACGCTTGTTTACACTCCGGTGTCCATTCGAAGTGATTGTTTTTTCTCAAAACGGAGAAGAACTTGTGGCATCGCTCCGAGGACCTTGAGATAAATCGACTCAAGGCGGTGACTCGGCCAGTCAAGCGTTGGACTTCTTTCACCCCGGTCAGCTCCTCGGGGATCTCTTCGATAGCTTTGATTTTATCTGGGTTAGCCTCGATCCCTCATTCAGAGACAATGAATCCCAGGAATTTGCCTGATCCAGCGCTGAAGGCGCACTTCTCAGGGTTCAATTTCATGCCGTATTGCCTCAAAACAGCAAAGGCTTCCCTCAGATGATTTAAATGATCCTCCATTCGGATCGATTTGATGAGCATATCTTCTATGTAGACCTCCATACACTTTCCAATATACTCCTTGAACATGCGACATACCAACCTTTGGTAGGTCGCCCCGGCGTTTTTCAGACCGAATGGCATTACCTTATAGTAGAAAGTACCTCGGTCAGTGATGAATGAGGTCTTCTCTTCGTCCTTCGGGTCCATGAGGGTCTGATTATAGCCCGAATATGCATCCAAGAAGGTTAATAGTTTGTGTCCAGTCGTGGAGTCTATTAACCTGTCAATTTGTGGCAATGGATATGAGTCTTTGGGGCAAGCTTTGTTTACGTCGGTGTAGTCTACACACATTCTCCACTTGCCATTCTTCTTTGGTACAACCACCACATTGGCCAGCCATTCGGGGTATTTCACCTCTCTTATGAAACCATTTTCTTGCAACTTGGTGGTTTCATCTTCGATCGCCTTCTTTTTGGCCTCGGCATGAGGTCTCTTCTTCTGCTTCACCGGGGTAGATTTTGGGTCCACATTCAGCTTGTGAGTCATGATCTCCGGATCGATACCAGTCATGTCTGAATGGGACCAAGCAAAACAGTCATGGTTGGACTTCAAAACTTCAATAATCGCCTTTTTCGACTCCGGGTCCAACTCCGAGCCGACAAACACTTTTCTTTCGGGGAAATCTTTCAATTGGGTGAAAGATTCCAATTCCTCAATGGTAGAATCCTCGTCCTTTTGCTTCCGAGGCTCTTGAATACAAATCGGGATCTTTTCAACTTCCCCTCGGGTATCCTCCCCGCTCGACCCCGGTTGCTATAGTTGCCATTGCTTTGGCCCGGTCGGGGCGATTCCACTTTTCAACGCAACCGAGTAGCATTCTCTCGCTACTCGTTGCTCTCCTTTGGTTGATCGAATTCCCCAAGGTGTAGGGAATTTAATCACTTGATGCAAGGTGGAGGGGACAGCTTCCATGGAATGGATCCATGGGCTTCCGAGGATCACATTGTATGCCAAATCCTTGGGCATCACTTGGAACATCGTTTCCTTGATTACTCCTTCGGCGAACGTCTTGAGTGTGATTTCGCCCAAAGTTTTCTCCGTGGAGTTGTTGAAGCCATCTAGCACTGTTTCCTTGGGGACAACCTCCCCTTTGAGCCACATTTTCTTAACAGCCCCGTAGCTGATTATGTTGACCGAGCTACCGGGGTCGATCAAGACTCTTTTGATGTCAGATTCGTTGATTCTCAACATGATGACCAAAGCATCGTGGTGGGGGAACATCATCCCATCACAGTCGGCATCGTCAAACACGATCTCTTTGCCCGAGTCGCCAATTCAGGCTCTCTTCTCCATGGTGATCGATAGCTTGGCGAATTTCTTGGCCGCTGCAAAATTCACACCGTTCACCTCTGATCCCCCGGTAATGACATTCACAATTCTCTCCAGGGGTGGAGCCCGAGGTGGTTTCCCATCACATCGGTTCTTGGAGAAATTGTCCTTTCCTTTGTCAGTAAGGAAATCAGCCAATACTCCCTTGTTCAGCAAGTGGGCCACCTCGAGGCGCAAGGCTTTGCAATCCTCGGTCTTGTGGCCATAATCTGCATGGAATTCGCAGTATTCTCTTGTCCGCCGGGGTCCTCATGTCCTTGGGAACCCTTACCCCGGCAGTTCCTTTGATTACATTGACCAGCTCCGAGGTGGATATATTGAAATTGTAGTCGGGGATCCGAGGTAGATCCTTTTTTGGGGCCGAAGCTGGGCCTGAGGGGTTTCTTTGGTTCGTGCTGGGTTGAACCTTCCCCCCGAGCCGTTGGCTTATGTTTGAATTCGTGTATGAATTTCCGAAAGAGTTCCCCAGCCTTTGGCTGACAGGCTGCCTTGTCGAGGTATATGGCTCATACCTCCCCTTCGGGTTGCCTCGCGACGCCTCGGCGCGGTGCGAAGATTCGCCTTGGTTTTTATAATTGTAACCTCGGCTTTTGAACTCAGCTTCCTCCAATCTGATTTTGGAGTAAGTTCGCTTGTGCAGATCCTCCCATGTCAGAACCTGATATTGTTGGAGCTCTTTTCGCATCAGCGGCAGCGTCAGAATTGCGAATATTGATACCCTTTTCAAATGCCATGATGGCCAAGGTATCGTCCATCCGAGGTAATTCCATGCGCTCGGCATGGAAGCGCTCAAGAAACTCCTTGAGTGGCTCACCGGGCCTTTGTTTCACTTCGCATATATCCTCCTTCCTTTAGAGGATCTTTTGGGCCCCGGTGTGCGCCTTGACGAAGGCGCTGGACATTTCCTTGAAGGTGGAAATCGACCCCGCTGGTAGGCACATGTACCAACGTAGAGCCCCTTTCTCCAAGGACTCGCCAAATTTTTTCAAGAACATCGACTCGAGCTCTATTTCCGTTAGGTCGTTGCTCTTTACCATTGCCATGTATTCTCTCACATGTTCTGGGATCGGTAGTCCCATCATATTTTTTCAAAAACATGAGTTTGAAGTTCTTGGGGGTCGGGGCTGGAACCGCTTCGGGCTTGAAGGGCAGCTCCCTGTATTGATCAATATCAAGATCATCTTCTTCCTCTGTTAACCCCGACACGCCCTCGAGGCGTTTTTCCACGCGTGCCTCGATGCGAGCCTCAATTTCCCCGGTCAATTTTTTGACATCGACCGAGGATGTTGTTTCAGCCACGGTGGGAACCATCCCGAAGTGTGGCATTGCAGTTGGTATGTTTCCCGAGCCCCCAGATGTGGCTCCATTGTGAGGTCCCCCAGTTATCGCGCCCGCAGGAACGAAGGGCGGGATGCCTCCACCAGGAGCCGAAGGCTGGGTGCTACTCGGTGCTGCACTGTTCCTCGCTTCCAACAAGGCGCGGAACTCAGCATTAATGTTAACTTGCTCATCCTGTCTATTTTGGAGAGCTCTTAATGCAGTGACAACATAAGCTTGGAACTCTTCGGTTGTCATTGGCGAAGCGGGCTGTTGGCCCGACGGAACGCCAGCCCGTTCGTTACTATTTTCGCTGTTGTCAGCCATAACGTCGTTGAATTGTAAGCTTTGACGAAAAAGGACGTGAAACTTTGGAACAAAGCGTTTCTGCTTATATCCCCACAGACGGCGCCAATTTGTATGGGCCTAAACCAGTGTTAGGATTACAAATCGAATTTGGATTCGAATATAAGCAAATCTTCGTATCAAAGTTGAATAAATACACGAAATAGATGTAAATGCGGAAAAATAACTTGATTTCAATATATGATTGTGAGTACAAATTTGGGCAGAGTTTCAGTATGTATTTCTGGATCCGTACAATGTAAAATGATGTGCTATTTATAGATAAAAAGTGTTATCTCACGTTCCCCACTACTTGTTCATGGCCAACCCACGTCTGGAGCATTTATGGGTGGAGTTAATGGACGAAGTAGTGGGCTGCAAAGCCGCTTGAGCCGGGGGGATTCACCGAGGCACGAATAGATGACCTCGGTGGCAGTGCCCTGCTGCTTGACCGAGGTGGCTGTCATCGAAGCTCAGCTTGCGGCTCGCCTTCGGTGACGACCTCGGTGCCTGACTTCGGCGATCCACTCATTTGCTTCGGTCTCTGGCCTGCCGATATGTGTTCGGTCGTTATCGATTTGCATGACCGGAACGAATCATCACGGGTCGATTTTTACCCAATACATCTTCATTGAGATTAAAATTAAGAGAATACAAAAGATCCGAGCAATAAAAATATTAAATATCTTATTATTTTATATGAAATTTTGTCTAGAAGGATCTCTACGTTTTTCAAATGTGCTTCAACTCCGACTTGATACCAATGGAGCTTCGCTGAGGGTGACATTGTTGAGGCCGAATTTGAAGACAATGATCTGGTGATATGAGTTTTAAAAAAATATATAATAGAATTAATGACATGAATATGAGGTAGTAAAAAGGGTAAATTGGTGATCATATCTTACTTTTTTATATTAAAAATAACTTGACTAAAAATAGTACTACAAATAAATTAAAACAAGGAGGATAACGTAATATAAATAGGATGGAGGTTAGTCACTACAAGAAAACAGGTGAATCGCGGCGGTTTTGGACAACCATAGCTAATATAAATTTAGCTGCGGTTCTAGCAGCGGTTATGTAAACGGCCACTAAGAGAGAAATTTAACCGCGGTTTGTGTTCATCTAGCGGCGGTTGCGGGAAATGCTTCAAATATGAAGGATTCTTACGGCGGTTTTTTAGCATTTACCGGCGGTTTTAAAAAAAATTGGAATTTTGCAACGGTTCTTGTACATTTTACAGCGGTTTATAAAATCTTTTTTTTTTTAATGAAAAGGCAGGACTTTTTAAATATCATAGGAAAGTTTAAGAATTTTTTTGTTGAAAGCACCTAACTAGTACTTACTCATTTATCAAACACCCAAATCTTACTAAGATATATAAATTATTTTTTACATGTGAGAGGCATTTACAAAGGTTTTGCTAATATAAATATATACTAGAGTATCTCTAAAAAATATAAAAAGAAAACGAAAATATATGTATACACACACCATTTCGATGCTCTCGTAATCAAACATTATATACTAATAATAAGAGAGTTAATTGAATTTAATTGAGGAATAATTAATAGAATATATTTTACAATTTGAAACAAAGACTTATGTAATTTTAATAAGCGCGACCGTTAAAAATTACATAATTTGGTTAAAGACAAAAATATATTTTATTATTAAAAAATACTCCTTCCGTCCCATTTTGTTTGTCGTACTTTGACTTGACACAAAGTTTAATAAAGAAGGGAAGACTTTTAAAATTTGTGGTCTAAAATGAGCCATAGATATTTGTGTGGCTATAAATGAGTCAAAAAGTAAGTTTGAAGTTGACTTGTTTTTAAATTTAGAAATATAACAATCTTTTTGGGACAGACTAATAAAGAAAGTATGACAAACAAAATGGAGCAGAGGGTATTAAGTATTACTTTACATTTAAAGAAAAGAAAAGATAAGTTAAGAAAAAATAACGAAAACAAAGAAAAAGAGAAAAAGTCAGATGTGGGTGAAAGAGATTTGTCCCACATCGGTGGAAACAACAAGTTTTTCTACTTTATAAGCAAGAATGAGCTTAGAGTTGTCCGCTGTAGGGGTGGGCATTTGGTTTTTCGGTTCGGTTTTTAACTATTCGGTTTCGGTTTTGGGTTTTGAAAAACTTCAATCCAATCCAAACCAAAATAAATTTGGTTTGGTTCAGTTTTCCTCTTTTCGGTTCGGTTTAGTTTTCGATTTTTTCGGTTTTGTCATATAAGACAAACTTTAAAATGAAATACTTGAAAGAATATAAATACAAGTCAAAATATTAAACATTAAATCTAAATCATAATTCTAGATGAAGAGAGAACATGAATCCTAGGTAAAAGGAGATCTTACCATTCAAGAGGTAAAAACTGATTGAAACTTTTGATGAAAGCTTCACACGTATTATACCATAATACAAAGAGGTTAAAGTATTGAAGGCATAAAGTATTGAAATATTCAAACTCTAAAACCCTTAAGCAAGTTTAGGTTAAGAGATAATCATAAAAGTATGAGAGCCTTTCTTTGTGTGTGTGTATACATATATTTCGATTTTTTCGGGTTTTCGGTTTCTATGATTTGAAATCCGAAACCAAACCAAAACACCAAAGTTTTCATATTCTCAATCCAATCCAAACCAATTCTTTAAAAATCCAAACCAAATAAAAAAACTAATTCGGTTCGGTTTGATTTTTCGATTTAATCCGAATAGTGCCCACCCCTAGTCCGCTGGAAGAGTTTTTCCTACCTTCAGGGCACGTGATTAGGTTAGAGGACACAATCTGACACTAAACTCGTATTGCACGATGCCACGTGTCACATGTATGGCCAAGAAAGGGGAGAGGCTGTGTGTGATGGCGCGTGTCTGTAATGAGGGGGGCTGGGTGTAATTGGCTGGGTGTAATTGTGGGAAATGAATGATTATATCAACTTTGCTCTACTATTAAAATAATATAAAAGCCAATCAAGGAACCGCTAGTATTTAATCAAAAACGCCTCCAAACATCTCTAACCATCTGCGGCGGTTCATTCCAGCAGTTGCCACCGCTTGCAAGTGTCTTCGTGGCGCGCGGATGCCAGCGATTTTCAAACTGCCGCGGGAAGTATTCTGCAGGGAATAAAACTGCTGTTAAATATTTTTTGAACTGCCGCAAAATACCTGTTTTCTTGTAGCGAGTGTTGAGAATCTAACTAATTATTTTATATATAAAACATCATATTTTTCATAAGATATCAGTTACACCCCGTATGTCTAAAGTGACGTATATCACTCTAAAGACAAGTTAAGAATGATTTAAGTGAGTTTAAAGTCATAATATGACCATATATGATGTTTATATGTTGAATATAAAGTTTGGGAAAAATCGGATTAAGTTGCGGAAAAACCGACTAAGGAATTGCCTTGTAATGAATCTTTTTCAACAATTAATTCCATGTGTTATATGAGGTCTTTTGGAGATATATCATATATCAAATTGAAGGTCTTAGAGTCTAGATTCCAGCACTTTTGACGGTTTGCTCATACAATGTTTGGATAAAAAGATATGAGTGTCAGAAGTCATGCCAGAAAAAGGGACATAAACGCAAAAGAAGACTAAAACTGAAATGTTTCCAGTATAAAAGGAAACAATATCATCATTTTCGTTATTTCAAGCAATTTCATGATAGAAACAGTGTCTTCTTATGTATTGAAGCCATTAATATAGTTTTGAGGGATGGACATCAATCTTAACTCAAAATTGAAGACAAGTTGTGTCAAAACGCTCTACGCGATTTAGGTAACGTTATGCTACCTTCAATTTCGTTTATAGTTTGAGTTTTTGAGTTACTTCATGGCTAAGAAAAGTACCTAAATTCTATGTTATAGCTTGTTTAAGCTTTAGAAGGTGTGGAATTCAAGGGAAACAAGGTTTAGAAGAAAGAAACATCAAAGGTATGTAAGACTAAACCTTTCTTTTGGCAAGGCATGTATCTTTTAGCTTTTGAAGCTTTTCTTAGTTCAAAACTTAGTATTTCTTCTGAGAAACTTCTATGGTACCAATAAAACCTTTTATATGCTTAATTTGGTACTAAAATCCAAGGTGAAAGACGTCCAAATCAGCAAGACAAAACGTTTCAAAATTTGAAAAATTGTTTTGATCTTTGGTCAGTTGTTAATATATTGATCATAACTCCTTGTACAAAATTTATATTTAGATCCTTTAAGAATCTCCAGAACCCTATGACATATATCTAAAACTTTCATGAAGACTATGAAGTCTATAACTTTGATCTACACTCTCAAAATTAGGTTGAAAGTCAGGACAGTGGTGCTGTCCAGATATTCTATCTGCGGATTTGTTATGTCATCCAGTTGTCTCATCTTGTTATCCGTTTAACATGTTTATATTATCAGTTTATCCGGGTATCTATTCCCGTGTATAGTATAGTGTTGGTTCAATTTTTGCGGATCATCCAGTTTCAGGGGAAACTCTGCCGAAATTTTATAGAAATTCAAAGAGTTGGACAAATTCTGAGTTCTAGGTTTTGTCTATAATTCCATCCAGAGTTTTCTTATCATTCTTTGACTCCGTATCTATTGTTACCACATATTTTATGCCTCATACATGCTTATGCTTATGTTATGATCATGTTATGTGTGATTTGGAGTCCCCCATAGAGGCTGGACATTGGAGACACAGTTCGGTCGCGTGTGATACTACCCGTCTGGGGGATACAGTCCCTCTGGTTCAGGCGGGAGTTGAAACACCTAGTGTGACCGGGTGTCATTCACACACTCTGACCAGAGAGACTAGATATTACTGGCTGGGTTGGATATAGCCCATAACACCCACCAGGTTTGTTATATACGCGTATTTGGCCACAGTATGCACTGTATGAATATACATGAGGCAAGTTCCGGTTTTCAGCTACCTGATTTGGGGGGATACAACCCATAACACCAGAAAGGTACTAGTTCAGATGTTCAGTTACCTGATTTTGGGGGATATAGCCCATAACACCAGACAAGTACCAGTTCAGATAACAGTTCAGTTTTAGCTCAGTACCAATTATCAGTTCTCAGTTATCAGCCACCAGTTCTTAGCGTCAGGATCAGTTGACAGTTATCAGTTCCAGTTTCTAGTTACCATTTATCAGTCATATTATAGTTATTTATCAGTATAGTTCAACTCAGTCTTCAGTTTCAGATTCAACTAGACTTCAGTTTATATTCAGATCATGTGTAGTACGTTCTTCAGATTTCCAGCTATATTGCTATGCTCCAGCTCATATTTACATATTTATATTCCAGCCTTACAGTTTCATTCAGCTATGATATATTATATACTCATGCCTTACATACTTGGTACATATCGTACTCACGCCCTTTTTAGTAGGCCATCTATCAGCTATTGGAGTCACTCCGCTTACTCCCGGAGTTACTTATCATTTGGTATGTGTTCAGTC
This sequence comes from Petunia axillaris subsp. axillaris, assembly GCA_029990575.1. Classification (NCBI taxonomy): domain Eukaryota; kingdom Viridiplantae; phylum Streptophyta; class Magnoliopsida; order Solanales; family Solanaceae; genus Petunia; species Petunia axillaris. Next base: position 47,578,087 of record JARKNS010000002.1, on the reverse strand, counting down.
AGCCAGTTTGGGTATGGCGGGGCCTTGTCCCGTCCTTTGTATATTCAGTTCAGCACTCTTAGAGGCCTGTAGATATGTCCCTGTGTGGTTCAGTCAGTATGTTATGTATGTATGCTTATGTTAGCCTTGTCAGCTTTTTGCATTGCATAATTCTCATCAGTTAGGTTTATGCTTATTCCGTTTATCAGTTATATTCATGGTTAGCAGATTATCAGCAGGATTAGTGATGATCGACACTTAGTGTTGGTCATCCGTCGCGGCCCTAGGTTGGGTCGTGACAATATCTATCATATTATGATTATATATAGCAACAACAACAATAATAGAATAAAATATATTCAGTGTGATCCTACAAATATAGTCTGGGAAAAGTGAGGCGTACACAGACCTTATTCCTATCTTGTGATTATAGAAAACTAAGTGATATTTTAAAATGGGGAAAAAAAAAACCTAAAGGAACTACTCCACCCCTACCTTGTGATTATGCAAAACAAGTGACAGTTTAAAATGAGAAAACAAAAATAACCTAAAGGATTACTCCGTCCGTTCCTAAAAGAATGATGTAGTTTTCTTATTAATCTACTCTGAATGAATTGCACAACTCTAAATTTATAAACAATTTAACTTCCAACTTTTATTGTACGTTTATTGAAATAATTTATACCAATACAAATGTTTATAACTTATTTTTTACCACAAATTTCAATAGTCTTTCTTTTTCTCTAGTTTTCTATCAAGTATAGCTTATAAATTAAAATGAAAGGATAGTGTAAAAATTTTAGGAAAATTTACAAAAATATACAACTCTAAAACCATATTTACAAAAAATACCAATACTTTTACATTTTACAAAACATAGTAATAGTTTTTTTACAAAGCATATTTATGTTTCAACAAAGCCATAAAAATGAAGCTTTTACTCCTCCTCCCAACCTACTGCTTCAGTTTCAGTTATGCCGCCGGTTAAACATACACATTCGTACTTTTAAAAAAAAAGTATATTTAACCAATGAAAATATATAAACATACATTAAATTAAAATATACAAAACATCCACTTATATAACCCACAACATATAAAGAAATACAAATGAATGTTTGGATATACAAAATTCATATTCACATACATATGAAACACACATACACTTAAATACGCGTATATACAGAAATATACAAATACACAACAAAAAATATTCGTAAACATACAATTGAAAATACTAATATACACAAACATACAACAATTAATATAAAAATAAAATATAATTTGATATTTAAAAAAATTTAATATATTTATGCACCAAAAACAAACACATACACATAAATACAAACCTTTTATATGTATATACAAAAAAATACACATACAAAACCAAAAAAAAAAAAGAAACGACGGAGGAGCAGATCGAAGGTAGCAGCTCCGGCGTCGGAGCAAAAAACTCAGATCCTGGAGCAGCAACACGTTGCAGTGACAGAGCAGCTGCCGCCACTCCAGTGACGGAGCAGCGGCGCCGCTCCAGTGGCAGAGCAGTCGTGAAAAATAAACGAGCAACAGGTCACTACGCTGGAGGAATAGCGGCGGCGGTGGGCTGGGTTCCAGCAAGGGGGAGTGGGACGGCGGCTGGGTGGTGTGGGTGGGTGGAGGAGGGGAGAGAAGGAGAAAGGAAGAATCTAGAGTTTTATATTTGGGGGTGAGTTGGAAATGAAAAATGGTATATTTTGTAAATGTTGTAAAAGTATTTGTATGTTTTGTAAATGTATAAAATTATTGTTACTTTTTATAATTTGGATTTTATTAGTGATCTTAGGCCTGTGTTAGCACAGGCTTACGGCCATTAGTGATAAATAATGTCGGTCCTTTAATTAATTCAGTAAAGGAAGAATAATTGAAGAGGAAAATTTAAAAAATTGACGACACAGAAAGTAATGCCTCAAATTTAGCGAGACAATAAAGAAATTCTATTGAGCTGATATCAGAAAAGTCATATATACCCTTTAGCACACAAGTAAATTATCGTACCTTATAGCTAAACCCATGAATAAAAGGTGCAGAAAAAACTCATTGGAATATTTAATGAGACAATATTGTGATGGCTTTGCCAATGTAGTTTCTTTCAGCTTGAAGATATCAGTACAAATCTAGTACTCTTTGACTTCCAAATGCCACGATAGCATATATTCATTCTACAGTATATGTTATACTCTATATGGGTAATAAATATATCGAGATTTTGTCTATCAACTTTTTTGCTTCTGGAAGGATTGCTTTTATAATAGGTAAGTATTGAGTTTTACACTGGCTAAATTATAGTTAGGCCGCTTAAATAGAATTTAATTATTTTCTGTATATGTTATGTATGTTCTATGCATGACAAGTGAATAATAAGTATATAGTAGTTTTTATATCCTGATTATGGCGATTAAATTTGAAAAGTGTACAACAAATTATTGCATTACATGTTTTGCTTTTGTTCTCTTGAATGATTCATGCAAGACCATGTTAACAAAAGTTCATTTCCTCTTAAGTTATGCCATTACGGTAATCCTCTTTCACATTTACATAAAAACAGAAAGGTATTTAATTTCAAATGGAGGAAGTATAACGTACTATGCGCTAATCAAAATAAGTAGCCAACATAAATTGATTTCTTGTTCTTTTTTTGTTCTTCTTTTGTCCAGTCGACACCCATTTTACCCGAATTGCTTAGAATTCGAAATAGAATTCGACTTTATGGAACTCACGGGTAAGACTTGGAGTCGTCATCTAATAAGCTATTTAATTAGGTATATTAGGACACCTACTTTGTTTCTACCCAATTTTAGAGTTGACTCCGAAATTTAGTTTACGAATCAGAACTTCTGAGTAAGGGTTCCGATTAACCCGAAAGGAAGGCGTTAGTCATCTCTAAGGTTCCACCAAATATAGTTCGTGGCCGGACTAAACTCAAAACGAGGCAAAGAGATCATGCGATTAACTATTAAAGATAACACTATAACATTTAATACAAACGTTTGCATAAAATAAGTAAAGGTCTCATTTTCTCCAATGAATTTCTCCTTAGCAAGCTTCAATTGAATGCACCTTGCAAATGAAATAAATAAGTTAGTATGCTTAATATTCAAAGACCTGATTAATGGAATAAAAATAAAAAATAAAATAAGATAAAAGATAATGAAAAACAACAGAAAATTTGTCTTTTCCAACGGTGTCCTCTCCAATGAATTTTTTCAGAAAGTACCTCGCAAAAGAAATGTAAAAATGAATTAGTAAAATAAATAATAAAAAGTAAATGGAATAATGATGATGATAATAATAATAATAATAAAAATAATAATAATAATAATAATAATAATAATAATAATAATAAAAAGAAAATAAAGGGAAAAAACAAAATTTAAAAGATTTATGCTCAAATTGATGTAGTGCATCGGGTAGAGGTTAGGGATGTCGGTACAGCTGCAAACACGGTGGACGGCCGGTTGTCATTCCAAGCACCGATCTCACTACTCCACCATCGCTTACTTTGAAAATTAATACGTATCATCATTGCCTATTTCGTTTTCGGGATATGTAAAGGGACAATGCATATCTAACGGGACGAGACTCTAATGGCCTCCAAGATGTCATTGGCCAGTACAGTATCACGTTCAAATCAGTCCGTAGGCCTCAAATTGTTTATTTTTCATTGGCTAGCAACATAGTATATCATCTGTTCAAATCAGTAAGGAACCAGAACATTATCAAACATAAGATCTCGTCTATTCAAATCAGTAAGGGCCAAGGTCATTGTCAAAGGACACTGAATAGAATTTTCAGGCGAACCAAACTTGTCTCCGAATGGGACGAACAAATATCCAAACAATTAAAAACGGGGCAAAGGACAAGAAATTGCCAGAACCATTGAGATAAAATCTCAAATAATTCAAACTTGAACAAGACAAAGTATTTCCAAAATCCTTAAAGAATATGCGAAACCAGCAAAAAACAAAAAATAGTAGCAGTGGATTAGGAATTAAGAGATGAGCAGCTAATTAGAATATCAAGACATAGTATCACAGTGAACGTCGCCAATCAGAGATGAGTTCTAATGAACTGAAAATGGGAAAAGAAGAGGGTGACTGCCAGTGGCTTTTCCTGGTAGGAACCACGACGTCGCCTGTGTGAGCAAAAATATGTCACCTATTATTACGGAGAACAGGTCTAGCTGGCGAGACTAGGCTTACCTTACAAGTCATCGGACACAGAGGATACATGCCTGCTTCATGAGTTACGATCGTTCAGGCAGTATGGGCATAGGACGCAAGACATACATCCCGCCGACTTAGGGTTTACTGTCTCCTAGTTAGGGTTTCGTATATACTACCGCCTTGAGTTTATATGCCCCTAGCCTTTATTAGTCTTTGTATTTTACCATAATTAGAACTAGGTAAATCTCTACTATAAGTAACCTTTCTTATATTGTATTGTACATCAAGTGATTCACACTGAATCCGGCTATTCTTAAGGAATAATACTACTTACTTTCTTGTTCATTAATTTCTCTCTATTACTTACTTTTTCCGTCGTGTTTACTGTATTACTTGTGATCCTCTCATAAATTTAATTGTTTAACTTAGATGTCCAAGTTTAGGCAGAAATAGTTTGGTTCCCAAATAATTGTAGGTATTCTACAAAAGAAAAGGTGCAGTCATGTAAGACGACAACGATAACATCCCAAAGAACACTAGTGATGTAGTAGATGAATCTGTACAGGATCCTAGCGATCCCAGTGTGCAGCCAAAGGATCCTGCCAAAGAGCCAGTCCATGTAGCCAGCGACGATGCATGAGATCAACCACGCGAAGATAATTCTGAGTTTAGAGGTTTCCATGTTAATCTCATCAAAACCCTGTCAGAAGGGGCAGAGCAGAACTCGATCAACATGGTCGAGGGCATGACCCAAAAGTTAGGAGCGATGTTCGCTGGATCGTCTCAAAGGCCAGCATCCCCGCGAGGACCAGTTCCCGTGAACGATTCACCAGCATTCATTCCTAATCGCAGGCTCAACATGGATGCCACCCCTGGAAGCTCTACAGCAGTCAATAATCAAGACTTTAAAGGAACACTTGTCATTTAGGACATCCTAAAGGAGATGAAGGCCATCTACTATCTAATTGGTAACGTTCTGGGTGCTCCACCCCATGTTACCACCGTAGATGAGCAAAAATTTTACAAACATGCATACACAGCATGCGCTGCAACGATCCGTGTACAAAAGCACTTTCGCCTGCCGAATATTCTAAAGTATGATGGCACAACAGATCCGGATGAGCATGTTGCTGCATACTATACAACCCTCAAAAGAAACGAAATCTCTGAGGAAGAAATTCAATCTGCTCTGGTGAAGAGGTTCGACTCGACTTTGACTAATGGCGCCCTTATTTGGTACACTCAGCTACCAATGGCCTCCATCGAGTCATTTACCCAGATGCAGGATCTGTTCAAGAAAGTGAATTCTGGCGCCCATAAGCGGGAGAAGCGCATGGACTATATTTTCGAAATTTGGCAGCGTGACGATGAGTTATTGAATGATTACCTAGAAAGATTTCAGAAGGAACGTGTGGAGCTCCCTCTAGTACCCAACAATATTGTTGTGGTAGCCTTTGGCAAGATTATGAACTCTAGAGGATGTTGGCGACACGAGACATATAATGGAGTCTAACTCAACACCCCGTGTCAACATGGAGTACCCTGCATCAGTGGTACACTGACAAGCTCCACTTGGAGTCAGAACACTCCCAGAACCTTTAAGATAAAAGAAGGAAACGAGCAGGAAGTTCATCCCTGAAGGGAGAAGGTGACGGAAGAAGAGTAAAATGAAAGACTCAGAGCCAAGATGGAAAGAGAAAGCAGGGCAGCACCCAAGGGTCCAGGTCCCAGGAGAAACGTACAGAGCCCCCAACGTTTTAGAGATTTTGGTTTACGAGTCAACACCGTGAAACTACTCACCAATCACTTTGGAAAACTAGGCCCAAAAGAACGGTGGTTGCCCACCATAAATGGAGCAACCGGGGGGAATCCAACGGCCTACTATGACTTCCATCGAAGCAGCAACCATGCTACGCTCTACTGCAAGGCCTTGATGTTAGAAATTGAGCATCTACTAAAGGAATAGCACCTCAAGGATTTGATTGAAGAAAGAGCAAGGCGGTCAAGAGCACCGGACCCTGAGGATAAGTGGAGCATCAACGCAATATTCGCAACCTCAAGACCAATCACAGCCTGGGTCTATAATGCCTGGGACATCCGTTAGCCCTATTATGTTCGGCCCGAAAGAGGAAGAAAGAATCAAGGTGCTCTCATCATCCCCGTAAGGGTATCCAACCTTCAGATCAAGCGAACTCGGGTTGACTCGGGAACTGATGTGAATATTATCTAGGGGGAGGTATTGCAAAAGATAGACCAGCACCATCAGGTGATTCCGAGCCTTCGAATAATAATCGACTTCAATGGCCTTCTTGAGGAGCTTGTTGGAGAACTAGCTCTACTGGTTCATATCCCGGGCGTGATGAGCATAACCTCTTTCTAGGTACTAACCTGTAATCTTTCATATAATGTCATCTTGGGATGGCCAATGCATACACAGTGTAAGAGGAATTCCCTCAACACTCCATTAAGTCTTCAGATACCCTACCTTACATGGGGCTAGCAACATATGGAGTGAGCGGTCTTCGCCTGGAAATTATCCTGTATACAACAAAAACTTCGATTCAGGGCCGTTAGCTGAGGTAAATATGGGCGATAAAGAATCCTTTTGGTATGAGTCTATGGAGCGTAAGGCTAGAATAGAGATCGGTGAGTTGAGGGAGCGTTTGTTAGAGATGAGCCATCTAATTCCCAAGGCAGCAGAATTATGGTACTAGCTCTCCGAGGTACTGGTGAAACAGGAAAGACCCTGATGACTGATACATTGTAGCTTGGTATTGGCCCAAGTGAAGGTGCAACTCTTGCAGCTTCCGGCAATAACTGAGCCAGACCAGGAAGAGCAGTTTTTGTTGTATATCTCAATCTCAGAATTAGCATGGAACGTGGTACTCGTACGAGAAGAAGCTGGGAGACAGTTTTACATAGAGTACACCAGCAAAGGACTTTTGTGCCCAGATAGGCTTCTGCCTCTACCTGTTCAGTTTATTACGGCCGTGGTCATGGCAACTCAGGAGTTGCGTATGTATTTTCTTAGCCATACGGTCAGTGTGGTTTCTTCTGTACCGTTACGGACCATTTTGTCTCGACTTGGCTCTCAAAAGGGTTGGCGGAATGGGGTGAAGAATTGGGAGAATATGATATCATTTACCAACCACGAACGCCCGTCAAGTCACTAGCTCTAGAAGGTTTCACCTAAGATTTTGTGGAGGAATTAGCATTGAAGGTGGAGGAATCAATCAAAAGTGCAGAGACGATCGAGTCCGGGCACTGGGAAATCCATACGGACATGGATCTCGAAGGAGAAAAAGCCAACCTTGACTTATAGGTTTAGACACCCACCGGGAAGGTCTTCTCCAAGTCCGTGAAAGGTCCAAGCATCGAAGTAAAATATGAAGCCATAATTCAAGATCTTGACTTAGCCTTCATATTGGGGGCCAGGGAGGTCAGCCTCTACAGTAGTTCCAAGCTATTGGTCAATCGAGCGAATGAGGTTTTTACCACGGAAGACATGCCAGATCGGCAAGGAAAATCAAAGAACTTTTGAAAAACTTTCATAAGTGGGAGTTTGTCTATTGGGAGGAAAGCTCAAACGAGTACGAAGCGTTCAAGGATTCACGCACTGGTTCAGATGGCCAGAAGATAGTGATTGAGTTGACCCCTGCGGACCTGATGAACTTTGAAGTTCCAAATACAGGATCTGCTTCGGCTTAATGACACGGGTTGATCAATTACTTGGACAAGATAATACCCCCAGAGGACAAGCCAGAAAGTAGACAGTTGCGGAACCACGAAGTTCATTATTGTTTGATAAATAAGGACCTATACCATCGGATGGTCAGCAGACCACAGGTCACATCTCAAGGCTCATCACCCTCCGACGAGGGAGCCCTAGCAGATGCCTCCGTTTGACGATGGAAGTACAATCCTTCTCTGTATTCACTTTAATAAGTCTATAGTTATCTTTTTAATTTTGACTACAGTATTTTAATACTTATCAGCTATGTTACGAGTTTTCATTCATAAAGTTCAGCCTTTGCGCCCCTATTCATCAATAAACTACTATTTTACTTAGTTTTACAATTCAGATCCATCTACGACCCAAATATTCATAGTCGCAGCCAGACATAAGTTGAAGTATAGCCACTTTTCGCTAGAAAAAGTAGGGTAAACTACTCGCTTAGAGCTAGATCACGTCTAGCTAAGCACAAGCATTATTCGAAACTTGAACTCATCAACTCAACAAATTGCACCTACATGCCGGTGGGGACGCCCGCTCGCATAGTTAAGAAATTCTTAACAAACTCGAGTATAAAAGCGTTGATGTTCTAGTTGGAATGCAAAAACATCCCGTTACATATCACAGGCTAACGTCGTCCCATCTTGGGCGCAAAAAAGCCGTCTATTATTGGCACAATATAAGTCGTCTCTCACTTGACGCAAATGAAGCGATCCTCAGTGCGCACACTCGTCTTTTAAAGACACTAGCCTAGAAAGGCACACAATACATGCTGCTTAACTACAAAAGTACGCAGAAAAATGTTAATGAACGTCTGTTTCACTAATAACAAATAGCCCGTAGGCTTATAATATACAATTAAGTCCTTTTGAATACAACACTGTTCAGTACAGGTATTCTAAAAAAAACTATAAAGGCAAAACTATAAACTTCTAGAAATCTATACGGTTGAAGATCCTTCATCATTGTAGCTACAAGCCGCTAAGCAGTTTTCGAAGTTCTTCCAGCATCAGGAGATATTTCAGCCCGAGCAATCGTCGATGCACAATCACTAATATAACCAAGTCCCTAATACCTTTATCAAAGCAAGGGTCCTCGGAAGTGTTTGAGCACAAACACAACCCTCCTTCATCTCGTCCGTTGAAATTGAAGAGAAACTAGAAGATCTGCTTTACGCTCAATCCTACACCATTAATGGTGAGGAGCGGTCGTCAAAATATAATACCCAATATGAGTCGGGGTTGATTTTTCAAGGGAACTAGCTCGTTCAAGTAAGTGAGTCGCAAATAGAAATTCAAATATTATTTAGTTAAGAATCTTAGAAATGGGGTTGTTTGTTGTAAATCTATGTTAAACTACGATGCATATAAATTAAAGCAAGTAATTGATTCTGTATTAAGAGGCTAGGGGTATAAACGACTAATAGTAGCTTCTAATCAATGGGTATAATAGTTTCATCTTCCTAACAGGAGCATAATTATGGTCGAGTTGTTCTACTGTAATCCCTAGAATCCTCCCGGAATAAGAGGATCTACCTCACTACGCTCGCCAAAGCTATAGTTAGGTGCATAACGCTCTACTCATAGACCCAAAGAAAGGATACCTCTTCCAATCATAAATTCTTTTAGATAGGTTAGGCTATTTAATAGCCAACAAAACCCAAATCCTTGCCGACTCCGCTAATATACACTAACTAATCTCTCCAGACTCTTTAATTAGCAAAGTAGACTTAAAACTATAATATCATGGATACCAAAATTTTGATGTTATTATAATGAGTTTGATAATTGATACTTGTGATATTGTTGGTGAGTCTAAGCAACATCCATTGATTTTTTACCGCTTATAGAATGTTTACACCCCTAGTTATAAATTTAGCTATTCATACTAGGGGTTTGGATCAAAGCAATAAACATGTAATGAAATGATGAAATGATTTCAAACATAGATCTTGAATTGATATATGAATCGAGATTCAAAAGTACAAGTTATGAAGCTTTCAAAGTGATGGAATGCCTTCTACTTGTCTCTTAAAATCGCCTCTAAGAGCAGTGTTTGTAATATGGTGCGTTTTAAAGTAAAACCCTAGCTTTTCTATTTATACTAAGATAAGATTCACATCTTCAGTAGGTGAGGCGGTCTGCCTAAACAGGGAGGCAGTCCGCCTCTCTCTTGTCTCATGGGATTGCAACTCTTTGAATTTTCCTAGATGGTCTGCCTAGTAGCTAGGGCGGTCTGCCCTTCATGATTCTTCTTTACGCGGTCTGCCTGGACTTCAAGGTGGGGCGCCTCAAGCTTTGCCTCAATTTTCAGCTCCCTATTTCTTCCTTAGGCGGTCCGCCTAACCTTGAGGCGGGGCGCCTCTTCTGTGACATCACGAAATTCACACTTTGGCTCCAGTTCTTGCTCTTTTGCTTCAATCTTTAACCACTGTTCATGAAAAATCATTACAACCTGATACTAAGCAATTTATGACATTAATAACACCAAATGTTACTTTTGGATTCAAAAATAAAAGCTTAAAGTAGTCTTTAAGTTGGTAAAATACCAACTTATCAACTTCCTCAAACTTGAGTCTTTGCTTGTCCTCAAGCAACTCAAAATCAAGAATACCAAAGCAATTCTTCTTTTAAGCGCAATGTCAAGTCATGTTACACATTTACTATTACAAAAATTATTTTGCATTAATGAATCAGTTAGTACCAACTAGTTACACTTATCCATATGAATACCTGACAAGCAACTATGTATTTTAATCAAACCATGGGCAAAAGGAAACACATGAGCCTGTAGAGTTGCCTCATGGTCATCGGCTCGCTTCACTTGTTATCCTCACGAAAAAGAAAGGAGTCCTTCACTCACAAAGCACTTTTTTTAGAACAAAAATTAGCCTCCAATTATTCGAACTCTCACGCTTGCACAGAAATGCTCATGCATGTTTCCCAAAAACTCGAAGTCTCGCCCTTCTTTTACTTCTTCACTAATGTAGGGAAACTTTACTAGAGATCAATTAGGATTTGATAAGGTTGTAATATAAGTTTTTTGTTCAAGGTGTGGTATATTTGGCTAATCAGTGAGTTATACCTCCTCAACACTACATCATTTTTGATCTTTTAAGTGAAACTTTCCTTTTCTTTTCTTTTCGGCTAATTCTACCTTTTTCTTGAAGATGGAATTAGTCATTCCCTCTTTTATTCACTTCTTTTTTTTTTCCTTTTCTCTTTTGATTCTATTTTTGTTTTTCTTTGATTTTCTTTTCTTCTATTTCTTTTGTTTTCTTAACTTCAAATGATATTCTCAAAGGGATTCCAAACTCTCACCATCTCCCCCAAACTTAGGTGTTAGCCTATGTCGCACATTTTTCAATGCATACATGGAGGTTAGGGCCAAAAGAGAGTTGGTACCTTAGCATACAAGAATTGGTCCGGTTTACACTTTGTGGTTGCCAAATGAATCAGTTAAAAGCTCAAAGAGGTTGACTAGGAATAAGATATAAGGGTAAGCCATTTAGAATTCTAGCGGTCCAAGAAAAGCCTAAAATCATATCTCAAGTCGAACCTCGCCTAGGATTTTGTCTCAAAGTACACTAAGAGCAAGTTTCAAACTTCTAAGTCACATATACAAGCTTATTATTCAAAAACCTCACCATGCATGCAAGTGATCTTCCAAGTACAAAATCTAAACACAAAATAAGGACACTCACTCATGAAGCAAACAATGGTCTAAGATTAGACCACGCCAAAAACTCAATTAATCCAACAAAAGACTCTCACGGTCTACAACTTATGCCATGTAAATCAAAATACACATCTACTGTCAAAATGCCATAAAACCAAAGTAATATGAGGTAGTACCACATGAGTCATTAATACATTTCCAAAAAGTTTTCATGTACATTACATGGTGCAAAAAGAACCTCCGAAAAAACCAAGCAATGAAAATCGAAAGCTTATATGAAAAGCTAAAAAGTTGGAACATAACATAAACAAATAACTATGCTAAGCAAGTGTATATACATCAAAATGGTTCGAATTTGTACATGGATATCATTAAGCACAAGTACAACTCTATCCAAAATACATATACAAATTCAAACCCCCTTCCCCAACTAAAAACTCTAGCATCGTCCCTACATGCTAAGTAAATCAAAGTAAAGTACAAGGAGAGTATAAAGGTGACTCCCTGGTGGTCTCATGCAAGATCCTTGCCTTTTCCATCCATAGGTGCAAGTGGAGGCTCAACATCTATCTTCTTCCTCTCAGCCTGTGCTCGGAGAGCCTCCTTAATAGACAAGTGAGTGGCGAGCTGGAACTGGACATTCTCCAGCATATTAGTGGGGTTAATAGTAGGACTCAGGGTAACATCATCAACATCAAAGTCCATGGCTTGTGTAACCACCACATCATGTCTAAAGTCCCCGGCCTCCTTTTCCTAAGCTTTGTTGAAGAGTTTAGCAAGAGCCTTGGAACTAGAGGGTCCAAACATAGTAGTAGAAGCCAGTAGTAGAGCTGAAAAAGACTGAACAATAGGAGGAACATGTGGTGTAGTTGCATGAGTGAGTGGTGGGCCAATAGGTGCAACAAGGACCTTTTGTTTGGTCCGGAGTGAAGCTTTCTTCTGTGTCTCAATCAAACTTCGAGGTACCTTGAAACCCGTACTGAGTTTGTGATCTATGGTGATATAGTAAGCAGTTAGCTCCCGCAGGACTTTCCTCATGTCCGCAATATCTGTCTTGGTTCCCTATACTACTTTGGTATGCCTCACAATGACCTTAGTGTGTTCCCTAAGTGCTTTTGTGTTATTCTCATGGGCTACAGTGTGAGCATTCATGGCCTGGATCATCTCGGTAAATTGATCCGTAGAAACAGCCGAAGATGTAGGAGCAAGTGGTGGCTGGATTTGTGGTAAGCTGGAAATGAGATTCCTGATCTCATCCATCTTAGCACTAAAGTTATGCACTTCCCGAGTTTGACCCACAGGGATAGTGCCAGCATGAATACCAGTAGGCTCAGATCCAGGCTGAGAAGGCCTAGACTCGGGCTAGGGAGGGACTGCCTCAGAAATGGAAGGTACATCTAATGAAGGCGAGGGAATACCTGAGGAAACTTGTGGAGGATCTCTCTAACAACATAAAAACTGAACTTGGAGACCGACTCTGATTTGAAATCATATGGCCAAGTTGTACAACCATAGTGTGTCAAGTACTCGGTCAATGTGTGCGGGTATGGAAGGTTGTCTTTTTTGGAATGTGCCACTTCCACCATTTGTTTAACCATTTTTACCCCAAAATTAACCTTAATACCCGACATTGTACACCCTATTATCACGACTCTTTTGAAGGTGAGCTTGTTGTCTTACTCGGTGGGTCGAATTCTTGAGATGATGATGTAGTGCCATCCCTTTGCCTCGAAATTAAGACCGACCTGCACAATTTGCACTCCATTCTGCTTCCAATGTGGATTCAGTTCTCTACCAATGATTGGTAATGACCATACTCTTTGTTCAGCCTCAGACATGTCCAATTTTGCCTTGTGTCACGTTCGGGAGAAGTTATTCATCTTGAAGTATATTTGTATGGCCCCAGTGGACACATCAACATACTTCTCCCTGCAAAACACAGTTAAATCACCTTTTATATTTATGGCCAAGTTTTCATAGAATTCAGGTATCATGTCTTCATTGGCTAGTGGCAACGATCTCCTCAGCAACCTATTCCACCTTGTCTTTAGGAATCTCTCATAGATCTTTGGATTTCTCTTTTCAACATCCTTCATCCCAATGACTCGCTCAGGTGTGACATGCCTAGAGTGGAACTTTTCATAATAAAGCCGACAGGCAGCTTTTGATCTGGACAATCATGATCACTCTTTTGGTAAGTCATCAGCAGTAGAGGACTCACCTTCTTGAGCCTGGGGTTGCTCTCCCTTAGTTTCATTGTCACCCCCTCCTCTTGGGTAGGCTCAGGTTCCCTTTGTTCTTCCTATTGAGCATGTGAGAAAAAAGATTCTTGTCTCTACTTCTTTCTTGTTTCAGCTCTTGTTTGCCTTGTCAAATTAGCCAAGGGTTCATCATCTTGCGCATCATCATCAGAAGAGGGTGGTGTTGCTTGAGGTTGTTTCCTTTTGTTGCTTTGCTTTGGCATTGTGTCTGCAACACGTAAAAACCATGCTTAGTGATGGATGACATGTTATGAAATGAAGAACAAGAAAAATTAATATTTATTGTTTAGGAACAGGGGAGGGCGCTCCGCCCTTGTGAAAGAACAAAGGCGGCAAGCTGCAGGATCCGTCATAGGCGGTCCGCCTCAGCGTTTACTGAGGCATGCAATTTCACTGTGCGCTCTGTCCTGCACCATAGGTGGGTCTGCCCTGAAACTTCAAAGAGGGCAATGCCAAGGAGGTAGTCTGCCTCTTTGCCAGGGCGGTCCACCTCTCCAAAGCCCAGAGAGTATATTTTTTTGCTTTAGCCAATTTTTGCAATGTTTTCAAAAGGGCGGTCCGCCTCAATGGTGAGGTGGTCCGCCCGTGGGGATTTTCTATGGGTCCGCCATTATTATTCACCACACTTTAAGGGCTTGTAAGTGTTTAAAACACAATCAAGTTAGCTTTTCAACATACCCCCAGAGCATTTCAACATACCCCAAGTGTAAATTACGCAAACCACAAGCAAGATGAACATGAATTTTTGGATTCCAAGTCACGATTTAACCAAGGTATGAATGAAATCTTAAAACCCTCTTCCAACTATTGGGTTTTCATGCTTTGAACATATTTAGGCCAATTAACATTCTCAACAATTTTTACAATTCCAAGCAACCAAATATAGAGGATTCAAGTCATGGGTTCAAATTCCAATTCAAATTCAAGCTTTCAAAGGTATAAATTCTAACTCTAACCTTCTCCCAACTAGATATGGAGCATGGGTTAACAAGTTGAGCACAATATTGGTAGCTACAACTAAGTTATGATACAACTAAATTAATCATACTCCTAAATATAAGAATTTAAGCAAAATTAAAGAAAAACTAAAGGTTTGTGCAAATACCCGAATTTCAAGTGAGGATTGAAGCTTGAGTGTGGATTGTATGTTGGTTAATGTGTGTTGTTAGTGATGGGGATGGGATTTTTGTGATGGTATGGCGATATTTGGCCTTAAGATGTTTTGAAGTTTTGTGAAATTGTGAGAATAATGAGGAAAGAGGGTGTTGTGGGGGTTTAAAAACCCGATCGGGTCAGGTTGACCTGCTTGGGGCGGTCCGTCTCCCTTTTTCCTCTTACAGGCTTGTGCACACACACAAACTTACCTAGGGTGGTCCGCCCTCACCACACTTAGCCATATTTTGAAAATTTTCCAAGTGGCAAGTCACAGCACATTTGACGGCGGTCCGCCATGCCACATGGGCGGTGCACCTAAAAAATTTCCCGACTTTCATTCAATTCGCTTGCTTCTTTCCTCGTCTCTTGTTTTACTCACTCCACGGTACGTGCACATTGAACAATTATTTATGCTAAAAACTTGGGTTGCCTCAAAAGAAGCATCTAAGTTATCGTCGGGGCACAAAAATATTAATTCCTTCTATCACATCTCATCAAGATCGATGCACGCCACTTCACCAACTTCGACGTCACATACCAATTTATGTTTCATACGATGTCCATTCACCCAGAAGCTCCTACCATATTTTTTAGACTCCAAATCCACATAGAAATAAGGCGTAATACCAACCACCTTGAATGGACCCGTCTATTTGGATCTAAGCTTCCCGGGGAACAATTTTAGCCTTGAATCAAATAAGAGCACTAAGTACCCAACCTTGAACGGCTGGTTCCAAATCTTTGAATCATGAGACACCTTCATCTTCTCCTTGTATAACATGGCATTTTCATATGCCAAGAACCAAAATTCATCAAGCTCATTCAAGTGAGAGAATCTTGTATTTGCGGCATCTCCCCAATCCATATTCAATTTCTTCAACGCCCACAAGGCCTCTTGCTCTAGTTCAATCGGAAATGGCAAGCTTTCCCGAATACCAACTTGAATGGAGACATCCCAATTAGAGACTTGTAAGTGGTCTGATATGCCCACAAAGCATCATCAAGCTTTTTAATCCAATCAGTTCTATGTGCATTAATCGTCTTTGCTAAAATTCTCTTGCTCTCCCGGTTGGAGACTTCAACTTGACCACTTGTTTGAGGGTGGTAGGGAGTTCCAACCTTGTGTCTCACTCCATATTTTTGGAGGAGATTTGTAAAGGCTCGGTTGCAAAAATGGCTCCCATAATCACTAATAATAGCACGAGGAGTCCGAAATCTCAAAAAATGTTCTTCTTCAATAATGCAAGTACGCTCTTGGCTTCATTTTTGGGGAGCGGAACCGCTTCCACCATTTTTAAACGTGATCCACTGCTACCAAGATATACTTGTTTCCATAAGAACTCACAAAGGACCCCATAAAGTCTATCATTCAAACATCGAACAACTCCCCTTCAACAATTGGATTCATCGACATTTCATGCTTTCTAGAAATTCCACCCATCCATTGGCATTGATCACAAATTTTTACCCAAGCATGGGCATCCTTGTGCAAAGTTGGCCTAAGAAGCCACATTCTAACACTTTGGCCGCCGTTCTCATTCCCCCATGATGCCCTCCATATGAAGAAGAGTGGCATCCTTCCATTATAGCTTCTTGTTTAGACTCGGCAACACACCTCTAGATGATTCCATCAACACACACCCTAAAGAAATAGGGCTCATCGCAATAATAAAATCTTGCATCCTTATCTAGCTTCTTCTTTTGGGAGAAATTGAAGTCTTCAGGATACACTCCACCTACTATGAATATTTCTAAGTCACTGTACTAAGGAATGGTTACCCAAGACACGGCTAAGATTCTCTCATCCGGAAATGCATCATTCACCTTAACTTCTTCTTTCGAACGACCCTTTTCTTCTAAGCGGGACAAGTGATCCACCACTTGGTTTTCGGTCCTTTTTCTATCAAGAACTTCAATGTCAAACTCTTGGAGGAGTAACACCCACCGAATAAGCCTTGCCTTCGAATCTTTCTTTACCATTAAGTACCGGATGGCGGAGTGATTGGTATGCAAAATTATGTTTGATCCCATCAAGTAGGACCGAAACTTTTCAAAGGCAAACACAATTTCCAAGAGCTTTTTTCAGTCACTGTGTAGTTCAAATGAGCCTCGTTCATTGTTTTGCTTGCATAGCAGATGGGATGAAATATCTTGTCCACCATTTGTCCTAGCACGGCCACCTAGGAAACGTCACTAGCATCACACATTAGCTCGAACAGGAGCTTTCATTTTGGGCTCATAATTATTGGTGCGTTGTCAACCTTGTCAACCTCTTCTTCACTTCTTCAAAGGCCTACAAACAAGCTCTATTGAACACAAACTTGAATCTTTTTCGAGGAGCTTGCATAAAGGGTTCACGACCTTTCAAAAATTTGATGAACCGATAGTAGAATCTGGAATGCCCGAAGAAATTTCTAACCCCGTCATTGAAGGTGGAAGCTTTGATATCACCTTAATTTTGGCTTGGCACACCTCGATGCCCTTTTTTGGAAACTTTGTATCCCAACACAATACCTTCTTGTACTAGGAAATGGCAATTTTCCCAATTGAGTACAAGCCTTATTTCCTTACATCTTTCTAGCACTTTCTCCAAATTTGATAATCGATCGTCAAATGAATCTCCAACCGCCGAGAAATCATCCATGAATACTTCAAGGAATTTTTCTACCATGTCATGAAAAAGGGCTAGCATATAACTTTGAAACGTGGCTGGAGCATTGTAAAGACCAAATGGCATCTTACAGAATGCAAAAGGGCCTAATGGACAAATGAAAGTGGTCATGTCTTGGTCATCGGCTTCGATGGATATTTGAGTATGGCCGGAGTATCTATCCAAGAACCAACAGTAAGCATGACCCGCCAAACGATCAAGCATTTGGTCAATGAATGGCAAGGGGAAATGGTCTTTCCTTGTTGCGGTGTTAAGCTTGCAATAATCTATACACACTCTCTACCCGGTCACAGGTCTAGTAGCTATTGACTCTCCTTCTAATCGACTTGAACAACATATACGGATCCCCTCCACCCCTTTTTTCTTTTCCTTTCTCATTAAGAATCACTGTCATCCCTCCTTTCTTCGGTACACATTGCACCGGTGATACCCATTTGCTATCGGACAACGGGACAATAACGCTCGCATCTAACCACTTGTTGATCTGCTCTTTCACCACTTCTTGCATAGGAGGATTCAAACTCCATTGATGTTCCACACTCATTTTAAATCTCTCTTCAAGCATAAACTTATGAGTACACACCCCCGGGTCAATCCCCTTTATATCTGCTAATGTCCACCCTATTGCTTTTATCCTACGCTTAACCACCTCAACAAGTTTGGGTTCATGGGTTTTGATTAAGTGGGAAGAAATGATTATGGGTAGAGTGGAGTTTGGGCCGAGGAAGTTATATCTCAAGTGGGATGGTAGGACTTTTCGCTCAAGCTTTGGTGGTTCTTCTACGGACGTTTTTGTTGGTGGAGTTTCTCGGTTTTTGAGGTATAAGGATAGCTTTTTGGGCACATATGGTTTGGATCCAAAACCCTCTAACGCCTTCAAAAACTCCGCCACACTTTCTTCACAATCCACATCCATGTTCCAATTCACCGCCGCCAAAGTGTCTTCTTGACTAACTAAGACACTTTCTTTTTCAACAAGCGCATCAACTACCAAATCAACATATGAACAAGTGGCATCATCATCCATGGGTTACTTCAAAGGCTTTGCTGTGTGGGAAAAAATACGTTACCTACTATTATGGGGATACAAGTGCAGCTGGCGAGATTAGACTTATCTTACAAGTCACCGGGCGCAGAGGATACACTCCTGCTCCTAGAGCCAACGATCATTTAGGTGGCACGACCATAGGATGCAGGATATACATCCCACCGCCTTAGGTTTACAGTCTCCTAGTTAGGATTTAGTATATACCACCGCCTTGAGTTATAGGCCCATATTTTTTTTAGTCTTTGTATTTTACCTTGTTTAGGACTTTGTATCACTACTATAAATACCCCTCCTTACATTGTATTGTACATAAGGCGATTCACCACAAAATCTGGCTATTCTCAAGGAATAAGAATACTCTACCTTCTCTTGCTTATTTCGTCTTGTGTATTCATTATTGTTATCATCGTATTTAATTACTTTTCGGTCGTAAATTCTGTATTGCTTGTGACCCCAGCCATAATTAATTGTTTAACCTAGATGTAAAATTGTAGACATAAACAGTTTGGCGCCCACCGTGGGGCCCATACTATTATAGGTATTCCATAAAGGAAAAGGCGCAATAATGTTTGACGACGATAGCATTCCAAAGAATACTGCATACGCAGTAGATGAGTCGGTGAAGGAACTCGATGATCCTTGCATCCAACCTAAAGATCCCATCGGGCAGCCGAAAGATTCTTCTTAGGAACCGATCCCTGTTGCTAGTAATAGGGAAGAAGACCGATCACTGGAAGGTAATCTCGAGTTCAAAACTTCCATTGTTAATATACTCAAAACTATGTCAGATTGGGCGGAACAGAATTCAAACAACGTGATCGAAGGGGTACCTTGAAAGATAGGATCAATGTTTGCTGGATCGTCTCAGAGGCCAGCATCCCCGAAAGGACCAGCGCCCATGAACAATTCATCAGCATCCGTTCCTAGCTAGAGGCTCAATATTGATGCTACCTCTAGAGGCTCGTCAACAATCAAAAACCAAGACCTCAAAGGAGCTCCTGTCATCCAGGACCTTATAAAGGAGATGAAGGCCATCCATGACCGACTTTTTAATGTGCCAGGTGCACCACCCCAAGTTACCACAGTAGATGAGCAGAAGTTTTACAAACATGCCTGCAAAGCATGTGCCGTACCGTTCCGCATACCAAAGCACTTCCGCTTGCTGGATAACTTGAAGTATGACGGAACGACTTACCCGCACAAGCATATTGCTGCATATTATACGACTTTGAAGAGTAACAAGATTATCGAGGAAGAAATCCAGTCCGCCTTGGTGAATAGATTCGGTTCGACCTTGACTAAAGGGGGCCTCACTTGGTATACTCAGCTACCAATGGGATCTATCGAGTCATTCACTCAAACACAAGACTTGTTCAAAAAGCGCATTCTGGTGCCCACAAGCGGGAGAAGCGCATGGAAGATTTCTTCAAGATATGTCAGCAGGACAACAAGCTGCTAAAGGACTACCTTGACAGATTTCAGAAAGAACACATGGAGCTTCTTCAGTCCTTGACAATATCACTGTCGTAGCCTTTGGCAAGATTTTACATTCAAAGGGATCGTTGGCCACCACGGAGTTGCAGTGGAGTTTAATCCAGCACCCAATGACCACATGGAGCAGTTTGCACCAGAGGTACACGGAGAAGCTTCGCCTTGAGCCCAGAGAATCATGCGCCCCGAGGAAATTCGAACAACAATCCAAGACGTCATTCGCAAAGGACAGAAATGGGGATATGTGGAGGAGTCTCGAGTGGGAGATAAAGGGAAGCGGAATAGGAGAGATTATAGGGATGATTTTCCAAAATGGGAAGATAGTGGTAAAGCCTCGACTCCGTCAACCAAGGGGTCACTCCGTGTGGAGTGGGTTCCTGATCGGTTCGAAGAGTTGGGATTGCGAGTCAACGCCGTAGAGTTCGTAAGGGATCATATGAAGGATGGCTAAATATGTTGGCTAAGAAATTTAAGGGCCGAATCAGGCGAAAGAAATTAGAATCTTTATTGTAATTTTCATAGGGACCACAGGCACGATACTGCTGGGTTCAGAGCATTAATCTTGGAAGTCATAGGTTTTTTGAATAAAGGTTATCTCAAGGACCTGCTCAGTGACAGGGGAAAGCAAAATTTCACCAAAAGCGATAGCCAAGACGGACCGCCAGATTTACCTGACCCTGAGAGGTCTATCAACGTCATAATTGGAGGTCGAACATTGCTCAAAGGGTCAAACGACAGTGTGGTAGCACCCCGTAAGGATCTTACTCGAGATGAGACGATTATGTTCAGCGATGATGATAGCATCAGTTGCAATGCTCCGCACCATGATGCCTTGGTTATCACACACAAGATGGAAGATACGAATGTCAAACACATCTTGGCCGACGCCGATAGCACCATAAACCTCATCAGATGGGATACACTACAGGCGATGGGGCTCGAGGATAGAATTGTACCGAGTGTCTACACGCTCGCTGGCTTCAATAACTCTTGTAAAAGATCTGTCGGTAAATTAACCCTACTATTCACTTGCCAGGTGTAGATTATGTTTCATTTTTAAGGTAATCAATGGGGGCGCTCCTTACAATGCAATCATCAGGCAGCCATGGATCCATCAAGTCAAAGCAGTACCATCTACATGGCACAAAAAGTTGAAATACCCTACCTAATGGGGAATAAAGGAAGTTAACGGTGATCAGGAAACAACAAGCGAGTGTTACACGGCCATAATTTTGCGAGCAGCTGTCCCTATGGAAGTGCCCGTAATGAACACCTCAGAAGTCCCCGAAGACCCTAAAACTGCAATCAGCCAAGACTACGATTCAGACGGTATGATTGATTGACGCTTTTCGGGGGGGGGGGGGGGTGGGGGGAGGAGTTGGGATGATTCGAAGTACTTTTTTTTCAGAATATACTTTGTTTAGCCCTTTATTTCTTAGATTACAATATTTTCATGCTTCTACGATATGTTATGGGTTTTCACCTACAAAATTCCAAGCTCATCATCTTTATTAATAAACTACTATTCATATAGTCAATTTTCTTTACAAATTAAGATCCATCTACGATCCAAATATTCATAGTCCAGGCCAAATACAAGCTGAGGCAATACACCCACTTTTCGTGAAAAAAGTAGGGTACACTACTCACTTAGAGCTAGATCACGTCTAGCTCAGCCACCATGCATTATTCATAAGTTGAACTCGTTAATTCAACAATTGCAGCTACAGGCCGATGGGGGCGCCTGTTCGTGTAGTGTCAGAAAGTCTTCAATACTCGAGTAACTAAGCAGAGACGTTCGAAGTCGGACGCAAAAGTGCATGTTATCACATGGGCTAAATTCGTCCCATTGTAGGCACAAACAACCATCTCCTACAGATGCAACATAGCCGCTGAACATTGATGCACAACAGACGTAATTGCCCAAAGCAGGCTGACTAATAAATGTTCTAAAAATTAGAACATTCAGGATGATCGAAAGACATGTAATATTTAGGTGCACACGCCCACAAAGGTGCAACTTAACATTACTTATTTTTTACAGCGGAAATTAAAAAGCGTCACAAACAAGCAAACAAGTAATTCAAGTTAAAATGCCTTAGAACGGGCCCAAAACTATATCATTATGCCCGAAAAACATGGGCAATTGGTAACAACAAAGATGTGAGAGGAAAAAATATAAGCATAGAAATCTCATCGTTCCTCTCTTGGGGGACTCCCTTCATCGGCAACACCCTACAAAGGTCCTGCTTCAGCAGCTGCAGGTTCCCCATTCAGCGTCTCATCTTCTTCTCCACTCCTTTCTTCAGAACCTTCATCAAGGTCAGGCTAGAGCTGAGCATCTGCCTGAGCAAAAAATTTGGTATACGAGGCAATCTCAGCAGCTAGGTCTAAGTTAGGGTCATCACGAACCCAGAGGAGAGTGGCAAGAGCAGCTGCGATGTTTGCACGATCCACCTCTGCTATGCGATGAGCATTTAGAGCATTCATCTGTTGGTTCTTCAAACGACCATCATCACAGAGCTTCTCACGAATCCGCTCAAGAGACGCCATTTTGCCTTACAATCTATCATTCTCATCTTGGAGGAAAGCGGAGAGACCCTGGGCATCCGAGACATATTTCTCGAAAGCATTCATCTTTCCCTCCATACCAGATAGTTGTCGCTGCAGGTCTTCCACGACCCTTTGCAGGCGATTCACATTGCTGAGATGAAGCTTCTCTGAAACATTGGCATCTGTGAGGGAAGACTTAAGAGTCTCTACGGTCTGCCTACATTTGTGAATCTCGCCGGCCAGCGCATTTTCCAAGTTCCTACTCTTTAAGGCTTCTGCTCGTTAAGCATCACGAGTGTTCTGGAGTTCACCCTACAACTCTTCAGCCTTTTCTACAAAGGGTTGCAGGCTAGCAACTTGTCTGCGCAAGGCATCGACCTCCTCAGAAATATTTTCCTCCAGGCCACCCCGACGGAGAATCTCATGATACACCATCAACCCCTGGGGAGCGGGCAGAGAAAGAATTTAGTGGAGAGAAACGATATTATGATTTGCACAAATAGGAAGGAAAGCTTACCCTAATAGAGCATCCAGTGGCGACCTCAAGCAGCTCCTGACAGTTATAGCTAGAAAGGTGTTCTTGTTCAGCAGGGCCAACAAATTTGGCGGTATGATCTGTCACAACCCTTGGAATCTACATTAAGTTAACCCTCATAGCAATAGGGATCACAACCTCCCGAGCTCCACCCACAGGTTCATGCACAGCGTCTACGGCCACTTCTTTGCCAGGTCGATGTCGAACGGAATCAGAAGTTTCAGGGGCCGGAGTTGCCGCAGTGGGTTTTGAGTGCAAGTAGGAGATATCAATTTCTGAAAGCGCACAAAAAGATCATATTATCTCCATAAAAGGTGAAGCTCTATCCTGGCAAATGGGGCTCAAAAGAAATGACTGGAAGTACCATATCATCCTCTACACTAGCTTCTTCCTCAACTATGGGGGTTTCTTCAATCAAATGCCTACACTTTTGCATGGACAGACCAAGTTCAGCAGCAGCAAAAGAGGTTGTCTTTACGGTTTCAGACACGGGAATTTAGGGGACTTCACCCTCGCCATCAGAAATTATCAAGGTCTCACCGGCAGTCACAGCACTAGTAGACCTAGAAGATCTTCTCCTCTTCGAGGAACGAGAACTGCTCGCCCTCTCAAGTATTCTCCAACCAGACACCTGCACATTAGGCAATAGAGTAATATACAGGGCAATAATCTTGATCTCCTTCTACGGGGGCATTTCACAACGAGAAAATCCTGAGGCGACAGCAAGTTAAGTGCAGAAATCAAGAGTTTTGGCAAAGAAGGGGATCTGACAGTAATGACTTAGCATGATCTCTCGCCCGCCAACCGTTCGTATTAGAGAAGGCAGTGAATGTCAGCAAATAAAGAGAGTTTCTTATAAAAATGACGATGATCTACATCATCAACCCATTATGGCTTAAGGAGATGTCACACACATTGTTCACTAAAGAAAAAAATAGAGAAGAAGAAGGAGATCAGTTCGAAGCAACTGGAGGCAAAATATAAAGGCAAGTTTGAGAACGCTTACACTTTCTATTGAAGAACTCTGGAAAAGGAAGAGAGGATACTATGTCAGCTGCCCGCATTGCGACGTACATGTACACCCAGTTACGGTCTTTTGAATCCTCACTATCGGGGAATACACCTTTCTTTCCTCCTATTATGAACATTAGCATGTCTGCTTTATGAAGACGAGGAGAGTAAAAAGCCAGAAGATTGTCAAAGGAGAAGGCAACTTTGGCATAGTTGGCCAAGTGATCCAGTACGGCCTCTAAGCGCCAGACGGAGGGGCTGATCTGGCCCAAGCAGATATTGTAGCGGCGACATATGTCCTCGATGCTTAAGTGGACACACTTATTAAGGTAAAACGTGAAAGGGTATGTATGAACCATTGAGTAACCAGCCCGATGTGAAGAAATTCTTTCCTCAACATCATGAACGATGATATTATCAAACTCAGGCCATTGACATTCATGCTTGATACGCATCAAGTCATCCCTCGTAACCGCGGAAGGGTAGAATTCTACAGAAAGATTGCAGTTTTCACCCTCTTGTTTAGGGGTCTGGCCCAGCATGCGGTCATCGCTCTCAAAATTGAAGGAAGTGGTAAGATAATCTTGCACTCTAAATTTTGCTGGAAGGAAGCTTGGTCCTTGGGCCATGGTTGTTTTCAAAATTGGGAAAATATTTTCTTGCACTTACGACCTATATATACACGTCTATGCAGATAACTTGAAGGGGAAGTTGAATGATCTCAATCATGTGGGAACGTAATTATGACTACTGCAGTTCAAGTGATATGCATCCCCATAATTATAGGATATGAACAGAGCATGTAGCAGCATTGGAAAGATACATGGAAAACCCCTCCAATCGTAGAGAGACACGTTGTTGTACCAAGTTTGCATTTAATGCGATGCACATGAAAAGGCAAGGAGGCAGGCATCAGTACCGTCACACCTTTTACGTCTGCTATCACGCTTCTTTCATTTCCTGACTGCTTGCATCAGCACTCAGCAAGTAGGGGGACTGAATGTGTGGGGAAAAATACGTCACCTACTATTACGGGGATACGAGTCCAGCTGGCAAGACTAGACTTATCTTACAACTCAGCGGGCACAGAGGATTCATGCCCATTCCTAGAGTCAACGACCGTTTAGGCAGCATAGCCATAAGAAACAGGGTATACAACCCGTTGCCTAGGGTTTGCAGTCTCCTAGTTAAGGTTTAATATATACCACCGCCTTGAGTTATAAGCCCATAGCCTTATTATTCTTTGCATTTTACCTTATTAGGACTGGGTATTGCTACTATAAATACCCTATTTACATTGTATTATACATAAGGCGATTCACCACAAAATCCAGCTATCTACCTTCTCTTGCTTATTTCGTCTTGTTTATTCATTATTATTTTCATTGTGTTTAATTACTCTTCTGCCGTAATGACTGGATTACTTGTGACCCTAACCATAATTAGTTTTTTAACCTAGACGTACAATTTTAGGTATAAATATTTGCAAATGTGGAACACCGCATTTTCTCCATTGAATCTAAACGTGAGCTCTCCCCTCTCCAAATCACAAAGAGCTCTTCCGGTGGCTAAAAATGGTCGCCCAATAATGATAGGAACTTCAAAATCCATGGGACAATCAAGAATGACAAAATCCACCGGAAAGACGAATTTATCTACCATCACTAACACATTATCAATTATTCCAATCGGACTCTTCATTGAATGATCGGTCATTTGCAAGTTCATTGTTGTTGATCTTGGTGCCTTGTATCCAATATTTTGTAGACCGCATATGGCATCAAATTGATGCTTGCTCCAAGGTCACATAAGGATTTCTTGAAATGTGTTCCATCAATAGTGCATGGAATAGTAAAAGCTCCGGGATCCTCCATCCTTTTTTCCATATGCTTTGACACAATTGCACTAGCTTCTCCCAAATTTTTTGGGCATGAGAGATTTCTCTTTGTTTGTTGCTTCTTTGTAGGAATAGAGGGGTGCTTTGGGTATGGAGCTCGATTTAAGAAGGCTTTCTTTGGGTGGTGGAGTTTTATTTGGTTTGGCCATTTGGGTAGTGGTGTTTTGGGGGGTAGGCTTTTGAGTGATTTCTTCAATATCAACTTCTTCTTCTTGCCTCTCTACCTCTTCTTGTGCCATCTCCTCATCAATAGCTTCATCACCATTCAACTCAACACCCACATGATCATCACAGACCCTAATCTCCACATCATCATCACTCTTGGCTTTTGGATCTTCTCATGTCTTGCCACTTCGAGTTTTGATAGCCATCACTTGGTCTTTACTGCTCCTCTTAGGATTTACTACTGTATCACTTGGTAGTGCTCATTGCGGCCTTTTCTTCACTTGATGTTCAAGTTGGCTCATTTGAGATTCAAGGTCCTTGATTGAAGTAGAATGAGATGTCATGGTTTGCTTCATGTCTTTCATATCTATGGTGTACCCTTGTTGATTCTTGAGAATTTGATTCTTTATCTCTTCTAACTTTGAAAGAGCTTTTTCTTCATGATCATGTTGCTTGAAAGAAGGCCTTAGAACATATTTTTGAGAAGAACCGACTCCACTTCCTTCTCGATTGCCACTCCAAGAACCTCTTCCTTCTTGTTTATCATTCCAATTGCCTCTCCCTTGACTTGGCCTCCATTGCCCTTTTTGTTGTTAGGGTTGTTGTTGCTCCCAACGCATACGCAAGTATACGCGGTCGACAAGTAATAAAATGATAAGTAGAGTATCGTTCCCACGAGGACTATTCAGACTGACGCTTAACAAATAATTTCTAACTACTATTCGGGGATCTTTTTCCAATAGTGAGAGTTTTTATTAACTAAGAGCAATAATGTAAATGGGGGAAATTCAGTCAAATAATGGAGCAAATGTTGGTTGTAAACAATATTAAGGAGACGGTCCAGAGTCAGAGTTACGAACAATCCAGTTGAGTTTTCCAATTGATTCCACTTCTTAAATCCCAAATTACTAACATAGTAAATGTACCCGTGAAAACCTTTCAATTCTTCACGGTTTATGCAGGCTACTCCAATCCCTATATATCTATGGGTTGAATCACGTGCACACATTAACGAATTCTGTAATTAATTAAGCTAGGCGAGCAAGTATATGTCTATCCTACTCACAAATTGGTTCCGCGATGCCCGGGTTCACAAACTAGCCCTACCCTTTCTTATTGCGTTCATAAATTCCCTCTTTCGAGTTCAATCTATAAACCATAGATAATGCATAATTATCGAGCTCTAACAATTACACAAGTGAAATCAAGAAAGAATAAATAACCCGTTATGAGATTCAATTAAGGGAAATCAATCTTCAAATATCAACTTTCATGAAATACTCTAACCCTAGAACGTAAGATTTAGCCACGCATAATCATAATCACAAGGCAATGAATTGATGAAATAATGATGCAATAGATTAATAGATGAAATAATATGAATTAAACCCTTGTTCAATAAAATATGGTGCTATCAAGTTGCTCCAAAGTCTCAGCCCCTATCAAAAACTAAGTAAAAGATTATTTATAGGGTTTACAAAGGCCTAGTAATAAGTTTCACCTAAGCCTAGACAAAATAGGAAGTCGAAAAACGCTCCAGGGGCGCTGTAGCTGGCGCCCCGCTCCCCCGAACGTGCGCACGAAGGCAGAATCCGTCGAAATCGAAGCGCCATAGCCATGCCCCGCACTGAGAAACGCGCCAGAAGGCTGGCCGCCTTAGGGGCGCGGCGTGCCACTTAACGCGCCAGGCATATTTCTGCTTTTCTTGCTCCGCAGCTCGCATCGTGTCATACCTTCGGGTGCTCGATCCAATCCTCAATCAAAATCCAATATTTTCTTGCTCGATCATGCTCTTTAATGCTCCAATTGCACTTCATAACGACCTACACACATACGATACAATATCAGTGCAAAATCACATTCATAAACTAGAAAACGGGCGAATAAAATACTCAAACGTGAGGAAATATTAAGGAAATATAGGCATAAAATGCCAAACATCACCACCCCACACTTGAACCTTTATTCGTCCTCGAGCAATTGCCAATAACTTCCCAACCTAGGTAGAACAGGTCTGCCTATGACTATGGTTGATACCGATCATTGAACAAATGCACACATGACTACTATGGGTCCAACAATCATGCCAATAATTTATCAAACATCAAAAACACGAGAACAACTACCTCAAGATAGCTCAAATGCACAAACTCAACTCATTGCAACCATGCTCCCACAAAATCACACCTGTATACTCAACCAAAAAGCCACAACTTCACCTATTTCATGCAAACGATGTGCCCTCACCAAAATAAAGCAAGAGAGTGTCCCCCAAATATCACACACAACAATGAATATCAAAAATAGAATGGGGACAATAGCATAGAAAGAATTCACTCACTCTCATGAAAATCTCACATGTCACACACGATGTACCATAGGCTTGCCTGTAGTGTAGGACTCCACTAATGTAGGCTCACTCCAATCGGGATTAACTAGGACTTTAAAAAGTTTGTAATGTAATCTAAGGGGCTGGTAGGATACATATGGGTAATAGTGACTACCTCCCTAAGCACTTTAATACATCACAATTAATTTAAGCACAAATCTCATCAAAGCCACCCAATCAACAACTTTCACACACACCTTCTCAACAAGTAGCAATTTTTTTTCTTTTAAGCACACAGTAGCAAGGATGGATATTCTTCTCTCTTTATTTCTTTTTCCAATTTTTTAAGCTTTTTTTTTCATTTCATTTTTTTTTCTATTCACTTATTTCCAAACCTTGCCAATGCTCGTAATCAACTACTACACAATTCATTACATATTTCCCTCATTGGTTCCACTCAAAAACCTCCCAATATTTCAACCACAACTCCACATTAATATCACATTATCAATTAAAGTGCTTAAGGAGTAAAGGGCCAAAAGAAAGCAATTTAGAACAAGTGGGTAGGCTCGCGGTATGGGTGCCAACAAAAAGGTCAAAGAGATCACAACAATCAAGTCCAAGGTGTATATGTAAGGGTAGGCAAATCAAAAGAAGGCCTGTATCATTTCCCGACTAGAGCAAACCTAGGATTTTGCTTTGCACACACACGGGGCAAGTTCTAGACACCAATATGCAAACATGGAGTATAATAAGAATATGCCTCACAACACACATTGCACACAATCTACACAAAAAGGCTCCATCACAACTCTCAATGAAGCACTTAGAGTGCAACTTGTGGAAAATTAAGCACTAATTCACAAAGGTCTACAACAAAGCCAAGCGAGTGGATTCAAGCATCTCAAGGGGGTCGTTCCATTTTTTTCTCTAGGCATGCATCTTAATTTAAAACCAAAGGACACCACAAATAGCACATGCAACAAGTTCAAGTCCATCGGTATCAAACAAATCAAAGGCACCTAGCATTCTACCTATTTCCTTCGTCTAGGGTCACCTATACTAATTATTCTAATCCTAAAAAATAAAATATACCCAATTCAAAGGCCTCCCCGTGGAAAATAACCGAGGCCATAAGAAAAACCACGGGGTGGATGACATGTACCACTAATAAAGACTAAAATGAAAATCTTTTTGGAATTTTTTTCATTAGTTTTCTAATTTCTTTTTCATTTTTTTCATATATTAAAGCAAGAAACAAATAAAAGTAAAGTTAAGTGAAAAAAGAAAATCCTAACGGTACATGCATCCCTAACCTCAAAAATAAAAGGGAGTTTCCCCACCCCACACTTAAAACAAGCAGTGTCCTCAGTGCGACAAATAAGAAAGTGCAAAAGTAAAGGAAACTTCCCTAAAGGCCAGTCAGCCTACACTGGGTGGTGCGCTGGAGTGCGGTCCTAATCCTCCACCTCCCCATCTGTGCCACCTCCCTCAGCATCTATCTCCACAGCCTCACTGTCCGGATCACGGTCAACGATGTCCGAATCAGTGTTCTCATCCTCCTCCGGGGGCAGCACCACTGCCTGAGTCATACTCAGCAGGCGTCTCGAAGACTCCAATAAAGGCACTGTGCGATCAAGCGCCGCCATATCCATGCCAGCCTGCCGGGCCATATGCTCCATCATCAAGTAATGACGTGCGGACAAGTTGGCGTTTGTGTCCTGCCACTCGTCTGCCGTCAGTCGCACTGGTGCAGTAGTGGTCACACTCTTCACCACGTCGATATCAAAAGGCTTCTCAATGTTGGGGACAATGCGATCCCCGACCTCATCAACTGGGACTCCAGCCTGCTCCAGATACCGGGTAAGAATGTTCCCAAAATACAATCGGCTACATGTCTTCGACTGCCTTTGCTCTCTCATCACCCTCAGCATGTAGTAGCCAATGTTAACCGGCCTCCCGGTCATGAAAAAGTAAATCATGCACGCCCGAGTCTTGGTGACCTCGGAATAATGAGACGAAGGCAGGATGCGTGCATTTATCAACCTCATCCACACTCGAGCTGTCTTCAAAAAATGCGAAAAGAACATGTGTTTGTGTCTTCCTGACTCAGTTTGCTCCCACCTATGAGTGGAGCTCTCACCACACAATGTCTCTCGCATAGCCTTGTAATCAGGCTTCTTAATAAAGTCCCTCAGCTCGTCATAGTCGGGGTCCTCTACCCCCAAGAAAGTGTTCAATGCAGTCCAATCTCACCTTCTCACCCCGAATAGCAACCATATCATCATCTCTCCATGCTTCATCCAGGTCCCAATTGGCATAGAGCTCTTGTACTAGGTCGAGGTTGGCATGGCCCGGACTCTCAAAGACCGAGTCCCAATGCAAGGCGTGAATAGCATCACCCACACCTCGACACTTTTGCATCAATCTCCTCTTGTCAATGGCTTGCTTGGGAATATATCCCGCAAGCCTCACACTCTTGTACCAAGCTTGGCACTCACCCTTCTTCATAAAAGAGAGGTTGAATCGCGTCTTACCCCCGGGCCTTGGGATAGGCACCGCATCTTTAGGAACTTTAGCCTTGGCCTTTGGCTTGGCCTTGGGCTTGGCCGGTGCCTTGCCCTTTGCCTTTCTAGATGAAGGCCCGGCTTGGAGTGATTTTTTAGGAGCCGAGGCGGAGGAAGAGCTCGGTTTGTGAAGTGTTACAACCATGGTGCCTACAACAAACAAAAATTCCAATGTGAGATTTCAATTCAAGCACAATATTTCAATTCAAGCACAATTGGTAGGACACCACCCCACACTTATCGCTCATTCTATGTATCAACAATTCAACTCATAAACACGAGCGACCCTACACTTAGCAAAAAGTAGCATTGCATAAAATTGCCACGGTTGTGGACTTCATGATCAAGCTAGTGGGAGTTATAAAATAGCCAATTTTTATGCATGTGCGACACTCAATGTTGATCTTGAGCCTAAGGATATCATTGCTACTCAAGAATTCACAATGTTAGGCAATTTTCATAGTTGAGGCTTTTTAACAAATACTTGGTGTGCACAATATTCAACTTTCAATTTCAACGGCTAAGGTTATGTGATAACCCTCCCAAATTGTTGGGAGATCCCTTTTTACAAGTACACAAGCTAAGCATGAAGCACAATTATTAATCTAAGAAATTTAAGATCAAATTCTAATCACAAACTTGCATACTAGTTAAGGAATTTAACATGGAAAGAGATTGTTAACTTACATGTAATGGAAAGAGAAGGGAGATAATTACTTACTTGAAGATGTTAGATTGAGTGGAGAAGAACTTGTGATTAATTCCAAGAATTAGGAATGAGTTGGGGAGTTTTTGGGAGTGTTTTGAGAGAAAATAATGAAGAAAAGGGGAGGGGATCGGGTAAAGAGGGGAAAAGGGGGTCCGGGTCGCGGGTTAAAACCCGTTTGGACCCGGATTTTTCAAAAACCTGGCCTAGCGCGGTAGGCCCGTGGCGCGCCTCAAAGGCACTCAACTTTTTGGACAATCTGCCCGCCCCGGCGCTTTGGGAGGCGCGGGGCGCTCCCATCGCGCCCAAGACTTTTGCTTCAGTGGCATCCAGGCGCGTTGGGAGGCATGGGGTGCTCCCAAACGCGACCGAGCAATTTTTTTCGTACCAATTTTTGATTCCAAGTGCGAACACAAGCACGGGACATGCCTCAAAGCGTCCCATACCCCTCAATACATCAACTGCATCTCATTTAGCACTCCCGACACCTACAAAAACGACACAACAAAACAAAAACTACGTGACACTATAAAACACAAAATAAAAAAACTATTACAAGTACAAACTCGGGTTGCCTCCCGAGAAGCGCCTTATTTAACGTCGTGGCACGACGAGTATCAATCATGGATCCCTCAAAGTAATGGAGGTACGATGATTCATCGAACCTCCCCAATAATGCTTCACCCTTTGGCCATTCACCAAGAACGTCTTCTCCGAATCGGGGGCTCTCAATTCAACCGCTGTATGTGCGGTAACACGAACTACTTCAAACAGCCCCGACCATCTAGACTTCAACTTGCCCGGAAATAGCTTCAACCTCGAATTAAACAAAAACACCAGCTGCCCGGGCTCAAACTGACGACGCTCAATGTGCTTGTCATGCCACTTCTTTGTCCGTTCCTTATACAATTTTGCATTTTCATAAGCATGGAAACAGAAATCTTCAAGTTCATGCAGTTGAAGCATTCTTCTCTCACCCGCCAAGGCCATATCAAGATTGAGCTTTTGACTCGTCCAATATGCTTTATGCTCTAGCTCAACAGGCAAGTGACAGGCCTTACCATAAACAAGCCTATACGGAGATGTTCCAATAAGCGTTTTAAATGCAGTCCGATAGGCCCAGAGAGCATCATCTAACTTCATAGCCCAATCCTTCCTCGAGGCATTCACAGTCTTCTCAAGGATTTGCTTGATCTCTCTATTAGACCCTTCCACTTGGCCACTAGTTTTGGGGTGATAAGCAGTTGCCACCTTGTGGCAAACCCCAAACTTAGCCAACAATTTATTGAACAACCGGTTGCAAAAATGAGTACCTTCATCACTGATTATAGCCCGCGGTGTCCCAAAACGAGTGAAAATATTTTTCTTCAAGAATTTCACCACCACACTCGCATCATTTGTTGGAAGTGCCACAGCCTCCACCCATTTAGATACATAATCAACCGCCACAAGAATGTATTTGTGGCCCAAGGAAGGTGGGAACGGACCCATAAAGTTAATCCCCCAACAATCAAACAGCTCAATCTCCAGAATATTGTTCAAAGGTTTCTCGTGACGCCTAGAAATAGTACCTGTTCTTTGGCAACGATCACACTGCTTAACAAAAGCATGAGCATCTTTAAACAAAGTAAGCCAAAATAATCCAGACTGAAGTACCTTTGCAGCTATTCGATCTCCACCAAGATGGCCACCATAAGGCGAGGAATGGCAGCTCTGTAGAATTGGCTCAACTTCTTCCCTTGGAATGCATCTCCTAGCTAATTAGTCAGGGCCTATCTTGTACAAATAAGGCTCATCCCACACATAAAATCTGCTCTCATGAAGGAGTTTGCATCTTTGCTCAGCTGTAGCCCCAGGAGGATACACATTACTCACAATTAAGTTCACCAAATCAGCATACCATGGCACCTCGGCTGCAGCTAAAGCAAAAAGCTGCTCATCAGGGAATACCTCTTTAATCTCAGGCCCTTCATCTACATGATCTCTATTCTCCAGCCTGGACAAATGATCAGCGACTTGATTCTCAGTCCCCTTGCAATCTCGAATTTCAACATCAAACTCTTGCGATAGGAGAACCCATCGAATTAGCCTAGGCTTGGAATCCTTCTTCTAAAACAAATACCAGATTGCGGCATGATCAGTGTAGACAACAACACGAGTACCAACTAAATAAGATCTGAATTTATCAAAAGCATACACAACGGCTAGCAACTCCTTCTCAGTGGTGGTATAATTGGATTGGGCTGCATCAAGAGTCTTGCTTGCATAATAGATGAAGTGAAAGATTCTTCCAATTCTTTGGCCTAGAACAGCCCCAATAGCATTGTCACTCGCATCACACATCAATTCAAATGGCAAAGACCAGTCTGGAGCAATGATAACTGGTGCAGTCACCAACCTTTTCTTCAACTCTTCAAATGCCTTGAGACAAGCATCATTAAACTCAAATTTCACATCTTTCTCCAACAACTTGCACCTGGGATTAGAAATTTTGGAGAAGTCCTTTATGAAACACCTATAAAAACCTGCATGTCCCAAGAAACTACGCACCCCCTTTACAGAGATAGGTGCTGGTAATTTCTCAATAGCCTCAATCTTCGCTTTATCTACCTCGATTCCTTGCTTTGACACCTTGTGCCCAAGTACTATGCCTTCTTGAACCATAAAGTGACATTTTTCCTAATTCAGCACCAAATTTGTTTCTTCACAACAGCTCAGCACAACATCTAAATTTTTCACGCAATCATCAAAGGAATCACCAACTACTGAGAAATCATCTATGAACACCTCAACAAATTTTTCCACCATGTCGGTGAAAATAGCCATCATGCACCGCTGAAAAGTTCCCGGGGCATTACATAACCCAAACGGCATCCTCCTAAATGCATAGGTGCCATATGGACAAGTAAATATAGTCTTCTCTTGATCTTCAGGGGCTATCACAATCTGATTGTAGCCCGAATACCCATCCAAGAAACAATAATACTCATGCCCAGCAAGTCTATCCAGCATTTGATCAATAAAGGGGATTGGGAAGTGGTCTTTCCTGGTGGCCTTGTTCAGATTTCTATAATCAATGCAAATTCGCCACCCTGTGACTGTTCTTGTAGGAATCAATTCATTATGCTCATTCTTCACCACTGGCATGCCCCCTTCTTTGGAACACATTGCACTGGACTCACCCACTTGCTGTCAAAGATAGAAAAAATAATGCCAGCATCCAGCCACTTGATAATTTCTTTCTTCACCACCTCCTTCATGATTGGATTTAACCTCCTCTGCTGCTCTATAGATGTTTTATGGCCTTCCTCCAAAAGAATTTTGTGCATGCAGAAAGAAGGACTAATCCCTCTAATATCAGCAATGGTCCAGCCAATAGCTCTCTTGCGCTCTCGCAGCACTCTCAACACCTTTTCAACCTGCACATCAGACAACAAAGAAGAAAGGATCATGGACAAGGTATTACCCTCACCCAAATAAGCATAACGCAAATGCGCAGGTAAAGGTTTGAGTTTAAGGGTATGAGCCTTCTCAATAGACGGTTTAGCAGGAGTTAAGGTCAACGGTCTATCAAGCTCCTCAAATTTCTTCCATCTTGGAATGAATTTACTCTGCATATTAAGAATCTCCACATATTCTTCCTGTAGGATATCATCATCATCACACAAGAGTGCCCTCTCCAGAGAATCAACATTAGAGGCTAAGAATGACCTCTCATCAGCAGTCAACTCTTCATCTACCACTTTCACCATGGACAACTCTTCATAATGGGCAGGAAGTTGGGTAGCTCTGAACACATCTACTGCTGATGCTGTCATTAGATTTAGAGCTGGAAAGATGATTATGAAGGTAAATGGTGAAGAAACCTCAGGATAAGCTTCAAAGTCAAGAAAAATGAAGTCAACAGGCAATATAAACTGACCCACTTGTACAAGCACATCCTCAATAATCCCCTCGGGGCATGTCAAAGATCTATCAGCCAGTTGCAGAGTCACAGCAGTTGGTCGTGGTTCACCCAGGCCTAGCTTTCTGAAAACTGATGAAGGCATTAAATTCACACTAGCACCCAAATCACATAAAGCACGTCCAACCTCATGCTCCCCAATTTTCAAGGGAATAGTAAAACTGCCAGGATCCTTCAATTTCTGAGGAAGCTTGCTTCTAACTCTAGAACTGCACTCCTCAGTGAGTGCAACTGTCTCGAACTCAGTCAGTCTTCTCTTGTTAGCAACAATATCCTTGATGTATTTAGCATATTTGGGAAAATCTCGCAAAACCTCCACCAAAGGAATATTTCTTGAATCTGACTCAAGATCTCCAAAAATTTCTTGCATGCTGCATCAACTTTCTGCTTCTGAAGTCTCTGAGGGAAAGGTGGTGGTGGTCTCACAATAGCAGACTCGGCCTGCTTTTCTGTCACTTTCTCAGCTTCTTTCTCCACCTTTCTATCAGCATTAGGCTCTAATTCACCAACAGGCTTCCTTGGCTTTGGGGGAACTTCTTCTAGAGCTCTTCCATTCCTCAAAGTAACTGCTTGCACAAATTCCTTAGGATTTTTCTCTGTATCACTTGGCAAAGCACCCCGAGGTCTATTATTCTGTGCTCCAGCTAGCTGCCCCATTTGTCTCTCAAGTTCTTTCTGAGCATTGCTCAAATCTTTTATTGTTTGTGCCTGAGCTGCTGAATCATCCATGAGTTTTTGATGCCCTGCAAAAAATTTTCTAAGCATATCCTCAACTGAATTAGGCTGCTGTGGCTGAGCCTGCGACTGTGACCCCTGTTGTGGTGCATTTTACCGATTATTTTGGGGTCTCTCATTGCCTTGTAGCTGCTCACGGTTATCCCTCCAAGAAAAATTTGGGTGACTACGCCAATTGGTGTTATATCTATTACCATATTGATTGCGATTCTGACCCTGTGACCTGTTCTGATTACC
Organism: Petunia axillaris subsp. axillaris; assembly: GCA_029990575.1. Lineage (NCBI taxonomy): Eukaryota > Viridiplantae > Streptophyta > Magnoliopsida > Solanales > Solanaceae > Petunia > Petunia axillaris. Next base: position 47,541,170 of record JARKNS010000002.1, on the reverse strand, counting down.
CACATAATACACTAACTCTGGATTAGATAGACAGACAGTGGCATGATCCTCTCCAGAAACCTCACAAAAGACTTGAAGTTGTTGCACTGGAGCTACTTGTTGTTGAGTCTGCGGCAGAGCTAGCTTGCTGATTTGATTGGAAATAGCATCCATTTACGCCCTCAGCTCTGCAACTGCATCTAATTGAAGTACCCCAGCAGATTTCTATGCAGTAGCTCTACCAACTCCATGCCAATCAGGATTGCTCTGCGAAAACTTGTCTAGTAAATCATAGATCTGGTCAAAATTTAAGGCCAGTACTTGGCCTCCAGCAGCAGCATCTACCACGATCTTAGTATGCGCATTCAACTCCTCAAAAAAAGTATGTGCAATAACCTCATTGGATTGGTTGTGGTGTGGACAATCTCTTAATAAAGCTTTAAATCGCTCCCAGGCTGAATATAAAGACTCTCATTCTATCTGTCTGAAGGACATAATTTCACTCCTCAGCCGGGCTGTCTTGGCAGATGGATAAAATTTAGCCAAGAACTTTTTAGCCAAATCCTCCCAAGTAGTGATAGACCTAGGCTTTTCAGCCTTTAACCACTTCCTTGCTGCCCCAATCAGTGAAAACGGGAACAACGTCAAGCGAACATAATCAGTAGGAACTCCCGTTGGGGTATAAGTATCACTGATCTCCAGGAAATTCTGAATGTGTTGCTGCGGATCTTCATGAAGTAATCCAGCATATTGCCCAGTCACATGCAGGAATTGAATCATGCCGAGCTTAATCTCAAAGTGCTCGGTGATAGCGGACTTCACAATACTAGACGCCACTCCCCCCAGGCTGGGAAGAGCAACATCTCGCACCACTACTGCTCGTTCTTCTGCCATTTCAGTGGGTAAGGAAGCAAGTACAATTGCTAGTGCTTCTCGGTCTCTCGCTTCTCTTCTTACCCTTCTCAAGGTCCTTTCAGGCTTGGATCAAAAGGTGCGAGTGGTTCATCCCTTCTATTCCTTTGCATGCAAAACCTATTGCCTGAAACAGCACAAGAAACTCAACAAAAAAATTAAACCTGAATAGATAATAAGTAATCGTTCAAAAAGAAATCAGTCAATAATTAGTCCCCGGCAACGGTGCCAAAAACTTGTTGCTCCCAACGCACACGCAAGTATACGCGGTCGACAAGTAATAAAATGATAAGTAGAGTATCGTTCCTATGAGGACTATTCAGACTGACGCTTAACAAACAATTTCTAACTACTATTCATGGATCTTTTTCCAATAGTGAGAGTTTTCATTAACTAAGAGCAATAATGTAAATGGCGGAAATTCAGTCAAATAATGGAGCAAATGTTGGTTGTAAACAATATTAAGGAGACGGTCCAGGGTCAGAGTTACGAACAATCCAGTTGAGTTTTCCAATTGATTCCACTTCTTAAATCCCGAATTACTAACTAACATAGTAAATGTACTCGTGAAAACCTTTCAATTCTTCACGGTCTATGCAGGCTACTCAAATCCCTATATGTCTATGGGTGGAATCACGTGCACGCATTAACGAATTCTGCAATTAGTTAAGCTAGGCGAGCAAGTATATGTCTATCCTACTCACAAATTGGTTCCCCGATGCCCGGGTTCACAAACCAGCCCTACTCTTTCTTATTGCGTTCATAAATTCCCTCTTTTGAGTTTAATCTAAAAACCATAGATAATGCATAATTATCGAGCTCTAACAATTACACAAGTGAAATCAAGAAATAATAAGTAACTTGTTATGAGATTCAATTAAGGGAAATCAATCTTTAAAACTTTCATGAAATATTCTAACCCTAGAACGTAAGATTTAGCCACGCATAATCATAATCACAAGGCAATGAATTGATGAAATAATGATGTAATAGATTAATAGATGAAAGAAAAGGAATTAAACCCTTGTTCAATGAAGTATGGTACTCTCTAGTTGCTCCAAAGTCTCAACCCTTATCAAAAACTAAGTAGAAGAGTATTTATAGGGTTTACAAAGGCCTAGCAATAAGTTACCCCTAAGCCTAGACGAAATAGGAAGTCCAAAAATGCTCCAGGTGCGCTGTAGCTGGCGCCCCGCGCCCCCGAACGCGCGCACGAAGGCAGAATCCGTCGAAATCCAAGCGCCATAGCCACGCCCCACGCTGAGAAACGCGCCAGAAGGCTTCGTCTGCTTTCCTTGCTCCGCATCTCGCGTCGTGTCATGCCATCGTGTGCTCGATCCAATCCTCAATCAAAATCCAATCTTTTCTTGCTCGATCATGCTCTTTAAACCTCCAATTGCACTTCATGACGACCTACACACATACGACACAATATATGTCAAAATCACATTCATAAACTAGAAAACGGGCGAATAAAATACTCAAACGTGAGGAAATATTAAGGAAATATAGGCATAAAATGCCAAACATCAGTTGTTGATAAGGTCTTTGATAACCACCTTGATCATACCCTCTTTACCTTGATAATTTCCCAGATAATTTGCTTCTTCATCTTCTTAGATTTTATAACATTTCTCTGGGTAGTATCCCTCTTGTCCATGTTGAACAAGAGACAAAGGAACACCCCTCGGAGTAACATAACCCATTGGAGCCACTTAATGCCCGCCATTTGTGGTTTGAATGTTTTCTACCTTGTTGGTCTTCTTTTCATTTGCTTTTCTATCCGTATTTAATTTTTTATTCATGAGCTCAACAGAGGTTAAGATTCTTTCTATCTTCTCATCTTGAGCTTCCAATCTCTCCATCATCAAGGGGCTTATCCCACTTTCTCTACCCGAATTTTTAGCTCTTGATTTCCATTCTTGTGATTGTTTGATAACCTTGTCTAGAACCTCTTTTACCTCCTCATACCTCTTGTCCATGGTGACACCATCACAAGGAGTATCCAAAGCGTATTGATTCATTATGTTAAGCCCTTGGTAAAAGCATTGCAACAACATGTTTTCTTTAAACCCATGGTTAGGGCACCAAAGCAACACATCTTGGAAAGCTTCCCAAGCTTCGGTCAAAGAATTGGATGCATCTTGTTCAAACATATAAACTATATCTCTCAATGAAGCTTGTTTCCCCTTCGGTGAGAACTTTGCTAGGAATTGCTTCACTAATTCTTGCCATGAAAAGATGGAATTTCTCGGTAATTTGTTCAACCATGCTTTGGCTTCCCCATTAAGAGAGTACGGAAACACCCTTAGTTGCAATGACTCTTCCGATACCCTTGTCGACTTTTAAAGACTAAAAGTTTGCACAAAATTTCTCAAGTGATCATTTGCATCTTCATTCTTGCCTCCACTAAAGAAACCATGTTGTTCAAGACCTTCTAGAATCACATTAGGAGTACTAAAAGAAGCATTGCCATGAATAGGGGGAGGAACTATAGCACTTGCAAGACTATTCATATTAACTTCCTCCTCGGGTTCACCATCATCTTCCAAATCTTGCATTTGTTGATTGTTGTTCTGACCACCTCTAGCATACTCTTGATTTCGGTTACTATTGCGGGCATTCACTCTATTAACATTGCCCCCTCGGTTGACATTAGGTACCTCCACGGTTTGCACCCCGACCACCTTGGTTCACACCTCGGCCACCCCGGTTTGCATTGTTTCCACCCTGATTAGCATTACCTGCAACACTAACATCTTCTCCAAGATTTCCCTCTTCATCTGCTTTCACTCCCGCATTTGCTTGAGCAAAAGGGTTATCACCTTGAAGGGCCATATTCTCAACTTGAGGATCATTAGCTTCCTCTTGAGGATCAAAATCATCAACTTGATCGACATGAAATGGATAACCCTCTTAGTTGATTTCTACATAGAATTCTTCCTCATATTCTTCTTCATTTTATTGTGGATCCCCATGTGGTTAATTGTAAAAATGATTGTACCATGCGTTCCGTAAGTACCTATTAGGATTTTTCCAATAGGCCATGTTTCACCTACACAAGGTAAAACAAAAGTAAAACGTAAAATACTAGGACTTGTAAACTCAAAATTGATTAACTAATGCTACGCAATATTGAAATCGTAGTTCCCCTATAACGGCACCAAAATTTGATCCACGCTCAATCCTACACCATTAATGGCGAGGGGCGGTCATCAAAATATGGTACCCGATATTGATTCGGAGTCGATTTCCTAAGGGAACTAGCTCGTTCAAGTAAGAGAGTCACAAATAGAAATTCAAATATTATTTAGTTAAGAGTCCTAGAAATGGGGTTGTTTGTTGTAAATCTATGTTAAAGCAAGTAATTGATTCTGTATTAAGAGGCTAGGAGTATAAACGGCTAATAGTAGCTTCCAATCAACGGGTATAATAGTTTCACCTTCCTAACACGGGCATAATTATGGTCGAGTCGTTCTACTGTAATCCCTAGAATCCTCCAGGCCTAAGAGGAGTCTTCACTACGCTCGCCAAAACTATAGTTAGGTGCATAACGCTCTACTCATAGACTCAAGGAAATGAGACCTCTTCCAAGCGTAAATCCTTTTAGATAGGTTAGGCTATGTAATAGCCAACAAAACCTAAATCTTTGCCAACTCTGCTAATCTACACTAACTAAGCTCTCTGAGTCTTTAATTAGCAAAGTAGACTTGAAACCATAATATTATGGATACCAAGATTTTGATGTTAATGTAATGGGAGTTGGATAATTGATACTCGTGATATGGTTGGTGAATCTAAGCAACATCTATTGATTTACTACCACTTATAGCATGTTTACACCCTTAGTTATGAATTTAGCTACTCATACTAGGGGTTCGGATGAAAGCAATAAACATGTAATGAAATAAGAAATGATTTCAAACATAGATCTTGAATTGATATATGAATCAAGATTCACAAGTACAAGTTATGAAGCTTACAAAGTGATGAAAAGCCTTCTACTTGTCTCTCAAAATCGCCTCTAAGAGTATTGTTTGTAATATGAAATGTTTTGAAGTAAAACCCTAGCTTTTCTATTTATACTTAGCTAAGATTCGCATCTTCAGTAGCTGAAGCGGTCCGCCTAAACAAGGAGGAGGTCTGCCCAACTTCTTGGCTCATGAGATTGCACCCTTCATGATTCTTCTCCAGGCTGTTCGCTTGGACATCAAGGCGGGTTGCCACAAGCTTTGCTTCAATTTTCAGCTCTATGTTTCTTCCTTAGGAGGTCCACCTAAGCTTGAGGCGGAGCGTCTATCTGTAGCATCACGAACTTCACACTTTGGCTCCAATTCTCGCTCTTTAACTTCAATCTTTAGCCAATGTTCATGCAAACTCATTAAAACTTGAAACTAAACAATTTATGAGATTAACAACACCAAATATTGCTTTTGGATTCAAAAATGAAAGCTTAAACTAGTCTTTAAGTTGGTAAATTACCAACTTATTAACCCCCATTGGTCAAACGGGAGTACACTACCTCGCAGATTTCAAGTGCAATTGGGAGCTTATCGAAGACGCGGAGGCTTGAGCTGGGAACCTACCTTAAATGTGGTTTTCCCCAGGGTATCCCATAGGCAGTGGCCGATGAGCCATTGCAATAGCAATCCATCCAAACCAGACAGACAAGGTGAAAGCCATGTATCGTGTATAGATTCAGAGTTTGGTGACTCCTTGATCGGCTGATTGCTCGAAGTTATATATCTTCTTTCCCACCATGAAACAGAGCCAGGAATTGGAGCCTCAACCCAGTACTACTGAAGGAGATACCTGAACGTCTACTACATCCTAGAAGAGAAGCCTCGCGACAGCAGAGGGGTTTAAGCCTCCTGACCATGTATTATAAGAGGAATATCACAGGAACCGCTGTGTTAGAAGAATACACCGTAATTATTGCACATGCCACAATGAAGACATTTCGATGAACATTATTAGAATTCCGATCAAACTTCACGACTTGGAGGACTCAGTTCGTCTGTTCATCGATGGAGAAAAAGAGGAAGATAACATCATATGGTCTTTTATCTACAGTTTTCTCATGCACCATCCATTCTGAACAAAGGAATATTTTTAGGAATCTTAGACTACGGTCAAAGGAAAACATTTTTGTAGATAGAAGAGTTATGCATTCATAAGGAAACTTTGAGGAGATGGAGTTTTTTTCTGAAAAAGATTTGTGATTCCACAATTATAATGGAGCTCCTATTTATAGGCCAGAGAAGATAAGGACGGAGCATGAAATAGTCAAGCATAATTATGGCTTGAGATATAAAATAATTTGGCGCAGCGAAAAGCATTCTTGGAAAGGTACATGGAATCAATATCAACCAATCAGATAAAGTCACACGGAGTTCTCGAAGAAATCAGAATCATTCTAAGTTAGAGAGACTGCGAGTTTCAAGGAGTCAGTGAGATATCTTATCAGATCCATCTTCTACACCGCTTTCACTTCCTGACTGCTTTCGTCAGCACTCAGCAAGTGGGGGATCGACTGTGTGGGAAAAATACGTCACCTACTATTACGGGGTTATAAGTAAAGTTGGTAAGCCTAGACTTATCCTTCAAGTCACCAGGCACAGAGGATACATGCCTGCCCCACGAGTTATGACTGTTCAGGCGGTACAGGCGTAGGATGCAAGGTATACATCCTGCCGCTTTAGGATTTACAGTCTCCTAGTTAGGGTTTCGTATATATCACCGCCTTGAGTTTATAGGCGCGTGGCTTTTATTAGTATTTGTATTTTACCATAATTAGGATTGGGTAAGTGTCTACGATAAATACCCCTACTTATATTGTATTGTACATCAAGCGATTCACACCGAATCCGGCTATTCTCAAGAAATAATACTACTTATGTATGGGCAAAAATACACCACCTACTATTACGGGGATATGAGTCCAGCTGGTGAGACTAGACTTATACTACAAGTCACCTAGCGTAAAGGATAAATGCATGTCCTACGAGTTATGACCGTTCTGGCGGTACGGGCATAAGACAAAGGGCATACATCCTACCACCTTAGGGTCACAGAATCCTAGTTAAGATTTTGTACACCACCAACTTGAGTTATAGGCTCATGGCCTTATTAGTCTTTGTATTTTACCTTAATTTAGACAGGTTATCCATTACAATAAAAAACGATCCTTACATTGTATTGTACATGATCACGATTCACCACTGAATCCAGCTATTCTCAAGGAATAAGACTACTTTACCTTTCTTGCAAATTATTTCTCTCTTTTATTTATTTACTTTTCCCTCGTATTTTCTGTATTCATTGTGACCTCATTATTGATTAATTGTTTACCCTAGGCGACCGATTTAGGCATAAATAGTTTGATGCCCACCGTGAGGCCCAGGCAATTGTAGGTATTATACAAAGAAAAAGGCGCAACCATGTCTGATGATAGCAGCAACATTCTGAAGAACACTACAGATAAAGCAGATGAACCCGTGAAAAATTCCAATAATCCCAGCGTGCAACCTAAGGATCTCGTTGAGCAACCAAAAGGCTCTTCCTAGGAGCCAACTCACGTTGCCAGCAACAGAGAAGGCGATCGATTACTCGAAGGTAATCCCGAGTTCCCGATGCTTTTTTGTTAATCTTCTCAAAATCATGTCAGAACAACAGCAGTGGGATTCAAGCAATATAGTCGAAGGAGTATCGTTGAAGCTAGGATCAATGTTTTCGGGATCGTCTCAGAGGCCAGCATCCTTGTGAGGACCAACGCCCACGAACAATTCACCAGCATCTGTTCCTAGCCGCAGGCCCAACATGGGTACTGCACCTGGAGGGTCATAAACTATCAACAATCAAGACCTTAAGGGAGCGCCCATGTAACAGCCCAGCTAAGGGTTAAGTGTTCCACATCGGCATAACACAGGAGTGATCCTGGGTATATAAGTTAACTGGTCTTAGACCCTAGTGACGCGTTTTAAAGCCGTGCGGGCCTAGGCCCAAAGCGGACAATATTACTAGCGGACTTGGGCTGTTACAGATAGTATTAGAGCCACTCCGTATCAGTCTTGTCGATGTGGGTTAAAGTTCAGTGCTGAGTCTAGGCGAATCCCGGTACGCGGGACAAACCTCAGCGAGAATGCTGAGTCCATAAAAGGGGGTGTATGTAACACCCCAGCTAAGGGTTAAGTGTCCCACATCGGCATAACACAGGAGTGATCCTGGGTATATAAGTTAACCGGTAATGTGCCGGGTGCTCCACCCCAAGTTACCACGGTAGATGAGCAAAAATTTTACAAGCATGCTTACAAAGCAAGCGCTGCACCGGTTTGCATACCAAAGCACTTCTGCCTACCGAATAACTTGAAGTATGACGGAACAACTGTTGTGGATGAGCAAAATGCTGTGTACTATACGGCTTTAAAGGGTAACGAGATCACTAAAGAAGAGATTTATCGGGAAGGCAAAGACATTACCGACGAACCGGATTGCATGAAAAAAGCACGGAACAACGCAACTTCTAAGACTACGGGATACAGGTGAATGCAGTGGAGTTAGCTACGAATCACTTTGAGAAACTAGTTTCCAGGGTGCACTGGCCACATACTATTAAGAGTGCGACAGGAAATTACTCAATGGCCTACTGCGATTTTCATCGGAGTAATGGCCACGTTATATCTGACTGTAATGCTCTGATGCTTGAGATTAAGCACTTGTTTAAAAAAGGACACCTCAAAGACCTGATCATAGAAGGAGAAAGATGACTCAGAGCGCACGACCCTTAGGAAAAGCGAAGCATCAATGTAATCTTATCTACACCCATGCCCGAAGAAACTTGAAAGACTTAAACACCGGGAGTATCTGTTAGCCCGATTGCGTTCAGACCAGGAGATGAGAAAAGAGAGCACTAGGAGGCCTTCACAGTCCCAATTAAGGTGCTTGGCTTTCAGATAGAACAAGATCTGATTGACTCAAGAAGTGATGTAAACATCATTTAATATGAGGTACTGCGGAAAATGGTCCAGAACGGCCTGATAATTCTGAGCCCCTACAGAATAACCAGCTTCAACAGTATTTATGAAAAACCTATCGAGCAACTAGCTATGCCGGTCTGTATCCCGGGCGTGATAAACATAACACCTTCTCAAGTATTGGGTTGCAGTATCTCATACGACGTCATCCTAGGACTACCATGGATACATGAAGTAAAGGGAGTACCCTCAACACTTCACCAAGTTTTCAGATACCCGACCCCTTGCGGGATCAGCGAGTTACGGAGTTAGCGGTCCTTACCCAGAGAAAGTCAAGCACCCGAGAAGAGCGCTGACGTGAGGTCGATGGTGGAGGAGCCATTATAGGATATGTCCATCAAGCAGAAAGCCATAATAGAAATAGGAGAGCTTAGAGAGCGGGTATCAGAGATGAGTAATCTTGTCCCTCGAGCCGCCGAATTACAGTACCAGCTCTATGAAGTTGTGGTAAAGCATGAAGATCCTGCATTGTCAATACTTTGTTGTCAAGCATTTACACGAGTAAAAACGAACCTCCTGAAACCTCCAATAATAACTGAGCCGGTCCCATGAGAGAACCTGTTGCTGTACGTGACAATCTCGAAAGTGGCATGGAATATAGTCCATATGCAAGAAAAAGTTGGGATAGAACTTCCTATACAATATGCTAGTAAAGGACTTCTGTAGGTGGATGGACGTCTGCCATTACCAGTTCAATTCGTGGCAGCGGTAGTCATGGCAATGCAAGAGTTGCGCCCGCATTTCCTTAACCATACAGTCATTGTGGCCTCCTCTGTACTAATGCAGATCATTTAGTCTAAGCCTAGTTTGTCAAAAGGTTAGCAGAGTGGGCCGAGGAGCTTGGAGAGTATGACATTATTTATTAGCCACGAACAGCTATCATGTTGCAAACCCTAGAGGATTTCGCTGTGGATTTCAACGAAGAGTTAGCATCAGAGGTAGAGGAGTCGATAAATAACACAGAGGTGGTTAAGCCCAGACAATGGGTAATCCACACGGGTGTGGTACTCAAAGGGGAAGAGGACGACCTTGATTTGTGGATTACAATACTCACCGGGAGGATCTTTTGCAAGGCCGCAAGATTCTTGTACGACGAAGCAGAATATGAAGCCATAATTCAAGCTCTTGGCTTAGCCTACATATTGGGGGTTAGAGAGATCAATCTCCATAACGGCTCCCGGCCAGTGGTCAATCGAGTGAAAAAAATCTTTACCATTGAAGGTGTATGAACGTCAGATCGACAAGAAAAGATAAGGGCACTTCTAAGAAACTTTCGCAAATGGATGTTTATTTATCAGGAGGAATGCTTAAAAGATGACGAAGTGGCTGAAGACACAAACATCAACTCGGGAGACCAGCTAACAGAGATCGAGTTAACTCCCGCGGACCTGATGAACCTCAAAGTTCCAAACACAAGATCTATTCCAAAATAGTGTCATGCGCTAGTAGAGTACTTGGACAAGGGAATACTCCCTACTCCCTAGAGACAAGGCAGAAAGAAGACAGTTGCAAAGGCAGGCGGCTCGGTATTGTTTGATTAATAGGGAGCTATACTATCGGGTGGTTAACGACCACAAGTTATGCACCAAGATCTTTTAAAAGTCAGTCCTTCATCAAGCATGTAGCAACGCTATCAGAAAGGTGAAAGCATCCAAAGACATAAAGGAATGGCTACCACTTGGCTTGAGAAGTACTGCTCTTGAAAGGTCAGCTGGACCTATATACTCGAGACATATATTTTCTCCTTTTTTGTACTTTATTTTTATTATTTATTTTAAACGGGCACTTAGCCCCGTCATTATTAAGTTCTTATTGGCTCTGCGCCCTGTTTATCAATAAAACTACTATTCTACTTAGTCAGTTTAAACAATCAGATCCATCTACGATCCAAACATTCATAGCCCCGACACAACTTAAGTTGAAGTAATAAACTCACTTCTTTTTGCTACAAAAAATTGTTTAGGCCTAAATTTGGTCATTTAGGTAAAATAATTAAATTTATTAGAGGGTCACAAGAAATTCAAGAAAAGTAAGTAAAACTGAGAGAAAAGTAATAGACAAGAAAGTAAAGAATTTTATTTCTCGAGAATAGTGTAAGGAGGGGTATTTATTGTAGATATTTAACCAGCCCTAATTATGATAAAATATAAAGACTAATAAGGCCATGGAACCCTAACTAGGAAATTGTAAGCCCTAAGGCAGCGGGATGTATACCTTGCGTCCTATGCCAGCACCGACTGAGGAGCAGGTGTGTATTCTGCGCCTGGTGACTTGTAAGCTAAGTCTAGTCTCTCCAGCTAGACTTGTATCCCCGTAAACAATTGTATTTTTTTCCTGAACAATCAGTCCCTCCACTTGCTGAGTGTTTTCATAAGCAGTCAGGAAGTGAATGCAAGAACTCAAGTACGATTACGTGTAATCTTGTAATTGTGAGGGTTCTTATTTGCATCTTTCTAATGCTGCAACTATTCTATCATATCTCGTAATTATTGAGATGTATCATGTAAGAAATAATGATTACGGTCGTACATCTTCATAATGATTAGCTTTCCATCTAAGACTTTGTTTTGGAGACTCATCTGGGGCAAGTTCATCCGAAGATGAAGAAGAAGAATCTTCTGGGGATTGATCAGCATGAGAGATGTTCGCGTTGCCATGATCTAATTTTCTAGCAACGTTTAGTCTTTTCCTTCTCTTACATTGTCTCAATATCAGCCTATGTAATAAAGACCAATAAATGCAATATTTCTTTTAGGCTCCATATTTTGTTAGCAAACGAAATGATACATGTGGCACAAAGCGCTTTTCAAATCATCATGCATAAAGCGGTCCTTCGCATTATAGGATGCGTTTTCTATTTTCTATGTGTGCATTACGTGAATTTGTTTGCTGCTCTAGGTCTCTTTCTACTTAAGTGATCTGCTTCCTAGATCAAATCTCCTACCAATACACCTTCACACCCAATACTATACTCAAAATTCTGATATCAAAAATCTTTCGCATGTCCTGATTATGCACTATCCCTTACCAACTCAAGAAACCTATTATCTAATAGGTTGGATCAAGTTGAATACCAACGCAGAAGATATGGTTAAGCAAAGTGCATTTATCGTTTATTTGACACAGCAAGCATGCACATGGAGCGGAAAATGGAAAAGACAAGAGATATGTTGGTCAAACTCAAAAGCACACCTGACTTACTACAAGACCTTTTGACACAATTGACCGAGGATCATTTTTTTGCTCCAGTCCACATTGTAATACATTGAAGGCGATCCAAAGTATTTTCAAACTTGCACCTATTCATGGTCAAAAAGGCATTCAAAAGGTTATCAGAAGGCAGTAACGAAGTGAGAAACAAGGGGAACCTGTTTGATGTTACAAAGTTGGAAAAGAATGCAAAGACGCAGTGACAAAGATTCCGTTATATGATGAAAGCTGAAATTCCGGTGAGTATCGGAAGCATATCCCTACCAACTAGCAAGTGTTAGACACTATGATGATCTCAGGATGAAATTTTCTATCAAGATGTTTACAAGGCCAGCAATGAATTCGTACATAGAGAAAGACACTAGCAAATAAAGTTCTTGGAGTGATTTTGGACAATAGCTTTATCGGGTAGTATGAATTCTCATGACAACAACTACACTGAAAAGGAAAAATACAATATAACTAACCTCTAAAATGGTCTTGACTGAAGCAGCAATGTAAGAATATACATGATACGTAGGCAATCCACACCGGATTCAGTAACAAAATCTTACCTAACAATGAAAGTTGGTGCAAAGATTGAATTGCAACAGTTAGTTGGCAAGTACGAAAGATATTGAGTATCTCTTTCAAGGACACACAGGCATTAGAACAGGCAAATTTGCAAAGGAAACAATGGTTGTTCCGAAGTCCTTGATGGTCAACAAAAGCTGACCTCCTATTCAGTCACACAATGTTCAATATATCCCTTAAACAACATCTTTGTCACATTTTCATCGAGATTTAACCTGACACATCTCATGCGTAAACGAGCAATGGTCATTTGACCACAATCCTTGCCTTGACTACTACATAAAGCACTTAGGAAATCTTTTATGATATGTACGCGGTCTATCATAGTCTCCAACCCAAGGGCTAATCTATCATCTGCGGTCTAGGCATTCTCTTAAGCTCTATATGTTACTTTTACTTCAAACCTCGCTAATGTGCTTACTCAGTTTTGTGCATGTTGTCACTTTATTATAGTTACTTTGCATTTGAACACCAAAATTGGTCAAGAATCTACATTAAGAAGAAGCTGAAATGGCAAGCCGAGCTGGAAATATTTACCTTTCGGAACAAAGTTTTCTGAACTACAAGCATATGACACCGAGAGAATTCAGGAAATCTCAATCCCACTATTGTACAAGTTGTGGTACAGATAATCAAAATCATTTAGCAGTATACTCATTCAAGAGACACAACAAAGAAATCCAACCACATAAATCTGAAAAGCTCTATAATTTTGGGAAGATGGTCGTGAAAAGTAGAGAGTAACACATTAGTCATCATGATTAAGCACCAACTACTATACAATAAGAACCAACAAAACTCACATTCTCACACCACACCTAACTCACACAATAAACAACATTTCCCTCTGTCAAGACTTTCAACAACAATCTTACCAAGCCTAACACATTGTCAACAGATAAAAGGATAAAACCACACACCTTTACTTCTTTAGCTGAATCAAAAGATATTGAACCAAGAAGCGAATGACTCCCTCGGTGCCCATTCCGAATTTTGATCCAACAAAGATATACACCCATTATTCAAACATTCAAGGCCATGACACTGCAAAATACCCAGCACCGAACACAAAATTCAAAGTCTGATTGACCAAGGCAAGACAATGGTACAACATGAACAAGCAATTGAAAACTGCAACTCTTAAGTCACATATGCAATTCCTATAAAGACCAATCCATCAAAGTTAGCTCCAAGACAGTTGAAGAAAAAAGCACGAAATAGGAAGACAACCCATCACAACCTAAGACAAGTACAAATTTTCACAACCACCAAATCCGAAAAATCCAAATACCAGACCTTAGCATGAGAATACAAGTATCCACATAATCAGATTCATCAAGATACCCAATCGTCACACCAAATAACAAATGCATATTCAAGCCAATACTTTACTGTTCAATGCAATGCAACCACTTTGTTTCAACTAATGAATCTTTCTTTGAGAGTAGGTCTTTCTACACAAACATAAGACTCGCAAGCAATCACAACAGACATAATAGTTCTTTAGCCACACAAAGCTTAGAATATGGCGACTAGCCTCGTCAGGCTTAAAATATAACGACTAGCCTAGTCAGGCTTATAATATGAGGACTAGCTTCGTTAGGCTTAGAACATGAAGACTAGCCTCGTCAGGCTTAGAATATGAAGACTAGCCTCGTCAGGCTTAGATTATGACAACCAACCTCGTCAGGCTTAGAATGTGACAACTAGCCACGTTAGGCTTAAAATATGACGACTAGTCTCGTCAGGCTTAAAATATGACGAGTACCCTTGTCAGGCTTAAAATATGACGACCAGCCACGTCAAGCTTAGAATATGACAATTAGCCTCGTTAAGCTTAAAATATGATGCTTGCAACGTCAGGCTTATAATATGATGATTAGCCTCGTCATGCTTAAAATATGATTATTATCCTCATCGGGCTTAGAATTTGACAATTAGGCCCATCCACCTTAGAATTAGACATTTACATTTTTTTTTTTTTTGCAGACACTACTATAATAGGCTTGTCCGCCTTAGAATTGAATATACATATATATTTTATTTTATTTTATTTTGCAGGCACTACTATAATAGGCCTATCCGCCTTAGAATTGGACATACACATATTTTTTTTTGCAGGCACTACAACAATAGGGTGATCTATCTAATCCAATAAAGTGGGGTAGAATTTTAAAGCATTCTCTCAAAAATTCCAAAAAGACACAAGTTGACACAGGTAGAATTTTAAGGAAACTCAAAATTCATTAAAGATCGATACTCACTAGCCCAAGAAGCAGCAACAAGGAGATTGCATTGCAACAAAGAATTAGTCACTAGTTTCATGGAGGATGCAAAAATCAGCCCTTCCCTTATCCCCACAACTCACAAGCAGGCACAGAATACTAACTAAAACAACAAACACGACGACAATTGGGGAAACACTACAAATGCGGTAACATCATTATACTTTTATCATGTCATTTTACTCCTTGTATGTAGGGTATACAGCCCGACGCAACAGACAAATATCTCCTGACGAGAGGCACTTAATAGCTCCTAACGAGCAGAAAATATCTCCGAACAAAAGGCACTAATAGCTCCTGACGAGCAGACAAATATTTCCTGATGAGAGGCATTAGCTGTTTATGCTTAAAATTGGACGTCTAGGTTAAACAATTAAATTTATGATCGGGTCGCAAGTAATATAGTAAACACGACGAAAAAAGTAAGTAAATAGAGAGAAAAGTAATGAACAAGAAAATAAATTGTTTATCCCTAAAATTGATCGCCTAGGTTAAACAATTAATTAAGAATGAGTTCACAAGTAATACAGTAAATACAATGAAAAAATAAATAAATGAAAGAGAGAATAATGAGCAAGAAAGGTAAAATTGTCGTATTCCTTGAGAATAGTCGGATTCTGCGGTGAATCGCGGTCATGTACAATACAATGTAAGGATGGGTATTTATAGTAGTAGATACCCTATCCTAATTCAGGTAATATACAAAGACTAATAAGGCCATGTGCCTATAACTCAAGGCGGTGGTATACAAAATCCTAACTAGGAGACTGTAGCCCTAAGGCGGCAGGATGTATGCCCTTTGTCCTATGCCTGTACCGCCTGAACGGTCATAACTCGTATGACAAACGTTTATCCTTTGCGCCCGGTCACTTGTAGGATAAGCCTAGTCTCGCCACCTGGACTCATATTCCCATAATAGTAGGTGGCCTATTTGTGCCCATACAGTTAGTCCCCCCCCCCCCCACTTGCTGAGTACTGACGCGAGCAGTCAAGAATTGAAAGAAGCGTGATAGGAGACATAAAGATATGATTGTACCGATGCTCGTCCCCTACCTCTTCGCATTCATTGCATTAAATGCAAATCCCTTTAGTACAATGATATGTCTCTTTGCGATTGAAGGGGTTTTATACGTATCTTCCCAATCATGCTGCTGCTATGTTCATATCCCGTAATTATGGGGATACACATCATGTTAACTGCAGTAATCATAATTACGATCCCACATGACCGTGATCATTCAAATTCTCATTCAAGTAACCCCCATAGACGTGTATATATACGTTGTAATCATAGGGATTTTACTCATCAGTCTCTAAAGAATCTTCAGATGCCCTTTAGAAAAACAAACATTCATTTATCTTTATCATGGCACAAGGACCAGATTTCTTCACTGATAGCTTTAGAACCCAAGACTATCTCCCTTCCTCCATTAGTTTCGAAGGAAATAGCCGCATGTAGGGCCAGACTCCTAAACAAGAAGGCGAGAATAGCGATCTTTCCATAAAATATTACCCTTCAGCAATTGTGAAGAATGATCTGATGCGCATCAGGTAAGAATGCAAGTGACCAGAATTTGTTGACATCATTGTTCCTGGGACTGAGGAAAGAATTTCCTCTCATCGGACCAGTTATTCGATGGTCCATACATACCCTTTCACTCTATATCTCCATAAGTGTGTTCACTCAATCTTTAAAAGACATATGCCGCCGGTATAACATCTGTTTGGGCCAAATTAGCCCCTCTACTTGGCGTCTAGTGGCCGTGCTGGAACATCTGGCTAATTGTGCTCAAGTTGCATTCACCTTCGGACATCTTCTAGCTTTTTATTCTCTCCGTTTTCATAAGGCTGGTATGTTGATGTTCATACAACAGGGGAAGAAAGGTATAGTTCCCAATAGCGAAGATTCCAAAGACCGCGGTTGGGTCTATAGGCACGTTTTTGTACGAATGGCCAGCATAGTTTCCTCTCTTCCCTTCTCAAAGGTCTTCAATAGAAACTGTAAGTTCTTGTGGACCCTTCCGTATGACTTAATGCTATCTACCTCTTGGAGCTTATTTTCATTTTTCTTTTTGAATCCTATGACTGCTATTTCACTGAGCCATGATGAGTTGACAATGTGGGTCACGACAATCTTTGCAAGGAACCACCCAAAAACATTGACCTTCACTACCCTGGCTACTACGAATGGCTGGCGGGCAAAAGACCATGGTAATTTATGCGAGCAAATTTCAAATGTCTTCATTAACTCCCCTTTTTGCCTCAGGATTCTCTCATCATGAAATGCCACCGCTAAAGAGATCAAGATCACCACCCCCTATATCACTCCTCTGCCTGACGTGCATGCCTCTCGTGGGAGAATCTTGGAAAGAGCAAGTAAGTCCCGCTCTTCAAAGAGGAAAAGACCTTCCAGGTCTACTAGCATTATGGCTGCCAATAAAACCCTTATGATTTCTGACGGCAAGGGTGAAGTTCCCCAAGTGTCCTTGCCTGAGGCTGTGAGACCACTCTGATTGCTGCTACTGCATCTGGTCCGTCTACGCGAAAGCGTAGGCACTTGATAGAAGAGACCCACGTGGCTGAAGAAGAACTCATCGTGGAAGATTTAATAGCGGCGCCACCTGCCTCCTCTAAGCCTTAACAGCCAGGTTAGTTATGCTTCTAATCATGTAATTGTGCTTTTCCCATGTACCTCATAAGCTGACATTTCTCATTCATGTCATCGGTAGGAGGGGTATTTAAAGCTACGATTTACCCTGTCCTAATTATTGTAAAATATAAAGACTAATAAGGTCGTGGGCATGTATACTCAAGGCAGCGGTATATACGAAACCTAACTATGAGATTGTAAATGCTAGGGCGGCGGGATGTATACCTTGCATCCTATGCCCCTACAGGCTGAGAGGCTGTGGCTTGAGGAGAAGGCACGTATCCTCTGTCCCCAGTGATTTGTAAGCTAAGTCTAGTCGCGACAGCTGGACTCATATCCCCATAATCATTGGTGACATATTTTTGCCCGCATAGTTAACACACCCAATAAGTTTCAAAACTACCCATTTTTGTTTCTCTCTCATAGCCAAAACACTCTCAACTCTCAAGAACAAAAATTCAGATCAGGTATGATACTCCTTCCCCCGACCATTTTAAGCCATATTTAGGGTATTCTTGTTTAAACTATATCTAATTCCTACTCCTAAAAGTTTAAACTTTAAACTAAGAAAGTAAAGATAAAAAATTGAAAATCTTATCGAATGAGAAGAATGGAGTTGGATGATGTTGTAGGTTATGATTTAGTGCGGTGATGCAGTGTTTTTCCGATTGTGAGATTTTTGAAATCGCTGGCAGGTGTATATAGAAAATAAGGAATTGGAA
The DNA here is from genome assembly GCA_029990575.1 of Petunia axillaris subsp. axillaris. Classification (NCBI taxonomy): domain Eukaryota; kingdom Viridiplantae; phylum Streptophyta; class Magnoliopsida; order Solanales; family Solanaceae; genus Petunia; species Petunia axillaris. The sequence continues at coordinate 47,522,806 of JARKNS010000002.1, read as the reverse complement.
AAGGTCAAGAGGCGATCAAGGGTTCCTTTTATACCCCGATGGGCCGCGTACCTTTTTAGAAATAGCGGACGCACCTTTGGAAAGGGCGGTCGCCCAATCATTGGCAATTGGCCATGATATATTTAAGTAATGGGCGGCCGCCTAATGAAAGGACGGCCGCCAAAGGAAAGGACGGTTTCATGTTGACCTCAGCCTAGGCAGCCAACACTATTGGGCGACAAAAATTCAGAGAGGTCTTTTTTTTATAAAAAAAAAAAAAAAAAAAAAAAAAAAAAAAAAAAAAATTAGCCAAATTTTTAAAGGCCTAAGAAATAGGCGGCTACCCAAGCAAAGGGCGGCCACTGAATCAAAAGGGGCCTCCAACACTACATAGCACCCAAGCTTTAGAGAGTACCCAATTTTACACTTAGCTAAAAAAATTTGGCTAAAATAAGGGCAGCCACCCAAGCAAGAGCAACCTCCATGTGTGATAAGGGTCTCCAATACTACTGGTGTCCAAGTAAGGGCGAAAAAAGTCCAAAGAACATCGATTTCGATACTTAGAAAAATTTTCAACCACTTAGGAAAGGGCAACCGTCTTTTTTATAGGGTGGCCGCCTATTCTTGGCTCTCTTAGGACTTTTTCTAGGCTCGTCACTCACACAATAAAGGCGGCCCCCAATAATGGGCGGCCTCTCTGTTACATGTATTTTCCAGAGTTTTAAAATTCACACTACAACTGCAACTCATCCGTAACACCTACAAACAAAAAGTAATTAGCTAAAGCCTTAGGTTGCCTCCCAAAGAAGCTCCTTATTTAACGTCGTGGCACAACGCCGACCCTATTTGCTCAAGGATAAATCAAAACCACAAAGGCTACCATCTTGGTGTCTTCCATAACTCCCAAGTAGTGCTTTGCCTGGTGCCATTTCAGTCTAAAACTCTTCCCATTGCCATCTTCCAAATCAAAGGAACCATAAGGAGAAACATCAATAACCTTGAACGGGCCACTCCATTTTGACTTCAACTTATTGGGAAACAATTGGAGACAAGAGTTAAACAACAACACAAGATCTCCCACTTTGAACTCCCGATTCCATATCTTCTTATCATGCACAATATTAATCCTCTTCTTATACATCAAAACACCTGTTACCATTGAAGGAGCGGCCTTAATACACAAGGTATCCTGGCGGAGAAGCCGCACAGAAGCTGGAAGGCCTAAGCGTCCTGACTGTGCATGACAAGAAGAATATCACAACAACTGCTGTGTTAGAAGATGAGCGCACCATAATCAGTGCACATGACATAATGAAGACATCCCAAAGAACATCGTTAGAATCCCGATGAAACTTTGTGATTCGAGGGACTTCATCAGTTTCCTCATGGACGAAGAAAGAAAATGAGGTAACTGTAGGTGAATTTCCTCCTATAGTTCTCTTATGCAACATCCATTCGGAACAAAGAAGGTTTTTTGGAAATATCAAACCAGGATCGAAGGCAAACATTTTTTTAAGGAAGAAAAGTTTCTTGCTATCATAAGAAATTGCTAAAGAAGAGAAGTATTTTCTGGAGAAAGATTTGTGAATTTTCCACTGTCATGAAGTCACTATTTATAGGCAGAAGGAGATAAGGATGGAGCACGAAACGGTCAAGCATCATTATTGTTGGAGATATGAAATGATTCTGAGCAGTTAATAGTAGTTCTTGAAAAGGTGTATGGGATCGGTATCAGCCAATCAGAAGAAAGCACGCAAAGTTCTCGAAGAAATCAATATCATTCTTGGTCAGAGAGACTGATAGTCCCAAGGAGTCAATGAGATATCTTTTTACATCTATGCCGCTTTCACTTCCTAACTGCTTGCATCAGAACCCAGCAAGTGGAGGGACTGGGTGTGTGGGAAAAATACGCCACCTACTATTACAGGGGTACGAGTCCAGCTGGCGAGACTAGATTTATCTTACAAGTCACCATGCGCAGAGGATACACGCCCGCTCCTTGAGACAACGACCGTTGAGGCGGCACGACCATAGGATGCAGGATATGCATCCCGCCGCCTAGGGTTTACATTCTCCTAGTTAGGGTTTAGTATATACTACCACCTTGAGGTATGGTGGCATAGGCACATAGCCTTATTAGTGTTTGTATATTACCTTATTTAGGTCTGGGCATCACTACTATAAATACCCCTGCTCACTTTGTATGGTTTTCATCGAATTTAATCACTTTTCCATCGTGATTATTGTATTGCTTGTGACCCCAATCATAATTAATTGTTTAAACTAGACGTACAATTTTAGGCGTAAACAACTTGGACAAAGGAACACTCCCCGAAGACAAGAAGGAAAGTAAGTGGCTAAGGGTGCAAGCAACGTGTTCCTACCTGATCAATGGAGAATTATACAGTCGGATATTTAGCAACCCATTAGCTAAGTGCCTAGGGCCAGCATAAGCCGACCACGTACTAAGGAGATTCATGAAGTATAGTATGGGAACCTCTCCGGAGAAAGGGCCCTGGCTTGAAAGATAATCAGAGCAAGCGATTTCTGACCCCGGATAGAGAGCGACACAAGAAAATTCGTTAGAGCATGCGATAGCTGTCAATGATTCTCCCATGCACTTCATCAGCTAGCATAGCCCTTACACATAGTAATTACACCATTTCCTTTCATGAAATGTAGGATGGACATCGTGGGACCTATGCCCAAAGCACCCGGAGACGTCAAGTTCCAGCTCCTAATGACTGACTACTTCAATATGTGGGTTGAAGCGGCACATTACGACCGAATCTTAGAGCAAGAGGTGATACAGTTCATTTGGAAGAACATCATGTGCTGGTTCATAGTTCTTGCCGAGATCACTTGCGACAACAGATCTCAGTTCGTAGAAGCAGAAGTCACGGCTTTCTTTAAGGAATGGGAGATCAAAAGTACAGGGGAAACCCCATTCTCGCTAATGTACTGAATGAATGCTATGATGCTCATAGAGATAGGGGAATCCAGTTTGCGCCGGTCATTTACTGAGGAGGAGCCGATTAATGAGGCTCTACCAGTCTCGCTTGATACATTGGACGAACGGCAAGAGTTAGCAGCAATACACCTAGCATACCAGAAACAACGAGTGGAGCAGTACTATAACGTGCAGATCAATTTGTGTTCCTTCAACATAGGAGACTTGGTCCTCCGCAAAGTATATTAGAGTACTAAAGAGGCCAAAGCAGGAAAGCAAGCCCCGAACAGAGAAGTGTTGTGAAAAATTTGGGGTATCACTGGAAAAGGTACGTACACCCTTGAAGACATCGAAGGAACATCTATTACAAACAACTGGAACATCACCTGGCTAAAGAAGTACTATTCTTGAAAGGCTAGAAGGCCCCATGCGTGGGAAAAAATACGCCACCTATGATTACGGAGATACCAGTTGGTGAGACTAGACTTAGCTTCCAAGTCACTGGGTGTAGAGGATACACACCTGCTCCTTAAGTCACGGTCGATCAGCCGGTGCAGGCATAGGATACGAGGTATACATCTCACTGTAAGTACGCACAAAAACATATTGATGAATGTCCGGTTTTGATTAATATCAAAGGACCATAGTCTACAACATACATGTGAGTTCTTTTGAATACAATGTTGTTCATAACATATATTCTTGAGAAACTAAAAGATCTCGGGGGACTATGTCCGAACAGTCTTCTGGACTTCGTTTAGATGAGGTATTTCATCTAGAATTGAAACTCCTTACTAGCAGGTGTGTCAGTGCATTCCATCGGTGTGCAAAAGGGAACATTACCAACATAACAGCCCGAGCAACAACATCAGCATGTCGCTAACATACGGGCGCTGCAAATCAACCAAATGGAGGAATCCCTCAGTAGAACAGGGCAGGAGCATGAACACATCCTTGAAGTTTCAGTTTGTATCAAATGGAGAGAAAGCTATATTCAACAACCAGCTACCGTGGGAGTGTCAGATCATCCTTCCTCTCCTAACAATTGGAAGCTGATGTAACCACAAAACTGAGACAAGGGTAGAGGTACACGACCGCCCTGAGAATGCAAGGGCTTTGGAAAAAGGTTGAAGATTGACCACTTGAAATAGAGGGAGAAGTCGTTAAACCTTATTACATCAACACATCCCCAAGAGAACTAGAGAGTGGGCAAATGTAGAGGCATTACAAGACCTTCGTATGATAAGAGAAATATCACAATAACCACTACATTAGAAAATGAGTGCACTGTAATCAGTGCACATGCCACAAAGAAGACATCCCAAAGAATATCATTGGGATCTCGATCAAGTTACATGACTTGGGGGAATCCGCCCATCTCAGCCTGAATGGAAGGGCAGAAAAAAAAAAGACAATGAGTGCTTCTTTACTTTTAGAATTCTCATACACCATCCACTATGCGTAAAGAAGATGTTTTAAGAATCTGGAGCCAGGATCAAAACTAAATATTTAGAAGCAAAAGTTGGATTATTTTCTTACAAAGGGAAGTTTTTGAAGGAGAAAATGTGTCTTTGGGAAAGCTTGTGATCAACATCTGCCAAGAAGCCCTTTTTATAGGCGGTAAAAGATAAGGATGGAGCACGAAGAGGTCAAAAGTAATTATGACCAGGGATACAAAATGATTTGGCATAGAAAAAGCAGTTACGGGAAAGGTGCAAAAAATCAAAGAAAGCCAATCAGAGGAAGACGCGTGGAACTCTAGAAGCAACCAAGCATCTGTTTCGATCAAAGAGACTGCAAGTTTCAAGGAGTTAGTGAGGCATCCTTTCACATATCTCTTTTGCGTACCTCTTTCACTTCCTGACCGCTTACATTAGCATTCAGCAAGTGGGGGCACTGCGCCTCGAACATGTACCATCTATAGATTCCTGCAACAAAACGCTGAGAAAGCGAGAATGTAGCCCTATTATGGAATCAGAAGGTAGCGGAAGAAGAATAAAAGGAAGAATTATGTATCAAACAGATCACAGGAAGATATAGAAAAGAAAATCATTCCTAGAGAAGTTTCTCCCGACCCCAATCTAAATAAGAGAAGTACGAGGTGAGCAGTCCTTACTGACAGAAAGTTGTGCACCCAATGCGGATACTGGTGCAAGTCTAAAGGTAGAAGTAAACGTGATCGGAAGTTAGGCGAAATGGGATACATCAATTGAGCGAAGAGTAAGAACTGAAATAGCAGTCCTTAGAGAGAGAATCTCCGCGATGAGTGATCTGATCCCCTAATCTGCATATCTGTGGTGCTAACTTTTTAAAGTACTGGTGAAGCATGAAGACCCTGAATGGCCAATGCTCTGCTGTCGAGCGCCAACATGGATGAAGAGCAACCTCAGAGGACCCCCGACAGTGACCAAGCCCATTCAGGGGGAGCAGCTCTTGCTCTACGTCAAGGTTTCAGAGGTGGCATCAAATGTGGTCCTTACACGAGAGGAAAGCAGAGTACATCTCATCGTACGATATGCCAGTAAGTCAGTCGTGGGTGTATAAGCACATCTTCTGCCTTGAAAATAGTTAATATCAGCGGTGGTTATGGCCACACGAGAGGTATAGTTGTATTTTTTGAATTATGCGGTTATTGTGGTCTCCTCTATTCTGCTATGGATCATTCTGTCTAAGCCCGGACTCTAAAGGTAGCTGACAGAATTGGCCATTAAATTGGAAGAATATGACATAATTTATCAGCCGGGCATAGCCATCAAATCTCAGGCTCTAACAGACTTCGCTAAAGATTTTAGCATATAACTGATATCGGAAGCTGAGAGGATGATAAAGACCATAGAAGGATTCAGTCTCAGAGAATGTATAATCCACATGGATGTAGCATCACTTAACAGAGGAGGCAACCTCGACCTAATCATCAACCGGGCAGATTATATGCAAGGCTGCAAGATGCTCGTTATCTAGCACAACGAGGCAGAATATAAAGCTGTAATTCAAGCCCTAGACTTAGCTTACATATTGTTGAACAGGAGATTATTCTCTACAGCGACTCTCAGTTGGTGGTTAATCAGATAAACAGAGTCGTCAGTTAAAGACATCTGTGCACCGAAACGCTTAGCCAAAGTAGAGGCCCTTCTGAAAAAATTTCAACAATGGAAGTTTATTCATAGAAAGGAGGATATAGGGGCTAATGTGCTATCTAGTTCAGTGGCCGATGTAGATACAAGTTCAGGAAGCTCAAAGAAGGTGATTGAGCTAACTCACCTGGACCTGATGAACCTTGAAGTTCTCACCACAAGACTCGTCTTGAATTGGCTTCATGAACTAATTGAATACTTGGAAAAGGGAATGCTCCCTGAAGACAAAGAAGAAAGCAGAAAACTGCGAAGGGAGGCATAACAATACTGCCTGATCAATGGAGAGCTATATCACTGGATTGTTAGCAGCCCATAGGCCATGCATCTGGGTCCAATACCAGCCAATAAAGGATATCCGGAGAGCACTTTAAAGCCTCTCAGAAACCAACCCTTCGCCAAGCACGGGGCAACACTGCCGGGAAGATATTGCCTTAAAGAGCGCAGAAGAGACATCTATCACTTGGCTTAGGAAGTATTGATAAACCCACGTTTCCATTAATATCATAGGTATGTAGGCTACAACATATAATCAAGTTCTTTCGAATACAATAGTTCATTACAAGTGTTCTTAAGGAATTGAATTGTCTCAAGGGATCGAGAATAAAAAGCTTTTTTGAAATTCTGCATGGTCCAAACACCTTAGCCAAAATTAAAGCTCCTACCAGAAGATATGTCGGCTCGAGCATTCTTTTTAGAACGCAGCCACTGATACCACTAATGCTCGTGCATGAATTAACGCATTCCATCCTAAGCAAAGAACTTTAGAAGCATCTCAGCACAGACGATCCCTTATCTCATCATGATGAAGGACCTCGAAGATTCACTTCAACCACTACTGGTCAAACGGGAGTGCAAAACCCCAGCGATCTTCGAGCACAATTAGGAACTCATTGAATTGGAGAGGGTTAGAGCTGGGAACCTATACAGAAACCGTTGCGTTAGAAAATGTGCGCTCCGTAATCAGTGCACATTTCATAAAGAAGACATTCGGGATGATGTCATTAGGATCCCTATCAACTTTATGACTCGGGGGACTCTGTTCATTTCTTTATGGATGGAGAAGCGAAAGAAGAAGATGAAGGGTGCCTCGTTATTTTCAGTTTTCTCAAACATCATCCATTCCGAATGAAGAAGTTGTTCCGCGAATATCAAATCAGGGTCAACAGAAAACATTTTTCAGAAGAAGTGGAGGTGTTCTCTCATAAAGAAATTTCAAGGAAGACAAGGTGTTTTCTGAAAAACTTTGTGATTTACATCTATTGTGAAGCCCTTTTATAGGCGGATTGAGATAAACATGGAGCCGAAAATGGTCAATATAATTATGGCATGGAGATACGAAATGATTCGGCACAGTAAAAGGTGATTATGGGAAAGGTACATGGAATCGATGGAAGCCAATCAGATGAAGACACATGGTATTATAGAAGATATTAAGCGTCTGTCTCGGTCAAAGAGACTGCGAGTTTTTAGGAGCCAGTAAGATATCCTTTCATACATCTCTTTTGCATACCTCTTGCACTTCCTGAGCGCTTATGTCAGCACTAAGCAAGTGGGGGAGCAACAGTGTAGGTAAAAATACACCACCTATAATTACGGGGATACGAGTTCAACTAGCGAAGATTAAACTTAGCCTACAAGTCACCGGGTGCAGAGGATACACACCTTCTGCCCTAGCCACAGCCTCTCAGCAGGCACGGGCCCTGGAATGTAAGTCATACGTCCCGCCGCCTTAGGGTTTACGGTCTCCTAGCTAGGGTTAGTATATACCACTACCTTGAGTAAACAAGCTGACGGCCTTATTAGTCTTTGTATTTTACTATAATTAGGTCTGGGTAAACTTGTAGCTATATATAATTTCATTCCATTGTAATGTATATCAAGACATTCACACAGAATTTGACTATTCTCAAGGAATACTGCTATTTATTTCTTTGCTTATCTCTCTATTTATTACTTTTCCTCCGTATTTACTATATTGATTTTGACCCTTTTACAAATTCGATTTAACCTTTAAGCAAATTTTAGGCATAAGCATATGGATATGCTAGGAATTCCTACCCAAGTGATCACGCATAAGCTTAACATGCACCCGACCTTCAAAATGGTCAAACTAAATAAATGACTGACCAATTGCGAAAAGAATCATGTAGACTCGAAGTAGTTGTTCTAAAGAAGAACAAAAAATCGAGAATGTGCATAGACTTCATTAACCTAAACAAGGTATGTCCGTAGGATCCCTTCCTCCCGCCAAACATCGATCAGCTCATACACTCTACGGCAATGCACAAGATGCTTAATTTTTTGGACGCCTATTCGGGGTACAATCAGATCCTTACATACCCCGACAATCAAGAGAAGACATCGTTCATCACTGTTCGGGGGACTTTACTACCGAGTAATGTCGTTCAAGCTGAAGAATGTCGGGGGCCACCTATCACTGGTTGGTCAGTTTGATGTTCAAGGATCAGATCTGAAAAAAATAAAAGTATATATCGATGACATACTGGTAAAGTCAGAGTCTGCAAGGGGCCATATCAAGAACTAGAAATAGAATTGATATACTGGACAAGTTCGGCATGAAATTTAACCCCGAAAATTGCTCTTTCAGAATATTGTTTGGATGTTTCTATGCTTCATCGTTTCGAAACAAGGATCGAAGCTAACCTTGTGAAGATAAATGCAATTGAGGGGATAATTTTTTGGTTGTATAACAAAATTTAATTTTTACATACACATTTTTATGACCAATAAAATTAAAATAATTTAATAAAATAAAATATAAGTTAGAAGTACAAGACGTTAGTTGATAAGCTTGGACATCACAAATATACAAATGATCTATTATTAAATATTTTTTGGCATCATTTTTATTCCAAAATAAATAGATTCATCAATTTATTATATAGTTACTATTTGTTAATCTTCTATGAAAAATCTAACTTTTATATTTTTTAACTCATATTTCTCATCAATTTTTTTTATAATATACTTTTCATGATAATTTTATCAGACTATTATGAATTTTGTTACAACTAATTAAGTGTGACTAAAAATATTTTTACTGCATGTGCATGATAAAAATTTCTAATTATAGTCATGAAAAATTTTACTATAAGCAAACTATTGCCACTGATTTTTTATAACTTAGAAGCAAAAATCAAGTGGTTTCTTTTTAGCCTATGTGGTTTCTTTTTCTAAATTGTTAGAAATTTTTTGAATGTTGCAAAAGTTGTATCTCTACATCTTTGTGTGGCACTGCTCTTCACATACTAATTCTATAATAGAGTAAGTAATTATTATTTCTCACGTTCGATTATATAATAAATCTTGTTTCCTTTGTATGATTATTTTATGAATTGGTCTTCAATTGAAGTATTGATTTGGTGATGTCCTATAACAATTTATTTATATAATCAATTATAGTTATATAAAAACTAGTTATTTTTTAGCAAGTACATGTACATAAATATTTCCGCAATTATTAAATCTCTTAATTCTTTGTGGTATTATTATGGATAAAGTAATTAGGTAAATAATTGATTTTATCTTTTATAAGTATATTTATTTATATTTAAAGTTTATAAAAAAATTTGCTCAACTCTTGTCATGATTTTCGTAGTATCTGGATAAAATATTCAACCAAAAATATCACTATTTATATGCTAACTTCAAGTGAATGACAAAATAAATATTATTAGCTACAATGATCTATTTTAGCTATGAGATCGTAGATAAATAATATTGTCAAAGACAAGTCAATCTAGGTATTAAGCCCCGATATTTGCTACGAGTCTTGTAAATTGATGCAAAATCATTCTTCTTGCTATAAAATTATATTCAAGTAATACATCATAACTAAAAGAGTACGATTCCTACCGTGATTTTTAATGAATAGCGAAAACTTTTAATTAGCTATAAAACTTATTGTAGCTATAAAATCATGGATACATCATTTTTTCCACAGTAATTAATTGTCGCTACTGAGCCAGCTATTGCTACGATTTTTATAATATGTAGCAAAAAAGTTCTATTAGCTATAATATTTTGCTTCAAATAATTTATTGTGGCTAAAAGATTATTACTGCAACAATAACTTCAATCGCTTGACTAAAATAATAATTTACTACAAAATTTTAGTGTATCAATAAATTTGTATCTATTTAGGTAGTTTCTGCCACGAGACCTAGCTAGTGTAGCAAAAAAAAAAAAAGGAATTAGCTTTGCCAATTTAATATTTGTGGCTAAGAAATTTTACGAATTTGCGAATAGCGACGAAACTCTAAATTTTGCGGCTATTGTCAGGTATTAGCCATGATATTCAAATTTGTAGCCAAGAATCTGTAGCTACAGATGCAAATTCTTGTAGTGTACGAGAAGTTTTGAAAAGTGAGGCAGAGGTGAAAAAACATAACGGTCGAGTCGCCGTGCTAATTAGGTTCATTTCTCAATCCTCCGAACATTGTCATCAATTCTTCTATGTACTGAAGAAGAACAAAGGCTTCGAATGGATAAAATAATGCTGACGGGCGCTTCGCGATCTAAAGGAATATCTTTTAAATTCGCTACAGTTGGCCAAGCCATGCGAAGGGGAACGACTCGTGCTATACCTGGCAGTATACAAAGTAGCCCTAAGTGCCATACTCGAACGCGAGGAGAAAGGAGCGCAATCTCCCATATACTACGTCAACAAGTCCCTACAGGACGTAGAGACTCGCTATCAGAAATTGGAGAAGCTTGCACTGGCCTTGGTCACGGCTGCAATAAGCTACGCTTGTACTGTTAAAGCCACACAATAGTCGTCGTATTGTCTTTCCTACTAAAAACCATTCTGCATAGACCTGAGCTCTCGGGGTGCCTAGCAAAGATGGTCGTCGAACTCGGTGAATATTACATCATACATTTGCCTTGTACGGCCATCAAATCTCATGTTTAGCCAAAGGCCTTATGTATATATATTATGTTATAAACAGAATCGGGGTAAAACCTAGCCTATCTATACCCCCATTAATTTTCTCATTGTAAACACTATGCTGGGATTTGTCTAGAATCCGTCTTTTTTATCCAATGAATTCAAGTCCTAATTATTTATTTTCTTTAATATTTTATTATTGCCTGTGACATTTTTTATATATTTAATTTTTGTACCTATCAAGCAAGTTTTATGCATATAACTATGACCTGTGGTTTCAATTTGACGGTATATTGTATCAATTCGAAAGGTATTTCTGAAAGAGAGATGCTAAATGGCCACACTAATTTGGCCCAAATTTGGCCACACCTATCAAAATGACTTCTATATCCTTCAATTTATAACCTGTCGTATTTTACTTAACCCTATAAATGATCTAGATTAAACAATAATTTACCATTTTAACCCTATTAGTGCCATTGTGGCCAAAATGAGTGTGGTCAAAAGACCTTTTCGTTTCTGAAAAAATTTGAGCAGTGTAAATGAATGCGTCTGTTGTCACGTATCAATAAGTATCTTCTCCCACATTTAGCAACGCTGATATCAGTGGCAGGTGTAGTTTTAATAGTTCCAATAGCAATTGCTTCGCTCTCTACCAGCATTAAATGCGTATTAGAACTCTACGTACTACGTTAATTTTTCCTTTTAAGCTACAAGCCTCCAAAAATTATTTAGTCAAAGTCTATTTGGAATTCATGGACGGTTTAATCAGCTACTAGCAGACAACTAACTAGATTTCTTACATTTGTATAATTGTATTTGTATTAGTGTCTGAAGTAACGTAGGGAATAGTTCCAATAGCACGTTTACTGTGTGGTCAACTTCTCGACAACAGTTTTTAATTTCCTTTCGACCCATAGCATTAGCTTGGCTATGTACCTGCATTAAATGCTTATTAGAAATAGTAATTTCCTTTTTTTAGTTACAAGAATCGAAGTCTAATTAGACTTCCTGCATTTTCATCAATGTCTAAAGTACGTAGGGGAATCTTTCACAATAATTGATGATTTTGTTTTCTTGTGACGTGCTATTCAGCATCAGTTTTTTTAATCTCAAAGCAGCACTAGTTGAAATTACCCTTCAGTCCAATTTTGGGTGTCACGTTCAGCTTATCTTCAGAGCAGCAGTGGTTGAAATTACTCCTACAACCCCATTTTAGTTGTCCTGTTTAATTTTTTCACGTTCATTAATAAAATTAATAAATAGAGTATATATACACAATTTAATATTTGACTATAAATTACTTTTTTTTAGAATCGTTAATTATAAAGAAAATTGTTGAAAAGAACTAACAAAATTTAGTCATGAAATTATAAAGAAACAATTAAATTGGGACTTACATATTTTGGTGAAGGAACTACTAAAATAGTACAAAGTGAGTATAAATTTGGTAATTCATTACCGGGAATCTTTTATGATGTTGTTCAGCCGTGGGACAAAATACTTCGTATCTATCAAAAATCGAGATAAACTTTTTGATATACGTAAGTATTCATGATCAAAAGAAAGCAGTAAAATATTTATTTATGTTACTGTCCTAAGCTTGGACATGGTCTTTAAATTAGTGCTCTTTCCAAGGAAATCTAACTTCTTACTCCCTCACGTCCACTTTACCTGTTGTTTAATCCTTTTTTTTCATAATGTTTGATGTTTCCAGAAGCAAAGAAGGTATTAATTAGTTTTTTCAAAATATTACCTTTACTAATAAGTGACTTCAAACAAAATTTTAGGTAAATGCATCTTGAATAAAGATTAATATAATCAGTTGTATTGTTAATTAATATTAAAGATGTGATTTTTTTAATATGTGTCAACAAAAAATAAAAACATCAAACAAGGTGAACGGAAAGGCGTAATATCTCACAATGACAATGTAGCAGATTAAAAAAGTGTGTATTATTCAACCTAACACTATTGTTATCAAAAGAAAAAAAAAAGTAATCTTACTGTTTCAATTTATAAGTCATAATTTGAGTTGAAACAAAATTTAAGAAAGAAAATGAAAGTATCTTCAACATATGATCTAGAGTACCATATTTATTTTTGTAGCTAGAAATTATATCATTAAGGATAAAATAAAGAGTTCGTAATTAAATTAGTTTAATACTTATAAATTATATTATTTTTTTCTAAAAAACTAAATAAGGAAATTATGTCTTTATTTCTAAAAGTTGTACTACCTAATTATCATAAGGAAATATTGTTTCTGTTCCATTTTACGCATCATAGTTTGAATTGACCCGACAAGAAGTTTAAGAAAGAACTAAAGATTTTTATACATATGAAAAATCATGAATCTTTGTTTGATTATAAAAGGTGAACTAGAAATTTTGAAACTAACTTCATTTCAAATTTAGAAAAATGTCACTCTTTGGAACCAGCTAATAAGAAAATGTGGCTAGCTTAATTGAAATAGAAGAAGTATTTATATCCATTTTACTCCAGACATTTGAACCACGAAAATTAAGAAAATGGCTGTCTCAGAGAGTCTCTTCAAGTAATATTTGTTGGAACATTATAATGTACTAATTTAATTAGCCATACTGGTTTTGCTCCTTTCTAATTTATAAATTGTATGGCAAAGTTTTTGTGAAGACAATTTTCTTTTGGAGTACTCTTATAAAATTTGAGTTGTTCCGCCAAAATACAAAGTCCTATTGAGAAAAAGAATAAATAATTTAGAAATTTTACGTTATGTGTTCAGTAACTTTTAGCTTGACCTGAAAATAGCCAAGTTTTGAATAAATTATCTTATTTAGCCATTAGGGTATTCTTTCAATATTTCATAACGATCTTTCTTCCTAAAAAATTAAGGGGTCAAAATTTTCCATGTTTGATTGGATTAAAGATTCTGAGAAATATTTTCTGTATTGGGTAATAATCAGCTGAGCCTTGAGCCCAGAGCCCGAGGCAAGTTTCAACAGATACCTGTTGAGTTAACTCCTCGAGTTAAATTGAGGGCAAAATACATCGGCGAGTCTTGATGAAATCTATGCCTCGGGCATGCGGAGGCTTGGTTCCCCAAGGCGGTTGATGGAACTCTCGGGGAAGCTGTTATTCTTTGGTGAAGTTAACTTCGTAACCGTTGCCCATTATTGCTGTATTAAGAAAGAAAGATCATGGGCTTGCCATGATTGAACGTGGAATAATAGTAATTAATTGTATTTATTTCTTTTTCACCTTTGTAAGATATAAATAGTCACTCTGTAATTATGGAAAGCTATTCAGAAAATAATTCAAAACACTTATCTTTGGTTCATTACTATTGTTCGATTTTCTTACCGTATTTCTTGTTATTTTACAACTTTGATACGAACAAATGCTTATTAACCCAAAAAAAATCGATTTACTGTCCAAATCAGATTTAGGCCAACACAAATTGGCGTCGTCTGTGGGGAACTAGTAATAACGTTTGTTTCCAAGGTTGTGTTTCAAGCTTTTCAATCTTTGTTGATTCTTATCAATGGAAAATACTAATAACTCTCATAACACCACAATCCCAACTCTTGACCCATCAACTGGAGTCACTTCACTGAGTGGTAGAACGCCAATTCCACCAACTGGTTTAGTGCCACCAACTTACTTAGCTCCATCAGCCGGTTTAACTCCACCTACCGGCTTAATTCCACCAAGTGGGGGTTATTCCACCTACCCCCTCACTCTCAGAACTAGAACTAGTATCAAGTGCATCAACATGTTCATCCTCACTAGTTTGAAGCTCATCAGAGTCTGATTCGTCAACTGCTACATCTCTTGCATTTACTAGCCTTCTGCCCCTAGTACTATTGTTATCACCAACTACACCAGTACCACTCTCATAAATAACTGCTAAAGGGGCAGCATGTGTGACATAAATTTCTAGGGTATCACCATTTTCTAGTGAGTTGGAAATGCCTAAAATGTCCCTATAAGTCACAACATTTACCAATAGATCAGTTCTATCTTGTGGACATATGTACAACTCAGCAACATCAGTGAGCCCCAACTCCTTAGTATAGGCCATCAGGTCAATTAAAGAGAGCATGTCTACATCCACGTCAAGGATCAAAGAATGACCACCCCCATGGTAAGTAGGAAAATTCCCTTTAATTAACTCACCCCCATGATGAAACCTCAAAGAAATAATTTTAAATGACATGTTCACACTGAAAAATAAATTAAAAAATATTCAGATTCAATAAAATAACCCTATTTTTACACACAAATAGAGGCAAACAATAAACAATAACCCTAAATTTACTCCCTTTTACATAAAAGACAACAAAACTCTAGAAAGTTTTTAACAAGTTCAGTTCTTTACACTAAACACGACAAAGACTTAGATAAACGTGTGCATTATACATTTGAACAAGGAAAATGAAACCCCTAAAATATAACTACAATAACTGGACCACATGTTTAGCTCTAGAAAAGTTAAAGAAAATTGAACGAATAAGGAATAACTTACCTACACTCGTTGCACCATGCAAAGATTCCTTCGTCTTGTTGTTATCAGGCCAAACTTTTAAGAATTGTTCCTCGTCTTAGCCGCGGTAAATTTGGGAATATGGGGGGACCAATTTAGGGTTAAAACAATATATAGGCTAGTAGTTGGGTCGGGTTTTTACATGGGTTCGGGTTAAAATAAAATGGGTAGGGTGAAATTAAAGGGAGGCCACATTTTATTAGGTGTAGCTGACTGTGTTGCTGACTTGTCATCCACGTGGCCAGCGTGTTGGGACGTTATACTCTTTAATACCAACTCATCAAATGAGGTGTGTAATAGTTACACTTCGTGAAAGGTTTGTGTGTCAAAAAACGCCCGTGTAGTAGTGGTGTGTCGAGGGTATTTTAGGACAAGTTCGATGGGTAAAATATGTATTAAGCCATTTATAATCTGTGTATTTTGCTTAATCCTATAAATGACCTAAATTTAATAATAATTTACCATTTTAACCCTATTAGTACCATTGTGGCCAAAATGAGTGCGGTCAAAAGACCTTTTTGTTTCTTTTTTCAGTTACAAGAATCGAAGTCTAATTAGACTTCCCGCATTTTCATGAATGTCTGAAGTACGTAGGGGAATCTTTCACAATAATTGATGATTTTGTTTTCTTGTGAATCAGTTTTTTTAGCTAGCGTTTGGACATAGATTTGGTTGAAACTTGGGAATTTGAGTTTTTGGATTTGAGTTGAAAAATAATTTTTGGAACTTGAAGTTGTGTTTGGACATAGAATTTACTTGAAAAAATAGTTGAAGTTTTGTGAGTAGTTTTTCAAATTTCCCAAAAACTGCCCAAAAACAGCCTTTGAGCACTTTTTGAGTTTTTGGACTTTTTGGGAGAAGTTTTGATGAAATAGCATAAACAAACAGTTTTTCTTCCAAAAAGTCCCAAAAAATGTCCCCAAAAACTATAAACAAACGGGGGCTTAATCTCAAAGCAGCACTAGTTGAAATTACCCTTCAGTCCAATTTTGGGTGTCACGTTCAGCTTATCTTCAGAGCAGCAGTGGTTGAAATTACTCCTACAATCCCATTTTAGTTGTCCTGTTTATTTTTTTCACGTTCATTAATAAAATTAATAAATAAAGTATATATACACAATTTAATATTTGACTATAAATAATTTTTTTTAGAATCGTTAATTATAAAGGAAATTGTTGAAAAGAACTAATAAAATTTACTCATGAAATCATAAAGGAACAATTAATTTGGGACTTACGTATTTTGCTGAAGGAACTACTAAAATAGTACAAAGTGAGTATAAATTTGGTGATTCATTACCGGGAATCTTTTATGATGTTGTTCAGCCGTGGGACAAAATACTTCGTATCTATCAAAAATGGAGATAACCATTTTTTTTTATATAACGTAAGTATTCAAAATCAAAAGAAAGTAGTAAAATATTTATTTATGTTACTGTCCTACGCTTGGACATGGTCTTTAAATTAGTGCTCTTTCCAAGGAAATCTAACAACTTACTCGCTCAGGTCCACTTTACCTGTTTAATCCTTTTTTTCATATTGTTTGATGTTTCCAGAAGCAAAGAAGGTATTAATTAGTTTTTTCAAAATATTATCTTTACTAATAAGTGACTTCAAACAAAATTTTAGGTAAATGCATCTTGAATAAAGATTAATATAATCAGTTGTATTGTTAATTAATACTAAAGATGTGATTTCTTTAATATGTATCAACAAAAAATAAAAATATCAAACAAAGTGAACGGGAAGGCGTAATATCTCACAATGACAATATAGCAGATTAAAAAAGTATGTATTATTCAACCTAACACCATTGTTATCAAAAAAATAAAAAATAAAAATCTAACTGTTTCAATTTATAAGTCATAATTTGAGTTGAAACAAAATTTAAGAAAGAAAATGAAAGTATCTTCAACATGTGATCTAGAGTACCATATTTATTTTTGTAGCTAGAAATTATCTCATTAAGGATAAAATAAAGAGTTCGTAATTAAATTAGTTTAATACTTATAAATTATATTATTTTTTTCTAAAAAACTAAATAAGGAAATTATGTCTTTATTTCTAAAAGTAGTACTACCTAATTATCATAAGCAAATATTGTTTATGTTCCATTTTACGCATTATAGTTTGAATTGACCCGACAAGAAGTTTAAGAAAGAACTAAAGATTTTTATACATATGAAAAATCATGAATCTTTGTTTGATTATAAAAGGTGAACTAGAAATTTTGAAACTAAACTTCATTTCAAATTTAGAAAAATGTCACTCTTTGGAACCAGCTAATAAGAAAATGTGGCTAGCTTAATTGAAATAGAAGAAGTATTTATATCCATTTTACTCCAGACATTGAACCACGAAAATTAAGAAAATAGCTGTCTCGGAGAGTCTCTTCAAGTAATATTTGTTGGGACATTATAATGTACTACTTTAATTAGCCATACTGGTTTTGCTCCTTTCTAATTTATAAATTGTATGGCGAAGTTTTTTTGAAGACAATTTTCTTTTGGAGTACTCTTATAAAATTTGAGTTGTTCCGCCAAAATGCAAAGTCCTATTGAGAAAAAGCATAAATAATTTAGGGGAATTTTCTCAACTAGGCAGCCCACAACACAAAATTACAAATGAGGGGCCACATTTCATCCATAGCACCCCTTTTATTTTTACATTACACAACATATCACCCCCTTATTTTCAAAATTACACAACATAGCACCCATTTAAAGTAAAACCCTAGGAACCACTCCCTCACCCTCCCCCACCACTGCCCCACCACCAGAAATTGAGCTGTCACTGCTGCCGCCGCCGGCCGGCGGTGGCTGGTGGCCGAAAAATAAAAATTTCACCGGATTTGCTTATTTTATTTGTGGATTTGTTTAAATAATTATTTTTTGATAAATTTATACACCTAAAATCTATCAAAATAATAAATTATACATGTAAATACATAGAAAACTGTGTATGGAAGAAGAGAAATACAAAAATATACACAAAAAATATAAGTTTTATACAAAACATCCATAAAAAGTGCACAAATCTGAACTTTATACTATTTTATTCATTGTTCACACGCATATACAACTTTATACAAAATTTACAATGCATAGAATGTGTTTTATACACTGTTAATGCGTACATATACAGATTTATACATTTTTATACACATTTAAAGAATTGTATAAACTTGTATAAAAATATATAAGAGTGTATAGACTCACAAAAATAATGTTAAACAGTGCCATAAGCAGATTTTACACAAAAGCTTAACAAAAATCCAAGATCTATACAATTTTATCCAAGAAAAACACTAGATCTAAACATTACACAAAAGTTGCAACAAAAAACTAGTAGATCTCAACGAATTTTTATGAAAAAAGTGAAGAAAAATAAGAAACTTGATAAATAAACTCCTCACCGGAGTTTTGATCGGAATATACAACGAAAATCAATGTTTTTATTCAAAAAGTATAAAAAAAAAAAGAAGAAGAAGAAGAAGCAGCGACGGCGACGTTGACGGTGGTGGTGGTGGCGGCGGCAGCTTGGAGGAGGGGGAGTGAACGTGAGACAGTGGTGGGTGGGGGCGGTGGTGGGGGCGGTGGTGGACTTGTTAGGGTGGAGAGAAGAGAGGAAAAATGGGAAAGAGAGTAAGAGAAGAGGGGAAAAAATGGGGGCTAGGGTTTTTTTTCTTTATAAAGGGGTGCTATGGAGTGAAAGAAAAAATAAATAAAAATAGAGGGGGTGATATGTCATGTAAGGTAGCAAAATAGGGGTCTTTTTTGGTAATTTTCATAAGTGGGGTGTCTCTCAATGTAATTGTCCCAATAATTTAATAATTTAATAACTTTTAGCTTGATCTAAAAATAGCCAAGTTTTGAATAAATTATCTTCTTTAGCCATTAGGGTATTCTTTCAATATATCATAGCGATATTTCTTCCTAAAAAATTAAGGGGTCAAAAATTTTCATGTTTGATTGGATTAAAGATTCTAAAAAATATTTTCTGTCTAGCGTAATAAATCAGCCGAGCCTTGAGCCCAGAGCCCCAGGCAAGTTTCAACAGATACCTGTTGAGTTAACTCCTCGAGATAAATTGAGGGCAAAATACATCGGCAAGTCTTGATGAAATCTATGCCTCGGGCATGCGGAGGCTTGGTTCCCCAAGGCGGTTGATGGAACTCTCGGGGAAGCCGATATTCTTTGGTGATGTTAACTTCGTAACCGTTGCCCATTACTGCCGTATTAAGAAAGAAAGATCATGGGCTTGCCATGATTGAACGTGGAATAATAGTAATTAATTGTATTTATTTCTTTTTCACCTTTGTAAGATATAAATAGTCACTCTGTAATTATGGAAAGTCATTCTAAAAATAATTCAAAACACTTATCTTTGGTTCATTACTATTGTTCGATTTTCTTACCGTATTTCTTGTTATTTTACAACTTTGATACGAACAAATGCTTATTAACCCAAAAATAAAAAATCGATTTATTGTCCAAATCAGATTTAGGCCAACACAAATTGGCGTCGTCTGTGGGGAACTAGTAATAACGTTTGTTTCCAAGGTTGCGTTTCAAGCTTTTCAATCTTTGTTGATTCTTATCACTGGAAAATACTAATAACTCTCATAACACCACAATCCCAAATCTTGACCCATCAACTGGCGTCACTTCACTGATTGGTAAAACGCCAATTCCACCAACTGATTTAGTGCCACCAACTTACTTAGCTCCATCAACCGGTTTAACTCCACCTACCGGATTAATTCCACCAAGTGGGGTTATTCCACCCCCACCAGTTGATCCCTCTTCATCGAGTTCCAATGATCCTTTTCAAATATATGTAATGGCAACTTTGCAGCAGCTTCAGGAGCAATTTTCTACTCAAACAACTTTTAGTGATGAATTTCATAACTCGTTGCAAGCTCTCTCTAGAAATGGGAGAAGTTCAACAAATCCCACTGAGGCGCCACCTGTTGCTTTTAATGGGAGCATCCCAAACATTGTTCCTACGAGCGCAACAACATGGGGACATTCAAATGGAGTCATATCTGGAGGCTCGAGGACTACCCCATTTGGCACTCAATCCTTCGTCGCAACCTCTATGGTGGCTGAAACAAGCGCCTCGTCAGACTTCAAAAAATGGAGAAAGGACTTCGAAGCCCAGTTTACAAAACAGCTCGAGAATGTCCTTGGGTCAGAAAGCCTCAGCGAGTATTGGATATTGAAAAATGAAGATAACAACCATTCAAGCCCGAGACTGCTCCCTCTCCCATTCCCAAACATTTCAAGCTGCAAATCTTGAAAAAGTATGATGGGACAACCGGCCCAATTGACTATATAACCGAGTACATGGCCATGGTAAAAAGCAATGGTTTGACCCTAGTGGAAAAGGAATCCATGTTCCTTAAAAGTTTGGGGATACCCTTGAGAAAGAATTATTGCGTTGGTATATGCATCTCTCCTCCGAGTCAATTTCAAACTTCGAAAAGCTAGCTGATATCTTTATCAAAGTTCATACTGGAGCTCAGAAGATCCTCAAGAGAAGGGAGGATATATTTGAAGTTAAGAAAAAGTATCTCGAGCCAATTAAAGATTTTCTCGAGCAATTTCAGGCTGAGAGGATGAATCTGCTAATGATGGAAGATAATTTAGCGGTTATGGCTGTTGAGAGGAATACAAATGTCAGCAACTCCGAGGCTGCTGCTGAGTTGAAAAGAGAGCTTCAGTAGTGGAAGGAACAAACTTGGGATGAGTTGTACGACAGGGCTATTGCTAAGATCAGGCTTGAAGAGGCTGAATGGATGGCGACAGGTCGATATAATTCTTATAAAAATCACTCCAAGTCTTCCCGATGTGCCGACGTGCGACGATGAAACTCAAAGGGTCGGTTTGAGCCCTATAACTTGAAGAAACAGCATGTGAGCCAGCGCCTCGGTGGGCCACATATAAGTCAAAGACTCGGGGGGAAGATTACTACGTCAACAAGTCCCTACAGGACGTAGAGACTCGCTATCAGAAATTGGAGAAGCTTGCACTGGCCTTGGTCACGGCTGCAGTAAGCTACGGTTGTACTGTCAAAGCCACACGATAGTCGTCGTATCGTCTTTCCTACTGAAAACTATTCTGCATAGACCTGAGCTCTCGGGGTGCCTAGCATAGATGGTCGTCGAACTCAGTAAATATTACATCATACATTTGCCTTGTACGGCCATCAAATCTCATGTTTAGCCAAAGGCCTTATGTATATATATTATGCTATAAACAGAATCGAGGGTAAAACCTAGCCTATCTATACCCCATTAATTCTGTCATTGTAAACACTATGCTGGGATTTGTCTAGAATCCGTCTTTTTTATCCAATGAATACAAGTCCTAATTATTCATTTTCTTTAATATTTTATTATTGTCTGTGACATTTTTTATATATTTAATTTTTGTACCTATCAAGCAAGTTTTATGCATATAACTATGACCTGTGGTTTCAATTTGACGGTATATTGTATCGATTCGAAAGGTATTTCTGAAAAAATTTGAGCAGTGTAAATGAATGCGTCTATTGTCACGTATCAATAAGTATCTTCTCCCACATTTAGCAACGCTGATATCAGTGGCAGGTGTAGTTTTAATAGTTCCAATCGCAATTGCTTGGCTCTCTACCAGCATTAAATGCTTATTAGAACTCTACGTACTACGTTAATTTTTCCTTTTCGAAAAGGTCTTTTGACCACACTCATTTTGGCCACAATGGCACTAATAGGGTTAAAATGGTAAATTATTATCTAATATAGGTCATTTATAGGGTTAAGTAAAATATGACAGGTTATATATTGAAAGATATAGAAGTCATTTTGACATGTGTGGCCAAATTTGGGCCAAATTGGTGTGGCCATTTAGCATCTCTCTCTTGAATTTTATCTATTCGGCCACACTCTCCTTGTCCCAACCTTGGCCACACCCCTAAAATTACTAATATATCCTTAATGTGTGTTTGGCCTATTAAACAATTTTTTCCCTCCAAAACCTTCCCTCAAAACCAACTATTAAATGTTGTTTATTCCCAAAACATTGAGCCATGCAAAACATAATGCTAGGGAGATGGAAGGATTTCAGAATTAATAGTACTTGGTATACGTATAAGTATATGTATATGTATACGTAGACCGTATTTATACGTATTTCTATTTTTTAAAATATCTCTTTATTAATTAAGTGATAATTTAATTTTATACGTATTTATGTTTTTTAAATGTGGCTTCTTTATTAATTTAATTATATTTCTTATCCCATTTCTTATACATACACATTTTGACTACTACCACCAACTACATGTCTATTAGTATTCCATTGTTATTCCTATACCGTTTTGAGTAACACCACAAACCCTAATCACAATCAACACCCATTTCTAAACATGAACACCAACCCTTCAAGTCCTAATACGGATGAACTAAGAAATGAATTACATAGAGCTTTAGGACTGGAATCCGACGATAGTTTGATGAATGATGAGGATCATTTGGATGACCTTGATTCTGACGGGGCCCACAATGATGTAGAGAATAATGAAGGTGATGATGATATTGATGTTGAAGATGATGAAGTTGTAGAAGTGTTAGAAATTGGAGAGGACAGGGAAATGGGTGATGATATTTCTCAAGAGGATCTTGCAATAGGGCCACTTCCTGGAATGAAATTTAAAGGTAGTGGACATATGTATGAATTTTACAAAGCACATGCTAGATTATTAGGTTTTTGTATTGTCAAACGAACATGCAACAAAAAGGGGGGGGGGATAAGGTAAGGTATGTGCAGTTTGTTTGTGATAGGGCAAGGAAACCAAAACATAAGATATCCGGCAAAAGAATGAATTGTATGGCTAGAATTAATGGAATTTTTGAAAATGATGGATCATGTCGTGTTTCTAAGGTTATTAGAAAGCGTAATCACAAATTGGAACCATCACTATCACGATTGATGGCTGGACACAGGAATGTTAGTAATTCCCTTAAGAGATGGTTTCAAGCTAATGATCTAGCTGGCCTAAGTCCATCCAAGAACATAAGAGTAGCCAAAGTACTTGCTGGTGGGCCGGAGAATTTGGGTTGCACTACTAAAGACTGCAGAAATTATATTATGAATAGTAGGAAGTTTGAATTGCAAGAAGGGGACGCACAAGCATTATTGAGGTTCTTTACTGATATGCAACAAAAAGATAGGGAATTTTTCTATTCAATTGATGTTGATAGCGTAGGTAGGATTCGTAACATTGTATGGGTGCATTCTCACTCAAAAGTAGCATATGATACGTTCCATGACGTTATATGCTTTGATACAACATACCTAGTGAACCGGTATAATATGCCATTCGCTTCGTTTGTTGGTGTCAATCAACATAGACAATCCGTACTTTTGGGGTGTGCTCTCCTATCAAATGAGGATATTGCAAGTTACTTGTTGGTGATCTCTACATGGCTTAGGGCAATGGGAGATGTTTGTCCCCTGGCTATCTTGACTGACCAATGTGAAAGCATTAAGGCAGCTATACATCAATTGATGCCAAATACGGTACAAAGATATTGTGTATGGCATATATTCTCTAAGTTGCCTTTGAGGTTAAGCGGGGTTAGTGATTCTAAAAGAGCAAAGTCAGAATTTAAGGCCATGGTGCTTGAAAGCATTACTACAGTTGAGTTTGAGAATAGATGGGATGAATACATTGCAAAATACAACTTGAATGGAAGAGAGTGGTTTCTTAAGCTTTATTTAGAAAGGGAAAAATGGGTTCCTGCATACCTAGATGATCATTTTTGGGCAGGGATGTTGTCTACTCAAAGAAGTGAAGGAATGCATGCTTTCTTTGATGGATTTATCACCCGTCAAAGCACTCTTAAGCAATTTGTTCAGCAATACGAGTTAGCGATAAGAGATAAGTTTGAGAAAGAGCTTGAAGCAGAATATAGGTCCAATTGTTTTGAATTAAAGTGTTTGTCTGAATTCTCGTGGGAGGCACAACTTCAAGCTTGCTATACTCGTGAAATATTTGAATTGTTCCAACAGCAACTAAAGAAGCACATGCATTGTGAAATCAGCAGCTTTGAGGATGATGAAGCAGAACCTAGCGTGGAGAAATTCCTTATAACTGATTATTCAAAGAGAAGTTTTAGTCGTAGCGATCCGTTTTTATTCACTGTTAGGTACACGTCTGTTGGTGAGCATCTAAGTTGCTCCTGCAAATGGTTTGAAAGTAGAGGATATCTATGCTGCCATATACTGAAGGTTTTGTCTCACAAAAGGATTGAAACTGTTGACCAAAGGTATATTTTGGATAGGTGGAGAAAAGATATTGTTCGTCCGCACTTAAAACGATTCTTTTTAGGAGGTTATCCCCATATGACTTCCGAGTACATGATGTACAAGGATTTGCTTAAGCATTTTGAGCGGAATTGTGATATTGCATTAAATAATGAAGTGAAGAGGAAGTATATGAAGTATATGATGATCAAAATTGAGTATGATCTTTCAAATTGGAATGATGAAATTATCGAGCAATTTGTCCCATTGGAAGAGTTGAATGAGGTTGATGTTTACGTTGACCCTGTAAGTGTGGGTGAGGGTGATGCTACTATTTTACGTAACCCTCGATACACTCGTTCACGAGGACGTCCACGGTTGAGCCGGTATAGAGGACGACTTGAAACATATTTTAGAAGTTCACAAAGTGGTGGTAGAGGAGGTGTGAGTAGCAGAGGTGGTGGTAGGGGAAGTAGAGTTGGTGGTAGAGGTAGTAGAGGTGGAGGTAGAGGTGGTGATAGGGCTGGTGGTAGGGCAGGTGGTAGAGGCAGTCAAGGTAGTCAAGGCATTAACGGGCAAGATGAAGGAAATGAGGTAACATTTACTTACATATTCACTATAGTTCATTGAATATTTATTTTAACTATGCCATGTTATACGCTAATTAATTTTTTTTTCATGTTGTAGCAAGGTGGTGCTCCAACATCACCACTTGGTAGCTTGCCCGATCTAAACGATGACATTGAAGACTTGACGATTTAATTACATATAATATAAGTTTGTGTTCTTTTTTTTTTGGTTGGTTATGACATAGAATCCTTCTTAATTTATTTACATTCTTTTTGTAATGAAACTTAATGAAAATCGACTTATGTAAGTTTCATTCATAGAATGATGATTTTTTCATGATAAATTTTTGCAACTTAAATAGTATGAATTGATGTATCCAATGTTAGGGTTACTTAACTTTAATCCTAGTTCAAAGCTTTTACATCCAAACTATTTTATAACAAACTATACAACTAAAACTTAGATGTTGTTATCTAGAATCTTTGTCCCACATCGAAAATTTTGTGAAACGTTGAAGTGTTTATAAGGATCAATCAACTCTCACTCAAGTGAATTAATGTATTGTCTTGGTAGAGTGCTCTACCAAGACAATACATTAATTTTAAGCACGACTATTATTTATTTAAAACATTCTATAATTTTAAGCACGACCTACAATTAAAGTATAAAAAAATACTACAATTAAGGTATTAGAATTCCTATTTATATATTTCACAATCTAATAGACCTAAATTGTGCCAAAAAAATAGACCTAAGTAGACATAAAATGTGCCAAACTTGACTCGAACCCTATACCCCAACCTCCTAATATGTAACTTATGACCATTTTGCTGGAATAGCATCATCTGCTCTTCCACAAACTTTATCATATTTTATAACAAACTATACAACTAACCAATGCTTATATGCAAAAAAAAAAAAAAAAAAAGATCTAAATTGTGCCAAACTAGACTCGAACCCTATACCCCAACCTCCTAATATGTGACTTATGACCATTTTGCTGGAATAGCATCATCTGCTCTTCCACAAACTTTATCGTATTTTATAACAAAACAAACTATACAACTTACCAAAACCCTAACCATCACCTCATTTACCTTTCCTTATTTAAAGAGACCCAAAGGTTGTTCTTCCTTTGTAAGAAATCTGAATATTTTCATACTAAGTTTAAACCCACAAAAAATGGAGGCTGATGCAACCAATCTTAAGTATTTTGGACCTGGTACCTTTATAAACACTGTTGGTAAGAAGACCTTTCTTGTGAGGTTAACCAAATCATATGTAACTACGGATGATTTTGTAAGTTTTTTTGCTTATCTTTTTAATTTTTTTAAAATATCCATAGTTTCTAATATTTTATTTTGTGATTTTTTCATGTTAATAGATTTTTCCAAAATATGCACTCCCTTTTTTGCCTGATGAACCAGTTCCTGCTCGAGTGCTATCTGGTAATGATGTACATGATATGCGCTTGGTTATAAAAAAAGGGAAGAAAAGACTAGCGAAAGGTTGGTTAGAATTCATAAAGGCCAACAATTTGAGGGTTGGTAAGGCACTTTATTTTAGTTTTGTGGAAGGTTTAGATGATGGTAGATTTGTTTGTCGAGTTCACATTATGGGACAGCCTCGTGATCTTGCTGCTGATTTTGACAATGAATTATCAAGTGTATCAAGTTCTAGTGATGGTTCTGATTTTAGGGTGATGTTGGACTTTGGTGGTTCTGGAACAAGTGCAGATCCTCTTCAAATTGATTGAAATGTTAGGGTTACTTGGCCTATGGTTTTTGGTGAAATGTATTATCAAGACTTTTTGGTGTTGTTTATGGTAAGTTCTTAATATGTCCAATGATCGGCTAGTGTATTATGTCTAGGGTTTGTTAGGTTGAATTGTTGCTAAGATGTGTAATCAACATTTCTTCTTTGTTTTATCATGTTTTTTTTATGTTAAGGCTCTATGTATTTATCCTAGATGTTGTTATGTCAAGACTCTATGTTTATATCCAGATTTCTAGTTGGTAAATTATAACTAATGTTTAGTCAAGACTTTTTGAGGCACATATGATGGCTGATTAAATTGCAGTTGGGATTAAATAACATGTCAAATAAATTGCAGTAAGTCATCAAAGATCACACATAGACAAATATTTTCCATAGCATTTGATTTTGATTTAGGAAGAAACAAGCCTTCATACATTATCCTGCTTACATAGCACAGATTAAACCAAAACAACCCTAAAAGAACTTTCCTACACCACTTGAGCTTGGGGGTTGAATAACAAGTTTGGTAGATTGACACTTGCTCTCAATCCTACTTGCAACAGCTTCCATACGTGCCATCATCTCTTCCTGGCTAAGTTTAACTTGATCCACTAGGCGATTAAGATTGGAAATTTCACCACGCAGTTCTTGCACCTGAAAATTAACATTGTTCACTGTCCAGGTTACAGGAAAAACTTGTTGATCTACACGACGACTGAGATTGGCAATTTCAGAACGAAGTTCTAGCATATGAATGATAACATTGTTCAATGCCCAGTTGATATTCATAATATGTTGTGAAGTAACAACAGGAAAAGGATAATTGATGTTCATCCTGCAAAAAAAGTAACACAAGGGCTGTCAATAAGGGAATAATAGGAATTATTGCAAAGTTGAAATTTATATCTTCTAACTGACAATGGATGATGCATATATTCTCCCCCATGTGAGATTACTTACCCGTTCAGTCTTGTAGAGTTGGTATCGAGGTGATTATTCATTGACAGCAAAAAGTAAACTTCAAAGATATGATACGGGATGATGATTACACTATGGAACGTGTTAGGGTTTAAATAGGAAGAGTATTGGGTAATGGAAAGGCAACAAATCAAGTGATGCATGCATTGCAAGAACCCATGCACGCCAAACCAATTGAAACGGTAGCTTGTATTGGGATTGTGATTGTTGTGTCTTTTGATTTGTCCAATGTACACACATTCTCATAACAATCAATACACACATTTAATTAACAATCAATGCGCAGAAACGTTCTAATCCTAATTGTATTCTAAGTGATCAGTCCAAATGAAGTCTAAAATTGCATGATCTTGGATGTTACTTAGTGAAATCAATATGTAGTTACAATAGGACGGTGCTATTACTTGCTTACATCAAATAACAACTATGATTTATGAGGTAAATAGTTCACGTAATCCTACTTACACCTTATTGCATCGAATTGGAGACGTTTAAATAAGATTTTTCATCTGTTTTGTAAAATAATTTTTAGAATTTAAAATTTGAGAAATTGTCATACTTTATGTATAAAATATGAATTTATAATCTGCCTTTATGTACATTATGAAATTTCCATAAAATGAAGTCTCTTCAACTAAGAACAATTTTTCTGAAATTAAGAGAGTGTGTTTTTTGAATGTCAATGGTGGTAAACAACAACAACAAAAATTAATAACAAACATTCTTAGAATATAATACTTCCATATATTGATTCTTCAAACAAGTTTAACATTAACAACCATCCAAAAGATAATGAAAATTCATCAAAAACAACAATCCCCTACTAATACATAACCCACACATCTATCCAAGTACGTACCATGAGTTACGGGGGATATAGGAATTAAAACATACAACTAAACTAGAAACTAGGTGATGTTGGAGCAGAAACATAATCATAGGGATGAAGGCCGGCACCACTAACAGCAGCCTCTGATAACTTCTCAATCCTGTCAAGCATTTTCATAATTTTGGCCTGGTTACTCTCAAGAACCTTCACAAGGTCTTCAATGTCCTCTAGTTTGCACTGCATGTCGATAACACGCTCACGAACACACTTATCCATACAAAATATATTGTCATACTCTCTAGTTGGTTTCCACACGTTACTTTTTTCATTCCAACCATTGCTTTTTTCACCTTCCATGACTGAAAAAGAAAAATCAGAGTTAAATTACAATAATATCATCCAAAAATTAAAACACAAAACACTTATAAAATCTATGAAATTTAAAAAGAAATTGATATCAAACCGTACTTCTCTTGTCAAGTGGATTTGTTCTCAACAAATGAAGGGACGCTTAAGAGATGGTTTTAGTTGTAATGGGGGTAAGGAGCACTGATTACCTTCTTAAATAGAGGTTGTCATACCCATTCAAGATGGGGTGCGTTGTTTAAAATAGATACTAAACAGGTGGGTTGTTTAATTTTTGCACACTTAATTGCGTAAAATTGTAAACATAAATATTAATAAATAAGTGTGTTTAAATAATGACCCCAAATTGCATAGTTTGGATTGACATTTCAGTGTAATATGACACCTACTCCACTTAATTAATAAAATATTTAAATATTTTATGACATTAGTAATTAGACATGAACAATGTTCTTAGCTATGATTACTCACTTTAATTGTCACAATATTACAAATTTATGTGATCGCATTTATACAATAGCATGATGACAACTACGACGTGTTACCGGTGTTAATTAAATCACCACAAGGACCAATGTGAGAGGTGTTAAGGGTGTCTTTAGCTATGATCAATCACTGAATTGCATCATGAAGTCAAATTTATAGAAATTATGTCTTCGCTTGTATACAATTACATAATTAACACTACGACATTATGCCGGCGACCTTAACTCACCACATAGACCAATATTGCAAGTGTAAGGGTGTCAATAACTAGATCATTCACTACAATTGCCTCATGAAGGGAAAAAGATGGAAATTAAGTGATCACTTGTACATAATAGCAACACGCACAATACGACATATTACCGGGGATTACTAATACATTGACCAATGATTGATGACTAGCATCAATTGCAACATGTAGGAACAAGAAAATAGTGTTTGAATTGATACATTGTATTACTAATATAAGTATGAATATTATGAAGTTGCATTAGTAAATCTTAGTGTGTAAGGTTTACGGTTTAGGGTTTAGGGTAAGGGAAAGGGTTTGGGTTTCTATAAGAATATTTTCTAAGGGTGTCGTTACCTATGATCACTCACTACAATTGCATCATGTAGGCTAAACACATCACTTAAGTGTGCTTGTTTGTAGAGATTTATACCGGTAACTTTAAGGAGTCGTTTGGTTGGTGGGACAACATATCAAGAAAATCCCCATAAATAACCCCACCACCTCCTTGGTATAACATATCAACATATTTTAACAATAAAATCTATAACACAAATTAATTAATATTACTAATCAAAGGTGGGATAATTGTCCTCCTTATCAAACCAACCAAACGACTCCTTAGGGTCTAGGGTTTAGGGTTAGGATTTCAATATGCAGATTTTTTTTTAAAAAAGAAATTAATTAACTGAGCCTATCCAGACTCGAACCCTTAACCACCACATCAAGTCACTACACTAAACACCACTATGCTGGAATAGCGTGTTATGCCAATTTAATTTTCTTTAATTAATGTTATAGTTGGTCTCAATATATGTGTAATTTAATTCAGGCGCACTTAACGATGTGAAATTACAACTATAATCATTAATGACACTACTTCTTTCAATAATGACCCTAATTACATATGTTGGACTGATATTATTGTGTTATTTAATTAATGACTCTATATAAATTATATTTAATAAATTAATTAAAAAATAATAAATTTATATTAATTAATCATGAAAAAATTTATATGTGAGACATTTAATGGTGTCATTAGCTATGTTAATCATTTTAATTGGATCATGTAGTCACAATAGTACAAATTAATGTGATCAAAATTATACAATAGCATGATGAACCCTACGACATGTTCCCGGTGTCGTTAACTCACCTCAAGGAACAATGTGGGAGGTGTAAGGTTGTAATTACATATGATCACCCACTTCAATTGCATCATGAAGGCACAAGAACACAATTGCAACTATCACTTTTATACAATAGCATCATAAACCCTACGACATATTACCGGTGACCTTAAATCACCACATGGACCAACGTGGGACATCTAAGGGTGTCGTTACCTATGATCACTCACTACAATTGCATCATGTAGGCAAAACACCTCACTTAAGTGTGCTTGTTTGTAGAGATTTATACTGGTAACCTTAACGAGTCGTTTGGTTGGTGGGACTACATATCAAGAAAATCCCCATAAATAACTCCACCACCTCCTTGGTATAACATATCAAAATATTTTAACAATAAAATCTATAACACAAATTAATTAATATTACTAATCAAACGTGAGATAATTGTCCTCCTTATCAAACCAACCAAACGACTCCTAAGGGTCTAGGGTTTAGGGTTAGGGTTAGGGTTTAGGGTTTGGGGGATGGGGAATGGGAATTGAGCACTGCCCTTAAAAAAACACATAATAAAAAAGGAGCCTAACCAAACTCGAACCCTAAATCGTCACCTCGTTCAATACACGCACAACCACTATGCTAGAATAGAATCATCTGTCCATACAACTAACTTTTAAATTTTTTATGTACATTTGTAGCTTATATTTAGGGGGGAAATTCATGGAGGGAAAATAAAATTCTGTAGCTTATATTTAGGCACAGATTTTTAAAA
Organism: Petunia axillaris subsp. axillaris; assembly: GCA_029990575.1. Taxonomy (NCBI): domain Eukaryota; kingdom Viridiplantae; phylum Streptophyta; class Magnoliopsida; order Solanales; family Solanaceae; genus Petunia; species Petunia axillaris. Next base: position 47,490,899 of record JARKNS010000002.1, on the reverse strand, counting down.
CTAAAATATCAAATAAATTTCGTGGAGGGAAATACAAACAAGAGGAGGGAATTATTAAAGGTTTAGTTATGTTTTGGACTCTATAAATAGTTGCACCATGCATTGTCACAAGCACTTCTAAATCAATAAAATAGTTAAAACAAATATAAACTAAATGGAATGCGGATGGATTGAAGAAGATTTCATAACATGGTTCGACATGGAGATGCCCTATTCATACATTACTCGTGATGCATTGGTACCTTTTTTTTTTTTAGCCTTACACTTTTTTAATTCTAATATAGGAATTTACATACGATAATAATATTACTCTTTCTTATGTTTCCGCAGTGCCTTCCAAAGAAAATCTATCACTATCTTCCTCCTACCATGGTTGAAACAACTATCCAATGTAAAGGGAAGAAATGGACTACAACACTGAGCAGTGGTGTTCGGCGAAAACTCGTGAAGGGATGGAAAAAATTTGTCAAAGACAATTTCATTAAAAAAGGAGATGTTCTTATCTTTGAACTTGTTCAAGCAACACCAACGACTGTTATGTTCAATGTTGAAGTGAGCGTTTGAGAAATTCTTCAATGTTGAACTTGAATTACAATTGTTTCACTTTATCAATGGAACTAGTCATTATGTTTTGATTTTTAATACGTGACTATTTAATTTTATTGACAACTTATAGTATATGTTGCCACACATAACAAATGTTATTTGCAAACTCAATCAATCATAGGTGACTACACTTAACGATTCTTATGAACATGATAGACAAGTGCAACCTCAAACAATTTTCTAAGTCAATTTATTGTAGCTAGGCGTGTCCTACAGGGAAGTGCAATGGCTGCACAGAAGAGTGGAAAGGCTGCATAGAGAAGTGATATAACTACATAGAAAGCTTAAACAATTATGAGAGCACATAGGGATTAATATACTATTTAATGCGGCTACACCAAATAAACCACTATAAATAGTTTCCAAAGTCAAATTACGAATCCACTTCTAATCCTAATCAACTACCTTTTATAAGCATTACAATGGATATGACTCCAAAGAAGAACGTTGTTGCACAACCACTGCAAGGATCACCAGTTAGCCATAACATTTTGTATCAAGAGCTTAGGAATATACATAGGAAGCTAGAGAGTGAGGTTAACGAATTGCTAGGGAGGTTGGTTAAGGAGAGTGACATTGTTTTCCTCCAAAGTCTTTTATTGGAAGGCACGGTCCCCTTAACCACTCTTTACACCATGCTTGATGACCTACCCATTCCAAGCAACGAAAATGAGCCCAAAGAGAATTATGTTATTGTTATCTATAGCGACACTGAATCTGTTAACAAGTCTTCTAGGTCTGTGCCTAGTACCCCAAAAATTGAGTAGTCTGTTATGAACTTGTCTCTTGTGCATGCCATGCATATAGCATGGTATGCTAGTGTAGGTGTTTTTGCTGTTTATGCTTATGGTTGTCTAGTTTGGTTCTTGTCTTGACTTGGTCGTGGTATTATGTAATGGAATATCAATCCATGAACAATCTATTAATGAATCTTATATTATGGTAAAATTATTCTCCAATTCTTCTTTACTTTTAACACGATTGATTACTAATGACTCCATCCTTATAAATATGAATAAGGTTTACACTATTAATTGTTGAATCAAAACAGATTTTATGTGCAACCAAACTAGCTCCATATTGTACCTTAGATCATTGGGTTCGAAATCCATAATGAAGGTGTCACTTATTAATATTACAAGCTTTTACTTGCATTATCATGTTTTTTTCTCTAAGTGTATGATATAATCAAACTTCAAAAGGCTAAACTAATGGGTTCACAATTCATAAACTAGTTTTTCAAACAACTTGAATTTCATCTAACTTAATGAATTTTGCGTTAATTAAAACTATGTATGACACATTAGACAAATGTAAAATAATTACTTGAAACAAATTTATAATTGCTAATTGAGAAAATACTATATCGAAAAACAAGTAAAATGATATGCCTAATTGATTAAGAACTTTACTTTCCATTAACGATTAACAAAAACACAAAATCAGTCATTTCATGATTGGAAACATATTTTAACAATCAACTTGATAATTTCATCCCTACAAACATTCCAACTAATAAAGCAGAAGAAATAACACAAGATTCATTATCAACCTCAAACCCTACAACACTTTCATCTACTAACGAGCTTGAAGAATGATCTTTATGACCAGTACTATTATTTTGATATTCATATAAAGCTTCTTTGGCTTCATCATAAGTCTTGGAAGCCTTGAAGATGCTACCCTTGAAACCTACTACCATTGGAGCACACTCATGCCAAGAGTTGTACAATCCGGGTCTCTTACCATAAAATACCACATACACTTTGGATTGAGACTTGTTCTTAGCTTGATCATTCTTTTGGAAGTCGTTGAAAGCTAATATGGCTTCATCATAAGATTTAAAAGCTTTGAAGATGCTACCCTTAACTCCAATAACCATAGGGGCACACTCACACCAAGAGTTGTATAATCCCGGCCTCTTACCACGAAATACCACATAGATTTTTGATGATTTATTCTCATTCACATTGACCATAGTTCAATTGTCTTCCTTACTCTATTGAAGTGAAGATAGGAGGAAAGTAGATATAGAACTACTTTAGGTGAGGCAGTCAACACTTAAAAGAGTATATATATTGCTAAAAGTAATAGGGTTAGACAATGACCAATAAAAAAAAAGAAGTGAAATTAGTCTATAAGCATATAAAATTTTGTAGTAAATACACAAAAATGGAGTATTTTCGTATGTATTTTTATTGTATTTCGTATGTATTTTGTTTTTCTACCAACCTAATTAAATACTTTATGGGAAACAAACAAATGCATGGTTAGTTGTGAAAGTGCTTTGAAAATGTAAAACATAATTAATAACATGAGAGAGAGTTAAACAAATTTAAAAAATTAACCTAAAATCTGATTAAGGGTATAAATGGAATAAAATTAACGAATTTAATAAAAAGGCGTGTGAAATTACTAAACTACCCCCATTTGGGACATTTGGGCCAAGAATGGTGTGGCCAATTATATTTATCGATAACGTAAGTATTCAAAATCAAAAGAAAGTAGTAAAATATTTATTTATGTTAGTGTCTTAAGCTTGGACATGGTCTTTAAATTAGTGCTCTTTCCAAGGAAATCTAACAACTTACTCCCTCACGTCCACTTTACCTATTGTTTAATCCTTTTTTTTCATATTGTTTGATGTTTCCAGAAGCAAAGAAGGTATTAATTAGCTTTTTCAAAATATTACCTTTACAAATAAGTGACTTCAAACAAAATTTTAGGTAAATACATCTTGAATAAAGATTAATATAATCAGTTGTATTGTTAATTAATACTGAAGATGTGATTTCTTTAATATGTGTCAACAAAAAATAAAAATATCAAACAAGGTGAACGTGAAGGCGTAATATCTCACAATGACAATATAGCAGATTAAAAAAGTGTGTACTATTCAACCTAACACCATTGTTATCAAAAGAAAAAAAAGTAATCTAACTGTTTCAATTTATAAGTCATAATTTGAGTTGAAACAAAATTTAAGAAAGAAAATGAAAGTATCTTCAACATGTGAACTAGAGTACCATATTTATTTTTGTAGCTAGAAATTATATCATTAAGGATAAAATAAAGAGTTCGTAATTAAATTAGTTTAATACTTATAAATTATATTATTTTTTTCTAAAAAACTAAATAAAAAAATTATGTCTTTATTTCTAAAAGTAGTACTACCTAATTATCATAAGAAAATATTGTTTCTGTTCCATTTTACGCATCATAGTTTGAATTGACCCGACAAGAAGTTTAAGAAAGAACTAAAGATTTTTATACATATGAAAAATCATGAATCTTTGTTTGATTATAAAAGGTGAACTAGAAATTTTGAAACTAACTTCATTTCAAATTTAGAAAAATGTCACTCTTTGGAACCAGCTAACAAGAAGTATTTATATCCATTTTACTCCAGACATTGAACCACGAAAATTAATAAAATGGCTATCTCGGAGAGTCTCTTCAAGTAATATTTGTTGGAACATTATAATGTACTACTTTAATTAGCCATACTGGTTTTGCTCCTTTCTAATTTATAAATTGTATGGCGAAGTTTTTGTGAAGACAATTTTCTTTTGGAGTACTCTTATAAAATTTGAGTTGTTCCGCCAAAATGCAAAGTCCTATTGAGAAAAAGCATAAATAATTTAGAAATTTTACGTTGTGCGTTCAGTAACTTTTAGCTTGACCTAAAAATAGCTAAGTTTTGAATAAATTATCTTCTTTAGCCATTAGGGTATTCTTTCAATATTTCATAGCGATCTTTCTTCCTAAAAAATTAAGGGGTCAAAATTTTCCATATTTGATTGGATTAAAGATTCTGAAAAATATTTTCTGTCTTGCGTAATAAATCAGCCGAGCATTGAGCCCAGAGCCCGAGGCAAGTTTCAACAGATACCTGTTGAGTTAACTCCTCGAGATAAATTGAGGGCAAAATACATCGGCAAGTCTTGGTGAAATCTATGCCTCGGGCATGCGGAGGCTTGGTTCCCCAAGGCGGTTGATGGAACTCTCGGGAAAGCCGTTATTCTTTAGTGAAGTTAACTTCGTAACCGTTGCCCATTACTGCCGTATTAAGAAAGAAAGATCATGGGCTTGCCATGATTGAACGTGGAATAATAGTAATTAATTGTATTTATTTCTTTTTCTCCTTTGTAAGATATAAATAGTCACTCTGTAATTATGGAAAGTCATTCAGAAAATAATTCAAAACACTTATCTTTGGTTCATTACTATTGTTCGATTTTCTTACCGCATTTCTTGTTATTTTACAACTTTGATACGAAGAAATGCTTATTAACCTAAAAAAATCGATTTATTGTCCAAATCAGATTTAGGCCAACACAAATTGGCGTCGTCTTTGGGAAACTAGTAATAACGTTTGTTTCCCAGGTTGCGTTTCAAGCTTTTCAATCTATGTTGATTCTTATCAATGGAAAATACTAATAACTCTCATAACACCACAATCCCAACTCTTGACCCGTCAACTGGAGTCACTTCACTGAGTGGTAGAACGCCAATTCCACCAACTGGTTTAGTGCCACCAACTTACTTAGCTCCATCAGCCGGTTTAACTCCACCTACCGGCTTAATTCCACCAAGTGGGGTTATTCCACCCCACCAGTTGATCCCTCTTCATCGAGTTTCAATGATCATTTTCAAATATATGAACTTTGCAGCAGCTTCAGGAGCAATTTTCTACTCAAACAACTTTCAGAACTCGTTGCAAGCTCTCTCTAGAAATGGGAGAAGTTCAACAAATCCCACTGAGGCGCCACCTGTTTCTTTTAATGGGAGCATCCCAAACATTGTTCCTACGAGCGCAACAACAGGGGGACATTCAAATGGAGTTACATCTGGAGGCTCGAGGACTACCCCATTGGGCACTCAATCATTCGTCGCAGCCTCTATGGTGTCTGAAATAAGCGCCTCGTCAGACTTCGAAAAATGGAGAAAGGACTTCGAAGCCCAGTTTACAAAACGGCTCGAGAATGTCCTCGGGTCAGAAAGCCTCAGCGAGTATTGGATATTGAAAAATGCAGATAACAACCATTCAAGCCCGAGATTGCTCCCTCTCCCATTCCCAAACATTTCAAGCTGCAAATCTTGAAAAAGTATGATGGGACAACCGGCCCAATTGACCATATAACCGAGTACATGGCCATGGTAAAAAGCAATGGTTTGACCCTAGTGGAAAAGGAATCCATGTTCCTTAAAAGTTTGGGGATACCCTCGAGAAAGAATTATTGCATTGGTATATGCATCTCCCCTCCGAGTCAATTTTAAACTTCGAAAAGCTAGCTGATATCTTTATCAAAGCTCATATTGGAGCTCAGAAGATCCTCAAGAGAAGGGAGGATATATTTGAAGTTAAGAAAAAGTATCTCGAGCCAATTAAAGATTTTCTTGAGCAATTTCAGGCTGAGAGGATGAATCTGCTAACGATAGAAGATAATTTAGCGGTTATGGCTTTTGAGAGGAATATAAATTTCAGCAACTACGAGGCTGCTGCTGAGTTGAAAAGAGAGCTTCAGTAGTGGAAGGCACAAACTTGAGATGAGTTGTACGACCGGGCTATTGCTAAGATCAGGCTTGAAGAGGCTGAATGGATGGCGACAGGTCGATATAATTCTTATAGAAATCACTCTGAGTCTTCCCGACGTGCCGACGTGCCACAAGGAAACTCAAAGGGTCGGTTCGAGCCCTATAACTTGCAGAAACAGCGTGTGAGCCAGCGCCTCGGTGGGCCACATATAAGTCAAAGACTCGGGGAGGGGGGGGGGGAGGGGAAGATCGGCATGAATGCTAGCCAAAAGAGTTCCTCGGGGCCATCTTTGGCGTCCAAGGATAAAGATTTGCCCCGAATCCTTGACTACAACTTTAACGTTTCAACCACTGAGTTGGTAAATGCCATAAAGGGGATGACAGATCAAGGTGTAAGGTTGCCGAGGGATATGAGAACGGCTCCGGAAAAAAGAGATCAAACTCAGCATTGTGAATTTCATATGGATTATGGACACACTATCGAGGATTGAAAAGCGCTACGCCTCGAGGTATCCCATCTTCTCAAGAAGGGTCTTTTAGCAGAGTATCTCACTGATAAGGGGAAAAAGAACTTTGCTAAGAATAGGGAAGGGGGAAAGCCAGGGTTCAATCTCTTAAAAGAGTTATGAATGTTATAACTGGGAGATCAGAGGTGAATGGTGTTAAATTCGCTGCTACAAAGAAATTCGCAAAGCTTTCAATCACCATAGAGAAAAGGACCCGAGCTGGTGGGTCGGGTAATGAGATAGTTTTTTATGAGGAAGACTGTGATGGGATGATATTTCCCCATCATAATGCTCTAGTGATCATGTTAAGGATTAATGACTGTGATGTCAAACGAGTTTTGATCGATCCTGGCAGCTCTGTAAATATTATTAATTATGGAGCTGTCAAAAATATGTGGTTTAATGACCTTGTCGTCCCAAAAGCAACCATATTAATAGGATTTAACAACTCCATGGAGAAGACGCTTGGATAAATCACTCTCACTACCACTGCTGAAGGGATTGATAAGAAAATGGTTTTTCAAGTGATGGCTGAGAATATGGCTAACAATGTTATCCTCGGAATACCTTGGATTCATGAGCTGGAGGTTGTGCCATCTAATCTGCACCAAGTCATCAAATTCCCTATTCCATGGGGAATTCGTGCAATCCGAGGTAAGCAGCGAATAGCCCGCGAATGCTATTCAGTTGCGATAAAAAATGGAGTCGCCCCGATTGGGCCATCGAAAAATAAATTACTTAGCTTGGGGTCTGATGAGGAGGAGAGCTCAGTTCTTGAAGTAGGCTCTTAAGAGGAAGTGGAGCAGACCCCAGCGTTTATAGTAGAGCCTCGGAAGCAAAAGGTTGAAGATGGGGAAACATTATTTGGCAAACGCGTTGTTGCTTACCAAGCCAAAAGACGGGGAAATATTGTTGATATATTTAGCTGTCTCCGAGGAGCCAAAAGATGGGGAAATATTGTTGTTTTGGTTCGAGAGGAGGATGGGAAGTAGCAGCCAATATATTACATCAACAAGACCCTTCTCGATGCTGAAAAAAGGTAACCCTTCTAGAAAAGTTAGCACTTGCATTGGTTATAGCAGCTCGTTTACTTCGGCTTCATCTCATAGCTGTAGTTACAACTTTTTTCTTGAGAACTATACTGCATAAGCCTGAATTGTCGGGGAGATTGTCTAAGTAGGTGGTTGAGTTAAGTGAGTATAACATTGTATATCAACCTAGGACTACCGTAAAATCTCAAGTGTTGGCTGATTTTGTGGCCGATTTCAGTGCCAAAATACTCCTCGAGGCTGAAAAGGAAAATTTATTTTTAAAGGGTCCAACCTCTGGGGTTTTGAAACTTTACACTGATGGAGCAACTAATTTAAACGGCTCAGGGCTCGGAATAGTGCTCATAACTCCTACGGGGGAAAGGTGGAGGCATTAAATGAAATTTGGGAAGTTGACTAGCAATGAAACTGAGTATGAGGCTACGATAGTGGGTTTAGAATTCGCTACGAAAATGGGGGCTGGGAAAATCAAGCTAAGGAGTGATTCGCAGTTGGTTATGAACAAGATCCTCGGTGACTTCTCGGCCCAGAATGAAACAATTTGTGATTCAAGCATAACAAGTCGTCGGTGTATTTCAGGAATGGAAAGTCCAGCAAATCCCTCGAGAAGAAAACGCCGAAGCTGATGCCTTAGCTAACTTGGCTTCTGCTATTGAATTTGGGGACTTGGGGTCTCATGCAGAGGTTTGGATTCTCACATCTAAGGTGGGAAAAATGAATTAGAGGAAAATGCAGTAAATAGACATTGGGATTGGCGGACCAAGTTTACTTCCTAACTAGGTTTGGGAATCCTACTGGTAGGCAAGAGAAAAGCTGAAAAGCTCCAAAGGCAAGTGGTTCCATACTTGCTTGTGCAGGGGCAATTGTATAAAAAACTCTTCTGCGACCCGATGGCCAAATGTTTGGGTCCAAAGGAATATAGCTATGTGATGAGAGAGGTGCACGAGGGCGAATGTAGGAATCACTTCAAAGGGAAGGCCTTGGTACGTAAGCTTCTTCGAGCTGGATACTATTGTCCTGAGATGAGTGAAGATGCTAGATTATTTGTTAAAAAGTGTGACAAGTATCAGAAGCATGCTTCGATGATCCATCAACAAGCCGAGCCATTGCATTGAATCATATTACCGTGGTCATTCATAAAGTGAGGGATTGATATTATAGGCCCATTTGCCAAAGCAAAAGGTAGTGCCAAATTTATCCTTGTACTCATTGATTATTTTACCAAATGGGTCGAGGCAGGATCTTTTGCTAAGGTTCAGAAAAAGAAAGCTATCGACTATATTTGGAAGAATATCATATGTAGATTTGGAGTTTCGAGGGACATAATATGTGACAACAGACCACAATTCATTGGTTCGGCAGTTACCGCTTTCTTTGCAAAGTGGGGGATTAAAAGAGTGGTCTCAATGCCTTATCACCCAAGTGCTAATAGCAGGCCGAGTCCTCGAATAGGATAATTTCTGACAATCTTAAGAAGAGGGTGGATGTAGTTAAAGGCTCGGGGCCCGATGAATTGCCCGGGGAGCTATGAGAAATGCGAACTACAGAGAAAAATAGCATGGGAGTGACCCCGTTTCCCTTTCTTATGGGATTGACTCGTTAATTCTTGTCGAAGTTGGTGAGTTTAGCCTTCGATATGCACATGAAACCGAGAAGTCAAATCAGCAACCTATGCGCGTGGAACTAGATTTGCTTAAGGGGCGAAGGGAAAAGGCTTTGGTTCGGTTGACCGCCCAAAAACGACAGATCGAGGCCTACTTGATTAGGAAGGCTAAATTCAGGGCCTTTAAAGTTGGTGATTATGTTCTAAGGGCTTCAGATCAATCGAATAAGGAGAGGAATATGGGAAAATTAGCTGCCAATTGGGAGGGGCCTTATTGAATTAAGACCATCATAGGAAAAGGATCTTACCAACTGGAAGATCTCTTAGGCAAACAAGAGCCTTTAAATTTGAATATCTCTAACTTAAAACGTTACTATTTTTGACATTGAGGTATGTTACCCTTCGTCAGATATAACCTTTCGCCTACGGCATCGAGCTATCAATGCTCTAATGCTTGGGTCGAATGATGCTAATCCCTCGTTTTTCTTTGCTTGACCTTTTCAGGAAGTGGAGGAAACGATACATAGTGCTCGACTCTTTACTTTTCAAACCCGACCACTGGGGGATGCAAAGGGAGTTAGTGCAGTCAGCATTTGACTCAAAGCTTCTTAACTGGGGACTTCGACAAACGAAACACGAAGATAAGCTATCCGCACACCAGGGACTATTTCCTAGGAATTAGCTTAGTTAGTCATTGTTACCGCTTGAAGTGGCTTTGTAATGAAAACTTACCTAAGTCTCACAATGGCCAGGTGTCAAGTAAGATCGGCTCAAACTTTTCAATGAAATAAAATTTGACTCGACATTTTTTTTATTTCTATTCGAGCTTTAAGCCAAGTGTTGTCTCTTATGCCACAGCTCAAGAACGAGACATTATTCAAAGCTAGCTTTAACTTAAGATGATTTTTTTCTAAGTCTTGCATGCAAATTATTCTAAGTACAAGCACTTTCAAAAGCAAAGTAAAGACAAAAGCAACATAAACTTCATTAAAAAAGGCTCGAAGGCCCAAAAGTTATATACAAAAGGCTCAATAGCCTTAATAAAAGAAAAGAAGGAAAAGGGTCATCACTCTTCGGCACTCGAAGTCTCAGCTTCATAGCCCTCTTCTTCATCAACAGATTTATCATCAGAGCTCTTACTGCTCGAAGGGAGTTTGTCCATTAGTTGTTGGGCCTTCGCATCATCACTTTCAGCCTTGGCTATCTCCATATCCAGATTTGCCTCGGCTTGGCATTGCTTGAGAGTCTTCAACTTCGTTTGGATGATGGCCTAGTTCTTATCAACTTTGGCCCTTGTTGCTCTCATTTTCCTCTTCGATGAAGAAGACACCATTTTATCCCGAAGGGTCTCGATCTCAGCCTCGAGTTGTTTTTTCCCATCAGCTAGCTCATTGATTTTGAGAAAACTCTCCTTCAGCTTAGAGTGATATTTCTCAGCATTTTTTTATGGTAGCGTTGGCTTCAACAGTTTTTCTTTTTACCTCAGCTTTGCAAGTTTCCTTCAGTGCTTCCATTCTGGCCTCGACAGAAGATACAACTTTGTGAGCATTAGCCGCCTTGAGGTCAGACTTGTCAGCAGCTTTCTGAGCTTCATCTAGCTCAAGTTTGGCATTAAGTAGTCATTTTTCAAGATCGATTATTCGGGATTTAAGCCCAGTTCTTATTTGATCCCATTCGTCCTTGGTTTTCTGAAGGGTGGAAGCTCAGTAGGCCTTGATCTCGGCAGCCCTAAGTACATAGATGTAGCCTTGCGAAGGTTTAACTAAGGAGTTAGGGAAAGAGAGAAATAGTTGAAACTGAAGAAAGAAAAATGAAATAAGGATACATGAATTGCATGCTGAGTCGCGTCAGCCATCAAATTATCTATGGGTGACCTCTCGAGGCGTTCTCGCTCCAGCAGCCCGATGAGCCCTCTAAGGTTGATGGGATAGCCGCATCATCGTCTAAAAGGGAAAGATCGAAGGGTATGTCAATTCTCCTAACTTACCTTCGAGGAACTAAGTCATGAGCAGGCTTGGAAGCAGCTCTTGAAGCCCTCTCTTCAGCACAAGGGGTCCATCTACACTCTTTTTCTTATTAACCGATGAAGGGATTATTTCTCCAAATGTATCAGCAGGTTGGGTTGTCTCATCGAGTTTGATAGTTTCAATTTCTCTCTGAGCCTCTTCCTCTTCAAGATCATCATTCAAACCCCTACGAGGAAGAGTAACTGCCTCGGGGTTGGTAATGGGATTTTCCTCCACTCTATCCTGCTTGGCCTTGGAGGATTTCTTCGACACCTGCCTTTTCCTTTTTGGAGTTGCAAAAGAGAAGAAAGGAAATAAAGGATTCGGTGAAGAATGAAGTATTAGAAGAGAAAGATAAAAGTTCGAAAGAAGAAGAAAAGATATTATTACCTTTTGAAGTCCCCTGGTCCGGTGACCTCTAGGGAACTGTCTTTTTCTCTTTCTTCTTCTCGAGGTTTCTAATCAAACCCTCGATTTCTCCTAAAGCTTCCCCAGTCTCGGGTTCTTCTTGTCTCCCTTGTTTTTCTTTTTCTTCTCTTTCGGCTCGGTAGCTACTTCATTAGAAAGACCTACAAAAGGCAGAGCAAAGAATAGTAAAGACGAAATTATTGATGAAAAACTTGACAGAGGTGGAGTGTGACTTACCATGAAGTTTGCACGCCCATCGATTTTCGCTCAAAGCAGCCAAAATCATCCATAATCTTTCTTCCCTTGGCTTTGTATCAATGATAGCTTGTACCCAGGCAGTCAAATCTTCTTGAGGAGTAATTGAGATTGACTCGACTAAAGAAATTGAAGCAAAAAAGTTAGAAATGAAGAGTTACGAAGAGGGAAGTTATTAAAGGCAGCTGAAGCGAATGCTTACGTGTTTGGTTCCACCGCTCTGGAAAACCGAGCCTCGAGGATGGAAGATTAGTTGATAGTAGGACGAAGCGGTCATTCCATCCGCGATCCTCTTAGTCTTAACCTTTTGCGATCAGCGAGAATTTACCTCGCTTGTTAAGTTGAAAAAAGAAGGGAACAACTTAATCGAGGCACTGTACAACCCTCCAAAACCCGGGGCCGATTTGAGTTATACACAAGTTATAGGTTCGGCAGAAAGTTTCCACAACCTGGTGGATGAGTAGAGTGAATCTCATTGTGAAAGGGTAAGTGCACACAAAAGAAGCCCTCTCCACCCTATTACAGGTACGGCTCTCCGGGGTAGGGATACTAACTTGGACCTCGGGGCCCTATTTACATTCTTCCTGAACCAAATTTATATTAGCTTATGTAATTAGGCTCGGTGTGTTTTGAACTGGAATATTTCTATTTCTTTCAATGTCAGCCTCGGTTTGGTCCTGCATCTTGAAATAATTTGAAAGGCCTAGCTTTGAGGGTATGACATCGAGAGGCTTGAGCTCTTTCAAAGAGAATTTCTTTTTCTTTAGTTTCGAAATTTCTGCCTCAGTATCGCCAATTTCTATGGCGGCGCTTTCTTCTTTCCCACATGTTTCCTCAGTGTTGTCGCGGTTAGCAGTGGCTTTGCGCCGCCTTGGGTTTAAATCACTAGGGCGTGATGTTGCTTCAGTGTTGTCATCCATCGGTGGAATAATATTTAAGGGCACTGGGACGTTCACTAGTTCGTCCCCGACGACCATGGTAGCAATGTCAGGGACCCTTTCCTTAGAGGGACCTGAAAAGTTTTGCACGGAGTGGGTTGCAGACACATCTTTGCTAAAAATATTGGTAATGTTCTTTTTTAAACTGAGATTCAAGGGGAAGGGACTCAAGTTGAAGCTTTGCTATGGAAATTTACTGTTGCTTGAAAGATTGAAAATGAGGAAGAAGGAAGACAAGTTGGGTTATATATAGTGGAAAAGCCATCATTGTGTTTACATGGGGAATGAGGAACAAAGAGTCACACCCAATCAACGGATGCCACGTGTGATGCATGGGAATACAGAGTGACAACCGTCTTTTTTTGAATTTCATGGTGCACGTGTGGCCACGTCGACTTCCCACTTAAATTCATTCCACTCCTCAAAAGTTCTGTCAGCTACTCGAGGAGTGGCGGGACTATCTGTATTGGGGGAAAAAATCAGCCAAGCCTAAACCCCAGAGCCCGAGGCAAGTTTGACACCTGTTGAGTTAACTCCTCCAAATAAATCGAGGGTAAGTTGTATCGAGAAGCCTTGATGAAATCCATGCCTCGGGCATACGAAGGCTTGGTTCCCCGAGGCGGTTGATGCAACCCTCGGGGAAGCCTTTAGTCATTGGAGCAGTTAATTTCGTAACTATTGCCATTACTGCCATATTAAGGAGGAAGATCATGGGCTGACCATGATTGAATGTGGAGTAATAGCAATTAAATTATTTATTTCTTTTTCACCTTGCAAGCTATAAATAGTCACTTTTTAATTATGGAAAGGCATTCAGAAAATAATCCAAAACACTTATCTTTGCTGCATTGCTATTATTCAATTTTCTTTACGTATTTCTTGTTATTTTACAACTTTGATACGAAAAGTTACTTGTTAACCCAAAATAAATTTGATTTACTGTCCTAATCAGATTTAGGTCAACACATTTTTCTTACAAACATTTTAAAAAAATAACAAGTCACCATCATTTTCTCCATCCAACAAAAAAACACCATGCACCCTAACCTTTCTTACCACACCCCATCCCCACCCCTACCTCATTTCCCAACTCCTACCTATCAACCCCAAAACACCCACCCACCCCACATTCTTACCTTCTAACCCTCACCCCCTGACCCACCCACAATTCCAGCCCCGCCCCAGCCTACCTCTACCTTCTGCCCCCATACCTACCCACCCCAACACCCTCCACATACCCCGACCCTATTTACACCCAACACCCAACCCCTCAACCACAAACCTCCCCACCTTCTACCCACTCCAACCTGCCAACCTTTTATCTCACCCCACCCCATTCCACCCCACCTCCTACCCTTCACCTAAATCCCCACCCCCACACCCCACACCCAGTACCCTTCCTACCAAAAATCCCACCCTCACCCTAACAACTCACCTCCTACCCCTATCACCACCCCTCACCCCTAATTCCGACCTCTACCCACAAAACCCACATCCCATAACGCTCAGCCCACCCTCCACCTTCACCCGCATGTACTGCTACCGCTCTGGACCTTCTGGGCCACACACGACCCAACCCCACCTCAACCCTAGACCTACCTCTTATTTCTACCCTACATCCTACCTTCAACCTCTACCCCATCCCCATACCTACACCCTGTCCTTGTCCTTGGAGAGACTAAGATGACGTCCTTGCAAGTAATGGTGGGTGACATATTGTACAACGCTATAATGGGAAGGCCGTCAAAACACAAAATGAGAGTCTTGCGTTTGAAACTCCACCAAATGGTTAAGTATTCATCTTAGTGAAAAAATATTGTCGAGCAACTACGACATGACGGCCGTCTTGCATGCGGCCAAGATGGAAACTAAAAATCGACAGAGGTCGTTGGGACCATCTCAAGTTGCTGATATTGCTATTAAGCCCGAAGAACCAAATGAGTTGGACCCCTATGAAATGCCAGAAATCATTCATGACCTGGACGAGGAAAAATCTCGAGAGTTACTGTAGATGACATGGAGCTGCTGATTTTCAACAAAAGTACCTCTGAGTAGAAATATTATATTTTCTCGAAGTTAATGCTTAAATTCTGAGGCGAGCTTGCTAGTCTCCTCTGTTCCCGCACTCTCTACGGTTTTGCTTGAACTTGTCAAGCCCGGGTGCCAGCAAGTTTCACTTGGACATAACCGGATATGCCAAGAATTCCCACCCAAGTTATTATACATAATCTTAACATAGACTCGACCTTCAAAATGCTCAAACCAATAAAACGACCGATCAATCGCGAGAAGAATAAAGGTAGTTCCGAAGTAATGGAGAAATTATCGAACAACGAGTCTATTATGGAAGTCTTCTATCAAGATTGGGTCTCTAATATGGCAGTGGTTTCGAAGAAGAATAGCAAATAGAGAATGTGCATAAACTTCACTAACCTAAACAAGGCATGTCCGAATGATTTCTTCCCCCCGCCAAACATCGATCAGCTCATCGACTCTATGGCAGAGCATGAGATACTCAGTTTTCTAGACTCCTATTTAGGGTACAATCAGATACTCATAAATCCCGACAATCAAGAGAAGAAATCGTTCATAAATGTTCCAGGAACTTTCTACTACCAGGTAATGTTGTTTGAGCTGAAGATTGTCGTGGCTACCTATGAGTGGCTGGTCAGTTTGATGTTCAAGCATCTAGAGTTAGCATTTGAAATACTAGATAAGTTCGGCATGATATAACCCCAAAAACTTCTCTTTTGGAGTATCATCGGGATGTCTCTATGCTTAAACATTTCAAACCTAGGAATCGAAGCTAACTCACTGAGAATAAAAGTAATTGAGGGGATACCAAAAGTGTTGAAAAGTGAGACATAGGTGAGAAAACTTAACGGCCGAGTCACCATGCTAAGTAGGTTCATTTCTCAATCCTCCGAACATTGTCATCAATATACGTACTGAAGAAGAACAAGGGCTTCGAATAGACAGATTAACACCAACAAGCGCTTCTTGATCTGAAGGAATATCTATCAAACCCGCTATTGCTAGCGAAACCACGCGAAAGGGAATGACTCTTGCTATACCTGGCGGTATCGAAAGTAGCCGTAAGTGCTGTACTCGCACGTGAGGATAAAAGAGTGCAATCTACCATATATAATGTCAGCAATTCTGTACCGATGCAAAGACTCGCTATCAGCATTTGGAGAAGCTTGCGCTGGCCTTGGTCACTGCTGCCGTAAGCTACGCTCGTACTTTCAAAGCCACACGATAGTCGTCGTATCGTCTTTCCCATTGAAGATCATTCTGCATAGACCTGAGCTCTCGGGGTGCCTAGGAAAGTGGGCACTCGAACTCAGTAAATACTACATCATCTATTCGCCTTGTACATCCATCAAATCTCAAGTTTAACCAAAAGCCTCATGTATATGTATTATACTATAATTAGAATTGAGGTAAAACCTAGCCTATCTATATCCCCATTCTCTCACTGTAAACAATATGATGTGATTCGTCTAGAATCTTTCTTCTTTATTTAAGGAATACAATTTCTAACAATCCTCTTTATTTAATATTTCATTATTGTCTGTGATATTTTATATAAATTTACTTTTTATACCTATTAAGTTCGTTCTAGGCATAAACAACTATGACTTTGTGATTTCAATTTGATGATATATTGTATCGATTTCGAGAGGTATTTCTGATAAAATTTGATCAGTATAAATGAATGTGTCTCTGTTGTCACGTAGCAATAAGTATCTTCTCATCACTTTAGCAAACGCTGATATCAGTGGTAGGTCAGGTGTAGTTTTAACAATTCCAATAGCATGTATACGGTGTGGTCAACTTCTCGACTAGGAAAGTTTTTAATTTCCATCGACCCATAGCAATGGCTATCTACCTGTATTAAATGCTTATTAGAATTTTTCCTTTTCTTAGTTACAAGAGTCGTAGTCTTTTTCTGGTCTAGGGAATCCATCGACTGTTTAATCAGCTAGCTGACAACTATTTAGATTTCCTACATTTTCATTAATGTCTGAAGTAACGTAGGGGAATAGTTCTTTCACAATGATCGATGATTTTGTTTTTTTGTAATGTGTTATTTCAGCATCAGTTTTTTATCTCAGAGCAGCAATGGTTGAAATTACTCGCTGTCTCAATTTAATTGTCTCGTCCAACTTTTTTACGCCTATTAAGAAAAATCAATGAATAGAATATGAACTTTACTATATTACCCACATTTAATATTTGACTATTAAATTCTTTATGTGAACTACTTTAATTATTAAGGTTATCGTTGAAAAAATATAATAAATATTAGTCTTAAAATCCTAAGGTACAACTAATTTGGGACCACATTTTTCGAAAGCTAAAATGGTACTTAGGGAGTATAAATTTGAAAATCCACCACCGAAAATCTCTTATAATGTACTTTTATCGTGGGACAAGATACTTTGTATCTGTCAATAATTGAGATAAACTTTTTTTTTTCGAAATAGCACGACAAGAAGTTTAAGAAAGAAATAAAGACTTTTGAGACATGAAAAATAATAGATCTTTATGTGTTTATAAAAAAGGTGATCTAGAAATTTTAAAACTAACTTTATTTCAATTGTAGAAAACTATCACTCTTTGGAACCAACTAATAATAATAGAAAATGCCGCTAGATTAATTGAAATGGGAGTAGTATTTATATCCATTTGACTCCACGCACTGAACCACGAAAAGTAAGGAAATTGTTGTCCAGAAGAGTCTCTTCAAGTAATATTTGTTGGAACATTATATTGTACTTAGGGGTCGTTCGGTTTGATTTTATTTTTACGCGGGTATTAACTATTAATGCGGGTATTAGTAATGTGGGTATTAATAATATGTGTATTAATAATGTGGGTATTGTTAATGCGGGTATTAGTTATGTGGGGTTTAATAATGTGGGTATTAGCCACACATATATTATAACGTAGGGATTATTTGTTGAATCACTGATATATACAAATTAACAAAAAATATTACTATTTAAAATATTTATTTACTCCTTAAATAAAATTTTAAAATATCCTTATTATTATGAGGGTTAATTTTGTCATTTTAAATTTTAATACCTGCATTATTAATACCCACATTATTAATACCACCTTCTACCCCGCATAAAATAATACATAGATTCCCGCATTAATAATGCATGTATTAATAATGCGGAATATACAATAACGCAACCAAACGTTGCACTAATTTTATGCCAAGCACTAAAATTATACATATACAACCGAACAAGGTATTAACATTGCGTCTTCCAATGTACAATATTAGTACATGTATAAAAGTTTAGCACCCCAAACCGAACGACCCCTTACTACTTTAATTAGCCACAACTGTTTTGCTCCTTTCTAATTTATAACCTGTTTTGTCAAGTTTTTTGTGATGTCAAATTTTTTTTAAAGAGTACTCTTATAAAAATTAAAGCTGTTCGGCCAGAATGCAAAGTGCTTTAGAGAAAAAGTACAAATAATTTTTCATTTGTCGGGGAGAAGCTACAAATTTTTAATTCTTTCTTGCAGCGAAAATAATTTATTAGTTTATCAAGATAAAGTTATTCTTACCAAATGTATAATTTATAATTATTTAACAAGTATATCTCAATAATTATTTATAGTTTCATGTTTTATATTTTAAATAGATGAAAATAACAATTAATTTAAGTTCTTCACAAAAGAATATTTAAATATTTTATATATTTGAGTAATATCGATTGCAAAAAAGAATTTTAATATTGTTACAAATATATTTTGAATATATGATATGGTAGCTGTTAAAAAAAAATAGATGTCTGCTCAAACTTAAATCCATAATCTAGCTTAAAGGAAGAGGATTGCCAAGACTATATAAGGAGTTCAAGGACTTATCGACCGATGTTGGATAACCAACCAACACTCTGTTATGCCAAGGTCTGTCAACTTGAGTGTGGATACAATAATATGGGGCCAATATGAATGAAAAATAATTGGAATAGTACATTCTCAGATACCATGTGATGCCCAGGACTATATAAAGAGTCCAAGGACCTTCATCGCAATGACGTTCCCCCTTCTGCACTTCAAGGTCTGCTAATTGGAGCGCGTACAACATAATATGAAGACTAAACATTGATGAATAGATAATTGAAGTAGGTATGTCTCTGATACAATGTTGGAGTGTGTTACCATATTCAATTACACATAAAATAATATTGTCTATATTCAACAAAAGATGTCATAGTTAATAGTTGGAGAGTCAGAGAGGATCCTATTTGACCAAGGTATTTTTTAGTATTTTTTCTTAAATTTTAATTACTAACTTTGTGGGCAAAAATACACCACCTATGGTTATGGGGATACGAGTCAAGCTAGCGAGCCTATACTTAGCTTACAAGTCACCGGGTATAGAGATAAAAACCTGCTCCTCAAGCCACGACCGCTAAGCCGGTACGAGCGTAGGAACACATGGTATACATCCCGACGCCTTAGGATTTACAATCTCCTAATTAGGGTTTCATATACACCACTGCTTTGAGTGTACATGCCCACAACCTTTATTAGTCTTGGTATTTTACCATAATTAGGACTAGGTAAATCTCAACTATAAATACCTCCCTTACATTGTATTGTACATCAACTGATTCACATAGAATGTGACTATTCCAAAGGAATAAGAGTATTACTTTCTTGCTTATTACTTTCTCTCAGTTTACTTACTTTTCTTGCATATTTATTGTATTGGTTGTGACCCTGTAATAAATTTAATTGTTTTGCCTAAACGACCAAATATAGGCCTAAATAGTTTGGCGCTCACCGTGGGGTCCAGGAATTTGTAGGTTTTTACGAAGGAAAAAGAGGCAGTCATGTAAAACGACAGTGACAGCGTTCCAAACCGCAGAGGATCCTAGCTTCCAAACGTACATACGAAGGATTCTGCCAAAGATCCAATCCCTGTAGGCAGTGACAGCGAAGACGACCAACTACGCGGAGGCAAACCTGGACTTAGATATTTCCTTCTTGGTCTCTTCCAGGATTAGGTAGAACGGGAAGAACAAAACTCAGCCAACATGGTCGACAGTATGGCCCAGAAGTTAGGAGCAATGTTTCCTGGATCGTTTCAGAGGCTAACGTCCCAGCGAGGACTAGCAGCCATAAATGCATGACCATCATCTGTTCCTAATCAAAGACTCAACATGAACGCCGACCCTAGAAGTTTCACAATAGTGAACAATTAATATCTCATAGGAACACCTATCCTTCAGGACATCCTAAAGGAGATGAAGGCAATCCACGATCGGATCGGTAACGTGCCGGGTGCTCCACCCAGGTTACCACTGTAGATAAGCAGAAGTTCTATAAGCATGCATATAAGGCAGGTGTTGCTCCGGTCCGCGTACCTAAATACTTCCGCATGCCGGATAACCTTAAGTACGACAGAACTACTGATCCAGACGAATATTGCTGCTGCTTATTATACGGCTGTCAAAATCAATGAGATTACTGAAGAAGAAACGCAGTCTACTCTGGTGAAGAGATTTGGTTCAAACTGAATCAATGGCGCCCTCACATGGTACACTCAGCTATTAATGGGTTCGATCGAGTCATTCACCCAGATGCAAGATGTTGCCCCCAAACGCACACGCAAGTATACGTGGTCGACAAGTAATAAAGTGATAAATCGAGTATCGTTCCCACGAGGACTATTCAGACTGAATTCTAGCAAACAATTTATATAAACTATTCAGGGAGCTTTTTCCAATAGTGATGAGTTTATTAACTAAAGAACAGTAATTAAAATGGTAAAAGTGAATTCAAGCAATGGGGCAAAACTTGGTTGTTATCAGTAATAAGGAGACGGTCCAGGGTCAGAGTTACGAACAATCCAGTTGAGTTTTCCAATTGATTCCACTTCTTAAATCCCAGATTACTAACTAACAGAGTAAATGTACCTGTGAAAATCTTTCGATTCTTCACAGTCTATGCAGGCTACTTCAATCCCTATATGTCTATGGGTTGAATCACGTGCACGCATTAACGAATTCTGTAATTAGTTAAACTAGGCGAGCAAGTATATGTCTATCCTACTCACAAATTGGTTCCCCGATGCCCGGGTTCACAAACTAGTCCTATTCTTTCTTATTACGTAATTAAATTTCCTCTTTCGAGTTCAATCTAAAAACCATAGATAATGCGTAATAATCGGGCCCTGACAATTACACAAGTGAAATCAAGAAAGAATAAGTAATCCGTTATGGGATTCAATTAATGGAAATCAATATTCAAACATCAACTTTCATGAAATACTCTAACCCTAGAACGATAGAATTAGCTACGCATACTCATAATAACAACACAAGGATTTGATGAAATAATGAAATAATGATGTAATAGATTAATGGAAGGAAGAAAAACCCCTGTTTAGGATGTTATGAGCTCTCCCAATTGCTACAAAGTCTAAACTCCTATCAAAAACTAAGTAAAAGAGTATTTATAAGGTTTACAAACACCTAGTAATAAGTTAGACCCAAGCCTAGACGAAATAGGAAGTAAAACTCCGCTCAAGAGGCGCTATAACGGGCGCCCCGCGCCCCCGACCGCGCTGGGCCAACCAGAACACGCCAAACTTTGGGCGCTTTTGGGGCGCCCCACGTGGGTAAAAGCGCCAGGCACTAGGCGCTATAAGTGGCGCCCCACGTGCCCCAATGCGCCAAGCAAAAATCGTCTCTTCCTTGCTCCGCAGCTCACCTCGTGTCGTGCCCTCGTGTGCTCAATCCAATCCTCAATCAACTTCCAATAATTCCTTGCTAAATCCCGCTCTATAAAGCTCCAAATGCACTTCATAACAACCTACATACACACGACATAAAATTAGTGCAAAACCACATTCATAAACTATAAAACGAGCGAATAACAAGCTCAAACATGCAGAAATATCAAGGAAACGTTGGCATAAAATGCCAAACATCACCACCCCACACTTGAACCCTTGCTCTCCCTCGAGCAAGTCACAACTAACTTCCCAACCTAGGTAAAACAGGTATGCCTATGACTATGGTTGATACCGATAATTGAACAAATGCACACATGACTACTATGGATCCACAAACATGCCAATAATTTACCAAACTCAAAAATATGAGAACAACCACCCCAAAATAGCTCAAATGCACAAACTCAACTTATTGCAACCCTGCTCCAAAAAATCACACATATCTACTCAACCAAGAAGCCATCAACTTCACCTATTTCATGCAAACCATGTGCCCTCACCAATATGAAGCAAAAGAGTGCCCCCCAAAGATCACACACAACAATAAATATCACTCCAATCGAGATTAACTAGGACTTTGAAAAGGTCGTAATGTAAGCTAAAGGGTGGGTAGGATACATATGGTAATAGTGACTACCTCCCTAAGCACTTTAATACACCACAATTAATTAAGCACAAATCTCATCAAAGCCACCCAATCAACAATTTTCACACACACCTTCTCAACAAGTAGCAATTTTTTCTTTTAAACACACACTAGCAAGGATGGATATTCTTCTCTCTTTATTTCTTTTTCCACAATTTTTTTCTTTTCTTTTCAACTTTGCTTTTTTCTTTTTTTCAATTTCATTATCTTCCAACCTTGCCAATGCTTTTCACTACTTCACAATTTTAACAATTATTCCCCTTCATTAGTTCCACTCAAAAACCTCCCAAAATCCAACCACAACTCCAAAATAACAACACAATATCAACTAAACTGCTTAAGGAGTAAAAGGCCAGAAGAGACAATTTAGAACAAATGGGTAGGCTCGGGGTGTGGGTGCCAACAAAAAGGGTCAAAGAAATCACAACAACAATTTTTTTCCAAGGTGTATATGTAAGGGTAGGCAAATCAAAAGAAGGCCTGTATCATTTCCCGACTAGAGCAAACCTAGGATTTTGCTTTGCACACACACCGGACAAGTTCTAGACACCAATATACAAACATGGAGCAAAATACAAATATGCCTCACAACACACATTGCAGACAGTCCACACAAAAAGGCTCCATCACAACTCTCAATCAAGCATTTAGAGTGCAACTTGTGGAAAATTAAGCACTAATGCACAAAATTTCACAATAAAGTCACGCAAGTGGACTCAAGCATCTCAAGGGGGTCGTTTCAATTTTTTTTCTTGGCATGCATCACAATTTAAAAACCCAAGGACACCACAAATAGCACATGCAATCAAGTTAAGTCCACCGGTATCAAACAAATCAAAGGCACCTAGCATTCCACCTATTCCTTTCGTCTAGGGCCACCTATAACTAACTACTCTAATCCTAAAAATAAAAACTACCCGGTTCAAAGGTCACCCCGTGGAAAAGAACCGAGGCCATAAGAAAAACTACGGGGTGGATGACATGTACCACTAATAAAAACTAAAGGGAAAATTTTTTTGGAATTTTTCATTGGTTTTCTAATTTTTTTTCATATATTAAAGCAAGAAACAAATAAAAATAAAGTCAAGTGACAAAAGAAAATCCTACGGTACATGCATCCCTAACCTCAAAAATAGATAAAGGGTAGTTCCACCACCCCACACTTAAACTAAGCACTGTCCTCAGTGCTAAAAATAAGAAAGTGCAAGGTAAAGAAAACTTCCCTGAAGATTCTAGTCCTTGGTGCTAGCATCCTCCAAGCTTCCATATAGTATGAGGTACTCAGACTTCCCACATCAGGTCATCAATATTAGGCAAGGGTGAGGACACCCCACACTTAGCCTCGACATTACATGAACCTGCACTCCAAGGAAAAATAAAAACTACGTGACACTATAAATAAAATAATACAAGTACAAACTCGGGTTGCCTCCCGAGAAGCGCCTTAGTTAACGTCGTGGCACGACGACACTTTTAGCTCACTTCCAGCATTTATGTCTTCTCTTCTTATGCCGAACCTTTGCTTTCTTCCCTTCTTTGAGAGAACCCCTCTTCAACTTCACATTTGGTTTATCTTGTTTGACACATTGAATCATAGAGCACTCTTCCACCTTAGCTATGTGCTCCTTCTCAGTATACACCTTGAAAGTAACCTTTTCTCCATGCGCTCTAACAGTCATCTCACCCAGCTCCATGTCAATAATTGCCTTCGAGGTGACTAAGAATGGTCTCCCCAAAATGATTGGAGCTTATCGGTCCTCTTCATAATCTAGGACTACAAAATCAGTAGAGAATGTAAACTTACCAACTTTTAGCAACACATCCTACAACTTACCATCAGGGTGAGTGAGTGATCCATCCGCCATCTTAAGAGTAACTGAAGAGGGCTTGATTGCTCCTAGCCCTAACCTTTTACAAACAGACAGAGGCATGAGATTTATGCTCGCACCTAAATCACACAATGCACCAGTGATATTATGCCCTCCAATGGTGCAAGGAATAGTAAACCTCCCAGGATCTTGAAGTTTTGGAGGTAGCTTGCTCAAGATTGTGCTACACTCCTCAACTAACTCAACTGTATCTATCTCTTGAGGCTTTTTCTTCTTGACTAAAATTTCTTTTAAGAACTTCACAAAGGATGACATCAATTCAAACACATCAGTCAAAGGAATATTAACTTGAAGTTCTTTCAACATACTCACAAATTTTTGATACTGGGCCAGATCCTTCGATGGTATAAGTCTCTGTGGGAATGGTGGAGGCGGCAGAGGTGCCTCCTTTCTCTCTTCTTTCTTCTTTACCTTCTCCACTTTTTCAACTTTTTCTATTTCAGCTCTCTTCTCGGATTTGGCCATCAGCTCTCCACCTTCAATTAAAGTCACTGCAAGACATTGTTCAGGCTCTTTTTTAACAGTGCTTATTTCTCCCACCAGCTGCCCCAACTGGTGCTCCAGGTTCTTGTGAACATTGGCAATATCTTGTATGGCCACTGCATGGGCTGCAGTGTCAGCTATCATTCTCTGCTGGCCCGCCATTATCTGCTTTAGCATATCTTCAACTGAACTGCTAACCTGCTGTGGTGGAGCTGGAAGTGGGTGGTAATTATTCGGGGCTCTCGTATTGCCTTGATAATAACCATTACCAAACTGATTTTGACCCTGCAGCCTGTTTTGATTACCCACGTAATAAACTGACTCTGGATTAGAGGAGCAAACCTCTGTAGCATGGTCTTGACCACAAACCTCACAAAAACTCTGGAGTTGTTGCATTGGAGCCACTGGTTGCTGAGTCTTTGGCAGAGCTAACTGGCTAATTTGATTGGAAATAACATCCATCCTCACCCTTAGCTCTGAAACTGCATCTAACTAAAGTACCCCTGCAGATTTCTGCATAATAGCTCTACCATCTCCCTGCCAATCAGGATTGCTCTGCGAAAACTTATCTAGCAAATCATAAATTTGATCAAAATTTAAGGCCAGTACTTGGCCTCCAGCAGCAGCATCAACCACGATCTTAGTGTGTTCGTTCAACCCTTCAACAAAAGTGTGTGCAACAACCTCATTGGATTGGTTGTGGTGTGGACAATCTCGCAATAAAGCTTTGAATCGCTCCCAGGCTGAATACAAAGACTCTCCTTCTAATTGTCTGAAGGACATAATTTCACTCCTCCGCCGAGCTGTCTTGGCAGATGGATAAAATTTAGCCAAGAACTTCTTAGCCGAATCCTCCCAAGTAGTGATAGACCCAGACTTTTCAGCTTTTAACCACTTCCTTGCTGCCCCAATCAGTGAAAACGGGAACAACATCAAGCGAACATAATCAACAGGAACTCCCTTCAGTGTGTAAGTATCACTGATCTCCAAGAAATTCTGGATATGTTGTTGTGGATCCCCGCTAAGTAATCCAGCAAATTGTCCAGTCACATGTAACAGTTGTATCATGCCGGACTTAATCTCAAAGTGCCCGGTGATTTCAGGCTTAACTATGCTCGAGGCTACTTCCTCTAGGCTGGGGAGAGCAACATCTCGCACAGCTAAAGCTTGTTCTTCTGCCATTCTTGTAGGTAAAGATCAAGCAGGACCTAATACCTGAAACAACACAAAACTCAAAACAAAAATTAAACCTGAATAGAAAGTAATAAACTGTTCAAAAAGAAATCAGTCAATTGTTTAGTCCCCGGCAACGGCGCCAAAAACTTGTTGCCCCCAAACGCACACGCAAGTATACGTAGTCGACAAGTAATAAAGTGATAAATCGAGTATCGTTCCCACGAGGACTATTCAGACTGAATTCTAGCAAACAATTTATATAAACTGTTCAGGGAGCTTTTTCCGTAAATGATGAGTTTATTAACTAAAGAACAGTAATTAAAATGGTAAAAGTGAATTCAAGCAATGGAGCAAAACTTGGTTGTTATCAGTAATAAGGAGACGATCCAGGCTCAGAGTTACGAACAATCCAGTTGAGTTTTCCAATTGATTCCACTTCTTAAATCCCGGATTACTAACTAACAGAGTAAATGTACCTGTGAAAACCTTTCGATTCTTCACAGTCTATGCAGGCTACTTCAATTCCTATATGTCTATGGGTTGAATCACGTGCACGTATTAACGAATTCTGTAAAAGTTAAACTAGGCGAGCAAGTATATGTCTATCCTATTCACAAATTGGTTCCCCGATGCCTGGGTTCACAAACTAGTCCTATTCTTTCTTATTACGTAATTAAATTCTCTCTTTCGAGTTCAATCTAAAAACCATAGATAATGCGTAATAATCGGGCCCTGACAATTACACAAGTGAAATCAAGAAAGAATAAGTAATCCGTTATGGGATTCAATTAATGGAAATCAATCTTCAAGCATCAACTTTCATGAAATACTCTTACCCTAGAACGATAGAATTAGCTACGCATACTCATAATAAAAACACAAGGATTTGACGAAATAATGAAATAATGATGTAATCGATTAATGGAAGGAAGAAAAACCCTTGCTCAAGATGTTATGAGCTCTCCCAATTGCTCCAAAGTCTGAACTCCTATCAAAAACTAAGTAAAAGAGTATTTATAAGGGGTTTACAAACACCTAGTAATAAGTTAGACCGAAGCCTAGACGAAATAAGAAGTAAAAATCCGCTCAAGGGGCGCTATAACGGGCGCCCCGCGCCCCCGACCGCGCTGGGACAACCGGAACATGCCAAACTTTGGGCGCTTTTGGGGCGCCCCACGTAGGTAAAAGCGCCAGGCACTGGGCGCTATAAGTGGCGCGCCACGTGCCCCAAAGGGCCCAGCAAAAATCGTCTCTTCCTTGCTCCGCAACTCGCCTCGTGTCGTGCCTTCGTCTGGTCAATCCAATCCTCAATCAACTTCCAATCATTCCTTGCTAAATCACGCTCTATAAAGCTCCAAATGCACTTCATAACAACCTACATACACACGACATAAAATTAGTGCAAAACCACATTTATAAACTATAAAACGAGCGAATAACAAGCTCAAACATGCAGAAATATCAAGGAAACGTTGGCATAAAATGCCAAACATCACAAGACTTGTTCAAGAAGACACATTCTGGAGCTCTCAAGCGAGAGAAGTGCATGGAAGATATTTTTGAGATCCAGCAACGCAATAACGAACTTCTGAAAGACTACTTGAAAGATTCTAGAGGGGACGCATGGAGCTCCCTCTAGTTCCCGACAATATTAATGTGGTAGCTTTTGGCAAGAGTCTTAACTTAAGGGGTTCATTAGCCACTCGAGAGTTGCAATTGAGCCTGACTCAACACCTAGTGACAACATGGAATGCCATGCATCGAAGGTATACTGAGAAGCTCCATCTCTAACTTGAGCAGTCTGTAGACCCCAGCGAAGATACACGGAGAAAGCGAGCAGTCAGTCCATCTATAGAGGGGGAAGGCGACGAAAGGAGAACAAAAGAAAGGATTCAGAATCAAGCATGGTAGGGAAAATAAAGTAGTTCCTGAGGAGCTGGATCCAACGAGAAGGGCACAGAACCACACAACTTAGAAGATTTTGGGCTGCAGGTGAATGTTGTAAAACTGGTTGCCCATCACTTTGGAAAAGTAGGCTCTAAGGTGCAGTGGCCACCATAATTAAGGATGCGACTAAAAGGAATGCAACGGCTTACTACAATTTTCATTAAAGAAACGGCCACGCCACAGACGATTGCAAGGCCTTGATTCTTGAAACCAAGCCCTTGTTGAAGGAAGGACATCTCAAAGACTTGACCAAAGAAGGAGCGAGATGATCAAGAACGCCCGACCCTAAGGATATGCGAAGCATCAACGCGATCTTCACCACATCTAGGTCGGTTGAAATTTAGAAGACTGAAGCACTGAAACTACCTGCTAGTTCAATTGCGTTCGGCTCAGTGGAAGAGGAAAGGGAGCACTAATCCCAATCAAGGTGCTTGATTTTCAGATAAAGCAAGATTTGATTTACCTAGGGAGTGATGTCAACATCATTTGATGGAGACATTGTAGAAGATAGGCCAACATCAGCGGATGATGCCGAGCCCCTGCATGATGACCAGATTCAACAGCATATGTGGAAAACCTGTCGGAGAACTAGCTCTACTGGTCTGTATTTCGGGCGTGAGGAGCATAACACCTTTCTAGGTACTAAATTGTAATCTCTCATACGACGTTATCCTAGGAAGGCCATGGATACATAACTTGAAGGGAGTACCCTCAACACTTCACCAAGTCTTCAGGTACCCGAACCCGCATGGGATCAGCAACTTACAGAGTAAGCGGTCCTCACCTAGAATGTGTTCAGCACCCAAAAAGAGCCCCGATGTAGGACCAAAAGCCGAGGTGGATATGATCACCAAAGAGTCGCTATGGGATGCATCCATCAAGTGAAAGGCCAGAATAGCAATGAGCTAAGAGAGCAGGTGTCGAAGATGAGTCATCTAATTCCCAAGGCCGCAGAACTGTGGTACCAGCTGTCCAAAATGTTGATAAAAATGAAGAGCCTGAATGGACGATACATTACTGCCAGGTGTTGGCACGAGTGAAGATGTATCTACTATAGCTTCCAACGATAACCGAACCAACTTCGGGGGAACACCTATTACTGTACATCACAATCTCAGAAGTAGTGTGGAACGCGGTCCTTACGCGAGAAGAAGACGAGAAGCAACTTCCTGTACAATATGCTAGTAAGGGACTTTTGTGGGAAGACATACGCCTTCCTTTACAAGTCCAGTTCGTGGTGACCGTAGTAATGGAAACGCAAAGATTATGCCTATATTTTCTTAATCGTACAGTCAGTGTGGGTTCTTCAGTGCCGTTGCAGACCATTATGTCTAAGTCTGGACTTTCAAAGAGGTTAGGAGAATGGGCCAAGGAGCTTGGAGAATACGATATCATTTATCAACCGCGAGGTACCATCAGATCACAAGTCCTAGAAGGCTTCGCCGCAGATTTCATTGAAGAATTGGCATCAGAGGTAGCAGAGGCGATAAAGAGCACATAAACAGTTGGCCCCGGGCACTAGGTAATCCATACGGGAGTGGTACTCAAAGGTGAAGAGGCTGACCTTGACTAATAGATTAGAACACCCACCGGGAGAATCTTTCGCAAAGCTTCAAGATGCCCGAACAACGAAGAACAATATGAATCCGTAATTCATGCTCTTGACTTAGCCTACCAAATAGAGGCCATGGAGGTCAGTCTCCATAGTGGCTCCCGGTCGGCGGTCAATTGAGTGAGCGAGATCTTCTATGTAGAAGATGTCTGCATATTAGAGCGGCAAGCAAAAGTAAAGGCGATCTTGAAAAACTTTCGCAAGTGGAAATTTGTTTATCGAGAACAAGGCATAGAAAACTATGTGGGCAAAAATACGCCACCTACTATCACGGGGATATGAGTCCTGTTTATGCCTAAAATTGTACGTTTCGGTTAAAAAATTAACTATGGTTGGGGTCACAAGAAATACAGTAATTACGACAAAAAAGTAATTAAATATGATGGAAACAATAATGAATAAAGAAGACGAAATAAGCAAGAGAAGGTAGAGTAATTCTTATTTCTTAAGAATAACCGGAGTCTGTGGTGAATCATGGGCGTGCATCTTCTGCACCCAGTGACTTGTAACATACTAAGCTCAAGGCGATGGTATATACTAAACCCTAACCAGGAGCGGGCGTGCCTCCTTTGTGCCCAGTGACTTGTAAGATAAGTCTAGTCTCGCCAGCTGGACTCGTATTCCCATAATAGTAGGTGGCATAATTTTGCCCACACAGTCAGTCCCCCCAATTGCTGATTACTGATGCAAGCAATTAGGAAGTGAAAGAAGAGTGATAGCAAACATAAAGGTGCGTCAGTAATGATGCTTTCCTCTTTGCCTTTTTGCCTGCATCACATTAAATGTAAATTCCTTTGTACAACAACGTGTCCCCTTTGATTGGAGGGGTTTTCCGTGAATCTTTCCAATGCTGCTACATGCTCTGTTCATATCTAGTAAATATGGGGATGCATATCACTTGAACTGTAGTAATCATAATTATGATGCCACGTGATTGAGATCATTCAACTTTCCCTTCAACTTATCCTCATAGACGTGTATATATACGTCGTAAGTGTGAGAGTTCATTCAAAATCCTACAAAAATTTCCAAGAAGTTCTATAAAGATAATATTTTCCCAATTTTAATGACATTTTCGCCTGGCTCAAGGATCAAATTTTCTTCCAGCAAAATTTAGAGGGCAAGATTATCTTATAGCTTCCTTCAGCTTCGAGAGCGATGGTTGTATGCTGGGCCAGACCCCTAAACAAGAGGGTGAAAACAGCAACCTTTCCATAGAATTCTACCCTTCCGCGGTTACGAGGGACGACTTGATGTGTATCAGGCATGAATATTAATGGCCTGAGTTTATTAACATCATCGCTCTTGATGCTGAGGAAAGAATTTCTTCTCGTCGGGATGGTTACTCGATGACTCATAGATACCCTCACGCTTCACCTCAATAAGCATGTCCACTAGGTCGTCGAGGACATATGTCGCTTCTACAATATCTGCTTGGGCTAGATCAGCCCCTCTGTCTGGCATTTAGTGGCTGTGCTGGATCACTTGGCCAACTATGCCCAAGTTGCCTTCTCTTTTGACCATTTTTGGCTATTTATTTTCCTCGTCTTCATAAAGCGGGCATGCTAATAATAATATACCGGGGAAAGAAAGGTGTAGTCCCCAATAGTATGGATTTAAAAGATTGGAAATGGGTGTACAAGTACGTCGCTGTGCGGATGGCTGTCATAGTATCCTCTCTTCCTTTTCCAGAGGTCTTCAACAGAAAGTGTAAGCCTTCATGAAATTGCCTTTATATTTTGCCTCAAGTTGCTTCGAACTGACCCCTTCTTCTTCTTCTTCTTCTTCTTCTTCTTCTTCTTCTTCTTCTTCTTCTTCTTCTTCTTCTTATTTTTTTAGTGAACACTGTGTCTGACATCTCTGGAGTTGATGATGTGGATCACCGACATTTTTATTAGAATGCCTCCTGATTTGCTGACATTCACAGCCTTGGCTAATGCAAATGGCTGGCGAGTGAGAGATCATGGTAAGTCGTTACTATGAGACCCCCTTGTTTACCCAAACTCTTGATTTCTCCACTTAACTTATTGCTGCCTCACAATTTTCTCGTTGCAAAATGCCCCAGTCGAGGGATATCAAGATTGCTGCCCCGTATATTGCTCTATTACCTGATGTGCAGGCGTCTGGAGGGAAAATACTTGAGAGGGCGAACATTTCTCGTCCCTCGAAGAGGAGAAGATCTTCTAGGTCTACTAGCGTGGTATCTGCCAGTGAGACCTTGATAATTTATGACGGCGAGGGTGAAGTCCTCCGAGTGCCCATTCTAATATCCTATTTAAAAATAAAGGTCAAAGTAGTCATTTCATAAATTATAAAAAAATAAAAATAAAGAGCCAAAGCCCTCAAAATTGTGGCAGAACCCTACATAC
The DNA here is from genome assembly GCA_029990575.1 of Petunia axillaris subsp. axillaris. NCBI lineage: Eukaryota > Viridiplantae > Streptophyta > Magnoliopsida > Solanales > Solanaceae > Petunia > Petunia axillaris. The sequence goes on along the minus strand of JARKNS010000002.1, from coordinate 47,459,092 downwards.
GCAAGAGAACAAGGGATTAAGGGGAAAGGGATTTTTGCACAGCAGCAGCAAAACGAAATAGGAAAAATTACAGAGAGAAGGTTTCTTTGCAACTTGAGAAGATTATAAGTGAGTTTAGGGAAGGAAGAGAAGCTTTACACAACACTAAAAGGGAGGTAGAAGATGAATTTCATCTAAATACATTAAGTAAATTCCATTCTCCGATTTGGTAAATGTTTTTCACACGAACGCCATTAGGTATTGGGAATAAATTCTACTGTAATATATGTAGTGGGCAGTGATACTATTTGACTTAAACTTGTGCACCATTTTTATAAATACCACAAGAGGAGTTGTAGAAAATTTTTGTAAATTGAAGAATTACAGAGTAAGAGTGTATATAACTTGACATTGGTATAGTCTGTGATTATAGATTGACTGGACGAGGTGTTGGATTGCTCGTGCAGGATACACTTAAGCTATACGTACTTGTACTGTGAGTGATGACCTTACCACAATTTGTATTTTCATAACCTGCATGATTTATACTGGAATTTGAAGTAAATGTGTTACCGAATATTTAAACTGCATGTAGGACAAGTCCTTTTACTAGATATGATACTGATATATTTTCTAAAATTGCTTTACCATTACATGATATGAATTTCTACTGTTACTTTCACTGTTTTATAGTTACTTGACATGTTTTACCACTATTTGAAATATTATATTGTTACTTGAAATACTTTGTATCTTGTATAGAGAATATATATATTTTGAGATGAGACTTGACGAACCCTGTATGTAACAATTGGTACATTAGAACTGGTGCACCTTGTATATTCTGAATTACTGTTGCAGTGTTCGCTAGAAGGAAGGTAGAACTAGCTTACCATTACAGATTTCCTTAGGGAGGAATTTATACCGATTACATAGTTCGTTCTTGGAAATCTCCCAAACCCATTTGCTTGATATGATATAGTATTACTGGATTTACTACTGAATTGATATTAATTATTGTTTACAAGAAGTTCTTGAAAAGACTGGTTACTGTTTGTTACTCTGAAAGTGACAATCTATTTATATGGTATATTTCTGCATAAGGCATACTGTCATGTTTTTGACTTGTCCTCATTAAAATGGATGTGGATAAGTGTTGTAACTCACTGAGTTGGGACTCACTCCTCATTATTATTTCCTTTCAGAGATAGTAGGTGCCGTAACCGAGGATCTCCATTCCTAGAGCTGCGAGTTGACAATCCTGGTGAGCCTCGCATTAGTTTGCATGGGCAAGAGCTTTCTCTATTCATTATTTTCCTTCTTTGAAACTCTTAGAGTCGCTCCATCTAGTCAGTCGTCTTATCATTCAGTTAGTTGCTAGTGTTGGTTATTCATTTAATAAGTTAGTCTTATGAGTTTTTGGCTATGAACATTATGGGTTCGTATTAGACTACCTAGAAGTAATTCGGAAGATTGACTTGGTATTTTTGCACCATTAACACTTCATTGATAAGGACTGTGAGTCGTTTTCATTACTATTGGTATGAGTTGATATCTGGTTAAGCAGATAAATTTTTGGATAGTCCTAAAACAGGGAAAACTCTGTCCGATTTTCTGTAGAATATTGATAAGGCTTGTTTAGGGACTTAGTTCCTAAGCGCCGGTCACAGCGGCAAACTAGGTCATGACAAAGTTGGTATCATAGACTAATGGAGCACACGTCAGTAGTAGAATCTCTATTATGGTTATGTAGCCGGCCATTCCCATAATCATTATTCTGCGAAGGCGTGATAGGATGTTTCGTGTCTTTCTTTCTTTCTTATTCCTTCTGTACGTGTGAGATGACTACTACTAAATAGATGAATCTAACGTTGCTTATTCTATTACTCATATGGCTGGTAAGACAAGATCTAAAAAGGCGGTACGAGCTGCTCTGAATTCCTCCACTGTTGGGTCGTCATCTACCTCAACTAGGAAATGAGGTAATGCTCAGGGACGAGGCTAAGCTGCTACCATGAGGGCTGGTGCTACCACAAGAACTATAAGAGAGCCTACTCTAGAGATTTAGGATAATCTACCTCCACCGTCATATGAGAATGCTACTATTGAGGCACTTAATGCTATGCAAAAGTCCATTGATATCTTGAATGCCAGAATGGATAGACAAGAAAGGGCTAGACAATATAATAATGCCCTAACGCAACCTCAGGCACCTATATAGACTCAGACACAGACTCAGGTTCAGACTCAGAGACAGACTCAGGCTCAGACTCAGACACAGACACAGACACAAACACAGACACAGACTCAGGCTCAGACATAGACTCGGGCTCTGAGACATACTTAGATTTTTTGTAACAGAGAAGTATCCCGACTAGAGTTCTTGAAACTGAAACCACCAAGGATCATTGTCTCTGACACTACAGAGGATCCTCAGAGTTTCTTGGATGGGACACTTATAGCATTGCGTGCTCTTGGATGTTCTAAGGAAAGATCCGTAGAACTTGTAGCATATAAATTGGAGGATACGGCTAATACCTGGTATAAGACTGTACTTTGAAAAAGGCTCGCAGAAGCAGCACGATTGACATGGGATGAGTTTACTAAGTTGTTCATGGATCACTTTCTCCTTGAAAGTCTGAGGAAGGAATATGCTAGGCAGTTTGAGAGATTAGTTCAGACTCCAGATATGGATGTATCGACATATAACATTTAGTTTACTAAGTTGGCTAGATATGCTCCTAACCTAGTGTCTAATGAAGAATCTCGGGTTCAGAGGTTTGTTGATAGGTTGGTTGATCGTCTATTCAACGCAGTGGCTCCACAGATGAAGAATTTGAATTACTCTGATGCAGTTGACCTTGCCAGAAAGATTGAAAATAGGGTTCGTGAAACACGTGCAGCTAAAGATTCACATAAGAAGGCTAAGATTGGGGGATCTTTCATTGAGGGAGTTAGCACAGACTGTAGAGCAAGGAATCAGGTACAGCGACAGGGTTTTCAGACAGGGACAGACTTTGTTTCCCAGCCAGCCGTTAGAGAACCTCCTCACAAAGATAATGTTAAGGGACTACCATCATCATCTGGACATCATAACTCTGGGCAGATATATTCTACTGATTCAGCTTGTCAGACTTGTGGTAGATTTCATTGGGGTCTGTGTCATGTTCTGACTAGAGGGTGCTTCCGGTGTGGCCAGTTGGGACATAACATAAAGGATTGCCCTCATCTTCAGAGAGAGTTTAGCCAGGCTTCTGTTTAGTTAGCGGCACCTACTCAAGCTACTCGAACTAATACAGGTTCTGCTGGTAGGAGTAATAGAGGTAGAGGCGCCGAAGATCGTGCCATGGGTGATCGAGGACATGGGACTGCTGCTAGAGGCCAGTCGAGAGGTTTTGCACTTACTAGGCAGGATGCTCAGGCCTCAAATGTTGTGGTTAAAGGTATTCTTTCTGTTTGCTCACTTGATGCACTTGCATTGTTTGATCCAGGATCTACCCACTTCTATGTGTCCTCATTCTTTGCTTTGAGGTTTGATAGACAATCAGAAATATTGAATGATCCTTTTCTAGTTGCTAATCTTGTGGGAGATTCTTTGCTTGTTGAACATGTGTATCGTGCTTGTCAGATTCGAGTTGAGGGTAGGGATACCTTAGTTGATCTAGTTGTACTTGATATGGTTGATTTTGACGTGCTGATGGGTATGGATTGGTTATCTTCTTGCCACGCTACCCTCGATTGTCATGCGAATGGAGTTAAGTTCGAGATGGCTAATGAACCTAGTTTTATTCTGAAAGGGGATCAAATTCAAGAGACGTGTAATGTTATATCATCTGTAAAGGCTCAGCAGTTATTGAAGAAAGGGTGTTGGGCATTCTTAGCTATGGTAAGAGATACGAGAGATGTGACTCCTAGCTTGGAAATGGTACCAATGGTGCAAGATTTCACCGATGTATTTTCTGATGATTTACCGGGACTACCAACAGTGCAGGATATAGATTTCAGCATTGATGTAGCACCTGACACGTAGCCCATATCGACACCTCCATATCGTATGGCACTAGCAGAGTTGAGGGAGCTAAAGGAACAATTGCAGGAGTAACAAGGGATTTATCAGGCCAGGTGTATCACCTTGGAGTGCACCAGTGCTATCTGTGAAGAAGAAAGATGGGTCCTTAAGAATGTGCATTGACTACAGACAGCTGAACAAGGTAATGGTATGTAATAAATACCCTTTGTCTCGTATTGATGATCTGTTTGATCAGTTGTAGGAAGCTGCCCATTTTTCAAAGATTTATCTTCGATCTGGTTATCATCAGCTCAGAGTTAGTGACAAAGATATTCCTAAGACAGCTTTCAGAATTTGATACGGGTATTATGAATTCCTTGTGATGCCTTTCGGGTTGACTAATGCTCCAGCTGCATTCATGGATTTAATGAATAGGGTGTTCAAGCCGTTTCTGGACAGATTTATCATTATATTTATTGACGATATTTTGGTGCATTCTCGTAGTCAAGAAGAACACGAGGCTTATCTGAGGGTTGTACTGCAGACATTGCGGGAACATAAGCTTTATGCTAAGTTCTCTAAGTGTGAATTTTGGCTAGACTCCATAGCCTTCCTTGGGCATGTCGTATCCAAGGATGGAATAATGGTAGATCCTAGAAAGATAGAAGCAGTTCAGAAATGGCCCAGACTCACTATTCCTACAGAGATTCGCAGCTTTCTAGGTTTAGCAGGTTACTATAGGCGTTTTATGCAGGATTTTTTCAGAATAGCAGCACCATTGACCAAGCTAGCACAGAAAAATGCAAAGTTTCAGTGGACAGATGCAAAGCCACTCAATATGAGGATGAACGATTGTGCAAATATCGAGATGAAGTCCTAGCTGGTAAAAGTAAGAATATGATTGTTGATGATGAAGGGGTTCTCCGACTAGGTAACCAGTTATGTGTACCAGAAATTGATGGGATAAGACGAGTTATTCTCGAGGAAGCTCACCATTCTAGATATACTACACATCCTGGATCCACTAAGATGTACTGTGACCTGAAGCAATTATATTGGTGGGAAGGTATGAAGAAAGATATTGCTAACTTTGTTACTAGGTGTTTGACTTGTCAACAGGTTAAGGCTTAGCACCAGAGACCCGCAAGACTACTACAACGGCTTGAGATTCCAGAGTGGAAATATGAAAGAGTTACCATGGATTTCATGACTGGGCTATCTCGTATACTTAAAGGTTATGATTCAGTATGGGTGATTTTTGATCGGCTTACAAAGTCACCACACTTTTTGCCGGTTAAAAATACTTACAGTGGTGCGAGATATGCACAGTTATACATGAATGAAATTTTTCGACTTTATGGAGTTCCACTATCCATTATCTCTAACAGAGGATCGCAGTTCACTTCTCATTTCTCGAGGTCCTTTCAAAGAGAATTGGGTACTAGAGTAGACCTCAGCACCGCATTCCATCCTCCGACTGACGGTCGGTCTGAACGTACTATACAGATATTGGAGGACATGTTGAGAGCTTGCATTATTGATTTTGGAGGTAGTTAGGATGCTTACTTTCCTTTAGCTGAGTTTTCTTATAACAACAGCTATCAGAAAAGTATTCAGATGGCTCCTTACAAGGCTTTATATGGCAGACGTTGTCGTTCCCTAACTGGAAGGTTCAAAACCGGTGAAGTTAAGGTTTTAGGACCAGACCTGATACAAGAAGCGATTGATAAGGTCCATTTGATTAGGCAGAGATTGCTCACAGCTCAAAGAAGACAAAAGTCTTATGCAGATAAGAGGAAAACAGATTTGGAGTTTGCAGTTGGGGATCGTGTGTTCCTACTAGTCTCCCCTATGAAAGGCGTGACATGATTCGGGAAAAGAGGAAATTTGAGCCCAAGATTCATTGGACCGTATGAGATACTTGATCGAGTTGGAGTCGCTCTTCCTCCAGAGTTATCTTTTGCTCATCCTGTGTTTCACGTGTCTATGCTACGAAAATATGTACCGGACGCTTCTCATGTGCTTGAGGCACCGACTATACAGTTTAATGAGAAATTATCTTATGAAGAAGAACTAATAACCATAGTTGAGAGTCAAATAAGAAAGTTAAGGAGAAAAGAAATTGTGTTCGTGAAAGTTTTGTGGAAAAACCATACTGCTAGGTAAGCTACTTGAGAAATGGAAGATGATATGCGAGCCAAGTATCCTCACTTATTTCACCCTACAAGTATGCTCTTAGTTTAAATTCCGAGACCGAATTTCTTAAGGGGGAGAGAATGTAATATCCTATTTAAAAATAAAGGGCAAAGTAGTCATTTCATAAATTATAAAAAAATTAATAAATAAAGAGCCAAAGCCCTCAAAAGTCTGGCAGAACCCTACGTACGCAAGAGAACAAGGGATTAAGGGGAAAGGGACTTTTGCACAACAGCAGCAAAACGAAATAGGAAAAATTACAGAGAGAAGGTTTTTTAGCTACTTGAGAAGATTATAAGAGAGTTTTGGGAAGGAAGAGAAGCTTTACACAACACTAAAAGGGAGGTAGAAGAGGAATTTCATCTAAATACAGTAAGTAAATTCCATTCTCTGATTCGGTAAATTGGTTTCACACGAACACCATAGATATTGGGAATAAATTCTACTGTAATATATGCAGTGGGCAGTGATATTATTTGGCTTAAACTTGTGCATCATTGGTATAAATACAAAAGGAGGAGTTGTAGAAAATTCTTGTAAATTGAAGAATTACAGAGTAAAAGTGTATATAACTTTACATTGGTATGGTCTGTGATTATATATTGACTGGACGAGGTATCGGATTGCTCGTGCAGGATACGCTTAAGCTATACGTTCTTGTACTGTGAGTGATGACCTTATTACAATTTGTGTTTCCATAACCTGTATGATTTATACTGGAATTTGAAGTAAATGTGTTACCGAATATTTAAATTACATGTGGGACAAGTCCTTTTACTAGATATGATACTGATATATTTTCTGAAACTGCTGTACCATGATATGAATTTCTACCGTTACTTTGACTGGTTTATAGTTAGTTGACATGTTTTACCACTATTTGAAATATTATATTGTTACTTGAAATACTCAGTACTTTATATAGAGAATATATATATTTTGTGATAAGACTTGATGAACCCCGTAGCTAACGACGGGTACATTAAACCTGGTGCACCTTATATATTCTGGATTACCATTACAGTCGTGGTAAAAGGTGATTATGGGAGAGGTATATGGAATCGACGGCAGCCAATCAGGTGAAGACACATGTTATTCCAAAAGAAATTAGGCGTCCGTCTTAGCCGAAGAGACTGCGAGTTTCAAGGCCAGTAAGATATCCCTTCACACATCTCTTTTGCATACCTCTTGCACTTCCTGACCGCTTACATCAGCACTAAGCAAATGTGGGGATTGACTTTGTGGGTAATAATACATCACCTATGATTATAATGATACGAGTCCAGCTGGCAAAGACTAGACTTAGCCTCGAAGTCACCGGGCCAGAGGATACACGCCTGCTCCTCAAGCTACGGCCTCTCATCAGGCACAGGCCCTGGTATGTAAGCCATACATCCCGCCACCTTAGGGTTTATGGTCTCCTAGATAGGGTTAGTATATACCACCGCCTTAAGTAAACAGGCTCAAATCCTTATTAGTCTTTATATTTTACCATAATTAGGACTGGGTAAACTTATAGCTATATATATACCCTTCCTTCCATTGTATTGTACATCAAGTGATTCACATTGAATCTGACTATTCTCAAGGAATACAACTATTTTTTTCTTTGCTTATCTCTCTGTTTTTTACTTTTCCTCCGTATCTACTGTATTGCTTGTAACATTTTTATAAATTCTATTTGTTTTACCTTTAAGAAAATTTTTGGCATAAACATACTGATATGCTAGGAATTCCCACTCAAGTGATCACACATAAGCTTAACATGCACCCGAACTTTAAATGGTCAAACAAAACAAACAACTCAGCAATCCTGAAAAGAATCATGAAGTCCCAAAGTAGTGGAGAAACTACTGAACAACTAGTCTATTAGGGAAGTATACTATTGGAATTGGCTCTCCAACGTGATAGTAGTTCCGAAGAAGAACAAAAAATTGAGAATGTGCATAAACTTCACTAACCTAAACAAGGCATGTCTGTAGGATTCTTTTCTCCCGCCAAACATTGATCAGCTCAGACTCTATGACGATGCACAAGATGCTCAGTTTTTTGGACGCCTATTCAGGATACAATCAGATCCTAACAATCAAGAGAAGACATCTTTCATCACTGTTCGGGGGACTTTCTACTACCAGGTAATGCTATTCGAGCTGAAGAATGTCGAAGCCACCTATCACTGGCTGGTCAGTTTAATGTTTAAGGATCAGATCAGGTGAACTATAAAAGTATATATCAACGACATGCTGGTAAAGTCAGAGTTCGCGAAGGGCCATATCAAGCATCTAGAAATAAAGTTTGATATATTGGACAAGTTCGGCATGAAACGTAACCCCAAAAACTGCTCTTTCGGAATATTGTCTGGATGTTTTTGTGCTTCATCGTTCCGAACCAAGGAATTGAAGCTAACCTTGTGAAGATAAAAGCAATCGAGGGGATACCAAAAGTTTTGAAAAGTGAGGCAGAGGTGAAGAAACATAATGGCCGAGTCGCCGAGCTAATTAGGTTCATTTCTCAATCCTCCGAACATTGTCATCAATTCTTCTACGTACTGAAGAAGAACAAGGGCTTGGAATGGAAAAATTAATGCCGATGGGCGCTTCGAGATCTAAATGAATATCTTTTAAACTCGCTACTGGTGGCCAAGCCACGCGAAGGGGAACGACTCGTGCTATACCTAGAGGTATCCAAAGTAGCCGTATGTATCATACTCCCACGCGAGGAGAAAGGAGCGCAATCTCCCATATACCTCGTCAAGAAGTCCCTACAGGACGTAGAGACTCACTATCAACAATTGGAGACACTTTGTACTTTCAAAGCCAATTATCTTTGCTACTGAAACCCATTCTGCATAGACCTCAGCACTCGAGGTACCTAGCAAAGTAGTTCGTCAAACTCAGTGAATACTACATCATCTATTAGCCTCGTACGGCCATCAAATCTCATGTTTTGCCAAAGGCCTCATGTATATGTATTATGCTATAAATAGAATTGGGTAAAACCTAGCCTATCTATACCCCATTAATTCTCTTATTGTAAACACTATGCTGGGATTTGTCTAGAATCCATCTTTTTTATCCAAGGAATACAACTCCTAATTACTCATTTTCTTTAATATTTTATTATTGCTTGTGACATTTTTTATATATTTAATTTTGTACAATCAAGTGGTTTCAATTTGACGGTATATTGTATCGATTCGAAAGGTATTTCTGATAAAATTTTAGTCAGTGTAAATGAATGCATCTGTTGTCACGTATCTTCTCCCACATTAGCAACGCTGATATCAGTGGTAGGTGTAGCTTTTTGATTGAGTAATGGGAGTTAATGGGGGTAATAACGTGGGTATATAGTCCGTCTTTGAATGCTAGTTACTGCCGTACCATTACTTAAGAGAAATGAGGCATTTTGTTTTCGGAGAAACCGTTTAATAATGGAGAGGTGTAATCCATTATTCTTCCACACTAAGGCATGCGTTAGGTTTTTTGTACTAATTATGGTTGGTTTTTTAATTAGATGAGATAAAGCAAAACAATAGGAGGAAAAGTTCAATAAAAGGAGAAACAAGATAAAGTACAGTCCTTGGCCAAAAAAATATCACATCACCTCTCTTGAGCTTAGAATTATATAGATAGACTACCGAACCTAGAATTATATATATATATATATATATATATATATATATATATATATATATATATATATATATATATATGTTTCTGATAAAATTTGAGCAGTGTAAATGAATGGGTATGTTGTCACGTAGCAGTAAGTATCTTCTCCCACATTAGCAATGCTGATATTAGTGGTAGGTAGACCTGGGCATCGTGCGAGCCGAGCCAAACTGAGCTTACTGTGCTACCGAGTCGAGTCGAACCGAGCTTTATATCATACGGAGCCGAGCCGAGCCCGAGCCCGAGCCCGAGCCGAGCTCAACCGAGTTTTGCTAGAGTTTGACCGTGCTCGAGCCGAGCTTGAGCCGACTTTATTATTTTGTGTTCCCATACTTAGTAATATAGAAAATAATATTTTTAAATTTTTTCTTTTGATCATAATCATAAATAAGGATAGAACTACTAGTTTATCAATTGTTAATTATTGCATTAAAAACATTAAATATAATGTAAAGTTCTATTTTTTTTTTTTTGTAATCAAGCTAACCAAGTTGAACCGAGCTTTGACCGAGTTTATCCGGGCCGAGCCAAACTTTAAATAAACACGGGCCGAGTCTTTTTTCAAAATGAGCCGAGCCGAGATAAAAGACATTCAAGCCGAGCCAAGCTCCGAGCCTCCCAAAATTATTTAATAGTTTCAATAGCACGTTCACGGTGTAGTTTTAATAGTTCCAATAGCAATTGCTTGGCTATCTACCAGCATTAAATGCTAATTAGAACTCTACATACAACGTTAATTTTTCCTTTTCAAAAAGGTCTTTTGACCACACTCATTTTGGCAACAATGGCACTAATAGGGTTAAAATGGTAAATTATTATTAAATCTAAGTCATTTATAGGATTAAGCAAAATACACAGATTATAAATGGCTTAATACATATTTTACCCATCGAACTTGTCCCAAAATACCCTCGACACACCACTACTACACGGGCGTTTTTGACACACAAACCTTTCACGAAGTGTAACTATTACACACCTCATTTGATGAGTTGGTATTAAAGAGTATAACGTCCCAACACGCGCTGGCCACGTGGATGACAAGTCAGCAACACAGTCAAACTACACCTAATAAAATGTGGCCCCCCTTTAATTTCACCCTACCCATTTTATTTTAACCCGAACCCATGTAAAAACTCGACCCAACTACTAGCCTATATATTGTTTTAACTCTAAATTGGTCCCCCCATATTCCCAAATTTACCGCGGCTAAGACGAAAAGGAACAATTCTTAAAAGTTTGGCCTGATAACAACAAGACGAAGGAATCTTTGCATGGTGCAACGAGTGTAGGTAAGTTATTCCTTATTCGTTCAATTTTCTTTAACTTTTCTAGAGCTAAACATGTGGTCCAGTTATTGTAGTTATATTTTAGGGTTTTCATTTTCCTTGTTCAAATGTATAATGCACACGTTTATCTAAGTCTTTGTCGTGTTTAGTGTAAAGAACTGAACTTGTTAACAACTTTCTAGGGTTTTGTTGTCTTTTATGTAAAAGGGAGTAAATTTAGGGTTATTGTTTATTGTTTGCCTCTATTTGTGTGTAAAAATAGGGTTATTTTATTGAATCTGAATATTTTTTAATTTATTTTTCAGTGTGAACATGTCATTTACAATTATTTCTTTGAGGTTTCATCATGGGGGTGAGTTAATTAAAGGGAATTTTCCTACTTACCATGGGGGTGGTCATTCTTTGATCCTTGACGTGGATGTAGACATGCTCTCTTTAATTGACCTGATGGCCTATACTAAGGAGTTGGGGCTCACTGATGTTGCTGAGTTGTACATATGTCCACAAGATAGAACTGATCTATTGGTAAATGTTGTGACTGATAGGGATATTTTAGGCATTTCCAACTCACTAGAAAATAGTGATACCCTAGAAATTTATGTCACACATGCTGCCCCTTTAGCAGTTATTTATGAGAGTGATACTGGTGTAGTTGGTGATAACAATAGTACTAGGGGCAGAAGGCTAGTAAATGCAAGAGATGTAGCAGTTGATGAATCAGACTCTGATGAGCTTCAAACTAGTGAGGATGAACATGTTGATGCACTTGATACTAGTTCTAGTTCTGAGAGTGAGGGGGTAGGTGGAATAACCCCACTTGGTGGAATTAAGCCGGTAGGTAGAGTTAAACCGGCTGATGGAGCTAAGTAAGTTGGTGGCACTAAACCAGTTGGTGGAATTGGCGTTCTACCACTCAGTGAAGTGACTCCAGTTGATGGGTCAAGAGTTGGGATTGTGGTGTTATGAGAGTTATTAGTATTTTCCATTGATAAGAATCAACAAAAATTGAAAAGCTTGAAACGCAACCTTGGAAACAAACACTATTACTAGTTCCCCACAGACGACGCCAATTTGTATTGGCCTAAATCTGATTTGGACAATAAATCGATTTTTTTTTTTAGGTTAATAAGCATTTGTTCGTATCAAAGTTGTAAAATAACAAGAAATACGGTAAGAAAATCGAACAATAGTAATGAACCAAAGATAAGTGTTTTGAATTATTTTCTGAATGGCTTTCCATAATTACAGAGTGACTATTTATATCTTACAAAGGTGAAAAAGAAATAAATACAATTAATTACTATTATTCCACGTTCAATCATGGCAAGCCCATGATCTTTCTTTCTTAATACGACAGTAATGGGCAACGGTTACGAAGTTAACTTCACCAAAGAATAACGGCTTCCCCGAGAGTTCCATCAACCGCCTTGGGGAACCAAGCCTCCGCATGCCCGAGGCATAGATTTCATCAAGACTTGCCGATGTATTTTGCCCTCAACTTATCTCGAGGAGTTAACTCAACAGGTATCTGTTGAAACTTGCCTCGGGCTCTGGGCTCAAGGCTCGGCTGATTTATTACCCAGTACAGAAAATATTTCTCAGAATCTTTAATCCAATCAAACATGGAAAATTTTGACCCCTTAATTTTTTAGGAAGAAAGATCGTTATGAAATATTGAAAGAATACCCTAATGGCTAAAGAAGATAATTTATTCAAAACTTGGCTATTTTTAGGTCAAGCTAAAAGTTACTGAACGCACAACGTAAAATTTCTAAATTATTTATTCTTTTTCTCAATAGGACTTTGTATTTTGGCGGAACAACTCAAATTTTATAAAAGTACTCCAAAAGAAAATTGTCTTCACAAAAACTTCGCCATACAATTTATAAATTAGAAAGGAGAAAAACCAGTATGGCTAATTAAAGTAGTACATTATAATGTTCCAACAAATATTACTTGAAGAGACTCTCCGAGACAGCCATTTTCTTAATTTTCGTGGTTTAATGTCTGGAGTAAAATGGATATAAATACTTCTTCTATTTCAATTAAGCTAGCCACATTTTCTTTTTAGCTGTTCCAAAGAGTGACATTTTTCTAAATTTGAAATGAAGTTAGTTTCAAAATTTCTAGTTCACCTTCTATAATCAAACAAAGATTCATGATTTTTCATATGTATAAAAATCTTTAGTTCTTTCTTAAACTTCTTGTCGGGTCAATTCAAACTATGATGCGTAAAATGGAACAGAAACAATATTTCCTTATGATAATTAGGTAGTACTACTTATAGAAATAAAGACATAATTTCCTTATTTAGTTTTTTAGAAAAAAATAATATAATTTATAAGTATTAAACTAATTTAATTACGAACTCTTTATTTTATCCTTAATGATATAATTTCTAGCTACAAAAATAAATATGGTACTCTAGATCACATATTGAAGATACTTTCATTTTCTTTCTTAAATTTTGTTTCAACTCAAATTATGATTTATAAATTGAAACAGTTAGATTACTTTTTTTTTTTTTTATAACAATGGTGTTAGGTTGAATAATACACACTTTTTATATCTGCTATATTGTCATTGTAAGATATTACGCCTTCCCGTTCACTTTGTTTGATATTTTTATTTTTGTTGATACATATTAAAGAAATCACATTTTTAGTATTAATTAACGATACAACTGATTATATTAATCTTTATTCAAGATGCATTTACCTAAAATTTTGTTTGAAGTCACTTATTAGTAAAGGTAATATTTTGAAAAAACTAATTAATACCTTCTTTGCTTCTGGAAACATCAAACAATATGAAAAAAGAGATTAAACAACAGGTAAAGTGGACCTGAGCGAGTAAGTTGTTAGGCTTCCTTGGAAAGAGCACTAATTTAAAGACCATGTCCAAGCGTAGGACAGTAACATAAATAAATATTTTACTACTTTCTTTTGATTTTGAATACTTACGTTATATCAAAAAAAAGTTTATCTCGATTTTTGATAGATACGAAGTATTTTGTCCCACGGCTGAACAACATCATAAAAGATTCCCGGTAATAAATCACCAAATTTATACTCACTTTGTACTATTTTAGTAGTTCCTCCAGCAAAATATGTAAGTCCCAAATTAATTGTTCCTTTATGATTTCATGACTAAATTTTGTTAGTTCTTTTCAACAATTTCCTTTATAATTAATGATTCTAAAAAAAATTATTTATAGTCAAATATTAAATTGTGTATATATACTTTATTTATTAGTTTTATTAATGAATGTGAAAAAATTAAACAGGACAACTAAAATGGGATTGCAGGAGTAATTTCAACCGCTGCTGCTCTGAAGATAAGCTGAACGTGACACCTAAAATTGGACTGAAGGGTAATTTCAACCAGTGCTGCTTTGAGATTAAAAAAACTGATTCACAAGAAAACAAAATCATCAATTATTGTGAAAGATTCCCCTACGTACTTCAGACATTGATGAAAATGCGGGAAGTCTAATTAGACTTCGATTCTTGTAACTGAAAAAAGAAAAAGCTTAATACATATTTTATCCATCGAATTTGGTGTATTGGAGAATCAAACCATACAAAGAATCTGCAGCTTGAATTTGTACCATTCTGCAAAACAACATAATTTCTTAAGAAATTAATGGAAAAAATTAATAAATAAATTGTCGGACCAAAATACGATGGAGCTTTACCCCATAGTTACTACATCCATAGAATTGACGCCCAGGATTAGAGTTAGTCCAGGATGTAATCAAGACACATTCATCCCCACAATGACATAAAGGAGGTATATAAGCCATGTAAAGTAAACCCTAAAAATCCAAATCAAACAAGACGATGAAGTTTCTGAGATTTTTAGGGTGAAATTGAACAACAAGAAGAGAGGATTAAGAGGAAACGTTTAATTTTCAGAAGGGCCGTTAATGGAGTTATATTTTAGTGAAGAAGAAGGAGGGAAAATAAGACCCATTTTAAACTAAGTCAAAGTAGCCGTTGGAATTCAATCTGGGCCGTTTATCTTAGTTGGAGTTTTTTTAAAAAAATATGTCACGCGCAAATATTATGTGCTTCCACGCGACAGCCAACTCATCAAATGAGGTGTATAATAGTTACACTTTGTGAAATGTTTGTGTGTCAAAAAACGTCCGTATAGTAGTGGTGTGTTGAGGGTATTTTGGTACAAGTTCGATGGATAAAATATATATTAAGCAATTATAAATTGAAGGATATAGAAGTCATTTTGACAGATATAGTCAAATTTGGGCTAAATTAGTGTGGTCATTTAGCATCTCTCTTTCCTTTTTACGAGATACAAGCCTCCAAAAATTATTTAGTCAAAGTCTCTTTGGAATTCATGACGTTTTAATCAGCTAGCAGACAACTAAATAGATTTCCTACATTTGTATTAATGTCTGAAGTAACGTAGGGGAATAGTTCCAATAGCACGTTTACTGTGTAGTCAACTTCTCGACTAAACAGTTTTTAATTTCCCATCGACCCATAGCATTTGCTTGGCTATCAACCTGCATTAAATGCTTATTAGAATAGTACTGTATTTCCTTTTTTTTTTTTAAAGTTACAAGAGTCGAAGTCTAATTAGATTTCCTACATTTTCGTCTGAAGTAACGTAGGGGAAAAGTTCTTTCACAATAATTGACGATTTTGTTTTTTTTTTAACGTGTTATTCAGCATCAGTTTTTTAATCTCAAAGCAGCACTAGTTGAAAAATTACCCCTCAGTCCCATTTCAGTTGTCCCAGCTTATCTCATAGCAGCAGTGGTTGAAATTACTCCTTCAATCCTATTTTAATTGTTCTGTTCAACTTTTTTTTTGTCCATTAATAAAACTAATAAATATAGTATATATTTTACTATATTACACAATTTAATATTTGACTATTAATTTTTTTTTAGAATTATTTTAATTATAAAAAGGAATAGTTAAAAAAAAGTACTCATTCCGTCCCATTTTATGTGGCCTCATTTGACTGAACAGAGAATTTAAAAAATAGACATTTATGCTATTGACATACTAAACCACTTAATTACAGAAAATACAGATATTTTTAAATAATTACCCTACATAACAACACTTTTCACATTTTATAAAATACACAATTTTTTCATTTCCTTCCTCTCTCTATCCAAAACCCTAATTTATCCCTCTCGCTTTCTCTCATCTCCTCCACCCACCCGCCCACTCACCCTCCCACTGTCACCCCTCTCCCGTGCCTCTGCTCCACCATCAATTTCGCTGCACCACCGAGCATCTACCGATCAGCTACTCTGCTGCTCCATTTTGCTTTGATTTGCTCCGATCTACCATCATTTTTGTTGTAGTTTTATTGCTGCGTGGTGGCTGCTGCTGCTGCGCTGTGGTAATTGTTGTTGAGTGACTACTCCGGCTACCTTTGCCGAAGCTCTGATCTGCTTCTTCTTCTCCTTCTTCTTTTTTTTTTTTTTTGTTTTTTTTTTTTTGTTTAGATTCGTGAATACTTTTGTATGCTCGTGTATTTTTATGTTTGGGGTGGTTGTTGGTGATTGTTGGTGGTTGTTTGAAGGTGGAAGCAAATGTATGTTTGGTTTCGCGCAGGTGTATGTATATGTATATATATAAGTGCAGAGTGTATGTATATGTATATCATTGTATGAATGTGTAGTTCAGAGTATATATTGTATATTTTTGTATGTTTTATGTGTGTGTATGGAAGTCCAAGCTTGGCTCACATAAATTTGTATGTATAATTCATATATCTGTAGATCCATGTATGTATGTGAGCGCTTAATGTATGTACAACATTTTTTTTTGTGTGTATGTGTATGTATATTTTGTTTAAATGTATTTACCAACTGTTATTTAAAAAAAAAAATTGTATTTAGTGTATTCCATCTTTTAGATCCAAAAAAAAAAAAAAAATCGGATGGGTGGCCGATGGCGGCAGGCAGCCGGCGGTGACTAGGCAGCGCCGCCGCCTGGGGTGGTAGCAGTGGGAGAGGGCAGTAGGAAGAAGGATGACTATAGCCCTAATTTGATAGTTTTGTTGGTTTTTAATATAATGTGTAAAAAAATGTTGGTATTTTTTGTAAAAAGAAATAATGTTGTTATTTTTTGTAATTTTGGTATTAGGATTGTATATATTTGTAATTAGCCCTAAAAAATTGATGTTGACCTTATAAAATTTTCAAATTTACCCTTGAAAAAGTAAGAAAGAGAAGATTGGAGTAATAAAAAAGTTGTTGGTAGTAACTTTTAAAGTAAGTAGGGCCCAACAAGGATAAAATAGAGATAGTGCATTAAATAGTCGTCAAATAAGTAAATATGTCATTCTTTTTGGGAGATCGAAAAGAAAATGGTGCCACATAAATTGAGATGGAGCGAATAATAAATTTAGTCATGAAATCTTAAAGGGACTACTAATTTGGGACTTACATATTTTGCCTTTTATTTTATGTTTTAGCCTTTTTTTTTAATCCACAATATTTGATCTTTTCGGAAATCAAGATGGAATTTTACAATGTTACCCCTTGCTAATAAATGACTTTAAACAAAATGATAAGTAATAATAGCTTGAATAAGGACTAATATAGTCAATTACATTGCTAATTAAAACTAAAAAAGTGATTTTCTTAATATGCGTAAAAAACATCCAAAACATTAAATAATGTGGACTGAGGGAGTATAAATTTGGAGATTCATTATCTGGAATCTCTTATGATGTTGTTCTTCGTGGGACAAGATACTTTGTATCTATCAAAAATCGAGATAATTTTTTCTTTTTTTGGATATAACGTAAGTAGTATTCAAAATCAAAAGAAAATAGTAAAATATTTATTTATTTTAATATCCTAAGCTTGGACATGGTCTTTAAATTAGGGCTCTTTCCAAGGAAATCTAAGGACTTACTCCCTCCGATCAACTTTACCCGTTGTTGTGTCCTTTTTTTCTTATATAGTTTGATTTTTCCAAAAACAAAGAAGGTATTAATAAGTTTTCTTAAATATCACCTTTACTAATAAATGACTTCAAACAAAATTCTGGCTAAATACATCTTGAATTTAGGTTAATATAACCAGTTGTATTGGTAATTAATGCTAAAGTGTGAATTCTTTAATATGCATAAAAAAATGAAAACATCAAATAAAGTAAACTGGAAGGCGTAATACCTCACAATGACAATGTAGCATATTAAAAAAACAGTGTGTATTATACAACCTAACACAATAGTTATCAAAAGAAAAAAAATACTCCAACCGTTTCAATTTATAAGTCATAATTTGACTTGAAAACGAAATTTGAAAAAGAAAATGAAGGGTTCTCAAACCGGTGATCTAGAGTACCATATTTATTTTTGTGGCTAGAAATTATCTCATTAAGGATAAAATAAAAAGTTCGTAGTTAAATTAGTTTTATAATTTAAACTAGTATATATACACCCGCGCGTTGCGCTGTAGTGAAAAAATAAAACATAATAATTTTTAGTGTGATGATTTTTATTTAAAAAATCAATTTTACTAACTAAAAGTTATTTCATGATCCTGTATAAAATTCTTCACAAAAAGATCTATCAGAAACATTTTATTAACATATGAAATACCCTAATAAAATTAAAATACGGAAAAGGGCCAAATTTGCCCCTCTACTATTGACTATACCTTAACTTCCGTTAAACTTTTGGCTCAACCCTACCCCTGCCGTTAGCAAAGTAAGGAAAATTGCCCTTAATTTTAAGGGTTGCTCCACCATGGCAATGAAAAATCTCACGTGGCTGACATTTGGGTGAGGTGGACGCCACGTGGCATCCACCACCCCCAATCTAATTTTAATACCTTCGTTCTCTTGTTACTATAGTCCCTCTTCCACCACCACCACCTAAAGCTACCAGCATCTCTACCATACTCACCACTAACAGCACCACCAGTCTATCAGGAAGAAACAAAAAAACAAAAAAAAAAATCAGTCCCTACCAAGAACACACAAACCCATATTGTTTCTTAAGCTTTGCTCAATTAATTTTTAATCCAAACTAAGTTCAAATGATCACCAATTATTGAAACCTGGATCATAATTGGACAATCCAAGCAATTTTGGATTTAAATCACCGGTTTGCAACATATCCATTTGGGTGTTCTTGAAGGTTTTCAAAAACCTTACAATGGTGATTTAGTTTTCCTTCAAATTTATTTATCAAAATCATTAACTCAAACAATTATAACATTATGTAAGCAACAAATTTTAATTGTTAGTTTTCAGAATTTGAAATTTGAAATCCGAAATTCTACAGCTTCAAAATAAGAGTCTCCTCGCGAATAAAATGAAGAAAGTTTATAGAAAAAAATAACAAAGAAAATGAAAACCCATAATGATTTTGCTGTTCATTTTGTTTGACTAAATTTCAGTTTGAATCCCTGCTTGATAGTGGGTGATTGTACTGGTGGTGGAGTGGTGAATGCGTTGGTGGGTTAAGATGTTAGTGGAGTTGGGAGTGAAATTTTCATTGAGTGGTGTGTGGTGGCAGCTGCAGTAACGCAGCAAGAAATTGAAGAGGAGGAGAAGGTGTTGGCCGTTAGGAAGATGATGGAATTGGGAATGGGGTGGTGAGGTGGCATGCCATGTGGCGTCCACCTCACCCAAATGTCAGGCCACATCATATTTTAACGGCCATGGCAGATTTTCGTTAAAATTAAGGGCAATTTTCCTTACTTTGCTAACGGCAGGGGTAGACTTGAGCCAAAAGTTTAACGGGGTATTAAGTTAAGGTATAGTCAATAGTAGAGGGGCAAATTTGACCCTTTTCCGATTAAAATAGGTCATGACTGAGAAAGTTAGGAGATAAAAGAATGAAAAATATTTTATTGTAAAATCTAGAGAAACTTGGGGATGTTACACTTCTTTCTTCTTCCTGTAGGGATTTTTGTTGGTATGTTTCATAAGGCTGGTATTTTCGTTCAAACAAAATTTTACAAAAATGCTAAAAATGATAAGAAATTAAAAAGAAAAGTAGATATTGGAGATTTTTTTGTTAAAATTTTCTATGTACTTTAAAAAAAGAAACAAAATAGAAAAAAGTTAAAAAGAAATATAATTTTAAAGTCACACAGTAAAAGCCCGTCAACATATTATCAGTTCATCAATTGCACATGATTTTCCAATCACTATATAATGTTTAATTACTCTCTCCGTCCCAAATTAGTTGTCACTTTAGCAATAATTATTTGTCCCAAATTAGTTGGCACTTTAGGATTTCAAGACTAAAATTGTTAATCTTTTCCAACTATACCCTCAATAATTAAAAGAATTCTCAACAAAATTTAATAATCAAACATTAAATAGGGATAACATAGTAAAATACACACTATATTTAATAATTTTCTTAATGGGCGTGAAAAAACTAAAAGTGACAACTAATTTGGGACGGATGGAGTATATTTAATACTATTTTTCACTTGTGTTGAGAAAAGGTTTTGAAGAATGACAAACACGAAGGACCCAGCGGTTCCAGAGGAGAACCTGGTCCTTGTATAGAAGGGCACGACTGATCGAAAAGATCTGAGAGTTGCAAATCCCTGCGGAACTAGGAGTAGTGGCGCGTGAACGAGTATGCATCCTAGTCAGACTAAAAGAGGCGGTGCCCATGCTGTGTCTTCGAAGTACGAATAAGAGTTGGACTTGAACAGGGAAAGAGTTACAAGGAATCTTGTCTTAATTTAATTACAAGGTTTCCTTGTAGAACTCTACTAGTGTTTTAGTGCCCATATAAATACAAGTAGTTGATGCAGCCGAAATCAGTTATTCACATACAGAGAGTTGAGAGCATACAAAGGCGATCCAACAACTTTCAACGTGAGATAACTGAGGAAGACAACTGGTGGAGCTAAATTATTTGAGTCTAGATATTCTGTCTAGGTTCGTGGTTTTGTAAGTTGTCTTGTTTTGTACAATCACTGTATTTGCCTATTAGCTTATCGTAGAAGAAATTGTATTAGGTGAATCTTTGAGAGATTACTTTCTAAAGCTAGAGTTTAGCTTTGTCGAGTGATTAGGGTATAGAGAGTAGCCCCTTGGTTACAGAGTCTTGTAATCAGAAACTTGCTCTTGTTGTTAGTGGATTGAGTTCTAAAATTCCAGAGTGTTGGTCGTAGTTTTTCTCCCTTGAGCAAGGAGTTTTCCACATAAAATCCTTGTGTTCCTTGTGTCTGTGATTGGTGTGTGTTGTGGTGTTCAATTGCGAAACTGTAGAGGCAAGAACAAGGTTCTTGACTCTGGAGAATCGAGTTCTTGAAACGAAAAATCGGTGAACACTATTCAACCCCCCTTCTAGTGTCCTTAGGAGGTGCATAGATTATAACAAGTGGTATCAGAGCGGGTCTTCTCGTGATAGGCTAACACCTTGAGAAAGATCAGAATTATGAGTGCACCACCTACCATCACTGAAGGACAGTCAGTTCAAAGACCCCCGCAGTTCAACGGGCAGTACTATGCTTGGTGGAAAAACAGGATGGAAAATTATATATGTGCTGAGGACTACCAACTATGGCTTATAGTATTAGAAGGAAATTTGATTCCTACTAAAATAGTTGGTGAAGGAGCTGCTTCCAAACAAGAACCTAAGTTAAAAGAGGAGTTCAATGAGGCGGACTATAAGATGATTGAAAAGAATCACAAAGCCAAACGTTTGGTAATTTATGGTCTTGGCCCTGAGGAGTTTAATAGAGTATCATCTTATAAGACTGTCAAGGAAATTTGGGATGCCTTGCAAGTGGCACATGAAGGAACCAATGAAGTGAAGGATTCAAAGAGAAGAATGCTCAAGAGACAGTTTGAGCTGTTCTCTATAGGAGAGAAGGAATCAATCCAGGATATGATGACCAGGTTGACGATTATCACTAATGAGATGAGATCCCTGGACATGGAGTTGCCTGAAGTAGAGATGGTGGACAAGGTTCTAAATGTGTTACCTGAGGCTTGGGAACCCAACATGACTGCTATCATTGAGTCTAAGCCTCTAAGAACCATCAACCTTGAAGAATTGGTAGGTAGCATGAAAACTCATGAGATGATGAAAGATTCAAAAACTAAACCAGTTATCAAGAAGGACAAGACCCTTGCACTTGAAGCAACTGATGAGACTGAAGACTATATTGATTTTCAATCAGTCGAAGCAGCAATGGCTAGTGCCTTAAGACAGAAGTTTAACTTGGGAAAGTTCAAAGGCTTCAAAAGAAATGGCAAGGAAAACTCTGGAAGAAAGAACATAGTTGACAGTCCTGACTACTCAGGATGCTTCAAGTGTTTCGAGAAGGATCATGCTGTTATGGATTGTCCTATGTGGGAAGCAGAATGGATGAAAAACAGAGCAAATAAGGAAAAGGAAAAGGAGGCATCAAAGGTGAGTGACAGAGACAAAAAGAAGGTATGACGACCTCCAAACTTCAGAGCAGAGAGAAGGAAGAGAAAGGAAGCTTTCTATGCTACATGGGGACCGACTGACAGTGATTTGGATCATGTAAAGGAATCTAGAGATGAATCTCCACTAGCACTGATGGGGTTGACGGATGTCAGTTCAGATGAGGAAGATCCTCGGGAGTTCAGAGGAAGAAGAGATCCCTCAAATCCACCTGTGTTCAATGGGACTAACTAGAAGTGCTGGAAGAAACAGATGAAAAACTTTCTTCAAGCAACAAATTACAGTCTCTGGTTGACTGCGAAAAAAGGACCTCACATTCCTGTAAAGAGAGCAACAAACGGGGTTCTGGTGCCCAAGAAGGTAGAAGAACTAGATCCTCAAGATCTAGAATGGCTTCAGGCAAATTCCAAAGCTGAATTGTACCTGAGGAGAGGGCTGACTACTGATGTGTTGGCTAGGATACTTGAATACAAGTCTGCTAAGGAAGTATGGGAAAAGATGAAAGAGTTGTACACATGTGACGACCAAAAGAAGGAATCAGCCCTTATGGCAACTGATGGAGTTGAAGCTGCTCATTCAGCAGAGATATGTCCATCTGATCTTAAGGAAAATCTACACACATACTCTACTGAAAATTTGATCTTAATTACTGCCACCTTAATTGAGGGTTATGAGAAGGAAAAAATTGAGAAAGATAGATTAACTGAAGAGTTAAGTGATCTCAGAACTAAGCACAAGAGTCTTCAAGAACAAAACATTGAACTGGAAGAAATCAATGCCATTTTAAAAGGGCAGACACTTGTGTCAAACTCTAAGATCACTGAACTAGAGTTGGAACTTAATCAGTTAAAAGAAAGTATAAATGGTAAGCAAGTAATAAGTGAAGTTCAAACCTTTCTTGAAAACGAACTTAAACGAACGAATGAGATTCTGTATCAGGAAACCGAAAAGAACAAGACTTTAAGTCAAAAGGTTGAGAAAACTGAATATGAACTTACCAGATTAACAAAATGGAATAAGTCTTCTGAGGTAATGAACTGGGTTCTTGAAAATCAGAACAAGGGAAAAAAATGGCTAGGATTCAAGAAGCCATTGCCTCCATATAATCCTAAGAGCAAGTATGTGGGTTTGCCTTGTAACATGTTATCTTTTGTGGTGAAACTGGACACTACAAACAAAGGTGCATGAATGCAAGCAAGGGAAAGGCCAAGAATAAACGAAGTGTTCTACCTAGATAGGATAGACAAGATTTGATTTATCTATTTTCTCATAAGAAGGGACCCAAGCTTGTCTGGGTTCCTAAAGCTAACCCTTAATCTGTTTTGCAGGCTGGAGTGAGGCAGAACAACCCAAGCTAGATTCTTGATAGCGGTTGTTCAAGGCACATGACAAGAGATAGAAGGAACTTTCTCTCACTCGCAGCATTTCAAGGAGGCAGTGTAGCCTTCGGAGGAGGAAAAAGTGGACAGATCATAGGAATTGGAAAAGTTGGGAGAACTCTGGACCATGCAATTGAAACGTATACTGTGTCGATGGTCTCAGACACAATCTGCTGAGTATCTCTCAACTGTGCGATAGACGAAATGAAGTGAGTTTCTGATTTGTAGGGTGCATTGTGAAGAATCTACAGAGTGGAGAAATTTTTATGGAAGGAAAAAGGGTGAACAATGTGTATAAAGCATCACTGAAATCACTGCATGAAAACAATCTAACATGCTTGAACGTGCAAAAAAGTGATTCTCAGTTGTGGCACAAAAGAATGGGCCATGCAAGTCTCTCACAGCTCAACAAGCAAGTATCAAAGGAACTGGTTCGTGGAGTGCCTAGTAAGAGATTTGAAAACATAAAAATGTGTGATGCTTGTGTAAGGGAGAAGCATGTGAAATCATCCTTTAAAATCAAAGAAGGTGGTAAGTACATCAAAACCACTGGAATTGACACATATAGATCTGTGGGGACTTATGAGAGTCAGGAGCAGAGGAGAAAAGATGTTTGTGTTCGTAATTGTCGATGACTACTCTAGGTACACATGGACCTTGTTCTTGGCGTCTAAAGATGAAGTCTTTGATGGCTTCAAAGACTGGGCTGGTATTGTGCAGAAAAGGTTAATCCTTGAACTTATTAGCATTAGATCTAATCATGGAACAGAGTTTGAAAACTCAAAATTCTCTGAGTATTGTGTAAAGTACAGTATTGATCATAATTTCTCTACACCAAGAACTCCACAGCAAAATGGAGTGGTTGAAAGGAAGAACATGTGTCTAGAGGATATGGCAAGGACTATGCTGCTGTCAAGTGGCCTTACAAGAAACTTCTGGGCTGAAGCAATAAACACTGCTTGTTATCTGCTGAACAGATGCTCCATCAGAGCTATACTTGACAAGACCCCTTATGAGCTTCTCAGAGGAAGGAAACCAAATATTGCTTATCTTAGACCATTTGGGTGTAAGTGTTTCGTTCACAACAATGGCATGGAACCTTTGGGAAATTTGATGCAAGATGTAATGAGGCAATATTCCTTGGCTATTCTACTCAAAGCAAAGCATATAAAGTGTTTAACAAAAGAACTCAAACAGTGGAGGAGAGTATGCATGTGGTATTTGATGAATCTGATAAAGCTGTTGATGAGAATGAAGTAGATGATCAAGCCATTGGCTTTTCTCGATAAGATGGTACAGTTGACTCTGAGGATCCAGAAGACAAGGAAGAATCACGTGAAGATTGAACTTCAAGAGAACAAGGAGTCAATATGACAGGGGGAACATCAGATGAGGTTGACGATTCAACAAGACAGGAAGAACCTACCCAAAGTGATGATGGAGGTCCATCTCGTCAGGTTCAACCTAAGCCATGGAAGCACCAAAGTTCTCATCCTCTGGAGAATGTATTATCGGAGCTGGATACTGGAATCATGACCAGATCGGACTTGAAGAATTTCTTAGCATTCTTTGCCTTTCTATCATGCAGGATGAACTTCATCAGTTTCAAAAAAGCCCTAGAAGATCCAGAGTAGATTCTAGCCATGCAGGATGAACTTCATCAGTTTGAAAGAAGCAAAGTGTGGCACCTGGTTCCTAAGCCAAAGGACAGGTTAATAATTAGAACAAAGTGGGTGTTCAGATTCAAACTGGATGAGCATGGTATAGTAACAAGGAACAAGGCTAGATTGGTAGTCCAAGGATACAGTCAGGAAGAAGGAATTGACTATGATGAAACCTTTGCACCAGTGGCAAGAATGGAGGCCATTAGAATGTTGATTGCCTTTGCTACATATATGGAGTTCACACTGTATCAGATGGATGTGAAAAGTGCCTTCCTGAATGGCTACCTAAATGAAGATGTCTATGTAATACATCCACCTGGCTTTGTGAGCAATGAATTTCCTGATCACTTTTACAAACTGGAGAAGGCACTCTATGAATTAAAGCAAGCCCTTAGAGCCTGGTATGAAAGACTTTCAGGATTCTTACTGAAGAATGGTTTTTCAAGAGGAAAGATTGATAATACATTATTCCTGAAGAAGAAAGGAAAGGATCTATTGGTGATTCAAGTATATGTTGATGATATCATTTTTGGAGCCACTGATGAGGAACTATGCAAGGGGTTTGGTGATCTGGTGGAAAGTGAATTTGAAATGAGCATGATGGGAGAACTCAATTTCTTCCTAGGACTGCAGATAAAACAGACGCCTGAAGGAACCATGATTCATGAACAAAAATATGTGAAGTAGCTTCTGAAGAAATTTGACATGGAAGGAGCAAAAGAAATGACTAGACCTATTGCTCCTAGAACCAAGCTGGATATGGATGAACTAGGTCCTTCTACAAATGAGACGAAATATAGAGGAATTATAGTTTCACTCCTCTATCTCACAGCTAGTCGACCAGATATTGTATATAGTGTGGGACTGTGTGCTAGATTTCAGTCCAAGCCTAAGGAGTCACATTTGACAGCTGTGAAGAGGATCTTGAGATACTTGAAAGGAACTCAGGATCTATGTCTATGGTACCCAAGGGGAGGTACTTTTGAACTAATTGGTTTTGCTGATGCAGATTATGCAGGTCACTTAGTGGACAGGAAGAGCACTTCAGGAATGGCACATTTTCTTGGTCCTTGTTTAGTTTCTTGGGCAACAAAAAAGCAGAACTCAGTAGCCTTATCTACTGCAGAAGCTGAGTATGTAGCAGCTGCATCGTGCTGCTCACAATTGCTATGGATCAAACAGCAGTTGGAGAAATTTGGAATTAAATGTGGAGCAGTGCCAATTTTCTGTGATAACACAAGTACAGTCAATATTGCCAAGAACCCAGTCCAACATAAACGAACAAAGCATATTAATATTAGACACCATTTTCTTAGAGATAATGCAGAAAAGGGTCTGATTGCCATGAATTCTTGCTGGACTGAAGACCAAATTGCTGACACATTTACCAAAGCATTGAACAAAGTGCAGTTTGAGAGGAACATGTTGGAGTTAGGGATGACCAAAATATACGGATGACCTAGCCGTTGTCCCTCAATGATTGGTTAGTTAAGTGTTCAGCAATTTGTTTGTAACTATTGTTATTATTGTCCAGTCTAATCTTGTACTTTATTAAGTATACTTGTTCAGCTGATTAGCACCAGGTTGGGCTAATGAGATCCCATAAAGAACCTACTAGGTATGAAGAAGGAACCAAAGCAAGCTTGAGGACTCATGTCCAGGTACAGTCACACAGCCTTGTATGTTAAAGAGTCACAATTGAAATTGATTGTAAATTATACATGTGTCAAGGGAGGCTTTCCATGTTATTGTAACTGTCCTAAATTATAGGAACACATTCCTTTTTGGGTTAAACTTCTATTAGACTTTGAATGGATCCCACTATTTAAAAAGGTTTTATTTGGCCGAGTCTAAGTAACCGTCAAATCTGTAACCCTTTCCCGGTTCCCAAAAAGTTCAAAAGCCTGCTTTTTCACTTTTCTGCCATCATTACTTTGTGTTCCCCAGAAAACCTCTCATCACGCTTACTCTTTCTCTCTTCTTTGTTTGATAGAAACAAAAAAAAAAAAAAATACACAAGCAAACAATTCCTATTCACTTAATCTACTTTCTCTCTCCAAAAAGCGAACCAAAAAACTTCGTCGTCCTAATTCAAAACCCTAACTAATTTCGCCATATCACAAGCACAGTCTTCATCAACATCACCTACCAAAACCTCCAAACCTCTCACATCAAAAAAATCTACACCAAAACCCCCTCAATCTACTCTTGCAGAAAGTTTGCTGTAGCTAGGACAAAGTTTTTCAAAAAGGGGGAAAAGAAATTAGTCAAGAAGATGGTGGCCAGATCCTTATCGTTTATGCCTACAGAAAAAGTCTCCTCTGAAAGACCGATTGAGGTAATACTTGACTCTACTCTATCTACTTTTGCTGCATTAGAAGTTGTAAAAAGTCCTGGAAAAGCAAGTACTGAAATTTTGGTTAAAGGACTGGATGATTTAGTAGGAAAGGTAGAGTCTGGTGATACTTCTGGTAGGGGGAAGGTAGTTGAGGAGAAACAACAGGATGTTCAGGAGGAACCTAAGGCTAGTATGCATGTGCCTTTAGTAGCTAAGCATGTGTTGGAGGTTGATGTAGTGGGAAAAGTGTTAGAAAAGCTGAGAGAAGAGCATTCTGCTGAATCCCTTAAAGAACATTTTAGTGAACCCAGTTCTAGTATTGTTCTTACTGAGAAAATTCAAGGATTTTCTGTACTTGAAGGTCCAGTTGTTGGAGGACCTAGTTCTGCTGAGGCTTCAAAGGATTTGCGTAAAGAACCTGGTTCTCGCCCAGATCCTACAGAGGCTGATGCAGAACTCAAGTGGACAGGCTCTGAAGAGGAGAAGGATGAGGATGTTGTAGAAGACAAAGGTGAAAGTAAGGAAATTGCAGAGAAAGCTGAAGAAACAAAGAAGAAAAGTGTGAAAAGAAGGTTTGGTGAGGAGGATGAAATGCTGATAAATGAAGGAGAAGAAGAAGAAGGAGTGTTTGTGAGTGAGACTAGAGTAGAGCCTGAAAAGAGAAGAAGGTTGTTGAAAGGGGGGAAAGTCTGTGCCCAAAAGCAGGCTTGTGGATGAAAGCAATGAGGATTCTCTGGAGGAAAGAATTGAGAGTGATGACAAGATTGTGGCAGAACCAGTGCCAAGAAGAGTAGGAACTAGGTCTGCTCTGAAACAACAGCTGGTGAAAGTGGGAAAGCTTGAAAAAACAGTTAAAATGTGAGAGATAGAGAAGAGGAGAAAAAGAAGAAGACTGAGAACAGGATGTTGAAGCCAAAGATGAAAGTGATGAAGTTGGTAGCTATGTGGAACCAAGTGACTCTAACACTGATAGTGAGATGGAGAGCAGGAGAAGGAGAAAAAGTTCTGAGGAAGAGGTCGATAGGGTAGCCTTCTTTGCCAGGCACCAGGTGCTAGCTGGCAGCATTCTACATGATGAGTAGGAGCATCACGTGAAACCCTTATTCAGGATGATCGGTGATCAGGGGTGGTTAAGCTTGTTTGGAAACAAAGACAAGATGTTTTTCTCTGATGAGATCAGGGAATTTTATACCAATTGCAGAGTTACAGCCAGGAGAGTGTTTACAGTGGTGAAGGCAGTTGAAATTGAGTTTGGGAGAACTGAGCTGGGGGTGATCCTTGATGTGCCTGCTGAAGGTTATTGCAGGTACATTAAGCTGAAGTGGCCAAAGAGGACAGACGGGGTGACTCCTCTTAGTGTAGTAAAGAAATTTTTCAGGAAAACCAAAGCTCAGAAAAGAGAGGAAGGTGGACAAGAAGGAGATGAAACCAGCATATCAGATGCTCTTTGAGTTTGGGCATCGGTTCCTATTGCCTAAGGGAGAGAGAAACAGTGAAGCCAGTGCTCTAGACTTAGCCTATATGGACTTGCTGGATATAGGGGTAAGAATCAACTTGCCTGGTCTAATAATCAGACATATCAAGATGACTGCAGACACTGACCAAAAGCCACATTCATTAGTGCATTCCTATGTTCTTCAGCAAGTTCTAGAGCATTTTGGGGTTCCATTGGAAGCAGGGAAGAAACCCACAATTCATCAAATGTTTGGGTATAATGTGCTTAAAAGTTGTGGCTTCTTCAAAGAAATGAGAGCTTCCAAGAAACCCATGCAGGTTAAGCAAGAGCAGTCTGAGGAAAGCGAGGATTATGGACTCGAGGAGGCCATTACAGCTGTGAAGGAATAGGAGAGCCATGTTCTTGAGGTAAACACAGAAAATGCTGAGCTTCACAAAAAGCTGGAGTTGAAGGATCAAGAAATTGATCGTTTTAAGATAGATTGCCACAAGTATGAGGCCGAGCTGGTGATGGAGAGGGCCAAAAATACGAAGAACCTAGAGGCACTTATCAAACACTTCAACCTAAAGCCCTTAGTTCTACTTTCCTACCTCCCTGTCCTTTCTCCTAATCTCCCTTATCTCTTCATGCTCTCCCTTGATATGTGATGATGTTTAAGACAATTTATTTTCTGTTGTGTACTTCTTAATGGGGTTGTGCTGCTGTCACACCGTAGATGATGATTTTAAATTTCTCTTACTTGTGTTTGGTTTTGTTCTACAGTACTTGGTTCTATTTGGGCCCTTAGCCTTATCTCTGTGTGTTTACATTATAGCTGACTTGTTGTCTTGTGCTCTAGACTGGATAGTACTAACTGGTTCATGCAGGTATTTGAATCTTTTCGATGATGCCAAAAGGGGGAAGAAGGAAATGTTGGGGTGTTTGTGACCTAACTCATCTGTTTTAAAATTTTCAAACTGTTATTCTTGTTTTTGTATTTTTGGAAATTTTGTCTATTCAGGTTCTTTGGCAACATTTGTTTGTCATCATCAAAAAGGGAGAATTTGTTGAGAAAAGGTTTTGAAGAATGACAAACACGAAAGACCCAGCGGTTCCGGAGGAGAACTTGGTCCTTGTATAGAAGGGCACGACCGATCGAAAAGATCTGAGGGTTGCAAATCCCTGCGGAACTAGGAGTAGTGGTGCGTGAACGAGTATGCATCCTAGTCAGACTAAAAGAGGCGGTGCCCAGGCTGTGTCTTCATAGTACGAATAAGAGTTGGACTTGAACAAGGAAAGAGTTACAAGGAATCTTGTCTTACCTTAATTACAAGGTTACCTTGTAGAACTCTACTAGGGTTTTAGTGCCCATATAAATACAAGTAGTTGATGCAGCCGAAATCAGTTATTCACATACAGAGAGTTGAGAGCATACAAAGGCGATCCAACAACTTTCAACGTAACATAACTGAGGAAGAAAACTGGTGGAGCTAAATTGTTTGAGTCTAGATATTCTGTCTAGGTTCTTGGTTTTGTAAGTTGTCTTGTTTTGTGCAATCATTTTCTTTACCTATTAGCTTATCGTAGAAGCAATTGTATTAGGTGAATCTTTGAGAGATTACTTTCTAAAGCTAGAGTTTAGCTTTGTCGAGTGATTAGGGTCTAGAGTGTAGCCTTTTGATTACAGAGTCTTGTAATCAGAAACTTGCTCTTGTTGTTAGTGGATTGAGTTCTAAAATCCCAGAGTGTGGGTCGTAATTTTTCTCCCTTGAGCAAGGAGTTTTCTATGTAAAATCCTTGTGTTCCTTGTATCTGTGATTGGTGTGTGTTGTAGTGTTCAATTTCAAAACTGTAGAGGCAAGAACAAGGTTCTTGACTCTGGAGAATCGAGTTTTTGAAATGAAAAATCGGTGGACACTATTCAACCCCCTTCTAGTGTCTTTAGGAGGTACATAGATTATAACAACTTGGCTTTCATTTTCTCTAAACTCTTCATTTTCCTGAAATTTTTAGTAGAGCAACACTGATTCGGATTATGCACTTTTGCCAAATCAAGTTAATCTTTTGCTAGTCCATTTAAGCACTTCTTAAACTCCATTCTTGAATTAAAATCCTTGGACTATATAGCACAATGATCGTTTTGAAAGAGAGAAATAAAGATCATGTTTTATCTTTTTTAGTTTTTTGCTTCTTGCCCTTCTTTCCTATTTATTTATTGTAAATTTAATGTCTTGGGTATCATTATTCCACACACTTTTATTAGTTAACGTAAAAAAATCTACAATTTTCAGCACTTACTATTCCAACCTTTCATATTCCTTCAGTGAAACATTTCCCCTTATATGTTCAAATCAAAGTTTCTTATTTTTTAGCTAAAATGTTAAGTTTTGTTTGGATCTTGGAACCAAAAGTCACCTCCTGTAATAATAGAAGCCGAAATATCATCTTCAGCAAAGCCTTATATATTTGCATATAAATAGACAGTAAGAAACTCTTACCAACTATTCCTATTGAGATTTGCTTTGTTCCTAGAAGATTAATTATTGCGTGATGGCCGATTTGAGTCTAATACAATTGAAGTTCTTTGCGAGGGACTTTGAAGCTGATTGTAATGTATCCTTGTGATGTTTGGTATTTTATGCCAATATTTCCTTAATATTTCCGCATGTTTGAGCTTGTTATTCGCCCGTTTTATAGTTTATGAATGTGGTTTTGCACTGGTTTTATGTCGTATGATTGTAGGTTGTTATGAAGTGCAATTGGAGCTTTAAAGAGCATGATCAAGCAAGAAAAGATTGGATTTGGATTGAGGATTGGATCGAGCACACGAAGGCACAACGCGACGCGAGTTGCGGAGCAAGGAGGAACTGATTTTGCCTGGCGCTGTAGGGCATGTGGCGCGCCCCCCCATAGCGCTGCACTGCCTGGCGCATTTTCCTATGCGGTGCGGGCCAAAAGCGCCCAAGTTTCGACGGCCACTGCTTGTCCCAGCGCGGTCGGGGGCGCGGGGCGCCAGTTATAGCGCCCCTGGAGCGAGTTTTGACGTCCTATTTCGTCTAGGCTTAGGTCTAACTTATTACCAGGCCTTTGTAAACCCTATAAATACTCTTTTACTTAGTTTTTGAGAGGAGTTCAGACTTTGGAGCAAATTTGAGAGCTCATAACATCTTGAACAAGGGTTTTTCTTCCATCCATTAATCTATTACATCATTATTTCATTATTTCATCAAATCCTTGTGTTGTTATTGTGAGTATGCCTGGCTAAATCTTACGTCCTAGGGTTAGAGTATTTCATGAAGGTTGATGTTTGAAGATTGAATTTCATTAATTGAATCCAATAACGGATTACTTATTCTTTCTTGATTTCACTTGTGTAATTGTCAGGGCCCGATTATTACGCATTATCTATGGTTTTTAGATTGAACTCGAAAGAGGAAATTTATGAACGCAATAAGAAAGAGTAGAGCTAGATTGTGAACCCGGACATCGGGGAACCAATTTGTGAGTAGGATAGACATATACTTGCTCGCCTAGCTTAACTAATTACAGAATTCGTTAATGCGTGCATGTGATTCAACTCATAGACATATAGGTATTGGAGTAGCCTGCATAGACCGTGAAGAATCGAAAGGTTTTCACGGGTACATTTAATCTGTTAGTTAGTAATCTGGGATTTAAGAAGTGGGATCAATTGGAAAACTCAACTGGATTGTTCGTATCTCTGACCCTGGACCGTCTTCTTATTACTGATAACAACTAATTTTTGCGCCATTGTTTGAATTCACTTTTACCCTCTTAATTACTGTTCTTTAGTTAACTAAATCATCACCATTGAAGAAAAAGATCCCTGAACAGTTTGTTAGAAATTGTTTGTTAAGTGTTAGTCTGAATAGTCCTCGTGGGAACGATACTCGATTTATCACTTTATTACTTGTCGACCACGTATACTTGTGTGTGCGTTTGGGAGCAACAAGTTTTTGGCGCCGTTGCCGGGGATTAAAGAATTGACTGATTTCTTTTTGAACAGTTTATTATTTTCTATTCAGGTTTAATTTTTGTTTTGAATTTTGTGCTGTTTCAAGTATTAGGTCCTGCTTGATCTTTACCTACAAGAATGGCAGCAGAACTAGCTTTAGTTGTGCGAGATTTTGCTCTCCCCAGCCTGGAGGGGGTAGCGTCTAGTATAGTTAAGCCCGCTATTACCGGACACTTTGAGATTAAGTCCGGCATGATTCAGTTGCTGCATGTGACTGGGCAATATGCTGGATTACTTCATGAAGATCCGCATCAACACATTCAGAATTTCCTGGAGATCGGTGATACTTATACACCAGCGGGAGTTCCTACTGATTATGTTCGCTTGATTTTGTTCCCATTTTCCCTGATCGGGACAGCAAGGAAGTGGTTAAAGGCTGAAAAGCCTGTGTCTATCACTACTTGGGAGGATTTGGCTAAGAACTTCTTGGCTAAATTCTATCCCTCTGCCAAGACAGCCCGGCTGAGGAGTGAAATTATGTCCTTCAGACAAATAGAAGGAGAGTCTTTGTATTCAGCCTGAGAGCGATTTAAAGCTTTATTGAGAGATTGTCCATACCACAACCAATCCAATGAGGTTGTTGCACATACTTTTGTTGAGGGGTTGAATGCGCATACTAAGATCGTGGTAGATGCTGCAGCTGGAGGCCAAGTATTAGCCTTAAATTTTGACCAGATCTATGATTTACTAGATAAGTTTTCGCAGAGCAATCCTGATTGGCAGGGAGATGGTAGAGCTATTACGCAGAAATCTGCTGGGGTACTTCAGTTAGATGCAGTTTCAAAGCTAAGGGCGAGGATGGATGCTATTTCCAATCAAATTAGCAAGCTAGCTCTGCCAAAGACTCAGCAACCAGTGGCTCCAGTGCAACAACTCCAGAGTTTTTGTGAGGTTTGTGGTCAAGACCATGCTACAGAGATTTGCTCCTCTAATCCAGAGTCAGTTTATTACGTGTGTAATCAAAACAGGCTGCAGGGTCAAAATCAGTTTGGTAATGCTTATTATCAAGGCAATACGAGAGTCCCGAATAATTACCACTCAACTCCAGCTCCACCACAACAGGTTAGCGATTCAGTTGAAGATATGCTAAGGCAGATAATGGCGGGCCAGCAGAGAATGATAGTTGACACTGCAGCCCATGCATAGGCCATACAAGATCTTGCCAATGCTCACAAGAACCTGGAGCACCAGTTGGAGCAGTTGGTGGGAGAAATAAGTACTGTTAAAAAAGAGCTTGAACAATGTCTTGCAGTGACTTTAATTGAAGGTGGAGAGCTGATGGCCAAGTCTGAGGAGAGAGTTGAAATAGAAAAAGTTGAAAAAGTAGAGAAGGTGAAGAAGAAAGAAGAGAGAAAGGAGGCACCTCTGCCGCCTCCAGTATTCCCGCAGAGACTTATACCATCGAAGGATCTGGCCCAGTATCAAAAATTTGTGAGTATGTTGAAAGAACTTCAAGTTAATATTCCTTTGACTGATGTGTTTGAATTGATGCCATCCTTTGTGAAGTTCTTAAAAGAGATTTTAGTCAAGAAAAAAAAGCCTCAAGAGATAGATACAGTTGAGTTAGTTGAGGAGTGTAGCACAATCTTGAGCAAGCTACCTCCAAAACTTCAAGATCCTGGGAGGTTTACTATTCCTTGTACCATTGGAGGGCATAATATCACTGGTGTCTTGTGTGATTTGGGTGCGAGCATAAATCTCATGCCTCTGTCTGTTTGCAAAAGGTTAGGGCTAGGAGCAATCAAGCCCTCTTCATTTACTCTTAAGATGGCGGATGGATCACTCACTTACCCTTATGGTAAGTTGGAGGATGTGTTGTTAAAAGTTGGTAAGTTTACATTCTCTGCTGATTTTGTAGTCCTAGATTATGAAGAGGACCGAGAAGCTCCAATCATTTTGGGGAGACCATTCTTAGTCACCTCGAAGGCAATTATTGACATGGAGCTGGGTGAGATG
The DNA here is from genome assembly GCA_029990575.1 of Petunia axillaris subsp. axillaris. NCBI lineage: Eukaryota > Viridiplantae > Streptophyta > Magnoliopsida > Solanales > Solanaceae > Petunia > Petunia axillaris. The sequence goes on along the minus strand of JARKNS010000002.1, from coordinate 47,423,731 downwards.
ACTGTTAGAGTGCATGGAGAAAAGGTTACTTTCAAGGTGTATGCTGAGAAGGAGCACATAGCTAAGGTTGAAGAGTGCTCTATGATTGAATGTGTCAAACAAGCACATGGAAGTAAACCAAATGTGAAGTTGAAGATGGGTTCTTTCAAAGAAGGGAAGAAAGCAAAAGTTCGTCGTAAGAAGAGAAGACGTAAATGCTGGAAGTGAGCTAGAAGTGTCGTCGTGCCACGACGTTAACCAAGGCGCTTATCGGGAGGCAACCCGAGTTTGTACTTGTATTATTTTATTTATAGTGTCACATAGTTTTTGTTTTTCCTTGGATTGCAGGTTCATGTAATGTCGAGTTTAAGTGTGGGGTGTCCTCACCCTTGCCTAATATTGATGACCTGATGAGGGAAGTCTGAGTACCTCATACTATATGGAAGCTTGGAGGATGCTAGCACCAAGGACTAGAGTCTTCAGGGAAGTTTTCTTTACCCTTGCACTTTCTTATTTTTAGCACTGAGGACAGTGCTTAGTTTAAGTGTGGGGTGGGGGAACTACCCTTTTATTTATTTTTGAGGTTAGGGATGCATGTACCTTTAGGATTTTCTTTTGTCACTTGACTTTATTTTTATTTGTTTCTTGCTTTAATTTATGAAAAAAATTGTTTGAGTATCCAATGAAAATTTTAAAAAATATTTTCCTTTTAGTCTTTATTAGTGGTACATGTCATCCACCCCGTGGTTTTTCTTATGGCCTCAGTTCTTTTCCACGGGGAGGCCTTTGAACCGGGTAGTTTTTATTTTTTTAGGATTAGAATAGTTAGTATAGGTGGCCCTAGACGAAGGAAATAGGTGGAATGCTAGGTGCCTTTAATTTGTTTGATACCGGTGGACTTGAACTTGTTGCATGTGCTATTTGTGGTGTCCTTTGGTTTTAAACTGTGATGCATGCCAAAAAAAAATGGAACGACCCCCTTGAGATGCTTGAGTCCACTTGCTTGGCTTTGTTGTGAACCCTTGTGCATTAGTGCTTAATTTTCCACTAGTTGCACTCTATTTGCTTGATTGAGAGTTGTGATGGAGGCTTTTTGTGTGGATTGTGTGCAATGTGTGTGTGAGGCATATTCTTGTTTTCTCCATGTTTGCATATTAATGTCTAGAACTTGCCCCGTGTGTGTGCAAAGTGAAATCCTAGGTTTGCTCTTGTCGGGAAATGATACAGACCTTCTTTTGATTTGCCTACCCTTACATATACACCTTGGACTTAATTGTTGTGATTTCTTTGACCTTTTTATTGGCACCCACACTCCGAGCCTACCCACTTGTTCTAAGTTGTTCTCTTTTGGCCCTTTACTCCTTAAGCACTTTAATTGCTAATGTGATATTATTGTGGAGTTGTGGTCGAAATATTGGGAGGTTTTTGAGTGGAACTAATGAAGGAAATATTTGAAATAATTTGTGAAGTAGTGAAAAGCATTGGCAAGGTTTGGAAAGTAATGAGTTGAAAAGGAAAAAAAAAAGAGAGCAAAGTTGAAAAAGAAAAAATTTGTGGAAAAAGAAATAAAGATAGAAGAATATCCATTCCTTGCTAGTGTGTGATTAAAAGAAAAGTTGCTACTTGTTGAGAAGGTGTGTGTGAAAATTGTTGATTGGGTGGCTTTGATGAGATTTGTGCTTAAATTAATTGTGATGTATTAAAGTGCTTAGGAAGGTAGTCACTATTATCCATATGTATCCTACCAGCCCCTTAGCCTACATTACAACCTTTGTAAAGTCCTAGTTAATCCCGATTGGAGTGAGCTTACATTAGTGGAGTCCTATACTACGGGCAAGCCTATGGTACATTGTTTGTGACATGTGAGACTTTCATGAGAGTGAGTGAATTTGTTCTATGTTATTGTCCCTGTTCTATTCATGATATTCATGGTTGTGTGTGATATTTGGAGGACACTCTCTCGCTTCATTTTGGTGAGGGCACATGGTTTGCATGAAATTGGTGAAGTTGTGGCTTCTTGGTTGAGTAGATAGGTGTGATTTTGTGGAAGCATGGTTGCAATGAGTTGAGTTTGTGCATTTGACCTATCTTGGGGTGGTTGTTCTCATGTTTTTGAGTTTGTTAAATTGTTGGCATGTTTGTGGACCCATAGTAGTCATGTGTGCATTTGTTCAATGATTGGTATCAACCATAGTCATAGGCAGACTTGTTTTACCTAGGTTGGGAAGTTAGTTGTGACTTGCTCGAGGGCGAGCAATGGTTCAGGTATGGGGTGGTGATGTTTGGCATTTTATGCCAATGTTTCCTTAATATTTCCGCATGTTTGAGCTTGTTATTCGCCCATTTTATAGTTTATGAATGTAGTTTTGCACTGGTTTTATGTCGTATGATTGTAGGTTGTTATGAAGTGAAATTGGAGCTTTTAAAGAGCATGATTGAGCAAGAAAAGATTAGATTTGGATTGAGGATTGGATCGAGCACACGAAGGCACAACGCGACGCGAGTTGCGGAGCAAGGAGGAACTGATTTTGCCTGGCGCTGTAGGGCACGTGGCGCGCCCCCCATAGCGCTGCACTGCCTGGCGCGTTTTCCCATGCGGCGCGGGCCAAAAGCGCCCAAGTTTCGATGGCCACTGCTTGTCCCAGCGCGGTCGGGGGCGCGGGGCGCCAGTTATAGCGCCCCTGGAGATAGTTTTGACGTCCTATTACGTCTATACTTAGGTCTAACTTATTACCAGGTCTTTGTAAACCTTATAAATACTCTTTTACTTAGTTTTTGAGAGGAGTTCAGACATTGGAGCAAATTGAAGAGCTCATACATCTTGAACAAGGGTTTTTCTTCCATCCATTAATCTATTACATCATTATTTTATTATTTCATCAAATCCTTGTGTTGTTATTATGAATATGCGTGGCTAAATCTTACGTTCTAGGGTTAGAGTATTTCATGAAGATTGATGTTTGAAGATTGAATTCCATTAATTGAATCCCATAATGGATTACTTATTCTTTCTTGATTTCACTTGTGTAATTGTCAGGGCCCGATTATTACGCATTATCTATGGTTTTTAGATAGAACTCGAAAGAGGGAATTTATGAACGCAATAAGAAAGAGTAGAGCTAGATTGTGAACCCGGGGATCGGAGAACCGATTTGTGAGTAGGATAGACATATACTTGCTCGCCTAGCTTAACTAATTACAGAATTCGTTAATGCGTGCATGTGATTCTACTCATAGACATATAGGGATTGGAGTAGCCTGCATAGACCGTGAAGAATCGAAAGGTTTTCACGGGTACATTTAATCTGTTAGTTAGTAATCTGGGATTTAAGAAGTGGGGTCAATTGGAAAACTCAACTGGATTGTTCGTAACTCTGACCCTGGACCGTCTCCTTATTACTGATAACAACTAATTTTTGCGCCATTATTTGAATTCACTTTTACCCTCTTAATTACTGTTCTTTAGTTAACTAAATCATCACTATTGAAGAAAAAGATCCCTGAACAGTTTGTTAGAAATTGTATGTTAAGTGTTAGTCTGAATAGTCCTCGTGGGAACGATACTCGATTTATCACTTTATTATTTATCGACCACGTATACTTGCGTGTGCGTTTGGGAGCAACACCTTGAAAACTCAACTCTACCACCATATTCTTCAGACATTTTCCACAGCCTGCATTAAATGGTAGTAAATGCCAATAGTAAAAGTTGCTTATAAAATGAAGAGAATAAACCGGCCACTTGCTGAAACAAAATAAGAAATTCAAAATGAAAGAACATATATGAATAATATTTAATTTAACTTAACTTTCACTTTAGAAAGCTGAGAACGCGCTGAATCAAAAATTCATCAGCTTGATGATGATTTATCTTATATATACTTGTTTGATTGAGTAATGGGAGTTAGAGCCTGTTTGGGATTGTTGCAAAAAACTATTTAATTTGAGAAGTACTTTTCAAAGAAATAATTTTAAATAATAAACAGTTTGTGTTTAGACAACTCATTGGAGAATTACTTTTGATATATAATTTGTATTTGGCTAATCTTTACGAAAAGTACTTTTGAGTGTTAAATTACGAAAACGACATCATAATTCATTTTACATTTGGATTAATAAAAAAATTAAATATTTATCATAAAAGACTTTAATTAAAAAAATTATTTAGTTAAAATGTAAAATATAAAGTAAAATATATAAATTTAAGCTATTGAACAACATAAAATATAGTTAAATCGAAGCGATAACCAAATTGAAAATTTCTAAAAATTACTTACTTTTTTTTAAAAAAAAATTAAAGAATAGGAGATCGTATATACGGTTGATAGAAATAACTAGAAATAAAAACTAATCCCAAGAGGAAGAAGATTTATAAAAGTATATAGTAGGAAAAAATTGGAAAAAGACAAATATAATTTTATTTAGAGAGAGATATAGTTAATTAATGAGGAATAATTTGGTAAATATGAATTTTTAGTAACGATATTTTTGTCTTGAAAAAATTAATAAACTACTTCTGCTTCTGCTTCTTGGAAGAAGCAGATATTTGTAGCTTCCCCCAACAGCGGAAAAATTTCTTCTGCTTCTACCTAAAAGTACTTTTTTTTTGTTGCCAAACGTCTTAAAATTTTTAAAAAAATAATTTTCTTGAAAAAAAAAAGAATCACTTTTGATTTTGCAGAAGCAATAAACAGGCTATTAATGGGGGTAATAACGTGTGTATAGTCCGTCTTTGAATGCTAGTTACTGCGGTACCATTATTTAAGAGAAATGGGGCATTTAGTTTTCTCGAGAAACCGTCTATTTTGCATGCTAATGGAGAGGTGTAATCCATTACTCTTCCACAGTAAGGCATGCGTTAGTTTTTTTAATAATTATGGTTGGTCTTTTAATTAGACGAGATTAAGCAAAACAATAGGATGAAAAGTTCAAAAAAAGGTGAAATAAGCTAAGTACCATCATTGACCAAAGAGAAGTGCCACATCACTTCTCTTGAACATAAAATTATAATATATATATATATATATATATATATATATATATATATATATATATATATATATATTCCAAAAAATTAAATAAGAAAATTACGTCTTTATTTTAAAAAGTAGTAATACCTAATTATCATAAGCAAATACTATTTATTCCATTTTACGCGTCATAGTTTGAATTGACGCGACAAGAAGTTTAAAAAGAAATGAAAACTTTTGATATATATGAAAAATCATGGGTCTTTGTGTGGTTATAGAAGGTGAACAAGAAATTTTGAAACTAACTTCATTTTAAATTTAGAAAACTGTTATTCTTTGAAATCAGCTAATAAGAAAATGTCGCTAGCTTAATTGAAATAGAAGAAGTATTTATATTCATTTTTCTCCACACATTGAACCACGAATATTAAGAAAATGGTTATTTCGGAGAGTCTCTTCAAGTAATATTTGTTGGAACATTATAATGTACTACTTTAATTAACCATACTGGTTTTGCTCCTTTCTAATTTATAAATTGTTTGGCCAAGTTTTTGTGAAGTAAATTTTTTTTTAGTATTCTTATAAAAATTTGAGTTGTTCTGCCAAAATACAAAGTCCTATTGAGAAAAAGAATAAATATTTTTAAAAACTTTACTCTATGCGTCCAGTGACTTTTAGCTTGAACTAAAAATAGTCATACAACAACAACAACATATCTAGTGTATCTCACAAGTGGGGTCTGGAGAGGGTGAGATGTACGCAGGCCTTAACCCCACCGAGGCGGAGAGGCTGTTTCCGATAGACCCTCGGCTAGGAAAAGAAACATATTAGAAAACACCTTCGAAAATCAAGCCAGTAATATCATGCTATGAAGAATGTTAAGACTAAAGAATATAAACAAACAGATAATAACAGTATATATAAAGTGGAAGATTAAAATGGAAATCATCTATATAAGCATAGTACTACATCTAATAAGAGAAAAGATATTCGACTACAACCTAACCTTCTACCCTGATCCTCGACCTCCACACCCCCTATCTAGTGCATGTCCTCGGTGATCTGGATCCGGGTCATGTCCTATCTAATTACCTCGGCTCAATTCTTCGTCGGTCTACCTTTACCTCTCCGTAAACCCATCACTGCTAGTCTCTCACACCTTCTAACCGGAGCATCTACACTCCTCCTTCTCACGTGACCGAACCAACGCAGCCTCACTTCTCGCATCTTATCAGCCACTGGGGCTACACCAACCTTATCATGAATAACTTCATTCTTAATCTTATCCATCTTAGTGTGCCCACACATCCATCTAAGCATTCTCATTTCCACTAGGTTCATCTTCTGGATGTGAGAGTTCTTGACTGGCCAACACTCTGCACCATATAACATAGTTGGTCTAACGACCGCTCTATAGAATTTTCCTTTAAGCTTAAGTGGCACTCTTTTATCACATAATACACTGGAAGCGAGCCTCCACTTCATCGAACCTACTCCTATACGGTGTGTGACATCATCATCGATCTCACCATTACCTTGGAGGATTGAGTCAAGATATTTGAAGCTTCATTTCTTACGAACGACTTGTGAATCGAGCCTCACTTCCACATCTGACTCATCGGAAGCGTCAATAAACTTGCATTCCATATATTCTGTTTTCGTCCTGCTTAGTCTAAAGCCTTTAGACTCTAGAAAATATCCATGTTATCCGTAAATTATACTTATTAGCCATTAAGACATTCTTTCAATATTCCATAGCCATTTTTCTTCCTAAAACATTATGGGGAGTGTTTAGTACGAGGAAAACATTTCTTTAAAAATGTTTCCAAAAGTTTCCATGTTTGAGTGGATTAAAAATTTTGAAAAATATTTTCCATACCAACATTTTCAAAAATTAATAAGTCACCATAATTATCTCCATCCAACAAAAAAATACCACGCACCCCAACCTTTCCTACTACATCCATCCCACCCCTACCCCACTTCCCAACTCCTACCCATCCACCCCAAAAACACCCACCCACCCCAACTTTTTACCTTCCAACCCCTACCCCCTGACCCACCCTCTATTCCAGCCCCGCCCCAGCCTACCTCTAGCTTCCGCCCCCATGCCTACCCACCCCAACACCCTCTACCTACCCCTACCCTATTTTACACCCAACCCCGAACCTCCCCATATTCTACCCACTCCAACCTCCCAACCTTCTACCCTACCCCATCTCATACCCTTTCAACACAACCCCCATACCCCATACCCTCACACCCCACACCCCACACCTAATACCCTTCATACCAAAAAACCCCACCCTCACCTCAACAACTCACTTCCAACCCCACACCCACCCTCACCCCTAATTCCTATATCTACCCCCACAAAACCAACATCCCATAATGCCCACCCTACCCTCCACCTCTACCCGCATGCACTCTAACGCTTTGTACCTTCTGGGCCATAGGCACCCACCGCTACCTCTTACTCACCTTACCTACCCCTCGCCCCAGCCCTATCTCCTAACTTCTGCCCTTTACCCACCCACCATTACTCCCACTTCTACCCATACCCCCTACCCCTACCCCCAAACTCCCCCACCTTCTACCCATCCCAACCGCATTCCCACATGACCACCTTCTACGCTTCCCCCACCTCCCTAACTTCATTTTTATATCAAAACGCCACCCAACCCCATCTCTTTCCCAACCCCAGACCTACCCCTTCTTTCTATCCCACATCCTACCTTGAACCTCTACCACACCCCCCAGACCTGCCTCCCGTCCTTGTCTTTGCAGAGACCAAGATAACGTCCTTCCAAGTCATGGTGTATGATATATCGTACAACGCTATAATAGGAATGTTTAAACATGAAATGAGAGTCGTGTGTTTGACACTCCACCAAATGTTTAAGTATCCATCTTAGTAGGGAGTAAAAGAAATTTTGGGGGAACAAAGATTTTCGAGCAACTGCTACATGACCACCGTCTCCCATACAGCCAAGATGGAAACTAAAAATTGACTGAGGTCGTTTGGACCATCTCAAAATGATGATATCGTTATTGAGCTTTAACAAACAAATAAGTTGGACCCCCATGCAATGCCAGAAATCATTTATGAACTGGACAAGGAAAGGTCTCGAGAGCTACTATAGATGACCTGGAGCTTCTAATTTTCAACAAAAGTACCTCTGAGTAGAAATTTTATGTGTGCTCGAAGTTAACGGCAGAACCCCGAGGCAAGCTTGCACGCCTTCTCTATTCGCGCCAACAACTTTTGCTTGGAAATAAACAGATATTCTAAGAATTCCGACCCAAGTGATCACACATAAGCTTATCATGGAATGACTTTCAAAATTCTCAAACAAAAAAAACGACCAATCAATTGTGAGAAGAATTAAGGCAGTTCTAAAGTAGTTGAGAAATTACGAAAAACGAGTCTATTAGGTAAGTATACTATTGAGATTGGTTCTCCAATGTGGCAGTGGTTTCGAAGAAGAATAGCAAATAAAGAATGTGCACAAACTTTACTGACAGAAACAAGGCATGTCCGAATGATTTCTTCCCCATGCCAAACATCGATCAACTCATCGACTCTACGGCGGGGCATGAGATGCTCATTATTCTAGACTCCTATTCAGGGTACAATCAGATCATCATGGATCCTTACAATCAAGAGAAGAAACTGTTCATAATTGTTCGGGGAACTTTTTACCACTAGGTAATGTCGTTTGAGCTAGAGAATGTTAGGGCTATCTATCAGTGGCTAGTTAGTTTGATGTTCAAGCATCTAGAAATAGAGTTTGATATACTAGATAAGTTCGGCATGAAACATAACCCCGGAAGCTTCTCTTTCATAGTATCTTTGGGATGTTTCTATGATTCATTGTTTCAAACCGAGGAATCAAAGCTAACCCCTGAGAATAAAAGTACCAAAAGTGTTGAAAAGTGAGACAGAGGTGAAAAAACTTAATGGCCGATCCGCCACGCTAAGTAGGTTTATTTCTCAATCCTGCGAACGTTGTCATCAATATACGTACTGAAGAAGAACAAGGGCTTCGAATAGACAGATTAATGCCAACAGGCACTTCCTAATATGAAGGAATATTTGTCAAACCCGCTACTACTAGCCAAGCCACGCGAAAGGGAACGACTCTTGCTATACCTGGGAGTATCTAAAGTATCTGTATGTGCTGTACTCGAACGCGAGGAGAAAAGAACGCAATCTCCCATATACTACGTCATCAAGTCTGTACATGATGCAAAGACTCACTATTAGCAATTGGAGAAGATTGCGCTGGCCTTGGTGACGGTTGCTGACTCTGAGCTGGTAAAAAAAATAGGTTGGCAAGAAAAAGCTTGAATTAATTGTGGTGTATTAAATTGCTTGGGGTTGTTAGTCACTATTACCTAAATATATCCTACCTGTTATATTGCCTACATTACAACCAAAAGAAGTCCTAGTTGATCTTAGCCGAGTAGATCATTACTCGAGTCCTACACTAAAGGCAAGCTTATGGTACGTCTTGTTTTGCATGTGAGTTCTTTTCTGAGAGTGAGTGCTTCATTTTTTTTATGTGAACTTTCTTTCATGTTCATTTGTTTATGTGAACTTTCTTTCATGTTCATTCTCTTGTGTGCATTCCTTCATACAACTTGGAATTAATTATGAGGGCACCTGATTTACAATAAGCGAGCTTTTTTATTAGTCTTTTGAATAGAGTGAGGACTTGCATAACTTATTGAGTGAGTTTGGAGTTGATGTGTAATTGGGAGGTTGATTTGGTGCACTTGATTGTTTTTAAATATTCTTGGCATGGATTTTGTACAAATAAAGCGTAATGAGTGCATATGCAATAAATCCAAGTCATTATGTAAGTTGTTTTGGTGTATTTTGAGTTCAGGGTATAAGTTGCTCAAGGACGAGCAAAAGTCCAAGTGTTGGGTGGTGATGTTAGGCTATCTTACTTATATTTTGAGGGTGTTTTTACCATGTTCTGATAGCCAATTTAAGAGCTTATACGCAAAACTATCAAGTTTTGATATTAATTAAGTTGTTTGGTGTTGTAGGAGTTGAACATGGTGAATTGAGGCAAAAATACAATTTTTGGTTTTAAAATTGAAGATATTAAATATTTCATGTGATCCGTGTGTCACGCGAGTAGCACCGAAAGAAATAGAATTTTTGCCTAGAAGTGAAGAAAAATTTCAGCATATTTAGGCTGAATACGTGAGCACCACGCGAGCTCAATTGTCTGAAGAAAATGAGTCTGTGTGGCACACGAGCACCACGCGAGCTAAATTGTCTAAAGAAACTGAGTCCGCGTAGCATGCGGGCGCCACGCGAAGAAGAAATTATGGGCGAAAATCTAAGGGCTTTTTGGACTATTTGCTTAGTTTCCTACAGGGTATAAAAGCTTCTCTCGCCTCCTTTATGAACTTTAGACCTAGAAAGGAGCAAAAGGAGGCTAGAGCTCTGGAGACTTCAAGAACACAAGAGTTTTATTTTAATCTTTTTTTTATAATTTATTCATTCATGAATTATCTTGACATGAGTTGCTAAATTACCCATTCTAGAGTTGATTGAACCACTCCAAAATTTATGTGTTACGAATATTTTTTTTAATAAATGAAACTTGTTAATCTTCCTATCTAAGTGTTTATGATATGTATACTATTGGATGGTAGAGCTCCAATTTATTGAGCCCTTTATTTTTGTGCATCTAGGGATAAATCCATGAGTTAGAGTTAAATATTTAGCAATACTTCAACCTAAGACAAAGGCATTACTTAGCTTGTCAAAAAGGTGATTTGTGACCATTGACCCCGATTGTGAACCATACTACTAGTCCTACATATCTTTATTAATTAGGTCAGAAATTAGTTATTGAAAGTTACAATTATTACATAGGAGTGAATAGTTTTGAATTTGGAGAAAGTGTTCAATAGGAAGAAGCAAGTTGGATCCATTAAAACATTGTTCTAATACATAGGTAGGAGTTGGGTAGATCAATCCTAGGTTTGACATCCCTTGAATTAATCCTTTTCTCTACTATATTGCTATTTACTTTACTGTTAAATTCTTGCTATTTTGTTATTACTACACAACCAACTTTAGATAAAACCCCTAGAAGTTAATCGATAGGTAAATTAGTTAGAATAACAACTAGATTTCGAGTGTTCTCTGTTGGATTCAACATCGGGACTTTAAGTACCGAGCTATATTTTTCGTGACCGTTTAGTACCTTTTATAGGGCGTAGTTGGACGTAATCAAACGAGTCGTACCATGACATTAAATAAGGTGTTGATTGGGAGGCAACCCAATATTTTTTCTTAATTTCATTTTGTTTGTTTTGGAAAGATTTCACTTGGTGAGTTTTTTGTTTAGCATGTTTCAGATAATATGGATTCTAAGTGTGGGGTGCTTGCAATCCATTATGTCTGAAGATGCAGTTCTGCTTGGGGGAAGTCTGAGTACCATATGCCATAAAGAAGTTTGCAGGGATGTTCTTCGGGCTTAGAGCCCAGAGAGTTTCTCTACGGCCCTTATTTTATTTTAATGCAGGGCAATGCATGATTTTAAATGTGACGTGAGAGTCTTCCAATTTGTCATAACAATCCCCTTTGATTTTTCTTTGTGCCTCAGTTCTTTTCCAAGATATGTAGTTTAAACCGGGTGTAGGATTTTTTTTTTTAAGGATTAGAATAGTAGGAAGGATAACTCATGTGATCTTCTATTTGTGGTGTGTCTTATATGAACACTAAAGGTGGAATATGTGGACTACATGCATTCTTTATAACTTGTATTGTTAAACATTGATAACTGTTGTGTACCCTTGTGTGACACCTAGGCTCAGGTTTTGATTCTCTTATGTACTATATTTGAATGCATGCTCGCTTGATTTAATTTGAGAGCTAGAGTTGAACCGTCCTGAGTAGACCGTGTGCCATATATGTGTGAGATTTGTTGTTGCTCTGTGCTTATATTACGATGTCTAGAACTTGCCCCGCATGTGGGCAAAGTGAAATGATGAGTCTTGCTCGGTTTAGGAAGTGGTATAAGCTTTTCTTTGTTAGCCTATGAATTATTTGCCTACCCAATGAAAGTTGACCCTAGTTAGCTCCTTTGACCCGGAAATATTTTCGTTGGTTACCATATTACAAGCTGAACCCTTTTGTTTTGAATTGACTATATATTGAACCCGTTTACCTCTTTCGAGCATTTGTGGTTCTAATAAGCTGTGACAGCTATAGTTAGAGGAGTTGGTTGTTGTTGAGACCAGTAAGAAGAAAGAAAGGTGCATCACTTAGGGAGAAACTACTGGTAAGGACTGAAAATAAAGAAGAAAAAAACATGAAAAAAAGAGAAGAAAAATAATAATATAGTACTTTACTAGTGGTTACTCTTAAAAGCTTAAAGAAAAGAAAATATTGAGATGATAAAGAATTTGTGAAATTAGGAATTTTTGGATGAAAAAGAAAGTGATTTAATTATGTGATGTATTAAAATGCTCAAGGGAGGTTAGTCACTCTTAACTAAATGTATCCTACCTGTCCTGCAGCCTATATTACAACCTATGAAAGTCCTATTGATCTTTGACCGAGTGGGCTTACATTAGTCGAGTCCTACATTAAGGAAAAGCACATGGTACATCTAGTGTGGTACATGAATTCTTTGTAAGAGTGAGTGAATCTAGTATTTGTTAAGTCCCAATGTTACTTGAAACCCTGTGTGTGAATGAGACAGTTTTCTTGTTGTAAGGGCACATGGTTTATAAGGGATGATTGAAGTTATTAGGCTTCTCAGTTAGAGTAGGTGAGTGATTATGAGCATTGGTGCTAATTAGTCTGTTCTTGAGGTTAGGAAGTTACGAGAGGAAACTTAGTTGTTTTAAATATTCTTAGTATTAATACATTTATGTAGAATAGTGTGAGAAGTGCATATGCGCCTTACTAGTTTTCCTTATAAGGCATGGCCATAGGTAGTGTCGCTATTCCTAGCTAAGTCTAGGTTTTTCTCGAGGACGAGCAAAGGTTCAAGTGTGGGGTGCTGATATTCTGCGAGAAATGCATGTTTAGAGTCTTTTCTTACCTCATATTTATAACCGTTATGATTGAATGAGTTGATATCTTAGTTTTCTTGAGCTTATTACGTGTTTTTAATTGTGTAGGAATTTATTTGGAGAAAACTGATGAATCTAGAGCTGATCAAAGGAGAAGAAATGGAGCTTCGAAGTCTGAGTAGAAATCCGAGACTTAACTGGAAATCAGGGCGTGGATGAAAAAAAAAATAGAATAGTACATTATGCCTATCGTGTCGTGATGGGCACCGCATAGCGCGACACGACAGGGTCGAAATTCAGAGAGTTTGAATTTTGCAATCCTGAGTAAAAAGCACTACCGCACCGTGGTGTGCGATGCGGTAGGCTTAATTTCCTGACATGTTGACTCCGAATTTATTTTGGATTATCGGGTTATGTAGGTCTTTTGGGACGATATAAAAGGTATCAAACATGTCCAAAAACAAAACTTTTGACCTGAAAATGAGCAAAAGGAGGCTAGAGCTTTGGAGACTTCAAGAACATAAAAGTTTTTCTTTAATTCTTCTATTCTTCTTGTACTTTTTATTCACTCATGAATTATCCTAACATGATTGTGATGAACATGAGTGGCTAAGTTACCCCATCTAGGGCTTGACTTAACCATTATAGGATGATGTGGTGAATATTATTAATTTAATCAAGCTTGAAATTATTATTCCTGACTATTCAATTATGTTTTGATTGCTTTCGGTTGTAGAGCCCATAACTGAATGTGCATGTATTCTTGTAAACCCTTAGGAGAGTGTTTTGAGTTAGGGTTACTTGAATACCGATACTTTAATCCAAATAAGAAATTGTTTAGGGAAGAAGAGCGGGGTGAGTTCGGAAACAACGAACCCTTATCGTGGTCATGTAGGTAGTTTATCTTATCATCTATGTGTTAACTTGAAAAAGTAACCCAGGATAGTTATTGCTTGTTTTTGGAAGATAGTAGCAATAAACTAGGAGCTCACGATCATTAGGGATAGTCAAGCGAGACTGAATGTGTAGTATTTGGTACATCACTCCGATATGTGGGGAAGTCATGTCCTAGGCCTTTTATTCTTGAAATCTCTTCTAGCCATTTTATTACCTGTGTTTAGTTAATTGTTGTTTTTCATTCTAGTTTTCACACAATTACCATTACAAATTGTCCCTGAAATTGTCTGAATAAAAACTTGGTGAAAATAAGGTTACAAACTAACGTTGCTCTCTGTGGGATTCGACCTTGGCCTTGTTAAACCAAGTTATATTTGTAATGATCGCTTAGTCCTTTTTATAAGGCATAGTTGAGCGTGATCAATTATTAATTTTTTCATACCCCTTTTAAATATTTTGAATTATAAATTATTGTGACATATAGTATTCTTTATGTAGCTCCAAAATATACATAAATTTTATTTTAAAAGAACTTAAAAATTCTATGTCTAAAATCTACGGTTAGAAATAAGAAATTTTACTTTCATAATTCGAAAATCTTCACAAAAATTGGGACGGAGGAAGTAATACTTTTATTTATTTATTGATCAATTTAACTAACATATAATTCAATTGAACAAATATTTTTTCACAGTTTAGCATACGATACCTTAAATATATAAAAATAATACGAAAATTTTCCTTGTATTTCTATCGGAAAGAGAATGAAATATTATAAATTTGAAAATAATTTAATTTCTAACTTTCTATTTTATTAATTCAACAAGCACATAAGTACATATATAGCTTATTTTAAACCATAAATTTTAGATTATTCATTTCTTTATGAAATATTATGTCCAGTAAAATTATGGAGAACAAAGTGGTAGGTATGGGCCGGGGTATTGAAATTATACGGCTGATTTGCAATAATATGACAGGGGAAGCTCTGGTTTGCCAAAATGCCATCAATAACAGTGGTTTAGCAAAAATACCCTCCATTAGTTTAGTGAAACTTATTCCAGATAAAAATACCCCTCACAATCAATAAAAATGCCTGCCCAGTCTCTCCCCCTCCTTTTCTCCATTCACGCGATCAAGAAAACCCTAAAACCCTATTTCTTTTACAGATTGCTCTGTTCAAGAGAAGATTCAACGTAACATTTCTTCAAGTTGCAAGGGTAAAGTTCTCTGCAACTATTGTCAAGAGTTTAAGCTCTGGTGCAATCAGCACCCTACATACACTTCTTGCCTATTGCCAAGACTCTATGGCCTGTTGCAAGTGCCAACTTGCAGATAAAGTCTCTGCAACTCTTGGCTTATAGCTAAGAGTTTAAGCTCTGGTGCGATGGGCACCCGGGAGAGACTTCTTGGCTATTGCCAAGATTTTATGTCTTCTTGCACTGGCCAACTTTAGGAGAAAATCTCTGCAACTCTTGGCAATAGCCAAGACTTTAAGTTCTGCTGCAAAGGGAAACTTACACTGAAAATCTCTAAAGTATTGACAATAGCGAAGACTTCTTGCCTATTACCAAGACTTTAAGCCTGTTGCAATGAGGGGCTTGCAGGCAAAGTCTCTGGGCCTTATAGACACTTCTTCCCTATTGCCAAGACTTAAAGCCCTGTTGCAATGGGGTCCTTGCAGACAAAGTCTCTGCAAGTCTTGGCAATAGCCAAGACTTGCAGCTCTGGTGCAATAAGCACCTAGGAGAGACTTCTTGCCTATTGCCAAGACTTTAAGACCTATTGTAATGGGGGCTTGCAGACAAAGTCTCTGCAAGTCTTGGCTATGGTGTTGCTGCGCTAGTGCAATAGGCACCTAGGAGAGACTTTTTCGCAAGACCTTAAGCCCACAAAGGGCATCACTTTTACCCATGATCCTGCTTCTATCAAAGCGATCTGAGTACAAAATTCTAGGCATATCATTCGTATTAATTATGTGCAGGATTAACACTATGGCAACTCGCTACATTTATATAGCTTATAATGGGAAATGGGATGCAAACAACAAATACATCAACCATGATATAAAGTTGATACTTGTCAAAGACAGTATAAGCTACCACGTATTTGAAAAAGAAACTTGTAATGCTCTAACCATCAACACTGATGAAAGTAAAGCAAAGATAAGGTTTGACACGAATCTAGAAAGGTGCAGAGGCATGATGGTAACAAATGATCAAGAACTTATAACTTGCATGTATCTGCTGAAGAATGATGAGAATTTCAGAAAATCCTGCTTCATAGTACAAATTATTAAAAGGACTGACATGTCAGAAAATCCCGCTTCTTTGTGAATGAAGCTTACCATAGCATGGTATTGCATCAAAAGGAATGTCAGTTATTGATAATAAATATTTTTAAAAATCAAACGTGATTGGAAAGTTAATATTATCAATAAACTGAACTATTGGCAATAGCCAAGACTTTACACTCATACAGATAACCAATTCAATTTAACTTGACGTAAAATCTTGGCAAGTGGTAAGATATTTCCTACCAAAACTTATTTATCGACTTTAATATTAGAAATAGTTAACTTGCCTTGATGTCTTTCCATAAGTAATAATATTGACAACTAAATTGACACCAAATCTTGGCAACAATGTTACCAGCACAGCCCTCTATGAATTATTTATTAATTTTAAATTAATTATATACTATTAGAGTTGGAATTAATTAACTAGAATTCAAGTCTTGCCCATTGGCAAGACTTTTCATCTAAATGTGTTCACCCCACAACAACTAAAATGCGTTGAAGTCCTGCAATTGCCAACACTTTCAGTTCATCCGATTCAAAGCAACTTCAGTCTTAAAAATAATAAAAATGTCAAACATCCAAGTGTACTTATTTACATAAACACAAAAAATACGGTGAATACGAAATACATGTAATTAAAAACTACTCAACAACTTTCTCTAACTCTTTTGTAGTACTAAAAGTCTCATTTGGACTACTACACAGATCATCTTGCGACGGAGATAACAAACCAAATTTGGAAATTCATCGCCCACATCACATTTTTATCTTGGAATTCATCAGAAGATCTTGGCGGACTTATAAAATCATCCACCACATCAAAATGTACATGATCAGGATCAGGAGATTGAAGATTCAATATCCATTACCTGCAAAATTTTAAAAAACAACAATGACAACACATAATAACAAAATAATGAAACAATAATGAAAAGACCATATACAAACATACAATGACAACTACTGAACGCATGACTGATGAAAAGAGTAAACTTCAGAAAAAGTCTCTACAACTATTGCCAATAGCTAACACTTTAAATTCTAGTTGAAGGGGCAACTTGTACAAATAGTCTCTGCAAGTATTGACAATTGCCAAGACTTTAAACTTTTACCTATATTGCAGTGCAAAACTTGCAGAGAAAGTCTCTGCAACTCTTGATAATAGCCAAGACTTTAAGTTCTGCTGCAAGGGGGACCTTACACTAAAAATCTCTAAGAGTATTGGCAACTGTCAAGACTTCTACCTCTACTGTAGTGAACGTGTTGGAGACAAAGTCTCTGCAACTCTTGGCAATAGCCAAGACTCTAAGTTCTGGTGGAAGAGACAACTTACACGGAACATCTCTGCGAGTATTGGCAATAGCCAAGACTTTAAACTCTATTGCAATAAGCAACTTGCAGAGAAAGCGTATGCAACTCTTGGCCATGATCAAGATTTTAAGCTCTATAGAACAACATGAATATCTAATAGTCATAGGCAATTAAAACCTTCAAATCGCCGAATCAAGCAAACAGAAGCAAAAGCATCCATAGGAACCTCAAACTTAATTAAACAATCATAGATCGAAATGGAAAAAACTAACAGATAAATATATAAACAATAAGTATGAAAAAATAACAGGAAAAAATAAATGCAGATAAATAATTAAGCGAAATAAAAATTACAATATAACGAAAAAATAATAGAACAAATATACGCAAAAGATAGAAAATCCCAAATCTCCAGCACACAAAGAGGAAAGAAGGAAGCCAGGAATGAGGAAAGAGAGAAAGAAACCTGTTCAGTGTGATTTAAGCAGGTCGGTGGCAGAATAGTCCTTTCATAGGGGGGAGTATGATGTGAAGGGCATTTACTTAAAACATTTGTAAATGAGACAATTAGGTAAGACCAGATCTTATTAAAGGCACTGAGTGAAATTTTTTGAAATTATACATTCTCTCTCCTCCTAGTTTTGTTCGAACCCAGTTCAAGTCGATAAGGAGAGTTTAGTATGTTATCCTAAGTGTGTATCTAGTACTGTTTGTAATAAGTTGGTCCAGCTTGGGAACCCATCCGCATTATTCTTTTGTACTAATATTGCGACTCTTTAACTATTAATGAATGTCTTTATTATCAAAAAAAAAAAAAAAAAAAAAAACTATACGAATTATTGATACCTGCCAGGTAGAGACCTTTTTCCCCAAAATGCCCCTACAGTCGCAAGCTCTCTCTTTATAAAGCACTTCGTTGGTCTTTCCACAATCATATTCACTTGGGTTTTACTTCTCAGTGCACTGACAGCACTGTGCTTGTGCAGTCCACTTATCAGGTACTTTTATACTTTTTCTCTCTCTCTCTCTCTCATTATTCCTGGATGGAACCGTTACTTTGTCAAATTTAAGCAAAGATTTGAAGCATTTTGTTGTTGAAAAGATCATAAAAAGTGTTGAGATTTGGCAGACTTTTGGGCAATTATGTGTTGAAAAGTTTTAGTACCATGCATGATATTGGTGTTTGAAATAGATTGCACGCTCTTTTAAGTTTTCCACCCCACATCATGTGTCATTAGTACGTGAAAAAAATTATATGCATGAAGATATATGACATGTAGAAATGAAAAAAATAATAGTGATTTTGTATGCATGTTGTAGGCAGTGGCTAGCGTTTTCTTGAACGCCACTGATACAGAGCGAAAATTTAAGTATTCCTAATTTATTACTCTATCCGTTTAAAAAAAGGACAGATACAATTTTCTTATTAGTCTGTTCCTAAAAAAATGACACACTTCTATATTTGGAAATAATTTATTTTTAAACTTATCATTTTTCCTTAATGAGATGATTTATATAGCCACACATTTATCTATGATTTATTTTAGACCACAAATTTTAAAATTCTCTTTTCATTTCTTAAACTCCGATCCAAGTCAAACTAAAACATCCATTAAGTCAAACTAAGACATCTATTATGGAACGGAGGGGAGGGAGTATATGAAAAAGTTTTTTAAGTTATACGTGCATAATTAAGAATTGGAAATTTGGAATGATGCTTGGCAAGGTAATATTTATATTAAAAAACTGAAATGCGTCATCTCCTACTATTGGAGAGTTTAGTACACAGGAAAATACATAAAAATTTGAACCCACCTTGCCATCATCCTACATAAATTCATTCATAGTACTTTTTACTCCCCCCCTCCACTCAACTTATGTGACTAGTTTGATTGAATACGGAGTTTAAAAAAAATGAAGGCTTTTAAACTTATGGTTTAAAGGTTGTAAATCTTTTCATAAAATAAAATTATAAGTAAATATAGGAAATGGTTATTCTTTTAAAGATTGACTGAAAAAGAAATATGATAACATAAATTGGGAAAGAGAGAGTGTATCTATCTATATACACAATGTAATTTCCCAACGAAGTGGCCCTGTTTGAACCCTTGTAGGTCTGCCCTTGATTGAGTGAATTGAAAATGGTGGTTCCTGAATTTGCACGAAAGTAGGGATCAAAATTAAAGAGAGAAAAGCAGGAAGGAGGTAGAAAAAATGAAGCGTACGATAGAAGGAAGATGAAGAGGACCACCAGGAGAGCAAGAAAGAGAAAATATGGTGTTTCAGTTTTGTTCTGGTCTTAAGCTAGCTAGTGTTATCTGATCCGTTGGAAAGAAGCTGAATAGACTTAACTTTGTATTGTCTGTGCGCTACAATTAGATGGATTACGTAGAATTTATTTATGAATGAAATGCAAGAAGGGTCACAATACTAATGATGTTTTATTGCCACTAACGATGCTTTACATACATAATGCTTCTACAAAATTATCTGATTGTTTACTCTCCGTGGTGCCCTTCTTGAGTTAATGTTATGTCATATTTTCTTTATGAAAGAAACTGATAGATAATCACAAGGATAATACGTAACACAAAAGCGCATTGCTAGAACAATTTATAATTTTAAATACAAAATTGATTCGGGTATATATGTAACTGCAAAATAACTCACACATCAGTAATTGAAAATGGGAAATTTTACAACCCCTTTCCTTCAGTCCTAATCTTCATAGGGATATTTAGTCAATTTCCTTTACATCAGTTGATTTTACAATGATTATTAGCAGCGAGAGAAAGGACACTAAATGTTGTGTACATTAGTTTCAACATGGTATCGAAATTAAACTGAATTTCGCTCTCCGCACTTCTTGCCGACTGTTGTTACTTCAGCTTGCTCATCTGGCTTTCAATAATTTGAGGTACTGCATTTTTATATCATAACAATACGGAGGTCATTGTATTGCCGTTCTTTTCAGTTATGCCCATTCTGTGTCGATGCAGGGAAGTGCTTTCTAACTTGAAATGACAAGGGACCCTACAGTAGCAATGACACCCAAATTTACAAAGTTTTTATATTCGCTTTGTCTTTTGGATATTGGAAGTCTTAATTTAAAATAGGGCTCCATTGGTCTACTTCAGCATATACAATATTGCTATATTGGTTGATAACAAGACATGTTCTTTAATTCTTCCTAGTTTATTTGTCTCTTACCGAAACTTCATTAGGTATTTTTGACTTTAAAATCGTAAACTGGAATGCAAGAAGTACAATGATCTTTGTGGTTCATACCTTGGTTTCATCCTTTTTTCAGCTGCACTGGCCTTTTGTTTCCCAAAATGTCAGAGGTTAAGGCCCCCCATCATCCTAGGAGGAAGTTGCAGTTGGTGGATTTTCTTCTCCAATTCAGATGGATTATTGTTATCTTCTTTGTCCTTCCTTTCTCGTTCCTGTACTACTTCTCCATATATCTAGGGGATGTTAGATCTGAGTGGAAATCTTACGAGCAGCGTCAGAAGGAACACGATGACAATGTTAAGGAGGTCGTGAAGCGCCTTGGAGAGAGAGACGCATCAAAGGATGGTCTAGTCTGCACAGCCAGGCCTCCCTGGGTTGTGGTTGGAATGAGAAATGTTGACTATAAGCGTGCTCGTCATTTTGAAGTTGATCTTTCCAAGTTTAGAAATATTCTTGAAATTGACAAGGAGCGAATGATTGCCAGAGTTGAGCCTCTGGTCAATATGGGCCAAATCTCTAGGGTTACTGTCCCAATGAATCTTTCGCCTGCAGTTCTTGCAGAGCTTGATGATCTGACCGTTGGTGGTCTCATCAATGGCTTCGGTATTGAAGGAAGTTCTCACATATTTGGATTATTCTCTGACACTGTTGTGTCACTTGAGCTTGTTCTAGCAGATGGACGGGTGGTTAGAGCTACAAAGGACAATGAGTATTCTGATCTTTTCTATGCTATTCCATGGTCTCAGGGGACATTGGGGCTTCTTGTTTCAGCTGAGGTCAAGCTTATACCAGTTAAGGAATATGTGAGACTTACCTATAAACCTGTAATTGGTAATCTAAAAGAGCTTGCACAGGCATATGCGGATTCTTTTGCACCTAAAGGTGGAGACCAGGACAATCCTTCCAAAGTTCCAGAGATGGTAGAAGGCATGATTTATAGTCCCACGGAAGGTGTTTTCATGACTGGTAGGTATGCTTCAAAAAAAGAGGCCAAGCAAAAGGGTAATGTAATCAACAATTACGGTTGGTGGTTCAAACCATGGTTTTACCAGCATGCTCAAACTGCACTGAAAAGAGGGGAGTTTGTGGAGTACATTCCAACTAGGGACTACTACCACAGGCACACAAGATCCTTGTATTGGGAGGGTAAACTAATACTTCCATTTGGTGATCAGTTCTGGTTTAGATTTCTCCTAGGATGGCTCATGCCACCCAAGATTGCTCTTCTAAAGGCCACTCAAAGTGAGGCTATCAGGAACTACTACCATGACCATCATGTCATTCAGGATCTGCTTGTTCCTCTTTACAAGGTCGGAGATTTGCTAGAGTGGATTCATCGCGAGATGGAGGTAAATAGAATGTGTCCACCGATATCAATTCTGTTTCTCAAAAAGTGATGGAATGATTAGAAGAACTTACTTTTTTTACTGGCCTTTGTATTAGCTTTAGTTGTTTTCAAGATATTTCTGCATCACGTTCTTATTGTACTTGAATTGAAATTTTTTAGGTATATCCCATTTGGCTCTGCCCACACAGAATTTACAAGCTGCCTGTGAAACCTATGATCCATCCTGAACCAGGATTCGAGGCACACCGCAGGCAGGGTGACACTGAATATGCTCAAATGTTTACTGATATAGGCGTCTACTATGTTCCTGGAGCTGTCTTGAGGGGTGAGCCCTTTGACGGTGCAGAGAAATGCCGTAAACTGGAGCTTTGGTTGATCGAAAACCATGGATTCCAGGCACAATATGCAGTGTCTGAGCTGACAGAGAAGAATTTCTGGAGGATGTTTGACGCCAGCCTCTACGAGCAGTGCAGAAGAAAGTATAAAGCCATTGGAACCTTCATGAGCGTGTACTATAAATCTAAGAAAGGAAAGAAGACAGAGAAGGAGGTGCAGGAAGCTGAGCAAGAGAAAGCTGATCAAGAGACTCCCGAAAAAGATGAGCCTGCAGATTGATTTTAGACCCGTTTCAGTAGACTTTCTCTGCCTTTTGCCATCTATCTAGTTGTGCTACTCTTGATTTTCGTTTTTAATGACCAGCTATATTTTACTACTAGTAAGTTGCATTTCTGATGATGTTCCAAATAATGTTATGTCCACTTCGAAATTTAGGTGATATTCCAAATAATGGTTGTTTGAAACTGTTTCCCTTTCGTGTTAGTATTAGTTTAAAAAAAAAAAAAATCTCTGTACCTTTCAAGGAGGAATCCATTGTTTTCTTTAGATATTTCCAGTCTCCAGTTTAAGAGATTTTATTTTTCTTGAAAAAGTTCAACAGATAATACAATGAACAGATATAATACACATACAGCAAGAGATAATACAATCACTGAAGGCGATTTGTCTTAGTGAATCATCGTAGTGAACATTCACATACCTGAATGTATCCCGCCCTGTATAGCAGCAAGAGAATCTCCAAGCCTGATATAGCTAAGGATCTGTCAAGTAATGTCAATTAATGCTAAAGACCCCAGTCCGAATTGATATAGCTCATTGGTCAATAATTTCAATAACACCACAAATGCTACTCGGCCTAGGAGGCTATGCGAATTGCAACCTTAGTCCTCAAGGAATAAGTTTCATAATTGAGCAATGGAATGAGAAGGTTGTGGACAGATATTTTCAAGTTCTTACTTCAAATATTGATTCTCAGTTGTCCATTAAAATTATATTAACCAAGAATATACTTCCACTATATGGAGGCATTGAACAGAACGAGATTTCTAATTCTTGGGATTGGATGGGAGAGAAACAAAGACCATAGTGCATAAACTTGGAAATGGTTTTCTTCTCTGCCATACGGTTTTTCCATTCCTATAAATTCCCAAAAACAATTTCTAGTATGGATCTACAAATCTACTTAGTCAAGGCCACATTTGATCTCTTAGAATCATCTCCATCAAGCAAGGTTGGTTGATCTGGTTACATGGACATTTTATTACTAGTACAACTAATTGACCAATGTCACATTGTAGAGGCTTTTGGGAGTAAAGACAAGAACTTGGTTCTCACAATTTTTCAGCATCTAAGTTAATCACAATTTGGAAGTAATCACAGGCTGATAGATTGGGATGCCTCATTTCCCGAAATTTCTTTTAGAGCAGATTACAAACCTTGAGGACAAGATTTTCTTTTAGGAGGATGGAATGTACTCCCTCTGTTTCAGAATGGATGAACCTTTTCGCTTTTCGAGAGTCAAACTGGATCAACTTTGACCAATAATTTAAAATAATTTTTTTTATCATATTGATATGCGAAGAGATGCATGTTATAGTACTTTTCGTATAGTTTTTGAATATGCAAATTTTATTTGAAAATATTAATTTAATATAGTTTAATTTAGGTTTAAAGATTAGTCAAATTGACTTTCAAAAAGTGAAAAAGGTTCATCTTTTTGAAACGGCGGGAGTAACGGATAGCGGTACCATCAGCTCTCAAACTGTTACTTTTGTGTAGGGGAGTTGGCCAAAAAATAAAAATTAGTTTAATTACGATTTGGTCTTGCTTTATAGTTATTTCCATTAGTATCTTTAATTAGCATTGATATATTCTGTAGACGGAGCTTTGTTGAACATGTTGAATGAAATGAAATTTATCTTTTTCTCTTTATTTTCCTTTTCTCTTCCTTATCATTTTGCTTAGTGTAATTTCATGGTTTTTCCCACAGGGGAATTGCAACATATTACAACAACTTTCAGCTAGCCTATCACAATTCTTCCAAATTATTCCGCACTGGCAAAAAATTAATCCAAATATTATGCACACTTGAAAAAAATTGTACGAGCGGGAACATAAAATGCTGCGCTTTAATTTAGTGTCACAGATATTTCATATTTATTTAAAATCACAACATTTTGATTTGTGAGCTCAACTCGAGATTTATATAGCTTGTAGATCTTAATCAAACATGACCTTCTAAATGAGCCTTCCCTAAAAAATGAGCCACGACATCATCTTCCAATTCCATGGATGTTTTTGAAAAACTTTGAGAAAAACTCAGGCTTCCGGAGAAAAGAAACATATAATTATATTGTAAATAGATTATGGTAAATAGATTAGTTATGTAAATTGTATAGTGGGCCAAGCCCGTTAGGTTTACTTGGTCTCTAAGTTAGGTTTAGGATTAGGTTTTCTCTAGGTTTCTTTTGTATAAATAGGGGACTCCCCCCATCAATGAAAGCAAGAGTTTTCACCCAAATATTATTTCTCTCGTGTGAGTGTGTTCGGTTTTACATGGTATCAGAGCCATCGTGAAACTCTTCAAGTAGAAAAGTAATGGAGGCTCCAAAAGGTGATGTTGCAGCCGTACGGAAGACAATCTCTCCGTACGATATCACTTCGAATGATAATCCTGGTTTGATTATCACACAGGTACAGTTGACCAGTGAAAACTATGAGGAATGGGCGCGGTCGGTTAGAACGGCGCTGCGTGCAAGGAAGAAGTTTGGTTTTGTTGACGGATCGATCAAGATGCCCGATGAAAAGTCGATTGATTATGAGGATTGGTGGACTATCAATTCTCTTCTAGTGTCATGGATTAGGAATTCGATCGAGCCTACTCTTCGGACCACCATATCGCACATGGAAGTAGCGAAAGATCTGTGGGAGAGTATTCGAGAACGTTTCTCCGTGGGAAACGGACCTCGGATTCAGGAATTAAAAGCGGCTTTGGCCGGTTGTAAGCAAAAGGGATTAACTGTTGCTGCTTACTATGGAAAACTGGCTATGTTGTGGGAAGAACTAGGAAATTGTGATAAGTTTCCAACTTGCTCGTGTGGAAACTGCACTTGCAATCTAACGGTTGCACTGGAGAAGAAAAGGGAAGAAGATAGGGTTCACTTATTCCTTATGGGCCTGGATGAAAGTCTTTATGGAACTGTCCGTTCCAATCTCTTGGCTCAGGAGCCGTTGCCATCGATGAATCAAGTCTACCAAAAGTTAATCCAAGATGAACGGGTCAAAGGGATGGCACGAACTCAGGAAGAACGAGGGGAGGTCACGGCGTTTGCTGCACAACGATCACAACCGCCGAAGACAGGCTATAAGGAGTGTCACTTGTGTGATCGAGGAGGACATCCTCCGGAACGCTGCTATGAAGTCATTGGCTATCCGGAGGGGTGGGTGCATTATCCGAAGCAAGGCACTTCGAATGGAGGACGTGGTAGAGGAAGAGCTGAAGGTAACAAAGGTGGAAGAGGTCGTGGACATCAACCGTTTGGTTCAAATGCTGGTCGGGGACGTGGCAATAATCGAGCAAATGCTGCTCAAGTTGAGCTCGAGAATGGAGAAAACGGACACATGAGTGTGCCCGGACAGACTAACCTGTCCGGAATAACAGGTGATCAGTTGCAGATGCTGTTCGATTTGCTGAAAAAGGAGAAGGCAAGCACAAGTGAACCATCGATCGGTAAGAAAACTCATCCTTCGTGGATTATTGACACGGGGGCGTCAAATCACATGACCGGTCAGATAAGTATTTTGGAGAATTTACGAACAATACCAAAGTGTCCGGTAGGTTTACCGAACGGAAGCAGTACGATGGCGACTCAGGAAGGATCCATCAGATTTAACGAAGACATGGTTCTTCACGGAGTGTTATATGTGCCCGAAATGACTTGCAACTTGATTTCTGTGTCTCAATTAATTAATCAAGTTCGTTGCAATGTAAATTTCACTAATGATTTGTGTGTTATACAGGACCGGGCTACGGGGAAGTTGATTGGAGCGGGTGAACAAAAGAACGGACTCTACTACTTTCGGACGATACCCGTGGTGAAAGCTGTGAAGGTTGATGTGGTAGACTTATGGCATCAAAGGTTGGGACATCCTTCGATGCAAGTGACAAAATCTCTTTCAGTCTTAGAAGATAGTGGGAAATGTAGATTAGAAGAAAAAGCATGTGATGTATGCCTTAGGGCAAAACAAACTAAAAATGTATTTCCTTCGAGTAATAATAAAGCTACTGAACCTTTTGATTTAGTTCACTGTGACTTGTGGGGTCCTTATAGAACTGAGTCTTCGTGTGATGCATCATATTTTTTGACTGTTGTCGATGATTGTTCACGAGGAGTATGGGTGTTCCTGTTAGTTGATAAGAAAGAGGTCGGACAAAAATTGAAGGGTTTCTTTGCAATGGTGGAGAGACAATTCAATAAACGGGTTAAGTGTGTTCGGAGTGATAATGGAACCGAATTTGTAAGTCTGAAAGAGTATTTTCTCGAACAAGGGATCTTGTTCCAAACTTCGTGTGTGGGGACACCCCAGCAAAACGGTAGAGTTGAACGAAAACATAGACATATCTTAAACGTGGCACGGGCGCTACGTTTTCAAGCTAATTTACCGATTGACTTCTGGGGAGAATGTGTGATGACGGCATGTTATTTGATTAACCGGACACCCACTACGTTGTTGAATGGGAAGACACCTTACGATATCTTGATGGGTGGACACCGAATTATGATCATTTGAGGGTGTTCGGTTGCTTATGTTATGCTCGCAATCAAGGACGAACAAGTGACAAGTTTGAAAGTAGGAGTCGTCGATGTGTATTTTTGGGTTATCCAAATGGGAAGAAAGCGTGGAAAATGTATGATTTGGAGACAAAGGAGTTTGTGTTCTCGAGGGATGTGGTGTTTTACGAAAAGGAATTTCCATTCGCCTCCAAGGAGACTGATGCCGAAAAACGGACACAAGATACGACTTCTGTCACCGTTGCATTGGAGGAGGAAGAGGAGAGTGTGCAAGGAAGGGGGGGTGTTGAACCCGAAGTCGTGACTCCGGTGATTGAACCCGAAGTGGTGACTCCGGAAGCTGAACCTGAGGTTGTTCCCGAAGTTGAACCCGAAGAGTTGGGTCGGGGAAAACGAACTAAGAAAGAGAATATCTTGCTGAGAGACTTTGTTACTAATACGGTCCAAAAGATGAGTCACCGGGTATCGTCCTGTGTTCGAAAGTCTGCTTGTTCATCTGTTTCTCAACAACCCTCTGGTAAGCCCTATCCTCTAGCACACTATGTCAATTGTGATAATTTCTCTTCGAAACATGTGAGTTTTCTTACAGCTATAACGCAAGGACATGAGCCTACCTCATATTCGGAGGCGGTAAAAAGTGACAAATGGAGAACAGCCATGGGGGAAGAATTGAAGGCATTGGAAGCGAACAGAACCTGGGAGATAGTTCGCTTGCCTACCGGGAAGAAGGCCCTCGGATGTCGATGGGTATACAAGATAAAGTACAACTCGGATGGAACTATTGAAAGGTTCAAAGCAAGATTGGTGATTTTTGGAAATCACCAAATCGAAGGGGTTGATTATACGGAGACATTTGCACCGGTTGCAAAGATGGTGACTGTCCGAGTTTTTCTGGTCGTAGCAGCTGCCAAAAATTGGGAATTGCATCAGATGGATGTGCACAATGCATTTTTGCATGGTGATCTTCACGAGGAAGTATATATGAAATTGCCTCCGGGACATCGCATGACGGGGAGAGAAGCTGTGTGTCGCCTTCGAAAATCATTGTATGGATTAAAACAAGCTCCCCGATGTTGGTTTGCGAAGTTGTCTGCTGCACTTAAGCAATATGGGTTTCGACAATCATATTCGGATTACTCATTATTTACGATGAAGAAGGGAAATGTGCATTTAAATGTGCTTGTTTATGTGGATGATCTGATTATATCTGGTAATGATTCGAAGGCAATTCGAATTTTTAAGTTATATCTCTCGAAATGTTTCCATATGAAGGATTTAGGTGCCTTGAAATACTTCTTGGGAGTTGAAGTGGCAAGGGCTCCGAAAGGAATCTTCCTGTGTCAGAGGAAGTATGCATTGGATATCATATCGGAAACAGGCTTGTTGGGGGCAAAACCGGTTGGTACACCGATAGAACAAAACCATCGCTTGGCACTTGTGACTAGTCGTTTTATCAAAGATCCTGAACGCTATCGGCGACTGGTAGGAAGATTGATTTACTTGTGTTTTACACGACCGGATTTGTCCTATAGTGTGCATGTGTTGTCGCAATTCATGCAGAGTCCCCGTATTGAGCATATGGAAGCGGCACTCAGGGTTGTTCGATATTTGAAAGGCTGTCCGGGACAAGGCATTGTATTTCATTCTCAGTGTGATCTGAGATTGCACGGGGTGGTGTGACTCTGATTGGGCAGGCTGTCCGTTGACACGACGATCGTTAATAGGTTGGTATGTGTCGTTAGGGGACTCACCGATATCTTGGAGAACGAAGAAGCAACAGATCGTGTCGAGGTCCTCCGCTGAGGCAGAATATAGATCGATGGCGATGACTGTGTGTGAATTGAAGTGGCTGAAAGGGATTTTATGGAACCTTGGAATTGATCACGACTCTCCGATAAATTTGAAGTGTGACAGTCAAGCTGCGTTACATATTGCTCGGAATCCAGTCTTTCACGAACGCACTAAACATATCGAAGTCGACTGTCATTTTGTTCGGAATGAAATCATCGGAGGAGTCATTCGTCCCAGCTATGTGCCTACGACCACGCAACTTGCTGATATTTTTACGAAGGCGCTGGGACGCGCCCAGTTCGAATTCTTCCTTAACAGTTGGGCATAAGGAACCCTCACGCTCCAACTTGAGGGGGGGTATTGTAAATAGATTATGGTAAATAGATTAGTTATGTAAATTGTATAGTGGGCCAAGCCCGTTAGGTTTACTTGGTCTCTAAGTTAGGTTTAGGGTTAGGTTTTCTCTAGGTTTCTTTTGTATAAATAGGGACTCCCCCATCAATGAAAGCAAGAGTTTTCACCCAAATATTATTTCTCTCGTATGAGTGTGTTCGATTTTATAAATTATAATCAATTTTTGGTTTACAAAAACTATTCCGAAACTGGCTTGGTTTTCTTATCCAAAAGTATATTCGAATCCTGATTTAATTCGTGCACCACAGAGACCGCATAATTAATTAACACACTTCACATATTGAAATTAATTCTAATTTTTCAGAAGCAATCTTACAAAAGTAAATCATGATTTATTCCAATTAAATTATATAATTGCACCCCTCAATTAAATTTGAATTCTTCTAATAAAATTTATTTTTAATGTATAAATAGAATAAAATTAACGCATCATTATATCTTGCTCCTTCTGGTTAAGGTTCTTAACATCCTTGAACTTGATTGAGAATTAAATAATCACCTAGATTTGCTGACTATTGCCGATAAAACTCAGAGTCATTAACAGACCATAAGATGCAACAATCTTTGCTAGACTAAGAATAATAAGCACATGAGATACATTTTAAGAAGTGAGTAAATTATTTACGCTCCCAACTTTACTTTAACAACTAAATTTCTACCTCAACTATGAATAATATTTATCCCCCTCCCCTCTTCTTTTATCTCTTTTTTTTTTTCCAAACAAAAAGTAAGAAAAAAAATAATTTACTTTACCATCTAGATTATCAAAACTTTACTTTCTCCTTTTATATTATGATATTTTTTATTATATGTTACGGACTAACTTGTAAAGAAGATTGCCACTCATTTTCTGAACGAGTTGCGACCGGCACTCGGTACCTAAACTTGACCGAGCGGACCCTTGAAACTTGCCTGTGACATTATATTTCTGTAACGCTATGCAAATTGATGTACTCTTAAAAACGACTTCAATAAACAAATCTTGAGACAAAACTCTTCTTGAAATTATTTCAATAAAATAAATAACTTTATCATATTTTGTGCTAGACTATACAAAATGGACAACTACACCCAATTACTAAACTGTCTATGAAGCCTCTAAGAATTTATACCTGACACCACTAATAATAATAAGACAGAGTGGGAATGAAGAATCTCCACGAACAAATGCGGAGCTCACCAATCAACTGGGTAGTGGGAGAGTATCCTAGCTCTTAGCCTGCTTGCCTGCAAAACTTGCGCCTACATTGACATAGGTCAATGTAGGTTCCCATGAAGAGAACGTCAGTACACCACAACGGTACTCAGTGAGTCTCAACGACCGCCCCACTAAAGCGGGAACGAGACACTTAAAAGGAACTTGAGATGCACATAATTCAGTAAAACCACGAGGACATAAAACATTTAAAGAGACTGAAGTAACTTGAAACCATAAAATTCTAAACTTTAGATATATATATATGAAGAGAACGTCAGTACACCACAACGGTACTCAGTGAGTCTCAACGACCCCCCACTAAAGCGGGAACGAGACACTTAAAAGGAACTTGAGATGCACATAATTCAGTAAAACCACGAGGACATAAAACATTTAAAGAGACTGAAGTAACTTGAAACCATAAAATTCTAAACTTTAGACATATATATATATATATATATATATATATATATATATATATATATATATATATATATATATATATATATATATATATATATATCGTTTCTTTACTTTTTGGGGAGTACCAGTTAACTCTGACATAACATGATTTCATAAAGTCACCGTGTGATCGGCACGGGTTCGATCCCCGTCTGATCGAATAGGCCCTTTCACTGTGGCGCCACACAGTTCCAGGTGATAGCATGCTGCGCGTTTTGTGCCTTGGCCGTGTCAGGCAAATCTTATAATAAACTCCTACTCTGACATGAGTAGTTTCGGGGTCAACAATAACCACTAAAGGTTACGAGGCCCTTCTCAGAATCTAAAGGTAACTCCCAAAATATTTTTCATAAAACTTTACTTGACCACTTTAAGTTCCAATAAATTCCTTGAACATAATCCATGAATATAAACCGTAATACTCTTGAGTAAAACTTGACATGAACACATGAAAGGATCATTCAAAATAGTTTTAAATATTCTTTAATTCATAATACCTTGACGTATAAAATCACGTAAATTAAATATGAACATAAATGTGCATAACTCCATGATAAACTCTTGAAAGTTAACTAGAATGAGGTTAAGCTAATATGCACTATCTCGCTCCAATTAAGCACATACTAGCTCTTTAAGACATTTAATCAAACACTTTAGATACAGGATTTGTGAGTAAAACCTCTTTAATAAAAGGTTATATCAACTCACCTCGATTACTCCACAAGCCTAAACGTAACTCCAATCAACACACTTCACGTCACCAAATCAACTACAACAACCATAAATTTATGTAATCAATGCCAAAGTTTCAATCTTTTTTCCAATTCAAGAATTTAGGCTCAACTCTTGGCTTTCTAGGTTGTGGGTAAATCCTTGTTCTTTTTAAAAATTTCTATTCTCAAATACTATCTATAGCATTACTCCAAAATAGAAAATTCAATAATATGATTGGAGAGTTAAAATAATTACCCCTTTGAACAACTCTTGAAAATATTCTCCTTAACTCCTTAGGAGGATTCTTGAAGAGTTCCTTTTTGATTACTTGACTTTGCACTACTTTTAGCTCTTAGAGATGATAACAATATTAGTAAATTTTTTTGTAAAACTTGCTGGGAATTTTCCACGCATAAAAGTGCTGCGTTTTGCTATTACAGAGAATGAGCTTTCTCCCTTCTTTTGATATGTTGTATCTTTACGGAAGTAAGTGACTAATTATCACGTAATGGTCTTGGACCTCTTGTTTCAGCCCACTATGGGCCTTTAATATATTTTTATAGTGGGCAGCCCAACTTGGAGACACACTTAATTATTTAGTCCTCCAACTTTAACTCTCTACAATCAATTTAGCACTCCAATAATGTGGAGAATTTAATCTGCTAGATGTATTTCCAATACCACTAATCTTTGTGCACTAATTATTTTATGTATTACATACCATACTCTTATAGATATACTTTATACTCGAATTTCACGCACATAAAATGCGCCTTATTAAATTATTCTCCATTTCGACAAAGTCCTACAATTTAAAATAATTTGAGGAACGTAACAAAGATACATATTATTACGAAATAAAAAAATGAACAAGAATAATAATTGGGCATGTAAGTTAACTAAAATAGTTTTCTTGTGTCAACAATTTTACGATAACAAGAAGTAAGACTCAGAACTAGGTTATTACACAATTAAAAATAAAATAGAGTAAACTTCAAAAGCACATACTTAATGCATGCAACACAAAAAGAAAAATGAAAAAAAAAAATCAGTAGATTTTAAGCCTTCTAACATAGCTATACAAATAAGTATTTCACTTTACACAAAAATGACAACACTTTACCATTTTCAAAACATAGCAATATTCTTTTAGAATAACAAGCAAATACATATAAAAAAGTGGATAAAATCTTGCAAGTCCTTCAAAAAACCCCTTACCACCCTCCCAGCCACCCCCCATACTTCCCCGCTGGCACTCGGCAGAAACTTTATTTGTACATGCTATGTATGCATGATGTATCGCAATTGTATGGCCGTTTAATACATCACACATGCACTGTATTTATAATGAACTGACAAACGTGTGAGTTTTTGCATTTTGTATCTGTAAGTGTATATACTTTGTATGTCAATTGTATGTCCACCATATATAAATAACATATACTCCCTCTGTCTCAAATTATTTGTCCTCTTCACTTTTGCACGCCATTTAAGAAATCATTAATGAGGGAGATATTTTACCCACCTTATTATTCTCTCTTCAATAAATGTTATCTCTAGTTGTATTTTCAAGAACAATAATTACTAAGGGTAAAATGGAAAAAATATGAGGAATTTTACCTTGAATTCCTAACTGCACAGTTATTTTGAGACGACCATTTTTAGTAAGAAGGACAAACATTTTGAGACGCAGTGAGTAATAGGTATACACCTAACATATCTACCCCGCAATCAACAACTACCCAAAACACACCATACCACATGAGATCTATTGTAGCCACTGGAGAAACTCAAAAAAAAAAAAAACAGTAGTGCTGAAACGAGCAGCGCCGACGAACGGAGAAGAGCATCGTCATCACCGACGCTGCTCTGTGAAAGATGATGAGGCTGGCAACGTATGAGGTAGATCCATCGCCAACGGAGGACATCAGATCCGTCGACGACACATGGGACACAGAAAGGCGCGAAAAGATGCCGTGATAGATGCCGGAGCCGAAAGAAATTTTGGTAAGCCAGCGCGGGGTCTTTGAAATAGGGGGGGAGGGGAGAGGAGAGAGAAGAAAGGAAGGAAAATTAGGGTTTTGCAAGGTTTGATGGCATAATTGTAAGATATTACTATGTTTGTTAAAGTGGATAAATATTGCAATTTTAAATAAATAAGTTCCCTACGTTGACACCTAGTATAATTAATCCTTTCTTTTATAATAAATCAAAAATATTTTATATGTATTCTTAAATATATTTTAAATTATAGTTTGATTTATGATAATCAAGACCGAGAAGACTAGACACAAAATAGCGGATAATCGAAAAAGTAAAATTTAAATATATATACATATGAACACCTCCCCTTTGTAGGTATACTCACACGGAGAGAGAGCAGAAGGGAGAGAAATATACAGATATACATTATGTACATACATACATACATACTTAATGGACTTAATACTAAAATGACAACCCAAAAAAGAAATGGCGTTAGGTACTATAATAATTCCATAAAAATACTAAAAAAATTTGATACCAAAGAACATATATTACTATAATAGTATATACTTCTATTTAAATTATATCTAAAAAATCTTGGCTAAAACATTAAATGTTAGGGAGACTAAATTTTGTATCCGATGAAAGAGAGAAGAAATAGTATTTATATTTGAGGGGGAATTTAATTATTAAAGTAAAATTGGAGAAGTAAATTTGAAACCAACTTTTGAAGAAAAGTTGGTGAAGTAAATTTGAAACCAACTCAAGCATAGAACTTCAACGCACTTTCTATTTACAAGTTGGGGGGGGGTGTATTCTTCTTTATCCCAAGAACCAGTAAAGCTTTACAAGCCAAAAAAAAAAAAAAAAAAAAAAAAAAACGAAAACAAAGAAAAGCAATTTAACCCCAAAGAAAAGGAAATCAATTTGTATCCTTTAAAGTTTGCACAGTAAATCAATTACAAGGAATGTACCACCAATATGATGATGATTTACAAGAACATACCACATAGGTATGTCCTTTTTTATGGGATAGTTCTGGAATGGGACACTAACTAATAAAAATTAAACTACCCCCTCGCCCTTGCATCTCAAACTAGTAGTATCTCACTCCATTCATCTTCACGTTGTGCAATCCATTTCCACTCTTAAGGTATGTCCTTTGATTTCTTTTAATTCTTGGGTGCAAATTTGTAAG
Organism: Petunia axillaris subsp. axillaris; assembly: GCA_029990575.1. Taxonomy (NCBI): domain Eukaryota; kingdom Viridiplantae; phylum Streptophyta; class Magnoliopsida; order Solanales; family Solanaceae; genus Petunia; species Petunia axillaris. The sequence goes on along the minus strand of JARKNS010000002.1, from coordinate 47,388,749 downwards.
ATCTCTCCCGTAGTCAAATTGTTGTAGCTTGTTTGAAGTTTGAAACATTTCGTGAGCCGAAAAGGAATATGGGGAGTCTAATGTACCTCCATTGTTAATGTTTTTATGGAAGAAAAGGGTTAGGTTGTAAATTTCATAGTGATTGATTGAAACAAAACCCTAGTTGTTAAGTTAGAGGCATAGACGCAAAAACTCATATTACTTATTGTTAATCTAAGAGCCTGTGAGTGAAATTTGAGGAAATAATTTTGTGGAATCTGGTATATTGAAGGCTGAGGGTCAGCGTCTTCTTTGGAGAAGATGATCCTTGCGATCGCGCGACACCTTGCACGAACGCGCTGCCTGTCAACATTCCTTCTTCATGATCACGTCTAACCAGTCACGATCGCGTAGAAGTTTGTCACATAAGCATCACGATCGCGCATGTGCATTACGCGGTCAACTTTTTTCAAAACCCAGGCAGAAACAGAGTTAGCACATCTCACGGAAAGACAACCAACACAACCCAATGGAAGAAAAGGAGGAAGATTTTGATTCTACATTATTCTTGACCGGAGCATGCCAGGATAGATATAACAAGAATCGTGAAAGAAGATTTATTCAGAAAAGAGGAATCTAAATGGAGAAGGTGGAGGAGAAGCTCCTGGACTTCTTCCACAGGCTGCAAACTAGTGGATGGAGTTGTTTTGTTGAAGAACCTATAAAGTCAAACACTTTAATAGCAAGGGAATTCTATGCAAATGCCATAACCAGAAACTTTAGAGGTTAGTTGGCTACCACCGTGAGAAGCAAGATGGTGCGACTTGATACCTCTACGATCAATGATGTATCCGGACTTGCTGCTGTTGATAATTGAGAGTACATAGATCATGCAAAGGAAGGAAATATCCAGTGTTTAGTGGACAAGCTCCGAGGAGGAACTCTATCGGATTGGGCCATGTATAGACAAAAGTATGTGTCAACTAATTTCACTGCAGAGGCCAGGATTTAACTTTCTATTCTATGCGCCAGACTGGTGCCTTTGACAAATGAGATTGATCTGTCTGTGCCTAAAGCACGAATAGTTGCCGCCTTGATTGATGTTTTTTGGGTTATTGTTGGAGATAATTATGGGAGAGATTGTACAAGAGAGAACCAAGAGCTTATTCTTTCCATCCTTGATTACACAGTTATGCAGCAATGCTGGGGTGGAGGCATATTTTAATAATGCTAAAATGAATGCTGACAAGCCTATCTATCCTTTATTTAAGAAGGGAGCTAGTGGAGCTATACAGAGCAAGAAGAGATAAGTTTAGGTGACTTCTTGGATAGATGTCGATGATCCAGCTTTTAGGCAGTTCTCGGCTACTACCACTGGACTAGGGAGTTCCTATACTCCGGTTCCATAACTTGCATCACGAGCGTCCAACATGAGATACATTTCATCCCAGATTTCAGTAGTGGATGCTCACATTAGTCACGTAGTAGCAGGCATTCGTTCTGATCCACATGGAAAGAGTTCTTCCTCAAGGCTTTTAGGTACTTATTCACCGGAGATTGTGGTAGCTGAGCAAGTACAGATCAAGTATAGGCTGGACATAATGGAGAAGAAGAAAAAGAAGTTCGGCAAAGGACAAGCAGGTTGTTGAACAAAATAATGAGCAAGCTGCACTCGCCTTGTAGCTCCAAGGAAGATTCAGATGATGACGAAGATTCACTACTCGAACACTTCTAGTGCTATAAACACCCCCCTTCAGAATGATCTTATAGTCATGGATTCCCTTACACCTTTTTATTTCATTGCTTAGTTGCACTGAGGATAGTGCATTCTTTAAGGTTGGGGGTGTTTGAGTTTGGTGTAGTATGGGTTATATTTCTTAGTGTTTTTAGTATTTGAAACTTTCTTCTTCTTGTTTTGAATGTTGTGGATGATCACTTTTCTTATTATATTAGTATTTTAGTTGCTATGTTATTGTATTAGTTTGTTACATATAATAGTAGTGTAGCAGCTATTTATTTAGAAGAAAAAAGTACTTCCATGAACTACGCTTGGGATGTCAATTATTTTCTCTGATTCATACTTCTTGCGATACGTAAACAACCCACCTAGGCCCGAAACCTCTCTCATTGTAAATACCATTTTTTGTAAATATTTTAGTAGTAGGCAATAATCTCCTTATCTTTGCCATAGTTCTTTTTAAAGGAAGCAATTCTTTTGAATCAAGCATTCTTAGGATTAGTTTAGTAGTAGTTGTTGTAAATAATAGTAATTTGTTGTGGATTTTTTCCCCTTAGCCAACTATTGGCATGCTTGATATCACTACTATTTTATCTTTGTTATGTGAGCATGTTTTAAAAAGTGAAAAGCATATTGAGTTGGTGAATTGTGTTATGATCTTAAACTTCAACTGTTGGCTCTTATGTTCACTATTTAGTTCTCACTAGACTATGAGTGAACTTTTGATGCTTAATTACCTTTGTTTGAGACTTGAATATACTTGTATTCCTCTCTTTGCTTGTGTCATTTGTGGTGAGGTATTGGTGTGTTCATTTGTGCGTTTTATGATCTAGAAACTTGCCCTAAGTATGCGTTGTGGCGAAATTCTAGGTGATGTTTGGCTCGAAAAATAATTTTTGGCTTTCCTTGGCCCGCTAGTTACTTAAAAATACTACCCTCGCACTATGATCTTAGTTAACCCTCTTGTACTTAATATCCTTTCTTATGACAACCACATTATTAGTCAAGACTAATTCTAAGTGCTTAGAAGCACTAATCCTCTTTTGAGCCCAACCTCCTTGTGTGCATTTTGAAGACATCCAACATTGGCCAAAATTTAAGTTTGAGGGTGGCATGAGTTTGATGGTGAAATTATGGAAGTCAAAGAAAAAGAGAAATAATAATAAAAGTGAGGTGAAAAGAAAAAATCTTGAAAGGAAAAAAAAAAAGAAAGGGAAAAGAAACAAAAAGAAGCAAGTACCAAAAAAAGGAATAAAAATAGAAATGATGTATAAAAAGGAAAAGAGTAGTGCATAATCTCAAAATTTATCAAGGTGTAAGTACAATAAAAAGGAAGTGTGCTTTTAAATCTTTGTGTAGTATAGTGCTTAAAAGGTGTGTAGTCACTATTTGCCTAAATTTCACCTCCATCTTTGACCAAAAGCCTTCATAACAACCTAGTTAAGTCCCAAATGATTTCGAGCTGAGCACTCCTACATTAGTGGAGGGGTACATGAAGGGCAAGCTTATGGTATCTCTAGTGTGCATGTTGAAATTCGGTTGAGAGAGTGAGTGAATTCTTGCTATCATTTATTCTATTTGTGTTGATATTGCATTATTATATGTTTTGTGATACTCTCTTGTGTGGTGAGGGCACTTAAAAAGTTGAGTTGAGGACTCATATTTCACTTTCCAATTGGGGTGAGTGAGCAAAAAAGTGAGCACTTGTGATGAAGAGGCAAACTTTGAAAGTCTTGTGTCATGACATGTTTGTCTTTTAGTATGTTTGTTCTATGAAAGTTGTGTTCACATGGCTTAGCTTAATTATTGGTATCAACCAATATCATACTTGTTGTGGCCATTGTGAATGAGTGCATGAAAGATTGAATTACAACTAGGGTGTTCGTGAAGTGTACTTTGCTTGAGGGAAAGCAATGGTTAAAGTTTGGGAGTTTGATGTGTGGGCAAAATACCACACATTGCCTTTTATTGCTTGAGTTTTTTTTTTTTTTTTTTTTTTGTATTATGGACTAAATACGTGGACTTATCATGTTTTGATTGCATATTGCAGGTTATTGGAGCTGCGGAAATGAATTGAATGAAAAAAAGTCATAACAAGGCCAAGTGAGGAATCTGGGGAATCTGTCTGGAGAAGCCTTCATCACAATGTTCGACGACAATGTCAACATGGTCGAGGGCATGACCCAAAAGTTAGGAGCGATGTTCGCCGGATTGTCTCAAAGACCAGATTCGCCGAATGGGCGCCCGTGAATGATTCACCAGGATTCGTTCCTAATCGCAGGCTCAACATAGATGTCGCCTCTGGAGGCTCAACGACAGTTAATAATCAAGTCCTCAAAGGAACACCTGTCATTTAGAACATCCTAAAGGAGATGAAAGCCATCCACGATCGGATTGGTAACGTGCCAGGTGCTCCACCTGGCCCCCAGGTTACCATCGTAGATGAGCAGAAGTTTTACAAGCATGCATATAAAGCAAGTGATGCATCGATCCACGTACCAAAGTACTTCTGCCTGCCAGATAACCTAAAGTACGACATGACAACGAATCCGGACGAGCATATTGCCGCATACTATACAGTCGTCAAAAGCAATGAAATCTCTGAGGAAGTACTATACACCCAGATGCAGGATTTGTTCAAGAAAGCGCATTCTGCTGCCCGTAAGTAGGAGAAGCAAATGGAGGACATTTTTGAGATTCGACAGCACATGACTAGTTGTTAAAAGACTACCTAGAAAAGTTCCAGAGGGAACACATGGAGCTTTCTCCAGTTCCCCATAATATTTTGTGGTAGTCTTTGGCAATAGTCTGAACTCTAGGGGATCGATGGTGACTCGATCGAGAGCTACAATAGAGTCTAACTCAACACCCCGTGTCAACATGGAGTGCCCTGCATCAGAGCTACATAGAAAAGCTCCACCTGGAGCCAGAGCACTCCTAGAACCCCAAAGATGAACAAAGGAAACGAGCAGGAAGTCCATCCTTGGAGGTCATCTTAACGTCATCTTGGGATGGTCATAGATACACAGTGTAAATGGAGCCCCCTCAACACTCCACCAAGTCTTCAGATACCCTACCTTGCACGGGGTTAAAGACTTACAGAGTGAGCGATCTTCATCTAAAAATAGCTGAGGTGAATATGATCGACGAGGAATCCTTTTGGTATGAGTCTATTGAGCCAAGGCTAGAATAGAGAAAGGCTAATTGAGAGAATGGTTGTTGGAGATGAGCCATCTAATTTCCAAGGTAGCAGAATTATGGTACCAGCTCTCCGAGGTACTGGTGAAACATGAAGGACCCTGGTGGCTGATACATTGTAGCTTGGTATTGGCCCAAGTATAGGTGCAATTCTTGCAGCTTCCAACAATAACCAAGCCAGTACAGGGGGAACACCTGTTGTTGTATGTCTTAATCTCAGAAGTAGCATGAAATGCGGTGCTCATGCGAGAAGAAGTTGGGAGACAATTTCCCATAACGTATGCTAGCAAAGGACTTTTGTGCCTAGATAGACTTTACCTTACCTGTTTGGTTATGCTGCGGCCATGGTCATGGAAACTCAGGAGTTGCGTTCGTATTTTCTCAGCCATATGGTCAATGTGGTCTCTTCTATGCCGTTACAGACCATTTTGTCCAGACTTGGGCTCTCAAAAGGATTGCAGAATGGAATGAAAAATTGGGAGAATACGATATCATTTACAAACTACAAACGGCCATCCAATCATAGGCCCTAGAAGGTTTCATCTCAGATTTTGTGGAGAAATTAGCACTGAAGGCGGAGGAATCAATCCAAAGTGCATAAATGATCGAGTCTAAGCACTAGGAAATCCATACGGACGTGGATCTCGAAAGAGGCGAAGCCAACCTTGGTTTATGGGTCGAGACACCCACCGGGAAGGTCTTCTACAAGGATGCAAAAGGTTCGCGCATTGAAGCAGAATATCAAGCCATAATTCAAGCTCTTGACTTAGCCTACAATTTAGGAGCCAGGAAGGTCAGCCTCTACAGTAGTTCCCAGTTGGTGGTCAGTCAAGCGAATGAGGTTTTTATCACGGAGGATATCTGTGTGCCAGATTGGCAAGAAAAAATCAAAATACTTTTGAAAATCTTTCACAAATGGGAGTTCGTCTATTGGGAGGAAAGCTCAAATGAGGACAAATCGCCTAAGGATTCACGCACTGATTCAGATGATCAGAAGATAGTGATTGAGTTGACCCTCACGGACCTAATGAACCTTGAAGTTCCAAGCACAGGTTCCGCTTTGGAGCAGCGTAACACGCTGATTAACTACTTGGACAAGGGAATACTCCCAGAAGACAAGTTAGAAAGCAGACAGCTGTGGAGGCATGCGGTTTATTATTGTTTGATCAATGGGGATCTATACCATCAGGTGGTCAGCGGCCCACAGGTCACATCTTTATACTCAGGACCCTCCAATAAGGGAGCCCTAGCAGATGCCTCTGTTCGATGATGGATGTACAATTCTTCTCAATATTCACTTTAATTAGGTCTCTAGTTCTTTTTTAAAATTTTTGTTACAATATTTTCATACTTCTCAGTTATGTTACGAGTTTTCACCCATAACAGTTCTGGCCTTGCGCCCCTATTTATCAATAAAACTACTATTTTACTTAGCCAGTTTTACAATTCAGATCCATCTACCATCCAAATATTCTTAGCCCTGGCCAGACCTAAGTTGAAGTAATACACCCACTTTTTACTACAAAAAGTAGGGTAAAATACTCGCTTAGAGCTAGATCACGTCTAGCTCAGCCAACAGACATTATTCGTAAGTTGAACTAGTCCATTTACCAAATTGCACCTACATGCCGGTGGAGTTTTCCGCTCGTATAGTGGCAGAAAATCTTAAAATATTCGAGTATACAAGCGCAGACGTTCTAGTTGGAACACAAAAATGCCATGTTACATATCACAGGCATAAGTCTTACCATTGTGGGCAAAAAATAGCCATCTATCACATGCGCAATACAAGCCATCTCTCACTAAAACAAATGAAGTGCCTCTCAGTGCGCACGACCGTCTTTTAAAGACGCTAGCCCCAGAAAGGCACACAAAACATGTTGCTTAACTATACAAGTACGCCTATACAAGTACGCATAAAAATGTTTATGAACATCGGTTTCATTAATAAGAAACGGCCCGTAAGCTCTAATATACAATTACGTCCTTTTGAATACAACACTATTCAGTAAAGGTATTCTAAAAAATTAAAAAGGCAAAACTATAAACTTCTTGAAATCTGCACGACTGAAGATCCTTCATCTGGATTGTAGCTACAAGCCGCTAAGCAGTTCGAAGTTCTTCCGGCATCAGGGGATATGTCAACCCGAGCAACCTTCGACATACAACCAGTGATGTAACCAAGGCCCGGATATCTTGATCAAAGCAAGGGTCCTCAGAAGCGTTTGAGCATGGACACAACCCTCCTCCATCTCGTCCGTTGAACTTGAAGAGAAAGTAGAAGATCTGCTTCGACCCCTACTGGTCAAACAGGAGTGCACTGCTCCGGCAGATCTTCAAGCACAATTGGGAGCTTAGAAAAGATGGGGAGGCTTGAGTTGGGAACCTACCACAAGGGAGCCTCTTCCCCTGGTTATCCCACAGCCAGCGGCCGAAGAGGCATTGCAATGAAAATTCAGCTGAACCAACCAAACCAAGAGACAACCTTGAACCGCGAGCAGAGTTGGAGCTTGGTGACTCGTTAATCTACTGACGGCACGAAGGTATATTCTCTTGCCTGCTACGAAACGGACCCAAGCACGTGAGCTTCAACCCTACACTGCCCAAATGCCAGAAACATCCTGGCGGTGAAGCCCCATGACAACTGAAAGGGGCAAGCGTCCTGACCCCGCATGACATGAGGAATATAACAGCAACCGTTGTGTTAGAAGAATTAGCACACAGTAATTAGTGCACATGCCACAATGAAGACATTCTGAAGAATATCATTAGAATCTCTATCAAACTTCATGACTCAGGGGACTCCGTTCATCCATTCATGGATGGAGAAATGAGGAAGAAAATCGCATATGGTCTTTTGTCTACAATTTTCTCATGCACCATCCATTCTGAATAAAGGAATTTTTCTGGGAATGTCAAAGCAGGATCAAAGGCAAATATTTTTTAAGATAGAAGGGTCATTATTTCATAAGGAAACTTTGAAGAGATGAAGTGTTTTTCTGAAGATGATTTGTGATTCCTCCACTATCACAAAGCCCCTTTTTATAGGCTGGAAAAGATAAGGATGGGGCATGAAAGATTCAAGCGTAATTATGACTTGAAATATGAAACGATTCAGCGCAAGAAAAAATATTCTTGGAAAGGTACATGGATTCAACATCAACAAATTAGATGAAGACACGCAGAGTTCTCGAACGATACTACACTTATCCTACAATTCACTGAGCACAGAGGATACACGCCTGCTCTACGAGTTACAACCATTCAGGCGGTACATGCGTAGGACGCAAGGCATACATCCCCCGCCTTAGGGTTTACAGTCTCCTAGTTAGGGATTCGTATATACCACCGCCTTGAATTTAAAGGCCCACAGCCTTATTAGTCTTTGTATTTTACCATAATTAGGACTTGGTAAATCTCAACTATAAATACCCCTCCTTATATTGTATTGTACATCAAGTGATTCACTCCAAATCCGACTATTCTCAAGGAATAATACTACTTACTTTCTTGTTCATAACTTTTCTCTCAATTTACTTAATTTTTCCATCGTTTATACTTTATTTTTTGTAACCCTTTCATAAATTTAATTGTTTAACCTTTCAATCAGGAGTGAGTCGAAAGGACTCAGCAAGTAGGGGTCAAGCAAATAAACCTGTAGCAAACAACTGATAAAGAATGCAATGCATATATCACTCAACTAGTAAGTTATGAAACCATATGTAAAGCAATTCCATTCATTATACCTGAAGAACGTTTTATACATTTTCGCTTTATAAACTGATTTTAGGCTTGTTCACCTTATAAATGAACGTTTTAGGCAATTTTGCCTTATAAATAAACAAATTAAGGCTCGTTTGCATCATAAATAAACGATTTTAGGCTCGTTCGCCTTAGAAATGAACGATTTAGTTCTGTTCGCCTTATAAATGAATATTTTATATATTTTCATATATTTTTGTAAATAGACTAATTTTGCGCTCGTTTCCCTTATCAATGAACGATTTCAAGCTCTTTCGCCTGATACATGAACGATTTAGGTCCGTTCATTTACAAATAAAATTTCTATGTGTTTTCACTTTGTTAGGCTCGTTCATTTTATAAATGAACGTTAGGCTCGTTCGCTTTATGAATGAAATATTTTAGGCTTGTTCACCTTATAAATGAACAGTTCGGGTCCATCCACCTAATAATAATTTTTTTTGGGTTCATCAACCCAACCCACAAATAGGATATACATGCTTATTTCAAGTTGCGTTGGGACGTTTAATGCTTCATGACCAGACCCCTCCTTTGCTTTATCAGTTGACTGGAGCACACTCCAAGATTGCATTCCTGATTTAAAGCATTATGTTTTATCATGGTTTATTGCCAAAAAGACTACATTTTATCCTTACGTTTTATTTAAGTCTACTTTATATTTCTATGGATTGAAGCCTTGTATTGCTTTATTTTCAATCTACCAACAGCCCCGAAGTCATCATGCCTAACAAAGTCGGATTGCTTCGCTAGTTGATTGGAAGACAAGCTTATCATTGATATTGCAACCAGCATCTGCAAGTTTATTTATTAATTATTTATTTTTTACTCTATATATCAAGCCTTATTTGTAGTTACTCGTTTGCCGCTTATCAAGATTTTGCAAGAATTTTAGCTGAATCGCAGCAACACATGGAGTATAATGTGAAACTCTTTCTTAGCAGTGAACGCAAAAAATCCGATGATCCACACTCGAACAAGTAGTCAACCTTATGTCACATTTATGTCAACCCTTGTGTCGTTCTTTGTGTAAACCTATTTTATGCCACCTAAATATCCCAGCATAGTCAAGACCCAGTCCGAGGTTCGCGATAGAAGACAAGATGACTCGTTTATCAAGATGCAGTGGAAGCTATGTCCGTGTAAACTCCTCTTTCTGGGTGTGTTATCGAAAATTTCTTAACTAGGATGATTACAAGCCTCTTTACCCGCGCTTGGGTAGTCGTTATTACGTCATCATTCATTTCAAATTGCATCAAATTATATATGGCCTGATTCTTGTTCAGCCAAAGATATGTAGGCAACTCAGAAATCGGAGTTCGCCATACCCATAAGCTTTGCATTTTAACCCTTTCAATCAAAGTCTTTTGCTTTAGCGTGGTAAAATTGGTTTTCACATCAACTTTCTTTAGCCTGAAAACTCTTTCATCCTTTTAAGTAAAGAGGGGCAGCTGTTAACACCCAATTTTGTCCCGATAATTTCAAAACTAATCTCAAAATGCTTCTTGGTAATTTAGTTACACTAGGTACCTCAATATTGCCTTAATGTCAAGTAGAATTGAGATTCTGGTCCGATTGGTGATTATTTCACAAGAAAGGCAATTTTGCAATTTGGTCATTTTTGCATAATGAGCTATTTTCAGTGAAAATAAATTTTTAACAACTTTACAAAGTTTCATGCATGTTTGTCGCAAAAATTAATTGCATATCTGAGTTTTAAATTGCATTTTATCTTAAAATCGGTAAATTTGCAATAATAGCCTCTATTGCAGCAAAATCTTAATTTTTTTACTCAAATAAAATTCTTGAAATTATTTTAAAACTTAATGAAGTCTAATTATCCTAGAAATATTTTGCTGGGGTTTTATTTTGAACATAGCCAGAAAAAAATTGAGTATTTGGACAAAATGGCCAAAAATGCAAAGAATCCTAAAATCAAACCAACCTATGCAAATCCCTTAACCCAACCGTTGGATTTTCTAACTCGCGGCGCACACCCAAATTTCTCTCCGAAAAACCCTAATTTCCCTAAAATTCTTCCAAATCCCATGGCCCCACTCCCTTCAGCTCATGAATTGTACCAAGAACGAATGGAAAACCACCAGTGGTGTCTATTATCTCAAATCGAACCAAAAAAATCCAACACGGTCCTTTTAGGCGAAACTTCTATAACTTTTGTTCAAATATCAGCTTTGAAAACAACATTCTAGGTTTGATTTGGCTTTTTCACTTTTAATTTTGAATCAACCTTACCCTCTTAGATCCATTAGGGGTCGTTTAGGTATTTTTTCCGAATTGTAAAATCCCCAAATCCTAGAATTTTGTATATAAATAGCTAGTAGAAATCAATTTTTTAAGACAGCCGTGACTAGCAAAAATAGCAGTAATCTTTAGTTTTTGAGCAATATCAAAACTGCTATATTTGTTCTTGTTTTCACTTTTGTCGAAACATGTATTAATCCAAACCTGATGTTACCTCTAATCGAGTGTTTATTATTCTGATCTTTCATCTTAGTTCGCTGCATCGAAACAGCTCGTGTGGCTGTTATTCGGTCTAACCCATTTGCATGGGCCAAAATTGTATTTCTTGGGGGTCAAAGGCGTTGCATTCAAGATCAAGTCAACTTTAGTTTTCTTCGTTTCAATTTTTATCATATTGCATTCTAAGTCACTATCAAGGCTCGACTGAGAGTTTGCCTCGCTCCCGGATTGTATCTTTTAACTATTATCCTCCTTTTTCTCTTTAGAATATTTATGTAAATGACTTGTAGAATAGTTCATTTATGAATAAATATTTGATTACTTGAGTTATTGCTTTACTTTATGTTCGTTTCCGTTAATTTTTGAGTTGTCATTTATTTTAATACAAATTGAGGCCATTCAATCAAAATGTGTGTAAATTAAATCATTTCACAAATAACTTTTAGTTCGATTAATTAGTTTGAGATGATTTTTTTTATAGAAAAAGCGTATAAATAGCACTTGTAAGATATTTTGGAAACCTGTCAGATTAACCGTAGTTGATGAAATTTTGAAAGTGCCTTAAAAACCTTCTGTGAAAATTCGTAAAACCTCTTACTTAGAATCTCTGAAAGACCTTGCCTTTTCAAAATTTGAGTTTGCATACATTTGTTTTAATTATTTAAAATTTGGTTCACTGTTTTTCTTAAATTGGGTGGCGACTCCAAAAACTCCAAATGAGTTAGTCCATTTAGTTGATATTCCGAATTGTACTTTAATAGGTAATTTTTTAGGTTCAACAACATTAAGATGTTTCTGACACCACCAACGTCCTAGCAGAACCAAGGACTCCCTTTTTATATGAATATGCTTTGCAAATTGAAGGAGCAAAGCGAACATGTGGATCAAATACAGGGGGCTCCCCTCTGTGCCGAAGAAGGTCGACGAGGAAAACTTTGCCTAACAACCTTACAAGATAAGCCCTCCGCGCTTTTAATTCCAAAGCAACTCTGACTGCCCAACATACCCAAGTAAGATGGCACCACGAACCCGAGTGATCATGTGGCTGCCCACGTCAAAGCAGTCAAAAGCAATGACTTGACAAAGGAGGAAATTCTGTCAGTACTGGTGAAGAAACTAGGCTCTACTTTTACCAAAGGTGCCTTGACTTGGTATCCTCAACTACCTGAAGTGTCTATCGAGTCATTCACCCAGATGTCAGGTCAGTTCGTAAAGGAGCATTTTGGTACTCAAAAAACGAGAGAAGATGACGAAAGATATTTTTGAGATTAAGCAGGAAGAAGGCAAGTTGCTGAAAGGCTACTTGGAAAGGTTCTAGAAGGAGCGCATGACACTCTCATAGTGAAACCATGGCCTTTGCCAAGAGTCTGAATCCTAAGGGTGCGACACCCATGCAAGAACTACAAAGAAGTTTACAGGAACACACCGCTACGACATGGAATGAGCTACACCATCATTGTAACCACAAGCTGAGGATCAAAATAGATTCAGTAAAGGAGTTTGAGAGGGGCGATAACAGAAGGCATAAGCGTGATTCCTCAGGAGATGTTAGGTCCGAAAATCACAAAAAAAAAAAAAAAAAAAAAAAAAAAAAGAAGTGGATATCATCTAGACATCTTAGGATCATTGGTCAGGCACGACGAACCCCAAAGGTTGGTCTCTCAATGAGATAAAGACCTGATGTGAACCGGGAGAGGACTTTAGCCTCAGTAGTACAAAGATTTTGGTCTCCACGTAAATATAGTCGAGCTGGTGGGGGATCATTCTTGGAGTACCACACAATTCTAAACAAAGCACATCTTAAAGAACTCTTGACTGACAAAGAAAAATAGACATACATATGGGGTAGGGAGTGCGAACTGCTCTATCTGCAACCGGACGTCCAGAGGTCTGTCAACGTGATATTCGGTAGCCTTGGGGCCGCCTAGGGGGTAGCCAAAGTCATGATGAGTTGTGATGCTCAAAAGAAGAAAGAAAGAGGCCATGTATTGGTACGATATTGTTTGATAAAGGCGACACCGAGAGTCTCCTTTTCCCGCACCTCAATGGCTGGGTCGGCACTTTGAGAATAGGCGGTTCACAGGTAAAATACATGCTCATAGACCTTGGGAGTGCCATGAACATCATCAGGCGAGATGATGTACAAGACATGCAACTATTGGACCAGAGGCAGTCCTTCTAAATCACAGTGTGTGATATATCATACAATGCTATAATGGGAAGGCTATCGATACATGAAATGAGAGCCACGCCTTTAACACTCCGCCAAATTGTTAAGTATCCATCTTAATATGAGTAAAAGAAATTTGGGCGGAACAAAGATTGTAGAGAAGCTGCTACATAACCATCGTCTCACAAGCGGCAAACATGGAAACTTAAAATCGACAGAAGCAGTTGGGACCACCTTAAGTTGCCGATATCGCTATTGAGCACAAAGAACTTGAAGAGGTAGACCCCTATGAGATGCCAGACGTCATTTGTGACCTTGACGAGGAAAGGTCTCGAGAGCTACCATAGATGACATGGACTAGCTGATTTTCAACGAAAGTACCCTTGACTAGAAATTTTATGCATTCTTGAAGTTAACAGGCAAACCCAGAGGCGAGCTTTCCAGCCTCCTCCATTTTGGGGCAACAAGTTTTGCTTGGACACATACAGATGTACCAAGAATTTCCACCCAAGTTATCCCACATAAGCTTAACACTGACCAGACCTTCAAAACGGCCAAACAAAAGAAACGATCAATCAATCGCGGGAAAAAACAAGCATTCCTGAAGTAGTGGAGAAACTACTGGATAATGTGTCTATTCGAGAAGTCTACCATCATGATTGGTTCTCTAACGTGGTAGTGGTTCCGAAGAAGAACAACAAATGGAGAATGTGCATAGACTTCACTAACCTACTGACACGACCCGGATTCCAGTTAGGCCGTGCGGGCACCCGACATCCTCCTCTAGACCCGTCGGGCAAACCCTTAACAATTAAATTAAAAAAATAAATATAACAATTCATAAATAAGGACAAAACTTAAAAAAACACATACATACTGATACCTCTAAGCTGTACAAAAGAAATTACAGCTGACTACCCAACAATACTAGGTTTAGGGCTATCCAGACTAGACAACTAAGAGTACAAAAGAAGACAGATACCTCTTGAAGGGAGCAAAATGCAACTGAAATAATAAACGATAACTGGTGGCTGTCCGGAATAAAAGCTGACTCACCCTGACAGCTGAAGTCGTCTTCGCTCCTTCACCACGTGGCGAACTCAATCCTGGAGCGAACCTGCCGAAACAAAATAGATAGACAAGAAATAAACAACAAACAAGGATGAGTCAAAAGGACTCAATAAGTGGGGCAGACTAGCCACCTCAAAGAATAGGATAGCTAGCCAGGGGGAAGAAACAGATAAACCAAATTCCTTCTATTTAAATTATAAAAAGGCAAAGCCAGATAACAACCGGAAACACGTATGAAACCATAACCTCAACCAGGAATACGAGCCAGAAACATATCAACAAATAAGCAATGCACGTATAAGTAGAACAGTAGTTAGGTACCACAAGTATACCCAATGGTATGAAATGAAATGAAATGAAATATGATGCAAAGGGTCACATGTGCCAAATGAATAGAGCAGAATCCTCCTGCTCCGAGGGCGGAATCCTCCTACCCTCAATATGATGCAATGGAGCGGAATCCTCCTGCTACGAGGGCGGAATCCTCCTACCCTCAATATGATGCAATGGAGCGGAATTCTCCTGCTCCGAGGGCGGAATCCTCCTACCGTCAATATGATGCAATGGAGCGGAATCCTCTTGCTCCGAGGGCGGAATCCTTCTACCCTCAATATGTTGCAATGTGATGCAATAATAATCCTTCACCAGCGTGGGACTCTCATCGACAGCCAGAAAGTAGATGCCAACTCACAGCCAGAGTACAAGACTCAGATCCTCATTGCAATACCAACAACATGACTTAATATATAATATACAATGTAAATCCAAAGCTAAGGCGTAATGAGTACACCTATCGGCAGCTACACACGTAAGGAACACGTGGTTGATTATCCACGAGGCCAGGTGCCTCCAAAGAAATGGATATAAACACTTACCTCTTCCAAAAGTTAGCGTTGCTAATCAACAACCGATTTATCCTTAGGTTTCATTGTCAAACGATCCCACTCTATTCAATAAGCAGAAAAATATATCAACTTAGGCTAAAGGCTTCATTCCTCATATCTTAAGGCAATCCGGTTAGGAACCTGATACCCTACGTATACGCAATACGCAGGCCAGGTCTATATACATAGTTCAAAGTCACATAACCAAACCCTAAATAAATTACATTTATATGTTGCCCATAACTCACTGAGTACAAATATATAATCAATTCTATTATCGGGGTCCAGTTGACCCTTTAAACTATTAATTGAACTTATTAATACGATGTCTAATATCCCAATTTTTATCGTCGGAATATATTCAATCACATGTAATAAACTCAAATAATGCATTAAGATCATTACCTGAATGTTTTGGGGTGAAAATTCTATCTTTTCTCCGGCTCTGTTCTCAATTTCGGGCATTTTTCTCTTCTGCGTTTTCTCTTTTGCTTTTTGTTTTTTGGTTCTGCTTCATTCTCGTTTTTTAAGCTTCAAAATGAAGCATAAGGAATATATATCCTTGACCAGCCCCACCGCCATTCCACTTAAATTCCTTTTTCTCCTTTGTCCTTTTTCCTTTTTTTCTTTTATTTTATTTCCTTTTTACTTTTATATTTTCTTTTCTTAATCGAAAATTAAAACAGTACTCTATGATACTCGAAATAATTCCAACTTTTGCATACCAATTATAAAAAATATATGTAACATACTCGCTAAAGCGGATCTCAAATCAAACTCCCGAAACTCAAGATGCGAATTTGAATGAAAAAGGTCAAATTATTTAACTTTCGCCATTTTAGCGGAAACTAGCCGAACAACCTCGAAATTCACTTTTGAAAAATTATAAAAGTCACAAATAATCATACGAACCTAACGACGCTTTCGAATTTCAAATCGGAGCTCGTTCGCCAAAACCGAGCTCGAAAATCTCTTTTTAATATTTATCGACAATAAAAACTGAAACCTTCTTCTGATGCCTACCAAACAAGGTCGGATTTAGCTCAAATTTTACAGACAGGTCCTAATGGACATTATGAAGTTTTTAGAATTATCGGCACGCCAATCGGAGTCCTAACTTCCGAAACGATTGGCCGAGGTCATTTCACCTAAACAAGGATTCCTTGCCCCCACCAAAACTCGATCAGCTGATCCACTCTACGGCAGGGCATAAGATGCTCAGTTTTATGGACGCCTATTCAGGGTACAATCAGATCCTCACTGATCCCGACGATCAAGAGAAGATATCTTTCATCACTGTTCGAGGAACTTCCTACTACCGGGTAATGTTGTTCGAGGTGAAGAATGCGTTGACCACCTATCAGTGGCTAGTTAGTTTTATGTTCAAGGATCAAATAAGAAAAACAATGTAAGTATACATCGACGACATGCTAGTAAAGTCAAAGTTCGCAAGGGACCAAATCAAGTATCTAGAAATAGTGTTTGATATACTGGCCAAGTTAAGGATTAAACTTAACCCTGAAAACTACTCTTTCGGAATATCATCAGGATGTTTCTTTGCTTCATCATTTTAAATCGAGGAATCGAAGCTAACCCTTTGAAGATAAAAATCAATCTAAGGGATACCAAAAGTGTTGAAAAGTGAGGCAGAGGTGAAAAAACTTAATTGCCAAGTCGGCGCGTTAAGTAGGTTTATTTCTTGATCTTCTAAATATTGTCATCAATTCTTTTACATACTAAAGAAGAACAAAGTCTTGAATGGACAAATTAATGCTAACGGGCTCTTCTAGAACTAAAGGAGTATCTGTCAATTTCGCTACTGCTGGACAAACCACGCGAAGGGGAATGACTCTTGCTATATCTAGCAGTATCGAGAGTAGCCGTAAGTGGCTTACTCGCACGCGAGAAGAAACAAGTGCAATATCCCATATAGTCAGGAAGTCCCCACAGGACGCAGAGACTCGCTATTAGCAATTGGAGAAGCTTGAACTAGCCTTGGTCACGGCTGCCGTAAGCTGCACATGTACTTTCAAAGCCACGTGATAGTCGTCGTAATGTCTTTCCACTAAAACCATTCTGCATAGACATGAACTCTCGGAGTGCCTAGCAATGTGGGTTGTCGATCTCAGTAAATACTACATCATCTATTAACCTCGTACGACCATCAAATCTCAAATTTTGCCAAAGGCCTCAAGTATATGTACTCTCGTCGGTCTAAAACAATTGTCCATTTTGGTTTTTATAGACCCTTTAAGAAATCTTATTATGTGTAATAATTGTAGGGTAAATTTACTGTGTTACTGTTTATGTTTCTTCAAACCTTTTAAAAGTTGGAGTAATGGCAAAGGGTAAATCATGAAAGAATGCATCAATTCTTTCTTTGATTATGTAAATGGACAAGTATTATGGACTATTTTGAAAAACCTAAGTGAACAATTATTATAGATCGGAGGGAGTGTTATATTATAATTAAAATTGGGGTAAAACATAACCTATATATACCCAATTAATTTTTTCATTGTAAACACTATGTTTGGATTATTTTAGAATCTTTTTTTTTATTCAAAAAATACAACTCCTAATTATTCGTTTTCTATAATATTTCATTATTGCATGTGAAATTTTTTATAAATTTTATTTTTATGCCTCAAGCTAGTTCTGGGCATAAACAACTGTGACCTGTGGTTTCAATTTGACGGTTTTGAATCGAATCGAGAGGTAATTTTTTATAAAATTTGAGTAGTATAAATGAATGAGTCTGTCTGTTGTCACGTAGCAATAAGTATCTTCTCCCATATTAGCAAGGACGCTGCTAAATGACCATACTCATGTGGACCTAAAATAGTCATACTGGTGAAAATTCCATTAAGTCCTCATTCAGTTTTTGGCTCCAACCACTATTATTTTTCCTCCAATAAGTTTCCCTCCAAAAATATAATAATTTTATATTAGCATGTCCAATTTTTTATAGCCCCAATACATTGAAAAATTAAAATAAATATATAAATACATTATTCTTCATATTTTTATCAATACATTATTCTTAATATTGAATATATGAGTTTAATTTGAATGAGTATCGAATTTAATTATTTTTTTTTCTTGTAGGAGTTTTTCGTGAAATATTTAAATTTTAGATGGAAATATAAGTGACCAATTTTCATTGTAGTTAATTTGTTAATGTTTTGAAATTGAGTTACTCATTCAAATTATGATAATTTAATTGACTACGTAATGAATATATATATATATATACACACACACACACGCCCTATATATTTCAATCTTATTCCTATGCAAATTTTACATACACACCATTTATAAATTTACCTGTACAGAATTATAATTCACATATTTACATACACACCCCTACATAAATAACAAGAATTATATGAGAACTAACAAAAATAGAAAATAAATTTGTTATGGAACTACTACTATATATAAGATATATATTATCAAGAATAAATGCATACATGACATCATTAATCAAACCACCAACTAACTATGCATTGTGTAAAATCATCATAAGTAGAAGTAGAAATAGAAGTAGTTGTTAGTGTGTCTCTCTATTTTTTCTGTTGAACCTCTAAATAATCTTGCTTGCAATGTCAACCAAATTCATTTTAGTCTCACGTTCATATTTTTTGCCTCGTTTGATGGGTCAACAAAGAATAAATTAAATAACATGACGAATGTTGTTGCCTGATGGGTCAACAAACATCTTAGAAATCGAAGGTAATGACGTAATTAAGTACAGTTGGAGTGAACCCGTTGACAAATGAAAAATTCCAGCATAATAGCAACTACTATGACATTGTAAGTGAAGGTTATGAGTTCGAACCTGGCAAAAGTGTACCATTTAACCTATTTTTTTAATTACTTCGTATTTAATTACTCTTGCTATGTAAAGAAGTTTTTTATATCTTATATATGTTATCACCGATAATAATGAACTTTGATTTTCCTTATTTGATCCTTCAATTTTCGCTGTGTAGCTAAATTTCTTATATCTTTTATATGTTATTACTGCTAGTAATGACTTTTGGTTTGACTTATATGATCCTTCAATCACTGATAATAATGAATAATTGAAGGCACTTTGGGGGACATACAACTATATATAATAACATATACATATAATATTTTCAATAAAGTTAGGGTCTATTTTCCTCTAAAGGACATAATTTTTTTGGTCAAACAATAGAAATTTTTTTCAGCTAAATTAATAAGGACATATCTTGGTTTCAGTTTCAATTTGTCATGACTAAAATTATTATTTCGAGCTTGAAATAATATATTTTTTTGTTATTTTTAAGCTAATGACAATTTATATTAACTTTCAATTTTGAGTTATTTTATTTAATTATTTAAATGTAATTAAGATAAATATGGAAAATTTATATTGAGTGCTTCGCACGTATGCGTACTTATACATACATGAGTTAAATATAAGATTTTTCTCTATAAGCCATGGTGGGATTCGACTAAAAAAGTTTTAACTTTCTGAACAAAAAAATATTTTACTTTCCAAAAGATGGATTTCAACTTGTAAATGTAAAAAATGATCAAACTGAAAAACTTTTATAAAATAGCTTTTAGCCTCTTTTTGTTCCTTAAGAAAATACTTATTTTAGACATTAAGTTGAAAGAAGTTTTTGTTCTAACACTTTACAAAACTCTTTTTAAAATTTTTTATACTTAAAAGTGACGTATTAGAAAGAAAAAAGTACAAAAATAATAATCATGAAATTAAAATTTCGTATATCTAAGGAGAGTATGAAATATGCACTAAGTATAAGTTTTTTTTTTATTTTACAAAAAAAAAATAAGAAAATTATAAGTTGGTGTTCAAATTTTTGAGAAGATATAATTATAAAAAATATTAGGGTTAGAGAAAAATATTTTTTTTTAATACAATCTTTGGATTGGAAATGTAAACATAATTAACTACAAAAAGAGAGAATGAAATTTAAATGCATTGAGAATGTAACATAATTAACTACAAAGAGGGAGAGAATGAAATTTAAAATTTAAATTTTTATTTTCACGAAGGGTATAAGGGTACAAAAAAACGTAAAAAAAATCCATTATACCCAAATCTCCTAGTGAAATGACTTAATTACCATGCTATTAGTGTCAAAAAAGTATGGCCACATCTCATTTTCCTGTATATAGTTCCAATAGCACGTTGACGGTGCAGATTTAATAGTTCCAGTAGCAATTTCTTGGATACCAGCATTAAATGCATATTAGAACTCCACCTACTACGTTAATTTTTCCTTTTTTAGCTACAAGCCTCCAAAATTTATTTGGTCAAAGTCTATTTGGAATTCATCGACGGTTTAATGAGCTAGCCGACAACTAACTAGATTTCCTACATTTGTATTAATGTCTGAAGTAACGTAGGGGAATAGTTCCAATAGCACAATTTACTATGTGGTCAACTTCTCGACTAAAACAATTTTTAATTTCCCATCGACCCATAGCATTAAATGTCTGAAGTAACGTAGGGGAATAGTTCTTTCACAATAATTGATGATTTTCTTTTGCCAAAAATATAATTGGCCACACTAATTGTGGCCCAAACGTTCTAAATGAGGTCATTATAGTAATTTCATACATTTTTTTTAATTAGTTCGTTAATTTTGTTTCATTTCTACTCCTGATTTTAGCTTAATTTTGAATAGTTTGTTTAACTCTCTCTCATAATCTTAATTCCATGTCAATTCTCAAAACACTTTCACATCCACACATGCACTTGATTATTTTCCATAAAGTAATTAATGATAAAAGGTATACCATAAAAATACATACAGAATATATACGAAATACATACTGTACTAAACTTCTTGACTAAACCGTTTTTTAGTTTGAAAGTTCTCAAAACTAGTCAGCCCACGGTAAAATATGAACTGACATAGTCCAAGTTTTGCTTAAATATTCTGTAGTCGCACAACCATAATATTAGGGAATGCCGTATACTAGAAAGATATGCAACAGAAGCATGATTAAATTGTGACAAATTAAATTTGTATAGTATTAGGTTATACTATGAGGTATACCAGCCTAGGTATATCGTTTACCATTGGATTATACCGCAGTTATGAAATAAAATATTTATAGCTAGATCGCCCGTACGAATAAATATTTTTAAATAGAGCTATTTTAAATTTAAAATAAAAGTCTCTGACATAAAAAATAAAAATCCCTAAATTTACCATCGACGCATAGCAATTGCTGGGCTATCTACCAGCATTAAATGCTAGCTTGCCAACTAACTAGATTTCCTACA
Source organism: Petunia axillaris subsp. axillaris (assembly GCA_029990575.1). Taxonomy (NCBI): domain Eukaryota; kingdom Viridiplantae; phylum Streptophyta; class Magnoliopsida; order Solanales; family Solanaceae; genus Petunia; species Petunia axillaris. The sequence continues at coordinate 47,367,174 of JARKNS010000002.1, read as the reverse complement.
TTTGTATTAATGTCTTAAGTAACGCAGGGGAATAGTTTCACAATAATTGATGATTTTGATTTAAAAAAGGTCTTTTAACCACACTCATTTTGGCCACAATGGCACTAATAGGGTTAAAATGGTAAATTATAATTAAATCTAGGTCATTTATAGGATTAAGTAAAATACACAGATTATAAATGGCTTAATACATATTTTACCCATCGAACTTGTCCCAAAATACCCTCGACACACCACTACTACACGGGCGTTTTTTGACACACAAACCTTTCACGAAGTGTAACTATTACACACCTCATTTGATGAGTTGGTATTAAAGAGTATAACGTCCCAAAACGCGCTGGCCACGTGGATGATAAGTCAGCAACACAGTCAGCTACACCTAATAAAATGTGGCCCCCCTTTAATTTCACCCTACCCATTTTATTTTAACCCGAACCCATGTAAAAACCCGACCCAACTACTAGCCTATATATTGTTTTAACCCTAAATTGGTCCCCCCATATTCCCAAATTTACCGCGGCTAAGACGAAAAGGAACAATTCTTAAAAGTTTGGCCTGATAACAACAAGACGAAGGAATCTTTGCATGGTGCAACGAGTGTAGGTAAGTTATTCCTTATAATGCACACGTTTATCTAAGTATTTGTCGTGTTTAGTGTAAAGAACTGAACTTGTTAACAACTTTCTAGGGTTTTGTTGTCTTTTATGTAAAAGGGAGTAAATTTAGGGTTATTGTTTATTGTTTGCCTCTATTTGTGTGTAAAAATAGGGTTATTTTATTGAATCTGAATATTTTTTAATTTATTTTTCAGTGTGAACATGTCATTTAAAATTATTTCTTTGAGGTTTCATCATGGGGGTGAGTTAATTAAAGGAGTTGGGGCTCACTGATGTTGCTGAGTTGTACATATGTCCACGAGATAGAACTGATCTATTGGTAAATGTTGTGACTGATAGGGACATTTTAGGCATTTCCAACTCACTAGAAAATGGTGATACCCTAGAAATTTATGTCACACATGCTGCCCCTTTAGCAGTTATTTATGAGAGTGATACTGGTGTAGTTGGTGATAACAATAGTACTAGGAGCAGAAGGCTAGTAAATGCAAGAGATATAGCAGTTGATGAATCAAACTCTGATGAGCTTCAAACTAGTGAGGATGAACATGTTGATGCACTTGATACTAGTTCTAGTTCTGAGAGTGAGGGGCTAGGTGGAATAACCCCACTTGGTGGAATTAAGCCGGTAGGTGGAGTTAAACCGGCTGATGGAGCTAAGTAAGTTGGTGGCACTAAACCAGTTGGTGGAATTGGCGTTCTACCACTAAGTGAAGTGACTCCAGTTGATGGGTCAAGAGTTGGGATTGTGGTGTTATGAGAGTTATTAGTATTTTCCATTGATAAGAATCAACAAAGATTGAAAAGCTTGAAACGCAACCTTGGAAACAAACGTTATTACTAGTTCCCCACAGACGACGCCAATTTGTGTTGGCCTCTGATTTGGACAGTAAATCGATTTTTTTTTTTTTGGTTAATAAGCATTTGTTCGTATCAAAGTTGTAAAATAACAAGAAATACGGTAAGAAAATCGAACAATAGTAATGAACCAAAGATAAGTGTTTTGAATTATTTTCTGAATGGCTTTCCATAATTACAGAGTGACTATTTATATCTTACAAAGGTGAAAAAGAAATAAATACAATTAATTACTATTATTCCACGTTCAATCATGGCAAGCCCATGATCTTTCTTTCTTAATACGGCAGTAATGGGTAACGGTTACGAAGTTAACTTCACCAAAGAATAACAGCTTCCCCGAGAGTTCCATCAACCGCCTTGGGGAACCAAGCCTCCGCATGCCCGAGGCATAGATTTCATCAAGACTTGCCGATGTATTTTGCCCTCAATTTATCTCGAGGAGTCAACTCAACAGGTATCTGTTGAAACTTGCCTCGGGCTTTGGGCTCAAGGCTCGGCTGATTTATTACCCAATACAGAAAATATTTCTCAGAATCTTTAATCCAATCAAACATGGAAAATTTTGACCCCTTAATTTTTTAGGAAGAAAGATCGTTATGAAATATTGAAAGAATACCCTAATGGCTAAAGAAGATAATTTATTCAAAACTTGGCTATTTTTAGGTCAAGCTAAAAGTTACTGAACGCATAACGTAAAATTTCTATATTTATTCTTTTTCTCAATAGGACTTTGTATTTTGACGGAACAACTCAAATTTTATAAGAGTACTCCAAAAGAAAATTGTCTTCACAAAAACTTCGCCATACAATTTATAAATTAGAAAGGAACAAAACCGGTATGGCTAATTAAAGTAGTACATTATAATGTTCCAACAAATATTACTTGAAGACTCTCCGAGACAGCCATTTTCTTAATTTTCGTGGTTCAATGTCTGGAGTAAAATGGATATAAATACTTCTTCTATTTCAATTAAGCTAGCCACATTTTCTTATTAGCTGGTTCCAAAGAGTGACATTTTTCTAAATTTGAAATGAAGTTAGTTTCAAAATTTCTAGTTCACCTTTTATAATCAAACAAAGATTCATGATTTTTCATATGTATAAAAATCTTTAGTTCTTTCTTAAACTTCTTGTCGGGTCAATTCAAACTATGATGCGTAAAATGGAACAGAAACAATATTTCCTTATGATAATTAGGTAGTACTACTTTTAGAAATAAAGACATAATTTCCTTATTTAGTTTTTTAGAAAAAAATAATATAATTTATAAGTATTAAACTAATTTAATTACGAACTCTTTATTTTATCCTTAGTGATATAATTTCTAGCTACAAAAATAAATATGGTACTCTAGATCATATGTTGAAGATACTTTCATTTTCTTTCTTAAATTTTGTTTCAACTCAAATTATGACTTATAAATTGAAACAGTTAGATTACTTTTTTTTCTTTTAATAACAATGGTGTTAGGTTGAATAATACACACTTTTTTAATCTGCTACATTGTCATTGTGAGATATTACGCCTTTCCGTTCACTTTGTTTGATGTTTTTATTTTTTGTTGACACATATTAAAGAAATCACATCTTTAGTATTAATTAACAATACAACTGATTATATTAATCTTTATTCAAGATGCATTTACCTAAAATTTTGTTTGAAGTCACTTATTAGTAAAGGTAATATTTTGAAAAAACTAATTAATACCTTCTTTGCTTCTGGAAACATCAAACAATATGAAAAAAAGGATTAAGCAACAGGTAGTGGACGTGAGGGAGTAAGAAGTTAGATTTCCTTGGAAAGAGCACTAATTTAAAGACCATGTCCAAGCTTAGGACAGTAACATAAATAAATATTTTACTACTTTCGATGATTTTGAATACTTACGTTATATCAAAAAAAAAGTTTATCTCGATTTTTGATAGATACGAAGTATTTTGTCCCACGGCTAAACAACATCATAAAAGATTCCCGGTAATGAATTACCAAATTTATACTCACTTTGTACTATTTTAGTAGTTCCTTCACCAAAATATGTAAGTCCCAAATTAATTGTTTTTTTATGATTTCATGACTAAATTTTGTTAGTTCTTTTCAACAATTTCCTTTATAATTAACGATTCTAAAAAAAAGTAATTTATAGTCAAATATTAAATTGTGTATATATACTCTATTTATTAATTTTATTAATGAACGTAAAAAAATTAAACAGGACAACTAAAATGGGATTGTAGGAGTAATTTCAACCACTGCTGCTCTGAAGATAAGCTGAACGTGACACCTAAAATTGGACTGAAGGGTAATTTCAACTAGTGCTGCTTTGAGATTAAAAAAACTGATGCTGAATAGCACGTCACAAGAAAACAAAATCATCAATTATTGTGAAAGATTCCCCTACGTACTTTAGACATTTATGAAAATGCAGGAAGTCTAATTAGACTTCGATTCTTGTAACTAAAAAAAGGAAATTACTATTTCTAATAAGCATTTAATGCAGGTACATAGCCAAGCTAATGCTATGGGTCGAAAGGAAATTAAAAACTGTTGTCGAGAAGTTGACCACACAGTAAACGTGCTATTGGAACTATTCCCCTACCTTACTTCAGACACTAATACAAATACAATTATACAAATGTAAGAAATCTAGTTAGTTGTCTGCTAGTAGCTGATTAAACCGTCCATGAAACCACAGGTCATAGTTATATGCATAAAACTTGCTTGATAGGTACAAAAATTAAATATATAAAAAATGTCACAGGCAATAATAAAATATTAAAGAAAATGAATAATTAGGACTTGTATTCATTGGATAAAAAAGACGGATTCTAGACAAATCCCAGCATAGTGTTTACAATGAGAGAATTAATGGGGTATAGATAGGCTAGGTTTTACCCCGATTCTGTTTATAACATAATATATATACATAAGGCCTTTGGCTAAACATGAGATTTGATGGCCGTACAAGGCAAATGTATGATGTAATATTCACCGAGTTCGACGACCATCTTTGCTAGGCACCCCGAGAGCTCAGGTCTATGCAGAATGGTTTTCAGTAGGAAAGACAATACGACGACTATTGTGTGGCTTTAACAGTACAAGCGTAGCTTATTGCAGCCGTGACCAAGGCCAGTGCAAGCTTCTCCAATTTCTGATAGCGAGTCTCTACGTCCTGTAGGGACTTGTTGACGTAGTATATGGGAGATTCCGCTCCTTTCTCCTCGCGTTCGAGTATGGCACTTAGGGCTACTTTGTATACTGCCAGGTATAGCACGAGTCGTTCCCCTTCGCATGGCTTGGCCAACTGTAGCGAATTTAAAAGATATTCCTTTAGATCGCGAAGCGCCCGTCAGCATTAATTTATCCATTCGAAGCCTTTGTTCTTCTTCAGTACATAGAAGAATTGATGACAATGTTCGGAGGATTGAGAAATGAACCTAATTAGCGCGGCGACTCGACCGTTATGTTTTTTCACCTCTGCCTCACTTTTCAAAACTTCTCGTACACTACAAGAATTTGCATCTGTAGCTACAGATTCTTGGCTACAAATTTGAATATCATGGCTAATACCTGACAATAGCCGCAAAATTTAGAGTTTCGTCGCTATTCGCAAATTCGTAAAATTTCTTAGCCACAAATATTAAATTGGCAAAGCTAATTCCTTTTTTTTTTTTTTTTTGCTACTAGCTAGGTCTCGTGGCAGAAACTACCTAAATAGATACAAATTTATTGATACACTAAAACTTTGTAGCAAATTATTATTTTAGTCAAGCGATTGAAGTTATTGTTGCAGTAATAATCTTTTAGCCACAATAAATTATTTGAAGCAAAATATTATAGCTAATATAACTTTTTTGCTACATATTATAAAAATCGTAGCAATAGCTGGCTCAGTAGCGACAATTAATTACTGTGGAAAAAATGATGTATCCATGATTTTATAGCTACAATAAGTTTTATAGCTAATTATAAGTTTTCACTATTCATTAAAAATCACGGTAGGAATAGTACTCTTTTAGCTATGATGTATTACTTGAATATAATTTTATAGCAAGAAGAATGATTTTGCTTCAATTTACAAGACTCGTAGCAAATATCGGGGCTTAATACCTAGATTGACTTGTCTTTGACAATATTATTTATCTACGATCTCATAGCTAAAATAGATCATTGTAGCTAATAATATTTATTTTGTCATTCACTTGAAGTTAGCATATAAATAGTGATATTTTTGGTTGAATATTTTATCCAGATACTACGAAAATCATGACAAGAGTTGAGCAAATTTTTTTATAAACTTTAAATATAAATAAATATACTTATAAAAGATAAAATCAATTTTGTACCTAATTACTTTATCCATAATAATACCACAAAGAATTAAGAGATTTAATAATTGCGGAAATATTTATGTACATGTACTTGCTAAAAAATAACTAGTTTTTATATAGCTATAATTGATTACATAAATAAATTGTTATAGGACATCACCAAATCAATACTTCAATTGAAGACCAATTCATAAAATAATCATACAAAGGAAACAAGATTTATTAAATAATCGAACGTGAGAAATAATAATTACTTACTCTATTATAGAATTAGAATGTGAAGAGCAGTGCCACAGAAAGAAAGATGTAGAGATACAAGTTTTGCAACATTCAAAAAATTTCTAACAATTTAGAAAAAGAAACCACATAGGCTAAAAAGAAACCACTTGATTTTTGCTTCAAGTTATAAAAAATCAGTGGCAATAATTTGCTTATAGTAAAATTTTTCATGACTATAATTAGAAATTTTTATCATGCACATGCAGTAAAAATATTTTTAGTCACACTTAATTAGTTGTAACAAAATTCATAATAGTCTGATAAAATTATCATGAAAAGTATATTATAAAAAAAATTGATGAGAAATATGAGTTAAAAAATATAAAAGTTAGATTTTTCATGGAAGATTAACAAATAGTAACTATATAATAAATTGATGAATCTATTTAGTTTGGAATAAAAATGATGCCAAAAAATATTTAATAATAGATCATTTGTATATTTGTGATATCCAAGCTTATCAACTAACGTCTTGTACTTCTAACTTATATTTTATTGACATTTTTACGCTAATTGACATACTAACCCATTTAATTACAAAAAATACTGATATTTTTAAATAATTACCCTATATACTGACACTTTTTCACATTTTACAAAATATACAATTTCTCATTTCCTTTCTTCCCTCTCTACCCAAAACCCTAACTTCTCCCTCTCTCTTTCTCTCCTCTCTCCACCCACCCCACCCCGCCGTCACTCCCTCCCCCATGCCTCTGCTCCGCCGTCGCTGCCACTGCGTGGCTCCACCACGGCGATTGGAGCAGATCTGCTCTTCTTTTTTCATCTTCTCCTCTTTTTTTTTCATTTTCTACGTGTATATGTGTGTATTTTTATGTATACACATGTATTTTATTAATACAAGTTCAGATCTGCTTCTCCTTCTTCTTTTTTGCATTTGAATATACACATTCAAATTCAGATCTGCAAGTGTATGTATCTGTATGTTCGTGTATATACATGTAATATTTTTCAGCACACAAGTGTATGTACGTGTATATCACTGTATGAACGTGTATATCTGAGCATCTATTTGTATTTTTTGTATGTATTTTTGTGTGTATGTCAAGTAATAAATGTCAAACACATAAATTTGTATGTTTCGTTTGTAGATCTATAGATTCGTGTATGTATGTGTGTGTTTAGTATATGTATAACACAATTTTTTTTGTGTATTTACATGTATTTTTTTTTATATGTATTTTTCAACTTTAATTTTTTTAAAAAAAATCAATGTTTATATGTGTATTTCATTTTTCAGATTCAAAAAAAAAAAAAAAAAAAAAAAAAACTGGTGGTGACTTGGGGTGGTAGCAGTAGGAAGAAGGAGGAACCCTAATTTATTAGTTTTGTTGATTTTTGTATATAATGTGTAAAAAAATGTTGGTATTTTTGTAAAATGGAATAATGTTGGTATTTTTTATAATTTTGATGTTAGGATTGTATATATTTGTAAATATCCCTATTTTATTTTATTAAATTATTTTAATTTTATTGGTCATAAAAATGTGTATGTAAAAATTAAATTTTATTATACAACCAAAAAATTATCCCCTCAATTGCATTTATCTTCACAAGGTTAGCTTCGATCCTTGTTTCGAAAGGATGAAGCATAGAAACATCCAAACAATATTCCGAAAGAGCAATTTTCGGGGTTAAATTTCATGCCGAACTTGTCCAGTATATCAATTCATTTCTAGTTCTTGATATGGCCCCTTGCAGACTCTGACTTTACCAGTATGTCATCGATATATACTTTTATTTTTTTTTCAGATCTGATCCTTGAACATCAAACTGACCAGCCAGTGATAGGTGGCCCCGACATTCTTCAGCTTGAACGACATTACCCGGTAGTAGAAAGTCCCCCGAACAGTGATGAACGATGTCTTCTCTTGATTGTCGGGGTATGTAAGGATCTGATTGTACCCCGAATAGGCGTCCAAAAAATTAAGCATCTTGTGCATTGTCGTAGAGTGTATGAGCTGATCGATGTTTGGCAGGAGGAAGGGATCCTACGGACATACCTTGTTTAGGTTAATGAAGTCTATGCACATTCTCGATTTTTTGTTCTTCTTTGGAACAACTACTTCGAGTCTACATGATTCTTTTCGCAATTGGTCAGTCATTTATTTAGTTTGACCATTTTGAAGGTCGGGTGCATGTTAAGCTTATGCGTGATCACTTGGGTAGGAATTCCTAGCATATCCATATGCTTATGCCTAAAATTTACTTAAAGGTTAAATAGAATTTGTAAAAGGGTCAAAATCAATATAGTAAATACGGAGGAAAAGTAATAAATAGAGAGATAAGCAAAGAAATAAATAGCAGTATTCCTTGAGAATAGTCAAATTCTGTGTGAATTGCTTGATATACATTACAATGGAATGAAATTATATATAGCTACAAGTTTACCCAGACCTAATTATAGTAAAATACAAAGACTAATAAGGCCGTCGGCTTGTTTACTCAAGGCAGTGGTATATACTAACCCTAGCTAGGAGACCGTAAATCCTAAGGCGGCGGGACGTATGACTTACATTCCAGGGCCCGTGCCTGCTGAGAGGCAGTGGCTAGGGCAGAAGGTGTGTATCCTCTGCACCCGGTGACTTGTAGGCTAAGTTTAATCTTCGCTAGTTGAACTCGTATCCCCGTAATTATAGGTGGTGTATTTTTACCTATACTGTCGCTCCCCCACTTGCTTAGTGCTGACATAAGCGCTCAGGAAGTGCAAGAGGTATGCAAAAGAGATGTATGAAGGATATCTTACTGGCTCCTAAAAACTCGCAGTCTCTTTGACCGAGACAGACGCTTAATATCTTCTATAATACCATGTGTCTTCATCTGATTGGCTTCCATCGATTCCATGTACCTTTCCCATAATCACCTTTTACTGTGCCGAATCATTTCGTATCTCCATGCCATAATTATATTGACCATTTTCGGCTCCATGTTTATCTCAATCCGCCTATAAAAGGGCTTCACAATAGATGTAAATCACAAAGTTTTTCAGAAAACACCTTGTCTTCCTTGAAATTTCTTTATGAGAGAACAACTCCACTTCTTCTGAAAAATGTTTTCTGTTGACCCTGATTTGATATTCGCGGAACAACTTCTTCATTCGGAATGGATGATGTTTGAGAAAACTGAAAATAACGAGGCACCCTTCATCTTCTTCCTTCGCTTCTCCATCCATAAAGAAATGAACATAGTCCCCCGAGTCATAAAGTTGATAGGGATCCTAATGACATCATCCCGAATGTCTTCTTTATGAAATGTGCACTGATTACGGAGCGCACATTTTCTAACACAACGGTTTCTGTATAGGTTCCCAGCTCTAACCCTCTCCAATTCAATGAGTTCCTAATTGTGCTCGAAGATCGCTGGGGTTTTGCACTCCCGTTTGACCAGTAGTGGTTGAAGTGAATCTTCGAGCTCCTTCATCATGATGAGATAAGGGATCGTCTGTGCTGAGATGCTTCCAAAGTTCTTTGCTTAGGACGGAATGCGTTAATTCATGCACGGGCATTAGTGGTATCAGTGGCTGCGTTCTAAAAAGAATGCTCGAGCCGACATATCTTCTGGTAGGAGCTTTAATTTTGGCTAAGGTGTTTGGACCATGCAGAATTTCAAAAAAGCTTTTTATTCTCGATCCCTTGAGACAATTCAATTCCTTAAGAACACTTGTAATGAACTATTGTATTCGAAAGAACTTGATTATATGTTGTAGCCTACATACCTTTGATATTAATGGAAACGTGGGTTTATCAATATTTTTTTCTTACTTGCTAGAGTAGTACTTCCTATGCCAAGTGATAGATGTCTCTTCTGCGCTCTTTAAGGCAATATCTTCCCGACAGTGTTGCCCCGTGCTTGGCGAAGGGTTGGTTTCTGAGAGGCTTTAAAGTGCTCTCCGGATATCCTTTGTTGGCTGGTATTGGACCCAGATGCATGGCCTATGGGCTGCTAACAATCCAGTGATATAGCTCTCCATTGATCAGGCAATATTGTTATGCCTCCCTTCGCAGTTTTCTGCTTTCTTCTTTGTCTTCAGGGAGCATTCCCTTTTCCAAGTATTCAATTAGTTCATGACGCCGATTCAAGACGAGTCTTGTGGTGAGAACTTCAAGGTTCATCAGGTCCAGGTGAGTTAGCTCAATCACCTTCTTTGAGCTGCCTGAACTTGTATCTACATCGGCCACTGAACTAGATAGCACATTAGCCCATATATCCTCCTTTTTATGAATAAACTTCCATTGTGAAATTTTTTCAGAAGGGCCTCTACTTTGGCTAAGCGTTTCGGTGCACAGATGTCTTTAACTGACGACTCTGTTTATCTGATTAACCACCAACTGAGAGTCGCTGTAGAGAATAATCTCCTGTTCAACAATATGTAAGCTAAGTCTAGGGCTTGAATTACAGCTTTATATTCTGCCTCGTTGTGCTAGATAACGAGCATCTTGCAGCCTTGCAAAAAATCTGCCCGGTTGATGATTAGGTCGAGGTTGCCTCCTCTGTTAACTGATGCTACATCCATGTGGATTATACATTCTCTGAGACTGAATCCTTCTATGGTCTTTATCATCCTCTCAGCTTCCGATATCAGTTCTATGCTAAAATCTTTAGCGAAGTCTGCTAGAGCCTGAGATTTGATGGCTATGCGCGGCTGATAAATTATATCATATTCTTCCAATTTAATGGACAATTCTGTCAACTACCTTTAGAGTCCGGGCTTAGACAGAATGATCCATAGCAGAATAGAGGAGACCACAATAACCGCATAATTCAAAAAATACAACTGTACCTCTCGTGTGGCCATAACCACCGCTGATATTAACTATTTTCAGGGCAGAAGATGTGCTTATACACCCACGACTGACTTACTGGCATATCGTACGATGAGCTGTACTCTGCTTTCCTCTCGTGTAAGGACCACGTTTGATGCCACCTCTGAAACCTTGACGTAGAGCAAGAGGTGCTCCCCCTGAACGGGCTCGGTCACTGTCGGGGGTCCTCTGAGGTTGCTCTTCATCCGTGTTGGCGCTCGACAGCAGAGCATTGGCCATTCAGGGTCTTCATGCTTCACCAGTACTTTAAAAAGTTAGCACCACAGATATGCAGATTAGGGGATCAGATCACTCATCGCGGAGATTCTCTCTCTAAGGACTGCTATTTCAGTTCTTACTCTTCACTCAATTGATGTATCCCATTTCGGCTAACTTCCGATCACGTTTACTTCTACCTTTAGACTTGCACCAGTATCCGCATTGGGTGCAAAACTTTCTGTCAGTAAGGACTGCTCACCTCGTACTTCTCTTATTTAGATTGGGGCCGGGAGAAACTTCTCTAGGAATGTTTTTCTTTTCTATATCTTCCCGTGATCTGTTTGATACAGAATTCTTCCTTTTATTCTTCTTCCACTACCTTCTGATTCCATAATAGGGCTACCTTCTCGCTTTCTCAGCGTTTTGTTGCAGGAATCTATAGATGGTACATGTTCGAGGCGCAGATTTTTGTTGTACTACCGATGAAGGGCATCCCATATTGTTACCGTGGGTTGAGTAAGAATTCATTGCAACTCTCGAATAGCTAACGAACCCAAGGAGTTCAGGCTCTTACCGAAGGCTACCACTGCAATACTGTTGGGAACTGGAGGAAGCTCTTTGCGTTCCCTCTGAAACTTTTCCAAGTAATCTTTCAGCATTTCACTATCATGCAGACGGATTTCGAAGATATCCTCCATGCGTTCTCTCATTTTCGGGCTTCAAAGTGTGCTTTCCTGAAGAGATCCTGCATCTGAGTGAATGATTCAATCGACCCCAATGGTAGCTGGGTTTACCATGTGAGGGCACTTTCGGTCAGGGTTGAGTCGAAACTCTTCACTAGATCAGATTGATTTTCTTCTTATGTTATCTTATTATTTTTTATGGTCCTGTAATAGGCAGCAATGTGCTCATCTGGGTAAGTGGCTCCATCGTATTTAAGGTTATCGGATAGGCGAAAGCATTTAGGTACGTAGACTGGTGCAGCGCTCGCTTTGTATGCATGCTTGAAGAACTTTTGCTCATCTACGGTGGTAATTGGGGGTGGAGCACCCGGTACATTACCAATCCGATCGTAGATGACTTTCAGCTTTTTCAGGATGTCTTGAATGACAGGTGTTCCTTAAATACTTTAATTACTGGCCAATGTAGAGCTTACTGGAGCGGTCTCCATATCAATCCTTGTTTGGGAACGGAGGCTGGTGAATCAGTAATGGGAGTAGGTCCTCGTGGAGACGCTGGAGTCTGGAACGAACCTGCGAAGATCGCTCATAGTTTCTTAGCCATGCTTTCGTCCAGGTTGGCCGAGGTTTACTCTGCTCGCTTCGCCTAAGTTGTGACTATCAACCACCTCAACCGTGTCAGCAGTTTTCTTTCCAACATCGTTATTGTCGTTCGACATGGTGATGCTTTTCCTTCGTAAGAACCTATAATTTTTTTTATCCCTACGATGGGCACAAATCTGTTTATGCCTAAAATTTGCTTAAAGGTTGAACATATAGAATTTATAATAGTGTCACAAGCAATATAGTAAATACGGAGGAAAAGTAATAAACATAGAGATAAGCAAAGAAATAAAGTTATATTCCTTGAGAATAGTCTAATTCTGTATGAATCGCTTGATGTACAATCCAACAGAAGGAAGGGTATAAATAGCTATAAGTTTACCCAGTCCTAAATATGGTAAAATACAAAGATTAGTAAGGTCATGGGCCTGTTTACTCAACGGGTTGGTGTATGCTAACCGCAGCTAGGAGACCGTAAACCCTAAGGCAGAGGGAGTATGCCTTACGTTCCAGGGTCCGTGCCTGCTGAGAGGCCATGGCTTGTGGAGCAAGCGTGTATCCTCTGGGCCCGGTGACTTGTAGACTACGTCTAGTCTTCGCTAGTTGGACTAGTATCTCCATAATCATAGGTGGTGCATTTTTACCCACACAGTCTGTCCTCCCCCCCCCCCCCCCACTTGCTTAGTCCTAATTATGATAAAATACAATGAGTATAGACCGTGGGGCTGTTTACTGAAGGCGGTGATAATAGTTAACCTTAACTAGGAGAATGTGAACCTTAAGGTGGCAGTATGTATGCCTTACATCCCAAGGCCCGTGCAGCAGGCGTATATCCTCAACGCATGGTAACTTGTAGAGTAAGTCTTGTCTTTGCCTGCTAGACTCGTATCCCTGTAGTCATAGGTGGCGTATTTTAATCGACATAGTCAGTGCCCCCACTTGCTGAATGCTAATTTAAGCGGTCAGGAAGTGAAAGAGGTACGCAAAAGAGATATGTGAAAGGATGCCTCACTAACTCCTTGAAACTTGCAGTCTCTTTGATCGAAATAGATGCTTGGTTGCTTCTAGAGTTCCACACGTCTTCCTCTGATTGGCTTTCTTTGATTTTTTGCACCTTTCCCGTAACTGCTTTTTCTATGCCAAATCATTTTGTATCCCTGGTCATAATTACTTTTGACCTCTTCGTGCTCCATCCTTATCTTTTACCGCCTATAAAAAGGGCTTCTTGGCAGATGTTGATCACAAGCTTTCCCAAAGACACATTTTCTCCTTCAAAAACTTCCCTTTGTAAGAAAATAACCCAACTTTTGCTTCTAAATATTTATTTTTGATCCTGGCTCCAGATTCTTAAAACATCTTCTTTACGCATAGTGGATGGTGTATGAGAATTCTAAAAGTAAAGAAGCACTCATTGTCTTTTTTTTTCTGCCCTTCCATTCAGGCTGAGATGGGCGGATTCCCCCAAGTCATGGAACTTGATCGAGATCCCAATGATATTCTTTGGGATGTCTTCTTTGTGGCATGTGCACTGATTACAGTGCACTCATTTTCTAATGTAGTGGTTATTGTGATATTTCTCTTGTCATACGAAGGTCTTGTAATGCCTCTACATTTTACCACTCTCTAGTTCTCTTGGTGATGTGTTGATGTAATAAGGTTTAACGACTTCTCCCTCTATTTCAAGTGGTCAATCTTCAACCTTTTTCCAAAGCCCTTGCATTCTCAGGGCGGTCGTGTACCTCTACCCTTGTCTCAGTTTTGTGGTTACATCAGCTTTCAATTGTTAGGAGAGGAAGGATGATCTGACACTCCCACGGTAGCTGGTTGTTGAATATAGCTTTCTCTCCATTTGATACAAACTGAAACTTCAAGGATGTGTTCATGCTCCTGCCCTGTTCTACTGAGGGATTCCTCCATTTGGTTGATTTGCAGCGCCCGTATGTTAGCGACATGCTGATGTTGTTGCTCGGGGTGTTATGTTGGTAATGTCCCCTTTTGCACACCGATGGAATGCACTGACACACCTGCTAGTAAGGAGTTTCAATTCTAGATGAAATACCTCATCTAAACGAAGTCCAGACGACTGTTCGGACATAGTCCCCTGAGATCTTTTAGTTTCTCAAGAATATATGTTATGAACAACATTGTATTCAAAAGAACTCACATGTATGTTGTAGCCTATGGTCCTTTGATATTAATCAAAACCGGACATTCATCAATATGTTTTTGTGCGTACTTACAGTGAGATGTATACCTCGTATCCTATGCCTGCACCGGCTGATCGGCCGTGGCTTAAGGAGCAGGTGTGTATCCTCTATACCCGGTGACTTGTAAGCTAAGTCTAGTCTCACCAACTGGTATCTCCGTAATCATAGGTGGCGTATTTTTGCCCACGCATGGGGCCTTCTAGCCTTTCAAGAATAGTACTTCTTTAGCCAGGTGATGTTCCCGTTGTTTGTAATAGATGTTCCTTCGATGTCTTCAAGGGTGTACGTACCTTTTCCAGTGATACCCCAGATTTTGTACAACACTTCTCTGTTCGGGGCTTGCTTTCCTGCTTTGGCCTCTTTAGTACTCTAATATACTTTGCGGAGGACCAAGTCTCCTATGTTGAAGGAACACAAATTGATCTGCACGTTATAGTACTGCTCCACTCGTTGTTTCTGGGATGCTAGGTGTATTGCTGCTAACTCTTGCCATTCGTCCAATGTATCAAGCGAGACTGGTAGAGCCTAATTAATCGGCTCCTCCTCAGTAAATGACCGGCGCAAACTGGATTCCCCTATCTCTATGGGCATCATAGCATTCATTCAGTACATTAGCGAGAATGGGGTTTCCCCTGTACTTTTGATCTCCCATTCCTTAAAGAAAGCTGTGACTTCTGCTTCTACGAACTGAGATCTGTTGTCGCAAGTGATCTCGGCAGGAACTATGAACCAGCACATGATGTTCTTCCAAATGAACTATATCACCTCTTGCTCTTAGATTCGGGCGTAATGTGCCGCTTCAACCCACATATTGAAGTAGTCAGTCATTAGGAGCTGGAACTTGACGTCTCCGAGTACTTTGGGCATAGGTCCCACGATGTCCATCCCACATTTCATGAAAGGAAATGGTGTAATTACTAAGTGTAAGGGCTCTGCTAGCTGATGAAGTGCATGGGAGAATCATTGACAGCTATCGCATGCTCTAACGAATTTTCTTGTGTCGCTCTCTATCCGGGGTCAGAAATCGCTTGCTCTGATTATCTTTCAAGCCAGGGCCCTTTCTCCGGAGAGGTTCCCATACTATACTTCATGAATCTCCTTAGTACGTGGTCGGCTTATGCTGGCCCTAGGCACTTAGCTAATGGGCTGCTAAATATCTGACTGTATAATTCTCCATTGATCAGGTAGGAACACGTTGCTTGCACCCTTAGCCACTTACTTTCCTTCTTGTCTTCGGGAAGTGTTCCTTTGTCCAAGTTGTTTACGCCTAAAATTGTACGTCTAGTTTAAACAATTAATTATGATTGGGGTCAAAAGCAATACAATAATCACGATGGAAAAGTGATTAAATTCGATGAAAACCATACAAAGTGAGAAGGGGTATTTATAGTAGTGATGCCTAAACCTAAATAAGGTAATATACAAATACTAATAAGGCTATGTGCCTATGCCACCATACCTCAAGGTGGTGGTATATACTAAACCCTAACTAGGAGACTGTAAACTCTAGGCGGCGGGATGCATATCCTGCATCCTATGGCCGTGCGGCCTCAACGGTCGTTGTCTCAAGGAGCGGGCGTGTATCCTCTGCGCATGGTGACTTGTAAGATAAATCTAGTCTCGCCAGCTGGACTCATACCCCTGTAATAGTAGGTGGCGTATTTTTCCCACACACCCAGTCCCTCCACTTGCTGGGTTCTGATGCAAGCAGTTAGGAAGTGAAAGCGGCATAGATGTAAAAAGATATCTCATTGACTCATTGAGACTATCAGTCTCTCTGACCAAGAATGATATTGATTTCTTCGAGAACTTTGCGTGCTTTCTTCTGATTGGCTAATACCGATCCCATACACCTTTTCAAGAACTACTATTAACTGCTCAGAATCATTTCATATCTCCAACAATAATGATGCTTGACCGTTTCGTGCTCCATCCTTATCTCCTTCTGCCTATAAATAGTGACTTCATGACAGTGGAAAATGCACAAATCTTTCTCCAGAAAATACTTCTCTTCTTTAGCAATTTCTTATGATAGCAAGAAACTTTTCTTCCTTAAAAAAATATTTGCCTTCGATCCTGGTTTGATATTTCCAAAAAACCTTCTTTGTTCTGAATGGATGTTGCATAAGAGAACTATAGGAGGAACTTCACCTACAATTACCTTATTTTCTTTCTTCGTCCATGAGAAAACTGATGAAGTCCCTCGAATCACAAAGTTTCATCGGGATTCTAACGATGTTCTTTGGGATGTCTTCATTATGTCATGTGCACTGATTATGGTGCGCTCATCTTCTAACACAGCGGTTGTTGTGATATTCTTCTTGTCATGCACAGTCAGGACGCTTAGGCCTTCCAGCTTCCGTGCGGCTTCTCCGCTAGGATACCTTGTGTATTAAGGCCGCTCCTTCAATGGTAACAGGTGTCTTGATGTATAAGAAGAGGATTAATATTGTGCATGATAAGAAGATATGGAATCGGGAGTTCAAAGTGGGAGATCTTGTGTTGTTGTTTAACTCTTGTCTCCAATTGTTTCCCAATAAGTTGAAGTCAAAATGGAGTGGCCCGTTCAAGGTTATTGATGTTTCTCCTTATGGTTCCTTTGATTTGGAAGATGGCAATGGGAAGAGTTTTAAACTGAAATGGCACCAGGCAAAGCACTACTTGGGAGTTATGGAAGACACCAAGATGGTAGCCTTTGTGGTTTTGATTTATCCTTGAGCAAATAGGGTCGGCGTTGTGCCACGACGTTAAATAAGGAGCTTCTTTGGGAGGCAACCTAAGGCTTTAGCTAATTACTTTTTTTTTTTGTAGGTGTTACGGATGAGTTGCAGTTGTAGTGTGAATTTTAAAACTCTGGAAAATACATGTAACAGAGAGGCCGCCCATTATTGGGGGCCGCCTTTATTGTGTGAGTGACGAGCCCAGAAAAAGTCCGAAGAGAGCCAAGAATAGGCGGCCACCCTTTAAAAAAGACGGCTGCCCTTTCCTAAGTGGTTGAAAATTTTTCTAAGTATCGAAATCGATGTTCTTTGGACTTTTTTCGCCCTTATTTGGACACCAGTAGTATTGGAGACCCTTATCACACATGGAGGTTGCTCTTGCTTGGGTGGCTGCCCTTATTTTAGCCAAAATTTTTTAGCTAAGTGTAAAATTGGGTACTCTCTAAAGCTTGGGTGCTATGTAGTGTTGGAGGCCCCTTTTGATTCAGTGGCCGCCCTTTGCTTGGGTAGTCGCCTATTTCTTAGGCCTTTAAAAATTTGGCTAAGTTTTTTTTTTTTTTTTTTTTTTAAAAAAAAGACCTCTTTGAATTTTTGTCGCCCAATAGTGTTGGCTGCCTAGGCTGAGGTCAACATGAAACCGCCCTTTCCTTTGGCGGCCGTCCTTTCATTAGGCGGCCGCCCATTACTTAAATATATCATGGCCAATTGCAAATGATTGGGCGACCGCCCTTTCCAAAGGTGCGTCCGCTATTTCTAAAAAGGTACGCGGCCCATCGGGGTATAAAAGGAACCCTTGATTGCCTCTTGACCTTTTCCAATTCCTTATTTTCTATATACACCTGCCAGCGATTTCAAAAATCTCACAATCGGAAAAACACTGCATCACCGCACTAAATCATAACCTACAACATCATCCAACTCCATTCTTCTCATCCGGTAAGAATTTCAATTTTTTATCTTTACTTTCTTAGTTTAAAGTTTAAACTTTTAGGAGTAGGAATTAGATATAGTTTAAACAAGAATACCCTAAATATGGCTTAAAATGGTCGGGGGAAGGAGTATCATACCTGATCTGAATTTTTGTTCTTGAGAGTTGAGAGTGTTTTGGCTATGAGAGAGAAACAAAAATGGGTAGTTTTGAAACTTATTGGGTGTGTTAACTATGTGGGCAAAAATATGTCACCAATGATTATGGGGATATGAGTCCAGCTGTCGCGACTAGACTTAGCTTACAAATCACTGGGGGCAGAGGATACACGCCTTCTCCTCAAGCCACAGCCGCTCAGCCTGTACGGGCATAGGATGCAAGGTATACATCCCGCCGCCCTAGCATTTACAATCTCATAGTTAGGTTTCGTATATACCGCTGCCTTGAGTATACATGCCCACGACCTTATTAGTCTTTATATTTTACAATAATTAGGACAGGGTAAATCGTAGCTTTAAATACCCCTCCTACCGATGACATGAATGAGAAATGTCAGCTTATGAGGTACATGGGAAAAGCACAATTACATGATTAGAAGCATAACTAACCTGGTTGTTAAGGCTTAGAGGAGGCAGGTGGCACCGCTATTAAATCTTCCACGATGAGTTCTTCTTCAGCCACGTGGGTCTCTTCTATCAAGTGCCTACGCTTTCGCGTAGACGGACCAGATGCAATAGCAACAATCGGAGTGGTCTCACAGCCTCAGGCAAGGACACATGGGGAACTTCACCCTTGCCGTCAGAAATCATAAGGGTTTTATTGGCGGCCATAATGCTAGTAGACCTGGAAGGTCTTTTCCTCTTTGAAGAGCGGGAATTACTTGCTCTTTCCAAGATTCTCCCACGAGAGGCATGCACGTCAGGCAGAGGAGTGATATAGGGGGTGGTGATCTTGATCTCTTTAGCGGTGGCATTTCATGATGAGAGAATCCTGAGGCAAAAAGGGGAGTTAATGAAGACATTTGAAATTTGCTCGCATAAATTACCATGGTCTTTTGCCCGCCAGCCATTCGTAGTAGCCAGGGTAGTGAAGGTCAAAGTTTTTGGGTGGTTCCTTGCAAAGATTGTCGTGACCCACATTGTCAACTCATCATGGCTCAGTGAAATATTAGTCATAGGATTCAAAAAGAAAAATGAAAATAAGCTCCAAGAAGTAGATAGCATCAAGTCATGCGGAAGGGTCCACAAGAACTTACAGTTTCTATTGAAGACCTTTGAGAAGGGAAGAGAGGAAACTATGCTGGCCATTCGTACAAAAACGTGCCTATAGACCCAACCGCGGTCTTTGGAATCTTCGCTATTGGGAACTATACCTTTCTTTCCCTGTTGTATGAACATCAACATACCAGCCTTATGAAAACGGAGAGAACAAAAAGCTAGAAGATGTCCGAAGGTGAATGCAACTTGAGCACAATTAGCCAGATGTTCCAGCACGGCCACTAGACGCCAAGTAGAGGGGCTAATTTGGCCCAAACAGATGTTATACCGGCGGCATATGTCTTTTAAAAATTGAGTGAACACACTTATGGAGATATAGAGTGAAAGGGTATGTATGGACCATCGAATAACTGGTCCGATGAGAGGAAATTCTTTCCTCAGTCCCAGGAACAATGATGTCAACAAATTCTGGTCACTTGCATTCTTACCTGATGCGCATCAGATCATTCTTCACAATTGCTGAAGGGTAATATTTTATGGAAAGATTGCTATTCTCGCCTTCTTGTTTAGGAGTCTGGCCCTGCATGCGGCTATTTCCTTCGAAAGTAATGGAGGAAGGGAGATAGTCTTGGGCTCTGAAGCTATCAGTGAAGAAATCGGGTCCTTGTGCCATGATAAAGATAAAGGAATGTTTGTTTTTCTGAAGGGGTTCTGAAGATTCTTTGGAGACTGATGAGTAAAATCCCTATGATTACAACGTATATATACACGTCTATGGGGGTTACTTGAATGAGAATTTGAATGATCACGGTCACGTGGGATCGTAATTATGATTACTGCAGTTAACATGATGTGTATCCCCATAATTACGGGATATGAACATAGCAGCAGCATGATTGGGAAGACACGTATAAAACCCCTTCAATCGCAAAGAGACATATCATTGTACTAAAGGGATTTGCATTTAATGCAATGAATGCGAAGAGGTAGGGGACGAGCATCGGTACAATCGTATCTTTATGTCTCCTATCACGTTTCTTTCAATTCTTGACTGCTCGCGTCAGTACTCAGCAAGTGGAGGGACTAACTGTATGGGCACAAATAGGCCACCTACTATTATGGGAATATGAGTCCAGGTGGCGAGACTAGACTTATCCTACAAGTCACCGGGCACAAAGGATAAACGTTTGTCATACGAGTTATGACCGTTCAGGCGGTACAGGCATAGGACAAAGGGCATACATCCTGCCGCCTTAGGGCTACAGTCTCCTAGTTAGGATTTTGTATACCACCGCCTTGAGTTATAGGCACATGGCCTTATTATTCTTTGTATATTACCTTAATTAGGATAGGGTATCTACTACTATAAATACCCATCCTTACATTGTATTGTACATGACCGCGATTCACCGCAGAATCCGACTATTCTCAAGGAATACGACAATTTTACCTTTCTTGCTCATTATTCTCTCTTTCATTTATTTATTTTTTCATTGTATTTACTGTATTACTTGTGAACTCATTCTTAATTAATTGTTTAACCTAGACGATCAATTTTAGGGATAAACAATTTATTTTCTTGTTCATTACTTTTCTCTCTATTTACTTACTTTTTTCGTCGTGTTTACTATATTACTTGTGACCCGATCATAAATTTAATTGTTTAACCTAGACGTCCAATTTTAAGCATAAACAGCTAATGCCTCTCGTCAGGAAATATTTGTCTGCTCGTCAGGAGCTATTAGTGCCTCTTGTTCGGAGATATTTTTCTGCTCGTTAGGAGCTATTAAGTGCCTCTCGTCAGGAGATATTTGTCTGTTGCGTCGGGCTGTATACCCTACATACAAGGAGTAAAATGACATGATAAAAGTATAATGATGTTACCGCATTTGTAGTGTTTCCCCAGATGTCGTCGTGTTTGTTGTTTTAGTTAGTATTCTGTGCCTGGTTGTGAGTTGTGGGGATAAGGGAAGGGCTGATTTTTGCATCCTCCATGAAACTAGTGACTAATTCTTTGTTGCAATGCAATCTCCTTGTTGCTGCTTCTTGGGCTAGTGAGTATCGATCTTTAATGAATTTTGAGTTTCCTCAAAATTCTACCTGTGTCAACTTGTGTCTTTTTGGAATTTTTGAGAGAATGCTTTAAAATTCTACCCCACTTTATTGGATTAGATAGATCACCCTATTGTTGTAGTGCCTGCAAAAAAAAAAAATGTGTATGTCCAATTCTAAGGCGGATAGGCCTATTATAGTAGTGTCTGCAAAATAAAATAAAATAAAATATATATGTATATTCAATTCTAAGGCGGACAAGCCTATTATAGTAGTGTCTGCAAAAAAAAAAATGTAAATGTCTAATTCTAAGGTGGATGGGCCTAATTGTCAAATTCTAAGCCCGATGAGGATAATAATCATATTTTAAGCATGACGAGGCTAATCATCATATTATAAGCCTGACGTTGCAAGCGTCATATTTTAAGCTTAACGAGGCTAATTGTCATATTCTAAGCTTGACGTGGATGGTCGTCATATTTTAAGCCTGACAAGGGTACTCGTCATACTTTAAGCCTGACGAGACTAGTCGTCATATTTTAAGCCTAACGTGGCTAGTTGTCACATTCTAAGCCTGACGAGGTTGGTTGTCATAATCTAAGCCTGACGAGGCTAGTCTTCATATTCTAAGCCTGACGAGGCTAGTCTTCATATTCTAAGCCTAACGAAGCTAGTCCTCATATTATAAGCCTGACTAGGCTAATCGTTATATTTTAAGCCTGACGAGGCTAGTCGCCATATTCTAAGCTTTGTGTGGCTAAAGAACTATCATGTATGTTGTGATTGCTTGCGAGTCTTATGTTTGTGCAGAAAGACCTACTCTCAAAGAAAGATTAATTAGTTGAAACAAAGTGGTTGCATTGCATTGAACAGTAAAGTATTGGCTTGAATATGCATTTGTTATTTGGTGTGACGATTGGGTATCTTGATGAATCTGATTGTGTGGATACTTGTATTCTCATGCTAAGGTCTGGTATTTGGATTTTTCGGATTTGGAGGTTGTGAAAATTTGTACTTGTCTTAGGTTGTGATGGGTTGTCTTCCTGTTTCGTGCTTTTTTCTTCTAGCGTCTTGGAGCTAACTTTGATGGATTGGTCTTTATAGGAATTGCATATGTGACTTAAGAGTTGCAGTTTTCAATTGCTTGTTCATGTTGTACCATTGTCTGGCCTTGGTCAATCAGACTTTGAATTTTGTGTTCGGTGCTGGGTATTTTGCAGCGTCATGGCCTTGAATGTTTGAATAATGGGTGTATATCTTTGTTGGATCAAAATTCGGAATGGGCACCGAGGGAGTCATTCGCTTCTTGGTTCAATATCTTTTGATTCAGCTAAAGAAGTAAAGGTGTGAGGTTTTATCCTTTTATCTATTGACAATGTGTTAGGCTTGGTAAGATTGTTGTTGAAAGTCTTGACAGAGGGGAATGTTGTTTATTGTGTGAGTTAGGTGCGGTGTGAGAATGTGAGTTTTGCTGGTTCTTATTGTATAGTAGTTGGTGCTTAATCATGATGACTAATGTGTTGCTCTCTACTTTTCACGACCATCTTCCCAAAATTATAGAGCTTTTCAGATTTATGTGGTTGGATTTCTTTGTTGTGTCTCTTGAACGAGTATACTGCTAAATGATTTTGATTATCTGTACCACAACTTGTACAATAGTGGGATTTAGATTTCCTGAATTCTCTCGGTGTCATATGCTTGTAGTTCAGAAAACTTTGTTCCGAAAGGTAAATGTTTCCAGCTCGGCTTGCCATTTCGGCTTCTTCTTAATGTAGATTCTTGACCAATTTTGGTGTTCAAATGCAAAGTAACTATAATAAAGTGACAACATGCACAAAACTGAGTAAGCACATTAGCGAGGTTTGAAGTAAAAGTAACATATAGAGCTTAAGAGAATGCCTAGACAGCAGATGATAGATTAGCCCTTGGGTTGGAGACTATGATAGACCGCGTACATATCATAAAAGATTTTCTAAGTGCTTTATGTAGTAGTCAAGGCAAGGATTGTGGTCAAATGACCATTGCTCGTTTACGCATGAGATGTGTCTGGTTAAATCTCGATGAAAAGGTGACAAAGATGTTGTTTAAGGGATATATTGAACATTGTGTGACTGAATGGGAGGTCAGCTTTTGTTGACCATCAAGGACTTCGGAACAACCATTGTTTCCTTTGCAAATTTGCCTGTTCTAATGCCTGTGTGTCCTTGAAAGAGATACTCAATATCTTTCGTACTTGCCAACTAACTGTTGCAATTCAATCTTTGAACCAACTTTCATTGTTAGGTAAGATTTTGTTTCTGAATCCGGTGTGGATTGCCTACGTATCATGTATATTCTTACATTGCTGCTTCAGTCAAGACCATTTTAGAGGTTAGTTATATTGTATTTTTCCTTTTCAGTGTAGTTGTTGTCATGAGAATTCATACTACTCGATAAAGCTATTGTCCAAAATCACTCCAAGAACTTTATTTGCTAGTGTCTTTCTCTATGTACGAATTCATTGCTGGCCATGTAAACATCTTGATAGAAAATTTCATCCAGAGATCATCATAGTGTCTAACACTTGCTAGTTGGTAGGGATATGCTTCCGATACTCACCAGAATTTCAGCTTTCATCATATAACGGAATCTTTGTCACTGCGTCTTTGCATTCTTTTCCAACTTTGTAACATCAAACAGGTTCCCCTTGTTTCTCACTTCGTTATTGCCTTCTGATAACCTTTTGAACGTCTTTTTGTAACATCCAGATATGACTCCATTTGAATGTCCCCCTGTTGTTGCGCTCGTAGGAACAATGTTTGGGATGCTCCCATTAAAAGCAACAGGTGGCGCCTCAGTGGGATTTGTTGAACTTCTCCCATTTCTAGAGAGAGCTTGCAACGAGTTATGAAATTCATCACTAAAAGTTGTTTGAGTAGAAAATTGCTCCTGAAGCTGCTGCAAAGTTGCCATTACATATATTTGAAAAGGATCATTGGAACTCGATGAAGAGGGATCAACTGGTGGGGGTGGAATAACCCCACTTGGTGGAATTAATCCGGTAGGTGGAGTTAAACTGGCTGATGGAGCTAAGTAAGTTGGTGGCACTAAACCAGTTGGTGGAATTGGCGTTTTACCACTCAGTGAAGTGACGCCAGTTGATGGGTCAAGAATTGGGATTGTGGTGTTATGAGAGTTATTAGTATTTTCCATTGATAAGAATCAACAAAGATTGAAAATCTTGAAACGCAACCTTGGAAACAAACGTTATTACTAGTTCCCCACAGACGATGCCAATTTGTGTTGGCCTAAATCTGATTTGGACAATAAATCAATTTTTTTTTTTTGGGTTAATAAGCATTTGTTCGTATCAAAGTTGTAAAATAACAAGAAATACGGTAAGAAAATTGAACAATAGTAATGAACCAAAAATAAGTGTTTTGAATTATTTTTAGAATGACTTTCCATAATTACAGAGTGACTATTTATATCTTACAAAGGTGAAAAAGAAATAAATACAATTAATTACTATTATTCCACGTTCAATCATGGCTAGCCCATGATCTTTCTTTCTTAATAGGGCAGTAATGGGCAACGGTTACGAAGTTAACATCACCAAAGAATATCGGCTTCCCCGAGAGTTCCATCAACCGCCTTGGGGAACCAAGCCTCTGCATGCCCGAGGCATAGATTTCATCAAGACTTGCCGATGTATTTTGCCCTCAATTTATCTCAAGGAGTTAACTCAACAGGTATCTGTTGAAACTTGCCTCGGGCTCTGGGCTCAAGGCTCGGCTGATTTATTACGTAAGACAGAAAATATTTTTCAGAATCTTTAATCCAATCAAACATGGAAAAATTTGACCCCTTAATTTTTTAGGAAGAAAGATCGCTATGAAATATTGAAAGAATACCCTAATGGCTAAAGAAGATAATTTATTCAAAACTTGGCTATTTTTAGATCAAGCTAAAAGTTACTGAACGCACAACGTAAAATTATTAAATTATTGGGACAATTACATTGAGAGACACCCCACTCATGAAAATTACCAAAAAAGACCCCTATTTTGCTACCTTACATGACATAGCACCCCCTTCATTTTTTTTTATTTTTTCTTTCACTCCATAGCACCCCTTTATAAAGAAAAAAAACCCTAACCCCCATTTTTTCCCCTCTTCTCTTACTCTCTTTCCCATTTTTCATCTCTTCTCTCCACCCTAACAAGTCCACCACCGCCCCCACCACCGCCCCCACCCACCACTGTCTCACCTTCACTCCCCCTCCTCCAAGATGCCGCCGCCACCGCCACCACCGTCAACGTCGCCGTCGCTGCTTCTTCTTCTTCTTTACTTTTTTTTTTTTTTTTTGATTTTTGAATAACAACATTGATTTTCGTTGTATATTCCGATCAAAACTCCGGTGAGGAGTTTATTTATCAAGTTTCTTCTTTTTCTTCACTTTTTTCATAAAAATTCGTTGAGATCTACTAGTTTTTTGTTGCAACTTTTGTGTAATGTTTAGATCTAGTGTTTTTCTTGGATAAAATTGTATAGATCTTGGATTTTTGTTAAGCTTTTGTGTAAAATCTGCTTAGGGCATTGTTTAACATTATTTTTGTGAGTTTATACACTCTTATATATTTTTATACAAGTTTATACAATTCTTTAAATGTGTATAAAAATGTATAAATCTGTATATGTACGCATTAACAGTGTATAAAATGCATTCTATGCATTGTAAATTTTGTATAAAGCTATATATGTGTGTGAACAATGAATAAAATAGCATAAATTTCAGATTTGTGCACTTTTTATGGATGTTTTGTATAAAACTTATGTTTTTTGTGTATATTTTTGTATTTCTCTTCTTCCATACACATTTTTCTATGTATTTACATGTATAATTTATTATTTTGATAGATTTTAGGTGTATAAATTTATCAAAAAATAATTATTTAAACAAATCCACAAATAAAATAAGCAAATTCGGTGAAATTTTTATTTTTCGGCCACCAGCCACCGCCGGCCGGCGGCGGCAGCAGTGGCAGCTCAATTTCTGGTGGTGGGGCAGTGGTGGGGGAGGGTGAGGGAGTGGTTCCTAGGGTTTTAATTTAAATGGGTGCTATGTTGTGTAATTTTGAAAATAAGGGGGTGATATGTTGTGTAATGTAAAAATAAAAGGGGTGCTATGGATGAAATATGGCCCCTCATTTGTAATTTTGTGTTGTGGGCTGCCTAGTTTTTAAAATTTCCCTAAATTATTTATGCTTTTTCTCAATAGGACTTTGCATTTTGGCGGAACAACTCAAATTTTATAAGAGTACTCCAAAAGAAAATTGTCTTCAAAAAAATTTCGCCATACAATTTATAAATTAGAAAGGAGCAAAACCAGTATGGCTAATTAAAGTAGTACATTATAATGTTCCAACAAATATTACTTGAAGAGACTCTCCGAGACAGCCATTTTCTTAATTTTTGTGGTTCAATGTCTGGAGTAAAATGGATATAAATACTTCTTCTATTTCAATTAAGCTAGCCACATTTTCTTATTAGCTGGTTTCAAAGAGTGACATTTTTCTAAATTTGAAATGAAGTTAGTCTCAAAATTTCTAGTTCACCTTTTATAATCAAACAAAGATTCATGATTTTTCATATGTATAAAAATCTTTAGTTCTTTCTTAAACTTCTTGTCGGGTCAATTCAAACTATGATGCGTAAAATGGAACAGAAATAATATTTGCTTATGATAATTAGGTAGTACTACTTTTAGAAATAAAGACATAATTTCCTTATTTAGTTTTTTAGAAAAAAATAATATAATTTATAAGTATTAAACTAATTTAATTACGAACTCTTTATTTTATCCTTAATGAGATAATTTCTAGCTACAAAAATAAATATGGTACTCTAGATCACATGTTGAAGATACTTTCATTTTCTTTCTTAAATTTTGTTTCAACTCAAATTATGACTTATAAATTTAAACAGTTAGATTATTACTTTTTTTTTTGATAACAATGGTGTTAGGTTGAATAATACACACTTTTTTAATCTGCTATATTGTTATTGTGAGATATTACGCCTTTCCGTTCACTTTGTTTGTTATTTTTATTTTTTGTTGATACATATTAAAGAAATCACATCTTTAGTATTAAATTAACAATACAACTGATTATATTAATCTTTATTCAAGATGCATTTACCTAAAATTTTATTTGAAGTCACTTATTAGTAAAGGTAATATTTTGAAAAAACTAATTAATACCTTCTTTGCTTCTGGAAACATCAAACAATATGAAAAAAAGGATTAAACAATAGGTAAAGTGGACCTGAGCGAGTTAGTTGTTAGATTTCTTTGGAAAGAGCACTAATTTAAAGACCATGTCCAAGCGTAGGACAGTAACATAAATAAATATTTTACTACTTTCTTTTGATTTTGAATACTTACGTGAGAGAAAAGAGGGGAAAAGACCTCCCAAGTCTTAATAGAAGGATAGGGGACAAGACCAAGTCAAAGAGTAATTAGTTTAAGTGAGGGTGGAAGTGAATTGTTTAAAAACTTGTGGGTATGATTAAAAATTTTTATATTTACGGAAACACCCACTTTTCAAAAAATTTCAAAATTTTCATTTCCCCCCATTCCCACCAACTTTTACACTCTCTTTCCTTATTCTATCATTTCAAATTTTATTTCTCTCTCTCTCTTATCTCTTTCTTCCTCTTTTCTCTTTTCTTTCTTTTCATTCTTTCTTCTAAATTTCTTTTCATATTTCATTTTATCACCATCTATATTATTTTTTTTTCGTATCCATTTTGTTTCTTCTTCATCCCCGTTTTATCCTTTTTCATTTTTTTTTAATTTTAGTCATTTTATACATCTTTTCATATGTGTAAACATATTTTCTATATGTTTATACATTTTTGAAGATGTTTTCACGGCTGAAAAATGTGTGTACACATCTCGTCAGATGTGTACACATATAATAATATGTGTACACATATTATTATATGTGTACACATATGATGAGATGTGTAACACTTTTATCATATATATGTGTACACATATTATTATATGTGTACACATATTATACATATATCATATCTGTATGTGTACACATCAGTCGAGATGTGTACACATCTTTTTTATTAGAGTGGTGTAGGGTGGTGGGTGGTGGTGGAGAGTGGTAGAAGGTGGTGGTGGGAGTGGAGGGTGGTAGAAGGTGGCGGCGAGTGGTGGAGGGTCGTGGTGGAATGATGGATGGGCGGGGTGGGGGTAGGGGGCCGAAGTATTTTTGATAGATACGAAGTATTTTGTCCCACGGCTGAACAACATCATAAAAGATTCCCGGTAATGAATCACCAAATTTATACTCACTTTATACTATTTTAGTAGTTCCTTCAGCAAAATATGTAAGTCCCAAATTAATTGTTCCTTTATGATTTCATGACTAAATTTTATTAGTTCTTTTCAATAATTTCCTTTATAATTAACGATTCTAAAAAAAATTATTTATAGTCAAATATTAAATTGTGTATATATACTCTATTTATTAGTTTTATTAATGAACGTGAAAAATTAAACAGGACAACTAAAATGGGATTGTAGGAGTAATTTCAACCGCTGCTGCTCTGAAGATAAGCTGAACGTGACACCTAAAATTGGACTGAAGGGTAATTTCAACCAGTGCTGCTTTGAGATTAAAAAAACTGATTCACAAGAAAACAAAATCATCAATTATTGTGAAAGATTCCCCTACGGACTTCAGACATTGATGAAAATGCGGGAAGTCTAATTAGACTTCGATTCTTGTAACTGAAGAAAGAAAAAAGCTCAATACATATTTTACCCATCGAACTTGGTCTCTTCCGATATTGGAGGATCAAACCATACAAAAAATCTGCAGCTTGAATTTGTACCATTCTGCAAAACAACACAATTTCTTAAGAAATTAATGGAAAAAATTAATAAATAAATTGTCAGACCAAAATACGATGGAGCTTTACCCCATAGTTACTACATCCATAGAATCGACGCCCAGGATTAGAGTTAGTCCAGGATGTAATCAAGACACATTCATCCCCACAATGACATAAAGGAGGTATATAAGCCATGTAAAGTAAACCCTAAAAATCCAAATCAAACAAGACGATGAAGTTTCTGAGATTTTTAGGGTGAAATTGAACAACAAGAAGAGAGGATTAAGAGGAAAAGTTTAATTTTCAGAAGGGACGTTAATGGAGTTATATTTTAGTGAAGAAGAAGGAGGGGAAATAAGACTCATTTTAAACTAAGTCAAAATAGCCGTTGGAATTCAATCTGGGCCGTTTATCTTAGTTGGATTTTTTTAAAAAAATATGTCACGCGCAAATATTATGTGCTTCCACGCGACAGCCAACTCATCAAATGAGGTGTGTAATAGTTACACTTCGTGAAAGGTTTGTGTGTCAAAAAACGTCCGTATAGTAGTGGTGTGTCGAGGGTATTTTGGGACAAATTCGATGGATAGAGTATGTATTAAGACATTATAAATTGAAGGATATAGAAGTCATTTTGACAGATATGGCCAAATTTGGGCCAAATTAGTGTGGTCATTTAGCATCTCTCTTTTGATTTTTTATAACGTGTTATGTCAGCATCAATTTTGTAATCTTAGAGCAGCAGTGGTTTATAAATTTGGAGATTCATTTCCGAGAATCTCTTATGATGCTGTTCATCCGTGGGACCAAATATTTCAGTCTATCAAGAATCGAGATAAATTTTTTTCGATATAACCAAGTAGTAAGTCAAAACCAAAAGAAAGTAGTAAAATATTTTTTTATTTTAATATCCTGAGCTTGGACATAGTCTTTAAAGGAAAATGATATGTGACCATATATTTTTTGGCATTAATAACCATACTGGGGTAATTAAGTCATTTAATTAGGATTGAGAGAATTATGGATACTTCCTATATTTTTTATTGCCATTATACCCTTTATGAAAAAAAATCAAATTGTGAATTTCATTTGTACTCTCTCACTTTGTAATATTATGTTTTACATTCTCAATGCATAGAATGCATAAAAACTACATTCTTTGTGCCCATTTTCTTTTATTATATCTTCTCAAAAATTTGAACATTAACTTGTGATTTTCTGATTTTTTCATAAAATAAAAATAAATCTTATACTTAGTGCATATATCATATTCTTCTTAGTATATACGAAAGTTTAATTTCATGATAATTGTTTTTGTTCTTTCTTCTTTCTGATACGTCACTTTTTAGTACAAAAAAATTAAAAGAATAGTTTGTAAAGTGTCTAACAAAAAAGATTTTTCAACTTGATGTCTAAAAATAAGTATTCTCTAGAAAAGAAAAAAAAAGCTAAAAGCTATTTTAAAAATATTTTTCAGTTTGTTCATTTTTTGCATTTATTTGAAACCCATATTTTGAAAAAATAAAGTATTTTTGTTACGAAAGTTATAAAACTTTTTGAATCGAATCCCACCATAACCTATGGAGGAAAATATTTTATTTAATTAATATATACATAATACGCTATTTCGTGCAAAGCACAATGTATAAATTTTTAAAAACTTTCATATTCATTCAAATTAAATTTAAATAATTAAAAAAATAACTCAAAGTTAAAATTTAATATAAATTGTCACTAACTTAAAAACAGAAAAATAGGATCTTATTTAAAGCTCGAAATAATATTCCTAGTCGTTACACATATAAACTAGAACCAAAATAATGTCCTTATTTATCTTACAACAACAACATATCCAGTGCAGTCCCACAAGTGGGGTCTGGAGAGGGTGAGATGTACGCAAACCTTACCCCCACCAAGGTGAAGAAGTTGTTTCCGATAGACCCTCGGCTAAAAAAATATTTAAAAATTTATGAAAACAAACCATATACTTTGAACATAAGATAAAAACAAACAAGATAAGAAACACCATTAATGCTCAAGTTCTCATATAAAAACTAAAACAACCAGGGCAAACCGAAAATGCCAATAGCGAAAAAGGATAAGATAAAACTACTATGCATAAGAAAACTACCGCTAAAATGACAACAATAAATCGCTTTCTACCTAACCTTCTACCCTAATCCTAGACCTCCACACTTTCCTGCCAAGGGTCATGTCCTCAGTAATTTGGAGGTGAGCCATATCATGCTGAATCACCTCGCCCCAATTCTTCTTTGGTCTATCTCTACCTCTCCGTAGACCCATCACAGCCAGCCTCTCACACTTCCTCACTGGCGCATCGATGCCCCTTCTCTTCACATGGCCGAACCATCACAACCTCACTTCTCTCATCTTGTCTACTACTGAGGCCACTCCCACCTTATCACGAATGACCTCATTCCTAATCTTATCCAACCTCGTGTGCCCACATATCCATCTAAGCATATGCATCTCTGATACGCTCATTTTCTGAATGTGTGTGGTCTTGACTGGCCAGCACTCTGCGCCATACAACATAGCTGGTCTAACGACAACTTTATAGAACTTACCTTTCATTATAAGTGCCACTTTCTTATCGCATAGGACATCGGACGCGAGTCTCCATTTCATCCAGCCTGCCCATATACGGTGGGTGACTCATCCTCAATTTCTCCATTACCTTGAATGATTAAACCAAGGTACTTGAAGCTCATCTTTTGGGGGATTGGCTGAGAATCAATCGTCACTTCCACCTCTGACTCCTGAGACGCATGACTTAACTTACACGCAATGAACTTTGTCTTCGTTCTACTCAGCCTGAAACTCTTAGACTCTAAAGTATGCCTCCAAACCTCCAGCTTATCCTAAACTCTATTGTGAGTCTTATTGACCAACACTATATCGTCGGCAAATAACATACACCATGGAACTTCCCCTTGAATGCCCTGAGTCAATACGTCCATCACTAGAGAAAATAAGAATGGACTAAAAGCTGACCCCTGATGCAATCCCATCTCGACTGGAAAGTGCTCAGAGTCTCCTCCTACTGTCTTCACGCGGGTCTTGGCTGTAACGTACATGTCTTTAATCGCGCTATTATACGCCACTGAAACACCTTTAGATTCCAAGCATCTCCACTAAACCTCCTTAGGAACTTTGTCATGAGCCTTCTCCAGGTCAATGAACACCATATATAAGTCCCTTTTCTTGTCCCTATACTGCTCAATCATCCTTCTCAGAAGGTGTATGGCTTCAGTAGTCGATCGCCCAGGCATGAAACCGAATTGGTTCTCCGAGATTGTAACCTTCCTCCTCATCCTCTTCTCGACCACATTCTCCCATACTTTCATGGTGTGGCTTAATAGTTTGATGCCCCTATATTTGTTGCAATTTTGAACATCTCCCTTGTTCTTGTACAACGGAATCATAGTACTCCACCTCCATTCTTCGGGCATCTTGGTCGTCTTTAGGATAACATCAAACAACCCAGTCGGCCAGGTTAAACCTATTCTTCCTGAACTCTTCCAAAACTTCACTGGGATCTCGTCTGGCC
Organism: Petunia axillaris subsp. axillaris; assembly: GCA_029990575.1. NCBI lineage: Eukaryota > Viridiplantae > Streptophyta > Magnoliopsida > Solanales > Solanaceae > Petunia > Petunia axillaris. The sequence continues at coordinate 47,334,170 of JARKNS010000002.1, read as the reverse complement.
CGGCCACTCTATCGCCTCTCATCTTGCGAATTGTCTCCTGAACCTCTTCAACCCCAATACACCTGCAATACTCAAACTCACGGCGACTCTCAGAGTGCTCGAGATGACCCAACACAATGTCCTTATTTATCTTATTAATAAATTTTTTTGTTGTTTGACCAAAAAATATATGTCCTTATACAGGAAAATATACCTAATTTTATTAAAAATATTGTATGTATATGTCATTGTATATAGTTATATGTCCCCAAGGTGCCTACCATTGTTCATTACTATCAGTGATTGAAGGATTATATAAGGTAAATCAAAACTTATTACTATCAGTGATAATATATAGAAGTTGTAAGAAATTTTGCTACATCGCACGATAATTGAAGGATCAAATAGTGAAAATCAAAATTCATTAGTATCAGTAATAACATATAAAATATATAAAAGAATTTGGCTATATAGCAAGAGTAACTAAATATTAATTAATTGAAAAAATAGGTTAGATGACACACTTTTGCTAGGTTCGAATCTTTGACCTTCGATTACAATGTCGCAGTAGTTGCCATTATGCTGGAGTAGCTTCATCTGTCAACGGGTTCACTCCAATTATACTTCAACACACAAATTTTCGTCTTCAATTTATAAGGCGTTAGTTGACACATCAGGCAACAATATTCATCTTTGTTTTAGTCTATTTTTGTTGACCCATCAAACAAGGTAAAAAACATGAACATGAGACTAAAATGGCTTTGGTTGACACTGCAAGCGAGATTATCCAGAGGTTCCACATAAAGAGCGTAGAGACACACTAACAACTACTCCTATTCCTTCTGATGATTTTACATAATGCATGGTCCGTTAATGGTTTGATTAATGATGTCATATCTATATTTATTCTTAATAATATATTATCTTATACATAATTGTATTTCCATAACAAATTAATTTCCTAATTTTTTTAGTTCTCACATAATTCTTGTTGTATTATTTAGGGATGTGTATGCTAATATGTGAATTATAATTTTTTACTGTTAAATTTATAAATAGAGTGTAGGTAAAAATGCAGAGGGATAAGTTTGAAATATATAAGGCGTGTATCTTCATTACGTAGTCAATTAAATTACCATAATTCGAATGAGTTCAATTTTAATATATTAAAAAATTAATTACAATAAAAATTGGTCACTTACGTTGCCATCTAAAATTTAAATTTTTAATGAAAAACTCCTACAAACAAAAAATAATTAAATTCAGTACTCATTTAAATTAAATTCATATATTCAATATTAAGAATAATGTACTTATAAATCGATATTAAGAATAATATACTCATACTTTTAGTTTAATTGTTCAATGTATTGGGAACATAAAAAGTTGGACACGCTAATTTAAAATTATTATACTTTTAGAGAAAAACTTATTGGAGGGAAAAGAATAATGGAGAGAAACTTATTGGAGGAAAAATAACAGTGATTAGAGCCAAAAGTGAACGGAAATTTTATAAACTTTTAATCGGGTATGACCATTGTATGTCGATACATGTATGGTCAAATAGCAGCATCCGTCCTTAAATTAGGGCTCTTTCGAAGGAACAACTTACTCCCTCCTCCGTTCCACTAAACTTGATGTTATATCCTCTTTTTATTTTTTTTTATTTTTTTTTATAAATATCACCCTTATTAATAAATGACTTCAAACAAAATTTTAGATAAATATATTTTGAGTAAACGTTAATACAGTCAGTTAAATTGTTAATTAATGCTAAAAAATTGATTTCTTTAATATGCGTGAAAACAACCAAAACATTAAATAAAGTGGACTAGAAGGAGTAATATCTCACAATGACAATGGTAGCAGATGAAAAAAAAAACGTATTATGCAACCTAACACCTTTTGTTATCAAAAGAAAAAAAGTACTCCAACCCTTTCAATTGATAAGTCATAATTTGAGTTGAAACAAAATTTAAGAAACAAAATGAAGGTTTCTTTAACGGGTGATCTAGAGTATCATATATATATATATATATATATATATATATATATATATATATATATATATATATATATATATATATATATATATATATATATATATATTCTCATAAAGGTTAAATAGAAAAAGTTCAGAATTAAATTAGTTTTATACTTTAAAGTACATCATTCTTTTTCTAACGAATTAAATAAGAAAACTGTGTCTATTAAAGAGTAGTATTACTTAAATATCATAAGAAAATACTACTTTTGTTCCAATTTATGCGTCATAGTTTGAATTAGCGCGACAAAAAATTTAAAAAAGAAATGAAGACTTTTGAGACGAATGAAAAATCATAAATATTTGTGTGGTTATAAAAAGGTAGAACTATAAATTTTGAAACTAACTTCATTTCAAATATAAAAAACTGTCACACTTTGAAACCAACTAATAATAAAATGACACTACTTTAATTGAAATGGATGAAGTATTTATATCCATTTAACTCCACACATTGAACCACAAAATTAAGGAAATTGTTGTCTAGAATGTTTATGCCTAAAATCGGTTGCCTAGGTTAAAAAATTAATTTAGAATGAGGTCATAAGCAATACAGTAAATATTATAAAAAAGTAAATAAATAAAAGAGAAAAATAACGAGCAAGAAAAGTAAAGTAGTCTTATTCCTTGAGAATAGCCAGATTATGTGGTGAATCGTTATGTTATACAATACAATGTAAGGAGGGATATTTATAGTAGTGGATACCCCGTTCTAATTAAGTTAAAATATAAAGACTAATAAGGCTATTGGCCTATAACTCAAGGCGGTAGTATATACGAAATTCTAACTAGGAGACCGTAACCCTAAGGCGGCAGGATGTATGCTCTTTGTCCTACGCCCGTACCGCCTGAACGGTCGTAACTCGTAAAACAGGCGTGTATCCTTTCTGCTTGGTGACTTATAAGATAAGTCTAATCTCGCCAGATGGACTTGTATCCCCGCAATAGTAGGTGGCGTATTTTTCCCACACAGTCTGTCCACCCACTTACTGAGTGCTGACGCAAGTAGTCAGAAAGTGAAAGAAGCGTGATAGGAGACATAAAAGTGTGTCTGTACTGATACTCATCCCCTGCCTCTTCACATGCATTGTATTAAATGCAAATCCCTTAGTACAATGACGTGTCCTTCTGCGATTGGAGGGGTTTACTGTGTATCTTATACTACTACTACTACTCTGTTCATATCCCGTAATTATGGGGATACACATCATAACCGATGTTTTAAAAGGCGGGGGCGCAAGGCGAGACATTTTACTTATAACGGGGCGAGGCGTAAGCCCTATAGATCTAACTTTTTAATTAATTTTAATTAATAAATAGCATAATGAGCCAAAAAACTATCGAAGATACATTAAAAAAAGGTTAAGAAAATTAAAATAAGAAAAAATATTATAGTAACAAACAATCTAACATTTTTTACAGGTATAAGAAATTGGTAATGTTACTGTTTTTATGAGACAAAAAACTATATTAACTTTCAAACAATTAAAAAATAAAATTTTGTTAATATTAAAGTGAATAAACAATAAAATTTATTACTATTATAATTTAAAACATTACTTCTTCATTGATAAATATAAATTGCTTCTAAATTGTATAATAATTGACGTCTAATTTTAAGTGACAAAAATAAGACATGAAGACTAATAACAAGTGATGATATATACCTCAACTACATATTTTCAGATTAAGTATGCAGATGAAACATGTCTCGTTAATTGAGCTATGCTCAATTTCTCGATTTCTATAAATGAATACAACTTGTATCAATCATTTCAAAGAAAATTATGGATAAATAATCTTAATTAAGGAATTGGACAGATTATTTTCATAGGTTCTATAAAGCGAGCCCCGAGTGTTGGGCGTTGGGCGTGCTCTGGGTGCACTGCCGGGCGCTTGAGGCGTAAGTCTCACGAATCTAAGCCCCGTCCGAGAGCCTCAGGGCGTTTTGCAAGTGCCCTGCCCCGGGGCGAGTCTTAAAATTGCCTTTTAAAATAGTACTCATAATTACGATCCCAATTGACCGTGATCGTTCAACTTGTCATTCAAGTAATCCCTATATGCGTGTTTATATAAGTCGTAAACAGAGAGATATACACATCATTCTCCAAAAAATTTCAGAATTTCCTTCAGAAAAACAGACATTTTCTTATTTTTATCATGGCACAAGGACCAAATTTCCTCCCTTCAAACTTGAGAGCCCAAGATTATCTCCCTTCCTCCCTTAGCTTCGAAGGTGATGGCCGCATGCAAGGGCAGTCTCCTAAACAAGAGGGCGAGAATAACAATCTATCCATAGAATATTGCCCTTATGCAGTTTTGATGAATAATTTGATGTGCATCAGGTATGAGTGCAAGTGGCCAGGATTTGTTGATATCACTGTCCCTGATGCTGAGGAAAGAATTTCTTCTCATCGGGTTGGTTATTCGATGGTCAATACATACCCTTTCACTCTACACCTCAATAGGCGTGTTCACGCGATTGTTGAGGACATATGCCGCCGACACAACACCTTCTTAGGCCAAATTTTCCCTTCCACTTGGCGTCTGATGGCCGTGCTAGATCATCTGGCTAATTATGCTCAAGTTGAATTTACCTTCAGACATCTTCTAACTTTCTATTCTCCTCGTTTTCAGAAGGCTGGTATGCTGATGTTCATAAAATGAGGGAAGAAAGGTATAGTTCCCAACAGTGAAGATTCCAAAGACCGCGGCTGGGTCTATAGATATGTTGTTGTACGAATGACCAATATAGTTTCCTCTCTTTGCTTCCTAGAGGTCTTCAATAGAAAGTGTAAGTTCTTGTGAACCCTTCCATACGCCTTGATCCTATCTACTTCTTGGAACTGATTTCTGTTTTCCTTAGTGAATCCTGTGACTGCTATTTCGCTGAGCTACGATGAGTTGACGACGTGGATCACGACGATCTTTGCAAGGAACCACTCTGATACTTTGACCTTTACTGCCCTGGATAATGCAAACAGTTGGCGGGTAAAAGACCATGGTATTTTCCCTTTCACCTTGAATCTTCCAATGTCTTCATCAACTCCCCTTTTTGCCTCGGGATTTTCTCGTCTTAAATTCCCCTTGTTGAAAGAGATCAAGATTGTTGCCCCCTATATTTCTCCTCTGCTTGATGTGGAGGCTTTCGGTGGGAGAATCTTGGAGAGAGAGAGCGTTCCCATTTTTCAAAGAGGAAGAAAACTTTCAGGTCTACTAGTGTGGTGGTTGCCAGTGAAACTCTGGCGATTTCTGATGGTGAGGGTAAAGTCCCCCAAGTGCCTGTGCCTGAAGCTTTTGAGACCACTCTGATTGTAGCTACTGAATCTGGTCTGTCCGTACGAAAGCGTAGGCACTTGATAGAAGAGACCCCATGGCTGAAGAAGAGGCCGACGTGGAAGATGAAATGGTAGCACTACCCGCCTCCTTTGAGCCTGAACTGCCAGGTTAGAACTCTGCTTCTAGTCGTATGATATTTGACTATTTTACCTATATTTTGAGGGTAGTTTTACCATGTTATGATAGTACATCTAAGAGTTTATATGCAAAATTCTCAAGATTTGATACTAATTGAGTTGTTTGGTGTTGTAGGATTTGAACATGGTGATTTGAGCAAGAAAGTTCTAGTTTTGGAGCTAAAACTGAAGATGTTGAAGAGTTCAAAGGATCCGTGTGCCACGGGAAGAAATATAGTCTTTGTTTAGGAATGGAGAAAAAATTTCAGCACATTTAGGGCAAATACGCGAGCACCATACGAGCTGAATTGCCTGAAGAAATTTAGTCCGCATGGCACTCAGTACAAAGCTGTGGTGCGAAAAAATAATGGCTTTTTGGTACTTTAGCTTCGTTTCCTACAGGGTATAAAAGCTTATTTTACCTCCATTATGAACTTTACACGAGGAAAGTGGCAAAAAGGACGCTAGAACTTTTGAGACTTCAAGAACACGAGTTTTTCCTAAATTCTTCCTTACTTTTTGTAATTTATTCATTCATGAATTATTTTGATATGACTATCATGAACATGAGTGGCTAATTCACCCATTCTAGGGTTGATTGAACCACTCCAATACTTATGTGTTATGAATATTTATTTCAATGAATGAAACTTGTGAATCCTTCCTATCTAAGTGTTTATGTTTTGATTGCAATTGATTGGAAGGACCCCCAATTGATTGTTCCCATTATTCTTCTGTGTCTAGGGATAGATTCATAGGTTTGGGTTAAACACTTAGCAATATTTCAACCTAAAACCAAGGTATTACTTAGGTTGTCAATAAGGTGATTTGTGACCATTGACTCTGATTGTGAACTAAACTTGTAGTCCTAAGTATCTTCATTAACTAATTGGAAAATTGGTTAGTGAAAGTTACTACTATTACATGGGAGTGAATAGTTGTATAACGGGAGCAAGTGTTCAATAGGAAGAAAATCAAGTTGAATTTGTTAAAGGAATTATTCTAGCACATAGGTAGGAGTTGGGTAAATCAATCCTAGGCTTTTAAATTCTTGATTAATTATTTCTTAATATTTTGTTGCTTGCTTTAGTGTTAATTAGTTGTTACATTGAAACTACCATTCAATTAAAAGCCTTGGAAGTTAATTGGTTAGATAAATTAGTTAGACTAACAACTTGATTTTGAGTGTTCCTTGTGGGATTCGACCTTGGGACTTTAAGTACCGAGCTATATTTGCTGCGACCGCTTAGTCCCTTTTATAGGGCATATTTGGGCGTGATAAAATTTTTGCGCCGTTGCCGGGGAACAGAGTGTTATTTAGTTGTTAAGATATCTATTTTATTTTTCTATTGACTTCACTTTTGTCATCTCTCGTTTCTTTGGTGTTTACAATTGAAAGTCCAGATCCCCAAGAATTCGGGATGGCTCAGGATTTGGCTCTTAATGCTTTCGCGCAACCTATGGCTGAGAATCTGGCATCTGCTATTCTGCTCCCAACATTCGAGGCAGAAAATTTTTACATCACCCAGACGATGGTGGCTTTGCTTGCTAATGTTGGTTTATTTGCAAGTAGAACTACTGATGATCCTCAAAAGCATTTGAAAAAGTTCATAAGGGTTTGTGAAACTCAAAAACAGGCTCGAGTGCCAGCAGAGGTTGTGAAATTGACGTTGTTCCCGTTTTTGCTAACGTAAGACGCCAGTGATTGGTTGGACTCGTTTCCAGTTAATTCTATTACGTCGTGGGATGACTTCGTGATAAAGTTCATGAAGAAGTTCTTTCCACCTAATAAGACTGCCAGGCTAGTTGATGAGATACTTATGTTCAGGTAGAACCCGCTAGAGACTTTGCCAGAAGCTTGGGAGAGATTTAAAGGTTATTTGAGAAAGTGTCCTCATCATGGTATTCCTGACCAAATGTTGGGGCAAAGGATCTACATGGGCATGGGAGATCAAATTAAGGGCACTTTAGATGCAACAGCTGGAGGAGTGTTTTTGAGTAAAACATTTGCTGAAGCGAAGGCCCTGCTTGATGTGATGGCTAAAAAATCAGGCTGGCTTAGAAGAGATGCATCTACTGGCCTAGGTATAGGGGCTTTAGCTATTGGTACTACTTCTGCAATGAAAGAACAGATGTCAAAGTTGTAGAGTACAGTTGATGTTGTGTCAAAACAACTAAACGAGAGGATGCTGAAACCCGTAAACTAAGTGGACACACTCGATGCTGGTAATTTTGCTGACTCTGATTTATTGGGTTATACTGAAGATGTGAATTTTCAGAATTATGGGCAGAGGAAGCAATACAATCAGCAAGGTCTAGTTAGGCAGGCACAGCAGCCAGCTCCACACAACACTACCAGACAGCAGGGTCAGCCAGTTCCTTGCCAGAGACAAGCAGCTTATAATAATCAGCAGCAAATAGTATTACCTACGCAACAAGCTAATGACATAGCTGATATTAAGAGCATGGTGCAGTCTATGATGGGAATACACAAGAAGTTGCAAGATCAAGTAACAGCCCATGACACTACCATTAAGGGAATAGAGACCAAGTTGGGACCACTGTCCCTAGCTCTACATAATAGACCTCAAGGTGCTTTGCCGGGCGACACTGTGGTGAATCCTAAGGATCCAAATTCTTATCAATTGATGACAGTCACTTTGAGGAATGGTAGAGACTTAGACAAGGAGCAAGAATTAGCTAAAGGTGCACTACCCACTATGCCAAACATTGAGCCTGTTGATGACTCTGCCAAATTGACTAGCAATTATCACACTGAGAAAGAGACTACTCTAAAACCTGTCTCTGGTACTGAAAAGATAATTGCCAAAGAACCTGATATAGAAGTCGAGAGGGTGGTTGAATAAGGTAAAGTGTCAAGGGAGCAGAACTCCAAGGCAAAAACTCCACCACCACCTTTTCCTCAAAGATTGGAAAAGCAACAAAAAGGTTTGAAGTTTAATAAGCTTTTTGATTTGTTGAAACAATTAAAGCTTACTATGCCTTTCATGGAGGTTATGCGAGAGATTCCAGGATATGCAAAATTGTTAAAAGATCTTCTGTCTAAGAAGGTTGACTTCAATGAGGTAGAGATGGTCCAGTTGAATAAGGTGTGTAGTGTTGTTATACAAAGCCTGTAGCTAAAAAGAAGCAAGATCCTGATAGTTTTAAATTACCGTGCTCTATTGGTGATCTCACAATTGGTAAGGCCTTATGTGATTCTGGGGCAAGCATTAATCTGATGCCGCTGGAAGTATACAATAAGTTGGGTTTGACTGGCATGAGAGGGACTTCAATGCGAATCCAGCTGGCAGAAAGAAGACAAAAGCACCCTATTGGAATAGTTGATGATGTACTTGTGCATGTGGGTAGTTTCATGTTTCCAGTAGATTTTGTGATTCTTGACTGCCCCGTTGATAAAAATGTTCCAATTATCTTGGGCCGTCCATTCTTGGCTACTGGTAGAACAGTAATTGATGTCAATAAGGGGAAGATGACCTTGAAGCTGTATGATGAAGAAGTAGCTGTTGACATTGGCAAAATGCTGAAGGGACATTGTGATGATGTGAATTGTTCGTGTGTGCATACATGCGAGCCTGGATGAGCCATGGTTTGAGCTGATTATGTTGTGCCACGAAATTCAATAAGGCGCTTCTCGGGAGGCAACCCGTGATTGTAATTGTAAACTAGTAAAAGAAAAAGAAGGACAAAAAAAATTAAAATTAAAATTAAAAAAAAAGTTATCTTTTGAAGAATGTTACTTGGTGAGTTTCTTTATTTTGCAGGTTTCAACTGGTTTGGAGTCTAAGTGTGGGGTGTCTGCAAACCTATCATGATTGAAGATGAAGTCCTACTATGGGGGAAGTCTGAGTACCTCATTCCCTAAAGAAGCTCACAAGTATATTCTTCGGGCTTAGAGCCCCAGGGATTTGTGAGAGTCTTCCTATTTGCGATTTCAATCCCCAGTGGTTTTTCTTTGTGCATCGGTTCTTTTTCAAGGAAGTAGTTTGAACCGGGAATAGGTAGATTATTTTCTAAGGTTTAGAGTGTAGTAATTGGATGAGTGAGTCTTGGCTCCATGATTTGACTAGTTTTATATAGATACTTAATTTGGGGTATGTAAACCATGATTCACTTTCCTTGAGAACGTTGAGTGCATTGTTTGAAGCCTATGATCATGATGTCGACTCTAGATTTTTTGAGAGTTTGCTTGTGTTTGCTTTGTTTGAGAGCCGGAATTGAGCCATTTTGAGTATATTATGTGCCATGTGTGAGTGAGGATTTTATTTTCTCCATGTTTAATACTTGATGTCTAGAACTTGCCCGGTGTGTGTGCAAAGCGAAATGAGAAGTTTGTTCGGTTAGGAAGTGATATAGGCATTCCTTTCATAGCAAATTTATTTGAAGCTTCAGAATTAGATATTTACCAGTGAAAATTTAACTCTAGCCAACCCTTTTGAGCCTGTAGCCTTTTCTTTGATAGCCATTAGGGATTCCTAGTTCTTGTACTAAATATCTATGAGTTGCTTGTAGTGTTATGAGCCAAAAAGGCTAGTGAACAAAGTGGGAAAGTGTGGCTGTTGGAGGAAGACACAAGGTGCTTAGGAGGATGCTATTTGGAGGGATTTACTAGAAAAAAAAGAAAAAAAAAAGAGAAAAGAAAGTAAAAATTTGAGATATTGTGCAATAATTGAAAATAAAAAAAAATAAGTTTGAAAAAAAAGAGTAGTCCCTATCATTAGCTCCTACCTTTGCTTAATGAAAAATATTCGTAAAAGTTGTCTCTATGTTGGTAAAATAAAGATTGGTTGGGAGGAAAAATATTTGAATTAATTGTGGTGTATTAAATTATTTGGGGTGGTTAGTCACTATTACCTAAATATATCCTACCCGTCCCATTGCCTACATTACAACCTAAAGAAGTCCTAATTGATCTTAGGTGAGTAGATGGACATTAGTCGAGTCCTACACTAAGGGCAAGCTTATGGTCGTCTTGTGTTGCATGTGAGTTCTTTTCTGAGAATGAGTGCTTCATTTATATGTGAACTTTTTGTTCATGATCATTCTCTTGAGTGAATTCCTTCATTAAACTTGAAATTAATTGTGAGGGCACATGATTTACGAGAAGTGAGTTCTTTTATTAGTCTCTTGAATAGAGTGAGTACTTGCATAACTTATTGAGTAAGTCTTGAGTTGATGTGGGACTGGGAGGTTGATTTGGTGCACTTGATTGCTTTTAAATATTCTTGGCATGGATTTCGTGTGAATAAAGCATAATGAATGCATATGCAACTTGTTAAGTGCCTATATAAACCCAAGTCATTGTGTCAGGTTTTTTTTGGTGTATCTTGAGTTCAAGGTATAAGTTGCTCGAGGACGAGCAAAAGTTTAAGTGTGAGTTTGTGATATTTGGCTATTTTACCTATATTTTGAGGGTATTTTTACCATATTATGATAGTACATCTAAGAGTTTATATGCAAAATTCTCAAGATTTGATACTAATTGAGTTGTTTGGTGTTGTAAGATTTGAACATGGTAATTTGAGCAAGAAAGTGCTAGTTTTAGAGCTAAAAGTGAAGATGTTGAAGAGTTCAAGTGAGCTGTGTGCCACAGGAAGAAATATAATTTTTGCTTAGGAATGGAGAAAAAATTTCAGCGCATATAGGCCAAATACGCGAGCATCACGCGAGCTGAATTGCCTGAAGAAATTTAGTCTGCGTGGCACCCCAAATACAAAGCTGTGGGGCCAAAAAATAAGGGCTTTTTGGTACTTTTGCTTAGTTTTCTACAGGGTATAAAAGCTTCTTTTGCCTCCATTATGAACTTTACACGGGGAAAGAGGCAAAAAGGAGGCTGGAGCTTTGGAGACTTCAAGAACACGAGTTTTTCCTAAATTCTTCCTTACTTTTTGTAATTTATTCATTCATGAATTATTTTGATATGACTATCATGAACATGAGCGGCTAATTCACCCATTCTAGGGTTGATTGAACCACTCCAATACTTATGTGTTATGAATATTTATTTCAATGAATGAAACTTGTGAATCCTTCCTATCTAAGTGTTTATGTTTTGATTGCAATTGATTGGAAGGACCCCCAATTGATTGTTCCCATTATTCTTCTGTGTCTAGGGATAGATTCATAGGTTTGGGTTAAACACTTAGCAATATTTCAACCTAAAACCAAGGTATTACTTAGGTTGTCAATAAGGTGATTTGTGACCATTGACTCTGATTGTGAACTAAACTTGTAGTCCTAAGTATCTTCATTAACTAATTGGAAAATTGGTTAGTGAAAGTTACTACTATTACATGGGAGTGAATAGTTGTATAACGGGAGCAAGTGTTCAATAGGAAGAAAATCAAGTTGAATTTGTTAAAAGAATTATTCTAGCATATAGGTAGGAGTTGGGTAAATCAATCCTAGGCTTTTAAATCCTTGATTAATTATTCCTTAATATTTTGTTGCTTACTTTAGTGTTAATTAGTTGTTACATTGAAACCACCATTCAATTACAAACGTTGGGAGTTAATTGGTTAGATAAATTAGTTAGACTAACAACTAGATTTCGAGTGTTCCTTGTGGGATTCGACCTCGGGACTTTAAGTACCGAGCTATATTTGTTACGACCGCTTAGTCCCTTTTATAGGGCGTAGTTGGGCGTGATATCGTACCATTGTGCTTTTCTATGTACTTCATAAGTTAACTTTTCTCATCCATGTTTATAAACCGTTGTGCCGACTCTTGCTCCCGAAACCACTGACTCTTTCCATCGCCGTCCTGGCAAGGAAGTGTCCCAGAAGGAAGTCTTTCTGAGGATATAGAAGCCTTACGTGGGAAAGTTGCCAGCTTACAACCGTTCGAGGAGAAATTTAAAGAGCTGAAATGATAGCTCCAAACTACTCGTGAAGCCTATCGAATGGAGGCTTTAAAGAGCAGGAACCTGGACAAAGCACTAGCCAATGAGGTTTGCAAGCACAAACAGACTGTAGAGACTAACAAATCTTCCCTCATGGATTCCCAAGAGCAACTACATTGGAGCAAAGTGAACCACCTGGAAGCGATTGTGGAGGAACTGTAACGAAAGTTGTCTGGTGTGGAGGAATGAATGAACGTCGCCGAGAAAAGTATCTCAGATGCCTTTGGCCTTTTTGCTTTCCTTCAAGATGAGAATGATAGGCTGAAGAGCAAAGTTGTGTCCCTGGAAAGGACCCATGACGAATAGGTGAATGCCTTGAACGCTCGTCGCGTGGCTGAAGTGGATCATGCTAACATCACAGCTACACTTGCCACTTTTCTCGAGATTCGTGACGACCCTAACTTAGACCTGACTACTGAGATTGCCTCGTAAACCGAGCTTGTGGCTTAAGTAGATGATTTGCTTGGGTCTGACCTTGAGGAAAGTTCTGAGGAAGCCAAGGGAGAAAGAGGGGATGAAACACTGGATAAGGAACCTGCAGCTGGTGAAGCAGGATCTTCGCGGTGTGTTGTCTTCGAAGGAAGTCCCCCGAGAGAGGAGTAGAAATTCCCCCCTACCTGATGCTTTTTTTTTTTTTTTTTGCATCTTTGTTTTGAATACTTTCCAAATTTTTCCGAGCGTGATGGTATAATTTTGGGCCCGTTTTGAGGCGTTTTGACTTGAATTACTTGTTTGCTTGTTTGTGACGGTTTTTTAATTTCTGCCGTAAACAATAAGTAATGCTAAGTTGTACCTTTGTGGGCGTATGCACCTAAAGATTAGATGGATTCCAGTCGTCCTGAATGTTCTAACGTTGAGAACATTCATCAGTGAGCCTGCTTGGACAATTACGTCCATTGTGCACCAATGGTTGGTGGCTTAGGTTGCATTTGTAGGAGATGGTTGTTTCCGCCCACAATGGGACGACTTTAGCATGTGTAATAACGGGCAATTTTGCGTCCAACTTCGAACGTCTCTGCTTAGTTACTCGAGTATTTAAGACATTCTTGCACTATGCGAATAGGCATCCCGTCAGCATGTAGGTGCAATTGTTGAATTAACGAGTTCAACTTACAAATAACGCCTGGTAGCTGAGCTAGATGTGGTCTAGCTCTGACAAGTTACTAGCCTGCAACCCTTTGTAGAAAAGGTTGAAGAGTTGAAGGGTGAATTCTAGACCACTCGTGATACTTATCAAGCAGAAGCCTTAAAGAGCAGGAACTTAGAGAATGCGTTGGCCAGCGAGATTCGTAACCGCAGACATACCATGGAGACCCTCAAGTCTTCCTTCACAGATGCCAAGGTTTCAGAGCAGCTTCATCTCATCAATGTGAATCGCCTGGAAGGGGTCGTGGAAGACCTGCAGCGACAACTTTATGGTATGGAGGAATAGATGAATAGTGTTGAAATGTGCCTTGGATGCCCAAGGTCTCTCCGCCTTTCTCCAAGATGAGAATGACAGGTTGAAGGGCAAAATGGCATCTCTTGAGTGAATTCGCGATAAGCTCTGTGATGATGGTCATTTGAAGGACCAACAGATGAGCACTCTCAATGCTCATCGTATAGTAGAGGTGGATTGTGCCAACGTCGCAGCTGCTCTTGCCACTCTCCTCCGGGTTCGTGATGACCCTAACTTGGACCTAGCTGCTGAGATTTCCTTGTGTACAAAACTTGTCACTGAGGAAGACGTTCAGCTTGGGCCTGATCTTGAAGAAGGCTCTGAAGAAGGGAATGGAGAAGGAGATGAGACGCTGAGTGGGGTACCTACAGTTGGCGGAGTAGGACCTTCGCAGGATATTGCCGACGAAGGGAGTCTCCCGAGAGCGGAATAATAAGAGTTCCATGCTCCCTTTTGATGCTTATATGTTTTTTTCTCTGCATCTTTGTTGTGAAAAATTGCCCATGTTTTTCGGGCGTAATGACATAGTTTTACGGCCTGCTTTTGGGCATTTTAACTTGAATTACTTGTTTGCTTGTTTGTGACGCTTTTTAATTTCTGCCATAAACAATAAGTAATGTGAAGTTTCACTTTTGTGGGCGTGTGCACCTAAAGATTAGATGTCTTCCGGTCGTCCTGAATGTTCTGATCATTTAAGAACATTTATCAATGAGCATATGAAACAACCAACAGTTGTTTTTTTAAAAAACAGTTTAGTATTATATATAAACTAATTATTAAACTAGGATCTTTACAACCATGTTCTAAGTCTTCCCATGAATCATAAATATCTAAGGAGTCAACAAAGTTATATATCTAGGAATATAAAGAAATACAATCATTATTACTATTTCAAAAAAAAAAAGAAAAAAAAGCAACGATGTCACCACAGGATATGAGTGTCTAACCGCTAGATCCAAAGACAAGCAATGTCATATATCATAATGCTCGCTAAAACTCGGCATCAAATTTGTCGAATATAAAATAATATGAAAGAAAAAAAATTGGTGAGTTAAAAGGACTTAGTAAACAAGGACAGGTCTCCAAGTAGAATAACAAATTGCCCATATATGAAAAGTCAAACAACTGCAAGGTAACAAAAAGTAATGTGAAAATCATTTTATTTACAAACCAGTAATATTCATACTCAGTTACTGAAGTACCAAGACACTTCCATTGTAACTAGATGATATGTATGGAACTATGCCATACTCCAATAAGATGCATGGGACCACCTCGTGCCACGATGAGATGTAAGAAAATCATACTGTAACAACATGCACGAAGCTACATCGTGCTTTCTTGTATGCATGGAACTACATCGTAATACAAAAATATGTACGGAACTATATCGTGCTTTAGTAATATGTACGGAACTACATTGTACTATGACAATAAGTCAAGTAAATCAGTAATAAACCGTGTAAACTATACTTTAGAAATAGTCTTAGCATAGTAAGTATGCCCATTTCAAAAGTCATATAATTAAGGAACACAAACATATATGTCTAGCATGGAGAATGTCCACCAACGAAGGAATGAAAACCACTTACTTAGAGCCGACGATTGCTACCTAGCTCATGGTCATCTTTCCATTCTCAAATCCCTCCAAATGAGTCCAATATATGCAAAATAATAATAATAATAATAATAATAATAATAATAATAATAATAATAATAATAATAATAATATAAGCCACCCATCTAATTTTTATAACTGGAAGACAAACGGGTCAAAAAGTCCACCAAACATCAACCACGGGCCCACATGCCCAAATACTGATAAAATACATTTTTGGATTACCCATAAGTCAACGAATCAAAAAGTACAATTACTTTCTCAATTATAGTTTATTTACATCATCAAATCTGCAATTTAGCAATTTTTGGGTATATGTCGAAAGCCAATTAGTGGTTAACATTTCAAATCCAAAATCTAATTATATAATCATGCTACCCATTCACCTACGAATTCATGCATATAAACTTTGCTCAAGTTGGGCTCTGATTACCCCTTCAAATTTTAAAATACTCCACTTAAGGGTGAAAAATCGCCAAATAATGCTTTAAATCTCAAGTAATAACTGATGAAATCATTTCAAATTTGAGTATAATATTCATAATATGATAGAGAATCATTACCTTGAAATTAATGAAGAAATTCTACTAAAAAATCTAAGTACCACAAGCTTTTTTTTTCTCATTAATGGAAGAAAAAGTGGGAAATTCACGAAAATATGTTATATACAAAAATGTGCAGTAAATAGTTGGTCGCTAAAAGTATGCACCAGCAAACCAACAACATTCGAATTCACATTTTTTTCTCTAAAAACTCGTATGACCTCGGAATTGGACGATTTTTTTTTTCTATGAGTAAAATTTTTTGATATACATCAAATGGTACTTTTGGAATTGAAATATAAGTTCGGAAAGACAAATTAAGGGTGTCAATTTCATATGTCCAAAAACTATCCACTCCACCCACGTGTTGGTACTCGACCCAATGAACCTGAAATCCAATTCCAAACTACAAAAACTTTTATCTTGGAAAACCAAGCTCGTTTCTCAAAGTACCATGCTAAGTCCACCGTTTTTCTTTAGTCGACGACTAAATCAAAATCAAAACCTTGTTCTAAAATATATCAAACTACCTTCAAATTAACTTAAATTTTACAAGCGAGTCATAAATGATCAAACGAGAACTTCACATGCTTCCTTCTGATTGGCTGATACCGATCCCATGCACCTTTTTAGGAACTACCATTAACTGCTCCGAATCGTTTTATATCTCCAGTAATAATGACTGTTTTGTGCTCCATCCTAATCCCTTTCTGCATATAAATAGTGACTTCATATAGTGAAAAATTCACAAACCTTTTTCCAAAAAATACTTCTCTTCTTTAGAAATTTCTTATGATAGCAAGAAGCATTTCTTCCCTAAAAAATGTTTGCCTTCGATCCTGTTTTGATATTCCCAGAAAACCTTCTTCGTTCTAAATGGATGTTGTATAAGAGAACTATATGAGGAAATTCACCTGTAGTTACTTCATTTTCTTTCTTCGTCCATGAGGAAACGGATGAAATCCATTGAATCACTAAGTTTGATCGGGATTCTAACGATGTACTTTGTGATGACTTCATTGTGTCATGTGCACTGATTACGGTGCACTAATCTTCTAACACAGCGGTTGTTGTGATATTCTTCTTGTCATGCGGGGTCAGGACGTTTAGCCCTTTCGGCTTTCGTGCGGCTTCTCCGCCAGGATTCCTCGTGTGTCCAGGCCGCTCTTTCAATGGTACTGGCCTGATGATCCACTCTTTGGCTCCATTTCATGACATACAAGAGGATTTATCTTCACAGCAGTGGGTGGCTAAGGTGTCACTGAGCTTCGGATTCCCCTGTGGTTTATGGTTCACCTTGGTTATCTGCTTTATCTGATATGCTATTGCAACACTTCATCGGCCGTTGGCTGTTGGATACCCGAGGGAAGAGGCTCCCCTGTGGTAGGTTCGCAGCTCAAGCCTTTCCGCTCTCGGCTAACTTCAGTTTGTACTTGAAGATCTGCGAGGTTGTGCACTCTAATTTGACCAGTTGAGGTTGACTCGGATGGTTAAAATTTATGGCAAGTCTTCAATTCCTCTTCAAGTTCGGCGGACGAGATGGGGGAAGGTCAGACCTGTACTCAGACGTTTTCGGGATCCCTTGCTTTGATCAAGCATATGGGCTTTGGCTGTGCCAACGATCGTATGCTTTAAAGGAATGCACGGGCCGACATATCTCAAGCTGCAAAAGAAAAGAAGAACTCTGGACTTTTTACGGCTTGTAGCTACAATCCAGATGAAGGATCTTCTGCTATGTTAATCCTGAGGAGCTCTTTGTTTTTAGTCTTCCCTTTTTTTTTTTCTACAATTGTTATAAACAAATATTGAATTCAGGAATAAATAAATGTATATTATGAGCCTACGGGCTATTTTTTATTAACGAAATGATCGTTCATCAATATTTTGATACATACTTACGTTATTACATGTTTTGTAATATATAGTCAAGCAGTATGTCTGTGCACCTAAAGATTAGATGGCTTCCGGTCATCTTGAATGTCCTAATACTTAGAGCGTTTATCAGTATGCCTGCTTTGGGAAATTACGTCCATTGTGCACCAATGTTTGATGGCTAAGTTGCATCTGTAGGAGATAGTTGTTTGCGCCTATAATGGGACGACTTAAGCCCGTGTTATAACTGGCACTTTTGTGTTCGACTTCGAACATCTCTGCTTAGTTACTCGAGTATTTAAGATTTTCTGGCACTAACGTCTCTGCTTAGCCCATCGCCGTGTAGGTGTAGTTGTTGAATTAAGGAGTTGAACTTACAAATAATGCCTGGTGGCTGAGCTAGACGTGGTCTAGTTGTAAGCGAGTAGTGTACCCTACTTTTTATAGCGAAAAGTGAGTGTATTACTTCAACTTAGGTTTGGTCGGGGCTATGATAAGTAAAAACTGACTAATAGTTGTATTGATAAAAGGGGCATGAAGGCTGAGATGCTGTGGGTAAAAACCCGTAACATGATTGATGAGTATAAAAATACTGCGATCAATGTCAAAAAGAACCTTAAAACATAAAAAATAAATGCTTTTAAGATACTTTATGCTCATCCCTCGGAAGGTTCGGGGGCATGTTCTTGGGCTTCCCTGCTCGAAGGTGCTGAGCCTGGAGATGTTACCTCAGGGCCGTTGACAAACCTATGGTATAACTCTGTGCTAATCAAACAATTATGAATAGCTTGCTTTCGTAGTTAACTTCTTTTTTATTT
The DNA here is from genome assembly GCA_029990575.1 of Petunia axillaris subsp. axillaris. Lineage (NCBI taxonomy): Eukaryota > Viridiplantae > Streptophyta > Magnoliopsida > Solanales > Solanaceae > Petunia > Petunia axillaris. Next base: position 47,315,482 of record JARKNS010000002.1, on the reverse strand, counting down.
GTCTTCAGGGAGGATTCCTTTCCTCAGTTAGTTGATCAGCGCGTGACGCTGCCCTGTGACGGATCCTATGTCTGGAACTTCAAGGTTCATTAGGTCCACGGGGGTTAACTCAACCACTATCTGCTGATCGTACGAATCTTCGAACACTTCTCCACCATTTGAACTGTCTTCCCCAGAGGCAAACTCTAACATCTAAACATTTATAAGGAGTGCTTTCATTCTCTCCTCCAATCCACTGTGCAGATGCCCTTTGTGGTGAAAAATCCTTTGACTTGATCGACGATCAGTTAGGAGCCACTGAAGAGGGTGACCTTCCTGGCCCCCAGTGTATAGGCTAAGTTAAGAATTTGAATTATGGCTTCATACTATGCTTCGTCGATTTGAGCTCTGGCGGCTTTGCGAAAAACCACCCTAGTGGGTATCCTGATCCATAGATCGAGGTCGGCTTCTTCCTCTTTCAAGACCACTTCAATGACAATCTCCCAACTTCTGGGCTCGATTGTTTCTTCTTTTCTGATTGACTCATCCTCCTTTGGCTTCAGCTTCTCCATGAAGTATGAGGTGAAACCCTCTAGTTCATGTGACTCAAAGGCTATCTGGGGTTGGTAGATAATGTCATACTCTCCCAGTATGTCGGCCCATTCTGCCATCTCCTCTGAGAGTTCGGAATTAGACAATATGGTCTGTACCGGTATGGAGGAAATCATGCTGACTGTATGGTTAAGGAAATATGTGCGCAGCTCCTGAGATGCCATGATCATGGCTGAAATAAACTGAAAGAGTGAAGGCAAAAACCTGTCTCGGCGCGAGGGTCTTTTACTGGTGTACTTCATGGGAAATTTTCTCCCATTCTCTTCTCGTACGAGGACTGCATTCCATGTTATTTCTGAGATCGAGACATATAATAATAGATGCTCACCTGGCTTTAGCTCAGTTATTACCAGAAGCTATAGAAGCTGCATATTAGTCTAGGCTACGGTTAGGTAAATCTGTATTAGCCATATGGGCCCCCTTGTCTTTGCAACACCTCAGAAAGCTGACATAACAATTCTGTAGCCTTAAGGACTAGTCGATCCCTCACCGCCAACCGATACCGTTGTTTGCTGATCTCTTCTCTGACTTCTCGTTCCATGGCCTCAAACTCGATGGACTCCTCTTCGGCCATATTTATTTTAGCTACCGGCCGTATACCAAGATCCTTGCCATAGGTTGGATGATACTATCCAAGTGCAGACCGCTCACCCCGTAAGTCAGCAATCTCGCACGAGGTCGTGTATTTGAAAACCTGATGCAGTGTTGAGGGTATTCCCTTGACACAGCGTATCAACGGCCGTCCCAAGACGACGTCATATGGCAGGCTGTAGTACAATACCTGGAAAGAAGTTATGCTCGTCACGCCTAGTATATGAACCAATAGAGCTAATTCTCCGACAGACTTTTCTCAGGAGCCATTGAAACTAATTATCTTTTGGGTGCCTAAGGTTACTTGACGGCATAAGCCATTATTCCGCAGTACCTTCCCTTGGATAATGTTTCCGCTACTTTTTAGATCAATCATGGCTCGTTGGACGCGTAAGTCGGATATTTGCACAAGCACGATGAGGTGCCTTTGTTTTCTGCCTCTTCCTCCAAGCCAAATAGGATCCGACTGTTCAATACCCATAGCACAGTAGTCCCCCGGGCTATGTTGGGCTCCATAGTTGAAAATATTGTATTTATAATCTTCGGGTTTTCAAAATCCGGTGCTTTAGAATACCAAGGTCCTTCTTCAATCAGATCTTTGAGGTACCCTTGTTTCAACAAGTGCTCAATTTCAATCATCAAGGCTTTACAGTCGACCGTGGCGTGACCACCGCTGCGATGAAAGTCAGAATAGATCGTTGTCTTCCTCCACATAGCTCCATTCACGGTAGGCGGCCATCGGACCTTTGGACCTAATCTACCAAAGTGATTGGCAACTAGATCCACAGTGTTGGCTCGCAAACCAAAATCCTTGAAGTTACGGGGTTCCATCTGCTTCTCTTGGGACCCCGATGCTTGGGAATTGTTCTGCCTTCTGACTGGTTCTGAGTCTTTGGCTTCACCCTTCTTTTGTTCACTTCTCCTTCTAAGGAAGGGATTCCTAATCTCTTCTTTCTCTTGTCTTCAAGGTTATGACAGTCGTCTGACTCCACGTGAACCTCTTCAATATACCTTTGATGCAACGTGCTCCATATGTTAACCGAGTGCTATGTTAAACTCCACTGCAACTCCCTGGTGGCCAACGATACTTTTGAATTCAAACTCTTGGCAAAGGCTACCACAGCAATGTTGTCAGGGACTGGAGGAAGCTCCATACGTTCCCTCTGAAATTTGTCAAGGTAGTCCTTTAGCAGCTCGTTGTCCCACTGGCGTATCTCTAAGATATCTCTTCATTATAGCTGACTGGATTTCTTCCTCAGTAATCTCGTTACTCTTCATAGCCATGTAGTACGCAGCAATATGCTCGTCCGGATCAGTCATCCCATCATACTTCAAGTTATCCGGCAAGCGGAAGTGCTTTGGTATGCGGACCGGCATGACACTTTCTTTGTAGGTATGTTTGTAAAACTTCTGCTCATCTACTGTGGTAACTTGGGTTAGAGCACCCAGCACATTACCAATTCAGTCGTGGATGGTCGTTCACCTCTTTTATGAGGTCCTGAATGACAAGTGCTCCCTTGAAGTCTTGGTTGTTGATTGTTGACGAGCCTCCAGGGGCAGCATCCATGTTAAGCCTTCGATTAAGAGCTGACGTTGGTGAATTGTTCGTGGGCACTGATCGTCGCGGGGATGCTGGCCTCTAAGACGATTCAGCAAACATCGCTCCTATCCTCTGGGATATTCCTTCAGTTATGTTGTTCGAGCTCTGTTCGGATGCAGTTTTCAGGAGATTAACAAGGAAACCTCTGAATTCAGAATGACCTTCCACAGGTTGATCACCTTCCCCGTCGCTGGCCACAAGGATCGGTTCTTGAGAGGTGTTTTTTGGCTACTCAATGGGATCCTTAGGTTGTGCGCTGGAATCACTGAGATCCTTCGCGAACTTGTTTATTTCGTCTGTAGTGTTTCTTAGAATGCTGGTACCATCGTCTGACATGATTGCGTCTTTTCCTTCATAGAATACCTACAATTTCCTGGGCCCTACGGTAGGCGCCAAACTGTTTATGCCTAAAATTGTACGTCTAGATTAAAAAATTAATTATGGTTGAGGTCACAAGTAATACAGTAATCATGACGAAAAAGTAACTAAATTCGATGAAAACAATAATGAATAAACAAGACGAAATAAGCAAGAAAAAGTAGAGTAATTCTTATTCCTTGAGAATAGCCGGATTCCATGGTGAATCGCCCATCTACAATAAAAATTAAGGAGGGTTATTTTTAGTAGTGATATCCAGTCCTAAATAAGGTAAAATACAAAGACTAATAAGGCTATGTGCCTATAACTCAAGACGGTGGTATATACTAAATCCTAACTAGGAGACTGTAAACCCTAGGCGGAGGGATGTATACCCTGCATCCTATGGCCGTGCTGCCTAAACGATCATTGACTCCAGGAGCCGTCGTATATCCTCTGTGTCGGTGACTTGTAACATAAGTCTAGTCTCACCAGCTGGACTCGTATCCCCGTAATAGTAGGTGGCATATTTTCGCCCACACACCCTTAGGCCGGGCTTAGCCGAAAATCTATAAACTATATATTTTCGGACTCCTTATAATTCTACGTGTCTAATGGTATTATTATTTTTCATATTCAAATTCAATTTCATCAAATTCCCCAATTTCATAAAATTTTGGGTTCTAACCCCATTTTTCAATTCGATTTCATGAAATTCTAGCAAAGAATGAATTAATGAAATAGATTAGCTTAGGATAGATACTTGATGATTTTGGATGGATTTGGCATTGAAATTTGACCTTAAACCGACATGGAAAAGTCTGGTTTGAGAGTTTGAAGGAAATGAGCCAAAACTGTTAACAAAGCTGCTACGCTACAGCTTTCGCACTAGCAACAGTTGGTCTGCAATTTGCATCTAAATGAGGCCCTACAATGCTCGGAATTACCCTAAATTTTGCACACAGGTCATACTAGACTTGTGGGACATGCTCGCGAAGATGTAATTTAAATCAAATCTCCAGAACTCAAGATACGACTCCCACGAAAAGAGTCGATTTCTTACTTTTGGGATCTTAGCGAAACTTTTTGAACGACCTTGGAATTCAGTTCAAAAGTCTTCACAGGTCATAAACGACCATATGAACCTTACACAATTTTTCAATTTTGAATCAAAGCTCATTTACTCAAATCAATCTCGAAAACCTCTTTTAAGCTTTACCACCAACCGAAATGAAAACCTTCTAAAAAACCTACCAAACGAGGTCCGAATGCAGAGCTTTTAAGACTGTCAGCATGCCAAACAGAATCCTAACTACCTAAATGACTAACTAAAGTTGTTTCATTCTTCTCTACTTAGACTCTTATTTGGCATCGAACGAGCCAGAGTCTAGAGCAGATTTCACATGACTAATGGGAATTCCAGCGCCAACATTCGACAATCACTCAACAGACAAAATTTTTACCATGAAAGAACCAGAAACACAAACACTGATAAGAACTTTTAAGTTGTAGGAATCAAATGCATACTTGAGTCATCGAAAAGAAGAGGATATCTCTCGTGCATCCTGGACTCAAGCTCCCAAGTGTCCCCCTTGCAAGGACGGTTGTGCCATCGCACTCGAGCCATCAGGATCTGCTTCGACCAAAGCTTCCGGATATCTCTGGAAACTATATTAACTGGGAACTTCTCATAAGCTAGATACACATCTAGCTGAGCAGGATCTAATTCAATCACTTCGGAAGGATCTTGGATACACTTCCAAAGTATCGACATATGAAACACCGGATGAATTGGCATAGCAGCTAGAAAATCGAGCCGATAAGCAACCTTACCAATATGCTTCTCGATATGGAAAGGGCCAATGAACTTGGGACTGGGCTTCCCTTTCCTCTCATATCGCTTTACACCTCGCATCAACAACACTTTCAGAAATACCATGTCGCTGACCTCAAACTCTAACTCTCGGCTCCTCCAGTTCGAGTATGAAATTTTCTTGCTCTAAATAACACGAGAAACATCAACATCAAGAGTGTGACAAACCATATCTGAATTCATCACCTCCACTTCTCGAGACTCGAACTAACTGATAGGACATTGACATTTACGGCCATTCAAGGCCTCAAATAGAGCCATCTGGATGGAGGACTGATAGCTATTATTATAAGAAAACTCCACTAAGGCCAAATGGTCATTCTAGTGGCCTCCGAAGTCAAATGCACAAGCTCTCACATATCCTTTAGAGCCTGAACAACCCGCTCGGACTGACTATCAGTCTGAGGATGAATGTCGCGCGAAGATGGACTTAGGTCCCCAACTCCCTCTGAAAATACTGCTAGAACTAGGAAGTAAACTAGGAACCACGATCAGATATGATAGAAACTTGAGTGCCATGCATCCTAACCACTAGATTAATGAAAATCCAAGCTAATCTCTGAGCTGAATCTGTAATCTTCATAGGGATGAAGTGAGCTGATTTAGTCAGTCTGTCAACAATGACCTAGACCGAATCATGGCACCGCAGGGTCTTTCGCAGACCAACCACAAAATCCATAGTGATCTGCACCCACTTCCACTCGAGAATGGGCAATGCCTGAGCTAACCATGCCGATCTCCGGTGCTCGAACTTAAATTGCTGACAGTTCAAGCAACGAGACACAAAATCAAACATGTCCCTCTTCATCCTCATCCACCAAAATAGCTCTCGAAAATCCTGATACATCTTAGTAATGCCAGGATGAATAGAATAACGCGAGCTATGAGCCTCGAGGAGCAGTATCTGCCTCAAATTCCCGACATTAGGACACAAAGTCATCCATTAAATCGAAGAACACCCTCTGAATCAAGGTTGAAGAAAGGAACTCCTCCACTTAGGACATGACTACACAACTCCTATAAATGAGGATCCTTAAATTGTCTTCCTTTAATCTGTCTGACTAAGGAAGACTGAGCTGCAATACAAGCCAGACACGGCTGGAGTCTGGGCGAAGAAATCTCACACTGGAGTTGCTAAGGGACTCCAACTCTTGAGCTAAAGGTCTCATATCAGCATAAAAAAAAAAGCCATGCCGCCCATAGACGTCCTACTCAAGGCATCTACTATAATACTCCCTCCGTCCCAATTTATGTGGCACCATTTCCTTATTTGTTTGTCCCAAAATAAGTGGCACCTTTCCTTATTTGACAACTATTTAATGCATCATCTCTATTTTACCCTTGTTGGGCCCTACATACTTTTAAACCTACCAACAACTTTTTTATTACTCAAATCTTCTCTCTCCTACTTTTTCAAGGGTAAAATTGATATTTAACAAGGTCAACCTCTATTTTCTTAAACTCCGTGCCCGGTCAAATGGTGCCACATAAATTGGGACGGAGGGAGTATACAACTTCCTAGGATGATAGAAAATGGTGAGATGATAGTCTTTAATCAACTCAAGCCACCTCCACTGCTTCCCATTAAGATCCTTCTGAGACAAGAGATACTGCAAGCCCTTATGATCGGTATACACCTCACAATGTTCACCATAAAGATAGTGCCTCAAAATCTTTAAAGCGAAGACAACAGCTGCCAACTCTGGATCATGAGTCGGATAATTCCTCTCATTTGGCTTCAGCTATCTGGAAGCATAAGAAATTACCCACCCTTGCTGCATAAAAACAAAACACACACGTGACACATCAGAATGGACTAAAAATATGCCAGTTTCAGAAGGAAGGGATAGCACTAAAGCTGAAGTCAATAAGGCCTTGAGAATCTAGAAGCTTGCCTCGCACTCATCAGACCATCGGGACTAAACCGCCTTCTGAGTTAGACGAGTTGATAATTGGCAAAATTTATACATAATTGGATGTGGTTTACCTATACTTTGGTGCATTCTAGTGACGTTTAATGTTTAAAATGTGGTGAATTGAGCTAATTGGTTGTATTGTGATGTATAGGAGGCTAATGATGCCAAATAAAGATGAATTTGAGCAATAATGGAGTCAAAACACAAAATCTGGAGAAATTAAAAGGTGTTGTGCGTCGCATGACCATAGCACAACCCTTAGATGAAATTTTGATGAAGAAAAAAATATTTTTGAGGCAGTGAGCTAACTCCCTATCACATTACCATCGCACAAAGGTGAGAAAAACAAGTCTGAGAGGTCCCGAAGGGTCCTGCGCATCACACAAGACTTCCAAGAAGTTACAGGAATCCTGTGCTATGGTTATGCTTCGCACAGCTATAGCACAACGGCAAAGATTCTACAGTTTTATACAGCGGGATAGTTTGGTCATTTCGCTTAAGAATGTGATATAAAGGCCTAAAAGTCGACTTTTAGAGGTATTCTGAACCTCGAAAGAACAAGAAGAAGGCTAGTGGAGTGGAGAACAAGGATCTAACGGGTTTTCTCGACTCTTTCAATCCTTTTCTTGTACTTTATTAATTATGGTTTTTTCATCTGATGAATCTTATGAGCATGAGTGACTAAGCTAGCCCTTCTAGGGCTTGAGTGAACCATTATAGGATGATGTATTGAGTATTTCATTAATTCAATCGACCTTGACATTATTATTCCTGATTATTTAACTATGTTATGATTGCTTCCAATTGTAGAGCTCACAATTGAATGTGCCCTTTATCCTTGTAACTCTTAGAAGAGTGTTTCGAGTTAGGGTTAGTTGAATAACGATACTTTAACCCAAATAAGGGATTGTTTAGGGAAGAAGAGTGGGGTGAGTTCGGAAATAACGAGCCCTTATCGTGGTCACGTAGGTAGTCCATCTTATCATCTTTTGTTAACTTGGAAAAAGTAACTTAGGATAGCTATTGCTTGTTATTGGAGAATACTAGTGATAAAATGGGAGCCCATGATCATTAGGGATAGTCAAGTGAGATTGAATGCATAGTATTCGGTACATCACTGCGATAACTGGGGAAGTCATGTCCTAGGCCTTTTATTCTTGAATCTTATCTATTAATTATTGTCGACACCCATTTTTCCCGGAACCCAGTTAAAGTTCGAAATATGGCTCGACTTATTGGATCTCACGGGTAAAGACTTGGAGGCGCCACGTAACATATACTTTAAATAGGCGTATTAGGGCACCTACTTTTATTTCTAGCCAATTTTATGATTAACTTCGAAACTTAGTCTACGAATCAGTAAATTCTAGGTAAGCGTTCCAGTTAATCCAAGAGGAAGGTATTAGGCCCCTCTCGGGTTCCACCAAATGTGGTTAACGGCCGGACTAAATAATTGAGATTCAAAATATAATATAACTAAGAAATATACATATAATAATTAAATAAAAGGTATGATTCACTAATTTCTTATTCTTTGGTAAACCTCAGCCAAAAGGTACCTCGCAAAATGAAAACAAATCAGTTAGTATGTCAAAAATAAACAATAAGACAACAATTGAATAATGCAATAATAAATTAATTCGAGACGTCTCTAGAGCGTCGTATCTTTAACGTTTGCAAATGTACCTTGCAAAAAATAAAATTGAATTAGTATTATAATCGTTACCATGTCAAGCACCGATCCCACTACTCCATTGCTGGCTTGTTTCGCAATAAAGCTCATACATGTCATCATCGCCTATTTTTATTTTTGGAGGGACACGTAAGGGACATTGTATACGTAACAGGACTGGACATTGTATACATATTGGGACGGGACAGTTGGCCTCCAAATTGTCATTGGCCTAGCGGTGTAGTATCCGTTCAAGTCAGTGTATAGGTCTCAAATTGATTATTTTCATTGGCCAAAATAGTGCAGTGTCTGTTCAAGACACACACATCCAAAGTTTGACAAAATGCACGGGTCAACTGTAAGCAACAATATCACAGGAACAATTTGCAACATTAGGAAGCTCTCCTGAATTCAAATAAGTGGAACCTTCGTAAAAATGAGACAATTACCCAATATAGATAATTGGCACCTACATATAGATTAAAATGAACTAGAGCAGTATGTATAGCAAATCAAAATAGAACCATAGCAATAGGATAACCAATCGTCCAGGTGCCCAAAAGAGATAAAGGGATGACTTATAATAAAGTTTGATTCCAACAGAGGGTCAAGTAAATTAGATATAACAGGACCAAAATACTAAGCCAATTTAATTAGTAACAGCAGTGAGCGGAACCAAAGTAACATAACCCGAGAAGGAGGAGAAACACACGAAACGTGAGAGGAGGAGCAACACCAGATCCGCCTTGGCGACGTCGCTGCAATTCCACCAACTCATTTTCGATTTCAATCACAAATTAACTAGAAATGGTAGGAGAATAATAAGAACCAGGATCTTAATGATGGGGAGTATAGACTAAATTCCGGTGACCCTTTTTTGCATATGGGTCTCACAGTCAAAGGGCGGTATCTCCGCCTTCCCTGTTTCTCATCTGAGCCCCATTTCTCTTTGTAAATCGCGTAGCATGTGTATGAACATTGTATTTTTAATCTAGCACTCACTGGTGGTGTGTATATGTATTTCATCTGTGTATTAGTGCCCCTCCGTTACTACTGTAATGGTGGCGACCCCCTTTTGTCCCTATCCCGATGGTGTGTGTTTGCATCTGTGTGTGGGTGTTCTCTTTAGGTAGGTGTGGTAGTGAAGAAGATAAAATTGGGGATGAGTATTCTGGGTATGTGTTTATGTGTGTATCTGTTGTGTAAAAGTGATGTGTGTGTTGTGTATAGAGAGGTAAAGAAGATGATGGAGGAACGAGGTTGTGGGGTAAAGAACGGAGAAGATGATGGGTATGTGAGGAGAGGGAGTTGGTGTACTGTGTATGTGTATTATGTAGTATGGTTTTGCACCATGGCCAGTGGTGGTGGTATATGTCCCTATATATATCGATATGTATACTGTATATAATGTGAGAATGGAAATAGATGTTAGCGGAATTGGGGAGATAATTGTGGGTCCTGATTTTGTAGCCGTTGGGGGAATTAGGTCTCCTAATCATGAGAGATTGGGAGAGATAAGGGAGTAATTAAAGAGATTAGGTGGAGAAGTTTGGGGATGAGTGATTTTTGGAGGAAATTGTGGGGAAGGAAATCACTTTTTGATATTTTATCCAAAATAGGAGTAGAGGAGAAATACAAATTAATAAAAAATAAGGGATGTACTTGGTTAGATATTGTGTTCAGGTTCAAAAGATAAAGAGACAAAAGAAAAGAACATATTTTAGGATGGTAAGGATTTTCATATACAAGAAATGTATTTGGTTACATGTTTTGTCCAAGTTCGAGGTGAGGAGGATCTGGGATTTTTCAAAAGAAGTGTGCAAAATTATGAATATATAAATGGACTGAAATTTAACTTAAAGGTGCTAAATAGATGTAAATATGTATATTATATATACAAAAGAAAGAAATGCACACATAAAAATAAATTGTATCAAATTAAATTAATTAACTATAAATATCAAAAAATAATTATTAAATTATAGTAAATACAAATTAAGTTGAACAAATAGCTCAATTGAGATATATTTAACAAATAGTCTAAAATGATGACTTAACCATAATTATGTATATAATGTATAATTACGGTATATCACACGTAAATACATATTTTTCTAATGCACATTTTGTCAAATAATCAGTATTGCACATTTAGGTTAGATATAGTCAATTTATAGAAAAATGAGGGATAAAATTGGGTGTCAACAATTATTACTTGCTTTTAGTTAATTGTCATTAATTTCTAGTTTACAAACCAAAATCATTATAAATCGTTCCCGAAATTATTTGACTAAAAGTTGATAAAATTTGAGTTACGAATTAACATTTGCTCCATCTAAGATTTAACCCTGGACTTGTTAAATCGGGTTATATTTGCAGCGACCGCTTATCCTTTTTAGGACGAGTTTTGGGCGTGATCAAATTTCGGCGTTGTTGCTGGGGAGCATTATTTTAGTTTGTAGCTGTAAATATTGCTAGGTTTTTAGTTTAGATAATTTAGGTTTTGTACATATATTTTTGTTTAAGGAATATGATATTTTACCCTTCCCCGAGCTCCTATTATGATTGTTCTTCTGCTTGTGACAGTGAGTTTAAGAACATGATAAAGTGCTTGCTTGAAGAAAGACATGAGAATCAACAAGTCATGGAGAAATTTTGGGATAATAGCCTAAAATATGACTTGACTATTGAGAGGATACATGAACAAAAAGAAGAATTCAAACCATTCAGTCCTGTGGTAGTGAATGATGCCGACACTGAGGAAAAGTCATTAGAGTCAAGCGCGAAAGTGAAAACCTTAATATTAGAGGACTTGAGTGTGTATGAATGTGAGGATGTCAAAACTGAAATACTATTTAAGTTTAAGTGCATTAGGCCTCATTCAAAACACTTTTTGATATTGTATTTGGATGGTGATGTGGAAATAGATCCATCCGAGTCTTTAAATGAGTCTAATGATGAGGAACAAGGTGTTTTCATTCTTGAATTAATTATTCCAAATCGATAAAATGACATGCCTCGATTAAAGGCCAATACGTGCATAATGAATATTAGGAAACTTGGCTCAGTTGAATTTGCACCATTGCAAGAGCATGATCATAAGCTTGAATCCAAATTGGGGAGGCGATTCATCTTCTCAAAGTGGAGACAAAATTTGGGATATTGATACCTGTCGTGCCACGACGTTAAATAAGGCTCTAATTGTGAGGCAACCTAATTTTCATGTTTTATTTTGTTTTATTTTTTTTGGAAGGATGTTACTTGGTGAGCTTTGTGTTTTGCAGGTTTCAAATAGTATGGATTCTAAGAGTGGGGTGCTTGCAGCCCCTATATCTGATGATGAAGTCCTACTTGGGGGAAAGTCTGAGGGAAAGTCTGAGTACCCAATGCCTTAAAGAAGCTCTGAGGGATGTTCTTTGGGCTTAGAACCCCAAGAAGTTTCTCTATCACCCTTATTTTATTTTAATGCATCGAGGGCAACACATGATTTTAAGTGTGGGGTGGGAGTCTTCCAATTTGTATTAATAATCCCCTTTGGTTTTTCTTTGTTCCTCGGTTATTTCTAAGGAATGTTGTTTGAACTGGTGTAGGATAATTTTTTTTAGGATTAAAATAGTAGGAAGGATAACTCGTGCGATCTTCTATTTATGGCTTCTTTTATATGAACACTTAGGCTGGAATATGTGGACTACATGGGTTCTTCATGATTTTGTATTGTTATGCCTTGATAACTGTTGAGTACCCTTGTGTGACGCCTAGGCTCAGGTTTTGACTCTCTTATGTGCTATACTTGAATGCATGCTCGCTTGTTTTAATTTGAGAGCTAGAGCAGAACCGTCCTGAGTAGACCGTGTGCCATGTGTGTGTGAGGTTTGTTGTTGCTCTGTGCTTATATTACAATGTCTAGAACTTGCCCTGAGTGTGTACAAAGCTAAATGATGAGTCTTGCTCGGCTTAGGAAGTGATATAGGCATTTCTTTGTTAGCTATGAATTTTTTGCCTACCCAATGAAAGTTGACCCTAGTTAGCCCCTTTGAGCCTGAACCTTTTCGCTGGTAACCGTATTACAAGCTGAATCCTTTTGTTTAAAATTGACTATATATTGAACCCTTTTACCTCTTTTGAGAATTTGTGGTTCTAATGAGCTGTGACACCTATAGTTAGAGGAGTTGGTTGTGGTTGAGACGAGTAAGAAGAAAGAAAGGTGCATTACTTGGGAGAAACTGCTGGTAAGGACTGAGAAAAAGACAAAAAAAAAAAAAGGAAAGACAAGAAAAAAAAGAACCAAAAAAAAAAGAGATTGTCCTTTACTAGTGGTTATTCTTGAAAGCTTAAAGAGAAGGGAAGCTTGGGATAATAAAGAATTGAGAAATTATGAAGAGTTGAGTGAAAAAGAAAGTGATTAAATAATGTGATGCATTAAAATGCTCATGGGAGGTTAGTCACTATTACCTAAATGTATCCTACCTATTGTGCAGCCAACATTACAACCTGTGAAAGTCCTATTGATCTTAGATCGAGTGAGCTTATATTTGTCAAGTCCTACACCACGGGCAAGCCTATGGAACGTCTAGTGTGGTACATGACTTCTTTCTAAGAGTGAGTGAATCTCGCATTTGTTAAGTCCCAATGTTACTTGAAACTTTGTGTTTGAATTGGACAGTTTTCTTGTTGTAAGGGCACATGGTTTATGAGGGATTGGTGAAATTATTAGGCTTCTCAGTTAAAGTAGGTGAATGAGTAGGAGGGTTGATGCTAATGAATCGGTTCTTGAGGTTAGGAAATTACGAGAGGGAACTTGATTTTTTTAAATATTCTTGGGATTAATATTTTTGTGAAGACAAGTGTGAAAAGTGCATATGCACCATTCTAAGTTTTCCTATAAGCTATGACCATAGGTAGTGTCGTCATTCCTAGCTAAGTCCAGGTTTTGCTCGAGGACGAGCAAAGGTTCAAGTATGGGGTGGTGATAATAAGCCAAATTTATACATAATTGGAAGTGTTTTACCATATTTTGGTGCATTCTAGTGACGTTTAATGTTAAAAATATCGTGAATTGAGAGAATTGGTTGTATCTTGATGTATAGGAGGCTAATTATGCCAAAGGAAGATGAATTTGAGAAATAATGGAGCCAAAATAAAAAATCTGGAGAAATTGAAAGGTGTTGTGCGTCGCATGACCATAACACAGCCCTTAGATGAAATTTTGATGAAGAAAAAATGTTTCTGAGGCAGTGAGCTAACTCCCTATCGCATAACCATCGCACAAAGGTGAGAAAAACAAGTCTGGGGGATCCCAAAGGGTCCTGTCCTTCGCACAAGACTTCAGAGAATTTCCAGGAATCTTGTGCTATGGTTGTGCTTCGCATAGCTATAGCACAAGGGCAAAAATTCTGCAGTTTTGTACATCGGGGCAATTTGGTCATTTCGCTCAAGAACATGATATAAAGGCCTAAAAGTTGATTTTTAGAGGTATTCTGAACCTAGAAAGAGCAAGAAGAAGGCTAGTGCAGTGGAGAACAAGGATCTAACGGGTTTTATTAACTCTTTCAATCATTTTCTTGTACTTTATTAATTATGGTTGTTTATGATGAATCTTATGAGTATGAGTGGCTAAGTTAGCCATTCTAGGGCTTGACTGAACAATTATAATATGATGTATTGAGTATTTTATTAATTCAATCGACCTTGACATTATTATTCTTGATTATTCAATTATGTTATAATTGCTTTCAATTGTAGAGCTCACAATTGAATGTGCCCTTTATCCTTGTAACCTGTTGGAAAAGTGTTTCGAGTTAGGGTTAGTTGAATAACGATACTTTAACTCAAATAAGGGATTGTTTAGTTAAGAAGAGTGGGTGAGTTTGTAAACAACGAGTCCTTATCGTGGTCACAAAGGTAGTCCATCTTATCATCTTTTGTTAACTTGAAAAAGAAACTCAAAATAGTTATTACTTATTATTGGAGAATACTAGCGATAAAATAGGAGCCCATGATCATTAGGGATAGTCAAGTGAGATAGAATGCAGAGTATTCGGTACATCACTCTGATAATTGGGGAAGTCATGTCCTAGGCCTTTTATTCTTAAATCTTTTCTAGTAATTATTACTTGCTTTTAGTTAATTATCATTAATTTCTAGTTTACACACCAAAATCATTATAAATCGTTCCCAAAATTATTTGAACTAAAACTTGATAAAATTTGAGTCACGAAATAACGTTTGCTCCCTGTGGGATTCGACCCTGGACTTGTTAAACTGGGTGTAGCGACCGCTTATCCTTTTTAGGATGAGTTTTAGGCGTGATCAAATGTCAGGGGAGCTGCAATAATGGAGAACTTCTCCACGAACCTCTGATAAAACCCTGCCAATTCAAGGAAGCTGCGGATCTCTATCGGAGTGGTAAGACGAGGCCAATTTTTCACTGCTTCAATCTTCTTTGGATCAACCTTGATACCCTCACTGGATACGACATGACCCAAGAATGCCAAGAATCAAACAAGAACTCACATTTCAAGAATTTGGCATACTACTTACGATCATAGAGGGTCTGAAGAATTACCCTCAAATGATAATCATGTTCCTCGCGACTGCGAGAATAGATAAGAATGTCGTCAATAAAGACAGTGACAATGAAATCAAGGAAGGACTTGAATATTCGATTCAAATGATCCATAAAAGCTTTAAGGGCATTAGTCAGCCCGAAAGATGTATCTAGCAACTCGTAATGGCCGTAACGAGTCTTGAAATTAGTCTTGGGGATATCTGACTCCTGAATCTTCAACTGATGATAGCCAAAGCGCAAATCAATCGTAGAATAGAATCTGCCACCTTACAATTGATCAAACAAATTATCAATACGAGGTAAGAGGTACTCATTCTTGATGGTGACCTTATTCAGCTGACGATAATCAATACACATCTGCATAGTCCCATCTTTCTTCTTCATGAATAGAATAAGAGCACTCCACAGAGATATACTTGGCCTAATGAATCCCTTATTCAATAAAGCCTGCAACTACTCCTTTAACTCTAATGGAGCCATGCGATAATTTTGTAACTACATCAATAATAAACTCGATCTCCCGATCATGAGGAAGTCTTGGGAGATCATCTGGAAACACAGCAGAGAACTCCCTTACAATAAGAACAAAATTGGGGCATGGAATCTCCATAATGGTATCTTGAACCAGGAAAAGATATGTTGAACACCCTTTATCCATCATATGTTTTGCCTTCAAGAAAGAATAATGTGCCTTGTGTGTGGAAAATAAGAGCCCTGCCAGACCACTAGTGCTTAACCGGGAAGAGACAACTAAAGAGACTTGGCATGATAATCCAGGGTGGTATGACATGATGCTAACCAATCCATGCCGATAATGACATCAAAATCAACCATATCTAACACTAGAAGGTCCACCAGGATCTCACAACCCCAAAGGACATGGTACAAGCTGGATAAACTTGATCTACAATAATCGTGTCTTTGATAGGAGTAGAAACATATAATGGATTACGGAGATGTATATAATCAACGTGAAAACCCGAAGCAAAATAAGGAGAGACATATGAATAAGTTGATCATGGATACACCAAAGAATATGCATCTCAACCAAAAATAGATAAGAAACTGACATGGCCCAAATTCTCGGTTAAACCGTGGGGGCACCCGACCACCTCTCCTAGACCTGTCGGGCGAACTCTATTGACTGAATAAATATTAATGACGTAGAATTACCTTGACAACATAATGAACTTAACCTTAACAACACATGATAACTCCCAAGGATATACATATATACAAGATGTCTGAATAATACAGCTAACTGCCCAAAATACATATGTTTAGTGGCTTCCAGATCAGACATCTAAGAAGTCCAAAAGATATACACATCTCCCTAAGGGAGAAAAATATGATAAACTATAATATCTACAACTGACAGCCTCAATGAACAAGCTGGCTCACCGTGGAAAACTGAGAACGTACTGCTCACCAGTCACAACGCGACTGGCTGGGTCCTGAAGCAGAATCTACCGAACGAAAGAAGAACACAATAACAGATAGGGAGTGAGTCATAATGACCCAATAAGTGAAGAGTAACTAACAAACTCAAAGAATAACTACGCTAGCCAGGGAAACAAAAGCCATAGCAGTCAACCAAACAAGTCATGCACAAATAATCAATGCAAAAAATTCATATAGCTCAAAAATTACATATGAAGGTATGAATTGAATGTATTATGATGCAATGGGATCACGTGTGCCCGAACTTTATATCCTGTGCGGGACCCTCATCGCCAACTAGAAGATATATTCAATAATAACCCTTCACCGGCGCGAGACCCTCATGGACTACCGGGAAGTATATGCAATAATAACCCTTCACCGGTGTGGAATCCTCATCAACTACCAGGAAGTATATGCAATAATAACCCTTCACCGAAGCGGGACCCATATTGACTATCGGGAAGTATATGTCAATATCACAACCAGTGTACAATATTTCTATGCTCAATGCAATACCAACAACAAGACATAACATATAATATACTGTGTACATCCAAAACTAAGGCATAATAAGTACGCCTATCAGCAGCTACACATTTAAGGAACACGTGGTAGAATATCCACAAGGCCAAAAGCCACCAAAGAAATGGATAATATCGCTTATCTTGTTCTAAAGTTAGTATTGCTACTCAACAACCGCTTTATCCTTTGGATTCACTGCCTGATCCCGGTATATTCAATAAGCAGAAAAATATATCAAATAAGGCTAAAAGATTCATTCCTTACGTCTTAGAACAATCCGATCAGGAAGTCGACACCCAATTTGCATACGTGATACGCAGTCCAGGCCTACGTGCATGGTTCAAAATCACATAACTAAACCCTACATAAATTACATTTATAGGTTGCCCGTAACTCCCTGAGTTTGAATATATAATCAATTTCATTATCGGGGTCCAATTAATCCTTTGGGCTATCAATTTAACTTATTAGAACGATGTCTAATATCCTGATTTCTACCGTTAATATATATTCAAATACACGTAATAAACTAAAATAATAAATTAATGTCATTACTTGAATGTTTCGGGGTGAAAATTTTAATTTTTTCCTTCTCCTTTTCCTTTCATTTCTCTCTTTTCTGTCTTTTTTTCCTTATTTGTTTCATTTCCTTGTTTCTGTTTTGTTTTTATGCTTGGAAATGAAGCTAAGGGATTATTTTATATCCCTTAGCCATCGCCACCCCCTTTAATTATCTTTTCTTTTTTTAAAAAAAAAAACTTTTTTTTTTTAAAACTTGCTACCATGATGAAAATTAAAATGGAACCCTACGAAATTCAGAATGATCCCAAAATTCTCAAGCAAGTTATACATAATTTATGTGACATACTTGCTAAGACAGATCTCGAACTGGATTTTTGACGCTCAAGATACGAACTAAACAAAAAAGATCAAATTCTTTAACTTTCGGGACTTTAGTGGAAACCATCCGAACGACCTCGAAATTCACTTCCGAAAGTTTACATAGGTCACAAATGACTATACGAACCTAACGATGCTTTCAAATTTCAAATCAGAGCTCCTTCGTCCAAATCGAACTCGAAAACCTCATTTTAAGATTTACCAACAACAGAAACTAAAACCTTCTTCCTCTACCTACCAAACGAGGTTTGATTTAGCTCAAATTTTACAGACATGAATGACAGCTGGAGATGCCTCGGCATCCTGCCTGGCTAGTAATGCATATAGTTGTCTCTGCAGCTGAGCTGAGTCTCCACTCTGAGAACTACCTCTAGAGGGAAAACTAGAACCACGCCCACGAGCTCTACTAGGTTGTGGAGCACCTCGAGCTGGCTGAGACCCTGAAGGGGCAACCAGAGGCTGCTGCTGGATAGGCCCCGGAGGGTGAGAGAAAGTACGGATACTACCCTACTAATGAAGATAAGTGAAATACCTCTTATGATGTCCTGGATCACGACTATGGAAACACCCTGAGCCATACTAGCGCTACACGAACTTCTGATGACTACAACGAGAAAACTGGGGCTTACCCTGTCGAGGCCCTGACGCGTCCTAAAAACCACGCTATGGAAATCGAACTGGCCTAACAGCAGTCCTACTCTAGTGTTGATAGCTCCTACATCTAGATGAGGTACTAGAATGTCCTGGACCACGTGATATCTTACTCTCCCGGTCTAACTCCTAAATCTCCAATTTATTAGATGCCTCACACCTCCTAGCAATATCAACGGCGCCATCAAATGTAGTCCTGGCCTAAATCTCATGAGCCATATGGGACCACAAATAGGGAGGAATCCCATAAATAAAACGTTTGACCCTCTCGGAGGCTCATGCACAAGATCTGGAGCATACACAGAATCTCAGTGAATAAAATCTCATACTTCGAGACCGACAGGTTATCCTGTCCAATCCTCTCAAACTGCCTCCTATTCTCATCGTGCTGAATGCGAGGAAGAAACTTCTCCATGGATCAGTGGGAGAACTTACTCTAGGTCAGCTTAGGAAAGGCTTGCCTGGCTGATTGAGTGGGAGAACTTACTCTAGGTCAGTTTAGGCAAGGCCTGCCCGGCTGATCAGAGTGCGGTCTACCAAGCTAAAGCTGGACCCTCAAACAAGAATGCAATATACTCAACTCTACACTGCTCAAGATACCAGAGGAAGTCAAGAATACGCTGGCATCGACCAAGAAACTCATGGTGCTTATCTAATGTATGACCAAAGAATTTAGGTGGATTAAGTCTGGTAAAATTATACAAACTCGCCAGATCATCAGCCAGATCTGCTACCTGAGCTGCCTATCAACCTAAACAACCAAAGGCACAATACTCGCTGCCTCTAGAAAATAACCTCCTGGAGCTACATCTAGAGCTAGGATAAGAGCTCCCTGATCCTAAGCACCAATATCTACCATAGCCTGAGTAGTTGCATAAGGAATCAGAACATCTACAACAGCCTGAGGAGTTGCCTGAAGAATGGGAGGTCCCCTCGGCCATCTGCGCCACCAAGAATCTCATAAAAGCATCATGAAGTGCTAGGGGAATGAATAAACCCTGCTCCCTCTGCCCACCAGGAGCTGGTACTGCTGGAACCTCAGCAACCTGATCAGCATAATCCACCATCCTCGCGTCCTAAGTAGTTTTAGCTCTGCCTCGATCATGACCTCTACCACGGCCTCTATCACAGAAAAAACCTCCATTTCGTGGAGTAGTCGCGCACGTTCTCACCATTCACTACGAATGAATTAATCAAGATATTTAACTAAGAAGACTCATACACCATGGGGAAACAAATAAAGGAAATTGCCTAAATGCCACCATAACCTTACGTATAGATGTATGGACATCTCTTCTCGATCAGCGAGACTTCATTAAACATTGTAATGATCTGAAAGACTCTAAACTAGGCTTTGATACAAACAGACACAACCTGAATTTCCGGTTAGGCTGTACGGGCACCCAACGACCTCCCATAGACTTGTCGGGCAAATCCTATCAACTGAATTGATATAAATGGCATAGAATTACTTGCAAATGAAATGAATCTAACCTTTAATAACACATGATAACTCCCAAGGGTGCACATATACATGATAGACATATGTACGAGTTGTCTGAATAACACATCTAACTACCCAAAATACATGATGTCTGAATAATACAGCTAACCACCCAAAATACATAGGTCCAGAGGTTTCTAGATCAGATATCTAAGAAGTCCAAAATATATACACATCTCCCAAAGGGTGCAAAAATAAGATAAACTATAACATCTACACTTGGCGGCCTCAATGAAAAAGCTGGCTCACCATGAAAAGCTGAGAACGTACTGCTCCTCAATCATGACGCGGCTAGCTGGGTCCTGGAGCAGATTATGCCAAAATAAAAGGATACAACAAGAAATAAAGAAGGAGTGAGTTATAAGGACTCAATAAGCTAGGAATAACCAGTGATCTTAAAGGGATAGGTACACTAGTCGGGGGAAAATAGAATCACAACAACAGATCAACTAAGTCAACTAGAAATAAACAACGCAACAAGTCCATACAATACACAAAACACACTTAAAGATATAAAATGAATGTATCATGATGCAATGGAGTCATATGTGCCCGATACCTATCTCCGGTGCGAGACTCTCATCGTCCACTAGGAGATATATGCAATAATAACGCTTCACTGTTGCGGGACTCTCATCGGGTTCCAAGAAGTACATATCAAGTTCATAACTGGAGTACAATACACCTATGCTCAATGCAATACCAATAAGAAGTCATAATATATGATATACATTATAAACCCAAAGCTAAGGCGTAGTGAGTACGCCTATCGACAGCTACACAAGTAAGAAACATGTGGTAGAATATCGACAAGGCCAAAGGCCGTAAGAGAAATGGATACTATTAGTTAGCTTAAGTCCTGAGTCAGAATAGCTACTGAACGACCTCTTTTCCTTTTTTATGCATCCCAGAATAATCCTTTTCTAACCCAAAGAAACATATTTGCTCTTATAAGTACCCGAAGAAGGAATGTCTAACCTTTATGCGAAAAAAATTGAAAATTAACAAAATGCCCTTGGCATGGGCTTAGCTGAAAATTCATAAACTAAATATTTCCCGACTTCTCATAATTCCACTAGTCCAATGGTATTATTGATGTTGCACTTGTTGCACCTATGTAAGACACTAGAGGGGGTTGAATAGTGTCCTTACCCGATTTTTAATTAAACTTGACTTTAGCTTTTATTGCCTAACTTACAGAGAACCAGGTTCCTAGCAAGTTCCACCAATCTCTGAAACTTAAACACAATGCGGAAACGTAAATAACACAGAGATTTTTACGTGGAAAAATCGTTGCTCAAGGGATCAAAAACCGCGACCCAAACTCTTGGGATTTTAACTCTTCCACTAAAGGAAACCCCGAGCATGTTTTAGACTACAACATAATGTAATCAAGGAACGAGACCTCCCTAGTACCTAGAACCGTTCATGCCACACGTTAGCTTGTCAGGTTGACTCTAGTTCACCAAAGAGTAACCTTTACAATATGCTTCTAAACAAGATGATAGATTACAACTCGATAACCTATAACAAAAACTAAAACAATAGATTTAACTATGAAACTGCTCCTACGTAAGGTTCTACTGCTCAGCCTTTGTTCTTGCACACAATGCCTCTCACGATCTGTTCGTTCTTGATTTGCTCTGTCGAGATGTCTTGAGTGCGTAAATCAATTCTAGCCAAATGAAATTGTATATATAGGAGTTTGACTTAGCCAAATCCAACCAAATTTAGAACTCCTTTTCTACTTTGGAATCCATTTCAAACAAGGTTTACCCATATTGCCTTATTTAAAATCTAAGTTAATTTGCCTTAGTTCACATCCTTTTCTACTTAGGAACCGCGTCTATATCAGCACCGTCACTCGCTTTTTCTTTTCCTGGTAGGATTGGAACTTTGACTCCAGCTGTTCTTTTTCTTCTTCTTCAACTCTAACTCGAATATCTCGTTGAACAGCTCAGTCTTCTCAACTCAACTGTGAACCTTTTCGTAGTCCACTCAGCACAGGTCCTTTGTCATCTTTAAAAATCATTCTTCAACCAATTCTCCCTTTTTGATGATGCACAAGAACCGTAAAATTTCAAATACTAACCAAGAACCAGGGTAATACAGTTAGGCAAAAATTGGTCACAAAACATACAATGAACTAAACAACATCTAACTTCCCCATTTTGGCATCATCGAAAAGTTCCACAGTTGTATGAACCTGCTCAACTTAGATTAAGTCAAGTTGATTCTAGTGCCATAGGCAGCTAGCCAACCTTTAAATGTCAGGAACCTATTTCAGACAATAAATACTAGCAATGTAGGATATTTATATCATCATAAGAGCCAAATCGGCTTAAAACATCCAAAACATCATTCACATATTTACAAACCAAGATATAATAATTGTCTTAAAACCAGGCCATAAAAAGAACCAAAGAGGGGACTTGGGAAAGGAAATGGTTCAGAATTGGGGAATATCAGGGATGTTAAAGTGAGCAATCAACAAGACAAGGCGACGCGAGTTTCCTTCATGTTCACGCTCCAGCTCCGCATCCAGCCTAGTGTTTTCAGCATTTATCCAGACCAGCTCATCATTTTGCCTTTCAAGCTGTCTCCTGAACCCCTCAATCATTCTGTCCATTCTACCGTTTCTTCTTTCCTCAACTTCCTCCTCCATATACTCTGGTTCATCAGCAGGTTCACCATCCAGCACATAATCACAAGATTTCAGAATATTCCTCCCAAACTCATCATTGTGATCCGGCTCAGTCCACTTTCCAATAGGCACCCCAAAGAAATCAAATACTTTGCTCAGTAGAAACCCATAGACTAAGGCATGTTTACCTAACCCCATATCAGCTACCCTACCAATGTGTTTGATCATCACTTCAGGCAGATTAATACGAACCTCACGATCTAGCAGGTCCATATAGGTCAGATCTAAAAAAGTTGGCCTCACTGCGCTTCTCCGACCTCTGCAACAGGTTCTTCAGCACAAATTCAAACAGTAACTGGTAGAAGGGTTGCATGGCCTTCTTCTTTACTTGCGTTGCCCTTGCTAGCTAGGTCTCCCTGCAAATTTTGGGTCACCTCCAAAACAGACACACCATCTCCTCTAGCCAGCCACGAGTTTCTCATGTACTCACTGTAGCCCTGAGAAGGAACACCTTAAATCTCACCAAGCTCTACAATGTCAAACTGGATCACCAGCCTCTTCACTATGGTTGTCACAATTCCTTCACTTACTGTGCAATTTGAGTAAAACTCTCGAACCTCTTGCTCTCTCAGCTGACTGGTTCGGTCACTAAACAAGTGCAACCAACCCTGAGCATTCAGCTTAGCACCAAGCTGAGTCATCCCCTCCAGCTCTAGGTCAATGAGAATTTTACCCTTCACCAATGGCAAACCTCTAAAATAAGCCACTCTCCTCTTCTTGTCTTCCTTGTCATCTCCAGTCACCAACTTTGTCTTTGAACCTCTCCTACGAACGTCAGGTTCCTCCACAATCCTCCCATGCTGGTCTCTAACAGAACCTCGAGTATTAGGTCTCCTAGTATGACTCATAGTCTTCCTACTGCTTTCTCCCATACCTTCAGCATCACCAGAACTTCCAATTTTAGAACTACCGACAAATTCTCCTCCCTTTACCAACCTTCATTTTTTCACAGTTTTTCCCTGTTCCTGAACCACAGGCCTTTTACCCAATCTCCTTTGTTTCTCCTCCACCACAACATCAGTTTCATTGGAGGAACCCTCACTAGCTTGAGGAGTAGGATTAGCCTCAAGAACCACAATATTTAAAGGTTCAGTAAAGTCTACACCCTCTACATTCTCTTCTACATAATCGTCAGTTTCCCTCAGATCTGCATCATCACCTGCCACAGAACCAAAGAACGAACCAGATTCTTTCCCAGGTTTCTTGGTAGGTTCAGCAGATTTTTCTTCTCCCTTAGCACTAATGGTCTTTTCCACTACAGGAACTGTCACAGGAACAGGTTCCTCAATAGTCTTTTCAGTTTCTTTGTCAACTAAACCATCCCAAGTATCAACAACCTTTTCTTTTTTAAGATTTTCTCCAACCACCTTCTCCTTTACACTACCTTCAGCCACTACATGCTCTCCTAAATCTACAGGCTCAGAAGGTAAACTAGCTTCTACAATAACAGTACCAGTAGGAGAACTAGGGTTTACCTTTTCAGTTTCTTGACTACTTTCTTGAACAATTTCGACGACCCCTTCTTCCGTACCAGTCACTGAAACACTTTCCCCTTTGTTAGTTGCTTCCTCCAACTTCTTCTGCCTCAATTTTGCGAACTTTTTTGCCACCGCTACGGAGCGACTTGCAGCTAGTTGCTTTATCTTTTGATTTAATTTAGAAATTTTGGGTTTAGAGAGGAAGGTTGTGAGTCGACTTTAGAACCAGTCGACATTGTTGTAGAGGGTTGTGATTTTCTTAGAGAAAGAATGAAAGAAATTGTTTAGACAGAATTTTTTTTCGTCTTTAGCACCGATAGAAACGATTTATCTCTAATGCATAATGAAAATAGAGAAGGTTATAAGGCGTACCGGGAAGTGGAACGGGTGATGGGATGTGAAAAAGCTGTTACAACATTATTACATCTAGGAGCTGACGCCAGCCGGTTCAAAGAATTTGAATTTTAAATATTTACCACTAATCCGGCGCCAAGTGAGGATAATTGGTAACAGATTGGCCACGTAAGACAAGTATTATACTCAGTAAGTAAATAGAATGTGTACCTGAATGTCCATGCACCAGTTTCTTCAATGATATCCTTTATTTAAAATTTTGCCAGCATCTATGTTACACCCTGTACGTCTAAATTGACGTATATCATTATAATATCATGTTAAGAATGATTTAAGTGAGGTTAAAGTAATAATATGACCATATATGATGTTTATATGTTGAATATAAAGTTTGGGAAAAATCAGATTTAAGTTGCGGAAAAACCGACTAAGGAATTGCCTTGTAACGGAGCTTTTTCAGCAATTAATTTCATGTGTTATATGAAGTCTTTTGGGGACATATCATATACCAAATTGAAGGTCTTGGAGTGTAGTTTCCAACACTTTTAACGGTTTGCTCATATAACTTATAGATAAAAAGATATGAGCGTCAGAAGTCAGACTAGAAAAAGGGACATAAGCGCAAAAGAGGGCTAGAAATGAAATGTTTTTATTATAAAAGAGAAATTTCTCTCTCTCTCTCGACATTTCCAGTAAAACCACGACTTAAACAGACCTTACTTCAGTTTTAATCCATATTTTTTGATTTTGAAGAAACAACATCAATTTTGACACGAAACGGAAGATGGATTGCGTCAAAACGCTCTACACGATTAGGGTAACATTATGCTACCTTCAATTTCGTCTATAGTTTGAGTTTTAGAATTACTTCATAGCTAAGTAAAGTATCTAAATTCTATTTTATAGCTTGTTTAAGCTTTAGAAGGTGTGGAATTCAAAGGAAACGAAGTTTAGAAGCTAGAAACATCAAAGGTATGTAAGACTAAACCTTTCTTTTGGCAAGGCATGTATCTTTTAGCTTTTAAAGCTTTTCTTATTTCTAATCTTAGTATTTATGGTGAGAAACTTGTATGGTACTAAGGAAACCTAGTATATAATTAATTTGGTACTAAAATCCAAGGTGAAAGACGTCCAAATCAGCAAGACAAAACGTTTCAAAATCTGGAAAATTGTTTTGATCTTTGGACAGTTATTAGTATATTGATCATAACTCCTTGTACAAAATTGATATTTAGATTATTTAAGAATCCCCAGAACCCTAAGACATATATCTAAAACTTTCATGAGGCTATGAAGTCTATAACTTTGATCTACACTCTGAAAATTAGGTTGAAAGTCAGGACAGTGGTTCTGTCCAGACATTCTATCTGCGGATTTGTTATGTCATCCAGTTGTCTCATCTTGTTATCCGTTTAACATGTTTATGTTATCAGTTTATCCGGGTATCCATTCCCGTGTATAGTATAGTGTTGGTTCTGTTTTGCGGATCATCCAGTTTCAGAGGAAACTCTGCCGAAATTTTTATAAAAATCAAAGAGTTAGATAAATTCTAAGTTTCAGGTTGTGTCTACAATTCCATCCAGAGTTTTCTTATCATTCCTTTGAGTCCATATATATTGTCGCCACATGTGTTATGCCTCATACATGCTTATGCTTATATTGTGATCATGTTATGTGTGATTTGGAGTCCCCCATAGAGGCTGGACATTGGACGCACAGTCCGGTCGCGTGTGATACTACCCGTCTGGGGGATACAGCCCCTCTGGTTCAGGCGGGAGTTGAAACACCTAGTGTGACCGGGTGTCATTCACACACTCTGACCAGAGAGACTAGATATTACTGGCTGGGGGGGATATAGCCCATAACACCCACCAGGTTTGTTATATATGCGTATATAGCCACAGTATGCACTGCATGATTATACATGAGGCTAGTTCCGGTTTTCAGTACCTGATTTGGGGGGATACAGTCCATAACGCCAGACAGGTACTAGTTCAGATGTTCAGTTACCTGATTTGGGGGGATATAGCCCATAACACCAGACAGGTACCAGTTCAGATAACAGCTCAGCTTTAGCTCAGTTGACAGTTATCAGTTCTCAGTTATCAGCCACCAATTCTTAGCGTCAGTATCAGTTGACAGTTATCAGTTCTCAGTTATCAGCCACCAGTTCTTAGCGTCAGTATCAGTTGACAGTTATCAGTTCTCAGTTATCAGCCACCAGTTCTTAGCGTCAGTATCAGTTGACAGTTATCAGTTCCAGTTTCTAGTAACCAGCTATCAGTCATATTACAGTTATTTATCAGTATAGTTCAGCTCAGTCTTCAGGTTCAGATTCAGCTAGACTTCAGCTTATATTCATATCATGTTTAGTACGTTCTTCAGATTTCCAGCTATATTGCTATGCTCCAGCTCATGTTTACATATTTATATTCCAGCCTACAGTTTCATTCAGCTATGACATATTATATGCCCATGCCTTACATACTTGGTACATATCGTACTCACGCCCTTTTCTGGGGCGCTGTGTTTCATGCCGCGCAGGTGCAGATAGATCAATGCTTGGACCATGTTAGTAGGCCATCTATCAGCTACTGGAGTCACTCCGCTTACTCCCGGAGTTACTTATCTTTTGGTATGTGTACAGTCAGCCAACTTGGGTATGGCGGGGTCTTATCTCATCTTTTGTATATTCAGTTCTTCACTCTTAGAGGCCTGTAGATATGTCCCTGTGTGGTGCAGTCAGTATGTTATGTATGTCAGCTTATGTTAGCCTTGTCAGCTATTTGCATTGCATACTCCTTATCAGCTAGGTTTATGCTTATTCTATTTATCAGTTATAATGGTTAGCAGATTATCAGTAGAATTAATGATGATCGATACTTAGTGTTGGTCATCCGTCGTGACCCTAGGTTGGGTCGTGACAAAAGTGGTATCAGAGCAGTTCAGTCCTAGGGTGTCTACAGGCCGTGTCTAGTAGAGTCTTGTTTAGGAGTATGTTGCGCGCCATACTTTTGAACATGAGTGTTGCGCGCCATACTTTTGAACATGAGGCTACAAGGCACTTCAGGACAGTTGTCTTTCTTTCTTCTCTAGATCGTGCGATAGAGCCATGATTATAGAATTCAGCCCTCTAACAATAGTAATTTCAGCAAAGCGATGCCGCCAAAGAAACTAACAGCTGCCCAGAAGGGCAAGGTTATTGCCGGCCAGGGTATTAGTAGAGTGCCACCTAAGGTGGATGAGAGTGAGGAGTCCAGACCTGAGGCTCCATCCGAGGCCTCACAGATCCTATCAGTTCAGGGTGATATTAGAGGTACTGCAGCTACTATACCTCCACCTTCTTAGCCTGATAAGTCAGGGGCAGGAAATGAGGGATGCCATCAGATTATCGACTAGTGTTGTAGTTGCTCAGACTAGACAACACCGTGCAGATGCCCATGGAGATGTTGGATCCAGGATCAATGATTTTATCAGGCTAGAGCCTACAGTCTTTACCGGATTCCGTACAGGAGAAGACCCTCAGAATTTTCTATTGAGGATAGCTAGAGTGTTGAGGGATATGCACGTGTCAGACACAGAGTTACTAGAGTTGGCTGCATTCAGATTGCATATCCTAGCAGCAGGGTGATACCAGACATGGGAGCTATCTAGACGGCCTGATGCTACTCCCACGACTTGGAAGGAATTCTCAGATACCTTCCTTTATCAGTATATGCCTATAGAGACATAGGGAGCCCGTGCTAATCAGTTCCTGACCTTGAGACAGGGAAGTTTGAGTGTAGAAGAGTATAATTATTGCTTTAGTTCTTTAGCATGGTTTTCCCCTACGGTGGTAGTGAGTATGGAGGATAGAATTCACAGGTATATAGTGGGACTAGCTCCACACCTAGTGAACGAGCGTATGACAGTTGCTATGCAGTCATGTATGAACATAACATTCAGGCATTTGCTTTGTTACTTGAGGAGAGGAAGCAGAAATAGAGCCGACAGGGATAAAGTGCTAGACAAGAGGGGCAGATTTTCTGGTTCGTTTGGAGAGACGTCTGGAGCGAGTAGATAGCAGAGTGGTAGACAACCACCAGCTAGTATACCTACATAGTCTCGTGGCTTTAGATCTGATAGACCTCCTCAGTCCAGATCTAGTCACACATCACTGACTTCAAGATTAAAGTGTCGTGGTACTTCTATACCGGCCAATCAGACATATCCCAGATGTTCGGATTGTGGTAGACGCCACTTGGGTCCATGTCAGTTAGGAGTTGATACTTGTTATATTTGTCGCGAGGCAGCTATTTCATGAAAGGTTGCCCGCCTAGGGGTGGCAGTTGTACAGCCCAGCCAGCTAGATCACCAGTTGCTTGCTCAGCATCAGCACACCATCAGGGGCATGTTCTTCAGGATGGCACCTGTATAACAGAAAGAATTTAAGGAGCAATTGAAGGATTTGTTAGATAAAGGCCTCATCAGACCCAGCATTTCCCCGTGGGGAGCCTCGATGCTATTTGTAAAAAAAAAAAAAAAAAAAAAAGATGGCTCTCTACGCATGTGCATAGATTACAGACAGCTGAATAAAGTCATTATTAAGAATAAATACTCTCTGCCCAGGATTGATGTCTACTTTGACAAGCTCCAGGGTGCCAAGTGCTTCCCGAGTATAGATTTGCGATCAGGCTACCATCAGGTTAGAGTTAGAAAATCTGATATACCTAAGACTGCATTCAGGACTAGGAATGGTCATTATGAGTTTTTAGTGATGTTGTTTGGACTCACTAATGCCCTTGCAGTATTTATGAATCTAATGGACAGCGTATTCAGGCCTTATTTAGATTTATTTGTGATTATATTTATTGATGATATTTTCATCTATTCAAAGTCTGAATCAGAGCATCCGGAGCACCTACGCACAGTATTGGGTACTCATCGGGACCAACAATTATATGCTAAGTTCTCAAAAGTGTAAATTCTAGATAGATTCAGTGGCATTTCTTGGCCACATAGTTTCAGCAGAAAGAATTAAAATAGATGACCAGAAGATCTAGGCTGTGAAGAATTGGCCCATGCCTACGACGCCAACTGAAGTACGTAGTTTTTTGGGTTTAGCAGGTTATTACAGAAAGTTTATAGAGGGTTTTTCCTCCATTGCAGCTCTACTGAACAAATTGACAAAGAAATCAGCTAAATTTGAGTGGTCTGATTCTTGCGAGCACAGCTTCCAAGAACTAAAGAACAGGTTGATAACAGCTCCAGTACTTACACTTCCAGAGGGATCTGAGGGCTATGTCATTTACTGTGATGCTTATCGAATTGGTCTTCGTTGTGTTTGATGCAGCATGGAAGAGTAATTGCTTATGCTTCTAGGCAGCTGAAAAAGCACGATCAGAACTACCTCATCCATGATCTTGAGCTTTCAGCAGTCATTCATGCATTGAAGATTTGGAGACATTATTTTTACGGTGTTCATGTTGATATTTATACGGATCACAAGAGCCTCCAGTACATATTTAAGCAAAAGGAGCTAACCCTATGATAGAGGCGGTGGTTAGAGTTGCTGAAGGACTATGACATGGACATTCTTTATCATCCGGGTAAAGCGAACGTTGTTGCTGATTCCCTTAGTCGCAAGCCTATGGGTAGTCTATCTTATTTACAACCAGAGAAAATAAAGTTAGCTCATACACTCTACCAGTTGGCCAGCATGGATGTCAGATTAATAGATTCAGAGGACGCAAGAGTTACAGTTCAGAACGCAACCACTACTTGCCTAGTGACATAAGTAAAGCAGCGCCAGTATGAGGATCCAGTTCTAGTTCAATACAGGCAGATAGCCAGAAGAAAACCAAAATTATTATATAGGTTCCTAGTGACGGGGTTCTTATATATAAAGATAGACTTTGTGTTCCTGATGTTGCAGATTTATGTGGACAGATTATGACAGATGCACATTATTCCAGATACACTGTTCATCCTAATTCGACTAAGATTTACCATGATCTTAAGCAGATTTATTGTTGAGACGAAATGAAGCGTGACATAGCAGAATTTGTGGCTCAGTGTGCTAACTGCCAGCAGGTTAAAGTCAAGCATAAAAAAAAAAAAAACCTAGTGGCTTGTTACAAGAAGTCGAGATTCCATCATAGAAATGGGAAGCAGTGAATATGGACTTCATTACAGGCTTTCCCCGTATGCGGAGCAGATATGACTCTATTTGGGTTATAGTTGACAGGCTTACTAAATGAGCTCATTTCTTTCCTATTAGAACTACATATACAGGAGAGAATTATGCCAGACTTTATATCAGAGAGATAGTGTGCCTACATGGTATTCCAGTATTTATTATTTCAGACGGGGGCGCACGAGTTTACAGCTAATTTCTATAGATCGTTCCAGACAGGTTTAGGGACACAGGTGTATCTGAGTACAGTATTTCATCCATAGACAGACAGACAGGCTGAGCGGACCATTCAGACATTAGAAAATATGCTTAGAGCTTACGTGTTAGATTTTAGAAGCAGCTGGAATGGTCACCTACTGTTGATAGAGTTTGCATATAATAATAGCTATCATTCTAGCATACAGATGGTGCCATATGAAGCTTTGTATGGGCACAAATACAGGTTTTCTATATGATGGTTAAAGGTTGGCGAGTCTCAATTGATAGGTCCAGACTTAATCCAACAAGTAATTGATAAAGTCAAGTTGATCAGGGAAATATTATTAGCAGTGCAGAGCAGACAGAAGTCCTATGCAGATAATCGACATTGAGATTTAGAATTTCATATTGGCGATTAGGTATTCCTGAAAGTATCACCTATGAAAGGCGTTATGAGATTTGGAAAGAAGGGAAAGCTTAGCCCTAGATTTATTAGTCCATATCAGATTATCAGGCGAGTTGGGCGTGTAGCCTACGAGTTAGACCTTCAAGCAGACCTTCAGGAGGTACATCCAGTATTCCATATTTCCATGCTCAGAAAATGTGTCAGAGATCCTTCTAGAGTTGTACCAGTAGAGGATGTACAGATTACAGAACAGTTGACTAATAAGGAGGTGCCATTTGCAATTTAAAGAGGCAGATTCGTCGAGTAAAGACGAAAGACATTCCTTTAGTTAAGATGCTATATCAAAGCAATAATATAGAAGAAATAACTTGGGAAGCTGAAAATGACATGAGGGCCAAATATACACATCTCTTCATTACTTCGAGTATGTAACAGATCGTTGCTTAATGCTTCTACATACTTCATTTAACATTCGAGGACGAATGTTCCTAACGGGGGAATATTGTTACACCCTGTACGTCTAAATTGACATATATCATTATAATATCATGTTAAGAATGATTTAAGTGAGGTTAAAGTAATAATATGACCATATATGATGTTTATATGTTGAATATAAAGTTTGGGAAAAATCAGATTTAAGTTGCGGAAAAACCGACTAAGGAATTGCCTTGTAACGGAGCTTTTTCAGCAATTAATTTCATGTGTTATATGAAGTCTTTTGGGGACATATCATATACCAAATTGAAGGTCTTGGAGTGTAGTTTCCAACACTTTTAACGGTTTGCTCATATAACTTATAGATAAAAAGATATGAGCGTCAGAAGTCAGACTAGAAAAAGGGACATAAGCGCAAAAGAGGGCTAGAAATGAAATGTTTTTATTATAAAAGAGAAATTTCTCTCTCTCTCTCGACATTTCCAGTAAAACCACGACTTAAACAGACCTTACTTCAGTTTTAATCCATATTTTTTGATTTTGAAGAAACAACATCAATTTTGACACGAAACGGAAGATGGATTGCGTCAAAACGCTCTACACGATTAGGGTAACATTATGCTACCTTCAATTTCGTCTATAGTTTGAGTTTTAGAATTACTTCATAGCTAAGTAAAGTATCTAAATTCTATTTTATAGCTTGTTTAAGCTTTAGAAGGTGTGGAATTCAAAGGAAACGAAGTTTAGAAGCTAGAAACATCAAAGGTATGTAAGACTAAACCTTTCTTTTGGCAAGGCATGTATCTTTTAGCTTTTAAAGCTTTTCTTATTTCTAATCTTAGTATTTATGGTGAGAAACTTGTATGGTACTAAGGAAACCTAGTATATAATTAATTTGGTACTAAAATCCAAGGTGAAAGACGTCCAAATCAGCAAGACAAAACGTTTCAAAATCTGGAAAATTGTTTTGATCTTTGGACAGTTATTAGTATATTGATCATAACTCCTTGTACAAAATTGATATTTAGATTATTTAAGAATCCCCAGAACCCTAAGACATATATCTAAAACTTTCATGAGGCTATGAAGTCTATAACTTTGATCTACACTCTGAAAATTAGGTTGAAAGTCAGGACAGTGGTTCTGTCCAGACATTCTATCTGCGGATTTGTTATGTCATCCAGTTGTCTCATCTTGTTATCCGTTTAACATGTTTATGTTATCAGTTTATCCGGGTATCCATTCCCGTGTATAGTATAGTGTTGGTTCTGTTTTGCGGATCATCCAGTTTCAGAGGAAACTCTGCCGAAATTTTTATAAAAATCAAAGAGTTAGATAAATTCTAAGTTTCAGGTTGTGTCTACAATTCCATCCAGAGTTTTCTTATCATTCCTTTGAGTCCATATATATTGTCGCCACATGTGTTATGCCTCATACATGCTTATGCTTATATTGTGATCATGTTATGTGTGATTTGGAGTCCCCCATAGAGGCTGGACATTGGACGCACAGTCCGGTCGCGTGTGATACTACCCGTCTGGGGGATACAGCCCCTCTGGTTCAGGCGGGAGTTGAAACACCTAGTGTGACCGGGTGTCATTCACACACTCTGACCAGAGAGACTAGATATTACTGGCTGGGGGGGATATAGCCCATAACACCCACCAGGTTTGTTATATATGCGTATATAGCCACAGTATGCACTGCATGATTATACATGAGGCTAGTTCCGGTTTTCAGTACCTGATTTGGGGGGATACAGTCCATAACGCCAGACAGGTACTAGTTCAGATGTTCAGTTACCTGATTTGGGGGGATATAGCCCATAACACCAGACAGGTACCAGTTCAGATAACAGCTCAGCTTTAGCTCAGTTGACAGTTATCAGTTCTCAGTTATCAGCCACCAATTCTTAGCGTCAGTATCAGTTGACAGTTATCAGTTCTCAGTTATCAGCCACCAGTTCTTAGCGTCAGTATCAGTTGACAGTTATCAGTTCTCAGTTATCAGCCACCAGTTCTTAGCGTCAGTATCAGTTGACAGTTATCAGTTCCAGTTTCTAGTAACCAGCTATCAGTCATATTACAGTTATTTATCAGTATAGTTCAGCTCAGTCTTCAGGTTCAGATTCAGCTAGACTTCAGCTTATATTCATATCATGTTTAGTACGTTCTTCAGATTTCCAGCTATATTGCTATGCTCCAGCTCATGTTTACATATTTATATTCCAGCCTACAGTTTCATTCAGCTATGACATATTATATGCCCATGCCTTACATACTTGGTACATATCGTACTCACGCCCTTTTCTGGGGCGCTGCGTTTCATGCCGCGCAGGTGCAGATAGATCAATGCTTGGACCATGTTAGTAGGCCATCTATCAGCTACTGGAGTCACTCCGCTTACTCCCGGAGTTACTTATCTTTTGGTATGTGTACAGTCAGCCAACTTGGGTATGGCGGGGTCTTATCTCGTCTTTTGTATATTCAGTTCTTCACTCTTAGAGGCCTGTAGATATGTCCCTGTGTGGTGCAGTCAGTATGTTATGTATGTCAGCTTATGTTAGCCTTGTCAGCTATTTGCATTGCATACTCCTTATCAGCTAGGTTTATGCTTATTCTATTTATCAGTTATAATGGTTAGCAGATTATCAGCAGAATTAATGATGATCGATACTTAGTGTTGGTCATCCGTCGTGACCCTAGGTTGGGTCGTGACAATCTAAGTCATGAAAACAGGTTCCAAACAGGTCAGCAAGCAAAACACTTAAGTTACACTAATAGAATCAACTAAACAAAGTTAAGTTAGGTTAAAACAAGGAAACTTCTCTAGCCAATCATAGGGAGAACCAGGTGCTGGCTCGTTCAGTGTATCTTGGTCATCCCTAACTCAAGCCTGTTCTTTTCAAATTGTACCCTGTTCAATGCTTTAGTGAAGATATCAGCAATTTGATCCTCAGTCCTGCAAAAGTTCATAGTAATTAGGCCTTTCTCAACATTGTCTCTTAAAAAGTGATGCCTAATATCAAAATACTTTGTTCTCTTGTGCAGGACCGGGTTCTTGGCTATATTGACTGCACTGGTGCTGTCACAAAAGATTGGAACTGGTCCACACTTGATTCCAAAGTCCTCCAACTGCTTCTTGATCAATAATAGCTGTGAACAACACAAAGCAGCTGCTACATATTCAGCTTCAGCTGTAGATAATGCCACTGAATTTTGCTTCTTTGTAGCCCATGAAACTAAACAAGGACCTAGGAAGTGTGCCATCTCAGATGTACATTTCCTATCAATCAAATGACCAGCATAGTCAGCATCAGCATACCCAATTAGATCAGAACTTCCACCTTTTGGGTACCATAATCCAAGATCCTGAGTTCCTTTCAAATATCTCAAGATTCTCTTGACTACAGTTAAGTGTGACTCCTTTGGTTTTGACTGGAACCTTGCACACAACCTCACACTATAAATAATGTCTGGATGACTTGCAGTTAAATACAGTAAAGAACCAATCATCCCTCTGTACTTAGTCTCATCAATTGAAGCACCAGTTTCATCCAGGTCTATCTTCGTTCCTGGAGCAATGGGTGTGTTCATGTCCTTAGCAGACTTCATATCATACTTCCTTAAGAGCTCTTTGATATATTTCTGCTGATGGATCATTGTGCCTTCTTGAGTTTGCTTGATTTGTAAGCCTAAGAAAAAATTCAGCTCACCCATCATACTCATCTCAAATTCACTTCCCATCAGGCCGGCAAATTCCTTGCACAGGTTATCATTTATTGCACAAAAAATGATGTCGTCTACATACACTTGGAAGGTCCTTGGCTTTCTTCCTTAGAAACAAAGTATTGTCTATTTTACCTCTTGTAAAACCATTCTTTAATAAAAACCCAGACAACCTTTCATACCAAGCCCTAGGAGCCTGTTTCAATCCATACAATGCCTTGTCAAGTTTGTAGACATGATCAGGAAACTCTCTACTTTCAAAGCGAGGTGGTTGATCCACATACACCTCTTCATTCACATAACCATTAAGGAATGCACTCTTCACGTCTATCTGGTATAGCTTAAACTCCATGTAAGCTGCAAAGGCAATTAGCATTCTAATGGCTTCCATTTTAGAAACAGGTGCAAAGGTTTCATCATAATCGATTCCTTCTTCTTGACTGTAACATTGAACCACCAATATTGCCTTGTTCCTTCTTACTATGCCATGTTCATCCAGCTTGTTCCTAAAGACCCATTTAGTACCAATGATGGACATGTCCGCTGGTTGAGGGACCAGGTGCCATACCTTACTTCGTTCAAATGGATGAAGCTCTTCTTGCATAGAAATCACCCAATCTGGATCCTCAAGTGCTTCTCGTACATTCTTAGGTTCTATAGAGGACAGAAACGCAAAGAATGCACAGAAGTTCTTTAAAGCTCTTCTAGTAACAATACGAGTATACAAATCTGATATGAGGTTCTCCAGTGGATGAGAACATTGATATCTCCAAGGTTTAGGTTGAATCTGCTGAGTAGAGTTTCCAGGAGGAGCTGAGGCATCTAAGTCGTCTTCATCTAGCTCTTCAGTTCCCCCTGTGTGATTTTCTTCTAGTTCCTCCTGAGTCTGATCCTTATTCCCATGATTATTTTTCTCTTCATTCAAATTCTCAGGGTCTTCAGCAGGTTCATCACTCGCAAGACCAATCTCCTGATCATCATCTTCTTGTTTGTTTGCAACAGCTTCAGATTCATCAAATATTACATGCACACTTTCTTCTACAGTCATGGTCCTATTGTTGAACACTTTATAAGCTTTAATTTGTGAAGAACATCCCAAAAAGATAGTTTCATCACTTATAGCATCAAACTTCCCGAGGTTCTTTCCCATTGTTATGCACGAAACACTTGCACCCAAAAGCTCCGAGATGTGCAATATTAGGTTTCCTGCCTCTAATCAGCTCATAGGGAGTTTCCTCTAACAAAGGACAGATAGAACAACGTTTCAGTAAGTAGCAAGCGGTATTGACTGCTTCAGCCCAGAAAATCTTTGACAGACCGATTGACAACAACATAGTTCTAGTCATGTCCTCTAAGGACCTGTTCTTCCTTTCAACCACACCACTCTGCTAAGGGGTCCTTGGTGCAGAGAAGTTGTGATCCACACCATGTTTGTTGCAATACTCTGCAAATTTAGCATTTTCAAACTCCATTCCATGGCCGGACCTGATACCTACCAGTTGAAGCCCAGTTTCTTCTGATTAACTCTGACCCAA
The DNA here is from genome assembly GCA_029990575.1 of Petunia axillaris subsp. axillaris. Taxonomy (NCBI): domain Eukaryota; kingdom Viridiplantae; phylum Streptophyta; class Magnoliopsida; order Solanales; family Solanaceae; genus Petunia; species Petunia axillaris. The sequence goes on along the minus strand of JARKNS010000002.1, from coordinate 47,278,278 downwards.
TCCTCGAACATATCATATGCTTCATCCTTCGATCTGAGGAACAGGGTCCATGTGTATCTGGAGTAATCATCAACTATTACCATTACGAACCTCATACCTCCTCTGCTCCTTACCCTCATTGGTCCACACAAATCCATGTGAACCAGTTCAAGTGGTTTAGATGTACTAACCACTTTCTTTGACTTGAATGAAGATCTTACATGTTTCCCCCTTACACACGCATCACAAATTTTGATGTCATTGAACCTCTTGCTAAGCATTCCACGAACCAGGTCCTTCGATACCAATTTATTCAACTGAGTCAAGCTTGCGTGTCCTAATCTCTTGTACCACAACTGACTATCATTCTCAGCACATTTAGACAAGTCAAATTATTTTCACGAAGAGAACCTAACGTAGCCTTCTACACATTATTTGCTCGTTTCCCTTCCATTATCACTTCACCAGTCTCCAGGTTTTTTACAGTACAACCTACAGATGTGAAACTCACTAGATTTCCTCTATCACATAGTTGAGAGATACTTAGAAGATTTTGCCTTAATCCATCCACAAAGAGTACATTGTCAATAGGGATCTCTCAACTTTTCCAATACCAACAATTTCACCGCTCTTGCCTCCTGCAAAAGCCACACTACCCCCCTTGAAAGTTTCTTCTACCTCCTGGCATGTGCCTGGAACACCCACTATCAAGAATCCAGCTTGGGTTGTTCCATCTCACTCCGGCCTGCAAAAGAAAATCAAGGGTTAGTAACAGGAAACCAGACAAGCTTGGGTCCCTTTTTGTTATAGAATGGATAAATCAAATCTTTTCTAACTCGATAAGGTAAAACTGACTTTTCATTCTTTTTCACTGCTATTTTAGCAACACTGCATTCATTCTTAATATGACCAGTCTTACCACACAAGAAGCAGAGTTTGTTGCAAGGGAGTCCTACATATTTACTATTAGGGTTCCAAGCAGGTAAAGATTTCCTATGTCCTAGTCCAGTTTTACCTCTATTATGATTTTCATGCAACCAATTCAAAGCTTCAGAAGACTTGTTCCATTTAGTGAGTCTGGTTAGCTCAGAATTAGTTTTTTCAACCTTTTTCTGAAGAACCCGGTTCTTCTCAGTTTCCTGATGTAGAACCTGGTTTTTCTTTTTAAGCTCAGCTTCAAGGTTGATTTGAGCCTCATTCACTCCTTATTTACTAGATACTTCTTTCATTTTTTGATTTTCAAGTTCGAATTCAGAAACTTTCTTTTGCTCACTAAGCACCTGTTCCTGAAATTGACGACCTTCAAATTCAAGGGCTGAGACTTTCTGTTTTAGTTCCAAAACTTGAGCTTCACTAGCAGTTAGTTTCTTTTTAAGATCAGATTTAGCTTTTTTCAAGTTTTTATTTTTCATTGAAAAATCAGACACAACTGAAATTAGTTGGTCCTTCTCAGAAAGCACTAGTTTCTTCTCAGTCCTCAAATTTTCAATGCCTTCAATTAAAGTGAGAGCAAGCAGATTTAAGTCCCTAGGGGAGCAAGTATGAAGTCTAGTTTTCAGTTCATCGAGACTTACCTCGGGTGGATCGTCAGTGGAAGGTTCATCATCAGCCATCAGAGCCAATGGAGAGTCATCTTCTGAATCTTCTTCTTCTTTATTAGTTTTGCTTTCAAAAGGTTCCCATATTGGACAATTTTTAATAACATGGTCCTTCTTTCGGCACTTGAAACACCCTCAGTATTCCAGATTTTCTACCGTGTTATTCTCATCAGGAGTGACTTTGATTGAACTTTCTTCTAACTTTTCTGTTTCTTCATTGGAGACACTATCTAGCACATCCCAGATTTCCTTTGCAGTTGAGAATCCTAGCCCATAGACATTAAATCCTAGCCCACAGTGAAGAATCTTCATAGCTTCTGCATTCATCTGAAGCAGTTTGAAATCACTTTCCTAATATTCTTCTACAGGCTTTTGAACTTTGTTCCCTGATGCATCAATCTTTGTGGGAATTATAGGACCATTCCTTCCATAACTGATAATTCTTTGCTTGTAGAAAGGTTTTCATCCTAAACTTCCACAATTTGTAGTGTTGACCATCGAACTGCGGAGGTTTGTTGATAGAGTGTCCTTCAAGCATGAACGGTGGTGCACTCATTGTTCAGATCCTTCTCAAGATTGTTAATCTTTATATGAGAGAACCTGCTCTGATACCACTTGTTGCACTTGGTGCACCTTAAAAGGGATGAATAGTGTCCTTACCCGATTTTTAATTCCTAAAACTTGCCTTTAACTTTTATCGCCTAACTTACAAAGAACCAGGTTCCTTGCAATTCCACCTATCTCTGAAACTTAAACACAATGCGGAAACATAAATAAAATAGAGATTTTTACGTCGAAAAATCCTTGCTCAAGGGATTAAAAACCACGACCCAAACTCTTGGGATTTGAACTCTTCTACTAAAGGAAAACCCGAGCACGTTTTAGACTACAACGTAATGTAATCAAGGAACTAGACCTCCCTAGTACCTAGAACCTTCCAAGTCACACGTTAGCTTGTGAGGTTGACTCTACTTCACCAAAGAGCAACCTCTACTATATGCTTCTAAACAAGCTGATAGATTACAACTCGATAGCCTATAACAAAAACTAAAACAACAGACTTAACTATTAAACTGCTCCTTCATAAGGTTCTGCTGCTCAGCTTTTGTTCTTGCACACAATGCCTCTCACGATCTGTTTGTTCATGATTTGCTCTGTTAAGATGTCTTGAGTGCATAAATCAATTCTGGCCAAATTAACTTGTATATATAGGAGTTTGACTTAGCCGGATCGAACCAAGTTTAGAACTACTTTTCTACTTTGGAATCCGTTTCAAACAAGGTTTACCCATATTGCCTTATTTAAAACCTAAGTTAATTTGCCTTAGTTCCCAATCCTTTTCTACTTAGGAACCGCGTATATATCAGCACCGTCACTCGCTTCTTCTTTTCCCGGTAGGATTGGAACTTTGACTCCAGCTGTTCTTTTTCTTCTTCTTCAACTCTGACTCAAATATCTCGTTGAACAGCTCAGTCTTCTCAACTCAACTGTGAACCTTTTCGTAGTCTACTTAGCACCAGGTCCTTTGCCATCTTCAAAACTCCTTCTTCAACAATTGATTTTCATATTTGAATTCAATTTCATCAAATTCACAAATTTCATAGATTTTAGGGTTCTAACCCATTTTTTTCAATTCAATTTCAAGAACTAGCTAAGAATCATGAAATAATGAAATAGATTAGCATAAAATCGATACGTGATGATTTTTGATGGATTTGACACTGAAATTTCAGCTTAAACAGATTTGGAAAAGTCTGGTTTGAGAGTTAGAAGGAAATGAGCCCCCAAAAAAATTATACTGTTAACAAAGCTGCTACAGTGCAGTTTTCACACCAGCAACAACTAGTCTCCAATTCGGGTCCAAATGGAACACTACCAGGCTTGGAATGACCTCAAATTTTGTATATAAGTTATACGAGACTTGTGTGACATGCTCGTGAAGACGAGATTTGAATAGGATCTCCTGAACTCAAGATACGCTTCCCATGGAAAGAGGTCGATTTCTTAACTTTCGGGATTTTAGCGAAACTGTCTTAACGACCTCGAATTCACTTCCGAAAGTTTCCACAGGTCACAAATGACCGTACTAACCTAACACAACTTTTGAATTTTGAATCGAAGATCATTTACTCCATCGATCTCGAAAAACTCTTTTAAGCTTTATCAACAACCGAAACGAAAACCTTCTAAAAAAAACCTACAAAACAAGGTCCGAATCAGCTCAAATTTTGCAGATAGGTTCTAATGGACATTTAGGTGCTTTTAAGACTGTCGGCACGCCAAACAGAATCCTAACTCCCTAAACAACTAACTAAAGTCGTTTCAAGCACGCCCCATATAATATTTTATAAATATTTTTAAATTATAAGTTACTGTGGTGACTTATAGTACTTTCTATGTAATTTTTAAATATATAATTTTTTTTCCTAAAACTTGAAGAATTTATATATACACTGACGGTCAAAATTAAATATTTTGACCCTCGTATGCCCAACTATGACTTGTAAGTTTGAACGAAAGGAGTATCAAAGTGGTACTTATTTCTTTCTGCATGTTCATTAAGCATCTTAAACAGGAAAATATTTATACAACATCAAATTAATTCCCAAGTGTAATATCAGATAGAATTAAAGTACATCGTTCCTCTCTTGACAAAGTATTCTCTGTATATGAAGCATTGGGCATCTTAGAATAATCTCCCAAAACATCGAGGACTCAATATGCAATTATATTCCCTATAAATTGTCCTCATCTCCTGTAACAAATCATAACACAAAAGCAATAACCTGAAATTTGTTTCGCAGGTATTTACGCCTACTATTTCTTCCAGCTTTGCTTGGTTTCTACTGTTAATACTATATTCTTCTGGCCTGTACATTCCAGAACTATTTATGTTTATTTTTTCTTTTGACTTTTTCTAGTTATTCAGACAAAAAAATATGGCAGAACTCCTCTCTAGCTGGTCTCATCAAGTGACCACAGTTCCTCAGAGTCACATCATACCATTGCATGAAAGACCACTCGATCCAGTTCCTATTGTCAAGGAAATTCCCGTTATTGATTTGGGAAAAGCCAAGGGAGAAGAACGAGCTGTTGTCATTGAACAACTTATGAAAGCTTGGGAAGACTATGGTTTCTTTCAGGTTCATTAATTGTTTTGGCGATAAGACTAAGCAAATAGCAGTAACTCCATTCAATTCGAAAATCATATAAAAGAAAACGTAGGTCTGACTAATCTTCTTTTTGCAATGGTGGAACAGGTGATCAATCATGGAGTACCAGAAAATCTAATGGAGGACGCAATGAAAGTGTACCAGGAATTTTTTAGTCTGCCAGTGGAAGAGAAAGCGAGTTACGCAAACGCAGCAGCAAATACTTCAAGAAAAGGCGCAGCAACACTTTATAGCAGCAGTGCCAAGCATTATGACTCAGAGGAGCATCGATACTGGAGGGATGTCTTGGAACACAGCTGCAATAGCGAGGAAGATATGAAAACATGGCCTGATAACCCTCCAAGATATAGGTAGCCACCTAATTTTTTTTATAGGTGATTTCATTTAGTAACTTATAGAGGGTGTCTACAAACATTTACCGCTACAAGAGTGCTAAGAGAAAGGTGTCAAGAAATAAGAGAAACATTTTACTCAAGTATAAACAGACAATTTTTTCTGTTTTGTATTCTTCCCGTGTAATTTCATGTTGAATTGATTTTGTTCAGGGAGGTTATTGGTTCATATTCTGATAAATTGCAAAAGTTGAGCAAGATCATATTGGCTCTGGTAAGTGAAGGACTAGGCTTGGAGGCAGGGTACTTTGACAATGAACTTGGACAGAGAATGCTTGTCAATCACTACCCATCATGCCCAGATCCAAAATCAACCTTGGGTGTTGGTGGACATTGTGATCCTAATCTCATTACCATAATCCAACAAGAAGTGTATGGCCTTCAGATATGGAAAGATGGGAAATGGATTGGTGTGGAACCTATACGTAACGCCTTTGTTGTCAATTCTGGTTTGCCAATGACGGTAAACTTTTTGAAACTTAAAAATATATATAAGTAGGAAGTAATTTTGAACAAAGAACAGGTCTCAATCCCAACAATCTAAAAGTCATTCACTGAATATTTTTCTTTATGGTTCTACAAATACAGGTAATCAGCAATGGGAAGCTAGCAAGTGTTGCACATCGAGTGGTGACGAACACAACTCAAGCACGAACATCTATTGGTACTTTCATATGTCCAGAAGATGTCGTTGAGCCTGCAAAATCACTTGTTGGTCCGGAAAATCCCCCACTTTACAAACCCTTCAAATGGGTTGAAGAATTTATGCCCCATTACCTCAGTAAGAAATCAGTCTCTCACGCATGTTTGGAACCTTTTAAGATCGATGTTTAAGCATGGTTGTGTGTGACGGATTAGAGGAGCCGAGCATGCATTGATAGGATCTGGCTTCTATTAAGGCCATAGCCGTATAAACGCTGTGTTTCCAAATAAATGCTCTACATTGTCTTTGTAATCTGTAACCTATAACCTATGTTTGCATGGAGGTTGCTATCTATGAATAAGAAGCTTTAGTTCCTTTTTCTTTTTCTTTTTTTCTTGTCTTTGGTTTTTTTTTTTATTTCCTGATCTGCAAGGCAACTTGCAGAAAATGTTTCAACATACTTCTGCTCAGACCAAAACTAATGGGTTTTTTAGAAGTAATTGACGAAATGTTCTTCAATCTTTGAGGTATACATATTTATATAAAATTTGTGACATGTCGCCTCAATCATTATTTCTTAAATCAAGGTCCTAGCTATATAATAATAATAATAATAATAATAATAATAATAATAATAATAATAATAATAATAATAATAATAATACATATACTACTCCCTAAATTTTGCAACAGTTTGTCATTTTACTCATTGTACATCTACTGAACGTAGCTGACATGGAAAAAACAATGATATTTTCATCTCTTGGGCACTTGAAAAATTTTAAAAAATCTCACTTTTTATATTTTATTTTTGGTTAAAAAAATTAATTTTTCAGAAGAAACACCATAGAGACCACCCCATCACAAGTGTTCCACCAATCACCCCCACTCTGCAATTATCAATCTACCAGGAAAAACATCATTTACTAAGCGATGAAACTGGAGTTACTTATTCTACTTAAAGTTCCAAAAAGTAGCTTTTAATGTAAAATTAATAAAAAAAAAAAAAAGGCCTCAAGTCAAAGATCAATGGAAAAAGTAGCTATTTTTGCACTTTGCCTAATCGATCTGCCCTCGAAGTCAAGTCTTTGTTCTTTTTTTCTTAAATATGGTGCTAACCAGATTCCCCAGTGAAGTAGGCGACAACTGGTATTAGGGTATGTCGAGGGGCCCTGTAGGATAGTGGGCTTAGTCAGCCCAGGCAGTCCCCATTCAAAAGGATTCTATCTAGTCTGGCCCAGGAGTCCCATTCATTCGTTTATGGGAGCGAGCGAAATCCGCTGACGAAAAAAAAGAGAACTTTTTGACGGCAAGCTCAGCAACGAGAAGTTTTCCAAGTATAAATTCATCGCAATTCATTCTTGAACCCGTTAAATCCAGTCCATGATGAGTAGGCGCAGAAGGGAAAGCTTGACTCAATCTATCCGGGTGATCGAAGGCCTACCCGGCCGGTTCCGCCGGGTAAGGCCAGGAGCTGGTTTGGGGCCAGCTAGTATACATTAAAGAAAGTGGCTTCCTCAATTAATTTCGTGCAGGGGGCTATTTGGCGCGCGTTAATTGATTTGTAGCCGTCAAAAATAAATTCGCTGAGAAATAGCCACCTCCAGACAAATTCCAGTATAAATACTGGGGCTTTGCACAAGTTTTTTCAAAGCCACAGTATTTATACTGGGAAGCTTAAGTAAACTAACCCCCGTATAAAATACTGGGGCTTTGAACAAATTTTGTTCAAGGCCCCAGCATTTTGTTATGGGACTGAAGCTTTATATATAGAGTCCCATAACAAAATACTTGGGCCTTGAACAAAACTTGTTCAAAGCCCTAGTATTTTGTTATGGGACTAGTCTTGGATGTTTTTCCAACGCTAATGGAGCTTAAGTGTACGCGCGAATTTTTGGCTATTCTTCAATGAATTTTGAAACGGTGGATAGTCCCCAATGAGCGCGTCCAAAAATGGCTAGTGATCAAAATTTCGCTCTGCCCTCTTTAATTTATTGACAAGTAGCCTCCTCTTTTATAAAACAGCCATATTTTTACAAACAACCACCTCTTGTTAAGATGATACAATGTTTCAACTAAATTGATTTTAATTAGTTTAGTTCAGAGCTATGAATCATGATTTCAATTTTGGGGTTAAATCAACTAGTTGGGTTGGAGTATCCTTGTTACTTTAAAATCAAAGTTGTGATTTCAAATTAACAGCCAATAAAAATCATATATTCTTAAATTAATTTGTGATGATAAAGCAAATGTGCTCGGCATAGGACTCGAGGGTGCCTAATACCTTTCCAAGAGTCAACTGAGGACCTTACCCAAATCTCTAATGCAGACCATTAGACGAGTCAAAGGTGTTCTAGGTACACCTCTTTGGTAACATGACACACCTTTAACTTGTCAAGTGGAGACTCCGAGTTTTCTTTAAATATTTTGTATACCTTGAAACACCAGTCACTGCCTTTACATAACAAACTTCCTTTAATTGGATGGTTTTTTAAATTAAGATGGTGTGACAGTCATAATGCAAAAGAGTTTATGTCAACCTCATTTAATTCTTACATAAGATAGCACGAGATGTTTCACCAATTGTTTTGTGTTGATACTCGCACTCAAAATACAATTGTAAAAAGAAAAAATAGTCGTCTACCGATACATCTCAGGCACTTTTGTTCTAAATAAAATTTCCTAAAAGATTTTCGGCTAATGAAATTGCCATGGCTTGTTTTCTAATCAATCGGATGCCTTCTGATGTACTGGATTGTGGTATACCATATGGTATTCTCTTCCCAAACAAGTACTATTTCTAGTAGAGCCTAACTAATTTGGAAGTACATGTTATATTCAAGATGTTCGGCCATTTATTGCTAAGTTTGACCCCCACGACTTCAAAGTGTGTTCTTCTGGGTAATTCTCCCCTTCAGAAGGGTATCAATGTTATTCTACTAAACTTAGTAAATATTTATTGTCAATTGATGTCACATTTTCAGACATTTTTTATGCACCTACCATTTCTACAAGCTAGAGTGGGGTATGGTTCGTCGATCAAGTCACTAGAGTGACAAATCAATCAATTAATGTTGTTACTACATTTTTTAGTTCATCTATTAAGCAGCAACTGACTATTGTACCTTTAGCACCTACTCTATTGATGCAAGCTAGACTTCTAATTGCTCAAGTTTACTTGAGAAGTCTAGAGATAGATAATTTATATGTTGTACCAGTTATCGGATCCTCATCCACCTCATCCTTCAAACAACCTTGACCTCCTTATTGCTTTTCGCAAAGTTATACGTACTTGCAAATCCACATATTTCATTTCTAATTATATTTTATGTGATCATTTTTCTCAAGTATCTAGTGCTTATAGCCTCTTTATTTTGATAGCCTCTCTTGATTCAATTTCTATATCCAAAACAAGGAAAACGGCTTTCAGTCATCCTGGATGGCCAGGATGTTGATGGAATAAATGCATTAGAGGAAAATTACATTTGAAATTTGATGAATTTATCCAAGGGAAAGAATGCAGTGGGATGCAAATAGGTTTTTAAAGTCAAACTCAATCTCGATGGTTTTGTGGTTGGAGTTAAGGATAGACTTATTACTAAAGGTTATGCTCTGAAATATGGTGTGGATTATTTAGACACTTCCCTGAGGTGGCCAAACTCATGTTTGTACACTTATATATATTCTTAGCTACTTGTCAGCATTCGATTTTACATCAGTTAGATAGCAAAAATGTACTTCTTTATGGTGATCCCTGAGATGAAGTCAATGGAACAACCACACGGTTTTGTTGCTTAGGGGTAGTATGGAAAAGTCTACCATTTAAAGAAGTTATTATATGGCTTGGTTTGACAAGTTAAGTGAAGTTGTACGTGAATTTAAATTAAAAAGGAATTGGTGTGATCATACAATCCTCTATAGGCAATCAAGAGGTGGAACTATCCTTCTTATTTTATGTGACAGTGACATTATCAACAAAAAGTGATTCGAGAGTTATCTCTTCGCTCAACTCTTTTATGCAGACTAGGTTTCATATGAAAGACTTTGTCGGCTGAAGTATTTCTTGGGAAAAGAAGTCTCCAAAAGCACGAAGGGAATTTTACTCTCTTAGGAAAAATATTTTCTTGACTTGCTTGAAGAAACTAGAAAATTGTAAGCTAAGCCTTACGATACTCCTATGGTTCCCAATATAAAGCTCATAAAAGATAGATGATGATCCTTTGGATGACACAAACATATATAAGAGATTAGTTGCAAAGTTAAACTAATGCATTGTGACTCATCTAGACATTGTCTTTTTCAGTAAGTATAGTTAGCTAGTTCATGTTTGTACCAGACATGTCATATTATATAGCAACTATGACATCTTGCATTGAGTGGTTGCGGATGCACATTCGGATATACCCAAGATTGATAGAAGGTCTACCTGCTATACATGTCTTTATTGATGGAAACTTGATATCATGGAGAAGCAAAAAATAAAATGTGGTATCTCATACCAATGTAGAATCGGATTATAAAGCTATGGCGAAAAGGACATATGAGATATGTTGATACATCATAAATTAACTGAAATTTGGTTGAAGCTCCATACTACCCAGCGACGCTTTGGTGTCACAATAAAGCTTCAATTCACATCGCCTAAACAACAAGAACAACATATCAAGAATAATCCCACAAGTCGGGTCTGCAGAGGGTGAGATGAACTGATGTACTGGTATTCTACCTACACATCTAACTCTTTTATGAAAATTATGTTGACCTTAAGCTAAAATTTACGAGAAAATTTATCTATTTCTCTTTTTACTAGTAAATTGGTGCTTAGGAGAGAGAAGGACCCAAAGAAATTAAAGTCAATAGAGCTTGAAGAAATGCAAAAAGATAACTTTGGATTCAAGTTAACAAACTGGAGAAAAGCAAGGAAGATTGTCATCGGTCGGCAGTAGGGGTGGGCATTCGGTTTTTCGGTTCGGTTTTTAACTATTCGGTTTCGGTTTTTCGGTTTTCAGTTTTGAAAAACTTCAATCCAATCCAAACCAAAATAAATTTGGTTTGGTTCGATTTTCCTCTTTTCGGTTCGGTTTTTTTCGGTTTAGTTTTCGGTTTTTTCGGTTTTGTCATATAAGACAAACTTTAAAATGAAATACTTGAAAGAATATAAATACAAGTCAAAATATTAAACATTAAATCTAAATCATAATTCTAGATAAAGAGAGAACATGAATCCTCGGTAAAAGGAGATCTTACCATTCAAGAGGTAAAAACTGATTGAAACTTTTGATGAAAGCTTCACATGTATTATACCATAATACAAAGAGGTTAAAGTATTGAAAGCATAAAGTATTGAAATATTCAAACTCTAAAACCTTGAACAAGTTTAGGTTAAGAGATAATCATAAAAGTATGAGAGCCTTTCTTTTTATGTGTGTGTATATATATTTCGGTTTTTTCGGTTTTTCGGTTTCTATGATTTGAAATCCGAAACCAAACCAAAACACCAAAGTTTTCATATTCTCAATCCAATTCAAATCAATTATTTAAAAATCCAAACCAAATTAAAAAAATAATTCGGTTCGGTTTGGTTTTTCGGTTTAAACCGAATAGTGCCCACCCCTAATCGGCAGCCGAATAATCGGAAAAATTTTAATGGGTAGCAACCAAAAAATATGCTTCAAGCTGGAGGAGACAACACTCAAATCAAAGGACTCGACCGATGTTTCGTTGACACCTTCTATATATAGGATGCAAATTCAGGTCATCCATTTGACTGAATTCTTGAAAAGGTAACAACTGCTACATCTAAGTTAGTAAATATTTCACATAGCAAAAACGTAAGAGAAAAAAAAAAAGCGTGATAAATACATACATCACTTTCTTGAATTCTTGCAGCTAGGGCAGTGAATTACAATCATAGCAAGTGATCTTGAATTCGTTGAAAGTTCTTTTCATATTTGGAGTCATCATTCAATTACACATGAAGACATCTTCTTTTCTTGGAAAATGACTCTTTGTCTTTATCTTTTGCAATGATCTTGCAAAACTGTAATTCATCTACTAATTTCCTTTTGCATAAAGACACCCTTCTTGGCCTTTTGGGTGCTGGTGGACAGCTGAAAAGTTTAGGGATCAAATATTGAGGAGACTTAGGAGTTTTGAATTCATCAATATTAGGGATCAAATATTGAGACTTTGGAGTTTTGCATTCATCATCTTCATCATTAGTAATATTAGAATTTTGATGGGTGCATGCATACTACATGAAGGGATCAAAGCTGGATGGGTGCATGCATACTACATCAACGGACAATCACTATGGGCAAAGCAAGCCTCCTGGATGATCAGGAAAATCCTAAGTGTCGCAAAGTACTAGTCACTGATAAACTTAGATGAAGCAGGGCTCCAAGCAATGCACCAGTACTCAATCAAGAGCATCTACACTAAGATGAGAGAAGCAGTTGTGAAGGTTCCATGGAGGAAATTGATATGTAATAACAACAGCCCCCAAAGATGAAGTTTATCCTGTTCTTGGCACTACAAGAAAGACTTGCAACAAAAGACATACTTCTAAAATGGAGGATCACTGATGACTCAGTATGCCCACTCTGCACCTGATATTTCCCACGATTACACCACCTTACTGTTTTAAGGACCAGTTCCTTAAAATGTGTTCCTTTACTAAACTATATGCGGAATTAAAACTGTAAGTAATTGAACACCAGATATTAGCGTGGAAAAACCTCTTGACTCGGGATCAAAAAACCACAACCTACTTCTCAAGTAGGATTTCAACTTCACTATGTAAAAAGACTCACTTGGTTACAAGACTCCTTCTTACTAACCTAGGACTAACTCTAATCCTTTAGTGATCTTTCTCACGATCAGTGAAGTTGTGTCAAGTCCATGTTTACAACTCGATTATTGCTTACTACAGTTGAACTAAGACTTGAACTTTTACAAGATTCAATCTAAGGAACATGTTCTAACTTAGTTCTATTGTAGCTAACTAATTACACAAATAAGCTAATGACTCTTTTAAGCTTTTGCTCGATGCTCTCTGTATCTATGCGCACTTCTATGGCTGATATGCTCCACGTTTTATAGCTCCAGCAGCCAAGAAGTCTTGAGCAATTAGAACTCCAAAGCTCCCATGAGTTTGAGTCCTAATTGGATTCTTCTCTTTAGAATCCGAATCTTCTATCCTTATCCTTTATTTATGCAATCTTTTCATATCCGTTTAGACCTGCATAATTATCAAGATAAACGTCAGTTTTAGGATAATTAATAATATCTCAACTTAAACGATTTTGCATGAATTATCTATTTAGCTGCAGTGATTCAAAGGAACAGGTCCTTTGAATCCGTTCCTCAGTCATCAGTCAAAACTCCAAGCTTATCCAAGCTAACATTTTCCCCCTTTTTGATGATGACAAATTCATAAGCATAGCTTCATATCCTTAATGTCTTGAAGTACAACTTAAGCTCAAAAAACAGTTAGTAGAGACTTTATTCATCATTAAAGAACAGATTTTCAACTAGGTATAAGTTCACGCAAAATCAGACTTACTCTTCCCCCTTTTGGCATCATTGAAAAGGTTGCATAAAAAATATAACTCAAGGTTAGAATTAATCAGCACATGGCCATTGATACTCAAAATGCAAACATAAATCAGATTAAAGCAACTGCAAGACAATGATATTAGCCATCAAAGACAATTCATTTAATCAAAACATGAAACCAGGGGATACAAGCAAGTACTATAGAATTGTTCAAAGACTAAAGAAGGAAAAGACTAAGGCACTAAACTAGGCTAAATCCCACTAGACAAAAGATGGATAAAGGCTAAGGTAGTTAGGATGTGGAAGGACCAGGTCCTTGAGACTTGTTAAGCAACTCAAACATCTGCTTGAGCATTCCCTCATTGGTCTCCTTTGCCTTGGTGGCCTCTGCCTTCCAATAATTCTTCTCCTCTTCCAACCTTGCTATTTCAGCAGCCTGAATAGCAACCTGTTGCCTAAGTGCCCTTACCTTGTTGCTCAAAGGCTGCCTCCCAACACCAGCCTGTGGAGGATCAGCCTGAACAGGCAAATCACAACTTATCAGTGTGGCACAGCCAAATTTTTCCTTCTTAGTAGCCTTCACTACCCCTTCCAAGAGAATCTTCAATTTTGCAAACACATCAGTTAAGATGAACCCAAACGGCAAGGAATGCTTTCTCTTCCCAGCTATCACCCTTTTTATCAGGTGGATCATAAAACTGGGCCAGTTGATCTGCTTTTCAGTGTCCAACAGTTCCATAAGGACCAGGTCCATGAAACTGGCAATTCCCCTTTTTTCCTGCCTTGGCATCACAACCTTGTTCATAAATTCGAACAGTACTTGGTGCTGTGGGTGCATCTCACTCTTCTGCACGGCCCTGGGTTTCTCTTCCCCTTCATTCTCAGCAAACTTCCTAGTGATCTCCAAATCAGTTGGCAAGTTTGTCAAGTCAGGCCAAACCTTTTTGACATAACTGTCATACATAGTAAAAGGAATCCCCAACAGCTCACCAAGTTCCCTGGTATCAAACATAATCATATTTTTATTAACAGAGGTAGTAATCCTGTCATCTTTGATGGAGCAGTTCTTGTAGAACTCTTGCACCATCCCCTTTGCACATTTGCCAGAAATCTGAAGGACCATGTCCCTCCAGCCCTGAGCATGCAGTTTTTGCAGCAACCATAGCATCCCTTCTTCTTGCACATCAGAAAATACTCTACCCTTCAACACCTTCCTGGTAAGCATGTCATCATGAACACAGTGTACAGTCTCAGCTCCCTCAGCTTCACTGTCACTTTCATCTCCAGCAAAAGACTCATCACTGTCACTACACTACAACAAATTTGGTCTATGGCCACACTAATTTTAGACAACACTTAAAAAGAGTTGCCAAATATATTTGAGAGAACGTTTTCTTAGGAGTGGCCTTTGCTAAGTACTTTTGGCCACGGGACAAAGACAACACTTATGAAATGTTCTTTTAAACTAAAAAGATTACGCTTGTAAACTGTTGCCAATTTATGATTCATTAGGCAACACTTATTAACCTTTACTGAGACACTTTTGAAAGGTGCTCTTTTAATCTCAGAAACAACGCTTTGTAAGCGTACTCCAAAAGATTCCCATACTTTAAAAGTTCAAAATAAAAAAGTTCCCACTAATTTTTTCCCAAAACTTTCCCTTTCCCCCAAATTCTCAAAATTTAAACCAAATTTCCCACAAAAACTTTCATAGCTAGAAGAATCAGAAACAATACGAACAATAAACCACTCGCTCATCAACTCCATTAGCTCCTCCACTTCTCTCCGATGATGAATCTGTCGGTGACGACCGCGACGACAATGAATGCTTCCACATCGCTGGTGGTACTGATTTTAACACTTGGACTTTCTCTGGTAACTTGCTGACATTAACCAGTAATTTTCGTCGTATCGTTCATTTTATTATTTCAGGCTTTCGAAGCTCTGACGCTTTCTGTCGCATTTGTTCTCTCTTTTGTTTACCATTTATGTTAGTATTAAACACTTATTATCAGCTTTTTTGATTCTATTAATGTTTCTTCTTATCTCCTTAGTCCTTTCATGTTTCAGATCATCATTCTCACAAAAACCCTAGGTTTGGTTGGATGGTTGTTGCCTATTTTAATTTTACTCTTTCCTCTTTTCTTTTTGAAATAAAAAAAAATTCGTCTGGTTCAATCATTATTTTTTTGAAATTGTTTGGATATTCTGATTTTGAATTTTGCGGTTTTAAGTTGTGTTCTTTGATTAAACTCGCTGCTTAATTCAATTTGAAGGAACCAATACCGGTCTGTACCTAACTGGTCAAATACCAGATCATTCTTGATGTGAAGTCGTGAAAACCCATAGTTGTTTTGTAACTAAGAGAACTTTTTTGGTGCTACGCTACGATAATTTTTGTAAAATTAATATGAACACAGAACATTGAAATACTACTAATACGTGTAGCACTATTCTGTTCATTATGTAGCTTGATTCACCCTTTACCGTCATATTGTCAGACTCCTATGCAACATCTAATTGGTGACGGAGCCTACTAGTTTGATTTTTGTAATTGACTATTTTCTTTGCTTGTTGTGAAGATGGAATGCCTATGCCTTATCGGGGTCGAGCATTAATTTCCAACATGTAGTAAGTATTCTACTCAACATTATTCTCTCCTTTTTTTTTTTTGGCTAAATCAAACAAGGGAGTATTTTACTATTTTCTGTCCGTTTTCTTTCCTACTTGTCGATACATTAATTGAATTGAACGCGTGGTTACATATGCAAGTTGTGACAGTTTGGTCTTCCTGAATTCAATTAACGTTACTCATTTTTACCTCTTTTTTTTCCTATAATGATTTGAAGAGATCTTAACTCTTGGTTAACTGTTACACATTTTTTTTGAATTTGTTAAATGGTTGAGTGATCTCATGGTACCGAATCATTGTAGGAATATTCTCTTTCTTGCTGGACATATTCAAATTTCATTAGATGTATCTGGAGTTTCACCGGACACATGCTTGAATGCACTGAGAACTTCTTATGGTTGAAGGTACACTGCGACCTTGAAAGCTGTTTTTTCTCATGTCTAATTTTTTTCAGTTTACTGCAGTTACGAAGGACACAAATTTTTTTTGAAGATACCTTGTCTAAACAGATTCAATTGGCTTAGATTTCTCAAATCTCCAATTTTTTTCCTTCTTAGAAATAGCTTCTAATGAATTTCGTAGTTTGTATTTTGCGTTGTACCTATATGGAAAGACTGTTTGTCCTGTTCCTTGTTGCCGGAAGTTGCATGTTGGAAGTTGGATCTTCATTCTCATTACAACCTAAATTTGTGCTCCTGTTTAGCATGTAACTAACAGTTAGTATGTATATCTGATCCTTACATGAGCTAGTTATTGTAAAAGATTTCATTTTTATTAACTGCATTAGTTGATTTCAAATGACACTTTAAAGAAAAAGGTTTTCAAAGCCTGCATTAGTCTCATTGAATCTTGCCTCAGTTGTGCACTACTGAGTAATATTGTCTTATTGCACCTCTTTACCTCATTTGCAGTATGTTCAAGGTAGTGCATATATTGGTAAATTAGAAGAAAACAGAATCTCTTTGGTTCTAGACTCTCTACATATTACGCCAGCCCTCTTGTTTGTTAGATTGGAATGGGTAGTAACTTCAGGCCTTCTCTTTTTCTTTCATATACAACTGTGAGCCTTTTATTTTCCATTCTTTAATGTTAAATTGCAATGCTCTTTTTTACCATCTCCTTCCTAAAGATGGAAAAAGAAACACAAAACAGCAGGCTGTAGATGACAATGCTCTAAGAGGCCATTATGAATAATGAATTAAAAATAGATGTTGTGATTGAATGTATAGGCCATTAACTTGGTATTCTGTACTAACTGACCACTTAAGATACTAATAGCTGATCATGTGTTGATTTCTTCAGGGAATTTTGTCGATTATGATATTGGAGAGACTACTATGAATCAACTTACCTGCTTGCTACTTCATTTATCTCACTGGTGTTAACTGAGGAGTCTCTTTCAGTTTGTTTTAAGTGGGATGAGCACTCAAATAAAGCTGTATTTGGTTTCGAAGAGACTCCGACTGCACTCTGTCAAAGTGCAAATCAGCTTGGAAGATTTTTTTTTTAATCTATTGTTGTGTTAGAATAGACACTTTCACACTTAGACATTGCCTGAATAATGTCAATAGCAATTGTTTTTGTGAATAGGAAATGATTATCTTCTTTCAGTGGACATGAAACAATTGTCTTCTTGAAATTTTATCGCTAGAACGCTTCTCAATGTAATTTACTTTATTATTGATGTAATATATGAAAAAAAATTTATATAGTTTATTGTAAGTGCATGTATTTCAAATTCTTTTAATTATTTATTAGTAAATATAGTGCTTGAGATCTTCATAATAATTACACAATAATCTACTAAAATTATTTATTTACTACAAAATTTTGGCCTATATAATAACAAAGGCAACACTTTACCAGTGTTGCTTTAAAAGCCACCCTTCAAAGGCGTGGCCTAAAGGTAATAATACTCACACTTTAAAAGTGTAGCCGTAGGACATAAAAACCGTTGCCATTACAAAGTGTGGCCTTTGGTAAGTGAAAAGCGTTGCTTTAGAGCAAAGGTTATGCTGGCGTAGGCGACCCCTTGAAAAGCGTTACCGTAGGTTAAAAAGTGTGGCCTTTGATCAAAAGCCACACTTTGTGTTACTTTAGGCCACACTTTTCAAGCGTGATTTAAGGCCTAATTTGTTGTAGTGCTAGTAGAACTTTCAGTTACAACAACTCTTTTAGAGGACCTGGTCCTCTTAGCAGATTTTTCTGCAGCCTTAACAGAACTTCTTGTTACTCGTCTTTGAGCCACTTTTCTCTTCTTTGACTGAGGCACAACCTCCTCAGCATCTGCCATCTCATCATCTTCACCAACATCATCAAATTCAATATCCTCCACTTCTTCCTCTTCAACAACCTGTTTTCCTTTCCCTTTTCTGCTTCTCTCTAAAGCAGCAGCTAATTGTTCATCAGCAGCTTTAACAGCACTTCTTGTCCTCCTAACCCCAGAACCAGGGGTTGAGGCAGAGGGAACAGGTCCTTTTGCCTTGGAGGAACTTTCAACTTTCTTCTTAATTCCGGGCTTATAACTATCACCTATTTTCTTCAACTTAGCAGCAATTTCAGCAGTCACTTGGTCATCAATGGGTCCCTTTCTAGCTAATTTTCTTTTCAGACTCCTAATGTTGATCAAATCCACCAAAGGCCTATCACTATCACTTATAGCTTCATCAACATCTATAACATCCTCCGTGGGTGCTCTAAAAGCAGCCTCTTGAGACCCCGATGACCCATGCATGGGTGATTCTAACCTCTTAACTGTCTCTTCTTCCCCCTCAAGAACAACCTCAGACCCCTCTCCCTTTTCCTCCTCATCTATCACAACATTCAATGGATAGGTAAAATTTACCTGATACTGATACAAAACCATAGCTCATGACAAATCCTCAACCTGCTCAGCAATTGATTCAGCCGTGGGAACTGGTCCTTCCCCCTTGAATTTCAGGTTCAGGTATTTCTGGGATTATTTCAGGAATTTCAGGGTTAAGGTCAGTGGCATCCATGGGTGAAGAAGGGTTGAGATTTTGTGGTTGATCAGAGGTGGGTGCAGTTGAAGAATTTTCAGGAGAAAGAGACATCTTAGCAATTCGAATTAAGAGATAATTGATGATTCTTTCTGAAATTTTGAGAATTTGGTTTGTGAGCAAAGTAAAAGAATAATGGGAGAGAAGGAGTGTATTTATAGGATGAATTAGGTAGTAGAAATAGAGTAGCAATCGATCACACTTACCTCAGCACAACATGCAGCCGTTATGGACTCTTGGGAGTCTCCCGGAGAAATAGAGCCGTTGGGCTGCCAGGTTACCTTTTCAGAGTGGGAACTGTTCCTTCGATGGGACTCTTATGCAATTTGGATATGGTTAGGAAACTTAGTGAGATTTATCCTAATTACAAGTTACCTATAGCCTTTGCACTTCTAAATTAACTGAATAATAACGAGTACATACCTTATTTTAACACAAAAATTCAGTGTCCTTTCAATTTGCAACATTTTTTATCATCTGAAATTCTAAGAGCATAAGGGTAACATCATTCAATTTTAGCAACTCTAAATAAGAAATATGGCATAAGAATATACATTTAAGTATTGAACTGGACTAAATTATTCATAAAGACTTGAATAAAATTCATTTTGAGTGCAATTTCCTAGCCAATTATGAAGTAAAGCATTGATGATTTTATGTGAATTTAATCATCCCTAATTCCAATCTATTTCTTTCAAAATCATCTCTACCTAGAGCTTTTGTAAAAATGTCAGCAATTTACTTTTCAGTGGGACAAAATGCTATGGTGATGAAACCTTTTTCATAGTTGTCTCTCAGGAAATGATGTCTTATATCAATGTGTTTAGTCCTTTTGTGATGCACTGGATTTTTTGTCATGTTAATAGCACTAGTGTTATCACAATAGATAGGAAAAGTTCCTACATCAACACCAAAATCCTGTAAATGTTGTTTGATCCATAACAACTGTGAACATCATGAAGCAACTGCCACATATTCATCCTCAGCAGTGGAAAGTGCCACTGAATTTTATTTCTTGGTTCCCCAAGAAACCAAACACTCACCAAGAAAATGTGCCATACCTGAGGTACTTTTTCTATCAACAAGGAAACCTGCATAGTCAGCATCAGTATATCCAACAAGGTTAAAACTACCACCTTTTGAATACCAAAGTCCCAAGGGACCTGTTCCTTTCAGATACCTCAATATTCTTTACAGCTTTCAAATGAGATTGCTTAGGATCTGATTGAAACCTAGCACACAAACCAACACTGAACACAATATCAGGTCTAGTAGCAGTTAGATAAAGTAGAGAACCTATCATACCCCTATACAATTTTTGATCAACTGATATTCCATGTTCATCAAGATCCAATTTTGTGGCAGTGGCAATAGGTGTGTCAATTTCCTTAGCATTATCCATATCAAATCTTTTAAGTAATTCCTTAACATACTTTTGTTGATGGATCATAGTTCCATTTGAAGTTTGCTTAATTTGTAAACCCAAAAAGAAATTGAGTTCACCCATCATGCTCATCTCAAATTCACTCCCCATCAAGTTTGCAAATTCCTTACTTAAATTTTCACAAGTAGTACCAAAGATTATATCATCTACATATATTTGAACAATTAAGAGATGCTTACCTTTTTCTTTTAAAAACAATGTGCTATTAATTTTACCTCGTTTATATCCATGCTGAAGTAAAAATTTTGATAGCCTTTCATACCATGCTCTTGGTGCCTGCTTGAGCCCATACAAGGCCTTGTCCAATTTGTACACATGTTCAGGAAACTGTTCACTTTCAAAACCTGGAGGTTGCTTGACATACACTTCTTCTTTCAAGTAACCATTCAGAAATGCACTCTTAACATCCATTTGATGTAGAGTAAATTCCATGTATGTAGCAAAGGCTATAAGAAGTCTTATTGCTTCCAATCTTGCAACTGGAGCAAAAGTCTCATCATAGTCGATGCCCTCCTCTTGACTGTATCCCTGAACGACTAGCCTGGCCTTATTTCTTGTTACCATGCCATCCTCATCAAATTTGTTTCTGAAAACCCATTTTGTTCCAATATGGACCTGTTCCTTGGCTTGGGTTCTAGATGCCAAACTTGACTCCTTTGGAATTGATTCGATTCCTCCTGCATGGCATTAATTCAATCTGCATTCTTCAGTGCTTCTTTCACATTTTTAGGTTCAACAAGAGATAAGAAAGCACTAAAGGCACACAGATTGTGATTCTTGACTGCTGATCTAGTTTGAACCCCAGCAGTCTTATCTGAGATTATTTGATCCACAGGATGTGACCCTTGATACTTGTAAGGCTTGTGTGTCAATCCATTGCCAGAAGTCCTCTGCTGAGGAACAGTTCCTGATAGAGTAGCACTACCAGTTTGTGAGGTGGAACCAACATGTTTTCCCCCTGTTTCTGTGCCCCTCTTTTCAGTTCTGTCCTGAGGAACAGTTCCTTGCAGTTCACTTCTCATATCCAGAATCTGCATTTGTGGATTAAGTTCAAACTCTTTCAGCATTCCAATTTCTTCATCCTCCTGTACCTGTTCTTGAGTGAGACTGTCAGTTTCATCAAATTTAACATGCATGCTTTCTTCAATTTTCAATGTTTTCTTGTTAAATACCCTATAAGATTTACTATTTAAAGAATAACCAACAAATATTCCTTCATCACTTCTAGGATCAAATTTTCCTAAGGCAACTTTCCCATTGTTATGTATAAAACATTTGCAACCAAAAACCCTAAGATGAGAGATATTTGGTTTTCTTCCCTTAAGTAATTCATATGGGGTCTAGTCTATTAATGACCTTGTCATACATCTATTTATTACGTAGCATGCAATATTAATAGCCTCAGCCCAAAAGTTTTGTGGAAGATTTCTAGATATTAACATAGTCCTTGCCATTTCTTCTAAAGTCTTATTTTTCCTTTCCACTACACTATTTTGTTGTGGAGTTCTAGGTGAAGAAAAATTATGATTAATACCATTTTCATTACAGAAATTGAAAAACATATGATTTTCAAATTCAGTTCCATGATCTGACCTAATGGCAACAATATGATTATCTAGAGTTCTTTGAGCTTTCTTAGCAAAAATTGAAAATGCATTAAATGCTTCTTCTTTAGATGCAAGAAATATAGTCCATGTAAATCTGGAGTAATCATCCACCAATACCATAACATACTTCTTACCTCCACGACTCATTGTTCTCATTGGACCACATAAATCCATATGGACCAGTTCCAAAGGTTTAGTGGTACTTACCTGTTTCTTCGGTTTGAATGAGGACTTTACCTGCTTCCCCCTGGCACATGCCTCACATACTTTTTCATCATTAAACTTGATGTTAGGAAGACCTATCACCAAGTCTTTGGACACAAGTTTGTTCAATTGTGAAAGACTGGTATGTCCTAGTCTTTTGTGCCATATGAGGGGATCATTTTGCACTATACTTAAGCAGCTCAAGCTTCCATCAGATAGTGTCAGCAAGTCTACTTTGTAGATGTTTCCATGCCTATTTCCCTGCAAAATAATCTCTCCAGAAGTTTGGTTAGTCACAGTGCATCCAGTAGATGAGAAATTAACATTATTACCTTTGTCACACAATTGAGATATGCTCCATAAGCAATGCTTCAGCCCATCTACTAGAAACACATTATCTATACAGTGTGAATCAGACCTACCTACCTTTCCAATTCCAATGATTTCCCCTTTCTTACCATTACCGAATGAGACACTTCCTCCTTGGAAGGCTGAGAGTGAAAGGAACAGTTCCTTATGTCCTGTCATGTGCCTTGAGCAACCACTGTCCATATACCATTTGTGGTTTATCTCCTTCACTCTAGCCTGCAAAAGAAAACTAGGGGTTAATTTTAAGAACCCAAACTAGTTTGGGTTCCTTTCCTTTAGAAAAAGGATGAATCAGATCTTTCCTAGCCCAAAATGGTAATGGTTTCTTTGTGTGAACAATTTTCTTTTTTACAGAATGTTGAACAGGTTTATAGGACCTATTCTTCTGTTTCACAGAATTTTGAACAGATTTTGCTAGGACCTGTTCCTCTGGGCAGCCATTTTTAAAGATTGACAATTTTCTTTCCGGTGACCAGTGTTCCCACAATGAGTGCATAGCCAGTTTTCAGGAAGTGATAACTACTTACTCTTTGGATTCCATTTGGATGAACTCTGTGCTTTCATAAATCCAATACCTTTCCTGTTACTACTATGATTTTCCTGTAACCATTCTAGTGCTTCAGAAGACTTGTTCCATTCTACAGTTTTTCTTAGTTCCATTTTTGTTTTAACCAAGTCTTCTTCCAAAGATCTTATCTTCTCATCTTTTTTACACAGTTCATCAACTGTGACTTTCAGTTTCTCTTCAGCAATGATCTGATGAGAATTAGCAATACCTTTACCTTTTTCAACTGTTTTAACATTTTCTAATTCCTGAACAGTTGATTCAAGTGTGAGGACCTGCTCCTCAAGCATGCTAATCTTTCTTTCCAGAAAATCATTTTTAATTATTTCCTCTTTGCATTCTGCTTCTAAACAATCAATGTCATCATGCAGTTGATGATTGCCATCCCTTAGAGATTTGGATTCATTTAGCACAGTATGAAATACTTTAACCAATTTTTCTCTAGACATGGTTTTTACATCTTCTTTAAGTTTAGAAACAAATACCTCAGCATCTTCTTCATTTTCTGAATCTCCAAGAGCCATTAGAGCAAGATCCTCATCCAGATCATCATCAGTTATTTCGTCTTCACTGTCTTGCCATCCTGCAACCATTGCTTTGGGATTTCCACTTTTCTTATGGACCTGTTCCCTAGCCTTTTTCCTTTCCTCAATGAATCTCTTCCTCCATTCTCCTTCCATAATTGGACATTTGCTGATGTAGTGCTCCGAGCTTCCACATTTGTGGCATTCTCCAGCCTGTTTCATGTTAGAAGACCTACCATGTCCACTAATTGCCTTTTTCTTAATCAAATATTTCTGAACACTTTTAGCGATAAGGACCAGGTCCTTATCATCAATAATCTTATCAGCAACAGTCAAGGCTAGGTTAGGTTCAGTTTTAACTGGTACTCCTATGTTTTTAACCTTTTTCCTTAGTTCATAAGTCTTTAAATTGCCTATAAGCTCATCTAAGGATAGAGTGGTTAAATCTTTGCTTTCTATGATAGCACAAGCTTTGATCTCCCAAGAATCTGGAAGAACCCTTGTTAGAATCTTTTCTACTCTATCTTCCACAGTTAAAACCCTTCCCAAAGAGATAAGTTCAGAAGCAATGGCATTAAATCTAGTATACATTTCAGAGATTGACTCTTCTTCTTTCATTTTAAAACATTCATATTCAGCATAAAGAAGTGTACCTCTGGACCTTTTTACCTGACTTGTTCCTTCGTGTGCAACTTGTAGAGCATCCCAAATCTCCTTTGAAGTGGCATACCCTCTGATTCTAGTGCATTCGTCATGACTAAGTCCACCAACAAGCCACTTCCTAGCTTTAGCATTCTTTTCCCATTGGTTTATGTCTTCAGCATTGCATTCCTTCCTGGTTTTGGGAACATCGTTTCCCTCAGCATCCTTCTTCATTGGGATCATGGGACATTCAGTTACTATATCCCACAATTCATAGTCCTCTGCTTGAAGGTGATCACACATCCTTTCATTCCACCATGAATAGTATTTCCCATTGAAATAAGGAGCTCTAACCATTGACTGACCCTCACTGTTCTATCGTGATGTACTCATCTAATCCTAGATGTTAGCCTTTTCAAGGATAACCCGCTCTGATACCAATTGATATTTCCCCCGATTACACCACCTTACTGTTTTAAGGACCAGTTCCTTAAAATGTGTTCCTTTACTAAACTATATGCGGAATTAAAGCTGTAAGTAATTGAACACCAGATATTAGCGTGGAAAAACCCCTTGACTCGGGATTAAAAAACCACGACCTACTTCTCAAGTAGGATTTCAACTTCACTATGTAAAAAGACTCACTTGGTTACAAGACTCCTTCTTACTAACCTAGGACTAACTCTAATCCTTTAGTGATCTTTCTCACGATCAGTGAAGTTGTGTCAAGTCCATTTTTACAACTTGATTATTGCTTACTACAGTTGAACTAAGACTTGAACTTTTACAAGATTCAATCTAAGGAACAGGTTCTAACTTAGTTCTACTGTAGCTAACTAATTACACAAATAAGCTAATGACTCTTTTAAGCTTTTGCTCGATACTCTCTGTATTTGTGCGCACTTCTATAGCTGCTACGCTCCACGTTTTATAGCTCCAGCAGCCAAGAAGTCTTGAGCAATTAGAACTCCAAAGCTCCCATGAGTTTGAGTCCTAATTGGATTCTTCTCTTTAGAATCCGGATCTTCTATCCTTATCCTTTATTTATGCAATCTTTTCATATCCGTTTAGACCAGCATAATTATCAAGATAAACGTCAATTTTAGGATATTTAATAATATCTCAACTTAAATGATTTTGCATGAATTATCTATTTAGCTGCAGTGATTTAAAGGAACAGGTCCTTTGAATCCGTTCCTCAGTCATCAGTCAAAACTCCAAGCTTATCCAAGCTAACAGCACCCAACTAACTGAAAGTCATGAGCACTTGTTTTTCTCATGTGCTTTCTCTGCTCGTATATGGGCAAGCTTGCTAAAATGGATGGGACACAATAGGAGGATCAACCAACGGACGGAAGAGGTGAACTGGGCAACTAGACATGCTAAAGGAAAGAGTGCAGATGCAGCAATATATAGAATGGTGATCACTGAAGCTGTCTACTACATTTGGCAAGCTAGGAATGCAAAGATGTTCCAGCAGCAACTAAGCAGTCCAAGTAGAATTGTTCGTACCATTATCCAGGAAGTCCACTACAGGGGGAGTTGAAAGAAGAGCCTAAAGAAGAGATTAGATGCTCTAAATTTCTACCCATCGTGCCATGTATAGGGATTCCTAGTGTGTTAGGCCAATGATGTTTAATCAGCAGATTGGGTATGCCCAAGGCTGCATATATTTTCTGCGCATTTTTCTTCCTTTGAGCTGTAACGAACACTTTGGTAATAAAATGAATTCCATTTACCAAAAAAAAAAAAAGGACTCAACCGAGACAGCTGTACATCGCAAAAGAGGATCGGTGGTCGCAACAATATTGGCGAAATCCAAAATGGTTCCGCACAAAAAGTCGGTTGTGGTCACAGGGACTCATGTTCCCCAAAATAATTAGTAACGAGGATTTAGCAGAAATGTCGGCCCTCCGCTGATTTCAAAATTTGAACAAATGATTCCAGTCTCAAGACTAAGCAGCGCAGTCAAATGCTAATGGTGGCTGCCGAATATTCAGCTTTTTAGCCAAACTTCTTCGGAAGCAGAATTTTATAAATACATTTTAGCTTACAAACGCAATAGTATAAATAGGAGAAAGGCCCTTGGGGTGTGAACAACTTTGGACATAACAATATTTTTTAAAGGATTGGAGAGAAAAGCAAGAGTTTTAACACATAGTATAACGATCCTAATTTAAGATTATACAATATATTTATGTTTATCCTAGTTTTATTAGTATCTTTATATTGCTAATACCTAGTATGAATAGCTAAATACATACTAGGGATTTAGAAACATTTGATGATTATATATCAATGGGAGTTTAATTTAATTACATGGTTTTGTTAGGGTTGTGTTTATCTAGTTCTTATTATGCCTTATTGTTAACTTGAGCGATTGAAATACTTGAGTTTATACCTGTTGGATTTATCTGAATAAAAGAGTCCACCCATAAAGCGGTGCTCTTAATATCTATCCAGGTAAAAAGATAAGTTACCTGGTAGAGTCCTACAAGAGGACAACTACTGTATTATACAGTTATAAATACAGTAGTAATAGGCTCAGATAAAAGGACACGGATTTCTCTACGGCTCTTCCTATCACTCTCTACTAAATAATTTAGGTGTTTAGACTATGGATAAAGGGTTGATCCGTCAAGTACGTGACAACCACCGACGACCAGTAATTCCAGCCATGGTTCAAGATCCTACCGCTTCCGCTTACGAGAACAACAAGTAAGTTCTCGGTTTATGTTTGAACAATCTATTCAGTATAGATTTGTGATATATGCATGTATGTATTCCTTCATTGGTATCAGAGCTCACAGGCTGGTTTTCTAGTTTTTTTTTTAAAAAAAGAAAGAATGACATGATAGTTTTTTTTTTTAATTCTGTGTGAATCTAGAACTACATGTGTACAATCTTTTTTATTTGTATAATCTGAACAGTAGGTATATTAAGTTTTATCTATTCGACCTTTTTTTGGTTCACAGTTCAATACAGACTTTTAGATGTCTGTTACCATGTTGCTCATCTAGTCATATAACATAAATATATAATTTTAGTTCTTTTAGATTATGACATGTCAAAACAAAAGAATCTTATTAATATAGTACACTGATTTAGTTCAAAACTAATGTTCATTGGAATCTGCCATGAGCCACCGCCTGCCGCTATCGAAACGCCGATGGAAATCGGCAATAAGCCGCAGTCAACAGATCTTTTTTTTTTTTTTAAAAAAAACAAAATATTAGAGCAAAGGTTTTAATATTTTTTTCTCTTTGGGGTTCAGTTTGTTAAATCTATCTGAGATAAAGTACCTTCTACAATGGTAGATAATTAAAAGATAAAAGTTCTTTTTTTTGGAGCTTGGTGACTGCAACAAAGAATAGGAGAATAAGATGAGACTTAAAGGTTTCTCTTTATCTCTTCCCATGGTTGGTTGCGATTAGAACAAGATGAAGAAAGAAGTTCTTCTAGATCCATGTTCTAATAATAATATAAAATTAAAAAAAAAATTAAGGCTAGAGGCGGAAGTTTCATAATGAAGAAGAAGAGAAGATATACTGGGGTTATCTCTATCTCTTCACAGGTCTTCTTAAATAAATTGAAATTAAATATTAGTTTTAAAAAAAGAAAGAATATAAGTTTTTTTAAAGACTTCATGTCTCTGTTGAACGCCACTTTAGGCTAACAGACCTACTTTGTTCCTTAGTTAATAAAGGGCCTATGACCTTTAGATGAAATGCTTAGGCCCAAAGCCACATGGGCTTCTGTCTAATTTAAGTAAGATGTGTGCAGTCAGAGGGATCTATATAATTAAGTGAACATACTTTTTATACCTGGGTAAATGGCCCAATTTTGGGATTTTCTTTAAGAGATGGCATTTTTTTCATTTTTTTACGCCTAATGGCATAATTACAATTAATTAAAAGATTATGTTTTTTTATTTATAAAATACGAAAATTAAGTAAAATTAGTCAAATGGACTTAATTTTCTGAATATAAATTTAGTATTTATATTCTGATAAAAATATATTTTATTAGATATCCCAATTGCATGAAATGTTAATTGGTTTAACATTAGGTATATTTGTTAATATATTATACCAATGGCCTAAACTCTTAATTAGTTTAACATTAAATTAGTATTGTTAATTTTGTTTAACATTTTAGAAATATTAATTAATTTAATACTCCCTCCGTCCCAATTTGTTTGTCGTAGTTTGACTTGGCACAAAGTTTAATAAAGTAGGAAAGACTTTTGAAACTTGTGGTCTAAAATAAGCCATGAATATTTGTGTGGCTATAAATGAGTCAAAAAGTAACTTTAGAGTTGAATTATTGCCAAATTTAGAAATATGACAATCTTTTTGGGACGGACAAATAAGAAAAGTATGACAAACAAAATGGGACAGAGGGAGTATTACTCTATTTGTTAATTAGTTTAACGAACACATAAATGATAATTAGTTTAACATTTGATTTATTTTATTTAATATGTTAAATAAAATTTAAATTAATTTAAGTTAATTTGTTTAACTTAGATCCATACGGGATTAATCATAAAAACAAAATGTTGTTTTTAAGATGATAAATACATTAAGCTAGGTAGTTGACTAGGTTAATTTTCATGTGTTTAATTTTTGGACGATGACTGGGAACATAGTGAACTTTCGACTCCTTTATTAATATATGTATTTATTAACTTAATCAACTTAGTGCTTATTTTCCGAATATGTATGTTGAACATAGTACTTGCGTTTAGAAATTCCTTCTTTAGATCCTCACTATATTTTTTTATTTTGTCAACAAAAAATGTCTACTGCTGCTAAGAACATTGTTGCTGAGCTCAACAAAGGGTTGAAACTCAGTGGTGACAACTATGAGACCTGGAGCTTAAAAGTCCAATATGTGCTTGAAGAGCAAGAGGATCTGGAGGCAATTAACATGGTCATGGATGAGCCTGAGGAAGGCACCACGGCTCAGCATAGACGTGACCGTGCGGCTTATGACGCTTGGAAAAAGAAAGACTCCCTGGCTCGCATTACGTTGCTGAGCACCTTAGATGATGATATCTTAAGGGAATTTAAGGATCACCAAAGAGCTATGAGTCTTTGGGTTGCTTTGAAGAATAGGTTTGGTACCTATTCTATTGAAAGGCTACGATCCTTAACAATCAAGTTTGACTCATAAAAAAAGTGTCCAGAACATTCAGTGAGAACTCATCTGAGGCTTATGACAAACATGATTGGGGAGTTAAAAGATGTTGGTCATGTGTTGACCGATGAGCAACAAGTTCAAGCTGTCATACGGTCCTTACCTAATTCTTGGGATCATATGAAGATGCATTTGACCCACAATCAGCTAATCAAGACTCTGGAAGATGTCCGGAGATCTCTTGAGCTTGAAGAGGATCGGCTTGAGGCTGCTAAGCCAACAGCTGAGTTGCATATGGCAACATTCTCTAAGGCCAAAGATGGCTTTAATAAAAAGAATTGGGTTAAGAAAAGAGGACCAACTCAGTCTCAGCCTGCTAAAAGAGCAAGGGCGGAACAACAAAGCAATAACAAACGTCCCAAACGTGTCAATGTTGCAAAGGTGAAATGCTTTAACGGTGACAAAAAGGGTCACTATGCTAAGGATTGCTCTGAGCCTCCTAGAAAGATATTTCACAAAGCTCAAACTAGTGAACTTTGTGATATATGCATGTATGTATTCCTTGAATACCTATATTGCTTGTTTATCATTTTGACGAGGTTAAACTTGTGTAGGTTTATAAGAACTAATATAGATTTAGATTTTGTTGGTTGAATAAGGTAACTCATCTAAAAGAGATTGCTAGGAATAAGTTCTCTTTACTAGGATATATGAACTAGGGTTTTAAAGGCCTTGTTTTGACTCTGACAAGCTTAATAAGGTAGACACTTTTTGTACTTAAGGGGTCGTTCAGTGGAGTGCTGAAGAATGCTAATCCCCGCACTAAATTTGGTACTAACTAGTACTATGTTTGGTTGCTTCATTTTGATCGGTATTAAAAGTATCACTATTGTTACCTTGTTTGGTTGGTTTTTGGGATGTCCTCATAAATAATACCTGCATAAATTATGCAGGAATCTATGTATTATTTTATGCGGGATAAGATATGGAATAAGCAATGCGGGTATTAATAATACATGTATTAAACTTCTAAAATGACAAAACTATCCCTCATAATAGTAAGAATATTTTTTATAACTTAAATAATAAATAAATAATTGAACTTATATATTGTATATTAATGTATGGTATTTACTAATTCAATAAGGTGTAATGCCTATATTACAATCTGTGCATTATTTATCCCTACATTATAACTCCCACATTACTAATACACGCATTAACAAATCTCGTATTACTTGTTTATGCCTAAATTTGTACGTTTAGGTTAAACAATTAATTATGAATGAGGTCACAAGCAATACGGTAAATTACGATGGAAAAAGTAAGTAAATCCGATGAAAGTAAAGACAAGTAATTAAGCAAGACATAATAAAGAAAGCAAAGTAATTGTTATTCCTTGAGAGTAGCCGACTTCGGTGGCAAATTACGTCTTATGTACAATACAATGTAAGGATGAGTGTTTATAGTAGTGATACCTAGTCCTAAATAAGGTAAATACTAATAAAGTCGTGGGCCTACAACTCAAGGTAGTGGTATACTAAATCTTAATTAGGAGATTGTAAACCCTAGGTGGTGGGATGTGTGTCCGGCGCCCTATGACCAAACCGCCTAAACTACCATTGGCTCTTGGAGTGGGCGTATATCCTCAATTCCCGGTGACTTGCAGGATAAGTCTAGTCTCGCCAGCTAGACTCCTATCCCCGTAAAAATAGGTGGCATATTTTTGCCAACACATTCAGTCCCCCCCACTTGCTGAGTGCTGACGCAAGCAGTCAGAAAGTGAAAAGAGTGTGATGTGAAAAGGTATATCACTGACTCCTTGAGACTCGCAGTCTCTTTGACCAAGAATAATAATGACTTCTTCGAGAACCTCACATGCTTCCATCTGATTGGTTTGATATCTATTCTATGCACCTTTCCAAAGAACGCGAACGACTGCTCCAAAACATTCCATATCTCCAATAATTATGACGCTTTGACCGTTTTATAATCCATCCTTACCTCTCTTCGCCTATAATTAATGGCCTTGTGATAGTGGAAGAAATCACACACTTCTTCAGAAAACATTCCATCCCTTTTTAAAAAACTTATCTCTGTGTGGCCTTTCATCCTGGTATGATACTCCCAGAAATTCTTCTTCGTTTCGTGAGGACGAGGCATGAGAAGTTTACAAGAGGAGACTCATCTGCAGTTATCTTCTTTTCTTTCTTTATTCGTGAGGGAAGGAAAGACGTCCCCGAGCCATGATGCACGGCCGGAACATTAATGGTGATGTTCTTCGGAAGATCTTCATTATGGTAGACGTATCAATTCTGACGCATTATATCATCATGCATGGGTATTTGCTGTGATATTCTTCTTCTCATGTGGCGCGTGGCAGTAGAAGAATGCCATCCCATTCAGGCTTCTTGTAGTTCGGTCATCTCTTAGTTTCTTGGGAACATATCCCCGAAGCAACTTCTTTTGCACGAGGAGCACGTCTTGGGATATCCTCTCCTTCTTCAAGTGGTTGATGCTCGAAAACATTCTCCATACCAACAGCATTCAAGGTGGCTGTATAGCTCTGGCCTGTTCCTTGATTTTTGAGTTTGCATAAGCTTCCAATCTTTAGGGGAAGAGAGAATATGAAGCATTTTCGAGATTCATGGAGATTTCTCATTTGAGTCTCTCCAAGTGAATCTAAATGAAGTCTTCGGTGCCTGTTCTGCTGTCTCCCCCGTTCTACTGAAAGATTCCTCAGTTGGACTGATTTTCCTCCTCATGCGATGCAGTATCACGAAGACGTTGCTGCTTGGGGTGCCAAGTTGAAAATTTCGCCTTCGAATCCCGGGAGAGACTTCGATGCAAGAGCTACAATCCAGACGCAAAATCTCCAGGGGTTCAAATTTAGAGGAACTTGCAGTTTTAGTCTTCCCTTTCCTTTTTTTTTTCTATAATTATTATAAATAAATATTGTATTTAGGAAGAACTAAATGTATACTATGAGCCTACGAACTCTTTGTTATTAACTAAACGAATGTTCACCAATATTTCATACGTACTTGTGTTATCACGTGTTTCGTAATATGTGACCAAGCAGTACGTTTGTGCACCTAGATATTAGATGACTTCCGGTCGTCCTGACTGTTCTAGTTGTTTAAGAACTTGTGTAGTGTGCCTGCCTTGAGAAATTACGTCCGTTATACACCGATAGACGGCGGCTATGTTGAATCCGTAGCAGATAGCTGTTTGCGCCCACAATGGGATGCTTTCGCCCGTGTTGTAATGGTCCTTTTGAGTTCTGAGACATTACATCTTTGCTTTGTTACTCGAGTATTTAAGACTTTCTAGCACTACGCGGACAGCCGTCCCCATCGGCGTATTGGTGCAATTGTTGATTTAACGAGATCAACGCTCTATTAATGCCTGGTGGCTTTTGTAGCAAAGAGTGACTGTATTACTTCAACTTAAGTCTAGCCGGGGCTATGAATAGTTGGATCATAGATGGATCTAAATAAATGAGTAAAACTGACTAAGTAAGATAGTAGTTTTATTGATAAAAGATGCGCTGAGCTTGAGATGTTGTGGGTGAAAACCCATAACATGTCTGATGAATATTGTAATTAAAAAAAATAACATAAGCAAAGTAAATGCTTTCTCAAGCCAAAGTACTTCATGTTTGATCCTTGAAAGATTCGGGGGAATTTGGTTGGGCTTCCATGTTTACGAGTGCTGAGCCTTGAAAGTCATCCCTCGGGTCATTGATGACCCTGTGGTACAACCCCTCACCGATCAAGCAATAGTGAACTACATGTTTCCGCAAGTAAATGCTTTCTAACTTGTCTTCATGAAGATCTATTTTGCTCAAATAGTTAACCAGTGTATCACACTGCTCTGCAAAAGATCCTGTAACTGGAACTTCAAGGTTCATCAAACTTGCGAGGGTTAGCTCAACTATCGTCTGCCAATCATACAAATCCTCGGATGCTTCGGTGTATCTTGATATCTTTTCTTGGTGGATGAATTCCACGCGTTAAACTTTTTCAGGATTGCCTTGATTTTCTTCTTTCGATCTGGCTCGCAGATGTCCTCACCTATGAAGATTTCCCTTAGTTGATTAACTATCAACCGAGATTTATTGTACAGGTTGATCTCTTTAGCCCCCAGTGTGTAGGCTAAGTCAAGAGCTTGAATTATGGCTTCACACTCTGTTTCATTGTCATCGGCATTCGTGGCCTGATAGTAGACAATTCTAGACAGCATTCGGATCCACAGAACAACCTCCTTGCCATTGGGATTCGTTCTCGTGCGAAACTCCTAACACTCGTACTAGATCACTACTTCATTCCTGAGTGACTCTTCAGTCTTCTGTTCTAGTTCTTCTGTAAAATCTGAGGTAAAACTTTCTAACGCCAGTGAGTTGACATCTGTACAGGATTGATAGATGACGTCGTACTTTCCCAACTCTTCAGTCCACTTTGCCATATCTTTTGGCAGACCGGGTTTAGACAAAATGGCTTGTACCGGTGTCGAAAAGACTAAACTGACCGAGTGTTCCTGAAAGTATAAGCGCAACTCTCGTGTGGCCATTACCACCGTTGCTATGAACTGGAGCGGCAAGGGAAATAACTTGTTGCGTTGCGGCATCATGATAGCGTATTTCATGGGTAACTGCTGCTCGTTCTGTTCTTGTACAAGGACCGCATTCCAGGCTATCTCAAATATTGAAACATATAACAGTAGATGCTCACCTATCTCTGGTTTGGTTATCACTGGAATCTGTAGGAGTTGAATGTTCTTCTGAGCCATTATTAAATAACTTGAATTAGCCACAGGGGTCCTCCTCGCTTCCGCATCACCTTAGAAAGCCGACATACCAACTCAGTCGCGCTCGGGACTAGTTGATCCATTGCCGCAAGTTGATCCCGCAATTCGCTGAGTTTCTCTCGAACTTCTCGCTCTATGGCCTCAATAGCTTCCAACTCGTCAGATGTAACCGTATTTGAAGTAATGCGACATTCCACAAGGAGAGTCTGCTCACCTCGTAGCTCAGCGACCCCATGCAGGGTCGGGTACTTGAAGACCTGATGAAATGTTGAGGGCACTCCCCTAACGTCGTGTATCCATGGTCGTCCCAGGATTGCATCGTACGGGAGATTGCAATTCATCACCTCGAAAGTGGTTGTGCTCGTCACGCCCGGTATGTGAACGGGTAAAGCTAGTTCTCCAGTGAATGCTTCTCGGAATCCGTTGAAACCTATTATGTTTTGAATATTCGAGGATATTTGAGGACAATGGTTAAATTTGTGCAACACCTCCCCTCGGGTAAAATTAGCACTACTCCCCGGATCGATAAGAGCCCGCTGGATATGTATGCCAGATACTTCCATGGGTACAACGAGTCACCTTGTTGGTCTGCGTGTTCCTCCAGGTCGAATTGGATGGACCCGAATGTGATCCCGCTCATTACAGTCCCCCAGGCCGTGTCTGGCCGTTCATCCACGAAGATTGCATTGATGGTCTTCAAGTTCTCAGACTCCGAACCTTTAAAATGTTGGGGCCCTTCTTCCAGCATCTCTTTGAGATGTCCTTCTTTTAGTAAGTGCTCAATCTCGATCATCAAGGCTTTGTAATCGATCGTTGCATGGCCCCCCGCTGCGATGAAAATTGTAATAGGGCGTTGTGTTTCTTCCTATAGATCCTTTCGTGTTAGGTGGACATCGGACCCTGCGCCCAGTTTACCAAAGTGATTGGCGACTAGGTCCACAACATTGACGCAAAGACCAAAGTCCCTAAAATTCTGGGGTTGAGTCCGCTTCTCCCGGGATCCGGATGCTCGAGAATTATTTTTCCACCCCGCGCCCGCTTCATTTTGAACCTTTAGCTTCGCCCTTCTACCACTCCCTCACCTTCTAGTAGAAGGGCTTCCCGATCTCTTCCTTCGCTCATCCTCGGGGTTATGAGAATGATCCGCTTCTAAACAAAGTTTCTCAGTATACCTCTGATGTAACACACTCCATGTGGACACTGGGTATTGAGTGAAACTCCACTGCAACTCTCGAGCAGCTAAAGATCCCTTTGAATTCAAAATTTTACCGAAGGCTACCACAACGATGTTATCAAGAACTCAAGGGAGCTCCATGTGTTCCTTTTGAAATATATCGAGGTAATCCTTCAGCAACTCGTTGTCACGTTTTCGTATCTCGAAGATGTCTTCCAGGCGCTTTTCCCTCTTGCGGGCACCAGAATGCACTTTCTTGAACAGGTCTTGCATCTGAGTGAATGATTCGATGTATCCTATTGGTAGCTGAGTGTACCAAGCAAGGGATCCTTTGGTCAGAGTTGAACCAAATCTCTTTCCAGAGAAGACTTGATTTCTTCTTCAGTAATTTCGTTAATCTTCACAACCGTATAATAAGCAGCGATATGCTCGTCCGGATCGGTCGTTCCGTTATATTTCAAGTTATCCGGCAAACGGAAGTGCTTTGGTATACGGAACGATGCAGCACTTGCCTTGTCAGCATGCTTGTAAAACTTCTGCTCATCTACGTAACTTGGGGTAGAGCATCCGGCACGTTACCAATCCGGTTGTGGATGGCTTTCATATCCTTCATGAGATCCTGAATAATAGAGTCTCCCTTGAGGTCTTGATTGTTGATCGTTGCTGGACCTCTAAGGGCAGCATCCAGGTTGAGCCTACGATTGGGAACTAATGCCGATGAGTTGTTCGTGGGCGTCGATTCTCGCGGGGACAATGACCTCTGAGACGAACCCGCAAGCATTGCTCCCAATCTCTGGGATTGCTGAGATCCTTCGCAGATTTGTCTACTGCATTTGTGGTGTTCTTTGCAACGCTGCTACTGTAGTCTGATATGATTATTCCTTTTACTTCATAGGATACCACCCAATTTTCTAGGCCCAACGGTGGGCGCCAAACTGTTAAATATGCTATCTTGAAATCATGTGATTAATGTGAATACCCAATAACAACAACATATCCGTTGTTATCTTATATGTGGAGTTTAAAAAAGTGACATGTATGCAGATCTTACCCCCACCAATATTCAAATACCATGGTAATTAAAATACTGACAATAAAGTCAATAAGCATTGTCATGAAATCATCCTAAGTTGCCTAAGCCCCTATCTTCTTTATTTGTTATGACCTTAATCATCATTTTAAGCTTTGATTTATGTTTATGTTAAGTTTAAAATTTAGTTACTTTTACCCAATCAATCTTTAGGAATATAGAACTACCCCTCTAACCAAATACTTATTGAATACAAATATTAAACAATGCTAGTTCCCTGTGGATTCAATCTGGTTTAGCAGATATTATATTTTCATCGACCGGTGTCCCTTAGGGGTACACTTAGCCATGATCGTGTATGCAAAACTTACCCCTGGTTTATCATTAAACAATTAAACATATTGAGGTTGACTATCATTTCATTCATGAAAAAATTGAGCACGACGTATTTTCGTCTGGCTACGTGAATGAAGCTTGTTGATCTGTTCACGAAGGTGTTGAATGAAGCTTGGGTTGATTATTTTTTTTTTTTTAGCAACAAGGTGGGCATGTTCAATACTTACGCTCCATATTGAAGGGGAGTTTAACAGAATATATAAATAACCTATAATTTAGTGGTACTGTACATAGATAGTATACTAAACAGATTTATAGGATTTCATTCTTTGATTTACTTCCTTATTTTGATACAATGCCATTGTATATAATCTTGAACCTATTGGAGAAATACCACAAAGAAATTTTCCATATCTTACTATGAAAACTAACGGAGTAATCTGAGCTTCTATAGCAGGTTAAATTGATCCGTTGAACTATAAGTGGACAGATGTTAAATTCAACGGCAAAGGGCCAAATATAACTCTAAACTATTCGATATTGCACAGATTTACCCCTCGTTAACTCAAAGTCTCATTCATACCCCTGCCGTTACCCATTTGGCCCAACTATATCCCTGTCCCAATTTTATACTAACGGCTCTATATATGTATTAATGAAAACAATTTCTAAATGGATAAAAATTGGTAAATATTTT
Organism: Petunia axillaris subsp. axillaris; assembly: GCA_029990575.1. NCBI lineage: Eukaryota > Viridiplantae > Streptophyta > Magnoliopsida > Solanales > Solanaceae > Petunia > Petunia axillaris. The sequence continues at coordinate 47,240,741 of JARKNS010000002.1, read as the reverse complement.
AAAAAGCCACATGGCAACTAAAATGGACCCCTCCAACTGCCACATGGAACTAACCCTACCCGCTAATTTTTTACTAGATCAACCCCTCCCCCCCCCCCCCCTTCCTCTCCCCACGCTTTTACCCCAAGTCCCAGCCCCTTAATTTCTTTATTTTTTTGCTTTCTTCTTCAACCCCCTCTTTCCACCAATGAACCCTTTTTCTTCTTTGTTAGTTATAAATCCAAATTCACTAATTAAAACTTCTAAAAGCTTCAACTTTATAATTGATTTTATTTGCTCTCTTTTATCATCAAAACAAAATTAGGCTTAAAAAAGGAACAATTCACCACGATGCTATTTTTACAAGCTCGAGTCACCGACTGGGTTCTTTGGCATTTTACAAATCTAAAATTGAAAAGTCGAGCTTGTTCTTAGATTTATTATTAAAATCATTGAGTGTTCAATATATTAGCTTAAATTTTAAAGATAATATATAGAAGTTTTAATTAGAGCTTGTTCTTTTTGTTTTTCTTTTAATTTTGGTGTAAAAAATTGAAGAGGAATAGGAGAAATAGTGGCCGCAGCACGCAGGAGAAGAGAGAAATGGTGGTGGTGGAAGATGAGATAAACAGTGGCTTGGTGGTTGCTTCAATGGTGACAGTGGAGGAGGAAAAGGACGAAGAAACAAAAGGAAGGGAAAAAGAAAAATAATAATTACTTACTGTAAAAGATAAGGAAAAAAAAAAGCAAAAAGGTTGGGGAGGGGATCTGCTAAAACAAAAATGGTGTGGGCTAATAGTAAAAAATTAGCGGGTAGGGTTAGTTCCATGTGGCAGTTGGAGGGGTCCATTTTAGTTGCCATGTGGCTTTTTAAAATATTTACCAATTTTTATCCATTTAGAAATTGTTTTCATTAATACATATATAGAGCCGTTAGTATAAAATTGGGACAGGGATATAGTTGGGCCAAAGGGGTAACGGCAGGGGTATGAATGAGACTTTGAGTTAACGAGGGGTAAATCTGTGCAATATCGAATAGTTCAGGGGTATATTTGGCCCTTTGCCGTAAATTCAATTATAAAAGCACCTTCTTTTAACATTTCTTCCACATGAGGAAACATAGATGTCTGAATCATATATCCCAGGGACACCAGAAACAAAGTTATTGCCTTACTAATGTAAGTGAAAAATATTACATAAAAGGGTGTCCAAATGACTTCTCTGAAAAGAAATGGTATCATGGTAGTTTTCGTACAAAGACAGGAGCACCATACTGTGGTTGTAGGACAAGAGCTGGCATGGTAGGACCATGAGCATAGGAGGGGGAAAGCTCAAATGAGTAGTTCTGTAAGAGTTTGGCCAGCACAAGTTTGTATTGAATCATGGCGAAATTCATCCCAAGGCATATCCTAGAGCCCCAACCAAAAGGAAAATACATCAGATCCTTGGCTGCTTTTGATACCCCTTCTGAAAACCTTTCAGGATTGAATGTTAGGGCATCTTCTCCCCATTGCTCTGTATCTCGATGGATTATTTGTAGAGGCACTAATAGTTGGGCACCTGATGGAATTATATAATCTCCAAGATTTGTCTCTTTGTTGGTCTCTCTCACAAGAGAACCGGATGGATATAACCTCAGAACCTCATGCAAGATCATAGTCACCTACAAGTAGAATCAATAAATCAGATTTTTTAGTATACTCCACAAAGATTCCTTATATACTACCACGTCGTTTCAATTTATGTGATGATGTATGACTAGGTACGAATTTTAGGACAAAAATAAGTACTTTTGAAACATGTTTAAAACAAATCATAAAATTTTCTATAGCTATAAATCGTCTATTTATGGGCTACATAGAGATTTTAAAGTAATTTTTTTTCTAACTATGAATTCACGCTTTCTAGGGCACAATAAAAAAAATAATTTCATATAATTTAGGACAAAGGAGTTGTTTATACTGAAAAAATCGATCACTAGTACTCTCATTTCACGCATATCCAAACTAACCCCATAACTTCTCATGTTAAACACTCCATATATTCTTATGACTACAAGACCATGTCATTAAGATTTACAGCTGGTTCACTTACAGAATAGTGTCATTATTTTAGTCAGGCTAAAAAAGAAAAAGCTTTATGTAAATGAGAAGAAAGTATCTTACAATCTTGAACTGGTTGAGTTGATCAAACTTAGGCTCATCTTTTCCAATGATTTCAAGAACTTCTTTCCTAGCTTTCTCTTGCCAATCTGGATGCATGGTCAAAACTATTGCAGTCCACGTTAACAAAGTGGCAGTAGTCTCCTGACCAGCAAAGTAGAAAGAGTTGCACTCCTCTATCACATCTTCTGTACTCATTCCCTTGTTCGAGTTCTTATTTCCTTGCTGTTCTTCTTGATTAGATTTCATTAACAAACCCAAGAGATCGTCATTGTGTGCTATTTCTAATTGTATCTCTTTCTCTCTCTTCTCTATAATCGCTTTTAGCGAACTACGAACTGTGTTATAGATATACAATCTTCTTCTATTAGTTTTTGTCGGCACGAACCTATATATATTACAAACAAGAGAAAAACTATTATAAATATTGTAATCTTGTATACCCAAATTTAAAAATAATAATAATAATAACAATAATAATAAAGAAAAAAGAATCAAGAAATTCTAGTTTAGAACTGAACCTTAACCAAGGGAAGACATTAATAGCAAGCTTTGCAGTGAAAATAAGTTCACATTGCTCCCTCAGAAGTGAAAATACCAACTTCCCTTCTTCATAGTTTCCACCAAAGGCTGCTCTTGATAGCATATCTCCACTTAAACTATGAAATTCTTGTGAAATATCCAATTCACAAAAACCAGTTGATCCAGTTAACTTGTCCCATCTGCTTATCATCTCATTAGTACATAGCGAAAATGCTCCCACCATTAGCTGCGCAAGAATGACAATATAATGAGACTCTTAACAGGATCAATGATTTATAAGGAATTGGCTAGACAACTATATTAGTAAGTAGAAATACCTTCAATTTTTCCATGTGGAAAGCTGGATTAAGAATTTTTCTGTGTTTGGCCCATTTTTCACCATCATATGTTCCCACGCCTGTTACGAATAGCTTGAGGAAAGCACTGATTTTTGGTTTTCTGAACTCACCAGATTTATTTGACAGCAGTTCTCGTATTAGCTTCGGATCCATGATGGTCACACGAGGTATCGGTCCTAGCCAAAATAAGAAAAGTCTCTCTGCAATATTGAAGGTATATTAGTAAGATAAAGTGCTAAATCTAATAGTAAAAATTTATGGAAACTATTTTTCATTTCTGGGAAGGGAAAAAAAACATGGGTTTAGAAACGGGAAGAGTAGTTACTGTAAGTAGTGGCCAAGTCATAGAATAATGGATTTAATCGAGGGGTAAAATCGTGGTTCAAAGGCATGGGTTTAGACTTTGCTATTTTATTCATCTCAATCATCTCTTTTAAATTTCCATAAAGAAATCTATATGGACGGCCATATATTCCTTGCTTTTGCAGCTCTTTTTCCACTTTCTTGGGCCGCCACCATACAAAGTACAGCAATTTCAGGCACCAAAACGAGAATGCAAGGCATACAGCCACAGCAATTAGAATTGCAATAACCATGGTTTTGTGCGTTATAGTTTGTACTTCTCTTGGTTCTTGTCTACAATATAAAGGCCGTGGTAGAAAATATCTAAGGACACGGATTCCGAATCTCGGTACTCTAATTATTAAAACATTAATTAGCATTAAGATAAATGGGTTTGTATAGAGTATAGGGAAAGAAGAAGAAATGATAAACAAAAAAAAATTCGAAAAATATAATTGACCACACAATTTTTGGCCCAAACGTCCCAAATGGGGTAATATAGTTATTTCACACGCCTTTTTAATAAATTCGTTAATTTTGTTCCATTTATACCCCTAATCAGATTTTAAGTTAATTTTTCTAATTTGTTTAACACTCTCTCATGTTATTAATTCTTTTTTACAATTTTCAAAGCACTTTCACAACTAACACATGCATTTGATTGTTTTCCATAAAGTATTTAATTAGGTTGGTAGAACATCAAAATACATATGAAATACATACGAAAATACTTCATTTTTGTGTATTTACTACAAAATTTTATATGCTTATAGATTAATTCCACTTTTTTTTTTCTTAATTGGTCATTGTCTAACCCTATTACTTCTAGCAATATATATACACTTTTAATTGTTGACTGCCTCACCTAAACTAGTTCTATATCTACTTTCCTCTTATCTTCACTTCAATAGAGTAAGGAGGATAATTGAACCATGGTCAATGTGAATGATAATAAACCATCAAAAATCTATGTGGTATTTCGTGGTAAGAGGCCGGGATTATACAACTCTTGGTGTGAGTGTGCCCCTATGGTTATTGGAGTCAAGGGTAGCATCTTCAAAGCTTTTAAATCTTATGATGAAGCCATATTAGCTTTCAACGACTTCCAAAAGAATGATCAAGCTAAGAACAAGTCCCAATCCAAAGTGTATGTGGTATTTTATGGTAAGGGACCCGGATTGTACAATTCTTGGCATGAGTGTGCTCCAATGGTAGTAGGTTTCAAGGGTAGCATCTTCAAGGCTTTCAAGACTTATGATGAAGCCAAAGAAGCTTTATATGAATATCAAAAAAATAACACTGGTCATAAAGATCATTCTTCAAGCTCGTTAGTAGATGAAAGTGTCGTAGGATTTGAGGTTGATAATGAATCTTGTGTTATTTCTTCTGCTTTATTAGCTGGAATGTTTGTATGGATGAAACTATCAAGTTGATTGTTAAAATATGTTTCCAATTATGAAATGACTGATTTTGTGTTATTCTTAGTCGTTAATGGAAAGTAAAGTTCTTAATCAATTAGGTATATCATTTTACTTGTTTTTCGATAAAGTATTTTCTCAACTAGCAATTATAAATTTGTTTCAAGTAATTAGTTTACATTTGTCTAATGTGTCGTACATAGTTTTAATTAACACAAAATTCATTAAGTTAGATGAAATTCAAGTTGTTTGAAAAACTAGTTTATGAATTGTGAACCCATGAGTTTAGCCTTTTGAAGTTTGATTATAGCATACACTTAGAGAAAAAAAAACATGATAATGCAAGTAAAAGCTTGTAATATTAATAAGTGACCAAACCTTCATTATGGATTTCGAACCCAATGATCTAAGCTACAATATGGAGCTAGTTTGGTTGCACATAAAATCTGTTTTTATTCAACAATTAATATTGAAAAGCTTATTCATATTTATAAGGATGGAGTCATTAGTAGTCAATCGTGTTAAAAGTAAAGAAGAATTGGAGAATAATTTTACCATAACATAAGATTTATTAATAGATTGTTCATGGAATGATATTCCATTATATAATACCACGACCAAGTCAAGACAAGAACCAAACTAGACAACCATAAGCATAAACAACAAAAACACCTACACTAGCATACCATGCTATATGCATGGTATGCACAAGAGACAAGTTCATAACAGACTACTCAATTTTTGGGGTATCAGGCACAGACTTAGAAGACTTGTTAACAGATTCAGTGTCGTTAGAGATAACAATAACAGAATTCTCCTTGAGCTCACTTTCGGTGCTTGGGATGGGTAGGTCATCAAGCATGGTGTAAAGAGTGGTTAAGGGGACCGGGCCTTCCAATAAAAGATTTTGGATGTAAACAATGTGACTCTCCTTAACCAACCTCCCTAGCAATTCATTAACCTCACTCTTTAGCTTCCTATGTATATTCTTAAGCTCCTGATACAAAATGTTATGGCTAACTGGTGATCCTTGCAGTGGTTTTGCAACAACGTTCTTCTTTGGAGTCCTATCAATTGTAATGCTTATAAAAGGTAGTTGATTAGGATTGAAGTGGATTCGTAATTTGAGTTTGGAAACTATTTATAGGGGTTTATTTTGTTTAGCCGTATTAAATAGTATATTAATATCTATGTGGTCTCATAATTGTTTAAACTTTCTATGTAGTTATTTCACTTCTCTATGCAGCCTTTCCACTCTTCTGTGCAGCCATTGCACTTCCCTGTAGGACACGCCTAGCTACAATAAATTGACTTAGAACTTTGTTTGAGGTTTTACTTGTCTATCATGTTCAAAAGAATTGTTAAGTGTAGTAACCTATGATTGATTGAATTTGCAAATAACATTTGTTATGTGTAGCAACATATACTATAAGTTGTCAATGAAATTAAATAGTCACGTATTAAAAATCAAAATATAATGATTAGTTCCATTGATAAACTGAAACAATTGTAATATAAGTTCAACATTGAAGAATTTCTCAAACTCTCACTTCAACATTGAACATAACAATCGTTGGTGTAGCTTGAACAAGTTCAAAGATAAGAACATGTCCTTTTTTAATGAAATTGTCCTTGACAAATTTTTTCCATCCCTTCACGAGTCTTCGCTGAACACCACTGCTCAGTGTTGTAGTCCATTTCTTTCCTTTAAATTGGATAGTTATTTTAACCATAGTAGGAGGAAGATAGTGATAGATTTTCTTTGGAAGGCACTGCGGAAACATAAGAAAGAGTAATATTATTGTCGTAGGTAAATTTCTATATTAGAATTAAAAAAGTGTAAGGCTAAAAAAAGGTACCAATGCATCACGAGTAATGTATGAATAGGGCATCTCCATCTTGAACCATGTTATGAAATCTTCTTCAATCCATCCGCATTCCATTTAGTTTATATTTGTTTTAACTATTTTATTGATTTAGAAGTGCTTGTGACAATGCATGGTGCAACTATTTAAAGAGTCCAAAACATCACTAAACCTTTAATAATTTCCTCCTCTTATTAGTTTCCCTCCATGAATTCCCCCCTAAATATAAGCTACAAAAATAAATAAAAAATTAAAAAGTTAGTCGTATGGCAGATGATTCTATTCTAGCATAGTGGTTGTGAATGTATTGAAAGATGTGAGGGTCTAGGGTTCGAGTTTTGTTAGGCTCCTTTTTTATTATGTGTATTTTTAAGGGCAGTGCTCAATCCCCATTCTCCAATCCCTAGACCCTAACCCTAAACCCTAAACCCTTAGGAGTCGTTTGGTTGGTTTGATAAGGAGAATAATTAACCCACGTTTGATTAGTAATATTAATTAATTTGTGTTATAGATTTTATTGTTAAAATATTTTGATAACTTATACCAAGGAGGTGGTGGAGTTATTTATTGGGATTTTCTTGATATGTAGTCCCACCAACCAAATGACTCCTTAAGGTTACCGGTATAAATCTCTACAAACAATCACACTTAAGTATGTTGTTTTGCCTAGATGATGCAATTGTAGTGAGTGATCATAGGTAATGATACCCTTAGATATCCCACGTTGGTCCATGTGGTGATTTAAGGTCACCGCTAATATGTCGTAGGGTTTATGATGCTATTGTATAAAAGTGATCACTTATAATTGTGTTCTTGTGCCTTCATTATGCAATTGAGTGGGTGATCATATGTAATGACACCGTTACACCTCCCACATTGGTTCTTGAGGTGAGTTAACGGCACCGGGAACATGTCGTAGTGTTCATCATGCTATTGTATAGTTTCGATCACATTAATTTATACTATTGTGACTACATGATCCAATTAAAATTATTAACATAGCTAATGCACCATTAAATGTCTCACATATAAATTTTTTCATAATTAATTAATATAAAATTATAATTTTTAATTATTTTATTAAATATAATTTATATAGAGTCATTAATTAAATAACACAATAATATCATTCCAAAATATGCAATTAGGGTCATTATTGAAAGAAACAGTGTCATTAATGATTATAGTTGTAATTTCACATCGTTAAGTGCGCCATAATTAAATTACACATCTATTGAGACCAACTATAGCATTAATTAAAGAAAATAAAATCTAGTTGTTTTGGAAGAACACGCTATTCCAGCATAGTGGTGTTTAGTGTAGTGACTTGATGTGGTGGTTTAGGGTTCGAGTCTGGATAGTCTCAGTTAGTTTTTTTTTTTTTTAAAAAAAAATATGCATATTGAAATCCTATTCCCAAACCTAAACCCTAAATCCTTAGGAGTCGTTTGGTTGGTTTGATAAGGTGAACAATTATCCCACGTTTGATTAGTAATATTAATTAATTTGTGTTATAGATTTTATTGTTAAAATATTTTGATAACTTATACCTATGAGGTTGTGGGGGTTATTTTTGGGGATTTTCTTCATATGTAGTCCCACCAACCAAACGACTCCTTAAGTTTATCGGTATAAATCTCTACAAATAATCACACTTAAGTTATCAGGAGAAAGCATAGGCACCAAGGTTCTTGATTATAACCATTCGCCCATCTAATCATTGTTAAGAGAACCCCTTTTTTGTGTGTTCTTTTGCCTACATGATGCAATTGTAGTGAGTGATCATAGGCAATGACATCCTTAGATGTCCCACGTTGGTCCATGTGGTGATTTAAGGTCACCGGTAATATGTCGTAGGGTTTATGATGCTATTGTATAAAAGTGATCACTTGTAATTGTGTTCTTGTGCCTTCATGATGCAATTGAAGTGGGTGATCATATGTAATGACACCCTTACACCTCCCACATTGGTCCTTGAGGTGAGTTAACGACACCGGGAACATGTCGTAGTGTTCATCATGCTATTGTGTACATATGATCGATTTTAATTGTGTTATTGTGACTATATTATGTAATTGAACTGCGTGATCATAGCTAATGATACCATTACATGTCCCACATATAATAATTTTCCATGATTAATTAATATAAAATTAAAATATTCGAATTATTTTATTAAATATAATTTCTATAGAGTCATTAATTAAATGACACAATAATTTCAGTCCAAAATATGCAATTAGGGTCATTATTAAAAGAAGAAGCGTCATTAATGTCTATGGTTGTAATTTCATGTCGTTTAGTGCGCCTTAATTTAATTGCACACCTATTGAGACCAACCACTTCATTAATTAAAGAAAGCAATTAAAATTTAGTTGTATGGCAGAACATGCTAATCCAGCTTAGTGGTGTTTACTGTACTTACGTGATGTGGTGGTTTAGAGTTCGAGTTTGGATAGGCTCAATTAATTTTAATATTTTTTATTTTTAAAAAAATCTGCTTATAGAAACCCTAACCCTATCCCTAACCCTAAACGCTAACCCTAAACCCTAAATCGTAAACCTTACACTCTAAGATTTACTAATGTAATTTCATAATATTCATACTTATATTAGTAATACAATGTATCAATTAGAACACATTTTCTTGTTCCTACATGTATTAGTAATCACAGGTAATATGTCGTATTGTGCGTGTTGCTATTTGTACAAGTGATCACTTATAATTTCCATCGTTGTCCCTTCATTAGGCAATTGTAGGATTGATCATAGTTATTAACACCCTTACACATCCAATATTGGTCTTTATGGTGAGTTAAGGTCACCGACATAATGTCGTAGTGTTAATCATGTTATCGTATACAAGCGAACATATAATTTCCATCCTTGTGACTTCATAATGCAATTTAGTGATTTATCATAGCTAATGACACCCTTTACACCTCCCACATTGGTCCTTGTGGTGATTTAAGGTCACCGGTAACATGCCGTAGTGTTCATCATGCTATTGTATAAATACGATCACATTAATTTGTATTATTGTGACTGTTGTATAAATGCGATCACATTAATTTGTATTATTACACCCTTACACCTCCCACAAATAATGTTGTTCTTGTCATAAAATATTTGATATATTTTTATTAAATGTATCTTGTATTGAGTCATTAATTTAATTACACTATAAAATCGGTCCATAATATGCAATTAGGGGTCATTTACTTAAACAAACAGTCGTATTAATGTATATGTTTATAATTTCACACAATTAAGTGTGCAAAAATTATATTACATTACATATTTAGTGTCAATTTTAAACAAACACCCATTAGGAACGGGTATGTTTGTCTATTTAAGAAGGCAATTAGTGTCTTTTCAACCTCATTATCACTACACTTATCGTTTATCATCCTTTAAAGCGTATGCTCAATTCTTGGGGGAAAAACCCGCCATTTGCAAAGACAAGTAAGTTTTTCTACATTTCTGTTACATTCATTTGATATTTTTAGTTAAAATTTTAGGATGTTTGTGTCGTGTGATTTATTCTGATTGATTTTTGTAGACATGGAAGGTGAAAGTAGCAACTCGTGGCCAACAACTACCAAGTATTAGAACGTATTTTGTATGGAAAAATGTGTTCGTGAAAGGATAATAGACATGCAGTGCAAACTTGAGGACATTGAAGAGAAGATCAAGATGATTGAGTTTAAGCAGGCCATCATTATGAGAACCCTATCGAAGATTGAGAAGTTAGCAGAGGCTGCTGTTAGTGGTGCTGTCCTTAATCCGTCTAATTTTGTTTTTCCTCCCCCCCCCCCCCCCCACCCATTATCTAGTCTAGTTAGTTTGTTGATGAAACCCTTTATTTCCTCAAACTCCCCTTAGGTACTTGTTTATGAAGTGCGGGTAGTTGATTTTGCTTTTTGTTGGGGAGGGTTGTATTGAAGGGGTTATGCTTTATGTTCTTGATGTTGGACTATAAATTTTTTTACTAATTTTTGGTTCAGTGTTTATGGAAATGTTAAGTTAATCTACATCCTTGTGAATGTTGTTATCATTCTTGTTTACAATATTGTTAAATCATCATAATCTCTCTCATAAAATGGTGGATTAAATTCAAATGTCTAAAAAGTTTGAAAAGGCAGAATAAATGTAAAAAAATTTTAAAAAAATAGTCCAGTATTGACACTTGCCATTTGAACCGGATTTTATTTCAATTATTAAATGGAGGAAAATAACATTTCATTATTTTTCCTTTACTTAAATAACTAGGCAAATTTATATTTGTTTTGAACCCTAAATACAATGTAGTTTAAAACTTCACATTTTCTGACAATGTTTTATAGGTTGCAATATTCTTAAATAAAAAACTCCTGTTAGGACGGATTAAAAACTTTAAAATGTGAAGTACTTTACACATTTTTCATATCGTGCAATGGTTAAAATGATAGATTAAATATTCTAAATTTAACAACTATAAAATGGAATAATTTAACCAAGATTAAGAGAGTTCATTATCTCAAACTAGTGGTTTGAAATGTGATTTGAACCGATCAATTAGAGGTAAGTTAGGGTTTAGGCCAGTTATAGTCATTAATAATAAGTGAATGTGTGTAGATTATGTACATTGGACATAGCAAAAGACACAAATTTGTTTCAATCCCAAGACAAGGAACCACTCCAATTGGTTTAGCGTGCATTGATTCTTACAATTCATGCATCAAATAATGGCTATTGCCTTTACATTGCCCAATACTCATCCTATTTAAACCCTAACTCATTTCCATAGTGTAATCATCATCCTATATCATATCTTTGAAGATCACATATTTCTCCATGTATAATCATTCGTTTTCTAACTCTGCAAGACAACTCGGGTAAGTAATCTCCCACATGGTAGAAGAATCTTGTCAGGCATTACATCAAGTTTTCAGCTATGCAATAATTCTTATTAATATAGTTTAAATTTTTTGCAGGATGAGCATGAACTATCCTTTTCCTGTTGGTACTTCACAACATATTATGAATATCAATTGGGCATTGAACAATGTTATAATTCATATGCAAGAACTTCGTGCTGAAATTGCCAATCTCAGTCGCCGTGTCGATCAACAAGTTTTTTTTGTAAACTGGACACTGAACAATGTAAATTTTCAGGTGCAACAACTGCGTGGTGAAATTTGATAATCTTAGTCAACTAGTGGATCAAGTTAAACCCATCCAGGAGGTTATGATGGTGCGTATGGAAACTGTCGCAAGTAGGATTGAGAGCAAGTATCAATCTGCCAAACTTGTTATTGAAGCCCCAAGCTCAAGTGGTCTAGGGAAGTTTTTGTAGGTTTTTTATGGTCTATGTGTGCAATTTTAGGATGACAATGTATGAAGACTAGTTTCTTCAGAAATCAAACAGTCTATGATATGAAAGTTTATGTTATGAAAAGTATTTGTCTATGTGTGATATTTTATGACTAGTTACAATATATTTGACATGTTATTTATTTCCAATTGATATTACTAGACATTTTATCGTCTTACAAATGTGAAAAATGTAGCAATTCTTAAATAAGTAAATAACATGGACTACAATGACTAATTTCTCTATGTTTTATCTTGTATGACTAATTATTTGTCTACGTGACATTTTATTCGTCTTTCAAATGTGAAGAATATAGACTAAATTTAACAACTATAAATATGGACATAAGCACAGCAACTAAACAAGTAAATAACATGGTATCATGACCCAATTTTCGGGGCCGTGATGGCACCTAAGTGTTACATCCTTAGGCGAACCACGAATAATTAAACTGACTTATAATGATAATTTAGATAGAAATATTTCAATAAAATGTAGATGTAGACATCCACCCGAAATACAGTGTCAATAGAGCATCTACGAATTCTGACATCCGATATATATATATATATATATAATACAAGATGTAGGAAGCGACTAAACACTAAGGTGGATCAGACGGTATGCCACCGCGAACCATGCGGTTGGCTCACCTCGAGCAAAAATAGCCACAACCTGGAACGGATCAGATAAGTCCAGCTGTCTGACTAGTAGAAGGATCTGCACATTTAAACAGTAAGTTATGAGCCAAAGCCCAGTAAGATCATCGACAGGCCCGCTAAATTACCCTTTCGGGACAAGTCTTTGATAATGCACAAGCAGATAACGGAAGTACAATCCACACCTTTACAGTAACCCATAAACATTACATACGATAATATAATTATACAACAACACAAGCAATAATACGCGAATACATAACATGGTCAATAATATAAAGATACATAATATAGGCAGCATATACAATATTATATTGATACTATGGCATAAGCAATAATATAATTAACACGCAGCATGGCGATGATATATCTCGCATACCACATAAGTAATGATATACCTAGCACATAGCATAAGCACACACCCGGTGCGGCTTTGTTTATAGGTCATAACGCACCACATGCCTCTGTCCCTATAAACAACTTTACTTATAGGTCATAACGCACCACAAGCCTCTGTCCCTATAAGTCTCCACATCTAGGTCATAACGCACCACCGGCCTCTGTCCCTAAATGAAATTTTGTTCCTAGGTCATAACGCACCAACGGCCTCTGTCCCTAGAGCATATCAATAATACACCGGCACACAACATCGACTATACACAAGTCACGTTTGTGTTTTCTCCTTTTTGTATAAATATAACGAGTAGTACATAATACTAGCTACTAGACAATGCTAGTCAATTAAGTACTCGACATCTTACTTAGCAAGATCAAATCTTATCCGCAAGCAAAAATAGAGGTCAAGTCTCACTTACCTCAAAATCGGCTCAAGTGGCTAAGGAACGACCTCCTTTCCCGAACGATGTGCCTCCGTAAGACTCCTCTCTGAGCCAAAGAAATAGTGTTGCACTCGTAAGCATGTGAGGAAAGGATTCTAAGCCCTTACGCAATTTAAGAGGCAATTTACCAAAATACCCCCGGGTCGGACGTACCCAAAACCCGTAAAATTTATGTTTCCGGACTCCCCATACTCCCACGAGTCCAAAAGTACCATTATTGTACATACCCGAGTCCAACTCGGTCATTTTTCCCATTTCACAAATCTAGGGTTCAAACCCTCTTTCCAAGGATCGTCACTTTGATCCTCGGATTAAAACATTAAAAATGGGTAAGAATAGTTACCTTGTGTTTAGGAATAATTTTGGTACTTCAAATTCCCCTTGGAATCACTTTTAGAAGCTCAAAACATGAAAATAAAAATGAATGTCCGCCCTAGTATATATAGCAGCCCGCAGCTTTAAAGAGTTGTACCACATGCTGTCCAAATTGTACCTCGCTAGATAGTTTTCGGTAAAATACATATTACTTTTCATAGAAATGTCCAAATGATACGAGGTTAGTGGCATTAGAACCACAACTCAAAGAGCTACAACTTTCATGTTTTGACTTTTTTCCAATTCCTTATGGATTGATCTGAAAAATTGATTTTCTTCCGGATGAACAGTAAAAAAAACAGAATTCAGCAGCTTTTTGGCTTGCACCAGATCAGCCACTGTTTTTGGGTCCAAACGGGACCCTACGAAGCTCGGTCATCGGTCTTGATGGATTGAACACTTGATCAGCATGGGTTTGGGCTGCAACATCTTCCCCTTCTTGAAAAGATTTCGTCCTCGAAATCGAGCCCTATTCAGTCTCTGATGCTTGGCCTACAACACAAGGAGTTAAGTCAGCAACATTAAAGATGTTTGACATATTATACTCATCTGGGAGGTCGATCACATAAGCATTACTGTTGATTTTCCTTAGCACTTGAAACGGACCATCCCCTCGAGGAGCCAACTTTCCTTTCCTTTCGTTTGGAAATCGTTCCTTTCAAAAGTGAACCCAAACCCAGTCTCCCCTCTTTAACTCCAACTTCTTGCGCCCCTTGTTTTTCTTCGTTGCCACTTTGGCATAAGCTTCCTCTAGATTCTTCTTCACCTTGGCATGCAACTCGATCAAAGCAGTGGCTCGGCGAGTACATTCAAAATCAATAATAGCAACTCGAAACAATGGGGTTAGATCAAGTGGAATTAAACGGTTAAAACCATACACACATTCGAACGGAGTCATGCCAATCATTCGGTGCACTGTTCGATTATATGCAAACTCTATCATGGGCAAACGATCAGCCCAGCTTCTGACCTTACCTTTGGTCATAGCTCAAAGTAGAGCTCCCAAGGTTTGGTTAACTACCTCGGTCTGTCCATCAGTCTAAGGATGGTGAGATGTCGAGAATTGCAATTTGGTGCCAAGGGCACCCCATAAACATTTCGAAAAATGACTCAAAAACTTTGAGTCTTGATCACTCACAATAGTACAAGGCACTCCATGCAATTTCAACACATGATTAATAAACAAAGAAGCAACATGTTGTGCACAGCCGTATTTCTTGCAAGGAATAAAATGAGCTATTTTGGAAAAACGGTCCACGACAACGAAGATCCTATCATGTCCTCCCCCCGACCTCGGTAACCCCATAACAAAATCCATGGATATATCAACCAGCAGTTGATCAGGCACAGGTAATGGAGTATACAAACCATGAGGGTTGGACCTCGATTTAGCTTTCTTGCAAACGAGACAAGCGTTGCAAAGCTTTTCAACATCTTGTCGTATTTTTGGCCAATGGAAGTGCTCGGACAAGATTCCAAGAGTTTTATTGACACAGAAGTGTCCCATCAAGCCTCCAGAGTGAGCTTCTCGGACCAAGAGCTCTCTCCACGATGACGATGGCACACAAACCCTCCCATTCTTGAGGAGGTACCTATCGTGCCACTGATATTTCTCAACTCTTCAGCCACGCAAGATTGCGCCACGGACGCTTTTCAGCTTAGGATCATCTTCATACATCGACTTGATGTTTTTGAATCCCATGAGCCTCGAGGCGAGAGTGGTTGCTAAGGCACATTTCCTCGATAAGGCATCGGCCACAACATTGTCTTTTCCCTTTTGTAATGAATTACATAGGGAAAGCTCTCAATTAATTCCACTCATTTGGCATGTCTTCAGTTTAATTTCTCCTGGCCTCAGAGATGTTTCAAAGACTCATGATCACTTTTAATCACAAACTTTTTCGGCCGTATATAATGATGTCAATGGACGAGTGCTCGAACGAGGGCATACAACTCCTTATCATACGTAGAGTAATTCAAGGTTGCGCCCTTATGCTTTTCGCTGAAGTAAGCGATCGACTTCAGCTCTTGCATAAGCACTCCTCCAATCCCAACTCCAGATGCATCACATTCAACCTTGAACACTTTGCTGATGTCAGGAAGTTGTAACAACGGGGCAGAGCTAAGCCTCTATTTCAACTCTTGGAAAGCCCTCTCTTGGGACTCTCCCCACACAAATGGATGGTCTTTCTTTACCAGCTCGGTTAAAGGACCTGCCACGGTGCTAAAGTCACGAACAAACCTTCGGTAAAAGCTAGCTAATCCATAGAAGCTTCGAACTTGAGATACCGAGGTTGGAGTCGGCCATCTTTGATAGCCTCGTCTTTTGACTCATCGACTTCAACACCATTAGCACTCACAACAAATCCTAGAAAGACTACACGCTCAACACAAAAGGCACACTTTTTGAAGTTAGCATATAACTTCTCTTCTCTAAGGGGTTTCAAGCACTAGCCTTAAGTGTTCGACATGTTCATCCATAGATTTACTATAAACAAATATGTCACCGAAGTAAACGATAACAAACTTATTTATGAACGATTTTAGCACATGGTTCATCAATCGCATGAATGTTCTCGGTGCGTTAGAGAGGCCAAAAGGCATCACTAACCATTCACAGAGATCGAATTTGGTCTTGAATGCGGTTTTCCTCTCGTCTTCGGGTTTCATTCAGATTTGGTGTTAACCGGACCTAAGATCTATCTTCAAAAAGCATGAAGAACCACTTAGCTCATCTAGCATGTCGTCTAATCGAGGGATAGGATGACGATAATTTACCGTGATTTTGTTGACTGCTCGGAAATCAACACACATTCATCATGTTCCATCTTTTTTGGGGGACAAGGATAATAGGAACGGCGCAAGGACTTAAGCTCTCTCGAACAAGGCCCTTGTTCAGCAATTCATCCACATGCCTTTTGAATTCTTTGGTGTCTTCGGGATTACACCGGTATGCAGGCTTGTTGGAGATTTGAGACCACGATACGAAGTCAATTTGGTGCTGGATCCCTCTCAACGGAGGCAATCCACCCGGTATTTCTTCGAGAAACATGTCTCCTAAGTCCTACAAAACACTTTGAACATAACTAGGCAAAGGGTTATCATTAGTAAAATCATCATTAGAGTTTAGAAGGATACTCTTGTGTACGAGGCAAATCATCAATCGACCGGTGTCATTACCTCGTAAATACACACCCGGCTGCATGATTGCATAGATGTTGTTGACCACGGGGTGGTAGAGTTTTGGCTTTAGCCACAATTGGCGCTCCGATGGGAGCCTTTGCTTTGGCCACTTCTTTCAGCTCTCGCATCCGTTTATAGTCCTCGCTCTTGTTTCGGAGACAAAGGTTTGGGTATGAAACTCTCACCTTCGAGCTTAGCAGCATAAGTGTTGGTTCGACCGCTGTGAATGACGATTAATCATATTGCCAAGATCGCCCAAGAAGCAAATGACAAGCTTGCATCGGGACTACATCAAACATCATTTCATCTTGATAAACCCCCACTTGAAATTTGATCAACACTTTTTTTTCCACTCTCAATTCTCCACACTCATTCAACCACTGGAGATTTTATGGTCGGGGATGTTTGGTAGTAGGCAGACCCATTTGTGAAATCAAGGTTTGGCTAACCACATTCGAACAGTTGCCTGAATCAATGATCATCGAACACACCTTCCCCTTCACTTGGCATCGGGCATGGAAGAGATTTTCCCTTTGGTTGTCATCTTCCTCTTCCATGACCATGGTACTCAAGTTCCTCTGAACAACTAAAAGAACTTCCGGATGGCCAACCTCGGTGTCGTCACATCCATCATCCTTAAATTCAGCTCGGTCAGTCTCCTCGACTACTTTCTCCTCGGAATCACTCACTTGCTTATGGACAGTTCCATCATTGAGCATTACTATGATATGATGAGTCGGACAGTCTCTTGCCATATGACCATAGCCCTTACACTTGTGACATTGGATGTTTGAAGCACTGGGAGTATTGTGTTGAGCTTTACCTCCTGCTCCTTTGGTTTGATTAACGGTCACTCCTCTCTCGAAGGGTTTCTTTTGATCTCAACCAATGTTGGCATTTGTTGGGTTCAGACTCCTCCATTCTTTACCTTGGTTCAAAGGAGTTGAAGTGCTGATTCCTCGATACCGGCTTACTTTGTCGTCCTTCACCCATTTCTCAGCATCAACGACTGCATGGAAGACATCGTCCATTTGGTACACATGCAGTCTCAATTGAGATGACACATCTCGAGTCAAGCCATTTTTTAATCGGATGACGACTTGCTCTTCTTCTTCTTCTTCCATATCAAGAGCCAATCGAAGTCTTTCGAACTCATCATAGTATTTTTTTTGACCGATTTGGACCCTTGTTTCAACTCGAAGAGCTTCCGAAGTTGTTCCTGCTGATATTTGGCAGTCACATACTTAGCATCTATTGCTCTCTTCAACTGCGACCATGTGGTGACCTCGGGATAAGCATTCCTTCTCCTCAATCTTTTGTCAGCTTCCCACCATGTTGATGCATATGCTTCGAACGAAGCAATAGCATCTGCAGTTTTTCTCTCTTCGGTCATCTTAATTGTTTCAAAGATTCGTTCTAGTCGAATCTTCCAATCAAGATATTGGTCCGGATTACTAGTTCCTCTGAAGGGCGGAATAGTGATCTTGACATTGTTCAAGTTTGAATCACGAGTGTTGACACCTAATTTTATCCCTCATATTTTCAAAATCAACAGTTCTTGAATTTTGCACGCATCGTGTATTCACTCTTGCCTTGTCCATTTCTTTCAAATTACCTTCTCGTAATATCCTGGCAATTGAGGCCACCTTCAAAATCATCGTCTCAAACCATAGCTATTTTTACAATTACTTCTATTTTGACATAATTATTCAAAATTGTTTTAAGCCTCAAAATTATAATTTTTATGCATTTTAGCCTTCCTAACATTTTAAAATTAATTTTCTAATTTTTCTATATTTTTTAATCCATTTTATACTATTTTTATACCTATTTATACATACATACATACACACACACACACACACACAGAAAAATACATGTATATGCATACACATCAGCCTATTTTTGACACTTAAGCACCTACGCGGCTCAATCTTAACCCTCCGTTGACTTGTTCCAACGGCCAAGATCAAACGATCCCCTAAACCCCACATTGTCTTCTCCAATTTTCCCCGATCGGACCATAGAATTGTCTCTCTCTCCCCTCTCTTGGCGATTAAAATCGTCACCCTCTTCGATCAACTTTCCGGCCATTGTGACTGGAGAAAACTAGGGAAAATGGTGTAGTCGTGTTCTCTTCATCGTCCGCAACACAACCCACACACTTTCGATGGAATCTGGACAAGGGCAAACATAACCCTATGTCGACTGAATCTCCACCACCAGGAAACGCCTCCGGCGTGCCTCCGTTTGTTTTGAAAGACATAGACACTGAGAAGGGGTAAGGTTTTTTTCTTTTAACCATAATTCAAAGTGCGTCGAGATTGACCCAGTTCCGATTCAAATCAGGTAAACCCTTTCCCTTCTGGGTGATCTTGAAACTAGGTGATGTTGAACCTAAATTCGCCTTGTCTTTACTGTGATTAAACATGATTGATTGTCTTTTGTCTATTAGATGAAAATTCATGAAATTGTTAATTTTTGCTTAGTTCACTAGTTAAGTTTTAACACTAACTTGACTTTTCATATGCCTAAGGTTAGTATAATCATGACTTGTGTCCTAGATTATCCCTGTTAGCTTGCAAATCTGAAACCTAGGGCAGACTGTGAATTGCCTCTATTCTCTCATGTTTGTAATGTACTTATTTTCTTATCCTATTACATGTTTAAAATCTAATCAAATGACCTATTTGACCTGTTTAAGAGGATCTAAGTTTGTTAGAATTGATTTTTAATTGATACTTGAATGGAATTTGGTTCTGGTGATTTATGTTATGTCAATTAGGGTCTTTCCAGGATTTGTTGAATTATTAATTAAGCCTAGAACACGCTTATACACTTATTGTTGAATCTAGACTATGTTAAGTGAGAGGGGAGGATTTTCAAATCAATTTAGGACTGATTTACCTCATAATTAGGGGCTGATTACTTTATTTTTGGAAGGTTCACTTAAGTTTGTCCCCTATTATTTTTGGAAGGCTATATTTCCTTGCCATTATTAACGTTTACCTGTTGATCTTCACAACCCCTACTTCTTACCTATGTAAACTACTTTCTTTTCAACTAAAAACACAAGTTCTGGACATTAAAAAATCCAGAAACACACTGGTATACTTAGCAAAAATCTGCACAACTTTCTGACACCCCATTCTCCCTGCTTAATTACTTCTTTGAAAGATTATTGGTTACTGCTTGTGTGCTGGGTTCTTGCATCTCTTCTCCTTTGTCTGCATTCAATCTCACATTACCTAAAGGTATTCATCCTCCTCCCTAATCACCTATTACATCTGCATATACATGTGTGTGTCTGATATACTCTTGTCATGTTAAAGCTAATCTACTATGTTATGCTCTGGTCCTATGTGTCCCAAGTAGTATCTGCACCTTTTTTTAAAACTATGTCAACATTGTCAAGGTGCAGTTGGAGGCAAGATACCTTCTTTCACTACTGATTGCTTAGTGCTTCTGTGTGAGTGTTGTTTCCTTAGCATGACCTCTTATCCTATCTCTATTTTTGCCTAAATTAGTAATCTGCTTTGTCTTCTTTGAATGTTCTGCACATCTGAAAGTCATAGCAACATTATAAAGGTGCACTGACTGCACCTGTTCCTGGCAGATCTCCCTTTAATCCAGGACTTCCCTTTCCCCATCCCCTGCTAACTCTGTTTGCTTGTAGCTGTGTTTGGTCTCATGTAGACCCTATTATGCTCTATTGTGTACAGGAGAACCTTGAGGGTTCAATAAGGCCAATGTTTGAACTCCTTAAAACTGGTCCTGATAATGCTGGAATAAGGAACTTTAACTGAATACTTCTGGCCTTTGAGAACAGAATACTTCCCTAGTCTTTGAGAAACATGGCTTTCTTCTTTGGCCAGTACCTCTTCTCTTCTTATGTTTCCCCTTAGGAACTGTCCCTAAACTATAAATTATTAAGTGCCCTACTTGTATCTTTCTAAAATAGGGGTACAACAATGATGTTGTACAAAACAGGCTACCCAGGAGCCATTCTCTTGCCCCTTCTCCCTTGTGTGCAATGTATCATGCCTAGATTTAGGAAGAAAATAATTCTGGATTGATATTTTTTTATGAAAACTGATTTGTTTTGACAGTATGTTTAAAATCTCGCCTTCATTAAAAGTCTTTCACACCTAAGGTGCATCAACAGCATGTTTAGTTCGCACCACAGATTGGAATCTTAAAACAGAGGCTATTTTGTACTGTCCACGCCTAATGAGGACTGTTTATGAAAACTGTAGTCGCCCCTCTTTTTGCATAAATGATCTGGGCCCAAAACATTCTTCAATAAGGCCCTTTTATGTGCATAAACTGTTTTTGAACACTCAAAACGCTCATATACGCTAATCTAATAGTGTATAGGAATGTATAAAGCTTTGGGGTCGATTGTACACTTCAAAATGGCTTTCTAAAGATATACTCTCACTTAGAACATATATTTGCATGTCTAATACTTATATGTATACTATTACGTGCGACAACCCCCTTATCTGCATTTATGTGTTTTTCGTGAACCCGCTTTCAAAAAATAGCCCTCTTGTCTACATACATATCTTTCAACCTTGACCCCTACACAAAAAGGCCATTAAGGTTAGGGATCGATAATTAATGACGAGTCACACCGACCCTAAATAGCAAACATTTTGTTTTAAAACAAAACCTCCTTTTGGTTACTTGCTAAATCTGAATTTATTTACAAATATATACCAATTGTGCAAATTCTTCTCATGTGTAAATTGCATATATAAGTTGAAAGTTGAACACCCTTTGATATATTGACACTTGTTTGCAATTAGGCATTTGATATTAGAAGTCGTAATTGCGATTAGGCTTAAATATAGGTCAAGCATGAAAACTATCTGTGTGTGTGTATAGATATGCTACATCTTTAGTTAAAATATTAAACTCCAAGTTAGTGCACCTGATGATATATACTCTTTTTATCCCCAAAACTTATACTCGGACGATAACCACTTTTAGTGAGACTCGGGAAAGTGCCTAACACCTTCTTCCCCGAGTCATTTGGACTTCTTACCATATAGAATCTCTGGAATTGACTAGTTGACCTTTTGAACTCGACTATAGACATTTAGGTGATCTAATACGCCTTAAAAATTATATTAGGTGGCGACTCCAATATTTAAACTCAAACGAGTTTACCCAATCAAATCTGAAACCTGACTCGCCTCGAGTTGAGTCCAAAATCGAGTATGACAGAATGACGACTCTGCTGGGGATACTCAAAGTCCTAACCACAACGAGTCTTTATTTTTGGAATTTATCTAATTATTATCTTGTTATTCATTATTATTATTATTATTATCATACTAACTTGGTTTCCTTTTTTGTTTTTCTTTCTTTTACTTTATTTATTTATTGTATTCTTTATGTGACATTTTGCATACTTCACTCATACTCTCCCACTCCTGGGAAACGACACTTCACACACACACGGCGATTACGTGGACCCCACGGTCGCTTCACCACCAAAATACCTTTTAAGAGGGACATGTTGGAATATAGTTGGTCCGTGGTACAACCAACAATTTCAAATGATCCCACTCCTTGGCCGTCCGTCTTGGAGAACCGTGTCTAGAATGACACCACTCTTCTATTGTAATGAGCATGCATCATATCATAGGAGGGGCTCTCCATGAGCCGACTAGTTTTCAACTTGCCCAAACTACCTAAACGGGTTTTTCGACCCCAAAGGGACGATTGGACATGATTATGTACATTTGAGAGAAAATAAAAAAGAGAGGAAAAAAAAGGTGAGACAAAAATGAAAACGCATTTTGATTTGTTCAATTATTCTTAAATGGGACGGGGTTTTAAATTTTATTTCATCTTTATTTTTTAGGTCACAATGAGTCAAAAATTTCATCATTTTGGAATGACTATGGGCACACCTCCTTTGTTAGCTAGTTGGTGGAGCAACTTGTTACTGGGAGAGCAAACCGAAGTACGTCAACACTTGGGCCATTTGGTTTCACTGTTACAAATGGAACCATGTAGGGAGATGATCGAAGCATCAGTGTCGTTTTGGGATGAATAATTGAATGTGTTTAGGTTTGGGGATACCAAATTAACATCTTTGTTGGAAGAAATAGGGGGGTTTGTGTCACACTCGGGGTTAGACAAACATCGTTGGCAACGGGGTCGCATACTAGCACCTAGTGTCCCCACAGCTGACGAGTTTCGTAAAAAGTTAGGGATGGTAGCAAGTGTGGACGTGGGATTTTTACAATAAAATAAGATACCCTTTTCCTATTTCTACACTCGATTTGGGTATTTGAGAGCGTACGATAGTCATAAAAA
The DNA here is from genome assembly GCA_029990575.1 of Petunia axillaris subsp. axillaris. Lineage (NCBI taxonomy): Eukaryota > Viridiplantae > Streptophyta > Magnoliopsida > Solanales > Solanaceae > Petunia > Petunia axillaris. Next base: position 47,217,349 of record JARKNS010000002.1, on the reverse strand, counting down.
GGAGTTCGAGTCCTATGGTGATTGGAGGAGAGCTAGACCACTCGCATTTGCTATTTGTTTCTTAGGAGTGATGGTTTTCCCCGAGAGTTCGAATCACGACATATGTTCAAGACTTGTCATGGTTGCCGATGCAGTGTTCAACGAAATTGATGGCTATCCTTATACCATAATTCCTATGATAGTAGCGGATATTTATCGAGCTCTGGGTTGTTGCAAAAGAGGAGCAAAATACTTCCAATAGTGTAATCTTTTACTACAAGCATGGTTCAAAGAACATTTAAGGAAAGCAAGAGGTGTGCAAGCATTGTCCAAACCAACTGGTTGCAACTATTTAATTGGGAACGGTATAGGGTTTCAAAACTCAAGCAGCCAAGCAGCACAGATAAATGGGTAAAATTGTTCGAAAACATAATGGGGGACTCAATTCAGTGGATGTACACTTGGTTTCCTTCATCAGATTTCATCATTAGCTTTGAGAAGGCATCCTTTGTGATACTTATGGGGTTAAGAGGCCTCCAACCTTATCAACCGCTAAGAGTAATGAGGCAAGCAGGGAGGAAGCAAATCATACCATTGATACCAGACACGAAAGACTATCGGTTTGACTACACTGAAGATGTTGTTCCTAGGGTCAAGAGCATTAGGAAGTCATGGGTAGGAAGACAAGTCATGGAAGAAGCATCGCTAGCACCTGATAGATACAACGCTGGATGCGAACCAAACTACAAAAGCTGGTTACGCTCTAGTATAAAAGGAAATGTGGTGGTGGGGCCAGGTCGTGGAAACGATATAAGAGATCGTAAAGCAGAGGCTCAAATCCGGTACCGAGAGTTCATTGAAAGCTTTCAAGATGGATAAGGAAAACAAAGAAGAGATCGAAATATGCAAGAAGCGTACATTAGAACTAGAGGAAAGATAAAGGCATTGGAAACAAAACTTGAGCAATGGAATTCAGAGTGTGCAGAGGTAGACATCTTACACTTGGTAGCAGCCAAAGGATACTTAACCAAAGCTATGGAAGAAGTCAATGAGATTACACGAGAAGCAAAGAGGGCCAAGATGGAAAAGGAGTGTGATGCCTAGTCAAAGTGTCATTTTCATTTTTTCTCTCTTGTACTTTACTTTTTTCATAATTTATCATATACTGATTTTTCAAATGATGGGGAATTTATGAGAATAATTGGCTACAAAATGCGTGTTCATTTTCTTTGCATAATGACAAACCTAGAAAGGTTGTACGTCCTTGGCACGTATTAGTCCATTAGCAAACTTACGCCAAATGTAAAAGGGTTTTTAACCCAAAAAGTGACAAATTGCATCTCTGCACTGATTCGAAGAAATGTTTGCACAAAACATTGATTGTCTTTTGAACATGATCAATATTATATGAACGTTTTGGTCTTTACCTCTTCTTGTTTTATTCTCAGACTATGGCCGCAAAGGGTACTCTCCAATTTGATATCGTCTCTCGACCTCCTCACTTAATCAGACTTTGGTGGGAGGATTTGGCCGTTATCAGCAAAGCTCATGTTCAAAAGATGTTGGGGGAATTGATAGCTCTCAAGAACTACACCGCCATGACTGGTTTGGTCAAAGCTGCTACGCATTTATGGGACTACAAAAGGGTTGTGTTTCATTTCAATGGTTTTGAGTTGGCACCAATGTTGGAGAATATGGAGGGCTAGCAGGGTTGGAGCCTGGACCCAAAACTATGATTTATCCTCGAGACATGGAGCCTAAGGAGTTCATTCATTTGCTAAGAGCCCCTTATGATCCATATGTTGAGGGAGTGATTGATGGAAAAAGTCACGATGGAATACTTGCATTCTAGGTTTGGAGATCCGACACTTAGACACGAATAGAATGGGGCAAGGGAAGTTCAAGATTCGGAATGGACCGAATCCAATGCTTTCATCATTTCTTTTCTGGGAAGCATGGTTTTCCCCGAGAAGGGAGGAAAGATCGACATAAGGTTGGGAAGAGTAGTAGAGGGTTTGCGAAGAGGTGCTTTTAAAAATCAAGTAAGCTTGGTTCCAATGATTTTGGGGGAAGTTTATAGGGCCTTAACCAAATGTAGGAGAGGAGGAGACTTTTTCGAGGAGTGTAACTTGTTGCTGCAAATATGGTTGATAGAACACTTGCATGCATCCATGTCAGCCCTATAGCACCAAAACCATCTTGGACTGGAGGGATCCGTTTGCATAATACCTGTATGGCTGGAACAGTGGCATAGGAATACCCCGCAAACATGGAAGGTTGGTACACCAAGCTCGAAGAGTTGCAAGAAGTGCGATGGGTGATTGAAAATTGTGTTGGTTTCGTTGTCTCCATACAAGGTCAAAACATCACCTTCTTGACATTGATTGGATTCTGAGGAACTCATCACTATGTTCCTCTAAGGATCCTTCGACAAGTGGGAATGACACAGCAAACCCCGCAGTTGACCGAGGGAAGAAATATCAACGTTGACATAAAGGACATTAGCATCCGATGGTTCTCACCATATTGACAATGTGGGAGAAAAGGCTTACTATGCAGTTTTGCCGTAGTCGTGACAGTAGGGTGAACCCCGCAGCTACCTTGGCTTACCATTAATGGCTCAGCGAGGATAAGGCGAAGTATCGATCTAAGACTACACTAAAAGGAAAGCCAAGGCTCCAAATGCTCCTGAAAAATACAAAAAGTTGAAACACGAGTTTGACCAAAGAAAGAAGGAGTTAAGGGTGACACAAGAGAGAGAGAGATTAGGAGACAATACAAAGATAAGATCAAAGGGGACGAGCTCAAGTATTGGACCGGCAAGGTCATGACTGCAAGGCAAGCTGCTGGGAATTTACAAGATTTGCTCAAAGGATGGGGAGAGTATTTTAAGCCAGTACCACTAGAAGAAAAGGAAACAAGAGGACTAGAAATCTACGAGTTCCTCATAAAAGATCTGGGTGACATGGAGGTTAGGAAAGACCTGCTGGAAACATTTGCTGATCCTCCGCTCATTAGTCTGGCTCACAAACCCAAGGAGGAAGCCAAAGAGGAGAAGGAAAGGAAGACGTTGTAGCTAATATTTGAACCTGAAGTCTCTTTGCTTGGCACCTAGTCTAGTCATATCGAGCCAAGTCGTCTTGTCCTTTCTTTGTTGTCGTTTTCATCTTAATCAAATCATTAGTGGTTGTAATAAAGCCAAGCAAAATAAATAAAATTTTGTTATTTTTGGGTTTTTAGACTGGTGATGATCATGTTTATTCATACAAAATGATGTGTTTGGTGCAAACGTTACTTCGAATCAACGATAAGCCCACCTCTAGCACAAAGGAGGTCTCATGCATGATAGGACGCGATTTTATTTAAATTAACGTATACTCACATTTTCTCTTCTTGTTTTTGATGTGTCAGTTCCCAAGACCCTGATAGTTTGGTTTGTGCATTTTGGACGTACCGCAATACCAGTTAAGGTCCAAAGGATCGATCCCAACACCTCCTCCGTTACCTACAAGGACAAGGAAGAGACGAAATATCATGGCTGAGTTCGACAAAGTTGGAAATGAAACTCCTGAGAAGCAAGGCGTGGTCGCCTATGAAAGCTACGCTATGTTGGAACAGAGGCTGCTTGAGTTGGAGAATAGGATTCCTCTGACCCGTACTGATGAGATCACTATACCAAACCCAACTGCTCGCCCTCACGGCAAAGATCCATTTTACCCCGAAAGAGACATTCCTTACCCTACCCACACCGCACCACCAAAAGCACCACAAAACAACTTACCCTCCTTCACCGTTGAAACCAAAACCATCGCATCACCCACCAAGGACCATGAGATGTACGCATGGACTAAGGAAGACCCAGATAGCACCAAAGAGCAAGTACAATGGCTGGTTGAGAAGTTCAAGAAACTCCAAGATACTAAGGGAACCCGAGGGCTAGGTTATGAGGACCTCTGCTTGTATCCTGACTTGAAGCTGCCCGAAGGTTACAAGACACCTAAGTTCAACATGTTCGACGGTAGTGGAGATCCAATGGCTCATTTAAGATCTTAATATGACAAGTTGATTGGAGTTGGACACGACGAAAAGATCCACATGCAGCTGTTCAACCGCAGTCTAACTGGAGATGCACTAGTATGGTACTCTAACCAACAAACAAAGAAGTGGACGAGCTGGGAAGCAATGGCTGGAGACTTTGTTGACAGTTTTGGGCACAACACTGATGCCATGCCCGACCGATTCTACTTAGAGAAATTGAAGAAGAAGCTCACTAAGACTTTTAGAGAGTTCGCAACTAGAAGGAGGGCTGAAGCCGCCAAAGTCCAACCTCCCATGGAAGATGCCGAGATATTGGCAACCTTCATCCGCATACAAGAAGATGTCTATTTCGACAAAATGTTGAATCTGCAAGATAAGAAGTTTGGAGAGTTGATCAAGATTGGTGACATGGTCGAAGATGGACTAAAGACTGGAAGGATTGTTAGTCTGGCCGCACTACAAGCTGCTAATAAAGCCTTACAAGCTGGTAGCACTACCACCTCAAGAAAGAAGAAGGACGACGTCTCCTTCGTGGCCGCATCACTTGACCACTCCCCTACTCACAACCACTACTACCAAACACCTCCTCCCTTCTACCCATACATACCACCCACATCCACATAGCCAGTCTATAACACCCAGCCCATGTACCAAAACCCACCACCACAAAGACCAACCTACCCACAAAGTCCTCACTACCGAAATACCAACACCTATTCAACAAGGCCTCACGCTAATAACAACCCAAGACCCAAAAGAAACTACACCCCGTTGGCTGAATCTCGCACCCAGTTGTTCGAGAGACTCAAAGCAGTCGGTCACATAGTACCCGTGCCATTTAAAATGCCTGTTAGAATGACACCCTATTTTGATCAAACCAAAACTTGTGCCTAGCACTCTAGAGGACTTGGTCACGCTACTGAAACGTGCTACGCCTTGAGGGACAAAATACAAGACTTGATCGACCAAAAGGTGATACACTTTAAGACCCCGAATGTACACAACAATCCTTTGCCTAATCATGGAAACAATAGGGAGAACCTGATCGAGTTGGATGAAGAATGCAACTTAGAAGGGACTATCGTCAAGGAAAAAGAAAGGGTACCAGCCACTGCTTCATTCGCTCAAGCCGCTACAGCACCAAAGCCCATTGAGGTAGAAGTGGCTCCCAAATTCTATGTCGATGTGGTTCCACCATACAGCAACAAGGCGGTACCTGTAGACTATGAAAGGGAGAAGAGGAACAAGTTTGTAGTTTAGACAGTTGCCGCACTAGGGATGACTAGGAGTGGGAGGATTTACACTCCCGAGCACCTCGTTCAAGATAGGCGAGGCATTAGCAAGGAAGAGTCCGAGGGACTATGGAAGAAGGTGCAAGCAAAGGAGTACTCCGTAGTTGAGCACTTGGGCAAAACTCCAGCACAAATCTCTGTTCTGGCTTTGCTCCTCAAATCGGAGAGCCACCGAAGTGCTTTGATGAAGGTGTTGGACGAAGCACATATTCCAGTGGACACTTCAGTTGAAAACCTGGCTAGCATGGTTGGACAAGTCATGGAGGCCAACCGAATTGCTTTTCACGGAGATGAGCTACCACCTGAATGGTTGAATCACAATAAAGCTTTACACGTCACTGTCAAATGCAAAGACTGGTTCATGGGAAGAGTTCTGATCGGCGGAGGTTCTGGTCTGAACATATGCCCGTTCATCACTCTGAAAAGAATGGGAATTGACCAAAGCAAGATAAGGGAGAGCGACATGAATGTGAAGGCAGTTGATGGGTCGCAAAGAAGCACCATTGGGGAGATTGACCGACTATCATGGTTGGTCCCGTGGAGTTCACTGTTTAGTTCCATGTCATGGACATCTCTGCTTCTTACAATCTGCTACTGGGGAGGCCTTGGATCCATATGGCTGGTACGGTGCCTTCTACATTGCACCAAACTGTGAAGTTCGAATAGGACCACAACAAGGTAGTAGTGCTCAGTGAGGGGAACAATTCTATCTACAATGAGCAAATCATACCAGCAATCGAAAGGAACACTCCTGAGGGACAAAAATTCTATATTGTAGAGCTTCTGGGAGCAATACAAGGCACTCGTGAAGGATGCCGCAAGAACTACAATTCAGGTTGGAATACCAAAGACAATGTCCAAGGAGGTTACACTGCACACGTTGCCCCCAAGTTGTTCAACACACCGCCTGGGGTTGGAGAAAGAAAGAGGAACTTTTACAGTGCTTATTGGGATAGCTGAGGCAAAGGCTACGAAGGAAGGAACTTGGTCTGGGAGCCAGTCATGTCTGATTGGGGAGTGCCCTCACGCGAATTTCGTGAGACCCTACCGGCTAAGACCGAGAAGCGGCCAATGTACTCACCAAATGCTCATCCCAATTGGAAACGCATCTCTGAAGAAACAAGGGGAAAGCAAGTGTGGATACCCAAAGCACCTGAACCTATGGAGGTGGTGATCGAAGAGCCATATGTACTCCCACAACGTGCAAAATGGCCCGGGGACTGGGTTATATGCATCATGATCAAGCAAGGCTATGAACCGGACAAAGGTTTGGGCAAGAACTTGGATGGTATGGTCGAGCGAATCAGAATTGCGATGAGGCCCGACAACGAGAAGGCTGGCATAGGGTACATTGTGACTTATGAAAAGAGCATGGAAGAAGCGTCACTGGATTTCAAGTTCTATAAGAAAAGCACCAAGACTCTCTTGTATATCTTCGTCTCATCTGGATACTAGGGTGGTCGAAAAGGGGAGGTGTCCGCAGCACAAGGAGTGGAGCCGAAAGTAGCTGATGCTGAAGAGGATCTGCTGGCAAGAATGCAAAATCTATTCATAGCTGATGAAGATTGCTGTGTGATCCTGGAAGAACATATTGATCCTCCTGGACTGACAAAGCCTGGATCTGGAGCGGCACTGAACAACTGGATCAGCAACTGGACCCGAGCTTACCGTGGACCTTGCATTTATACTAATAATCCCATTGAGTCCACAATCGCAACGTGTAATGAAACAATGGAGCTTGGAGAAGCTAGAGTTGATTATGATGATTTTGGTGAAACTACACAAGAAGAAATTGAGAGATTTGAAAAGAAACCTAAGCCAAACCTCGAGGACACCGAGGTGATAAACTTAGGAGATGAGGAAATTGTGAAAGAGACAAGGATCAGTGTACATCTCAATACCGAGGACAAAAAGCGATATACTGAGTTTCTTAAAGAATATGAGGACGTATTCGCCTGGTAGTACGATGACATTACTGGCATAAGCACGGATGCAGTAGCTCACAAATTACCTATCAATCTGGGCTTTCCGCCAGTCAAACAAAAGGCCCGAACCTTCAAGTCATCAGTTCTGTTGAAAATTGGTGAAGAGGTAACTAAGCAGCTCAATGCAAGGATTCTGAAAATGGTCAAGTATCCAATTTGTTTGGCTAACATCGTCCTAGTGCCGAAGAAAGATGGAAAACTCCGAGTTTGTGTGGATTACAGAGACCTAAATAGAGCAAGCCTGAAAGATGATTTTCCTCTGCCAAACATACATATCCTGATTGATAATTGCGCAAAACATGAACTGCAATCCTTCGTGGACTGTTTCGCTGGTTGTCATCAAGTTCTCATAGATGAAGAGGATGTCGAGAAGACAGCCTTCACTATATTTTGGGGAACTTATTGCTACAAAGTTATGCCATTCGGTTTAAAGAATGCTGGGGCAACTTATATGAGGGCTATGACAACTATGTTCCATGACCTAATGCACAAGGAGATTGAAGTCTATGTAGATGACGTGATCATTAAATCAAAGAAGAGTTCGGAGCATCTTGACAACTTGCGCGAGTTTTTCAACCGCTTGCGAAAGTACAATTTGAAGCTAAATCCGGCAAAGTGTGCTTTTGGTATTCCGGCAGGGAAGCTCTTAGGTTTCATCGTCAGTAGAAGGGGCATCAAGCTGGATCCGTCCAAGATCAAAGCCATCAAAGAATTACCACCACCAAAAAGCAAGAAAGAGGTTATGACCTTTTGGGAAGGCTCAACTACATCAGCCGCTTTATAGCACAATCCAGTCATCTGTGAGCCAATAATCAAGCTGCTGAAGAAAGATGCAGTGATCGATTGGAGAGAGTATTGCTAAAAAGCATTTGATCGGATAAAGGAGTACTTGTCTTGCCCACCTGTGCTGGTCCCACCTGAGCCTGGGCGACCTTTGATTTTGTACCTGTCTGTAGTAGACTCGGCCTTTGGTTGTGTATTGGGACATCATGATTCAACTGGGAGGAAAGAGCAAGCAATATACTATCTAAGCAAGAAGTTCACTCCTTTTGAAGCCAAGTACACATTGCTGGAGCGCACGTGTTGCGCTGACATGGATAGCACAAAAGTTGAGACACTACTTGACATCTTACTCAACGTTGCTGATCTCAAGGATGGACCCTCTCAAGTACATTTTCCAAAAGCCAATGCCTACTGGAAAGCTGGCTAAATGGAAAATGCTGCTCAGTAAATTCGACATCATTTTTGTCACTCAAAAGACGGTGAAAGCTCAAGCTTCGGCTGATCATATGGCTAAGAATCCAGTGGGAGATGACTATGAACCTTTGCACACCTATTTCCCTGACGAAGAAGTCATGTTCGTTGGAGAAGATATCACCGAAGAATATGACGGTTGGAGGCTATTCTTCGATGGAGCGGTCAATTTCAAAGGAGTCGACATTGGAGCGGTATTAGTTTCCGAGACTGGATAACACTATCCTGTCACGGCCAAACTAAGGTTTCCTTGCACCAACAACATGGAGGAGTACGAAAGCTTGTATTTTGGGTCTTAGATTTGCAGTGGACATGAATATACAAGAGCTATTAGCAATCGAGGATTCTGACTTACTGATTCACCAAGCTCGAGGAGAATGGACTGCAAAGAATTTGAAGATATTGCCATACCTGGGGTGCATAAAGGGGTTGAAGAAAAGATTCACCAAGATAGAGTTTCGGCATGTACCTAGACTGCAAAATGAGTTCGCAGACGCTTTGGCTACCATATCTGCCATGATCAAGCATCCCAACAAGAACTACATTGACCCAATACCCGTGACAGTGAGGAAGCAACCAGCCTACTGCTATCACGTGGAGGAAGAATCAGACGGACAGCCTTAGTTCTACGACATCAAAGGATCTCTCAAAGACGGTAGTTATCCATAGAACGCAACAAGTGTTGCTCCCAAATGCACATCCAAGTATACGTGGTCGACAAGTAATAAAGTAGTGAGTCGAGTATCGTTCCCAAGAGGACTAGTGTTAATGACTATGTTCTAGCAAACAATTTCCTAAAAACTATTCAGGGATCTTTTTCAATAGTGGTTGTGATTTTTACTAACTAAAGGAAATAATTAAAAACAAGTAACTGAAGTCAAGTAATAGAGCAAATTCTAGGTTGTTATCAATAAAAGAGAAACGGTCCAGGGTTAGAGCTACGAACAATCCAGTTGAGTTTTCCAGTTGATTCTACTTCTTAATTTCCTAGATTGCTAACTAACAGGTTAATTATATTCGTGAAAACCTGTCAATTCTTCACGAGACTATGCAAGCTACTCTAACGCCTATATTTCTATGGAATTAAATCTCATGCATGCATTAAAGAACTTTGTATTTAGCTAAGCAAGGAGAATAGGTATATGTCTATCCTACCCGCAAATCGATTCCCTAATACCCAGGTTCACAATCAAACCTTATTCTTTCTTATTTGCATTTACAGGTTCCCTCTGTCGAGTTCAACTTGTAAACCATAGATAGTGTTCAATTATCAGGCCTCAATAACCAAAAAATCAGGCTCAAGAAAGAATAAACAATCTGTTATGGTAAATCAATAGGTAGAAATCAACTTTCAAACATCAACGTTCATGTATTTTCTCTAACCTTAGAACGATATGTTTAGCTACGCATATTCATATTAACAACACAAGAATTCATGGAAGAAATATGAAAGACTGTAATAGATGATGTAAAGGAATTAAACCCTTGGTTCAATGTGTTAGGAACTCCAAAAATTCGACCTCCTACTAAAAACGAAATTAATAACTATTTATAGTGTTTACAAAGTCTTCCCATAAGTTAATCCAAAGTCTAAACTAAGTTGGAAAAGTTGGGATCGCTGAAATAAAAGCCACAGGGTAAGCCTCGCGTGTCTCATTATTTTTGGAAGTCGTGCGCCATAGCCCATGGGTCGCATGGCTTATGGCTTTTGAAAGTCTGAAACTATGACATATCGATAGCTTGCTCCATAGCTTGCCTTCTAATGTCATATCCCACAATTAGCTAAGTTCATCAGTTCTTGCTCGATTTTATCCATCTTCACTCCATTTGCACTCGTGTTCATCCAAATCATTCCTAAAATCACAAACACAATAAGTGAGCGCGACAATCACAATTATTTAGTGCAATGGGCGAATAACGTATCAAAATGTGAGGAAATATTAAGGTAAAATAGGCAAATATTGCCAAACATCAACAAGCCTCCAAAAGAAGACACTGAGAAGGTTAGCAAGTGGTTTCTTTCTGAACGGAGAATTTTTGTACAAGAAGACACCCGGTCTAGGTTTGTTGAGATGCGTGGACGCAAAAGAAGCCGCTAAATTGTTAGAAGAGGTACAATCTGGGGCGTGTGGCCCACACATGAATGGTTTTGTGCTTGCAAAGAAGATTTTGAAGCTGGCTATTTCTGGATGACAATGGAACATGACTGCATATAGCACGCAAAGAAATGCCATCAATGCCAAGTTCACGGAGATATGATTCGAGTTCCTCCCAATGAACTGAACATTATGGGATCACCTTGGCCTTTTGCTGCCTGGGGAATGGATGTCATAGGACCTATCGAGCCAGCCGCTTCCAATGGGCATTGCTTCATACTGGTGGCCCCTGACTATTTTACCAAGTGGGTAGAAACTGCATCATACAAATCAGTAACAAAGAAAGTGGTGTCAAACTTTGTCCGTGATAAGATGATCTGCCGATTTGGCATCCCTGAATCTATCATCACTGACAATGGGTCCAATCTCAACAGTGACCTAATGAAAGCAACATGTGAGGTCTTCAAGATCAAGCATCGCAACTCCACTACGTACAGACCTCAAATGAATGGTGCGGTCGAGGCGGCCAATAAAACATCAAGAGGATATTGCGCAAAATGACAGACACTTCAAAGCAATGGCATGAGAATCTACCCTATGCCCTATTAGGGTACCGCACCACAATGAGAACATCAACAGGGACTACTCCTTATTTGTTTGTGTACGGAACCGAAGCAGTGATACCCGCGGAGGTCGAGATACTATCTTTGAGAATCATCCAAGAGACACAATTGAAAGATGCTGAATAGATCAAAGGAAGAATAGAGCAATTGGCCCTCATCGATGGCAAGATATTGAATGCGATATGTCATGGGAAATTATATCAGAGGAGGATGACTAAGGCATTCAGCAAGAAAGTTCGAGAGAGATTCTTTGAACATGGGCAGCTAGTACTGAAGAAAATATTTCCAAATCAAGAAGAAGCTAAAGGCAAGTTTGCACCAAACTGGCAAGGGTCGTACATGGTTCACCGAGTTCTGAGAGGAGCATTAATATTGGCAGAGATGGACGGAGAAGTTTGGCCAAAACCGATCAACTCAGATGCTGTCAAAAGTTACTATGTATAAGGATTTGTACTGACTAGTGATTCCCCCATTTCTGAAATACATTATGTAATCTGAACTACGTCACGACCTGATTCCCCAAATGGGATACGTAGGCAACCTATTCAAGATTCGGTCACATAAATACAAAAAATTCATTTTCCCCACAAAGCAAACCCAGGGCAGAATTTTTTGAGGAATTCTCAAAAATTCCCAAAGGACAAACATACTTGACACTGGGACAGAAATTTTTGAGGAACTCTCAAAAATTTCAAATGCAAACTGGAGCAGAATTTTGAGGGCGCCTTCAAAATTCATTTGGAACGGCATAAAGGACGAGAACTTTGGCTTTACACAACGCGACTTGTGACTCAATGGGATAAAATATTTTATTTCATTTTCTTTCTTATAAAAGCTTTTTAAAATCATTTGCATTATATACTATTTTATGCATATCCCTATCAGCTCGGCCAAGATCTCGGCACTCATGGACGAATGCAAAACAAGCCAAGAATGCACAAACCAAACCTCCCCCCCTCCCGTACAACTCATCAATCTTTCTTTGGATGCAGGCATGAAAGATACTTAATCAACAATGCACGACAGATACGCTTCGACGAAAAGGTTTGTCATTTAAATTAACTGAGGGCACACAACCCGAAGCGCCGATTAAGGGTACACAGCCCGATATCGATTTGTCATTTAAATTAGCTGAGGGTACACAACCCGAAGCGTCGATTGAGGGTAGATAGCTCGATATTGATTTGTCATTTAAATTAGCTGAGGGCACACGACCCGAAGCGTCGATTGAGGGTACACAGCCTGATATCGATTTGTCATTTTAAATTAGCTGAGGGCACACAACCCGAAGCATCGATTCAGGGTACAGCCCGATATCGATTTGTCATTTTAAATTAGCTAAGGGCACACAACCCGAAGCATCGGTGGAGGGTACACAGTCCGATATCGATTTGTCATTTAAATTAGTCGAGGGCACATAACCCGAATCGTCGGTTGAGGGTACACATCCCAATATCGATTTGTCATTTTAAATTAGCTGAGGGCACACAACCTGAAGCATCGATTGAGGGTACACAACCCGATATCGATTTGTCGTTTTAAATTAGCTGAGGGCGCAGAACCCGAGGCGTCGATTGAGGGTACACAGCCCGATATCGATTTACATTTTAAATTAGCTGAGGGCACACAACCCAAGGCATCAGTTAAGGGTACACAGCCCGATATCGATTCGCATTTCTATTTTCTTTGCAGAGGGTACACAGCCCAATGCACCGACGGAGGGCATACAACCCGATGTCGAATCTAACATGCTACAACAAAAGACACACAATTATGGCATGGTAGAAACAATTTCATACTGCAAGAATCCTGGAAAGACAATCCAGCCCAGCAGGAAAGGACGTTATATATATATATATATATATATATATATATATATATATATATATATATATATATATATATATATATATATATATATATATATATATATATATATATATATATATATATATATATCTACTACTTTAATTCCTGTTTCAAAAATCGCTAATTTTGTATCCAACTGTATAAAGGCGGGCGCAGATCTATGAATAGGAGACATTGTACTAGTATATACAGGCCCTAAATTATCAACAGGCTCTCCGAGCACGTTAAAAATTCCTCCCAGAGTCGCTCCACCGACCGGAACACTTATAGCAGCTCCTGTGTCAATCACTTCCATTCCTCTCGTTAGACCGTCTGTAGCACTCATAGCTACAGCCCTAACTCGATTATTTCCTAATAATTGTTGTACCTCACAACTCACATTAATTGGTTGACCAACACTATCTCGACCTTGAACTATCAGAGCGTTATAAATATTCGGCATCTTGCCCGGGGGAAAGGCTACATCTAGTACCGGACCGATGATTTGGACAACACGCCCCAGGTTTTTTTTTTCAAGCGTGGAAACCCCAGAACCCGAAGTAGTAGGATTGATTCTCATAATAATAAAATAAATATGTCGAAATGTTTTTGCAAAAATTATCGAATTCAAAATAAATGTCCGCTAGCACGTCGATCGGTTAATTCAATAAAATGGGAATTGGCACTCGATTTCGTAGGCACCATGCAATTGAACCAATTCAATTGTTTACTTATTCGATGAGACTGATATATATGTGTGTGTATATATATATATATATATATATATATATATATATATATATATATATATATATATATATATATATATATATATATATATCAGCGAAACAGAGAGAATGAAAGGAAAAAATGCCAGAAAATAAGAAAAGTGGCCGGGAAAAAGTAGAATTTTCACCCTGAAACATTCAGGTAATGGTCCTAATATATTATTTGAGTTTATTACGTGTGTTTAAATATATTTTGACGGTGTAAATTGAGATATTAGACATCGTCCCAACTGACACGACCCGGAATCCGGTTAGGCCGTGCGGGCACCCGACATTCTTTCCTAGACCCGTCGGGCGAACCCTTATCAATTAAATTAGGAAAATAAATATAATTCAATTTATAAATAATAACAAGACATAGAAAAAGAAGCACAGACATACTGATACCTCTAAGCTGTACAAAAGAAATTACAGCTGACTACTCACATACTAGGTTTAGGGTTATCCAGACTAGACATCTAAGAATACAAAAGAAGACAGATACCTCCTGAAGGGAGAAAAATGCAACTGAAATAACAACCAATAATATGGTGGCCATCCGGGATAAAAGCTGGCTCACCCTGACAGCTGGAGTCGTCTTCGCTCCTTCACAACGTGGCGAATTCAATCCCGAAGCGAACCTGCCGAAACGGAATAGATAGACAAGAAACCAAAAAAAACAAACAAGGGTGAGTCAAAAGGACTCAATAAGTGGGGCAGACTAGCCACCTCAAAGAATAGGATAGCTAGCCAGGGAGAAGAAACAGATAAACCAAATTCCTCTTGTTTAAATTATAAAAGGGCGGAGCCAGATAACAACCGTAAACACGTATGAAACCATAAACTCAACTGGGGATACGAGCCAGAAACATATCAACAAATAAGCAATGCACATATAAGCAGGATAGTAGTCATGTATCGTAAGTCTACCCAATAGTATGAAATGAGGTGAAATGAAATGAAATGAAATGAAATGTGATGCAAAGGGTCACATGTGCCCGTAATCCCATCCCGAAGCAGAATACTCCTGCATTCGAGGGGAATCCAATCTAATAACCAACTGGAGCGGAATACTCCTGCACTCTCTTGGGGCGGAATACTCCTGCACCCGATATAATGTAAAACTGAGGCGGAATACTCCTGCACTCTCCTGGGGCAGAATACTCCTGCACCCGATATAATGTAAAGCTGAGGCGGAATACTCCTGCACTCAATATCTGACATAAGAGCGGAATACTCATGCTCTTGGGGCGGAATCCTCCTACCCGCAATATGATACAATGGAGCAGAATCCTCCTGCTCCTGGGGCGGAATACTCCTACCCTCAATATGATACAATGGAGCGGAATACTCCTGCTATATATATATATATACACACACACACATACACATTATGTTGCAAACGCATTTTCACGGCAGGAAACACACCCCGAGCAAAGAAAGCATTTCAGCCTGACACCCTACATCCTCTTAAGTCATAGGATCTTCTATAGTCATGACAAAATTGGCTGCACTATCAACTTCTTTGCCCGAAGACTCTTTCATCATTCCCTGGCAAAGAGGGGCAGCTGTTGACACCCAATTTTATCCCTCCTATTTTCAAAATCAACAGTTCTAGAATTTTGCATGCAATCGTGCATTCACTCTTGCCTTGTCCATTTCTTTCAAATTACCTTCTCGTAATAGCCTGGAAATTGAGGCCATCTTCAAAAGCATCGTCTCAAATAATAGCTATTTTTACAATTTTTACAATTACTTCTATTTTGACAAAATTATCCAAAATTGTATTAAGACTCAAAATTACAATTTTTATGCATTTTAGCCTTCCTAACATTTTAAAATTATTCCCTAATTTTTTTATATTTTTTAATCTATTTTATACTATTTTTATACTTATTTATATATATACAAATACACATATATGCACATACATGCATACATATCAGCTTATTTTTGCCACTTAAGCACCTACGTGGCTCAATCTTAAAACTCCGTTGATTTGATCTAACGGCCAAGATCAAACGATCCCCTAAACCCCCACACGATCCCTTAAACCCTACACGATCTTTCCTATTTTTCTCCGATCGGACCCTAGAACTGTCTCTCTCTCCCCTCTCATGGCGATTAAAATCATCACCCTCTTCGATCAACTTTCCAGCTATTGTGAACGGAGAAAATTTGGGAAAATGGTGTAGTCGTGTTCCCCTCGTCGTCCGCAACACAACTCACACACTTTAGATGGAGTGTGGACGATGGCAAACATAACCCTATGTCGACTGAATCGCCACCGCAGGGAAACGCATCCGGCGGGGCTCCGTTTGTTTTGAAAGACATCGACACTGAGAAGGGGTGAGGTTTCTTCCTTTTAACCCTAATTCGAAGCGGGTCGAGATTAACCCAGATCCGATTCAAATCAGGTAAACCCTTTCCCTTCTGGGTGATCTTGAAACTAGGTGATATTGAACCTAAATTTGCCTAGTCTTTCATGTGATTAAACATGATTGATTGTCTATTGTCTATTAGATGAGAATTCATGAAATTGTTAATTTTTGCTTAGTTCACTAGTTAAGTTTTAACACTAACTTGAATTTTCATATGCCTAAGGTTAGTATAATCATGACTTGTGTCCTGGATTATCCCTGTTAGCCTACAAATTTGAAACCTAGGGCAGACTGTGAATTGCCTCTATTCTCTCATGTTTGTTATATACTTATCTTCTTATCATATTACATGTTTAAAATATGATCGAATGACTTCTTTGACCTGTTTAAGAGGATCTACGTTTGTTAGAATTGATTTTTAATTGATACTTGAATGGAATTTGGTTCCGGTGATTTATGTGATGTCAATTAGAGTCTTTCCAGGATTTGTTGAATTATTAATTGCGCCTAGAACACGCTTATACACTGATTTTTGAATCTAGACAAGTGAGAGGGGAGAGTTTTCAAATCAATTTAGGACTGATTTACCTCGTAATTAGGGGCTGATTACTTTGATTTTGGAAGGTTCACTCAAGTTTGTCCCCTGTTATTTTTGGAAGGCTATACTTCCTTGCCATTATTAACTTTTACCTGTTGATCTTCAAAACCCCTGCTTCTCACCTATATAAACTACTTTCGTTTCAACTAAAGGCACAAGTTCTGGACATTAAAAAATCTAGAAACACGCTGGTACACTTAGCAAAAATCTGCGCAGCTTTCTGACATCCCATTCTCCCTGCTTAATTACTTCTTTGAAAGATTATTGCTTACTTTTTGTGTGCTGGGTTCTTGCATCTCTTCTCCTCTGTCTGCATTCAATCTCACATTACCTAAAGGTATTTATCCTCCTCCCTGATCACCTATTACATCTTCATATACATGTGTGTGTCTGATATACTCTTGTCATGTTAAAGCTAATCTACTATGTTATGCTCTGGTCCTGTGTGTCCCAAGTAGTATCTTCACCTTTATTTAAAACTATGTCAACATTGTCAAGGTGTAGTTAGAGGCATGATACCTTCTTTCACTACTGATTTCTTAGTGCTTCTGTGTGAGTGTTGTTTCCTTAGCGTGACCTCTTATCCTATCTCTGTTTTTGCCTAAACAAGTGGTCTGCTTTGTCTTCTTTGAATGTTCTGCACATCTGAAAGTCATAGCAATATTATAAAGGTGCACTGACTGCACCTGTTCCTGGCAGATCTCCCTTTAATCCAGGACTTCCCTTTCCCCATCCCCTGCTAACTCTGTTTGCTTGCAGCTATGTTTGGTCTCATGTAGACCCTATTATGCTCTATTGTGTACAGGGGAACCTTGAGGGTTCAATAAGGCCAATGTTTGAACTCCTTAAAACTGGTCCTGATAATGCTGGAATAAGGAACTTTAACTGAATACTTCTGGTCTTTGAGAACAGAATACATCCCTAGTCTTTGAGAAACATGGCTTTCTTCTTTGGCCAGTACCTCTTCTCTTCTTATGTTTCCCCTTAGGAACTGTCCCTAAACTATAAATTATTAAGTGCCCTGCTTGTATCTTTCTAAAATAGGGGTACAACAATGATGTTGTACAAAACAGGCTACCCAGGAGCCATTCTCTTGCCCCTTCTCCCTTGTGTGCAATGTATCATGCCTAGTTTTAGGAAGAAAATAATTCTAGATTGATATTTTTTATGAAAACTGATTTGTTTTGACAGTATGTTTAAAATCTCGCCTTCATTAAAAGTTTTTCACATCTAAGGTGCATCAGCAGCATGCCTAGTTCGCACCACAGATTGGAATCTTAAAACAAAGGCAATTTTGTGTTATCCACGCCTAATGAGGACTGTTAATGAAAACCACAGTCGTCCCTCTTTTTGCATAAATGATCTGGGCCCAAAACATTCTTCAATAAGCCCTTTTATGTGCATAAACTGTTTTTGAACACTTAAAACGCTCCTATACGCTATAGTGTATAGGAATGTATAAAGTTTTGGGGTCACTTATACACTTCAAAATGGCTTTCTAAAGATATACTCTCACTTAAACCATAAATTTGCAAGTCTAATACTTATATGTATACTATTACGTGCGACAACCCCCTTATCTGCATTTATGTATTTTTCGTGAACCCGATTTCAGAAAACAACCCTCTTGTCTACATACATATCTTCCAAAACTTGACCCCTACACAAAAAGGCCATTAAGGTTAGGGCTCGACAATTAATGACGAGTCACACTGACCCTAAATGGCCAACATTTTATTTTAAAATAAAATCTCCTTTTGGTTACTTGCTAAATCTGAATTATTTACAAATATATACCATTTGTGCAAATTCTTCTCCTGTGTAAATTGCATATATAAGTTGAAAGTTGAACACCCTTTGGTATATTGACACTTGTTTGCAATTAGGCGTTTGATATTAGAAGCCGTAATTGCGATTAGGTTTAAATATAGGCCAAGCATGAAAACTATTTGTGTGCGTATAGATATGCTACATCTTTAGTTAAAATGTTAAACTCCAAGTTAGTGCACCTGATGATATATACTCTTTTTATCCCCAAGTCATTTGGACTTCTTACCATATAAAATCTCTAGAATTGACTAGTTGACCTTTTGAACTCGACTATAGACATTTAGGTGACCTAATACGCCTTAGAAATTATATTAGGTGGCGACTCCAACAATTAAACTCAAACGAGTTCACCCAGTCAAATCCAAAACCCGACTCGCCTCGAGTTGAGTCCAAAATCGGGTATGACAACGAGCACCTCGGATCGGCTCCAGATACTCTTCATAATAGTCATCAGCCTCATGCTCAAAATATCGATCAATATTTGCGCCTCGGCCTCGACCTCGGTAGTTTCCACGACCTTGTTGAACCTGCCTTCGTTGAACGAATGGTGGCTCATACTAAGCTTCGACCTCGGGAAACTCTCCATCATCGACCCTTTCATCAACGCACCAACTTGTCATCGGGCCCTTGGAAGTGGTAATCTCTCACCTTGGGGAATGCCTAAGTTTTGATGATCAGCTTGGGGATTGCCCGAGTTTTGTTGTTCCGCTTGGGGATTGCCCAAGTTGTGTTGTCCAGCTTGGGGAATGCCTAAGTGTTGTTCAGCTCGGGGATTGCCCATAGCTTCATTTCGAATAGCCTCGTTCTTCAACCGTTGTTGTCGAACTAGCTCAGCAAATTGCTCCGGTTCCATAGGAGTGGAGTTGCTAGCTCCAGCGCCGGACCCAGGTAAAGCTACGGACACACTCCCTTTCTCGAGGTTAGCTATTCGAGCACTCACTCTTTTTACCTCGGCACTGATGCCTTGTATCGCAGCCATGAGATCGTCTAACAATACCTGGGGCGTTGCAATGCCCTTCTCTCTGTTGCCAGCCATTTTACCTGCACAAATCAAAGACCAAGAAAGGTGTTAAGGTTAGAAATCACCTCTCACACTCCCTCACCTTTTGTTTAGGGTGGCGCTCTGGTCCACTCAAGTTTTTGGGTAAAGTTTTGGTCACTCAAAGAACTTGTCAGCAGTGGCTTCGTCGGATTGATCAATGTCCTCGAAGATCCTTCAAGTTCGACAATATTCACTGACTTTTCGGGAAGAGTGAAGTGATGTTCGACTCGATGGAATGGATGTTGTTTAGCTGCGCTCGGGAAGTTAAAGAATTGTCTACGAAATTTTGGACTTCGGTCACCCCTCGCACGAGTTCCTATAAGCTCAAACAAATTAGTACGACCTCGAGTAGAAGAATTTACTCCAAAGATCCACTAACGGGATTTATCGGCCACCAGAAAAGTGAAATCCTAGGAGAATCTACCCTTTGATTCCTCTTTTGGAATCCCCTGGGCACGTCACTTCTATACGGACAAAAGCGGTCCCTCCATGGTAGGGATTAGGGTTTAACCTTATCCACTTTCCTTTTTCCTTGGAGACAAAGTTTTCACCTAGGGTTTTGATATTGACACTTTACTCCTTTCTTCTCCAATGGAACAGTGAATTTTTCCTCTGATGTACAGACAATTTTAAACTTCGTTCACCGTCCACCAAACAGTAAGATTCAGGTCGTTTTTCACTCCAATAAACTTTCCAACGTCAGAGGAAACTTCAAGTTCCAAAGCCAATCTATGAACAGCTTATATCGTCATTCGTATATTTTTACAATGTAACAATTTTCTGGCGTATAGACGGTGGCTAAACAACGAAACTTTGAATTTTATTCACAAAACTCGACCTAAATCAGCAAGAACCACCAGTCTTTGATAAACAACAACCAAAACACAACTGGGATTTTGCAACAACACCACCACGTCAAACAATCCAAAAACCTCGAGAAACCCTAGTCGTCAATTCGTGTACGACAGGAGCTCGTTGGATTCCTCGGACAGTGGTGAATCCAAATCTTTGGTTGTTTAATCCAAACAACCAACAACAAACACAAATTTTTGAATTTTCTTCTTTTTTTTTTTTTTTTTTTTGTAACATAAGAACACCAAACAGTAACAAAACACAATAACACGAAACTGAAATAAAAGACACAAACGCATGAAAATAAATATAAAGAACAGAATTTGGGTTGTAAGAATAACCCAAACCATGCTCTGATACGAAGATGGTGTAAGCTAACTTAGTAGCTTAGCAACCGAAGACAAACAACAACAGAAAGTAAAGATAGAAGCTGGACACAGTTTTCTTGCTTGAACGGCACCGAGGAACTGGTTTCGATACGATTCAAGTAGAAGGAAAGAGCACCTAAGCAATGCAACAATCCTCAAGAGAACAATGCATCGTGCAAACTGAATGATCTAAGAGGAATTGTTCAATCGGAGTTACTGAAAGCCACAAGTTCCGAAGGCCCACATCTGGGTTGCTCACATCTGAGACATAAAAGAAAGAGCTCTCGGCTACTCTCATTCAATAATAAATATTCAAAATCAAGGTCTGTACAAAATGAAACGTAAAGAGGTTTATATAGACAATACTAAGGGTAAATTAGTAAAACGGTCACAGACGACCAAGAAGAATAAGCCACGCAGGGCTGAGTAAGTTAAGTGTTCGGACACTCCTTTGTTTTACTGGCTCGGACGCTCCTTTAGTTCCGAACACTTGAATTCCAACACTTGAGTTTGAACACTTGAACGGTTGCTTTCTCCCGACCACGCCAATTAGACATGAACATCATACAAGAGCTTGGCTTGGCTTCGTGTCATCGGTCTCGATGGATTGAAAATTTGATTAGCACGGATTCGGGCTACATCAGTATTCCATTCCATTGTTCTTACTGTCGTCCACATTAATCTCTGCTCTCTTTTGATGCTATATGGGCTTTTCATTTTCCTTGAAATTGGTTAACACACGGACAAAACTTTCAAAGGCAAAATTTGCATTTTAATTGTTCAGTTAATTGACAGAAGGAATGTACCATGAAGGTCTAGCAATAGAATAAAAGTCTATTACAATGAAAATAAGTGATTTTGAGATTTTGAAGCTAGTTACTATAATTTTGGGCGTGCTAAAGACTAGAAAAATAATGAATCCATACCAGAGATGGTTCTTGTGAAAATGGTGGTGTTTTGAAGGTCTAATGACACAGAGGCTTCAACAAATGAAAATATACTTTTCCATTTTTCCAAAGGTGAGCTATGGGTTTTGTGAATGAAGAAGAAAATACAATTTAGAAAAAAAAATAACACAAAAAAAGTGGATAGACTTTATTCCAAGGTGGAAATACAATTCACCAAAAGAAATATGGAGTCTGCTACAATGAAGGGGTATTTATGCTCTATTTTATTAACATTGAGAGTATTTTTAAGACCAAAATCAAACGGACAACATAATTGATCTATTTATAATAGTTGAAGGGTAATTTTTACCTTTTTTATTTTAATTTCATTTTATCCTTTCAAATTTGGTTACCTTAGGAAAATTTAAAAATTTCGTTAATATTGCTGAAGATAATTCAAAGTTGATATGAGAAACCTAATTTGATTAGGTTTTATTATTAAGTAGTTTATTTAATTAATGTCTATTAATTTTTTAGTTAAAGTCATATTAGAATAGGTTTTTTAGTTAAAGTAGATTTAGTTTGTTACTCCCTCCATCCCAAAATAAGTGTCTGAGTTTGACTTGATGAGGAGATTAAGAAAATAGAGAAAACTTTTGAATCCTGTGCTTTAAAATTAAAGTTGTGTGTAATGTGGGCCAGCGCCTGTAAATCTTGGAATTAAAGAGTTACCAAATGTGGAAAGAGTCACTCTTTTGGGACAAACTAAAAAGGAAAGGTAGAGACTCATTTTAGAATGGATGGAGTATTATAAATAGGTGTGCTACCTCTATTATATTCTGGTGCATAAAATAAACTTGAAGTCAATAAAATTTAAGAAAGTTATTTTATTTTTCTACATGGTATCAGAGCTATAATATTTTGAGAGAGATTCGAGAGCTTCTGCCACCGACTGGCGGTGCCGGCCAATGTGCGGGCCGCTGGCTGAAAGAACCATCAGGCCAAAGATAGGGACAAGAAAAACAAACTTGCAGAAAAGATTGAAAAAAATGGTTGCAAATTTAAGCATGAGTAAACAAATACGACCCAAGATGAAGAAACTCTTCTCTAAAAACTAGAAAAAAGTGGGTTGAAAAAAATAAATTGCGAGTTGGTGACAAAGTGCGTCAATAATTGCAAGTTGATTACATGTGAATCAACAATTGTGAGTTGGAGGCAAGTGCCTCAACAAATTTGGCGTTGGTGAGAAAGTGCTTCAACAGAAATTGGTAGTTGATGACAGATGCATCAACAAAACAAAAAAGTTGGTAGTTGATTGAATCAACAAATTGATAGCTGGAGACAAGTACTTCAACAAGTGGAGTTGGTGATATGTGCATCAACAAAATTAGGCGTTGATTACAGCTGAATCAACATAGGAAGTTGAAGGCAAGTGCTTCAACAAAGACGTATACACCTTTGAATTAAGGGAAAATGTTGAAGATAATTTAAAGTTGATATGGAAAACCTAATTTGATTAGATATTTTTATTAAGTAGTTTATTTAATTCATGTATATTTACGTTTTTAGTTAAACTATATTAGAATATGTTTTCTAGTCAAAGTAGGTTTTATTTGTTATTATAAATAGGAGTACTACTTCTATTATATTGTGGTGCAGAGAATAAATTTGAAGTCAATAAAATTTAAGAGAATTATTTTATTTTTCTACAATGTTTTAACAGATCTACTCGAGCTCCAATAAATGATCTAAAATGGTTATTGATTAGATCAGATTAAGAGTAACATCAAGATATATAATGGATAAGTTAGTCAGATAGCGCTTATAATTAATGTTAAGATTGATATGAGAGAGCTTCCTACAAAGGGAAATTTTGATGCGTAGCTAGTTTTGGACGCACTCAAAGAGTTTTATCCATCGTTTCAAAAATTATTGAGAAATAGCCAAAAATTCGCGCGCGCACTTACGCTCCATTAGCGTTGGAAAACACTCCAGACTAATCCCATAACAAAATACTGGGGCTTTATTCAAAGTCCCATAATATGTTCAAGGGTCACATTATTTTGTTATGTGACTTTATCCCATAACAAAATAATGGAATTCATCCCGGTCACATCAAAGGATAAATCTCATTATTTTGTTATGAGACTTTATATATAAAGCTTCAGTCCAATAACAAAATAATGGGGCTTTGAACAAGAGTATTTTATACTGAGGTTAGTTTACTGAAGTTTTCCAGTATAAATACTGGGACTTGTCCAGAGGTGGCTATTTCTCAGCGAATTTGTTTTTGACGGCTACAAATCAATTAGTGCGCGCCAAAACGTAAAATTTTTAGGGCTCTTTACATATATATCCATCCATCAAAAAATAATTACTTTTAGGTGTCCATAATTTTTTGTATCCAAAAATTTAACGCATATTAAATATTTTTCTTAATATTATATTAATATTTATATATTATGAAGTTCCGAAAAATAGGTAAACAATCAATATTAAATTTAACTCCCTTAATTAAAGGAAGCAATCAATGGTAAAAAAAAATAGATTACCATTAAATATGGTAGTTGCACGATTTTAGGCTTAATCGATAGAGTCCTATCAACATAATAATATTTAAAATATTAAATATATATTGAAAATATTAAATATATATCAATATTAAAATATTAAATATCAATAATATTAAATATATTAAATATCAATAATATTAAATATATTAAGTATATATTTAAAATATTGAATATATATCAATAATATTTAAAATATTAAATATATATTTAAAATATATTTAAAAAGGGTAAAATGTATATGGAAAGAAAGAAACATGAAAAAATGTACAGAAAAAATAATTATTCTTGGTCAACGTTCATGGAGCGTAAATTTCTTAAATTTGTACTCCTACAAATTTGTCTTTTTTTTTTAGAATTAGTATGGCTTGTATGGTTATGATATTAGTCTAACCTCTCTTATGTTAAATTTTTTGTGACCATTTATTTAATCAAATTATCATTATTGTTAAAAAATGATGCGATTATCTGCCCTTCCCAATTTTCTTTGTTACTTATTTCTACAAAATCTTTTCCTTCTTTAAATACCAATGTTGAAAGGAATTCTACAACCTCCTTCACGATTGTAATGGAATTTTCGAAGGATCTCTTAAACTTCAAAGAGCGACTTTACTCTGTTTTTTCCCTCGAGAAAGGCATTCAAGCGAACAGAAGGGCAATTTTGAAACGCTTCCTTTACAGAAGCTTGATAAGGGAAAGCATGTAAATAAAAAGTCTGTCTTCTTCAATCTAGCAACTCTCCTCAAACGGTGCTGAAATCAACCACAAAACCAATAAATTAAATAAAGCAGCTATACAGGCAACATAATCAATTTATCACCGATACTTAAATACTATAACACGTCCCCAATTCAAAATACTTTATTGCAGATTAATATTTTCATTTCTTTTCAGAAGTATACTAGGTGAAGGAGAATCACAGCGGAAGAAGAGGAAGAAATACCAAATAGGCGAGCTTCGTTGTAGAAACTGTAATTCTATAGTTGGTTCGCACATCTAATTGAAAGAAATCCGAGGAGAATCCTAAAGAGATGTCACGAAGTAAGTTTAAAAAATCTTTTTTGCAACTCCAAAGGAACTAAAAAGTATGTCCATAAAAGTACTTAGGCAAAAGAAGTTTATTAAAATGGATAAATCATCTCAAAATTTTTTATATTAATCACAAAACGATAAGGGATCTTATTGTAATAACGTAAATCACAAAGTAGGCTACTGATGCTAAGCCTAATCTGGAGTAGGATCGATTCAGACATTGATCTTAATTAAGATGTATATTTTGGTATCTATTTTAAAAGTCTTTCATGTGTTGTTCTGAAGCATGTCACTTTCAAATCACCATATGACTCAATTAATCTTAATTAAAATGTATAATTTGATCTCTGTTTTAAAAGTCTTTCATGCGTTTTGCTCTGAGGCGTGTCACTTTCAAAACGCCGTGTGACTCAATTGTGGGCCTCAAATCTATGAGGTTTATGCCCCATGTACTTAAATATGCCTAAAGCCTAACGCCCAACTCTTAGAGAATTATAGATATTTACTTCTAAGAGAGATAATGTGTGTTTTTATAAAATCTTTTAAACAAATTTTTATTGTTTAAGGCCTTGTGTTTGATCTTTATCTTACAATAACTTTCACATAATTACTTTGATTATACTTGTAAAAACATGCTAGACATCTTTTTTAATGAGTTATTTAGTCATTTAAATTTTCTAAAATTTTTATTGCAATCATGTTACTATGCTATTATATTAATAAATTTTGTTAAGTGAAAATCCATTGGGCCCCGTATTTCAGGTTTTAAGTCTTGCTCGGTAACAAGTAAAAGGAGAATTTTCAAAACTAGGCAGCCCACAACACAAAATTACAAATAAAGGGCCACATTTCATCTATAGCACCCTTTTATTTTTACATTACAACATAGCACCCCCTTATTTTCAAAATTACATAATATAGCACCCATTCAAACTAAAAACCCTAGGAGCCACTCCCTCACACTCCCCCACCACTGCCCCACCACCAGAAACCGATCTGTCACCGCCGCCGCCGCCGGCCGGCGGTGGCCGGTGGCCGGAAAACCAAAAATTCACTGGATTTCTTTATTTTATTTGTAGATTTGTTTAAATAATTGTTTTTTGATAATTTTATACACCTAAATCTATCGAAATAATAAATTATACATGTAAATACATATAAAATTGAGTATGCAAGAGGGAAAATACAAAAATATACACAAAAAATATAAATTTTATACAAAATATCCATAAAAGTGCACGAATCTGAAATTTATACTATTTTATTCATTGTTCATACACGCATATACAGCTTTATACA
The DNA here is from genome assembly GCA_029990575.1 of Petunia axillaris subsp. axillaris. NCBI lineage: Eukaryota > Viridiplantae > Streptophyta > Magnoliopsida > Solanales > Solanaceae > Petunia > Petunia axillaris. Next base: position 47,190,608 of record JARKNS010000002.1, on the reverse strand, counting down.
AAATTTACAATGCATAGAATGTATTTTATACACTGTTAATGCGTACATATACAGATTTATACATTTTTATACACGTTTACAGAATTGTATAAACTTGTATAAAAATGTATAAAAGTGTATAAACTTGCAAAACTGACTTTAAACAGTGCTTCGGGCAGCTTTTACACAAAAGCTTAACAAACATCCTAGATCTATACAGTTTTATACAAGAAAAATACTAGATCTAAACATTAAACAAAAGTTTTAATAAAAACTTAGTAGATCTCAATGAATTTTTATGATAAAAGTGAAAAAAAAAAAAAACTTGATAAATAAACTCCTCACCGGAGTTTGGATCGGAATATACAACGAAAATCAACATTGATATTCAAAAAGCAAAAAAAAAAAAAAAAAAACGAAAAGAAGAAGAAGAAGAAGAAGAAGAAGAAGAAGAAGCAGCGGCGGTGGTGGTGACGACCTCGGCGACGGCGGCATCGGTGGTTTGGAGGAGAGTGGATGACGGTGGGGCAGTGGTGGAAGAGTGGGGGGGGCGGCAGATTATGAGTAATGGGGAAGAGAAGAGAGAAAAATGGGAAGGAGGGGAGGAGGAGAGGAAAAATGGGGGCTAGGGTTTTTTTTCTTTATAAAGGGGGTGCTATGGAGTGAAAGAAAAAATAAAAAAAAGGGAGGGGTGCTATGTCATGTAAGGTAGCAAAATAGGGGTCTTTTTTGGTTATTTTCATGAGTGGGGTGTCTCTCAATGTAATTGTCCCTAAGTAAAATACCTTCACCACGTTCTCTCCTTCTAAAACACTAATTTAGATTCAAACCTTTATTCATAATAAGACAATTGGAGCCTAAATCTTTTATCCATGGTAAGCTAATATAGTTTTGCCTAAAACTTGCTTCATAAGAAAATCAATTATATATATAAAGGACCACGGGTAATAATGAAATATCGAAGAAGAACAAGAAAAATAGAGTTATATTCCTTGATTAAGAGATGGATCCTAGTCGAATCTTGATAGTGAATTACATTTATAGAGACGATATGTATATGCTTAGGTTTATCCGGTCCTAATTATGGTGTAAAACTGCTTTTGTTGTCCTTTAGCCCATTACAAGAGGCGTTTTTGCAAGGTAAAACCTAACTAGGAGCCTGATCATTCCAAGGCGGCTAAGAGTACACTCACTGGCTCTTGGCCTATGCCTAATGGCTGTTGTGGCTGATAAAGCGAGCGTATGTCCTTAGCCTTGTATGCCCTTAGCCCCTGTTAATGTGCATGGGTGAGAATAGCTCTTGCCAACTGAATTTCTTCTCCCGTATTCGTATGCGGCATATTTTTACTCACACAGTCAATCCGCCCAGTTTATGTGTGTTGTCGTAAAGAGCCAGGAAGTGAAAAGAAGTGTGAGAGTAAGTGAAAAAAACGCAACGATGACAATCCGGCTGTACCATCTCAACTTTTCGAACTGTTTCAACTGTCTCTGCTTCTTCGTCTCTCTGAGGCTTCCGCGTGCTTATGCCTAATTGGTTCTTTTGGTCATCCCATCTTCCCAAGAACTGTCATTCTCTTACCATTCCTGCACCGAATCCATTCGTATCCGCAACCATAACTACCTTTTGACCGCTTCATATCTCTTCCCTTATCTTCTGTTCTTCTATATAAGGGCCTTTTTTTAGCTTTCTCTTCATCACTTCATTACCTTTTTAAACGTTCTATTCTTCTAAAAATATATTCTTTTCCTTGCTGGAACTCTGGCTTTTCCTCCATTTCTTTCTAAGATGCCTGCTCCGATTTTAATTCTTCCTATCTTTGATCACGGTTCATTGATGCTTTCAAAGCGTCATTACCTCCAAAATCTGATCGTGTGTGAGAGAACATAAAACTGGACACGGATGTCCTCCTCACCTCCTTTTCTCTGTTAAAATTGGGAGGCCAAGAGCCATCCGCTCCCCAAAACTTTTGTCCGGAACTTCAACGATGTACTCCGGGCCGGTTTTCTAAGGAATGTGCGCCAACCACCACGGATTTATCAAATAATACAAACATTTGCTGCGATATTTTTCTTATCGTGCGAAACGGGTTTATCTAGGTGTAGCTGCCATCATGAGGTTTCAAAACCTTAACTGTTTCACTAACGCCATGTGACCTACTACCTGCCCTCTCTTTTGCCTTATTCCGATCCATATAGAGACCTTAAACTCTATACTTGTCTTTGGCTTGGGGTCGTCCCCTCTTTCGGCCGTCATACGCTAGTAGCCATTATTACGTCCACTAAAAAAATTTGGCCTAAGGCCACACTAATTTTAGACAACTCCTAAAAAATGTTGCCAAAAGCATAATTGGCTACTCTTTTTAAGGGTGGCATCAAAGGCGTAGCCAAAAATATCAATGACAACGTATCATAAAGCCACGCTTTAGAAATGTTACTTCTAAATATAAAGGCTACCCAATTAAAATGTTGTCATATAACATTCGGCAACAGTTATGTAGCTTTATTACAATGCCTTTCAAGGGTAATCACTCTTAAACCCGAAAGTAACACTTTATAACCGCGGCATATAAAATTTCAATTTAAATTTGAATTTTCACCAAAAATTTCCCTCCATCATTGCTCTTAATGAAATATTACCCTAAATTGTAAAAGAGGCGAAACCAATTTCTCTCGCCAACTCTAACAGGTATCTCTCTCTCTCGCAAAATTTTAAAAGGACACCGAACCAATTGCTTTCAAAATTTTCCCTAATTTCTTTCAACATTGCTTCTAAGAACCATTATAGGAAGCATCGACAAGGGTTTGTTGGAAATTTCGGTAATCGATTAGCTATGTCTTCGAGGGTTTGGTTTAGCACACTGTAAGTTTCACTTCTACTTCATGGGTTTAAGTTTGCGCACCAAAAATATTTCATGGCTTACTTTCTTGTTTTGGTTCGAGTGTGCGTTGCCTCTGTTGGTATATTGGAATTTGGACGTTTTCTTATTTTCAATTAGAGATGTTGTAATTACTTTTATTTCTTAGAACATGTTCATTTTATTTGAAAGGTAAAGCTATTCACTGTTGTTGTCAAAACAAAAACTAGTAAGAACCATATCTTTCCGGCTTTCATTTGTTCATTCTTGTTTAAATAGAATGTTGAAAACTAATGCTGCATTCACTTTTTCAATTGTGGACAGTGGACTCTGATATATTTAGGGGTCGTTTGGTAGCATGTATTATAGTTCGTAATACCCGCATTAAACTTTGCATTGCTAATACTATGTTTGGTTGCACCATTTGAAAAAATAATCCCTGCATTGAAACTTGCATTATTTTGTACCATGTTTGGTTGCTTTATTGTATTCCGCATAAAACGTTGCATTGTTAATACAATGTTTGGTTCAAAATTTTGATTTTCGCATAGCTAATACCCGCATAAGTTATGCGGGAATCTATGTATTATTTTATGCGGGGTAGAAGGTGGTATTAATAATGCGGGTATTAATAATGCAGGTATTAAAATTTAAAATGATAAAATTAACCCTCATAATAGTAAGAATATTTTTAAATTATATTTAAGGACTAATTAAATATTTTAAATTATAACATTGTATATTAATTTGTAATATATTAGTGATTCAAGAAATAATCCCTACGTTATAATATATGCATAGCTAATACATATATTACTAATACCCATATTATTAATACCCGTATTACTAATACCCGCATTATTAATACCCACTGTACTAATACCCGCATTACTAATACCCGCATTATTAATACCCACATTACTAATACCCACATTGCTAGTACCCGTATTACTAATACGTACATTGTTAATACCCGTGTAAACTCTATCTCAACCAAATGGCCCGTTAGTATTGGAGGAGTTGTTTTAGCATCAAAAGATGGGGAAGTTACACAACTATATATGTCTACAGTTTAAAACTTATTTACTTTGGTATTCATTTTCTTATGAGCTTCGTTGCTTTATTCTATGTTTACTCTGGTTGAAAGTGTGGAATGAAAAAGTTTTAGGTTTCTCGAATATCCATGAGTTTTAATTCTTTGGTGAAATGATTTTTATTTATTCGCCGTTCATGTCACATAAATTATGGATTGTATTGGGAAATCATCATATGTGATGAAGTACTACCACCCAAGGTGCTTTGGGCCAACATCTTTCTCTGATCATTGATCACGCCCAACAACGCCCTATAAAAGGGACTAAGCGGTCGTAGTAAATATAGCTCGGTATTTAAAGTTCTGAGGTCGAATCCCAAAGAGAACACTCGAAATCTTGTTGCTAACTAACTTATCTAATCAATTAACTTCGAAAGTTTATATTTTTATGATGGTTTAAATGTAACAACTGATTGACGATAAAGTAAATAGCAAAGTAGTAGGAAATAGATTAATTCAAAGGTCTAGAAGCCTAGGATTGATCTACCCAACTCCTACTCATGTGTTAGAGCAATGCATTAATGGATTTCACTTGTTTCTTCCTATTGAACACTTGCTCTAAATTCACAACTATTCACTCCCGTGTAATAATTGTAACTTTCACTAACGAATTTTCTAATTAATTAATGAAGATACGTAGGACTACAAGTATGGTTCACAATCGGGGTCAATGGTCACAAATCACCTTTTTGACAACCTAAGTAATGCCTTTGTTTTAGGTTGAAATATTGCTAAGTGTTTAACCCTAACTCATGAATCTATCCCTAGATGCACAAGAATAAAGAGCACAATTAAGTGGGAGCTCTACCAATCAACAGCATATAAATCATAAACACTTAGATAGGAAGGTTAACAAGTTTCATACATTAAAGCAATAATTCGTAACACATAAGTATTGGAGTGGTTCAATCAACCCTAGAATAGGTAATTTAGCCACTCATGTTTATCACAACCATGTCAAGATAATTCATGAATGAATAAATTACAAAAAGAAAGAAAGAATTTAAGAAAAACTCTTGGGACGTGTTTTAGGGCTTTTTATACCGTCCCCATAGACCCACACAAATCGGGAATCCAAAATAAAGTCGGAATTGAAACATCAGGATTTTAAGTCTACGGCGCCGCACAGCGCATTGCGCAGTGCGGTGCCGTAGGGTCGATTTACTGAGAGTGCCTTTTTTTCACTTTTGCAGAAATTGGCCTACGGCGGCGCATAGTGCATTGCACGGTGCGTTGCCGTAAGCCAATTTTCCTGAGATTTCAATTTTTCTTTGTTTTTTTCACCACGCCTTGGTTCGCTCAACCCTCGGGCTTCATACTCAGACTTCAAAACCCTTGTTTTCACTAAACTTTGCTCCACGAACACTTCATATCATCAACATAATTCCTACAACATGAAACACACCAAATAAGAGCAATTCCATTCAAATTACAAATAAATATCACAAGTCGAAGCATGAAAACGAGGTGAAAGTGTAGAAATTATTGCAATATCTTGCCTCGTATCAACACCCCACACTTAAATCTTTGCTCGTCCTCGAGCAACTTATAACTTGAACTCAAGACACATCAAAACCACTCGCACAATGACTTGGGTTTATATAGGCACTTAACAAGTTGCATATGCACTCATTATGCTTTATTCACACGAAATCCATGCCAAGAATATTTAAAAACCATCAAGTGTACCAAATCAACCTCCCAATCCTATATCAACTCCAAACTCACTCAATAAGTCATGCAAGTACTCACTCTATTCAAGAGACTAATAAAAGAGCTCGCTTCTTGTAAATCATGTGCCCTCATAATCAAACAAAATATTAGAGCATGAATTCACATAAGAGGATGGTCATGAACAAAAGGTTCACATATAGATGAAATACTCACTCTCAGAAAAGAACTCACATGCAACACAAGATGTACCATAAGCTTTCCCTTAGTGTAGGACTCGACTAATGTCCATCTACTCGGCTAAGATCAATTGGGACTTATTTAGGTTGTAATATAGGCAATGGGACGGGTATGTTATATTTAGGTAATAGTGACTAACCACCCAAAGCAATTTAATACACCACAATTAATTCAAGCATTTTCCTCACAATCAGTCTTTCTTTTACCATCACAGAGTCAACTTTCACCAACTTTTTTCTTTAAGCAAAGGAAGAAGCTAATAACAGGGACTACTTTTTTTTTTTTTCAAATTGGTTTTTTTTTTCATATTTCAATAATTGCACAATATCTGAAGCTTTCGATTTCTTTTTTTTTTTCTTTTTTTTCTAGTAAATCCCTCCAAAGAGCATCTTCCTAAGCACCTTTTGTCTTCCTCCAACAACTACAATTTTCCACTTTATTAACTAGTCTTTAAGGCTCATAACACCACAAGTAAAACTCACAGATATTATAAACAAGAATCCCAATGGCTATCAAAGAAAATGCTACAAGCTCAAAAGGATTAGCTAAGGTCAAATTTCACTGGTAAACATCTAACTCTGAGACTTCAAATAAATTGGCTATGAAAGGAAAGCCTATATCACTTCGTAACCGAGCAAACTTCTCATTTTGCTTTGCACACACACCGGGCAAGTTCTAGACATCAAGTATTAAACACGGAGAAAACAAAATCCTCACTCACACATGGCACATAACCTACTCAAAACGGCTGGATTCACGCTCTTAAACAAAGCAAACACAAGCAAACTCTCAAGCAAATCTAGAGTCAACATCATGATCATAGGCTTCAAATAATACACTCAATGTCTCTCAAGGCAAGTGGATTATGATAGAATATATGCATTAAGTCCACATACTCCAAATTAAGTATCTATATAAAATTAGTCGAAGTGGAGCCAAGACTATCTTATCAGTTCTACACTCTAATCCTAAAAAAAATCTACCTATACCTGGTTCAAACTACTTCCTTTGGAAAAGAACCGATGCACAAAATCAAAGGGGATTATTAATACAAATAAGAAGACTCCCACCCCACACTTAAAATTATGCATTGTCCTCAATGCATTAAAAATAAAACTAAGGGTGATAGAGAAACTCCATGGGGTCCTAAGCCCGAAGAACATCATTGTGAGCTTCCTTAGGGCATGGGGTACTCAGAATTCCCTCAAGCAGGACATCCTCAACCAATTGTACGAGGTTGCAAGCACCCCACACTAGGACTTCAAACCAGTCAAAATCTGCAAAACAAAGAATCTCACCAAGTAATATCCTTCAAAAAATAACATTTTTTTAATATTTTTTTTCATTTTTTTATTTTTTTATACAATCACGGGTTGCCTCCCGAGAAGTGCCTTAGTTATAGTAGTGGCACGACTTCAATCAACTCAACCCACGGCTCATCCAGACTCGCATATACGCACACACGAACAATTCACATCATCACTACGTCCCTTCAGCATTTTTCCAATGTCAACAACTATTTCTTTATCATATAGCTTCAAGGTCATCTTTCCCTTATCAACATTAATCACTGCTCTGCCAGTAGCCAAGAATTGACAGCCTAAGATAATTGGAACATCTTTATCAACGGGGCAGTCAAGAACTACAAAATCTACTGGAAACATGAAACTACCCACATGCACAAGTACATCCTCAACTATTCCAACAGGATGCTTTTGTCTTCTATCTGCCAGCTGGATTCACATTGAAGTCTCTCTCATGCTAGTCAAACCCAACTTATTGTATACTTGCAGCGACATCAGATTATATGATTGCACCAGAATCACACAAGGCCTTACCAATTGTGAGATCACCAATCGAGCACTAGATTGTAAAACTACCAGGATCTTGCTTCTTTTTAGCAACAGGCTTTGTGATGACAACACTACACACCTTATTCAACTCGACTATCTCTACCTCATTAAAGTCAACCTTCTTAGACAAAAGGTCTTTTAATAATTTAGCGTATCCAGGGACCTCTCGCATAACTTCCATGAAAGACATAGTAAGCTTCAATTGTTTCAAGAAATCAAAAAGCTTATTAAATTTCAAACCTTTTTGTTGCTTTTCCAACCTTTGAGGAAAAGGAGGTGGTGGTGTTTTTGCCTTAGAGTGCTGGTCCCTTAACAATTTACTTTGTTCAACCACCCTATCGGATTCTATATTAGGTTCTTTAACAATTACTTTCTCAGTACCAGGGACAGGTTTTGGAGTGATCTCTTTTTTAGCATGATCATTGACAACCAATTTGGTAGAGTCATCAGCAAGCTCAATATTTGGCGTGGTAGGTAGTGCTTCTCTAGCTAATTCTTGCTCCTTGTCTAAGTCTCTTCCATTCCTCAAAGTGACTGACATCAATTGATAAGGATTTGGATCCTTAGGATTCACTAGAGTGTCGCCTGGCAAAGCACCTTGAGGTCTATAATGTAAAGCATGGGACAATTGTCCCAACTTCGTCTCGATACCCTTTATAGCAGTGTCATGTGCTGCAACTTGGTCTTGAAGAGTCATATTAAATCCCATCATAGCCGGCACCATAGTCTTAATCTCAGCTATATCATCCGCCTGCTGCTGAGGTAAAGTTGCTTGTTGTTGCACTGGCCTAAATTGACCCTGTTGATTGTATTATTGGCGTTGTCCATAATTCACGAAGTTCGCATCTTCAGTAGCAGCAAGCAAATCAGCATCAGAAAAATTACCAGGATCGAGGACTTGAGTCTGAGCCCGTGAGTCCACTTGGTTAACAGGTTTCAGCATCTTCTCATTTAGTTGTTTTGACACAACATAAAGTGTAGTCTGCAACTTTGAAATCTATTCTTCCATTGCAGAAGTAGTACCAATAGCTAAAGCCCCCATACCTAGGCTAGCTGATGCATCTCTTCTAAGCCAACCTGAGTTTTGAGCCATCACATCAAACAGGGCCTTCGCTTCAACAAATGTTTTACTCAAAAATGCTCCACCAGCTGTTGCATCCAAAGTGCCCTTAATTTGATCTCCCATAACCATGTAGATCCTTTGCCCCAGCATTTGGTCAGGAATACCATGATGAGGACACTTTCTCAAATAACTTTTAAATCTCTCCCAAGCTTCTGGTAAAGACTCTATCGGGGTCTGCCTGAACATAAGCATCTCATCAACTAGCCTGGCAGTCTTATTAGGAGGAAAGAACTTCTTCATGAAGATTATCACCAAGTCATCCCATGACGTAATAGAATTAACTGACAACGAGTCCCACCAATCACTGGCATCTTCCGTTAGCGAGAACGGGAAAAACATCAATTTCACAACTTCTGCTGGCACCCGAGCCTATTTTTGAGTTTCACAAATTCTTAAAAACTTTTTCGAGTGCTTTTGAGGATCATCAGTAGTTCTACCTGCAAATAAACCAGCATTAGCAAGCAAAGCCACCATCATCTGGGTAATGTAAAAAAATTTTGCCTCGAACATAGGTAGCTGAATAGCAGACGCCAGATTCCCAGCCACAGGTTGCGCGAACGCATCAAGAGCCAAATCTTGAGCCATCCTGAATTCTTCGGGATATGAACTTTCAATTGTAAACACCAAAGAAACGAGATCAAGATGACAAGAGTGAAGTTAATAGAAAACTAAACTAGATATCTTAACAACTAAATAACACCGTGTTCCCCGGCAACAACGCCAAAATTTGATCACGCCCAACTACGCCCTATAAAAGGGACTAAGCGGTCGCAACAAATATAGCTCGGTATTTAAAGTCCTGAGGTCGAATCCCACAGAGAACACTCAAAATCTTATTGCTATTCTAACTAACTTATCTAATCAACTAACTTCGAAAGTTTATATTTTTATGATGGTTTAAATGTAACAACTAATTGACGAAAAAGTAAAAATAGCAAAGTAGTAAGAAATAGATTAATTCAAAGGTCTAGAAGCCTAGGATTGATCTACCCAACTCCTATTCATGTGTTAGAGCAATGCATTAATGGATTCCACTTGCTTCTTCCTATTGAACACTTGCTCCAAATTCACAACAATTCACTCCCGTGTAATAATTGTAACTTTCACTAACTAATTTTTCAATTAATTAATGAAGATACGTAGGACTACAAGTATGGTTCACAATCGGGGTCAATAGTCACAAATCACCTTTTTGACAACCTAAGTAATGCCTTTGTTTTAGGTTGAAATATTGCTAAGTGTTTAACCCTAACTCATGAATCTATCCCTAGATGCACAAGAATAAAGGGCACAATCAAATGGGAGCTCTACCAATTACAAATCATAAATACTTAGATAGGAAGGTTAACAAGATTCATATATTAAAGCAATAATTCGTAACACATAAGTATTGAAGTGGTTCAATCAACCCTAGAATGGGTAATTTATCCATTCATATTTATCACAACCATGTCAAGATAATTCATAAATAAATAAATTACAAAAAGAAAGGATGAATTTAAGAAAAACTCTTGCGTTTTGAAGTCTCCAAAGCTCTAGCCTCCTTTTGCTACTTCCCAGCTCAAAAGATGTGTTTTGGGACGTGTTTTAGGGCTTTTATACCGTCCCTATAGACCCACACAAATCGGGAATCCAGAATAAAGTCGGAACTGAAACGTCGGGATTTTAAGCCTACGGTGTCGTAGGGTCGATTTACTTAGAGTGCCTTTTTTTCACTTTTGCAGAAATTGGCCTACTGCGGCGCATAGTGCATTGCACAGTGCGTTGCTGTAAGCCAATTTTCTTGGGACTTCAATTTTTCTTTTTTTTTTTCTCCACGCCTTGGTTCGCTCGACCCTCGGGCTTTTATTCGGACTTCAAAACCCTTGTTTTCACTTAACTTTGCTCCACGAACACTTCATATCATCAACATAATTCCTACAACGTGAAACACCAAATAAGAGCAATTCCATTCAAATTACAAATAAATATCACAAGTCGAAACATAAAAACGAGGTGAAAGTATAGAAATTATTGCAATATATTGCCTCGTATCAATCACCCATTCCATCCTCCGGGTAAAATACTTAATTAAAGAAGAGATTAAACACCAAGATATGAAATGCAAATCAACATATATTTTTTGTTTGTCTACAGTTATGGTGGTGCTGTTATCCTCTCCTTCGTTCTCCCTCTTTCTATAACAAGTTTGTTTCTCATTTTCTCTCTGAATTTTTGTCTTAATTATTATACTATATCACTTTGGAATTTCTCTTGTATATATATGAATAAATACTATTATATTTTTATTGTTTACAATTATGATTCACTGATTTGTTGAGCCATTGAACTTGAGGATAAGATTAAATTTAATTAAGAAGGGCCATTATGAACCGAAGAGAAAATTGTGTTACTCTAATCAGTTATTCTTATAAGAGATTACCTACTCTCTGTTGATTTGGATTCCCTTTTCTCGTTGGTCATTTTAGATTATATGTAGACATAATTTAACTAAACTCTTTCTCTTGATCCTTTTGTGCACATTTGACCTTTCGTTTACAGTATTTCTTTTCTTTAAAATTTTTATCTTCGAGCCTTGCGGTGAAGCACCTAATTCGGTAAGTACAATAATTAGGCCTTGGATATATGTATACCTTTTTTTTAATCAATGTATAAGAGTACTTGCGAGTTCATTTGACCCTTTTATTTTTTAAGACAACTGAATGATGAGATTAAAACTTGTTGAAAGTGTTGAAACTTGATGAAATTGTTGATACTGTTCTCAAGTGCTTTGACATTCCATGTTCAGCTTGGACAAACTAAGATGTCATTGCTGGTGTACCTCAGATCTCTAGATTTTCGCTGGGTACCTCTGATTATTCTTTTGTTCAAATTCCTACGAAAGAGTAACTCCAAGTTTCTTCATTCACCGGTAACTTATTAGTCAGTTGCTCTAACTACTTGTCGTCTGATTATTCCTTCTATTCCCATTTGCTTTTATCAAGGAAGTTTACAATGTTTCTGGATCCTGTGCTGAAGTTTCCTCAGGTCTTGTGCATTCACAAATATCAAAGATTGTTTATAAGTGATGAAGGTGTCCTTATTGTTACCTTGTTTAAACATTCTGTGTCATTAAAAAGTCAAAGGAGTAGAACTTTCAAACTATCCTTGCTCCTCATAAACACACTCGTTTGAGAGATCTAGTTCTTTGCACAATTAGTCATACTACATGCTGGACATGAAGTTACATGTCATAGGAGTTATTTGAGTGAAGTAATTTATTTGGCAGTTTCTATTTTATTAATTTGGTTGAATGCTTTTAAATTATCTAATGCTTCCCATATCTTTGAGTTTGATGGCAAAAAAATTTTAGTATGACAATTAGCAATCTGTTTAATTTTATCATTTGTCATGTTGCATTCACATACTATTGGTTTCTATTCAATTTTAATTTCTTTTTGGTTATGTAGGAAGGTTCTTGTGGTGCATCTAGAAATGATGGCAAGAAGTCAATTTGATCTTTTTTGGAGTGAATGATGAAGTACAGTTGGACACCCGCGATGTGTATTAGTCATGATACTAGATGAATATATTCAGTATTGTAATACTATTTGATCTATTGGAGTGAATGATTTAGGCAAAGTTCAATGTTATTATGCACCCTCAAGCATTTTGCTTTATAAGTTGATGTCACGAACTTTTTTTCGAAGTTCATTGTAATTAAATTAATTTGATCTTTTGTGGTTTGTTAGTCAATCTAGTGCATTAGATCTTTCTACTCGCGAAATTATCTCAAAATTAATATATAAATGTTTGATAAAGATGTGATTATAACGTATATAATGGTAAAATATATATTTATGCTTTACATCCTAGCTAGTATTACCACCCTTGCAAAGGGTAGCCATAGAGTGTTGGAAAAAGTGTGGTTTGTGTAGTAAGAATGCCACGTTTTAGTACCTTTTTTTAGCCCTACCAGAGGTATTAGACAAGAGAACTATATATCCCCCTACTTGTCTAGAACTACTTTCTATATATATTAACCATAAAGTAGACTACCATTTATGGAACCCTATTAAATTATCTCCTCAAGTCCCATCTCTCTCACACCTTCTTTTTGCAGATGACTTAACCTTTATGGCCAGAGCTAATGTAAAATCTACTATTACTATTAAATCTACTTTAGACTTATTTTGTGTTTTTTCAGGAGAAAAGATCAACACCACTAAATCCAGAATTATTTTCTCTAAGAATATGAGCTCTACTCTTGCTGAACACCTTAGTTCTATCTTATGCATAAAGATTGGTAAAACTTTTGGAAAGTATCTAGGATTCCCTATTTTGAATCATAAACCTAAAGCTAGGGATTACCAATTTAAATAGACAACTTCCAATCAAAACTTTCAAACTGGAAATCAAACTTCCTTAGCACTGCTGGAAGGGCTACTCTGATAAAGTCCACCCTTAATACTCTTCCCAATCATATTATGCAATATCATTTACTACCCTCTAGAATTCACAAGTATATAGATAAAATCCAAAGAACTTTCTTGTGGGGTACTACCAACACTAAAAAGAAACTTCATATGATTTCTTGGGACATGGTTACTAAACCCAAACACCTAGGAGGCCTGGCCATTACTAAAGCTAAAACTAAGAACCTAGCCATTCTCTCAGGTCTAACCTGGAGATTCCTTTCCCACCCTAATTCTCTTTGGGCCAGGACTGTTAGTGGAAAATATAAGGATAAAAGAGCTTCTAGATCTAGCTCTTTTATTTGGGGTAATATCATGAAGGGTTGGAAAATTTGTGATGAAAACTCGCACTGGATCATTGGAGACGGCTCCTTCACTTCATTCTGGAACCATAGCTGGCTTCCATGTAGAACTCCCATTAGAAGACTCATCACTGGCCCTCTCACTTCAAATGAAGCTAGTCTAAGAGTAGCTGACATTCTTCAGGATAATACCTTTGATTTGTCTAAGTTATCATTCCAATTCCCTCACGGCATCAAAAGTTTAATTCTTGATTCTCATCTATCCTTACGTAAAGAGTTAGACTACCCTATTTGGAGGGCCACTAGTAATGGTCTGTTATCTTTTAAATCGACTTACCCCCTAATTGATGATAACAATTCTAATGAGATGGATTTTAATTGGATTTGGAAAATGAATACTATTGGCTTTGTCAACATAATCGTCTTCCTTCAGGACTTTATTTATTTAAAATAGGTATGAATATTGATCCTACTTGTGCAATTTGCAAATGTGAAGACGAATCTCTTTTCCATATTTTTGTAAATTGTTCTATTGCTAAAGTTTTTTGGCAAAGTTGCTCTATTGTTCTTAATATTCCAGACCCAAATAATTGGTTACAGGTTTTTAAAAACTACTCGTATGGCTTTAGTTCTATCCATTATAATTGGTTGGAGTTCCTGGCTTTTGCTCTTTGGAACCTTTGGATAAATAGGAATCATAATAATATAAACAATACGACTAGAAATATTTTGCATGCTACAGTTAGCTATAGGACCTTGGAATACAAATTTCTTGCGTCGAGAGAACCTAGATCTATGCAAAATAAATCCATTAAAGTTGTGTGGCATCCCCCTAAATATGGTTTTATCAAACTTAACATTGATGGTGCTTTTAAATCTCAAAACTTTAAGGCTAGCACTGGGGGTGTCTTTCGTAATAGGAAAGGAGATTGGGTATTAGGTTTTCATAAAAAAGTTAATGGGCTAAATCCTACGCATGTGTAACTCTTAGCACTGTTTCATGGTCTAATCTTAGCCATTGATCAGAATATCTTCAAATTGGAAATAGAGACGGATTCGACAGAAGTGATTAACCTTCTAGATAATTCTAGTATTAATAACTCTTTATCTCTAATTGTTTCGAAATGCAGGTCAATGATGAACCTCCTGCACTCGCCCATAATTAGGCACGCTTTCAGGCAAGGAAACAAGGTTGCACATCTCCTGGTGCAAGGAGCTCCTGATCGGTCCAACACCAAATCTACATTCTACTATGTTGTGCTACCAATTGTTGTCCAACAAGCTTTACAAGAAGACCGTGTGGGCACTACCTCTACCATAAAAATATCGGATAACTCTTTTATTTGCTTATCTAAATTAGGAAATATTAATGTTCTTAATGCTACTACTATTTTTAACCCATGTACTCTTCAGTCTGTGGATCTACCTAATAGCCGCATGAACTCTCTATGTAATCCACCGTGATTTCTATCTATGTAATTTCGCATTTAATAAAAAAAATGTCATGTTTTAGAAGTGTTGCTTTAGGAGCCACGGGTTGAAAGTGTGGCCTATAAGGTAACAAAGACCACGTTTTAAAAAAGTACTTATAGGACGTCAAAAGTGTTGTCGTAGGGGCTATGTGCAAAGCGTGGCCTTTAGTAAGTGAAAAGCATTGCCTTATGGAAAAGGTTACGCCTTATTTGGCCACCCTAAAAAAACGTTGCCTTAGGTTAAAAAGTATGGCCTTTGATCAAAGACCACATTTTTGTATAGTTTAGGCCACATTTTTCAGGCGTGGTAAAAGGCTGAATTTGTTGTAGTGGTCCCTTTGGGTGCTGGCAGCGGTCTACTTTGAGATTAAGTCCTACCCCCACCTATGTTACACCCTGCATATCTAAAGTAGCGTATATCATTTTAATGACATGTTAAACATGATTTAATTAAGTCTAAAGTCATAATATGACTATCTATGACATTTAGATGTTGAATATAAAGTTTGAGACAAATTGGATTTAAGTTACGGAAAATCGATGGAAGAATATCTATGTAACGAGCCGTTTTGACCAATTAAATTCGTAAGCTTTACGGTGTCATTTTGGGACTTATCGTATACCAAATTGAAGGTCTTGAAATGTAGTTTTCAACACTCTTTCCTATTTTCTTTAGAACATCCGGATAAAGAGATACGAGCGTTAGAAGCCGGGCCAGAAGAAGGGACATAAGCGCAAGAGAGGGCTAGAAGTGAAATATTTTGAATATAAAAGGGAAACTTATCTCTTTTCTCCCCATATCCAGAAAAATCACGAGGGAAATAGTCCCTTCATGAGGACGGAAGCCAATATTAGGGTTTTGAAGGCAGAACACCAATCTTAACTCGAAATTGAAGATGGATTGCATCAAAATGCTCTACGCGATTAAGGTAGCGTTATGCTACCTTCAATTTTGTCTATAGCTTGAAGTTTGAGGATGCTTCATAACTAAGTAACTGCCCTATATTTTTTTGAATTTAGCTCAATTAAGCTTGGGGAAGCTTGGCAAGTAAAGGAAACAAGGTTTGAAAGCTAAACTAGTGAGGTATGTAAGGCTAAACCTTTCTTTTGACACTATCTTGTAGCTTTTGAAATTTGTCTTAGCTTCAAACCTGCTAATTCTTGTGGGAAACTTGTATGGAATCAAGGGAACCTTTTATATGCTTAATTTGGTAAACACTAGGTAAAAGATGTCCAAAGCAGCACGAAATGTTGGCTCAAAAATCTGGAAAGTTGCTTTTACCTTCGGACATTTGTTAGTAGTTTGAGCATAACTCTTTATAAAAAAATTGATATTGAGATGATTTAAGATTCCCTGGAATCGTAAGACTTATATCTACATCTTTCCTGAGACTCTAAATTCTATATTTTCCAGTTAGCCCCTGAAAACTATGATGCAATACATGATAGTGGTACTATCCAGAAATTCTGTGCAGCCGTGGAATTGTTTGTCGTCCGATCATTTTGTTTTGTTGTCCATTCAATATTTTATGTAATCCATTGGCCCATGCATATCCTATAGCATCCCTTATGAATTTGTAATCTTATATAGCATGTTTAGGTGCTTAGTTTTATCCTAAATAAACAGTAGAAGCTTTATAAATAATTGGCCAACATTACGTTCATAATTCTATTTTGTCTCTTATTTTGTGGATAGCTGAAGTTCCTCTTGCTCAATGTTATAATTCTGATTTTGGGTATCAATTCCCATGTATATTGTAGTGCTGGTTTTTGTTCTTGCGTATCATCAAGTTTTAAGGGAAACTCTGCCGAAATTTTTATAAAAATTCGAAAAGGACAAATTCGGAGTTCCAGGTTGTGTCTATGATTCCATCTAGGGTTTTTTTATTATTCCTTTGAGTTTATATCTATTGTTTCCACATGTGTTATGCCTCATACATGCTGGACATTGAACACACAGTCCGGTCACATGTGATACTACCCGTCTGAGGGACACTGCCCCTCTGGTTCAGGCGGGAGTTGAAATACCTAGTGTGACCGGGTGTCATTCATAGACTGACCAAAGAGACTAGATAATACTGGCTGGGGGAGACATAGCCCATAACACCTGCCTTCTTTGTTATATATGTGTATATAGCCACAGTATGCACTGCATGACTATACATGAGGCTAGTTCAGATGTCCAGTTACCGGATTTGGGGGGATACAGCCCATAACACCAGACAGGTACCAGTTCTGATAACAATTCAATTCTAGCTCAGTACCAGTTGTCAGTTCTCAGTTATCAGCCACCAGTTCTTAGTGTCAGTATCAGTTCCAATTTCTAGTTACTAGTTATCAGTCATATTACAGTCAGTTATTAGTATAGTTCAGCTCAATCTTCAGTTTCAGATTCAGTTAGACTTCTGTTTATATCTAGATCATTTTCAGTTCTTATTTAAAATTCCCAGCTACATTGATATACTTCAGCACATATTTACATAATTATATTACATCCTTGCAGTTTCATTCGGCTATGATATATTATAATATGCTTATGCCTCACATAGTTTGTACATATCGTACTCATGTCCTTTTCTAGGGCACTGCATTTCATGCCGCGCAGGTACAAATAGATCAGAAATCGGGCCATATCAGTAGGCCATCCACCAGCTATTGGAGTCACTCCGCTTACTCTCGGAGTTACTTATCTTTAAGTATGTGTACAATCAACTAGTTTGGGTATGACGGGGCCCTGTCCCGTCCAGTATTTATTCAATTCAGCACTCCTAGAGGCCTGCAGATATGCACCAGCGCAGGTAGTATCTCTTTATATGTCAGCTTATATTAGCCTTGTCGGCTTTCCAGATTGTACAGTTCTTATCAGCTAGGCTTATGCTTGTTCAGTTTATTAATGATACTCATGGTTTGCGGATTATCAGTAGGTTTAGTGATGATCGACACTTAGTGTCGGTTATCCGTTGCGGCCCTAGGAAGGGTCGTTACAAAAGTGGTATCAGAGCAGTTCAGTCCTAGGGTTTCTATAGGCCGTATCCAGTAAAGTCTCGTTTATGGGTGTGTTGTGCACTACTCTTACAGACAAGAGGCTAAAGGACATTTAGAATTATATCTTTTCCTTCTTTTCTAGATTATGCGATAGATCTATTTAATAAGAATGCAGCCTTCTAATGAAATATTTATACGCAGCAATTCCATCGAAGAGATTCGTAGCTACCCAAAAGAGAAAAGTCGTTGCTGGTTGGGTACTAGCTAAGTACCTTTTGAGTTATATGAGTATGAAGAGTCCAGATATGAGTTTCCGTCTGGAACTTCACAGATTCAGTCTGTTCAGGGAAAGGTTAGGGGTGCTCAAGCCACTGCACCTCTGGCTCCTAAGCACGAAGACATGAGGGAGGTCGTCAGATTGCTAACTAGCATTGTAACTACTGAGGCTAGATGGCAGTATGCAGGCCTTAGAGTGACGATATAGGTTCTAGGATTCGTGATTTCCTCAGATAAGAACTCCCAGTTTTCATGTAATCTAGTGCAGTAAAGGATCCCAGGACTTTCTGGACAGAGTAGCCAGAGCCCTTAGAGTTATGTACGCCACAGATATAAAGTCAGTTGAATGGGAAGCATATAGATTGCAGGCTCTAGTAGCAGGTTGGTATACCACTTGGGAGATGTCTAGGGGAGTAAATGTTGCTCCAGCTACATGGCAGGAGTTCTCAAAAGCATTCCTCCGTTGTTACTTACCTACAGAGATACGTAGAGAATAGTTAGATCAATTCCTAACATTGAAACATGGGTGTGTGAGTGTTGCAGAATACAACCTCGGCTTTAATTCTTTGGCAAGGTTTGCTCCTATTTGTATCAAACATGGAGGACAAGGTACACAGGTATGTAGCAGGACTTGGTCCTCACTTAGTAAGTGAGTGTATGGTTGTATCTATATGGTCGGGTATGGAAATTGTATGATTCAGGCATTTTCCTTAGAACTTGAGGAAAGGAAATAGAAGCAGAGGGCTGACAGAGATAGGAGCTCAAGCAAGAGAGGAAGATTTTAAGGTTTGTTTGGTGAGACATCTAGTGCTAGTAGACTGCAAATGGTAAGGAAACCAGAAGCTAGTACTCTTGTACAATTTCAATGGTCGAGATCTGATCGGCCCCCATAGTCTGGAGAGAGTTATGCATCATAGGCTTTAGGATCCCAGCATCAATATGTTTCTGGTCAGGGTGGTTCACTTTACCCTAGGTGTTCTGATTGTGGTAAAAGCCATTTGGGCCGATGCTAGTTGGATATAGATACATGTTATGTTTGTGGTGAGTTAGGCTATTTTATGAGAAATTTCTCGTCTAGGGGTGGTAGTGGTGCAGCTCAGCCAGTGAGAACAATTGTATATTCTTTAGCACCAGCACACCCTCAGGGAAAAGTTCCTCTGGCACCAGTAGGTCATGGTAGAGGCCGAAGTGGAGCTCTTACAGCAAGCAGTCCTCAGAACCGCACTAATTCTCTTTTTGGTCGACAGGACCAAGAGGCTTCACCAATGTAGTCACAGCTACGGTGACAGTAAATTTTCTCGATGTATATATGTTGATAGATCCTGGTTCTACACTATTATATGTTACTCCCTTGTTTCTACAAAGTTTTGGATAGAACCATAAGCCATTGAACCTTTTGCGGTAGCCACCCCAATTTGTGATTTAGTAGTAGCTAGGCATGTTTATAGAGGTTGCACTATGATGATTGGTGGCCGTAGTACTACAGCTGACTTGATTGAGTTAGAAATAGTTCACTTTGATGTTATATTTTGTATGGATTGGTTATGTTCTTGCTATGCTAATACTGGCTGTAGAGCGACCATGGACATAGAATGTAAAGGTGTTTCTGCATCTCCAAAAGGTAGACTTATTTAATACCTTAAGGCGAGGAAGATGATCACCAAGGGATGCTTATATCATATAGTCCATGTTCGAGGCATAGAGAAGGGAACGCCGATTCTTGAATCAGTTCCAGTAGTGAATTAGTTCCTTGAAGTATTTCTAGATGAGCTTCCAGGTCTTTCTCCAGAGTGGGAAATTGATTTTCCTATCGATATAGTGTTGGGTACGCAACCAATATTTTTTCCTGTAAGATGACACCAACAGAATTAAAGGAACTTAAGGAGCAGTTGAAAGATCTATTAGATAAGGATTTCATTAGACCCAAAACTTTTCCTTGGGGAGCACCAGTCTTATTTGCGAAAAAGAAAGATGGCTCCCTATGTGCGTGCATAGATTGCAAACAGTTGAACAAAATCGCGATCTAGAACAAATATCCCCTTCCCGGAATTAATGACTTGCTTGACCAGCTTCATAGTGCCAAGTGTTTCTCGAAGATAGACTTGAGATCAGGCTACCATTAAGTTAGAGTCAGAGAGTGTGACATACCTAAAATAGTGTTCAGAACCAGGTATGGCCATTACGAATTTCTAGGGATGTTGTTCGAGCTAACTAATGCACCAGTGGTATTTATGGATCTTACGAACATCGTGTTTAGGCCTTATCTGGACCTGTTTGTGATTTCGTATTTATTGATGATAATCTAAAATATTCCAAATCTGAATCAAAACATGCAGACCATCTATGCAAAATGTTGGGTATCCTTCGGTATCAGAAGTTGTATGCCAAATTCTTGAAATACGAATTTTGGTTGAGTTCGGTAGAATTTCTTAGACATATAGTATCATCAGAAAGCATCAAAGTAGATGGTCAGAAAAGAGAAGCAGAAAATATGGACTTTATCACAGGCCTACCTAGTACGCGGAGCATGCATGATTCTATTTGGGTTATAGTTGACAGGCTTACTAAATCATCTCATTTCTTACCTGTTAGAACTACCTACACAACGGAGGATTATGCTAGACTTTATATCAGAGAAATAGTGCGCCTACATGGTATTCCAGTATCTATCATTTCAGACAGGGGCGCACAGTTAACAGGTATATTCTGGCAATCATTCCAGACAGGTTTTGGGATACAGGTGAATCTATGTACAACATTTCATCCCCAGACAGATGGGCAGGCTAAGCAGACCATCCAAATATTAGAAGATATGCTTAGAGCTTGTGTGTTAGATTTTGGAGGCAGTTAGAGGGAACATCTACCATTGATAGAGTTTTGGTACAATAATAGCTATCACTCTGACATACAGATGGCGCCACATAAAGCTTTGTATGGGCGCAAATGCAGCCCAGAGTAGTTGATAAAGTTAAGTTGATCAGGGAAATATTGTCAGCAGCCCAGCACATACAGAAGTCCTATGCAGATAACCAGCGCCGAGATTTAGAATTTCAGATTGGCGATTGGGTATTCCTGAAGGTATCACCTATGAAAGCTGTTATGAGGTTTGGCAAAAAGGGCAAGCATAGCCCTAGATTAATAGGTCCATATCAGATTATCAGACGAGTTGGGCGTGTAGCCTACGAGTCAGACCTTCCAGCAGACCTTCGGGAGGTATATCCAGTATTCCATGTTTCTAAGCTCCAAAAATATGTCGGATATCCTTCCAGAGTTGTACCAATAGATGATGTCCAGATCACAGAGCAGTTGACTTATGAAGAGGTGCCAGTTGCCATTTTAGATAGGCAGATGTGTCGGCTAAGGACGAAAGACAGTCCTTCAGTTAAGATGTTGTGGCAGAGCAATAATGTAGAAGAAATGAGAGCCAAATATCCACATCTCTTCACTAATTCAGGTATGTAACAAATCCTTTCATAGTGCTTCGACATTCTTCATTTAATATTCGAGGATGAATATTTCAAAAGGGGGAGATTATTAAACCCAAAGGCGGATCTAGGATTTCAGGGTCGTGGGTTCACCATGATATTAAATTTTACAAAGACAAAAAAATTATTACTTTTGGGGTTCGAACCCTTGTGCTCAAGGTAAAGAAGTGACCATCCAACTAATGAACCAATTAAGTATTTTAGACTAGGAGTACACACAAATACAATTTGACTAAGTTTTAAAAATATATACATGATAAACTGACTTTTTTCTGCGGACCATGGGTTCACGTGAACTACCCCTAACACCCTAAATCCGCCCCCGATTACACCCCGTATGTCTAAAGTGACTTATTTTATTTTAATAAAATGTTAAGCATGATTTAAGTAAGTCTAAAGTCATAATATGACTATCTATGACGTTTAGATGTTGATTATAAAGTTTGAGACAAATCGGATTTAAGTTACAGAAAATCGATGGAAGAATATCCATGTAACGAGCCGTTTTTGAGCAATTAAATTCATAAGCTTTACGACGTCATTTTGGGAAATATCTTATACCAAATTGAAGGTCTTAAAATGTTGTTTCCAACACTCTTTCCTATTTGCTTTACGACGTCCGGATAAAGAGATATGAGCGCCAAAAGTAAGGCCAGAAGAAGGGAGATAGCGCAAGAGAAGGCGAGAAGTGAAATTTTTTGAATATAAAAGGAAAACATATCTCTTTTCTCCCCATTTCCAGAAAAATCACGAGGGAAACAGTCCCTTCATGAGGGTGGAAGCCATTCATAGAGTTTTGAAGGCAGAACGCCAATCTTAACTCGAAATTGAAGACGGATTGCATCAAAACGCTCTAGGCGATTAAGGTAACGTTATGCTACCTTCAATTTCGTTTATAGCTTGAAGTTTGAGGATACTTCATGACTAACTAACAGCTAAATTTGTTCGAATTTATCTCAATTAATCTTGGGGAAGCTTGGCAAGTAAAGAAAACAAGGTTCGAAAGCTAAACTAGTGAGGTATGTAAGGCTAAACCTTTCTTTCGACAACGCATCTATCTTCTAGCTTTTGAAGTTTAACTTAGCTTCAAACCTGGCGTTTCTTGTGGAAGACTTGTATGGAATTGAGGAAATCTTGTATATGTTTAATTTGGTACAAAAAAAAAATGAGATCAAAGATGTCCAAAGCAGCACAACATGTTGGCTCAAAAATCTGGAAAGTTGTTTTTACCTTCAAACAGTTGTTAGTAGTTTGAGCATAACTCCTTATACGAAATATTTATTTAGATGATTTAAGATTCCCTAGATCCCTAAGGCTTATATATACAACTTTCCTATAGACTCTAAAGTCTAGATTTTCTAGTTAGGCCCTGAAAAACTATGATGCAATACAGGATAGTGGCACTGTCCAATAATTCTATGCAGCCGTGGAATTGTTTGTCGTCCGATCGTTTTGTTTTTGTCCATTCAATATTTTATGTAATCCATTAACCTATGCATATCCTATAACATCCCTTATGAATGTATAAGCTAATATAGCATGTTTAGGTGCTAAGTTTTATCCTAAATCAACAGTAGCAGCTTTATAAAATATTTGGCCGATATTACATTCATAATTCTAATTTGTCTCTTGTTTTGTGGATAGTTGAACTTTCTTTTGCTCAATGTTATCATTTTGGCTAGGTATCCATTCTCGTGTATATTGTAGTGCTGATTTTTTTATTTTGAGTAGCATCCAGTTTTAGGAGAAACTCTGCCGAAATTTCTATAGAAATTCAAAGAGTTGGACAAATTCGGAGTTTCAGGTTGTGTCTATGATTCCATTTAGGATTTTCTTATCATTCCTTTGAGTTCATATCTATTGTTGCCACATATGTTATGCCTCATACATGTTTATGCTTATATTGTGATCATATTATGTGTGATTTGGAGTCCCCTAGAGAGGCTGGTTCAGGTGGGAGTTGTAACAGCTAGTGTGATCGGGTGTCATTCACACACTCTGATTAGAGAGACTATATAATACTGGCTGGGGGGAGACATAGCCCATAACACCCGCCAGATTTGTTATATACACGTATATAGCCACAATATGCACTGCATGAATATACATGAGGCTAGTTCAGATGTTCAGTTACCTGATTTGTGGGGATACAACCCATAACATCAGGCTGGTACCAGTTTAGATAACAGTTCAGTTTTAGCCCAGTACTAGTTATTAGTTCTCAGTTATCAGCCACCAGTTCTTAATGTCAGTATCAGCTTCAGTTTCTAGTTACAAGTTATCAATCATATTACAGTCAGTTATCAGTATAGTTCAGCTCAGTCTTCAGTTTCAAATTCAGTTAGACTTCTATTTATATCTAGATCATTTTTAATTCTTGTTTCAAATTCCCAGCTACATTGCTATACTTCGTCACATATTTACATAATTATATTCCAGCCTTACAGTTTCATTCGTCTATAATATATTATTATATGCTCATGCCTCACATACTTTGTACATATCATACTCACCTCCTTTTTTTGGGCGCTGCATTTCATACCGCGCAGGTACAAATAGATCAGCGATTGGGCCACATCAGTAGGCTATCCACCAGCTATTGGAGTCACTCCGCTTATTCTCGGAGTTACTTATCTTTTGGTATGTGTACAATCAGCTAGTTTGGGTATGACGGGGCCTTGTCCCGTCCAGTACTTGTTCAATTCAGTACTCCTAGAGGCCTGTAGATATGCACCTCTGCAGTTAGTATATCTTTATATTTCAACTTATATTAGCCTTGTCGGCTTTTCAGATTGTACAGTTCTTATTAGCTAGGCCTATGGTCGTTCAGTTTTTTAGTTATACTCATGGTTTGCAAATTATCGGTAGGTTTAGTGATGATCAGAACATAGTGTCAGTTATCCGTTGCGACCCTAGGATAGGGTCGTTACAACACAGGCCTTCCAGCTTCAGCCTTCTCCTCTTTGATGAGCTTGCCTCCTGCAGCTCTAGAGGTTCGTTGTGCTCCTTTCTAGTTTGAGTCCCTTCATCACAAGAGGGCCCCTAGTGACACGACTCGGTCTTCCGGCTAGCCCGTGCAAGCACTTGACATCCTCCTCTAGACCTGTCAGATGAACATTTTTTATGGATTCCAACAACAATCACCAAAAGAAGCTTGAAACGATAAATAAGACGTAGAAAACCATAATTATAATCTTTTATATATAAGCTGTAGAGAAGAAGTTACAGCTATCTACCCAATGTACTAGGTTTAGAGCTATCCGGACTAGACATCTAAGAAAACAAGCGATATAAATACATCTCCTGAAGTGAGAAAAATACAACTGATGTAATAGAATTAAAGTTGGTGGCTATCCTGAATAAAAGCTGGCTCACCCTGACAATTGAAGTCGTCTTCACTCATCAATCACGTGGCAAACTTAATCCTGGAGTGAACCTGTCAAAATAAAATAAATAGACAAAAAATAAATAGAGGGTAAGTCGAAAGGACTCCGTAAGTAGGGGCTGGCTAGTCATATCAAATAAACAGACATACTAGCCAGGGAGATGAGGGGAATCGATAACAACTAGAAGAATATATATACAACAAGAATCATAAGATAGCCAGGAGCAAGAAATCAACAACAATTATTACGCAACAGTAATGATTCCACTACCATAACTACCCAACCAGCTTACTCCTGAAGTCATGCCACTAAGCAACTCTCTCTGCATATTCACGATACTCTAGCGCTCAACTCAATCCTGAGATCATATATATAAAGCAACTAACTGACCCTAAGGCCAACTAACTAGCCGAGGAAAAGAATGCCAGAAACTCAGCCAAGCATACATATCCAGCGTACAATAACATGGACCAAACATTTATTACTCACACATAACAAACACATTGACGACATAGAACTAACAACCAGGTAGTGTGTATCAATCCATGTAACATAAAAGTATGAATGTATTATAACATAATAGGATCAAATGTGCCCAAATACTTTAGTGGAACAAGCACCACCGTGTTCCAGTCAAACTCCATATTGCCTAAACAATAATGCAATTGTATCCATAGTGCATCCCCAACAACACAACTATATCTATAGTGTGTCTATAGTAGCATCAATATATCCATAGTGTGTCTAAAGCAACGCCACTATATCCATAGTGCATCAAGAGTAGGGAAAGCTATATCCATAGTGCCTGTATTCCCACCTCAAACACAATACTTCCACACCCTTTTGACAGTAGCTTAATCAACACGATACCATCCAGCCTATAGAATGAACATATATATATATATATATATATATATATATATATATATATATATATATATATATATATATATATATATATATATATATATAGAAATAGGTTGCACTTCATTCGATACCTATAATCCTTCCCGAACCATTCATACCAAGAGATACTCAATTAATATTAATTATCAACCCTAACCCTTGTGTTCTCTTTATAATCTCAGGTTTATAGTTTTCGAACTGGTATTCATAACGACCATCATTCTCTTGTCCTTATCTTAACCATAAGTACAGTACAGAACATTTAATTACATATATCAAGCAAAACAGAACACTTCGAGTTCACAAGCTGGAGTATAATACTTCTAATTTACAAATTAAATTAGAATTAAAATATAATAACATATTATACAACTAAATACCAAGCCTCGGCATAGTAAATACGCCATATCGGTAGCAACACAGATATAGAGTACGTACGTAGGGCATCCATAAGGGCTCAAGGTCGTCAAAGAAACGATGAAATCACTTAACTTTTAATCCTCGGGCTGGATCAACTTCTGAACGAACTCCTTTCCTTTCTGACGCCTCTTGGAACCACTTTCCTCTAAGTCAAAGAAGAGAAATTGCATATATTAGTTCTCACAAATTGATTCTTTAGCTATTAGCCGAAGATGGAGGAAAATAACGAAAAGGTGTATGGGCTAGGCTTAGTCGGAACACCTACAAATTTTATATTTCTAGACTCTTTATACTCTCACGAGTCTAAATATACTATTGGATCGTCTTCGGGGTTCAATTCGACTCATTTTTCCAAATTTCATAAACTTAGGGTTCTAACCCTAATTTTTCAATTTAATTTTTCTGAAATTCAACTCTCACATCATAGAATTAACACAATTAGAACACATAGGAACGATACCTGGTAATTCTAGACGATTTGGTACCAATAATTTAGCATGGCACCGCTTAAAAATGGTTGCAATTGAGTTCGAAACGAAATGGACCGACTAGAGCCTTTTTGTAAAGAGGTCCTATTGCGATGGTTCTAAATCCATTGCGGTAGGTGGGAAAACTGTAGCTATGGCAAAAGAAAATGCACCAGCAACAGCTGGTGCGACGTTTTGATTTCTCTTCCGAAAACTATCCTAACAAACTCAGAATTCACTTTCGAAAGTTTCCACAGGTCACAAATGACCATAGAAACCTAAAGCAACTTTCGAATTTCGAATCGAAGCTTATTTACTCAAATCGAGCTCGAAAACCTCCTTTAAGCATTACCGACAATCGAAACATAATTCTTCCTCGAAATCTACCAAACGAGGTCCGAACAGATAGGTCTTAATAGACTTACGAAGCTTTAAGACTATCGATACACTAATAAGAGTCCTAAATCTTGAAACAAATGATCGAGGTCATTTCTTTCCCCTCCTTATACGAAATATTTATTTAGATGATTTAAGATTAAAGTTGTTTCTGCGAATAGTTATTCTTTCTTTAGAGTTTGTCAATAATTTGCAAATTTTAAGAACCATTTGTTAAATAATGAGTGCAAACAAACTACAATTAAATTGTACCCTTTTTGAATCATTAATCATTTTAAATAATAATTATTTATTTATTTATTCGTTTTATTATTTATTTAATTATTTCATTAATTATTTATTATTTATTTAAATATTTATTTTATTTATTTAATTATGTAACCCTTTAATTAGTTATTATTCACTTATTTACTTATTTATTATTTATTTACTTAACCTATTTTTCAAAAATTTCAAAATTATTTATTTTATTTTAACTCGTGAAAACCGCTGGATTAACCACTCTTTTGGTGGATTTTTGAAAGTGCTCTAATAATAAAGACCTTCTTTAGAAATTAATTTAACCACTTATGTAGAATCTCTAAAAAAAATATTTCTCTTTTGAAAAGTGAGAAAATTGCACTCATTAATTAACACTTGGTTCCTAATATTTCTAAATTAGGTGGCGACTCCAAAGAAGCCCTTTAGAGTCTCCATAATGTTGAATTTATACCTGGAACTTACCCTTAACCCGGTAATTTAATTTTTAGGGTTCAACAATATTAGAGCGGCAAGAAGCTCATTTTTCATTTACCTGACCATTAGAGCTAGACTACTTTCTGAATCAAGCTAGCCAAAGAATTGAAATAGAAGAAATAGACATTAAATAAGCTTGTGGCACAACATTCATGTCAATTCAACCTTCCAATGAGAAGGAAGGTCCGACAATTTACCAGAAAACAATTTATAACCTAGAGAAGCTCACAAAATAGCATGACTCTATTAGCACCTCAAACTAAAGCGAGACACATAGATCGAATTTTACTTACTAATCACTTTACCGAAAGGAATAATGATTTAGGATGATAATAAATAAGAATCTCATCTTTCTACCAATGTTAAATCCCGAAAGAGAGAAACAAACTGACTTGACACAATGACAAGATATTATAAAATCATGATGCTAAGCAGCCAACATCGATACTTACTTTGGAACCCCTTACACTCAAATCAAATAGACAACACTCAGAGATAAAACATACCCGAAACTCATCCCTCTACCACAACCGATCCTTAACAGAAGCAACATTCCAGAGAAACCACCAACACATATCAGGATAGATGAATGCTAATCAATCGAAGGAATAACATCATACTCATCGATAAAGGAAAGAAGAATTACATGGGTCTACTGCTTCGGATGCCTTGACATTCTGCCTGGCTGACAGTGCATAGAACTACCTCTGCGATTGAGCTAAGGTGCTCTTCTGATAATCATTTCTGGAAGAACCATCTCTTTACGGAAGTAAGGGACAATCTTTCTTGTGATGACCCAAGTCATAACAAAGATACCATCATAAATTATACTGGTGCAGGTGGACATCCTTGCGGCTATAGGAAAGAAACTGAGGCTGATCAAGACAAATTACTGGCGCACTCTGAGAATCACATGCCACAAGCTGAGATAACCTGGCAGGTGACCTCCTACACTAATCAGAACCTCTCTCGCTTTGACTCTTCCTGATCTAACTTATGGTATTCCTCATACCTCCGAAAAATATCAACAACGATATCAAATGGAGTCTCGGCCTCAATCTCTCAAGTCATCTAGGACCTCAAGGAAGGAGAAAGGTCATCAATAAATCTCCGAACCTTCTCGGAAGGCTCAGGAACCAGCTCTGGAGCATATCTGGCCATCTTAGAGAATTCAATCTCATACTATGAAACCGACATGTTGTCCTGTTCAGTTCGCTCAAACTGGCTACGCTTTTCATCTTCCTCGCTGTACAGAAGGAATTTTTCCATGACTTTGCGAGAAAACTCGCATCAACAGCTTAGGCAAGCCTTGCCTAGCCTAGCTAATGAAAGAGCATCCCCCCAATCCAAGGCTGGACCATGAAGCTGAAAAGTAATTTAATCAACACCATACTACTAGAGATAACCAAGAGCCTGAAGGATGCGCTGGCATCGATTTAGAACTTCACGATGATTATCTGATGCATGACCTATGAATATCGAAGGGTTCAGCTTGGTGAAATAATACAACCTCTTCGGACACTCAGACCGGATTGCTACCTGGGTTGGCTGACTAGCCGGAACAGCTTGAAGCACAACACGTACTACCTCTGGAACATGATCACTTGGAGCATCATCCGGAACAGGAACTTGAAACGGCCTCGGTCAGTCGTTTCGGAAGTTAGGACTTCGATTGGCGTGCCGATAATTTTAAAATATTCGTAAAGTCCATTAGGATATGTCTATAAAATTTGAGCTAAATCAGACCTCGTTTGGTACGTATCAGAAGAAGGTTTCAGTTTTTATTGTCGATAAATATTAAAAAGAGATTTTCGAGCTCGGTTTTGGCGAACGAGCTCTGATTCAAAATCTGAAAGCGCCGTTAGGTTCGTATAATTATTTGTGACTTTTATGATTTTTCGAAAGTGAATTTCAAAGTTGTTCGGCTAGTTTCCGCTAAAATGCCGAAAGTTAAATAATTAGACATTTTTCCATTTAAATTCGCATCTTGAGTTTAAGGAACCCGATTTGAGATCCGCCTTAGTGAGTATGCAGCATATATTTTGTATAACTTGTATGCAAAAGTTGGAATTATTTCGAATATCGTAGGGTACCGTTTTAATTTTTGTCAGGAAAACGAAAAGAAAATAAAATAAAAGTAAAAAGGAAAAGAAAGAAAAGGACAAAAAGAGAAAGATTAAAGTTTAAAGGCTAATGGCGGTGGGTTACGTTTCCTAGTAAGATAAAATTAAACAAGGACAGGAACAGAAATGAAAATGTAGAAACATAACAGAGAAACGGATACAGAGAAAATATACCAGAAAATGAGAAAAGAGCCAGAGAAAAGTAGAATTTTTACCCTGAAACATTCAGGTAATGATCTTAATATATTATTTAAGTTTTTTACGTGTGTTTGAATGTATTTTAATGGTAAAAAATTGGGATATTTGACATCGTTTTAATAAGTTCAATTGATATTTTCAAGGGCCAATTGGACCCTGATAATGGAATTGATTATATATTCGTACTCAGTGAGTTATGGGCAACATATAAATATAATTTATTTAGGGTTTGATTATGTGAACTTAAACCCTGTATATAGGTCTGGCCTTCGTATTGCGTATGCGAATAGGGTATTAGGTTCCTAACCGGATTACCCTAAGATGTGGGGAATGAAGCCTTTAGCCTTATTTGATATTGTTTCTGCTTATTGAATACAGCAGGTTCTTTTGGCAGTGAATCCAAAGGATAAATCGGTTGTTAAGTAACTGTGCTAACTTTGTAACAAGGTAAGTGTTTGTATCCATTTCTTTGGAGGCCCTTGGCCTCGTGGATAATCTACCACATGTTCCTTACATGTGTAGCTGCCGATAGGCGTACTCATTATGCCTTAGCTTTGGATTTACGTTGTATATTATATGTTATGCCCTGTTGTTGGTATTGCATTGAGCATGTGAGCATTGCACTCTGGTTTTGAGCATTTCATATACTTCCCGGTAATCGATGAGAATCCCGAGCCGGTGAAGGGTCATTATTGCATATACTTACCGATTGGCGATGAGAGTCCCGCACCGGTGAAGGGTCATTATTGCATATACTTCCCGGTAATCGATGAGAGTCCCGAGCCGGTGAAGGGTCATTATTGCATATACTTCCCAGTTGGTGATAAGAGTCCCGCACCGGTGAAGGGTCATTATTACATATACTTTCCGGTAATTGATGAGAGTCCCGAGCCGGTGAAGGGTCATTATTGCATATACTTCCCGGTTGGCGATGAGAGTACCGCACCGGTGAAGGGTCATTATAGCATATACTTCCCGGTTTGGCAATGAGAGTCCCGAGCCGGTGAAGGAACATCATTGCATATACTTCCCGGTAATCGATGAGAGTCCCGAGCTGGTGAAGGATCGTTATTGCATATATCTCCTGGTAGACGATGAGAGTCCCGCGTCGGGAATAGGTATCAGGCATATGTGACTGCATTGCATCGTACCGCATTCATCCCATCTCATTGCACCGCATACTGACTATTGTGTGTATTGTGTTGTATTTTATGCATGCGGTATGTATACTATGTCGTGGACATATCTCAGTTTGCCTATATATTTCTGGCTCGTATTCTGGGTTGCGGGGATCGGGTTGCACGCCGCAACGGTATAAATATATAGATCGGGTTGCACGTTTGCACGTTGCAATGGTATAAATATATGGATCGGATTGAACACCGCGACGGTATGAATATATGGATCGGGTTGCACGCAGCAACAGGATGAATATATGGATCGGATTGCATGCCGCAACAGGATGTATTTTTGATTGTTGATATGTTCTGGATACCTATATGTTCTGGCTATCTTACTGTCACGATCCAAAATCTGGATCCGTGATGGCACCTAAACGATATTGCCTAGGCGAACCAACAGAAACAAAAATGCGGAAATAAACTGAAAGAAGAGAAACATGATGAAATATATATATATATATATATATATATATATATATATATATAATTGGAATCCAAAAGAAGGTAGACACCCCTGTCTACTATACCCAACAAACACCAATGGAGCATCTATAGAGTGACTCAATCGAAATAAAATACAACAGAAGTGAAGTGGAGTCTATCTCTATACAACACTGGCGGTACGCCACCGTGGACTGTACGGTTGGCTCACCTCAACAAAATAATACAGCAGCCTCGAACGGTCGCTACTGTCTCGATGGCTATCTAGAAGAAGTACCTGCACATGTGGCAGAGTAAGTTATGAGCCGAAGCCCAGTAAGATCACTGACAGGCCCGCTAAATCACCCTTGCGGGACAAGTCGCAAACATGCATCGCAAGCAACTAAGCACGTCGTTTCTACGTAAATAAATAGCGCAGTCGCACATATTCACAATATAATTATCCAAGTATATATATATATATATATATATATATATATATATATATATATATCCATACGTATGTACCTATGTACATACAGATAGCATATGTCACATACACATTAAGTAAGCCAGTAGTCTCAGAATATCATACACAAGTCAAAGAGGATTATGCCCACCCAACGTAAGGCCTAGATCAATCAAACAGTGGTTTGGAGGTCCAATCTCTACTCCCACGCCGACTAACCTAAACCTACGGTAGGCTAGCAACACCGCCAACGGACGTAGGCGACAATACATTCATCACTCAATATCAGCACGCACCCTGTGCGGCTCCGTCTATAGGCCATAACGCCATTGTCAACATAAACAACATACCAGTGACCCGTAGTCACTGTCTCAATCATAAGGAGGTAGACCAATGACCCGTAGTCATTGTCTCATCTCATCTATATACGACCACACCACACCCCCTGTCAAGTGTGTCGTGTCTCAACAATCTAGTGACCACACCACACCCCCTGTCAAGTGTGTCACATCTCAAATATCTAGTGACCACACCACACCCCCTGTCAAGTGTGTCACATCTCAATAATCAAGTGTCCACACCACACCCCCTGTCAAGTGTGACACATCTCATAGTATAGGCGACACCACACCCCCTGTCAAGTGTCCCTCTAACAGTATTAATATCCACGACATTAATAGTAATAACAGAAATAATAACAGAAATATTAATAACGATAATATTACACAGTCACTGTAACCAAGATTGGTTATGCTAGCTCAATGTAAAGCGGAGGTTAACCCGACGACGGTTTGGAGGTACAATCCCTACTCCCGTGTCGTCTAACCAAAGGTTACGAGGAGTCAGCACTACACAACCCGTCATGATAACCATACAAGTACCAAATTCGTACATAAGCCGGCAGAAACCTCGGCAAGACATAATCAATGATATGCCGGCAACATCCTCGGCCATATCCCCAGGTCCTTGCTATCTAATCATGACATAGGAAGCAATCCCACAATATAAGTCATCGCTATCTCAATGTAGCGTCTAGACCGGCACATACCTCGGTCAACTCATGTACTCACTATTTATGATCAAATAATAGTAAGCAATCCCACAATATAATTAATCGCTATCTCAATATAGCGTCTAGACCGGCACATACCTCGGTCAACTCATGTCTTTACTATTCATATTTAATTAATAGTAATATACCTAGCCAACGCTAGTCAATTCATATTTAACACATAGCCCTAAGCTAATCACATAAGAATACCCGAAGCGTACTAGCATGCTGGACGTATCCACAAGCAAAGTAGAGGTCAAGTCTCACTTACCTCGAATTCCGGTTCAAAGCTAGGAAGCAAATCTCCTTTCATGCTTTTCTTGTCCTCGGGGAACTTTCCTCTAAGTCTATCAAGACAATATAGCACTCATTAGTGCTCAATTATAAGCAATTAAGCTTCTAAGCATTTTAGGGTAAAATTACCAAAATACCCTCGGGTGGGACTGAGCCCAAAATTAATAAAATATACATTTCCGGACTCCCCACACTCCCGTGAGTCCAAATATGCAATTAGATTTCTCATACGAGCCTTGCTCGTTGATTTTCCCCAAATCTTAAAATTTAGGATTCTAACTCATTTCCTATTAATCAAGCTTTGATTCTCATGATATATGATATGAAATGAGTTATGGAGGCTTACCTTATGATTATACACGTTTTGAACCTTCCAAAATCGCTTCCAAATCGCCTCCTTTGAATAAAAATTCGGTTTCCCGAAATCTGTCCCGAAATGACCCCTTTTATAGCAGTTTTTACCACTGTAACAGCCTCTGTTCCAATAACCATAACTTTTTATAGGAATGTCCAAATGACCTTAAACTGGTGCCATTAGAACCACAACTCAAAGGGCTACAATTTTCATGTTTTGAGTTTTTCCTAATTCCTTACGTATTGGCCAGAAAAATGCCATATTTCCGGCTGCTCGCAACAGAAACAGTAGCAGAAAACAGCAGAAAAATCCGAACTGTTTTGGGTCCAAACGGGACCCTACGAAGCTCGGAATGACCCCAAATTTTGCACACAAGTCATAAAATACTTGTGTGACATGCTCGTCAAGACGGAACTCAATTCGGACCTCCAGAACTCAAAAAGTGGGTCCAACGGCAAAGGTTCAATTTTCGTCTTTCGCCAAAATAGCGAAATTTAACCAAACGACCTCGGAATCCAATTCCGAAAGTTGCTACAAGTCACAAATGACTATACGAACCTAACGGAACTTTCGGATCTCTCTTCGGAGCTCATTTACTCAAATCGAGCTCGGAAACCACTTTTAACTCTTTTAAACTTCCGAAACGGGGACTTTATCAAAAGTCCTATCAAACGAGGTCCGTTTTCAATTTTGAAGGTTGCTACATATCATAAATGACGAGACGGACCTAACGGTGCGCTCGGATTTTCCATCGGGGTTCGTTTACTCAAAACGACCTATCGAAACCCCAAATTCCTTTCCGGAATTTCATAAACGGATCCTTTTCTCGAAAACCTATCAAACGGACTCCGTTTCGACTCAGATTTCACAGACGGGTCATAAATGACCTAACGGAGCTTTTGGGACTTTCGACACGCAAATCGAGGTCCCGGATCCCGAAACGACTATTTGAGGGTCGTTACACTTACGTTCCTGGTTGTTGGTGAATTTGTCATTCCATACGTGTTTCTAGATATTATCTGGCTCATCCTTTTCATAATTTAAATAAGAGGAATTTGGTTTATCTGTTTCTTTTCTCCCTGGTAAGCTATCCTATTCTTTGAGGTGGCTAGTCTGCCCCACTTATTGAGTCCTTTTGACTCACCCCTGTTTGTTGTTTGTTTCTTGTCTATTTATTTCATTACGGCAGGTTCGCTCCAAGATTGAGTTCGTCACGTTGTTCAGGAGCGAAGACGACTTCAGCTGTCAGGGTGGGCCAGCTTTTATTCCGGATGGCCACCAGTTTTATGTTTATTATTTCAGTTGTATTTTGCTCCCTTCAGGAGGTTTTTGTCTTCTTTTGTACTCTTAGATGTCTAGTCTGGATAGCCCTAAATCTAGTATGTTGAGTAGTTAGCTGTAATTTCTTTCGTACAGCTTAGAGGTATCAGTATGTCTGTATTTTTGTTTTAAGTCCTGTCCTTATTTATGAATTGTTATATTTATTTTCCTAACTTAATTGGTAAGGGTTCGCCCGACGGGTCTAGGGGAGGATGTCGGGTGCCCGCATGGCCTAACCGGATTTTCGGGTCGTGTCAGTTGGTATCAGAGCCCAGTTTATAGTCTATCCAGACAAGACAGTGTTTAGTAGAGTCTTGCTAATGGGTAGGTAGACGTCCGTACTTATCTATGAGAGGCTATGATGGCATTTAGGAAGTTTCACTTCCTTCTTTTCAAATCGTGTGTCGGTCTAGGATGCAAAAGTATTTTCGTTAATTCCTTCGTGGTAATTGTGAACCTCCCTGCGACAAATCACCAAACGATAGGAGTTCAAGACGAAGCAGTCTAGCCTGGGGCTAGCACTGACGAAGATCCGAGAGTTTTTTATCAGGCTGACGATCCAGTGGCGCAAGCCCCATCTGTACGATCTCGCGATGGGAAAGGGAGCAAGGCCTTGTGGTTCCCTTGGCTCTCTATGATGCTTTTACGAGAATCTTGGCGACGCAGATACCGCAAGAATCTATTATTGACTAGGCAGTTTATCAGGTTGCCGCAGATGGAGATGTGCGGTCTTAGAGAGCTCTTATTCCAGTTCCTGATGTTGTCCCAATAAATTATGTTCCAGAGGCAGCATGTGTTGTGCCACCAGTTGTTTTGGCTGGTTAGCCAGCCGAGGTAACAGTTCGGTTCAAGTGCCCAAAGAGGTTGCATTATTTTACGGGGATGAACCTTCCGATAATCTTAAGCCATGCATCGGATAATTCCTGTGTATTTTTTTTTTAAATAAAATGATGTCAGCGTATCCTTCAGGCTCTTGATTGTATCGTGCGGTATGGTGTTGATTATTCTTCTTTCCAGTTTCAGGGGTCCAGCCTTGAATTGGTGGACTGCTCTCTTATTAGCTAACTTGGTTCGATCTTTCTTCTAGATTCGTGGAAAAGTTCCTTTCGAGTAGCGAGCGAGATGAAAAGTGTTGCCAGTTTGAGTGGATTAGACAGGGTAGCCTGTCGGTTAGCCTGTTGATTTTAGAATATGAGATTGAATTCTATAGAATGGCTGAATATGCATTAGAACTAGTCCATGAGCCTTTCGAGAGATTCAAAGATTTATTAATGACCTTTCTCCTTCCTTGAGATCCCATATGGCTCAAAAAATTGAGGTTGGGACTTCATTTGATGTCGTTATTGATATTGCTCAAAGGTATTAGGCATACCATAAGTTAGAGAGGGAAGAGTTAGAACGGGAGAGCAAAAGATCCTGTGGCCCTAGTGGGTAACCATGGTACCTCATTTGGAGGTGAGAGTTCTGATTATTTTGGGAGGTCACCTTCCAAGTTATCTCAGCTTGTGTCACATGATTCTTAGAGTGCGCCAGTAGTTCGCCAGTATCTCGGCAGGTTCGCTCCAGGATTGAGTTCGTCACGTTGTTAAGGAGCGAAGACGACTTCAACTGTTAGGGTGAGCAAGCTTTTATTTCGGATGGCCACCAGTTTTATGTTTATTATTTCAGTTGCATTTTGCTCCCTTCAGGAGGTATTTGTCTTATTCTGTACTCTTAGATGTCTAGTCTGGATAGCCCTAAATCTAGTATATTGAGTAGTTAGCTGTAATTTCTTTTGTACAACTTAGAGGTATCAGTATGTCTGTGTTTTTGTTTTAAGTCCTGTCCTTATTTATGAATTGTTATATTTATTTTCCTAATTTAATTGGTAAGGGTTTGCCCGACGGGTCTAGGGGAGGATGTCGGATGCCCGCATGGCCTAACCGGATTTCAGGTCGTGTCAGAACTAGAGTCCATGCGCCCGAACATCCATATTTTCGGCAACTTGAGAAGCTTCCGAAAGAATTGGAGGTCCTTAGGGTATTTGTGCCGCCAAGAATCTCATAAAAGCATCGTGGAAAACCACAAGGCTCTACTCCCCTCGTCCACAAAGAGCTGGCACAGGTGGGGCCTCTAGAACTGGATCGTTAGCATGATCCGCAACTCTCGGGGCCTAGGCAGCTTTAGACCTAGGTGGGGCAGCTGCCTACTGTGTTCCCGCTCTATGTGGGTTTGCTGCACGTGGGTTCACCACTATTGCAAAGGGATTAACGAAAAAGATTTAACTTTCAACAAGAAGACCGACACACGATTAAGAAAGAAAAAAAGAGAACTTCTTAAATGCCTTCATGCCATGAAGCTTCAGAAAACTCAAAGCTTCATGGCATGCTGTTTAATCGATGAGTTGGTCATGTTGGGTAGTGGGAAGGAATCCTTTGGGCACGCTTTATTTAGATCTGTGAAGTCGATGCACATCCTCCACCTCCCATTCTTCTTGGGGACTACTACTATATTGGATTACCAATTGGGATATTGCGTCTCTCAAATGGAACCGTTGTTTAGTAGCTTCTCGACCTCTTCATGGACCGCCATCCCCTTTTCTCGACTGATCATTCGCTTCTTCTGCTTGACTGGTTTAAAGCTGGGGTCAACGTTCAGGTTATGTTTGATGACGCTAGTCGATATTCCTGGCATGTCGGTATGTGTCTAAACGAAGGTGCCTGACTGAGCACGCAAAAAGTTAGCGTATTCTTGCTTGGCTTCGGCCGAGAGTTTGGTCCCTATATAGAATTTCTTATCTGGAGCCTTCTCGTCGAAGATCAATGGGTCAAGGTCATCAACTGTAGCTTTGGCAGGCTTGTCTTCCTCTTCCAGGTCAGAAGGCACGATGGCCGGCTCTTGAGACCCGGCCGCTTCAAGGACCCCGAACCCGAAAGTTACACTGGTGACCAGATTCGCACTAAGTAGTTTATCTAGCTTCTTCGTCTCAATTTTTCGTCTCCTTTTTTGTGGTGTCTATTACATCAGTTACATAACAGCTCCAGGACAACTTCTGTTCTCCCTGAATTTCTTTCAACCCCAATGAAGTCGGGTATTTGAGGATTTGGTGAAGTGTGGACGGCATCGTGCGTGCTTCGTGAATCCAAGGCCTACAGAGAATAATATTATACGAGAGGTCGCATGTCATTACATAGAAGGACGCCACCTGGGTTGCTCCCGGAAGGTGTACTTGAAGGGATATCTCTCCTACAGACTTCTCACTGGAACTGTTAAAGCTGGTTATGATGCATGGACTGGAAATTACCTGATCTTGTACCTCCATCTGGAATACAACCTACCAGTGAATAATGTTGACCGCGCTGCCAGGATCTACCAACACACGCTTGACTCGAGCATCGTGTACCTGCAAGATGATTACTAAAGCATCATAGCGAGGGTGATGAACTCGCCGCGAATCCTTGTCGTCAAACTCGATTGTTTTGATATGTGGCTTCTTGGCCATCTCCTGGAGAGCGTCGCAGACCATGATTGCTTTGGTCTTGATGCTTCCAATCCCGGGCCCTCCAAAGATGGTATTGACAAACTTTTGGACCGCCAGCTTTGCTCCATGATAAGGCGTAGTACACTGGTAAGACTTTAACCATGACGACAGATAATAGGGTTTTGACCTTAGATAGTTGTTCACAGTTTCAGTCGTATTGACCGAGTTATGAATTATTTATCGGATCTCGTTATCAGTATTTCATACGGCATGACCATCGTTGCTTGACATGATTGCACATTTTCATTCGTAGAATACCTACAATTGTCTGGACCCCATGGTGGGCGCCAAACTATTTATGTCTAAAATTGGTCGCCTAGGTCAAACAATTAATTAAGAATGAGATCACAAGCAATACAATAAATACGAAAAAAAAAAAAGTAAATAAGTAAAAGAAAGAAATAATGAGCAATAAAGGTAAAGTAGTCTTATTCGAATAGCCGGATTCTATGGTAAATCTACAATACTATGTAAGGAGGGGTATTTATAGTAGTAGATACCCTATCCTAATTAAGGTAAAATACAAAGGCTATAAGGCTATGGGCCTACAACTCAAGGTGGTGGTGTATATTAAACCCTAACTAGAAGACTGTAAACCTAAGGCAGCGGGATGTATACCTTTTGTCCTATGCCCGTACCGCCTGAACGGTCGTAACTCGTAGAACATGTGTGTATCCTTTGCGCCCAGTGACTTGTAAAATAAGTCTAGGCTTGCCAGCTGGACTCATATCTCCATAATAGTAGATGACGTATTTTTGTCCACACAGATAGTATATGGGGTTTCTAGGCCATTATCTATATAAAAATAGATTGTTTACTAACTTAACCTTATTAACTATGCTCTGAAAATTTTGATTTGACTATGTTTTGAGAAATATTTATTTAATAATATGCGTAAAATTGAAAAAATATCATCAAATCTCACCTAATTTGGTAAAAGTGACAAGTAAAATTAGGCAATTTTATTTTAATAAAAGTGACAATTAAAAATAGACAGAAAAGTATAATATTTTTCATGCATTTAATCGCATAATATTATTTGGATTCAACGTAATAAAATGGTTAATATGGAAGTTGAGAGTGAAAATAGACGCGAGAGTATACCATTTTTCACTCACTAGTGTAATTATTCATGGAATCCAAACACGCCCGAATCGAATTTGAATGTCCTGAAATAGTTAATATGGAAGTCGGGAAATTGTTTATCGAGAGGGGTGAAACGTTTCCTAAATCAAGTTGTTTATTTATATTTAAATGTCTAGGAACTTTCAGCTCATAGACGGTTAGTACTTTTTCTGGTCCTTTTTAGTTGTAAGAATTTTTATTTATAGACCGTCTAAAATGCTTGTCAATTTAAAATATCAAGATAAAATATATCATTCATGTCCTATAATATCCCTCTAATATTAATTGTTCTTGAAAAATATATGTCACTAATAGGGTAATATTTATAAAATAGATAAAAAGGATAAATTAATAAAAATATAATATTTATTTATAATTTCTTAAAAGGCGTGCAAAGTCAAACTTTACCATTAAAAATGACTGGAAGGAGTACACTTACTATGCCACATCAACATCCAATGGTGGATTTATTAAGTTTTGAAATAGTCTAAGATAGATAGTAAGATCTTTACAAAAGTAGAGTGTGTATCTAAAAATTTGACTCAAGTTCAAGGGGTCCTTTCTTTATTTCATCTTCGCTTACTTTCTTTAATTATATAGAGTAAAGTTTATTCCCAAAATATTGATATAACCATTTATTGTATGAATATATTTAAAATGTTTCTTTATTTATTATGTAAATTATAATCGAATCTTTTATATTCTAATTTTCAAATAAGCTACATGTTTATCTCATTAGATAGACTTAGATAAACCTCATTTGTTTTAGGTGATTTTTAGATATGCAACATGTTTATGCTATTTATGCTGACTTGCTATGCACTTTTTGACAAGTGGATGCTTTTAGACACCTAACAGTCACCTTTCAATCTCAGTTTCACTTCTCACTCCTGTACTAACTCTTATGTTCTTAAAACACAGATCTCAAGTTCGGCACTGGTAATTTTCTTCCTCTCTTATAATTTTGTACCTCGAGCACATTAATCTTGTGTTATAGGTATATCTTATGTTGAAAATTTTCCTAAACATTCCTTTGTATGCCGATGTTAAAATTTTAATCTCATTAAAGAATTTTAGAAATATCAACTTATGCTCACCTCCTCCTTCCATATTTGTTTTCTTAATAGTTACTAGAAAATAGTTACTACAGCTCTGTCTTGTTTCTATTTAAGTAGAAACAGTTTAATTTATTAAAGTGATTTTTAGTCACACAAATTTTTGTTGCTCGACGTTTAAACCACCAATAGAAGACTTGAAACATCTTTAGATTATCAGTGTAGGTGCAGTTGACGTAGTGAACAGGGGAATAAATGAGACTTTCTAGAAAGTGGTGCAAGCTGTGTGTCATAAGGAAAAGTAACTTGATGCCCAATTCAACAAATCATTCACGGTTTCTCTAGAATAACCTCAAAGTGTGCTATATTTACGAAAGTATACTGTAAAGTTTGCACGAAAGTGAAAAAAAGGGCAAATAAGAAAAGTAGGCAAGCAGATATATCGACAAGAAATGCCTGCATCAGCACTTTAAGCCGTTTCTAAGTAGTAGAAATAGAAAAATAGAAATTCTATCCTCGATTTACTAAGGCAAAGAGTACCTCAGATTCTGTTCTGGAGTAATAATTATTTATTTCAAGTCTGTCGTTATGTTGATTATTGGGAAGGTCATAAACCAAAAAAATAATAAAAATAAAGTAGAAGAAAACAAAATAATTCATTAAATGCTTTCACAAATAATTAAGCATACATGCATGGGTGATTCATCTTGTTGCCGGCTTTATAAAGGAGAATTTGCTGAGATTACTAATTACATAGAGGAAAATCTAATATAGGAGCTTCTGAGCAAACCTGAAAATGGAGTATGATATGGGCTGGTTTCTCACAATGTTGATGGTTGGGATTGTTTCCCTCTATGTATTCTTACAGAAAGCAAATGAATGGTTTCTTACGAGAAAGTTAGAAGGGAAACAATTTGCTCTCCCTCCAGGGGACCTTGGCTGGCCTTTCATTGGAAATATGTGGTCTTTTGTCAAAAGTTATAAATATGGTGACCCTGAATATTTCATCTCTTCCTTCGCCAGCAGGTTTAGCTCTTCTTCTTAAACTATTTACATCAATTTTTTTTCGTTAGTAAAATGAGCTCAAATAAAGTGAGATGGAGAATAATAAGGAGTCATATAGTTGATCCAAATTTATTTAAGATTTAAATATAATTATGATGTTGTAGGTAAATTAAGAGCCTGTTTGGCCAAGCTTCTAGAAAGCCAAAAGTGCTTATTTTTCTCTAAAAGTGCTTATTTTGAAATTTCGAGGTGTTTGACCAAGCTTTTAGAAAAAAATAAGTGCTTTTGAGTGGCAGCATAAGCGGTTTTTCTGCTGTTGGGAAAAAGCTGAAAAAAGTAGTTTTTCCCTAAAAGTGCTTTTGAGTAGATGCCGAAGTTGTTTTTAATTTCTGTGATTCCAAAAATATCCTTACCAAAAATACTTATATACTTAATTACCCGTATATACTTTAACCTAATGATTATAATATATAAATAATACATTACTTTTTTAATCACTATTTTTTCTATGTACACCTACATCACTATTGTTACAAACTTT
This sequence comes from Petunia axillaris subsp. axillaris, assembly GCA_029990575.1. Lineage (NCBI taxonomy): Eukaryota > Viridiplantae > Streptophyta > Magnoliopsida > Solanales > Solanaceae > Petunia > Petunia axillaris. The sequence continues at coordinate 47,147,853 of JARKNS010000002.1, read as the reverse complement.
TAATCAAATGATATCTTTTTTTAAGGTATAGATCAAGAATATCCAATTATGAATGCTGTATTTTGGAAAAAATTTACTAAATAAAAAAAATTAAATATAGTGTTTGAGAATAAATATTTAAAATCATTCATCTAGTTAAATAACTGTAAAATGAGTATTTAAATGTCCTTACTCGTAATTTAACACTTAAAAGTACTTTTTCAAAAGCTTGGCCAAACACAAATTACTACTCAGCTGTTGACAGAACTGATTCTCAGATGAGTTGGTCAAACACAAACTGCTTTTCTCCAAAAGTACTTTTACGAAAAATACTTTTGAAAATAAGCACTTCTCAGATAAGCAATTTTTAGAAGATTGGCCAAACAGGCTCTAAGAGTCTGTTTGGCATTGCTGCAAAAAATTGCTTATTTTGAGAAGTACTTTTGGTATAAGTATTTTTTAAAGAAATACTTTCAGATAATAAGCAGTTTGAGTGTCAAATTACGAAAAAGATATCCAAGATCATTTTACATTTAGATTAATAAAAATAATTTTAAATGTTTATCATAAAATATTTTAATAAAAAAATTATTTAATTAAAATATAAAATATAAAGTAAAAGATATAAATTTAAGCTATTGAATAACATAAAATATAGTTAAACCAAAGTGATAACGGAATTAGGAATTTCTAGTAATTACTTACTTTTAAATATGATTCAAAGAATAGGAGATCCTATATACATTAATAGAAATACCTAGAAATAAAAACTAGTTCTAAGAGGGAGCGGATTTGTAAAAGTACGTAGTAGGAAAAAAAAATATAATTTTATTTTGAAAGAAATATGGTTAATTAATGAGGAATAATTTGGTAAATATGAATTTTTGATAAGGATATTTTTGTCTTGAAAAAATTAATAAACCGTTTCTGTTTCTTCCATGAAGCAGGTATTTGTAGTTTTTCCCCAACAGCAGAAAAACTACTTATGCTTCTACTAAAAGTAATTTTTTTTTAAAACAATATATATATTTTTAATTTTGGAGAAGCAATGCCAAACAGACTATAAGTTTTTTAGGATGCTCGAACTTTGAGAAATAAATTGAACTTTTTATCTTATAATGGGTGCACTGACGATTACACCGTGCGTTATGTGGCACGGAATAGTAGGGTTAAATTCCCTGGTTACGTGGGTAATCTGCTAATCTCTATCTATACATTAACTTTTTTTTTTAGGATTAAACTTCCATCGTTCCATTTCATTCGTTTCTTCCATTAGAGATTTAAAGTTCAATGCATTGCTTCATATAATATCAAAAATTCTTCAATGTAAATACAATATTGTTCTATTATTGCTCACACTCTTCGTATCACACCCGCCAATTGCTTTAGATGAGAACAAAAGTCGTTTCTCATGAATATCTTCGTAGAATGGTTTGATATCCAAACTTATGATATAACTAACATGGATATTATCATATACTAACAAAGATATAATATATTTAGTGTGTGAATTTATCTATTTTCGAGGGTTAACAAAACACGAGAATGGAGCTCCGTTTAGGATCCGCTTCGTCTCTTTTACAGAAGTAGTTAGATTTTTGCATTAACATGAAAAAAGCTCCGGACTTTGAAGTCATTTAACCCTTCACCGATGGGCCACTGCTTTACTTCTAAGGTTTTACTCCCGCCGTCCCAAATTAGTTGTCGTTTTAGGAAAGATAGTGTGTCCCAAATTAGTTGACTCTTTAGGATTTCAAGACAAAAATTGTTAGTCTTTTTCAATTATACCCTTAATAATTAAATAAATTCTCAACAAAATTTAATAGTGAAACATTAAATAGGGGTAACATAGTAAAATACACACTCTATTTAATATATCTGTGTGATATTTGACCTTACATCCACAACATAAATTTTCGGCAAATGGTGTTCCCAACTCCTCCCCTAATAGTTATTGTTGCTTTCAATAACGGTAAATTTAATCTGATTCTACTATAATAGGTATGGTCATGGAGGTATGTATAAAACACACATGTTTGGAAAGCCAAGCATCATGCTCACAACAGCAGAGACATGCAAGCAAGTCTTGATGGATGATGATCATTTTTGGGCTACTTTACCAAAATCAGTGCTAGATTTAGTAGCTAAGAGAATATACGAAGGAATTTCAATCCACCAGATTAAACTTCTGAAACGGATAACATTAAGTTCTATAGCTGGTCATGAGGCATTATCACTGTATCTTGAAGATATAAAGGATATTGCTGTTGCTACACTAGATAAAGCAGCAAGCATGAATGAACCAATTGAGTTGCTGATTGAGATGAGAAAATATGCATTACAAGTGATTATGTCTATAATTTTGGGTACTGAAACTGATCAGAAATGGTTTGATACGGTTCACAAAGAGTTTTCTGCACTTTGTGATGGAATTTATGTTCTGCCAGTGAATCTCCCTGGATTTGCTTACCACAAGGCAGCAAAGGTTCGAATGTTCTTCTGTTTGACATTGTCCCTACCATAAATATGTAGAACAAACAGATAATTCGCAGATACTTCCCCACACCATGTAACCCTTTATCCCCACCTCTACTGAACCCTTGAACCCATATTTGGATTACATTGATATTGAAGGAATTTGAATGATGCCAACATAATAAAGCTGAAACTTATTGTTTAATGTGAAAGTAGTATACCAGAAGGACTAGATAGAAATTTAATTCGGAATACCTACAAATTAGAGTAAAAATGGCTCAAAGAAGTGATGAATGCTTACTACGTTTCCGTTTCCCCTTCCAGGCTCGGGACAACTTATGTGAGATATTTCAATTAGTAGTAGATGAAAGGAGGGTCAAGAACGCAAGTGGAAAGTCTAAAGCAAAGAGGAATCTCTTGGATCAATTGTTGGAATGCGAAGATAACGAGGGCAGAAAATTTAGGGATGGTGGGATTGTTAGCATCATAATTCTATATTCATTTGGTGGCTTTATATCGACTGCCATCACTGCAACATTGGCGCTTATCTACCTACAGCAACATCCAGACTTCTTCCAGAAGGCTAAGGTAGAAATTCAATCACCTTTAACTTGATGTTGGTTAGCATGTTGAGATTTTTTTTTAATAGCAGTTATTTTCTCTTTAAAAAAATAAAAAATTAAAGTAGCACAACTGTGGTAGGGGTTTAGGCCATGACCTCTATCTGTATACTAAGATCCAATAAGTGAAACAAAGGAGTAGGGGGGAATGCTTGCCTATCCTTCTACAAAAAGTATACCATTTGCAGATGGCTTTGAGCTTTTTATCCCTCTTAAATAATTCCTACTTCTTCTACGATTTTGGTTCTTTAAAATTGTTTCTAGACTGAAGAAAGCTAGGCATATACAATGAAGTTTCCAAAAACTAGCATTCCTTCTCGGCTATGTGAAAAAAAATATTTCTTGTGTACAACATGAGTTTTCTTCCGGCTAATTCTGAAGTTAGGTACTTGAGCTTGGTCTACTTTAGTTTTCATCTTGTTTCCCCTGGAAGTTCTATGATTGAGCTGTTGATTCCTACTTTTTGCTTCCCATTTTAGCAAGTGCTTCTGCTATTGTGTTGACTCCACTGTTGAAGTTAGTTTTGGAAGTTGACTCACTGTTTGATTGAAAATATCCTAAATGGTAGAAGCAAAGTACCATCGAACTACTCTCACATATTTGAAAAATCAAGCAGCAGATTATGATATTGTGCGCACCATTTAATTTCAAATAGAGCAATTCAGCTTTTGCTTGGTTGTTAATTCAGAAATGTAATCTTTTGGCAAAGGCCAGTAGCATAGATCCATTTCTATTCCTCAAAACCCCTCCAATACCTTCTGTCTGGAGTTCACTGTTACTACTCCCATCAATGTTCAAAGCCATTTCTGTTGGTTTTTCCCGTCAATGTTCAAAACCATTTCTGTAATTAATTTCATCTTTGAGATAAGTTGTGGTTTGTTTCCCTCCAGCTTTGTGCACAAGTTGGGCCATTTCCATGTTTCATTCACTGTTATCCCACACTTAGTCAAGTGTATTTTCAGATGAAATAAAATTAGATCACATATTCTTTCAAAAGAGGGTGCACCTTTCCTAGATCTAGCGGTACATTTAGCTTTCCACACCTCCCAACATAAATATGCATGAGTTAATTGTTATGAAACAATTATTTGTTCTGACCTTTTTCCACGCTTGTATCTTGTATGCAAGTTCTGGGAATCATCTTCATTTTATTGTTGTTACTTGATGAGAAAATCACCAGCTCATCAACATAACTTAATTGATTTATCCTGGGGAAATTTTGTTCAGATTGATGCCGATGTATCCTTTTTTCTCCTGCAACCTGCTTAGAGCTTTTCACAGGAATTCAATAGCTATTATAAAGAGGGAAGGGGATAGTGAATCCCCTTGTTTCAATCCTCTTGTGGAGTGAAAGAAACCTTGTCTAATCTCTTACAATAAAAGTTATGTTGAAGTAGATTGTTTTTAAGTTATGTGCACCACCCTATTTCTATAAATCTAAGAAGTTACGCTCTCCCAGGAGGAACAAGAAAATATTCTTAAGAGAAGATCGTCTGCAGAAACAGGGCTAAGCATGAATGAGATAAGACAAATGAAATACTTGTCCAAGGTAAGTTGAAGACGCCTAAAGGAAGCAGCACATATATTCACCTTAACACTCTTTTTAACCAAATTCTAATGAGACTTTTCTTTTATCCATACTTCTTTGATTTTGTAGGTTATTAATGAAACATTAAGGCTTGTCAACCCCTCATCTATACTTTTCAGAGAAGCTAAAACCACTGTTCACATGAATGGTTAGTAATTCATGTATATCCCCTTTCTCGTGGTTTGATCATCGTCTCTTCCCAACCACAATCCGTTCACCTCTTTCCCGCCATAAATGAATTAATCGGCATGCTGATTCACGACGTTTAATTTTGCACATGTTGTAACTTGTAGGTTATACTATACCTAAAGGATGGAGGGTTTTGACATGGACAAGGAATGTACACATGGATTCTAGCAATTATCCGAACCCTAAGGACTTCAATCCGTCAAGATGGGATGTAAGCTACAAATTGCTAGAGAGCTTCCTCTAAATTTAGTTTTTATATTTCATCTATGTGTTTGGTCTTGGTTAACATGCAAGGCTTTTGCAGGATCATAAAAGAAAGCCCGGGGTTTTTGCTCCCTTTGGAATTGGACACAATATGTGCCCTGGAGCAGAATTGGCAAGGCTTGAAATTTCAGTTCTCCTCCACTGTTTTATTCTTAACTATGGGTAAATTTTCCATAAACCACATAATATTGACAGCTTTAAATCATTCAAAATGAAGAGTAAATGCAGGAATACTATTCCTACTACAAACTAAATGCTTAAATAGTACTACTACTATTATTCTGCCCTAGAAAAACTCAGTTGGATTTTTTATTTGCAGGGTTAAGCTGCTTAATCCTAATAGCAGAGTGCAATATTTTCCTACCATAAAGCCTGCTGACAATTGCCTCGCAAGATTTAAGAAGCTATCAGCAGTAAATGGCAGAACTTAGCTGGTGCCATCTTGTGCAGTTTTAACATTACAAAGGATATGCCAGAATCGGAAAAAGCGATTTTAGTATCTCATTATCTAGTGTGTAATAATGAACTTCACTAAATTTCACTGAACCCCATTCATTTTTTGAATGGGCTAGTGAACTGTAGTAATCTAACCGTTGTTTTGCGTATTTGTGTTCTACATTATGTTATGAAAGTATTTATACATTGGTATTGTTTCGGTTGAACCCCCGAGGGGTTGAAGTGTTTCAAATCAATTTGAAATCAGATTTTTTTGTTGTTGCCAATTACTGATCCAACCGCAATCCTAGATGGCTACTCGCAATCGTGGCTCAGCTTTGGATTTTTTTTCTATATATTAATGAAGACATATCCTTATCCTGATATCAGCAAATTGCCTTTTCATGTAATACCCTTTAACTTTTTAATGTCTCTTGAAGTAGCTATCAATGTTGCTACTTTAGTAGTATATCACTAATAGCTTCGGCAATGGACAGTATATTCTAGGAAAGCAACTAATCTTAGTTTATAGATTCTTTCTAAAAGCAACTAATCTTAGTTTATAGATTCAAGTAGAAAGAGAAAACAACCAAAATTAGTAGTTTAACTTTTATTCAATCGAACTTTTCCTATTTTGGCTTGGATTGAAAATACTGGACAGGAAAAGAAAACAAACTGTCCAGCCTTTCAAGCCCTACTAAGTAAAGGGGATGCATTGTTGGCTGCTTTAACCTCACTTCTGCTCAACATGTCATATTTGGGATTCACTGACAGCCAATTTCAAGTAGATCCTCCCTCCACCTCGCTCCACTTCGTTTCGCTCGTTTTCTCTTTCCTTCTACACTTACCATAAGAGTGTCAAATGTACTTGTGGATAACATGACTCAATAGAGACCACCTCATTCGAGCATGATGGATGGATAACTAGTTAGTACTATGTAGCGAATGATATTAGGAAATTGCAAGTAATAAGACCTTATGCTAATAGCAAATCTCTCCTGCATGTGATTGGATTTCTTTTTGAAGCTTTGTAAAACCTTCATAGGTTTGATATATCATACTCCAGCACGAACAATTTGCTAGTATGAATTACATGTGTCGTTGACATGATATTATTTGGGTCTAGCCCACTATGAACAAAGTGGGAGATGTTAGACATTTTGGTTAAGCAAGGAAAACACCAATGTTACACAATGTGTGGTTGCAAACAATTGATGAGTCTATTTGAACTCAATCCTAATTGCAGGGTCATTATTCTAAAATCATAGTATTTTTTCATTCACTACGTACAAATATTTTTTTGAAATATGTTGAATTGTTCATTATTGTAATTTATATTTTTTTATCCCAATTTATGTGACACTTGTTTTATCACAATTTTTACACGTTTTTTAAGTATTTTGATTTGTTAATTTTTTATTGTGACCAATAGTACTTTATGTAATTTCATTGAGGGCAAAACACACTCAATGAAAGGGGTAATATGGAATGTCAGGGGCATTAATAGGCCCTTCAAACGAAAGGAGCTGAGGGAATACCTGAAAGCTCATAGAATAAATTTTGCAGGCATATTAGAAACCAGAGTAAAAGAAAATAAGCATCAAAAAATTGTGAAGAAGATAGTTGGAGGATGGAGTGTTGCACCCAATTACACTCATGCAGTAAATGGGAGAATATGGATACTATGGAAAGGTGCAGAAATAAATGTTACAATCCTTGAAACTCATGACCAGTACATACACTGCAAAGTGACTGACAGGTTCTCTGACCTTAGCTGCCTACTGACGGTTGTATATGGGAAGAATACTATAGATGATAGAAGAGGCTTATGGGAAGGCATTCAAAGAATTTGAGCTATAATGAATGAACCATGGTGATTGTTTGGTGATTTCAACTGCCCCTTGAACCACGAAGACAGGGTAGGTGGACAAGAAGTATCTGAGTATGAGACTAGGTAATTTCAGCAGTTGATAGATATCCTCAATTTGACACATATGAAAGCTGCTGGACGATTCTACACTTGGACAAATTCTCACATCTGGAGCAGAATAGACAGAGCTTTATGCAATGATCAGTGGGTGATTGACTATGGTACCATTACAGCTCACTTTATAGAGAATGCATTCTCTGACCATTCTCCTATCCATATTGAACATGATGATACTACCAGGAGAGTCAAGAGGCCATTTAGATTCATTAATGTGCTAGCTGAGAATGACAAATTCTTACCAATAGTGGCAGACATATGGAAAAGAAAGATTCAGGGCACTTGCATGTACACAATCTAGCAGAAGTTGCAACTTTGCAAAGCTCCACTAAAGGCTGAGTTGGGCAGTGTTGACAAAAGGGTGGAAGAGGCAAGAGAAAACCTATTATGCATCCATAGAAGCCTTACCCACCTGATTGAACAAGAACTGAATGACAAAGAGAAGATAGCTATGGCAGAGCTGAATAAATGGGTTGATATACAGGAGAAAATATTGAAACAGAAGTCCAAAGCACACTGGATAACTACAGGAGATGGGAACAACAAATATTTCTTTGCTTGAATGAAGGCTAGGACTAGCTCAAATGCTATATCAGTACTAAAAAATGAGTCAGGCCAGTATCTGCAAAAACAGGCAGATATAGCAACTGAAATACTTCAGTTCTATAAAAGCCTGTTAAGTTGCTCTAATGATAAGACCCCATGCATTGACTTAAACATTATGAAAAAGGGGCCTAGTCTGACTGTGCAACAACAGAGGAAGATGTGTGAAGTGATCACTCGGAAGGAAGTCAAAGAAGCCCTATTTGCTATTGATGACAACAAAGCTCCAGGTATTGATGGGTATAACTCCTTATTCTTTAAGAAGTCCTGGGAAATAGTAAAAGAAGATGTATGTAAAGCAGTTCAGGAATTCTTTAGAAAAGGAAAAATGCTGAGAAGTGTCAACAACACAGTGGTAACCCTTGTGCCAAAGAACTCCCACCCAGACTCAGTTAAAGACTTCAAACCAATAGCTTGCTGCACTAAATATACAAAATTATCTCCAAGATATTGTCAGAGAGAATAAAAGGGGTACTAGATGGACTTGTGAGTCAAAGTCAGTCAGCTTTCATCCCTGGAAGACTCATATCTGACAATATTGTGTTAAGTCATGAACTGGTTAAGGGGTATACTAGGAAGCACATCTCCCCAAGATGCATGATAAAAGTGGATCTCCAAAAGGCATACGATTCTGTAGAATAGTGTTTTGTAGAACAAATGCTGAAAGGCCTGGGGTTTCCTAGTCAGATGGTGAAGTGGATAATGACCTGCATTAGTACTGTTAGCTACACCTGCATTAGTACTGTTAGCTACATCCGGCCCCATTCGGGTGCGGGGGCGAGCCATTGCCCCTCACTGGAGGAGGTTGCAGTATTCGAAATTCCTTCGAGTCCTGCCCCTGAGGAGGCCCGGAAATTCAGTCAAACTGAAGTGGCAAGTCAGCTTGCGCTGAGGGAGCTGGAATCTTGCGAAGAGATTCTAAAGCGAATTCTTGCTTTTCCTAGAATTCGATAGAGGATTAACAGATACTATGCAAGCAAAAAGGGGGTTGAGGCAAGGGGATCCCATATCCTCATACATCTTTGTGATGCTTATGGAGTACTTGAATAGATGTTTGGCTTCCTTGAGAGATATCCCAGATTTTAATTATCACCCAAGATGCCAGAAGCTGGGAATTACCCACTTATGTTTTGCAGATGATCTCCTCATATTTGCAGGGGGGGACCTGAAATCTATACAACTCCTAAAAGCCAAATTCTCTCTATTCTCTGAAGCCTCAGGACTGAAAGCTAACTTAAACAAGAGTGAGGTGCACTTTGGGGGAGTGGATACTGACACTAGGCAAAATATCCTGGACTGCTTAGGTTATAAGATAGGGGAACTTCCCTTCAAATACCTAGGAGTCCCACTGTCTGCTAAAAGACTCAGTGTAGCTCAATGTAAACCACTGGTGGACAAGATCACGGCCAGGATAACTTCATGGATGGCAAGGGGCGTATCCTATGCTGGAAGGGTGCAACTAATTCGTGTTGTATTGTTTGGAATTCAAGCTTATTGGTCACAATTGTTTCTGCTACCACAAAAAGTGATCAAGCTCATAGAAGCAGTATGCAGGAGCTACTTATGGACAGGTGGAGCCACTATATCCAAAAGGGCCTTAATTGCTTGGGAAAAGATTTGTTTACCTAAAGGAGCAGGAGGGCTAAACATTATGAACCTAAGGGTGTGGAATCAAGCAGCAATTTGCAAGCTGCTATGGGCCTTAAGTCAGAGAAAAGAAAAGTTGTGGATCACTTGGGTACACACTTACTATATCAAGGGGAAAGATATCCTAACTATGAATGTGCCAAAGCAAGCTTCTTGGATGATTAGGAAGATATTAAACATGAGGAAATACTGGCACCATGTACAGAGCTTCCAGAATCTCAATAGAAGAGAGGAGATATGCATCAGAAACATATATAAGAAGCTAAGGGGTGAAGTGCAAAATGTCCAGTGGAGGGGCTTGGTATGTCACAATGCTGCGCAGCCAAAGCACATTTTTGTCCTATGGATGGCTCTACATGGTAGGCTGAGAACACAAGAGCAGTTAATAAAATGGGGCATCCCAGTGAGTGGGACCTGTATACTCTGTCAGCAGCACTTAGAAACATTAGACCATCTCTACTTTGAGTGCTCTTTCTCCAGGAAAGTGTGGCAAGGAGTATTGAATTGGATGAAAATTCAAAGAAATATTTTGGTGTGGGAAATGGAATGGAACTGGGTCCAAAAGGCATCACGAGGAAATAAACCACAGGGGATTCTACTGAAAGCAAGCTTTGCTGCTATGGTATATGAAATATGGATAGAGAGGAATAATAGGCTCCACTAAAGCAAGGCAAGAAAATTGACTGTTTTCTGCATGAAGTGAAGACAAGGCTGTGCATCCGAGTACGAGGGAATAGAAAGCTTGCTGATCATACATGTTCTTTATAGAGATTGTACTTATGATATGAGGAAGAGTAGGCAGTACAAGGTAGTTAATTAGATTCATTCTGGGATCTGTACTTTGAGATGGGTTACGCCAGGTTTGGGCAAACCAAGATATGTAAAGAATACTTGGTCAAAATAAAAAAATTTAACTTAGGAAATTCGAATTGTCTTACATAAACTAAGACGGAAGTAGTAATGCTTTTGTATTCTATCATATCATCATATTTTACTATAAAAAAGCATCAACTCCCAAACTTAAAAAGTGAACCATTTTCATTCGTTGAATTCCAAACTAGACAAAATCTATACGTGGCAGCTCCATATTGCAAAGGTTGCAACTCTTAGTTGAATCGACATATATCATGTGAATGGATTTAAAATTGTTAGTTTATACATACGGGTGGGTTGTCCCTCAAATTGAAAGTGCAAGCCAAAAGTAGATTGAAGGAAAAAAAAGACAATTAGAAAGAAGAGAGAGCAATACCATTCACTTACCATCTTCTGACTTAATTTGCCTTCTCTTTGAAACGTGTTTGTTAGAACTAATCTTTACTGTGTTTCGCCTGCAAATTTCCTTAATCTAATTTGTCTGTGATATAATTATATATATATATATATATATATATATATATATATATAAATTTTATTTCAAAAAAAAATTAAAAATTCTATACTCATGGTCAAAATAAAAAAATTTAACTTAGGAAATTCGAATTGTCTTACATAAACTAGGACGGAAGTAGTAATGCTTTTGTATTCTATCATATCATCATCTTTTACTATAAAAAAGCATCAACTCCCAAACTTAAAAAGTGAACCATTTTCATTCGTTGAATTCCAAACTAGACAAAATCTATACGTGGCAGCTCCATATTGCAAAGGTTGCAACTCTTAGTTGAATCGACATATATCATGTGAATGGATTTAAATTTGTTAGTTTATACATACGGGTGGGTTGTCCCTCAAATTGAAAGTGCAAGCCAAAAGTAGATTGAAGGGAAAAAAAGACAATTAGAAAGAAGAGAGAGCAATACCATTCACTTACCATCTTCTGACTTAATTTGCCTTCTCTTTGAAACGTGTTTGTTAGAACTAATCTTTACTGTGTTTCGCCTGCAAATTTCCTTAATCTAATTTGTCTGTGGTATAATTTTACTTGCTCCAATCTTTGTGTTCAGTCTCGAATTTAGTCCTAGAATATTACAACATGTAGATCAGCACCTCTGCAAAGTGATCTCTGAGTTTCTTTCATAATTTCATAATATTCCGGGTATGAAATCTTATTCATGGTAAAAAAAAATTGTCATATTTGTTATAGAAGCAATCTGCATACTTTATTCAATATCCGAATGCTATCTCTAGCATCTATACCTATCTATATCTGTATATATAAAAAAACAAAAAACGCTTAGGACAAAATGTAGGATAGGACATTAGGACAACAATTATAATGACACTAAATTCAAATCTACTCCATTATCTTAACTAACCATTTAATTTGTTTGATTTGAATGGAAATATTATTATTTATATTAAAAGATGAAGATTGTTTAAAATTTGAATCTTCCGCGATCCTATCTTTAACTAATTGATAAAATAAAGATAAAATTTAGCTAAGATTTTAATATGTATATTATCTTTATCAACGCAAACATATTCACAAGCCCTACGGTTATAATTGGTGGTTAACAGAGATCTATCTTATCAAGATAAATAAGGAACACTATGATTGTTAATTCTTCATCGTTAATTTTTTTTTTTAATTTGCTTTTGAATATATTTGAGTTGATTCAAATCCTTATCTTATCAGATATTCATTGTTGTTTTTGAAAAAAAAAAAAAAAGGAAAGAACTATTGCTAACAACTTATCAACAAGTATGATTTTTGAATTTGAGTTGAACAAAGTTCCAACATCTTAAGAGTCCTAACCTCTTATATATACCTCTTCAATGACACAAATCAATGTTTGATTTTCTTCTCCTCATTTATCGTTGAACATTATAGTTCATTCATGCTAATGATGAAGAGCTACTATTATTTTCAGTGAATGAAGAGCTTTATTTTTATTTTGCAAATAGTACATTGGAAGCATTGCTCATGTAAAAATTTATATTTTTTATATGGTTTGTTTCTGATATATAACTTTCATGCATCTAAAAGTATTATTAACTCATTCATAAATCATAACTTACAAGCAATATGATATTTTTTTTACTTTAGGTTGATCCTGATCCCATTGTACCTTTTTTTTGTAATTACAGGTGATATATTAATTCTTCTGCAATTAGGTTTGCATTGGGGTGAACAACGCACAACAATAAGCTCGCAGTAGCAAGGGTAAGCAATGTGAATGTTGTACATATATAGGTTGGTTGATTTGGAACATAATGGAGTAACTACATATAATGGAGAAGTCCAGAAAGGAAGATTGTGCAAGTATTTCACTCTTAAATATACAAGTCTTATTGGTTGCTCATTTAAGAGGGTACTTTTGCATAAGATAAAGAAACCCCATTTTCTTTGAAGATAATGAAATCAGTAAAACCTACTAACCCAAAATGTATTTGAAGATAACGAAAGATGATCAATATAGTTTGAATGTAAGTTGTGGGAAATACAATGTATACTTTTACATGTTTATATTTGATGACAAGATTTTGTAATAGTTCACTATTATCTTTTAATCCAAAATGTTAGATTCATGAAAAGTTTGGATGTAAGTTATGTACAGTACATCAAATACTTTCACAAGTACATATTTAATTTGTTGATAAAGCCTTAATACTTCTCTACTTATTATTTTTTGATAATCTACTCGATCTATTATCTTCTACCGTAGAGCTTTTGTTGCAAGTCTAGAAGAAAATTTTAAGAATTTATGAACATTTAATTGAACTTATTTAGCATGGAGATCAAGGTTTGACAGAATGAAGAATAATATATGACACTCTTCTTTGATGAATCAGTCTATTATTGAAATTCATCATTGTATTTATTAATTACTGCAGTTATATTTTATGTGTTGCTAATTACATGCATGTGAGAATTTTGTAGTAACTGTAAAACCGAATATACCAAGAAACCGAACACGTAAAACGGAACACACTCACACGAGAGGAATAAGATTTGGGTAAAAACTCTTGCTTTCATTGATGAAGGGAGTCCCCTATTTATACAAGAGAAAACCTAGAGAAAACCTAAACCTAACTTAGGGACCAAGTAAACTGAACGGGCTTGGTCCAATATACAATTTACATAGCTAATATATTTACATATCTAACTTATTCACAATATAACCTTCATTACACCCCCCCCCCCAAATTGGAGCGTGAGAGTTCCTTATGCCCAACTTGTTAAGGAAATACTCGAACTGGGCACGTCCCAGCGCCTTCGTAAAAATATCAGCAAGTTGTGTGGTCGTAGGCACATAGCTGGGACGAATAATTCCTCCAATAATTTCATTCCGAACAAAGTGACAGTCGACTTCAATGTGTTTAGTGCGTTCGTGAAAGACAGGATTCCGAGCAATATGTAATGCTGCTTGACTGTCATACTTCAAATTCATCGGAGAAGTGTGATCGATTCTAAGGTTCCATAATATCCCTTTCAACCACTTCAATTCACACACAGTCATCGCCATCGATCGATACTCTGCCTCGGCAGAGGACCTCGACACGATCTGTTGCTTCTTCGTTCGCCAAGATATCGGTGAGTCCCCCAACGACACATACCAACCTGTTAACGATCGACGCGTCAACGGAAAACCTGCCCAATCGGAGTCACACCACCCGTGCAATCTCAGATCACACTGAGAATTTAATACGATGCCTTATCCCGGACAGCCTTTCAAATATCGAACAACCCTAAGTGCCGCTTCCATATGCTCAATACGGGGACTCTGCATGAATTGCGACAATACATGCACACTATAGGACAAATCCGGTCGTGTAAAACACAAGTAAATCAATCTTCAAACCAGTCGCCGATAGCGTTCAAGATCTTTGACAAAACGACCAGTCGCAAGTGCCAAGCGATAGTTTTGTTCTATCGGTGTACCAATCGATTTTGCCCCTAACAAGCCTGCTTCCGATATGATATCCAGTGCATACTTCCTCTTACACAAGAAGATTCCCTTTGGAGCCGTTGACACTTCAACTCCCAAGAAGTATTTCTAGGCACCTAAATCCTTCATATGGAAACATTTCGAGAGATACAACTTAAAAATCCGAATTGCCTTCGAATCATTACCAGATATGATTAGATCATCCACATAAACAAGCACATTCAAATGCACATTTCCCTTCTTCATCGTAAATAATGAGTAATATGAATATGATTTTTGAAACCCATATTGCTTAAGGGCAGCAGACAACTTCGCAAACCAACACCTGGGAGCTTGTTTTAAACCATACAATGATTTTCGAAGGTGACACACAGTTCCTCTCCCAGTCATGCGATGTCCCGGAGGCAATTTCATATATACTTCTTCGTGAAGATCACCATGCAAAAATGCATTGTGCACGTCCATCTGATGCAATTCCCAATTTTTGGCAGCTGCTACGGCCAGAAAAACTCGGACAGTCACCATCTTTGCAACCGGTACAAATGTCTCCGTGTAATCAACTCCTTCGATTTGATGATTCCCAAAAATCTTCAGTCTTGCTTTGTACCTTTCAATAGTTTCATCCGAGTTGTACTTTATCTTATATACACATCGGCATCCGAGGGCCTTCTTCCCCGTAGGTAAGCAAACTATCTCCCAAGTTTTGTTCGCTTCCAATGCCTTCAATTCTTCCTCCGTGGCTAGATGTTCTTCATTTTTCATTTTTCACCGCCTCCGAATAGGAGGTAGGCTCATGTCCTTGCGTTATAGCTGCAAGAAAACTCACATGTTTCGAAGAGAAATTATCACAATTGACATAGTGTGCTAGAGGATTGCAAGTGCAACCGTTAGATTGCAAGTGCAGTTTCTACACGAACAAGTTGGAAACTTATCACAATTTCCTAGTTCTTCCCACAACATATCCAGTTTTCCATAGTAAGCAGCAATAGTTAATCCCTTTTGCTTACAACCGGCCAAAGTCGCTTTCAATTCCTGAATCCGAGGTCCATTTCCCACGGAGAAATATTCTCGAATACTCTCCCACAGATCTTTCGCCACTTCCATGTGCGATATGGTGGTCCGAAGAGTAGGCTCGATTGAACTCCTAATCCATGACACCATAAGAGAATTGATAGTCCACCAGTCCTCATAATCGATCGACTTTTCATCGGGCATCTTGATCGATCCGTCAACAAAACCAAACTTCTTCCTTGCACGCAACGCCGTTCTAACCGACCGTGCTCATTCCTCATAGTTTTCACTGGTCAACTAGACCTGTGTGATAATCAAACCAGGATTATCATTCGAGGTGATACCGTACGGAGAGATTGTCTTCCGTATGACTGCAGCATCACCTTTTGGAGCCTCCATTACTTTTCTACTTGAAGAGTTTCACGATGGCTCTGATACCATGTAAAACTGAACACACCAAGAAACCGAACACGTAAAATCGAACACACTCACACGAGAGGAATAAGATTTGGGTGAAAACTCTTGCTTTCATTGATGAAGGGAGTCCCCTATTTATACAAGAGAAAACCTAAATCTAACTTAGGGACCAAGTAAACTGAACGGGCTTGGCCCAATATACAATTTACATAATTAACATATTTACATATCTAACCTATTCACAATATAACCTTCATTACGAGTATTTTGTAAAACGAAGATAGAATGTTATAAGCAAATCACCATCTTCATTATGGTAAAAATTTTAATTCAACTCTAACTTTGCTATGCTTTCTTTTAATGAATATTGATTCCAATTATTATATTGAGGATACTAAAGTGTGTTTTGGGTAATTTAAAGCAAAGGAAACATAATCACATGATGTTGTTCGAACCTTTATTATGATCCTATTCAGATGATAGTATCCAAATTCTCTAAGAATATTTTTATCGATGCAACTTAGTAAATACTTAGGAGCTAGCATTTAAAGTTTGATGTTCCATTTATTATTTTGTAAGATTGCTTTGTGCTCATGAATATATATATATATATATATATATATATATATAGTTGTAGAATAAGAGAAAAAAATAGAAAGAAAAGAGGAAAATCAAGTGCATTCTTAAAGGATTACAAGAATAAAAAAGAGTAACTAAGGGAAAATCATAAGTAGAAGAATAAGAGCAAATGATACAGTGATAATTTAATATATTTTATAATTTTAAGAAATAGAGATTATAGATATGAGAAACTGAACAATTGAACACTGTAAATACTTAAACACATGAGGTGTTTACACCAAACTATATTGATTACTATGATTAAGTGATTTAGTAGTTTAAAAATGTGCATTAATTAAAAATGTTTAGATAATGGAACTTTACACTTAGCATGAATCCATAGTGTTTGATCTAAACACTTGGTATGCCATTGAAAACTTAGTAGGTAGGCGAATAGTTGAGTTTTAAGGTTCAATCATGATCACATTGCATAATTATTAACTTTATATATAAATTTGGTGTGATTAATTTCTTTTGATATTCTCCGCGCATCGCACGGGTACTATACTAGTATTATTAAAAACAAAGAACGTTTAGGACAAAATATTGAATAGGACATTAGGACGACAATTGTAATGACACTAAATTTAAATTCAAATTAAAAGATAAGTGTTTAATATAATATTATTAGTTTTTAATCTTTAATTTGAATTTTATATTACCTATGTTTACTAATCTAAAAGATTCAAAGATAAATATGAAAGTCTAATTACGGGTACTATCAAAACAAATGAAAAAAGAAACAAAAGAAAATATAAAACCAATGCATTACTAAAAGGAGGATATAAAAAGAAAAGGATAAGAAATAAAAGGAAGCAAGATAAACATGAATCTGCAAAATCATTTGCTTATCTGTATAAAAGAAAAGAAAAATTTTAAAAATGGAAGCCAATAAGATTAGGAGTCTTTAATAAAATTTGAAAAGAGCAAATGATAAGTACAATTTTAAACAATCAGCTATGATAAGGAGTATTTGCAACTTGAAAAGACAGCATCTCTTATTTGAATTGAAAGAAAATTTTAAATTAAAAGATTAAACTTTTGAATTTGATTTGAAAGATAAAGATAAAATTTGATCTCACTCTCTTATTTTCCTATTTAATCTCCTCAAATTCAAAATAGTGTCAATATTCACAAAATTCACTGTTTTTATTATTTTATGAAACTATTTGAGTTTTTCCGCTTAAAATTCTTTTATCCTTCTTTCTCTTAAGTTAGACCTTTTTTTCACACATGTACATGTTCGCATTTTTTTTGTAAAATTTCGACTAATATTTGTTTACATTATGTTTATTTGTGGACAGAAATATTGTTGCTTGAAAATTCAATATTGTTATGTCATTACTTCTGCAGTGTATTCTCGCCAGATAAAGTCTATCAATTTTCTGATGTAGCTATATTTTTCATGTTTCGACATGTTGAAAAAACTATTGAGATAAGATATTTCAAGGTCAAGCAGCTAATATACTTCACTGGAATTTTTTTTAATTGTTGATTTGATCTATGTGATAGAGGAGAGTTAAATCTT
This sequence comes from Petunia axillaris subsp. axillaris, assembly GCA_029990575.1. NCBI lineage: Eukaryota > Viridiplantae > Streptophyta > Magnoliopsida > Solanales > Solanaceae > Petunia > Petunia axillaris. Next base: position 47,129,660 of record JARKNS010000002.1, on the reverse strand, counting down.
TTGTCATGGATTAAAAATACACCTCTCCTTTGTGGAAACAATGGTATTAGGAAGAGAACTTGAGGTATGTGTCATGGTGAATACAACACTTAAGTTGTTTGTTTGGTATCTCATCTCTTTCGGTATCCAAACTTTTTCTCATTCATTGTAATCTCATTTCCTCTTAGTTTTGTTTAAAGGTTTAGTTTCCTTATGTCATTCAATAAAGTCGATTATGTATGAATTTGTTCATTGATAATTTAAGTGCTACTTTAAAACATTTTTTTTAGATTTAGTATGTTTATATCTTTTTTCATATTTTCCATTATCTGCTTGCGTACGTATTTTTGATTTCAACATATGCTTCTATCTGATTTATATCTATAAGAGTTTAAACTTTGGAATTGTATGTTCTTTTGTTTGAGTGTGTATTTGATGTTAGATGAGAAAGAGCAACAAGAAGAAGCTTCTTAGGTATATTAATCGATTAAACGATATTAGTAAAGTTTGGTTCTCATTCATTGCCACAAAAAAGCAACAGAAGGTTGGAATTATATAAGTCAAGCATGAAGAATGGCTACTTCGTAAGTCAAGCATCATGTTTATTGTCTTATAGGTTTCTCTTATCTTATTAGTCTTAAATGTTTACATAGCACTTATATTATATTTTTAACTATAAAAAAAAGTTACTCAAAATATATCAATTTCTGTGTGGGATTATAATTTCTTTTGTACTTTTGCTGCATGGACTATTCTTCTCCAGAGGCATGAACAAAAATTAATATGCACTCCCTTCTTCTCTGATTTACTTCAATAACTGTATAGGAGAAGCGATATTTGGTTTATAGATAGATTACATTTCTAATAGATGCAAAGTCTACTTGGGGCAACTTTGTTGGTAGAGTTTTTTTACGAATACGCTACATTAATACGTTTGTAGTTACGATGTTATGTTCGTGTTATTACAGATTTATTTCAAACAATAGATTTCATTTCAAGTTTTAAACTTCAAATTTATTTTATCTTTTAAAGTTGCAATCTTTTTTATCTTTCAGTCATTAAAAAAATCTTTTTTTGTTAGAGATAATCTCGATGTATTCTATTTAGTCATGTGTTATTATATCAGTCTTTGGTGTCTTTACAAAGTCTTGGCTGGTATTGAAGTTATATCATGGCGATGAAAGTGATATATCTATCACCAATAATAATGAAAGGCAAATTTAGTACACGCGCGAAGGTATATATGCTGCTACTCTTATTTCTGGCATTTTAATTTGTTTTGAAAATTACATATAGAGTATGGCTAATAAAATTATTTCTGGAGATATATTAATTGGTCATAAACCTAACTTATCATATCTCTTATTTTCACCATTAAATATTGATTAGTTAGCAGTTCAAAAAGAACCTAATCTATTTGATAGCCCATCTAAGAAAATTTAAAAAGAATTAAGTTCAAGTTTAACCGGCCAACACTACGATACTATTTTAAAATTTATATCTATATCCATTTTTAACAATTTTTTTTTTTTTAATTTTCAATAAGAGATAAGATTACCATTTTCATGACATTCTCAGTATTTATTGAGCTAATCGAAATTGATTTATTAAAGAGATTTGATCTTAGTATATGCATGTCATAGTGAATTTCTACATTAGCATATCAACTTATTAATAACTCCATAATTTTGATATTTGGATTTTAAGGATGGTGGATATGGTGCCAAAGTTTTAATCATGTTTTCAAAGAAAAGTAACATCTTGGGATCTTCCGCAAAAATGGTTAAAACATATTTGCTTATCTATGGATGATGAGCAACTATTTTGATTTTTTTACTCTTGCTTTTAAAATGTTCTTCATATATTGTGGAATCTCCTTTACAGAAGACTAATGGTGTTTGGAATGATCTTGGAAATTATCCAACCTGCAGCCAACCCTATATTTCTTAAAATTGAAATGGCATTTATTAGTACTATTTATTTTAACAATAGGGAAGTTATTTACCTTTTCTTCAGTTTTTGTTCTTTGATTTGATATACGTTCTTTATTATTGGCGTTTTGCAAATAAGCTTCCTCTTTTAACTTACTCTCATTCAGATTTTGCAGACCACTAATAGGAAATTTCGAATCAAGTCTCTTATACGAGAATCTACTATGAAGACGTTACCAATTTTCTGCTATAGTGAAGCAAGACTTTATAGATTTATGAAAGTTTGGATGTATGTTATGGGTTCATCTATACAAGCCTATTTAATGTCACAAAAAAACTTTTCTTTTTAAGTGTGTTATTTCTCGCATGATCGAGGGATGAAATTGTAAGCAATAACAAACATTTACTTGATGCTAAATTTTACTTTATCTGTGATGTTATCGCACATGATAATATCAAAATTAGAAAAGTTTCACACTTGAGTTGGATAAAATGTAAAGCTTAAACACGAAGAATAATATATCACATTCTTCTCTACTTATTTAGTCTATTTTTATTGATTATATCATTATGGTAATTATATAGATTTTTTGGGTGTTTCATGGATTCAATAGTTGTACGTGGAATCTCAATATTACTTCGGCTAAAGAAAATAATAAAAATTGTAGCTTTGGACTAGAATATATAATTGAAAATAATAATACTATGGGATTTTATTACCGTGGTTGGTGTCGCTTACCTATGAGTTTTTGTCAAAGAAGTAGGGATAGTTAAAGTTGTACAATCGATTTTGTTATGTGTTCAACGGGGACTGCAATTTAATTAGCTTTTGAATTGTGTAGCAAATATTTCTATAATGATACTCGATTTCGTTATATGTTCACCTTCTGATGTGTTCCATTTGAATTACATGGGAAATGGTTGGGGTGTTCGGAATAGAAGAAGTTTTTATGTTTTCAATCAAAATACTTTTGGTGCTAAGCATAGGAAAATTGACCATTTCATTTCCTTAGTTTTGTGTAATGACGGCTTGATTTCATGATGTCATGTTGTTAGAGAGACTTACCAAGTAAGATAGTGTTAGACAATTACTTTATCTATTATATCACGCATTTCAAGTTTACATAAAAAATAAGATCACAATACTATAGTTATTGGAACTACTTTTTGTTGAAAAATATTTAAATTCAAAATGTTTGTGGAGAAAGTGATTATTTCAACTTAGGATCCAATCACAAATAAGCTTGAAGGTGAGTTTACATATGAGAATCGAGAGCTGGGGACAAAGCTCACAATCATTGTTTTCTATTTGGTACAACTACTAGAGACTCTTGCAGCAAATGTGTGGTCTCTTTGTCTTCCGTTTCTAGCATTACAGCCTCTTTTGTAAATGTTATTTAGATTCTAGCTAATATTTTTCGGCGGGATGCATATATATTTGGTCATAAACCTCCATTAACCAAAACTAAATTGTTTGTTATTACACAGATTTAATTCAAATTACGCTGGTCACACGATTCACTTCATATGATTCCCGTATTGCATGTCTGCAACTTTGACTCCAGAATGTTGAATTCATATTACTTCTATCATAGGGTTGGAGCTTGAGGTGGATTTACTCAATCAAAAGTCAGCCGAATATGCAAGGGCCAAAGAACTAGCTGTTAAAGGTACCTCGATGAGCTTTGTAAGCTTTAACAGAATATATATTTTGGTCCGTTCCTATGTGTTCAGTATCCTTCTTAAATCTCTGTTATGACTTTACTTACTATTTTTAAGTAATATCTGGCATTTAATTTTTTTCATACTCAAAAGATGTTGGAAATGTAGTAAATAATGTATTCTTATTTGTTTTGAATCATGTTACTATATTTCAGATTGTTTCAATTTATTTCCTTTAGTTTCATGGGGTTTTACTATTGAGTATATTGTATTGAGAGACAGAATAGAAATTGAAATTTTATTGACGTCATATGATATAATATGCTCAAACAAGCTAACTCATAGTTTAATACGATTAATATTCTTTGATTTACTATGTCAAACACACGAAATATAATGTAATTATTTTTTGATACTCTCCGCGCATCGCGCGGGTGCTATACTAGTATATTATTAAAAATAAAGAACGCTTACGATAAAATTTAGGATAGGATATTAGGACAACTTTTGTAATGACACTAAGTTAGAAATTGAAATTGAATAAAAAGATAAAAAAATTGTATTTGAGTTGAAAGACAAAAAAATTAAATTGAAAAAGTTTTTGAATTTTTTGAAAGATAAAATTTGGTCGTGGATTAGGTTTGGTAGCATGGTTATAAATTGAATTTTGAAACAGAAGATAAGATTTAGGTGAGTTTAAATTTCCATTCAGATATAAAATGTGCAAGCAAACGCAAATTTGAAAAAGTTTTTGAATTTGTTGAATGATAAAATTTGATTTGACTGTGGATTAAATTTGGTAGCATGATTATTCGTTAAATTTAAATTTGAAACAAAAAGATGAGATTTTGTTGAATTTCAATTTCCATTCCTTCAAATATAATGCCCAAGCAAACGGATGAAAGCCGGCACAGACGGAAATCTTTGATCCAAATCCAACATCGTCTCAATGTTTTTCAAATGCAGCTTTACCTCGTCAAATAAATGCTTTAAGTAAATATAGTGGTAAAATTAATAAAAAAATGTGGTAACATTAATTCAATATTTAATTTAACTAGTTCTTGGTACACGCGTTGTGCGTGTCCTTCGTGTCAGTGAGTAAAATGTTTAAAAGATCACACGAATATTATTAAAATATGTTTGAGTTATTCAATTAAAATTAGAAGAATAATGTATTGTCAAGCAAAATACTGTTATACTTGCTTTATCAATCGAAATAAAGTCAAGCATATTAGGGTCATTAAGCAACTGAACTTTGAGAAAGGAAAATATATTTAACTAACATACAAAACAAATACTCCAGAAAAAGGGACCTTGTATAACTTAGAGAAGAATCAATTTAGTTGATTTCATTTCTCCAACTAATTGAGTTCATATTCTCTCTACTCTCTTCTTAGATCAAGCTAGGGTTTACAAACCTTGCTAAAATACATTAAAATCTATAACATATATATTCCATGTCGTTTCGGCTTTTACCATTTACTTAGGGATCAGAAAGTTACAAAAACAGCGACTTGTTCTTACCATTTCAACCCCACATTCCGTCCATTGAAAGTTTTTATCCACCATCAATGTCGTTGTTCATGAATATATTATTTGGTTGCACGTTCAAAGCTGGATAAATATTCAGTATGTGCAAAGATATTGAAGATCAGTATCTTGACGCACTCGCTAAAAAAAATGAGAAGCCAATGTGGGGACTTGGACCATTCAATCCTAACCATGTCCACGTTCAAAATATTAGCCACAGATGCTTTCAATGGCTTGATAAACAACCCAAATTTTTTGTCATCTATGTTTCATTTGGAACCGTAACCACTTTCTCACCTGAACAAATCAATGAGCTCGTTGTTGGTCTTGGGATGAGTGATCAAAAGTTCATCTGGGTTCTAAGATCAAAAGATAAAAAAGAGAATGAATTTACAACCGACATTCCAAAGATTGAGTTGCCAACAGAGTTTGAAGAAAGAGTAGCTGAAAGATGGATAATCGCAAGAGATTGGGTACCCCAACTAGAAATTCTAGCACACCTCTCCACTAGTGGTTACTTGTTCCATTCAGGGTGGAATTCTTTCTTCGAGAGTGTCACAATAGGAGTACCTATGGCAACTTGGTCAATCCATTAAGATAATCCCTTCAATGATGTGCTCATAACAAAGGTGCTCAAAGTTGGTGTTGTAGTCGAGCTTTGTACACGCAAAGATGTATTAGTGACATCAAATAAAATTGAAAAGGCTTTGAAAACTTTGATGAATTCCCCTGAGGGAGAAGAAATGAGACAGAGGGTCATAGAGTTAAGAAAAGCTATCAAGATGTCTGTGACAGATTGGTGCCACTCAGAAGTAGATGTAGTATTTCATCGCTCACATCACCAGATAATTAACTCATCTTAATCTTCTTTGGAAAGAACTTATGATGAAATAACTAGGTGTATGGGCCTAAATCAGTTTAGGTACACAAATCGAATTTGGATTCGAATATAAACAGATTTTTGTATCAAAGTTTGAATAAACGTGCAAAAGTAGACGTAAATGCGTAAAAGTAACTTGATTTCAATATATGGATGTTGAGTACAAATTTGGGCAGAGTTTCGTTATATATTTCTGAATACCTATTACATAAAATGAATTACTATTTATAGGTATAAGCCTTGCCCATGATCTCCACTATCTGCTGCCATGTTGTCCCACGATCTTGGTGTGTAGTGGTTGAGTTAGTGGGGTGATGTAGTGGGCTGCAGAGCCGCTTGAACCGAGGAGGATCCACCGAGGTGAGAGTTAACGACCTCGGTGGCTTGGCCCTGTTGCTTGACCGAGGTGATGGTCACCGAAGCTCAGCTCGCGGCTCGCCTTCGGTAACGCATCTTCGGTTTCAAGGCTTCGGCGACTCGCTCAATCGCTTCGGCGGTTGCTTAGTCGCGACGTGTTCGGTCGTTAAGATTTGCATGACCGAGGCAGATCACCGCGGGTCGATTTTTACCCAATACAGATAGTCCCCCCACTCCGCGGTTAGCTACCGAGGTTGCCGAGGAGTGGAATGAAGTTTTAGCGGGAGAGCGACGTGGCTTGATCCTACCCAAGCGTTTCAAAATTTGCCAATGGTTCGCGTCCCATCAGGTCACTTCCCGTGGACACGTGGCGTTCATCCGCTGATCGTTTGAACTGCTGCGCCGCAAACCTCGTTTCTCCCAACGTTATAATGATGACAGTGACGTCATCCTCTCTTAAACTTCCATACCTATAAAATGGGCGTTTCGCTGAGTTTTCTCTTCATTCTTCTCTGAGCAATCAACAGTAAAAGCAAAAGAATTCTTCCAAACTTTTTCCAACTTCCTGATCTAGTGAAGAAAAACTCAGCTTCTAGTTCTGTCATCATGTCTACAACAATTTCTAGACAAGACTCTAGCGATTCTGGCGAGAGAGCCAGAGCTGATCAATTGGTTGCCATCACCGCTAGTGGTGAATTTGTTGCCACCGTGCTGCCGCTTCAAATGGTAGAGGTGGAGGGCGGTGAGGAGGTGACCTCCGACGTCGGCGCCTCTGGGCGGCGGAGGCAAAGAGTTAGGCATGAAATAGCCGCTGGAGACGACGACATCAGCTTGGAGGAAGAAGATGTTTACATGGGGGAGAAGGCGCCGAGGGCGACAATGCCGCGGGCGGTGGAGAGAGAGGGGTTGCTACGGAGGGGGGATCTTCGGGCCCTGTGATTCCCCTCGAGCAAGAGCTCGAACCTCACCAGATAATCCCTTCCCACTTTGACAACTCCAAAGACCTAAAGCTACAAGCTCAGACGGCTGAGCAAGAGGGGAAGAACAGGAATGTCCCCGTTAACACCACCCCGACGCTCATAACTCAAGCTCACATTGAGCGGGTTCGGAGGGAGTGTCGATTTGAGCCCGAGGTGAAGGTTATCATCCCCGATCCAGCTAGTAGGGTGTGCCACAACATCGAGGGTATGTCTTTTGCTTATACATACCCCTTCACCATCGGTTTCTCTCTCCCGGTCCACAAAGTCATCGACGATTTCTGCCGGGCCTACAATTTGTGTCTGGCCCAACTTGGCCCCGGTGTCTGGAGAGTCGTCCAATGCATGGATTGGCTGAGCAAGGAGGCGAAGGTGGACTTCACTTTGCAACACCTTATTTCTCTTTACTACCCTTACTTCCACAAAGCCGGGGTGGTGGCACTCAACAACCGAGGCAAGTTTGCCCTCCTCCACAAGAGTGAGGACCATGGAGACCGAGGCTGGAGTGAGCGGTACATTTTGTTGGAGACTAAGGTTTTATCCCCCGAGCCCAATTTCCCCGAACGGTGGAATAACACACGTAAGTGCCTTTCTTCTTACATTTTACTCCTCGATGGCTATCTATACTTTACTGACCTCGTCTCTCTATTGTTTCTTCAGCCAATAAGGTGGACATCGTGCCCCCGGCAGGGCTGACTGCATGGGTCAAAGCGATGACCGGGGCTCTCAAATGCCCCATAAGGACATGGATGAAGATGGCCGCCGAATATGGCTGGCAATGCAAGAGGCACGGTGAGTTTTGAACGAAGCTTTGATAGGTGGGTCACTTTGGATTCCGATTTTATTTTTCTGAGCTTTCTTCCCTCGGTGCTAGGTTTTCCAAACCGTGCCGCCAATACTAAGAAGAGCAAGAAGAAGAAGGATGAGAAAAAGAAAGATGGAGAGGAGACCGAGTCAGATGATGATCTGGCTGCGGTGGCGGGAGAATACAAAGGCTTGAAGGCTTCCAAGTCTTCAAAAACTTCCAAGGGAGCCCCCGATCAAGGGACCTCCAAAGGTAACATTTCTCCTCGGTCCATGTCGCGAATTACCATTCCTTTTCCATTTTCTTACTTAAAAAACTTTTCCCTTGATCGCAGGCGTGAAGCGGAAGAGGGCTACCTCGAAAAAGCCATCCCGCTCGGTGACCCCTCGTACCGAGGTGGAGATTCCTCGCCAGCCCGAAGCGGCAGCTGAAAGGCGCCGAGGATTAGTGGATGAGCCCGAGGACGAAGCTTTTGGGGCTTGGACTCAAAGGGAAGTTGACGTTATCGACCTTGAGGGCCAAGAACTCGAATCCGCCTCTGCTGTGGAAAAAGCCAAAGGCAAGGCTAAAGTCACCGAGGCGGGTGCTGCTGCATTCGTTGGAGAGGCTGGCACCGGGTCAGTAAGAGCACACTCCGAACCCGCGAGGATTTCTTCCTCGGTGGGGTCTTATCGGAAACTTGAGGTTCCAATCTCTTCAAATCTGCTAGGCTGCAGCCTCGAGGACCTTTTAAGGCTTACACCTCTGCTAGGGCCAACCGAAGACAGGCTCATGCAAGAGTTCACCTCTGGCCACTTATACAGTACCATGGCCTCCAACGCAGTAAGGGTAAGTTTCGTTATACTTGAAACTCAAAGAGACCAAAGAATTTAACTCGTCTTTACCTTCGGGTTATTTCTGACTTCGGTTTGTTTGATCTTTGCTTAGACCTTCATCCTTTCTCTGAAAGCCATCGAGGTTGAGTCCTCGAGGACTGCCGAGGTTCGGCGCGTGGCTCGTCTATGGGATCAGCAAAAGGATAAATTCAATGCCCAGATAGCCTTGCTGAAAGCTGATCTAGCCAAGTCCCAGGCCGATCTGCGCGAAGCCGAGGCGAATTCCGATGCCAAGATTAAGATCCTCAGTGATGATTTTCAAGTTGAACGCTCAAGGTTGGCTGAAGAAGTCGCGAGGTTGGATGATGAGCTGTCCCGAACCAAAAACGAGGCTGTGAATATGGCCAAGAAGCACCATGAGCAGTTGAAAGATCACTTGCTTCGATAACCGGGGACTGATGCCCGAGGATTAGATTCAGTGCATTGTAATTAGCCCGATAGCGGCATATTTTCGTTGAAAGTTTTTAACTTTTTCTACCCAAGGTCCGCTCTGACTTGGTTCTTTGTACATAGCCTTTGGCTCGCCGATATCAATAAAACGACTTCGTTTGCACTCATTTTATCTGTGTGAATCTTACATTTTTAAGCCGCGCAATGCATCGACTCGAGGGCGAGACGTCGTCCTAAGTTTGCATCGGTCAAATTCTGCTTAAAGTCTTGCAAGCAAGCATTAAAATGCAAATCAAAGTGTTCGGTATATGTAAAAAACCATCACACGAAGTAAAGATGCAAAAACTTTCATTAAAGTCCCGAAGGCTGAACATTTACATTAAAAAATGACCCGAAGGTCGAAAAGTCCAAACTTAAAAGCCCAAAGGCTTACAAAGAAATGCTATAAGCGACTTATGCCTCGGGAGAATCACCTCCACCCCTGGAGCCCCCCTCGGCATCATCATCTTCATCGCCGCTCGAAGCTTCACTTGATGGAAGCTCATCAATGATTGCTTGAGCCTCCGCTGATTTTACCTCGGCTTTGGCAATCTCGTCATCCAGATCAATCTCCCCGGCGCGACATCGCTTGAGCAGCCTTAGCCGAGACTTGATAATGGCCCACCGCTTGTCCAGTTCGGCCCTTTTCACCTTAAGTGCAGCCCTATCTTTTCGATCAGCGATCTCATCCTTCAAGGCCGCAATCTGAGCATCCTTAGCCGAAAGTTTGAAAGCTTCGCCCTCTAGCTTCTTAATATGAACCATCACATACCTTGCCTCGTCGGGGCCCAAGCATTTGGCCATCGGGCCGCAATACAGTCTTTTGTATAAATTGCCTTCGATCAAATGATACGAGGCCGCTTGAGTTCTCAGCTTCCTTGCTTCTTTTCTATTTTGGGGGACAATCCCCGAGTCAAAGTAGGAGATGAATTTGCTGCGCCAATCCCAATGATTATCCACGGAATTAACTTGTAATTTCATCTCTCTCATTTGTGCTGTTAGCAATCGAACCACTGAGTCAGTCCCCGAGTAGGCTTCATCGATTGCCGAACCAAGATTCGCCAAGGCATCAGCCTCGGTGTTCTCCTCCCGAGGTATTTGCTTAATCTGCCATTATTGGAATTGTGTTAAGATCCTTTGTGCACGATCCAAGTATAGCTGCATTCTGGGCTCTCGAGCCGTATAATCACCGAGGATTTGGTTAACCACCAATTGTGAATCGCATCTTAGTTCGATTCTTCCAACCCCCATTTCTTTGGCCAACTCTAGGCCTGCTAGAGCCGCTTCATACTCTGCTTCGTTGTTGGTTACTTTTTTGAACCGAACCGAATGCCTGATCTTCTCCCCGGTGGGTGCCCTCAATACAATGCCTAACCCCGAACCCTTTGAATTTGTTGCCCCATCGGTGTGCAGTACCCACTGTCCCGAAGAGGATCCTTTCGCCATGGAGTTCTCCTTTTCTGCCTCGGGCAGAATTCCAATGCTAAAATCAGCCACGAAGTCCGCCAAGACTTGGGACTTAATGGCAGTTCGAGGTTGATAAGTGATGTCATATTCACTTAGCTCAACCGCCCATTTGGATAATCTCCCCGACAACTCTAGCTTATGCAATATATTTCTCAAGGGGAAAGTTGAAACTACTGCTATTGGGTGGCATTGAAAGTAGGGGCGCAGTTTTCGAGCAGTAATTAGTAAGGCAAGAGCTAATTTTTCCAAGTGTGGGTACCTGGTTTCAGCATCGAGGAGTGTCTTGCTTACATAATAGATGGGCTGTTGTTTGCCATCTTCCTCTCGAACCAGCACCGCACTGACTGATACCTCGGACACTGCTAAATATACCAGCAATGTCTCTCCTTCCTTCGGCTTGGCAAGCAACGGTGCGTTAGCCAAGTATTGCTTCAGATCTTTCAACGCCTGTTTACACTCCGGTGTCCACTCGAAGTGATTGTTCTTTCTCAGAACGGAGAAAAAGTTGTGGCATCGCTCTGAGGACCTCGAGATAAAGTGACTCAAGGCAGCGACTCGGCCAGTTAGGCGTTGAACTTCCTTTACCCCGGTTAACTCCTCGGGAATTTCTTCAATGGCTCTGATTTTATCTGGGTTTGCTTCGATCCCTCGTTCGGAGACAATAAAACCCAAGAATTTGCCTGATCCTACGCCGAAGGCGCACTTCTCAGGGTTCAATTTCATACCATATTGTCTCAATACAGCAAAAGCTTCCCTCAGATGATTCAAATGATCCTCGATTTGGATCGATTTGATGAGCATGTTGTCTATGTAGACCTCCATAGACTTCCCGATGTACTCTTTAAACATGCGACACACCAGCCTTTGGTATGTCGCCCCGGCGTTCTTTAGACCGAAGGGCATTACTTTGTAACAGAAGGTACCTCGATCTGTGATGAACGAGGTTTTCTCTTCGTCCTTTGGGTCCATGAGAATTTGGTTGTACCCCGAGTATGCATCCAGAAAAGTTAATAGTTTATGTCCAGCCGTGGAGTCTATTAACCTGTCAATTTGTGGCAGTGGGTATGAATCTTTGGGGCAAGCTTTGTTCAAGTCAGTGTAATCTACGCACATTCTCCACTTGCCATTCTTCTTTGGAACCACCACAACATTGGCCAACCACTCGGGATACTTCACTTCTCTGATGAAGCCATTCTCTTGCAATTTGCCGGTTTCGTCTTCGATTGCTTTCTTTTTGACCCCGGCGTGAGGTCTTTTCTTCTGTTTCACCGGGATAAACTTTGGGTCTACAGTCAATTTGTGGGTCATGATCTCCGGATCGATACCCGTCATGTCTGAGTGCGACCAAGCAAAACAATCGTGGTTGGACTTCAAAACTTCTATTATTGCTTTTTTCGACTCCGGGTCCAACTCCGAGCCGACAAATACCTTCCTATCGGGGAAATCTTTCGATAGAGTGAAAGATTCCAACTCTTCAATAGTTGAGTCCTCGGCCTTTTGCTTCCGAGGCTCTTGAACACAGGCTGGAAGTTTTTCGACTCCTCCTCGGGCGTCCTCCTTGCTTGACCCCGAATCCTGTAGTTGCTATTGTTTTGGCCCAACCGGGGCGACTCCACTTTTTAGTGCAACTGAATAGCATTCTCTTGCTACTCGCTGCTCCCCTTTGATCGATCTAACCCCCCAAGGTGTAGGGAATTTGATCACTTGATGTAGAGTGGAAGGAACAGCCTCCATGGAGTGGATCCATGGCCTTCCGAGGATCACATTGTAAGCTAGATCCTCGGGCATTACTTGGAACAGTGTTTCCTTGGTAACCCCTTCGGCGAATGTTTTGAGTGTGATCTCACCCAAGGTCTTCTCCATAGAGTTGTTGAAGCCAGCTAACACTGTTAACTTGGGAACAACTTCCCCGTAGCTAATTATGTTAACTGAGCTCCCGTGGTCGATCAAGACTCTTTTGATATCGGAGTCATTGATCCTCAACATGATGACTAGCGCGTCGAGATGGGGGAACATCATCCCATCGCAATCATCGTCATCGAAAACAATATCTTTGCCTGAGCCTCTAACCCGAGTCCTTTTCTCCATAGTGATGGAGAGCTTAGCGAACTTTTTGGCAGCGGCAAAGTTCACGCCATTCACTTCGGATCCCCCAGTGATAACATTCACTACTCTTTCAGGGGGTGGAGCCCGAGGTGGTTGTCCGTCACCTCGGTTCTTAGAGAAGTTGTCTTTTCCCTTATCAGTGAGGAAATCTGCCAAGACTCCCTTCTTCAGTAGGTGGGCCACCTCGAGGCGTAAAGCCTTGCAGTCCTCGGTTCTGTGGCCATAATCTGCATGAAATTCACAATGCAGATTCTGATCCCTTTTGTCCGCCGGGGTCCTCATATCTTTGGGAACCCGTACCCCGGCTGTCCCCTTGACAACGTCGACCAGCTCCGAGGTCGATATGTTAAAATTATAATCTTGGATCCGAGGAAGATCCTTTCTTGGGACCGAAGCGGAGCTCGAGGGATTTCTTTGGTTCACATTGGTTTGAACCTTCCCTCCGAGCCTTTGGCTTATATGAGAGGCTGGGTATGAGTTACTGGGGTTGTTCCCCAACCTCTGGCTAACATGTTGCCTCGTTGAAGTGTAAGGTTCATACCTCCCCTTCGAATTATTTCGTGGCGCCTCGGCGCGATTTGAAGTATCACCTCGGTTTTGATAACCTCGGTTCTTAAACTCTGCCTCCTCCAATCTGATTTTGGAGTAAGCTCGTCTATGTAGATCCTCCCACGTCAGGACCTGATATTGTTGCAACTCTTTGTGCAATTCAGCTACAGCACCTGAATTGCGACTATTGATACCCTTTTCGAATGCCATGATGGCCAAGGTATCATCCATTCGAGGCAAATCCATGCGTTCAGCATGGAACCGCTCAAGGAACTCTTTAAGTGGCTCACCGGACCGCTGCTTTACTTCACATATATCCTCCTTCCTCTGGAGGATCTTTTGCGCGCCGGTGAGAGCCTTGACAAAGGCACTGGATAGTTCTTTAAACGAAGAGATTGACCCCGCTGGCAAGCACAAATACCACCGAAGGGCACCTTTTTCTAATGAACTACCAAACTTCTTTAAGAACATCGACTCGAGCTGTGTGGATGTCAAGTCGTTGCTCTTTACCATGGACATGTATTCCCTGATGTGCTCCTTGGGATCAGTTGTCCCATCATACTTTTTAAGGAATGTGAGTTTAAAGCCCACAGGAGTTGGAGCTGGAGCTGATTCGGGCTTATAGGGCTGCTCCCTATATTGCTCGATGTCAAGATCATCTTCCTCCTTGCTTATCCCCGGTAGGCCTTCGAGGCGTTTCTCCACGCGCGCCTCGATTTCTCTACTCATTCTTTCAACGTCAACCGAGGACGTTGTCTCAGCCACGGTGGGAAACGTCCCGAAGTGTGGCGATGCAGTTGGGTTATTCCCCGAGCCCCCAGATGTGGCTCCATTGTGAGGTCCCCCTGTTGTCGCGCCCGGAGGAACGAAAGGCGGGGTGCCTCCACCAGGAGCCGAAGGCTGGGCGCTGTTTGGAGCAGCGCTATTTCTCACTTCCAACGAAGCGCGAAACTCAGCGTTGATACTAGCCTGCTCATCCTGCTTACTTTGGAGAGCTCTTAGTGTGGTGACAACATACATTTGAAATTCTTTAGTTGTCATTGGGGTGAAGGGTTGTTGGTTCGTCGGAACGTCAACCCGATCGTTGTTACCGCCGTTGTTATCAGCCAGAACGTTGGATCACAAATTTTCGACAAAAAACAGATTTTGAACTTTGGAACAAAGCGTTACTGCTTATATCCCCACAGACGGCGCCAATTTGTATGGGTCTAAATCAGTTTAGGTACACAAATCGAATTTGGATTGGAATATAAACAGATCTTTGTATCAAAGCTTGAATAAACGTGCAAAAGTATACGTAAATGCGTAAAAGTAACTTGATTTCAATATATGGATGTTGAGTACAAATTTGGGCAGAGTTTCGTTATATATTTCTGAATACCTATTACATAAAATGAATTACTATTTATAGGTATAAGCCTTGCCCACGATCTCCACTATCTGCTGCCATGTTGTCCCACGATCTTGGTGTGTAGTGGTTGAGTTAGTGGGGTGATGTAGTGGGCTGCAGAGCCGCTTGAACCGAGGAGGATCCACCGAGGTGAGAGTTAACGACCTCGGTGGCTTGGCCCTGTTGCTTGACCGAGGTGATGGTCACCGAAGCTCAGCTCGCGGCTCGCCTTCGGTAACGCATCTTCGGTTTCAAGGCTTCGGCGACTCGCTCAATCGCTTCGGCGGTTGCTTAGTCGCGACGTGTTCGGTCGTTAAGATTTGCATGACCGAGGCAGATCACCGCGGGTCGATTTTTACCCAATACACTAGGCGTGATGCCATACCAATATCTCCATGGTTGAGTTACCTTGACTAAGTATTAGTTTTGAACCTTCAATAAATACTACTTTCGGTTGATACCTATTTTATTTTGAATTCATTCTATTCAATAATCACGTAGCTTTCTCCTAGATCTCTAGGTGTGTTATCAAAATTAGTTTTCAAGGGCACAACCATGAGGCGAGGCTTATTTCCGATACAGGGCAAGGCATATGCCCCGAGGCATTAGGCGAATGCCCATGAATTTTATTCTTTTTATAATTTATAATTTATTATATTAAAATAAATAATTTGAATATACATTAATAACTAAAACTGGTATAGTTATAGAAAAATCATAGGAAAGTTCAAGAAAAATATGAAATATGTGTATAGAACTTCTTCATCATAGCAAGTTTGCTAAAAGAAAAAGTCAATTATAATTACATCAATTCCTATTATGAAATAAATAAATAATTCAATATTTAAGCAATCAACTAAATTCTTTCAATTCTTTTTGCATTAATTTAGAAGCGTCCAACCTAGTAAAGAACAAAGTAGCACATAAAGAAGTCGAGAATCAACTATAGAAGCACAATGACTCCACAGCCTAGAAGTAATGAATGTAAATGCATGGAAATAAAATTAAAATTTAAGCTTAATTTGGATAAGCAGGCTGTAGAGGTTAGTAAATAAACTTTTTGATAAATTTTATGCAGTTACTAGTTTAATCTTTAAAAATCAAAGACTTCATGTAGTATTTTTTTTTTGCTTTAAATTAGAAAGCATTTTTGGACTTATGCTTACGCCCCCAACCATGAGACTTATTCTTTTTTATGCTTTCGCCTGGCCAGATCTGAGACGACTCGAATTTTTAGCTAAGTCGTTCGTGCACCCAACTACCCTCTATAGACCTATCAGACGAATCCTATCGACTGAATCGATAAAATGACATAGAATTATTTTAAAAATGAAATGAATCTAAATTTAATAACACAAGATAACTCACACGGACGGACATATATAAGATAAACATATATACAAGCTATCTGAATAATCCAACTAACTACCCAAAATACATAGGTCTAGATATTTTAAGATCAGACATCTATAAGGTCCAAAAATATGTACAATTATTGAAGGGAGCAAAATAAGATACAACAACAAAAGCTACAGCTGGTGGCCTCAAAGAACAAGCTGGCTTACCACAGACAGCTGATATGTCCTACTCCTCACTCATGCTGAATGCTGGATCCTGGAGTGGAATCTGCCGAAACAAAAAAATAATAGAAGAAATGGATATGGAGTGAGTCACTCGATAAGCAAGGAATATCTAACTAGCCCGAAGGATAAGTAAGCTAACCAGGGAAACAAAACCAAACAAAAACCAACAAATAAGCATTGCACAGAAAATCAGAGCAACAGTCATGTACGGAAAGTCACCACACATAATGGTATGAAATGAAATATGATGCACTAGGGTCACATGTGCCCGTTATCCCATTCCAAAGCGGAATACTCCTGCATTCGAGGGAAATATAGTCTGACAACCAAGTGGAGCGGAATACTCCTTCTCTTAAGATGGAATACTCTCGTACCCGATATATGACATAGCATCCCATAACCAAAAAACATAACATATGAATGTGTTTCAAGGCTATGGCAGTAAGTATGCCTTGTCGGAAGCCAGACGTGAATAGAATATCCATAAGGCCAAAAGCCGTCAAAGAAATGGACATAATCACTTACTTCTATCTGAAAAAGCAACTCATTACTTAACAACCACGTTTCCGCGTTGAATTTTCTCCAAACATTCTCTCTCTATTAAAGGAACGGAATACAATTAATATATGCTAACAAGCCAATTTTCATAAATTTAAGTGAAACGACCTTAGGTAGTCGTTTCAAGTGTTACGGCTCTGATTGGTATGCCAAAAGTCTTAAAAGTTCTGTCAGGTCCATTAGAACTTGTCTGTAAAATTTGAGCTGATTCGGATCTCGTTTGGTAGGATTTTTTTAGAAGGTTTCTGTTTCAGTTGTCGGTAAAGCTTAAAAGAGGTTATCGAGATCGATTTGAGTAAATGAGCTCGGATTCAAAATTTGAAAGTTGCGCTAGTTTCGTATGATCATTTATAACCTGTGGGAACTTTTGGAAGTTAATTCCAATGTCGTTCGGTCAGTTTCGCTAAAATCCCAAAAGTTAAGAAATCGACCCTTTTTCCGTGGGAGCCATATCTTGAGTTCTGGAGATTCGATTCTAGTTTCGTCTTCGTGAGCATGTCATACAAGTTTTATATGACTTGTGTATAAAACTTGGGGTTATTACAAGCCTTATAAAATTGACTCAAATTGCAGACCAACTGTTGCTGGTGCGAAAAGCTGCAGTGTAACAGCTTTTCACGCGTTATATATATGGCCTTAAAGCTCATTTCGGGTCTTATCCATTTTCAGCCATTTGAAGTTGGATGCAAGATAACATTTAAGTGCCATGTTGTTAGAAATCATCAGGTATTAATCCTATAATATTCAATTGCGCTAATTCAAGATTCTTAGCTAGAATTTCTTGAAATTGAATTGGAAAATTGGGTTAGATCCCAAAAAAAATATGAAATTGAGAAATTTGATGAAATTTAATTTGAATATGAAATAAGGATATCATTGCACTCGTGGGATTATGAGGAGTCTGAAAATATATAGTTTATGGGTTTTCGGTTAAGCTCGACCCAGAGTATTTTAGTAATTTTTCTTCTTTCACCGTCTAAAGGTTAAATACTCTTTCTTTGGGCACTTATAAGTGCAAATATATTTCTTTGGCTCAGAAATGGATTATTTAGAGGGATGTCGGGTTGGAAAGGAAGTTGTTCAATAGATATTCTGACCCATGACTTAAGGTAAGTGATAGTATCCATTTCTTTGATGGCCTTAGGCCTTATGGATATTCTACCATGTGCTTCTTACATGTGTAGCTACCGATAGGCATACTTACTACGTCTTTGCTTCGGATTTACACTATATATCATAAGTTATGCCTTGTTTTTGGTATTGCATTGATTTCCCGGTAGTTTATGAGAGTCCCGCACCGTTGAAGGGTATATATTTCCTGATAATCGATGGCAGTCCTGCACCGGAGATGGGTTTCGGGCACATGTGACCCCATCGCATCATGATACATTCATTTCATATCTTTATATGTGTTTTGTGAGCTGTATGGATTTGTTGCATTTCTTATCTGTGAATGACTTATCTGGTTGACTACTATGACTTCTGTTTCCCTAGCTAGCGTAGCTATTCTTCAAGGTTAGTTACTCCTTACTTATTGAGTCGTTATGACTCATTCCTTTGTTGTTATTGTGTCTTTTCATTTCGGCAGATTCTGTTCCAGGACCTAGCCAGCTGCATCGTGATTGAGGAGCGGTACATTCTCAGCTCTCTACGGTGAGCCAGCTTGTTCATTAAGTCCACCAGCTGTAGATATTATAGTTTATCTTATTTTTTCTCCCTTCGGGAGATGGTATATTTTTGGACTTCATAGATGTCTGATTTGGATGGCTCTAGACCTATGTGTATAGGTAGTTATCTGCAATCCTTTTGGCAGCCTGTATATATGTATGTTTCGCTCATATACATAAAGTATGTGTCTATTCTGCTTTTTTTATGTCGTTTCAGTTAAAGTCATATCATTATTTAGTTAAATTCTTATCATTTGCGTAAGTTAAGTTTTTAGGGTTTGCCCGATGGGTCTAGAGATTGTCGGGTACCCGCATGGCCTAGCCAAGAATCTGGGTTGTGTCATTAAGATAAATGATCAATAAGTCAATCCCGGGCTCAGATACCCCAACCTCGAAATTAATTGGATTGATTTTATAACTTATTGATGAATTTAAATAAGAGATTGAAATTTGCCCCTTACTTTGCCTCTCCTTACAGTACAAATGATGAGAATTATAGGTGCTACTCTTCTTTATCAAAACCTTACTAGAAACAATGGCCACCAAACACTGAAATATTAGGTCCTATAGCTCTTGATATAGTCATCGCCTAACTTTTCCAAAAGACACGTGCAGAAGGGTTCTTTAATTACCCACAGCTTTAAGCTCAGAAGTATCAATATCTCTCAGGTATTCTCATAATCTTGTATTATATGTTTGGAATATTACTCCCCATTATCTTATCATCTTGATCTCCTATTGCATTGTAATCGCCCATAGCAATCTAGGGCCCTTGCGTGTCCTCACACAAACCTCTCAGTTCAGCCCATAATTCCTTCCTTGTCTCCACCATGTGCAAACCATACATAGTTGTGAAATGAAATAGAAAGTTGTTTCTTTTAATAGTAACCACTCCGAGAAATTCATTGCACAGATTCTTGAAGGACGTTAAATGTAATACAGTGTGGATCTCACATTATTAGGATTCTGCCTCTATTGATTTTCTTGGAATTAATTTGCATACTAGAGCTATACAAGTTCTATTTTTTTTATTGGTTTTTTAATGTTCTTTTCTTTTATTCTATTCTCTAGTAAGGCTATTAGAGAAACTTTATTCTTCTTGATAAATACTTCTACCTCATTTTATTTATACAGCTTATTGAGTCCCCTTATGTTCTAAGTTACTATATGCATAATAACTTGGATTGGTTTGGTCCTGCCCCTACGTTATGGTCAACTTTAGTACTGAAAACATCATCTTTACTTGCATCTTGATTCAGGGACTGAACTCATTGGTGGTAGAGATCCTTCCTCGTCTAATAGAGCTGGGTTTATACCTTGCAACATATATGTCTTTGGTTCCTGCCAGTCTATTTGAGTTGCTTGCTCTTGCTGCCCCTTGCTTTATTCCTGGTTCTAAGATGTAGTGATTTGAAGAGTACTCCCCTTTTTTTGTTCAACGCCATGCACTTGTTGAGTCTTATTGGCCCCACCAAGTGCTTCATGCCCTTGTATAGCCCCTCTCACACACACACCCCCTTTTTGGTGGTGCTGGCCTAGGTTTTTGGTAGGGGACTGGCACCCACATGACATTTATGTCCAACTTGCAAGTAGGTGGGGAAATAGACAGGTTCCCATTCATAGCTCACACCTTGTTCAAATATTCTTCCATTCGGATCTATCACTTTGACATTTGGGCAAAGCTTGGCTGACATTCATTTCAGTCAATATTCTAGCATATGAGATTCTTTCAACCTTGATAATACATTCATCTGTGTATATTGGTACATATAGAGCACTCCCAATCATACTTAGTCAATCTATTCCCCAACAATTCAATAGTAAATTATATAACTTCACTCACATTGGACTTATTTGAAGAATTTCTGAGTTGAGCCAACTTCAGGAGCCCATACCTTAAGGATTAATGCTTGTTAAAGATTGTATAAGGCCCAGAAAACATTACTTTATTCATGTCCTCAATTGTTTGAAATTTAACCAGCAAATACGCATCGCTATGATAGTACACCATTGGCTTAGTTACAAATTTCTTCCATAAAACGTTCAATTGCAGCAATTGTTGGGGTTCCTCAATTACATAGAGAACTAATGGATGTTTTCTTCTACTTCACTCTTGCTTAATTCAACAAGTTCTTTCCCATATTTCATAGTCGGTGTAATGAAACTAAAGTTCATACCACGGGCAACTAGTTTGTTACATATGAGTAAGCTGGATTACGGTATGGATCTCTCCTCCAAAGGGGCCACATCCAGTTTACTCTGAGCATTTCATGGCCTTACCTCAACATTTATTCTTGATGTCATCCCAGATTCTTCTCAGTAGTAGATGTAGTTCCTATCGAAACATGAGTATCTAGTTGGCTCATTCTCACCTCCTTTTAAGTTGCAACGGATCTCATCATAGCTCCTAGAGGTACACTACTGCTTCAAGGCTAAATTAATAGTGGTCATTCCACATTTGAGATATAGGCACTTTCATCTTCTTTCAAGCTTAAACTTAATATAGGTGAATTGATTGTTGTTCCTATTTTTAACGATTTCTCTTTGTATGTTCCCTCGCTCCGATTAGCTTTGTTAGTCCCTTGCATGGTTCTTTGTAGGTCGACCACGAGGCATGTTTTTCGGTGCCGCACATCAGACAATCACCCTATCGTGCGGCGAGAACATTTTTATATTTGTATATATCTTATATATTTTGTGAACTAAGTAAAGATGATAAATAGTAATAAAAATAATGAACTACTTATTACTTTCCATTGAAGAGTTACTAAATAAACTATACTTACATATTAGTTAATTAATTATTGGATGCCACAACAATATAGTTATATTAAGATACTGTATTCGCTTCAAATTATTAGTTAATTTAGCAAATCAAATTTATTTAGACAATTGATGTTTTGAGAATCCTACTTTTTTTTTTAGGATTCTACACTTACCGTTCCATTTGCTGAAATACATCCATTTTTACTTGTCACTTTTTTATTTTTGCAAGCTCATTAAGAAATCATATATAAATTACTTATTTTACTTACTTGCCCTCATTAATTATATTTTAAAAGTTTAAATTGCTTATGGTCTTAAAAATATTTATTTTATAATAAGAGTAAAAGTAGAAAAAAATATTAAATTACTCTTGATTTACTAAAAATAACAAGTAAAATGTAAAAAAAAAATTTAGTAAAAGCGACAACAAAAATTAGAGATAAGTTAGGCATATTGATCAAATCAAAGCATATAAAGTTGAAACATAGATGTACAGATTGGAGGAAGTAATAGTAACAGAAACAAAGTACCTCTATTGATTGAGCCAAAACAAGGAATCTTTGACAAAATCTTTGGACTAATCTCCTCGTGTCTCTGCTATAGTACTTTTTTTCAGAACAAAGCAAAAAGTCAGACTCTTGACTTACAGGTAACACCAGAAGAAGCTTCTATTAGCTTCACACACGCTTCCTTTTCCTGTTTGGCCGTTGTTTGTTTACCCAAAAACAAACATTCAAGATTTGCTTGCTTCTTGGCTTTGAGAAAATGACGTTTACTCTTCATATTTCACAACTTATTTACTCATACTTTCCCCAACCAACTCTTTTCCTTTCCCTTCAGCTATCTTCCCTTTCACAGGTATCTCTCTCTCTTTCTTTCCTTTTCTTGAAATCACAATCACCCCTTCCTCCCCACCCCTCCCCCTCCCAAAAAAAAAACACCATTGAATGGTTCTTGATTTTGGATTTTTTTGATGGTTTTTTGTAGCTTTCTTGATTATTTAACAGGGATTTTCTCTATTTTTTTTGGTATGTTGAGAAGTTGTTGACATAATAATATGAGTGAATATTATGGTGGAAATTCAAGAGCAAGCTCGAGTTCTACATCATCTAGTATGAATAGCAGTTCACAAGGTACTGAGGATGATCATACCATTGCAAGAATTTTAGCTGAAGAAGAACAAAATGCTTTGAACTATGGTGGTGCCAAGCTTGGGAAGAGACTTTCTCATTTGGACTCTATCCCGGTATTGATTACATTTTAGTTGTAGTATTAAAAAGCTATTTCTATGAAGGGATCTGTTATAAATAAATTCAGGGAACTTTTTGACTTTTTGTTTTATGACCAAGTATCTATATTTAAATTGGATAGTATGTGTGAATGAGTGTGTGTATGTATCCACAGGTTTGCACTTCTATGTATTACTCTATGTTAGCTTTAACACATGGGAACACATGCTATAGTTATACTATCTCTAACAATTTACTGTCTTGGCAGCACACTCCACGGGTGATTGGGGAGATACCTGACCCAAATGATGCCACACTAGACCACGAGAGGCTCTCTGGCAGGTTATCCATCACTCTACTGATCATGCCATAGTTGTTCAGCCAGAGGCCTTTGTTGATTTACTTCTGTGATTAGTCTATGACCTTGATTGACATGAATTTACTTATTATGTTTCGCATAATTATATTTTAAATTTCAATTATGTGCCCAAATTATTACTACTGTTTGTGCTTATAGGTTGTTTTTCACATTACAAATATGTTTTGATTTTATTTTTTCTTCATTAGTGCCTTTTCTCACTGAAGCCACTCTTTAATTGCACTTTGCACTTACACCTGTGACAAATCTTGGTGGTTTTTGCCTTTAAACAACTCCAGTTATATGTTTATCTTTGATTTAGGTTGGCGACCTATGGTCTTGCTGAAATGCATATTGAAGGAGATGGCAATTGCCAGGTTGGTCTCTTTGACTAGTCCACAAGCTCGTTTTAGTTGAGACCAGCATGCTACTTGTTAATTCACAGGTAATTTGAAACTGATTTGTGATGTTTACTTGTCTAATTGTAGTTCCGAGCTATTTCGGATCAGTTGTATCATAATCCAGAGTATCATAAGCATGTGAGGAAGGAGGTCGTTAAACAGGTCTGGTTGCAAAATTTTCAATATTTGCTTCTCATCTTGTCTTTCATTGTGAAAAAGCATGTGTAAAAAGTTGAATTACATAATGATTATGTTTGAGGATTGTGTTAATCTAAGAATATCACATCTTGCAGTTAGATTATTTTTCTTAGTCTTCGTAGAACTAAAGTGATGAGCTCTACATAGGTCCTTTATGAACTGTGTATGACAGTGATACCCAAAATGGAGAATGTTGGCACTTGTCATACAAAAGATGCGATAAACATGTAACTATGATGTTTCTGTTATTAAAGAACATAGTTTCTCTATTAGGGGTTAGCACATTAAAATCTCTCTTCAAAAATATGAGTGCAGCTCTAGTGCGACATGCTCAGTAAGTGCTGTTATTACATCCAGTCAACTATGCATTGGATAATTGTTCAAGGACTTCGAGGTCGTTAAGGGCTCGGTAGCTGCTTCTATGACATCCAAACAATTATGCATTGGATAATTATTTAAGGACTCAGGACTCTTAATTGAAGTAGACTAAGAAAAGGGTTTTTTGGGGGTAACGAGTAGGCTAAAACAATTATTTTAAGAGTGTAATATTCCTTTTTCTCCTTCCTGATGATTTGTGCACAATATAATAGTGTACAAAATATAAAATTTCCCCTGGATGGCTTTTATCTGAGACTCATCAGCTCAGCTATTTGACCTGATCTCTGGAACTAATAAACATTAACACAGCCTCCACTTGCTTGAGTTTGACACTAACTCTATCTAATTTTTGTCCTGCATGTTTCTTAACCTAGTTGCCATTCCATTTCAGCTAAAGCACTTCAGGAAGTTATATGAAGGTTATGTACCCATGAAATACAAAAGCTACTTGAGGAAGATGAAGAGGTAAGCTATCTAATCAGTTTTCAGTGCTTCTTATAGCAGGACCTCTCAATCCATTACCAACATATTTTTGTTCTAACCAGGTTGGGAGAATGGGGAGATCATGTCACTCTGCAAGCAGCTGCCGATAGAGTGAGTCAAAATTTCCTCCTTTGTCTCTCAACAGCTTTGGGGCGTATATGTGGTACATTTGTGAGGTTGGATAGAAGAACTATGAGGACATACTTACACAGTGTTATGAAGCATTCCAATTTGGAACATTACGAACAAGGAAAAAACAACAAATACACTGTGAAGACATTCTTATGTATTGCCTGGTTAACGAAACTGGTGCATTGCATATCTGAGCTTTCTAAGGAAAAAGCAATGAAGCAACACTGTTAATAGCATCCTATCATCCGCACGATATGCCCAGTGGAGTAGAAAATAGTTTCGATGAAAAAATTAAATGATTTCTGGAAGTGATTATTGAGTTGGTGTTGGCATATAAAAATGGTTGCTTTAAAAGATGAGCGTAGGGAAGTTCCGCTCAGTTTCCTAGCTTCACCATGGCTGCGCTGGTAGCCTTCTATCATTAGCTTTATTAAAAAATCCTTTTGTTTTAACTGAAAACCCCTCAATTGATTAAATGGTTCCTCTACTTAGAACTCTTTGACTGTGAGCTGTGTGCTTTAGTCTTGACTGAAGCTGTCAGAGCAGATAACCAAGAACATTCCTAATAGTCCATCTCACTTTATTACTCCCTCCGTCCCAATTTATGTGGCACCATTTCCTTATTTGTTTGTCCCAAAATAAGTGGCACCTTTCCTTATTTGACAACTATTTAATGCATCATCTCTATTTTACCCTTGTTGGGCCCTACATACTTTTAAACCTACCAACAACTTTTTTATTACTCAAATCTTCTCTCTCCTACTTTTTCAAGGGTAAAATTGATATTTAACAAGGTCAACCTCTATTTTCTTAAACTCCGTGCCCGGTCAAATGGTGCCACATAAATTGGGACGGAGGGAGTACAACTTAGGGGCATCATCTCATTTTTAACCTGATATTCTTTTTCTGCAGTATACCTGTGTGATTCTGTATAGGTTAGTGAAAAATAACATACGTATTAGAGCAGAAATGAGAAAGTTTAATTTGGTATGTCGAATTTAGTCGATCTACATTCAGCCTTAGAAGGCATACAAATGTCGAAGACATCAAATATGTCTGAAAGATGATCTGTATCAAATACCCTTGCTTTTATATGCATTTATGAACTTCAAGAAGGAAATAGAAACTGCAATAACATATGAAATTTCACCAGGAAAGGGCAACTACCACATTAGAATTTTCTCACACATGGCTAGCTATGTATGTTGGCTTTTCAGACCGACCTCAAGTTGGTGCATCTGATGCCAATTATGTTGGCCCTTGTTTTGTAGCATTTCTTAACAGCTGTAAACAAGAATATTCAATTTGTGGGAAGAGCACTTACACAGATAAGTACAAGAAGATCCTGAAACCTTGTAACATATGGAAACCAAATTAAACTGCATATGTTGGGTAGTTAAGGTTTCTCATTTACAGTAAATGTCTTAGTGATTTAGTTTTGGTTTTAAAATTGTGAAGATCCATCAAGACTAATTGACCTAATGTGAATACATGTGCAGTGCAATGAGCCTAATGATGTTGGTTGCATGGATCTTATTTTTTCATATCTTCAAGTAATTACATTGACCTTTAGAATTGTCTTATTGCATGATTATCCACTGTACAACAAAATATGTAGGTCTGCATAGCTCCTTACAGGTTCCCCCACCACTGTACAACAATGCCAGGTTCCCCCACCATACAAGCAACAACAAGCAAAGGAAAGGCTCAGTTCAGATAAAAGAGAAAAAAGAAGATAGGGAACACATTTTGATCCCATTTCAATTATGGTAGATCTAGAGGCTTCTGCCAAACCCATGGAGATAAAAATGATAAATTTTGAACAATCAAAGTCTGTAAGGAGCTATGCAGACCTAGATAGAACTTGGAAAGTATGGCGGTGATTTTCCTCTACATATTTTGTGCTTTCCAAGTTCTATCTAGGTCTGCATAGCTCCTTATTTTGTACTTTCCAAGTTCTATCTAGGTCTGCATAGCTCCTTACAGACTTTGATTGTTCAAGATTTATCATTTTTATCTCCATGGGTTTGGCAGAAGCCTCTAGATCTACCATAATTGAAATGGGATCAAAATGTGTTCCCTACCTTCTTTTTTCTCTTTTATCTGAACTGAGCCTTTCCTTTGCTTGTTGTTGCTTGTATGGTGGGGGAACCTGGCATTGTGGGGTGAACCGTTCTTGTTTATACTGTTTGTCAGTGCAAATCTGTCCTTGGTTGAAAAAAAAAATCACGTAGCAGAGAGGTCTGAGCTCTAATTTATTTCTTGACCTAGAGAGAGTATTGTACTCCAAACTGTCTTTGGTTTCCCTCATTACAAAATCATTTAGACCGCACTGCAGGAATACTATTACTACACTAATAAGAACTTCAAGGGGGGGCCAAAGAATAAAATGGAAGAACTTATGGCAATGAGAAATGAGTACGAAAAGCAGCCCGATAAATACAAGGAAGAGAAACTGTTTAAAGAAACAATATCTTCTGCCTCTTTTCTCCTAGTGGTGAAGGGAAGAATATAAATTAATCATTGTACTGTCCACACCATTGAATTTTAATATAGGTAAGCATGAAAGCAACTTAAACACAGGACATCTACTCCGTGATGAATTTCTGGAATCTAATCTTTCTCTTGCTCTTTTACCTTTCTGGAACTGTTTTAGTTGTTTACTTTTTTCTTGTGTTGTTGATAAGCCTTTTAGTCCTTATGTCCTATGTGCAGTTCATTTTTCCCGGTTATTGGGTGAGTAATGGTGCCTATAACACTGGTTTTCTTGAATTTTGTTTGCAGTTTGGGGTAAAAATATGTTTGGTCACTTCTTTTCGAGATAATGGCTACATTGACATCCTTCCCAAGGACGTACAACCTTCCAGAGGTACAAAAATCTTGTCTATTATTTCAATCTAACAATCATGGCACAATCGATGCTTGTTCCGTTATTTAAGTTAATACATTAATTTTTTGTTCCCTGCTTGACTAGTGGAGCTCCATTAGTTGCTATCAGGAGAATTTTCTGCAGAGTGTTGCTCACATGAAACACACAATTCAATGATGCATGAACTTATAAAGCTTTATTTGTTATGACTCATAACTATATCATATGCCAACAAAAGTAACATCAGTTGGTCGCTCCTGTTTTAATAGTTCTCTTTTGGATATGCTGAAATTGTTCTCCGACGAAATTGAATCTTTTACTTATGTTTGATGGTGCTCTACCGATTCTCTTTACATAGACGGGCACATCTGTTCATGGTGATCTTGTGAATGACTAAGTAAAACTGGTCTGTTTAACCCTGGCTAGCTAATAAGACTGAACCTAGCCAGCTATTTGAAATATGACAACTAAGGTCTTCCCATTCGCACGTAGGAAATGTATCACGTGGCATTTATGAACATTCCTGTGTCTTTGTGCAAGGTGTTGATCTGTTAAATATCTTGAAGGTAAAACTTATTGACTTCGTATTCTCAATTTTTCAGAATTGTGGCTGAGTTTCTGGAGTGAAGTGCATTACAATTCATTATACGAAATTGGAGGTATGTTCTGTCACGATTATTCACAAAAATCTTAGTAGGCAGGAAGGTCGTTCAATAATGTAAGTAGTTCAGAGAATTTTCACGCCAGCTATTGCCTATTCCTGAATACTGAGTGTATATGCTTTACTTTGAACATAATGTGCGACAGAGCTTCCAACTAGAGTGCGCAGAAAGAAGCATTGGCTTTTCTAAGGCATTCACCAGCACTAGTACTGCATATTTATGCTTCATCAATGAAATGCTCTGTACAGGATGCTACGGAACATGGCATGCACATACAAATCCTATGTATAAATATTTATTGTTCCTAGTTGCAAAAAAATGATAATTATAATTAAATATTATCCATTTTTTTAATCTTGTATTAACTTTGTTCATGTCCATGTGACTTTACTTAATTCATCACTGGAGGTTGTGTGTCCAAAATATTTGTATGTAAATAAGAAATATAGACCGCTAGCTTTAGATAACCTCAAAATAAACTATTGAATATTTGAATAAAACAGGTCCAAATAGAGCAAAATGTATTATGAAGATTCATGTGCTAATTCTAAATAGCTTGGGATTATGATGCAGTAATTTTTGTACTAGAGGTCGTTTGGTAACTTGGTACAAGAAATAAACTGCATACTGATCACTTGCTAACCATCTTATGCTGGGGAAATTAGTAATTTTTCAAAATCTATTAAGGGATATTTTGCCAATTTTTCAAATTTATAAAGTTATACCTTCTATCACAATAGACATTCCTCTAGAGAAAATAGAGGAAGTGAGCTTCCAATGCAAATTTCAAAGAAAATAGACTCAATAAATTATTCATCTTCTCTTTTATTTCTCAGTCAGCCCTCTTTTAATCTATGCATACTGGTGTTTTGCATCATAATGTAACTACACTTCATTCTAATTTAGATTTTACAATAATAATTACAATATTTTCTTTTGTTAACATCTTATCACTAGCTTAATGATAGAGTTAGTTGTTGCATGTTACATATACAGAATTCAATTTTCACCAAGTGATTTCCTTCTTTTTTCAACACTAAGCCAGGCGTGCCAAAACAATTTAAAACTGAATAAAATGATCATGCTGATCTTTTTGAAGCTTTTCATAATAAAACTGATGAACATTTGATTCTTATGTTCAAAGTTCAAACTTAGTACTAAAAAGTACTGTACAAGTTATGTTCAAACTTGTTCGATATTTTTTCGGGAATATAGAATATTTCAGATTTTATTTTCTTTAATTAAGTAACTTGAATTGATGGAACAGTTTGAAGTTGATTTATCTCCTTATTTTGTTGGAGACATTAGTGGAACCATCATAATTACATTAGTTTGTAAGACACAATAACAAGGACGAATGTATAGTAATAAAGTGTGTCTATTATAAATAAACAATATACGTACGTACGTCGAATATACAAATCATTTCCATTTACTTATCATCTATATAATTAAGAGCAATCTTGCTTACCCATAGATTAAGACGACAACAAGAGAAAATATATACATATCATCCCATTAGCCAAGTCTTTAGATTATTACCAATGTATAATAAAAAAGCTACTATAATTCGAAATTTAAAATCGTACTTTTGTTTGCTGATGTATCTAATGTCATTTCTCCATTTCATCATTATTGGAGTATCTGTTTATTCCACTCATATTGGATAAAATAAGAATTTATATAAAGCATATTCTTATTCCACTTTTAGATTGTTGTAATACTAATATTTAAGCTTTGGGTAGTCCCTTCGGATGGCCTCAAGATTAATAAATCTGGGAAATTATTTATCAACATACCATTGTTATCCGCCAGTATTTGTCTTGATCTAATAATTAAAATCAGATAAAATTCTTTATAAAACCGTTGTACAACCATTGTGTCCGTCGGTATGTTAACAAATCTAGAAAGATAATTTTGCAGAACCATCTTTCAAATAAAAGAAGAAGAAAAATACAAAGACTCAATGTACAATTTTAAACGTCAAACAGCATTTAATGCCAACAAAACTTCAAAACAAAATCAAACCATAACTACAACATTCTAACATAACTGCAAATAACATCCGGTCATAATTATCCAACCACGACCACAACTACAACAAGAGTTCAAATAACTCAATCAAACGAGTACCAATAGTCTAAACTAAGGGTGGCTAACGCCATGGTCCGGTCCGGTCCGGGATCGATACCGGATTCCGGTTCCAGTCCGGAACCGGGCCAAAAAAATTTCAAAACCGGAGTTTAACCGGTCTACCGGTCCGGTCCTAGCCGGTTTAAAAAATTGGTGCCGAATCGGAACCGGTTCCGGCGACCGTTAAGCCGGTCGGTCCCGGTCCGGTGCGGCCGGTTTAATGGTTTTTTTTAATTTTTTTTTAGTTTTTTTTAGGCAAATAAAGTTAAAATTTGAAAAACTTAACAATTTATTTAAACACCATTTGTGATAATTATTTAAATTATATTTTTTAATGAAACAAAATAATTATGTAAATTATATTTTAAAATTTATTAATGTAAAGTAAATAAATAAACACAAAACAAACGTTTATTGAAAGGGAAATACATAATTGAAATGACAAAACAAACTAGAAATTGAATAATTACAAAGATACTAAATAAATTAGAAATTCGAAAATACGTAATTGAAATGACATAGATATTCCCTTAGCCATCTCTTCAAATTTTCAATCACGCGGAATAAAGCCATTTATTCTATCCCATTCGGTTTTGTGATTTTTTTCTAAGTGTTGCCTAAACTTTCCCGTCCCTCCATTGTTGGGGCCAGTGTAAATTTGCCACTCTTTGTTACAGAGGCTACATTTAGCTTTCTGAGTTTCAGTATCTTTCATAATAAGTTCCCACACTATAGAACGACGTCTTCGTTCCGCAATTCTTGTTTCACTAGGACCGGGAGCAGCGGGAGCTTGATTTTCTGCCATTATAATTGTTTGGATTTTGGAAAAAATTTAGAAAATAGCCTTTGAGAGTAATTTGAGAGATAAATTGATAGAAAGTGCTAAATTGTGTGAAATAATGATGAAATATTAGAGTATATATAGATAAAAATAGGTTGGGGGGTATGGGGGGTGTTAAGGGGGGGGTGATAGGCAAATATAGCCGTTTTTTGCCATTGGCCAACGGCTATATTTGAAAGAAAGCCGTTGGCCCAAACTGCCGTCCGGTCCGGCAGTTCGGGCCAAATATTTATTTTTTTTTATTTTTTTTATTTTTCCATTGTGTTTTATTTAAAGTGGTGGAAACTTTGAAAAATATTACAACAAAATATTATTAAGTTTTTACTTGTACATATAACATATGTTTGGAATGTTTAGTTTATTTCAATGTTTAAAGTTTAAACTTAGAATTAAAAAACTTGTAGTATTTTTTTATACTTTGAACTTTGAAGTAATGAAATTTTTGAAGTGATGATTCAAAGTTCAAACTTTTGAATTAATTTTAGTAAATTCAAATTTTGAATTCATTTGTTAAGTTCAAAATTCAAACTTTGAACTAATTTACAAACTAGTAATTAATTGTAGTATTTTTTGCGCAAACTACAAATTAAAAATAAAATGTATGAAGACAATAGTTGTGATTGAATTCCAAGACTTGGAGCAATTTTATTGAATTGTTTAAGACATAAGTAGTGCAAATTACATCTAAACTTCAAACTTGTAAATTCAAAATTCTTATTTAGAAAATTACATTCTTTTAAACATATTAGCTAGTTTCTTGAGGATAGTTGTAGGCTTTTCTTTTGGAACTGGCCGTTGTTGATCTTGTTCATCATCTCCTTCTGGTTCTTCGTCTTCTTCTTCTTCTTCATTGCTGGTTTGACTCCCTTCACTTGTTCCGTCGCTAAAAATTTGATCGAGATATGCTTTGCCCTTTTCCTTAGTAAGTTCTGGTAGACCAAAGTTTCTTCGCTCTGCTCTGATCCAATCCCTGAATAAAACTCATGTCTCCATTGCTTTCTCCTTCAACGATTATCTGTGATCTCCAATTTGAAATCTTCCTTGGATAAAAGCACTTTCTGATGCAACTGATGAAGCTTGAATTGTTAATATATCTCGGGCCATTTTTGCAAGAATTGGAAATTGCAATCTTGATTCTTCCAATAATCCAATAAATTCTTAGTTCCAAAGTTGTTAAGTTTCTTTGGATATTGAATTAAATACACTTGGAACTCGCTGTATTCCTCCCTGTACTCGTCCTGTTCTGAAAGCAACTTTTCGTCAAGTCCCCCAAAAGTGCTCATCCCCACATGTGAAGAACTTTGCCCGGTGGATAGTATTGGTTCCGTTGGTGTAGCAGTGTCTGCCCAAGCTCTATACTTTGCAAAAACAGCCACAGTATATGTATAAACTTTAGCAACAGCCTCGTCTACACTTGGATACCCATTAGTAGCAATTTCAATAGGAGTAATTTCTAAATTTGCATATACTTCTCTAACAAGTCGTTCAGTTAACTTAATTTTAAAAGCAGGATGCAACACAGAAGCAATGTAAAAAAGAGGAGGAATTGGAAAAAAATATTTTCTAAATTTTTCAATCATTAACTCTACAGCCTCATTGTAAACTTCATATTGCTTATACATTTTCAATAATTCCGATATTCCAGCTATATAATATAACATGGTAGGAGTAGTTGGATAATATTGTCCGGAAAATTCTAAAGTAGCTTGATAAAATTTTTGTAAAAACTGAAGAAGATGTTGAACAACTTGCCAATCCTCATCTTTAAGGTGATAGATTTCCATAAAATGTTTATTATATATTTGAGAAATAGGCACTCTATAGTCATAAGCGACAGTCAATGCATCATATAAAGTGTTCCACCTAGTACAAACATTCTTTGGGACTCTCCTAATTGGCATTCCTAATTCTACACATTTTCTTTTCCATTCTCGTCTTCTTTCTTGGTTTTTATTTCTAAAAATATAAGTAATAGCTATCTTCACCTTTTTGATAATGTCGTTAAACAAGGCAAGATCATCTCTTACTAATAAGTTGTAAATATGACATGCACACCTAACATGAAAAAATTCAGCAAAATGGGGGTTCAAAATAAGTATCAAGTTCCTAAGTGCATCTGTGTTGTTTGTAGCATTATCTACCGTAATACTAAAAACTTTGTTAGATAAAAAGTACGTACGACAAATTGATGAAACTTTATTACAAATATAATTTCCCGTGTGTGGTTCATCAACAACTTTATAAGCAATAATACATTTTTGAAATACCCAATCAGGATCTATCCAATGAACAGTAACAGTAATATAATCGCATCCATTAGTAGAACGACCCATATCCGTAGTAAGACATACTCTAGTGTCAAAGTTATCAAACATATATCGCAAATAATCCTGATATTCGTTCTTAAATTTAATAATATCATTTTTAACAGTAGTTCTTGGAAAACCATGAAAAGAGGGATTATATATAGACTGAACATAACGAACAAAACCAGTAGAAGAAGGAAAACTATAAGGTAAACCCTCGAGGGCAACTAGTTTAGCAATAGATTCCCTATCCTTTTGTTTATCACAAGTAAGAAGCCTTCCTGTTGTTTGGTTAATTCTTGTTTGGGTACCCGAAGATTGATCATGCGCTACTCCCCCATGTTCGGTCCCTAAATATATACCACCCGCCCGCGCTGACTATTCTTTAGGATGTTTCTTTTGTAAGTGCTGCCTAAGTTTACCCGTCCCACCCTCATTACCCCCAGTTCTAAAAACCCACACCTTATCACAAATCTCGCATTTGGTCGTCTGCGCTGCAATATTCTTTGATGCAAATTCCCACACATCAGATCTTTCCTTACGTTTAGCCGGTATTCTTGTAGGAGGTTCAGGAGGCAAGTCAGACTGAACTTCGGGTGGACTAGCTTGAAATTCATGTGTTTCTTCTAAATTAACCCCGCTTTGATTCCCATATTGTATTTCTAACATTTCGTGATCAAGTATGTTACCAGCGCTAACATTATGATAATATTGAGAATCACCTATGTGGGTGAACTGATTAGAACTACCAGCAATTTCTTTACCCCTATTTCCCTTACGACCACGTGCCCACCCCCACTACTAGTTCCAATTGAACCTCTTTGAGACATAATAATAGCAAATAAAATAAATATATATGACAAAAAAGTAATAAAAGAGTAGAAGTAGGAACGACTAACCAAATATAACCGTATAATTGAGGTGAAGTTGAAACTTGAGCCTCCACTTCAATTAATTAGTTGAATACTTGATAATCGAAAAATTGTAAAATCGCCAAATTGATATTTCAACCACGTAGCGCCTCCAATTGACCCAATACTTGATATTTGTAAACTTCACCAAATAGCCAAATCTAACTTTGATAGAAACTCCAAATAGAACTTGATAAAGTAGCCAAATTATAAATTTTTAACAAATAGCCAAAGTAAAATAATAGCAATATTGTAGAAAATTTGAGAGAATTAGAGAGAATTGGAAGATTTGTGTGAAAAATATGATGAAATAATGGGGTATTTATAGAAAAAAATAGTTAGGGGTGGTTATAGGGTGGTAGAGGGGTGAAATTGGCCGTTTTTTACCGTTGGACAACGGCTAGGGGGTCAAAAGAGTCGTTGCCCAACGGCTAGAAACGGCTACATTGCAACAGATTTTTCTTTTTTATTTTTTATTTTTTGGACCGGTCCGGTCCGGCCGGTTCCGGCCCAAATTTATACCGGTCCATCTGATTTTTTTTCGCAAGACCGTGTCGTGACCGGGCCCGGGGGCCGTTAGGGACCAACAGTCCGGTCTCAACCGGTCCGAGCCGGTTTCCGGCTCGACTCCGGTCCGGTCCGGTTCCGGACCGTTAGTCACCCTTAGTCTAAACGTTCAACAACATCATGCAGCAATTTATTGATCATTTTCTTCATCATTATCACCATCTTCATCTTCTTCTTTTGGCGTAGCGGTCTGAGAGCGGCAGAAATCTTAGTTACTAGCATCGAATCAAGTTTCACTAAAGTAAATCACATACTGTCACTACTATAGACACAAAAGACTTAAAACTAAAAATCATGCTTCAAAAGTATACATCCAACGTCCATATTCCATGAAGGGACAAAACCTTATCTAAAAGGGGAA
This sequence comes from Petunia axillaris subsp. axillaris, assembly GCA_029990575.1. NCBI lineage: Eukaryota > Viridiplantae > Streptophyta > Magnoliopsida > Solanales > Solanaceae > Petunia > Petunia axillaris. Next base: position 47,094,320 of record JARKNS010000002.1, on the reverse strand, counting down.
TGTGTCCAAGAATGTATAGGGAACCTCTAGGCTAGAATGTACTATAAATACATCTTATTCCACACTTGTATACTTCCATGATTCAATGAGTAACATCAAGCTTTCTCTCAGCCTTCTTGGATTTACACTCAATAAAATTACTCTTACTCATACTCTTTACTTTACTTGTTAATCCCACGACATTAGCTTTAACGCACGGATTCCAACTTAATTTAGACCTAAACCTAAAAGATATTTACAAAAATCTTGATATAATACCTTGCTTTTGGCTCACATAAACATAAAGTTAATTGTTATTGTCTAAATTCAGTTTCAACGCATACAATTTGGCACCCATTGTGGGGCCTAAGCAGGATTGTCATTCCAATATTTAGTTATCTTTTCGAAAAGCTTAAACTCTTTCTTATTTGTTTTTGTGTTTTGCTATTCAGATTTGACTGGCTTACCCTCACCCTAAAATGAAGTATCGGTTGAAGCTACTCCAAATCTGGAAGTTGGAGAAGCACTTCCACGCTCTCCGCCACAATCTCAAAGGTCTTCTCCCACTAGAAAAGAAAAGGTCGTGGTGGAAGAAGGTCAATATTCGTGGAAAATAACTTTACAAGAGTTCATCCTTCAACAACAAGTTGTGACAAAGAAATTAGTACAAGCTTAATTAGTAGCATTTTTCTGTAGTAGAAACGAGGAACATTCCACAACTTCGGGAGCAGAACCAGTCATGGGCACCCACTTTTAATATCTGAGTATTCGGATACTAGAGGACATGGCCTCGTATCAGAGGGTATGGTGCCAGAACTGATGGGCAAGGGCTAAGAACTCCCCATTAAACCATGTAATCTTAACAAGGTATTTTGGGAAAATTACTTGATGTATTATTCCAGTAAGTGAAAGATATAAATACATGTACATAGGGCTCTAACTATGTAAAGAATCAAAAGGAAATCCTATAATTATGCTATGAATCCCTAAGTGTATTCTATTATGTACACTATATAAAAAGGAGTCTATATTCATTTTGCAACACTCCCCCTCAAGGTGGAGCATAGATATTGATCATGCCCAGCTTGTTACAAAGGTAATCAACCCTAGTCCCATTCAATGCTTTTGTGAACAAATCAGCAAGTTGCTCTCCTGTCTTCACGTAGCCAGTGTAGATCAAATTCTCCTCAATCTTTTCACGAATAAAATGGTAGTCAACCTCGATATGTTTGGTTCTTTCGTGATACACTGGATTTGAGGCAATTTGGAGGGCGGCTTGATTGTCACACCAAAGTTTTGTTGGAATAGGATGCTTGACTCCAATTTCAGTCAGAAGATAGTGTATCCACATAATCTCACATGTGGATTACGCCATAGCTCTATATTCAGATTCTGCACTGGAGCGAGATACAACATTTTATTTCTTGCTTCTCCATGATACCAAATTTCCACCAACAAAGACGCGGTAGCCAGTAATGGACCTCCTATCAATCTTTGATCCAGCCCAATCTGCATCTGCAAAACACTCATATGAGAATGTCCATTATCACTATATAATATGCCAAGTCCAGGTGCTCTTTTCAAGTAACATAAGATCTGTTCCAGGGCTGTCCAATGTTTGACTGTAGGTGCAGACATAAACTGGCTAACAACGCTAACTGCAAAGGCAATATCTGGACGAGTCAGAGTGAGGTAGTTTAACTTTCTAACTAATCTCCTATATATGTCTGGATTATCGAAAGGATCACCATCATCTTTCATAAGTTGCATATTAAGAACTATTGAAGTGCTGCAAGGCTTAGCTGCCAACTTTCCAGTTTCAGCAAGCAAGTCAAGAACGTACTTTCTTTGGGGTAAGAAAATTCCTTTCTTGCTCCTAGAGACTTCTATTCCCAAGAAATACTTCAATTGGGCCAAGTCTTTCGTGTGAAACCTGGTCTGCAAGAAACATTTTAAGGAAGAGTTCCCTGCCGAATCACTTCTAATAATGATAATGTCATCAACATATACAACAAGGATGATAATGCCAGCTCTTGATTGCCTGTAGAAGACTGTGTGATCACCTACTTTTCTTCAGCCCAAATTCACGAACGACTTTACTAAACTTGCCAAACCAAGCTCGGGGGCGCTGCTTCAAGCCATACAGTGATTTCTTCCAATGGAAAACCTTCTCATACTCCCCCTGAGCAACAAAACCGGGTGGTTGCTCCATATACACTTCTTCTCTGAGATCCCCATGAAGAAATACATTTTTAATATCCAACTGAAGTAAAGGCCAATGCTGAGAAGCAGCTAATGATATAAATAAGTGGACATAAGTGAGTTTGGCTACCGGAGATAAAGTATCTGAGTAATCCACACCATACGTCTGAGCATACCCTTTTAGCCACAAGTCTAGCTTTAAGCCTGGCCACAAAACCATCAGGGTTAAATTTGACCGTAAAGACCTATTTACATCCAACTGCTTTCTTTCCTTTAGGTAACTTTACCAAATCCCAAGTGTGATTTTCCTCCAAGGCATGTATCTCTTCAAACATTGCATCACGCCAACCAAGATGGCTCAAAGCCTCTTTCAGTGTTTTTGGTACAGAGATGGAGTCTAGAGAAGCAATCAAGGATCTAGACGCAGAGGATAAGCGGTCATAAGACACAAAATTAGCAACGGAGTATGTGGATTTGCAAGTACGTGTACCTTTGCGAAGAGCAATAGGGAGATCAAGATCTTCTGGAGAAGCAGGTGGAGAGGGGGTCTGAGGACGATGGAGCCGGTGCAAGACATGTAGCATTGGTCTCTTGTCTCCTTGAGTATACTTGAACAATTGGTGGTTTAGCTGGAATAGATGAAGCTAGTGCAGGAGGTACAATAGCTGATTGGTGCTCATGTTCAGGAACAAAATCATCAGATAGAGCAGGTGCTGGAGGAACATCAGTTGAATGGTGCTCAATAGACATAGTAGGAGATGTAGGAACAACATCATTTGATTTATCAGCTCGAGTGACTTGATAGACTAACCACTGATCATCCTCCCCTGACTTGTAGAAGTAGGAGCTACATAATAAAATGGTGTAGTCGCTGAGAATGTCACATCAGTTGACAGTAAATATTTGCCAAGTTCGGTAGAATAACAATGATAGCCCTTCTGAATGCGAGAATAGCCTAGAAAAACACATTTCAATGCCTTGGGGTCCAACTTGGTAACACATGGCTGGACATCACGAACGTAACACGTGCTTCCAAATACCTGGGGCTCAATCGGAAATAGTGACTTGTTTTGAAATAGAATATTATATGGTATACCACTATTAAGTACATCGCAAGGCATCCAGTTGATCAGAAAACAAGTTGTAGAGATAGCATCAGCCCAGAACTGTTTAGGGACCTTCATTTGGAATAAAAGTGCTCGAGCTGTCTCAAGTAGATGTCCATTCTTCCTCTCACCAACTCCATTTTGGGAGGGTGTATCGACACAAGACGTCTGATGCAGCATCTCGTGCTCTCTCATAGAGGACTGGAATGAGGCTGACATATACTCTTTAGCATTATCACTCCTTAGTATGCACACAGAAACATTAAATTGAGTTTTAACTTCAGCACAGAAGGCACAAAAATGGGTAAACACTTCAGAACGACTTTTCATAAAGTAAATCCAAGTCATCCGAGAGAAATCATCCACAAAAGTGACAAAATATTTATGTCCGGTTTTGGAAACAACGGGACATGGTCCCCAAACATCAGAATGAACCAACTCAAAAGCCGACTCGGCTCTCTTATTAATCCTTGGACTTAACGAGGTACGATGATGTTTCGCAAACTAGCATGACTCACAATCCAAAGTTGAAATATTAGAAACCTGAGGACAAAGCTTTTTCAACATGGGGAGAGATGGATATCCTAACCGATAATATGCTTGCATTAGAGAAGTGACAGTAGAGCAAGCAACAGACTTAGGCACCTGGTTATCAAAGATATAGAGGCCAGCAGACACATATCCTTTACCAATAGTTTTCTTCGTCACAAGATCCTGAATCAAACAATGATGGGGAAAAATGATATAGAACAATTTAAATCTTTGGTGAGTCTACTCGCAGAGATCAAATTAAATGCGAGGTTAGGTAGATTTAACACAGACGATAGGGTAATAGAGGATGTGAGCTCAACAGTCCCTGATCCCACAATGTTATAGGTTGACCCGTCGGCTACAGTCACAAAATATGGTGCTTTGTGTGATCTAAAGGAAGAAAAGATATTAGGATTACCTGTCGTGTGATCTGTGGCACCAGAATTAACCACCCATTTATTTGAAGAAGAAATAAGACATATTTTACCGGATTCAGCAAGAGTAGTAACAGAGGACATCTTTCTAGCAAAGTGTTGGTACCAAGAAATATCTCCACTTATACTCCAAGACTAATAAGATAACCAATCCACACCTACAAAAGTACAAAGCCCAGAACAGTACTAGCCAGTCTTCAACAACAGAGTATCTCAAATGACGATGACACAGGATTTCAAATGTCAAACAGTAAAAGAATTCTTTCTGCCAAACCAAAGTACCAAGTTCAATATAGAAGATTATCCTTCAAATCAAAAGAATCAGAATTAAAACACCTGTATGATCCCAAATTCTTGAACCCAAAATATGAGCAAAGCAACATACCAAATTGCAGTAGCAACTGATGCAGTAAGCAGGAACCAAAGAATAACCAGAATAAGAGCAAACAAAGAATCGTTGAAGTGAACCTGGAGCCCGAGAGAAAACAACTTTGAAATAGACCTTGACTGGAAGAATTAATACCGGGAGTATGCCGGAAATGGAAATCCAAAGTCGGAGCAAAAAACAAAATCCAATTTTTCTCGTGCACGAGCCACTTCAGCAATTCGCCGGAAAATATATTGTCGGCGCGTGTGGACCACTCACATCTTTTTCGGCCGCTGGATTTTGGGTTTTATGTAGATCGGATGGTGGAGGTCCTCCCTAACTAGGTGGTGACACAAGTTTGCAACTTTCAAACACTGCCAAGATAACTCCGATGAGTTTTCTAATTAACATCGGCAAAGCTTACGTACCCGCTCTGATACCATGTAATCTTAACAAGGTATTTTGGGAAAATTACTTTATGTATTATTTCAATAAGTGAAAGATATAAATGCATGTACATAGGGTTCTAACTATGGAAAGAATCAAAAGGAAATCCTATAATTATGTATGAATACCTAAGTGTATTCTACTATGTACACTATATAAAAAAGAGTCTACATTCATTTTGCAACAAACCAATTTTGGATTCTATGTTACAGCGTCTAAAAGAGCATGATGACCACATGGACTGTATCCTAGGAGATCCGAAGGTCTTGAAAACTATAGATATCGATTAATACTCTCAGCAGCCCTACAAGTCCAGTACGGCCCCAAAACCAATTCGAGAGAAGTTCAAGATGACGGATTTGGCAAAGTATGATAGAAATATTGATCCCTAAGACTAGGTTACTGTATTTGTGACCAGGGATCAAGGGGAATTACATGACCAAAGATGAGATTGAATCTTGTATGTAAAGACGTTTTGGGAGACACTTACTAAAGGACTCTCGCTTGGTTTCTCTTTTTCAGGAACACAATTGGTTCGTTTGCTGAGATAGGTGAAGTACTCATCAAGGCCTATACCGGAGCACAGAAGGTGGAGAACAAGGTCGAGGACATATTTGACATCAAACATGGAAAGGGTGAATTAGACAAAAAGTTCATAGATAGGATCCAAAAAGAAATGATGGTATTGCTTAAGGTTTAAGATAACTGGGTAGTATTAGCTTTCGCCAACAAGCTGAACGAAAAGGCATCAAAAGAAACTCGAAATCTGAAAAAGAACCTTTGGGAGTTCCCACCTTATACTTAAGATGATGTACATAGCAGATACAATTCAAAGATTTGATTGTAAGAAAGGAAAACCAGTGGGATCATAAGTACAACAATAGAGCGGACTATGCACTAGGCTTAGAGAAAAGTAATGAAAGTGGCATAATCGACCCTTATGATCTTTGCCAGCATCAGCCATATAAGAATTGAATAGAGGCTGAAACCACAAAGACACAAGTTGTGGTCATGTAAGACCAACTCTAATGCCTTAGGAACCCTTAGCACCAAGATTATCCGAGCATAGCTTTAACGTTGAAGTTGCCGAAGTAGACGCGGCGTTGAAGAATTTGGGAGAAAGAACCAATCAGATGGCTAAACACATGAGAACAGATCCAAACAAATAAAGTCAAGAATTATGGTGCAATATTCATAGTGATCACGTGCACAATATTGAGGAATGCAAAGTTCACTACTTCGAGGTAGCGAATTTGTTGAAGAAATGATTACTGAAAGACTTACTTAGTGACAGGTCAGCAAACGTATGAGAACAACTGAAACAATTAGCAACCTCTTAGAGCTTCATCCCTCAAAATAATAGTTAACGTGATCTCAGAAGGATCATAGGTTAATGAAGCCACCTTAACAACTGCCAAGAAGTACACAAAGATCTCTGTTATGCGTGAAAATATAAGTCGAGATAAGATATCCGCAAAAGGGATCACATTCGATGATTCAGCTGCACACGAACTCATGCTCCCGCACCATGATGCCTTGGTAATCAAACTATGTTTCATGATTCTTACATCAATGTGTTTTGAATGATGCACAAAGTTCAGTGAACATATTCTAGGCGCAAGTAGTGGAAGAAATGCAGCTTATAGACCTCATCATCCTAAAGTCGATAATCTTGACTGGTTTCAACAATTCCAACGGGATATCCCTCGGTGAGATTACTTTGTTTACACATGCTAAAGGTGTCCCCAATGTGTGGATAAAAATATGTCACCTATGATTACGGGGATACGAGTTCAGCTGGCGAGACTAGACTTACCTTACAAGTCATCGGGAGCAGAGGATACATGCTTGCTCCTCATGCCACGGCCGCAAAGCCGGTACACACATAAGATGCAAGGATATATTCCGCCGCCTTAGGAATTACAATCTCCTAGTTAGGGTTTCGTATATACTGCCGTCTTGAGTATACAGACCCACGAACTTATTAGTCTTTGTATTTTACCATAATTAGGACTGGGTAAATTTTAGCCATAAATACTCCTCCTTACATTGTATTGTACATTAAGCGATTCACACCAAATCTGGCTATTCTCAAAGAATAATACTCTTTACTTTCTTGTCTATTACTTTCTCTCTTTATTTTCCTGTATTTCCCTTCATATTTACCATATTTCTTGTGACCCTCTAATAAATTTAATTGTTTAACCTAGACGACCAAATTTAGGCATAAACACTCAAGGAAACTCTTTTTCAAGTACTAGCTGCTGACATGGAATACAACGCCATCCTTAGAAGGCCATGGATTCACATGATGGAGGCAGTCCCCTCAACCTTCCACCAAGTAATTGAATTTCTGATTCCATAAGAAGTTAAGGAAATCAGAGGTATCGAATGGCTCATGAATACTATATGGTGTCCCTAAGGAATAGAGTTATTCCTAGTCCCTCTATTAAAGCGTGAGAAGCAGAATTAGGGTACACTGCTCTTGGATGAGGGTACGGGTGGATCCTAACCTAGCAAGGGAGATTTTATAACAATTCAATACCTAACAAATTCGTTTTATTCTTAAGTATTATGTTTAATCCTATTAAATTTTTATGAAGAACGACATAACTGGATCGAATGATGACAAAATATCCATACGACACCATTTGGAACCAGCAGTAGTTAATGGCCTCGTCTAAAAATTCCTCACGTGAACAACTTAGCATTGTCATCCGATAATGTTTCCGGTCCATGACACATCTTTTTTTTCCGTGAATCAGACCGATGGAGCTATGACCAAATGAGGAAAAGCAACTCCCAAGAATGCATGTCAAAAAGCATCAATTGTCCTAACATCGGGAGCAGAAACTAATGCCTGAGCTTTCAAATTCTTCAAGCCCCAGCACTAAGGAGACTATACACTGTGTTGAAAACTACCTTCAAAGCATCGGTCTATACATTAGTAGATAAGCAATCGTGTATTTATAAGGTCCAACAACAACCACCTATTTTATCTTTGTAAAACTACAGGCCGCATAAATGTATTTTACGCCCAATGCTGGCTTTGAACAATACACTAAATACCCGACAACAGCTTTATTATCAGCAAATGAAGTTGATATTTCTTTGATAAAATTAAAAGTATTCGAAAATGTCTTCTTCTCATATTGGCAAAACAAAAAATTTTATTCAGAAACACTTTCCCCCCATACTAACAAAATAATTAATGGTGTTCAAAGACATTTTCCCCTCATACTTGCGAAAATCTATAGTATCCTGAGACGTTTCTCCCTCAAATTGAAAAAAAAAAAATCATTGTACTCGGAGGTGCTTTCCCCTCATACTAGTAACAAAATTAATTATATTTGGAGACACTTTGCCCTCATACTTGAAAATTTAAAGTATCCGGAGACGTTTTTTGCTCATAGTTGCAAAACCCTCTATTGCTTGTGCTAAAATATGTTATGCCTACATAAAAATGAGACATTGTTTTTATACGCGACCCTACCGGCCCTCATTCCGCTGAAACCAAATATATTCGATTATAATTCAAAAAAAATTCCCACTAAACAGATTACGCATCGATCTACAGACATTAAAGCCCAAGAAGTGCCCAGATAATAGATAAATTTTGCAAATAAACTTCATTCAAAGCCCGGGGGCAAAACATAACAAATTAACAAGAAAAACAGAAGCCTGAACAAATAGGCTTCCCAAACATAGAGATAAGATCAAGAAGCTGAGGGACAATCCACGAGATTTATAGATGGATTCTCTTCATGTTCATTTGTAACCTCCATGTTTGAATCGTTGGTTGAACCCTCATTCTTTTCAGAGATGTCTGATTCATCCTGCGAAGGCAAAGAGTTCAAATGTCATAGGCAATGGGCAGATGAACCTACAGCTTCTTCAAACGCTAAATTAAGGTCTAGTAACCCAGCCTTAACCTGCTGGAGAACATCCAATCGAGTGTCCACCATCACCCAATTGCGATTAATCCAAGCCCAGAACTTTTAGGCTCCATACTTTTGCTTGAACTCATCTTTCTTTCTCTTAGAATCCTCCACATCTTTTTCAAGCTCTTTAGCCTTCTCTAAGACCTTTTGTTTCTCACTCGACTCAACCAAATCATTCGACAACTAAGAATAAGCCTCTCGGCCCTACGATATCGAAGTCATGAACTGCTCTTTTTCTTTAGCAAAGCAAAGACTCACGCTCAGCTATTTTCTCGCTCAACCTACTCTATCTCTTTATTGGCATCAACACTCTTCAACGTTAATTCTGCAAATACAAGTGTCAGCTGGTAATGTTCGGCCTTAAGCTTAGAATTTGTCGTTAGCATTATATCTCTCTTATCCTAAAGAGCTCGAAGACTTTTTGAATGAGCCTGAGTTCGACCTCGAACAACGGCAACCGATATAAACAACTAAAAAAGATTGAATAAGGAATTAGCATTTTCCAGAAAGGCTGGTAAAACACAGAATGTTCGAAGATCCTTACTAGGAAGTAGTTGCGTATCAAATGGTTAGCCAAAGTTGGTACTCATTTGTCAGACGAAATATCATTCATAAGTAAGAATAGCACCAAAAGAGATTATGTGACAATGCTCCGGATTGTCAAAAAGAACGATACGGGGAGGAACAAGGATCGTGTAGAGCAAGAAGGGATCCCACCATCGGCACCTCCATAAGTGTTTGACACATTAACCTGAGCAGCAAAAGCTGTATTTTGTTGATTCACAGTCGAAGGTTCTAGAGTGGTAGCAGTAGTAGAGACCGGGACCAAAGGAGCAATGGTAACAGTAGATGTCTAAGTCGGGGCAGATCTAGATGGGTCGTGCTCCTCTTCACTATCAATGTTGATAATCTAAATTGCCGCCTTCGATATGTCAATAATAATATAAGGCTCATTAGGGATATGGAAAGACTGTGACCATTTCATTCTTGCCCTCTTTTGTGTGAATGTAGAAATAGATTGGTCGGCTGCACTAACTTTCCTCTTCTTGCCATGGAAGGCCGCCTCAATTTATCTTTCAGCATTTTTAAGATGCCTGGAGACTCCTTTGACTTCTTCTTCTTCTTCTTCTTCTTCTTATAATAATAATAATAATAATAATAATAATAATAATAATAATAATAATGGCATGCACCATGGTTCTTAGCAACCCATCTGCAAGATAAAATTTGTACTTCCTACACAAATCCTCCATCACACTATTAATTGATAGACCAAAATTGATAGTAAACACGTACCTATAAATATTTTTCTGGCCCCAGTGAAATCGATATGCAGTCTTCATGCTTTACTGGATAGACAAGAACCTCCGGCCCCATTTCACATTCTTTTTTCACTCTCGAGATGTTTTCGAGAAGGATCCTCAAAGGAATTTCACTAACGTGCACCCCTAGCCTACATGTCTCTTTCTCCAATGGTTCTTGTATTTTCCACTCTTTCTCGCATGAAAATTTCTTCACAATGATCTCGACAATTAATTTGGATGCCTCAATAGTGGTAAAAAATGGAGGACCACTTAATTCTCCATGAGCTATTGATTTTCTTTTCTCATCCTAAGGGACTCGGCAATCCCCTCTAAATCTTGCTCTGCCACAGTGATGACATCTGTTACCTCAGGCCTAATGACATTCTCAAAATCGATTGAAGAATTATCTTTTCAGGACACATGTTAGAAGACTAGAAGCCATAAAAAAGCTAGTAATAAGGAAAATTTTGGCGTAATAAAATAAGTGAAAGAACTAATGAAAGGAAATCCTTCTGAAGGTGGTTAGAAAGTTTAAGAGTTAGCAAAGAAAAGGGAATAAGTATAGAGGCAATCAAGAGAACTTGTAAGAAGGCAAATGAATTATTACCTCGATAACAAGATATGACGCCAGCCCCAAGCAAAGCAGGGCACATGTTCCAGATGGGAGTACGAAGTAACAACTGCTGTTTTGAATTCATGGGCGTCGGTTGCCCACGTCCTTCTACCCATCTAAACAAAGTTCTACTTCCCAAACCTAATAGCTTTATACCAAGCAAGTGGGGGCTATCTGTATTGAAAATAATTTATATCGATCACATAAGTTATGTGGCCCACTTCATGGCACAAGTAGAGACAAGGTTAAAGTATTGTGGCAAGAGATTGAAATCACGACCAATAATAAAAAGAGTATATACGAGTCAAACAAGGGTCAACCCAGTGGCACATATCTTATTGGTCCCGGTAATAAGAGTTCAAAACCTACTACAATCCTTACCACCGGTCGTGAACTTCGACTAACCTTGGATTCCTTGCATGAAGACTCAAAAGGACACCTAGATAAATATATAAGTAAGAATAATATTCGTTGATCATTTACTAACACCGACGTCCATATTCTATAAATGGACAAAACCTTATCCAAAAGGGAACATGTGTCCAAAATGTGTAGGGAACCTCTAGGATTTCAATGTATTATAAGATATTCTATAAATGGACAAAACCTTATCCAAAAGGGAACATGTGTCCAAAATGTGTAGGGAACCTCTAGGATTTCAATGTATTATAAGTACGTCTTATTCCACACTTTTATACTTTCATGATTCATTGAGTTTTATCATATCACTAGAAACAACTACTTTATTTTAGTGAAACATCAAACTTTCTCTCTGCCTTCTTAGATTTACATTCAATAAGATTACTCTTGTTCTTTACTTTACTTTACTTTTTGCTATTTATCTTGCTTGTTAATCTCACGTGTATTAGCTTAATGCACAGATCCAACTTTAACTTAGATCTAAACCTAAATATTTATATATCTTGATATAACACCTTACTTTTGACCCACGTAATTATAAAATTAATTGTTATTATCTAAAGTCGAGTTTTAGCACATACAATGCAAGAGGCTGTGGACAATGAGAACAAAAAAAGAGACAAGAGAAAAATGAGGGACAATATTTCTGTCGTCTATCTATTTTCCTAAAAGATGACGTATAATACTGATAACGCCTATTGGTCATTTTTTAATATGTTTGACCTATTTGGCTCAAAAATTGATGGACCCTATTGGATTTTTTATTTAATTTTATATTACTAAAAACATCGACAGACACAATTGCTTAACTAAATGAATTTGAGTTTTTTAATAAACAAATCGATGGACATCATCTGTATAACAAAAAATAATTTTTTTGTAATTGTATTACTATATCGTTAGACTCTATCGAATATATTTTTGCACAAAATAGCACCAGTGATGTCTATCAAGAAAATAATTTTGCACAAAATATAAATGACGGACACCATCAATATGTGTTATTCGCACAAAGAACAACCGTTGGTGTTCGTCGATTCTTTAATTAAAAAATTGAAAAAGCAAATGTTTAGCTTTACAACGGCGTCCATCGATTTATTTAAGGAAACATGTTGATTGATGGAATCCCTCTGTATCGTTTCTTCCATTCTTGGTTGTTTTAGTGGTGATTGTTGAATGACACATAAAGTGTTATGTCAATCTTATAGAATTTTTGAATACCTTAACAATATGTGTAGATTGCATATAATACAAAGTCGCACATGGCGGAATTTGGCACATTTGGACAAGCTCAAAGTCAGTTGTATATAATACAAAATCACTCCAATCTAGCGTGATTTGCTGATTAATTGAACAAATACAAAATCATGCTAATTTGATGTGATTTATGATTAATTTCACGAATGAATATTTGATTAGGCTTTAGTTTTGTTAAGGTTTAGTCCTTAGTGCTTAGGGTTTAGTATTAACTGGAGTTAAAGTTTGATACTGTCATACCCGATTTTAGACTCGACTCGAGGCGAGTCGGGTTTCGGATCTGACTGGTAACTCGTTTGAGTTTAAGTGTTGGAGTCGCCACCTAACATATTTTTTAACTAGGCGTATTAGGGCACCTATTTTGTTTCTAGCTAATTTTATAATTAACTCCGAAACTTAGTCTGTGAACCAGAAATCTAGGTAAGAAGTTCAGGTTAACTCGAGAGGAAGGAGTTAGGCACCTCTCAAGCTCCACTAAATGTGGTTACCAGCCGGACTTATAATTGGGATTTTAAGAATTATGAAATAACTAACTAAAAATAGACGAATAATTAAATGACTATTTATATGCATGTAATAATTAAGATGAAAAAATTTCAATTCGCTAATTGACTTTCGCCTTAAAGAATTTCTCCTAGCAAAAAGAGAAAAATGAATTAGTCCAATAATAATAAATAATAAATAATAATAGTAATAGTAATAATACAAATAGGAATAAAATAATAATAATAATAATAATAATAATAATAATAATAATAGTATTGAAAAAGGTTTTTGTTTTCTTCCAAAATATGTTGTCGTCTCTCATCCAATTTTACCTCGCAAAATTTGAAGAAAATGAGTTAGCGAATATTAATATTAATAATAATGAAAATAATAATAATAATAAGAGTAATAATAATAATAATAATAATAATAATAATAATAATAATGATAATAGTTTTAAAATAAAGGGGAAAGGGATTTATTTTTTAAAAGTGTCGGCTCAAGTTTGTATGAATCGGCTAAGAGATTAAGGACGTCGGTACGGCTGCGAACACGCCGGCCGGTCGTGTTGTCATGCCAAGTGCCGGTCCCACCACTTCACAACGACTCACACACGTCATCATAGCCTTTTTATTTTTAGGGACGTGGGGAGTGTAACGAGATTGATTTTAGGCCTCCAAACGTCATTGGCCTAATCATAGTATCGTGTTCAAATAAGTCCCTAGTGTTCCGTAGTGGGTAAATCAAATAGGAATTTATCCAAAATGGTTCTGTATCCATAAAAAAAACCAGTTAGTGCAACAAAATGGTCCAACAAACATCAGAGTAATTAATCAAAGGCGAGATAAGCCATTACAACAAAATAGTCAAGCTAGTACAGCGGATCAAAACATCCACAGCCAACGTCTCCTCCAATGCCAAAACCAACGAACCAACAGATCAGAGCACACAAAAGGAAAACTAACGCAAGACTCCGGCACCACAGCCATGGTTCGAAACGAAACCAAATTCCGGTGAGCGGGTCAACGGCGAAGTGGAGGAGCGACAACCCATCGATTTTCCAACGGCGTCACTGCCACCCCCACTCCTTTGCTCTCCGATCAGAACCCCCATCTCCGGCAAACAACAACATCAATGGTGCAGACGAGACGAGAGTTGCGATTGTCGATGATTTTGTTTTCAAGCGACGCGGCGGCGTCACCACTTCGCCAGTGATGGTGTCAACACCTCTGTTTCTGCTTGTCAATCTCTCATACCCCTACCCCTTTTTGCTTCGTTTTGTGTATGTATATGATTGTATGAATTTGGTAGATCTACTATGGTTTAAGAAAACAGGTGGGTATGTATTTTGAAGGTGTGTGTGGGTGTTTACACTGGTTTTGTGATGGGTGTAGATGGTTTCTGCTTTTGATTCTGTCGAAGTGCGTATATGAATGGTGTTATGTGTATGGTGGGGAAGAGGATGGAGGTATGGGTGTGTTGGAGAGGATAATGGTGTAACACTTTGTTTCTAATGGCTTTTGTGTATGTGTGAAGAAGAGGAAAAAGACCCAAAGTTTCTGTATGCATATGATCCATCCCTTTTATGTGTATGTGATGGTATGTATATGTGTATTTGGGAGAGAAAGAGAAGTCATGTGGAGGTCTGCCCATTTTTGTGTGTGTCTCTGTATCTGCTCCTATTATAATGACTGGTGTTTTTGCGGATGCAGTTGTGGAGGAGAGGACCAAGAAAAGTCTTTTTGTGTATTGTATGTATTGGGGGGGTGTGTGTGTGTGTGTGTCTGATTGTTGTGGTGGTGAAGACAAAGAAGTGGTGTGTTCATGCTTTTTGATTTTGGTCAGGAAGAACCGATGGGGTGTAATTCTATGTGCGTATGTATGTGTACTGATGTTTGTGGGGTCTGATAGAAGGGATGAGGGTGAAGCTTCTGGTTTTTGGTGGAGAAGACCAAAGGAGTGGGGTCGGCTTGGAGTTGGAAAATGTGCCGTGTATGCAGTGTTTTCACCGTGTCTGTTGACCAGAAAAGATGATAGTAATATAGGATTTTGAAAATAAAATAGTTGTAGAGAGATTAGGGGGATTTTAGAAGATTGGGGAAGGATTTAAGGAGGGATTTTAGGGATGATTTGAGCTGATTTGGGGAATTTGAAAAAAGATATTTTCACTTTCAAATTTCAAATAGAAGGAATGCATTTGATATTGAAAATGGGTTAGGTTCAAAAGATAAATTATGATTCAAAAGGTCAATAAAGATAAATGTAAATAAATAAATAAATAAATTGATGGGAATTTTGAAATATGGATTAATAAAAAATAAATTTGGATATTTTCTTTTGAATTGGCCAAAAAATAAAATATAGATATACGCATATATAAAATGCACAAATAATTATTACATAATATTCAAATAAAATTATTTAAATATAGATATTCACAGATAATTACTAATTTGCACGAATAATCACAAATTGATTTGAATTTAACATGTAGCCTAAATGATGCAATTATGTGATATATTATGAATGTACTAAATTGCGCAAATATTCTCATTTTAATAAATTGCCTAAATGATGCAAATTTACGTAATATAGCCACACTTAAGTATATAATATGTAAATAGAGGATAACACACATAAATGCATGATTTCTAATGCACATTTCGCACAAATAGTCACATTGCACCCTTAGGTTGAATTATAGTCAATTTTAGAAAACTGAGGGACAAAATTGGGTGTCAACAGATACTTTATACAAATCTAAGACTATTCGGTGTGTGTTGGTGAACAAGTTCACATTGTCATAACACTAAGCTAAGACAATCTAGTTAAATTAGTGAACAATTTCACAAGACAGTATAATAATATAGCACGAAGTCCTGCCAACCCGATGCGATTTCATAACAATTTTAAAAACACAAAGTCATGTCAATCAGGTAAGATTTGGTGAAATATTCAATAACTTAGATAGAGTGTGAATACACAAAGTAGCACCTGGTGGCATTTATGAAAAGAATATTCTCTTCTTAAACCTTCTCAAAAACTTAATAATGGTGGTTTTGAGATTGCTTCAAATTCAATCAAACAACCAGCAACTAATTTGAAAATTTTAGCTCTAACAGATCCATAATCACCGGGAACGGGACTTATCCAAGCTCTCCAACATCCTTTCTTTGTCTCGACCCATACAAAAAAATAGTGGTTATACGACTCTAAGCACAAAATAAACCTAAATCAACAACACAATAGATTGCAATCACTAGATTTTAAGTTTACAACCAAGTCTCTAAAGTCCAAAAACTCATAAGAACTAATAGTATCCAATATTGGAAATAGCCTCTCCACCGTGGTGGCGAAAATGTTACGTGCATCCACCATCCTCAAACCCCCACTTGTGGAAAAATACTGGGTATGTTATTGTTGTAACCGAGTCTCTAGAGTCCAAAAACTCAAAATAATTGATAGTTATCCAATATCGTCCACTTCAGCGTTCACAGATTTGCAACTCCACATTAGGATCGTGCCATAGGTTAGAGGGCATTTTGATATAGAAAAATTTCATTAAATCTAAGAAGTCAACTTCTATAAGATTTTCCAAAATAGTGCCAAACTATCCAGACCAGTCCAAAAGTGTTCTAGTCTTGTAAATCAGCCTAATTGTATGGCCTTTCTTCTAAAACATTAAGTTGTTTGTAGCATCTTCATCACGCCTCTCCGTAAGGTATGATCTTTTTCACAAAACATAAGAAATCAAAGTATTTTTGCCCTCTATCTCATAAACTAATCTGGAAGGGGATTGATGACAAGACCCAGATTCCTGGCTAGGTCGTGTAGGCATCTGACATCCTCCCTAGACTTGTCAGGCGAACTCTTTTCAGTAATTTCATCAACCAAACACAAAACAGGCTTGAAATAAGAATATATATATATATATATATATATATATATATATATATATATATATATATAAAGCTGTATAGAAGAAATTACAACGGTTTACCCATTATACTAGGTTTAAGGCTATCCAGACAGACATCTAAGAACACAAATGAAGTATAAACATCTCCTGAAAGGAGAAAAATATAAATGAGATAATAAACATAAAACCGGTGGCCATCCTGAACAAAAGTTGGCTCACTTTGATAGCTGAATCGTCTTCGCTCCTCAACCACGCGACAAACTCAATCCTGGATCGAACGTGCCAAAATGAAATAAATAGAGAAAAAACAAATAGAGGGTGTGTCGAATGGACTCTGTAAGTGGGATCTGGCTAGCCACTTCGAAGAATAGGATATGCTAGCCAGGGAGAAGAAAAACAGATAAACCAAATTCACCTTATTTCAACTATAAAAGATAATCACTGGAAACACGTAGGAACAATAAACTCATAAACAACAGGGGATATCAGATAGACAGAAACATATAGGCAACCCGAAACATATTCAGAAATACATAACACGTACACAAAATATCGCACTACAATCACACAATACACATCAGCTAGTGAAATGAAATGGAATAAATGTAGTATGATGCAATGGGGTCACATGTACCCAACACCTATCTCTGGCGCGGGACTCTCATCGTCTACCAAGAGATATATGAAATAATAATCCTTCATCGGCACGAGACTGCCATCGACTATCGGGAAGTACTACAGTAATAATCTTTCACCAGCGCGAGAGTCTCATCGACTATCGGGAAGTACATATCAAACCCATTACTGGAGTACAAAACTCCTATGCTCAAAGCTCAGTCATGAAGATGTGATATGCAATGCCACACAATTCAAAATATGACACAATAAGTAAGCCTTGTGACCCCATAAGGATTTCCAACATATAGGATAGTCTATCTTCTAACTTATATTCATAATCATACTCGGGCTTCCCTTCTCAATTCAATACTAGGCTTATTGTTTAACAATAGATATTCCTAAATATAATCGAGCATCTATCCTCAATATGACATTCACGCGTCGAGGCTTAACAATTCATATTCATTTTCCAATAAGATATTTCTATTCAGCTCAATACTGAGCCCAATATGATGCACCTATCATAAGGTTATATATCCTAAAACGATAAACTCTTATTCAATCAATATTCATAGTCCAGTCTAAACACTTGCGTTCTACTCATAATATTTGGCTTATAACTACTCAATTAATATTTAATGCGAACATAACTCTCATATCCTTAACCCGACAATAAATACAAATATATTCTAATGTACATACCCGATAAACGGAACACGTCACGCTTACAACTAAAGTATCATACTCCCAATTACACTGTAAACACATAACAACACTTAACAACCTAATAAATAGTTATTCACGAAGCTATGGCATAGTAAGTACACCTCTTCGGTAGCTACGCACGAGAAGAATACGTGCGTAGAACATCCATAAAGGCCGAAGGCCGTCAAAGAAATGATGAAACCACTTATCTTTTAGTGTCGGGTCGAATAGACTATTGAATAGGCTCCTTTCCTTCTCGGCACCTCTTGGAATCACTTTCCTCTAATCTAAAGAAGAGAAATTGCATGTATAAGCACACACAAAGTTCAGCTATTAGTCGGAGATGGAAGAAAATTACGAAAATATCCCTAGGCCGGGCAGAGCCGAAAGCCTACAAAATTTATATTTCCGGACACCTCATACTCTCACAAGTCCAAATACGGCATTGGATTGCATTTTCGAGTTCAATTCGACCTGTTTCTCCAATTTCAAAAACTTAGGGGTCTAACCCCAATTTCCTTCAACCCAACTCATGAAATTCACACTATAATCCTTGAACTAACATAATCAAAAGATATAGTGATGCTACCTAGGGATTATAGATGATTTGGTACCAAAATTGTAGCTTGGAATCGCTTGGAATATGTTGAATTGAGATTGAAACTAAAACAGCCGACGTGCGCCATCCCTCCCTTCATCACGATCGCGTTCCTAGGAATGCAGTTGCGTGGCAGGGCTGAAGAAACAAGCGTGCATGCACACAGGTCTTCACGGAAGGTGCAAAATTCTGCACCAGCACCTGTTGGTGTTGAGATTTGGGTCCGAATATGACCCTACAAGGCTTGGAATAACGTAAAATTTTGTACACAAGTCATATAATATTTACTGACATGCTCGGGAAGACAGATCCCAAATTGAATCTCTGAAACTCAAGATGTGGGTCCCACGGGAAGAGGTCGATTTCTTGACTTTCAGAGCTTTAGTGAAAACTATCTGAACGACCTTGTATTTCACTTTCGAAAGTTCCCACAGGTCAGAAATGACCATACAAACCTAAAGCAACCTTCCAATTTCTAATAGGAGCTCATTTACTCAATTGAGCTTGAAAACCTCTTTTAAGCATTACCAACAACCGAAATAGAAACCTTCCTCGAAAACCTACCAAACGAGGCCCGAATCAGCTCAAAATTTGCAGACAGGTCTTAATGGACCTTATGGAGCTTTTAAGACTATCAGCACATCAATCGGAGTCCTAACTGCTGAAACAATCGATTGAAGTTATTTCAATTGATTAGAAAATTATGATAACTCAGTGATTCATCTAGTATATAAATATATGATTATACGATTTGTTTCTAAGTTTATTAAATTTATAACATTAAAAAACGTATGGACCCAATGTCACATTTAGTAAAGATTTATTGTATGATCCAATAGTACGAAGAGACTTGAACCAATGATCTTTACTCGCTCTGATAGCATGCTAAGAAGTACTCCTTCATCTCTGATGCAGAATTTAATCAGGACTTTGTGACTCGAATCCAGATTAGTAAGCTTGTACCCATAAGTGTGTGGGTAAAAAAAAGCTAGTCATCCTACCATACAACACACCATGCAAAAAAACACATGGAGAAATTTTGGGTAGAGAGGTGCACGGGTCTTTTTACCTTTCTCCACATATGTATTTTCCTTAATGTGGGGTGGGTGTGTGTTAAGTATAAGTCAAGTCTCTGTTGAGAGGTGGTGGTCTTGTTTTTTATGTGATCTCAGCAGTCACTCTCGCTTTCGTGGGAACAAAACAAAACAAAACTTGACCGCTCCCCCTCCCCCTCCCCCCTATAACTATTAGTACTAGTACTAGTACTAGTACTACTTCCCACTCAACAAAATTGTACGCTATCCTTCCCTTTTACTTGTTCTAAACCCTAGAACAAATTCTCTGTTTCTGTATGGTTAGCTTTACTGAAGTTCCAAATTCATAATTATTATGGAAAGATCCGATTTTAGCAACTTGGCTAGCTCCTCCAGCTCTATATCAGGTCTCTCTTTTTATTTTCTTTATTTTTGCATTTTTCAACTCTTCTTGTTTTTTAATGTTTGGTTGTATTTGTGTTCTTGCTTTTACTTTTAGGGATTTTTACACTGCCTGAATAGTTGCTACGCCGCTCATATAAGAAAAAAAAGTTATTCTTTTTGTGTAATATGTGTATAATCTACTAGGCCGGCTATTTCTGTAAAGTTCCCTTATTTTTATGTATGTAAAATACTGTTTGAGATTGCTTTGTTTTTGCTTTTCTTAACTGATTCTTGGTTTTTCTTTTTTTGCTGTTGATGCAGAGGGTGCACTGTTTGATGCATCACAGTATGCTTTTTTCGAGGGAGATGTAGGTGAAGAAGTCGAATTGGGGGGTTTTGAGGACGAACATGATAATCGCGTTCCGGTGTTGGGAGGTGGATTTGTTGATGACGAGGTACCCGAGTATCATCTGTTCGAGAAAGATGAGGTACTGTCTGCTTAATATGTTATACATTTATGTATTAGTATCAAGTTAGAAAGGGAAAATATGAGAAAGAGGTAACTTATATGTGCTAAAAGATCGACTCTTTCTCTGTGGCCTAGTTGTCAATTAAGTGGGTTAAGCACCATGAAGTCTCAAGTTAAAATCCCATTGGAGACAAAACACTACGTGAAACCTTGGTAGACAATGTTACCCGGTCTTGTGTTGGTGGGAAGGTAGCACATACCCCGTAGAATTAGTCGAGATGCAGGCAAGCTGCCATGGACAGCACGGTTTAGAAAAAAAAGAAAGAAATATTGACTCTGTCTCCTTCATCATTGATGTTATGAATAGAAAGTTTTCGTATGTTGAAACCTGTTGTATCATCGGTTTGACTAACACAGAGGAGTTGTTTCTAGTAGTAATACACGCTAACGTGTGGGTCATGTATGGTGAAATGGGTTATATATTATTGTGTTTGGGAGAAGACTACACAAATGATATTTTGTTTAGCATTTCCAAGTTCTTGTGATCCTTGTTTTCAATCTTGGTGTTATTGTGGTTCACACATTTTCCCTTTAATTGGGTAAGGATGAGCTTCTTTAGTCTTTCTACTGGGGTCCAATACAACTAGACGAAAGTTCTGCAGTTCCCACCTCCTTTGCAATATGAGAAGCTAATCTCCCCTTAATCTCTAGAGGATTTCACTCATAACGAGCAAAGAACAAGATTTATTACATCAAGAAATACAGGAGACTAATTACAACTATTAGAGAGGAGAAGACATGGACTAGATTAGACCTATGATTCAAAACAAGTGAACTTTGGCTGACTCTGCACTTGAAGCTGTCACTGGCTCTGGAAAGAAAGAAAACTAGGTTTGGGTTGAAACACTATGATTTTCAGAGGGATCTTTGCAGATGGTTTCTGGATTTGTTTTTGAATTTTAGTCAGAGTTCGTGCTCTTACCACTATTCTCACAAAAGGTCCGGTGGTGCTTTTGAGGATCTGCTTTTATTCAACTTTACTCAGAGTGTTACAGATGACTAGTTGGTTATTCAACTTTAAGTTTGATTAGGTTTGTACATTCTGTCAGGGAGTAATTATTCTCATTTCACTAATAATTAAGGGTAAATATGTTGAGCGCCATAGTATGGATTCTAAATTGTATTGGAGCTACAAATTGGGAATCAAAGAAATGCTTTTATCCCTTTTGTCATTGTAGTCTGTGAATTTAGTTAGCTGCTCATCTTGCACAACTGGAGTGTTCACAAATATCATCAATAATATTTAGTAGAGTAGTTTATTCCCTTAAAGACAGTTTTTTTTTTTTGGACTCATTGCTTGTGAGTGCTTCACTGCCTCTAGATAGCTTCTTGTACTTGCGTTTGTGTTATATCTAATCCCAATTTTGGCCTTTGTACCTCTTTCTTAAACTTACATGCTCTTGTGATTTGCTGCTATGCTTGTTACCTTGATAAGTTGATGATAAATTGTAGAGTTTTGTTTGTTATATAATTCTAATACAATGTTTTATTTCCAGGGATCAGCTTTGGGGTCTTTATCTGACATAGATGATCTGGCTACTACATTCTCGAAGGTCAGCCATGCTGCATTGGTTTAAGTGATGGTTATGACAATATTACCTATATATTTTATATTTAGGTTCTTAGAACTTTCTAATTTTTTATCTTCCTAGCCTCATGGGTCTGTTTATTTATGTTAGACAAAGTGCGGAGATATCTTATAGCTAGATTCCAAATAGATGAATATTTTCGTTTATCTTCCATCAGAGGCTCCAGGAACTAGGAGTTAGTTTTAAACCTTATACCAGCCAGTGTTATCAAAAGTAAAAAGCGCAAAAAAGTTCAAAAGATCTGATGGGGCTTTAAGCGCAAAGTGCAAATGATGTGTGGGTTTTAATGAATAAAGGTGCAACTTTTGAAAAAAATACATAAATGTATTATGTATTCCAAGACCGATAATTAATTATTAGCATGATTTACAAATATATGGACAAAAGAACTTGGAAAAAACTTAAAGAGAAAGAAAAGTATCGATTGTTTAGTGTTGTCTCTTTAGGATAACGTGCATTTGCAAGAAGTATGCCTTAGAGGCGCCCGTCATGTTCTGCGCCTCACTTCAGGGCTTAAGCGCACTTTAAGCGTGCCTTTGAAATCACTGATACCAGCATCTTTTTTTGAACAAACTTGGAGATATTTTCCTTAAACTTTTTGTGCATCCCTGGGCTGCGTTATGCTAAGAAATTTTAAGAGGTGCTTACCACTAGATCTATGTCTCCCATTTATCGGAGATAATTTCTTTTTGCAAAAGCTAATGCCTGGGAGTTTAAGATTGTTGGGAGATAGTTTCTTTTTGAAAAAAGCTAATGCCTGGGAGTTTATGATTGTTGTCGATGTGCTTGAATGGTTTCACAACATCCTGTGATTTATGTAGCATGTCTGGTCAGTTGCATTCTCTAAACTTGTATTTATGATATTGGTGCTTGTTGATTGATATGTACCCTGTAGAGTGACACACTATCTCAAATATTGTAATTCTTTTGATTTGTACCTCTCTTATGATTAAACAGATCCTGATGTAGCTAGCTAGTGTCTTCGATTTGCTTTTTTATCCTGTCTATTACGCAGTTACTGCAATACCATGGTCTTGATGATCACTACCTAAACCATTACCACTAACAACTCAGTTGCGCTCAGTCAAATTGTGGGCATTGAGATGTTCTTTCTTGAGACTTACAGAAATACTTTTCATTTATTTTTTCTAGTTGAACAGAAATGTTGCTGGACCAAGGCATCCTGGAGTTATTGGCGACCGTGGATCAGGATCTTTTTCCAGGGAAAGTAAGTGCAGGCATTATTCATTTTATGCCCTTATCTGATAATGTTATGCCATATTTGAAAAATCTCTTTTTGCATAGTCTTCCATTATGGTTATAGTTTTTACTATCATCTGAGGTTACTTTTTGCTACAGAGAAATTTTCATTGGTTGTTCTATCGGACCTTGCACATTCCACAGTTCTAGGTCTACTTTTGAGATAACTTATATGGGTAGTCAAATTTCAGAAGATTGTTCTACTAGTCCTAGTTTTGTGAATTTTTCATTTATATTTTAGGCACTTAATTTGAGCCTGTGTGTAAGCAACAATTTGTGGAAATCTTTATAGGCACTTATGTAAGGCAGAAATTTGTGGATAACTGATACATGTCATTGCCGTATCTTCCATGCTAGATTCAGATCTTGAATAGGGAACATTTTGTGGATAGTAGGCACAATGTATTTGTCTCCTCTTTCCATGTTTGTTAACACCCAAACCATGATGATTCAAGGAAATTGATTATGAACTAATTCAACCCCACAAGAACACCTTCAAAATAAGTAGAAAGCAATAAAAGGGTAGAGGGATTAGGAATATAGTTTAAAGAGAATTAGTTGAACCCTTGTAAACACAAGAATAAATCACAATCCAAGGATAGAATAAGGTAAGGATGAATCTAACGTAGACACAATTTGTAAACACCAAGACCAATCAAGGAATATTGGAACAAACTAATTGACATTCAAATATTAGAAGCATTCCAAGGGAGAAAGCAAATAAGAGAAATGGGTCAAACTCCCAACTCACAAAGAGTATGCATCTTTATAATCAAAGCTAACTAATAAGATAAACCCTAAATTAAGCTATTTATAGTAGCTACCAAAATAACTTAGCAAAGACCAAAATAATCCCCTTGTCTCCTTTTGGTCCTTTGGCCTACTTTTTGACTTGATTCTTGTCCTCTCGAAGCACTTCGCTGACTTAATATCAAATTCGAAGTCTCCTTTGCAATGAGTGCCAATCCGTGTACTATCAATGTTTGGTTAGTAAGATAATTGATATATACTCTTGGCACCTTGCAGACTGAATTTAGTTGCTATCCATGCAGATGGACTTACTATGGTTTTTGTTATTCGGTGCTGAATGAAATTTCTGAAAAGCACAACATGGTCGCTATTACCCTTTGGATGATAGTGCTATTCTATCCCTATTTGCTAATTCTTTAGTGATTCTAACATCTGTAACATTGAGTCGGCCTCATTTACATGTTCAAATCTGCACCAAAAGTTAATTTTTTTTTATACAAATAGTCTTCATGTTGTGAAATAGAACTAGCAGTATTTCTTTCAGTTCATCCACCAGATACTAGCAGTGTATAGTATTCCACTAAAGTAACTTCCTCTTCTTATTTTGTTCTTTTATCTAAGATCTCAGTGGGTCAGTTGTCGTCCCTGGCATAACTCCTGTGCACCGGTGATGTTAAAGAAAGCTGCCATAGTTGAACAGCAATTGACAGTGCAAACTAAATGACAGATGCTAACCTCTCTTTTTGGAATTTCTTGTGTGAGATAAGCTTCATTACTGATGAACCATGCTAAAAAAGCGACCTTCAGTGGTGCTATGGTCTCCAGATTTGTACCATCAACACCATACTTGTGTTGATAACACAAATCCATAGAGCTTACCCTTCTGCATTAGACCTTCATAGCCACTTCAACAACCTCCTGTTATGTTGTCTGAGATTTTTGTTACCCTATCCTCTATTTTCTTGCCCTTAGTGAGATTAGTCTATTGCCCCAAATGGAAGGTGTTTTGAGAATAGAAGCAGTACCATACAAAGAATCGAGCTGAATTGTTTTTTGTCTTTTAAATTCTGGTGTAAAGATAACTATATAGATGATACAGAATCTCTAGTAGTATTTTTTGACTCCTTGTAAGTGCAACGCTCCATGTAATCTGTAAATTTTGGTACCAGCACCATCTTGGTGCTGATGAATCAATGTTACCTTTCTCAAAAAAAAGAAAAAAGAAAGAGGTTTTCTTCTCCGTAGTACTTGGTGCTGAGAATCAAGCTGAATTCTACTATCCAAAATTGGGACGAGGTTATTAGACATGATATGGCTCACCTTCAGATTACCGAGGACATGACCCTAGATAGAAAAACGTGGAGGTCGAAGATTAGGGTTAAGGTTTGATAGCAGCTGAGTGATTTATCATATTATATATGTATTTCTATCTTATTCTTTGTTGTTATTGTTGGTTTTTTGTGGTTTTACTTTGGATAGTCTTAAGTGTGTGGCAGCACTTTGTTTATCATGATATTTACATCTTGTTTTGTTCGAATATTTTTTTCATAGTATTTTTCTTTAGCCGAGGGTCTACCGGAAACAGCCTCTCCACTTTGGTGGGAGTAAGGTCTGCGTACATCTCACCCTCCCCAAACCGCACTTGTGGGATATCACTGGGTATGATGATGTTATTGTTGTTGTTGTATTACCTGGTGCTGACATTATGAGATCTGGTTGCAACTAAACTGGGATCTTCTACCGTTCTATGCATGTATATTCATTTACTCTTGGAATCTGAGCAAACATTGTAGCATTCTTCTGCTTTACGAATCAATTGTTTGATTCGATGATATTGTGGCTTCAAAAATGTTGTTGGCTTGGGTTTGACTAAAGCTCCCACATGTTCCATCTCTTGAGGCCACTGTTTCTCCTCTTTTATCCATGTTTTGTGTATTGAAACAGTGATGCATCACACATGCTTGCACCTTTCAATTTGCATGCTATTAGAGGGTAGTTATAAGAGATCTGTCTGTGTGAAGATTTTATTTTTGGTAATCCCTTTGCCTTCGGAATGTTCATTAGAATAAATATATGCTGTCTATGGTTATCATTCTTGTGATGGCTTTCCATGTATGTCTTTGTGATTGACGGAAGTTATTTGCAGGTTCATCTGCAGCTGAATGGTCAAACGAGGCAGATTTTCCTGATTGGTTTGATCAGAATTTGTCTGACAGTGAATGTTACCAGGAAAGACAAAGATGGTCCTCACAGCCACATCTCTCTACTGTGCATTTATCCGAATCAAAGCCATTGTACAGAACATCCTCGTACCCTCAGCAACCTCAACAACTTCAGCACTTCTTAAGTGAACCCATTTTATTGCCGAAGTCTTCTTTTAATTCATTTCCTCCTCCAGGTGGCCAGTCTCCACAATTGTCACCTCACAGCCATTCTCATCTGCAAAACGTATCCTCTCTTGCTGCTCCACCCCAGTCTCCTTATTTAACTGCTAATCTCTCTTCTTTGTCAAACTCTAATATGCATTTGGCTGGCTTGCCTCATGGGCTCCATCATGGTGGAAACATATCACAGTTGAACACCACTGGGCTTTCACTTAATAACCGGCTGCAAAATCATTGGATCAGCCATTCAGGACTCATCCATGGGGACCCCTCGACTCTCCTAAACAGTATCTTACCACATCAGTTTCCTCATCAAAGTGGGTTATTCTCCCCTCAGATAATGTCCCCCCAGCAGCTGCAGCAGCAGAGACTGCATCATTCAGTTCAGCCATCTTTAGGTCATTTTTCAGCAGTACGATCTCAATTATATAATTCCTTTCCTTCACCATCCCATCTGAGCAAGTATGGATTGGTGGATTACAGAAATCCAAGATCTAAGTCATCACATAAAGGTAGACAGAGTGCACGTTCTGCTCAACAAGCCACTGATGCTGGTAACCACAAAAATGAGAGTAATGTGCCGCAGTTCAGATCTAAGTACATGACTGGTGATGAAATAGAGAGTATCCTGAAAATGCAGCATTCTTCAACGCATGGCAATGATCCATATGTAGATGATTATTATCACCAAGCTCGGCTAGCAAAGAAAGCAGCTGAGACAAGGTCAATACGTCGGTTCTGTCCAAACAAGGAGCAATCATCACGGTCACGCAATAGCTCAGAGACGCAGCCTCATCTCCATGTTGATGCTCAAGGACGGGTTTCATTTTCTTCCATCCGCAGGCCTCGTCCTCTTCTTGAAGTTGATCCACCAGGCTTTGTTTCTAGTGATGGCAGTGGTGAACAGAAGATAACTGAGAAACCTTTGGAGCAAGAACCGATGCTTGCGGCTAGAATTACCATAGAAGACGGTTTCTATCTGGTCCTTGAGGTTGATGACATTGACCGGCTCCTTCAGTTTAGTCAGCCCCAGGATGGCGGTGCTCAGCTCAGACGGAAACGGCAGATCCTGTTAGAAGGCATGGCAGCATCACTTCAACTAGTTGACCCTCTTGGCAAAAGTGGTACTTCTGTAGGGCTTACCCCTAAAGATGATATCGTATTTTTATGGTTGGTATCTCTTCCCAAAGGCCGTAAGCTTATCTCGAGGTATCTTCAGCGTCTTACTCCTGGAGGCGAGCTTGCTAGAATAGTTTGCATGGCAATTTTTCGACATTTAAGGGTCTTGTTTGGTGGCCTTCCACCAGACAAAGAAGCAGTCGAGACCATCACTAATCTGGCGAATACAGTCTCTGCATGTGTCAGTGGCATGGACCTCAATTCGCTCAGTGCTTGTCTAGCTGCTGTTGTTTGTTCGGCAGAGCAGCCTCCTCTCCGCCCACTTGGAAGCGCTGCTGGAGATGGAGCCTCTGTTATTCTAAAGTCTGTTCTTGACAGAGCAACTCATCTGTTAACAGATCCTCAGGCTGGTAGCAGCTTCAACATGCCTAATCCTGCACTTTGGCAGGCATCTTTTGATGCCTTTTTTGGTCTACTTACCAAGTATTGTCGGAGTAAGTACGACAGTATAATGCAATCAATACTTGCACATACTCAATCAAACACAGAGATGATTGGTTCGGAGGCTACGAGAGCCGTAAGTAGAGAAATGCCTGTGGAGCTTCTACGTGCAAGTCTTCCACACACAAATGAGCAGCAAAGGAAGCTTCTGTTTAATTTTGCTCAGCGATCCATGCCTGTTACTGGATTTAATGCTCATGGTGGCAGTGGTGGACAAATAAATCCTGAATCTGTAAGCTGCTAAGATGAGCAAATACAGTTGTACATCCGTAATTCTCATGGTTGGTCATCTAGCTGTTTGCCAAAAATGTGGTATTCCTATCCAGAAGAATAGACTGCTGGAAGCAAGGGCGTGCATATATGTCAGGCAGAGTTTCAATGCCTGAAGTTCCTCTTCCTCCCCCAACTTGTGCTTTTCTTTAAAAAAAAAAAAAAAAAAAATCCCACCTTTCCCTGTTTCTTTCTCTTCCCCTTCACTTTCTTTTTTCATCTTTTTATTGTTCGTTGTTGAAGGAAAGGTGGGGTGTCTTTTTAACTTTCCCTCCTTGCGTCTTACTAGCTGTGTATTATGTGCAAGAATGATGGATATATTTGTCGCTCTTTCAAGTCTCTTTGTCTAGAGCTTATTTTTTATGCTCTTTGTTAACTGGGATGAAGGCTGGAAGGACAGAATGTACAGGTGGTTTATGCAGAATTTTGGAAACTCTTGCACTTGGCCCATTTTCGCTCGCTTATTCAACAAGGTAAAAAGGAAGTGTTTACCTGAGGTAAAGTTGATAGCTCCTGAGAGAAACAGGATTCACCACTGTAGTTTCAGTAAGGAGACATTGGTTAGAGTTGAAACTCTTTAAGAATGAAAACTGTAATAAGTAGATGCTCCTCTTCATTGACTACCCCCCAACAAAAAAAAAACAAAAAAAAGGATTGTTTATGATGTTATATTGAAACGTGCCCTCCCTATTGTAAATTGTTTTAAGTGTGTACTGGGCGTATGGTGGAACTAATTTCGATCAAATTGGATATACAATAGTGCCCAATCTCTTTATTGTTGCACAACCAGAAGGGTATTCTCTGGTGCATCAACACTGGCACCCTTCCTCTGCAAGTTAAGTAGCTGGGATGCAGATGTTCATTTGTTTGTCTAGTTTGAGTAGATACATGTTAAAGCTAGTCTCTTTCTGTTGATTATTGATGGAAGCAGTCCAGCAGCTTGGAACTTCATATCAGTTCACAGCTTGTTCGTGTTTCATGTCAATTCCATCCAATGTAAAGTGGTAGGTAAGACTTTCGGCTTACAAATTATTTTTCCACGTCTAAATCATGTGAATAACGGCCGGTGAATGTTCTTGCCCTCTTTGTTGTTTTGGTCTTATGCTAGTTCGTTGTCATCCCTCCACCCTCCAATTACTGAAGTTTGGCCAGTACCCTTTTGTTCTTTTTTTTTTTTTTCTCTCATGGATGAATTGGCATTTAGATGAAAATTTGATTACTGAAGGATCTGTTATTAACTTGGATAGTGTAAAGTATCAAAACCATTATTAATATATTACCATTTATTTTAGGTAACTGCTCAGTGTTTATTACGTAGTACAAAGAAAAGGGT
This sequence comes from Petunia axillaris subsp. axillaris, assembly GCA_029990575.1. Taxonomy (NCBI): domain Eukaryota; kingdom Viridiplantae; phylum Streptophyta; class Magnoliopsida; order Solanales; family Solanaceae; genus Petunia; species Petunia axillaris. Next base: position 47,064,240 of record JARKNS010000002.1, on the reverse strand, counting down.
GAATGGTGTATGTGCTGGAAGTAGCAACAAAATTCCAAGAACTCATCTTACCATACTACCTCGGTTAAAGTTAATATGCCTAACTTTGCACTTTTAATTTTAATTTTACCTTAAATGAGAAGCTTTTATAGCCATACAAATTTAAAACACAAATTTCAAAGGTGTTATTATCCAAAAATGTTGAAAGTTTTAAAAACCACAAGTTTTAAGTTTTAATTTCTTTCTTAAATTCGGCGCAAATTTAAATTTTACCACATAAGTTGAAATTGAGGGGGGCATAATTCGGTTTTAGTACACTTTTATGAAGAAATTTAGTGCGGAATCAACAGGAGTTCTTAGATTTTCGTTTTTGAAAGTGGTATGATATCGCTCGTCTAATGGATTTATACAAAATGAATCTGAATTAATCAAGTTAAAGAATATCAAATAATTATAAAAAATTTAAAAACTAAACACACCTTCAAAGAGACTCTCACTTGTTCATAAAACATAGTCTAGTATAATAATTTGCAAAGTACTGTCTAATCTTTATCTTTTGGTCAGACGAAAATGCTAAAACAAAAATTCTTTCATTTCTCATTGGAGGCCTTAGTCCTACATATAGGATCCTCTAGCCTATCAAAAGTTGTCCGTCTTCGTGCGCTCTCAATGTACTCTGAAAGCAAGAGAGAGCTAACTAAGTGCTTAAATAGGCTTCTTTCACCATTCTCAATGAGCAGACTTGAATTGGGTTATGTATTTTTGGAGGAGAAAATGAAAAATTTGGTCCATTATGTTTGAGGGGAAATCTAAAACGGAGCCTCAAATATATTTATAAGCAATTTTGGTCCTTCAAATTTGCTAAAAGTGAGCACTTTTAGTCTCCATCAAATATTTTAACAACCTCTGGTTGTCAGACTTCATGGGAACTGGGAAAAAGAAGTTTTATTTAGAAACATAAACGTTGTCAAATCGTAGAAACTGCAACACCAAAAACCGGCTTAGGCACCATTAATCCATAGTTGTAATTGCATATAAAAATTCTGTACCAAACACTAAATAATGCTAGCATAAACTTTAAAAAATGTACATTCAATGATGAGTTCCTGTTAAATCTTTTTCGTCACACCATAGGTCAAATTAAATAACCAGAGCTTGGTATATATTTGAAGGAGAAGAAAGGTGTCAACTTTTGGAAACTTTAATAGAGCAAAATTGCTAAGAAATAAACCTAAGGTATTTTAAACTTACCCAAAATATAAGAATTTGGATTTGCTCCATGAAATATCAATATAGCCTTGGATGATTGACAATAGACTAAATGACTTGGAAGGTTGAGATTGCACTCTCTACTTTTGGTTAAACTCTTATCAATAACTAGTTCTTAGTACACACGCTGCGCGTGAACTCCATACTAAGGAGTATTAAAAATTTAAAAGTAAAAAAAAAACTTATTATTGTATTAAAAATATGTTATTTACTGGTTGTGTTTACCACTAACTGATGTGTTTAATTATGATATTTTTAAATTTTGAAAGGTGAATTTCAAGACTGCTTGTGATTTTTTAGTAGACTTTAGTATTAAGTAAAAACAAAAAAGAAGAAAAAACACATACAATTGAATCTGAAAAATCTTCACACAGTTAAGAATTAAGACTCAGTACATTACTCATGTTACTAATATATACAAAGACCACATATTTGATCAGGTGTTTGGATGTAACTTATTATAACACATTTTGGTCTATATATTCAATTTGTCCGTCCTCTATGAATGAATTTAGGTTGATCGTTATTCGTTATTAGCTATCTGCCTCATCTTTAAATCATGTTGCATATATTATTGATTAAATTATTTTCTTCCCGAATTAAAACAAATAAAATATTAAATTCCAAAATATAACAAAGTAGCAATGCAACAATAGCATCTTCACTGTCTCATATTTTCTTCACTGCCTCCTCCTTCACCACCATAGGGACAATTTTACAAATCAAGTCATGATTTCATTGTGGTATAAATCGAATACCATTTATAAAATACAACTTTTGAGGATAATAGAATCGGGAAAAAAGGAATATCACAGAAAAAGTAAAAATATAATTGTTGTTGACAAAACATTGGGATGAAGTTGTCCCAACATATATACTTACCAGATGGCCAAGAAGAGATACTTCAGAACATAGTAGGCATTTACGCATATTAAGATGTATACGCAAAATGGATATGATATATCAAACATGTAATGAATAAATAAATTGAATGTAAATAACCATTATGGGATATACTCACAGCCAACAATTCCATGTCTTTCACTATTCAGTAATTACGGGCTGGCCAGCGTGTTGTAAAGATTAAAATGTCCAAAATGATGTATGAATATCACAAGTATGTATCGAATCACATAGTTCTGACAAATATCCATTTAAGAGAGTAAGTGAATTAATGAATAGATATCACGAAAATGGGCTAAATGGCCATCTACGTAGCAATTGCATTTGACAGATATGATACCTGTATATGTATTATCAATTGCAACTATTCAAATTCTTCATTTAAATACAGTTAAGAGAGAGTATTTGGTTAATGCAACTCTTCAAAGTCTGCACTTTCAGATTCACGAGAAATGTTTAATATACCCATTTATGGAAAATACTACTTTTGTACCAAATAATTCATGACTTTTTATTTAAAGTTAAATTAACTTTTTAGTCAAAAACTAATAGGTAGTAGTTTTTAATTGAAGGGCAAAATGGTCACTTACTTTTTACTTAAGGGATTGACTCTTTTAGAATAGTATGATAAGTTAATAATATTTTAAACAATAAAAAATAAGTGATTAATTAATTAGGAATCAATTGGGTGGAAACGATTATTTTATTTCAAAGTTAAACAAAAAACGTGTTACTTATATTATCTTCAAATACAAATTCAAAAGTTTATCTTTAAAATTAAAAGCTTGATCTTTCTATTCAAATTCAAGAATTTAATACAATAATGTTAAAAGAAGAATTTCAAGCAACAAATTAAAAAATATAAATAATCTGCATGCTAGACCTATTTCAGCAATGGAAGACAAAAATATTTTTACTAGTGAGATTAAACAATGTTATGGCGTTTTGAATCAGATGTACTACATTTTAATTATTACTACATTATAAGCAACTGAACAGGTAAATATTCATCCACAATAAGTTGAGTAAACGAATCATAACTTAAAGAAAGATATTGTTTAATTGATGAGTGAAAGTTGAGTAATTTGCATAATTTTCTTTGGGGGTAAAACTTTGAATTCATTGAAAGATAAAATGTTTGATAATTAAAGATAATATAAGTAACACGTTTTTTTTGTTTAATTTTAAAAGAAAATAATCATTTTCCTCCCAATTGATTCCTAATTAATTAATTACTTATTTTTTATTATTTAAAATATTATTAACTTATTATTAATAAGAGTTTAACCGAAAGTAGAGAATGCAATCTCAATCTTCCAAGCCATTTAGTCCATGTATCAATCATCTGATGCTATATTAATATTTAATGGAGCAAATATTAATGGACCAAACACTAAATAATGCTAGCATAAACTTAAAAAAAATGTACATTCAATGATGATTTCCCGTAAAATCTTTTTCGTCACACCACATGTCAAATCAAATAACCAGAGCTTGGTATATATTTGAAAGAGAAGAAAGGTGTCAACTTTTGGAAACTTTAATAGAGCAAAATAGCTAAGAAACAAACCTAAGGTATTTTAAACTTACCAAAAATATAAGGGGTTATTTCCTTCTATCTTCTCATTTCTAGAGTAACAATTGAGGGAAAAAAGTGACAATAGCGAGTGAGTCTGTTTGAATTGGCACAAAAAATTTAAATGTTAGAGCTTGTTTTTCAAATAAATAATTACGTTTTATTTGGATAGAAATGCTGAAACTGAAAAAAAAGTTGCTAAGGCGTTGGGTAAAAAATAATTTATGCTGAAATGAGTAAAACAATAAACAAAAGAAATGAGAAGTATAATCTAGTGCATTTGTGGTGAGGGTATCAGCGGAATTAGAAAAAATTATAAAAGATAAAAGGTAATACTAGTGATCAAACTATAACAGTTTTTAAACCAAAGACAATAAGTTAGATTCTCACATATGATTTTTGACTTTTTTTGACTTACACATAAGTATGTTAAGCACATTTGAACTATTCAAATATTTCGATAAACTAAAAATGACTTAAAAGCAGTTTTGACCATTTTTAAGCCTATCCAAACACCCGCTACAAGAAATGTGAAAGGGATATCGTGTTGATCCCTATAAATTGAAGCTTATCGCCTTTTCAAGTAATCTCTTTTTGTTTACTTGAATCATCCAGGCAATGTACCTGCCTATATCAAAGTCTTCGACTCTTTTCCACTTGAAGAAAGTGAACCACTTCTAAATACTTGTCGGTTTTCCTTTGGTTCTCTCCACCCTCCACCCAACCAATGGGAAGAACATTTTAAAGTTATCAAAGTGTTTCTCGAGTAATTTAACGGGGGATTTACAAAAATACACATACATTCTATTTTATTTATATAACTCTACCCATTACATTTATACCCATAACTTATTTACACTCTATACCCATTAGTTAATTACCTTCTTATTTTGAGACATAAAACAAGGAACTCAAGTTCATCTCTCTCCTCATATCTTGTATTATTATTTTCTCCTTTTTTTTGTCATTTTATTATTATTCTCTTCTCCTTCTCCGTTTTCACTATTCTTATTTTTATTCTTTTTTCTTTTCTCTTTTCTTTCTTTTTTCTTTCTCCTGTTTCTAGCACTATTTATATCTCCCTATATTTTTATTTTTAAATTTATTTTCTTTCTCCGTAATCTTATTATACTTTTTTTCCTTTCTCCGTAATTTATTTAAAAGGCATACTTTGTTTACAAATACAAAAACTGAAATATTTTATTTGCTCGATAGTATCTCACACTTTTATTCCAAACATAACAAGGTATACAGAAAGAGTATACAATATATCAAAAAGATATATTCTGTTAAAAATAACAATAATTGAAATACTCATTTGCTCGATAGGATCGCACACTTTGATCCAAACACAAAAAGATAGACCAAAAGAGAATACAATATACCAAAAAGGTACGTATACTTCTCTAAAAATAATAAAAATTAAAATATATATGTCTTTTGAAACGTTTTGCACTTAGATTCGAACAGAAAAGGGTATACCAGAAGAGTATAAAGTATACCAAAATGGTATACTTTGTTCAAAACAACAAAAATTAAATACATATTCGCTCGGTAGTATCACATACTTGGATCCAAACACAAAAGGGTATACCAGAAGAGTATACAGTACACCAAAACGATATGCTTTGTTCAAAACAACAAAAACTGAAACATTTATTCACTCGGTAACATCGCACACTTGGATCCAAATACAAAAGGGTATACCAGAAGAGTATACAATATACCAAAAAGGTATACTTCGTTAAAAATAATAAAATTTGAAATATCTATGCGTTCTATAAGATCTCGTACTTCGACCTGAACAGAATAAGGTATACCGAAAGAGTACACAGTATACCAAAAAGTTATACTTTGTTCAAAACAATAAAACTTGAATTATTTCTTTGCTCGATAGTATCACACACTTTGATTCAAACACAAAAGAGTATACCAAAAGAGTATACAATATACCAAAGAGATAAACTTCATCAAAAATATTTCATCAGGAAAGGACAAATTATTAGAGAATCAAAATTCAAGCAACTGTATCACTAAAAAAGACCACAATACAAAAAATTGAAGTAGTTGTATAGCAGCATATACTGATCATTTACAAAAAAATTGCAACAAAACTCATTAAACAATGAAAAGTTAATTAAAACTCACAATCATGTAAATAGATTTATAACTAAATAAGAAAATAAGAACAATAAGCTAGAAAAAATATATGATTCAAACATATCAAAATAATCAAAATATTTTGGTGCCCAATTTTTTTAATCTGGTTGTTAGTCCTTAATTCTTCAAAAAAAAAAAAAAAAAAAAATCGCTGACAAATTTTCATTATCTTCCAAAGAGAAAATTATTCTAAGTATATATCCATGAGATTCTTAAAAAATAATCCAACACATTGTTATCAAAGAAATAACAATAATTTATTACATGAGCCAAACATATGATGTCATAAAAAATTATGAGACACTAATTAATTACTCAAATATAGCATCTCATATGCTCAGTATTAATAAACGTAGAATTAATGAAACCGCAAATAGAGAACTACTCAAATTATGACTTGTTTTTCGATTGCTTCCATTGATGAACAAAATGAGCTTCGAAATCTACATCGTGAAGCTGCTTTTTTAGAGAGAAGGAAGAGATTCGAGGAATCTAGAGGTAGAATATGAAAAATAAGTTAGGCAAAGTAATGAATCTTAGGGATACGGATATTAAGAAGATAGAAAGAGACTACAAGGAACTTGGGTATGTGGATTGGGGCTTCAGTATTAAGGAATTGGGGTGATGGATAGGGGAATTAGAGATATGGGTGGGGCAGGTACAATTGTTGGGTCCCATGGGTACGGGGTGTAATATTTATAGGCTGAATGGGCATAGCTTGTAAACAAAGTTTACATGGGCACAAAAACATAAATATTTAAATTTTATGGGTACTCCATGTAAAAATTCCTAATTTTAACTCCTTCGTGTTCATAAATGGATTACCTATATTGGGTAATTTTGGGAAATTTGGATGCGTAGCCATTTTTGGACGCACTCAAAAAGTTTTATCCACCATTTCAAAATTAATTGAGAAATAGCCAAAAATTCGTGCGCACACTTACGCTCCATTAGCGTTGGAAAAATACCCCAGACTAGTCCCATAATAAAATACTGGGGCTTTGAATAAAACTTGTTCAAAGCCCAAGTATTTTGTTATGAGACTGAAGCTTTATACAAAATCTCATAATAAAATAATCTCATAACAAAATAATGGGACCTTTGAACATAACATAAGATGTTCAAAGGTCCTATTATTTTGTTATGGGGCTTTATCTCATAACAAAATAATGGGATTTATCCCTTTGGTACCTTTGTTATGGGATAAATCCCATTATTTTGTTATGGGACTGAAACTTTATACAAAGTCCCATAACAAAATAATGAGGCTTTGAACAAACTTGTTCAAAGTCCCAGTATTTTATACTGGGGATAGTTTACTGAAGCTTCCCAATATAAATACTGGGACTTGTCCGGAGGTGGCTATTTCTCAGCGAATTTATTTTTAACGGCTACAAATCAATTAGCGCGCGCCAAACAGGCCCCTACGCGAAATTTTTACGGTAATTTTATTTTGTAAATTTGCAGGAATAACAAGGTTTTATGGATAACAATTTATCCATATCATGTGTTCTAAAACTACACCAATCAATTTATCGTGGTTTAGTAATTTAATTAAATTAGAATATACATTACTTAATCATGGTTAAGCAAAAGAAGTGTGCAAATACCTTATTCATTTATTAGATGGTAAACACCTGATGAAGATAAGTTTTTAACTTAACCTAAAGAAGTGTTTATATTTTGTAACTTTTCGAGAACATGTACAAAAATAACTCCACTTTTCAAGTTTTGACGGCGCAATTTGACTCTTTAATTACAAAAAAATAGCAATACTTTTCAAATTACACCACATAGCAATATTTTTCATATCACATTTTATAACAATCAACTCTTTTCACTTTTTTTCCCCCAAATTACATATCTCACTTTATCCTCTTCCTCTCCACCCTAATTGAGAATACACCCCCGCGACGGCCGACAATCACCCCTCCCCCGACGCCGACCATCATCTCCTCCCCAGATCCAAATACTAAAAAATCTAACTAGATTTGTTGACTGGTAGATTCCAACTAGAAGCGATTTTCGATCCCAAATATTGCGGCACCTAAGTGATGTACTGTGTCGGTGGTGGTGGTTGTTACTTTTGCCATGATTTTCCGGCATGAGACTAGTAGCTGTTGCGGTTGAAATGGGAACAATATATAGAAAATTTTCAGATCTCTAGTTAGTTCTCGCCATCCTTGTGCCGGAGAAGGAAGTTGTAGCGCTGAAAGAGAAGGAACCCGTAGTCGTTGGGCCTGAATATGCCAGCAGTATAGAAATTCCATGAAGATGCCCTAGAAAACTACGACGGCTGGTAGAGATAAGATGTAGATTGAGAACTAGTGGGTTGCCAAGGATTATGTGGAGTGACATTAGAAATACATAGGGTATGTTTGATTGAATTGATGATAATACCCAGTATAGTGATACCCATTAGTTGATAGAATTAAGGGAAAATATACAGTTCTCTCACTAGGTGCGCATGGTTAGTTGAGGAGCACGTACGATTAGAAAGGAGAGGAGGTAGCAGGTTGATTTACTTTTAGAATGAATAAAAAATTTCTTAGTATGAGGATTTATTTGTCTCCGGTGTTGAAACAATCTGAAACATCATTGAAACAGCTATTGGAACAGTATGATACAGTCTGAAACGGTATTGAACAATATGATACAGTCTGAAACATTGAAACAGTATGATACAGTTTGTTAATATAAGGTGAGATACGATGTGGTTGGTAGCCGAGCTACGGTTAATACAAGGTGGTTGGTAGTTGAGATACAGTGAGATACAATGAGATACGATGTGGTTGGTAGGCGAGATACGGTTAGATACGAGGTGGTTGGTAGTTGAGATACAATGAGAAACGAGATAGTTGGTAGTTGAGAAACATCGAGATACAGTGAGATACAACGAGATACAGTGAGGATGGGATGAGGAAAAGTGAAATTGAGAGAAATGGGAGGAGTACAAGTGAAATTGAGAGAAATGGTGGGAGGGAAAGTAAAATAGGGGAAAATGGGAGGAACAAAGTGATAGTAGGAGAAATAAGAGAAAGAATGTAAGAGTTTGGTTTGTTATGAGAAAATATTGCTATGTTTTTGCTATATTTGTAATTAACTTCTCCTTTCATCTATAATGGGTAATTTTGCTAAATGTTGCTATATTTGGTAATTATGTTCTAAAAATTGTACTTTTGTATAAAAATTCTTAATAAGTTTTCTTTTAAGCCCATGCCCTTCCCTCTTTCGGAGCAAACTGTGCATGAACCAACAACTTTTTGATGGTAGATAGAGGGTACTTATAATATGAGCAACTATCATTTGTCCACAATAATATTTTGATTAATTAGGATGCTCCTATTTTTCCACTTCATACAGTTTATAATCAAAAGAATTTTTTTTTGTCCTTTGCTCAGTAACGCCAAACTCCAATTAAGGGTGTCTTAATTAGAAGATTACCAACTCCGACCACCATTATATTTGGATTCCTAATTTGTTAACCATTTATACTGGTTGTATTTTATTTTACTAAGTATTATGCATCATTATTTAGCCAAGTTTCTAAAAAGTCAAACATACTTTTTTCGTGAAAAAAACACTTTTAACAAAATATAAGGTGTTTGGTCAAAATAGAAAAAATATTTTTAGATAGAAGAAGAAACAATTTTTTCTATTGTTGATGAGAAGTTATAAATTCTTACTCCTTCCTAGAAGTAAAAGCAATTTGTTAATGTGTCATGATAAAAATATCATTACAAAAAATATACTATTTCAAATCATTTTAATCAATATCTTTTTTCAATATAAATAAAATTTAGTTCTCCGCCTCCCTTTTCGGTTTAACTTTATTCCTATTGATTAAAAATCTTCATACATATTTTTATTTATTCTTTACATTTAAACTGAATGAAAAAAATAATTAAATTAAGTTTTTCATAAAAAATAATTTAAAACTTTTCTATATTTACTAGTCGCAAAATGAATCTTAATATTATTTTTTTCATAATTTGACACTCAAAAGCACTTCTTGTAAGGATTATTCAAGTAAAATTTATTTTAAAAAATATTTCTTAAATAAGTTGGTCAAATATGAAATGCTTATTTTTCAAAGAAAAATTTACACCACATGACTACCCTAATAGCTAAATTACAAAAAATACGAATACTTTTACAATATTTATAAAACATAACAATAGTTTTCTATATTTACCTTACATTTCATTTTCTCATTTCCCTTCCCCAAATATAAAACCCTAATTTCTTCTTCTCTCTCTCTCTCCCCTCCTCTTCCATCCACTCACCCGTCGTTTCCCATCCCCCATCGCCGTCGCCGGTGATGTTGTTCCTCCGGCGAACTGCCATCGTGCCTCTGCTAATGATATTAGCTTCCGTTTTAGGCTGTCTTCGTCGCCGCTGCTGCTAAAGTGCAGCGGTGATGCTCCTCTGCGGTGGCGCTGCCGCACTGCATCGACAACGGCTCCGATCTCTATTTTCCGGCGTGGTGTTATCCGATCGTCTCCTTTTTCTTTTTTCTTTTTTTATATGTGTGTGTGTGTGTGTGTGTGTGTATATATATATTCAGATCTATTTCTCTCTCTTCTTTTTTCTTTTTATTTTTTAATTTTATATGTGTATTTAATTGTATATACATGTATAAGATTTTTGTATTTATGTATATGTGTATGTTTTGGTGTATAAATACATTAAAATTTTTTTTGAATATCTAGTTGTGTTTATTTGTATATTGTTGAATGTTTGTGTATTTTGTACTTTCAAGTATATGTTTAGTTACTTTTTGGTTATGTATTTTGTATAGTATTGTATATAGTAGTATTTATGTGTATGAGTGAGCCATATTTTTATGTAAAAATCCCTTTGTATGTCTTGTATTTGTGGTTTAAATAATTGTATCTTTTGTATTTTCTAGTTTATGTATGTTTATGTATTTTCATTTTGTGCTTTTTTGTATGTTAGAAGCTTTTTTTCCAAATTAAAAAAAAATCCGGCAACCCGCCGCTGGTGGCAGCCGGCGACCCTGTGACTGGAGCAGTTGGTGTGGGAGGGAGTAAACTTTCATTTGTATGGTTTTTAACGGAAGTTGTATATGATTTGTAAAGAAAACTATTGGTAAGTTTTGTAAAATGGTATAGTAGTGATATGTTTTGTAAATTTGGTATTAGAATTGTATATTTATGTAATTTTTCTTTTTTCAAAGTACCTTTCTAGATAAGTAGTTTTTTAGAGCTTAGTTAAACAGGCTCTTATTGAGGCATGCATTGCAATTACTCCTCTGAAAAGAACAACAACAATTCTTTTACAGTTTTTACCCATTAATTTGCCCGGTCCTTTTGATCTTAAGCTCTCTCTTTAAATTTATGTAATTCACACACAACTTGAAACTTCTAATCATCTTAAGTTCGACTCAAAGGCCTTGCATAGTGTAAGAAAACAAAATCATGTATAGCTTTTTCATTTTTAAAATATAAGAAATGGTTGACTTGAACATAATATTATTAGTTTATACTGTAGTAAGAGAACTACATGCATTATATGCTGAAACTAAGTTGTAACGTGAGAAGTTGTACTGATAGAGATTGCACGTCCCTTCATGTTCTCATATCTTTCTCAAGTATTGTGTATGATACAAGTGATATCCAGCTAAGAAGAATTGAGAATCAAGGAAATCTTTAATTCACCCCCAAGAAAATGCTTCCAAGTGGAAAAAAAATCACCGCTGTTTATAGGTTGGGCTATATAGTTTATAGACAAATTATAAATATGTTTTAGCTCTAATTATATTATAGCATCTTTTTATAATTGACAGTTGTTAACCATCAAATCATTTGTTGATAGTTCATCGGTTTTTATCTTATTTAATCTATATCTGTCATAAACATGAATTAATTTTCCTACCAAAATTTCTTTCCTTTAATTTTTATACCAACTTGATAGATAATATTAGCCATGCCAATTGCCAACCCTCAAAGAAAAGATAAGATTATTAGTTATGTCAGCTGATTAGGAATCCCTTAGCTTGTTTCCATCACATATTAGTCAAAAATATGAATATTAGCTAAGTCAACTTTGGCAGCCAATTCGAATAATGAAATTGAAGGAATATATTGTAAAAAAGAAAGATATATCAATAAGGAAAACTCTAATTTGTACCAAGCAGAAAAAAGTCCTCTTGAAATGAAGGTTAGTCCACTAGAAACCAAACGAACATAAAAATTTGAGAAACGAACATATAAATCTGAAAACAGGATATATGAGAAGTATTAGTACTACGTTCTCTCCTAGTAGATACAAGATACAAATAATTGAGCCTCAGTAAAAGTCATCTCTTTGTTGTTACATCATACACTACTAAAAAAACAGGGAAAATTCGACTACCACCTATCGACCAAAATTCGGTCGAACCACAATTTCGACCGAATTTCGGTCGAACACCTGTGACTGTCACAAGTGTATTGTGGTTCGACCGAATTTCGGTCGATAGCTAAACTTACAGCTGGGCCGTCGACCGAATTTCGGTCGCCTAAGCGGTCGACCGGCCCGTTATTAAGTCGGGCAGAACACACCATTTGCTCACTTCTTTCTTCCCCAAAAACATTTCACTCTCTTTTAAATCCTCCCCAACCCCCATACACGAAATCCACCATAACCCACCCCCAAAATCAACACTTAAACACAATCTACCCTCCTAATCACTACCCATAACAACAAATTCAAGGTAAATTCTTAATTTTAGGGTTATTTTAATTACTTTGTAAAACTTGAACCCTAACTTTTTAACTCAATTTTTTTATAGTTTTGAAGCATATAACCAGTGGGGAATCATTTGTAGGTGCTATAGGAGCATAAATCAATGTCGAGGTACATTTTTTTTTTTATTTAATCCGAATTTAATTGATTTTTTAATTATTTTTTAACTTTGGCCTATAATGTTGCATATTTAGTTAATTATTAGTTAGCAAACTTTATTGTAGTTTTTGTGATTGTTGAACAACTTGTTTGGTGTTGTTAGCTATTATAAAGTTAGGTTTGTGTTGTTTGGGATTGTTGTAGTTGTTGGTATTGTTTGGTAGTGTTGTTTGCAATGTGTTCTTGCCTTGGTATTGTTGAGAAGATGAACATGTTATAACATTATGCCTAAAACGAATAAGGTTTTGTTTGTTTGAATTGCGTTGATAATATTAATTAATAGGGTGTTTTTAGATAATATTGTTTCTTTGGGGCATTTCATCAAACAAGTTTGTGTAGATATTGTTTCTCAATCTTGCAATATTTGTGTAGATATGGACATTAATCGTCGTCGTCTGTGGATGGATAATAGAAATTTTCCCGAGCGGCGGGGGTTGAGGCCTTCGTTTGTAGCGGGTGTTATGGAATTTCTTGATGTAGCCCGCAACACAGACGATTATTTAAGGCATGGCAAAATTAGGTGTCCATGTGAAAAATGCTAATGTGTAAAGATACAAGATTTGGAGAATGTCGAGTTACATTTGTATAAGAAGGGGTTTATGTCGAATTATTACATTTGGTATAATCATGGAGAGCCTTGGGACATGCAGCAGCAAATTCAAAATCTTAAAAATATTCATGGCGCTAGGAGTTTTCCGGTTGTGGAACCAGACCAAGCAGCCGGGTATAGAATGGAAGATATGGTGAATGATGCTTTTGGGATGTACCCGGCTAATGATCCCTTTCAGCCGGATACATCACAGCCAAACATTGAGCACATTCCCAATGCCGAAGCAAATCAGTTCTATGAACGGTTGGAGGAAACGAGTCGTCCATTTTATGAGGGCTCTGTGCATTCCCAGTTGTCGGTTGCAGTTAGACTGATGAGTATCAAATCAGATTTTAGTATATCTCAAGCTGCCATGGATTCCATCATTGCCCTTATGAATGAACTAAATCCGACAAATATGGCCCTACCAACTACTTATTACTACACTAAGAAGTTGGTTTCCTCGTTGGGGCTTTCTGCCGAGAAGATTCACTGTTGTGTTAATGGCTGCATGTTGTATTACAAGGATGATCTTACAAGATTCACTGGAAGGATAATCTTCTTCGCCATAATCTGGATCCAATGCATATTGAGAAGAATTTTTTCGAGGCCATCCTTAATACTATGATGGATGTCCAGGGCAAGACAAAGGACAACTTGAAGGCGCGGTTGGACCTACAGCTACTTTGTAGGCGACCTGAGTTGCAGGTAATCCAAGAAGGCAACAACATGTTCATGCCAAAGGCTTGTTATACATTCGATGAGGATGAGCGTAGGATGATTTGTGAGTGGGTGAGTAATTTGAGGATGCCTGATGGTTATGCTTCAAACCTAGAAAGGTGTGTTTATGTTAATGGTGGGAAACTGCATCACATGAAAAGCCACGACTGTCACATCTTCATGGAAAACTTGCTCCCAATTGCATTCAATGGCTTGCCTGATAAAGTTCTGAAACCGCTAACAGAGGTACGAGGGTAAACCCGTCTTCTAAGTTAGTCGAGGTTAATCACAAAAGGTCATATGGACACTATGATCCTTTCATCATTGCCCAGAAAGTAAAGCAAGTGTGGTTTGTTCCTTACCCGCGGACAAAGAACCCAGCAAGATCAAAGGCCAAAGCCCATTGGTGAGCAGTTATAAAAGGAAAACCGGTGGGATTAGTTGAAGTCCCTGATCTTTTAGATGTTGCATACCAGAACGAGGTGTCAACCGTTCCATTGATAGCAGACAATGAACTAGCTGACCAGTTGCAGCATATTGATGGCATATATGAGCAATTAGATGCATCTGTAGCTAGTCGGGGAAAAAACCCAGTTAATTTTGAAGAAGGAGCTTCAAGGGCAAATGATGATGAATATACAGATGAAGAAGAAGTTAACGATGAGGATGAGGAAGAAGAATTGGCAGATGATGAGGATTGACCTTATATGTACTTAGTAACTTTTGTTTTTTTAATAGGCTAGTTTAATGTAATTATATAATTATAAACATAAGAAGATATTTGTATTCTTATTTTATTTTTCAATGAATGTGTGTATTTAATCTATTTAATTGGACTATTTTTTTTTCAATGAATGTGTGTATTTAATCTATTTAACCCGCCTATTTTTTTTGCAATGACTGTGTTTATTTAATCTATTTAACCCGTCTAATTTTTGTGCAATGAATGTGTCAACAGGAATGAAGAACGTGTTTTCAAGAAAGAAGGGGCCTAAACAGGCAGGTGAGTCTTCACGTGAGCCGGCACAGGACACTCCTCACCCTCGGGTGTTTGCAAGAAGGAAGGGGAAAGGAAAGGCAGGTGAGCCTTCAGGTGAGCCGGCACAGGACACTCCTACCTCTCAGGTGCCGCATCACCTCCCTACAGGAGCACCAGCAGCAAACAGTCCAGATTTTTTCAGGCCGCCCCGCATGTCCCAGGTGCCGCATTCGCTTCCTACAGGAGCACCTGCCGGATACAGTCCAGATTTTTTCAGGCCACCTGGCATGCCTCAGAGCCATCCTGGTTGGAGGCATCACTTCAGTAGTTATGGCATGACTGAGAGCCAGGACGGTCCATCCCAGAGCGTTCCCGAACTAGGCGATCCCACACAGTCCACTAGTCCGTCTGGGTTGACTCAGCCGCCTTCCAACCCATCTAGCCCTACCTGCCCTTCGGTACAGCAGGAGATTCCTTACTATGATCCCAGATCGCCATATTACATCGGTGAGCCTGGCACTTGGGAAGACGGGCGTTTGATTATTTATCCCGAGGGGGATAAGAGGTAAGTATAGTATTTATGAAGTTCTTATCTATTTAGCAGTAAGCTTTTAAATATTAGTATTTCTATTAACCCGTCTGTTTTTTTACGTAGCTTTTGCCCCAACACTGATGCTACCCCTATGCTGACGAAATGCATGAAATCTCAATGGAAGGAATCATGGCCATCCTGGGGCGCTGTGCCCCCTCAAGTAAAGCAACAGATAATGCAAGCTTTTGAGGTGATAAATATGCATACAGTTTTTCACTAATTGCAGGTTTTCTTAATGATTATGTTTAAATAAAATATTTTGATGAATATTGCAGGTTCAGTGTAAGTGGCATCCGGCTCTGGACTATAAAGTCCGTTCTAACTTCCCTAAGAAATGCGCGGATGTGTACAAGAACGCAATGTATAATGCGCGCAAAAATGGGAAAATGCCCGGCTTACTCTATGATCATCAATGGAGAGAGCTGCTGCAGTATTGGGGTACTCCCGAATTTCAGAAGAAGAGCGAACAAGGGAAGAAAGCTCGGGCATCTACTAAGGGTGGATCGCTGTATACCGGTGGCGCAGTTAGCGCTGCGACGCAGAAGATGCGCTTGGTAAAGTAATTTAATTTATAAGAATTACTATAATAGTTTATTTTCTATCTAACTTGTTCTCTTCTTTAATTTGTAGGAAAAGCAACAAAATCGGACTATTCCACTCTCTGAAATGCACAAGATCCGCCATATCAAGAAAGATAAAAAGGGCGGAGAAACATGGGTCGAGCCCCGAGCACAAGAGGCCTGGGTAAGTACTTAAATTTAAACTAAAGTCGCGCCAATCCTTCAAGTTTAAAACTTCATAGTTGTACCGTTGATATATTTATGTTTTTCAGGAAAAAGCTACAAAGGCCCTTGAGGATTGGACCGCAACTCAGCAATCTGAATGCGGAAGCAGTACCCCAGTACCGTTAACGCTCGAGCAAGAAACCAACTTATGGTTGGAAGCGGTCGGAGGGGTGAAGAAGGGGTCAGCTTATGGCATTGGAACTCTGTATTCATCTGCCAAGCATAAATCGAACTATTTGGGCTCGTGTTCAAGTGCTCCTCCAAGCTCTGCTCCCGCTCCAGAAATGACTCGGATGCAAGCGGAGATCGAAGAACTGAGAAAACAAAATGAAGCTATGCGCTTAGCACAGGAGGCGCATCAGAGAGAAGTGCATGAAATGATGCGCGCATCACAGGAGGCGCATCAGAGAGAAATGCATGAAATGATGCAAGAGCTCCTCAGGAACCAAAAAAAAGGCAAAGGAAAGCGTGATAGCTCGGGAAAGGGAAAGAGCAAGAGCAGACATCGCCACCATTCACCCTCTCAGTCTGATGACGGGTCTAGTTCGGCTTCTAGCCATTAGTAGTGAAAGTTGAACTTTAAACTGTTTGTTTAGTTTGTTTGAATATTGTAAAACTTGAACGAATGTTGAAAGACTCATTTCTATTGTTTGGCTTTGTTAGCCTTGTTTGAATAGCGTTTATGAATGTCTTGTGACTGGTTTTTCTGCGTGTTTACAGGTGGTGTAGGGCTAATTTCAGCTTTTATGTTGCAGGTTTTTACAGGTTTTCGACCGACTTTCGGTCGAAAGTTGGTCAAAAAATAATACCAGCCTTTCGACCGAATTTCGGTCGAAATCCTGTTCGACCGAATTTCGGTCGATAGTTCGGTCGAACGTCGACCAACATTCGACCGAATTTCGGTCGAAGAACATGGCACTTTAGTCCTTGTTCTTCGACCGAATTTCGGTCGAATGACGGTCGACGTTCGACCGAAATTCGGTCGAAGGTTGAATTTCGACCTTAATTTGGTCGACCACCACAATCGGTCGAAATACGGTCGATAGTTCGACCGAATTTCGACCGATTGGGCGGTCGAAAATCCCAATTTTTTTAGTAGTGATATTTGAGAAGGATATATCCCCCAATTTAATTTGAACGATGTTCTCTCTCCCTCTCACTATATCATATAGTATCATATATCATATATCACACACACAAATTTACTTATTCGGTTTTTAAAGTTTTGAAATAACGGAGAGCCTACATGAGTAAGTATTTAATGACATTGCTATGTTTTAAGTGATATTGATAAGCCACATAAATTATTTAAACAAAAGCACGCACAAGAAAACCCACAAAAAGTAAACTCTGATTTTAGCAAAAAATAGAAAATAACCGAAAATCCTTGAGTTACAAAAGTAAGTAATTAAAGTACTGGGAAACTTAATTAAAGTCTAACTTATTATAGATACTGTAAACAACATTTAGATGATTTGTATTACTTTCAAGATTACAATTGGATGAGCTGATTGTGTAAAAATGTAATTACATTATTGGTTGCATATATATTTATATGTCAAATTCAATTAAAATTCTTGTAACTTCTTTTTCTTTTTTTTTAAAGGGGAAATTTAGCCTTTTGTAAAATTGTAAAACTGATTGCATGAAATGATAAAATCACCAGAAAAAGAAAAAAAGATATAATAAAAAATGGTGTCTGAAAAGGAGGAATTAAAATTACAAAATCAATTACGGAGTACATATAAGAAGAACATCTAGAATTCTTCTTTTTTTTTAAAAAAAAAAAAAAAACTCCACTATTTCCCTCTCCCAATTGAATAAGATAAGAGAAGCCATATTTTTTCTCTCTCTCACAGTCCCCCGTAGACCAGGACTCTCTAACACACTTGGGCAGAAGAAAAAGGGGAATCATCAATGGTTAAACGACTAATGGCGTGTAACACCAATATTTTAAAATACTATCTATAAGTATTATTATTTTTATTAAGCGTTAGTTTTAATTAATTTGGCTTTTTGTCATAGTTGAGTTTAGTGTGAATAAGAAGATGGTCCACTTTTCTTCCAATGCAATTTGTTACTATCAGATTTTATAAATCTTATTTGACTTCTTCTACTTCTAATACGAGTACTACTACTTCTCTTGTTTGTCTTATATATTCACAAAACATCTTCCCTTTGGTTTCTCGTTTCATTTCTCTCTCCTTTTACATTTACACGAGTTATAACATAACATTACTATTAAGTATTATTACAACAAACAAACATCAGTTTTGGCTCTAGGACAAGGTCTCTTCCGTTTCCTCTTTGGTTTCAGGTAAACAACCTTTTTTTAACGTTATGGTCTTTTTGTTGATTACCAAGAATGGCTCTTGCATGTGTTATATATACATACATGGATATATGTTTTTAGCCATCATGTTCTGGTGAATGAATTCTTGGTTTTTCCGCTTTAGGTGGTTGCAAACTATTGACTTTCTTTTGTTTTTATGTTTCTGTCATCTTTCTAGACATATCCTCCATCCTCATCTTTATCGTGATCTTAGTGAGTCGGTTAAATAATCACCTTAAGTTAGTTTGTAAGAATAATTTTTGGAATTACAACATACTCACCCGTTTTCTGTATTTTACTTATATATATGTTGACTAAGGCTTTCTGATGTTCCAATTCAATTTCTGATGAATTACATGTTTTTATATTTAAAAAGTTGTCCTATAATTTTATATTCTTTCTTTGCATTGGGGTTCATGTACCTTAAATGTCTTGGTGGAAGGGAGACAACTTCTGCATCGTCATATAGCGTGCAAACTACTTCTGTTTAGCGTGTGATGTGAATTGGCCATTCAATTGTAATTACTTATAGAAACTGGTTGAATTTGAAATATCTCTTTATGTAAAAAAAAATGGTCAGCTTCATCTCTGTTCTAGTTGATCCTCATTCAACAGTACAAGTACTTTGATATTCCACCGAATATTTTTGTCTGTAAATCACTCATGAGGTGTAGTTAGGCTTATATATGGCAAAGGTTTGATGGCCGGAATTCTCTGGTAGCTAAGCTTCAATAGGTGATGGATTTTCTGGAGGAATTACTAGTAATGTAAATGGGATTTGGACTAAATTCTTAGATTCAGTAGCTGCAGCATATGTAATGCTGTTATAAATTATTGAGTTGCCAACAGCAAGAATCTCTGAGTATGTTGAATTGTTACACGGTCATGGAAGAACCAAAATGTTAGTGTGAGAAATGAATAAAATACCAATGACTGCAAATACATACTAAATAAGATACTTCAGAAGTACTAAACTATTTGCACATTAACTTTCAGGGATGGATTTTGTGGAGTTAAAGAGAAGGAGCAGCACTTCCAGGAAACTGCTCTTGCTTGCTGGCATCGCTGCAATTTGTTATCTTATATTCAGAAGCTCATCTGGTTTTAGTACCTCTGTTAAGGTAATGTCTTGCCGTTCTAGTCTTCACCATGGTCAAATACTTTGCCATCCAAATCATTTGTACTGTCTAATGTTGGTGTGATACTATCTGAATTTGTTAAACTACTAGAAGCGCATTAATCTTGAACAGCTATGGTCATATTGTAGATGGCATTTATCTTGATACAATCTTTAACTTCATCGTGTATAATATATGAACTCTCTGCAACTTACAATTTAACTTGAGAATCTCAGTAAGAGGCGATTCAAATTTGTGATTTTCAGTTTTCTCAACACGAACCGGGTGTAACTCATGTTTTAGTGACTGGAGGTGCTGGCTACATAGGTTCTCATGCTACCCTTCGTCTCCTAAAGGATTCGTACCGTGTAACTGTAGTGGTATGTCCCTTTCCATTTCAGAGTCCTTTCATGAATCAAGTTTTGGACTTTGTATCATAATCATGGGCTTTCTTTTGACAGGACAACCTTTCCCGTGGAAATATGGGTGCTGTAAAAGCTCTCCAGGAACTTTTTCCTGAGCCAGGGCGACTTCAGTTTATTTATGCTGATCTGGGAGATGCTGCGGCTGTATCCTTGATACTTTCTTTTCTTGTTCCTGTTCTTTTTTCCATTCTTAGCTTCACTACTTGTCTGCAGTTAGTTTCTACAGAGCATCTCTTTTACTGCTTCAATATTATCGTAACTTTTCGATCCTTAACCAACACCTCAGGTTAACAAGATTTTTTCACAAAATGCATTTGATGCTGTGATGCACTTTGCAGCTGTCGCATATGTTGGTGAAAGTACTCAAGAACCGCTTAGGTATTTTTCAGATTCTGAACCTCAAACTTGGACTGGTTGGTCATTCAGATTTCAGATTGATATTTCTTCTAGCTACCTGAGAATGATAAGTCTGTGATTAAAGAAATCACTGACCCTAGTGGACAACTAAATGCACAAGTCAGAAAATAAACTTTCCTTTTTCAACTTATTCCTTGCTTTCAAGCTTTTCTTGTTTTCGTCTTCTGTCTTTCTCCTTTTTCAGACTTTTTGTGATGTATCTGTTTGTTTTTCGTCTTCTGTCTTTCTCCTTTTTCGGTCTTCTTGTGATGTATCTGTTTTTGCCTATCTTTTAATAGTCTTGAGTGTTGTACAGGTATTATCATAACATCACATCAAATACTCTGCTATTAGTTAAGGCAATGGCAGCACATGGCGTAAAGACATTAATCTATTCAAGTACCTGTGCAACATATGGAGAGCCAGAGAAAATGCCGATTACAGAAGAGACACCACAAGTCAGTATCTAATTTCTAATTCATTAATAATTTCCTAGTTATTGATGTATCATCGGTAATATGTCAGATTTCAATTGGAAAAAAAACTTCCTTGTCAAAGTAGAATGAGTTTGTTCCATTATACATTTTTTACTTTTGCCAATGTCTGGAATATTTGTTTTTTATTGTGATTGTAGTTACTGATTCCACTATCTTCAAACTAACTGGTCTGTGAATTTGAACAGGCCCCAATAAATCCATATGGAAAAGCAAAGAAAATGGCTGAAGATATCATACTAGACTTCTCAAAGACTTCAGATATGGCTGTCATGATATTAAGGTTTGTGCTTTACTTCACTAGCATGAATAGGGATGGTCAGCTAATTGTTATTAAGTGCTTTTTCTGTGATTGAATTAGATGCACTGTCATTATAGGAATTGTTTTACTTCACCAACTCGAACAATGTATGAGCCACCTTGCATAATAATGTGAAATAGACAGATAAATATTAGTATTTGCACCTTCAGAAAACCTGTAAATAAGCACCCATAAATAGCTCTCCCTTGATCCTAGGTCTTTTCATCACTATGATGGAGGAGCAATTTCTTCAACTCTTTGAAGCTTTGGTAATTGTTAGATCTGGTGCCTCTGAAATTGGTCCAAGAGTATCATCTTTGTACATAGAGATAAGACATTTCTCAATGTAAGTATCTGATGGTCTCCAATGTAATAATCAGGTACTTCAATGTGATTGGCTCAGACCCTGAAGGAAGGTTAGGAGAAGCTCCACGACCAGAATTACGTGAGCAAGGTCGGATATCTGGTGCTTGTTTTGATGCAGCCAGGGGCATAATTCCAGGATTGAAGGTAAGCTGTACTAGATTAATTACTGAATGATTTTAAAAGTACCTTCAAGAAGCTATTGGACTTCTTTCTGAATTTTTCATTATCTAGTGTTAGGGTTGTTGCCAAATCTTTAACATGAATGTTCTGTTTTCTAGTCATCTCCACTCTTCATTTTCTGAAGCAGGCAGTTTGTTTATGTCTAAACAGGATGTAGAACTAAATCTTTGTTCCTATCTGGTAATTGCAGATAAGAGGAGTAGATTACAACACACCTGATGGCACTTGTGTAAGAGACTATATCGATGTGACCGACCTAATTGACGCTCATGTTAAAGCTCTCGAGCATGCAAGACCTAGCAAAGTTGGCATCTACAATGTTGGGACTGGAAAAGGTTAGTTTCTACTACACTTCACAGTTCTTAATATATTTGAACATCTTGCATGTTGAAAAATTACTCTCATATTGGTACATCAGGAGTGGTTATAATGGTCAAATCCTTGTCATTACAGGTAGTTCAGTAAAACAATTTGTGGAGGCTTGTAAAAGGGCAACAGGAGTGGACATAAAGGTTGATTACCTCAGTAGACGCCCTGGAGACTATGCTGAAGTCTACAGCGATCCTTCTAAGATTAGGCGTGAACTAAACTGGATAGCCAGATATTCACTTGAAGAGAGTTTAGCAATAGCATGGAGATGGCAAAAAGCACACAGAAATGGTTACAACTAAAGTAGCTAAGTTGGCTAACCAGGTTCTGCAGATAACCATAATGCCTGGAGGAGCTGGGATTGGCCTTTGCTAATTCTCTCAGCTTCTTGTCATTGTTAGGCATTCATCACCCATTTTGTTATAGCTTCACAGTTCGATAGATTTATACCTACAAAAGAAATTTCGTCTGCCCTTGCATAATATTCTTGTTTATCAATAGGCAATTTTAGTTCCCAAGTGGATTGGATTACAGTGTAAACATGAGACATTATAAAACATATGGAAAAATTCACAGCTGATTTATGTCATAAGTGTTCAGTTTTCAATTTATACATCTGATAAATTTGTATTTCTTAATTTAATGTTTTACAAGAAGGAGAGTCGTGGAGCAACGGTAAAGTCTACGTGTGATCTAAAGGTCATGGGTTCAAGTCATGGAATCAGTCACTAATTCTTGCATCAAGCTAGGCCGCCTACATTACACCCTTCTGGAGTGCAGCCCATCCCCGATCATGCGGAATGCTTCATTCACCGAATTGTCCGTTCTTTTTTTTTTCCCCCCCTTAAATTTCAATGTTTCATGAAAGCTCAACCAATTTCATGCTTGTGAAATTTTGACAATTGAGACCGAAAATCCATGCCCTATGACCTTGATGGTTCTGTTTTCTAGTGCTACCTAAAAGTAATGGTGTCTAACGATTCAGTTAGATCACATCGCACTTGTTACGAATGGTAATCGGGCCGGAGTGGTCCAAACTGAATCGACTTGGCATTAGGAACCCCGACAGTCCCGAAGAATTTCAATTAAACCAGATGCACCGGACCAAAATGGCTGGTATCAGACTGTACCGGTACCATATCGGTAAAAGAAAAGAAAATCTACAATTAAACTAGCCTGGCCAAAAACGACCATTTTGCCCTCCCCATCCCCCAATACCCTCCCCTCAAAAACTATTTTTATTTATAAATATTCGATTATTTCATTACCTTTTTCACGCCAATTTAATTTCTCTCTACCTCTCTATATATAGTAATGCTTTTATCCTTTTATATCGCCTTCCATTTTGAATCCTTGGGATTCGAGTGTTATCAGTGTGAGAGCAAAATAATCCGCCATTATTCAACTACAACAAGAGTGTTCAAAAATATTATCTACAACTATTGCAAGAGATAAGTGATTCTCTATTTAAAGAGCGTCGTAACAAAGGTGATTATCTTCATAAGTAACCGGCAAGTTGCAAACCATGAGAATATAGGGCAAATTACACTGTATGTCATTTTAGGGACCTTTTTTTAAAAACATAGTAACATTTTGTCACTTTACCAAACGTAGCAACATTTTCAAAAATGCTACCAAACATGTCATAACTAAAAAACCCTAACTTTACACTCTCTTCCTCTCCCATCCTCTCTCTTCCTCTCTCTTCCCTCTCCCTCCCCCTTTCTCACAGGTTGGCGGCGCCGCTGCCCCACCTCCTATTCCACATCGCCGGATTTTCCTATCGTTCTCAACCCCACCGTGTTTTTCTTCCCCTTCCCCCGTCGTCGTCCACCATAGGTGCGACCAGAGCAGCGGCGATGTTGTTTCTGTTTTGACCCGATGTTGTGTTGCTTTTTTAGTTACAACCACCCCCATCCCCGTCGTCATGGTGTTGTTCCGATGTGCTAAACATGGTGGATCGGTGAGGGGTTGTTCAGCTCTCATTTTTTCCTTTTTTTTTTCTTTTTTGAATTTTCCGGTGGGATATGGCGGAACCATGGTGGGTGTGGTATATGTTTGGTGTTTGTGGACTGTATGGATTGTATGAAATGTGTATTTTCATTGTTTGTGCGGTGTATGCACTGTATATACACAGAATATACACAGAATATACACCGCACATACAATGAATATATACTTGTCATACAATAAATATACAATCAGATTCGATTTTGTTGTTTATGTGTATGTACGGTGAATGAACATGCATACAATGATCATACAGTGTCTATACAGAGAATATACACACATACAATAAGTGTATGTGTGTGTATCCACCGTATTTTCACTATATATACAATGTATACACTGTCCATACACTGTTCATACAGTGAAATTACAGAAATATACACTGTCCATACATTGTTCATACATTGCGGCTGGTGGTTGATGGGCGGCGGTGGTGGCAGTGATGGGGGCTGGGGGTGGTAGGAGGTGAATCTATGGTTTCATCATCCTTTTGTTTGTGTTTTGCTATGTTTTGAAAAAAAATGTTGCTATGTTTTGAAAATGGGAAAATGTTGACATTTTAGTGTAAGAAAAAATGTTAGTTTGTATAGTTGTGTGAATTGCCCAATTTCCTCACCGACAGAAATAATTGTTATCTTATTCGACTTGTTATATATATATTCACTCAAATAATTGTACAGTAGGTAAGGCGAAATATTACTTTCTCGTGTTGCATGCGCGAGAGCTCCCTATCATTGCCAGCTAAATCAGTTCAATCGCACTGAAGTATTCACCCAATAAGTACTACATATACTAGAAAGAACGACAACAACAAATTATAGATATGAAAAATTTATCAAAAGATTCGTCATAGAAGAAGAAATATCATCATATAACTAAGCAGCTTATATATACATATTTCTACTCCTACTACTTAATTACAGTTGCACTCAATATTTAGCTGGAAAAAAAAAAGAGAGATATAACTTCATTTCTTTATTAGTATTTCATGGCTGATTTTGAGAGTCTTACATCTGAAGAGATTCTTCGAGCAGAAGCGCAAACATGGAGCCTTGTGTCGATGGCAAATGCAGCATCTATCCGATGTGCAGCACAGTTGGGAATTCCAGATGCCATCGACAAACATGGCAACAAACCAATGACTGTTCCTGAGCTGCTAGCTGCCCTTCCTATGATAAGCCCTTCCAAGGCTTCCTATCTCCACAGGCTTCTCCGTGTCTTGGTCCATTCTGGCTTATTGTCTCTCCAAGAAGAAGAAGGAATAGGTACTTGTTATTCACTCACACCAGCAGGTCTTCTTCTACAAAGCAACGGACGCTTGAAAGCACTTCAAAGGTCAGATCCTTTTAACCTGAAAGCATGGGCATCTTTAGGTGATTGGTATCAAAATGAGGAACCAACTCCATTTTCTACTGCACATGGCGAGAGTTTATGGGATTTTTACTCTCGTCAACCCCGTTTAGCTGATGGCTTTAACCAAAATATGGCTCAAGATTCAAAGTTGATCGCCAACGTTTTGTTGGATAAGTGTCAGCATGTTTTTGAGGGACTCACAACGTTGGTTGATGTTGGTGGTGGCACGGGAACTCTTGCTAAGGCCATTGCTAAATCCTTTCCAAAATTGGAATGCATCGTATTTGATCTCCCACAGGTGGTAACTAACTTGGTTGGAAGTGATAACTTGAAGTTTATTGCTGGTGATATGTTTGACAAGATTCCCCCTGCTAATGCTGTCTTACTCAAGGTAATTCATTCGTATCTACCTTCTTTTTTTTCTTAATTATCAAATTTTAACCCTGTACTACCACCTATGTTGCATTTCTTGTTAGTACTAAAGTGTAGATTATACTACATCTACCTCAGAATCTACTATGTCAAATCATCAAGAATTAAAAACTGAAAGCGGAAGCGTACCTGGATCCATAGCAACTGATGTGGTTCTTCTTTGTCTTGGTTTTGGGTCTTCCAAATCTAGACGTGAGCCGTTATCTCTATTCAACTGATGATGGGATATCAGTTAATAAAACCTACGTCTGATTTGGGGACCATAACCCCTTTTTATATTAGAGTATAGTTTATGTAATTCTAGTTTAGCCCATCATTAAACTAGAATTACATCCGAGTATCTACACATAGGCCCCCACACTTTACGAGGTGTCTAAATAGGTCCACATAACTTAAACCTTAGTAGATCACGTTTAATCTGGACCAACCTTTTAATGATAGCAACTGACATTTAATTATTTACGTATTTATATACGTGCAAGTCCATATAATCTTACAATCTCCCACTTGGACTACACATATATACATACACATAACCTTATAATTGTATGTCGCCTAATGAGCTCCAAATATTCGCTATCATAGACTGAAGTACCTCTAAACAATCTCGTCCATCAATCACGTCAGCATAGAACCAAGGCGGCTTTCGCTACAGTTATATCGTAACCACTACTAAAAATCAGGGCTTTTCCGACCGCTGATACGGTGGGACAACGGTCGGCCAGGCGACCGCTGTCCGACCTAACAAGGCGGTCGGCTAATTGGTGGTCGCTCACAGCTTTCCGACGTCGCGGTCGGACGTCGGACCAATATACGGTCGGCCATCGGTCGCCTAGTTTATACGTGGAAAAAACAATGTTGAACTCGGTGGGAGATTTTAAAAAACTGGGAAAACTGGCCGACCGCAGCGGTGGGCCAGGCGACCGAATTCGAACCGCTGCGGTCGGTAGGCAGTGTATTCTGGGCTAAATAATTGGCAATTTTCGGACCGATTTCGGACCACTGCGGTCGGTAGGCAGTGTAATACCTGCAATAAAAAACCTGCAATTAGAGCTACACCACCTGTAAAAAGCAGAAAAAACAGCACCCAGAAGAAGATTAGGCTTCTCAAGCCTTAATAATAGTCTAAACAAGGCTTATTGCCTTTAAATAGAAAGTTTAACATTTTACATAACATATCCAATCCGAATAGTGATCCAAACAAGTTAAAACATGTCTAAAACAAGTCTAATACATCAACAATCCATTATCACTACTCCGTTGACTCAGAACCCGACCCCGAACCCGACTCAGAGTTGTATTGACGCTTGCTCTTGCCTTTCCCCCGGCTTTTGCTCTTGCTCTTGGTCTTGCTCTTGCCCTTGCCCTTCTTTCCCTTGTCCGCACCACCACACATAATGTTCTCCATCATTTCCCGCATGGTTCTCATATTTTCTTCATTGCGCAAACGTTCTTCTTCACTCTTTTTCTTAAGCTCTTCGATTTCATTGCGCAAAGCGGCTTCCACCGAGGGATTAATTGAACTAGCAGGAGGAGTGTAAGTGCCAAACAAACCTAGATTTAGACGTTCTGAGGCATACTGTGATCCAAGGCCGTAAGCACTTCCCTTCTTTACTCCGCCATTCACCTCCAACCATATTGCGGTTTCCTCTTCTAGTGTCAATTGAGCTGGGGCACTGCTACCACACTCGGATGCCTGAGTCGACATCCTTTCTTCATAGACCGCCGTAGCCTTTTCCTGAAATAAAATTTAATAACAAGAATTAGATTGACAAAATATTGACAGATTTAATAACTTTAAAAGATTGAATTTAATAACTTACATATAGCTCTCTAGCGCGGTCTTCGACCCACACTTCCTCTCCTTTTTTGTTTCTGTATATATGCCTCTTCTTAAAGATTTCAGGCACACGAACCGGCCACCCTTCTTGCCTTTCCTACAAAATTTAAAAGATGACAAGTTAGATGGAAAATTAATGTGAGTTACATAAAATAATACATACAATTAATTAATAAATTACCAATATCATCCGCTGAGTCGCTGCGCTAACCGAACCCCCGGTGTGCAGCGATCCACCCCTTTCGGAGGCTCGTGCAGCTTTTCCTTGGGCGCTCTTCTTCTTAAATTCTTCAGTATCCCAATATTGTAGAAGTTGTGCCCAAACGTGATCGTATATCCACTCGGGCTTCTTTCCTTTGTTTCGACAATCATACATGCTACCTTTCACTCTATCTTGGCATTTTCCAAGGAAATTGCTTTTGGCAATGCTATTAAATGCAGGATGCCATATACACTTTGTCTGAAATAATTATTGAATATTAGAGTTCTAAAAAAGTGACACTTAACTAAATTATTAAAAAATAAAATATAGTTATTACCTGAAAATCGTCAAACATGCTCATCTTTACCGAGAATGGTACCTGACCCCAGGATGGCCATGGCTCAGTCCATCTAGATTTCATGCATCTTGTGATTATGGGAGTAGCCACCATCGAGGGAGTAAAACTAGATAAAAATTTATAGTTAAAATAAATATACTAAAAAATTAAACTTCATAGTAGAATTAAATACTTAAAAAAAATACTTACCCACGGCTACCCTCAGGATAAATCCTCACCCTCCCGTCATCATCATATGATCCTGCAGGACCAATGTAATAAGGCGAGTTCGGCGAATAAAGTCGTATAGTAGGTGGGACCAAAGCGTCCACCGGTACCGAGCTCGGATCATCAGAAGGTGTAGATCCAGAAGGAGTAGATGCTGAAGGGGATGGTGACGGACTGGAAGATGGATGAGGCATGGATGATGATGAACCGATGCCATAAGGACGAACGGCATAACCAGGCGATGCAGGAAAGGGCATGCCAGGGGGAAAGGCAGAAGGAGGAGTGAAAAAACCTGGAGCATATGCAGACGGATGATGTGTAGGAAGCATATGAGGTACATGTCCAGGAGGAGTAGTATAATCAGCTGAAGCAGACGAGGTACTCTGAACCTTTCTTTTTCCCCTAGCCTTCTCCGAAGATGACATATCTGTAAAATAAGCACAATAAATTAGCACGATATAATCAAATAATTATATTGTAGTAAAGTAAAAACAACAAACTACGAACATGTCAGTCATCATCATTCGCGTTAAGGTCATCGGCTATTTCCTCTTCCTCGCTCGTCTCATCGCTGTCAACAAATTCTTCCTCACTTGTTTCAACGTCATCCATATATTCATCCTCCTCGTTTGCCCTAGATGTTCCTTCTCCAAAATTAGTCATGTTTTTTCTACGTCTAACCACCGATTCATCAAACTTTTCATAGATGCCTTCACTATGTTGCAACTGGTCGGCTAATTCAATATCCGCAATCAAGGGAACGGTAGATACCTCATTTTGATATGCAACATCTAATACATCATCTACTTCCACTCTTCCCACCGGCTTGCCTTTTAGAACAGCCCACCAATTGGCCTTGGTTTTGGATTTGGCTTTGGCTTTGTTCGTTGTCGGTGGATAAGGAACGTACCACACTTGCTTCACGTTCTGGGCAATGATGAAAGGATCATAATGTCCATATGACCTGTTGTGATTAACTTCAACTATTTTAGAACATGGGTCTACCCTCGTACCCTTTGGACTCGGATCAAACCACTTGCAACGAAAAAGCACCAATCTTTTACGAGGCCAACCTACTGTAAACTCTATTTCTAAAATCTCCTCAATCACACCATAGTAATCAAAGTCTACATCCTGGTCACCAGTACCACCTTTCACACACACACTGCTGTTGTTTGTTTTCTTCCCCAAGGACCATTCTCTAGTATGGAACTTGTACCCATTAACAAAGTACGTAGACATCCTCTTGTATTTATAATAAGGTCCGTGAGATATATCATGCAACAATGGAAAGTTTATGCCATTGTCTGGATTGAGTACCTATATAAAGTTCAAGATAGTTGTACACATTAAACCAACATATATATATTTATAAATATATATACCAAAAAACTTATGTATTTATTTATATAATGCTTACAAATTCTCTAAACCAATCTGAAAATTGTTCATAAACAGCAGAGGCGCCAAATTGTCCAACAAAGTGACTGGATGATGCGTCAAAAATCTCATTAGTTAGATTACTGATGCAACTTGAATGTTAGGTTTTAATGTAAAAAGAAGCATACTTGTAAAAAGGCGTGACATCGGGACAATTCAACAAAACATGAGTTGTAGCTGCTTTTCTGTCCCGGTCATTGAACTTGCATACTTCGGTCATTAACTTTCCTCTACCAGGTTGATTGAATATAGAAAATGGTGGATAATTCGTATCATTGTTGTCTCCATCATCATGTCGATCCGGCCTATTTCGCAAACATGGCACATTTTGATCGAAATAATACGAACAAAAATGAGAAGTTTCTCTAGCCAGGTATGCCTCACATATGGACCCCTCAATTTGGTTCCTGTTTTTCACGTCCCGCTTACACTTGCCAATAATTCTGCATGATACATTATATTAATTGATCTACTTGAGATGAATTAAAAAAATGAGTTAAGGACTAATTTAAGAGACCTTACCTCTCAAAAGGATACATCCATCTACAGTGCACCGGGCCTCCCAATAGTGCCTTTTCCGCGAGGTGAATTGGAAGATGCTCCATCACATTAAAGAAACCAGGGGGAAAGATTTTTGTCAACTTAGTCGCGACAACAGGAAAGTTACTTTCCAACGACTTAAGATTCTCTTCCCTCAATGTCTTAGAACACAACTCCTTAAAAAATAGGCTCGTCTCTGTAAGTGGTTTCCAAACTTTATCAGGCAAGCCATTGAATGCAATTGGGAGCAAGTTTTCCATGAAGATTTGACAATCGTGGCTTTTCATGTGAGTCAATTTTCCTTCTGTCATATCAACACACCTTTCTAAGTTTGAAGCATATCCATCAGGCATCCTCAAATTCTTGACCCAATCACAAATCATTCTTCTCTCATCCAATCTGAATGTGTAACTGGCCTTGGGAAGCCAAATCGTGTTGCCAACTTGAGATAAGTGTAACTCAGGTCGCCTACAAAGTTCCTCAAGGTCCAACCTGGCCTTCACATTATCCTTTGTCTTGTTTCTGACATCCATCACTGTATTAAAGACAGCCTCAAAAAAATTCTTCTCAATATGCATGGGATCCAGGTTATGTCGAAGAAGATTATCCTTCCAATAAGGCAACTCCCAAAAGATACTTTGTTTAGTCCAATTATGATCAATACCATAGCCAGGTGCTTTAGATGGTCGTTGGTCAGTTACCTTAGGATACACCTTAACCCTATCCCATATTTCTCCTCCTGACAACCTTCGCGGAGGCTCCTCAAAATCAACCTGATTCTTCATAAAAGCATTACTGTTATTCCTAAACGGATGATCCATTGGCAAGAATCGACGGCAACAGTCGAACCATGTACACTTACCACCATTTTTCAAAGTGAATGCTTTTGTATCTTCCATACAATAAGGGCAAGCGAGCTTACCAGCAGTGGACCACCCAGACAACATTTCATAAGCTGGAAAGTCATTTATTGTCCACATCAACGAAGCATGCAGTTGAAAGTTCTGTTTCATTGATATATCATATGTTTCCACACCTTCATACCACAATAACTTTAACTCATCAATCAAAGGCAGCAAAAATACATCAATGGAGGCTTTCGGGTTATGTGGCCCTGGGATAATGCAATTCAAAAATAGATAAGGACTAGTCATGCACATTTCGGGCGGAAGATTGTACGGCGTCACAAATACGGGCCAACAAGAATAAGGTGTAGACGAGACATCAAAAGGAGTGAACCCATCTGAACATAGACCCAACCTTATGTTTCTTGGTTCACTAGCAAATGCCGGATACACCTGATCAAAATGTTTCCATGCCTGACCATCTGACGGATGGCTTAGAATGCCTGGCTGTTTCGTACGATCATGGTGCCATCTCATATGAGGAGCAGAGCTCATCGACGCATACAACCTCTTTAACCTAGGTATAAGGGGTAAGTAATGCATCGACTTAACAGGTATCGGCTTCTTTTTAGGGTTTAAAACTGGCTTGTAACGAGGCTCCTCACAAAATTTACATTTATCTAATTCTGCATCATCCTTATAAAACAACATGCAACCGTTGACACAATAATGAATTCTCTGGGCAGAAAGACCTAACGTGGAAACCAACTTCTTAGTGTGGTAATAATTAGTTGGTAATGCCATGTTAGTCGGATTGAGATCATTCATAAGGTCAATGATGGAATCCATGGCTGCTTGACATATACTAAAATCAGATTTAATACTTAACAATCTAACAGCAACTGACAACTTGGAATGCACTGAGCCTTCGTACAATGGACGACTAGCTTCCTCCAACCGTTTATAGAAGAGTTTTGCCTCATCATTAGGAATGTGCTCAACATTTGGTTGCGATGTACCCGGTTGGGATGGCTCCTCTGGGTACATTCCAAAAGCATCATTAACCATACCGTTCATTCGATAATTATCAAGATCATCCTCGTTTGAGATCGGACCACTCCCACCGACATAAGCATTTTGAAAATGAACATCATCCCCCACATCCCTAGACTCTCCATGATAAACCCAAACAAAATAATCTGGCATAAAACCCTTCCTATAAAGATGCATTTCAACATCTTCCAAATTTTTTCCTTTTATGCACTTGCAGTCTACACAAGGACACTTAATCTGGCCCCACCGTATAAAATCATCAAGTGTTTTCGCCTTTTCAATAAAATCTCCAACACCTACTGCAAATTCTGCCCTCATCCCCCCCCTCCCCCCCGGCCGGGATTATTTTTATTATACATCCAACTACGACTTTCATGAACCATATCTACACAAAAATTACACGTTTGAGATGCATATTAAATTGCAAAGATTTAAACACACATTTCTTTGATACACTACCAATTTTCATAAGATTAAGTAATTGTATAATTTTCTAAGTCAATTACTTTTATATTACTAACTGATTTGTTCTCTAAGATTATCATTTAGTAATTAATAATTCTCAAGAATCAAATGAACTAGAATAAAAGATTAAAAAATGAAGGTGGAAAAATAATTGATTTTTTTAAAATGAATTTATGAAAATAATTAAGACATTTTAAATTATGTAACTACTATATTACTTATAGGTAATGTCTATTACTTAAACTGTGAAAAACTACCAATTTGAAAAAGATTAAGTACAACTTACTAGGATTATATCTAAGTCAATTACTTTTATATTATTAACTAATTTATTTTTTAGGATTATCGTTTGGTAATTAATAGCACTTCTCATTTGCAACTTATATCTATTTCTATGAAATGAAATAGAATCAAAGATTACCAAATGGATATTTAAAAATAATTTATTTCTTTCAAATCAATTTACAACTTAAGATATTTTAAGTTGTGTAGCTACTATATTATTTATAGTTAATGTCTATTAAATTATTGTTAAGTGTTATACTAGTTCATTTGCTTACAATATCTTATTAACTTCAACCAACAATTCAACTAATCCTAACTTTAATTTGTTTTTATTTTTTTTTACTACACTAAGCTTGACCAAGAATACTAGTTCAACCAAACTTTTCCATGTCCAACCCAACTGCTAATCAAAAGGCATCACATGACCAAGAATAATAATTTTTAATTTGTGAATTCTAGTTCTAAGCCTAACACTTATTTTTTGTTCACTTGACTAGACCATGTACAAATCTTTGTTGGTTTCGTAATGGTAAGCCACTATTATGTCTTTGTTGCTACTACTTTAATTAATTTATCCAAAATTTGAGCTTTTGATTAGTTCTCACCACTTGTTTGATTCAATGCCTCAAACATTCAACTTAACAACAACCCCAAACAATGTTCAACAACAACCCCAAACAATGTTCAAAAACAACCCCAAATAATATCCAACAACAACCCCAAGCAATGTTCAACAATAACCCGAAGCAATGTTCAACAACAACAGCAACAAAAATATTCATTGACAATTTTCCAACTATCCCAAACTATGTTCAACAACAACCACCCCAACATCAACCCAAAAAGATACAACAAGATTACACTTTTAAAGCATATTAATCCATAATATGTAAGAAAATTTATGTAATAATAACCACTAAACAGATATAGTATGTCTATTTAATTTCATGAACTAGAATTCAAAAAATTTATGGTAAGAAATTCGGATGAAAATTAAAAAAAAAAAATTGCTCCAAAGCTAGAAAACTCACCTCAAGTGCCGGAGTTTTGCTCCACCACCACCTCAACCTAAAAAATTCTGATGAAAGAACCAAAAAAAAGTTAGGGTTTCGGATTTGGGGAAAAATAAGAATTGAAGGAAAACAATAAAAACAAACTTACCACGGATTTGTAGACGTAGGGGGTGAAAATTTAGTGTTAGATTTGACGTAGGGGGTGAAATTTTAGTGTTTTTGAGTTGGGGACGGGTTGGGGAAGAGTTGGGGAAGAGAGGAGGAGTGAATGAGGAAGAAAGAGAATGAGGAAAGAGAAAGGGCTGTCACGTTTTTCTATTCTGCTAGCCGGCCGCCAGCCGACCGCGGCGGTCGCCCACATATATTTTAATATCTTCAGACCGCTGCGGTCGGACACTTTACAGAAATAAATTTTTAATAAATAAAATTCATTTTGTCCGACCGCAGCGGTCGCCTGACCTTGTCCAACCAAATTTCGGTCCGAAAATCGCGGTGGGAAAAGCCCTGATTTTTAGTAGTGAACTAAACCTTCCTTGATCACATATACCAACATAACCGAATGACATAGATCAAGCATGGATGTGTAGCATGGAAATTACATGTAATGTGATCTAAACATGCCTATTTCCAACTGGTCCAACCGAAAAACAAGTCAGGGAGGATAATAAACTGAATACTTTATTTCTGCAGAAATATTCTTAAAATATCCATACACTGAAAACCGTAAACCTGAACCAAAAACTGAAAACCAAATTGTGTCTATGAATAGAACATTAAAAGTTACAAACTCCCACTAAAACTGAATATCCTCAGATGACATAACACCCATACGAGCAGTGTGCTCATGAAAGACATTGGGTGGTAGTCCCTTAGTAAGCGGATCCGCAACCATGGAGTTTGTACTAATATGCTCTATAGACAGCTCACCTCCCTGAACCTTTTGCTTAACAACCAAGAACTTTATGTCAACGTGTTTCTTTGACCTCTTGTTGTTATTAGCAAACCTGACTGTCGTTTCATTGTCACAGAATATCTTAAGTGGTCTTTCAATTCCATCTACAATTCGCAGCCCAGTGACAAAATCTCGCAGCCATGATGCACGTTCAGATGCCTCAAAACATGCTACATATTCAGCTATAAATGTGGACGGAGTAACGAGTGACTGTTTAGCACTTCTCCAAGAGACAGCTCCTCCAGCAAGTAGAAATATGTAGCCTGAAGTAGATTTTAAACTAACTTGGCATCCTGCATAGTCGGAGTCTGAATATCCAATGATCTCCAACTTATCCGTCCTTCTGTATGTGAGCATGTGCTCTTTTGTTCTCTGTAGATACCGTAAGACTCGTTTGGCTGCTTTCCAATGATCCATTCCCGGATTACTCAAGTATCTGCCCAACATGCCAACAATGAACGGAATATCCGGACGCGTATAAACTTGAGCATACATCAGACTTCCTACTGCTGAAGCATAGGGAATCATCTCCATTTCCTTATACTCAAATTTATTCTTAGGGCACTGTTCAAGACTAAACTTGTCTCCTTTAGCCACAGGGGTATCACCTAGTTTACAATTTTGCATGTCAAATCTCTTTAATATCTTTTCAATATAGGCCTTTTGTGATAATCCAAGAATACCTCGAGAGCGATCTCGATGTATATGAATCCCTAATACAAAATTTGCATCACCAAGATCTTTCATCTCAAAATTCTTTCTGAGAAATTTCTTGGTACCATGCAGCAAGCCCATATCGTTTGTGGCAAGCAATATGTCATCGACATATAAAACCAGAAAAATATGCTTACTCCCACTGAACTTGTGGTATACACAATCTTCAACAAGATTCATCTCGAAACCGAATGAGGTGATAACTTGATGAAATTTGTGATTCCACTGACGAGACGCCTGTTTAAGCCCATAGATGGATTTCTTTAATTTGCAGACCATAGACTTTGCATCACCAGACACAAAGTTTTCAGGTTGCACCATATAAATTGTCTCATCAATGTCACCATTGAGAAACGCAGTCTTAACATCCATCTGATGTAGTTCAAGATCAAAATGTGCGACTAATGCCATTATAGTCGTGAAAGAGTCTTTCGATGAAACTGGAGAGAAAGTCTCTGTATAATCGATGCCTTCTTTCTGGGTGAAGCCTTTAGCAACAAGACGTGCCTTGTACCTTTCCACATTGCCCTTCGAATCCTTCTTGGTTTTAAATATCCATTTGCAACCAATGGGTTTCGCACCTTCAGGCAATTGGACAAGCTCTCATACGTCATTGTCGTTCATAGAATTCATCTCCTCATTCATGGCATCAATCCGCTTTTGAGAGTTAGAACTTTCCATGGTTTGACGGAAGCTGATTGGATCAGCTTCAGTCATTCCAATGTCATCTTCATGTTCTTGGATAAACACAAAATAATCGTCTGGAATTGCATTTCTCTTCTCTCTAGTGGATTTCCTTAATGGCATTGGTTCTTGAGGCTGTAGAGTTTGTTCAATGACATTGTCTTGATCTGGAGTTGTTTCTCGAGCAATGTCAGGTATAAGAGACTGTTCCTGAGCATTGTCAATAGCAATTTGAAGAATATCAATATGCTCCTCTTCAAAGACAAAGTCATTTATTCTTTCTTTCCCCGCAAACTCAACATCCTCAAAGAACCGTGCATTATTCGTCAAAAAATAGCCTTAGTGTGGGATCATAAAATTTTTAACCCCTGGATCTTTCAGAGTATCCAATAAAATAACAACTGATAGTCCTGGAGTCCAGTTTCTTTTCATTTGGCCTATAAGGCCTTGCCTCAGCTGGACATCCCCAAATGTGCAAATGATTTAAGCTAGGCTTTTTGCCTGTCCAAAGCTCATAAGGGGTCTTATCAGTTGCTTTAGTCGGAACTCTGTTGAGTATATATGCTGCGGTCTTTAAAGCTTCTCCCCAGAGTGATTCAGGCAAGGTAGAATGACTAATCATACTTCTCACCATATCTTTAAGCGTTCTATTTCGTCTTTCAGCAACACCATTCATAGTGGGCGAACCCGGCATGGTGTACTGTGGGACGATACCGCATTCCTCTAGGAATTTCGCAAATGGTCCTGGACGTTGTTCACCTGATCCGTCATATCTACCATAGTATTCACCACCACGGTCAGATCTAACGCTTTTAATATGTTTGCCAAGTTGATTTTCAACTTCAGCCTTAAAAGTTTTGAACACATCCAGTGATTGCGATTTTTCATGAATGAGATATATATAGCCATATCTTGAAAAGTCGTCTGTGAACGTTATGAAATAATGTTGACCATTCCAAGAAGCGGTAGGGAATGGTCCACAAATATCAGTATGTATTAGTTCTAAGATGTCAAGTTTCCTGTTGGCTCCAAATCTCCTAACATTTGTTTGTTTCCCCTTTATACAATTCACACATACATCGAAATCTGAAAAATCAAGGGGATCGAGAATACCATTGGACACAAGTCTTTCTATTCTCCTTTTGGAAATGTGACCTAATCTCTTGTGCCACAATGAAGCTGAATTCTCGCTAGTTAATTTGCGCTTTTTCCCAATTATATTAACATGCAAGGATTCATTATATGAAGCAATTGTGTCTAGTAAATATAGATTATCGTAACCTGATAAAGAACCAGATCCAACCAATTTTGAATTATGAAAAAGACTAAATTTTCCATTTCCAAATGAACAACAATAACCAAATTTGTCCAAAGCTGAAATGGAAATCAAATTCCGTCTAAAAGACGGTACAATAAAAGTCTCATTCAAATCCAAATAAAAACCAGTTCTTAACAATAATCTAAAAGTTCCAATTGCTTCGACTTCCACCGTCTTGCCATCACCTACGTAGATGTATCTTTCACCATCACTTGGCTTTCGGCAATTCAGGCAACCCTGCACAGACACACTGATGTGAGTTGTTGCACCAGAATCTATCCACCACGTGTGTCTTGGCACTGAAGTCAAATTAACCTCTGAACAAACAAAATTAAGAAGCGTACCTTTCTTTGCACGCCAAGCGTGATAGTTGGTACACTGCTTCTTCTTATGCCCTGCAGCTCCACAAAAGAAACAACCATCATTATCCTTAGGTGGTTCCTTGTGTTGCTTCTTTTGTGTTGCCGTATTCGCAGCTTCCTTATTCTTTCTTTTCTTGTCTTTCCTTTTGTCCTTTGGCACAACGGCTAAGTGAGCACTTTCTGTCATTTCTTGCTTCAATCTATCCTCTTCCTGAACAAAGTGTGAGATGAGCTCATTCAGAGACCAAGTCTCTTTCTGACAGTTATAGCTCACCTTAAACTGGCTAAACTGTGGAGGAAGGGATATCAAAACCAGATGCACTAGCAAGTCCTCAGAGAGTTCCAGCTTAAGTGCTTTCAACTTTGAAGCAAGATGAGACATTTGCATAATGTACTCCCTGATGTTACCTTTTCCTTGGTATCTCATTGAAATCAGACTTGTCAAAAGTGTACCAATTTCAGCCTTTTCACTCTTGACAAATACTTTTTCAATTTCAGTTATAAATTCCTTCGCCGTATTCACCTTATCAGACATAGTGCCCCTAAAAGTTTCTGGAATGGCTTTCTTCATGATCATCATACACATGCGATTTGATCTCTCCCACCTTTCCATCTCTTTCTTCTGTTCAGAAGTACTGTCATATGTAAGAGGTGGTGGAGAATCAACCCTTAATGCAAGGTCGAGATCCATGACTCCGAGAACTATGTTGAGGTTCTCTTGCCACGATTTGAAGTTAGTGCCATTTAGCATAGGAATGGAATTGATGCTGGCAATAATGCTTGCAGGAGTAATTTCAGCTGAATCAGAGAACAATAACAAATAAGCTCACATTCAATTTATACCAAAACTGAAAATAAATTTGAATAAAGGTAAACCCCATCTCAAGATACCGGGCACTCCATTAATATTTCATCTTTGGATAAAATATTAACTTGTAAGTAGTATCTTGTCATAGTAATCAAACATTGATAATAAATTAACATGTCAAATAAAAAATCTTCCTTTGGGCCGATTTATTATTCACATGTAAACCAAAAAATCATCACATGTTTATTACCATAAAATGCACGTGTAATTCTGTCAAACATTTACCTTGGGCCGATTAATATTCACATAGGTTACATGCACACAACCTTTTATATTTCAAAACAAATAAATATCCACAAGAGGGGTCACTTTGGCAACATCTAGCTTCAATTTATTCACCTCAAAATATATATATACCAATACTCAAAGTTAAATTCACCAAATTAGAATACATATAAATCTCAAGCCAAAACAAATTATTGTGGGCCCAAATTAAATTTTTTAATACTATAGACTTGAGATTTCGCCTGTAAACCAAGAACTGCCAGTACTTTTCATATTCTTAATTTACTATACAAGAAAATTAATTAACCCAAAAAAAAAAATAACTCAAGGATTCCAAAACTTTTCTGGCAGTGAATATAAGGGGAGGACAAGCCTTCATCCATTACTTTAATATCGTAAAAGCGGCCTCCGTAATCTGTCATCTTAAAGCCCTTTCTTTTAAATTGTTGCTTACAACAAAATTATGCAATCCAAATAAATTTTGTTTTAAAAGTAAATAGAATAGCTTCAAGAGGACTATAAGTGATTGACAAAACCCAAAATAACCTGAGGGATAACTTTCTGCCGGCGAATCTATAAGCAGCGGCAGTGTCACAATTCTTCCTCTAACCATTTTTGGTTTTTGTTTTCATATATTTATTTAATTACCACAACAATATATAAAACAATAATAGTAACCAAAAGGGTAAACCTTAAAGTGTCATGCCACTACTTTCTAAATGCCACCTTACACCGCAAAACACAACTAAATCAATCACTTATTATAGTTATACGAAAACCAAAGCAAATCATGACAGTAGTTGGAGGAGATCAAAAACTTCATATTCAAAACAACCTAATTTGTCTTTCACGGATTAGGATTTCTAATTTAATTTTCAACAAGTACTGTTTCTTGAATTACTTTAATTTCGAAACAGAAGAATTGCTGAAATTTTCCACGACAACCCGTATACTTTAGCAGACAATTAACCAAATTTTTATTCCCAATGATTTAATACAATAGAGGCTCTTGATACCACTTGTTAGTACTAAAGTGTAGATTATACTACATCTACCTCAGGATCTACTATGTCAAATCATCAAGAATTAAAAATTGAAAGCGGAAGCGTACCTGGATCCATAGCAACTGATGTGGTTCTTCTTTGTCTTGGTTTTGGGTCTTCCAAATCTAGACGTGAGCCGTTATCTCTATTCAACTGATGATGGGATATCAGTTAATAAAACCTACGTCTGATTTGGGGACCATAACCCCTTTTTATACTAGAGTATAGTTTATGTAATTCTAGTTTAGCCCATCATTAAACTAGAATTACATCCGAGTATCTACACATAGGCCCCCACACTTTACGAGGTGTCTAAATAGGTCCACATAACTTAAACCTTAGTAAATCACGTTTAATCTGGACCAACCTTTTAATGATAGCAACTGACATTTAATTATTTACGTATTTATATACGTGCAATTCCATATAATCTTACATTTCTTTGTAAACATTGAGTGCGGCAAACTTATTTATCATAACAATACTTGGTTATACAATATTTTTATTTGTTTGCTAGTATATGCGATCAAATGATATTTTAGTTTTTTGACTTTTTCCAATAGATCACTTAGAATGTCAAACACAATTTTTCACTTAATTAACAAGTGAAAGGAGAGGGAATTATACCGAGGCTTCCTTCCTTTTTTTTTAATGTCAAATCTACCCTTACTTATTCAGTCACAAGAGGGATAATCAAGTAAGACGAGGGAGAGTAAAAAAAAGTGATATGTGATTATGTGTAAGGGAGAGATAAATGATATATAAACAAATTGTTTTTATGATTCATATTGTTCATTGTTACTTCTTTGACCTTAGCCTTATTATTTAAGCAGTGGATATTGCATGATTGGATGGATGAAGAATGCGTCAAGATACTGAAAAATTGCATGAAGGCTATACCACAAAGAGAAGAAGGTGGAAAAATTATAATCATCGACGTGGTTTTAGGCTACCCAGGGCTAGAACCTGAGTTTCTCCAAGCCCAAGTTTGCCAAGACATGTCAATGATGGTGAATTTTGGTAGCAAGGAGAGAAATAAAAATGAATGGGAGGAGCTCTTCTCGGCAGCTGGTTTTAGTGACTACAAAATAACGCATGCGCTAGGTTTAAGGTCTCTTATTGAGCTCAATCCTTGACTCTTCTTTGTGCGCGTAATTTCATGTTATACTTTATGTCGTTAATTTGCCAACATCTTGTTTAATTTGCTTCTGTTGCTGTGCACGAATAACCTGTCTGTTGTAATGATTGATGATATTGTAATATGTTACGTAATTTCTTTCATTATAGATTTTATTTTTCATTTCGAAATCCTTCGTTAAAACTTGAAAAAGTTCCTTTTTTGTTACTGAGAAAGATAAAGCAAAAAATGTTAGAAGGGCATAATAAGGAATACCCAAAAAAAAAGAAAAAAAAAAGATAAGGCATAATTGTAATCACCTAATTTTGGCACAAACAACCAGAAATTGCGTAAAATAGTTGTGTTAAATGTTATATGAATTTTGCCAGATTTACCATTTTATTTGACTAATTTAGTTAATTAATTAGGAGAAAAATATGAAAATACCAAAAATATTTGTTATATGTGCTTAATTGTGATCCTACGTTTTGATTGCTACAAATTTGCAATTTAAGTAGTTTTAATTTCTAGTTAATTGTAAATGTTCTAAATAGTTTAGCCTTTCTAGTGGCCATTTGTGAAACCCAAAAGCAGAACTAATCAAGCCCAATAATCAAGCTTGACCCGCCAGCCCATCAGTTTTAACTTCCCTTCTCCTCATAATTCCATTTTTCCCAATTCTTAAAAAAAACCTAAAGGAACAATGGCCGATTCACAAAAGCCGATGCCATCCACCACCATCGACGGTCATCCTCCGGCCAAATCTTACACTCCCAGAACCGCGCCTCGCCCCTCATCCCCGATCCATGCCTAATTTTCTCAATTCTGAACCGATTAGCGTCAACCGAGGCTTAAGGAATCGGGTAAAATCATAACTCAGGCGAAGGTTAGTTTTTCTGGCAAGTATTACTTCACCGGTGTTGTCTTACTTCACCGGTGTTGTCTCAGCCTTATCTAGCTCGAAATGAACTCTGATTTCCCAGGTAAAATCTCCTTCGTTTGAACTCGAGCAACAACGGCGGGTCGGGTCCTCTTCTCCTTCCCCATTTTTAATGTGTCATATCGAGACTGAAATGTTTCAATATTTTTTGGATTGGAGGCTGTGATGATTGGTGCCGTGAGGATGTCGTGAACTTGAGGTGTGTTTGAGCATCTTTGGGGGTCTGTTTATGGTGGTGCTGCGACGTTGGCTTTGTAGCAGGGACGATGGTGGAGCTGTGACGACAACAATGGCGCTGGACCAGTTGCTATGACGTCGAGGCAGGGTGAGGCGAGCTCGAGGCAGCTGCG
Source organism: Petunia axillaris subsp. axillaris (assembly GCA_029990575.1). NCBI lineage: Eukaryota > Viridiplantae > Streptophyta > Magnoliopsida > Solanales > Solanaceae > Petunia > Petunia axillaris. Next base: position 47,021,182 of record JARKNS010000002.1, on the reverse strand, counting down.
ACGACATCAAGGCGATGATGCTAATGGCGGGGGGCTGTTTCAGTACGAGCGGGGCAGCAGTCTCACCTTGGCGATGTGAGTTTGACAACCGGTTAGATAGATGACTGCCTGACTTTCTCATTCCATTATTTACTAATGTTTAGATGTTTAGCTTAGGCGAAATCATATTAACTCGGTCTGGTTTGATTCATGAAAGCAAAATATGTGTGTTTAATTGAGTAAACTCATGGAAATAGCTGTAGAATATATCAATCTCTTCACTGTTTACTGCTTAGCTTGTATTGACTACGTATGCAAGTAGTATGAGTTATTGATGGATTTGAGCGTGGGATCGACAAGTCTATTAGTTTGTTTAGTTTAAATTTAACTAGTGCCCATTTACTGTCAAAGTTGAGTGTGTGAATTTGTACAATTTCGTACAGGTCTGTCCCAATCCATGATGTCAAGCTCTGTTTGGTTCAATTAGCATTCAAAGGCATATCTGTGAGAGAGTGCATTAGCATAGAGAGTTTTAGTTCTTATTTCGTGCGACTCATGAGTTGTCTAGGCTAAAACTTAGTCCGGTCTTAGTAAAAGAATCATGAAATTTGTTTGTTGAATTCAGTAGGGAAGCATGTAGAGTTTTGGATTTAATCTGCTATGTTAATTAATTTATAGGGAGCTTTAGTATTAATTTGTGTTAGAATAGCTAGTTTGCTCTTTTAATTGGTAGTAAATAATCTTAGGAATAAATTTGGCTTCTAACTTAGGTAGCAGATTGTTTTAGCTAGTATTTCAAAGGGGCTGTGGGCTCAAGTCCATTTAATCTAAGTCTTAAATTAGTTTGGGGTCTAAAAGTTAGTTTGGTTTAGGAAAAGTAAGTCTAGGGGGCATGTGAAAACCTGAATTTGAAAGGGAATCCTAGAGTCAAATAGTGGGACAAAGGGAAGCATAAAATGGGAATGGTGTCAGCCCTTCTTTTTGGTTTTGTGGTAAACTTACACTAGAATGACAATTTTGCATTAAAGAGCTTGGGTCTTTGCACCCCAACAGCTCTTTTGCCAGCTCTTCCCCCCCCCCCCCCCCTTTTCACCCCAATTTTTACCCAGATTCTCTCCTATTAATAGGGTCTTTTACCCTTCTTCATGGGGGAACCAATTATCACTCCTCAACAGAGAACACAGAACATACACATGAGAGCTGAAACACTTCTTCCATCAGTAGAAAAACACCCTTCTATACCATATTCACTCTCTGGAAAAACACTCTTTCTCCTCTAAAAAGAGAGCAACATTTTTCAGATATGAAGGATTTGGAAAGAAAGTAAAAAAAAAAAATAGAGTCTTGAGTGTAAAAAGAAGAAGAGTCTTCTGGAGTTTTATTTTAAGTTTTAAGGTTTAAAGTAGAAGTGTGAAAAGGGTTTTCTTAAATTGGTGTTGCTGTCGTTGCTGGTGTACCATTTGCTGGTTTGGAATTGTGGGCTTAAATTTGTATCTTCATGGCGTTGCTTGGAAAATCCTCCTAGTAGGTAAATTTCCAACTTTTGTATGAATATTTTGTTGTGGAATGGTATAGAAGCAACACTTTAAAGGCTTAAAAGAAACTTTTGTTTTTTTTTTATTTATGTTTGTTTGATGAATGTGCCTATTATTTTAAAGACCAAAATGAGAAAGGATTGAAGTTTTGTGCTAAATAGTTATCACGCTTTAAATGTTATGCTAAATAGTTGTCGTAAGTGGATCAAGATTTGGATTAGTCTTTCACAATTGTTTTAAAACCAGCCATGATGGAGAAATGAAATTAGATCTAAAGCGTGAAGTACTTTTTTTGGCAAGAAAAAAGAATTAGGAAAAAGGGGATTTGAATGGTTAACTGCTCAAACTTGTAAAACATGTCTAAATAAAATGTTTCATGCGAGAATAGTGCAGTAGTTTGCTTAATGGCATTGAAATTGTGTATTTTGGTTTAACTTGCAATCAAGTAATAAATTTGCTTAATGGCATTGAAATTGTGTATTTGGTTTAACTTGCAATCAAGTAATAAAAATTAGGCAAAACTCAGGCTCATATGTTAAAGGAAAACCTTTAAGTAAATAATGAAGCTCACTACTTAGGACAAGAATCTGGCAGTGAGTTATGGTTAAGAATTGAGATAAATCTGCTCTAGTATTGACACTAATGACAGAGATATACTCGATTAGGCAATTTCAAGTAGGTCGAAACAAGTTCAAAATAATAACTCATTTTGTTCACTTGAAACTCATTCAAGTCAAGAGATTTCGAACGGGTGAAGTACCTGCGCGATTTAATTGATTTAGGTCGAAAGATTTCGAACGAGTGAAGTTCTCGCGCGATTATATTCGATTGAAGTTTCGATTATCAAACGATAAAAAATTAAATAATAAATCAGAGCGTAACAGAATAAAGGCAAAATAAACAAACAACTTTCAAAGAGTCGAAATGCGTCAATGAAGCAACTGTGCTTGGCACAGGACTCGAGGGTGCCTAACACCTTCCCGAGAGTCAACCGAGATCCTTACCCGGGACTCTGACGCAGACCATTTACGAGTCATAGGTGTTCTAGGTACACCACTTTGGTGACTTGGCACACCTTTAACTTGTCAAGTGGCGACTCCGAAAATCTCTTAAATAATTAGTGTACCTATCAACACCTAGTCACAACCTTTTAAAATAAGAAATTTTTCTTTTTTTCGTAAAAAAGGGTCGTGACAATAATTACAACAAAAAAAAAAAGTTGGAACAATTGAACCAGAAAAGGATAAAAAATGAAGAGTATAACAACAATGATATCTTTCTACCTTTAACTTGAAGTCTCGCATTCGTGTCATGACCCAATTACTTAAGGTAGTGGTTGGCACCTAACGATCTCCCGTGATCCAATTCTAGTATTGATTATAACTGGCGCAAAGATAATGGATTAAAAAATTACAGAACAATAGCCTAAATAAGTAAAACTGATATACGAAGAAGTCTATGTTGCTCAGATCTTCAGAAAATGATGTCGGGTGCATGTCAGATCTTCCAAAAGTAATACATTTTTGAAGAATCCAACACGGGTGCGGCGATATTTTGGAGGATGAGAGCAATATAGAAAGAAGTCATAAACTTAAGAGGTCCCGCGATACACTTATCTGAAACTCCTCTTGGAGTGAATTTGTGAAATATTCTATTGGGTACTTTCTGGAAAGATGAGAGTGGAATATGTGATTTTTATTTTTCTCTGCCCATACTTCTTTTTAGGAATTTTTACATAAAAGTACAAGTTTTAGATGTTACTTACAAAACATAGCATATTTTAGCAAAGTTGCCTAATATAGAGGAAAGAAAAAGTTAATTACTCCTACAAAACATAGCAAAAACATAGCAAACCATTACATTCTTCCTTCTATTTCCCCAAATTTCACTTTCCTCCTCCCATTTCCCACAATTTCACTTTTCCTCCCACCATTTTCCCCCAATTTCATTTTTACTCCTCCTATTTCTCCCAATTTTACTTTTCCTCCTCCCATCCTCAACCACCTCGTATCTCGTTGTATCTCACTGTATCTCGATGTTTCTCAACTACCAACCACCTCATATCTCGATGTATCTTGTCGTATGTCGTTGTATCTGGATTGTTTTGCACTGTATCTAACTATTTCTAGGTTGTATCTAGCTGTTTCTAGACTGTTTCAGCATTGTTTCATCCCGTTTGTGCGTTGGTTCTCACTGTTTCTATACTATTTCACATTCTTTTTTTCACATTATTTTTTTGATTTTGTTTTAGACTTTTCACTAACTATTTCAGACTATTTCAGCGATGTATCTCGTTGTATCTGCACTATTTTGGCTCCGTATCAATATGTATCTACGTTGTTTCAGGTTGTTTCAGCACTGTTTCAGGGTTGTTTCAGCACCGTTTCAGGTTGTTTTACACCGTATCTAACTACTTCTAGACTACATCTAGTTGTTTCTAGACTATTTCAACATTGTTTTATCCCATTTTTGTGTTGTTTCTCACAGTTTCTAAATTATTTCACCTTTTTTGCGTTACTTCACAATATTTTTACATTTTGTTTTAGATTTTTTCACTAGCTGTTTCAGACTGTTTCAACAGCTGTTTTAGATTGTTTCAACACCGTTTCAGACTGTATCATAGTGTTTCAACGTCGTTTCAGACTGTATCAGACTGTTTCAATAGTTGTTTCAGATTGTTTCAATAATATTTCTGACTGTATCATACTGTTTAAACACCATTTCAGATTGTATCATACTGTTTCAACGCCATTTTAGACTGTATTAAAGCGTAAAATGGTTCACCAACACTCTATTTACAAGCTAAGAAGTAAATTTGAAATATTAAGCATCTCTTAACCAATAAGAACAACACTCCCGAAAAGAAAAATAAAACTCAATATCACAGAACAACCAATCGACGGCTTAAAGGTGAGGCTTTGGCCATTATTGAATGAGACATAGATATTAGGCTAAAGCTTTATAGTTGTGACAATAAATTTGTTCTCTGATTTACCAAGCTGAGTATGAACTGTCATCGACAGCCTGAAACAAATATTGTTAAATTGGCACGATTGCGATTTTCATTGATGCATTGTCTTCTCTCTGATTTTTTCTCTTTGCTCGAAACAATAAGAGTGTTAAAAACACAGTTATTGAAAAGAGAGGTTTTGGCCATTGTTGAAGGAGAAGCGAACCAGTCCACGGCTTAAAGGAAGAGCGACCACCAGCTGAACTTCGCGGTGGATGAACAGCGGCACTGCTACCACTCTGACGTCCCCTTGGTGTCGATGCTACTGGTGTTTTGCCCCGTTGTTCTGTTAATCTCTATTTCTGTTTGGATCGGTGGTGGATTGGATGGGCGGCTCCGGTGGTGTCAGGGTGGGATTATATGTTTGGATCTAAGAGAAGGGAACAAGGGTGGTGGCTGGTTTGTTTGGGGGAAGTGAAGAAAGTGTTTTAGGATTTTTTAGAGAGTTGGGTGTAAGTGTAATTATCAAAAATAAAATGTCTTGATTATTGTAAAAATGTGTTAGGAAAATAATGCTGTGTATTGTAATTTGAGATATGTTGCTATTTTTTTTTTTATAATATAAGGGTGTATGTTTGTATATATATAAAACCCCTTCTTTTTATAGTGGGATTTTGATGCGTAGCCATTTTTGGACGCGTTAAGTGAGAATTATCCACCGATTTAAAATTAATTGAGGAATAGCCAAAGATCCGCATGCACACTTACACTCTATTAACGTTGGCAAATACCTCAGACTGGTCTCAGTATTTTATAATGGGACTTTGAACTAACATGTTCAAAGTCTCATTATTTTATAATGGGATTCATGTTTATAGTACCCTGGAGCTTTATATATAAAGTCAGTCTCAGTATTTTATATTGGGACTTTGAATTAACATGTTCAAAATCCCATTATTTTATAATGAGATTTATATTTATAGTACCCTGGAGCTTTATATATAAAATTCCAAGTATTTTATATTGGGATTAGTGTTTAAGTGATCCTAGCTTTTTATACTGGGACTTTGATCTTGTCCGGAGGTGACTAGTCTTCGAGTTTATTGCCTCTATGGTCACTCAACTTTGGGTAATAGGCCACCATGGTCACTTATTTTTGTTTTGTCTTTCTATGGTCACTCAACTTTAGGTAATAGGCCATCATGGTCACTTATCTTTATTTTGTCTTTCTATGGTCACTCAACTTTACTCAGTTAACTCCAATGGTCATCCAACACAAAACTCTACAAACTTCTGTTAAGTATATGTTGACACGTCAATTTTATTTTTTATGAAAATTACAGAAAAATAGAAAAAACAAAAATCATTTAGGACCAACTCATTTTAAACCCTATCCAGCCCCAAACCGATCCAAGAATTCAATTTAGCAGAACTTCCTTACTGCAAAACAACTTGCTTTTTTTTGTTTCTTTTGTCCTTTTCATATTTCATCCTATAAATTATATGTAACAGTTATCGTACCATTACGAAGTGAAAGGAATAAAATAAAGCATCAAACAAAAAGGGAGCATATATTATCTAAAGCAAAATGAAGACATCAAATCATTGTAAAATTATTTATCTTCTTCAATAGAAAACTTAACCATTTTAACCATATAATTAACTTCTTTACAACATATCCTATCAAACTGTTGTCTATGACTTCTTTCTTCCAATGGAGCATAACCATTTTAACCAGCAAAACGATATGCTATAGCCAGTTCATTTGACATCAACTTGAAGCTATTATCATATCTGCTAAATTGATATCGATATCAACTATTAAAAACCTGTATATAAATAAAAGCAGTAATACTTAAACAAACTGTCAAATATCTTTATAATTAATCAAAAATCTAAGCCACTTAAATAAAAATTTCTGCTTATAAAAAGCATGAATGCAGCTAACTCGTCAAGGTCAGACGATCAAGTTTAACTCGGATTGGGGCTGAGTAGGGTCTAAAGTGGGTTGGTCCAAAATGATTTAAGTTTTTTTTTTTTTTTTATAATTTGCATAAAAAATAAAGTTGTCACGTCAGCATATACTTAATGGAAGTTTGTAGAGTTTTGTGTTGGATGACCATGAGAGTTAACTAGGTAAAGTTAAGTGACCACAGAAAGACAAAACAAAGATAAGTGATCATGGTGGCCTATTACCCAAAGTTGAGTGACCATAGAAAAACAAAACAAATATAAGTGACCACGGTAGCCTATTACCCAAAGTTGAGTGACCATAGAGGCAATCAACTCCTAGTCTTCAAACAGTTTTGTACCGCTTGCTAGTATTCATTTGGTGCAAACATGCTACGTGGCTAAATTTTTACAATTCCTACTCATTGTTTGTGGATGGGAAATTTTGATCGCTAGCCATTTTTGGATGCGCTCATTGGGGACTATCTACCGTTTCAAAATTCATTGAAGAATAGCCAAAAAATCGCGCGCACGCTTAAGCTCTATTAGCGTTGGAAAAACACCCCAGACTAGTCCCATAACAAAATACTGGGGCTTTGAATAAAACTTGTTGAAAGACCAAGTATTTTGTTATGGGACTTTATATATAAAGCTTCAGTCCCATAACAAAATGTTGGGGCTTTGAACAAATTTTGTTCACAGCCCCAGCATTTTGTTATGGGTTATGGGACTTTATATATAAAGCTTCAGTCCCATAACAAAATGCTGGGGCTTTGAACAAGTTTGTTCAAAGCCCCAGCATTTTGTTATGGGATTGAAGCTTTATACAAAGTCCCATAACAAAATGTTGGGGCTTTGAACAAAACTTGTTCAAAGCCCCAGTATTTTATACTGGGGTTAGTTTACTGAAGCTTCCCAGTATAAATTTATACTGGAATTTGTCCGGAGGTGGCTATTTCTCAGCGAATTTGTTTTTGACGGCTACAAATCAACTAACGCGCGCCAAACAGGCCCCTGCACGAAATTTTTACTTTGTGGATGTACTTATGGGCCAAACCACGTAAATAGGTGACTATTTTTTTTAATGAGATTTCCACATTAGCCCCTAATATACTATATCAATAATTTACCTTGCACCAACCTAATCTATCCACAATATTTATATTTAAAATTTAATTTATAATTACAATATGGCATATAATTAGATTGATATTTTTATATATAGCTTCTATATACATATACACACATATATTTGTCTTATATATTTTAAAATATTTATATCATTAAATTATATCTAATAAATATGTTAGGAAAAGAAAAAAAAAAGATAAAATATGATTACAAAAAGTGAATAAGGATTGAAAATTGTTGTGTGGGGATAATAATCCTTTTTTTTATTGTTGTTATTATCATATTTTGTTTTCAACCAAAAATACGGTAAAAACTTACCCGCACCCGGTGTTTACACGAAGCCAATAAAGGCAAGCCACGTGTATTACAAACATCCATCTATTGCTTAATCATGGTTAAGTGATATGAATTTATACTTTAAATTTTAACTACCATAGTTAATTTGCATGGTTTGGTGTAAACACCGGGTGCGGGTAAGTATTTACCCAAAAATACATGTCAATCTTGTCCACCACGTAACACACAAGTTATCATCTTTGATTGTACGATAAAACCTCTGTATTAAAGATGATTCTGTACCCAGGGCTTGAACTCGCGATCTCTGGTTAAGAATGATGAAGCTTTGGTGGTAAAGTGAAATTTCTTGACTTCACCAAAATAGCTAGCTTTTGCTCCTCTTAAGATTCACATAAAATTGCTACTCCTACTAGAGAGGGGGTTACTGCTCCGATTGTTTTCGGCCAGTCCATCACAATGTTTGATTGCATGAGATTTCTGTCGAAAGGTGTAACGAAAGTGAAACTCAGCATGGAAGCACGTTCGATATTTGCCTAATTAGTTTCTAAAGAGGAAATCTAGCAAATAGTCTTGGCATAGACATGCTGCTGCTGGATGTATGGTAGATGACTTTGCACAAAAGTAGGGCAGCCCTAGTACACCAGGACGTCAGTTGAATAACTTTAACATAGAAATATTCAAAAAGTTAGATGTATATTAAAACCTCGACCATTGTCCCGAAAGAATAGTGGGCACGGTGAGCATCACCGAGACTCTTGATCCCTTTCTAGTTTTGAAAAGAAAAGAGGTGTCCAGTTTCAGTGGGCAGCTGGGGCAGAGGGTGTTGGTCGAAGGCGTTCAAAGAAAAGAGGAGCTAACAAAATTCTATTATGCAGCCAAATGGCGCATGAATATGTTTCCACTGTTCTACATTGATATTGTGTTAACATCTACCGCTGAGCAAGTGTAAGATCTCTTATCATGACTTTTGAACCCGTGATTGACTGGAGACCAGACTCCTGAAAGCATGGCACAGAAAAACATTCCATCAAAACATTGGGTTCAACTCTCTATAAGCTCTACAATACAAGTTACTATCTCTCCACTTTATAATTTGCAGATTTCTGGTCTGTGTAGGTGATCACAACTCATCATGATCTGATTCATGGTCTTCCAACTGGGCATCAGCTTTTTCATAGGTGGGTGGTTTCTCTGCATCTGCAGATTTTTGTTCTTTCTGGGAGGTACCCTCCTCAGAAGAGGAACTTTTAGCATCTGCGTTCTCCCCGCTGCTTTCAGTTTCATTTTTCACAGGCTTCTCAATCTTTGGCTTCGGTTTCGGTATTTTATTTACCTTGTTAACCTGATTCACAGAGAAGAGAAAGGGAGATTCAAACAGTGAAAACTTCGTATCTTGAATGAGTCGACTACCAAATTCCTAGTAACTCTTATCACTAGAACAAACTAACATGATTTAGTTTGCGTACCTTGTCTTGAAGATCAAAAACCTTTTCATATACTTCTTGCGAAGTAAATGCAGGCTTGCTGGATCCAGGAGTGCTGTAGGAAAAGTAAAAGGCATTAAACACACAATGTATGAGAAAGGGGATAAAACGCTAGAAAGAACTAGATTTTCTCAGAAGTGCTTATAAAGAGAGATGTGACTTCCTCAAACTGGCAAGTCGGACTACTGGGATATGTAAGACATAGTTTTTGTGGAGAACAAGCACGGTCGAATGATATTTTATACTATATTTTTCCAGCAGAAATTAGGTACTATTGTTTAACCCATTAACTAAATTGTTTAATTTAAACATTTTCTGACAAACCCAAGAACAGACCAAGTCACATAGTTTTAACCTTTGCCCTCAAAACTCAAAAACTGACTCAAAGCACATATGAAATTCAGGGAGCAAGGAGAATAATCTTGTTGCAATCTTTTACTACTTCTTTGTTTTGTTTTTAAGTTTTTTATATCAAAGAGAACCAACGTGACCTTCTGACCCAACTCCGATTGTGACGCACAGGTTCAAACCTGGAGGGTGTATGGGCCCGCTATCTACCCTCTTTCCAACTTAACTTTGTCCGGGGAAGGTTCAGAACCTGTGACGTGTGTCTAACTCGTACATCACATGATGGGTCGTTGTCACTGAACCAATGCCCAGGGTGCAAATATCATTATAGCACCCACTTTCTTATCTTTCCTAGTCTCCCAGTACAACCCTCTTCCTGTCCCAACTGAATATGGGCGCAATGATGGGTCCTTGTCACTGAACCAATGCCCAGGGTGCAAACATCATTACAGCACCCACTTTCTTCTCTTTTCTAGTCTCCCAGTACAACCCTCCTCCGGTCCAAATTGAATAAGGGCAAATGAAGATTACAGAGTTCCACCTTTTCCCCTCCTAATTTTGAGGAAAGATACGCAAATAAATAATCACATAAAATAGTATTAGCGGGAAGTAGTCCATTTCCACTTTCAGGAGTTCAAAGCTCAATAGTTTAATGAACAAAATCTTACTCCCACATTGTTTGACTGGGCAAAAGTTTAAGAGAAAAAAAAGACTTTTGAAACTTGTGATCTAAAATACGCTATAGATATTTGTCTAGATATAAATCATCTCATTTAGGGTAAAAAGGTAGGTTTGAAGCTAAATTGTTTCTAAATATTAAAAAAGTGTCAATTCGTTTTTAGCCATATTAAAAAGGAAGGTGTGTCACATAAATTTTTAATGGCGAGACTACTATGGAAAATAGGCATCCTATGTTCACATACCAAATCAAAAGGGGTAAAGGAAACAGCAGCAGAGGATGGAAAGAAGAGGGGGAGAGGCAAAACTAGAGTGGAGAGAGTAAACCCACCACTGTATGAAAATAGGAAAGAGAAAATTTGAAAGAGATGAGCAGGACAAAGCAAACTTACTCTTTCTGTTCAGCCTCCTTTTGATTTAACCAATTCTTCACTTTCTCAGCTTCATTTAGAACCTGCAAACATGACCCTTTTCAGTTTCCCAGGTGTGAAAGAAGAGATTTCTTAGCTTCTATAGTACCAACAACAGAAAGATGCCAAGCAGATCAGCTGGAAAGAGCACCTCCTCTATTCTCCCCTTAGGAAGCCACGATTTGTCTGTTTCCCAACCACGCACAATCTGAAGGTCAATAAAGAAATAAAAGGTAAATAGCAGGAGTCAAAGGCAGTAAAAGATGCAAAACTTCCCAGCTGGCTCACAGCTTTGAAATTCACAGGGTATTGCAACGGAAGCTAGACAGAGTAAGGTCAACATAATGTAAATGAATCTTTCTACTGATACCTAGATTACAGCTATGTTACCAAATGTGAGATATTGAAATGCAGATGCAGGTCATATTAATTTCATTGGTATGTCTTCTACAATTCAGATCTAGAAGATACCCATAGCTATAATCACCCCAAACAGTTCCTCGAAGTATACAGGTTATTTTCCCACATCCCACAAGGAAAACTGCAGTAACGATTTTCAGACTGATGCGCTAGTATAACCTAGTCATTTTTCTAAGCTACTAATTCCTCCATTAGCCTTTAGAAAATAAATAGGTACTATTCCTTGTCCTACTAAATATAGATGCTACCATAACACACTTGCTCTTTCAAACTTACATTACACACTTTTTTATGCAAAGAATTTACCAAACAGAACAGAAGAGTATGAATGGAGTAAGAAATCAAATTCCCTACCTGTTGCACTTCATTAAGGTACTTCCGAGCTTGGTTAGATGCAGCAGGACGTGCAGTAAGTTCACTACGTCTGCACCAAAAATTTACATTCAGCATGGCTACCAAACATGGTACTAAAAGAAATATTTGTTAGTGATTGACAGTTAATACTAGGAGCAGACCTAAAAAATATGGGGTCACCAATAGCTTTCAACTTATCTAAACGTTCTTGAAACTGGGTGGCAGAAGCATCTTCGCCATCAGTGTACAACCATTCTTGTACCTGAAAAATGTGCAGTAACTTCATTTAGTAATTATGATATATACACATATGCAAACATGGAAAAAGGAAACAGGCAAACCTCATCAAGTTTCTCAACAAAGGATTGACGCTCTTCACTGGTCGAAATCTTTGCAACCACTTCAGACTCGAGCTGGTAAATCAGCACATCCAAGCATAATAAGAAGAGGGGTAAATGAGCACATCCAACATAATAAGAAGAGGTGTATTATTAATCAGTTTCATGTGATCAACGAATAAAATTTTTGGCACAAATCCTAGGCGATAAAAGGCCACTCGAATCCAGCTGATAAGAAGTGCATTGCTAAGAAAAAAGCTGAGAAGCTAACAGCGATCAACAAGGTGACACATATAGGAAAACACGATCAAAACGCACACCAGAGAAATAGTGTGTGAGTGTGTCTGTGTTTGGGTTCTGCGTCTGAGTATAAGTTTCATTTGAGGGCAAAAAAGCAGACCAGTGTTACAAAAGGATGGTTCTGCAGGATCCTAAACAATGGGTATATCCTTGAACTATTGCAAAATATTAACTGAGCTGTGATGCCTTTACCAAGTTAGAGGAGAAAGCTTCTATTAATAAATCAATGTGGAGAACAAGGGAATGCACTTGGAATGTGAAATGGGAAAATCCAGAATACATAAAAGGCATTCAAGTTCCCAAAGCTGAATAGATTGTCTGAAATGATTAAAAGCATCCATAGGCGTCAAAAATATTAAAAAGATAATCCCTCAAACCTTGTCTCTTGTATCATATATGTATCCTTCCAAGCTGTTCTTCAATTCTGCGGTTCTTCTTCTTTCTTCATCTTTTTTGTCCAGTGCTTCCAATTTGCTTTTAGCTTCATTAAAAGATTCTTTCGAAAGAGGTGCTCCTGGCCCAGCAGTCTTCTCATTAATCTACACAAATAAAGAAGTCTCCAGGATAAGATTAGTCATCATCATAACATAAATGTATTTATTATAAAAGGAAATTTTCCTCAGCGCCCAATGGGAAAACATGAAGGCACCCAATGGAAATCAATGAAGAAGTTGTGAAATAGAGGCCCAGCAAATGGACAAGTTTAGACGACCTTAAGTGGAACTCGAAAAGTCCGTTTCTTCAGCTTCTTCTCCGTACCAAGACTTATTGTGCTAGTATCATTTTCACTAGCATCAGAGCTATTATTGTTACCACTGTCTGCATTCAACTTTTCATTGCTTTCCTCAGCATTACTGGGGCTACTTTCAGTTGACGTATTCGCTGAAGCAGAGGTTGAGTTGTCCACGGTGAGATTCTTTCGTGGAACTTCTACCCATTCAGTTATTTCAATAACAGCATCTGCTCGATCTAATGAAAATATTCCACTTCTACTAAGGGAGAAATGTAAATTAGCCTTGATAGGGGCAGAAAGATTCCGTGATGCATACCTAGAAAAAGAAAAGCACAATGTTCAGAACAATATATATCACGATACCATTTGATCGAGATATTGCTGATTCTTACTTCTCGCTGGCATCAGTAAGACCTGACACTGCATACTGAGCAAACGTGACTGAAGGAGTCCCAGGGGGCAAAAGGTCATCGCTTTCATATGCTAGTGAAACTTCAAAATCCTTGTTGTGAACAATGGATCTGAACATCTGCAGTTAGATCACACAGAGGGCATAAAACTGTCATGCATTATGCTCTTAAACAACCAGCCATTTCCCCAACAGTATACAGTCTAAAACATATTTCTGAAATACCTTGCTGGGTAGTTTCTTCATACGTGGTATGATCAACTGTTTGGTGCTTTCATCTTTGGGAAGATCCGGACCATTAACTTCAATCACATATCCATATGGAGAACCATCAATCATCCCCAATTTACGATTCAGTTTGATTCCATCACTTAAATTTGCAGCATGCAATGAGGCCCCAAGAGCAATTGCTTCATCAGAGTCCAAGTGTCTGTCCAGTTCTTTCCTTCCAAGAAATTCCTGGAGCTTAGCCTGCATTATAAGCATGTAAATTAATTTTCAAGAAAACAATCAGTATTTTGACAAATCCGTAAATCGAGAATGTTAGACACACTAATATCTTGATCGAGCATGTTACAAGCAATGATATCTATATCAACATGACTACTACACACTGACTCGGCCTCAGATAAAGATGTTCAGTGGCAAGAAACTCCAACAGCCAGCAATACAACATTAAATTCATGTTATATATAAGTCATATGCAATGAAAACACTTTCATGGATTTACTAGTAGATGATGACTGCCAATATGAGTATCAATAAATGTAGTTGGTAGATCTCAACTTATAGTTTAGAAAAGAGTAGTGACACAGACCTGCAACTTTGGCACCCTGGTTGCACCTCCAATCAACTCCACTGCATAAATATCATCTACTTTCAGACCAGAATGTGTGAGAACTTCCTTTAAAGGTATGAGAGCTTTTTCCCACAAATCTTCGCACAACTCTTCAAACTTCTCACGAGTTATTGAGCTCCTGTGACAAAAATAAGTCCTGATGAGTGAATAATTAAAAACAAGTGAAAAATACTAGTCGGATATCCCTCTTCCTCCTCTTCCAAATGTATAAGCATCCCAGCACGTTCACATAATTCACAGAAGAAAAAAAGGGTGGGCTGGCTCCTATATGAATTTATTAGACAGAAACGATATCCATGGGGGAGCAGAACTTCTTTATCTAAGACGGAATTGAGCATTTGATCATGGCAACTAGAGATGTGCATAATCTGCTGTCCTGTTAACTAAAAACTATGAAGAAAAAACATGCAAACACACAAAATGTGAAGAGGAACAAACAACTTATAATACACTAAGTTAATCTGTTTACCTATAGAATAAGTTTTAGATTAATCAAATAAGCTCTGTAGCACAATTATAGCGAGTGCGATTGTATTTTATCAAAAGAAAGTATGTTTTTCATTTTGCTCTCCTTTTCAACTTCTTTCTCTCATTAGCTGAACAACTGATCCTCACCTCAACAATGTATGTCAATCGATTACTACTTGTATGTCATGTTAAACTTCGAGGCATAAACTTTTTTTGTTTTTTTGAGGAAAAAAAGATAGAAACATTTACAATGACAAAAACAAAAATAAAACAAGTAAAGTTGGATTTGTTTAATCCCATAGCAAGGTCAGCTTAAAAGCAAGTGTTTGACCAGACCGTATCCTATCGAGTTGAATCCCTTACAGGGTTCATCACAAGCAGTACTATAGCCAGCGCATGGGCATACGATACTAAGTTTTACCCTGAAGCACAACAAGTTTCTCCAAGCCTTTCATATCATAGACAGGACTTATTGACCATTTTTCTCAAGATAATGTGACATCTTTCACTTATAAACAGCGCACTGGAGAACTGAAAACCGAAATTTAAGAACTAAAATTTCCAGCAATAGATGAACAACAAGAAAGTAGGTAAATTCATGTGGACTAAAATAAACAACAACAAACTCACCTAAAATCCCGATCATCATAAATAGATTCAACTGAAATTGAAGCAGCTGTATTTGCACTAAGAATTTCCTTTGTTCGCTTAACTTGTTTCTTTAGCTTTGCCATTGCCTTCGGAGACTTCCTTATGTCAACCCCATTTCCAAGCTGTTTATTGAACTCATCTGCAAAGTACTCCACCATTCTTAATTCCATATGTTCCCCTCCCAGGTCAGCGTCCCATCTAACATCCTTGACCTGCAATACTCATCTGTCAAACTATCTAAATTCAAGAAAGAAGATTGTCAAAAGAACCTATTACAATGATAAAACAGTTTTGTATACAGACACACTACAATCTTTTGCTAAGTTACTTGGACTCTTCAAAATTACCGCCGTACCCGTGTCGGATAGGACACGGGATTCACACCGGATGTGATCAAATAAAAATGGATACTTTGACCAAAATCCACAGAAAATTAAAGATTGTTTTTTGATAAATAGACTCTCAAGATAGACATTGGAAATGAGATACCTTCCAAATTATGCAGAAATTTATAGTTTTTTTGTCTCTTTTTCATCTTTTGTCGACCTTCTCGAATTTCTGATTTTATGTTTGAGGGTAACTTTTGGGAAGACGACTTAATAGAGAAAAGCAGAGATATTGGGAAAGAGGACTTCTCTAGGAGGAATTGAAATTAAGGATTATGACTTTATTTTTAGAATTTAGAAAATTTTTAGACAGATCCCGCACCCGTATCCGTGTGCGGATCCATACCCCCAAATCTCTAAAATTAGATTTTGCCGAATCCAACCTCTAGATCCGTACCCGTGTCGGATACCCATACCCGAGTCCGAGTAACTTAGATCTTTTGTACTGACGTAATAAACCTAGCACGGAAACATTTTTTTATATAACCAAGAAATCCCCGAGAACCACTAGCTCACACGGAACTCGGTGAATAATGGGTCCGCCCTTCTACCCACTTCGGTTCGAACTTGTGACGTACACTTGACCCACACATCACAAGTTGCACTCTAACCACTAGATCGAAGCCCCATGCTACCTATACAATGGAAGTATTCCCCACAACACCTATACAATATATATTGCATCGATATATCTAGCATAGAAATTCACAAATGATGTTCTGAGCTCAATATAAATGTATAGCAAGCATATTCCGATATTATAGCAATCTTTTAAGAAATGTAACACAAAAAAAGCTTATAAGGAGTACCTGAAACTGGTTAGCAGATACAGTCTTCCCAAACTCCTTAGTATTATAAGCAGAGAAATACACCAACGCAGCATACGTACTACCCGCACCCATATCATAAAATATCACCTGCCTCGACCCATTTGAAAAATCCTTATCAATCCCATACTGCAATGCAGCACCAGAATGTTCATTCACAAGCGCCAGAACATTAATCCCCGCCAATTCAGCTGCATTCAACAACCCTTTCCTCTCTGCCACTCCCATATAAGGCGGCACAGTCACAACCGCATCCTTAACTGGCGTCCCTCTGGTATGTGCCTCGGCCAATCCAACCGCATACTTCAACAACATCGCCACCAATTCCTCCGCAGTAAACTCCCCATTCTCGGTCCTAAACACGGCCACATTCCTCGATTCCTCAGGGGCAATATCGTAATTCAAGTAAAGCGAATCCAGGATTTTAACACTATGAGGGTAGGGTTTTGAAATGAGGTCACGGAGATGGGAGTAGACTTTATTAGGGTAACGAGCGACGATTCCAGAAGCTTCTTCGCCGATTAAGCGACTGCCGGAATGGAAGGCAACGAGAGATGGGGTTTTACGTTTGGACATTTCGTTAATGGCTATTGAAATAGGGGGTTGTCCTGGTTTTAAATTAACCACAGCTACTTTAAACCATTCTGATCCTAGATCTATACTTGATACTGCTGATTCACATGGAATTGAATTTATCAACAATAATAATAAGGATATGAAGATACCTATTCGCAATAATAACATTTTCGTCGCCGGCATCGGAAATTAGAATCTCCGGTGAAGTTTATTTATTTATAGTAGTATAAGTAAGAGGAAATCTTTTCAGTAACAGAAGAGAGTGGAGGTTTATATATACAGTTGGGGTACAGGTGGAAAGTGCAGGATTGACCAATAAGGATTTGACATGTGGAATAATGTACACGTGGCATGTTATGTGACGCCCGGTGTGTTGGTTTTGCTGTTGGCATAGATCTCACTTCTCCACACTGTTCAGACTTCAGCCCCCTCGTCGTTGGATTTTGAAGTTTCTAGCGACCTTCACATTTTAATAATCATTCTTTAGCTCCTACTACTATTTGTTTATAATTAAAATTTTCATTTGTTTATAGAATTTTGTCCAAATTAATTAGTTGAGACAAATTTTAGGAAATTTTGGGGGAAAAAGGTCTATTTCATTTATAAAATTTTAATTTTTTTCAAGTGAAATAAATATAACTTTAAATTCAAAAAACTATCTTTCAATACAAATTCACAAACTCATATTTTCATGTTTCAACCAATTCTCCGTCCAAATGGTAGGTTATTTTCTTTGGCAAATTTTGCTTCTTTCTTAACAAAAACAATAACAGATCCAGTATATTATCACAAGTATGGTCTGTAAGTTCGATAAAATACACATAATATTTTTAAAAAAATGCTATTTTAAAAAAAATTATACGTTACAGTTCTTTCTGATTTTTTAAATTTCAAATGTATCACTTGATTTGTGTTTTACCTTGATGATTTAACTATAATTGGAAGCTGATGATTAATTGGTATAATAGCAGCCTCATTAATCACTTAAAAATGTTATCAGCGTTTGCGAAGTTTATTGGTTGCATTTAGAGTACAATAGATTGAAAAATATGTCATGAAGGATATGGCATTTCTCTTTTCGACAAACAGGACATCTGTGCTTGGTTGACGTTAATGCAAAAGAATCAGCCATTGATTACTCAATTTAATTCATCACCACCATTCACAAGTAGAGATTTTGAACTGACTTGGCAGATGGTTGCCACTAATTGTTTTATAACTCTACATAATATTCTCTCTAATTCATATGAACCTCGTTGATATG
This sequence comes from Petunia axillaris subsp. axillaris, assembly GCA_029990575.1. Taxonomy (NCBI): domain Eukaryota; kingdom Viridiplantae; phylum Streptophyta; class Magnoliopsida; order Solanales; family Solanaceae; genus Petunia; species Petunia axillaris. Next base: position 47,002,835 of record JARKNS010000002.1, on the reverse strand, counting down.
GCACATAGTTTATCTTTTTTGACACAATACAATTTTTTTTTACATTTTCCATGCATTATAAAAACTTTTTGAAGAAAAAAAAAATTGAAAGTTGTGATACTATATATCATGACAACTTTTGTGTGGATAGAAGATATTTTACATTTGTGATTTTAAACATATCATGAAATTTATGTGCGTATAAATAATTTTACTTTAAGGATAAATGAAAAGACTAGATTCAATAATTTCCAAATGTTGAAATAGAGTATTTTTATTTTTAACGGATTAAAAAAAAAAAGCCATACTACATAAACTAACACGGAGAAAGTACGTTGTATAAATAACTTGGACAAGAGATAAATATCTCTCTCATTTTCTTCTAAAAGAAGGATTACTTCCTAATTTTCAAATTTCATCTCACAGTTTCTTTCCCTTGTGAAAAGAGAAAGTTTTAGGGTGTTTCGTATAAACAAAAATATACATTGCATTTTGACTTATTTATACATAAATGCGGTTGAATTGTCTTTATTTTATGTTTTCATATGAATCTCTGTGGATGAGCGAAGTGAGTACAATTTTACCGTATTTATTTGCAAATGAACATTGTCATTTGCTCATTATATGAATATTATAACCAGATTGTCATTACTTCCAAATATTTTCACTTGATGATATATTTTTGTGGATGTCCGAGGTGAGACTGATTTTGTTACACCCCGTACGTCTAAATTGACGTATATCATTATAATATCATGTTAAGAATGATTTAAGTGAGTTTAAAGTAATAATATGACCATATATGATGTTTATATGTTGAATATAAAGTTTGGGAAAAATCAGATTTAAGTTGCGGAAAAACCGACAAAGGAATTGCCTTGTAACGGAGCTTTTTCAGCAATTAATTTCATGTGTTATATGAAGTCTTTTGGGGACATAACATATACCAAATTGAAGGTCTTGGAGTGTAGTTTCCAACACTTTTAATGGTTTGCTCATACAACTTATAGATAAAAAGATATGAGCGTCAGAAGTCAGACCAGAAAAGGGACATAAGCGCAAAAGAGGGCTAGAAATGAAATGTTTTTATTATAAAAGAGAAATCATTCTCTCTCTTTCGACATTTTCCAGTAAAACCATGATATAAACAGAGCTTTTTCAGTTTGAATCCATTTTTTTTATGATTTTGAAGATAGAACATCAATTTTGACACGAAACGGAAGATGGATTGCGTCAAAACGCTCTACGCGATTAGGGTAACATTATGCTACCTTCAATTTCATCTATAGTTTGAGTTTTAGAATTACTTCATAGCTAAGTAAAGTATCTAAATTCTATTTTATAGCTTGTTTAAGCTTTAGAAGGTGTGGAATTCAAAGGAAACGAAGTTTAGAAGCTAGAAACATCAAAGGTATGTAAGGCTAAACCTTTCTTTTGGCAATGCACGTATCTTTTAGCTTTTGAAGCTTTTCTTAGTTCTAATCTTAGTGTTTCTTGTGAGAAACTTGTATGGTACTAAGGAAACCTTGTATATACTTAATTTGGTACTAAAATCCAAGGTGAAAGACGTCCAAATCAACAAGACAAAACGTTTCAAAATCTGGAAAATTGTTTTGATCTTTGGACAGCTGTTAGTATATTGATCATAACTCCTTGTACAAAATTGATATTAAGATGACTTAAGAATCTCCAGAATCCTAAGACATATACCTACATCTTTCATTCAGACCATGAAGTCTATATCCTTGATCTACACTCTGAAAATTAGGTTGAAAGTCAGGACAGTGGTGCTGTCCAGACATTCTATCTGCGGATGAGTTATGTCATCCAGTTGTCTCATCTTGTTATCCGTTTAACATGTTTATGTTATCAGTTTATCCGGGTATCCATTCCCGTGTATAGTACAGTGTTGGTTCTGTTTTGCGGATCATCCAGTTTCAAAGGAAACTCTGCCAAAATTTCTATAAAAGTCAAAAGAGTTAGACAAATTCTAAGTTTCAGGTTGTGTCTATAATTCAATCCAGGGTATTCTTATCATTCCTTCGAGTCCATATATATTGTTGCCACATGTGTTATGCCTCATACATGCTTATGCTTATATTGTGATCATGTTATGTGTGCTTTGGAGTCCCCCATAGAGGCTGGACATTGGACACACAGTCCGGTCACGTGTGATACTACCCGTCTGGGGGATACAGCCCCTCTGGTTCAGGCGGGAGTTGAAACACCTAGTGTGACCGGGTGTCATTCACACACTCTGACCAGAGAGACTAGATATTACTGGCTGGGGGGGATATAGCCCATAACACCCACTAGGTTTGTTATGTACGCGTATATAGCCACATTATGCACTGCATGATTATACATGAGGCTAGTTCAGTTTTTCAGTTACCTGATTTGGGGAGATACAGCCCATAACGCCAAACAGGTACTAGTTCAGATGTTCAGTTACCTGATTTGGGGGGATATAGCCCATAACACCAGATAGGTACCAGTCCAGATAACAGTTCAGCTTTAGCTCGGTACCAGTTATCAGTTCTCAGTTATCAGCCACCAGTTCTTAGCGTTAATATCAGTTGACAGTTATCAGTTCTCAGTTATCAGCCACCAGTTCTTAGCGTCAGTATCAGTTGACAGTTATCAGTTCTCAGTTATCAGCCACCAGTTCTTAGCATCAGTATCAGTTGACAGTTATCAGTTCTCAGTTATCAGCCACCAGTTCTTAGCGTCAGTATCAGTTGACAGTTATCAGTTCCAGTTCTAATAACCAGCTATCAGTCATATTACAGTTATTTATCAGTATAGTTCAGCTCAGTCTTCAGTTCCAGATTCAGCTAGACTTCAGTTTATATTCAGATCATGTTTAGTACGTTCTTCAGATTTCCAGCTATATTGCTATGCTCCAGCTCATATTTACATAGTTATATTCCAGCCTTACAGTTTCATTCAGCTATAATATATTATATGCTCATGCTTACATACTTGGTACATATCGTACTCACGCCCTTTTCTGGGGCGCTGCGTTTCATGCCCCGCAGGTGCAGATTGATCAATGCTTGGACCATGTTAGTAGGCCATCTATCAGCTATTGGAGTCACTCCGCTTACTCCCGGAGTTACTTATCTTTTGGTATGTGTACAGTCAGCCAGCTTGGGTATGGCGGGGCCTTATCTCGTCCTTTCTATATTGAGTTCATCACTCTTAGAGGCCTGTAGATATGTTCCTATGGGGTGCAGTCAGTATGTTATGTAGGTCAGCTTATGTTAGCCTTGTCAGCTTTATGCATTGCATACTCCTTATCAGCTAGGTTTATGCTTATTCTGTTTATCAGTTATAATGGTTAGCAGATTATCAGTAGGATTAGTGATGATCAACACTTAGTGTTGGTCTCGCGGCCCTAAGTTGGGTCGTGACAAAAGTGGTATCAGAGCAGTTCAGTCCTAGGGTGTCTACAGGTCGTGTCTAGTAGAGTCTTGTTTAGGAGTATGTTGCGCGCCATACTTTTGAACAGGAGGCTACAAGGCACTTCAGGACAGTTGTCTTTCTTTCTTCTCTAGATCGTGCGATAGAGCCATGATTATAGAATTCAGCCCTCTAACAATAGTGTTTTCAGCAAATCGATGCCGCCGAAGAAACTAACAGCTGCCCAGAAGGGCAAGGCTATTGCCGGCCAGGGTACTAGTAGAGTGCCACCTGAGCTGGATGAGAGTGAGGAGTCCAGACCTGAGGCTCCATCTGAGGCCTCACAGATCCTATCAGTTCAGGGTGATATTAGAGGTACTGCAGCTACTATACCTCCACATTCTCAGCCTGATGGTCAGGGGCAAGAAATGAGGGATGCCATCAGATTATCGACCAGTGTTGTAGTTGCTTAGACTAGACAACACAGTGCAGATGCCCAGGGAGATGTTGGATCCAGGATCAATGATTTTATCAGGCTAGAGCCTACAGTCTTTACCGGATCCCGTACAGGAGAGGACCCTCAGGATTTTCTAGTGAGGATAGCCAGAGTGTTGAGGGTTATGCACGTGTAAGACACAAAGTTAGTAGAGTTGGCTGCATTTAGATTGCATGACCTAGCAGCAGGGTGATATCAAACATGGGAGCTATCTAGAGGGCCAGATGCTACTCCCACGACTTGGAAGGAAATCTCAGATGCCTTCCTTTATCAGTATATGCTTATAGAGACATAGGGAGCCCGTGTTAATCATTTCCTGACCTTGAGACATGGAATTTTGAGTGTAGAAGAGTATAATAATTGCTTTAATTCTTTAGCATGGTTTGCCCCTACGGTGGTAGTGAGTATAGAGGATAGAATTCACAGGTATATATATATAGTGGGACTAGCTCCACCCCTAGTGAACGAGCGTATGACAGTTGCTATGCAGTCATGTATGAACATCACATTCAGGCATTTGCTTTGTTACTTGAGGAGAGGAAGCAGAAATAGAGAGCCGACAGGGATAAAGTGCTAGACAAGAGGGGCAGATTTTCTGGTTCGTTTGGAGAGACGTCTGGAGCGAGTAGATAGCAGAGTGTTAGACAACCACCAGCTAGTATACCTATATAGTCTCGTGGCTTTAGATCTGATAGACCTCCTCAGTCCAGATCTAGTCACACATCACTGACTTCAGGATTTAAGAATCGTGGTACTTCTATACCGGCCAGTCAGACATATCCCAGATGTTTAGATTGTGGTAAACGCCACTTGGGTCCATGTCAGTTAGGAGTTGATACTTGTTATTTTTGTCGCGAGGCAGCTATTTCATGAAAGGTTGCCCGCCTAGGGGTGGCAGTTGTACAGCCCAGCCAGCTAGATCACCAGTTGCTTGCTCAGCATCAGCACGCCATCAGGGGCGTGTTCTTCAGGATGGCACCTGTATAACTGAAAGAACTTAAGGAGCAACTGAAGGATTTGTTAGATAAAGGCCTCAGACCTAGCGTTTCCCCGTGGGGAGCCCTGGTATTGTTTGTGAAAAAGAAAGATGGCTCTCTACGCATGTGAATAGATTAAAGACAGCTGAATAAAGTCACAATCAAGAATAAATACCCTCTGCCCAGGATTGATGTCCTGTTCGACCAGCTCCAGGGTGCCAAGTGCTTCTCGAATATAGATTTGCGATCAGGCTACCATCAGGTTAGAGTTAGAAAATCTGATATACCTAAGACTGCATTCAGGACTAGGAATGGCCATTATGAGTTTTTAGTGATGTTGTTTGGACTCACTAATGCCTTTGCAGTATTTATGGATCTAATGGACAGCGTATTCAGGCCTTATCTAGATTTATTTGTGATTATATTTATTGATGATATTCTCATCTATTCAATGTCTGAATCAGAGCATGCAGAGCACCTACGCACAATATTGGATACATTTTGGGACCAATAATTATATGCTAAGTTCTCAAGTGTGAATTCTGGATAGATTCAATGGCATTTTTTGGCCATATAGTTTCAGCAGAAGGAATTAAAGTAGATGACCAGAAGATCGAGGCTTTGAAGAATTTGCCCAGGTTATTACAGGAGGTTCATAGAAGGTTTTTCCTTCATTGCAGCTCCACCAAATTGACACAGAAAATAGCTAAATTTCAGTGGTCTGATTCTTGCGAGCACAGTTCCAAGAACTAAAGAACAGGTTGGTAAGAGCTCCAGTACTTACACATCTAGAGGGATCTGAGGGCTATGTCATTTACTGTGACGCTTCTCGAATTGGTCTTGGTTGTGTTTTGATGCAGCACGGTAGAGTTATTGCCTATGTTTCTAGGCAGCTGAAAAGGCACGAGCATAACTACCATACTCATAATTTAGAGCTTGCAGCAGTCATTCATGCATTGAATATTTGGAGACATTATTTGTACGGTATTCATGTTGATATTTATACGAACAACAAGTGCGTCCAATATATATTTAAGAAGAAGGAGCTAAACCTACAACAGAAGCGGTCGCTAGAGTTGTTGAAAGACTACGACATGCATATTATTTATCATCCGGGTAAAGCGAATGTTGTTGCTGATTCCATTAGTCATAAGTCCATGGGTAATTTATCTTAATTACAGCCACAGAAGAGAAACCTAGCTCATGCACTCCACCAGTTAGGCAGCTTGGGAGTCAGATTAATAGATTCAGATGATGCAAGAGTTACAGTTCAGAACGCAGCCACTACTTGCCTAGTGACAGAAATAAAACAGCGTCAGTATGAGGATCCAATTCTAGTTGAATACGGAAAGATAGCCAGAAGAAAACCAGAGTCACCATACAGGGTTATGAGTGACGTGATTCTTATATATAAAGATAGACTTTGGGTTCCTGATGTTGCAGATTTATGTGGACAGATTATGACAGATGCACATTATTCCAGATACACTGTTCATCCTAATTCGACTAAGATTTACCATGATCTTAAGAAGATTTATTGTTCGGACGAAATGAAGCGTGACATAGCAGAATTTGTGGCTCAGTGTGCTAACTGCCAGCAGGTTAAAGTCGAGCATAAAAAAAAAAAAACCTAGTGGCTTGTTATAGGAAATAGAGATTTCAGTATGGAAATGGGAAACAGTAAATATGGACTTCATTACAGGCTTGCCCCGTACGCGGAGCAGCTGTGACTCTATTTGGGTTATAGTTGACAGGCTTACTAAATCAGCTCATTTCTTGCCTGTTAGAACTACTTATACAGCAGGGGATTATGCCAGACTTTATATCATAGAGATAGTGCGCCTACATGGTATTCCAGTATTTATTATTTCAGACGGGGGCGCACCAGTTTACAGCTAATTTCTATAGATCGTTCCAGACAGGTTTAGGGACACAGGTGTATCTGAGTACAGTATTTCATCCATAGACAGACAGACAGGCTGAGCGGACCATTCAGACATTAGAAAATATGCTTAGAGCTTACGTGTTAGATTTTAGAGGCAGCTGGAGTGATCACCTACTGTTGATAGGGTTTGCATATAATAATAGCTATCATTCTAGCATACAGATGGTGCCATATGAAGCTTTGCATGGGCACAAATGCAGGTTTTCTATATGATGGTTCGAGGTTGGCGAGTCTCAATTGATAGGTCCAGACTTAATCCAACAAGTAATTGATAAAGTCAAGTTGATCAGGGAAAGAATATTATTAGCAGTGCAGAGCAGACAGAAGTCCTATGCAGATAATCGACATTGAGATTTAGAATTTCATATTGGCGATTAGGTATTCCTGAAAGTATCACTTATGAAAGGCGTTATGAGATTTGGAAAGAAGGGAAAGCTTAGCCCTAGATTTATTAGTCCATATCAGATTATCAGGCGAGTTGGGCGTGTAGCCTACGAGTTAGACCTTCAACCAGACCTTCAGGAGGTACATCCAGTATTCTATGTTTCCATGCTCAGAAAATGTGTTAGAGATCCTTCTAAAGTTGTACCAGTAGAGGATGTATAGATCACAGAGCAGTTGACTAATAAGGAGGTGCAATTTAAAGAGGCAGATTCGTCGACTAAGGACGAAAGACATTCCTTTAGTTAAGATGCTATATCAAAGCAATAATATAGAAGAAATAACTTGGGAAGCTGAAAATGACATGAAGGCCAAATATACACATCTCTTCATTACTTCGAGTATGTAACCGATCGTTGCTTAATGCTTCTACATACTTCATTTAACATTCGAGGACGAATGTTCCTAACGGGGGAATATTGTTACACCCCGTACGTCTAAATTGACGTATATCATTATAATATCATGTTAAGAATGATTTAAGTGAGTTTAAAGTAATAATATGACCATATATGATGTTTATATGTTGAATATAAAGTTTGGGAAAAATCAGATTTAAGTTGCGGAAAAACCGACAAAGGAATTGCCTTGTAACGGAGCTTTTTCAGCAATTAATTTCATGTGTTATATGAAGTCTTTTGGGGACATAACATATACCAAATTGAAGGTCTTGGAGTGTAGTTTCCAACACTTTTAATGGTTTGCTCATACAACTTATAGATAAAAAGATATGAGCGTCAGAAGTCAGACCAGAAAAGGGACATAAGCGCAAAAGAGGGCTAGAAATGAAATGTTTTTATTATAAAAGAGAAATCATTCTCTCTCTTTCGACATTTTCCAGTAAAACCATGATATAAACAGAGATTTTTCAGTTTGAATCCATTTTTTTATGATTCTGAAGATAGAACATCAATTTTGACACGAAACGGAAGATGGATTGCGTCAAAACGCTCTACGCGATTAGGGTAACATTATGCTACCTTCAATTTCGTCTATAGTTTGAGTTTTAGAATTACTTCATAGCTAAGTAAAGTATCTAAATTCTATTTTATAGCTTGTTTAAGCTTTAGAAGGTGTGGAATTCAAAGGAAACGAAGTTTAGAAGCTAGAAACATCAAAGGTATGTAAGGCTAAACCTTTCTTTTGGCAATGCATGTATCTTTTAGCTTTTGAAGCTTTTCTTAGTTCTAATCTTAGTGTTTCTTGTGAGAAACTTGTATGGTACTAAGGAAACCTTGTATATACTTAATTTGGTACTAAAATCCAAGGTGAAAGACGTCCAAATCAACAAGACAAAACGTTTCAAAATCTGGAAAATTGTTTTGATCTTTGGACAGCTGTTAGTATATTGATCATAACTCCTTGTACAAAATTGATATTAAGATGACTTAAGAATCTCCAGAATCCTAAGACATATACCTACATCTTTCATTCAGACCATGAAGTCTATATCCTTGATCTACACTCTGAAAATTAGGTTGAAAGTCAGGACAGTGGTGCTGTCCAGACATTCTATCTGCGGATGAGTTATGTCATCCAGTTGTCTCATCTTGTTATCCGTTTAACATGTTTATGTTATCAGTTTATCCGGGTATCCATTCCCGTGTATAGTACAGTGTTGGTTCTGTTTTGCGGATCATCCAGTTTCAAAGGAAACTCTGCCAAAATTTCTATAAAAGTCAAAAGAGTTAGACAAATTCTAAGTTTCAGGTTGTGTCTATAATTCAATCCAGGGTATTCTTATCATTCCTTCGAGTCCATATATATTGTTGCCACATGTGTTATGCCTCATACATGCTTATGCTTATATTGTGATCATGTTATGTGTGCTTTGGAGTCCCCCATAGAGGCTGGACATTGGACACACAGTCCGGTCACGTGTGATACTACCCGTCTGGGGGATACAGCCCCTCTGGTTCAGGCGGGAGTTGAAACACCTAGTGTGACCGGGTGTCATTCACACACTCTGACCAGAGAGACTAGATATTACTGGCTGGGGGGGATATAGCCCATAACACCCACTAGGTTTGTTATGTACGCGTATATAGCCACATTATGCACTGCATGATTATACATGAGGCTAGTTCAGTTTTTCAGTTACCTGATTTGGGGAGATACAGCCCATAACGCCAAACAGGTACTAGTTCAGATGTTCAGTTACCTGATTTGGGGGGATATAGCCCATAACACCAGATAGGTACCAGTCCAGATAACAGTTCAGCTTTAGCTCGGTACCAGTTATCAGTTCTCAGTTATCAGCCACCAGTTCTTAGCGTTAATATCAGTTGACAGTTATCAGTTCTCAGTTATCAGCCACCAGTTCTTAGCGTCAGTATCAGTTGACAGTTATCAGTTCTCAGTTATCAGCCACCAGTTCTTAGCATCAGTATCAGTTGACAGTTATCAGTTCTCAGTTATCAGCCACCAGTTCTTAGCGTCAGTATCAGTTGACAGTTATCAGTTCCAGTTCTAGTAACCAGCTATCAGTCATATTACAGTTATTTATCAGTATAGTTCAGCTCAGTCTTCAGTTCCAGATTCAGCTAGACTTCAGTTTATATTCAGATCATGTTTAGTACGTTCTTCAGATTTCCAGCTATATTGCTATGCTCCAGCTCATATTTACATAGTTATATTCCAGCCTTACAGTTTCATTCAGCTATAATATATTATATGCTCATGCTTACATACTTGGTACATATCGTACTCACGCCCTTTTCTGGGGCGCTGCGTTTCATGCCCCGCAGGTGCAGATTGATCAATGCTTGGACCATGTTAGTAGGCCATCTATCAGCTATTGGAGTCACTCCGCTTACTCCCGGAGTTACTTATCTTTTGGTATGTGTACAGTCAGCCAGCTTGGGTATGGCGGGGCCTTATCTCGTCCTTTGTATATTGAGTTCATCACTCTTAGAGGCCTGTAGATATGCCCCTGTGGGGTGCAGTCAGTATGTTATGTAGGTCAGCTTATATTAGCCTTGTCAGCTTTTTGCATTGCATACTCCTTATCAGCTAGGTTTATGCTTATTCTGTTTATCAGTTATAATGGTTAGCAGATTATCAGTAGGATTAGTGATGATCGACACTTAGTGTTGGTCATCCGTCGCGGCCCTAAGTTGGGTCGTGACAGATTTGGCCTCATTTATTTACAAAATAGATATAATTTTTGTTTCACTGTATAGATAATACGAATGAATTAGTCTTTGTCTTTTTTATTTTATTTTGTTGGGAGTTGTGATATATTTATAATTAAAGATTCATTAAAGATAAGGGTGCGACTATATTTTTGTAGTTACAGTTTCATTAAATATAAAAGATTCGATGACATTTTGATAATTATGGGTTCATTAAATATAAAATGTTTGGCGTATTTTTTTAATTACAAAAAAAAAACTTATTTTTAAAGACAATCTATAAAGATCCCCACTCTAAAGACTGGGCTCTTTTTTGGGGATTTACAAAACTTTGACACCTTAGGCAATAGTTTGCCTTATTGACCTTGTTCAATGTGGTTTTACAATAATAACCTCACTAACTTGACAAGTGCACCTACGGAGACAGCACTTGACCTTGCAGACAACACTTCAATTTATACTTGAAGTGTTTTCCCCAAAGTAACACTTGTAAATTTATAATGTCAAGTGTTGCCTACCGAGACCATTTTGCTAAATCATTTTTAAGTGGGGGCAAAAAACCATAACCAAGGATAAGGGGGGTACATGTAGTGAAATTCTGACACGACCCGGAATCCGGTTAGGCCGTGCGGGCACCCGATATCCTCCCCCAGACCTGTCGGGCGAACCCTTACCAATTAAATTAGGAAAATAATTATAATAATTCATAAATAAGGACAAGACTTAAAAAAAAAATACAGAGATACTAATACCTCTAAGCTGTACAAAAGAAATTACAGCTGACTACCCAACATACAAGGTTTAGGGCTATCCAGACCAGACATCTAAGAGTACAAAAGAAGACAGATACCTCCTGAAGGGAGCAAAATGCAGCTGAAATAATTAACAATAAACTGGTGGCCATCCGGAATAAAAGCTGGCTCACCCTGACAGCTGAAGTCGTCTTCGCTCCTACACAACGTGGCGAACTCAATCCTGGAGCGAACCTGCCGAAACGAAATAGATAGACAAGAAACAAACAACAAACAAGGGTGAGTCAAAAGGACTCAATAAGTGGGGCAGACTAGTCACCTCAAAGAATAGGATAGCTAGCCAGGGAGAAGAAACAGATAAACAAAATTCCTCTTATTTAAATTATAAAAACGCAAAGCCAGATAATAACTAGAAATACGTATGGAATGACAAACTCATTAACAACCAGGAACGTAAGATAACCAAAATATATAGGTATCCCGAACACATCAACAATCAGAACTATATCCTGTTGCGGCGTGCAACCCGATCCATATATTCATCCTGTTGCGGCGTGCAACCCGATCCATAGATTTATACCATTGCGGCGTGCAATCCGATCCATATATTCATCCTGTTGCGGCGTGCAACCCGATCCATATATTTATACCGTTACGGCGTGCAACTCGATTCCCGCAACCCGAGATACGAGCCAGAAATATATAGGCAAACTGATATATGTCCACGTCATAGTATACATACCGCATACATAAAACACAACACAGTACACATAATAGTCAGTATGCGGTGCAATGGGATGAATGCGGTATGATGCAATGCAGTCACATATGCCTGATACCCATCTCCGGCGCGTGACTCTCATCGTCTACCAGGAGATATATGCAATAATGACCCTTCACCGGCTCGGGACTCTCATCGATTACCGGGAAGTATATACAATAATGACCCTTCACCGGTGCGGGACTCTCATCGCCAACCGGGAAGTATATGCAATAATGACCCTTCACCGGTGCGGGACTCTCATCGCCAACCGGGAAGTATGTGCAATAAGTACCCTTCACCGGTGCGGGACTCTCATCGCAACCGGGAAGTATATGCAATGCTCAAAACCAGAGTGCAATGCTCATATGCTCAATACAGTACCAACAACAGGGCATAACAAATAATATACAATGTAAATTCAAAGCTAAGGCGTAATGAGTACGCCTATTGGCAGCTACACACGTAAGGAAACACGTGGTAGAAAATCCACGAGGCCAGGTGCCTCCAAAGAAATAGATATGAATACTTACCTCTTCCAAAAGTTAGCTCTGCTAATCAATAACCACTTTATCCTTTGGTTTCATTGCCAAACGATCCCACTCTATTCAATAAGCAGAAAAATATATCAAATTAGGCTAAAGGCTTCATTCCTCACATTTTAGGGCAATCCGGTTAGGAGCCTGATACCCTATTCGCATACGCAATACGCAGGCCAGGCCTATGTACAGGGTTTATGGCCAAATAACCAAACCCTAAATAAATTACATTTATAGGTTGCCCATAACTCACTGAGTACGGATATATAATCAATTTTATTATCGGGGTCCATTTGACCCTTTAAACTATCAATTTACGTCATTAGGGCGATGTCTAATATCCCTATTTTTACTGTAAAAATATATTCAAACATATGTAATAAAATCAGATAATATATTAGGATCATTACCTGAATATTTCAGGGTGAAAATTCTACTTTTCTCCGGCCCCTTTTCTCATTTTCTGGCACTTTTTCTGAAAATTTTCTCTGCTTCGTTCTAATATTTTCTGTGCTTCGCCGTATTTTTCTCTGCCGTTTCTTGAATCTGTTCCATCCTAATCTTATATAGATTAGGACTATAAGAACCCCACCGACTTTTACTTTTTTTAATTTTGTCTTTTTCTCTTTTTTTTTGGTTTTATTTTATTGTATTTTCTTTTCTTAACGAAAATTAAAATAGTACCCTACGATATTCGAAATAATTCCAACTTTTGCATACAAGTTATACAAAATATATGTAACATACTCGCGAATGCGGATCTCAAATTGGACTCCCGAAACTCAAGATGTGAATTTAAATGAAAAGAAGTCAAATTATTTAACTTTCGGCATTTTAGCGGAAACTAGCCGAACAACATCGAAATTCACTTTCGAAAGTTCATAAAAGTCACAAATAATCATACGAACCCAACGGCGCTTTCGGATTTCGAATCGGAGCTCATTCGGCAAAACCGAGCTCTAAAATCGCTTTTTAATATTTATCGCCAATAAAAACTGAAACCTTCTTCCGATGCCTACCAAACGAGGTCTGATTTAGCTCAAATTTTACGGACAGGTCCTAATGGATATTACGAACATTTTAAAATTATCGGCACGCCAATCGAAATCCTAACTTCCGAAACGACTGACCGAGGTCGTTTCAAATTCTTTGCTTTTTTTTTTTTTTTTTTTTGCATATTTATGTCATTAGCCTATCCTCAATGCAATTACTCGTAGGTTTCAACGGCTAAGATTAGTAAAAATTTCGCGCACAGGTCACTTTTGTCAGTGGTCTTTTATTTGAGATCACTTTTTTTATTGGTTTTGCATGAGAGACCACTTTTTGAAACTTCAATCCTTGTGGGATGAACTTCACACAAGTTCAGCCACCATAAGGGTTGAAGTTCAACTTCAGCCTACAAGGGTTGAAGTTTACGCATATATGCCTAAAAGTTCAGCCCTTACGGGCTGAAGTTGAACTTCATACCTTAGGCATGCAAGAATTTCACTATATGTACCCATTATCCTTGGTTATGATTTTTTGCCCCCACTTAAGAATGGTTTAGCAAAATGGTCTCGGTAGGCAACATTTCACGTTATAAATTTACAAGTGTTCCCTCAGGGGAATCACTTCAAGTATAAATTGCAAGTGTTGCCTGCAAGGCGGCACTTCAAGTTATCTGAGAAGAATGTTGACAGAGATAAAAGTTCAAATGCTGCCCCCATGGGTGCACTTATCAAGTTAGTGAGGTCATTCTTGTAAAACCACTTTAAGCGAGATCAATAAGGCAAATTATTGCCTAAGGTGTCATAGTTTTGCAAATTCCCCTTAGGCATGAAGTTCAGCCCACAAGGATTGAAGTTTCAAAAAGTGGTATCTCATGTAAAATTAATAAAAAAAGTGGCCTCAAATCAAAGACCACTGATAAAAGTGGCTATTCATGCACTTTGCCCGTAAGATTTGGAAAATAATAACTTAAAAGGCTAATATTCGACTTCAATACAATTATTATGTGTTTAAAAAAAAAAAAATCAACTTCCCTTTGATCTTAATTCTCTATTAAAGTTGGCCATATTTAAAACTATTTTGTTTTAAATACCTAATACAATAAGAGGAATGTGGTAACAGAAAATAATTAAAGACTGATGATTCTCAAATTAATCATATTATCATAGTTCAATACTCCTAATATATATCTAAATCATTTAGCACAGTTTACTTTGGACAGTGACACATATACACCTTTTTTTTTTTTTTTATAATAATAAGATCATAATTGACCCAAACTAGCTCTACTTTGGACATAAAATTTGGAAGCTTTTTTTTCAATACAAAAATTTTAAATTTGTTTGTCTATAGAATCTATCCAAATGTGGTAGATTTCGAAAATCAAATTTTCAAAATTTTAAAAGTACTTTTTTTCATCCATAAAATTTTAATTTTTTTTCAATTGAAATACATATGCAAACACAACATCAAGTTCCATAACTATTTTTCAACCAACTTAGAAAACAAGTTTCAACCAAATCTATGTCCAAACATTGGCTAACAAATAGTAGTACTACAGTACATTTTTCACTTCATGTGGTTGGAAGCTTTGGGATTCAAATAGCCAATAACCATACAAGGTTTATATAGACGTGTAGAAACTAAAGCCCTCCGAATATTTTCAGTTGATGTCGTGCTTCTTTTGTGAAAGAAAACATAACCCAACACAAAGAGGAAGTTCATCATCATACTTCTTAAGTTTTCTTGAAAAGTAGAAAAACAAGAATCAAGCAATGGCATTGCATTTCAGCAGTGCATGTTTGTGTTCTTTGAGCCAAAGGAAGGCGCGGCCAATTAGAGCTGTAGCTTCTGAGAGCAGTAGTGTTACAGAAGAAGATAAGGTGAAGCTTGGAGGGTCTGATCTGAAGGTGACAAAGCTTGGAATTGGAGCTTGGTCTTGGGGTGATACCAGCTATTGGAACAACTTTGAGTGGGATGGTGAGTTGCTATTAAAAGTAGATACATGTAATGGAATTTAAAAAGTTCTTGAATATTACTAGCAATTATGTCTTTCTCATTATTATCTTGGGGGGGGGGGGGGGTACTATCTGAATACTGCTTTGGTTTTTTGTAAGGCTGTCAATCATGTTGCATATTGGTTTTCCTGATTACATTGTGGGGTGAACTGATTGTGTACTGAGCTTAGGTGTGGAAATGTATTTTCTACTCTCTTTTTTTTTTGTCATATTAAATGAGTGTTATGTCTCTTTTTTCCTAATATCGTAGTAACTTTTTGTTAACATTTTGGAAATCTAAGAGGGAGTAAGTAGGAAACTGGATACTCTTGGTAGGTTGGCCTTGTGGCTAGAAGGAAGTGTACTATTTGATCATTTTTTTGAAAGAAGGAAACCAGGTTGAGGCCTAATTAGGGGTGTTCATGGTACGGTATGATACGGTTTTAAGCTTATCGGTAATGGTATATCGGTTAACGGTATGTAATTATGTAAAACCAATACCGTACCGATAAGTTATCGGTTATCGGTTATCGGTAGCTAACGGTTCGGTAGTTAACGGTTCGGTAAGCGGTATACCGAAGCCACAATAACCCAGATTTAGGAAAGAAAGTAATCAAAGAAAGCTTGCTGGATTAATAAGAAATCTCACAAAAGCACATAAAAAGATTTGCTTTACTCTTAAATGTACAACTTATAAACTTTTGTTACAAGCAACAGCACAACCTATAGAAAAGAAAATTAGCCAAAAGAAGGTAAATTTCATTCATATCTTCCATAAACAGACATCTATTAATATTACTTATCAACATTAGCAACCTCAATCAAGGGATTATCATTTTACACTAATGTTTCCTCCGCCAACATCTATGCGCCTACTGCAATGTTTTCTCCCCAACATTCTCCATCTTAGAATGTTGTAATGACAAATTCAAAATGGGCCAGGCCTTATATGTTTGCAACGACAAATAGCCACTAGTATCAATAATATCTATACTTTAACATATAAATTAATATACTAATAATAAATAAAATACATAAAATTATAAAAAAAATCCTTATCGGTTATCGGTACGGTAACGGTAATGATATATAGAAACCGTTACCATACCGATATCTTATCGGTATTAGAAATTTATACCATTACCGAACCAATAACCGTTATACCGGTACCGTTATGCTTATTGGTAGCGGTAACGGTTCGGATATCGGTACCGGTTCAGTTTTGCACACCCCTAGGCCTAATAGCATCATTGTTGTACCAGTTACAAGTGCATTATTATGATACACTCACCACAATATTAACTGAAGTGAGGCCAAAGTCTCCCTTATTGGTCGATTCCCTATGCAGAATGTGCATTTTTTCATTCAGATCATCCGAGGCTAGCTTTTGATCAAACAACTGAGAGTTTGTTTCACACCAATCAGGAGAAACCTTGTAATATGATGCAAAGTGGTATTTTCTACTTAACTAGAGAGTTACACATGAAGAATATGAATCTGCCTATGAAAGAGGGGGGCGGAGGAGATCTTTACTTGCAATCAAGAGGTTATAGTCGATCACATAGCTTGGGCTTCTAGAATGTGGCGTCGTAGAGGCATTTTATTGGATCCAACGAACGGAGTAGCTTTTTGTTCTGATTGATGTTGGAGTAAGGGAGTTGAAATATTCTGCAATGAAGAAAAATTAGAACTGTCATCTCACTTAAGGACTTGGGCCATCTCTACGCATTACATCTACTTTGGGAAAACATATTTCTACAAGTTACTGTTACTACTGAGATTACTGCTGTTAGATATTATATTTCCTTTCTAACTCAATTGAAGTTCTTATAGATATTTGTAGCTACTTCAGACACATCAAAGGTTATTTTGAACTACTTTAGCTTCTAGGAAGCAGTTCTTATTAAAAAGCTCTATATCTTTATTTTTTGGAGCAAAATAAGAACCAGTGAAACATATTTTGGTTTCCCTATCAGATTGATGTTATATCCCGAGGCGTGTCCTAATGGCACAAATTACCCTTCTTCCGGTTGTGACGCCATAGTCATTTTCAAGTGTTTAATCAAATACTGCTTGTTCCATCGTGTCTCTTTCAGTATATCTAGAAAGTCTTCTCCCCTCTTTTCACGGGCATAACAATTTCCTGTAAAATCAGAGGATTTAGCATTTCTACTGTCAGATTTTTCTTTCCCTTTCTGCATGTAGTAAGGACTGTTCAGTTTATTACCCTCTTTGTTTGTCGAAGTTTAGATAATAAAAAGGTTCTTAAAAGATCTTTGGCCTGAGTCTGCATATGCTAAAGAAAAAACAGTACACTTTTATTCTGGCTAATAAGCGGAAGTTTCATTTTTTATATGTCTTCAAAATTCAAGTTTGATCCCGATTAGATCGTTAGCGCAAGCTTAAAACAATGATAGAGAAAGCTCAGTTTTCCGACGGCTACTCTTGTGATTCTCCTCTAGCAAGGTGCAAGGGCATGTGCTGTGAGGTATTAGATAAGAAATGGACTAAACAATGGTGCTTGCTTAGCTATGGTGGTTCAAGGACCAGCATCAAGTTGCATTGGATTGAATAACTGTTAGTCAATGTTGTCAATACTTATTAGTGATGAGTCTCACAGTCATTTATTTGTACAGTACTTGCCTGGTTTTCTTAACACAGAAACCTCTTTTCCAACCAACTCTGATTGTTTTCTTTAAAGGAATGAAAGCCAGCCATGATTTTTCATTTCTTAATAGAAGGAAATGAAAAGCTGGAAATACTGTTTAACCAAACAGGATATAACATTTTCCTTTTGTCTTGTGTTGAGGATCTTGGTATTAATATTAGCATCTGAAAGGTCAGTCGCTTTTTTGGTTTTTCCTGGCTTAGTTAATTTATTTGGGTTGATATCTAGCTTGTTGAGCATCTCCGATATCATTACCAATATTATCAATTCTTTTATCTTAACTGGAATGATGACAGATAGGAAGATGAAGGCTGCAAAGACTGCTTTTGATACCAGCATCGATTGTGGAATAACATTCATTGATACTGCTGAGGTTTATGGTTCAAGGGTGAGGAATGTTTTTATTTTGGATATTCTCTTAATTAGTCCTCTAAATTATGAGGAAAAGATAGAGAATCACAAGAAAACCACTATTTCCTATACTTGCAGTTCTCATTTGGTGCAATAAATTCTGAAACACTGCTAGGAAGGTGAGCTCTGAGTTCTTCTAAATGTTCATTATCTTTACTTGTGGCCAAAAGAACATCAATTTTCAGGTTCTTCACAGTTTTTGTTTCTCCCGTTAGTGTTACTCTTCTTGTTTCAGATTCATCAAAGAAAGAAAACAAAGAGATCCAGATGCGGAGGTTGCTGTTGCAACTAAATTTGCTGCTTTACCATGGAGGCTTGGCCGCCAAAGTGTCCTAGCGGCCCTCAAGGATTCACTTGCACGTCTGGAACTTTCTTCAGTTGATCTTTATCAACTTCACTGGTAGCTTCTTGAGCCCTCTCCTTTAGGATAATTTTCTGTAATTCTCTTAAGCAAAAAGGCAATAGTTGATCAAAGTTTTTTGTCTAATTCTCAGGGCAGGAATATGGGGAAATGAAGGTTTGTCATGACTGAATCATAGTTCAATTCTTCTAATCAACTGCTTTTTTTAGTCAGATCTTTAATTTATATTTCACATGTGAAAATAGACAAAGCTTAGTCACAATATTTCTTCAGGTTATATTGATGGTTTAGGAGATGCGGTGGAGCAGGGCCTTGTAAAAGCTGTGGGAGTATCCAACTATAGTGGTACACCTGTTGTTTCAAATCACTCAATTGTTGTGACAATACTTTTTTGGATGACTACTTTTACTTCCTTCCCCACCCAGTAATGCTTCAGATTATACATCCTATAAAGGGTGTGACGAGAATATGGCTCTTTGTCAAATTAACCAAGGAGTTTCCCCTTTTTGTTTAAAAAAAAAAAAATTAAAAAAAGAATTTGCTTGATACATCAATATTTGGCCGATGAAAGTAGTTCTTTGTTTTCAGAAAAGCGTCTTCGCAATGCATACGAGCAGTTGAAGAGGAGAGGTATCCCGCTAGCTTCAAATCAAGTCAATTATAGTCTGATATACAGGAAGCCAGAGCAAAATGGTGTAAAGGCTGCCTGTGATGAACTGGGAGTCACATTGATTGCATATTCACCCATAGCTCAAGGTAAACCGTGTTTTTAAAAAAAAAAAAATTTTGTGACAAGCACCTGATTGTGCATTTGATTTTCCTATTTTTGTTAATTTCGGCGCACAACTGTTTTCTTGTGAAGATGTGATGTATAAAGACCTGATTATGGCCTTGATGCAAAGAACAGAGGGGAGCTAAGCCCTTCCAGCCCCGTTACATATTCTTAAAACATCTCATTACTCTTAGAGTATGCCATACCAGATTTTTCTATTGAATACATTAAACATGGACGTGCAAAATTGTGACTGTCATTGCTGACAACTCTGAATTGCATTAAACCTGCTGAAGCATACTAGTGTATGTAATGAAGTAACACTAAGTTGTGGTACCACTTCTGCTTTTTCATCTACATGCATGTTCCACTAAGGCCAACTGGAGCATAGATTATTTTTAACGCAGTTAATTAATTACGAAAACTCATGTTTCTCCAAGTTGCACACCCAATTTGGTTTGTTGAAGCTACTGATATACCAGAGTTTGTCCTCTCTTTGCTACCCTTTGTTGTCTTTGGAGGAGATAGTATGTTACCTCTATGTTAATGTAGTTCGCTTCAAAGAACGAACTATTGTTTCAGCATCTCAACTGTCTATCAAGTTAGAAGTAAGAAGATTCATCAGCTTTGCTTGGAAATTATTTGGACCAAACTCATTGCTTTTCAAACTTATGCAGGGGCTCTTACTGGGAAATATACTCCACAAAATCCCCCCACCGGCCCCCGAGGACAGATCTATACTCCTGAATTTCTGACCAAAGTAAGGCCTTTAATATAATGAATTACAGATTAATAAGAATATCAGTTTTTATAGCTCAAGAACTTTCGCGCTCCGCAGTTGCAGCCACTTATAAATAGAATAAAGGAGATAGGAGAAAGCTATAGCAAGACACCAACCCAGGTATCTTCCTTGTATGCAGAAAATTTCATGGTTAAGCTAGCTTTACTCCTCTGTTTAGCTTGTTACGAATGCTATGCAGCTAGTCAATGTAAAAGTTGTAGGTACCTTGGATATATCACATTATCGCGAAAATTGTCTTTTAGCAGGCAAAACTGATGTAAAAGATAAGACAGTTCACTGCTAGCCCTTTGAAGGAAAGTGACATTGGACGGTCAGAGTGAAGCCGACTAACTGTAGTATATGATGATTTTCTCAAAATGATATTCTTTGCTTCAAAAGTTGTGGTTCTTTCTTATTTAGATGAAAGCATTAGAAAAATCCAAGTTCATATTTAAGTTTCACGGGTCGGTACATTTTAGGTTCATTATGAATGACTTCAGGAATGTGGTAGTCATTACTTGGGCAATCCTTGGAAAATCTTAAAGAGGAAAGGCTAAAGGAAGTAATGATTTTCAACAACTGGAAGATATTATTGCACTCATTTTCTGTTGACTTGTTGCACTTAACAGGTGGTCCTCAATTGGTTGATAGCACAAGAGAATGTTGTTCCTATCCCAGGAGCCAAAAATGCAGAGCAAGCTAAAGAATTTGCTGGTGCATTGGGTTGGAGACTCACTCAACAAGAAGTTGACGAACTTCGGTCTTTGGCATCAGATTTAAAACCTGTTACAGGTTTCCCAGTCGAAAATCTATAAACTGACAAGGTTAATTTTACATGTATATGTATTTTTTTATTTTAAGTTTATATGTACGTCAGTTCACATTGATTGTTTCTAGAGACAATATAAGTTAGCAAGTCCTGAAAATGTAAGTCCTTTCACATGTACTTTACGGTGATTATTTTTTCAGAATTCATAATTTGGGAAGTCTTGAAAATGTTTGAATATTGAATTGTATATTATATTTTAGGCATAAGAATTGGTTCTTTTGACGAACTTGATGTCATTTCGACTTTTTGAATCAAATCTTTTACTCATTGTATTCTATTTTATTTTAATTCACTAAAATAATTTTCTAGCCGAGGGTCTATCGGAAATAATCTCTCCATTTTGGGTGGGGGTAAGGTCTGCGTACATCTCACCCTCCTCAGACCCCACGTGTGGAATAAATTGGGCATGTTGTTGTTGTTGTTGTTGTTGTTGTTGTTGTTGTATTTTATTTTAATTCACAATTATAGACAATTATAGCATATCTCTTTAAGGTGAGTGAAATTTATCCTTTTTTTGTCCTTTCCATTTAGTCGGATGTTTTATTTTATGTTGAATGAAAGTGTGAAGTCCTTTATGTCAGGCTTGCTAAAAGAGCTAACGGTTCAAGGATTAAACAAAAGAGAAATGAAGGAGAATTGAACCTTTATTCATTCTATTGCTGAAAGAGGAGGAATAGAAGGGGGAAATCTCATTATTTTGAAAATAACTTGTCTTCTATAAAGCACAATAATAATAGGCTTAGAAGAGGAAAAGTTATTTGTCGATTTCTACTTGTTTTATTGTTTCATTTAACCTTGTGAGTTTCGAGAACATTGCCTTTTACTGAGAGTGATGGCAGACTTGGGGTTTCCCTTTAAATTCATACAATGGGTAAAGGAGCGCATCTCAACAGTGTCCTACTCTCTTGTACTAAATGGGGGACTGGTCAGACCTTTCAAAGGCAAAAGAGGCATTAGACAGAGTGACCCCATGTCACCCTACCTGTTTGTCATTGCCATGGAATACCTCCAAAGAGAAATGAACCAACTGCAACTAAATGGCAACTTCAACTTCCACCCAAGGTGTAGGAAACTAGGAGCCACACATATCTGTTTTGCAGATGATTTATTGATGTTCTGCAGGGGTGATTTGGAGTCAGTGAAGCTATTAAATGACACATTCCTTAAGTTCTCAAGGGCATCAGGGTTGCAAGCAAACATTGATAAAAGCTGCATATATATGGCTGGAGTAGCGCAAAAGCAAAGCAGGAAATACTGGTGACTGGGGTTTACTGAGGGAAAAATGCCATTTAGGTACTTGGGGATACCTCTATCCTCCAAAAAACTGAATATTAACCAGTATGCACCACTTATTGAGAAGATTACAGGCAAGATGAATTGCTGGGCTGCAAAACTACTTTCATATGCTGGAAGAATCCAAATGATAAAGGCTGTGGTGTTTAGAATGCAAACATACTGGGCACAGGTTTTTATTATCCCAAAGAAAATGATCAAAGTGATAGAGACACTATGCAGGACATTCCTATGGACAGGCAACATAACTGTGTCAAAAAAGGCACTAGTTGCTTGGGAAAGAGTATGTCAACCTCAAGTAGCTGGAGGACTCAATATAATAAATTTGCAGCTTTGGAATAGGGCAGCAATCATCAAACAATTATGGGCAATAGGAAGCAAAAAGGATTGCCTCTGGATAAAGCGGGTACATGCTTACTACATAAAAGGTGACTGTGCTGAACATTGTACCATCCCTAGAAATGCATCCTGGGTGGTAAGGAAGGTGCTAGAGTCCAGAGAGATAGTTCTCCAAGACACAAAGCTACAAGGGGGATTAAGCATGAGACTAATGCAAATGCAAGACAATGCAGGAAAGTTTTCTATAAAAAAGATGTACCAGCACATGCTTCCTCAGATTCCAAACGTACACGGGAAACACTTGATTATGTAGCACCCAATTCACCCTAGATTTAAGTTCATTTTGTGGCTAGCAATTCAGCAAAGATTAGCTACTGTCGACAGATTGATGAAGTTTGGTATCCAAGTGCCAATGGAATGTGTATATTGTAGGGGTGGCATGGAAACTATTGAACACCTATACTTCCAATGCTCTGTAACAAATGCACTATGGATGCGGCTGAAGAAGTGGCTGGGTATAACAAGAAGTACAGCTGACTGGCAAAGTGAAATAAGCTGGGTAAGTCAGATAGCGAGAGGAAAATCAGGAAAGAGACAGATTATATGTGCTGTGTTTGCTATGCTGATCTATGTGATATGGAGGGAAAGGAACAGGATCAGATTTCAGCAAGGAGCATATGATATGGAGAGGATCTGCAGAGAACTAGCGATACACATTCACATGCGAGGCAGGGACTTCAAGAAGTGGCAACAGATACTTGCAGGATTAGCAGTGGGTCCTTAGTGAAACTTCTCATCTGATTCTTGCATTGTATGAACAGTTAATGTATTGTCTGTATAAAATTTTTACTTAACCAAAAAAAAAAAAAAAAAGAACATTGCCTTTTCATTACAATATATGTATGTGTATGTATAGTCTAATTATTTGAAAGTAATTAATTGATTTTTTTTTTTCAAACAACAATGAATATGTTAATTATTTTGTCATACGTGACAAGGTGTGAGTCAAACAACAATATACATGTTAATTATTTTGTCATACGCGACAAGGTGGGAGTGATATCAGTAGTGAAAAAGATGCGTAAAGTGAGGCTGCGATGATTCGGACATGTGAAGAAAAGGAACACAGATGATCCAGTGAGGAGGTGCGAGTGGTTAACAGTGTTGGGTCTACGAAGAAGTAGAAGTAGACTGAAGAAGAAATGTGGTGAGGTTATTAGATAGGACATGACTCACCTCCAGATCGCCGAAGACATGACCTTAGATAGGAAAGCGTGGAGATCGAGGATTAAGTTGGAAGGTTAGAAAGTAGTCCAGAGATGTATGTTGTATTAGCATTAGTGTAATTCGTGTGTATATATATAATATTATTCGACTATATCGCTATTAGTATTAGTCTGCTCACTTTGGATATCTCTTGTTTTTATGCCAGTGATTGCTTTATTATGATATTTTCATCCTGTTTTCTCTTTTCAAAGCATGTTTTAAAATATTTTTCTTTAGCCGAAGGTCTATCGGAAACAACTTCTCCACCTTGGTGGGGTAAAACCTGCGCACATCCCACCCTCTGTAGACCCACTTGTGGAATAAGATTGGATATGTTGTTATTGTTGTAATGTACTACTACATGTTAATTGTTTTGATTATGGGTGATATGAACATAATGTTAAAATATTTGAACTACTGAAATCTATGGAGAAAGTTAAATGAGTGCTCTATCTTATTCAAACAATGAGCTCATATTTTTGAAGAAATGATCTCCTATGCTCATGTTGAAAGAACAAAATCTCCAATTCCCATTTTTATTCAACATTAAAATGTTAAAATAGTTAACTAAGCTTATCCTAAAATAAGCAGGTATTTATGCAACGTTGACATTAGTCTCTTAAATTAATGGCAGAATAATGTAACAATCATTAAAAACGTGGAACTTAACAGCCAATCAAGAGCAAGACACTCTTCATTAGTACCTACTCATTATTCTAATAATTGACTTCATCACTTAATAGTTGAACATAAACAAATTCAAGAACTTATAATTGTACACATTGGGAAATGATTCATCGATTGGTTACCATATCGAGAAAGTAGAAAAAAGACACAAGTACTGTACTACTTCAATCACAATATAATAATGACCCAATTTTCTTGTCTCCTTAATCAACATCATTAATTCCTGAACACAATAATTAAAATATGAACAACTGAATAAATTATTCAATAAAAAAAAGTAGAAAACAAGAAGATAACTGCAAACGTGGCTACAGGGAATTAGCAGTATTAGATCCACATGGTGAAAGGGTCCATAGGAAAAGAGGAGAAGATTTCATACAGCTAAGCTATGTGGGGAGGGACCCTATTATAATTGACAGCTCAAACCACTAGCTTGTTTTTGGTGTCCACCTAATGTCTGCTACTCGCATTACAGCTCGACTAATTCAATTGTGTGCCGCAAAAAGTTCATTTTTGAATAAACCGCTCAATATCAGGACTTTTTTTATTCTGGTGCTTGAACTCGGACGCTTCTAATTAATGATGAAGCGATCATATCCATCACACCACAATCCTTGGTGGTATCGACTATATTTTTTTAATTTTTTCGTATCCAAAGATAATGCAGACGTCATTTTCTTTCTCAAGTAATTAATAATGACTAATTGAAAACAATGATGCTTCTTATACTGCTGTCTGTTTCTTTCTTTCTTTATTACGCACATTTGATTCTTGAATGAGTGAAACACAGACCACATAAAAGATTGATTTTTTTAGCTACTTTTTTCTGTGTTTGTTCCATTTCTAAAGGTATGGTCTTTGTGTTCAGTTCCTTTTCTGGTCATTTTATGTTATTACATGAAAAAAGATTGAATTTTTAGCCATTTTCAATATTGTTGTGTTTTTGTTCTGTGCAGGTTGGGTACCAGGTAATTTAACTTGTCAGAGAAACTGTTCACTAGTCATCTTTTCCTTCTTTTTTCAGGTAAAATTCAGAATAACTCTTTCCTTACTTTCTTCTTCTGAGGGGGGAGTTGTAAGAAGTAGAAGAACTAGCAGTGTTATGTCATACTTGTCTATTTTGACTACTTTTAGTTATCTTAGCATGCTTTTAGAGATGTGCACTAATCTCCTTTTTGCTAAATTTTGCGTTTTCTTTTGGTTCTCTTTTTTAACCTTGTTTTATTTATGATCCTTTGGAACTTGGAAGATTAGATTCTACTTTTTCTTGATATCAAAAACACAATTCTTTTTCCCTTTGTCCAACTAGAAGTAATACATTGAGCAATCAATTCTCTTGTCACTTTTCCTTATCATGATTGATGATTTTAAAACTACCCTTTTACTATGTCTAAAAACTGTTTATTTCATTTGCATGCAGTAGTTTAAGCCATGAACCCTTGTCTTCCTGAATGGAATATGGATGCTGAACTCCCTGTACCACACCAAAAGAAGCCCATGGGGTAAATGATCTCTCTTTATTACATTACAACAAGTGAAATGAATTTTATCTAAAATCTTGAATTGGCTTAAACTGGATGGCCTTTTCTACAGCTTTGATCATGAGCTAGTAGAGCTGTTGTGGAGAAATGGAGAGGTAGTATTACACAGCCAAACCCATAAAAAGCAAGGCTATGATCCTAATGATTGCAGACAGGTGAACAAACATGATCAATCAACAATAAGAACTTCTGTCTCCTGTGGAAATCAGGCTAACTTAATTCAAGATGATGAGACTATCTCATGGCTCAACTGCCCCATCGATGATCCGTTTGACAAAGAATTTTGTTCCCCTTTCTTATCTGAAATTTCAACAAATCCAATTGAGGCTGATAAGATAACAAGGCAATCAGAGGACAATAAGGTTTTCAAGTTTGATCCATTCGAAGTCAACCATGTTCTTCCACATTCACATCATTCTGGTTTTGATCCAAATCCTATGCCCCCTCCAAAATATCACAACAGTGGATCAGCACAGCAGCAGCATGTAGGGGGACTTCAGAAAGGTGTTAACTTTCCTACACCTGTAAGGTCTTCCAATGTGCAGCTTGGGGGAAAAGAAGTTAGCAATATGATGCTGCATGATGTTAAGGAGGGATCTGTGATGACAGTTGGTTCAAGCCACTGTGGCAGCAATCAAGTTGCCAATGACATCGATACTAGCAGGTTTTCAAGTAGTACAAACCGAGGGTTGTCTACAGCAATGATCACTGACTATACTGGTAAAGTCAGTCCCCAAAGTGATACAATGGACAGAGACACATTTGAACCAGCTAATACATCATCATCAGGCGGATCAGGTAGCAGTTATGCAAGAACATGCAACCAATCTACGGCAACCAATAGCCACAGCCACAAAAGGAAAAGCAGAGAGGGTGAAGAACCAGAATGCCAAAGTAAAGTAAGTTACATGTCTCTTCTAAGGCCTCTTGGCTAAAACCTATCTTTTTCATGAAGTGTGTATTGAAGTTGTATAGTTTTCTATTTAGTCTGGTGATCTAGACTCAGCTGGAGGAAACAAGTCAGCCCAAAAATCTGGAACTGCCCGAAGGAGCCGTGCTGCAGAAGTGCATAACCTTTCTGAAAGGGTAGAATTTGTGGGCCTTACTGTAAGCTATATACATGTTATGGCTTCTTTCAAAGAAAAACACCTTAATCATCAAATGGCTTTATCTTCGCAGAGACGGAGAGACAGAATCAATGAGAAGATGAAGGCCTTGCAAGAGCTTCTTCCTCACTCTACTAAGGTATGGCGCTGAGGAACCTGGGGCAGCTTGGGGATAATTGTACTTTTTATCTGATTATGAAACTGTTATGATAAAAAGGTAGCCGCGAAGGTAGAACGGTGTCCAGTAGAACTTGGAATAACACAGTAAATATACAAAATTTGTATTGATATGCGAGTAGCATCTGGGTTGTCACTAGAAAAGCATTAGCAAACCATGTGAAGTTAGCTCACATGTTTAAGCTAAGCACAGGCAAAAGGTTGATCATGACATAGATACATGGGATATTATTCAACATTAGAGCTGGCTTAGTTAACTCTCCATGCCTACTGCAAAAGCTAGTGTATTAAAGTAATGATTGGGACTATTTGATACTTGTTTTACACCTGCTCAGTTTGCTATTTTCATGAATCTCTGACTTGTTTCCTGGCTTTCTTTTTCAGACAGATAAAGCATCAATGCTAGATGAGGCTATTGAATACTTGAAGTCACTTCAGATGCAACTTCAGGTATGAACTTCTGGAACTCATATAATCATATGGGGTGAGTTGGTGAATCATTTGTCCATGACCCAAATGTTTCTTTCCAGATGATGTGGATTGGAGGTGGCATGGCATCAATGATGTTCCCTGGTGTCCAACATTACATGTCAAGAATGGGAATAGGGATGGGTCCACCCACTGTGTCTTCCATTCACAATGCTATGAATTTAGCTAGGCTTCCTTTGGTTGATCCAGCAATCCCTTTGACTCAAGCGGCCCCTAATCAAGCTGCAATGTGCCAGACTTCGATCTTGAATGCGGTTAACTATCAACGACAGTTGCAGAATCCCAACTTTTCAGACCAATATGCTAGTTACATGGGGTTCCATCCTCTTCAAGGTGCTTCTCAGGTTTGATCTACTACCTACCATTTGAATTTTTCTATAATGTATCCCTGTTTCCTAATTCTCTTTCTATTTATTTTATTGCAGCCCATAAACATTTTTAGCTTAGGTTCACATTCAGCACAGCAAAGTCAGCAGATTCCACCACCTACAAATAGTAATGCACCAACTACTTGAAGAGTTATCAATGTGCATGCTATTAATGGAAAGTTAGGTAAGGGACTTTCTACTTTACTTCCTTTTTTCCCCTTAAATCATATCTGGAAGTACATCGAAAATTGGTGATAGTCAAGTAACCAATTTAATCTCCTTTTCTCGTACTATATTATCTGAAGTTTCAACTATGAGATCTTAGTATTTTTAGTGGCAATCTCTGATTATTATGAGTAACATGGCTTCTCATCTCTGTTGAAGACATTTTCAGTCAGCTAATGTTCATATTCGTCTGATTATGCTTAAGACATAAGGAAAAGTTACCTAAATTTAGAAATTACTCTATTTTCATCCACAAGTAGTAGTGGTTGTGTAGAACACAAATACTAATTAACATGTTCCACCCAGGAGTTTAGCATCTTCTAAAGTTCTCTGAATTTGTAGTACTTATCTTCCATCATTCCGTGTTGACAGGTCAACGAGATTTCCTCATTCGGTCCATGTTTATCATGGTATTAGATTCGCTGCAGATAGATCTTAAGGATTTTTTAAGCCAATCTTCCAAAGAGAGCGGCACCATATTTATGAAATACATGAATTTCTTTGTATGAGTGTGCCAGATTCATGAAGACTTCCTCGTATATGTGGGAGAAAAGCAGGTACAGCAAAGCTATGAATTATTAAGTTTTATTCTATAAAAGCATATTTCTCATATTATCAACTTCTATGCCGTCAAATGACTGGATTAGTAGTTGGCATCTGTCTTGGATCTAACGTGTAATTGGAATTGTAAGCTACTGTATATATAAAACTGAAGTTACTGAGAAATAAGAAATCATTTGGCCTTCAAATTTTCTGATTAGTTGGTTCATCTCACTCTTACTGTACTCACTATATATTCCAGCGGCAAGCCATGGGTCATCATTCTACTTTAGCTTCTTTACTTTCAATTCTCCGTCTTAAATCATTTCAACTGGCATATCATTTGTAGTAGTGCCTACCCCGTACCTCCAAAGATTAGTTAGACTAACATGAACTTCAAACAACTAGAAAATGATTCAATGCTCATTTGCCTGCTCGTAAAATAAAGGTGAAAATGTTCAAGATATACAGCAGAGTGGCAAAATCCATCTGGTGTTGAAATGGTTACTGCAAGGTTAGGAAAAAGAACTTGGCATTTATTTTGAAAATCAGCTGTTTCTTGAATGGCCAAAACCTAAAAATAATAGTAACCCATATGGAGAGGAGACCATCGTCTTGTTATAAGAACCTTCATAGCACCAAAAAAGAAGAAAGAAAGACAGAAAGAAGCCTTCCATCAAGACAAAAATAACTTTGAGCATTGTTTAACTGAATATCTTCTATGACTATATTTTCCTCAGAAAAGCTAATGATAAAACAGGTGCAAGATTCTTTCTTGATGTTTCAAATTCATGCTCCCTTCACATTCATAAGGCAGGCATCTCCTCAAGTCCTTGTAAACACATAGTATTCCTTGGTCAAGAAGATGTGGTCTCTTTTGTCTGCAATATTCAGATTTTTCATGTCTTGGTTCTCAAAGTTGTCTCTTACTGTCCCATCAGAGGGAAGGCAGATTCTGAGATCTTCATCTACTCCATTTCACAACCAGAATAACTATGAATGGATGACTAAATTTAATTAATTCAATAGGAAAATCACAAATCCGTACAAGATTACTACCAAAATGCGTGCACATATTGTGCCCACATTCATCCCCCTTTTTTTTTTGGGTAGAAACAAGACATGCATTAATAGATAATTACGGCGGGTTACATATAGTGTTCATAAAGATTCCATCGGAATCCATCACATGATAACTAGAGACATTAGAGTTAAATACAGATGTGCCAATGATGGCATTAAGATTTCCTAATGACGATAAATTAAAACAAGAACTATCCAATATGGTGGTAGCAAAACCTGTGCCCGCATTCATCTATTACTGTTAGATGTAATGGTTCGATCTCAAATATCACGTACGTGGTAATTTGGTGAATTGAATTTGTTTCACAAATTTGATATTTTAGAAATATAAGAAGCCATTTATTAATTTTTCTTTTTCAGATGTAATCCTACTGCTCTAGTTATAAGTGAATACTAATTATTGAGATAAGGCTATCAAATATCCTTCTTAAGAGGGGTGCTAAAAGACAGATAATTTAGACTGGAGGTAGTAAAAATCAACTTCAATTTCGGTAAGTACATTAACTGCACTTATTTTTGGTGTAATTGAAGCATCAGTAACTTCTCATTCCTTACCAATATGGTGGTATTCCTTTAAATATTTGTCACATGATTTTTACATTTAACAATTACCCGAACAATGCATTTCCTTAATTATTAGCCAGCAACTTGAATAATAAATTGACTAGTTGTGTACATGCAAGTTGTGCTTCAATACCAACACTTTAGAGGGGTGGAGGGAATAAGATTTGAATTTCAAAAAACAGATCTGAAGTCGGAAGAAGACAGATATGGATAATATATAGAGCTAATAAAAACCACTCAAAAGATGGCAGTCTGGACAAGTTGATGTTTATCTCTTTGATATCTTTTTCTTGATGTTCACAGTTGGAAAAGATTTATGCCTCAATAATGGGATCCACCACCTCCCAAAAATTGATGTTATCTTTGTTTAGCTTTTGTCCATAAGTTCTCTCATATTTGCCAGTTAGATCTCAAAGTTGCTGTCAGGTCATGTTCCCAACAATTCCCCTAGCTGCTACTTGGTCAAGATTGAAGAAAGAATACAAGGTGAAACTCTAAACATCATTATATGCGTCTCTCTCTTCCTTGTCAATGGCTTCCCTCCTTTACATACTTGAGGAATTTTTTCTATTATTATTAAGAGCCATATGAATTTTTACAAACAAAAGATTCTAAGATTTTGAGCTTCACCAAATTAAAGTTGCTACGAGAAAAGTTATGGGGGCCGGGGGGCCTCTGTAAATTAATGATGATCATTTGGTCAGATTGGTTTCAGGGTCTCACTTGATAAGGAAGTAGTAATAATTAGAGATTTTTAAGTTAATTGACATACTAAACCACTTAATTGCAGAAAATACCAATATTTTTAAATAATTACCCTACATAACAACATTTTTCACATTTTATAAAATATATAATTTTTTTATTTCCTTTCCCTCTCTCTCTATTCAAAACCTTAATTTCTCCCTCTCTCTTTCTCTCCTCTCCTCCATCCACCCACTCACCCTCCCACCGTCACCCCCTCCCCCGTGCCTCTGCTCCACCGTCAACGTCGCTGCACCGCGAGCATCTACCGATCTGCTACTCTACTGCTCCATTTTGCTTTGATTTGCTTCGATCTACCACCATTTTTGTTGTAGTTTTGTTGATGCGTGGCGGTGGCTGCTGCTGCGCTGTAGTAGTTGTTGTTGAGTGACTACTACGGCTACCCTTGCCGGAGCTCCAATCTGCTTCTTATCCTTTTTTTTTTTTTTTTTAGATTCGTGTATACTTTTGTATGCTCGTGTATTTGTATGTTTGGGGTGGTTGTTGGTGATTGTTGGTGGTTGTTTGAAGGCGGAAGCAAGTGTATGTTTGGTTTTGCGCAGGTGTATGTATATGTATGTATATGAATATCTTTTACAAGTGCAGAGTGTATGTATGTGTATATCATTGTATGAATGTGTATTTCTGAGTATATAATGTATATTTTTCAAGCTTGGCTCACATAAATTTGTATGTATAATTCATAGATATGTAGATCCATGTATGTATGTGAGTGTTTCGTGTATGTATAACATTTTTTTTTTGTATGTGTATGTATATTTTGTTTAAATGTATTTAGCAACTGTTATTTTAAAAAAAACAATGTATATATGTGTATTTAGTATTTTCCATCTTTTAGATACAAAAAAAAAAAAAAAAAAAAAAAAAATTTCGATGGGTGGCCGGCGGTGACTAGGCTACGCCGCCACCTGGAGTGGTAGCAGTGGGAGAGGGCAGTAGGAAGAAGGAGGACTAAGCCCTAATTTGTTAGTTTTGTTGGTTTTGTATATAATGTGTAAAAAACTATTGGTATTTTTTGTAAAATGAAATAATGTTGTTTTTTTTTTTTGTAATTTTGGTGTTAGGATTGTATATATTTGTAATTAGCCCTAATAATTAGCGAAAAAGTGGAATTTGCTTAAACTAAAGTGAGAAAACAGTAACGTGACATTACTTAGAGAAAGGAGAAGCAGAAACTCGGGGCTTTTTACTCCTTGACCTCCCCCAAGTCTTCAATTAAAAAAATGACCTTCAAGTTTTAAGAATTGGCTACATGACCTCCTCTTTTTTAATCAGGATTAGGACTTAATTACACCAAAAAAATGCCTACACGTACCAACCCTCCAAGTTCTAAATATTACACTTTGGCTCATTACCAAAAAAGGAAAATTTCCTCCCCCCTCCAAAATTTGATGCGCTATTCCCCCCTCGTTCCAGCCGCCTCCATTGCCCTCTTCTTCAGCTGAACCTCGTTTTAGGGCCTAAATCCAACCATTTTGTTCCATAGTTATTAGAAATCCAATTCACATCTTCAGTTTGCTCTTATTTCTTGATTTATATTGTGGGAAGCTTTTAAAATTTCAATTTCAAAAGGTTCTAATCCGTCTATCATAATGGGTGCAATTACTTCGAATTGAGTTGATATCAACTTCATCGTGCTATACGAAGTGTTTTATTGAGCTGGTAAGCTGCTTTATCATATCCGCCATTATTTTTGTTCCATTAGAACAACTATGCTTCAGTTCCATTAGAACTCTGTTTTTGTTCATTGACCTGTTTCAGTATATTATTGACTTGTTCATATATCAGTAAATAGAGCTGTTATGGGGTGCTATGCAGTAGTGGGTGCTGATTACAATGGGCAATGGGTAGAGACACCTAAGTGCTGGTCTTGGCGTTCCAATACTAGCTCAACGGTACCTATTGCATTGAAATTGGAGGGTACATTTGACGAGTTGATTGACAGCGTCGTTGAACGCGGATAATTAACTTGTGATCGCGGCGACGTATCTATTAGTTATATGCTTAGTGTTGCGCCTGCTAGGGGAAAATAGCTCCATCTTTCATTAGGAATGACAGTGATCTGCGCATATACCTCCTAGATGTAGATGGTAATGGTAGTAGGCCTATTCTTTATATTTCGCGGGTCGAGAGGTCCTCCGCAGCTTCAAATGCTGTTGCGGCATCTCCCATAGCAGCTGATGATCAAATAGTTGAGTCCAACAATATTATTGGAGATGGTACTGGCAAATCACTCTTGTACAAGAATGATGAGAAGGCTACGAGCCACCTTCGTAGTGCCTTCGTGGGAGATAAAAGAACCTGTATATGTAAGACATTTGTCAAAAGGGGCATGAAAAGAGTTCAGCACATTCCATTCATCGGTGTATCATTTACGTCTAAGAAGAGAAGGAATAAATATTCAAATTGTAAGCGACCCGGCCATAAAATAAACTTGCCCTCTGGCTCAAAATAGACAGTGATTTATTATTTATTGTTTTTTTCCTTATGAGTGTAATACTTTATTTTTATGAACATTTGTAATAACTTGTGAACTAAATAATTTCTGTATCTTTGCAAAATTAGCTAGTGTTTAATCTTGTTGTTTATTAGAATTAGATATGTTGATAATAGACCCTTTTTTGCTGCGGTTGAGGTTCTTAACTCTCGATTTTAACAAGTTGACAAATAATCTTAACTAGCTTCATTGATATTTGTAGTAATTACTGTTGATTGTACACTTTTTGAACACAGACCAACTCAGTATAGACTGAAGACATTGCTAGTGGATTGTGTGGTTGATAATCGGCCAGTTTAAATGCGTGCTAGGTTCTTTAAAGGGTGCACTGCCCAAAGTTATGAACTATCCTATCTGATACAATGGCTCCAATAACTCCTGTCTTTCGACCTTCCTCCCCTATAGAATATAAATAGGGCTATTATTTCCTAATTTTTTAACACCCATCAACAAGTTTGTTCATCTACCCCTATTTTTTACACCTCTTTGATCTCCTCCCAAGCCTCTTAAAATATGCCAGAAGATGCAGGGGATGCAAGTAATGACTATGTCTGGCCACATAGAATGTACATCATTGCAAGGAACCGTCAATGCTTCACTCTTACTGTGAATAATTATTCATGTATAAATGATGATCTAGTAAGGTTCGTACCTCATTCTTTAATATTTGGATTTGACTAAATAATGATCTAGTAGTTATTTGATTTTTAACACATTAAACGCTCTACTCTTTAATTATAGATTTTTCCATGGAACATAACATATCTTTTACCCGACTACACGATGCAAGCTGTTATCTACAGTGGTGATGTTAGATATTTCATGGAATTCTGTGTGACGACAACTCGCAAAACGCTTCAGCAAGGTTGGTTAAGGTTTATTAATAATCGTCATATCACTCAAGGCCAAGTTCTCCACTTTCAAATAATGCGCCGACATCCTGAATATGGTCTTTGTTTTCGTGTGCATATGTTTCCATGAACAAGAGGACCTCTTTAACCGTTTAGTAAAGAAAGCTCTTTTTTTTAATTAATGTATTTATTAAAAATATTATGGAAATGGGTGATATTTTGTCGGCATATTAATTTTGGTGTTCCTACTGTTAAGTTTGTTATAAGTTATTTTTAGGTGAAGTAAACAGTATTTGACGATCTTCCAATTTAACTTTATTTACTGTCTTATTGTTCATATACTTAGCAAAGTTGATAATAAACTCTTGATGCATAAGAAATTAGTAGTTGTTGGCCATGTATGCGTAGTTGACAATCGATCTTCCGTTGGTGATACTATACTTTAAATGGGTTTTATTCATCTGTAGTTGAAAACTTTTTCTAGACTAGGAATAAAATACTGTGTAAACTACTATACATGGTCCTCACTAAATAAATATTGGATTTAAACTAAATTGAATGTTTGTAATTCAAGTTGGCTATTCGATCATATACTAAAATCGCATAGACTAAAGACAAATACATATTCAAATAATAATAACTAGTTGTCGTGTATTAATAGACAACAAACTTAATGAGTAAGCTAAGTATATTGATAGGTAGATAATAGTTGAGTGGAAAACGTGTCATA
This sequence comes from Petunia axillaris subsp. axillaris, assembly GCA_029990575.1. NCBI lineage: Eukaryota > Viridiplantae > Streptophyta > Magnoliopsida > Solanales > Solanaceae > Petunia > Petunia axillaris. The sequence goes on along the minus strand of JARKNS010000002.1, from coordinate 46,967,083 downwards.
TTTAAAGTAGTGCACTGTTCAAGCTTGTCATGTCCCGTCGGATTTAATGGAGTGGGAAAAGTCTCACCGGGAAATAGATTTAATCAGGACTGTTAGACCCCTCCCCCACCCCTATCCGTTTCACCTTCTTCTTCTTCTAAAATAGGACCATTCCAATTGTAAAATCTCAACTTTTTATAAGGCTTTTTCCTGCACAAAAATATCTTCTTCCCAAGATGCACTGCTAATCCGTCAAGCTCTAGACATCCTCATACGAAGAATTAATGAGGATAGGCAGCGCCAAGAGATGAACATTCGGCGCATTGCACGTATTCTTCGTGCAATGTGTCGTCGCGTCGGTATCAACCCCGACAACCTCATCACCCCCCCCCCAAAGTTCCCCTTAATTTTTATGTTTTTTTAAGTATGTTAAATATTTTAAGTTAGTTTAAGTATGTTCAATATTTTAAGTTAGTTTAAGTATATATATGCATTTTGATTTTTGTTAGTATTTTGTAAAGAGGTTTCTGATTAAAGAAATCTTTTTAATATGTAATTATTAAAAAATGTGAATGGAATTGGGGAATTTTGCTGCCAGCGTACTAATTTTGGTGTTGCTATTAAATTAATACTTGTTTCTACTTTGTTTTCATCGAAGTAGATGACTGGATCTGTTCAACATAATAATAGACCGAGTGAAATTGATAAACGACTTAACATGGAGACCAGGAAAAAATTATAACATGGACCTGATGAACTTGATAATAAACGAATTCAAGTTTATGAACAACTAACATAAAATCATGGAAAAGGGTTGGTGGTTTTTAAAATGTCTGTACTGAGATAGAAATTTCCGCGTATAAACTGATAACTCACGTCAAGTATACAAACAACCAAAATAAATATTCAATGTGGCATAACATAGTACGGTACACTTTCTAAAATTAATATTTCTATAAAAGTTGATGATCAACTATTTAGGATTGACAATCATCACTGCTAAACTTGATTTAATATGACTGAGACAACACATTTTTTAATAAAATAATTATAACATCATATTCAAATCCAAAATCATCCGGATTGTAGTTTGGGGTATAGGGTTAAGGTAGACCATTTAGGCATTTACAAACTAGTTTAACTGGAAGATATGCATCAACTTAGTTCGGTCTATTATACACTTATTGAAAAGCTGAGCGTTGAAGTTCTACCGTTCAGGATATTATCAAGCGTGTGTTTGGCATTTAGGGATTAATGTTTGGGGTTTAGGGTCTAGGGTCTACGCGCTTGGGGTTTGGGCTCTAGGGTATAAGTAGATCATTTTGGCTTGTGGGTATATTATCAACGATCCGAAATTACACTGTGTTTGATTGTCAACGTTGATCTGGTTGATAATATACGCTCATGATTTTGCTTAAAATAATATAAAATTCCTATGTTAAATACTAGTAAGGGGTAATTTTGTAATCTACGAACTAGGAAACCACTCGAGTGACAACTTTGTTGCATAATGTACCTTAATGATGGTAAATAGCATTGATAAGGACTACATTGGATAACAAACATAACATAATGTATACTAATGTTAAGGTTCTGAGAAAGCAAGACATCTTTCTCTAAGCATGGAAGAAGATCTTCTTGCTTGGGAATAAGATTATGATCATGTATCGCAAACAATGTGAGTGATACATGATCATAATCTTCTTCCCAAGCAATGTGATCTTCTTCCATGCTTAGAGAAAGATGTCTTGCTTTCTCAGAACCTTAACATTAGTATACATTATGTTATGTTTGTTATCCAATGTAGTCCTTAACAATGCTATTGACCATCATTAAGGTACATTATGCACAAAGTTGTCACGTGAGTGGTTTCCTAGTTCGTAGATTACAAAATTACCCCTTACAAGTGTTTAACATAGGAATTTTATATTATTTGAAGCAAAATCATGAGCGTATATTATCAACCGTAGCAACGTTGACAATCAAACACAGTGTAATTTCAAATCGTTGATAATATACCCACAAGCCAAAATGATCTACTTATACCCTAGAGCCCAAATCCCAAACCCTAAGCGCGTGGACCCTAGATCCTAAACCCCAAACATCACAATCCCTAAATGCCAAACACTCACGTGATAATATCCTGAACGGTAGAACTTCAATGCTCAGCTTTTCAATAAGTGTATAATAGACCGAACTAAGGTTGATGCGTATCTTCTAGTTAAACTAGTCTGTAAATGCCTAAATGGTCTACCTCGGGCTAGTTAATTTTGTTAATGTGATAGCAATTTTCTCTAGTAATTTACTAATTAAGTTATTTTATTGGTTTGATTACTGTTAACCATCATAATTTTTCATGTGTTTCTACAATTTATTCAATAGACTATAATTGGTAGACAATCAAAATTACAACAGACTTTAACACGGAGAATAACATTATCAATAGACCGCACCGGTGGATAATCAAAACACAACTGAAACTAATATTTCCAACTGAAGCAACATTACATTAGTAAAAGGTCTGGACCATTAAAACATATAAACAACAAAAACCAGACCATTTAAACATAAACAACAACAAAAAAAAAGACCACTAAAACATAAACAATAAGTAACAAACGACTAGTTCGGTTCATTGGGTGAACTTGGTGGGGATTCTTCAACAATATCTAGTGGTCCATCTGGTGAAGCTGGTGCATTTGGTGAATTTGGTGGGGATGCATCTGGTGAACCTGGTGGACTTGCATCTTCCTATATGACGTTTGCCTCTGGTGCTGGTGGTGCATGAATTGCATCTAAGTCTTGCGTTGATCGCTCTGACCTGATCATCTGTCGCCTGCGCCTCTGCTCATATTCTATTTTCAAGCCTCTTCAAATACTCCCACAGTTCGGTAACCTCTGATTGCAGAATGGATAACTCCCAGTAGATATCACGCTTCTTGGATGGTCCGACCATTTTGGAATGTTCTTTTCATAGTTTAAATTCAGAAAAATTTGTTTTGAAAATGGAGTGGAAAAAGCACACAATGTTGAGGGATTTATATAGAAATAATGTTGAAGAGTTGCAAAGGTTAGTGAAGAGACACAAATTAAATGCAATGGTGACTTCTTAATTAATGATTACAAAGCAAATTGACACCTTTAATCAAGTCTTATAGTTTCAAAAAAAAGGAAAAACGGCTCTGACTTGCCAGTACTTGCTTTGGGCAGTACATTACCAACTGCTCTGCCACACTTCACAACACTTATTATCTACCGCACAATCTACTTTGCATATTGGCTAAGATACGCGTCTATCAATATATGTCATCTATTTTTTGATTGGTTGAAATATTGTTTTGTCTTTAGTCTATGCACATTTGATCTATGCTCGAAAAGCTTCCAACTTAAACCAAAATATTTTTGATAGTACAAGTATAAATCCAGCAACTGTCTACTGTCGACCATGTAAAGTAGTTTATAGTTTTATTCCTAGTTGTCCAAAAAAATAGTATTGCCACTACAAATATTTATTTCTGTATCAATAATCGACCTAATTTAGTATGCATTCAACAACTATAGTTTACAATTTAATAAATTATTTAGTTATCAACGATCATTCATGTGCAAGATTATTTTAAACAGTAGCAAAATGTATTGTCAACTCTTTTAATAGCCGAACAGATTCAAATAAAATTTCTCATCTACAATTGTTTAACACTCAAACAAAATTTAAAAAATAGTCGTCAACTACAATTGTTTAACACTCAAACAAGATTTAAAAAATAATCGTCAACTACAATTGTTTAACACTCAAACAAGATTACAATAAATATATTATCATAAACATTTAAAGATTGACAAATCAAACTTTATTCTCATCTTTTTTAATACAGTCTTTGTCATGACTCTCTAATACACCCGACATAATTTCTTCGGGATCTTGACCAACTTCTCAATTCAAGTTCAATTCCGATTCGACATGTGATGCATCCTCCGCTTCATAAAACTGTTCCTCATCGTCCTTCCCATTTTTCATCAGCAGTTTATTATCACTCACATTGGTGGCATCAACTGCATTGGCATCGGCATCAGTTGCATTGGCATTGGCATTGGCATCGACATCAACTACCTTGGCATCAACTGCATTGGCATTGGTGGCACTGGCATCAACTGCATCGACACTGGCATTAACTTCTTTGACATTGTTGGCATTGACATCAACTGCATTGGCATTGGTGGTACTGACACTGGTGGCACTGACAGTAGCAACCACTTCATCAAATCTACACTTCTTTCTCAGGAATGTAGTTGTCTTTCCAGCGGTACTATGGTCCATTGCCTTCCTCTTCCTGTGCCTCATCAACTATGCAGAAGGATGGTACAAGCATTTGCATACTGTCCTCTTTGGTTGTTCCGCTAGCATCTTAGCAACATCAATCAATTTGTGCTCCATTGTTGTCAGCCTATCGAGCACCATATGCAAAAAAAGACTTGCAGCACTGACACCACCACTTGAAAGACTTGCACCTTCACCAAAAATTCCTGTACGATTTCTACCAACATCTTCATCGTATCTTCTTCACCATCTTCATCCATATCACCTTCACCAGTAGGATTAAGAGCAATGTTCTTGATTGCAGTGGCCCCCTCAAGTTCAGCCCTAAGGGCATCCACCGATCCATTCTTAACTTCATCTGCATAGGGCACATATGAATCCTCCCGCCTCGATCTCACTTCTTGATCAGTAGGGAATAGGTAAGGGTGCGCGGTCTGGATAGAAGTCAAGCAAATTAGTTTCTTAGTTTGAATAGAAATATTAAATGACATGAAAATAGTGCAACGTTACCTTAATTTTATTTTCTCTTTCAATAAATGGATCGAAGGATTTAGGCACCCTTTTACTATACCATTTAAGCATCTGAGGGCACGACATAGAAGACTGATCTGTCAGTGCATCTCTCCTTCCAATGGCAGGAAATGCTTCATTAACCCGGGCCTAAGATAAAAGATTTAATAGGACTACGAAAAATGAAAACTTCACAATCAACTAACTGTTGATTTATTGTAGACTTATCAAAAATGCCCAGGGGAAGCCAAAAAGAGCATATCCAGGCGGTTTTCCTTTCTCACTAAAGGTTTTATAATGCTTGGCCATGTCAAGCTTGGGCTTCAAATATTCAATTGTAAGCTCGAAGCACAACCTGCCCCATGGATACTTGGAGAAGAACTCCATATCATCAACCATACAAACTCATTTATTCTCAAGACTTTGAAGTATCCTTTGCCATCAACATCGTGTGGAGAAACCACAAAAGGCAAATCTTCAGTTGTTCCTCTTTGTCAAATCTTCTGCCAGTTTTCAACAACCTCCACAGCCTCGACGATGTCACTTTAACATTCGCCTCACTAGATGGTTTTCAAGTTACTTTTTCATAAAATTCCTCGCCTTTATCGTTGGGTTTTTTTTCACACACCAAACCAGTCATTAGAGCAAACTCCCTAAGCCCAAAACAAGCTGGCTCCCATCAACCAAGAACCAAACCTCCCGATGCTTTTTATCCTTTATTCTATGAAGAAGTAGGGAGTGGACCATCTGCCATTGAATTGCCAAAATTTGGACATTTCAAGGAACTTCCCAAATACAGTCTTCTTAAATTTCTTTTGTAATTTTAAGGTTTTCAACAACTTTTTAAATAAATACATTTTTTTAATGCTAGATCGAACAGATATCTTCGCCGGGAATGATGGAATTTCATCAAGCCAAGTTTTAAATCGATATCTTTGAATGTTGATTTCCTTGATGCATCGAGGAACTGATAAACGGTCCAACTCACACTCAGGTTCCCTTGCTTCATCCCCTTCTTGATCAGTTTCTTCATCAATTTCTTCTTCAATTGCTTCTTCTTCTTCACCACTTTCATCTTCTCCTGATTCCTCTCTATTTCCTTCATCATGAGCAGCAAAACTTTGTCCATCATCACCACCACCATCATCTATGCTTTCCTTACCTTTCCCTGCATCGGAGAGTTCATCCGCTTGAAAAGCGTCGATTTCAGCCAAAAGATCCTCAGTTTGGGGTTCCACTTGGGCCTCTTCCACCACAATATCTTTTGCAGAGTGATCCTTTACGGTCTTTTGAATCTGGGGTTCTTTTACACCAACTTCAGCATCCACTAAACAAGTTTCAACGAGTGGAGATCCATTATCATCTACTGCTGGATTATTAGCACTTACAGGAACTCCACCACTTGTGGGTTGATTGTCATCTGCTTCTAGATGTTTATCAAGTTCATCAACTTCAGTTTTATCTCCTCCATCACTTGGAGGTTGATTGTCACCTACTGCTGAATGTTTATCCAATTCAGGAACATCATTTTCAGGAATTTGTCTAACAGCGTCATCTTCTTCAGATTGCTTACTAGCCTCTTTCATTTTAGATTTACAGCTTCGAGCAGTCGTATTGATTTGATTCAGTCCTGCCATTACTTTATCTACATACAGAAGCAATCCACGCAAAGTAAACAACAATATAAAATAAAAAAGAGAAAAATTGGAAAGAACAATAAACAAAAAATTAAAATTTCTTCAAAAAACACCATTGACGTTTCTTCATATGTTCTAAGATTTGTATGAGAACCAGAACAAAAATGCAACGATATTAAGGTCGCTCACCTGCAGAAATCGGGATTTCTGGAAATTCTTCAACAACTACTTCAAATCTTCGAAACAATTGTTAAATAGCTGGATGAGAGACAAAAATCATTTAGGAGAACTTATGAAGGGACATGAAATCGGTTTGAAAAATTGGAGGAGGTGCGAGCAAAGAAGAACCCTTTTCTTATTGCCCGTTTTTTATTTTTAACCCGCTAAAATGACCCGGTTTTGTTAAGTTTATATACTTTTCTGTAATATGTACTTTTACCCACAAGTTTCTCTATTTCTAATCTAGCCCCCGACACCACTTAAGCATACTTAACATTTCCCCCCCCCCCCCCAAAATAAGTCAAAAAGAAAAAGAGGAGGTCATTTTGTTAAGTCAAGTTTTTTGGAGGTCTTTTAGTTAAATCTTCTCCAAAAACTCTTTCTTTGTCGTTATCTGCTATTTGTTTTTTTTGTTGTTATTATGGAGGAAAAAGCTAGAGAGGCCAACTATAACAATATGGCAATATTTATCTTGTATCTTTTAACCATTCAATGACTTAAAACCAGTGATAACAAGGCTACAACAGTTCTTTGCACGGCACGCTATACACAAGTGTATTATGCAAGTCTCTTATTGTTGTGGTACATGCAAGATTCACACTAGTAGAGTATCATATATGCCTATTTTCATAATTTGGCTTATAAATTAGGTTTGGGTGTGGGAATGTGGTTCTTAAGGCTTTACTTTATTTTCCAAATTAGTATACTTTATGTTCTGACTTGATATTTACTCACTTTATACAGGGATGAAGACATGATTTCCAACAAGGGGTTCAAAATTTTAAAAATAAAGTTTAGACTTGTGTCAAGGGGGTTCAAAAATCGATTTTACCTGATATACGCAGTATAATTTTCCGGCAAGGATGGCTCCACCCCTGACTTTACGTGTGTATATATATATATATATATATATATATATATATATATATATATATATATATATTGAAACGACCTCGGCCAGTCGCTTCGGGAGATAGAACTCCAATTTGCGTGACAATAATTTTAAAATCTTTCTAAGGTCCATTGGGACTTATCTGTAAAATTTGAGCTAAATCAGGCTTCGTTTGGTAGGCATCGGAAGAAGGTTTCAGTTTTTATTGTCGATAAATGTTAAAACGAGATTTTCGAGCTCAGTTTTGGCGAACGAGCTCCGATTCGAAATCCAAAAGCTCTGTTAGGTTTGAATGATTATTTGTGACTTTTGTGATTTTTCGAAAGTGAATTTCGAGGTTGTTCGGCTAGTTTCCGCTGAAATGCCGAAAGTTAAATAATTTGACCTTTTTCCATTTAAATTTGCATCTTGAGCTTCAGGAACCCGATTTGAGATCCGGCTTAGCGAGTATGCTACATATATTTTGTATAACTTGTATGCAAAAGTTGGAGTTATTTCAAATATCGTAGAGTACCGTTTTAATTTTCCTCGCGAAAAGAAAAGTAAAACAAAATAAAATAATAGAAAAAGGAAAAGACAAAAGAAAGAAAAGAAAAGAGAAAAAAATGAGGCGGTGGTCCTTAGCTTTAGACGAGCTAGTACTATACAGAAACAGAAGCATCAACAATACGAAACAGAGAAATGGAAACATAGGAAATATCAGAAAATTGGAAAAAGGAAAGGAAAAAGAGAAGGAAAAAATAGGATTTTCACCCCGAAACATTCAGGTAATGATCTTAATATATTATTTGAGTTTATTAAGTGTGTTTGAATATATTTTGACGGTAAAAATTGGGATATTACACATCGTTTTAATAAGTTCAACTGATAGTTTAAAGGGTCAATTGGACCCCGATAATGGAATTAATTATATATTCGTACTCAGTGAATTATAGGCAACAAATAAATATAATTTATTTAGGGTTTGGTTATGTGACCATAAACCCAGTACGTAGGCCTAACCTGCGTATTGCGTATGCGAATAGGGTATCAGGTTCCTAACCGGATTGCCCTGAGATGTAAGGAATAAAGCCTTTAGCCTAATTTGATATATTTTTCTGTTTACTGAATAGAGTGGGATCGTTTGGCAAGGAAACCAAAGGATAAAGCGGTTGTTGATTAGCCGTACTAACTTTTGGAAGAGGTAAGTGTTTATATCCATTTCTTTGGAGGCACCTGGCCTCGTGGATTTTCTACCACGTGTTCCTTACGTGTGTAGCTGCCGATAGACGTACTCATTACGCCTTAGATTTGGATTTACATTATATATTATATGTTATGTCCTGTTGTTGGTATTGCATTGAGGATCTGAGCATAGTAATTCGACTGTGAGATGGCATCTACTTCCCGACTGTCGATGAGAGTCCCACGCACGCAAAGGGTTATTATTGCATCACATTGCATTCATATGCATTATATGTCATTCATATGCATTACATTGCATATCATATTGGGTGCAGGAGTATTCCGCCCCAGGAGCAGGAGGATTCCGCTCCATTGTATCATATTGAGGGTAGGAAGATTCCGCCCTAGCAGCAGGAGTATTCCACTCTTATGTCAGATATTGAGTGCAGGAGTATTCCGCCTCAGCTTTACATTATATCGGATGCAGGAGTATTCCGCCCCAGGAGAGTGCAAGAATATTCCACCTCTGGTTTATATCATATTGGGTGCAGGAGTATTCCGCCCCAGGAGAGTGCAGGAGTATTCCGCCTCTGGTTTATATTATATCGGGTGCATGAGTATTCTGCCCCATGAGCAGGAGTATTCCGCTCCAGTTGGTTATCAGATTGGATTCCCCTCGAATGCAGGAGTATTCCGCTTCGAGATGGGATTACGGGCACATGTGACCCTTTGCATCATATTTTATTTCATTTTATCTCATTTTATTTCATTTCATTTCATACCATATTGTAGACTTGTGGTATATAACTACGGTTCTGCTTTTACGTGCATTGCTTATTTGCTTATATATTTCTAGCTCGTATTCTGGGTTGCGGGGATCGGGTTGCACGCCGCAACAGGATGAATATATGGATCGGGTTGCACGCTGCAACGGGATGTATTTTGATTGTTGATGGGTTCAGGATACCTATATGTTTTGGTTATCTTACATTCCTGGTTGTTGATGAGTTTGTCATCCCATACGTGTTTCTAGTTATTATCTGGCTCTGCCTTTTTATAATTTAAATAAGAGGAATTTTGTTTATCTGTTTCTCCTCCCTGGCTAGCTATCCTATTCTTTGAGGTGGCTAGTCTGCCCCACTTATTGAGTCCTTTTGACTCACCCTTGTTTGTTGTTTGTTCTTGTCTATTTATTTCGTTTCGGCAGGTTCGCTCCAGGATTGAGTTCGCCACGTTGTTCAGGAGTGAAGACGACTTCAGCTGTCAGGGTGAGCCAGCTTTTATTCCGGATGGCCACCAGTTTATTATTTATTATTTCAGCTGAATTTTGCTCCCTTCAGGAGGTATCTGTCTTCTTTTATACTCTTAGATGTCTAGTCTGGATAGCCCTAAACCTAGTATTTGGGTAGTCAGCTGTAATTTCTTTTTTTACAAGCTTAGAGGTATCATTATGTTTGTACTTTTTCTAAGTCTTGTTTTTATTTATAAATATAATTATATTTATTTTCATAATTTAATTGTTAAGGATTCGCCCGACGAGTCTAGGGAAGGATGTTGGGTGCCCGCACGGCCTAACCGAATTTCGGGTCGTATATATTAGACAATAATTTTTTAAGGGCAAACTTCATCATTTGATGCAGGATACCACCCGTTAAGGTGTCTCCGCCACAGTCTTATTGAATTGCTTTATGTTTTTCCAAGTTTGTATAGAGATAATAAGCAAGAAAGAATACATATAACATAATCTCTTTTTGGTTATGTAAGCTAGCAAACGCTCCTTCAGCTAGGGCCTGGGGGAATGTTAATGCAGCTGGTTCAGTTACCATCTGCGTCATTTTATTAACCCTCAATTTTGTTAGTATCTCAAAATCTGAAGCATATGAATGAAAAAGGTATGTTGCCTTGGATGATGTCCATCTTGATGGACAAGAGAGCCATGTAATGACTAAGGTAAATTTTTTAGCTACACCTTTTCTTTTTTTCTGCAATCTATGCCAGTAATGATTTTAATAATCGTGTCAAATTATGGCAAAATCTTGTTGATATTTCTCACTGTCACAATATTCCTTGACTCATGAGTAGTGATTTTAAAGAAATTCTTACTTCTAATGACAAATGGGGAGGAAGGAACTTTAATAATAATAGATCTAGTCATTTTTTGTGATTGCATTAATTAATGCTTGTAATCTTGAAGATCTAAGGTTTAAAGGTGCCAAATACACTTGGATTAATAAACATTTAGCACACGCCTTATTTTGGAACGCTTGGATTGTTGTTTTGTTACAGTAAGTGGCTTGAATTATATCCAAACTCTATTGTCTCCCCTCTCTCCAAAGTCTACTCGGATCATAGCCCCTTACTAATCCTCCTTAGACGAGAGAATGCCAACAATTTTATTTCCAAACCCTTTCGATTTAAAAAAATGTGGTGTAAAAAAGGAGTAGGAAAAAAATAGGATTTTCACCCCAAAATATCAGGTAATGATCTTAATATATTATTTGAGTTTATTACGTGTGTTTGAATATATTTTGACGGTAAAAATTGGGATATTAGACATCGTTTTAATAAGTTCAACTGATAGTTTAAAGGGTCAATTGGACCCCGATAATGGAATTAATTATATATTCGTACTCAGTGTGTTATGGGAAATATATAAATATAATTTATTTAGGGTTTGGTTATGTGACCATAAACCCTATACATTGGCCTGGCCTGCGAATTGCTATGCGAATAGGGTATCAGGTTCCTAACCAGATTGCCCTGAGATGTAAGGAATAAAGCCTTTAGCCTAATTTGATATATTTTTCTGTTTACTGAATAGAGTGGGATCGTTTGGCAAGGAAACCAAAGGATAAAGCGGTTGTTGATTAGCCGTACTAACTTTTGGAAGAGGTAAGTGTTTATATCCATTTCTTTGGAGGCACCTGGCCTCGTGGATTTTCTACCACGTGTTCCTTACGTGTGTAGCTGCCGATAGACGTACTCATTACGCCTTAGATTTGGATTTACATTATATATTATATGTTATGTCCTGTTGTTGGTATTGCATTGAGGATCTGAGCATAGTAATTCGACTGTGAGATGGCATCTACTTCCCGACTGTCGATGAGAGTCCCACGCACGCAAAGGGTTATTATTGCATCACATTGCATTCATATGCATTATATGTCATTCATATGCATTACATTGCATATCATATTGGGTGCAGGAGTATTCCGCCCCAGGAGCAGGAGGATTCCGCTCCATTGTATCATATTGAGGGTAAGATGATTCCGTCCTAGGAGCAGGAGTATTCCGCTCTTATGTCAGATATTGAGTGCATGAGTATTCCGCCTCAGCTTTACATTATATCGGGTGCAGGAGTATTCCGCTCCAGGAGAGTGCAGTAGTATTCTGCCTCTGGTTTATATCATATTGGGTGCAGGAGTATTCCGCCCCAGGAGAGTGCAGCAGTATTCTGCCTCTGGTTTATATTATATCGGGTGCAGGAGTATTCCGCCCCAGGAGCAGGAGTATTCCGCTCCAGTTGGTTATCAGATTGGATTCCCCTCGAATGCAGGAGTATTCTGCTTCGAGATGGGATTACGGGCACATGTGACCCTTTGCATCATATTTTATTTCATTTTATATCATTTTATTTCATTTCATTTCATTTCATACCATATTGTAGACTTGTGGTATATAACTACGGTTCTGCTTTTACGTGCATTGCTTATTTGCTTATATATTTCTAGCTCGTATTCTGGGTTGCGGGGGTCGGGTTGCACGCCGCAACAGGATGAATATATGGATCGGGTTGCACGCTGCAACGGGATGTATTTTGATTGTTGATGGGTTCAGGATACCTATATGTTTTGGTTATCTTACATTCCTGGTTGTTGATGAGTTTGTCATCCCATACGTGTTTCTAGTTATTATCTGGCTCTGCCTTTTTATAATTTAAATAAGAGGAATTTTGTTTATCTGTTTCTCCTCCCTGGCTAGTTATCCTATTCTTTGAGGTGGCTAGTCTGCCCCACTTATTGAGTCCTTTTGACTCACCCTTGTTTGTTGTTTGTTCTTGTCTATTTATTTCGTTTTGGCAGGTTCGCTCCAGGATTGAATTCGCCACGTTGTTCAGGAGTGAAGACGACTTCAGCTGTCAGGGTGAGCCAGCTTTTATTCCGGATGGCCACCAGTTTATTATTTATTATTTCAGCTGAATTTTGCTCCCTTCAGGAGGTATCTGTCTTCTTTTATACTCTTAGATGTCTAGTCTGGATAGCCCTAAACCTAGTATTTGGGTAGTCAGCTGTAATTTCTTTTTTTACAAGCTTAGAGGTATCATTATGTTTGTACTTTTTCTAAGTCTTGTTTTTATTTATAAATATAATTATATTTATTTTCATAATTTAATTGTTAAGGGTTCGCCCGACGGGTCTAGGGAAGGATGTTGGGTGCCCGCACGGCCTAACCGAATTTCGGGTCGTGTCAGTTGGTATCAGAGCCCGGTTTAGAGTCTATCCAGACTAAGACAGTGTCTAGTAGAGTCTCGCTGATGGGTACGTAGACGTCCGTACTTATCTACGAGGGGCTATGATGGCAGTTAGGAAGTTTCACTTCCTTCTTTTCTGATCGTGCGTCGGTCTAGGATTCAAAAGTATTTTCGTAAATTCCTTCGTGGTAATTGTGAAACCCTCGTGCAACAAATCAGCAAACGGTATGAGTTCAAGACGAAGCAGTCTGGCCTGGGGTTAGTACTGACGAAGCCCCGAGTGTTCTGATCGTGCTGACGATCTAGTTACAGAGGTCCCAGTTGTACGAGCTCGCGATAGGGAAGGGAGCAGGGCCTTATGGTTCCCTTGGTTCTCTACGATGCTTTTACGAGAATCTTGGCGACGCAGATACCGCAAGAATCTATTATTCGCTAGGCAGCTTATCAGTTTGCCGCATATGCAGATGTTCAGACTTAGAGAGTTCCTATTTCAGTTCTTAATATTGCCGCAGTAAAGTATGTTCCGGAAGCAGCATGTGTTGTGCCTCCAGTTGTTCTGGCTAGTTAGGTAACTGAGGTAATTATTGTGTCCGAGTGCTCAAAGAGGTTGCATTATTTTACGCGGTTGAACATCTCGATATTCCCAAGCAATGCATTAGATAATCTATGTGTAAGTTTTTTTTTTTTAAAATAAAATGATGTCAGTGTATCCTTCAAGCTCTTGATTATATCGAGCGATATGGTGTTGATTATTCTGCTTTCCGGTTTCAGTGTCCAACCTTGAATTTGTGGACCGCTCTCTTATTAGCTAACTTGGTTAGGTTTTTCTTCTAGATTCGTGGGAAAAATTCCTTTCGAGTAGCGAGCGAGATGAAAAGTGTTGCCAGTTTAGTAGATTAGACAGGGTAGCCTGTCAGTTAGTCTGTTGGTTTCAGAATATGATATTGAATTCTATAGAATGGCTGAATATGCATTAGAACTAGTCCATGAGCTTTTCGAGAGATTCAAAGATTTATTGATGACCTTTCTCCCTCCTTGAGATCCCAGATGGTTCGAGAAATTGAGGTTGGGAATTCATTTGATGTCATTGTTGATATTGCTCAAAGGTATTAGGCATACCATAAGTTAGAGGGGGAAGAGTTAGAGCGGGAGAGCAAAAAATTCCGTGGCCCTAGTGGGCAACCGTGGTACCTATTTGGAGGTAAGAGTTCTGATTATTTTGGGAGGTCGCCTTTCAGGTTATCTCAGCTTGTGTTAAGTGATTCTTAGAGTGCGCCAGTAGTTCGTCAATATCAGAACCAATTTTTCTCTTTATAGCTATCAACAATATGTCCAGCTTCTATTTTCACTGAAAAAGGTGTTATCATTGTCGTGAGTCTGGTTATCCTTTGAGGAGTTTTCCCTTAATTCAGCAAGTAGACAGCCGCCATTCTTCTTGCCCACATGCACCTGCCCAGTCGCAAGGGATTTTTTTTAGATCTCAATAAGCAAAAGAAATGCCACGATCTAGTAGAGGTCGAGAGTGTGGTGGCAGTGGGTTTTTTCAGAAGATGATTATCAGGGTAGTGTCTCAGCTCAGCTGCAGAGGCAGTTCTATGAACTGCCAGTCTGGCAGGATGCTGAGGTATCCGATTTAGTACACCCATGTATTTTTTCTTCCATTATATGTGAGTAAAATTCGATTCTTCCGATCGGTTTGGACTTCGTTTATCTTTCCATGTTACCATGGCTTCCTTGGATATTGTTTCTATTAAGAATCAGTTGCAGTAGAGGGGCGAGCTTCTGGTATGATTTAGTCCTGGTATTTGTGAAACCCTACTAATTTATCTGGCCTAAATATGAGAGATTTGACAGTGAGTGTCGCTATTGTTTGCCTGGCATCTTGTCGTGCCACCTTCTATTATTATATTAAATTAGTTTACCTCTTTTTTCGGAATTCCGTGTTGGTTGGATTATAGGATTTTAGTTCATCACCATAAGGAAGTGTCATGGTTTCTTCCGGTGTAAAGTGATTAGTAAGTAAAATTTGATCTACGTATCCCCTGTTGGTTCAAAACGCTAGTAATGTCATGTTATCCCATAAGCTTATCTGGGTTATAAAATGGTTTTCTGGTAAATTGCCAGAGTTTCCTTCTTATTAGGAGGTTAAATTGGCATGGATGTTGTTCCATAGAGCTTATTTAATATCTATTTCTTCAATTGCGATTCTTTGGCTAACTTGACTCGTAAGTAGTCTAGCTCAAGTAACCAAGTAAATAAGAAAATGAGCTTCCTAAAGCTCTAATTATTTCTATCCTCACTCCGTTGCCATCTCTTCTTTGTTCGGCACTGGTGAGCTTAGGCGGCCAGTAGCCTCTTGTGATGTTCCCTGTGTTGAGCCAGAGTGCGTGTCAAAGTAGCCGGGTAAGCAAATTGTTATTTTTCAAGGCTACTAAGGGAAATGAGAGGCGTCATTTGACCTTTGATTTGATCCATTAGGTGGTGGTGCTTATAGAAAATGTATGGAGTTGTGACTCGAGAGTTGCAGCTGTTTGGAAACTCGAGAGAGTAATTTGGTAGCTCAGGCCTGAGCCGCGCTCTCTATTTAGCTAAGTCTTCCTTAATCCAGCAAGTTGTGCGAGGATGACTATTTTTATTCAACTTAGCTGTATGAGCTGAAGCTCTAAGTGGAGGAGTCTTCCTCCAATAATAAATATAAATGTATAATCTCCAAGGCGTTGTGAGAGCGTAAGCTAATTCTTAGTTTCATTAACTTATTCTATATCGAAAAGTATATCGAGGAGGCGATTCATCATCGAAATTATATTAATCCATCCAGATCCTCGTATATCTTTGTTCCAACAATGTAAGACTCTCCTCTCATGATCAAGAAAGGGTGAGCTTAGTCAGAAATAGTGTTATGATATTATCCAGATATATTTTATTCCAAGAGTTCGATATGCGTGTTATAATTCTGATCCTGTAATAAGAAGATAATGCCCGTGGAGAAGTTTATGAAGGTCGTGCAAGTTCTTTTGTGATCTGTGTGAATGTTGCTTTAGATGGAAGCTCGTTCGAGGACGAACGAGAGTCTAAGTGGAGGAGAATGAAACGACCTCGGCCAGTTGTTTCGGGAGATAGAACTCCGATTTACGTGCCAATAATTTAAAATCTTCGTAAGGTCTACTGGGACTTATCTGTAAAATTTGAGCTAAATCAGACTTCGTTTGGTAGGCATCGGAGGAAGGTTTCAGTTTTTATTGTCGATAAATATTAAAAAGAGATTTTCGAGCTCGGTTTTGGAGAACGAGCTCCGATTCGAAATCCAAAAGCGCCGTTAGGTTCGTATAATTATTTAGGACTTTTGTGATTTTTCGAAAGTAAATTTCGAGGTTGTTCGGCTAGTTTCCGCTAAAATGCCGAAAGTTAAATAATTTGACCTTTTTGAATTTAAATTCGCATCTTGAGTTTCAGGAACTCGATTTGAGATCCGCCTTAGCGAGTATGCTACATATATTTTATATAACTTGTATGCAAAAGTTGGAGTTATTTCAAATATCGTAGGGTACCGTTTTAATTTTCGTCGCGAAAAGAAAAGTAAAAGAAAATAAAATAATAGAAAAAGGAAAAGACAAAAGAAAGAAAAGAAAAGAGAAAGAAATGAGGCGGTGGTCCTTACTAAGGACGAGCTAGTACTATACAGAAACAGAAGCATCAACAATACGAAACAGAGAAATGGAAACATAGGAAATATTAGAAAATTGGAAAAAGGAAAGGAAAAGGAGTAGGAAAAAAATAGGATTTTCACCCCAAAATATCAGGTAATGATCTTAATATATTATTTGAGTTTATTACGTGTGTTTGAATATATTTTGACGGTAAAAATTGGGATATTAGACATCGTTTTAATAAGTTCAACTGATAGTTTAAAGGGTCAATTGGACCCCGATAATGGAATTAATTATATATTCGTACTCAGTGTGTTATGGGAAATATATAAATATAATTTATTTAGGGTTTGGTTATGTGACCATAAACCCTATACATTGGCCTGGCCTGCGAATTGCTATGCGAATAGGGTATCAGGTTCCTAACCAGATTGCCCTGAGATGTAAGGAATAAAGCCTTTAGCCTAATTTGATATATTTTTCTGTTTACTGAATAGAGTGGGATCGTTTGGCAAGGAAACCAAAGGATAAAGCGGTTGTTGATTAGCCGTACTAACTTTTGGAAGAGGTAAGTGTTTATATCCATTTCTTTGGAGGCACCTGGCCTCGTGGATTTTCTACCACGTGTTCCTTACGTGTGTAGCTGCCGATAGACGTACTCATTACGCCTTAGATTTGGATTTACATTATATATTATATGTTATGTCCTGTTGTTGGTATTGCATTGAGGATCTGAGCATAGTAATTCGACTGTGAGATGGCATCTACTTCCCGACTGTCGATGAGAGTCCCACGCACGCAAAGGGTTATTATTGCATCACATTGCATTCATATGCATTATATGTCATTCATATGCATTACATTGCATATCATATTGGGTGCAGGAGTATTCCGCCCCAGGAGCAGGAGGATTCCGCTCCATTGTATCATATTGAGGGTAGGAAGATTCCGCCCTAGCAGCAGGAGTATTCCACTCTTATGTCAGATATTGAGTGCAGGAGTATTCCGCCTCAGCTTTACATTATATCGGATGCAGGAGTATTCCGCCCCAGGAGAGTGCAAGAATATTCCACCTCTGGTTTATATCATATTGGGTGCAGGAGTATTCCGCCCCAGGAGAGTGCAGGAGTATTCCGCCTCTGGTTTATATTATATCGGGTGCATGAGTATTCTGCCCCATGAGCAGGAGTATTCCGCTCCAGTTGGTTATCAGATTGGATTCCCCTCGAATGCAGGAGTATTCCGCTTCGAGATGGGATTACGGGCACATGTGACCCTTTGCATCATATTTTATTTCATTTTATCTCATTTTATTTCATTTCATTTCATACCATATTGTAGACTTGTGGTATATAACTACGGTTCTGCTTTTACGTGCATTGCTTATTTGCTTATATATTTCTAGCTCGTATTCTGGGTTGCGGGGATCGGGTTGCACGCCGCAACAGGATGAATATATGGATCGGGTTGCACGCTGCAACGGGATGTATTTTGATTGTTGATGGGTTCAGGATACCTATATGTTTTGGTTATCTTACATTCCTGGTTGTTGATGAGTTTGTCATCCCATACGTGTTTCTAGTTATTATCTGGCTCTGCCTTTTTATAATTTAAATAAGAGGAATTTTGTTTATCTGTTTCTCCTCCCTGGCTAGCTATCCTATTCTTTGAGGTGGCTAGTCTGCCCCACTTATTGAGTCCTTTTGACTCACCCTTGTTTGTTGTTTGTTCTTGTCTATTTATTTCGTTTCGGCAGGTTCGCTCCAGGATTGAGTTCGCCACGTTGTTCAGGAGTGAAGACGACTTCAGCTGTCAGGGTGAGCCAGCTTTTATTCCGGATGGCCACCAGTTTATTATTTATTATTTCAGCTGAATTTTGCTCCCTTCAGGAGGTATCTGTCTTCTTTTATACTCTTAGATGTCTAGTCTGGATAGCCCTAAACCTAGTATTTGGGTAGTCAGCTGTAATTTCTTTTTTTACAAGCTTAGAGGTATCATTATGTTTGTACTTTTTCTAAGTCTTGTTTTTATTTATAAATATAATTATATTTATTTTCATAATTTAATTGTTAAGGGTTCGCCCGACGGGTCTAGGGAAGGATGTTGGGTGCCCGCACGGCCTAACCGAATTTCGGGTCGTATATATTAGACAATAATTTTTTAAGGGCAAACTTCATCATTTGATGCAGGATACCACCCGTTAAGGTGTCTCCGCCACAGTCTTATTGAATTGCTTTATGTTTTTCCAAGTTTGTATAGAGATAATAAGCAAGAAAGAATACATATAACATAATCTCTTTTTGGTTATGTAAGCTAGCAAACGCTCCTTCAGCTAGGGCCTGGGGGAATGTTAATGCAGCTGGTTCAGTTACCATCTGCGTCATTTTATTAACCCTCAATTTTGTTAGTATCTCAAAATCTGAAGCATATGAATGAAAAAGGTATGTTGCCTTGGATGATGTCCATCTTGATGGACAAGAGATCCATGTAATGGCTAAGGTAAATTTTTTAGCTACACCTTTTCTTTTTTTCTGCAATCTATGCCAGTAATGATTTTAATAATCGTGTCAAATTATGGCAAAATCTTGTTGATATTTCTCACTGTCACAATATTCCTTGACTCATGAGTAGTGATTTTAAAGAAATTCTTACTTCTAATGACAAATGGGGAGGAAGGAACTTTAATAATAATAGATCTAGTCATTTTTTGTGATTGCATTAATTAATGCTTGTAATCTTGAAGATCTAAGGTTTAAAGGTGCCAAATACACTTGGATTAATAAACATTTAGCACACGCCTTATTTTGGAACGCTTGGATTGTTGTTTTGTTACAGTAAGTGGCTTGAATTATATCCAAACTCTATTGTCTCCCCTCTCTCCAAAGTCTACTCGGATCATAGCCCCTTACTAATCCTCCTTAGACGAGAGAATGCCAACAATTTTATTTCCAAACCCTTTCGATTTAAAAAAATGTGGTGTAATTATCCTGACCTGATAAATTTTGTGAGATATGCCTGTCATAATACCCCCAACTCTTTCTGATGCTAGTTAGACATTTAAGGATAAAGAACACTTTTTGACAACATATTTGACCAGGAGAAAAAGATCTCAGCAAGACTTACTGGCATCCAAAAATCAATCCGTTACTCGACGAGTCTTTTCTTCAAAATCTTGAGAAAAATATTCAAATGGAATCAATGATATTTTATGAAGTATAACAAATTGAAAAATGAAGTCTAGAATAAACTGACTTTGTGATGGATATGCTAATACAATTTTTTTTCATATAGTTACTTTGAATCATCGCAGAGTCAATAAAGTTGTTTCTTTTAAAGATGAATTTGAAAATCATATCTTTGACCAAAATAAAAATGAAGAACACGCCCTTCATTATTTTGAAAACCTTTTCACAACTAGTCACATAATTACTCATATAGATTATGTTACTACTTCGTTAGCCACTCTCTCCAATATTAAAAGAGATATTCTTGGCAAACCTCTTCAAAATCTGGAAGTTATTCAAACTATGAAATAATTTAAACATATTAAATCTCCTGATCCTGACGGTTTACAACCCTTTTTTTCACTAAATATTGGAATATTATTGGTTCCACTATTTTGTCTCAATGCCATGACATTTTTCCAGTAGTAAAGACCCTTTCGATCTTAATAAAACCTAGTTTTGCTAAATTTCTAAGTTTGATAATGCAAATAGTGTTAAAATATTCCTCCTATTGGTTTGTGCAACACTCTATAAACTTGTCGCCAAAATAGTTGTTAACATTATAAAACCTTTTCTAGATAACATATTAACATTATTAGTCCCAACCAATCTAGTATTATCCAACAAAGGAGGACTAGTATAGTGTCATTATCATCGAGGAAACTATGAAGCTTTTTCAAAAGAAGAAAGGTAACATTGTTTATATGGCCCTTAAACTTGATTTGGAAAAATTCTTTGATAGGCCTTTTATTCGCAAATGTCATCATTGCATAGATTTTTGTACTAATATCATTTATCTTATTATGTCTTGGATTAGCACCTCTACTATTTTTATTCTTGTTAGTGGAAATAAAACTAAATTTTTCAGTCTGAGTCATGGTGCTAGGCAGGGGGAGAACCTCTTTCCTCTTATCTTTTTATCATTTGCTTCGAAATTCTTTCTAGAGATAACTAAGCAAGTTGAGCCAGGTAATTGGAATCCCATTAAGATTTCTATGAATGGCCCCCCTTTATCCCATCTATTTTTTGTTGATGACTTAACAATACTTTCTCATACTACCACAAAAATTGTGATGCTATTAAAGCCACGCTGCATAATTTTTGTAACTTTCAGGTGAATATATAAATTTGACCAAGTCACGAGTAATCTTGGCAAGAAACACTCATTGGACTTTAAAAAATATCTTGGCTTCCCCATCCTAACCAATATGTACAAATCTTCTAACTTCGAAATCATCATTGACAAAATGAATATGAGGCTTACTAGCTGAAAAATTAAGTGCCTTAATATGTCGAGGAGAGTCACTCTTGCCAACTCTACTCTTAATAGCATTTCAAACCATGTCATGCAAATTTACAAATTACCAAGAAAAACTATAACCAAATAGATAAAATCTAGATATGATTTTAAATGGGTTCGGTTACTGATAGAAAGAGAATCTATCCTATCAATTAAAATAATGTTACCACTCTTAAATCATGTGGTGGCCTGGGGGTTGTAGATGCTGAACCCAAAAATATTTGCTGTATTGGGTAAAAATCGACCTACGGCGATTTGCCCCGGTCATGTAAATCCCAACGACCGAACACGTTGCGACTAAGCAACCGCCGAAGCGGTTGAGCGAGTCGCCGAAGCCTTGGAGCCGAAGATGCGTCACCGAAGGCGAGCCATGAGCTGAGCTTCGGTAACCATCGCCTCGGTCAAGCAACGGGGCCAATCCACCGTGGTCGCAAACTCCCACCTCGGTGGACCCTCCTCGGTTCGCCCGGCTTTGCAGCCCACTACTTCACCCCACTAACTCAGCCACTACACCTCAAGATCGTGGGACAACATGGCAATAGATAGTGGAGATCATGGGCAGAGGCTCATATCTATAAATAGCAGTTCATTTCATGTAATAGGCATTCAGAAATATATACCGAAACTCTGCCCAAATTTGTATTGAACATCTATATATTGAAAGCAAGTTACTTTTACGCATTCGTCATCTATTTTGTGCATCGTTTATTGCTTTGATACAAAGATTTGCTTATATTCGAATCCGAATTCGATTTGTGTACCTAAAAACGATTTAGGCCCATACAAATTGGCGCCGTCTGTGGGGATATAAGCAATAACGCTTTGTTCCAAAGTTCAAAATCCGTTTTTCATCAAGAAATTTGTGACCCAACGTCATGGCTGATAACAACAGTGGTGGTAGCGGTGATCGGGTTGACGTTCCGACGAACCAACAATCCTTCACCCCAATGACAACAGAAGAATTTCAAATGTATGTCGTCACCACACTAAAAGCTCTCCAAAGTAAGCAGGATGAGCAGACGAGTATCAACGCCGAGTTTCGTGCTTCGTTGGAAGCGAAAAACAGCGCCGCCCCAAACGGCACCCAGCCTTCGGCTCCTGGTGGAGGCACCCCGCCTTTCGTTCCTCAGGGCGCGACAACAGGGGGACCTCACAATGGAGCCACGTCTGGGGGCTCGGGGAATAACCCAACGGCATCGCCACACTTCGGGACGTTTCCCACCACGGCTGAAACAACGTCCTCGGTTGACGTTGAAAGAATGAGTCGAGAGATCGAAGCGCGTATCGAGGCACGCGTGGAAAAGCGTCTTGAAGGCGTACCAGGGATAAGCAAAGAGGAAGATGACCTCGACATCGAGCAGTATAGGGAGCAGCCCTACAAGCCCGAGGCTGCCCCAGCTCCAACACCTGTGGGTTTCAAACTCACTTTCCTTAAAAAATATGATGGGACAACTGATCCCAAGGAACACATTAGGGAATACATGTCCATGGTAAAGAGCAACGAATTGACATCTACACAGCTCGAGTCGATGTTCTTAAAGAAGTTTGGAAGTTCTTTAGAAAAAGGGGCTCTTCGGTGGTATTTGTGCTTACCAGCGGGGTCAATCTCCTCGTTTAAAGAGCTATCCAGCGCCTTTGTCAAAGCTCATACCGGCGCGCAAAAGATCCTCCAGAGGAAGGAGGATATATGTGAAGTGAAGCAGCGCTCCGGTGAGCCACTTAAAGAGTTCCTCGAGCGATTCCATGCCGAGCGCATGGAGTTGCCTCGAATGGATGATACCTTGGCTATCATGGCCTTCGAAAAAGGTATCAATAGTCGCAACTCAGGCGCTGCAGCTGAATTGCGCAAAGAGTTGCAACAGTATCAGGTCCTGACGTGGGAGGATCTACATAGAAGAGCTTACTCCAAAATCAGACTTGAGGAGGCGGAGTTCAAGAACCGAAGTTATCAAAACCGAGTTGATACTTCAAATCGCGCCGAGGCGCTGCGAAATAATTCGAAGGGAAGGTATGAGCCTTACACTTCGCCGAGGCAACATGTTAGCCAGAGGTTGGGCAACAACCTCGGCAATTCATACCCAACATCTCATATAAGCCAAAGGCTTGGAGGGAAGGTTCAAACCAATGTGAACCAAAGGAACCCCTCGAGCTCCGCTTCGGTCCCAAGAAAGGATCTTCCTCGGATCCAAGATTATAATTTCAACATATCGACCTCGGAGCTGGTCGACGTCGTAAAGGGGACAGCTGGGGTAAGAGTCCCCAAAGATATGAGAACCCCGGCGGACAAAAGGGACCAAAATCTGCATTGTGAATTTCATGCGGATTATGGCCACAGAACCGAGGACTGCAAGGCCCTGCGCCTCGAGGTGGCTCACCTACTGAAGAAAGGAGTCTTAGTAGAATTCCTCACTGATAAGGGAAAAGACAACTTCTCTAAGAACCGAGGTGACGGGCAACCACCTCGGGCTCCACCCCCTGAAAGAGTAGTCAATGTCATCACTGGGGGGTCCGAAGTGAACGGCGTGAACTTCGCCGCTGCCAAAAAGTTCGCTAAGCTCTCCATCACCATGGAGAAAAGGACTCGAGTTGGAGGCTCGGGCAAAGAAATTGTTTTCGATGACGATGATTGTGATGGGATGATGTTCCCCCACCACGACGCACTAGTCGTCATGCTGAGGATCAATGACTCCGATATCAAAAGAGTCTTGATCGACCCCGGTAGCTCTGTTAACATAATTAGCTACGGGGCCGTTAAGAAGATGTGGTTGAAGGGTGAAGTTGTTCCAAAGTCAACAGTGTTAGCTGGCTTCAACAACTCCACGGAGAAGACCTTGGGTGAGATCACCCTCAAAACATTCGCCGAGGGGGTTACCAAGGAGACACTGTTTCAAGTTATGCCCGAGGATCTAGCCTACAATGTGATCCTCGGAAGGCCATGGATCCACTCCATGGAAGCTGTTCCCTCCACTTTACATCAAGTGATCAAGTTCCCAACGCCTTGGGGGGGGGGTTAGATCGATCAAAGGGGAGCAGCGAGTAGCAAGAGAATGCTATTCAGTTGCACTTAAAAGTGGAGTCGCCCCGATTGGGCCAAAACAATAGCAACTACAGGGTTCGGGGTCAAGCGGGGAGGACGCCCGAGGAGAAGATGAAAAGCTCCCAGCTTGCGTTCAAGAGCCTCGGAAGCAAAAGGCCGAGGACTCAACTATTGAAGAGTTGGAGTCTTTCACTCTATCTAAAGATTTCCCCGATATGAAGATATTTGTCGGCTCGGAGTTGGACACGGAGTCGAAAAAAGCGATAATACAAGTTTTGAAGTCCAACCACGATTGTTTTGCTTGGTCGCACTCAGACATGACGGGTATCGATCCGGAGATCATGACCCACAAGCTGACTGTAGATCCAAAATTTACCCCGGTGAAACAGAAGAAAAGGCCTCACGCCGGGGTCAAGAAGAAGGCAATCGAAGACGAAACCACGAAACTACAAGAAAATGGTTTCATCAGAGAAGTGAAGTACCCTGAGTGGTTGGCCAATGTCGTGGTAGTACCAAAGAAAAATGGCAAGTGGAGAATGTTCGTGGATTACACTGACCTGAACAAAGCTTGCCCCAAAGATTCATATCCACTACCACAAATTGACAGGTTAATAGACTCCACGACTGGACATAAACTATTAACTTTTCTAGATGCATACTCGGGGTACAACCAAATTCTCATGGACCCGAAGGATGAAGAGAAAACCTCGTTCATCACAGACCGAGGCACCTTCTGTTACAAAGTGATGCCCTTCGGTCTAAAGAACGCCGGGGCGACATACCAAAGGTTGGTGTGTCGCATGTTTAAAGAGTACATCGGGAAGTCTATGGAGGTCTACATAGACGACATGCTCATCAAATCGGTCCAAATCGAGGACCATTTGAATCATCTGAGGGAAGCTTTTGCTGTACTGAGACAATATGGTATGAAATTGAATCCTGAGAAGTGCGCCTTCGGCGTAGGATCTGGGAAATTCTTGGGCTTTATTGTCTCCGAGCGTGGAATCGAAGCTAACCCAGATAAAATCAGAGCCATTGAAGAAATCCCCGAAGAGTTAACCGGGGTAAAGGAGGTTCAACGCTTAACTGGCCGAGTCGCTGCCTTGAG
This sequence comes from Petunia axillaris subsp. axillaris, assembly GCA_029990575.1. Classification (NCBI taxonomy): domain Eukaryota; kingdom Viridiplantae; phylum Streptophyta; class Magnoliopsida; order Solanales; family Solanaceae; genus Petunia; species Petunia axillaris. The sequence continues at coordinate 46,941,574 of JARKNS010000002.1, read as the reverse complement.
TCGATTCATCTCAAGATCCTCGGAGCGATGCCACAATTTCTTCTCCGTTCTGAGGAAGAACAATCACTTCGAATGGACACCGGAGTGTAAACAGGCGTTGAAAGATCTGAAACAATACTTGGCTAACGCGCCTCTGCTCGCCAAGCCGAAGGAAGGAGAGACATTGCTGGTATATTTAGCAGTGTCCGAGGTATCAGTCAGTGCGGTGCTGGTTCGAGAGGAAGACGGCAAACAACAGCCCATCTATTATGTAAGCAAGACACTCCTCGATGCTGAAACCAGGTATCCACACTTGGAAAAATTAGCTCTTGCCTTACTAATTACTGCTCCAAAACTGCGCCCCTACTTTCAATGCCATCCAATAGCAGTAGTTTCAACTTTCCCCTTGAGAAACATATTGCATAAGCCAGAATTGTCGGGGAGATTGTCTAAATGGGCGGTTGAGTTAAGTGAATATGACATCACTTATCAACCCCGAACAGCCATTAAATCCCAAGTCTTGGCGGATTTCGTGGCTGATTTTAGCATTGGAATTTTGCCCGAGGCGGAAAAAGAGAACTCGATGACGAAGGGGCACCTTTCGGGATTGTGGGTGCTGCATACCGATGGGGCAACAAATTCAAAAGGTTCGGGGCTAGGCATTGTATTGAGGGCGCCCACCAGGGAGAAAATCAGGCACTCGGTTCAGTTAAAAAAAGTAACCAACAACGAAGCAGAGTATGAAGCAGCTCTAGCGGGCTTAGAGCTAGCTAAGGACATGGGAGTTGAAAGAATTGAACTAAGGTGCGATTCACAATTGGTGGTCAACCAAGTCCTGGGTGATTATACGGCTCGAGAGCCCAGAATGCAGCTATACTTGGATCGAGCACAAAGGATTTTATCACAATTCCAAGAATGGCAGATTAAGCAAATACCTCGAGAGGAGAACACCGAGGTCGATGCCTTGGCAAACCTAGGTTCGGCAATCGATGAAGCCCACTCGGGGACTGACTCGGTTGTTTGGTTGCTATCAGCTCAAATGAGGGAGATGAAACTACAAGTTAACTCCGTGGATAACCGTTGGGATTGGCGAAGCAAATTCATCTCCTATTTTGACTCGGGGACTGTCCCCCAAAATAAAAAAGAAGCAAGGAAGCTGCGAACTCAGGCGGCTTCGTATCACTTAATCGAGGGCAATCTGTACAAACGACTGTATTGCGGCCCAATGGCCAAATGTTTGGGCCCCGACGAGGCTAGGTATGTGATGGCCGAAGTGCACGAAGGTGAGTGCGGCAACCATTCGGGGGGAAATTCCTTGGTGCGTAAATTGCTAAGAGCTGGATATTATTGGCCCACAATAAGTGCCGATGTGAAAGCCTTCGTGCAAAAATGCGATAAATGCCAACGCCACGGACCGATGATTCACCAACAGGCCGAGCCTCTTCATTCGGTGGTGTCACCGTGGCCCTTCATGAAATGGGGAATGGATGTCGTGGGACCATTGCCCAAAGGAAAAGGTGGTGTTCGGTTCATCCTAGTGTTGACCGATTACTTTACAAAATGGGTGGAAGCGGCAGCTCTCACCGAAGTGAAGCAGAAGCAAGTAATCGACTTCATTAGAAAGAACATCATCTATAGGTTCGGCGTCCCAAAAGAGATCGCTTGTGACAATGGCAAGCAATTCGTGGGGGCTGCTATCACTGACTTTTTTAAACAGTGGGGAATCAAAAGGATAGCCTCGACTCCGTACCACCCAAGTGCTAATGGCCAAGCTGAGTCTTCAAACAGGATCATAATTGAAAATTTGAAGAAACGACTTGATGAGAAGAAAGGCCCTTGGCCCGAGGAGTTGCATGGAGTGTTATGGGCCATGCGTACAACGGAGAAGAACAGCACCGGTGAGACCCCTTTTTCATTAGCCTATGGCATGGATTCTCTCATCCCGGTAGAAGTGGGTGAGCCAAGCCTTCGGTATGCTCATACAACCGAAGACGCCAACCAAGAGGCGATGCGCATTGAGCTAGATTTGCTCGAAGAAAAGAGGGAATTAGCTTTGGTTCGGCTTGCTGCCCAAAAAAGACAGATCGAAGCTTACCTCAATAGGAAAGCTAAATTCAGGGACTTCAAGGTGGGAGATTACGTGTTGAAAACTGTGAATCAATCAACGAAGGAGGACAACGGGGGAAAACTCATTGCAAATTGGGAAGGACCTTACAGGGTCAAAGCAATCGTTGGAAAAGGCTCTTACCAAATTGAATCTCTGCAAGGCAAACCCGAACCTCTGAATTGGAATGTCTCCCACCTAAAGCGATATTACTTTTAGCCGAGGTAAATATATTTCGATTCTTATTTAATTTAAACAGCCCCGATCCGAACAGCGCTCCCATGGCATTGAAAAACAATGTACTAACTTACTCTTCGTTCCATCTTCTGCTTAACCTTTTCAGGAAGCGAACCGAACCGACTACAGTGCTCGGATCTTCATCAAGATTCACAACCGAACACTGGGGGGGAGTGAGAAGTGGTTGATAGCGGGGTCGACATCGAGCCTCCCAACCGAAGCTTATCTATCCAAGAACTGGGGACTGATGCCCGAGGATTAGATTTAATGCATTGTACTTAGCCCGATAGCGGCATTTTCGTATTTTCATGAAAGGTTTTTTACCTTTTTCACCCAAGGTCCGCTTCGACTTGGTTCTTTGTACATAGCCTTTGGCTCGTTGACATCAATAAAATGCCATCGCTTACACTCATCTTAACTTCGCTTACCTTCATTTTATCTGTATGAGTTTTGCATTTTAAAGCCGCGCAATGCATCGACTCGAGGGCGAGACGTCGTCCAAAGTTCGCATCGGTCAAAATCTGCTCAAGTCTTGCAAGCAAGCATTTAAACTTTATATCAAGGTGTTCGGTATATGCAAAGAACCATCACACGAAGTAAAGATGCAAAAACTTTCATTAAAGGCCCGAAGGCTAAACATTTAGATACAAAAACGACCCGAAGGTCGAAAAAGTCCTAACTTAAGAGCCCGAAGGCTTACAAAAGAAATGCTATAAGCGATTTATGCGATTTATGCCTCGGGAGAATCACCTCCATCCTCGAAGCCCCCTTCGGCATCTTCTTCCTCCTCTTCCTCCTCACCGCCGCTCGAGGCCTCACTTGAAGGAAGTTCATCGATGATAGCTTGAGCTTCGGCCGCCTTTACCTCGGCTTTGGCAATCTCTTCATCCAGATCAATCTCCCCGGCGCGACATCGCTTGAGCAGCCTTAGCCGAGACTTGATAATGGCCCATCGCTTATCCAGTTTGGCCCTTTTCACCTTAAGCGCAGCCCTATCTTTTCGATCGGCAATTTCATCCTTCAGGGCCGCAATCTGGGCATCCTTAGCTGAAAGCTTGAGAGCTTCGCCCTCAAGCTTCTTGATATGAAGCAAGTGATCTTTCAGCTGCTCCTGGTGCTTCTTAGCCAAATTCACAGCCTCGTTTTTGGTTCGCGACAACTCACCATCCAACCTCGCAACTTCTTCAGCCAACTTCGAGCGTTCAGCTTGAAAATCGTCACTCAGGACCTTGATCTTGGCCTCGGAATTCGCCTCAGCTTCGCGTAGATCAGCCTGAGACTTGGCTAAATTAGCTTTCAGCGAAGCAATTTGGGCTTTGAATTTGTCCCTTTGCTGATCCCATAGGCGAGATACGCGCCGAACCTCGGCAGTCCTCGAGGACTCGACTTCGATCGCCTTCAATGAAAGGATGAAGCTCTGAGCAAAAGTCAATTTTACCGAGGTTAGAAACAGCCCGAAGGTAAAGATTCAAAATTATTTGGTTTCAAGATCAATGACTTACCCTCACTGCGTTGGAGGCCATGGTGCTGTATAGCTGGCCCGGGGTAAACTCTTGCATAAGCTTGTCCTCGGTCGGCCCCAGCAAAGGTGTGAGGCTAAAAATATCCTCGGGGCTGCAGCCTAGCAAATTTGAAGAGATTGCCACCTCGAGTTTCCGGTAAGCCCCCACCGAGGAAGAAATTCTTGCAGGTCCGGAGTGCGCTCTCACTGACCCGGTGCCAGCCTCTCCAGTGAACGCAGTAGATCCAGCTTCGGTGACTTTAGCCTTGCCCTTGGCTTTTTCCGCAGCTGCATCAGGCTCAAGTTCTTGACCTTCGAGATCAATGACGTCAACGTCTCCTCGAGCCCAAGCCTCGGCGGCTGCATCATTCTCGGGCTCATCCACCAATCCTCGGTGCTTTTCAGCCACAGCTTCGGGCTGGGGAGGAATCTCCGCCTCGGTGCGAGGAGTCACCGAGCGGGACGACTTCTTCGACGTAGCCCTCTTCCGCTTCACGCCTACGAACGAAGGAGAAATCAAAAAACATTGGAACAGAAAGAGAACGATACTTAACAACGTGAGCCGAGGACAAGGGTTACCTTTGGAAATCCCTTGATCGGAGGCTCCCTTGGAAGTTTTAGAAGACTTGGAAGCCTTCAATCCTTTGTACTCCCCGGCTACCGCAGCCAGATCATCGTCAGACTCGGTCTCTTCATCATTTTTCTTCTTTTCTTCCTTCTTCTTCTTACTCTTCTTGGTGTTAGCGGCACGATTTGGAAAACCTGACACCGAGGGAAAGAAAGTCAGAAAAATCCCAAAGTTACCCACTATCAAAACACTATCAAAACTCACCGTGCCTCTTGCACTGCCAACCAAATTCGGCAGCCATATTCATCCATGTCCTCTCGGGGCGGACACGAGCCCCGGTCATCGCCTTAACCCATGCTGTCAAACCTGCCGGGGGCACGATGTCTACCTTGTTGGCTGAAAAAGTAACAAAGGGACAAAATCAATAAAGTATGGATAAACTACCGAGGAGTAAAACATGGAAGGCAGTGTAACTTACGCGTGTTGTTCCACCGCTCGGGGAAATTGGGCTCGGCAGATAAGACCTTGGTCTCCAGCAAGATGAACCGCTCACTCCAGCCTCGGTCTCCGTGATCCTCACTCTTGTGGAGGAGAGCAAATTTGCCTCGGTTGTTGAGTGCCACCACCCCGGCTTTGTGGAAATAAGGGTAGTAAAGGGAAATAAGGTGTTGAAAAGTGAAGTCCACCTTCGCCTTTTTGCTTAGCCAATCCATGCATTGGACAACTCTCCAGACACCGGGGCCAAGTTGGGCCAGACACAAATTATAAGCCCGGCAAAAGTCATCGATGACTTTGTGGACAGGAAGAGTGAAGCCGATGGTGAATGGGTAAGTATAAGCAAAAGACATACCCTCGATATTGTGGCATACCCTACTTGTCAGATCGGGGATAACGACCTTGACCTCGGGCTCAAATTGGCACTCCCTCCGAACCCGCTCAGTGTGAGCCTGAGTAATGAGGGTTGGGGTAGTATTCACGGGGACGTTCCTGTGCGACCTCGGGCTCAAATTGGCACTCCCTCCGAACCCGCTCAGTGTGAGCCTGAGTAATGAGGGTTGGGGTAGTATTCACAGGGACGTTCCTGTGCTTCCCCTCCTGCTCAGCCGTCTGAGTTTGCAATTTCAAATCCTTGGAATTGTCTAAATGGGAGGGGATTATTTGATGTGGTTCAAGTTCCTGCTCGAGGGGAATTACAGAGCCCGAAGATCCCCCTTCGGTAGCAGTCCCTTTCTCTCCGCCGCCCGCGGCGTTGTCGCCCTCGGCGCCTTCTTCCCCGTGTACGATTTCTTCTTCTTCTAAGTTGACATCATCATCCCCAGCGGCTATTTCATGCCTAACCCTTTGCCTCCGTCGCGCAGCGACGCCGACGTCAGAGGTCACCTCCTCACCGCCCTCCGCCTCCACCATCTGAAGCGGTGGCACGGAGGCAACAAGTTCACCGCCAGCGGTGATAGTAGCAAGTTGATCAACTCTGGCCCTCTCGCCAGAATCGCTAGAATCCTGTCTAGAAGTTGTTGCAGACATGGTGGTGGAGCTAAAAGCTAGAATTTCACTGATTGATCGGAAACTTGGGAAGATTTGGAAGGAGATATGGAGTTTTTTCCTTTTTTGCACTGTTGAGTTTTCAAGAAAAAGTGAAGAAGATGCTCAACAAAATGCCCATTTTATAGGTATGGAAGATTAAGAGGCGATGATGTCATGGTCATCATTATAACGTTGGGAGAAGCGAGAACTTCGGCGTGGAAGTTCAAGGGTCCAACGGACGAATGCCACGTGTCCACGAGAAGTGACTTGATGAGACACGGACCGTCGACAACTTTTTAAAACGCTTGGGTAAGATCTAGCCACGTCTCTCTCCCGCCAAACTTCATTCCACTCCTCGGTCTCCTCGGTAGGCAACCGAGGAGTGGGGGGACTATCTGTATTGGGTAAAAATCGACCCACGGCGATTTGCCCCGGTCATGCAAATCCCAACGACCGAACACGTCGCGACTAAGCAACCGCCGAAGCGGTTGAGCGAGTCGCCGAAGCCTTGGAGCCGAAGATGCGTCACCGAAGGCGAGCCATGAGCTGAGCTTCGGTAACCATCGCCTCGGTCAAGCAACGGGGCCAATCCACCGAGGTCGCAAACTCCCACCTCGGTGGACCCTCCTCGGTTCGCCCGGCTTTGCAGCCCACTACTTCACCCCACTAACTCAGCCACTACACCTCAAGATCTTGGGACAACATGGCAATAGATAGTGGAGATCATGGGCAGAGGCTCATATCTATAAATAGCAGTTCATTTCATGTAATAGGCATTCAGAAATATATACCGAAACTCTGCCCAAATTTGTATTGAACATCTATATATTGAAAGCAAGTTACTTTTACGCATTCGTCATCTATTTTGTGCATCGTTTATTGCTTTGATACAAAGATTTGCTTATATTCGAATCCGAATTCGATTTGTGTACCTAAAAACGATTTAGGCCCATACATTTGCCTTCATACAGGTTTGGCCCGGTAAATTACTCTCCTCTCCATGTACGTTTTGGAACCAAGTCTTTTACAAAAATATCTTCGCTCAAACCACATTAAATCCAACATTAAGGGTAGTAGTACTTGGAGGAATATTACTAGTGTTTGGAATTTTTATAATATAAGGTATAGATTGTGTATTGACAATGGTAACACTACTTCTTTTGGTTCAAAAAATTGTCCTCCAACACCTCAATCATTAGAAGCCAAATCCAAGGCCCTCTAAATGAATCCGACCTTAATTTGAAAGTTTATATCATGTTTAACCGTATATAGTTGGAATCTTGGCAATATTTCTTTTATTCTTCTAAAAGAAGTCATTGAAGAGATCAAAAGCACCTGCATTCCTTTCGATAGATACATTGAGGATAACCCAATCTAGTACCTTAACCATACTGGTATTTTCACTTGCAAATCCATCAGATCAAGCGATTAAACCTCCTCCACAAACTACTAAAGACTTCTCTTAGATTTGGAAGCTGAAAACTCTAAACAAAATAAAATACTTTTTATGGATCTTTACCATAATTGTTTACCTACTCGTGCTTATCTCAATCACATAGGTATTAACATTCTCCTCATTGTCCTTCATGTCGCAACATGGTTGAAACTGCTAACAATATCTTCCTCCAATGTACTCTTGTTAGTAATACGTGGTAATCCATGGGCCTTTAAAGTTCAGCTACCAATCTAAGCTCCAACCAACAAGAACATTTCCTAGATCATCTCAAAAACTTTAAGATATCTGTTATGCCATCCCATTATAATTGGAAAAACTTCTTTCCCCATATGCTAGTGGCAATGGTACTTCTACAACTAGAAATATTTCCTTTTTGGGTTGTAATATGTCAGCCGACTATGGAAATGTTGTGGCTCTACACTAGGGGTGTTTATCGGTCGGTTCGGTTCGGTTTTGCACCTTATCGGTTTGGACTATCGGTTTTCGATTTTTAAAAGTGCTAAACCAATAACCGAACCAATAAGCTATTGGTTATCGGTTTTCGGGTTATCGGTTTTAGGTTCTTATCGGTTCGGTTTTCGGTTTAACCATTAAGAAACTTAGGGCTAACAAGTGTAAAAAAAAAATCTCTTAAATGATTGCATCCAATACAAAATCGGCTTTATTTTCACAGCGAATTCAAATGCCTCTTATAGCATTCGTCATATTCAAAAGAGCAACCAACCACATATTCAAATATACTTCATTATTCTATAAACTAATTGAGGAGTCAAGGAATAAAATAGTAAATCGGTGGTTGAAATGGATGAGGCGACTTGAAAGCTACACAAGTAAAAGAAGACTAGGGTTTGAGGTTTCCAAGTTCCAACTAATAATAATTAAGTATACTACTTTTATGCACATAAGCGCAACATAGTAAATTTGAAAACCTTATTGGGTTATCGGTTTAACCAATAAGAAAATGTACAAAACCGACAACCGAACCGATAACCCAATAAATATTTTTTGCAAACCGTTAAATAACCAATAACCCGATAACTCAATATTTATAAACCATTAACTTTTCATCGGTTCGGTTTATCGGTTTAAACCGAAAAATGAACAGCCCTACTCTACACAGCTCCTAGCATATCAAACTCTATTGTAGTATTAATATAATCCTCCTTTGTACAAAAAAAAAAATAATAATAATAATAATAGGAGTTCCTCCCACTTTTAAATCCAAAAACTTCTATTGTTAGATATAGAACTTCTATGTTACCTACCATTAGCTTGAATTGACATAGAATTCAAGAAGAAAGTAAAACTTTTAAGACTTGTGAATTCTAAGTAAGTCATAGATATTTGTGTGGTTATAAACTATTTTCATTAAGAGTAAAGTAAAAAATTTGAAGGTAAAATATTTTCAAATTTAGAAAGTTGACATTCTTTCTTAAATAGAATAATAGAAAAATGTTGTCACATAAATCGAAAAGGATGGAGCATATGATTAGCATACTAATTGAACAATATGGTATATTAATATTACAAATATATATATGGGTGAAAATAATTTACATCCCAGACTTTGTTTTAAAATCAATTCCCCCTCAACTACGAACAATAGTCATTCTCCCTCTTTCGTCGTATACAATATCTATTTTGCCCTTAAAGTTATAGTTCACTAATTATGTGATATATATTTTTAGTTATTATATAATTTTTTTTATCCAAGATGTTCTAACTATAATTTAAATAATATTAAATTACATTATTTTAATTTAAGTTCATCAATATTATAAATAGTATATCTTTTTAATGAAATTATTATAAGTTCTTGTAACACCATTTTTATGATTTTTGTTTTAGTATTAAGTGCACTAAGTATGTATCTATAAGTATAGTGTATATCTCTCTTGGTGTTTAAGTGTATATTTATTAAAATATCACTTTCTGTCATATTCTCTATTTTGTATATGGATTTTCGAGATTTGATTACCATATACAAAATTATAATTTAAAATTCATTTAAGTGTAAATATGATATTTTAAATTTATTTTGAAATGTACCGGTATTTAAGAAAAAAATCATTTTTTTAATGAATTGCATGCATTAAGTATATGGTTTTGAGGTACACTTTATTTTCTAAACTTTGATAATCTAGAGGGTAACGTAGATATTTGAAAAAATTATTTGAGTAAAATAGGAGAGAATGAGTATTGTTCATAATTGATTAGGGAGTTTGATTTTACAGCAAAGTTGGGAGTGTAATTATATGATTTTCACTCATATATACATACACACACATACATACACACACATATATATAGACACACACTTATTATAGCATCTACCTCTAATGCCTCCTCATTCGCAATACTAGAACTACCTAATACATGTTCATCTCCGTCAAATTCGGGTGATTTTGATGCGTAGCCATTTTTGGACGCGTTAAATGAGAATTATCCATCGTTTCAGAATTAATCGAGGAATAGTCACCGCGTGCACATACACTCCATTAGTATTGGCAAACAACTCGGACTATTCTCAGGTTTTTATGCTGGGACTTTGAACTACACATGTTCAAAGTCCCATTATTTTAAATGGGATAGTCCCCTGGTGCTTTATATATATAAAGTCCCAGGTTTTTATGCTGGGACTTTGAACTACACATGTTCAAAGCCCCATTATTTTATAATGGGATAGTCCACTGGTGCTTTATATATATAAAGTTTCAGTCCCAAGTTTTTATACTGAGACTCTGAACTACACATGTTCAAAGTCCCAGTATTTTTATACTAGAACTTGTCCGAAAATATCTATTTCTCAACGAATTTATTTTTAGTGGCTACTGATCAATTAACGCGCGCCAAACAGACCCTACGCGAAAGTTTTAGTCAGATTCCGTCCATAGCCTTTTGATTACTTAAAATGGGCTTGGAAATCTTAATGAACATTCACGATGAAGGTTTGATAAGAGGCTTCTTACAAAAATATCAAGGAAAAATTACGCCACATAGCCGTTGACAAAGAATAATTACTATTTTTGTCCATCTTTTGTTGTTTCTTTTTTTTTTTTTCATAACTATTTTTTCTTTTAAAAATATATCTTAAATATTTTGGATATATATTTAATATTATGTATTTCAGATATATATTTAATATATATTTCGGATATATGTTTAATATATTTCAAATATTTCGAATATATATATTTTTAAAAAAGTTATGGACAACTAAAAAAGTAAATATTTGTTGATGGACAGATATTTATGTAAATTTCCAAAATATCAATAACAGAGAATAGTTTTCAAAAAAATATTAATATTGTCTCACTTTACAAAACATACCAATATTTATTTTTACAAGATAGATACAATCCACTAGCTATATATATATATACATATTCAATTTTATCTATTATTATATGTACTTATACGTCATGTCTATGTTATTATAAATATACATAAATATACATGTATATACAAGTATCTGCTGTTTGTGTAAATTTTTCCTAAAAGTGCTATGTACTTTTTGTAATAAATTTAAAAATGTTATTATATTCTGTACATTTTTCAAAGTGTCTGTATTGTACTGCATAAAGATCAGCATAAAGATCCTAAATACTCTTTGATAGCTAAGTAATTCAAGTTGTTGCACCTAGTAGATATTTTTGGCTTTGTTGTCACATTTTCTAACCCCATATGAAAACTCTTGATTTTTACCCTAATTGCGGGCCTCACCAGAGAATTCGCAGACACATGCCAAATTTTATTTCAAAATTTTACGGCGAATGCTATGATCCCAAGAGATATTTGCACTAATATCCGGCTTAGGCTAAAAGATTAAGGGATAATTACATTGAGAGTTACCCACTCATGAAAATTACTAAAAAAAGACCTCTATTTTGCTAACTTACCCGACATAGCACCTCCTCCCCTTTTTAAAATTTTTCTTTTATTCTACAGCACCCCCCTATTTAAAGAAAAAAAATCCTAGCCCCCATTTTTTCTCTCTTCTCCTTCCCCCTTCCCATTTTTCTCTTCTCTTTCCCATTACACCTAACCCCGCCGCCGCCACCCCCAACCCTTCCACCACTGCCCCACCGTCATCTCCTCTCCTCCAAGCCACTGATGTCGTCGCCGCCGTGGTCACCACCACCACCGCTTCTTCTTCTTCTTCTTCTTCTTCTTCTTCTTCTTCTTCTTCTTTTCGTTTTTTTTTGTTTGTTTTTTCAATAACAATATTGATTTTCGTTGTATATTCCGATCAAAACTCCGGTGAGGAGTTTATTTATCGAGTTTCTTCGTTTTCTTCACTTTTTTCATAAAAATTCGTTGAGATCTACTAGTTTTTTATTAAAACTTTTGTTTAATGTTTAGATCTAGTGTTTTTCTTGTATAAAACTGTATAGATCTTGGATTTTTGTTAAGCTATTGTGTAAAATCTGCTTGGGGCAGTGTTTAAAATTATTTTTGTGAGTTTATACACTTTTATACAAGTTTATACTAAACTGTCAATACGTACACATACAGATTTATACATTTTTATACAATTATATAAACATGTATAAAAATGTATAAATATATATGTGTACGTATTGACAGTGTATAAAACACATTCTATGCATTGTAAAATTATATAAAGCTGTATATGCGTGTATGAACAATGAATAAAATTGTATAAATTTCAGATTTGTGCACATTTTTTGGATGTTTTGTATAAAACTTATATTTTTTGTGTATATTTTTGTATTTCTCTTCTTGCATACACATTTTTTTTTATGTTTTTACATGTATAATTTATTATTTTGATAGATTAGGTGTATAAAATTATCAAAAAATAATTATTTAAATAAATCCACATATAAAATAAGCAAATTCGGCGATATCCGGTGAATTTTTCATTTTCAGGCCACCGCCGGCCGGCGGCGGCAGCTCGATTTCTGGTGGCGGGGCAGTGGTGGGGGAGGGTGAGGTAGTGGATCCTAGGATTTTTAGTTTAAATGGGTGCTATGTTATGTAAACTTTTGTTCCTAGGAGGTAGTGGCTCCTAGGAATTTTCAAAACTAGGCGGCCCACAACACAAAATTACAAATGAGGGGCCACATTTCATCCATAGCACATCTTTATTTTTACATTACACAACATAGCACCCCCTTATTTTCAAATTTTTACATAACATAGCACCCATTTAAACTAAAAACCCTAGGAGCCACTCCGTCACAGTCCCCCACCACTGCCCCGCCTCTAGAAACCAAGCTGCCACCGCTGCTGCCGCCGGCCGGCTGTGGCTGGTTGCCGGAAAACCAAAAATTCACCGGATTTGCTTATTTATTTGTGGATTTATTTAAATAATTATTTTTTGATAATTTTATACACCTAAATCTATCAAAATAATAAATTATACATGTAAATAAATAGAAAATTGTGTATGCAAGAAGGAAAATACAAAAATATACACAAAAACATAAATTTTATACAAAAACATCGATAAAAAATTCACAAATCTGAAATTTATACAATTTTATTCATTGTTCATACACGCATATACAGCTTTATACAAATTTTACAATACATAGAATGTGTTTTATACACTGTCAATACGTAATTATACAGATTTATAAATTTTTATATACGTTTACATAATCGTATATACTTGTATAAAAATATATAAAAGTGTATAAACTCACAAAAATAATGTTAAACAGTGTCTCGGGCAGATTTTGCACAAAATCTTAACAAATATCCAAGATCTATACAGTTTTATACAAGAAAAACACTAGATCTAAATATTAAACAAAAGTTTTAACAAAAAACTAGTAGATCTCAATAAATTTTTATGAAAAAAGTGAAGAAAAAGAAGAAACTTGATAAATAAACTCCTCACCGGAGTTTTGATCGGAATATAAAACAAAAATCAATATTGTTATTCGAAAAGCCAAAACAAAAAACGAAAAGAAGAACAAAACAACCGCGGCGGCGACGTTGATGACGGCAGTGGCGGCGGCAGCTTGGATGAGGGGGAGTGAAGGTGAGACAGTGGTGGAAAGGGGGCGGTGGTGATGTTATTAGGGTGAAGAGAAGAGAGGAAAAGTAGGAAAGAGTATAAGAGATGAGGGGAAAAAATGGGGGCTAGGGTTTTTTTTTCTTTAAATAGGGGGGTGCTATGGAGTGAAAGGAAAAAATGAAAAAGGTAGGGGGTGCTAGGTCAGGTAAAGAAGGAAAATATGGGTCTTTTTTGGTAATTTTCACAAGTGGAGTGTCTCTCCATGTAATTGTCCCAAGAATTTTCTTCTGATGGCAGAAAATATGGTGAATTACACAATTGAGCAGAAATGCACATGGTCTTGAAAAAATAAGCAATTTTTTGGTGGTCTTGAAATTATAAGCACTTAAATAGAGCTCAAAGTACATATACCCTTACTAATAGAGAACTTTCCGAAACTACAAAAATGCTACCGATCCTTTTTTGAAGTCATTATTATAAAAATGCCACCGCACCTTTTTACATTTGAAATTACAAAAAACGCCACTGCTTCCTACACAACAGAAAACGATGCCAACCTGGTTGTGTTTCACGTTCATTTTGTGAATAAATAACGTCAAATCGTCATCGTTTCGCTCATATATAAGGCAGTCAATCCGTCTATGTTTCACGTCTATTTTTTGAATAAATAAAGTCAAATCGGCATCGTTTCGCCATATACAAAAATCAAAGCAAAATAAAATATAAGACTAATCCAGCGTCATTTCTTCATATTATGTTTGTTTTGTGAAGAAATAATGCCAAATCGGCTTTACTTTATTCATTACCTTCAAGTGCTTAAATATTTCGAATAACGATAATCCGTCATCATTTATTCATAATGTGAGCTAAAAATTAAGTACATTTTTCAAACAAATGAGTGTAACTCATCTTCACTTTATTCATCCATAAAAATAGATATGACAATATAAAATGAAGACATTGCGGTCGTATTTATTCATAACTAAGCAAAAAGACTATTTCTATTTTACAATAAAATGACACCAAATTGTCATCACTTTGTCCATATACAAAAATCCAACGTAAATATAAAATAAGGCCAATTCAGCATCATTTATTTGCAAACTGAGACAAATATTACATACATTTTATAAAGAATTGAAGAAAAATTGTCATCGCTTTTCATACTCAAAATAAAAATAAAACAAGGCCAATTCGACATTATATGTCCATTCTATTTTACAAATACATTAATCAAAAGCATCATCACTTTCGTTAATTCATGATTAACTCCTCATCTTGTCCAAATTAAATTTATTCCCAAAAGTTTTATTGGAATCACGAGTATCAAACAACTTGGACAAATAGAATAACAATTTTCCAAGAGAACTTATCAAATCCCTAGGACGTTTATTCCATTCTTTCCTTTTTACTCTCAGAGATGAATTGCCTTTCATGCATTAGAATATTAAAGAAGATATCAACGTAAAGAAGAAATTCTATTTTGTCAAACATTCTCGGAAGTAAGATATTAACAACTAAGTTGAATTTCATTTTGTTAATATCAATGAAAGAAAGTGAATTTGGCAGAGAAGGGCGCAGTGGTAGACATGCAACGTCCAAGGTAACATGAAGAGATCCCTTATCCTTCTTTTAAAGAACATCATCATCTTAGAGAGCACACCCCAACTCATTATTCCATGGGTCTAGTGAGCAACCAAATCTAGATGGCGTCAACAAGAACATTGTTCCTATGACAGTGAAGTTCGAAAAAAGATATAGTTCCAACATGTTTGTTCTTCCGTGGACTTTATTACTAGTAGCTAATAGTTTCTTAAGCACAGTCATGTAAAAATCGTCGGAAAAAAGTTTGTTCTAATTTTTAAACTCAGATCTACGCATAGTAGTGTGATTTTTAGAAAATCAATGGTAGAAATGTAAAGAGGAGGCCAAGGCGAAATTAGGGATATAATTTTTGCAACATTTTGGCGGCGGCCGGTGGTTGTCTGGCAGCGGTCAACATTGATAAACTAGAGAGAAGAAGGAGGAGTGGGAGATAAGTTTTCTAGAGAGAGTAAATGTGAATGTTAAATAATTGTAGATAAGTGCTTAAAGGGTAGAATTAGAAATATCTTTAAAAGTGCTCATGCTTTAAAGACCACAAAAAAAATAGCTCACCAAATAAAGGCCAGGCACTAAAGTGCTCATTTCACATAAAAAAAAATGCAGAAAATATGAAAGCATCGTGAGGACATCCTATTTCTGTACATTTCCCAAAGTAATTTACAAGTTTTGGGGTGAAATTGACAGATTTGGCACCGTTGTTATAGTTTTGACCCTCTTAAAAAAATTCTTACAAAAAATGACTCTTGTCTGGGAAAGTTGTTGGTGAGCGCTCGAGGGAAGCTTTTGAAAATCGTCAGGTCTTTGCTCAAAAAAAGTATCTTGTGATCGCTAAAATTTTTCTTACAGAAAAAGGCCAAATATACCCCTGTACTATCGAGTATTGTTTCAGCTTAACTCCCATCCATGTATTCGGTTACATATACCCCTCCCGTTAATGTTTGGGTTGCATCTACCCCTCACACTGACGGGATATATACGTGGCACACATATATACCTACGTGGCACACATAATACACAAAATTAAATCAAAATCCCAACCCCCCTTTAATTTTACCCGATTCCAAACCCGCCCCATCCTTTTTTAACCCCCGACCCCCATATTCCCTCAAATAATACCCACCCCAACCATCAGAACCCTTTCATTTCCCCCATTATTTCGTTAAAAATAAAGAGGCAAAGAAGATGAAACATATTTCTTGAAAACCCTAAGGAAAATCGCTAAGATAACAAAAGGTATTTCTGTTTTTTTTTTTTTTTATTATCTTGCTTTTGTTACTTTAACTTATTGTTTCTGTCGATTATATGTTTTAGGTTTTTGTCGAGTTTAGGGTTTGTGAGTGTCAGTCGATTGCTTTTGTTACTTTGATTTTTTATTGTTCAGTTATACCTAGGGTTCTGTTTGTTTGCTTGAAATCGACATATGCCTACCTTGAAAATAATTTTATATGATAGGGTTTTCGATTGCATGTATTATTAGTTTGTGGTCCCTTAAAATTCATTGTTAGGGTTTGGGTATACGATATTTTGTTCCCTTAATTTAGGACCAGTTTTGTTGTTGTGGTCCCTTGTGATGTTCTACACTATCTGACATAAAGGGGTTATAAAATTGGCCAGCCTACATAATTTTCTGGTCCCTTGTGATTCCGTTTTTATTTTTTAATCTTATACATTCTTATATGTTAGTTTATTCATGATAATGTTGGACATTGGCCCAGTTTTTTATTGAACCCCATGGTTATTATTCTTTTTGTTGTTCTTTATTGATAGTGGTCCCCTATGGCCACTAATATCATAACCTGTGGTCAATGTTATTTTTTTTCTTGTACAGTTTTTGACTTGTTTTTGTCCCATCTTTGTAGGTAACCATGGTTAACATTGACCTCTTATTCAATCATAGTGGTAGCTGGATTTATGAACCTCATGTTCTTTATAAGAAGGAGTTGGTGCACTATAGGAAAGGTTATGATTCTGATCTCCTATCTTTTATAGATATAGTAAATGAGTATCAAAATTTGTTAGGATATGATGGGATTCAATAGTTAATTATAAGTTCTCCTTCTGGAAAATACTATGAAATAGAAGGGGATGATGAGATTAGGAAGTTGCTATCTTTTGTTTCTGAACAGTACCATGTCATTAACTTATATGCTGTTGAAGAATGTGACTTGCCTGTGGATGTTAACAATATTGTACTTAACAGTGAGGAATTTTTCCCACTAGAGACTGAAGTAGGTACTGTTTGTAGTGAGGGTGAGAGTGAACCTGAGCCTGACATTCCAGAATATGATCATGAACAGTTAGATAGAATTTCCACCCAAAAGAAAAGGGACATTGCTGAAGGTCTGCATGACTACAAAGACATGTACCTGGGTATGTCCTTTTTCGACATACCAGATGCTAGAAAATTTATTAAACTGTATGCTCTAGCTAATAAAAAATAGTTAAAAGTCATTAAAAGTGATAGAAAGAGGCTGATTTATAAATGTGATGATGATAATTGTTCATTCAAAGTTCATATTTCTGGTGATGGTGGTACTCCAGGGGTGAGAATAAAAACTCTACACTCTGAGTATGATTGTGGTACAGCTTATGATAACACTAGTGTGGATTACATTACCATAGCTCACTATTTTAAGAGAAGGTTGCAAGGTACTCCAAAATTTAAGGTTAGGGAAATGAGGACAGACCTTAAAGTTGCTTTTGAGTTGACAGTGAGGGTAAGTGCAAGAGGGCCAAAAAAATGGTGCTGGAAACTCTAGAAGGGAGTTTTGTAGATGGGTACAAGAAAATTGAGGCTTATGCTAATGAACTAAGGGAATCAAACCCAGGCAGTGATATTGTAGTTAATTTGTCTAAGGATGCACTAGTTGAAGGAAAAAGAAGATTCCTTAGAATGTACATCTGTTTCCATGCACTAAAGATGGGTTTTAAGGAAGGTTTGAGACCATTCATAGGCTTAGATGGGACTTTTCTTAAGGGCAAGGTGAAGGGACAAATATTAGTTGATATTGGTCAAGACTGCATGAACAGTTTCTACCCATTAGCTTGGGCAGTTGTGGATAAAGAAACCAAGAGGACCTAGGAGTGGTTCTGGGATTGCTGCAGAATTCATTGGAGCTGCAGAATGGAGAAGGAATTACCTTCATGTCTGACATGCAGAAGGTAATCCTTAATTTAAATTCAGAATATTAATTTATACTTTTAACTGTTTATTATGTTATATTGACTTTTATTTTTCATATATAAGGTTTACAAGTTGGAATTGGTAATGTTTAGCCTGAAGCACATCACAGGTTTTGTGTGAGACATATAGAAGCAAATTGGTGTAAGAGATGGAAGACAAGTGAACTATTGAAAAAGCTTCTGTGGTGGAGTGCATGGAGCAGCTATGAGGAAGACTTCCATGATCAGTTGAAGTTGTTGAAACAAGCTGATGAATCTGCTGCCTCTGATTTGCTGAATTATCCTCCAAAGAGTTGGTGCAGATCATACTTTGACACTGTATGCAAGAGTCAATCAGTTGACAATAACATCACAGAGAGTTTCAATGCCTTGATACTTGATGCAAGGTACAGGCCCATTATTCAGATGTTAGAAGACATTAGGATCAAAGTGATGAACCTGTTAAGAGAGAAAGAAGAATCAGCCATGAAATGGCCAACTGACATCAGTCCTAAAAGTAAGAAGCTTTATGATGAGTACATGAAGATTGGCCAAGCTTGTAGGGTTGAAAGTAATGGAGACAATGGATATGAGGTGTCTGAAGGAGATGACAGGCACACTGTCAATTTGAAGACCAAGAAGTGCACTTGCAGGACATGGGATCTTACTGGAATTCCCTGTCCACATGCAATTAAAGCACTCTTGCACAAGAAGATCAACCCTCTAACCCAAATTCATTGGGTTCATACCAATGAAGCATTCTTGTTAACTTACAAGCATAAATTGCAACCTGTCAGGGGTAAGAAATTCTGGAAGATTCAACCTGAACAAGAAATGGAGCCACCAGGACTTGTGAATCAAGCTGGAAGACCTAGGGTCAAGTGAGTTAGAGAGAAGGATGAGGCAATACATAGGCAAGCAGGGTGGGCAGTTACAAGAAAAGGTAGAGTTATGACATGTAGTAACTGTGGAGAACAAGATCACAATGCTAGGACTTGTGAGAAGGTAAACTATTACTTGTAATAATCTGTTTTAAGTTTTATTGTGTAAGTTACTGATGTTACAATTTTCTCTATGGCCAAGAAACAGAAACAATAGAGAAGGAAGTAAGTCAAGGAAGAGGGGTCTAGTAGATGAAGAGGAGAGGCACCCTCAAACTGAGGAAGAGATTAACTTATCAGCCCCACAATGGACTCAAGACAGTCAAGGAAGCCAAGAAAGTTCCTATGTGTTCATACCTACTCCTGGATTTCAATTTCAGGCCACTCCAGATGGATATCAATCTGATGAACCTGACCAAGGGCCTGAGCCAATGCCAAAGGTGATTTTTGAAAGAAAAACTAGACTTCAGAAGAGGCAAAAACAACAAGTGCCAACTGAAAGAAGAAAAATAGGATTCAAAGGTGACCAAAATGGTGTAAGTGATCCATCCAACCTTCCAGTGGCACCAAGAAACTTAACTTGGAATGGGAGAGCTGTTATTTGTACAAACCAGCTGGAAGTGCAAGCTCAAAAAAAAATGCAGAAGCTGAAGCCATGTAACAGCCCGAGATTTTATACTAATTATTTTCCTTTCTATTTAAATTAGAGTTAAAGATAATAATAAAGTTATAGCGTAATGAATAGGCTATTGGACTAAATGGGCATTTTATCTGGGCCAAGTGGTAACTTATAGACTAAGCCCATACTCTATTTACTAACTCCCAACTTTTTAGGGCATATAAAAAAATCTTGCCTCCATATTTATGTTGGAATGAAATTAATAAAAGAATATTAGGTAAGAAAATGTAAGCTGCTTATCAAATTGTTCGTCCTCGTGAACTGGAAACTTGCAAAGGAAAAATCCTACTTCTGTGTTGACATTTTACTGTCCAAGCTTGATAGCTCAGGTGTGTATTTTCTTAATACAAAATTGTAGCTTTTATTAGTACTTTTCTTTAATTTGCTTAGTATTAAGGGAACTTCATGATGACATCAATGATTAGTGGGTTTGGCCTAACTCTGAAATGTTTAGCTTCATTTGGTTGCTATTCCGTCAGCTGCTAATCAAGTGGGTGATGTCTCTGCTTTCGGTGTGAGCACATTTTGTTACTTACCAACAGTTTAAATTCCACTGTTTATGGGATTACATTATTGAAGTAGTTGATTCATGTATATATGAATTAGTATAAGAAATCTTTTTGAAAGTATGAGTTCCCATGGATGAAAATTTATAATTTTAGGCCTAAACCCTATAACACTAATTTAGTTATTTGGAGGTCTAAATGGTATCAAGTTAGGACCTTGGATATAGATTTGGACTCGTATGGTTATGGGTAACGCGATAGTAAAGTCAATTTTGGATTTGAGTATGGTGCCTCGGGATTGACTTTTAAATTTCTTAACTCCTTTAGCTTAAGGTTAGTATTGTTTAACTATTAGTCTTGGTATTGATTGTATTACGTTCTCTTAATAGAAAGGGAGCGTTTGGAGGTGATTCGAAAAAGGAAAACTATTGTTGAGTAGCTAATGAGCTTCGGACCGAGGTAAGTGTATTTCTCTTTCTTGGTGGACTTGCTCCACACCCTATGTATAATATATACTTCTATACATCTTATTGTGGTACGACGTAGTTCCGTACATATTATTGAGGCACGACGTAGTTCCGTGCATATTATTGTGGTACGATGTAGTTCCGTACATATTATTGTGGTACGATGTAGTTCCGTACATATTATAATGGTACGATGTAGTTCCGTACATATTATTATGGTACGATGTAGTTCCGTACATATTATCATAGCACGATGTAGTTCCGTGCATATTATCGTGGTATTGCGTGGTTATGTATTTACCCTCTAGTTACAATGAAAGTGTCTGTGGTACTTGATGACGGAGTATGAATATTACTTTATTGTTAATGGTTTATCTCTACTTCCCATACCTTTGAGTTGTCTTGCTTTCCATTTATGAGCAACTTGCTACTTTACTTGGAGCCCCGTCCCCGCTTATTGAGTCACTCGACTCACCCCCTTTCTTTTTCTTTGTTGGTTTATTTATGTCTTACAGATTCGACACAATCTTCTAGTGAGCATCGTGGTTGACCGAGGTGGAGCTTTTTCTCTATTAGCGGTGAGCCAACCCTCCGTCCGTGGTGGCCGCCTATATAGTTTATATTTCCCTTTGATATATTTTCAATAATTTGGAGTTGTATAACTTATTCGGCACTCTTAGATGTTCATGATTCGGGAAGTACTCAAACCTTTCTTTGTTGGTATTATTTCTACTTTATTCAACGGTATTGAGATATTTATATTTTTCATTGAGAAGCTTATATTATTCATTCATAATCAAGTGGGTTCGCCCGACAGGGTTAGTTGGGTGCCCTCACGACCTATTCGGATTTTGGGTCGTGACAAATTGGTATCAGAGCCATAGGTTTAGAGTGCTTACGAATCATGAACAGTGCCTAATAGAGTCTCGCTGATCGGGCGGAGACGTCCGTACCTATCTACGATAGGCTATGGTGACATTTAGGAAACTTCCCTTATTTTCCTCCTTATCGTGCGTAGTATTTCAATATCAAGACTAATCTTTTTCCACTGTCTATCGCGCAAATAGTGAGGCTTCGTTCTTCAGCTCGAGGAGCACATTTGTAACTCATCATGAGCAGACTCGATTATCTCAGCCTTCTTTTTCAGACCAATCTATTTCACGACCTCAGCAGCACGTACCGTGCAGACCCAATTCTGGGTGCTATCATTGTCGTGAGCTTGGTCATCATATAAAGGATTGTCCTATACTAATTCAGGGAGGTAGTCAGTCTTTTCCTCGACCCCAGGCATCTGTGCAGACTTATGGCACTACATCAGGTTCTCAGCCAGCTAGGAGTGCACCACCGCCAGGAAGAGGTTGTGGGCGTGGTGGTAGTGGCCCTTCGAGGAGTGGTCATCAGAGTACTAGTTCAGCTCAGCCTCAGAGGCAGTTTTATGCTTTGCCAGCCAGACAGGATGCTATGGCATTCAATGCAGTGGTTACAGGTACACTTTCTATTTGTGGACGTGATGCTTATTCCTTGATTGATCCAGGTTCCACGTATTCTTATGTGTCGCCTTATTTTGCTTCGGGTTTTAATGTTGATTATATGTGTATTCGTGATCTATTTTGTGTTTCTACTCCTGTTGGAGAGTCTATTATGGTGGAGCGGGTGTATCCTGGTTGTACTGTATCTTTTGGGGGGCGTAAACCCATAGTTGATTTGTTAGTTCTGGACATGGTGGATTTTGATGTGATTATCGGTATGGATTGGTTGGCATCATGTTATGCTACTCTCGATTGTCATGCCAAGATTATTCGGCTTTCTTTTCCTGGCTCAGTACCGGTAGTGTGGCACGGTTCTTGTTTGCCACCTACCGGACGTGTTATCTCTTTTATGAAAGCAAAGAGGATGGTGAATAAGGGGTGTTATGCTTATCTTGCCATGATTCGAGATACTAGTATAGAGTTTCCGTCTCTTGACTCTGTTCCCGTTGTGAGGGAGTTTACTGATGTGTTTCCCGATGATTTGCCTGGACTTCCTCTAGATAGGGATATTGAGTTCGGTATTGATTTGGTGCCCGGAACTCAACCGATATCTATTCCTCTGTATCGTATGGCTCCAGCCGAGCTGAAGGAGTTAAAGGATCAATTGCAAGACTTATTAGATAAGGGGTTCATTCGACCTAGTGTGTCGCCTTGGGGAGCTCCAGTGTTGTTCGTTAAGAAGAAAGATGGCTCTATGCGTATGTGCATTGATTATAGGCAGTTGAACAAGGTCACTATCAAGAATAAGTATCCCTTGCCTCGTATAGATGACTTGTATCAGTTGCAAGGAGCCAAGTTCTTTTCCAAGATTGATTTGAGGTCTGGGTATCATCAATTGAAGATTCGGGAGTCCGATATTCCGAAGACAGCATTCAGGACTCGTTATGGTCATTATGAATTCTTGGTTATGTCTTTTGGGCTTACGAATGCTCCAGCAGCTTTTATGGATATGATGAACCGTGTGTTCAAGCCTTATCTAGACTCGTTTGTCATTGTCTTTATTGATGACATTTTAGTCTATTCGCATAACCGTGAGGAGCATGAGCATCATTTGAGATTGGTTCTTCAGACACTTCGGGAACGTAAGCTTTATGCCAAGTTCTCAAAGTGTGAGTTCTGGTTGGACTCTGTGGCTTTCTTGGGTCATGTCGTGTCTAGCGAGGGTATTAAAGTCGATCCTAAGAAGATTGAGGCCGTTCAGAATTGGCCACGACCTACTTCTCCGACAGAGATTCGTAGTTTTCTTGGTTTGGCTGGATATTATCGGCGATTTGTGGAGGAGTTTTCATCTATCGTTGCTCCATTGACCCGCCTGACTCAGAAAGCGGTTCAATTTTGTTGGTCAGAAGAGTGTGAGGCGAGCTTTCAGAAGCTCAAGTCATTGTTGACTAGCGCTCCAGTGTTATCTCTTCCTTCTGGAGCTGGAGGGTTTGTAGTTTATTGTGATGCTTCTCGTGTTGGGTTGGGATGTGTCTTGATGCAATATGGTAAAGTCATTGCCTATGCTTCTAGGCAGTTAAAGGTGAATGAGAAGAACTATCCGACTCATGATTTGGAGTTAGCAGCTGTGGTATTTGCTTTAAAGATTTAGAGACATTACCTGTATGGCGAGCCTTGTGAGATCTTCACCGATCACAAGAGCTTGCACTACTTGCTTACTCAGAAGGACTTGAATGGTAGGCAACGTAGATGGCTTGAGTTGATCAAAGATTATGATCTTACTATTCATTATCATCCGGGAAAAGCAAATGTGGTGGCCGATGCATTGAGTAGGAAGTATATGGGTAGTCTTGCATTTCTTGATATTTAGATGAGACCTTTAGCTTGAGAGTTGCTGACTCTATATAATTCAAAGGTGAGATTTGATAGTTCGGACTCGAATCGGGTATTTGCTTGTATGGTGGCTCAGTCTTCCTTAGTTAGCCAGATTAAGGAAAGACAGTTCGAGGATCCTTACTTTCTTGAGTTGCGAGGGTGCAGTCAAAGTGGAGGATCCCCTCCTTTTGAGTTGGATAGTGATGGTATTCTTCGGGTTGGGGGTCGTCTTTGTGTTTCGAATGTTGGTGATTTGAGGCGGTTGATTCTTGATGAGGCTCATAGTTCGCGGTATTCCATTCATCCCGGTATCACCAAGATGTACCAGGACCTTCGAGAGTTCTATTGGTGGAAGGGGATGAAGAAAGATGTCTTTGATCATGTATCTCGGTGTTTAAACTGTCAGCAAGTCAAGTGCGAGCATAGGAGACCCGCAGGTTTAGCCCAGGCACTACCTATTCCTGAGTGGAAGTGGGAGAGGATTACCATGGATTTTGTAGTTGGCTTGCCGAAGACATTGAGGCATCATGATTCAGTTTGGGTCATTGTTGATAGACTTACCAAGTCGGCCCATTTTATTCTGGTGAAGACAACTGATACATCAAAGAAGTTGGCTCGGATCTTTATTGAGCAGATTGTTCGGTTGCATGGTACTCCATTATCTATTATCTCTGATAGAGGCTCTCAGTTCACTTCTCAGTTTTGGCAGGCTTTTCAGCGAGAGTTGGGTACTCAGGTCCAGCTTAGTACCGCATTTCATCAGCAGACTGATGGACAGTCTGAGCGGACTATTCAGATCTTGGAGGATATGTTGAGAGCATGTGCCTTGGATTTTGGCGGGCATTGGGATGATCATTTGGCTCATGCAGAGTTTGCTTATAATAACAGTTATCAGTCTTCCATTCAGGTGGCGCCATTCGAGGCATTATATGGTCGCCGATGTCGATCTCCAGTTGGTTGGTTCGAGTCTCGAGATGTTGAGGTGTTGGGTCCTGATATTGTTCGTCAGACTTTGGATACGGTTCGTATCATTCAGGATCGTCTTCGAACTGCTCAGAGTAGGCAGATATCATACTCGAACAAGAGAAGCCGAGAGTTGGTATTTGAAGAAGGTGATATGGTTTTCTTGAATGTGTCACCAATGAGGGGTGTGAAGAGATTTGGGAAGAAGGGCAAGTTGAGCCCTAGGTTCATTGGTCCTTTTAAGATTGTGAAGCATATTGGTGAGGTTGCTTATCGACTTGCATTGCCAGAGTCTATGCCTTTTCATGTTTCTATGCTCCGGAAGTGTGTTCGAGACCCCACTCATGTCATAGAGGTGGACCCAGTTCAATTGGATGTGAACTTAGCTTATGAAGAAGATCCAGTTGCTATTGTAGGAAGAGACACACGAAAATTGAGGTCTAAAGAGATTCTGTTAGTAAAAGTGCGATGGCATAACCGTCCGCATGATGAGGATACTTGGAGGATTGAGTCGAGCATGCGGGATAGATATCCCCACTTGTTTGAAGCATCGGGTAAGTAAATTTTAAAGTCCTTGCATTTAAATTTCTCTTATTAATTGTGAGTTATATCATGATTACCTCCTTGTCGGAGTTGTCTTATTCGTTAAAGTAATTTATCTCCTTGCTGGAGTATTTGATTCATTAGAGTGATTTAGCTCCTCGTCGGACTGTGTTCGATTTTTTATTGAGATTTACCTCCTTGTCGGAGCGGTTGAGATCATCTTGAGCTTTGTTTGGAGCCTATGCATGGCTTATTATATTGTACATGGTGGTTGTTGGTATTTGAGGCAGGAATTATTTTTGGATAGTCCAATTTACAAAGGAAACTCTGGCGAAATTTTTGTAAATTTTGGGACTTCGCCAAATTTTGAGTATATATGAAGTTGGTTGTGAGCGGTAAATGGTTTGGGTTGGATGCATGTGTATGGATTAGTTGTTGGTTTTGGGTGGAACAAGTTCGAGGACGAACTTGTGTTTAAGTGGAGGAGATTGTAACAGCCCGAGATTTTATACTAATTATTTTCCTTTCTATTTAAATTAGAGTTAAAGATAATAATAAAGTTATAGCGTAATGAATAGGCTATTGGACTAAATGGGCATTTTATCTGGGCCAAGTGGTAACTTATAGACTAAGCCCATACTCTATTTACTAACTCCCAACTTTATAGGGCATATAAAAAAATCTTGCCTCCATATTTATGTTGGAATGAAATTAATAAAAGAATATTAGGTAAGAAAATGTAAGCTGCTTATCAAATTGTTCGTCCTCGTGAACTGGAAACTTGCAAAGGAAAAATCCTACTTCTGTGTTGACATTTTACTGTCCAAGCTTGATAGCTCAGGTGTGTATTTTCTTAATACAAAATTGTAGCTTTTATTAGTACGTTTCTTTAATTTGCTTAGTATTAAGGGAACTTCATGATGACATCAATGATTAGTGGGTTTGGCCTAACTCTGAAATGTTTAGCTTCATTTGGTTGCTATTCCGTCAGCTGCTAATCAAGTGGGTGATGTCTCTGCTTTCGGTGTGAGCACATTTTGTTACTTACCAACAATTTAAATTCCACTGTTTATGGGATTACATTATTGAAGTAGTTGATTCATGTATATATGAATTAGTATAAGAAATCTTTTTGAAAGTATGAGTTCCCATGGATGAAAATTTATAATTTTAGGCCTAAACCCTATAACACTAATTTAGTTATTTGGAGGTCTAAATGGTATCAAGTTAGGACCTTGGATATAGATTTGGACTCGTATGGTTATGGGTAACGCGATAGTAAAGTCAATTTTGGGTTTGAGTATGGTGCCTCGGGATTGTTAAATTTCTTAACTCCTTTAGCTTAAGGTTAGTATTGTTTAACTATTAGTCTTGGTATTGATTGTATTACGTTCTCTTAATAGAAAGGGAGCGTTTGGAGGTGATTCGAAAAAGGAAAACTATTGTTGAGTAGCTAATGAGCTTCGGACCGAGGTAAGTGTATTTCTCTTTCTTGGTGGACTTGCTCCACACTCTATGTATAATATATACTTCTATACATCTTATTGTGGTACGACGTAGTTCCGTACATATTATTGAGGCACGACGTAGTTCCGTGCATATTATTGTGGTACGATGTAGTTCCGTACATATTATTGTGGTACGATGTAGTTCCGTACATATTATTGTGGTACGATGCAGTTCCGTACATATTATTATGGTACGATGTAGTTCCGTACATATTATCATAGCACGATGTAGTTCCGTGCATATTATCGTGGTATTGCGTGGTTATGTATTTACCCTCTAGTTACAATGAAAGTGTCTGTGGTACTTGATGACGGAGTATGAATATTACTTGATTGTTAATGGTTTATCTCTACTTCCCATACCTTTGAGTTGTCTTGCTTTCCATTTATGAGCAACTTGCTACTTTACTTGGAGCCCCGTCCCCGCTTATTGAGTCACTCGACTCACCCCCTTTCTTTTTCTTTGTTGGTTTATTTATGTCTTACAGATTCGACACAATCTTCTAGTGAGCATCGTGGTTGACCGAGGTGGAGCTTTTTCTCTATTAGCGGTGAGCCAACCCTCCGTCCGTGGTGGCCGCCTATATAGTTTATATTTCCCTTTGATATATTTTCAATAATTTGGAGTTGTATAACTTATTCGGCACTCTTAGATGTTCATGATTCGGGAAGTACTCAAACCTTTCTTTGTTGGTATTATTTCTACTTTATTCTACGATATTGAGATATTTATATTTTTCATTGAGAAGCTTATATTATTCATTCATAATCAAGTGGGTTCGCCCGACAGGGTTAGTTGGGTGCCCTCACGACCTATTCGGATTTTGGGTCGTGACAAGCCAAGAAGGGGTCAATATCAGTTTGAGTAGTGCTTGGTGGCTACATTTCTTTCTTTTTTTGTTTGTCTGTTTGGTGGTGATGTTACTGCACTTAAGACAGTACTTTGAACATATTTTCTTTCAATTTCAGTGATGCAAAATGGTATGGTTGTCACATTATTACTTGAGTTGTATAAGTTTTTGGGGTTATAGTGTGACAGCCATTTATCTATTTGAATGTATAGCCAACTGCTACAATTATGCTTTAATATAATTTAGGTGCCTGACTATTAAGTAGTTGGTTTGTTATGTTGTTTGCATAAGTTTAGGTGTGAATGTGTTAACATTTGTTTTTAAGTACTGGTTTTGGTATGCATTTTGAACAGGTTTAGATCTTCTAGTTTAAGTATTTGATTTGGTTTGCATGTTTGAACAGGTTTAATGGCTTTGGTCTGCAATTTTCAGTCTTATTGTGCAGCAAATGAGTTCAATTTACACAGTTTAATGGTTACTGTTGGACTGCACATTTAACATGTTTAATGTTGTTTGGTATGGACTATATATTGTGCTGCAAATGACTTAATTTGCATTGTTTATTTACCATCATTGGGACTACAATTGCAGTTCATAGTACTACTATTCCAACTAGAAATCTCAGTTCATAGCAGTTCAAATCAAACCGAATTACTAATATCATAACAAAATAAGGAAGTTCAAACCGAATTACTAATACAATAACAAAAGCAATTCATAGTAAAAACATTAAGATCCAACTGAATTACTAATACAATAACAAAATAAGGAACTTCTTTCTAACACTTCCTCTAGCTAGAAATTGGATACAATTAGTTCATCAATATTGCAGAAACATATCCAATAACAAGGCAACATGAAATCAAGATGAAAATTTTCATCTTCAACACCATTTCTTCAAGTTTTCTTGATTTGTGCAATTCCTTCTTGTTTATTTCCTCCAAAACATCCACTTTTTCCTTCAAGTTGTCTCTTTCAATCTTAACCACATGCAACGGCTTATTCATAGTTTCTAATTGAAGCTTCAAGTTGCTTATCACGAACATTGCTCTATCCGAAAATTCTTCATCAAGCCACTCCCAATAACCATAAGAATTTGTCTATAAAAAAAATTAGTTTTATATATCAAGTTAACATTATAACTAAATTCAATTTATAAGTAAGCATTAAATAATACATCACTTACTTTAGGTTTGGCACACTTATAAAATCTCCTTCCCGGGTTAAATTGTGTGTGGGACGTGAAGAGGCTTGCATTTTTACCGCAATGACATTTTCTCTTGGATGAAATACTTGTTTCAGACATTATAAAATCAAACACTAAGGAATTGGAGTAGTAATACACGTTGGAGCATAAGTGTAAGAACCCTAATCTTTAAAATGGGGTTCTGATGGTTGGGGTGGGTCTTATTTGAGGGAATATGGGGGTCGCGGGTTAAAAAAGGATGGGGCGGGTTTGGAATCGGGTAAAATTAAAGGGGGTTGGGATTTTGATTTAATTTTTTGTATTATGTGTGCCACGTAGATATATATGTGTACCACGTATATATCCCGTTAGTGTGAGGGGTAGATGCAACCCAAACATTAACGGGAGGGATATATATAACCGAATACATGGATGAGGGTTAAGCTGAAACAATACTCGATAGTACAGGGGTATATTTGGCCTTTCTCCATTTTTCTTATGGGGCCAAATTTGTAAGAATTTTCTTCTTATGGACAAATCTGTGATGGGATCGATGAATATGGCGAGCTAGTATGTTTTTCGAGAAAAGGGTGTAGGTCATTAATTTGGATTCTTATCTTACTGAAATTGATGAGTTTTATGTGGGTTATGGAACTACATGGGGAGAGAACATAAGATACTATCGCAATATCAGGAACTTATCAAAATGGATAAATAGTTAAAACAGAAAAGGGTTTTAAATGGTGTAGAACTTAGAAAAAGTGGTAGCTATTTAGAGGTCAAAAGAACTAACCATAATCTTTATAAATTATTCTTTAAAACTTGTATATTGAGTAGATTTTTCAGTTTCTTTCATGACATAAAGTTTACAAATAATGTTCTTTGAATGAGGCATATCTTGGGCCCTCTGCATGAGGCATATCTTGGGCCCTCTGCAGTAGGCATTTTAGGGATTTTTATACGGTAATGCCCATAAAAATAATTTATTTTTGTTTTTATACCCATTAAAAGTAACTTTTTCCTCACTACCCATTCAGCCCAACTAATTTACATTATATGCCCACACACCCAATTTTATTAGTAACAGATATACCCACCCGACCCATTTCATCTCCTTTCCCTAATTCTCACTCAAATCACCAGACACAAAGCCAAAATCTCCTCTTGCACCGTCGGAAACCGTTGCTGCCAGAGGCGATACATCATTGGATTCCTCACAACATCCTCTTCTCCGATCTCGCCTTAGTTTCCCCAAATAACCAACGAATCAGCGTAGATCGAAGGTTGAAAAAATGGTCAGAACCCTAACTTCGGCACGGTGAGTTTTCGGTCAACCCATTCATCTAATTTTATTAAACGGACTGTCATCCAGTGTGACTCAATGATGCAGCGGAGATGTCTTAGCGGTGGTGATGGCTTTGAGGCAGCGGTGGTATATCATTTGTAGGGTGGGGGGAGAGCTGTTATGGCATTGTTGCAGTTGGTGTGGTAGCTGCAACAGGAGGCAATGGTGACTGTTTTTGGCGATGTTGTGGCGTTGATGGCTTTGTTACAATGGTATTCGTCGATAGGTTGTGATGAGATAACGGAGACGCTGTGGTGGATAGTGGCAGTGAGGCAAAGTGGTGGTTATGGCTATGGTGACCATGTTGTGATGGAGACGCAAAGTTGTAGCAGCGATGTGGTGCAGCGTTGGTAATGTATCGATGAGGCAGTGACATTGGCATGGACATGGTTACGAAGCTGCTGAAAATGGCTTTGGATTTGCAGTAATGTTACAATGATTGTTTCAATAGTTTAGGCAAGATAACTTTACATCCTTTTCCTTTTCTTTTTCTTTGTTAGTAGATTAGTAGGAAAAAAAATGAATGCATAGTTTTAATGTATGTTCGATATGTAAAAGAATTCTGTATAAATGCATATGTTGTTTCTAATAATGGAATTAGACATATGAGGGGAAGGAGTTTATGTTGTATATGAACGTTGTTGTACACTTGATGTTCATGGATTAGGTGTTGGAAATTTAATTGGGAACGGTACTCTACCCTTTTGGTATACCTTTTTGTGTTTTGACTCGAAGTGTGAGATGTTATCGAGCAAATAAATATTTTTGTTTTTATTTTTTTGAACAAAGTATACATTTTTGGTATAATTTATACTTTTCTGGTATACCTATTTATGTTTAAATCGAAGTGTGAGATGTTACTTGACAAATAAATTTACATTTTATAAAGAAAGTATACATTTTTGGTATACCGCATACCCATGAGATGCTATCAAACAAATAAATTTTTTAATTTTTGTTATTTTGAACAAAGTATACATTTTTGGTGTAATGTATACTTTTTTGGTATACCTATGTATATATAGATCGAAGTATGAGATATTAAAGAATAAATATGTATTTCTATTTTTATTGTTAACAAAGTATACCTTTATCGTATATTGTATACTGTTTAAGTATACCATTTTGCATTAGGATCAAAGTGTGCGACGCTATCGAGAAAATAAATATTTCAGTTTTATTTGTTTTGAACAAAGTATACCTTTTTGATATACTGTGTACTCTTTTAGTGTACCTTGTTATGTTCGGATCGAAATGCAAAATGTTTCAGAACACATAGATATTTTTATTTTTATTATTTATGATGAAATACATCTTTTTGGTATTTGTATACTCTTTTGGTATACCCTTTTGTGTCTGGATAAAAGTGTGCGATGCAATCGAGCAAATAAATATTTTAATTTTTGTTGTTTTGAATAAAGTATACCTTTTTGGTATACTGTATACTCTTTTGATATACTTTGTTATGTTCGGATCAAAGTGCAAGATGTTACAGAACACATAGATATATTAATTTTTATTATTTTCTATGAAGTATACCTTTTTGGTATATTATATATCCTTTTGGTATACCCTTTTGTGTTTGATCAAAGCGTGTGCTACTATTGAGCAAATAAACATTTCAATTTTTATTGTTTTGAACAAAGTATACCTCTTCGGTATACTGAATACTCTTTTGGTATATCCTTTTGTGTTTGGATCAATGTGTGTGATGCTATCAAGTAAATAAATATTTTAGTTTTTATTGTTATGAATCAAAGTATACCCTTTTGGTATACTGTATACTCTTCTGGTATACCCTTTTGCAATTGGATCAAAATGAGCGATGTTACCGAGCAAATAAATATTTTAATTTTTTTTTGAACAAAGTATACCCTTTTGGTATAATCTTTTGGTATACCCTTTTGTGTTTGGATCAAAGTGTGTGATGCTATCGAGGAAATAAATATTTCAGTTTTTGTTATTTTGAACAAAGTATACCCTTTTGTGTTTGGATCAAAGTGTACGACCCTATCGAGCAAATAAATATTTCAATTTTTGTTGTTTTGGACAAAGTATACCCCTTTGTATATTATATACTCTTTTGGTATACTAAATACTCTTTTGGTATAACTTGTTATCTTCGGATCGAAGTGCGAGATGTTTTTGAACACATATATATTTTAATTTTTATTATTTTTAAATAAGTGTACCTTTTTGATATATTGTATACTTTTTTGGTGTATCTTTTTATGTTTGGACCAATGTGTGTGATGCTATCGAATAAATAAATATTTTAGTTTTTGTGTTTTTGAACAAAGTAACCTTTTTGGAGAAAGGAAAAAAAAGCAAAAAATTAATAATTTGAGTGTGATAAGATTAAGCAGAAAGAAAATAGATAAATAAATAAATAAATAATTGGGGACATAGTGCTAGAATAGGAGAAAAAAAAAGAGTTAAAATGGAGAAGGAGAAAAGAATAATAAAAAATGACAAAAGAAAATGACAGATGAAATAATAAAAGATATTAGGAGAGATAGAGATTTGAATTCCTTGTTTTATGCTTCAAAATAAGGAAGTAATTAGCTAATGGGAGATTTGCAAAAATACACATACATTCTATTTTAGTTACATGGCTTACCCATTACATTAATATCCATAACTTATTTATATGTTATACCCATTAGCTAGGCATAAAATAAGGAACTCAAGTCCCTCACACCCATCTTTTATTATTTTTTCTCTCATTTTCTTTTGTCATTCTTTTAATATCTTCTCTCCTCCTCTATTTTCACGGTACTTTTTTTTTTCTTTCTCCCATTCTAGGATTATTCATGTCTCCTATTTTTTTTTTAATTTTTTTTCTTTCCGTAATCTTATTATATCAATATTTTTTTCTTTCTTTTTTTTTCTCTAAAAAAGTATATTGTATTCAAAAACACAAAAACTGAGATATTTATTTGCTCAATAACATCTCACACTTCGATCCAAGCACAAAAAGGTATATCGAAAAAGTATATGATATCCAAAAAGGTATACTTCAATTAAAATAACAAAAATTGAAATATTTATGTGTTATGTAACATTTCGAACTTCTATTCAAACATAACAATGTATACCAAAAGAGTATACTGTATTTCAAAAAAGTACTTTGTTCAAAACAACAAAAACCAAAATATTTATTAGCGTGAAAAAATTGATAACTAGCCAATTTTGGACGCCCTAAGTAAGTTTTATACATTATTTCAAAATTAATTGAGAAATAGCCAAATTTCCCACGCGCGAATACTTACAATCCATTAGCCTTGACCTACACCCAGATTAGTCCCAATATTTTTTTACTGTGATTCATGTTCAAAGTCCCGGAGCTTCATATATAAAGTTTCAGTATTTTGTACCTGACTTTGAACTAACATGTTCAAAATTCCAGTATTTTGTACTGAGATTCATGTTTAAGTGATCCCAAAATAAAATATTTGGATTTTGAAATTTTGTTCATAAATCCCAGTATAACATACTGAGATTTTTCCGGATCTGGCTAGTTTTCAAGTAATTTTGCACCGCTGGCAGATTTTCATTTAATGCGGTGCAAACAGGCTGCGAGGCCAAATTTTTTACTTTATTTGCTCGATAGCATCATATATTTTGATCCAAACACAAAAATGTATACTAAAAAAAGTATATGATATACCAAAAGGTATATTTGTAAAAAAATAATAAAAAGTGAAATATCTATGTGTAACATCTCGCACTTCGATCCAAACATAACAAGACATACCAAAAGAGTATATAGTATACCAAAGAGATATACTTTGTTCAAAACAACAAAAACTCAAATATTTATTTCCTCGATAGCATCATACACTTTGATCCGAACACAAAAAAAAGTATACAAGAAAAGTATATAATATACCAAAAAAGTATACTTCTTTAAAAATAATAAAAATCAAAATATCTTTGTGTTCTGAAACATCTTGTATTTCGATCCGAACAGAACAAGATATACCAAAAGAGTATACAATATACCAAAAAAAAAAGTTTTTGTTCAAAACAATAAAATTTAAAATATTTATTTGCTCGATAGCATCGCACACTTTGATCCAAACGCAAAAGGGTACACCAAAAGAATATACAATATACCAAAAAGGTATACTTCATAAAAAATAATAAAAATTGAAATATCTATGTGTCCTGTAACATCTCGCACTTCAATCCGGATATAACAAGGTATACCAAAAGAGTATACAATATACCAAAAAGGTATACTTTGTTCAAAACAAAAACACTGAAACATTTATTTGCTCGATAGCTGCCACACTTAGATCTAAGCACAAAAGGGTATACCAAAGGAGTATACAATATACCAAAAAAGTATATTTCATTAAAAATAATAAAAATTAAAATATCTATGTGTTCTGTAACATCTCGCACTACGATCCGAACATAACAAGGTATACCAAAAGAGCATACAGTATACCAAAAAGGTATACTTTGTTCAAAACAACAAAAATTGAAATATTTATTTGCTCGATAGCATCGCACACTTTAACCAAAATGGAAAAGGGTATATCAAAAGAGTATACAATATACCAAAAAGATATAATTTCTCAAAAACAATAAAAATTAAAATATCTATGTGTAACATCTCGCACTTCGATTCAAACATAACAAGACATACCAAAAGAGTATATAGTATATCAAAAATATATACTTTGTTCAAAACAATAAAAACTCAAATATTTATTTCCTCAATAGCGTCACACACTTTGATCAAAACACAAAAAAGTATACAAGAAGAGTATATAATATACCAAAAATGTATACTTCTTTAAAAACAATAAAAATTAAAATATATTTGTGTTCTGAAACATCTTGTATTTCGATCTGAACATAACAAGGTATACAAAAAGAGTATACAGTATACAAAAAAAGATATACTTTGTTCAAGACAACAAAAATTGAAATATTTATTTGCTCGATAGCATCGCACACTTTGATCCAAACGCAAAAGGGTATACCAAAAGAGTATACAATATACCAAAAAGGTATACTTCATCAAAAATAATAAAAATAGAAATATCTATGTGTTCTGAAACATCTCGCACTTCGATCCGAACATAACAAGATATACCAAAAACTTAAATATTTACCAAGAAGGTATACTTTGTTTAAAACTATAAAAACTTAAATATTTATTTGCTCAATAGCATCGAACACTTTGACCCAAACACAAAAATGGTATATCAAAAGATTATATAATATATCAAAAAGGTATACTTCCTGAAAGACAATAAAATTGAAATATTTATGTGTTTTGTAACATCTCATACTTCCATCCAAACATAACAAGGTATACTAAAATAGTATATAATATACCAAAAATGTATACTTTGTTCAAAACAACAAAATTAAAATATTTATTTACTCGATAGCATCACAAACTTTGATCCAAACATAAAAAAATATACCAAAATAATATACAATATACCAATCTTTCAAACAATAAAAATTGATATAATCATATATTTATATAGCATCTCACGCTTCGATTACAACACAAAAATGTATACTTAAAGAGTATACGATATAACAAAAATGTGTAATGTACTTGAAACAACAACAAATGAAACAACCATTTATTATATAGCATCTCACACTTCGACGCAAATATAAAAAATTATATCAAAAGAGTATACGACATACAAAAAAGGTATACTTATTTTAACTAATAAAAAAAATCCAATTATTTGATAACATCTCAAAAAGGTATACCAAAAAAGTATACGACATACCAAAAAGGTATACTCTATTTAAAATAATACAAATTGAAACGTCCATATGTTTGATAGGAACTCACATCAATCCAAACACACAAAAAATCCTAAAGAGTACACGGTATATACAAAAAAGTATATTGCATTTAAAACAAAAAAATAAAAAAAATAAATACTCATTTGTTCGATAGCATCCACACTTCAATCCAAACATAAAAGGGTATATTAATGTAGGACAGATGGATATGATGTAGGGCTAGGATTTTTCCTTTCTAGTTGTTTGTAACAACTTGTATATAAAAAATAATGTTGTATTTTGTAATATGAATAATATTGATATTTTTTTGTAATTGAGATTTCAAAATTGTATATAAGTATGATTAAATCTTGTCTAATATGTACAAATAGCTTATAATTGCATCTTTAAGATACCTTGATTATTATTATTAACATATATTTTTATATTTTCGGTCTCATTGTATTATAGAATTTAGCAAATATCTCTCATTTAAATATCTAGCCACGGTTAAACAGTGACTAACAAAAAAGTAGTAAAATATAAAAATCAAATTAGCCACGGGTCTTACGTGGCAAATGTCAATTGAGTCTTGAAATCCACAGGTCGTTAGCCTCAGTTCCAATAGCTATGATTTTACCGTGGCTAAAGCAGTAGTTAGCTACCGGTTAAACTGGGGCTAAATGGGAATTAGCTACGGTTCTACCGTGGCTAAAAGCTGAACTTTTTGTAGTGTCAGTAGGTGCGTAAATATTTATATCTAAATGACCATGGAGTGCAATGAAGTTTAAAATGCATAAAAATATGTGATATTTTATAAAATATGGACATGTAGTTTAAAAATCCACGCGGATAAAGCAATTGAAGCCTGCGTCATTTGCCCCTAAATCTTTTGGGCCCCATTTCTTGTGCTATAATTTTTATTTTTAAAGAAATATAAAGTGGTTAAAGTAAAGAAGAACATTTTCATGAAAATCGAAAAATTATCTTTTAGATGACCCTGATCAACTCGTTAAGCCAGTTAAACGTGCAAAAGGCACAATTTTTGGAATTAATTGGCAACTTTATTTTCTCCTTATTTTCCTGGAAAATTTTGATGCGTAGTCATTTTTGGTTGCACTCAAAGAGCTTTATCCACCGTTTCAAAATTAATTGAGAATAGCCAAAAATTCGCACGCACACTTACGCTCCATTAGCGTTGAAAAAACACCCCAAACTAGTCTCATAACAAACTACTGTAGCTTTGAACAAAACCAGTTCACTTGTTCAAAGCCACAGTATTTTATTATGCGACTGAAGCTTTAATATAAAGTTCCATAACAAAATAATGGGACATTGAACTAACATGTTCAAAGGTCTTAATTCAAGGTCCCATTATTTTGTTATGAGACTTTATCCATAATAAAATAATGGGATTTATCCCATAACAAATGTCTCATCAAAGGGAAAAATCCCATTATTTTATTATGGGACTTCATATATAAAGCTTCAGTCCCATAACAAAATACTGGAGCTTTGAACAAGTTTTGTCAAAGTTCCAATATTTTGTTATGGGACTGAAGCTTTATACAAAGTCCCATAACAAAATAATGGGGCTTTCAAAGAAACTTGTTTAAAGCCCCAGTATTTTATACTGGGGTTAGTTTACTGAAGCTTTATATAAAGTCGCAGTATAAATACTGGAGCTTTGAACAAGTTTTGTTCAGCAAATTTGTTTTTGACGGCTACAAATCAATTAGCGCGCGCACCAAACAGGCCTCTACACGAAATTTTTACTATTTTCCTTTCTTATTCTTCAATAGTCAGTCTTTTATATTCTTTTTCGTTGTTACACTATAACTTTAGAAGTGTCTCTCATGATACTATTCTGAAAAATGAGAGCAAAAGAGCAGTGTTAAGTAAAAATGACCTGTTTTGTTTTCTCTCGAGTACTAAAGGGTCGTTCGGTTACTGGGTTAATTAGTTAATACCCGCGCAAAACTCTGCATTAATTTAGCGCAGCGTTCGGTTTGTTTTCTGAGAAATTTTAATACCTGCATAAATTAATACGACGTTTGGTTACATTTTTGTATATTCCGCATTATTAATACCTGTATTATTAATGCGGGAATCTATGTATTATTTTATGCGGGGTAGAAGATGGTATTAATAATGTGGGTATTAATAATGCAGGTATTAAAATTTAAAATGACAAAAGTAACCTCATTATGAGAATATATTTTAAGATTTTATTTAAGGAGTAAATAAATATTTTAAATAATAATATGGTAATATATCAGTGATTCAAAAAATAATCCCTATGTTATAATATATGCATGGCTAATACCCACATTACTAAACCCCGCGCTAACTAATACCCGCATTATTAATACCTACATTATTAATACATACATTATTAATACTCACATTACTAATACCCATATTACTAATTAATACCCGCGTAAACAACACGAGTAACCGAACGACCCCTAAGCGCTGTAAGAAAGCTAAATATATTGAAGCACCAAATATTTATTTTCAACAAAAGTTATCAATAGTCAGTC
This sequence comes from Petunia axillaris subsp. axillaris, assembly GCA_029990575.1. Classification (NCBI taxonomy): domain Eukaryota; kingdom Viridiplantae; phylum Streptophyta; class Magnoliopsida; order Solanales; family Solanaceae; genus Petunia; species Petunia axillaris. The sequence continues at coordinate 46,902,864 of JARKNS010000002.1, read as the reverse complement.
TTAATCAGGTTCTATTATTCCAACTTTTTCATATTATTTTCTATCTTAAATTTTTTATTCTTGACATTTGACGACAAAATGTATATATTTGTCTTATTAGTTGTTTATTAGATTTTAAATATATAAACTAGAAAATATGAATCTGGGTCTTTAAAATTCATGAAAAATGAGAAAAAATCATTCTTTAGTATAGCCCCAAAAATAGCTCTTGAAAAGTTTTAGCAAACACTAGAAAAAAAAACAAAAGAAAAAAAATAATATAAGAGCATTTTCTCAAGATGAACAAGTCTCTAAGCTAGTTTTGTTAGAGGACAAGTGATAACACAGTCTAAGTAAAAGAAGAGGAGGAAGTTAGTGATATGGAGAAATCGATTACAAAATAATTATTCATAATTTTGCATCTCATGCAGTAAGAAAAAAAAAACTTAAAATAAAAAATATATGAAAGCTTTGTTTTAATTTTTTTTTTTTAAAATAAAGAGGCCTTTGTTGAAATTTGGCTTTAGGCCTCAAATACTATTGAGCTGTCCTGGCCCTCTAGCTTGGAGTTTAAAACAAGCATGTCAAACTCTAGAATTGTCTTGGAGCTACTTGTATAAATTTTAAACATTAGGACATCTCAAAACAGTATATTGAACTCCAAGACATGATCTTTGAGTTTTATTTGATAATTTTGAACTCCAAGACATTGGCTCTCTAACTTCAGGACGTGGCAATTGAGTTTCACTTGCATAGTTTTGAACTCTAGGATATGATCTTTGAGTTTCAAACTCTAGAACATGATCCTTGAGTTTTCACTTCAGCAATTAGAACTCTAGGACGCGGTCCTGAAGTGTCGGGTGCTTATTTTTCAACTACTATGCTATTTTTATATATAAAATTTATGCAAATTGACAAGGGACACTTACAAAAATACCCACATAACCTAAAATAATTACAGCCACTACCCACTACTTTCAAATATTATTCGATCTACCCACTAAATTATTTACTCACTCTACCCATCCAGACTTGTATACCATAGTTTATGCAGCATACCATAAAGGTATATACCTATAAGGCATAACAAAGGTATACAGTAATAAATGACCCTCCAGACTTGTATACCATAATTTATGCAGTATACCTTAAAGGTATACACCTATAAGGTATAACAAAGGTATACAATAATAAATGGGTAGGTTAGTAAATACTTCTAGTTTTATGGGTAGTATAATTTTTAATGGGTATGACTTATAAATACTTTAAATTTTATGGGTATAGAGTGTAAAAATCCCAATTGACAATCCTAATAGATAAATTACAAAAAATACTGATACATTTACAATATTTACAAAACATAGCAATAGTTTTCAATATTAACCCTATATACCATTTTTTTATTTCCACTCTCCCAACGACAAAACTTTAATTTCTTCTCCTCTCTTCCTCTCCCCTCCTCTACCCATTCACCCACCCCATCGTCGTCCCTTTCCTCTCGCTGGAGAGCAGATCCATAAACCTTACTGGTGCTGCTGTTGCTCCGCCACCCGTCGTACTCCTCTCTAGCTAATTCCTAAATAGTAGTCATAAGAGAACATTTTATATTATAGCCCCAGTAGCTAGGGTCAGTAGAAATTCCTGGTGAGTCACAGATAACTCAGTACAAAGACTTTCTTGCAATGGTGGCGATTTGTCAGGAGTTCTGTCAAATTTTAAAAATTGGGGACAATTAAATAATTCTCTTTTAGGGACTGAAATTGTTAGAGTGACGCGTCAGAAGGCTACTGCTTGCAAAGCCTTGATTTTATTGGGCTAATTGTTTTCTCGTTCATCGCAATGGTTCTGAATGCACGTTTGAGAGAAGTACACAAATAGCTACTTTTGCACTAACCATTACGATTCCAGCTATCTATAGGCGCAGATTTATAGAAGCTGGCCGCTTTGCCTGTTTTCACAATAGTAGGGTTGATGTTCCCAAAGTCTAGCCCAAGTTCTGACTAAAAGTCTCTCGATTAAAATAATACCTTTTTAGATGCAGAATATTTAAGAGGTGGGTTGGTCCATCCATTTTTGCCATTGGAGAGGCACTTAGCAGACAAATATGAGCACGATGGCTTTTAAGCCAAGTTAGCTAACTTTAGCCTCTTCGGCCGAAAAAGTGCACGAATAGTCATTTTTGCCAGTGGTCTTGGATTTGAGACCATTTTTTTAGTAGTTTTACATGAAAAGCCACTTTTTGGAACTTCAATTTTTTTGGGCTGAAGTTCAAATCTTGTGGGCTGAACTTCATGCCTAAGGTATAAAGTTCAATTTCAATCCGCAAGAGCTGAATTTTTAGGCATAGATGCGTAAACTTCAACCCTTATGGGCTGAAGTTGAACTTCAACTCTTGCGGTATGAAGTTCAGCCCACAATGATTGAAGTTCCAAAAAGTGGTCTCTCATGCAAAACCAATAAAAAAAAGTGGCCTCAAAGCAAAGGCTAGTGGCAAAACTGTCCTCTGAGCGAAATTTTTATCCTTCGGCTTAAAGTTGAAATATGTTTTTTTTTTCTTTCTTTCTGTTTTTCTCAACTTCAACCAAAAGGTTTGCATTTCGTTTGAAATTGAGCCCGACTTCACACTTTCGGTACGAATTTTACTTATTTTGACACCAAAAAGTTAAACTTGAGTAAACTTTAAATCATATACTGAAGTTGAATAAATAACTGCAACCCTGATGATTTGATATTAGATGGCTACACTTCTAAATAATTTTCAAAAATGACAAAAAATTAGATAGGACGGGGTAAAATAAAGGATGTTTTCAACAAATATATTTTGGACACCTATATTACAAGAAAATAGCAATACTATATAAATTACAAGACCTAGCAATATTTTTTCTTGCAATATTTAAAAAAATTTCAAATATCCCAATTTTCAATCAAATGAGACACTGAACAACACTTCCCACTGAAACCCCTTCAGCTCCAACATAAATTCTTCACAAAATGCTCCGATCAATTCTCCGGTCAGCAATACTACTCCTCTTATTTTAGGGTCATCATTTTCAATTTTCTAAACAACTCCACCATTGACGTCCACGCATATCGTATCGACGTAGCAACAGCAGTGGCCGACGGAATAAAATGGAACCTTGAGAGAATTAGTGGCCTTCTAAAACAAACATCTACTTACTAATAGAAGAAAGATGCACATAAAAATTAAGCAGAACTCATCGATCCATATACAAACGCAAAAAAAAAGAAAAATTTCTTAGATGAATCTAGAAGCCTAGCAGTAAAGGAGAGATCTAGAACAATTCCAGCAAAGTTCCAGAGAAGACATTGATGGAGAATGAAATTTGAAGGCAAAGTGATGGAATTGAGAGAAAGAGAATGAAATTAAAGAATTAATGGTTAAAGTGGGCGGTGGCTATTGAATTCATGGAGCAAATCATGGAGGAAAATGGCATTGGTTTGTAGCTTTTCTATTTCAAGGCTGAAGACACGTGTATTAGACTTCTGCTACACTTTTTATTTATACGATTCCTATATAGTAAATTCACAATGACAGTAGTTTTTATATATTTTTTTTTAAAGAACAAGGATTTTGCTTTAGATTCCTGTCTATTCTTTATTTTTTCATCTAAAACGGTGATGAAACAATCTGAAACAGTTGTGGAAACAATCTGATACAGTCCGAAACGACGTTGAAACAGTGCGATACACTTTGAAACAGCAGTAAAAAGTCTGAAATAAAATATAAAAAATAATGTGAAACAATGCACAAAAGGTGAAAGAGTTTAGAAATAGTGAGAAACAACGCACAAACGGGATGAAACAATGCTGAAACAGCTAAATATAGTATAGAAAGTAGTTAGATACGGTGCAAAACAACCTGAAATGGTACTGAAACAACCTGAAACAATGCTGAAACAACCTGAAACAATGTAGATACACAGAGATAAAGTTTGATACGGAGCAAAAATAGTACAGATGCAACGAGATACAGCGGTAAAACAGTCTGAAACAACTAGTGAAAAAGTCTGAAGCAAAAGGTTAAAAATAGTGTGAAACAATGCAAAAAAAGATGAAATGGTTTAGAAATAGTGAGAAACAACGCACAAACGAGATGAATTAATGCTGAAACGGTCTAAAAACAGCTAGATACATTAGAAATAGTTAGATATGGTGCAAAACAATGTAGATACAGCGAGATACGACAAGATACAACGAGATACGAGGTGCCTCGTAGTTAAGATATAGTTAGATACGCCGTGGTTGGTAGTTGAGATACAATGAGATACGAGGTGGTTGGTAGATAAGATACAACGAGACACAGTTAGATACGAGGTGGTTGGTAGGCGAGATACAGTTAGATAAAGGTGGTTGGTAGTTGAGATACAATGAGATACGAGGTGGGTTGTAGGCGAGATACAACGAGGCACAGTTAGATACGATGTGGTTGGTAGGCGAGATACGGTTAGATAAAGGTGGTTGGTAGTTGAGATACAATGACATACGATGTGGTTGGTAGACAAGATACGGTTAGATATGAGGTGGTTGGTAATTGAGATACAGTGAGATACAACGAGATACGATGTGATTGGTAGTTGAGATACAATGAGATACGATGTGGTTGGTAGGCGAGATACGGTTAGATAAAGGTGGTTGGTAGTTGAGATACAATGAGATACGATGTGGTTGGTAGGCGAGATACGGTTGGATACGATGTGGTTGGTAGTTGAGATACGATGTGGTTAGTAGGCAAGATACGGTTAGATACGAGGTGGTTGATAGTTGAGATACAATGAGATACAATAAGATACGATGTGGTTGGTAGGAAAGATTCGGTTAGATACGAGGTGGTTGGTAGTTGAGATACGGCGAGATACAACGAAATACGATGTGGTTGGTAGTTGAGATATGCGATACGATGTGGTTGGTAGGCAAGATACGGTTAGATACGAGGTGGTTGGTAGTTGAGATACAATGAGATACGAGATAGTTGGTAGTTGAGAAACATCGAGATACAGTGAGATACAACGAGATACAGTGAGGATGGGATGAGGAAAAGTGAAATTGGGGAAAATGGGAGGAGTAAAAGTGAAATTGGGGAAAATGGTGGGAGGAAAAGTAAAATAGGAGGAAATGAGAGGAGCAAAAGTGATAGTGGGGAAAATAGGAGGAAGAATGTAAGGGTTTGGTATGTTATGAAAAAATATTGCTATATTTGTAATTAACTTGTGTTTTCCTCTATAAATGATTATTTTGCTAAAATGTTGCTATGTTTGGTAATTAAGTTCTAAAAATTGTACTTTCTATAAAAATTCCTAAAATAAACTGTCCATTGAAGTGGTTGCGGACCTTGCGGTGCAAGTTGAAGCCCAAAGAATTTTTATTTTTATTTATTTATTTATTTTAAATTTTTGGAGCCTCTAACATGCAAATGGACATCTTCAGATAAAAGCTTGCTTGATAATAGGAAGTATCTCCATTTTTTACTTATTTGTATACATCCTTAACAGACCTAATGTTACTTCGTTTTATTATTCATATACTTTATGTTCCAAATTTATACATACTCTATGTTCAAGCACACATTAAAATTATCTTCACTTTTGTTCAAATTTTCACATATTTTGCTAGATGGACATGCCTTTTTTTGCTTGTAGAATTGTTCTCAGAATTCTATCAAGTTAGCGTTGTACATTATATTCATTTTACTTATCATGTTAAATGGTTCACAAATCTTGCCGTAGTTCATATATACTTTCTGCTTGTTAAATTATTCTCAAATTCTGTCAAATTTGCATAACTTTATGCTATGTTATTCTACCTATTTTGTTAAATTGTTCTCAAATCTCACCAGATTACCATGACTTTTTGTATTATTCACAAAATCTTGCCAGATTGGCAATGCCTTGTATTATCTGCATTCTACCTATTTTCTTATTTTAGAAATTATTCACATCACATTAGATTGGCATGATCTGCCTAAGTTGTTCAACAAGATGTTCTTTGAATTTGAAATTCCAAATTTGATCAAATCACCCCCCAAATCTGTTACAAACAATCTCAAACTAGAACCAAAACCTCCATACACCAACACAAAAAAACTTCAATCACCAATTTAATCAACACCACAAAACCAAGAAAATTCGTTTTATCTTTTTCTAACACTTGCTAAGGGCCAAGAATGCAGTTTGAGATTCTCCAAGCAACTCACTATATCAATATTTAAACTAAATATTTATGCGCAAATAATCAACAACCAAATGATTTTAATTATTATCAACCATCAACTTTTAATATGCACCCCCAAACAAGAATCTCAAGCTTAAAATTGAATATCGATTTCAATTCATTGCATTTGCACAACTGGTTAATCATAAATCTTGTATAATTGAGATATCGAATCAAGGATTAAATGTGCAAGGGCAAAATTGGTATAAAATTGCATAAGCAAAAGATTGGAATGTTAAAACGTCAACTACAGTATACAAAAAATCAACGAAAAAAAAAACTTTTTGCGTAACCTTTTTAAAAATGGGGACATCAAAATAAAAAAAAAAAATGGGGACAAAAGTTTTAGACCTGCCCCTCTAAGTGAGACCAAATTTGCGAATGAAAAAAAGGAATTCTTACCTGAAATTTTGATGCGTAGCTATTTTTGGATGCGTTCAATGAATTTTATCCACTGTTTCAAAATTAATTGAGAAGTTGCCAAAAATTCGCGCACGCTTACGCTTCATTAGCGTTGGAAAACACCCCAGACTAGTCTCGGTATTTTATACTGGGGCTTTGAACAAACCCATTATTTTGTTATGGGATAAATAATGAGATTTATCCCATAACCAAGGTCTCATTATTTTGTTATAGGACTAAAGCTTTATATATAAAGTCCCATAACAAAATAATGGGACATTGAACAAGATTTGTTCAAAGCCCCCGTATTTTGTTATGTGATATTTTGTTATGGAAGCTTCAGTCCCATAACAAAATACGGGAGCTTTGAACAAATTCAAAGCCCCAGTATTTTATACTGGGGTTAGTTTACTGAAGCTTTATATAAAGTCCCATAGTAAAATACTGAAACTTGTCTGGAAGTGGCTATTTCTCAGCAAATTTATTTATGAAGGCTACAAATCAATTAGCACGCGCCAAACGGACCCTACACAAAATTTTTACAATTCTTTCACTAATACGTACTTCTTTAGGATATTTACACTGTGTGCCCATAAAACCTAAAGAAATTACCCCACCTACTCATCTCAAAAACTAATGTACCCAATAAATCTATAATAATTACACACCTACCCATTGCACTCATTCCTTGAAAAAGTATAATTCGTTCTTCTCTCCTCTATTTCTATTTCTTCCTTTACAAAACCCACTTACTTTTTGTTTCTCTCCCATTCTCATCTTTTGATTATTGCAAAAAATCATTGAAATTAATGACTATCTTCTCCTTCTTCCTTTACATAACCCAATTACTTTTTGTTTCTCTCAAATTCTCATATTTTGATTATTGCATAATTCATTGAACTTGATGGAGATTTATGTACTTATAGTTGATGTGTGAGGGTTCTACTGATTGCTTACTGCATGTGTCGGAAGAAATCATTTCAAACCAAATTTTTTGTTTGATTTGAAGTGGGTGTCTCAAATTTGTTGTTTAATTTGAAGTAGGTATCACGAAATATTATTTCTATTGCTTTGAACAAGTTCATACTAAATTTTTGTTGCATTTGGGGTTGATTTGAGGTGTTTGGAAGATGGTTTTCGAATATCCACCATTGTTGAGCTTGAAGCTCTTGAATATAAAATTTTAATTTTTTATTTATAGTTTGATTTGAAATGGGTGTTGTAAAATATTATTTTTAGTACATTTTGAAAAGTTCATGCCAATTTTTTATCTCTTTTGGAGTTGAATTGAGGTGTTTGGGAGATGATTCTTAAATACCCACCATTTTTTACTTGAAGCTCTTGAATATGAACTTTTTTATTCATTTGTTGTTTGATTTGAACTGGGTGCTGTAAAATATTGTCTCTAATATCTTTGAAAAGTTCATGCTATAATTTGATCGAATTTGGAGCCGATTCGAGGTGCTTGAGATCAAATTTATGAGGTGAAAATCAAAGAAGAAAGTGTATAAACTGTATACTACAATAGTATACTGTTGTAGTAAATTGTGACACTATACTATTATAGTATATAGTTTTTTACACTTATACTTCTATTGTATACTGCAATTGTATACTGCATTAATTTATTAAAATAGTATATTGATGTAGTATATAATTTACTATAACCGTATACCTTTCTAATATATTATATACTTTTACAGTATATAGTATTATTCTTTATTTTAAAATGTAAGTTTTGAAATAGTATACACCAATTTTTTGTTTTCACTATACCCTTAGAGTATACTATATACCCTTGAGTTACTGTATAATTTTATAGTATACAATGCTATTTTTATCTTTGAAAAATGTATACTTTAAAATAGTATACTCACCCTTTTTGTTATAGCTGTATACTTTTAGAGTATATTGTATGCTTTTACTGTATATAGTCTTATTTTTTTCTTTGAAGAATTCTATGCTTTTGCAGAGCACATTGTTGAGAGAATTGCCATTAAATCTGATGGTTTTGATACTCACCAATTTCGTTCAAGATTTGCTGCACTTTTGTGGGAATATGGTTATTATAAAATTACACACAATGAAGAAATTGATTCTGAATATCCTGGTAAATGCATGGCGATGGTTGTCAGAAAATAGTGGCTAGCAATTAGTGAAGAAATTTTAGGGCTTACTTTTTTTTTTTTTGTCATATGAAATGTATATGTTTACATTTTAGGAAGTAATATTGTGCAACTAACACCTTCACTGTTGAATTGCATTTAGTTTTTGGCATTTATAATTGATGAATTTTGTTTCATTTACCGGATGTAACTCAAAGCAGATTGCGTTGTTGTTGGTGCAATTTATGGGCTTTTTTCTCATAGTATACCTTTCTAGTATACTGTTCACCTGGGGTATGGCTATACCGACATGGTATACAATAGAAAGAAAATTTATGTTACCCAAAAGCAAATCAGGTGGAACAAGGTAAAAAGGTATACCTTTTAGGTATACTGTTGAGTAGAAAGGTATATAATAACAACATAGTTCCTTATAATTGATAGGAAGTATCTTCTGACAAAATAAATTTGTATACCATTTGGGGTATCCTGTATACTACAAAGGTATACAACTGAACTATGGTTTTCTCTTAATACAAAAGTATACTGTGACAAATCAAAGTTGTATACCATTGTGGTATACCGTTTACTAGAAAAGTATATAATAGAAAATGGTATTCTTTTTGTCAGTAGACACAAATATGTTGATGAAAAACAAAGCTTTATACCTTTGGGAAAATCTTATACCATTGGAGTAATTCATATATTAGAAAGGTATCAAACGGCGAGTTATATTTTTTTTAAGTTGTATAACATTGAATTTATATCGTATACTAGAAATCTATACAATAGAAGCAAGATTTGCTTAGGTAAATATATTGTGATATTTTCAAGTTGTATACCATTAGGGTATACCGTATACTGGAAAGGTATATAGCAGAACCATAATTTCCTTTTAGTTTAGGTGTAGACACATATATTTGTGACAATTTATATTTGTATACCATCGGAGTATACTGTATACTACAAAGGTATAAAATAGAAGCATGGTTCTATTTTAGTAGAAAGGTATACTATTTGCGTATACTGTATACTACAAAAATATACACAAGCAACATGTTGTGGAGTACTTTAGATTATTAGATTCATAAGCTGCTTTTTCTTCACAATGAAAATGACTATAGGTATATGTTTAATCCTGGGAAAGAATTCTTTATGGATCAAATTATCCCGCCCATTGTCACTTAAAGTTCATCAAAACTGGAGTAACAATACCACTCACTTTCATTTTCACTTTCACTGCTACATCAATTTAAAGAAGCAACATAAAATGCATCCTTACCAATCAAGCCCAGTAGAAATATGAATGTAATCTCATCCTCTCCAACGGCTACTAGCTGATCTCCCCTAATTATATACTTATTTCCTTCTGCATTAATTATGTCTAAGTTAGCTGCCTAGCGATCATACTTTAATTTATCTTTAGTCTATTATTATATTCATACTCCTTCAGGATGTGGCTTCCAATGCTGATGATTTCTAGAGCCACGTATATCCTTTTTAGGAAGTTTAATTTGCAATGAAGCATCAACAGACGATCCACTTCAAACATAATTTGTACATTGTACCCCGTGAGCATGCATAAGCGCTAATTAAATACATAATGCTGGTGTGAACTACAAGAATATAACTTTTCTTTAACAATGGACCTTAAATTGAGATAGGGATCCACGCGTATCTTGATACTCGCCTCAACAGCAGCCTTACCAGCCAGCTCAACTACATCAGCTTACTCAATCTTATGAAGCGGAAGTTTGAAGTGGGTATTTAGGTAATTAAATTAGTGGGTAGATTGGGTAATACTTGAAAGTTGTGGATAGTAATTGTAATTACTTTAAGTTGTGTGGGTATTTTTGTAAGTGTCCCTACTTCTTTTGGTTAAGGCCCAAGAGAATGGTGATAACTTTTGAATTTTTGCAATGGTTTCTTTTATAAATACATAAAATTTGACCTCCAATTTTAAGAGTAATATTATCATTTCACGTTTTTAATGTAAAAAAAAAAAATTTGTCAACATCTTTTAGGAGTTGCTAATACTCCTACCAAATACAACACTTTCTAAGCGTACCTAAAAATTTATAATTTCCCCCCTATATAGGTAAATGATCGTAATTATTTTTTTCCCAAAAACGCGCGAAAATATAACCCCAATATACTCTTGTCTTTGCCTCCTCCGCTGCTTCACTCTTTCTTTTCTGGGTTACTTCAGGAGAAGTTAGGGTTTATATATGGAATTTGATTTTCTGGACGTGCGTTGACTGGAGTTTGTCTACTGCCGCTGCTTCACCTTTAAGCTCGAACCTTCTTCATCGTTGTCGTTTCACCCAATCTTTTAGGTCTTTTATTTCTCTATTCGTTCAATAAAATTGTTTCTCAATGGTTCTAATTTAGGTTTTTGAAAAGTTGGGGTTTATACGGATTGATTTGATCAATTGCCATAAGCCATAGATTTCTCCAAGAAAGCGTTGTAATTTGTTAAGAGATTATTGAGATTTACATCCTTGGGTTGTAAGGTAACAATTCTACTAGGAAGTTATACGTATCGTGAATTTCTTTATTCTTAAAAGTATTCCCCAAAAAGTCTTTAATTTTAGTTAGTTTGAAAATTATCATGACGTCAAAGATTTGGGCAGATTCTTATTTATGCCTTGATATAAGTGTGCTCATATAAGGTTGTTTTACTTGTATTAAACTTCATCATATTTATGTGAGACTCCTGAATTGCTATTTTTCACGTATGAATCCTTATCTATATTGATGTCCTGAGTTCGTCCCTAGTAAAGATCGAGAGGTTTCTCTTTGAATCTTGGAGTTATGATGATTGGGTTATTTCAAAATAGTGAGCCAATATGTTGTTGCGAGTTTAATTAAGACCAACTCTATTGGGATACAATTTTGCATTTGTTAATGTCTGCCGACTACATTTACTTTGTTTGATATGTTCAATGCCTTTCGTGATTCTATATGGTACTATGTATCTTTGCTATGTGTAGTTCTGGTTATATACTTATGGATGCGAACCTTTTAAAAGGACCCGTTTTAATAGCTACATGGATTTTATTTTAAATGGCTCAAATTTGCTCACATGTCCTCCGTACAGGATCAAATTAATTTTAGTACCCCAAGATGATTCTTGTAGTTATACATAGGATTTCCGTGGTAGTAGAGACACGGTTCGAACTGTCAATTGGGGCTTAATTAAGTAATTTCATCATGTAAAGATACCACCAAGCTTTATTTGTAAGAGATTGTTGTACTTTGGTTGGAGTCAATAGTTCTGTTGTTTAGTTTATGTCTTACTTTATCTTATTTTGTTACTTAGCTAGGTAGCTTTCTGGATCACTGGTGCTAAATTTTGCGGCAGGTAGAAAAAGAGGAATAACCAACGGAAGGAACGAATAAAAAGAAGTAATAGTTTCGTATATATGATTTCGTTTTAATTTTCCTTCTTTTCTGAGCTTACTTAGGCCATTAAAATTCATGTCTCTTTTTTCTTCTTAATAACAAGGAGAAAAGAAAAAGACAAAGAAGACCGAAAGGGAGAAGTACTGGGATTGGGAGTTGACGAATGAGACAAAACCAATAGGGGGTATATTACTACTTGATTTACCTCTGAATGTTACTATAGTGCAGTCACGTCTCTCTTTCTATTAGCAAACATGACACCTTTTTATTGCCTTGTGAGTATTTGTGTGATAGTCTGTATGTATCCTTTTAAATCGTAGATGCGGAAACCGAAAGAAGTTGAGAAGGAACAATACCAGGGTTATAAGTTTGAGAGTGATTGTGCAGGGCAAGATGGAGTTTATAAGCGTTCTACATATACCTAGAATGGCTTCTTAGAACAATGAAGATGCTACAAATCCCAAGATAAAAATATCCGTTTGTATGTGAACTTGTCGTATTCATTTCTGATGATTTTGATGGGAAATTGGTGAGTTCAATTTCTAGCACTATATTCAACTTCTGAATCATAAAATGATGGTGGAGAATTAAGAATTTTCTTTTTCGATAAGTATTGGTAAAATTTTGTCCTCCCTTGCAGCAAGTTGGTCATGATATGTACTGCAAACAAATCCTATCCTTTTCCGTTTGTTATGTTATTTCTCTTACTAGTTTGTATATTCTCTTTTTATTATCATTTTTTATGAATTAACTTGGGTCCTAATTTGTCTACAAACTATTGTGTCGGAGATATGACTGACGGTGAAAATATAAGTATTTTTTCAGTAGTTGTCTTTCTATTTTTTTTCAAGTACTTAAACGACTTTCTGATTTCTAAAGATTGCAAGGTGAAGTAGTTGTTCTGAAGTGAGGGGAAAGATTTAATGGTAATTCACGAGACCAATAGTCAATATTGCAGATCCAGTGTGCAGGATTTATTTTTCTTTGATAACTTTTTTTTCATCTAGTTTTTTTAAAGTTTTCTGAAGATTAATTCTTTCCCATTGTTTTTTATAATGTCCTGCAAAAATAATTAGCTATGTGGTGTGAATTAGGAAATAATTTTCTTATTTTGTTGTCTTTATAGTTTATTATTAGCTATTTTACTTTCAGATTGAACCTTACAGAGAATACTTTGATTTTTGTCCTTCTCGATTGCAAGTATGGGAAGGTTAAGCTACTAAAGATAACAAACCTTCAAAAGATTGCCCTAATTTGAATAAAGAAATCTCACTTGCTGCTTATATTAATAGGGATCAGTTTCAGAGTCAGGAGATGATGTGAAGGGTACCTAACCAATCGCTATCAGAAATAAAACCTGTAGCTAGGGAGATAACAAATGGATGTTATTTATGGCTGTATTTATTGATTTGGCAAAATACATCGACAGTCCCTTAAAGTTGTCCAGACTTTTCACTTTCACACTTCAACTTAAGGCTGTTTCAGTTGAACACTTCAACCACGTCACAAATGTGTCATTTAGACACAAAATAAATAAGTGGCACGAGAATGTGTTTTGCACTTGATGACCAGCTCGTGAAATATGACTATTTTTTTCTTTTTTCTTTTTCTTTTTTCTTTTTCCTTTTCTTTTCTCCTTATTTGTCCTTTCTTCTTCTTCCCATGGCACACCCTTTTTATCACTTAATATTTGAGAGAAGCATATCGACGAAAAGGTTGCCGGAGCATGATTCTGACAAGGCCACCAGCGAAACTCGGTTCAAAATTGCTGCCTCATTTATCTTTCCTTTTTTCTCTCTTAATTTTTCTTCACATTTTCTCTTCTGCCCACTTTCCAAATCAACAAATTAATTCAATTAGTTGTTGAAGCTGTAATTAATTGCCTTGCTAATTTTTGGTAAAATAGATTTAAGAATAGAAATTCGATCACCTTATAAGTTGAATCAACTTCAGCTGGAGTTGTGAAAGAATCAAACTTAAAAAGGGTATGAATCTTGAGGATATTGAAAAGACATGGAAAGTTGGCTTGCGAAGGAGATTTCACCTCTCTTATAATTAATTACCTATGTTGTTTGTGCTTATACAGAACCGCCATGAAATTCTGCTACTGCGGTGCCGATACAACGATGGAGGAACTATTTAAGGTTTAGTCTATGGCAACGATTCCATTATTTTTTCATTCCGCGGATTTGAATTCGGAGTAGCTTATGTTAGGGATTAAAAATTTGGGATGCTTGTTCAGTCATGGTGTCATTGTAACCCCTCCCCCTCCCAATCCCCTCCTGCTGCTCTTTCTTCTTTTTATCCAAAACAGAGAAGCATCACTACAAAACTTGATTTCCTTTTCCAAATTGTACTAAAGGCATTGAGTTATGCCGGTTATCAGTAGAAATGGATGTGGTGCTGCTGACGATCTGAATAGGAAAACTCATCATCCCTACGAATCGCTAAAGAGGAAGCTCTTTTTTTTTTTTAATTTAAAATTCTTATTCTTTTTTCCTTAGTTTCTTTTTACTTTGTATAAGTTAAATACACGTGTGCACGTCTCATTCGTTACTCTGACATGTGAAATACACGCACCTCCTGTGTTTGGGTACCTATTAATTTTGTGTCTGAATGACACATTTGAAATGTGGTTGGGGTGTTCAACTGGAACAGCCTTACATTGGAGTGTTAAAGTGAAAAGTCTAAACAACTTTAAGGGGCTGTCGATATGTTTTGCCTATTGGTTTCTAATGGATGCTAGCTTAAGCTCTTTGATATGTTTATTCTTGAATATATTCGATTGTGTGAAGTTTATTGCTATTACGCAAATTGATGTAGTAGATGATATGTATGTTTTGAGGTTCATTGGAAGTGTAGCAACACGATTTTTAGTTTGTTTGTAATTTATTACTATTAATTATTGTGCTTGAGATGTAATTTTTTAACAAATGCAATACTTTTATATGTAGCCTACCGACCGTAAAGTGGCATGTACATTATCAAGCTATGCTTCGGAAGTCTCTTTTGAAGCAACACTTCAAAAGTGTGGCATATAATATAACAAATGCCACACTTTATAACTGTAGCGTTTGGATGTGAAAAATGTTGTCATATGGGGTACTAGAAGCATGGTTGTTGTACCTTATAGGCTACACTTTGGAAGCGTTGCTTTTAAAGTAACGGTTGAAAAGCGTGGCCGATTTGACCACCCCTAGAAAAGTGTTGCTTAAAGTCAAAAAGTGTGGCCTTTGAAAAAATGTGGTCTTTGATCAAAGGCCACACTTTTTGATAGTTTATACCGTACTTTTCTGGTGTGGTTGAAGGCCGAAAATGTTGTAGTGGTTTTAATTGCAATAAATGATGCTTGCGCTTAATTATGTATCTTTGACTTCTAGGAATGAAGTTTGGTTGAGACCAAATGGTGTTGAAGCTAAATATGAATATAAATGGGGCTTTTAAGTATGAGTAGAAACTCATAAAATCAAAATAATCAAGTTTGGAGTTTGAAAAATGGATTGGACATAAGAAAAAGTGAAAAAAAAATTAGTGGCACCTTAAGCCTACTATGCTGCCACGATAGCGCCTGGCGCAATGCAACAAGGAAAAGTCCATCAGTTGTGTTTTGGCATCACAAAATAAGTCTCATGAGATTTCTTTGATGCAGTACGCCGACCACCGAGCCCTAAGTCGCGTTAAACCATTTTCCGCCCAGTTTTGTGAATTCGACTACAATTGAAATTCTTGGTCCGTGTAGGCGTATGAGATCATTATTGAAACCTCTAAACACATCCCAATACATAAATTTTGACTAAGAAAAGATAAAAAAATATTTAAAAAGCAAGTTCAAGCTTGGAACATCCTCGAAATAAAATATAATTTCTCTATTTTTCTATTATGGATCTTGTTATATTTACCATTAATACATTCATGAGTAGTTAAACTTCTCTGAATATTGATGGAACCTTTGATTGGTTGAATCAATTAATATTAATTTTCTATATTTGATTTATGCTCTATTAATATAGCTATTCAACAATATGTTTATTCAAAATTAGTTGGAGGGCCCTCAACTGATTGTGCTGGTATATTTTGCGTAACTTGGAAAAAATTACAACATTAAGTAATTTTGAATAACGACACTTTTAAAAAATTAGTCAAAAAATAGTTGTGAGGATCTAAAACAGAAATTCAAAGTATTGGAGTATTCAATTGTGAGTCGTCTAATTCATCACCTAAGATTAACTCAAAAAAATAATTCTAGAAAATTATCACTTTTTTTTTGGTAACTAACAAAATTTTATTAATCTCCAGTGACATTACAAAGCTGAGCTATATTTTTTTACTCAAATAGCTACAAAATATGAAACTCTATGACTAAGCTACAGACTCTAAGCTATCCTTGCCTTTTAGCTATACTATCCGAGCCGAACAGCTATACCAAAAATTCATTCACTCTGCTATCTCCACATTTTCTAAAAGAAGAACTGTTATCTCTACATTTCTAAAATAAGAACTGCTGCATTCTCTCCTTGAGTTTCCCTTGAGCTCTTACACTGCAGTTATATGCTACCTCTTTCATCATTGCTTGCCATCCTTTCTGATGTTGTTTAAAGATTTTATTGTTCCTTTTCATCCAAATTGCGTAGACATATTCAGTGTATAACAACTTGATCAGCTGCGCTTGTATGGATTTCGCCTTTGTTAGGTTAATAATCATCAGCTGATGGTAAAGACAACTTTCCTGTATGATCTTTGCCTATTGTATCAGTTTTCCCCAAACTTCAGTTGAGTATTGACACATGAAGAACAAGCGTTCATATGTTTCAGCTTGCTTTTGGCATAGAACACATTCATTATCTACCTGAATTCCCTATTTACTCAGCCTGTCAGTGGTCTGCAGCCTCCCATGAAGCTGAACCTAAAGAATAAACTGTGCCTTAGGTCTGGCTTGATTCTGATACATCAGATTTTTCCAGCTAACTTTGGCAGCTTGCCCCTGCAGGTTCTTATAGATTTTGCCAATTAGGCTCCCTTGCTTTTGTACTGCCTACCTTGCCACTCCTATATCCTTCTTAGGTTCCAGAATTTTCCTTGTCATCCAGCTCATTTGCTGGGATAAAGGAACTTCTTCTAGAACTCTGTCTTTGATGTAGTATTTATAGATCCATTTGATCTACAACTTATCACTTTTATTTGCCAAGTCCCAGCAAGTTTTTAAGATAGCCGCCTTGTTCCATGTTTTCAGCTTGATCAAATCATATCCTCCTGCACTTCTTGGCAAGCATATTTGATCCCATGATATCAATACTCTTTTTGTGATCTGATTAGCTCCAGACCAGATATAGGATCTGCAATATGCCTCTATCAATTTTATGACTTTTGCAGGCAATATGAACAACTGTGCCTAATATGCTTGAATCCCAAAGACAACTGTTTTGATAAGTTGAATCCTTCCTGCATAAGTTAACTATTTTGCAGTCCAGCTAGAAATTCTTGCCACTATCTTCTCAACAATTGGCTGCCATTGAGCTCCTGACAACTTTTTTGTGTCCAGAGGAATTCCTAGGTATTTAAAAGGTAGTACTTCTTGATAAAAACCTAAGAAATCCAGTAGTCTTGCTTTCTCCTGGCAGGGGTTCCTCCAACATAAATTGAGCTTTTGTTCACATTTGCCCTTAATCCAGAAGCTGCTGAAAATCTTTGGAATGCTCTGTGCACTTGTTGTACAGATTTGAAGTTTCCTCTAGCAAAAAGCAGGAGATCATATGCAAAGCATAAATGTGTAATCCCCATTATTGCATATTTAGGATGGTATTTGAATATTGGTTCATCTTTGAGTGCAGTCAAACATCTGCTCAGATACTCCATAACTATTGCAAACAGGAAGGGGGAAATTGGGTTACCTTGCCTCCGTGCTCTTGCTGCATCAAATGGTTTGATATGCTCTCCATTGACACTGATGGTGTAGTCAACTGTGGTAATGCAGCCTAGGATCCACTTCATGAACTGACTTGGGAATCCTAGTTCAACCATAACTTGTTCTAGAGAAGGCTATTCCACAGTTTCATATGCCTTTTGAAGATCAACTTTGATCATTGCTCTAGGAGAGATGTTCTTCTTAGAATAAGCTCTCACAAGCTCATGAGCTGCAATAATGTTGTCAGCAATTTTCCTGCCTTGTATGAATCCTGATTGAGCCTCATTTATTATACAAGGCATTATCTTCTGCATCCTCATTGAGAGTACTTTAGCAATGATCTTATAGAGGACAGTACAACATATAATAGGTCTAAATTCTTTCACATTTGCTGGTTTTGCAGTTTTAGGGACAGGTGTTACCGCTGTGTAGTTAATTGCTCTATACATGTTCCCAGTAATGAAAAAATCCTTCACAACATCACACACGTCTTCTTTGATTATTGGCCATACTTTTTTTGTACAATAGAGCATTATAGCCATCCACACCTGGTGCTTTGTCATCTCCAATTGCCTGCAGTCCTTTCCAGATTTCCTCATCAGTTACCTCTCTATAGTTCTCTCTGTTGTTGCTGATTAAGCTTGGGACCTCTTCCCATTATTATTTTATCTATGGCAAGCAAACTGTTAGCAGCTGTTTCCATCAACTTTTGTAAAATTAAACAATTTCCTGTTTGATAGCTTCTGGATCATTTAGTGTAAAGCCCTCCAAAGAGTTCAATTCTAAGATACTCTTCTTTTGTGTTCTCTCCTTTAATACTGCAGCAAAAATATTTGTTATTTGAATCCCCCAGTTTAATCTATGTAGCTCTTGACTTCTGGTGCAAAATATTTTTCTCAACCATAGACCATTTATTCCAGCTGGATTCTGGCTTCTTTTTCTTGCTCTAATATATTATCTGCATAATGATCCACCAGTTGTTATTGCAGCTATTTTAGTTCTTCTCTTGCTTGAACTATCTTCTCAGCAACTCCTCTGTATTCTTCATTATTGAGATGCTTGAATCCAGTTCTAAGTGCTTTAAGCTTTTTCCATACATCTATTATTATTCAGCTAGCCTCATTGTTTCTCCACCCCTGCTCAACTAATGATAGGAATTTAGAGTGTGGCCTATATATTAAAGAATATGAAGGGCACTAAAGCACTTTTATTGCTTTTTAGCCACTTGTACAACATAGGTGTATGGTCTGATATATGAGGCAATAAATAGTCCACAACTAAATGACCAAACCTCTTCATCCATTTTTGGTTTCCAAAAGCTCTATCAATTCTAGTTTTCACCCTGGCACCCCCCATCTTGTCTATTAGAGTATGTGTAATACTCACATCTCCAGGGCAATTCACTCAGTTCCAGCTTGTCAACATATTTAGTAAAATCACTAATCTCAGCTTGAGTGACAGAGGTCCCATATTGTCTGTCTTGGAAATGTAGTGGTGTATTAAAATCACCCCATATTATCCAAGGGTCAGCATTAGTTGGGTCACAAGCTTCTAATTCTCTCCATAAACTTTCCCTTTGTTCAACAGTATTGAAACCATATATTACTGTCATAAAACTCTCTATGGTTTAGCTTCTCACTTGATAGTAAATCATCTGTACAGTTTTGCATATGAGTTTTACATCATACTGGCCCTCATCCCACACTATCCACACTCCACCATTCACAACATACTCATAATTGCTTGCATATTTCTACCCAGGTACTATTGTTTTTGATTATTTTGTCAGCTTTATGATGTTTCACCCTTATTTCTACTAGCCCAGCCAACTTTATCTCTGTTCCTTGAGGTACTGTGTCAATTTATTTTGCTTATACCTCTTATTAATTCCCCTCATATTCTAGCATAACCACTCCATTACTATTTTCGGTGGGAACCACCTTTATCAGGTGGCTTATCTTGTTCTCCTTCTTGTGTCTCCTCTTGCTTATCCTGTTGTAGCAGCTCAAAACCATTTGAAGTATTCAGTCTAGCTACTGTCAGATAACTCGTGTGTTGCCTTGAGCTATGTGTACTGACTATGCTCTTGTCAACCTCCACTGATGCTTGTGTTGCTGTTGTCAGCTTTGGTGTGGTTGCTTCCATGGCTTCTCCACTATGCACTTGCCCCCTCTGCTGCCTAGGCTCTATTTCCTTGGGCGGATCATTTTTCTTAGCCTGACTGTTCTGTGGTTCCAAGGTTTGTTTCTCCTTTGGATACCAGTGTGGGACTAGCCTCTTTTCTATTTGTTGGGGTAGCTGCTTCCTTGGTTTATTCCTTCTCTTTATCTCAGATTGCTTCTACATTTCTTCATCTTTAACACAGTCATGATCAATGCTCATACACTTGTTGCAATATGCAGGTGCCCACTCATAATTGACAACTTGTATTGTCTCTCTTCCTGATGGATCTCTTAAATTCACTTCTCTGATCAGTGGTTTGGTAACATTTACTTCTATCAGCATACGTGCATATGAAATTCTGGTTTATTTAGCATTGCATTCATCAGCATAGAGAGGAACCCCTATTGTACTTACTATGCGACTTAATGTGTCACACCTCCAATAGCTCATAGGCAGCTTGGGGAAGGTTACACAAAGTGGTACCTCTGTGAGAAATTTAGCATTATAATCATAGTCAGGGCTCCATTGCTTCAGTATGATAGGTCTGTTATTGATGCTATAGGGCCCTGAATATAGAATCTCACTCATATCATCTAATGAATGGAATTTGACAATGTAATAGCCATCTTCATGTAGGTATATGTCTGGTTTAGCTACTGATGTCCCGTTCAGATCTATGTATCTCTTCATTCTTGTAAACCTTGGTGTTTCACCAATTACATGAATGATTAAGACACATTTCCACCTCTACATCAATTTCAGTCTTCTCTAGTTGTACTACCACATTCCCCTCAGCTATACCAAGTGCAATATAAGATAGTGACATTCCATTACATGCTTTTCTATTACCTGCAAATAGGTTTGCTCAATCTAGTGGTTCTGTGGTCTCATGTTCCTTCCCTTTCTCTTCATGTGTTTTTGCTGCTGAGCTGTGGATTAATGGTGGGAATTCCATCTGTGGTTGTCATTTTGCACCTCCTTTGTCTCCACTTGAGCTTGGTTTATTTAGATCTGCATCTTGTTTACTTAATATGCCTATCACTGATTCTCTACTGTTAACCCCTTTTTTTTGTTGACTTTGATCTCCATTTGCACGTGTATTGTATCTGTTTCCCCGATCCATCTATAATAGCACTATTTGTAGTAGGGTTTCCAATTTGGGAGCTAGGAGTGTTCATGGTTCCAGTATGTATTTGATCGAGGATTGGTGTCAAAACTCTTTGTATTTTCTTAGGCCGTCTTCTACCTCGTTTGTTCTTCGTCCCTGTCATGGATTGCTCAGGCCGGCGTACGTTTAGCTAACGTGCACTGTGTGCCATGAAACTATCACATTTAATCAATAGAGGAGATAAACGATGAGATTCTATGAAACATGTCAGTAATTCATCTCAATAATTAAGGAAATCATATGCTAGGCTTTTGACTCATTGAACACACATTTTATCTGTTTAATTAATAATCCTTTTGCTCTTAATTTTTGTTCATCATTTGTTTAATCAAAATCATATATTTACTATTTGAAAATTATTTGAACAAATCAACATAGCATACTAGTTAGCTATAATTGAACATTGAGATCTTTGTAGAATCTGACTCCGAACTTAACGGGATTATATTAGTAATCAATCACTAATACTTTTAAGGTCGAGTTTTGGGAGAGAGCATACATCTTTATATATATTTTTATACACATACATCCCCAATATACATGCCTTGTGTTTATGCTAAAATTGGACGTCTAGGTTAAATACTTAAATTTATGAATGGGTCACAAGCAGTACAGTAAAATACGACGAAAAAGTAAATAAATAGAGAGGAAAATAATAGACAAGAAAGTAAAGAGTTTTATCTCTTGAGAATAGCCCGATTCAGTGATGAATTGTTTGATGCACAATACAACGTAAGGAGGGGTATTTATAGAAGTGATTATCCAATCCTAATTATGGTAAAATTCAAAGATTAGTGGGGCTCATGGGCCTATAAACTCAAGGCGGTGGTATATACAAAACTCTAACTAGGAGTTTGTAACCCTAGGGTGGCAGGATGTATACCTTGCATCCTAACCTCCTACCGCCTGAACGGACGTAACTCGTAGAACATGCATGTATCTTTTAAGCCCGGTGACTTGTAGGATAAGTCTAGTCTCGCCAGCTGGACTCGCATCCCCATAATAATAGGTAATTTTTGCCCACACAATTATAATGTAGGGATAAGAAGTAATGCATGCATTGCAATGTGGGGATTCTTTCTTTTTGAATAATTGACAAATCACAAGTTAATATACAATGAAGAATTTAAAAACTTTATTTATTCTTCAAATAAATAAAATTTTTTGAGGGTTAGTTGTTTTCATTTTATTATTTTAATACTCGCATAAGTAATACTCACATTATTATATATTCCACCTTCTATCCCGCATAAAATAATACGTAGATTTTCTCCTTAAGTTATGCGTGAGATGTGGCGCTCCAGAACTCTACAAGTCTTTTTTGGAAAAAAAGGGTATCGCCTTTTCTTTTCCATTTTTTTTTCTAAGTCTGATTAAGACTAATCATGGACCAAATTAACAATTTTAAAACTTGAGGATTTTTCTTAAAACATACATAATAATAATTTCAAACATTGGGAACAACATACATGACCTCCTCCCCCTGCGTGGCTTCTTCAACTTCTTCACTTCATCTCCTCTTGCACGCCAAATCTAAACCAAATACTCTCAACTTCTCTGTGGTTTTCAAGGAATCCGACCAGTAATACAAAAAATTATTAAATATCAAAGGTAAACAATGTCATGATTATTTAAACTGTGGTGTAAATCTCGAACCTAGGTTTTTTTTAATTTTTTTGTCGACCGTGATTAACGATGCTTTGGGTGTTTGTTTTTGTACAAAAGGTGTAATATTGTGTTGAAATTGAATGGCATTATGTATTTTAATGGGTAAAGTAGTTCCGAACTACAAAGGGGATTTTCGATGAAAATTTTAGGCTTTTTACATTTTTTGGTTAAATTGTGACGATTTGTGGGTTTTCTATGAACTAACACTGCTTTATTTAGTTGTAAATTGAAGTTATTGCTGTTATGTCTCTTGATGTTCCGAACACCATAGTAGCTTCACAACAGTTCATATGAGGTTCTAAACATCTCATTGGATGTTCATGATTTTCTGTAACTAAATTTGTATGCCCTTATTTTGTTTTGCAGAAAAATGATAAATTTAAGACCGAGAAATTTAACATTGTAATATGAAGATGAGCAGAAGAAGAATCCTACAAAGACTCCCAAGAAGGCAATTTCTAAAAGAAAGGGCCCTTCGCCGAAGAAAAATCTGAGAAGCCTACTACTTCAGATTCGGAACGTACTCCTACAGATTTAGAACCTACTCCTAAACGACCAAGAACAACTAAAATAAAATTAGTTGTGGATGTATTGGATAAAAGCTGACTAGACTTGAAAAGGTGACACGTGTCTTCCACGTGGCAGGGGCAGACATTTCAATGGACAGACATCCAACGGACAGACATTCATCACGAGCAGACCTAAAGGAGTTATGAAACACTTCAACAGTCAACACGGTCTAAATGAGCAGTTATTAACATGATCATCCACGATCAATCTATTAATGGTCATTAAGGCAATCATTACAACCCAGCGGTTATGACTCCAACGGATACGTGACCAACAGTTATTATCCAAACGGATCCATGCCCAGCGGTTACAAAACCCCAACGGGTGCCTACCAGGCTTATAAATAGCATTCGCCTTAATCGATTGTATAACAACTTTACTTCTTGTCTACAATATCAATAAGAATACTCTCTCGCTCTTGCTCAGATACTCTCTTTGCTCATATTTTAGTTACTACTTTAGTTCTTTGATCGTCTGAAGTGCGGCTGATATCGAAGAACTCTCTCCGAAGACGAGCGATACGATACGGTTACTTCTCCTTGTTTCCGTTTGTGCTTTGTTTTTATTAGTTGATATTCGTATCTCGCTCTCATATTATCATCATATTAGCTCACCGTGTAAACTCTTAATCTCAACTATTGATCGTGACTCCATAAATACAAATTTAATTGTTAATTGGCCTAAAATCGGATCTAGGTTAAACAGTGGAGAGTGACGATAGCCAAAGAGAAGTAGTAGGTCCACGAAACAAAGGTGATAAACAAGAGGAAAGCCAAAGTCCAGCACGAAGTTACGATCTAAGTAAAGATGGGGAAGATTTGGAGAGGGTTGCAGATGAGGGTGAAAGAAGGGTGGATTTAGATGATGCCGGTATTGATGAACTGTTAAAAAGTGATTTTTTGAGGACTAGAGAGGAAGATGGTGATCGTGAAAAGGAAGAGGAAGATGGTGGTAAAAAAAATGAAGAAGCTGATGATTTAAGTAGAGAAAAAGGAGAAGAAGTAGATGGGGAAGCAGATAAGACAGAGGAGAGTCCAAGAAGCCATAAAAAAAGTAGAAGAGAGGCGGAGGATGTAATTTTAAAAAGCAACTTTCTGAAGGATCGTGTAAAAAGAGTTAAAATAGACGGGGAAGCTGTAAATAATGCAGGTGGAAATGTTGAAGAGGAAGTAGGTGAAGAGAAGGAAACTGCTGAAGGAACATCTGGATCGAAATTGGAGGAAGACCAGGTGATAGTGTAATTGAAACTCATGATTGTTCGGAACGACTATGTTGATGTTCTACACGACATATATATGTTTCCAACACCAGCATTAAGGCTGGTAGCTTTCGTTCTGAACACATTACGTGATGTTCCAAATGATTGCTATTGTCGTTCAGAACCTCACCATAAACATGTTCCGAACATTTCTGTTTTTCCTTTAATGTGATTTACTATAATTGTGATTCATTTTAATTTTATGCTAAAATTATGTGCATTATGAATACGTTGGTCATGCTATTTTTAAGAGTAACGTTGAGGGTCTCTTCAAGACCTTCCTGACCAACAATGAACCTTTTATTGGGAAGATTACTGTTCGTTCTTCATTGGCTAGGTGTATGATACAGTTCAAGGAGGTTTTGAAAAAATTGCAGGTGAGAAAGGGATTTTGCCATAGTTGTTTCGCTCCTTTCTTGCAATTACCGGAATATCCACTGTTTGCCACCAAGTTGGTGCATAACCTCCTAATGCGATGGATTATTTGCAAGAAGCAGAAAGAGGTTTGGATATCCTTCAATGGATTGCCAGCATATTTTGGCCTATCCGAGTTTGCACTAATGACAGGGCTAAACTGTGGTGCCTATCCAAGTAACAGTACATGGAAAAAATAAACGAAAAGGGGAAGGAATTGTGGAAGTTTGTTGTTGAT
Organism: Petunia axillaris subsp. axillaris; assembly: GCA_029990575.1. Classification (NCBI taxonomy): domain Eukaryota; kingdom Viridiplantae; phylum Streptophyta; class Magnoliopsida; order Solanales; family Solanaceae; genus Petunia; species Petunia axillaris. The sequence continues at coordinate 46,877,361 of JARKNS010000002.1, read as the reverse complement.
TATTTCAAGGAGAAGAAGAGGAAGCGGAAGGAGAAAGAGAAAAAGGAAAAGGAGGAGAAGGAGAAGAAGGAAAAGGAGGAGAAGGGGAATGGGAAACGGAAGGGGAAGGGGGGGGGGGGGGGAAGAAGAAGGTGGAGGAGTCACCCTCACACTCACCCTTACCCTCACCCTTACCTTAACCTACAGAGAGGAAGTTCAAAAAGCCCAGAAAACAAAAACAGTCGAAGAAAAAGTAAGCTGTGAAGTCTGGTGACTTGCTTGAGTTGGTATGTTCTGGAACCTGTTCAAGGAAGTGGTATTTAAATCTATGCATGCTTGGTTTGTTCATACTATTCTCTGTGCGAGGGATTCCAAATATAGAATAAAGAAATGAGTGGTGTGCTTGTCCGGCGATCTTGAGGCATTCCAACGTTATCCTTGGGGTAAGATGAGTTTTGAATTAACAATGGAATATCTGATCAAGCCAATGGAACCTCGTGCAGAAGGAAGTCAGACTTACAATCTTTATGGCTTTCCATGGGCATTCATGGCCTAGGCTCATAAAGCTATACCTGCCTTAAGGCCAAAGGATTTGCCAAAAGAAAAAACAATGCCAAGGATCATAAACAGGCTTACTGAAATTTGTGAAAAAGATACATACAGGTTATTTGAGCAACATAATGTTCTTGTAAGTATTCCTTTTTCCATATATGTCATAATGTTTGGAACAACTTCGTGTTTACTAAGATATTTCTAATTGATGTTCGGAACATCTACATGAAGCACAATCAACTGCTTCAATCATCGATGTTCGGAACATCACAACTTGATGTTTTCGAACAACATCACTTTGTTCCAAACAACTTGAAAAGCATTTTAAAATTTAGTTGATATTTATTTAACGTTGTGGGGTATATTAACAGGTTATTCACCCTTTCCTCATTCCTACTGATGATGAGCTGGAGATGGATTTCTTTCTAGACCTTCTGCCATTTGAAGACTCTAAGGACGACATAATAGATCGTTTTTGTAAAGTGTTTGCGGATGCTTCGAGCGCCGGTCTTGTTGGTGGCACTACAATTTGTATCTTCAAGAACAATCCTGAAACTCCTCCAAGACAAGTGATAGAAATTAAAGCTATGGAAGGAGTAGAAGCAATGATGTTTGGAAGTGATGGTGAATATAATGAAGAGAGAATGGTGGCCTGCAAGATGTAAATATTGACATTGGAAACAAAACTGATGGTGATGAAGTTGCTGGTGAGTTTGAAGTTGCTGGTATCACTGAAGTTGGTACAGTGAAGAGGAGCTCCAATTGCAGAGGCTGCAAATGTGATGAATGCAGCGGATAGAATGAAGCAATGGAGCAAAAGATTTTGGTTTATGAACAACAGATCGTAGATTATGAGCAACAGATCGTGCCTTATGAGACAAATATTGTGGCTTCTGAGCAAATCAAAGGTGATTCTTCTGGTGGAGATGGATTTGACATCTCCAAATGTAGCAGTTGCAATTGCAAAGATTGCAATTGGCGTAAAGGTATGGAGATGGAGATGGCGGCTATGCAGGAGATGATTGAGCAGTTGAAGAGCAAAACAATTATAAAACCTGCAAAGGCTTTGAAATCACCACAAACAAAAGATAAGAAGAAGCAGGAATAAGTTGCTCCGAGGCTTCAAGTGGATATTTACAAGCCATTGAAGTGGAAAAAAGTGGAGGCTTTGAACGCATTTATCAGAAAGAGGAAGCAACAAAAAGATCTTTTTCTTGGATTGTCGATGAATTTCCAAGATTTCAAAGAGCTGATAAACAAGACTAAGTGGCTGTGGGACATTGTAAGTTTCTTTGTTGCTTAAACTTACAAAAATAAGGTGGCTCCGAGGCTTCTGGTCTATTTGTTTGTTACAAGGTTTGGAAGATAAGGTGAATTGGAGGAGGGGTTGCAGCGGCGCTGCGCCTCACTGAGGAAACCTTAGCGGCGTCGCTCCTCCTCTTTTGTTACTTTGATATTCAGATATGCACTGGATATTCAGTGCTTTACGTTCTATTAATGATATTAATTTCGATTAATTCTCTGTTGATTCATTGCATCGTCATTGTTGGGTTGGATTCTGAGTTTCGATGGTTTTGACATTGCTATACAATTTTGACCGTTTGTCTCTTAATTGCTGCAGTCAAATGGGTCCATTTTGTTGGTCTAATGTATTGTAGTTGACCCATTTGCTTATTTGTTGTACAGTTGACTCGTATATTTACCTTGTTATGCAGTTGACTCGCTTGTTGGTGATGGAGTTTGAGCATAAACTCGGGACTAACTTTGAATAGATACTACACAAGGAATTGACGGACATTCATCAATTTTGGCCAAGGAAATAATTATTTATTTGAGGCCTACTGATTTGAACGAATAAAGAATCTCATTCCCGTATCCCTAAAACAAAAGGCTATGATGAATTGTATAAGCCGTGACTACAAACGAGCCGGTAATGGAATAATGAGACCGGTACTTGGCATGGCAACACGACCGGCCGACGTGTTCGCAGCCGTATCGACGTCTCTAACCTCCACCCAATTCACACACACCTGAGCCGACATTTTCTAAAATCCCTTTCCCCTTTATTTTAAAACTATTACAATTATTATTATTATTATTATTATTATTATTATTAATATTATTATTACCTTATTATTATTATTATTATTATTATTTTACCTTATTATTATTATTATTATTATTATTTATTATCATTATTAATATTAATCTTATTTTCTCTATATTTTGTGCGAGGTAAAATTGGATGCGAGACGAGGGAAAAAGACCGCTAGAAGAAAAATCCTTTTTACTTATATTACTTTCATTATTAGTACAATTATTATTATTATTATTATTATTATTATTATTATTATTATTATTATTATTATTATTATTATTATTATCATCATCATCTTATTATTATTATCATTTTATTACTTTCATTATTATTAATATTATTATTCATTAACTCCTTTTTTTCATTTTTTGCGAGGTACCCTTGGGAAAAGTCGATTAGTGAATTTAAATATTTTTTATCGCCATATGCACATAAATAGTTATTTAATTGTTCTCCTATTTGTAGCTAGTTATTTATTCTTTTATAAGTCTTAGAATCCCAATTATTTAGTCCGGTCGGTAACCACATTTGTGGAGCTCGAGAGGTGCCTAACCCCTTCCTCTCGAGTTAACTTGAACCTCTTACCCGAATCTCTGACTCGTAGATCAACCCGGAGTTAACTCTTTAAATGGAATTAGAAATTAATAGGTGACCTAATACGCCTAGGAAATTTATTAGGTTGCGACTCCAAAACTTCCAACTCAAACGAGTTACCCAGTCAAATCCGAAACCCGACTCGCCTCGAGGTTAGTCCAAAATCGAGTATGACAGAATGGCGACTCCAATGGGGATATCAAGGTTCAAACCATAACGGACTTTAAATTGGGATTCTTTACTTGCTTTATTTTCTTATTATTTATTTCGATACTTACTTTTCTTCTTTTTCTTTTTTGCAGGAGTAAGGTTTATTTTTTAATTTTTATGTGTTTTATTCCTTAATTATTTATATTTTCTTTATTATTGTTCATATCACTCACACTTCCTTCACTCCTGGGAAACGACACTTTACATACACACGGCGATTAAGTGGATCCCACGGTCGCTTCACCACAAAAAAACCTTTTAGGAGGACATTTTGGAATATAGTTGGTCCGTGGTACAGCCAACAATTTCAAATGATCTCACTCCTTGGTCGTCCGCCTTGGGGAACCGTGTCTAGAATTTCCCAGCTCTTAGTGGAGACTTTCGTCTAGGTTCATGCATCATGTCATGTATAGGAAAATTTTGACTTCGGCCTATGTCTAAGTCTATTAGTTCACCATATTTGAACGAACCAAATGTGTTTTCGATCCTAAGGGACCTTTAAATATGTTATGTGTGCATTTATTCAAAGTTGAACGTGTTTAATGCAGACCATTTGTTCACACAAAAGTGAGTTCTCATAACAAAATCAATTATTTATTCAAACGAACCCAAGTATTTTATAAAATTATTTTTTGGGTTATGAACGAAATTAATTTTTCTACTTTTATGAAAACAAAATCATAGATTTTAAATTAATTTCTTCTACTTTCGATGTAGCAAGATCAATTATTATTTCTATTTACCTAAAGCAAAATTTTATTTCTACATTTATGAAATTAATTATTTTATAAAATTATTTTTTCTGTTAATTTTGGATTATGAGAACAATTGAGATGATACAAAAGACACGTTCAATTTTAAGTACCATAATCAAATTAGGAAGGCTTAGCATCCTTGGTATGTTAAAGTCCATTAGCCAACCTCGTCCAAAAGCGTCATCATATGATGCCTATCATGCATATTATGTGTATTGATCTGCTCTGCATATAAATTATTATCTGACTTGTTGTTTTATGTCTTAGTTTTACTCCCACCCCCGAGGTTGACTTATGCATTTATTTCAACTTGTGCATTTTGAACTTGTGCATATCATGCATACCTTCCGCCACTCCTGACAACTTTCTAAATCGTGCGTTGAAAATACGGTGATTACAACCACCTCTTCCCTTACATCAAAAACTCCTTTAGGGGGAACAACTTGGAATCTATTTGATCCGAGACGTTCTTGCTCCCGAGCCGCCCGCTTTGGAGGATAATAAAACTCGGTCTAGCCAACTCTATCCTTAGTAGCGGCGTTAGGAATCATGCATCATGATTGGTCGATTTGTTCTCAAGTCCGATAGGCCACCTTGTTCAAACAATCCGAACGGGTTTTTAACCCCAAGGAGCGTTGAACATGATTTATTTGCATTTACTTGAAGGATTAGACGTGAAAATGTAGACTGTTTATTAACATTGTTCTGCATTCAGTGTCATTCAAAGGCACAAAGGTTACTAAGAGGCTTTAAAAGCCCAAAGTGAATCATAAATGATTGTTTATTCCTATACGGTCGGAGTTACTCTGTATTCAATGCCATTCAAAGGCACAAGGGTTACCCAAGAGGCGTCAAAAGCTCTAATTGAATCAGAAATGATTGCTTAAACAATCAGAGGTACTCTGTATTCAATGACATTCAAAGGCACGAGGGTTACCCAAGAGGCGTCAAAAGTCCTAATTGAATCAGAAATGATTGCTTAAACAATCAGAGGTACTCTGTATTCAATACCATTCAAAGGCACAAAGGTCACCCAAGAGGCGCCAAAAGTCTGAATTGAATCAGAAATGATTGCTTAAACAATCAGAGTTATTCTGTATTCAATGCCATTCAAAGGCACAAAGATAACCGATGAGGTGTCAAAAGCCCAAATTGAATCAGAAACGACCGGTTATTTCTTAAAAAATTGGAATCATTCTGTATTCAATGTTATTCAAAGGCATTAAATGTTAACCAAAGAGGCATTAAAGGCCTAATTTGAAGCAGAAATAACCACTTAATAGGCGGGATGACACACAACACACATTTATCCTTTATGCATTATATAAAGACTTGACATCCTTGACATGTCACAAGTCCATTATGAAATTCCTTCTAAAATTTCTAAAGGGTTCTCAACTCACAACGACACATCTCCTCATATCCACTGTTGCATTGTTTTCAAAAACTTGTGCCACACGTTGATCATTTCGCTCACAATAAAGCAAATCTTAGTCATTTTCTTCTCTCTTTTCCTATCATCCTTCATCTTCTCCAAAGGATCATGGCCGCTAGAACATTTGACATGGTTGTTGAGACCCCTCAGTTTCTTAGAGATTGGTGGGGAAACCTAAGCATAGATCAACAAGACCGAGTCGAAATTGTGGTGGGTAATATGATTTCACTAATAGAGCACACTGCAGTGGAAGGGATGATAGAAGCAGCAGTGCATTATTGGGATGCAGACCGAGCAGTCTTTCACTTTGGGCATGTAGAGTTGACACCATTACTGGAGGAAATAGGTGGGCTAACTCAGTTACCATTTGAAAGTGAAGAAGTCTTGATGCCTAAGAACATTAAACCCGAGGAGTTCTTCGAAATGGTAGAGTTTAAGCCTGAGTTGTGCACAGACAGTATACGACAATCGGGAATTTCTCTAACTTCCCTCTACATCAAATTTGGGTATGGAGAGACATTTCAAGAATCCGAAGACTATTTCAGCATTAACCAGGCAGATTGGCAAGAGCAGAAGGAACTCGCTTTTGTCACCAGCTTTCTAGGGACTATCGTCTTTCCACAACACAAAGGACGAGTTGATGTTTGCATGGTCACAATTACTGATGTCTCAAAGACACTAACAAGAACTATGCTTTGGTACCGATGATTGTTCCAGAGATGTACTGAGCTTTAGAAAGATGCAAGAAGGGCACTGGATTCTTTGAAGGTTGCAATTTTCTTTTACATATTTGGCTGATGGAGAATTTGCAAAGGATGGCTAGCACAGACCAAGCTTTCCATTCTATATCAAGAGAAAATTACCTCTTGACTCATACAACCCGCATGGACAATGCTTTTGGGAAATGGGACCAACCAACAATCGCAAACGGTTGGCACCACATGTTCTTTCAATTAATACCTGAGAACATTCAATGGATGTTTGATTACTTTCCCAGTACAACGGTAATCACACGGTCCGAAAAAGACTCATTTCTCATCTTAATGGGCTTTAGAGGAGTTTATCCATACACTCCTTTAAGGACACTTAGACAAGCAGGGAGAAAGCAGACTGTACCTCAAATTGCAGACATCAGAAATTTCAAAGCAAATATTCTTGGAGGAGTAATACCGTTCAAAGACAAAATAATAGAACTTTGGAAAGAAAGGCAACAAATGGGAATCAAGACTATTAGACGAGACAGGTTTGACGCTGGCCATGATGAAGACTATCCAGACTGGCTTAGGAAGGACATAGCAAGGGTAATTCAACCAAGTTCAACAATAAAAAGGAAACGGAATGCTGATGAGTTAGAATCTGAGTACTAACAACTGACAAGGGCACAAGGGAAAATAGCAAAGAAGCAAAGATTGGTCCAAGCAAAGAACGAAGAAAAAGGCATTAGCGCAGCAAGGCAGAGCTCCTGAAAAAACGCATAGAGTCTTTTGGAGTATGGGCTGGCGAGGGGATGAACTCTGTGGCAAAAAAAGGAATAGAGGAGAAAGGAAGAAAGGCTTGGGATATATTAAAGAACTTCACATTCGACATATCCCAGCTCTTAACTGATGCAGACAATATCATCTTCCAAGGATACTCATCAGAGGCAAGCTTGTTTGAAGAAGACTCGACCGAACAAGAAAAAGAAGAACCTTCTGGGGAAGGATCAGTATAAGAGATGTTCACCTGGCCATGATCAAACCTCTAGCAATGTTTCCTTTCTCTTACACCGTTTCAATATCAACCAATGTAACAAAAGTCCGATAAATGCAATGTTATCTTTAGACTTCGCATTATGTTAGCAAATGAAATGATGCATGTGGCACAAAGCGCTTTTCAAACCATCGTGCCTAAAACGATCCTTCATATTATAGGATGCATTTCTTATTTGATATGTGTGCATTATATGAATTCGTCTGTTTGTTCTGAGTCTCTTCCTACCTAAGGAATTCTTTCTCCAAATTCAATCGCCTATCGAGACACCTCATCTCCCTACTCCATGATCAAATCCTGGTATCTAAAATCCTTCGCATGTCCAAACTATCTTTAATTCATTCAAAAGTCTGTTACCAAAAGGTTGGCTCGAGTCGAATACCAAGGCAAAGGACATGGTTAAGCGAGTGCACTTGTCAGGGATTTTCCGAACTAAGAAGTTCTTCACAGCAATTCCCACTAGTCCTCATATCTCTGCATTACCTCCACTGCACTACAAACTAGTAATAAGGCTAGCTAGCCCAAAAATACGAGCCTTTTCAAAAAGAGAAAGATGAAGTCTCTTTTGTCGCGGCCATTCAAGACTCTACCTTCAACCACTATTATCAAACAGCGCCACCATTTTATCCCTACCCTTATATACCTCCTAAATATCCCACTCAGTCCACTCGACATATATTCCACATCCCAGCACTAAATCATCCGCCATACTAGAAAACACTCGAGCCAACTACCAAAACACCCCACCATATTTTCCTAAGCATCACCCTAATGCGAACCAAAAACCAAAAAGAAACTACACTCTACTAGCCGAATCCCATACTCAATTGATTGGGAACTGTCTGGATTATTGTCCCAAGCACCTCAATTGTTCCAGCAAATACTATGCACATGAGTAAAATTGACAAATCAAGGGAAATGTTGGTCGAACTTGAAGGCACACATGGCTCACCTCAAAACCTTTTGACACCAACATCCAAGGATAATTTTGTTGCACCTGTCTACACAGTCGCACCACCTACAATATATGACTGTGACCCGAAGAACTTTCCACTCATCCGAGCATTCAAAGAACTAGAGGAGGATAATATTGGAAAGATAGAGGTGCAGCAAATACTTGCGCACAACAACCAAAAAACAAGCAAACCAATCCAACTCAAAAGGAGAGATAAAAACACAATGACAAAACCATCATCACATAACCAACCTGGAGACCCCTGGAGCATTTGGAAGCATATCCCTATCCACTAGCAAAGATAAAGCAAGGCAATAAGTTTATTCGACACCCTTACCATAGCAAGTTGAGCTAATACAAGCATAGACAAATAGACTTCTTGGAGCAACCTTGGTCGAAGGCTTTATTGGGGTGATATGGAGTCTCATGATGACCACTATAAAAGGACGTAGCAATCTAAGAACGAACATGATACGTAGCAAACCTACATCGAGTTCAACGGCTCAACAATAAGGTATTATCCAACAAGGGAAGTTGGTGCGAGGACTATATTGCAGCAATTGGTTAACAAGTATGAAAGACGATAAGTATGTCTTCAAAGACACATAGGCGTTGTGACAAGCAAATTCGCAAGAAAAGATGACAAATGCACTCAAGGTCCTGGTATTCGACAAAAGCCAACAATCCTTTCTGTCGCACAACAGAATCTATTCCTTAACACAGCGTCTTTACCACCTTTCATTGACAGTCAACTCCTCCCCCCTCCCGCTTAAACAAGCGTCGGTCATTTGACCAAAATACTTGCCTTGACTGCTACATAAAGCACTTAGGCAATCTCTATATCTATACGATCTATCACAACCTCCAAATTCAAGCGCTAATCCGTCATCTACGGTCTAGGCATTCTCTCAAACTCATGTGTCATTTTTGCTTCAAGTATTTGCTAATATACCTACACTCTTTTGTGCATTCCACCACTTTGTTAGGGTTGCCTTGCGTTTGAACCCTGATATTGGTCAAGAATCTGCATTCGTGAAAAAAGCCAAAATGGCAAGCCAGCCTAAAACACTTTCTTCTGCACAAAGTCCTTTGAACCACCAACATATAACAGCAAGAACATGCAGACAATCCCAACACTATACAACTTGCATTATACTCACACGAGAATCACAACCAAAGAAATCCAATCAATATACAACCAAAGCTAGCAAAACTCACAACCTTACACTGCACCCAACTTACACAATAAACAACCTCCCTTCCATGAAGACTTCCAACCACAACCCTATCAGGCTTAACACAATCAAATGACATTGTAACCGTCAGACAAACTACTTTTTAGATAAACATTCCTAAATTCGATCCGACAAGATCTACACCCTTGACTCAAACATCCCATACCATAGCACCACAAAACATCCAACACTGAAACACAAAGTTCAGAGTCTGATTGACCAAAGCAAAATAATGGTACAACAACAACCAACAAAAGGGAAACTCCAACTCCCAAACCACAAACACACTCCGCAAAAGTTAGCTCCATTACCTTCGAAGACATCCCGTCACAACCCAAGACAAATACAATTCTACACAATCTCCAAATCCAGCAAAAAATCCAAATATCAAACCCTCAATCCGAAAATATCCACATACACATAGTCATCAATACATTCAAACATCACACTAAAAGACGAATGCAGACTTCTAGCCAATAAATTTGGTGTTTGGTGCAATGCAACTATTTCTCTCGATGATCTGTCACAAACAATAAACTGGGGCAGAAATTTTTGAGGTCGCCTCAAAAATTCCAAAAAACGCAAACTTGACACTGGGCCTAAAAAATTTCAAGAAAAGTCCTTACAATAGCAACATGATAGCCTCCTTAGCACATCGCATGACGTACAATAGCATTCTACTTATTGCACTACTCTTGATGTATCGACTGAGGGTATACAGCCGATGTCAAATTTCACACTTTAAATTAGCTGAGGGCATACAACTCGAAGCGTCGGTTGAGGGTACATATCCCGATATCGATTTGTTATTTAAATCAGTTGAGGGCATACAACTCGAAGCGTCGGTTGAGGGTACACAGCCCGACACCGATTTGTCATTTTAAATTAGCTGAGGGCATACAACCCGAAGCGTCGGTTGAGGGTGCACAACCCGATACTGATTTGTCATTTTAAATTAGCTGAGGGCATACAACCCGAAGCGTCGCTTGAGGGTACACAGCCCGATATCGATTTGTCATTTTAAATTAGCTGAGGGCATACAACCCAAAGCGTCGGTTGAGGGTACACAACCCGATATCGATTTGTCATTTTAAATTAGCTGAGGGCATACAACCCGAAGGGTCGACTGAGGGCACATAACCTGATGTCGATTTGTAATTTAAATTAGCTGAGGGTACACAGCCCAAAGCATCGGTTGAGGGTACACAACCCGATACTAATTTTTCATCTTAAATTTGCTGACGGTACACAGTCCGAGGCGTCGATTGAGGGTACACAGCCCGATATCGATTTTTTCATTTATATTAGCTGAGGGTACACAACCCGAAGCATGGGTTGAGGGTACAGCCCGATATCGATTTGCATTTTATTTTTGCAGAGGATACACAGCCTGATGCATCGACGGAGGGTACACAGCCCGATGTCGAAACTGACACCGCGGAGGGTACACAGCCCAATGCAAATTTTGACATTGTAACAGGAAGACAGCCTGGAAGGTAGACAGCCCGTTGAAAGGACAACATGACAAAGGGTGTGCAACCAAAATGAAAGAATGATAGGCAACCCTGTACGGAAAGATACACAGCTCAATACAAAATGAGTATACAGCCCGACGTGACAAGCACACTTTTAAAGGACGAAAAACAATGGACATACAATTCGGCGTCACACTGGCGAGATGATCTAACAACAGTTCAGCACAACAAGGCAACTACCTCCTGAGAAGAAGCACTTAGCAAATGGATATCCCCCTGAGGAGAGGCATACATTCCCTAGCACTGAGCACCTGGCAGCAGACCAGACAACCAGAGCTCAACTCAACAGGGAAGTTTACTTTATCTCTATCTTAAACTGCATTTATCATAACCTTACTGTAGGGACTCCCCGATCTCCCGACAAACCCCTGCGCCATACTCTCCTAAAATCACTACCAATTATCAAATACATCCCAAAGCGCCCAAAGCCACAGTTCCATACTCGCACCAGTGGTTTACCTATTCCTTCCTTGCCAATTGGGTACCAGCCCCGTATTCCTTCCCATTCGCGCCTGCCTATTTGAATCGTGCATATTCATCATGCTTTTCTCCTCAGTTCATTCGAAACAATGTTGAGGCCAAGATGACTCCTCTATCGAGTTATAGTGGAAAATGTGCCCATGTAAACCTCTCTTTCTGGGTGTGTCGTGCACCACATCTTTATAACTAGGACGTTTACAAGCTTATTTCACCACACTCGGTCTATCGATGTTATCTCAACTTCGACAACGCCTTTGTCCTACATGCAAAATACCTATTCGGTCGAATTCTGACATGCCCAAAAGCCTATCATCTCATGCTCCCCATAAATGATCTGTCTAATCCTTCATCGCAAGCTAGGATGTCATCCCGCATTTCCCTCCGATGAATGCCTCCTATCTGCATCAATCGTGCGTGTTTTCGTACTTAATCGTGCCCGTCTGTTTGGGTCGTGCATATTTATAAAACTCGCTCTTCAAATTATTCCCAGTTCAATCAAGACAATATTGGAGGCGAGTTTACTCATTTATCGAGACAAAGTGGAAACTATGTACATATAAACTCCTTTTTATGGGTGTGTAGCGCGCCACATTTTCATAACTAGGACGATTATAAGCCTTTTTTCCCACGCTCGATCTGTTGAGGTTATCTCACCTTCACCAGTGCCCTTACTTCATTCTTCATTTATCTCGCCAAAAGGCAAAGCACAGACGAATCTAAACTTTACATACTTGGATAAGTTTAGTCTCTACATCCAAAAATCGTGCGTCATAAGCATCCCACACAGGCTACATGCCATTCTAGAACTATACACGGCTTGATTCTTGTGAAACCCGAGATATGTAAGCAACTCAGAGACCGGGGTTCGGCCAAAATAAACCCCCAAAACTCTCATTTTTCCTTTTACTTGTTCGTCGTGACAAAATTGGCTGCTCCGCCAACTATCTTTGCCCCAAGATTCTTTCATCATCCCCGGGCAAAGAGGGGCAGCTGTTGACACCCAGTTTTGCCCCTCATTTTTCTAAAATTGGCCATAATTCAACTTATGAATGCAATATGACCATTTGTGCAAATGTGCATTAGAAATCATGAGTTTACGAGTGTTATCCTCTACTTATACATTATATGCTTAAGTATGGTTATATTACGTAACTTTTGCATCATTTCGGCTATTTGTCAAAACTGTGACTATTTGTAAAATTAGTACATTTATAATATTAGTGGCTATATTATTGATTACGTCATTTAGGCTACATGTCAAGTTTGTTCCAATTTATGATTATTTATGAAAATTAGTAATTATTTGTGATTATATATGTTTAAATAATTTTATTTGAGTTTATTTAATAATTATTTGTGCATTTTATAAAATACGTATATACATATTTTTATTTACACCGTTAAGTTGAATATTGGCCAATTTAAAAGAAAATGTCCACTTCTTATTTTTTTTTACTTATTTTCCTTCTCCTTTTGTTAAAATCTTTCCTACGAACCTGGACAATTGTCCGTCTAGGTACGTCCGTGCTATTAGGATTAATTGCTATTTTCTTCCAATTATTTTAAATAAAATTCAAAACTATTCAATTTCCCTTTTCCAAATTTCTACCAAATTTTTATTTATTCAATTTTTATTATTATATTGAATCTAGACCGCAAACATAACCAAATACATTTTTGAAATTTCAAATTACTTCCATAATCTTTGCCAAATCTTTACTCCTAAATTATTTTCCCCAAAATCCTCTCCAATCCCTAAAATCTTTCCCTTAATCCCTCACCCCAAAATTGAGGCAAATCCCCAACAACCATTTTAGGAATTCCTTTTCTTTAAAATGAAGACCTTGGGTTTTCTCCTATCATGGACAGCGTACCACACAATCGGCAGACCCCACTAGTCTCTTTCTTCCCAAAACAATCACACACACAGTACTTTCTACTCCTTCTTCTTCGTACAATACACACAGACAAGGACAACCAGCCGACCCCCACGGCCTCTTAGGTTTTCTTCCCCACAAATCCAAAACACTAATTACACACACACCTCGCTTCAACACAGACGCGGCATACACACTTTACACACGATATAGTACGACACAACTACATCAGCGAAGCACCATATACACAAACCCAAAATAATCTCCTCCTCTTTTCTCAATCTCAACACATAAACTCATACACATATCACCTCATCCCATCTCCTTTCTTCTCCTCGACAACGCCACCACCGTCCCCATTTTTATTCACATAACGCCTTCACCATTTTCGTTCAATTTACAAAAACCATACGGCAACCATACACACAGAACGGGAACAGATCGAGATCGGGGACATGGGGATTACAGATCGATAACAGGAAAGTACAAAAGTGGTGATGCCGTGGTTTTTGTTTGAGAAAACCACCGGCAGTCGCCATCTCTCTTTGCCATCACTTTAGCTACGTTTTCCGTTTCACCGAAAAACCAGTCGCCGTCTTTTTTTTTCCCTTTCATTTCTCTTCTGGTCTGTTTGTTTGTTACAGGGTCTGGAAGATAAGGTGAATTGTAGGAGGGGTTGCAGCGGCGCTGCACCTTACTGAGGAAACCTTAGCGACGTCGCTCCTCCTCTTTCGTTACTTTGATGTTAAATTCCACCTCTTCCAGATGTACCTGAAGGATCCCCTGTAGGTCGAGAGGATCAAGAAAGAGGGAAGGGTCCTCTCGACCATAGAAGATCATTTTGTAAATAGAGTAAATCTGCTCCCGGGTGGAAAAACACATCTCTTTGTTTAGGAGGTCCCGGATCATTCCAATCGGTTCGAAGAGAAAAGGAAACGAAAGAATAAAGGTTCACTTTCATTGGTGCTTCCCCCTACACGTATATTGGAGCACTGGATATTCAGTGCTTTACATTCTATTAATGACATTAATTTCGATTAATTCTTTGTTGATTCATTTATTCATTGCATCGTCATTGTTGGGTTTGATTCTGAGTTTCGATGGTTTTGACATTGCTATACCATTTTGACCGTTTGTCTCTTAACTGCTGCAGTCAAATGGGTCCACTGTGTTGGTCTAATGTATTGCAGTTGACTCATTTGCTTATTTTTTGTACAGTTGACTCGTTTATTTACCTTGTTATGCAGTTGACTCGTTTGTTGGTGATGGAGTTTGAGCATAAACTCGGGACTGACTTTGAATAGATACTACATAAGGAATTGACGGACATTCATCAATTTTGGCCAAGGAAAATAATTATTTATTTGAGGCCTACTGATTTGAACGAATAAACAATCTCATTCCCGTATCCCTAAAACAAAAGGCTATGATGAAGTGTATAAGACGTGACTATAAATGAGCCGGTAATGGAATAATGAGACCGGTACTTGGCCAAAATTGATACACACCTGAGCCAACATTTTCAAAAATCCCTTTCCGCTTTATTTTAAAACTATTACAATTATTATTATTATTATTATTATTATTATTATTATTATTATCATATTTTTACCTTATTATTATTATTATTATTATTATTATTATTATTATTATTATTATTATTATTATTATCATCTTATTACTATTATCATTTTATTACTTTCATTACTATTAATATTATTATTCGTTAACTCCTTTTTTTTTTTTTTCATTTTTTGTGAGGTACCCTTGGGAAAAGTTGATTAGTGAATTTAAATATTTTTTTATCGTCATATGCACATAAATAGTTATTTAATTGTTCTCCTATTTGTAGCTAGTTATTTATTCTTTTATAAGTCTTAGAATCTCAATTATTTAGTCCGGCCGGTAACCACATTTGCGGAGCTCGAGAGGTGCCTAACCCCTTCCTCTTGAGTTAACTTGAACCTCTTACCCGAATCTCTGACTCGTAGATCAGCCCGGAGTTAATTCTTTAAATGAAATTAGAAACTAATAGGTGACCTAATATACCTAGAAAATTTATTAGGTGGCGACTCCAAAACTTCTAACTCAAACGAGTTACCCAGTCAAATCCGAAACCCGACTTGCCTCGAGTTGAGTCCAAAATCGGGTATGACAAGTAAATGCTACGACTATGAATTGTGAAATAAAGACCTCACAAACTTTGACATGCCTTGACATCGTTCGGAATATCAATTTGTAATATCCTAAACAACACTAGATGTGTTGCGAACAATAAGCAAATATGTGCACAACATAATTGCAAAAAATGCAGTAAAGCAAATATGTTCACAACATAAATTAAGGCTGTCGTGAAGCAAATATGTACACAATATAAATTATACAAGTAGGATGAAAAGTCCATTATGCAATTCAAATAGAAATCCAAATAATCGAAAATGTTCAAACATTATAACGAGGACGATGCTTCATCCAATTCACAAACTCAATTTGTAGGCTGACTGGTAGCCTCAGTTCCACTACAAACAACGGGGCATGTAGATTTCTTGTGACTATATCTCTTGTAGTTTCCACATTTATTTCTCCTCTTTGGAAGACGTTCCCCAATAGATCGAATCTGGTTAACCCTTCTCCTTCTACGGTTGTTTGGTTTTGGGGGCGGAGGCACTGGATAAATTATCTCTTCAGCAGGGACGACCCATGATTCTTCAGGAGGTACTGCATTGACAGGCTCTGCATAGGCAAGGATGTATGCTTGTGTTGTGTAATATCCAGAAGTGTATTCATACACTCTACTTCCATATTCATTGCCATGAAACCCCCTAATTGCTGCCATAGCATGTACACAAGGTAACTGATCAAGATCAAACTCCCTACATGTACATGTCCTCTTATATAAGATCAACTTCTGCCTCATACCCTGGACTAATGATTTCGAAACCATAAGTTTCCTTCCTGTTGACAACTAGCTTGTCTCCCACTTCTTTATTCTTCCTTATTTTTATTTCAGCGTCTGGGACGCATACATTTGGGTGGTTGATTAACTTCATAGCCCTAGTGTGGAATTTTTCTGCAAAGTTCCTACCTATATCCTTCAAGAGGGAAGCAATGGGGTATTCTATTTGCTCCTTCAGCATGGAATTAATGGACTCAGCTATGTTTGATGTCATAACTTGAAACCTATTAAAAGGAATATATAGTATAATAATCCAAAGATGTTCCTAACATGAAGCACAAGTGCAGATATAGGAATAAGAAGTGTGGAACACTCATGATGTTCCTAACATGAAGCACAAGTTCAGACCGACAATAAGAAGTTCGAAACATCGTTAGAAAATAAATTTTCCTAATAATGTTCTACACATAAATGATATGTTTGGAACGCCATGTGTGACGTTTGGAACAGATTGAAAACATGACAGTAATATCAGACCTTGTTATTATAGGTTACCTATTTCCTAGGAAATATAATCTGCTCCATCTATGGTAGCCAACAATATTTTCAAGATAATCCGCTACCCTCCAATCAATAGTCCTGATCTCATTCATAGCATCAATGAACTCCTCTACCCTGTATGCCTTTGCTGCAGTTTAGTATTTATGAAGACTGATTCCAAACTGAAACTTTATTCGGATGCTTTCACCAAGGTGCCACATGCAAACTCCATAGTGTGCAGAAGGAAACACTTGGGCGACCATTTTCGTGATGCTCAGATGTCTATCCAAAATAATGCACAACTCTTCACTATCTGAAACTATGTTGCGTAATTGTTCGAAAAAATACTCATATGAGGCATCACACACTGTCTACAACACAAAAAGCAACAGGGAATACGTGACTCATTGCATTCTGAGCAACAGCAGACAACAACATCCCTCCATACTCACCAGACAAATGTGTGCCGTCAACGGCTAGGACTTTTCTCACGTAAGTAAATCCCCTGATCCACGCTCCATAAGAGAGAAAAAAATACAAGAACTTCCCTGTGCTAGAAAGCCTCAAATCTGTCTTGGTTCTTGGATTCTTACTCCTAACCATATAAGCATAAGCATCAAGAATTTCAATACCTTTCTTATGTGTTCCCCGTGTCAAAGCTTTTGCAAATTGACAGCCCCTAAGACACTTCCAGTAACTAACCTTACAACTGAAATCGTTGTTAAGGGACTCCCTGACAGCTTTTGTGGTTAGACCTTTTCCCATTAAATATTTACCTGTCATGAACTCACCAATTATCTGGGTAGAGGCGTGTGATTTATGACTGGAATGATGTTGGACATCGCATGTGTGTAAGTTATTGTAAACACTAATGTAGAACCTATCATTACTTTTATACCTCATTGCCCTTAACCACCATTTGCATTTCACATCTAAACATCTAGCATTAAAAAGTTTTGCAGTATTCTTCAATGCTTTGTAATTAAAACGATGTTTAACTGCTGCAATCTTCAATTTGGTGACCAGTTCTTTCTTATTGGCGAAAATCGTACCTTTTTCAAAACCTGTGCCATCGACGAAGTGAAATATCGGCTCGTTGCTTTGTGTTGGAAATACAGGGGTAAAAATGGCAGGATCTTCCTCTACATATTTTTCTTCTACTTCTTCTTCTTTTTCTTCATCTACATCTACACCTCCTCAGTCTTCTTCTGCCCCTCCTTCTTTGTCTTCTTCTACTTCTTTATGTAAGTCATCCAATCGCTGATTAAAATCATGCCCTACATTATTTGGCATTTCTTGGTCATTAGAGCCAACACATTCCTCCGTCGTAGAAACCACAATTACCCTTAGAGTGGGCCTAGCACCATTATGATCAACATCAGCCATATAAAGGCGTACATCATCATCATTTCTTATTGTAACGGGAGGAGTCTTTTGATTTGCGGAAACACTCAGCATGTAAGTAATGCAAATGTCCCCCGGATTGTCTCGTATCCCCCAACTTCTGATGATTTTGTTAAGTAGAACATCATACATAACATCTCTAGGCACAAGAATGGGTCTTGACTTTTTAACCTTCGGAACCCAAGCATAACATTTAAAACGCTCCACCCATTCACCTTGATAATTAACTCCTAATATAACCTCACTCATCGATGGTCACCTGCAATAAATTGGAATGACCAACTATTAGTATTACTAATGTTTATACAGTATGTTCCAAACCTCAATGTTGCTCTTTTGGAACATCGTATATTGACGTTCTAAACATCACGTTACAGTTTTTCATTGCTTAATGCAAGATATTCCAAACCTCAATGTTGCTCGTTTGGAACATCGTATTCAGACATTCTGAACATCACCTTATAGTTTTTCATTGCTTAATGCAAGATGTTCCAAACTGCTAACAGAACGCTCAAACATCCTAGCAGGATGTTCCGAACACTATTTGTAAAAATTCCAATAAATATATACGTCGTGTAAAATGCTAGCAATATGTTTGGAATTACAGTTACGACCATAGGAACGTCAAAATGATGTTTGGAATTTCAGGCAGATTGTTCGGAGGAACTGAATCCATAACAACCTCGAATCAACAAAAACAGCTAAAAACATGTTCTAAAGTTAATACACTTACCGAAGATGACTGGATTGATACGATTAAAATTAAAGGAACAAGATTTCCCCTTTAATGGATAAGAAACGACCAGATTTAACGAAATGCCGTACAACCCAAATGTGGGTGGTCTCAGCTTGTATTGCCTAAAACTGGAAAAGATATTCAGTAAATAAGCTTAGCAGCTATGGTGGAATTTTGATTATTTCAATTTAGGAAAAGAAGCTCAGCAGCTGTATTGGATAAAAACTGACGTCATCTAAAAAATGACATGTGTCTGCCACGTGGCACGAGCAGGGGTTTCCCCGGACAGACATTTAGCAGACAGATTACTAAGCCAGGCGGCTACCACGGGCAGACCCAGAGCAGTATCGTAATGCTTCCCAGATCAGCACGATCTGAATGAGTAGTTACCAACCTAATCATGTGCGATTTCTTAACGAATGGTCATAAAAGCAACGATTACACAATCCAGTGGTTACATATCCAACGGATACGTGCCCAGCGATTACAAACCCAACGGACGCCAATCAGACCTATAAATACCAATCGTTCCGAATCATTGTAACAGACAATTTATTCTCTATCTACAACATCAATAAGAATACTCTCTCTCACTCTTGCTCAATACTTTTCTTCATTTACATTTGCTGGATACTTTGCTCTCTAGTCTTCAAGTATTATCAGTGACGAGGAATCCTCATCGGGATCAAGCGATCCAATACGGTTACCTCTACCTACTTTATTCACGCTTTGACTTTATTTATTTTCGATTATCCCTTATTATTTCCATATCGTTAAGTATCATCATTGGAAATCGTGCCTATATTGATAATCTAGTAATCAGCACCATTCCGTATTAAATTTGGTTAAACTTTTAATCTAAACTATTGATCGTGACTCCGCAAATACAAATTTAATTGTTAATTGACCTAAAATCGGATCTAGATTAAACAATTTGGCGACCACAGTGGGAGCCGGTACATAGCCTCTATAGGTTAATAGTTTATCTTTTTTTTGCATTACATTCCTTTCTGTCAATTTTTTTCTTCACAACTAACATGGCAGAAAATGGTTCACAACGAACTATAGTGGGCGGAAGTCAGGTACGTAACCCTTCACCAAGTCCCAATTATTCTCCAGATTACTCGTCCGACAGGCAGGCACAATCTTCCCAAGGACCAGTCAGGCAGCGGAAAAGGCGTAGGCACTCTCGGACCGCCACTCCGCCTAGGAGACGACGCCATAGGCGTCTCTCCCCTGACCAAAGGAACCTCCAGGAGACGATCTTTGCATTTATGCAGGAAAAAGCGGAGGTTAACAGAGGAATAAACGAGGCTATCAACTCTCTCCGAGGGCAAATCCCTCCAGTCACAAGGGCTGATGCTGCAGCACCAGGTCGAGATGCTCCTTCTTCGCAAACTTCAAGGCAAGGTGGGGAACAAAACAACGGAGGGACCATGGATCCAGCGACCCAAGTCAAATGAAATCAAAACGGAGGATCTATGGCGTCCACTGAAATGAGCATCGTCATGGAGGCCCTCACCAAACAATTCAAGGAGAGACAGGAAGCGCTTCAGAAGTCTCTCCACGAGAGAATTGATCAGATACCAGGTGCTCCACCCACGTTGAAGAAAGTTGATGTACATCGCTACTCACAACGGCCTTGGAAGAAGGAAGCGACACCAAAGGCGATACCGAAGATGTTCAAGATGCTAAACATTCCGAGATATCGTGGGACATCTGACCCCAACGATCATCTCATAATGTTCAGCAACTTCATAAAAGCAAACGATCTCACCGATGAGGAGATCAAATCAGTCCAACTGAAGAAGCTCGTGGAGACACTTGCGGACGGAGCTCTGCGATGGTATTCAATGTTGCCACCAAATTCCATTGGGTCCTTCACAGAGATGGCTGAGATGCTCGTAAAAGCCCACACAGGCGCTCAGAAGATGGAAACTCGCGTGGAAGACATCTTCGAGATCAAGCAAAAGCCCGGCGAGTCTCTCCCTAAATATGTTGATCGTTTCCAACGGGAACGTATGTTTTTGCCCAAGGTACCGGACAGATGGGCGGCCATTGCATTCACTAATACCGGACAAGTCTGCCAAGCTTCAACGTAGAAATGTCTGAAGTAGTTGCGGCACTCAAAGATATGGGTAGGAAGGTTAAATGGCCAAAGGACATGAAAACCGACCCAGGCAAGAGTAACCAGGACCTATGGTGCGGATTCCATCGCGATCACGGTCATACCACCGAAGATTGCAAGGCCCTAAGGTACGAAGTTGCACATCTATTGAAACAGGGGTTCCTAAAAGAGCTTTTGACCGAGAAGGGAAACCAAACTCACGCGAAGGCTCAGTAGAACAAACCTGGCCCTCCACGAGCATCCTCCCCGAAGAGGACATTTAATGTTATCTCGGGCGGGATCGAAGTCGATTCCGTTGTTTTCACAGCAAAGAAGTACGCAAAGGTCTCTATCACAAAGACCAAGCGTCCACGGCCAGAGGAAACGATAACATTTGAAGATTCAGACACAAATGGTCTGCAATTTCTGCATGTTGACGCACTAGTCATAATACTGCGCGTGGCAGAGTTTGATGTCAAGAGAGTGCTCATTGATATGGGCAGCTCTGCGAATATTATTTAATCACGAGTTGTAAAGGAAATGCAGCTGTCGGGGAAGATTGTGCCGATATCTCGAGTTATCTCCGGCTTTAACAACTCAAGTGAGAAGACCCTTGGCGAGATTACTCTTACGACTCTTGCCGAAGGGGTAGCAAAGGAGACGGCATTTCATGTCGTCGACGCGGACCTAGCTTACAACATTATCCTGGGAAGACCCTGGATCCATGATATGCAAGTTGTTCCTTCTACCTATCATCAAGTATTGAAATTCCCATCAGAGTGGGGAGTACGCAAGGTTCGAGGAAAGCAATGCTCTGCTCGAGATTGCTATTCGGTGGCCCTCAAGCTGCCCGAAGAGAGCAAATAGCAATTACAGAAACCGGGATCAAACGTGGCAGACGAAGAAGCAAAATACGAGGTCCCAAAATTCATCACAAAGCTGGAGGTGCGGGAAAGTCACACGCCGACCGTGGAAGCTTTGGAGCCCGAATAATTGTTCGCAGACCAACCAGAGCGAAAGGTCTACTTAGGGACCGAAGTGAGCGAGCGCTTACGAGGAGATATCCTCCAGTTCCTCAAGGAGCGGCACATGACGTTCGCCTGGTCTCATGCAGATATGACAGGTATTTCTCCAGATATTATCTCTCACAGGTTGAACGTCGACCCGTATCACCGCTCGGTAAAGCAGAAGAAGCGTCAACAAGGAGCTTTCCAGAATCAGGTCATCAACAATGAGGTCGATCGACTATTGAAAATTGGATCTGTGCGTGAAGTTAAGTATCCAGACTCGCTATCCAACGTGGTCGTTGTGCCCAAGAAAAACGGCAAATGGCGAGTCTGCGTTGACTTCATGGATCTGAACAAAGCCTGTCCAGGATAGATCAGCTGATTGACGCAACAGCCGGGCACGAGGTGCTCACCTTCCTCGACGCATATTCCGGGGACAATCAGATATTGATGGATCCCGATGACCAAGAGAAAACATCGTTCATAACTTGCAGAGGTACGTATTGCTATAAAGTTATGCCATTTGGGTTAAAAAAATACAGGTGTGACGTATCAGCGTCTGCTCAATCGAATGTTCCATTACCATATCGGTAAGACCATGGAAGTGCACATCGATGCCATATTGGTCAAGTCCAAACAAGCAGAAGATCATCTAGCGCACTTAAAGGAAGCCTTCCGAATACTCGACCAATACAACATGAAGCTCAACCTGGAGAAGTGTACATTTGGAGTCGGGTCGGAAAATTCCTAGGCTTCATCGTCTCTCAAGGCGGAATCGAAGTCAATCCCGCTCATATCAAAGCTATCGAGTTAATCCCAGACGTACTCCACAACCGGAAAGACGTCATGAAACTGGCTGGGAGGGTGGCAGCTCTGTGAAGATTCATATCCCGCTCATCAGATCGGTGCAAAAGTTTCTTCGATGTCCTGAAGCAGAACAAGGAGTTCGATTGGACTCCCAAATGTCAACAAGCACTGAAGGATATGAAGAAGTACCTGTCCAACCTACCACTGCTCTCTACACCTCAACACAGGGAGTAGTTGCTGATTTATCTGGCAGTTTCAGAATCCTCGGTAAGTGCAATTCTGGTTCGAGAAGAAAAAATAAACAACTTAGCATCTATTACATTAGCAAAGATCTAATCGATGCGGAAACACGCTACCAACCCTTAGAAAAGTTGGCCTTAGCACTAGTAACTGTTGCCCGTAAGTTACATCCTTATTTTTTAAGGTCATTCGATAGCTGTAGTTACAACCTTTCCTTTGCACAATGTCTTCCATAAACCCTAATTTTTGGGAAAGTTAGTTAAATGGGCTATAGAACTAAGTGAATTTGACATTACCTATCAGCCTAGGGTAGCAATAAAATCAGAAGCCCTAGTAGACTTCGTGGCAGATTTTAGCGCTAATTTATATCCTGAGGCAAAAAAAGATGCCATTCTTTATGCTGGGCAGGCCCTGGTGTATGGACCCTATTCAATGATGGCTCCTCGAGCGTCAAAGGGTCAGGTCTTGGACTGGTTCTTATCACCCTATCCGGAGAGACCGTCAGGCAGGCCATCAAATGCCTGTTTATTAATAACAATGAGGCCGAATATGAGGCCGTAATTGCAGGATTGGAGTTAGCCCGAAGCTATGGAGCAAACATAATCAAACTTAAGAGTGACTCTCAACTGGTAGTCAACCAGGTGACCGGAGGCTTCATTGCACGAGAATCCAGAATGCAAGTGTATCTTTCCCGTGTAAAAGAACTTCTGGCCGAGTTTGACGAATGGGAAGCACTCCAAATCCACGGGAAGAGAACCATGAGGCAGATGCTCTCGCAAATCTGGGGTCAGTAGCAGAATGGGAGCGGCCAGCTCCTCGGCTGTCGTTCAACTCCTCTACATGACCATAGATCGGGAAAAGTTCGAAGTTAACGCCATCAACGCAACTTGGGACTGGCGAAATGAAATCGCGAACTATATTCTTCATGGAACTCTGCCCGATGACACGAAAGCTGCTCGAAAACTCAGAATAAAAGCTGCTCGGTATACAATCATCAACGGCGATCTCTACTGCAAGATGTTTGCAGGGCCTCTCGCAAAGTGCCTAGGTCGATATCAAATCAACTTCGTGATGCGAGAGGTCAATGAAGGCTGTTGTGGTAATCATTCCGGAGGCAAGGCATTAGCACGCAAGTTTATTTGCGCAGGGTACTATTGGGATAAGATGGAGAAGGACACGAATGAGTTTGTCAAAAAATGCGCTAAGTGTCAAAGGTTCGCACATCTTCTTCATCAACAGGCAGAACCGCTCCATTCAATAATCTCCCCGTGGCCATTCTTGAAATGGGGAATGGACATAGTTGATCCTCTCCCCGCCGCGCCAAGAGGAGTACGTTTCTTGTTGATCATCACCGATTATTTCACCAAGTGGGTCGAAGCGGCAGCGTATGCAAAGATACGACAAACGGAAGTCATTGACTTCCTTTGGCGTTTTGTCGTGTGTCACTTTGGAGCACCTAAGGAAATAGTCATGGACAACGGCCCGCAATTCATCGGCTAGAAAGTGACTAGGTTCCTCGACGACCTGCACATCAAAAAGATTACTTCTTCTCCGTACCACCCGGTTGCTAACGGACAAGCAGAATCAACAAACAAAATAATCGTTAAGTCTCTCAAGAAGCGCCTCATGCAGGCCAAATGATGTCGGGTAGAGGAGCTGCCCGGTGTGCTATGGGCTTATCGCACGACGATAAAGATGAGTACTGGAGAGACACCTTACTCATTAGTATACGGTGCAGATGGCCTAATCCCAGTCGAAATCGGAGAGCCCAGCCTACGGTACGCACATGCCACTGAAGAGTCCAACTCGGTCAATCTCTCTGAAGAATTGAATTTCCTTGAAGAGCGAAGGGAACTAGCCCTCGTAGAGTAGTCGCCCAGAAGGAACGAATTGAACAATATTACAATCAGGGACTGCGCGTACGAAGTTTCCAGGTTAGAGATTTTGTACTGAGGAAAGTATCCCAGAACACATAAGAAGCGAATTCGGGCAAGCTAGGCCCCAATTGGGAAGGCCCCTACAAGGTAGTCACGTCAGTCGGCAAGGGATCTTATCGCTTGGCACGACCAGATGGCTCGATTATCCCAAACAATTGGAACGTGATTCACCTCCAAAGGTATCACTTTCGAGTGGTAAAACAGTTAGTTATTTTCTTCCTACCTTTTACTTTTGTGACAATTCTTACTTTTATTATACTTCTTCTAAATGGTACTAACGGCCTGAACAAGGCCAGCTCCGTTTAGCTCAATTGGTAGAGCTCGAAGTTCTTCAACTTCGCGGCTGTGAGTTCGAACAACGGACACACTCCTCGTTTGGTTATATGTGTTATTTTATCTATGACCAGCCTTAATTCTTTTTATGTTATCATTTTACCGTGTTCCAACATAAAACAAGGAGGGTGGTGTGAGGCCCCTGTAGGCCAGGTAAGACCTTCATAAAGCCAAAAGACGTTGTGAAAAGGCGAGTTTTAAAAAACTTTTTATGTAACAAGCTTCCATGAAAATAAGAGAAGTCGTTCACGAGGCCAGCGACTCGGCTAGAATTAAGTTACAAATTTCCTGCGACAGCTTTCAACTATCAAGGCGATAAGTAAAGTTGTTCGCAAGGCCAACGATTCGGCCAAAATCTATCGACCACGACTCGGTCAGAATAGAATGTCTGTGCAGATTATTCACGACTTACGACCTCTTCATTGGGAAAGGCTAAGTTAAAACATTCGGACAGACTTTTGAAGACCAGAACTTAGAAAAGTTCAAACTTCTAAAAAGCTCCTAAACATAAGGCATGAAGGCCACAACGCATACAAACAAAAGATCAAAGATTCAGGCTATATACAGTCAGTGAATTAAAAAAGATCTGAAATTATATACATGATCCTGACAAAATGATAAAATTTTGAAAACGGCTGACAGAGATTTTGCAGAGTGATCAAGGCCAATAGAACCGGCCAAACAAGGATCAGAGAGTCCCTAAGAGACCTCTATCCATAATCAACTATCCGGCTCTCGCCAGATGTACAAACGTACAACCTAGTCAATTTGGGGGGCATCAGTTTTAGGGGCTAGGACCAGAATCCGATGCACCAGCTCCGTCGATTCTGTCATCTTCTCCCGAGCTCTCCCCGTCATCATCATCCTCATCTTCATCTACCTCAGACTCTTCAGGAGAAAGATTCAGCACTTGTCTCACTTCGCCAACAGCGCCCTTTGTTTTCAGCAGCATCTCCTCAACGTTGATCTGGCCAGTCTGGACCTGATCGAGCAATGTGCACTTAGCCTCGAGTACAGCAAGCTTCACCTTGATTTCAAATTGATCGCGCAGGTTTGCCAAGTCCTTAGATAACGCGCTTTGAACGCTCATCGACTAGGCAACCTGGTCCTTAGCGGCTTGAAGCTCAGCTCTGGTCTTAGCAACTCTTCACTAGCCCTTTGCAGGTCTATCTCAAAAGATCCACGCTCGTCGAGAGCTCTGTTCAGCGTAGCCTTGCATTCTTCAAGAAGAACCTCCAGGCTCCGAGCAGATTGTGCGAACCCTTCTCTCTCTTCAGAAAGAAGGTCCTTTTCCTTGGTGAGTTCGTTAATGTGCTCAACATGCTTGTTGTTGGTCTCAGCCAACCGATTAACTTCATTCCCAAGGAAACCACACCTCTCTGCTAAGGCTTCATTCTCCCTCAAAGTCTTTAGCAAATCTTTCTTCAGCTCAAGCACCTGGTCAGGGTCATTGATCCTGGAGCGGAACATCAACTCGACGGCCATCATACTTGACTGAAGAAACAAAAGAAGTAAAGTTAGAAGTCTAAAGTCAAAACTACTTCCGACGCAAATGGCATTAAGGAAAGAACTTACCCGGGCAGAATCGGCAGCGATAGCAAAAGCCAGTTCCTCGTCATTCATCGCCCTCATTGTCTACTCCTCTTGAGGACCAATGAGTGATCAGACTGCTTTGGCCAAACTGCCCGGCCTGGTTACAAAGTTGACATCAGGGGCTAGCTTCATAGTGCACTTCCTCTCGCAGTGCTTAGGCTCCCTAGCCTGCTCAGAGGGGTAGTTCTGAACAAATTTTTAGCGCACACCCCAATGTCCTTTAATTCAGTCTGACCGTTGATGACGGTCCGCCGAATGAGCCTTTTCGTTGATATGTCAGAATCACCCTCCACTCCAAAGTCTCTTATGTCACACTCGTGTAAACCGACAGGTGCTTCCCCCTCAGCAGCCACGTTCTCCAGGTCCTCAAAACGAAAAACACGAGGAACCTGGCCACCCTCTTGGGGGATTTCTTCTTCTTCTTTATCCTCTTCTTCACCAACCTTCCTTTTCCCCTTATCTGCACGAGAAGGAGCCGCCTTCACCCCGTCATCAACTCGGGGTCTCCCCTACGGAGTGCGGGCAGACTTCTCCTCAACCTTCCTCTTATCGCTTCGAAGAAAGGGCTTTCTGACAAGAGGTTCGGCAGTTTCAGTCTCGGCATCTGAAATGTCGATTACCTCCTTGTCAAAACCCTCTCCCCGTGCAGACTCGGGGACTTCGGCAGGGGTCTTGGCACTCTCTCCCGCAGGCTCTGGCACACTGCCATTGGGCGGGGTCACACCCCCAACAGTTGAGGTTTGCCCGGCAGCAGCGGAAGTCTTTCGAGTAGACTTCTTCTGCGCTCCGCCCTCACCTTGGCCCTTCTTCTTCCTCTTCAAGGAGCCAAAGCCACTGGACAGATGCGACCTCAGTATCGGGATCAACAACGGGCCCAGACGGCGCGGCTTGAGAGAAAGGGACAAGGAAAAACTCCCCCTGAGTACCCAGACCTACAAAAGGTAGAACGGTCAGACACAACAAAACTACAAAGAAAAGAAATGGCTAAAACAGCGGAAAGTTCTCACCGTGAGTCTTCACGGTCAGACTCTTTTACGCAGCAAAGTATGCCCATTCCCTCTGCTCAGGGGAGAACTTCTTCAGGATCGCCTCAACCCATGCCGTCAGCTCATCAATTGATATGAGCTCATCGTAGGGTCGCTTGGCGGCTGTAAGGAAGAGTCAAAGGAATAAGCAGATAAGAAAAAAGAGGAAGCACGAGAAACTCAAAGGAAAACTCGGGGACTTACGCTTCTTGTTCTAAATCTCGGGGAGAAAAGTCTTAGAGTTGAAGGACAAGGCCTGGGTGCGCACGAATACATACCGGTGATACCACCCCCGGTCGTTTGTATCCTCAGAACTGCGCACCAAGCCCTTGCTCCCGCGCATCCTAGCATTGACAAAGCCATCCTTGAAGATTTGTATACTATACAGAGAAATAAAATGCTTATACTAAAAAATTTGGTCGGTTTCTGCCGCACACCAATCCATAAGTGTCACTATTCTATACATGCTGGGGCACAGTTGCCCCGGGCAGAGTAAATACTCCCTGCAGAGCCTCTCGAGCACAGGGTGCAGAGGTAATGTGCAACCAACTATAAATAGGTAGGTGCACATGGCCGTCCACCCAGCTCTATGCGAAGTAATGTTCTCCGCTTCAGATACCGTCAAGAGGGGGACACTCGCATCCCAATTGCAGTCCACTCTAACCCGTGGGATCATCTCCGATATGATCCCAGACTTGAACCTGTACGCTGGCCATGTGCGTACATCTCCATGATTGTTGAAAGCCTTGATGTTGCAGTCCTTTTCCAACTCACCCCACTTTTTGGGGATGATCTCTGCAGCAGTGGCCTGAGCAGTTCTAGGCCTAGGGGTAGCTGTAGAAGAACTACTAGTGGCAGCATCCATGTATAGGTTTTTCCCAGCCTTTGGAGACATGATTCAAGAAGAGTTGAGAAATTTGAAAGAAAGATTGAAGGATATTCAAGGGTTTCTCAAAATTCGGCAGCTATAAGATGAAAGCAAGTAAAAAGGTTAAAATTCAACAAACCCCTATTTATAGGAGTAAAAATCCGACCCATCAAGTTCCCACAAGACACGTGGAGACTATCGGAGAAGCCACGATCAGATCCAACCATCAAAAGAGGAAGTAAGTTTCACCAAATTTTGAAGTGTCATCATTGCCCTGAAGTGTAGCGGTCACCTCGCAATTGACAACCGACGAGTGAACGCGATTGAGGCGGTTAAAATCATTACCTTTACCCTTGGGACGCGCAGTAGTCAATTCAAAGCTGACGGCGGACGTGCAGATGTGCCAGCTGCAGTTACTTTTTTGCATCGCGCATTTAATGCGCACGTCATGGGAACTTGTCATGTAGCTGATGAAGTGCGCACGTCTCCCAGTTTCGTCATATAAAGATTGGATTTTGCAAGATGAAACTTCCCGCCAAAATTCACATCCACTCCTCGAGCAGAAACTCTGCTCGAGAAGTGCGGGGACTATCTGTATTGGATAAAAACTGACGTCACCTAAAAAATGACACGTGTCTGCCACATGACACGAGCAGGGGTTTCCCCGGACAAACATTTAGCGGACAGATTACTAAGCCAGGCGGTTACCACGGGCAGACCCAGAGCAGTATCATAACGCTTCCCAGATCAGTACGATCTGAATGAGCAGTTACCAACCTAATCATGTGCGATTGCTTAACGAATAGTCATAAAAGCAACGATTATATAATCCAGCGGTTACATATCCAACGGATACGTGCCCAGCGATTACAAACCCAACGGATGCCTATCAGACCTATAAATACCAATAGTTCCGAATCATTGTAACAGACAATTTATTCTCTATCTACAACATCAATAAGAATACTCTCTCTCACTCTTGCTCAATACTTTTCTTCATTTACATTTGCTGGATACTATTCTCTCTAGTCTTCAAGTATAATCAGTGACAAGGAATCCTCATCGGGATCAAGCGATCCAGTACGGTTACCTCTACCTACTTTATTCACGCTTTGACTTTATTTATTTTCGATTATCCCTTATTATTTCCATATCGTTAATTATCATCATTGGAAATCGTGCCTATATTGATAATCTAGTAATCAACGCTATTCTGTATTAAATTTGGTTAAACTTTTAATCAAAACTTTTGAACGTGACTCCACAAATACAAATTTAATTGTTAATTGGCCTAAAATCGGATCTAGGTTAAACAACAGCTATGGTGGAATTTTGAGCGTGAATGGAATGAGAAAAAAATGGAGGGAAAACGGGGGAGAGGAGAGAGAGAAAGCAACATGTTCATCTAGGTATAATGGCCGAATTTGGCAAAAAACTAGCTTTTATACATGGACTATTGTGTAACATACAAAACTTTAGGTTGTGAATGTTAGATAGTTAATGCCACTAATTAAATGAGGACCATAGATTTCATGTTTAAAACTTGAGACTTTTTCCATTTTAAAAAAACTTCACAAGTCCTGTCATGCCAAAGCCCCAAATTATGCGGGTATTATATATAAGAGTGCACCAAACATGGTACTAATTTTATGCCCAGTATTAAAAATTCTCTAATCCAACCGAATATGGTACTAAATTTGTGCTGAATTTAATGCTGGTATTACTCCACTACACAGCGACCAGACGACCCCTTTGTGCCAATGAACCCGAGCGTAAATATCTCCAAAATTTTATTTGTCTATAATGAAGATGGCCTCTAAATTTCTCCTTTAGTAATAACTGAGAATTTTTTTTATAGCACAATAATAGATGAGCATTCAGAAGAAATATTTTTCAAAATTATTTTACTTAACTTTAGGAAAAGAAGAAACATATAAGAATAGAATTGGTCAATCGAATTGTCAGTTGAAGATAAAAAATTGGAATTGTCAATTCTATGACGACTTTTATGGAGCTCAAGGAAACGATTATGATATAAATGTCATATCATATTAACTTGTTGAGCTGACAAAAGAAAAAAATAATTGAAACATTGTACGGAGAACTATTATTTCCTCTGTGTCATTTTAAACGTTGTGTTTAGTTGAAAGTTTAAGTGGGCGTCTGGCTATAGATATGAAAGATTTTTTGAAAAAGAACTTTTGAAGATGATCTGCAAAATTATATTTGAAAGTTAAAATTATATTTGGATATGAATTTTACTACAAAAAAATAACTTTTTGCAAGTGAAGAAAATTATTTTGCTAGAAAACTTGAAAAAGTTGTGACAATCACCTTTTGAGTTTTCAAAAACTGTGTGTTAAAAAATCTCTAAAACTGTTCATTTTCTCGGACAGTTGAGGTTTTCAAAGAAAGAAAAAATTGAAAGAAAAAAAAGTAAGAGGCTTTTCATTGCCAAACGGGTTCTGACTTTTTGACCCAGATACTGATTGTAGAAAAAGAATACTTTAATACTCACACAATCAAATCAGTACTTTTTTTTTTTTTTTTATGGCGGAATAGCCTAATTGACACTTCAACTTATCCTAGTTTGCCACCCCGACAACTAAACTTATGAGGTTTTCATTTTAGCACCTTAACTAAATAGAACAAGTAATAATAAATACATCTGACCGTTGACCATGCTTATGTGGCACAACGTGAGTGATGTGGTAATACTGTGTGCCAATCACACAAATAAGTCCCGTAAATCCACTTTTTTTATCGAACAAAAACTAAAAAAAGAAACTAAAAGAATTCACAAAAGAAAGACAAATAGTTAAAAATAAAAAACCCCTCTTTGGCAGAAGCCATGTGTCCATTCTTAATACATATTGTTTTCTTTTATTTTACTCTTTCCCCACGTGCCCCCTTTCCCTCCCACTTCATCATCTGATTTCTCTAGTACAAAAATGGAGCTTCTTCATTGGACAAAAATGGAGCAGCCTTTCTCTAAGCCAAAAAGGAAAAAGAGCCAACCTTCATCCTCTCCTTTTCTTTTCTTTACCCGCTTAGGTGCAACAACACCAGAAATTATCCTCTTTAACCAATAATCAATGTCAATATAAAATCAAAAAAATAGTGGAGTAGTAGGTTTTCAGATCTGGTGACATCAGGTAGAGCTTTTGGTGGGTTTACGGCTTTGGTGGTGAAGAAAAGGTGGTGTTGTTGGACAGGTTTTGTAGCGGTGGTTCTGCCTTAATTTATGGTGGCTATTTTTCTGTCTTCTTTTCAAGATTTGAGATGAAGAATTTTTTAGAAGATTGACATTATGAACGATTGGTGGTTGTGTTGCAATCATTTTTCTGTTATGGTGGTTGTATAAAGACGAGTGGAGCAAGGAAGAAGAAAGGGTCCTGGTGGGGAAGATGAAGGAAGAAAATGAAATTTGTGTGATTTTAATCTTTTTTTTTTTAAATAATCTAATAAGTAAAATTAACATAAAAGATGATGTCTACTAAATTTTATGACATGAATGCTGATGTGGGTGGCACCTCAGTGAAATTGAACCACACCATGGTGAAAGTGTTTGTTTATATGCATTCAACCAAGTTAAAGTGTCAAAATGGAAAACTTGTAAGTTTGATGGTCGGGGTAACAAACTAGGACAAGTTAAAGTGTCGGTTAGGCTATTCCGCCTTTTTTTATTAGTCTGTTTCAAAAAATTATCATATTTTTATATTTAAAAATAATTCAGCTTTAACTTTCTTATTTTATTCATTTACAGTCACACAAATATTTCTTTATTAAAGTTTGCATCAAATCAAACTATGACAAATAAAATAGGACGGTGGAAGTATTAATAGTTTGGTAAATTTTTATTAGTCTATATAATAAAATACTAATATTTTATATCAGTTATTTTTTTAAATAAAAAATCATATATAGATCATTCACATTATTTGTTGATTTATTAAAATAACCGACTGGATAGATAAGAAAAAATTAAGGGTGTGTTTGGTATAAAGAAAATATTTTTCATGAAAAATATCTCCTAAAAATATGTATGAAATATCTTCTTAAAAATAAGTGAATTTCATACATATTGTTTGGTGTTTGATTGCAAAAAAGTAAAATAATTTTCTAACAATCTAATAAAGGGTAAGATGGGGTGTTGGTGGGGGTGAGCATTAGGGGTGGCGAGATGGGGGAAGGATAGTAGTGGGTGGGTGGTTGGTAAGGGGGGTGGGTGTGGGGGTGTGGTTTTGGTAGGGGCAGGGGTGGGTTGTGGTGAGGGTAGTGGTAAGAGTTTGGGATAGAGGTAGGGAGTGAGGCCGTGGTGGAAGTAGACAATGAAGGTGAATTGCCACTTGAAATATGTTTTCTTACCATCACAAAAGTAATTTCTTCCAATTGAAAGAAAAGTAAGTTGTTATGGAAAAACATTTTCAATATTTATCCTATTAAACATTTGAAAGATTCAAAAATATTTTCTGAAGATTATTTCCTTCATACCAAACAAACCCTGGAAGAAAATACAGATAGTTACAGCTGAAAAGAGACAAATGGAAGGCGCACACTTGAGATATAAGTATGTCGAAACAATTAAACCGTGCGCATTTTTCTGTGGAATTTTTAGGTATGAAATGTCAATTTGTGATTCTGTGGTGCATTAAAATATGAAAACGACTCTGCGAGGTGACAGGTGACAAGCTCCTCCTACCTTTGTTGTCTTTTTCCTGTGAAATAGAGTATTACTCCTACCGTATTTTTGTATTTTTTGACCGAAGAAACTCGCACGTCTATTAATGATTAATTAAAGCCTCCATCTCATTCACATGGTCGGTGTCTAATCAACATTTTACCATGCTTCTTTCAAATACGGACCTAATTTCTATCGATTCTTTTTCTTTTTTAAAATCTCTTATATGCAACTAAAAGCTATACTCACTTTTTAATGCATATAGCAGCATTTGATTAGAT
The DNA here is from genome assembly GCA_029990575.1 of Petunia axillaris subsp. axillaris. NCBI lineage: Eukaryota > Viridiplantae > Streptophyta > Magnoliopsida > Solanales > Solanaceae > Petunia > Petunia axillaris. The sequence goes on along the minus strand of JARKNS010000002.1, from coordinate 46,843,452 downwards.
TCAAACCAAACAGGATCTTAATTTAATCCACTCTGTATTTTATTTACACACTGAGTTCAAGGGTAAATTTAGACATTAAGGGGTCGTTTGGTTGGGTGTATAAAGGCTTAATACATGTATTAAAATTCACATTAAATTATTACCATGTTTGGTTGCTTTGGGTGAAATTTTAATACTTGCATAAAAATAGTACAATGTTTGGTTAGACTTTAAGATATAATACCCGCATAACTTAATGAGCAAATCTATGTATTATTTTATGCGGGGTAGAAGGTGGAATTAATAATGTGGGTATTAACAATGTAGGTACTAAAATTTAAAATTACAATATTAACCCTCATAATAATAAAGATAATTTTAAATTATATTTAAGGAGTAACTAAATATTTTAAATTATAACATTGTACATTAATTTGTAATATATTAGTGATTCAAGAAATAATTTCTATAGCTAATATCTACATTACTAATACCCACATTATTAATACCCGTATTACTAATACCCGCATTATTAATACTCACATTGCTAATACCCACATTGCTAATACATACATTACTAATACCCGCGTAAACTCTATCTCAACCAAACGACCCGTAAAAGTGCAGGATTAGCCAATCATTGCACTATTTAGAATTTAGCCAATAGTTATTTATCTTAGGACAATACAAAAATATACAGCCCTAACATCTGTATTGGTAAAAATTTACCGAACCTCGACGCTAGGGCTCGAGGCATGGTTTGGTTGAATCCTTTGGAAACAATCCCTCGAAGAAGCTCGCTCTAGCCTCGAGCAAGAAATGGATCTTGGCTACAAGTTACCACTCAAAGCGATTAAGGGATAACCGTCACGAGGCATGTGGCTTATCCCTCGGTAGAGGTTCATTCTTCGGTGGATGGAGTTTCGCCTTTTGTAACTGTCGACCGTTACCTGCACATTTAATGGGGGGTAATCATGGGCAAACCATGATGAGAACGTGGAGTAATGGCTATTGAATGTATTTATTGCTCTTCTTGCTCTCGTAGACTATAAATAGTCAGGGAGAAATTATGTAAAGGCATCCAAAAATATATCTAAACACTTATTTTTTGTCTCTTAGCAATTGTTCAATTTTCTTTATCAAATTTCTTGCTATTTTACAGCTTTGATACAAATAGTTACTAGTTAACCCAAAACAAATTCGATTTATTGTCCCAATCAAATTTAGGCCAACACAAATTTGTGCCGTTTGTGGGGAATTAGCAATAATATTTGAATCCGAAGTCACGTTCTAAACTTACACATTGTCTCTATCAATTTCATCCGATGACGGACAATACTTATCGTACAGGCACAACAACAGGGCATAGTCTCCTAAAAGAGTTGTAAACGTCATAACTGGTGGACCGGAGGTGAATGGTGTCAATTTTGCTGCTACGAAGAAATTCGCCGAACTATCAGTCACCATGGAAAGGAGGACCCGAGCCAATGGGTCGGAGAATGAAACAATCTTCGACGAGGAAGATTGCGATGGGATGATGTTTTCCCATCATGATGCTCTAGTAATCATGTTGAGGATTAATGATTGTGATGTCAAGTGAGTCTTGATCGATCCTGGCAGCTCGGTAAATATCATCAATTATGGAGCTGTTAAGAAAATGTAGTTGGAGGATCTCGTCGACCCGAAGACAATCATACTGGCGGGGTTTAACAACTTCAGGGAACGAATGCTAGGGAAAATCACTCTCACAACAACTGCCGAATGAGTTAATAAGAAAATCATTTTTCAAGTGATGGTCGAGGATATGGCATACAATGTTATCCTCGGGAGACCCTGGATTCATGAGATGGAAGTCGTTCCATCTACCTTGCATCAAGTTGTTAAATTCCCAACTCCATGCGGAATTCAAACCATCCGAGATGAGCAGCGAATAGCTTGGGAATGCTATTCGGTTGCTACGAAAAGTGGAATCGCCCTGGTTGGGCTATCTAAATTGCAATTAACCGGCTCGAAGCCTGAAGAGGATGAGGGCTCGACTCTCGAAGTACGCTCTCAAGGAGAAATACATTCATACAAGAGCCTCGGAAGCAAAAGTCTGAGGACTCCACTATCGAGGAATTGGAATCTTTTGCTCTATAAGAGGAATTCCCAGAAAGAAAGGTGTTGTAGGTTAGGAGCTAGATACCGAGTCAAAGAAAGCTCTCATTGAGTTGCTGAAAGCTAATGATGACTGCTTTGCCTGGTCTCACGTGGACATGGTAGGGATTGACCTAGAGATAATGACAGATAAGTTGAATGTGGATCCTAACCACCCCTTGGTGAAACAAAAGAAGAGGCCGCATGCTGGTGTAAAGAAGAAGGCAATTCAAGATGAGACAAATATTCGGGGTATAATCAAATTCTAGTGGAGCCAAGCGATGAAGAAAAAACTTCTTTCATCATGGATGAAAGAATGTAATGTTACAAGGTGATGCCCTTTGGTCTCAAAAATGCCGGGGCAACCTATCAAAGGTTGGTATGTCTAATGTTCAATGATTACATCGGTAAAAAGATGGAGGCCTATATAAATGACATGCTAGTAAAATCAATTCGATTGGAGGATCACTTGAACTATCTAAGGGAAGCTTTTGCAATTTTGAGGCAATATTGCATGAAGTTAAACCCTGAAAAGTGTGCTTTTGGGGTCGGCTCGGGTAAGTTCTTAGTGTTTATCATCTCTAAACGAGACATCAAAGCAAACCTTGATAAGATCAAGGCTATACAAGAGATCCCCGAGGAATTGACGAACCCAAAATAAGTTCAGCTTTTGGCCGTCCCGCTTGCCGCTCTAAGTAAATTTATCTCGAGATCATCTGAGCGATGCCACAGGTTCTTTTCTATTTTGAAAAAGAACACTACTTTCGAATGGACTTCCGAATATAGAGAAGCATTGAATGAGCTAAAATATTATTTGGCAAACACACCATTACTCACTAAACCAAAGGATGGGGAGACGCTGCTGGTGTATTCAGCTATCTCCGAGGTAGTAGTCAGTGTAGTTTTAGTTCGAGAAGAGGATGGGAAGCAGCAACCAATATATTATGTCAACAAGACTCTTCTCGATACTCAAACAAAGTATCCTTACTTAGAGAAATTAGAACTTGCATTAATTATGGCAGCTCGTAAGCTTCACCCTTATTTTCAATGTCACCCCATAGTTGTAGTCACAACCTTCCCCTTGAGAATAATACTACATAAGCCTGATTTGTCGGGGAGGTTATCTAAATTGGCAGTTGAGTTAAGTGAGTATGACATTATATATCAGCCCCGAATTGCCATAAAATCTCAAGTGTTGGCAGACTTCGTTGCCGATTTCAGTGTTAGGATACTCCCCAAGGTAGAAAATGTAAATTTGCTTTCAAAGGGTCCAGCCCCCAGGTTGTGGAAACTTTTTACTAATGGAGCAACTAATTCCAACGGTTCGGGGCTCGGAATAGTACTCGTGACTCCAACTGGGGAAAGGCTGAGGCATTCAGTGAAATTTGGAAAGTTGACTAACAATGAAGCTGAGTATGAGGCTGCAATAGCGGGTTTAGAGTTGGCTAAGAAAATGGGGGCTGAGAAAATCGAGCTAAAGAGTGATTCACAGTTAGTTGTGAACCAGATCCTCAGTGACTTCTCGACTCGGGATCCCAGAATGAAGCAATTCATGTTCCGAGCACAGCAAGCCCTCGGTGCGTTCAAAGAGTGGAAAATCCAGCATATCCCTCGAAAAGAAAACGCCGAAGCTGATGCATTGGCTAACTTGGCCTCGATTATCGAGGCTGGGGACTCGGAGACTGATACAGAATTACGGGTACTCACATCTTTAGTGGGGAAAATGAACTTAGAAGTACATGCAATAAATAGGCATTGGGATTGGGGGACCAAATTTATCTTCTATCTAGATTTGGGAATGCTACCGGTGGACAAGAGGGAAGTTGAAAAACATCAAAGACAAGTTGTCCCATATACGCTTGTGCAAGGGCAATTATATAAAAAGCTCTACTGCGGCTCGATGGCCAAATTCTTGGGTCCGGGGGAGTGTAGCTTTGTGATGAGAGAAGTGCACGAGGACGAGTGTGGAAATCATTCTGGGGGGAAGGCCTTGGTACGAAAGCTCTTTCGAGCTGGCTACTACTGGCCCGAGATGAGTGAAGATTCTAAGGCATTTGTTAAAAAAGTGACAAGTGTCAGAAGCATGCTTTGATGATCCATCAACAAGCAGAGCCATTGCATTCAATCGCGTCACTGTGGCCATTTATGAAGTGGATGATGGATATTGTAGGTCCATTTCCCAAGGCGAAGGGTGGTGTAAAACTTACTCTTTGTACTCACTGATTACTTTACCAAATGGGTCGAGGCAGGGTCTTTTGCTAAGGTTCACCAGAAAGAAGTTATCGACTTTATTTGGAAAAATATTATATGCATATTTGGAGTTCCGAAGGAGATAACGTGTGATAACGACAAACAGTTCATAGGCTCAGAGGTAACCACTTTCTTTGCCAAATGGGGTATTAAAAGAGTGGTCTCAACACCTTATCTTCCCAGTGCTAATGGGCAGGCTGAGTCCTCGAATATCATAATCTTGGACAATCTTAAGAAGAGGATGGATAAAGTTAAAGGCTCGTTGCCCGATGAGCTGCCCGGGGTGTTGTGGGCAATGAGAACGACTGAGAAAAATAGCACTGGAGAAACCCCATTTTCCCTCGCCTATGAGATGGACTCATTGATTCCTGTCGAGGTTGGTGAGCCCAGCCTTCGTTATGCTCATGCATATGAGGAGTCGAATCAGCAAGCTATGCATGTGGAACTGGATTTGCTCGAAGGGCGAAGGGAAATGTCTTTAGTTCAGTTGGCTGCCCAAAAGCGACATATTGAAGCCTACTTGAATAGAAAGGCTAAATTCAGAACCTTTAAGGTTGGTGATTACGTCTTGAGGGCTTCGAATCAAGCGACTAAAGAAATAAAGGCAGGAAAGGGCCTTATTGAACTAAGGCCATCGCATGAAAAGGATCTTATCAACTCGAAGATCTCCGAGGCAATCAAGACCCTTTAAATTGGAATATCTCCAATTTGAAGCGCAATTATTTTTGACATTGAGGTAAGTTACCCTTCGTCAAGCATAATCCTTCAGCCACGACATCGAGCTGTCAGTGCTCCAACACTTGGGTCGAATGATACTAACCCCTTGTTTTTCTTTGCTTAACCTTTTCAGGAAGCGAAGAGAACGATACACAATGCTCGGGTCTTCATTCTTCACACCGACCATTGGGGGATGCAAGGGGAGTTAGTTCAGCCAGCCTTCGACTCACTCCATAACTGGGGGCTTCGAACGAAACCCGAAGACTAGCTATCCATACATCGGGGACTGTTCCCTTAAGAGTTATTTCTTGTGATCGCCCGAAGTGGCTTTATAATAAGAATTTGCCTAAGTCTCAATACGACTAGTATTTATGTAAATCGGCTCAAAATTCATCAATTGTATAAAACTTGATTCAATTTCTTTTTTATCCAATGCATGAAGGCCAATTTTTATGCCTCGGCTCGTGAATGAGACGTCGTTCTAAAGCTAGCTTACACTTACATTTATCTAAGTCTTGCAAACAAAAATTCAAGTGACATATCAAAGGCTTTAAAAACAAAGCAAAGATTAACACTTAGAAGAATTCAAATTCATTAAAAAGGCTTAGAGGCCAACATGAAATATTTACAACGGCTCAAGGCCTAAGCAAAGCAAAAATAGAAAATACACTGGCGAGATATCACTCCTCGGCCTCGGAAGTTGAAGCATCAGAACCCTTATTCTTTTCATCCTCGTCACTCGACTCTCACTGCTCGAGAGGAGCTGGCACAATAGTTGTTGGGCTTTCACAGCGTCATTTTCAGCCTTGGCTATCTCTGCGTCCAGATCTGCCCCGGCTTGGCACAGTTTGAGGGTCTTTAACTTCATTTGGATGATGGCTAAGTTCTTGACAACTTTGGCCCCTGTAGCTCTCATTTTCTTCCTCGACAAAGAAGAAGCTATTTTTCCCTGAAGGTCCACAAACTTAGCCTCAAGCCGCTCCTTCTCTTCGGTTAGCTCATTTATCTTGAGGGAGCTCTCGTTCATCTTAGAGTGATACTTCTCAGCATTTCTACTAAGGGCAGCTTTGGCTCGGTTATCCTTTTCCGCTCAGCTGCGAGCTCAATCTTACAAGTCTCCTTCAAAGCAGACATTTTAGCCTCATTAGAAGAGGCAGCCTCATGAGCATCGGCATCCTCAAGGTCAGACTTGTCAGCAGCCATTCGAGCATCATCCAACTCAATCTTGGCGTTAAAAAGTCATTTCTCCAAGTCGACTATTCGAGATTCGAGGTCAGCTCTTATTTGGTCCACTCATCCTTGGTTTCTTTAAGAATGGAGAGTTGGTGGGTCTCAATCTCGGCAACCCTGATCAAGTATATGTACCTCTGCAAAGGATTAACTAAAGGGTTAAGGCAAGAAAGGGGAACGATAAAATCTAAAAAAGGGCAAGTGAGGCAAAAATACTTGAATATCATGCTGAGCTGCATCGGACATCAACTCAGCTATGGGTGATCTTCTGAGGCTTTTTCCTCAGTACGAGGGGTCCCATCCACACTCTTCTCCTTGTTTGTTAATGAAGGGATTGCCTCTTCAATTTTATCAGTCGGTTGAGTCGACGCTTCAAGCTCGGTAGTTTTAATTTCTCTTTAAGCCTCTTCCTCTTCGGGCTCGTCGATCAAACCCCTATGAGGAGAAGTAACTACCTCGGAGTTGACATTTTCTTCCACTTTGGCCTGTTTGGCCCTGGTGGATTTCTTTGAAGACAACCTTTTTCCTCTTTAGAGCTTCGAAAAAGGGAAAAAGGAAAGAAGAATCAGCGAAGAACAATGAGGTTGAATGTTAGAAAGAAAAGAGAAGATGTAAGTACCCTGGTCAGTTGGCCCCTCAGGAGTATTATTCTCTTCTTTCTTTTCATTCTTTTTCTTCTCGAGGTCTCCAACCAAATCCTCGAGCTCATCCAAAGCTTCCCCAGTTTCGGGGACTTTCTTCTTTTTGTCCTTCTCTTTTTTCCCTTCAGCGCGGTAACCGCCTTACTAAGGAGACCTATAAAAAGCAGAAAATGAGGATTAATCAGGAAGAAACCTTAAAAGGGCAGTTCAACAAAAGTAAGGTGCGACTAACCATGGCGCTTGCATGCCCATTGGTTTTTGCTTAGGGCAGCCTAGATCATCCACAATCTTTCTTCTCTTGGCTTCGCCTTGATAATAGCTTGCACCCAAGCAGTCAAATCATCTGGAGGAGTAACTGGGATTGACTCGGCTAAAGAGGTCAAAGCTAAAAAGTTAGAAAAATAATAAAGAGGGAAGCTTTTGAAAGTAACTGAGGTAAGTTTTTAGAAAATAATGAAGAGGAAAGCTGTTGAAAGTAACTGAGGCAAAAAATTACGTGTTCGGTTCCACCGCTCGGGGAAACTAAGCTTCGAGAATAGAAGGCTAGTAGGCAATAAATCAAAGTGTTCATTTCATCCTCGCTCTTGGGTGTCTTTACCTTTTGTGATCAATGAGAACTTGCCTTATTTATTGAGTTGAACAATTCCATCCTTATGCAGAGTGGGAGAAAAAAGGTAAATGAAGTGATCAAAAGTGAAAGAAACGCCTGCTCTTTTTCTCAAATAATCAAGACACTGAATTACCCTCCAGAATCCGGGTCCAATTTGAGCTAGGCACACATTATAAGTTCGGGATAACATGTCCACTACGTCATGAATAGGAAGATTAAATCCTATTGTGAAGGGGTAGGTATACACAAAAGAGCTCCCATCTACTACATCGCAGGTTTGGCTCTCCGAAGCGGGGATGCTGACTTAAACCTCGGGGCTCCACTCGCAATGCTCCCGAACCAAACGAATGTTGGCTTGTGTGATCAGGCTCGGAGTGTCTTCAACTGGAATATTTCTATTTCTCCTAATATCGGCCTTGGTCTGGACTTACATCATGAAGTCGTTCGAGAGGTCAAGCTTCGAGGGGATGACGTCTTCTTGGGTTTTGGAGTGTCTGTTTCAACATCACCAACTTTTGTGGTGTCGTTTTCTTCTTCGCCGCCCATCTCATCAGCGTTGGCACGGTTGGCTGTGGCTTTGCGCCGCCTCGGTGTTAAACTGCTAGGGTATGATGTTGCTTCTGTGTCGTCGTCCAGTGGTGGAAGGATGTTTAAAGGCACTGGGACGTTTACTAGTTCATCACCAACGATCATGGTGGCAATATTGGGAATCCTCTCTTTATAAGGACTTGAGGAGTTTTGAACAGAATGAGTAGCATGCATCTTTTGCTGAGTGATTGGTGGTGTTCTTAATCAAGAAGAAAGGATTCAAGGTGCAATTTTGCTATGGAAAATCACTGTTGATAGAAAAATTGAAAGTGAAGAGGAAGGAAAGCAACTTGAGCTATTTATAGGGAAAAAAATCATCATTACGTTACATAGGGAAGGAGGAGAGAAAAGTCACGCCCAATTAACAGATGTCGTGTGTGATGGATGGGAATATGGAGAGACAACCATCGTTTTCAAAATCCATGGTGCACGTATGGCCACGTCGATTTCCCAGCGCATTCATTCCACCCTTCGGATACAATTATCCGAAGGGTGGGGGGGACTATCTGTATTGGGTGAAAATTTGCCGAGCCTCGACGCTAGGGCTCGAGGTATGATTTGGTTGAATCCTTTGGAAACGATCCCTCGAAGAAGCTAGCTCGATTCTCGAGGCTAGATTCCTCGGGCAAGAAATAGATCTTGGCTACAAGTTACCACTCAAGGCGATTAAGGGATAACCGTCACGAGGCATGTGGTTTACCCCTCTGTAGAGGTTCATTCTTCGGTGGATGGAGTTTCACCTTTTGTAATAGTCGACCATTACCTGCACATTTAATGGGGTAATCATGGGCTAGCCATGATGAGAACGTGGAGTAATAGCTATTGAATGTATTTATTGCTCTTCTTGCTCTCGTAGACTATAAATAGTCAGGGAGAAATTATGTAAAAGCATCCAGAAATATATCTAAACACTTATTTTTTGTCTCTTAGCTGCTGTTCTATTTTCTTTATCAAATTTCTTGCTATTTTATGGCTTTGATATAAATAGTTACTAGTTAACCCAAAATAAATTCGATTTAATGTCATAATAAAATTTAGGCCAACACAACACCGTATTTACAAAATATAACAATACTATACCATTTTACAAATAGCAATACTTTTTTTACATAGCACATACAAATCCAATTAAACCATACAAATTAGGGTTTTACCATCTCCCTTCCCACCACTTCAGTCACAGCAATAGTACCAGTGGCAGGAGGCCGGTCGCCGAAATTGGATTATCTTTTTCTTTTGTATGGTTTTTTTATATCTACAAAATGAAACATACAAAAAATACACATATATACATTTGAAACTTTATAAGAATTATTGTTTTGAAATTACATATAGCCAAACGTACACAAATATATAAAAATATACTTAAATATGCAAAGATTTCAAATAAAAAACCTACAAATAATTTTATACATACACATACATAAAAATACAACACCATACATATATATACACCAACATACACATACAAAAAGTAAAGATAGATATTTATATATAAAAAAATACAAGGAGATCAACAAAAAATATAAATACATACACAATATACACATATAAAAAGGAAAAAAAAGAAAAAGAAAAAGGGAGTAGATCAGAAAAACCAAACGGAAACATATTGAAAAATACAAATCGGGGCAGCCCGCCGCTGCAATGCAGCAGTGCCGTTGCGAGGAGCAGCACCGCTGCACTATGGCGGCAGCAGCACCACAGCAGCGCCCGGGAGGAACAACAACAACGGAGGACACCAGTAGCGACGGGGCTGCTGGTCGTCGGCGAGGGGAAGGGGGACGGCGGCGGGTGGTTGGATGGGTGGAGGAGAGGAGAGAAGGAGAGATTGGAGAGGGGGAGGGGGAGATGAGAAAATGGTATGTTGAATAATTATGGGATTATAGTGTTATGTTATGTAAATAATATAAAAGTAATGGTATTTTTTTATAATTTATCTATTAGGATAGTCATACGGTGTAAATTTTCTTTTATCTTAAAGTATTGAATTAAAAAAAATATATGATTTTAAAATATAATATTTTGAAGTTTTAAATTGAAAAAATTAGCCTCATGATATATTGGCTAAAAATGTAAAAGGTTAAAGTGACTAGAGAAGATTGGGCAAAAAGACCCTGTCAAGTCTTTTTTTTTTAAAGGGACAATCTTCTGCTTTCTCTTTCCTCTGAAACGCACACGCGTTTAACAATTAATGAGGGGCCAGAATAGAATAAATAAAACTTTTAGAGCACAATTAAAAACTTTTGACCAAAAGTTTTAATCAAAAAGGTGGGAACTGACTGATCAATTCCCATCATTTCAAAACATCGAACATACCACCACTTTCTTCTCTTACACACTTCTCAAGTCTTCTTCTCAACTATTCTACTCAACTTTTTGAGCATCATCATCGCCGACCATCTACAGCATTCTGGTAACATCTAAAGGTAACTTTTGAACTATATTGATGTTTATAAAGTGAATCGGGGTTTATTTTTTGCTGTATTGCTTTTTTGATAAAGTTAGGAATTTTACGCCTTTTTACTGGTTCTTGACTGAAATTCTTGTGAAAATATCCATTTTTGTTGATTTTTTCGTCAAATAGTGTGGTGTTGTTGTACAAATAGAGAAGCTTTTGCATGTTTATGTTATTACGATGTTAAGACCATACTCCTTCTGCTATGTCAAACATCTTCATACGGTGCTCTGAACGTGTGTTAGGATGTTTCAAGTTGCTGATGAAGTTTAGTTGTATTTTTTTAAAAGAATTAGGATTTTTATAAAATATAAATGTTGTTCTTACACAAATAGTGAAGCTTTAGCATGTTTATGTTATTATACGATATTAAGACCATACTCCTTCTGCTATGTCAAACATCTTGAGAAAAAGGTCTGAACGTGTGAAACGATGTTTCAGGTTGTTGATGAATTTTAGTTGGATTTTGTTAAAAAAATATTTGCTTCTTAAAATTATATTTTTAAAATATAGCCTATTATGTTTCATACATCAATATTGCATGTTTGAACATCTTTAATTGATGAATATACTTGTGATTTGCAGCTACAATGGTGTCTACGCATGGAATGATTTCTTGTTCTCCAATTAAGAGGAAGGAGACTACTCCTCCTCCTAGTAAACAGCCTCCTAGGAAGAGGAGAATTATATTGGAGGACGAAGAAGAGTTAGACTATGATGTAAATGTAGGGCCACGAGAAGCTGTCAGGGGGCAGGATGATGGTAATTTATCAGAGGAAATAAAAGCACTATTTTGTGATGATGAGTGGAATGAAGAGGGAAATAAAAAAGAGATCCTTTTAAATATGGAAGAAGAAGAGGAGGTAGGAAGGCTTGTAAATAATCTTGCTGGAGAATTTGCAGGAGTTGCAAATACTCAAGAAGAAGTAGTACATACTGTAGATAATTGGGATGGTGGAGGAGAAGAAGAAGAAGTATTTTTTGAATGTGATAGTGGAGAACCTGTAGGTAGAAAAGAAGAAGTAGTAGAGGTTGTAGATAATCAAGGTGGAGAAGGAGTTAGGGATGGTAGGAATGAAGAAGAAGAGGTTGTAGTTCGATTTGAAAGAAGTGAAGGAGAACGTCGGAGCAAGTTCTTACACGACATGTCAGCTGACTCTGCAGAGCCACAAACCGAGGTAAAAGTGATGTCTAGAACATATCTGACTATGTTCTACATGTGACCGTATGATGTTCAATATTTTGTTATGTGATATGAGAAAATTTGCTTACATGATCAGAACATCTTTAAAAATGTTCAAAGTATTTTTTTGTAGTTCCTTGGAACATCTCATGGGCTGTTTTATGCATCTGATATTATGTTCTTGGTACCGTGGTGATTCCTTAAACTAACAAATTTCAAAACATTGTGCAGCCGGAGTACGTTACCAGTGTCATTCCATCAATGATGCTGAAGACTTACTTGGATGATCATGAGCATTTTCAATCCAAAATAACTATCTGTTCGTCACTTATTGGACGAATGCGTGATTTCAGGATTGTGTTGCATACTTGTGGTTTGTATGACAAGTTCAAAAATAGTATCTTTGGCCATTTCTTGGACTTGTCGGAGGAGGCATCATTTCCAACAGGTTGCTGCAAAATCTTCTATTAAGAAGAGTTTTGTGCAATAAAGAAAAACAAGCTTGGTTCAATTTCAATGGAGTGTCTGTTCGTTTTGGCCACCAAGAGTTTTCTTTGATGACAAAGTTGAGATTGCAAGCCTATCCCAGTGTCGAATGGGAGGCTATAATGAAAGAGAGGGGCATGAAGATGTGGGAGTATATTTCAACGGCATGGGAGGATGGGAAAGCAAGGGCAGTTACTGGTCCCCGGTTGATGTGTTTGATAGAATCTGAGCTAGTTCCTGAATGGTACAAGTTTGGGCTTCCCATGGCTTGGTTTGTTCACTCAAATTTGTGTGCCAAGGATAAAAAAGCTGGTATTGAGGAACTAGTAGTCTGCCTTGCATATCTTTCAAATGAATTTGTAAAGTATCCTTGGGAGCGGAAAAGCTTCGAGGTAACTATTAAGTACTTGACGAAGCCCATAGGTGATCGTGCAGTTAGCAAGGCTAAGGACGGGCCAAATTACAATCTCTATAGGTTTCCTTGGGCATTTGTGGGTTGGGTATTTGAAGCAATACCTGCGCTTCATCCCAGGGATTTTTTCAAGGAGAGGACCATGCAAAGGATGCCCAGGTGGATCACTGAAAAGAATGAAAGAGACTCCCGAAGGCTGTTTGAGAATGTTGCAAAGCTGGTAAGTACTTGACCTACAATTTTCTAAATGGTGGAACATCTGCAATCACGTGAAAATCATTGCTATTAATGATAAGAACATCTTTTAAGATGTTCGATCACGTCAGATATGATGTTCCATTTATTTACTGATGTTAAATGTCGAACAGTAATAAGGATGTTCTGATCGTTCTTTGTGATGTGAAGGTTTATTTCTCTTCAACAATGTATTCTTAACAAATATTTATGGTATGTAGGTAGTGCACCCAATCATTGACCCTATCGATGCAGATCTGGAAGATATTATCTTTTAGAATATTGAGCTGTTTGTTGATGGGTTCGATGAGGTAATTGATGAGCTTGTTGTGATGTTAGGGGGGTGGCTAGCTCGATAGTTGGTGGTGATCGAGTGACAGTTTTTAGGAATTTCCCTAGGTTCCCTCCAAGAGAGGTAATTGATGGTCCCAGAGAAGGACAAGTTGGTAAAGAATGTGGTAGTGGAGGAGTTGGTAGATGTGGAACACAAGTTGGTGATGACATTGGTGGTAGTGTTGGTCATTTTACTGGTGATCTTTTTAGTGGTAGGGGATTGTTTGAAGTTGGAGAAAGCTCAAGGAGGAGAGAACCTGAGAATGTGCAGCCTAGTGTCTACAGCTGCAAGTGCCATGACTGCCTTCAATAGCGACAGGGAGTGGATCAGAAGCTTGATGCGATCCAGCTGTCCCTTGCTAATTTTGTAGTGTCGTCGTCAAAGAAGGAGAAGCAGCAACAGCGATCAAAGAGGCATATATTATTGTCCAGGAAGCTCCAGTCCCCTAAGAACCGAGGAAAGAAGAAAATGTCTGCAGCCAGAATTACAAACATCAGTATGACGTTCTTCTATTAAATTTAGAGTTTTTCTTAAATCTTTTTTTTTCTAAAAATTTAGAGAGAGAACTCAAGCTAGACTCCAAGAGAGATTGCCAGTGACACTGTACAAGGCACTAGGCATTCACAAGAAAGCTGCATCTGACGCTTTCATGGAGGAGAAAAAGGAAGAAAAGACCTTGTTCCTGTGTCATGGGTTTAATTACTTGGATTTTCTGGACTTCATGGACATGAAAGAGTGGATTTTCTTTACTTCTGTTGTTTTGTTATTGTTTGATTTTTATCGCAGAAAGAACATTTTGTGCGACGTTCTGAACCTGAGAGTTGTATGTTCGTTGAACATACGACTGACAGGTTCAAACGTCAATAGGATGTTTCGCTATGGTTTTATTCACAACTTCTAATTTGTTTTATTTTGCAGTTTATGGATGACTACTTGGCCTTGATGCGTCTGAGGCATAAGGCTTACCCCCGTCATTATGATAGCTCTGATTTTATCCATGATATTTCATTCTTGAACAATTTATGCCAACGATACAATGCGGTTGAAGAGGAAGCGAGGGGTTTTGATGTCAGCCCTAACAAATGGTTAGAACAATATAAGTTTGAGGATATATTCCTTGATTATTCCAGAGGTAAGTTGCCATATCCGGGTGGAAGGAAGTGGGATGGTGTAAAAAGACTCTTTGTCGTGTTTAACAATGAAAGCACGCATTATGTTACATGTGTATTCCTTTAAGAGGAGGCATGAATCAATGTCTACGACTGCAACATTGAGGAGTATGATGAAGACCGCTTTTATTCAATAATGGCCAGTAATGTACATGTTCCCATTATATATCCGGCAGTCGGGAAAATTCAACCACCTCCCTCTTGAAATCCTCAATTTGGAAATGTGGCCGTATGGGTGCATCCAAGGCCTTCCAAGGAATTTGACTGGCACTGCATATGGAGGGTATGCCATTATGTTCCTCGAGCATTTGTTGACCAACACCCCGATGAATTACCTGTGTGACAATGTGATAGAAGATTGTCCAGTTCAATTTGCTGTGGAAATATTTCATGGAAAATTAGTCCCTTAGCATGGATTGTAATATTTAGATAATTATGTTTTTTTCCTTGATGGGTGTAATATTTGGATGATTTTCCTTTTGTTTTTTTTTTTTGATGATATCTATGGAAAATTATGAATATTATTTTGTATTACACTGAACATCACGTTTACATTATTAAAACATCTGTATGATGATCAATTTGACTTATAAACTTCAAAAGCAATAGATTCTTAGAACAACATTAGTCATTTTCGGAACATTAAGTTGCACGTTCAAATATTTCTTTAAAGATATTTATGGTTTAACTTAATGGATTTTTGATGTTGAATAACTAGTAAATAAAAATAGATATTCTGAACACTAAAGTTTATACACTGATAATCAAGAACCAGGCAAAAATATTCTTGATTGTTCAAAGATTCAACGCTTTACAAAAGTATGCTAATTATATTAGAATTTAAACAAAGACATTACTTAATAAACAGTCATATTAACATCCAACAGAAATCCAAAATAAGCATTTACGCTTCAATGTGATACAGTCCCTTCTTGTTTCAAGGTTGCTATCTGGAGCATGGTCTTTATCCTCTTTATTTCTTTGTTCATCTTTTTGACGTCCTTTTTGTAGTCATGGAAGAATTACTCAAATTTGAACTTCCAACCCCAAACTTCAGCCCGAAGTTGTTCCAAAATATCATTAGCCCGTTCTTGTTATGATGGATCTGGTGCTGTAGAAGTGCTTTGCCTTGATGGTCGACTTATTCTTCCTCCTCTTAGCTTGGCTGCTCCTCTTGCCGTTCTTCCTCCTCTTGGGTTGGCTGCTCCTCTTCCCGTGGTTGCTCCTCTTGGCGTGGCTGCTCCTCTTGCCGTGGTTGATCCGCTTGGCATGGATGCTCCTCTTGCCGTGGTTGCTCTTATATTGGTTGCTCATGTCCTTGCAGTGGTAGCAACTATTGAGGAGGAAGGTCGACGAGCCATTTTGTTATAGATTTATTTTTGATTGAAGATTATAGTTGTTGTATAATTTTTTCAATGGTTTGATCGAGTATTTATAAGAATAAAAAGAGGTAACCGACTTAAGTGTATTGTAGCCATTTGCCAACACTAGCCGTTATGTGTTTTTTTCATTTTTTGAAGTGACGCATTCGTTGTTTGCTTCAGATTTGAATTATAAAATTAAAAAATAATAGACTATTAGAATGAAACTTGTTTGTAGCCATTAAGTGTATTGTAGGCGCTAGCCGTTGAGTGTATTATGATGATCAATTTGAAAAATAATAGACTATTGGAACGGCATAAGTAATTTTCAAATATTAATACTAGAACACCTATATGATGATCAATTTGAATTATAAACGTCAAAAATAAATAGACTACTGGAATGAGTTTACGATGATTCGTATCACCATGAAGATGTTCTAACTTCCCCGTCAAGGATTAGGCACCTCCTGTAATCATCATTATTAAAACACGTGGACTAACCCCAATCATTCAATATGAATAGGCACCTCTTCAAATCATCACATATGCAAATGAAAAGGTACCAAGCCTATACAATAACATCTGCATAACAACAACAACGAGGACAACAACAACAACAACAACAACAATGTCTCGCAGAGGAAGGCACCCAAGAGCACCAGAACACGATAGTAGAGTGCCAAGTTTCACTGAAATCGATCATCTCCATGAAGATATTGCATCCTTGACCTCAGATGTTGACCAGTTTGCAGTATATATTGGAAATGTGGAGTATCGAGTGATGAAATTAAGGACTAGGTTCGAACAATTCCGTAAGAATATGAATCTTATCAAGCGTATGCTCCGTGATATTCAAGTTGAACTCAAGATTGACCCCTAGAACTACCCTTCACCACCACATCCTCCAGTGGCACATACGTGAAATGAAGAAATAATATTGTTTGAATAATCTCCTTTTAAATCTAATCATTTAATTTTCTGTTTGTTTTGAGTGTCGTGTTTTGACGTCTTGTCCTTTAATTTTCAGTACAATTTATGCATGTTTTGAATATTTATGAATATTGTTTTGCATTACACTGAACATCACGTTTACATTATTAAAACATCTGTATGATGATTAATTTGAATTATATACTACAAAAATAATAGACTTTTGGAACACCATTAGTAAATGCTCGAAACATTAAGTTAAACGTTCAAAAATAAAAATCTTAGCTACTATGAACAACAATTGATATCAAATAAACCTAGCTACAATGAAACCAAAAAATAAAACTGCCCAAAACAATAAGAAATACATCTTCGAACGTTTTAATTTAGCCTCTAACTTATTAATCTTCAATAAATTTGTAGTATTACAAGCCCCTAATTTGTCCACTTCCTTCACCAAATTGGCCCTTTCTTCACAAACTTCATCCAGTAAAATTTTTAACTTATTTATAATCAATGTAGTAGGCTGGGGATACTCCTCATCACATCATTCTCAAAATCCACAATTACTAATACCCTTGTGGGGACACTTGCAAAATTTTCGTCCAGCATTCAACTGTGTGCTCGCCGTGAATTGAATCGCAGGTAAGCCACACCAACATCGACGTTGTTGAGAGGAGCTGCGAGAACAAGTTGATCCTTGAGACATGGTCTGGTACTTTACTGGTTAAGTTGAGTTAAAAAGAAGAAGAAGAAGTAGAGAGGGTAGAAGACCTAATTTATATTTGAGAGATGGGTAAAAAGACCTAATTTATTGAATTGTTGGGGTTAGTCCACATATTTTAATTTTAATGTGTGGTGGGTCATTTAATTCTATCCAGAGCAGGTTAATGGAATGTGTCGGATTAAGGCAAGTTGTGGAGCGGGCCGCTCCACGTATTTTTGAATTAGAAAACCATGTTTGGCACGTACAAGAGATCGTTCTAATATCTCTAAAAAAATATATCCTCTGTATTAGAGCTAATGCATCCATAACAAACACCAAAAGACATGCTTGGAACAAGTAAGATTGATTTGTTTAAGATTGTTTGTATGGATTTCTAACAAAAATTTATGCATTTATAGATAAGTTTTGAAACCGTCAGTTTATTTAAAATTTTCTAATATTAATGCAAAAACATCTAATTTACGTTACGAACATGAGTTTGTATGTTCAGTTCAAAATAGGTGCCTAATTTAATATGTATTGTTTTAATCTTGAATATGATTGTAAAAAGAAACTATAGAACATGACTAGATTATTAAGGCTTTATAATGGTTAAATCATCATAATATAAATTATTCACTTAGTTAAAACAACATATAATGAAATCCTCAATAAATGAGTAATCGCTTTCATTAGATATAAATAAGTAATCACTTTCAATAGATATAAATGAGTGGTCACTCTAATAGACATAAATGAGTAAACACTTTCAATAGACATATTATTAAGTAATCACTTTGAATACACATAAATGATGCATCACAATCAATACTTGTATGATTTAAAGTCTTAGTTGTGGTAGATACACGAATAATGTGTATAATTTGTGAATGAAATTGTATATTTGTTCAAATCGATTAGTAATGTGTCCAACTAGTGGATAGAACGTCTAATCTATGCTACAATTTGTTAGAATATACTTCTTAATGATTAAAAGTGTTACTTTTAATTGAAGTAAAATCAACCCTAAACTCCTAATCCAAATAACTTAATAATTATATTTTGGTATAATTAACAACATATATTTGGTTTTACTTACACATAGCATGTCTTGGAATCTTAATAAACTACTAACCCATTGTTTAACCAAGTCAATGATCCTTATATTAGTATTTCTTAACTAATCCTTAATGAGGCAGTAAGAACATCATCATGGTGATATAGAACATCGTAAACACATTCGGGAACTTACCAAAGTTGGTCCAGAACAGGCTATTGGATGTTCTTAATATGTTTGACATTTTTGCAGTTTGGGGTTAGGGATTGGGTTCAGGGTTAGGGTTAGGGTTGAAACACCCTTTCTAATGTTCCGACCGCCAAAAAAATACTTTTTTTTTAGAGGAAACGCGTTTCATTTTGAATGAACGAATTAATAGATAACTATGTTTGAAACCTACAAAAGAACGTTCTAATATCTCAAAAAAAAAATATCCGCTCTATTTTATATAAAAAGGGACGCGCGTGGAATAAATAAAAAGGTGGGGCTTTTATGACAACCCCAAAAATTTTAATTAAAAAGGCAGTTGATCAGTCTTATCAATTCCATCATTTCAAACATCGAACACCCGCCCCTTTCTTCTCTTACACACTTCTCAAGTCTTCTTCTCGAGTCTTCTACATAATATTTTCGTCTACATCGTTGCCGGCCATCTATATTTTTCCGGTAACATGTAAAGGTAAATTTTGAACTATATTGATGTTCATAAAGTGGATCGGGGTTTTTTTTTTTGTTATTTTTTTATTTCGATAGAGCTAGGGTTTTTACGCCTTCTTACTGGTTGTGGACTGAAATTCTCGTGAAAATCTCTGCTTTTGTTGATTTTTTCGTCAAATAGTGTTTTGTTGTTGTACAAATAGAAGCTTTTTCATGTTTATGTTATTACGATGTAAAGACCATACTCTTTCTGCTATGTCAAACATCTTCATACGATGCTCTGAACGTGTGTTAGGATGTTTCAAGTTGCTGATGAAGTTTAGTTGTATTTTGTTAAAAGAAATTAGGCGTTCAACAATATGTAATGGAAGTATGATCAAGTTAACACATAATCTGATAATTTTCATTCATAAATAAGGAAACAAAATACATATGTACTTGATATAATGCTTAAACAAAAGTACTAGATATAATACTTAAACAAAAGTACTACATATGATGCTTCATAGTATGTAATAGAACAAGATATATAACTAATTGTCAGCATTTGGAGAATTTGGAGGAGTATCAAACTGCTCCGGATTCATCCCTTGTTGGAAAAGCAGTGCAAAAAGCATTCTTTCAATACGCTCTGTGCGTTGAATTAACACTTGCCTTATACTCCATATATCAGCAGACAAGCGGTCCATATTATGGTTGATTGCAGTGATATCAGTTTGTATACCGGCAATATCCCAGCCTATGTTTCCATAATATTCGTTATGGTCAGGTTGCGCTGGGGCATAGTGGCCATTAGCAACAACCTTGCTTTGGTGGTTTTCCATTTGTGTTTGTGGTTTATGAAGTAATTTTGATAATTCAAGGAAGAGGATAATTGTGTGTATGGCGGAACAAGAAAATGTATGTTTTTATTGATGAATTTTGCACCCGTCAGAAATTTACAATTCTTTAACATAAAAAACACCAAAAGACGTGCTTGGAACATCGAAAAGACGTTCACTATTCTCTAGACAATGTATCTGAATTATGAATTAATGCCTCATTTTGTATGCAGGTTTTGATGCTTTCACTCCTTTTAATTACACAAGCCAACCCTTCGTTTGAATCAGCATGACTCTTGGGAAGAAGACTCACTCTATAAATAGGTTATATATTTCACAGGTTTTTAATCTCATAGAACTCTAACAAAAAAAAATCAACATTGTGCGCAAACCACACTACAAGACTAAGGATCTGCAAAGTGACATTGACGAGATAAGAAAGCGCCTTCGCGAAGTATGCAGGCGTCAATAAGCTGACCTCTGCAGAATAGCTAGGGTTCTGCGCGTTCTTCTGCAGGTGTATAGCAAGAACCTGGATGACTACATAACCTCCCCCCCCCCCCAATTCCCCAGCATCACCACCACCACCACCACCCGCTGGTCCTGAAATGTAATCTTTTTGTTTTTATTTTTATTTTTATGAATTTTAATGAAAGGCCATTATTTTAAAAGCATATCGTAGCATATTTCTGATAGCTTAAAAAATAGGGCTTAAAATAATAAGATGTTACATGATAAAAAAATTAAATTGTTCAAGATTAAAATTCAAAAAGCAACACTTTGGGAGAATTGCCCACTATCCACTCGTCTTGGGCAAGTAGTTCTTTTGTGGCCTGACCTTTTGCAGATGCTATATTTCTTTCTCCTACTTGAAAATACTTCACCAACTAATGATATCCACTTTTTCCTTCGTCTACCCTTACCCATGTCAATGAAAGGATGTAATATTTTTCTCTCAAGCAGCTCAGGAGGAACATTCTAAAATTCTTCCGAGGGAATAGCATTGATCGGTTCTGCATAGGCAAGCATATATGACTCTAACTTGTAATATGGAGAAGTGAAGTTATAGACGCACGCTCCATAATCTTCTGGACGCAGCATTCTGATAGATGCCATAGCATGTTTACAGGGTATTAAGTCAATTTAATACTCTCTACGCGTACAAATTCTGTTGTGTAAATCGACTTCTGCTCCCAGGCTTGGACTGATGATGGTGAAATCATACGTACCTTTACGACTAATTACGAGCTTACCCCTTCCTCCATGTTGAATCTTATTTTTCCTTCAATTGAAGGGACACATATGGTTGAAACCTCGAGGAACTCCGTAGCTCTCACATGAAATTTTTCACTAAATGTTCGATTGATATGATTTAATAGGGCAACAATAGGATATTCTCTTTCATCCCTCAGCATTGCACTTATGGACTCATCAATGTTCGAGGTCATCACTGCAAACCTGAAATTGTAACAAACAAACAAAGACTTTAATGCTAAATACGTCTAATCCAAATGCAAACATTAAGCATGCGATCTGAACATCAATTAGAATGTTCTCGGCATAATTGCCATGTAAACATAGAACATTCCAAAGTAAGGTTCAGAACATTGGTATGAATGTTCATAGTCGTGTACCGGTGCCCAAGGAAAAAGCATATGCTTTATTTATGGAACCCCACGTCATCTTGAAGATATCTGGCAACCCTTGGATCGTTGTCTTCGATTTGCTTAAAGTGTGTTCTGAAATCCTCCGCACGATATGCATCTGTTGCCAAGTAATAGGACCCTAGGTGGTCTCCAAACTGAAACTTTGTACGGATATTTTTAGCAAGGTGCCTCGTGAAAACTCTGTAGTGAGCTTGGGGAAACCACTTGGAAACTGATTTTGCTATGCTTTTATGCCTATCTGAAATGACGCTCAACTCATCATTGTACTGAGCTATGTCAACCAATTGTTCGAAAAAAAATCATAAGAAGCATCACATTCTTTGTCCATAACACAGAATGCAACATGGAATATGTGCTTCTCTGCATCCTGGGCAACGACAGACAACAACACCCCGCCATACTTGCCTGACAAATGAGTCCCATCAATAGCTAGGACTTTCCTCATATATACAAAACTACTAATCCAAGATCCTTAAGATATAAAAAAATACTTAAACCTCCCACAACTATCAACCTTCAAAGCTGTCTTGCTTCTAATATTTTGGGACCTTACCATATAACTGTATGCCTCCAAAATTTCATAACTGTGTTCATGTGTCCCTCTTGCTATTGCCTTTACAATCTCATACCTCTTCAAACTTTTTCAATAACTAATGTTGCATCTCAACTCTCTGTTAAATGCAACTCTGATGTCTTTTGGTGTTATTCATTTCCCCTCAATGTACCTATCTTTCATGTATTCACCAACAACATCAGACATGGCATGTGTATTGTGGCTTTGCAGGTGCTGCACACCACACGTGTGCTCGCCATTGTAGATTGTGATATAAAACGTATCACTACTATGATACATTAATGCTCGAAGCCACCACTTGCAATTTGCATCAACACATCGGGCATAAAACAACTTTTTTGTATTCTTCACAGCTTTGAAAGAAAAAGGCTTCCTTACTGCAGTAAGCCTCAACTTCACCGCTTATTCTCGCTTGTTCTTGAAAGTCATACCCTTTACAAAACCTGTGCCGTCTTCTCCAAAAAAATCGTTGCGACTTCTCTGTGATTGTACTCTTCCTGAAGGATTACCAACTACTTCTCCACCTTCTTCAACACCTTTTCCATCACCACATTCTTCATCTTCTTCATCTGCTTCTCCACCTTGTTTTAATTCATTTTCATCCATCTCAACATGCATATCTTGTTCATTTGAACTTAAAATTCCTTCAGGCCTTAGAATCATACTAACCCTTAGTGTTGGCCTAGCACCAGCTGGGTCAACATCGGCCATATATAGCTGAATATCATCATCGGTCCTAATTTTAGATGGAGCAGTCTTTTCTTTTGCGGCAATACTCAGCATATATGAAATTCAAAGATCTCTAGGATCATCACTTACCTCCCCAACTGCGTATGATTTTGTTGACAAGTTTATCATATGTAACATTCCTACTCACAAGGATAGGTCTTGTCTCTTTCACCTTAGGAATCCAAGCATAACATTTCGAGTGCTCCACCCATTCACCGAGATAATCAACTCCTTGTAGTATGTCCCTTATTACTTTAATAATATCTGCAAGATAGGATAAATATTCATCAAATGTGGTCCACACAGCACAAAGATACCGGAACATTCAAAAACAGATCCAAACATATTAAAGGATGTTTAAGAACACAAGCATATCAATGTGGAACATCTATACATCAGTTCCGACCATCTATAAAATATTCCAAAATTATAAATAGCATTTATTGAACATGCTTTAAGATGTTTCGAGCAACTAATATTATGTTCCGTAACTCTGACAAAAACGTACGAGCATTGTAGAATATTTTATAGGATGTTTCGATTGTGAATTTAAGATGTTTCAAAACAACAACATTCTAATTTGAAAACCTGGGTTTTTATTAAAAAAAATAGAATAAAAATGAGGAAGACGAAGGTTTACACTTACAGGAGCTGTCAAGCTTTCCAATTTGAACAACTGCTCAATCAGTAAATGTTATTAAAATAGATTTATGTAAATAAAAAAACTTGAGGGGCTTTTAAACTATTAGTCATTAGTACTAATCTTAAAAGTGTCCCTCTCACCTATTTTTTGAGACGAGTCTCTTATAACTATACAAAGACTTGAGAGTCCTTCTTACCCAAAAACCTCGACTAATATCCCACCCGAAAGAATATTATATTTCATTTCATTTCATTTGTACGAATTTTTTTAAAAAATACGAATACATTTAAAATAGTGATAAGAATTGAAGGATTCATGTATACATATACAAAATCTATACTAATATATAGATTAACTAAAACATAAATTTGAGAACTTACTTGTTCTCCTTATAAAGAAAGCGGAAGGATCTTGAACCGTGGCTGAAATTACTGACCGTCGGTGGTTGTCACAGTAACGGAGCAACCCCCTTATCCGCAGTCTAAACACCCAATATTTGGTAGAGATGAGTAGTAGGAAGAACAGTAGAAAAATACTATCTTTTCTCCGTGTTTTACTAAAAGTACTATCTTTTCTCTATGTATTACTGTGTATTTATTAGCTTATATAAAATAGTCGTCCTTTTATATGACTCTACTAGATAATTAATATAAGTTATCTGGATAGACTTTAAGAGCACTCATTTATGTGTGGACTCTTAAACAGATAAATCCAACAAGAATCTATAATATTTGCATGATTATAAAAATTCTTATTATATATAAAATATAAAGTTTAAATTAAATTATTTAAAAATTATAATCCTTCGAAGAACGGACTAAAAAAACGAATGGTCACATGACTGAAAGATAAAGGTTACATAGTTTCCCCCGGATGAAATACCAGTTTCCACCACCAATTTTAAGAGAAGATTTTCCCATTAGTGCTATTGCTTCAACAACTCGTGCAAAACACATTGTGCTTCTGGAACAAAAAGTAACCCCTTACTTCAGTTCTTTTGGTTTGAAGTTGAGCCCAATTTCAAATGAGAAGTATAAAATTGAGCCCAACTTTACATCAAAAGTTTGAAATTGAGCGAACTTTAAACTCAGTTTGAAGTTGGCTATACTTTGCAAAAAAAAATTAAAAGAAGTAACACTTTAATGGTGATGAGAAATGCCTAATAAGTTGTGCATTTGCCTAAATCAGATGAGGAATACAATTGAATTTGTTAAGGGGTTTAGAAGCGGCTGTATCAAAGTTGGTAAAAGCAAGAAAGTAACAAGTAATGACGAATAATAAGGACACAAAATGAGCAATTTCACTGTGAAGCTTTGAGATTACAATTGGGCAGAGTTTTGCCTATATTTCTGAATGCTTTTACAAGATAAAATAAGTGCTATTTATAGATAATGAATTAGAGACAATTAAGGGCATTAGTTAGCCCATTTTCCTTGTACGGATCATGGAGTGACCCACGATCTCTTCCATTAATATTGAGATCGTGGAAGGAGATAGTGAGCATTAACTACTTTGAGATCGAATCGTTTGTCCCGATGCTAGCCTTTGCCTGCCTCGGGGCCTCGAACCATTTATTTACCCGAGGCAATTATACTCTGCGAGGAGAATATCATTTGACCTCGGAGCTTAGCCTCGGTTGTCTTTGCATCAATTCTGCGAATGACTCGTAACTTCTATACAAAGTATCCCGAACCCTACATTGGCTGCCACATGTGCAAGCTATGTTTTCATCCATACAAGTTGTCCAGCTAAAGTTTTACCATTTCTCTGACCATTTATTCAAATTTTAAAGAAATATGTTGCTTCTAAATCAGATTTGGTGGAAAACATGTCAACAAAACAACACTTCATTGCGCAACTTTCCAAATGTCCACTAACTGCATGGATATATTCTTTACAAGTTTAAACTTCTCAATGATCCCTAATCATTTTTTTAATTTAAACCGTTAGGTTAAAACAAGTATTCCAAGACTAAATAAATAAATAAATACAGACAAAAATCGAAGCCTTTTGGTTTAGTAAACATCCTTTATTACTCAAGTATCAAAAGTGTATGTTCTGGAAATCGGAAACATTCCGAAGGATTTAATACAAGTTAACTTAACATACATAATATTTACTCAAAATTAATCCAAACAAACAACTTTCCTAGTATAAGTCTTCCAAATAATAACTTTTCAAAAGCTAAACCGAAAACAAATCCAAATGCTTTCTAATAAGTTTTAACATTCAAAATTTAATGGCGCCAAGAATAAATAACTCAGAAGCAATCATTTCAAACCTATTAATTTTCTTATTTTTCCTGAGATAGTCTTCAATAGAGCACTATACGAGTTACGACTCAATGAACCATATGGTTTTGCTTTCTAAATAGGCAAAAATCAGTTCCGCCAAACTACGTACTTTAGAAAAATATTCTAGGAATTCTATGTAACACGTACGGTGTTTCGTGGATATTGTTTATGCCTAAAACTTACCTTCTAGGTTAAATAGATAAATTTATAAGAAGTCACAAGTAATGATTTAAATTATGAAGAATAATGGAATTAAAGCAAGAATAGTATGAGTTGCATACCTTGAATAAGAGAGGATTTGTGATTGAATCTCGATGATGATTTACAATGAGAGGGAGAGGGGCATACATACATATATATATATATATATATATATATATATATATATATATTCATATATATATATATATATATATATATATATATATATATATATATATATATATATATATATATATATATATATATATATGTATGTATGTATGTATGTATGTATGTATGTATGTATAGGCTTAGGTTTTTCCAATATTAATTATGGTAAAATACTAACTTTATAGACCTTGGGCCTGTTATAAGATGCGGTTATACGAAGTAAAACCTAACTAGGAGACTAATTCCCTCAAGGCGACTAGGGATGTGCCCTTCTAATCTGGATCCGTGCCTGATGAGTGGTCGTGGCTATGGAGCAGATTTATATCCTTAGCGCCTATGATCTTGTAAGACAAGTTTAGTCTTCGCCAGCTGGAGTGGTATCCCCCTAATTATAGGTGACTTATTTTTACCCACACAGTCAGTCCCTCCACTTTCTGAGTGCTGCCGCAAGCAGTCAGGAAGTGAAAAGAAATGTGAAAAAGGAGAGGAAAAGACCCTGAGAAGGTACATTTCACGCTCCTTGACGCACTATCTTCGGTGCATATCAGATCTTACTCAAGTACGCCTATGTATCATCTTATTATGAGTGGCTGGTTGCGCTCGCATCCTCCCAACTTATGGATATAGTTATTCATGTAAGAACTGGTCTTTTCAAATAAAAGCCTTAGAGTTGGAAGGGACTATCCTAAACTTTTATTAATAATCTTCTTTTGGCCCTTGATTGGACTTAGAGTTAGGGATAGAAAACCTGCCGCTTTACCTTGAAATTGGAATCAGAAATAGCATAATCGAAGAAATTTCAATCAAATATTTCAATTTGGAGACTGATTCATGTATTCTATCTTTATCTATCGCTACGCCCTGGAAAAGCAGTGAAACTTCTAAAGCTTATTAGCACAGAAAAAGGCTTTGAATACCCTAGTTTATAAAGGAATCACCAATCCCTCTACATAAGCTATTGTTTGAAACTACATTCGTCAGCTGTCCAAGGAGGCAAATATGGAATGGAGATTGAAAGATTCAGTAGATTTATCCCTGTGGATCGGTCTATGCACCTATAGTTGAGTTGAGTTGGTTGATTCAATCCACAACACCCCCAACCAGAGAGGAATCAAACTCGCTTAGCAAAGTGCACTCTATCTCTTTCTTCAAAGCCTCATTTGAAGCCTTTCAGTCTTACATACAGTATATTACCCACAAGTTCATCTTCTTTGATCCAAGTTCCAGCTGGTTCTCAAACTTCAGAGGTAGCCTATTATCGCATTTTCTAACAAATATTGCAAGAAAAAAAAATAGATAGAAAAAGAAAAGAAAAGAAGCTAAAAGTCAAAGGAAAAAATGCATAGGGAAAGCCTTCATCTGTAAATATGAGATACTACACAAAAGAAGAAGGAATTTTTCTCCCAAAGGCAACCATGAGAAATTTCTAAATTACCACCATGAAAAATTACGAATTACCACCATGAGAAATTCATAAGAAATTGCCAAACGCCTCCATGAGATTTTCCAAGACTTTTGCGAACTTTCACCAAGTCTTCTGTAGGATATTTTCTATAAATAACACATATTGAATAACGGAGATCATCTAGTTTTTCATTCACTTTCTATCTAGCAACTGGTTGTCCAGCGCAGAGAGAGGAAATAGTGTTGCTACAAAGACAGTTGTCTTTCTCTCATCTTGTTGTAGTAATATTATTACTCTTTTAAAACTTTTTTTTAGTTCTTGTTATTCCATAATGGAGTAATCTCTTTTTGTTGGTATAGTTGATGAAGCTTAATATATTTATAATATTATCTCAGTTTAAATATGTTCTTGGCTTGATACTTTCTATTTACATTTTACATTGTGCATGAATGATGATATTTTATTAATTATTATGATCACATCTACATATTTTATCTCTAGGCAATTTTTATATTAATTTTGTAATTCTCACGGAGAAAAATTAATATATTATGGCTAAAGGATAAAATAGTAGAGTGGAAGTAATTTTTGGTATACTATTATTCCAAGTCCGTAATCTTGCTTGCCTCAGTTTTAATTCTCACAGAGGATTTGTTGTAGGCAAGATTATTGATTTTTAGTAAAAATATTCTCACGATGTTTCTACTATCTTTAGCACAATTCAAGCAAGAAAATATTTTGGTTTAACTGTCACTAGTTATAACTCAATTAATTTACATAAGCCCACGGAGTGTTATTAATTGATTATTTCTTAGTGAGCAAAATATAATTGAATTAGTAGTTAGCAATTATTCTTAAGAGAAATACATGTAAAAGCTGAGATTTTATTATAATATTATCAAGTGAATTCAATGATTCCCAACTCTTTTTTAATTATAAATCTTCTGGAAGTTTGTTTTATTTAAGGTAGACTAAAAGTTCAAAAACTCACTTTTTACCAGTTTGATTCCTCAAATAGTATTCGAAATATTACATGTCTGTAGCATAGATTTCTCATCTCTGTGGGACGATATCCTAAAATATACTAGAATTTGATAAAGTATGAGCAGGAAAATTCTATATACTTTGGACTCGTCACCGACACTACTATTTCTCTGTCATATCCCACGTCTATCATAATCATCATGATCTCACATGTGCTAATTAATACATTTGCCTTTTCGAGTTACCTGTGCTATATTTATTCACTCTGTTACTTCTGATCATCATCCTCGTCTGTTTATTATCCTTTCAATCTTACTTACTAAAAGCAACTTCGCTTTTCTTCCATAAAATACACTTACTCGCAATCCAACATCCTAAGCTTTCTTCCAGATGACTTTCGGGTTCAAGATTATATTCCTCTGAACCCTAATTTTAATAATGATGGCAGGTTACTTATGCAAATAGAAAAACAACGGGATACCAGCAACCTGACTATTGAAGCTTACTCTTCCACCATTCAAGCAACATACTTTCAGCATGTCAGATTCAATTACAGCTGGTGTCCAGACGTGGGTATCGTTATCCTGAACGCAAGAGAGAGGGAGTATAGATACCACCAAGGCTATTCCTTTGTTTCACACATGCTTTTTTACCATCGGGCTAGGGCTTTTGGTACACCCGATTGTGGAAGAGGTCTGCCACAAATATAACATCTATCTGGGCCAAGTTAGTCCCTCTATATGGCGCCTAATCGCTGTCCAGGATCACCTAGACAAAAGGATCGTCCTTAAATTCACTTTATGGCACCTCTATGCTTTCTACTCTCCCTGACTAATCAAGTCGGGTATTTTAAACTTCCAGAGATGAGGCACGAAGGCCATTGTCTCCAATAACAAAGATGTTAACAACTACGGCTGGTGCTACCGCTACTTGGCCTTGCGTACGTCCGATTGAGTTGTGTCTGTTCCTTTTCCCGAAGTGTTCAATAGAAAATGTAAGTTGTTTCTACCACTTTAATTCCTTATTCATGCTCGTTGTCGAACATTTTGCTGACCCTTTATTTTTGATTCCCACGGTGCTTCATGTAACTCATTTCTCCCCTTTCCCATAGAGACATGGTCGAATGGGTCACGAGACTCTTTATAGCAAACCCTTGCTCACGATTAAGTTCCATTTTGTAGCGGCCATGAAGCATTGGCGAGCAAAAGATCACGGTACGTTGTGTTTACATCACAATGGATAGTCTGTGTTTCTCTATTGCCTGACATTTTTCTTCTTTCGTCAGATTTCTCCCACAATGAAATTATGCCCAATCTCCTGGAGATCAAGATTGTCAAACCATATATGGAGGATATGCTTGACTTATTGGTGTCTGCTAAATGAATTTTTGGGCAGGCTAACAGTTCTCTGTCCTCGGAGATAAAGAGGATGACATGGTCTTTAGGGGCCAGTCGCTCCTATCCCTACCATTCTGCGGGGTGTTGCAGGTCCCTGAGTGCCTGAGTCACAGACCAGCGAATTCTCTTTTGCGGATGCTTCACTTAAACCTGCTAGTACCCCTTCTTATGCTCTCACTTCGCGTAGGAAAGGACATATTATAGAAGTGAGTTCTGAAACCGAAGAATAAATTGGCGTAGAAGATGCCAATGTTGATACCTCCATTCCTACCTTAGGTTTGATGTATTTACCTGATAGATGATTTCCATATTTATACATTTCCTTTGCAAATTGATCATCCTTCTTAACAGACCAAACTCCTGCCTCCGTGGTCCAGGATCATGTGCCTCTCAGTTTCCCATTTCGACGTCGCCCTGGGAAGGAAGTAATTAGGTCCGGTTCTTCCATTGTTGGCTGCGAGGCCGCTGACCAAGAAGATGGTGTTGTTGTAGCTGAAGAAGCCACACATAGAGATGCTCATGAGATGGTGATACCCATCCTGGAGGAGGAAAATGTGTTTCAAAACCCTGATTGTTGTTGAAAGTCTCGAATGTCTAGTTGGGTTGGCTGAGCGGCGTCATTTTACAGATTACAATTATTGGAAGTAGCTGGTTAGCTCTGCTGATTATTCTATGATGGTATACATCTCGTCTTCTGTGCCTTTTTCTAATAACTCCGGTCATTTAATTTCATTTGTTTACTCTCTTTCTCGTATTACCCACATGGTCATTTCTTTGGAGGCCCTCCACCGCTATGACCATCCTAAGGAGGCAGAAAGACGTATTCAGGAGGAGAACGATGTATTAAAAGGCATGATAGAGATTCTGCGACCCTTGGTTGAGGAAGTCCAATGACTAAGGAGAAAAAGGAAAACCTTGGCGGTTGACTATCATCGGAACATGCTCCATAAGGAGAAACTGGAGAAAGCGACGAAGGAATTGATCCAGAAGCATAGAGAGAAGGTTGACGAGCTCATGATGTCCCTCCAGCAGAAGGAGGCTATCGAAGCCTAGGCTAGGGCCAGGATTGCTCACTTAGAGGCTTCACTGACAGTCTTGGATCAACGTGCTTCGTTTGCTGAAGGAAAGGTTGCCAAGACTGGGCGAGATTCAGCTGAGCTTCAAAGTATTTCTCATCATCTCTAAGATGAAAACGATCTGTTGTGGGGCAGACTCAAATATCTTGAACGGATCCATGATGATCTTTGCAACCAACTTTATTCCATGACCACGAAGCATAAGGCCGTGTCCGCGAAGTAGAAGATCGTGCTAGATCGCACAACCTTGGCCATTGGACTCGCAGCTTTCTAGAGGGTACATGATACTCCTAACTTGGACTTAGCAGTCAAGATTATAAGTTGTGCGCTCTCTGGTGACAAATGCTCAATTGGTCTCTGATACCGAAGAGGCTAATTCTGTTAAAGTCGAGGATACCCTGCCTGAGGGCCCGGTTGAAGAGGAGGGTGGAACATCGAGGGGTGTTGTTGAAGCTAGTCCCTCTTATCAAAATTGGTATCCCTAGCTGGCTAGATCTTTGCCTCCCGTTATGAATGTTGCTTGTAGGCTTTGGGCTTTAAAATAATATAATGTATCATCTTCTGTCTTTAATGCTATCGTCTGCTCTTGTTTTGAACAATCTGCTCAAATTATTTTTTTAAAGTTAAATTTTCATATAACTTGTGAATTTGTTCTTAGCGTTGTTGGTGCCAATCCAAGCCACCATGATTTGGCCTGCTCTGGGCCTTGTTTGTGCTTGAAGAAAATCACTTCTTCCTTCGCGTAAAACAGGCGTACTTTTGTGCCCGTGAGGCGCCTTCTATAATTTTTCCTGACGGAGGCGCAATTTTCATTCGCAAGGGACATCTCTTTATTTTAAGTAGGGTATAGCTCGTACCTGCAAAGGGACGTCTTTCATCTATTGTTTGTAACAAGATATTTTTGCGCCATCGTGTGGGTGATGTAAAAGTTTTCCGCCTCTAATGTTGGGAAGTTGAATTTCAAATGACAAATTCTCATCTGTAGGTTGAGTGAAAACACTAAGAGCCATATCCTATGCCATCTTGAATTCTTCGGTATCTGAACGTTCAAGTGTTAAAACCAAAGAAACGAGATCAAAATGACAAAAGTAAAGTTAATTGTTAAAAAATTCAGATATTCTAACAACTAAGAATACACCGCGTGCCCGAGCAGCAACACCAAAATTTGATTACGCCTAACTATGCCCTATAAAAGGGACTAAGCAGTCACAATAAATATAGTTTGGTACGTAAGGTTTGGGGCCGAATCCCACAGAGAACACATTTTTTAGCAGTCATCTAACTAAATTATCTATCCAATTAACTTCAAGGTTTATATCTTTGATGTGGTTTTAAATCAACAACTACTTAACAAGTAATAAAATAACAAGTAAATAAAGATAGTTTTGATTCAAGAGAAGTGAAGCTTATGATTGATTTCCCCAACTAATAACTACTGCTAATGTATTATGTTATTAATGCCCCTAGAATCTTTCAAATGAACAAATGCTTTAGGTTTATAACTACCTATTTCCATTAACACTTTGTTTGGAATATTGTTATCCATTGTATCGTATTGTATTGTTTTTATGATTATAATGTTTGTTTTGGTTGTTACTTTAATTTCGTTATATTGTATTGTTAAGTTCTATTGTTATGTAATAATGAAAAGATCCACTTTTTGTTACAACCGATTTGGTGGTGTTGGTTGTTACGCTTTTTCACTTTTCCATCATGTCCTTAGTTATAACTTTATAATCTTATTCTACTCTCTATCCTATTTTCTTATTTACATACACCCAAGTAGCTACTTTGACCTCGCTGCCTTCTTTTCCTGTTTTGGTACGTTCCATAGCCTTTCTTTGTTTAAGTTTTTTTAATTATTTCTTTTCTTGCAGTTTTTTTAAATTCTTTCTTCACTTTTTAAAAGAACTCATATTTATTACTTAGAAAATATTATCTTATGCATTTTATGTTGGATAATATGATTGCTTGCATGTCAGTATGAAATATTATTTTTAATCTTTATTATTAATGGTGTGAATTTATTGTTATGTTTAATATTATTAACTTATTTTTTTAATTATTTTCACTATGATTTTCATGAATTTCATAGCTAATATATTTACAATGTATAGTTGGTGATAAATTAGTAAATATAAATTATCTTAAATTATTTTAAAGAAAATTTGTTACTTAATCTAATATTTAGAACAACTAAGGGTATATTAGTAAATTTATTAGTTACAGTACGATACAATACAATCAAAACAAACAATTAGAATATTATTAAACAACGGAAAATAATACAATCGATTCAAACATCGTATTTATAATACAATACGATACAATACAATACAAAATAATACATTATGAAACAATAAGTAACAATAATACAAACAAAGTGTAAGTAATTCTAACTTTCACTAATTAATTCTTATAATTTGTGGGGTTTGGAGAGGGTGAAATGTAGGCATACCTTGCCCCTACCAAGATGGGGAGACTTTCCGATAAACCCTCTACTAAAGCAAAAATAAATTTTGCAAACACGTCTAATATTGAAGCTATTTAAAAAAAAAAAACTTTAAATAATATTCGATGGGATATCAAGTAATCAACAGCTAACCAGAAAGATTATGAACCAAAAACTTCTAAGAGAGAGAGAGAGAGAGAGAGAGAGAGAGAGAGAGAGAGAGAGAGAGAGAGAGAGAGAGAGAGAGAGAGAGAGAGAGAGAGAGAGAGAGAGAGAGTAGAGTTTGGAGTAAACGTTGTTCTCCCAAGTCCCACCTAATTTGTGCTTGCTTTTAAGAGCTCTTCCGTTGGATTTATGTGAAATTAGTATATTTCTGAACTTCAGAACAGATAGGACAAATTTGCATCTAAAAAGAATTGGAATTTGACTATATCCTTGCTGAGGAAGAAAATAAATTGGAGTTAGAAGGCTCTCTAACTTCGTTGCTTTTCAAGTATTATTATCCAATTTAGCATTACAATTTCATACTCAGTAAAATATTTATTATTAGAGAATAATGTTAAAATAATGATAATTATCATCTTATCCAACATAAATTGGACTTATAGGAGGTAAAAAAGGTAAATGACATTTCACTAAATCCTTCATACTTTAGTATAATAATATAGCTATTTTTGCACAAAAATTAGTGAAAATTAAATTCTCTTATCGATATATTAGATCTTCATTCAATAAGAATACTCTTATTTTTTAATTCGCTTACTTTTATTGTTTAACTCTTTTGATTAAGCTCTTGGCATTTGATTGAACTCACGGTCTTGTATTAATTTTGATCTAGATTTAGAGCCTGTTCGGCCAAGCTGTCGGAATCAGCTTATTTTGAGAAGTGCTTTTAAGCAAAGTGCTTTTGCGAAAAGTGCTTTAGAAGAATAACAGTTTGTGTTTGGCCAAATCATGTGAGTAGTGCTTTTGTTATTTATTTGTATTTTACAAATATTTAAAAATTTATTTTAAATATCAAATTACGAAAAAGGATATGCATATAAGTTGTTTCCTATTCTTTTTACATGTCTATTTTTGTCCTTAAAAATCAAAAAACACTTATTTTTTAGAGAAACTACTTTTTTCAGCTTCAGCTTAAAAGCTAAAAAACAGCTTCTGCTTCTACTGAAAAGCACTTATTTTATACCAAAAGCTTGACCAAACACGTTCATTGTTTAAAATAAGTGTTTTTATAAAAAATAAGCACTTTTGGCCTGCCATAAGCTTGGCCAGATAGGCTCCCAAAGGTAGTTATAACTCTTGAGATTACACATTAATTTCTTATCATTAAGTTTAAAATATATTGTTATTAGCTAAAGTTGATTCTAGCTCATAAGTTGACATGAATTATCTCAACTATTAAGGGGGAAAATATTATATATTGCATAGTTCATGGGCAATCTAGACCTTTTTCCCCGTTAAAAGTTAATGATTGCAGTACGTCATCACTGGGTAAACATATATACTCCCTTCGTCCCATTGTAAGTCTCTGCGTCTAAGTAGACACGAGATTTAAGAAAAGAATAAAGACTTTTATATTTTATGGTTCAAAATTAAAAGTATGTGTAATATGAATCAGTGTCTTTAAGTTTCATGGTCTAAAAATTTTTTGAAATTGAAGAGTTACCAAATATGAAAAAAGACACTATTTTTTTAACGGATTAAAAAGAAAAGTTATACACTTAAATTGGGTCGAACAAAATAGTACTTATTAAAGAAAAAAGAAGGAAGACTTTTGCTTTATTAAAAAATGAAAAAAAATAGATACACATGGCAAAATTATTCACAAACCATACTTTTTTTTTTTCCTTTTCCCCTTTCTCTAGAATATTCCCCACAATTTACAAACGTCCTTTCTCAATTTTTTTCTCTCTGGACATCCGAAAAGAAAAAAAAAAGTATTTGTCCGATCAGGAGAGAAAAAAAATATCGTCGAATTTTGTATACGTATGATCTGCTTTATTAATTCCATAACTAATAATTCTTCAATTAGTTATGTTGTTTTTAGATTATTAAGATTATTAACGTTAATTTTATTAAATTTTAGTTGTTAAAATAATAATATTTAATCTATCATTTTTCACATTAAAAGATATGAATAAAATGTGTCTTGTCCTAAAAAAATTTCTATGAAGAAATAAAAATGGTTTTAACAACATAAACACAGATGATTCACAAATTAATTTAACAACATCCACTTATAAACACAACCATAACATAAGATAAACCCCTACTAAACAACCCTCCCCAACAAAAAGCAAAATAAACTACATGCACTTCATAACAACCTAACAGAAGTTTGAGGGAATAAGGGGTTTCAACAACAAACTAACTAAACTAGAAAACGGGTGAGAATGGAGGAGTGACCAGTAACACATCAAGGCCGCTACCACCAACAGCTTCTCAACCCTCTCTAAGGTTTGCATAATCTTGGCCTGGTTGCTCTCAATCAACGAAATCTTCTCTTCAATGTCCTCAAGTTTGCACAACATGTCTATAATACGTTCGAATACATTTTTTTATACATGATACGTTGTCATACTTGCAAGTCATTGGCCACGTGTTCTTATTGTCCTCTATGTCTATAAAAATAAATCACAATAAATTATATTGTACAATCACATAAACTCTAAACGAAAACTACAAAAAACTCAAACAAATGAAGAAGAAATAAATCACACTAAATTATATTATACAATAACCTAAACCCTAAACGAAAACCACAAAAAAAATCTAATAAATGAAGAAGAAATGTAGCAAATCTGACTTTTGATGTTAAATGGCGGTTTTTGATCTCTACAAAATAACCGAACGCTTTAAAGATGAAGTTTAGTAATAATAAGGATATGAAGG
The DNA here is from genome assembly GCA_029990575.1 of Petunia axillaris subsp. axillaris. Taxonomy (NCBI): domain Eukaryota; kingdom Viridiplantae; phylum Streptophyta; class Magnoliopsida; order Solanales; family Solanaceae; genus Petunia; species Petunia axillaris. The sequence goes on along the minus strand of JARKNS010000002.1, from coordinate 46,807,002 downwards.
ACTAATTATCATCTTATATGGACAAACAAATCGGTTCACAAATGGTGTTTGTTTAAAATTGATCGTTAATATGTGCGTAATTTATTTATTGCCCGCTTAATGATATGAAATTATAAACATAAACATTAATAAGACTGTTTGTTTAGAATAATGACTCCTATTTGCATATTTTGGATTGTTATTAGAGTGTAATTTAATTAATGACTTGATATATATTACATTTAATAAATATTTTTTCAAATATTTTATGATATAATTAATAACACATGAACACAATTATATTATGGTCACTTTTATACAATAGCATGACGTACAATACGATATTATATCGGCGATTGTTAACTTACCACATTGAGTAATAAGGGAGAACTAGTGAGTAAATAGCTATGATCACTCACTTCAATTGCATCATGTAGGCACAACAACATAATTATATGGAGTCACTTGTATACAATAGTATGATGTATAATACAACATTATTACGGTGATTGTTAACTCGCCACATTGACCAATAAGAGAGATTTAGGGGGGTCAATAACTATGATCACTAACTTCAATTGCATGTAGGCACAAGAACACAATTATATGGGGTCGCTTGTACACAATAACATGATGTACAGTACGACATTATATCAGTGATTGTTAACTCACCACATTGACCAATAAGGGAGATATAGGGGGGTCCAGTAGTTATGATCACTCACTTCAATTGCATCATGTAGGCACAAGAAGACAATTATATAGAGTCACTTATATACAATAGCATGATGTACAGTACGACATTATACCGATGATTGTTAGCTCACCACATTGACCAATAAAGGGAGATCTAGGGGGTCAATAGCTATGATCATTCACTTCAATTGTATTATGTAGGCAAAAGAACACAATATATAGTGCCACTTGTATACAATAGTATATGAGCAAAAATACGCCACCTACTTTACGTGGATACGAGTCCAGCTGGCGAGATTAGACTTAGCCTATAAGTCACCGGGCACAGAGGATACACGCCTGCTCCTTGAGCCATGGCCGTTCAAGCGGCGCAGGCATAGGACAAAGGGTCTACATCCCACCGCTTTAGGGTTCACAGTCTCCTAGCGGTGGTATATACAAAATCCTAGCTAGGGGACTGTGAACCCTAAGGCGGTGGGATGTATACCCTGCGTCCTATGCCTGTGCCGCTTGAACGACTGTGGCTCAAGGAACGGGCATGTATCCTCTGTGCCGGTGACTTATAGGCTAAGTCTGATCTCGCCAGCTGGACTTATATCCCCGTAATAGTAGGTGGTGTATTTTTTCCCATAAAGTCAGTCCCCACTTGCTGAATGTTGTCGTAAGCAGTTAGAAAGTGAAAGAAACATGATAGAAGATGTAAGGATTTTCCGAAGCCTGATACTCATCCCCTGTCTCTTCGCATTCAACGCATTGAATGCGAGTACTCAAGTACAATGACGCGTAATCTTGTGATTGGAGGCGTTTTGTGCGTGTCTTTCTTATACTGCAACAGCTCTATTATATCCATAATTATTGGGATGTATCACGCAAGCTACGATAATTATGATCCCACGTTTCAAAAACGATCTGCTTCACATCCGAGACTCCTCTTTAGTGTGTATAAATACACCATAATTACAGAGGCTTTTATTCACCTTCAAACTATCCCAAGATTTCCTTTCAATAGCAACTCTTTTCCTAGTCTTTTCAAAAGCTTCTCTTCTTCAACATGGCCAAAAGAGCAAATTTTCCTCCCGCAAACTTCAAAGTCTCTGACTATCTTCCTACAACCTTAAATTTTGAAGGTGATGGCCGAATGTCGGGCTAAACATAAAAAAAAGGCGAGAATAACAACATTTCCATCGAGTTCTACCCAACTGTTGTCGTGAAATACGACATAACCCACCTCAGGCTTGAGTGCAAATGGACTCAACTTGTTGATATTATTATCCCTACTGTTGACGAAAGAATTTCCTCTCATCGTGCTGATGTTTGGCAATATTTGCCTATTTTACCATAATTATTCTCACATTTTAGTACTTTATGCGCTCGTTATATGTGATAAATGTATTTCTTGTGCTCACTTATCGTATTTGTGATGTTAGAAATGGTGCGGATGAATTAGAGGCAAGAACAAGCAAATTAGAGCTAATGGACGCGTTGGAAGCTATATTGGAGCAAGGCTTCAAGAAAGCCCTGGAGCGTTGGAAGCTATACTGGAGCAAGGCTTCAAGAAAGCCCTGAAAAGTTGGAGGCTATGGTGGAGGCGTGGCTCCAAAAAAGCCTTGAGGCTGACGAGACAAAAGTTCTCCCAACTAGATTAGGCTTTGGTTTAACTTATCCTAGCACTTTGTAAACAATATAAAACCACTTTTATTTCATGCTAGAGGTGGAGGTCGAATTTCTAAGAGAAAATTTGGAGTTCATACACTTGGAACCAAGTGTTTAATTCCTTTTCATCATCTATTACAATATTTCATCTTTCTTACATGAATTATTGTGTTGTGATTATGAGTATGTGTAACTAAACCTACCATTCTGGGGTTAGAGTATTTCATGAAAGTTGATGTTTGAAGATTGATTTCCATTAATTCAATCCCATAACGGATTATTTATTCTTTCTTGATTTCATGTGTAATTATTAGAGCTCGATAATTATGCACTATCTATGGTTTTTAGATTGAACTCGAAAGAGGGAATTTATTAACGCAATAAGAAAGAGTAGGACTAGTTTGTGAACCCGGGCATCGGGGAACCAATTTGTGAGTAGGATAGGCATATACTTGCTCGCCTAGTTTAACTAATCACAGAATTCGTTAATGCGTGCACGTGATTCAACCCATAGACATATAGGGATTGAAGTAGCCTGCATAGACTGTGAAGAATCGAAGGGTTTTCACAGGTACATTTACTCTGTTAGTTAGTAATCCGGGATTTAAGAAGTGGAATCAATTGGAAAACTCAACTGGATTGTTCGTAACTCTGACCCTGGACCGTCTCCTTAATATTGTTTACAACCAATGTTTGCTCCATTGTTTGACTGAATTTACATCATATTAATTACTGCTCTTTAGTCACTAAAATTCTCATTATTGGAAAAGATCCCTGAATAGTTGTTAGAAATTGTTTGTTAAGCGTCAGTCTGAATAGTCCTCGTGGGAACGATACTCTACTTATTATTTTATTACTTGTCGACCATGTATACTTGCGTGTGCGTTGGGAGCAACAAGTTTTTGGCGCCGTTGCCGGGGTCTAATTATTGACTGATTTCTTTTTGAACGATTACTTATTATCTATTCAGGTTTAATTTTTTGTTGAGTTTCTTGTGCAGTTTCAGGCAACAGGTTTTGCATGCAAAGGAATAGAAAGGACGAACCACTCGCACCTTTTGATCCCGAGCCTGAAAGGACTTTGAGAAGGGTAAGAAGAGAAGCGAGAGACCGAAAAGCACTAGCAATTTTACTTGCTTCCTTACCCACTGAAATGGCAGAAGAACGAGTAGTAGCAGTGCGAGATGTTGCTCTTCCCAGCCTGGGGGGGAGTAGCGTCTAGTATTGTGAAGCCCGCTATCACCGGGCACTTTGAGATTAAGCCCGACATGATTCAGTTGCTGCATGTGACTGGGCAATATGCTGGATTACTTCATGAAGATCCGCAGCAACACATTAAGAATTTCCTGGAGATCAGTGATACTTATACACCATCGGGAGTTCCTACTGATTATGTTCGCTTGACGTTGTTCCCGTTTTCACCGATTGGGGCAGCAAGGTAGTGGTTAAAGGCTGAAAAGCCTAGGTTTATCACTACTTGGGAGGATTTGGCTAAGAAGTTCTTGGCTAAATTTTATCCATCTGCCAAGACAGCCCGGCTGATGAGTGAAATTATATCCCTTAGACAGATAGAAGGAGAGTCTTTGTATTCAGCCTGGGAGCGATTTAAAGCTCTATTGAGAGATTGTCCACACCACAACCAATCCAATGAGGTTATTGCACACACTTTTGTTGAGGGGTTGAATGCGCACACTAAGATCGTGGTAGATGCTGCTGCAGGAGGCCAAGTACTAGCGTTAAATTTTGACCAGATCTATGATTTACTTGACAAGTTTTCGCAGAGCAATCCTGATTGGCAGGGAGTTGGTAGAGCTACTGCACAGAAATCTGCTGGGGTACTTCAATTAGCTGCAGTTTCAGAGCTGAGGCCGAAAATAGATGCTATTTCCAATCAAATCAGCAAGCTAGCTCTGCCGCAGACTCAACAACCAGCAGCTCCAGTGCAACAACTTCAAGTTTTTTGTGAGGTTTCTGGAGAGGATCATGCTACTGACGTCGGTCCATCTAATCCAGAGTCAGTGTATTATGTAGGTAATCAGAACAGATCATAGGGTCAGAATCGCAATCAATATGGTAATAGCTATAACACCAATTGGCGTAATCACCCTAATTTTTCTTGGAGGGATAATCGTGAGCAGCTACAAAGCAATGAGAGACCCCAAAATAATCTTCAAAATGCACCACAACAGGAGTCACAGTCGCAGACTCGGCCACAGCAGTCTAATTCAGTTAAGGATATGCATAGAAAAATTCTTGCTGGGCAACAAAAACTCATGGATGATTCAGCAGCTCAGGCACAAACAATAAAAGATTTGAGCAATGCTCAGAAAGATCTTGAGAGACAAATGGGGCAGCTCGCTGGAGCACAGAATAATAGGCCTCGGGGTGCTTTGCCAAGTGATACAGAGATAAATCATAAAGAATTTGTGCAAGCAGTTACTTTGAGGAATGGAAGAGCTCTAGAAGAAGTTCCCCAAGGCCAAAGAAGCCTATTGGTGAGTTAGAGCCTAATGCTGATAGAGAGGTGGAGAAAGAAGCTGAGAAAGTGATAGAAAAGCAGCCCGAGCCTGCTATTGTGAGACCACCACCACCTTTTCCTCAGAGACTTCAGAAGCAGAAAGTTGATGCAGCATGTAAGAAATTTTTGGAGATTTTGAGTCAGATTCAGGTAAATATTCCTTTGGTGGAGCTTTTGAGGGATTTTCCCAAATATGCTAAATACATCAAGGATATTGTCGCTAACAAGAGAAGACTGACTGAGTTCGAGACAGTTGCACTCACTGAGGAGTGTAGTTCTAGAGTTAGAAGCAAGCTTCCTCAGAAATTGAAGGATCCTGGCAGTTTTACCATTCCCTTGAAAATTGGGGAACATGAGGTTGGACGAGCTTTGTGTGATTTGGGTGCCAGTGTGAATTTAATGCCTTCATCAGTTTTCAGGAAGCTAGGCCTGGGTGAACCACGACCAACTACTGTGACTCTGCAACTGGTTGATAGATCTTTGACATGCCCCGAGGGGATTATTGAGGATGTGCTTGTACAAGTGAGTCAGTTTATATTGCCTATTGATTTCATTATTCTTGACTATGAAGCTGATCCTGAGGTTCCTCTCATATTGGCAAGAGGATTTTTGGCTACTGCTGATGTTGCCATTAGAGTTAGAGCTGGAAAGATGATCATGAAGGTAAATGGGGAAGAAGCTGTGTTTAATGTGTTCATAGCTACCCAGCTTCCTTCTCATTATGAAGAGTTGTCCATAGTAAAAGTGATAGATTATGAGTTGACTGCTGATGAGAGGTCATTCTTGGCCTCTAATGTTGATTCTCTAGAAAAGGCACTCTTATGTGATGATGATGATGATATCCTGAAGGATGATGACATTGAAGAATATTAGGAGATTCTTAATATGCAGAGTAAATTCATCCCAGGGTGGAAGAAATTTGAGGAGCTTGATAGACCGTTGACCTTAACTCCTGCTAAACCGTCTATTGAGAAGGCTCCTACTCTTGAGCTCAAACCTTTACCTGCGCATTTGCGTTATGCTTATTTAGGTGAGGGTAATACCTTGCCCGTGATCCTTTCTTCTTTGTTGTCTGATGTGCATGTTGAAAAAGTGTTGAGGGTGCTGCGAGAGCGCAAGAGAGCTATTGGCTGGACCATTGCTGATATTAGGGGGATTAGTCCTTCTTTCTGCATGTACAAAATTCTTTTGGAAGAAGGCCATAAGCCATCTATGGAGCAGCAGAGGAGACTAAATCCAATTATGAAGGAGGTGGTGAAGAAGGAAATTATTAAGTGGCTGGATGCTGGCATTATTTTTCCCATCTCTGACAGCAAGTGGGTGAGTCCAGTGCAATGTGTTCCAAAGAAGGGGGCATGACAGTGGTGAAGAATGGGCATAATGAGTTGATTCCTACAAGAACAGTCACAGGGTGGCGAATTTGCATTGATTATAGGAAGCTGAACAAGGCCACCAGGAAAGATCACTTCCAACTTCCCTTTATTGATCAAATACTGGACAGACTTGCTGGGCATGAGTATTATTATTTCTTGGATGGATATTCGGGCTACAATCAGATTGTGATAGCTCCTGAAGATCAAGAGAAGACCACATTTACTTGTCCATATGGCACCTATGCATTTAGGAGGATGCCGTTTGGGTTATGTAATGCCCCGAGGACTTTTCAGCGGTGCATGATGGCTATTTTCATCGATATGGTGGAAAAATTTGTGGAGGTGTTCATGGATGATTTCTCAGTGGTTGGTGATTCCTTTGATGATTGCTTGAAAAATTTAGATGTTGCGCTGAACCGTTGTGAAGAAACAAATCCGGTGCTGAATTTGGAAAAATGTCACTTTATGGTTCAAGAAGGCATAGTACTTGGGCACAAGGTGTCAAAGCAAGGGATCGAGGTTGATAAAGTGAAGATTGAGGCTATTGAGAAATTACCACCGCCTATCTCTGTTAAGGGGGTGCGTAGTTTCTTGGGACATGCAGGTTTCTATAGGTGTTTCATAAAGGACTTCTCCAAAATTTCTAATCCCATGTGTAAGTTGTTGGAGAAAGATGTGAAATTTGAGTTTAATCATGCTTGTCTCAAGGCATTTGAAGAGTTGAAGAAAAGATTGGTGAATGCACCAATCATCATTGCTCCTGACTGGTCTTTCCCATTTGAATTGATGCGTGATGCGAGTGACAATGCTATTGGGGCTGTTCTAGGCCAGAGAATTGAAAGAATCTTTCACTCCATCTATTATGCAAGCAAGGCTCTTGATTCAGCCCAGTCTAATTATACCACCACTGAGAAGGAGTTGCTAGCCGTAGTATATGCTTTTGATAAATTCAGATCTTATTTGGTTGGCACTCGTGTTGTTGTCTACACTGATTATGCCGCAATCCGGTATTTGTATGAGAAGAAGGATTCCAAGCCTAGGCTAATTCTATGGGTTCTCCTATTGCAAGAGTTTGATGTTGAAATTCGAGATTGCAAGGGGACTGAGAATCAAGTAGCTGATCATTTGTCAAGGCTGGAGAATAGAGATCATGTAGATGAAGGGCCTGAGATTAAAGAGGTATTCCCTGATGAGCAGCTTTTTGCTTTAGCTGCAGCCGAGGTGCCATGGTATGCTGATATGGTGAACTTCATTGTGAGTAATGTGTATCCCCCTGGGGCTACAACTAAGCAAAGGCGCAAACTCCTTCATGAGAGAAGATTTTATGTGTGGGATGAGCCTTATTTGTACAAGATAGGCCCTGACCAATTAGCTAGGAGATGCATTCCAAGGGAAGAAGTTGAGCCGATCCTGCAGAGCTGCCATTCCTCTCCTTATGGTGGCCATCTTGTTGGAGATCGAACAGCTGCAAAGGTACTTCAGTCTGGTTTTTTTTTTTGCCTACTTTGTTTAAAGATGCTCATGCTTTGGTTAAGCAGTGTGATCGTTGCCAAAGAACCGGTACTATTTCTAGGCGTCACGAGATGCCTTTGAACAATATTCTGGAGATTGAGTTGTTTGATTGTTGGGGGATTGACTTTATGGGTCCGTTCCCACCTTCCATGAGCCATAAATACATTCTCGTAGCGGTTGATTATGTGTCTAAATGGGTGGAGGTTGTGGTACTTCCAACAAATGATGCGAGTGTAGTGGTGAAATTCTTGAAGAAAAATATTTTCACTCGTTTTGGGACACCGCGGGCTATAATCAGTGATGAAGGTACGCATTTTTGCAACCGGTTGTTCAATAAATTGTTGGCCAAGTATGGGGTTCGCCACAAGGTGGCAACTGCGTATCATCCCCAAACTAGTGGCCAAGTGGAAGTGTCTAATAGAGAGATCAAGCAAATCCTTGAGAAGACTGTGAATGCCTCGAGGAAGGACTGGGCTATGAAGTTAGATGATGCTCTCTGTGCCTATCGGACTGTATTTAAAACGCCTATTGGAACTTCTCCATATAGGCTTGTTTATGGTAAGGTCTGTCACTTGCCCGTTGAGCTAGAGAATAAAACATATTGGGCAATTCAAAAGCTCAATCTTGATATGGCCATGGCGGGTGAGAAGAGAATGCTTCAATTGTATGAGCTTGAAGAGTTCCGTTTCCATGCGTATGAAAATGCAAAATTGTATAAGGAACGGACAAAGAAATGGCATGACAAGCACATTGAGCACTGTCAATTTGAGCCCGACCAGTTGGTATTATTGTTCAATTCTAGGTTGAAACTATTTCCTGGAAAGTTGAAGTCAAGATGGTCGGGCCCCTTTGAGGCAGTTCGCGTTACGTCACATGGAGCGGTTGAATTACGAGCCCCGGATTTCGAGAAGTCATTTTTAGTGAACGGGCAAAGAATTAAGCGATATTGGGGAGGTTTGGTGGATAATCGTACCTCTGTTTCATTGCGAGAACCGTAAATTGTAACCGTCGTGCCACGACGTAAACCAAGGCGCTTCTCGGAAGGCAACCCGAGCTTTGCATGTAGACACAAAAATAAAAGAAAAGAAAAAAATAATAGAAAAAGAATAAAAATACAAAAAGAGTTGTGTCGCGACGTTAAATCAAGCGCTCGTTGGGAGGCAACCCAATTTTTATTGTTTTCGTCATTTTATTTCATTAAGTGTTACGTAGTCTCATTGTTTTTGCAGGGCTCGGGACAGTGGGAAGGTGGATTATTTTCGGAGAGTGCGAAATGATGGTGAGGAAAGACAAAGCATCGCTTCCACATGGCTTTGACTCATACAATGAGCTCCAAAAAGCTCGAAGCTTTAAGCAAGCATTGCCCCAGGAAAGCTTCAAATTGCATCCAAGCAAAGTCAAGCGAGCAAAGCCAAAGCAAAGCCAAAGTGTCGCTCTCACGATCGCATGGCGTACACCAGTGACCCACATAAGCAGTGCTGCGATCGTGAGGCATCGCCCTGCCAAAGCCTCCAACTGGATTGCCAAAAGTCTCAAAGCGTCGCCCCATCGATCACTCTTGGTTGATCAGTGAGCTTCAAAAAGCTCGAAGCTTTACCCATGTGTCGCTTCAGGTGAGCTTTCACTGCACAAGGAGCAAAGGCACAGCGTCCCTCCACCCATCGCCTCGGCTTAGGCAGGGAGATCGCGTCACTCAAGGCTTTCACGAGGCGTCGCTTCAGGTAAGTGATACTGGAAATTTTCGTGGGTCAACCCAAGATTGACCCGTTGACCCGCGAGAGTTTATACATAAAACACATAATTCTTTCCCTCTCCCAAACACTTTCACGCTCAAACAACAGGCAAACACCAAAATACTCACTTAGGGCATAACACAACATCCTACCAACATCAATTCGGACTCTAATTCTTCTTGCATTAATTCGAAGATTAATCAGGTATGCTCCCCGCTTCTTGTTCCCTTCCACAGTTTAATTCCCTGCTCCAATGTTCTTCAAGACACTGCTGAATTCATGTTTAATATAAAGTGGGCAGCGTAGTTCGATTGTTTTAATTGGAATTAGTGTTGAGATGTGCTTGGATATTAAAAGTGATCTCCCAAAAATTTGGGAGGGTTCAACACTTTTAAACATCAATGAACCTTAAAATTAATCCCAGAGCACACCACGTGTTTGATAAATTGCCTAAGTGACTAAACGCTTAAATTATGTGAAGTCTGAGTAACATAAAGCTTTGTAGGCATAACTGGAACTACTTAATGCTCTAAAAGTGCAGAATTGATCGCGATTATATTGGATTTGAATTGCTCAAAGCACGCACTAAGCTATACATCATTGTTACACTTGCTATGAGTTGATACCGGCTTACTCCCCGTACCGCTGCCCCGTGAACTTTTAACTTGGTTAAGTTGTTGTGTTAGTGTCGTCAAGTAGCTTTATTTATTGTCATATAGTTAGGTGTAAGTGTGGGGTGCCTGCTCACCGGTTGCGCACATTGCTTAGGCATATACTAGCTATGGATTGAATTGTTTTATGAGTATCCCTGGGAAGTCTGAGTACTAGGACACTAACATGCTACCTCAAGGCGCTTAAAGCGCCTATGTGTATTGACTTCTAACGATATAACTTTATGGTGCAGGCGCTATGGCAAAAACAACACAAAAGGCCTCTTCCTCCTCTGCGACACCGGCTGCACCAAGGCAAAAGCTAGGAGTCACCTCGACTAGTAAAGCCCCCAACGGCAAGGCTAAGCCCAAATCAAAGAGCAAGGCTAAACCAAAGATGCCAAAGGGCGCGGTCACTTTCCACGACCCGGGGGGAAAATACAGTTTGGATTGCCGTTTGTGAAGAAAGGGGAGAGCGTGGATTGGTATAAAAATTTCAAGTTAGCCGGCTACATTCCCGAACTCGCCATTGATGAAACTAAATTGATGAGGCGGTTTAGAGGTATAAGAGATGCTATTCACACCATGAAATGGGGGTCTGTTTTTTAGAGTCCGGGGGATGCCAATCTTGATCTCGTGATGGAATTATATGCCAATTGGGACGTGGAACAACCAGAGGAACTAGTGAAAGGTCGAGGGAAATCTGTGAGGCTAGATGCATCAGCCCTTTGCACCTTCTTAGGTGTGGAGGATCATGGCCTTGATGACTTGCGGGACTTCATTCGCAAGCCGGATTACAAGGCATTGTGGCAGACCTTATGTGGTCGGGATGAGAGCCATAGGTGGGGCAGAAAGAAGCAAACGGGCCGGCACAAATCTATGCAATTTTGCAGATTTCTAAAGGAAGCCCGAGTTTGGCTCAAAGTGATCAATGCACGAATGTTTCCTTCTAACCACTTCACTAATGTGACTAAAATGAAGGCGTGCATAGTCTACTTCTTCATGACGGGGAAACCTGTCAACATTGGGTATTATATGCTCAAGGCTATGAAGGAGACACACACGAACAAGTCAAAGAGGTTGCCGTTTGCTGGTGTACTCACACAGCATTTGATGAAAGAAAGTGTCCCTGTTGATACCGTTGGTGATAGGATTGTCCCGGCCTTGGAGAGAAAGTCAGATATCTCTTCAGTGATGAACCCGAGTGTAAATGTTTACAAAATATCCAATGATGAGCAGTGCGATGTGTACGATAACTTGGAGGGCCGCAAATACTTAATGATAGAATATTTGGCAAAGCATGCGGGCATGGATATTGCAGCCCTTGATCACCAGCTTCCATTGTTGGAGTCATCCAACAGGCTATTGCGCATGACGCAGACCGTAGAGTTCCCACCCGGGGAGGATGAGAATACGGATTCTGACGTGGTTGAGGCAGATCCTGGGAGTGACGAGGGAGAGTGGACTGAAGAAGAAGAAGATGGTGAAGAAAAGGAAGAGGAGGAGGATGCGCGCCCTCTACCACATAGGCCTAGCGGTTCTTCGAGGGCTCAGGCAGTTGCCCCTACCACTACTTCTCCAGTAGCTGCTGATGTTGACACTCCCGCACATGCTGAGCGGGAGGACTCTGATGATGCAAATGATGAGACCTAGGCCAATGGGCCCTCAGGGAAGTTCTTTTCACTCTTGCACTTTAGTTTTGTTTGCACTGAGGATATTGCTTGCTTTTAAGTGTGGGGTGGGGAACTACCCGTTATTTTTTAGGTTAGGGATGCATGTACCGTAGGATTTTCTTTTGTCACTTGACTTTATTTTGATTTGTTTCTTGCTTTAATATATGAGAAAAATTGAAAAAAAAATTAGAAAACCAATGAAAAATTCCAAAAAGATTTTCCTTTTAGTCTTTATTAGTGGTACATGTCATCCACCCGTGGTTTTTCTTATGGCCTCGGTTCTTTTACACGGGTAGACCTTTGAACCGGGTGATTCTTATTTTTAGGAGTAGTTTAGTAGTAGTAGTTAGTAGAATAGTTTAGGAAAAATTGATAGAATGCTAGGTGCCCTTGGTTTGTTTGATATCGGTGGACCTGAACTTGTTGTATGTGCTATTTGTGGTGTCCGTTGGTTTTAAATTGTGATGCATGCCTAGAGAAAAAAATGGAACGACCCCGTTGAGATGCTTGAGTCCACTTGCTTGACTGTGTTGTGAGCCTTTGTGCATTAGTGCTTAATTTTCTACAAGTTGCACTTTATTTGCTTGATTGAGGGTTGTGATGGAGCCTTTTTGTGTGGATCGTATGCAATGTGTGTTGTGAGGCATATTCTTATTATACTCCATGTTTGCATATTGGTGTCTAGAACTTGCCCCGTGTGTGTGTAAAGCGAAATCCTAGGTTTGCTCTAGTCGGGAAATGATACAGGCCTTCTTTTGATTTGCATATCCTTACATATACACCTTGGACTTGATTGTTGTGATTTCTTTGACCTTCTTGTTGACACCCACACCCCGAGCCTACCCACTTGTTTTAAATTGTTCTCTTTTGGCCCTTTACTCCTTAAGCACTTTAATTAATAGTGTGATATTATTGTGGAGTTGTGGTTGAAATATTGGGAGGTTTTTGAGTGGAACCAATGAGGAGAATATGTAATGAATTGTGTAATAGTTGATTATGAGCATTGGCAAGGGTGGGAATAAGTGAATAGAAAAAGAAAACAAATGAAAAAGAAGAGCAAAGAAACAAATTTGGAAAAAGAAATAAAGAGAGAAGAATGTCCATCCTTGCTAGTGTGTGCTTAAAATAAACAATTTTCTACTTGTTGAGAAGGTGTGTGTGAAAGTTGGTGATTGGGTGGCTTTGATGAGATTTGTGCTTAAAATTAATTGTGATGTATTAAAGTGCTTAGGGAGTTAGTCACTATTACCCATATGTATCCTGCCAGCCCCTTAGCCTACATTAAAACCTTTTTAAAGTTCTAGTTAATCCCGATTGGAGTGAGCCTACATTAGTGGCGTCCTACACTATGGGCAAGCCTATGGTACATCGTGTGTGACATGTGAGATTTTCATGAGAGTGGGTGAATTCTTTCTATGTTATTGTCCCCGTTCTATTCTTGATATTCATTGTTGTGTGTGATATTTGGGGGACACTCTCTTGCTTCATTTTGGTGAGGGCACATAGTTTGCATGAAATAGGTGAAGTCGTGGCTTCTTGGTTGAGTAGATAGGTGTGATTTTGTGGGAGCATGGTTGCAATGAGTCGAGTTTGTGCATTTGAGTTGTCTTAGGGTGGTTGTTCTCATGTTTTTCAGTTTGATAAATTGTTGGCATGTCGGTTGGACCCATAGTAGTCATGTATGCATTTGTTCAATCGTCGGTATCAACCATAATCATAGGTAGACCTGTTCTATCGAGTGTTAGGATCTAGTTAGGAATTAGTCTTTGATGATTGCTCGAGGGCGAGCAAAGATCTAAGTGTGGGGTGGTGATGTTTGGCAATATTTACCTATTTTACCTTAATTATTCTCACATTATAGTACTTTATGCGCTCGTTATATGTGATAAATGTGTTTCTTGTGCTCACTTATCGTATTTATGATGTTAGGAATGGTGCGGATGAATTCGAGGCAAGAACAAGAAAATTAGAGCTAATGGACGCGTTGGAAGCTATATTGGAGCAAGGCTTCAAGAAAGCCCTGAAGCTTTGGAAGCTATACTGGAGCAAGGCTTCAAGAAAGCCCTGAAAAGTTGGAGGCTATGGTGGAGGCGTGGCTCCAAGAAAGCCTTGAGGCTGACGAGACAAAAGTTCTCCCAACTAGATTAGGCTTTGGTTTAACTTATCCTAGCACTTTGTAAACAATATAAAACCTCTTTTATTTCATGCTAGAGGTGGAGGTCGAATTTCTAAGAGCAACTTTGGAGTTCGTACACTTGGAACCAAGGGTTTAATTCCTTTTCATCATCTATTATAATATTTCATCTTTCTTACATGAATTCTTGTGTTGTGATTATGAGTATGTGTAACTAAACCTACCGTTCTAGGGTTAGAGTATTTCATGAAAGTTGATGTTTGAAGATTGATTTCCATTAATTGAATCCCATAACGGATTATTTATTCTTTCTTGATTTCACTTGTGTAATTATTAGAGCTCGATAATTATGCACTATCTATGGTTTTTAGATTGAACTCGAAAGAGGGAATTTATTAACGCAATAAGAAAGAGTAGGGCTAGTTTGTGAACCCGGGCATCGGGGAACCAATTTGTGAGTAGGATAGACATATACTTGCTCGCCTAGTTTAACTAATCACAGAATTCGTTAATCCGTGCACGTGATTCAACCCATAGACATATAGGGATTGAAGTAGCCTGCATAGACTGTGAAGAATCGAAGGGTTTTCACAGGTACATTTACTCTGTTAGTTAGTAATCCGGGATTTAAGAAGTGGAATCAATTGGAAAACTCAACTGGATTGTTCGTAACTCTGACCCTGGACCGTCTCCTTAATATTGTTTACTACCAACGTTTGCTCCATTGTTTGACTGAATTTCCATCATATTAATTACTGCTCTTTAGCCACTAAAATTCTCACTATTGGAAAAGATCCCTGAATAGTTGTTAGATTTTGTTTGTTAAGCGTCAGTCTGAATAGTCCTCGTGGGAACGATACTCTACTTATCATTTTATTACTTGTCGACCACGTATACTTGCGTGTGTGTTGGGAGCAACAAGTGCCGATTAAACGAAGGTTCACATGTACCCCTTCACTCTGCATCTCAACGAATGCATTCACTCAATTATTGAAGAGATATGCCGCCAGTACAATATCTACTTGGGTCAAGTCGGGCCCTCTGTTAGGCACTTAGTAGTCGTGCTGGATCATCTGGCAAACCATGCTAGAGTGAAATTCTCCTTCTGGCATCTTCGTGCTTTATATTCACCCCGTCTTCATAAAGCGGGTATGTCGATGTTTATCAAGCGGGAGCAGAAAGGCATAGTTCTCAATAGTGAGGATTCCAAATATCGTGGTTGGGTCTACCAATATGTGGCGGTATGGATGCTGGCCATAGTATCATCTTGCCTCTTTCCAAAAGTCTTTAACAGGAAGTGTGAGTTACTGCATTCCTATCTTTGTATGTGTTACGTCCGTTGTTTCTTCGAACTGAATTCCCTTTTCTTCAGTGAACTCTGTGACAGCCATTTCGTTAACTCATGAGGAGTTAACCATGTGGGTCACTGTGCTCTTCGCGAGAAATCTTGCCAGCTCAATGACTTTTACAGCCCTGGCTGGTATGAATTCCTGGCGAGTGAAAGACCATGGTAAGCCATTCATTTCATTTTCCATTTTATATTTCCTGCTTCAATTGTTTTTATTGTCTGCTATTCAACTCTTAGGATTCTCCTGTCGTGAGATGCCCCCGTTGAAGGAAATAAAAATTGCTGCCACATACATTAGGGTTGTTCATTTTTCGGTTTAAATCGATAAATCGAACCGATAAAAAGTTATTGGGTTGGTATTGGGTTATCGAGTTATCGTTTACAAAAAAGAAATTTATTGGGTTATCTATTTTGCACATTTTCTTATTGGTTAAACAGATAACCGAATAAGATTTTTAAATTTACTATGATGTGCTTATGTATACAAAAGTAATATGCTTATTTATTCTTAGTTGCAACTTGGAAACTTCAAATTCTAGTCTTCTTTTACTTGTGTAGCTTTTAATTCACCTCCTCCATTTCAAATATCAATTTACTATTTCAATCCTCACTTCCTCCATTTCAAACATCGATTTACTATTTCAATCCTCACTTTCTCCATTAGTTTATAGAACAATGAAGCAAATTTGAATCTATTGTTAGTTTCTTCTTTGAATATGGCGAATTCTTTAAGAGGCTTTTGAATCTGCCATGAAAATAAAACAGATTATGTATTGGAAACAATCGTTTAAGGGGTGATTATTTTTACAATTGTTAGGCCTAAATTTGTTAATGGTTAAACCAAAAACCGAACCGATAAGAAACTAAAACAATATACCAAAAATCGATAATCGATACCTTATTGGTTCGGTTATGTATTTAGCACTTTTAAAAATTGAAAATCGATAGTCTAAACCGATAAAGTCCAAAACCGAATCGAACCAACCGATAAACACCTCCTACCATACATTGCCCCTTGCCTGACGTACTGGCGTCATGAGGTAGGGTTGCTGAGAGAGCTAGTGGCTCCCGTTCTTCAAAGAGGAAAAGACATGTCAAGCCTGACAACGTGGAAGTCGTCAGTGAGCCCGTGTTGATTTCTGATGGCGAGGGAGAAGTCCCCCCAGTCCCTAAGACTGAGGTCGTCGCTACCTCCTCCATTGTCACTCCGCCTGAGACTAGTCCATCTTAGCGAAACCGTAGGCTTTTGATTGATAAACCATATGAAGAAGAAGAAAATACTGCAGGATGATGAAGTGGTTCTACCATCCGTCCATTTTGAGCCATGATCATCAGGTCAGTTCTCCACTTCGTACTTTACTAACGTCAATCCTTCATGCATTCCACAGGTGAATGTCCCTCGTATGCCTGTAGAGTCCACCATACCAAAATCTGCCCCCAAGTTGACCATCCTTTTTTAGCGCCGTCCTGGCAAGGAGGTGGCAGTAGATGCAGCCACTGCTACAGAACCCGTAGATGAGGCCCACGAGGTTTCCATTCCCATTGATGTGGAAGCTAACCTGTTCAAGAGCTCGGGGGTTGTGGCAGACCATACTGCCGAATTGATTGGGCCTTGTGAGCAAAGACACCTTGCTGGTTACGGCCATCAAAAGCTGCTTGAGGTCGCTGTGGGATGTTCTCTTCGGGTAAGCTTTTCTTCCCTGTTTCCAGTATCGCTAATAGAATCCTTGCTCTCCTCCTTCGAATATTCATTTTGATGTCCATCTAGGGGCTGATGGTTTATTATGAGATCCTTCACCAAGGAAACATGGGTAAGAGTCTGAAGGAGGAGAATGATGCCCTGCGATGTCAAATTGCTAGTCTGCAACCTTTCATGGAGGAGGTTGAGCAGCAGAATGGGGTGCATCTAACCACGCACAAAGCTTATCACCTAGAGTTCCTGAAGAATAAGAATCTCGATGAGGCGATGAATAATGAGATTCGTAGGTGTAGGCAGGTTGTGGAGACCCTTCAATCTTCCCTTCGGGAGGCCTAACTTTCAGAGCAACTTCATCTTTCTAATGTGACCCGCGTGGAGTCGACAGTAGAGGCTCTGCGACATAAGCTTTTAGAGTGGACGAGAGAATCAAAGCTGCTGCGAAGAGTGTCTCCGATGCTAGTGGTCTCTCGGTCTTCCTTCAAAATAAGAATGACCAGTTGAGAACAAAGTGGCAACCCTGGTAAAGTATCGCGACAAGCTTTGCAATGAGGCCCATTACAAGGAGAGAAGGATAAATGCTCTGAATGTTCGTCACATAGCCTAGGTGGACCATACAAATTTGGCAGCCACTCTTGCTATCGTGCACCGGGTTCATGACAACCCTAGCTTGGACCTAGTAGCTTAGATTGCTTTGATGACAGAGCTTGTAGCTGAAGCAGATGCTCAGGTGGGGTCCGACATTGAGAAAGGCTCCGAAGAGGCTAGTGGTGAAGGAGAAAATATCGTGACGGCTGGGGAATCTGAAGTTGGTGAAGCAAGACCTTCGTGGAGTGTTGCCACAGAAAGAGTCCTCCGAGAGAGAGTTAGAACCCCCCTCCCCTCATGCAAGTTTTTTTTTTTTTTTTGCTTTAGATTTCAACATTCGCCCGTGGGTGTAACTAATATATTCTAGCCCATTTTGAGGATTTTTGACTTGAATTGCTCATTACTTTGCTTGTGATAATTTTATTTTCGTCATAAACAGTTTGTTAGATAATGATCTTGCAAAGTCGTGCCTTTAAGGGCGTGTGCGCTGATGACTTAGGCGGCTTTCCATTTAGTTATAGATGTCCTGTTTATTCTAGTGTATAGAATATTTATCAGTGAGCCTGCTTGGGCCATTACGTCCGATGCATGTACGCCCGCAGTAGACGGCCTATGTTGTGTTTGTAATAGGTAGCTGTTTTGTGCCCACAATGGGACGACTTTAGCCCGTGATATGAAACAGGGCATTTTGCATCCAAACATGAATGTTGTTGCTTGTTTACTCGAGTATTTTAAGACTTTCTGCCACTATGCGGGAGGGTGTCCCCACCAGCATGTTGGTGCAATTTTGTTGAATTGTCGATTTCAACTTACGAGGAAATGCCTGGTGGGTGTACTAGAAGTGATCTAGATTTAACCGAGTAGTTTACCCTACTTTTGTCACGAAAAGTGAGTGTATTACTTTAACTTAAGTTGTGCTAGGGCTATAAATAGTTGAATCGCAGATGGATCTGATTGTAAAACTAACTAAATAAAATAATAGTCTTATTGATAAAAGATGGGTGTTGGGCCTAAATTATTGTGGGTGAATACCCGTAACATGATTGATAAGTATGGAAAATACTGTAAAAATACTAAAGACTTAAATAAAGTAAATGCTGGAAATAATTGTACTTTCAAGTGTCCTAGTCCTTCTCCTCCCAAACTTTCAATCAAAACAGTCAGAGTCATCATCCTGGTTGATTTAAGTTTCGAGGTTTTCATCGTCTTCAAGGAGGTTTTCCTCTGGCGCCATTTCGGGGAAAGATTCTCCTAGGATCACTGCGTGTATCATTCTCTTGCCGCCTCTTGGTCTCCGCTGATTTTCTTCACCCCCAATCAGTAAGGTACTTGAGCTTCTGATGCAAGGTGAAAGGTACCGCTTTGACTTGATGAATCCACGGTCGTCCGATGATTGCGTTATACGGGACCCCTTATTTGATTACCTGAAAAGATGAAACGTCGGAATGCGAGTGGTGAGGTTAATCTCTCCAACAGAACTTTTTTAAGAGTTGTTAAAGACGACCAGTGTGTAAACACTTGGGGTCATTTTGTCTTCAACCCCATCGCTTGCAGGGTATCCTATTTAATAAGATTTACGGTGCTACCAGCGTCGACCAAGACACGTTTGTCATCCGTATCCCCTATTCTGAGCGTTATGACCAAAGCATCGTAGTGAGGAGTATTGAAACCAGTGTTTTCCTCATCACTGAACAAAATCATCTCTTCTCGGGCGTGACCCTCTTCGGACGCTACCTCGTTTGGTCTTGAATCACCGAGTAGCATTGGTCGACCAACTATCATGTTGATGGACCTCTTGGGTTCTGGCAGATCTGGCAGGCCTTCTGAACCTCTGTCCTTGGCAAATGTTTGCTTTCCCCTGCCGGTCAGCAAATCCTTCAAGTATCTTTTATTTAGTAAGCTCATAACTTCTAGGATCAGAGCCCTGCAGCCGGCAGTCTCGTGCCCGTAATCTCTATGAAAATTACAGTAGAGGTTTGCGTTCCTTTTGCCAGGTTTCGCCCTCATCTTACTGGACCAACGTACCTAGGAATCCTTCAGATGATCCTTACAAACTCTACGACATTGACACACAGTCCTAGCTCCTCAAACCTGTCAGGTATGTTGTTTATAGAGAGGGACCCCTTGTGAGAAGGTGTCGCTGTCTTTCTATTGTCCTCTCATTTTTCGACTGGCCTTGGGGAATCTGCCCGGTAATCTCTTCTACCCCATTTTCCTCTATCCTTGGCTCGAGGTTCCTCGGTATATTCTCGCTTCTACCTACGATGGCTAGCGTCTTTGACGATTGAGCAGATTCTACCGTCGAAGGTCGAGGATTGTTCAGGTTTCAGACGGAGCTTCTCCGTTATCTCTGGTGTAAAGAACTCCATGTCGTCACGGGATGTTGAGTTAAACTCCACTACAATTGCCTAGTGGTTAACGAACCCCTAGAGTTCAGGATTTTTCCAAAGGCTACCACG
The DNA here is from genome assembly GCA_029990575.1 of Petunia axillaris subsp. axillaris. Taxonomy (NCBI): domain Eukaryota; kingdom Viridiplantae; phylum Streptophyta; class Magnoliopsida; order Solanales; family Solanaceae; genus Petunia; species Petunia axillaris. The sequence goes on along the minus strand of JARKNS010000002.1, from coordinate 46,786,991 downwards.
GCTATGTTATCGGGAACTGGAGGGAGCTCCATGCATTCCCTCTAGAATCTGTCCAGGTAGTCATTCAACAACTTATTGTCCCGCTGCAGGATCTCGAAGATATCTTCCATGTGTTTCTCCCACTTGCGAACTCCGGAGTGTACCTTCTTGAATAGATCATGCATCTGGGTGAATGACTCAATCGAACCCACATGTAGCTGAGTGTACCATGCTAGGGCTCCTTTAGTCAAGGTCGAACCGAATCTATTCACCAGAGCGGATTGAGTTTCTTTTCAAAAATCTCTTTTCTATTAATGGATGTATAGTATGCAGCAATATGCTCGTCCGAATTAGTAGTTCCGTCGTACTTAATGTTATCCGACAGGCGAAAATACTTTGTTACACGGGCCGGTACGTTACCGATTTGATCGTGGATGGCCTTAATCTCCTTTAGGATGTCCTGAATGACAATTGTTCCTTTGAGGTCTTGATTATTGACGGTTGTCGAGCCTCCAGGGTGCGACATCCATGTTGAGCCAGTGATTAGGAACGAATGTTGGTGAATCATTCACGGGCACTGGTCCTCGCGGGGATGCTGGCTTCTGAGACGATCTAGTGAACATTGCTTCTAATTTTTGGGTCATGCCCTCGACCATGTTGACCGAGTTCTGCTCTGCCCGTTCTGACAGGGTTTGATGAGATCAACGAGGAAACCTCTAAACTCAAAATTTCTTTCGCGTAGTTGATTGCCCTCGCTGGCTACATGGATTGGTTCCTTGGCAGGATCCTTTGATTGATCGCTAGGATCACTAAGGTCTTGTGTGGAGTCTTCTGCCGCGTTGGTGGTGTCTTTTGGGACGTTGTCGTTGTAAATAAATATTGAGAGAAAAGTAATAAATAGGAAAGTAATAATCTTATTCCTTGAGAATAGTCGAATTCTGTGTGAATCACTTGATGTACAATACAATGAGATGAGGGATATTTATAGTAGAGATTTGTCTAGTCCTAATTATGGTAAAATACAAAGACTAATACACTCAAGGCAGTGGTATATACGAAACCCTAGCTAGGAGACTGTGAACTCTAAGGCAGTGGGATGTATACCCTACGTCCTATGCCTGCGCTGCCTAAACGGTCGTGGCTCAAGAAGCGGGCATGTATTATCTTTGCCCGGTGACTTATAGGCTAAGTCTAATCTCGCCGGCTGGACTCATATCCCCATAATAGTAGGTGGTAAATTTTTTCCCATACATAGATTATCATTTTTTTCCTTTAACGGTATGATATAATCCAACATCAAATGACTAAACTCATGGGTACCCAAATCATAAGTAGTTTTTTTCGAACTAATTTAGTATTCCAAGATTATCTAACTTCATGAACTTTAATGAATTTCTATGTATGACACAATTCACTCCATATTGAACTTTGTTATACCTAATATTAAAGCGTAAGTGATAGTCATGGGTTTTATTGCAAGTTGGGAATACTTTATAAAAAATCGAGTGATATGATATGCCTTATTCATTTAGAACTAAACTTTTCATTAATGATTAACAATAAAACCTAAACAGTCATTTCATGATTGAATAAATATTTTTACAATCAACTTGATAAACTTCCTGATAACTCCATCCCTACAAACATTCCAGCTAATAAAACAGAAGAAATAACATTTGAATCATTGTCACCCTCAACCACTACGACACTTTTATCTATAAACGAGCTTGAAGAAGGATCTTTATGGCCACTAATAATTTTTTGATATTCGTGTAAAGCTTCTTGGCTTCATCATACAACTTGAAATCTTGGAAGATGCTACCTTTAAAACCTGCAACCATTGGAGTACACTCACGCCAAGAGTTGTACAATCCGGATCTCTTACCATGAAATACAACATACACATTAGATTTGGACATCTTCTTAACTTGATCATTCTTTTGGAAGTCGTTGAACGCGTCGTCATAAGATTTGAAAGCTTGGAAGATGCTACACTTGACTCCATTAAACATAGGGGCACAGTCACACCAAGAGTTGTAAAATCCAGACCTCTTACCATGAAATACCACATAGATTTTTGAAGCATTATTCTCTTTCACATTGACCATTATTCAATTGTACTCCTTACTCTATTGAGGTGAAGATAGGAAGAAAGTAGATATGGAACAACTTTAAGTGCGACAATCAACATTTAAAAATGGCTAATCAACAATAAGAATTGGAGTATATACATGATAAGTTTAGTATAATATACTAGTAGTATGTATTTCGTATGGTATTATTATGCTATACAAATCATTATTGATTACTCTTTTGCAGCATGGGAGTAACAGGAAACTTTACTGGTGACCCAACCCTGGCAAGGAGTGGCTGAACCCAAAATTAGGTTCAACAACAGCCCTAGACGCCATCCTCGGCTAAGCGGGCAAACAACAGAACCTTGGTTCTGGCATTCAACCTTCCGCCTGGGTTGTTTATCCAACCATACCTTTAACACCACCACCTGTTGGGATTCTGATCCTAATCTGTTATTAGAATCATCTTACCCCAATAGCCTAGTGTGACAGAGCTCAACACTTAATGGTTTAGCCTATCATTAGGCCAAATATTAAAGCTTAAATTTATAAAAATAAACACAATTTAAAGAACAATATTAAATACCTTAGTTCGCGCTCAATCAACAGAAATTTTATATACTTGAAGGTTTTTACAATGAGAGAGATTTTACAATTAGAGAGGGGTGTGAAAGCTGATGCCCCCCTTAGTTGTGTTTCCTAACCTATTTATAGACAAAATAAATCAAAAGACTTGGCCTTCACTTTACAAATGGCCGGCTAAAATTTAAAGAAAAGAGAATGGCCGACAAATGGTTATTCAGCTTTAGCAAAACTGCTTTATTAAAGGAAAAGTAGCATTATTATTGCTACTTTATTAAAGTAACTTTATAAAAGCGAAAGATTCTTCAATAATGCATCTTCAATAATGCATCTTTCTTATCCGATCTTATCCTTGCCTTTGGCGTTTTTTGCTTTAGATGTTTCTTCTTGTTGAGTCATCACCTGTGTTATTATATTGGTAATATAATCACTTGCTTCTTCTTCTGTGATGGATTGAGATTCACCTGGTAGACAATAGTCACCTTCATCTTCCGTATTATTAGCAGAAGCCATCGATGTATCTGACTGAGTTTCAACTTCAAGATTTCTCATTAAATCTTTTTTTACTTCTTCCAAGTAAAAGGCTAACTTTTCTTCTTTAGTCATCAAACCCTTCTTCATATTTAATTTATTAAGTATATGCTGATAGGGACTTGGTGTATTAAGCTGCTTCTCCTGATCAATTTGTTTGTATGTTTCCAATGATTGCTGTATTAAATCAATTGTATCTTTGCACTGAAGATTTCCCTCAGCATCCTTACTAGTCATCTTCTTCCAAAACCTTTTATAAAAAGTCCTGTATAAAGCCGGAATATGATGTATCGTATAATCTACTTGTACATCCCACTTCATTATCCATGGAATTGAGAACTCAATAAAGAAATTCATATGAGAACTTCCTTCAATAAGAGTATCATTTTTCTGCAACTCTTTAATTTTGGGAGATACATCCACCCAATCTGCATATAAACTGATCAATGGTTCTGGTAATAATTTTATTGTAGGACCATAAGTAATCCACCATTGTGAGAACCAATTTGGTATAATGCTCTGTTTATAAACATTTGAGCATATCTTGATAAACCAAGAATGTTTCTTGTTTTCATTCTCATATAATAACGCTTTATAAAAGCTATCCACATAATCCCAGTAATTATATTTCACTGGTGTCTTCATTTCTGGATGAGTATAACTCCTTTCAGTAAGAGTACTTAAACCCCATTCTTCTGCGGATATAATCCGTTTTATTATCATTTTTGAAAAGTTATAAACTTTCTTTGTATTTGCTGGATAGAAATGCGTTATTTCGCAAGATTCACTGACATTAAGTATCATCTCATAATGCATTCTATACTTATAAGTACTTGTTGCGTATGACGCACTGTTTAAATATCTTGCCATTAATTTCCATGGCTCATCCTTCCATTGAAGGTCTCTATCTTCAAGGAATAATATAAACTCCTTGTAATCTGACTTCACATATGACTGAATATTTTCATTATCATCTTCTGTTATTACAGAAGAATATGATGGAGGCATATTATCCTCTTTTCCCATATTTTGGGAATTTTTCCATTTTAAAAACTCTTGATACTGCTGATATGACATAGTATCATTATCCTTTGAGGATGATCCTGTTAAATTTTCGGCTATAAGCCTTTGCTTACCCATTTGGGCTATTATAGCACCTCTACTAGTGCCTCTTCCTCTGTTTCCCCTTCCTCTATTAGAGGTTGGGTTTCCTCGAGCCTGCATGTCCTGCATTTGATAAATCACAATTTTGTCAGGCTAAATACATTGGATATTTTTCCAATACTTTACGAATTCCTATTATATCTTTTGTAATTTCTTTCATCCTATCAGTAGCTCTTTTCAAGATACTTATGATATGATCTATTTCTTCTTTATAAAAATGATCAGCATGTAATAACAAATCCTTGGATTCATCCGTCAATTTTTTCAATCTATTCTGCGTTGCACGCAGATCCCAAAATAACATATGCATCTGCCGAGATAGAAGCTGGTTCTGGCAGTAGGGACAATAATGGTTCATATTAGTTCTTCTACACATATTAAATATCCTGCAAAATAAAGTAATGATACTATTATCATTAACTAGACAAATATTCTCTAGTTAAAAAATCAGGAAGACTATTATCTTCTCCTTTTTTATAATGTATTTCAAAGTCAAATGGAGCTAAAAGTGCCTGCCATCTAGCAAACATTTGTTTAGAAACATCATGCTTAAAATCTTTATTAAACATAAATTTAGCTGACTGACAATCAGTTTTAATAATAAACTTCTGACTGTATAAATCACCTTGGAATTTCAAAACACATTTTACTATAGCAAGTATTTCTTTTGCTATAGTGGAATAATTCTTCTGGCTATTATTCCATTTACCAGAATAGAATTGTATTAAATACTCAATCTTTTCTCCTGGAGGCTTTTGTTTTAAAATACCTCCATAACCAATATCTGAAGCATCAGTTTCTATTATCTTTGGCCAAGTAGGATTAGCCAATGTCAAACAAGGAAGATTTTTAACTCTTTGCTTGATATTCTTAACTACCTCAGTATGGGCATCTGTCCATGCTTTTGGAATCTTTTTTAATCTATCATATAAGATAGATGTATCTTTTGCAAGATCTTTATAAAATGGAGCAATATAATTTAAACTTCCTAAAAATCTTTGCAATTGAGTCTTATCAGTTATAACATCAGGAAATTTAGAAGCAAATTCAATACTTCTATTTATAGGAATAATTTTCCCTTTCTCAATATTATGTCCCAAAAATCTAACTTTTGTTTGAAACAAAGACATCTTAGGTTTAGATATAACCAAACCATTTTGTATGATTATTTTTTTAAACAAATCTAGATGTTTAAAATGCATTTCAATAGTATTTGAAAATACCAATATATCATCAATATAAACAATAATAAAGTTACTATGAGGAATGAATATATCATTCATAATTTTCTGAAATTCAGAAGGGGCATTTTTCAAACCAAATGGCATGACATTCCATTCGTATTGTCCTATTGGGACATTAAAAGCAGTTTTATACCTGTCAGCTTCAGCTATTTGAATCTGCCAGTACCCTGATTTTAAATCAAATTTTGAAAATATAATAGCATTATGAAGCCTATCCAATAAATCTTTTTTATTAGGAATTGGATACCTGATCCATTTCAGGACTTTATTTAAAGGCTTATAATTTATAACTAACCTTGGAACTCCTCTTTCTTGTTCAGCATGTTTATTAACATAAAATGCTGTACAAGACCATGGCGATTTGGATGACCGTATGAGGCCTTTATGCAATAATGAACTTACCTCTTTTTTGCATAATTCCAGATACTCTGAATTCATTTGGCAAGGTCTTGCCTTAGTAGGGATTCCATCTGTTTCAGAGAAATCTTCCTCATAAGGAAGTGTGACCACATGTTTCTTTCTATCCCAAAAAGCATTTGGATGGTCACTACAAATTTGTAACGAAAACTGATTTATAATAAAATCAATCTTTTCCCTCAACTTTGGATTTTTTAAAATCTCATCGATATTTAAAGTTAAGATTTCTTGTTTAAGAAAATTGATATGCTGACTCTTATTAGCTAGCATATCTTTTAATTGATTTAAAACCCTAGTAATGGGTTCAGTTATAAAATCAAATGTAATACACTTATCATTAAAAGTTCCTATTATATTTTTCTTATCAATTCTGGTAATAGGAAATATACTTTGTAAAAATGGTGTCCCAAGTATAACTTGGTTGGACATATTTTTTATTAAAACAAAGCTTTGAGGTATACATACCTTATTTTTGCAAATATAGGCTTTTGGTAATTTGTATTCAATCTGCATTTTTTCACCATTAGCAGATCGCAAACTATGAGTAGTTTTATGAAAATATCGTGAAGGAATTAATCCTTCCTGAACACAGTTTAAATCTGCTCCACTATCAACTAGAGCTATGAATTCTTTTTTGAAATTATAATCAATAAGAAGAGTTATTTTAATAAAAAACTTTTGAAAAGTAAAAATTTCTAGAGTAGATAGGAACTCACTGTCCATCTCTTCTTGATCCTGATCATTTCCAAAAATATTAATATTATCATCAAAATTAGAAGGGGTTGTGGGAAATTCCTCAATCTCTTTTCTCTTACCTTTTCCTTCTATTTTTGATATTCTTTGATCCAGGATTCTGTTTTCTTTTTTGAGATTAGAAATCTCCTGCTTAAGGTTATAAACCTCTTTTTCCAAATCTTGAGATGTGGTTGGAGAACTGTTACTACCCATTCTCCTTTGTTCCAGAATTCTCTTAACTTCTTTCATAGTATACGGAGTATAATCCGTAGGGGTATATGAACCTTTTCTTACCTCCTCATTTACTTTAGAATAACCAAAGTTTTCTTTGAGTTGATCCATAAGCTTTGATCTAGCTTCTGGGTCCTGCATCATTTTAAACAAGTCTATTAGACTGTCATTATCTAAAGTATTAATCTCTAACTGAGCAAATATATTATAATATTCCTCATCATCACAAGACTGTCCATTGTTACAACAATAACCACCTTCTTCTTCAGAAGAACTTGTACTAAATTCACTTTCATCATGGAATACTTTATTAAATTCCTCCTTTGAAGTCATGACTTCCTCTTCTGGCTCAGAATTCAAAAGAATTTTACATAGAGAATCTTTTAGGTCCTCATCTATTTGAAGAGATTTAATCTTTTCTTTCACTTTACAATCTTTCTGGAAGTGTCCAAACCTTCCACATTTATAACAAGTGTTATCCTTCGGATTTTTCCCCTTGTTATTGCCTTTTCTTTCATTAAAGGCTTTCTGCCTCCTAGCACGTTTTTCTGTACGCCTTCTGGCATATCTTTGTTTCCATTCCTGGTCAGTATATTTCTTACCAGTTTTACCTTTATGAATTTTGCGAGGCTTTGCTGTAATCCTGGGATCTTCCATACCGAATTGTCCACAAAAATCCCCTAACTGTTGTCTTTCATTAAGACGATTGCGTTTAAGCTCTTGATTTAGCTTAATCTCATTACATAACGCCAATCCCTCTTGGATACATGTTCCTACTAAACTTCCATAACTATGAATATCATAATTGATTTGAACTCCTCCCTGTCTGAGATTTTTTCTTACTCTTTCTGCAAAGAGGTTAGGAAGTCCATCAATAAATTTAGATTTCCAATGAGCGCTATTACTCTCTGGTAACTCCATTACTCTGCAAAGAAAAGTATCCTTATAATATCTGAATGAAGTTAACGTCTTACACCTCATATTTTGCAAGAGGGTCCTGATGGATTCACTATTATCAGACCATCTTCCTGAAAAATGTTCAATAATAGTAACAGCTAAAGCATAAACAGCATTAGAATTATCTGTTGTTTCCGATGTTGTAGCTGTTCCTGGTTCAGTTTTTACTGCAGTCAAAATTTTTTCTCTCTGGTCTGCAGTGAGATAATTATCCCACCATCCTTTTAACTGGCCAGTAAATCCTGCAATTATCATATTAGCAACAGTCCTATCACTATTATTGTTAGACTTACAAATGGTGCTATACATCATTATCCTGTGCATAACAACATACATCTGTCTCTGGGTATGACCATCAATATTCCATTCATAAATTTGCTTACCACTAAAACTGTTTGGAGCATAGATATCATCTTGCTCTTCAAATAAAACATCCTGTGGAGTAGGTCTTGGATAATAAAACATCCTCTGCTTAGGCTTATCAGCAAATTTAGAATTATAAGAAGACTTGGACTTAGATGATCTCAATTTATTAATCTGATCATCATAAGATTCAATATCACTGTCCCCTGTTTTAGTCAGAGGTTTCAAAGATAACTCTTTAAACTTTTCATTCAAAATCTTTGTTAGATCCGAGCTATCCGGTTTTATTTTAAAGTGACCAACATCAGGAGGAGGTTGAATAGTTGGAATAGCTACTCGTTGTGGCTCTTCCATCTTTTCTTTTCCTGATGTGCTAGCAGTATTACTGCTTATGATAGATAATAATTTATCTACTTTCTCCTGTAAAGATATAATCTGTTCACCCAATATATGAACATAGATATTAGTATAATTTTGCTGTTTTAACATAGTATTAATATGGCTAACAGTAACCTGTAAAGTTTGTTCATCCAGCATTGTGGCAAATGCTGCAAAATCAAGTTTCTTCATTTTAAAAGGCTGCTGTGGAGGCAACACAACATCAATAATTTTACCATTTGCCATTTCAAATTGTCTTTCCATGACAGCAATAGTATTAAAAACATATTTCGCCATAAACCACAAGACAAAAGATATAAGTTTATTATGCTTTTCTAGGTCTTTATAAAATTCCTCTGAAAAGGCATGTTGCTCATTTTTATCAAAATTCTTAAAGAACCATTTCCTAAATAGTTTCCATCTGGGTTTATAAAATTCTTCTGAAATTTTCTTTCTTGCGGGTGATCCCCGGCTAAAATCAATTTTGGGCTTTAAATCCATTAAATACCTTTAAACTCCATTTCTGATGAAGTTATATCCGCATCATCTATTTGTTGTTCCTTTATTGGATCAACAGGAGTAACAATATTATCTTTATCAATTTTCAAGCTATTATATCTAGGCATTTCTTCTCTTATTTGAGAAGTAGAAGCCCTAGAAGGAGTTTCAACAATATAATCAATTGGAGAAATATGAGAATAATATAAAGAATTAGATCTAGATAAGCCTTTAGAGCTAGATCTATCTGATTCCATATTAATCCTATCTATAATATCATCATATTCAAATCTGATTTTCACATTTCCTTCCGGAGTCTGCTCAATTCCAGTCAAACCTGTACTTTTTAAATCTTTGGGGGGAGCAGCGTCCTCCATGACCCACTCTTTAGGGAAATCTATTTCTTCCCACTTGATAGGTCTTCTCGTAGTAACTTTGGTTTTACCAAAATTAGTTTCTATTAAGATAGTCTCATTTTTAAAATCCATAATTTTACACATAGGATTTAAAGTATATAATGGCTTAAAATAAATCCTATAACAAATACATATAACTTCTGTATTAGGCATATAATCATAACCATGCAATTTCACATTTAATACTAAGGCTTTTAAAGCATTTTCATCCGATAATGATATCTGCAAGTTCGGATAAGCATTAAAATAGACTGGACCATAGGCCAAGCTTGATTGTACAATCCCTATAAGGGATTTTTTCCAGTTATGGTTTCTACCATCCCTGAGAGCAGCTATAAAAGTTTCATTTAATCCTCTTAAAGTTAAAGGTTTAAATGCAACTTGGATTAGTCCAATATGAATGAATCTATGTGTATGCATATAAGGCAATAAATCATGTTGAGACAGTAAATTGAAAGTAGTATGATCATTATCAATGGTGATAGTATCTTCTGTAGTTTTAACTACTTGTTTCAAACCCAGTTTTTCAAAGGTTCCTAATTGGTATATTAACTTAGGTTGAACTTTAGGAATCGTCCATTTATTAAGGAGATCTAGGTGTTGGGGAATATCATATTCCTCTTTTCTACTGTTTTTAACAGTAGTTTTGTTTCTGATTATATTCATTAGAATATTTAAGTGTTGAACTCATCACCTATTGCTATTGTGTACCATGGCTCTGATACCAAATTAAGACATGATCTTTTGCAGCATGGGAGTAACAGGAAACTTTACTGGTGACCCAACCCTGGCAAGGAGTGGCTGAACCCAAAATTAGGTTCAACAACAGCCCTAGACGCCATCCTCGGCTAAGCGGGCAAACAACAGAACCTTGGTTCTGGCATTCAACCTTCCGCCTGGGTTGTTTATCCAACCATACCTTTAACACCACCACCTATGTATTTCGTATGGTATTATTATGCTATACAAATCATTATTGATTACTCTATAAGAAAAAATGAAGTGCACGAGTATATACATGTGAAATAAGCATTGAGAATGCAAACACTAATTTAATATAACGAGAGAGAGTTCAACGAACTATTCAAAATTAAAATAATATTGTGGTGAGGGGTATGGATATAATAAAAATAAGGAATCAATTAAAAACACGTGTAGTTCGGAGAATGACCCCATTTGGGTGGTTCGGGCCATTATGAGTGTATTAAAAAATGAAAAAGAAAGATACACATGGCAAAATCGTGGTAATACCAGTAAAGTGGGGGAGCTGCTGGCTGCTGTCATCAGGTCTCTCCTATAAATCCTAAACCAAAACCCCTTAGGCCTTAAAACCAATTTGTACTCTCCCCTACCATATTCAATCAATCACCAACCATACACTTTTTCTCCCTTTCCCTTTTCTCTAGAATATTCCCCACTATTTACCCTTTTTTTCAATTTCTTTTCTCTCCGATCATCCCCAAAACAAAACAAAAAAACATTAGTTTGATTCGGAGAGAGGAAATTCCTTTGAATTTTGTATACGTATGAGCTGCTTTATTAATTCTACAACTTATAATTCTTCTATTAATTCTCTTGTTCTTAGATTATTAAGATTATTAACCTTAATTTTATTTAATAACCCCTTCTCATCTGTTAATAATAAGAATAATAATCATGGATTCTCAAGACAAGAGTAATCGTCAACTCCACAGAGGTTCGTCTCTTTTATACTCGAAAAGTTCAATTTTTTTTTTGTCGGTTACTCTTTTTTCAGTACTTTTTAATCAAATTTGTACTACTCACTCCGTTCCACTTTAGATGAACTCATTTGATTTGCGCGGAGTTTAATAAATAGAGAAGACTTTTGAAACTTGTGGTCTAAAATAAGTTATAGATATTTGTGTGGCTACAAATCATCTGGGATGAGTAAAAGTGAAGATTTCTTTCCAAATTTAGAAAGAGGTCATAGACTAAAAAGGAAATAGGTTCATCTTTTTTGAAACGGAGGGATTATTATTTAAGCTGAATGGGTTATTTTCTACGCTTTTACTGAGATTTACTTGATTTGTTAATTTGATTCTGCAGTGTTATTTAGTATAAAACTCAATTTACTGGATTTTTTTTTTTTGGGGTGGGTGGGGGTTGGGGGTGGAGAAAGATAAATGACTTTTGGTAGATGCTGTAAAATAGCTTATTAAATGTGTGAATGTTGAACTATGATAAAGAAACCCTTTGATTTTCATAATATTAAATAGTACTAGTAAGTTTTGGAGTTTGCAAAGAGTATGCTTTTGTAACATACCTGTAGTTCGTGACGTGGGCCGACTTTTTAATATGTTGAGTGATTGGTATTTGGAAGATTCTTTCAGTGGCTACTTTTGATTTTGCATACACCTTGCTAGATTTTGAGTTACATCTATACATTTGCTTTGCTTAGATAGTTTAAGGATTAGACAAAGAAACCGCTTAAGCAAATGGATATACATGAAACAATTGGACCATTGGTAGTATTTCTTCACTGAGAATTGGCGAATGATCGATAAATTGCATTGATCTGCTTCCGTTTCGATCTTAATGGATCATTATTTGTCCTTCAAGTTCTTTTTATTCGTTAACTAGAACTAAATCTGTACTTTTGAGGATGTGAAAGGCGAGACACTATCTAAAACTTGATTCCCTGAGTAGCTTATTATTGCAAAATTTGCTTCTTTAGTTTTTTATCCTTAGAATAGTAATGAGATTTGTGCTGTTGCTATGCCACTTCAGTTTAGTAACAGATCATATATATATGGAAGAGAATTTTTGAAATTATCAGTAGTATTGATTCTTGATTAAAAGGACAGGATACCAAATTGTTATGCTTCATCCATTTTTGAATCAGAAGCTCGCTAATACAGTTAGAGCTTATAACAGCAGATATTGCCGTAAGTTTAGTGAGTTAGTATAACGCGGTCAGCTTAAGAGCCATTTTCTGTCTAATCAATTGTGTGTCTTGGGTAATGACTGGTAACTTGTCTTTTTTTTTCCTGTTAACGATCTGACTGAGTATTTGGTTTTATTATCTAGCTCCTTGCTTCTCAAGTTCTGGACAGAGGGCTGGGGCTTCACCTTCTGTCATTGTGATTGGTGGTGGAATTGCTGGCCTTGCAGCTGCTCGGGCTCTTTATGATGCATCATTTCAGGTATGCACGTAAATAAGCATATCCTCACTTGGTAATGGTGATGACCGTGTTTAACAAGAAACTTTTCTGTAGGTGGTTGTTTTGGAATCACGAGATAGAATTGGAGGCCGAGTCCACACTGATTACTCTTTTGGTTTTCCTGTTGACTTGGGTGCATCATGGTAACATGTCCACCCTTGCTTTTGCATTACAAGCAAGACTTTTTTTTTTTTTTTAAATAACCCTGATTTATTACAACCTCTTTGCTTGCAATTTGGTAATTAATTAGCTGACTGGTTTAGGTTACATGGTGTCTGCAAAGAGAATCCTCTAGCACCTCTCATCGGAAGATTAGGACTGCCTCTCTATCGTACAAGTGGTGACAATTCTGTTTTGTACGACCATGATCTGGAGAGGTTTGTATTTCAAGCCTTTCTTATGTCTCACATGCCAGTATTTCTTAATGTCATCAAATTTGTGCATAATTCTTCCATTAATCTTTTGATATTGCATTGCTATTTCCCTGGCTTTCTTAAGTAATATATATTCATCTGACGTAGTTTTGTTTCTCAGTTATGCATTATTTGACATGGAGGGAAATCAAGTTCCCCAGGACTTAGTCTCTAAGGTTGGCGAAACATTTGAGAGCATTTTGAAGGAGGCATGTTCTCTCTCTCCACCTTAATTTCTGTGAACTCTGAATAGTGGATTGTCTATTTCTTTCTTCTAATGATTCTTACATGTCTATAAAATATGTGGTGCTTTGGATGTTATCTGACTGAGATTTGTTTCTGCTGCAGACTGATAGCATTAGACAAGAATTTAGTGAAGACATGTCTATTAGCCGTGCTATATCTATGGTTTTTGAAAGGAGACCCGACTTAAGGTACCATTTAGTTCTTGTGTTATTTACATACTGACCTCCTGCCCCAAACCAAACAGAAAAAGTAAGGAAATACCACTTGAGCTAAGTAAAATTTTTTGTTACAGGCTGGACGGCATTGCTCATAAGGTGTTGCAGTGGTACCTTTGCAGAATGGAAGGCTGGTTCGCTGCAGATGCTGATACCATATCACTCAAGTGCTGGGATCAGGTTGATTTCTTTGCCTCCTTTATAAGAATGCACCTGTTGGCAGAAGGCTTATAATTCATTGACCACTCTCTTGCACATACAACTGGACTACTAGGTTAACATATAGAAATGCACTTGCAGTAAAAAAAATAAAAACAGTCTTGTTCAGACAGTCTGCAGTTTCTCTCCTTTTTTGCATATTTGGTTGGGGGGTGGGGGTGGTGGTGGTCTGTGACATCTGTTGCGAAGCTCATTAGAAATGGTATGAGTGGATGAAGAAAGAAACACCTTGATGATGATATAGGAAAAAAGTTGGATTTTGATATTAGAGAGCATGATGCTTGGCCATGATTGAATAGCATTAGGGTAGATAAGTGCCTTGGTTAACCATTGTTCCACGTTCAATTCTGGTTGTGATAAATTATGTGTAGCATGTTGATATTGCTAGTTCTACTGTTTTCACAAGATTTCAGCTCAAAAAGTTTGTTATATTTGCTTGTCTAATATCTAAAGTTCTTGTTCATTAGTAGGGAGGCAATATAAGTGGGGGTTATCCTTCTTGGTGTAAAGCCTAGCACCCATTGTCTCACATCTTAACCCAAAAAGATATGTTGTATGTCCCAGCATGCTACCTTGTATGCCCTACACCTCTTTAGGTTATTACGCTTCCAATCTGGTAACCCTTGCAGACACCAACTGACCAAAGAACTATTATCCATTTGTCCAAATAAGGATCGGCGTACTTAAAGATTAACTTGTGCCAATGGGTTCATTACTACCTACCTACCTACCTATTGGAAAAAGAGGTCCCTTGGTACCTCAACTATGGTTGGTACATGCTTGTGTGATGTAACCATTTTAAAATCTTGCTGCCAGTCTTTCCCTTTGCTTAAGTCCACTATATGAAACCTATGAGGAGAACGAGAATGATATATAATCAAGTTCAAGTTTGTGTATCTGTTGTCATGAGAGGTTTGACCTTTTATTTTTATTTATATGGTTGAATCTTTCGTCCATGCAAGTGTGTGGTAATGTAGTCTTGTAATTGATAGGTAAAAAATGCAAAGCCTATGTGTTAGAATGAATCATCCTAATTCTATAGATACTAAGCAAGCTTAGATCTTGTAACCTGTTTCTATGTCGAAGTATTGATTGTATAAGATGTCCGAGGGTCTGGAAGATAAAAATGTTCCTGCTTGAAATATGGATATCACTGTAGTTTTATGCTTTATCAGTAGATGTTAAAGGGAAAAGGTCATACAACCCTGTGTACATTTTTTAGATAAGGCTTACACATTCATTTTTCTCATATACAGGAAGAATTGCTTCCTGGTGGCCATGGTCTTATGGTCCGGGGATATCGTCCTGTCATCAATACACTAGCAAAAGGGCTTGATATTCGCTTAGGTCACAGGTAAAGAGAAACCTACGCCTGACATCTCTGATTCCTGCACCCTCCTCTCTTCTCTTCCCAAACCACCACCACCCACCACCCCCCCCCCCCCACCCCCCCACAAAAAAAAAAAAAAAAACAGTCCAATTCAATAATTTTCTGTTTTTGGAATCTTTCCCAGGGTTACACAAGTTGTAAGACGTTATAATGGAGTGAAAGTGACAGTTGAGGATGGGAGAACTTTTGTAGCTGATGCTGCTGTTGTCGCTGTTCCTCTTGGTGTTTTAAAATCGAACCGGATCAAGTTTGAACCCAGATTACCTGAGTGGAAGGAGTCTGCCATCAATGAACTAGGTGTAGGGATTGAGAACAAGATCATTCTGCACTTTGAGAAGGTGTTTTGGCCAAATGTTGAGTTCTTGGGTGTGGTTGCAGAGAGCTCATATGAATGTAGTTACTTTTTGAATCTTCACAAGGCCACTGGCCATCCTGTCCTGGTTTATATGCCTGCAGGGCAGCTGGCCCGTGACGTTGAGAAACTGTCTGATCAGGATGCTGCTAATTTTGCTTTTAAGCAACTTCAGAGGATTCTTCCCGATGCGACTACTCCGGTAGGTCACAATTCTTCCTGCTCCTGTGATTATTATTTAGGTTTTACAATTCACATGTTTCTAATGATTTTATGTTAAGATTTCATATTATGTAACGAGATTGACATGCCTAACTATCTTTTTCTCCTGGTCTTGTTGCAGATTCAATATCTTGTTTCTCATTGGGGTACAGATATTAACTCACTTGGCTCCTACAGTTATGATACAGTAGGGAAGCCCCATGAGTTTTACGAAAGGCTGAGAATCCCGGTGGATAATCTATTCTTTGCTGGGGAGGCAACGAGTATGGATTACCCAGGTTCTGTGCATGGTGCATATTCAACAGGATTAATGGCTGCTGAGGACTGCAGGATGCGTGTCCTAGAGCGCTATGGAGAGTTGGATCTGTTCCAGCCAGTCATGGGTGAGGACACCCCTGTTGCTGTCCCCTTATTGATCTCTCGTATGTAACTACTTTAGTTCCCTATTCTATGTGTATAGACACAGTATTTAAGTGTCATATAGTATTGGCTAACACAGCACGTGCTGACTGCTTAGTGAAAAATTGGGGAAAACCACAAGGTTCCTCAATGAATGATCAAGCATCAGCCAATGTGTATAGTCATCTATATGCAGTATTTTATGGCATCTCTAAGTGAAGTAGCTGACGGACAATGTCACTACATAGTTTATGTGGTAAGTGGTGCAGTTGTGGAAGTGGCCCTGTGGAGACTGGGTCGACTGTCTTGGTAATAATAGCTGTGTAACATGAACTATACTATAAGATGTGTTCATTCTCGAAGAACTTATTGGCATTTGGTGCGCATTTTGCTATGGTAAGTGAAATTACATCTGTATGCTCGACATTTCAGGGATGTCTCTGTTAATATCTCCAGTGTTTGCTTTGGCAATGATATTTTGGTGTACTGTATCATTTTTCCTTTTCGGATTATCCCATTTCCCTTTTCTAGTCCGCTTAGTTATTACTGCCGCTATCTGGGTTTTGTTCAGTATCATTGCGTAGTCAATTTTATAGCTATGAAGCTACATTACTAGACCGTTTCCACTTATTTGAGCAGTAGTTTGCTTTACCAGTTTACTGTTGTTTTGGTCCAAGAAAATGCAAAAATGCCTTGCGTAAACACTGTTGAAGCACATATACTGGGGGTAGGCCTGGGCATAGAGCTGAGCCAGCTCGGAACTCGGCTCGGCTCGATTGCCTTTAGCTCGGCTCGGCTCGGCTCATTTTGAAAAGAGGCTCGGCTCGGGCTCGGCTCGGTTTTATTCAAAGTTTGGCTCGGTTCGGCTCGGCTCGGTCAAAGCTCGGTCAAGCTCGGCTCGGTCAAAGCTCGGCTCGACAGAGCTGGCTCGGCTCGGCTCGGTTAACTTGATTTATTATGTAATTTTCTCTTTAAAATATAACTTTCATTCAGTAGTCTCAATTACTAATTTGAAGTCTACTTAATATTTAATATAATTAACAATTGATAAACTTGTACTCTTATCCTTATTTATTTGACATAAGCAAATTTATTTTCTCATAATATAAAGGTTAAGCCTACTAAATAGCTGATACTAAAAATCAAATGCAATTCATATTTTTAATTTAACCATTTAATTATTAACATGGTAAAATTATAACCATAATATTGAATTTCTCACCAAAAATAAAATATATATTAATAGGATCTAAAATAATCATAGAAAAAAATGTGTATTAAATTAATCACACAAGCTTAAAAAAGTCATGAAAATATTTACTAACGCAATATTGTTGGTGAAAGAAAATCTCCAATTATAATAGTACAATAAATAATAAATTAGAAAGATCCTCTACTTCAAGTGTATCTTCTATTGTTTCCAGTGCAAATAATGATCCTCTAGCACAAATTATTAGTAATAAAAAGAGAGCTGCTGCTTCAAGTGATATGGCTATAAATACAGAATTAAATTTATTTTTAAACAGTGAACAAGTGTATGATGCAGACAATTTTGATATTTTGGACTGGTGGAAAAATTGGCAAAAATCATATCCAATTTTGTCTACCATGGCCCGAGATTTGTTAACTCCTCCGGTGTCTACTGTAGCATCGGAATCTGCTTTTTCTGCAGGTCGAAGAGTATTAGGAGACACAAGACACTCAATGACAGCAACTTCAATAGAAATGTGTGTAGTTTTAAAAGATTGGCTAGATGCTGAAACAAGAAGTCAAAACCTGGTGTTCGATGTTGATTTTGTTTCCAGTGATGAAGAATCTTTGTCTAGCTTAGAAGCTTAGAGTATAAAATTGTTATTATTTTATTTCTTATGATGTATCAAAGTTTTAAGCAAAGACTTTAGAATAAAACTGTTTTTAACTACTTATCATATTTTTAACATCATCTCTAAAACTGTTTTTTTTAATAATTATGATGAAAAAAAAATAAATATTATTTTTTATATTATTAAGTATGAGGACACAAAAGAAAAAGAGTCAGCTCGGGCTCGGCTCGGGCTCGGGCTCGGCTCGGGCTCGGTCAAACTCTAGCAAAGCTCGGTTGAGCTCGGCTCGAGCTCGGCTCGGCTCGGTATAGTTTAAAGCTCGGTTCGGCTCGGCTCGGCTCAGGCTCGGCTCGACTCGGTAACATAGTAAGCTCGGTTGGGCTCGGCTCGGGCTCGGCTCGCTCGCTCGATGCCCAGGCCTAACTGGGGGCAGGAATAAGGGGTGTTAATGGTTACCGAAAATCTCTGAACTAACCAAACTGCATTAAACTGAATGTTAGGTTATTACTATTATTAAAAAGCTTGATTTTCCCGTGAAGCAAGGTCTAATATACAATTTTCGTCTTGATGATAGCAAGTAGTTAGGTACGTTTTTATTTTATAAAATACCGATTATCGAATAAAATATTTAATTATATACAAGTATAATATTTTTCATATCAAGTTTAAAATAACAAAGCATTAAACACGGTGGAGACTACTACATGGATAATTAATTATCAAAAGTTCCCAACTCCCAAACCTATTTTACTATTTTCATTTAATTGAAATGGAATTTTTTTGTACATAAATATCAGGAAAAAGAAATAATCTTGTAGTAAATATTGCTAAAGGAAAAAACTAATGTTTATGCTTTATTAAGAAAACTTGCATGCATAACAATGTCTTAAAAGGAGGGCATGAGGTGGACAATTTCATTTGCTGTGAGGCGAAGCTCAAGTCACATGAATCTTTAAGTTTTACTATTTATAAGATAATACATAAAAATTATGTTAAAAACTAAAATTATAACCTCAGAAACATAACAAATTTATAATATTGAATGAAGTAAGTTTGAGAATTAAAATTTAACAAAATATAATACTATTTAAGTTTAAGCAATGGAATAGTATTAAGATATGAATCAATTATAACATATAAACCTTCCAACTACATATTGTACTTTCAAGCAAGCATATGATCGAGAAACATTTTTAGTACAACTTAAAGCATCACTCGTAGTCTCATTTCAATGTTAAATTCTTAATTTGGAATGCCTTAGATAATTATTTTGAGGTTGTTACTCGCTAAAAACCAAAAAGACAACATTGTTTCCAAATAGAAGTTAATATACAAAACAAAATCTTGAGAAGTAAGAAATGAAGACCGAAAGAGTAACATAGTAAGTTAAAGGTCTAAATGAAGCTCACCTTTATCATAATCTCAGTGGTACTATAACTTTCAGTTTGAATTGCAATATTGTATGGGCCTAAATCGTTTTTAGGTACACAAATCGAATTTGGATTCGAATATAAGCAAATTTTTGTATCAAAGCGGTAAATAATGCACGGAATAGACGAAAATGCGTAAAATAACTTGCTTTCAATATATGGATGTTCAGTACAAATTTGGGCAGAGTTTCGGTATGTATTTCTGGATCCCCATTACATGAACTGAACTGCTATTTATAGACATGAATCTCTGCCCATGATTTCCACTATCTGTTGCCATGTCGTCCCACGATCTTGAGGTGTAGTGGCTGAGTTAGTGGGGTGAAGTAGTGGGCTGCAAAGCCGGACGAACCGAGGGGGGTATACCGAGGTGAGAGTTTGCGACCTCGGTGACTTGGCCCCGCTGCTTGACCGAGGCGATGGCTACCGAAGCTCAGCTCATGGCTCGCCTTCGGTGACGCATCTTCGGTTCAAGACTTCGGCGACTCGCTCAACCGCTTCGGCGGTTGCTTAGACGTGACATGTTCGGTCGCTAAGATTTGTATGACCGGGGCGGATCACCGCGGGCCGATTTTTACCCAATACAGATAGTCCCCCCACTCCTCGGTTAACTACCGAGGTGACCGAGGAGTGGAATGAAATTTTAGCGGGAAAGCAACGTGGCTTGATCCTATCCAAGCGTTTCAAATTCAGCCAACGGTTCGCGTCCCATCAGGTCACCTCTTGACGACACGTGGCGTTCATCCATGGGTTGACCGAACTGTCGCGCCGAAATTTTTGATTTCTCCAACGTTATAATGATGACGCTGACGTCACCATCCCTTCGCCTTCCATACCTATAAAAGGATCACTTCATCACCTTTTTTCTCATTTACCCTCTAGCGATCAACAGTGCGAAAAAATTCAAGAACTCCCTCAAAACCTTTCTTAACTTTCTGATTCCACAAACGACTTCCATTTTCGATATTATCACCATGTCTACCACACTCTCTAGGCAGGACTCCAGTGATTCTGGTGAGAGGGTGCAAATCCCACCCATTACCGCAGTTGTTGCTAGTGGTGATGCCACCGCCGCTGCACCAGTGACCGCCGCGGCTGTGGTTGAGAGCGGCGAAGTATCATCGGGCGTTGGGAGCGTGAAGCGCCGTAAAATGAGAGCTATGCGCCAGCTGGCGGTGGAGGAGGAGGAGGTCGCCTCAGGCGAGGATGACGCCGTCCTAGATGACGCCGCTCTGCGCGATTTTAGCGATGCCCTCCTTCGAGACGATGGCGATGGAGGGGATGGTGAGGAAGTAGGCGCTGAGGGTGGTAATGCCGAGGGCAGAGATGCCGAGGGCGTAGATGTTGCCGAGGGGGGATCCACGGGGCCGTCTATTCCCCTCGAGCAGGAGCTCGAGCCTCATCAGATTATCCCCTCCCACTTTGATAATAGTAAGGACTTGAAGCTGCAAGCTCAAACGGCCGATCAAGAAGAGAAGAATAGGAATATTCCGGTGAACACCACCCCGACCCGCATAACTCAAGCTCACATTGAGCGGGTTCGGAGGGAGTGCCGCTTTGAGCCCGAGGTGAAGGTTATCATCCCCGATCCCACAAGTAGGGTGTGCCACAATATCGAGGGGATGTCCTTTGCTTACACTTATCCTTTCACCCTCGGCTTCTCTCTCCCAGTGCACAGGGTGATCGATGAATTTTGCCGGGCCTACAACTTATGCCTAGCTCAACTTGGCCCCGGCGTCTGGAGGGTGGTCCAATGCCTGGATTGGTTAAGCACGAAAGCTAAAGTGGACTTCACCTTCCAACACCTCATTTCAATATACTACCCCTATTTTCACAAGGCCGGGGTAGTGGCGCTGAACAACCGAGGCAAATTCGCCCTTCTCCATAAAAGCGAGGACCATGGGGACCGGGGCTGGTGTGATAGATACATCTTGCTGGAGACCAAGGTCTTATCCACCGAGCCTGATTTCCCCGAACGGTGGAACAACGCACGTAAGTACGCCGCCTCTTCATCTTACTCCTCGGTTGTTAGCTTGCTTAACTGACTTCATTCTTTTGCTATTTCTTCAGCCAACAAAGTAGATATCGTGCCCCCGGCGGGGTTGACCGAATGGGTGAAAGTGATGACTAACGCTCACACACGTCCCGAGAGGACGTGGATGAAAATGGCCGCCGAGTTTGGTTGGCAATGCAAGAGGCATGGTAAGTTTTGGCGATGCTTTGATAGGTGGGCTGCTTTTAAAACTTGGACTTTGCTTTACTAACTTTTCTTTCCCTCGGTCTCAGGTTTCCCAAACCGTGCCGTTAACACCAAGAAGAGCAAGAAGAAGAAGAAGGAAGAGAAGAAGAAAGATGATGAGGAGACCGAGTCGGATGATGATCTGGCTGCGGTAGCCGGGGAGTACAAGGGATTGAAGGCTTCCAAGTCTTCAAAAACCTCAAAGGGAGCCCCTGATCAAGGGACTTCAAAAGGTAACATTTCTCCTCGGTTCCCATCGCGACTTACCATTCCTTTTCCATTTTAATAGCTTCCACTTCTCCTTCGGTTGCAGGCGTGAAGCGGAAGAGGGCTACGTCGAAGAAACCGTCCCGTTCGGTGACTCCTCGCACCGAGGCGGAAACACTTCGCCAGCCCGAAGCGGTGGCTGAAAAACGCCGAGGACTGGTGGACGAGCCCGAGGATGAGGCAGCCGCCGAGGCTTGGTCTCGAGGAAATGTTGATGTCATTGATCTCGAAGGTCAAGAGCCCGAGCCTGATGCAGCTGCGGAAAAAGCCAAAGGTAAGGCTAAAGTTACAGAAGCTGGAGCTACTGCATTCACCGGAGAGGCTGGCACCGGGTCAGTAAGAGCACACTCCGAACCCGCAAGGATTTCTTCTTCGGTGGGGCTTATCGGAAACTTGAGGTGCCAGTCTCTTCAAATCTGCTAGGTTGCAGCCCCGAGGATCTTTTTAGCCTCACACCTTTGCTAGGGCCAACCGAAGACAAAATTATGCAAGAGTTCACCCCGGGCCAACTGTACAGCGCCATGGCTTCCAACGCAGTGAGGGTAAGTCGCCAGTCTTGAAACCACAGAATTTTATTTTTATCTTCATCTTCGGGCTGTTTCTAACCTCGGTGATTTTGACTTTTGCTCAGAGCTTTATCCTTTCGCTGAAGGCGATTGAAGTGGAGTCCTCGAGGACCGCCGAGGTTCGGCGCGTATCTCGCCTATGGGACCAGCAAAGAGACAAATTCAAGGCCCAGATAGCTTTGCTGAAAGCTGATTTGGCCAAGTCTCAGGCCGATTTACGCGAAGCTGAGGCGAACTCCGAAGCCAAGATTAAGATCCTCGGTGATGATTTTGAAGCTGAACGCTCGAGGCTGGGAGAGGAAGTCGCGAGGCTGAGCGACGAGCTGTCACGAACCAAAACCGAGGCGGTTAATATGGCCAAAAAGCACCAAGAGCAGCTGAGAGATCATCTGCTTCACATTAAGAAGCTAGAGGGCGAAACTTCCAAGCTTTCAGCCAAGGATGATCAGATCGTTGCCCTGAAAGATGAAATTGCGGCCCGAAAGGATAAAGCTGCACTCAAGGTGAAAAGGGCCGAGCTCGACAAGCGGTGGGCCATCATCAAGTCTCGGTTAAGGTTGCTCAAGCGGTGTCGCGTCGGGGAGCTTAACCTTGATGAAGAGATTGAGAAGGCCGAGGCTAAAGCAGCCGAAGCTCAAGCTATCATCGAGGATCTTCCTTCAAGTGAGGCCTCGAGCGGCGATGATGAAGATGAGGAAGATGAAGGGGCCGAAGAGGGCTCCGGGGATGGAGGTGGTTCTCCTGAGGCCTGAATTACTTTTAGCACTTCTTTTGCAAGCCTTCGGGCTTTTGAGTTTGTACTTTCGACCTTCGGGTCTTTTTGAGAATGTATATATTCAGCCTTCGGGCTTTCAGTAAAAAATATTTGCATCCTTATTTTGTGTAATGGCCTTTTAAGCATATCAAACACTTTGATGCAAACTTTACTTTAATCTTGCAAGATTTAGACAGAATTTGGCCGATGCGAACCTAGGACGACGTCTCGTCCTCGGGTCGACGCATTACGCGGCTTCAAAATGTAAGATTTACACAGATAAAATGAGTGTAATCGAAGTCGTTCTTATTGATATTGACGAGCCAAAAGGCTATGTACATAAAACCAAGCCGAAACGGACCTTGGGTAGAATTTCGAAATAAAAGCAAACTGACAAACACGCCGCTACCGGGCTAATTTACAATGTACTAAATCTAGTCCCCGGGCGTTAGTCCCCGGTTGTCGGATAGATAAGCTTCGGTTGGGAGGCTCGATGCCGACCTCGATATCAACCCCTTCTCACTCCCCCCCCCCAGTGTTCGGTTGTGAATCTTGATGAAGATCCGAGCACTGGAATCGGTTCGGTTCGCTTCCTAAAAAGGTCAAGCAAAAAGACGGAACGAGGGGTAAGTTAGTATATTTTTTGTTAATGCCATGGGAGCGGAGTTCGGCTCGGGGCTGTTTGATTTAAAAAGTTTGAAGATATTTACCTCGACTAGAAGTAGTACCGCTTCAAGTTGGAGATATTCCAATTCAACGGTTCGAGCTCTCCTTGCAAACTTTCGATTTGATAAGAGCCTTTTCCAACAATTGCCTTGACTCTGTAGGGTCCTTCCCAATTTGCGATGAGCTTTCCCCCGTTTTCTTCTTTGGTTGATTGATTCACGGTTTTCAACACATAATCCCCGACCTTGAAGTCCCTGAATTTGGCCTTTCTGTTGAGATACGCTTCAATCTGTCTCTTTTGAGCAACCAACCGAACCAAAGCTAGCTCCCTCTTCTCTTCGAGCAGATCCAACTCAATGCGCATTGCTGCCTGGTTTGCGTCCTCGGCCGTATGGGCATACCGAAGGCTTGGTTCGCCCACCTCTACGGGAATAAGAGAGTCCATGCCATACGCCAAAGAGAAGGGAGTCTCCCCGGTGCTGCTCTTTTCAGTTGTTCGCATGGCCCACAGAACCCCGTGCAACTCCTCGGGCCAAGGACCTTTTTTCTCATCGAGCCTTTTCTTGAGATTCTCAATTATGATCCTGTTTGAAGACTCGGCTTGGCCATTGGCGCTTGGATGATAGGGAGTCGAAGCTATTCTTTTGATACCCCACTGCTTGAAGAAGCTGGTGATAGCAGTCCCCATGAATTGCTTGCCGTTGTCGCAAGCAATTTCTCTTGGGACCCCGAACCTATAGATGATGTTCTTTTTTATGAAGTCGATTACTTGCTTTTGCTTAACCTCGGTGAGAGCCGCTGCTTCCACCCATTTGGTGAAGTAATCAGTCAATACCAGGATGAAACGAACACCACCTTTTCCCTTGGGCAATGGTCCAACAACGTCCATTCCCCATTTCATGAAGGGCCATGGCGACACCACCGAATGAAGAGGCTCGGCCTGTTGGTGGATCAGCCGCCCATGGCGTTGGCACTTGTCACATTTTTGCACAAAATCCCTCACATCGGTACTGATAGTGGGCCAGTAATACCCAGCTCTTAATAGCTTTCGTACCAAGGACTTTGCCCCCGAGTGGTTGCCACACTCGCCTTCATGCACTTCTGCCATCACGTATCTTGCCTCATCGGGACCCAAACATTTGGCCATCGGGCCGCAATACAACCTTTTGTATAGATTGCCTTCGATCATGTGATACGAGGCAGCTTGGGTCCTTAGCTTCTTCGCTTCTTTCTTATCTTGGGGGACAGTCCCCGAGTCGAAATAGGAGATGAACTTACTTCGCCAATCCCATCGGTTGTCCACCGAGTTGACTTGCAGCTTCATCTCTCTCATCCGCGCAGATAATAGCCGAACCACCGAGTCAGTCCCCGAGTGAGCTTCATCAATAGCCGAACCCAGATTCGCCAAGGCATCAGCCTCGGTGTTCTCCTCCCGAGGCACTTGTTTAACTTGCCATTCTTGGAGTTGGGTCAAGATCCTTTGTGCCCGATCTAGGTATAACTGCATTCTGGGCTCACGAGCCGTGTAATCACCGAGGATTTGGTTCACCACTAACTGAGAGTCACATCTCAATTCGATTCTTTCAACCCCCATTTCTTTGGCCAACTCTAAACCTGCTAAAGCCGCCTCATATTCTGCCTCGTTGTTGGTTACTTTCTTGAACCGAACCGAGTGCCTGATTTTCTCCCCGGTGGTGCTCTCAAGACTATGCCCAGCCCCGAACCTTTGGAGTTGGTTGCTCCATCAGTATAGAGTATCCATAAGCCCGGGGTTGTTCCTTTAGCTTCGGCATTTTCTTTTTCAGCCTCGGGTAAGATTCCAACGCTAAAATCTGCCACGAAGTCTGCCAAGACTTGGGACTTAATGGCGTTCCGAGGCTGATAGGTGATGTCATATTCACTTAACTCTACCGCCCATTTTGATAATCTTCCCGACAACTCTGGCTTATGCAAAATATTTCTCAAAGGGAAGGTTGAAACTACGGCTATTGGATGGCATTGAAAATAGGGCCGCAATTTCCGAGCGGTAACAAGTAAAGCAAGAGCTAGTTTTTCCAGATGTGGATACCTGGTCTCAGCGTCGAGGAGTGTCTTGCTCACATAGTAAATGGGCTGCTGCTTGCCATCTTCTTCTCGAACCAGCACAGCACTTACTGATACCTCGGACACTGCTAAATAGACTAGCAATGTTTCACCTTCTTTTGGCTTGGCAAGCAACGGTGCGTTAGCCAAATACTGTTTCAAGTCTTTCAACGCTTGTTTGCACTCCGGTGTCCATTCGAAGTGAGTGTTTTTTCTCAAAACGGAGAAGAATTTGTGGCATCGCTCCGAGGACCTTGAGATGAAACGACTCAAGGCAGCGACTCGGCCAGTCAAGCGTTGAACTTCTTTCACCCCGGTAAGCTTCTCGGGGATTTCTTCAATAGCTCTGATTTTGTCAGGATTAGCCTCGATGCCTCGTTCAGAGACAATGAATCCCAAGAATTTGCCAGACCCAACGCCGAAGGCGCACTTCTCAGGATTCAACTTCATGCCATATTCTCTCAACACAGCAAAGGCCTCCCTCAGATGATTTAAGTGATCCTCCATTCGGATCGACTTGATGAGCATGTCGTCTATGTAGACCTCCATAGACTTTCCAATATATTCCTTAAACATGCGACATACCAGCCTTTGGTAAGTCGCCCCGGCGTTTTTGAGACCGAAGGGCATGACCTTGTAACAGAATGTACCTCGGTCAGTGATGAACGAGGTATTTTCTTCGTCCTCAGGGTCCATGAGGATCTGATTGTAGCCCGAATACGCATCCAAGAAAGTTAATAGTTTGTGTCCAGCCGTGGAGTCTATTAACCTGTCGATTTGTGGCAATGGGTAAGAATCTTTGGGGCAAGCTTTATTCAGGTCGGTGTAGTCTACACACATTCTCCACTTGCCATTCTTCTTCGGCACAACTACCACATTTGCCAGCCATTCGGGATATTTCACCTCCCCGATGAAACCGTTTTCTTGCAGCTTCGTGGTCTCATCTTCAATCGCCTTCTTTTTCACCCCGGCGTGAGGTCTCTTCTTCTGTTTCACCGGGGTGAACCTTGGATCTACATTCAGCTTGTGAGTCATGATCTCCGGATCGATACCCGTCATGTCTGAATGAGCCCAAGCAAAACAGTCATGGTTGGACCTTAAAACTTCCATAATTGCCTCTTTCGACTTCGGGTCCAACTCCGAGCCGATGTGCACTTTCCTTTCTGGGAACTCTTTCAATAGAGTGAAAGAGTTCAGCTCCTCAATGGTAGAGTCCTCGGCTTTTTGCTTCCGAGGCTCTTGCACGCATGCCGGGATCTTTTCAATTTCATTTTGGAGGCTCGCCTCGCGCGACCCCGGTTGCGTTGGTTGCTATTTTTTGGGCCCGCTTGGGGCGACTCCACTCTTCAGTGCAACCGAGTAGCATTCCCTCGCTACTCGCTGCTCCCCCTTAATTGACCGAACCCCCCAAGGCGTTGGGAATTTGATCACTTGGTGTAAAGTGGAAGGAACAGCTTCCATGGAGTGGATCCATGGCCGCCCGAGGATTACATTATAGGCCAGATCCTCGGGCATCACTTGAAACAGTGTCTCTTTGGTGACACCCTCAGCGAATGTCTTCAGCGTGATTTCACCCAACGTCTTCTCTGTTGAGTTGTTAAAACCAGCCAACACTGTTGATTTGGGAACGATTTCCCCTTTTAGCCACATCTGCTTCACGGCCCCGTAGCTGATGATATTTACCGAACTACCGGGGTCAATCAAGACTCTCTTGATGTCAGCGTTGTTAATTCTTAGCATGATGACTAGAGCATCGTGATGGGGGAACATCATCCCATCAGAGTCATCCTCATCGAACACGATGTCCTTGCCCGAGCCTCCAACTCGGGTCCTCTTCTCCATGGTGATGGAGAGCTTAGCAAATTTTTTAGCTGCGGCGAAGTTCATGCCGTTTACTTCTGACCCCCCGGTGATGACGTTAACTACTCTCTCCGGGGGTGGAGCCCGAGGTGGTTGCCCATCACCTCGGTTCTTTGAAAAATTATCTTTCCCCTTGTCAGTGAGGAATTGAGCCAAGACTCCTTTTTTCAGTAGGTGAGCTACCTCGAGGCGCAAAGCTTTGCAGTCCTCGGTTCTGTGACCATAATCTGCATGAAACTCGCAATGCAGATTCTGATCCCTTTTGTCCGCCGGGGTTCTCATATCTTTGGGAATTCTTACCCCGGCTGTCCCCTTAACGACGTCGACCAGCTCCGAGGTCGATATGTTGAAATTATAATCTTGGATCCGGGGAAGATCCTTTCTTGGGACCGAAGCGGAGCTCGAGGGATTCCTTTGGTTCATATTGGTTTGAACCTTCCCTCCAAGCCTTTGGCTTATGTGAGATGTCGGGTATGAGTTACCGGGGTTGTTACCCAACCTTTGAGTAACATGTTGCCTCGGCGAAGTATAAGGTTCATACCTCCCTTTCGAATTATTTGGTGGTGCCTCGGCGCGATTTGAAATATCACCTCGGTTTTGGTAACCTCGGTTTTTGAACTCCGCCTCCTCCAATCTGATTTTGGAGTAAGCTCTTCTATGCAGGTCTTCCCACGTCAGGACCTGATACTGTTGCAACTCTTTTCGCAATTCAGCTGCAGCACTTGAATTGCGACCGTTGATACCTTTTTCGAAGGCCATGATAGCCAAGGTATCATCCATTCGAGGCAACTCCATACGTTCAGCATGAAATCGCTCGAGGAACTCTTTAAGTGGCTCACCGGGCCATTGTTTCACTTCACATATATCCTCCTTCCTCTGGAGGATCTTTTGCGCGCCGGTGTGAGCTTTGACAAAGGCGCTGGATAGTTCTTTGAACGAGGAGATTGACCCCGGTGGCAAGCATAAATACCACCGAAGGGCACCCTTTTCCAACGAACTACCAAACTTCTTTAAGAACATGGACTCAAGCTGTGTGGACGTCAAGTCGTTGCTCTTTACCATGGACATGTATTCCCTAACATGCTCCTTGGGATCAGTTGTCCCATCGTACTTTTTGAGGAATGTGAGTTTGAAACCCACAGGAGTTGGAGCTGGTGCTGCTTCGGGCTTATAGGGCTGCTCCCTATATTGCTCGATGTCGAGGTCATCTTCCTCCTTGCTTATCCCCGGTACGCGCTCGAGGCGTTTTTCGACGCGCGCCTCGATGCGAGCCTCGATTTCTCTACTCATTCTTTCAACGTCAACCGAGGACGTTGTTTCTGCCACGGAGGGAACCGTCCCGAAGTGTGGCATGGAAGATGGATTACTCCCCGAGCCTGCAGACGCGGCTCCATTGTGAGGTCCCCCTGTTGTCGCGCCCGGAGGAACGAAAGGCGGGGTGCCTCCACCAGGGGCCGAGGGCTGGGTGCCGTTTGGGGCGGCGCTGTTTCGCACTTCTAGCGAAGCGCGAAACTCGGCGTTGATACTAGCCTGCTCATCCTGCTTATTCTGGAGAGCTCTTAGTGTGGTGACAACATACATTTGAAATTCTTCGGTTGTCATTGGGGTAAAGGATTGTTGGTTCGTCGGAACGTCAACCCGATAAATGATGAGCACTTTTGAAAAGCCAAAGGCTTGTTAAGAATTTTGGAATGATTGATGTTAAGTATGATCGTTGTAAAAGTCGTAAGGCGAGTTATAGGCGCTGGCCCGCTGCGCACATAAGGTGCATTGTCGGATACCTAAAGTGTAAGCCTCCGGAGAATAAGAATCTGCCACTTAAGTTTTGGGTCGATTTTCAAGTATCGTGCCTCAAGACAAGCCTCGGGGCAGACCGTAGTAAAAACAATCCGGAGTGACTTTGGGAGGTGAAGATATCAAAATGTATAAGCCCTATAATTTGGAGTCTATGGGTGTACGCTTAGACATTGACGTTGACGAGACGGATTTTGGAGGCAAGTCCCAATATCCCAAATTAAAATAAAAATTGTTCATAAATCCTTAATCTGAAGCTTTCACTCAAAGCTTTAAAGTTTAATCCAAGATCTAATTTTAATTAATTCTTTATCTTATATGGTTGTAAAAAGTGAAATGAAAACTCCGCTCTTTTTCTATAAATTATGATGCCGAAAGAGAAGGCAAACGTGTTTGAGATGAAACAATTATAAAAAATTTCAACCTATTTTGTATTTTTTCTTTATTTGAATTTTCTAAAATTTATAGGTAATCTCACATCTTTTTTTTTTTTTTGTGATTTATATTATTTAAATGATTATTTCAATTATATCAATATATAAAATATTAAATAATAAAATTTCATAGAGCATAAGCTCGTTATCCAAAAGTTTTCGCAACTCAATCATAGATGATGTACTCCCTCCATTCCAAAATGGATGACACTATTTTCTTATTAGTTCGTTCCAAAAAAATGATTGGGAACATTTTTGAGTTGAAACTACTATTTTACTCTTAATGAAATGATTTATAGCCACATATTTATGTAGGGCTTATTTTGGACCACAAGTTTAAAAAGTCTTACTACATTTATTAAACTACGCTTCAAGTCAAACTAAGACAGTCGTTTTGGAACGAAGGGAGTAATAATCAAAGATTTGAGCTCAACATGTCTGAGAGCACAGGAGAACGTTCATGTCTCAAGATTTACACCTCGTCATGTATATGAAGTAAAACGGCTCACTTAAGCTCCCGTTTGTCCATAATGTTTGGACACTTTTTTTCAAATTATTTTTTGAAAATGGTGTTTGTTTATAAAATTTGACAATTTTGAACTGTTTTTTAAGATGAGATTTTCAAGTTTCAAAAAGTGGCTTGGACCAACTTTTGAAAATTTTGAAGTTTTCACCACAAAACTTTAATTTTTTTTTCAAGTAATATGCATGTTTAAAAACAACTTCAATTTTTAAAAATTATTTTTTATAACTTATCCACAAGTTTCAACCAAATCTATGTCTCACCATTTCGGTTAAAAGTGGGAATTATGCCCACAACCTAAAAAATAAAGACAGTAGTAGATTACGCAACATTTGGAAAATATCTTAATAAAAGATTATTGAATATCCTTTCCGACTCCATGAACATTGCAGAGCCAAGCAGAAGCAGTGGGAAATGCCTCAAACAATGATGATTTTCCTCAAACCATTCATTTCGGCTCCTTCTTCTTCTTCTTCACTTTGGAGGTGCGGTCTTCCCTCTTCCTTTCCTCAAACCATTCATTTCTTGTTATCTTATCTCTTGCGGGGGGTTCTTCATATTCTACAAAATTAACATCTTTTTTGAAATTTGAAATGGGTTCTTGCTAGGTGTAGAAAATACTCATATATGTCCTCGTATTTTTTTTCTTTGTGTTTCTTGTTTATAAGGTATATTCTATGACTTGTTTAGCCGAGGGTCTTTCCTCTCTAGCTCACTCGAGGTAGGAGTAAGGTCCGCATACACCCCACCATCCCCAGACCCTACTAGCGGGATTACACTGGGTATGTTGTTGTTGTTGTATGTCCTCTGGGACTTGTTTGCTGTTTAGAATTGGATTGGTAGAGTTATTGTTGAGAAATGTTAAATAGGCCAAAATCTTATCTTTGAAGATTTTATAAGTTTCAGTGATATAAACGTTTCATGCTTTTAGCTGTTCAGTGTTCACAGTGTGGTGTTTAACTAAGTTCCCTATCCAACCTCTGCCTGCCTGGAAATAGTAAAAAAAATTGGACTAAGGGGAATGCCAAAGTATATAGCTTTATTGAATCAGAATAGCTGTGTTAAGTGGTTCTTGAGTCTTCTACCTGATTTTAGCTTTTAGCTTTGCACTGTTAATGCAAAGAAGTACCACAAAAAGAGAAGAAAAAACATAACAAGTAAAAAATAAAGAACAAGAAGAAGAAATAACGAGATGTAAGATTATGCACCAGCGAAGGCAAAAAACACTAGGTGAATTCTTCCCATCTGTCTAAGCCTTGGTGGGCAGACATAATTGGTACCTGTGTTGGTGGGAGGTAGCAGGTACTCAGTGGAATAGTCGAGGTGGTGTGGACACCACGTCATTAAGAAAAAGAAGAAAGAAAACAATGCAGTTCTGCTACTTTTTTTTTTTTTTTTTTTTTTGATATGGTAAAGTTTATAAATGTATAACCAGCAACAAGAGTGTGCTTAGTAAGCAATTACAAGCTTCTGTTAACTACAACAGAGAGTATAAGGAATTGAAAAAGTCAAACATGGTCTCAACATCCTGAGAAACGTCTATATCGCCCATGTTATCCCAAAAAGAAAGCAAAATGATACATTTGAGCTTAAGACTAAGTATATTCTCCTTTTTGTCTTCAAAAATTCTAGCCTTTCTCTCCATATTGTCCACCAGATCGCTGCGGGGATAGCATTCCATAATTTCCTACAGATACCTGTAAGACCCCTATAATTCCATGCTTGTAGAAGATCTAGAACAGCTCGAGGCATAGTCCATTTGAGACCCAACATGCTGAAAATCATGTTCCATAAACCAGCAGTGATCCTACAATGCAAAAATAGGTGGTTTGCCGCCTCCTGATGTGCCTCACATAGAGGACACCTGCTGCATGTATTCAATCCTCTTCTTTGTAAATTACACTGAGTGAGGCAAGCATTTCTAACCACCAGCCAGGTAAAGCATTGAATCTTGGTAGGTGCACTGCTTCTCCATATTTGTTTCCAAGGCCAAGTAAATGTTCTGATGGAGGCGCCCAAGAAAAGCGTGTAGCATGACTTAACAGAGAAAATTCCATCTTTCTTTCCTCTCCAGCATAGGCTGTCTTGCTTATTCAGGTTAATAGACAAAGCTCCAATCTCTTGAAGCAGTAAACACACTCTATCCAACTCCCAATCGTTGCAGCTTCTTCGAAAACCAAAATTCCAGCCATGGTTGGAGTAATTATCAGCTACAAGAGCTGCCTGATTTGAAGCCAAGCTAAAGAGGACTGGAAATTTTTGTTTAAGAGGAGTGTGGCCCACCCAAGCGTCATGCCAAAAACTTAATTTTCTTCCGTCTCCCAACTTAAAGAAGGTGTTCTTGAGAAAGACCTCCCACTATAACCTAATTGTTTTCCATACCGAGAAGCCGTAGGGTTTGGAAGATGACTTTGCAATCCATTGATTAGCCATCCCATACTTAGCTTCAATGACTTTTCGCCAAAGAGCTTGTTCCTCCTTTGTGAATTTGCTACTTTGATATATGTATGACTTGTTACCATTTGCAACTATATTGAGTTTGAAGGTTTGCCTTTGGTGGTTCATTTTCAATTTCTTGGATTTTGTTTAATTTCATGTCGTGCTTAGTAAAACGGTCATTTTCTTGCAGTAAATCAGATAGTGGCGGGAATTCATTGGATGCAAATGTTAAAATATGCAAAAGAGCAGAAGTGGTGTGTCAAGGCATGTTGGCGCCGAGAAAGTTCATGCAAAAGCGGAAGAAAGTAGAGATTTTTAAGAGTCCTGAGGATGAAGCAGACCAGAAAAACTGGAGAAAAATGATGAATGAAATTGAAGAAACTGGTTCTGCTGTTCCCGTGCTGAGAAGCCAGAGGGCCAAGAATCAGGGTCTTCCCAAGGACCTTGTTCTTGGAAGCTTGGTTAGATTTAAGCAGCTTAAGAAGTGGAACATTGTTAGTGAGGTATGCAGTGTTCTCCCTGCATGTCACTTTTTCTCAGAAACAGTCTTTTTCCTTTTATATGGTGTAGATTCTGGGAGTTAGGTTCAAAATGGTGCTACTGAGTTGAGATTCTGATTTGTGTAGTGCAGGGGATTCAGAACTCTCTTTTCTTCTAAGAAGTTGGAGTTTCATCTTGTTTCACCAAATAGATTCGACATCTAAATTTGCCCAATTCTTATATTGCATCTCAAGGATATATGTGTTTTTATGGTCTGTTGATTTGTTTTTTCTGATCCTATTAAATGGGTTTAAAAATCAGATACTTAGAATTATTTTGTACGTCAGCTATCGTCCTTTTGGACGTACTTTAGACAATACTATCTACTCTTTGCATCATGATTCTTTTGGTCTAATCTGTTGTTTCCCTTCTAGATTCTTGAATGGCTTCAAACTCAGCATTGGTGGGATTTTAATGAAATGGATTTTCTGATGCTTATTACGGCTTATGGGAAGCAAGGGGACTTCAGTAAAGCTGAAATGGTTTTAGGCTACATGAATAAGAAGGGTTATCTCCCAAACGTGATATCTCACACAGCTCTGATGGAAGCATATGGAAAAGGAGGTCAGTACAGTAAGGCGGAAGCAATATTTCGGAGAATGCAAACTTCAGGCCCTGAACCTTCTGCTATTACATACCAAATCATTCTCAAAATCTTTGTTGAGGTAAAATTTAGGATACTATATCATGGAAGCAGATTGAATTAGGAGCTCAATTGTATAATGGTATATACGAAGGTGAATAATTATGGCTGAACACAATTATGAAACTTTCTGTGTACCACTGTAAACTGACATTTTATTGCCTTGAATTGAGCATGTAGTGTGACTGCGTTAGTAGGCCATTATAGTTTTGTATATTGTTTCGTTCATCTTTTAAGATAAATGATTTGGAGAAGTTGATTTTGAGTGTGAAGTTGCAACGTAAGAATTTGATCAGAGAGTTTTCTTTTAAACCTTGATGACTTGCTATGGTGGAAGAGCATATTTATCGTACAATGTCTGGTACGATCCTTTGCTTTGGAATGACTATATCATGAAAAAGATAGGTCCAGTATCTCACATTAATGGTTGCAAAAACTAGGTAAAGAAGTCGAATTGATGCGATTCCTGTAATTCGAAAATTACAATTTGCTTGATAATTGTTTAATAGGTCTTCCACTCCATAAATTCTTTGACCATTATGTATTAGAAGAAAAAAATTGATAAAATGGAAAAACAGTGAGATAATTGCCGACTGATCAGATGGTATGTGTTATATACAAAACATCTTGTTTGATGAGTATGCTGCCTGATAATGATTCTGACCTAATATCTGTGCATTTAGCTGATGCATGTATTTCTTTATGAATCTTTAGACAGTAAATGTTTTGAACCGGACATTGTTTTTATACCAAGTAGACTGATCCGAAGGAATGATGTATCAGTTCAAAGAGCCACTTCAAGATGCAAAGGCTGACTAGACCTTTTTTTTTTGGGTCTCTTGTGCTTCTTCAAATCCACAATTAATGATGTATAAAAGTGAGAATATTAATTAGAGAAGAAAGAAATAAAAGGTAGTACTTGTATTATGGAGCATCTTTGCAGAGTCTGTTGTTTACTTCATCTGAGATCCGCTTTTAAAAAATACTCCCTTTTCCTAGAAGTATCTTAAGATTTGGTTTTTCTAAATATGTTGCTTTTGTTTTCTTTGACTCTTGTTATTTGTTCTGTTACTAAAACTTGCTTTATCTGATTTCCTTTACCTAGTTACTAGAGTCATATGCAAATAGAATTGGTCCATAGGTGCGACAATATGATGATTGAAAATCATAGCGGATGAGGTAGACCTTGTACCATATACCATACATCACCTACTTTTATAGCAAACCAAATGCCTGAAATTGATTCAGTAAATGATTTTCCAGGTAAACATTTTTCAAAGATAACACCATCCATATAAAACAACTTAAAAACTTAATTTGTTTCTCCAATTATTTTAATTTACTTGTATTTTTCTTGATAGAACCCTTTTCCCTATAGTATAAAAGCTTCTTACTGTATTGGTATTTGTCTTGGCTATTTGAAGCTAGTTGGATATTTTTTTTAGACTGAATTTTAAGTTTAAACTTTAATAGTCTCAATATCAAAACCTTTTTTGTTTTTCTTAAACTGGTAATTCTGATTAATAAAGCACTTCAAAAGTGATGCAAAGTATGTACATAGTGATCAGAAATCCCTAAAAAATATTACAGCTTGTACCCCATCATATACCTGTAAAAATTCTAGTAAAGAACAAGAAGTTGAGAGCATATAATAGTCTAATGATGTTTCTTTGAGAACTATAGACTCTTATTCTGCTCTCGATCTACCAATTGTTGTAGTTTTAAAGCGTTTTGTATTTGAAGGAACCATGTCTGCAAATGTCAAAGGATTATTAACTGGTAATAAAAGCAGGCAATGATGTATAGAAAGCAGTAATTTTACATGCAGTGCTTATGTGGGATAAAAAATGTTTGAGACTAACTCAAGAATCCAAGGAAAGAGTTCGGTCCCCTAGACTATCTTTTAGTCATTCACATAAGTTCCTCTTATATCCCCGCGTAGATCGCTGTGCCTAGACTGGTGTCTGAAAATTTTAAACATCTATCTAACGAAGGGACTAATTGCAGGGCGACAAATTTAATGAAGCTCAAGAAGTTTTTGAAGCCCTTATGGATATGGAGGCACCACCTCTGAAACCTGATCAAAAAATGTTCCACATGATGATCTATATGTACAAGAAAGCAGGAAAGTATGAGAAAGCACGCCATCTATTTTCTTTGATGGCCGAGCGAGGAGTTCCACAAAATACAGTTACTTACAACAGTTTGATGTCGTTTGAGACCAACTACAAGGAGGTTGCAAACATTTATGATCAGGTAACTTGAAAATTATTTATTAGGCTCCAATTTGTTCTTTAAATCATAATTTGGTGTGCTAGAACAACTCCTTAAGTGCTTGTTATATCTAGTCCAATTGAAATAAATCTTTACGCTATCATAGGTTTCTTTCCCTTAGCGTTGAAAACTATTTCTCTGTATTAATCCTGATGCAATAGTATTACTTTCCATTTTAAATTTGAGCTAGTAGTGGTCTTTCGATATCCTTTTATTCTTGCTAATCTCTTTATGGGTTTTTGACACCTTCTTTCGACTGTGTCACAAATAGTTCGCTGTAATTTATTTGATCCAAGAAATTATTGAAAATGAAGTTAATCTGCAGGGACTAGAGCCTTTTAGAAACATAGTTTTGACCAGAAAGGTACCCTATTATAAACATAGTTAATTGACGATTCCTGTGTTTCTGGATTTGAGATCTTTATTTGCAAGAGTTGTAGCATTAGATTTGTCTGCTTTAGTTATAGTTTCACGCTTTTTCCTTGAAAGTAACAGGTGCTCAGAATGACTTCATAAATTTGCACATCGGTTAAATTTTGTAGACTCATGCAGTTGTACATTTGGTTAATCACTTGTGTGCTTTTAACTTTGTATTTGACGTCATATTTGTAATGACATGATCAGCATTTTGAAACAAATCCTAATTTTAGATGCAAAGGGCTCGTCTTCGACCTGATGTTGTTAGCTACGCCCTGCTCATTAGTGCCTATGGAAAGGCTAGAAGAGAAGAGGAGGCACTAGCTGTTTTTGAGGAAATGCTTGATGCTGGTGTCAGGTACTGAGTTCCTAATTCCACTGGTTATCCGAGCATTTAACATTGTTTTCATTTCCTGCAGCTTCCTTCTCTCTCTTGTTTTCTCTCAATTTTGTTGGGCGACGGAAGACAGTGGTGCAACTTGGACCTTCACTTTATTTTGATCTTTCAATCATCTAGAACTAATTGAGCGTTATCAGTTACTTTCAAATGGGCCATTTCATCAACAAGCAGAAGCATGTTTAACATGTCCTTACATTTGCCTTGTCATGATGTTTGGAAATAAACCAAATTGATTATTGTTGAACATTGAAAGATGAGACACATTTTATCTCCAGAGTGGGAGATCCATGTTTCAGAAAAAAGACAACAAATTAATTTTCTCATTAGCATTTGTGCGCGACTGAAACATAATCATCTAGGTTAGGATTTCTTGTTTCAATGGAATTGGCATTTATTCTCTTCAAAGAGATTGCCTGATGCTAGTTTCCACTAGAAACCATCAAAATCTGGTAGAAGAGATGTGCTTCAGCCAGGGTTTTACTGAGTTAGCAAGAGTAGCTTAAGTTCGGAGATGTATATGTTCTGTCTCCGTGCCAGATGAGTGATGACATTGCTGATGCTTTGAAGCTAGTTACTCATTCTCTTATCCCTAATTACAAGGATTACATGAATACACCTATTTTTTCAGGCCAACGCAGAAAGTTTACAACATCTTGTTAGATGCATTTGCAATTTCAGGAATGGTGGATCAAGCCCGGATTGTCTTCAAAAGCATGCGAAGAGACAGGTGACCTTTTGTTTGTGTTTCCGTGAAGACTTCTTTTTACAATTATTTTTATTAACTCAGAACTTTTATCCACTGTTTGTCAGCACCAGAAGATCTCACTTGATTTACCTATCCTTTTCTCCACTTACTTTATGGTCCAACAATACTCACCCCTCGTTGAACCGTACTCTCGTTCCTCCGTAGCCACAAAATACTAGGATGCTTAGGCATAAACAAGGCTTCTGATGAATCTTGCATCCACATTGAAAATTCCTCATGCTCCCGCTGTTTTCTAAAACAACTCAGAGATGTTTTCTAAGCACGTTATTAAAATAACTCATACATTTCTAGCACACTTGTGAGGACAAGCAGATTTGCAGCTTGAGGGGCCCTCATGTAAAGTGAAGTTCTTGCTAAAAGCTAACAGTGTCCGGGATTGATTTGGTTTGTTTATTGTTCGGCCATGAAATCTGTGTACGACGTAGATTTTTACCTTTTGCTCTAAAAATGTGTCTGGTTCAATGGTAATTGGCCATAAATGTGGAGGATAATATAAGTTATCCTCCGTCCATCCCAGATCCTGAAGTTGACCCGACTCTCTGCACCTTCACCCATTACCTAAAAAAAAGTTACAAACATGGTGGAATAAATTTCCTACTCAATTACTTGGGAAATGACTTGATATTCCGTCTTTCCCTGCAGATGTAGTCCTGACCTTTGCTCATACACAACAATGCTATCAGCTTATATTAATGAACCAGATATGGAGGGTGCTGAGAAATTTTTTAGAAGAATAAAGCAAGATGGCCTGGAACCCAATGTTGTCACATATGGCACACTGATTAAGGGATATGCAAAACTAAATGACCTTGAAAAGATGATGGAGAAATATGAAGAAATGCGGGTTCATGGTATCAAAGCTAACCAAACTATTTTCACTACAATCATGGATGCGTATGGTAGGAACAAGGATTTTGGAAGTGCCGTTGCTTGGTACAATGAGATGGGATCTTGCGGGGTGTCTCCTGATCAAAA
The DNA here is from genome assembly GCA_029990575.1 of Petunia axillaris subsp. axillaris. NCBI lineage: Eukaryota > Viridiplantae > Streptophyta > Magnoliopsida > Solanales > Solanaceae > Petunia > Petunia axillaris. Next base: position 46,747,891 of record JARKNS010000002.1, on the reverse strand, counting down.
AGCAAAGAACATTCTTATGTCTTTGGCAAAAACTGCAGAAGAACATATGGAAGCTAAGCAGCTCACAGGTTGTGCGGATGAGCTGATAGTTGACAGAATTCCTAAATACATCAACAATAATGATGAAGACGAGTATGATGATCATGATAACGATGATAACAAAGACGGTAGTAGTGATGATGAAGACTATGATGATGACAATAATGCAAAAAGGAGCATTTTGTTAGGAGAAAAACTGGATGAACTAATAATGAGGTAGCGCATCTCTCGACTTAAGAAAGTAATGCAAAATAAACCTATAAATTTTGTAAATCTTGGTATTCATCCTAGTTTTTACTATTCTTCCCCTCTTTTTTGTATCTTAAAGCAAAGATGAGACTCCACGAAAATGAACTTTAACTTTGGAAAGCAAGATTTAGCTGAAGGTTATCGATGTCACTGCTGTGGGCTCATGTTCTTGATATCATGCATCTGTTTGCTAGTGTTCTTGCCTATGATTCACATTTATCTAGTCTATAGAACTCTCTCAATTTTGTCTTTCGCTCTTTCATGGCAGATAATACTTAATCCTTATATACCATTTACAATGAAAGTTGTGAAGATTCAAAACCATTACTTCAAAAACGACGAGAGATTCGAACACAGCAAAGATGCAATCCTCATTCACAAAAACTATCAATTTATTTACTTTGTGCTGCACCGTTTCTGCTTGGTAATGTTGGATTTGAACCGAAACTTTACTTTATATTAATTGGTTGTCGTTTTGTTTACTCCTTTAAACAAAATAGAGAAAGGGAAAGAGCAAGTATTCGTTGGTGAAGAATGATTTTGATGATACTGATCTTGGTCATGCCCAAGTTATCCTATCCAAAACCAACGACCCAAGTTGACATGGGCGACGCCCAACATTGTCGTATGGAAATCAAGCTTAGTATTTTTGACTCTCTATTGGACTAAGAAAAATTAGTACACTCAAGTTTACTCAATACTGCATGTGAATCATCATTTTCTCTATAAGTCTTGTTATATTATATATAATCATGGAATATTAATTTGAAATTTCATAAATAATGTGTCAAGTTGGGTGTCATTGTTTAGCACATGTTACCTATGTAAACTTTGGGCATGGTTGGACTTTGACAAACTTGTAGATCCAATTTATGTTGACCCGACCAATTTCAGGTCACTCCTAATTTTAACCTATAAACTTCACTAATTCCTCATTTTCCATAATCTGCCTGATTGTCACAAAGAAGCACGAGATGATCCTCAAACGTAAAAGGTATCTTGAGTGCTCTGCTGGGTACAAGCTAATTAATCTAAGTGAGTCTGCAGACGATATTATGGAGTAACCATCCTTCCAACTTTAGTCAGTTCTGGAGTTAGGAGTGAAGTTATACTGTATAACATTTACAGCTGAGCAACAAGTGGACAATACCCCTTGTTTCGTTGGAGTCATCATGCACTTCATTTCCCCGTCAGTTGTGGTTATATAGCCAGTACAATAGCTGTAATTGTGAGTTATGATTTTATTCATTTTTATTTAGAGATATCAATAAGAAATTTGAGAAGACAGACTAATAAATCGCCTTATAACAGTTAAAACGTTTCGCCTAGCACGTCTTACTTTTAAACGCGTAATGCAGCCGTGGTATCTAATTGCTTTAAGAGTTGTTCCTTATAAATAATAGGCAAAATCGCTAAGTACCCCCTTGAACTTGTCTGGTTTTCATAGTTGAACACTTAAACTTTGCGGGGGTCCTATGACCCCCTCGAACTATTACGGTGTATAATAAATACACACTGCTCAGCCCACGTGGCCACTGTTGGTAGTCCAAAAGCTGTGCGTGACCCTCACTTCCCATTTAACAATTAACAAAAAGTCAAAAAATAAAAAAGAAAATCGAAAAGGGTGAATTAAATTTTACAAAGGGTAAAATAAAATTACAGAACACAAATTTTCAGTTCTTTCCTTTCTTTCACAGTAAAAAGACGCGACCCTACAATTTCTCTTCAATGAACCGTCAATTTTCTCTTCGCTAAGTTGATCGAAGGCAACAAAGGCGATTACAGGTAACCCTAACTAATTAATTTCGTGATTTATTTTGTATACACTAGGGTTTTACTGTTTAATGTAGTTTACATGCAGAGAATTTGGGTTTTAGTGCTAAATTAGGACTTATGTTAAATATTCCTTTTTGCATGTGATTCCAGGTTTCAAATGGCATTTACTTATGTTACTTTGCGTTTCTTTCATTCTGGGACTATTCAATTTGGTCCCCCCCCGACATATGTTGGTGGAATTATCACAGATTGTCTAGATAGGGATATTGATACCCTGTCTTATTTTGAACTGAAAGATTACATAAAGGAATTTGGGTACACTAGTGACTCTGTAGTTTATGTTAAGTCCCCCTTCACTGGTGCTTTAATTGAAATTAAAAGTGATGTGGAGATTATGGTAATTGTAGATGAGTTGGAAAATGGGGACACAGTAGAAATATTTGTGCAACACCCAATAAGTGTGCCTGTCCCCAACTTATTATTAGAATATAGGGACTCACATGCTGATGTTGAGGAAAATGAGACAGGAGTGAATGGTGGGACCTGTGAGGGGGTGACTGGTGGGGATTTAAATACTGAGGGGGTGACTGGTGGGGATTTAAATACTGAGGGGGTGACTGGTGGGGATTTAAATACTGAGGGGGTGACTGGTGACATAGTATCATCTGATAGTGATTTAGAGGTCTTACCCTCTGATGTTAGCACTGAAGACAGCTCTGATTCTGCTCATGAAGAGCTGTTTGAGGAAGGTGAAGGGGACTATGGGTCAGATGTACATGAGGAATATAGGCAGTTTAGAGAAGAGAGGAGGCTAGTCCAAATAAGTAAAAAGAGGGATTCAGAAGCTGTTCCTGATGAAGAAGTACCTCTTGAAGAGGTAGGTCCTGATCCTGGGTATGATGAGAATGGAAATAGGATTAGGAGAAAGAAGAAAAAAAAGAGTAAAAGGAGAGAAAAAACAGTAGATGATAATGAAGTACCAGCTGAAGATGTAGGACCTGATCCAGGTTATGATGAGTTTGGTAACAGGGTGTATAAGAGGAGTAAAAGAAGAGCAAGAGCTGTTGATCCTAATGAAGTACCTCTTGAAGAGGTAGGTCCAGACATTGGCTTTGATGAAACTGCTGAAGGGGGTGACTTAACTGGTAAGCTTGGAGGTGATGAGCCTTACTATGCAAGTTCTGAAGCAGGCAGCTTTGAGACTGATGATGAAGATCCTGATGAACCTACAAGGTCTCATAGAAGAAAGAAGAGTAATAGAGTTTACTTTGACCCAAGTGCTAAAGTTATTATGTGGCAGCTAGGGATGGTGTTTGAGAGTGTAGTTCAATTTAGGGAAGCAGTGACTGAATACTCAATTCAAAGGGGTATTCAAGTTGTAAAGTTTGTTAATGAACCTGGTAGAGTTAGGGTGAACTGTAACACAAAGGGCTGCCCTTGGCTCTTGTATGCTAGCATTGATACCCCAACCCAAGACTTTGTGATAAAAACCTACAACCCTAGGCACAAGTGTGTGAAAACTACTAAAAACTACCTCTGCAACTCCAAATATTTGGCAAAACATTACAAGGACAGAATCATTGGGCTACAAAGTATGAAGATTCATGAATTTCAGAAGCTGATAAGGAAGGAATTGGGATTCCATGTTGGGAAAACCACCTGTAGAAGGGCTAGGGCCAGAATGTTAAAGGAAGTGATGGGTGATCACATTGAAGAGTTTAGGAGAATTTATGACTACAAGGATGAGATACTAAGAACAAATCCTGGCAGCACTTGTGTGATTAAGGTAGGAGATCCTCTAGACAATGGGCAACTAGTGTTTCAAGGTTTTTATGTGTGCTTTGATGCCATGAAGAAGGCATTCTTAGAGGGGTGTAGAAAGTGCATAGGTCTGGATGGGTGTTTTTTGAAGGGAGTCTGCAAAGGGCAAATACTAGTGGCAGTTTGTAAAGATGGCAATAATCAAATGCTACCCATTGCATGGGCAGTAGTGGAGTATGAGAACAAGAGGACCTGGTCATGGTTCTTGCAAATATTACAACATGATCTTCAGCTGGAGGATGGAACAAATATCACTTTGATAAGTGACATGCAAAAGGTAATCTCTCTGCCTATTTACTATTTAATTGTCTATGTTTAACATATGTTCTAACTATTATGTTATTAATGATAGGGACTGGACTTGGCAGTCAAACAGTACTTGCCAGAAGCAGAACACAGGTGGTGTGCCAGGCATATACTGGCAAATTGGTCAAAAAGATGGAGGGGACAAGAAAGAAGAAATGCATTTTGGAGGTGTGCAAGATCAACATTTGAAGCTGAAGCAAAGGTACATATGTCTGATCTTAGTAGTGTAGGTTTTTACATTTGAATAGGTTCTTACAACTTGTTTGAACATGAAGGTACATATGGCTGCTCTTAGAAAGTTAGGGGATCATAGGATTACTGAAGATCTTTTGTACTATAACAAGGAAAAGTGGTGCAAGGTTTATTTCTCAACTGTGAATAAATCTGATATGGTGGACAATAATATGGCTGAAAGCTTTAATGCCTGGATCTTGAGTGCTAGACAGAATACAATAATAACCATGCTAGAGGAAATTAGAGTCAAAGTGATGAAGAGGATTGGGCAACTAAGGGAATTCTCAACCAAATGGCCAACTGCAATAACTCCTATGGCATACAACTGTTTAGAGAAAAACATTGATAGGTCAATGAAGTGCTACATTGATTTTAATGGAGATGCAGGGTATGAAATTGTAGAGGAGACCAAGATAGGTAAATTTGTGCACAATGTAGACATGAGGAATCTGACATGTAGTTGTAGATCTTGGGAGCTCAAAGGCATACCTTGTGCTCATGCTTGCTGTGCAATGCATCATAGAAAGGTGAACCCAATGGACTATGTATCTCATTGGTACAGTAGGGAAACCTATCTTAGGACCTATTCTCACTTTATTCAACCAATGAGAAACATGAAGATGTGGCCGGAGTCTAACAATCCAGTTGTTGCACCACCAGAAGTTAAGAGAATGCCAGGGAGACCTAAAAAGCTGAGAAGGAAGGAGGCCACTGAAACTAAGAAATCTGGAAAATTGTCCAGGTGTGGGGTAGTCATGACATGCAGTAGCTGCAAGGAAAAGGGACACAATAAAAGAGGTTGTCCTAAGGCACCAACAGGACCATCTACATCAAGAGCTGCAAGGCCACCATCTACTTCAAGAAAAGTTCCAAGACCAACTTCAAGTGCTGTAGCTTCTGGTTCAACACCTTCTACAAGTGCAGCTCCTACTTCTAGTACTGCAGCAACTACAGGGCCACCATCTGCTTCAAGACAAGTTCCAAGAGCAAATTCAAGTGCTCCATCTTCAGGACCTAGTTCAAGTGCAGCAACTAGAGGGCTTGGAAGAGCAAGGACAAGGCCAGCTACTGGACATTACAAAAGGCCAAGAGTTGTTGGGGTTGGTGTTTTTCAAGCTGATAATGGTTTTACTGCTATAAATGTAAGTGCTCCATACATTCTTTTGTGATTTCTCACTCTATGACTTCCTATTAATATGTTATGTTTACTATGCAGCCTGGACTAAGTGGAAGTAGGGTGCTCAACCATGGCTCAAAAACTGTGATAAGATCTGCTGAAGTCACAGGAAATATTGGTTTCCAGCCTTCAAAAGGACTGAAATGGCAAGGAAAACAAGCAATATCCTCCAGCAAACTACAACAGATGACAGGGGAAAGAAGAGTCCAAGCCAGGATGAATACTACTCAAGCTACTGCTGGAAATAATCCAAGCCAAGGAAGCACAACTTCAATACCACAACAGCCATGGAAATTGTAGACTCCTTATAGTTGTTGTCTAGTTTAGGCCTCTAGTTTATGCATTACTAGAACAAGTATAAATCCTTTTTGGTTTGTTGTCTATTCTAGTTTCTGGCTGTTGTTTTGGTTTGTTGCCACAGTTAAATTTTATTTTGTCAACACCTTTTGAACCTTTCATTTCATCTATGAAATATGGCAACAATTATGGTATCATTGTTGCGTCTTTAAATCTGAAATTGACATATAGTTGAATGGAAAAGGCAACTACACACAAGAAACAACACCAACTACCATTAATTCATAAAAGACAAAGACATTACACAATACATACATAATGCCATTTGCAATATTAATGTCCATCCAACATACTCTTAATAGGCTCATTCCTTTTCTTGTCCAAGCATATGCCAATACAAACTACAAGAACAATGACAACCCAAGCTATGACAATGGTAGAACATATATTCCTTTTCTTCACATGCGGCTTCACCTTCTCAATAGGTTCATTCTTTTTCTTCACATACGACTTCATTTCAATAGGCTCTTCAATGTCCATGTATACGTTTTCCTCATCATGTAGGAAAACAATGCCTTCTTCCAACTCTTTCAATTTATCCACTAATCTTGGAAGCACGAACTTGGACCGCTTATCAATTTCACCATCCCGCCATCTAAAGAACTTGCACGACATATCCTAACAAAATGTAAATCAAACCAATAAATCAAGAAACAAGATTTTAAGTATCTAATCACCAAAAATTAAGGTCTATTACGTTACACTTACACCATAGTAAGGACATGACCAATAACGTCTTCCAGGATTATTCTTGGACCAAGATGTTTGTAATGGGAGTAAGCGTCCATGGTTACACCTTACCTTCAAATGTGCCATGTGGTCATCTTCATCCTCACAAATACTCTTTAGCAAAGCTTTGGACATTTCGATAACTAACAGAAAATAAGGTAGAGGGCAGGTTTAGTTTGGTCAAGAAAACTAACAATGGTGAAGGTGTTAATTTAAGGAAGAAGGGGATTTTTAGTTTGGGGAAGAAGGGTTTATTAATTTTTGAACAAAATTGGGATTTTCGTGTGGAGTATGTAAAGATTAACGGTAAAATATACCTTATCACGCGCTTTTTTTACGTGGACTACCAACAGTGGCCACGTGGGCTGAGCAGTGTGTATTTATTATACACCGTAATAGTTCGAGGGGGTCATAGGACCCCCGCAAAGTTTAAGTGTTCAACTATGAAAACCAGACAAGTTCAAGGGGGTACTTAGCGATTTTGCCTAAATAATAAATAATAACCAGTAAGCACCTACCTGGGAAAAAACTACTCAACACAATATATTTAAACTAAATCAATAAATGCATTTAGTTTTTATACGAATTCATAATTTAACCATAGTTAAATTTTAAGTATTTTTAATTTATATTAACTATTAAAATTAATTGCAGTGGTCCGGTGTAAACAATATCATTCCTGCAATTGAGAGATCGCAAAATTATTTTGTTTATCTCAAGTTTGTAATCCGAAGAGTACCGGAAGAATTTAAGAAATTAACCGAGGCTCATAATATCTTTCTTGTTTGAATAGATAATTCATTAACATTTTTGTAGTCCATGAGGGGTTGTTTTGCCCAGGCGCCTGTTTTCCACTTGCCATTGCAACCGTAGCCACTCATCTAGTTGAGGCCAACTTCAGATTTAGTTTCAAGTTGAACAAAGCTTCAGTCCTTCAGGTCCTGGACACTGAAGTAGAACCAACACAGACCAGTAGTTTCGACTTAAACCCAACAGTTCATCAAAAACTTAACAGAATAGTTGCAATTAGGGCGGTCCATTTTTCGGTTTAAACCAATAAACCGAACCGATAAAAAGTTAATGGTTTATAAATATTGGATTATCGGTTATTTAACGGTTTGCAAAATTTTTTTATTGGGTTATCGGTTCGGTTGTCGGTTTTGTACAGTTTCTTATTGGTTAAACCGATAGTCCAATAAGATTTTCAAATTTACTATGTTGAGTTTATGTGCATAAAAGTAGTATACTTAATTACTATTAGTTGGAACTTGGAAACCTCAAACCCTCGTCTTCTTTTACTTATGTAGCTTTCAAGTCGCCCCATCCATTTCAACCACTGATTTACTATTTCACTCCTTGCCTCCTCTATTAGTTTATAGAATAATTAAGTATATTTAAATATGTTGTTGGTTGCTTTTTTTGAATATGGCGAATGCTATAAGAGGCATTTGAATTCGCTGTGAAAATAAAGCCGATTTTGTATTGGATGTAATCGTTTAAGAGGTTTTTTTAACACTTGTTAGGCCTAAGTTTTTTAATGGTTAAACCGAAAACCGAACCGATAAGAACCTAAAACCGATAACCCAAAAACCGATAACCGATAGCTTATTGGTTCGGTTATTGGTTTAGCACTTTTAAAAATCAAAAACCGATAGTCCAAACCGATAAGGTGCAAAACCGAACCGATAAACACCCCTAGTTGCAATGTAAACCCCAGCGTTACCAAAGTCAAATTTAAAAACTTTTTATGTTCTCAAAATAGCAGGGGCAGCAAAAGTTTTTTACTCACATTCTTATACTTCGGACGCTCCCTTGGTTAAAGAAGACGACCACTGAAAGACACCTAGGAGTAGCATGTGATGAACATATCGTGAAAGAAGCACACTGGATGGGCGTGCTTCAACCATGTCTCCAGGACACAGTAAACATAAATATCCATGAACACGAGGTGCAAGATACCAGACCGAGAAACCAATGCAACCAGTTTCCTATGTACTAGATGCTACTCCATAGCTAGGAGCCGGAGGGCATAACTACTGTGGTAGACCCCTCAGCTTAGAAAGGATTATAAAGGAACTGCCTCCTTGAAAGGGAAATTTGCCAAAATTGCTAAAGGTGCCAGGAATTTGTGAACCACTGGGGTTCAGAGTTCAAACTAAAACCACCATGAGACTCAACCAACCTCATTAACCCTCCCGAGTACAGGTATAGAACGGCATTTAATCTGAAAAAGGATATCAAAAACTACTATTTATGCAGAGCAAAGAAGATGCATACAACAAAGTCTAACCGTTGCTCCAGCTAATATCACCATTTCTGCAGTTGGTCTTTGGAAGGTAGTAGGCTTATCAATGAAAATATTATAATTTACAGTGTACTTATCTGGGATACAAGCTTTGAATGAGACTTGACCTTTGGTTTTTAGGTAGAAAGATACATGACATTCTGACAGAACAGGGTACAAAAAAAATTGCAGACATTAACCAAGGGCAACATCAACTATATGGTACAATTACCTTAGGCAGGTCCCTAATGGTCATTAGTAGTCGAGTGACCCCAAAGGTATCCCATTCATAGTATTTCGGGAGTCCTTCTGGTTCATATAATCATCACATCCGTTGCCATTGCTAGGAAGCCTCTGCGTTTGGACAGTGTTTGGAAGATCAAGGCCCTCCTTCCCCATCTGTTGCACTTCAAGTGGAGAAAGTATCTTGATGTACCATACATTATTCACAAACTCCCTGAAGCAAGATAGATGATATACAGTAAAATAAAATGATGCTTGTAGTAAAATTCAACATGTAATCGCACATATTACTCGATGTGGTAGATACCAAAAAAAAAATAAAAAAATACAGCAGACTTCAGCAGGTGTATATTCTCGGTTAAAGCATAGATAAGTGAAATAAATAGTGCACCAGACAGAATGTCATCAATTTGCCCCAAATGCAGGTAAATATTTTGAAGAAAACCAAATGCAAATGCAGGTAAATTAAGAATAGTAAAATCTCATAGTGCTCATAGACCAAAAACTACTCTAATGAAGTACTGTAATGCAAATTTTAGAATGTCCAACAGGATCCATGAAAGGGCAAAAAAACTGAAGCACAGCAAAAAAGTAGCTAACAGCACAAAATTATTTGAGAAGTCAACAAGAAATAAGGAATTCCAAAATCAAGCGAAGTGGACAGAAGCATTTAAATAGCAGCCCAAACTAGTTTGGGACAGAGCTGTAATTTCCACTGCTGTACCACAAATAATTCAGTTGACCAGCCTAATTTTTTGGTCGCAACTGTGATGTCCGGACCAACTTGTAAACACCTCGACTAATTCATTGATTACCCACTATCCCATACCAGCACAAATATTGGCAAGCTCTGCTTTAATGGTAAGAAATCGTTTTAACTTTTTCGCCTCTGCTGGCATTTGAGCCCTGATTTCCCAGTCCTATCCAACTTTATCGACTACTAGGCCACACTCTTGGTTGCACCAGCCTGAAAAGGTAATCATCCAAAATCCCCCCCCCCCCCCCCCCCAACCCCAAGAAAAAAGATACTCACACTTTGGTTGGGGGAGGGGTGGGTGGTGGAAGAGAAAAAGGTTGTAGTAGCAAGCCTGCAAAAGAAAATAAGTGATTAGAGTCTTACTGCCACGGATCGTCGCCGAGGAGGAGGACATCATTCTCTCGGTCAACAAATACAAGCTGCCAGCCTGATCTCTCAGGGTCCTCCAACAAGCCTTCTAGCCCAAACATGCGAGCAAGCTCGCTCCGAAGTTCGTGATAGCTGCTAAATTTGGAGATATCAAGTGACCGTCCAAAGGACCCTGATTTGTGAACCTGAATAAATTAAACAGGGTGTTAGCCCATGCAATTCAGAGAACAAAAGGTCGCATATCAGACAGCTCATAAGCTCACCTTCACAAAGGTTCTATTAGTTGGGTTTTCTTGGTCCCCATTTTCGGAGGACTGCAAGAAACCTGATTCATCTACACAACTTGAAGTTGTCATGTCTGAGTTTAAGGGATACTCATTACCCAAATTACTTGTGAAGGTAGAGGTAGCATAAGGTATAGATAAAGATGCATTATCGCCAGTACTACCCTTCATGTTGGACATATCTGTCTGAAGTATGTTGTTCAAGGAGTCGCTATTAAATCCATACAGTGCATTGCTTTGGCTATCTGGTACTCCTCTATAATCAGAAAATTCTCGGCCAGGAAAAGGCGGCAACAAAGAGGAAAGATCAGAGACCTTAGTATTATGCGCTATCACATCCTCAGCCTGTGGCACAGCAAATGGAGTAACCCGAGAAGGGACTTGAGATTCTAGAGCAATTCGCTTTGATGAAGAAGAAGAAGACACTTGAGGGTGAGTTTCATGCATGCTCAGGACTGCAGATGCTCCATCACGGGAAAATGAACTCAACAGACTTTGCATAGTAGAATTAGCAGAGGCGTTACCATGGTTACCAAGTATATCAGAAAATGTTTGTTGGGAACCAGATGAACCTAAGACTTGCAAATGAGAAAGCTGGGGCTGCGTAGCTGGAGCCATCTGAGAGAGATTGGAGAAGGCTTTGGTTTGCTGTTGATGTTGAAACTGCGAGTTCACTTGATGGTGCTGCTGAAGTTGTGGCTGCAGCAGTTGCTGTTGGTCATTATAAGATTGGCGCCGCTGCAATTGTTGCTGAAGCATCTGGGCCTGAGATATTAACTGGTTTTCCGAGAAGCCTTGGAGCAGATTTTGCTGTGACTGCAACATCTGACTCTGGCTCAAAGACGCTGAACTGCTAGGAATACTTTGGAACTGCATAAGGGATTGATTTGCAAGTTTCGACGGATCTAGTGCTGCCATTGTTTGCAGAATGTCAGGTTGCAAACCTAACATAGAAGCATCCATTCTTGGCTGCATAAATGGAGCAACACCGAATCCCTGGAAATTAAGTGACTGAATCCCCTGATCTCCCATGTCACCACGCAGCCATGAGAGTGGAGAATTCATAGTCATATCACCATTAGGGAAACCTAAGTGAAGTAGAGAAACACACTGAATTTAGAACTCAAAATCAAATATCATGTTTCCCCAAGGCAACAATAGCAAGAACAAACCATACCAGGTAGAGAAGGTAGTCCAGATGGCCAAGGCCGCTTTAGCCTAAGGGAAAAAGGAGACGGGTACATAGGAAAAGTTGTCAGAGGTTCAATTTCCCACAGCGAAACTCTGGGCTGCCTCTCCCCTGCAGTTGATTCATCCCACCCAACCTGCAACAGGACCAGTTACAATAAATTATACACCGAAGGCGCCAGCAGGCAGAAGAGACATTATAAAACAAGGCAAAATTTCAAAGATCTCCCTCCAAGTTGGTCTTTGTAGGATTAACCTCCTCAGTGGTTTGAGGTATTACATTTACCTCCCTTATTTTGAATTTCTTGCAAGGAGACAAGTTTAAATAATAAAGTTTTGATTTTCCAAAACAGCCCCCCTTTATGAATTATTTCTGGATGTTAGATTTGAAACCCAAATCTCCTCCCAAAGTAATGTTATCGTGCTGCATTAATTTGGATAGAAGTCCAAAGTTATTCTTATTTCTATGTAGCATGGAAAAAAACAAAATTGTGAGAAAAGAAAAGGAAGAAAAAAGCTTGAATGTTGTGGAGAGAAAAAGAAGCTTGACATTCGTGGAGACCAATATCATACCAAGAAAAAAAGGAGACAAAGTAATTCACTTAACTTAAATCTGATTTTCTTTTCCGCGCACGACTTTACCTATTATCAAGAATCTAATTTTGTTTCTACTTACCAAGATCTCTCCTTTTTTTTTCTTGATCGTTAACAAGATCTCTTATTTTTATAAGTAGCTTTAGTTGATCTATTACTTTATAGCATGTATAATTGACCACCTGTTACAAACTAACCTTCACAGACCGCCAATGTGAATTTGGCCAACGAACAGAGTCTAAATCACTGATGCCAGTAATTGTGCCCATGTACCTGAATCCAAAGATATTTACATGATTAAAGAGTGCAGCTGGCTGAGCAAGACAGAGAATCAATTGAGCAAAAACACTGAGGGTCAAGATTGATATTCCACACTGGCAGCAATGAAAAATTTGAGATACGAATTATTTTCACAAAATTTGGTAAACGATTGGTTCCCAAGTCAAAGAGTTCAGTCATCGAACATAATAGCCAGTATGTCTCCGCAATTCAAATGTCTCCCTTCATAATGAACTCAAAATCAGAGTGCTTAATTGGGGAACGTTTTCCTTCAGAACTCCAAATAAGTGCACTTATGACTGGAGAATTATACATTTCTGTAAGTATCTGGTGGCCTTATTAAAAAAGTGGCAGTATATTAAACTTTTCCACTTCAGGGATACTTTCTTTTTACAAAGAAATGCCAGGAAATATAACTGAGTTAGGCATATGTTTAGGGGTAGCCCCTATATGTTCCTTTCACCTATTCCTTCTACATATTAAGATGATCAATCAAGACTGAACTCATTAACAAACAACAACATTTGGAAGTTCCACTAGTCTTCATGGACATTGATATATTCAATTCCCATTATAAGAGATGAGATTATAACGACCTTTTTTTCTATAACTAGAAGTATTCTTTCAAATCCATATCCAAGCAGATCCATTGTTTTTCAGAAAACAAAACAGAAAAAGAAAAGAACATTGTTATTTAATCCAAACGCCACCTAATCAATGCAGTCTAGGTCTTACATGTCAACATATGAACATTGAAGTAATTGGATATTCTTGGTTTGAAGGAGAGGTAGCAGTAGCTCAAATATATTTTAATCTTCTAACTTTCTTTTCTCTTCCTACTAGAACTTCCCCTGCCTCTAATCAAAGCTTCTCAACTACAATATGGAGTGACTTCAAATCCAAGCTCTAGCAAAATATTTTTTAACAGCCCGCATCAGCAAAGTCAGCCCCTTTTCACATAGATGTCCTTCTACTTATCAAGAGACCAGGCTCTGTACTCATCATTCAAAACACTATAAATAACACAACAAAGTCTAGGAAGGTATGACCTACCTCCGGACACTCGATTCTTCTGTTTCAAACAGCATCCGGAATCTCATACCAACAGAAATTCGAGTATGATACACTGCTTTAGCATACTTGGCAAGAGGTATGACAAATTCTGACGGACTAGCCCTGAAATTGTGAAGCTAAAAAGTTAAATGTGACTCAAGTTTTCTGGCAAATGTAAAAGAACTTTTACCTTGGATTAAAAAAAATTGTAAAGCGGCTATTAGTTGCAGCTGCATGAGCCGCTGCAGCTAGAAGACCAATGTGCATGCTATCACTTGACAAAACTGAAGACGGCATAACAGTTTGAGGACGATTAGCACGCCGAATCCCCAAAAGCAGTTGATTGTTTTCATTCCTGATAGAAGGTGACAGTAATTTAGCAAAGATTAAAGATTTCAATGAACTGAGGGTGAAATGAAAAAGAGTTCCTGAAATTGCAAAATGAATATCCAACTATATCACTGCCCAATGAATGATCCAGGTTAGCAATTACCATATCCCAAAGAGGAAAATGATGCAGGTTACAGTTTAAAACAAAAATAAAAAAAGATAGGAATCAATTCTAGTTCAGGAAGATTCTCAGTAAAAAGATTGAAAGTAATCCTAAATTAGTGAAGATTCTCAATACAGTATACAGTGACACAAGTTCTCCAGCAACCAATGTTTAGCTTTCTGCAACTGCATAATGCTGGCATAGAAAAGTTAAATATTTTATTATGTTCCATTGTGAGAATACATGGATAAGCACTATAAACACCATCAGAACAACATTCCTGATGCAGGCCAATCAGAGTAGACAAAGCATATAAATTATCCCAGCAGCTGACTAACTTGAAATAGGAAATGACAAGCAAACAACATGGATAAACATGATTCCGCACCTGAAATACATACAATTTATCTGAGACTACATAAATCATTCAAAAGTTTCGAAAGGTGGAATGGAATCTTATGAAATAATAACAACAGAAATATTTTCTACCAGATAAAGATGACTGCATCTCCTGCAACAAGTCTCTTTGCACTTACAAACACACTCCATCCTGTTGTCAATAGATGCCTCTTTGGTTGGCCTAAACATGAGTAACCAATTAGTGTGATGGTAATGATCGTGCCCATTTCATAAATCAACATGGCAAGCAACCAGAAAGTTTACAACGTTATACAATCATTTGCTCCACCTAAAAAATAAGAGACATAAACGTTGGAACAGACAAAGTAGATTCCTCAAGCAGCTAGCAGTCAGGGGAAAGCAGCAACTTATTTATGCTAGTTCAGTGCTTTTATAAACTTATAAATTTCATAAACCCTTCTGCTCTTTCCCCAGCACTTGATAATAAATCTATTTCACCTGTCCAATTTTGGCAAAATGACCATAACCTTTACGCATGGAAGTTCAAGCATGATATTAAAAAAAGAACCTACATACAATTCATCCTTCAGTTCACCAATTGATGGTCATGATTATCAGATTCAATATATTTAATTAATATGATTTTGAAAGCTTAGATTAACTAACATCTTTAGTTGATTTTACCAGAGTAAGAGCCTGTTTGGCCAAGCTGCCAAAAACAGCTTATTTTGAGAAGTGCTTTTTTCAAAAGTGCTTTTCATATAAGTGCTTTTAGAGAGTAGCAGTTTGTGTTTGGCCAAATCATTTGAAAAGTACTTTTGTCAACGATTGAAAAGTAGTTTGTGTTTGGCCAAACTTCTCGAAAAGTGCTTTTGAGTGTAAAATTACGAATATGGACATTTAAATATTTATTATACAATTAATTAAACTAGGTAAATAATTTTAAATCTTAATTATCAAAATAATATTTGATTTAATTTTCTTTAATTAAAATTTTAGAAGATAAAAGTGAAAATCACATTCTAGTTTCTAGCTAATATAAATATAATTAAACCAACATAATAATATTTGAATAAATGATTCCAGACAATTTAAATATATCAAAACATCGTGCAATAATTATGAAAATTCCACCCTTAAAATCATTATACGTTTTGGAAATATTAGTCTAGAGATATTAGGTTTTATTAAGAGGGTAATTTAGTATATATAAATTTTCTGTAAGGATATTTTTGGTATGGAAAAAATTAAAAACAGCTTCTGCTTCTGCTTTTGGGAAAAAGCTACTTTTTTCAGCTTCTTCCCCACAGCAGAAAAACAGCTTCTGCTGCCACCCAAAAGCACTTATTTTTTTCTAATAGCTTAGCCAAACACTCTATTTTTCTAAAATAAGTGCTTTTTGAGGAAAATAAGTGCTTTTGGCTCCCCAGAAGCTAGGCCAAACAGGCTCTAAGTCCCATCTCCATAACTTCAGGGCAACGGCATAATGGATTGTAAACTTTCACAGATGTAATGCATGAAACTAGGCTCTGTTTTATTCATCATGCCCTAGTTTTCGGGTCTTTAAGGCTTTGGAAGCTAAAACGAAAAGGCAAAAGAATTAGCCTCAGCACAAGGTGTCCTACTGACAAGCTCACTTGTCTAAATTCTGCTTCTCCAGCACTAAAGTCACTCACCCATTAGTCTAGTCATTGCATTTATGTTACTCCGGTCAACTTTTTTTGGGGTGTGTGTGTGTGTGTGTTTTTTTTTTTTTTTTTTTTTGGGGGGGGGGGGGGGGGGGGGGGTTTGAATTGGAAGGACGAGTCAGTAAATATGATGATGATAAACATCTCAGCATAATACTTATCACAAAAAAAAAAAAATAATAAAAAAAAAAAACAACAACATTTCATCATAATGTTATGACTTTCACATTAAAATATTGCAGTAGACAAAAACCCTTGTCTCAAGTTCGAATTTTATGTTCTTCAGGTGCACCTGAATCATAGCACCAACTGCCAAAACAGTAACACCCTCTAAACTCGGCCTGAAAGAAACTCACCACGAAAAATATGACGGAATTTCCATTCATTCCCATGAAGATCTTTTGCAATCAACTCTTGACAAGGGGGCTGCTGAGAGTAATCCTGCAAGAGTAAGACGCATTCGTCATGAGTTGGTTAAACAGCATTGACCACTTGAAGGATATTAAAGAATCATGCGCTGATGAGACATTACAAAGAAAAAAGACCAAAAAGGAAAGAGAAAAGAAAACCACAATGCTGATGGTTTCTGTTGAAGGGACCTACAAGAGGGGGAAAAACTTTTTCTGCTGCTCGTCGAGGGACAGAGAATCCACCATGAGTACTGGTGTCACTTGCCGTCAAGGTTTTGCAGAAATAGTTAGTTGGTTGTTTACTCGGGATGCCAAGTTCTGCTGGTAGCAGGCACACATCCTTTTGCTCTTGCTACATAGAGAGTGAGTCCATTAACATATTATAACCAGTAAAACCGAATTGAAAAGATAGGAAGCAACATACTGCACTTAGTGGCTGTAATGTCATTTGAGCGTACACTTCATCAGTCTCAACATCTGCCTGTAATTTAAGAATACTTTAGCCTACAACCACCGTTGACTGAAAGGCACATACATATCACATCACACCTTAAAAACAAACTTACATGCATTGTCAGGTTGTGAAGCTGACAAATTAATTGAGGTGGTAAACCAGGATAGTTAGGGATATGAGCATCCACTTCCTTGTTTGTCGAGGCCGCAACCTGTAAGACCTAAATCAGATTAAAGCCGTCTAAAACTCAAGTCCATGCTTCACACGAGACACTCCGTGAGCTACTTAAAGCTAAAACAGTTTGACAATAAGTATATAAAAGAAAAGTTTTAAAGAGAATACAATGGCTCACAGCACTAACACTTACAAGTATGCTACATATTCTATTTAACAACCCACCTTAACAAACATGTATAACTTTAATGAGCTACATTGTGAAACATAATGTTAGCTATTACTAACCTGCTCACTATGTCCTTGAGGAAAATACACCACTCTGCTTCCAACAGGCGGAAGCGAAACTAGTGGCCCCGCACACGCGTGCCACAACTCTGAATTCAAGCATTTCTTCTCCCCTGCAGCTATAATTAAACATAGAAATATTCATTAATCACTACATATAATGCTTCACTTCAACAAGGAATAACAACAAAACGAATGAACAAACCTTCCTCAGACTGAGGATTGAAACCAGATGAAGATACCCTCATTCCAGCAAATCTAACTAAACTTCCTACTTTTTTACTAAGTTAAGCCTAAAACCCAAAAAGTGTAAGTCTCAAAAAACTGTAAAAATGAAAACTTTAGTACTTAGTACAACCCCCACCCCCCACCCAAAGCAAAAACCAAGAACCAACAAACCATTACTTTTCACCCAAACCCACTTCCACAACTAAACACCAGCTGCTTCATACTTGTTACACAGATCTTACAAATTAGTCACTAAGTAAAAAATCAAGAAAACAAAAAGAAACCCTAAACACCCTTTTCTTGAAAGAAGCAACTGAGCCTAACAGATCTTGAAGTTAACTAAGTAGAAAGAAGTGAACTGTATGGCTAGTTCAAGAAGATCTTAGTAGAAGCTGAAGTAGGCTAGTATTTCAGTAGATCTTATTCAAGCTCTACTTTTGTTTTTGTATTTTTACTTTACTTTATGAAGTGATTTTCTTTTACACATATTGAAAGCTACAGAAGAAAGAAGGAAAGAGAAAAAAAGGGAAAGAGGGGACCCCAAGAATTTAAGGAAGCTTATGCAAGTGAAGATTGCGAAATGCTCCTATTTTTGGGAACTGCTCTTTTGGAATTTGACACTAAGGGGTAGTTCGGTTCCAGGTATTAACATTTAATACCCGCACAAAACAACTCAGCGTTAATTTAGCGCAGCGTTCGGTTGGTTTTTGTGAAATTTTAATACCTGCATAAAATTAGTGCAACGTTTGGTTGCGTTTTTGTATATTCCGCATTATTAATACCGGCATTATTAATGCGGGAATCTATGTATTATTTTGTGCGGGGTAAAAGGTGGTATTAATAATGTGGTAATAATAATGCAGGTATTAAAATTTAAAATGATAAAATTAACCCTCATAATAATAAGGATATTTTAAAATTTTATTTAAGGAGTAAATAAATATTTTAAATAATAATATTTTTTGTTAATTTGTAATATATCAGTGATTCAACAAATAATCCCTACGCTATAATATATGCGTGGCTAATACCCACATTATTAAACCCCACATAACTAATACCCGCATTACCAATACCCACATTATTAATACACACATTATTAATACCCACATTACTAATACCCGCATTAATAATTAATATCCGCGTAAAACACAAGCCAAACCGAACGACCCCTAAGGTATTGTTTACGCGGGTATTAACTATTAATGCGGGTATTAGTAATGTGGGTATTAATAATGTGTGTATTAATAATGTAGATATTGATAATGCGGGTATTAGTTATGTGAGGTTTAATAATGTGGGTATTAGCCACACATATATTATAACGTAGGGATTATTACCCGCATTATTAATACCCACATTATTAATACCACATTCTACCCCCGCATAAAATAATACATAGATTCCCGCATTAATAATGCGGGTATTAATAATGCAGAATATACAAAAATACAACCAAACGTTGTACTAATTTTATGCACGTATTAAAATTTCACAGAAAACCAACCGAACGCTGCGCTAAATTAGCGCGGAGTTTTGTGCGGGTATTAAATCCTAAACTAAGTAACCGAACGAAATACCCGCACAAAACTCCGCGCTAATTTAGCGCAGCGTTCGGTTGGTTTTTTGTGAAATTTTAATACGTGCATAAAATTAGTACAACGTTTGGTTGTATTTTTGTATATTCTGCATTATTAATACCCGTATTATTAATGCGGGAATCTATGTATTATTTTATGCGGGGTAGAAGGTGGTATTAATAATGTGGGTATTAATAATGCGGGTATTAAAATTTAAAATGATAAAATTAACCCTCATAATAATAAGGATATTTTAAAATTTTATTTAAGGAGTAAATAAATATTTTAAATAATAATATTGTTTGTTAATTTGTAATATATCAGTGATTCAACAAATAATCCCTACGTTATAATATATGTATGACTAATACCCACATTATTAAACCCCACATAATTAATACTCGCATTATCAATACCCACATTATTAATACACACATTATTAATACCTACATTACTAATACCCGCATTAATAGTTAATACCCGCGTAAAATATCCATACAACCGAACGACCCTAAGGAAAATATTTACTACTAGTACTGTTTCAATAGTCCAATGGTAACATAACTGCACTTTGTTACTCCTCTCTTTAATGGTATTTATCGGTCAGTTCGGTTTGATTTAGGACCTTATCAATTTGAACTATAAGTTTTTAATTTTTAGCAATGTTAAACTAATAATTGAACCAATAAGATAATTGTTATCGATTTTAGATTCTTATTGGTTTGGTTTTCGATTTAACTATTAAGAAACTTAGGCCTAACAATTCTAAAATAATCACCTCTTAAACGATTGCATCTAATACAAAACGATTTTATTTTCACATTGGATTCAAATGCCTCTTAAAAGCATTCACCATATTCAAAGCAGCAGCGAACTACATCTTCAGATATGCTTCATTATTCTCTAAATTAAACTAATGGAGGAGGCGAGGAGTGAAATAGTAAATCTGTGTATGAAATGGAGGAGGTGAACCGAAAGCTACACAAGTAAAAGAAGACTACGGCTTGAAGTTTTCAAGTTCCAACTAAGAATAAATAAGTATACTACTTTTATATACGTAAGCGTAACATAGTAAATTTAAAAAACCTTATTGCGTTATCAGTTTAACCGATAAGAAAATGTGCAGAACCGACAATCGAACCAATAACCCAATAAAAAAATTTTACAAACCTTTAAATAACCGATAACCCAATACCAATAATTCAACAACTTTTTATCGGTTTAAACCGAAAATTGCACAAGCCTACCTCTCTTCGTTCTACAAAGGATGTCTTAATTTGATTTGAATCGAAGCTTAAAAAATAGAAAATAAACTTTTGGAACTTGTGGTATAAAATAAGTCATAGATAAATGTGTCGCATAAATCATCTCATTAAGGGTAAAGTGGTAAGTTTCAAGATAAATTGTTTCTAAATTTAGAATTGTGATATTCTTTTTTGAACGGGCTAATAAGGAAATAGCGACATCCTTTTTGGAATGGGGGAGTATTATTTTTTTTCATTCTATGTTCGGGAGTTGTATTGGACCATGATTAATCTAAAGTTGAATCGTGTATGGTTTATTTACGGAAAACACTCATTATTGGGATTTTTTTCATTCTAATTACTCAAATCTGAAATGTATAATTAAAGATAGAGAGATTATGTTCATTCCACCACAACCCTTATTAATATATTTTGTTATTAATAGGGAGATTTATATAATATACAACCATAATCGCAAAATTATAAAAAATACTGATAATATACAATTTATAAAACATAACAACACTTTTATTACACTACATATACAAGTTTCAACAAACACATACTAATTAGGATTTTATCTCCTTCTTCCTAACTTCTCCACTCATTATTGTCCCATGAAATTGCTGCCACCACTTGTCGCCGCCGCCGCCATCGAATTTTTTTTTAATTTTATTTCTTGAATCTACAAAACGAAACATACAAAAATACACATATCACATTGAAACTTTTTAAAACTTAATATTTTGAAACTACATATAACCAAATATACACAAACATACAAAAATATATATAAAATATAAACAAATATACAAAAAAAGAATACAAATAATTTTGCTACGCTAGACATATACATACACAAGCATACAACAACATACACATATGTACAACACATATACATATACAAATATAGAGATAAACATTTGTATCTAAAAAAATACAAAGATATACGTATTTATATACAAAATAAATACAAATTTATAAATAACACATACACATATATACACATACAAAAGAAAAAGGAGGAGCGGGTCGGAGCAGACATGCCGGAAAATAAGCAGATCGGAGCAGCACCACTGCACAGCAGCAACAGCACCAACGAGATGGGGATGGGGATGAGGGAAGAAGAACAATAGATTCCATCGTGTTTTCTCCTATGGACGGCATAGACGGCGATAGATCTGATCGCCGGAGAATATTACAGCCGGTGGGTGGGTTGACAGAGGAGGGGAGAAAGAGAGAGAGAGGGAGAGATGGGGGGAGAGAGAGAGAGAGAAAATTATGGTTTTGTGTTATAGAGATAGTGAAATGAAAAATAGTATATGTAGGATAATAAAGAGAAAAGTATTATAATTTGTTTAAAAGTATTGTTATGTATTAAAATTTAACTATTTAGATTGTCTTCTGGCGTAATTAATCCTTATTAATAAAGCATCTTGTTGAGTACCCTTATAATTTTAAAGGAAAATTTGTGGTTATTTATGAGAGATAGAATATAAAACAATAAAAAAATAAAAAAGGAATGTTACCCCTAAAACAGGCTGCTTATTTTCCTCCTTACTTTAAAATAGACTATCTTAGTAAAATGTCTTGATTAAGAGAATAATATTTTACTACTTTTAATAACAATAATCATGACATTATCATATAGTAAGAAATTCTTGATAACTTTGAATATAAAGTTCTTAAATTTCTTCATGTGTAATTACTATAGGTGCCTTTGGATTTGGTATCCACATAAGAATTTTTAGATTATGATTATTCATCGAATATAAATGTTTTATTATTTACATCCTTTCTAAATTAATGCGTAAAACAATATCCCCGTATAACTATTATGACTAGTATTGTTTGTTTTTTCAGTTATTTGTAAGGTTTTGAGTTGAGTTTGTTCGCTTTAATTTATACCAGTTTTTTATTATAGTCTTCATTACTTTATTTAACAATTTGATTCTACTCCATCAATCTTATAAAGCAGTAAGTAACAATGTTACTATTGAAAATTCATCCAATTATAACAAAATAAAAATTATTTTTCATAGACTTTTGTGTAAATTTATTTATATTTAAAATAATTACAACTATAATCTAGATTTTCACAGAAATTTCAATGCATTAACTAGCGAATTCCGGATGTTATTATTTTTAACAAGGATGGAGCAATTACTTATCTAGTGATCACTTATTCGACTATCAAAAGTTGAATAAAATTTCAAGCCAAACATAAGGTGAGTAGAACTTTGTAGGGTATGTGTGTGTGGAAGGAAAAAGGGGCATCCCTTGGGGTTGGAAGAGATAAGGGTTACAAGGTGCGTGTATAACTTAGTTTCCTTTATTGTTAATCATTGAAGGTTGATTACCCGAAGAGAAATGGGAATGGAAATGGCAAAAGATGATTACAAGCAAATATGTTGTACTACCTACCGTGTTCGTTAATGAGTCTCCACTTTCTTCTTGACAACTAAAATTACCTTGCCGTCAGCCAAAAAAACTTCAAGCGTTAGTTGCTTAAATCATCGGTTCTTATAAACAATAAAGTAATATTCATAATCTAAGATGAAAATTTGATAAAGCTATCAATATAATTGTAGTACAAGATTATATATAATTTATCTTGATTATGGAAATGATGTAGTTCTAACTTTTTGTGCTAGTACGCTTTGTATGCATTGAACGGACCAAGTAGAGATAAGTGTTTTTATACTGACTATATAAAATAAACTCTCTAGATCATCAAATGTACTTATACTCTCAATCTTGATATTCCTATTATTACTGGTGTATATTATTTATTGTCTTGATTTATCAATAGGTGAGATCTAGGATATTTGGGTCAAATAATTCCTGATAAGTTGGATAATGATAATATGCATTTGCAAAGTGATAGCTAGTTGATAAAATCCACGTCTCGGTATAGAGATTGATGACACCCCTTTATGAAAGCTTATAAGTTTCTATGTGTAAATCTGGCCAGTGGATTTTGTATCCGGCACATGGAATAAGTTAAGCGGAAGTTTAAAACATATTCACTTAGTCAATATATTAAATTATAAGTAATTTAATAATATTGATTGGTGTCTGTAATCTTACGTGTGGAGCTCAATAAGATTTGATGGAAGAATTCGAAATTCAACTGAGGAGTGCAATTACGAATTTCTAGTAGAAATAATTTGTAATTTATTATGGAAAGGTTAACTCTAGAGAAAAAGTATTAATTCCATAATTGGAAGCCTCATTAATTGATTCTGTGGTCCTTGTGACCGATCCAATTAGGACTAGGAGAGAAATTTTCTTGGTGAAAAAGAATCCTATAAACTTTTTTTTTTTTTTTTTTGATAATTAAGTCGATTTTATTAGCTACCAAAGTCATTACAAAGCTCAATAGTGCCAACTCAGCCTGCTATTCCTTACATCTCTCTTTGTCACCTAGTAAAAACTAATCTCACTATAATAACTCAACTACTTTGATCAGTATATACAAGAATAGCATTTTAGGTACTAAAATGGATATCTCTGAAACTCTCTTTGCAGCTTCCCTGTGGCTCGGACATTGCAGGTGCAGGCAATATCTCTAGCTAGGCATTCATGGCTTCTAATCACACCTTCAAAAAATTTCTTGTTCCTTTCATTCCATAGTGCTAGGATATACTCAGCATACACAGTTTTGAGTATTGTTGCTTGGGCTGATTTCTCTTTGGTCTTCTGAATAATCCAATCCATCTGGTTCCAATCAGTGCATTGGGGTACCTGAAATTGCAACCATTGGGCAATCCTTTTCCATAGTTTCTGAGCAAAATCACAACTCTAAAATAAGTGATCTCTAGACTCTTGATGATTTGACACATAGTGCATGCTAGGTTCACGTTTATCCCCCACTTCACCAGCCTATCAACTGTAAGAAGTTTACCATAGCATTGAAGCCACATGGTAAATATTACTTTTGGTCTTCCTGCATTATTACACATCAACCCTTTCTATGATATCTTCGGGAACACTCATTGGAGGTGTCGATAAATCTTTTTTATGACTCCACCAGTGTCATTAAGTTGTCTCTATATTTGTGCTACATGATCTCTAGCCCTTATAATCTTTCTGACCATCCAGCTTGCTTGCTGGGATATTTTCATTGTCATCATATCCTTCCCGTTTATGTGGTATGCATGGATCCACCTGATCCATAGCTTGTTAGCTTTTTTGGCCAGCTCCCAGGTATTTTGGGCTACAGCAGCTCTGTTCCATATCTTTAGATTAGTAATGTTAAGCCCTCCCACTATTTTTGGTATGCAAACTTTACTCCGTGCAACCAAAGCTTTTTTGGTAATTGTGTTGACTCCAGACCACAAGTAACTCCTATAATATGCTTCAATCATCTTCATGACTTTGGCAGGCAGTATAAATAGTTGCATCCAGTATGATTGAATCGGGGTACACTCTTTATAATGGAAGAGCTATTTTCAGCAAACAGGACAGACCTTTTATAATGGAAGTTGTTATTGTCTGCAAGAGCTCAGTCATTTTATATGCGGCGGAGTAGCCGTGAGTGCATGCGTATCGCACAAACTTTTTGATGGGGCTAGTCTTGTCAAATTTTTCACTGATTGGGCAGCAATTGCACGAGAACCGAATAATGTTCCAGTTCCATCTGGTCAATTTGTAGGAGCATCTATGTTTCCACCCACAAGTGATCCTTTACCCAAGGAAATAGTTCAAAGTAAAGGCCAAAGTGATGGTCAACGACGCGTACTATCAAAGAGGTATATTTTCTCTCACTCAAAGTTAAATTTCTTAAAGACCATGATTTATGCAGAGTCAGCGGGAGGGCTATATCCTACTTCAGTTGAAGCTATAACTGCGTTTCTTTACAAGTGTTTGGCTTCCAAATCATCCCAGCCATCTGTCTTATTTCAATCGGTGAATTTGCACTCATTGGTGGTAAAAAGGTTACCAAATAATTTTATTGGTAATGTTAGTGCTTTCCTTTTCATTTCACAACCAGCTGACGAGAAAGAGATGAAGTTACAAAGATTAGTTAATAAACTGAGGAAAGAAAAAGAATACTATTTTACTAAGTACCTAAATGCTAATCCAAAAATTTTAGCATCGTCAATGTATGAAAAAACTAATCTGCTACCACCACTACTAGATACCAATAGTAATTACAATGTTTGGGAAGCGTGCCCATTAACAAGAGGATTATTTTAATGGATAACCAAGATGGGGATGGAATAGAAGCACATGTCAGTTTGGAAGAAGAGGACATGCCTGCTTTCGAAAGTATTCTGGAGCTGCTTGAATTTGTTGTGCCATGTCGTGGTCTTTAACACTTTGTTTGGATTATTATTATCTATTATTTCATAATGTATCGTTGTGTATTGTATTATATTGTATCGTATTGTATTTAAAATACGGTGTTTGAATTGATTGTATTATTTTTCGTTGTTTATTAACATTCTCATTGTTTGTTTTGATTGTATCTATGGTACTTGTATGGGCCTAAACTGATTTAGGATCACAAATCGAATTTGGGTTGCAGATACAAGCAAATCAATGTATCAAAGCCGTGATTTGAACAATAATAAACGATAATATCTGTAAGAGAACAAGATTTCAATATATGCAGGTGAGTACAAATTTTTTCAGAGTTTCTCTAAGTACTTCTGAATCATTACATTGCCAAATGAGAAGCTATTTATAGGCTAATAATGATACAAGGCCATGATCCCACATTTCCCATTAAGACCTGCTTGTTCCCACTTCTCAGATAGTAGGGTTAGTTGGCCAAAATAAAAGAAAACCAACTGACTGCGGACGACTTCATACACCAAAGCTTAAGACATTAGCCTCGGGGCATGACTTAGCGATTGACCGGGGTGACACTTTCACCGAGGCAAACATCTTGCTTTCATCCCTCGGTCATTAGCTTCGGTCCTTGACTTCGGTGACTTACGTCTTGCTTCGGCTTGCAGCTTACCAACATCTGCTCGGTCACCCTCAGATCTTGTTACCGAGGTGCCACGTAGGCGAGCCGATTTTTACCCAATACAGACAGTCCCCCCACTCCTCGGTCAATTACCGAAGTTACCAAAGAGTGGAATGAAATTCCGCGGGAGACTGATGTGGCTCAATCCTATCCAAGCATTTCAAATTTTTGTCAACAGTGCGCGTCCTTTCGGATCACTATTCCTTGACACGTGGAGACCGCTCATTGGACACGGAACGGTCACGCCATTTTTCTCACGTCTTCCAACATTACAATGATGATTTTTCTCAACTTGCTTTCCCAACAACTTATATATATACTCTCATTCTAAACTCTTCTCCTCACTTTCATCATCTGCAAGTAACAGTGACAAGAAAAGAAAAAAGACTCCCATTTCCATCTTGATCAGCTTCTGTTTTCAAGGAATCTTTTATATTCAAAGTTATAATCATGTCTACAACGCATTCTACACAGGATTCAAGTGATTCAAGTGAGAGGGGGATTTCACGCTTCGCCGCTGCAATAGCTAGTGGCGACGTCATCGCTACCGTGCCGGCGCTGCAAGTTATTGAGGCGGGGGGGCGGTGGGGAAGTGACATCAGCGTCAGTAGCTCTAGGCAGCACAAGGCGAGAGCTGGACGCGATAGATCTGAGGTGAGTGAAGGCGTCAGTGTAGAGGGAGAAGATGACGTCATCGAGGATGACGCCATGGTTGTGGTGGTTACTGACGCTGAAAGGGTCGGATATAGTGATGACAGTGCCTCGGACGATGACATTGAGGACGAAGATGACGACGTCGAAGCCACTACTGAAACTGGGGGTGAATTGCCCGCTGCCGAGGGTGGGCACGATGCCGAAGCTGGACCTTCGGGTCCTGAAAAGAAACTCCCAAAAATTCCTCTCGAGCCCCATCAGATCATTCCCTCCTGCTTTGATAATGGCAAGGATCTTAAGCTATAAAAGCAATCCGCCGATCATGAAGAGCTAAACAGAGATGTGCCAGTGAACTCATATAGAACGAGTCCAAAAGGATTGTAAATTTGAGCCCGAGGTGAAGATAGTCATCCCGGATCTAGCTAGCAGAGTTTGCGATCATGTGGAGGGGCTATCTTTTGCGTACACTTATCCATTCACCATTGGGTTTGAGCCCGAGGTGAAGATAGTCATCCCGGATCTAGCTAGCAGAGTTTGCGATCATGTGGAGGGGTTATCTTTTGCGTACACTTATCCATTCACCATTGGGTTCACTCTCTTCGTTCATAGGGTGATTGACGACTTCTGCCGAGCATACAACTTATGGTTTGCTTAATTAGGCCCCGGTGTTTGGAGGGTCGTGCAGTGTTTTGATTGGTTGAGTAAGAAAGCCGGGGCAGATTTGACTCTGCAACACCTTATTTCTCTTTACTATCCATACTTCCACAAGGCTGGGGTCGTGGTCTTGAACAATCGTGGGAAGTACGCGGTTCTCCACAAGAATGAGGATCATGGAGATCGAGGATGGTGTGATTGCTACATTCTCTTGGAGACTAACATTTTATCGACCGAGCCTGATTTTACAGAAAAGTGGAATAGAACACATAAGTGCTCCTTCGTTCCTAATATTTTTTTTTTTGGCAAACGTTCTCGTTTTCTAACCTCAACACATTCTTTATTCCTTAGCCAACAAGGTTGCCGTTGTCCCTCTCGAGGGTTTGACCGAATGGGTCAAAGCTATGACCGGAGCCCGCAAGCGTCCCATTCGGTCGTGGATGGAAATGGCTGCTGAATTCGGTTGGCAATGTAAAAGGCATGGTAGGCTATTTATAGCTTTCTACCTAGGATGTTATTTGAAGCTTTTGATTTTATCATTAATCCTCTTTTCCTCGGTGTTAGGCTTTCCAAATCGAGCCATCAACAAAAAGAAGGATAAGAAAAAGAAAGGGAAAGGGAAGAAGAAAGGTGAGGAAGATACCGAGTCTGATGATGATCTGGCTTCGGTAGCAGGTCTGGCTGGTGACCTGAAAGAACTCAATGCTTCAAAGCCTTCAAAACCTTCAAAGGGGTCCTCGGGTTAAGGATCCTCAAAAGGTAACATTGCCTTTGATTAACACAATTGTCTTTACTTTTCTTCGTTCTTTCGTTTATGATTCTTCTACTTCGCCCATTATAGGTGTGAAAAGAAAGAGGGTGGTTCCCAAGAAGCCATCCCGCTCGGTGAACCCTCGCACCGAGGCGGGGACTTCCCCCCGGCCTGAGGCGATTGTCGAAACGCGCCGAAGGCTGATTGATGAGCCTAGCGATGAGGACGCCGAGGGCTTGGAGTCTAATAGGGAAATTGTAGTGGTGGATCTTGAGGATCAAGAGTTTTACTCTGAGGTGACAGTTGCCAAGGCCAGAGGCAAAGCCAAAGTTGGGGAAGCTGGGGCTGCTGCTATTGAGAAGGAGGCAGATGTCGGCGCTGTTAGGGCGCAATCTGAACCTGCGAGGCTTTCATCCTCGGCGGGATCTTTGTGAAAGCTCAAAGTGTTGACCTCTTCGAACCTCTTGGTGAGCATACGAGGCAATATTCTAAGCCTCATGCCTTTGTTTGGCCCGACGGAGGACACTGTCGTGCAACAATTTCCTCCAACTCAGCTAGCCAACACCCTCGCTACCAATGCACTCAGAGTAAGTCTTGATACCTTCGGTCTTATTTCTTCTTTCAGATATTAACTTGTGTTAATCCTTTAACAATTTTCATTCAGAGCTTCGTTTTATCATTGAGGGCTGTCGAGCTTGAGGCCACGAGGCACGAAGAGGTTCAGCACGTTGCTCGCGCTTGGGACAGGTAAAAGGACAGCTTCAATTCCCAAATAGCTGAATTGAAAGCCAAGTTGTCCAAGTCTTGTTCCGATTTGCGC
The DNA here is from genome assembly GCA_029990575.1 of Petunia axillaris subsp. axillaris. Classification (NCBI taxonomy): domain Eukaryota; kingdom Viridiplantae; phylum Streptophyta; class Magnoliopsida; order Solanales; family Solanaceae; genus Petunia; species Petunia axillaris. Next base: position 46,718,374 of record JARKNS010000002.1, on the reverse strand, counting down.
GAGGTTGAGGCTGTATCCGAGGTGAAGATTCGAGCCCTTGGTGATAGTTTCCAAGCTGAGCGTACGAGGCTTGATGCCGGTATCGCAAGGCTTAGCGCAGATTTGGCTCGAGCTAAGGATGAGATTACGAGCGAAGCCAACAGGGACCATGAGCAGCTGAAAGAATACACGCTTCATCTCCGAAGGTTGGAGGGTGAGAACTCTAAGATTTCATATCTTGAGATCGAAGTTAAATCACTTCGGAAGGAAATCGATGATCGCAAAGATAGGGCGAATATTAAAGCTAAGAGAGCGGAGTTAGACAAGCGCTGGGTTGTTATCAAGTCTCGGCTGAAGCTTCTCAAACAATGCCGCGCCGGTGAGCTTAACTTGGAGGAAGAGACTACCAAGGCTGAAGGAAAGGCAGCCAAAGCTCAAGCCATTATTGACGATCTTCCCTCAAGTGAAGCTTCGAGCAATGAGGATGCCGAAGACGGAGAGGATGACGAGTATGAAGATGATGAGGAAGCCGAGAAAGGGCCTCCGTGAAGGGAGATGATGGGCCCGAGGCTTAGATTTCCTGCTTTCGCTTCTTGTTTTTTTTTTTTATGTAAGCCTTCGGGCTTTTTTATGTATATCCCTTGGACCTTCGGGTCCTTATTTTGTTGATGTAAACAATTCACAGCCCTCGGGCTTTTCAGTGAAATGATTTCGTATTTTTTGTTTTAAGTGTTAGCTTTTGTATTGCCTCTTGTGAGACTTTGAGCCGAACACTTAAAGTAATTTGCTTGCAAGACTTAATCAAATAAAACCAATGCAAACTTAGAACGACGTCTCGCTCTCGAGTCAATGCATTTAAAGTGCAACTTCGGCGTGCAAGATCATAGAAACTTGATCATCGACAACATGCCACTATTGGGCGTAATTACAAAGTACTAATCTACTTCCTGGGTGTCAGTCCCCAGTTGCTGAATAGATAGACTTCGGTTGGGACGTTCGGTGCTGACCTCGGTTGCAACCCGCCTCTTACCCCCAGTGTTCGGGTTTGAATCTTGATGAAGATCCGAGCACTGGAAATCATTTTATCCGTTTCTTGAAAAGGTCAAGCAAAATGAAACGATGAGTAAGTTAGTACATTTCGACCGAAGCCCTAGGATCATTTTTCGGCTCGAGGCTATGGGTAAATTTTAAATGATCAGGGAATGTTTACCTTGATTTTAAAAAGTAGTACCCTTCAAATTAGAGATGTTCCAATTCAAAGGTTCGGGCTTGCCTTGTAGATCTTCGATTTGATAAGACCCCTTTCCAACGATCGCTTTAACTCTGTAAGGTCCTTCCCAGTTTGCAATGAGTTTTCTCCCATTCTTTTCCTTTGTTGATTGATTCGAAGCCTTCAGCACATAATCGCCAACTTTAAAATCCCTAAGTTTGGCCTTCCTATTGAGATATGCCTCGATCTGCCTTTTCTGTGCTGCTAACTGAACTAAAGCCAACTCTCTTTTCTCTTCGAGCAAGTCTAATTCTATGCCCATAGCTTGCTGATTGGCGTCCTCAGTAGTATGAGCGTACCGAAGACTTGGTTCGCCCACTTCCACGGGGATAAGTGAATTCATTGCATAGGCAAGGGAAAATGGGGTTTCCCTGGTGCTGTTCTTCTCTATTGTTCGCATAACTGGCAACTCCTCGGGCCAAGGGCCTTTTTTCTAACCAAGCCTCTTCTTGAGACTTTCAATAATCACTCTGTTTGAAGACTCTGCTTGACTATTGGCACTTGGATGGTAGGGGGTCGACGCTATTCTTTTTATTCCCCATTGTTTGAAGAAATCAGTGATAGCTGCTCCTATGAACTGTTTACCATTGTCACAAGTGATCTCCCTTGGGACACCGAACCTGTAGATGATGCTTTTCTTGATAAAATCAATAACCTCCTTCTGTTTAACCTCGGTGAGAGCTCCTGCTTCCACTTATTTTGTGAAGTGATCTGTTAAAACAAGTATAAACCGAACACAACATTTTCCCTTCGGTAAGGGCTCAACAATATCCATTAACGACCGAATGAAAGGGTTAGGCTTGCTGATGAATCATTCGGGCGTGGCGTTAACACTTATCATACTTTTTTTACGAAGGCCTTTGCATCTGCACTGATAGTGGGCCAATAGTACTCAGCTCGAAGTAATTTGCGCACCAAGGACTTTCCCCCCGAGTGGTTGCCACACTTGCCTTCGTGTATTTCTGCCATCACGTATCTTGCTTCGTCTGGACCCAAGCATTTGGCCATCGCGCCGCTGTATAATCTTCTATATAGATTTCCATCAATCATTGAGTACGAAGCTGCTTGAGTCCTTAACTTTTTTGCCTCTTTCATATCTCGGGGGAGAGTCCCCGAGTCGGAGTAGGAGATAAACTTACTCCGCCAATCCCATTTGTGGTCCACCGAGTTGACTTCCAATTTCATTTCTCTCATTTGTGCAGAAAGCAACCGAACCACTAAATCAGTCCCCGAGTGTGCCTCATCGACCGCCGAACCCAAGTTCGCCAAGGCATCGGCCTCAGTATTCTCTTCCCGAGGTACTTGTTTGATTTGCCATTCTTGAAATTGAGCTAAGATTCTTTGTGCTTGGGTCAAGAATTACTGCATTCTGGGTTCACGAGTCATATATTCACCGAGAACTTGGTTTACCACCAGTTGTGAATCACACCTTAACTCAATTCTCTCTACCCTCATTCTTTGGCAAACTCCAGCCTCAATGTTGGTCACCCTTTTAAATCGAACTGAGTGCCTGATTTTCTCGACGGTGGGTGCTTTCAACACTATGCCTAATCCTGAGCCCTTAGAATTAGTCGCCCCATCGATGTAGAGTACCCATAGTCCCGAATCTGACCCCTTCGACATTGAATTCTCCTTTTCACCTTCGGGTAGGATCCGAACACTAAAATCAGCTACGAAGTCGGCCAAGACTTGAGACTTAATGGCCGTTCGTGGTTGGTAGGTGATGTCATACTCGCTTAACTCTACTGCCCCATTTAGATAACCTCCCCGACAACTCAGGTTTATGCAATATACTTCTCAAGGGGAAGGTGGTAGCTACTGCTATTGGATGACATTAAAAATAGGGTCGTAGTTTTCGAGCAATAACAATTAAAGTAAGTGCTAGTTTCTCCAAATAAGGATACCTAGTTTCAGCATCGAGGAGTGTCTTGCTCACATAGTAGATAGGTTGTTGCTTGCCATCTTCTTCTCGAACCAGCACAACACTAACTGACACCTCGGATATAACCAAGTAAACTAGAAAAGTTTCACCATTTTTTGGCTTGGCGAGCAATGAGCGTTAGCTAGATAACGTTTCAACTCCCTTAGCGCTTCTTTACACTCCGGTGTCCACTCGAAGAGATTATTCTTCCTTAAGACAGAGAAGAACTTGTGGCATCGCTCTGAAGACCTTGAGATAAATCGGCTCAAAGCAGCGACTCGGCCAGTCAAGCGCTGAACTTCTTTTACCCCAGTTAGCTCCTCGGGGATCTCTTCGATGTCGTTGATCTTGTCGGGATTGGCTTCGATTCCCCGTTCAGAGACTATGAATCCCAAAAAGTTGCCCGACCTTACACCGAAGGCATACTTCTCAGGATTCAATTTCATGCCATATTGCCTCAGAACCGCGAAAGCTTCCGTCAAATGGTTCAGATGATATTCCATTTGAATAGACTTGATTAGCATATCATCTATGTAGACTTCCATAGATTTTCCAATGTACTCTTTGAACATGCGACACACTAGTCTTTGGTATGTCGCCCCAGCATTCTTCAAACCGAAGGGCATTACTTTGTAGCGAAAAGTGCCTCGGTCAGTGATGAACGAGGTCTTTTCTTCATCCTTCGGATCCATAAGGATTTGATTATAACCCGAATAGGCATCCAAGAAGGTTAATAGTTTGTGTCCAGCCGTGGGGTCTATTAACCTGTCTATCTGTGGCAATGGATAGGAGTCTTTGGGGCAAGCCTTGTTTAGATCAGTGTAATCTACACACATCCTTCACGTGACGTTCTTTTTGGGCACAACGAAGACATTAGCTATCCATTCGGGGTATTTCACCTCTCTTATGAAGCCATTCTCCTGCAGCTTCATAGTTTCATCTTCGATTGCTTTCTTTTTGACCCCGGCGTGTGGTCTCTTCTTTTATTTCACCGGGGTGAATTGGGGATCCACATTCAATTTGTGGGTCATGATCTCTGGATCGATACTGACCATATCTGAATGGGAACAAGCAAAGCAATCGCTGTTGGACTTCAAAACTTCGATGATAGCTTTCTTCGACTCCGGGTCCAACTCCGAGCCGACAAACACTTTCCTCTCTGGAAAAATCTTCGATAACATGAAAGATTCCAGCTCTTCTATGGTGGAGTCGTCGGCTCTTTGCTTCCGAGGTTCTTGTATGCACACCGGGATCTTCTCTACTTCTCCTCGGGGGTCATCTTGGGAACTTGATTCCCCCTCTTCGTTCGACCCCGGTTGCATTGGTTGCTATTTTTTTGGTCCAGCCGGGACGACTCCAGTCTTCAATGCAACCGAATAGCACTCTCTTGCTACTCGTTGCTCTCCTTTTATTGACCGAACTCCCAATAGGGTAGGGAACTTGATCACTTGATGAAGAGTGGATGGAACAGCTTCCATCGAATGGATCCATGGTCTATCGAGGATCACATTGTACGCCATGTCCTCGGTAGAACTTGGAACAATGTTTCCTTGCAAACTCCTTCGGCGAACATTTTGAGTGTGATTTCACCCAATGTCTTTTCAGTGGAGTTGTTGAAGCCAGTCAACACAGTTGCCTTAGGGATAACTCCTCCCTTCAACCATATCTTTTTAATGGCCCCGTAGCTAATTATGTTGACCGAGCTACCTGGGTCAATCAGGACTCGTTTGATATCCGAGTAATTTATTCTCAACATGATGACCAAAGCGTCGTGATGAGGGAACATCATCCCATCATAATCTTCATCATCAAACACAATTTCTTTCCCCGAGCCTCCAACTCAAGTTCTTTTCTCCATGGTGATTGACAGTTTGGCGAACTTCTTAGTAGCTGCAAAATTCACCCCATTCACCTCTGACCCCTGGTGATAATATTCACGACTCTCTCGGAGGGTGGTGCTCGAGGTGGTTGTCCGTCATCTCAGTTCTTGGTGTAGTTCTCCTTCCCCTTATCAGTGAGAAATTCAGCTAACACACCCTTCTTCAATAAGTGTGCCACCTCGAGGCGCAATGCTTTGGAGTCCTCGGTGCGGTGGCCATAATCTTCGTGAAACTCGCAGTGTAGATTTTGATCCCTTTTACCAGCAGGAGTTCTCATGTCCTTTGGTATTCTCACCCCGGCTGTCCCCTTCACTATATTGACCAGCTTTGAGGTCGATATGCTGAAGTTGTAGTCGGGGATGCAAGGTAGCTCCTTGTTTTTTGAGACCAGTGCTGGGCTCGAGGAGTTCTTTTGATTCGTATTGGGAAAAACCTTTCCACCGACCCGTTGGCTCACATGCGAGTTTCCAAACGAGTTCCCAAGAGAATTTCTCAGCCTTTGGCTAACAGGCTGCCTCGATAAGGTATATGGCTCATACCTCCCCTTCGAGTTTCCTCGCGGCGCCTCGGCGCGATATGAGGATTCGCTTCGGTTCTTGTAGCTGTGACTTCGGCCATTACTTTTCCACTCGGCTTCCTCCAGCCTGATCTTGGTGTAGGCCCTATTGTGTAAATCATCCTACTTTAGGGTTTGATATTACTGGAGCTCTTTTCTCAACTCAGTAGCGACTTCAGAGTTGCGAATATTGATGCATTTCTCAAACGCCATGATGGCCAAAGTGTCATCCATGGGGGGTAACTCCATGCGTTCGGCATGAAAGTGCTCAAGGAAGTCTTTAAGTGGTTCACCGGGCCGTTGGTTGACTTCGAATATATCCTCCTTCCTTTGAAGGATTTTCTGCGCCCCGGTATGAGCTTTAACAAATGCGTTAACCAGCTCCTTAAAAGTGGAAATCGACCCCGATAGTAGACGCATGTACCAGCGTAGTGCTCCCTTTTTCAGAGATTCGCTGAATTTTTTTAATTACATCGACTCTTTCTCTATCTCCATTAAGTCATTGCTCAGCACCATTGACATGTATTCAGGCACATGTTCTCTGGGGTCAGTGGTCCCGTCATAATTTTTCAAGAATAAAATCTTGAAATTTTTTGGAGTTGGGGCTGGAGTTGCCTCGGACTTGAACGGTAATTGCCTATATTGGTCAATATCAAGATCATCTTGGGCCTTAGTCACCATGGGGACGCTTTCTGGCCATTTTTTCCATGCGCGCCTCGATGCGAGCCTCAACCCGATCTTCGATTTCCTTGGTTAACTTTTCAACATCTACCGAGAAGGTAGTTTCTGCTACGGTAGGAATCATCCCGAAGTATGGCGTGGTGCTCGGTAGGGTACCCGAACCCCCAGATGTGGCCCTATTTTGAGGTCCCCCTATTATCGCGCCCGTAGGAACGAACATCAGGATGCCTCCACTTGGAACTACAGGTGGGACTCCAGTCGGAGTTGAGCTGTTTCTTACTTCTAACGAGGCACGAAATTCAGCATTAATGTTGGCCTGCTTGGCTTGCTACTCTTAAAGAGCTTTCAATATGGCAACAACGTAAGCCTGGAAAGCTTCGGTTGTCATTGAAGATGAAGAGTTCGGATTCGATTGAATGCTAGTGTGTCCATCAGGAGTTAACTGCGGTTCAATGAGATTTCTGCTATTGTCAGCCATATCGTCGAGTAAAAACGCGAATTCAAACGAAAAAGACGTTCAACTTTGGAACAAATCGTTTATTCTCGTATCCCCAAAGACGACACCAATTTGTATGGGCCTAAACTGATTTAGGATCACAAATCAAATTTGGGTTGCGGATACAAGCAAATCAATGTATCAAAGTCGTGATATGAACAATAATAAGTGATAATATCAGTAAGAGAACAAGATTTCAATATATGCAGGTGAGTATAAATTTTGTCAGAGTTTCTCTAAGTATTTCTGAATCATTTCATTGCCAAATGAGAAGCTATTTATAGGCTAATAATGATATAAGGCCATGATCCCACGTTTCCCACCAAGACCTGCATGTTCCCACTTCTCAGATAGTGGGGTTAGTGGGCCGAAATAGAAGGAAACCAACTGACCACGGACGACTTCATACATCGAGGCTTAAGCCATTAGCCTCAGGGCATGACTTAGCGATTGACCGAGGTGACACTTTCACCGAGGAAAACGTCTTGCTTTCATCCCTCGGTCATTAGCTTCGGTCCTTGACTTCGGTGACTTACGTCTTGCTTCGGCTCACAGCTTACCAACATCTGCTCGGTCACCCTCAGATCTTGTTACCGAGGTGCCACGTAGGTGAGCCGATTTTTATCCAGTACAACGAGAAATTCTTTCAGCCCTACAAAGTCCATAACAATTAGCACTTTTTTTGACAAATTTAATAAGGGTCAAAAGCAACATAAATAATCAAATATCACAATTGGAAGTTTAAGATAGCAATGTCAAGATAACTCTTTCACACAATTGGATACGGAGAAGCAAACTCAAGAAGCTCATTATCCTTGTCAAATTCAGACATGATTTGTTCCTCTAACGTGACGATTGCTTCTATTCCTTTGCCACATTTACTATCTATCATGACAAATGTTTTCTCAAGTGGTGTTGGACTTACTACACTTTCAGGATTCCCCCATCCAAAGTTCACATTAAAAATTGGATAATTGCAGACACTGCTGCCCCAATAAATATCAATTTCAGTAGCACAGAGTGGACTTTCTTGTTGCTTGTCAAAGTTCACTAGCGCTGACAATAGCTCATTTTCTTTAATATGATCTTTTTTCTTGAATACTTCTTTTTCCTTTCTCAGCTCTCGGACAACATTTGCTAGTGTTACGTCTTCTTCTTTAGCAGTTAGAATAGACGTGCTAGAGATAATGTTCCCAACTGAGCTTTGCGGGAGAGGTGGAACCATTCTTGGTCGCAAATTAGCCATTTGGTTCAATACAGAAGGTCTGAATGAACCCAAAATTGTTCTTGTTGCAGCCATAGAACACTTGTATAGTAGTGTTGTGGCTACTTCGACACGAGATGGATGTTGCAAACCTGATTGAGAAGAGATTTTGGCCTTAAGAGCACTAAGGTTTGAAGCTGAGAAAGGGTACCTTTTAGTTGTAGTAGGTTGTCTTTGAGCCTCAATCATTGGTCTAGTAGAAGGAATACCTTCATCTGGAGGAAAAATAGATGAGCCAATTAGTTGAGGTGATGGAATGTTCATGCAAGATCTTTTGTTGTGATAGCCCAATCACTCATAAAGTAGCATAAAGTACATGCATCACCTAGCTTGTGTGATATGCATGCACTAATAGCTATTCCTCCACAATCAAAATGGCTTAACTTAGCCACGACTAAACTATCTTTATCTGCACTATTATTCCATGTCATACCTTTAGCAAAAGGTAAATATTCAGGACCAGTATCAGGAAGATTGGCAATTTCAGACATTGGACAATCATATCGAACATTTATGAGTTTAGCTCTTTTGTCATTACAATCAACAAATATATTATCTCTAAGTATTCCAGCAAATGGATAATAAGAAGTCAAGGTTCTTGACAAAGAAGTCTCAAGAATTTGAGATATTTGGGCAGGCTCTTTGGAGCTGAAACCACTATCACCTTTATGTTTAGGATAGAAGAAGGGCAATGGCATGTACATATTACCCATGACTTGATCAAGTAGAGAGAGTTTATAATGTTTAAGTGGAGAAGGGGTGGGAGAGAAGGGCTTAATGAATTTTTTGGACACTGAAAGAAGTCATGAGGCAACCATCTTTCTGAATTTGGATATGTAGAGTTTATTTGGTTATTGTTGATTTACATGCAAAACATTCATATACATATATATATGTACTATCGGAGAGAACTTAGAAATAACATTTGAGAACTGTTTAACCAAGATCCGATTTTAGGCCAATTAACAATTAAATTTGTATTTGCGGAGTCACGATCAATAGTTTAGATTAAGAGTTTAACCGATTCAAATACAGGATTGCATTAATTACGAGATTACGACTGTATGCACGATTTCCAATGGAGGTGTAATGATAATTATTGACGATATGAAAATAATACAAAATAATCGAAGATAAACAAGATTAAAGTACGAGTTAAACAGATAGAAGGAACCGTATTAGATCGCTTGATCTTGGTGAGGATTCCTTGATGTTAATTATACTTGAGGACTTGAAAACAGAATATGCGCAGTAATGTAAATGAAGAACAATATTGAGCGAGAGCAAAGAGAGTATTTTTATTAATATTATAGATAGAGAAGAGAATGTGTGTTACAATGATTCGAAAACAAATGCTATATATAGATTCACTAGGCATCCGTTGGGTATGTAACCGTTGGGTACGTAACCGCTGGGTAGCCGTTGCCCTTGTAATCGTTCATTGAACATTCGTGCATGAACAGATAACTGTTCATTCAGATCGCATCGATTCGAGGAGGCGTCACGTAGCCTTGGGCCTGCTCATAGTAACCGCCTATCCAGTCATCTGTCTGTTAGATGTCTGTCCGGAGAAACATCTACCCGTGCCACGTGGCAGACACGTATCACTCTTTTAAGTGACGATGGTTTTTATCCAATGCAGATAGTCCTCGCACTTCTCGAGCAGAGTTTTTGCTCGAGGAGTGGATGTGAATTTTGGCGGGAAATTTTATTTGGAAAGTCCAACCTCCATCTGCAACATGAAAAATCTCAGTGACGTGCGCATTAAATGTGCGAGGTAAAAAGTAACTGTGCCAGATACGTCCACACATCCGCCGTCAGTTTCGAAGTGACTACTGTGTGCTCCAAGAGCAAAAGTAATGATTTTAACCGCCTCCGTCATGTGCACACGTCCGTTGTCAGTCGCGAGGTGACCGATGCGCTTCAGAGTAATGATGTTGCTTCGAAACTCGGCGAAACCTACTTCTTGTTTTGACGGTTGGATCTGATCGTGATCTCTTCGATGATCTCCACATGTCCTATGGAAACTTGATGGGCCGGACCTGTTTACTCCTATAAATAGGGGTTTGTTGAATTTTACTCCTTTCACTTTGCTTTTGCTCTAAAACTTCCGAATCTTGAAAACCCCCTGAATTTTCTTCAATCTTTCTTCTAATTTTCGATTCTTCTTCAACTATGTCTCCAAAGGCTAAGAAAAATTTGAACATGGACGCTGCTGCCGGTAGTTCTTCTGCGGCTACCCCTAGATCTAGGGCCGCTCAGGCCACTGCTTCAGAAATCATCCCCTAGAACTGGGTGAACTGGAGAAGGACTGCAGCGTTAAGGCCTTCAATAATTATGGTGATGTACGCGTATGGACAGCGTACAGATTCAAATCCGGGATCACGTCGGAGATGATCCCTCGAGTTAGAGCGGACTGCGGCTAGGACACGAATGTTCCTATTTTGCCGGTATCTGAAAATGAGAACGTTACTTCTCATAGGACAGGGTGGACGACCATGTCCACCAACCCATTCACAGTTGGTTGCACGTTACCCTTACATCTTGTACTCGACAGGCTTTGTAGGGGGTATTTTCTCTGCCCGGGGCAACTGAGACCCAGCATGTATAGAATGGTAAAACTTATTGACTGGTTTGCTGAAGAGACCAGTAAAAGTTTTGAGTATGAGCGTTTTATTTCTTTGTACAACATCCAAATTTTTAACAATGGGTTTGTCAACACCAGAATGCATGGAAGCAAAAGCTTGATACGCAGTTCTGAGGACACCAATGACCGGGGTTGGTTGCAGCAGTACATATTTGTGCACACCCAGGCATTATCTCTCAACTCCAAGGCTCCTCTCTCCGATATCTGGAATAAGAGGCGTAAGTCCTCGAATTTTTCTTTGGAATTTTCATATTTCCCCTTTTTGTTTACTCATTCCTTTGATTCTGCCTCACAGCTGCCAAGCTGCCCTATGACAAGCTCATATTGGTTGATGAGCTGACAGCGTGGGTTGAGGCCATTCTGGAGAAGTTCCCCATTGAGCAGAGGGAATGGACATACTTCGCCACGCAAAAGGGGCTGACCGCAAAGACTCACGGTGAGAACTTTTCGCCATTGCAGCTATTTCTTCTCTTCGTGGCTTTGATGTATCTAACCATCCCGCCTTTTTACAGGTCTAGGCACACAAGGAGACTTCTTCCCTGCCCCTCCCTCTCAGGCTGTGCCGTCCGGACCTGCTGTTGACCCTGAGAATGAGGTCGCAGCTATAAGGGTTGCAGCGGAGGCAATGCACAGGAGGGAAGGTGGCGAGGAGCTATTGTCTAGCGGCATTAGCTCCCTGAAGAGGAAGAAAAAGAGCCAAGGTAAGGGTGGAGCACGGAAGAAGGCTGCTCGTAAGGCTTCCGTAGCTTCCGAGAAGACCTCAGTCGTTGGAAGGGAGACTGTGCCCAGGCCTGAAGAAGAGCGTGTCAAGACCTTTGCTGAAGTCCCCGAGTCAGCACGGGGAGAAGGCTTTGAAACAGAAGTGATCGATGTTTCAGATACTGAAACTGTCGCAGACCATATGAGAAAGCCCTATCTCCAAAGTGACAAGAAGAAGGATGAGGAGAAGACTGCCCGTGCTTCGGAAGGGAGTCCCCGAGTTGATGACGGGGTAAAGGCGGGCTCTTCTCGTGCAGACAAGGGTAAGAGAAAGGTTGGTGAAGAAGAGGAAGGAGGAGAAGAGGTCCCCCAAGAGGGCGGCCAGAGTCCCCGTGTTTTTTACTTCGAGGACTTGGAGAATGTGGCTGCTGAGGGGGAGGTGCCTGTTTGTTTGCACGAATGTGACACAAGAGATCCTGGAGTGGCGAATAATTCTGACATATCGAGCACAAGGCTCACTCGGCGGACCACAATCAGCGGTCTGGCTGGACCAAGGGACATTCGGGGCGTGCACTATGAATTTGGCCCAAACTTTCCCTCTTAGTAGGTTAGGGAGCCTAAATACTGCGAGAGGGAATGCACCATGAAGCTAGCCCCCAATGTTAACTTCGTTACTAGGCCGGGTAGTTTGGCCAAGGCAGTTTCATCGCTCATTGGTCCCTGCGAAGAATGGACAATGAGGGAGATGAGTGGTGAAGACCTGGCTTTTGCTATTGTTGCTGACTCTGCCCGGGTAAGTGCCTTTTTTTTAAACACTTTTTTGAGTCGGAAGTAATCTTGACTTTACTTCTAACCTTATTTCTTTTGTTGTTCCAGTCAAGTTTGATGGTTGCCGAGTTGATGTTCCATTCCAGAATCAACAACCCTGACCAGGTGCTTGAACTGAAGAAAAAATTGCTGAAGACTCTGAAGGAGAACAAGGCTCTGGCAGAGAGGTGTGGTTTTCTCGAGGGTGAAGTTAACCGGTTGGCTGAGACCAACAACAAACAAGTTAAACAGATTAACAAGCTCACCGAGGAAAAGCCTTCTTTCTGAAGAGAAAAAGGGGTTCGCACAATCTGCTCGGGACCTGGAGGCTCTACTTGAAGAACACAATTCTTTGCTGAACAAGGCACTCGACGAGCGTGGATCTTTAGAGATGGACCTGCAAAGGGCTAAGGAAGAGTCTGCCAAAACTCGTGCTGAACTTCAATCCGCTAGGGGACCAAGTTGCCTGGTCAATGAGCATTCAGGACTCGTTATCCAAGGACTTGGCCAACTTGCGCGATCAATTCAAGATCAAGGCTAAGCTTACTGCGCTTGAAGCCAAGCGAACACTGCTCGAACAGGTCCATGCAGGTCAGATCAATGTTGAGGAAGCAATGCTGAAATCAAAGCGTGCTGTTCGCGAAGTGAGGTAAGTGTTGAGCCTTTCTCCTGAAGAGTCTGATGAAGATGAAGAAGAAGATGGTGATGAAAGCTCGGGTGACAATGACGGAGCCGGTGGAGCTGGTGCATCAGGTTCTGGTCGAAGTCCCCAAAATTAATGCCCCCCCCCAAATTGATCAAGTTTGTAGGTTTATATATCCAGTGAGAGCCGGATGATTGGTTGTGGATAGAGGTCTCTTTGGGACTCTCTGATCCTTGTTTGGCCGGTTTCATTGGCCTTTGTCACTCAACAAAACTTCTGTCAGCCGTTTTGGCATTCTTATTGTTTTGTCAAGACAATGCATATATTTGCAGACCTTTTAATTCAATGACTGTGTATAGCATGAATCTTTGATCTTGGTAATTACGTTTGGATGCACTGTGGCCTTTGTGCCTTTTGTTTAAGTGCTTTTAGAAGTTTGAACTTTGCTAAGTTCTGGTCTTTAAAAAGTTGTTCGTATGCTTTAACTTAGCCTTTCTCAAGGAAGAGGTCATAAATTGTGAGTGGTCTGCGCAGATGTTTCAATCTGACCGAGTCATGGTCAGTGGGTTCTGGTCGAATCGTTGGCCTTGCGAACAACTTTGCTTACCATTTTTGATAGTTGAAAGTCGACGCAGAAAGTTTGTAGTTTTTAACTCTGGCCGAGTCGTTGGCCTTGTGAACGGCTTCTCTTATTTTCGTGGAAGCTTGTCACATAAAAAGTTTGTTTTAAAAACTCGCTTTTTTACAAGGTCTTTTCCATTCACAAGGTCTTATCTAGCCTACAGGGGCCTCTCATCACCCTCCTTGTTTTTATGTTGAAATACGGGAAGTTTTAACATAAAAAGATTTAAGGCTGGTCGTAGATAAAAGAACACATATAACCAAACGAGGAGTGTGTCCATTGAGGGATTCGAACCCACAGCCGCGAAGTTAAAGAACTTCAAGCTCTACCAGTTGAGCTAAATGGATCTGGCCTTGTTTCGGCCGTTAGTACCATTTAGGAGAAATATAATAAAAGTAAGAATGCCATAAAAGTAAAAGGTAGAAATAGAAAAACTGACTATTTTACCATTCAGAAGTGATACCTTTTGAGGTGAATCACATTCCAATTATTTGGGACGATTGAGCCATCTGGTCGTGCCAAACGGTAAGTTTCCTTACCGACAGACGCGATTACTTTGTAGGGGCCTTCCCAATTAGGGCCTAGTTTTCCCGAGTTTGCTTCTTGCGTGTTTTGGGATACTTTTCTTAATACAAAATCTCCAACCTGGAAACTTCGTAGGCGTAGTCCCCGATTATAGTATTGTTCGATTCGTACCTTCTGGGCGACTACTCGCACAAGTGCTAGTTCCCTCCGTTCTTCGAGGAGATTCAATTCTTCGGAAAGATTGATTGAGTTGGATTCTTCGGTAGCATGTGCATACCGTAGACTTGGCTCTCCAACTTCAACTGGGATTAGAGCATCTACGCCGTATACCAACGAGTAAGGTGTCTCCCCTGTACTCATTTTTATTATCGTGCGATAAGCCTATAGTACACCGGGCAGTTCTTCTACCCAACACCCTTTGGCCTGCTCGAGGCATTTTTTGAGAGACTCAATGATTATTTTGTTTATTGACTCTGCCTGCCCATTGGCAACCGGATGGTATGGAGAAGAGGTAATCCTCTTGATGTGTAAGTCGTCAAGGAACCTAGTCACTTTCTGGCCGATGAATTGTGGGTCATTATCCATGACTATTTCCTTAGGTGCTCCAAAGCGACACACTACATATCGCCAAAGGAAGTCAATTACCTCTGTTTGTCGTATCTTTGCATACGCAGCCGTTTCAACCTATTTGGTGAAGTAATCGGTGACGATTAGTAAGAAACATACCCCTCTTGGCGCAGCAGGAAGAGGGCCAACTATGTTCATTCCCCATTTTAAGAATAGCCACGGGGAGATTATTGAGTGGAGCGGTTCTGCCGGTTGATGGAGAAGATGCGCAAACCTTTGACATTTATCACATTTCTTGACGAAATCATTTGTATCTTTCTCCATCTTATCCCAATATTACCCTGTGCGGAACAATTTGTGCGCTAACGATTTGCCCCCAGAATGGTTACCGTAACAACCTTCGTCGACCTCTCGCATCACGTAGTTAATCTGGTTTGATCCCAGGCACTTGGCAAGGGGCCCTGCGAACATCCTACGGTAAAGATCGTCGTTGACGATTGTATATCGAGCAGCTTTCACTCTGAGTTTGCGAGCGGCTTTCGCGTCATTGGGCAGAGTTCCGTGAAGAATATAATTTGTGATTTCATTTAGCCAGTCCCAAGTTGCGTTTATAGCGTTAACTTCAAACTTTTCTCGATCTATGGTCGTGCAGAGGAGTTGAACGACAGCCGAGGAGCTGGCTGCCCCAATTTCCGCTACTAACCCTAGATTTTCCAGGGCGTCTGCTTCATGGTTTTCTTTTCGTGGAATTTGGAGCGCTTCCCATACGTCAACTGAGCCAAAATTTCTTTTACACGGGCAAGGTACACTTGCATTCTGGATTCCCGTGCAATGAAACCTCCGGTCACTTGGTTGACTACTAGTTGAGAGTCACTGTTGAGTTTGATAATGTTCGCTCCATAGCTTCGGGTTAACTCCAATCCTGCAATTACGGCCTCATATTCAACCTCATTGTTAGTAATAAACGGGCACTTGATGGCCTGCCTGACGGTTTCTCCGGAAGGGGTGGTAAGAACCAGTCCAAGACCGGACCCTTTGACGCTCGAGGAGCCGTCAGTGAGTCCACACACCAGGGGCCTGCCCAGCATAGAGAATTGCATCTTTTTCCGCATCAGGATATATATTAGCGCTAAAGTCTGCTAGGGCTTGTGACTTAATTGCTACCCAGCGCTGGTAGGTAATATCGAATTCGTTTAATTCTACAGCCCATTTAACCAACCTTCCCGAAAATTCAGATTTATGCAAAACATTGCGTAAAGGAAAATTTGTTACTACAGCTATTGAATGACCTTGAAAATAAGGACGTAATTTACGGGTAGCAGTTGCGAGTGCTAAAGCCAGTTTTTGTAAGGGCTGGTAATGCGTTTCCGCATCAATTAAAGCTTTACAAATGTAATAAATGGGAAGTTGCTTACCTTTTTCTTCTCGAACCAAAAATGCGCTTACCGAAGACTCTGAAACCGCCAAATAGATCAACAATTTTTCCCCGTGCTGAGGCGTAGAGAGTAGTGGTGGATTGGACATGTATTTCTTCAGATCTCTCAGCGCTTGTTGACATTCAGGGGTCCACTCGAATTCCTTATTCTGCTTCAGGACATCGAAGAAACTTTTGCACCGGTCGGATGAACGGGATATAAACATGCGCAAGGCTGCCACCATCCCAGTTAATTTCATGACGTCTTTCCGGTTGTGGAGCACGTCTGGAATCGACTTAATCGCTTTGATTTGAGTGGGATTGACTTCAATTCCACGCTGAGAAATGATGAAGCCTAGGAACTTTCCTGAGCCAACTCCAAATGCGCATTTCTCTGGATTAAGCTTCATGTTGTATTGGTCAAGTATTCGGAAGGCTTCCCTCAAGTGTGCCAGATGATCTTCTGCCCGTTTTGACTTGATCAACATGTCATCAATGTAAACTTCCATGGTCTTACTGATATGGTCGTGGAACATACGATTGACCAATCGCTGATTCGTTGCATCTGCATTCTTTAACCCAAACGACATGACTTTGTAGCAATACATCCCTCTGCATGTTATGAATGACGTTTTTTGCTGATCGTTGGGATCCATCAATATCTGATTGTACCCTGAATATGCATCAAGGAAGGTGAGCACCTCATGCCCGGCGGTTGCATCAATCAACTGATCTATCCGGGGAACAGGATATCAGTCTTTCGGACAGGCTTTGATCAAATCAGTGAAGTCAATGCAAACTCGCCATTTCCCATTTTTCTTTGCCACAACGACCACGTTGGCTAACCAGTCTGGGTATTTAACTTCGCGTACAAAGCTCCCTGGGGCGCTTCTTCTGCTTCACTAGACGGTGGTACAGGTCAACGTTCAACTTGTGAGAGATATTTCTGGGAAAATACCCGTCATGTCTGCATGAGACCAAGCGAACGTCGTATGCTGCTCCTTGAGGATTTTAAGGATATCTCCTCGTAGGCGTTCATTTAATTCTGTTCCTAAGTAGACCTTCCGCTCCGGCATGTTCGCGAACAGTTCTTCTAGTTCCAAAGCTTCCACGGTCGGAGTATAATTTTCCCGTGCCTCTAGCTTTGTGATAAATTTCGGGACCTCATACTTTGCTTTTTCATTCGCTGCGTCAGATCCCGGTTGCTGTGATTGCTATTTATTTTCTTCAGGCAGCCTGAGGGCCACCGAATAGCAGTCTCGATCAGAGCGTTGCTCTCCTCGTATCTCGCGTATTCCCCATTCTGGTGGGAATGTTAATACCTGATGATATGTGGAGGGAACAACCTGCATCTCATGGATCCATGGTCTTCCGAGGATAATGTTGTAGGCCATGTCTCCGTTGACAATTTGGAACACCGTCTCCTTTGCTATCCCCTTGACAAGAGTTGTGAGAGTAATCTCGCCAAGGGTCTTTTCACTTGAGTTGTTAAAGCCGGAGAGAACTCGCGATACTGGCACGATCTTCTCTATTAGTTGCATCTCCTTGACAACTCGTGATTGAATGATATTTGCAGAACTGCCCGCATCAATGAGTGCTCTTTTGATATCAAATTCTGCCATGCACAATGTTATGACTAGCGCATCAACATGTGGGAATTGCAAGCCATCTGTATCCGAATCTTCAAACGTTATTGTTTCTTCTGGCCGTGGGCGCTTGGCCTTTGTAATAGAGACCTTTGCGTATTTCTTCGCTGTGAAAACAACGGAGTCAACTTCGATCCCGCCTGAAATAACGTTGACCGTCTTCTTCGGGGAAGATGCTCGTGGAGGGCTA
Source organism: Petunia axillaris subsp. axillaris (assembly GCA_029990575.1). Taxonomy (NCBI): domain Eukaryota; kingdom Viridiplantae; phylum Streptophyta; class Magnoliopsida; order Solanales; family Solanaceae; genus Petunia; species Petunia axillaris. Next base: position 46,700,567 of record JARKNS010000002.1, on the reverse strand, counting down.
GATTTGTTTTGCTAAGACCTCGCATGAGTTTGCTTTCCCTTTTCGGTTAGGAGTTCCTTCAAGAACCCCTGTTTTAATAAATGTGCGACCTCATATCTCAAGGCCTTGCAATCTTCAGTGGTGTGACCGTCTGATTTCTCTTACTTGGGTCGGTTTTCATGTCCTTTGGCCACTTGACCTTTTTGCCCATATCTTTGAGGGCTGCAATCAGTTCAGTCGTTTCTACGTTGAAGTTTGGTAGACTTGGGGCTCCACGAGTACTTGACTCTGAATCATCTTCTCGTGCTAGCCCTTTGTTAGTGCGACCACGCCCTTTGGAACTGTTGCGTGATCGGTCAGGGTATGGTTCATAACGTACATCCAACCTCTCTGACTCTATCTTCCCGCCAGAGCCACCGCTTCGTGATTCATTCTTCCCTCGGGCACTAGTTACTATCAGCTTGTCTTCATCAATGCGTACTTTGAAGTTGTAGCGATTGTAGACATCCGACTAGTTGGCTGCTGGGAATTTGCAAAGAGATTCGTATAGCCTGTGCGTGGCTTTCGAGCTTTTGACATCCAAATTGTTTGTGAACACAATGGCCACCCATCTGTCCGGTACCTTGGGCAACAACATGCGCTCCCTTTGGAAGCGATCCACATATCTCCGGAGAGATTCACCAGGCTTTTGCTTGATCTCAAAGATGTCTTCCACGTGAGTTTCCGTCTTATGGGCGCCCGTATGGGCTTTTACGAACAATTCAGCCATCTCCACGAAGGATCCAATAGAGTTTGGTGGAAACATTGAGTACCATCGTAGAGCTCCATCCGCTAGGGTCTCCACGAACTTCTTCAATTGCGCAGATTCAATCTCCTTATCAGTGAGATCACTTGCTTTTATAAAATTGCTAAACATCATGAGATGATCATTGGGGTCAGTTGTCCCACGATATCTCGGAATGTTTGGCATCTTGAACATTTTTGGTATCGCCTTCAATGCTGCTTCCTTCTTCCAAGGCCTTTGCGAGTAGAGTTGAATGTCAATTTTCTTCAACGTGGGTGGAGCGCTTGGTATTTGATCAATTCTCTCGTGGAGAGACTTTTGAAGTGCTTCTGGCTCTCTTTGAATTGCTTGGTGAGTTCCTCCACGACGACGCTCATTTCAGTGGATACCACAGATCCTCCGTTTTGATTTTGATTTGCTTGGGTTGCTGGATCCATAGTTCCTCCATTGTTGGCCGCGTTTTGCTCTCCATCTTGCCTTGAAGTGTGTGAAGAAGGAACATCTCGACCTTGGGGTGCAGGATCAGTCCCCGTGACTGGTGGGATTTGCCCTCGAAGAGAATTGATCGCCTCGTTCATTCCCCTGTTGACCTCCGTTTGTTGCTGCATAAACTCAAAAATTGTTTCTTGGAGATTCCTTTGATCAGGGGAGAGACTTCTATGGCGTCGTCTTCTAGGCGGAGTTCTGCTCTGAGAGTGTTCACGCCTGTTCCGCTGCCTAACTGGTCCTTGGGAAGAACGTTCTTGCCCGTCGGACGAGTAATCTGGAGAGTAATTAGGGCTTGGTGGAGGAGTACGTACTTGACTTCCGCCTACCATAGTTCCGTGTGAATCGCTTTCTGCCATGTTAGTCACAAACACAAGATCGACAGAAAAGAATACAATGCAGGAGAAAGATAAACTATTAACCTATAGAGGCTATTGACCGGCTCCCACTATGGTCGCCAAATTGTTTAACCTAGATCCGATTTTAGGCCAATTAACAATTAAATTTGTATTTGCGGAGTCACGATCAATAGTTTAAATTAAGAGTTTAACCGATTCAAATACAGAATTGCGTTAATTACGAGATTACGAGTGTATGCACGATTTCCAATGAAGGCGTGATGATAGTTAATGACGATATGAAAATAATATAAAATAATCAAAGATAAATAAGATTAAAGTGCGAGTTAAATAGATAGAAGGAACCGTATTAGATCGCTTGATCTTGGTAAGGATTCCTTGGTGTTAATTATACTTGAGGACTTGAAAACGGAATAAGCGCAGTAATGTAAATGAAGAACACTATTGAGTGAGAGAAAAGAGAGTATTTTTATTGATATTGTAGATAGAGAAGAGAATGTATGTTACAATGATTCGAAAACAAACGCTATATATAGATTCACTAGGCATCCGTTGGGTACGTAACCGCTGGGTAGCCGTTACCCTTGTAACCGTTCATTGAACAGTCGCGCATGAACAGGTAACTGTTCATTCAGATCGCATCGATTCGGGGAGGCGTCACGTAACTGCCTTGGGCCTGCTCGTGGTAACCGCCTATCCAGTCATCTATCCGGAGAAACCTCTGCCCGTGCCACGTGGCAGACACGTGTCACTCTTTTAAGTGACGATGGTTTTTATCCAATACAAGAACTAGTTTCAAAATTGATGGCGCTGATATCTGATAAAAATAATCAGTTCAAAGGATTGCGTTGGCCATGTCATTTTGATTTCTTTGACCGATCATATTTAAGTGGACAATTAGATCATATAGACTCGATATGGGTAAGAAATAAAAGAATATACTACTAATTAAAACATGTTGGTTTATCTTGATGAAATGATAAAACTCCGAAATGCGTCGTAATTACAACATCGAGCATAAATATTTGTTCTTTTAGACTTTTACTCGAATGTTGAAGGTGAGAATTCAAAGGCCAAAGTCCAATGTGTAGAAGAACATCCAGGACGGCCGGTGGAGGGTAAAAGAAGGGACTTTTTTCACATTTACCCATCCTAAGTTCTAACCCATTAGACAAATTATCCATATTTTATGTACATTCTATACTCATTAGTTAATTACTTTTCTATTTTGACATAAACATTTAAGAAAAATTTAAGTGCCCAAATGGGTAGACACACTACAACCAAAGAGGCAGTGGATTCACAATCAAAAAATTTCACCGCATGCCCTTTATAAGTTGAGGTTTTACAACATTACCCGTGCTAAGGAATATTTTAGCAAAATGCACTTATTTAGTCAGGAGCCAAGACTTTCAAGGCAAAAATTTTGTAAGTCTTAGCAATTGGCTATACTTCAAGGGCAAGTGCCGTTTTGCCAATATTTCAAGTTATATGGCGAGAATGCAGGGAAGACTGGAAGGGGCAATTGCATTGCCAAGACTTACGACGAAGTGCGGCAAGTGTTGCCTATTGCCAATACTTGCCGTAGGCAACACTTGCCGTTCAAGTGTTGGAAAATCGAGCAGGGTCAATGGCAAGTCTTGCCTTTTTGCCAAGACTTACGGCCAAGTGCGGCAAGTATTGCCTATTGCCAATACTTGAAGGGATAAGTGTTGAAAAGCGGAAAAATATAACGGCAAGTCTTGGCCCCGAATTTTTTTTCATTAAATCTTAACGGGGGCATTTTCGCAAATCATATGTTAGCTCGGGCAAAAAAGCAAACCATTGCTTCCCGTGTCATATTTTTGCAAATGAGCCGTTCACAATTGAAGCAAAAAGTAAGAGTGCTGCTAGTTGCTTCGAGAGAAGGGAGGGCATGGGGTTATAAAAGAAAAATAAAACAAAACACATTAGAGAGAAAATTTGTCTGGTGATGTCTATTTGTGAAAAGTTTGACATTCTTTATTCGAAATGACAATGTTCCCACCTTATTTCTCTATTTCCTACATCCAAAATCTCATCTTGCCCTGTTTTTTTAGTGGAATTAAGGGTTTAAACCATAGCAGTGAATTGACGGCTTTGGGAATTCTAATTTTAACGTAGATAGACACTCACATACTTCATTACTCCAAAAAGAAAAAATGAAGCATGTAGGATAAAGGAGGGAGGATGAGGGGGATCTAAAACAGAGAGGTAACTATGTTATGGGTAGAATACAACTATAAATGATAACCAGAGTTGCATTAACTAATGCCAAATCAGTACATAGCCAGACAATCCCGCAAACAGGCAAATAAGAAGAGAGAAGGTGAAACTAAACAAGAGTAAGACCCAAAAATGAAAAAGGACAAATCTACAAAACAAAAATGGGCAAAAAAATCTCTTTTTGTGGATTATATGCTGAAAATGGCCTTCCTTTCATCCTTGCTGCTGTACAACGATCAAGTATTTTACGAATAGGTTTCACTTCTCAAAGTTCCTTGTCGACTATATCTAGCCAAAATGTTCCAAGCAAGCAAAGCAGCTCCAATGGCAGGTTCCACCTAATGTCAAAGCATTCAGAAAATGAGATGATCAGTTGGTTAAGAAACATTTCGAGGCATTACCCTGGTGATACATTACTCAGAGATTCCATGACAGCTTTTAGGAAAGATTTAACTTATATACACTGATAAAGTAAAAGATTTTACAACATCTGTGTATTTTAACCTGTTGGAAAGGTTACCTGCCTTATTTTCCGGGTTTCAGTATCAATGCATAGAAGTTAAACTCTTCTAAGAATGAGTAAATCCTTTTATTTTCTAAATGAAGAAACTATTTTGGAGCATTATTACCTTCGGACAAATGGGATGAGCACCGGGGAAGTCCTTGCGTATGCAGTTAATCACTTCTCTTCCTATATCCCATTTCTTGTTGGCTTCAAGAACACCCCCAACCATAACAAGAGGAAAAGGATCATTTCCGTCTACAAAGATTTAATTCAAGAATCAACTGTTAGTCATGTCTGGGAAATAGTTTACAGAAATGCTACGGGAACAAGACATCTTTGGGGAAAAAGAAGAATTGTCGATAATGAAGTCAACTAAGGCGCACAATGCCATAGCACAGGATAGCTGCTGAAACAATTAGCAACTGCATACAACAATGACTTCTCAAGCATGCTACATCCTGATAAATCTCATTGAGACCTGCTAAATCACACAGCAGTTACAAATCCGAGTAATATGTTACTTAAATTTAAAGAACAGTACTTTGCTTTTAGGGTTTTTCCAAAAGCTCAAGTTATACTTGAAATTGAGCTGTAAAAAGTGAAGCAAATTCACATTATCAAAAACAAATATTGACAGTTCAAAAAGCTTAAATATCCTAGGAAGCCCTTTTAAGAACCATTAAATTTGCTTTGTAAACTCCTAAACCACACAGACTGCAATGTAATGGAAGAAACACATATCATTAGCTCGTAAGATACCATGCCCTGCATGATTTAAAACTAACCATTAATTGTGGAAGTTCATTATTTGGAAAAGTATGAAATGACTGAACCTGCAGACGGTTTACATTATGGAATCTCAATTCTCAAGAAGAAAATATAGAAGTCCAATAGTTTCATGTCACTATTCTTCCTTTTTCCAGCACCACAGTTCTCAATCGTGACATTCTCTCACGCGACTAGTCAAGCTCACAGTCGCAAAAGATTAAATCAGAATTAGAGATGTTATATTTATATATTTCAGCACAGCTCAATGCAAAGTCATATTTTCCGAAGCAAACACATCAACTGATTTACCAAATTTTCAAACCTAAGTTCAATGCTTGAAGGCAATAAATAGGGACCGAGATACCACGGACATACACAAACATAGAAATATCAAAGATATCAAACATTTTCATGTAACGGAAGTCCTCTTGCAATATGACTTAAAGATTGACAGCATACCTTCACCACACAAGCCTAGTCTTTTAACAACAGCTTTAACACTCGACGATAATTCTTGAACCGCATCTCTCAATATCTTATTTGCTACTCCATCACCTCCCTCTGCACAAGACACTACGACTGGAACAAGCGCCGCAATGCGAGACCAAGAGGGATCTGAATAGGTCCACCTGAAAATTAAATGAAAAATGTTCTGACCTAAAGAGTTCTTGTAAATACACATCCTATAAGCCCCATGAAGAAACTTACAAAAAATAATGAAAGCATTTTAATGGAAAATCATTTCAAGAGGATCAAATTAGCTTGTCGCTCAAGGTATTATCACTCTCGAATAGCTTAGAGTAATAGTTGCCTGTCAAGAGCATGAGTTTACTGTATCAACTGTCACAAGGATGCAACAAGAAAAGATCAGGTTATGCAGAAATCAGTTAACAAATCTACTGTGTTGGATAATGCAAGCAATAGAAGAATTTTTTTCAGGCTAATGAAGACATGCACATAGATGCATTGAAGTTCAACCTAGACAATCAGAGACTCCACAGTTTCCCTACGACGGCCAGATCAGTAAAAAGCAGGTCTTCTATGTAGTTCTAGGAAAAAAAAGAAGTTACTTTAAGCTCTGAGATCACTTAAAATGGTGGGCATGTTTTTTTATTTTTTATTTTTAAGCAAGGTAGTTTTCTTTGATTTTATTCAAACAGGTTACTACAGCACTGCCTCTATGTTAGTGAAAGTTACATTGCCTTCTGCCTATTCTCTCTTTTCCGCACTTCAATGATAAAAGTATATTACTCAAAGCATGCAGAGTCCTATTATGAATCAGTTTGTGACCTTCAATATATTTTTCCCAAATGCTTGGTCCATGAAGAAACAATTTGGCTCACACTCAAGGGTATATATGGACTCATTTATCTGGTAGATTATTTTAAAGCTCAGAAATGAAATTTTTGTTAATCAACAAAAGAGGATTGTATTTAAAATGAGGATAACTCAAATAATCAAACATAACCATCTAGCAAAGCTAAATACATGATATCATTATGCATGTTTACGACAATAAGTGTCGACAACTGGTGAATAATTCAAATATTGTTCCTTTGACATCAGAGGTTTCAAGTTCAAACATGTTCCCTGAGCATCTAGATACAAACAAATAGCCCTCTTAACAACACGAGTGATAAATGCTAGTCCACAAATGTGCATGGCCGCATGCATCTATTCAGCAACAAATTTCGACTGTATGAAGTACTTTTTCTTCATGTCTAAGGCAGTAAAGAATAAAGATTACTTAAAAGAAAAACCGGCTCGTAAGCGAAGTAGATGAGAGTAATGATTCAAGCTTTGACAAGTACCCGATAAGCTCATCAGGAGAAGAAAGATCCAACTTCCTTAGAATACTTGGCGTAAGTGCAGTGTATGGACCACGACCATCGTAGGCTCTGACTGCAGCAGTCAACGCCTGTGCAGCTATACCATATCCACTGCATGTGAACAAGAATTAGATCCTTGAACTAACCGTAAAAAGGAAAACTACAACAATCAAAGAATTATAGAAAGCCATTGCTGCTAAATGAATCAATAGTACAACTTCAGAAAATAAAAAATCTCAAACTAGGTCTACAGAGACAGGTAGTTTGAGACAACAGAAAAAAATGGAAACATAAAATGACAACTAGTAATGAATCTGGAATTAGGTTTGGAAGATGTAACCAAACAGAGAACTTCCACTAGAAATGCTTTAAGCTTAAATATGAGACAGCAGCAAACTAAGGATAAATTATTCCGATTAAAGCCCCATATCTTTATCTAGTTGTCCGCCAAATATCTCAAATGAAGCATCTTTAGGAACTATTATTGGCTATCAACTTTCAGATTAGACAATGACTTGCAAGGTGTGGGAGAAGAAGCAAAAAGGATGAATAGCAGTTAAACTCAAGAAAATAAGACGAATAATGCAATGATGCTGTGAAATATATACCTTCCCCAATCTCCTAATACAGGCCCAGCACCAGCAGCTCGAGCATTTCTTCCATCTTCAGTAAATCCATAAGCAATTGTTCCTGTACCAGCAATAAGGACACACCCATGAAGCTTTCCCATTGTTCCACTTGCAAGAGCTGCAACAGCATCATTCTGAACAAAGAATTGAACATGGCTGGGAAAGATATCTCTAACAAAAAATAAGAGAAAGAAATTTAGAAAGAGATGAAAAAAAGTATCAATAAAAGAAAATCAATATAGCAGATAAACAGCATTATGACGCATCCAAATAAAGAGCAAAGACAACTGCAGAAGATAAGAAGAAAAATGAAAGAGAATCTCCAGTCACAACTCACAAGATGTTGTGCCAAATGGTGATTCATGGAGCCAACCTCCACTTACCAAGTAAGAAGGACAAACGATGATGCGATGCATCTTCAGTGGCTAAAAAGAGAACGTTCATTAACTTTCACACTATCATTTTGATCAAGACTTTCATATAATCATTTTCAAAACCATTTAAAACAGAGTTAATAGAATTGGTTAGCAGTAAATCATCTAATTGCACTTTATTTCACCTTGTAACAGCAGAGGGCACACGAGGAACACATTTTTTAGAAATTAGCTACAAGTGCTGGATGCATACAGCAAAGCAGATGACAAATTTTATATGGAAAGGCGATAACAAAAGTATGAACTTTTTAGTGCATACCTAAGCCAGTTCATTATTCGTTCCTCTTCTGATGGATGGTTGACACCAGAGACAGCCAAACAAACAGCTTGTACACAGAAGCGTGTTGAGCCTGCTTTTGAAAGAGCATCAGCCATGACTAGCTCTAGAGCATGCCTTGCAGCGGTTTCTGTAAACAAATATTTACTGAGAACATACGCAGCGGAATATTGATCCTCAAATAATGCAGACAAAACTGGAACGAAACCAATAACAGTTGCCTGTCACATATTCTCACAATTGTCAACCTAGAAAGCGCAAAAATGTTATCTTTAACTGAAGGTAACTGATTCCCCTCCGACAAACCGATAACTGCCCAATCCATTTCCTCAAACAGAAAGAGATCAGGGTAAGACCCCATCTCCTTGATAAAAATAAACCTAGAGAAAGTTACATGTTTCGCCAGAAAAAGGATACCTGAACATGATTTCTCAACCACGACTTCGAACTTTTCATAGTTTAGTATTACAGCTGTATCATGTATCTAAAGTAAGGGACCTTATATCACATTATTTACTACGTCAAACCTCAAAAGATACAATATTAGATCTTATCAATGATCCATCCCTTTCAGTAGGAGGACGCTGTTACTCAATGCCGCTACATGTTCAAATTCATAAAACTGAATTAACTAACAGATACCATTCAAAAGACAATGGTACTTCTATCTTAATATTCTTTTTTGTTTTATATTCAAGCCTTAGAGGGTAGAGTTACCTAGTACCTGCTGCTGGTGGGAGGTGGCAGGCATCCTGTGGAATTAGTCGAGGTACGCGTAAGTTGGCCCGGACACCACCGTTATAAAAAATAAAATATTCTTTTTAGTTTTCAAGTCCTGCACCTGGTACCTTGCCCTGTCTTTTTTTAAGCCATTTCATGTCTTATACATCTCCAAATCCCAATAAAAGAAAGTTCAGATTTTTTACTTTCAATTGTTAACACTACATGTGCTCCGAAGGAAAAAACAGGCCGGTGCATAAAATATCTCGCGTTATCGCAAGGTCCAGAAAAGTACGCAGCTTACACTGATACTGACACAAGCATAAGTATGAGTAAGAAAAGCCAACAACTTTAATTACCTCCCACACTGTTGTGATTGGAGGAACCAGCAACTGCACGTGAGAGAATGGGAGGAGGGTCAGGTAATGAATTAGCGAAAGGGATGAGAGGCATACAAACACAGACAGTACAAGTGGTATCCCCATCTAATCCCAATATCACTTCTCTTTGATTCACATCTCCAAGAAGGTGCATTTCTTGCTCAAAATCCCATATTTCACCATTCCTATACCTCTTCATTTTTTGTCCAATGAATTTGGCAAGTGGAAATGGGACTTCTTGAAGAAGAGGGAAAGACCCATATTTTAATTTGATGAATAGAATAGAATAGAATAATGGGACGGCAATGAAAGCCAAGTGCTAATGTGTGTATTGTGAAATTGACGGATGTTTTAGTATTTGAGTGTTTATTAAAGATAAAATAAACATGGGATTTGTTGGATTACTGTTTTAACTTGTTGATTTCATACAAGGACTGCAGAGTAAACAAATCTTATAAAGAAGTTTGTTTATTTCTTCTCATTTCCTTCTCTTTGTATCTTTCTGTTGTTTCATAAGTACTACTCCCATTTTGCAAAAGTGTTGATGATGTAATGTGCCACGATTGTCCGCTTTTGTTTAACGTAACTCGAGACTAGAATTTTATGTACCTTTATCCTAAAGGCTAAATTATAGTAAAAATTTAGTCACGCAGTCAGTTTTGACCGCGTTAAATGAATACTAGCCAGCGATGCAAAACTGTTTGAAGACTAGCCACCTCCGGACAAATTACAGTATAAATACTGGGGCTTTGAACAAAACTTGTTCAAAGCCCCAGTACTTATACTGGGAAGCTGAAGTAAACTAATCCCAGTATAAAATACTGGGGCTTTGAACAAGTTTTGTTCAAGGCCCCAGCATTTTGTTATGGGACTTTATATAAAGCTTCAGTCCCATAACAAAATACTGGGGCTGTGAACAAAACTTGTTCAAAGCCCCAGCATTTTGTTATGGGGACTGAAGCTTTATATATAAAGTCCCATAACAAAATACTTGGGCTTTGAATATTATTCAAAGCCCCAGTATTTTGTTATGGGACTAGTCTGAGGTGTTTTTCCAACGCTAATGGAGCTTAAGTGTGCGCGCGAATTTTTGGCTATTCTTCAGTGAATTTCGAAACGGTGGATAGTCCCCAATAAGCGCGTCCAAAAATGGCTACTGATCAAAATTACCCTAAATTATACAAATATACCAATATAGTAGCAGATTTACAATAAAATAGCAACATTATGTCACTTTCAAGAATAGCAATACTTTCTTAACATTATATATACAAGTTATTAAAAAAAAGATTTACTTAATAAAACTGAAAATACACTCTGCACCAAAATCACTCATAATTATAGGCATGTCTTTTCATCTGTTCCTACTTTTTTGGGATTACAACTACCCAATTACTAATTTGGCTATTATTTCTTATGTATGCATATTGTCAATTTTTAATAGATGGTTTTGAGGTGAGAGAGAAATGAGTCTTAAATGTTAAAAGATTTAAACATATCTAAACATGATTTGGATGCATAAATATATGATTAGATTTATCTTTTTTTTAATTACATTTTCTTTTCTTTTTAAATACATTCTGCTATTTTTTTTAGCAAAAAATAAAAATGTTGCTGTTTTTTGTAAGTTTTGAAAATATTTATATATTTTGTAATAAAAGTACATAAAGTTATACTCTGTGTAATTTTTCCATTCCTAAACTAGGCCAGATTTGTTCGGTGCCCACCCGTTTGTCCATAAAAGTATTTTCACCTTTTTTTCAAATAATTTTTAAAAAATATGTTTGTCCATGAAAAATAGATTTTTTTTAAAAAAATAGTTTTTGAAAAATCAAAAGTGCTTTTGACTATTTTTTCAAGTTTTTTTAAATAATTTAATTTTCTCCACTCATAAAACTTCAATTTTTTTCAATTAAAATTCATGTCTAAATACAATTTCAACTTTCAAATATAATTTTTTAACTCAACTTCTGAAATACTTTTTCAAAATTTTTTTGGTATCTATGCTCAGACATCTAAAGTTACTTCCTCAAATCTTATTTATCTTTTACAACTTGATAGCCTTGATTCTTAAACCATTACCAATCTCACCCGATCAAGGTAAGTAGGTAAGACCCACATCATAGTATTTCTCGATCATGATGACACCTAAAGCTTACTATCCTTAAGCGAACGTTTATTCTAGGGCAAAATGGCTAAAATACCTCCTAAACTTGTCCCGAAACACCCCTTACGACCTTTAGGTTTTCGGGGGTCCTATCACTCCCTGAATACAATTTTAAAGGTATTTAGTAACCCTTTTTGCAACTGGTGAGCTGATATCCTCGTTAAAGCCCTGCGTGTGCACAACAAACTCCATTTAACTCTGGTTAACTTTAATTTTAACCCCAGTTAATACATTAGTCGATTCATTTACCCAACCCCACCCATTCATTTACCCAATTTTACCCTAATCGGTTCATTTTACCCTTTTCCCAAATTACCTCGTTTCAGTTCCCCCAAATTAACCCTATTCGATTCTCCATCTAAACAAAAAAATCCGTAATCCTTTCTGCAAAATCATAATCAGATATTCCTAGTGTATTTATTGTCAGACATAAGGATCATTTTAAAACCCTAATCGATTATCAACGACTTTTGTAGAGGACATTTTACAGGTTTGTTTTCTGTTCCTATTTTAAATTTTGTTTGTAGTTTTCCTTTGTATTAAAGTAGCTTTTCGAGTCACATGCAATTATTTTTTTGTAAATGATATTGTCGATTAGCTTTTTGGACAGTAAGTAGTTGAAAAATTGTTCTTTCTATATTAAATTCGATAGTAGGATTCCAATCACATGCACTTTGTTGTTTTGTGTGTATTGTTCCAACAAACTGTAAGGTTATGCAATTTTGCCATTAAAAAATGGTTAAATAATTGAATTAGGGTTAAATAATTGAATCAGGGTTAATTAATTTAATTAGGATTAATTAATTTAATTGGTGTTAAACCCAAAATAGGCATGTCTTTAATTAATTGAATTAGGGTTGATATCCCCAGAATAGGCATGTCTTTGATAGTACTCATTGTTTAATAATTGAGATTGTTATTGGTAATAACATTAGGATTAATGAATGTAATTAGGTTTATTGATTGTATTTAGGGTTACTCATTGTAATTAGTAATTAGAATTCTTATTAATGGATGTAATTAGGCTCATTGTTTATGCTTTTAATTATTAATTAATTGAGGCTGCAATTAGTAATAAAATTAGGGATACTGGCTGTAATTACTGATTACAATTCAAAGTAGGGAATCCATAAAAGTGCTTGTTGTTTACTATCTGATTTGTAATAAAGTCATGATTATAAACTGATTACTTTTGTTAGTCTTATAATCTGCTGTAATACATTTTTGCAGGTTTAAAATGTCTTTTACTTTGGTTAATATGAGATGGCATCATGGGAGGGGGGGGGGGGGAGGGGGGGGGGTGGAAGTAATAAGGTATGGTCTAAACCCAACTTATATAGGTGGTGGTATTACTGAATATTTTGATGTCTTTCTTAGGAATCGAAGTCAAAGGTACATCGACTTCTCTAGTCTTGACTCAGACTAAATACACCCGCCGGGGCGATCAATTAGCCACCCGGAGTTCAAGTTCGATCCATTAGGTTGAATCAGATGTGAGGGAGGGAAGGCTTGTTTGCAAGACAAATCCCAAATGTCTTAGAAAACTTCAATTGGTATTGAATTCCCTCATACTCTTATAGCTGTTCTCCCAGGCACGCAGACCGAAGATCTCACTTGTCCTGGACAAGTACGTAGAGATCTTCGTGGGACAGTGGAGGGAGTCTCAATCGATCTTTTCTAGGATTCCTTATCACGATATAATGTCTTATTTTGAACTGAAAGGGTATATAAAGGAACTTGGTTATACAGATTCTTGTAAATTTTACTTTAAATCACCTTTTGATAATAGTTCGGTAGAAATGAAAGATGATATGGTATTTAGACATGTGTGATGAATTAATTGATGGAGATATTTTGGATGTCTATGTTAGCCATCAGATTGATGTCCAGCATGTGGTCCTACTCCAACCCCTATTAGTATATTCCCCTACTGAGGGTGAGTCTTTTAATAAAGGGGTAGGGGATGGTTTGACTACTCAGGCAGCATCTTGTGAGGGTAATGAGACTGCTCAAAACCCTAATGAGACTAAAACTGTTGCTGCTAGTACAACTTCTACTGCTGATACTACTCAGCCTTCACAACTCAATGAGGAGGCTGTGAATGAGGAGGCTGTGAACTTTGATGATCCAGACATAGGATCTGATTACAGTACTGCAGATAGCTCTGAATTTGAGCATGAAGAATTATTTCAAGAAAATGAACTAGACTATGGTAGTGATATGCATGAGGAGTATAAGGATTTTAGGGAGGAAATACCAAAGGAGAAAAAGGAAGGAAAAATCTGCAAATGTCGATGATGTGGCCCCAAAAAAGAAAGGGGTTGATATAGGACATGATGAGCATTCTGCTGCTTTTGCTAAGAAAAAGAGCCTAGAGGGTAAGCTTGGGGGGATGAACCTTATTATCCAAGTGATGAAGCTGCTAGTTTTGTAACTGATGACAGTGATGTTGAAGATGGGGAGGAGGGTGTAAGTAAGCCAGTTAGAAGGAAGAAACCTAATAAGGATATAGTCTTGTATGATCCAGAAGCTAAGCTGGTTGTATGGGAAGTAGGACTTGTTTTTGAAAGTGTATACTAGTTTAGAGAAGCTGCTACTAAGTATGCCATTCAAGAAAAAGTAAGAATTGACAAGTGGGTGAATGAAAAGCATAGAGTTAGGATGAGGTGTTGCAATGAGGGATGTAGATGGTTGCTGTATGCAAGCACTGATAGAAACACAAATGATTTTATGGTGAAGACTTATGAATCAGTCCATAAATGCTTGACAAGTACCAGGAACCATCTGTACAATTCTAACTTTCTTGCCAAGCACTACAAGGATGTCATCACTGAATTTCCAAACACTAGGGTGTTCCAGCTCCAACAAATGATCAGAAAGGAACTAGAATTGCAGGTTGGAAAGACAACAATTAGAAGGGCAAAAGCTAAAATACTAAAGCAAATCATGGGTGATCATATTCTTTAGTTTGGGAGAATATATGACTATAGAGATGAAGTTTTAAGATCTAATCCAGGGAGTACTTGTGTAATTAAGCTTGAGGAACCAACTGAAAATGGAAAGAAAATCTTCAGTGGGTTCTATGTTTGCTTTGCTGCCTTAAAACAAGCTTTTAAGAGTGGGGTTAGGAGATGCATTGGACTGGATGTGTGCTTCTTGAAGGGTGTGTGTAAAGGACAAATATTGTCTGCTATTTGCAAGGATGGTAGCAATCAGATGTTGCCTATTGCCTGGGCTGTTGTGGAGTATGAAAACAAATATACTTGGACTTGGTTTCTAAGGTTGTTGAAAGAAGATCTTGAATTAGGAGAGGGCAGTGAGCTGACACTCGTTACTGGCATGTAAAAGGTAATCCTAACCTTATTTTCTGTTTTATTTACCTTCTGTCTACAGTTTATTTATGCCTTAACTGTTTTGTTTTCATTGTGTAGGGATTATACAATGCTGTGTAGAACTTATTGCCACATAATGAACACAGGATGTGTTCCAGACACATCCTTACAAACTGGTCAAAAGATTGGAAGGGAATTTAGAGAAGGAATATATTTTGGAGGTGTGCTAGGTCTACATTTGAATCAGAACTGAAAAGCAATCTGGAATATCTCAAGAAGTTAGGAGGAAAGAAGATCCGTGAGTCATTATTGAGGTACAACATAAAAAAATGGAGCAAAGTATATTTTGAGGAGTTCAGCAAGTGTGATGCAGTTGACAATAACATGGCTGAGAGTTTCAATGCTTGGATTCTTGGTGCAAGACACAAGAGTCAAGACTATTATCACCATGCTTGAAGAAATAAGAAAGAAAGTGATGCAAAGGATTGGGCAGCTAAGGAAGTTTGGACTTGGTTAGCCAACTGAAATTTCACCTATGTCTTTGAAGACATTACAAGACAACATCAATAAGTCAATGAAATGTTCCTTGGTATGGAATGGTGATGCTGGTTTTGAAGTTACAAAAGAGAAGTATACTCACAAGGTAGACTTCAAGAAGATGACATGTTCATGTAGAGCCTGGATGCTTAAAGGCATCCCTTGTCCACATGCCATTGCAACCATGCATCATAGAAGAATGGAGCCTTTTGATTATGTAGCCAGCTGCTACAGAAGAGAGACATATCTGGAGGTTTATGGCCACTTTATTCAGCCATAACCAACATAAATATATGGCCAGAATCTGACAATCCTAAGGTTGAGCCACCACTTCTAAAGAAGATGCCAAGGAGGCCTAAAAAGGTTACAAGAAAAGAGCCAACTGAGACAAAAAAGACTGAAAAGCTTCCCAAGCATGGTTCCATTATGACTTGTAGGTTATGTGGTGGAAAGAACCACAATGCAAGAGGCTGCCCCACCAAACCAGCTGAAACTGCTGCTTCTACACAGGTAGTATATTGCTTATATTCACTCATATCTGTTATACTTCATGGTGTCTAACTTATTTGTGATATTTGGGCAGTCTGCTAGTGGAAGAGGAAGAAGGAATCAAGGACAAGCAACACAAGCTGCACCTGAATCAAGTGCTACACAGTCTACACAAGTGTTTTACATATTTGTGTTATTCCAGTTTGTCTACATAGGTGTTAATTGAGTTTGTCTCACCTATTTGTGTTATTTGGGCAGGCAACACAAGACACAAGTGGAAGGGGAAAGAGGAAGCAGGGACAAGACACACAAGCTACACAGACAACTGGTCCACAGTCTACACAAATAACTACTCCACAGTCTACACAAACAACTGCAGCTAGAGGCAGAGGAAGACATGTAAAAACATCTATTATTTGCCTTAAATATTTACACTTCCAGATTCTAAAACAACCACTGTTTATGTTAAAGTCTGCTAAAGGTGGAGGAAGGGGTAGCCAAAGACAAACAACTAGGCAAGTTGGTGCTCCCTCAAGTCAATATAAAAGGCCAAGAGTTACTGGAATTGGACTGATGGTTGGTGAAAATGGTTTAACCACATTTTCTGTAAGTATCAGTGTTTTTGTGCCTGTACCTCACTGTTACATTTCAAGTAAACTGACCAAATGTTATATATGTAGTCTGGTGTTGGCACTAGTAGGATTATTGACACGGGGACAAGACCTCTAAGTAGTTCAGCCGAGGTAACTAGTGACCTTGGATTTCAACCACCTAGAGGTGTCAAATGGAGGGGGAGATTAGCAATTACCACGCAAGTACTTGAACGGATAAGGGGTGAAAGAATTATTCAAGCAAGGAATGATGTTGCAAGTGCAGCTGCAAACCACCCAAGCCAAGGCAGCACAACACATTCCCAGCCTTGGAAATTTAGTCTTCAATCCTTGTAATTTATGGCTGCTACTATTAGGTTGTTTTTGTGGTTGATGGGAACTTTATTACTAATCAAGCTTTATTAATGTTTATGTTTGCTGGAATCTATATTACTAAACCAACTTTATTTCTGTTTGTGTTTGCTGGGAAATATTTAGTACACCAGCTTTAAACTAGGCATGAACAATGTTGTTTTGTTTATGGTTAATGATAATGCCTTGTTCTTTTGGTACTTATTGCCTTATTGTTATGCAGTTTACTTGTTCTTATGCAGTTTACATACAACAAAGAATTCGTTTGAATAGTGAAATATGAGATTCCAATTTACTTCATATCATTAGGTACTAAGGAAATGTTACAAAAGACAACATCACAAACACTAGCAACTGATACAATAGACTCCATTAGGTACTAAGAAAATGTTACCAAACACATCTTCACAAACACTACAAGCTAAAAAAATAAACTACCTATGGCAACTCCAAGTAAGAACATTTGCATTCTCCATCTTTCACTTGGAATTTCATACACCAAACCAAAACAACCACCATGATACATAAAACATACTTCCAATTAAAGCAACACACACAGATCTTGTACTTTTTCTCCCTTTTCATCTTGTCAAACAATGGTTCTTCTATTTCAATAGTCTTCTTGTTAAATGTCTTATACTTTGAGAACCCCTCTTCCATCTCCATGAATTGCTTCTTGTTAAGTTCAATTTGTGCTAGTTCTTTCTCCATTTCTTTGAATTTCTTCACCAACCTTGGAAGAATAAATTTCGAGCGTAGATCAATCTCCTCATCCCTCCATCGAAAATACTTGCACGAATTACATACAAACAACTAACCAGTTTGTCATTATGAGCATTAACATAAGAGCTTACAAGAGGGACATTAACATACCTCGTAGAATGGACATGCCCAATATCGTCTTCCCGGATTTTTCTTCAACCAAGAAGTGAGTAAGGGTAGTAGCTCCCCATGCTTACATCTTACTGTTAAAGTCGCCATTTGGTCTTCCTCATCCATACGAATGGGATTCAACAAGGAATTTGATATTTCCTTTATACCCCTAAAACATAACAAATAATTAGTCAACTTATATAAGATGTAATCAAGATGAAAAATTTATTACCTACTTCAATTTCAATAGGTTGGAAGTGAAGAGGGTGGGTTTAATTTTTCCAGGGAAGAGGACAACTTTAATGGAGGGTGGGTTTAAAGAGGGCGGGTTTAGTTTGGAGAAGAAGAGCTTATTCTAACGGGAAAAAAGAGGCTACGTGGCAAAATTAGACTGGTCCATGGCTGCATTTTAAAATGCTCACTCGCTCCATTTGCGTACAAGTTCACCAGTCGCAAAAAGGGTTACTAAATATATTTAAAATTGTGTTAGGGGGGTGATAGGACCCCCGCAAAATTAAAGGTCGTAAGCGGTGTTTCGGGACAAGTTCAAGGAGCATTTTATGCATTTTGCCTTTATTCTAGCATTCACAATGAGTTAAAAGAAGATAAATCATTATTCAATCTCAATATAAGTATGGGATCTTTATCCGTAGATCCTTTTGCTCCTTTTTAGTCCCCTTGAAAATAATATTTTCAAAACTTTCTTTGGAAACTTGCTCAAATTGGACTCTTTCGAGAAATAAAATAGATATCCAATGTGACCTACTGACACATTCATGGAGCAACTAAAATGCGAATATAAAATCTCTAGGACACAGTCGCCAACCAGATTCAACATAAAATAGTAATAAGAATAAGATAGCTCGCCACCACTGAAGATGCAGCTAGCTCACCCTATCAAAATCTGTTCACGACATTGAGCTCAAAAACTGATGTCCAGTAGACATACTTGTAGAAGGATCTATAGATTCGAAGTAGTAAGTTGTGAGCTAATAATGTCCAGTAAGATCCTCAAGTAACCTCCTATTACACCCTTTAGGGCAAGTCTAAAAAATACTATGCATAATGTGGAAGCAAATGTCACGTGTAACAAGGAAATCGACATTTACTAATGTAATAACTATACATGCCACATTCAGTAATTCACTCAAAGTATACAATCTATGTATTCCGATTGTTGAACTGTCGTCTCTTGTTGTCACATTCATCTATCGTAAGAGACCCCATTAAGCTATATATATCAACTTATCTGAAGCGTCTAGTTCAAAGGATTTTCCAAGACCATATAAGGAGTTTAAGACACCTAATAGCCATCGATGTAGAGCACTTGACAACCACCGCAAGCCAAGGACTAGCAACCGGAGAGTGAACAATATAAATGGGGGTCCATAAATGGTAAACAATGAATTGGATCAGGGCTGGCTCTAACACCATTCTATTGAAAATAAACATTAGGTCTAACTCAGGTAAAAAACTAGCTCAATAAAGGATGATATCCAGATTATAGAAAAGGTACCTAATACCCCCAAGGTGGAAAACTTGACAACGTTCACCCCATAATATACTAGGCCTTAGAAGTTATTTATGCAAGTTCTTAATAATGCTAATGGAAAAGCAAGCATTCAGGAGTTCAAGTCTCACTTAATTCCAATATTGTAAGAACTAAAACCTTCAAAGTCACAAAACTCCGAGGAAATAGGATGAAGTATCCCTTTACGATTTTCTTATCTCAAAGACACTAATTTTTGCTGAGCTTTTGCCAGAGTTCCCTGTGAGGCCTTCTGAAGTATATTCTTCTTCATATTTTCATTAATCCTTCAAGAATATATTCATCAATAATGCGCCTAAACCCTCAATTTTTTATAAATCAAATATCTTTCGCTCCCCTCTTCCACCTCTTAAATATGAAAATCCATACTCGTCAACTTCCCATTACGTTTGCGACCTTCCATATTCAGGTAAACGTCTACATTGTGCATGAAGTCTTTCAATATCGCAGCTGATATTCTTTTGCCAACACCATACGCCATTACATCAATAAGAGCAGGTTCAAATTTCTCCATAAGTTGCCCAGCTTCAATCATCTCCCTTTTTAGATGCATTTGATCCACCTCTTATTATCATCTCTTGCTTCTACTTCTGGATTTGTAGTTGAACCCATACTCTCTTCTGCAGTTGGTTCTTTACCCATATGAGCCATCATTCGCATTTTTGGTCTACTATTATAGTTCATAACTATGTTGTTTCCCAGTCTACAATTTTTCGTATCCTGACACCTCTGCTTTCACCGTAAACATTTTGTGTTTGAGCCCTTAAACATGTTCCAAATTGGTCATCATCTAGAGTATGGTCCTTTGGTTAAAAGGGACTCTTAAGTTTTTATATAAGTAAAAGGGACAAAGTCTTAAAAAATGAATTAAAAGGGACACATTTTAAAAGCCCAAAAGTTTTTTTATTTACACAAACCTCCTACTCCTCTTTTCCCCCTCTAACCCACCAACCTCCTCCCTCTTCCTCCACCTCTTCCACCCTTCTCTACCTTTCTCCCCCATCCTTCATCCGTCCTTACCATGATGTTCCAGCCATCTGTCAAGGTATTCCGGTAATCTGGAAAGATGTTTCAACATCTGGAAAGATGTTTTGGCCATCTGTCCAGGTGTTCTGGTCATCTTTACAGATGTTTCAAAATCTCGAGAGATGTTCCGGCGGTCTATCCAGATGTTCCGACAATCTGTCTAGATATTCCGGCCATCTGTTTAGATGATCCAACCATCTGTTCAAATATACCCATCATCTGTTTAGATGTTTCAGTCATCTGTCCAGATGTTCCAGCCACCTTATAAAAGGAAAATAAAAAATAAAGAAGAAGAAGAAGAAAATGAAAAAAGAATGATGATCTTCACATAAAACACAAATAAATTTGAGCGAATAAGGAAAGAAAGAAGAAGAAAATAAGGAGGAGGGAGAGGAGCAAGAAGAGAAAAGAGAAACAAAAACTCCAAATAAAGTAAGAGAGAAGGAAGAAGTAGATAAGGAGACAAGGGAGGGAAAAATAAAATTTGAAATTTGAATTCTAGAATTTTAATATTCACCCCCAACTCTTAAAAATTCTAATTCGGTCCCCAATTAACTCTTAATCAAGTTTTAGAAATAAAAGAAAATGTGTCCCTTCTTCTTTATTTAAGACTTGAGAGGGTCTTTCAACCCAATCTTCTCAAGTACCACCCCTTACGTCTTTCTCTCTTTTGAGACAATTCTTTTCGTTGTGCCCTAAAATGCCATAATAAAAGCAAACATATGGTGCGAGAGATGCATTAATGACTGAATATCAAGAATTTGGTGCTCGACATAGAGATAATGTCGAAGTAAGCTGGAGACATGTAGCTATTGCATGAAGACATAATTTATATAATCCTAATGATTTGGTGAATATGAAGAATGAAAGTGTCAAGAGATTCAAACTTGTGGTGTTCCTGTCGGTTTGTTTTTGCTTCAATTTGGTTACCCCCAAAAACTTATAGCCAAGCCAAAGAACTTTTCCCTATCACTATTTTGGTTCTTATTTAAGTTCTAACCTATTGTTTAATATCAAGATAAATCTTTTTGTGTCGCGGTAATTTAGCTTTGTGATTTAGCCATGGCTGAAAGTAGCAGAATAATATTGCTGCCAGTATCAATTGCTTAAATTACAATAAGTCTCTCATGCTCTATGTACGATCTCCTCTATTTTAAATTAATAATCTCTTGTAATTTATAAAGCTCTTAAGTTACTAATTATTTTTATATTTGGTGTAATTAATATCTTCTGCTTTATTTTAAGATCATATGTGTTTAAAGTTAATGATCTCTTGAATAATGTTCTCTTTGTATTTTTTATAAATGATCTCTTCTATTTTGTTTTAAGATCACTCATATTTTGTTCAAAGCTACTAAACAAGTGATTGGATCAAAGAGGAAGCATAAAGTTACTAGGAAGAGGTGCAATAGAAATAGTTACTCATGATGCTTTAGATAATGATTGTTATGAGAACATGAGAGTGTCAAAGATCACAAGAGAAAGTCAAATGAAAAAGAACAAGAAAATTGGTGATAGTTACTTGTATTTTTTTTTATTTCCTTTGTATTCGCAAGCATCATGACTGACGGAGTTGCTTAGCTTTGGATGTAAGAATTTATGGACTTACACATACATATGTATCAATAATAATTGTATGTTGACTGCTATCATTAAAGGTTGGCCCAATTAAAGTGATCTACTAAAGTTTAAAGTTGGGGGGCCTAATTAAATACCTCATAAAGCATGGGTCTTATGTGTAGATACCCGGATGTATATTCTAATTAAATGATGGGCTTAATTAGAAATACATAAAGTGTGTGCAACTATAAATAGGGTTATGGTCCCCAAACCAGACGAGGGGTTTTCTTTTCTAATATCCCATCGTTGGAAGAGTGACAGTCACCCCACGTAATGGTTTGGAAGACCTAACCATCGAGACGGCAGGACTTCATCAATTTCTATGAATTCAGGTACGCTTCCGCATCTAGTTTTTATTATCTTGATGGTTTGACATGATAGGTCTTGGGGTAGATGTAGTTTAGTCTACACTTCAGTTCTAACAAGTGGTATCAAGAGCCTTTATCATGTTAAATCATTGAGATTATTGTAGACATATCTGTTAACGTTTTCTAGCGGCATAGTCTCTGCTAGAAGGTAAATTCAGCCTTACATAACTTGTACCACCATCAATTACGGCGGTATAAGATTTTAGATATCTGTTATTTCGTTTTAAAAGATTCTATTACAAGTGGAATAATAGATACTACTATATTGATGGATTCCCTTTTGGGTTAATACCGTGGCGGCATATGATTAATTTTTGGAAGTGGAGGTTTTAACTCTTTTGAGATTCTGCTGTAAAAGTTTTTTTTGGTTATTAGGTTCTATAAGGTTCTTTTTGTCTTTTGTTTTCTTGGATTTCCCTTTATTCAAGTAAACTCAAAAGGAAAACGAAAATCACATAAGCAGGTTATTGCTAAGTACTCTGAATTTATTGCCTTAAAGATTCGGAAATATGTATTTGGCCTCTTCAATACCTTTGGTCATTTAATATCTTTTATATTATTAAAAAAAAAAATTAAAGGGAAAGAATGGAGCTGCTGGACGATAGCTGCAAAATGGCATCACGTATTGGTTTTTGGTTTTTGGAGGTATTAACCTCCTTTTGTGAATAAGTTGCCAGAAAAAGCTTGCTTAGATTTATTCTTTTTCTTTTGGTGAATTAAATCTATTAGATTCATCAATTAAAAGAAATAAATGTATAAAGTACTGGTGACTCTTTCAAAATTTCTGGTTAATTTAAGTTTCGGGCCCACCATAATTTAGTTTAGCTTGAATATTTATATATTCCAATTTGGTGAATTTAAATTTGGATATTGGTATATTTATATGTATTTTGAGATAAGTAAATTGAAACTTGATGTCGCCAAAGTGACCTCTCTTGTAGAGATTTATTTGTTTTGAAATATAAAAGGTCGTGCACTTGTAACCTATGTAAATATTGATCGGCCCAAAGGAAGGTCAATGTTTAACAGAATTGCATGTGCTTTCTTGTGGTAATAAACACGTGGTGGTTATTTGGTTTTACGTGTGAATAATAAATCGGCCCAAAGGAAGATTTGTTATTTGACATGTTCTTTATTACCAGTGTTTGATTACTACGTCAAGATATCACTTACAAGTTAATATTTTGTCCAAAGATGAAATATTAATGGAGTGCCCGGTATCTTGAGATGGGGTTTACCTTTATTCAAATTTATTTTCAATTCGGTTTAAGTCTTATTGTGAGCTTATTTTGTTATTTGTTGTTCTCTGATTTAGCTAAAATTACTCCTCAAAATATTAATGCCAACATCAAATCAATGAATTAAATGGCACTAAGTTTAATCATGGCAAGAGAACCTAAATATGCTTCTCGAAGTCAGGAATCTTGACATTGTGTTAAAGATGAATCTTACCAGCTTTACTAAAGGAGTATCTTTGATAAAAGGAGGCAGATAGAAAGGTGTGAGAGATCAAAACGCATGTCTAAGATTGTCATGAAGAAAGCCATTTCAGGGACATTCAGGGGCACTATGCTTAACAAGATTATGACAATTAAGAAATTTATGACCGAAATTGAAAAGGGAAATTTGTCAAGAATGAAAAGATAAAAATTGTACACTCTTGACAAATCAAATTTCAATAAGGTTCATAAAATAAGAAAGTTGCGATTACGAAAGTAATATAAAATTTTAACTAAGGAAGGTTGTTTCTTAAGTGGAGTTGTGAGTTATTAGGATGTTTTTCTTAACTTTGTTTGTTATGGGACTGCCTGCACTCAATACCAATACACACATGATGGAAAGATTCTGGGATAACACATCATATCAGTGTGTCTATGCAAGGATGTATGAATTGTCGAAAGCCTAATGATGGTGAAAGAAACATCTACGGAGGTGATGACATGTCAGTTAAGGTTGAAGCTATTTGAATGTTTAGATTATTGTTAAGACCTAGTTTATATTTGAATTTGAGTGAGACTTATGTTGTCAGTTTCTTTAAACGGAATATAATTTTCATTTCAAGGTTGGACAAATTCGGTTATTGTTGTTCATTTGATATGAAAATATTGTCTCTCTCATAATTCAAAATTGGTTGGTTCGGGTTCTTTATGAGGTTACAATAATCTAAAGTTTTCCTATATATAGTCACTTCATTTAAAGAATTCTTGCATGTTTACTAACCGATGAGATTTTGCTTCGTTACGACACAATATATTAAGTCATATCTCTAAATGGAGAAAAAGTGATTTGTGTCTGACAGCAGTCTCGACCCTTATCCAGTTTTTGATATATGCGTAAATCGCATAAAAGGAAATAAATAAATCTTAACAGATTTGGAACCAACAAGAAATTATACGTCTTAGAACTTTTATAGATTTGGTATTTCTGGACAATTCTCTATAGTTTCTTAGAATTGTTAACTATATCTCATAATGTCCATAGACAACTTTTCAAGATATGGCTTCTTTGTTTAATTCATTAGAAAAACTGCAACTTATTACTTAACAGAGTTCCGGCTAAAGGCAACTGAAAAGATCCTTTATGTGTTTTGGATAAACATTGGTCTTGTTTAAAGTATTTACACATTTAGGAATGTCCAGCTGAGGCAAGGCCTTCTAGGCAAAAAGAAATGAAACTGGACAAAGAAACTTTCAGTTGTTATGTTATTAGATACTCTAAAAAGTTCAGGGGTTACAAGTTTTAGGATCCCACAGCTAAGGCTATTATGAACCGAATAATGTACAGTTCTTTGAGGATGTTGAGTTTGGGAGAAAGAAAGAATAAAAGACATTGTCTTGGAAAAGGAATATGTTGATATTCCTCAGATTGCTATTGACTGTGCTCAGGAATAGTTTTCTGTACCTGAAATAGCTCAAGAAGCAACTCCGGATCAAGACAATATCATTGAACTTCACGTTCAAAAGATTATTCCCAAAGAACAAACTCTACGACCTCAAGAATCAATGCCATTAAAAAGATAAGAGAGAGAGAGAGAGAGAGAGAGAGAGAGAGAGAGAGAGAGAGAGAGAGAGAGAGAGAGAGGAGAAGTGCAATTTAATATTGTGTTTCTCTAAGAACATAAAGTTGGCATTGGAATGATGGAAGATGATTCAGTTAACTTCTGTCAAGCCATAAAAAGTTCTAACTCTCAAAGGTATAAGGATACCATGAATAAAGAGATGAAGCACATAAAGGATAATGATGTGCGAGACCTTATCCAGTTGGCTGAAGGAGCGAAGCTCATTGGTTGAAAATGGATATTTATAACCAAAAGGGATTCGAAAGGCAACATGGATAGGTATAAGGTACGTCTTATCGCTACAAGCTTCACTAAGAAATAAGAAGACATCAATTATAAAGAGACTTTCTCTTTGGCTTCATTGAAAGACGCTTTCAGGACTATAATGACATTAATCAAATATTTTGATATTAAGCTACATAGATGGATACAATATTATTGTTCTCAATGGTTA
Organism: Petunia axillaris subsp. axillaris; assembly: GCA_029990575.1. Lineage (NCBI taxonomy): Eukaryota > Viridiplantae > Streptophyta > Magnoliopsida > Solanales > Solanaceae > Petunia > Petunia axillaris. Next base: position 46,674,738 of record JARKNS010000002.1, on the reverse strand, counting down.
TTTTGATGAGGAAATGTAAAACTACAAAACATTGTATTTTATAATGCAAAATCAATAATTTGCAAATTAAAGAAGTCCATCTATGTGTTTAAACAAGCGTCTTATCAATGGTATCACAAATTTCATTAAGTTATTGTCTCATTTGGTTTTGAGATAAATCTTGGTGATTATTTTGTATACCACAAGGTCAGTGGGAGTAAGTATATTTCTCTGGTTTTGTAAGTCCAAGATATACTTCTTGGTCCATACGATATAGGCTTGTTGTGTAAGTCCAAGATATTTTTGATAAAGAATTTAGAGATAAAATATCTTGGTGATGCAAGTTTTGAATAAGGATTCAGATACATCGAGATTACTCTCGAGGAGCTTTTGGATTATCACAAAAGCCTATATTGAAAATGTATTAAAGATTTGATATGCAAGATTTGAAATCAGGCGATACCCCTATGCTAAAGAAGAAAGGTTCAGTCTCAACAGTGCTCTAAGAATGATTTTGTGATTAAGAAAATGCAAAAGATTTATTGTGCTTTAGTTACAGATGTCTTATGCATACTTAGGTTTGTATGCGTTCAAATATTGTGTGCATTATTCGGATGTTTGGCATATATTTGAGTAATGCTGAAATTAAGAATTAAGGAGTAGCCAACAGTTTATGTTGTAATTACAGAGAACAAAAGATTTTAAGCTCACATACAGGAAGTAGGAAAAGTTAAAGATAATCAAGTATTTATACCGGCTTTACTAGATGCCGAAATAGTGCAAAGGCTATATTTGTATACTTGGTGGATGAGTTATATCAGGAAGAGTGTTATTTGGACTCTCTTAGCTCATTTCATCATGACAGTTAAGTTTATAGCACGTTATAAGGCATCGTATTATGGAATATGACAGCAGAACCTTGTCACTGGGTTGCGAATTAAGAATAAAGTTGAAAGACACTAAGGTTATTTTGTGACAATAAGTTAGAAGTCTCATATTCCAATAATAACAGGAGTTCGGTAACGTCAAAGCACATTGACATAAAGTTCCTGGTTGTTAAAGTTAGAGTTCAGAGTGGTCAGGTGTCTATAGAACATAATATAACAAACTCCATATTGTGGATCCACATACTAAGGGACTACCACCGAAGGCTTTTTATGAGCATAGTGCTCATAGAGGTGGCATGTCGGTTAAGGATATTCAGTTGCAGTGGGAGTTTGTAACCTTTCAATGTTCTTTTATATAGACACACTTCAGTTTTGGTTTACGGTTTCAGGTTTACGGTTTCAGTTTAAGGATATTTTATGGATATTTCTGCAGAAATAAAGTATTCGGTAAATTTTCCACTCTGACTTGTTTTTCGGTTGGACCAGTTGGAAATAGACATGCCTAGATCACATTACATGTAATTTCCACGCTACGCATCCATACTTGATCTATGTCATTTGGTTATGTTGGTATACGTGATCAAGGAAGGTTTAGCTGCGATATAAATGCAGCAAAAGCCGCCTTGGTTCTATGTTGACATGATTGATGGACGAGATTGTTTAGAGGTACTTCAGTTTATGATAGCAAATATTTGGAGCTCATAAGGTGATATACAATTATAAGGCTATGTGTATATATGTGTAGTCCAAGTGGGAGATTGTAAGAATTTATGGACTTACACATACATATGTATCAATAATAATTGTATGTTGACTGCTATCATTAAAGGTTGGCCCAATTAAAGTGATCTACTAAAGTTTAAAGTTGGGGGGCCTAATTAAATACCTCATAAAGTATGGGTCTTATGTGTAGATACCCGGATGTATATTCTAATTAAATGATGAGCTTAATTAGAAATACATAAAGTGTGTGCAACTATAAATAGGGTTATGGTCCCCAAACCAGACGAGGGGTTTTCTTTTCTAATATCCCATCGTTGGAAGAGTGACAGTCACCCCACGTAATGGTTTGGAAGACCTAACCATCGAGACGGCAGGACTTCATCAATTTCTATGAATTCAGGTACGCTTCCGCATCTAGTTTTTATTATCTTGATGGTTTGACATGATAGGTCTTGGGGTAGATGTAGTTTAGTCTACACTTTAGTTCTAACATTGGATCCATCAGTAAGCTACCCTCTTGTACTGGGGTAGCCCCGTTCCTTTCCTTTGTAGATATTAGCATTAGTTATTATTTTTTTATTTGGAGATGTATAAAATTTATTGATTCCTTAGATGTTTGTGATTCGTGGGAGGGCTTGGAACATGGTTGTAAAAGATCTTATGTTCTACCTTTTAGTTTATTTATAAAATATTATAGCATTTTATCCCTTCGGTGCTTATTCTATATGCAAGTTAAGTGTTTTTCAACAGAGGTTCGTCCAATTAGTTGGGTTTGGGTTGTCGCACGGTTTATAAATTTTTGCGTCATAACAAACATGAACCCGAACCAATTCCTGAAGACGAAGAAGTGAAAACAATCATTTAGTCAATTGATCCCAAGAATGATGTTGGTCCAGATGGCTAAAACGGCCATTTCAATTAGACTTGTCGGCACATTATCAAGGAAGATGTTATAAGTTTTGTGCGTGCATTCTTCGGTGGAAGGAGACTAACAAGATACTTCTCTCATACTTCTGTAGTTCTTGTTCCTAAGGTTGAAGGTCCAAAAACTCTCTCACAACTAAAACCTATCAGTTTGAGCAACTTCTCAAATAGTTAATATCTAAGATCAGTGCATGCACGATATCATTTATTTCTACGTAATTGGTTTCTGAAAAAATTGAATAGGTTTGGAAGACTAATCATTTGATAATAGTCTCTTAGCTCTGGAGAATATTCACAATACTCACAACAGGTATGTATATGGAAATATGTTTATCAAACAAGATATAGCTAAGACCTATGATAGGATCTCTTGGCTATTCTCCATTTTAGTACTAAGAAGATTGGCTTTTCAGAATCCCATATTCTAGTAGTATTAATTGAGATAGAAAAGGGTGTTTTCACTCTACAAGAGGTCTAAAATAAGGTAATCCTATGTCACCAACTCTTTTAGTTTTAGTAGCAAGAATCTTATCTCAACTATTGAATTATTTCTTTCTTAAGAATAATTTCATTGAGTTCAATTTGAATGGGAATGCTGGTCCACAAATCAATATGAAATATATTAACACGATGTGGTTACACTTTTTTCTGCTAATGGAAAATCTCTTAAAATGATTATGAGGCAATTAAGAAGACATGAAATGCTATATGAACAACAAAATTAATGTGGATAAGAGTTTCTTCTTAACACCTACTTATTTTGAGGAGAACATAAGAGAAAATGTCAAGATGATCATAGGCGCTATAGGAAACAAAATGTACTCTTCAACTATCTTGGTTGCCTTATATATACGTGAGAAGAAAGAAATCTCTTACTTCACTGATATTACCACGAAAGTTTTGAAGAAAATCGGTGCATAAAAAGGAAACTACTCTTTTCTAGAGGCGAACTTATCACTATTCAGCACATCTTGCAATCTTGGACACTGCACTTGTTGGTAGTAATTGCATCCCCTAAAATTATTCTCAATCAGAATGAAGGATACTTGGCTGATTTATTTTCTTGGGATGGGGGGAGAAGGTGGATAAAAACATGCACCCTTAGAGTTCTTGTTCTAAGCTTGTTTCTCCATGAAGAGGTAGTAAAGATTGAGAAAACAAAATCAATCTCTGAATAAGTTTTCAACGGAAATATACTGCTTAAGATTAAACATGGTAGCAAAAATAGATGACCTCTGGCCAAGCTCAAAGTTGGATTAAGCTTATTGAAATTAGGAAACATATGGAAGCTAAAAATAGGTTGGAGAGATAATGAAGGAAAAGTTATTTTTGGATGGAATAATTGGACTGGTCTAGGTCCTCTAGCTCTCCTTCTTCAGTCAAATAAAGGCCATGGAATATTATTGTTGCTGAATTCATGAATGACCAAGACTGGTATTCAAAGAAACCAAGGAAGCAATCCCTCTAAGTCTCCAGAAAAAAAAAATTGAGAAGACTTCAAATGAACGATGAAGCTTTCTAAAAGATTAAGTCAAATGGGAAAATTTTCACTACATCTGAATGGGAAAGGATAAGCCAAAAGGATGTCATGAATGACAGTTTTGCAAGAATTTAGCATAATAAAATTCCTCTCAAAGTATCTTTCCTATAGAGAATACTTAAAAATAGTATTCCTCTTGGTGAATAACTTTTCCAAGTTAGGTCAGAATGTAGTATCTAAACGTTTATATTGTCGGACCCCTGAGATCGACAAAATTTACCATGTATGCATATAAGTGAATTAGCTAAGAGGGTGTGTAATTTCTTTGCTACCTCATTAGGAGTTAAAATATTTAGCCAAGACATGAGAATTATTCTGTGGAGTGCACAAAAGTTTAATTTCCTACAGTCACTTATCACCAAGATATTACATGCCCTCATTAACTTCGAACTCTGGAAGAGAAGATGTCCTACTAAATATGGATAGCATGATCACATCTTTTCTAGATTGATTGATCAGATTGTATCTCATGTCAAACTCTCAGTAGTTGAGGAATATAGACATTTGTTTTTTCTTTTACTCTTAGTAGTGAGCTATGAATGGGAACCAACTTATTGCCCTACCTGTCTGCAAGGAGGGCATAAGTGTCAAGAACCAGAGAAGGAACTTCACATATCACAGCATCAAAAGTTCAGAATGCAGAAACCAAAGCAAGTATGGGTGGGTAGGAACAACAAAAATGTTGAAGGAGGGAATGCTGAGCCACAAGAAACTAGACAACAAGATCATAGTGAGATAGGTGTGCATCAACAAAGGAAAGAAACTGATCCACAACAGCTAGAACCTCCAGGGCAAGACTATAATTGGGTGCAGGCAAGGGGTAAAATAGCCATCAGTAACAGCAAGAGGGCTCAGCCACAGGGCCATATTATTAAAACAGGTAATGGCTTTAGTCCTCTGAGTGCTGAAGCTCACACAAGTGTTGGTGATGCAGTGAACCACGGCATCAAAAAGAATACTATTGAGGAAGGGAGATATAGAGGACCATTTATGACCTTAATATCATGCAATTAGTCGCTTGGAATATTAAGGGACTGCATAAGTTATTTAAGCAGAAAGAAGTAAAGATTTTTATTAAAAAAATAATATGGCTCTTATTATTATTTTAGAGCATAAATTGAAGGAGGGCAGAATAATGAAAGTTGTAAAGAGGATAGATTCTGCTTGGCACTAGTGTGCCAACTTGAATCAAAGCAAGAAAGGTAGAATCCTGATAATGTGGAATCCACAATGCCTTGAGTTAAATGTGCTTCATGAGTCAGTGAAATGCATCCATGGTGTGGTAAAATCAAGGGTAATAATGCTAAGGTCAACTTAAATGATGTATATGAGTTGCATACAGTAGAGGCAAGTAAAGAGTTATGGTCTGAGCTGAGAGTTATGCAATACTTGTGTCAAAGACCTTGGATGGAAATTGGTGATTATAATTCAATCAAAAATGCAGATGACAGATGGCTAGGTGGACCCATACCAGATAGTGAAGTGGAGGACATGAGAGAGTTCCTGATAGACATTGGTTTAACTGAACTCAAAGTTGTAGGGAGGGAATATCCATAGACCAATGGACATGTATTTAGTAAGATTGATAAAGCTCTTGTGAATGAAATAGAGATACTAGAGGTGACTGTGCTAAACCCAGGATGCTCTGATCACTCTTCTCTAAGTGTGCAGATTAAAGAAGAGCCAAAGGCAGGTCCCAGACCCTTCAAGTTTTACAATTACCTGGCTGAACATATGGAATTTCTTATAGTTGTTAGGGAAGCTTGGAACAAGGACATGAATCTCAGTCCAATGCAGAGTGTATGGCAAAATATTAAGAGAGTAAAACAAGCCTTATAGAGACTGATCAACAAAGAGTTTTGAAGCATTAGTGAGAAGTTCACCAATGCTATAATACAACTAGATAAAGTTCAGGTGACACGACCCGGAATCCGGTTAGGTCGTGTGGGCATCCGACATCCTCCCCTAAACCCGTCGGACGAACTCTTACCAATTAAATCAGGCAAATAAATATAACAATTCACAAATAAGGACAAGACTTAAAAAAACACAGACATACTGATACCTCTAAGCTGTACAAAAGAAATTACAGCTAACTACGCAACATACTAGGTTTAGGGCTATCCAGACTAGACATCTAAGAGTACAAAAGATGACAGATACCTCCTGAAGGTAGCAAAATGCAACTGAAATAATAACCAATAAACTGGTGGCCATCCGGAATAAAAACTGGCTCACCCTGACAGCTGAAGTCGTCTTCGCTCCTTCACAACATGGCCAGCTCAATCCTGGAGCGAACCTGCCGAAACGAAATAGATAGACAAGAAACAAAAACAAACAAGGGTGAGTCCAAAGGACTCAATAAGTGGGGCAGACTAGCCACCTTAAAGAATAGGATGGCTAGCCAAGGAGAAAAAAAATAGATAAACAAAATTCCTCTTATTTAAACTATAAAAAGGCAGAACCAGAACGTAATATAACCAAAACATATAGGTATCCCGAACACATCAACAATCAGAACTACATCCTGTTGCGGCATGCAACCCGATCCATATATTCATCATGTTGCAGTGTGAAACCTGATCCATATATTTATACCGTTGCGGCGTGCAACCTGATCCCCGCAACCCAGAATACGAGCCAGAAATATATAGGCAAAATAAAATATGTCTACGACATAGTATACATACCGCATACATAAAACACAACACAATACACACAATAGTCAGTATGCGGTACAATGAGATGGGATGAATGCGGTACAATGCAATGCAGTCACATATGCCTGATACCTATCTCCGGCGCGGGACTCTCATCGTCTACCGGGAGATATATGCAATAATGACCCTTCACCGGCTCGGGACTCTCATCGATTACCGGGAAGTATATGCAATGATGGCCCTTCACCGTTGCGGGACTCTCATCGCCAACCGGGAAGTATATATAATAATGACCCTTCACTGGCGCGGGACTCTCATCGCCAACCGGGAAGTATATGCAATGATGATCCTTCACCGGCTCGGGACTCTCTATCGATTACCGGAAAGTATATGCAATACTCAAAACCAGAGTGCAATGCTCATACACTCAATGCAATACCAACAACAGGGCATAACATATAATATACAATGTAATTCCAAAGCTAAGGCGTAATGAGTACGCCTATCGGCAGCTACACACGTAAGGAACACGTGGTAGAAAATCCACGAGGCCAGGTGCCTCCAAAGAAATGGATATAAACACTTACCTTGTTACAAAGTTAGTACAGCCACTCAATAACCGCTTTGTCCTTTGGATTCATTGCCAAACGACCCCACTGTGTTCAATAACCAAAAAAATATATCACATAAGGCTAAAGGCTTCATTCCTCACATCTTAGGGCAATCCGATTAGGAACCTGATACCCTATTCGCATTCGTAATACGCAGGCCAGGCCTATGTACAGGGTTTAAGGTCACATAACTGAACCCCAAATAATTTACATTTATATGTTGCCCATAACTCATTGAGTACGAATATATAATCAATTTCGTTATCGGGGTCCATTTGACCCTTTAACTATTAATTGAACTTATTAAAACAATGTATAATATTTCAAGTTTTACCGTTAAAACATATTCAAACATACGTAATAAACTCAATTAATATATTAGGATCATTACCTGAATGTTTCAGGGTGAAATTTCTACTTTTCTCCGGCCCCTTTTCGCATTTTCTGGCATTTTTTCCACTGTATTTCTTCTTTATGTTTCTGATGTATGTATGTATGTACATCTGTTTCTGTTGCTACACAAAGCTAAGGACCAAAAAGGTCCACCGCCTTTCTTTTAAGTTTTTGTCTTTTTGTCCTTTTTTTTTCTTTTAAAATTTGCTGTTACGGTAAAAATTAAAACGGTACCCTACAATATTCGAAATAATTCCAACTTTTGCATACAAGTTATAATAAATATATGAAACATATTCGCAAAGGCGGATCTCAAATTGGACTCTCGAAACTCAAGATGCGAATTTAAATAGAAAAAGTCAAATTATTTAACTTTCGGCATTTTAGCGGAACTAGCTGAACAACATCGAAATTCACTTTCGAAAGTTCACAAAAGTCATAAATAATTATACGAGCCTAACGGCGCTTTCAGATTTCGAATCGGAGTTCGTTCGCCAAAACCGAGCTCAAAAATCTCTTTTTAATATTTATTGTCAATAAAAACTGAAACCTTCTTCCGATGCCTACCAAACGAGGTCTGATTTAGCTCAAATTTTCCATATAAGTCCCAATGGATATTACGAATATTTTAAAATTATCGGCACGCCAATCGAAGTCCTAACTTTTGAAACGACTGACCGAGTTCGTTTCATTCTCCTCAACTCAAACTCTCGTTCATCCTCGAACGAGCCTAAGTCTAAAGAAAAAAAATTCGCACAGATAACAAAAGAACTTGCACGACCTTCATAAGCTACTCTACGGACCTTATCTCCTGATTACAGGATCAGAATTATATTACGCACATCGTACTTTTGGAATAAAATATATCTGGATAATATGATAATACCATTGCATAATTTATTCTGACTAAGCTGATTCTTCTTCGATCATGAGAAGAGAGTTCTACATTTTCGAAGCAAAGATACACGAAACTTTGAATGGATTAACATGATTCAGCCGATAATCACCTCTTCGATATACCTTTCGATATTAAACAGGTCGATGGAACTAAGAATTAGCTCACGCTTGATGCAATAGGGGAGCTTTTGATTGTCACCACACACTATAGAAGATTTGATGCAAGCTATATTATTTTTACAAATTCACTATGCAGCATCTCAGTTGATTTTAGTGTTGTTCCGCAAGCTTCTTGTGGGAATATAGTTACTCATATCCTAATGTATGTCAAAGGTTCATCTGAACAGGGTCTATCGTATAAGGATAAGGATCATGCAACTACTACTGGATAGTATGATGTGGACCAAGAATGATCTTCAGACTGAACATCTACCTCAGGGTATTGTCTTTGAATTGGAAATATTATGATTTGAAAAAGTGCAAATAAAAGAGACATGTAGTTGGACCATGAGCTAAAGCAGAATACCAGCAACAACGTTGATTACATGAGCACTTATAATGCTAAAGTAACTTCTTAAAGAGTTGAGGTGTGAAGGAGATATGCCAATGATGGATGGACGATAAGCTGCACTAGACCTTTAACTCTAAATTTTTATGAAGTAAAACAGCGTCAGTATGAGGATCCAGTTCTAGTTGAATACAGACAGATAGCTAGAAGAAAACCGGAGTCACCATACAGGGTTACTACTGACGGTATTCTCATGTATAAAGATAAACTTTGTGTCCCTGATGTTACAAATTTATGTGGACAGATTATGATAGAGGCACATTATTCCAAATACATTGTTTATCCAGGCTCGATTAAGATGTACCATGATCTTAAGCAGATTTATTGGTGGGACGGAACAAAGTGTGAATAGCAGAATTTGTGGCTCAGTGTTCTAATTGCCAGCAAGTTAAAGTCGTGTCATCTTTCCAGACTTTATGTTTTTAGCAGACAGGTACATATATATGATCAGGTTGCCAGCTTATCTCTGGCATCAATAGATTAATAGTGGGTTTAGTGTCGTGGCCCTAGGTTGGGTCATGCCAAAAGTGGTATCAACACCTTAGAGATTTAGTATTACCATTCAATATTTGGAGGAAGACTCCTCCACTTAAAGCACAAACTCATGCAGCCATTTGAATAGGAATAACCATCATCGCACGGTCTACTGGACTAAAGAAGATTTAGCTAAAAGCTTAACGTAGGCAGACCTAAGCTACCAACTACCTTTTCGAGTTGCCAAACAGCTGCAACTCTCAAGTTCACAACTCCATACCTTTGCCGTAAACACCACCGCCTGATGGATGGTACTTCTCTATAAAAATTTCGGCAGAGTTTTCCCTGAAACTGGATGATCCGCAAAAACCGAATCAACACTATATTATACATGGGAATGGATACCTGGATAAACTGATATCCAAAACAATAATATGCTTACCCGGCTACAATAACACGTACTCTGGCTCAACACAGGGAACATCACAAGCGGCTATCAATCGCCCAAGCTCGCTAGTGCCGGACGAAGAAGAAATGGAAATGGATCGAGGATAGAAATAATTAGAGCTTCAGGAAGTTCATCTTCTTATTTTCTTGGCTACCAAAGCTAGACTACTTCTGAGTCAGGCTAACCAAAGAATCGCAATTGATGGGATAGACATTATTTAAGCTTTATGGAACAACATCTATGTCAATTTAACCTTCCTATAAGAAGGAAACTCTGACAATTTACGAGAAAACCCTTTTATAGCTAAGACAAGCTCATAGAATAACATGACTGTACTAGTGTTTTGAACCAAAATGAAATACGTAGATCGAATATTACTTACTAATCACTTTGCACCGAAAGAAACGATAACACTTTCTGATGGTGACGAATTAGGATCCCATTATCCTACCAACATTGAATTTCGAGGAGAGGTAAACTAATTGACTTAATAACAGAAGGTGGCGTAACAAGATGCCGAGCAGAAAAATACCGATACTCACTCACAAATCTCTCACATTTAAACCAGATAAACTAGTAGGGTCATCCTAAATGCCAGGAATAAATCATATCAGAAGCTCACCCCTCTACCGCAACCGATTCTTAATAAAAAGGACATCCAAGGAAACCATCGAAACATGATAAGAGAACAATATTTCCAGATCGATAAAAAGAATCAAATCTTACTCACATTTAAGAGAAGAAGAAATCTCAGGGTCTACTATATCAGATACCTCGGCATCCCGCCAGACAAGCAGTTCATATAACTGCCTCTGCAGCTGAGCCGAGTCACTACTGACAATCACTTTCTGAAGAACCACTGCCACCACACTCTCAACCTCTACTGGTATGGTGGCATTTCTTTTGCTGATTGAGGTCTAAATAAAATCCCATGCGACTGCACAGATACCTGATGACGAGAGAAAAGACGACTGCTAACTTGTCGGAGTAAGGGAAAACTCCTCAAAGGATAGCCAGACTCACAACAATGATAACAGAAAAACTCTTCAAAGGATAATCAGACTCACGACAATGATAACACCCTTTCGCTGAATATAGGAACTGGGCAGATTGTTGATAGTTGTAAAGAAAAGACTGAATCTGATCTTAACGAGCTACTAGCGCATTCTAAGAATCAAGTGACACAAGCTGAGATAACCTGGAAGGTGACCTCCCAAAATAATCAGAACTTTTACCTCCAAATGAGGTACCATGGTTGCCCACCAGGGCCATGTGATCTCTTCCTTTCCCACTCTAACTTATGGTATGCCTCGAACCTTCGGACAATATTAACAACAACATCAAATAAAATCCAGACCTCAATTTCTCGAGCCATCTGGGATTTCAAGGAAAAATAAAGGTCATCAATAAATCTCTGAATCTCTCGAAAGGCTCATGGACTAGTTCTAATGCATATTCAGCAATTCTATAGAATTCAATCTCATATTTTGAAACACCAACAGGCTAACCGACAGGCTACCCTGTCCAATCCACTCAAACTGGCAACACTTTTCATCTCGCTCGCTACTCGAAAGGAACTTTTCCACGAATCTAGAAGAAAAATCGAACCAAGTTAGCTAAAAAGAGAGCGGTCCACCAATTCAAGGCTGGACCCCTGAAACTGGAAAGCAGAATAATCAACACCATACCGCTCGATATAATCAAGAGCCTGAAGGATACGCTGACATCATTTTATTTTTTTAAAAAACTTACACAGGGATTATCTAATACATTGCTTGGCAATATCCGGATGTTCAACCGCGTAAAATAATGCAACCTCTTTGAGCACTCGGACCCAATAATTACATCAGTTACCTACCCAGCCAGAGCAACTGGAGGCACACCACATGCTGCCTCCGGAACATACTTTACGGCGGCAGTATTAAGAACTGGAACAAAAGCCCTCTAAGTCCGAACATCTGCATCTGCGGTAACCTGATAAGCTGCCTAGCAAATAATAGGTTATTGCGGTATCTGCGTCGCCAAGATTCTCGTAAAAGCATTGTAGAGTCAAGGGAACCACAAGGCCCTGCTCCCTTGCCCATCGCGAGCTCGTACAGCTGGGACCTCCATAACTAGATCGTCAGCACGATTAAAAAAAAACTCTCGGGGCTTCGTCAGTGCTAGCCCCTGGCCAGACTGCTTCGTCTTGAACTCATATCGTTTGCTGATTTGTCGCACGGGGGTTCACAATTACTACGAAGGAATTAACAAATTAACGAAAATACTTTTGAATCCTTGACCGACGCACGATCAGAAAAGAAGGAAGTGAAACTTCCTAAATGACATCATAGCCTCTCGTAGATAAGTACGGACGTCTGCGTACCCATCAGCGAGACTCTACTAGACACTATCTTAGTCTGGATAGACTCTAAACCGGGCTCTGATACAAACTGACACGACCCGGAATTCGGTTAGGCCGTGCGGGCACCCGACATCCTCCCCTAGACCCGTCGGGCGAACCCTTACCAATTAAATTAGGAAAATAAATATAACAATTCACAAATAAGGACAAGACTTAAAAAAACACAAACATACTGATACCTCTAAGCTGTACAAAAAAAATTACAGCTGACTACCTAACATACTAGGTTTAGGGCTATCCAGACTAGACATCTAAGAGTACAAAAGAATACAGATACCTCCTGAAGGGAGCAAAATGCAACTGAAATAATAACCAATAAACTGGTGGCCATCCGGAATAAAAGCTGGCTCACCCTGACAGCTGAAGTCGTCTTCGCTCCTTCACAACATGGCCAGCTCAATCCTGGAGCGAACCTGCCGAAACGAAATAGATAGACAAGAAACAAAAATAAGCAAGGGTGAGTCAAAAGGACTCAATAAGTGGGGCAGACTAGCCACCTCAAAGAATAGGATGGCTAGCCAGGGAGAAAAGAAACAGATAAACAAAATTCCTCTTATTTAAATTATGAAAAGGCAGAGCCAGATAATAACTAGAAACACGTATAGAATTACAAAATCATTAAAGCCAGGAACGTAATATAATCAAAACATATAGGTATCCCGAACACATCTACAATCAGAACTACATCCTGTTGCGGCGTGCAACCCGATCCATATATTCATCCTGTTGCGGCGTGCAACCCAATCCATATATTTATACCGTTGCGGCGTGCAACCTGATCCTCGCAACCCAGAATACGAGCCAGAAATATATAGGCAAAACAAAATATATCTACGACATAGTATACATACCGCATACATAAAACACAACACAATACACACAATCGTCAGTATGCGGTGCAATGAGATGAGATGAATGCGGTACAATGCAATGCAGTCACATATGCCTGATACCTATCTCCGATGCGGGACTATCATCATCTACCAGAAAATATATGCAATAATGACCCTTCACCGGCTCGGGACTCTCATCGATTACCGGGAAGTATATGCAATAATGACACTTCACCGGTGCGGGACGCTCATCGCCAACCAGAAAGTATATGTAATAATGACCCTTCACCGGCGCGGGACTCTCATCGCCAACCGGGAAGTATATGCAATGATGATCCTTCACCGGCTCGGGACTCTCATTTATTACCGGAAAGTATATGCAATACTCAAAACCAGAGTGCAATGCTCATACGCTCAATGCAATACCAACAACAGGGCATAACATATAATATACAATGTAATTCCAAAGCTAAGGCGTAATGAGTACGCCTATCGGCAGCTACACACGTAAGGAACACGTGGTAGAAAATCCACGAGGCCAGGTGCCTCCAAAGAAATGGATATAAACACTTACCTTGTTACAAAGTTAGTACAACCACTCAATAACCGCTTTGTCCTTTGGATTCATTGCCAAACTATCCCACTGTGTTCAATAACCAAAAAAATATATCACATAAGGCTAAAGGCTTCATTCCTCACATCTTAGGGCAATCCGATTAGGAGCCTGATACCCTATTCGCATTCGCAATACGCAAGCCAGGCCTATGTACAGGGTTTAAGGTCACATAACTGAACCCCAAATAATTTACATTTATATGTTGCCCATAACTCATTGAGTACGAATATATAATCAATTTCGTTATCGGGGTCCATTTGACCCTTTAACTATTAATTGAACTTATTAAAACAATGTATAATATTTCAAGTTTTACCGTTAAAACATATTCAAACATACGTAATAAACTCAATTAATATATTAGGATCATTACCTGAATGTTTCAGGGTGAAATTTCTACTTTTCTCCGGCCCCTTTTCGCATTTTCTGGCATTTTTTCCACTGTATTTCTTCTTTATGTTTCTGATGTATGTATGTATGTACATCTGTTTCTGTAGCTACACAAAGCTAAGGACCAAAAAGGTCCACCGCCTTTCTTTTAAGTTTTTGTCGTTTTGTCCTTTTTTTTTCTTTTTCTTTTAAAATTCGTTGTTACGGTAAAAATTAAAACGGTACCGTACGATATTCGAAATAATTCCAATTTTGCATACAAGTTATAAAAAATATATGTAACATACTCGCGAAGGCGGATCTCAAATTGGACTCCCGAAACTGAAGATGCGAATTTAAATAGAAAAAGTCAAATTATTTAACTTTCGGCATTTTAGCGGAACTAGCCGAACAACATCAAAATTGACTTTCAAAAGTTCACAAAATTCATAAATAATCATACGAGTCTAACGGCACTTTCGGATTTCGAATCGAAGTTCGTTCGCCAAAACCGAGCTCAAAAATCTCTTTTTAATATTTATTGTCAATAAAACTGAAATCTTCTTCCGATGCCTACCAAACGAGGTCTGATTTAGCTCAAATTTTACAGAAAAGTCTCAATGGATATTATGAATATTTTAAAATTATCGGCACGCCAATCGGAGTCCTAATTTCCGAAATGACTGACCGTGGTCTTTTCATCAGGACCTTCTCAGGCATAGTCATCTGAAGTAGGACCTTTTAGCAAAGTAGAAAACATTGAAAAAGAATCTGGAAAGCTTGTCTACCATTAAAGAGAGTATCATGAGGCAAAAATCTAGAGTTCAATTGCTCAAATTAGAAGATACTAACACTGCCTATTTTTTTTGCTAGTGTGAAGAATAGAACTGCACAAAACAAGATTTAGAGCTTAGTCAATCAGTCAGGGGATATCATTCAAGGGCAGGTAGCAATAGATAAAGAAATACTAGGATTCTACAAAAACATGTTGGGGTCAGCTGCTGACCAAATCCCTGCTATCAATCCTACCATTATGAAAGATGGGAAGTTGATGAATCTGTAGCAACAGAGAAAACTCATCAGGCCAGTCACTATAGAGGAAATTCACAAGGCTATACAAGAAATAGGGGACTTGAAGGCTCCAGGATGTGATGGGATGAATGCTTTCTTTTTTTTTTAAGAAGGCCTGGGTTGAGATTGGAGATGGTATTACCATTGTTGTGTTGCATTTCTTCTCAACATGTAAACTATATTACTCCATCAACTGTACCACAGTCACCTTAATTCCGAAAGTGAAAAATCTATCAAAGGTGTATGAGTTTTGGCTAATCTCTTGTTGCACCACTTTGTACAAGATTATATATAAACTGCAAACTAAGAGAATGCAAGAAGTGATGGATGAGTTGGTAGGTAGTGATCAATCAACATTTGTACCAGGGAGGACTATTACAGATAATATTATCTTAAGCCATCAATTAGTGAAAAAATACAATAGAAATGGTATCTCGCCAAGATGTATGTTGAATATAGATATGAGGAAGGCCTACGACTCAATTGAATGGGCTTATTTAGAACAAATCTTGAAATGCCTAAACTTCCCTGTTCAATTTGTAAGGTGGACAATGCAATGTGTAACTACTGTCTCTTATTCTATCATCATTAATGGGAGGTAAGCAACACCTTTCCCAGAAAGAAAGAGGGTTGAGGCAAGGGGACCCATATCTCCATTCCTTTTCGTGCTATGTATGGAATACCTGACTAGAGTGTTGAAGCAGCTGAGTAATTATCTTGAATTCAATTTCCATCCTAGATGTGAGAAACTGAAGATAATTCAACTAAGTTTTGATGATGACTTATTGCTCTTTAGTAGAGAGGATGCCCGCTCTGTTAAAACTGTTATTTGATGGCTTTACCAAGGTCTATGCAGCTTGTGGCCTACAAGCAAACATTGAGAAAAGCTTAGTCTACTTTGGTGGGGTGGACCCTAATATTCAGCAGATTATCCTGGAGACCTTGGGCTTTGTAAAAACAGAACTACCTTTCAAGTATTTGAAAGTTCCATTGAGCACTAAAAGGCTATTTGTGGCTCAGTGTCAACCTTTACTTGAAAAATATGGTGCAAAGCATTACTACATGGATAGTTAAGTTCTTGTCTTATGGAGGGAGAATTCAATTGATCAAGAGTGTAATATTGGCAATACAAAGCTACTGGTCCCAGATATTTGTTTTGCCAAAGAAAATCATTCAGCAAATAGAGAGCATGTGCAGAAAATTCCTCTGGACTGGTACTATTAACCAATCAAAGAGAGCTTGGATTGCCTAGGAAAGACTCTGCCACCTAAAGTTGTTGGAGGCCTAAACTTGATGAACATTCAAACTTGGAACAGAGCAACTGTTGGGAAATTTCTATGGGGTTTGAGTAGGAAAAAGACAGACTTTGGATTCAATGGTTTCATGCATACCATATAAAAGGGCAGCCACTATGGACAGCTATGGCACTACAAGCATCATGGATAGTACAAAAGATTCTAAGTGTGTGGAAGTACTTGCAGGCTGCTGGCATTGATGAGAATGAGCTACAAAGTAAAGACAGGTACTCCATCAAAGAAGTGTACCTGAAGCATAGGGGGGATTTCAGAAAGTTCCATAGAGGAGGCTAACATGCAACATCTATATCACTAAAATAATGTAGTTCATCATGCTATTGGCTATTCATGGTAGATTAGCCACCAAAGATAAGCTAATGCAATGGCAGGTTTTTTATAATGCTATATGTCCCTTATGTGAAGGAGCAAATGAAAGTCATGACCACTTGTTCTTCATGTGTAAATATAAAAAGATATCTGGCCTAGGTTGTTAACATTGCAAGGGGTAACTAGAGCAGTCCAGCAATGGTAAGAAGAAATAGATTGGGTTGTCCAGTTTGCAAGAGGTAAAATGTTGCAGCGATTATATATCGAATGACATTTGCAGCAACTGTTTATCATGTATGGATAGAGTGAAATGCAAGACTGTTTCAGCAAAGAAAGAAGGAAATCAACACTACTGTGAGATGCATTGTTCAAGAGATCCACCACATGGGAGCTACTAGGGCCAAGCTAAATAGTCAGCTTGCGAAGCTAGATTTTTATCCTTGATTGCAATAGTTGTTTAGTATGTAGCGATAGGATAGCAGGATTGGGATGCCCATGATATGTTGTACTTTTTTTCTTTGTTTGAGCTGTAAATGATGCACTTGGTAATAAAAATCTTTATTTACCCAAAAAAAAAAAAATTTTTGTGAAGCTGTAGACAAATACAAACCTACTCTTACCAGCTTACTAGTATGTTGGACAAGTCCACAAAGACATTGGTTTGAAGTCAACACTAATGATGGTTCAATGATATAAAAGAGAAAGGGTTGAGCATGCGGTGTAATTAAAGATCACTCAGGCGCAATTTAGCTTAAGCTTAAGCTGCCTTTAAGGATTACACTGTTGCATTGGCCATGATTTTTCAGAAGGTTATTTTAGAGCTCGACTCAAAGATTATAGTAGACATGATTCTTGAGAAGTTTAAGCCTTCATGGTACATTAAAAAAACATATCAAAAGGATCCATCAAAATTTCGCTAATATTCAAGGAAAAGTAAGTCATCTGCTACAGATAGAGGAAGAAACTTTGTAATAGTTCCTTAGCTAAGTATGGAGCTTCAAAAGGGAGATTATTCATATGGAACATCATCGAAGACATCCTTGCACTTGCAAGAAGATCTTTAAGAATGGAAAAAAGTTGGGTGCCTATTTTTAGGATAAAAATAAGAAAGATAGGAATTGGTTTAATTAGTGTGAACAAATGAGGAGTTCACTTTAGTTCGAGTCCTCGTATGTTCACACTTCTATCGCACCTAACTTTTGAGAGCTTATTCGTGACCCAAATATATATAGTCATTACTATATGAGTTCAGCTTTTGGGATTGCTGCCCTGATGTAAACTCTTTATTGACGTTATAAATCCACCCTTTATTGGAGTGTTTTAACTAAAAGAGAAACTGAGTAAATTACTAATATAATTATCTTACAAGCAACATAAAATTTATTAGTTACGAAGCTTAACTTGTTTGTTATCTCATTCTAAATCTTTATAGATTCTCAAAAAAACATAATGCTATTGAAACATAAGGCATATGTATCACAAGGAATAAGATTTCTCATCTTACTTTTCACTCTAGTCAATCATAAGTTTTAAGGGAGTCTTGGAAGCCTATATGATGAAATAAATAGTCTTAATTTCAAATACATTTAAAAAAACAAGTGTACCTATGGTATCAAAGGAAGCAATAATAAGTTTTAAGGAACTGCTTCACAAATGAACTTGTTTGAAATGATTCTAAGTACTCCTTTAAATTAACTAGCCAAACCACTTAAGTTGACTAAATAATTAACTGATCTTCTAGAACCTTCCAGAATCTTCCAAGCTAGCATCT
The DNA here is from genome assembly GCA_029990575.1 of Petunia axillaris subsp. axillaris. Taxonomy (NCBI): domain Eukaryota; kingdom Viridiplantae; phylum Streptophyta; class Magnoliopsida; order Solanales; family Solanaceae; genus Petunia; species Petunia axillaris. The sequence goes on along the minus strand of JARKNS010000002.1, from coordinate 46,655,948 downwards.
CCTCTTGGTAATGGTTGGTGCTCCTAAGCTAGAATATGTAGCATTCTGCTAGCTGCGCTAGCTCAACATGAGCTAAAACCTCAGCCAGCTCAGCTTGGCATCTTTCAACACCCCATTCAAGCTGAGCTATATAAAGATTCAGCAACACCAGCTTGTTCTTCAGATACTCATGTTGTTGCCTGGCGAGAGCTTTCGTAACAACATCAGCCAATTGTTTTGAGGTTCCAACATGATATAACTTGATTAACTAAAGTTGAACCTTCTCCCTTTTAAAATGACAATTAATCTTTATGTGCTTGGTTCTCTCCTAATATATTGGATTTGTATTAATCTGGTTGCCTTCTTATCACAATATAAATTCACTTTTTTTATTACTGAAAACCTCTTATTGAATTTTGCGTGCTCCTATATTCAGCTTCAACTGCAATCCTTGAGACTGTGTCCTGCTTTTTTGATAGAACTGCAATCCTTGAGACTGTGTCCTGCTTTTTTGATTTCCATGATATCAGACTATCTCCCGACTTCAACACATACATCTCCTACTGTTGAGGCATGGTGCCCAATCTGAATCATAATAACAGCTCAATTCAATATTTTATTTGATGACAATAATATCCCCAACTTCTAGTGTCTCCTTTATATAGCTTACCATTCTCCGTGAAATTGTCCAATAAGACTTTTTAGGAGAGTGTATGAATTGGCTTAAGGTCTGAGCTCCACATGAGATATCTGGTCTTGTCATTGTAAGATACAACAACTTTCCCACCAGTCTAACTAATTAAAATGAACTTATTGAAATGATTCTAACTAATTACTCCTATATATAGACACATTAAGTTAAGTAGGTAACCAATTTAATTTGACTAACTAACTCACCTTCTAAAACCTTCTGGAATCTTACAAGCTAGCATCTCTTCTTGGTTGGAGCTCTTGAGCTAGAATGTGCAGCATTTCGCTAGTTATGCTATTTCAGCATGAGCTAAGAGTTCAGCCAGCTCATCAACGAGCTCAGCCAGCTTAGCTTGGCATCTTTCAACATATGGTGATATATAATAAGATCTAACGTACTCATTTCCTTAGATACGTCTACTATACTAAACCACTTTAGTTTTAGCTTAATTAAACCTCAAGGAAAATAAATGTCTTACCCTAAGTAAAAAACTAAATTATTTGACTAAGAAACAACATTAAACCTACTGATTTGAACTTAATATTTTTTCTATCTCATTCTAATTCTTGCTAGATCTAAGAAAATATTCTATAAGTCTTAGGAATGATATGCATCAGTGAAAGGATTTTTAGTGATGATCTACTTTAAGTTCCTAAAAAGATGTGTTGGAAGCCATTTGAATGAAATAAGAGTCAATATCATATGTACACTATATAAATAACATATTGTATCTATGGTGAGGTATATATAATGAATTAAATACTTCTACTTGCTGCTTATGCCTAAAACTTGCTTGATAGGTAAATAATTAAATTTATAATAAGGCCACAGACAATAATGAAATATCGAAGAAAGTAGGTAAATAGGAGTTGTATACCTTAAAGAAATAACGAAGATATTTGTTGAATCCCAGCATGTCACTTATAATGGGAGAATGTGATATATATAGGATAGGCTTTATCCCAATTCTAATTATAGTATAATAATATGTCTACATGAGGCCTTTGGCCCATTACAAGAGTCAGTTGCTCGATTATTAATGTAAATAGGAGTTGGTCTAACCCTAAGGCGCCTGAATAATAGAAGCGCTCCTATCGGCTCTACGCTCGTGCCTTTTGAATCACCATGGCTTAGGGAGCTGATGTGTCATATAAGTCCTTTTAGCACCCATTGCCATTTTAGACTTATTTTATCTAAGCCAATCCCCACTTATTTAGTGCTGACATAAGTACTCAGGAAGTGAAGTGAAACAATGTGCCAACAAAAATCCAGCTATACTTCTAAGTCTTTTGAACTGCCTTGACTGGTGACTGGCGTTTCGTTCCCTAGGCGTACACACGTCCATGCCTGGCTGGCTCTTTTAGTCTTTCGCATCTTCCTAAGAGCCGTCTTTCTGCCCTATAATTACTGCTCCAAATCTCCTTATATTCACTGTCATAATTACTTTTGAACGTTTCACGTCTTCACCCTTATCTTCCTCCCTTTTTTTGCCTATATAAAGGCTCTTGCCTTTGCTTTCTTCTCGCCATTTTTTTTCAAATATCACTTCTTGAAGATATTCTCTGCTTCTTGTAAAATCCTTTTAATCTTTCTTCCTCTTTTGATGGTTACTCAGACCTATGATGTTTTTTTCTTTGATTCCGGCTCCTTTATCCATTTGATTCTTACTCGTTCTTGGGGGTTGGAAGGTATGTGAGAAAACTAAAAGGTTAGAAAGGCCTGGTTCTTTTGCCCCCTTTATTTTTGTCATATTTGGGAAGGAAGAAATCCTTTATGTCCCAAGGTATAGCTAGAACTCTACTAGTATTCCAGGCTGATTTCGTTAACAAATATTCGCCAATTATGTTGGATCCACATCTAACACAGCGGTTTCTGTGGTGATTTTCTTGTCATATGGAGTAGGTCCATTAAGATTCACTTTTCCATAAGTCCTTTGTATCTCCGTCTCCTCCAATTCCTTGGGGCTACGTTGATATAATAAGTCTTTTTGCCTTCTTTTTTTGCCCCTCCTTTGTACCCATTTTGCTGGCACTCCGTGATTCCTCTTGAGAGCCACTAGATTATAGAGAATGTAATTTATATGCTTGTCTGTGGCTCGGCCATCATTCCCCCATTTCATCCATTATATGAAAATGGGCATTATAATGTTCCTCTGGCGACTGATCATGCTCTACGTTGAGCTCGAGTTTCTCCCGCGCGTGAACCATTCCGCTTCATCTGATGACGTTTGAAATCTTTCCACTCATGTCCCTTCAGCATGAAAAGGCTTGTAGTTGTTGTTGACATCTCGAGAATTTATGTTTTTAGGTGTTATATCATTGTCGATAAGCAAATATGAAAGAGGCATAGGAGATGATGAAAGCTCTGAGTGTAGGTCGTTCGATATTTTAATGTTCTGAACAAGGAAGCAGCTCAGGACAAAATAAGTGGTTGTGCTTACCTTCAAGCGATGCACTAAGCTGATTCCCCCTAGACTGGTTGCTCGGGCAGATTTTTTGGTTTTAAAAACCCTTTTGATTATCTCTGCACTCGAATCCTATTTGTATTTTGTAGCCTTTGGGCCTTTAGTATTTTAATGAAGTATACAATCATCCATCTGATGTGCTTGACATTCATCCGGATTTTTGCTTTTAGAAAGTTAATGTATTTCAAGTGTTGTTGGAATAACATGTGCGAAGAGTGTCTTCGCACATGTGGATAGTGTCTTTTATTTGTCTAATTCATACATATTTATGCCCACGGGAGACGTCTTTGTTTCTATGCTGAAAACTTGTTTGCGCCCGCAGAGGACGTCCATAAGTTTGCGCCCGCAGAGGACATCTTTTACTTATCTTTCAAAGACAAGTATGCGCCTGCGGGGGACGTCTTAGCTTGTCCACTTGGGTGCGTAAGTCTTTTAGCACTGTGTAAAGAGGCATCTTCCTTTTACTTAGATGTAAGTTATATTGTCGATCTCAGTGTACGTTTTGGCCCTGAGGCTTAGTTGAATTTACATTGTCAACATATGGTACGGCCTGAGGGTGAGTTAGGATGGCTAAATTTTTGCAAAACTTACTAAAATAAAAGTAGTAGTTTTATTATAAACAAGGACTTAGAGTCTGAAAATAAGAGAACAGTGAGTTCGGGTGAATTTAACATGATTTACTAAGGGACGATATGTCCTAAATTTTTAAATGAGCCTATTGGGCCTCTCCATTCCCCATCATCATCTGAGCTAGTTGCAAACTAGCTTAGATGCATATGTCCTGAGGCTTCAGGTGTAATACATCTTGAGTCATGTCACATTCCAGTTATTTTGGATGGTTGTACCTTCTATGTCTTCGAGTGTATAGGCTTCATTGCATGTGATTCCCTTGATCCTATAGAGACCTTCTCAGTTTGGGGCTAATTTTCCTGCATTAGCTTCCTTTGTGCTCTAATATACTTCCTTGAGGACCAAATCCCCTATTTTGCAAGATCGCAAGTTAATCTTCTTATTATATTATTGCTCCACCTTTTGCTTTTGTGCGGCCAACTTCACTGCAACAAGCTCTAGCCGCTTTTACCCACTTAGTGAAGTAGTTGGTTAACATGAGCAAGAACTTAACGTTTCTGGGTGCTTTGGGCAATAGCCCTACGATGTCTATTCCCCACCTCATGAAAGTACATAGAGCTATTACCGAGTGTAGCTGTTTTGCTGGCTAATGCAGTGCATTGGCAAATCGCTGGCACATATCGTACTTTTTTTATTAGTCTATCCGCGTCACTCCCTATCTGAGGCTAATAGTAACATGCTCTGATTTCCTGGTGGGCTTAAGTTTTTCCTCTTAAGTGATTTCCACAATATCCTTCATGGATCTCCTCAAACATAATCGGCCTAGGATAGGCCTAAGCTAACAGTCCACTAAACATTCTTCGATATAATTCTCCTTGGTTTAGGGAGTATCGAGTTGCTTGTATCCTCAGCCTCTTACTCGCCTTTTTGTCATCGAGGGAAGTCCCTATTTTCAAGTAATCTATAAGCGGAATGCGGTAGTCCCAACCAAAAGCCGTCGTATTGACTTCTCGGCGTCCTAAGGCTGAGTGTGTCAGCTGTACTACTATATCGGGACTATTATGGCTCATCTCTACTGTTGTTGCTAAACTAGCCTGTACATCTGCTTCTGTGTTCTCTTTGGTACTTGTGAAACCTCCCACTTGTGGAACTACCTGAAGAGTGTGCCTCTACCCTCTCCAAGTACCCAAGCATGCGTGCATCCTTTGCAGCGGATTCCCCTTTTTACCTGATTGATCACTAGCTGCGAGTCGCTCTTGAAATTGACTTCTCTAGACCCAATGCATAGGCCAACTCGAGGTCTTGGATGACATCCTCGTACTACGTTTCATTGTTCATGATATTTGGGCAGCTTACTGTCTTTCGAATTATTTTACCGAAAGGTGTGATCAGCACAAAGCCGAGTCAGGCTCTCTTGACATTTGACGCCCCGTCCGTGTAGACCGTCCACACTCTGAGTGTTACCCTTCCATAGCCGATAGATGATATCATGCTCACAGAGGTCGACGACTCACTTTTCTCGGTGCCCTTAGAACTATGGTTTATGCAGAATGATCCTTAGTGGGAGGGATGATACGACGACTATTGTGAGGCTTGGGAAATATGGGCGTAGCTTGCGAGAAGATGTGATCAAGGCTAAAGTAAGCTTCTCCAATTACGGTTAGCGAGTCTTGGCATAAAATAGGGACTTACTAACGTAGTATATGGGAGGTTTCACTCTTTTCTCTTTGCGTACAAGTATGGTACTTACTGCTACCAGATACAGCCAGGTATAGTCGGTCCCCTTCTCGTGGCTTGGCTAGTATCAGTATGTTTGATAGATATTCATTTCTTCACATCTCAAAGCTCCTGTCGACATTGATCCAGTCACTCAAAGCCCCTGGTTTTCTTCAACACGTTAAAGAATTGATACAACTTTCAGAGGATCGAGAGAAGAATCTGCTTAGCGCGGTAGTTCGGCCGTCGAGCTTCTTCACCTCTGCCTCACTCTTTAGCTCTTTCAGTATCCCCTCGATCGCCTTATTTTGACGGGGTTAACGTCGATTCCTCATTTGAAACTATGAATCCGAGAAACATCCCTTGACGATACTCTGAAGATGCATTTTTTTAGTACTAAGTTTCATGCCGAACTTGTCCAATATATCTAATGACATTTTCAGATACTTAATGTGGTCTCTTGCAAACTCTGACTTCACCAATATGTCATCTATGTATACTTCCAGTCGTTGGTAGGTGGCCCTGGCATTCTTCAGCCCAAATGGAATTACTCTATAGTAGAAAGTTCCCCGATTGGTGATGAATGATATTTTCTCCTGATCGTTGGGATCCATGAGGATCTGATTGTACCCTAAATACGCATCCAAAAAAACTGAGCATCTCATGCCTGTCGTAGTGTCGATGAGCTAATCGATGTTCGGAGGAGAGAAAGAATCCTTTGAACATGAATTTTTCAAGTTAGTGAAGTCTATACACATACTCCTTTTTTTTATTCTTCTTCAGAAACACTACTACGTTAGAGAGCCAATCCAGATAGTAGAATTCCTGAATAGACATGTTGTTTAATAATCTCTCAACTTCTTGGTAGACTGCTTGATTCTCTCGTGACTGATCGATCGTTTATTTTGCGTGGCTACTTTGAAGGTCGGGTCCACATTTAACTTGGGTGTGAATTCCTGGCATGTCCGTATGTATCCAAGCATAGGTTGCTACTCGGGAACAGAGGAAGCTGGCAAACCCGTCTTGGGTTTCGGCCGTTAAATTTGAGAACACATAAAATTCTTCTCAAGGGTACTTTCATCGAAGATCACCAGCACCAGGTCGTCTATGGTAGCTCTCGAGACCTCTTCCTCGTCCAGATTGCGAATGACGTCTGGTGTGTCATGAGGGCCCGCCATTTTCACCTCTTCGGGCTCAATTGCGATATCAGCAACTAGTTGTGGTCCTAATTGCCTTCGTTGACTCTTGATTTCTGACTTGGCTGCATGTGAGACGGCGGTAGCGTAGCAGCTTCTCGATAGTCTTTGTTCTCCCTGAATTTCCTTTATTCCCCATTATTGGTTAGCATAGCAGCTTCTCGACAGTCTTTATTCTAATTGATTTTCTTTTACTCCCCATTAGTGGTCGGATACTTAACCACTTGGTAGAGTGTTGAAGGTACGACTCCAATTTCCTATATACATGGCCTCCCCATTATAGTATTGTACAATATGTCATACACCATATCTTGGAAAGACATCAGCTTGGTCATTCTGGGCGCAAGAACTGGTTGGACTATCTCACTAACCGACCTCTCGTAGGAGTTATTGAAGCTAGCCAATGTGTGTGGTCTTGGGACTATCTTTTCCAATTCTTGCATGTCTTGTACAACTTCTCGCCTGATGATGTTTACTACACTCCTAGGGTCTATAAGAAAGCGCCTTACGTGTGATAACCTATTCTCAGAGAGATGACAAGTTTTTCGTGGTGCAGAATAAGAAGGCCCTCTATAACGCATTTATCGAACAATATCATATCAGCACGCGGCATCTTCCTTCCTTCTTCGTGTTCTCCACAACTCATCACGTAATTGACTGGCCCATTTTCCACTCATAGACCAGTGAATATTACTTTGATAGGCCATTGGACTTCCAGCGGAGGCAGGAGTTGTTCGCTTTTCCTACCTCGCACATACGCCTATTTTATTTTATTAGTAAGCAGCTCTTTAAGATGTCCCTCGTTTAGAAGGTGTGCTACTTCGAGCATGAGAGTTCTGCAATTGGCGGTATCACGACCATGGCCTAGGTAGAACTCACAATAAACTGAAAGGTCCTTTCAAGGATTATTTCTTAAATGATCCCTCACCAGTTCAACTGCATTCACACGAAGACCAAAATCTTTGAACCGTCGAGGCTCGAGTACTCTGCTGATTGCATCGGATCTTCATCTCCTCGAGAGACCAACCTTTGGGTATCACCACACTTGCCCATGGATCTTGCGGCGTCTGGATGATATCCTCTTTTGCTTTTCGTTCTGTGGTCGTCGGACCTGTCATCCTCTGATGATCATCTTTGCGGCTCCTATTGTTGCCCCTCTCAAACTCCTTGGCTGAATATGCTTCGACCCTAATTTGTGGCTATAACGATGATGCATCTAGTTCCATGTCTTGGCCAGGTGTTCCTGTAAACTCCTCTGCAGCTCTCGCGTAGCTGCCAATCCCTTCGGGTTCAGACTCTTGGCAAAAGATACGGATATAATATTGTCTAGCACCGGCGGGAGAGTCATGCGCTCCTTCTGGAACCTTTCCAAGTAGCCTTTCAGCAACTCGCTTTCCTCGTGCTTAATCTCGAAAAATATCTTCCATTATTTTCTCTTACTTTTGGACACTGGAGTGCGCCTTCATGAACTAATTCTACGTCTGGGCGAATGACTCGATGGACCCTTCAGGTAGCTGAGTTTAACGGGTCAACGCACCTTTGGTCAAGGTAGAACAAAATTTCTTTACCAGTACTGACTGGATTTCCTCCTTTGTTAAGTCGTTTCTCTTGACTGCCTTAACGTATGCAGCCACGTGATCACTCGGGTCCGTGGTGACGTTGTACTTGGGTATGACGGGCATAGAACTAAGATTTGAGCGACACTTGGTTTGTAGGGTTGTTGATGGGGAGCCCCTAGTATTAGATCCATCAGTTTGTTTTGCTCCTTCAATGGACAAAGTATATCCTCCTCAAAAGCGGTCCTTGGTGCTACTAGGACGTTAGTGGTGTTGGAATTTCCCAATGCTACAGTGAGGTTCGCCAGTCACCCATGGAACATGGTGTGCTTCCTATAGGCCTTGATCCTCGTAAGGATTCTGGCTGCGGCTCTGTTTTCGCTAGGGCTTCTTCCAGGAGCTTAGACAGCATGTCAGCCACTAGCATCGATTGTCGCTGTTGTGCCTTGTGCCCTCTTGTTACTTGTGCTTTTCCCTTTAGCAGGGTTTTGCTCCTAGGACTGCAACTTAGAGTCGCTATGGTCGTCATCTGCCTTCAGAACTACTGCGTCCTTGGCTGGATTAGCTTCATTTCCCTTAAGACCCTTGGCCGCCTTGTCTGCTGCCAGTAAATAGGAGTTGTATTCCTTGGAGAAAGAAAGATGATTCTATTCAAATCTCAGTATGTTGTTTACAATAAGAGAATATGGTATATATAAGTTAGGATTTACCCGAATTCTAATTAAAGTATAATACGTTTACATGAGGTCTTTGGCCTATTGCAATAGGCGTTCACGCAATTATTACTCTAAATAGGAGTTGGACTAACCCTAAGGCGGTTGAGTAATAGAATTACGCTTGTCGGCTCTATACCCGTGCGTTTCGTGTGGCCTTGGCTAAGTGAGCTGACGTGTTATCTAAGTCCTTGCCCTTTTGAACTTATCTTATTCGGGCCAACTGGTCTTTTACTTCCATAATTAGAAGTGGCATAATTTTACACACACACTTACTAAACTACCTTAGTTTCCACGGATTCGCCTGTTCGTATCCACAAACTTCCTCTTGTATGTGGCTTTCTATAAATATGAGGGGGCGGTGTTAATATAATCTTCCCAAGTCTTTGCCAACCGATATGCTCCGGAACTTCTATTCCTTTGTAAGAGCTCATACACCAAAGTATGAAACTTAATTAAACCTCAAAGCAAATAAATATCATAACTTAAGTAAATACTTCACTAAATTGGCTTAAAGTAACAATTAAACTTATAAACTACAAAGCTTATTTTTTTGTTTTCTCATTCGAAATCTTGCTAGATTCTCAGATAATGTTCCAGAAATTTTAGGCAGAACAAGATTTCCCACTCTGTTCAATCGAAGTTTCTAAAAGGGTGTGCTGGAAGGATGCAATCAATAGTCTCAAACTCAGTGTAGTACTCTATTTAAAGCAAGGTGAGCTAAGACCAGAGTGCCTATTTCAGAGAAACTTAATAGACCGCCTAACAATCTAAGTCTAGGACATTGGCGGTTAAGTGAGTTAGGTTTAAAAAGGGTGTCTAAATTATTGAGTTTGTTATTTATCTGTTTAACACTTTCTTGTCATGTTGCAGGCGTACCCCTTGTTAATCAATATAGATAATCCAGATAAATATTATCCTCTCTGTATCTTAATTTATGTGACATAAGTTCCTTTTTAATTAGTCTAAAATTGAATAATATATTTTTATATTTAGTAACGATTCAATTTTATGAGATGATTCACAACCACATAAATTTCTATAATTAGCTTTAAACCACAAATTTCAAAAGTATTTTCTATTTCTTAAACTCCGTGCCAAGTCAAACTACTTCATATAAATTGAGACAGAGAAGTTAATAGAATATATGAGTAATGTATACAGAAGAATTTAAAGGTAACAGGTGTAAGCTCAAGATGATAGAAATGTTATATATTTTTTGAAATTTCAAAGAATAATTTTAAGAAGTGTGAAGAATTTAGATAAGTGTACCTTAATAAGCTCTTTCAATTTCCAATATAGACTTTAAAATGTAAAACTGATTTCGACATTACATGTTTGTGCATCAATGTTGAAGGATTAATTTAGTTTTTGAAGGACATTAAAGGATTATTCTCGTCTATCAACATTTAAAGTGCATACGTATATTAGAAGCATTTGTTGTGTGCTTATATCATATAATCGACGTTATTTTGGTGATGATATGGTAAAAAGATATAAAAGATTGGAACTTAACAAAAGCAATCAGATTGGACTGATTTTTATTAATAAGGAATTAAAGCATTCAATATTATTACACGGTGATCAATATAGATATGGTAAGCTGTATAACTATACATTTGTCACTTATATTAGCATTTGATTTTCCCATTTCTTAAGTACATACTATCATTTAGAATGTGCTCTTACACTTTGATAAATGATAAAAGGAGGTATTTTACCTTGTTTACGAAAGGTTTAAATTTTCAAGTGACACCCATTGGCTCATATATCAATTGTATTCTTATTGTAAGAGGATAGTTATATTTTGGAACATATAGACCGTCTGTGACAGAATAGTACTCAAACGTGTTACCAGGTATCTTGTTTCACCTATATTTATCAGAGCAACACAGATGATACACTTAATCTTTGGAAAAAAGCTTATCCATGTGATTGTTGATATTGAAGCTTCCTTGAGACCATGACTAGATGCGACAACTATCAGGTCAATGCACCTCTAAGAAGATATGCATTCTTCTTACTTGAATGCTTTGCTCCTTGGAATTGATCCCACTGGGATCACTAATGTCTCTCTATCACGCTAGCTGTGGGAAAAAAAGCAGCTTTTAAGTCCAGAAGTACATCAAAAAATTATCTAGAAGTAGTACGCATGTGAGAAGTCTAGTTTTAAATAGAGAAATATTGAAGTATAGAGATCAAAGTGTAATTAAATTAAGTTAGTTGGTCAGCTAGTAGATATTTTAGTTAGTTAAGTGTAGTGTATCTATATATATATATATAGAGGTAGGTGTTAGTTGTAACTAACTTTGTATTATTTCCATTTGTTTAATAAGAAAGCTACAAAGACATTCTCTCTCTCTCTCTCTCTCTCTCTCTCTCTCTCTCTCTCTCTCTCTCTCTCTCTCTCAATTCTCTTCTTGTTCTAGAAGTTTCTTCTATAGCTGAGCTTCAACATGGTATCAGAGCTCGGTCATGCGATCTTTAGCTCAGAAAATCGGTCATAAAGCTTCTGCTCGCTTGTTCCTTAATTTTTAGGTCAGCTTCTACATCTTTTTTCTGCAATTGTGTAGTGTTTTCAGCTATTTTTTGACGAGTTTAGCTAGGATATTCCTCTTAAGATTGCTGATACTCTACAATTACTCAAAAATTAGCCAAATTTCAAGTCATTTTGTGTAAAGTTTAGTGAATTTGACCTAAGTTTGAGATATTCTCTGTACAATTCTGCGGGTTTGTGAGAAACTATGGCAAATACTACAAATATTGCAACTGCTTCTAGTGCGCAAGTATCTGGGTCTGTAATCGATCCTTTTGATAAGAATCATCACAATCATCCCTTGTATAGTCATATCTCAAACACAGAGGGACTAGTATTAGTTTTAATACAACTGCAAGGTTCTGAGAACTACTCTTTGTGGAGTAAATTTATGAAAATAGTGTTAACTAGGAAGAATAAGCTAGAGTTTGTGCTAGGCATCTATAAGAAGGAGAGTTTTGAACCTACTTTACATGAGCTATGAGATAGATGCGATGCAATTGTTTTGGCCTGGATCATGAACACTGTATCTAAGGATCTGTTAAGTATAGTAATCTATGCATTAAATACATACAGTGTTTGGGAAGACCTTAGAGAAAGGTTTGATAAGATCAATGCCTCTAAGGCTTTTTATCTGCATCAGGAAAAGCACATTGACACAGGGAGTATCATCTGTGTCCACTTATTTCTCAAGACTTAGAGAGCTCTGGGATGAACTTGAGGCTCTTATACCACCTCCATCATATGCTTGTATTGAATCCAAAGAGTATGCACAGCATTTCCAGATGCAGAAGTTATGACAGTTCTTAATGGGTTTTAAAATGAATCTTATGCCCAAACTAAAAAGCCCAAGTGCTGATGGAAACTCCTCTTCCTAACTTGAACCAAGCCTATGCAATGACTACTGCTGTGGAAAGCCAGAGGATGCATGCATCAAACTCCTATTTTGAAGCTGGACCTAGTGATCCTACTGCTCTCTTGAGTACTAAGATGAATAAGGTGAACTTCAATAACGTAAACTATAACTGGCCCAAGGGCAATTACAACGGAAACAACTCTGGCAAGTCTAGTAAAACCATCTGTTCAATGTGTACTATTCTGGCAAATGACACATTAGAGAGGACTGTTACAAACTTAATGGTTACCCCGATGAGTATAAACCTAAGAAGAAGTGGGGAGGTCAAGGTCAGAAAAATCATGCTAATGCAGCTAACTACAGTGACAGTTCAACTGATTTCCAAAGCCAAGGTTATGCACCAAGTAACAGAAATGAAGTTGCACAGTATTATGCCCAAAGAGGAATGAGTTACAATAGTAATGCCCCTTCTCAGTGTAATGGGAACCAAGTCTGCAGCAGTCAGAACAGTGGTAACCAAGGCTACAACAACAACAGTCAGTATAATGGTAACCAAGGCTACAACAATCAGTATAATGGTAATCAAGCCTATAGCAATCAAAACTCTGTTGCAGGATCTTCAGGGGCACTGGTTTTTACTCAGAATCAGTACAGCCAGATAATCCAAATGCTGAACAAAGGAAATTATGTAGATCATGAAGCTAATGCAGCTACCACTGGGTCAGCAGGTATTGTCAGTGTATTTATGTCTAGTCTAGTTAAATGTAACTGGATAATGGACACATGAGCTTCAAATAATATGGTGAATAACCTAGACTTGCTAAGTAAGCATCATGCTGTCATGAGCAGTGTGAATATTGTTGTATATTTTCTCAACAGACTTCCTATAGTCTTGCTGAAAGGGAAGTCTCTCTTTGAAAAAAATTTCAACAAGGTTCCAACTTTACAACACCTTAGAGTGTTTGGAAGTCTATTGTATGCTTCAGTGATCTAGAAATATGATAAGTTCTCACCAAGAGTTGTTCCAACAGTTCACTTGGGCTACTCCACTACTCAAAGGGCTACATTCTGTTTGATCTTCATTCAAAGACTATGTTTGTGAATAGGGATGTACTGTTCAAAGAGGATATATTCCCTTTCAAAAGTTTGAATAATATACATTCACCTATGTTCCTAATATTGAATCTTCATGAGACAAAGTACCACCAGGTTCTTCAACAACATCATTAAGACATTGCACCTACACCAGCTCACACTACTGATATTGACCAAATCATTCCAGATTCTCCACCTTTATCTTTATTACAACCTTTTTCTCCTCGTCAAAATCCACTTCATATGCCTACACCAGCTCCATATACTAGGAAAATCTCCGGGATATCTATGAAACCAACATGGATGCAAGACTACATAGTACAAACTAAGAAATCTGCTTGTCAGTATCCTATTTCTAATCATATGTGCTATGATCATCTTTCACCTGCCTACATAGCTTCTCTTGCTGCCTATTTAGCTATTGTTGAACCTACATCCTTTGCTAAAGCAATCAAGGATTCCAAATCGGTTGGGGCCATGAAATCTAAAATCCATGCTCTAGAAATCAATCAGACATGAACTATTGTTGACCTGCCAGCTGGTAAAGTTCCTATTGGATGCAACTGGGTGTTTAAAGTAAAATACAAGTCAAGTGGGGAGGTAGAGAGGTACAAGACTAGACTAGTAGCTAAGGGTTACAGTTAGCTAGAAGGCCTTGACTACACTGAAACATTTTCTCCAGTAGCCAAAATGGTTATAGTGAGATCAGTAGTTGCTTCATCTGGCTGGTACATCTTTTAAATGGATGTTCACAATGCCTTTCTCTAAGGTGATCTGCTACAAGAAGTTCACATGAGAATTACCTATGGCTTTCAAGCCAGGATAGAATGGGAAAGTATGCAAGCTGTAGAAGTCCTTATATGGAGTTAAACAGGCTCTCAGACTGTGGAATTTAAAATTAACTGAGGCTTTACTGGATATGGGTTTTGTGCAGTCACACTATGACTATTCATTATTTACTCAAAGGATTCATGGTGATCTGTTTGTTATAATTGCTATATGTTGATGATCTATTGATCACGGGCAGTAATCTTACTCTCATAGAGAAGATGAGGCTGAGGTTAAAAAAAAATTCAAAATGAAGGACTTGGGAGAGTGAAAATACTTCTTGGGCGTTGAATTTTCTAGATCTCAAAGTGGGATTCTTATGTGTCAAAAGAAATATGCTCTAGGATTTGTATCTGAAAGTGAAATAGGACTCTTAGGAAGTTAACCACCCTCCACTACATTGGATTTCAATCACAAACTAACACCCACATGTTTGAAAAGTATGTGAAGAAAGAATCATTTGAGCTGGATTACATATTAAAAGACATGGGAATTTATCAAAGATTAGTTGGTAGACTGCTTTATCTCACTAGAACAAGACCCGATTTCTCATTTGTAGTACAACTACTTAGTCAATATATCCATGATCCTTAACAATCTAACTTAGATGCATCACTAAGAGTTTTGAGGTATATCAAGAATGCTCCTGGTATAGGGTTGTTCATGCCTGCAGGTAGAAGGCAAGAGTTATGTGCTTACTATGACTCCAATTGGGGTGCATGTATAGAAACTAGAAGATCAATCACTGGATATCTGGTAAAGTTTGGTAATTCACTGATCTCCTGGAAGTCAAAGAAACAGAATATTGTGTCAAGAAGTTCAGCTGAAGCTGAAGTCAGAAGCATGAGATCCAATGTAGCAGAAATAAACTGGTTGAAGGGTTTGCTTCAGGAGTTAGGAGTCAGGGTGAGGCTACCAGTCACATGGTTCTGTGATAGCAAAACTGCTATCTAAATAGCAACGCATCCCATCTTCCATGAATGCACCAAACACATTGACATAGACTGCTTGTTTATAAGGGGGAAAATAGACAACAGTTTGGTCCACACACAGCACATTGGCACAAAGGAGCAGCTAGCAGGCATACTAACTAAAGGTTTATGTAAACCTCATCATGACTATCTAATGAGCAAGCTAAGATCGAAAGATGTATTCCATCCTCAGCTTCAGGGGAAGTGTTGAAGTATAGGGATCAAACTATAATAAAATTAAGTTAGTTGGTTAGTTAATAGATATTTTAGTAAGTTAAGTTTAGTATAAATATATACACATATAAAAGGTAGGTGTTAGTTGTAACTAACATTATATCATTTTCATTTGCTTAATAAGAAAGCTATAGAGATATTCTCTACTTTCTCTCTCTCAATTCTCTTCTTGTTCTAGAAGCTTCCTCCATAGCTGAGCTTCAATAAGAAATGGGATTATAAAGTTAAAATACATAGTTATAAGAAGTTATAGAAGATTTCTTTGACAAATGTAAAAATTCCAAATGCACGTTACTTCAAGGCAAGCTTTACAATTTTCTAAGATAGAAAACCTAATGTAGTGATAAGTTGATTTTCTGGTAGATGTAAGGAATTTTCTATAAACTTTTACTTTATATCTAGGATATGTAAGTATGAATGTCAAATTATCTGTGTATAACCAATTTATCGTAGGTCACGATTTAGAATCGAGGAAATAGCTACTGATGTTTGCATCAGGATATAGGCTGCATACATTACATCCTTTTGGGATACGACCCTTCCACGGACCCTGCATAAATATGGGATATTTTGTACACCATGTTGCCCTTTTTAACTAATTTATCATAGCCCGACGAAATTAAGTGTTCCTTCTTGGTTAACTATACATGCATGGTAAAGAGATAGTCCGAATCTAGATTTTCAAAGTATCATTATAATGGTTAGTTATTATCATGTATTTGTTATTAAAAAAAATAATACAAAATTGAAATGTTTGTTTATTGAAGGAATATAAATACAGCGGAAGCAATTCTAAGATCATGAACTCACATGTAATCTAGACAACTAGCATACAATTCAATTTTACATAAATATAAAATATAATAGCTCTTGAAGCGTGATTGCAACCGCGAAACAAGTCTTCAATCATGAGCAAAGATCATCCATGAGATTGTCTTCTTGGTCCATAAACTCCTGTCGTGTGCCCGAATAATACTCGGAGTAATAATATTTGAGTGGAACAAATATTTCACAGAGAGACAAAACAATGTTATTTTCTTGTCTCTGTCCTCATGGTTGAAATCCTCTATTTATAGGTACTAGGGTTTCTTTTCCACTAAGAAACCTCTCTCCTAGTCCTAATTGTATTTGGTCACAACAGTGACCATAGAATTAATTAACGACGCTTCCAATTATGGAATTTTATTTCTCCAAAATTAATCTTTTCATATAAATTATAAATTTATTTTACTAGAAATTCATAATTGCACTACTCAGTTGAATTTCAAATTCTTTCATCAAATCTTGTTTAACTCCCCACATAAAGATTGAAGACACCAATCAAAATTATAAAATTACTGACAACTTAATATATTGACTAAATGAATATCCTTTAGCCTTCATAAAGGGACGTCATCAATCTCTATACCGAGACGTGGGTTCCATCAACTAGTTATCACTTTGCAAATGTATATTATCAGTATCCAACTTATCATGAATTATTTGATCCAAATATTCTGGATCTCACATTTTGATAAATCAAGACAATGAAAAATATACACCACTAATAATAGCTATAACAAGATTAAGAGTATAAGCACATTCGATGAGCTAGAGCGCTTGTTTTATATAAGCAGTATAAAAATACTTATCTCTACTTAGTCCGTTCAGTGCACACAAAGCACACTAGCACAAGAAGTTGGAAGTATACCGTTCCCATAATCAAGATAAATTACATATAATCTTGTACTACAATCATACAGATAGTTTGTCCAATTTTCATCTTAGATTATGAACATCACTTTATTATTTATAAAAATCGATATATCTTCCGTTTATAAGTTTGGGTCTACAAAATAAATCAACTAGTACTATATAAATAATAGGAAACACGTGATACAATTAATGTATACGAATAATAATTTATTATAATTAATAAATGAAAACTCAATTGTTTAACAAGCAATAATCTAAATAAACTGCATATTATTAGTATATCCCAATAATTTTTTTTACAAAATATTATGCAAAAAGTGGTGCACCATATAGTTGTGCCCCCAACAACTGTTTAAAGAGAGTTCATGTCAAAAACATGTCTGATGGCCCGAGCCTCAACCTAAACGATGAGTCCATTAACTAAATGTCACCAAATTATTGGAAATAAGTTAACAAGGTCACTTTATTTTATTTTTTAAAAATCATTCAATTTTTCATTATTGACTCAAATGGTTATTCTCATTGGAAGTTGGTTATCTCCTGTTGAAAAAAATGACGTGACATTTTTTAAAACTAAAACATAAAGAAATTAAACCCATTAGTTTAACTAATTATTCAACCCATTTATTCAAATACAACCGGCTTGAACAACTTAGGGGTCGTTCGGTTACTGGGTTAAATAGCTAATACCCCCGTAAAATTCTGCGTTAATTTAGCACAACGTTCGGTTGGTTTTCTGTGAAATTCTAATACCTTTATGAATTAATGCAACGTTTGGTTGCGTTTTTGTATATTCCGCAGTATTAATACCTGCATTATTAATGCGGGAATCTATGTATTATTTTATGCAGGGTAGAAGATGGTATTAATAATGTGGGTATTAATAACACATGTATTAAAATTTATAATGAAAAAAGTAAATAATACTCATTATGAGAATATATTTTAAAATTTTATTTAAGGAGTAAATTAATATTTTAAATAATAATATTATAATATATCAGTGATTCAAAAAATAATCCATATGTTATAATATATGCATGATTAATACCCACATTACTAAACCCTGCGCTAACTAATACCCGCATTATTAATACACACATTATTAATACATATATTATTAATACCCACATTATTAATAGCCGCATTCATAATTAATACACGAGTAAACAACACGAGTAACCGAACGACCCCTTAATGTATGGGTCAAATATATATTACATAGAACATTATCAACTGAGAAAATTGCGCAGCTTGAGAAAAATTAAAAATATATAGAGAAGCGGGATGACTTGACAATTGCGTTTGGCCTAGAAAAGTTTAGAAAAGCGTTTTGTTTATTAGTTAGGTGGCCATAATCTGCCAATGACTAGCCAAAAGGTTTTACTAAATATATAATCACACTTCACATATTTCGTAATTAATCAAACTTTATTCTGCCACAATACCTCAATATCGTAGAACTAATTACATCCATCAACATATTTCTTGTTTCATTGACACATAATGGACTCCCTAAACTATATATTCCAAGAAGTCATTAATATAAAGATATACCTATAAACATGCTCGTTTTAAGTAAAATAGAACGCTAACACTTCAAATAGGACGTGGAATTTTTAAAATCCATATCTCATTTGTTCCAGTCAAATATTGTACCATGCATAATAACACGTATAAGCTTCATCCATATCTCAAAGATATATCTTGACCTCACAATTTGTTCCGCACGAATCCTTCAATAATTGCTGGAGGGATGTTGTCTCTCCCCTTTAGTCTTGGAGCAGCTGGATATTATTGTGATATGTTAACCTGAATTAACTAATGTATTTATGGGGATATGCTAGCTGAAAGTCTAATTACCTAAATGTTAGTTGGCGGTCGACATCTCTTTAATTTTTCAGTATAGGTCGGTTTAAACACTACTAGAAATCAATGTTTTAACGAGGGAGAATGGAGAGGGACTTCCCTCTCCAAACGCGTGATGGAGAGGGAATTCCCTAGCAAGTGGTCCCTCGGAATACGGCTCGTAGCAGAGCATTTTTGGCGAGGGAATTCCTTCTCAAGCTGTTGTGTCAGTCCAATTTTCTTATTGTGTCAGATAATATACAGCTAAGGAATTCCCTCTCCAAATGCAGGAGAGAGAAAAATATTTTCTTTAACTTGGCGAGGGAATTCATTCTCCAAGTGTGAAATATATTTGTTTATTCAGTTTTGGCTAGGGAATTGGAGAGGGAATTCCGTGTAAAAATTAAATATGTTTATTTCACTTTGCTAGGGAATTCTCTCTCCAATTTTATTAAAAATATTTTTAAAAAGGCAATTGGAGAGGGAATTCCCTCTCCAAATATAGTGTCCTGAAACGCAAAAATCAATAACCATACAAAAGCAGCACAGAAGCAGCACAACAACAATAACAAAAACAACATATATGCAGCAGCACAGAAGCAGCACAGCAACAACATCATATATAGCAAAAACAACATATATATATATATATACATATATACCTGCGCATTCAAATCACCAAAGCACTCAAAATATTCTAAATACCACAATCAATCTAATCCGAACAATTAAACAAGTGTACGCACATGTTTTATACCAACTAACACAAACAAATAAAACCCTAAAGTACTTAACAATCCTAAACACGTCCAACTTTCAAGTTTAAATCTTCCCTCGATCACTAATCAACTACTATTATGCACAATTGAATTTTTCAATTACAACTATTTTCATATCATTCAAATTTGAGGGATAGTAATACTAAAAATTATTCAATAATTTTCTAAGACTTTATATTTCCAAATTATTTTTCTAAGGTTAAACTAAGGCTAAACAAGTATTTCTAATTTTTTTTAAATAAGGCTAAACAACTAATTCCAAATTATTTTACAACTACAATAACTTCCTAATTATATTTCTTTCTCAAATCACAATAATGCTAACAATTCCCAAGCATTCATCCACAATATTATTTCACGAATTTATGTAATAAACTAATTCATTATAGGGTTTCATAACAATAACAATCATAGAAGCATAAAAAAGTGTAATAAAAATATTTACCTTAATGGGGATGGGCTTGCAATGGGTTGAACGGCAAAAAAATTAAAATCGCCGGGGAGAGGGCCGAGTTGGAGACGGGCAGCAATGGGGAAAGGAATTTTGTTTGGGGAGAAGAGAGGTGTGCGTATGTTTGGGGGAGAAAGAGAGTTGTGCGTGCTGTGTGTTTTGGCAAGGAAAGAAGTAGTTTTTATTTATCACATGGAGAGGGGAGTCCCTCGCCAATTACTTGGCAGATCTGAGTATTTTTATTGTAGAGGGAATTCCCTCTCCAATAAAATAGTGAAAATTGTAATTTTCTCTCTCCTGATTGGAGAGGGAATTTCCTGCAGTTTGGCGAGGGAATTCCCAAGCCGGTGTCAACTTTTTTATTTTATTCGTTCGGGCGAGTGAAAGTTCATGTTTGGAAGGAATTCCCTCTCCAAACAGTCCCTCGGAATATCAATAAATTCTAGTAGTGAAAGAGATCTCTTTTAGAAAGTAAGATACAGAGTATTTGGTGTTTTAAGTTAATGAAGTTTGAGTTCTCATGCAAATGGCTAAAGTGTAGAAATGAGCTACTCCTTGTATTCCAATTGATGTGAACCTAATGTCTTTTTATTTCATTATAAAAAGTACTCCATCCGTTCCAAAATGGTTGTCATAGTTCGGATCTCGAGAGTCAAACGAGTTTAACTTTGACCATAATATTTTAATATGTCTTTTAAATATTTTGAATTATTAATTATTGCGACTTATAGTACTTTTTATGTAGTTTCTAAATATATAAACATCGTTACAAAAAACTTAAAGATTATATGTTTAAATTCACGGTCAAAATAAACTCGTTTGACTCTCGAAATCCGAACTATGACAACCATTTTGAAACGGAGGGAGTAACTCACTAGAATCTCAACTTTACTCTCAATGAGAAACTTTTAATTTATATATACTCACACAATTACTAACATAAATAGTTAAGACTACAAGCTCTCAAATGAATTTTATTTATTTTTTTTTTTTTTAAAAAAAGCTTTCGAACGAGTTAGGTTAGGGGTGGGCGTTCGGTTCTTCGGTTCGGGTTTTTGAAACTTCGGTTCGGTACTTCGGTCTTCGGTTCGGTTTGAAGTGTAAAAAAACCTGTAATTTTTATACTTCGGTTCGGTTCGGTTTTTTAGTTCGGTACTTCGGTGTTTTGGTTTAAACCAAAGTTTATAGCCAAAGAAAAAAAGGTCGAACAAAAAAGGGAAAGGAAAGGCAAAGTACATACCCGTTCAAAGTCAAAAAATAAGATTAACAAAAATACATCAAATTACCAAATATAAATGATTGAATACTCGTAATATCATATCGCGATGACTTAACATAAATGATTTATTCAAACTAAAGGGATGTTCAGCTAATTTATCATTTTCTAATGAATTTTTAATTCAATTATTTAATTTTCTTATATATTTTGCATTTAATCACTAATTAGACATTAAAATAAATAAGCAAAAAAGAAAAATTATACGAATCAATCTAGGAAATATACGTAATATGTAATGGTGGATATTTTTTGTTAATGGTTTTAAAAAATAAAAAAAAAAAAAAACTTCGGTTTTTTCGGAATTTCGGGACCCGAAGTTCCGGGGTGCCCGAAACCGAAGACCGAACCGAAGACCTAAGTTCAAAAATTTCTAGGACCGAACCCGAACCGAAAAATCGAAAAACCGAACCCAAAGTAACGAATTAGTTCGGTTCGATTCGGTATTTCGATTTTTTCGGTTTTGTGCCCACCCCTAAATTAGGTCCACAGATATGCTATAGCTATTTTGCCATGTGGAAGGCTAGGCCACAAAGCTACATTGGGGAATACATCTAATGATGACTAGGTGTGGATTTTAGGTATTAACCAATTTAACTGTATATTTAAAATAAGGCTAGACCATTTACTATATTACAAATACGGGAAAGAACTTATGATAGCTTGGAGATTGCACCTCTTTTCTGTAATCAGTGCATTCCCTCTCGTTGTTTCACAAGTTCATTTGGATGTATTCCTCCATTAATCTTGGTAAGTGAACTCACCCCATTTTAACCATAGTATATAAATGCTTTAAGAGTTATAAGTACTGTTCTTTTTTTACTTTCATGTCCAGTTTCAGTTACTGCACTCTAATCCTTTTGAGTTCGCAAGCTACTGCAGCAAAGATATCTATTCCCAGCCCCACCATGTTTCCACTGCCTCAAGAAGTCGTAAAACCACCTAATACA
Source organism: Petunia axillaris subsp. axillaris (assembly GCA_029990575.1). Lineage (NCBI taxonomy): Eukaryota > Viridiplantae > Streptophyta > Magnoliopsida > Solanales > Solanaceae > Petunia > Petunia axillaris. The sequence goes on along the minus strand of JARKNS010000002.1, from coordinate 46,633,544 downwards.
GAGGTAGGACCTAATTGATTTTTAAAGAAGTTGAAAATTTTTAACCAACATAAAGAAAAAATAGTCAGAATTATTAGTCGTCCGATATCTCCTGGTATTGTGGTGCCCTAATTAGGTTTTAAAGTGGAGTTTATTATTTGGTCTTTTCTAGGTTGTTATTGCTGAGGGAATTGGTCGTGCCAGATTACTCACCTTAAATCGGCCAAACCACCATAATTTTATATCGGGCAAACTGGTATGTACATTTACTTATTCAAGTCAAGAAAATATATTCCGTTTTAATGGCTATATTAGTGTCCACTTAATAAAATTTGCTTTGATGAAAAAGGCCTTAATGCTCGGGCAGCAGCTCAAAAAACACGAGAAAGATGATAATGCTGAATTTGTAATCGTCAAGGCAAGTAACTCTCTTAAATTACCTACTATTTTGTTAACTACCGTAATTGTAAAATTTAGCTGCTTCTTGAAGAAGAAAAAAATTCATCCATTTTGATGCAAATAGGGAGCTGGCCGTACATTCTGTGCTGGTGGGGATGTGATATACCTCTATGATGGCCGAAACACAAGTAAACTAGTTATCTTCTCTCTTTTCTTTTTCCCCCTTTTGTTTCCATCTTAAAAAATTCTGATATAATGAAGACAAGTTCAGTTAATTAAACTGTGTACTTATTTAATCTTTGAAGGGGATTCCTGTGTTGAAGATGTTTATAGAGTGTACTGGACTTGCTACCACAGTCATACATACAAGAAACCACATATCGCTCTTGTCCACGGGATGTCAGTAGGTGGAGGTGCATCCTTGATGGCTTCCATGAAGTTCGCAGTCGTCACAGAGAAAGTAGTTAGTATCCGTTGATGTTTATCATAGAAATTTATTTGTTATTCCTAATAATTGACCTGATCATGTAAATACTTTTTTACACCATTACGCATATATAGAACTTAATTAAACTCATCAATTGTAATCTTAATGTTAAGTGTAGCCATTTTACTAACTTTTTCATTGATCGAACTGGCAGTTCTGTTCCACCCCTGAAGCTAGTCTGGGGTTCCACCCAGACTGTGGCTTATCGTACATTCTTTCACGCCTTCCAGATCGACTTGGTAAGTTTTTACTAGAAAACATATAAGTATTCCAGTAGTTACTGATATAGGTTTGAATCAGTTTATAGTACACGACTTTGACTATTATATTCAATTGATAATTGCTACCTTTCACCCGCAAAGTTAGTAATAGCTATATTATTGAGAGAGAAGCGGTGATATGTATACATGATTACATATAGGGGAGTACTTAGGCTTGACAGGAGCAAAACTGAGAGGTCAAGAAGTGGTAGCTGCTGGACTTGCCACCCATTTTGTTCCTTCTCTGGTGAGTCCAATATTCAATTTTCTCTAAGCTTTTCCTCTTTATTCTTCGAGCTCACACCACTCACATGATGTTACACAATGCATTATCATAGTTAGCGTTAAATTTTTGAGTGTTTGAGGATTTTACTTTCTGTTCTTTGATCAGAGAGTTATTATTAAGAATTTACCAGCAATTCTCAAATATCCATTTTTTTCCGAATGAAAGAAATTATCCAATCTAGAGAAGCGCTTACTGAGCATAAACAGTGGTGAAGAGGATATTATCAGATCCGTCATCAGCGAATTCTCAACAGATGTTCACATAGATGAAAGAAGTGTCTTGAACAAGTAATGTTTCGATCCAAATTATGATTATGATCAACTGTTGCTTTAGGATATTTAGAATAATGAAATTCATTTTTGCCTATTCACCTGTAGGATGTCCCTAATCAACGAGTGTTTCTCCAAGGATTCTGTGGAGGAGATTTTGGAGTCACTTGTAAGAATTCATTCCTCTACTAAGACCTAGTATTTCATTTGTTAAATTAGTTTATATATGACTATCTGTTATTCTGTTTCATTGTATATAGAGTGTCTCTATACCATTAATTAATGTAGTATATTCTATACAATTTCAAAAGTTAAATTTGTTTAGCTTGTGATACTTAAATAATTACTATGCCATTGTTTTCCACTCAAATTAAATTCTAAAGATCCAATGCTATTTTCATGTACAGTCTAATTAATTAAAAGATGTCATATAAAATGAAACGATACAACGATAATTCTCTTAATTAGTATGCTAAAACATATGATTGTTTCCTTTTTTTCTTTTGGGAAAAATTATGCTGCATAATTTATGCATCCTGATTAGAGCGGCTATTTATGAAATTTTATAACAAAGGGGGTGGGGATTCAAAGTACAGAATATCATTTTGAAGCGCAGGGCCTTTATGCCTTCCAATAGATTCTAGCTTATCCGCCACATAATTTGCTTCACGGTGAATGTGGCGCACTTCTGGATGTCCCAAATGATCAAGGAGGTACCTGCAATCAATAATCATGTATGTCATGGGCAGCCTCTCTTCCGTGCCCTATGACTCCTTGGGCGCGCCCCGTGGTGCCCTGGCAAGCCGCAAGACGCCTAGTGCCACGGTTGTAGCCGTGCCAAGAACTACGTGCGCATCTGCGTGTGTCTCCCCACCGGTTGAGCGTGCCCGCGCGCAGTAAGCTGACAGCAACCTCAAAGCCTGCCATCAGTCAGCGCCCGCACGCCCCGCACTTGAGTGCGCCAACGCCATGCGACCTGCGCATGCGCGCCACAATGCTGCCCAACTCACACTAGAGTGCGCCTATGCCATGCGACCAACGCAGATACACCTCAACGCAGATTGCCCCGCGCCAAAGCCTTGCGCCCTGTGCGCAAGCCATGAACACGCAGACAAGGATGCGGCCCCTCAAAGTGCCGCACATCATGTAAATATAGTTAGGTTTATTTTTCTGTATTTTTCTAGTATGATTGTCTAGCCCCTTTGCGTTTGTTGCTATGACATGGGTTTATTTTTTAAGAACATATATAGAGGGGTATAAGGATTCGAACAAACTGTAAGCTGCTTTCATATTTCTGCTCTGGTGTCTCACCCCCTCGACACCACGTTGGCTTTCTTGTAATCGGTTGGCTTTCGATTAATGCAACGACTTTCATTTTCAATTGCTCTTTTTATACACACTGTGATTGACATCGGTTTTCCCGCACAGCACTGACGCTCTAGTCTAGCGTGCGGAGGGGACCATTGGCCGGCATACATTGCCCTTCTAAGCAAATTCAAGAAGGCGTCGCGTAACAGTTGGTATCAGAGCCTAGGCTCGACAACGAACATAGGAAAAGGTTAACAGACAATACGGAACATGGCTGGTGGGCAGAAAACGAATGGTGAAAGGATTAGTGCGCTCGAAGAAGCAGTCGAGGCACTAAAAGAGACCGTAGGGACTGTCCCGGATCTCAAAACTAGTCTTGAGGAGAGACTGGATGATCTTAGTCGTCTTGTGCATTGGAGTGAGACAGACATTTCTCACATGAGCCAAGACATGGAGAATGACCGCGTTGAGCTTGCTGCGGTAAAAAATAAGCTCGTTGCGAGCAAAGAAAGGAATGCTACTATACAACAGCAACTGGATGAGAATGCAGCGTCGCATGCGGCGTTACAAAACACTGTGAACAACTTGATGGCTCAAGTCATGCAGGGCCTTCTCAGAGGAGGAGGAAACAGAGGTGGGGGTGGAATGAATTTTGCTCCCAAACAAAAGGTGAAGTTCCCAGAGCCCAAGCATTACAATGGTGCTCGAAGTGCTAAAGAAGTCGAAAATTTCTTGTTCGACATGGAACAGTATTTCAAGGCAGTTGGCGGGTTAGATGATGATCAGAAGATCACAACTACGGTCATGTACCTTGAGGGTGACGCCAAACTATGGTGGCGTGGGAAAGTTGAAGCCACAGGGAATGGTGAACCAGAATTGGCAACATGGGATGAGTTGAAAACGGCTATCCGTGGACAATTCTTTCCTAAAAATGTCGAGTACAGTGCCCGACGAAAGCTCAGGGAGCTAAGGTAGACGAGGTCTATACGGGAATATGTTCGTGAATTCACAGCCCTATTGCTAAGCATTCTCGACATGGGCGAGAAGGATAAACTCTTTACCTTTGTGGAGGGACTTAAACCCTACGCCCGTGCCGAGTTACAAAGGCAAAGGGTGGACACATTGGCAAGGGCTATTCAGGCGGGTGAGTGCACTGCGGACTATCAAGTTGATACTCGAAATGATAGGCAGCAGACGACTCCACGTTCTGCTGGTGGTAACAACTACAAAAGGGGCCAATCCAATAAAGTGGTCCTAGCAAGGGTGGGGGAGAGCGGAGTAATAGTTATTCCAAGGCCTCTTCCTCGAGCAGTAGTAATACGGTGACTCAGAACAAAGGAAAGGGAGCCGCCTTTGTTCCTAGAGGTGGATGTTTCGAATGTGGGGGTCCTCATAGGGTTGCTGATTGCCCTGAAAAGAGGAAGCTGAATGCCCATGAAACTCTTGATGAAGAAGAAGTAGACGAAGAGGATGAGGATGACGGTGAGGCTCCGATTGGTGTGTTCTCGCACACGTTTTATTCTATCTCTCAAGAAGTGGGTGAATCAAGTACTGCGGGTCTTCAGTTGAAGAAGGAAGCTGATCATGCTGGTCAGAAGAAGAATTCTGAAACCGATACCAATCTCCGGGTTCGCAAAAGTAAGGGACTTATGTACATCGACGTTCGAGTTAATGGCAAACCTGTTCGTGCGAAGATAGACACAGGTGCTACTCATAATTATTTGGCTGCTACAGAGGTGGAGTGACTAGGGCTCGTCGTGGAGAAGGGTCGTGGTCGAGTGAAAGCTATTAACTCTCTAGCTCAACCTGTTGGAGGCGTGGTGAAGGGAGTCCCAATCAAACTGGCCCCTATGAAGGGAAGACTATGTTATCTGTAGTCAGGATGGACGATTTCAAAATTGATTCTTGGTTTGGAATTTTTGCGGGAGACTCAAACCGCAGTTTTGCCGCATGGCGATGCCCTACTTATCATGGGTGAAAAACCATGCACAGTTTCAACTTTGTCTGGGAAGTTGAACAAGAGGAGCATCTCGGCTATGCAACTGAAGAAGGGTGTCAAGAGACAAGAACCAACGTTCTTGGCTACCTTATGCTTGGACGAGATTGAGCGGGCATCTGGCCCTATCCCTTCTGCTGTGAAGGATATGTTGGTGGACTTTGAAGATGTGATGCCACCAGAAATGCCTAGGCGACTTCTACCTAAGAGAGACGTGGATCACCAGATTGAACTGGTGCCAGGCGCAAGGCCTCCTGCCCCTGCGCCGTATCGAATGTCACAACCCGAACTCACCGAGATTCGGAGACAATTGACGGAAATGCTGGATGCTAGAATTGTTGTGCCCTCTAAGTCCCCTTATGGATTGCCTGTGCTATTTCAAAAGAAGCACGACGGCTCCTTAAGGCTCTGTGTGGACTATAAAGCATCGAATAAAAGTACTGTGAAGAACAAATATCCTATTCCCTTAATGGCAGACTTATTTGACAGGCTGGGTGGTGCTACGATATTCACAAAAATAGATCTGAGGTCAGGCTATTGTCAGGTGCGTATCGCTGAAAGAAATGAGCATAAAACAACATGTGTCACGAGATATGGATCATTTGATTTCCTAGTTATGCCGTTCGGCCTAACTAATGCTCCAGCAACGTTCAATACGCTGATGAATCAAGTCTTCCGGGAGTTTATAGATGAATTCGCGGTTGTCTATCTGGACGATATTGTAATTTATAGCAAGAGCATGGAGGATCATACGATGCATTTGAAGAAGGTCTTGACAAGACTAAGGGAGCACGAGCTAGAGCTATATGCCAAGCCTTCGAAATGCGCTTTTGTCCAAAAGCAGATCGATTTCCTTGGGCATATAGTCGGAGAGGGACAAATCAAGATGGATGGCGGGAAAATTCAGGCAATTACTGATTGGCAACCACCAACTGATATTCATGCCCTAAGATCTTTCTTGGGCCTATGTAATTTCTATCGGCGGTTTGTGAAGGATTATTCTCTGATCGCTGTGCCCTTGACGGAACTTTTGAAGAAGGACACGCCATGGGAGTGGTGTCCAAGGCGCGAGAGGGCCTTTGCTACTTTGAAGAGGGCTATGTCAAACAACCCGGTTTTGGCCCTTCCTGATATGGCCAAGCCTTTTGAAGTACAGACTGATGCCTCAGACTTCGCACTTGGTGGAGCTTTGATGCAAGAGGGGAACCCCGTTGCTTATGAGAGCCGGAAATTGAAGGATGCTGAGCGGCGCATAGTTGGCTGTGGTCCATTGCTTGCGCCTATGGCGCCCTTACTATTAAGAGCACCCTTTGTTGTCAAGATTGACAACACTGCTGTCAGCCATTTTATGACACAACCAAAACTGAATGGGAGGCAGGCAAGATGGCAGGAGCTTCTTGCCGAGTTTAATTTCCACTTGGAATACAAGAGTGGGAAGTTAAACCAGGCTGCTGATGCGCTAAGTCGGCTCGCGGTGTGTGTACTTGCCGCCCTTAGGGGAAGCGAGGTAACCACCAATATTAAAGATCAGATCAAGGATCTTCTTGGTCGTGATCCTGCTGCTCAAGATATGATCAGCCTTGTGGAACAAGGGAAGACGCGGCAGTTCTATATGGATGATGGTTTTCTCAAGACAAAAGGAAAGCGGATATATGTGCCAAAGGGAGGTGATTTACGGAAGACCCTATTGAAAGAATGTCATGATACCCTCTGGGCCGGCCAACCTGGAATGGATAGGACTCTAGCGCTGCTTCAACGCGCGTATTATTGGCCCCTGATGGCGGATGATGTAGATCAATATGTGCAAACCTGTTTGGTTTGCCAGAAAGACAAACCAGACCGCTTGACGCAAGTGGGATTATTGCAGCCGCTACCTGTCCCACAAAGGCCTTGGGAAAGCGTCTCTCTGGATTTCATCACCGGATTGCCCAAGGTCGGATATTTAATCACTATTCTAGTAGTGGTTGATCGATTTTCTAAATACGCAACTTTTATAGTAGCCCCAAAATATATAGCAGCTGAAGAGACGGCCAGGCTCTTCTTTGCTCATGTGGTGAAGTATTGGGGGCTACCTCGAGATATTGTTAGTGATCGCGACTCGCGATTCACTAGTAACTTTTGGACTGAGCTCTTTAAGTGTCTCGGGTCTAAGTTAAGCCACAACTCCAGTTTTCATCCCCAATCTGATGGCCAGACGGAGCGGTTTAACGGGATGCTTGAAGAATACCTCATGCATTTTGTAACTGGATCGCAGAAAAATTGGGTGAAGCTACTGGATTCTGCTCAGTTGTGTTTCAATGCCCAAAAGTGCTCAAGTACCAACAAGAGTGCTTTTGAAATTATCACGGGACAACAACCTCTTCTCCCGCATACTATTGATGTACCAAATGTGTCAAAGCCTCCTAGAGCTGCGAGTTTCTCAAGGGAGTGGAAAAGAAATCTAGAGATAGTGCAGAGCTATCTTGAAAAAGCACAGAGGAGAATGAAAAAGTATGCAGATCAAAACCGGCGTTTGTGGAGTATAAAGTTGGGGATAAGGTGATGGTAAAGATCTCCAAGAGATATCTGTTCGCGGGAGCTCATGACCCGCGTCTTTTGCAGAAATATATTAGACCTCTGTCCATTGTGAAATGTGTTGGTAAAGTTGCCTATCGAGTTGAATTACCAGTTTGGTGGAAGATCCATTCTGTTTTCCATATCAGCCTGCTGAAGCCTTTCCAAGAAGACAAGGATGATCCTTCCAGAAGCCAGCTCACAATGCCGAGCATCAGGAAGAACAAGTGGTCAGGGAAGAAAGTAGCAGAAGCTATCCTAGATGACCGTGTTATTCATGCCTCAAGGAAAGATCACCAGGAATTTTTGGTGAAATGGAGCAGATGTGATGCAGAGGAGAACACCTGGGAGAGGGGAACAGACCTCAAAGCCTTCAAGGACCTGATAGCTGATTATCTTGCAAGGAAGGCGCCGAGGACGTCGCCAACTCAGGTGGGGGAGAATGTTATGGGCGGCCTCTCTGCCGTACCCCATGACTCCTTGGGCGCGCCCCGTGGTGCCCTGGCAAGCCTCAAGACGCCTAGTGCCACGGTTGTGGCCGCGCCAAGAACTACATGCGCATCTGCGTGTGTCGCCCCACCGGTTGAGCGTGCCCGCGCACAACAAGCTGACAGCAACCTCAAAGCCTGCCATCAGCCAGCGCCCGCGCGCCCGCCATGCGACCTGCGCATGCACGCCACAATGCTGCCCAACCCGCACTAGAGTGCGCCTATGCCATGCGACCAACGCAGGCACACCTCAACGCAGATTGCCCCGCGCCTGCGCACGCCAAAGCCTTGTGCCCTGTACGCAAGCCATGAACACGCAGACAAGGATGCGGCCCCTCAAAGTGCCGCACATCATGTAAATATAGTTAGGTTTATCTTTCTGTATTTTTCTAGTATGATTGTCTAGCCCCTTAGCGTTTGTTGCTATGACATGGGTTTATTTTTTAAGAACATATATAGAGGGGTATAAGGATTCGAACAAACTGTAAGTTGCTTTCATATTTCTGCTCTGGTGTCTCACCCCTTCGACACCACGCTGGCTTTCTTGTAATCGGTTGGCTTTTGATTAATGCAACGACTTTTATTTTCAATTGCTCTTTTTATACACACTGTGATTGACATCGGTTTTCCCGCACGGCACTGACGCTCTAGTCTAGCGTGCGGAGGGGACCATTGGCCGGCATACGTTGCCCTTCTAAGCAAACTCAAAAAGGCGCTGCGTAACAGTAAGCCTGTTGTACCATTTGCATTCAAGAGCTGAATCAGTAACTGAGAGTCACTTTCCACAATTAGTGGAAGCAGTTTCTTTTCAAAAGCTTATTTTAGCCCATATACTAAGGTTAAAATTTCCATTTGGATGGCTGAATTAGCCAAGTTGAAGAATGTAAAGCCAGTAATCCACTCTCCATTGTGATCTCCTTCATGGTACATATAGCATGACTTATTGTTTACTTTAATATCCAGGAAGCTGAGGCAAGCAAAAAAGGAAATGATTGGATTATGCCAGTGCTTAAAAGCCTAAAGAGAGCATCCCCAACTGGACTAAAAATAACACTCAGATCGGTAATAAGTCCTTCGTCAAAGACAACAAAAATCAATCTTTAGTTTGTAAATTCACAGTCATATAATGCCAATTACTAATATCTTTCTTTAAACAAAAACATATCTATAAAATTATAGCATTTCTCAATATTTTACAGATACGAGAAGCGAGAACACAAACATTTTCTGAATGCTTAAGGAGAGAATTCAGGATTACTATAAACATGTTACGGGCTATAATATCTGGTGATTTCTACGAGGTACTTCCCAAGATTTTTCTCAAGCAGTCATACTGTTAAGTATTTGGAAGGTAATTTGATATACACGTTCTGATTAAAAATCTAATGGAGTTTGTAACTCTATTTGTAAAGGGCGTAAGGGCTCAAATCATTGACAAGGACAAGTCTCCGAAGGTATATATGTTCCTTTCCTCCATCTATATGTTCATTATCTAAACACATTTGCAAGAACGTCATCATTCCAATATTTGTAGCTTTATTGACCAGTATATATAGGAAGAAACTAATCGAAGTAACAAAGCTTAAAGCAAAATAACTTAAGATTATTGTGCTAACGATTTCTTTTCCGACAACCCTGTAATCCATTAATAGTGGAAGCCTTCGACTATTGACAAAGTGTACGATGAGCAACTTGACTTGATATTCAAGCCATTCGAAGAACATTTAGAACTTCAAATTCCAGTAAAGGAAGAATGCAGGTTCGAATGAGTGCCAACATGCATTATTTGAATTAAGAAGCTTGTAAAAAACTTTAATCTTGTATTTTAACTTGATTAGCAGATGGGAAGGAAAATATGAAAGTTCAGGCTATTGTCGTCCTAACCAAGAGAAAAATCAAAAGACGTCTTGATCAAACAGCCTTCGAGTGTTCATGGCAATCTATCCTCTGATATTAGTTTGTAACAAACAGTCGAGCGTTGATTCTTGTTCTTGTATACTCACCGTATGATATGTAGTAGTAATAAACAACCAAGCCTTAATATTTCTCATATTTTATACTACCCATATTGCATTTATGTATTATTTGCACTTCTTTTGTAAATCTTTTAGTCAATGTTAACCCATAAGAAATTATATTGCTTTCGAAAACGAGCGACACCGTCTGAAAGTAATTAGATATAGCATAGATCACAAACCAGCTCTTCCATCAACGTCAAATGACAATGAAATGCCAAAAAGTGAAGTGTAGAAGAAAATACTTGTACCTAAATAGGGAGTAATAAATCTATCTATCTATATATTAATTTTGATCAAATCGCTAGGTGATGTGGCATGTCTCTATAACCACATTCTATCAAAATGTAAAGAAAACAATTATTTTTTACAATACTACTATTTTTTCCTCTCATCCTCATTCAATGTATCATAAAATTGACTTTTCCTCTTCTTTTATTTTTTGGGCAGTAAATTTGTTTGAAAACATTTGGTAAATGGAGTACTTAATGAAAGGAAAACGTCCAAGAGACAAGAAGAGTAAAAAAGATTAAAAGAATCAGACCAAAAATAAAATATCAAAAGAATAATAAAGCAATTAATGAGAATATTTAATTGTAAAAATCCAAACGTTATGAACAAAATTTTTTTTGAGAATCCGTTGTCTTGCTTCCAAAAGAAAATGTAATTGTTGCAATAATTAATGAAAAGTTTTAACAATCGAAATAATGGTAACAAATAAAGTAGCAATAACTGTGATGATACACTCTTTTTCACATTCCGTCTTCCCCATATTTTCTTTATAAAGCCAGTAGATACAATCTACATATACTGAACAAATAAAGAATTATTGATTTGCAAGAGAAATAAATATGATTTGAGAAGCACATCGCTAGGACTAGGAAGGAGAACAAGAAGCCCTTGCTCATGAAGGGACGGATCTGTAGGGTCTTCAAGGAGAAAAATTGGAGGTAGAAGGATTAGGTAAAAATTGAATTTGAATGATTTTATTAAATTATACTTATTTTTCACTTAAACTTTGTTGTTGGGGAATTGATTTTTTTTTTTTTTTTTTTTTTTTTTGCTCTTTTTCTATGGCACACGTTTTTAATGTTGTGACACATCTTAAAGCACATAGGGATCTCCTCTTTGAATTTATATATAGAGTGGTGAATATTTTAAAATGGTAAAGACTTTTAACAAGAAAAAAAAGATGATGAACTTAAATTGTGTGAGAATGGTGACGAAATTTTGGTACCTAAAGATGGAGTTCCAAAGGTATGCTAAAAATAGAACTTAAAGGAAATAATGTGTTTTAAATTATGTTCTTTGAAAAATAAAGTGTCGATAGTGAACTTTTTCATGAAAATATAGTTGGATTTTAAATATGATCTTTTACGACCGAGCAATGCGCGGGCTAATTTCCTAGTGTTTATTAGTAATAGTCCAGTTTATGATTCTGAGGATTCTTATTCCAATAATAATAAGAAGGAGAATTATAAATTACAATTGCTTGATGCTAAAACTTGCTCGCTAGGTAAAAGAAATTAAATTAAATATATAAAAAGCCACAGGCAATAATAAAAGATTGAAGAAAGCGAATAAATAGGAGTTATATTTCTTGAAGAAAGAAGAAGGATTCTAGTTGAATCTCGGCATGCCGTTTACAATAGAAGAATGTGGTATATAAATAGACTTGGGTATACCCCAGTTCTAATTATGGTATAATAGGTATACTAATGGCCTTGGGCCCATTGCAAGGGGCGATTGTCCAAAATTAACCTTAACTATGAGTTTGATTAGTGCCAAGGTGGCAAAAAAATATGATACGCCCGTCGGCTCTACACCTGTGTCTGTTGGGGAGCTGTGGTTGAAGGAGCAGGTGTATATTCACGGCCCCCGTTTTCTTGCTGGACACGCTTGGTTCAGGCCATCTGGCCTTTTACTCCCATATTTATAGGTGGTATAGTTTTACCTACACAGGTAATCCCCCACTTTCTGAGTGATGACGCAAGCAATCAGGAAGTGAAAAAAAGTGAAAGGACGCGAAAGGGCGTGATAATGACAATGCAGCTGTACTTATGAACTTTTCGAAATGCTTTGACTGGTATCAGTCGTTTCGCTCCCCTGGGTCTTCCATGCCTTCCCTTCTGATTAATTGGTTCCTTTAGTCTTCTGCATCTTCCAATGAGCCATTATTCTTTCTGCCATTAATGCGTTGAATCATTTCGTATAAACTACTATGATTATCTTTGATCGTTTCATATCCTTTCCTTATCTTCCTCCGCCTATATAAAGGCTTCTTAGCAAAGCTTTCTCCTCGCCTTCTTTTCTCCTCTAAAAAAAATAGACACAATTTCCTTACTAAATTTAGTTCCATTTTTCCTCCTCTTCAGATGGTCATTCTAATTCATATCCTCCCTGTTTTCAATCCTGGTCCTTTTGCCTCTCTAAAGCTTTGTCGTTTCTAAAATTGGAGTGTTCCTTAGAGAACTAAAAATTTGGAGAAGAATGGTTTTCTTTCTCGTTTATCTCTATTACGATCGAGAGTGAAGCAAACATCTATGCTCCAAATCTTGATCGGTGTGTTAATGAAGTGCTCTAGACCGTTTTTACTAGGACATGTGCGTCGATGACGGCGGCTTCTCTAATTAATGCATCAGTTTCTGTGATGTTTTTATTCTCATGTGAAGTGGGCATGTTCGGATGCCGTTGTACTGCAAAGCCTCTATATTTGCATACCTTTCAGTTCGTTGGGAGCTGTTTTGGGGCAATAAGGTTTCTTTCCTTCTTATTTCGCCATGTCTTCTATCTCATCTGTGGTGCTTGGCACTTCCTCTTTAAAGCCATTGTTGTTTAGAGAACCTCACATCTATGCTTGTCTGTGGCTTGGCCGTCATCCCTCATTTGTTCATCATAAAGGACTTTATAATATTCCTTCGGCAACTGACCATGCTCTATGTTAAGTGCGAGTTTCTCCCACGCGCCAACCATTCTGCTTCATCTGTTGCTACTCGAAATGTTTCCACTTCCTTCGTTCATCATGGGCCTAGTAGTTGTTCTGGCAACTCAAGTTTTTGAGCTGATAATGTTGTGTCGTTGTTGGCACATGCCTATGAAACGGGCATAAGAGACGATGGAAGCTCAGAGTAAGAGGTCGATTTGACCTTCCCATCATCCTTGTCGAGGAAAAGGCTCGGGTTGGAGCCAGTTTCCATACATGCCTCTAGGCGATATTTCGAGCTGAGTCTCCCGGGACGATTTGCTTATTTTGCTTAAGACAAATCTTGTAATGATCCATGTATATGAATCATAGGTGTATTTTGTAGTCTGGACCTTTATTATTCTTAATGGAATAAACAATCATACATCATATGTGTTTTGTATTCATCCGAATTTCGCTTTTAGCAACCTTTATGATTTTTAGCTGGTTGTTGAAAAAACATATGGTGAGTACGTTTTTGCGCCTTCGAATGGTGTTTGTTTTAGTTTGTTGAGGACTTATTTGCGCCTGTAGCTGACGTCTCTTATTTGTCTAATGAAGATATGATTTGCGCCCATAGAAGACAGTCTTTTATTTGTCTATTGAAGATGTGATTTTCGCCCGTAGAGGACATCTAAGAAAAAAGTGGTTCAAAGAAAGTAACAACAACAACGACAAGGGAGAGAGGAAGGGAGAAGAAATGAGGAAGAAAGCATGTGAAGAAAAGGGTTTACCCGCTCAAATTATGGGTTTATTATCTTTGGCTCCCCCGAAACATTCAAATCCACCAAAGTAGCTGACTAAGGGCAATCAAAAGATTCAAAGTCTGCTTTAGCCACTGTGTAGGTCACTCCATAGCCACTCTAAAGTCTACCACTCGACACGGAGTTCTTACACCTTTAATCCATTCTTATTGCATTGTTTCGTATTTTGTTGCTTGAGGACAAGGAACGTTTTCATGTTGGGGGTGGGGTGTATATGATTGAATTCATTTCGTGAAGAATTTTCTTATGATGTGAATATTACATGCTTCTTGTCTTTATTTGGTAGTGTAGTTACTTTTATATCCGAAGTTGTAAATTGTATTTCTATTCCTAGTATAGTTTGTCTCTCTATTCCTAGTTAAATTCCATAACTAAAAAAAACAATGAAAAAGCTGAAAACAAAAATAAATTGAAAATTTAGAAAATTTTCCAGAAAGAGAAAATGGTACTCCCATGAACTACGCTTAGGATGTACCTTCTTCCTTTGATTTGCAATTCTTGTGATACGTAGGTGTCGCTCCAAACGCACACGCAAGTATACGCGGTCGATCAAGTAATAAAGTGATAAGAAAGTATCGTTCCCACGAGGACTATTGATTAACTATTAACTAGACAAACTTCAATTCAAGTATTGTTCAAGATAGTTTAACCAGATTTCAAGTTGTGTTTAATTAACTAATTAACTAAAAGTAATAGAAGTAAATGGAATGCAAGACAATTCAATAGTTCTAGATATCAGTGAGAGGAAATACTCCAGAATTATGGGACGATCACCAATCCAGTTGCACTCATCCGCTAATTGAATTAATTTTACTTATCTGAGTTGCTAATCACAGGGTTAATTATACTCACAGAGCTCTTTCGATACCCTGCTCGCCTATTCAAGCCAACCTAACGCCTATATGTCTATGGAATTAGAATTAACAAGAATGCATGTGTTTTTCCTGTAAACGGATTAAGCGTGACTGTTAGGTATATTTCTATCCTAACCGCGAAACCATTCCTCGATGCCCGGGTTCAAGAACACGCTTTATTTAATTCTATTGCAACCTACGGTTCCCACTTTCGAGTTCAACCTTAGGTTCATGGATAATACTTAACAACTGGCCAGGAAATTAAGTAATTCAGAGCAGAATTAAATAAACAACTCAATTTGATAAATTTAATATAGCTCAATCAACTTCAGAGTACAACTTTCATGGTTAACCCATAGCCCTAGAATAATAGAGTTTAGCTACTCATAGACAAGTTAGCTTTCTCCCAAAATAATCTAGAGTTCATGAAACAATAAAGAGGGAAGAAGAATTACAACTCAATTGATGAATCTCCGTTCTCTAGCCTCTACTATGGTTCTTGCCTCCAAAAATACGTAATAAACTAAGGAATAGCGTTCCCCAGGGTTTTATATTTCGAAATATTCTAATAATACACTTTTTAAGCTAGTCCTGGTAGCTCTGGGACTATTTTACGGCGCATACACCGGAGCATGCCAAGCATCCGTGGCTGTATGCGCTCCTTTTCTCACTTTCTTCAATATTTGCACTCTTCCCAGTCCATACAGCCTAGCATGCCAAGCATCCAATGCTGTACCCATTGCTTCTTCCTTGTTCTTGTCGAAATCAAGCTCCAAATTCCTTCAATTTGCTCCTAAAATATCCAAACACCTCAAGTTAGTATTTTACTTTAAATCTCACATTGTTGAGCACATAATACGCTGAAAATAACACAAAAGATATAAGAAATCAATGCCGAGACATAAGATATACGCCCAACATCAACACCCCACACTTAAACTTTGTTCGTCCCCGAACAAACAAACCCAACACACTTATACTCAATAGGTCTTAACTACCCAACTCAAGAACTTCAAGGAAGCGCACCTATGAAATAGGTTGATACCAACAATTAGCCACTAGACATACAAGCACACAACTCCCCATATTTGCACACCACACTTTTAGAAAACAAGGATTATCAAGCAGTCAAGTAGCAACAACCAAGTCTCAAGAAATGACTCTTTACACCAACTTACTCACGACATGTCCACTCATTCAAGATTAGGGCCTAATAAAAGATCCAACCTCTCATAATTCATGTGCCCTCACCAATCAAAGTCTAGTCCCAATTACACAAAAATATATCAACTGAATTATAAGGGACTTTCAAGATAGGAAGAATACGCTCACCCTCAAAAAGAATCTCAAGTGCCACACAATGGTACCATAGGCTTGCCCGTGGTGTAGGACTCCACTAATGTAGGCTCGCTCCTATTCGGGATTAACTAGGACTTTAAGGGTTGTAATGTAGGCCAAAGGACGGGTAATGGTTAAATGACTACCTCCCTAAGCACTTTAATACATCACTTCCACTTTTTATAGCTCAACTCTTCACAGAAACAACCGAGCTACCATCCGAACATCAACTCAACACTTCCCTCCCTTTAAGTATTTTTTTTTTCTTTTCAATGTGCACAGCACTAGCAAGGATTGAGAATTTTTTTCCTTTTGCTTTCTTTTTATTTTTTCTTTCTTTCTTTTTTTCAACATTTGTCACTTTTTCCTCACCTTGCCAATGTACTTTTTCCTCAAAAATATCATCATAAATTTATTCTTATTGACTCCACTCAAAAGCCATCAATTTCCACCAACCACACTCCACTAACAACAATCTTTTCAATTAAAGTGCTCCAAGGAGTACGGGTTCAAAAATAAGGTAATTAAGAACAAGGGAATAGGCTTGTAATGTGGGTGTCAACAAAAACTAATAGGCTCAAAAAGAATTACAAGGGATATATATGAACGGGTAGGCTAATCAAGGCTGCAAAAGAAAGGGTTTATCAAAGAAGGCCTGTATCATCTCCCGACTAGAGCAAACCTAGGATTTCGCTTTGAACACACGCGGGGCAAGTTCTAGACCAATAATGCAAGCACGAGAATAAAGAAAAACACCTCACCACTCATGGCACATGAACTATTCAAGGCGAAACAATTCCAACACCTAACAAAAACAAGTGAGACAAGTCATGCTATTCAGTCAGCACTCAGAGTCAGAAACCTGAGCCGAGGAGTCACTAACAAGACTGACTATCAATCCAATATATAACTCGCACAAAAAATCTTTAGGGAAGTTCAACTCGCATGTAAAGAACTAAATATGTCAGTATCAAACAATTCACAGAGAAGGCACAGGTCCTTACCACTTAGCTACTCCTATTTCCTAATTTTTTTTGTATTTTAAATATCTATTTTTTTTTTTTAATCTAAAAACACCCGGTTCAAAACAAAAGGCATCCTTGGGAAAGAACCGTGGCTTGAAGAAAACCCAAGGATTATGCCACTAATCTAAAAAATTAAATGCACTAAAAATATATACAAGTACAAATCATGATACCCCACCCCACACTTAAAATAGTGCATGGTCCCCACTGCACAAATACAAAAATAATAACAAGAGTGGGTATCAAGAAAGCTCCCTCAAACCGCAGAGTCTGGAGGTGCTGCAGACCGGTCTGAACCCGCAATCTGAGCAGTGGAGGGATCCAACAAGGTAGTGCCGGCTGCATCCATCGCATCAATCAGCGACCCCTCCATAGTAGTGGCAGAAGCCGGAGCTGGCTCTGCAGCAGTGCCATCAGTAGCACTCAAATCCACAACCTCCTCACTGGACCCTGCATCAGTCTGGACGCCAATGGAACGCGTCACTCTGGGACTCTGAATAGCGGCAAGGATCTCTGCCAGTGTGCTCTGCATCAGGGTATCTCGAGCTGCCTGCTCCTGTCTCAACTGGGTCAGCTCTGCCTGCTGCTCCTGTCTCAACTGGGTCAGCTCTGCCTGCTGCGCCTCTCTCAGCTTAGCTAGCTCGGCTTCAAAGCCCACAAGTCGCTCTGATGTAGTTCTCTTATCTGCTTTGGCCGCGACCGGGTCAAGCACTGAAGTGATGTCATGAGCAGTGGGCACCTCCAAAAGGTCATCCTCCGTATAGAAGGGCACCATGTGCTTCCTCATCAAAGCTGTCAGAGTGTGCACAAAATACAGCTTCAATGTCTTCTCCTTACGAGTCTGTATCATCTGCTCGTACATAAGCTCACCCAAGTTCAGAACTATTCCATTCATCAGAGCATAAATAAGAAGCACCCGCTCCCGAAGTACATTCGTCTGATGGTCAGCCTGCATGATCCTGTTAGACACCCAATTGAGCCAAGATCGACTCTCCCTCGACATAAACCGCTTGGGTAAAGTGGCATATTTTCTCTGCGTGTTGTGTAACCAAGCAGGCTTCGAAGATTCACGATCATCCAGAACAGCTGGTGGGTCACATAGTACCTCAATGACATCTGCAAAATCCGGCTCTGCTAGCATCTTCTTATACTCATCCATTGCCACTTCAGTCACCCTGTAATGTGCATTAATAGCCCGGGCAGAAATATCAACATCAACATCGCGAACCCTCACTATGCTGCTCCTCGGATTGATCCAGTTCGCATATAGCTCCTGAACAGCAGTAACATTACCCTTGCCCGTGGGACCCTGCATAAATCTGTCCCACTTCCTATCTTTAACAACCTCCAGAATAGCCGGGCACGCCTTCTCACATGCATGATAGTTCAGTGGTCTTTCCTGTGTAATCTGCTTCTTAAGGATCCACTGCTATGCTAAATATGCACTCTCGCTCTCAAAGGTGTCCTCCCACAGTGCCCTGTCAATCGGCCCACTACAACAAAAAGAGATTTTACCGACATTTTATTAGTGGCAATAGACTAATGGCTGCTATTGCATTCATAAATTCAATATTAGCGGCAAATAAATCATTAGTTGGTATTGATACTCTTTTAACGGCAAATGAATAGAATGACCATTATATATCACTAATTAAAACTTATGTAATTAACTCCAACTTTTACCACCAAAATATCTCTGCCTCCGAAAGCAGTCAATGTCATCTCCCGTTAAACGTCGTCGTTCTTCACCGTCTCGGTTCGACATCGCCGCCGTTCACCGTCTCCGATCAACGTCGCCGCCGCTCCCCTCGCCATTCAATGTCTCCGCCACTCACCCTCGCTGTTTAACATCGGCTACGTTCAATGTCGCCGCCGCTTACCGTCGCCTCTCACCGTCTCCATTCTCCTTCACCGGCCACAATCCCAGGTAAAAGATCTCATCCCAACAATAATATATACTTGAAACACCTAAATTCTGCTTTTCTGTTTCTTATCTACTCAGAATCTATCAATTACTGTAGTGGGATTCAATTTCCTTCATGTAGTCGAGTTTATTATGAGCTTGAAATGCCCTAGATTTTGCTCCATCTAACGAGGCTAATTATTCTCATGGCTCTGTGATAACCTCGTAGTTAGTTCTTAGAATTGTTGAATGAATCTGTTAGAAAGTGTAGTATGAGCTGATGTGCTTATTTCATAAATAGCTAATGTAGCGAGCTTGAAAAATTTGAGCGCACACCGTATCTGACTTTGCACGAGCATAGAGCCCAATCTATAATAAAGTTAGAGATAGTCGAAACATCAAACTTGTAGATTCCTAAGTCTAAACTCCAATGCTTCAAAGGTACAAAAAGTTATGACCTTTTTAAAGAAGAGTGGCGGAGCTGTCATTGGGCTCCCTAACTTAGCATTCGCTGGTATAAATTAGTCCTAGACTATAGTAAAGGTTGTGGTAGTAAGTTCAAGCTATATTATTGTTGTATCCAATGCGAGTGTTTATTGTATCTAATGGCTTGAATTCCCTTGGGGAACCACATGTTAGAGAACCTGCAGATCTTTGGGACTTGTGGCCTTTCAAATAATCTTCCAGGAAGTCATAGAAGTGGCATTAAGAAGCTTCAAAATGAATTGGGACTCACAGATTGTTACATATTTTCATGCTTGCAGGGTCAGAAATTTAAGATGTGAACTACTAAGCCAACTACCGACATCCTTGGAGCTAACTCTGGTTTTAAGTTCAATATGTTGCCTGATTCTGTTCCTCAGGTAAACAAAAGATGTCGGTTTCTGCTGGAATTTGAGAAAGTCATGAAGAATGAAGTTGAAAATCACTTCCCTCTGCATTGTATGTTTATGTACTTTTGAGTTTCTTTGCAATTGCTGAGGGGATAACATAGTCTAAAGAACTCTTTAGCATATTTCTAGGCTGCTAAATCTTGTACATTCGTGTAATTTTTTTTTCATTCTATAATTGCAGGTTGCACAGTAAATCAACGCTAGCCATCGGACATGGTATGGTGGTACCTTGATCAAGAGTGGATTAAATGCTTCTATGCTGTTCAAGTTTACGACTTTACATGAAACTACTACCTTACAGAAATGGATGTTAATACCTTCTAAAACTAAATGAAGGTGAAGCTAATGGTGTTGGAGGAAATGACATTGCATATGAGAATAATTCTGAATAAGATAGGTAATATTTGCATATCAAAGCTTCAGTTTTAATTAACATGTATATGCGTTTCTGGGCATAATGTTGTTAAGATTAGATCAGGACCATTATAATTTTTTCTGTCTTTATTTTATTATTTCTTCCGATATGCAGTGACATCCTCTAGCCGCTCTTATACTCCAGTGAACAATTCAGTGCTAGGCTTTTCATCACATTTGGATAAGACAACCTCCAAGGAAGGTCCCCAAGGACCACTCACCAAGATCTTGCAAACATTATCCACCGCTTGCCTAACACCCTCCAATTTGCTTGAAAGGGCCTCATTCCACCTGTGCACGTTATCTGCCCCATGAATTTTAAAAGTGACTTTAATTGATTGTTTGCGCATGTACTGCAGTTGTTAGCTCATCTATCATTTGCAACAATGAATTAGTTTTAGCTTTGTGCTATTGCTTAAGTACTTCTTACTACTTGTAGTGAAAAGTCAGCTGTTAGTCATAGCATCACGTGGAGTCATGCCCTTTCAGTTAAGCAAGTGGAAATTAGCGGAGAAACAACCTATGCAGTTTCAGGTCAGTTGCGATCTTCAGTCTATGAAAATTTGGAATTTCTGCACTGAAGTAAAGTGCTTGACTTTAAGTTATTTGGTTACTGATTCCTGCATTTCAATATACTGCAAATTACTACAACTCTAAATTGCTGCTATATATAGCGCTAATACCTGGCGTGACATATCGATATTTTGCAAAGTCTGCATATGTTTGTTGGATCCTTGCTCGACATGTCTCATCTTCATGTATATTGTAATCGATTTAGTGTGTATTTGGTTGTGATGGTGCTTTTCGGTTGGTTTATTTTGATGATGCAAGATGAGGAAACTGGACTTTGGTATCAGCACAGAGGACGGGACTTCAAGATTCTCTTATTGATTACATTGAAGACGATGCTAATGTTGTTGGGAGTTAAAAGGGATCGGGTATGTGGCCAGGTTGTTTATAGACCTTTTGTTGTGAAGTGTATACCATATGTGCATATTTCTTGCATCTTCCCTTGCATGCGATCTATATCACCTCTTCGGAGGAGTCTTCCATACTTTGTCTTTTGTTGTTTCTTTTCCTTCATTCTTTCTTCTTATTGGCCTTCGCTTAATCATCTTAGGTTGGTACTACCAATTGTTTCAACTGCTGGAATACTCCAATATTAGGTGAGTAGCGATTGTTGGAGGATGTGGGTGATCTTAGGTAAATTTTTATATTTCAGATTTATTCAAGTCTTGACTTTAAGACAATTTTTATCTTTGCTTTTATATCAATTAATATTTGAGTTAATTTTAAATGCTGCTGGTGGGAAAATGTGTTGATTAGCTGCACTCTTGGTGGTTGTCTGCTAGTGGGTAACTCAGAATGAGAGACAGTAAATCTACGTGCAATATTGAAATCAAATGATCAAATATTGATATATGTTAACATGGATTTTAATCCATATCTCAGCCATCTATATATATATATATATATATATATATATATATATATATATATATATATATATATATATATATATATATATATATATATGTTTTAATTTAACGATGATAACGTGCTAGCAATCAAGAGATGGCAATTCTTAACATCTTGCTTGTGTTCCAAACTCTGTCCAAATCCAGAACTTCAGAGTCCTCAACTATTCGCACAAACCCATTAAGCTTGTTCTTTATTTCTCAGTGCATATCTTAGTACCCCACAAGTGAAAATCTTTATCTGTAATGATTCAAAGTCCTTGTTCTAGTAGGTAATGTAAGCCAAAGTTTCTCCGTATTCAGTTGAGACTCCGAGAAATACTTTCTTTTATTTAGGTGAATCAATCTCCAGTATTCTCTCTGCTTCACTCTTCTTTGCTTCTGACCCCTCATTGTCATTTAAGGTATTCTAACCATTTTAGTTTGTAGCAAACTCAAGTTATTATGAAATTAGTTTGTGAGTTTTCATTGTTTGTTAATTAATAGTTGTACTAACTGTGAAGATATTGGTTTGTTTGGTCTCTATGCTACTGCAAAGTCGGATTGTTCGGGTGATCTGGCATACTGCATATGCTTGAAATAAGCAACATGTGCTACAAAGTTTCAGATTGTTGTGACGGTTAGAAATAACAAGGAAAGTGCCCAATAAAACAGTTGAGGTGTGAGGGGTGCGCAAGTTGGCCCGGACAGCCATTAGTATAATTAAATTTAACAAAAACATGCCGGATATAAAAGAGGACTAAGGTTCAGAATGAGGAGTTGTACTACAAGTTTGGATAAGTGATCTTATGCTTAAATCTAAAATATATTTTGTAGAAAATTCACATTGGAAGACTTAGAGGACTCTTGATGTTGCATTTCCCATCTTCCCTTTTTATAAAATGTGTGTCAGCAATGTTAACTTACTTTGCTTCGCTGCTTTGTTGTTAAACATTTCACTGAAACTTTTTGTTTTATTTGTGCAACTCTTCAGGACTGTCTTGAACTGCTGAACAATCTCTTATGTAATAGTGCGTCAAATCAGGCTTCTGCTTGTGTGCCTCCCTAATGTTCGTTGCTCATGTAAATTTTAGTTTCCAAGTATTTATGGTAAAACCATTATAGGACGATGGGCTTTGATCAGTTGCTATCAATTCTGAAGCTCAGAAGTACCTTATGGAAAAAAGTTATTAGATTGAAATGGTGTAATTTTTCTTTTTTGTTGTTGACAGTAAAACTCTGTTGTTGTTTTTGTTTATCTTTTAGTTAGTGAAAGACATTTTGCTTTTGGAGTGAACATTAGTGCATGATTAGGAAAATTGTATGTTACTAGCACCAATAACATGTTTAAATTTATTATAAAGGAAAAATTTAGGTGTTGATTTGGTTGCCATTATAATGGCTTGCTACAAAGTGAATATAAAATGTGGTTGTACCACCAATTTAAGTGTTTCTTTAGCGGCAATAAGAAAGGCTATTAAATGAATGAACTAAAGTTTTTGTGGCCATTGTTATTGCTGGTAATAATTGCCGCTAAAAGGTGCGACTTTTAGCGGCAATTGCTGGAGTCTTTACCAGCATATGGTACAATTGTTGCTAAAGCCTTTAGCGACACTGGATTCAATGGCAATTAATTAATTGCCGGTAAAACTTTTTGCGGCAATTGTAATTGCCTCTATAGGCCTTTTTTATTGCCACTAAAAGTGTCTTTTGTTGTAGTGGGTTGGAGCCAGTTTCCATACATGCCTCTAGGCGATATTTCGAGCTGAGTCTCCCGGGACGATTTGCTTATTTTGCTTAAGACAAATCTTGTAATGATCCATGTATATGAATCATAGGTGTATTTTGTAGTCTGGACCTTTATTATTCTTAATGGAATAAACAATCATACATCATATGTGTTTTGTATTCATCCGAATTTCGCTTTTAGCAACCTTTATGATTTTTAGCTGGTTGTTGAAAAAACATATGGTGAGTACGTTTTTGCGCCTTCGAATGGTGTTTGTTTTAGTTTGTTGAGGACTTATTTGCGCCTGTAGCTGACGTCTCTTATTTGTCTAATGAAGATATGATTTGCGCCCATAGAAGACATCTTTTATTTGTCTGTTGAAGATGTGATTTTCGCCCGTAGAGGACATCTAAGAAAAAAGTGGTTCAAAGAAAGTAACAACAACAACAACAAGAGAGAGAGGAAGGGAGAAGAAATGAGGAAGAAAGCATGTGAAGAAAAGGGTTTACCCGCTCAAATTATGGGTTTATTATCTTTGGCTCCCCCGAAACATTCAAATCCACCAAAGTAGCTGACTAAGGGCAATCAAAAGATTCAAAGTCTGCTTTAGCCACTGTGTAGGTCACTCCATAGCCACTCTAAAGTCTACCACTCGACACGGAGTTCTTACACCTTTAATCCATTCTTATTGCATTGTTTCGTATTTTGTTGCTTGAGGACAAGGAACGTTTTCATGTTGGGGGTGGGGTGTATATGATTGAATTCATTTCGTGAAGAATTTTCTTATGATGTGAATATTACATGCTTCTTGTCTTTATTTGGTAGTGTAGTTACTTTTATATCCGAAGTTGTAAATTGTATTTCTATTCCTAGTATAGTTTGTCTCTCTATTCCTAGTTAAATTCCATAACTAAAAAAAACAATGAAAAAGCTGAAAACAAAAATAAATTGAAAATTTAGAAAATTTTCCAGAAAGAGAAAATGGTACTCCCATGAACTACGCTTAGGATGTACCTTCTTCCTTTGATTTGCAATTCTTGTGATACGTAGGTGTCGCTCCAAACGCACACGCAAGTATACGCGGTCGATCAAGTAATAAAGTGATAAGAAAGTATCGTTCCCACGAGGACTATTGATTAACTATTAACTAGACAAACTTCAATTCAAGTATTGTTCAAGATAGTTTAACCAGATTTCAAGTTGTGTTTAATTAACTAATTAACTAAAAGTAATAGAAGTAAATGGAATGCAAGACAATTCAATAGTTCTAGATATCAGTGAGAGGAAATACTCCAGAATTATGGGACGATCACCAATCCAGTTGCACTCATCCGCTAATTGAATTAATTTTACTTATCTGAGTTGCTAATCACAGGGTTAATTATACTCACAGAGCTCTTTCGATACCCTGCTCGCCTATTCAAGCCAACCTAACGCCTATATGTCTATGGAATTAGAATTAACAAGAATGCATGTGTTTTTCCTGTAAACGGATTAAGCGTGACTGTTAGGTATATTTCTATCCTAACCGCGAAACCATTCCTCGATGCCCGGGTTCAAGAACACGCTTTATTTAATTCTATTGCAACCTACGGTTCCCACTTTCGAGTTCAACCTTAGGTTCATGGATAATACTTAACAACTGGCCAGGAAATTAAGTAATTCAGAGCAGAATTAAATAAACAACTCAATCTGATAAATTTAATATAGCTCAATCAACTTCAGAGTACAACTTTCATGGTTAACCCATAGCCCTAGAATAATAGAGTTTAGCTACTCATAGACAAGTTAGCTTTCTCCCAAAATAATCTAGAGTTCATGAAACAATAAAGAGGGAAGAAGAATTACAACTCAATTGATGAATCTCCGTTCTCTAGCCTCTACTATGGTTCTTGCCTCCAAAAATACGTAATAAACTAAGGAATAGCGTTCCCCAGGGTTTTATATTTCGAAATATTCTAATAATACACTTTTTAAGCTAGTCCTGGTAGCTCTGGGACTATTTTACGGCGCATACACCGGAGCATGCCAAGCATCCGTGGCTGTATGCGCTCCTTTTCTCACTTTCTTCAATATTTGCACTCTTCCCAGTCCATACAGCCTAGCATGCCAAGCATCCAATGCTGTACCCATTGCTTCTTCCTTGTTCTTGTCGAAATCAAGCTCCAAATTCCTTCAATTTGCTCCTAAAATATCCAAACACCTCAAGTTAGTATTTTACTTTAAATCTCACATTGTTGAGCACATAATACGCTGAAAATAACACAAAAGATATAAGAAATCAATGCCGAGACATAAGATATACGCCCAACATCAACACCCCACACTTAAACTTTGTTCGTCCCCGAACAAACAAACCCAACACACTTATACTCAATAGGTCTTAACTACCCAACTCAAGAACTTCAAGGAAGCGCACCTATGAAATAGGTTGATACCAACAATTAGCCACTAGACATACAAGCACACAACTCCCCATATTTGCACACCACACTTTTAGAAAACAAGGATTATCAAGCAGTCAAGTAGCAACAACCAAGTCTCAAGAAATGACTCTTTACACCAACTTACTCACGACATGTCCACTCATTCAAGATTAGGGCCTAATAAAAGATCCAACCTCTCATAATTCATGTGCCCTCACCAATCAAAGTCTAGTCCCAATCACACAAAAATATATCAACTGAATTATAAGGGACTTTCAAGATAGGAAGAATACGCTCACCCTCAAAAAGAATCTCAAGTGCCACACAATGGTACCATAGGCTTGCCCGTGGTGTAGGACTCCACTAATGTAAGCTTGCTCCTATTCGGGATTAACTAGGACTTTAAGGGTTGTAATGTAGGCCAAAGGACGGGTAATGGTTAAATGACTACCTCCCTAAGCACTTTAATACATCACTTCCACTTTTTATAGCTCAACTCTTCACAGAAACAACCGAGCTACCATCCGAACATCAACTCAACACTTCCCTCCCTTTAAGTATTTTTTTTTCTTTTCAATGTGCACAGCACTAGCAAGGATTGAGAATTTTTTTCCTTTTGCTTTCTTTTTATTTTTTCTTTCTTTCTTTTTTTCAACATTTGTCACTTTTTCCTCACCTTGCCAATGTACTTTTTCCTCAAAAATATCATCATAAATTTATTCTTATTGACTCCACTCAAAAGCCATCAATTTCCACCAACCACACTCCACTAACAACAATCTTTTCAATTAAAGTGCTCCAAGGAGTACGGGTTCAAAAATAAGGTAATTAAGAACAAGGGAATAGGCTTGTAATGTGGGTGTCAACAAAAACTAATAGGCTCAAAAAGAATTACAAGGGATATATATGAACGGGTAGGCTAATCAAGGCTGCAAAAGAAAGGGTTTATCAAAGAAGGCCTGTATCATCTCCCGACTATAGCAAACCTAGGATTTCGCTTTGAACACACGCGGGGCAAGTTCTAGACCAATAATGCAAGCACGAGAATAAAGAAAAACACCTCACCACTCATGGCACATGAACTATTCAAGGCGAAACAATTCCAACACCTAACAAAAACAAGTGAGACAAGTCATGCTATTCAGTCAGCACTCAGAGTCAGAAACCTGAGTCGAGGAGTCACTAACAAGACTGACTATCAATCCAATATATAACTCACACAAAAAATCTTTAGGGAAGTTCAACTCGCATGTAAAGAACTAAATATGTCAGTATCAAACAATTCACAGAGAAGGCACAGGTCCTTACCACTTAGCTACTCCTATTTCCTAATTTTTTTTGTATTTTAAATATCTATTTTTTTTTTTTAATCTAAAAACACCCGGTTCAAAACAAAAGGCATCCTTGGGAAAGAACCGTGGCTTGAAGAAAACCCAAGGATTATGCCACTAATCTAAAAAATTAAATGCACTAAAAATATATACAAGTACAAATCATGATACCCCACCCCACACTTAAAATAGTGCATGGTCCCCACTGCACAAATACAAAAATAATAACAAGAGTGGGTATCAAGAAAGCTCCCTCAAACCGCAGAGTCTGGAGGTGCTGCAGACCGGTCTGAACCCGTAATCTGAGCAGTGGAGGGATCCAACAAGGTAGTGCCGGCTGCATCCATCGCATCAATCAGCGACCCCTCCATAGTAGTGGCAGAAGCCGGAGCTGGCTCTGCAGCAGTGCCATCAGTAGCACTCAAATCCACAACCTCCTCACTGGACCCTGCATCAGTCTGGACGCCAATGGAACGCGTCACTCTGGGACTATGAATAGCGGCAAGGATCTCTGCCAGTGTGCTCTGCATCAGGGTATCTCGAGCTGCCTGCTCCTGTCTCAACTGGGTCAGCTCTGCCTGCTGCTCCTGTCTCAACTGGGTCAGCTCTGCCTGCTGCGCCTCTCTCAGCTTAGCTAGCTCGGCTTCAAAGCCCACAAGTCGCTCTGATGTAGTTCTCTTATCTGCTTTGGCCGCGACCGGGTCAAGCACTGAAGTGATGTCATGAGCAGTGGGCACCTCCAAAAGGTCATCCTCCGTATAGAAGGGCACCCTGTGCTTCCTCATCAAAGCTGTCAGAGTGTGCACAAAATACAGCTTCAATGTCTTCTCCTTACGAGTCTGTATCATCTGCTCGTACATAAGCTCACCCAAGTTCAGAACTATTCCATTCATCAGAGCATAAATAAGAAGCACCCGCTCCCGAAGTACATTCGTCTGATGGTCAGCCTGCATGATCCTGTTAGACACCCAATTGAGCCAAGATCGACTCTCCCTCGACATAAACCGCTTGGGTAAAGTGGCATATTTTCTCTGCGTGTTGTGTAACCAAGCAGGCTTCGAAGATTCACGATCATCCAGAACAGCTGGTGGGTCACATAGTACCTCAATGACATCTGCAAAATCCGGCTCTGCTAGCATCTTCTTATACTCATTCATTGCCACTTCAGTCACCCTGTAATGTGCATTAATAGCCCGGGCAGAAATATCAACATCAACATCGCGAACCCTCACTATGCTGCTCCTCGGATTGATCCAGTTCGCATATAGCTCCTGAACAGCAGTAACATTACCCTTGCCCGTGGGACCCTGCATAAATCTGTCCCACTTCCTATCTTTAACAACCTCCAAAATAGCCGGGCACGCCTTCTCACATGCATGATAGTTCAGTGGTCTTTCCTGTGTAATCTGCTTCTTAAGGATCCACTGATATGCTAAATATGCACTCTCGCTCTCAAAGGTGTCCTCCCACAGTGCCCTGTCAATCGGCCCACTAGTAGAGGGAATGTCCTCAGGCTCTGGAATAGAAGTGTACTCCTCCTCAGCATCATCATCCTCATCATCCTCCTCCATTTGTTTCTTTCCCTTACCCTGAACTGCTCTCCTTTTCTTGGCCGGTGGTCTAGAAGCACCACCTTCACGGATCACCACGGGCTTTTCCTTAGCAATGGTTGATTTCCTCTTGCCCGTGGTTACCTGAGAGGCGGGAATGGTCATATCCGGAGCAGGTGTATCTTGTTTCTTCTTTGAGCGTTGCTCCCTTTTATCCTTGCCCTCAGGTTGATTCCGTGGTGGTTGGCCACCGTCCCCGCTTCCACCACTCTTGGATGGTTGCTTTGCAATCGCCATTTAATAATAGAATACCTGCATTCAAACAATGTGAAATTAGCCAATGAGTTATTCCCGAGCTCTTTAAAGTAGCTAGAAACTAAGCCAATTCAAGCTAGTCGTCTACTTCTCATTGGTGCGCACACACCCCACACTTAAAGCTCAAGTGTAATCTACAAGTAATCAAGTTATGGTCATAGTACGCTCATTGTAACATTCGCGAGGTACTCAGACTTCCCTCGACGCGCACTTCTTTATTCGAAACAATTCTCATGGTTAAAATTCAACAAAGTGTGCAAACAGGGTCTCCACACCCCACACTTATGCGCTACTTCATCTCAAAAATATGGAGCAATATTATTTTAAGCAAAGCAATAAAAACAGCCCGTGAATTGCACAACGGGGCAATGCCTCGCTCAAGTAAAGTGCCAAACACACTTCTAGGGTAGGAATAAAGTGCATTGAGTGTTGTTCATAAGAGAACACTTTAAAATCAGCCCCATGTCCTAATTCTAACTAATATATGTTCAATTTATGCCCCCTAAGTGATGTGGCTACTCAGACTTCACCACATACCTCAAATTGTTCATTGGGGAATTTTATCAAACACCTTATGTGCAGTAAATTGGACAGCTTGTGTATGCACTTTTTGTTAATGTTTGGACCTCCCAACTCCGGGAGCTTACGTTTATACTCATCATGGTGCATCACCGCACCCCCCACAGCAGATACCAATCAAAAGAACCAAGTTTAAGCATGGTTTCATCACAACTTTTAAGTAAAAACTAAACCTAAGGGGAGGGGAGAGTGGGAGCTATTGTAGCACGCCTAATGTTGCTTCAGGGAAGAGGGATGAGCACAAGAGAGAATACCTGGGATTTTGAAAGCAACCAAAAAAAATTCAGCCGTGAGGTTTCTCTTCCTGTCCCGTTTTTCTGCTCTTGTTTTGTGCGTGTTTCTGTTCTTTTGTTTGTGTCGTGTGTGTGTGTGTTCAAATAGTATAAGGAATATGAAATACTTACCAGCATACAGGGGAGCACATTTTCACCTCACAATACTGTCCCACAGCAAAAAAAAAAAAAAAAATTCAAAACATAGAAGCAGCGTACAGCTCCCTGCGCGTCGCGCAGGAGCCTGTTTGGACGAGAAAAACAGCAAACAGCCGCGGGGGCTTTCTTCGTGCAACACTGCCCTGGTTCCAATTTTTTTTCACAAAAACTGCTCGCATACAGCCCCTGGCGCGTCGCACAGGGGCTGTTCTGAAGAGAAAAATAGCAAAACAGTGGCCAGCGCTTTCCCTGCTCAACACTGCCTCTTTGCTGCATTTTTTTTCAAAATTTTCCACTGGGCACAGCCAAGCATGCGACGCATGCAAGGCTGTGCTGGCCTCAAAACAGTATTTTTTCTATTTTTTTTTTTTTGGTGCCCGGGACCGGCTATCTCGTTGATCCAACCGATTTCAAGCCTCGGCATCCTGTAAAAGCACTACACAAACACGTTAAACACATCAAGATTCCATTCTTTTTGTTATTTTGCATTTTTATATTTTTTTTGTTTTATTTAATTTTATATGAAAAAGCGAATTAACTAACTCTAAAAATGATAAAAACATGGGTTGCCTCCCAGGAAGCGCTTGATTTAACGTCGCGGCACGACGAGTACAACCCTCTTTCAAGGGTCGACTAAAGAAATGGAGGATTTAAGCCTATCAACATCACCTCCCCAATATCGCTTCACTCTTTGCCCATTCACTAGAAATGACTTATCCGAGCCCGGGGCTCGCAATGCAATCGCTCCATGGGGCATCACCTTAACAATTTCAAACGGACCAGACCACCTCGACTTGAGCTTACTAGGGAAGAGCTTCAACCTGGAGTTAAATAAAAGAACTTGTTGGCCCGGCTCAAAGTGACGATGCTGAATCCGCTTATCGTGCCACCGCTTAGTCTTCTCCTTATATAACTTGGCGTTTTCATATGCGTGCAACCTAAACTCATCGAGTTCATTGAGTTGCAACAATCTCTTCTCACCCGCCAAGCTCATATCAAAATTTAGCTTCTTTATCGCCCAATAGGCCTTGTGCTCAAGCTCGACTGGCAAGTGGCACGTTTTCCCATATACCAGCTTGTACGGTGAAGTCCCAATTGGGGTCTTATAAGCTGTCCTATATGCCCAGAGTGTATCATCGAGCTTGGTAGCCCAATCCTTCCTATTCGCACTGACAGTTTTCTCAAGAATTTGCTTCACCTCTCTATTGGATACCTCAGCCTGTCCACTGGTTTGCGGATGATAAGCGGTGGCGACCTTATGCTTGACCCCGTATTTAGCTAGAAGGTTGTTTAACAACTTATTACAGAAGTGTGTACCTTCATCACTAATCAAAGCCCGCGGAGTTCCGAACCTGGTGAAAATGTTCTTCTTGACGAAACTCACCACCACTTTCGCATCATTAGTAGGAAGAGCAACGGCCTCTACCCATTTGGACACGTAATCCACTGTCAGTAAAATATACTTGTGACCATTCGACGAGGGGAAAGGACCCATGAAGTCGATCCCCCACACATCAAAAATCTCCACCTCTAGAATGCCTTGTAGAGGCATCTCTTGCTTCCTGGTGATTGTGCCGGTCCTTTGACACCGATCACACTTCTTTACAAAAGCGTGGGCGTCTTTGAACAGTGTTGGCCAATAGAAACCAGACTGAAGTACTTTGGCGGCTGTTCTATCACCACCATGATGACCCCCATAAGAAGATGCATGGCACTCTTGCAGAACAGCCTCTGTCTCTTCCTGAGGAATGCATCTTCTCACCAACTGATCTGCACACACTCTAAACAAAAACGGCTCATCCCAAACATAAAATCTCACATCATGAAAGAACCGACGCTTACCTTCTGCCGTCAGATGTGGTGGCACTGCCTCACTTACCAAATAGTTGACATAATCAGCATACCATGGGTCCGAGTGATTGGTGACGGCAAAAAGTTGTTCATCCGGGAAGGTTTCTCTGATCAACCCTCCCTCATCCACATGCTTGTTGTTCTCCAACCTAGATAGGTGGTCAGCTACTTGATTTTCCGTTCCCTTACGGTCTCGGACTTCCAAGTCAAATTCCTGCAGCAACAACACCCAACGAATCAGTCGAGGCTTAGCATCCTTTTTATCAATTAAGTACCTGATTGCTGCGTGGTCTGTGTAGACAATAACTTTGGTTCCAACCAAGTATGCCCGGAACTTATCAAAGGCATACACTACTGCCAGCAACTCTTTTTCAGTAACTGTGTAATTCAATTGGGCAGGATTAAGAGTTTTGCTGGCGTAGTAAATGGAATGGAACACCTTGTTCTTCCTTTGCCCCAGGACTGCACCAATAGCGACATCGCTAGCATCACACATTAATTCAAATGGTGCAGTCCAATCAGGAGCAACTATTATTGGCGCAGAGACCAATTTCTCTTTAAGCTCATTAAAGGCCCTCAGACAGGCCTCATCGAACACAAATGCTGCGTCTTTCTCAAGTAACCTGCACAAAGGAGTAGAAACCTTAGAAAAATCTTTAATGAACCTCCTATAGAAGCCAGCATGTCCGAGAAAACTCCGGACTCCCTTCACAGATGTGGGTGGGGGTAATTTTTCAACCGCCTCCACCTTCGCCTTATCAACCTCAATTCCAGCACTTGACACCTTGTGTCCCAAAACTATACCTTCACGAACCATGAAATGGCACTTTTCCCAATTTAAAACAAGGTTAGTTTCTTCACACCTAGCAAGCACTAGACCAAGGTTAGTTAGACAAGCATCAAAAGAAGATCCGAAGACAGAAAAGTCATCCATGAACACTTCGACAAACTTTTCCACCATATCAGTGAAAATAGCCATCATACACCTTTGAAAAGTCGCATGTGCATTACATAGCCCGAACGGCATCCTCCTATAGGCATAGAGGGCATGTAAAAGTAGTTTTCTCCTGGTCTTCGGGAGCAATCCATATTTGGTTGTAGCCAGAGTAACCATCAAGGAAACAGTAATACTCTTGGCCAGCTAGCCTATCT
Source organism: Petunia axillaris subsp. axillaris (assembly GCA_029990575.1). Classification (NCBI taxonomy): domain Eukaryota; kingdom Viridiplantae; phylum Streptophyta; class Magnoliopsida; order Solanales; family Solanaceae; genus Petunia; species Petunia axillaris. The sequence goes on along the minus strand of JARKNS010000002.1, from coordinate 46,600,530 downwards.
AACATCTGATCAATAAAGGGGAGGGGAAATGATCCTTTCGGGTGGCTTTATTCAACTTTCGATAATCAATGCACACCCTCCACCCCGTAACAGTTCTTGTGGGGATAAGTTCATTATTTTCATTCTGCACTACTGTCATCCCTCCCTTTTTAGGGACACATTGCACTGGACTTACCCACTTGCTGTCAGAGATAGGAAAAATTATACCTGCATCTAACCATTTAATCACCTCTTTCTTTACCACGTCTTTCATGATTGGATTAAGGCGACGCTGATGCTCCACACTTGGCTTGTAACCGTCCTCCATAAAGATCTTGTGCATGCAGAAATCCGGGCTTATTCCCTTGATATCAGCTATAGTCCAGCCAATAGCACTCTTATGCTCTCGTAGCACTCTTAACAGCTTTTCTACCTGCAAGTCAGATAACAGAGAAGAAATAATCACAGGTAAAGTGTCAGATTGTCCCAAATAAGCATACCGAAGATGCGCAGGTAAAGGTTTGAGCTCAAGCTTGGGCGCCTCTTCAATAGATGGCTTGGGTGGTGGCCCGAGCGGTCTATCTAAAGGCTCAAACTTGGGGAACCCAGTAATAAATTCACAAGAACAGTCTAAGAGCTGCAATATCTCCTCTATGTCAGCATCTTCACCAGTTTCTTCTCCCAACATCAGTGCTCGCTGCAAGTCATCATTGACATAATCAGCTGGGTAAGTCGATTTCTCCTCCGGGTCATTCACTGTGATCATAGACAACTCTTCATGATGGTTAGGCATTTTTAGAGCCTTGTACACATTAAAAACTGCTTCCTGATCATCCACCTTCATTGTCATCTTTCCCTCTCGGACCCGGATCACAGCATCACCAGTGGCTAAGAAAGGTCGTCCCAAAATGATAGGAACTTCCTTATCTGCCTCATAGTCCAGGATAACAAAATCAGCGGGCAGAATGAATTGACCAATCTGAACCAGTACATCTTCAATCACCCCCTTAGGATAAGTAGTAGACCGATCAGCTAACTGAAGTGAGACTGTTGTTGGCTTTGGAGTGCCTAGACCCAGTTGGTTGCACACAGACAATGGCATAAGATTTATGCTAGCCCCTAGATCACATAGGGCTCTACCAACTGCTACGTTGCCAACACGGATAGGAATGGTGAAACTACCTGGATCCTTCAACTTCTGAGGGAGTTTGTTCTGAACTCTGGATGTGCACTCTTCAGTAAGTGCTACAGTTTCAAATTCACTGAGCTTCCTCTTTGATGACACTATGTCTTTGATATACTTAGCATACTTTGGAATTCCCCGGAGCACATCTACCAATGGAATATTGATACTAGTCTGACTGAGTATGCCCAAGATCTTTGTAACTGCAGGATCTTGCAGATCCTTTTGCAACCTTCGAGGAAAGGGAGGTGGTGGTTTAGCAGCAATCACTGCCTCTTGCTTTTCTGCCTCCTTCTCAACTTCGACTACTGGCTCTGGCTCTTTTTTTTTGGCAGGGTGAGACTGCGTTGGCTTCTTTGGCAATTCTTCCAATTCTCTCCCATTTCGTAGTGACACTGCTTGCACTTGTTCCTTGGGATTAGGATCAGTAGTGCTTGGCAAAGCACCAGGTGGCCTTGTATTTTGGTTACTAGCAAGCTGTCCCATTTGTTTTTCTAGAGAGCGAATGGCACTGTCTTGGTTTTGCTGGAGAGTTGAAATTTTCTGGTTAAGATCAACAGCCAATTTTTGAATCATTTCCTCTATTTTTTATGTTTCAGATTGTTGCTTCTGCGGTGGATTCTGCACCTGCTGAGTATTACCTTGGGGTTGTCTGCTGCCTTGTCCGCCTTGATTACCGCCCCATGAGAAGTTAGGGTGGTTGTGAAAATTAGGCGGGTAAGTGTTGCCATACTGAGCATTTTGGTTAAAACCCCTGCCCTGCTGACCCACGTAAAACGTAGACTCTGGGTTTTCCGTGCAAATATTACTCAGATGATCAGAACCACCACACACCTCACAGTATGGAGTTGTTTGCACTTGTTGAACCTGGGGTGGGGCCGGTTGCTGAGGTTGTGGATGTGGCTTGCTTACCTGGACAAGTACTGCATCAAGTTGCTGCTTAACAGAGTGTTGCATTGCTGCCATTTCAGCTTTCATAGCTGTCAGTACATCCACTTCCGCCTTTCCACCTAGCTTGAGATTTTTACCTCTGCCTGAGTCACCATGATAATGCTGACTTCCTTCTGAAATTTTGTTAAGAATGATCTCAAGCTCATCATACTGCTTCTCTAGACTTGGTTCGCCACAATAAGCATCCAGCAAGATTTTACTATGCGACTGCAGTCCCTCAACAAAAATATGTCCCAACACCTCCTTTGATTGACCATGGTGTGGGCAGCTTCTCAATAATGCCTTGAATCTCTCCCATGCTTCACCTATCTCCTCTGATGAATTTTGACTAAATGACACTATCTCACCTCTGATCTTTGCAGTTTTGCCTGATGGAAAGAATTTGATCATAAACTTCTTTGCCAATTCGTCCCAAGAGTTAATGGAGTTTGGTGGTTGAACCAAGAGCCACTTCTTTGCTTTACCCAGCAAGGTAAATGGGAACATCGTCAGCCGTATGTATTCATCCGACACATCAACATATTTGTAAGTGTCGCTGATCTCCAGAAAGTTCTGCATGTGCTGCTGAGGATCTTCATTTGACAGTCCCGCGAACTGACCATTAGACTGGAATAGTCGGATCATACTCTCCTTCAGCTCAAATTTACCAGTAATGGTGGGCCTCACAATGGCCTTGGCCATGTTATCGAGAGTAGGTCTGGCCACATCCAATATAGCGCGGTTTTGATTTCCAGCCATCTTTGCAGGTTCAGAAATAGGAGCTTTCTCTAGCTTTGCTTTGAGTCTGGCTTCCTTCCTTAGCCTGTGAAAAAGTCTTTCAGGTTCTGGGTCAAAAGTGTAGAGTTTATCACCACTCTTGCTCCTTCGCATTCAAGCTACAACCTGAAACACCCAAAGACAACTAAAACCAAAAATTAATCTTGAACAAATAATAATAAAAGCTAATCTAGAAATTAATTAAATCTTAGTCCCCGGCAATGGCGCCAAAAACTTGTCTCTCCAAACGCACACGCAAGTATACGCGGTCGATCAAGTAATAAAGTGATAAGAAAGTATCGTTCCCACGAGGACTATTGATTAACTATTAACTAGACAAACTTCAATTCAAGTATTGTTCAAGAGAGTTTAACCAGATTTCAAGTTGTGTTTAATTAACTAATTAACTAAAAGTAATAGAAGTAAATGGAATGCAAGACAATTCAATAGTTCTAGATATCAGTGAGAGGAAATACTCTAGGATTATGGGACGATCACCAATCCAGTTGCACTCATCCGCTAATTGAATTAATTTTACTTATCTGAGTTGCTAATCACAGGGTTAATTATACTCACAGAGCTCTTTCGATACCTGTCGCCTATTCAAGCCAACCTAACGCCTATATGTCTATGGAATTAGAATTAACAAGAATGCATGTATTTTTCCTGTAAACGGATTAAGCGTGACTGTTAGGTATATTTCTATCCTAACCGCGAAACCATTCCCCGATGCCCGGGTTCAAGAACACGCTTTATTTAATTCTATTGCAACCTACGGTTCCCACTTTCGAGTTCAACCTTAGGTTCATGGATAATACTTAACAACTGGCCAGGAAATTAAGTAATTCAGAGCAGAATTAAATAAACAACTCAATCTGATAAATTTAATATAGCTCAATCAACTTCAGAGTACAACTTTCATGGTTAACCCATAGCCCTAGAATAATAGAGTTTAGCTACTCATAGACAAGTTAGCTTTCTCCCAAAATAATCTAGAGTTCATGAAACAATAAAGAGGGAAGAAGAATTACAACTCAATTGATGAATCTCCGTTCTCTAGCCTCTACTATGGTTCTTGCCTCCAAAAATACGTAATAAACTAAGGAATAGCGTTCCCCAGGGTTTTATATTTCGAAATATTCTAATAATACACTTTTTAAGCTAGTCCTGGTAGCTCTGGGACTATTTTACGGCGCATACACCGGAGCATGCCAAGCATCTGTGGCTGTATGCGCTCCTTTTCTCACTTTCTTCAATATTTGCACTCTTCCCAGTCCATACAGCCTAGCATGCCAAGCATCCAATGCTGTACCCATTGCTTCTTCCTTGTTCTTGTCGAAATCAAGCTCCAAATTCCTTCAATTTGCTCCTAAAATATCCAAACACCTCAAGTTAGTATTTTACTTTAAATCTCACATTGTTGAGCACATAATACGCTGAAAATAACACAAAAGATATAAGAAATCAATGCCGAGACATAAGATATACGCCCAACATCAGTAGGCAACCTACTTGGGACCGAATCAATCATTGTGAATATCATCCATGTAATTATCTTTTAGAAGTAGATAATAACCTTTGATCTTTGTTTTATCTTTGACTCAATTCTTTTCCAAGGATGCAATTCTTTTTAATCGGACAGTTTTTAGGACTTTTTGGTAGAAGTAGCCTTTCCGAAGTTGTTTCATGGCATATTTGGTATTGACAATGTTAGGAGTGTGTATAAGAAAGATCTGTGGAATGACTGGTTAGAGCTACATGTTAACCTTAGGTTCTTTTGGTGTCTCTATGTATATAAAGGTACAAATAGTTTCAACTCTTGATGATGTATTTGTGTGAGTCGATTCCGTCTATCTAGTCTCATGCGCCATGTGTGGTGAGGATGAGTTGTTTCTATTTGGTGCTTTGTAAGCTAAAACTTGGTTGGAATATTATCAAATCAAAATTATAATACATGCTTGGTGTTGGAAATAATAATATGTTTTTCTTTACACGTTTGAGCCTTTCAAACTATTCAAATGATGTTAATCCATAGTTAGCCAGCTTTGAGCCTAATGAATTTCTTTTGTGAACCATTTAGTTAGCCAAAGCCAACTCGAAATACCTAAGGAACCAAAGTTCTCTTTGCATATCCTCCTTGTAGCATTGAGAGAAGAGATACTAATACCAAAGCAAAAAGAAAAAAATAAAAAAAATTAAAATTTTGGAAAAAAAAAAAGAAAGAGGAAAAGATTAAAAGAAAAGAAGAAAAACAAGAAAAGAAAATAGCAAAAAAAAAGATATTAAAAAAAAGAGCCATGAAGAAAAAAACAAAATGAGAGATACAAAAAAAAAAAAACAAAAAAAAAAACAAAACAAAAGCATGAGTGGGGCATTGAATGGAAGCAAGGGCCGTGAAGAAAATGAAAGTTAGTGTAGTGGTCATGGAGGGGATTTAGTCAGTATTTATCCCAAAAATACCCTGCCTACACCCAAGCCTACATTACAACACCGATCAAGACCTATTTGATCCTTTGCCGAGTAGTATGAGGTTAATGATGATTGATATGAAGGCCGAGCTTATGATATTGCATTTTCATCATTTGTATTTTTTATGTGTATAAGTAGAACTTCTTGTTGTGGGGTCCCTTGCATTAAATCTATTGGAGAAATTGAGACCTATTCTTTGCAGTGGGGGCACTTGAGGCATGTAAAGTGGAAGATACAAAACCATGAGTCATGAATGAGATGAGAGAGCTAGAAGTTTCATGTGTTGTAGTATCTGACTTTGGTTCTTGTGAATGGTACCGTTTAGTTGATATTCTTATGCACAACATTAAATGTTGGTACCAACTAAAGTCATGGGCTCTTGTGCTTTGAAAAATATTGGTTGAATTCAAATCTTGATTTTAATTTTAGCATAGGGTAGAGTTTTAGTGTTGCTTGAGGACAATCAAAAGTTCAAGTTTGGGAGTGTCGATGTGTTGGTATTTTACCTCCATATTTAGCTCTTTAAAAGAATTATGTTGTCTTTAAGCTAATATTGGTGAGCAAATCTTATGTAATTCTCTTGTTTCACGAAATGTGTAACTTTATGAGCCAAAGAAAGATAAATGAACTTAAAGGAGCACAAAGGGAAGCTCTGGACTCAAGCTGAAAACTGGAGAAAATGCAAGGCAGATGGGTATGGGCGGTTGCTAAATTATCGGTTTAAATAAAATGGGAGGCAGCATAAAATTTAGCCCCAAGGCCGGTGATGACAGACAACTGTTGACACCAAATTTTGTCCCTCCATTTCTTCACAATTGGCTATATTTAATTAAAAGGCGTAATAGTAATTTTTCAAATAAAGTTGCATTAGATAGCATGCATTTACGTGTGTAATCCTATTATTAATCCTCTATTTATATTATACTTACTTAATAGTGACTATATTACGTAATTTGTATCGTTTAGACTATTTTCAAAATACATATTCAAATTATGACTATTTATGCTATTTTATATATTACCAGTATTATTTAATAATTATATGTAATTAGTTATATTTAATCGGTATGATTTGAGCTCATTTATATTTATTTGTGATTAAATATATTTATTTATAATTTTTTCTATTTTTATTCAAATTATTTATAATTTATTAGCATTTTAATTAAATACTAGACAATTAATCCATTTACACAGCTATTTCTACTACCATGACTCCTCGTCATCCGATCTTTGTCGACATATACTTCCACCTTATCAAAACACACACACTAGGTGCGTGTACAACTCATCCTAGCATGTGGTACAACCCTCCACAGCATCATTTAATGCCTTATCCTTCGTACACGTCAGCCACTACATACATATATGTATATACGCATGCACATATGGCTAGATCACAGCCATTCACTCTCCATATCCAATGGTTACAATTAAAACGTATAATTTAATATTTACACGTAACCCCTCATTTCTAAAACCTTAGAAACATTACTCCCTCCTTCCTTAAATATCACAGCTGCCACCCTCTTGTCTCCTCTATCCCCCTCGCCCTAAAACCCGACTAGGTACACTCCTCTCCACCGTTGTCCACCCATACTCTACCAATCCCGCAGTGTCCCTCTCTCTTTCTTGTCGTTTTCACATGGAAAAAAGAAAGCGAATCTCTTTCTCCTCAATGTCTGACAAGCCCAAAAAGGAAAGAAAATTGGACACCAAAACATCTGAATCCAAAGCAAATATGGTAAAATTTCAAAACCCTCAACGTCAAACACGAATAAGGCAGGAAAATCGAAAATTCAAACTTGAATCAAGAAAAAACTGGCAGATTTGAAATGGGTCAATCTCGACTCAACCCAGCGACTAACCCGATAACATCTTTCCTTTTTTTTTTCCTGTTTCCTTTTGTTATGAGTGAAATTATGAATATGCATATCTCCATTTTAAGCATGTTAGTGTCAATTGGTATTACACCTAAAATTATTCATGTTTTTTCTTTCAATTATTATCAAGAAATTAAGCTCATGCCTATATGTTTGAAAATTCATGCTTCTTAGTCGTTCATTAAAAAATTAATTTTAAAGCGTCTAACTGTTTGAAATTTTACTATAAAAATTCTTGTTTAAGCTTAGTAGGAGCCGTGCTAAAATAGTTGTTGTCTCTTGTTATTTATGTGTACACCTACACATCTATATGGTTTTAGATGCTCTGAAAATCAAAGAGAAAGGGTTTGACCCCCCAGTTAAGGAGTCTCCCACATCGGCATAACACATGAGAGATGTTGGATATATAAGTTAACAGGCCTTAGACCATGGTGACGCATTTTAAAGTCATGCGGGCCTAGGCCCTAAGCGGACAATATCACTAGCAGGCTTGGGTTGTTACAGATGGTATCGGAGCCGCTCCGTGTCAGCCTTGTCGATGTGGGTCAGAGTTCAGAGCTGAGTCTAGTCAAATTCCGGGTACACGGGGCAAACCTAAACTAGGACGCTGAGTCCATAAGAGGGGGTGTTGTGACACCCTAGTTAAGAATTCTCCCACATTGGTATAACACATGAGAGATGTTGTGTATATAAGTTAACTAGCCTTAGACCATAATGAGGCGTTTTAAAGTCGTGAGAGCCTAGGCCCATAGCAGATAGTATCACCAGCGGACTTGGGTTGTTACAAAGTGTGAATTATTCACCTCAATATATTTTCCATATATGAACACGTATGAGTGTGAATATAATGATTCTTGTTGTTTATTTAGCTTCAATTCGTATAAGGAAAGTATCACCTCAAAGCTTGTTTGAATATGTATGATATCATATGTTTTTTGGAAAAGGAAAATAGATTCTAAAATTTGAATTTTTTAATTGATTGGCCTTATTTTTTGAAGTTTTATAAGGCATTTGAAATTATTCCTTTCATCTCTCTTGAAGAAAATCAAGAACATAATTTGCTAACTGTAATAGATTCTTCCCCCTCATTCAAATAGAACTAAAATCAAGCCTTAGCTACAACTATAAAAGGTCAGCCCCCTTTCACATTATAGGGACACCTTCATACCTCTGAATACTCATTTCTTTCTCTCTTAAAAGAGACATGCTGAAAACTTTCTTCCAAAAGCTTTTCTTCCTTTTCTTCTCTTCTACTGGAAATAGGCTCTGAACACACCTTCAGGTAGCCTATCCTCATTTCACTAAAAACATACTACTCTCTCTATCTCTTTTCCCAAAATATTTCTCACTGAAGGTTTTTCTTTGTCTGCTACTAAGCCGAGGCAGGACCTTTTTTCTCTCATTATCGTTTGATGCCTGGTTCCATATTAGCATCCATATTTTGTTGTTTTAAACTACATAAGGTATAGTACTCGAAAACTGAATGTATGGCCACTCTATGCTATGATATAGTTTGATTCTGAGTATATACTTGGATTTATGCCGCTTGTTGCAGTTGAATGCCTTGCTTACCATCCATGTATACTATTACTGGGTTGTTTTGAGCCACCCCTGACCTTTGTTGCAACTTATTATTGGTCCAGGTTAGATTACTTTAGGATAGCCAAAAACTATACATATCTTTTGCAGGTATTTGTATAAGTGGCTAAAGGGCTCCCTCCTTAGTAGATTGTGACTGATACTTGAGGTTGACATCAAATGAACGAAGGTCTGAAAGAGAACTTATATTTGGGATTGAAAAAGCCTGTGAAGTAAAGGGACAAAGGCCCTGCTCTTGCCTCTCTCTATTTTTTTTTATTAATGATGCTATGTGTGACTAGAATGAGAACTTTTAATAAATTGTATTTATTAGGATCTAGCCGACAGTTTAGGACATGTACAACACTGCTAGGTGCAGTCAAAGTGGCTAAACCGGGGTCATTTCTAACCCCCTATTTTCTTGTTGTATGTTGGAAATGGCTAAACTCATAAGACAATTTCAAAAGTAGATTATTTAAGCAATTTATAAAGTGATTATATTGCATGTATACAAATTGAACTCGAAACTTAAAATAGACTGTCTTTGCAAAGTATTGATTTCTGGAAACCATTAGTTCGCACTTTGTTTCTTTAATAGTGGTTAAAACTGAAACCAATGTTGAAAATTCGATTAGTTTAGCAAATGTTAAATTCTGAAAACGTAACCGTCAGGTAGCAGCAGCCGTAAAAAATTTACAATTCATGTCTAAGTTTAAACTTGGAGGTCTTTTCATTATTTGAAATTTATTTTCACTTAATTCATTTGTTTTGTTTGCACAACATGACCGTCTTATGTGCAATGCCGAGTAGAGTCTAGACTTAGGGTACCAATATATTTAGGGGTCTAGATATTCTTTAAAGTAGTCATCACAATGCCCTCCGGGACTATAAGTGGGGCGGTAGCAAGCTTTTAGGACGTAAAATATTAGTACACTTTAGCTAAATATTTAATGGGCATGGGGTTAAGGGAATTAAACCCCACGAAAATGATGAAAATTAAGAGCTATATGTGATAGTGGATTCTGAAACTATCTTCTTCAATAAAAGTCGAGCTCTGGTCCGAATAGGTTAAATAATTAGTGGCTATATTGGCTATATTGGTTAATTAGTCAATCTTGTTTAAATTTATAATTAGTGGTTATATATGTAATGTGTTCATTATTCAAGGCTCTCTTTGCTATTTATACTAAGCTGCCCATTTTCAAAGGGCTTTTATATATATATATATATATATATATATATATATATATATATATATATATATATATATATATATATATATATATAGACACACACACACACACACACACACATGCCCCTATATTAAAAAAAATAGCAACACTATACAAACTACACCACAACAATATTTTTCCTAGCATATTCCATTTTTTCCATTACCACTCCCTTCCATGGATTTCTCAACCCAACCCTCACCACAACTACCCTCCCCCATTTCCACGGTCGGCTGCCATCCACCACCACCATCTCGACAAGACCCATATCTTTCAAGACTCGCCTGACCTTCCTTTCTTCATATTTGATTTCAATTTCTCGAAAAAGTGCTTGAATCGCTGTAGATCGGAGGTTTTAAAATCGGACAAACCCTAACTCCGGCAAACTTTAGGAAACTACGGTCAACCCATACATTGGCGAGCTCATCTCAGTCTCCACTTTCATATTCCCAATCTAATTTCTCTTAAACACCTCTCATTTTAATTTAATCAGACCGACAGTTTTGGGGTTTCTTAATTTGGCCTTAGATTTTGGTCCTTGTTTTCAGCTGTGGTGGTGCTATAGCGGCTGAAAACAATGCAAACCATGTACGTTGTTAACCACTGTTCTGAAGAACCATGAACATTAGAAACCTGGGATAGGCGTGAGGGCATCTCGACTATAACATTATTTTTGCCTTCAGATATTGTTGTTGCTACTTCAATAATTGACTACTTAGGACAAGAAATTGGTGGTGATGTAACTCTAGGTTGTAATAATCATGTAATGTTATGTTATAGGTTAGCTTGAGTTCCAATGAAATCGTATTAGTTCCATCTGGTGAAAATTGGTCTAACTATGAGATTGTTATCTAGCTGAAACAGTCTGAAACAACGCTGATATATCATAAAATGGCGCTGAAACAATCTAAAACAATACAGATACAATGAGATAATGTTATAAACGGTGCAAAAATAGTGCCAATACAGCGAGATACACCTAGATACAGTGCTAAAATAGTCTGAAACAGCTAGTGAAAAAGATAATTTTTATATTTGGGGTTTGGTTTTCCTGCAAGAGTTTGTAAAATGGCATGTGTTTATTGATGTTATATTATAATTTGGATACTAAAAAGAGAAATGTTGATAATAAAGAACATATTTTTGTAAGTGGAGTTTATTTTGATAGTACTCTGTCTCTGTTTCATTAAACATTGCTAAAACAATCTGAAACAACTATTGAAACAATCTGACACAGCATTGAAATAGTCTGAAACAGCTCTGAGACAGTATTAAACATCTAGAGAAATAGTTAGAAACAAAATATAAAAGATAGTGTGAAGCAACAGAAAAAAGGGTAAAATAATTTAATAACAGTGAGAAACAACGCATAAACAGGATAAAACAATATTTAAACGGTTGAGAAACAGCTAGATACAATTCAGAAATAATCTAGATACAGCAAGACACGAGGTGGTTAGTAGTTCAGATACAAAGAGATAGGAGGTGGTCGGTAGTTGAGATATAGCGAGATACAACAAGATACGAGGTGGTTGGTAGTTGAGATACAGCGAGATACAGTGAGACACGAGGCGGTTGGGGACGAGGAGGAAAAGTGAAATTGGAGAAAATGAGTGGAAGAATGTCAGGGTTTCTTATGTTATGGGGAAAATGGGAGGAAGAATGTAAGGTTTTGCTATGTTACGCTATGTTTTGTTATGTTTTATAATTAACTTTTCCCTTCCTCTATATTGGGTAATTTTGCTAAAATATTGCTATGTTTTATAAATAACTTTTAAAAATGTACTTTTATGTAAAAATTCAATTTTCAAACATGTCAGTGTTTTACTTAAATATAAGTTTTGCAGAATTTATTCTGATTTGAACCTCCTTTAAAATCTATCCTTCACTTATTTACTTACTTTAATTTATTTGTGCACCATATTCCTTTCTATTTCTCTTACTCATAGTTTATCCTTTTTTTAAAATTGTGAAAGTTAAATCCAATTATAGAAATTGGTCGGAAATCACGTTTAGTGGAACTTTTGGAGGTGTCTAACCCCTTCCTTCTTGATTATTTCGAATATTTACCCAAATCTCGGATTAACAAGACCAACCGGAGTTATCTTTTCATGCTAGTTAGAAATATTAGGTGACCTAATACGCTTAGATAAATTTATTAGGTGGCGACTCCAAAACCATCTCCAAACGAGCTACCCAACTCAAAACCACTTTCGGGCGCGCGTCTGGAAGGAAAAAGTGGGTTGCGACAAGATGGCGACTCTGCTGGAAATTTTATGTTCAAACCATTATGATTTCTAAATTGGGTTTATTTTGTTTTAATTATTTTAATCTGAGACTAACTGTTTTATCTTTACAGGTTTGTATAATTTCTTTCATCATCTCTTATTTTTTGCATAATTTTGTGCGATGTAATATTTGTAATGCTAAAGTAATTGTGCATGCCGTTCATATTCCTGCAATATGGAAAATTCAAAAATTAAGCACTACAGCGATTGCGAGGGTTTCTCGGTCGTTGCTCATTTTTCAAAAAAAATTATACTGGAAAGAACCCCCGGGGTCGAGTTATTCAGCAATGCACATGACATTCCCGGAACTTCTCCTTTCAAGTTGTCCGCTTGAAAGGAAATGGCCAGGTCTTTTCCCACTCTTAGCCAGCGCTTTTAGAAACATGCATCATATTCCATGTCTTTAGAGTTTCCAAATCCTCTACGAGTTTTTGGATCCTTTATCAACATGATCAAACGTCAAAACAGAATTCGTGACCCAAGCTACCTTTGTTCATGAACCACTTGCACGTTTGAAGGATCTACGTGTTGTCATGATAACCACTTGTTCTCAAATAGCAGAGGGCTTAGCGTAAGTTAATTTTTTTTGCATGTCGTTAAGGATTTTGGCATGGAAAGCAATCAAGGAAGCAGATGATGCTAGAGTTAAGGAAGATCCAGAAGTTTAGTTTTATCTTTTACTTTTATTGGTGTAAATTACATTTCATTGTATCCAAAGTTATTTAATAAAAGTCAATTTATTTTCCTTGTTATTTTTGGATACAAAATTTGAGAACAAATGGGATGATTCATGAATGCACGTTTATCCTTCAAACATCACACAAACCATATGAAGACTTAACATCATTTGCATGTTAAAGTCCATTATCCAACCTCATCCAAAATTTTATATTTTCATATTATGCAAAATTTCACATTATATGTTGCATCGATTTCGGAGATTGCAAATACACTCCGCAATCATCGTTAGGCTCACCTCTGGCAAAGAGAGGTCCCTTGGATAATAGAACGAATTATTTCTATTTAATTTGCATATGATCATGTCTTCCTCGACAATAATTTGTTTTGTTGTTTTATGTTAAGTTTTACTCCCAATCCTGAGGTTGACTTGCACATTTTGACCGAGCATCAATACCGGACAAGATCCAAAGGCATAATTACAACTCCTCTCTTCTCGCAAACTAGAAGAAGAGGAAGACGAAATATTATGCCTAAGTTGAATAACGTTTCTCTTAGTGACGGTAACATTAGGACTAGCGGGACACCCCTCAAGCTTGCCTGGGTTGAGTATGATGAACATGTTGCTCCTTTAGAGCAAAGAATTATGGAACTTAAAGAGAAACGCGAATCTACCCGTTACTAACTCCGCCCATTCTGGAGAACTAGTCGATTTGAATGTTACTAACCCCATGCACATCCTGCTTACATAAACTTACCTCACACCAACACTACAAATCCGCAGTCTTACAATTCCATGTTCATTACTAAAACCAAACAACTCACTTCGCCAGTCAAAGACCATGAACATTATGAATGGATGGAGGATGAAGATAGGGTAGCCCATGATGATGGGCCAAAAGAGAAAGTCCATAATCTGGAGGCAGTTAAGAAGTTTGAGTAAAGGTTTAGCCTACAAAGACTTGTGCAGCTATCTAACTTCAAAATTGCCGGACGGATACAAGATACCAAAGTTCGACCTGTTCAGTGGCACGGGAGACCCTATGGCGCATCTGAAAACATATTGTGATAAGTTAATTGGAGCAGGGAAAGATGAGAAAGTGCAAGTGAAGCTGTTCATTGGAAGCTTGACCTGAGAGGCTTTAAGTTGGTTCTCTAAGCAGAAGCCAGGCACATGGCTCGGTTGGGAGGATATGGGGCAGATTTGGTAGAAAGATTTGGGTACAATACCAAAATGGTACCAGATCATTTCTATTTGAAAATTTTGAAGAAGAAACCCACAGAGATATTTAGAGAATATTCTACTAGTTGGAGAGCAGAAGCTGCTAAGGTGCAACCCCCTATGGATGAGAAAGAAATAGTGAACATATTTATCTGCATTCAAGAGGGTGTCTATTACGACAAGATGTTACAAATGAAGAATCAAAAGTCCGCCGATGTAGTATTGATGGGAAATGATGTGGAAGAAGAACTGAAAAATAGGAAGCTAATTAGTATAACGGCACCACATGCTACTAATAAAGCTCCCCAGTCTGGAAATGTGGGTCTCTCTAAAAAGAAGAAGGACGAAGTCTCCTTCGTTACGACCACTCCAAACCCCACTTTCAACCACTCTTACCAAACACCGTCACTGTTCTACCCATACCCTCACATGCCACCTGAATATCTTGTTTACAACACCCAACCCACTCGTCCTATGTTCCATACCCCAGCACCAAGATGCTCACCATACCAGTAAAACCCTCAACCTAACTACCGAAATACATCATCATATCCGCCTAGACCTCGCCCTAATGCAAACCAGAGACCCAAAAGAAACTACACTCCATTAGCCAAATCTCATATCCAACTGTTCGAAAAATTGAAAGCTACATGGCTCATCATCTCGATACCTCAAAATGTTCCAGACAATCCTCCACCTTACTTTGATTATAGCAAAAGATGTGCATACCACTCAGGTGGACTAGGGCATGATACAGAAAGATGTTTGACACTAAGAGATAAGATACAATAGCTAATTGATGAAAAGATCATTCTTCTAAAGGCACCAAATATGCACAATAACTCACAACCTAATCATGGAGACGAAAAGTGAAAATGGTTGAGAGTAACACATAATGCAGTTCGAAAGGTACAATTATGAAGGAAATGAAGGTAGAAAGAGTCGTTTCTGCAAGCGCATATTGTGAAGACAAGTTTGGCATAAGAAAAGATGTCACAAAAAGTACGGTAGGTTGTCATCCACCAAAGAGGTCTATTCCAACTCTTAGGCATATATGCTACATGGAAACCCTCGAGAGATGAGGACCCCCAGAAGATGTAAATGAAGCAAACAATGAACTGACTGGTCTAAAAGAGCTATTCATGGAAGAATGTGATGCAGTTGCAGGAAAGCGTGCTAAGGTTCCAAACATCCAGAAAGTGATGCAGTTGCAGGAAAGCTATTCATGGATTTGTGCTCGTGACATTGTCGTCTAGTTTGAAGGGTGGAGTCTTTCAATATCAATTGAATGGAAGGACCTTTAATAGTTAAGTTAGGATTAGTAAAAAGAGGTGTAGCATTATACACAACAAGGTACTGTGTTTTCCGGTCGGCGGATATTCCTGTGTTTCCCGGAAGCCACTGATGAAGAAATGGAGCTTTCTTTTGATTTTTTTTAAAGTTCTTTTAATATGTTTAAGTTAAATCCACATGTCGCTATGTTATTCATCACTTTGGCATGTGAACTACATACATGTTTTGTGTATGAATGCCTATTAATTTTGTGTCTAAATGACACATTCAAGATGTGGTTGGAGTGTTCAAATGTAGAGAACTTAAGTTAGAGTGTCAAGGTAAAAAGCGTAGACAACTTTAAGGGGCTTTCAATGTGTTTTGTCTTTTCTTTATTTTTCAACTTTGTTGCATCGGTGTTTCCCTTTGAAGACTATTACATAAGTCTAATAATAAAATCATTTTCTATTCTTGACTATGCATCATTTACTTTCTTCAAAATTACTTTAATTCCATTGAATCTGCGACTGCAATATTTGCAAAAACAAATGAGTACAAGCCAGACTGTGATGATTCGTCAAAGAATATTTAAGAAACTTCAAGGTTGATCGCATAAATTTTATAGCAGACAAATGAGGCAAGAGCATAAAGAAGATATTGAGGAAGATGACTTACAATTCAAGGTGAAATGGTAAAAATACATACGAGAAGCGTAATTAGACAATCCTGAATGAATCAAAAGCAGACTCGAGCAAGTGACATCATGGATAGCAAAATATGAACACATTTAGCAGCTAGGACGAAAAAGACATTCAACAAGGAAGTTAAAGTAAGACAGTTGGTCCCAAAATAGAACTCTCCAAGTCATGACAGAGCAAGACCTTTGTGGCATGCACACGGTGTTGACGAAAGAAACATTAATGTCACCTGAGATAGATCGCAACCAGAGACACTTTACTAAGATTCAGTCAATAGATGCAAGAAATGGAGTCTGCATCAACAACCTTTGGTAGGTATTATGTTCAAGTGTGCATGCCACAAAGGTCTATTCATGTTCTCTTACTTAGATGTTCATGACTTATATTAAGGATCTAGACTATTATGTTCAGGGGATATTTCCATATATTTACTCTATCCATGGATAACATTTGATACATTAGTTTATTCATCTTTGTTAAATTATTATTAATTTTTATGATTCAAGTGGGTTCACTCGATGGAGTAGATTTGGATGCCCTCAATGACCAGTCCGAAATTAAGGGTCATGTCAATTGGTATCAGAGTCACACTTCTAGTGTCCTTGAAAGTCATGAACAGTATCTAGTAGAGTCTTGTAGATCGGCAAGAGACATTCGTACTTATCTACAAGAGGCTACTAGATATTTAGGAAATTCTCTTCTTTCACTTCGTATCTCGTGTGTAGAGTTTTGAGAGTGAAGGACAAAATTTTGATGTTTATTCTCTTGATAGCAAAGGTTCATTGTTCTAGCAAGATGCTGACAAATTTAGGAGCATCATAATTAAGGCAAGAAATGATATGCGTCGAATGCAAGGGTTCATAGATTCAAAATGAGGTTCTGGTTTCAGATTGCTTCTACTTCAATAAATCAATAAGGTTTCACTATACCGAGGCTTGATAAGTTTTGTCAAAATTGTTTTGCATTATAGGAATTTCATGATTTAGAGCATTACTCGTCGAAGTAAAGTTGTAACGAAAATTTTTTGATGTCATTGCCATTGAAAATAAGTTCAAGGGAAGTTTCAGATTACAACTGTTGACGGTCATATTATTTCATCCTTTTATGTATGGATGTGTATGTCTTTGAAATGACCTCGGTCAGTCGTTTCAGGAGTTATGACTCCGATTAGCATGCCAGCGGTCTTAAAATCTCTGTAAGGTCCATTTGGGCCTGTGTGTAAAATTTGAGCTAAATCAGACCTCATTTGGTAGGTATCGGAAGAAGGTTTCAGTTTCTATTGTCGGTAAATCTTAAAATAGGTTTTCGAACTCAATTTTGACGAATAAGCTCATTAGAAATCAGAAAAGCGTTGTTAGGTTCATATGGTCATTTGTGACCTGTATAAACTTTCGGAAGTGAATTCCGAGATCGTTCGAATAGTTTCCGCTAAAGTGCCAAAAGTTAACAATTTGATCTCTTCCCTTTTAATTCGTATCTCGAGTTTTCGGAAATCGAATTCGAGATCCGCCTTTATGAGTAAACTTTATTATAAATATTTAAAAGGATAAATTAGTAGTTGGATTTTATATTTTATCAATAAAAGGATGGAAATAAATGGATTAACTAGAATTATGCAAGTTATTTCTTGAAACCAAAACAATTCTTTCCTAATGTGCCTAAGTGAGTTTGGCCCATAAGCTTCTTACTTAAGTAAGCTGAAACGTTAAAATAGAGGACCACCTAGAAGCTAAGGTATTATATCACTTTTTGTACTTATCTATCTAAAACTACTAAAACTTACCGACAGAGAACGTAAAAAAGGAAAGAAGATGGAAAAGGGAAAAGTTAGCTAAAATTGGTCATATCAAATTAAGGTAATTATTTATATAGTATTTTTATGATAATTACGTTTGTTTAGTTTGATTTAAATTATTATCGGGGAGATTGAAAGGTTAATTAGAGTTTTAAACCAAAATATAGAAATTAGTATTTTTATGAAATTGAATGGGTATATGACATCAAATGATGAAACTAATAATATCATTGGACTCGTGGAACTAGGAGGAGTCCGAAAATATATAATTAAGGCTTCCATATAAACCCGACCCTGAGGTATTTTTGTAATTTGTCCTTCTTTCCTGTATAAATGTTAGATACTCGTTCTTTGGGCACTTATAAGTGTGAATATGTTTCTTTGGCTCAGAAAAAGATTATTCTGAGAGGCATCGAAAAGGAAAGAAAATTATTCAGTAGCTATACTTACTCAAGGCTTGAGGTAAGTACTTATATCCATTTCTTTGGTGGCCTTTGGCCTTGTGGATATTCTACCACGTGTTCCTTATGTGTGTAGCTGCCGATAGGCGTACTTATTACGCCTTAGTTTTGGATGTACATTGTATATTATATGTTATCCTTATTGTTGGTATTGCATTGAGCATAAAACCACTGTACTCTGGTTGTGAGCTTAACATATACTTCCCGGTAGTCGATGAGAGTCCCCCGCACGGTGAAGGGTTATTATTGCATATACTTCCCGATAGTCGATGAGAGTCCCGCACCGGTGAAGGGTTAATATTGCATATATCTCCTAGTAGACGATGAGAGTCCCGCACCGGAGATATGTTTCAGGCACGTGTGACCCCATTTCATCATACTGTATTTATTTTATTTCATTGCACCGGTTGTTGTGTATTGTGTGATTATAGTGCGATGTTTTGTGCATGTGTCATGTATAAATGATTGTTGATATGTTCGGGATACCTATATGTTCTATCTATCTTATGTCCCTGGTTGCTTATGAGTTTATGGTTCCATACGTATTTTCAGTTATTATTTGGCTTTGCCTTTTTATAGTCGAAATAAGGTGAATTTGGTTTATCTGAGTTCTTCTCCCTGGCTAGCATATCTATTTCTTTAAGGTGGCTAGTTAGCCCCCACTTACTGAGTCCTTTCGACTCACTTTTTTGTTGTTTCTTGTCTATTTATTTTATTTCGGCAGGTTTCGCTCCAGGACCGAGTTCGAGGCTTGATTGAGGAGCCGAGGCGTGTTCAGCTGTCAAGGTGAGCCAACATTTGCCCGTGATAGACACCAAATCTAGTTCTGTCGTATTATCAATATTTTGCTCCATTCGGGAGGTGTATATATTACTTGTACTCTTAGATGTCTGGTCTGGATAACTCTAAACTTAGTATATCAGGTTCTTTGTTGTAGTTCCTTTTGTACAGCTTAGATTCGAATATAAGTATGTTTATATTTTCTAAGACTTGTCTCTTTTCATTGAGTTATTTTTATGTTTAATTTGTTATTTCGACTAAAAAGGGTTCGCCCGATGGGTCGCGAGGAGGTTGTTGGATGCCCGCACGGTCTAGCCAAAATTTGGGTCGTTTCAGTCTTGGGATGTCTTATGCTGGGGACGACTTGAGTTTGGAGATCTTGACGATATATTGATGGTACAATACCAAGGTTGTAAAAGATCTGAGTGTTGTTTCCTTGCATAAGTTATTGATGGTTTTTGGCTTTAAGTGAGGGAGCCTATGGTGGGTAGATAAGTTAAACCAGAGTTGTGCTTATGTGTAGTTATCTTTGGACCGAGTTTCTTTAATTTTGATATATCTCCATACTTATTCATAGGTGGTGGTGTGAATTTTTTGCACCTTGGTAACCTTTGAGCACTTATTGGAGGTTCTTAGATGTGAAATAGGTTTTGACCGGTATGTATAGTCTATGCTCAGGGCTTGGATGCTTTTGTTGATTTACTCCATCTCGATATGGTTGGCCTACTACTTTTAGGGAGACGGGTATTGAATGTCAGTATTCTATCCAATATTACAAGAATTGGTTGGAAAATGGTATCAAATGTTTGGCATATCTTATGTTGGTTTGGAATTCTATTATTGAGTTTTGTTTATGAATCAGTTTTGTTTGTGTTATCTTGAGGCATTGGTGGGTAATTTACTGGCAAATATAGTGATTTTTGGTATCGTTTCTATGTCGGGATGACTCATTGCATCTGTTACAACTTGGTTGTGTTTTTCTTTAAGATCCGTTCTAGATCTAGATAACATTAGCTGGAGATTCGACATTTGGATACCTTGAGTATGGGTTTTTTTTTTTTTGGGACTCTAAGGGGGGTAATACGAGTTTCTAATATATCTTTTAAGCTTGCAAATGCTCAGTCATTTTACTGGATCTGATGTATTAAGTTTTCAAGTTTTTCTTGGGTTCTATGGTGCTTGTAGTCAGTAATGACATCTCATCGTACCTCGTTAACATATCAAGGCTCGTTTCACAGTAATTAAGATAGTTCAATGACTATGATCAACTTCTATGAGAATTCATAGTTCCCTGGATTTGATACATATTGGCTTGTAAAGGAAGAGGTTCGATTTTGATGGTTTTTAAAACATGGATTGAGCTTTCAGAAGCTTAAGACTGAATTTTCCTTGATTCGAGACACATACATGGAGTGCCCCATTTATAGATTTTATTCTTATTCTATGTGAGTTTATTGATGTATTTCCAGATTAGCTTGATGTTCCTCCCGACAGAGATACAGATTTTGGCATAGATGTTATTCTGGGTATGCAGCCTTTCTCCATTCCTTCTTATTGTGTGGCTTCTGTTGAGCTTAGAGATTTAAAAGAGTCGTTGCTCTGATAGAGATCCTTATTTTCCTTGTCTTGGCTGGATACTTATAGACGATTTATGGAGAAGTTTTCATCTATTGTGGCTCTATTGACCCACTTGACACAGAAAACGGTTCAATTTTATTGGTGAGAAGAGTGTGAGGCAAGCTTTCAAAAGTTTAACTAATTATGACTACCACACCAGTGTTATCACTTCCTTCTGGAGCTGGAGGGTTTGTGGTGTATTGTGATTCTTCGCATGTTGGGTTAGGATGTGACTTGATGAAACATGGTAAAGTCATTGCTTATGCTTCTAGGCAGTTGAAGTGAATAAGAAGAACTAACCAACCCATGATTTGGAGTTAGCGGTTGTGGTATTTGCCTTGATGATTTGGAGGCATTACCGATATAGCGAGCCTTGGGAGATCTTCGTCGATCACAAGAGCTTGTAGTACTTGCTTACTCAGAAGAACTTGAATGGCAAGCAACGTAGATGGCTGGTGCAAGCAAACCCGAAGGATTAGCTAAACACGAAAACGCGGAAGAACAACAAGAAATAAAAGGTAGAAGCAAGACAAGACTTGTTTCGATTCGAAAGAACAGTGAGGAACTTGTCTCAAGCTCGATCGATGGAAGGTCAAGAATCACCTATACTAAGCAACAATCCTCAAGAAAGACAACGCTTCTTGCAAATTGAATGACCAAGAAGAAAATATTCAAACGACTTATACCGGTTGACACAAGTTCTTTAAAATTCCACGCCGGGGTTCGGCTCCTATTTGAGACACTTTAATAGCAACTGCTATGTTCAATATTCATCAAAGACTGTCTACAAATGAAATGAAATTGAGTATTTATAAGCTATACTAAGGATAAAACAGTAAACGGTCACAGGCGACCAATAGGAGTAAGCCACGCAGGGCTGTCTAAGTGAGTGTTCGGTTACTCCTTCAACCGAACACTTGATTCGAACACTTGAGCTCGAGCTCCTTTACTTCGGTGCTCAGTTGTTCAGCTCAGCTCATTTTGACATCGATCACTCTTCCTTCGGTTATTTGCCTTTTACTTCGGAGTAGATGTTGAGTGTTCGGGTGGGGTTCGCTCACTCCCTCCTTCGAGCTCAAGCTTGGAGATAACACCTTCGGTTCTTGAGCTCGGATACTCAGCTTCGGAGTAGTTGCTTTCCTTTGACCAAGCCAAGTGAATGTAGACATCATGTAGCAGCTTGGTTTGGCTTCGTGTCATTGGCCTCGGTCGATCGAACACATGATCAGCACGTGTTCGAGCTGCATCATCCTCCCCTTCTTGAGAATATTTCGTCCTCGAAATCGAGCCATCTTCATCCTCCGAAGTTTGTCCTACAACAAGGAACTAAGTCGGCAACATTAAAGGTGTTGGACACATTATACTCACCAGGGAGGTCGATCATATAAGCATTGTTGTTGATCTTGCACAGCACTTGGAATGGACCATCCCCTCGAGGAGCCAACTTTCCTTTCCTTTGGTTCGGGAAGCGTTCCTTTCGGAAGAGAACCCAAACCCAATCTCCCTTATTTAATTCCAATTACTTTCGCCCCTTTTTTTTTATGCGACCTTTGCATAAGCTTCCTCGAGGTTCTTCTTCACCTTTGCATGCAACTCAATCAAGGCAGTAACTCGCCGAGTACCTTCAAAATCAGTAACAGAATCTCGAGGCAATGGGGTTAAATCAAGTGGAATCAAAGGATTAAAACCATACACACAGTCGAACGGGGTCATGTTTATCATTCGATGCATCGTTCGATTATATGAAAATTCCATCATGGGCAAACGATCTGCCCAGTTTCTGACCTTGCCTTTGGTCATTGCTCGAAGAAAAGATCCCAAGGTTCGGTTAACTACCTCGGTCTGTCCATCAGTCTAACGATGGTGAGACGTCGAGAATAATAGCTTCATGCCGGGGGCACCCCACAAGCATTTCCAAAAACGACTCAAGAATTTTGAGTCTCGATCACTCACAATAGTACGAGGCATACCATGCAATTTCAACACATTAGAAATGAACAAGGTAGCTACATGTTGTGCATCATCACACTTTTTGCAAGGAATAAAGTGAGCCATTTTTTAAAATCGGTCGACTACGACAAAGATGCTATCATGTCCACCCCCTGACCTTGGTAACCCCAACACAAAGTACATGGATATGTCAACCCAAGGTCGATCAGGCACATGCAACGGGGTATACAAACCATGAGGGCTGGACTTTGATTTAGCTTTCTTGCAAACGAGACAGGCGTTGCAAAGCTTCTCCACATCTCGTCGCATTTTAGGCCAATGGAACTGCTCGGTTAAGATACCAAGAGTTTTGTCGACACCGAAATGCCCAATCAAGCCTCCGGAGTGAGCTTCTCGAACTAAGAGCTCTCTCCACGATGACACTGGCACACAAACTCTCCCATTCTTGAAGAGGTAGCCATCGTGCCACTGATATTTCTCAACTCTTCGGCCACTCAAGATTGCGTCACGAACGCATTTCAGCTTGGGATCGTCTTCGACCATCGACTTGATGCTTTCAAATCCCATGAGCCTAGAGGCGAGAGTGGTTGCTAAGGCAAATTTCCATGATAGTGCATCGGCCACAACATTGTTTTTCCCCTTTTTATAATGAATCACATAGGGAAAAATCTCAATGAATTCAACCCACTTGGCATGTCTTCGGTTTAGTTTCTCCTGACCTCGGAGATGTTTCAAAGATTCATGATCACTTTTAATCACAAACTCTCGAGGCCACAAATAATGCTGCCAATGGGCGAGTACTCGAACGAGGGCATACAACTCCTTGTCATACGTAGAGTAGTTCAAGGCTGCACCCTTAAACTTTTCGCTAAAGTTAGCGATCCGCTTCGACTCTTGCATCAGCACTCCTCCGATCCCAACTCCGGATGCATCACACTCGACTTCGAATGCTTTGCTGAAGTCAGGGAGTTGCAATAACGGGGCAGAACAAAGCCTCCGTTTCAACTCTTGGAAAGCCCTCTCTTGGGACTCTCCCCACACAAATGGATGGTCTTTCTTAACCAGCTTGGTTAAAGGAGCTGCCACGGTGCTTAAGTCACGAACAAACCTTCGGTAAAAGCTAGCTAAGCCATGGAAGCTACGAACTTGTGATACTGAGGTTGGAGTTGGCCAATCTTTGATGGCTTCGACTTTTGAATCGTTGACTTTGACACCATTAGCACTGACAACGAATCCTAGAAAGACTACACGTTCGACACAAAAGGCACATTTCTTGAAGTTAGCATATAACTTCTCTTCTCTAAGCTTATCAAGCACTAGCCTTAGGTGTTCGACATGTTCATCCACAGATTTACTATAAACAAGTATGTCATCGAAGTAAACGACAACAAACTTATTTATGAACGGTTTGAGCACATGGTTCATCAGTCGCATGAATGTGCTCGGTGCGTTGGATAAGCCAAAAGGCATCACCAACCATTCATAGAGACCGAACTTGGTCTTGAATGTAGTTTTCCACTCATCTCTAGGTTTCATTCGGATCTGGTGGTAACCGGACCTGAGGTCTATCTTCGTAAAGCATGAAAAACCACTTAACTCATCTAGCATGTCATCTAATCGAGGGATAGGATGACGATACTTTACCGTTATTTTGTTGACTACTCGGCAATCAACGCACATTCGCCATGTTCGATCTTTCTTCGGGACAAGTATAACAGAAACGATGCAAGGACTTAAGCTCTCTCGAACAAGGCCCTTGTCCAGCAACTCATCAACCTGCCTTTGGAGCTCTTTGGTGTCTTCGGAATTACACAGGTATGCAGGTTTGTTAGGGATTGGAGACCCTGGTACGAAGTCAATTTGGTGCTCGATTCCTCTCAACGGAGGTAATCCACCTGGCATTTCTTCGGGAAACATGTCTCTGAAGTCCTGTAAAACATTTTGTACAACACTAGGCAAAGGGTTATCGTTAGAAAAATCATCATTAGAGTTTAGAAAGATACCCTTGTGCACGAGGCAAATCATCATCTGATCATTATCGTTGCCGAGTAGACACTCACCCAGTTGCATGATTGCACAGACACTTCTTACTTCGGGCGGTGAGTTTGTGTCTTCGGCCCCAATTTGTTTTCCCATCGCAAGCTTAGCTTTGGCCGCTTTTTTCAATTCTTTCATCCGTTTATAGTCCTTGGTGACTTGTTTTGGAGACAAGGATTTGAGTATAAAACTCTTCCCTTCGAGCTTTGCAGTGTAAGTGTTGGATCTCCTATTGTGAACAACCGACCGATCATACTGCCATGGTCGACCCAATAGCAAATGACAAGCTTGCATCGGCACCACATCGAACATCATCTCGTCTTGATATTCGCCAATTCTAAACTTGATCCACACTTGTTTGACAACCCTCAATTCTCCACACTCGTTCAACCATTGTAATTTTTAAGGGCGGGGATGCTTCAAAGTAGGTAGTCCCATTTGTGAAACCAAGGTTTGGCTCACCACATTTGCACAACTACCTGAGTCAATGATCATCGAACACACCTTCCCTCTCACTCGACATCGGGCATGGAAAAGATTTTCTCTTTGGTTGTCCTCTTCTTCGAGAGTCATGCAGCTCAAATTCCTTCGAACCACAAGAAACATTTCCGGATGATCAGCTTCGGCAGCTTCACGACCATCATCCTGTTCAGCTCGGTCAATCCCCTCGATAAATTCCTCTTTGGTGTCACTCCCTTGCTCACAAACATCTCCATTGTCGAGCACTAGCATAACCTTGCGAGTTGGACACTCTTTTGCCATGTGACCATAACCTTTACATTTATGACACTGAATATTTGAAGCACTAGGAGAGTTTAGTTGAACTTTACCTCCCACTTCTCTTGGCTGGTTAGCGGTCACACCTCTTTCGAAGGGTTTCTTCGTATCTCGAACAGTGCTAGCACTTGTTGGATTAGGATTCTTCCATTCTTTACCTCGGTTCAAAGGAGTTGAAGTAGTGACTCCTCGATATCGGTTTGCCTTATCGTCCTTCACCAATTTCTAAGCTTCGGTGGCAGCTTCGAACAGATCTTCCAACGTGTGGTACACGTGTAGCCTCAACTGAGATGACACATCCCGAGCCAAGCCATTTTTTAATCGAATAGTGGCTTGCTCTTCATCTTCTACTGGATCAAGATTCAATCGAATTCGCTCGAACTCATCATGATACTCTTGGACTGACTTGGACCCTTGCTTTAACTCATAGAGCTTTTGTAATTGAGTTTGCCGGTACTTGGCACTCAAATACTTAGCATCCATTGCTCTCTTTAACTGTGCCCAAGTCATGACTTCGGGATAGGCATTCCTTCGTCTATGCCTTTTGTCAGCATCCCACCATGTAGATGCATACGCTTCGAACAAAGCAATGGCATGGGCAGCTTTTCTCTCATCAGTCATCTCATTGGTTTCGAAGATTCGCTCCATTCTAAGATTCCACTCAAGATATTCATCCGGATCACTAGTTCCTTTAAAGGTTGGAATAGTGATCTTGACACTGCTCTAGTTTGAGTCTCGAGCACCGCGAACTTGTTCGGGATACTCATCATAACGATCATCAGCCTCACGCACCATATGTCATTCAATGTTTGCGCCTCGGCCTCGACCTCAGAAATTTCCACGACCTCGGTGAGCTTGCCTTCGTTGAGCGAACGGCTGCTCATATTCAGGTTTGGTATCAGGAAATTCTCCTTCGTCTACCTCTTCATCAACGACCTCAATTTGTCTTCAGGCCATTGGAAGTGGTGCTCTTTCACTTCGGGGAATGCCCAAGTGTTGATTCTCAGCTTGGGGATTGCCCAAGTTTTGTTATGTTGGGGATTGCCCAAAACTTCTTTTTGAATTGCCTCGCTTTTCAACTGATGTTGTCGAATAAGCTCGCATACAACTCAAGTTTCATCGGAGTGGAGTTGCTAGTTCCAGCGCCGGACCCAGGTAAGGCCACGGACACACTTCCTTGCTCGAGTTGAGCTACTCGAGCACTCACTCTTCTTACTTCGGCACCGATGCCTTGTATCGCAGCCATGAGATCGGCTAATGACACTTCGGGCTTCTCAATGCCTTTTCCTTTGCCTCCATTCCCAGCCATAGTATCTGCACAAATCAAAGACCAAACAAAATGTTAAGGTTAGAAATCACCTCTCACACTCCCTCACCTTTGATGGGTGGCACTCGGGTCCACTCAATTTATGGGTTCGGTTTTGGTCACTCAAGAACTTGTAGCCAATGGCTTCCTCGGTTGATCAACTTCTCTCAGTTCCTTCAAATTTGACAAGTTACAATGTCTCCTTCGGGATGAGTGAATTGATACGATTCGATGGAACGGACGCTATTTACTCTGCGCTTCGGAAGTCAAAGAATTTTCTACAAAATTTGGACTTCGGTCACCCACGCACGAGTTCCTATAAGCTCAAATGAGTTAGTACGACCTCGAGTAGGAAGAATTACTCTAGAGTTCCACTAACTAGATTTATCGAGCACTAGAAAAGTGAAAACCTAGGAGAATCTACCCTTCGATTCCTCTTCGGAATCTCTTTTGAACACACCAACTCTTGTCCGTACAAGAGTGGTCCCTCCTTGGTATGAATAGAGTTTTACCTTATCCAATTCCCTTTTCTAACCGACAAAATTTTCACCTGGTGTTTTGATCTTTACCCCTTTCTTCTTCAATGGAACAGTGAAGTTTTTGCTCCGGCGTACGGACGCTTTGATTCGTTCACTGACCACGATTGCTAATAGGATTTGGGTTGCTTCTTTCAACTCCGGTATCAACAATAACGGAAGAAATCAGTTCAAAGTTCTTTGAGCTAAGACTCAGCTCTTCGTGTTCGTACACTGTTACAAATCGTAACAATTTTTCGGTGTACGAACAACATTTCAAATCATAGAACTTCAAAATTTTAAGCACATACAACCCAAAAATACTCAAGAACCACCAGTGTTCATTGGAGACAACCAAACACACTGGGGTTCCAAATTAGTCACCACTAAGCTCATAACAGTCCAAAATTTTGTCGAGAAACCCTAGTCACAAACGTTGTACGTGGGGTCTCAAATCAATCCTTAGACAGTGGTGAACACAAATCAATGGTTGTTTGATTCAAACAACCAACAAATCAACCCAAAAAAAATTAAATTTTTCTTTTTCTACTTTTTTTTTTGTAAACAATACAGCAACAACAATCAACGACAAGGAAGAAATCTGAAACTGGAGACACAAGCACGAATATACGAACAGGATTTGAGGTTGTAAAAACAAGCTCAAACCTTGCTCTGATACAAAGATGGTGCAAGCAAACCCGAAGGATTAGCTAAACATGAAAACGTGAAAGAACAACAAGAAATAAAATATAGAAGCAAGACAAGACTTGCTTCGATTCGAAAGAACATTGAGAAACTTGTCTCAAGCTCGATCGAATGAAGGTCAAGAATCACCTATACTTAGCAACAATCCTCAAGAAAGACAACGCTTCTTGCAAATTGAATGACCAAGAAGAAAATGTTCAAACGACTCACACCAATTGACACAAGTTCTTTAAAATCCCATGTCGGGGTTCGGCTCCTATCGGAGACACTTTAATAGCAATTTCTATGTTCAATATTCATCAAATACTATCTACAAATGAAATGAAATCGAGTATTTATAGGCTATGCTAAGGTTAAAACAGTAAATGGTCACAGGCGACCAATAGGAGTAAGCCACGCAGGGCTGCCTAAGTGAGTGTTCGGTTACTCCTTCAACCGAACACTTGATTCAAACACTAGAGCTCGAGCTCCTTTACTTCGGTGCTCAGTTGTTCAGCTCAGCTCATTTTGACATCGATCACTCTTCCTTCGATCATTTGCCTTTTACTTCGGAGTCGATGTTGAGTGTTCGGGTGGGGTTCGGTCATTCCCTCCTTCAAGCTCAAGCTTGTAGATGACGCCTTCGGTTCTTGAGCTCGGATACTCAGCTTCGGAGTAGTTACTTTTTTTTTACCAAGCCAAGTAAACGTGGACATCGTGTAGCAGCTTGGCTTGGCTTGGCTTCGTGTCATTGGCCTAGGTGGATCGAACACATGATCAGCACGTGTTCGGGCTGCATCAATGGCTTTAATTAATCAAAGACTGTGATCTTGCTATTCACTATCATCCGGGAAAAGCCAATATGGTGGCTGAGGCATTCAGTAGGAAGTCTTAATGTTGAGATGAGACCTTTAGCTCGAGAGTCACAGAATCTATATGATTCGAGTGTGAGATTTGGCAGTTCAGACTCGAGGCTGGTATTTGCCTGTATAGTGGCTCAGTCTTCCTTAGTTAGCCAAATTAAGGATTGACAGTTCAAGGATCCTTATTTGCTTGAGTTGCGTGGGCGTATTCAAAATGGAGGAGCACCTCTCTTTAAGTTGGATAGTGATGGTGTTCTTTGGGTTGGTGGTCATTTTTGTGTTCCCAATGTTGGTTATTTGAGGCAGTTGTTGCTTAATGAGGCTCACAGTTCGCGATATTCCTTTCATCCCAGTATTACCAAGATGTACCAAGACTTTAGAAGTTGTATTGGTGGAAAGGGATGAAGAAAGATGTCTTTAATCATATATCTCGGTGCTTGAACTGCCAGCAAGTCAAGTACAAGCATAAGAGACCTGCAAATTTAGCTCAGGCATTACCCATTCCCGAGTAAAAGTGAGAGATGATTACCATAGATTTTGTGGTTGTCTTGTGAAGACATTGAGGCATCATGATTCAGTTTGGGTCATTGTTGATAGACTCACCAAGTCTACCCACTTTATTCCGGTGAAGACAATAGATATCGCAAAGAAGTTAGCCTAACTCTTTATCGAGCAGATTGTTCAATTACACGGTACTTCTTTTTCAATTATCTCTAAATCGAGGCTCTCAGTCCACTTCTCAGCTTTGGTTGACTTTCTAGCGAGAGTTAGGTACTCAGGTCCAGCTTAGTACCGCATTTCAAGACTGATGGACAGTCTGAGCGGACTATTCAGATCTCAGAGGATATATTAAGAGCATGTGCCTTGGATTTTTGTGGTCATTGGGATGATCATTCGGCTCTTGCAAAGTTTTCTTACAATAATAGTTATCAGTCTTCCATTCAGATGGCACCGTTTAAGGCATTATATGGCCGCCGATGTCGATCTCTAGTTGGTTGGTTTGAGTCTCGAGATATTGAGGTGTTGGGTCCGGATATGGTCCGTCAGACTTTGGATACGGTTTGTGTCATTCAGGATCGTCTTCGAACCGCCCAAAGTAGATAGATATCATACTCAAACAAGAGAATTCAAGAGCTGGAGTTTGAAGAAGGTGACACTGATTTTCTTGAAGGTATCACCAATGTAGGGTATGATGTGATATAGGAAGAAGGTAAAATTGAGCCCTAGGTTCTGGTCCTTCTAAGATTGTGAAGCGCATTGGTGAGGTTTCTTATCGACTTGCACTACTAGAATCTATATCTTTTCATCCTTTTTTTTCATGTTTCTATGCTTTGAGAGTGTGTTCGAGATCCCACTCATGTCATAGAGGTAGACCCAGTCCAACTGGATGTTTTTACTTGAGGATTGAGTTAAAGACATACTTTTTTGCTCTCTCATTTCCTTCAATTATTCTTTGCTAGACTTGTTTTTTATTGTTATTAGAAGCATGCCTATCCATCTACTAGTCCTTTCGACTTACGTTATTTATATTTATGTTTGTCTATTTCATATACTTCGATCAGGCAAGTTCAGATCTGTGTTCTAGCGAGTTACGTGGCTGAGTTGGAGATTTTCCAAGAGTCCAGGAGTGAGCCAACCATCCTTGCTTCATGGTGGCACACCTTTCAGTTTTCATGACTTATGGCCTTCCTATTTGGGAACTTAGCAATATATATATTCAGTGTTCTCTTATTTAGATATTCATAGCTTATATTAAGGATCTAGACTATTATGTTCAAGGGATATTTTCGTATATTGACTCTATCCATGGATAACATTTGAGACATTAGTCTATTAATCTTTTTTAAATTATTATTATTTTTTTATGATTCAAGTGGGTTCGCCCGACGGGGTAGATTCGAGTTCCCTTAAGATCAGTCCGGAATTAAGGACCGTGTCAAATAGGCAATGTATGTACTAAACGTGCAGATCTCTGACGGTCGTACTTGACCATGTAACGGTTTAAGCAAACAATATACATGCTCAGCTACATCATTCTTCATCCGTTTCCATCAAGAAAACTCTCAAATGTCAGATAAATCTTACCATTGCTAATATTTATCGAATATCTTGAGTTATAGGTCTTGTCAAGTATCAAGCGCCTAAAAATATCTTGAACACAGAAGAAGATATTCAGAGGAAGTACCCGATCGCCTCCAATCTCAAAAGCAGTTACCTTTCCAATTTCATACGCTCCATGAACCCAAGTAAATTAGGGTCCTTGTATTGCCTCTCCTAAATCTGAGTGACTGAGGGTTACTGTGCCACAACATAAGTGAGCATCTTGCCAAGTACTGAATCATTAATTCTAACCTTATACTTGAGTAAAGTCTGAATATTTATAGCCAATAATCTCCTCTCCACTGGCAATCTAACCAAACTACCTGTGCACTTCCAGCTCAAGTGTCCACCACCACGTTCACCTTCCATAGGTGATATATAATAGTGTTGTCATAATATTTCAATAACCCATGCCATATGTCTCAAGTTTAAATCTCTTTGGTTGAGGATATATTATAAACACCTATGATCAGTATAGATCTCACATGTTTGAACCACACAAATACTGATGTCAATCTTCAAAATAAAAACCACATCCACTAATATTAAGTCATGCATATGGTAGTTATTGTCATGGTTTTTCTACTACCTCAAGGCATAAGCTATCACTTTGTCATTTTGCATAAGAACAATCGAAGACCATCCATTGAAATATCAATACACATGAGATATTGTTAAAGTGATCTTAAGATCCTAAAAGCTCACCTCACAATCATATGACCGTTAAAACGAACTAAAATTTTTGGAGGCAATATAGTCAATGAGCTATAATAGATGAGAATTCCTCTGCGAACCGCCTTCAATAACCAGTCAAGCCTTAAAAGTAGTGCATCTTTATAGGAGTAGCACGCATAGGGCAGTTTTAAATGACCTCAATTTTGTTCGGGTCTACCAGAATCCTATCTCTAGTCATTACATAGCTTAATAATGACAAAATATCAAGGCAAAACTCACACTTAAAGAGACTTTTACATAAAATCGTTCACTTAATGTCTGAAGAAAACTATCAAGCCT
The DNA here is from genome assembly GCA_029990575.1 of Petunia axillaris subsp. axillaris. Lineage (NCBI taxonomy): Eukaryota > Viridiplantae > Streptophyta > Magnoliopsida > Solanales > Solanaceae > Petunia > Petunia axillaris. Next base: position 46,568,442 of record JARKNS010000002.1, on the reverse strand, counting down.
ACTCGTAGTCTGCCTAATTATGTGAATATGTTCGAATATCATCAACAAACACAATTATAAAAGTATCCAAATAAAACGTTAACACACAGTTCATCAACTTAATAAAAAACAGTTATAGCATTACTAAGCCTGAATGACATTGCTAAGAACTCACAATGGTCAATGTGATACGAAAAGTTATCTTGCAGATATCCCCCATCTTAATCCATAATTAATAATACTCCTACCTTAGATCAATCTTATAAAAGTTAGTCGCACTGTGTAGTTGATCAAACAATTCATCAATGCAAGGTAACGGTTCTTGATAGTCACCTTGTCCACTATCTGTAGTCAATGCACATACGCGTGGAACCATCTTTCTTATTTACAAATAATACTGACGCACCCAAAGTGAAACATTAGGCTCAATTATGCCTTTATTAAATCATAAATCTACTCCTTCAACTCATTTTTCTCTGGGTGGAGTCATATTATATGGAAAAAAGAAATATGATGAGCCTCCAATAAGGTACCTATGCAAAACATTATCACCCGCAATGGGGTAAACCCAACAAATCATCTATGACCACATATTGATATTCTCTCACAACAAGAACATTATTAAGTGAAACATCTTCCGCTCGAACATCACGAACTGTAGCAATGTACCCAAACAACCTTTGTTTATCGTGTGGTTCCTGCACTCAAATAAATTAGAAGATACAAAAACCTGCAGCAAATAATCTGTTAGTAATAGGACAATCCCGAACCTACAAGTTACTTGTGTCTCCTTAAGAAATCTAACCGTCTCACGATGCCCAAGGTTCACGGGTTAATTTCTCTCAGGATGGAACGGGATATCAGTTCTACCGTAGCGGCACTTCAAACGGTTAGAACACGGCGAACACAAAGGAACGGAGCAAATCACACGACTCACTTAATATGCAGAAGGGAGGGGATGCAGTGAGATATGCTTTCTGTCGGTGTTTTTTTTTCTCTGCCCGAGTGTTTCTATCTTCTGCCCGAGGTTACGTATCCTCTGTCCGAGGTTACGTCTCTATCTGTCCGAGTTTGAGTCTCTGTGGAGTCTCTATCTCAGAACTTCAGTCTATGTATGTGTTCTATGTTGTCTGTCGTCTGTCTGTCGTGATCAAGGACTGACAAATGATCAGTTTATATAGACATCCAAGGGCGGTGAAGAGACACACCTGGTGATTAATGAGAAAACGTGGGAGACTTAATTGTCCACTAATGACTGACTTTAATGTGGAGCAATTAATCTACCAATAATGACTGACTTTAATGTGGAGGAATTAATCTACCACTAATGACCGACATTAATGAGAAGACGTGGAGGGAAAACGTGGAGGAACTAATCTGCTGATGTTGCTTCAGCTGCCCGGGTACTGAACTCACTTCAGCTGCCCGTTGCTAACTCACTTCAGCTGCCCGTTACACAAACGGATAAAATATTAATTAATTAATATTTTAGTTTTGTTGGTCCAAAAAATTTAAGTCAGTCAATCAATCATATCAATTGACCAAATCCGAATCCGAATCCGAATCCGAGACGAGCGAGCGACGACGACAGCGCGAGGCTTTCCTTCTTCTCAACCCTTTAAGAGCTAAGAGAAGTAAATCTCTATTTAAACCCAACAAAATCCTTTTCCTCTACCAATGTGGGAGAAAGTGCATTTCCCTACAAAAGGGAACATTTTCACCTTTTCACCCATTTCCCATTCACATTCTTCCATTAAACCCAACAATCCCCCACATGAATGGGGAATGGCTGAATGGACATATGCATGACAGACTTGTGTGACTTGCAAGAAAGAATTAGTTGCATCTGGATAAGTAGGTTTCCCTTTGAACTTTCCGTAGTGAACATACATCGGATATACTCGGTCAATCGGTAGATTTGATATCTTTGAACCGTTGAGCTTTGGTGTATACCTAGACAACGTAAGTCACACAACTAACCCCTTAACCGTCTTTGGTTCTCACAGTTGTGTTCGTTTCAGCCATGAAAACCGCCTGGTTTCATAAGTGCTTAAAGAATTGGCCAACAGAATTCTCCTTGAAGCGGCTTACACTTCACACTTACACAGGTGATTTCTAAACGTGTAATCCTATAGATATACACTGTTTGATAACCACAATATCAAACTTAGATAATCATTAAAGAATGCCTTTAGCATTTTATCCTTGGTACTTGAACATTGTCTTATCACGAGAATAGACCAAACATTTAATTGACAATGTTGGACCGTCATACACAACTTTGTATTCTCCTTGAACCTAGTTCTTGGGATCTCCAGTCTCCTAGGTAGAGTTTCCGCCGTGATGACTTGTCCTTGGCCATAGTCCCATTCCCTTCGATGAACATTCAACTGCCTCTCTAGTTAGGCCTTTTATAAGCGGATCCGCCACATTATCCCTTGACTTCACGTAGTCAATAGTGATAATTCCTCTAGAGAGTAGGTCCCTAACGGTTTTATGCCTTCGTCGTATGTGACGATTCTTACCGTTATACATGACATTCCTCGCTCTTCCTATAGCCGATTGACTATCACAATGTTAACAAATTGGTGTCAATGGTTTAGGCCAGAACGGAATGTCTTCCAAAAAGTTCCGAAGCCATTCAGCTTCTTCACCGGCTTTATCTAAGGCTATGAATTTAGCTTCCATAGTAGAGCGGGCAATACACGTTTGCTTGGACGATTTCCAAGACACCGCTCCTCCACCAAGTGCGAAAACGTATCCACTTGTGGACTTAGAATCAGTTGTGCCGGTGATCCAATTGGCATCACAATATCCTTCAATGACTGCAGGATACTTATTATAATGCAATGCAAAGTCTTGAGTGTATTTTAAATACCCCAAAACACGTTTCATTGCCATCCAATGGGTCTGATTGGGATTACTCGTGTATCGACTTAGTTTACTTATAGCAAGAGCTATATTTGGTCGAGTACAATTCATGACGTACATCAAACTTCCCAAAACACGTGCATAATCCTGTTGCGACGTGCTTTGACCTTTGTTCTTTTTAAGAGCAAGGTTTGCATCAATAGGAGTCTTTGAAATTTTAAAATCTAAATATTTAAATTTTTCAAGCACACTATTGATGTAGTGAGTTTGAGACAACGCCAGACCTTGAGGAGTTCTATGGATCTTAACACCCAGAATTAAGTCCGCAACTCCTAAGTCTTTCATATCAAATTTGCTAGTCAGCATGCGCTTTGTAGCATTGATGTTGACAATGTCATTGCTCATTATCAACATGTCGTCCACATATAAGCAAACAATGACTAAAAAATTAGGAGTGTTCTTAATGTAGACACATTTTTCACACTCGTTAATTTTAAAGCCATTTGACAACATTGTATGATCAAATTTTGCATGCCATTGCTTAGGTGCTTGTTTTAGTCCATAAAGCGACTTAACAAGTTTACACACCATCTTTTCTTTACCTGGAACCACGAACCCTTCAAGTTGTTCCATGTAAATCTCTTCCTCCAAATCCCCATTTAAGAACGATGTCTTAACGTCCATCTGATGGATTTCCAGACCATACACAGCGGCTAACGCTATTAACATCCGTATTGATGTTATTCTGGTTACCGGCGAGTATGTGTCAAAGTATTCAAGACCTTCTTGTTATCTATATCCTTTAACAACAAGCCTTGCCTTGTACTTGTCAATAGTGCCATCAGCTTTGATTTTCCTTTTGAAAATCCACTTAGAACCTAATGGTTTGTTTCCAGGAGGAAGATCAACCAACTCCCAAGTATTGTTGCTCAAAATAGATTCTATTTCACTATTGACTGCCTCTTTCCAAAATGGAGAGTCTGAAGAAGACATTGCTTCTTTAAACGTCCGAGGCTCACTTTCTAACAGAAAAGTGACAAAGTCATCTCCAAATGACGTAGAAGTTCTTTGACGCTTGCTTCGTCTTGGTTCTTCCTCATTTGGTGACTTTCCTTTGGTTCCTTCCCGAGGTCGTTTGGATCTTTCACCAATTGACTCACATTCCTTCTTATACGGATATATTGTTTCAAAGAATTCAGCATTATCTGATTCCATCACCGTATTAACGTGAATATCGGGATTTTCTGATTTATGAACCAGAAACCGATATGCTTTACTGTTTCTAGCATACCCAATGAAAACACAATCAATTGTTTTCGGTCCAATCTTCACCCTTTTTGGTTTTGGGACTTGCACTTTAGCCAAACACCCCCACACTTTGAAGTAATTCAAGTTGGGCTTCCTTCCTTTCCACTTTTCATATGGAATGGACAGTGTTCTGTCATGGGGAACTCGATTGAGTATTTGATTAGCCGTGAATAAGGCTCCCCCCCCCCCAAGTTCTGGGGTAGACCCGAACTTATCAACAAGGAATTAATCATCTCCTTTAAGGTTCGATTTTTCCTTTCCGCAATCCCATTAGATTGAGGCGTGTAGGGGGCAGTTGTTTGATGAATAATGCCATATTCCAAACACACTTGTTCAAAAGGAGATTCATATTCTCCACCCCTATCACTTCTTATCATTTTGATCTTTTTGGTAAGTTGTGTTTCAACTTCATTCTTGTATTGCTTGAATGCGTCAATTGCCTCATCTTTACTACTAAGTAAATAAACATAGCAGTAACGAGTGCTATCGTCAATAAAAGTTATGAAATACTTCTTTCCACCGCGAGATGGTATTGACTTCATGTCACAAATGTCCGTATGAATTAAGTCTAATGGTTCAGAATCCCTTTCAATTGACTTGTAAGGGTGTTTCGTATATTTAGACTCAACACATATTTGACATTTTGACTTCTCGCAATCAAATTTAGGCAATACTTCCAAATTGATCATTTTTCGCAAGGTTTTATAATTGACATGTCCCAAACGAGAATGCCACAAATTATTTGACTCAAGTAAATAACAAGAAGCTGCAGTTTTATTCATAGTGTCAATGACCATTACATTGAGTTTGAAAAGGCCCTCAGTTAGGTAACCTTTTCCTACATACAGTTCATTCTTAGTTATTACAACTTTGTCCGAGACAAACACACACTTAATCCCGTTCTTAACGAGAAGTGCTGTTGACACCAAGTTCTTCCTTATTTCAGGAACGTGAAGAACATTGGTCAGAGTCACAACCTTGCCAGACGTCATTTTGAGGTATATCTTTCCATATCCCTCAATTTTCGCCATTGCAGAATTGCCCATAGAGAGCGCCTCATCAGGTCCAGCGGGAGAATATGAAGCAAAGGCTTCCTTCACAGCACAAACATGGCGGGTGGCTCCTGAATTAATCCACCATTCTTTAGGATTTCCAACTAAGTTGCATTCAGAAATCATAGCGCACAGATCAATGTCTTGCACTCCTTGAGACAATTTATTGTCTTCAACCATGTTTGCTTGACCTTTTCCATTTTTCCTGTCCTTCTTTGCAGTACGACAGTCTACGGACTTATGTCCACTCTTGCCACAATTGTAGCAATTTCCCTTGAACTTTTTCTTGCTAGGGTTGGTCTTCCCTCCAGAAGGCTTCTTCCTCTTATTTGGATTATGCTCAACAATATTTGCTCCCGCTATTGTAGCATTTCCACGAGCCTTCTTTTCAGCTGATTTATTGTCCTCTTCAATTCTTAAGCGAACAATCAAATCTTCAAGGGTCATCTCCTTGCGCTTATGTTTCAAGTAATTTTTAAAGTCCTTCCACAAAGGAGGTAACTTTTCAATCATGGCTGCAACTTGAAACGCCTCGTTGATCACCAAACCTTCAGCAAGGAGATCATGTATAACGACTTGAAGTTCTTGGACTTGGGACACAACAGATTTGTTGTCCACCATTTTATAATCCAGAAATTTGGCAGCCATAAATTTCTTCAGTCCAGCATCTTCAGTCTTATACTTCTTTTCCAACGCATTCCACAGTTTCTTTGACGTTTCAACGTTACTACAAACGTTGTACAAGTCATCTTCCAAGCCACTTAGAATATAATTCTTGCATAGGAAGTCAGAATGAGTCCAAGCCTCAATCACGAGGAAGCGTTCGTTTTCAGGTGTTTCATCAGTCAGGACTGGAGCATCCTCCTTAATAAACCTTTGCAGGCTTAAGGTGGTCAGATAAAAGAACATCTTTTGCTGCCATCTCTTAAAGTCCACACCAGAAAACTTCCCCGGTTTCTCTGCAGGTGGCATAACCGTTGCAGCAGCACGGCTAGGCCCAGCAGTACCAGAAACTATGGTAGCATTAGTACTCCCAACAGGGACAGTTGTATCCACTCCGTTTGTCATCTCTGCAAAATGACACGAGCAGAAACAAAATCAATCAACTGTTTAAACAATTGGAGTAGAAAAAACCACGAAGGCTTTTAGTCTCCGCAAACAGATTATTTAACCGTAATTAGGAGTAGAAAAACCACAAAGGTTTTAGTCTCCACGAGCAGAGTAATATGCAGTACAGGAGTAGAAAACCACAAAGGTCTTTAGTCTCCCCGAGCAGATTAATATGCAGTATAGGAGCAGAAAAACCACAAAGGTTTTAGCCTCCTCAACCAGTCTCTTTAAACAATATTTATTTAAGCACATAAAATAAATATCTTAGATTTCTTAAGCTTGTGGTTCCTGCACTCAAATAAATTAGAAGATACAAAAACCTGCAGCAAATAATCTGTTAGTAATAGGACAATCCCGAGCCTACAAGTTACTTATGTCTCCTTAAGAAATCTAACCCCCTCACGATGCCCAAGGTTCACAGGTTAATTTCTCCCAGGATGGAACGGGATATCAGTTCTACCGTAGCGGCACTTCAAACGGTTAGAACACGGCGAACACAAAGGAACGGAGCAAATCACACGAATCACTTAATATGCAGAAGGAGGGGATGCAGTGAGATATGCTTTCTGTCGGTGTTTTTTTTTTCTCTGCCCGAGTGTTTCTATCTTCTGCCCGAGGTTACGTATCCTCTGTCCGAGGTTACGTCTCTATCTGTCCGAGTTTGAGTCTCTGTGGAGTCTCTATCTCAGAACTTCAGTCTATGTCTGTGTTCTATGTTGTCTGTCGTCTGTCTGTCGTGATCAAGGCCTGACAAATGATCAGTTTATATAGACATCCAAGGGCGGTGAAGAGACACACCTGGTGATTAATGAGAAAATGTGGGAGACTTAATTGTCCACTAATGACTGACTTTAATGTGGAGCAATTAATCTACCAATAATGACTGACTTTAATGTGGAGGAATTAATCTACCACTAATGACCGACATTAATGAGAAGACGTGGAGGGAAAACGTGGAGGAACTAATCTGCTGATGTTGCTTCAGCTGCCCGGGTACTGAACTCACTTCAGTTGCCCGTTGCCGACTCACTTCAGCTGCCCGTTACACAAACGGAGCTGCCTGTTACACAAACGGATAAAATATTAATTAATTAATATTTTAGTTTTGTTGGTTCAAAAAATTTAAGTCAGTCAATCAATCATATCAATTGACCAAATCCGAATCCGAATCCGAGACGAGCGAGCGACGACGACGGCGCGAGGCTTCCCTTCTTCTCAACCCTTTAAGAGCTAAGAGAAGTAAATCTCTATTTAAACCCAACAAAATCCTTTTCCTCTACCAATGTGGGAGAAAGTGCATTTCCCTACAAAAGGGAACCTTTTCACCTTTTCACCCATTTTCCATTCACATTCTTCCATTAAACCCAACATATCGTCCGTTGAGATATCATAAAGGATATAATAGTATCCCTAGACACAGCTTTTTCACACTCCTCTAAAGAACAATAGCTCTCCACGAGCACTAGTGTTGTATGATAAGACACCAACCAACCCATGCCAATAATAATATGAAAGTTCATATAGTATCTAAAATAGTAAGATCAACTAATAAATACCCTGAATGGTAATCAACCAACCACGATGGACTCTATTAACCATAATAAATTCCCCTATTAGGGTCAAAACCACAAAACGAATCATCTAATTAAGCAAGATTTCTAGCCAAGCATTGTATGAGCCTAAAGCGGTTTAGGATTACAAAATCGAATTTGGGTTGGAATACAAGCAAAATTTCATATCAAAGTCAGTAAAATACCAAGAATAAGCGTAAATAACTTGATTTCAATATATTGCAATGAATACAAAATTTGGCAGAGTTTTCGTATGTATTTCTGAATACGTACAATACAAAATGAAGAACTATTTATAGGCCTAGGGGCCTTGCCCACGTTCTCCACCATCAGTCATGCTTAGACCCACGTTCTTGGCATTAACGGGGGGAGTTTAGTAGGCTGAAGTGGTGGGTTGCAAAGCCGCTCGAACCGAGGCGATTCACCGAAGTACAAGTATGTGACCCCCTGTGGTGAGGCCTTGTTGTTTGACCGAGGTGGACGTCACCGAAGCTCAGCTTACGGCTCGCCTTCGGCGACGACCTCGGTGTCTGACTTGGGTAATTAACTCCATTGCTTCGGTCACTGATTTGTCGTCACGTGCTCGTTGGTTGTCAAATTGTCTTGCCGAGGCGACTCATAAGCGAGCCGATTTTTACCCAATACAGATAGTCCCCCCACTCCTTGGTTAATTGCCGAAGTAACCGAGCAGTGGAGTGAGATTTCGCAGGAAAGTGGCGTGGCTTAATCTTATCCAAGCGTTTCAAATATTGTCAACGGTACGCGTCCTTTCAGATTTCTATTCAATGACACGCGTCCCTTACCCGTTGGCTGATCGAATGGTCACGCCGTTTTCTTTGCTTTCCCCAACATTACAATGATGAAGACTATGCCACTTGTCTTCTCCACACCTATAAATATTTCCTCACCAAGCCATTCTCAATACTTTCAATATCTGCAAGCAACAGTGATAAAAAGCAAGAACTTCCATTGCCCACTCTGATCAATTCTTCTCTGTTAAAAATCTCAAGCTTTTGACTCCATAATCATGTCTGCATCACACTCTAGACAGGATTCAAGTGACTCTGGCGAGAGGGCGAAGATTTCTCGCTACGCCGCCTTGATGTCTAGTGGTGATTTCATCACCACCGTGCCGGCGTTGCAGGTGGTAGAGGCGGAAGGTGGCGGTGAGGTGACTTCAAGCGCTGGTGGCCCCCAGCAGCGTAAAGAGAGGGCCAGACGTGATTTAGCTGCAGAAGGTGATGACGTTGATGTAGAGGAAGAGGGCGACGTCATGCTTAATGACGCCATAATACTAGTTGGTACTGATGACGTCTCCCATAGGGATGACAACAGCGAGGGTGACGATGCCGAGGGCGAGGACGACGCCGAGGCCAAAGTCAGAATTGGGGGTGATCTGCTCGCCACCGAGGGGGAGAACGAAGCCGAGGTGGGACCTTCGGGTCATGAGAAAAAATTACCAAAGATTCCCCTCGAGCAAGAGCTTGAGCCTCACCAAATCATCCCTTCTCACTTTGACAATGGGAAGGACCTAAAATTACAAAAACGGTCTGCAGATCAAGAGCAAAAGAATAAGAATATACCAGTGAATACGACTCCGACCCGAATCACTCAAGCTCACATTCACCATTGGATTCACCCTACCCATCCATTGGGTTATTGATGATTTTTGCCGGGCATATGATCTATGCTTGGCTCAGTTAGGCCCCAGCGTCTGGAGGGTCGTTCAATGCCTGGATTGGCTGAGTAAAGAAACCGGGGTAAGTTTCACCCTGCAGCATCTCATTTCTCTTTATTATCCCTACTTCCATAAAGCCGGGGTTGTGTCTTTAAACAACCGAGGCAAGTACGCGCTCCTCCATAAGAGTGAAGATCACGGGGACCGAGGCTGGAGTGATCGTTACGTTCTTTTGGAGACCATCGTTTTATCCACCGAACCTAACTTCCGAGCGAGGTGGAATAATACACGTAAGCATTCCTTCATCCTTGGCGTCATTTTTTGCTTCCTTTTTTGTTTGCTGATTTCAAAGAATTTGTTTTCCTGTTTCCCAGCCAACAAAGTTGCTATCGTTCCCCCTGAAGATTTGACCGAATGGGTCAAGGTCGTAACCAGAGCCCGCAAGCGTCCCATTCGGTCATGGATAGAGATGGCTGCTGACTTCGGTTGGCAATGCAAAAGGCATGGTAAGTCATCGATAATCTACTACATAAATGGTTATCCCAACTCCTCGGTACCAGGTTTTTCAAATCGTGCCCTCAACAAAAAGAAGAAGAAGAAAAAGAAGAAAAACAAAGAGGATACCGAGTCAGATGACGATCTAGCTTCGGTGACAGGTCTGGCAGGTGACCTGAAGGAGTTGAAGGCTTCAAAGTCTTCAAAAATTTCAAAGGGGGCCTCCGGTTAGGGGTCCTCCAAAGGTAACCACCATCCTCGGTCATCTTGCTGGTCTTTATTTTTCTTCGCTTCCTTACTTTAAATTCTTCTATGTTGCCCTTTGTAGGTGTGAAGAGGAAGAGGGCGGTTTTTAAGAAACCCTCTCGTTCGGTGGTTCCTCGCACCGAGGTGGCGACTTTCCCTCGGCCCGATGTGATGGCGGAACGGCGCCGAGTGCTGATCGATGAGCCTGATGATGTAGCCACCGAGGGCTTAGTTCTTAGGGAGGTCGAGTTTGTTGACCTCGAAGATCAAGAACACAACTCCGAGGCGGCAGTTGCCAAAGCTAAGGCCAAAGCCAAAGTCGGAGAGGTTGGCACTGCTGTCGCCGAAGAGGGGGCTGCGACCGGTGCGGTTAGGGTGTGGTCCGAGCCCGCGAGGGTGTCTTCCTTGGTTGGGTCTTTTCGAAAGCTGGAAGTGCCATCTTCTTCAAACCTTTTGGCGAGCGATCGAGGCGACATCCTGAGCCTTATACCTCTGCTTGGCCCCGTGGAGGACAAAGTTGTACAGACTTTCTCTCGGGGTCAACTACACCACACCATCACCGCCAATGCTCTCAGAGTAAGTTATGCCCCTTTCTTAATTTTATACCTTTGTCTTCGGTCAGTTGCTGATAATGATTTCTTGACTGATTTCCTTTTAGAACTTCGTTCTGTCATTGAGGGCCCTCGAGTTGAGACCATAAGAGATGAGGAGGTCCGGCGTGTTGCCCGCTCGTGGGATAGGGCAAAGGGATAGCTTCAACGTGCAAATAGCGGAATTGAAAGCTAAATTGTCCAAGTCCCAGTCCGATCTTCATGATAGTGAGTCGGCTGCCGAGGCGAAGATTAAAGCCCTTGATGACGGCTTCCAAGTTGAGCGTTCGAGGTTGGAGGCTGAAGCTGCAAGACTAAATGCCGAGCTAGTTCAAGTAAGGGGCAAGGCCGAGGAGATGGCCAAGAAGCACCATGATCAGCTGAGAAAGCATGTGCTCCATATTCAGAAGTTGGAAGGTGAGACCTCCAAACTTTCAGCTCGTGAGGCCGAGGTTGAAGCTCTTCTGGACGAAATCGCTGATCGCAAAGATAGAGCTAAGATCAAGGCTAAAAGGGCAGAGCTGGATAAGCAATGGGCCGTTATCAAGTCTCAGTTGAAGATGCTCAAGGAGTGCCGCGCTAGCAAGCTCAACTTCGAAGAAGAAATTGTCAAAGCCGAAGAGAAGGCAGCAAAGGCTCAAGCTATCATTGATGACCTCCCATCAAGTGAAGCCTCGAGCGATGATGAAGACGAGGAAGATGAAGAAGATCCCGAGGGGGACTCCGAGGAGGGAGGTGACACTCCCGAGGCTTAGACTTATGTTAGTATTTTTTGCTTTTGTGTAAGCCTTCGGGCTTTTTGTGTTTATGTTTTGGACCTTCGAGTCTTTTTAATGTAGATACTTTCAGCCTTCGGGCTTATTAATGGAATGACTTAGTATCTTTTATCTTAAGTGTTAGTTTTTGCATGTACCGAACACTTTAAAATAGATAGCTCTCTTGCAAGACTTAATTGAATTAAACCGATGCCAACTTAGAACGACGTCTCGTCCTCAAATCGATACATATAGTGCAGCTTTGGGGTGAGAAGTTATAGAAACAAATAGATGTGGAATCAAGTTTATTTCATTGATAATATTTAACGAGCCAAAATAGTCTTTACATAAAGCCAAGTCGAAGCAGACCTTGGGAAAAAAAGTAAATTAAAAATATGCCACTACCAGGCATAATTACAATGTACTAAATCTATTTCTCGGGAGTCAGTCTCCGGTTGTCAAATAGATGGACTTCGGTCGGGAGGCGCATTTTCGACCTTGGTTGCAACTCGCCCTCTTACTCTCCTCCCCCCTCCCCCCCCCCCCCCACTGTTCGGGTGTGACTCTTGATGAAGACCCGAGCACTAGAAATTGTTTAATCTGTTTCCTGAAAAGGTAAAGCAAAATGAAACGAGGAGCAAGTTAGTACATTTCGACCGAAGCCCTTGGAGCGTTGTTCGGCTCGAGGCTGTGGGTAAATTTTTAAATGTGCAAGGGATATTTACCTTGATTTCAGAAGTAGTGCCGCTTTAAATTAGAGATGTTCCAATTTAAAGGTTCGGGTGTGCCCTGCAGATCTTCAATTTGATAAGATCCTTTCCCAACAATTGCTTTGACTCTGTAAGGTTTTTCCCAATTCGCAACAAGCTTTCCCCCGTTTTCTTTCTTCGTTGATTGGTTTATAGCCTTTAGCAGATAATCGCCAACTTTAAAATCTCTAAGTTTGGCCTTCCTATTGAGATATGCTTCAATCTGCCTTTTTTTAGCGACTAGCTGGACCAAAGCCAACTCTCTTTTCTCTTCGAGCAAGTCCAATTCTATGCGCATTGATTATTGATTCGCATCTTCGGTGATGTGAGCGTACCGAAGACTTGGTTACCGCACCTCCACGGGGATAAGGGAGTCCATACCATAAGCAAGTGAAAAAAGAGTCTAACTTGTACTGTTCTTTTCTGTTGTCCGCATGGCCCACAACACGCCTGGCAACTCCTCGGGCCAAGGGCCTTTTTTCTCATCGAGCCTTTTCTTGAAATTCTCGATTATAATCTTATTTCAAGACTCATCTTGGCCATTAACACTTGGATGATAGGGGTTCGAAGCAATTCTTTTTATTCCTAATTATTTGAAGAAATCAGTGATGGCTGCTCCCATAAACTGTTTACCATTGTCGCAAGCAATTTCCCTCGGGGCACCGAACCTATAGATGATGTTTTTCCTAATGAAGTCGATTACTTGTTTCTATTTGACTTCGGTGAGAGCTCCTGCCTCCACCCATTTATTAAAGTAATCAGTTAGAACGAGGATGAACCGAACACCACCTTTTCCCTTCGGTAAGGGTCCAACAATATCCATCCCCCACTTCATGAAAGGCCATGGTGATACGACTGAGTGCAGAGGTTCGGCCTGTTGATGGATCATTCGTGCGTGGCGTTGGCACTTATCATATTTTTGCACGAAAGCCTTTGCATCTGCGCTGATGATGGGCCAATAATACCCAGCCCTAAGTAATTTACGCACCAAGGACTTTCCCCCAGAGTGATTGCCACACTCGCCTTCAGGCACCTCGGCCATCACGTGTCTAGCCTCGTCGGGCCCTAAACATTTGGCCATCGGGCCGCAATATAACCTCTTGTACAAATTACCCTCGATCATATGGTATGAAGCCTCTTGGGTCCTCAACTTTTTGGCCTCCTTTTTATCTTGGGGAACAGTCCCCGAGTCAAAGTAAGAGATAAACTTACTCCGCCAATCCCATTTGTGATCCACCGAGTTGACCTGCAGCTTCATCTCTCTCATTTGTGCAGACAGCAACCGAACCACTGAATCAGTCCCCAAGTGAGTCTCATCAATAGCCAAACCCAAATTTTCTAGGGCATCAGCTTCGGTATTTTCCTCCCTGGGTACTTGTTTAATTTGCCATTCTTGGAAGTGGGCTAAAATCCTTTGTGCTCGGTCTAAGAATAGCTGTATTCTGGACTCTCGAGCCGTATATTCACCAAGCACTTTATTTACCACCAGCTGGGAGTCACACCTTAGCTCAATGCTTTCCACCCCCATTTCTTTAGCCAACTCCAAGCCTGCTAAAGCCGCTTCATATTCAGCCTCATTGTTGATCACTTTTTGAACCGAACCGAGTGCCTAATTTTCTCCCCGATGGGTGTTTTCAACACTATGCCTAATCCCGAACCCTTGGAATTAGTTGGCCTATCGGTGTGAAGTATCCACAGCCCCGAAGCCGTTCCTTTCGATATTGAGTTCTCCTTTTCTGCTTCTGGCAGAATCCCAACACTAAAATCAGCTACGAAGTCGGCCAAGACTTGGGATTTGATGGCTGTTCAGGGTTGATAAGTGATATCGTACTCGCTCAATTCTACCGCCCATTTTGATAATCTCCCCGATAACTCAGGTTTATGCAATATACTTCTTAAGGGGAAGGTTGAAACTACCACTATTGGCTGACATTGGAAGTAGGGTCGTAGTTTCTGGGCAGTAACAATTAAAGCAAGTGCTAGTTTTTCCAAGTGTGGGTACCTGGTTTCAGCATCAAGGAATGTCTTGCTCACATAGTAGATGGGCTGTTGTTTGCCATCCTCCTCCCGAACCAGCACCGCTCTGACTGACACCTCGGATACAGCCAGGTAAACTAACAATGTTTCACCGGGCTTGGCGAGCAACGGCGCGTTAGCCAGGTAGCGTTTCAAATCTTTCAGCGCTTCTTTACACTCCAGTGTCCATTCGAAGTGATTGTTCTTCCTCAAAACAGAGAAGAATTTGTGGCATCGCTCCGAGGACCTTGAGATGAATCTGCTCAAGGCAGCGACTCGGCCAGTTAAGCGCTGAACTTCTTTCACCCCGGTCAACTCTTCAGAAATTTCCTCGATGGCTTTGATTTTATCCGGGTTTGCTTTGATTCCTCGTTCGGAGACAATGAATCCCAAGAACATGCCTGACCCGACGCCGAAGGAACACTTCTCAGGGTTCAATTTTATGTCATATTGCCTCAGAACAACAAAATCTTCCCTCAGACGATTAAGATGATCCTCCACTCGAATCAATTTGATAAGCATATCATCTATGTAGACTTCCATAGACTTCCCAATATACTCCTTGAACATGAGACACACCAACCTTTGGTACGTCGCCCCAGCATTTTACAGATCGAAGGGCATCACTTTACAGCATAATGTGCCTCGGTCAGTGATGAACGAGGTTTTCTCTTCGTCCTTCGGGTCCATGAGGATCTAGTTGTAGCCCGAATAAGCATCCAAGAAGGTTAATAGTTTGTGTCCAGCCGTGGAGTCTATTAACTTGTCTATTTGTGGCAATGGGTAGGAGTCTTTGGGGCAAGCCTTGTTCAAATCAGTGTAATCTATACACATTCTCCATTTGCCAATTTTCTTTTGTACGACGACCCCAGTAGACAGCCATTTGGGGTATTTTACCTCCCTTATAAACCTTTTTCTTGCAACTTTGTGGTTCCATCTTCGATTGCTTTCTTTTTAACCCCGGCATGAGGTCGTTTCTTCTGCTTCACCGGGGTGAACTTTGTGTCTACATTCAGCTTGTGGGTCATGATCTCCGGATCGATACCAATCATGTCTGAATGAGACAAGTGAAGCAATCGTTGTTGGACTTTAAAACTTCAATGATTGCTTTCTTCGACTCCGGGTCCAACTCCGAGCCGACAAATACCTTTCTTTCAGGAAAATCTTTCAATAAGGTCTCCAGTTCCTCAACAGTCGAGTCCTCTGCTTTCTGTTTCCGAGGCTCTTGAATGCACACCGGGATATTTTCAACTTCTCCTCGGAGGTCCTCCTCGCTTGACCCCAGTTGCGTTAGTTGCTATTGTTTTGGCCCGGTCGGGGCGACTCCACTTCTCAACGCAACCGAATAGCACTCTCTTGCTACTCGTTGCTCTCCCTTTATTGATCGAACCCCCCAAGGTGTAGGGAATTCGATCACTTGATGCAGTGTGGGGGGAACAGCCTTCATGGAATGGATCCATGGTCTGCCGAGGATCACATTGTATGCGATGTCCTCGAGCAACACTTGAAACAGTGTCCCTTTGCTAACTCCTTTAGCAAACGTTTTGAGTGTAATTTCACCCAAAGTTTTCTCTGTGGAGTTGTTAAAACCAGTCAACACTATTACTTTGGGGACGACTTCCCTTTTGAGCCACATCTTCTTAACGGCCCTGTAGCTGATTATATTGACCGAACTACCGGGGTCAATCAAGACTCGCTTGATATCTGAGTCATTGATTCTCTACATGATGACCAAGGCATCGTGATGAGGGAACATCATGCCATCACGATCGTCATCATCAAATACAATCTCTTTACCCGAGCCCCCAACTCGAGTTCTCTTTTCCATTGTGATCGACAACTTGGCGAATTTCTTTGCAGTTGCGAAATTCACCCCGTTCACCTCTGACCCCCCGGTGATAACATTTACAACTCTCTCTGGGGGCGGAGCCCGAGGTGGCTGCCCATAACCTCGGTTCTTGGAATAGTTGTCCTTTTCCTTGTCAGTAAGGAATTCGGCCAACACTCCTTTCTTCTACAAATGAGCCACCTCGAGGCGGAATGCCTTACAGTCCTCGGTTCGATGGCCATAATCCGCGTGGAACTCACAGTACAAGTTTTGGTCCCTTCTGTTCGCTGGAGTTCTCATGTCCTTGGGTACTCTTACCCCGGCAAGCCCCTTGACTACGTTGACCAGCTCCAAGCCGTTGGCTTATATGTGGGCTCGTGAATGAGTTTCCGAAGAAATTTCCCAACCTTTGGCTGAAAGGCTGCCTTGTGAAGCTGTATGGTTCATACCTCCCCTTCGGATTTCCTCGCGACGCCTCGGCGCGATGTGAGGATTCGCCTCGGTTTTTGTAACTATAACCTCAGCTTTTAAACTCAACCTCCTCCAGCCTGATCTTGGAGTAAGCTCGTTTGTGTAGATCTTCCCATGTCAAAACTTGGTATTGTTGGAGCTCCTTTCGCAATTCAGCAGCGGCGTCAGAATTGCGGATATTGATACCCTTTTCAAATGCCATGATGGCCAAAGTATCATCCATCCGAGGTAGCTCCACGCGCTCAGCATGAAAGCGCTCAAGGAACTCCTTAAGTGGCTCACCGGGCCGTTGCTTGACTTCGCATATATCCTCCTTCCTCTGGAGAACTTTTTCATCCCTGGTGTGGGCTTTAATGAAGGTGTTGGTCATTTTCTTGAAGGTGGAAATTGACCTCGCTGGTAGACACATGTACCAGCGCAGCGCTCCTTTCTCCAAGGATTCACCAAACTTTTTAAAGAACATTGACTCGAGCTATATTGCCGCTAAGTCATTGTTCTTTAC
This sequence comes from Petunia axillaris subsp. axillaris, assembly GCA_029990575.1. NCBI lineage: Eukaryota > Viridiplantae > Streptophyta > Magnoliopsida > Solanales > Solanaceae > Petunia > Petunia axillaris. Next base: position 46,551,221 of record JARKNS010000002.1, on the reverse strand, counting down.
CATTGCCATGTACTCCCTTACATGCTCTTTGGGATCGGTGGTTCCATCATACTTTTTTAAGAACATGAGCTTGAAGTTTTTAGGAGTTGGAGTTGGAGCCGCTTCGGGCTTAAATGGCAACTCTCTGTATTGATCTATGTCAAGCTCGTCTTCGGTCTTTGTTATCCTCGGTACGCTCTCGAGGCACTTTTCTACGCGTGCCTCGACGCGAGCTTCAATGCGCGCCTCGACGCGTGCCTCAATTTTCCTGGTCAACCTCTAAACATCGACCAATGATGTAGTTTTTGCCACGGTGGGAATGGTCCCGAAGTGTGGTGTTGTGCTTGGTAGGTTTCCCGAATCCCCAGACGTGGCCCTATTGAGAGGTCCCCCTGTTATCGCGCCCGTAGGAACGAAGATCGGGATGCCTCCATTTGGAACCGAAGGTTGGGTGCTGTTCGGTGCTGATTTGTTCCTTGCCTTTAACGAGGCGTGGAATTCGGCGTTGATGTGCGCTTACTCATCCTGCCGTTCTTGAAGGCCTTTGAGCGAAGCAACAACAAAAGCTTGGAAGGCTTCAGTTGTCATTGGTGATGAGGACTGCTGGTTCGACGGAACGTCAGTCTGATCATCAAGATCTCTACTGTTGTCAGCCATATCGTTGTCGAAAGAACTATGGGCTTTAATGAAAAAAGAACGTTGAACTTTGGAACAAACCGTTACTGCTTATATCCCCACAGACGGCGCCAATCTGTATGGGCCTAAATCGGTTTAGGATCACAAAATCGAATTTGAGTTAGAATACAAGCAAAACTTCGTATCAAAGCCAGTAAAATACCAAGAATAAGCGTAAAATGCGAGAAAGTAACTTGATTTCAATATACTGCAATGAGTACAAAATTTGGCAGAGTTTCTGTATGTATTTCTGAATACGTACAATACTAAATGAAGTACTATTTATAGGCCTAGGGGTCTTGCCCACGTTCTCCACCATCAGTCATGCTTAGACCCACGTTCTTGGCATTAACGGAAGAAGTTTAGTGGGCTGAAGTGGTGGGCTGCAAAGCCGCTCGAACCGAGGTGATTCACCGAGATACAAGTATGTGACCTCGGTGGTGAGGCCTTGATGTTTGACCGAGGTGGACGTCACCGAAGCTCAGCTTACGGCTCGCCTTCGGCGACGACCTCAGTGTCTGACTTCGGTAATTAACTCCATTGCTTCGGTCACTGGTTTGTCATCACGTGCTCGATGGTTGTCAAATTATCTTGCCGAGGCGACTCATAAACGAGCTGATTTTTACCCAATACAAGCATGTCGCGAAGTAAGGTGACACACAAAGAAATAAGTAGATCCTAGATTTATAAGTCCAAAAGCATCATGAGACATATTTGTAGTATACCTATCATCACTGCATTGGATATATCTGGATCCTCTTTATATACTTTTTGAGCTACATGTTGTTTACCTACACACTGAGCCTGTAGCTCTCACAAGCTAATCTGGTGCCCAAATGGTAACTGGTGAGAAGTGGCGTTCCAGAACCCCCAAAGTCTTTTTTGGCAGAAAAGGTCCTCACCTTTTTTTTTCCATTTTGTTTTTTTTCTAAGTATGATTAACACTAATCATGGACCAAATTAACACTTTTAAAACTTGAGGGTATTTCTTAAAACATACATAATAATTATTTCAAACTTTGGGAATAACATCCAGCAGTTCATCACACCTTCCCCCTCGTGGCTTCTTTTCAACTTCAACACTTCATCTACTTTTTCACTCCAAATCTAATCCAAATTCTCTCAAGTTCTCTGTATTTTCAAGGAATCCGACCAGCAATACAACAAAGTATTTTATATAAAAGGTAAACATCATCATTTCAACTGTGGTGTAAATGTCGAACCTAGGTTTTTGTTTTTAATTTTTTCGTCGACAGTGATTAACGATGAATTAGGTGTTTGTTTTTGTACAAAAGGTGTAATATTGTGTTGAAATTGAATGGTATTATGTATTTTAATGGGTAAAGTAGTTCCGAACTACAAAAGGGTATTTCGATGTTCAACTGAAATTTTTAGGTTGTTTACATTTTTTGGTTAAATTGTGACGATTTGAGGGTTTTCTGGGAACCAACGCTGCTTTATTTAGTTGAAAATTGAAGTTATTGCTGTTATGTGTCTTGATGTTCCGAACACCATAGTACCTGAGGTTCTAAACATCTAATAGGATGTTCATGTTTTTCTGTAACTAAATTTTGTATCCCCTTGTTTTGCTTGGCAGGATAATGGTAAATTTAAGATCGAGAAATAAAGATGAAGATGAGCAGAAGAAGCAGCCTACAAAGACTCCCAAGAAGGTAATTTCTAAAAAAAAAGGGCCCTTCGCCGACGAAGAAACTTGAGAAGCCTACTACTTCAGATTCAGAACGTACTCCTACAGATTTAGAACCTACTCCTAAACGCCCAAGAACTACTAGAACCACTAAATGAAAATTAGTTGTGGAGAGTGACGATAGCCAAGGAGACGTAGCAAGTCCACGGAACAAAGGTGATAAACAAGAGGAAAGCCAAAGTCCAGCACCAAGTTACGATCTAAGTAAAGGTGGGGAGGAATTGGAGAGGGCTGCAGATGAGGGTGAAAAAAGGGTGGATTTAGATGACGCCGGTATTGATGAACTGTTAAAAAGTGATTTTTTGATGACTGGAGTGGAAGATGGTAAAAAGGAAGAGGAAGATGGTGGTAAAAAAATGAAGAGACTGATGATTTAAGTAGAGAAAAAGGAGAAGAATTAGAGGGGAAGCAGATAAAACAGTGGAGAGTCCAAGAAGCAGTAAAAGAAGTAGAAGATAGGCGGAGGATGTAATTTTAAAAAGCAACTTTCTGAAGGATCGTGTAAAAAGAGTTAAAATAGATGGAAAAGCTGTAAATAATGCAGGTGGAAATGTTGAAGAGGAAGCAGGTGAAGAGAACGAAACTGCTGAAGGAACATCTGGATTGAAACTGGAGGAAGACCAGGTGAGAGATGAATTGAAACGTGGATTGTTCGGAACGCCAATGTTGATGTTCTACACGACATTTGTACGTTCCCAACATCAGCATTAAGGCTGGTAGCTCTCGTTCGGAACACGTTACATGTTGTTCCAAACGGTTGCTACTGTCGTTCAGATCCTCAGAAAAAGCATGTTCCGAACATTTATTAATTTACTATCATTGTGATTCATTTTATTAATTTTATGCTTAAATTATGTGCAGTATGAAGACGTTGGTCATGCTACTTTCAAGAGTAACGTTGAGGGTCTCTTCAAGACCTTCCTGACCAACAATGAACCTTTTAATGGGAAGATTACTGTTCGTTCTTTGTTGGCTAGGGGTATGATACAGTTCAAGGAGGTTCTGAAAAAATTGCAGGTGAGAAGGGCTATAGCTGTTTCGGTCCTTTCTTGCAATTACCGGAATATCCACTGTTTGGCGCCAAGTTGGTGCATAACCTCCTCATGGGAAGGATTATTTGCAAGAAGCAGAAAGAGGTTTGGATATCCTTCAATGGATTGCTAGCACATTTTGGCCTATCCGGGTTTGCACTAATGACAAGGCTAAACTGTGGGCCCTATCCAAGTAAAGAGTACATGGAAAAAATGAATGAAAAGAGGAAGGAATTGTGGAAGTTTGTTGTTGATTATTTCAAGGAGAAAAAGAGGAAGGAGAAGGATAAAGAGAAAAAGGAAAAGGAAGAGAAGGAGAAGAAGGAAAATGAGGAGAAGGAGAAGGGTAGTGGGAAGCGGAAGGGGAAGAAGAAGGTGGAGTCATCACCCTCAGCCTCACCTTCACCCTCACCCTCACCTTCACCCACAAAGAGGAAGTTCAACAAGCCCAAAAAACAAAAACAGCCGAAGAAAAAGCAAGCTGTGAAGTCTGGTGACTTGCTTGAGTTGGTATGTTCTAGAACCTGTCCCAAGAAGTGGTATTTAAATCTGTTCATGGCTTGGTTTGTTCATACTATTCTCTGTGCGAGGGATTCCAAATATGGAATAGAGGAATGGGTGGTGTGCTTGTCCGCCGATCTTGAGGCATTCTAGCGTTATCCTTGGGGTAGGATGAGTTTTGAATTAACAATTGAATATCTGATCAAGCCAATGGAACCTCGTGCAAAAAGAAGCCAGACTTACAATCTTTATGGCTTTCCATGGGCATTCATGCCCTGGGCTCATGAAGCTATTCCTGCCTTGAAACCAAAGGATTTGCCAAAAGAAAAAACAATGCCAAGGATCATAAACAGGCTTACTGAAATTTGTGAAAGAGATACGGACAGGTTCTTTGACCAACAAGATGTTCCTGTAAGTATTCCGTTTTCCATATATGTTATGTAATGTTTGGAACAACCTCACGTTTGCTGAGATATTTCTAATTGATGTTCGGAACATCTATTGAAGAACCCTCAACTGCTTCAGTCAACGATGTTCGGAACATCCTTTTCTGATGTTTTCGAACAACATGACTTTGTTCCAAACAACATTAAAAGATTTTTAAAATTTAGTTGATATTTATTTAATATTGTTGGGTATATTAACAGGTTGTTCACCCTTTCCTCATTCCTACTGATGAAGAGCTGGACATGGATTACTTTCTAGACCTCATGCCATCTGATGACTCCGAGGACGACACAGTAGATCATTTTTGTAAAGTGTTTGAGGATGCTTGCAGCGTTGGCCTTGTTGGTGGCACTACAATTTGTATCTTCAAGAACAATCCGGCAACCCCTCCAAGACAAGTGATAGAAATTAAAGCTATGGAAGCCCCAAAAACGATGATGTTTGGAAGTGATGGTGAATACAATGAAGAGGGAATTGGTGGCCTGCAAGATGTAAATATTGACATTGGAAACAAAGCTGATAGTGATGAAGTTGGCAGTGAGCGTGAAGTTGCCGGTATCACTGAAGTTGGTATAGTGAAGAGGAGCTCCAAATGCAGAGGCTGCAAATGTGGTGAATGCAGCGGATGGAGGGAAGCAATGGAGCAAAGGATTTTGGCTTACGATCAAAAGATGGTTGCTGTTGAGAGCTGGTTTTGAAGTATGACAAACGGGAAGGACACTGAGGTTCAGGAGAAGAACCTTGTCCTTGAGATGAAGGACACGCTTGATCGAAAAGATTACGGGTTGCAAATCCCTGTGGAACTAGGAGTAGTGGCGCGTGGTTGTTGACGTATCCTAGTCAGACTAAAAGAGGCGGTGTCCAGGCTGTATCTTTGAAGTGTGGACAAGAGTTAGACTTTAACATGGAAAAGAGTTACTGCGAATCTGATATTGCCATAATTAAGAGAATTCCCAGCAGGACTCAACTAGGGTTGTAAGACCTATATAAAAGCAAGTAGAAGAGACAGCCGAAATCAGTTTTTCAAATAGAGAGTTGAGAGCATATAGAGGTGATCTGAAGAACTGTCTACGTTGGAAAACTGAAGAAGACAACTGGTTTGCATGCTGAGTATTTGAGTCTAGATCTCTTGTCTAGGTTCATCGAGTTGTAAGTTGTCTCTGTTACAAGTGTTCATTGTTTTGTCTATTAGCTTATTTCAGAAGCATATGTATTAGGCAAACTACTTTGTGATTACTAGAAAAAGCTAGAGTTTAGCTTTGGTTAGTGATTAGGGTCTAGAGTGTAGCCCCTTGGTTACAGAGTCTGTAATCTGAAACGTTGCTCTTGTGTTAGTGGATTGAGATTGAAAATCCCAGAGTGTGGGTCGTGGTTTTTCTCCCTTGAGCAAGGAGTTTTCCACGTAAAATCCTTGTGTTCTTGGTGAATGTTTTGAAGTGTGTTCTTAAGTATAGTTTGCATAAAAAGAGAACTGAGGAACCTTGTTCTACTACGGAAGAACCAGGTTCTTACAACAAAAATCGGAGGACACTATTCAACCCCCCCTTCTAGTGTCCTTAGGAGGTGCTTAAAGTATAACAAGTGGTATCAGAGCAGGTCTTCTCTTGTAAGGCTAACACCTTGAGAAGGATCAAAATGAGTGCACCGCCTACTATTACTGAAGGACAGTCGGTTCTGAGGCCTCCACAGTTTAATGGGCAATACTACGCATGGTGGAAAAATAGGATGGAGAATTACATATGTGCTGAAGATTATCAACTCTGGCTGATAGTCTCTGAAGGAAACCTGATTCCCACCAAAATAGTTGGTGAAGGAACCACTGCCACAAAAGAACCTAAGCTGAAAGAAGAGTTTGATGAGTCTGACTATAAGATGATCGAAAAGAACCACAAAGCCAAGCGGTTGGTTATATGTGGTCTGGGTCCAGAAGAGTTCAATCGAGTATCATCGTATAAGACGGCTAAGGAAATATGGGATGCTTTACAAGTTGCACACGAAGGAACCACTGAAGTAAAGGACTCAAAAAGAAGAATGTTGAAGAGACAATTTGAGTTATTTACTATGGGCGAGAAGGAATCGATTCAGGATATGATGACCAGGTTGACCATGATTACAAATGAAATGAGATCTCTGGAGATGGAACTGCCTGAGGTGGAGATGGTTGATAAAATCCTGAATGTGTTACCTGAAGCATGGGAACCAAAAATGACGGCCATTATTGAATCCAAACCTTTGAAATCCATCAAGCTTGAAGAACTGGTTGGAAGTCTGAAGACGCACGAGATGATGAAGGACTCAAAGGCTAAACCTGCAGCAAAGAAGGAAAAGACCCTTGCACTGGAAGCAACAGAAGAAGCTGATGAATATGTTGATCTTCAATCAGTGGAAGCTGCAATGGTAAGTGCTCTAAGACAAAAACTCAATCTGGGAAGGTTTAAAGGATTTAAACGAGGGAACAAGGAGAGCTCTAGCAGGAAGAACATAGTTGACAGTCCTGACTACTCTGGATGCTTCAAATGCTTCAAGAAGGATCATGCTGTCATGGATTGCCCAATGTGGGAAATAGAGTGGATGAAGAACAGAGCTGCTAAGGAAAAGGAAAAGGAAACCACAAAGGAAAACGATGCAAATAGAAAGAAGTCAAGACGGCCCCCAAACTTCAGAGCAGAACGAAGGAAAAGGAAGGAAGCTTTCTATGCCACATGGGGACCAACTGACAGTGAGTCTGATCACGAGAAGGAAGCTGACGATGACTCACCACTAGCATTAGCAGGGATGACGGATGTTAGTTCTGACGAAGAACATCCTCTTGAAGCAAAATGGGGAAGAGATCCATCAAAGCCACTAGTGTTCAATGGGACTCATTACAATTACTGGAAGAAACAAATGAAGAATTTCTTGCAGGCGACTGATTATAGTCTGTGGCTAATTGTGAAAAGAGGACCTCATGTTCCAGTGAAGAGAGCAGCAAATGGAGTCTTGGTACCCAAGAAAGTAGAAGAACTAGATCCACAAGATCTGGACTGGCTACAAGCAAACTCCAAGGCTGAGGGCTATCTAAGAAGAGGACTTACAGATGATGTGCTCGGACAGATACAGGAATGTAAATCAGCCAAGGAGATATGGAAGAAACTGAAGGAGTTGTACATAGCTGACAACACCAAGAAGGACTCTGCCCTCATGGCAACTGAAGGAAAGGAAGCTGACGGTTCAGCAGAGGTATGTTTATCTGATCTTAAGGAAACTTTACATACATACTCTTCTGAAAATCTAATCCTAATCACAGCCACATTGATTGAAGGATATGAAAAAGAAAAGCTTGAAAAAGATAAATTAATTGAAGAATTGGGTGATCTTAGAACTAAGCACAAGAGTCTCCTAGAACAGAACATTGAGCTTGAAGAAACAAATGCCATCATGAAAGGACAGACTCTTGTGTCAAACTCTAAGATCACTGAGCTTGAATTAGAATGTAGACAGTTGAGAGAGAGTAAGAATGGTAAGCAAGTTATGAGTGAAGTTCAAACCTTTCTGGAAGATGAATTGAAAAGGACAAATGAGATTTTAAACCAAGAAATTGAAAAAAATAAGATGTTAAATCAGAAGGTTGAAAACTCAAAACTTGAACTTACCAGACTTACAAAATGGAATAAGTCTTCAGAAGCAATGCATTGGGTTCTTGAAAATCAAAATAAAGGAAAACAAGGCTTAGGGTTCAAGAAGCCCTTGCCTCCATATAATCCTAAAAGCAAATATGTGGGATTACCTTGCAACATGTTATGCACTTTCTGTGGTCAAACCGGTCATACTAAACAAAGGTGTGTTAACATTACCAAGGCAAGGGCCAAGAATAAAAATTGTGTTTTACCCAAATGGGCCAAACAAGATCTGATTTATCCATTTTCTCATAAGAAGGGACCCAAGCTTGTCTGGGTTCCTAAGGCTAATCTCTAATTGTTTTGCAGGCTGGAGTGAGGGAGAACAACTCAAGCTGGATTCTTGATAGCGGTTGTTCTAGGCACATGACGGGAGATAGAAGAAACTTTCTCTCACTCGCAGCATTTCAAGGAGGCAGTGTGGCCTTCGGAGGAGGAAAAAGTGGTCAGATAGTAGGCATTGGGAAGATTGGGAAATCTCTTGAGCATGCAATTGAAAATGTGTATTGTGTGGATGGTCTTAGACACAATTTACTGAGCATCTCTCAACTATGTGACAGAGGAAACGAAGTGAGCTTCTCATCTGTAGGGTGCATCGTGAAGAACCTACAGAGTGGAGAAGTAGTAATGGAAGGAAAAAGAGTGAACAATGTGTACAAGGCGTCACTGAGGTCCTTACCTGAAAACAACCTGACATGCTTGAATGTACAAGAAAGCGACTCTCAGCTGTGGCACAAAAGACTGGGTCATGCAAGTCTCACTCAATTAAATAAGCTAGCCTCGAAGGAACTGGTTCGTGGATTGCCAAACAAGAAGTTTGAAAACATAAAAGTGTGTGATGCTTGTGTAAAGGGAAAGCATGTAAGAACGTCATTCAAGTCAAAGAAAGTGGTCAGCACATCTAAGCCACTGGAGCTGGTACATATGGATTTGTGTGGACCTATGAGAGTAAAAAGCAGAGGAGGAAAGAGGTTTGTGTTCGTGATTGTTGACGACTACTCAAGGTATACATGGACCTTGTTCTTGGCCTCTAAGGATGAAGCTTTTGAGAACTTTAAAGACTGGGCTGGTGTGGTTCAGAAAAGGCTAAGTCTTGAACTCATCAGTATTCGAACAGATCATGGAACTGAGTTTGAAAACTCAAAATTTTCTGAGTACTGTGCAGGGAACAACATAGATCACAACTTTTCTGCACCAAGAACTCCCCAACAAAACGGGGTGGTTGAGAGGAAGAACAGGTCATTGGAGGATATGGCTAGAACCATGCTGCTGTCAAGTGGACTAGCAAGAAACTTCTGGGCTGAAGCTGTAAACACTGCATGTTACTTGCTAAATAGGTGTTCCATCAGAGCCATTCTTGACAAAACTCCATATGAGTTACTCAGAGGTAGAAAGCCAAGCATTGCACACCTAAGGCCTTTTGGGTGCAAATGCTTTGTTCACAACAATGGCAAGGAACCCTTGGGAAAGTTTGATGCTAGGAGTGATGAGGCAATATTCCTGGGATACTCCACTCAAAGTAAGGCATACAAGGTACTCAACAGAAGAACACAAGTAGTAGAAGAAAGTATGCATGTTGTGTTCGATGAATCAGATAAGGAAATAAGAGAAGATGATGCAGATGATCAGGTGATTGGCTTAAGAAGAGAAGAGAGCATAGATGAACTGGAGGACTCAGATGAAAAGGAGAGCAAAGTCATGTCCGATGAAGGAGTCAACTTGACAGGGGGAACTTCTGATGAAGCTGAAGATCAAGAAAGTCAAGAAGAATTTACTCAAGACGATGCTGCAGGTTCTTCTAATCAGATCCAGATCAAGCCATGGAAATATCAAAGTTCTCACCCTTTGGAGAATGTTCTATCTGAACTGGATACAGGAATTATGACTAGGTCAGCATTAAAGAACTTCTGTGCATTTTTTGCTTTCCTCTCAGCCTTGGAACCAAAAAATGTCAAAGAAGCTCTAGAAGATCCAGATTGGATTATAGCTATGCAGGAGGAACTTCATCAATTTGAAAGAAGCAAAGTGTGGCACCTAGTTCCTAAACCAAAGGACAGATCCATAATTGGAACTAAATGGGTGTTCAGAAATAAGCTGGATGAACATGGCATAGTTACAAGAAACAAGGCAAGGTTGGTTGTTCAGGGCTACAGTCAAGAAGAAGGAATAGATTATGATGAAACCTTTGCACCAGTGGCACGAATGGAAGCCATTAGAATGCTGATTGCTTTTGCTACATACATGGAATTCACACTGTATCAGATGGATGTGAAGAGTGCCTTCTTGAATGGGTACCTAAATGAAGAAGTCTATGTAGTACAGCCTCCAGGTTTTGTGAACAATGAATTCCCTGATCATGTGTACAAACTGGACAAGGCTCTGTATGGTTTGAAGCAAGCTCCTAGAGCCTGGTATGAAAGACTCTCAGGGTTCTTGATGAAAAATGGCTTCTCAAGAGGTAAAATTGACAACACACTATTTCTCAAGAAGCAAGGAAAGGATCTGCTGGTAGTTCAAGTGTATGTCGATGATATCATCTTTGGAGCCACTGATGAGGAGCTGAGCAAAGGTTTTGCTGACCTGATGGGAAGTGAGTTTGAAATGAGCATGATGGGTGAATTGAATTTCTTCCTTGGGTTGCAGATAAAGCAGACGCCGGAAGGAACTATGATACACCAGCAAAAATATGTCAAGGAATTGTTGAAGAAGTTTAACATGGAAGGAGCTAAGGAGATGACTACTCCTATTGCTCCTGGAACAAAGCTAGATATGGATGAACTTGGTCCTTCGACAAATGAGACCAAGTATAGAGGAATCATTGGCTCACTTCTTTATCTCACAGCAAGTCGACCTGACATAGTCTACAGCGTAGGACTGTGTGCCAGATTTCAGTCAAAACCTAAGGAATCACACTTGACAGCTGTGAAGAGAATTCTGAGATACTTGAAAGGGACTCAGGATCTATGCCTTTGGTATCCCAGAGGTGGAACTTTTGAACTAATTGGTTTTGCTGATGCAGATTATGCAGGTCATTTGGTTGATAGGAAAAGCACTTCGGGGATGGCACACTTCTTAGGTCCTTGCTTGGTGTCATGGGCTACAAAGAAACAAAACTCTGTTGCCTTGTCAACTGCTGAAGCTGAGTATGTGGCAGCTGCTTCATGCTGCTCACAATTGCTATGGATCAAGCAGCAACTGGAGGATTTTGGAATCAAGTGTGGGGCAGTGCCAATCTTTTGTGACAACACTAGTGTTGTGAACATTGCCAAGAACCCAGTCCAACACAAAAGGACCAAACACATTGATATTAGACATCATTTTCTGAGAGACAATGTAGAAAAGGGTCTAATCACTATGAATTCATGCAGGACTGAAGACCAAATTGCTGACATATTTACCAAAGCTTTGAACAAGGTGCAGTTCGAGAGGAACAGGTTGGAGTTAGGGATGACCAAAATACACGGATGACCCAGCAGGTAATCCCCTGGTGATTGGCTAGGTTAGTAGTAAAAGTGTCTGTTAGGAATTTGTCATTACTATCTGGACTAAATTTGTACTTGAGTAAGTACACTCGTTTTTAGTGTTTTGAGCATTAGGTACAAATAATGTGATCCCATGAAGAACCTACGGTGTACTGAGGAGGAACCAGTGTTAACGTGAGGAATCGTGTCCAGGTACAGTAAATCTACTCTATTTGTTAGTTGTCACAACTGGAATTAAAATTGTTTATTATACGTGCATCATGGGAGATTCTCCATAGTCTCATAACTGTCCAAAATTATAGGAGCACATTCCTTTTTAGGATAGAACTCCTGTTAAATTGCTTGGACCCCACTTCTTGAAAAGGGTATATTTAAATTAAGTTCATAACCGTCAAATCTCTTAACTTCTCCCGGTTCTCAAAAAGTTCAAAAAGCTGCCCTTCTTTATACTCATTATTTTGTTTTGCCTTCCCTAGACATTGTCACTTCACCAAAACCCTCTCTCTTTCTACAACACTTCTTCAATCTCTCATGATCTCGTCCACCACTTCCAATTGAACATCAAAATTCTCTCAAGCCCTAAAATAGATAAACCGTCAACAAACTCAGGACTCTTTACAAAATTCTTCAAGATGTCTGAACGACCACCTCCATCCACTCTTGCTGAAAGAATTGCTAGGGCTCGCCTAAAATTTCTCAAAAAGGGGGACAAGAAACTGGTCAAGAAGTTAAAATCAAGAGCCGTTCCTTCAACACCCACTACTCAAAGTTCATCTCAACCGTTACCTGAGGTAATTTCTGATCCTACTCCATCTACACCTGTTGGTTCAGTTGATATAGCCAGTCCTGGCATTGTAGAAACTGAAACCCTAGTTGCTGAATTAGATAAAATAGTAGATGTTGAGCAGAGGGACAATATAGATAGGGGGAACCCACGTGAGGAGGAACAAGAAACTAAAGAGAATGAACCTAGAGAAGATGTGCAGGATGGTGTAGACGGTGTGTCTAGAGGCGAGTTAAATATAGCCGAAAAAATAGAAGAACAGTTGAGGGAACTGGATAATGATGAATCTCTGAGAAAAGATGTTGGTGAGTCAAGTAAAGATGTGAGTGGAACAGGGGTGTGTTTAGAGGATTCCGTGCCTAAAGGCCCTGAGGGTGATGGAACTGCTACTGCTGAAGTTCCAGGGGGAGAGGGACAAGAACCTGTTACTTGTCTAAACCCTACTGGAGCTGATGATGCAGATTTTAGCTGGACAGAATCTGATGAAGATGGAAACAAGGAAGTTGTTGTTGAAAAACAAGAGAGTGACAAGGAAGAGAAAAAATTAAAAAGGAAAAGAAAATTTGGGGTAGAAGATGAGAAGGTGACAGGTGAGGAAGAGGAGGATGAGGTGGTGTTTGTAAAAGAAAATAAAGTAGAGCCTGAAAAAAGAAGAAGGTTGGTGAGAGATGGGAAACCAGTGTTGAAATCTAGACTGGTAGATGAAGAAAGTGAAGGAGGTGACCAAGAGGCTAGTGAGCCTGTGGTCAGGAGAGTTGGTACTAGGTCGGCTTTCAAAATGCAGATGGAGAGGATTGAAAAGCTAGGAAAGACAGTAAAAAATGTGAAGATGAGGGAAGAAGAGAAGAAGAAAGAAGAAGAGGAGAAGAGAGCTGGTGAGGAAGAGGAGGAAAGTGAAGCTGGGAGTTATGTGGAACCCAGTGATTCTGATACTGACAGTGAGGTGGAGAGTAAGAAGAAAAGAAAAGAAGTGGATAGGGAAGCTTTTTTTTCCAGACATCAGGTGCTGCCAGGGAGTATACTGTATGATGAAAAGGAGTTTCATATGAAATCCTTGTTGAGAATGATAGGAGATCAGGGTTGGTTGAGCTTGTTTGGAAACAATGACAGGAAGCTGTTTGTGGATGAAGTCAGGGAGTTTTATACAAATTGCAGGGTAGTAGCCAGGAGGGTGTTTACAACTGTGAAAGAAGTAGAGATTGAATTTGGGAGACCTGAACTGGGAGTAATTCTGGATGTACCTGCTGAAGGGTATTGCAGGTATGTTAAGCTCAAATGGCCAAAGAGAACAGATAGAGTTACTCCCTTAGATGTTGTGAGAAAGTTTTCAGGGAAACCCAGATTGAGGAAGGAGAGGAAGGTTGAGAAAAAGGAGATGGAGCCTGCACATCAGCTTTTGTTTGAATTTGTGCATAGGTTTCTTCTGCCTAGGGGGGAAAGAAATTGTGAGGCTAGTGCTCTTGATCTGACCTATATGGATCTGATGGACAGAGGGGTAAAAATAAATTTGCCTGGGCTCATTATTAGGCACATAAAGAGAATCTGTGATACTGATCAGAAGCCACACTCTCTTGTGCATTCTTACATCATCCATCAGATTCTTGAGCATTTTGGAGTGCCTTTAGGTGCAGGGAAGAAGCCAACTATCCATCAGAGGTTTGGGGTTAATGTGCTGAAGAGCTGTGACTTCTTTCAAGAAAGCAGGGCTTCCAAAAGGCCAATGCAGGTCAAGCAGGAGGAGTCAGAGGACAGTGAAGAGTTTGGACCTGATGAGGCTATCGGTGCTGTGCAGGAACTGGAGAAAATGGTTCTTGAAGTTAATGAAGAAAATGCTGAACTGCACAGGCAGTTGAAGGTGAAGGATCAAGAGATTGATCGCTTGAAGATTGATTGCCACAAGTATGAGGCCGAGCTGGTGATGGAGAGGGCCAAAAATACGAAACAACTTGAGGCACTCGTTAAGCACTTCAACCTTCAGCTGTGATTCTTCCAGTCCTGTCCTCCTATCTTTCTCTTTTCCTACCCCACCTGATCTTTATTCCTCCCTATTCTCCTTTGATTGCATGTTTTGGATAATTAAGACAATTTCAATTTTTGTTGTGTAACTAAATAGAGTGGTGCTGCTGTCACCCTCTGGATGTTGATTTTAAATTTCTTATGTTTGCGACTGTTTCTTGTTTCAGTACCTGGTTCCTTATTGGGCCCTTATTTTGATATACCTATGTTCTTGACACTGATGAGTTGCCTTGTGCTCTAGACTAGATTAATCTGACAAGTTTCTGCAGGTCTTTGAATCTTTTCGATGATGCCAAAAGGGGGAAGAATAATGTTGGGGTGTTTGTGACCTAACTCATCTGTTTTTATTGTTATGTTTTTTTGTTCTTGTTTTTGGTATATGTTATGTAGGTTCTTGGGCAACGTTTGTTTGTCATCATCAAAAAGGGGGAATTTGTTGAGAGCTGGTTTTGAAGTATGACAAACGGGAAGGACACTGAGGTTCAGGAGAAGAACCTTGTCCTTGAGATGAAGGACACGCTTGATCGAAAAGATTACGGGTTGCAAATCCCTGTGGAACTAGGAGTAGTGGCGCGTGGTTGTTGACGTATCCTAGTCAGACTAAAAGAGGCGGTGTCCAGGCTGTATCTTTGAAGTGTGGACAAGAGTTAGACTTTAACATGGAAAAGAGTTACTGCGAATCTGATATTGCCATAATTAAGAGAATTCCCAGCAGGACTCAACTAGGGTTGTAAGACCTATATAAAAGCAAGTAGAAGAGACAGCCGAAATCAGTTTTTCAAATAGAGAGTTGAGAGCATATAGAGGTGATCTGAAGAACTGTCTACGTTGGAAAACTGAAGAAGACAACTGGTTTGCATGCTGAGTATTTGAGTCTAGATCTCTTGTCTAGGTTCATCGAGTTGTAAGTTGTCTCTGTTACAAGTGTTCATTGTTTTGTCTATTAGCTTATTTCAGAAGCATATGTATTAGGCAAACTACTTTGTGATTACTAGAAAAAGCTAGAGTTTAGCTTTGGTTAGTGATTAGGGTCTAGAGTGTAGCCCCTTGGTTACAGAGTCTGTAATCTGAAACGTTGCTCTTGTGTTAGTGGATTGAGATTGAAAATCCCAGAGTGTGGGTCGTGGTTTTTCTCCCTTGAGCAAGGAGTTTTCCACGTAAAATCCTTGTGTTCTTGGTGAATGTTTTGAAGTGTGTTCTTAAGTATAGTTTGCATAAAAAGAGAACTGAGGAACCTTGTTCTACTACGGAAGAACCAGGTTCTTACAACAAAAATCGGAGGACACTATTCAACCCCCCCTTCTAGTGTCCTTAGGAGGTGCTTAAAGTATAACAGTTGCTTATGATGAAAAGATCGTGGCTTATAAGAAAAGGATGGTGGCTTATGAGCAACAGATCGTGCCTTATGAGACAAAGGATGGTGCTTCTGAGCAAATCAAAGGTGATTCTTCTGGTGGTGATAGATTCGACATCCCCAAATGTAGCCGTTGCAATTGCAAAGAGTGTGACGATTGGCTTAAAGACATGGAGATGGAGATGGCGGCCGTGCAGGAGACGATTGAGCAGTTGAAGAGGCAAACTATTATAAAACCTGCAAAGGCTGTGAAATCAGTACAAACAGAAGAGAAGAAGAAGCAGGAAGAAGTTTGTCCGAGGCTTCCAGTGGATATTTACAAGCCATTGAAGCGGAAAAAAGTGGTGGCGTTGAACGCATTTATCAAAAAGAGGAAGAAACAAAAAGATGTTTTTCTCGGATTACCGATGAATTACCTTGATTTCAAAGATCTAATGAACAAGACTAAGTGGCTGTGGGACATTGTAAGTTTATTTTTGACTGATTTTCTGAACTTCACATCATTGTAGGAAACATTCTAACTATGTTCGGAACATTCTTATTATGCTTGGAACAGCAAAAGTATTTCTAGCTTCTCATAGATTTCTAGAACATCACACAGTCGTTCCGAACATGGAATGATGTTCGGAAAGACAGACCTTTCCTTCACTCACTTATACTCCAATTTATTTTTGTCTCTTACATGGTATGCAGTATGTAGAAGCTGTGATGACAATGATGCGGGAGAGGCATTTGAATTACCCCGATCATTACGATCAAAGTAACCTCATTTTGGATATGGCATTCTTGACAAATATGAAAAAATGCTACTACAAACTGGAACTAGACGCGCACACTGATAAGATACCGCTTGATGAGGCGTTGAATGCTTATCAATTTGATGAGGATTATCTAAAGTATGCACATGGAAAGCTACCCTACCCAGGGGGCAGGTGTTGGGCTGGCGCTAAGAGGATCTTCACCGTCTTCAACATCAACGACGATCACTACGTGATGGTGGTGTTTGACATGGTTGAAGCGAAGGTTTGGGTGTATGATTGCAATCATGGTTGCAATGATGATGAAAAGTTCTTGCCAATAATTATCCCCATTCTCTACATGTTCCCGATCTATATAAGAAATTCTAAGTTATTCAAAGACTTGGAGCCGATGTGTAAGGAAGGAGACATGTGGTCGTTTGAGAGAGTGCCAAGATCTCGTTGTCCACAAAATCTAACAGGGCAATCCTGTGGAGTGTTCGCATTGATGTACATTGAGCATCTCATTACAGACACCCCCATGGACAAAATTTGTGACAACATGGCTGATGAGTGGAGGCGACGTTTAGCCGTTTGTATTTATGACGGCAAAATGAAGCCTTGATTTGGGTAATATGTAATATTTGGATAATCTTTTAACTTTTATTTTGGTTATGTAATTATGTATGGATGACTTTTACCAAGTAATAGCTTTTGATGTGCTTAAAAGGATACCATATTTAGTCGCAATTAAAACAATATTGTTCAGTTGTTTAGCATTCAACAGAAAATGAGAGTAAAATTTAGACGATTGTTACATAAGCTCCAGCACGACTTACTGTTGTTCCTAAAAAGCTGGATGATGTTCCAAACATTAGAAACATTTAATTAAGCTTACCCTGGAACAATATTATTTCGTTCTGGAACGACAATAGTTCCTTAATATAACCACTGACATATAAAATTATAACTAAAATAATCATAAGCAATTGAACTTAGGGTGCATGTTGCGGAGCTTGTGGCGGTGCTTCAGGTGGTGTTCCTGGTGGTGTGGAGTACGGGACATAATCAATTCCCTTTTCAGCAAGCAGCCCTTTAAGCATTCTCTTCATCCTTCTTATGTCCCTTCTATAATCATGGAAGAATTCTTCGAATTTGAATTTCCATTCCCACACTTTATACCTCAGCTGGTCCAAACCGTCGTTCGAATTTTCAGAATCTGAATGTGAACTCGCGGAAGGCACCCTAGGCCATCTTGAACTCGATGCTCCTCTTATCGGTGCTCCCCTTGTTCTTGGACGACGAGGCATTTTGAAATATGTGGAATCAATGTGTGACTGCTGGGTAATTATAAGAGTAAAATGGCAATCGACGAGTCTGTTGGGAATGGTTTTATTGAAAGTGACTTTTGACGAAACTCGTAACCATTGTGCCTTTTAGATTTTAACATGCAGTTCGGAACATTTTGAATGTCGCTCAGTATGTTGTGTTTATTTAATTATAAAAATTGAACAGAGCGTATAAAGTGTTCCTTTCTGTTCAGAACGACAGAGTGATGTTCTGCGCGTAAAGTTAATGTTCGAAACATGAATATCTCATTGTATACAAGTTTTATTTTCCGAATGACAGTTTAACTTTCAGAACGTTAACAGGTTGTTCTGAACATAGTTACCGGAACTAAAACATATTTTTCATTGATCATCATTGTAGAGCTTTACAAAAATAATGCTAGTTATATTAGCATTCAAATGGAGAAACTGTACATCACTGCCAGTGCTTTACAAAAGGAATGCTACTTATACTCGCATTCTAACAAAAGATACTAGATTATAAACATTCAAAAAGAAATTATATAATAAACATTAATAGGAACATCCACATCTAGCGTGAAGGAGAGGAGTAGAAGTCAAGGTAATGCGTCGCCTTATCAGCTAGCAGCCCTTTGAGCATTCTTTTCATCCTTCGCATTTCCTTCGTCATCTTTCTGACGTCCTTTCTGTAGCCATGTAGGAATCCCTCAAACTGGAACTTCCAACCCCACACTTCTGCCCTTAGTTGTTCCAATATGTCAATAGCTCTTTCATTTTGTGGTTCGTCTGCAAATGCTAATGCAACAGCTGTGTTTTGCCTCGATGTGGAGGCTCCTCTAGCCGCGGAGGCTCCTCTCGCCGTGGAGGCTCCTCTGGGCGTGGAGGCTCCTCTGGCCGTGTTGCCACCTCTAGTTCTTGGTTGACGTGCCATTTTTTATGCTGAATGGTTTGAATTGAAATGGTTTGAATTGAAATGGTTTGAATTGTAAGTTGATGAATGTTGATTGAAATACTCTGAATGATGGGGTATTTATAGAAGTAAAGAGAGGTAACCGAAACGTTTGCAGCCGTTTGATGTATGTATTGGTATTTGAGCGGCTTAATTGTAGCCGTTTGTGTATTTCAAATTTTGAACGTGGTTCCGAACGTCAGCCTATATAAGTAGGGAGTAGAATTCGTGTAACGTATCCTTGAAAAGATGTTCCGAACATCATTGCGACCTAGCTGCTACCTACCTGCAACCTAGTCTAGCTGATAGGTGCATTGGTATTGTAGCCGTTTTTTAATTTCCCTTGATTGATGTTCTGAACATCTATCGATCTAGACCAAACGCATTATAAATTATTACATTGGATGCGTGAACAACATTTATTTACCAACAGTAATAAAAATACACCACCCAACACATTATATATCTGTTCATTATTTATAAAACCAGTTTACAAAATTAAATCAAATATATATATATATTAAAATGTCTAGTAGATCTGTTAATAGTGGCAGTGTAGTACCATTTTGTTGATGTGGCGATTATGCGAAGTTAACAACATCGTGGACTCAACTAAACCCAAGAAGGAGGTTTTACGGATGCAAATATGGCCAGGTTAGGCGATGGGTTTATTTTTTTCTTGTAGTCATTTGTTTGTTGTATTTATTTTCTTTTTTTTTTATGTAGGCAAATGGTTGCAACTACTTTAGATGGCACGATGAAGAGATGTCAGATCAAACGAAGAGAGTAATATGGGGTCTACTTAAGAAGTTGAAAGCTGTTGAAGAAGAGAGGAAAGAGGCACGGTTATGGCGGAAAAATTTGGGTATTGGGGTACTGCTAGTTGTGGTGCTAATTGTTCTCATATTCTGTACTTGGATCAAGTGTTGGTTCATACTTTAGGTTCTATTATTTATTTTCAATTGTTATGATTTGAGTACTAATGATCAAGAAATTTCAATTGAAATTGTTATGTTGTCCTGTAAATTACCATTGTACCAAAGACGTTCCGCACGACATCGTAGTTGTTTCAATCATATCGCTGTCTGTTCTGAACATTATCAAAAATAATACGATGAAGATAGCAACATCGGACAAAAGGCGCTCCGAACAAGATGTTCATGTGACAAACATTAACAGCATGTTCGAAACAACAAGATAGATAGATAACGATTTGTCACTATAACAAGTATACTAGGTGATTTAGAGTGAACGTATTATCATAGCCCTTTAATTATAATGTCACAGTGTAATTTTTACAAGTGTAACTGGCCATTTATAGTAACAATGTTCATCGTTCTAAGTCTAACTACTCTAAGTGTTCTTGGTGATGGAAGTTTATGAATATACATATATATGTATATTGGTCACAACTTATAGTTCTATAATTATCATCATTTATCACTCTAACTGTGGAAAGATTGATGATGATAGAAACAATAGATATTTGTGCTCGGAACATCACGATTATTTTCACAAACATCACGTGGATGTTCGAAACAAGATGTATGTATGGATCATCATTTCTCCCTATAACAAGAATATATAGTGATAGTGATCATCATTTGTCGCTCTTACAAGTATAGTGGGTCATTTCTTATCATATTGATCATTATTTGTCACACTTACAACTCTAATTGGGCATTTATAGTGATAGTGATCATCATTTGTCTGAGCTCCAAGTATAGTTGGTCATTTCTTTACATGGTGATCATCATTTATCATTCTAACAACTGTAGTGGGTCATTTGTAGGTATAATGATCATCATTTTTCACTCTAACAAGTGAAGTGGGTAATTTATAGGTATAATGATCATCACTTGTCACTCTTACAAGTATAATGGGTCATTTCTTTACATGGTGATCATCATTAATCATTCTAAAAATTCTAGTGGGTCATTTGTAGGTATAATGATCATCATTTGTCACTCTTACAAGTATAGTGGGTCATTTCTAGTGATAGTGATCATCATTTGTCAGTCTAACAAGTGTAGTGGGTCATTTGTAGGTATAATGATCATCATTTGTCTATCTAACAAGTCTAATTGGCCATTTCTGCTTATAATGATCATCATTTGTCACTCTAACAAGTCTAGTGGGTCATTTGTAGGTATAATGATCATCATTTGTGACTCTAACAAGTCTAGTTGGCCATTTCTACTTATAATGATAATCATTTGTCAGTCTAACAAGTGTGGTGGGTAATTTCTTATCATATTGATCATCATTTGTCAGTCTAACAAGTCTAGTTGGCCATTTCTACTTATAATGATCATCATTTGTCACTCTAACAAAGTCTAGTTGGCCATTTCTACTTATAATGATCATCATTTGTAACACAAACTACTCTAAGTGGTCTTTCTAATGAAATTTGATGAATTTATCATTCTTCCAAGTACAATTGGTCACTTATAGTCACATAATCATTATATATTGTCGCGCTAACTACTCTAATGTTGAAAAAGTATGATGAAAAGATAATAAATTGAAAAGAGCGCTCGGAACAACACACATAAGCGACAAACTTCTAGTTGATGTTCGAACCTAGATGCATGTATGGATAAAAATTTGTCACTCTAGCAAGTATAGTGGTTCATTTATAGTGATAGTGATCATCATTTTTTACTATTACAAGTATAGTGGGTCATTTCTTTACATGGTGATCATCATTTGTCACTCTAACAAGTCTAGTTGGCCATTTCTACTTATAATGATCATCATTTGTCACACAAACTACTCTAAGTGGTCTTTCTGATGAAATTTGATGAATTTATCACTCTTGCAAGTATAATTGGCCACTTATAGTCACATAATCATCATATTTTGTCGCGCTAACTACTCTAATTGTGAAAAAATGAACAGGGCGCTCGGAACGACACATAAATGTGACAAACGTCAAGTTGATGTTCGAAACTAGATACATGTATGGATCATCATACGATGAAGATAGCAACATTAAAAATTGTGCAATCCGAACAGCCTTTTAATGCGACGAACATCAATAGGTTGTTCTAAAACAACCTTACGATAAATTATCATCACTTGTCACTCAATTGGTCGTCACTACTGATAATTGTCAACATTTATCACTCTAATTAGTCTACCAACTATATTTGGTCCTTTCAAGTGAAACGAGCATCATTTGTCACGTTTTTTTCCAAACAAGTATAAATTGTACTTTCTAGTTAAAATGAACATCATTTATCACTATATTCTGGATATTTGGACGTGTATAATGTTAATGATCATCATTTATACCTGAAAAATACAGGTGCGTTCCGAACATATATATATTTGTGTTGGAACACATTCTCTATGTTCCGAACGTGGTGTATGAATTTATTAACTTTTCTAAAAATGGAGTAAAACAAGTCGTCGTTTGGAACATCGTATTTAATATCCTAAACGACTGTTGATGTGTTGCGAACTATAAGCAAATATGATGGTTTGGAGACGATTTAACAGTACTAATTAAAGACCTTCATAATAATATTAATTGAAAAGAGATACAAAAGCATATTCATAATAGTACAACTACTTAAACAACTAATATATAATAGCGTCTTCGTTATTGTTTTACCCTCCACCGAAATGATTTTGCAAAACCCTCTCAATCCTATCTAACTGCAATTACATCTGCTCAAGTTTTGTCTCGAGTGTTTGAATGGACCTCTCGCAATTATCTGCTACCTCCTTGATGTCAACAACTTCAAAGTGCACGTCTAGCAGTCTTGTAGGAAGCGACTTGTTTGGAGGCTCTCGGATTCGGCGGTACTTATTCCATGGATCGTTAAATGCATTATTGGCCATATGCATGAAAAGTTGTTTAAACTTTAGAAAATATTCAAAGTGGAGTTATGTTTATGGAATTATAAACAGATTAGATTTTGAAATTGTTTTATGAAAAACGTAGATAATACGGAAAACTTGAGTACCTCAACTTGTTCTTCCTTGATAGAAACTGATGAAAATTGAACTTGATACTTGGTTAATGCAAAATGAATTGTGAATTGGGTATTCATCAAGGAGGTATTTATAGATGTTTTGAAGTGGCTTTTAATTTCTATTGCACGCCTTTTTAGTATAATTGGCCAATGAAGGGGCGCATATTTTACAAGTGTGCATGTATTTTGACGTGACTGTTGCTGCAACCAACTTGTATTTTAGCCGTTTGGTGTATTGGTATTTGAGCATCCCAACTGTTCATTGTAGCCGTTTGTGTCTTTTAAATTTCGAATGGCTTGTTCGGAACGTCACGTATAAAAGTATAATATAATATTCTTGACAAGATGTTCCGAACATCTTCTCGAAGATAGCACTTGCTGAATGCTACGACTATGAACTGTGAAATAAAGAACTCACAAGCTTTCGCATGAAATATGGTCCATTATGCAAACAATAAGCAAATATGGGCACAACATAATTGCAAAAGATACATCAAAGCAAATATGTGGACAACTAAACCAAGAAACTAGTAAAGCAAATATGAACACAATATAAATTATACAAGTAGGACAAATAGTCCATTATGCAATTCACATAGAAATCTAAATAATCGAAATTATAACGAGGACGATGCTTCGTCCAATTCACAAACTCAATTTGTAGGCTGGCTTGTAGCCTCAGTTCCACTCCGAACAACGGGGCATGTAGTTTTCTTGTGATCATATCTCTTGCAGTTGCCACATTTATTTCTCCTCTTTGAAAGACGTTCCCCAATAGATCGAATCCGGTTAACCCTTCTCCTTCCACGGTTGTTCTGCTTTGGGGGCGGAGGCACTGGATAAAGTATCTCTTCAGCAGGGACGACCTATGATTCTTCAGGAGGCACTGCATTGACAGGTTCTGCATAGGCAAGGATGTATGCTTGTGTTGTGTAATATCCAGAAGTGTATTCATACACTCTACTTCCATATTCATCGTCGTGCAACCCCCTAAGTGCTGCCATAACATGTACACAAGGTAACTGATCAAGATCAAACTCCCTACATGTATATGTCCTCTCATGTAGATCAACTTCTGCCTCATACCCTGGACTAATGATTTCGAAACCATAAGTTCCCTTCCTGTTGACAACTAGCTTGTCTCCCACTTCTTTATTCTTCCTTATTTTTATTTCAACGTCTGGGACGCATAAATTTGGGTGGTTGATTAACTTCATAGCCCTAGTGTGGAATTTTTCTGCAAAATTCCTACCTATATCCTTCATGAGTGCAACAATGGGGTATTCTCTTTGCTCTTTCGGCATGGAGTTAATGGACTCAGCTATGTTTGATGTCATAACTTGAAACCTATTAAAAAGAATATATATTATAATAACCAAAAGATGTTCCTAACATGAAGCATAAGTTTAGAACGACAGTAGGAGGTTCGGAACATGTATAGAAAATAAAATTTCTTCATAATGTTCCGGGCACATATGTGTTATGTTCGGAACGCGTAGTGTGACGTTTGGAACATACTGAAAGCAGACAGTAATATCAGACCTTGTTATTATACTTTACCTGTTTCCTGGGAAATATAATCTGCTCCATCTATGATAGCCAACAACATTTTCAAGATAATCCGCTACCCTCCAATCAATAGTCTTGATCTCATTCATAGCATCAGTGAACTCCTCTACCCTGTATGCCTTTGCTGCAGTGTAGTATTTATGAAGACTGAATCCAAACTGAAACTTTGTTCGGATGCTTTCACCTAGGTGCCACATGCAAACTCCATAGTGTGCAGAAGGAAACACTTGGGCAACCATTTTCGAGATGCTCGGATGTCTATCCGAAACAATGCACAACTCTTCACTATCTGAAACTATGCAGCGTAATTGTTCGAAAAAATACTCATATGAGGCGTCACACTCTTTTGTCTACAACACAAAAAGCAACAGGGAATACGTGACTCATTGCATCCTGAGCAACAGCAGACAACAACACCCCTCCATACTTGCCAGACAAATGTGTACCGTCAACGGCTAGGACTTTTCTCACGTAAGTAAATCCCCTGATCCACGCTCCATAAGAGAGAAAAAAATACAAGAACTTCCCTGTGCTAGAAAGCCTCAAATCTGTCTTGGTTCCTGGATTCTTACTTCTAACCATATAGGCATAAGTATCAAGAATTTCAATACCTTTCTCATGTGTACCCCGTGTCAAAGATTTTGCAAATTGACAGCCCCTAAGACACTTCCAGTAGCTAACCTTACAACCAAAATCGTTGTTAAGGAACTCCCTGACAGCTTTTGTGGTTGGACCTTTTCCCATTAAATATTTACATTTCATGAACTCACCAATTATCTGGGCAGAGGCGTGTGAATTATGACTGGAATGATGTTGGACACCGCATGTGTGCAAGTTATTGTAAACGTTAATGTAGAACCTATCATTACTTTTATACCTCATTGCCCTTAGCCACCATTTGCATTTCATATCTACACATCTAGCATTAAAAATCTTTGCAGTATTCTTCAATGCTTTGTAATTAAAACGATGTTTAACTGCTGCAATCTTCAATTTGGTGATAAGTTCTTTCTTATTGGCGAAAGTCATACCTTTTTCAAAACCTGTGCCATCGAAGAAGTGTAATATCGGCTCGCTGCTTTGTGTTGGAAACGCAGGGGTATAAATGGCAGGATCTTCCTCTACATATTTTTCTTCCAATTCTTCTTCTTTTTCTTCATCTACATCTACACCTCATCTGTCTTCTTCTACCGCTCCTCTTTTGTCTTCTTCTACTTCTTCATGTAAGTCATTCAATCGCTGACTACAATCATGCCCTCCACTATTTGGCATTTCTTGGTCATTAGAACCAACACATTCCTCCATCGTAGAAACCACAATTACCGTTAGAGTGGGCCTAGCACCATTACGATCAACGTCAGCCATATAAAGGCGTACATCATCATCATTTCTTATTGTAATGGGATGAGTCTTTTGATTTGCAGCAACACTCAGCATGTAAGTAGTGCAAATGTCCCTCGGATTGTCTCTTATCCCCCAACTTCCGATGATTTTGTTAAGTAGAACATCATACGTAACATCTCTAGGAACAAGAATGGGTCTCGACTCTTTAACCTTCGGAACCCAAGCAAAACATTTAGAACGCTCCACCCATTCACCTTGATAATTAACACCTAATATAACCTCACCCATCGATGGTCCATCTGCAATAAATTGGAATGACCAGCTATTAGTATTACTAATATTTATACAGTATGTTCCAACCCCACTTGCTCGTTTGGAACATCTTCGTCGACGTTCTGAACATCACGTTACAGTTTTTCAATGCTTAATGCAAGATGTTCCAAACCTCACTGTTGCACGTTTGGAACATCGGATTAGACGTTCTGAACATCACGTTACACTTTTTCGTTGCATAATGCAAGATGTTCCAAACTGCTAATAGAACTCTCAAACATCTACCAGGATGTTCCAAACATCATCTGTGAAAATTCAAATAAATACATACGCCGTGTAAAACGCAAGCGATATGTTTGGAATTACAATTACGACCATAGGAACATCGAAGTGATGTTTGGAATTTCAGGCAGATTGTTCGGATGAACTGAATCCGTAAATCCTCGAATCAACAAAAACAGCTAAAAACATGTTCTAAAGTTAATACACTTACCGGAGATGAATGGATTGATATGATTAAAATTAAAGGAACAAGATTTCTCCTTTAATGGATAAGAAACGACCAGATTTAACAAAATGCCGTATAACCCAAATGTGGATGGTCTCAGCTTGAATTGCCTAAAACTGGAAAGGATATTTAGTAAATAAGCTCAGCAGCTATGGTGGAATGGGTATTATTTCGATCTACGAAAGGAAGCTCAACAGCTATGGTGGAACTTTCGGCGGGAATGGAATGGGGAAAAATGGAGGGAAAACGGGGGGGAGAGGAGAGAGGGAAGCAGCTAGGTCAATGGCCAAATTTGGCAAAAAACAAGCTTTTATACATGGACTATTGTGTAACTTACAAAACATTGGGATGAGAATGTTAGATAGTTAATACCACTAATTAAATAGGGACCTTAGATTTCATGTTTAAAACATGAGTCTTTTTGCATTCAAAAAACACTTGGGGAGTCCTGCCAAGCTAAAGCCTCTGGTAACTGAAGAACCATGTACCTTGAAGTGGACTAACTGGAAGATCATATTTAGGACATGACCTAGCATAGCATCCTACCTCTCATGTGACATTGCAGACACATGTACTGCTGACAAGTTCAGTACAATTTTATCTTCACATAGTTTTGGGGAGCCCTTTTGTTCACGCAGTGACATCAACATTTACGCCATTCTTTATACATTTGGGAATAGTCGAGAAAATAATGTCTCGTGGATACTTTTCACTCTTAATGTAATAGAGCTTCTTTGATGTAATTAGGTTATGGTTTGCACGAAAACTAATATGGCATGTAATATTGAACTCTGTTTATTTTCATGTTATTTTTATGACGGGTCGAATGGGTTTTAAGTTTAAATTTTAATTTAATTTCAAAAGTATCATAATATGAAAAGTAGGGGTGTTTATGGTTTGGTTTGTTGGTTTTTGGTTAAAACCAAAATCAAATCAACTTAATCGATTTTCAAATTATTAAAATCAAACCAAGTTAAACAAAAACTATCGACTTGGTTGTTGTCGGTTTGGTTTTGATTAGATTCGGTTAATCGGTTTTTATTTATTTTACAAATAAAATAAAAATGAGAAAACTTGTGATTGATGTTTGCGAAGTTTGCGACGCAAGCGGAGACGAGAAAGAGAGAGCCGGAGAAGAGTAGTTGATTGAAGATTTGTGAACTTGTTAGACACTTTTAGTTCTAAGTCTCATGACCTAGGAGTTAATTATAGGAGAAGCACAATTACTTTGGTTAAGACTTAATGGGTTGGCTCAGCAGATCATTTTTTTTTTGTTGGATCCTTTTAATTAATGGAGAACTAGGTTAGGACCTACGAGTCGGGCTCATTTGATTAAGTACATTAGAACTTACCCTATTATAAAATATTATTGAAATTATATACAGTTTTTAAAAAATTTATATAAAATATTAATTTATTGATATAAAAAGTTATATTTTTTAATATGTCGGTTCGGTTTGGTTATTTTTTTATTTTTCTCATAAAATCAAACCAAATCAAATATTTACAGTTTTTTAAAACTTAAAACCAAACCAAACCATGTCCAACAAAGTGTCAGTTATTTAATTGGTTCGATTCGATTTTTGATTTGGATTGATTTTTAACCAAAACGTGAACACCCCTAATAATAAGCATGAAAAGATAAAATAGTTAACTTTATTCATTCTATGCAAGTTAATAGGGTCGGGTGCAGGACATAATCATCTTTAAATGGATCCTGATAAATGTGATGAAGCTATGGGTGTCAAACGGGTATACGGGTCCGGGTTCGGGTTGTAAAATTGTAACCCTATGGGTTCCGGGTACGGGTACGGGTTTAAATTACGGGTTCTTAACGGGTCCGGGTTTCGGGAAGAAAAAAAAACCCGTGCGGGTTCGGGTCTTAGCGGATACGGGTACGGGTTCGGGTCTTAACAAATCGGGTTTAGGCCCGGGTTTTAACTTTTTTTTAATAATATTATTTTAAATACTTAAAAAAAAAAAAAAAGATGAATGATAGGAGAAGCTGAAAGACTTACTTTATTTAAGATACTTGAACTATTAAAGTCTTGAACATTAAACTTCTAAATTTGAAAAGTGCAACATCAAAATTAGATAATGAAAATTCAAATCACAAATTTAAATATGCCTAATTCTTTGTATAATTTCTTTCATGTCATTTCCCTCATGCTCCAGTGTAGGTGCCATTGATGGTGCTTGATCACTTAACAGAATTTCTTCAAGGTTATCATCTTGTTCTAGTGAGTCTTCAATTCCTCGGTTTCTTCGCTCCGATCTAATCCAGTCTCGTAAACAAACTAGAACATCCAAAGCATTATTACCCAAAGAGTGGCGGGTATCACCTATCATTTGTTTTCCTTGGCTAAATGTACTTTCTGATACAACTGTTGAAACTTGTACAACTAAAATATTTTATGTAGTGAATTAAATAATTATATTTTCTAATAATATACGCCCAATAATTACTTTGCCCGACTCCAAGTAGCTTATTTTCTGAGGTATATATCGAAGTTAATAGTTGAAGTTCTATACCATATTTGAGTAATATATATTCAAATTATTGATTTGTTATGGAATATCAAGTTTCTTTTTTAGTTAAATAAATAAACTTGTTTCTCTTGAACATATCATTAGTAATAATGTGGACAAAAAACGAATTAAACAATAAGTGGAAAACTTATGTATACCTTTCTCTCCACATATAAATTTTATTACTCAGTTTATTTTAACGGGTAGGGGTACGGGTATATCCAGTAATACCCCATAATTTTGACGGGTCTTAACGGATACGGGTATTCGTTAAGGAAAAAAAAACCCGTTCGGATAGGGATATTTAGGGGGTTTACGGGTCCGGGTCCGGGTTTTTGCGGGTCCGGATGGGGTCGGGTTTTAATGAGTCCGGGTCCGGGTTTTGACGGGTAAACCCCTACCCGTTTGACACCCATAGATGAAGCTCACATATGTGAGTTGCTCTTAAGGTTGCATAAAAATAAAATTTAAAAGTATATTTACACGAGAAAAGATGAATGCCGGAAATAGAATGGAGAGAGAGAGTTGGATGTTTTTTTTTTGGGAAAGATATACATTAGGAACAAAAAGTATTAGGGACAAACTTGTAAATATCTTAGTCAAATCAAACTTATAAATATTAGGATTACAAAAATGGCAAATACTTAGTTTGATACTTTAATATGTCCCAAAAATACAGTTACACACCTTTACTTTACGAGTGACCTATGATCCCCTTAACTCGTTCGGAGTGGTATTAGTATCCCTTAAACGATGATGTGGCAGAGATCATCCTCTTTATTTTCTTAAACGCTGAGTAACTAGTAAAAAGAATAATTAAGACCTAATAAAGTGTAGATGTATATTTAATTGTTTACAATTATTAGTGGACCTCTTTATTTTAGTTTTTCTTTTCTTTCTCCAAAAATATACTCTCTCATCTTTTATTTCTCTTCATTGCAAATTCCACCCAAACCCTCAATTCCTTCTTCTATTTCTCTCCACTTCAAAATTGTGTAGGTGCAGGAGGTTGGGGTATTGTTGCAGTTATGAATTGTGATGTTTGTTATGAGGTTGCTCCGACCCATTTTGCCTTTAACCGGGTCGGAACCTAGTGAATTATAATCGTAATGAGGGTGTGAAGTTGCAGTGGGTCCTTGGTGAATTTCAACACCTTCAAATATTTTTCATCGAAAATAACTTTCAGTCGTTTCATTCTTTCTTCTATATCAAACATAAAAAATCTTGAATTCTTGAATTTGAGGTACAATAATTTGGAAGGTAATATTCCTATAGGAATAGCTAGTCGCCAGAGTCTGAAATGGTTGAGCTTTGGATTCAATAAATTACCCAATGGTTCCAATTTAGTTGGAACAATTCCTAGAGAACTTGGGAAATTACTACTGCTGCAAGTCTGGGTTTGTGACTCCAAACTTTCAATTCATTGTTATTGATATTCATGTGCTCAGATTTTTGTTATGGATCCAAAACAAGGACGGAATTATGCCGCAGGTTGTGAAAATTTCTGGCAGAAAAATGAAGAAAATGGAAAAAGTGAAAAAATAAAGTTGAAAAATGGATTCACCATCTCCATTTTCCTTTTTGTCTCTAACATTTCTTCTCTCAATGACGCCATCGGATTTTCCTTTGCCAATGTTCATCAACAGAGGAGGAAGAGAATCAACAGAGGAGGAAGAGAATGAGATTCTTCATTTTTTTTCTTTTCTTTCATTTTATTGATAATATTTAAAAAAATAAAAAGTTTGATTAAAAAAAAGAAAAATTAATTTTCCACGTGGCGAAGCCATATGGCGAGTGTATAACATTTTATGTAGTGCAAGTGGTTATATACATCTCAGGTGTGTATTAATTCCACTATGATTTTGTTAAAGGAGGTCATAGGTCGCCCAGAAAATTAGAGTGTGTAACTGTATTTTCGGAACAAGTTAAGATACCAAAATATGTATTTTGCCTCACGAAAATCGTAAGTTGTGCCATTTAAGTTATGGATGACTAACTTATATAGCTTTTAATTGATTTGAGCTAATGAACACTTAACGAAATGAAAGTGCAAAAACAACTTATGAACTTATTCAAACACCTCCTTTATGATAGACTCGTAGCACTATCACTAGGCTATAAACGTTATTCGTCAATTGAGTATTTGAAAAAAAAAAAAAAAAACAAAATATTCAAGGATAAAGCGAAAAGGAAAATTTTCATAAATAGGCAGTCCACCACCCAAAATTACAAACAGGAAGCCATATTTTTTTCATGTATAACACACATCTCTAAAATTACAAATTTTAGCACTCCTTCATAAAAAAACACCATAGCTACCAAATCTCCCCCTCCCCAATCACTAAGTCGCCGGCAGATACCCTCCCCGCCAGTGGTGTCATTACTTTTTTTTATTTTACTGAAGTTATATTGTTTATTGCGTCTAAATCATTGTTTTGGACAAATTTATACACACAAATCTCTCCCCAAAAAAACAAATTATACATGAATATACATAGATAAATGCGTAGCAATGAGAGAATACAAAAATACACATAAAAAAGTAAAAATTCATATAAACATCCTTAATATACAGATTTGTTCACTTCGCATATACACACTTATACAAATTTATACAATTTTGTATTCGTGTATAATTTATATAAAATTGTATAAACTTGCGGTAAACTGCTATCTTGAGAAAAGGGTGACAGGTCGGGTAAGATTCGGAACTATGGATCATTTTTGGTAATTTTCATCTTTTGCTTGTGTTTTAGTGTAATTATACCAATTGAAAATCATTTTACAGAAATTTCTAGGCCCAATATTTTCTTGGCCTAGTTTGAGGAGAAAGTGCACGAAAAGCCTATTTTAGGCGCGTCATTTAAAATGTAGTAGCTTTTGAAGACTATTAGACCTTCAGGTTTGAAATTAGACTAAGACCAATCCCAACTCAAACCTTTATGTTTGAAGTTCAACATAGCAACTAATAATAAGTATATATAACTTGTAAAAAATAGTTAAAACCTAAACGGCACACCTAAATTATGCTCTCACCCAAAATTTTGACCTTAACACAAGAAAGGAAGTCCAGCCCTGTGTGGCCCATGTTTTACAACCAAGCTACCCATTGTAAGACGAACAAACCCCAGCCCAGCTTATTTGGATCTCTGGACCCAAGTCGAGTTGGTGCTCTCAACTCTCCTTAAACCCTTGACAAGATGTTAATGTGACATACACAAAACCCCCCAAAAACCTCTTCTTTGCTGCCAAAACCCCTCCAACAAAATATCTCAAACCCAAAGATCTCCAACCAACCGCCTTTGAAAGTAGTACTAACTACACCATCACTGCTCCTCTTTTTCATAAACCCTAATTAAACCCTTCAAAATAAACTCAAAGCACAAAAATGAATAGCCTTTTTGTGTTGAAAAAGTCATCATCTTCATTACATACATCCAAAAGGGTTGCTCTTAATGCCCTTACCCATCTCTTGTTTTCGCCCTCGACCACGTGCGGCGAAAACAAATTTACTGCCGGAAATGCCCTCCCGATCTCCCAAAATAACAGCTTTACCACTGCTAGCAGTTCAAGAACTGAGAAATGGGTTGATGGTAAATTTGGAAATAGTTTAAGAGGGTTTCATTCAAGTGGTTATTTACAAGCTGGATATGCAGTACCAGCAGATTTACCTGAAGATGATGAAGGGCTTGAGATATCGAAACTTGGTATTTCTCAGGATATCATTTCTGCTTTGGCTAAAAAGGGAATTACTAAGCTCTTCCCTATTCAGGTATACTTAAGTGATAGTAATCTTTTATGATGGTGTTTGACTTAGCACAGAATTTAAGAAAGACACATTTTTTAACCTTGTGGGGTCTTAAAATATGGTATCGCTATTTGTGTGGCTATATTTAAAGGTAAAATGAGAAGTTATATATAAAGGTGTTATTTTTTTGGGGACGGACTAAAAATGTAAGTTTAACATAAATTGGCACAGAGGGAGTGTATGGTAAACTTAGGGTATTGCAGTTGACAATAATGTCTTATGTTTTGGTTGAATCAAGTGATATATGGGTTAAGAGTTTTGAGATATTTGCAAAGGAGGAATTTTAAGTGAACAATGTCATGTTCCCTTTTTTGGTGGAATATGGGTTTTCATCAGAGAAGGCATTTGGGCGATACAACAAACTATTAATGTGTCTTCTGCTTGTCTTATTGCTGATGAAGTTAAATATTATCTAGGGATGAGTAAGTGAGAGTAGGATGGCGTACTCTCATGAGGTTGCTCAGTTACTTAATGGATCAAGATTTTCTCCAGTAAAACCCCGTTTAGAACCACTTGTCCAATTTGTGTTTTGGTTTGTAGAATGAGCTTAATTTTGTCATGTACTGCACATTTATATCGTAGCCTTAGGCTAATATGGTCATGTGATGCAAGGCAAAGAGCGATGCTAACTTTAATTCTTTTGGGATGTACAGAGAGCTGTTCTCGAACCAGCAATGCAAGGATCCGACATGATTGGTCGAGCTAGAACTGGAACTGGAAAGACTCTAGCTTTTGGCATTCCCATCATGGATAAGATCATTCGCTTCAACGAGAAGCATGGGTTTGTTCACTCTGCTTTCTCACTTCATTTAAATGTTAATATTATAAATATGCTACCAGCATAATGTATTGAGTTGTCATCTGCTAGGTTTGAAAAGTGTTATTAAAATTTGGTTCTCAATATTTGTTGCAAATCTGGAACTTGTTAAAGTTGAAAAATTCTGCTTGTTCTCGATTATGCAGACGTGGAAGAAACCCTTTGGCTTTAATCATGGCGCCTACAAGAGAACTTGCGAAACAAGTGGATAAAGAATTTTTTGAGTCTGCACCTACTCTGGATACACTGTGTGTTTATGGTGGTGTCCCCATTTCACGCCAAATGAGTTCCCTTGACAGGGGAGTAGATATTGTTGTGGGAACACCAGGTCGGATTATTGATCTGCTGAAGAGGGGTGCGTTGAATTTGTCAGAAATCCAGTTTGTTGTTCTAGATGAAGCTGATCAAATGCTTAATGTGGGGTTTGCGGAGGATGTTGAAGTCATTTTAGAAAATGTTCCGCAGAAACATCAGACATTGATGTTTTCAGCCACAATGCCAACTTGGATATTAAAAATTACCAACAAGTTCCTGAAGAATCCAATTCACATTGATCTTGTGAGGCCAAAATGCTCAGCCTTTTTATACAATTTATCACTTTAGATGTTTGAGAACCATAGAGGCTAATTTTTCAATTGAATAATTTGTGTATAATGTATGTCCAGGTAGGAGATTCTGACCAGAAATTGGCTGATGGGATTACCTTGTTTTCAATTGCTTGTGAGATGCATCAGAAACCAGCAGTTCTTGGACCACTGATAACCGTATGGATATAAACCCTCAGTCTCCTCCTACTTCATGTCCATCATATTGTTCTAACCCATTCTCTATTTTGTTGCCATGCCATAAAAGAAGGGTCTTTCTACTATCTAATATTTCAATAGTTTTTAATCTTTGAAATTAATTGAGTGTTCCATTTGTTCTGCAGGAGCACGCAAAAGGAGGGAAGTGCATTGTTTTCACTCAAACTAAACGTGATGCTGATAGATTGGCATATGTAATGCAAAAGAGTTTCAAATGTGAAGCTTTGCATGGGGACATCTCACAAAGCCAGAGGGAGAGAACTCTATCAGGTTTTCGCCAAGGTCAATTCAATGTACTGGTGGCCACTGATGTTGCTGCTCGAGGACTTGATGTGCCTAATGTTGATCTGGTTGGTCTTTTATTCTTGTACAATGAGTGTTTCTCTTACAGTATATATGAGAAAACCTTCTCTTAGAACAGTCACAGTAAACTGACAGTGTGACATGCAGAAGGGGTTAGGTGAAAGTTGTATCATTTATATTGTGTCTTTAGTTTTTTGCCTTGAACATGTTGGCTGAAACTCTCTAGTGGGAGGGAATATTAACTTTTGAAACCAATATTCGGCTAGTGCGTCAGGTGGTCTGTATGCCAGGGAAATAATTTTATTTTTAGAAGATAAACTAGTAAATGGAATCAGATGTGGCCAAGAGTATGTTAGATGCTTCTAAGAACATCTATGCAGTATGCCTGACACCAATAGGGTATCGCAAGAAGTTTCTGCTGAGTCTCTTTTTCTGAAGTTAAAGTAGTTATTTTGCTGCTCAGGTGGTACATTATGAGCTTCCAAACTCTTCAGAGATCTTTGTTCATCGATCCGGTCGAACTGGACGTGCTGGGAAGAAAGGAGCTGCGATTCTCATATATTCTTCAAGCCAAAATAGGGATGTGAGAGGTATTGAACGCGATGTGGGATGCAGATTTGTCGAGGTAAGACTACTAATTCTCCGATTCTCTTACTTTGGATGTCCTCCAAACGTATTCCGCTCACATTTTCATTTATGGTGGCAAGTGTGAACCTTATACGGTAACAGTTGGACAGAACAACTGTATTCTCTGAAAGACTATAACTTCCCACGTGAATTGTGACTGCTGTAACTGTTAGTGCGGAAGGGCTGCTGTTTAGTTCTGCAATGCTTCTTTTTCATGGGGTTCAAAAGATGAATTGTTTTAATAAAAGATCAAAATTCTTGCCGCCAAATATTTAAGATTGCAGTGAAAAGAGTAATGCATTTTTCACTTTGATCTTTCAGACATATTCAGCCTTCTTTTCTCTTTCTAACACAATTACCTTAGAAGATACCTCTCAATGATTTCTATCTAGTAATCAAGCAAGATCTTCATCTTGGGTGCGTATTGAAATCATGCACATAAAATGGGATGTTGGGGATAGTTTCAGTGGCAAATGTTGTAAATGAGGTAGTTAGATGTAGTTCTTCATTGTCATGCTTTACTGTGTGAGGGAGATGTCATTATCAGTTACCTGAATACTAGTGTAGACAAACTAAAGTTTGTATATGAAATTTCATGTAGACTTAGGAAGTATTTCAGGTTTCCTTCTGTTTCTTGCCCTTTTGTTGAGTCTTTATTTCCTTCTGAGGTTTTTAAATTCAGTGATTTTCATATTTTCTGTCGTCATCTGTCGATCTAAATGGATGGTTGATTGGATAATGAATCATGAGAGTGTCTAGACTGGAATAGGATCACTTATAGTTGGCTCCAGCAATTTTCTGATCTTATTTAATAAGTATCATAACACCTGTTTTTGCTTGGTCAAATTAGATGAAACTGTGATTTTCTCTTTTCTGCTCTCTGCAGTCCTAATCTGGTTGAATTTTTCTGAACAGAAATTCAATTGGATCCAGGCCTGCCGAGCTGCAGGTCTTCAGTGTTTCTTAATTCTAGATAGCATATCTCCTATTTCAGATATTCTTGTTTCTTTCCTTTCCTATTTTAGTAATCCTATTGCTCTTCATGTATTTGAATGTTATACATGGAAATTAAAATTGCTTACCAGTAGCTGTTTTTTCCATTGAATGCAACGTGGTAGTTCTTTTCCGTTCCTAGATAGACGGATTTCCCATCTTATCAAATAATTATATTTTCATGTATTTGTGGGAAATAGCTTCCAAGGATAGAAGTACAGGCTGGAGCAACAGACATGTTCAGTGACATGGGCAGAGGTGGTGGCCGCTTTGGCTCTTATGGAGGCACGGGAGGTGGTCGGTTTGGTGATTCAGGTTCGGGTCGTTCTGGTGGTTATGGAAATTTTGGCAGCGGGTTTGGTGGGCAAGGTGGATATTCTGGTCGAACAGGTGGATTTGGTGGTTCTGGTTCTGGACGATCAGGAGGTAGCTACGGTGGATCGAGCTCGGGCCGGTCTGGGAATTTTGGTGGTTCTGGAGACATGCGTGGCTCCAATCGTCAGGGAGGATTTGGTAGTTTTGGTGGTTCAGATCGTAGTGGTGGTTTTGGAAGCTTCGGAAGTTCAAATCGGACTGGTGGCTTTGGGAAGTCCGAGAGTTCAGAGCGCTCAACTGGTTTTGGAGGATTTGGTTCAGGTCGTTCTGGTGGGTTTGGTGATTCAAGTTCTGACAGTGGAAGTCGTTCAAGCCGTTTTGACAGCTTTGGAGATGGCAAGGCTAGTGGTGATCAAGGCTCTGGGAGGAAATTTTTCTAGTTCTTTCTACGAGGCAAGTTCCTTGTTCTCCACTGATGAATTTAATATGTCATCCCTAAGGTGATTGATAATTCTCTATTTGTTCCTACTTGCATTAAAAATTATTAAGCAGGACTTGCTACTAAAAACAACAATAATTATCACTCTGGGACACAGAAGTTGGAAAAGAAGGGGGAAAAACAAAAAAGCTGTCGTCTTTGATATATCAAGCAAGTGTGGCTTGTCTGTTATATGGTGTGCCGTGCATGTGTCTTAAATTGTTTACCCCTTCTAAGAAGGGTTCTTGGTATTTGAAACAGCTTCAGCTATTATAACTTTATAAAGCTTCCTGTTTTCTAAGAGACGATTTCAGAATGGAGTGATAGTGTTAGAAAGGTTATGACTTTTAGCTCTCAATTATCTTCCAGATATAAATGAGAAGTTGTTTTGCCTATTGTGGCCCATGTATTTTACTACTCGGGGGAAAAAAAAACACAGAAAAAGAAGTTTGGGTTTGGTTGCCAAGAGATATTATTTCTTTTGTCCATGTTTGAACAGAATGCTGCATTGTCTTGCTATGCCATCATAAGAGGCTCCTCAGCAGTTACCCCTAGAATTATGTTTTGACGTGGTGGCACTGGTTTGTTTAACAGGCAAGGACGCTGTGAATATGGCTATTGGGAATGACCACTAAGAAACGATGGTGCGAGTGATGTCCGAATTGTGAAGTGTCTGTGTTAATTACCAGGCTGTGTTTTGATTGCAGTAACTCCAGATGATGTTATAACTCAATTGCTATACATAGGATTCCATAAGAAATAACCATTTAATATCCACTTGGTACCACCTATATGTAATTTATAGCTATCAAGGAAGTCGTTCTTCTCTTGCCCGCTATTATTTTGTCACATGATCATAATTTTTTTCTCTAGCTTGATATTAAGTTGTGTTACCCGAGCTGTTGATTGATATCGTCTGGTAAGTAGCGACGCTTTAGATGTTCTAATCTCAGTTTCTAAAAACTATGTATCTGCATTTATTTTTGGATTATTATGACAATTGTATATAGGATGCTTTAATTTCTCATTACAATAGGAAATAAGGGTGACTGGAAACTCGTGTTGGGGTGTGTGTACATTTTGATTACACGAGTGTGGAGCAGCCGTTGTGTGAGTATTCGGTGATGCACTTCGTCTAAGTTTATTGGAGAAGTATAGTCTAATCTAGTATAATAGGTTTACTATTTATATGAGGTTCTCGGCTTATTTGTATAGTAGGATTTTAGCTGTTATATTCTCACAAGCTATCTAATCGAATAATATCTTGTGTACTCTCAGTGCATGGATCTTAATCCTAATATCTCGTATACTCTCAGTACATAGATCTGAAACCTTACCTCTCTCAAATTATCTACGAACGATGAGTACTAGGCCCTTTTCTCCAATCACATGTATACCCGGTCATTACGAGATTCCTTTAATGTATCAACTCACCAATTCCATGCACATAACCCACCCCCCAAGTCATTTGTTGGGAGGTTGAGGGACAACATTGTTTTATCAATCGCAATGACATGGAAATTTGAGTTTCTTGAAGCAGAAATCAATTATCCACATTGTCACTTTAAGAAAACTGAACTCAAGCCATGGAGCAGTAACTTCAGATAATAGCCTCGCTAACTCTCCTTATAAAAAAAATAACAAATAGTAACGGTGATATAATAGTCGTAATGATTTTTGTGATAGTGCGTGAAATCTTCTGAGTTTGAAATAATTTTAGATGGTGATCAGACAACTGTTGCTTATGTTGATTTGATAATTGATAGTGTCAGCACAAATTGGCCACAGGTAAAATGAAGCTGCCTATTCTGTCTATTTTGAAATATCTACTCAAGTTTTCGGGATACCTTAGTTCCCTTATGAACCGAATTACCATCTTTCTCAAAGAGCAACAGTGTGAACTAATATCGACATCTTCGTTCTCAACTGTTTTAATCAATATTCAGAAAGTAAAGATGTTAAGCCAGTTAAGCGTTCAAGTACAAGAAAAGATTTCATGATAAAGTTGTAAGAATATATGGACTGGCACATATATAAAGTATAAATAATTGTATGTTAACTGCTATCATTAAAGATTGGCCTAATTAAAGTGATCTGCTAAAGTTTAAAGTTGATGGGCCTAATTAGATACCTCGTAAAGTATGGGGCTAATGTGTAGATACCCGGATGTAATTCTAATTTAATGATGGGCTGAACTAGAATTACATAAACTATATTCTATTATAA
This sequence comes from Petunia axillaris subsp. axillaris, assembly GCA_029990575.1. Lineage (NCBI taxonomy): Eukaryota > Viridiplantae > Streptophyta > Magnoliopsida > Solanales > Solanaceae > Petunia > Petunia axillaris. The sequence goes on along the minus strand of JARKNS010000002.1, from coordinate 46,512,016 downwards.
AAGGGTTATGGTCCCCAAATCAGACGTAGGGTTTTATTTTTACTGATATCCCATCTTTTTACTGATATCCCATCATCAGTGAAAGAGGCAAGACCACGTCCAGATTTGGAAGACCTAACCATGGTAATGGCAGGCTTCATCAGTTCTACAGATTCAGGTACGCTTCCGCATCTAGTATTTTAGTTCTTAGTGATTTGACATGTTAGGTCCTTGGGATATATGTAGTGTAATCTACAATTTAGATCTAACAAGTGGTATCAGGAGCCTTTATCATGTTAAATTATTAAGAATATTTTTTAAAGTCATTAAAGAATTTATCCTGTGATTGCTCTCTTCGGCATGATTAAAATTGGAGAAAATGAGGCGTGCTCTCCTTTTAAGTTAATTTTTGAATGAACCAAGGTATTACAGATCTGGAAAAGTACTGTAGAAAGTTTTTACAAACGTATAGATGGCTAGATAGTTTCTTTGACTTTAGAAAATTTTCCTAGTCTAGTATGAGTAGACAATTTCTAGTCTAGTTTCCTTGCATTAAAGGAAAAGAAAACGTGATCTGAGAATGTGATCAAGTCCCAATCAGCCACTCCTATGGTTTGCAAGTTTAAGTAAAGAATAATTGGTCATCTGTAGGGGTGAAACTTTTGTTAAGGTGTTAAGGTTAATTTGGGAGTATATTGTTTTCAAAGTACATTAATTATTAAGATTAAGATGAGGAAAAATATTTCGGGTACATGTTGCTTATGCAGCGTCTAAAATTTTTCGGAAAGTGGTGGTATGACCACCTTTATTGGATTGCCAGAAAAGTGTTTTAATAACACAACCTTTTCTTTTGGTTGCATTTTTCTTGTTTATTTAACCAAAATAATTGAAATAAGGAATTACTGGCAATATTTTGTTTACATGCTAAATCTCAAGTCTACAGTTTAAGAATTTAATTTGGGCCCACCATAATTTATTTTGGCTTGAGATTTATGTGTTCTCTTTTGGTGAATTTAAATTTGGATGTTGGTATGGTTGTATGTATTTTGAGATGATTAAATTGAAGCTAGACGTCACCAAAGTGACCTCTCTTGTGGAGATTTATTCATTTTGAAATATAAAAAGTTGTGTGCGTGTACCTATGTGAATGTTGATTGGCCCAAAGGAAGATCAATGTTTAACAGAATTGCATGTACATCTTTGTGGTAATAAACATGTGATGATTATTTAGTTTTACGTGTGAATAATAAATCGGCCCAAAGGAAGATTTACTATTCGACATGTTCTTGATTATCAGTGTTTGATTACTGCATCAAGATATCACTTACAAGTTAATATTTTGTCCAAAGATGAAATATTAATGGAGTGTCCGGTATCTTGAGATGGGGTTTACCTTTATTCGAATTTATTTTCAATTTGGTTTAAGTCTTATGTGAGCTATCATGTTATTTGTTGTTCTCTGATTTAGCTAAAATTACTCCTCAAAATATAAATGCCAACATCAACTCAATCTACTAAATGACACTAAGTTTAGTCATGGCAAGAGAACTTTAATATTGTTCTCGGAGTCATGGATCTTGACACGACATTAAAGATGGATTCTCCACCATTTCTTATGGATAGAGTACCTCTGATGAAAAGAGGGAGATAGAAAGGTGAGAGAGCTCAAATTTCATATCTATGATTGTCATGGAGAAAGTCATGCCAAAATATTTTGGGGCACTATGTCTGATAAGATAAAGAAAATTAAGAAATTCATTACAAAAATTGAAAAGAAATTTGTCAAGAATGAAAGGATAGAAAATTGTACACTCTTGACAAATCATATTTCAATAAAGTACATAAAGAATAAGGAAGTTGCAGTTACGGTGATAAAAGAGAAACAATACAATAATTAACTACAGATGGTTGTTTGTTAAGTAGAGCTGCAAGTCATAAAGATATTTTTTCTGAACTTTGTTTGTTATGGGGTTAATCTGGATTTTGTACCAAGACACACATTGTTGATAGATTCTAGTATAACACCTCACGTCAGTGTGTCTATGCAAGGATGTATGAATTGTCGAAAGCCTAATGATGGTGAAAGATACATCTATGGTGGTAACGACAACTCGGTTAAGATTGAAGCTATTGAAACGCTTAGATTATTGTTAAGACCTAGTTTATATTTGAATTTGAGTAAGACTTATGTTGTCCGTTTCTTTAAACAGAATATAATTTTCATTTCAAGGTTGGACAAATTCGGTTATTGTTGTTCATTTGATATGAAAATATTGTCTCTCTCATAATTCAAAATTGGTTGGTTCGGGTTCTTTATGAGGTTACAATAATCTAAAGTTTTTCTATATATAGTCACTTCATTTAAAGAATTCTTGTATGTTTACTAAACTTGTGCGATTTTGCCTCGTTGTGAAACAACATATTAAGTCATAACTCTAAACGGGAGAAAAGGAGATTCGTGTCTGATAACATTCTTGATCATGTTGATTTTATCCAATTTTTGATATATGCGTAAATCGCATAAAAGGAGACAAACAAATGTTAAGAGATTTGGAGCCAACAATAAATTATACATCTTGAAACCTTTATAGATTTGGTATTTGTGACCATTTTCTACAGTTTCCTTGAATTGTCATCTATATCCCGTAAGGTTCATAGACAAGTTTTCAAGATGTGGCTTTCTTTGTTTAATTCATTAGAAAAACTGCAACTTATTACTTAACAGAGTTCCGGCTAAAGGCAACTGAAAAGATCCTTTATGTGTTTTGGATAAGCATTGGTCTTGTTTAAAGTATTTACACATTTAGGAATGTCCAGCTGAGGCAAGGCCTTCTAGGCCAAAAGAAATGAAACTTTCAGTTGTTATGTTATTAGATACTCTAAAAAGTTCAGGGGTTACAAGTTTTAGGATCCCACAGCTAAGGCTATTGTGAGACGAATAATGTACAGTTCTTTGAGGATGTTGAGTTTGGGAGAAAGAAAGAATAAAAGACATTGTCTTGGAAAAAGAATATGTTGATATTCCTCAGATTGCTATTGACTGTGCTCAGGAACAGTTTTCTATACCTGAAATAGCTCAAGAAGCAACTCCGGATCAAGACAATATCATTGAACTTCACGTTCAAAAGGTTATTCCCAAAGAACAAACTCTACAACCTCAAGAACCAATGCCATTAAAAAGATGAGAGAGAGAGAGAGAGAGAGAGAGAGAGAGAGAGAGAGGAGAAGTGCAATTTAATATTGTGTTTCTCTAAGAACATAAAGTTGGCATTGGAATGATGGAAGATAATTCAATCAACTTCTGTCAAGCCATGAAAAGTTCTGACTCTCAGAGGTATATTGATACCATGAATAAAGAGATGAAGCACATAAAGGACAATGATGTGTGAGACATTATCCAGTTGGCTGAAGGTGCGAAGCTCATTGGTTGGAAATAGAAATTAATAACCAAAAGGGATTCGAAAGGCAACGTGGATAGGTATAAGACACGTCTTATCGCTAAAAGCTTCACTTAGAAATAAGAAGGCATCTATATAAAGAGACTTTCTTTTCGATTTCATTGAAAGACTCTTTCAGGACTATAATGGCATTAATCAAATATTTTGATATTAAGCTACATAGATGGATACAATATTGTTGTTCTCAATAGTTATTTTGATGAACAAAGGTGCAACTAGAAAACTTTGTGTTTTATAGTGCAAGGTTAATAATTTGCAAATTAAGGAAATTCATCTATAAGTTTAAACAAGCGTCTTATCTATGGTATCACAAATATCTTTATGTTATCATCTCATTTGGTTTCGAGATAAATCTTGATGATTATTTTGTATATCACAAGGTCAGTGGGAGTAAGCATATTTCTCAGGTTTTGTATGTCTATGATATATTTCTTGGTTCATACAATATAGGCTTATTGCGCAAGTCCAAGATACTTTTGATAAAGAATTTTGAGATAAAATATCTTGGTGATGCAAGTTTTGAATAAGGTTTTAGATACATCGAGATTACTCTCGAGGTACTTTTGGATTATCATAAAGGCCTATATTGAAAAGGTATTAAATATTTGACATGCAAGATTTCAAATTAGGCGATACCCCTATGCTAAAGGAGACTGGTTTAGTCTCAAACAGTGTCTTAAGAATGATTTTGTAATTAAGAAAATGCAAAAGATTTATTGTGCTTTAGTTACAGATGCCTGATGCATACTTAGGTTTGTACGCATTCAAATATTGTGTGCATTATTGGGATGTTAGGCATATATCTGAGTGATTCTGAAATTTATAATTAAGGAGCAGCCAAAAGTTTAAGTTGTATTTACAGAGAACAAATTATTTTAAGCTCACATACTAGAAGTCGGAAAGGTTAAAGTATTCAGATACCGACTTTACTAGATGCCAAGATAGTGCAAAGGCTATATTTGTATACTTGGTGGATGAGTTATATCAGAAAGAGTGTTATATGGACACTCATAGCTCATTTCATCAATGGCAGTTAAGTTTATAGCACGTTATAAGGCATCATATTATGGAATATGGCTGCAGAATCTTGTCACTGGGTTGCGAATTAAGGATAAAGTTGAAAGACACTAAGGTTATTTTGTGACTATAAGTTAGCAGTCTCATATTTCAATAACAACAGGAGTTCGGTAAAGTCAAAGCACATTGACATAAAGTTCCTGGTTGTTAAAGTTAGAGTTCAGAGTGGTCAGGTGTCTATAGAACATAATGTAACAAACTCCATATTGTGGATCCACATACTAAGGGACTACCACCGAAGGCTTTTCATGAGCACAATGTTCATAGAGGTGGCATGTCGGTTAAGGATATTCAATTTCAGTGGGAGTTTGTAACCTTTCAATGTTCTTTTATATAGACACACTTCAGTTTTGGTTTACGGTTTCAGGTTTTCGGTTTCAGCTTAAGGATATTTTAAGGATATTTCTGCAGAAATAAAGTATTCGGTAAATTTTCCCCTCTGACTTGTTTTTCGGTTGGACCAGTTGGAAATAGACATGTCTAGATCACATTACATGTAATTTTCACGCTACGCATCCATGCTTGATCTATGTCATTTGGTTATGTTGGTATACGTGATCAAGGAAGGTTTAGTTACGATATAAATGTAGCAAAAGCCGCCTTGGTTCTATGCTGACATGATTGATGGACGAGATTGTTTAGAGGTACTTCAGTTTATGATAGCAAATATTTTGAGCTCATAAGGTGACATACAATTATAAGGTTATGTCTATGTATATATGTGTAGTCCAAGTGGGAGATTGTAAGAATATATGGACTGGCACATATATAAAGTATAAATAATTGTATGTTAACTGCTATCATTAAAGATTGGCCTAATTAAAGTGATCTGCTAAAGTTTAAAGTTGATGGGCCTAATTAGATACCTCGTAAAGTATGGGGCTAATGTGTAGATACCCGGATGTAATTCTAATTTAATGATGGGCTGAACTAGAATTACATAAACTATATTCTATTATAAAAGGGTTATGGTCCCCAAATCAGACGTAGGGTTTTATTTTTACTGATATCCCATCATCAGTGAAAGAGGCAAGACCACGTCCAGATTTGGAAGACCTAACCATGGTAATTGCAGGCTTCATCAGTTCTACAGATTCAGGTACGCTTCCGCATCTAGTATTTTAGTTCTTAGTGATTTGACATGATAGGTCCTTGGGATATATGTAGTGTAATCTACAATTTAGATCTAACAAAAGTCCCTCTCAATGATAACGTACAAAATTAAGTGTTCTTACCACCAATGAATATGGTGCGATGAATGTGATTCTTTTATGTTGAACCAATATTTTGAGTTTGAACATTGTGACTAGAGAAATTCTATATAGTCATAACTTCTCATTTTAATAGGTCCTCATGGCGCATCTGAATTAGTTGTGCTTTAATGCAATACCAGATATCATATGGGAAACAAAAAATATATTTATTGGACAATCTGAATAGTAAGATGCAATGTTGTTTCCACTGCCACAATCTAATCCTAAAAATCTAAAATTACAAAGCCCAAAATGAGCTAATAATGTTAACAAAAAAAAATAGTTTTTTGCACATATTTACAAACCTACACCCCTATATTACAAAAAAAATAGCAATGTTTTTCAAATTACAAGATATAGCATTATTTTTCCTAACACATTTCACAATAATCAATACAAATCACATTTCTCAAAACAAACCATAACTTCACCCCCTACCCCCAAAATCCTTCCTAACTACCCGACCCCCCATACCCTAAAACCACTGCCTCCCTTGATATCAAACACCCCAAGATCATTCTCCAAAAATATCAGAAACCTTAAATCCCCAAATTCTCTAATTTTATTCATATAATCACCATCGGAGTATGTCATCGGCGGCGGCAGCAGCCAGTTCATCAGTTCAATCCTCTAACCCTAGCCCCAACCCTAACCCTAAGTTTGATGCGGGTTTTGTTTTCAAACCGGGTAGTTCAGATTTTTCGGGTCGATTAAGGCGGAAGCCTAGACTGGTGAAGGTGAGGAAACAATCGGGTCCGAAAGAATCCAGCTCTAATCGAGTTGACCCGGTTCCAAAGAGCTTCAATCATAGCGTTCTGTTTGGTGCTAGTAAGATTGATTCTCCTACTTCGAATACAAATTCGAAGAATTTAAATGCTAATAAGAGTAATTTAAGTGGCAATGAGAGTTTTGTTTTTTGTAATAGTAAGCATTACTCTAGTTAAAATTCAAAGTTTGAGAATTTTGGGTTTTGTTTCTGGAGCTAATAATGATAATACTAGTATCTCGAAATATAACTCAAGAATGTGAACCGAATAAATAAGAATAGCTCAGGAAATGTGTCGAATGAGGAGCCTGCATGTAGTGAGAGCCACTGTTTCTTTTTGAGAAACTGTGAAGACTTTCTTGAACTGAGTTTCACTGGTTTCAGTTGGCTTGTGTTACGTTGACTTTGTTTAAGATATTGTTATCACTTATGTTTTCATTTTGAAACAGCCTGAAACGGCTTTGAAACAGTCTAAAACAACGCTGAAATAGCCTGAAACAGTTGAAACAACCTGAAATGGAGTTGAAACAACCTGAAATGATGATGAAGCAGTCTGAAACAATATGTAGAAAATAATGTGAAACAACGCTGAAACAGTCTAGAAACAGCTAGATACAATGCGGAAACAGTCTAGAAACAATTAGATTCAATGCAAAAATAGTGCAAAAACCTAGAAGCAATTAGAAGTGTCGCTGAAACAGTTTAAAACAATGCAAATACATCAAGATACAATTGGATACGAAGCAGAAATAGTGCAGATACAGCGAGATACTACGCGGAAACAGTCTGAAACAGCTAGTTAAAAAGTCTGAAACAAAATGTAAACACGCAAAAAAATGTGAAATAATTTAGAAACAGTGAGAAACAACACACAAACATGATGAAACAATGCTGAAATACTACAAACAACTAGATACAGTCTAGAAATAGTTAGATACGGTGCAAAATAATGCAGATATAGCGAGATACGAGATGTCTGGTAGTTGAGATACAGTGAGATACAAGGTGGTTGGTAGTTGAGATACAATGAGATACAACGAGATACAAGGTGGAGGTAGTTGGTAGTTGAGATACAATGAGATACAGCGAAATACGAGGTGATTGGTAGTTGAGACACAGTGTGATTCGAGGTGGTCGGTAGTTGAGAAACATCGAGATACAACGAGATACGAGGTGGTTGAGGATGGAGGAGGAAAAGTAAAATTGGAGAAAATATAAGGAGGAAAAGTGAAATTGGGGGAAATGAGAGGAGTAAAAGTGAAATTGGGAGAAATGGTGGGAGGAAATGGGAGGAAGAATGTAAGATTTTGGTATGTTATGCTATGTTATGTGATTAATTTTTTCTTTCCTCTATATTGGGTAATTTTGCTTAAATATTGTTATGTTTTGTAAGGAACTTTTAAAGCTTGTACTCTTATGTAAACCACACACAAAAAAAAAAAAAAAAAAAAAAAAAAAAAAAACCTAATAACTTCCCTATGCTCTCTTATTTAACACATGGACCTATGAAGATCTAAACAAGCTTAACGTGCAGAGCTCGGTGCATAGAATAAATCATAGTATTAATTTATTTAATAAATTAAGATAAAAAATAAGAATACGTATTAGTAATCAAGTGATAAATAAACATTATTATGCAAAAGATATATGTCATGTTCATTGCATCCACCAGCACGAGTAAGTTTTCCCTTCATAAAAAATTTTCCTGAAGAATAAAAACATATAATTACTCTCTCTAACTGTGCCACATTAATTTTTTGCTAGTCTAGAATAGGCCGGAGCTCTAAATAATTCTGTACCATCAAACTCATAACTGATAAATAATAATATAATAAAAACAAGAATAATAGTTAAAAAAAATAGACTTACCAGGAAATATGGCTCATGTCCCCCAATGCCCTGTTCGGCTGGTCGGTTGTTCGGTTCTGTCATTTGTGTAGTGAAAACTCTTTTTAAAAAAAAAAAAAAAAAAAAAAAAAAAAACTCTTCCAAAATGATATGATATCTATTACGTGTTGTTGCTTTCTAAATTGCTGTTTTCTCTAATGATTATATACATTTCGAATCATAAAATTTTCAAAACAAAAAGGACCTCTGCCTAGTTGATTTAATTCCACTATTTTTCTTCTACTCGTAGAAGTAATACTTGTATACAGAAAATTATAATGAACCTTTAACTAACAGATAATGGTAGTAATAACCAAAATATAAATCGGAGAAACTGGCGACATTTAGCTGGTGAAAATTGATCATGCTTCAGCTTACCCATTGAATTATGCTTCATCGCAGTGGACATCGTCTTTTAATTATTCAGTTTCTTGTTTTAGTCATTTATGATTATTTTTGGATAAATTTTGTTATATTATTTATGTTAAGAGTTTAACTAATATATACAGATAATGTAAACCTTTTTTTACTTCATCGGCTAATTTAAAGTCTATTACAAGTAAATTTTGAAGTATACTAGCTTGTTTTAATATTCTCAAGGCTATTACTCTTTTGAAATAGCTAATCTAGCTTAGAAAATTGACCAATAATTGAGTCACGATTGAAAATTTGACCTTCAAAAATCGCAATAGCAAAAACTAGCATATAATCGATATCTTGAATAACAAAGAAAGGACATCGACTTGATCAAATCATTGGTAAAACTAAAGTTCCTTAGAGGGGAGGAAATGAGAGAGGAAACACTGAACCAACTAGCATGAACAGCTTAATTAAAAAATAAAAGTTAGTAAATTACATTGTAGTTATTACAATTCGGGATTCTCCTTTTATGGAGAAAATTTGAGTATCTTGAACAAAAAGCTTCAAAGACATTATTTACGAGATATCCGTTAAATTGCTCTTGTCTACAACAATTTCTAGAGAAAGCAGTTGGCATGTAAAGCAAATTTTCATTAAGAAACAGAAAACAAACAAACAATTAGGTTAATGGAACTAATCATGATTTCATGCGTTTTCGTTGGTTCAAAAGTCAATTTCACTGTAGTACTATATGCTTTGCTATTTTTATACGTATTTCATTTGGGTTTAAGTAGCTACTACACTTTCTCATTATATCTTGGGGTGCTAAAGCTTCAAAATTCAACTCAGATGGATGATTTTAAAATCTAGACTAGATTCCCATGAAAAAAGTAAAACGTATATTTGACTAAATTTGAAACTGATTTTCTGAACAGTAAAAGTGAGGTTTGAGAGTGGGGGGGGGGGGTGGGGGGGGTTGCATTGCCTAATTATTACACTAATAAAGTACTTAAAGAAGCATTCTAAAATTTTAAGAAAAGTTAATTGTTAAAAAATAAAACTTCAATTAGCATATTTGCCCCAGCCAGTGCATGTGAATAGTAATTATGAGAAGATACTTCTGATATTTAATTCATAACTTTCGGGATTAGATGAATAATTAAATAACAAGTTGCCATGCGCACCAAAATTAGCAAAAACAAACTAAGATCTTCTGCATTTTACTAAAAACAAAAGGAAAAATGTAACGAAGAGTAAAAATTAATCAACATAGGGTGTTTCAAACCAATTGACACGTCACATGTGTCATATATTTGCACATACACTTCTCTTAAGTGTGTATATATATATATATATATATATATATATATATATATATATATATATATATATAATCACCATCAAATCACTTTATGCTAATTTGGTATGATTTGATTATTAACATATGATGTACATGAATTTTAATTTAAATATATGATGTACATGAATTTTTATTACCGTAAGTATATTAATTATGAAAGAATTGATATCAAGGATACAAGAGATCATTTCCTACCGAAAAGTACGTTTTCGATAAGTTATCTACACAATATAGCAATATTTTAGCAAAATTATCCAATATAGAAGAGAGGAACAGTTAATTACAAAATATACTAAAAAAATAGCATAACATAGCAAAACCTTACATTCTTCCTCTCATTTCCCCCAATTTCACTTTTCCTCATCCATTCTCCAAATTTCACTTCCTTTCAACTTCTTTTAATGGAACCAACCACCTCGTATCTCGTTTTATCTCAACTTACACCAGAAACTAACAACCTCGTATCTCGTTGTATCTCAACTTACACCAGAAACCAGCCACCTTGTACCTTGCTGTATCTGCATTATTTTTGCATCGTATCTAACTATATCTCGTTGTATCTCAACTTACACTAAAAAGTCAATCACCTCGTATCTCGATGTATCTACACTGTTTTTGCATCGTATCAAATTGTATCTTGCTGTATCCAGCACTTAAACAACTCATACACAACTTTTATATGAACTCGTATGACTCCTGAACATACAAACTAAAAGAAATAAAGGAAAAGAAAAAGGAATGTGTGGGGAAATTAAAGAATTAATGGATCGTGTAGGTATAGAATCCGGCAGCGGAGAAACAACCGGTCATACCTGTAATATCATCCACAAAAGTGAATCATTTACTCCGCAAGCAGTTCACCACAAAATAAAGGAGCTTCTTCTTTTCATGTAATCAGTTATTTGAAATTATGCTGAATAAAACGTGGTCTCGTTGATGAAGGTTCTAGAGTTTAAAGCTCAGGGTTTTCACTACTTACAGTTTCTGTTAGTTTCAATTCAATGAGTGCGGTAATATTACAAACATGACGGTGTTGGATAATTCGGTGTCGTTTTTTATGCCTTTCCAGTTTGAAATCTCTTACGAATGCATTACTGCTCTCGATGATGGTGCTTTCTCTGTCTCTCCCTTTCTTCCTTTTTCCCCTATTTTGTTAATTATTAGTACCTAGTTTTCCATGTTGTGACGGCGCTGTACGACGATTTTCGATGGGTCGATAGGGCATTGGGTAAAAACATCGTCGGCGACTTCTTACTAGTGATTAGCATGGAGGTTTCTGCGACGAAGGGAGTACCATTTTTCCCTGTGCGCATCGATGAGCGCGGCGGTCTCACACGACAACAGAAGACGGCGGGAGGAGGATACCGCGACAATTACGACGTTGGGGGAGCATAGTTGTGGAGGGGGTGGGGTTGAGAAATTTTGTGTTTTAATAGAAGGCTAGTGACTTTTCTTTGCTTTTTTATTTTTTTTATTTGTCTTGATTGTTGTGAAATATGGTAGCAAAAATATTGCTATATCTTGTAATTTGTATAATATTATTATTTTTTTATTATACTCCCTCTGTCCCATTTTGTTTGTCATACTTTCCTTATTAGTCTGTCCCAAAAGATTGTCATACTTCTAAATTTGGCAATAATTCAACTCCAAACTTACTTTTTGACTTATTCATAGTCACACAAATATCTATGGCTTATTTTAGACCATAAGTTTCAAAAGTCTTCCCTACTTTATTAAACTTTGTGTCAAGTCAAACTATAACAAATAAATTGAGACGGAGGGAGTATAAGGTCCAAGTTTGTATATTTGTCTAAAAAACTCACTTTAGTACCGGGTCTCTCCATCCACAATCCTGATAAAATAAATAAAGATCCATGGATAGAGGGGGGGGGGGGGCAGCTAATTGTGGTCAAGAAGAGTCAAACTGAAGTACTTATAACTAATAAAAGGACAATAAAACCAAAAACGTATAACAAAAAGAAACAAAAGAGAAGTAGAGCCTGTTTGGGTGGGCTTTTAAGGAGCTTTTTTTAAGTAACTTTTAAGTCACTTATGACTTAAAAGTCTAAAAAAAATTAAGTTACCAAACATATATTAATGGGCTTATAAGCTTATAAGTCACTTTTAAGCCCACCCAAACAGGCTCGTAAAATAATAGGACAAGTATTAGAATTAAAAAAGAAAATCCAATAAATAAAGAAGGAATCTGAAATCAGCTGGCAAAACCAAATAATGTTGGCGGGTAATAATAATACATACAATCCAAACAAAAATAAGTTGTTGAAAAGGTAAAAATGCTTTCTTTTGTCTAGACAAAGTTAGAAAGTTTTTTTTTGTGATGAACACAAAAAATATTATAGTTTAAAAAACAATAAAAGATGTACTGGTATTAGCTTTTCTTTTTTTCTTGTTTTCATCATTACTGTCTAAAGCTAAATCCACTATGAATTCATATCAAGTAATAGAATTATTATGATCTGGGATTCTTGCTTCTCTTACTATTACTGAAAAATGGAGAGTTCTGTGGCTGTTTCTGCTCAAGAACCAGCAGCTCAATTAGATTCTTCTGCTCATTTTACTATGGTATTCTCTTCTTCTTGCTGTTTTTTATTTTTCTTACTTTTTGTGTGTTTTGTGGGGGGGGGGGGGGGGGGGGGGTTGGGCAGGTGGTTAGTGAGGTTCTCTATAGAAGGTTGCTAAAAATGTGAACTTTCTTTCATTTTCTGTGTTGGGGTTGATGTTTCTTGGAGGAAAAAGAAAAGGGCAGTCCGTCGCTCAAAGCATCCGGCGTTCACTCACTCAGGGTCCGGGGAAAGGCTGCTTGATGTTTCTTGGAGGAAAGATGTGAAATTTCTGGTAGTGGTGGAAGCTGGAATGTAAAAGATTTTTTTTTTCTACCAATTAATTGATAAGTGCAGGCTGCCTGCATCACACCATTCTAGGGTGCGGCCCTTTCCCAGACCCTGCGTGATCGCGGGATGCTTCATGCACCAAGCTGCCCCCAATAAATTGATAAGTGAATTTGAATGATATGATAAAGAAGTTGGTTTCAGATATTTATGGTATTACTTTAGCTAGTATGGACTATGGAGCTTCAATGGGTTTCTTTGGCATTTCATCCTTTTATGAAGTAGAAAAACGTTAGGAAACAAGTACTCAATGAGTATGACAAGAAGGCCTAGTGTCATTTTTGCTGGCCTCTATCAAGATTTGTGTTATACTCATCATTCAATTCTGCACATTTAAATGAATGGTCATTAGATAACACCAGCTTGTCGACAATGGCGGATCCATTGTGTTAATGGTGGTTCACAGGAACCCACTCTATTGGATAGAAGATCGAAATTTTATGCGTTAAATTTTTGGAATTGTAATGTATAGTGTAGTGTGAACTCATTGTCAAGAGCACGTAAATGTGGTGCACCCATAAACTTCAAATTCTGGGTCCGCCTCTGCATGTCGACACATTCCTATATATGTTTCTCAAATTGCTGGCAACATATTAGTTAGACATACCAATTAATCCTTTCTTTTCTGTTTGTTGGTCCTTTTGTTTCCTGACATTTACATCTATGGAAATAGAAAGAAGAAAGAGAGGAAGCCACCTTAGTGCGACAGCAGTCAACAAGACGACCAAACCTCTCCTCTCTGCAAATACCTACAAGATCTTTGGAAAATGCCTTATCCAGTTTTACAAGAATAGATGTTCCAAGTCCTAACTCTGCCCGGTCAGGTTTGCCCCCGAGGCCCCACTCTGCCAGGTTGATATCATCTATGAAGAATCTGATTCCACAGAAGAGCATTAGGGCTAAAAATGTAACCCACGATGGCGAAAAGACAGTTCTCATTATCCCAGACACACCGCTTTCAGATAAACCTTCAACTTCAAGGTCATTTTCTCTCAATAAAGTTTTGTTCTCTTCAACAACAAGATCAATTCGCTCTTTACCAGAGACACCAATGGGATCTGTGGTAAAGCCTTCAGAGGACAATCATCTCGATGTTCATCCAGAGTTAATTGTAGGTCTATGTCCTAGTATTTTCTTGTTGGGATGCAAGTCCTCTGGTTGTACTCTTTCTTATCTTTTTGTTTGCACTATTGATTTGTTTCCTGACAGAAACCTGAAACTCAACAGCATATGAAACGTTCGTTTTCAGTGCCTGTACATGTTAATAGCAGAAGCTTAAGGAGGACAGATACAAGTGGTGGTCTCATCCGTGTAATTTCTAAAGCTGTTCGTGCAACAACAGATTCGGATGCCTCAGCAGACATAACACAAGAAACAGAAAATGGTATGCCAAATTTCCTACATCCTGCCACATAAATCTTATACTTGTCACTAGCTTCTCCAATTAGATAATGTTTCACGAGTGAATTTGATAGTGCATGTGAGAAAACCTGTTTTGATCATTTTCTGAACGAAAAAGAGCATACAGATAACTGTTTTACATCTGAATCATTTTGTAAACCTGTTTGATCTGAGTGCATGCACTTCTTAATGTAGCAGTTCACATATGTAAATTTTCTGTCAGCACCTTTTTGTTTTTAGTGATTTACATCTCTGATCTCTTATGAAATATGGAAAAAAAACAATTGCATAGTATTAGTAAGAAGAATAAGTCTGGAGTCTTAAGATTCTCTGGTGTTCAGTAGGGGTGGAGCTTCAGTTTCTCCTTGAAAGTTATAAAAGTTTGCAAAAGAATTTATATACACAATCAATCTTGAACAACGTTTAACTCTGTATAACTCAGTCTGTCTCTGCTTATTTAGAATTATACCCACTCATGATTTTGTTGCCACTTGTAGCAAGTTATAAGGCGCATTCTATGATGGTTAGAACTGTTTTTATTTGCTCATCTTTTACTCCCTCTATCCTAATTTATATGACACTTCCTCTTTTGGTACATTTTTGAATTGTTTGACACATAGCCCAAAGTATTTTATTATTCTGAACTACTTTCAAGAATTTAAATTCAAGTAACGTATTTTACGGTTTGATGTGATCATACTAAACATTACAATCATTACTCTATTACAGTGACAGGTCAAATTAATATTTTGAGCTCCGTGTCTAGTTAAGGCTGTTTATTTGTAGATCTTATTTTCACTTAATGAGATCTTTGTTCCAGCAAGTTTTGTAGACGTCAGATCACAGCTTTAAATTAGAAGGAATAGAATTGGCAGTGTCAAATTGAATGTTTAATAGTGAATGTTAATTAAATATTAAAATACTAATTTATTCTGGTCATGTTCGCTCTTTGGCTTCTAGGAGTAGACAGAATGCTTGAATTGAATAGTACCGGTAGTCGGTAGATACTTCATATCGTCAAATAGTTAAAGAGTAAGAGGACATGATCCATGCTGTCTCCTACTTGTTCTAGTAATTTGTATGATATCTTAACTGATTATCTTTTGGTGACTATAACGGCTTTTCTCCTTCACTGTTTACAGCCACAGATAATTCTGGTGAAGATATCCCGGAGGAAGAGGCGGTTTGCAGAATTTGTTTTGTTGAACTTGGAGAAGAAAGTGAAACATTTAAAATGGAATGCAGCTGCAAAGGAGAGCTTGCACTTGCTCACAAGGCCTGCACCTTGAAGTGGTTTAGCATTAAGGGTAACAAGATCTGTGATGTTTGCAAGCAGGAAGTACGAAACTTGCCTGTAACATTATTGAAACTTCAAAATCCTCCAACTGCTGCCAGAAGGTCTCAAACTGTTACACAACAGAGAGAAGTGCCTCGCTACAGGCAAGTTCAACTGATAAAGTTTTGCGGCTTTCTTTTACTTCAGCATGAATTTTATGTGAACCTCTTAACTTCAGAGATGTTAGAAAAGTACCCCAAAGTTCTAATTTAATACTCTGTGATTCAAGGAAGATGCTTTCTGTAGTAAATTTAACTTCATGCCATTGAGATTTTATATGCCTGTGGAGTTCAGTCAGTAAAGGATGTGACAAACATTTGATAGCTTTTGATTCTTTGCATGATGCACTGTAAAGCACGAGTTGATAGGATATTTTAATCCTAAAAACCTTCTCAAGTACTGAACTTGTGACCCCTAAATCTTGATAAACATTACTAGATCTGTTCACAACTGTATAACATGTTTTCTGATTCAGATTATCTAAATTAAGAGTGAGGAAGGAGATAATCAGTTCAAGTTATATTTAACAAATTGGAGAGTGATTTAGGGTACTGTACTTTGGGATACATCCTCTATTCCATTTTGCTCTTCTTTTATCGCCTGTGTATAAAGAGTTAGCGGGCATCTTTCTAAATGTGCCATTAAACCCTCTGATTTCTGAAGATTATAAATGCATATCATCAAACTAAAACTTGACCTGCGCTTCGGTGTTTGGTTCCATGGCAGTATTATACCATGATCGTTGGTGTCAATAGTTTCTCATTTATTTGATGGTACTTTAAATCAGGTTGTTCTAAATGTTGATGAATGTCACATGGAAATCGGTTTGTCACTTATTTGGTTGTTGCCTCTTTTCTTCTATTGTCTACAGAGTCTGGCAAGATGTACCTATCCTTGTCATGGTCAGCATGCTTGCATATTTTTGCTTTCTGGAGCAGCTTCTGGTACTTTCCTTTTATTTCTTTATTGCTATATTTCTTCCCATTCGCGTTAAAGTGCTGAGATGGTCAAGTAAATTTCTGTTTATTTTAGGCCAAATTGCTTTTCTGGTACCTAGTTTATAAGGTGGTGCAACTTGTCCTACTCTTCATGTGCATTTTTGTCCTACTTTTAGTGTGCTGATAATATATCAAAAGCTTAAAAAATTGAAATAGACTTCCTTCTACCATTAATTTTTTTAAGAAAAATGTTCATGTGCAACCTGTTGATCAGACTTTTGAGAGTTCAAAACATGTTTTCATTTATATATTATTTATGTGTGCACATTGGAGGAATTAAAATATAAAAAAAAAACTAATTATTAGCACATCATTGATACGACTAAATGTGTTAGCATATTAGAGGTAAGGGGAAGCTGACTGATGGTTTTATTACTTTGAAATATATGAAGTTTCAGCCTGTGGACAGACTAATATGGTTTTATTACTTTGAAATATATGAAGTTTCAGCCTGTGGACAGACTAATAAAAGAAGTGAGGTTTACGAAAATACCCATCAAAATCAAAATATTTATCCACTTCTACCATAAGTTTCATATTTACCAGCCCTACCCATAAACTATTTATATGACCTACCCATCTAGACTTGTATACTGTTATTTATACAATATACCTTAAAGGTATACACCCATAAGGCATAACAAAGGTATACTTATAAACTATTATTTATGTAGTATACCTTAAAGGTATGCGCCCATAAGGCATAACAAAGGTATACAGTAATAAATGGGTAGGTTGGGTAAATATTTTTAATTTTATGGTTAGTGTAATTTTTAATGGGTAATTTCATGAGTATATAGTGTAAAAAACCCATAAAAGAATCATGCGGATTTTCAATCTGAAAATTGGTGTTGTTAAACAGGAAGTCCCATTTTTAGAAAGTTGGGGTTTTATGTGCACATTTCAACAAACGTGTAAACCCTATAATCTTGGTACCAAAACAACACATTTCAAAGTAGGACAATTAATGCATGACTCCTTTAAAGTTTAAACTAAATTACAAAATGCAATTTTGGCTTTATTTTGTGGTTGTTTGGTCCCTTTGGCCGAGTTGTTCTAACCATCATCATATTTTTATTCTGCATTCATTTTATAAGTGGAGTAAGTAACAATTACACCATCAACTTCTTGAAACCGTAGATGGAATAGTTTGGTATAAAGAGAGGCGGTGCCAGAATTTGAAGCTTATGGTTCAGGATTCTAGTCCTTTTAAGTCACATAGTTCTAAATTAATAATTTGTATATATTAAATAATTTTTTCGAGACAAATACAGGGCGTGGACAATGCTACGAGGCTCAGCCAAACCACCTTCTAATACTCTAGCTCCGCCGCTGGGTGTAAATATCATGTGTGTGTGTTAGTAAGTGTAGCTCATTACTGCAGTGCATGTCATCGTTTGGTATGTCCTTATAAAAGATTGGATAGTGAGTCTCTTTTTTAAATGCCAAAGCTTGTAAATGATATTTGAAACTGTCCAATAAATATATAGCACTACTATTAAAGGCACAACTATTTCTTTGATCATATTTCATATTGCATTTAGATGTCACATGCTGTATTTATCATTTTCTTCTCTTGTGTTTTTACAGGTGTCTGACTTAGGTGCTCGTGCTCTTGCTATCTCGTTACCTTTCTCTTGTGTTTTAGGTCTCCTTTCTTCTATGATAGCTTCTACTATGGGTATGATTGTTTTCTCTTCTCTATTTTCTTCTCAAATGATCCCATTTCTGAAATGATTCCAAGCTAATACTTTACTTCCTGGTTGTTTCTTTCAATGGTGAGGTTAGCTTATAGAAACATAAGATTAGAATGTGCATTTAACACAAAAGTTCTCCTTTACACTTAATGAAATACCTCCAAATATATTGTGGCTAAAGAGACAGACAGTTAATCCCATATATGTTTGTCTGATTTGTGTAAGATAGCGAAATAACTAAGAACTGTCAAATTACAGTATAGGATTTCTAGATTTCTTTAATTGAAGTTAACTCAGTATTTGTAGTGGAATTTTGATCTTTAGTAATCAAGGTAAATATGTTTAGATGAACGGTTCTGTCCCCCTTAGCCCAAAGCCTGCTCCAGTAAAACTTTTCAGCTTTTGCGTTGTGAGCTATCTCATTTATGCAAAACCCTCTCTATGACGAGTGAAAGCATCTTACTCCGATTACCTTTTGAAGATCAGTCGTAAGTGAAAGAAGAAAAGAAGGGAAAAGATCAAACTACTAACCTAATCATGCTACCTCATCAATAGCCAGGGACATGGTGAAATTGACCTAGCAGACGATAACTAAACAGCTTGGGTTTTTAGAAACTCGACGTGTTTTATTGTTAGCTCATTCCTTCACATTCTATACACATTCCTTTTGAACTTTTGGCTTGACGTTATTCCTTCACATTCTTCACACATTCCTTTTTTATTGTATATTCCCTTAGAGGGACGAATATTTCTATTAAGAACTGTAACTACATTCTTTGGCTGTTTGCAGTCAGCAAGAGTTACATATGGGCTTATGCTTCATTTCAGTTTGCAATTGTTATCCTGTTCGCCCATATATTTTATGCAGTGGTAAGAGATTTTTCATTCTTTAGTTTCTTACATTCCCGGCTTCCTTTTCTCTTATGCATGTTGGGAAAGGAGGGGAGAGTAGAGGGAAAGCCAGTTAGGGGAAAGCCAGTGGTGTTTTCAGCTGTAAGTATACATAAAGATTTACGGATCTTCTAAATGTGCAGCTTAATGTTAGCGCACTCCTATCGGTGCTGCTTTCATCCTTCACCGGTTTCGGTATTGCAATTAGTACCAATTCTCTCCTTGTAGAGTATTTGAGGTGGAAAGCAAGCAGGCGCCTGCGATCTTCCCCTGCACAAACAAGCAGTACAACGCAGCCACACGTTCTGCCTGATGAAAGATATTATCGCTACATTGGCAACCCCTCAGACCGACAACACCACCATGAGAACCACCATCATAATAATCAGCAGCGACAAAACCAACCATTGCATAATCCTGTTGTCCGACAGTCGGAAAATCCAGAGCTGCAAGAGATCAGAATCCAGAGTGCTTAACTCAGACGTCTAATCATTTTCTTAGCATCGGGTAAATAGTTTGAAGTCAAATCTATATTTAATGCCGAGTAGTATCAGGCAATTTTGTATTTTAGGGAACTTCTTATCTTGTGCTACTTTAGTAGTACCCGGAAAATTTCACTTGGTACTTAGCTGCACAAGGAATAGGGCACATAGAAAAAGTGTCATTAAGGAGGGGAAAAAATGCTTAAATGGGGTAGCATAGGGAGCTGGTAGAGCATTTTATCATGAATTATTTTTGGAAGCATGGGACATTGAATACTTGTGATACTTCATGAAATACAATAGGGTTCATGCTTGATCGCTTGATTAGTAAATCTAGAGAATATTCTTTGTAAGTTTAATATCTTGTTTTAATAGAATTACATCGTAGTGTACTATATCTCTAAATATTCTTCTGCATGCAGAAAGGATAAGACAAATCCGGGTAGTACGGTAGAAGAAGTACAAAATCTGTTGGATTTAACGATCAATTAAAGTCGTGTTGATATAATAAGGTTAAATTTGGGTTCATATAGATTAATAAGTTATATCTAGAGCTTAATTCTACTAAATACTTAATACTAATGTTTAATGGAATATGCGATGAAAAGAGCTGACTTGACTGCCAAACACAACTAACTGAACGTTACCTTTAGTTTATGCACACTCCTTAAGAAATATAGTAAATTTAGATAATTACATTTAATAAATTAGTCATTTGACTATATTGTCCTTTATCTCTCTTCAATATTTTAAACTGAAATAAATACTATTAGGTAAGTTGGGAAAAAAATCATTAATAGTTTCTTGATTTTCTAAACCGGCGCTTATTTTACACTATTTAAAGCTAAGGGCGACACTTAAATTGACCAGAGGGTTCTAGATTAAGTTTATAGAAAAATTTATTCTAGCAATATGACTTGCTAAGTTTGTAATATCAACATAATACCTGTCACGGGCCGCACCTTCCCAATGACAGCGGCATACAATTGGCCCATGCGGCGCTCGTAGTCTCACCTGACTACGAGCCAGCCTGCTCATCGTCCCAGGTTTCTTGGAAGCTCGCCTCAGTGTCCTAGCTTCAACTGTGCCGCCCGAAGGTTACTCCCTTGTGCGCATCTGATATGCGGAAACTTCAGTATGCGCACATCTGGGTTTGGCTAAGGACTTGCCTGTCCCTCGCCTGGCACTAAGCATCGCTCTTGCGCGCAGAGTACAATCCTTAAGCTTGGCCCTGGATTTATGCCCTGGCAATTGGCTATGCTTCGTCCGAGTAGGACAACTCTTTAGCCCTTGGCCCTTGTCATATGCGTCTCCAAAGATACCTCCCAATGTCTCCTGACAATGGCAAGCGTATGAGGCATCATGTCTCCCTCCTGAGTGTGCAGCGTCGGCCCACGACCGCACGTCTAGGCCAATGAGACCTTACTTGCATGGTTGAACCCTTGTCATACTCACAAGTCAATACACGAGGCTCTCAATAGCTCCTCGAGTATTCAATCGACACAGAGGTCTTTATCATATCCGAAGACAGCCCGCAAGGCTTAGTCTTTCCTCCCGTCAAGCCTCTGTCGCCCGTTGTTCGCCCAATATTGGCCCTCTGGCCACACGCCGTCCATAGAGTCGCCTGACTCGTATGGATACCTAGAACACTCCTCTGAGATGTTCAGGCATGCCCTTGAGGTCCTTCCTCAAGGCAGCTCACTTGGTGTGATTTCCTGACAAAGTGCACGGGGAGGGCTGGTAGGCTGTCACCATGTCTGACCCCCTTATATATGTTTTAAAAAGATAAATCCATGTCTCAGCACTTGACATCCTTTGTCCAGAGAATCGAATAGGGGCTTAACTTTCCACTCCGACCTTCAAATGAGGTGTCGTTTGTTCTTAGAGATTCCTCTTAACTTCCTTCACACCTCCATGAAATTTCATTTCATTCCCATAGCCGTGGAAAGATATATAGCCCTCAGAAGATCATCATAATTACCACAATGCCACTGCTTCTTGGCTAAGTCAAGCCTATAGCAAACAAGCTCCGATCGGCACCAAACTCGGTATGCACACTCCATAGTATATTAGGAACATGGCCCTCACCTATGTTCCAAGATTCCCACTATAGCTCCAAAACGTGCGGCACTGACAAACGTGCCCGCACACAGCTCGCACGACTGACACTCAGCTTGCGCCCAGCTGACACTCGTCCAGCAAGGTGCTGGCCCTCATCTGGCACATGTCTAACACTCGTCTAGCACATGGCCAAAGCTTCCCCTCAAGCACGCGGCTGACTTTCGTTCAGCCCATAACTAGCCTTCGTCTAGCCGACTTACACTCGTTCAGCGCACGGCCGACACTCGACCGAGCGGCTGACACTCGTCTGGCCCGCCTGTGGTGCAGAGACGTTGCGCGCGCAAAAGCATCAAAAAGGCACCGCCCAACACACCACATGAAAGGAAAAGCGCAATTGATAAGCCTTCTCACATAGTAGGTTAATTTGCAAAACAGCTCTTCAAATCTAAAGCATAGAACATCTAGCTCTTTGTAAAAGCTGAATTAAGTACAAAGAAAATAGTAGAAGATCCTAATCTAGCTACTTATTTGAAACACTATTTAATTTATTAATTATGCTACCTTTTCCTAACGAGTTTAATTAATAATTTACCATACTAATTTTAAAGAATAATCTCATGTAAGTCCCATCTCTCAGCTCCAATAAGTGAGCAACAAAACCTGGAAATGTTCATTTCCTTTTAACTACAAATGATATGTTACAGACATCGGTAAATAAGTCCACTTCTCAGACAGCTAGAATGGCTTGGTTACAGCAGGGTATAACTGTGTATAGTGCTACCAAAACGAAAGGCAGAAAGACAGAAAGTACACAGGAAACGAAATTATGCACAAGCCTCATTCTTCAATCTCCTTTGCTCACTGGCTCCCGCGTATAGTGTGCTCGGGGATTTAGTAAATCCCCTCGACTGAATTACTTTGTACTGCAACATGTCACTAGGTAGCCTTGAATTACCGCACAAGACTTCTACTGTTTTTCTTCATAACAGCTTCAAGAAACCTGTAAGTCCATCTGTCTAGCATGCCTATTAATCACAGAACAGCCAAATATGTCAGAAAGTGTGATTGCAAGAAACTGTTCTCGGGGGGATATCTCCAGTAAGTTTTTCAGAGAACATAGGACCAAAAAAACAGATGAAAGTACATTTTCAATACTTAACAAGAGACTTATCAGGAAATGTGAATAAGAATGTTCCCAAAATTAGGTCATTCCCAACCTATGACTGTGACAACCACATCATAATTTTTTTTAATCTAACTCAACAGATGCAACATAAAGTCCAAGTCATAGGCAGATACTGGGTCTATACAATCTCAGCTCGATCAGTACGAAACCAATTAATATGGAACCAAGTTTGATTTCTAAAGAAAAGATTGGCAGCATCTGAAGATGGACCTGGAGAGTGCAAGGTTAGAGAGAGAAATCTGAACGGAAATTTGTAGAATGGATATCCCGCAACTGAGAACATAGCATAAAAGATTATAAAACACAGTAGAAATTTTTCTCAAGAGGATGAGTTCGTTGAGACTCTTGGAAAATTATCTCCCCACAAATTAGAAGGAATCACATTCCCAGGCACCAAAATATTCCTAAGCACTTTATTCACACCCGTGAAAATGATTTTCAAGTTCTTCACGCTGATCACGCACAACAAAATGTAGAGCACCTTCAGTTCAACTTTTTTTTAATCAAGAACATACATCCACAAGGACAGAATAATAGACACTTCTAGCTTATCAGAGAATGTATACTATTTAACTCCTACAGCTAAGTATTAGAGGCAAACCTGTCAAGGCAAAAGTACCACCCAGCACTGCACAGAGCCGAGTGATAAAGTGCAGAAAACTGCGGCGTTCTTCTCTGATGGTCACAGTAATTGGTGACAAATCATATAAAAAATATACAGCTGCATTCAGTGAGAAAGACACTCAATAAGCAAAAAAGAACAGCAAGAGAAGAAAAAGGGCAGGGATTGATAGGAAGAACTTGTCTATCGAGTAGTTAAGAGACGCAACCTGGCCATGTCCGATCAAACTCATGGATGGGAGAAAAGTATTCCGTTACAGAGAACTGATTAGTTGGCAAAACTTCTTTCGACAAATACCTATATTCAGTGGGAACAATCTACATAACAAAAACCATAACTTCAAAATGCAGAATAGTAGGAGCCAAAACAATAATAAAATACTATTCTAACAGAAACTAGGTAAGAGATCCACATAAGTTAACTAGGCCATATTTTCGGCAACATGTTAATTGTCAACATAAAAGGAGATTTAGGCCTGGGACAGCTAAGGGTATCAAGAAAAAAACTCTTCAAGCTATAGAACTGCACAGAATTGCTCCCTAGGTCCGGATACAGGCGTCAAATTTAGTTCAGCACAAGTATTATGGTAAAAGTTGGAATTATCTCATTTAAATTAAGGTGGGTTCGAAAGTGGAGAAAGCTGATCTCAGAAAACTTTGAAGATTGTTGGAGTAGAAGTGGTTCTCAATTTTTTCTGATACGAATAATGAAAGATTACTGAAAGAGTTTACATTTCAAGAAAATACAATCTTAAGACAACGTAAAGATAGAAGTAGGATGGGACAGAGGAAGTAGATAAAAATAAATGCTGTTGACAGTCATGACCTGATGCAGAAAAAAATAGTTTCCTCGATTTAAGTTCGAGTGGATATTAGAGGTCGTGCACCGCAGTGAATGTGTCCACAAAGTACATCGCCCATTTAGTCTAGGCAGAGCGAAAGCTAAAACAGTTATTTTGGCTCTATAATTACCACAAAAATAAAAACAGAGTCACTTTAGGATTAGAGAGTCATTATATTTAATGTTGTTGCTCTACAGAGAATGTAACATCTTATGATCTGTATAAGCCAACAATTGGACATATTCAAGTATTGACAGAAACAAGATATTTCCACCTATTTACAACAGAAGAGGTACCTAAATTCAGGTCATGTCTCCTCCTTCTCACATCCAGACGAGAAAAATGATTGATAAAACTAAATAAAATAAAATAAAAAGAAAGTACTAAAGAAAAATTGACTGAAGCGTGCAATTGTATATTCATTTCTTCAATTATATAAAGACACATACCTAAGCCCAAATACGTAGGCAACATATTCAAACTAATCATCAATTTAAATGTCCATAATTTCAAACGAAGGCTGCAAAACCAACCTTAATGTAATATTTGAATGTTCCACTTGCCCCACGCAGAATTCGTGATGTTCCATCAAGCGGGTTGTTGATGCCTGGATATTTGGGCCCAAATGATAAGTCATGGATGATATGGCTCACATTGACATGAGTAGGAACTTCAAAGATCTGCAGTTAGAAAAAAATATACAAAGAGTAAGCAAATACTGGAAGCAAGAAATGGTAAATTAATCTGATCACAGCTGATAGACCAATCCCTAAAATGTCAATGTTTTCAAATCTCTTTTAGATGCCACTTTGGGAGGAAGCTAATGTACCTCAGAACAGGACCAAAACATAAAATAAGACCAGTTCATGCAGCAGACAGACCCTTTTTTCTTTTTGACTTTTGAGAATTACAGCAGACAGATAAAGAAATGTGGTTTACTGTTTTACCTATAAATAAAAAGTATATGGCTTGCCTGTCACAGCAACTTAATGGGTAATCATATCATCAGATTTAAGTAACATCAAACTAGCTAGGGCACAATCAATTGAATACGACACAGAGATATTGGACAGCACAAGTACAGCAGAAATGGTAAATCTCTACCAACAAATGAGAATCTCACTTTTAGCTGAACCACCAAGATACTCGAACTATATTAGATTCGCATATCTCTGAGAGGTTCCCCTTACTTTCTTAAGAAATAAAAACTATTAGTATTAATTTTTAGCATCTGCAAACTAGAAACCTACAAAGATTTCTTCATACATAATAAACAATAACTTACAATAGAAAACAAAGTTAAATGGAGTAGTCAATATCTTCTATCAGGTTGTGTATCATTGCAAAAATCTCACGAGACAGAAATCCAAGAGGGCTAACCTTTTGAGCAACAAAAATGTTCAACCCATGAATAGATATATGGAAATTTCCAGCAACACGTTGGACATCCAGAACACCGTAGACCTGCACTAAAAATACAATTAGCAATATGCAACACTACCATCTCTTATTTAGCCCAAGTATTTGGTACTTCCAAGGATAAGGTACGAATCCCCAGGTGCATGCATGAGATGCCTTTTTGTATAGATGATTGGGTGTCTTTTGTAGAGAACTATTTGGTGAGGTTCCCTACTTTTTGGTATATGTCCTGTATACGGGGTTTTACCCCTTCTTCATTTAATAAAAGTCTTTACTTTATCCAAAAGAGTATGAATTCCCAAATCTCATTCCTAGTCATATTTCTGAGGAATAAAGAAGAGAGTGGGATCAGAAATAAAATAAAAGGCTACAAATGAAAGAGGCTAAAACATACTCTGCAGCCCTCCCCATTAGCCATTGCTTGCTTAACCTTCTTAATCATATTTTCAGCATCTTCATCGAACCGCTGCAGATGGATTTTATCTTCCGAATCATCATGATGGTCTTTATGCTCATCTGGTCAGAGTTTTTAATTAGAAACGTGTTACTAAACATATCGCCAATTCCTATCTAAAAAACATCATAAAAGTTCAAGGTGGTAGCACAGTCAATAGATTCATCATCATAACCACAATTACTCACAATCATTTTCTTCTTGCAAGTAGCATAGCTTCAGTTTCAGAATTACATTAAAAAGTTAATTCCAAACATAACTGGAGAAATGTTCTCATTAATAACACTTATCAAAAGAAATTCCAAAAAAACTTTTTTCCTCAGGGAGCTCAATGCGAACTAAAGGAAAACCACAGCAAACATAACACCTGGACAACGAGAGGAGAGAGTCACACAAAGTTTATGCCCAGGGTCAAGAGCAGAACACAAAGAGAATACCATGTTTATGAGCTTCGTGTTCCTTTTCCACAAGGTCTGACAAATACTCAGTGCCGATAATATGGCCATCATTGTTCAAGCGAAGCTGCAAAAAACTCTCAATAATTAAGCACAATGTTCTCATAACTCCTTAAAAAATATGGGATAGTGAAAAGGAGAACATATGTGCTTGGACAGGCAAAGAAAGTAGGTACTGCAAAAGAAACAAAGATTACGCTATGAACTGAAAAGCAACAACTCTGTTAAACTATGCAACAGAAGACAACTAACAAGTCACACAAGATACCCTTCAAACTTTACAAGCCTTGCAACGAGGAATGTGGTGGACAAACAAAATGCAAAAAGTAAGTGCAAACTCCAGGGTCAGGCAACTCAAACTTTGTAAGTAAAGGAGGTCCATCAAGAATGGATTGTCAGCTGAAGTACTGTGTGAACTGAAGAAATATTAAATAAGAAAACGCTTAATTACTCTTAACTCCTTTTGGCTGCCTACACGGAATGTCCTACATGGAGTATATACACACTTACAAGAGAGAGTCCTTGAAACATAAGTTAGCCTGAACTATAGGCTATAGCTGTCCTATCTCTGCCTTCAGGTATTTGAGTTATCACAAAGTCATACAATCTTTATTTCACAGATACACATACACACTATACATACTCGACACGCCCCAGTCTAGGCCTTGTAGGATGCGACTGCTGCCTAGGAGTCCTCCTTGGTCTTGTTATCTAACACTCTGTTGTCCCCAATTGTTGTGCCACAACAAGAGTCCAGCAATGGAAATCATAATTGTCCTCCTCGTGAAAAAAGCGGAAAATAGAGAGAGAGAGAGAGAGAGAGAGAGAGAGAGAGAGAGAGAGAAGAGGGGGGGGGGGGGGGGATAGTTGGCTTGGTTAACAACACGGCACTTTCGGTGCAGCACCAGTGGCGACACAACACTAGTATCAGTGTCAGTGTCGGTGTGGAATTCGTACCGGATCTGGTCAAACGTTTTTGAGTACTTTGACCACAAGCGACGGAAAAATTCTAGACAAGATACAATTTGATTCCCGAAATCAGAACCAAAGCTATGGTAAATATGAAAAATTTACCTCTCAAATAATGTCTTCCTACATTACCTTGATAGAAAATCCAAAGGAAGAAAATTTCTTAAGGCCAAGAAAAGTGTAGGATCAGATAATAACTCTATTTTATTATTTTGAATTATTTTTAGCTTAATCCCGAACCCCTATCCATACCAAGATATGTATCCCCGAATCTTAGAATTTAGTTCTCGAAGGATACGACCTCTAGATCCGCACCTCTCTCCGAGCTTAACAACATATATTAGGGTGTTTTAGATAGGTTAAGCTACATGATCCTTAATTTGACATAATAATTAAGAATTATTTTTTTATACGGTATCATTAAGAATATGCTAATAATATACTATATTTTACCATGACTAACATATTTATTAATACACACTTGATGATTTCTTAACTTTCTAGTTTCTACACGTCCCTTCAAACTCTCCAAACTCAAGGTGATGAATCAACTTGAGTTGCTTATATCGAGAATAAAATACTAAAAAGAATCACCAGAATATTAACCAGAGTCAAATAATAAACAATCACATGAAAAAGAAAAAGTAAAAAAAGAGGTTTGGAGTTCTTTCGTCAAAAGAATTTTGTAATTGTATGGAGCAAAAGAAAGTACTCCTTGTATAATACACAGAATGAATTTCCCAAAAAAATACACATATAAATCAATTCTAAACCATTAAATCTTTTTTTTTTGAAGAAGAAGAAGAAGAAGAAAGTCTAAACAATTAAATCTACTCTAAACCATCTAAAAGAGGTACAGCAACGCAAATCTCTGGGACACATCTACATAAGTTGAATTGAATGGAAACTTGATATGGAGAACAGGGGTTCAATATCAGACACCAATAGAGTGAAGATAAAGAAGAGAGATTTTCTGTAGAACTGCGGCCAAAATTCAGTGTAG
This sequence comes from Petunia axillaris subsp. axillaris, assembly GCA_029990575.1. NCBI lineage: Eukaryota > Viridiplantae > Streptophyta > Magnoliopsida > Solanales > Solanaceae > Petunia > Petunia axillaris. The sequence goes on along the minus strand of JARKNS010000002.1, from coordinate 46,483,152 downwards.
GAAGGACTCAATACACATACACTGATATCATGAAAATAAATAATGGAGTATAACTTTTTTTTTGATGAATATAAATAATATAAATTTTACAAAAACAATGATTATAGCTTCAATGTTCATGAAAGGAAGGGACTCAAATACCATGCACTGATACCATAAACAACATGAAGAAAAGATTAAAAAATCTATGAAAAATGCTAGCTTGAAAGTCTCACGAAGAATAGATGGAATGGTGTCTCTAGCCAGAAAAAGAAAAAGAAACAGAAAGATACCTGATGAACACATAACCTAATATAAAGAAAGGACAAGTGAGTCCTAATCCTAACTATTTTTTTCAATACGGAGTCTTTGTCCTAACAATTGTCAAAAATAATTGTTTCTATTACCATTTGTTACCACAATCACTCAAAATACTTCTAATAGATCAGTTCTCTTCAAATGCTAAAATGTCATCAGAAAAATGGAAATCATCTTTGCGTAAAGAATATTAAGGCCAAAATACTAAGCGGAAATAGATATAACTATTTTCTTTGCCATACTCCACAACTGCTGTGTCTGTGTCTTACCCTCCCCCTAAGACAACAGTTAATAAAGAACTAAGCAAGATAGTGTTTTTTTTAAATGGTATTATATTATTCACATAGATATTGTCACAAAGATGAAATCTAATAAAGACACAAGATAGTCGCTAGTGAAAAAACACAGTTAACATGCTTATTACAGTACAATTTAAGATGTTATGCATCATCCCTGTCATGTGAAACATGGACACCTTTTCTTCAGTTTAATGGGCACGGCACACATTTTCTCAATTCAAAATACACCAATTACCTTCCATATGTTTGTATCGAGGTCTACTTCATGCTTCCCAGACATATCAATAGCATCCACACTTAGAACTACCACAGTAGAACAAATCCGTCAATGACTGAAGCATTATGATATTAGGTATTCATTCACAAATAAAAATGAAATCTAGAAAAGAGCAAGCAAACGTGGACCAATAGAGAGATTATATTTCTTACCATCACAAGGTAAAGAGGGGAATGTCATATTGATGTGTATGGGAAGTGTTTCTCCACGTCTCAAGTCAACTGCCATCTGCCAAAGCATAATTCAGAGCAGATACCTTTAAACTACTCTCAAATGGATAGAATAAGGTAAACATTGAAGAGAAATACTGCATTGAAAAGAAGAGAAAAACCTGATGAACGGTATTTATACTAAGATAGTAACTCAGTTCATGCAAAAACAATGTTGCCATGATAACCAGCCCCACAATGGAAACTAGCGAGAAAAAAGAACGAAAGAACAAAGTTAGTAGAGGAATCAGACATAAATAAAAAAACAGATATAGAGTAAGCATGATGTCTTCTAAATGTCAACTCAAAAGTAATGCCAACTGAAGTAGCTAGCACGCGTTGCAATCATTTCTCAGTACCATAATTTTGCACTTGACCAAGTGCATGGGAAGCAACTTTGATGAAAAGGGCAGGAAAAAATTTTGTTTGTTGATAAGGTAAATAATTTCATTAATGATAAAGTTGGGCCCATAAAAATTGGCCATATACAAGTAGTATACCAAAAAAGAGAAACCTACAAAAAGATATGGTTTTCTACAAATGCTACCATTCTTCTTCATCAAAAAAAAAAAAGATAAATAAATAAAATAAACAAATGCTAGCCAGTCTTCTATACAACAAGGACTATATGGTGCACCAAAAAGCAATAAGATGGTTATTCCTCAACTGAACAAGGGTCATCACTACCCCATCAAAAGCTCTCATGTTTCTTTCTCTCCAAATAAGCCACATTAACGCTAAAGGAGTCAGTTTCCATCCTTTGTGCTTTCTACTCCATCTACCACACTCCCAACTGAAGATCAACTCTTTTATGGTGCTTGGCATCGTCCATGATATACCAAACAGACTGAGAATTTGCCACCAAAATCTTGAGGCAAAACTAGAATGAAGGAGGAGATGATTGATATCTTCACTGTCCTCTTTGCACATGATAACTAACATAAGTGACCTAAGATTCTCTGCCATCAAAATCACCTCTCTAGCTGCTAACCGAGCAAAGAAAAACCTTCCTCAGGATCTAAATTCGACCTATGCGGAAAGTGAATTTCCTCCCTAACGAAAAGTTTACATAAAGTGACTTAACCGAGAAAACTTCACTGGCCCCGAACCGGCACTTGCATACATTGACACTAAATTCACCCCTGCCCACAATGCTTGTTCCAAATCTTCATAACCAGTTAGACATAGCATGGATAACTTTAATCAACTAACTAAGAGGGACGTTCAAAACATATGTGGAACTTAGACATATTTCTAGAGACGAAAAGGTAAATACAAAATGAAAAGCAAGTAAAGAGAATACCAAAGGCGCCAGATTTAGTCTTGTGTAATAAATGATCTTCGGCACGGGGAAAAGCATCCAGCCCTCTTAGAACACTCTTCACCCCCATTTTTAATATTCTGCAAATAATTTACGGTAAACAAATCAAAGATAAAAATGAAATTGAATTCATTTATTAGATCAAACGTCAATAAAATTACCTAACAAATTGTAGAGAGAGAACGTACCAGGAATCCGATCTCTTTGTCAACAAAAACGACAGGTCCATCACCCACCAACACTTGCTTTTCTTTATTGGGCTCGGCCTTTTGAACTGCACCAAGACCCTATCGGGAAGTGCACGAAAGGCCACTTTTGGCACTGGTCTTTGGGCACAGGCCACTAATACCAAAACATTTAGTTTTTACACCCACCAGAAATAGAAGAATGAAAAAAGACTAAATTACCCCCATATATATATCAGTTCATGTGGATAGAACTTCAGTACATAAAGATAGGAAAGTTCTATCCATGTGGATGGAATTTCAATCCATAAGGATCGACAAGTTCAATTCCTGTGGATGGAACTTCAACCCACAAAGGTAGAAAAATTCAATCCCTGTGGATGGAACTTCAATCCATAAGAGTAGATAAGTTCAATCCATGTGGATGGAACATCAGTACACATGACAGAGAAGTTCAATCAATGTGGATAAAACTTCAGTCCATAAGAGTAGATAAGTTCAATCCATGTGAATGGAACTTCAATCCATAATGGTAGATAAGTTCAATCCCTGTGGATGGAACTTCAATCCATAAGAGTAGATAAGTTCAATCCCTGTGGATGGAACTTCAGTCCATGAGGGTAGAGAAGTTCTATCCATGTGGATAGAACTTCAGTCCATGTGGTTTGAACTTCAATCAGTAGTATTTCAAACTTCAGTCCAGTAATAAGACTGAGGGGTAATTAAGTCTTTTTAATTAGAAGTATTTAATGACCTTATCTAGTAAAGAGCCAAAAATGGCCTCAAGTGTAAGACCAAAGAAAATAATGGCTGCAAAATTAATACCAGTGTCAAAACTGGCCACTCGACGAAAATTTTACGACCCTATATGATGACTACCCAGTTTTCGCACTACTTACAAAGAATCAGCCATCAATTACAAATTTTTTAAAAAAGTAGCCAGATTTTGAAAATACGTATTTATTTTAAAGATTAGTCACAGTACAAACATCTGAGATTTCCTCCTGGTGCTTTATATATATAAAGTCTCAGTCCCAAATTTGTATACTGGGACTTTGAACTGCACATGTTCAAAGTCCCATTATTTTAAATGGGATAAAGTCCCAGTATAAAGTACTGGTACTTTTAAAGTACTGGTACTTTGAACTAACATATTAAAAGTCTTAGTATTTTATACTGGGATTGTTGTTGTTTAAGTGATCTCAGTATTTTATACTGGGACTTATTCAGAGGTGGCTATTTCTCAGCGAATTTATTTTTTGTGGCTGTAGATCAATTAGCGCGCGCCAATCAGACCCTACGCGAAATTTTTACAATTTAAACTTGGCATTTAGATGGTCTTAACTCTAAAATATTAGATATAAACATTTTAAACGGAATGAATCTCCAAAATCTGCCCAAAAATTAGTAGATGTTTTACTAAGCAATCTATTTTATCCATTTCCTCTAATTTCAACCATTTTTTAAAGGGAAACTATTTGCGAGCCTCATTGCGCGCTTATAAACTATCAGGATTGAAGTTATGTATACTCCAGCCCATAGATTGAAGTTCACTATACTTAAATTTTTTTGTCTGAAACTGAGTCAAATCCAAAGCAAAAATGCAAAGTTAGGCTTAACTTTAAATCAAATTTAGTTTGAAGTTGAGCAAAAAAAGACAAAAAAGAAAATTAAAAAAAAAAAATAGCATATCTCAACTTCAGACCACAAGGGGCTAAAGTGAGCTTAGTTTGGCTTGAATTTCAACCCTAATGGTTTGAAGATAGGTAAAGTGAACAATCTTTGTAAAGATGCGCCCATATGTAACTAAAAATAGTAATAGTGCGTTCAAAGTGGCTCTTTGTCCAGAAAATTCCCTTGGTGATCCACCAGGAGAGGGTAAAGGTTAAAAGGGGGATTTGCAAAAATATGACACGGGAGCCTTTGGTTTGCCAAAATGCCCCCACTAACAGATGTTTAGCAAAAATGTCCTCATTAGTTTAATGAAACTTTTTTCGGACCAAAATACTCCTACAAATCAGCTAAAAGACGCGTTCCAGTGCCTCCCCTTCCTTTTCACCATTCATGCTATCAAGAAAACCATAAAACCCTATTCCTTTTACAGATTGCTTTGTTCAAGAGAAGATTCAACATAAGATTTCTTCAAGTTGCAAGGGTAAAGTTCTCTGCAACTATTGCCAAGAGTTTAAGTTCTGCTGCAAAGACTGAAAAATCTCTAAAGTATTGGCAATAGCCAATACTTTAAACTCTACTGCAATGGGAGGCTGTATAGAGACTTCTTGCCTATTGCCAAGACTTTAAGCCTTGTTGTCATGGTCTCTACAACTACAGAAAAAGTCTCTACAACTAATATCAATAGCCAACACTTTAAATTCCAGTGGAATGAGGAACTTGTACAAATAGTCTCTGCAAGTATTGGCAATTGCCAAGACTTTTACCTATATTGCAATGCAAAACTTGCAGAGAAAGTCTCTGCAACTCTTGGCAATAGTCAAGACTTTAAGTTCTGGCAAAGGGGACCTTACACTAAAAATCTCTGAGAGTATTGGCAATTGCCAAGACTTATACCTCTACTAACAGTGAACAAGTTGGAGACTCTGCAACTCTTGGCAATAGCCAAGACTTTAAGTTCTGGCAAGGGGGACCTTATACTAAAAGACTCTAAGAGTATTGGCAATTGCCAAGACTTCTACCTCTACTGCAGTGAACAAGTTGGAGACAAAGTCTCTGCAACTCTTGGCAATAGCTAAGACTCTAAGTTCTGGTGGAAGCGACAACTTACACAGAACATCTCTGTAAGTATTGACAATAGCCAAGACTTTAAACTCTACTGCAATAAGCAACTTGCAGAGAAAGTCTATACAACTCCTAGCCATGGTCAAGATTTTAAGCTCTACGCAAAACATGAATATCTAATAGTTATAGGCAATAAAAACCTTCAAATCACTGGAATCAAGCAAACACAAGAAAAAAAATCCCAAATTTCTAGCACACGGAGAAGAAAGAAGGAGGCCAAGAATGGGGAAAAGAGAGAAGGAAATCTTTCAGCGTGAAATTAACAAGTTGGGGGCCACACAAAGAAGAAAGAAGGAGGCCAGGAGTGGGGAAAGAGAGAAGGAAACCTTCAGCGTGAATTAACACAAGTTGGGAGGGAGGGGCAAAATAGTCCTTTATAAGGGAGGTATGATGTGGAGGGCTTTTACTTAAAACATTTGCAAGTGGGGGCAATTAGGTAAGACCATATCTTATTGAGGGTACTAGGTGAAATTTTGTTAAGGTTAAATAGCTTTTTAACTGGCACCAAAAGTTAAATACTAGCACTGAAAAATCTTATTTCGGTAAATACCCCCTGATATAAGGCGGATTTGCAAAAATATGACATGGGAAGCAATGGTTTGCCTTTTTGCCCGCTCTAACAGATGGTTTGCAAAAATACCCCCGTTAAGGTTTAATGAAAAAAATATGGACGGAAATACCCTGGTCAAGTTTTTACGTCGGGGCCAAGACTTACTTTTATATTTCTCCGATTTTCAACACTTATCCCTTTAAGTATTGGCAAAAGGCAATACTTGTTGCACTTGACCGTAAGTCTTGGCAAAAGGCAAGACTTGCCTTTGACCCCTGCTCGATTTGTCAATACTTGAACGGCAAGTGATTGGCAAAAGACAACACTTGCCGCACTTCCTCATAAGTTTTGGCAACTTGCCCCTTCCAGTATCCCCTGCATTCTCGCCATATAACTTGAAGTATTGGCAAAACATCACTTGCCATTGGAGTATATCCAATTGCCAAGACTTATAAAAAATTTGCCTTGAAGTCTTGCCTCCGGACTAAATAAGGACATTTTGCTAAAACATTCCTTAGCGCGGGCGATTTTGTAAAATCACTTCTTATGGAGAGCATGCAATGAAATTTTTTGGTTAGGCGAGTCCGAAGTTGGGCCTTGTCTAGTTTAACTTAAAGGGATTTTTACACTAGGAGACAAGTAGCACACAAAACTTATCGAATATAGCCTACATTTGCAATATTTACCCGAGATGACAGCAATTACGCAAAATAGTAGCCTGCTGCTAGTTTAGACAGGTTTATTCACTTTTTTAAATGTGTATAAACTTGTATAAGTATATATGTAAGAATGAATAAAGTTGTATAAATTTTCGAATTTCTGCAGTGATATGGATGTTTATATAAAGTTTCATTTTTTTTGTACATTTTTGTATTTCTCTCATTGCCTATGCATTTAATCTATATTTATTCATGTAAAAAAAAATTGGCAGATTTGTGTGTATAAACTTGTCCAAAACAATTATATTGCTCTTCCCCTGCCACCGAACCGCCGACAAATGAGAGTATCTGTCAGTGGGTCAGTGGCAGGGAATGAGGAAATTGGCAGCTAAATTTTTTATTTTGAAGGAGTGTCTAAATTTGTATAATATGGATTGTGTTATGCATGTAAGAAAAAAAATATGACCCCTCATTAGTAATTTCTTTTGTTTGGAGTGCTACTTTGAAAAGTTGCCTAACATAAAACCTGAAGGTCCGGAGTTTAATTTTGAAGTTAAGCACATGCAGCTTCCGACTTCAAACCTTCAAGTTTGAAGATCAAAATAACAGTTAAAAACTAAATAATTTTTAAAAACTAGCTGAAACACAAATGGCACAACGAAATTAAGTTACACCTAAAATTCTACGGCATCAAGCCTCAGAGCTCAGCAGTTCAATGCACTCATTTGCAAAAATATGACACGGGAAGCAATGGTTTGTATTTTTGCGCGCGCTAACAGATGGTTCGCAAAAATACCACCGCTAAGACTTAATGAGAATAATCCAGGGCCAAGACTTGCCTTTATATTTTTCTATTTTTCAACACTTATCCCTTCAAGTATTGGCAATAGGCAATACTTGCCGCACTTGGCCGTAAGTCTTGGCAAAAAGGCAAGACTTGCCATTGACCCCTGCTCGATTTGCCAACACTTGAACGGCAAGTATTGGCAAAAGGCAATAATTGCCGCACTTCGTTGAAAGTCTTGGCAATTGCCAAGACTTGCCCCTTCCAGTTTTCCTGCATTCTCGCCATATAAGTTGAAGTATTTGCAAAACAGCACTTGCCCTTGAAGAATAGCCAATTGCCAAGACTTACAAAATTTTTGCCTTGAAGTCTTGACTTCAGACTAAATAAGGACATTTTGCTAAACATTCCTTTGCACGGGAAATTTTGCAAAACCACTCCTTATGGAGGGCATGGGGTGAATTTTTTTGCAATTTTGAGGAGTAGGGAGCTTTTGGGTCGCTCCAAGAAAAATAGTCGATAATTACAAATTTTTAGAAAAGTAACCATATTTTAAAACTAAGCATTTTTTAAAGTCCAGTCATAGGAAAAATCTGAAGTTCTGAACTAAACCCCAAGAAAGGAAAATTATCCTGAAACTTCATATTTTGTGGTCCTAAGGCTTTGAATTAAAATCCCATAAAAATTTTCGGGGTTTAGTTCAAAATTTTCAAGAAAATTTTCTGGACTTTTGAAGGCTAGTTTTCAAAATTAAATTTGTATTATTTGAGTGATGATTGTTTTTCTAACATTTTTTTTCTTTGATAGGTGTTTCTCTTTCAGCATTCTATAAAGCATCCTATAAAATGGTTATAGGGTCGAACTGCTACTCGTTTAATGGATACATAAATAAACAAAATTTGCTCAGCGGCGATCGCCAGTAATTATACAAATTTAAACGTGAGATTTTGATACGTAGCCATTTTTGGACGATCTAAATGAGAATTATCCATCGTTTCATAATTAATCGAGGAATAGCCACCGTGCGCACATACACTCCATTAGCATTGGCAAACAGCCCAGACTAGTCCCAGGTTTTTATACTTGGACTTTGAACTACACATGTTCAGAGTCCCATTATTTTATAATGAGATTTCCTCCTAGTGCTTTATATATATAAAGTTCTAGTCCCAGATTTTTATACTGGGACTTTAAACTGCACATGTTCAAAGTCCCATTATTTTATAATGGGATTTCCTCCTGGTGCTTATAAAGTCCCAGTATAAAATACTAGTACTTTGAACTAACATGTTAAAAGTCTCAGTATTTATACTGGGATTGTTGTTTAAGTGATCCCAGTATTTTATACTGGGACTTGTCCGGAGGTGGCTATTTCTCAGCAAATTTATTTTTGGTGGCTACAGATCAATTAGCGCGCGCCAATCAGACCCCTACGCGAAATTTTTACAATTTAAAATTGGCATTTAGATGGTCTTAACTCTAAAATATTAGATATAAACATTTTAAACTGAATGAATCCCCAAAATCTGCCCAAAAATTAGTAGATGTTTTACTAAGCAATCTATTTTATCCATTTCCTTTAATTTCAGCTATTTTTTAAAAGGAAACTATTTGCGAGCCTCGTCGTGCGCTTATAAACCATCAGGATTGAAGTTATGTATTTACTCCAGCCATAGATTGAAGTTCACTATACTTAAAAAAAATTTTGTCTGAAAATGAGTCAAATCCAAAGTAAAAAATGCGAAGTTAGGCTTAACTTTAAATCAAATTTAGTTTGAAGTTGAGCAAAAAAGAAACAAAAAAGAAAAAAAAAAATAATAGCATGTTTCAACTTCAGACCACAAGGGGCTAAAGTGAGCTTAGTTTGGCTTGAATTTCAACCCTAATGGTTTGAAGATAGGTAAAGTGAATAATCTCTGTAAAGATGCGCCCACATATAACTGAAAATAGTAATAGTGCGTCCAAAGTGGCTCTTTGTCCAGAAAATTACCTTGGTGATCCACCAGGAGAGGGTAAAAGTTAAATAGCTTTTTAACCGGCACCAAAAGTTAAATACTAGCACTGAAAAATCTTATTTCGGTAAATATCCCCCCCCCCCCCCATATAAGGCGGATTTGCAAAAATATGACACGGGAAATAATGGTTTTCCTTTTTGTCCGCGCTAACAGATGGTTAGCAAAAATGCTCCCGTTAAGATTTAATGAAAAAAATCTGGACGAAAATACTCCTATCAATTTACGTCGGGGCCAAGACTTGCCTCTATATTTCTCCGCTTTTCAACACTTATCCCTTCAAGTATTGGCAAAAGGCAATACTTGCCGCACTTGGCCGTAAGTCTTGCCTTTGAACCCTGCTTGATTTGTCAACACTTGAACGGCAAGTGTTGGCAAAAGGCAACACTTGCTGCACTTCGTCGTAAGTCTTGGCAATAGCCAAGGATTTGCTTCTTCTAGTCTTACCTGCATTCTCGCCATATAATTTGAAGTATTGGGAAAACATCATTTGCCCTTGAAGTATAGCCAATTGCCAAGACTTACAAAATTTTTGCTTTGAAGTCTTGGTTCCGGACTAAATAATGGCATTTTGTTAAAATATTTCTTGGCGCATGCAATTTTGCACAACCACTCCTTACAAAGGGTATGCGGTGAAATTTTTTGTTGATATAAAGGCTCAATTCACGTGAAAACACATAAATTACTGAGTGTGAAGTGTTGGGTGTGTGCAAGCATTCTTCAGACATAGTTGTTTACATAATCACCTGTGCATAAGTACTTATTTTCTTTCTATTAGCATTAACTCTTTGTAGCCGTATCAATAATCCAAAATTAGACAGGAAAAAGTACTAACATTGATAATTAGTTTATATTCATTTTCTAAATTAAAGGATACCAATCAATCCTAAAAAATATCTCAGGCGCTAATATAAGTAACAATCAACAGAGAAGCTCGATTATAGGACGTCATATACTCTCATTTAATTTAAGATTGAAGAGGCTGTACTTTCAAATTTTTGAATTTTCACAATTGAAATACATAACACATATAAAGTAAATAAAAGAAGGATATATATTAGATACCAAGTTAATATATTTAAAATGTTGAAATAACTAACTAATAAAAAAACTATAAATACCAAATCAATACATACTACATGTCATGCTAATATATGTGAAATATATATATAAAAAAACAAATCGTGAATATTGGATTGATACATGATAGCTTATATGCTATATATTTGATTAATAAATATTGAATATACAGTATATACATATTGAGTATTCACTTAGTAATATTTTAACTATTTATCATACATACACAATATCATGTATTTAATATTTATTTAACATATTGTGTATAAACCATTTATTCGATTAAATTAAACATGGTGGGGTTGGGGGAAGAGAGAGGAGATAAGCCATGGCGCGGGGGGAAGGGGGGGGGGGGGGGAAGGGAGATAAACATGGCGGAGAGAGGGGATGGGGGGCATTTAATGATTGGTGATAAAGTATCCTTAATATTAAGGGATAAAATATGTAATCATCTAAGTAATTCCTAAAATTAAGGGATAAATAAGTAATAGTTAATATATTTATAAAGTATAGAAATTAATTTATAAAATAATTCAAATGGCTAGAGAAAGAAAGAAATTCAAAAGCATGTTTATGAACAGTAAATAAGTTTTACTAGCATGTTTATTAAGTAATTTTTCTTTAATATTTTGGAGGCATGTCATATAAATTGTAAAGTGCGTTATAAGACTAGTTTGGTAGCAACATAACTTTTGATTTCTTTTGTACTCAAGTGAGATCACATTTTAAGCACATCATGATTGATGACATTACCCCTTCACGAGATTAATTACTCTTTTGCATACAAAGCATGACAATATCACAAGTTTTTAACTCTCTTCATATCATTAACCATGCTATATAGGGACAAACTTTTTCCTTGCATAACCTTTGGTCTATTTAAGAAACTTAACACACAATCCTTTTTCTGACTACTGAAACTTTACTAGTTTTCCAAACTTTCAATGAAATACCTTCTGGACATTTAAACTAGGATGCCAAGGAGACAATTGCTTCTGGCTTCTTTATCTTCCTTTGCTATACTTCTCTTCATCTTTTTCATATCATTTAGTATTCGATTAAACTTTTCGTTCATAACTTCTTTAAACAACACGATTTTACTGCAACAATCGACCCAAATAAATGCAGAATTCTCTCTTTTAATAGGAATCTTTACAAAACCAGGAAATTTTGACCGAAGACATTTCCTTCGTCTTGTATATGGAATTCAATCCACACGTATAGCTCGTATTGACGTGAAGTTTATTTTCTGCAACATTACTAATGTTGAACAACAAAGTTTTATAGCTTTAGAAATCATGCGTTTCAATGACATTATCGTCCTCAACTGCTCTGAAAATATGAATAGTGGCAAAACTTATACTTACTTTTCTACCCTTCCTCGAATCCTTCCCACTCCTTACGACTACGTCATGAAGGCAGATGATGATGTTTATTTGAGACTTGCACCATTAGCATCATCTCTCCAACCACTACCTAGAATTGATCTATATTATGGTTTTGTTATACCTTGTCCTAGCATGAATCCATTTGTGCATTACATGTCTGGAATGGGATTTGTCTTATCATGGGATCTCGTGGAATGGATTGGAAGGTCGAATATTCCTGCAAATAATACATATGGTCCAGAAGATAAGTTAGTTGGTCAATGGCTAAATTTGGGAAATAAAGCAAAAAATAGGTTTTCAGACAAGCCAAGAATGTATGATTATCCAGGAACTAATGGAAGATGTTCACATGAGCTTATTCCAGATACTATAGCTGTTCATCGACTAAAGAAATGGGAGCAATGGATAAACGTTTTAAGATTTTTTAATGTAACTAAACAACTCCAACCTTCTAATCTTTACAACATATCATTTGATTAACAAATTTGAAACTTTTGTCTAGACTGTTATTTTAACCTAAATCTAGTTACTATGCAAGAAAACTCATTCATCTAGCTCCTTGTCTTATGTTTCACTGCTACAATTTTTAATTTGTCCCTATATTCGTTTTGTTTTTCAAAATGAATCAATGTGATTATTGTCTTCGATGTATAACAGCTTGAAAATTAGAGGAAATTAACAAAACAAATAAAAAGGAGCACCATCTTTGTGAAATCTAATTTTATGGTATTACTGTAAGATTACATGTAAATTCAATGTTCACCGGTGTTCTAATTTAAAAGATATCTTCAATGAATACATAAAATAGAAACAATCACATCCAAATACATATTAAAAGGTTTCATATTGTTTGGCTCGAATAGAACAAAAAATGAAGAAAATATTCATTCTAAACATCTACATCTATATCTATATCTATATCTATATCTATATCTATATATCTACTAATTGAGAACTATATGAAAGTGATGTGGCATCTCTCTATGGCCACCATTCACTTCAAAATGTAAGAAAAGCAATAGCTATCTATTTTAGTAAGTTTTTACCTTTTTATTTCATTGACAAGGATGGTTATTTATCTTTCAGCAGAATTTTGATATTATAAATAATTGCATTTAGTGGTAATTTAATTGTCTTCAATACATTTTGGGAACCAACCAAAACTCTTTGTTAATTCGATATCAGAAACATACATTTTAATGAATACCAATGAAAGCGATTTATTTCATTCCTCCGGTGAAACCTTATTGTCTTCAACACTAAAGTTTTGATACCTCCAACCGTTGACATACCTATAATTATGGCATTAAATTGTATCTTAATTCGTTATTTAGGTGCGTCCTTTCCAATCTCTACTTGAACAGTGATAGCCAATTCAACTATATATAGTAGTATGTGGTTCCATCAGGTACCGTGGTGTGTCTCCAAATCTTTTTTCTATCAAGAGTATTCCTTATTACCTGTTGTTAAAATTTAGAGGATTGACCAAATACTTCAACAAATGTTCATATACTGCACTTCTACATATCAACAATATGTGTGCATATTGATATGAGAGTTATAATGATGAAGTTGATCTTATGAATATCTCCCAAATTCACGAATTGGACGACAAGTTGGCAAGTTTTTATTTGATGAAGTTCATCGGATAGTTCTTTGTTGCAACAGTCATTTCAAGTCACTTTTGTAGCTTCTTAGTTTTTTATATTTATTTTTGGCGTTGCAGTGATGATACTGGTAAGTGGTAACACTATACGGTACTTTTATTAGATTTTTTAAAAATTTAGAAATAGATCGAGTCTATGTTATTGTTTCATGTTGTACTGGAAATTTTTGTTTACTTTTTTGGTCTTATATTACTATTGTTTCTTCTTTTAGATATCCCTATAGGAACATATATGCTATAAAGAAGAATGTGCTTGCTTAAGATGAAAAAAAGGAGCATGATAAGGACTAGAATTTATGACCTCTTTTTATTTCACTTTGGAATACGGTGATTGTTGAGTTTATGTGAATGATTTTCTCTATAATTGATACTTTGTTTTGCACTCCAATCCAAACCTTCAGTTGACAATATTCTTGAGAAAGAGTATAGTATAGACCGTGAAATTAAAGAGACTCTAATCCCATATACGTAAAATAAGAAAAATCATACTAAAATTTTATTACTCCTCCTGTCCCATTTTGTTTGTCATATATTTCTTATTAGTCTATCCCAAAAAGATTGTTATATTTCTAAATTTGGAAACAATTCAACTCCAAACTTACTTTTTGACTCATTTATAGCCACACAAATATCTATGTCTTATTTTAGACTAGAAGTTTCATAAGTTTTTATTTATTTATTAAACTTTGTGCTAAGTCAAACTACGACAAATAAAATGGGACGGAAGGAGTAATAATAATCAGTCTTAAGAATACAACTATATATATTAATGAATAATTGATAGTGTTAGGGTCATAGTGTATATCGAAGATAAAATTAATCGAACAGTAAACATTCATAATGTTATATAAAAGTTATGTCAATGATTATTTAGCTATATATTTTTTAAAATTTTTAATGACTGCGCGAGCGCGGTCCCATTCACTAGTTTCACTTTTAATGAGGAAAAATATAGTACACCATATAATCGGTAATGCTAATGATTTTTGCTACTGAAAAGATATCGGTGCAACACCGACATTTATATATTTTTATTAATACTGTACCAATATACCGATCCTTATTTTTTTAAATATATTTCAGCTTACCTTTTGTTATTTTATTTTCTTTTAATTTGATACTATAACTTAGTAACTTGGGTTTTGTGGGTGAGAGGGACTTTCTAGTCTCTTAAATAAGAAAAGGGGACAAAGTCTTCAAGAATTGGGTGAGGGGGACACTTTTAAAATTAATACTAATGACTAATATTTTAAAAGCCCCCAAGTTTTTTTATTTGCACAAAGCCCCCCACCTTCTCATCTCCCCTCCCAGCCCCCCAGCCTCCAGTTGGACCCCCACCCCCATCACCCCCACCCCTCTGCCCATCCACCACTCCACCACTCTCCACCGCCACCTTCTACCACACACCACCACCTTCTACCACCCTCCACCACTCACCGCCATCTCCTACCACCCACCACTATCTTCTACGACCCTCCACCACCAACCACCACCTTCTACCACCCTCCACCACCACCCCACCATCATCCACCACTCTAATAAAAGGATGTGTACACATTTCGACTGATGTGTACACATATAATATATGTGTACACATATATTATATGTGTACACATATTAAACACATATAATAATATGTGTACACATCAGTCGAAATGTGTACACATATAATATATGTGTACACATCTCAACTGATGTGTACACATCTTTTCCAGCCGTGAAAATATTTTCAAAATTATACAAACATATAAAAAATATGTTTACACATTCGAAAATATGTGTAAAATTACTAGAATTAAAAAAAATATGAAAAAGAATGAAACGGGGACAAAGAAGAAGAAAAAGGAGAAGAACGAAAAAAATTAAATGAATACTAAGAAGAGAAGAAAATAGAGACGAAAATGAAGAAAGAAAAATAACAAGAATGGTAAAGAAATAAAATTTGAAAAGAAAGCTAGAAGAAAGAAGGAGAAGGAAGAAGAAAAAAGAGAGAGAAAGAAGAAAGAGAGAGAAATAAAAGTGTAAAATGATTTGAATTAGGTGATAAAGTAAAAGTAGGTGGAAGGGAGGGAAAATGAAATGTTTGAATTTTTTTGAATTGTGGGGCTTTTTTGTAAATTTCGAAAATATTTTTCATACCCATAAATTTTAACTATTACAATTCGGCCCTCACTTAAGTTAATTAATTTTTTGTCCCCTTTTCTTTATTTGAAACTTGAGAAGACCCTATGCCTCTTTTTTCACTAGTAACTTCGTTCATCAGGCTTTGACCCTTCAGAATCCATTATGTCTTTCCCCTTGTCCATTGCACAAAGCTAGAAACTCACCAGCTCCATCTTCTGTATTTTCCGCTAACGAAATTTCTTATGCATAATCACAGCCTTGTTTGCTGCTTTTAGTGGAGTTGTAACTAATAACTTGTGTCTCGATTGATGTTTTGCCTTACAAACTGGTTACTTAGTTTACTACTCCCTCCGTCCCAAATTAGTTGTCGCTTTTAGCTTTTTCACGCCCATTAAGAAAATCATTAAATAGAGCATGTATTTTACTATGTTACCCCTATTTAATGTTTGACTATTAAATTTTGTTGAGAATTTATTTAATTATTAAGGGTATAATTGGAAAAGACTAACAATTTTTGTCTTGAAATCCTAAAGTGTCAACTAATTTGGGACACACCATTTTTCCTAAAACGACAACTAATTTGGGACGGAGGGAGTACGTATATTACTGATTTATCTGTTGCATTGGCATTCAAATTACAAGGTGTTTGTTCGTTTTAATGCCTATTACTCCGTTACTAGTAGTTTATTAATGGTAACACCGATTACTGAACCGTTATGTGTCGTTACCGATAAGTCGGTAGCTTATTGGTACAGTAATGATTTGACATTTTAACATAGCAAAAATCAATAACTTATCGGTATGGTAATAGTTTGACATTCTTATTTACAAAATCGATAGACCGATATCAATTTAATTATGTGGCGTACCGTAACGACTCATGAACATCCATACCACATATTTTCTTTTCTTTTATTTGGTTTTAAATTGTTTTGTGCGTGTGTAACAATTTTGAAAGAAAATAGTAATTTAACAAGAAAGGCTAATGAAGGAGCAAAAATTCAACAACTCACTGCAAGTGAAGTATCAATCAAGTGGAAGGTTGGCGACTAAAAGTGAAAAATGCGTTGGTCTCCATATGTAGGGATTCCTCTAGTAGTGGCTCTTCTCTCTTTCCTCCTTTTCAAGATTTTCCCTCTCAACTCTACTCCACAAGTATGTCTCTTTAATTCTGAATATACTAGTACTATTTTGTTGTTTAATTTGTATCTGAATCTCACCATCACTTTAATATTGTGGGATTAGAGGATTCCTAGACTTTTCAGTGTTGAACAACTTGCTATTTACAATGGCTCTGATCCAAACTTGCCCATCTTTCTTGCTATTATTGGGTACTTCTCCTTACCCTGTTATTCTCTTTCTCTTATTTCAAGATTCCATTTTTTTGTTTTTAACATTTCAATGATTATCAGGTCAGTATTTGATGTGACCAAAGGAAAGACTCATTATGGAGTAGGAGGTGGTTACCATCATTTTGCTGCAAGGTCTATTCTCCTTCCAAATTCTTTTTCATTTTGTAATTCCTATTAAAGGTTCAATGTGCAGTTTTGAGTTGTAAGACTAGTTGTTAGTATCTTTTCAGAAATCCCCTAGGTTCTAAACTCAGTGGATAATGGTTTACCCTTCTCCATTTAAATACCAAGCTTTTGTTTCGAACCCATAACACCCTCCTAACCACTAGACCAAAGTCCAGGATCAAGTCTTTAGACTGGTTATTCTGCTAATCTTTTTTCTAATTTATGTGGTAACTTTTTTATTTTCTGATAAAGGAAATATTTTATATAAACTTTTGGCTGATTCCGTGCAATCTAAGGCGAATCTCATAGGGGTATTTTGAATTGCCCAGCCTTTTCCAGCTAACATTTGTTGTTTCTACAATTTTCAATTTTTTCAGAGATGCTTCGCGTGCATTTGTATCAGGAAACTTTTCAGGTTAGAATCTTTCTTCTATATTCTACTTTTCTTGGATATGGTAGATCTATGATATAGTGCATTGAGTTCTTTATAGCTTTGTGTACTACATAGCACATTATGATGGCAAATAGTGTGAATGAGAGTTGGTGACGAAAGCAAAACGAACTTAATAAACCAGCCTTTCTTTCTAATAGATGGAAGATCTTAACGGCACGAGATTAAGTCCAGGCATGGCAAAAAATAAGGTTGCTTTGCTATGCTAGCAAACTGCTAGGTGAAGCAAACTAACTCGATTGGAGATATGATGATTTGCATAAAAAAGACTGTTCAAATCTTAAAGGAAAGTTTAGTATGCATGAGGAGGGAACTAGCTTGAAATTTAGACACATTTCACATATCAATTCTCCCCATGGTTTCTTTTGACCATATTGAGAAGTGGGACATCAAAATTCATTAGCCTAGAATTCTCTTGCCTTCAGTTTAATATTGTTCTCGTCAAATTATATAGACCAAGATGTAATTTGGACATCTAATAGCCAACTACATATTGGTATTCTGAAACTGGGTGAAAGCTTCAATTAGAAGGTGATGCAGAATGGAAGTGGTCTTCCAGTTTGTTTACAATTGAATTATAGGTTATGGCAGTGCGAATTGTATTTTTTCTCTTTTAAGAAGTTTCTTAGAAATGGATTAGACTCTTTAGGCTTCATCATGTGCGACTTACGAAAAACAATGCTTAGTCAAGCACAAACTTTGTATAAATTAAAGAAAGTGTTTGGATTTGTCTCTTTGTGGAAATCATTTGATTTTCTACAATAATCACTATTTGGAAAAGAAGCTAAGAACCATGAATTATGATGTTTGAAGCTCCTTAACCAATAACTGTTTCATTTTTAGACAATGGCAGTTGTGATTTCCTCTCTGACCAAAATAATAACCTGCTACAATTACCAGTCAAAAGCATTCCTTTTCTCGCTTCTAGATAGCTTGAAACCTGTGAAAGTGTAATAAGACCTAAATGATAACTACATGCTGCACAAGTGATATTTGAACTTCTTCCTTGCCTCTCTCTATTTCGATGGTATAAATGAGATATGATTCTTCTATTTTGGTTTTGTCTCGATAATTTGTGGCTTCTAAAGTTGAGCTGTTTTATTCTAACGCTAATACAGGAGATGGGCTCACTGACTCACTGCGCGGTTTATCCAGCGCTGAGGTAATATGATGTTCTGTTGTCATTCAGAAGTTGCTTCCTGTTTTGAACATGTAATATCTTTGCTTAGTCTCGGTCCTCCTAATCTACCTGGATCAATCTGTCTGATGACCAACACTGTTTCCCAGATAGTGTACGCCATCTAGTTGTCTGATTGCAATAAAGTTTGCAAGATTAGTAATAATACAAATTTCCTTCTTCTTTTTTTCAAGGTCCATATGCATAGAGGTCATTCCTTTTGCTTATTTTTATCTTCACTGTTCATTTACTCTGCATGTCGCACAGCATATATTATCTTAAAGGGAATAAAGTTGTATTCATATCAGTCCTCAGGATTATCCTTTACGGTATGCTGTCACATTTTTTCTTGATGGGGAAGGACTTATTTACTAGATCTCATTTTTACAGGTTAAAAGTATTGTTGACTGGAGAGACTTCTACTTCAGAACGTACGCGTGAGTAATTCCTCTTCATAAGTGTGGAATGAGAGCATTTGATTTTTTTCCTTTGGAGAGAGGTTATCAGCACTGTCTTCATAACTCTCTTATTCAGAACTTGGATTTATTATTTATTTTCCAAGATATTTCTGCAAAAAATCAAGGAATAGCTTCTTTTTAATAGAGAATTAGGCTTGTGTGATAACCAAGAAACCACCGAGAGCATGGTTCGAAACTCGGTGGATAGTGAGCTTGCCCCTGTACCATTCTCCACGTATATTCAAGATTTTATCTGCGGCAAGGAATTGTACTTTGTTGTTGCATGTTCACAGCTGCCATGCTCTTGCAAATTTTCCTCGCCACATGCTTTAGTTTAACAGGCTAGCATTTTTAGAAAAATGATTATGGTTTATCACCGCTTTCGTCATACTTATAAGAAATCTGGAAAAGGATATCTTCTTTCTCCTCTGCTGTTGCAACTTGCAACATGCCTTATGTTCAGTCTGTTTGGGAACCAAGACCGTCTGAAAACCTTAACATTAGATGGAACGTTTCTTCCAGATCACGAAACACAGATATAAATGAATTTTGTGGTTAATTGGTCTAAGTAAAACAAGAATTCAGTCTCATATCCTTATCTTAGCATTTGCAGGAATGAAAAGTCTGGTAGATCATGAAACACTTCAACTGTGTCTCCTATCTCCTATTTTTCTTTTCTGCATCAGTATATCTCTTTAGTTATATTTGTGGAAGAAATCATAACTCCATAGACTGAGAGGTCATGATACGAATAACACAGGTTGCTGCATTTTAAGTAATCAGAAGTTGCTATGTTATGAATGGTTAACCTGCATTTGCACAAAAACTAAAGCAAAAGTGCATCTCTTTTCCAGGTTACTTGCTGGAATATAGTACAAGAACCAGTCTAACCTCGTCATTTGCCAAAAGTCCATATGAAGAGTTCCCTTTTATTTCTATTTTTAAATAAAAATTTGTCTTTTGAAAAGTAACACTAATATACCTTGCAAGACTTTATATGGACCATTAAGGGTAGTATCTCCTTTGATTTTTTTTTTTTTTGATAAAGATCTCCTGTGATTTATGACCTTTGTCTTTGGCTGAAAAACAGGCTGCAGCCATATTTTCCCACTGAAGACACTCTCTTATGCCTCCCCACCAAAGACTTTTCTTAGCCACAAGATCTGAAAATCTTAAACTCCCTTGTCTTTTTCATTTTAAAAAAATTCCTAATTGATGATGTGGTCTTTCCTAACACCATCTATCCATACCTAGTGAAGTTTCTTTCTAGAAGAAGATATAATGAAATTATATGTCTCAGCTACTCTAACTGAAACTTTTTTTTTTCTTTCAAAAAAACGAACTGTCTTTGATAGATTGATCATGAAATCCAGATGAGGGCTTGGCCTTGCCTCAATCAACTGCATTACATCAAAGAGCAGAAGCAAAAAAGAAGGAAAGGAGGAATAACTAAACAGTAAATTTCCTCCTTCAAAATACACCTAGCTTACAAAAAAATTGGATTTCTCAAATCTACTTCTAATACTTGGATCTGCCATTTATCAAGCTGAAAAGAACTTTTACAGCTTCCTGGCAGTTCATCAAAGTTGTAGAATTTAGCTTCCTTCAATGTTGTGGCATGCTTTGCCAATCCATCCGCCACTTGATTTGCTTCCCTGAAACAATGAAGAACCTGTCCATCTACTTGGTATAGACTCTGCATAGTGTCTTCAATGGTTACCTTCAGCTTCAGATTGTCAGTTTCTTTGTTCTTGAGCATGTTAGCAATTAACAAAGAGTCAACCTCTAACACAAACTTTGCAAGTCCTAAACTGATGCAAGATGATACTCCTACTTGAGCTGCTTTAGCCTCTGCATAGTTATTACTTATGCAGGTTATAGGAACAGCAAATGCCATTATGAATTCACCTTGAGCATTCCTAATTATTTGTTTAGCATATAATTCCCATTTGTGTTAACTTTAAAGCCATTAGAAGGCATTCTCCATGTTACTTGCTTCCACATCTTTAGTTGTCTCAGAAGCTGCACTTTGTCACACAGTCTATGCCAAGTTAGAGTTTTGTCAAGGCTAGGGAAAGCCATCCCTTTAGCAGCCTGAATATTCCAGAAAATTTGATGAATCATATTCCTTATAGCAAATGTTTTTGATCCCCCTACTTACAAGAGCACCTACCTTTCCATATTTCCCACAAAATTATGACAGGAGTGATGTACATAATTAGTCTATGCACACTGTTATTTGTCTTTGTATCCCACCATGCCAATACGAAGTTGTTTATGGGAGTGAGCTGCCACCTAATTCGAAGTGGTGCTCCAAAGAAACTCCATAATTTCCTTGCTGATTCACTTGCTTGAAAAACATGCTGAATTGTTTCGACTTGAGGACCTACTCTTTCTAACTAAAACTAGAAAGAGGTTAAGTGTATGAAGCATGATTGCAGGATAAATCTTTTCCAGGGCCATAAAGTGTATTGGATTAGCTTCCAAGAAACAAAATACTCAGCTCTTATCACTAGACCTTGCAACTTACAACTGCTTAGTTTGTAAGACATTCATATGAGGTGTGTCCAAAGAACTGGTTTCTTCTGTAATATCGTGTATGAAGTCTCTCTGAATAATAAGTTGGCGAAAACAAAAAAGCAACATGAAGAACCAGGAAGGTTAAGGTAAAGATGACCTTTGCCTGAGATGTTTTTGTTGCTGGTGAAGCAAATAACTCTGGTACAGTGTTAAAACAAAATACAATAAAAAATTTCCTGCTAAGTCTTCTATTCTTTTTGGAAGCTAAAAAAAAAAAAACAAAGAATCATGCTTAAGACATCACCCCTCTTTTTGTTTGCCCAATATAGGTAGGAAGGCTAAGATTAAAGAATTTGAATGGACCTCTAACTCACTTTCTTTCTGGCAGGTTTGTTGGTAAGCTAGTGGGTCGATATTATGACAGCGAAGGGAATCCCACAAAGTACTTAAAAGGGGTTGAAGCAAAGGCCGCCAGAGGTGCTCAGCTGATGGAAAAACAGAAGAATGAAGAGGCTAAACTGCCTAGCTGTAACTCAAGATGGAGTCAGGAAGAGGGGTCAAAGGTATTTTTTCTTCGTTGTTCCGAACTCCATACCTGGATTTACCTTTGAGAACTAGATATGGTAAAGTATGAAAAGGAAGACAAGAGACGGTAGCGTTCCCTTCCCTGTTTGGTTCAGGGTGAGAACAGGGATAATAAAATACATTATCGCTTGTTTGTAGCCCAAATGAAAGTCAAATTCTGCTTGTGGCCAAAGAAAAGTTTTTCTCTAACGTAATCTTATTTCTCTGTTTTCTCCTGACCTTTCTCCCTCGGAGACGAAAATTTTATGTGACCCAATGTATATGTTATGTTCTTTTTGTTCTCTCCATTCTTTTCTAGCAAACCAAACAAGGGAACGGAAAAGTCTCCACTGTGGCCATCTGCTTCCCCAGTTTCCAATCAAAGCGTAAGATAAAACAACAAATTTAAGAAGGAAAAAGCTGGTTATTGATGCATGTAGAAGAACGACCAATAACATCAATCTCTGATAAATGGTGGAGGGACTAAAAGTATAAAGTACTGACTACTGAGATCAGTATTATCTTTTTTAGTTTTAAACTTAAAATAGGATGGAGGTATATCTTCTTGATGTGCTTGTTCCAAGAAGCCAGTGATTGTTGTGATTTGGTCATCTAGAAAAAGCTTATCTCAATCATACGAAAATAGATTTGCGACTCGTACATTCCTGTAAATATCTCTTCTTTTAATTGCATTATCAAGTAGTTGTGTGTCATGCTAGATAAAGGGCAACATAATTAAATAGGCAGGCTTTTGATTCCTCAAGCCTATGTCATTGTATATTTCTATATGGATTGCAACTTCAATTTTAGGTACTGCTAGAATGCAGAAGATACTGTGCATGCCTCTAAACTCTTGATGATTACTTAAAAGTATCTGCTGTATTTCCTTTTTCAGGTGTGGTGTGACGATGGATATCCAAGACTAGTTCAACGACCTACAGAAATAGCACTGACAGGAAAAATGAGCAAACGATGTGCTTGCTTTAAGGAGGATGGTCTTAACCAGCCAGGTCTGGAAGTCTACGAGGGATGTGATTATTTTGCCAAAACATGCCAGCTATAGAAAGTGCAGTTGGGGAATCTTATAGGATATTTACTTATCAAAAAGGAGTTCATAGGATATTTGATATCAATGCTATAGAGATCATTTCTGTAAAATTTTCCATGGGAACAATTTTTGTAAAGTCTCTAATAGTTTTATTGTTTTAAGTTAATACCACGGCAGTCATAAACTTTTACCGAGTATAAAGCAGCAATGGCTTGCATTCCTCAATTCGCGAGCATAAGTAATTCTCTTCACCAACTAATATCATGATCATTGTATAGAAAGTAGATGAGAACATAATGTGTGAGCAGCAATTCTTTGTTTCCCTCTGACTAGGGATTTTGAAGATGCAAAGCTTCTTGCTTAGTGCTTGTTTAAAAAAGAGGTGACTAGATGGCTTACAACATCCATGTCTGACGCGGCCACAGGAGATTCAACAATGACACAACTGCTAAGATTTCATGACAATCCTAGCGCTAATGGGCTAAAGTGAATAAAGTTGTAGAATTAGAATTGGTTGTGCATCTTTTTTAACAAGAGATGGTTCGCACTATATTAACAACACTATATAATAAAACAAAAAATACCATCAATTGCTATGTATAATTATATTTGTACCGCCTAAGTAGTTACTATTACACAAAGCAAATTAGGAAATTTCATAGCATAAAACAATTTGTTGGGCCCAATACAAGTATCCATGTAAATTGTTGAGCCCGGAGAATATCTGACCATATACATGTAATATAAATAGCGAAATTTGTCAAAAAATTATGTCCCTGTCCCAGTCATTGTTCGATGAAGATGGAAAGTATGTCAAGTAACATACATATTACTAGAAACACAATTTCAGCTTCAGAGTATGCCCTCACCTTGACCGCCAGTACTTTTCCAGCATTTGGAAAACCCTGTTATTTAAGGGACAACGACGAGTCAGAAGCTTTTTGAGCTTTTCCAATCCCCCAACTTCTTTGATCTGCTTAGCATAATCATTCTCTCCCGCTTTTGATTCCCCATCCTTCAATATTCTTTCCAACCCGTCTAGACTGGCAGTGACAATGTCTGGATGATAGAACACAAGCAAATTGCATAGAGGCTCTATGCAACTTACCAACGACCTAAAGGCAAAGCATGAGAAAACATCGGACTCAAGTGAAAAAAGAATATCAGCCATATCACAATTATCGTGGAAGATGTTACATACTTGATTTGATCTTCTTCAGTCACACCAGTAATAACATTGGAAATTGCAACAGCAGCCATAACCCTGATATTCTCATCTTTTGTATTTTCAACTAAGGTCAGCAGACGACTTATTAATCCAGCATCAATTACAGCCTGCTCAAAAATTACAAACAAGTATTAGAGATAAATGGCAATCTGAAAAGTGCTGAATAAATTTAGCTGTACTTTTAAATGTCGAAGGCGTACCTGCACCTGTTTCTCCCTATGTACCCCTCTAGTAATATTTGCTATAATCCGGCAGACCTCTTCTTCCTCCATGCTCTTTTCTAGGAAGCTCACAAGGAAACGAAGGACGCCAAACTCAACAATGTGCTGGGTTGCAAAGACTTTAGTAAGAAACAAAGTTACATGCATGTTTGACACTGTAACATTTTTGTAGAAGACTTGAAGAAGGAAAAAAAAACAAAAATAACAAATTCAGTATGGTCTCTGAACAGATGCACTCATCAAATGATTTTTAGCACATTGAAGGAAGGATGATGTTATAGTAGGTTTATAGGACAGTTAATTAAGTTCAATGATTAACAGTCTCCAGCAGACCAATCCTAAACACCGGCAATTTTACAAGGGTGAGTCAGGCTCCCTTTCCCTTTTCACACCTGAAATGTACAAGAAGTTGATGCGTAGAACATAAAAAGGGCACAACCCATCAACAAGAAAGTTGCACAAAAAGTCAAGCTGCTAAAAAAGCTCTCCAAGTACCAACTAAAATCTCAGTACATTCAATATCACATAACTTCCAAGTTCACATATCTTGCAAAAGAGACTCTGCTAGAAGCACCTACAGAAAGCAAATAGCTTGTGACACAGACCTCTCCATAGCAGATTCAGAGATGTAAGAAGATGCTTTTCAGACTAAATCTAGACAACTCGATGTTTTCTATTATTTTCTTTTCTTTTTTAAATCAAGGACAACACCAAGTTTCTTATAACCAACTCATGTACATAGATATTTTGTCCCATGGTCAAATCAATTTCTAAAAAGGCTAAGTTAGTGAAACACACAGAGAACGCTAAGAATTTATGTGCCAAAAAAACGGGGGGAAATGGAAAAAGAAAAAGGCGAGAGAGAAAAAGAAGCCATGAATACAGGTAGATGAGAAGTAAACAAAAGAATGATCAGTTACTGTAGTTTTCTTTCCATATCTGTATATTGCATGTACAATATAGCCAGTTCATTCTGATTTTTAGAGTACAATGAAAGGTGACTTCTCTATAAGATGAGTCGATGACATGCGATACTTCTCTTGAAAAACTGACTCTGAGAAGATAAATGAAGAAATGCCAGTCTTTTAGTACCTCTATGGTTATTTGATTAAGTAGTTGGCACAGATTATTATCCAAAAAGAAGGTTCACTTCAGATTGTTTGTGTGTTATTTTTCGCTCTTCCAACAGTGGGGCCTATTTGATAGGACATTTGGAAGGTCAGACGCCCAGGAGCCTGATCAGAGGGGAGGATTCCCCAGGGGGATAAAGAAAGTGTGCAGGAAATGAAAGACAAGTACAAAGCTGTTGGTTTGGGCCCTCGTCAGGTAAAAGAATACTTATACAAAGTGTTATTTGGTTGTCAGCATTACCACAAGGTGGTTCTTCGGAGACTACTAGAAAATGCAGTGGAAATTGGAAGTCTAATGAAGTTGGAAAGGTTGAAGGGCGTTGTCAGGGTGTGCCGATCCTAAGCACATGATTGGATAAGCTTTTTGATTGAAGATGCAAAATAATAAGATAGTAATGTTCATATAAAGTCCAGCACTAAGACAACCGGTGTGGCAGATGTAGATTTAACAATGCTATTGACTACTACTACTAGTACATTACTAAATAAGGGTAAATTAATCTTCACAAATCTGTTAAATATGAGTAGCTGTGTAGGAAATAAAAGTAATAGCTCCAAGTGCAGCATGCTACTAGATGGCTCAGAAACAACCATACTAAATCCAGTAGTGAACCAAGCACAATGCTGCAGAGTCGAGAAATGAACTGAAAACAAGATCAAATTTGAAGTTGATTCAGGAACATGCTGGATTATCTTCACAATACATACTATGCAAGATGTTTCCACCTTTAAATCATTTGAATTTTATTTCATTCCCTTTTTCAGTAGTTAATTCATCAAAGTATTAGGATTCAACCATGAAAGCTTATAAAAGCTCCTTGAGACGCCAATACCTCAGACTGGATGCTTGCAATATTTCCAATTGTACGAAGGGCAGGGGTGACTACTGAAGGAGAGTCATATCTGAAACATCAATTAAGTATAGTTAGATTCAGTAGTAAGTTAGATATGAAAAGGTATGTCAAATGAGGAAACTAGAACATTCTGCTTACCCGAGGAGATGAACCAACCGCCGACAAATATCCCGTTCAATGACAACTGGAATATTGTAATTTCTATTATCCGAAAGGCAAGATAGTACCAAACACACATTTGATAGCACCTTTTCATCATTACTAAGACAAACAAGGTCACAAAGAGCATTATATGCTGGTTTTACCTGCCAAATGAATTGTAGTCGATAATTTAAAGCATCCGAATAGTTCTTTCTTCCATTTTACCAAACATGGCTATCAATGAGAACAAACTTTTTAAAAGAAAAGCTACATAAATAATATTCAACACACGTGTTTGACTTATAAAAATAAAATTAAAGAAAATTGCAAGTTTGTGAAAATGATAGGTACTGATCATATTTAACTAGCTCCAACACCCAATTATCCACCTTCGTGGGTGGTAAAAATTGATGGAAGTGTGAAAAAGCAAATCAACTATGCACATAATGAATACACACTAGGATGTCACCAAGGTGCGATATCCACAAAGAATGCACCTAACATGATCTGACAAGAATATAAATACAAATAGATATGTTCACAACATAGATATTGAAGAAAGAGCATAAAAGAAAATGCATAATAATTTTCATTTTGCATAATGTGAAGGTCAAATATTTTAGACCCCATATAAGAATGTGCACTATGCAAGCCGGAACTGGCTGAAAAGGCCGTGCATATTGGACCATATTGTTGATTGTGATACAAGAGCTTCAAAAATGGTGTAATATATGTATTAGGTGTAGGAAATATATGACCTTTTAAAGGATAAATTGTCCAAAAATGTCTTAAAAACCGCTCTAACATTTTCATAGATTTTTCATGATAACTATTTAACTTGTTATTCAAGGAAAAAAAAAAAAAAGGCTAAAAGTACCAAAGAAACTTATGATTTCTATATATGTTTTTCTTTTTTTCCTTTTGATACAATATCTTCTCTTTTATATTTCTAGTATAAAACGGTGCATGTAGTCTCCATATGTTTCCAAATACTGGAAGCCCATATTTAGCTTTCATTCGGTAATTGTTGTCATGGTGAAAAAAAAGACACAGTGATATTTATAAGATTGAAATACAAATTAGTTATATCATATCTTCAACTAACCCGTGGAAACTTCAAGTACAGTATGGCTCCGTCACTTTTGCATTTTTGATACATAAATTACATAGAACATAAGGATGTAATTTTGCTCATACCTTTTTATCAACATCAGAATTTTTTTTGAATCAATAGCAGTGTAAGAATTATTATTTATACGCGAGAACAAGAAAACATCGCTGTTTAGAGTGAGCCAATAAAATTTAGTATCACCTAGAAATCATTCTAAAGGTACATACATATTGTACTTAAAGAAAATAAATATTATTTGCTTTTGCCATGCTAAAACATACTTGGTCATTGTTTTTGTGATGTTTTCTCATTTAAGTGTTTAAAGCCTCTATGGCAACCCATTCATTGTTCAAAATTTAACCGATTATTTCATAGTATTATCCCCATTATTTTATATGGAGAAAAAATAAATGACTAATACTTTTTCTTCCCCCTTTTTTTCCTTTTGTTTCCTTTCCCACTTTAAAAGGGGACATGCATTACCTATAAAAGAACAAAGGACATGAATTGTCTAGAAGGAAACTGGAAAAGGATAAAAACGAAAAATAATACGAAAACAAAGACCAAGCCATCTCTCTAGACTAAATGAGGAAAAGAAGGAAAATAACAGAGCATAAAAGGTTTATCTGTTCTTACCTTCTCAACATGACGTGCTATGCATACGTCAACTGGTTGATAGACGTTACCCTTGATATTGGGATCCTCAACCTTAGTTAGCCAGAAGTCAAAAGCACATAATTCAAAAAATTTAGGCCCAAATGAAACGGTCTATTAGAAATACTGACAACAATATGAATCAAACTCAGCAAATTTACCCAAGAAAAAAAAACAATGTCATACAGTAATAGATAAAAGATAATTCCCACCTTGAAATGTAGTGACCACATCCATGTCTTGATCTCACTTAGTGAGGGATTTCAAGGTATAAACGACTTCTCTCTTCTATAACAATTACCCTCAATAATAGAGCCAGTTCAAGATCTCGCAAGTTCTTACATTTTTTAACCAAATGCACAAAAAAATAAGGAAAACTTGCTCCTCAAATTCACTTGAGAGTAACAAACTGTAGTTTTTCCCTAATTTTACTTGGTTCTGTGTTATCATCAAACACTAAGTTTACTTGTTTCTGTGCTATCGTCAAAATATATATTTGCATCTTCGGGCAAAATTGCTATTGGATTAGTATGTGACTAAAGAGAAAAAATGTTTTTCAACTTGCATTGGGAAATTTTGGTCTTCCAATTTCATACATTAGATGGACCCACTTTTTATCATAGCAATAGTCTAAATAGCCCTTAGGGTAACGTGTTATGAATGCTTAAGAAAGCAATATTTTTGTATTAAATGCAAGTGTAAGAACTTTTCAATGAAATTAACCGACCTTCACAAATCTACGAGGTTGTGACCGGGATTTACAGAACTTTAATAAAGTCCACGTGGCTGCTCTCAGTATTGGAAGCGGCATCGAAGGAAGCATGACCTTAGACACCAAATGGCTGACAGTGTCATACTGATGGACAAGATCACGACCTGTAGAATCAGTAGCAACACGTCCCAGTAACGACACAGCCTATAATGGAAGGAACAATAGAATCAGCCACATAGCTTCATTTAATACAGAGAATACATAGGAGGAGTGGGGGCGAACACACCTGGTGACGAACATCATCATTTGGAAAATCCAAAAGGTATAAAAAGATTTGCATGCGCTTATGTTGATACCAATCATCCAAAGTGTACATGGTACGAGAAAAAAGGCGTAACAGAAACAAAGCAGCTTCAACCTATGAATAGAAAAGGCACAAGGATAAAGCAAAGTGATAAGAAAGACGGTAGGTATAGAGAAGTTGCCTTGCGTACCCGGAGCTGCGGACAATCTGCCTCTAGAAACTCCTCAAATCGATGAACAAGATTCGCGTTTTCAATTTTTGTAAAATGCTCATCTGTGAAATAAAATCATCATCATGAGGGAGCACTAGTAGAAAAGAAAAGAAAAGAAGGTGGGGGAGGCATACGGTCGGAGTCGAACAGCAATTTTCGTAATTCAATGGCTGCCGTCAGCTGCATCTTGCTATCACTTGAGCCAACATCAGAGATCAATGATTTAAATGACGGCTGCGACTGTCAATAAATTATTCACAGTTAGTTTAATCAGAAATCATCCATAAATAAATAAATAAATAGGATTACCCGTTTTTGAGGAGTGTTCCCGTCCGGGTCCGAGTTTGCTTGCTTTCTCTTTCGCATGTCCGAAGGCCTTTCTGCCCCACTTGATCTCAGACGCATCTTCTCCAAAATCCCTGATGATACCAAAACCCTTCAACTCAATTCACCAAATCTCTATTTTAACCTCTTTTCCCCAATGTATCTATTTTGGGATTGCTGTTTTCAATATTACTCTTTTCAAATATCCTTCTATTTATATGGAGCATATTTTATGTTAAGAAAATCAGAAAAGATATTGCATTATTATAAGTTAATGTTGTAGTTAGGGTTGTCGATGGTTTTAAAAAACGGACACAGGTCATATTTACCCCTCTACTATCGTAAATTGTTTAACTCGATCCCTCGTTATACTATCCGATTAAATATGCCCCTCCCGTTATACTTTAGATCAAATATACCCCTGAGTTTAACGGAAAGCACACGTGGCACACAAAAGGCTCAAGTTCAGACCCAATTGAAATATTCGGATCTTTTTACAACCCACTTCCAATTTGTAACTTGTGATTATACCTAATTACCATATGTCCATATCCAAAATTTGGTCCAGATAAAAAAGACGAAACCCAGAACCTCGTTTTCTTTCCTTTTTTTTTTTTTTTTTGAAACTCATTTTCTTCTCCCTAATATACCACCTTTGCCAGACCACATCCACCACCACAACCCCTCCGCCACAACCTCTCCGCTACTCACCGCCCCTCTATAGGAGAAAAAGTTTTCCAAGTCTAAAATCTCAACTGGTGGCATGAAAAGTTGTTAAAAAACTTAAATTAGTTAACTCGTTGCTAAAGTAGTTGCAGATTGAAAAATTGCAATTTGTAATTGGCTAACTGATCTAGAGCTTGAATCTTTATGGTCTTCCCTTATTGTTTATATAGGTTCTGTTGAATTGAACCTATACTTGCGAGATATGTACCACCTCAACAATGGAGTTTCAAGCAACTCAAATACCAATAATAACTCAAATATGATACCCCACTGATTTAAAACAACAATCACTTCACCTTTTGTTGGATTTTCAGATTCGAGATTCCTGAACATTAACAATGGAGTTTCACGCCCTACAACCTAATATACAACTAACTCGCAATTTTAGCACCCGTTCATATTTTAAGCGTAATTCTTCAGCACCATTTTTTCCTTGGTGGTGATGAGTACAAATTTTTTTACCTTGTTAGGATTTTCAATCAATACCCGCTTATTTGATTTGATGATTTCCAATCATTTTGTGGCTGCCATGGCTCCTCCATTAATTCTTGGTGAAGGCTCTGTATGGTGTTGGAGTTACCTGAGAAGAGAGGCAGTAATGGTGAAAATATTAATGAGAGGAAAAGACATCGAGAGGAATAATGGTGGAAAATAGGGAAAAATGAAAGGAAAATAAACATAAAAATTGGGGTTGGGTTATGACTTGGACCGGGTTCTAAATATCCGGTATTTTAATTGGGTCTGAGCTTGAGCCCTTTGGGTGCCACGTGTCCTTTTCGTTAAACTCAGGGTATATCTGATCTAAAGTATAACGGGAGGGGCATATTTAATCGGATAGTATAACGAGGGATCGAGTTAAACAATTTACTATAGTAGAGGGGCAAATGCAACCCTTTTCCGTTTAAAAAAATGACCTAACCAACCGAACCATACCCCTTACTTGGCAGATTCACATTCGTAGGAAAGGTCTATTCTTTTGTCTCTTTCCCTCAAGCGAAGGAACCTACTAATAAGATAAGATAATAATATCTCTCTGTTTCCTATATCGATAAATGAATTTCGATTGCTTATCCTGTCACCCGAGCCCGGCGTTCCGAACAACAATGATTCGGAAAGATAAGGTCTACAAAGAAAAAAAAATTAGAATTTGTCCTACTCCTCAAGAAATACTGCTAGCGGTATTGTAAAGGTATGGGCTTTTTCAGTCGATTTTGCTCGAGAGGGTGGGGGGACTTCGACTTACCGAACTCAACCGATTTTTAGATTATTTTTACCAGAACTGATGGTCTGAATATAACTATATAACTGTACCGAATAATTAGGGTAGATCTATATATAAGCAAACATTTTTAGTCGAGGTCTTGGACCTTGAGGTTATGAAAACACATCGTTGCATATACTAATTAGCACCGAAATATCAAACTACCGAATTCATCTGCACTCATATAATCATGTTGAAAGTAAATCAATTGGTACGGCTAATAAACTTGAGCATATATCAAATATTTTTCTACTCGTTTAAATTTCTCTTAGCATATACTTAATATTTTATTATTCTAGTTCTTGAGTTATATTTAATCAATATCTGTCAAGTTGTGTTATTTAGAATTCTTTTGTCTTAGCTTCATTGATTTTATAATATCACTACAGAATAATGTTCTTTTGATTAATTGGCTTATAAATAAATTTGACCAGAGTCATGTATATGGTATCGTGTTCTATTATTTACTTAATCGAGAGTGACAATCACTTGTAGCTCGATACCGGAGAACAAAAATATGTCGAGTACTTAAATATTAGTTACGACCATTTAAGAGTCATTATTTTGTTCAAATATTTTCTTAAATCAAACTTTATGTGTTATATTGAATTTATAAGTATTTTACAAAAAAAATGGTACACTCTAACAATGGTACGACTCTACCATAGAGTTCTAAAAAATTTTGTCAAAAATGGAACCGAACCGAACCGAACCGAAACCGAAGGAAAACCGACATGAGTGAGACGGTTTTGAAAAGTCTTATTTTGGTTATGCACAATAGAGTAACCAAAAAATTGGTATGGTATAAATTTCATGAAAAAACCGACCGAACCGAACCGTTGACACCCTTAGTTGTAGTGGACTGAAACCAAATACAGTAATTACTGCAACTTTATCTACCTCGTGCTCATCACAAGTTCCTTTAATCAGTAGTTCTACCGTTTCAGCACTACTTATAAGTGTATCATCAATGTTCCTGTCTATAGTGCAACTATTTCTGTCAATATCAACACAGTCTCCCACTGTATCACGACTCCTTATGCTTTGTCTATCACTCCAGAAACCTTGATCCTCAACAATATCCTCGAGTGTGATACAAAGTGGATACATTTCTATTCATTTTTTCTCTATTTTCAATCCTGTATACACTAAAACACCCATGTCATTGTGTATTTCTAAACCTGGACTTTTTTCCATTACCTTATACTTTATTTTAACAATTTTTCTAGTCAGATCAATGTTCAGTTGCTTCGCAACCGTATCACGAAGTATTTGAAAGTTTGAATCTGATTTATCGCGATCACATCAACAACAAAATCGATATAATTGTCTAATTTTTCCCATCTTCCACTATGTTTTAATAGAATTTGTATCTGTGCCATATCTATTGTAAAGTTTCGATTTTGATCTGTTTAAACTGTACAAACCGAGTAATAGCAAGGAGAAACAGACGCAAAACACAGGAGAAACAGAGGAGAAACAGACGTGACACAGAGGAGAAACAGACGCAAAACACAGGAGAAACAGAGGAGAAACAGACGCGACACAATGGAGAAACAGACTCAAAACAGTACAGAAACGGTAGCAGCTTTTTAAAATTCTGGATCAAAAACAGAGGACGATGTGTAGAAACAAATAGAAATAGAAAATATACGATTTTGAGTAGTTGCAGATTTGTTATATAGAAAAGAATTGGAGGCACAGTGATTAAAGATAAAATTTTGATTTTTATAAGTGAAATAGTGTATGTCTCTTATTGGATTTAAGTTAAAAGTTTAAATATAAACTAAACAAGTAAGAAAAAGTAAAAAAGAGTTAAGGCATTAGGAAGACGTCGCCTCTCACATATCACACGGTGACATATAGAATAGAAATAGATATAGTAAAAATGGAAAGAGTTGCCATGGAGTCTCGAATTCCAAAATTTCTATTTCGTAAGTTGCACCACCTAGACTATCACATCCAAATTGGTTAAGGTTTGTTCATTTATTCTATTTCTCTGTATTTTACAGTATTTACCTATATGTGGTACTACGATTCTTTTAATGAAGTGAGTTTAGTTGACCCTTTTGATCCCGCGCGGGTCCGTTCATGCTCTTCCTAATAAAGTAAAAGTGAAAGTGAAAGTTAAATTATCTCCAAATACAATAGTGTGTCATTATTTTTTTGGAAAAACACCTCCACATTCCCTTAAAGAAAGGGCGATTGTGTGTGCTTTCAGCCAAAGGCCCGCCGACGACTTATGCAAACAGAAAACAAAATACTCAACCATTAATAGTAGTTATCACTCGACCAAATCCTTACCATATTACATTGGACTTTCAAAGCTATCAAATCATATTTTGAACTTGAGAGCTATCAAATCCTAATATGGTTATTATGCATAAAGGAATTTTGAAGTAATGAAAAGTCCTATCTGTTGTTATTAGGGTGAAGAAGGGGTTTAGGAATGGAGGAGAAGAGAAGTGGAGAGAAGAGATCAAATGTATATTCTAAATTATGGAAAGGAAGAGTACAAAGTGAGCCTTAAGTAGTTGGCTCAACTAACATTCAAAACGTACTAACTAACTAACTTCCGGAAGTAGATGAAATGACTAAACTACCCCTGACTAACTAACTACATTGTTTAACTCTTAATCCTCTTATTCTAATAACTGTTTCAGCTTACTCAACACTCCCCCTCAAGCTAGGTGGGGTAAAGATGTTAAGAACTCCTAGCTTGGACAGTAAATGAGTATGATGAACTCTATTCAGACCTTTGGTTAGGATATCTGCAGGTTGATCCTTTGTAGAGATGTACTCAGTTTGAATCAGTCCCTTTTGTATTTTTTTTCCCTTATAAAATGACAATCAATCTCTGTGTGCTTTGTTCTCTCATGGAAGTCTGGATTGGCTGCAATCTGGAGTGCAGCTTTGCTGTCACTGAAAACTTGAACTGGACTCTCAATCTTTACTCCAATTTCCTTTATAAGTGCTGTTAACCAAGTCAGTTCAGCTGTTACAGATGCTAAACTCCTGTACTCTGCTTTAGCTGAGCTTCTGGATATGGTAGTTTGTTTCTTTGACTTCCAGGACACTAGAGATTCTCCTAGTCTTACTAAGAAGCCTGTAACAGATCTTCTAGAGAAAGAACATGCTGCCCAGTCAGCATCACAAAAGGCAGTGACTGTCAGCTTAGTATTACAGACATCAACACTCCCTGACCTGGTTGATTTTTGACGTACTTGACTATCCTTAAGGCAGAGTCCAGATGGGATTGCTTTGGCTCTTGGAGAAATTGACTTAGTGTTTTAACACTATATGCAATATCAGGCCTAGTCACAGTTAGATAAAGAAGTTTTCCTATCAACCTCTGATAGACTGCTGGATTGCTGAGTAACCTGTCAGTATTGCTTGTGATTCCCTTCTTTCTCACAAACTCATCATACTCCCTAGTGGTAAGCTTAGTGTTGGGATCAATAGGTGTAACTACAGGCTTTGATCCACTCAATCCAGCTTCAGAAATTAGTTCCAAAGCATACTTTCTTTGGTGCATCAGAATCCCTTGATCTGACCTAGCAAACTCAATGCCAAGAAAATACTTTAGTTCTCCTAGGTCTTTCATCTTAAACTCCTTCTGTAGAGCACATTTTGTTTCTTCAATCAGTTTCAGATTGTCACCAGTGACCAGCATGTCATCCACATACACTAGAACTACTGCAGTTCCACTGATGGTTTTTCTGGTGAACAGAGAATGGTCTAGTTGACTCTGAATGAATCAAAACTTCAGTAATGCTTCAGTTAGTTTTACAATCCACTGCCTTGGTGCTTGTTTAAGCCCATACAAGGATTTGATGAGCTGCATGCCTTGTTCTCCCTCTGGCTCTTGAATCCTTGTGGCAGTTGCATGTAGATCTCATCATATAGATCTCCTTGAAGAAATGCATTATAGACATCCATTTGGTGAATGTGCCAGTGCTTAGCTGCTGCAATTGACAGCACTGTTCTTACTGTTACCATCTTGACAACAGGAGAGAATGTTTCTTGATAATCAACACCTTCCTTTTGACTGTACCCCTTTGCAACTAGCCTTGCCTTGTATCTTTCTATTTCACCAGATGCCTTATACTTGATCTTATATATCCACTTTCATCCTATTGGTTTCTTTCCTTTGGGCAGTGTCACTATGTCCCATGTGTGATTGTTTTCAAGTGCTTCTATCTCTGATTTCATTGCTTCTATCCAGTTATGATCTTTAGCAGCTTCTGAATAGGAGGATGGTTCAGTTGTAGAGGAGAAAGCTGAGAGGTAAGCTTGATTTTAGGGGAAATGGTGTCATAGGATAGATATTTAGTTAAGGAATAAGGTTGTTCATGATGCACATTAAGTGACACACAGTCCTTCATCCATACTGGAGGATTTGTATGTCTACCTGACCTGGTTGTGTTGTCTTGTGAGATAGAGGTTGAAGGTGCACTTTCTGGAAGCAGTATTGGCTGATTAGGTAAATGCTCATCGTTAGCTTCAGCCTGTACCTCTTATTGTTGGCCTTCATGTGGGAGTTCAAGGTCTTGATCCAACTCCACTTCTTGACCAGCTTGTAGGAGGTCATCATGCAGTTCTGTGTCACTTATATTCTCCAGTTGGTCAGTATCAGTGAGGATACTAAACTGATTTTGTAGAAAAAGAGGTGAGGATGCCTTCTTGATTTTGAAAGGAAATACATCTTCTCTGAAGATCACATCTCTGTGCACAAAAAATCTGTTACTCTCCATATCATATAGAAGATATCCCTTCTGTGTATCTGAATAGCCCATGAGGACAGTTGACTTACTTCTAGGCTTCAGCTTGTCAGTCTCCTGAACTATCTTAGCATGACACAAACACCCTAGAATTCTGAGATGGTGCAGTGTTGGCTTCTTGGTGTATAATTTCTCATAGGGAGATAGATTATGTAGAATAGGTGTAGGCATTCTATTGATTAAGTACACTGAAGCTAAGACACATTGGCCCCAGAATTTGATGGGAATGTTGCCCTGAAACCTCACTGCTCTTGTTACTTCTAATATGTGCCTATGTTTTCTTTCAGCAACTCCATTTTGCTGAGGAGTGTAGGCACGGGACCTCTAATGAACCATGCCCAATTTCATGAACATATCATTACATAGTGAGTTCAAGAACTCTGCTCCATTGTCAGTTCGAATAACCTTGATAGTACTGTCAAATTGTGTCTTCACATAGCTGAAAAATTGTTGTAGTGCTACATACACATCACATTTTGTTTTCAGCAGATAAACCCATGTCATTCTAGTCATGTCACCCACTAGAGTTAGAAAGTACTTGTGACCATCTACAGTTGGAACCTTATAAGGTCCCCAGACATCAGCATGAAGAAGTTCAAAGCATTGACTACTTTTGATATTACTAGAAGGAAAGGACTGTCTTGCTTGTTTTGCACAAGGACATATTATGCACTTGGCTACAGTATTAGTTAATATTAACAGAGAACAATTTCTTAAGAACACCAGAGGACACATGTCCTAGCCTCTTATGCCACAGATTGATATCTATTTTGTCTACAGAATTCACAGTAAGACTAACTCCTTTATTCTGGCCATCTTCATCCTTTACCAGCAGATACAGTACCATTCTTTTCTTTACCAATCTTCTTCACCTTTCCATTGTAGAGATCCTGAAAGACAAGAAAATGAGGATAGAAGGTGACTGAACATCCTAGTTCTTTGGTGATTTTGGAGACTGATAAGAGATTATACTTGAACTGAGGTATGTGAAACATATTATCTAGAGTTCTTCTATCAGATATTGAACTAGCTCCAGTGTGGGTGACATGTGAGACATCACCATTGGGTAAAAACACTCTCTTAGGATTGGTATTTTTAATTATTGTGGACTGATCTAACAGATCAATATCAGACACCATATGATTGGTGGCTCCAGTGTCTATGATCCACTTCTGCAGTTTATTATTAACTAACAAGGCACTGCTGGTACCTGCTATGTTTGCTGAGGAGGTTGACTGGCCACTGTTCAGCATCTGTAAGATTTGTGCATACTGCTCCTGTAAAAAAGTACATGGCTTCAGTTGACTCATATTGAGGGACTCCTGAGTATGATGCTGCATTGTCCAAGAGGTAGAAGGCTGGGTTTGACTATTTCCTTTAGCATTATAGCCTCCAAGATTTCCTGCACTATCAACCACTGCATTGTAGGCAGTGTTTCCAGCATTTTCTCTCTTCCTTTTACCTCTAAAATCAGGAGGATAACCAATTACCTTCCAGCACCCCTCTCTGTTGTGCCCTTTGATCTTGCAGATGTCACAATACTGGTTGTTGCCAGTCTTTTTGTATCTTGAGTTAATACCACCCCTGTTGTTGTTGTTTGTGTACATGGCTATAGGATCCAAATTTCCCATAACTGGAGCAGCTCCCAGAACTCCAGAGTTGTGCACAATCCCTCTTTGGCTCTCATCATTCACAATCATATTATAGGTCTGATTTACAGTAGGTAAGGGACTTGTCATTAAAATTTGACTTCTGGCTTGCATATATGAATCATTTAGCCCCATCAAGAATTGATAAAGCTTTTGCCTCTGTAGATATAACACAAAATCCTTGGACTTCTCACATTCACAGCCTGGAGCAGGAACCAGTGCTTCAAATTCGTCCCACAGGTCTTTCAACTTTGAATAATAGACAGACACAGAACTTGTTCCTTGTGTTAAGCAGACAATATCTTTATGTAAATTGAAGGTTCTTGAGTTATTTATTTTGTCAAATCTCTCACACAGATCTTCCCACACAGCTCTTGCATTTGTTGTATAAACAGTACCCCCAAGTAAGCTTCTGGATACGGAATTCATAAGCCAAGAAAGGACAATGGCATTACACCTCTCCCACTGAGTCCAGAGATGTGGTTCATACATTTCTTTCTTACAGGTTCCTTCAACTAACCCTAAATTGTTTCTTCCTAACAATGCAATTTTCATAGACCTACTCCACACAGAATAATTTTCTGATCCAAGAAGTTGTACAGAAATTAAGGAGATTCCACTTACATCAGATGAGTGAAGATACAGTGGATGGCTGTGATCCATAATATGAGAATTTTGAGAATGAATTCCAGCAACATTGCCTTGATCAGCCATTGTCACGATCTCACGAGTATAGCAGTTTCTTGATCTCAAAGAACAGAATTCTTGGACCCAATTTTACCAGAACACTTTAGTACAGAAAAAGAGATTACTAGCGGAAACGATATAATGAATTTTAGTACCAGATTACTGAATCTGGCCAAGCTCTGATACCATGTTATTATTAGGGTGAAGAAGGGGTTTAGGAATGGAGGAGAAGAGAAGTGGAGAGAAGAGATCAAATGTACATTCTGAATTATGGAAAGGAAGAGTACAAAGTGAGCCTTAAGTAGTTGGCTCAACTAACATTCAAAACTTAACTAACTAACTAACTTCCGGAAGTAGATGAAATGATTAAACTACCCCTGACTAACTAACTACATTGTTTAACTCTTAATCCTCTTATTCTAATAACTGTTTCAGCTTACTCAACACTATCATCATGTCAAAAAATTGTCACGACCACCTGCAAAGTCCTGTCAGCACAAAGGAGGTTCATGAGCCTACATGGGCAACGATAACAAACAGCCGTACATTCCGACGTCGTCGTCAGCTACCTCTTGCAAACGCCGTCACTTTCAATACCCCATCTCGTAAGAGCTTAAATTAAGGATTTAAAATTTCAAACCCTCGATTTTGTTAATGTTTTAGTTAAATGAATATTTGGGGATTATCTCTCAACAACAGTGTGAACTTATCCATAAAGTTTGGTGTGTTTTTGTTGAGTAATGAGCTTTTTAGAATGAACCCTCCATTGTTAACTTTTTCTTCAGCAAGAATAGGAGGAAAAAGAAAACCTAAAAAAGAAAAATTGTTCTCTCAGCTTAAGAAAATAGTGTAACACACGCATTGTGCTACGTAC
The DNA here is from genome assembly GCA_029990575.1 of Petunia axillaris subsp. axillaris. NCBI lineage: Eukaryota > Viridiplantae > Streptophyta > Magnoliopsida > Solanales > Solanaceae > Petunia > Petunia axillaris. Next base: position 46,442,902 of record JARKNS010000002.1, on the reverse strand, counting down.
ATCATCAAGTTGTGTCTAAATGAGATATTTGATATATAGTTGGAGCGTTCGAATGGAACAGACATAAGATAAAATGTCAAAGTGAAATGTGTGGACAACTTTAAAGACTTGTCGTAATCCATGACATAGTAGTTGCTATTTGGTTGTGAACTAGTTGACATAGTGTTTTTGTTTGGTTTGGGAAATCTTTAAGCTAATTTGACATTTTAGTTGGTATTGTAAAAATTAGGTTGATTGGAAAAGTGGGTGTTGTTCAAAAAATGATTGGGTTATTAAATGCAAATTTAGAATATGATAAAGTGGAAAGTAACAAAGTGAAATCTTGTAGTGAAAAAGTTGGTGTTCCATGGAGAAGAGTACACTTTGAATGGGTTGTTGTTGATCAATATTGTTGATGGGTTCCTTTAGTAGTGTTGTTGTTGTTGTTGAATGTTGTTAATGGTGTGTACTAGTGTTGTTGTTGTTGTTGTATTGCTTTGAGAAAGAATTGTTGGTGTATAGTGTAGTTTGGTAGTTAGATTCTTTGAGGCATTTCATCAAATAAGTGGTGAGCAACAAAGACATAATAGGAACTAGACATAATAGTTATACATGCTCTAGTCTAGTAGTTTGGTAGTATTAGGCCTATAACTTGAATTCAAAAATTTAAGTTGAATAGTTTGCAAATAATTTTAAATTACTCCAACTAAGTATAGATAAGTAAATAGTTTTATCATTTTGAATAAATAGATATAAGTTGCAAATGAGAAGTGTTATTAATTACTAAATGATAATCTTAGAGAACAAATTAGTTAGTAATATAAAAGTAATTGGCTTAGAAAATTATACAATTACTTAATCTTATGAAAATTGGTAGTGTATCAAAGAAATGTTTGTTTAAATATTTACAATTTAATATGCACCTCAAACGTGTAATTTTTGTGTAGATATGGTTAATGAAAGTCGTAGTTGGATGTATAATAGAAATAATTCCGGCCGGCGGGGGATGAGGGCAGAATTTGTAGTAGGTGTTGAAGATTTTATTGAAAAGGCGAAAACACTTGATGATTTTATATGGTGGGCTAGATTAAGTGTCCTTGTCTGGACTGCAAGTGCATAAAAGGAAAAAATTTGGAAGATGTTGAAATGCATCTTTATAGGAAAGGTTTTATGCCAGATTATTTTGTTTGGGTTTATCATGGAGAGTCTAGGGATGTGGGGGGTGATGTTTATTTTCAAAATACTTATGTCGGTGGGAGTGGTCTGTTTGTGGAGAATGATCTTGATAATTATCGAATGAACGATATGGTTAATGATGTTTTTGGGATGTACCCAGAGGAGCCATCCCAACCGGGTACATCGCAACCAAATATTGAGCACATTCTTAATGATGAGGCAAAACTCTTCTATAAACGGTTAGAGGAAGCTAGTCGTCCATTGTACGAAGGCTCAGTGCATTCCAAGTTGTCAGTTGCTGTTAGATTGTTAAGTATTAAATCTGATTTTAGTATATGTCAAGCAGCCATGGATTCCATCATTGACCTTATGAATGATCTCAATCCGACTAATATGGCATTACCAACTAATTATTACCATACTAAGAAGTTGGTTTCCACGTTAGGTCTTTCTGCTCAGAGAATTCATTGTTGTGTCAACGGTTGCATGTTGTTTTATAAGGATGATGCAGAATTAGATAAATGTAAATTTTGTGAGGAGCCTCGTTACAAGCCGGTTTTAAACCCTAAAAAGAAGCCGATACTTGTTAAGTCGATGCATTACTTACCTCTTATACCTAGGTTAAAGAGGCTGTATGCGTCGATGAGCTCTACTCCTCATATGAAATGGTACCATGATCGTACGAAACAGCCAGGCATTCTAAGCCATCCGTCAGATGGTCAGGCATGGAAACATTTTGATCAGGTGTATCCGGCATTTGCTAGTGAACCAAGAAACATAGGGTTGGGTCTATGTTCAGATGGGTTCACTCCTTTTGATGTCTCGTCTACACCTTATTCTTGTTGGCCTGTATTTGTCACGCCGTACAATCTTCCGCCCGAAATGTGCATGACTAGTCCTTATCTGTTTTTGAATTGTATTATCCCAAGGCCACATAACCCGAAAGCCTCGATTGATGTATTTTTGCAGCCTTTGATTGATGAGTTAAAGTTATTGTGGTATGAAGGTGTGGAAACATATGATATATCAATGAAACAGAACTTTTAACTGCATGCTTCTTTGATGTGGACTATAAATGACTTTCCAGCTTATGGAATGTTGTCTGGGTGGTCCACTGCTGGTAAGCTCGCTTGCCCTTATTGTATGGAAGATACAAAAGCATTCACTTTGAAAAATGGTGGTAAGATTACATGGTTCGACTGTTGCTGTCGATTCTTGCCAATGGATCATCCGTTTAGGAATAACATTAGTGCATTTATGAAGAATCAGGTTGATTTTGAGGAGCCTCCGCGAAGGTTGTCAGGAGGAGAAATATGGGATAGGGTTAAGGTGTATCCTAAGGTAACTGACCAACGGCCATCAAAAGCACCTGGCTATGGTATTGATCATAATTGGACTAAACAAAGTATCTTTTGGGAGTTGCCTTATTGGAAGGATAATCTTCTTCGACATAACCTGGATCCCATGCATATTGAGAAGAATTTTTTCGAGGCTGTCTTTAATACTGTGATGGATGTCAGAAATAAGACAAAGGATAATGTGAAGGCCAGGTTGGACCTTGAGGAACTTTGTAGGCAACCTGAGTTACACTTATCTCAAGTTGGCAACACGATTTGGCTTCCCAAGGCCAGTTGCACATTCGGATTGGATGAGAGAAGAATGATTTGTGATTGGGTCAAGAATTTGAGGATGCCTGATGGATATGCATCAAACATAGAAAGGTGTGTTGATATGACAGAAGGAAAATTGACTCACATGAAAAGCCACGATTGTCACATCTTCATGGAAAACTTGCTCCCAATTGCATTCAATGGCTTGCCTGATAAAGTTTGGAAACCACTTACAGAGACGAGCCTATTTTTTAAGGAGTTGTGTTCTAAGACATTGGAGGAAGAGAATCTTAAGTCGTTGGAAAGTAACTTTCCTGTTGTCGCGACTAAGTTGACAAAAATCTCCCCCCTTGGTTTCTTTAATGTAATGGAGCATCTTCCAATTCACCTCGTGGAAGAGGCACTATTGGGAGGCCCGGTGCACTATAGATGGATGTATCCTTTTGAGAGGTAAGGTCTCTTAAATTAGTCCTTAACTTATTTTCTTAATTCATCTTAAGTAGATTAATTAATATAATGTATTATGCAGAATTATTGGCAAGTGTAAGCAGGACGTGAAAAACAGGAACCAAATTGAGGGGTCCATATGTGAGGCATATCTGGCTAGAGAAACTTCTCATTTTTGTTCGTATTATTTCGATCAAAATGTGCCATGTTTGCGAAATAGGCCGGATCGACATGATGACGGAGACAACAATGATCCGAATTATCCACCATTTTCTATATTCAATCAACCTGGTAGAGGAAAGTTAATGACCGAAGTATGCAAGTTCAATGACCGGGACAGAAAAGCAGCTATACCTCATGTTTTGTTGAATTGTCCTGATGTCACGCCTTTTTACAAGTATGCTTCTTTTTAAATTAAAACCTAACATTCAAGTTTCATCAGTAATCTAACTAATGAGATTTTTTGGCGCATCATCCAGTCACTTTGTTGGAGAATTTGGCGCCTCTGCTGTTTATGAACAATTTTCAGATTGGTTTAGAGAATTTGTAAGCATTATATAAACAAATATATATGTTGGTTTAATGTGTACAACTATCTAGAACTTTATATAGGTAGTCAATACGGATAATGGCATAAACTTTCCATTGTTGCATGATATATCTCACGGGCCTTATTATAAATACAAGAGGATGTCTAAGTACTTTGTTAATGGGTACAAGTTCCATACTAGAGAATGGTCCTTGGGGAAGAAAACAAACAACAGCGGTGTGTGTGTGAAAGGTGGTACTGGTGACCAGGATGTAGACTTTGATTACTATGGTGTGATTGAGGAGATTTTAGAAATAGAGTTTACAGTAGGTTGGCCTCGTAAAAGATTGGTGCTTTTTCGTTGCAAGTGGTTTGATCCGAGTCCAAAGGGTACGAGGGTAGACCCATGTTCTAAAATAGTTGAAGTTAATCACAAAAGGTCATATGGACATTATGATCCTTTCATCATTGCCCAGAATGTGAAGCAAGTGTGGTACGTTCCTTATGACAATGAACAAAGCCAAAGCCAAATCCAAAGCCAAGACCAATTGGTGGGTTGTTCTAATAGGCAAGCCGGTGGGAAGAGTGGAAGTAGATGATGTATTAGATGTTGCATATCAAAATGAGGTATCTACCGTTCCCTTGATTGCGGATATTGAATTAGCCGACCAGTTGCAACATAGTGAAGGCATCTATGAACAGTTTGATGAATCGGTGGTTAGACGTAGAAAAAACATGACTAATTTTGGAGAAGGAACATCTAGGGAAAACGAGGAGGATGAATATATGGATGACGTTGAAACAAGTGAGGAAGAATTTGTTGACAACGATGAGACGAGCGAGGAAGAGGAAATAGCCGATGACCTTAACGCGAATGATGATGATTGACATGTTCGTAGTTTGTTGTTTTTACTTTACTACAATTATTTGCACTACTTTATAATTTGATTATATCGTGCTAATTTATTGTGCTTATTTTACAGATATGTCATCTTCGGAGAAGACTAGGGGGAAAAGAAAGGTTCAAAGTACCTCGCCTGCTTCAGGTCATACTACTCCTCCTGGACATGTACCTCATATGCTTCCTACACATCCTCCGTCTGCATATGCTCCAGGTTTTTTCACTCCTCCTCCTGCCTTTCCCCCTGGCATGCCCTTTCCTACATCGCCTGGTTATGTCGTTCGTCCTTATGGCATCGGTTCATCATACATGCCTCAGCCATCTTCCAGTCCGTCACCATCCCCTTCATCATCTACTCCTTCTGGATCTACTTTGCCACCTTCTGATCCGAGCTCGGTGGACGCTTTGGTACCACCTATTATACCATATTATGATCCGAGCTCGCCTTATTATATTGGTCCTGCAGGATCATATGATGATGACAGGAGGGTGGGGCTTTATCCTGAGGGTAGTCGTGGGTAAATATTATTTTTTGTTATTTTTTAAGTATTTAATTCTACTATGAAGTTTAATTTTTTAGTATATTTATTAACACTAGAAATTTTTATCTAGTTTTACTCCCTCGATGGTGGTTACTCCCATAATCACCAAATGCATTAAATCTAGATGGACTGAACCATGGCCATCCTGGGGTAGGGTACCCTTCCATGTACAGCTGGGCATGTTTGACGATTTTCAGGTAATAACTATATTTTATTTTTTAATAATTTAGTTAAGTGTCACTTTTTTAAAAATCTAATATTTTTAATTATTTCAGGCAAAGTGTAAATGGCATCCTGCATTTGATAACATTGCCCGAAGCAATTTTCTTGGAAAATGTGCAGATAGAGTGAAAGGTAACATGTATGATTGTCGAGCCAAAGGAAAGAAGCACGAGTGGATATACGATCACGTTTGGGCACAACTTCTACAATATTGGGATAGTGATGAATTTAAGAAGAAGAGCGCCCAAGGAAAAGCCGCACGAGCCTCCGAAAGGGGTGGATCGCTGCACACCGGGGGTTCGGTTAGCGTAGCGACTCAGCGGATGATATTAGTAATTTATTAATTAATTGTATGTATTATTTTATGTAACTCACATTAATTTTCTATCTAACTTGTCATCTTTTTAATTTTGTAGGAAAGGCAAGACGGGAGGCCAGTTCGTGTGGCTGAAATCTTTAAGAAGAGGCATATATACAGAAACAAAAAAGGAGAAGAAGTGTGGGTCAAAGACCGCGCTAAAGAGCTATATGTAAGTTATTAAATTCAATCTTTTAAAGTTATTAAATCCGTCAATATTTGTCAATCTAATTCTTGTTATTAAATTTTTTTTCAGGAAAAGGCTACGGCGGTCTATGAAGAAAGGATATCGAGTCAGGCATTCGAGTGTGGTAGCAGTACCCCAGCTCAAATGACACTAGAGGAGAAAACCGCACTATGGTTGGAGGTGAATGGCGGAGTAAAGAAGGGAAGTGCTTACGGCCTTGGATCACAGTATGCCTCAGAACGTCTAAATCCAGGTTTGTTTGGCAATTACACTCCTCCTGCTAGTTCAATTAATCCCTCGGTGGAAGCCGCTTTGCGCAATGAAATCAAAGAGCTTAAGAGAAAGAGTGAAGAAAAACGTTTGTGCAATGAAGAAAATATGAGAGCCATGCGGGAAATGATGCAGAACATTATGTGTGGTGGTGCGGACAAGGGAAAGAAGGGCAAGGGCAAGAGCAAGAGCAAAAGTCGGGGGAAAGGCAAGAGCAAATGTCAATACAGCTCTGAGTCGGGTTCTGAGCCTAGTTCTGAGGCAACGGAGTAGTAATAATGGATTGTTGATGTCTTAGACTTGTTTTAGACATGTATTAACTTGTTTGGATCACTATTCGGATTGGATATGTTATGTAAATTGTTAAACTTTCAATTTAAAGGCAATAAGTCTTGTTTAGACTATTATTAAGGCTTGAGAAGCCTAATCTTCTTCTGGGTGATGTTTTTACTGTTTTTTACATGTGGTGTAGCTCTAATTGCAGGTTTTTTATTGCATGTATTACACTGTCTACCGACCGCAGCGGTCCGAATGCGGTCCGAAATCAGGTTATTTTATTACCCAGAAAAAAAAAGCAATTTCCCACCGCGTCGGTCGCCTGGCCCACCGACGCGGTTGCCCAGCCCACCGCCGCGGTCGCCCACTTTCCCAGTTTATTTGCAATCTCCCACTGCGTCGGTCGCCTAGTTCAACATATTTTTTTCCACCTATGAAAGTAGGCGACCGCCATCCGACCGAATATCGGTCCGCCGTCCGACCACGACGGTCGGAAAGCTTTCGGCGACGACTATTTAGCCGACCGCCTTGTTAGGTCAGACAACGGTCGGCCGGCTAGCCGACCGTTGTCCGACCGGATGGGCGGTCGGAAAAGCCCTGATTTTTAATAGTGTTGATTGGTTGGAATAGAATTTATGTGCGTATTAGCAATGCAGGTATTAGTAATGCCGATATTAGCAATGCGGGTACTAATAGTGCGGGTATTAATAATTCGGGTATTAGCTATGTAGGGATTATAATGTAGGGATAAGTAATACATGTATTGTAATATATAGTCTTGTTAAATCAGTGGCACATCACAAATTAATATATAATACATAATTTAATATATTTTTTACTCATTAAACAATTGTAAAAAATATTCTACTATTATGAGGGTTAATTTTTTTATTTTAAAATTTTAATACATGTATTGCTAATACCCGCATTATTATTCCACCTTCTATCCCGCACAAAATAATACTACCTTCATCCCAAAATATTTGTCCAAATTACTAAAAATAATTATCCAGTTAGGAGTTTAAGGTAAAATTTTTCATTCCCCCAAGTCGAAGACTACCTTTTATGAATCCCTACACAATTTTACCATACGTGAGTTTAGTTTTCAAAGAAAATGATAATCTGTTGTTCTTCGAAGTTCGAAACTTATCAAAAGTTCATTTCCAACTTAATATTTTTGCTCAATCACCAAACAAGTATTAAGTGGAGAACAAAGAAATCGCAAAGCCACAATCTTTATGTTCTATGTTCCAACAATTGAATATGAAAATAATTAAACGTAAAGATTAAGAATTTAATCTTCAATAACAATCCTACGAAAACAAATTCAATTTTCAATCATAATAGCAGGAGTAACAAAATTTACAATGCTTGTGTAATAAATAGTAGTACTTATGCTACTACTTCAACTTCTGTACTACCAGCTCTGTACTTATTTGTGGAGTCCATTACCTAAATGGACACTCAACTATTGGAAATAAACCAAGAAAGTCACTCTTCTTTGTAATGTTCCTAAATGATCACTCGGTTTTTGATAATTAACTCAAATGGTCATTCTCACCTGAAAAGTTGCTATCTTGATGATAAATGCTGGTGTGGAATTTTTTTTTTAAAAAAAATTAAAATATAAAGAAATTTAAATTCCACTGTCCCCTCCTATTTAACATAATTATTTGACCCATATCCGACCCAAATAACTTAATGGATCAACTATTAAAAAAGTCAGTGCAACTTTAATCCTAAGATACTATACGATGTTTCCATCATCATCTTTTTTTAGGATTTTATAGGGAGAACCAAAATTTTACTTTCAATCGATTTCTTCCCCAATAAAACTATTGCGATTAAACTAAAATTCTCATAAAATACCATAAGGTCATAACATAATACATGAGAAAACTTCAACTTTCCATTCAAGATTCTTGAGTCTTCTAATGATAGAACGCAGAAAAGTATGTTAACAATATTACAGTAATAGTTTTAACAAAACACGACACCTTATATAAAACTGTCATACTAACTTTTAGTTTGTTACTCCTAGAAACTAGAAGAAGAAAATAAAGTAAGTTACTCCTAAAAACTGTTAGTAGGTTAGTAAACTGTTAGTAAGTTACTCCTAAAAACTAACTCCTAACAAATGTTAGTAAGTTAGTAAACTGCTAGTAAATTATAATTATTAGTAAGTTGCTCCTACAAACTAAAAGAAGAAAATGAAGTAATTTATTAAGCTAAAGAATAAAATATAAAGTAATTTATTAAGATATTAGTCACCAATTGGTAAACTAGAAAATCATTCTCACCAGTTATTAACTTATACTACTTACACCAAATATTTAATTCATGTCAGTACCATTCATGATGAGTAAAAGATAAGTAATCGTTGCTTTAGTCATATCTAGTACCATTGTCATGAATTATGTTATGAGCTTATGTTAGTATATGAAAATTTTAGTTTAATTGCAATGGCTTTATTGGGGAAGAAATCGATTGAAAGTAAAATTTTGGTTCTCCCTATAAAACCCTAAAAAAAAGAGGATGAGGGAAATATCGTATAGTATCTTAGGATTAAAGTTGCACTGGCTTTTTTAATAGTTGACCCATTAAGTTATTTGGGTCGGGTATGTGTCAAATAATTATGTTAAATGGGTGGAGACAGTGAGATTTAAATTTCTTTATATTTTAATTTTTTTAAAAAAAAATTCCACGTCAGCATTTATCATCGAGATAACAACTTTTCAGGTGAGAATGACCAGTTGAGTTAATTATCAAAAGCTGAGTGACTATTTAGGAACATTACAAAGAAGAATGACTTTCTTGGTTTATTTCCAATAGTTGAGTGACCATTTAGGCAATGGACTCCTTATTTGTGCGCCATGCACATCTATTAGCTAATATATAATATATATCGCCTTTTACAAAAAAAAAAAAAAAAAAAAAAAAAAAAATTACAAAGATCAGAAAGCTTATGTCTTCAAATTGGTTTTGGAGAAAAGATGAAGAGATTGAAGGCACACCCTGAAATACAAGAATTCTTTTGGCTGGATTACCTTTAGGTAATGTAATTATTTTGAATTAAATAGCAAACTCACCAAAGAAGTCAATGGTGTTGGTTTCATGCCATGAATATTGACATCAAAGATGAAATTTTTAGAAGGAAGAAAGAGTAGAAAAGAGAAAAAGAAATGGCGTAATTTGTTTCTTGTGTGGTGAAGAATTTGCTGCATGTGGTATTTTCTGTTGGCAATGAAGAAAAGGCTTTTGTTAGAAAGCGCAGAAACACTTGGTGGGGCTTAGAGCATATTTGTCCAAGCTGGAGCTTCTATGTCAGCACAAAAAAATAATTTTTTAATATGGTCAAATCTAAGTTGAAGTCTGTTAGGAGTCGTTTGGTAGAGAATTGAGTTATACATGGATTAACAATATAGGGATTAGTAATACATGAATTAATAATGCATGGATTAATAATGCAGGAATTATTTTTAGTCATGTGTTTGGTTGATTGTATCAAAACTTGGATAAACATTGTATAAGGTTTTATTTTCAATTATGCCCTTGAATTCTTATCCATATATTAAAATAAGGGGTTGAGGGTGAGTATTTTTGTCATTTCATTGTTTATCCATGTATTAGTAAACATGGTATTACTAATACCATGATGAGCTAGGTATTAAGTTATACCACAATTGAGGTACTAAATAATACATGGATTAATAGTACTTGATTGATATTGACTACCAAACAAAGGATAAAACTTAATACATGGATTAAATTAGCCAATACATCATACCAAACAACCTCTTAGTGTACAAGGATATCTCTGCTCCACTTTACAAACGGCAAGGGCATCGTTGCACCCAAAATTAAACGTAGGACATAATTGATCTTTTCTCAATAATTCAAGGGTATTTTTAACCCTTTACTGAGAAGGAAATAAAAGAAAATGTATGGGAAAAAAGGAAACAAAAGAACAGAGAAAAGGGGCAAAGAAATGTAGACAGAAAGGAAAAACAACGAGAATAGAAAAGTCAAAAGCACCGTGTGGTGCTATCTCTTTAAATAGAGATCCCAAATAACTTAGAGAACTGTACTCAGTCGGAAACGATCCCACACCATGAATGGTAGGACTAAAATAACTCATACCCTTTATCAGTGGCATTGTCGTAGCTTTCAATATACCGGATGCCATTTTACATGTATATACTGTAAGATTATGTGGACTTGAACATATGTAAATACATAAATAATTAAATGTCAGTTGCTATCATTAAAAGGTTGGTCCAGATTAAACGTGATCTATTGCGGTTTAAAGTTATGTGGACCTAATTAGACACCTCGTAAAGTATGGGACTAATGTGTAGATACCCGGATGTAATTCTAGTTTAATGATGGGCTGAACTAGAATTACATAAACTATATTCTACTATAAAAAGGTTATGGTCCCCAAATCAGACGTAGGGCTTTATTTTACTAATATCCCATTATCAGTGAAAGATGGCAAGACCACGTCCAGATTTGGAAGACCAACGACCGTGAGACTGAAGAGTCACGACCATTGCTATGGATTCAGGTACGCTTCCGCATCTAGTATTATTTTATTGATGATTTGACATAATAGGTCCTGAGGCAATTGTAGTATAATCTACAATTTAGTTCTAACAAGTGGTATCAAGAGCCTATATTATGTTAAATCATTGAGATATCTTGTTGACACAATATGATTAAATTCTATTTTGTGAGGAATTTGGTTAAAAGTTCCGTTCCGCGGCTTCAAGAAAATAAGAAATAATCCATAAAGGTCCTCTGGTGGCGGCTACGATATAAGCTACTTATTTGAATGAAGTTGCATTAAAGGTTTAAGGCACAAGCTTTAGTGCTTAAGATTTTAGAATGGATTAAGTGTAACTTTTGCCCTCCAGTATCAGCCGCCATGAGAGCCCATTTTTTAAAGCCTTTAGGGTGCTGAAGGTTTATTTGATATTTTGTTTTCAGAGTACAATATTAAATATCAAACTAATGAAAGAAAATGTTACGGATAGCTCCGATTTTTCCTCGCTGATCAGTTTTCGAAAATTGGTGGTTTGACCACATTTATGGAATTGCCAGAAAAGTATTGTAATAATGTAATCTTTCTTGAGGTGCTTTTATTCTTGTTTAATCATTTAATAACAAAATAATTGGGTATATACTGGCGAGTCAATTTTGGGCTCAACATCAAGTCTTCAATTTAGATAATTTATATTTTGTGGCCCACCATTCAGTAAATTTGGCTTGAGAATTTATATATTCCAATTTGGTGAATTTTAATTTGGATATTGGTATGGTTGTATGTATTTTGAGATGAATAAATTGAAGCTAGACGTTACCAAAGTGATCTCTCTTGTGGAAATTTATTTATTTTGAAATATAAAAAGTTGTGCGCTTGTAACCTATGTGAACATTGATCGGTCCAAAGGAAGGTCAATGTATAACAGAATTGCACGTGCATCTTTGTGGTAATAACGCGTGATAATTATTTGGATTTACGTGTGAATGGTAAATCGGCCCAAAGGAAGACTTACTATTTGGCATGTTCTTTATTATCAGTGTTTGATTACTACGTCAAGATATCACTTACAAGTTAATATTTTGTCCAAAGATGAAATATTAATGGAGTGCCCGGTATCTTGAGATGGGGTTTACCTTTATTCAAATTTATTTTTTAATTCGGTTTAAGTCTTACGTGAGCTTATTTTGTTATTGGTTGTTCTATGATTTAGCTACAGTTACTTCTGAAAATGTTATTGCCAACATCCCCTCAATCTTTAAGTTAAATGGCTTTAACCGTAAATTATGACTAGAGAACTTACATAAACCTTGAAGTCATGGATATTGACATGACATTAAAGATGAGTACTCCACCATTTTTTTACAGATAAGAGTACCTCTGATCAAAAGAGGGAGACTGAAAGGTGGGAGAGATCAAAATGCATGTCTATAATTATCATGAAGAAAGCCATTTCACGAACATTCAGGGGCATTATGTCTAACAAGATTATGACCATTAAGAAATTCATGAGTGAAATTGAAAAGATAAATTTGTCAAGAATGAAAAGGTAGAAATTGTACACTCTTGACAAATCAAATTTTAATGAGGTTCATAAAGTAAGAAAGTTGCGGCTCCGGTAATAATATAAAGAATTAACTGAGGGTTGTTTCTTACGTGGAGTTGCAGTTATTAGGATGTGAACTTTATTTATTATGAGGTTAGTCTGGTTTCGTTATCAAGACATATATGGTGGATAGATTCTAGTACAATATCTCACACCAGTACGTTTATGCAAGGATGGATGAATTGTCGAAAGCCTAATAATGGTGGAAGACACATCTATGGTGGTGACGACAAGTTAATTAAGGTTGTTGGAGCTATTGGAACTCTTAGATTATTGTTAAGAACTAGATTATATTTGAATTTGACTGAGACTTATGTTGTTCTGTTTCTTTAAACGGAATTTGATTTTCATTTCAAGGTTGGACAAATTTGGTTATTGTTGTTCGATTGATATGAAAAATATTGTCTCTTTCATAATTCAAAATTGGTTTATCCGGGTTCTCTATGAGGTTACAATAATCTAAAGTTTTCTTATATATAGTCACTTCATTTAAAGAATCCTTGCATGTTTACTAATCGATGAGATTTTGCTTCGTTATGATATTAAGTCATATCTCTAAATGGAGAAAAAGAGATTTGTGTCTGACAGCAGTCTCGACCCTATTAATTTTATCCAGTTTTTGATATATGCGTAAATCGCATAAAAGGAAATAAATAAATCTTAACAGATTTGGAACCAAAAAGAAATTATACGTCTTAGAACTTTTGTAGATTCGGTATTTCTGGACAATTCTCTATAGTTTCTTAGAATGGTTAACTATATCTCATAATGTCCATAGACAACTTTTCAAGATATGGTTTTTTTGTTTAATTCATTAGAAAAACTGTAACTTATTACTTAACAGAGTTCCGGCTAAAGGCAACTGAAAAGATCCTTTATGTGTTTTGGATAAGCATTGGTCTTGTTTAAAGTATTTACACATTTAGGAATGTCCAGCTGAGGCAAGGCCTTCTAGGCCAAAAGAAATGAAACTGGACAAAGAAACTTTCAGTTGTTATGTTATTAGATACTCTAAAAAGTTCAGGGGTTACAAGTTTTAGGATCCCACAGCTAAGGCTATTATGAGACGAATAATGTACGGTTCTTTGAGGATGTTGAGTTTGGGGGAAGAAAGAATAAAAGATATTGTCTTGGAAAAGGAATATATTGATGTTCCTCAGATTGATATTGACTAGGCTTAGGAACAGTTTTCTATACCTGAGATAGTTCAAGAAGCAACTCCAGATCAAGACAATATCGTTTCGAACTTCACGTTCAAAAGGTTATTCTCGAAGAACAAACTCTACAACCTCAAGAAACAATGTCATTAAAAAGATATATAGAAGAGAGTGGAGAGGTACAATTTCAGATAAAAGTTCTGACTCTCATAGGTATATTGATACCATAAATAAAGAGATGAAGCACATAAAGGACAATGATGTGCGAGACCTTGTCCAGTTGGCTGAAAGTACGAAGCTCATTGGTTGAAAATGGATAATTATAACCAAAAGGGATTCGAAAGGCAACGTGGATAGGTATAAGGCACGTATTATCGCTAAAGGCTTCGTTCATTGAAAGACTCTTTCAGGACTATAATGGCATTGATCAAATATTTTGATATTAAGCTACATAGATGGATATGATATTATTGTTCTCAATGGTTATTTTGATGAGGAAATGTGAAACTAGAAAACTTTGTATTTTATAATGCAAAATCAATGATTTGCAAATCAAAGAAATCCATCTATGTGTTTAAACAAGCGTCTTATCAATGGTATCACAAATTTCATTAAGTTATTGTCTCATTTGGTTTCGAGATAAATCTTGGTGATTATTTTGTATACCACAAGGTCATTGGGAGTAAGCATATTTCTCTGGTTTTGTATGTCTATGATATACTTCTTGGTCCATACGATATAGGCTTGTTGTGTAAGTCCAAGATATTTTTGATAAAGAATTTAGAGATAAAATATCTTGGTGATGCAAGTTTTGAATAAGGATTCAGATACATCGAGATTACTCTCGAGGAACTTTTAGATTATCACAAAAGCCTATATTGAAAAGGTATTAAAGATTTGATATGCAAGATTTCAATTCAAGCGATACCCCTATGCTAAAGAAGAAAGGTTCAGTCTCAACAGTGCTCTAAGAATGATTTTGTAATTAAGAAAATGCAAAAGATTTGTTATGCTTTAGTTACAAATGTCTAATGCATACTTAGGTTTGTATGCGTTCAAATATTGTGTGCATTATTGGGATGTTTGGCATATATTTGAGTAATGCTGAAATTAAGAATTAAGGAGTAGCCAACGGTTTATGTTGTAATTACAGAGAACAAAAGATTTTAAGCTCACATACAGGAAGTCGGAAAAGTTAAAGATAATCAAGTATTTAGATACCGACTTCACTAGATGCCAAGATAGTGCAAAGGCTCTATTTGTATACTTGGTGGATGAGCTATATAAGGAAGAGTGTTATATGGACACTCATAGCCCATCTCACCATGACAGTAGAGTTTATGGTGCATTATAAGGCATCAAAGTTATGGAATATGACTGCAGAATCTTGTCACTGGCTACAAATTAAGGATAAAGTTGAAAGACACTAAGGTTATTTTGCGACAATAAGTTAGCAGTCTCATATTCCAATAAACAATAGGAGTTCAGTAAAGTCAAAGAACATTGACATAAAGTTCCTGGTTGTTAAAGTTAGAGTCCAGAGTGGTTAGGTGTCTATGGAACGTATTGGTACAAACTCTATATTGTGGATCCACGTACTAAGGGACTACCACCGAAGGTTATGGGTGGCATGTCATTTAAAGATATTCAGTTTTAGTGGGAGTTTGTAACCTTTCAATGTTCTTTTGTTATAGACACACTTCAGTTTTCGGTTTATGGTTTCAGGTTTACAGTTTCAGTTTAAGGATATTTCTGCAGAAATAAAGTATTCGGTAAATTTTTCACTCTGACTTGTTTTCAGTTGGACCATTTGGAAATAGGCATGTCTAGATCACATTACATGTAATTTCCACGCTACGCATCCATGCTTGATCTATGTCATTTGGTTATGTTGGTATACGTGATCAAGGAAGGTTTAGTTACGATATAAATGTAGGGAAAGCCGCCTTGGTTCTATGCTGGAATAATTGATGGACGAGATTGTTTAGAGGTAATTCAGTTTATGATAGCAAATATTTGGAGCTCATAAGTTGACATACAATTATAAGGTTATGTGTATGTATATATGTGTAGTCCAAGTGGGAGATTGTAAGATTATGTGGACTTGAACATATATAAATACATAAATAATTAAATGTCAATTGCTATCATTAAAAGGTTGGTCCAGATTAAACGTGATCTACTACGGTTTAAAGTTATGTGGACCTATTAGACACCTCGTAAAGTATGGGACTAATGTGTAGATACCCGGATGTAATTCTAGTTTAATGATGGGCTGAACTAAAATTACATATACTATATTCTACTATAAAAAGGTTATGGTCCCCAAATCAGACGTAGGATTTTATTTTACTGATATCCCATCATCAGTGAAAGATGGCAAGACCACGTCCAGATTTGGAACACCAAAGACCGTGAGACTGAAGAGTCACAACCATTGCTATGGATTCAGGTACGCTTCCGCATCTAGTATTATTTTCTTGATGATTTGACATAATAGGTCCTGAGGCAATTGTAGTATAATCTACAATTTAGTTCTAACATATACGTCAATACATTTTACGTTTATACATGTAATACAGAGTTCCGCCTGGAGCCTGTGGATGCATGTGCACATCGTAAGTACAATTTGATACATAGCAAAAATAGTGTAGATACTGTGAGATACATCGCTGAAACAGTCTGAAACAACTAGTGAAAAAGTCTAAAACAAAATATAAAAAATAATGTAAAACAATACAAAAAAGGTGAAATAGTTTAGAAACTGTGAGAAACAACGCACAAACGGGATGAAACAAATGCTAAAACAGTCTAGAAATAACTAGATACAGTCTAGAAATAGTTAGATATGGTGCAGAACAATGTAGATACAGTGAGATACGGAAAGATACAGCGAGATACGAGGTGGTTGATAGTTGAGAAACATCGAGATACTGTGAGATACAACGAGATACAGTGATGATGGGATGAGAAAAAGTGAAATTGGGAAAAATTGGAGGACTAAAAGTGAAATTGGGGGAAATGACGGGAGGAAAAGTGAAATAGGGGAAATGGAATGAGCAAAAGTGATATTGGGGGAAGTAGGAGGAAGAATGTAAGGGTTTGCAATATTATGGAAAAATATTGCTATCTTTTGTAATTAACTTTTCTTTTCCTCTATAATCGGTAATTTTGCTAAAATATTGCTATTTTTTGTAAATAACTTCTAAAACTCATACTTGTGAAAAATCCTAAAAACTACTGAACTAGTACGTAGCTATTGTCGGGTCACTTTAGCTTAGCAACGATTTGGGTTCTTTACATAAATAGCAGCCCATATAAAAATATTTACTATTCTTTAGCCCTTACTTTTGGTAGCCACAACATTACACTCAAATAATAAAAAAAATCCTAGTGTTAATGATCATATAATACTATTTTTCTTAAATAAAAGATATATATCAATGCTAAAAAAATAAAATATATATCACCTAAAAAGAAGAATTTGCATAATACTATTTTTTATTTTTTTTTATTTTAGTCGCCATATTTAATATTTGCATAAACAAAATACATGTCACCTAAAAATAATAATAAAAAATACTAAAATAAATAAATATTGAATATACACCATATTCAAATAGTGATATATTGTATTAAAATAGTAAATATTAATATTTATTTATTAGAAATTTAATATATATTACATATCGTATATTTAATATTTAATCACTTAATATTTTAACATATGTATGTAATATTTATTGAATTATTATTTTATATATTAATATTTATTAGATACACAATATATGTATGATCTTTAATATTTATTTTATATCTATTAATATTTATTAGATACACCATATATGAAACTTTTATATTTTTATTTAAAAGATACACGATATATTTATTATATTAATATTTTATATATTTTATTAAATATTTATAAAATATTATTATTTTATATATTACTTAATATTTATTAGATACACGATATATGTATGATATTTATTTGATATACAATATATGTATGATATTTATATTTTATATATTATATTAGATATTTATAAAAATATTAATATTTTATATATTAATATT
This sequence comes from Petunia axillaris subsp. axillaris, assembly GCA_029990575.1. NCBI lineage: Eukaryota > Viridiplantae > Streptophyta > Magnoliopsida > Solanales > Solanaceae > Petunia > Petunia axillaris. The sequence goes on along the minus strand of JARKNS010000002.1, from coordinate 46,425,022 downwards.
TATTAGATATTAATATAATTTTAATATTATTTATTTGATAAACGATATATGTATGATATATGTATTTTTTTATTGCATATTGTGTATTTAATATTTAATCACTTAATATTTTAATATATTGTGTATGTAATATTTATTTAATTAGAATTTATATATTTATATTAATATTTAATTAATATTTAAATATTAACATATTCTGTATGTAATATTTATTTAGTTACTAAATGTATCAATAATTTAGATATTATTTAATATTTCAAATTGTGGTTATTCCCTAATACAATGGATAAATATTTTTTGTATGAAATACGATTAATAATATATAAATAAATATTCTTAAGTAATCCTAAAATACTTGCATATCGAATATTTTAATATTTTAACATATTATTATCTATGTACTGTTTATTTTACATAAACAAATAGTAAAAAAACCCTACACAAATAGTACATAAACAATATAATGTATTTAATATTTATTTATTAAATGTACAATATCTAATATCATACGTATCGTATATTTGAATAATTATTCTCTTAATTTTTTAAAATATTATGTATGTATTGTTTATATATTTACTAATATTTGTTTTATCTATACATACACGGGGAGGATTTAAATCGTTAAAAAGTTGATTTTACGCTAAATATGGTATATATGCGATTATAGGCTTCAAAACACAATTAACAAATTCATTATGATCTCTACATAAATACACAATTATTTTTAAAATATATTAAGATAATAATATGAATAAGATTATAAATATTAGAAAAATAAGTAAAATATGCTCTGTGTGTGTGTGTGTAATATACTGAATCATTATTATATTATAACTATTAAAAATAAATTCTTGAAATATTCATTTTGTACATCTAAAATATAAACATAAATAAATATGCAATGGGAAAGGAAATATAAAAAAAAAGTTGAAATTGATAGTTATAGAAATATTATATGTTCATACGCATACTACTTAATGGAAAGAAAATGTTTTATTAACTAGTAGTAGGAAAGAAACAATAAAGAGATTTAAAAAAATAGACTCCTATAATAACCCATGTCTTTAATTCTTAAAATAACATTAACAAATATGAGATCAGCATTAACTAAACCCTTAAATTAAGGGATAATTTTTTTTATTAATTTATAAAATAGGTGAATTAATTTATAAATTACCTAATAGCTAGAGAAAGAAAGGGAGTGAAAAGTGGGCTAGAAATAGTAAATAAGTAATACTCATGTGCTTATTGAGTAATTTACCCCAACGATTTTACACCATGTAGCAACTTTGTGGCTTGCACCTAAACTTTAGTCACATTTTAAAAATTGTTACAAACCTAGCCACAACCTCCTCCTCCTTCTCTTTCTTCCTTAATTTGTGATAATCATCATATTCGAATATGACTAAAATTGCATTAATATTTTTATTTGTGGCCACGCTTTAAGAAGAAGCTTTTAGCCTTGAAAGTGACTATTTGTACAACTGCCCGATAATGAGTAGCCATTTTTGAACGCGCTCATTGGGGACTATCCAGCGTTTCAAAATTCATTGAAGAATAGCCAAAAATTCGGGCGCGCACTTAAGCTCCATTAGCGTTGGAAAAACACCTCAGACTAGTCCCATAACAAAAAACTGGGACTTGTTCAAAGCCCAAGTATTTTGTTATGGGACTGAAGAAGTCCCATAACAAAATAATCTCATAACAAAATATTTGTTATGGGACTTTATTCTATAACAAAATAATGAGATTTATTCCCATAACAAAGGTCCCATCAAATGGATAAATCCCATTATTTTGTTATGAGATTTTATATATAAAGCTTCAGTCCCATAACAAAATGTTGGAGCTGTGAACAAGTTTGTTTGTTATGGGACTGAAGCTTTATACAAAGTCTCATAACAAAATGCTGGAGCCTTGAACAAAACTTGTTCAAAGCCCCAGTATTTTATATTGGGGTTAGTTTACTGAAGCTTCCCATTATAAATGTTGGGGCTTTGAACAAGTTTTATTCAAAGCCTCAGTATTTATATTGAGATATGTCCGGAGGTGGCTATTTCTCAGCGAATTTATTTTTGACGGCTACAAATTAATTAGCACGTGCCAAACAGGCTCCTGCACGAATTTTTTATATAATGATGTTACACATTTAGGAGTTACTCTACATTTGTAGTTTTAGTTTTAGTACTACTAAATACTACTCCCTCCGGTCCATTTTATTTGATTTTTTGGCCTTTTATCCTTGGTCCAAAATAATTGATTTGTTCAAAGTTGAAGAAACTTTTAGATAGTTCTTCCTAAATATACTCTTGTCAATAAATGATCTAAATACATTTTTTAAAAATCCTCACAAATTTCGAAAGTAAATTTGAAAGAGATAAAAGTTAATTTCGTAAATGACCTTTTTAATTAATACTAAAAGGTAAATTTCTTAATCTACGTGAAACAACCAAAAACTCAAATAATATGGACCGAATGGAGTATTTCCGTTGTTTCAAAAATGATGATCTCATTTGACGTTACACGGAGTTTGAGTACCAGATGGCAAAATGCGATCTATGTTTTTCATTTTTTAGTTTTCTTATCAAAGAAAGTTTCATAGGGAAATGGAAATGGAAATGTAAACGTAGCTTTATGTTTGGAGAAAAGAACCATACCATACCAAATTGCCGCAAAAATTGCCACACCCAACGTGGCCCGCATATATAATGACAAAAATAGCCTGGAATCATTTTTTTTTTCAGCGCGTGATAGCTTCTTTTTGTAGTCTAGTATTGGTTGATGAATCAACCAAGGCAAAATCAAGAAGTGGATGCCAAAATGGCTTTGGTTGATGGTTCAATCAAATGTTAAGCTAACAACTTCTCCTGGCCCCACTTTTCACTTCATTTCTTTCTGTAGCCATTAGGTAATTTATAATTAATTCACTCATTTTATAAATTAATAAATATTGTATTTTTATCCTTTAATTTAAGAATTTACTTAATGTTGATCTCATATTTGTTAACGTTATTTTAGGGATTTAAAAAATATAATTATATATATATATATATATATATATATATATATATATATATATATATATATATATATATATATATCGTGTATCTAATAAATATTAATATAACAAGATATATGAATGAATTAAAAAATAAATTTTGTTTATCTTTAATAAAAGTGGGAAAAAAGGTCTTGGTTGACCCATCAAACAACAACAATAGTCTTTTTTGTAGTGTAGTATTGGTTGATCCATCAACCAAAGGCAAACTCGGAAAGTAGGAGCTAAAATGGCTGATGGTACAATCAAATATTATTCTGAGTATGAACACAAAGAGTGGAAAGACGCTAACAACTTCTCCTAATCCTACTTTTGATGATCTTATACAAAGCATGTCCAAATAATGGTTTGGTTAATTATATCACATATGTATATATTCTTGATAATATATTGTCTTATATATAATAGTTCTATAATGAATTTATTTCCTTTTTTTAATTCTGCATAATTCTATATTACTGGTATTGGTTAAAAAAATCTATTTGTACTATATTTAATCAAATATGATTTTTTTTATAATATTTCAAGACCAAATTCAAATTTAATACAACCTTAGAAAAGATGTTCGACTTTTTAAATTTACTTTTCCTAGCCCAACTTTTCACTCCTTTTCTTTCTCTAGCCATTAGGTAATTTATAATTAATTCACCCATTTTATAAAATCAATAAACACTATATTTTTATCATTTAATTTAAGAATTTAGTTAAAGGTTCTTTACCTAAATAGCAGCGCATATGAAAATATTTACTATCCTTTTGTCCTTACTTTTTGTAGCCACAACATTGCACTAAAATAATGAAAAAAAGTTCTTAGTGTTAATAATTATTCAATACAATTTTTCTTAAATAAAAGATATATAATATTAAATACTTGTATTGATATTTAATATATATTTTTTTCTTAAATTTAAGGGATATTATTCAATTCAAAATAATATGCCATGAGATAAATTTGGTATATACCAACAGACACTCATGTTTTAAGAACGATTTTTAGGCGATTTTTTTCTTTTTCTTTTTCGTTTTCCTTTTAATTGTCATGTTTAATATTTTCATAAATGAAATACATATCACCTAAAAATAAGAATAACAAATAATAAAACAAATAAATATTAAATACACAATAGATTCAAAGAGTGATATATTGTATTAAAAGGGTATTAAAATTTATTTATTAGATATTTAATATTTTTTATTATTATATTTTTTAAATCCCTAAAATAAAGTTAACAAATATGAGATCAACATTAACTAAAGAGAAAATTACCCCATAAACACATGATTAATACTTATTTATATTGTATATCAAATAAATAATATTAAAATATCATACATATATCGTATAGCTAATAAATATTACTATATAAAATAAATATTAATGCCATACATATATCATGTATCTAATAAATATTAATTTATAAAATATTAATTACAGTATTACATACATATGTTAAAATATTAAGTGAGTAAATATTAAATATTAAATATTAAATATTCAATATGTAATATATAAATAATATTAAAATACCATACATATATCGTGTATCTAATAAATATTAATTTACAAGAATTATAAGTGAATTAAAAAATAAATTTTGTTTATCTTTAATAAAAGTGGGAAAAAAGGTCTTGGTTGACCCATCAAACAACAACAATAGTCTTTTTTGTAGTGTAGTATTGGTTGACCCATCAACCAAAGGCAAACTCGGAAAGTATGGGCTAAAATGACTTTGGTTGATGGTACAATCAAATGTTATTCTGAGTATGAACACAAAGAGTAGAAAGATGCTAACAATTTCTCTTACTCCTACTTTTTATGATCTTACACAAAGCATGTCCAAAATAATGGTTTGATTAATTATTTCACTTGATAATATATTGTCTTATATATAATAGTTCCATAACAAATTTATTTCCTTTTTTTAATTCATGCATAATTCTATATTACTGGTATTGGTTAATAAAATCCATTTCTACTATATTTAATCAAATACGATTTTTTTATAATATTTCAAGACCAAATTCAAATTTAATACAACCTTAGAAAAGATGTCCGACTTTTCAAATTTACTTTTCCTAGCCCCATTTTTCACTCCCTTTCTTTCTCTAGCCATTAGGTAATTTATAATTAATTCACTCATTTTATAAATTAATAAACATTTTATTTTTATCCTTTAATTTAAGAATTTAATTAATGTTGATCTCATATTTGTTAACGTTATTTTAGGGATTTAAAAAATATAATAATAAAAAATATAAATATCATATATATATATATATATATATATATATTGTATATCAAATAAATAATATTAAAATATCATGCATATATCGTATATCTAATAAATATTAAATGTCATACATATATCGTGTATCTAATAAATATTAATATATAAAATATTAATTACAATATTAATTACATATGTTAAAATATTAAGTGATTAAATATTAAATATACAGTATGTAATATATAAATAATATTAAAATATCATACATATATCGTGTATCTAATAAATATTAATATAACAAGAATTATGAGTGAATTAAAAAATAAATTTTATTTATCTTTAATAAAAGTGGGGAAAAAGGTCTTGGTTGACCCATCAAACAACAACAAAAGTCTTTTTTGTAGTGTAGTATTGGTTGACCCATCAACCAAAGGCAAACTCGGAAAGTAGGGGCTAAAATGACTTTGGTTGATGGTACAATCAAATGTATCAATACTTATTTATATTGTATATCAAATAAATAATATTAAAATATCATACATATATCGTATAGCTAATAAATATTACTATATAAAATAAATATTAAATGCCATACATATATCGTGTATCTAATAAATATTAATATATAAAATATTAATTACAATATTAATTACATATGTTAAAATATTAAATATACAATATGTAATATATAAATAATATTAAAATATCATACACATATCGTGTATCTAATAAATATTAATATAACAAGAATTATGAGTGAATTAAAAAATAAATTTTGTTTATCTTTAATAAAAGTGGGGAAAAAGGTCTTGGTTGACCCATCAAACAACAACAATAGTCTTTTTTGTAGTGTAGTATTGGTTGACCCATCAACCAAAGGCAAACTCGGAAAGTAGGGGCTAAAATGACTTTGGTTGATGGTACAATCAAATGTTATTCTGAGTATGAACACAAAGAGTAGAAAGATGCTAACAATTTCTCTTACTCCTACTTTTTATGATCTTACACAAAGCATGTCCAAAATAATGGTTTGATTAATTATTTCACTTGATAATATATTGTCTTATATATAATAGTTCCATAACAAATTTATTTCCTTTTTTTAATTCATGCATAATTCTATATTACTGGTATTGGTTAATAAAATCCATTTCTACTATATTTAATCAAATACGATTTTTTTATAATATTTCAAGACCAAATTCAAATTTAATACAACCTTAGAAAAGATGTCCGACTTTTCAAATTTATTTTTCCTAGCCCCACTTTTCACTCCCTTTCTTTCTCTAGCCATTAGGTAATTTATAATTAATTCACTCATTTTATAAATTAATAAACATTTTATTTTTATCCTTTAATTTAAGAATTTAATTAATGTTGATCTCATATTTGTTAACGTTATTTTAGGGATTTAAAAAATATAATAATAAAAAATATAATATATATATATATATATATATATATATATATATATATATATATATATATATATATCAAATAAATAATATTAAAATATCATGCATATATCGTATATCTAATAAATATTAAATGTCATACATATATCGTGTATCTAATAAATATTAATATAACAAGAATTATGAGTGAATTTAAAAATAAATTTTGTTTATTTTTAATAAAAGTGGTAAAAAAGGTCTTGGTTGACCCATCAAACAACAACAATAATCTTTTTTGTAGTGTAGTATTGGTTGATCCATCAACCAAAGGCAAACTTGAAAACATTGCCCACTCTCGACGAGTGGAAGTGAAGTTGGAAGCCCATGTGCATTTAAGACTTTTTGCATGTGGGCCACGTTGGGTGTGGCAATTTGGACGGCAAAATGGAATGGTGTGTATCATCACCCTTATGTTTGAACTATTAAAGAGGTACCAATTTTTGCCAGTTGAACTTTTCCCAAGAACTGCAACCCGATGTGCTAATTTGACCCAATTTCGAGAAGAAAGTTTGGACACAAGAATGACTTTTCCATGCTGATAAAGCAGCTTTCAACTACCCACTGGATCGTGGCTTTTATTACAGTCAAAGGACAACCAAGTAGTGTGGCTGTAGGAACTCCCCAGCTTAAGATGTCATCCATGTTTGTGTGTCATCTTTGATGAATACATAACTCCACGGGTAGTAATTTCGAGCACAGTATCCATCATTAAAGAAATTCCTACAAACTAGGAATAGCTTGCTCATGTGGCAAGTTTGACACTTTCTTCACCAGTTACAAGCCAAAGCTTTTCATCAGGACAAGTGCTGTCGTGGCATCAGATGCACAGCAACACCATCAACACGTCTGAGGCGTTCCTCTAATTTTGAACTAACAGTAAATTGATTACCCAATCCGTTCTCGCGTCTCATCACATCAATTCTAGCACCTAAGATACCCAAGTATGTAATATGCCTAATCATTCCTATGCATCAACTACTCTTTAAGTTTAAAAGTCGACCCTAGCCCATTCACGCGCTTGAGATCAGAAACTCATTAGGCTGCAGACAGCCCTGGTGCCTTCGAATAAAAAGTGTCCAATGCGAACCCAGAATTACAAGACTTAAGCTCCATAGACCAATATTTTATAAAGACGCTTACTATCCTATATAACAATATCATTAACGCTAATCTGTTTAATATTTACTTTCGTTGTTTATTTATTTTATAAGAAAAGCTGCTATGTTATTTTTAAGAGAGACTACTCTAGTATAACTACTGTAATTAATACTAAGCTAATCTGCTACTAATCACTTCATTTGGTGATTAACCAAATTTTGTTGCAACTAACTGTTTTAAGCATTCTGCAAGACCAAACGGAATTAGATGTTTTACAACACGTGAAACCTAGAACAGAGTTACAGGTGCAAGATTATGTTTTGAATTGTGATTTTAGCTTCCCATATTAGTTGTGCAAGGATTTCCCAAATTGATTTATAATTGCCTTGTATTAATATACCATTGCCTCAAGAATTTGAGTTAGATGTAGGCATTCTTTTCTTGATGCGTGAATTAGAGCACTGCATAGTACTATGATAGTAACAGGTTGAGGACGTGTGGGATTGTCTTGCTTTCTGCACAAATAAGTAGGGCGCTGCATGATTAGTTTTCAGTGTCAGCATGAAAGAAAGTTTCCGCCTGGCTTAATACGGCATTGAAAGGGGGTTCGTACGGCTTATCATTTGAAGTGCAGATGACTGAGCACAGAAGAAATATGAGGTCACACTTTCTAATCTGGTGGGAGCGCATTGCAGATTCTATCTTTCTAGAATGTGAAAAGAAGTAATCATAAGCTGGCGAAAAACATTGAGCACGAGTAACTCCTCAGGCTAAGAACATTTAGCCAATTTACTAGTATACATTTAGCCAATTTACTAGTATACATTTAACCAATATTACTGTTTAACTCTTGAATGAAAGATCAGAAAATAGGAACAAACTTGAATTAAAACACCCATAATCTCTAAACAAAATATTAACACTTCTATTCGTCTAGGTAAAGTTAAATTCAACGATTAAACAATACAAATTAGCTTAGGGAAGGATCAAATGCTTCTTACCAATTTAAAACAATGAATCCCTCTCAAAGAGCAAACAAATTCATCTAAGCCAAGTTTTTCCAAATAGTATCATAATTATGCCAGTTCACAACACGGCATAATTTTCCACTCTATAATAATTGCATAAACTAAAGACCATGTCGCCCAGAGTGGCATACGTTAACCAAATTCTAAACAAATTCAAATATTAATATACTTGAACATACCAAATCTATTATCAAAAACTAAAATTATCATTTAAGAACTCTAAGATTGGAATAAAATTTACGGGAGACCCTTACTTTAGCATTTAACGAATCTTTTACTAACTTTTAAGCCATTGAGAATTCAAAGGTTCAATATGAGGATAGGAACTACTTAAACTAGTAGATTACATATGTTTAGGTTACTTATCTTTTTTAGGTTAAGATACAATATGCAAGACTTCAAACTTTCCAAGTTTTTCCTTAGGTTATTAAAGTAATATTAGCACTCTTTTTGCTGCAGTTTCCTTGATCAAATTCAGACTGAGACAGCCTCATATATATAGGAAGTTGAGCAAAAAACAAGCTAAACAGAGAAATTAACATAAAAAATCACATCACCTCATTCGCATACAAGAACTATGTCAAGGTCATCTCGAAGGTGTGTAAAAGTATACTTTAATCCATCAAGTGAATTAACAAAACTTAACAAGCTAGCAAAATTTTCCAACCATATAAATATACTTAAAGCAACATTGCAAAAATTAAAACTAGGCCAGTAACAGCTCACTCACATATGAGAAAGGCATGTATTTTGGATTGTTCAGGCAATGTCATGGTCAAGTAAAAACACTTTTTACTCCAATAACCATAGCAATACATCACAGTGAGGTACCATACATATCTCAACCAAAACTTTCCAACAATCTCAAAAATAAATATACTTAAAACAACATTGCAAATCTATAGTAAAAACAAAACTTAAAACATGTCGTTCAATCGGGCAGTCACAGCTCTAAGCTTAGAATAAACCTTACCAGCAGGGGAACCCAAAATGAGGCTACAAAGTGAATCCCTAGCAATCTTAATATTCGAAAACGATCCCAATATATGTATCTTCGTATCCGCAATTACAATCCTCGTCTTGGTCGCATTCTCTATCGCAAACTTAGTCTTCCCTCCTTTCCCAGACAACCTTCCAATAGCTCTAGACAAATGCTCCCCTCTCAAAGTCTTCACATCCTTAATCTCGAACGAATCGACGTACAACTCATCGAGACGTAGCAACGCAACAGCATCACAAACATCAAACCCTAACATGAACGCGTGAACAAAATCAGCGCATTTTTGGAGGTTGCTGACGTCAGGGGTATCGGGTCGGGTTTTCAATTCGACCCGGCGTTTTTTCAAGTTCATGCGTATGTCGATTTTCATTTGTTCGTAGATTGGAGTGTAGAGTTCTAGCCAGATTTTTTTTAATGGAGTGTAACGGTGTTGTGGCACTGTTACTTTGCGAAATTGGACTTGGCCGTCGTTGATTTCGTGGGCCTTTAGTGGCTGGAAATTGGGCTTTACTGGTAGGGTTGCCGCCGCCGGTTTCTCTATTGGATTGTCGATTTCCATGGCGGACTGGCTTGGTACGGACAGTGGAACAGGGAAGCGAGAAAGCTAGGGTTTTTGAGAGGTTTGTAAAAAGGGGCAGTGTTTCGTTTTTATATGTGAAGGGAGTTGGGCTGCTGGTTATAATATGGCCCGATATTATGGATACTGTGTAACCATTTTTCAACGCGTTAAATGAGAATTATCCATTATTTCATAATTAATTGAGAGACAGCCATCACGTGCACATACATTCCATTAGCATTGGCAAACAGTCCGAATTAATCTCAAGTTTTTATACTGGAACTTTGAACTACACATGTTCAAAATCTCGTTATTTTATAATGGGATAGTCCCCCTGGTGCATTATATATATATAAAGTCTTAATATTTTATACTAAGATTGGTGTTTAAGTGATTCCAGCATTTTATATTGGGACTTTATACTAACATGGTCAAAGTTCCAGTATAAAAATACTGGGACTTGTCAAGAGGTATCTATTTCTCAGCGAATTTAATCAATTAGTGCGCGCCAAACAGGCCCCTGCGCGAAATTTTTACAGCACAAAGTTAAGTAAAAATTTCGTGCAGGGGCCTGTTTGGCGCGCGTTAATTGATTTGTAGCCGTCAAAAATAAATTCGCTGAGAAATAGCCACCTCCGGATAAATCCCAGTATAAATACTGAAGCCTTGAACAAAACTTGCTCAAAGCCCCAGTATTTATACTGGGAAGCTTCAGTAAACTAACCCCAGTATAAAATACTGGGGCTTTGAACAAGTTTTGTTCAAGGCCCCATCATTTTGTTATGGGACTTTGTATAAAGCTTCAGTCTCATAACAAAATGCTGGGACTGTGAACAAAACTTGTTCAAAGCCTCAGCATTTTATTATAGTACTGAAGCTTTATATATAAAGTCTCATAACCCATAACAAAATACTGGGGCTGTGAACAAAATTTGTTCAAAGCCCCAACATTTTACTATGGGACTGAAGCTTTATATATAAAGTCCATAACAAAATACTTGGGCTTTGAACAAGTTTTGTTCAAAGCCCCAATATTTTGTTATGGGACTAGTCTGGGGTGTTTTTCCAACGGTAATGGAGCTTAAGTGTGCGCGCGAATTTTTTGCTATTCTTCAATGAATTTGGAAACGGTGGATAGTCCCCAATGAGCGCGTCCAAAAATGGCTAGTGATCAAAATTTCCCCAAAGTTAATGATATTGGTGTGAAATATTGCGTAATGCGACCTCACAGGAAGTGGAATACGATTTGTTATACTTATGCCTTATAATAAAAGCTGAAATTATTAGTGCATTAATAACGTCTTACACGAGCATGACGGTCTTCCATCATTGGTAGACCTTTGTAGAGTGGGTTATTGTTCTATTCATTTTGTCTGTCTCTAACTTATTTTCAGATTAACCAATCCATTAAATAAATAGTTAAGTATCTATAGGTTGAGAATCTTCGAGAAAAACGGATAAAAATAGTGGTTAATACTCTATTTGGTAAGAAATTACACAACTGCTTCATACATGATCTAGAACAAGTTCCGTTAGTTCAACTGGACCCTTTTTTTTCCGGGTCAATTGTGCGTGTGTGTGTACGTGGTAACAATTTAAAATAAACGATCACATTCATTTTGAAAACCTATTGACTCTAGATCTTGGATTCGTGCATGTGATACTTCTCTAACTCTTATAGTCCAAAAAAATACAAGATTCTTGAAAGATCCTAACTTTAAAAGTGATAATTTTTGAACTTTAGATGAACTGAATAGTTGTGATCTCTGTGTTGATAAATAAAGTAGTAACCATATATTTTTTTCAATTCAGCTTGAATATCTAATAGATTGGAAGCAATGTTCTCATTAGAATCAATGCTCTGCTGTAAGGTTATAAGAAGTCGTAAAGACTGTTGAAGCCTTGCAGTTTTCCTGTGTCTGTATTGTGTAACTCTTCTATAGATGATATATTCAATATTTTTTATTTTAATATTTTGTGGCTTCTGCGTTCGGGTTTCAGATGAGCTAAGGCATAATGCATCCCGAGGTAACCAAACATAGTGCTCTACATTGCAGTGCTTTAATACTTCTTATTGGAATTTGCATTTAAAGAATATGAGTGTGATTCTTAGTCAAGAAAGTGTATGTCATCATGAGGGACAATTTTCCTAAGATGCGACGGAGGAAAATAACTTACGGTAACGAAGACCTAGATGGAACATCATATACCTGGCTATTCAAGGTAAATTGTATATTAGAGTAGAGGCATTAGGATGAAAAAGGGGATCACTAATTGTCATACTTGCTTGCTCGCCGAACAAAGTGATGCAAGTGTTGAGCAATTCTTCTTTGAGGGTCCAATCGCAGAGTGTGTATGGAAGAACTCCGATGCCAAGATGTCAAAACTTTTATGACTTTAATCAACTTTACATATATAAAGCAGAAATTTTCTAAAATTTAGATCAATTCATTAATATTTATTAGTCATTTGGCAATTCTTTTGATTGTGTTGAGCTTAGTTGGAAGGATTAGAATTATATTCTATGTCTTTTAGGTATGTATTTTATATGGCTAAAAGATTGTTAATTAATTTCTTCAATTGTTGTCTTTGTTGTTTCATGAAAATAAAATTTTACATGCTATTTTTTACTTCTTCTTACTTATTTTTCAGGTATGAGTATTGTTGGGCTGATTAAGAAGCTTATTGAAGTTCAAATATAAGTATGTTGAATATATGATGGACTACATTGGAACTCAATTGGATGACATGTGGAGCTATTTCTGAAGAAACATTTTTAAACAAATGAATAACCTTATGATCATTCACGAATGACAAATAGGAAGGAAAAATGCTCCTTTGTCCACTTTTTTAATTTGGTTCACTTTTGTTTGTCTTCATATAAGCTTCCTTCCATTCTTTGTTATTTGTTCATAATAACTTGGCTATTTATGATCTAAATGATCTTCTTCTTCATGTTTAAATTTGCAGTTCCATTATGAAAGGTAGCAAGTCAATGGACATTTTGAAAACTATTTTGAAATACAAAGTTAAAGTTATGAACAAAGTGGATCAATTGAAACTTCCAGAAAATGAATTTCTAGATAAGTTTAAGAAGAAATAGAAAAAGAAGGTAGAACTCATTTCTAATACATTGATGTAAAATCACTCAAAGACAAGTTGGAAAATCTTGAATTTATTCTTTAGCAGGAAAAAATGAAGATATACGGAGCCAATTGGTGTCCAAATCTTCAAAGTTATGAGCCATAATGTGATAAATTTATGGTTTTGTTCTATTTTGACTTGGATTAATGAAATAAAATTGTAGATTTATTTTTTCTATATAATATGCACAAAGAAAGTTGACTTTTCTAAATCTTATTTCAAGAGACTAAAAAAAAGAATATCTAAACGGAGCAAGATGTCCATACTATATCTGCATAGAGATCTAAATCATGTTTATTTAAGAAAGAGTTGAAACTTGAAAGCATATTTAGGGCGAGTTAAATTGCTAATCGACTTGCTAAAGAATTTGGTAGCATTCTGTATAGCTCTTATACATTTTCAAAAAGAAAACTAGATTAAGAGATGCGTGAAATTTTTTATCCAATTTCAAGTAGCAAGTTGATAAACAATCAAGATACTGTAATAATTTAATGTGTTCAAACACACCATATCACAATTCGACATTAAAGTTATACTTTAATATTATCCGCGCATCGCGCATGTACATAGAACCTGTTTGGGTGGGCTAAGCAGCTTATTTTAAGTGGCTTATAAGTCAAAAAGTGACTTAAAAGCTACTTTTTGAGAAGTTAGATTTTCTAACTTCTCAAAAGTAGCTTTTAAGCTACTTATGGCCAAAATCTTTTAAGTTATCAAACATATATTGATGAGTTTATAAACTTATAAACCACTTTAAAGTTCACCCAAACGAGCTCATATACTAGTATCATTTAAATAAGAAAAATTTACACTACATCACCACCCTAATCACTTAATTACAAAAAAAAAAAAAAACAACAACACTTTTACATTATTTACACAACATAACAATAGTTTTTCATATTTACCTCACATAATATTTTATCATTTCCCCCTTTCTCCTACCACAAACCCTAATTTCTCTCTCTTTTCTTTCCCCTCCTCCACCCACCACCCACCCACCCGCCGCTGTTCTTCCATCTCCGGCGACTAGCACCCACCCGTCGTCCTTTCTCCATCTCCGACCAAGCAACTCGAGTTTTTGGTGTTGTTGCTGCTGTTTCGTACCAGATCTGGTGGCTCTCTCCTTTTTTTATATTATTTTTTTGTTTTGTTTTTGAAAGTGTATTAATGTGTATATACGTATATAACTTTTGTATTAATGTGTATGTGTATTTTTTGTGCCTAAATACACATTAAAATCTTTTTGAATGACTATTGAATTTTTTGCATTGTTATCGTATATTTCTGTATTTTTTGCATTTTCAATTGTATGTTCGGAATCTTTTTGGGTGTGTATGTGTATATTTTTGTATATACACGTATTTAAGTGTATGTGAGTTTTAAGTGTATGTGAATAAGTGTTTTGCATATTCCAAGATTTATTTTGTATAGCTTTGTATGTTGTGGGTGTATATAAATGTATGTTTTGTATATTTGAACTTTTATGTATGTTTATGTATTTTTTATTGGTTAAATATACTATTTTTAAAGTATGAATTTGTATTTTGGTATGTTTTATACTTGTTTAGATTGTTTTTCAGATTTTTTTTTTTAAAAAAAAATACTCCGGCGACTAGCCGGCGGCGACCGACCGCTGGCCACCGGCGGCATACCTGAAACTGAAGCAGTGGGTTTGGGAATAAGAAGAAAGCTTCATTTCCATGGTTTTGTTGAAATTTGTATATGTTTTGTAAAGAAACTATTGATATGTTTTATAAAATAGAATAATAACGCTATTTTTTGTAAATTTTTTATTAGAGTGGTATATTTGTATAATTCTCCCTTTAAATAAAGAAGTATTTAATGGAGTAATGTTGGAATGTCGGTAAATCTTGAGCCTGGGTTCTTTGACCTAGTTGAAAACTACTCCACTTACTAACTAAATTAGCCGCCTACTAGAAACATCACTTTCTTGATGACCAAGCATAACCTACTTTGGCATTATATTAGTAGCATATACTGGAATCAAACGAGTATTTCAGCACCATCCACGCCTAACCTTTTTTCTTTTTCCAAAATTATTATATTATTACTAATAATTAATTTCTCAAGATTTCATCACTATTCACGCCCAACTTTTTCATTTTTTTGTGCCGCCTCCATGCTTTTACTTGTTTGTGTACTATTGGTCCAAAAGTCTGATCTCTTTACATCTTTACCTGTAACAAAAATCCAAACAAAAGAAAAACACTCTCTCTTCTCACGTGCTAGCTCACGTGACTAACCTAACCCATCTCGCTTTTACGCGAGTTTTCCTTTTCTTTATTTTCTATTTAAAATTACTACAATTTTTTTTTTTAATCATTTTCGACAAAATACAACAATAAACCAATTATGTACGCATTGTAATCGCACAAGTGAGGACTCAATGTGATCTCACAAGTAAAATTCAGAAAGAAAGAGTTGTACACACACCTTACTACTATTTTGTGAGAGATAGAGAAGCTGTTATGGAATTTTATTCTACAATATTCTTTTTTTAAAAAATTGAATTTTCTACAATATTCTTTTTTCTAGTTACAAGTGTAAGCTTCCGGATTTTCAGCCTATCACTTCAATAAAGACCCTCATTCACTTGATTGGTTTCTCCACTGTATCACTTTCTCTCTTCTACAAAAACTCCTCTTCCTCTCCATTAAGGTGCTTTCTTTTATTCCTTTTTTCTTCTTATTTTTGGTCTTATATTTTATAGATCTGATTGATTTAATATATTTTCAGAAAAAAAGAAACAAGATCTGAGATGGGTAGTTCAGGAGATGCATGGAAATTGAAGGACCATCCTAAACTTCCAAAAGGCAAAACAGTAGCTGTTATTGTTTTAGATGGTTGGGGTGAAGCTAAACCCAATGAATTTAATGCTATTCATGTTGCTGATACTCCTCTTATGGATTCCCTCAAGAAGGTTATTTATTTTTTTGGTTAAAGATTCTAACTTTATGATTTGTTTTATTGTATGGGTCTTTGTTTTAATTGAATTATTTGTTATAGGGTGCTCCTGAAAGATGGAGATTGATTAAGGCTCATGGTAATGCTGTGGGACTACCCACTGAGGATGATATGGGTAACAGTGAAGTTGGTCACAATGCTCTTGGTGCTGGCAGGATCTTTGCTCAAGGGTAACACCTCTTTATTCCCAGATTTAGATAAAAGATTAATCTGTTTAAGTCGATCTGTATTTGGTTTACTTGCAAGAGCTCAGCTTGTGATGGCCTGCAGCCCTGGTATTTAAGTGGTAGAGCGGCGGGTCTTTTATCCGCCCAGTTTTGAACCATGTGCCACTGGCCCTCGGTTATAAAAAAGGTCGATCTGAAATTGGCTGCTTAAGTTCATGTGATATGGTTCATGCAACTAAGTTACTGTGTCCTGACTTTCGACTAACATGTAAGAAAAAAAGACATCCTTACTTTAAACGGAATAGAGTTCCCTGATTGGTTTTAGGATTAGAATCTTGTTTGATGTATTAAGGTATATTCCCAAAAACTTGTCTTAACCAATACAAAAGGAAAAATAAACAGAAATAAGAACCAAAGGGAAAGCTTTTACCGATATGTTGATTAATGGTTTTCACTCCTTTATTGGCTCCAGTGTTGCTTTCCTCTACGTCATTGCCCCATATCGCAGTACAAACTGAACAGTTTCTGAGACTGCCTATTTTGTAGCACCAATTGCGATTGAGGACTTGGTTATTCTTTCCATATTCAACAGGATTTTATGCAATCACTAGTTTAGGGGAGCTATTGTTCCCTGGGTGTTCATATTTATGTAAATAGTTGCTTATTGTTGTGTCTGGTTTATTTCTTTGTAGCGCAAAGCTTGTTGACCTAGCCCTTGCCTCTGGGAAAATCTATGAGGGAGAAGGTTTCAAGTATGTTAAAGAATGTTTTGACAAAGGAACTTTGCACCTCATTGGGCTCTTGAGTGATGGAGGTGTCCATTCTAGGCTTGACCAAGTGCAGGTACAATAGAGTGATGATTGATTTGCATTTTGCAGATACCTACTTTTTTTTCCACTCACTTCAAATATCAAGAAGTTCCTTATTTCCTTAATTTGGTATTTTTGATTGAATTTGATAATGCGTAAAGAGATGTTACATGTAATGTGGCTTTTGGTTACAGTTGTTGCTGAAAGGTGCAGCTGAGCATGGTGCCAAAAGAATTCGTGTCCATGCCCTCACTGACGGGCGTGATGTTTTGGATGGTTCTAGTGTGGGCTTCATGGAGACCCTTGAGAATGATCTTGCAAAATTACGTGAGCAAGGTGTTGACGCCAGGGTTGCATCTGGTGGAGGTCGCATGTATGTTACCATGGATCGTTATGAGGTAAATTTGTGGGTCTTAAATAATTACAAACTAGATTTTCTTATATTCTTGTCCTCCTGCCCTGATGCTATTTGTGACTTCTAATGCCCCGCGAGCGGGCCTTCATCTCGGTATCCATTAAAGAGACCCATTCTAGTCTTTTGAACACCAACATTTGATGTCTGTTGTCAGCTGTCCCTTAAAAATGGGACTTGGAGGCATAGCTTAACTCGAAAAGCTAGCTAATGACATGAGGAGTCCCTAAGAACATAAAAGAGACAACAATCCATTCCATGAACCAACATGGGACTTTGAGACACTCTGTGTGACTAGACAACTGTTGTTTAGATAAATATTATGGGGTCCCAACTTTAAATAACAAATATAACAAATAATAAGGATCAGTCCACTCTAATACTGTGGAAGTAATGGAAGAAGAAGAGATAAAGAAATTTTGAGAATTATGAGCTTGATTATTCCCTTATTGGGGTTTAAATAGTGTATGCAAACTCTTAAAATAGGAAATAATCAAAATTTGCAAAATTGAATCTTCTAATTGATACCAACAATCTCCCTAATTGGTCGTAACTGGCATTCACAATTCTCCTTGGTCCCGTTTTCTACTTTTCTGAGCAAAGTGATATGATCCAGTTGATGTGATGCTTCAGGATCTTGTACAGTCTTTTTTTAGCAACTGTTACTGATTAGTTATACCAATTTTTTCTGCCTTGAGCAAAATTTCTGGGATTTCCTTCCTCGTGTTCTATGGTTACTTATGAGTCCTTCCTTTAATGCAGAATGACTGGGATGTCGTAAAAAGAGGTTGGGATGCTCAAGTTCTTGGTGAGGCTCCACACAAGTTCAAGGATCCTGTTGAAGCAGTTAAGAAGTTGAGGCAGGAACCCAATGCCAATGATCAGTACTTGCCTCCTTTTGTCATTGTTGATGATAATGGAAAGTCTGTTGGACCTATTTTGGATGGTGATGCTGTTGTGACTTTCAACTTCAGAGCAGACCGTATGGTCATGCTTGCGAAGGCTCTTGAATACGCGGACTTTGATAAATTTGATCGTGTACGAGTCCCTAAAATCAATTATGCTGGTATGCTCCAATATGATGGTGAGTTGAAGCTTCCAAGCAAGTACCTTGTTTCTCCTCCAGAGATTGACAGGACATCTGGGGAGTATCTAGTGCGCAATGGTGTTCGGACTTTTGCTTGCAGGTGAGTTGATGTGATCTCTCTTTTGGTACCTTAGCTTGGAATACCTTGTGGAAAATTGAAATTGCTATTATTTGTTCAAAATGACTGATTTTATCATAGAGGCTGCTTCTAGTAGAATTAACAAAAGCCTGGAAGTCAACCAGCTTTAGTGTTGAAACAACATTAAAGAGAAAATTAAGAGTTATTGGGAAGATAAATGTGCCATTCTACATAATAAAATATTCTACAAGAAATAACACCTACAAAAGAATTAGAAGTTTCTTTGAGCTAATTTTAACAATTGTGGTACTTGTTTCAACAGTGAGACTGTTAAATTTGGTCATGTCACCTTCTTTTGGAATGGAAACCGCTCCGGGTACTTCAACGAAAAATTGGAGGAGTATGTGGAAATTCCAAGTGACAGTGGTATTACATTTAATGTTGCCCCAAAAATGAAGGCGCTGGAGATTGCTGAAAGGGCAAGGGATGCCATACTTAGCGGCAAGTTTGACCAGGTAATATATGGAGGTGTTCCTATGTAAGTGTTATGTTTTCAAAATGACTTCTTACTTGCAAGCTTACCCTGGTTTCCAAATTATTTATTAGGTACGCGTAAACCTACCTAATGGTGATATGGTGGGGCATACTGGTGACATCAAAGCAACTGTTGAAGCTTGCAAGTCTGCTGATGAAGCTGTCAAGGTAACAATGCTTCTTTTGATCAATTGTTCTGAATGTCATAAGATTTTCCTATAATTTCTTTTATTAATCTTTCTTGTGATAGCATTGATGTGATCGACTGTAATGGTTGTATGCAACTGATTTATACCTTCTTGGTACTCATTAACAAATATTTACCTTTCTCATAAAAAATGGTTGTATGCTACTTTTTTTTTTCTTTTTTTGTTGAACTGCAAGTTTTGGATGAACTGATTTCCATGATGCTCTTCTTTTTGTGGTTCTTCGATCTTTGGAGCATAGAAGTAATGAGGTTTTGGAGTTTGTTTTACTGAAGCTAGAGAGTCAACTCTTATGTCTAGTCATGTCAATAGATTTTTTTTAAGATTCAATCCTTGATGTAATTTTTAAAGGTATTTCAGATTTCTGTGGATTGGATGACAATTTCAGGCTACACGATCACATCTCATGTGATCATATTTTATGGTGATAGCCTTCATTATTGTACACCACTAATGGTTGTGACTTGTCTTTCTTGCAGATGATCCTCGATGCTGTTGAACAAGTGGGTGGAATATATCTAGTTACTGCTGACCATGGAAATGCTGAAGATATGGTTAAGAGAAACAAGAAGGGAGAGCCGGCTCTTGACAAGAATGGAAACATTCAGATTCTCACTTCTCACACTTTAGAACCTGTAAGTAAATCTTTAGTTTCCTTGTAAAATAAGTAAATCATTTTTAGCAATGGGGACCTAAAATTTATGTTACTTCTATCTCACCGTTCTGAGATGTAGAAAGCTGGAAAATCATGCATTTTTCCGTAGTGCAGCAGTTCCTCAAACTTGTTTATTTGCCCTGAGTGAACAGCTCCAGCTGTTTTAGAAAAATAAAAAATGTAGGGAGAAAGGAGACATCAATTAATACAGGGAAGTGAAATGAGGGGATTTGTGGTTGGGAAATATCAGGATTGTCTTTGTCATCTTTCCAAAGTTTGTTCTTTCTTTGGTTAATCGTAATATGAAAATCTTTTGAAGCATATAAGACTCTGATGGTCAGAGCTTCAAGAGAGAGGTTTTACCAATGCATGCAGGCCTTCTTAGTGCTGGTTTGGTTGGTCGAATGATTTCTGAATCAACGATGCTTGTTTTTTCTGTAGGTTCCTATTGCCATTGGTGGTCCTGGACTCGCACCTGGAGTGAGATTCCGCCAAGATCTCCCCACTGGTGGGCTTGCTAATGTGGCTTCAACCTTCATGAATCTGCATGGATATGAGGCACCTAGTGATTACGAGCCAACCTTGATTGAGGTTGTTGACAACTAGATATGACCATAGAATTTAGGAGTGTTGAAATTTTGGCGCAAGGGGAAAGTGATAATGACTACATTCTTTACTTTCCGTTAATTTGAATAAGATATTTTTGAGCTTATATTACAGTCAGTTGGCATTCTACCTCATGGCCCTGTTTAAGCCTATGATGGAAAGAGTGCAAAATGCATTGTTCATGTCAAGCCCTGTACTCCTTCAAGGCATGAATTTATTGTATCATGAGATAAGTTTTCAACAAAAAATTCTGAACCCTTGACTATGTGGGCTTGGACATACATTATTTGTTATCTGTTTCCAGCACAAACACTAAGGGTCGTTCAGTACGAGAGATTGGATTACTTATTCCGGGATTAAATTTGGGATTATAATTATCTCATGTTTGGTTGGTGGTATTAACTAAAATGGGATAAATTTTATACCTCATTCATGGGATAATTCTATCCCACATAGGAGGTGGGATTATTAATCCCGGAATAAGACACTGTAGAACCGAACGACCCCTAATTCCCTGTGGGGTGGCTTTAAGTTAATATCACCCTTCTTTATGGAAATACTTTTCTATGTTGGTTAGAGATGAATTTAAGTGGAGAGATATTATAAGTGAGGATTGCAACGTTTGTCTCTTGTTTTTTAACTGTCTAGTATTTCAAATTCGTTAGCTTGACTGGTAATAACTTGGACCCGTTGTTTGCTTAGTCCATCATCTCTTAATATCTTTGTTCGTAGTTAGATTTTTAACCTGTTTATCCATTAATGTAAATCAATAAACTGTATCAATAAACTGTACAGAAAACTTTGTTTTAAAAGGTAGAGTTGGAACTTGCCTTGGCATGCCCTTGGGTTTATGTGTGTGGTTCTTGTCATAATCCTCAAAATTTATTGACTAACAATCGACTCTTCAAAAGTAAAATATTCACAAATCGAAGTAGAGAATATTGCAAGTCACAAATTGATTAAATCTTCACTTATTAACTATTGCTTGATCTTAATTATTCAATTGTCCACATTTTACTTTTAAATTTTATTTTTCTCAATATTGTTCTTTTCATGTTCACAAGATACACGATTTGTTTTAGTAGTAAAGTGTTGGCGAATAACTACTTCGAAATAATAATTTAGACATCACTTTATGTTTTTAACATTTGATGCTTTGGATGTTTTATATAACAATATTTTATACTATTCAGAATTTTTGTTACTATGTTAACATAATCAATATTTTATTTTAAAATACATTAAGATTTTAATACATTTTTTATTTATACTATTATGGAAATATAAAAATTAATAAAATTTAAAGATCCGCGGAGCATACGTCTCATGTCTTAGTGAAATATTTAAGTTCACCCCGTCTTTCAAAACACCCGTCCCATATTTTAGTGAAATATTTAAGTTTGCCCCGTCTTTCAAAACACCGTTTAGAAATTGAACTTAATTTTCATTAGAGCCACTTAGATTTTGAACAATGCATCATGTTAGTTCAAACATTTATATATGTTACCAAGTAGACCTGAAATGACAAGCTGAACTAGGAAACTTTCTGATGTTATTTTGTCATGTCTTCCCCAAAGTTGATAACTGAATTTGTATTTAGTTTTTTCGTGTGGGATTGTGATTGTATATTGATTTGACATTACATGTTTTGATCTTTAGAATTTCTTAATTTGGTCTTTCTTCTTACTTTGTGGCACTTCATTAAAGAGAATCCCAGATATTAACAGTACTCTTGTTATTTTATACATGAATTGTGTGTTAAAAGTCTTAGGCATATCGAAGTAAGGTATCAGAAAATCATCCTCCATTTCATGCGAGAATCATGTCCTCATAATGTTCAAAGGCAGAGTAGGGTGTTCTATAAAATGAGAATTTGAGTCTGCAAAGATATCTAGGAAAGACATTGCTTTATCTTAGTTTGCCTTAAAGTACCCTTTAACACTAGCTGGGCTGCCACAGTAATCAACATGTTATTCAATGTAAGTCCTCCAAGCAACACTCCCCATGGACATTCATGCAAGTCTTCGCTAGTAATTAGGTGAAGCAGCACTCGCATCATTTCTTTCTGCGCAAGACCTCCATAGACAGGAAATGAGCTATAACGCCCTGTTGTTATATACTCTCTGTCTCAATTTATGTGATACACTTTTTTTTTTGATCATTTTGAAAAAAATAGTAATTTTTTATATTTAGAAATAAATTAACTTTATAAACTGATTCACAACCATCTACGATTTATTTTAAAAATCGTCGTTTATTCATTAGACGTAATTCGATGTCCAGTCACACTTATGTGTTGCGGATATATTTCTCTTGGAAATTGGTGCAAGACCCGATGGTTATTATGCAACCATATACTAGTTGCCCTTTTTATGTCATATGACTCATCTAAGATACAAGGCAATAAAAGGCAGCTGACCAATGTATGAACTAAAATAGCCCAATTACTAATGATGCATCAAGACAAAAGTCGCACTAAGCACTCTCGTGAGCGTCGTCAATAAGGAATGTGATACATAGCTAATGGCATTAGCTCCATAACTGTTGGGTTTACTTATTGCTGCCCTTAGGCATATATACTTACTTACCTTTTGATTTTGTACCATTTAGAATGAATGATTACACGTTATCGATATTTGTTTTCAAACTTTATGGTTCATACAAATCAACTTAAGATGTTCAAATGTTCATGCACCTTTTCACCTGTCTCTCTATTTTTCTAATTAAGATTAATACGACCCCACCGTATTACACATTTTTTTGTTTAATTATGTCCTTAAAATAAATTGGTCACTTACACGAACAAGCTATCATCTTATTACAATTATAGATTTTCGAATGATATATATTCTTCAGATAAATACTTGGACAAGTTTAAAATAGGATTGTGTCAATCTACTCCTTTTAAATTTGAATTGAAAAATTAAAAAAAGAGGTTAACACTTAACACTAACTATAAGCTAGCATAGTACGTAATAGCAAGTTTGCTAATAAATATTGACATACTTAAGTCAAGTATCCCCACTTGTAAAATTATATTGGATATGTCAGTATTGTTTAGGTCGAGCATGTTTATGAATCAACAAATATACTCACGAGAATAGCCAAAAGCATTATTGCTTTCTAGTAATGTTACAATATGAAATATGAATAGGCCGCCTTAGAGGAGGTTCCCTAAACTAGGCAAATAAAGATTAGTACTATTATTATAGCTCCAAGTAAAATGCTTTTGTCAATTATTCCCATCTATAAACTCCATTAGCAACAAATACCAAATCTCATCCTCACTCCCAACAATCATTCATATACTATTTCTATTCTTTTTTTGTTGTTTAATTACCCCACCTAATCTACTAGTATTAGCTTGCCGACATACAAAGAGAATTTACAGTTGAGTTTTATTTTATCCATTTATCATTCTTTGATCTAAATCTTGATTATTAATTTCTGGTAACTCTTCTTATATCTACTTTGTTTTACACAAAATGTTTAACGGGGTTTGTACAGTTCTAGTTCTTGATTTCATTTGTTGAAAATGTTATTTGTGGCGATTATCTGTAATCTGATTTTTATTTTCCCAAGTTGGGTCATTATTATAATATGCTCAAGATTACAATAATTGCAACTTTAAGACCAGTTACAGCACATGTACTTTGAGTTGTATTAGCTTTGGCTACAAGTTTCTAACTAGTGCCATTCTTGTTTATCTCGTTTTTGCTTCTTTTCTCTGAAGAATGCACTAAGTAATGCTTATTGGATCATTTTTAATTCCCATTGATTCTTGAGTTCTTGCTGCAAGTGTCGTTGGTCATAGCAGGTTTGTGACTCATCACTATCTTGTTGTGTATATACGTGATCATACAGGGTTTGAGGGGTTCAGAGGGTATCTTGCTAGGAGAGGGATTAGCTATATCGCCAAGATCTAATATGACATTTTTTGTTTGGCATTTTGAGAGAGTGACTATATTGTCTAGCCAGCTCCTGCAAAATTTTTGCACCGATTAAGTGAGATCAAGTTGATAAATCCAAGTTTTATTGTGGCCCAATTTATGGTGTCAAGTCATCGTTGTGTATGGCTAGGAGGACTAGACTCTTCCAATTAGCGGTCAAGCTATTCTAGATAGAGCTGTCAACGCCTCGTGACATATGCCGATGCATTTTCTTTTCTCTGGGAGGCGAATTTATGCATCCATTTTACAGTAACTACCTAGATTGATTGTTTATTAATGGTGGACTTACGTACCAGCATGCACATAGGTAATGATATTTGTATTTTGTGCAAGCTCCTTCAGACCAGCGTGAATTGAAGTTTCTCTGTTTGCACATTTTTGCAAGGAAAATCATTAGTTGGTAATGCTGTTTGATTAGGAGGCCGGTATTCAGTAGACCGAGTAGGTTGTTTACACTTTAGACATAATGGTAGCAAATGCGCCTTTGATGTTAATGCGTACTTAATGGGAGCAGCATGTTGTGCATGTTTTTCAATGGTTGGAAAATTAGTAGTATGAAATCTAGATGTGTATTTTAGGCCGCATGTATATTAAGCTTTTAATTCAGGCACTTCTCTGTCCCTCCCTTCTCTCTCTAATTGCTGTTACGAAGGAAATTTTGTGCGCTATACCTTGTATATGGATACATATCTCTAGCTCTGGTGCAGCCTCTGTCTAATGAATTTCATCTTAAGCTAACAAAATTATTATGTAGGAGACACAATGGTCCAATATTACAGGTTGCACCTTGTGATGTTATTTTTATTTTGTAATTCTAAAATGTCTGTAAGGTGTTGGAGGGGGATGTTTAGGAGCTGCCAGTTGAGAATCTATCGAAACAATTTTCTTTCAACTAACTTTTTGAGTATGTGTGTGGGTGATATAGGTATCAGCCAATGCTCTTCATCAATAAACTGATTACATTCTTGTAGAAAAGATTAGCCTATACTCTTGTTGGTTGCAGTTTTTGTCTTTCACCTTTCGGGTTTAATTGCTGTCTCATTACTGTCATTTTCTTTTTCTAATATGAGATCGTTCCAAAGCAAATCTGTGGATCGTTCCTTCTTTCTCGTTTTGATATTTCTATCTAAGTAATTTTATGTTAGTTCCTTTTCTGATGTTACATAGGAGTCTTGTTAATTGAAGGATTTAGGCCTACAATCTCAACTTTTCAGCTTCTGTTCCCCGTTATCATATATGGGCTGAGGTGTTCGTTTCATGGGAGGTGCAGAAGATGAAGAACCACCATCAAAACGTGCGAAAGTATCCTCTGGACAGTTGATAGATAATTCAGACGGGACATTTGGTAGAGATCTTGCTAGTTGTTCATTGATTGACTCGATGGCTCGGCCCCTGGATTTTCAAGGGGACGATGAGGTTGTTGGTACAAAAGGGGTTGTCAAGAAAGTTGAGTTTGTTCGGATCATAACTGAGGCATTATATTCTCTTGGTTATAGAAAGACTGGAGCCTATCTAGAGCAAGAGTCAGGGATAACCCTGCACTCTTCTGTCATAAACTCATTTACGCAGCAAATTCTTGATGGTAAATGGGATGAAAGTGTTGCCACATTGGGTAATATTGGTCTCGTGGACGAAAAAATTGTAAAGTTGGCTTCTTTTCTGATATTTGAGCAGAAATTTTTTGAACTGCTGGTCAAAGAAAAAGTCATGGATGCCTTAAAGACTTTGAGGACCGAGATTTCACCTCTTTGCATAAAAAATGATAGAGTCCAGCAGCTTTCCTCGTGCATTATATCACCTGCTCAGCAGGTTCTTGCTGGGTTATCAGGTCAAGGTATAGTGAGAGTAAAGTCACGTACAGAGCTACTGGAGGAATTGAAGAGATTGCTTCCCCCAACAGTGATGATTCCAGAAAAGAGATTGGTACATCTTGTTGAACAGGCTCTTGACTTGCAACTAGATGCTTGTAGGTTTCACAATTCTTTGGTAGGTGAAATGTCACTGCTCACTGATCATCAGTGTGGAAGAGAACACATCCCTTCTCAAACAGTGCAGGTTAGGTCACGTTCAGAATTGGATGCTTTTTATCTACAAGCCTTTTCGTTTCTGTGACATTTTTAATGCATCTTACTGTCACGCTTCTTCTATCTTTGTCAGTGTCAATATTAAATGGTTCTTAATGAATATGATGGCAAGTATTAATTAAGTTCATTCCTTTGCTTTACATTGTCATTTTGTTAAAAGCGTTTCTGCTTCTACTTTATACCGTTGTTTCAATAACATATGTTGGTGTTCTGATGAAAAGAATGCATTTAAGTCATGCTTTGTTTCATTCAACTTTTTCATGGTTGAATGTCTTGCTAATTTTTGCATATAGTCTGTATGTTGAAGTTGTATCTCTTCAAAGGTTTGTTGTAAAGCTGTATTTGGATGGGATTGATGTTACATAAATTGTTGATTTTCTGTAAGATATGGTGCGGAACAATTAGATTGTTACATCAAGTTTTAGATTTAACACAACATTTATCTTCTTTGTATAAAAGGCACCGGTGCATTAAGCTGCCGCTATGCGTGGGGTCCGTGACCTCCTGGTCATGCTGGGACGTATCATTGCCTTCGCTTTAAAAAGCAATCTTATTAATAATGCATCAATTTAATGTCTGCATACAAAAGAAACCAAGTCAAACTGCTTTGATGTATCTACATTCTACAGTACATATACAAACTATCTAGAAGCTGACGTAATCCTTCACACAGCATGTAAAAAATGAAGAACATCGATTTAACCAAGAAACCAAGTCAAACTGCTTTGATGTATCTACATTCTACAGTACATATACAAACTATCTAGAAGCTGAAGTAATCCTTCACACAGCATGTAAAAAATGAAGAACATCGATTTAACCCTCCAGTTTGCAGTGCTGTGGATCTTGAAAATGTCAGCTCCTTTTTTAGTAGGTATCTACTATAGAACCCTAACTAAAAGCATACTATTTGCTTACCCTGTCTGTTTACCATATCTACATGGGGAGTACATGCAGTCCTATCATAGCGAGCTTAGTTCTTTCTTCCATATTTGAAAGATGAGTTAATAGGCAAGCACTATCGGTTTCTGGGGAGACTCTTGTGCTTTCCAGGTTAATGAGCTTGTTTCCACCATGCTATGAGTTTGTGGTCACAATGATATGAATCATTTGATATATCGTTGCCAAATTTTTGAATCAATGAGAAGTCAGTCTCATTTTTTTTGTTCTATAGGAGATTGGGCTCTCTTTCCCTTGTCATTATATGTTCTGCGTGTGTAAACTGTTATGGCCTTTTTATTCTCGAATTTTGATGAGGCATAGCTGTTGTAGTTAGTGTCATTTACACCAGTTGCAGGTTGACCTTTTATTTTTGGTGTTTCGCCTGACGATATGGTTGAATTCTCTGTGATTTAAAGTGAAAGCCAGAAAGAATTTTCTTTGGGGTTGGGGGAGTAAAGTGCCAAGGAAATGTAAATGTGCTTGATGACATTGAGCTTTACTAGCTTGCCGCTTGCTATCATTTACCGGCTTCATATGTATCAACGAGCTGGTTATTGTGTATAAGTATTTAAACCTATCATTGATGTGAGTCTGATTTCTTGCAGATACAATCTGTTAATCACTTTAAGCTCTAATTGTTTCTTCATTGCTTCTACTGCACCAGATATTACAAGAACACAGTGATGAAGTCTGGTTTTTGCAGTTCTCCCATAATGGAAGTTACTTAGCTTCGTCATCTGCTGATCGTTCAGTAATTTTATGGGAGGTATGTTTAAATCCTCTTGAGACTGTTACATACCAGTAGAAGGTCCTGTTGGTATTGTTTGTCATATCAGTTGTTGTATTCACTTTGCTTTGTCTAGTTGCTCTCTGATGATCTTTTACTTCTTCTTTAGAGAATTAATATCAGGAGAATGATGCCATTCTGTATGCTTCATAGTCTCATGGAGTGCCACATTTGGGTTCTCTAATAAACTTTTTTTCTTGGTTTGCCCAACCTCATATAGTAGTACAATTGAAAGTCATTATTTTGATTAAGATAGTGACCTACCTTTCCCATTTTAGGGTTTTTTATGAAGTAAAAGTTCTTGAATTATTAAGTTATTAGTTCTCGATTTGTTTTTTCCTTTCTTTTCTTTTACAACTCTAGAGTCTTATCATTACTGATATTGTACGATTATTGCTGTGCCAATAGTACCCTGTGCTTGTCCTTGACATGTTTATTTTGAGTCTGATAACATATTTTATTAAGAAAAATAAAAGTTCGATAGCACAAAGGAAAGTGCTAAAGAAACTGTTAATTACATAGCAGAACAGGAAAAAACATCCCCATAGATATACTAGCCTTTATCCTTCACTGACCTTCAATTAGTATTTAACAGGGATCCTACCTCCTCTACAAATTTTTCTTTACACAAAAAAGTGAAGTAGAGAAAAACACTTCATCTTGATTTTCTGTTCAGGGTTAGATATGTCCTCAAAGCATCTGGGATTTCTTCCCCTCCATATTGTCCACCAAATGCAAACAAGAATGATATGCCACCATTTTTTCTGGCTAATCACTCTAAGAGCTCTCCCGTTGATCTTTTCATTGTCCACCTCAGGTCCTTCATGTTCAAAACTAGCAGCCACAACTCCCTAGTAACCTGGCACAGTGCAAAAACAGGTGACTATTGGTTTCATTTTCTTTCCCGCATAGAAAGCATCTTGAACACAGCTGCATGCCTCTTCTTTGCAACTTTTCTTGTGTCAAAACAGCCTCATTTTCCACCAGCCAGCAGAAACATATAACCTTACTTGATATGTTTATTGAAGCTTTCATAAAGTTCCACATAAATTGACGTAGGTAAGCTACTCTGTTGGTAGGAAAATTTTTTCATCATGTACCAGCTTTGTTTTGGATTTATTTCTGATGGTTAGATCTACTTTGGCGGAGCGAAAGATAGGGCACAACGGAATAAAGAGATCTCTATACTTCAATGCTAAGAGTTCAACTTGTAATTTGTGGGTTAGGCACGTGGGGGTTCGGACCCCTCAGCAGACAAAGATCTGTTTTTGCTTTCTTATTGGTGCAACCTGTGATGTCATTATACTTTTGGCTGTACTTCTTTCACAACATTCCTTTTAAGCTGTGAACTATATCAATAATGTATCTTCTTGTCAAAAGAAAATCGTGCTAGCTCATTTTTTTTTTTTTTGATACAGTAAGTAATTTTATTAATGAAGGGCCATAACGTATACAAGAGGTGTACAAAAAAGTAGAAAACCCACAAAAATAAATGGTTTCTACTACACCAATCTTCTACACAACAAGTAATTTCATGGTTGAAAAGAAATAAGAGATAAGAGGCTACTCAGAGAAACACAATTCCTCTCTACACCTTCAAAAGCCCTCCTATTTCTTTTTTGAGAAGGGCCTCCCTATTTCTTTCTTTCCAAACTATCCACATAAGTGCTAATGTCCAAGCCATGCGGCTCTTCCTCCCTCTACTGTAATTCCAACTGAACATTTCCTCTTTCATAGTACCTGAATGCCAGTTAAATATCTCCCACTAAAATCTAGAGGTAACACGACAAGGTGAGAGAAGATGGTCGACATCTTCCCCTGCTTCTTTGCACATAAAACACCAACTAACATAATTGGCCATCCTCTTTCTTAGATTCTCAATGTGCAAGCTGATTTTATATACAGGCTGATGTGTTTGTTTTAATGGGGGCTGTTCTATCATCTATGTACTCTAATTAAAAATTAAGCCTCAGAGATTGTCCATAATCACTGACTAGAATTAATTCAAGCGATTTGATGGTTCATGTTAATTATTGTACTAGGTGCTCCAATCCAAAATTAAGCAAGGAAAGCTAAACTATATTTCTTGCCTGCAGATATATATATTTTTTGTTATTCATTACTCCCTCCGCCCCAATTTATGTGAAGGTGGTTGACTGGGCGCGTAGTTTAAGAAGTAAAGGAAGACCTTTGAAAGTTGTTGTTTAAAACAAACATTAGAAGTTTTTGTGGCGGTGAATTATCTCATAAAGTTGAATTTTTACTAAATATAGAAGGGTTTCATTCTTTTGGGGACTGACAAAAAAGGAAAGGCCTTCACATCAAAATGGGACGGAGGGAGTATATTCCACTTTTAAGAACAAAGTTTATATATGATATAGCTAAAGGTGAATCTGTTGCCAAATGGTTGTGGTTAGACATGTTAAACGTTGGTGCACGTCTATGAAAGGGAGGGGTGAAACACGAATCTGGTGGACTGATTCACAGAAGTTGCTAAAATATTAACATGACAAAGAAGATCCTTCATACTACGAAGCTGCCTATCTGCCATTTTCTGCATTAAAGCTTATGGATTTGAAGGCAAACCTTAAGGCTGACTGGGGGTTTTCCTGAACTTATTTTAGGATCTATCCTTAGATTCTTTAATGAGAGCTACAGTGATGTTTTAAGTGAGTGGCTCAAGTAGGCATTCAATTTGAGGGGAAAAATCAGTGCATACGTAAATTTCATATATTGTTTTAATTCCATTTTAATTATTTCTTTCATTCTATTGTATATTCCACTCCTGTTTCAGTACGTCCTAAAATGTTTGACAACATTCTATTTTATACAGTTCTTTCTTTGGTCGTTAATTCGATTTAACATCTTAAAGGTCCGTGTCCATCCAAACACCCTCCTATAAAATGAAAGAGAGAGAATAATTGTCCATTTCATAATATTCTTCCTTTTTAAGTTTAAAGAGAAATAAACACATGGATTCTTATTAGGGGAAAAAAAAAGAGAGGAGAGAAGAGAATTTAACAAATCGGAGAGTTCCATGTCCTTTAGAAAACAATGAAAGCTGCGGACAATGTTACTTCACCATGAGAAGGAATTTTTACCAAACTGCTGACAAAAGGGATGTTAGAGAGTTCCAGAGGTCTTGATGTGCTTTATTCAGCTAACTTTGTAAATTGGCAATCAGAGTTTTATTTACTCCTAAGATAATAGTTGGCACTGTACTACTGCCTCTGTTTACTTATCTGTTGGATAGACACTTGACAGTGAACATATTGGGTTTCATGTTCCCTTGTTTTGGTGCTTGATTATATTTTCTAGGACTACAATATGTAAGGTTCATTCTCCAAATTATAAGATCTTGATGTCAGGTGCATTTCATGTTTTTGATAAATGAAATTTAAAAAGGAGATGTTTAAAAGTTAAATAGGAAAAAGTTGGTGTTTGTGTGGTTGGGGGAGGGAGTTCTGTTAATCATGAAGATTTGAACTAATCTGGTTCATTAATAGCCTGAGTTCATCCATCAATTTTCTGCTTTTTATAGGTCAAATTGGATGGCACTGTCTGCTTGAAGCACCGATTGTCTGGTCACCAGAGACCTGTCTGCTATATATCATGGAGTCCTGATGACCATCAGCTTCTCACTTGTGGTGTAGAGGAAGCTGTCAGACGGTGGGATGTTGAGTCCGGTGAATGTAAATGCATTTATGAGAAAAATGCCCTTGGTTTGATCTCATGCGGATGGGCTCCTGATGGCAAAAGGATATTTTGTGGTGTAACTGACAAAAGCATTAGCATGTGGGATTTGGAAGGGAAAGAGCTGGAGTGTTGGAAAGGGCAAAGGACTATAAGAATATCAGACTTGGGGATAACTAGTGAAGGGAAGCATGTTGTCTCTGTTTGTAAAGAAAATATGATAAAATTTTTTGGATGGGAATCAAAAGCAGAGAAAGTAATTCAGGAGGAACAAACAATAACCTCGTTTGTATTGTCCACGGACAATAAGTATGTACTGGTTAGTCTTTGGAACCAAGAAATTCATCTTTGGAATATAGAGGGAACCGTAAAACTCATAGCCAAATACAGGGGGCATAAACGTTCTCGTTTCGTTGTGAGGTCTTGCTTTGGAGGACTAGATCAAGCTTTCATTGCCAGTGGAAGTGAGGACTCACAGGTACTTCTTCTCTTCTTGATCTAGAAGCACAATGTATTTTGGTTTTCCCATTTCCTTTCTTTAGGGCCCGTATTCATATTAACACATGGAAAAGATTGACAATTTGCTTATTCATCTAAATAAAGATTGATAGTTTGCATATTGCAGATGGTCAGTCTTTTTATCATTAAAGCATCTTTCCGTTACCTGAATTAATAAACCATGTTATCCTGCATAAGAAAGTCCTCTGAACAAGTTATCTTTTTTAACATATCGTCATTTCATGTTTATGCTTCATATATATGCAAGTGACATCATTATTTGTTTCACATTTCTTAGGATTCTTGTAAAATGAAGACCTAAAGAGTTTTTTTCTGTTGTTTTAGTATCTCGGATAGCCTAAAGCAATCTGTTTGCTAACGTTGCTTAATATATTTTGAGTTTCTTCTATCACATTCACAAGTAAAGTGTATTCTATTTTTGGGACCCACATGCTGCCTATGTAGTAACAACTGCTCTCTGTAATCATGAATCAATATCAATGACATTTATGTCTTGCTGGGACTGGCATTTTTACTGCTTTGGTCGCTGGCGCTCTTTCCAGCTGCAGCACCCTTGAAAGACATTACTTCCATGTGTTGCTTCATCCCCCAAAAAAAAGGGGGGGGGGGGGGGGGGGACAGGACTTCCATGTGAATGTGAGGCAGGACTTGTTTATAATAGTTGGCTAAGAAGAAAGCTCAATTTATCCAAGAACAGGGAATAAAGAACACTCGTGAAGTATGAAACTGTTTCATCAGCTAATGAGTCTTAAGGAATAAAATGCGCCTTGAACTGCTTCTGCAATTAGGGGTCACATATTCTTTAATATTTTAGAAGTTATTGCAGAATTAGATATAAGCTCTATGGGCTTTGGTGTTGAATACATCTGGATTTCATGGCGCGTCCCTGAATGTATGTCACAACACCTTACTCATGTCCAAACGCTGTGCTTGAAATCAAGTATCGAATCTCTACTCAGCAATCTAATTGTAAATAATGACTTAGATATGTGTACTTGGATATGCAACTATTTTTTGTATGAAACTGATACTTTTGACTTGTATATCATATAAATATAAATGATGGGAAATATTGACTTGAATTCTTGAAACTTGTGAATCAGTAAAATAGGGCGTCGTGAAATTTAAGTGTGTAATATACATTGTGATGAAGCTTTTGAGTACTAAGCGATACCTATTTAGGAGAAAGTCTGGATTTTGAATACCTTTCTCGGCCTTTTGGATATAATAAGTTCTAGTGTAGAAAATCTAGATTTTGAAGAAAAATGATTTGGAGGGAAGAGTTTGAAAAGTCAATCTTATTGGCCATTGGCTGTGCTCTTCATTGTAAATTCTGGGATGGAAAATATTACAGGTTGCGCTTAAAACGTCACAATTTTTTATTACAATAAAATGTACAGAAGGGAATTAAATCTCTTTCATCGTGAAATGTGCAAACACTTGAGCTTGCATGAACTTTAAGAACTCAACTCTGCTTCCAACACTCTTTCCATTTCATTGAGTTTTCAAAATTTTTTGCTGCCTATCAGAGATTTCGAACCACTTACATATCGTTGAGCGTGATTTTTAAGATTGGTAGAGAGTTTGATTCTTGAACTGTTTACCATCTAGAGAGGCTTTGATTTAGCTTATACCATAAACCTTGTCCAAGGCTTTGACATTATAGGATCCTTGTACAATCATATAGGATTCTCTTCTATTTGGTTTTTTGCCTACCTGAATTGTAAAATATGGCCCCTGCACAGAGGACTTTGTGCAGTTGATATATATAATATGTTACCATCCTGAAAAAATTACTTTGATCTTGATTTATACAATACTTCCAGGTTTATATATGGCACAGAGGATCTGGTGAACTTGTTGGGACATTGGCTGGACATTCTGGTACAGTAAACTGTGTTAGCTGGAACCCTGCAAATCCTCATATGCTGGCATCTGCAAGTGATGATCGCACCATTCGTATATGGGGCTTGAATCGAGTGAACATGAACCAACATGGTACTGTTACTAATGGTGTGAACAGCTCCAATGGGCGAAGTTGAAATCTGAGATGCAAAAGGGCAGTCTGTAATGTTACAACTTACAACATCTGTTATACCCAACACTGCTTGCTATTGTACATTCTTTACATTCATGTCAAGCTAACATTTGTGGCAAACAAGAATGTGAAATTTGCATTCAGTCCTTCAATAAATCATGTACCTTGTCCATATTCAGTTTTTTTTTTTTTTTAAACAATGATTGCCTCTGTGTCTTATTGGTTTTAAGGTGGGGAAATAAGGTTTGAA
Source organism: Petunia axillaris subsp. axillaris (assembly GCA_029990575.1). Lineage (NCBI taxonomy): Eukaryota > Viridiplantae > Streptophyta > Magnoliopsida > Solanales > Solanaceae > Petunia > Petunia axillaris. Next base: position 46,389,644 of record JARKNS010000002.1, on the reverse strand, counting down.
TAGGTTGGAAGCAGCGTCATTTATTCTGTTTCCCAAATATATAGCAGAAGGGGAGTGAGGGGTTTCCACTGTCAATAGTTAAGGCATGTTATTGATTACATTGCTATGAACCTTGCTTATGATGATCTAAGCTTGGTCGAAGTTCTCAAGTTTTGCTTCCCCAAGATTTTGGTCTCACAGTAGGAGCGTAGCTTGTGATGTGTAGATGTTGTGATGTGTAGATTAGACACACGTATAGGGTTCGAATGTGCCTATGGCAAGAGCCCTGGTATTTAACCCAAAGAGAAAAAAAGTTCTAAATTTGCTAGTTCAGTTTCCATCGTCGCCGCCGCCTCAAATTCAAAAAAATTGCAAGGGTAAAACAATCCTTTTTCATTCTTTCTCAATCTTCTTACGAAAGTAGGTTTCTAAGCTCTTTTATCTGTCAGGAGTAAAGCTTGAACGGATCAAACTTCCTTTGTTTGCTCATATAGCTAGTCAATTTGTGAGGATAAAGTTCATAGTTTTCTTTCTGAGGTGATTCCATAATCTTTTCTCAAAATTTATCCCAATGGCAAAAGCCTTGTGACTTGACTAGTTGAAACGGTGCTTGAACAATTCAGTGTCTCTTCCTAACAATGTTAGTGACGAGTGCCTTAAGACCAAGTTAAAAGAAAAAATAGTGCTTTAATTTCCATCAATAGAGAAGAAAAGTTCTGGAAGTTTGCTAGTTCAGTTTCCATATGGCATCTCCTTTTCAACTTCAAATAAATTTGAAGACTGGAACAATCCTTTATCATTTTCTTCAGAACATTCTTTTTATGAAATCGCTAAGCTCTTTTACCTTTAGGAGTAATTAGTTAGTGAACTAGATTTATCTATAGCTGTCCGCATGACTTACGAGAAGTAGGCTTAGCTTTCTGTCTCAGATGATTCCAATGCCAAAGGCCTAGTGACTTGGACTAGTTTAAACGCTCGTTGAACTATTTTCTCTTTGTTAACAACGAGTGGCTTAACACCAGAAGGTTTAAAAAAGCAGTGCTTTAATTTCCATCAATAGAGAAGAAAAGTTGTGGAAGTTTGCTAGTTCAGTTTCCACTGGAACAATCCTTTATCATTTTCTTCAGAACATTCTTTTTATGAAATCGCTAAGCTCTTTTACCTTTAGGAGTAATTAGTTAGTGAACTAGATTTATCTATAGCTGTCCGCATGACTTACGAGAAGTAGGCTTAGTTTTCTGTCTCAGATGATTCCAATGCCAAAGGCCTAGTGACTTGGACTAGTTTAAACGCTCGTTGAACTATTTTCTCTTTGTTAACAACGAGTGGCTTAACACCAGAAGGTTTAAAAAGCAGTGCTTTAATTTTATTCAGCACAAGTTGCATTTGTTATCTCTCTACGTAGGAACAGATATATATGCAAAGAGAACATTAGTTTATTGACATAAGCTCCTCCAACAATATTTCAAAAAACTCTAAAAACTTTTGTTGGCTGGCAAGAGAGAGAAAAAAGAGATACTCCAATTAAGCAACTCATCTCAGCACCATATGTTTTTAAGAAGGGGAGAACTAAGTACATACAAACTTAATAATGGTTTTTCTTTTTTCTTTCCATTCTTAAGCAATACTGAATGAACTGGCAGCATTCTCCACAAACTTCCTAGCACCCTTAAACCATCTCTTGTCACCAGCTTGTGCCTTGAGAATGTAAAGTTTTCCATTATTAACAGTGGCTGTGATCAGCTGGTGCTTCCCACCTTCATCTCCATCTGCAGTTCTTGTCAATACAGACAAGTTGTAGTACTCTTTTCCTCCCACATTTGTGCTTGATGCCTCCAATAAGTTAGCAGTTGCCACTGCACCAGATTCAAATCCACCCTGCAGATTCATATTCCCACTTCAGGTTTGTATCATAATTCTTGCATACATCAGATAGTGCTTTAGCCAACAAATATTGACTGCTGTAGGGCATTTTTCTCTAGCACTGCACTTCACTTGTTCCATGTGTCACATACTACCTCTGTTTCATTTATATGGCGGTAATTGACTGGAGACAGAGTTCAAGCAAGAAAGACTTTTGGAAAAAGTAAAAAGTATTCTTAGAACTTGTGATTTTAAACATGTTATGGCTATAAGAACACATCACTAATGGTAAAATGAGAAATTTAAAGTTGAAGAATTTTCATATAAAGAAATGTGTGATTCTTGTAAGAACACAATAACAATGAACAAGTGCCATATAAAATAGAACATAGGAGGTAATTCGTTTGATTTCTAGAAAACGGTTCCTCTGTTTGTCAACAAGTAACTTCCAAATGCAATATGGTAAGACTGAACCAGGCTGCTAGCTACAGTTAGCAAGTTCAAATTCCTTTCACTTTCACTAGTTAGTTGAAGTTACAAATATAAAGTTAATATGATCAAAATTCACTACTTGTTGATCTTACCAAGTGATTCCCCAACTTCAGCCTCCCCTTGTCAATAACAACACCTGTAGAGGAGAGCTCGCTAGCCAATTGAGGACTATATTTTGGAGTTAGCTTATGGTAACTGACTTCTAGACTCATTGAAAAACATCTTGAAGCCACCCTTGTATTATTGAGGACAAAAATGAGGGGCTTTTGGTGCAGGTGACTAGTGAGTAGTTATATAGAAGTGCAAAAATGCTTGATTGTCACCAATTTTGATGCTAATTACCTTTACTCATTTCACTAAGTTTTGATTAGAAACTTAGAATTGCCTACTCTACAAACAGAACAACCTATCCTTTTACAATCAGTCATCGAAGTCATGACATACCTCTGAATCAGTTTTGCCAAAGTAAGCTTGCTTTCCTAGCAGATAGTCCACCTGCTCAGACAAACGAGACCAAAATTCACTTGTCAGCAAACACTTTTAGCAAATATGCATTCTATTAACTAAAAAATGCATGATTTTCAAGATATATAATGAATTACTTGAGAGAGGAACTCTTCGGGGGAGCCATAGTCAGTGATGGCTTTCTTGTCAGTTGGAGTGACAGTAACGATGAGGTTGCTGGTGGAATCGAAGTTGTCTTCAAATCTGAGAACTTGACCAGGGTACTCAATTTCTTTGCTTGGGTTCCATTTGGCTGGGACTTGTAGCTTGAATCCATCTCCGTTGTATGGCAAGAAATCTGTGTTTGACTTTGGCTTACCAAAGACGTTTGCTGCATATATCACAAAGAAACCATCATTTAGTTCAACACAATGTTGTCTTCAGAAGCTAGGCCATGATCATAATTATCGAACATCATCGTGTTATGTCATGAAATGTAATAATTCTTGATTCAAGTTTTAGCTACTATCCTAGGGACGTAGACTCAATGGAGCATATCTAACAATTGCAAGGAAGTTTAACCTCTCATTTTGTACGTGATTTCTCTATACCGTATTAGATCAATATTCAGATCATAATGAATGTATAAACATAAATGACTTTACTTATATACATTAGTAAAAGAACTTAGTACTACTTGTGTTATTTAACTTGTTATGGCAGTTAAGGGTGCATAAATATTCAGATCATAATGAATATATACAAAAATTATTTAACTTATGTACAGTTATATCGTAAATCTTTTTACACTTCTTGTATAATTTAACTTGTTATGGTAGATTGTCTATTCTGTCTTTCAGTACTTATTATAAACAATTACCTATAGTTATCTTTTAGGCGACGTGATCATACTATGTAACAGTTAAACTTGTACAAGAAAGTGAGTATGTTATATGGTAGATATACCAGCTTCTCCATAAGCAGCATCGGCAGGGGAGACCTTGGAACCAATGGCAGCAGCACCAATGAGGACAGTGAGAGCCAATCGGCGAGAGACTGTGTTGTTGTTGGCATCATCTTCTTGAGTTGATGACTGTTTTTGGGCACGGCAAACCAATTGGTTAGGCTTGAGGGGTGTAACATATCTTTGTGAGGATGTTCTAGCTGGGCTAGAGAGTGCATGGTGGTGCAAGAAGCATTGTGTGGAAGCCATTGCTCACTGCTCTCAATAACAATTAAGCCTTAGCTTTGTTTCTTTTTTGGCTTGGTATTGGGATCCTCTTTGTTATTCCCTTTTGTTAAAATGGTGATGTGTGGGGGGAATATGTTTTAGATAATTTTGTGATGTGTGAAGGGAAATTGGCTTAGTTTTTGGATGTGTTGGATAGTGGAGATTAGATTTATGATGTTGGATAAGGTTCTTGAGGCTTTGATTGGTGCCAAGTGGACCTTCACCATATTGTTGTTTGTTCTAGTTTCCACTGCAATCTCCATGTCATACTGTGGGGGCTTTGGTTTGGACTGGAGTAAGGCTATTTCCAGCCACATCTCTTTTCAACGTACAAAATATATAGTAGTATTGTACAACTGCAAATTTCCAGAAGATTGTAGGACTTGGAAATTGATTTGAGAATTCATCTTATTTCCTTTATTAGTGTTTCGCATGCTTTCTGATTTTTGGTAGTCATTTTTTTTTTAATTTCACACCTAAAATTATATTTATTGAAGCTCAATGTTGTCAACCTTAACTTTTAAGTAGAAATTTGAGAAGCATACAATTATGTTAGACATGTTGTGAAAATAAAAGCTGCAAAGTAAATCAAACAAAGATACTATATAAAGAGAGAGACTGATATCTTATTTCATTTCAAACTGATGTACATAATAAACTGAAATGACTTCCTATTTATAGAAGAAAAGAAGCAGCTGCAAAGCTTTTCAGGAAGCTGCTGCAAGGCTTTTTAGAAGCTGCTGGCAAGCTGTCTGCATGAGCTACTTGTAAGCTGTCTGCTTGATTGCAAGCCTCTTCAAGCTGCTGCAAGGCTTTCTACAAGCTGCTGCAAGGCTTTTCATAAAGCTGTTTGTCAGCTGTCTGCTTGTAAGCTACTTGTAAGCTGCTTGTAGATCTAGCTTCTTCAGGAAGCTATAGGAGTAATGGACATCTATAATACAACGTATTCATAACACTCCCCCTTCGATGTTCATTAATAGATGATGTGCCTCATTAAAACCTTACTAAGAAAAAACCCTGTGGGAAAAAAGTCTTAGTGAAGGAAAAAGAGTACATTTGTCTTGTAATACGCATTATCAGTTGCCTCATTAAAAAAACCTTACCAAAAAAACCCAGTGGGAAAAAACATGGTTAAGGAAAAAAGAGTACAACGCGTATTTTACTCCCCCTAATGAAAACTTCGATAAAGGTGCTTCAGTTTTCTCATTCCAATCTTGTATACCATCTTTTCAAAAGCTGCAGGCGGTAAAGATTTGGTGAAAAAATCTGCCAAATTATCACACGAACATATTTGTTGCACATCAATTTCACCATCTTTTTGGAGATCATGTGTGAAGAAGAACTTTGGTGAAATGTGCTTTGTTCTATCTCCTTTTATAAATCCTTCCTTCAATTGGTTTATGCATGAAGTATTGTCCTCATATAAGATCGTGGGTATTTTGGTATCATACTTAAGACCACATCTTTCTCGAATGAAATGAATCACTGATCTCAACCATACGCATACCCTACTTGCTTCATCAATAGCTATTAATTCAACATGATTTGGAGAAGTAGCACACATTGATTGTTTAGTAGATCGCCATGATATGTCAGTACCTCCGCATGTGAAGAGGTAACCAGTTTGAGATCGACCCCTATGTGGGTCAGATAAATAGCCTGCATCTGCATAACCAACAAGATCTGCACCATATTTGTTAGAATAAAATAAACCCATATCAACAGATCCTTTCAGATATCGCAATACCTGTTTGATACCTTTCCAATGTCGATGTGTAGGAGCAGAACTAAATCTTGCTAAAACATTAACAGAAAATGCTATATCAGGTCTTGTAGAGTTAGCAAGATACATAAGTGCACCAATTGCACTTAGATATGGTACTTCAGGACCAAGAAGTTCCTCATCCTCTTCTTGAGGCCGGAACGGATCTTTATCCACTTCAAGGGATCGAACAATCATTGGAGTACTTAATAGATGTGCTTTATCCATATAAAATAGTTTCAAGACCTTTTCTGTATAGGCAGATTGATGAATAAAGATTCCATCTACTAAATGTTCAATCTGCAGACCAAGACAAAGTTTTGTCTTTCCGAGATCTTTCATCTCAAATTCTTTCTTTAAATAATCAATTGCCTTTTGGAGCTCTTCTGGAGTTCCAATGAGATTTATGACATCAACATAAACAACAAGTATAACAAACTGTGATGTTGTTTTCTTTATGAATATACATGGACATTTGACATTGTTTATATATCCTTCCTTTAGCAAGTACTCACTAAGGCGATTATACCACATGCGCCCTGATTGTTCTAAACCATACAAAGATCTTTGTAATCTGATTGAGTACATTTCCCGAGACTCTGTATATGCTTCAGGCATTTTAAATCCTTCAGGGATTTTCATATAAATTTCATTATCAAGTGAGCCATATAGGTATGTTGTAACTACATCCATCAGGTGTATTTCAAGTTTTTCATGTACATCTAAACTGATGAGATATCGAAATGTTATCCCATCCATAACATGTGAATATGTTTCTTCATAATCTACACCTGGTCTTTGTGAGAATCCTTGTGCAACAAGGCGTGCTTTATATCTTATGATTTCACCTTTCTCATTTCATTTACGCACAAAGACCCATTTAAAGCCAACTGGTTTTACACCATTAAGTGTTTGGACTACAGGTCCAAAAACATCACGTTTGGCAAGTGAGCTCAATTCTGCTTGAATTGCCTCTTGCCATTTTGGCCAATCATTTCTTTGTCGACAATGTTGAATAGATTGAGGTTCAAAATCCTCATTATCTTGCATAATATTAAGTGCAACACTATATGCAAAAACATCATCCACCTCTATTTCTGATCGATTCAAATTTATTCCATCACCAGTTGAATTTATTAAATATTCCTCACTCACTTGAGTCTCAGGTTCATTAATTTCTTCAGGAAATTCAGGATTAATAAGATCTTGGTTCTCTTCAAGAGATTTTTTTATAGTGTCATCTTGATCATTTGTCACTTTCCTTTTTCTAGGATTTCGATCTTTGGAACCCAGTGGTCTACCACGCTTCAGGCGTGCTTTAGGTTCACTGGCTATGACACTACTAGATGGTCCTGCTGGGATATCCATCCGAATTGGTACATTCTCTGCAGGGATATGTGATTTAGTAATCCTTTTCAAATAAGTAAATGCATAAGGCATTTGATTTGCTATATTTTGAAAATGAACGATCTTCTGGATCTCTTGTTCACATTGGGGGGTACGTGGATCAAAATGAGATAATGATGGAACTTTCCACACAATTTCTCTATTTATTTCCTTTTTCTCTCCCCCTAATTGTGGGAAAGTTGTCTCATCAAATCGACAATCTGCAAATCGAGCAGTGAATAAATCTCCCATTAATGGCTCAAGATACCGAATAATAGAGGGCGACTCAAACCCAACATATATTCCCAGCCTTCTCTGGGGTCCCATCTTAGTGCGCTGTGGTGGTGCTACTGGGACATATACAGCACATCCAAATATTCGTAGATGAGAAATATTCGGTTCATGGCCAAAAACTAATTGTGACTGGGAGAATTCATGATAATGTGTCGGTCTGAGACGAACAAGTGATGTTGCATGTAAAATAGCATGACCCCAAGCAGTAGTGGGCAATTTTATTTTCATTAACAGCGATCTTGCTATCAATTGCAGTCGTTTAATAAATGACTCTGCAAGGCCATTTTGAGTATGAACATAAGCTACAGGATGTTCAACTCTTATTCCGACTGATAAACAATAATCATTAAAAGCTTGGGATGAAAATTCTGCAGCATTATCAAGGCGAATAGCTTTAATAGGATTATCAGGGAATTGTGCCTTTAATCGAATTATTTGTGCCAACAATTTCGCAAACGCCAGGTTGCGAGATGATAATAGGCACACATGAGACCATCTTGAAGATGCATCAATTAGGACCATAAAATATCTAAACAATCCACAAGGTGGATGAATAGGTCCACATATATCCCCATGGATACGTTCTAAAAACGTAGGGGATTCAATCCCAACCTTTGTTGGTAATGGTCTAGTGATTAACTTTCCCTGATAACAAGCAGTACAAGAAAATTCATCACTTTTAAGAATCTTCAGGTTCTTAAATGAATGCCCACTTGAATTTTCAATGACTCGCCTCATCATTATTGATCCAGGATGACCCAAATGGTCATGCCAAAGCACAAAATTATTTAAATTAGTAAACTTCTGGTTTACGACAGAGTGTGCTTCAACTGTACCAATCTTTGTACAGTATAAGCCAGAAGATAAAGTTGGCAACTTTTCTAAAACATATTTCTGGCCAGAGACATTCTTTGTAATACAAAAATATTCATTATTCATTTCGTTTATTGTCTCAATATGATATCCATTTCGGTGGATATCTTTAAAACTCAACAAGTTTCTTCTGGACTTGGAAGAGAACAATGCATTATCTATAATAAGTTTTGTTCCCTTAGGCAGAAATATAGTTGCTCTTCCGGAGCCTTCAATTGAATTAGTATTACCAGAAATAGTAGAAACATTTGCCTTTCTCATTATCAAGTGTGAAAACTATTTTTGATCTTTGAATATGGCATGTGTTGTTCCACTATCAATTACGCAAATATCTTCAGAATTGATCTTTGATCCAAATAAAGTTTGAGGGATATCCACGTGTTCTTCAAAATAAAATAACATAGATAAAAACAGACATCATATAATACATGCTTTATTATCAAAACAAAACTGTACTAGTATTACTACAATAATATTAAACATACAAACTATTACAAACGACATAACTTAAAACATATATAAGTCTCTTTGGCTACAGATCCATCACCAGTCAGATGGTCTATTTGTCCTTCAGGGAACTGTCCTTCAGGGATCTCAAAGAAATCTGCTATGTCAAAATGCGTGAAGTCCACATTATCTTCAGACATAAAGTTGGCTTCAGCATTATTTCATTTCTTTTTCAGAGATGCTTGATAGAGATCAACTAGGTACTTGGGCGTACGATTATCCTTTTGCTCCACAACGGTAGCAACCATTCTCTGAATTATTCGTTTGCACTGCTTCATGCTTTTTATCCTTCCTTTTCCACTGCTGGTGGTCAGGGGATTTTGGTGCATAACGATCATCATGATAGGAGTTTCTTCCTCGACCACGACCACGACCGCGGCCACGACTGGGGCCATGACACTTTCCACGTTTTTGGTGGAAATTCGTCTCATTCACTTCTGGGAATGGAGCAGAACCAGTGGGTCGACTTTCATGATTTTTCATCAATAATCCGTTATGTTGTTCAGCAACAAGCAGATGTGAAATTAATTCAGAATATTTACTAAATTTCATCTCTCGATATTGCTGCTGCAGGAGCACATTCAAGGCATGAAAAGTGGAGAATGTTTTCTCAAGCATGTCACTATCAGTGATATTTTCTCCACATAATTTCAGCTGAGAAATAATTCTAAACATAGCAGAATTATATTCACTGATGGTTTTAAAATCTTGTAGCCTCAGATGGATCCAGTCATAACGTGCTTGTGGATGTATGACCATCTTCAGGTGGTCATACCTGTCTTTTAAGCTATTCCACAACATGAGTGGATCTTTAACCGTGAGATATTCTATCTTTAGACCTTCATCAAGATGATGACGCAGGAATATCATTGCTTTAGCACGTTTTTGATTAAATGCTTGATTATTATTCTTGATGGTGTCTCCAAGACCCATCGCATCTAAATGGATTTCATCATCTAAAACCCATGAAAGATAACTTTTGCCCGATATATCAAGGGCAGTCAATTAAATCTTAGAAATATTAGCCATATATTTAGAAAGTAAAATCCTTACCTTATACTTTCTCCAAATATCAGAGCCTCGTGCTGATAACGTGTTGTGAAAATAAAAGCTGCAAAGTAAATCAAACAACGATACTATATAAAGAGAGAGACTGATATCTTGTTTCATTTCGAACTGATGTACATAATAAACTGAAATGACTTCCTATTTATAGAAGAAAAGAAGCAGCTGCAAAGCTTTTCAGGAAGCTGCTGCAAGGCTTTTTAGAAGCTGCTGGCAAGCTGTCTGCATGAGCTACTTGTAAGCTGTCTGCTTGATTGCAAGCCTCTTCAAGCTGCTGCAAGGCTTTCTAGAAGCTGCTGCAAGGCTTTTCATAAAGCTGCTTGTCAGCTGTCTGCTTGTAAGCTACTTGTAAGCTGCTTGTAGATCTAGCTTCTTCAGGAAGCTATGGGAGTAATGGACATCCATAATACAACGTATTCATAACAAGACATTAGAATATGTCATCAATGACAGTACATATTCTTGTTTCAAATGGTGTCATTTAACATGCTTCACAATTTTTCTTTTCTTTTTTAAAGAAATGTATAAACATATGCACAATATCTTCTATACAAGAAAAAATAAACATCTTCGAAATGGAAGTAAAGTAATCTTATTATAACTCTACAACCTCGAATTCTAACTCGTGAATTAGTTTAGTTATCACATAAATAAGTCGACGACATTTGTGTGAAATACTGCGTGCATCACCACTTGAACTGTCATGGAACCTATACAATTGTAATGATGTTCTATTGTCATTGGAGCGACATGCAAGAATTACCGTGTGTAGTAAAAATAAAAGGAAAAGAAAGATATAATTGAAGTGATACAAGTTTAAGAAGGCAAGTATATCGTGTTGAGGGCCGTAACTCTTATCTGTTATGACGCTCAAACTATCTTTTTGTGACGTTATTAGATTTAGGTAATTATCAGTAGACATGCTTCTTCTATCGTCGAGAAAACTAACTGCTCTTTGGGTAGACAAAACTGCATTTAATAATCTGGAATTTTGGATAGTGGATACATTGGTCTACCAGCTATAATGACAGGATCAAAAATACGAGGTGCTCTTGTTTGATAAGAATGGGATACAATCTCAAAATTGGAAGGTCACAAATGATAGTACCGCTGCCTGCTGCGATCCGGCTCCTCTCTAGTACATCTTCTTTTCATTCCCTCAAGTACATATTTAGATTAGTGATACACGTCCTAATTAACTTTTAAAAGTCTAAATTAGATTCATTTAACAAGTATCTTAATCGTGGTTAAAATAACATATTTAAAGACCCTAACTGTGGTAAGAATTAAATTTCTATATTTCCACGAATTATGGTATCTATTAATATCATTATTCAATTTATTCTTTTTACATCCAAATATTCAAAAAAAATTAAAATACTCCAGATTGTAAAAGTTATAGTTGGTAAAAGGATTGGCGTAATCTCAACTTCACCGATATACATTCTAATGTTTTAACAAAATAATTGGAATTCATTTATGAATCTCATTTTTTTTTAGTGCAAGTAGTCAAAACGTTATTTGCTTCAATTGTATATTATGCTTGACATATTTATTATAATACACTAGTTTTCTGACACGTGCTATGCATGTGATCGCATTGCACGTATATTCCTAATAATTTGTATAAAAATTATAAATATTTTGTAATAAGCGTGTATAGCTGCTCGTAAATTAAATTAAAAGATGTAAACTCAAAGTGCTTATATATTGAATACTTTCCGGTCGAGCTAGTAATTAATCTTTAAATGATTTTAATCATGCATCAACAACGACTACATACCAGTGTAGTCCCACAAGTGGGATCTGGGGAGGATGATATGTACGCAAACCTTACCCCCACCAAGGTGGAGAAGCTGTTTCCGGTAGACCCTCAACGATTTTAGTCATGCAAATTTTGTAATATATCAAGTATTCTGTTTAATATCAATTCCTTTTCTTTTATATCTCAATAATACATAATTTAAAAGTGAATGTGAGCAACATTGGCATGTGACACATGTTAAAGTTTTTATCCTTTTTAATAGAAATTGTTGTCTCCTCATATTTAAGGTTGCGAACAAATCAAGATATTATTGTTGGATGAAAATAGTGGTTTGTAAAAGTTGTATAGTAATTCGATCACTTGTCTTCCTTAATATGGCTAGGAGATCATTATCAATTTTATGGTCTACACCTACACAAAAATAATTAGTTATTTGTGTAAAATAATACTTTTATCCGTGAATTAATAAAGAAAAATATTTTTTTAAAATTGAATAAATTAAATGAATACGTATGAGAGTGTTTTTGTTTTTTATTGTCATATATATCCCCTACAAATTAACAAAAAAAAGTTATACATTAGATTTAAAAGAGAATGAACTAATCAATGTTGCGTTTATTTATCAAAGTTTGTTCTAAGATTTTGATGATATCTTCTTTAGACAATAAGTCGAAAATAAAGTAATAACAAAAAAAAAAAAAAAACAAGTTATATATAAGATTTAAAAAAAGAATCAACTAATAACTATTGAGATTTATATATCAATGTCTGGTCTAAGGTTTTGATATCTTATTTAGGCAATAAGCCAAAAACAAAGAATAAACGAAAAAGAAAATAAATAAAATTTAATTCACTCATTTGGCGTCATTTATATTTCTACAATTGTCACTTTCAATTTTGGCTTTTGATTATCTTTATTAAATCTTTTTTATTAGTTTTAAATGTATAGTTACATTTTTGGGCATGAAAAGTTCTTGGAGTAATAGTTGGCTGGAATGGTATTTTTCGTCTTTTGACTTTACACCTTTATAGGCTTCACACTTATAGAATAGTAGTAGATTAGGAAGTTTAAAAAAGTATAAGTTATAGGAAATAAGGGAAGCTGATGAGTAGTAACGCTTATCAATTTAGAATCTTTGTGTTAATAGTTGGATGTAAATATAATAAATATCCATTATTGTTAATAGATTTATAAATTGTGAACATATGGCTTTTTTAATTTTTACCAAAGTTAGATTAGATAGTGTTCCTGTAAAAATATCATTTTAACTATAGTAAACATAATTGTTAAATGCATCAAATCTAGATCTTTAAAAACTATTTAAGCCAAGTGTCAATCATCTAGATGTGCACTTGATTAAATGGAGAGAATGTGTAATGGAGGTGAGCCAAATCCGTAATGCTGAATTTGTCATGCACTTCAAACATTATTAGAATTAGATAAATCTAAAATTAACAGGCGGTAATAACATGAATACGTGCTGAACTATGAAATTATGCTGTCGAGGCTACAAAATCCTTGATTTCTTCCTCTTCTTTTTTTCTTTTTCCGTTTTAATTTTTCTTGTTCCAAAATGCTTGATAAATTATGAAAATCAAATCATTCACTAGAGTAGATTCTAAGCTAGCGTTTGGACATAGATTCCCAAATATTTTTTGGGAAATACTTTTTGGGTGAAGTTTGATATGAAAATGACAAAGTGTTTGGACATACTTTTTTGGAACAAATTTTTAGCTCAAAAGAGCCTTTGAGCTCTTATGAAAATGAAATTTGATGTGTAAATGTTAGTTTTTGTCCCAAAAACAGCTCAAGACTAGTTTTTGAGTTTTTGGGACAAGTTTTGCTCAAAAAGCATAAACAAATACTTTTTGGTCCAAAAGCTCCCCAAAAATCCCTCCAAAAACTATGTCCAAACGGGAGCTTAAAACTCTTACGTGTCGAAATTTTCAACAGTCTTATGAAGTTGTTTTTTAAGGATCTTACCCTTACCGCGTTACCCTTCCTAGTGAAGCCGTTCCATATAAAATTAACTAATGTTACTATATAAGTGGGAGAAAAGTTTAATTGTCTATGAATAAGTCAAAGGCTGAAAATATCAAAGATGAAAAGAACCACGAAATTCTGAGCATGCAAGTAGAAATTTTATGGTCTCAATTCATCTTAAGCACACTATAAAAAGACTTCAACCTTCACTTATCATTTCAAACTCAATAAAACACAATAACGCAATAAAACACAATACAGTAGAAAAAGAAAAAAAGGAAAAAAATGAAAATGGAATTAAAATTGAAGACATCATTTGCATTTTTGTTTCTGTTTCTTGCACATCTTGGAGATGCTCAGGCACCAGCAGCTCAGCCAGCAGTCTTTGATATTACCAAATATGGTGCAACAAGTAATGCAGATATCGATAAGGTAATTAATCATGCATTTTCACCATCTCCTTGATTTGATTTTAGTACCTCTCATTAACTATTTTCCCATAAACTAGAGGTGAAGTCAGAGTCAATAAATTCTGAATGGATGTGATATACTACTGAATATTTATATTTTCATCCAAGCTGAAAATAGTAAATTCCATTAAACCTGCTCTAGATTTGCTTCTAACAGAAACTGATAATGATTAATATACAGGCATTGTTGGATGCATTTAAAGAGGCATGTGCATCAACAAGCCCAAGTACAATAGTGATACCAAAAGGGACATATACAATGAAACAAGTAAAACTACAAGGTCCATGCAAGGCACCACTAGAGCTTCAAGTCCAAGCCACTTTAACAGCTCCTTCAGATCCAAAGCAACTCAATGCTGAAAGTGAATGGTTTACTGCTAATTATATGGATCATTTCACTCTCTCTGGTGGAGGCGTTTTTGATGGCCAAGGTAAAGTGGCGTGGGGTCAAAATAATTGCAAGGATTCAAAAACTTGCAGCCATCTTCCCAATGTAAGTATCATGTAAATTCACTTAAGACATTTGGTGTATTTCATATGACAAGTCTTTTTTCATAAAAATGTTCTCAATCAGAAAGTCATATACTAATATTTTTCCAAGTTTTTATCAAAAAGGGACAAATGACAAAGTCTTACTTTTTAAATATATACTCCATATCAACTTAACTTTCATATCACTTACTCCAATCAATAGTTAGACGTTTCTAGTCTTTAATTAGTATCCAAAGATTTCATCAGTCCTTAGTATCTAGCTTGCAAAAAAATATTCACCTTCCTACCAAACACCAAACAGTTTTCATGGAAAATGACTTCTGTCACCGCAAAGCTCAGGTTATGATACTAGTAACACATTGACAACTAGACATTATCAAAATATTGTGCTAATCATGCTCTTTCTGGTTTCAGAATTTGAGCTTCAACTTCCTTAAAAATTCCACAATCACAGACATAACTTCAAAGGACAGCAAACTATTCCATATCAACGTGAATGGTTGCAATAACTTGACATTCCATAAAGTTACCATCACTGCTCCACCAGAAAGTATCAACACTGACGGCATTCACGTGGCGCGATCGAGCAACGTGAACATTACAGGTTGTGTGATTGGTACAGGAGATGATTGCATTTCGGTAGGTGATGAATTGGAACAGCTTCATATCACTAATGTTACTTGTGGCCCTGGCCATGGTATTAGTGTTGGAAGTCTTGGAAAGACTCCAGGTGAAAAGCCTGTGGTTGGAGTTTATGTGAAAAATTGCACCTTTATTAATACTGACAATGGTGTTAGAGTGAAGACATGGCCAGCTTCTCATCAAGGTGTTGTCACGGATTTGCACTATGAAGATATCATTGTGCAAAATGTCAGCAACCCTGTTGTCATTGATCAAGTCTATTGCCCATATAATCAATGCAACAAAGATGTAAGTACAGTTCAAAAATCACATCCAATTATCTTAATTACTCTCATGCAGAAACGCAATGTAGTCAGCCTTTTCTTGTTGTTACTAATATATATGGTTCTTCTATTGCCGCAGTTGCCATCACAAGTGAAGATAAGCAAAGTGAGCATAAAAAATGTAAGGGGAACATCAAGAACACAAGATGCAGTGCTTCTACTTTGCAGTAAAGGTGTACCATGTGAAGGTGTGGAAGTTGGAGACATAGACATCAGTTACAATGGAAAAGAAGGACCAGCCAAGTCAAGTTGTGAGAATGTGAAGCCAACATTTGTAGGGAAGCAGAATCCACCAGTTTGTGCTGGCGCTCAGACTTCTTGAGCTTTACGGCTAGCTCTCTAAGTTTTGTGCATTCTTTTAATGATTTTTAGTTTTGAAGAATCCACCAGCTTGCACTGGTGTCTGCTCAGTCTAATTGAGCTATAGCTTCCAAGTTTTCTTCTCTTATTTTAGTATGTTAGAGATTTTTAGCGG
Source organism: Petunia axillaris subsp. axillaris (assembly GCA_029990575.1). Taxonomy (NCBI): domain Eukaryota; kingdom Viridiplantae; phylum Streptophyta; class Magnoliopsida; order Solanales; family Solanaceae; genus Petunia; species Petunia axillaris. Next base: position 46,373,597 of record JARKNS010000002.1, on the reverse strand, counting down.
ATATCCTTGAAATAGGATGTGTATACGTGCGTAAGATGTGCACGGGCAAAGTGTAAGAATTACACTTGAGTAATAATTAATACTAATAGGAAATCCTCTAGGCGAGAGATTCTTTTATCGTGAGATCTTGATTTTCCATCTAATATTTAATTAGTTGTGATTCGCATGCATTTGCATTGCTTTTTATTAGCTCATCTATTTGCTATTTTGATGAGTGGTACAGTACAAATATTGAGAGGTTGGCTGCGGAGTCATGAATTGCTTATTACTCGTAGTTGGAACAGGAGTTAGCAAATTGCAATAGACACACCATGGATGATATCCACTGCCTTCTGTTTGTTTGGTGAATCACCAGCACATTAGTCTTTTTCCTCTTAGCCTAGTGTGTATGTGTGTGACATGAAGGTAAACCTTTTCCAAGAAAATGTTGTTTTGGCAATATAAGTGATCTTCTTACCTTTTTTTTTTTTTTTTTTTTTTTGGTGTTTATTAAGTAAGAAAAAATACAGATCCAATATACTCCATCCATCTTAGTTTATGTGATATTTTTCTCTTTTCGAGAGTCAAAATAAAAAAATATTTGATTGCTATTTCTTCATATGCCTTATAAAGATTTTGAATTGTTAATTATTGCAACTTATAATACTTACTTTTTATGTAGTTTCTAAATATGTAAATTATTTTTCAAAAAAAAAAACTCAAAAATTAAATGTCTGAATGCATGGTCAAAATATAGTAGTTTGACACTCGAAATTAGAACCGCATCACATAAATTGATGAAGAGAGATAATTTAGACAAATTTAGGAGGAAATTGGACTAGATATCCCCTTACAATTTGATTTAAAAAAAGGACCTTTCCATTTTATTAATTTCTTTTCATTTATTTTTTTACTTATTTTCTTATGTGGCATCTTAGGAAGCCTATGTTTACAAACTAAACTTAAATGAGGGACTTATTTGATAAATAAAACTTACAACAAACAAAACTGAACCAAATAGATTTACTACAAGAAAAGTAGGTACCTTTTCTTCCTCAATAAAATCCTCAAATCCTTGGTTCTGCAATCCGAATCTTATTCACTTTGATTTTCTCCTTTCTAAATTTTTCTATCTATTAAAAACCCAAATTTGTACCTAAGAAATGAGAAAGGAAGCTACATCTTTATTTGAGTTTGAGTCTGAAAATATTGCCAAGTTAAAAGGTGATGAGGTTGAGTCACAAGAAGTTGCTGAAAATAATGGAGCACGAGACAGACAATTGAGAACGAGACAGAGAAAGAAGGTGAAAAGGAGGCTCGTGATTTACTACTCGACATGAAGAAAATACCAAAGTAAATTTTAAATAAATGACAACAGTGCAAAATTTAGTCGAACATTTTATCTCGTATAAGTGAATGAACATTCAGAGAGCACTATTATCAATATTTTGATAAAAATTTGCTGAAAGTTATTACATGTTGATTTGAGTAAGAAATAAGAGGACATATAGGAATTCAGAAGATCCTAACATTTTTCATGCTCAAAATTCTTGTTACAAGAAAACACAAATCGCAAAATTGTAACGTAATTTAGCTTGCATATATGAGATAGTGTGTATCACTAGTGTCATTGCACCAGTGAAGTAAAGATTGGTGGCTTAAAAAAGACCATGATTGGAATAAAATATCATATTACCTTGTAATACACCTTAACAAGATAAAGGAGCCAAACAAGAGAACTTTAGAATATTGGAAGTAATAGAGAAGCAAGTAGATTTAAAATATTTCTCCAGTTCATTACTAATCTTTCATTTTTAAAATAAAATCTCATGTTCTAGACAAAATCTCCTCTGTTTGAACTTAATAATCTCTTAGCATTCATAAGTTTCTTAGGGTCCATTTGGTAGCACAATCTCGGGATTGTTAATCCCACCTCCTATGTGGGATAGCTAATCCTACATTTTATGTGTAAAAGTGGTACTAGTATTAATTAATACCTCAAACCAAACATAGGATAAGGATAGTCCTAAATTTTATTCCGGAATTATAATCCTTATCTCGGCTACCAAACAACCCGTTATGTTATTAATACTTTTTTGTATTTATTGAAAAGATCTTTGCTGCTTTGTTCTAATTAAATCTCTTGCCATCAAAGTTAAGGATCTTTTGCGTTCAGTTAAGTGCATTAGCCCTTCTTGAAACGATGATGACGGACCAAAAAAGAAGCTTAAAGTGCTAAGCTGATAATGCAGTCATGGAACAGTCGATGATCGAGAAGAGTTGCAAAAGATGTAGTTTCTCATGCTGCTCTTCAGGCTGAATGTTTGAAGATCAAAAAGATTGTGTCGAATACAATAAAAGAAAATTAAATAAAGAAATACACGAAAATTGATGATACTTACTTGTGTATTTTATTTTATGTCAAGACTCTTAGATAATTATGATTTCGAATGAAACGACCTTTGGTAGTCATTTCGGAAGTTAGGACTTCGATTGGCGTGCCAATAATTTTAAAATATTCGTAAGATTTATTGAGACTTATCTGTAAAATTTGAGCTAAATCAGACCTCCTTTGGTAGGCATCGGAAGAAGGTTTCAGTTTTTATTGTCGATAAATATTAAAAAGAGATTTTCTAGCTCGGTTTTGGGGAATGAGCTCCGGTTCGAAATCCGAAAGCGCCGTTAGATTCATATGATTATTTGTGACTTTTGTGATTTTTCGAAAGTGAATTTCGAAGTTGTTCGGCTAGTTTCCACTAAAATGCCGAAAGTTAAATAATTTGACTTTTTTCCATTTAATTTGCATATTGAGTTTCGGGAGTCCGATTTGAGATCCGCCTGAGCAAGCGTGTTACATATATTTTTTATAACTTGAGAAATTTGGGATCATTTCGAATTTCGTAGAATTCTGTTTTAATTTTCATCGAGAAAAGAAAATAAAATAAAAGTAAAAGAAAATAAAAATAAAAATAAAAAGACAAAAAATGAAAGATAAGAGGTGGTGGACTTTTGTCCACAGCCTTTCCATAAGTAAACAGAAACATACATACAGAAACATATAAACGAAAATGCAGAAGGAAAAACAAGACATAACGCAGGGAAAAATGTCAAAAAGTGAGAAAAGAGACGGAGAAAAGATAGAATTTTCACTCCAAAACATTCAGGTAATGATCTTAATGCATTATTTGAGTTTATTACGCGTGTTTGAATATATTTTAACAGTAAAATTGGAATATTAGACATCATTTTAATAAGTTTAACTGATAGTTTAAAGGGTCAATTGGACCCCGATTTATATATTCGTACTCAGTGAGTTATGGGAAACATATAAATATAATTTATTTAGGGTTTGGTTATGTGACTTTAAACCATGTACATAGGCCTGGCCTGCGTATTGCGTATGCGAATAGGGTATCAGGTTCCTAACCGGATTACCCTAAGATGTCGGGAATGAAGCCTTTAGCCTTATTTGATATAGTTTTTTGCTTATTGAATAAAGCAGGATCGTTTGGCAGTGAATCCAAAGGATAAAGCGGTTGTTGAGTAACTATGCTAACTTTCTACAAGGTAAGTGTTTGTATCCAATTCTTTGGAGGCCCTTGGCCTTGTGGATTTTCTACCACGTGTTCCTTATGTGTGTAGCTGCCGATAGGCGTACTCATTACGCCTTAGCTTTGAATTTACATTGTATATTGTATGTTATGCCCTGTTGTTGTGGTATTGCATTGAGCATATAAGCATTGCACTCTGGTTTTGAGCATTGCATATATTTCCCGGTAATTGATGAGAGTCCCGAGTCGGTGAAGGGTCATTACTGCATATACTTCCCGGTAATCGATGAGAGTCCCGAGCCGGTGAAGGGTCACTATTGCATATATCTCCTGGTAGACGATGAGAGTCCCGCGCCGGAGATAGGTAACAGGCATATGTGACTGCATTGCATCGTACCGCATTCATCCCATCTCATTCATCTGTGACTGCATTGTACCGCATTCATCCCATCTCATTGCACCGCATACTGACTATTGTGTGTATTGTGTTGTGTTTTATGTATGCGGTATGTATACTATGTTATGGACATATCTCAGTTTGCCTATATATTTCTGGCTCGTATTCTGGGTTGTGGGGATTGGGTTGCACGCCGCAACGGTATAAATATATGGATCAGGTTGCACGTCTGCACGTCGCAGCGGTATAAATATATAGATCGGGTTGCACGCCGCGACAGTATAAATATATAGATCGGGTTGTACGCCGCAACAGGATGAATATATGGATCGGGTTGCACGCCGCAACAGGATGTATTTCTGATTGTTGATATGTTCGGGATACCTATATGTTATGGCTATCTTATGTTCCTGGTTGTTAATGAGTTTGTGATTCCATACGTGTTTCTAGTTATTATCTGGCTCTGCCTTTTCATAATTTAAATAAGAGCAATTTGGTTTATCTATTTTTCTTCTCCCTAGCTAGCTATCCTATTATTTGAGGTGGCTAGTCGGGTACCCGCACGGCCTAACTGGATTTCGGGTCGTGTCAGTTGGTATCAGAGCCTGGTTTAGAGTCTATCCAGACTAAGACAATGTCTAGTAGAGTCTCGTTGATGGGTACGTAGATGTCCGTACTTATATACGAGAGGCTATGATGGCATTTAGGAGAATGAAAGAGGGTCTCTGTTCGAGCCTTCATCACTATCTCCGGAGAATGAAAGAATTCGGAAAAAGGCTTTCAAAGCGGGACTGTACACGGCGTGAATCCTCCTATTTTGCACAAACACGAACAGAACTAGCAGAAGTTATGCGGGTTTGCCTTAGTCTCGTCTATGCACAACGCGAACACAAAACTTTGTGCCAGAAAACACTAGCGTAAATCACTAAACCATTTCTTGTTATTTCTTGTTTCTTTTTTCAAGAATGGCTATGCTATGTGTGAATAAGTTACTTGTTGGAAACCACCCTTCATCTTAGACAGTGATATAGTTTAGAAATTGCTTGCTTATTATCACTAAGTTGGAAAGCTTAATGATGTTCATTGTTTAGGACTGAATTAGTTTATGGTTTTAGTTAAACATATGTTTAAACTGTGTTAATTTTGGATCTGAGTTTGGACTGGGAAAATATTTCTAATTGATTGACCAGAAATTTTCTAGTCATGTATAGAAAATTACACACGCTAAAAAATATATGTATCAGTACTATTCTTTCTCTGAATAACTTTTCTTCTCCTTCTCTGGCTTTTTGTTACTCTATTGCTTGGCTCGTTTGGCTTTAAACCAAGATAAGAATCTAGGTTCTTGGTTCTGTTTAGTGGCATCCATTCCATTGTTACATTTGGACCAAGCTTCGGTGAGCTTCGTCTTGATAGACAAGTAAAGGAAGAGAGGATAAGGGGGGGGGGGGGGGGTGGGGGGAGAAGAAAAGAAATGAGAGAATTAATTGTACTTCATAATAGATAATAATCTCTTAGTACAAGACTCACTATATAGTACTACAATGTGCTGACTAATCATGATGGCTCAACTATTGTAAATACTTGACGCAATTCAAATACTGAGGTACCAAACAGAAATAAACTAAAGTTTACTCTTAACGACCATATTAACTACTAATTAAGCTAGTTACTTGTAACAAACCATTCTCCTTAGGAACCTTGTCCTCAAGGTTCACATTGAGGAAACTGTGACTTGATGAAATTGTAGTCTTCCCAGGTTGCTTCTTCCGGCAACAAGTTGGCCCACTGCACTAATACCTGAGTAACAGCATCATTTCTTCATTTGACTATTCTTCTATCCAAGATAGCAATAGGCCCTCATTCATTGGAACAGACGGGAGGATCAATGGAAGGAATCTGGCTGGCCCCAACTCTTTTCTTTAGCTGAGAAATGTGCAGCACCGGATGAATCATAGCATGAGCAGGCAGCTGTAACTCATATGCCACTGGGCTAATCTTTTTTATTATCTGATATGGGCCATATAACTTGGAATATAACATGAGACTTTTCCTTATTGCTACAGAAGATTGTCTATATGGTTGAAGCTTGATAAATACCTAGTCGCCAATTTGAAATTCTCTCTCAGTTCTCTTTTTATCAGCATAATGTTTCATTCTATTTTGTGCCTTCTCCAGATTTTCCTTTAATATCTTGGCTACAAGTTGCCTCTCCTTTAGTAATTATTCCACAGCAACTACTTTAGATTGAGCTATTAATTCAAATGATAATTGGGGAGGATCATATACATACATCACCTTAAAGGGAGTCATCTTAGTAGCTGAGTGGAAATTAGTATTATACTAGAATTCAGCTACTGGAATCTATTTTGCCCAATCAGCTGGCCTGTGGTTTGTCATGCACCTCAAGTAATTTTCTAAGCATCTATTCACCCTTTAAGTTTGCCCATCTGTTTAAGGATGATAGGCTGAACTGTAAAGCAATTGAGTCTGCAGCAGTTTAAACAGTTCTTTCCAGAATAGATTAAGGAAGATTTTATCCCTGTCTGATACTATACTAGAGGGAAAATCATGCAGCTTATAGAGTTGATCCAAAAAGACCTGAGCTACCTGAGTTGTTGAGAAAGGATGAGTTGAGGTTAAAAAATTAGAGTACTTGCTATATCTATCCACAACCACCATGATAGTATCCTTGCCACTAGACCTTGGTAACCCTTCAATAAAATCCATGGTAATGTGCTCCCAGTGTCTGGTAGGAATCGGAAGAGTTTGAAGTAACCTAGGATAAGCCACTTGCTCATATTTACACCTCTGACACACTTCAGATTCTTGCACAACCTTCTTCACATCCTCTATAAGAGATGGCCGGCAGATTATTGCCTTAAGTCTATGAGCGGTAGCAGTAATACCTGAATGTCCTCCTAAGTTTGAGGTGTGTACTTGATGTACCAACTGTTTTCTCAATGCACCACCCTTTTCAATCCATATTTTCCCTTTCTGTTTCAGAAATCCTTGAGATAATTCCACCTCTCCAGCAACAGCATCAGGGTCTACACTTAATGCGCTGATGAGTGAAGGTTTCTTCATCCTCTTCATAACTGCTGAGGATTTCCTCTCTCCACTTGGGTTGTAATTGTATCATTAGATGACAAACAACTTCATTCTTGGGCCTTCTAGACAATGCATCAGCTACTAAATTGTCAATGCCCTTCTTGTAATGTATCTCAAAACTCAACCCCAACAACTTTATAAGTCCTTTGTGCTGTAGTGATGTGGTGATTTTCTGCTCCTGGAGAAACTTTAGACTGAAGTGATCAATCTTTATGATGAAATGGCTAGGAATCAGGTAATGCCTCTATTTTTCAACTGCTTGAAGCAGGGCAATAAGCTCCTTCTCATAAGTTGATAAACCTTGGTGTTTAGTACTCAGAGATTGGCTCGAAAAGGCAATTGGTTACCTGTCTTGCATCAATACTGCACCCACTCCAGTGCCACAAGAATCTACCTCAACTATGAAAGGTTTTGAAAAATCTGGAAGTGCTAATACATGAGTATATGACATTGCTTTCTTGAGTCTGTGGAAAGCCTCTGTTGCTTCATTATTCCAATTGAAAGCTCCTTTTTTGAGTAGTAATGTCAGTGGCTTACTAATAATGGATAGTATCTTGTGAAGCTTCTGTAGTAACCAGTGGGACCAAGAAAACCTCTGAATTCTTTCAAATTACCAGGCAAGGGCCAAGAGAGTATTGCTGATATTTTGCTAGGATCAATACTCACACCTGTTCCGGTGATCAAATGCCCCAAGTATTCCACCTTATCTTGGGCAAAATCACACTTTGACATCTTGGCAAATAACTTATGCCCTCTTAACAATTCCAGCATAGTTTGTACATGAACTTGATGTTCTTCAAGTGACACACTGTAAATCAGTATATCATCAAAGAAAACAAGTATAAACTTCCTCAGGTATGGTCCAAAAACTTGATGCATCATGGATTGGAAAGTTGCAGGGGCATTTGTGAGGCCAAAAGGCATCACTTTAAACTGCTAGAGACCATGCTGTGTTCTGAATGCAGTTTTGAATTCATCTTCAAGTTTCATTCTCACTTGGTGATAACCTGATCTCAGATCCACTTTAGAAAAAACCTTGGCTCCATTAAGTTTATTAGGTAAGTCCTCTACCATAGGAATAAGATACTTATTTTTTATTGTCAAAGAATTAAGTCTCCTATAATCAACATGAAGCCTCTAGCTGGAGTCTTTCTTCTTAACTAATAGAGCAGGTGATGCAAATGTTGATTGACTGGGTACTACTATTTGAGCCTTCAACATCTCAACAATTATCTGTTCAATAGCATTTTTCTGGTCAAATGAATATCTGTAAGGTCTCAGGTTGAAAGGTTGTGCTCCAGAAATTAAGGAATAACATGATCACAGTCTCTAGGAGGTGGTATTTCCTTTGGTTCATCAAAAACATCAGCATACTTCTCTAAAAGAACAGAAATCAGTGGTGGTATTGACACCTTTCTTTCACTTGCATCAAAGTTGTGAAGCATTTTTCTTCTTCAACAGCTTGCTGATACCTTTACCTTCCATTGATGTTAGAGACTTCACTTCTTGCTCTCCTTTAACAGTTATGAGTTTACCATCCTTGAGGAATGACATACTCAGAGGCTTGGTGTTTAACACAATAGGTGAGAAAAAATCTATCCAATCCATTACTAGAACTAAATCACACCCTCCAACTTGCAATACTCTTGTATTAAAAGAAAAACTTTCTTCTTGTATTTTCCATTGAAATTATGGGCATTACCCTTCACTAATCAAAATTTATCCATTGACAACCACAACTTTCAATGGATTTTCACAAGGAACACTTTCCAGCTTGAGTAGTTTAAATATTTGGGGATTGGTGAAGCTGTGAGTAGACCCATTGTCTACCAATATAGATATAGAAATCTTCTTAGCATACCCCAAAATTCTTAGGGTAGAAGAAGGTGCAGATATTCTGTTACACCCCGTATGTCTAAAGTGACGTATATCACTCTAAAGACATGTTAAAAATAATTTAAGTGAGTTTAAAGTCATAATATAATCATATATGATGTTTATATGTTGAATATAAAGTTTGGAAAAAATCGGATTTCAGTTTCGGAAAACTGACTAAGGAATTGCCTTGTAACGAAACTTTTTCAGTAATTAATTTCGTGTATTATATGAGGTCTTTTGGGGACATATCATATACCAAATTTAAGGTCTTGGATTTTAGTTTCCAATACTTTTGATGGTTTGTTCATACAACCTATGGATAAAAAGATATGAGCATCAGAAGGCAGGCCAGAAAAAGGGACATAAGCACAAAAGAGGACTAAAACTAAAATGTTTCGAGTATAAAGGAAATAATGCCTTCTTTTTCGTTATTTCCAGAATATAAATGATAGAAATAGTGCTCCCATGAAGGTTAAAGCCAATTTTATAATTTTGAAGGAAGGACGCCAATCGCAACTCGAAATTGAAGACAGATTGCGTCAAAACACTCTACGCGATTAAGGTAACGTTATGCTACCTTCAATTTTGTCTATAGCTTGAGTTTTAGAATTACTTCATCGCTAAGTAAAGTACCTAAATGTTGTATTATATTTTGTTTAAGTTTTAGAAGGTGTTGAATTCAAGGGAAACAAGGTTTAGAAGCAAGAAACATCAAAGGTATGTAAGGCTAAATCTTTCTTTTGGCAAGGCATGTATCTTTCAGCTTTTGAAGCTTTTCTTAGTTCTAAAATTAGTATTTCTTCTGAGAAACTTGTATGGTACCAAGGAAACCTTGTATATACTTAATTTTGTACTAAAATCCAAGGTGAAAGTCGTCCAAATCAGAAAGACAAAACGTTTCAAAATCTGAAAAATTGTTTTGATCTTTGGACAGTTGTTAGTATATTGATCATAACACCTTTTACAAAATTGATATTTAGATTCTTTAAGAATCCCCAGAACCCTAAGACATATATCTAAAACTTTCAAGAAGACCATGAAGTCTATATCTTTGATCTACACTCTGAAAATTAGGTCGAAAGGCAGGACAGTGGTGCTGTCCAGACATTCCATCTGCTGATTTATTATGTCATCCAGTTGTCTCATCTTATTATCCGTTTAACATGTTTATGTTATCAGTTTATTCAGGTATCCATTCACGTGTGTAGTATAGTGCTGGTTATGTTTTTTCGGATTATCCAGTTTCAGGGAAACTCTGCCGAAATTTAATAGAAATTCAAAGAGTTGGACAAATTCTGAGTTCTAGCTTTTGTCTATAATTCCATCCAGAGTTTTCTTATCATTCTTTTGAGTCCCTATCTATTTTTGCCACATGTGTTATGCCTCATACATGCTTATGCTTATATTGTGATCATGTTATGTGTGATTTGGAGTCCCCCATAGAGGCTGGACATTGGACACATAGTCCGGTCGCGTGTGATACTACCCGTTTGGGGGATACAACCCCTCTGAATTGAAACACCTAGTGTGACCGGATGTCATTCACACACTCTGACCAGAGAGACTAGATATTACTGGCTGGGGGGATATAGCCCATAACACCCACCAGGTTTGTTATGTACGTGTATATAGCCACAATATGCACTGCATGATTATACATGAGGCTAGTCCAGGTTTTCAGTTACCTGATTTGGGGGGATACAGCCCATAACACCAGACAGGTACTAGTTCAGGTTTTCAGTTACCTGATTTGGGGGGATACAACCCATAACACCAGACAGGTACTAGTTCAGATGTTCAGTTACCTGATTTGGGGGGATATAGGCCATAACACCAGATTGGTACCAATTCAGATAACAGTTCAGTTTTAGCTCAGTACCAGTTATCAGTTTTCAGTTATCAGCCATCAGTTCTTAGTGTCAATATCAGTTGATAGTTATCAGTTCCAGTTTCTAGTTACCAGTTATCAGTCATATTACAGTTATTTATCAGTATAGTTCATCTCAGTCTTCACTTTCAGATTCAGCTAGACTTCAGTTTATATTCAGATTATGTTTAGTACATTCTTCAGATTTCTAGCTATATTGCTATGCTCCAGCTCATATTTACATATTTATATTCCAGCCTTCCAGTTTCATTCAGCTATGATATATTATATGCTCATGCCTTACATACTTGGTACATATCGTACTCACGCCCTTTTCTGGGGCGCTGCGTTTCATGCCGTGTAGGTGCAGATAGATCAACGCTCGGACCACGTTATTAGGCCATCTATCAGCTATTGTAGTCACTCCGTTTACTCCTGGAGTTACTTATCTTTTGGTATGTGTACGGTCAGCCAGTTTGGGTATGGCGGGGCCTTATCGCGTCCTTTGTATATTCAGTTCAGCACTCTTAGAGGCCTGTAGATGTGTCCCTGTGTGGTTCTGTCAGTATGTTAGCTTGTCAGCATTTTGCATTGCATAATTCTTATCAGTAAAGTTTATGCTTATTCTGTTTATCAGTTATATTCATGGTTAGCAGATTATCAGCAGGATTAATGATGATCGACACTTAGTGTTGGTCATCCGTCGTGACCCTAGGTTGGGTCGTGACATATTCCTACAGCCACATACAGTGATGTATTGGCCTGCTCTTCTTCCTGAGGCAATTCTTCTTTAGCTTCCTCATACACTTCTTCTCCCTGTATTTCATTAACCTGACTAGGTTCCCCTTCTCCTCCATTTCCTTGTAGAAAATGCAACTGATGTTTAGGCTTACATACATGGCCAGGGAAATATATATCATGACACTTATAACACAAATTCTTTTCTCTTAAGGTTTCCATGGTGGGATTTGGTTTGAAGGGAGAACCTGGCCTTTGAGTAGGATAAGTGAGTCTATAAGGTGTAACATGTGGTTCGGGATTTGCAGGGGTTCTAGCATCTAGATGCGTGATTTGGGGGTAGTTGTTCTGTGAGTAAGTGAACTGAGGAGGACTTTGGGGGTAAGTTATCTGGGAAACTGAGGTTCTGGGGCTGAAGGAGTAGGTCTGCCTGGGTTAAGTCTGTTAAGGGCTGAAAATGACTGCTCATACATCCTTGCAGTCTCAAAGGCATCCATTAATGTTGTGGCTTAGCTAACCCCACCAATGGTTTCAATTCTGGTTTCAGTCCACTAATAAAGCTGGACACAAAATGTATTTCATTCAATAGTGGGTTGACAATCAACATATAACTCATAAGTTCTTCAAACCTTTCCTGGTAACTTTCAACAGAAACAGTTTGCCTAATTTTATTAAATTCATCCACAACATTTATAGGACTTATGTTACCAAATCTCCTACAAACTTCATCACAAAACATAGTCCAAGGGACATAACCTCTGTTATGAGTTAAATAACTATCTAACCATATTTCAACTCTATCATTCACATGAACTGAAGTATAAGCAAGCTTCTCCTGATCTTCAATATTGTAGATCTGAAATAATTTCTCACGTTTTCTAAACCACCCCCTCCCCCAGGTTAGTTCCATCAAATTCTGGAAAGTTAATCTTAGCTTTAAAATTTCTGGGGTTAGGGTTTTGTTCAATAACGGTATTGGGGTTATTGGGGTTAGTAGGCGTGGGTAAAAGGGGTTGATTCTGTAGAACTGGGTTTGTGGGATTAAGACTAGTTTGGGATTGTGCTGAATGATTTCTATATAGGAGGAAGTATGGATTTGAGAAGTGAGATGGTGAACCTGGTGGAAAAGTGAAACCTCTACCTGAAGAACCCGGAGTAAAAGGGGGAAGAGCATTTTTAGTACCCGAAGATTGAGCTACCTCTGCGCTTGGGGTCGCCGGAGCTCCTGAACGCGATGACTGAAGTCCAGTTTCAGGTCTTGTTGTACCACCATAGCTTCCAATTTTTTATTAGCTTCCTTAGTGTCTGGCAGCTGAAATGATAGTTTGTCATGAGAAACCTCTAGTTTATCTAACCGTGAAGCAGTGTCAGCGATGAAACCTTGAAGCTGATGTTGCATTTCCTTCATGGTTTCTTCAATCGCCTTCAGCTCCTCTTTGCCATGATAACCCATGAACCCAGTTTGCTCTGATACCACTGTTTTTGTTACAAGTAACCAGCTTAATTAGTAGTTAATATGGTCGTTGAGATTAAACTTTAGTTTATTTCTAGTTAGTACCTCAGTATTTGAATTGTGTCAATTTAGTATTTACAATAGCTGAGTCGGCATGATTAGTTAGCACATGGTAATACTATATAGTGAGTCTTGTACTGAGATAATATTATCTATTATGAAATACAATTACTTCTCTTTTTTCTTCTCTCCCCCTTATCCTCTCTTCCTTTACTTGTCTATCAAGTCTAAGCTCATCCAAGCTTGGTCCAAACATAACATCCATCGGTGTCAAGCATTATTCTCTAAACCTGCTTAAGGTATAATACTTGAACTTCTGGTTGAAAGTATGGTGTAATAGTATAACTAGTCAAACTCTCGTATTTGTGTGTATAGTGTGTTTGGAAGTTGTTTAGGGTAGTCCCATAAAGGACTATACCATTATCCCGTTTGATAGGAAAAGCAAGTTGTTATACATAAATACCAGAGGAACCAGGCAACAAATTTTATGTAGGGAAGAGTTGTTCTTTTGGTAATCATATATGGCATTCAGAAAGGCAAAGCAACAAGGAATGAAATATAATAGTCCATTCAAAGTGTTAATATGACACCTCTCTCTCCCATTTGACCCTCTGATAGTATTTGCTTAGGATCTCCCGTTTGTATGAATAAGTACATCATAAGGTGCAAAGAATGAAAAGATTGTTCCCAGAGCAGTAAGCTTATGCAATAGTATCACTACTGCAGTCAGGAAATCCGTGGGCCTTCACTTGACTCTCTCTCTTTTTTGTGCATGGCAAAAGTTAGGGAATTTATGTGATGTAAGGTTGAAATTGAAACTATGTGTTGAAACAGGTTTGTGTGTAAGATTGCATGCTTAAGCCAAATTAATAACTAAGGCTAAAACCTAAAATTTTGCGAAGCAAAGGCTATTTTGAAATTGGACGTCTCTGTAAACTTAAAGAACATGCAAGTCTTTTAAATTCAAGGCTTGTATTTTTTCTGAAAATCAATAACACAATTTATTTTTATTCTCCTACACATTAACAAATGATGTGTAGGGAAGTATTAGCTTTGGGGGTCATGCCCAGGGGCGGACCCATATTGGAGCAAGTGGGGTCAATTGAATCCACTTGCTCAAAAAAATATACTATGTATATAAGTATATTTGAGATTTTTTGGAAGAAAATATCTATAAAATATAAATTTGAACCCACTTAAAAAAGAAACATACATAGCTTGGTGGTAAAGTTTGTTCAAGCTTAGTTGAAGGTCTTGGACTCTTGGGTTCGAAACTCTCTGGCAGTGCATATGTATTTTTTTTATTTTTTTGAACCCACTTGGTAAAATTTTCAGGTCTGCCACTGCCTTACAAGTGGTAATATATATATATAGACACACACACACATACATACTTAGTTATTTTGCAAAAGCACCAAACACGTTTCACTAAAGTTGTATATTGCATGGTCTTGTAACGCTTGCATTACTCGCTTATATATATATACACACACACACACACACACACACACTTACTTTATCACTGTCTTTTAAATACGGCCCCACATTAATGGTCGTACGATATTGGTATTTGACGATTAATATCGAAATGGCATCCAAAACGGCTAACACTCCTTAAAACACAACAATCTCCCTTGTCCCTACATTTTGTGATTGTGTGTATTTTTGGAGATCCAAAACTGGATTTTACACTGCTTTAAAATCTGACTAGACCTAGATTTTGCAGAAATAATCGAAATTTGAGACGTGATTGAGATTTAGCCCCATCCCCCAATGTAAAATTAGAGAAAAATCAAAAACTGTGATTAGGCAGTCAATTTAGATTATTTGTGCAAAGTGCAAATATTAGAGAACCTGTCGGGGAAAGTGCACGAATAGCCACTTTTTCCAGTGGTCTTGTATTTGAGGCTACTTTTTTTAGTAGTTTTACATGAGAGGCCATTTTTGGAACTTCAATCTTGTGTGCTGAAGTTCAAACCTTGTGAACTGAAGTTCAATCTTTGTGGGCTGAACTTTTAAGGTATAAAGTTCAATTTCAACCCGCAAGGGCTGAACCTTTAGGCATAGATGCGTAAACTTCAACCCATGTGGGCTGAAGTTGAACTTCAACCCTTCTGGTATAAAGTTCAGCCCATAAGGATTGAAGTTCCAAAAAGTGACCTCTCATACAAAACCAATAAAAAAAAAGTGGCCTCAAAGCACAGACCAACGACAAAACTGGCCTCTGAGCGAAATTTTTACGAACCTGTCGAGACAGTAATCTTGTTATCTGATTAAAATCGCGTGGAATGTCCTAGCCATAGTATGAACTGATATTTTGGGCTTGGTTTTGATGGTGATAGAATCTATTTAAGCTGAAATTGCACATTTAGTCCATAGCATAAAATATCCTTTAGATTATAGACCTTTTTAGCCTAACTATGACCTTTGCATTAATAGATCTATTTTATGTGCTTCTTGTTGACACCCAATTTTGTCCCTCATTTTCATACAATTGGCTATATTTAGCTTAAAGGTGCAATATTGACTGTTTGACAAAATGTGCATTAGAAACCATGCATTTACGTGTGTTA
Organism: Petunia axillaris subsp. axillaris; assembly: GCA_029990575.1. Classification (NCBI taxonomy): domain Eukaryota; kingdom Viridiplantae; phylum Streptophyta; class Magnoliopsida; order Solanales; family Solanaceae; genus Petunia; species Petunia axillaris. The sequence goes on along the minus strand of JARKNS010000002.1, from coordinate 46,357,990 downwards.
TCTCTAATTTATACATTATATATTTTTAATTGAGATTATATTATGTAATTTTTATCATTTAGGTTATTCGCAAAACTGTAGCTATTTGTGTAATTTTCTGCATAAATGAAGTTTTATAATTATTTGTGACTATTTATACGTGTTTAACTTAAGATTGACCCTAATTGTCTCATGTGTGCATTTTTCTTTTACTCTACATTATACATAATATATGTAATAAGTGTATTTTTTTATATTTTTTATTTGTGCACCTTTAAGTTATTAATAGGCCAATTAAAATATCTTGGTCCAATTTTTATTCATCCTACTCCGTGAAATTCAAATTCTATTAAATCTGAATTGTTACAAACCTCTGCAAATTTTCATCTACACATACATATCTAAAAGCATTTTTCTTCTTTTTTTAAAATTCTCGCTCATCTTGAATTTGGACCAAATGCCTGGCCAAATACATAGTTACACCGTATAGTCCTTTAAAATCATTCACAGAAAATCATTTCATAATGGACATTATTAATTTTTAATCCTAAAAGAACACTATCTATCTCCTCAAATCATTCCCCAAGATTGTTCCAATCCTTCAACGATTCACCAAATCAGCCATTGATATCTTCCATATTTTTTGAGTTTTGCCCGTTGAAGCTTAGCTATTTAACATCATCATCTCCTCCATTGAAAAGGAGGAGACCCATAAGAACCGATACACACCTCAACATACGCCATATACAACTACACCTCCTTCTTCATCTCTCAACACATATACACACATCTCAAAAATACCCGCACACGAACAAACTGAGAACGACCCTTCTCATTTTCTCTTCCTTGTCAATGTTTTATGCGACATACACCACACTTCGACGAAATATAAAAAAAAATCATACACACACACACCCCCAATCGAGCAGAAACAGAAGGGAAGGGGAGGGATCTGAAACAGAGGAGATCAAACAGGGGTTTGGAGAAGTGGAATAGTGATTCTAAAACCATCACTGCCGTCTATTCCACCGGGAATTGAATTTGGTTTTTTTTTACTGTCGATACTCGCTGTGAATTAGGCATAGCTGATCGATTAATTGTTTTATTCAATGACTTTTTTTCTGCTAATTCTTTTGCTGAGTTTTCAGATCTAATGGCTACACCGTGGTTCTTTTGCTGAGGAGTTGTAGCGACGCTGTAATCGAAGGCAGTCGCTCCTCCGCCTTTTTGATCACTGCTTCTTTCCATGGTTTTCCGGTTCATCGCTGATTTTTGATGGGTGTCTTAACATTTCGTTGAAACTTCTGCATTGCTCCGTTAGGACGTGTGAAGTTTTGCTTCTTTGCCTGTTGAAGGCTATGTCAGGCCTATTGGTTGCTTTATTGTGATACCACCTAACCTTTTGCTCTGGTTACAGCGTCACTCCATGCGATAATGGTTATTTTAATGGGTTATTTCCAATACTGTTGATTATAATTGTTTTGTGCTTCACACTGCAGGACTTGCAAAAAATTTGTTACTTACTGGTTCGTTTGAACAGTGTTGCACGACACTATGAATGGCCAATGAAAAAATATATGTACATATATTGAGGCTTGGAAATTGATTTGAACAGATACTACACCGTTAGGCCAATGACGTTTGGAGGCCAATACAAACCCTGTTCCGTATATATCCCTTACGTGTCCCGAAAATAAAAAAAGGCGATGACGATCATATCATTTTGCCGAGTAAGCGATAGCGGAGTAGTGGGATCGAAAGTGCTTGGCATGGCAACACGACCGGCTCCGTGTTTGCAGCCGTACCGACATCCCTAACCTCTTCTTGACGCAATACATATTCTGAGCCGACACTTTTAAAAATCCCCTTACCCTTTATTTAAAACTATTATTATTATTATTATTAGTAGCATTATTATTATTATTATTATTATTATTATTATTATTATCATTATTTTCATTATTATTATTACCTACTAATATTATTATTATCATTATTATAGTATTTTTACTATTATCAATATTACTTATTATTTATTAATTCTTTCACTTATATTTTGCGAGGTAAATTCTGATGGAAGACGGCCTAGCTTTGAAGAAAATACTTAGAAGAAAAGGACTTTTTATTTTTATTATTTTTATTATTATTATTATTATTATTATTCATTATTATTACTATTATTGTTATTATTATTATCATTCTTATTGTTGTTTTAAATCATTATTATTACTATTATTATTATTTTATTATTTTTATTACTCACTAATTTATTTTCTTCGTGTTTTTTGCGAGATGAAATTGGATGAAATACGACGAACTATTTTGGAGGAGGACTCTTTTTATTGACTTTATTATTATTTGCTAGTATTATTATTATTTATTATTATTATTATTACTAATTGTCATACTAATTCATATTTTACGTTTTTTCACGAGGTACATCGTGGTGGAATTACGAAAAGACGACAATTTCATAAAAATTCATTTTTCTCCTTCATTTTGTTATTAATTATTATTGCATCATTATTATTATCATTATTGTTTGCTGACTTAACTTTTTTTTGTCTTTTGCGAGGTGCAATTCTTCAAGGAAAAAGCCAATTAGTGAATTTGAACATTATTATTATTATTATTATATGCATGATTATTCGCCTATTTTGAGTTAGTTATTTATTATTTCATAATTCTTAGAATCTCAATTATAAGTCCGATCGGTAACCATATTTGTGGAATCTAAGAGGTGCCTAACACCTTCCTCTTGGGTTAATTTGAACCCTTACTCAGAATTCTCGGTTCGTAGATCAAGTATCGGAGTTAATATTAAAATTGGCTAGAAACAAAGTAGGTGCCCTAATACGCCTAGTTAAAAAATATGTTAGGTGACGACTCCAAGTCTTTACCCACAAGTCCCAATAAGTCGAGCCATGTTTCGAACCCTTAAGGGGGTTCGGGGAAAAATGGGTGTTGACAGAATGGCGACTCTGCTGGGGAAATCAAGGTTCAAACCATAACGGACTTTTAATTGGGATTCTTTGCATGCATTTTCTTTTTTCCGTTATTTTTCAAAACTAATATTTCTTTCTTTTCCTTTTGCAGGTTTGAAGTTTAGTTTTCTATTTCATTGGTGTTTGCTTTTAATTTATTATTTGTAATTATTATTTTGTTTATATTTCCTCCACTCCCGAAATTTTTTTACACTTGCACACACAATAAACGGTTACGTGGATCTCACGGCCGTTTCACTCTCAAAAAACCCTTTAGGGGGAACAGTTGGGGTATAGTTGGTCCGTGGTACAGCCAACAATTTCAAACGTTCCCACCTCTTGGTTGTCCGCCTAGGGGAACCATGTCCTTGTCTAGTAAACCCACTCTTGGTAGGTTCTTACATCACGTACTACATTTCAAATGTTTTCAAATCTTCCATGAATTTTCTAAATCTTTTTCTTTTAAAATAATTTAACTTCATATATTGTCTAGTTCATAATATCCTAAACTTCAGTTATTTTCGAATCTTCTAAATATTTTTCACTTCATAATTCTTTTGCCTTTTTTCGAAAATTTCAACCTATATTCCAGAATTAACTTGTTTGTTTCTTCCTTTTAAAATTTATTTTCAAAATATCTCAATATGTGCACCATTTCCTTAAATTTGTCAAATCTTTTTCTTAAAACAGGTTTCACTTCATAAATTTTTTCGCATTTTTGAAAATATATCGCCTAACTCTATTAGCCTACTTTAAAAAAAAATAACTTGTTTGATTTGTCTTTCCCTCTTTTAAAAGTTGGTAAAATATTTTAGTATGTGCATTTTTTCTTTTTCATGATTTTTAATATTTTCTAGTTTATATTAATCCTATCTTTCGAAACTAACGCGTTTGTTCTTATCCTTCTAAAATTATTTTACGAAATACTTCAATATGTGTGCATTATTTTACAAAACATATGCATTTCTTTCAAAAAACTTGTGCATTTTTTTTACATGTGCATATCATGCATACCTTCCGCCACTCCTGAAGTGTTTCTAAATCGTGTGGTGATTGCGACTACCTCTTCACTCACAAAAATCTCCTTTTAGGGGGGACAACTTGGAACCTATTTGGCCGAGACGTTCCCGCTCCTGAGTTGTCCGCTTGGGAGGATAATAAAACTCGGTCTAGCCAACTCCATTCCTTAGTAGCGGCATTAGGAATCATGTATCATGACATGTCATTAGTCGACTTGTTCTCAAGTCCGATATGTCAACTTGTTCAAACAATCTGAACGGATTTTTAACTCCAAAGAGTGTTGGACATGATTAAACGTGCAAATGTAGACCGTTTACTAACGTTGTTCTGCATTCAGTGCCATTCAAAGGCACGAAGGTTATCTAAGAGACTTTAAAAGCCCAAAGTGAATTAGAAATGCTTGTTTATTCCTACACGGTCGGAGTTACTCTATATTCAATGCCATTCAAAGGCACAAAGGTTACCCAAGAGGCATCAAAAGCCCGAATTGAATTAGAAATGATTGCTTAAACAATCAGTGTTATTCTATATTCAATGCCATCCAAAGGCATGAAGGTAACCCAAGAGGCGTCAAAAGCCCGAATTGGATCAAAAATGGTTGCTTAAACAATTAGATGTACTCTATGTTCAAAACCATTCAAAGGCACAAAGTTTACCCAAGAGGCGTCAAAAGCCCGAATTGAATTAGAAATGATTGCTTAAACAATCAGAGTTATTCTGTATTCAATGTCATTCAAAGGCACGAAGGTAACCGATGAGGCGTCAAAAGTCCAAATTGAATCAGAAACGACCGTTTATTTCTTAAACAATTGGAATCATTTTGTATTCAATGTTATTCAAGGGCATTCAATGGTAACCAAAGAGGCATTAAGGGCCCAATTTAAAGCTAGAATAACTACTTGAAAGACGGGATGACACATAACGCACATTTATCTTTTAAGCATTATATAAAGACTTGATGTCCTTGGCATGTCACAAATCCATTAGCAATTTCCTTCTAAAGTGTCTAAAGGATTTCTCAATCCATAACGACACTTCTCTTCATATTCCATACTGCATTGTTTTCAAAAGCTCGTGCCACACATTAATCGTTTGCTTAAAACCAAAATTTAGGCATCTTCATTCCCTTTTTTCACATTTCCTCGTCTTTTCCAAAAGATCATGGCCAATAGAACATTTGACATGGGTACTGAAATCCCTCAGTTACTCAGAGATTGGTGGGGAAACCTAAGCATAGATCAACAAGACCGAGTTAAAGTGGTGTTGGGGAACCTGATTTCACTAATGGAGCACACGGCAGTGAAAGGGATAGTAGAAGCAGCAGTACACTATTGGGATGCAGACCGAGCAGTTTTTCACTTTGGGAGTGTAGAGTTGACACCATTACTGGAAGAAATAGGCGGATTAACTCAATTACCATTCGAAAGTGAAGAAGTCTTGATGCCTAAGAACATTGCCCCCGAAGAGTTCTTCGAAATGGTAGGGTTTAAGTCCGAGTTGTGCATAGACAGTATAAGGCAGTCGGGAATTTCTTTGACTTTCCTCTACATCAAATTTGGGTATGGAGAAGCATTTCAAGAAGCCGAAGACTATTTCAACTTAACCAAGCAGAGTGGCAAGAGAGGAGAGCACTTGCTTTTGTCACCAGCTTTTTAGGGACTGTCGTGTTTCCACAACACAAAGGACGAGTCGACGTTTGCATAGTATCAATCGCTAATGTCCTACTCAAAAATTTTGACAAGGAATACACTTTGGTACCTATGATCGTTGCAGAACTTTACCGAGCTTTAGAAAGATGCAAGAAGGGAGCTGGTTTCTTCGAAGGTTGCAATTTGCTTTTGCAAACTTGGTTGATGGAACATTTGCGAAAGGTGAACAGCACAGACCAAGGCTTCCACTCCATACCGAGAGAAAACTACATCTTGACACATATCACCCGCACGGACAGTGCTCCTGAAAAGTGGGACCGGCCAACAGCCACCAAAGGCTGGCACCATAGGCTTTCTCAGTTGGTATCCGAAAACATACAATGGATGTTTGATTACTTTCCTAGCACAACAGTAATCACACGATCCGAAAGAGACTTGTTTCTCATCTTAGTGGGCTTTAGAGGAGTTTACCCATACACTCCTTTAAGAGCACTTAGGCAAGTAGGGAGAAAACAAATTGTACCCCAAATTGCAGACACCAGAAGTTTTAAAGCAGATATTCTCGGAAGAATGGTACCGTTCAAAGACAAGATACTAGAACTTTGGAAAGGAAGGCAACGAATGTGAATCGAGACTATTGGATGAGACAGATTTGATGCAGGCTATGATGAAGATTATCCAGACTGGCTAAGGAAAGACATAGCAAAGGCAGTTCAACCAAGAGCAACAAGGAAAAGGAAAAGAAATGCCGATGAATTGGAATCTGAGTGCAAGAGGCTACACAAACAACTGGCAAAGGCACAAGAGAAAATAACGAAGAAGCAAAGTTTGGTCGATGCAAAGGACAAAGAAAAAGACAAATGGCGCAATAAGGCAGAACTCCTGACAAAACGCATAGAGTCTATCGGTGTATGGGCTAGCGAAGGAATAAACTCTGTGGCTGACAAATGAATAGAAGAGAAAGGAAGGAAGGCTTGGGAAATGTTGAAGAACTTCACATTTGACATATCTCGGCTCTTGACTGATGCAGACAATATCATCTTCCAAGGATACTCGTCAGGGGCAAGTTCATCCAATGAAGATTCGTCCTACGAGAAAGAAGATGAATCTTCTGAGGATGGATCAACATGAAGAATGCTCGCTCAGGCCATGATCTGATTTCCTAGCAATGTTTAGTCTTTTCCTTCTCTTACATTGTTTCAATATCAACCATTGTAATGAAGACTAATGTTCGATAAAGGCAATATTCTCTTTTAGACTCCGTATTTTGTAGCAAATGAAATGATACATGTGGCACAAAGCACTTTTCAAAGCATCATGCGTAAAACGGTCCTTTATATTATAGAATGCATTTCTTATTTGCTAGGTGTGCATTACGTGAATTTGCTTGGTTGCTCTAGGTCGCTTTATACCTAAGTAAATCCCTTCCCAAAATCCAATCTCCTACCAAGGCACCACATCTCCTTACTCTATGCCCAAATCATGATATTAGAAATCCTTTGCATGTCTTGATAATTCCCTATGCCTTATGAACTCAAAACCTATTATCCAAAAGGTTGGCTTAAGTTGAATACTAAGGCAGAGGATTTGGCCAAGCAAAGTGCACTCATCCAGGATTTTTTCAAAGCAATAAGAGTTTGTAATAGCATGCGCTATACACACAAAGCGGAAATTGACATGATAAGAGATTTGTTGGTCAAACTCAAAGGCACACATGACTTAGTGAAATATTTCGTTTTGACACAATGTCTGAGGATTATTTTGTCGGTCTAGTCCATATTGTTATACATTTAAGGCAATCCAATATATTTCCAAACTTGCACCTATTAATGGCCAAAGAGACGTTCAAAGGGTTATCATAAGGCAATAAGAAAGTGAAAGATGATCGGAGCCCGCTTGATGATACAAAGGTTTATGCATAACAACCAAATTAGGAGGTTGATTCAATTTGGAAAAGAATACAAAGGCACCGTAACAAAGATTCCACTATATGACGAAGCTAGAAGCTCTTGCTGAGTATTGGAAGCATATCCCTACCAACTAGCAAGTGTAGGACGAGACGATGATATCAAGATGAAGCTATTTGAGACACTTACAAAACCATGAATTAATTTGATAACGGCCCAGACTGAAGCACCGATCTAAGAATATACATGATACACCAGGATCGGTCTCTTGGCAACAAAATCTACCTGACAAGCAAAAGTTGAGGCAAAGATTGAATTGCAGGAGTCGGTTGACAAGTATGAGAGACATTGAGTATCTCTCTCAAAGACACATGGGCATCATGACACACAAATTTGTGAGAAAGGATGACAAATGCACTAAGGTCTTGGTGTTCGTCATAAGCCGACTTCCTTTTTAGTCATATATATACCCTTTACCCGAAATCCTTTTCAACTTTTGATTGAGATCTAACCAGACCCATCTTATACTCAAGCGAGCATCAGTCATTTAACAAAAGAATCCTTATCTTGATTGCTACATAAAGCACCCAAGCAATCTTTCAACCTCTATACAATTTGTCAGTCTCTAAAATTCAAGTGCTAATCGATCATCCGCGGTCTAGGCATACTCTTAAGCTTTATGTGTTGTTCTTTCTTCAAATTCTTGCTAATGTGCTAATGCAGTTTTGCGCATTTTATCACTCTATTACGGTCGCTTTGCATCTGAACACTGAAATAGGTCAAGAATCTGCACTCAGAAAAGCCGAAACGGCAAGACAAGCTTAGAACATTTACCTCAGTTACAAAGTCTTTTAAACCACTAGCATATGACGCCGAGGGAACCCAGACAACCCAAATTCCATTACTGTACAACTTGTGATGTGGACAACCAAAATCAACCAATATTTTACCCATACAGGAGTCGCAAGAAAGAAATCTAATCACTATACAACCGAAACTGATCTACACTCGTCACTCAAACATTCAATACCATGACATCAGAAGATACCCAGCATCGGAACACAAAATTCAGAGTCTGATTGACCAAAGGAAAGACAACGATATAATTAGAACAACCAAGGGGAAACTCCAACTCCCAAACCACAAATACAGTTTTTTACAAAAGCTAATCCATCGAAAGCTAGCTCCATGTCTGTCGAAAAGAAGAGCGCGAAACATGAAGACATCCCGACTCAACCCAAGACAAATACAGTTTTGGACATCCTCCTAATCCAATACACTCACACAAAAGTTTTCAATCTAAAATGGAAGAAGTATCCGCATGATAGATTGGGTAAAAAATATTGTCAAGATATCACATCAAAGGACAAATGTAGATTCGAGCCGACACTTGGGTGTTCAATGCAAGGCAGCCACTTTGTTTTCAACTAACAAATCTTTCTTTGAGAGCAGATACTTTTTATGAACACTAGAGCAGCAGGCAAAACAATCCATAGCTCTACCATAAATCTTTTACTTGATAGACACTTGAGGAATGCACTTACAAGTTGCGGGACATGGCACCTCTCATATGACGAATAGCGTCGTCAGGCTTAAAATATGACGACTAGCCCCGTCAGGCTTAAAATATGACAGGCTTATGATATGGCAAATAGCCTCGTCAGGCTTAAAATATGACGACTAGCCCCGTCATGCTTAAAATATGACAGGCTTATGATATGACGAATGGCCTCGTCAGGCTTAAAATATGACAGGCTTAAAATATGACGACTAGCCACGTCAGGTTTAAAATATGACGACTAGCCACGTCAGGCTTAAAATATGATGACTAGCTCCTCGTTAGGCTTAGAATACGAGTATTAGCCCCATCAGGCTTAGAATATGACTACAATAGGCTCGTCCGCCTTAGAATTGGACATGCTCATTCTTTCTGTTTTGCAGGCACTACTATAATCAGCCTTATCCGGCTTAAAATAGGACAAACTCACTTATTTTGTTTTGCAGGCACCACTACAATAGGCTCGTCCGCCTTAGAATTGGACATACTCATTCTCTCTGTTTTGCAGGCACTACTATAATCAGCCTTATCCGGCTTAAAATAGGACAAACTCACTTATTTTGTTTTGCAGGCACCACTACAATAGGCTCGTCCGCCTTAGAATTGGACATACTCATTCTTTCTGTTTTGCAGGCACTACTATAATTAGCCTTATCCGGCTTAAAATAAGACAAACTCATATATTTTATTTTGCAGGCACCACTCCAATAGGACTAGCCACGTCAGGCTTAGAATATGAGGACTAGCCACGTCAGGCTTATAATATGACGACTAGCCCCGTCAGGCTTATAATATGACGACTAGCCTCGCCAGGCTTAAAATATGACGATCAGCTCTGTCTGGCTTAAAATAGGACAAACTCATATATTTTATTTTGCAGGCACCACTACAATAGGCTCGTCCGCCTTAGAATTGGACATACACACGTATTTTTGTTTATTTTGCAGGCACTTTAGACTGAAGTGATCAGTCTTTATGATGAAATGGCTAGGAATCAGGTAATGCCTCTATTTTTCAACTGCTTGAAGCAGGGCAATAAGCTCCTTCTCATAAGTTGATAAACCTTGGTGTTTAGTACTCAGAGATTGGCTCGAAAAGGCAATTGGTTACCTGTCTTGCATCAATACTGCACCCACTCCAGTGCCACAAGAATCTACCTCAACTATGAAAGGTTTTGAAAAATCTGGAAGTGCTAATACATGAGTATATGACATTGCTTTCTTGAGTCTGTGGAAAGCCTCTGTTGCTTCATTATTCCAATTGAAAGCTCCTTTTTTGAGTAGTAATGTCAGTGGCTTACTAATAATGGATAGTATCTTGTGAAGCTTCTGTAGTAACCAGTGGGACCAAGAAAACCTTTGAATTCTTTCAAATTACCAGGCAAGGGCCAAGAGAGTATTGCTGATATTTTGCTAGGATCAATACTCACACCTGTTCCGGTGATCAAATGCCCCAAGTATTCCACCTTATCTTGGGCAAAATCACACTTTGACATCTTAGCAAATAACTTATGCCCTCTTAACAATTCCAGCATAGTTTGTACATGAACTTGATGTTCTTCAAGTGACACACTGTAAATCAGTATATCATCAAAGAAAACAAGTATAAACTTCCTCAGGTATGGTCCAAAAACTTGATGCATCATGGATTGGAAAGTTGCAGGGGCATTTGTGAGGCCAAAAGGCATCACTTTAAACTGCTAGAGACCATGCTGTGTTCTGAATGCAGTTTTGAATTCATCTTCAAGTTTCATTCTCACTTGGTGATAACCTGATCTCAGATCCACTTTAGAAAAAACCTTGGCTCCATTAAGTTTATTAGGTAAGTCCTCTACCATAGGAATAAGATACTTATTTTTTATTGTCAAAGAATTAAGTCTCCTATAATCAACATGAAGCCTCTAGCTGGAGTCTTTCTTCTTAACTAATAGAGCAGGTGATGCAAATGTTGATTGACTGGGTACTACTATTTGAGCCTTCAACATCTCAACAATTATCTGTTCAATAGCATTTTTCTGGTCAAATGAATATCTGTAAGGTCTCAGGTTGAAAGGTTGTGCTCCAGAAATTAAGGAATAACATGATCACAGTCTCTAGGAGGTGGTATTTCCTTTGGTTCATCAAAAACATCAGCATACTTCTCTAAAAGAACAGAAATCAGTGGTGGTATTGACACCTTTCTTTCACTTGCATCAAAGTTGTGAAGCATTTTTCTTCTTCAACAGCTTGCTGATACCTTTACCTTCCATTGATGTTAGAGACTTCACTTCTTGCTCTCCTTTAACAGTTATGAGTTTACCATCCTTGAGGAATGACATACTCAGAGGCTTGGTGTTTAACACAATAGGTGAGAAAAAATCTATCCAATCCATTACTAGAACTAAATCACACCCTCCAACTTGCAATACTCTTGTATTAAAAGAAAAACTTTCTTCTTGTATTTTCCATTGAAATTATGGGCATTACCCTTCACTAATCAAAATTTATCCATTGACAACCACAACTTTCAATGGATTTTCACAAGGAACACTTTCCAGCTTGAGTAGTTTAAATATTTGGGGATTGGTGAAGCTGTGAGTAGACCCATTGTCTACCAATATAGATATAGAAATCTTCTTAGCATACCCCAAAATTCTTAGGGTAGAAGAAGGTGCAGATATTCTGTTACACCCCGTATGTCTAAAGTGACGTATATCACTCTAAAGACATGTTAAAAATAATTTAAGTGAGTTTAAAGTCATAATATAATCATATATGATGTTTATATGTTGAATATAAAGTTTGGAAAAAATCGGATTTCAGTTTCAGAAAACTGACTAAGGAATTGCCTTGTAACGAAACTTTTTCAGTAATTAATTTCGTGTATTATATGAGGTCTTTTGGGGACATATCATATACCAAATTTAAGGTCTTGGATTTTAGTTTCCAATACTTTTGATGGTTTGTTCATACAACCTATGGATAAAAAGATATGAGCATCAGAAGGCAGGCCAGAAAAAGGGACATAAGCACAAAAGAGGACTAAAACTAAAATGTTTCGAGTATAAAGGAAATAATGCCTTCTTTTTCGTTATTTCCAGAATATAAATGATAGAAATAGTGCTCCCATGAAGGTTAAAGCCAATTTTATAATTTTGAAGGAAGGACGCCAATCGCAACTCGAAATTGAAGACAGATTGCGTCAAAACACTCTACGCGATTAAGGTAACGTTATGCTACCTTCAATTTTGTCTATAGCTTGAGTTTTAGAATTACTTCATCGCTAAGTAAAGTACCTAAATGTTGTATTATATCTTGTTTAAGTTTTAGAAGGTGTTGAATTCAAGGGAAACAAGGTTTAGAAGCAAGAAACATCAAAGGTATGTAAGGCTAAATCTTTCTTTTGGCAAGGCATGTATCTTTCAGCTTTTGAAGCTTTTCTTAGTTCTAAAATTAGTATTTCTTCTGAGAAACTTGTATGGTACCAAGGAAACCTTGTATATACTTAATTTGGTACTAAAATCCAAGGTGAAAGTCGTCCAAATCAGAAAGACAAAACGTTTCAAAATCTGAAAAATTGTTTTGATCTTTGGACAGTTGTTAGTATATTGATCATAACACCTTTTACAAAATTGATATTTAGATTCTTTAAGAATCCCCAGAACCCTAAGACATATATCTAAAACTTTCAAGAAGACCATGAAGTCTATATCTTTGATCTACACTCTGAAAATTAGGTCGAAAGGCAGGACAGTGGTGTTGTCCAGACATTCCATCTGCTGATTTATTATGTCATCCAGTTGTCTCATCTTATTATCCGTTTAACATGTTTATTTTATCAGTTTATTCAGGTATCCATTCCCGTGTGTAGTATAGTGCTGGTTCTGTTTTTGCGGATCATCCAGTTTCAGGGAAACTCTACCGAAATTTTATAGAAATTCAAAGAGTTGGACAAATTCTGAGTTCTAGGTTTTGTCTATAATTCCATCCAGAGTTTTCTTATCATTCTTTTGAGTCCCTATCTATTGTTGCCACATGTGTTATGCCTCATACATGCTTATGCTTATATTGTGATCATGTTATGTGTGATTTGGAGTCCCCCATAGAGGCTGGACATTGGAGACATAGTCCGGTCGCGTGTGATACTACCCGTTTGGGGGATACAGCCCCTCTGAGTTGAAACACCTAGTGTGACTGGATGTCATTCACACACTCTGACCAGAGAGACTAGATATTACTGGCTGGGGGGGATATAGCCCATAACACCCACCAGGTTTGTTATATACGTGTATATAGCCACAATATGCACTGCATGATTATACATGAGGCTAGTCCAGGTTTTCAGTTACCTGATTTGGGGGGATACAGCCCATAACACCAGACAGGTACTAGTTCAGGTTTTCAGTTACCTGATTTGGGGGGATACAACCCATAACACCAGACAGGTACTAGTTCAGATGTTCAGTTACCTGATTTGGGGGGATATATGCCATAACACCAGATTGGTACCAATTCAGATAACAGTTCAGTTTTAGCTCAGTACCAGTTATCAGTTTTCAGTTATCAGCCATCAGTTCTTAGTGTCAATATCAGTTGATAGTTATCAGTTCCAGTTTCTAGTTACCAGTTATCAGTCATATTACAGTTATTTATCAGTATAGTTCATCTCAGTCTTCACTTTCAGATTCAGCTAGACTTCAGTTTATATTCAGATTATGTTTAGTACATTCTTCAGATTTCTAGCTATATTGCTATGCTCCAGCTCATATTTACATATTTATATTTCAGCCTTACAGTTTCATTCAGCTATGATATATTATATGCTCATGCCTTACATACTTGGTACATATCGTACTCACGCCCTTTTCTGGGGCGCTGCGTTTCATGCCGTGCAGGTGCAGATAGATCAACGCTCGGACCACGTTATTAGGCCATCTATCAGCTATTGGAGTCACTCCGTTTACTCCTGGAGTTACTTATCTTTTGGTATGTGTACGGTCAGCCAGTTTGGGTATGGCGGGGCCTTATCGCGTCCTTTGTATATTCAGTTCAGCACTCTTAGAGGCCTGTAGATGTGTCCCTGTGTGGTTCTGTCAGTATGTTAGCTTGTCAGCATTTTGCATTGCATAATTCTTATCAGTAAAGTTTATGCTTATTCTGTTTATCAGTTATATTCATGGTTAGCAGATTATCAGCAGGATTAATGATGATCGACACTTAGTGTTGGTCATCCGTCGTGACCCTAGGTTGGGTCGTGACATATTCCTACAGCCACATACAGTGATGTATTGGCCTGCTCTTCTTCCTGAGGCAATTCTTCTTTAGCTTCCTCATACACTTCTTCTCCCTGTATTTCATTAACCTGACTAGGTTCCCCTTCTCCTCCATTTCCTTGTAGAAAATGCAACTGATGTTTAGGCTTACACACATGGCCAGTGAAATATATATCATGACACTTATAGCACAAATTCTTTTCTCTTAAGGTTTCCATGGTGGGATTTGGTTTGAAGGGAGAACCTGGCCTTTGAGTAGGATAAGTGAGTCTATAAGGTGTAACATGTGGTTCGGGATTTGCAGGGGTTCTAGCATCTGGATGCGTGATTTGGGGGTAGTTGTTCTGTGAGTAAGTGAACTGAGGAGGACTTTGGGGGTAAGTTATCTGGGAAACTGAGGTTCTGGGGCTGAAGGAGTAGGTCTGCCTGGGTTAAGTCTGTTAAGGGCTGAAAATGACTGCTCATACATCCTTGCAGTCTCAAAGGCATCCATTAATGTTGTGGCTTAGCTAACCCCACCAATGGTTTCAATTCTGGTTTCAGTCCACTAATAAAGCTGGACACAAAATGTATTTCATTCAATAGTGGGTTGACAATCAACATATAACTCATAAGTTCTTCAAACCTTTCCTGGTAACTTTCAACAGAAACAGTTTGCCTAATTTTATTAAATTCATCCACAACATTCATAGGACTTATGTTACCAAATCTCCTACAAACTTCATCACAAAACATAGTCCAAGGGACATAACCTCTGTTATGAGTTAAATAACTATCTAACCATATTTCAACTCTATCATTCACATGAACTGAAGTATAAGCAAGCTTCTCCTGATCTTCAATATTGTAGATCTGAAATAATTTCTCACGTTTTCTAAACCACCCCCTCCCCCAGGTTAGTTCCATCAAATTCTGGAAAGTTAATCTTAGCTTTAAAATTTCTGGGGTTAGGGTTTTGTTCAATAACGGTATTGGGGTTATTGGGGTTAGTAGGCGTGGGTAAAAGGGGTTGATTCTGTAGAACTGGGTTTGTGGGATTAAGACTAGTTTGGGATTGTGCTGAATGATTTCTATATAGAAGGAAGTATGGATTTGAGAAGTGAGATGGTGAACCTGGTGGAAAAGTGAAACCTCTACCTGAAGAACCCGGAGTAAAAGGGGGAAGAGCATTTTTAGTACCCGAAGATTGAGCTACCTCTGCGCTTGGGGTCGCCGGAGCTCCTGAACGCGGTGACTGAAGTCCAGTTTCAGGTCTTGTTGTACCACCATAGCTTCCAATTTTTTATTAGCTTCCTTAGTGTCTGGCAGCTGAAATGATAGTTTGTCATGAGAAACCTCTAGTTTATCTAACCGTGAAGCAGTGTCAGCGATGAAACCTTGAAGCTGATGTTGCATTTCCTTCATGGTTTCTTCAATCGCCTTCAGCTCCTCTTTGCCATGATAACCCATGAGCCCAGTTTGCTCTGATACCACTGTTTTTGTTACAAGTAACCAGCTTAATTAGTAGTTAATATGGTCGTTGAGATTAAACTTTAGTTTATTTCTATTTAGTACCTCAGTATTTGAATTGTGTCAATTTAGTATTTACAATAGCTGAGTCGGCGTGATTAGTTAGCACATGGTAATACTATATAGTGAGTCTTGTACTGAGATAATATTATCTATTATGAAATACAATTACTTCTCTTTTTTCTTCTCTCCCCCTTATCCTCTCTTCCTTTACTTGTCTATCAAGACTAAGCTCATCCAAGCTTGGTCCAAACATAACATCCATCGGTGTCAAGCATTATTCTCTAAACCTGCTTAAGGTATAATACTTGAACTTCTGGTTGAAAGTATGGTGTAATAGTATAACTAGTCAAACTCTCGTATTTGTGTGTATAGTGTGTTTGGAAGTTATATGGGCCTCATTTAGGCTAAAATCTAACTCCCTTTGTGCAGTTTAGGGTAGTCCCATAAAGGACTATACCATTATCCCGTTTGATAGGAAAAGCAAGTTGTTATACATAAATACCAGAGGAACCAGGCAACAAATTTTATGCAGGGAAGAGTTGTTCTTTTGGTAATCATATATGGCATTCAGAAAGGCAAAGCAACAAGGAATGAAATATAATAGTCCATTCAAAGTGTTAATATGACACTTCTCTCTCCCATTTGACCCTCTGATAGTATTTGCTTAGGATCTCCCGTTTGTATGAATAAGTACATCATAAGGTGCAAAGAATGAAAAGATTGTTCCCAGAGCAGTAAGCTTATGCAATAGTATCACTACTGCAGTCAGGAAATCCGTGGGCCTTCACTTGACTCTCTCTCTTTTTTGTGCATGGCAAAAGTTAGGGAATTTATGTGATGTAAGGTTGAAATTGAAACTATGTGTTGAAACAGGTTTGTGTGTAAGATTGCATGCTTAAGCCAAATTATTTAGCTAAGGCTAAAACCTAAAATTTTGCGAAGCAAAGGCTATTTTGAAATTGGACGTCTCTGTAAACTTAAAGAACATGCAAGTCTTTTAAATTCAAGGCTTGTATTTTTTCTGAAAATCAATAACACAATTTATTTTTATTCTCCTACACATTAACAAATGATGTGTAGGGAAGTATTAGCTTTGGGGGTCATGCCCAGGGGCGGACCCATATTGGAGTAAGTGGGGTCAATTGAATCCACTTGCTCAAAAAAATATACTATGTATATAAGTATATTTGAGATTTTTTGGGAGAAAATGTCTATAAAATCTAAATTTGAACCCACTTAAAAAAGAAACATACATAGCTTGGTGGTAAAGTTTGTTCAAGCTTAGTTGAAGGTCTTGGACTCTTGGGTTCGAAACTCTCTGGCAGTGCATATGTATTATTTTTATTTTTTTGAACCCACTTGGTAAAATTTTCAGGTCTGCCACTGCCTTACAAGTGGTAATATATATATATATATATATATATATATATATATATATATATATATATATATATATATATATATATATATATATAGAGACACACACACACATCCTGCATTACTCGCTTATATATATATATACACACACACACACACACACACACACTTACTTTATCACTGTCTTTTAAATACGGCCCCACATTAATGGTCGTACGATATTGGTATTTGACGATTAATATCGAAATGGCATCCAAAACGGCTAACACTCCTTAAAACACAACAATCTCCCTTGTCCCTACATTTTGTGATTGTGTGTATTTATGGAGATCCAAAACTGGATTTTACACTGCTTTAAAATCTGACTAGACCTAGATTTTGCAGAAATAATCGAAATTTGAGACGTGATTGAGATTTAGCCCCATCCCCCAATGTAAAATTAGAGAAAAATCAAAAACTGTGATTAGGCAGTCAATTTAGATTATTTGTGCAAAGTGCAAATATTAGAGAACCTGTCGGGGAAAGTGCACGAATAGCCACTTTTTCCAGTGGTCTTGTATTTGAGGCTACTTTTTTTAGTAGTTTTACATGAGAGGCCGTTTTTGAAACTTCAATCTTGTGTGCTGAAGTTCAAACCTTGTGAACTGAAGTTCAATCTTTGTGGGCTGAACTTTTAAGGTATAAAGTTCAATTTCAACCCGCAAGGGCTGAACCTTTAGGCATAGATGCGTAAACTTCAACCCTTGTGGGCTGAAGTTTAACTTCAACCCTTCTGGTATAAAGTTCAGCCCACAAGGATTGAAGTTCCAAAAAGTGACATCTCATACAAAACCAATAAAAAAAAGTGGCCTCAAAGCACAGACCAACGACAAAACTGGCCTCCGAGCGAAATTTTTACGAACCTGTCGAGACAGTAATCTTGTTATCTGATTAAAATCGCGTGGAATGTCCTAGCCATAGTATGAACTGATATTTTGGGCTTGGTTTTGATGGTGATAGAATCTATTTAAGCTGAAATTGCACATTTAGTCCATAGCATAAAATATCCTTTAGATTATAGACCTTTTTAGCCTAACTATGACCTTTGCATTAATAGATCTATTTTATGTGCTTCTTGTTGACACCCAATTTTGTCCCTCATTTTCATACAATTTGCTATATTTAGCTTAAAGGTGCAATATTGACTGTTTGACAAAATGTGCATTAGAAACCATGCATTTACGTGTGTTATCTCTAATTTATACATTATATATTTTTAATTGAGATTATATTATGTAATTTTTATCATTTAGGTTATTCGCAAAACTGTAGCTATTTGTGTAATTTTCTGCATAAATGAAGTTTTATAATTATTTGTGACTATTTATACGTGTTTAACTTAAGATTGACCCTAATTGTCTCATGTGTGCATTTTTCTTTTACTCTACATTATACATAATATATGTAATAAGTGTATTTTTTTATATTTTTTATTTGTGCACCTTTAAGTTATTAATAGGCCAATTAAAATATCTTGGTCCAATTTTTATTCATCCTACTCCGTGAAATTCAAATTCTATTAAATCTGAATTGGTACAAACCTCTGCAAATTTTCATCTACACATACATATCTAAAAGCATTTTTCTTCTTTTTTTAAAATTCTCGCTCATCTTGAATTTGGACCAAATGCCTGGCCAAATACATAGTTACACCGTATAGTCCTTTAAAATCATTCACAGAAAATCATTTCATAATGGACATTATTAATTTTTAATCCTAAAAGAACACTATCTATCTCCTCAAATCATTCCCCAAGATTGTTCCAATCCTTCAACGATTCACCAAATCAGCCATTGATATCTTCCATATTTTTTGAGTTTTGCCCGTTGAAGCTTAGCTATTTAACATCATCATCTCCTCCATTGAAAAGGAGGAGACCCATAAGAACCGATACACACCTCAACATACGCCATATACAACTACACCTTCTTCTTCATCTCTCAACACATATACACACATCTCAAAAATACCCCCACACGAACAAACTGAGAACGACCCTTCTCATTTTCTCTTCCTTGTCAATTTTTTATGCGACATACACCACACTTCGACGAAATATAAAAAAAAAATCATACACACACACCTCCAATCGAGCAGAAACAGAAGGGAAGGGGAGGGATCTGAAACAGAGGAGATCAAACAGGGGTTTGGAGAAGTGGAATAGTGACTCTAAAACCATCACTGCCGTCTATTCCACCGGGAATTGAATTTGGTTTTTTTTACTGTCGATACTCGCTGTGAATTAGGCATAGCTGATCGATTAATTGTTTTATTCAATGACTTTTTTTCTGCTAATTCTTTTGCTGAGTTTTCAGATCTAATGGCTACACCGTGGTTCTTTTGCTGAGGAGTTGTAGCGACGCTGTAATCGAAGGCAGTCGCTCCTCCGCCTTTTTGATCACTGCTTCTTTCCATGGTTTTCCGGTTCATCACTGATTTTTGATGGGTGTCTTAACATTTCGTTGAAACTTCTGCATTGCTCCGTTAGGACGTGTGAAGTTTTGTTTCTTTGCCTATTGAAGGCTATGTCAGGCCTATTGGTTGCTTTATTGTGATACCACCTAACCTTTTGCTCTGGTTACAGCGTCACTCCATGCGATAATGGTTATTTTAATGGGTTATTTCCAATACTGTTGATTATAATTGTTTTGTGCTTCACACTGCAGGACATGCAAAAAATTTGTTACTTACTGGTTCGTTTGAACAGTGTTGCACGACACTAT
Source organism: Petunia axillaris subsp. axillaris (assembly GCA_029990575.1). Classification (NCBI taxonomy): domain Eukaryota; kingdom Viridiplantae; phylum Streptophyta; class Magnoliopsida; order Solanales; family Solanaceae; genus Petunia; species Petunia axillaris. Next base: position 46,337,990 of record JARKNS010000002.1, on the reverse strand, counting down.
GAATGGCCAATGAAAAAATATATGTACATATATTGAGGCTTGGAAATTGATTTGAACAGATACTACACCGTTAGGCCAATGACGTTTGGAGGCCAATACAAACCCCGTTCCGTATATGTCCCTTACGTGTCCCGAAAACAAAAAAAGGCGATGACGATCATATCATTTTGCAGAGTAAGCGATATCGGAGTAGTGGGATCGAAAGTGCTTGGCATGGCAACACGACCGGCTCCGTATTTGCAGCCGTACCGACATCCCTAACCTCTTCTTGACGCAATACATATTCTGAGCCGACACTTTTAAAAATCCCCTTACCCTTTATTTAAAACTATTATTATTATTATTATTATTAGCATTATTATTATCATTATTTTCATTATTATTATTACCTACTAATATTATTATTATCATTATTATTGTATTTTTACTATTATCAATATTACTTATTATTTATTAATTCTTTCACTTATATTTTGCGAGGTAAATTCTGATGGAAGACGGCCTAGCTTTGAAGAAAATACTTAGAAGAAAAGGACTTTTTATTATTATTATTATTATTATCATTATTCATTATTATTACTATTATTATTTTATTATTTTTATTACTCACTAACTTATTTTCTTCGTATTTTTTGCGAGATGAAATTGGATGAAATACGACGAACTATTTTGGAGGAGGACTCTTTTTATTGACTTTATTATTATTTGCTAGTATTATTATTATTATTATTATTATTATTATTTATTATTATTATTATTATTACTAATTGTCATACTAATTCATATTTTACGATTTTTCACGAGGTACATCGTGGTGGAATTACGAAAAGACGACAATTTCATAAAAACTCATTTTTCTCCTTCGTTTTGTTATTAATTATTATTGCATCATTATTATTATCATTATTGTTTGCTGACTTAACTTTTTTTTGTCTTTTGCGAGGTGCAATTCTTCAAGGAAAAAGCCAATTAGTGAATTTGAACATTATTATTATTATATGCATGATTATTCGCCTATTTTTAGTTAGTTATTTATTATTTCATAATTCTTAGAATCCCAATTATAAGTCCGACCGATAACCATATTTGTGGAATCTAAGAGGTGCCTAACACCTTCCTCTTGGGTTAATTTGAACCCTTACTCAGAATTCTCGGTTCGTAGATCAAGTATTGGAGTTAATATTAAAATTGGCTAGAAACAAAGTAGGTGCCCTAATACGCCTAGTTAAAAAATATATTAGGTGACGACTCCAAGTCTTTACCCACAAGTCCCAATAAGTCGAGCCGTGTTTCGAACCCTTAAGGGGGTTCGGGGAAAAATGGGTGTTGACACTTCTTTGATACTATGGCCTCATAAACCCAATTCGAAACGGCCAGGACCCACATATTTTTTTTTTGGATTTGGGAAGTGTTTAATACCTTCTTCCCGAGTTACTAGAACATCCTAATTTAGAATCAGTGATAGAAAGACCTACGCGGAGTTATTTAGCAACTTAGACACAAATTAGGTGACGTAATACGCTTGTTTAAATAACCAATTAGGCGACGACTTCAAAATCGACTCAGACGGGTTATCCGTGTCAAATCCGACCTTCAAACTCAACATAGCTCGAAAATAAGGTGCGACAGTGGTCACACCCAACTATACCCTATAAAAGCGGCTAAGTAGTCACGATAAATATAGCTCGGTATTTAAAATTCCAATATCGAATCCCACAGAGAACAAGACTCTTAGCAATTAATTTAGCAAAACTATCTAGCTAATCAACTTCAAGAGTATAACTTTAATGTGGTTTGGTTCTATCAACTACTTAACAAGAAACTAAATAACAAGTATAGAAAAATAGATTTGATTAAGGAGATTGAGAACCTAGGATTGATTTTTCGAACTCCTAACTTGTGCTAAAGTATAGTGTCATTAACTCCCTTTGAGTCTTCCTATCGAACAAGTGCTCCAAGTTTACAACAATCCATTTCTGTTAAGTAATCATAACTTCCAGGACTACACTTATGGTTCACAATAAGGATCAATAGTCATAATTCACCGTTTTGACAACCTTAGCAATGCCTCTATTTTAGCTTGAATTACTGTTATGTTTTTACACCCTAACTCATGAATCTATTCGTTAGCAATCACACGAATAAGGGGGACAATTAATTAGGGGTCCTACCAATTAATAGCATGAAATTCGTAAGCAATATAGATAGGAAGAACTAACAAGGTTCATTTATGACAGAAAAATTATCATCACAGAGGAATATTGAGTGGTTCAACCAACCCTAGAATGGGTGATTTAGCCACTCATAGTCATGTTCTAAGACAAAAAAAACTATAAGCATACAAAACCACCATAAGATGGATAGATGGATAAGTAGAGCCTTGAATCTTGAACTTCTCTCTTTCTTGCCTTTTTTTTAAAATTTCAGTCAAAATTTCCATCCCAATAGGTTTTAGGACGTATTTATAGTGTAAGAACCGACATAGGACCAAAACACCCTTATAAAGTCCGGGTAGAACTCAGTTTGGGAAAGTTTTCCATCGTGCATGGTGTGCAGCCCATCATGCAGCACACTGTGGCACCTTGTCTGAATTTTTGAGAAAAAATCACACCGCAGAATCTCATACCATAGGCCGCAGTCGTGCAGCCATACCTCGTGCCACACGAGGAGTTGCACGACATATATGGTATGCTGGTTTCATCGTTTTGCCCTACTTTCGCCAGCCTTCGTTTACATATCCCTCTGGCTTCTACTCAGACTTCAAAACTCTTGATTTCCATCAATTATGCTCCAAGAACGCCTCATATCATCAATGTAATTTTTACACCATAAAACACTCCTAATAATAGAAATTTCATTCAAATTATGGCAAGATAACGCAAGTACAAGCATGAACACGAGGCGAAAGTAAGTAAAATATAGCAATATCTAGCCTCATATCAGTGGGTGAAAGTGGTAGGCAAGGGTTAGGGGCAAGGGGAGGGTCAAGGTAGTGGTGGTGGTAAGGGTCTGGGTGGGAGTGTGGTGTTGGGGTAGTAATCAGACAATCAACACGGAATGCCGCTTATGAAACTTGTATTAGCCAAACATGACAAATTTGAGAAGCACACCCTTAATTTCTCCGACGTTCACATTTCACCCAAGTGTCACCATATTATTAAGTCATTTTTAACAAGATAATGTTGGAAAAAATATTATGTAGTAACAAGGAAATATACTTTTATTATTTAATTTTGATTTATAGTTGTTAGACAATTGTAGTTCAAAGTTTGAAACGGTCCGGTTAAGTACAAATAAAACCTAAACAACGATACCAAATTAAATGTTATTTTAGCTCAAAGTTGTTTCTCAAAAGAAATACTATTCTAATAGATTTCGGCTCATCTCAATTATACTTTTTTCGAGATCTCTAATTAAAGATTCATTTCAAGTCTTCAATTAATTAAATGACCTCCAAATCTTAAAAATTGGGTATATGACCTTCTAAATATTAAACACGTTTAAGGCCTATTCCAACTTTAAAAAATATAACCATCCCAATCACCATAAGTTTCAAAAATGATAATTGGTCCATATTAATATATATCTTTTTTAAACTAAAAATATTTTTTTTCCTTGAAATCTCTAAATTGCCTACCACCATAGCCAGCATCATCATCATCTTCTTCTTCTTCTTCTTCTTCTTCTTCTTATCCACCTCATTTCTGCCGCAAAATTCAGTGCTTGATCTTACAATTTGTTCCTTAGTTTTAACAAATCTTAATTCTCTCTTCAGTTTAGCTTTCTAATTCTCCATTTTTTTCTCTGAAGCAAAAGCTTCAATTCGTTAATATTGGAGGGTATTTTGTCACTGTATTGGTTTAGGCATAGCTCATCGAAGATATGCGTAGTTTTTTCTTCATCTTGTGTGCTTTAAAAATTCAGTATTGGTGTTTTGAGAATGCTCCATTAAAGATTTGGTTCTCTGCTATAACAGTTTATCAATTGGTGTTGGTTGATTGTAGACCATACATTGTTTCAATTAATAGACCATTAATTAGGGTTATACAGTAGCGGGTAATATAATTATTTTTTGGTCAATAGGTGGAGACGATAAAATGCTGGACTTGGCATTCCAAAATAAGTGCAATAGTACATATTTCCTTAATATTAGAGGCTACGTATGTCGAGCTGTTTAATAACGTCAATGAACGTGGTCAATTATCTTGAAACCAGAGTGAGGTGTCCATTAACTATATGTTTAAGAAGGAATACACATATCCTTTTCCGACATGATACAAAAAAAATGTATATTCTTAAAATACTATTATTCTACTTAATCGATGATCATGAAGTACTGATAGTTTATTAATAGACCATTTGTCATAATCCAAAATTCTATGGTTGTGGGATCACAAGCGAACCCCTCTTGATAAACACTTATCTTGCATAAGAAATAAGCAATAACCGAAAAATAACAACGGCATATTGTATATGGACCAAAAACAGATCTAGGATCTTCAAAATCATGTTCAAAATCCTCCCACGAATAGTGAACATCTAAAGAATCATATAAAATTATACATCTCAAAATAGAAAGAAATACAATAATTAGTACAAGAGGGTGGCTCATTACTTGAGGAAAGATGCCACCAAAGAACAAGAGGGTGTCTCATCGCTTCATCCAAGATAAAGCAACCTCATCTATAACAATGCTCGCTAGAACTCGACATGTAGCCTACCGAATATAAAATAGTATGAAAGAATAGAGGAAATGGATGGGCCGAAATGAATCAGTAAGTCGGGGCCAATTAGTCACCCCCAAATAATATGTAAAGCTAATCATGTGAAAAAAAATATTTCAGACCATAATAGATACTAATGATAGAGCACATAAACAAGTCAAAATATCGGATAAGGAAGTACTATTTCACTTAAATGCATAAGCCAATAGATGATGCTTACATAATGCAATGCAATGCAACCAAACCAGTTGTGCTCAAATAACTGGTGGAGTTTTCTCATTGCCACCGTAAATAAGTATCTCATGTTCGGCGCGATTTCCTCATCACGACCGTAAATAAATATGTCATGCCCAACACATTTTTCTCATCCCCACCATAAGTATGTCAAAATAGCTGGTGCAGTTTTCTCGTTGCCATTGTATATGAGTATATAAAAATAGCCACCACAATTTCCTCATCGTCGTTGCATGTAAGTATATCAAAATAAGTAATAATATATACATTTATCAAGTTCAAAATCATCAAGAATCAGTAAACATAATGTGCAAATCATACTTTGCAAATAATCATGGCATAGTTAGTATACCCATTGCGACAGCTATACATGTAAAGAGCGCATGCATAGACATCCAACATGGAGAAAGTCCACTAAAGAAGGAATGAAACCGATTATGTTGGTCCGATGATAGATAACTAGCAAACGATTATCTATTCATAATCTAAACCCTCCAGGCAAGTCATTGAATGCAAAATAATAAATAATACGATCGATATGCTAACCGGCTAGTTTCATAATTCTATCACAAATAGGATAAAAGGTTAATCCTTAGTCAACCTTGGGCTCGCACACCCGAACACCAGAACAAAACATATGTTTTGGTTATCCATAAGTCTAGAAGTCCATAGTGCACTTACTTTCTCAAATTGAGTTCATTTACATCGTCAAATTCCCAATTCATCAATTCCTTAATAAGTTAACTGTTGGTCAACACCTCGACTCTCAAATCCAATTATGTAAGCATCTAACCTATCCAAATACGAGTTAGTCCATATAAAGTTTATCAAAATCAGACTCCGTTTATCTTTTTAAAACCCTCAAATTACGCTTTAAATCTCATGATATAAAGGATGAAATCAAACCAAATATGAGTATAATATTTATAATATGATAGATAATCATTACCTTAAATCCTATGAACAAGTTCCACTCCAAAATCCAAGTCCTCCAAGTTCCTCTTGGCCAAAAGTGACGAAAAATGACTGAAAATCATGAATCTCATATTTATATAGAAACTCAAGTTACTTGCTATCGCAGACAAGCCAATGCAATCGACATAAAAAAAAATTATTTTGTTTAGCGCTACTGGCCCATTTACTTAGTGCGGTCGCGTAGGTGAAACCATACACACTATAAGAAAGTATAAGAACTGGCAACGACCTTTTGCCAACAATCATGATTTCGTTGCTAATTTTGACGAAATGTGAACCATATGAATTTATTGTTTCCTGTATTGGGTAAAAATCGACCCACGGCAATTTGCCCCGGTCACGCAAGTCTCAACGACCGAACACGTCACGGCTAAACAACTGCCGAAGCGATTGAGCAAGTCGCCGAGGCCTTGAAACCGAAGATGCGTCACCGAAGGCGAGCCGCAAGCTGAGCTTCGATAACCTTCACCTCGGTCAAGCAACAGGGCCAAGCCACCGAGGTCATCAGCTCTCACCTCGGTGGATCCCCTCGGTTCAAGCGGCTTCGCAGCCCACTACTTCACCCCACTAACTCAGCCAACACACACCAAGATCGTGGGACAACATGGCAGCAGATAGTGGAGATCGTGGGCAAGGCTTATATCTATAAATATCAGTTCATTTCATGTAATAGGGATCCAGAAATTTATACCGAAACTCTGCCCAAATTTGTACTGAACATCCATATATTGAAATCGAGTTATTTTACGTATTTTTCATCTGTTTCGCGCATTATTTACCGCTTTGATACAAAGATTTGCTTATATTCGAATCCAAATTCGATTTGTGTACCTAAAAACGATTTAGGCCCATACAAATTGGCGTCGTCTGTGGGGATATAAGCAATAACGCTTTGTTCCAAAGTTCGAAATCTGTTCTTCGTCAAGAAATTCGTGATCTAACGCTATGGCTGATAACAACAATGGTGGTAATGGTGATCGGGTTGACGTTCCGACGAACCAACAATCCTTCACCCCAATGACAACCGAAGAATTTCAAATGTACGTTGTCACCACGCTAAGAGCTCTCCAAAACAAACAGGATGAGCAGGCTAGTATCAATGCCGAGTTTCGCGCCTCGCTAGAAGGGCGAAACAGTGCCGCCCCAAACGGCACCCCGCCCTCGGCTCCTGGTGGAGGCACCCCGCCTTTCGTTCCTCAGGGCGCGACAACAGGGGGACCTCACAACGGAACCGCGTCTGGGGGGTCGGGGAGTGGTCCATCTTCCATGCCACACTTCGGGACGGTTCCCTCCATGGCAGAAACAACGTCATCGGTTGACGTTGAAAAAATGAGTAGAGAAATCGAGGCTCGCATCGAGGCGCGCGTCGAAAAACGCCTCGAGCGCGTACCGGGGATAAGCAAGGAGGAAGATGACCTCGACATCGAGCAATATAGGGAACAGCCTTATAAGCCCGAAGCAGCACCAGCTCCAACTCCTGTGGGTTTCAAACTCACATTCCTCAAAAAGTACGATGGGACAACTGATCCCAAGGAGCATGTTAGGGAGTACATGTCCATGGTGAAGAGCAACGACTTGACGTCCACGCAGCTTGAATCCATGTTTTTAAAGAAGTTTGGTAGTTCGTTGGAAAAGGGTGCACTTCGGTGGTATTTATGCTTGCCGCCGGGGTCAATCTCCTCGTTCAAAGAACTATCCCGCGCCTTTGTCAAAGCTCACACCGGCGCGCAAAAGATCCTCCAGAGGAAGGAGGATATATGTGAAGTGAAACAGTGGCCCGGTGAGCCACTTAAAGAGTTCCTCGAGCGATTCCATGCTGAACGTATGGAGTTGCCTCGAATGGATGATACCTTGGCTATCATGGCCTTCGAAAAAGGTATCAACGGTCGCAATTCATGTGCTGCTGCCGAATTGCGGAAAGAGTTGCAACAATATCAGGTCCTGACGTGGGAGGACCTGCATAGAAGAGCTTACTCCAAAATCAGATTGGAGGAGGCGGAGTTCAAAAACCGAGGTTATCAAAACCGAGGTGATATGTCAAATCGCGCCGAGGCGCCACGAAATAATTTTAAAGGGAGGTATGAACCTTATACTTCGCCGAGGCAACATGTTACTCAAAGATTGGGAAACAACCCCGGTAACTCATACCCGGCGTCTCACGTAAGCCAAAGGCTAGGAGGGAAGGTTCAAACCAATATGAACCAAAGGAATCCCTCGAGCTCCGCTTCGGTCCCAAGAAAGGATCTTCCCCGGATCCAAGATTATAATTTCAACATATCGACCTCGGAGCTGGTCGACGTCGTTAAGGGGACAGCCGGGGTTAGAATTCCCAAAGACATGAGAACCCCGGCAGACAAAAGGGATCAGAATCTGCATTGCGAGTTTCATGCAGATTATGGTCACAGAACCGAGGACTGCAAAGCTTTGCGCCTCGAGGTTGCTCACCTACTGAAAAAAGGAGTCTTGGCTCAATTCCTCACTGACAAGGGGAAAGACAATTTTTCAAAGAACCGGGGGGATGGGCAACCACCTCGGTCTCCACCCCCGGAGAGAGTAGTTAACGTCATCACTGGGGGGTCAGAAGTAAACGGCGTGAACTTCGCCGCAGCTAAAAAATTCGCTAAGCTCTCCATCACCATGGAGAAAAGGACCCGAGTTGGAGGCTCGGGCAAGGACATCGTGTTCGATGAGGATGATTGTGATGGGATGATGTTCCCCCATCACGACGCTCTAGTCATCATGCTAAGAATTAACAACGCCGACATCAAGAGAGTGTTGATTGACCCCGGTAGCTCGGTAAACATCATCAGCTACGGGGCGGTGAAGCAGATGTGGCTAAAAGGGGAAATCGTTCCCAAATCAACAGTGTTGGCTGGTTTTAACAACTCAACAGAGAAGACGTTGGGTGAAATCACGCTGAAGACATTCGCTGAGGGTGTCACCAAGGAGACACTGTTTCAAGTGATGCCCGAGGACCTGGCCTATAATGTAATCCTCGGGGGGCCATGGATCCACTCCATGGAAGCTGTTCCTTCCACTTTACACCAAGTGATCAAATTCCCAACGCCTTGGGGGGTTCGGTCAATTAAGGGGGAGCAGCGAGTAGCGAGGGAATGCTACTCGGTTGCACTGAAGAGTGGAGTCGCCCCGAGCGGGCCCAAAAAATAGCAACCAACGCAACCGGGATCGAGCGAGGCGAGCCTCCAAAATGAAATTGAAAAGATCCCGGCATGCGTGCAAGAGCCTCGGAAGCAAAAAGCCGAGGATTCTACCGTTGAAGAGCTGAACTCTTTCACTCTACTGAAAGAGTTCCCAGAAAGGAAAGTGCACATCGGCTCGGAGTTGGACCCGAAGTCGAAAGACGCAATTATAGAAGTTTTAAGGTCCAACCATGACTGTTTCGCTTGGGCTCATTCAGACATGACGGGTATCGATCCGGAGATCATGACTCACAAGCTGAATGTAGATCCAAGATTCACCCCGGTGAAACAAAAGAAGAGACCTCACGCCGGGGTGAAAAAGAAGGCGATTGAAGATGAGACCACGAAGCTGCAAGAAAATGGTTTCATCAGGGAGGTGAAATATCCCGAATGGCTGGCAAATGTGGTAGTTGTGCCGAAGAAAAATAGCAAGTGGAGAATGTGTGTAGACTACACCGACCTGAATAAAGCTTGCCCCAAAGATTCTTACCCGTTGCCACAAATCGACAGGTTAATAGACTCCACGGCTGGACACAAACTATTAACTTTCTTGGATGCGTATTCGGGCTACAATCAAATCCTCATGGACCCTGAGGACGAAGAAAAAACCTCGTTCATCACTGACCGAGGTACATTCTGTTACAAGGTCATGCTCTTCGGTCTCAAAAACGCCGGGGCAACTTACCAAAGGCTAGTATGTCGCATGTTCAAGGATTATATTGGAAAATCTATGGAAGTTTACATAGACGACATGCTCATCAAGTCGATCCAAATGGAGGATCACTTGAATCATCTGAGGGAGGCCTTCGCCGTGTTGAGACAATATGGCATGAAATTGAATCCTGAAAAGTGCGCCTTCGGCGTTGTGTCTGGCAAATTCTTGGGATTCATTGTCTCTGAACGGGGCATCGAAGCTAATCCTGACAAAATCAGAGCTATCGAAGAAATCCCCGAGAAGCTAACCGGGGTGAAAGAAGTCCAACGCTTGACTGGCCGAGTCGCTGCCTTGAGTCGTTTCATCTCAAGGTCCTCGGAGCGATGCCACAAATTCTTCTCCGTTTTGAGAAAAAACACTCACTTCGAATGGACACCGGAGTGCGAACAAGCGTTGAAAGACTTGAAACAGTATTTGGCTAACGCACCGTTGCTTGCCAAGCCAAAAGAAGGTGAAACATTGCTAGTCTACTTAGCGGTGTTCGAGGTATCAGTAAGTGCTGTGCTGGTTCGAGAAGAAGATGGCAAGCAGCAGCCCATTTACTATGTGAGCAAGACACTCCTCGACGCTGAGACCAGGTATCCACATCTGGAAAAACTAGCTCTTGCTTTACTTGTTACCGCTCGGAAATTGCGGCCCTATTTTCAATGCCATCCAATAGCCGTAGTTTCAACCTTCCCCTTGAGAAATATTTTGCATAAGCCAGAGTTGTCGGGAAGATTATCAAAATGGGCGGTAGAGTTAAGTGAATATGACATCACCTATCAGCCTCGGAACGCCATTAAGTCCCAAGTCTTGGCGGACTTCGTGGCAGATTTTAGCGTTGGAATCTTACCCGAGGCTGAAAGGGAAAACGCCGAAGCTAAAGGAACAACTCCGGGCTTATGGGTACTCTATACCGATGGAGCAACTAACTCCAAAGGTTCGGGGCTGGGCATAGTTTTGAGAGCACCCACCGGGGAGAAAATCAGACACTCGGTTCGATTCAAAAAAGTAACCAACAACGAGGCAGAATATGAGGCGGCTTTAGCAGGTTTAGAGTTGGCCAAAGAAATGGGGGTTGAAAGAATCGAATTGAGATGTGACTCTCAGTTAGTGGTGAACCAAATCCTCGGTGATTACACGGCTCGCGAGCCCAGAATGCAGTTATACCTAGATCGGGCACAAAGGATCTTGAGCCAATTCCAAGAATGGCAAGTTAAACAAGTGCCTCGGGAGGAGAACACCGAGGCTGATGCCTTGGCGAATCTGGGTTCGGCCATTGATGAAGATTACTCGGGGACTGACTCAATGGTTCAGCTACTATCTGCACAGATGAGAGAGATGAAGCTGCAAGTCAACTCGGTGGACAACCGATGGGATTGGCGAAGTAAGTTCATCTCCTATTTCGACTCGGGGACTGTCCCCCAAGATAAGAAAGAAGCGAAGAAGCTGAGGACCCAAGCTGCCTCGTATCACATGATCGAAGGCAATCTGTACAAGAGGTTGTATTGCGGCCCGATGGCCAAATGTTTGGGTCCCGACGAAGCAAGATACGTGATGGCAGAAGTGCATGAAGGCGAGTGTGGCAACCACTCGGGGGCAAAATCCTTGGTACGAAAGCTATTAAGAGCTGGGTATTACTGGCCCACTATCAGTACCGACGTGAGGGATTTTGTACAAAAATGTGACAAGTGCCAACGCCATGGGCGGCTGATCCACCAACAAGCCGAGCCTCTTCATTCGGTGGTGTCGCCATGGCCCTTCATGAAATGGGGAATGGACGTTGTTGGACCATTGCCCAAGGGAAAGGGTGGTGTTCGTTTCATCCTAGTATTGACTGATTACTTCACTAAATGGGTGGAAGCAGCGGCTCTCACCGAAGTTAAGCAAAAGCAAGTAATCGACTTCATCAGAAAGAACATCATCTACAGGTTCGGGGTCCCAAGAGAAATTGCTTGCGACAATGGCAAACAATTCATGGGGACTGCTATCACCAACTCCTTCAAGCAGTGGGGTATCAAGAGAATAGCTTCGACTCCTTATCATCCAAGCGCCAATGGCCAAGCCGAGTCTTCAAATAGGATTATAATTGAGAATCTCAAGAAAAGGCTCGATGAGAAAAAGGGTCCTTGGCCCGAGGAGTTTAACGGGGTTCTGTGGGCCATGCGAACGACTGAAAAAAGCAGCACCGGGGAGACTCCCTTCTCTTTGGCGTATGGCATGGACTCTCTTATTCCCGTAGAGGTGGGCGAACCAAGCCTTCGATATGCCCATACGGCCGAGGACGCAAACCAGGAAGCAATGCGCATTGAGTTGGATCTGCTCGAGGAGAAGAGGGAGTTGGCTTTGGTTCGGTTGGTTGCTCAAAAGAGACAGATTGAAGCATATCTCAACAGAAAGGCTAAATTCAGGGACTTCAAGGTCGGTGATTATGTGCTGAAAACCGTGAAGCAATCAACCAAAGAAGAAAATGGAGGAAAGCTCATTGCAAATTGGGAAGGACCCTACAGAGTCAAAGCAATTGTTGGAAAAGGCTCTTATCAAATCGAAAGTTTGCAAGGAGAGCCTGAACCGTTGAATTGGAATATTTCCAACTTGAAGCGATACTACTTCTAGTCGAGGTAAATATCTCCAAACTTCTTTAAATCAAACAGCCCCGAGCCGAACCCCGCTCCCATGGCATTAACAGAAAATGTACTAACTTACCCCTCGTTCTGCCTTTTTGCTTGACCTTTTCAGGAAGCGAACCGAACCGATTCCAGTGCTCGGATCTTCATCAAGATACACAACCGAACACTGGGGGGGAGTGTGAAGGGGTTGATATCGAGGTCTGCATCGAGCCTCCCAACCCAAGCTTATCTATCCGGCAACCGGGGACTAATGCCCGGGGACTAGATTTAGTACATTGTAAATTAGCCCGGTAGCGGCGTGTCTGTCAGTTTGCTTTTATTTCGAAATTTTACCCAAGGTCCGTTTCGGCTTGGTTTTATGTACACAGCCTTTTGGCTCGTCAATATCAATAAGAACGACTTCGGTTACACTCATTTTATCTGTTTAAATCTTACATTTGGAAGCCGCGTAATGCGTCGACCCGAGGGCGAGACGTCGCCCTAGGTTCGCATCGGTCAAACTCTATCTAAATCTTGCAAGATTAAAGTAAAGTTTGCATCAAAATGTTCGATATGCTTAAAAGGCCATTACACAGAATAATGATGCAAATATTTCTTACTAAAAGCCCGAAGGCTGAATATATACATTCTCAAAAGACCCGAAGGTCGAAAAGTACAAACTTAAAAGCCCGAAGGCTTGCAAAAAGAAGTGCTAAAAGTAATTCAGGCCTCAGGAGAACCACCTCCATCCCCGGAGCCCTCTTCGGCCTCTTCATCTTCCTCGTCTTCGTCATCGCCGCTCGAGGCCTCACTTGAAGGAAGATCCTCTATGATAGCTTGGGCTTCGGCTGCTTTAGCTTCGGCCTTCTCAATCTCTTCATCAAGGTTAAGTTCCCCGGCGCGACACCGCTTGAGCAACCTTAATCGAGACTTAATGATGGCCCACCGCTTGTCGAGCTCGGCCCTTTTCACCTTAAGTGCAGCCTTATCCTTTCGGGCCGCAATTTCATCTTTCAGGGCAGCGATCTGATCATCCTTGGCTGAAAGCTTGGAATTCTCACCCTCTAGCTTCTTAATGTGAAGCAGGTGATCTCTCAGTTGCTCTTGATGCTTTTTGGCCAAATTAACCGCCTCGGTTTTGGTTCGTGACAGCTCGTCCCTCAGCCTCGCGACTTCCTCTCCCAGCCGTGAGCGTTCAGCTTCAAAATCATCACCGAGGATCCTAATCTTAGCTTCGGAGTTCGCCTCAGCTTCGCGTAAATCGGCCTGAGACTTGGCTAAATCAGCTTTCAGCAGAGCTATCTGAGCATTGAATTTATCTTTTTGCTGATCCCATAGGCGAGACACACGCCGAACCTCAGCGGTCCTCGAAGACTCAACCTCGACGGCTTTCAAAGAAAGGATGAAAGTCTGAGCAAAGGCCAAATAAACAAAAGTCAGATATAATCCGAAGGTAAAGATGCAAATCAAAACTCTTTTGGTCTCTTAAAAGTTTTTAATATGGCAAAACTTACCCTCACTGCGTTGGAGGCCAGGGTACTGTATAGCTGACCCGGGGTAAACTCTTGCATGAGCCTGTCCTCGGTTGGCCCTAACAAGGGTGTAAGTCTAAGGAGATCCTCGGGGTTGCACCCAAGAAGATTTGAAGACATCGGCACCTCAAGCTTCCGGTAAGACCCCACCGAGGAAGAAATCCTCGCGGGTTCGGAATGCGCTCTCATTGACCCGGGGCCTGCCTCTCCGATGAATGCAGCAGCTCCAGCTTCGGTAACTTTAGCCTTACCTTTGGCTTTTTCCGCGGCTGCATCAGGCTCGGGCTCTTGACCTTCAAGATCTACAACGGCGACATCTCCTCGAGACCAAGCCTCGTCGGCTGCCTTATCCTCGGGCTCATCCACCAGTCCTCGGCGTCTATCAACCACCACTTCGGGCTGGCGAAGTGTCTCCGCCTCGGTACGAGGAACTACCGAGCGGGACGACTTCTTCGACGTAGCCCTCTTCCGCTTCACGCCTACAAACGAAGGAGAAACTTTAACATTGGAACAGGAAGAAAACAATGCTTAACAATGCGTGCCGAGGACAAGAATTACCTTTGGAAGTCCCTTGATCGGGGGCTCCCTTGGAGATTTTTGGAGACTTGGAAGCCTTCAATCCTTTATACTCCCCGGCTACCGCAGCCAGATCATCGTTGGACTCAGTCTCTTCATCATTTTTCTTCTTCTCTTCCTTCTTCTTCTTACTCTTCTTAGTGTTAGCGGCACGATTTGGAAAACCTGACACCGGGGGAAGGGAAGTCAGAAAAATCCCAAAGTTAACCATTATTAAAACACTATCAAGACTCACCGTGCCTCTTGCACTGCCAACCAAATTCGGCAGCCATATTCATCCACGTCCTCTCGGGGCGCGTGCGAGCGTTAGTCATCGCTTTCACCCACTCGGTCAAGCCTGCCGGGGGCACGATGTCAACCTTGTTGGCTGAAGAAAAAGCAAAGGAAGGAAATCAGTTAACACTGGCAAACTGCCGAGGAGTAAAATGATAAAAGCGATGTGCTTACGTGTGTTGTTCCACCGTTCGGGGAAATCAGGCTCGGAGGATAAGACCTTGGTCTCCAGCAAGACGTATCTGTCACACCAACCCCGATCCCCGTGGTCTTCACTTTTATGGAGAAGGGCAAACTTACCTCGGTTGTTCAACGCCACAACCCCGGCTTTATGAAAATAGGGGTAGTAGAGCGAAATGAGATGTTGGAAGGTGAAGTCCACTTTAGCCTTTTTGCTTAACCAATCCATGCATTGGACCACCCTCCAAACGCCGGGGCCAAGTTGAGCCAGGCATAAGTTGTAGGCCCGACAGAAGTCGTCAATCACCCTGTGCACTGGGAGAGAAAAGCCGAGGGTGAAGGGATAGGTGTAAGCGAAGGACATCCCCTCCGTATTGTGGCACACCCTACTTGTGGGATCGGGGATGATAACCTTTACCTCGGGTCCGAAGCCACACTCCCTCCGAACCCGCTCAATGTGAGCTTGAGTTATGCGGGTCGGCGTAGTGTTAACTGGAATATTTCTATTCTTCCCCTCTTGATCGGCCGTTTGGGCTTGCAGCTTTAAGTCCTTGGAGTTGTCGAAGTGAGAGGGGATTATTTGGTGGGGCTCGAGTTCCTGCTCGAGGGGAATAGATGGTCCCGTGGATCCCCCCTCGGCAATATCTCCGCCCTCGGTACCTCTGCCCTCGGTTTCGCCGCCCTCGGCGTCAACACCCTCACCATCCCCTCCATCGTCGTCATCTCTAAGGAGGGCATCACTGAAACTGCGTAGCGCGGCGTCGTCCAGCACGGCGTCGTCATCACCTGAGACGAGCTCCTCCTCCGCCGCCAGCTGGCGCATTGCTCTCATTTTACGGCGCTTCACGCCCCCAACACCAGACGACACCTCACCTCCTTCAACCACGGCTGCAGCACTCACTGGCGCTGCGGCGGCGGCGTCGCCGCTAGCAACGGCTGCGACTAAAGGTGGAATTCGCACCCTCTCACCCGAATCACTGGAATCTTGCCTAGAGATTGTGGTAGACATGATAACAATATCGGAAAGGGAAGCTTCTTATGAAATCAGAAAGATGGAAGAGTTTGAAAGAGTTCTCAAGCTTTGGGCACTGTTGATCGCTAAAAGGTAAATGGGAAAGAGTTTGATGGAATGCTCCTTTTATAGGTATGGAATACGGAGTGATGATGACGTCAGCGTCATCATTATAACGTTGGAGAAAACAAAATTTTTGGCGCGACGGTTCGGTCGACCCACGGATGAGCGCCACGTGTCATTGAGAAGAGACCTGATGGGACGCGAGCTGTTGACAAAATTTTGAAACGCTTGGATAGGGTTGAGCCACGTCGCTTTCCCGCTAAAACTTCATTCCACTCCTCGGTCTCCTCGGTAGGCAACCGAGGAGTGGGGGGACTATCTGTATTGGGTAAAAATCGACCCACGGCAATTTGCCCCGGTCACGCAAGTCTCAACGACCGAACACGTCACGGCTAAACAACTGCCGAAGCGATTGAGCAAGTCGCCGAGGCCTTGAAACCGAAGATGCGTCACCGAAGGCGAGCCGCAAGCTGAGCTTCGATAACCTTCACCTCGGTCAAGCAACAGGGCCAAGCCACCGAGGTCATCAGCTCTCACCTCGGTGGATCCCCTCGGTTCAAGCGGCTTCGCAGCCCACTACTTCACCCCACTAACTCAGCCAACACACACCAAGATCGTGGGACAACATGGCAGCAGATAGTGGAGATCGTGGGCAAGGCTTATATCTATAAATATCAGTTCATTTCATGTAATAGGGATCCAGAAATTTATACCGAAACTCTGCCCAAATTTGTACTGAACATCCATATATTGAAATCGAGTTATTTTACGTATTTTTCATCTGTTTCGCGCATTATTTACCGCTTTGATACAAAGATTTGCTTATATTCGAATCCAAATTCGATTTGTGTACCTAAAAACGATTTAGGCCCATACATTTCCGAATAACAAACTTTCACCAACGAATTGTTGGTTGCTAGACATTGTTGATCTTGTTGGCATAGTAATTTTATAATATTAAATTGAAAATAAATTGGCAAAAATATATTTCATTGTTGCCAAAAATATCACTTTTATTGATAAAAAAATACTTGATACGACTTGCCTGCTTTGCAGCTAAAACTTTAAAAGAAGGAAAAATTTCAGCTTTGCGCCAAAATTAGGGAAGCATGAAAGGTCCCTCCTTTTATTTTTCGTTTTCAGTTTTCAGAATAATTTTCGCTGTTGTAACATATATCTCATTCTCTCTTCCAACTTGCTGCCACAGTGCTCCACATTCTCTTCCCCTCAGCGACTTTGTTTTCACAGAGCTTGAAAATTGTCTTGTTTCTCTTTCCTGGTAAGTTTCTTGTCTGTTTATTCTCTTTCCTTTTGGCTTGTGCAAATATTTTTTTCTTCTTTCCAGATTTCTATAATTTATAGATACATTGCATTTTGAATTTTATCCTTCCATTTGGCTTGTTCGATGTCAGACTTTCAAAAAAAAATTCAATTTTAGTTCTCTTTGAGTATTTTTGATTTACATAATTTCTTTCTTGTATTTTTGAGTTGTTGAATAATTATCTAGGGTTTAGATTTTTCACATTTTTTGGATTTTGGATGTATTTCCACATTATTTAGGGTTAATTACATCCCTAAAGACTTCTTATGTACAAAAAGTTAACATTTATATATATATATATATATATGAATCCGTAACGACGCCATAAGGTTCTATTTTGTTTGAGTTGCTAGTTTGGAAAAACATTCTATTGATATATGATAATATTATTGGATGTAGTTTGAAAATTTTTATCAATGACACATATAGTTAAATTAATTATGAGAAAAGAATTAGATTGCGCCACCATTATCTACTAAACTCATCAATTGTGATTATTTTTCTTTCTTAATAATGTCAGTAATAGTTAAATTTTATGTTATTCAGTTGTATTACTTTTATTTGCAACTTATGGACGTAATAGCTATGTACCAGTTTACTACATTAAATATTGTTAATAATTCACATTTATATTTAATTGTAGGTAAGTATATGATGGATAAGAACTAGATACGACTTAGGAATAGGACATGAATACTTAAATGGTATGGAACAGTTTTTGAACATTGCATTTTCATTCGCGAGGTTGGTGTAAGTATCCAGTGTCCCTCTAAAAACTGTAACAATGTGCTTAAGAAAATACTAGAAGAAGTTCGTGTTGATTTACTTAAATATGGAATGGGTCCTACCTATGATAGATGGATTTACCATGGTGAATCGGATTCATCTTCAGATGAAGAAATCTATTCTATTGAAGATTCAGACTTAGGAAAGGATGATGATGTCGATTTTAAAGTGTTGAATGACATGTATCGTGGTGTTCCCACTAATAACTTAAGTCGTGAGTCTGATGAGACTGCTGAGTTTAGCTATGAAGAGCCTAATGCAAAAACTAAGAGTTTCTATAGTTTATTAAAATATGTAGAACAAAAGTTGTACCCAGGTTGTGAAAAGTTATCCAAAATCTATTTTGTTGTTCGTCTCTTTCATATGAACTACATGGCTGGAATAACACTTCATTTGACTCATTGTTAAAATTATTGAGTGATATCTTCCTTAAAGAAAATGTGCTCCCTAAATTTTTTTAGAGCAAAAGATTATTAAATATTTGGGACTAGATTACGTGAAGATAGATGCATGTGTTAAATGTAGCATCTTATATAGAAAGGAATATGTTGATCTTGAGCAACATCCTAAATATTGTGGAAAAAGATGGATAGAAAGGAAAACAAAGAAACATATTATGAGGTTGTTTCAGGAAGACGATTAAGAGAAATAAAAGAATATCTAAAAAGATCCTTAGATACTTTCCTTTGGTACCAAGATTACAACAGTCGTTTATGGCAAAACACACCACGGAAGATAGGTGGCACAAAAATAAACGAGTTAATAATAGAGTATTAAGGTATCGAGCTGATTTATTAGTGTGAAATTTTTCTTATGAAAAACATTCATCTTTTACTTTAGATCCACATAATGTAAGACTTGGACTCGCTTTAGATGACTTTAATCCTTTTGGTTCTATGAGTAATTCCTATAGCATATTGTCGGTAGTGTTGATTCTATATAATCTAGTCTCGTAGCAATGCTTGAAACAATCTAACTTTTTGTTGTCCTTGCTTATTCCTGGACCAAAAGGGCCTGATATGAATATTGATGTGTATCTCCAACCCTTTATAGGTGATTTGAAAATTTTTCATAGGAAGTTGAAATTGAGACTTATGATGCTTTTATGCAACAAAATTTTCAATTGCATGCTTATTTGTTGTGGACAATTAATGAATTTCTAGATTATGGTATTTTTTCTGGTTGGAGTACTAAAGGTAAATTAGTTTGTCCACTTTGTAATGTACATACTTGTTCCAATTACTTGAAACATGGTTGTCATCGTAGGTTTTTGGATATAGCTTATTCATATCATCATAATAAAAATTCTTTTGATAATACACGAGATGCAAGACTCGCACCATACAAAGTGGAGATTATGTACTTGCACAACTAAATACATCATCATAAGAGTCAATTGGTGGTAGCACAAGAAAAAAGAAACCGAGATGCCGAAAGATGTGACAATTGAAAAAAAAAGTATATTCTTTCCATATTCGAGGACTATATGTTGAGACATTATTTGGATGTAATGCATATGGTTAAAAATGTGAGTGAAAGAGTGATAGGAACCTTGCTAGATATTGAAGGGAATATAAAAGACAATTAGAAATCTTGATGGGACATACAAAAGATGAGAATAAAAAAAAACCTATCCATCCTATGAAAAGTGGGGATAAATACATACTTCCTCCTGCAAGTTATACCATGTCTAAATCTAAGAAGATTCAATTATTTCAATTTATCAAGGAAGTCAAGTTTCTCAATACTTATCCTTCAAATATTAGTCATTATGTCAAAGTTGAGGAATCTAGAATTTTTGGACTTAAAAGTCATGATCACCATGTTCTTTTTCAATGTATTTTAACGCTTATCATTAAAAAGATTTTGCCAAAGAATGCATATGATCCATTAATTGAGTTTTCATTACTCTTTATTGATTTGTGTGTTAAAATATTACTTTTGGAGGAGTTAGATCAACTAGATAAAAATATACGAACGACGTTTCCTACCAACGTTCTGTGATGTTATGATTCATTTGGCAAAGGAGGCAAAAGTGGGTAGTCCAATTCAATTTTGATCGATGTATGTCATCAAAAGGTTAGATTCTTACTCCACTTAATTATTTCAGCTCTGAATCTTTTAAAGTAATTAGCATTACATCAGTATTTAAACAGGTTAACTTTTGTAATATCGTTTATTTTCTTAACTCCATTTCATAGTTGAATCAAAATATATTAATGTATGTATAAAGGATATTTGCTTGAATCAATCGCTACGTTGCATTAAAATGTAATAGCTTCAGTCTGATTACTGCTCTGCTGCCTACGACGTAATAGCTAATGCCTACTCTGTTAATTATTACTATGCCTTGAATCAATCGCTAGGCAGCAGAGTAATAATCAACAGAAATAAAGCAAACAAAACATTATTAGATTAGAATACATGCATTCTTGGAAATACATGATGATTAAGTCAACCCAACTTAAGTGGTAAATTCTACACCAGTAAATAACTTCCTTGTCTGAAAAATTGTGCTCTAGGTTAATCTAAGTACCATGCGTTCATGTAACTTTAAGCTCATCTCTCTTTACTCGTGTCTTACAGATGAAAAGCATGTATAAGTACATACATGTACTAGCACTTCTGGCTTACTGAATAACTTCTCAAGCCATACTTTCGATTTAAAATTTCTTTACTTATATACTTTATAGCTTCAGTTTAACAAAATATAACCATATTTCTATTTGTTTTTGTAGGTTGAATATGTGTAAATCAACACTTCTAACTTCAAATAATGCATATGCTATAAGAGAAAATTTCTTTTTTGGATTGCTATTAGATTAGAATTTAATGACTTATGATATATGATGCTTTTGTTCATTTTGTAAGTAAAAAAAATACTTTTAGAAGTATCAAATTTTTTGGTGCACCAATTATATGTACGGACTTTTATAAATATATGTGTGTGTGTTTCTGAAACGACCTCGGTCAGTCGTTTCGGAAGTTAGCACTCCGATTGGTGTTTCGATAATTTTAAAATATTCGTAATGTCCATTAGAACCTGTCTGTAAAATTTGAGCTAAATCAGACCTCGTTTGGTAAGTATCGGAAGAAGGTTTCAGTTTTTATTGGCGATAAATATTAAAAAGAGATTTTCGAACTCGATTTTGCCGAATGAGCTCCGATTCGAAATCCGAAAGCGTCGTTGGGTTCGTATGATTATTTATGACCATTGTGAACTTTCGAAAGTGAATTTCGATGTTGTTCGGCTAGTTTCCGCTAAAATGCCGAAAGGTAAATAATTTGACTTTTTCTATTTAAATTCGCATCTTGAATTTCGGGAAACCGATTTGAGATCCGCCTTTGCGAGTATGTTACATATATTTTGTATAACTTGTATGCAAAAGTTGGAATTATTTCGAATATCGTAGGGTACCATTTTAATTTTCGTCGCGAAAATAAAAAGAAAAGAAGAAAAGGACAAAACGTGAAATTCTAAAAGCTAATGACGGTGGTTAGTTTCTAGGATAAAAACGAAACAGTACATGAACAGAAACATTAAGAACAAAAATGCAAAACAGAGAAAACAGAAAATACGCAGTGGAAAAATGCCAGAAAATAAGAAAAGGGGCTGAGAAAAAGTAGAATTTTTACCTCGAAACATTCAGGTAATGATCCTAATATATTATTTGAGTTTATTACGTGTGTTTAAATATATTTTGACGGTGAAAATTGAGATATTAGACATCGTCCTAATAAGTTCAATTAATAGTTTAAAGGGTCAAATGGACCCCGATAATGGAATTGAATATATATTCGTACTCAGTGAGTTATGGGCAACATATAAATGTAATTTATTTGGGCTTTGGTTATGTGACCTTAAACCCTGTACATAGGTCTGGCCTGCGTATTGCGTATGCGAATAGGGTATCAGGTTCCTACCTGGATTACCCTAAGATGTGGGTAATGAAGCCTTTAGCCTTATTTAATATAGTTTTCTGCTTATTGAATACAGTGGGATCGTTTGGCAATGAATCCAAAGGACAAAGCGGTAATCGAGTGGTTGTACTAACTTTTTAACAAGGTAAGTGATTATATCCATTTCTTTGGAGGCACCTGGCCTCGCGGATTTTCTACCACGTGTTCCTTCGTGTGCAGCTGCCGATAGGCGTACACATTACGCCTTAGCTTTGGATTTACATTCTATATTATATGTTATGTCCTGTTATTGGTATTGCATTGAGAATCTGAGTATTGTACTTTTGCTTTGAGTTGGCATCTACTTCCCGGCTGTCGATGA
The DNA here is from genome assembly GCA_029990575.1 of Petunia axillaris subsp. axillaris. Taxonomy (NCBI): domain Eukaryota; kingdom Viridiplantae; phylum Streptophyta; class Magnoliopsida; order Solanales; family Solanaceae; genus Petunia; species Petunia axillaris. The sequence continues at coordinate 46,315,526 of JARKNS010000002.1, read as the reverse complement.
GAGTCCCGCGCCGGTGAAGGTTTATTGTTGCATCACATTGCATTCATATGTATTACATTGCATATCATATTGGGTGCAGGAGTATTCCGCCCCAGGAGCAGGAGGATTCCGCTCCATTGTATCATATTGAGGGTAGGAGGATTCCGCCCCAAGAGCAGGAGTATTCCGCTCTTATGTCAGATATTGAGTACAGGAGTATTCCGCCTCTGGTTTACATTATATCGGGTGCAGGAGTATTCCGCCCCAGGAGAGTGCAAGAGTATTCCGCCTCTGATTTATATTATATCGGGTGCAGGAGTATTCCGCCCCAGGAGCAGGAGTATTTCGCTCCAGTTGGTTATCAGATTGGATTCCCCTCGAATGCAGGAGTATTTCGCTTCGGGATGGGATTACGGGCACATGTGACCCTTTGCATCATATTTCATTTCATTTCATCTCATTCTATTTCATTCCATTCCATTTCATTTTATACCATTGTGTAGACTTGTGGTACATAACTGATGTTCTGCTTCTACGTGCATTGCTTATTTGCCTATATATTTCTGGCTTGTATTTTGAGTTGCGGGGATCGAGTTGCACGCCGCAACGGTATAAATATATGGATCAGGTTGCACACCGCTACAGTATAAATATATGAATTGGGTTGCACGTCGCAACGGTATAAATATATGGATCGGGTTGCACGTCGCAGCAGTATAAATATATGGACTGGGTTGCACGCCGCAACAGGATGAATATATGGATCGGGTTGCATGCCGCAACAGGATGTATTTCTGATTGCTGATGTGTTCGGGATACCTATATGTTTTGGTTATCTTATGTTCCTGGTTGTTGATGAGTTTATGGTTTCATACATGTTTTCGGTTGTTATCTGGCTCTGCCTTTTTATAATTTAAATAAGAGAAATTTGGTTTATCTGTTTCTTCTCCCTGGCTAGCTATCCTATTCTTTGAGGTGGCTAGTCTGCCCCACTTATTGAGTCCTTTTGACTCACCATTGTTTGTTGTTTGTTTTTGTCTATTCTATTTCGTTTCGGCAGGTTCGCTCTAGGATTGAGTTCGCATGTTGTGAAGGAGCAAAGACAATTTCAGCTGTCAGGGTGAGCCAGCTTTTATTCCGGATGGCCACCAGTCTATTGGTTATTATTTCAGCTGCATTTTGCTCCCTTCAGGAGGTATCTGCCTTCTTTTGTACTCTTAGATGTCTAGTCTGGATAACCCTAAACCTAGTATGTTGGGTAGTCAGCTGTAATTTCTTTTGTACAGCTTAGATGTATCAGTATGTCAGTGTTTTTTTAAGTCTTGTTCTTATTTATGAATTGAATTATATTTATTTTCCTAATTTAATTGGTAAGGGTTCGCCCGACGGGTCTAGAGGAGGATGTCGGGTGCCCGCACGGCCTAGCCGGATTCCGGGTCGTGTCTGTTTCTATATATATATATATATATTCATTTGTAAAACTTTAGAAGATTATAGAAATCGTCTGTGTGACAAGTATTATAAATTATTGCTGAGGGATACAGTAAACTACAAGTTTAGACGCAATAATTAATATTGTTGCCAAAACTGGCTTAAGGCTACAATGATAGTTGTTGCCAAACATATACAATAATATATTATAGTAATTAACTTTTCGCTCAAACTTTTCACAACAAATAGTTGTTGTTGGGAAAAATTTAATTTATCGCAACAATATTTTGTGTTGCTAAATGTCTTCATAATCCACAATTTCATGACTTTTTAACAACAAAATAGAATTTATAGCAACAAAATATTTTTGTTGCAAAGGCCGACTTTTCGCAACAACAGTCTTTATTATTGCTAAAACTTTTTCCATCAACTTTTACTACAACGATCTTTTTGTCGTTGCTATAAGTACTTCTGGAAAGAACATTTGATATATGCCAACAAAAATTATTGTTGCCAAAAGCCTTCTTCTTGTAGCACTAGAACCAACGTTTTCTGAATTCACATTTTTGGCTTCAAAAACCGCACACGGTGTTAGCATTCAGCAATTCTAGCTTTTATGAGTAAAAAATTTTGATACTCATCCAACGGTACCTTTGGAATTCAACTCTAAGCTCAAGAACACGAATCAAGGGGGTTGATTTAATATGTCTGAAAACTACCCCTTCCGCTCAAGTATTGAAACTTGACCAAACAAACTAAGAATCAGCTAGTTCTGAAAGTTGCTACAAGTTGTAATTAATCATATGAAGTCATTGGAATCAAAGGATTCCCAATAGAAGCTCTTTTACCTAAAATGGGGCGTTAAGCTCATAATTTACTTATCGACGACACCATAAATGAAATCTTCTTAAAAACTCAGCCAAACATCATCCAGATGACTTCAAACTTTACGGGCAAGTCATAAATAACATTTCTAAACTACCAGAACTTTCGACATGCAAAACGAAATGCCAGTTCACAAAACGGTGCATTAAGTCCATTTTCTTGTTTAGTTGGCGACTAAACCGAAACCAAGCTCTTGTTCCAAAACATATCAAACGGACCCGAGTTGTCTTAAATATAAAAATGGGTCATAAATGATTCAATGGAGCTAATGTATCTGATTGTTCGCAAAATAGACTGAATAACTCAAAAATGACAGTTCAAATCATTTCACTATTGTAAAAACAAAATAAGTTAATATTAAGGACTGCACGTGTCCAGTTCCAGTTTGATACAAAATAAAAATGAGTTAGTATTAAAGAAGAACTACATGTGCTTCTTACAATTTGTTAGAAAATAAAAATAATTTAATAGTTGAGACGCACTGCATGTATTCCGTTCCAATTACCCAGATTCAGACTGGTGGACAATCTACCATTGTTCAGGTTAACTATCCACTAATTTGATTAGAATATTAAATTAATGAATTAATAATAATTTAACACCAAAATTTTAGAGAAACAGCCCTTAAAGATTAAAATTAAGGCGTTAACAATGTTGTTACAAGGTATTAATACATTCAACTCAATTATAGTATCGATTGCTTCTTACATTATAATTTTGTCATAACGTAAGTCAAAAATGCCTTGTACACCACAACCCTTACATTAGTATACATCAGATCATGTGTTCCATTCAATATCATTCATTCATAATGTTTTAAACTATTGCTGTACTACATTTTTTCAATACATTGTTAAGTAGGTTTCTTATTTTGTACTCCATTTAATGACTTTCTAGTGATTAGTAATTTTTCATTTATTTATTTTTAATTAGGTCTCTGGTTGTTGATAATCTACTGTGCGGGCGGTTGATCATAAAAATGTTATTTATAGTGCAATATTGGGGAGTTTGTAATATACGGCGATGATCCACCATAAATGTAAAACCCCAAACTCCAAGGGCGTCAACTATAAACCATAAATCCTAACCCTATACAAGCACGTAAAAAGTTCTACAAATCTCAACGTTATTTTTTAACATAATAATTAACACCCATCGCTGGAGTGATAAGTTTACAATAGACCACAATAGGATGATGAGATATGTTAACATTTTTTAAACGGTAATAATATATCCCCAAATTTAAAAAGGGTAAGAGGATTCAAGAAGCTGATGAATAGATGCATCTTCTTAAAATACAGTTACAATGGGCTGAAAAATGGATGGATTTTTTAAAATCCTTGTCAACGAATGTAAAGCAGAGACGAATCAATTGAATTGAAACGATGTTAGGTAGTCGTTTTGGAAATTAGGGCATCAATTTGCATGCCGATAATTTTAAAATGGGTTTTTTTACATAAATATACAAATTTCCACCCTTAATTACAAAAAATAGCATTATTTTTCTAATTACAAGATATAACAATATTTTTTTAGCACATTTTTACAATAAGCAAAAATCTCATTTTGATAATTACACTTACACCCCACTCTCCTACAAATCCTAAAACACTATCTCCACTTTTCTCAAATTAAATCAGCCGCCACCACCATCAACCCCCCCCCCCCCCTCACCCCTAACCCCAAATTCAAGTCAAACAATAATGGAACTTCAACCCATAAGCTGTGACGCCATTAGCTGAAGAGGTGCCAATAAGAAGCTTAGTATAGTAATTAAGAGTGTAGACAAGAATCAAGCTCCACAACAACTCATTCTCTCGATGCAATGAATCGAATGCCATCTTAGCATCTTGAATTTCGTTAGAAGTGGAGTAAAGATACAATAAAGAAGTACCCACAAGCTGAAAACTTTGATAACCAGTTTTCAAGACTTGTCCATGTACTTGTTTACCAAAATTAAGCGACTGTGATCAAGCACAAACACTTAGCACTGAGATAAAAGTAGACTCATTCGGGTTTATATAACTGTTATACATTAATGGAAGTAACCTTAATGCTTTAGTGAACTTACCCTTTTTGGAATAACTAGAAATCATGGTGTTCCATGAGAGAATTGATCTTTCAGTCATTTTGTCGAACAGGTTTTGAACATTGTTGCTTTTGCAGAACATGTTTGTACAGAATTGGAAACTCAGTTTCCAGCGCTGGTATTTCCGTGTCCCCGTAAATGCTGGCTTCATTATCATTTTTTTACTGCTATTCCTTCAAGACAAATTTACCAGACTGTAAAAACGAGTTTTTTCAATTAAAGATATCGAAACGTCGTATTGAAACACAACGATACAGTTTGAAACGGAGTTGAAACGGTCAGAAACGATGTTGAACCAGTCTAAAACGGCATTGAAACAATATGATACAGTCTCAAAACGGCATTGAAACACTATGATACAGTCTCAAACAGAGTTGAGATAGTCTGAAATGGTGATGAAACGATATGATACAATCTGAAACCACTTGTGAAAAATTTCGAAATAGAATATAAAAAATAATATGAAATAATGCTAAAAAGGTAAAAATAGCTTAGAAACAGTGAGAAACAATGCACAAATGAGATGAAACAATGCAGAAACGGTCAAAAAACAGCTTGATACAGTCGAAAATAGTTAGATATGGTGGTGAAATAATCTGAGACAGTGCTGAAACAGCGTAGATACGGTGAGATACAGTTGGATACGGTGCAGAAACTGTTAGATACAGTGCTGCAGAAACGGTGCAAAAACTGTTAGATACGGTGCTGCAGAAACAGTAGAAACGGTGCAGACACTGTTAGATACGGTGCTGCAGAAACAGTAGAAACGAAGCAGAAACAGTTGAGATACGGTGCTGCAGAAACAGTTGAAACGGTGCTGAAACAGTTGAGATACGGTGAGATACCACGAAATACATCGAGGATGGGATGAGGAAAAGTGAAATTGGGGGAAATGATAGGAATAAAAGTGAAATTGGGGGATGGTGGGAGGAAAATTGAAATAAGAAGAAATGAGAGGAGCAAAAGTGATAGTGGGGGAAATAAGAGGAAGAATTTAAGGGTTTGATATGCTATGGGAAAATATTGCTATGTTTTTGCTATATTTGTAATTAACTTGTATTTTCCTCTAGATAGGGTTATTTTGCTAAAATGTTACTATGTTTGGTAATTAAGCTTTAAAACTTGTACTTTTATGTAAAAAAATCCTTTTAAAATCTCCGTAAGGTCCATTAGGATTTGTCTGTAAAATTTGAGCTAATTCAGACTTCGTTTGGTAAGTATCGGAAGAAGGTTTCAGTTTTTATTGTCCGCAAATCTTAAAAAGATGTTTTCGAGGTCGATTTTGGCGAATGAGCTCCGATTCGAAATCTGAAAGTGTCGTTAAATTCGTATGATTATTTTTGACCTGTATGAATTTTCGGAAGTGAATTTCGAGGTCGTTCGGATAGTTTCCACTAAACTGCCGAAAGTTAAAGAATTTGATCTTTTCTGTTTTAATTCGCATATGGATTTTTGGGAGTCTGATTTGAGATCCGCCTTAGCGAGTATGTTACATATATTTTATATAACTTGCTTGAGAAATTTGGAATTATTTCGAGTATCGTAGGGTGCCGTTTTAATTTTCGTTAAGAAAAAAAAATATAAAAGTAAAAAAATAAAATAAAAGAAAAAGGGAAAGGAAAGAAATGAGGCGGTGGGGGTCCTTAGCTTTAAGCTAAGGACGAACAGAAACATAAACGATACAGAAGAAGCAAAAGAGAAAACGCAGGAGAAAAAAATGCTAAAAATGAGGAAAAAAAAGAAAAGGAGCAGGAAAATAGTAGAATTTTTACCCCGAAACATCCAGGTAATGGTGTGAATCAATTATTTCAGTTTATTACGTGTGTTTGAATATATTTTAACAGTAAAAATTGGGATATTAGACATCATTTTAATAAGTTCAATTGATAGTTTCAAGGGTTAATTGGTCCCCGTTAATGGAATTGATTATATATTTATACTCAGAGAATTGTGGGCAACCCATAAATGTAATTTATTTAGGTTTGGTTATGTGACTTTGAACCCTATACATAAGCATGCACTGCATATTGTGTATGCGAATAGGGTATCAGGTTCCTAGCCGGATTGTCCTAAAATGTAGGGAATGAAGCCTTTAACCTAATTTGATATATTTTCTGCTATTGAATAAGCATGATCGTTTAGCAGTGAATCCAAAGGATAAAGCGGTTGTTGAATAGCAATTTGAAATAAGGTAAGTGTTTGCATCCATCTCTTTGGAGGCATTTAGCCTCGTGGATTTTCTACCACGTGTTCCTTACGTGTGTAGCTGCCGATAGGCGTACTCATTATGCCTTAGCTTTGAATTTCTATTGTATGTTATAGCTTATGCCTTGCTGTTGGTATTGCATTGACCATAGAAGCATTGCACTCTGGTTGTGAACTTGCATATACTTCCCGGTAATCGATGAGAGTCCCGAGCCGGTGAAGGATCATCATTGCATATGCTTTCCGGTAATCGATGAGAGTCCCGAGCCGGTGAAGGGTCATCATTGCATATACTTCCCGGTAATCGATGAGAGTCCCGAGACAGTAAAGGGTCATTATTGCATATATCTCATGGTATACGATGAGAGTCCCGCGCCGGAGATAGGTATCAGGCATATGTGACTGCATTGCATCGTACGGCATTCATCCCATTTCATTGCACCGCATGCTTACAATTGTGTATATTGTGATGTATTTTATATATGCGGTATGTATACCATGTTGTGGATTCAGTTTATTTATATATTTTTGGCTCGTATCCTGGGTTGCACGCAGCGACAGTAAAAATATATGGATCGGGTTGCACACCTCAACATATAAATATATGGATCGGGTTGCACGCCGCGACAGTATAAATATATGGATCGGGTTGCATTTTGCGACAGTATAAATATATGAATCGGGTTGCACGCCGCAACAGTATGTAATTCTGATTGTTGATATGTCGGGGATACTTAAAAACCTATGTGTTATGTCTATCTTATGTCCCTAGTTGTTTATGAGTTTATGATTCCATACGTGTTTCCAGTTATTATCTGTTTTATAGTTTAAATAAGATGGATTTGGTTTACCTGTTTTTCTTCTCCCTAGTTAGTTATCCTATTCTTTGAGGTGGCTAGTCTTCCCCACTTATTGAGTCCTTTTGACTCACCCTTGTTTGTTGTTTGTTTCTTGTCTATCTATTTTGTTTCGGCAGGTTCGCTCCAGGATTGAGTTCGCCACGTTGTTAAGGAGCGAAGCCAACCTCAGCTGTCAGGGTGAGCCACCTTCTGTTCAGGATGGCCACCAGTGGTATGTTTATTATTTCAGTCCTATTTTGCTCCCTTCAGGAGGCGTATGTATTCTTTGTACTCTTAGATGTCTAGTTTGGATAACCCTAAGCCTAGTATGTTGGGTAGTCAGCTGTGATTTCTTTTGTATGGCTTAAAGGTATCAGTATGTCAGTGCTTTTTCTAAGTCTTGTTCTTATTTAGGAATTGAATTATATTTATTTTCCTAATTTAATTGGTAAGGATTCGCCTGACGGGTCTAGAGGAGGATGTCGGGTGCCCGCACAGCCTAGCCAAAAAATCGAGTCGTGTCAGTTGGTATCAGAACCCGGTTTAGAGTCTATCCAGATTAAGACAGTGTTTCGTAGAGTCTCGTTGATGGGTACATAGACGTCCGTACTTATCTATGAGAGGCTATGATAGCATTTAGGAAGTTTTACTTCCTTCTTTTCTGATCGTGTGTCGGTCTAGGATGCAAAAGTATTTTTGTTAATTCCTTCGTGGTAATTGTGAAGCCTCGTGTGATAAATCAGCAAATGGTAGGAGTTCAAGACGAAGTAGTCTAGCCTGCTCAAGCCCCGAGAATTGTGGATCGTGCTGACTATCCAGTTGCGCATGCCCCAGCTGTACGAGCTCACGATGGGCAAGGGAGCAGGGCCTTGTAGTTCCCTTGGCTCTCTACGATGCTTTTATGAGAATCTTGGTGACGTAGATACCACAAGAACCTATTATTCGCTAGGCAGCTTATCAGGTTGCCGCAGATGGAGACGTTCGGTCTCAGGGAGCTCTTGTTCCAGTCCCTGATGTTGCCCCAATAAATTATGTTCCAAAAGCAGCATGTGTTGTGCCTCTAGTTATTCTGGCTAGTTAGCTAGCGCGAGTAATGGCTCAGTCCGAGTGTCTGAAGAGGCTGCATTATTCTACCCAATTGAACCTTCTGATATTCTTAGGCCATATATCAAATAATCTTTGTGTAAGTTTTTAAAGATAAAATGATGTCAGCGTATCCTTCATGCTCTTGATTATATTGAGCGGTATGGTGTTAATTATTCTGCTTTCCATTTTCAGGGGTCAAGCCTTGAATTGGTGGACCGCTCTCTTATTAGCTAACTTGGTTCGATTTTTCTTCTAGATTCGTGAAAAGTTCCTTTCGCGCATCAAGCGAGATGAAAGGAGTCACAAATTTGAGTAGATTAGATAGGGTAGCTTGTCGGTTTTAGAATATGAGGTTGCATTCTCTAGGATGGTTGGATATGTACTAGAGCTAGTCCCTGAGTCTTTCAAGAAGGTTCAAAGATTTATTGATGACCTTTCTTCTTTCTTAAGGTCCTTGATGGCTCGAAATATTGAGGTTGGAACTTCATTTGATGTCGTTATTGATATTGCTCAGAGGTATTAGGCATACCATAAGTTAGAGCGGGAAGAGTTAGAGCGGGAGAGCAAGAGATCCCACGGCCCTGGTGGGCACCATACCTCCTTTGGAGGTAAGAGTTCTGATTATTTGCGGAGGTTACTTGCCAGGTTATCTCAGCTTGTATAGCGTGATTCTCAGAGTGCGCGAGTAGTTCATCAGGATTAGACTCAGTTTTCTCTTTGTAGCTTTCAACAATCTGTCCAGCTTCCATTTTTAGTGAAAAGGTGTTATCATTGTTGTGAGTCTGGTTATCCTTTGAGTAGTTTTCCCTTACTCCGGCAAGTAAGGAGGCAGTCGTCCTTTCTCTCGTCATCATGCACCTGCACAGTCACAGGGGATTTCATTTAAATCTTAATCAGCCAGAGAAATGCCACCATCCAGTAGGAGTCGAGAGCGTGGTGGCAGTGGTTCTTCTGGAAGTAATTATCAGGGTGGCGGCCCAGCTCAGCCGCAGAGGCAGTTCTACGAACTTCCAGTATGGCAGGACGCTGAGGCATCTAATATAGTAGACGTAGGGATTTCTTCTTCCCTTATCTGTGAGTAAGATTTATTTTTCTGGTCGATCTAGAAATGGTTTGTCTTATCATATTTCCATGGTTTCCTTAGATGTAGTTCCTATTAAGAATCGGTTGCGGTAAAGGGGTGAGCTTCTAGTATGATTTATTCAGGGCATTTGTGAAACCCTACTAGTTTATCTGGTTTAAATGTGAGAGATTTGTGAGTGAGTATCAGTATTGTTTGCTTGGCATCTTGATGTGCCACATTCTGTTATAATGTCAAGTCAGTCTACCTCTCTTTGGAACTCAGTGTTGGTAGGATGATGGGATTCTTATTCGTCATCATCAGAAAGTGTTATCGTTTCTTCCGATGTAAAGTGGTTAGTAAGTAATATTCGATCTACGTATCTCCTTTTGGTTCAAAACGCTAGTAAAGTCATGTTATCCCATGAGTCTATCTGGGTTATTAAAAAAAAGATTTTCTGATAAATTGTCAGAGTTTCTTTTTTTTTTGTAGGAAGGTTAAATTGGCATAGATATTGTTTTATAAAGCTCATTTAATGTCTATTTATTCAATTACGATTCTTTAGTTAGCCTGACTCGGAAGTAGTCTAGCTTTGGTAGCCAAGAAAATAAGAAGATGAGCTTTATAAAGCTCTAATTATTCCTATCCTCAGTTCATTTCCATCTATTCTTCTTCCGGTACTAGTGAGCTTGCGCGGTTAGTAGCCGCTTGTGATGTTCCCTGTGTTGAGCCAGAGTGCGTGTTAAGGTAGCCGGGTAAGCACATTATTGTGTTTCAAGGCTACTAAGGATAATGGAGAGTGTCGTCCGACCCGTGAATTGAGCTATCAAGCGGTGGTACTTATGACAAAGGTATGGAGTTGTGAACTCGAGAGTTGCAGCAGTTTGGCAACTCGAGGGGGTAATTTGATAGCTCAGGTCTGAGCCGCATTCTGTTTTTAGCTATGCCTTAGTCCGGCAGACTATGCGATGATGGCTATTTCTATTCAAGTTAGCTGTATGAGTTAATGCTCTAAGGAGACGTTTGGTTTGAGGGATTGGGTATATTAATCCATGTATTAAATTTAATCCCTTGTTTGGTTGTTATTTTGAAAGAGGTATAACTAATGCATGCATTAAATAATACACCAATTGGTGTATTATTTTATCCCTCCACCAAGGAGGCATGTATTAGTTATACATGGATAAAGGAACAAAAGGACAACAATATCCTTCCTATTTCCCTAGAAGCCAATAAAAGTCAATCATCAAAGGATATAATTGTAAATTCATTACTTTTTAGTTTAAAAATAAATAAAATATATTATGATAACTTTTATCTCCAATGAACCAAACACTGGATAAAATTTAATCCCTATATTATTAATCCTTGCAATATTAATCCATGTATTATTAATCCCTGTATTAAAATCCCTGTATAACTAGTACATCAAACCAAACGACCCTTAAGTGGAAGAGTCTTTCTCCAATACTGAATGCTAATATTAAATCTCTAAGGCGTTGCTGAAGCGTAAGCTAATTCTTTGTTTCATCGACCTGTTCTATATCAAAAGATATATTGAAGGGGTGATTCATTGCAGAATCATATCCAGAGTTCCGTGTATCTCTATTCCGAAAATGTAGAACTCTCATTTCGTGATCAAAGCAGGGTAGCTTAGTCAGAATAAGTTGAGCAATGGTATTGTAATATTATCCAGATATGTTTTATTCCAGGAGTTCGATGTGTGTGTATTTTGTAATCATGAGATAATATCCGTGGAGTAGTTTATGAAGGTCATTCAAGTTCTCTTGCTATCTATGTGAATTTTTCTTTAGGCTTAGGCTCGTTCAAGGACGAATGAGAGTATAAGTGGAGGAGAATGAAACGACCTTAGGTAGTCGTTTCGGGAATTAGGGTCCCGATTTACGTGCCGATAATTTTAAAATCTTTGTAAGGTCCATTAGGACTTGTCTGTAAAATTTGAGCTAATTTGGACTTCGTTTGGCAGGTACCTGAAGAAGGTTTCAGTTTTTATTGTCGGTAAATCTTAAAAAGATGTTTTCGAGCTCGATTTTGGCGAATGTGCTCCAATTCGAAATCCGAAAGTGTCGTTAGATTCGTATGACTATTTTTGACCTGTATGAATTTTCGGAAGTTAATTTCGACGTCATTCGGATAGTTTCCACTAAAATGCTGAAAGTTAAAGAATTTTATCTTTTCTGTTTTAATTCGCATCTGGAGTTTCGGGAGTCCGATTTGAGATCCGTCTAAGCGAGTATGTTACATATATTTTGTATAACTTGCTTGAGAAATTTGAAATTATTTCAAGTATCGTAGAGTACCGTTTTAATTTTCGTTAAGAAAAAAAATTAAATAAAAGAAAAAGGGAAAGGAAAGAAATGAGGCGGTGGGAGTCCTTAAGCTAAGGACGAATAGAAACAGAAACGATACAGAAGAAGCAAAAGAGAAAACGCAGGAGAAAAAAATACTAGAAAATGGGAAAAGAAAGGAAAAGTAGAAGGAAAATAGTAGAATTTTTGCCCCGAAATATCCAGGTAATGGTGTTAATCCATTATTTCAGTTTATTAAGTGTATTTAAATATATTTTAACAGTAAAAATTGGGATATTAGACATCATTTTAATAAGTTCAAATTGATAGTTTCAAGGATTAATTGGTCCCCGATAATGGGATTGATTATATATTTATACTCAGGGAATTATGGGCAAACCATAAATGTAATTTATTTAGGGTTTGGTTATGTGACTTTGAACCTTGTACATAGGCCTACCCTGCGTATTGCGTATGCGAATAGGGTATCAGGTTCCTAACCGGATTGTCCTAAGATGTAGGGAATGAAGCCTTTAGCCTAATTTGATATATTTTCTGCTTATTGAATAAGCAGGATCGTTTGGCAGTGAATCCAAAGGATAAAGCGGTTGTTGAATAGCAATTTGAAATAAGGTAAGTGTTTGCATCCATTTCTTTGGAGGTATTTGGCCTCGTGGATTTTCTACGACGTGTTCCTTACGTGTGTAGCTTCCGATAGGCGTACTCATTACACTTTAGCTTTGAATTTATATTGTATGTTATAGCTTATGCCTTGTTATTGGTATTGCATTGAGCATAGAAGCATTTCACTCTATTTGTGAACTTGCATATACTTCCCGGTAATCGATGAGAGTCCCGAGCCGGTGAAGGGTCATCATTGCATATGCTTCTCGGTAATCGATGAGAGTCCCAAGCTGATGAAGGGTCATCATTGCATATACTTCCCGGTAATCGATGAGAGTCCCGAGCCGGTGAAGGGTCATTATTGCATATATCTCCTGGTAGACGATGAGAGTCCCGCACCGGATATAGGTATCAGGCATATGTGACTGCATTGCATCGTACCGCATTAATCCCATTTCATTGCACCGCATGCTGATAATTGTGTGTATTGTGCTGTATTTTATGTATGCGGTATGTATACCATGTTGTGGACATATTTCAGTTTGTCTATATATTTATGGCTCGTATCCTGGGTTGCACGCATCGACAGTATAAATATATGGATTGGGTTGCACGCCGCAACAGTATAAATATATGGATCAGGTTGCACGCCGCGACAGTATAAATATATGGATCGGCTTGCACGTCGCGACAGTATAAATATATGGATCGGGTTGCACGCCGAGACAGTATAAATATATGGATCGGGTTGCATGCCGCGGCAGTATAAATATATGGATCGTGCTGCATGCCGCAACAGTATGTTTTTCTGATTGTTGATATGTTCGGGATACTTAAAAACCTATCTGTTCTGTCTATCTTATGTCCCTAGTTGTTTATGAGTTTATGATTCCATACGTGTTTCCAGTTATTATCTGGCTCTGCCTTTTTATAGTTTAAATAAGATGGATTTGGTTTACCTATTTTTCTTCTCCCTGGCTAGCTATCCTATTCTTTGAGGTGGCTAGTCTGCCCCACTTATTGAGTCCTTTTGACTCACCCTTGTTTGTTGTTTGTTTCTTGTCTATCTATTTCGTTTCGGGTTCGCTCCAGGATTGAGTTCGCCACGTTGTTAAGGAGCGAAGCCAACCTCAGTTGTCAGGGTGAGCCACCTTCTGTTCAGGATGGCCACCAGTGGTATATTTTTTATTTCAGTCATATTATGCTCCCTTCAGGAGGCGTATGTATTCTTTTGTACTCTTAGATGTCTAGTCTGGATAATCCTAAACCTAGTATGTTTTGCATTTTTAAAAATTTTCAAAATCCAGAGGACCTACATATACATCTCATCACTATTTTCCCATCAGTTTTTTTTTTTTTTTTAAAAAAATAAAAGAATTATTAGAGGCCACATAATAAAATGACAATAAAATTGTGAGTACAACTTTTGTGGTTTTGTTTGATTTGGTTAATGACCAAATGTTGTGGACAATCAACCAGTACAGTCGCTGGCACTTTTAAAATATTAAAACGTAATGGACACACATATTCATTATATTTCCATTTTCTCACTAATTTTTAAGAAAATATTATTTAGAGCTCACAATATAAAATTATAATAAAATTGTGAGTATAACTTTGGTATTTTTATTCAACTTGGTTAAGTCAACTATGATGGATAAGCAACCAATACAGTCGTTGAAACTTTTAAATATTTCAAAACCAACGGACCTACATATTTATCATATCGCTAATTTTCTCACCACTTAAAAAAAATTGAGGAGCCTAACGTATAAAATTACCAAAAAAAAAAAAAAAGAGAAAGAATTGCTAGTATAAATTTCGTGCTAGACTAGCAACCAACATAGTCATCGTAATCCTCAATTTTTTTTTATTTATAATTTAGCCCTCGCATTCCATTTACCCCAACTTACGTTTTTTCTCCTCCGAAAATAAGTGAAAAGAAATAGGAGGTTAATTAATTATTTGGAAACTTGTGAGGGTCTTTCTGTTCTTTCTTCCAAAATTGCTCATTCAGTATTCCTAACATTGACTGGTTCTGAGAGTTTATCTTCGTTTAAGACAGTTTTAATTAAATGGCCTACGCTTCGTCAGAAGGCAACACTTAAAATTATTTGAAAGAATGTGGGAAGAGGTCAAAGGGCAAGTATTGCTAGTAATTTTCAACTGCAGATGTTGCCTACGTAAGAATTTCAACGACAAATACTGTCTAGGCAACAGTTCAAGTTATCTAGGAGCCTCATTAGTGGCCCCTAATGGTCAATAAGACAACCCTTAGGATCCTCATTAGTGGCCTCTTAAACCTACTTGTATCTAAAGCTAGTGTTTCAAACATTTATGATCACAATAGTTGGGACTTTTCCAACATCTCTTTTGACCTAGCACATGACATTAAGAACCTCATCCTACCATCCCAAGCCCCTATGTCCCCATCTGATTTGGATTATCCTATCTGGAAACTAAGTAGCAATGGTCTCTTTTCACTCAAATCAATCTATAAACCTATTGAGACTAATCCAAATGTTGACCATGACTTTGATTGGATCTGGACAATTGATACTCTCACTAAATTAGGTTCTTTCTTTGGCAATGCCAATATAATAGGTTGCTCACTAGATCTTATCTTCATAGAATTGGTATTAATATTGACATTACCTGTCCTATGTGTAAAACTGCACCTGAGAATTTGTTCCTTTTTTTTTTTTTTTTTTTTTTTTTTTTTTTTTTTGCAAATGCCCCATAGTAGTTGATTTTTGGGCTAGTTGTGGTATTACAGTTGATTTTTTGGACGAGCATCTTTTGCTGAAATCTTTAAGGAATATTCAGCCTCTTCACCAATCTAGATTCTACACGTGGCTTGAGTTTCTATCCTTTGCCCTTTGGAATATTTGGTTTACTAGGAATCATAACAATATTCATAACCTTGCTCATAGTCTTACTTATACTCAAGTCCATGATAAAATTATTGAATTTAAAATGCTTACCTCGAAGGAGCCTAAATTTGGTAGAACTAGAAACATCAAAGTAGCTTGGCACCCTCCCATAGCTAGTACTATCAAATTAAACATTGATGGTGCATACCATCCCCATAACAATATAGCTAGTATAGGAGGAGTTTTTAGAAACTACAAAGGAGAACAGATCCTTGTTTTCATAAGCAAATTAATGGTCAAAATCCTACCCATCTGCTTTGGCATATGGCTTATCATTAGCCATCGATCAAAACTACAAACCACTTGAAATAGAGACTGACTCCCTCGAAGTCATCAAGCTTTTATATAAAACTACAGCTGCTTATCTTCCTATTGTCACCCAATGCAGGTTAATGATGTTGAAGCTGGAAATGCCAACAATCAGGTATAACTTTCGTCAAGGAAACAAAGTGGCGCATCTTCTGGCCAAAGGAGCTCCCAGTCAGTCCAGTTCAAATGTTACTATGCATTATGCAACACCATCTAATTTTTTCTGGCAAGCTTTGTTGGAAGACAGTGTTGGCAAGCATACTACGATTAAAAATTCGGATAGTGTTGGTAATATTTTAGCTACTCTTGGCAATTTGTATGTACTTGATGCCATTCAAATGCCAAATGTTAATGTTTCTATTGCATGTAATGTAGTGTCTACGGGCAACTATATAAACTCCCTATGTATTTTGTCATAATATTAATATAAGTCGTGTTCCTAAAAAAAAAAAAGTAAGAATTTTAATGGCAATTACGACATAGACAACACTTCAATTTATGTAGGAGAAAATGGGAAGAGAATCAAGGGCAAGGGGCGTCAAAGGCAAGATTTATTTAGGCAGTACTTACAAGAAAATGAGAGCAGGATTCAGGTACTATTATAAGTTTCGTGGTCCAAAAATTATTTGTTAAACTAAGTGGTGATCATTTTTGCTAAACAATTGTTGCAAGATAAAAAAGACAAACCATTGCGTCTGGTGTTATAGTTTTGCAATGGGAAATTTTGATCAGTAGCCATTTTTGGATGTATTCATTGGGGACTATCCACCGTTTCAAAATTCATTGAAGAATAGCCAATAATTCGCGCCCACACTTAAGCTTCATTAGCGTTGGAAAAACACCCCCAGACTAGTCCCATAACAAAATACTAGGGCTTTGAACAAGTCTCAGTATTTTGTTATGGGACTGAAGCTTTATACAAAGTCTCATAACAAAATAATCTCATAACAAAATAATGGGACCTTGAACTAATATGTTCAAAGGTCCCATTATTTTGTTATGTGAATTCCCATAGCAAAATAATGGGATTTATCTCATAACAAAGGTCTCATCAAAGGTATAAATCTAATTATTTTGTTATGAGACTTTATATATAAAGCTTCAGTCCCATAACAAAATGTTGGGGCTTTAAACAAGTTTTGTTCACAGCTCCAGCATTTTGTTATGGGTCTGAAGCTTTATACAAAGTCTCATAACAAAGTGCTGGGGCCTTGAAATTCCTCATCATTTTATACTGCGGTTAGTTTACTGAAGCTTCCCAGTATAAATACTGGGGCTTTAAACCAAACTTGTTCAAAACTCCAGTATTTATACTGGGATTTGTCCGGAAATGACTATTTCTCAGCGAATATGTTTTTAACGGCTACAAATCAACACTACACGAAATTTTTACTTTTGCAATTCAGTAATTTTCAAAATTTTCTCCATTTTAGTCAAGTGTGAGTGGAGCCGAAAACGGATCCAAGCCATAGTGAGACTAGATTGAAGGCGCCAAAACAGAAAATTGAAAATAAAATAGAGTAGAGTAGAGGGTAGGGGTACAAGTCAGATTTAGTAGAGGCACATTGATTCGTCACATTTCCCAATTCAAACATTATTCTAGTATCAACAAATAATCACCCCACCTACCCCCCCCCCCTCTTATGTCCTAATTGTACGTACAACTCCATCAAAAGTATCGATCCTTTTGCTTCTTCTCCTTTGTTTGTTCTTACATTTGGTGAGTCTTATCTGGGTTTACTCCTCTAATTTAACTTCATTGTTTATTTCTTGTTTTCTCCTCCAACAAAAATTGGGTTTTTTTAGTAATGCATAAACCTGATCTTCTTTATGAAAGCTTGTGTCTTGTTAATTTCTTTATGTTATTTGAAATGCTTTTGGCATTTGAAAAATCTGTCCAATTTTGTTCTACTCTAATGATTTAAGATGGATTCTGAGGATTGTGGTTTATGCCAATCTGATATAGTTTTTGACCCTCTCTTAGTGTGTGTGTGTGTGAATTTGGATATGCTCTTGCAGTCAAATTTGTTATTCTTGGCCCACCAATAATGAAAAAAGGCACTTTTCTGCTTTGGTTTTCCCATACTTTTTTTCAGATTACCGTTCCGAGTTTGTTCTTTTATGCTGGAATGGAAGCAACTCTTAAACTTCTTGAATATTTAATTTCTCTTGATTCCATCTGTGTAATATCTTCTGTTCAATTGATATCAACATAGTGGTGAGTCTATTCCCCCTGCACCATTGAGCATGCTCGTGTTTATTTTCTCTGGTTGGATCCTTCGGTTGTGATGAGTAGTATTTTATTGTATATGCCCTTTTCCTCTTACAAGGAGTCTAGAGGGAATGCAACTGCTGAGACAGCAATTCAAACAAAACTCCGAGAGAAAATAAAAGATCAGTGAGGTAAGGTCTATAGACTGTAAGGCGACCTTATATTACCAACTTTAGAGTAATGTCTAGAGTCTGTTGACTGACAGAGAGAAGATTGTATCTATCCGAATTCGTTTTGTTCCTCTCTCTTTTTTTACTATGCCTGAATTTTTGCTGTACTGTCGAAAAGTTGCTGAATAGTCAAAAGGTGCGAAAGGAAATGATGTAGGCCATGGATATAGTAGGGGTAGCACCATATACAAATACACCTTTTATTTTCTACTGTCTTGATGATTGCAACGCTCTATCTTGTAGATCAACCATTTTAGTTCCTTGTAAATGAAAGAAGAACTTCATGTTGCTATAAGGGAGAAGGATTATGAGGACGTGGTGCAGCTAATTGTATAGTAAAAGAGGAGATATCAGATAGGGCTTTCAAATTCCTTTCTTTACCGATAATAAATTAGCTCAGTTCTATGTAAATTTGCCAATATGCACTTTATGGTAGAAATTAATGCCCTTCTTCGAAATGTAGTACAAGAAGAAACAAATCATCCAAAGGATATAAAGGAATGTCTAGATAAGTGGGAAGGGAAGTTGATTCAGTTTAATGATCCTAGTCAGGAAAGGAAAAATTTGGATTTATTAGCATCAAACATGTTCCAGCTTTGTATCTACTTGGGTAATCCTGTGAGCTCTTTATCGTTTGCTTCTAGTTAATTTTTCACCAGTTTTCGGTCTACATGAATGTTGCACTTTTTTATATTGACTTTGTACATAAGTATATTCTTCTGATGACTGACTTCATCTTTTATACATCTAAAAGGTGTACGAAAATGCCTGAGAGAATCACAGCTGAGACTCTTCTGAACAACATTGTGGAATCAATTGCTGATGGTCTGTCGAAGCAGAAGTCAGGGTCCTTCTTTGAAGAGGAGAAATCAAGCTCAGTTAATGATCAGCTCAATAGGCTATTCGGCCGTCAAAAGCCAGTACACCATATTTTAGGTGGAGGCAAATGTAGGCTACCTATACCTTAGCTTTCCTCTGTCATTAGTGGTTGTGTTTCAAATTCTAAATATGCTTCACTGGATTTGTAGCTGCTGATGTGCTGTTATGGAGAAACAAGAAAATATCAGCTGGTGTTTTAGCCAGTGCCACAGCTATCTGGGTGCTATTTGAGTGGCTGAACTACAATTTTCTTTCACTTTTATGCTTTGCTCTTGTCATTGGTATGATTGCTCAGTTTCTTTGGAGAAATGCTTCTGGCATATTAAATAGGTAATACTACCTAACCAGTTTCCGAACAACATTGTCTTCTCCTTTTCTTATTCTCATTGATCAATCGGTATGTACTCTTGAATCAAGTTAATGGAGATCTCTTTGGAAACAGGTCTCCAGCTAAAGTCCCTCGTCTCGTCTTACCTGATGACCTTTTCATCAGCATTGCCAAGTCAATAGGTGCTGAAGTAAACCGTGCTTTAGGCTTCCTTCAAGATGTTTCTTGTGGGGCTAACATCAAACAATTCTTAGTGGTAAATCTTCATAATTTTTTGCTGGAATCTTTTCAAATGGAAAGCTTACTTAAATAAAGATTGTTCCTCAGATCCAATTTTAAGAGCTTTTGTTACAAAGTACTATGCATTTGATCGTACTATGACACTCTTTCTAGATAGATTTTTTCAAAAATTATTTTTGCTTCCTCAAAGGACACCCCACCCAATATGAACTTGCTTTGGTTCAGCAAATGTCTAAGTACTAACAATTTGATTGATCTGGAGTTTGCCTTCCTAACAACAGCAATACATAAAGATTGTAATTCCTCTCTCCTTGTTTGTGCTTCCAGATAGCTTTTCATTCTGTTTTTGGAGAGGAAACTGTAAATAATGATAAATGTCGAGGGCTGTACCCTTCATTTCTAGCAAGCTGATGAACTGCGACATTTATGCTGTCAAAGATTCCAGAAAGAATTTAAAGCAAATTACCCTATCCTGCAAGCATTTTAGGGGTCAAGCTCGCTGATATAAAAAAATGGAAGATTCAATCCAGTCCCAAGCGTCCCCTGTGGGAGCAGTTTGCGCTAGTGTATTGGGGCTCACCTAATGGTTCTCAGTCCTCTTTCGCTGAGATGCCTTTCAAAAAAAAATTTCCCCGCATCAGACAATTCAGTTGCCAGAAACCGAAACAGAGACTGCTGTCTTTATTTGTTCAACATTCAGTACATGTTAACTCAT
Source organism: Petunia axillaris subsp. axillaris (assembly GCA_029990575.1). Taxonomy (NCBI): domain Eukaryota; kingdom Viridiplantae; phylum Streptophyta; class Magnoliopsida; order Solanales; family Solanaceae; genus Petunia; species Petunia axillaris. The sequence continues at coordinate 46,295,173 of JARKNS010000002.1, read as the reverse complement.
TCTAAAGATCTCCCAGACAAATGTCTGGTGAAGTAAGATGCATATGTTTGTGTTCTTCCCCAGATTTTAGGACAAGTATAGCGGCAAAGAATAAAGTTGTGAGTGGGAATTTTAATTTAACTTGCAATACCTAAATTGTTTGAGTTGGTTGATCGACTTACGTGCAAGATTTTTGACATTAAACTTCCACCTCCCTTCCCCTTCTCTAGAAAGGAAAAACAAAGACTCTTGCCTTCTGTCTTTTGTTCTACTTGTTTTCTCGTCATGGGTTATCTTAACTCCTGTGTTTATTTATTAACAAGCTGTAACTAAATGTTGACACTCTTATTTCCCATTTGTCATGCAAAAAGCTCCAGAACTTAGCTAGATTTTTGCATACAATTTTACTCAGTATTATATGTTATCAAAGACAATGTGTATTGCTCTGAAATGCTACTGCTCCATGCTTGGTATATTTAGTGGATGACATACTTAACTGGAGAAGATGTTGTTCTTGTGTCCATATGAAGTCTCCTCTCAGGATGCGTCGATGTTTTATCACTTGGCTAAAGAAACAGTTGTAGCTAGTTCTTTAGTTGGATTCATAAAATCATTTGATCCAGAGTAATTCTGTACTGAATTAGTGTCTTCGGATCTGTTCTAGGTTGTGGTGAGCTTGTGGGTTGCTGCTATTATTGGAAGCTGGTGTAATTTTTTGACTGTTCTGTATATTGGTAAGAGATCTTGTCGTACTCTAGATAGCTGTTACAACTATTGATTTTGCTTTTGTTCAGAGCTCTGGTCAAGGTTTTAAACTAGGGGGTGTTCATATATTCTTTGCAAGTCGCATCGAGCTCCAACAAAGGTTTAATTTTGTCAATGCTTGAAATGTTTACTGTTCCAGGCTTTGTTGCTGCGCACACGCTCCCAGTACTGTATGAAAGATATGATGATCAAGTTGATGGTTTTGTATATAATGCCCTCGAACAGCTTCAGGGACATTACCAGAAGCTGGATCGTGGTATCCTCAGCAGAATCCCCAAGGGAAAATTCAGGCGAAAGAAGTTTGAATAGATTCAGAGGTGGTAATTGAACTTGTACGCAGAAAGTATGAAATGCATATGTTTTCTACTTAGGCAGCCAAAGGCTGTTTTTAAGGTTAGAATTAGTCAAGGTAATGTCTTGATTAATTCAAAAGAAAAGACCATGAACTGAACAATAGATGGCCTTGGAGAAACTTTATGTGACTGGTTATTAGGTTGCATATGGCATTTGAAAATAAGTCGCTTTTTATTAATTCCTTTTTTTTCTTGGTACTCCAAAAATGTGTCAGATGTTTGAGAAATCCCTCTTTTTGTAAAGAGAGAGTCAGAGTAAAGTGTTCGGCATGAAGATTCAACTCAAAAGGGTCTAAAACTTGCAATGACTAAATTTGCATGATATTCATGCTCCAGCATCTTCTAGGACAGACTCTGATAGAGGAAAGACAAGAAAATTTAGTCATTGCAAGTTTGAGTTTGCACCAAATTTGCACAAGAAAATTTAGTGGACAGTGCTAGAGGAAAGACTAGAAAATTTGCACAAAATGATTCTTTTGAATTGAGTTTTGAACTTTCTAATATCTAACTGAGTAACTAGAGAGAAAAGAGGGGAAAGGTCCGATAAGTCTCAATAGAAGGATAGGGGACAAGATCAAGTCAAAGTGAGAGTTGAAGTGTATTGTTTAAAACTTGTAGGTATAATTAAAAGTTTTCATATTTACGAAAACGGCTCACTTTTCAAAAAACATTCAAAATTTTCATTTCCCCCATTCCCACCCACTTTTACACTCTCTTTCTTTATTCAAATCATTTCAAATTTTATTTCTCTCTCTTCTCTTCTTTCTTCCTCTTTTTGCTTCTTCCTTTTCATTCTTTCTTCTTAATTTCTTTTCAAATTTTATTTTATCACCATCTATGTTATTTTTCTTTCTTCTTTTTCGTATCAATTTTGTTTCTTCTTCATCCTCGTTTAATCCTTTTTTATTTTTTTTTAATTCTAGTCATTTTATATATCTTTTCAGATGTGTAAACATATTTTCTATATGTTTATACACTTTTGAAGATGTTTTTACGGCTGAAAAAAATGTGTACACATCTCGTCAGATGTGTACACATATGAGGAGATCTGCAACACTTTTATCATATATATGTGTACACATATTATTATATGTGCGCCACATATTATTATATGTGCGCACATATAATATATGTGTACACATTATTATATGTGTATTATATGTGTACACATATATTATATGTGCATGTGCACACATCTCGTCAGATGTGTACACATATAGTAATTTGTGTACACATCTTTTTATTAGAGTGGTGTAGGGTGGTGGTGGAGGGTGGTAAAAAGTGATGGTTGCTGGTGGAAGGTAATAGAAGGTGGTGGTGGGTAGTGGAGGGTGGTAGAAGGTGGCGGTGAGTGGTGGAAGGTCGTGGTGGAATGGTGGATGGGTGGAGTGGGGGAGGGGGTGAGGGCAGGCTGGGGGCTAAGGGGTCAATGGGGTGGGTGATGAGAGGAGGGGGGCTTTGTGTAAATAAAAAAATTTGAGGGGCTTTTAAAATGTTAGTCATCAGTACTAATTTTAAAAGTGTCCCTCTCACCCATTTTTCAAGACTTGAGTCCCTTATAACTAATAAAAGACTTGAGAGTCCTTCACACCCAAAAATCCCGAGTAACTAGGGTCCTTAAGTCCCTAAAAGAAAAAAAAAAGGAGACAAAGTTCTAAAGAATTGGGTGAGGGGGACACCCCTCTAATTCATACTTAATGATAGATATGTGGTCTCATTAAAACAGTCCCCAAAGTTTCATTAAGTGCAAAAGGGCCCTCCATATATATAAAAATTCAATATCCAAAAAAGGCAAAAAAACCTACATTTCTCTCTCCTCCCTTCTTCTTATTCCTTTCCCATTTCTTTTGCAGCAGCCGCTGCTGGTTCCCGCCACCCCCCCTCCCCCCTTTTTTTTTTCAATTTCGGTTCAAATCAACAGCTCCATTGAAGGGTATTTTAAGTTTTTCTTAATCCCAAACCCGATTTAAACCCATTCCAATTCAAATCGAAAAGCTTTTTCCAAATATTCTTTTTCGCTATTTCAACCCCTCTTGAAGATCTGTGACTTTTTCGCTTGAAAGGAGCTCGGGTAAGTGTTCAGTGTTGTACACTGTATAATGCAGTTTGTTTTGCGATTTATGGGTTTCGTTTCTGCATTTTATGAAAAATGCAAATTCTGGGCAGCTGATGTGTATGGATGCGAAGATTATGTGTACACTTATGTAAGAATGTGTACACATCATATTAGGATGCACCCTGCACATCAAATATATGTGTACACATAAAACTTATGTGTACACATAATATATAATGTGTACACATCAGCTGACGTTGCATCTTTTTTGTTCGTACACTTCAAATATACGTGTATGTGTACACATAATAAATATGTGTACACATCAACATATGCGTGTACACATCAAACGACGTAACATCTTTTTCTTACTTCACATTTAAAGTATGTGTACACGTCAAAAACATATGTGTACACATCTTTTACTTTATACGCGAAAACATCTCAATTGTGTTTTCAGCTTCTAATGCATATCAATTTCTGATGCATCCAGGTATTTTTGCACCATAAATGGTTGTACTACTGTTAGCAGTTGATTTTCTTGGTGGATGGGTTGAGACCCTATAATGTTTCACGTGGATTTCTATGACAAGGGAGACGGTACCAGTTATTTTGAATAATGATGTTACGTATTCTGAGTTGGTTAACAAGATCGTTACTAGATGTGGGGGAAGTCATGATCCAAATGATCTTTGCATTATATACATGCTTAGCATCTGTTCAAAGCAAAAGAGTCATCCTTGTAAAATAAAGAACGACGAGGATCTCCTTGCTTACCTTGCCGATGTCGACGGATCTGGAAATAGGCCTACTTTAAGGGTATGTTTGGCTGAAAGGTCGGTAGAGGTTTCAAATGAACAACCTGTGTGTAATGATGGGATGCGTGATGATTGTTCTGCTAGTGAATGGGATGACATGGATCTACCAGACCCGTTGAATATGGAAATTCCACTAACTCAAGGAGAAGAAGAAAAAGAAAATGTTGGTGCTTCACACGAAGGAGGTGGAGAAGTAGGAGCAGAAGTAGAACTAGAAGAAGAAGAACAAGAAGAACAAGAACAAGAACAAGAAGACGAAAAAGAAATATTCAGTCCGACTCCTGTAGTTGAAAGCAATACGGTTATGGTTGGAGGTTCTGAAGCAGGTTGCAGCGTTCAAAGGGACGGGGACGACGACGACACTGATTTTTATAAGGGTTTAACCTTAAAAAACAAGCGCGTCTTAATAAATGCCTTGCAGCTTGCTGCAGTGAAGAAGCATTATTGTTTCAAGAAAGTGAAGAATACAAAAAAAGTTTTTTGTGTGAGATGTGTATATCAGAGTTGCAAGTGGTGGATTCGCGCCATAAAGTACGTAGACAGTGATAGGTTCATCATTACTGTGTACAGGAACAAGCATTCGTGCGGGTTAGAGCATCTTTCAAGTAATCACCCACACGCCTCTGCGGAACTCATCGGTTCATACTTGAAAAGTAGTTATGAAGAGGGAAAAGGAAAAGGTATATCAATAAAGGATGTTAAAGCTGCTGTCCGTAGGGATTTGGGTTGTAACATTAGTTATTGGAAGTGTCGGATGGGGACTGTTATTGCAAAGGTTTTGACAAGAGGGACTCCGGAGCACAGTTATGCGATATTGGATGCGTACCGTTATATGCTCAGGACGACAAATGAGGGTACGAATACAGCATTCAAGGTTGATGACAACCAAAGGTTTATGTATTTTTTTGTAGCTCTTGGTGCATGGATAACGAGTTTTGCGCATATGAGGAAAGTCATCGCCGTAGACGGAACTCATTTGTCGGGAAAGTATGGGGGAGTTTTGTTGTCTGCCATGGCACAAGACTCAGAGAAGCATATTTTTCCTGTGGCATTTTGTGTTGTAAACGTGGAATGTGATGCCTCCTATGATTACTTCTTTGAAAATTTGGTCGGTATACTCGCAAGTACCGATGAGTTGTGTGTTGTTTTTGATAGGCATCCAAGCATCCCAAAAGCAGGTTCAAAGTATTTTCCACAAGGTAATTATGGAGTTTGCAAGTGGCACTTGGCTGAAACCATTCGTGCAAAGCTTCATTGTGGTGAATTTGTATCCTATTTTTATAAAGCAGCCGAATCATATACGCCCACTGAGTTCGAGGAACATTTCCAGCAAATTCGTTCATTGTGCCCAAAGGTTGCCACATATCTTGAGCAGGTTGGGTTTGAGCGCTGGAGCAGAGCCTTTTTTCCAGGCCGCAGGTAATACTTTCTACACATACTTAATATGTGTACACATACTGCTCTTATGTGTACACATCCTTTATATGTGTAGTCATGTAATACATTAGCCATATTTGTACACGTAATGTATATGTGTACACATAATATTATATGTGTACACATAATAAATATGTGTACACATACAAATTATGTGTGTCCGTATGTTTTCAATTTTTAAAATGTAGACTTATGTGCACATATTAAATACGTGTACACATATTAATTATGTGTACACATATAATATTATGTGTACACATATTAATTATGTGCAGTCATTTGAATAAATACAGAATCATATGTACACATTGTAAGAATCAGTTATATATGTGTAGGTTTGGAGTGATGACCTCAAACATCGCTGAGTCAATTAACGCAATGCTAAAGGATGAAAGAGAATATCCCATTGTTGCAATGTTCAATGAAATTTTGAGGAATTTTTCTGAAAAGTTTCATCATAGGCGTACCATGTTCTTACAGCACTCAAAGCCATGTGTTCCTTCGATTGAACAAATATTAAGGAAAAATGTCACAGAGGGCAACAAGCTTTACGTTTGTTGCATTGGCAATGATGTTTACAATGTCGGTACTGGGGATGAGGTTGTTAGTGTCGATCTAATTCAAAGGACTTGTTCTTGTCGGAGGTTTGATTTGGACGAACTACCTTGTGCACATGCTATGGCAGCCTTAAGATGTCGATATGGAGGAGCATTTGAGTTTGGGAACGAGATATACCAATATACATCGGGGTATTATTCTATAAATGCATACATTCTTGCGTATGACGGCTTAATCTATCCAATGATTGCAGAGGAGTTGTGGAATGCACCACCAGAGCTTTATGAGAGGAAGATAAAGCCGCCTTTTGTGAAAATGACACGAGGAAGAAGGAAGACAAAGCGAATGCCTTCGGTGGGTGAAGCATTCACAAGTAGGAAGAATAGATGTGGCATATGCAAGAGACTTGGCCATAAAAAAACAACATGTCCCCAGCGGAGGGTTGTAGATTCCGGAGGTCCCAGTGTTGTTTCATAGAACCATATATGTTCATTTCTTGTATTTGTAACCATTTGTAAACCTATAGTTCCTATTTTTTTTAATCTATTTTCTATTTAATATGTCTTTTGTGCAGGCATTACCTTTACTTTCTTTATCCTTCAACGTAAAACGAACAAACAAAAGCATAACATGATAGATAGAAACACTAAACAAATTAATGTACTGTGCACATATAACTTATGTGTACACATAATATAATATGTGTACACATCTCGTTTGACGTGTACACATCCTGCCGATGTGTGGGTAGATTACAAAAAAAAAAATCACAAGTCCTTTACACATATTAATTATGTGTACACGTAAACGTTAAATGTGTACACATATTATATACGTGTACACATATAATAATATGTGTACACATAATATTATATGTGTACACATAATATTATATGTGTACACGTAATTATTATGTGTGGGTACATTCAATCATTATCAACAGCCAAAAGTATAGTAAGGAATGCATGAGAACTCATATGGACACTCAAATAACTTCCATTTTAATGTAGGAACATGGATTCACCATTGTTGGCACTCAAACAACCAAGATTTGGGATATTTGAGAATCAATATGACAACTACTGACTAATGATAAGGCCAAATCCTTAGATTCTAATGCTCCAATTGTAGGGAATGTATGAGAACTCGTGTGGACACTCAAATAACTTCCATTTTAATGTAGGACCATGGATTCACCATTGTTGGCACTCAAACAACCAAGATTTGGGATATTTGAGAATCAATATGACAACTACTGACTAATGATAAGGCCAAATCCTTAGATTCTAATGCTCCAATTGTAGGGAATGCATGAGAACTCATATGGACACTCAAATAACTTCTATTTTAATGTAGGAACATGGATTCACCATTGTTGGCACTCAAACAACCAAGATTTGGGATATTTGAGAATCAATATGACAACTACTGACTAATGATAAGGCCAAATCCTTAGATTCTAATGCTCCAATTGTAGGGAATGCATGAGAACTCGTATGGACACTCAAATAACTTCCATTTTAATGTAGGAACATGGATTCACCATTGTTGGCACTCAAATAACCAAGATTTGGGATATTTGAGAATCAGTATGACAACTACTGACTAATGATAAGGCCAAATCCTTATATTCTAATGCTCCAATTATAGGGAATGCATGAGAACTCATATGGACACTCAAATAACTTTCATTTTAATGTAGGAACATGGATTCACCATTGTTGGCACTCAAACAACCAAGATTTGGGATATTTGAGAATCAATATGACAACTACTGACTAATGATAAGGCCAAATCCTTAGATTCTAATGCTCCAATTGTAGGGAATGCATGAGAACTCGTATGGACACTCAAATAACTTCCATTTTAATGTAGGACCATGGATTCACCATTGTTGGCACTCAAACAACCAAGATTTGGGATATTTGAGAATCAATATGACAACTACTGACTAATGATAAGGCCAAATCCTTAGATTCTAATGCTCCAATTGTAGGGAATGCATGAGAACTCATATGGACACTCAAATAACTTCCATTTTAATGTAGGAACATGGATTCACCATTTTTGGCACTCAAACAACCAAGATTTGGGATATTTGAGAATCAATATGACATTATGTGTACACGTAAAGTTATGTGTGAGTACATTCAATCATTATAAACATAGAAACATGATAATCATAGACTTCACAAATACAAATACTTTAAGATTTATTGAAATACATATAATCATAGACTTCACAAATACTAAAATTAAGACGTAACTCGGATTTCACAATAAAAATGGAACATAACATTATAGATTCTAATTTTCAAAGCTGGATCGAGGTGGAGAGTTGGGTGGAGTGTAGTAGATGTCCTTCAAGGACTTGCCCAAAGGTGCTAGGAGTAGTTCGAAAATCCTTTTAATCCTCCTTATATCCATAAGTTGGCGGTCTCTTGCTTCAATTAGGGCTTCTTTCATTTCATCAAGATCTTTCTTCAAGTCTTCCATCTTTATAATAGGACGTCTTGCCATGATTTCTTTGCTATTTTTGCTATAGATATTGGAATTGTTTTTGCTTGTGTGATTATGAGATAGTATTTTTGACTATTCATAGAGCAAGGATGTGAAGGATTGTGTCCTTTCATCTTTATGTGTTATGGACGGTTTATTGAAGGGTTGCATTAGGCTATTTTTATAACTGCCCTAGTTTTATTATCAATGATAACCGTCCGCACATAAGTAATTAACTACACATATTGTTTACGTGTACACATATTTTTGACATGTATGATGGACTTAGTAATTATCCACACATATTTATTACGTGTACACATACGTTTGACGTGTATTATGGACTTGTGCAAATTACACGAGTAATTACCTACACATATTTTTTACGTGTACACATAATTTCGATGTGTAGGAAATACTTGTGCAGATTTAGCAAGTAATTTCCTACACGTATTTTTTATGTGTACACATATTTTATATAAGTTTGAAAGATAGGAGAAAATAGGCAAGTTATTTCAACACATCCACAGCAGGTGTGCAAATAAAAGAAAGCTGATCATGTACATCATGCAATATACTAGTCCACGACATCAAAAACTAAATTAAAAAAAGATTAAGATTATCATCCATACAGACCAATGAAAATAAAAATATTAAGATTATCCATACAGACCAATCAAAGCAGTTCATCCAACACCACTTAAGGCTCCATTTCCTCATAGAATATGTCTACAGCCCACTTCTTTCTCATATCTTCCATTGAACTATCATGCAGCAACGTCATTGGGTGTCTGTCAGGAGATGCTCCATAAACATAAGCGAATACCCCCGCACGCAGTAGCTGTTTCGTTCCTTGGAAGATTCTTCACTCGTTCATAACCCCACAAGTCTGCATTCAAGATGGCTTCTGGTAAATGTTTGAATTTACCACAATCACGCAAGAACTTTGGGAACATAATCGTAATGGGCAAGACATATGGAGCTAATGCATCTTCACTATAAACTCCCATGTTGCAGTCATAAAGCTCAATCTTTCCCTGCTAAAGTAAGAAGACACATGTGAGATAATGCCTTTTATCAATGTTAAGGACAGTAAATATCCTCTTGGCACCATCCCACTTGCGTCCACCAGGGTAAGGCAGCTTTCCAATAGCATAATCTAGGAGACCCTCCTCACACTTCTTCATCTTCATATATTCATCAAATGAAACCCCAAATTCTACAGCATCCTTTATAAAAGTTTGGTGCGCTGCAGTCAATTTAGTACAGAAGTTCATGTCCAAGATGACATCGGTCTTGTTATAGTGCCTGTGGAATTCCTTATGCCTTATCCGCATCAAGTTTAAAATTTCATCAACATGCTGCATGATAATGGAAAAATGAAACAAAAATGAATATAAGCATGTAAGATGGTAATTAATATAAAGAACAATCACAAGCTGATTATTTATGCGTACACATAATCTCTACGTGTACACATAATCTTGATGTGTACACATATTCTTGATGTGTACAAATACCAAAATACGTACACACATAAATAATATGTGTACACATAAATCATACGTGTACACAAAAAGGTACATAGATAGAGAAAAGTGTACCTGACTCTCTATCCACTTCTTCATGCGGATTACATCTTGGAAGTCGAGGTAGTTGTACTCGTGACCCAGAAAAAGACGTTTTTTCCTGTTTTTCTCCTTCATGTATGCATTAAAAACAGCCTCCTTAGCTGGATCAACTGGTCTATAAAGATCAACAGGCAGCCTCTCTTGCTCTTGAACATCTGCAGCCCTTGCCCTGGTTCCCCTAGCCCTTGTCGCCTTCACGGCCCTCGCCTTCGCTGCCCTCGCCTTCTTCAATGATGCAACAAATGGAGACATCTGAGCCCTAGAAGGGTACACAGTCCTCTTGGGCTTCTCCTCAGCACACCTTTTTAGGAATTCCACAGATTCCTTCAAATCTTTCAACAATTTCACTTCATTTTCCTTTTCCTCCTTACATGCTTCACATAATGAGCATCTGATACATCCATGTCTTCTAGAGGTGCTCTCACCAGCCTCACCTCCATATCCACCAGATTGTTCAAACAACCTACGACCACCACCACTACAGTCAACATTCTCTCTAACTCTCGCACCAACAAAGTCAGCACTCATGCCAACAAGTATATCTCCAACAACATTATCTCCAACAGCTCCTCCTCCATCACCACTTGGCTCTCAACCAAACTCCATTCTTCTATCGCTTTGCTCTGGTACAATATCCATTCTCCTATGACTATGCTCTGGAACATCATCCATTCTTATCAACATGCTTTGGAACAACCTCTGAATCAACACCAACAATTGCAAGTGCTCTGCCACCACCAACAACATCCCCCAGCCTCAAATTTTGCGCATCTTTAAGTCTTTCAGTCAATTGAGCGATCAACTCATCCTCCTTATCCACAAACGGCAACAAATTTTTCATGAACACCTTTCTCTTCTCCCTTGGAGTAGGCACAAGGAATGGGCTCACTACCTGCAACCCCATCAAAAAAAAGTTGTATTAGAAAAGAAGAAAAAAAGATCAGGAAATAAAACATACGTGTACACATAAAGGTTATGTGTACACATATAAATTATATGTGTACGCATATATGTTATGTGGACGCATAAAGAACTGTGTGTAATATATTCTTACTTTTTACTTGTGTGTACACATCAAAGTTGTGTGTACACATACTCCCTCCGTTTCAAAAAGGATGAACCTTTGCGGAGTACGAGGGTCAAATTGACTAATTTTGACCGAGAATTTGCACATCAAATTTTTAAATTTTTTGAAATAAAATTTACATATTTAGAAACTACATGAAAAATACTATAAGTCACAATAGTTAACAATTCAAAAATAGTTAGAAAATATTTATAAGAAATGTGGTCAAACATAATCTTGTTTGACCCTTCAAATAGTAATAGGTTCATCCTTTTTGAAATGGAGGGAGTATAACTTATATGTGTACACATATAGGTTATGTGTACACATAAAGAACTATGTGTATATGTGTAAACACCAAATGGAAGATAACTGAAAAATCACTAACCGGGTTATCAACATGGCGAAGGATATGATCACATTCCCTCTCCTGCTTGGTAGGGGTCCATCTTATCATCCTCGGTTCTGTGGGTTTGTCATCAAATTCCGGGTGTCGAAGGGATGGAATGGCTTCATATGCCCATGCAACGAATGCCCATGGGAAGCCATACAGGTTGTATCCTTTCATTTCAACAGACATTGACTTGACTAGGCTCTGAATTGTCATCTCAAAGCTTTTTCTCCCCCAAGGATACTTGGCGAAGAATGTGGTAGGCCTATGAGCCAACATTACAAATAAAGGATCAACAGTTGTGCGCGCATCCTTCGAACATAAGATTGAGTGCGCAAACCAAGCAAGGGAAAGACGAAACTTCGTCCTGGCATCTAGATCACCTTCACTGATCACTCTCAAGAGCTCATTTCCAGAGACAACCTTTATTCCTCCATTCTCCTCGATTAACGTGTCCCACATCTGTTGCCCCTTCGCTTTCACATCATCCAGAAAAACATCAGTAGGGTAATCATGGCAGGACAGTCCCGTCATTAATGCAAATTTCTTTAGTCCAAACCGAGCAGGAAGGTTATTAAATTTGACCCATATCTCCTTTGTCTTCTTGCATTTTATGGTCCGCAATCGGAGCCCATGGACTAGTTTTGGAGGAAAAATTGCTTTATCACTCAGACCCAACAAGTGCCCAAACACCGAACTTTTAAATCATCCAACACATCCAGATTAGTCAAAGCCTCTCGAAATTTCTTCATATCCCTGGAAAGGGAGGATCTTTGTGTGACCTTGGCCGCGGTGAACTCTCCATGTTCCTCCATAAAGATCCTGAGATTCATATCAGGATGGAAAGTCATTGTGCCCTCCTCAACCTGCAAATGATTAAGAGATACTGATCAGTTAAGTCTTTTTCAAACGTAATTTCTTTGTGTACACATAAGTTTTATGTGCACACATATAAATAATGTGTCAACATAAGTTTTATGTGTACACATAAGTTTCTATGTGTACACATAAAACTTATGTGTACACGAAATATCTGTGTGTACACATTATTAATATGTGTGCACATAAACACATACCATTTCTGGGGCTGCCTCTACTGATTTTGCACCAACACTTTCTTCTTCAACCGTCTCCTCATCATCATCATCATTGTTATCCAAGTTCTCAGCATCCTTCTCAGCATTATCCAACTCCTTCTCAGCATTGTCATCATCCTGTATTATCTTTCTCAACAACGACCTCCAATTTTTCAAGGCAGCACGTTTTGTCAATTTTTCTTTTTCACCAGCAGCAGTACCAACAAGTTCTCCACCTTCTTCTTGTACTCCACAAGCAGTACCAAAACGTTCTCCACTTTCACCACTTTCTTGTTGTCTTCCACATTCTTGTTCTTCTACTACGGGTTTTCCACTAACACTAACACCTTCTACTTGCTCTTCCCTTCCACTAACACTGGAAACAACATCTACTTCTTATTCCCTTCCACTAACACTACCAACACCTTCTACTTCTTCTTCCCTTCCACTAACACTGACAACAACAACATCTACTTCTTATTCCCTTCCACTAACACTACCAACACCTTCTACTTCTTCTTCCCTTCCACTAACACCACCAACAACATCTTTTTCTACTACATCCCTTCCACTAGCAGCTCCTTCTTCTACTCCATCCCTTCCACTAACAGCTCCTTCTTCTGCTCCATCCCTTCCACTAGCATCACCTTCTTTTTCAATAACCTCACTAACAACTTTTTCAGCAGCCTCTTCTTCTCTATTACCAGCCTCTTCTTCTCTATCACCAGTAACTCTATCATTTTCTTTCTCCACCGCATTTTTCTCTCCCTTATTGCATTCTACATCGCCCTCCTTATTTTCACCTACCTGAGTTGCAGAGCCCTCATTTTTTGATCCACTATCTATGAGTGCCGCTTGTTAAACTTCTTCAACGATTTGATTAACATCTACAGGTGCACACATATCTATGCTGGCTTGGCTCTCTGATTGGGCCTCATTTGATCGTGCTTTACCGCTGGCAGTTCTAGTTCTTTTGCTAGCATTTTCAGACGTCTCGCTTCTTCTATCCGCCTTCCTCTTGCCACCCCTGTTACTGATACCACTAGCCTCTCCACGACGTGTGCTAACCATTGTATCTACATAGCAAATAAAAGGAATAACATAGTTAGGTTAAATGAAAACAGCTTCTAAGAGAATTATACATGGTAAGGTGCAGATACATTGTTATATGTGTAACAATATGTGTACACATATAACAATATGTGTACACATCAAGAATATGTGTAAAATAGTAGTGCATTTTTTAAACTTGTGTTCACACGTCAAGAATATGTGTACACATAAAATAATATGTGTACACATATAACATTGTGTATACACATTTGGAATATGTGTAAAATTAATAAACCTTTTTTTTAACTTCTTCTGTGTACACACATCAAGAATATGTGTACACATAAGGATATATGTGTACACATAAACAATATGTGTACACATCAAGAATATGTGTACAGATCTTGCAGATCTATGCCATTTTTTCAGATATACACTCATCTTTTGTTTACACATATGCAAAGATGTGTACATTTGCAAATATGTTTACACATATTTCTGATGTTTACTCATAATTTTTTCATTTGAATCGAAGTCGCGATATAATTCAGTGTATTCTGGGTTTTCAAAATGAACTTGCACCAGAAAATCCATATACAAACTCAGAAAATGAACTCAGACCAGAAAACGAAACAAGATTTTTTAAACGAACTATATTCTTATTTTTTTCTTTAAAAAAGTTGAAAAAAATACATGTTTTTACTTGATGAACAGAAGTATGCAACAATGGGTTTAGTTCCACCACAAATTTGACGGAATCAAAGAAAAAAGGAACAAATTTGACGATGAACAGTTGGTTTTTTAAAAACTGAAGAGAGAGAAATGTGTGTAGTTGAAGAGCCTTTTCTGAGAATTGGGGAAATGAGCTTTGCAGAAGAGAGAGAGTGTATATATATGTTTTGACGTGTATGTCCCACTTGTTGTTCCGTCAGCCACATGTTTGCCCCACTTGTTGTTTTCTCAATTTTTAATATTTGCAAAGCAATCCCGCCCCTTCTTAATTAACCCCTTAATGACGAAAACACAATAAAAGAAAATGGAAAAAAAATTGAAATCCCCTTTCGTTCTTTAAAGACTTGAGAGGTCCGTAAGCCTTTTTCTTCACGGGTAACTATGGGTAGTCTAGGAACTCTAGTCATAAATTATGGAGTAGTCCTTTCCACATATAACTATTGTTTCTTTTAACTCAAACTTAATGATGTTAATTGGGTCGAGTTTCCTACCTCAGTCTTTGTTTCGTAGCTTCCTACCCAATAAATCGTAGCAATGTTAATACCTTAACCAAATTAGGATAATAAATTACCTTCCAGGAGAAAAACTATTAGTTTCACCTTTTATGAAGCATCAATTTTGAACCCTCACTTCTAAAACTTCCAAAGATATTCCTGTTATTCTTCCATTCCTTTTTCTTATTCTCTTTTGCATTTTATAAATAGAAATCTCAAGCCTAGCTAACAGTCTAATTAAAACTACATATATAACCAAAAATACTATTGTTTGAATGCTCCACCAGGTTGTTGCTTAAATAAACAGAAAATTAAGTTCATAAATAACAAATCTTTTACTTATAATCTGCACAGCTCAAAAACTGTGTCCAGAGACAACAAAATTAACCCTGATATTCTTTTTTTTTTTTTTGCCAGTACTGCTTTGCTTTTTTGACTAGTTTGGACTGCATTTCCAAGCTGTAAAAGACAAATGCAAAAGAGTGTGCATGAATGGGAAAAGCACGTGTGGATTGTGAAAACCAAACAATATCCATGAGCTTACCTCATGCCATTCCATTCCCTAAACAATTTCTGGACTTTAGCCTCCTCTTCCTCTCTTTTCACTTTCATTGTGCCCTACTATGCCCTGCCCACATAATGATTTTTTCTGTTCACTCATTTTCAAAAGCAAATTTCAAAAGTAGCAACTATATAAGGGTGTGATTAAGTGGTCAATAAAGTTAGTGCAAATTATTTAGAGATTGTATTTCAATCTAAGCGCCGGCAAAAAAAAAAATAGGTAATGTCTTTCCACGCACCTACTCTTAGATGGATTAGAGTAACCCAATATTTGTGTGCATATGTTGGGCCGGACACCACTGTCGTGAAAAAAAAAATGTAAATCTCAAAAGTGAAGATTCAATCAAGACTACTAAAGATGCCAGCTCTGGAATATTGGGACGTCGATACAATTTCTGCAAATGCCACTCATATGAGAGCTATAAATAGACAATATTTGTAGTATCACCCTCATCACTAACAACTAGGGTTTTCCTAAATACAGTTTCCATACTCTTTTAAGTTTATACATTTTCTTCTTCCAAAATGGTGATTGTGAGTGGAAATACATCACCTTTTTGTCCAACCATTCTAGCCATAGAAGCTAGGCCTGGAATCAGCAACTGTATAAATAGAGAGTATGAAGGAGATGACGACGACGACAACGATGATGATGGAAAAAGGGTGGCACCTGCAGCATAATCTATCCACCATGATTTTTTTCTTTTAATTACAGCGTCCGAGACAATTTGTATGCACTTCAACTATTTCACTGAATAGGTGACCATGGGTTTGTCGTTATGTTGGTACGAAGATATGGAGTTAACTCTATGCTAAGTTTATGAAAATTGCGTCAGGGATTAGTTCTAGTATTCTCCTTACTCCTTAGTATAAATAAGAGCCCCTATTTAGTCTATTAGTAGTTTTAAAATAAGTTAGTGTTTCTTCTTTGACTCCTTCAAAGAGGTTATTAATTGTGTATTCCTAGAGCAAATCCATGCATGTAGCCAAAACGATGACGATTGAAAAAGTGTTACTACTTTGTTTAGAAGGCATAACTTTTCCATAATGTTTCCATTTATTGTCTTCTTTTTTCGTCGTATGATCAGAATAAGCACTTCTTTAACCTGCACATCAATTGTATCAATTCCACTTAGAGAGGCAAACATAGTACTAGCTGACAGCTTCGCTAATCTTGGGGTTCAGAAAAGGAAACATCATTCTTCAATGGGGCAGTTGCAGCCTAGGCGGGTTAATTAGAGTTGCATTGAAGAGTCAAAAATTGGCTTTATTTACAAAAGGGTAAAAACGTCGAGTACGAATAATTCTTTACCATTACAGGGTGAGCCAAACTTTGATAATATAAATGGACCTAATTTTCTGCTTCAACCATCATCTGGAACCATCAATTCATTCCTTGGAAAATCTAATTTATCTATGGTCCTTGGACAAGTTTCTCTTGTGCTCCTGTTTTTGAAAGCAAGCTACATTTGTGGACTACTTTAGACTTTCCTAATTCTCTTTCCTTTCTTACAAATCCACTTGAAGAAAACCCACAAACAGACCCAAAAAAAAATACATAAATATTTGTTTTCATCAAATAAGAGAGAATATTAAAGAGCAATGAATCTACCTGAAGATGTAATTTTCGAGATTTTGATAAGATCTCCTGTAACTTCTCTCGTTAGGTTCAAATGTGTATGCAAATCGTGGTATTCTCTCATCAAGAATCCTAATCTCATCTCAGATCATTTGCATTGTCAAAGCAACAAAAAAGATAATGTCCGTTTGCTAATTAGTCGCCGTGGTAATGTCATAAACAAAAGGATCGCCTCCTTGTCCAAAAATGACACATTTGATGTATTCATTGATCAAGATTTTCCAGCATACTTCAATGACAAATTTGGTCACGTTAGACTTATAGGTCCATGTAATGGCATCGTTTGTTTATGTGGATATCCAGATAACATTGTTCTATGGAACCCTTCAATTAGAGACCACAAAGTATTGCCTCAGTCACAAATCCAACGTCTTGTTGGTTCAACAGTACGTGGTAGTGATTTTGGATTAGGATTTGACTCCAAGAGAAATGATTATAAGGTATTACAAATTTTATTTTGCCTTTCAAATGATCGTGCTGTTATTTATCAAGTTGAGGTTTACTCTCTACATGCAAATTCTTGGACAAAGTATAATGGGATTGTGCCAGCTAAAATTAAGTATGGTAATACCTCATGGAGTATGTTATATAAAAGTGAGATTTTTTGTTGGTTAGCTCAAAATGGTGATATTGAGGTAATTCTTTCATTTAACATGAGTGAAGAGACTTTTCAAAATACACCATTGCCATCAAATATTGGAGTTTTAGCGGAGCAAGAAAGAAGTATTCGGGCTATCGTACCATTAAACGAATCAATTTGCCTTATCGTTTATCGTTTGAAAGAAGTGGAGAAATATTATGATGTATGGTTGATGAGTGAATTAGGAGTTAAAAATTGTTGGACAAGACTGACAAGAATCGGCCCTCTTTCAAGGGTGGAGAGGCCTTTAGGTTTTTGGAGAAATGGTAATCTTATTCTGGAAAATAGCTCAGGACAATTGGTAATTTATGATCCTGCAAATCAAGAATTAAGACCACTTGGATTTTATGGGAAAAGAGGCAGACTGGAGATAGTGATTTACAAGGAAAGTTTAGTTTCAGTCAATTGAAGGGAGGATGCTTAAAAAAGGCTTCAATTTAATATGGTGCAAGAAAGTCTCAACTCTCCAATCCTCCAAGGTGAGGAGCGAACCTTCTGTCTGATTCAATCTCATGTATTGGTTTTCACAAATAGGCCGAAACAGGATTTTAATGTCACGTAGGAGTATAGGCTGCAAGGCGTATCCATGATGGGTTTGTGAGTTCTACTGGATTTATAGTGTTCGAGTCGAATTGTGTGTACATATGCAAAAAAAAACTCTAGATCATGTATATATCTATGTCTGTAGCTATGTGAAAGAAAGTATAGGCTGCATTGCTTCCAGACCTTGAAGTGATCATATGAAAGTAACTTCTTTTACATAGTAACTTCTCCATTGAGTTGCTTGTACTCTTCAACTAGTTTTTACATTTTGGTCCAGAATTTGGTAGATGGGAAAGTGATTGGATTTGAGATTGGCAAGTACAATTCTTATTCCACGCAAAATATTGAGAACTAACCTTCTTGTTTGATTCTGGAACTAAAATTAGTATGCCAACTGGATCTCAGTATTCACGAAGGATATCTACTATCTAGGATATGTTTTGCTCTTATGTGCAAAGGTAGGAAAAAGTCGTAGCTAAACGTCAGTATTCCCCAAATACTTGGATGTAAGAAACAGAATTTGTTTTAACTACTAAGCTATTTCACGATAAATAGGATAGGAAGCACCTGAAGGAGGAACAATGTCATTTATGACAAAGTAGGAGTGGCCTCAATGGTGGACAAGATACGAAAGCGATGTTCTGATGGTTTGGACATGTGAAGAGGAGAACCACAGGTGCGCTAGTAAGAAGGTGCGAGGGTTGGCAGTGCTGGCCTATGAGGAGGTAGAGGTAGACCCAAAAAGAACTGGGACGAGGTGATTTGACATACATGAATCATCTTCAGATCACCGATGACATGACCCTAGATAGGAAAGTGTGGAGGTTAAGGATTAGAGTAGATTATTATATAGTAGTAGATTAGCACTTTCTGTCATAATAGTGTGAGTTTTTGAATATATACTTTTTTATTTTATTCTTTGTCTTTATAGCTATTGTTGTTTGATGTTTGTTGTTTCCTTGGTTATTTAGTTTTTTATGTCCCTATACAGGTATAATAATAATTTTTTCCTTTCTTTACAAATCTATTTTCAAAAATGTCATTCTTAAGCCGAGGGTCTATCGAAAACAACCTCTCCATCTTGGGTGGGGGTAAGGTCTGTGTACATCTCACCCTCCCCAGACCCCACTTATAGAATGATACTAGATATGTTGTTGTTGAAGCCCTTGAAGGATAGAAGTAGTATTGGACCATTGTAAAATTCCTTAGCTGAATGTCAACAATTATGCCTTGGAATTTGATGGAAATTTTAACATGGCAGAATATTTCTTATCTCAAATAACATAATAAGATATAAGAAGGGCCTAATTTGAAGGGGAAAAAATTAGGGGGATTTACAAAAATGTCCATCAAACCCTACGTATTTACATCTCCATACCCATTACATTTTTACCCACAAACTTATTTACACTGTATACCCATTCTATTAAAACACACACACACTCTCCTTTGTAAGGTATACCTAATTCAGCAGTGTATATCATAGAGGTATATACTAATGAATACAATATACTTTGGGGGTATACAGTGCTTATTTGACCACTGCTTTCGTATGCATCAACCTAACTTAACACTGCTTTCGTATGCATCAACCTAACTTAACAGTATACCATGGTGGTATACTGCTGAATGCAGTATACTGTGGAGGATATACAATGCATATGTGTCGCTTCCTTTTAAGTGCATTTTCTTCTATATACATATCTACCATACAGTATACCCTCAAATCCATAAAGAAGTATAATTAATTTGGTATCCTAAAACGGTATACAGTATACTAAAAATGTATACAGAATACGGCACGGTATACAGTTAAAATGGGCAGGTGGGCAGAGAGTAAATAAAACAGGGCGGATGGGCATTTTTGTAAATAAAATGGGGCAGCATGGGTATTTCATGTAAACTGACTTTTTTTAGGCACAAACATGTAAATAATTTGTTTTTGTGGGCATGGAGTGTAAATCCCCAAAAAATTAAGGGGAATTTTCAAAAATAGGCAGCCCACTACCCAAAATTACAAACAAGAGGCCATATTTTTTTTTCATGCATAGCACCCACCCCTAAAATTACAAATTTTAGCACTCCATAAAAAATACCCTAGCTATCAATTTTTCCCCTCCCCAGCCACTAAGCCACCGGCAAACACCTTCCCCCGCCAATGGTGTCATTACTTTTTTGTATTTTACTGAATTTATGTTGTTTATTGAGTCTAAATCATTGCTTTGGACAAGTTTATACACACAAATCTCCCTCTAAGAATTAAATTATAGATGAATATACATATATAAATATGTAGCAATGAGAGAAATACAAAAATATACACAAAAAAAGTAAAAATTCATATAAACATCCTTAATATACAGATTTATTCACTCGCATATACACACTTATACAAATTTATACAATTTTATACATTGTATAAATTTGTATAAACTTGTATAAACTTGAGGGCGACTGCTATCTCGGGAAAAGGGTGACAGCTCGGGTAAGATTCGAAAATATGGGTCATTTTTGGTAATTTTCGTCTTTTGCTTGTCTTTTAGTGTAATTATCCCAAAAATTAATGGGAGATTTACACAAATATACAACCCTAATGCCGTATTTACAAAACATAACAACACTATACCCATTTACAAAAAATAACAATACTTTTTTTACGTAGCATATACAAAATGCATTTACACCATACAATTAGGGTTTTATCATCTCCCTCACAACAGTTTCAGCAACAGTGACGGCGCCAGTGACCAGCGGCCGGTCGCCGCCGGTCAACCGCCGGCTGGCGGCGGCAGGTCGCCGGATTTATAATTTTTTTTTTTTTTTTTTTTTAGATCTACAAAGGGAAACATACAAAATATACACATATATACATATGAAACTTCATATAAATTATTGTTTTGAAATCAAACATACATAAACATATAAAAAATACACAAACATACAAAGATATACAAAAAAATATACAAACAACACACACATATATACCTTCATACACATACACCAACATATAAATACACAAATATACAAACACATACACATATATACACCAACATACACATACAAAAAGTGGAAGATAGATATTTTATATACAAAAAATACAAGTATATACAGATTTTATACAAAATAATACAAAAATATACAAACTACACACATACAAACGGGAAAAAAGGAAAAAGAACAGATCTGAAAATCCACCACCAAAAAACCCACCGGAGAAGTTAAATCGGAGCAGCAGCCGCTGCAATGCAGCAGCGCCGCCGCGAGGAGCAGCGCCGCTGCACTGCGGCGGCAGCAGCATCGGAGAGGAGTGAGGAGCAACTGCGGGGCGTGACTGGGGTGGCCGGATCTGCTCGTCGGAGAGAGGGAAGGGACGGCGGCAGGGGTGGTGGATGGGTAGAGTAGGAGAGAGGAAGAGAGAAGAAGAAATTAGGATTTTGTGGGTGGGAAAGTGGAGATGAAAAAATGGTATGTAGGGTAAATATCAAAAACTATTGTTATGTTTTGTAAATGTAGAAAAAGTATCGGTATTTTTGTAATTTAGCTATTAGGGTAGTCATTTTGTGTAAATTTTCCAAAATTAAACACGCATTGCTTTGTTCTCTTCTCAATCCATTAACTATAGTCAAAGATAGCCTCAGTCAGGCATTCAGCTTGTATCATGCAACAGAAACATAGCATTCATCTGGTTCAGCTTTTTATCATATGACAATGCAGATGGGAGAAAATAATTACTAATAGTCATATACTTCTCAATTTTACAAAGACTGTTCAAACTTGGGGCAACATGATTCAAGTATAATCAACATTCTAAATAACGATGAGTGTAGCTATAAAGATCACAACACTTGAAGCAGCTAAAAAGATAACACGATACTTCAAGTAGGCTATAAAGATCACGATACTTCAAGATAAGGTCTTAGAAGTATGCTTACTCAACAAGTACATCATTCAGCTCTATAGATTAGTTGTCCTTGAATTCTGACTAGTTTGCTTCTGCTGGATTTAACATTATCCCCATAACCAGGGTGCGTTGGACCTTCTATAAGCTTACACAATAGACCCCTGAAACTCTACCTGACACTACCACGAACGGACCTGTACGGTATGGTACTTGCAGCTTTTAAGAAGACAGATGCTTAGGGCACACTGCAGCTATGAGGTTGTCTACCAAGCAGCCAGTACAGCTGAGATCAAAATTAATTGCAGAACTGACTTCAAATCTATGCTGAAGTTGTCGGTGAGGGACATCCCAGGCAAAACATAAAGAGCATTTCTTCAATACCTCAAAAAAGCCATGATAAAACTAGTGCTATGGTACAATGATGGCATCTGGATGGCAACCAGAATATCGTCTCTATTTCAACAGCTCAACAACCCCCCATCCATCCCCATTTTGATGCAGCAAACCTAATTTCGGACTAATTTCCCTACAACATGAAAACCTGTGTGTTCTTTACCTTCTTCAGGTATCTGCCAAAATAAAGCAAGATTTTGCCCATTGTATCTGTGAACTCTTTCTCTGTTAATGTGGATAAATCTGTCAAGACCAGCTTTGTCAAGATCCATTTCCACGCTGCCGCTTCGAATGATCTCTTTTCATGGTTCCTCCATACACGAACGATCCCTGTAAGGATAAAGAGTTTTCAGATACAGAGCTTTGAATCAATTCAACCCAAAAGAAACAAAAGTACTTTTTGAAATGATTATTTGATGTATCAACCAGTTTGTCATGACCTTTGATACGTGAATGCCACCTTGTTGGTGATGCATAGAGGAGCGTTGATGCCGGCCGTGGTACCCAAGTGAATTGACATTGTTGGGATTTATATCGATTCCGTTATTCCTCCCAGGATCAGACTGACCAATATCAGTAGCACTAACCATTGTAGTAAGCGAGTCCACAGGCTCCAGAAGCAATGAGATTCCTGCCATCCCATTGAATGACAGGATGCAAGCAATTGCATATACAGAGGCGGCAAGATTCTCAGGAAGAACTTTTCCAGGATGCGTGACCTGCATGACATTCACTTGCACATTAAGCCAACCAAAAATCACATACTTCATTCATATAATGACATGGCACAAGAAATTACTTTGAATAAAATTGCTGCAGATAATCTCTCTCTCAGGCAGTAAATTTGAGCAACATCAAGAGCTGTTGACTCAAAAGGGATCCACCTATCAACAATGACCTTAACTTTATTTTCAGGAGAAGACATAATTTTCTCTCCTTGATGAGCATCAGACATATCTGCTTTAACATTATCTTCCTCCCCGTCATCTTCAGCATCTTCGTACTCACTTCTATTATCATCATTGTCATCACCATCATCATCTTCTTCATTTACAGGAGCCACCACAATCTCTGTTGCCAGCAACAAAAGTGGGAGTGGCCCAATGACACTACAATTTCTTATAAGCAGACCTCCATCACTACGAGTTATCTCATCATATATAATTAATGGTCGATCGGAGAATTTTTTGAATGAAAGATTAAAATTAGTAGAGCGAGGGTGCAACCGAACTTTATCACCACCTGCAGTCTCTATGGCAGCCTTCTTCCCACCTTTCAGAGGCGGGAGCAGTCTACCAACCATAGGGTATAAACCAGCAATAAGAACAGCATGTAGTATGCCTGGATCCTGTGCATTAAGATTACAGGAAGATGCACCTCCTGGAATAAACCCATTCCTCAGTAATTCAGATTGCAGTTGTTTACGCATTCCTGATATCATGTTCATAGTGCTTGAGGATACAAAGTACATAGAACAAAACCTCGACTCCTGACCTTTCTCTCTCGCGCTTTTCCAGCCCTCAAATGCAGCAACAACTGCTAATTGATCACTTCTTCCACCATACCATGAAGCTAACTCAGCTTTTGCAGCTGCAGCTCTCTTCTTCTCATTTGGAAACATCGGTAGGGTAAATGGATCTCTATAGTCAGAAGCACACGCCAAAGTCAATGCTGGGTCAAGGCAGTTCAATAATATGGCAATTAAAAGCATCTTGCTTGTAAGTGGATGAACTGGTAAAGACCCTAGCCTTTCTCCAAGCTCTGTAAGTTTCTCATCAAATGATAATGCCCCAATATCTTGCAGAACAATGATTGCATTACGAATGGTCTCAAAAACTGGAGGGTCAAGTGTCTTCTGAAGGAATTCTTCTATCTTACAATCAGGGTCAACAAGCTTGACCTGCCAAAGACAAGGAATTAAAACTGTTTTACGACAAGCTATATTATTTAACAGTACTAGTTTACATTCACTGTTGGTGGGTTTTTAAAACAAAACTAGGATGATTTTGAAAGCGCCTATTTATTCTTTCTTTATTTTGGTTATATTATTGGAAGTTTCTTCAAGTCCTTCAACCACTAGGTACTGTTTTCAATTACCAATAAAAAGCTGGATATATTCACTTAATCATCATGCCGAGTTTTCCCTAAAAATATATTCCTAAATGACAAAGAAGAATAATGAAGCACCTGCAGACATAGTTCCTCAATAGGAATCCTCTTAATCTCAGGAACCTGGAAATCAGGCATTGAAGCTGCTCGTAGTTTTGAATAAAGACGGTAACAAATTCCTGGCTGGCAACGCCCAGCACGTCCCTCTCTTTGCTTTGCACTAGCTTTTGAGATCCATGAAGATTGAAGTGTTGATACATTATTATAAGGGTCATAACTTTTTTCTTTCATTCTTCCACTGTCTATTACATAAACAACATCATCAATGGTAATGGCAGATTCAGCAATATTAGTTGAAAGAACAATTTTGCGGCAGCCTAGTGGAGGGCGTCTAAAAACCTTCTTTTGCTCCACAGCTGGAACCATAGAATGAAGAGCGATTATTGAAAACTTAGACGAATCTTTAAAGTAGTGGCTTGCATTTAATCTCTCTCGCGTTCTGTTAATATCCTCCCAACCAGGAAGGAAAACAAGGATGGCCCCATCCTTCGAGTCAATGCATATTTTTTTTAATAGTTGCTCAATAAGGACCTCATCAATCAGTTCAGGGTTAACTGTTGATAGATATTTGTCAAGTAATTGTTGCTGCTGCTCACCATTGGAAGATGATTTCTCCATGTGTTTCCTAATTACTTCTGCAGCTTCTGACTGATTCTCCTGTTCAGCCCAATCTAGAGCAGTTTTCCCATCATTAGCACGTAAATGGCAGTCAGCACCAAAAGAGAGGAGCATGCAAATGTCACCAATGCAGCCTTTTCCAGCAAACACCATCAACGGTGTCACTCCACTCAAAGAATGCTGATAATTGAAGACCTTTGGGCCCCCATCAGAAGATATTAGATCTAAGAGCGGATCAAGATCATCATCTGATAAAGCCAAATTAATTGCTTCATCTAAGGCAACTTTGTACTCCTCAGTTAATATTGATTCCTCAGACATAACAGTGGTTGACGTGGAGTCAAGGTGATTTTTTTCTGTTGACTTTACAATAGAAAGTACATCCTCAAGGTAGAATGTGTTTACCTGGCATGGGTATAGAGGAGCAAAAACTTCAAAAACTCACAACTTAAAACAAGAAACAGACAAATCTGCACATAGGAATAGGGGAAAAGCTTTTACAGGATAAGTAAATCCAGGGACTCGGATAACTGGACAGCCACCAAAGTACTTTGAAAAACGTTCAGCATCAAGTGTAGCACTCATCAGAACCTGTTTGGAGGTTCATTCAATTGATTAAATCAAGAAACCACATGCACATATTTGAAATTAAAAAAAGAAAGAGTGATATCATCTAGTACGATACAAAGCAAAATGAAAAATTCAATAATATACATTCTTACCAGCCGCAAATTTGGATATGATGGAAGCAAGTCCCTACAAGTAAAGAAATATCAACTTGAACATTTTGTTGTTACACATAAAATCGACCGTAAAAGAAATAAGGTATAACATATTTTGTATGTTTTCTCAAAAAAGCGACAGCTAATTGCTAGAATCCAGACAGAGGTTAACATAAATAAGCTGCTATAATGAGGTTAATTGACTTGACTAGCTTCCAAGCCGAAGATTAGCACATTATGGCTCCAGCTCCTGTCAGACAGATCATTCATGATAGGCAAATTATATGATAAAATGGATTAAACCAATGCACCTGAGAATCGCGAGCATGAAATCGGAGTAGCGATCCCTTTCATGAATTTCATCCTATGAAATTTGAAGTTTGCAAGTGGTAAGAAACAAAGAAACAAAGCAGAGAATGTACGTCAAATTACAATATAAACATCACTACAAGCAGAAGAATCAAAGGATAACATAATAAATAACTTAGCAGCAACAAAATGTGTGAATGAAACAGTAATATGCACTACTCTTGATAAGCTACTGACACCATGCTTCATTTTACACCAAACAAATTGCAGCGATAGAGTTGCATACTGCAAACTTAAACCAAAAGCAAAATTACAATAATTAGAAAGATTGTTGCAGGAGAATTTCACAAGAAGCTTTGAAGAGGCAAAAAAGAGTCTACAAGGTGGAATGATAGAAGGAAACAGAAGAAAAATGTGAACATCATAACTTCATAAGAAAAACATGCAGAGACGGACAAAAGGAGGGAAGAAACGAAATAGTACTACCAAGAATCAAGAACATAAGCTTGGATTATGGTTTACTGCTTACGTGTAATCTTGAATAATATTCAGGTTCAGGAAATGATTAAATACGCAATGTGATACGCGCGCACACACACAAGTAAAGCATCAATTTCAATGATATATACATCTGTAATGCGATCCTGGAACGTCCGGATGGCATGGAGCATATTTTGGAAGATCCGGAGATGTCTAACAAACTGTTGACTTGCTCCAAGACCAAGAGTGTTCAAGGATTGCTTAAAGGAATTGTGATCTTCAAGAATTGGTTCGAAGGTGTTTGGAGAGTCATGTTGATGGTTCATGAAGGAATATCAACTTTAGAAGCTTAAAGAAGGTTTGGGTCCTCCGGAAAAGATTAGAGTTAGAATTGGAAGTTTGCGACGTGCAGCACTTTTGCACTTAAGCACAAAATTGTGGCGCACCTTAAGCCAAGTCTATGCCTAATGCTTCGCAGATTTGCGCTCAAACGCAAAAATGCGGCACACACTTGGATATTTTTCTGAGCTCTCTTGTTATTTTCAAGTCTCATTTAAACTTAAAGTATTTCATTCCTTAGGGCTTAGATTTTAATGATTAAGAGATTAAAAAAACTCCTTTGGAGAGAGAATTGAACCTCTTGGCTCGGGTTCAACTTTGGATTGCCAGTTTTCAAGAATTAGGATTCTTAGAAGGTAATGTGCTTCTTCATTCTTTATACCTAAGGTTATACTTCGTCATTATTGGGAGGCGTTCGTGTAGTATTTCAATTGTTTCTTGAGACGTTCATTTAAGATTCTAGATTTCTTCTTCTGCTTTGATCTATTCCGACTATTCTCGATTATATCGAATTTATCTAACTTTTGCTTTCTATTATTGCTATTTTCATATTTCGCTGCTTTTGTGTATCTCACATCATATCAGTTGGTATCAAAGCAAAGATTTGGATCTCGTTCCTACAAATCCACGTTCCTAAGTTCTCAAAATCAAGATCCGATAGTTTTATATAAAAAAAAAATCATTGTTCTTGTTCGCTGTTTAAAAAAAAAATCGAGTTCTAGTCTTTTTCGACTAATCTGGTCGAATTACCGGGAAAAAAAAAAAGGAATCGAGAGGGAAAAAAAAAGTGAAGGGGTCTCCAACAAGAACACGAGAGAGAATAATGATTCAATTGATTTTTGAGCAGAGAAAACTATCTTGGGTAGGGAAATTCATTGAATTTAGGGTTAAGCGTGAATTACTATTAGTCCATATTAATTCATTCTTAACCATCTTGAAAACCGATAATTTTTGTGCCAATTAATTCATGGTTTTCTCTTTTAATACTTTCGTAGATTTCTTATTCTCGTCCGAAGATTTTCCTCGTCCTAAGTTTACAAACTGCACCCTTAAAATTACTTTCAAGAAATTCTTCTTAGGTAGGTAACTTGTGAGTTGGATTCGACCTTGAGGCTACTAAAACAGTGAGAAAAGAGAGAATTTCCGAGAGAAAAGTGAGGTCACCAACATACCAGCCAACACCTCATCCATTTTCTCTCCTCTTTTTTCTCCATCACCGTAATTTTTCTTTATCTTCTTTCTTTTGCAACTTCTTGCTATTACCTTTTTCATAATTTTCTAACCATAGTCCATGGTGTCTTGGAATTTGACAAAAGTGCCAACAGCAAGAGATGGCCGGGAAAAGTTCCTCCGGCAAACTTTCTCTTTTATGCCGTTTACAATACCAAGGAGTCTCTGGTAGTAAGGGACAATTTTCGAGGCCTGAAGCTTCAAGACGAGGTGGTCAGATTTTACCGAGCAGACCCTCTGCTTCCTCTGTTAACTGCAAATTGAAGTAAACTCACTAAAGAACCTCAGTGGCCGACTTCAGCTTTTTGTAACTGAATCTGTGAAGCTTTACTAGAGGTATACTGGAATCAAAAGGATTAGTACGAGAACGATGTACTTAAGAGTACCAAAGATAATAAAGAAAATAAAGAATGGCAAAGAGAATTATTAGAGAAGCTAAGGTTGTCACGGGTTTTGGATTTGAAGAAAGTGGTTGTCTTGAAGTCTTTTTATGTCTAGTTTAAGGATTGAAATCACTTGGGCAAAGAAGTTTCAGAGGAATGGAGCCCTAATTAAGTTGGGGAAGAAGAGTGATGACGACCCACATATGAAAATGGAAAGAAAATGATAAAAAGATAAAGAATTAAAATGAAAAAGTGTAATAAAAATAAAAGAATGTAGAAAAAGGAAAAATAAGCAAATACAACTTCTATTTGATGTGTTGCCATGTGGCGAAGCCACAAGGAGAGTGTGGGACACTCTCCACGGTGCAACTGGTTAGATATGTTAAGTGGGCTATTAATTCCACTTCAAACATGTTAAGAGGGGGTAATAGGTCGCCTGTAAAGTTTGGGTGTCTGAGGGGGCTTTCGGGACAAGAGTAGGTGTGTAAGTAGGTATTTTGCCAAACAAAAGCACAATGAAGAAGAATAGAAATGTAAAGCCCATGATTTGGGAGCAGGAAATATTTTAGAGGATCTGTCAGCATTCAAAGATAGTTATACTATCAACATTGGAACAGATAACCTAACAACTTTTACCAGCACGAGTATGGTAATGATTTTGTTAGAACTCCCCCCCCCCCCCCCCCCCACGAGTATAGATATTATATCATTTTGGAGCAGGTATTAAATAAATCCTTTGATTCAGATCAAGCCCTGGATTTCTAAGAGGGCAGAAATGGCAAAAGCCTTCAATAGGAATTATTCTGCAAACTCAAATTTACAAGAACTCAAAACGGACTTCAATATATTGATAAGAACATATTTGTAATGTTGCATTAGATCATTTTACATAAAAGAAAAAACTGCTAAGCATAATGATTTAATGAAATTAAAAAAATTAAAAAATAAATAAGTACATCAAAGAGAATTCTGATATAAGCAAAGCCCCTCCATGAAATAAAATAAGCAATAAATCATATGTAAGCATAGAACGGGTAGCACAACTTTGCATCAATCAGCATCTGGGATAACCTAGATGCCAAACTAATGCTTCCAGTACATGGTCTTAGAATGATAAATGAGTGAAGAGGCCCTCTCCTATTGTTGCACATGTTTCAACCCTTCCCCTTATCTCGCAGAGAACTATATCTTGAAGAAGTGTGTCCATTTAATGTTCACCTTATGCTTATAATTAGGTTAAAGTGAATTTTGAGTTACCGTCAGGTATTTGCAACAGCAACAATTCTTATTCTCGTTAATGTCCTTTTGGTGGTTACACAGTTGCAAAGCTGATAAACTAAGCAAACTAAACATGATACATTATACAGTGCAAGTCCTCTTTCCTAACTCACCTTCCTCCCATTCAGTTTCTATATTGCTGTCGTGTTAAGGTAAATAATTGTATTACTGATGGCAAAATCTCCCCCATACAAGCAGAATACCATAAAGTAGAGAATCTACATCAAAATATGATTCTCTACAATACGCGATCTTGCTTCTTCATACTTAATGATTCCCGGTTCCCTACCTCCTCCCTGCCCCTTCCCTGCTCCAACCAAAAAAAGAAGGCCATTCCATTTTCTCTGTCTGAAACAGATTTCAGGTCCTCTTCTTAATTGCAACAGCAGATAGTAGAGTGAAGAGAGGTAGTGGAAGATGGAGCGACTACAGAAAAGCAGTTGATTAACTGCTCATAAGAAGAGATCAAAGCATGTGTAACAGTAATTGAAGTTTAAATTGATAAGTACCACAATGATGTGGGTTATATCAGAAATGTTGTCCTTGCCCATAGTACTGGGAGCTTGTTTGTTGAAGCTGGTACTTCCTTTGGCCACCAGGACCCTCAGCAGAACCCCATTGGTACAAAACACTATTGATGAGTGCCTCCCACCTTTGCTTTCCAGCCGTATCTGGAATTCACCACAAATCAGTAATTTACAAATGAAGAATGGTGAAAAGGTTAAGAATAAGTCTTTTCTTGGTTAGGAACTAGGGGTGGGACGTAAGGGAAGAGCAGTGACAATGATTCATTAAGCGTGTAGAAAAAGCAGGAACAGTATAGTTATTCATCACCAAGCACCACATAAATCATTTTTAAAAAGGTTGATAAATTCATCATCTGTTGATTCAAGACTTTTTGGGACTGGTAAGAAAGCAGACGACCAAGGCCAGGTAGTTTGAGATCCATCTTCTCCTGTGCACCTCTAATTTATGTCTAGGAACTCCTCCTAAAGACCATGCCATAATCCACTGATAAGTAAGAAACTGAAGCACTGATTCAGGTCCAACTTAGCTCAGCAAATACAGCTTTATCTGACCCTCCGGTTAGAAAGTAAACAATTCCAGAAAAAGCGAACTCCAAACTTTACAGACTTCTAAGTCGAAAACCTCCGACAGAATTTGAAATGGATTGGGTAGGATATCCGTTTATGAGATGCACGGGACTATCGGTTCTCTTCACTTAATAGTTAATACTGCTAAACATCATACTCCCTCTGTCACACTTTGTTTATCATACTTTCCTTATTAGACTGTCCCAAAAAGATTGTTATATTTCTAAATTTGGAAACAATTCAACTCCAAACTTACTTTTTGACTCATTTATAGCCACACAAATATATATAACTCATTTTAGACAACAAGTTTCAAAAGTCTTCCTTTCTTTATTAAACTTTGTGCCAAGTCAAACTACGACAAATAAAATGGGACGGAGGGAGTAATTCATTTCCATATGATTCACTTTGATGTTTCATTCATTTTTTGTCACTTTATCATCTAACTCTTGTAGATGTTCATGATATGGATATCAAGTTAGGAAGTCTCAACATCTTCTCACTTGTTTTCAGCTTGATATTGAGCAGAGTGGTTTTGCCGTTTCAAAATCTCTTTTAAATAAGTAAATTAAGGGGTCGTTTGGTATGTGTTATAGGATTTAATTAATCTGGTATAAAAACTGGATGGTTTTATCCTGTGTTTAGTTTACAAATTCAAATCAGTATTATCTAATCCCAGTAGAAACTTATGCGCAATTTGATGGATAAATCAATACCAAAGACCCCATGGTATTAACTTATCCGGCTAGTAACTTATCCCGGTATTAACTTATTCTTGTGTAACTAATCCCGGTATAACTTATCCTTGTACCAAACGACCCCTAAGAGAATATGAAACTTTATCATATTAGATCAAAACGTTTGGTCCCAATACCAAAAGAATAAAATGAAATTTAGGTCAAAATATTTGGGTCCCAATACCAAAAGAATAAAATGAAATTTGGTAAAGGGAAAAAAGAACGGATCACCTCATAAAAGATGGTTCCCTTACCCAGTTTTCCTTATATTTTGGTAAAAGGAAAATGTGATCCATCAAACTTGAAAAAGAAATAACCACATTAGATACAAGGTCGTACCTTGTAACCAACAGTATCACCAAGACTTTCGCCTCTTTCAGAAGAGATTCTCTCAGAAACTGCATATTGAACAAGCAATACTCATAACAATTGTGAATTGATGACCACATTCCGCATAGGCCATGATAGAAATGGATCCTTTGAAATGGGAGGTTCCAACCTGATGTGGCAGAAATTCGTCGTGGCTGAGTACACACAATTTTACACGTCTCACCTTTACCCCACATATGATCTAAAATAAATTGGGGGACCTGAATTATATGAAGGAAAAAAGTAATATCTAGTAAATACTACATACTTTTCAAGAAATACTAAAGATAACAGTCAAAGGTTCGAAACTATAACCTGTGTAGTCTTCCCGCATCCAGTTTCACCAGAGATCAAGACAACCTGCAGATTGATTAAACAAATAATATAGTCCAACTAAGATGAAAACTACCAAAGATCCAAACGCCGTATCAGCCACGAAAAAAGCAATGTCAAATATATCGTCATTTTAGGGTAAGAAGCGCAAATCCTGATGAAAGAAAACAGGCCATTATCCGATCTCAAGTACCTTGCTGACGTTGAACATAGTGACGGCAGCAATAACTAATTGGGGTTGGAACCGAAAAGTACAAAAGCACAGTCAGGTAATACAGTTTGATGCTACATAATAGTCACCTGATTAGATTCTACAGTTGATGTAATGACATCCTTAAAGGAAGCAATTGGAAGCTTAGACCTCTCTACTGAAATCTGCAAATAAATAACTATAAAGCTGTTACTAGTTCTTTTCTTGTTCTCTGCACTTCTGAAAGCATAGTACAATAAGGGGCTATAAAGAACCTAAATCAAGAGCAACAGTGAATAACATTAGCCAACTCTAAATCTAAAATAGAAAACTGAATAAAACCTGTTTCAGGTTTGGGGTATTTTCTATTTTTGAAGCAAGCGACTCCACCCTTTTTGCAATTTCAGACTTGTTCATTGCAGGTTTACAGAACATATCATCCTTCCTTCCTCGTAATTTATCAACTTTCTTACTGTGCTTCCCAACAGCTTGTTCACTTGTCTCCCCATCATCAGGTGGATATTGTGTAAATAAATCCTGTAGAACATCTTTTGCCTCTTTCGTAAATTCAAAACAACTTAGCACATCCAGTCCTTTCTGTGTGTCCACATTATTTTTAGTCTTGAAAATTGATATGCGACGTTGATCCCCACGCCTAGATAAGACAGGTCCATCAATTTATGAGTCAGAAAAGGAAAAAGTTTACCCTGTCTATTTAACAGTCAGAGCATTGTACAGTCATGTGACCATTAAATGCTATGGAAAAACGCAAGTTACATATTTAAAGCGCCGAAACTTACTACACCTACCCAGAACTTTTGGACTTCATTCCCATTTTCCGGCATAATACATGAACTGCAGCTCTGTCGCGATTTGAAAGGTTTGATTCAAATGTATACACTGCGTCAAAAATAGAGACTATTTACACCTAAATCACAATTACTCATTTATTTTTCTTCTTTTGGATAAAGTCGTGATTACGTCATTCACATGTCATGAGCAATTATGTATAAACAGACCACTGAAAATGTCATATAAGTAACAAGAGAACGGTTAAAACATGTCCAGACTATGCTGATTACCCTGCTTTCAGTTCTCCCGGAAAGAAGTCAATTCCTTGAGGTAAGTGCAAAAAAGTACCATTACATGTTCATTACTCAAAGAAGAATATAATTCTATCCCAATCTTTACACATCCTCAGCCCATTCATAAAGAAAATGAGGGGATAGACGAACATGATCAGATACACACAGTTTTGGCAAAGAGCTTGTCATACATATCTCAGACTCTCAATGCACAACTATGCTAGTATGCACTAATTGCATAATGTCGAACATAAAATGAGCGTATAACACCCACGTTAAGTAGGACTAATTTAATGGTCAAATAGTGAAATAGAGAAAGTAATTACCCACTCAATCATGAAAAGGCACATCATTTGTGTGCACATCTGCTAAGATGAATATAAGTTACTAGTAATTTACCAACTTGGAAATGAAGGATATCTGTGTAATAAGATCAATACTTTTTTCTTTACTTCTTTTTTTTTTTTTTGGCCACAACAAAATGTGCGATTTTCCTTGTTTTAAGTTTTAAGTGGCAGTTACACGTGGATGCTAAAAGTTCCAACAATTACAGAATAGTTATTAGAAAGATCCAACGATCACGGAAAGGGGCACTAGCACCATAAATTGAATGCAAATTATACAAAATAATAGTCGTCGAACTAAAACAATGAAAAGCATTAACATTTTGCATACATTAGAAAAAGCATTAACACTTTGCATATATTGGAACGTGCAACTAAAAATCAGTTTCTAATTGATCGCGTACAACCTCTCTTCCCCCAATTCAGTTTGTATTCGTGTCTCTGCTGTATATAGCTATCCACACTATTAAACAGTTTTTAGCTATAGTAGAAAGCCCCTAACCTGTTTTTTACAAATTAATAAGCATATGACTGAAACGCATCCAAATGGAGCAAAATGGATGTTGAGGATTCATATAACCAGCCCCACTTTGTTTGTGCAAAACATTTTACAATCTTTAAGCATCAAGTATAGCCTCTGCAAAACATTATACAATCTTAAAACTTCAAATATAGTTTGTGCTAATACAATCTTTAAGCATCAAATACTGTTTATCCAATACATTTTACAATCTCTTTTTTATGTGGCGTCTTGCGCGCATCGTCAACTACTCCACCCCGGTTAACTCCGCCCACCAAGACTCGGGCAACATTTTACAATCTTTAAGCATCAAATATTCCAATAATCAAATATCAGCTTCTAAAACAACACATTCAGCAACAAAATATTAGACCTTAACATATATAGCCAATAAAATTGTAATCTTTTTTCCTTCATTTTTTCATAAACTCAATTTTAAGTACATGGGTTTGTTATCTTTTACAAAATGACCTCACAGAATTTAGTACAAGTACCTTGGTCATTAGAGGCACGGAACTGTTCAAGAACTTGGGCGACATGAATACGAGTGGATTCAGCAACAGTAGTAACTCCATGTTGCCTTTGCACTTTCTTCTGCCTCTTCTTTCCAACCCCAACAGCATTAGAACCTGTTGTTGCCATTTTCTCTTTAATTTTTTTTTATGACCGCGAGATACTTTGTACACCGAGCCGAAATATATATGAAGTGTGGACTGTATTTGGAATGTCCCTTTGTTTCTTTTTGTCTTCCTCTTCGCGGCGCTGCTTTAACTTCTTCTTTGCCCTTTTCCTCTTCTTTCTTCAGCACTAATTTTTGGGTCTTTATTTGGGACAAGAAACTATTTTCAAGAATGATTAAAAAACAAGATCGATTTTAATTACTAAAATCTAATTTTAACTTTTTTCTTTTTCATTTTTGTATTTCTTGCATACTTTTGTGACTATTTATGGAAAAATCATAAGTAGGTTAATTTAACTTTTGAAAAATATATCTTTGTAATGTGAACCTCCAATTTTAAAACAAATGTGTGACAATTGAAACGGTATCATTTGTAATCGTTCGAATAAATATTCCTACAAGACACAATGTATGTCTGCCAACATCTAAGAATATGTACAATAAGTAGATTATTTAGGTAAGTCATGTGCTCTTAAATATATTTATAAATCACAAGTACATCAAGCTTTTATTTGACTGCTAATCTTCTAATGGACATATCAACCACGACTTTTTGAATCTCATAAGATTTAAATTTCTTTTTTCAACCATTTTGAACTGCATGTTTGAAGTGTTTTCCCTAAGGCTAAGACTTCACTAATCATAGCCTTTCCAATGAAAGTGTATCCATCCCAAAATAATAATTATATTATTAAATATATATTAGTTATATGTTTATTATTATTATTTATTATTATTAGTAAAGAAAGAAAATGAAAAAAGGAAAAGATGAAAGAAAATGAAAAAAGGAAAAGATGTAACTTTTGGGAAACATTGTTTTCCCACAGATAAAAAAGGAGGAGTCCTCTCTTTCCCAGTTACTTTTTTTCTAACACACAAAACTTCAGTTTTCTTCCTTTTCTTTCTTCTCTCAAAAATCCAGAGTTCCTAAAGGTTGAAGAAGAAACTTCATAGAAATCATCAGGAACAAACGTCTGAACAAGGTACGATCCTAGACTGTGGCAATTTCAATACAATTCGTGTTATTTACATGTGATTGCTGTTATTGACTAGTGAAATGAATACGGTTGGCCGTGAACTCTGTGTTCTTAGAATTTTTCTTCATTGGTATCAGAGCCCGAGTTATTATTTCCTAGTCTTGATTTTTGGTTCTTGAAAATTATTGTTAGAAAGTTCTGCACTAAGAGTTCTGCGCTGTAGTTGTTGAAATCGTGCACTGTGAAATCGAACCAACATATGTTTGTTATCCTGCTTCTCCTATTTGAACCGAAAAGTTAATTTTGGTTATACATTAAAAATAAAAAATAAAAAGGAAGCCATAAGTGTGTGCAGTGAAGCAGATACTTCATGCAAAATTTTTATAGTACCATGACTTCTTGTTTTCTTTTTGATATTTGGCATGTAAGCTGTTCTGAAATCAAAATAAGAAAACGAATTGCAATAAACAAAAATGTTGTTTTTTGTTTTATTTGATAAGAAATTTTGGATAACCATCCATTCTGAAAGTGCACTAGTTGCCTTTGTTTGTGGGATATTAGATTGCCTACCATCATGATAATGTTTCGCAACATTTTTTTAACCATATGTGTGGTATTCTTCAATTATTGACTCCTAATTGTAGGGATTGTGTTTCCCATGTGAAAGAACTTTAACTTAGAACAACTTACAGTGGCTCTTCAGACTATACGAATGACAAACATATTTCTTCTCATTATTTCCTTTTGAGAAGGTCTAGTTTTGGGGTAAAAATTTGTTGCAGATGTAGATTGCATTTGTTTTTTTTTTTTTGTCAGACCACGTACATACTACTAAGTACTAAGGCAGACCTACTAATTTCATGGCAAAAGATTTTCAATTAAAAGTGAATAGATACATCTTTCCTCAAAAACTACCATATAATTTTTTTTTGTAAAAGCTTTATTGTGCGTCCTTCTTTGATATACATGTGTATATTATAAGGCAACTCCTAATTTTTTCTGTATGTGTTACAAAAAATCATGTCATGCCTAAGAAGGACGCCCATACGGGTTCGCACTGAAAGTCAGAGGAGAAGGGTGAAAGATATGATTGATATTTTGGCCAAATCTCCTCTAGCACCTAATACTAGAGAAGAAGATCTAGTATCTTTTGTGGAACATCTTATATTGGTTAATAAGTTAATCCAACAGACTATGTGGTTTGGTGGTTTGTTAATAGATGAGGAAAAATATAAGGCATTACGATCAACCCTGTCATTTAATGAGTTCCATAGAGACATGCTTGATAAATCTTAGAAAGAGATTAAAAATAAATTGGCTGGATCTTTCATATTGGTTGGACCTTATAGAACGTTAGTTCAGGATATTGTGCAGAAATTGTATAACGTTATTGCCATAAATATCCAGAAGACTGTGTGTCGTTCTATTGGACTACCTATAAGAGATAGAAATAGGTTGAATTTAGTTCGACCAGTGGTTCCGAGAGCCGGTTTTTTATTTCCCCCTGATTTGTACAGGGCTCTTATTAAATCTATTCCAGTCCATGTGAAAGAATATAAGTATAGATCTGCTTAGCATTAGTAGTTGTCTATGTGATGTAGTATTTGCATAAGTATGTAAATTTTTTTGTTTGACTTTAGTGTCTATGTTGATTGTTATTGTGTAAGTTGAATATTTCTATATTTATTATAGAATTTGTTCCTTGTTTATTTTG
This sequence comes from Petunia axillaris subsp. axillaris, assembly GCA_029990575.1. Lineage (NCBI taxonomy): Eukaryota > Viridiplantae > Streptophyta > Magnoliopsida > Solanales > Solanaceae > Petunia > Petunia axillaris. The sequence continues at coordinate 46,257,018 of JARKNS010000002.1, read as the reverse complement.
TCTTGATTTTAAGTTATTTTAAGACAATATATTCCTTGCATAGTTAATTATATTGAATTTACTACATGTTAGTTCTTTAGATGATGATTGAGAACTTAGTGAACTTTCGATTCTAAAGCTAATGTGGAATAACATTTATATAGTTAATTATTTTAAAGAATAATATGTATATGAATTAGGCTTAAATTATGTACTTAGTTGTCTCACTTTAGTTTTATACTTATTTTTGAATATCAGTATGTCAACTGCTACTAAGAATATTGTCGTCGAGCTTAATAAAGGCGATAAGCTAAATGGCGACAATTATGAAATATGGAGTATGAAAATCCAGTATGTCTTGGAAGAGCAAGAGGCTCTTGAGGCTCTTAATATGTTTCTGACGCCTCCTGAAGATGGTGACACTGAACAACATGTGAGAGACCTTCAGGCTTATCAGGCTTGGAGAAAGAAGAACTCTCTCGCTCGTATTACTTTGCTGAGTAGTATGGATAGTGATATAATGAGAGAGTTCAGTGAGTATGACAATGCTAAGGACATGTGGTCTGCATTGAAAGAAAAATTTGGTCATACTTCAGTTGCTAAGTTGAGGGCACTTACTATTAAGTTTGATACTTATAAGAAACACCCTGATCATACTATGTGTAAGCATCTTCGTCATATGTCGAATATGGTGAATGAACTAAAGGATGCTGGGCATGTATTGATTGAGGAGCAACAATTCCAGGCGGTAATTCGTTCCTTACCTCAAAACTGGGAAAACATGAAAATGCACCTGACCCACAACGTTAGCATCAAAACAATGGAAGATGCTAAGCGTCATTTGGAACTCGAGGAAGAGCGCCTCGGGGTGGACAAAGCTACTACAAGTGCGTATGTGGCAAGTTCTGGTCCAAAACGTGGACAAGGCAAAAAAACGCAAGTATGGTGGGTTTTCTCAAAAGAAGGGGAAAGGACAAGCCTCTAAGAAACCTAAGACTAATCATCAAGGAAAGAAAGATGGTTCTTTTTAAAAGAAGAAAGTGGACATGGCTAAGCAGAAGTGCTACAACTGTGAGAACAAAGGACATTATGCCCGTGATTGCCCCGAGCCTAAAAAGGTATATGACCTTATTCCAAATTTACATAGTGATGTAAATATTTCTTGTTCTGCTTATCTAACTGAATCTCATCCTATGTGGATTGTAGACTCGGGAGCCACCGACCATATAGCGAAGGATAGAGACGCTTTCGTGGAATTTTGACGAATTTCACATGGAACAAGATGGATTTATGTAGGAAAGAACTCTAAAGTGGAAGTTAAAGGGATTGGTACCTGCAAGCTTGATATGCGTGGTGGCCGAACTCTATTTCTACATGATGTACTATTTGCCCCGTCAATTCACCGAAATTTGGTCTCAGTTACTATGTTGATTAGTATAGGATTTCATTTAGTTTTTCATGAACAAGGTCTTGATTTGTATTTGGCCAAGACAAAATATGGCACTGGTTATTTCTATGATGGTTTTATTGTATTGGATATTGTTCCTACTTTTAATAATAATAATAATAATAATAATAATAATAATAATAATAATAATAATAATAATAATAATAATAATAATAATAATAATAATAGTTTTTCCTTATTTACGTCTACTTCCAACTATGAAAATGATGTAAATACGTGGCATGCTAGGCTTGGCCATAATGGTCAACAAAGAATGAATCGCTTAGCTAAAGAAGGTGTTCTTGGCACTTTAGACAAAATTGATATGTCTACTTGTGAATTTTGCCTAGCTGGAAAAACTGCTAGAAAACCATTTGGAAAAGGTACTAGAGCCGATACTCCATTGCAGTTAATCCATTCTGACATCTGTGGTCCAATGAATGTAAGGGCAAGACATGGTGCTATTTACTTCATCACGTTTATCGATGATTTTACTCGATTCGGTTTTGTCTATTTGATTTCTCATTAATCTGAGGCTTTAAGTTGCTTCATCAAGTTTATGAACTTAGTTGAGAATCAACTAGACAGAAAAATCAAGGTTTTAAGAACCGATCGAGGAAGAGAATATTTGTCTGATGAGTTCAAACAATTATGTGATGAAAAGAGAATTCAAAGACAGTTGACTATTCCCTACACTCCACAACAAAATGGTGTTGCGGAACGACGAAATAGAACCTTGTTGGAAATGGTTAGGTCAATGATGGCACAAGCAAAATTGCCTATCACCTATTGGGGTGATGCATTGCTTACTGCTACATATGTACTTAACAGTGTCCCTTCTAAATCAGTTACATCTACTCCATACGAGTTATGGACTAATCGAAAACCCGATTTGAGTTTTTTAAAGCCTCGGGGTTGTGCTGCATTTATCCATAATTCTTCTTCCTGATATGGAAAATTAGGTCCAAGGGGAAGAAAGTGTATCTTCATCGATACTCCGAACAATCTAAGGGTTATGTGTTCATAGGTGAACAAGACAATGGCACTGTAACTGAAATTGAATCACGCGATGTTACATTCTTAGAGAATGATTTTCCTAAGCAGGGAGAGATAGGTCATGACTTGTCTCTCTTCGAAACTGCGGACCAGACCGCTTGCGCTATAGATACACAAATGGATTTGGATGGTATTCACCATGGTGATAATGAATCTGTTCCAATTGCCACCAATATACCATTCGAAGAAAATCCATTTAATGTTGCTGGTCCCAGTGGGAGTAACTCATCAATTGATAAATCAATTTGTCAATCTCAAGCTCGACGAACGAGTCGTCCGCACGTTCCCCATCGTCGATTTGAGATCGAAGGGGAAGCATTTATGGTTACTCCACAAGACGAAGAAGAGCCAAGGAATGTAAATAAGGCTCTTACTTGCCCCTAAGGGTGTCTAATAGCCCGGTTTGCACCGGACCGGACCGGGTTCGGACCTGCAACCGGACCGGACCGGGTTCGGACCGGCAACCGGACCGAACCGGAACGGACCGGCGCAAGCCGGGCCAAATTAAAAAAAAAAACCCCGACCCGTTCCCCGACCCGGCAGACCCAAAATGAACCGGATGAACCGGCAAATACTGAACCGGAACCGGACCGGCGGACCGGACCGGGAAAATCTGATGGGCTTTTGGCAAAAAATAGACGTTGGGCAACGGCTATTTCACGCACAGCCGTTGGCCCAACGGCAAAAAACGACTATTTTTTGCCCCCCACCCCCCTAGGCGCCCCCATACCCCCCAACCTATTTTTTCTATAAATACCATCATATTTCATCAATTTATTCACAATTTCTCTAATATTCTCTCTAAATCTCTATCAATCTCTCTTATTTCTGCAAAGGCTATTTGCTAAATTGTATTACAAAAAAATATTTGGAGTGAAGTGGAATATTGTTCGGTGCGGTTCTGGTCAAGTTCCAACTTTCACTTCCTAAGTTCTACAATCTACATTCTAAGTTCACGATATCAAGTAAACCCGTTCTTACTTTTTATTATCTATTTTATTTTTTTGCAATATTATTGTTTGTAGCATATTTTAGTAATTTGTTTGAAGCATATTTTAGTAATTATAAAAATGTCTGGACTGTGGAGATCAATTACTGGGCGTAGGGGTAGCGGTCGTAGATCACGTGCTTCTAACCGAGGGGGGGATGATAGACGTAGTCGTGCTTTAGGTAAAAGACCAGTTGGTACTTCTAGCGCTTCTTCTCTTCTAGATGATTTTACTCAGGAAGATGACTCGCAATTTTTGCATGATATAAATTTTGATCAACCACTAGATAATGATATGTTAGAGACACAATATGAAGAAAATACCGAAGGGGCTAATTTAGATGATAAAACACCCACTAGTCAATTTCAAGGTGAACCTGAAGAAACTGAATTACCACCTATGCCTCCTAGTAGAGAACGATATGCACGACCCGAAAGATCGGATGTGTGGAAATTTATGACTAAAAATGTTCTGGCTCAGACCGCTAAATGTAATATTTGTAAAAAAGTTTGGGATTTTAAAACCGGCAGCCATAATAGTGGGACGCGAAAGTTGAGTACACACTTAGAAAACCATCATAAGGATGAATGGGCAAGGAGGCCGGGTGGCCCTCGTTCAGGGAATAGAATGGCTCCATCGCAAGGTAGTGGAGTCCAACAGGAAATTAACCCAGTGACGGGAGGCTTTATGCGTCATGATAAAAAGAAAGATAGGGAACAAATGGCAAAAATGATTGCGGTAGAGTGCTTACCTTTTACATTTGCTTCTTGTCAAGGTTTTATTCGTTATATTCATACCGTATATAATCCATCTTTTCAAGGTTTTCCAAAAACTACTGTTAGAAGTGATATTATAAAATTTAAAAATGAATATAGACAATATTTACGATATATATTTTATCACTTTGATTGTAGAGTTTGGCTTACTACTGATTTGGGTCGTGGTGTTAATGGGTATGAGTATTTAACAGTTACTTGTCATTGGATAGATCTTAACTGGGTAATACAAAAAAGAATTTTAGCATATTGTGCTGTCGATGAACCACACACGGGAGCATTTATTAAGAGAGAAGTTTTGGATATTTGTAAGGCGTATTTTCTTAGTGATAAAATTTTAAGTATAACTCTTGATAATGCTGCAAATAATGATTATGCTATTACTAAGTTAATACCCGCATTGCATCCCCCTTTTGAAGAATTGTTTCATGTTAGATGTGCATGTCATATATATAATTTAGTTGTAAAAGATGGCCTTAAGTTATTTGATCCTACTATTATGAAGGTTAGACTCGCAATTAGTTATATTTTAAATCTAAAAAACCGGATAGATGGAGGGACTTTCAAGTAGAGTGTGTGAATGAAGGTTTAAATCCTAGAAGAGTTCCCAAGGAAGTTTCAACTAGGTGGAACACTGTATATGACTCTTTGACTGTTGCTTACACTTTACGAGTGCCTATTACTAATTATTTTAATCGCAAAGTGGCTGAAGTGTATTTCCTAGAAGAATCTGATTGGGAAAATATTGAGCGTCTTCTTCTTTTTTTAGCAAAGTTTTTTTATGCTACTAAAGAATTTTTCGGTCAATATTATCCTACAATCACTACCATGTTGTATTTTATAGCTGGAATAGCAGAATTACTTAACGATTATAGAGTAGCGCCTGGTTATGAAGTTGCGGTAGAAGCAATGATTGAAAAATTTAAAAAATATTTTTTCCCGATTCCACCACTTTATTACATTGCATCTGTATTACATCCATGTTTTAAACGTTTTAATACGGAAATGCTAATTAGAGAAATTTATCGGACTTTGAGAATTACTGATGAAGAAGCACCAAGTGTAAAAATAGTTTGTGCGCAGGTAATTGTAGATTGCCAACGGATTTATGAAAGGTATAGGAGTGCAGCTGATAATGTTGTTCCAAGTGTTCCAAGTGGAGCTGGATCAAGTTCAACGCATGCTCCCAAAAGAGCTGCAACCTGATTGGAAAGTTTTTTCAGCCTTAATCAAAGGCTTTCTAACAGGCATTCGAGTAGCAGCGGAGGGTTCAACGAGCTTGATGTTTATTTACTTCATGCTTGCAAGGAAGTTGATTATTTTGGCCATTTTGGAAGAATCAACAAGCACAGTTTCCAATTTTAGCAAAAATGGCGCGGGATATTCTAACTATTCAAGCATCATCAGTTGCTTCAGAAAGCGCGTTTAGCCAAGGAAGATTACAAATTGGAGATCATAGACATTCATTGAAGGAAGAAGCAATGGAGACGGCCGTATTATTCAGAGATTGGATTAGATCGGAGCGAAGAAATTTTGGATTTGCAGAATATGAACTAGCCGATGTAGAAGCATCATCAGAAATTTTATCAGGCGATGGAAGTTTGGACAATAAAACTGATTATGAAGAAGATGACTCTTTGCCACCGGTTCCTCCACAGGTGCCAGAAGAAATTATTCAGAAAATGAGAAGTTTTTTTATTAATATGTAGTTTTTGTATTTTAATATCTATGTACTTTGCAAAAAAAAAAAATCAACCATTATTCAATAAAATGCGTTACGCCTTGCTATTAAGTAAATTATAATCCTTTGTTATATTCTCAATTATCCTTTGCTATTAAGTTACCTCTTTGCAATTCAATACTAAATACTAAAGAGTAAATACTAAATACTAAATACTAAATACTAAATACTAAAATACAAAATACTAATTACTAATTACTAAATACTAAATACTAAATACTAAAATACTAAATACTAAATACTATTATACTACTAACTTAGTATTAAGTTTGAAATACTAACTTAGTATAATACTAAATACTATTATACTACTAACTTACTAAATACTTAGTATTGTTTTATTATATTCTCAATTATACTTTTATAATTTAATACTAAAATACTACATTACTTAATAATATTTTAATACTAGATTACTAGTATTATATAAGTTATTACATAAAACAAAAAATTAAACAAAACAAATAACCAAAAAAAAAAAAAAAAACTAAACGACAAAACCGAGCCGGACCGGAACCGGACCGGACCGGCCCACTGCAAAAATTGTCCAAATCCGCTCCCTTTTGAAAAATAGCCGTTGGCAATGGCCATAAACGGCTATTTTTCCCACACCCATAAACGCCCCTACAGCCCTCCCCTACCTATTTTTCCTATAAATACTCCCATATTTCATTAAATTAATCACAATTCAATATTTTCTATTCATTTCTCTTAAAAAATTTCTAACAAAAGGCTATTTTATTAAATTTTCTATTAACATGGCTGCAAATGCAAATAATGCTAATCAAGTTCAAGGTGCTACTACAGCAGGTCCGTCTGGTGGTCCAAGAAGAACTAAACGATCCGAAGTTTGGGAATTTATCACAAAAAATAATGATACCGGCAAAGTTCAATGTACTCTTTGTCAGAGATTTTGGAATTGGGATGATGAATCAAATACTGGAGGGACAATGAGGTTTAAGACCCACTTGAAATACCATCATGCCTACAAATGGGCAACTCGTGATGGTGGCAAATATCTGCAACCACGTGATAATTGAGTGTTGAGACTTGAGTCGCTGAAGTTGAAAATTTCTGTATTTTTCTAATTTCTAGTCTATTTTCATGTTTTTATTTTCTAATTATGCATTTCCATTTTCCAACATAATGTACTGTGTGTATTGTTGAATAACATGTGTGTTTTGTGTTGTTTATTTAGATTTTTTAGTCCACCAATATTTTTTTCTTCTATTTTAAACAATAAAAAATATAATTTTTAAAAAAAAAATTAACGAAACCGAACCGGACCGGACCGGACCGGGACCGGAACGGTTCCGTTTGCCGGTTCAGGTTCCGATCCGGCATTGGTGCAAATGCACCGTTTGACCGGACCGGTGACGGGTTTTTTTTTTAACATTGCACCAGACCGGACCGGACCGGCATAGTCGCACCGGAACCGGGCCGGACCGGGCCGGTGGACACCCTTACTTTCCCCACTAAGGATTAATGGTTAAAAGCAATGGAGGAGGAGATGGAGTCAATGAAATCAAACCAAAATGGGAGTTGGTTGATCTACCTATAGGCCGAAAAGCTATCGGGAACAAGTGGATTCTCAAGATCAAGCGTAAGGCTGATGGTAGCATTGAGAGATATAAAGCTCGCCTAGTAGCTAAGGGGTATACACAATAGGAAGGAATTGATTATGAGGAAACATTTTCGCCTGTTGTCCGTTTTACTTCAATAAGGCTAATTTTGTCAATAGTGGCTAATTTGGATCTTGAATTACATCAAATGGATGTTAAAACTGCATTTCTCAATGAAGAACTAGAAGAAGAAATCTATATGGCACAACCTGTAGGTTTCGTGAAAAAAGGCCAAGAGCATAAAGTATGCAGACTTCGTAGGTCAATTTATGGTCTTAAACAATCTTCTAGACAATGGTATTTACGTTTCCATAATGCAATCATATCATACAATTTCACTATGATTCATGAAGACCATTGTGTGTATATCAAAAGGTCCAAAGATAAGTTTGTGATCTTATCACTGTATGTAGACGACATACTTATAGCTGCAAGTGACTTTGAGTATGTGAAAGAGTGGTTATCATCAACATTTGAGATGAAAGATATGGGTGAAGCATCGTACATTCTTGGAGTTAAAATTTTAAAAGATCGTTCAAAGAGATTGTTGTCTCTTTCACAAGAACCTTATATCAAGAAGGTTCTTGAACGATTTAATATGCAGGACTGCAGACCCATAAACACTCTTGTTTCTAAGGCTGAAGTTTTAAGTCGAAGGCTGTGTCCTCATACTCCACAAGAAATGGAACAAATGAGAAGGGTTCCTTATGCCAATGCAATCGGTTGTCTTATGTACGCTATGATGTGTACTAGACCTGATATCTGTTATGCTGTTGGGTTAGTTAGCAGATATCACTTTAATCCAGGACAGCAACACTAGAAAGCAGTTAAAAGGATACTACGGTATCTTAAAAGTACAGTTGACTACTCCTTATGTTACCAAGGTGATGATTTGCAACTAAGAGGCTACACTGACGTTGATTGGGGAGGAGATTTAGATGAGAGAAAATCAACCTCTGGATATGTATTCTTGTTGAACAATGGCGCCATATCATGGAGCAGCAAGAAACAATCATGCATAGCTTTGTCTACAATCGAAGCTGAGTTTGTAGCACTTTCAGCCGCTGTGCAAGAATCTGTTTGGCTTAAACGTTTTCTGGTACACTTGGGTGTGTATGACAATGTTGTTGAACCAGTAACCATCAATTGCGATAGTCAAGTTGCAATAGCTTACACAAAGGATCCCAAGTACCATGGCAAGACTAAACATATTGATATTAAGTATAATTTTGTTAGAGACTTGGTAGTACATAAAGAAGTGAATGTGAAATACATATCTACGCATCATATAGTAGCAGATCCCTTAACGAAACCCATAGCATGTGATGCTTATGAGAGGCATGTGAAGTCATTGGGGTTGCGTAGGTTCTAATGTATTTTTTAGTTTTTTTCCCAATTCATGTAAAAACTACATTATTTTTGAAATTAATGGTAGCTGAAGCCTAATTATCCATATTTGTTGGTTCATATACATATAATTATTACTTTATGTTTTGGAACATAAAATTCGAGTACAAGAAGTATGTCGGACAGACAAAAGATTGGCCTATTCACACAGGCAATCGCCTCTATTATCTAAGTGGCTACTAGAGATGAGACAATTATAAACTTATTATTGGAAGTGATAATAATAGAGAGCGAAAATTTTATAATATAAATGTCGTTTATTTAAATATTTAATCAAGTGTGATTAAAAGTGAAGTCTGTCTTAATTGCCAGGTGTGAGTTCTGTTTGATAGAAAGTGGAACGAGTAGATTTGTGAACTCAAAGTTAGACATAGGCTGTCTGAACTATCATCTGCACAGTATTTATTTGTTTATTTTTGAACAGACATACGCTCCATTGAGAAGGAGTTAATACTGTGATACGTGAATCATACCACGTATGCATAAGATGACCTTATGGCGGTACAAGTTAAAATCTCTACTTGCTACCGTGTGAAGCCATGAAAATTACAAGTAATTTCCCCTATCGTACCCTTATGACTTTGATCAGTTTCTCGAGATTAAATTTGGTGTTTGCTATCTTAGGGTGTTGCCAAGAGATCATGGATGATTCGGTCTAGCGGGACATTTCTAGAAAAGCAAATCGAGTTAAGATTAAGAGATTCTTGAGATGAGCAAGATCATTGAGTATTGTCACATTATTTGTGTTCATTGACCGGTCCTTTATGTTTGTCTTTGCGACAAGAACATAATGATGAACTCAAATTAATACAAAGAGATTGTGAGAGAGATGAATATGATAAATGATCTTGGGTATTGCATACTTTAATCTACTCCAAGACGCCGTTGATCGAGATGCTATATATTCCTAACAGATGTATAGCAATGCGCTCTCGTAGTATGCACTGGTCACACGGTCTAGTCATAATGTATGAAAGTTACAGACTTGGAATGAGAGTTGACCCACTATGTGTGAGGGAGAGATGAAGGAAATTGGATTGGGTCACCCATGTGGGTCAACCCGGATCCATCCCAAAATAATAATTGTATTATTAAATATATATTAGTTATATATTTATTATTATTAGTAAAGAAAGAAAAGGAAAAAAGGAAAAGATGTAACTTTTGAGAAACATTGTTTTCCCACAGATAAAAAAGGAGGAGTCCTTTCTTTCCCAGTTAGTTTTTTTCTAACGCACAAAACTTTAGTTTTCTTCCTTTTCTTCCTTCTCTAAAAAATCCAGAGTTCCTAAAGGTTTTTCCATTGAAGAAGAAACTTCATAGAAATCATCAGGAACAAACGTCTGAACAAGGTACGATCCTAGACTGTGGCAATTTCAATACAATTCGTGTTATTTACATATGATTGTTGTTATTGACTAGTGAAATGAATACGGTTGTCTGGTGAACTCTGTGTTCTTAGAATTTTTCTTCAGTCCAATTCTAGCTTGTAGCAAATTAATATGATATGTTTTCCCAATAGTTTGGTTTCGATGACATCAAAATGGCATGTGTCCAATAGTTTCTCCAAATGTCAAAAAATAGTGCAGGATTATGAATGACTTTAACTCTTTTAGCCAACGCAATTAACAGAACATTGTACATACACTTTTTTAATAAAATATTTTAATTTATATACCCATAGCCCACAAGAAGTCCCGTCAAACCTTTGAAAAGAGTACGAACTAAATTGCTCGACCTATCCGCTTTACCATATTCAGTAGTCATATTTCTAGTAAAGTGGTAACCTACTTGACCTTATAGTTTTTGCATCTTGTACAACAACAACAACTTACTCAGTGAATGTCCTATAAGTGGGATCTGGGAAGAGTAAGATGTATGCAGACCTTACCCTCACCAAGGTGAAAAGACTGTTTCTGGTAGACCCTCGGCTAAAGAACACATTTTGAAAACTTATTTTTGCAAAATATAATGAAAGTACCACGTCAAGGCAAATACTGGCAAAAACTAAAGAATAACCAAGGAACAAAAATAACGCCAATAGCAATAAATACGAATAATCAAACATTATTTTATTCTAATGGCAAAAATTGCTCCATTATTATCTAGCCTTCTACCTTAATCTTCGACCTCCAAACTTTCCTATCTATGGACTATGGTCATATCTATAGTAATCTGTAGGTCAGTCATGTTATGCCTAATTACCTCGGTCCAATTCTTCTTCGGTCTGCCTCTACCTCTCTGTAGAGTTAGCAATGTCAACCCCTCGCACCTCCTCACCAGATCATCTGCGCTCCTCCTCTTCATATGTCCAAACTACCACAGCCGCACTTCGCACATCTTTTCCACTACTGAGGTCACTCCCACCTTGTCGTGAATGACCTCATTCCTAATCTTATCCATCCTAGTATACCCATATATCCATCTGAGCATTCTCATCTTTGCTACGCTCATCTTTTGAATGTGTGTGTTCTTGACCGGCCAACAATCTACTCCATATAATATAGTCGATGTAACGATTACTCTATAAAACTTACCTTTTAAGTCTAGGTGACACTTTTTTATCGCATAGGACACCGGAACCTAGTCTCCACTTCATCCAACCTATCCCTACACGATGTGTGACATCATCGTCAATATCTCCATTACATTAGAGGATTGAGCCAAGATACTTGAAACTTCCTTTTTTGGGGATGACTAGAGTATCAAGTGTCACTTCTAAGTATTGTTAAACTTACACTCCATATACTGTGTTTTTTTAAATCTCCAGCTTATCATTAACTCCAACACGCGACTCATCAACCAAAACTATATCATCTGCAATAACATGCACCATGGTACCTCCCCTTGAATACTCATTGCATCTTGTATAATGTAAAATTAGTCCACCATTCACCCTTACAATTGAGACTAAAATAGTTAATACGATGTTAACATCATTTACATAGCAATCTTTCTAGCTCAAAGATTTCAAGTATGCGGTCCCTTAGTGATAGAAGTGTGCCACTATCATTTTATCATTTACACGAAAGTTATTTTTGAAAGGTTAAAATGTGGTTTTAGTGTTTTAAAAAATGTGTGCGCAAGGAGAGACGTGTTATTTGATACGAGGCGAGTCGTAAGCCCCGAGAACTTGGACATAAGGCCTACAAATCCCTAATTTTCTTACATATTAATGTAAATGAAATAGATATTAAGAAAAAAAAACATAAATCATTTTAAAAAAGGTAAATTACATAGAAATTATACGAAAACGATTTTTATGCTTAGCCCTAGTTATATTCATTTACTAGTCCTCTACAGCTCTATCGAGTTAAACAAAGACTTCAATTTTTCCTTGCAAACTACAAGAAAAAAAGCATTATTTGTTCTTGGGGGTGCCAATGGTTCGATTTAGTCGGTTGTTTAGAATTTTGTACCATACCAATTTTGGTTATTTTAATATGTATAACCAAAATTTAGATTTTAGAAACCATCACAATCATCTCGATTTTTCTTCGATATCGGTTTGGTTCGATTAATTTATCACAAACCATCACCTAAAATTATTACAAAGACAGAGATATATCTTTGCATACTAGTCAACAACACTGGAAAAGAGATATCACTTTAATTATAAACTCATATATTTCAATGACCAAATCAAAAAATATCGATTTCATTATAGTTAGGTGAAATATATATCACAAACTAACAATGATATCATATGTTATTTTAATATTCAGCGAGGTGAACCTAAAATGGATTCATGAGTAATAAAGGGATATGAATCATTTTAAAATAGAAAATCTCACGACAATATTATTTGGAGAATTGGTGCGAATGCGTAAATAAAAGGTTAGGCATTACTAACATTGAGATATTTTGAATGTTATACTTAGGTTCATTCATTTTATAAAATGGATATTTGATTGTCATATACTCTTCCACTAAATCAAATTTCGAATCTGAAGTAAGCTGACATAAATTTAAATAGATTAAACCTTCATCTAAAGTGAATAAATTTTATAGAGCAGTGCAAGTGACACCAAAAAATCTTATAAAACAAATCCATCCCATACACAAGAACTAGCTTTAAATGAGATAGGTGTCGACAATTGCCGTAAATACTTTAATATTCCACCACAAGGCCCAAGCTTTAAGTAAAAATTTGGCTCCGTGGCCTGTTTGTACCGCGTTAAATAAATACTTGCCAGCGGTGCAAACTGTTTGAAAACTAGCCAGCTCCGGACAAGTCCTAGTATTTTTATACTAGGACTTTGAACAAAATCCCAGTATTTTATACCAGGATCACTTAAACACTAATCCCAATATAAAGTACTGGGACTTTAATCATGTTATTTCAAAGTCTCAGTATTTTATACTTGGACTTTATTATATATAAAGCTCTAGCGACTTCGAACATGAATCCCAATATAAAATAGTGGTACTGTGAACATGCTAGTTCAAAATCCCAGTATAAAATACCGAGAGTAGTCAAGGGTGTTTGCCAACACTGATGGAGTGTAAGTGTGTGCACGGATTTTTGGCAATTTCTCAATTAATTTTGAAACAGTGGATCAAACTCACTTAGGGTGTCCAAAATTGAGAAATTTTGATCAGTAGCCATTTTTGGACGCGCTCATTGGGGATTATCCAGCGTTTCAAAATTCATTGAAGAATAGCCAAAAATTCGCACGCGCACTTAAGCTCCATTAGCGTTGGAAAAACACCCCAGGCTAGTCCCATAACAAAAAACTGGGGCTTTGAACAAAACTTGTTCAAAGCCCAAGTATTTTGTTATGGGACTGAAGAAGTCCCATAACAAAATAATTCCATAACAAAATAATGGGACCTTGAACTAACATGTTCAAAGGTCCCATTGACTTTATCCCATAATAAAATAATGGGATTTATTCCCATAACAAAGGTCTCATCAAAGGGATAAATCTCATTATTTTGTTATGGGACTTTATATATAAAGCTTCAGTCCCATAACAAAATCCTGGGGCTGTGAAAGAGTTTTGTTCATAGCCACAGTATTTTGTTATGGGACTGAAGCTTTATACAAAGTCCCATAACAAAATGCTGAGACCTTGAACAAAACTTGTTCAAAGCCCCAGTATTTTATACTGAGGTTAGTTTACTGAAGCTTCCCAGTATAAATACTGGGATTTGTCCGGAGGTGGCTATTTCTCAGCGAATTTATTTTTGACGGCTACAAATCAATTAGCGCGTGCCAAACAGGCCCTTACACGGAATTTTTACTCCAAAATTGGCTAGTGTCATTTCTTCAGCTTTAAAGGTGAAATATTTTATACTTTATTATTTTAGATTTAATTAAAAATATATAGATATATTTGTGCATATAATATAATGGGTTTTGCTAGAGTGTAGTAGGTTAGCAATGTACCCATTTTTTCTTTCACAAAAATACCCTTTTATTTAAGTTGTCTATTGATTAACTAGGGGGCACTTTGGTCTTTCTTACGAAACTAAGCTACTTCCTCACTGTTTCTCATCTCCCGTACTCTTTCCTCATCTTTTTCCCTATATGTAAATTTTCATAAACGGTGAGCCCCAAGTTCACCTGCTTGAACGAAATCAACCAACAATTGCAATAGCTAACACCAGTAATTAGATAATCAAATTATTGTACTTTGACAATAGGCGCTAGGCCTCTATTGTAATTAATCAAGTGACCCACTTTGAAGATTGCTAGTAAAAATTCAAGATTTGCTCATAAACATGTAAAGATTTAAATATGCAAACTATTGGACTCATTCTATTAAGAAGTGAGCAGAGGAATAAATAAGTGCATCAAAAGTTCTTTTAGTATTATGTTATTTGTAATAGACCTTGCTTCCATGTTTGAGTAATTGTATCATTTGGGAGTTTCACTTTATCACAGCCATGGAAGCATAGAGTTTGACGATTAAAATGTGAGGAAGAAGAGGATTTGAAGAGAGGAAGAGCTTAGGGAGAAAGAGAAGTAATTCATGATTGTATTATTTCAGTAAATAAGCCTAGAGAGGCTTTTTATACACAGAAGTTAGTTAAGGACTAACTAACATTTAAAACCTAACTCACTAACTGATAATCGGAATTAGGAGTAATTACTAAACTGCCCTCTTATTCTAATTAGTTCTAACAGTTTTCTAACAGCCTACTTAACACTAACAGCCTATTTAACACTCCCCCTCAAGCTAGGGGGTGCAAATACATCAAGTAATCCTAGCTTGGAACATAAGTAGGCATGTTGCACACGATTCAACCCTTTAGTTAACACATCTGCAGGTTGATCCTTTGTTGAAATATACTGAGTTGAGATCAGCCCTTGCAGTATTTTTTCCCTTATGAAATGGCAGTCAATCTCTATGTGTTTTGTTCTTTCATGAAACACAGGATTGGCTGCAATTTGCATAGCTGCCTTACTGTCAGAAAACACCTTAACATGTAGCTCACACTTAGTTCCAATTTCAGTGATTAGATAGATCAGCCATGTGAGTTTAGTTGATAGAGAAGCCATACTCCTATATTCTGCTTCAGCAGAACTTCTGGACACAATGCTCTACTTCTTGGATTTCCATGACACTAATGAATCTCCCAGTTTCACCATAAATCCAGTTACTGATTTCCTAGAAAATATGCAGGATGCCCAGTCAGCATCACAATATGCACTGATATGATTGACAGGATTGCTTGACAGCAACACTCCTTGTCCATGTTGATTTTTCACATATTTGACCACCCTCTTTGCTGTATCCAGATGTGATTGCTTAGGTTGTTGTAAGAATTGACTTAGTGTTTGAACACTATAAGCAATGTCTGGTCTGGTAACAATCAAGTATAGTAACTTCCCTATTAGTCTTTGATAGACACTGGGATCGGATAGGAGTTTATCAGTCACAAGGTCATCAGACTTCAGAAACTCATCATACTCTCTAGTAGTTAACTTCATATTTGGATCAATGGGTGTGACAACAGGTTTAGCTGCACTAAGTCCAATTTCAGAAATCAGCTCTAGAGTGTACTTTCTCTGGTGCATTAGGATGCCTCTTTGTGATCTAGCAAATTCTATACCCAAGAAGTACTTGAGTTCACCTAGATCCTTCATCTTAAACACTTGTTGCAGCTTGTCTTTAGTCTCTTTGATCAGTTCTAATGTTATCTTCTGTGATCAACATGTCATCTACATAGACTAATATTACAATGAGTCCGGAAGTGGTTTTCCTGGTGAACAATGAGTGATCTAGTTGACTTTGTGTAAACTTCAACATCTTCAAGGCTTCAGAAAGTTTAGCATTCCATTGTCTAGGGGCCTGTTTAAGCCCATACAAGGATTTGGTGAGTCTACATACCTGGTTCTCCCCCTGACTCCTAAATCCTTGTGGTAGTTGCATATATATCTCATCATACAGATCACCTTGAAGGAAGGCATTGTACACATCTATCTGGTGTATGTGCCAGTGCCTTGAAGCTGGAATAGCTAAGATAGTCCTGACTGTGACCATCTTTACAACTGGGGAAAAAGTTTATTTGTAATCAATCCCTTCTTTTTTACTGAACCCTTTTGCAACTAACCTTGCTTTGAACCTTTCTATCTCTCATGTGGACTTGTATTTAATTTTGTAGATCCATTTGCAGCCTATAGGTTTCTTGCCATGAGGCAGTGGAAATACAGTCCAAGTCTTGTTATTCTCCAGTGCCTCTATTTCTGTCTGCATAGCTTCAACCCACCTGGGATCTTTCATAGCTTGGTGAAAAGAAGTAGGTTCTACCTCAGTAGAGAATGCAGCAATATAGGCTTAGTACTTAGGAGTTAAATGGTCATAGGAGAGGTAATTGTTCAAAGGGTAGGAGACAGTATCATGAATGCCCAAGGAGACAAAGTCTTTCATCCAAATAGGTGGATTCTTTGCTCTTCTTGGCCTTATAGTGGGTGCAGAGGCTTGGGTAGGCTGTTCTACAGCTTGTTCTCCCACAACTTCTACAGCTGGTGGGACATGAGGTTCAACCAAGCCAGCATCTTCAGGTGCTATATGTTGTGTGTCATGTTCTGCTCCCTCTTGATCAGTAGGAGCTGGAGGCTGTAGAGTAGTGATCTAATTTAGGAAATCATTTGGGATGTGATTGTCTAGGAAAATAGGAGAAGAGTCAGGAGAGGCTTGTTTGAAAGGGAAGACATTCTCTTTGAATGTTACATCTCTACTAACAAAAAATGACCTGTTTGTGTAGTCATAGAGGATGTAGCCTTTTTGAACTTCTGAGTAGCCCATGTGAATGACCAAGATGGACATAGATTGCAGTTTATATTGTTGCTGGACTACCTTAGAGAAGCATTGACAGCCTAGCACTCTTAAGTGCTCTAGTGAAGGTTTCTTGTTGTACATCTTTTCAAATGGGGATATAAAACCTATAGCAGAAGAAGGAATTCTGTTGATCATATATACTGCAGCTAGAATGCAGTGACCCCAGAACTTTATAGGAATAGAGCCCTGAAAGCTGATAGCCCTAGTGATTTCTAAAATGTGCCTGTGTTTTCTCTCTGCAACACCATTCTGTTGTGGTGTATATACACAAGATCTTTGATATATCATGCCAAGACTTTTAAATAAACCAGAACAGACTGCATTTAAGAACTCAGCTCCAATATCAGTTCTTATCACTTTAACCTGACAATTAAATTGAGTTCTAACCATAGCAAAATAGTTTTGTAGCACAACACAAACATCAGACTTTAGTTTCATAAAAAATACCCATGTCATTCTGGTCATGTCATCAACTATTGTTAGAAAGTACTTGTTGCCATCAAAGGTAGGTTGTTTGTATGGTCCCCAGACATCTACATGTATCAATTCAAATGTTGTAGTACTTCTGATAGAGCTAGTAGGGAAGGGAATTCTAGTTTGCTTTGCCCAAGGGCAAACTGAGCATTCATCTACTACTTTACTAGCTACACCAGTATTAGCAGAAAAAAGTCTTTTAAGAACACCTGTGGACACATGTCCAAGTCTCTTGTGCCACAGAGTGATGTCTGTAACCTGCAGTCCAGCTGCTAAACTATGGGCCTTCACTTTGTTCTCACTATGGTGCTGCATCGGATACAAGCCATTCTTCTCCTTACCAATCAGCCTCACCTTCCCATTGCAAAGATCCTGGAATACACAAAAGGTTGGATAGAAGGTAACTGAGCAACCAAGATCCTTAGTGACTTGTGAAACTGATAGTAGATTATACTTAAATTGAGGTAGATGAAATACAATGCTCAGCACATTTTCTCCTGCAATGTGACTAGAGCCTGTGTGGTGTAACAAATATTGTGTCTCCATTAGGTAGGAACACCTTTTTTGGATTGACAAGTTGTATTGATGCCTTGTCTAGCATTGACTTGTCAGAGACCACATGATTAGTGGCCCCTGTGTCAATAATCCACTCTTGTGGTTCAGTGGACACAAGTAAAGCACTGCTAGTACCTGCAAGATTAGCAGTTGCAGAGTTATTGCCACTTCCCAGCATCTGCAGAATTTGAGCATACTGTTATGGGGTGAAAGTGCAGCTTCCTATGTTGGTCATTGATCCAATCTGCTGATAGCTTGTGCCTTCTTGTCCCTCAGACTGTACATTATATGCAGAGCCAATAGTTTTTCTTTTCTTGAAATCTTGTGAATATCCATTTAATTTCCAGCAGTCATCTCTTGTGTGATTGGTTAGTTTACAGAAATCACAGTACAGATTTCTTGTCTGCTTCTTTGGCATGTTGTTTCCCTGATTACCCTTAGCTTTGCTGAACATAGCAGCCTGATCAGATCCTATGATAGCTGGTGCAGCTCTTAGAATACCAGTATTATTAGTACACCCCTTTTGACTCTCATCACTGATAATCATGGCATAGGCGTGATTCACTGTAGGTAATGGATTCATAAGCAGAATTTGACTCTTTGCTTGAAGGTAAGAATCATTTAGCCCCATCAAGAACTGATACAGCTTTTGCATTTGAACATAAGCCTTGAAATCTTTGGATTTATCACAATCACAGCCTGGAGTGGGCACCAATGCCTCAAATTCATCCCACATATCCTTCAGCTTAGAAAAGTAAACAGCCACAGAATTTGTCCCTTGAATTACAGAGGAAATTTCCTTGTGCAAGTTAAAGGTTCTTGAATCGTTTACTTTATCAAATCTTTCCTTAAGATCCTCCCAAACCATGTGATCACTAGAGGCATAGACTATTCCCCCAAGCAAACTATTAGAAACAGAGTTCATAAGCCATGACAAGACAATGGTATTGCATCTTTTCCATTGAGTCCACAAAACTTTATCATACATCTCCTTCTTACAAGTGCCATCTACTAACCCTAATTTGTTCCTTCCAAGTAGAGCAATTCTCATGGACCTACTCCAGGGTGCATAATTCTCACTACCAGTCAAGTGCACAGAAACTAAAGAAATGTCACTGATGTCATTTGACTGTAAGTATAATGGGTGATTATGATCTATAACAGAAACCCCATTAATTGATTCATTAACAGAAGTCATTGATATGCGCGGAAGACTAATTCTTGATGATCCAAGAAATGCAAATTTCAAGAAATTAAGTAAGTACTGATGCAGCAAGAAGAGCTGTAAATGTAAAGGAATTACCAAAATCAAGTTTCAGATGCAGAATTGTGATCTGTCTGATCGCTCTGATACCATGTTCTGAATAACGATTAGAATGTGAGGAAGAAGAGGATTTGAAGAGAGGAAGAGCTTAGGGAGAAAGAGGAGTAATTCATGATTGTATTATTTCAGTAAATGAGCCTAGAGAGGCTTTTTATACACAGAAGTTAGTTAAGGACTAACTAATATTTAAAACCTAACTCACTAACAGATAATCGGAATTAGGAGTAATTACTAAACTGCCCTCTTATTCTAATTAGTTCTAACAGTTTCCTAACAGCCTACTTAACACTAACCTCCTACTTAACAGAGTTTCTCCTTGTTTTCTCTCTTTTATTATTCTCTTTTTTCTTCTCAATTAGATTAAAACCTAACATTACATTTTCTTTTCAATGATAGTTGTGGCAGTGAACAATAACGTTCCTTCTCATTATGACACTTCCACTTTATGAAAATTTCATGTTGTCTTTGTTATATATATTCAAGAAGCCAATAGATTTATGAATTCGCAAGGTAATCGAGAAAGAAGCAAAGAAAGGGGAGCTGGGGTCTGGGTCTTCGCAAGAAAACAACGGAGAATGAAACGATGGGAATTGGGAGGGAAGAAAATTGAGTGGAACTTTTTGTGCAATGACCATATTATCCAACTTAGCTTAATGTAATGGTGGACTCTTGAGGGTATTTTTGTGAAATAAAAAATAGGTACATGGCTAACCTACTACACTCATGTACTAGTATATTAGCAAAATTTTAATATAATATAATATATTTTATGCATATAAATTTATTCAGTTTGGTTGGTATTTTTTCGATTATTTTTGTAAAATAAAAAATCTAACCTATAACTTTAAATCAAAACCTACTATTTAGGCGTCAAGGAGGTATATTTGTCCAAACAAAGTCGCTAAAGTTTGAATGATTTCGAAATGGTGGCTTTATATTGTTTGTAGGGTAAAGTGGTTGATGGTCAAAAGCTTCCTAAATTTAAGAGTGGAAATCTGGTTGTAATCTAGGGAAATTTATACAAATATGATACTTCAGCCGTTTAGCGCCAGTGCTATAACTCTTGGCCCCTTTGTTTAACTTTTAGCCATCATCGCTAGAATTTTTGAGCCTTTCTTGACAGAGAGTCAGAAATTTAGTTCAAAATATTTCTATTGAATCCTAGAAAATCATCATAAAGGGTTAATATTAAATACTTCTTATATCAGGGCTAAAAACTGCATATTAGGGATCGCTAACACTATTGAGTGAAATTTCCTGTGTAATCCATAGCGCTTAACCCGCAAATTTTTTTGCGTGGGAGCCTAATTTAGGTGCACCATTTACGTTTTAGCTAGTTTTTGCATTTTTTTTAACTTTTAGCTTCTATTTGAACTTCAAACCTGCTTATGCTTAACTTCAGACCTTCGGGTTCGAAGTTAAGATCCGAAGGTTTGAAGTCCAATCTAACGGCTGAAAACTAAATAATTTTTAAAAACTGTATAAGACTTAAATAGTGTGCCTAAAAGAGGCTCTTCGTACACTTCTCCTGCATAAGGGTGAATTGCAGAACTATGACACCATAGACAATGTTTTGATTTTTGACCTCCATAAAGATTGTTTAGCAAAAATAGCCTCCGTTTAAGTAAATGAAAAAAATTTGAACAGAAATACCTTTATAAATTTTATAAATGATGCCCGGTACCTCACCCTCCCTTTTCTCCGTCTAAAAGTTCTGCCTATGCAACACGTACCCCTCTTCACTTCCCACATTCTCCTAACTAATCACCTGCCTTTGACCTCTTCCCACATGCTCCCAAGCCATCTTGAAGTATTGCTACAAATCGAAAGCAGAGGTTATTTAGCTAAAACTATGGGAAATAGGATTAAACCCGGAGAACCTATCAATTTTGAGGATACCACGTGAATTTTTTTAAGGTTTTTTACATGGAGAGGTACCCAATCCATAAAAATTATCAAAATGGACCCCCTATTTTACAACCTTAACCGACCTACCACCCCCGTTTTAATTTTTAGTTTTTTCTTTCACTCATAGCACCCCTATTTAAAGAAACAAAAAATCCTAGCCCCCATTTTTCCTTTCTTCTCCTTCCACAACAGCCCCCACCTCTCCACCCCTTCCTCCACTGACTCACCTTCATCCCCTCTCATCCAAGAGCCGCTGCCCGCCGCTGTCACTGTTTCGTCGCCACCGTCGTTTCTTCTTTTTTTTTTTTTGAATAACAATGTCGATTTTTCGATGTAAATTCTGGTCAAAACTCGTGTGAGGATTTGTTTATCATGTTTCTTCTTATTTTTTCACTTTTGCATAAAAATTCGGTGAGATCTACTAGCTTTTTGTGAAAACTTTTTCTATAATATTTAGATCTAATATTTTTACTGTAGAAAATTATATAAATCTTGTATATTTGTTAAGATTTTGTGTAAAAGTTGTCCAAAATATGGTATAAAGTTATTTTTATAAGTTTATACAATTTTATATATTTTTATAAAAGTTTATACACTTATGTAAAAGTCTATAAATCTATATATGTGTCTGTATATGTGTGTATATACAGTGACAAAAGTAACAAAAAATAACTTTAAGTCATAAGTTAAATTTTAGATTCAGAATTTTAGAATATTTTTTAATCCTCTTGTATGCATTTCACTCCACCACTTACAGTGAACAAGAAGTTAGAAGAAAGTCAAAAACTAACACCTTTGGTTGGATTGGTAACTACGTCTAATAAAATGATGCAAAGTTAAGTTAGAGTCACTAAAAGATATTCACCTCCTAAAGTTTTATTTATGAAACCTCTTCTCCATGTCTTTGAAATATCCCAAATATATTTTACCGCTGCTAAGAGAAACAAAAATGAAAACTATACTTTACAGCTGCATTTCCTTTTTTTTTTTTTTTTTGTTTATTTATTGGATAAAATATTATAGGATGTATCAAGAGCCTGGGAACTGGCAAGCTGTTCCTCATGTATAAACTGTATCAAAACAGATATTTTAAAATGTGATATTAGTATTGATAGATGTCGTACGTGAAATAGTCATATGAAACAACAATTATAATAATCACTTAAGGACAAATTAATAACATCTGAAAAGCCTTAAATTATATATTATTGGTTTGGTTAGTAGTGTTAGTAAATATGTACACGATGCTTATCGCTGGTTCAAATGAGTAATGACGTTATATATGAACCTATTTTGGAATTGCGCTCTTCAATTTATTCTGCTTCTAGCTAAGTGGAAAACAGAACTGGTCAAAAGCTTCAAAACTACGAATTATATAAATCCATGTGCCATAGAATAATTAAAAGTGAACATGCAATACATCTGTCTATGTACAAATTATGCATCTTCTTTTAGGTTTTGAGTCACTTCATTGGCTGACTACCAAATGTTTAATAAGTAGGAAATCTAAATCTACAAGCTAAGAATCAACAATTCTGCTTACAAAGTATGAAAAATAGTAGGAAACTAGTCCTATCTTAGCATAAATTATGCCAAGTCTACAAAAGATTTTCAATTATAATTTTAATTTCTCTTTATTTTATGTTGCGAGTGATTCATCCAAACAAAAATAATGTTAAATTTAAGACTGATTCTATTTTTGCAATGTTTAAGTTGTTAAGACCATTGGGGTGTTTGGTTCTTGAGATAAAGGATTAAAATTTATGGATAAAATGTCGGATAATCTGTTGTGCGGTTGATAAAATTTTTGATTCCAAGAGCAGTAATTTTATAATTCAGATATAACTTATTAACAAATCAAACGAACTAGTATTTCGCAAATCAAACGAGCCATGTGGCCTTAGTGATCATGCCATGGTAAAAGCAAACAAATAAAGAAACCTTAATTCACAAATTACCATCCTCATTTACAATTATTTTGCAAACTTAGGTCTTTTCGTGCAAACAAAATTATCGGCATTACTTTGTTGATCAGTGGCAAAAGTAGAACTATAAGCAAAGAAGAAGAAAAAAAGTGAAGTAATATGATCGCTGGTTATATTCTGGGCTATAAAATGTTTGGATTACGTGCTCTTACTAAATCTTTAATTTTTTAAATTAAATTTTGATGACAATGAATGAACTTCAGAGTTGATTTTAGAGATCTCATAGATCCACCGACTAATGGGAACTAATTAATCTAGTCAATGTTAGATTTGTTTTTCTTCCTCATGTTTCAATTGATTTTCTTATTTTGAATACCATCCCTATATTTTCGTCAATACATGTGTCAACTTGCGGTTGACAAACTTCACTGGTCTTTTATTCTTTTTGTATCTAAATTTGTCCTTTTGAAATAAAAAATTCTATTTGTTCTGTTTCTATTTCTCCCTCTCATTTTCTTTCTCGATTTTAGGGTAACAAGGAAAGTTATTAAGAGTCTGTTTGGGTAGACTTATATTTATAAGCTCTTTTCTAGCTTATAAGTTGTTTTGAGGTATTTGATAACTTCAAAAAGTGCTTATAAGTACCGTTCTTATTAGCTGAAATAAATCATAAGCCATCTAACTTATTACTTATAGCTTATAAGCTAATTGCATTTAACTAAAAAAAAATTTATGTTATTTTTTCTAATTACTTTAATTATTCTAGAAGTACTTTTAAAACACAAGTCCTAAATTTTAAATTAATAATTTATCAAATTATTCTCAGTTTAAGCACTTTTATCCAAATATTTATTTTCAAGTTTCAACTACTTTTAATCAACTAGTACTTATTAGCTACTTTTAATAAGCTGTTTATCAACTACTTTTCATCAGTTCACCCAAACTGGCTCTAGGTTGCATGGCAAGCTAGCTTTACACCTTTTATTACTAGTCAAATTCAAACTCATATATTTATTGTTCTAGAGAAAAAAGTTTCGATCATCAAATATTTACTCCAAAAAAAATGAGGAGTTGAATTACTAAGCTGATAAAAGTGACAGTTACTAATATGATAAAATGGTAACTAACATGATATAATATGTTAAATTACACTTTTTTTTTTTTTGGTAAGAAGGGGTGGGTTATACCCACAAAATTAAAAACTAACATATATAAGAAATTCCGATAGAGTCGTGGAGTAGCCAGGAATCTAAGCTATCAGGAAATTCAGCAATGAAATGGACCGCATGACCAAATGAGTAGGCAAAGTGCGACAAGAAATCTGCTGAGAAGTTTGCTTCCCGATAAATATGTGAGAGAATAATGATCAAAGGAATTCATGGCTTGAGAAATACTATGGATGAGTCCAGAGCATGAAGCAGTAACATGTCGTTTGGTTGAGATAAATTTTACGCGGGTAGTAGCAATGCAGGTATTAGTTGTGCAGATATTATTAATGCAGGTATTAGCTGCATGTATTATTAATACTTATATTATTTATACAAGTATTAGTTATGCATGTATTATATTTTGGTTAATGAATAGTTTGTTGTATTAAAAAATTATTATATATTTCATAATTTAAATTATGTGTTTTAATATTTAATCTTCAATAGGTTTAGCTTGAATGATACAAAGCGTATAACGTAAAGAGAGGTGAGGGCATATTTGTCCTTTTAATATTTTAATACATGCATAACTAATACCTGCATTATTATTCCACCTCTTATCCCGCACAAAATAATATATAGATTTCTTCATTAATTTATAAGGGTATTATTAGTGCAGGTTTCTAAATCCAAACCAAACACTGCATTATTAGTGCAGATATTCATACTTTTTTGCAAAACAAACCAAACACTGCATAAACTTTGTAAGGAATTTAGTGCATGTATTAACTTTTAACGCGGCATACCAAACGATTCCTTATTTTATAGTCTGATAAGATAAGTGAAAATCATATATATATATATATATATATATATATATATAGTTTTTACAATAGGAGAGATTTACAATTTTGAGAGGGTTCTAAACTGATGCCCTTCTCCGTTCTAACTCCTAAGCTATTTATAGACAAAATAAATCAACAAATTAGGCCGGAATTATGCAAAAAGGAAATAGATTCTTTATTGCATAAAGGTCTCATACGATCATCGAAATCACCATGGTCCTGTACAGCGTTCTATGTTAATAAACATGCTGAACAGGAAAGAGGAGTTCCAAGGTTAGTAATAAACTATAAACATATACAGAAGTCATATGTATCTGTTATAGGATTTATTTTAAACCATTATATACTCTAAATCCTATGTGCAAAATCATGGATTTTAAAAATGAGACTATTTTAATAGAAACTAATTTTGGTAAAACAAAGGTTACTACCAGAAGACCTATCAAGTGGGAAGAAATAGATTTTCCTAAAGAGTGGGTCATGGAGGATGCTGCTCCTCCAAAAGATTTGAAAAGTACTGATTTAACTGGAATTGAACAGACTCCAGAGGGCAATGTAAAAATTTATTGCTCCATTTTATAAAGATCTGGCTAAGGATACATCTATTTTATATGATAGATTGAAAAACATTCCAAAGCCATGGACAGATGCTCATACTGAGACAGTCCGGAAAATCAAGGAAAGGGTAAAAAATCTCCCTTGTCTTACATTGGCTAATCCTACATGGCCAAAAATTATAGAGACCGATGCATCAGACATTGGTTATGGAGGTATTTTAAAACAAAATGCTCCAGGAGTGAAAATTGAATATTTGATACAATTCCATTCTGGTAAATGGAATAACAGTCAGAAAAACTATTCAACTGTAGCAAAAGAAATACTTGCTATAGTAAAATGTGTTTTAAAATTCCAAGGTGATTTATACAATCAGAAGTTTCTTATAAAGACCGATTGCCAATCAGCTAAATTCATGTTTAATAAAGATTGTAAACATGATGTCTCTAAGCAAATGTTTGCTAGATGGCAAGCGCTATTAGCTCCATTTGATTTTGAAATACATTATAAGAAAGGAGAAGATAATAGCCTTCCTGATTTTTTGACTAGAGAATATTTGGCTAGTTAATGATAATAATCATTATCTTAATGTGCAGGTTATTTAATATGTGTAGACGAGATAATATGCTTTATTATTGTCCATACTGCCAAAATCAACTCTTACCCAAGCAGATGTATGCTATATATTGGGATTTGCGTGCAACGCAGAGTAGATTGAAAAAACTGGTGTATGAAGCTGAAGATTTATTATCACGTGCCAAGTTCTTTAATAAAGAAGATGTAGATCATGTTATCAGCATTATATGCACAGCAAAAACTAGAATGAAAGATATTACAAAGGAAATTATAGGAATCCATAAAGTATTGGAAATTTATCCAATATATCTGGCCTGATGAATTTATGATCTATTATATGCAGGTTATGCATCCGGTCCGAGGGAACCCAACCTCTAATAGAGGAAGGGGAAATAGAGGAAGAGGCACTGGTAGAGGTGCTGTAATAGCCCAAATGGGTAAGCAAAGGCTTATAGCCGAAGACTTAACAGGATCATCTTCGAAGAGTAATACAAGCAATGATACAATGTCATACCAACAGTATCAAGAATTCCTGAAATGGAAAAATTCTCAAGAGAAGCAAAAGGGAACAGAGGATAATATGCCTCCGTCATATTCTTCTATTATATTAGAAGATGATAACGAGACTATCCAGTCTTATATTAAGACAGATCACAAGGAAATAATATTATTCCTTGAAGATAGAGACCTCCAATGGAAAGATGAGCCATGGAAATTAATGGCAAGATATTTAAATAATGCGTCATACGCAGCCTGTACTTATAAGTACAGAGGTCATTATGAGATGATACTTAACACCACTGAATCTTGCGAGATATCGCATTTTTACCCAGCTAATACCAAAAAAGTTTTTAACTTTTCCAAAATGATAATCAAAAGAATTATATCCGCAGAAGAATGGGGTTTAAGTACCCTAACTGAAAGAAGTTATAATCATCCAGAGATGAAAACACCGGTAAAATATAAATATATATATATATATATATATATATATAAATATATATATATATATATATATATATATATATATATAGTCATTTTAGTTTTTATACTTATTCTTGGAGTGTGAAGACTGCCCTCACTTTTCTTCAATGCTAAACCTGCTTGGATACACCATTTAGGAAATGAAACCAGGCTACTCAGAAAAGTGGGACTTTAAGGTAAAGTACATAATACCAATTGTGACATTAAATATAACTAGGGGTGTTCATGGTTTGGATAAAAATCGAACCAAACCGAAAACCAAACTGAACCGATAAAAAAAACCGACACTTTGTTGGATATGGTTTGGTATGGTTTTGAATTTTCGAAAACCGCAAACATTTGGTTTGGTTTGGTTATAGGGAAAAAAAACCGAAGAATTAACCAAACCGAACCAACAATTATAAGTATAATTTTTATAATTATAACATTAATTTTTTAATATTTTATATAAACTTTTTATGTATTTTCAAATTTCAATGATAGTTAACGTGACTGGATTAGAGTTAGTGTGACAGTCTTGGAGAACCCTGCACCTTTGATGGTCTGAAGAATTAAGTCCAACAATTAATGGTGAACTAAACCTTAGCAGTTAGTAGTAAATTGCTATATATATTTTTTTAAAAGAAGTGCGTAACCTATTTTATACTAGTACTTGTTCAAGTACTTTAATTGAGTACATTATAGTCTGGTGGATATAAAGTACTAGTAGAAACTATAAAGTACCCTTTTGCATTTGGAGATTGAGAAATAAAAGGAAGGAACATGCATAAGCCCTTCTCTAATATGCTAATGAAGATATGAATGTCATAAAAGTAAAATTTTCCAACATTAGCAATTCAAACTTTGACAAATGCCAGATTGTTGAAGCTGTGAACTTTGATGACGCTGATGTTGGTTTTTGGAGGGCGGCAAAAGTGTGCTTGCTTTTCTGCTTCTACCATTTAGAAGCCTCTTTGAAACAGGAGACATCATTTGATTTGTTGGACTTGTGTAACTTCCAGGATATTTGAATGGCTTAGGAACCTTAAGGCGATCGGGGATATTTTCACTTTTGGTTCTGTATGATTTGAAATTTGGCACATTGCTTCTACATTGTACATTGAAGCTATAGTTTTATGCACACTTATCTATCCCATGCTGTAATCAATATTCAAGAAAATGCCAGCTAGTCAATGATCAATTCTATATACAAAACAAATCATATGTCCAACAGTCATTGTGATTTGTAAAAAAAAAAAAACGACTAACCGAACCAAACTGAAACCAAACCGACATTAACCAAACCGATGGATATGACTTTTATTTGGTTTGGTTTGGTTTTAAGAATTTAAAAACCGAATATATTGGTTTGGTTATGGTTTTAACCAAAAACCAACCAAACCACACCGTGAACACCCCTAAATATAACTAACTCAAAGATTTGTGCTCTTATCTTAATAGCTAAACACTTCTCGCGTCTCGGTTCCCTTTTCAAATTTAATAAAGGCATATATGAATTGACATTGTAATGCACTTAGGATAAGACAGAAGTAAAACTTTGTTTAGGAACGGTATGCCACTTGATCATATTTTTGGCAAGTTTAAAGAAAGTTTGGTGACGGATTGAATAATTCTATAATAATCATATCCAACAGAAGTTGATGCAACAAAATAAAAGGAGAACAACTACTATGTATTGCAATACATAAACGAATCAAAATCATCATAATGAACTAATGAAAGAAAACTTATTCGATCAATATTAGAAGTGGATTCAGGATTTTAAATTTATGGTTTTAAACTATAGCTATTTTATTAAGGTATATTATTTGTATATGTTAAGTAAATTTTTAACACAAACATTGAATTTGAATTGAAATTACTAAATAGATCAGCCTCTGATCAACGTTGCATTACCGGAAGGGGGAAAAAGCTATCCCTAAGGCTTCAAGTGAAGTAAATACTTCTTGCTAGTTGCCACCAATATATATAAATAAATAAAAAATTAGGGGGGGGGGGGGGGGGCGGGGGCAAGGCACTATCATAGAAACTTTGAAAGCATTTACATTTGTTTCAGGTCACCTTTCATGTTATTTAAGGTGAAAAAGAAAGAAATAAGGGTAAATATTCATGTGAGATTTTGAATGTGAAATCAAACTACTTCCTCGTATTATATTAGTTGTTTCTTTAGCAAAAAATAAATTTCAAATTAATTGTCCCTTTAGGATCTCAAGACTAAAGTTATTAATTCTTTCTAATTATACCCTTAATAATAAAAAAAATATTCAAAAATAATTTAATAGTCAAATATATTAAATAAAGATAACATAGTAAAATGTACACCACGTAATTAATTAATTTTTTTAATGGGCGCAAAAAAAGGGAGGGGACACAGATGGAGTAATTACTAAAAGTTGGTACACATGTTTCTCTTGCACAAGTATGTACTGTATTAATTTATTTTGTTTTATCAAAATTTTTGGTGGAACTTTTCTAAATTCTAATGGCCTATTGTGAATACTTGCCTACCTTCCAAGTTGAAGCTATACTTTCCTTGCTTCATTCGACTTCCTTTTAATTTTTTTTGGGTACAAGTGAAGAACTTTACTCTTGCTTCATCCTAGTGCCACATTAATTATTCTTTTTCGTGTCCATCGAAAGATCACTGTGCAATTATACACTTTTCATTTCAATTTATGTGTCAATATTTATGTGTCAATATTTTCTTATTATTCAGTTTTAAAAAGAATGACGATATTGTAAATTTGGTAATAATTTAACATAAAAATTACTACTTTATCTTTAATGAAATAATTTTACAACAACACAAATATCTGTATCTTATTTTTATCACAAATTTAAAAAGTCTTTCTTTATTTTTTTAAATTCAGTGTTGATTCAAACTATGACAAATAAGGTGGAACGAAGAGAGTACACATTTTTTGAACGAATAGAAGAGCTACACAGTGGTCCTCTAATTTTGTGAACTCAAGCAAAGATATTATAATGTTGTTTCTACGAGTTCAACTAAACTCATCATTTTTATTTGAACTATGGATATTTAAATAAAATAAATTAATTCGTACATATATAATAAGGTTACACTCATTATGAACCCTTACCTTTACATTTTGAATTTATCTCGAGGTCGAAGTGATACACACGGGTGTGGATTGTCACGGAAATATAATCTTTAGTGTGGGAATAACAATATTCATTGAAAATTTATTTTAGTGTAGAAATAACAATATTCATTTTAAATGGTCCTAAATTAGCTTCATATTCTATGTTCAAAGTTTCAAATGGACTTGCGCGTATCCATCATTGTTGTCTTAATCATGTTTCAAGTGCCATCAAAATAACGTGGACGCACTTGATTGATCCGTTGCCATCAAAATAAAACTAATAGTTAATTATTCAATTGGTTCCAAAAAGAATTACTTAATTATTCATTAAAAAATTGGCAATCATGTAATCTTTATGTCGACACACTGAACTCTTCTCAATTGCACATAGATTGTCTTTAAACTTGGGAAAGAGGCAGGAACATAACACTTCTCTAGCATTGTTTAAATAATACGTCAAAACTCCACTCGATACTAAACTATCGTGTTTCGAGAACACGTCTTTTAACTTTCATTGGTCATTACATTTTGGTCGTCGATTAAAATGATTTATTGAATTGTTAACATAATTTCCTAATTCTAATGTTGTATGTTTACTAATTTTTTTTTACACTATCAAATTATATAAGAGATCGATACATATACATTATGCGTAAGAAATTAACTAATTACTACCTGAAAAATAAGTTAGGTGACCTATATAAGCAAAATCAATTCTCCCCTTGAAACTTGCTGAGTTTAATCATATAAGGTTCCTAGAAGTTATCACTAAACACATAATACATTTGAAATTCTGAGTTTTAAATTTTATGTGTTGATATTTGGCTAAATTATACAAATATATAAATATAATAGCAGATTTACAATAAAATAGCAACATTATGTAACTTTTCAAGAATATCAATACTTTCTTAACATTATATATACAAGTTATTAAAAAAAAAATTTATTCAATAAAATTGAAGATACACCATGCACCAAAATCGCCCATAATTATAGGCATGTCTTTTCATTTGTTCCTATTTTTTTGGGATTACAACTACCCAATTACTAATTCTATTGTATGTCTTTTGTTTGTCTATCGTATGGTGTATGTGTATAGTATGACTATTGTATGGCTATTGTATGTGTATTGTATGGCTATTGTTAGTCTTTTGTATGTCTATCGTATGGCTACTGTATGTGTATTGTATGGCTATTGTTTTTTACGTATGCCTATTGTCAATTTTTAATTGATGGTTTTGAGGGGAGAGAGAAAATGGGTCTTAAATGTAAAAAGATTTAAACCTATCTAAACATGAGTTGGGTGCATAAATATAGGATTGGATTTATCTTTTTTTTTTAATTATATTTCTTTTCTTTTTAAATACATTCTGCTATTTTTTTTAGCAAACAACAAAAATATTACTATTTTTTGTAAGTTTTAAAAATATTTATATATTTTGTAACAAAAGTAGATAAAGTTATACTACGTGTAATTATCCCATATTTTAATATGTCTTCTCATATGTATTTTTCGTTTTTCGATTTTCCATATTCAAAATATCAACTAGTTAATCCAATATCTATATAATACATCCACCAATAAATACAACACATTAAATTATACTCTATCTATTTTACAAATGCTGTCTTGATTCAGATTTCGAGAGTCAAACGAGTAATTCTTTGACCATAATATTTTCATATGTCTTTTAAATATTTTATATTATTATGACTTATAGTAGTACTTTTTATGTAGTTTCTAAATAAATGAAATATTATTTCAAAAAACTTAAAAATTATATGTACAAACTCGAAATCCGAAACATGCTATTATTTGTGGAAGAGAGAGAGTACCTAGAATATTCTAAAAATCATTGGTAGTGTCACAATATGCAAGTTAGATCCAAAATTTTACATAGTACATGATTTCTCCAAATATATAAACAGTGGAGGTCACCTATATCATGGAATTTCTCCAGCAAATTCCTACTTACCCTTTTCTCCTCTTATATTGTGTACACTAATTATAATTGTCCATAGTCTTCTGCTATTCCCACTTTATTGATTTCTTATCTTTTTGACGTTTTCCTCTTCTCCACACCACAAACATAAGCATCTAATACAGTAACGACGTTTCAACTTCCAACTGAGTTAGCAATGTTACCATCTGAAAATACTTCCCCTAGGAAAACATTCAAGAAACTCAAAAACTCTTTCCATTTGATCAAATCCAACGTTGGTTTTCATCATTGTAAATGGTTTTTCCTTATTGTTTTCATCCAACTTTCCTTCATTCTCTTCCTTGCCGGAACTTCTCCTCCGACATCGCGACAACAGCAGCAGCAGCAACAGCAACAACAACAACAGCAGCTCCAAGTCTTGAAACCTCACAACATTCATCAGGACCAAAAACAGAACAAAGGCAGAGTACAAAACAAACAAGATTTGAAAAAAGTACAAGCTAATGAACCTCACAAGGAGTGTGAGTTTGGTAGAGTTTATGTATACGATACACCAACAAAGTTCAACAAAGATCTTCTAAACAACTGCCATGATTTAGACCCATGGAGTTCGCGATGTAACGCTGTTTCAAATGGTGGTCTTGGTCCAAAAGCAACAGGACTTGAATCAGTCGTGCCCAAAAATCTACTCCCTGCTTGGTATTGGACTGACATGTACTCTGCAGAGGTCATTTACCATGAAAGAATGTTGAATCACAAGTGTAGAACACTAGACCCAAATAATGCTAGTGCTTTTTACATACCTTTTTATGCAGGACTTGCTATTGGGAAAATTTTATGGTTCACTACTGCAAAAGAAAGGGATCGGCCTAGTGAAGAGTTGTTAGAATGGGTTAAAGATCAACCTTATTGGCATAAACATAATGGATCAGATCATTTTCTTGTTCTTGGTAGATTAACATGGGCATTTAGAAGAAAAACTGATGATGATTCTGATTGGGGAACAAGTTTTCTACGTATGCCAATGATGAAAAATGTTCTACGTTTGTCGATTGAAAAAAATCCATGGGATGATTTAGAGGTAAGTGTTCCTTATCCTACTGCTTTTCACCCTGAATTCGAATACGAAATTAAGCAGTGGCAAGATCTTGTTAGGTCGCGTAATCGTACTAGTCATTTTTGCTTTGTTGGTGCTGTGAGGAAAAAAATCAAGAATGATTTTAGAGGAGTTCTAATGAATTATTGCAAGAACGAGACAGGTTCATGTAAAGTTGTGGATTGTGATGTAACACATTGTTATGATGGTGCACCAGCAATTCTTGAAGCATTTTTAGATTCTGATTTTTGTTTACAACCAAAAGGGGATGGTTATACTAGGAGATCAATGTTTGATTGCATGTTCGCTGGTTCAATTCCTGTGTACTTTTGGGAAATAAGTTTTAAGAGTCAGTATCAATGGTATTTGCCTTCACCAGCGGAGAAATATTCAGTATACATGGACCATACTGAAGTTAGAAATGATACTTCTATAGTTAGGAAAGTGCTTGATAAATTTAGCAAAGAGGATGTGAGAAAAATGAGGGAAATTATAATTGATGCTATGCCTAAGTTTTTGTATGCAAGATCTAATCAAGGGTTACGGGGTAGTAAAGATGCATTTGATATTGCAATTGATGAAGTTTTGAAAAGATTCAAGCAGCAAAGGGAACAACAGATTTTGGAGAAACAAGTAAATTGAAAACTCTATAGAATAAAGCAAGGAGGTTCACTACTCATCAGGACCTTTAATTCCCTTCATTCATTTTCATATTAGCAATCTTTTCTTTTCCTTATCTATATTAATTAATTCAAAGGGTGCAGCTGTTAGCTGAATAAACCTTTTAATTTTGTTCTATGTAAATTTTCATCATTGATATAAATGCCACATGATACTTCTGCGTAATGTTCTTGCGATTTCAGTAGTAGAGGAGACTGATTCTGGAAACTGGTGCTTGAGTGACTATGGCTCTTTTTGTCAAATTAATCATGTTATAGTGTATTCAATGAACTTTCGCTCCCTTTTCATTTTTATTAACTTTGTGGTTTCGGACAATATAACAAAACAAACAAAAGCTCCGCCAATAAGTTGCTCGTTTTGTCAATAGATCTCTTAACTGTCTTTTATCCTTTCTTCTATTAAAACAATTTCAAGTTTTTCAAATTTTCCCCTATATGAATTAACCTTTTGTTGATATAAAACATCCAAAGATGCTTTTAATATGGACTTTGATATTATTTGGACCATGTCTTTAAACCTTATGAATAGGCTCTCAAGTTCAGCTAACCAAATGAGACTTTGTTTGCACAAACATTACAACTATGATTAAAAAAGTTATGTATTGTAGATTTGTAGTTAACAGATCTCTTTTTCTTTTTTAAAGGTACGTGTTAAATCATCTTACTATTCATTTTTCAGTTAAACGTGCTTATATTTTAACAATGGCAAAATACATACTTTACCACCTAAACTTGTCCCGAAAACACAGTTACACACTCTAACTTTGCGGGCGACCTTTGACCCCCCTTAACATGTTTGAAGTGGTATTAGTATCACCTTAAAGGATGACGTGGCAGATTCATCTTTTAAACGCAAGTGAAGATCTTAAAACATATTAAAGCTAAATGAAATGGTACAGGTGTTGAATTTTAATTGGTAATATATAATAACTAATTAGCCTTAATATTTTGTGGTCATCTTTTCTATTTTACTTTTTCTTTTTCCTTTCTATCTTTTCCTTAATCCTTAATCTCAAACAGATCTTCTTTCTCCCCTGTTTCGTCTTCCTCATTGTTGCGCCCATTTCCATTACTTCTACTCTCTCCTTATTCTTTTTCTCCACCACTAAAGCTATTCTTGACCTCTCTTTTATCACCGCCACTGACGATAACAACAATGACGATGCTTGTGTTTTCGCTCCGCTGTTGACACACCACTGTTCTCCATCATAGTCTCAGTCCCCATCTCCAAGAATAAATGATGGATTTCATAGCTTTTCTGATCTGCTTATTATCAGATTTATCAGAGTTAATCCAGTAGAAATGGGTTGACGTTAGCTGAGGAATGGCGAAATTGAGCGGAGAAAAAAGAGGGATTTATCACTTCTGGATGCTTAGTGAATCTTTTCATCTGGGTTGTATTCTTTTGCTTGAGTTTAGTTGTACTTTTCTTGAAGGATTGGTACCGATTTAGAATTTTTTACACCATTGTCAGCTTATGATGCTTAGCAAAAAAATTTGTTTTGGGGTGCTTATTGCATAATTTTGGTTGTATTTTTGTCCAACAATTGGTACCATTTGAGAAATTGTGTGACAGAGTTTAAAGCATTGTATTCATACTGTTTTCGAGATTCTAGCAAGTATCATCGGACCAGTGGCGTAGCTGCGACGGAGCTGCATCGATGAGTTTTGCCGTCGTTAATGGGTTCTTCATTTTTTCTCCTTTCTTTTTATTTAATTTAATTTGCTAACATTAAAGAAAGTAAAAGGTGTGATAAAAATTAAAAAAAATAGTGTAAAAAAGTATAAATCAGTTTACATCTTAAGTATTTCCACGTGGCAAAGCTATATGGTGAGTGTAGTACACCTCCTGGGATGCAACTGGTTATGTATGTCTTGTGTGTATACTAATACCACTTCAAACATATTAAGGGGGGTGATAGGTCGCCCGCAAAGTTTGGGTGTGTTATTGTGTTTTCGGGACAAGTTTAGGTGGTAAAGTATGTATTTTGCCTTTTAACAATCATAGCTCCCCTAAAGGAAAAAATTATAGAAAAAGATGGCGAAGTACATTTTTTAATGCGCTGTTTGTTAATTCTTTTCATTATAATATCAGTATTTGGCTACCTATAAAAAATGACCACTTAGCAAATTGGTGAAATTGTGCTTGGAAATTAGTTTATGAGCAGATCCTTAGATTACGGCGTGCTAATCTTAGGTTTACATTGTTGACTATACAGTTCTCCAACTTTGAAAAGTCTAACCGACAACTTGCAAATTTTGTTGACTTCCCCACTTGACAACCTTTCACATGGCTCTCTTTCTTACTCCTATTTAAATTTCATTAAGGACAAGGGAAGACATACTTTGATTTGGATTGGAATTATAAAAATGAGAGATAATTTTAGAAATTTGTGGTTTTAAATAAGTTATAAACAATGTGTGTCAATAAAACATCTTGTTAAAAATAAAATGGTAAATTTGAAGTTAAATTATTTTTAAATTTAAAATTATATACATATATACATATATATATATATATATATGGGGAATGAACTAATAAGAAAATTAGTCTATCTTTTTTTAAATGGAGGGAGCAATTGTTTGAAAAAGGTTCTCACGGACTTTTGCTTGATAGTTTAAAGTTGAGACAATACTTACTCAGATTTGTTATTTTGTAAATCTGGCGAAAGACGTAGAGAGGGGTTGATTAAAGTAAAAATGCGACATAATAGAGAGGAAAAAATATCCAGCTAAGAGCAGCTCTCGACTTGAAAACAGCATTCTAATATTGACAATCAGCGATCTAATATTTTTTATTTTATAAAAGTTTTTTTCTTTGTAAATTAAGAGAATAAAGATCTGTTTGTCCACTTCAAATTTTTTTTAAAAAAAAAACATATTTGTCCATAATATCTGATGACTTTTTCGAGTTTTTTTAAAAACAGTTTTTGAAAAATCAAAAAGTGGTTTAGAACATATTTTTAAATTTTTTCAAAAAGAGTTTTTTCTCCTATTACAAAACTCTATATTTTTACAAGCGAAATATATGTCCAAACACAACTTTAACTTTCAAATATCATTTGTCAACTCAACTTCAAAAAATTTTAAATATTTTCTGCAATCTACGGCCAAACGGGCACTACCATCGCTTTCATTACCAGTTGTCAAAGTGCCACCAAAACAATAGCGTTTCTGTCAAGTGCATCTGGAAAGTTCCTCTTTTAGTTCATACTAATTAAAATGTTTATCTTATGTTGGTGGGGTATGGAGCTAAACATTTCGATAATTGAATACAAAAAACTGTAAACTTGGTGGAATAAAATAGTAAACCTCCTTTTGTAGAGTAAAATATCATAATTGCCTTCGAAAGAGAATCTTATGTTGGAGTTTATTTAACTCCGTATAATTTTCATGTGTGATGGAGGTGGTCTGCAACAAAAGCATTTTCCTATCTCTCACGTGGGCGCCTAATCCGACGATAAAGTTCTTGACAATTCGTACTTGCTATTGAACACTCCACAACTAGTTACTGGGGTTGGCTTGACCATCTAACATTGTCATCCAAATAACTTCATAATAATTAATTAGTGATTTAACTGCATCTATCCGATGATTCAACCCTAAATGTGCTCTTTATGGCTTGACATCTCAAGTATGAGAATCTCGAGGTAATTAGCCAAAGGATTTATTTAAGGAAATTTTACGGAATATAGACACTTTAAAGTGTTATTTTATTTAAATAGATATATTTTAAGTTTTTTGTAGTTTATAGACCTTTATTTATTGTCATTATACATTTATAGCCAAATTTAAAACTCACCCGTTAGTGTATTCAATCCCTATTTTTTCGGGAAAAGCGTGAGTGGGAAGAGTGTATCTTTAGTCTGAAATCATTAATCCCTATTAACTACTTACCCACATGCTACTATTTCCTGTTTTCTAGGTAATTAAAACAACGGTTAACGAGGAGTTTATTTTAAAGCGTGTAACTCTTAATCTTCTTCCTCAGCAGATACATTTTCTTTTACTGATTTTTAAACGCATAAATTTATGTCTTTTCGTTGTCCGTTTACATTCTCTTTGACCGTTGCTTTAATTTATTGGTAACTTTTTCATTTTTTAGTCGTTTTGAGTCTTTCTTGTTTTACATTGTATTGATTTATGTTATAATTTTGGCTGAAACTATTTTTTATTTTTATTTTTCATTAGTGGTAATGTCTAGGAGAGGTGATAAGAAGGTGAAGCAATCTTTGCATGTATTGGATGATGACGACTTTGACGATTTTGATTTGGGTTCTCCGACCAAAAATTCGGTTCAAACGCCAAGTCGTGTTACAAGGTCAGCTACTAAGTTGAATACTAGAAAGAGAACTCGGCAGGGCGTCAATGTCAAGCGTAAAAGTCGTAAAGTTGGTTCTGTTTCTGGGGGTAAAAGTGTGCGTATTGTTTCCTCCAGTGATGATTCTGATGGTGAGCCTCCTGTTTTGGCAAAAAGGAAGAAAGGTATCTGCGCTCCTTCCCAGATGATGAAGAAGAAGTTATTTCAAGGGAAGAGTAAGAGATCACTTAAAACGGAAAGGATTGATGATTTTCCATTGATTGATGTTGAGGTATGTTATATTCAGCTTTTGTTTTGTAGTTTGAAGTATATTTTATTAATTGCATAATTGCTTAATAAATTTTATTTTTGATGTGATTAGTATTGGGTAGTTAGTTGTGTGTTTTTGTAGATACATTTGTTGAGTAAATGTGTAATATCATATGAATATTGGCACAACCAACTTATTTACGCTTTGATTTGTGTAATTATTGAATTAATTTACATATATACTGTATTTTAATCAGTCTATGTCCATTGTTGAGTGCATATGTTCTACAGTATTTGCTATATATTCTTTATATATTCATAGATTAGTCATGATTAGTTTACTGTTTTATTGATGATATTTGAAATATATTTTGAATATTTCTTTTAGTATTCTACTACATTTGTTAAGTATATTATTTTGAATATTTTATTTGTATTAATGTGATATTTATCTGGTAGCATAGATTGTAGTACCTACTTGTGTTTTGTTGAATGTATGTGTATATTTTTTGAATCTATAGGTATCTAATTGAATATTCATATGAAGTGTGAAATTGTAGAGTAAATGTTATATATACACTGATTAATTACTTGTTTATGTAAACGTAATAAGTATGTTTTTGATGTAGTACTTTACTTATATACCGCATATATTCATAGATTATGCATGTTTTATTGATGGGTTTTTGATTTATATTTTGAATTTTTCCTTTAGTAGTCTACTTCTTTTGTTTAGTATATTATTTTGAATATTATATATGTATAAATTTGATTATTATCTGGTAGCATAGATTGTAGTACCTACTTGGATTTGTTGAATATATGTGTATATTCTTTGAATATATATGTATTTAGTAGAATATTTATACGAAGTGTGTATTTGTAGAATAAATGTTACATATACAATTTTAATCACTTGTGTATGTCAACCTAATAAGTATGTATTTAATATAGTACTTTCCTTATATACTGCATATATTCATAGATTATGCATGTTTTTTATATTGTTTAATACAATAACTTTTATGTGCCTATGGGATAGTATTGAGATATTGTCTAAATATATGATATATATTTATGTGGTATATTTTTGATGTTGCTTCATAGTGCATACTAGTATGCAGTTGATGAATACTTTTTTTTTTTGTTTATGAATAATAGTTGTATCTTCAATTATTATATTTGATTTTGTTTGTTGTATATATCTAATATATTGTGTTTTAACATAATTTTTTTAAACAGTAAGCATATATGGGAACTGTTCATTAATTTTGGTTATATACATTG
This sequence comes from Petunia axillaris subsp. axillaris, assembly GCA_029990575.1. Taxonomy (NCBI): domain Eukaryota; kingdom Viridiplantae; phylum Streptophyta; class Magnoliopsida; order Solanales; family Solanaceae; genus Petunia; species Petunia axillaris. Next base: position 46,216,733 of record JARKNS010000002.1, on the reverse strand, counting down.
TGTTCATATTATTTAAATGAAATATATTGTAGACTTATATCTATTTGTGTGAACGACATTTTAATGGCATATTTATGATTATTTTTATTAAGTAGAAACTTTTTAGTTTAATATTTTCCTTTAACTTTTTCAGCCAATGAAATTGTATTTTCGGCCGGTCCAGTTTAGAAGTCGTAGGATATGCACGCATACTAATGTTGATGCTGTTGCGACCATTAAGAAAGTGCTAGATGAAAGGCTGTTGGCAATTTTTAGACAGTCGTGCTTTGGCCATTTTATTGACATGCCCGTATTTGTAACATGTAACAAATTGTTGAATTCCCTGTTGTTGCGTGAGGTCTGTCCGCCAACTGATGATGCAGATGCTTTGTGGTTTGATTTTTATGGGAATAAGTTGAGATTTGGCCTTGTAGAGTTTGGGTTGATAACGGGGCTGAAATGTGTTGGTGATCATTTGAAGGAGTACCATTCTGATGAACCTAGTAGATTATTTTGTGGAAAAGATGCGGAAATCTGATGAAGATGCTATTAAGCTTGCTGCTTTGTATTTCATTCACACTTTTTTGTTTTCTACAAAAAATTCTGCTACTAATGATACTACCATTGCTGAGGCTGAATTCAATCTTGTTGAGTGTGGTGAGTGGCAGACGTTTCCATGGGGTACAAAGGTGTTTTTAGCAACTGTTACTTCAATGCATGACAAGTTGCGGCCTTTTCTACAGTGTTATCGTTTTGCCGGTCTGCCATATGCGTTGCAGGTGTGGTTTTATGAAAGTTGTCCTACTGTGAATGAGAAGATTGCATTCAGAGTAGCACATAAATCACCTCGTATTCTGAATTGGCATGTTAAGAGAACCCATGATTTTGAAGATTTGCAGAAAGGGTTTTTTAGTTTAAAGAAAAGTGAGGTATTGCTTTTGCTTGATCAGTTTTTTATTACTTTATGTTTTTTTTAATATAACTATATTCAACTAATCAGTTTACATATGGTTTTTTTTTTTTTTTTTAAGGTGTGTTTTACCAAGATTGAACCATCTGAGTTAGAAGTTGGTAGTTTTGAACTGCCTGAGTATAAGCCGTACAATATTGTTCCAAATGTAAGTGTGGATCCTGTTTCTGATGAATCAACTGGGGAGGGGATTCATCGAGCAAGGGCTGAAACAGTTCAGCAGTCATCTTCTAATTTCGATAAGCATAGGCTCTCGCCTGAGTTGCAGCTATTGTATGGACAACAAAAATTGTTGCGAGAAGAATTAACTGGGTTAAAGGCTTATTTGGCTAAGTGTTTTGATAAAATTTACAAGAAGCTTGATATTGATCCGGATGATAATGGAGAGACCAATGTGTGCAAAGGGATAAGTTGTTATTATGATTGTATATTTTTATAATTTTTACTGTGTATTTGTTGAATATTTTTAGTTTTAATTGTTTTCTACTATTATTATTAGGTTTCTGGAAATGATCATGTCCAGACTGATGAACGCAGTCATGAAAATATTAACCAAACTTCTGAGCCGTTGGATCGTCAACAAGAACATCAACAGCAAAAGACTTTTGCTTATCAATGTTATGGTAAATGTTTTGTAGTCATTGAATCTGGTTGATTTGAGATATGTATTTGTTTATTATTTTGTTTATCTTAAAACAGGACCCTCTGAAAAGCTTCGGTTGTTTCTCCTAATCCAAAAGACACTGATGTGGTTAATGATTGTGATAATATGGAAGGTATACTTATTTGATTTTTAATTGTTTTATAATTATACTGAGTTAAATCTTTTGTACATGTTGTAGGTGTTGTTTATATTTATTGGTAACATAGTAACTGTTCTTATATACTTATTTTTCTTTGAAATTGTTAATTTGGTTGGGTAGAAGTTAGTGAAGATCCACATGGTATGGATATGGACTTTGATGGAGGTTTAGATGGTGTTGTTTTGTCTGATGCAACAGGTATGCAATAATTATGTATGTAATATTCATATATATATATATATATATATATATATATATATATATATATATATATATATATATATATATATATATATATATATATATTGCATATTTAGATATGTAATATGTTTTATTACCTCTAAACTATATAAAATTTAGTAATTACTTTTACTTTTTAAAATTTTTATTAATTAATTTTTTTTATTATGTTTATTAGTTTAACTTGCGTTTGTAATTTCATAAATTTGTTTGTTTAGATGCTGATTTAGATGATCAGAACATTTGTGGTCAAGGTGAGAATAAAATGGAAGGAAATGATACATCCCACACAGCTGGTATTCACTGCATACTTAACCAGTATTCATTGAATATCATCCTGATATTCTTCTCTTATGTAAATGTTTTAGTACTTTTGACTGATGTTGTTTTTTGTATTTCAGAGTTAGCTGAAGAGCATGTTAGAAGTCATACTAATGAGGCAGTTATCTCTGAAGGTATTCAGTATATCAATCCTTGTTTTATGTTTTTAAAATGAATTCTATATCATGTAATAATTTTATAATAGATGATGATTTGCTTATATGTCCTGCATTATTGATTTTTTTTTTTTTGCTTTATGTTCTATTTGCAACCTTTCATTGTATTTTTGTTTTGGTAGAAGTGCTTGTGGAATTACAGGTTGATAAGGATGTTAACTCAAATGTAATGGAAGAAGTAAATATTCAAGGTATTTTTTAAATATTTGTGCATTTATGTTAATTATCTTTCTATTATTAATGAATTATTTCTATTAATTTGAATTAACTGTTCTTTATAGATGAGGGTATTAATGTTCAAGTACCTCCTGTTGAAACTGTTGGTCATCAATTTGGAAATATTGACCCCATTCATGCATGTCCAGTTATAGTAGAGGTTGATGCTCTACATAAAGGTAAATTATCTGGGCCAGTTTGCCTTTTTTTTCTGTGTTGTGAAAATATTTTTAAGTTCTATATGTGTAGATTTTATTAGTTTCAATTTGTCATATTTCTCCATATATACCTTTTGTATTATAGTACGCTTGTGATTTTATGTTTCTGAATATATTACTTTTTAATGAATTGTTAGAATTATTTGTGATGTTACTAGAATATTTTAGGAATGAAACTCAATTTACTGTTTCATTTGTGGATTTTTTTCAATTAGTGGTACATATACAATTAATTACTTTGTTGCTTTAACTTTAATTAGTGGATATTTATTATGTGTATAAGGGTATATAATACATATATTCATGTAATATGCATGTCACTTCCATTGTCATTCCATAAAAAATAATTTTAGTTACGGCATATTATTTGTTATCGTTTAAGTATATCCATAATTGCTATTATTAAACTAGTATCTCTTTTTTTTCTCCAAAATAACTCTAACTTTAGATGAGTGGAATAGTATTTATTCCCTATAGTTGATACAGTTGGTTATCAAATGGGTAATGTTGAAACCCTTAATGCAATACCTGTTATAGTAGATGCAAATGTTTATCATAAAGGAAAATGGTTTGCTCAATTACAGCTTACAATTATATTTTTAACTCTTTTTAATGAGCTGTGTTAAATTTATTCATTTCAATTTAATTATTGTAGGTGAGAGTATCAACATTCATGTTGTTCCAACTGATGCTGTTGAGAAGGACTTGGGGAATGTAGAGCCTCTTCATGCACGCATGCCCACTGTAGCTGATACAGTTGTTAATAAGGGTAAACCCATTTACTGCTTTTTGTAATTATATTTAGTTATTTGTATAATTAATATTTCAATTACACTAAAGCAATTTGTTCCTTAGACATATTGAATTTGATTGTAGAAGATTCGTGATTAAATGCTTTTGTAGTTGCAGTTGATGATACGGGAAATGAGTTAGGCAATGTTGATCCGTTATCTCAACTACGCGAATCGCAGTGGCATGAGCTAACAGCTAGGGCTGCAGATGTTGTGAAAGAAAGGGTTCAAATGAGGGGAAAAGAAGCAGAAGCTGGTCTTGCTATCCCTAGTTATGTTGATGGCCAAGAAGATGGGCTAATGAATGGATATGAAGAAGCTCCTGTTAACGAAGGTCCTTCAGAAGTTGTTGATGATGTGACTCCTTTTATTTCAGTTCGGGAAAGAAAGACCTCTAAATTCAATAAGTCACCCTTTACCACTGAATTTGGTTCTTCGGGAGCATCTGCTGAACTGACAAAGAGGCGTATTTTCTGTTTGATTCATCCCCTCTTGGCAGATATACGGACTGAGCCGGATTACAAACTTATTACTGATTGGTGTTCATGGATAGATCGCAAAGTTATAGCAAAATTAAAGTATGTTTAACCTTTATTTTAATCTCCTTTTATTGCTTTATATTTCTTGATCTCCTGTTAACATTTTTTATTTTCCAGGGTGGGCAATATTTATCCTGTTAGGGAAAATAATCTGCATCCAGTGTTTAATTTTGGAGTACATGTTGTTGACAAGAAGGAGTGGTTCCATGTGCTAAACTATGGTTCAAAAGAACTCATCACCTCGGTAAGTAACATTTCTTCAACTCTTTTTATTTTGTATTTTTTTAAATTTGCTTTTCATATGCATGCTGTATTCATATAATATTCGTGTAACATGTGTGTTTAGAAATTATTAAAACTGTTATACAGTAAATATGTAGGTAATATACGCATTTGGTCTGAAAATACTTTTTAATTGTTTGCAGCACTTAGATGTCTTGTTTTATTATTTGCGGAAAAAGGCAAAGTTTGACCAAGATAATTCTGTCAAAGTATCGACCACTGACTGTCAATTTGATCGAATGCTTAGAGCTGTGCATGCTGAGTTCTTAAGGGCAGGCAGAGACATCAGGGTTGTAGATTCTAGTACAGAAATCATGGAATACATTTCAGGTGGTGGCTTGCGGTGCAATCGCCCTTGGGTTCTGCTTGATGATGTGCTTTTTCCAGTCAAGGTTGTAAATGATTGGCATTGGATATTGGCAAGGTTGTCTTTCAAGGATCGGACAATTTATGTGTATGACTCTGATCCCACTTCAGCTGAGTATAATGAAGAACTCATATGCGCATTAGAGCCTTATGCAACAATGTTGCCACTCTTCTTATATGCTGCAAAAATTATCCAATCAAGAACTGACTTGTTTTACAAGGGTTCTACCTATGAGGGCATTTCGATGGCTGATCCTTTTATCTTGCGTTTTCTGGGCAGGCCTTTATCGTTGATCAAACGGTACGTTATATTCTCTCTTTTTTTTTTTTTTTTTTTTTATTATTTCAATTTTATAAATTAATTTTTTTATTTTGTTTCAGTGATTATGGAGTGTTTGCTGCTGCTTTCGCGGAGTACTTCATCCAGTTTCAGTCCATGCCTTCAGTGACAGATGATTTATCACTTGTACGCAGTCGTTATGCAATGTATCTGTGGAATTATGGCAAGAACAAGCAGATTGATTGTGCTGTTAGAGATGATGATATTTGATGAGTAGTTGCTGTATGGTCTAGATAGTTTGTTAGTTGAACTATGTTTTTGTTTAGTATGTTAGTTTTTTTTTTAACTTAAGATGTTTTTATTTGCAAGATGTACTGTTTTTTGCACTGTTATGAATTGATTTTGATAATTATTATGGTTAATGATATCAAAATTGATTCCTTTGTTTTTACTTATTCAAGCTTATCACTTTTTATATTTGTCTTATTCTATGTATTGTTCTGGTATTATCAGTTTATGAAATATACTTCTGTAAAAATGCATTTTGTTTGCAATTTTTGAGAAATTACACATCTGTTGTAAGTGTTGTTTTGGTTAATATTATTTGCATAAGTATCTCATGTTCAAGAATTTATTGAGTTTCTTAATTTATATATTATGTATAGCTTTGATATTCTTTGTGTATTGTAGGTAGTTTGAAGTGATATTGCAATTTGGTTATATGTTTTTGTTTTTCCTTACAGAAGTTTAATAAAATTGATGTTTATAATTATATTTCTATGTCTTTATCTTCTTAGGAACTACTAATTAATTCGGTTTAAAACCAATATTGCTCGCATATTTTTTGAATTTAACTTAATGTCGTTCTGAGGTTTGCTTATACGTAACTGACATAATTTGTTTATTTTACAAAATTTGTTAAATCATTGATCAATCATTTATTATGTGTATGTTATGATAATTTGTGTTTTTAATACCACATTTTATTTTAATTGTTATATTAGTTATATAACTGCTAAACATAGATTAATATTCTATGAATATTGCTAGTCTTGGATACTCTTTTTTTTTTTAGTAAAATATACCAGTAATATACTGAACATTATTTAACACTTTCTGTTTCTTTTGTGTTGTTAGTGTATTTACAGGTTTTTTGGTTTATACTTGTTCATTCAACATAAGTAGTGATAAATGAACTTCAAATTGCATTAGCTTCTAACAAATATAATTTGAACAAACTTCAACAACCATTCATAGAAAAAACTAGTATGTGTCCTTACAACTTTCAGTAAACTAACTTGCTCTCTAAATTCTAATAGGAGGATTTTTACAGGTTTGGCGGTTGTGTCCTTGTTGACCACATCGGGCACATGCTATACGGGCACGTTTGAAGGGCCTCTCCCAGGCAGATTTGATTCTGCTTGTTTTGGGTCTGTCTGGCGGCTTTCGACTGTGTGGAGCCGAAATATTTTCACTGGATATTTCAGCAGGTACGTTCCAGAAACAGTCACCTTGAATGGGATACACTGGAATATCATATGCATTCACAATTGTTTCCTTTTTGTAGTACTTAGAACAATATTCATCAGCCTTTATGTGTATTAGATCCAAGACTGCAATTGTGTGCTGACATGGTATTTCATCAAATTGAAATCTTCTGCATGTGCATGTTTTTGCTTGTAGATCCACAATATGCTTCAGTTCTCCATAAACTACTTTGTGCAGCTGATTTGTTGATGGGATTACCTGCACAGAATTATTTTTTAGCAGTAAAAATTGTTACAATGTAAATGAGACACTTATATAAACTGTGAAACTATGTGTTTTTGTGCATCAGTACCCTATAGTTATTACAATTTTCTTTTTACTTTTTCATGATATGCAGAATATATTGATGTTAATCAGTGTATAAAAATAAAACTTACACTCCATATTTTGGAATCAATTGTGTTGGCATTCAGTATATCTTGAAACTTTCTCCCAGGGGTGTGAATCTTTCCATCGCACACTGTCTATTCTTTGCTGTCCACATTTGGAATATATCTGTCATGTATTCAAGTAGGGCAAGTATTGGCAGTTTCCTAGCGTGCATATTTGCTGCATTCACTGATTCTGCTATATTTGATGTCATGAAAAATGTTCTTTTGCAAGTTGCATGTGCTATAGACCATCTTTCATACCCAATATTGTATAGATACTTTTTTACTCTACTGTCAATTTCCTCAAGATCGGCCATTGCTTTGTCAAATTCGGCTACAGTGTATGCCATAACTAGGCTAAAATATGCAGCTTTTATTTTTTTTTGGCTTTTCTTGAATCTGACCTTGATATTATTCCATAAATGGAACACACATACACAGTGAGGTATAGTTGGATATACTGATCTAACAGCCCGTGCTATACTCTCGTGTCTGTCAGATACTGCACACATTTCATTTTTCTCCCCATATGCTTCTTTCAGACATTTAAAAAACCATTCCCACGATGCATCATTTTCCGAATCAACAACTGCATACGCTAAGGGGAGTATGTGACCTGCATATTTAATATTTCTGTCAATTTGACAAATAATTTAACTATTGCTTGTTTGTTAGTTCAATCAGGATGAAGTAGTTAATATAATAAAAATATTCATTAAATATTTTAGTTATATCTAAAGATCTTAATATACAGATCCAATGTGCAGGCAATCATTAAATATTTTAGTTATATCTAAAGATCTTAATATACAGATCCAATGTCCAAATTTTGTATCTAAAGATCTTAATATACAGTATATATGCATTTAGTATTTCATTATGTAATGCCATCAAAGTTACCTGAACCATCCAATGTGCAGGCAATCAGCATATTACCTCCAAATACCCCCACTCAGGAAACTTCCATCTACAACCATAACAGGCCTACAATGATTCCATCCATTCATAAATGATTGCAGTGCAATGAAAACATACAAAAATGAGTCGTCTTCAGCTTTCTTCAGTTTAGTTACTGATCCAGGGTTTGCCTTATTCAATTCATACAAATAGCTTGGGATCTTCCCATATGCTTGTTTTGGGTCTCCTCTTAGCAATTCTATAGCTTTTTCTTTACATCTCCAAGCTCTCATGTAGTTCAGCGTAAGTCCATATGTTTTTTTCAATTCCTTGATGATGTCCTTTGGAGTGTACACTATTTTTGGATCCGATAATCTGTCCTTAAGTATGTTTCCAATAACCTCAGTACTCACACGTCGCTGAGAATTCAATCTTTCTTCTAATGGACATGTATGTATATCGTTGAATTTTCTGATCATAAATACACTTGATCCATTTAAGCTTGACGAGCGTAGCATCCACTTACATTGACTGTTAGTACATATAACTGAGAAACTGTGCATTTTCAACATAATAAATATGCAATGAATATTAATACAATATTCATGTATTATTTAATAAAATACAACAACTCTCTCAAAACTGATTACCTTTTTGTTGATGACCTATCCACTTTTGCTTCGAATTTTTCCTTCAGACAGTATTTTTTGACAACACTTTGCAATGTCCCTTTGTCTTTATATACTTGGTTTTCTTCAATGAAGTCATGATCTGGATTGTCTATAATTTTGATGTCATAAATATGTACACCATCAATATTGTCTGTGTTACCTGAAAAAATATTCTCCACCACTTCAGTGATGTTTATACTGTGGCTTGCATCATGTATTTGGAATATATTCATATTTGTAACTACTGCATCTGAGATTGAGCCACATTCTTGATATTTTTCCTTAATTGTGATGCAAATTGGGTATTCAGTCATCTTTGTATTTTTTTTCTGCTCAATGTAGAGATGGACGCTCATATCATTTTTAATTGTGATTGGCTGGAAACTGTCTTCAATTTGATATGCGACTTCAAGGTTATACTTTCTTGTATCGATTGACAGTTGAGCAACAATTGTGGTCATGAACGTCGTATACGAACAATCTTGTTGCAGGAGAATTCCATCAGCTTTGTAGTTTATAAATTTGAAGCCTTCAATCCACTCTCCCCCATATTGAAGTAATACTTTAACTGGGGACATATTTGATAAATATTCAATGACAAGTATGTATATAATTTTGTTTGAACTAGTTCTCTGCGTTTTTGTCTGGTGTATTCAGGAAAAACAGTCCTTGTGGTTTATATTCGGTTGATATTATCTATTTATAAGGTTCAGAAACTGATGACAACATGGGATAGGTCATGGAAACGTGACTACTTGTATCCTTAATTATAGCTATGTGATTTAATTGCATTTTTTAAATCTTTAGGTATCCTATTTACACGCAGTTTTTTAAGGTTTTTAGATTTATGTAAACCTATTATGTTGGTTATTGTTGGCTAGCCACTTGAAAATGGTAAATGTGTCTACTTAATTGTAAGTCTATGTTATATATTAGGCTACTTATAAAATTTTCTCTTTATTTAATCTCAGCGACTATACCTTTGTGTTGTACTACTATTGTAATGAATGTTCTTTTTTGCTTTGGCATCTCCCATAAGGTTTTTTTGTTTAATGCAACCTTCTTCTGATTTAAAAAACAACTAAGTAATTACTCTATATATGCTTTGAAGTTTCAAGTTTTGAAATGACAAAGCTATACATCAATTTTCATGTGGACAAATTTTCTTCTTGTTAATTTTATAACTTCAGTCTACATTTTATATCTTATTGAATCACAAATTTAATCCTACAATCTTTTATTCAACCTTTTCAGATAACATCACACAATTAAAGGACAAATTAAAAAATATATACATGCAAGTATAACTAAAAAAGAAGAAGATAAAGTTGAAATGGAAAATAAATTATTTTTAATTATTTTGTAGTTAGTTATTTTATTCTTGTACACTTTCTGCATATGTTACTTCATCAATGGTTATGTTTGGACAAAAAGAAAATTAGTGGTATGTTGGCATATACATATGCAACGATAAAATATATTCAAATGAATGAAGGTACTATGTTTTTTTGGGGTTTTTATACTATGTAATCTTAAAATCCAAAGTATTTTACCCACCTTACCCATTAAAAGTTACATTAGCCATAAAATTAAAAGTATTTACCCAACCTACCCATTTATTACTGTATACCTTTGTTATACTTTATGAGTTATGAGCGTATACCTTTATAGTATATCGCATAAATTATGATATACAAGTCTAGATGAGTAGGACATGTAAATAGTTTATGGCTAAGAGTGGTAAATATGAAACTTATGGGTATGAATGGGTAAATACTTTAATTTTGATGAATATTTTTGTAAACCTCCCATGTTTTTCTAATATGGAAGAGGAAAACAAAACTAATACATAAAGACAGACATGTCCATTTGCAGATAACAATACATCTTACATAAAGGATTAAAAAATAGGAAATTTTACATAAATAGCCGCTCTAATCAATATGTATAAATTATTCACATATTGTATACAATATTATGCATAAAATATATATTAATTATGCAAAAAAAAAAAAAAAGACTACTTCTTATTAAATTGATCTAGTATTGTTCATGCAGCATAATTTTTCAAAATTAATATTTAAGGGCCTATTTAGATTAAAATCCAAGGTGATGTGTAATTGTTCATTTTCTGTGTTGAGAGAAGAGAATCTTGAGACAATACTAGACCAATAAAGAATAAGCCTAAATTTGTATTTTTTATAACTACCTATTATAAAAGAGTTATTTTCATTGTCTACCACATTAATTGAGTACTACAAATAAAAACCAAATTCTCCTCTCCCTATCCATGTAGCTATCATATACACAATATGTAGTATTATGCCTAACCATATGCAATCATAAAGAGTCCACAATAAGAAAAAGAATTGCTCACCAAAATATATGTTAATATTCTAACTGCAAAATGACTTTTATTTCTCATATTAAGCATATTTACTTCTTGTATATATTAATATAATGAATACTAAAAATACAAAAAGAAAAGTATCAAACAAGCGGTCCAACATGAGAACTTGATATGGTATATTATATTGTGCCTTTCTATAGCATTGTCGTTGTGGTATTGATATGCCAAAAATAGAAAAGAATAAGATAATAAAAATATATTAGAAATATATATGCCCAAACAACACTTCAAGTTATTTGGAAAGAGATAAAAGAGCATGTGTTGTCTATGCAAGAGGGGGTCAAAATTAAGTGTTGTCAAGTGCTGCATAAGAGGCAACATTTACGAGAAATGAATGACAAGGCAATACATCAAGTAATCTGGGAGGACATGGAAGAGATAAAAGGGAATAGAGACAATACTTACGAGAAAGAGGGGGGAGGGAGCATGCATGAGTCATTATAAGATTTTGTAGGAGTATTTCTGTCTGAAATTTATTCATTAAAATTAACGGAGACCATTCTTACAAAACCACTTTAAACATGATCAATAAGGCAAACACAGTCTATAGTGTCATAGTTTTGTAATTACCCATTAGAAAGTGGTAAAAATTTATATATATGGTATTTGTGGGATTCTAATTTTTTTTTGACAATGTACACAACTATACAAATTAATACTTTTTTTACACAATAATGTCAATACTATTTCGTTTCAAAAAAATAGCAATAATTTTTTTCAATACATAGCAAATACATATAAAGGTTGATTAAATCCTAGATCCACTATACACTATCATGTCAGCCCCAGCCGCCGAAAATATTTTTTAGTATTTTTTTCCTAAAAAAAAATATAGTAGCCATACACCCCATATGTTTATTATATAAATATATATTCTCTGTGTGGTTACTGTATGTACACATACGATTATTGCATGTTTGTATATTCTTTGTATGACTAGTGTATGAACAATGCATGCATGTTCATACATAGCACATACAAATCATATACAATGAATAAACAAATGTACATTTTATAAAATTATGTTATGTAAAATGTATATCCATGATATACACCTTCTTCGCCTCCAACCACCACCGTAGTCACCGGAGAACCAAAAAAAAGAAGAAGTGAAGAACAGAACTCAGATTTGTCGGTGCCAGAAAGAAGGAGCACCGACTACAGAAAAAATCACCACATCTGCTACCACGTGGGTCAAGGGACGACAACGGAACCACCGAAGCTCCATCGCCGCCCCATAACATAAGCTACAGATAGTGTCCAGTGACGTGGACAAGCAGCAGCGCGCACAACAAAAACGCCATCGACGACGAGGAAGGGGGAGGGTTGCCAGCAATGGGGGAACAGGAGGTGTACTGGCCGGAAAATATGGGGGGGGGCGGGGGGAAGAGAAGAGAGAAGAGAGAGAAAAAAAGAGATTAGTTTTTGCTATGTTTGGTAGCACTGATAAAAAATGTGGCTATGTTTGTTAAAGTGGTAATATATTGCTATATTTTTTTAGTAATACAATGATATATAGTGTAATTTTTTCGAAAATTTTTATGGTATATGTTACCAATAAATATTTACTGAGATGTTTTTTTATGTGAATTTCCTAATCTATAACCTCCATGAGGGAGACATTGGAGTTTTTCACAAGGGCATATTGCGCTTTTTGTCTATGTATTATATGCTAATTTCACTTTAGTCCTCGTGATATTGGATGCCACACATTTTAACCTTCAATTGACTAAGTGAACGATTTTAGTCTAGTTAGTAATCGATGTTAAGTGTGCTAAAAACTAGTTACTCAAATGAAGAACAAAAAGCTGTAGATTTCAATTTTACCAAAAGAGACTGAAGCTAGCTTAATCTGGCTTGATCTTCAACCTCTATTTGAAGATAGACAAAGCGGCCAAGTCTCTGCAAATGTTCACCCAAAAGTGGCTGAAACTGTAATGCCACAACCAAAAATGGCTACAGGTCCATTTCCCTCTCAAAAATATATGTTGACGTTAGCATACATTACAACTACATAAATATGTAAACGAGTTGTCAATCTACCAATCCATTATCATTGAACGTGGATTGAGTGATCAGAAACTGAACATTTTTCGTCATCAAGTACCAGAAGAGTTATTTCATGTAAAACTTAGTTACTGTGCAAACCATCAAATGGGAGATTTTATGAAATTTTATCACATCTAAACTCTAATGAAAAAACATGCATGATTTCTTTATGTCTTCTTACAAACACATCTTATAACTGGTTATTCGATAATTAAATTATCTCGCTACCTCAAAGAGTAAATAACCTAAGATTACTATCTTGGGAGATTTATAAATATATACAATCCTAACACCAAAATTACAAAAAATACCAACATTATTCCATTTTACAAAAATACTAACATTTTTTTACACATTATATACAAAAATCAACAAAACTAATAAATTAGGGTTCCTCCTTCTTTCTACTGCCCCCCCCCCCCCCACTGCTACCACCCCAGGAGGCGGCGTCGCCTAGTCACCGCCGGCTGCCGCCATCCGCCACCGGTTTTTTTTTTTTTTTAATTTTTGAATCTAAAAAATGAAATACACATAAATACACATATAAACATTGATTTTTTTTCTGAAATTAAAGTTGGAAAATACATATAAACAAAAATACATGTAAATACACAAAAAAATTGTGTTATACATACACTAAACACACACACACATACACGAATCTACAGATCTACAAACGAAACATATAAATTTATGTGTTTGACATTTAATACTTGACATACACACAAAAATACATACAAAAAATACAAATAGATACTCGGATATACACGTTCATACAGTGATATACACGTACATACACTTGTGTGCTGAAAATTATTACATGTATATACACGAACATACAGATACATACACTTGCAGATCTGAATTTGAATGTGTATATTCAAATGCAAAAAAGAAGAAGGAGAAGCAGATCTGAACTTGTATTAACAAAATACATGTGTATACATAAAAATACACACATATACACGTACAAAATGAAATAAAAAAGAGGAGAAGATGAAAAAAGAGGAGCAAATCTGCTCCAATCGCCGTGGTGGAGCCACGCAGCGGCGGCGACGGCGGAGCAGAGGCACGGGGGAGGGGGGTGACGGCGGGAGGGTGGGGTGGGTGGGTAGAGGAGAGGAGAGAAAGAGAGAAGTTAGGGTTTTGGGTAGAGAGGGAAGAAAGGAAATGAAAAATTGTATATTTTGTAAAATGTGAAAAAGTGTTGGTATATAGGGTAATTATTTAAAAATATCGCTATTTTTTGTAATTAAGTGGTTTATTATGTCAATTAACGTAAAAATGTCTACTATCTTCCTGTTGTAGGTTAAAATGATGATGTAAAAAAGGGGAAAGTGCACGAAAGGCCACTTTTGCCACTGGTCTTTGGGCACAGGCCACTAATACCAAAATATTTAGTTTGTAGCCACTTTTGCTTAAAGAGATAGAACTTTAGTCCAGAGGCCGGATTGAAGTTCAGTCCTTAAAGATTGAACTTCAATCCAGGGACATATGGACTGAAGTTCAGTCCAATCTTTAAGATGGAACTTCAGTCCAGGACCAAGATGGAACTTCAACCCATGGCCATACCATGGACTGAAGTTCAGTCCATGGCTATATGGACTGAAGTTCAGTCCTTAGAGATGGAACTTCAGTCCAGGGGCCGTATGGACTGAAGTTCAGTCAATTATCAGAGACTTAAGTCAATATTTATTTAGTAAAGGTCCAAAAGTGGCCTCTAGTGTAAGACCAATAAAAATAGTGGCCTCAAACTAAATACCAGTGTTAAAAGTGGCTGCTGGGTGAAATTTTTACTGTAAAAAATTTGGCTAAGTGCACGAAAGGCCACTTTTGCCACTGGTCTTTGGGCACATGCCACTAATACCAAAACATTTAGTTTGTGGCCACTTTTGCTTAAAGAGATAGAACTTCAGTCTAGAGGCCGGATTGAAGTTCAGTCTTTAAAGATTGAACTTCAATCCAGGGCCATATGGACTGAAGTTCAGTCCAGTCCTTAAGATGGAACTTCAGTCCAATGATTAAAGATGAAACTTCAGTCCATGGCCATGGCCATACCATGGACTGAAGTTCAGTCCATGGCCATGGCCATGGCCATACCATGGACTGAAGTTCAGTCCATGGCCATACAGTCCTTAAGAGATGGAACTTCAGTCCAGGGGCCGTATGGACTGAAGTTCAGTCAATTATCAGAACTTAAGTCAATATTTATTTAGTAAAGGCCCAAAAGTGGCCTCTAGTGTAAGACCAAAAAAATAGTGGCCTCAAACTAAATACCAGTGTTAAAAGTGGCTGCTGGACGAAATTTTTACTAAAAAATTGCACAGATGTTAAACTCCACAATAATGACAAAACGGATAACGACTGAAGCTTATAGCTACTATATCCTATCATCATTCTAGTAAATTACGTAGGAGAAACGATTATAATGTGTGGGGACTATCCTAATAACTTGGCAATTGGCATATTCACAACCTTATCCAGAGTCATATATTTTCTTTATCTTATAGTATATATATATCATTGACATTTAATAACTACCATCACTACCAACACATATTCCTCAATCAAATGAACCAAATGGACAGTAAAATTTTTGAAGGAAGGCCAACTATTTTGGCTATGAAAGGCCATCCAGGAACTGGAAAGAGCACACTAGCATACTCGATAGCTAAAATCCTCAAATGCCCTCTTATAGACAAAGATCACTTCAAAGACTGCACCAAGGCTCTTCAACAAGCCCTCATGCGATCATCCCTCACCAAAGCTGCAAAACTCCTCAATGACCTATCATACGAAGCGATGTGGCAAGTCGCCTCGAGTCAGCTCGACTTGGGGCTCAGCGTGGTGATCGACTCACCACTCTCTCGTCGAGCTCATCTTGACCGGCTACTTGAGCTGGCAGCTCATAGTGGTGCTCGGGTTGTTATTGTGGAGTGTAAGCCAAAAGATGAGGTTGAGTGGCGCAGGCGGCTCGAGCAGAGGAGTGAGATGGATGGTTCAAGCTGGCACAAGCCATCCACATGGCAAGAAATGGAAAAGTTGTTGGAAGGGTATGAAGGGTGTTGGGATTATGATGTTGGTGAGGTTCCAAGGCTAGTTGTGGACACTACAGCTGCTAAAGGGGTCGAAGAAATGGTTTCTTCTGTGTTAGAGTTTATTTATGCATGTGGTGATCACAAAAGAGTCAACTTCAACTAGCACTACACTAACTTAGAATTGTTTAAGTGAGAATTTAGGGTGAGATAAATCTCCAGGCAGTATGCAGAGTTCATTTGATGGCTTTTAGATGAATGATGCTTAGACCACAATAGATCTTTTCATCGTGTAAACACATATTTCTTGCGGTAATAGTATATGGAGTACATTTTAGTCTTATTGTGATCAAGATTATTAAATTACTGGAATAGAGAGTGCTGAGGAGAGAGACTATCAAATTTTTGTTTCATAATTGAACAAGAATAGGTGAACATCAAGGTTAGTATTTCAACAGTACTTGTGTATGTTTGGTCCAACAAGGGTAGCATTTACTGAAGACATTAAGTTAAAATGAGATATTCTTCTATTTAATAGTTAAAAATCTTCCACTACATCGTCAAATGATCGTAAATCGTATATATAACCTACATAATTCAAAATCACCACGTCTTTGCTGACGTGGTTTAGTAACATTGCCATGATGCCAATGAAAGAAGCAAGTTCCTGGAGAATACATGCTCTAATAAAGTGCCTCTTTTAGTATATATCACCATAAACTAAGCAATCATCAATTCATAATAAGTACTAACATGGCCAAAAAAACATTCCTTTGCAAATTTTATTCCCACTCTTCCCCCTATAATCAATCCCCTTTCCTTTATACCTTTCTACAAGACTCATTGCCTCAATGGTTTGTAGATGATACTTGCACAATTTACTTTTCCACAAAAGAGCTACCAAAAGTAAAATCCAAAAACATGAAGAACAAGCAGATAGATCAGTACCATATAGTATATGGAGTTCAATCATGTAGCTACGAAGAGGGCCTACAACTTTCTCCTAATCTTGTGGCTAACACTAGTCTTTGGGGAAGAGGAAGGCTTGAGTGAAGATGAAGAGGAGGAAGAAGAAGAGAAGTTTGCCCATTTCTTTTCAGCTTTGTCTTTGTTGAATGCCTTCATAACATCATCCTTGAGTTCTGTATATCGCATCTTCTTTAATCTTTGTTCCTCAGGGGTGCCACTTTCCAACGTTAATGAATCTAGCATGTCGTCCTCCAGTAATCTATCTAAAACTTCGGAGCAATTAGGGAAAAAACGTCGACCTGTCTCCACTGCAATCAGGGTAGAGAAACACACAATATTGAGAAAGACTAGTCATGGAAAAGCACTATTCCTACTTAAATGAGGAAGAAGCCTTGATGACATTCATTTACAACATCTATAGCAACAAAGCTGGAAAACTCATTTATTTTGATCCTAGCAGACTGACACTTTATTAGCCTTGCAGAGCTTACATTTGCCCTCTTTGAAGCCAAAATATATGGAGAAAGGGATAGAAGGTCAATTCCAGCAACTAAAACAGTACTTCGTGATCTCCTAAAGTGGGAACGAAGCTCTTGAAGTTTCGAAAATCAATTTATTTCTGTAAGAAAGTAACAAGCAAGTTGGCAGAACTGAACGAAGACTAGCAGGACCAAAAGAAATAGTTTTGTGAACTAAACATGCAACAATCTGTTCTATGGCTCAATGACTATCTTTGAAATTCAGAAGTTTAGTACCTATTTTAGGAACTCTTGATCCACCTTTGTTAAAACTACAAAGAATGACAAAGTATTACTATTACCTGTTTTCTGTAGTGCAACAAGCCGCTCATGGAGTCTTTTCACCTGCTCATATGGTAATTCGTTCAAGTCGACCCCTCTCAGATTTGTACATAAGCCATTTGTTGCTGAAAGGCCAGTAAACTCCAAGGTTGAATCAGCATGTGCTTTTTCCATAGCCAGCTTAGCTTCATAAGGAAATAACATTCGTGCCAATGCCACTACAAGAAAAGCTAAATTAGAAGCTACATTCAAATTACATGCGATGGTCTTTTAGAGCCTAAGTCTCACCAAATAGACTTGAACATTTTTATAATTGAATAATGTGATAGTTATTTTGACAGATAAAACTTCAGTATAAGGCAGAATTAATGAGATAGCTAGTTATACTTCCAAAGGAGAAATGAGAAAAAAGTAAAAGGAGATGTGAAACCTGAGTCCTAATAGTTATCTTACAGAAAAGATATCGTTGGTCTTTCTCATTGCATAAACTGATAGATTGGACAAGTGAAACAAAATGTGAATGCTCAACGGCTATTAGAATTCACTTCAATATAATTTAACTAAGTTACCTCTATTTTCAAATAACAGCAACCTCATGAGTAATTCATCGGCCAGCACCAATGATGACGAAGACATGCTCCCAATCATAGGATTCCTAATCATCTCTCTCTCCAAAACATCAATGCATAGGCGGTCTTTATTAGTTTCTTTTCCCTGCGTTGTTGGCTCATTGTAATCCTTTGGCCGAGTCAATCTCCGGCATATAGATAGCGCTGTATGTCCATCCCGGGTAGTATCCAAGACAGATGCTCCTTTTTCAAGTAGTCCCATTATTACTGATGGCTCCTTTCGTCTAGCAGCAACATGAAGGACGTTATATCCTCGGGAGTTCCGAAGATTGACATCAGCTAAACCCAGCTCCAGTACCTCATTCACAACCTTGGAGTTGCAATAGGCAGCTGCATAATGAAGAGCACAAGCATCGTTTAAAGTGACATTAGACTCTTCCAGTAGTAACTTAAGCAATTCAATGTCATTGGAATCTAGAGCCTTCAGAATCCTCCTAATTCTCTTTTCACTCAAGGAGTCAACTTCTATTGAATCCTGTTCAAGCCCAGGTTGAGACTCAAGGCGCCTTTTTTTTATCTCAGTCAATACTCCATGAGGGAGTTCTTTCTCAAGAGTAGCATTATCTAAATCAGATCGTGTCACTCTCTGGATGCAGCGCTGAAGAAGTTGGTCAGATGAGCAGTGAAAGGCAACTAAAAGTATAGGAATTACATCCTCTAGAGTAGCCTTATCAACAAAGTTGACGAGACGGCGCTGCAAAATGACAGAATATTAATCAGACTTCAGATTAAAGAACAACAATGTAATTACACAATTAGAAGCAATAAAAATCTCATGGGCACATTTATTTGATCCCCATCCCTGTGGATCAAAAGCTAGAGTAGACTGGACATGCACATTTCTACTATAATATCCGTAAAAGCTCCCGTAATTTCAGATCTAGTAGATTACTGACATAAATTCAATAGCTAGGCCTTTCTTTGATGATTAATCAAGAAACATACAAAGAACTAGAATATCCCGGGACTCCAATAAGTTGTTGAGAGTTGAGACTCATTGACAGTTTGTCATGGCATAAACATTACAATCATATACCTGGTACCAGCTGTCACATCCTACTTAGTGATTAGATCTTAACTCAAGCAGGATGCTAATCTTAAGTCTCAAAACTGTGCATCTGGCAATTACAGCTTACTTACAGCCGGATTCATTGGTCTGGAATTTAGTAAATATACATCACTTAAACTCAAAAAACGCTAAATCACCTACATTTCATTCGTTAAAATCTGTTAAGAATGTCAATGACAAGATTTTTAATGATAAAATTACTTACACTCCTGGCCAAACTTAAAAACTAATGAAGGAAAACTTGTCCTGTTAAAGACCAGAGCAGCTATGGCTGAGCATGGTGCATACTAGGACTACATGTCTTGTAGACAGTTCAGAAAATGATGAATATGAACTACAAGTTCTCTTGTCAGATTTGTCAAAAAAAAAAAAAAAGGTTCTCTTGTCAGATAACTCATTAATGAAATAAATGGTGATGAATTATTGTACGTTAAGACTGAAGCAACAACACTAAAGTATTGATGATTTTGTTTATAAGCTGTTTCCTTAGACGAAAAAGAGATAATTTTTTCCATCAGCATTTTCAACAGAGATCCTCATAAGAGACAAACCTCAACAGAATGTCAAGAAATTGTGTCTAATACAAGCATTTGATTTATGTTCAATATGCTTTGCTTTTTGGAACAAATTGTACCACAAGGATAGTTCTATGAAGGCTCTAGAATGAGCGCCAAATGCATCTGGTATTTATTAGGCATATAGAATGTAACCAGCACAGGAAACACTGACCTCTACGACCATAACGAGTTCTTTGATCTGAAAAGTGGATGAAGCATACATGAGTTCCACGGCATAATTAATGGCAGGGTGGCAAGCATCATGAACACAAGAATTATCAACACAATTCGAAACTTCTGGAGGAGATGGCTTAACCTTTCCCGTATACAAATAATTCAGGAAGACCATGAATACTTCATAACCAATTGAGGCAAAAGGCACCAAATCCTTCATCAAATACTTAGGCTTTTCATCTTTCGAGGAACTCGCATTGTGCTCCTTAAACTTTTCATGGAAAAACTGACTTCGTGCAGCCAAAATACAGCGATTAACACCAATACTAATCCCCTCAACAACAATTTCTGCATCACTGTAGTCATATTCAGCATTAAGTAGGAGTTTCTCAAGACTAACACTTAGATTACTCAAAAGATCATGACTTGGCCCTCCAGGTTCCTGGAGGCTGCTGCACCCATTTGATACATTAGAAGATGAAGCAAAACTCAAGGATGATGAGAGTTCGTTGCCGCTCTCCATTAGTCAGACTTTTAATTATTTCCTTGGTATTTAACTAGCAATAATTCATCACTAATAAGTCCTCCATGATCAAACAATTAACGATTTCAGGTTCCAAATCTTGCATCCAATAGAACCAGTTCCCCAATTCTATTTAGAAATCATCATCCAAAAAGGTAAACTAACCATCCAAATCATCTCAGAAAAATAAGAACACCTAAGACACAAGAGTCAACCTTCTACTGATTCCCAATATCTAGCTTTCAAAACTTGCAAAACAGCACCCCTTCTTCACAAACAACACCAAGAATCAGTCTTTCATAATAATGTCCAAGAATCAATCAAAATTGCTAAAGCCAACAAGTCAACGCTCAGTTATCTTAGCTCAAAATCTCAGAAAATATGCTTCAACAGATCAAGTGAGAATGAAAAAAAGCTGGAATTTTCACTCATTTTACAGAAACAACTAGAAAAAGCAACACCCCCTTCTTAACAGTATCAAGATTCCATGTTTGAGCTAACCACTTCCCAAGCACAGGACAAATACCTCAAGAGAAAGCATAAAAAAACTTCAAGAATCTAAAAAAGTAGCTAAAGTCAACAAGTCAACGTTGCATGATCTTAGCACAAAGACTCAAACCTGCTTTAGAAAGAAAGAAAAGCACAAGGACCTATGTTGCTTTCTGTGTAAAGTCCCATCATTTTTGGCATATAAACATGAAGACAGAACAAAGTAATTATTCTTCTTACCCAAATGTGTATTGTGGAATAAGAAGGTTGCAGTTGCTGCTATTCTAGTCTTGCATGACTCCCAAAAGGCAAAAAAAGCTAAGTCAGTACTATGTCTGAATGAAGACAGTAGTACTAATGATTTGATTTGAGTTGATAACTAGAAAGAGAAGTGACACTGAAAAGAATAAACAAAGATATGCAAAGTGGAACAGTAGTCAGTAGTTAAGTGGTCCTCAAAGTATCTACCAATTGTAGTAGTAATTATTTGCATTTGATGCATGTATCTAGTTAACTACGCATATAAGCTTTTATCCAGTTGTATTAAATTAAGGAAATTTTGTTTAGATATCAATTTTGTTGCGATAAGTTTGATCACATCATCCATTCTAAACCTGCCTAAATAAAAAAGGCAGAATATCTCATTTTTCTCATAAACTTATTGTGTGCATATCTAAATTATTTATTAAAAAAATTATATTGCATGAACACTCCTACATCAATTTAACTAAAAATAGCTATTTTGCTTATATAATTGATTCATGTAACAAGTTTAAAATATATAGGACTGAAGTTGTTGCATTTCGAGTTACCCCAAACAGTCAACCAAATACATATTCCAAATTCAAAAATAGTTGCAGTGTAAAATTATATGAACTTGCACATATATAAATATATAAATAATTAAATGTCAACTACTATCATTAAAAGGTTGGTCCAGATTAAATTGATCTACTAAGGTTTAAGTTATGTGGACCTAATTAAATACATCATAAAATGTAGGGCCTATGTGTAGATACTCAAATGTAATTCTAGTTTAGGACTAAACTAGAATTACATAAACTATACTGTAGTATTAAAGGGGTTATGGTCCCCAAATCATACGTAGGTTTTAAGGTTTTATTGACTAATATCCCATCATCAGTTAAAAGAGGGAACGACTCACGTCTTGGTCTTCCTTTTAAGGTTTTATTGACTAATATCCCATCATCAGTTAAAAGAGGGAACGACTCACGTCTTGATTTGGAAGACCCAAAACCAAGATATTGAAGAATCACACCAGTTGCTATAGATTCAGGTACGCTTCCGCTTTCAGTTAATCTTTCTTGATGATTTGACATAATGGGTCCTGAGGTAGATGTAGAATAATCTACAATTAAGTTTAACAAGTGGTATCAGAGCCAGGTTATGTTAAATTATTGGGAATTGGCTATGAATTTTCTATGATGTATTGAAGATAAATTGTTGTTGTTTGAAAAAAGTTTTCAAAATTTTCTGTTGGACTCATGATTTCAGTGGCTAAAACAAAGTTTCCTTAGCAATTGTCTGTACTGACACTAAATTGATGTGCTTTAAGATTAGTTTGATAGTTTAATCAATAAACAATAGATGACAAAAGGGTATAACTTTAGATACTGCCGCCGCTTAATCACCGCCAGAAAAGTTATCCGATTTTGGTGTTGTTTAAAGTTCGTCGCCGCCCACCATTGAAGA
Source organism: Petunia axillaris subsp. axillaris (assembly GCA_029990575.1). Classification (NCBI taxonomy): domain Eukaryota; kingdom Viridiplantae; phylum Streptophyta; class Magnoliopsida; order Solanales; family Solanaceae; genus Petunia; species Petunia axillaris. Next base: position 46,193,648 of record JARKNS010000002.1, on the reverse strand, counting down.
ACTGGAATTTTGAGATTCAATTTATATTTTGATTTCCTAAGGACACTTTAAAAAAAATCTATTAAGGTGGCGGTGGCAGATGCCGTTTTAATGGCATCGGAATTCAGAAATCAGTTGGCTGCCATAAGTTTTAAAGACTGTTTTGAGTTATCACATAGGAGTTTTAATTTGGTTGGTATTATTTATTATTAATCTTTTGCTATTTAATGACAAAATGGCGGCAGCAAGTTTCAAGATATTATATCGCCCGCTATAAGTTTAGTTTTAAGTTGGATTGTATTCCAATTTGGTGAATTTAAATTTGAGTATTGGTATATATATTTTGAGATGGATAAATTAAAATTAGATGTCGCCAAAGTAACCTCTCTCGTGGAGATTTATTCGTTTTGAAATATAAAAGGTTGTGTTCGTATAACCTATGTAAATATTAATCGGCCAAAGGAAGGTAAATGTTTGACAAAATTACACGTACATTTTATGGTAATAAATATGTGATGATTTTTTTATTTACGTGTGAATAATAAATCGGCCCAAAGGAAGATTTTTATTTGACATGTTATTTTATTATTAATGTTTGATTACTACGATAAGATACCACTTACAAGTTAATATTTTATCCAAAGATGAAATATTAATGGAGTACCCAGTATTTTGAGATGTGGTTTACCTTTATTCAAATTTATTTTCAGTTGTGGTATAAATTTAATGCGAGCTTATTCTGTTATTGTTCTCCGATTCAGCTGAAATTACTCTTGCAAGTATTACTGCCAACATCAATTCCATTCCTATGCTAAATGGAACTAACTTCAAATCGTGGCAAGAGAACCTCGACATAGTTCTCGGAGTCATGGATATTGACCTTGCGTTAAGGGTTGATTCTCCACCACCTCTTACATATGACAGTACTTCTGAACAAAAGAAGGAGATGGAAAGGTGGGAGAAATCAAATCGCATGTGTATGATGATCACGAAGAAAGCCATTCCAGAAACTTTTAGGGACACTATGTCTGATAAGGTTAAAACGGCTAAGGAATTTATAGCTGAAATTAAAAAAGTATTTCTCAAGAATGAAAAGGTTGAAATTGGTACACTTTTGACAATTCTGATTTCAATGAGGTACCAAGAAAAAGGTAACATCAGGGAGTACATTATGCAAATGTCTCATCTTGCTTCAGATTTGAAAACACTTAAGTTGGACAACTCTGAGGACTTGCTAGTGCATCTGGTTTTGATATCCTTTCCTCCACAGTTTAGCCAGTTTAAGGTGAGGTATAACTGGCAGAAAGAGACTTAGTCTCTGAATGAGCTCATCTCACACTGTGTTCAGGAAGAGGATATATTGAAGCAAGAAAGGATAGAAAGTGCTCACTTAGCCGCGGTACCAAAGGACAAAAGGAAAGACAAGAAAAGATAGAATAAGAAAGCTGCGGATACATCAACACAAAAGAAGCAACATAAGGAACCATCTAAGGATAATGATGGTTGTTACTTTTGTGGAGCTGCAGGGCATAAGAAGAAGCAGTGTACTAACTATCACGCAAAAAAAGGTATGCTTCTTAATTTTGTTTGTTCGGAGGTTAATTTGACTTCAGTACCAAGACACACGGTGTGGATAGGTTCTGGTGCAACAACTCACATTAGTGTGTCTGTGTAGGATTGCCTGAATTACCGAAAGCCAAGTGATGGTGAAAGATGCATCTACGTAGGTGATGGCAAGACGGTAGAAGTCAAAGCAATTGGAACTTTTAGATTATTGTTAAGAACTGATTTTTATTTGGATTTGAATGAGACTTTTATTGTACCGTCTTTTAGACGAAATTTGATTTTCATTTCAGCTTTGGACAAATTTGATTATTGTTGTTCATTTGGAAATGGGAAATTTAGTCTTTTTCATAATTCAAAATTGGTTGGATTTGGTTCTTTATCAGGTTACGATAACGAAGAGCCACTTGTAGCTTTTAGAGACTATCCTCTGCAGGCAGTGCCACGAGAGTTGAGTTGAATCTATATTTACTAGACACAATTACTTCGTATAATGAATCCTTGTATGTTAATATAATTGGTAAAAAGCGAGAATTAACCAGCGAGAATTCAGCTTCATTGGGGCACAAGATATTAGGTCACATCTACAAAAGGAGAATTGAGAGACTTATGTCCGACGATATTCTCGATCACCTCTATTTTTCAGATTTTGATATATATGTGAATTGCATAAAGGGAAAACAAACAAATGTTAGGAGATTTGGAGCCAATAGGAAACTTGACGTCTTAGAACTAATACATACTGATATTTGTGGACCATTCCATATGGCTTCTTGGAATGGTCAATATTATTTCATAACGTTCATAGACGACTTTTCAAGATATGGCTACATCTATCTCATTAATGAAAAATCGCAATTACTGGACGTGTTCATAAATTTTAAGGTTGAAGTTGAAAACCAACTTGGCAAATGTATTAAAAGCATTGGATCTGACCGTGGTAGTGAATACTATGGTAGATATGATGGATCAGGTGAACAACGCCAATGACCATTTGCAAAATTCCTAGAGGAATGCGGTATCGTCCCACAGTACACCATGCCGGATTCGCCTACTATGAATGGTGTTGCTGAAAGACGAAACAGAACGCTTAAAGATATGGTGCGAAGTATGATTAGTCATTCTGCCTTACCTGAATCACTCTAGGGAGAAGCATTAAAGACCGCATCATATTTACTCAACAGAGTTCCGACTAAAGCAACTGATAAGACCTCTTATGAGCTTTGGACAGGCAAAAAGCATAGCTTAAATCATTTGCACATTTGAGGATCTGTCGCATCCTATTTTTTCCCGAACCAGTTAAAGTTCGAAACAGGACTCGACTTATTGGGGTAACTCACGGGTAAAAATTTGGAGTTGCCACCTAACATATTTTTTAACTAGGCGTATTAGGCACCCATTTTGTTTCTAGCTAATTTTAGAATTAACTCCGAAACTTAGTCTACGAACCAGAAATTCTAGGTAAGGGTTCAAGTTAACCCGAGAGGAAGGGGTTAGACACCTCTCAGGCTCCACCAAATGTGGTTACCGGCCGGACTAAATAATTAAAATTCTGAGTAACTAATTAAACTAACTAAGCAATAAAACATTTGAATATTAAACCATGATATACAAATTTAAAGACAAGTAATAAATATTCGTCTCGTGCCTTGCAAAATAAATAAACGAGTTAGTAAGAATTGTATACAAAATTAATGAAATGAAATAAAGTCACTGAGTTTGAATATTTTTATCTTTTTTCGAAAAGGGTTGTCTTTAGTAATCTCACCACGATGTACCTCGCAAAGAATGTAAAAAATATGAATTAGTACAACAATTAATAAAGTAAATAATAAGAATAATAATGATACTAGTAATATTAATAAATAATAATAATAAAAAAAATAAAAAAAAGGGTTTCTTCTAATTGTTCTCTTTCAAAATAGACCGTTGTCTTTCATCCAATTTTACTTCGCAAAAATTTAAAGAAAATAAGGTTAGTATTCAAAAATAATAATGATAATAATATAAAATATCAGAATAATAAAAATAAAATAAAGGGGGGAAAGGGATTTTATAAAAATGTAGGCTCAGGTATGTATGAATCGGCTAGAGGTTAGGAACGTTGGTACGGCTGCAAACACGCCGGCTGGTCGTGTTGCCATGTCAAGTGCCGGTCCCACCACTCCATTGCCGGCTCGTTTTGCAATTACGGCTCATATAAGTCATCATAGCCTATTTATTTTAGGGACACGGGGATGAGTTTGTTCAGGTGGTGTATCATGTTCAAATTAGTCCCGAGGCCTCAATATATGCAAATATATTTTTCATTGGCCGTAATCGGTGTAGCGTCCGTCAATTCATTGAATAACCATCAATTCCTTGTATATCCGTCCGTCAATTCATTGTATAACCGTCAATTTCTTGTATATCCGTCAATTCAATGTGTGTAGGCCTCAAATTAAGAAATATTTTCATAGGCCTTGTAATGTTGAAATATTATTGCCTCGATTCTGCAATATAACGTCAAAGGAAAAGGCTGCAAGCTTCACAAAATAAGCGGTTAGCAGTATTTCACTCTGAACAGAAGATCAATTAACACAAAAAGTCAACAAAATATAAAGCAAGTCAAATAAATGATGAAATCAACAACAAAGGTTAAAGAACAGGCAAACTATAATGAGAACGGAAACAAGGAACCAGTAACCTGGAAAACAAACTTTTCCAGCAAGAGACACCAAAGTAGCAGTAACAAGAAAACGAAGGAACGACTGCCAATGTCACATAGCGGCATCGCTGCAACTTCAAATACCCCCTTTTCAATTTCAACAGTCGATCAGTAGAACAGGCCATCCGAGATGAGGTTTTCCGATCAAAACAACAAATATCATGGGACATTCCCCACACAAGGAGGAGAAGGAGCGACACCAACCATAGCGGCGTCTCTGTGACTCCATTAGCCTTTGTCAATCTCAGAATATATCAACTAGAATAGACTCCTGGTGATGGAGATGATTATGATGACCCCCTTCCATTTCTAGATCTGCTCAAAACCTATTTTCTCTTTGTGTTCGATCTGGTTTGATTTCTGTGTGTGGGTTGTATGTGGGTTTATATGGATGTGATGGGATCTTGCGCGAATGGTGGAGGATGAGAGGGTGTGTCAGATGGTGTAGGTGCTAACGGGGAAGAAAAATGTAAGGTCTGCATTTTGGAGTTTTTGTAAAAATGGGGTGGGCATTGTTAGTGAAGAGAGGAAGAGGAGAAGAGGGGTATCCGGTACTGTTTGTCTGTGTATGGTGTGCGAGGAGAAAGAGGGGGATGAGGGTACTAATGTTGGGGTAGTCTGCTGATGTTTTTGTGCACTGTGTACTTAAGCAAAAAGAGGGACGGGAATAACCGTTGGAGAGGAGGTAATTGGAGAATAATTTTAGGGATTAAAGAGTGAAATGGGGGATTCCAGTGCTGGAGAAGATTGAGAAATAAGATATTGGATACAGAGGGATGTATTTGATTAGGCTTTATGTCTAGGTTCAAAATGAATGTAATAGAGTGGATTGGTTTTTAGTCTAGGTTCAAGAAGTCTTAAAATTTTGAATTGCGAAATGAAATTGGTAGTGTATAAATAAATTGGACCATATTAAATTAATAGGTGCAAAATAATTAACGATATAAATGTGTATATATATTGTAAAAATAAGACAAATGAAACAAAATGCGCACATAAAGGAAAATTGAATTAATTAAGTATAAAGAGATAGTCACAAATAATTTATCAAATGCTATAAATGAACAAAATTGTACAAACAGCCACTCCTTGACAAATAGTCTAAATGATGTAAAATTATGTAATATAGCCACATTTAGGTATGTAATATATAAATAGAGGATAACACACGTAAATGCATGCCTTCTAATGCAAATTATGCACAAATAATTAAATTACACCCTTAAGTTAAATTATGGCCAACTATGTTAAGAGGAGGGAAGGAATTAGGTGTCAACAGCTGCCCCTCTTTGCCCGTGGATGATGAAAGAGTCATCGGGCAAATATAGTTGACTGAGTAGCCAAATTTGTCACGACTGGTAGGCAAAATAATTGAAACAGAGAAAATGAGAGTTTTGGGGTGTTTTTGGCCGAACTCCGGTCTCTGAGTTGCCTACATACCTCGGGTTTTACGAGAATCAAGCCGTGTATAGTTCTAGAATGGCATGTTGCCTGTGTGAGATGTTTATGGCGCACGATTTTGGATGTCAAGAGTAAACTTGTCAGAGTATGCAAAGTTTATATTTGTGTATGCTTTGCCTTTTGGCGAAATAAATGAAGAATAAAGCAAAGGTACTATTGAAGATGAGATAACATCAATAGATCGAGCGTGAGAAAAGAGGCTTATAATCATCCTAGTTATGAAAATGTGGCGCACTACACACCCATAAAGAGGAGTTATATGTACATAGTTTCCACTTCATCTCGATAGATGAGTAATCTCGCCTTCAATATTGCCTTGACTGAGCTGGAAAATATTTGAGGAACGAGTTTTACAAATGCACACGAGTCAAACAGATGGGCACGATTAAGTACGAAAAAACACATGATTGAAGCAGATATGCTTGACTAGACAAAGTAGGTATTGGTTGGGAAGGAAATGCAAAATTGTTGAGGTAAATGTTTTGAAGAATAACAAATAAGAAGGACCCATTGATTCTAAAGGAGGACATTGTCCTTGTACAGAAGGGCACGGCTGATCGAAAAGATCGAGGGTTGTAAATACCTGCCGAACTAGGAAGAGTGGCGCGTAAACAAGTATGCATCCTAGTCAGCTAAAAGAGGTTGTGTCGTGGCTGTGTCTTCGAAGTACGAATAAGAGTTGGTGCCAAACAAGGAAAGAGTCACAGGAAATATTGTCTTGCTATAATTACAAGGCTTCCTTGTGAAACTCAACTAGGGTTCTGAAGCCCATATAAAAGCAAGCAGTTGATGCAGCCGAAAGGTAGTTATTCACAAATAGAGAGTTGAGAGCATACACAGGCAATCCAGCAACTTTCAAAGTGACTTAACCGAAGAAGACAACTATTGGAGTCAAATTAGTTAAATCTAGATATTTTGTCTAGGTTCTTGATTTGTAAGTTGTCTCTATTTGATACTATCATTGTTGTTACCTATCTGCTTACGTTAGAAGCAATTGTATTAGGTGAACCTTTGAGAGCTTACTTTGTAAAGCTAGAGTTTAGCTTTTTTGAGTAATTAGGGTCTGGAGTGTAGCCCCTTGGTTACAGAGTTTTGTAATCTAAAACTTGCTCTTTGTGTTAGTGGATTGGTTCGAAAACCCCAGAGTGTGGGTCGTGATTTTTCTCCCTTGAGAAAGGAGTATTCCACGTAAAAACACTGTGTTCCTTGAGTTTGCTATTTGTGTGTGTTGTGGTGTTTGCAGAGGAAAACGGTTCTTGACAAAAAGAATCTGGTTCTCACATAAAATTGGTAGACACTAGTCAACCCCCTCTTCTAGTGTTAATAGGAGGTGCTTAGATTATAACAAGTGGTATCAGAGCAGGTCTTCTCATGCTAGGTTAACACCTTGAGAAGGATCAAAATCATAAGTGCACCACCTACTATCACTGAAGGACAGCCAGTTCTGAGGCCCCCATAGTTCAATAGGCAGTATTATGCTTGGTGGAAGAACAGAATGGAAAACTACATTTGTGTTGAGAATTACCAACTCTGGCTTATAGTATCTGAAGGGAACTTAATTCCTACCAAAATAGTTGGAGAAGGAGCTGCTGCTCGAGAAGAACCTAAGTTAAAAGAGGAGTTCAATGAGGCTGACTATATGATGATTGAAAAGAATCACAAAGCCAAACGTTCGGTAATTTGTGGTCTTGGTCCTGAGGAGTTCAATAGAGTCTCATCTTATAAGACAACCAAGGAAATCTGGGATGCCCTGGAAGTCGCACATGAAGGAACCACTGAAGTGAAGGACTCCACGAGAAGAATGTTGAAAAGAAAATTTGAGTTTTTCACTATGGAGAGAAGGAATCAATACAGGATATGATGACAAGGTTGACCATCATCACAAACGAAATGAGATCTCTGGATATGGAGCTGCCAGAAGTAGAGATGGTGGACAAGGTTCTGAATGTACTGCCTAATTCTTGGGAACCCAAGATAATTGCTATCATTGAGTCCAAACCTCTCAGATCCATCAAACTTGAGGAACTAGTTGGAAGTTTGAAAACACATGAGATAATAAAGGATTCAAAATGTAAACCAGTACCCAAGAAGGACAAGACTCTGGAACTCAAAGCAACTGCTGAAGCAGAGGAATATGTGGATTTACAATCAGTTGAAGCAGCAATGGTCAGTGCTCTGAGACAGAAGTTCAATCTGGGAAAGTTCAAAGGATTCAAACGAAACAACAAGGAAAGCTCTGGAAGAAAGAACATTGTTGACAATCTAGATTACTCAGGATGTTTTAAGTGTTTCAAGAAGGACCATGAAGTTGTGGATTGTCCAATGTGGGAAGTCGAGTGGATGAAGAATAGAGCTACAAAGGAGAAGGAGAAGGAGACATCAAAAGAGAATGACAAGGACAAGAAAAAAATCAAACGACCTCCAAACTTCAGAGCAGAAAGAAGAAAGAGGAAGGAAGCCTTTTATGCTACATGGGGACCTACTGACAGTGAATCTGACCAAGAAAAGGAATCTGAGGATGAGTCCCCACTAGCACTGATGGGATTGTCAAGTTCAGAGGAGGAGGATCCTCGGGAGTTCAGAGGAGGAAGAGACCCATAAAAGCCACTTGTGTTTGATGGGACTAGCTACAAGTGGTGGAAGAAGCAAATGAAAATCTTTCTTCAATTGATGGATTATAGTCTCTGGTTGATCGTGAAACGAGGATCTCATGTTCCTGTCAAGAGAGCAGCAAACAGAGTTCCGGTTCTAAAGTTGGTAGAAGAACTTGATCCTCAAGACTTAGACTGGTTGCAAGCAAATGCCAAAGCTGTGTTATACTTGAGGAAAGGGTTGACAACTGATATACTAGCAAAGGTACTTGAATACAAGTCTGCCAAAGAAATTTGGGAGAAGCTGAAGGAGATATACACTGAAGATGACCAGAGGAAGGACTCAGCCCTTATGGCAACTGATGGAGAAGAAGCCGCTCATTCAGCAGACGTATGTCTTTCTGATCTAAAAGAAAAGTTGCACACATACTCTATTGAAAACTTGATTTGAATAACTGCCACTTTAATTGAGTGTTATGAAAAGGTAAAAACTGAGAAAGATAAATTGATTGAAGATATAAGTGATCTTAGAACAAAACACAAGAGTCTTCAAGAACAAAACATTGAGCTGAAAGAAATCAATGTTGTTTTGAAAGGGCAGACACTTGTGTCAAACTCTAAGATCTCAGAATTAGAAGTGGAATTGAATCAGTTGAAGGAGAGTGTAAATGGTAAGCAAGTAATTAGTGAAGTTCAAACATTTCTTGAAAATGAGCTTAAAAGAACAAATGAGATCCTGTATCAGGAAACTGAGAAAAACAGGATTCTGAAACAAAAGGTTGAAAAATCTGACTATGAGCTTACCAGATTAACAAAATGGAACAAATCCTCTGAGGCGATGAATTGGGTTCTTGAAAATCAGAACAAAGGAAAACAAGGGCTAGGATTTAAGAAATCACTGCCTCCATACAATCCTAAAAGCAAATATGTGGGATTGTCTTGCAACATAGTGTGTTCTTTTTGTGGAGAAACTGGACATTATAGAAAAAGGTGCATAAATGCAAGCAAGACAAAGACAAAAAATAAAAGGAGTGTTCTACCTGAATGGGCTAAGAAAGATTTGATTTATCCGTTTTCTCATAAGAAGGGACCCAAGCTTGTCTGGGTTCCTAAAACTAACCCTTGATTTGTTTTGCAGGCTGGAGTGAGAGTGATCAACCCAAGCTGGATTCTTGACAGTGGTTGTTCAAGACATATGATAGGAAACAGAAAAAATTTTCTCTCACTCGCAGCATTTCAAGGAGGCAGTGTAGCCTTTGGAGGAGGAAAACGTGGTCAGATTATGGAAATTGGAAAAGTTGGGAGAACTCTGGATCATGCTATTGAGAATCTATACTGTGTTGATGGTCTCAGACATAACTTGCTGCGTATCTCTCAACTGTGTGATAGAGGAAATGAAGTAAGTTTCTCCTCTGTAGGGTGTATTGTGAAGAATCTACAGAGTGGAGAAATTGTCATTGAAGAAAAAAGGGTGAATAATGTATACAAAACATCACTGAAATCACTGCCTGGAAACAACGTAACATGCCTGAATGTTCAAGAAAGTGATTCTCAACTGTGGCACAAAAGAATGGGACATGCTAGTCTGTCACATTCAACAAGCTAGTCTCGAAGGAGCTGGTTCGTGGATTGCCAAATAAGAAATTTGAAAACATAAAAATGTGTGATGCCTGTGTTAAGGGAAAATATGTGAGATCATCCTTCAAATCTAAAAAGGTGGTGAGCACTTCAAAGCCACTGAAATTGATACATATGGATCTGTGTGGACCCATGAGAGTCAGGAGCAGAGGAGAAAAGATGTTCGTGTTTGTAATTGTTGATGATTATTCAAGGTATGCATGAACCCTGTTCTTAGCATCCAAGGATGAAGCTTTTGATAGCTTCAAAGATTGGGCTGGAGTTGTGTAGAAAAGGTTGAGCGTGGAACTGGTCAGTATCAGATCTGACCATGGCACATAGTTCGAAAACTTAAAATTCTCTGAGTACTATGCAAAACATAACATTGATCATAACTTTTCTGCACCAAGAACTCTACAGAAAAATGGTGTAGTTGAAAGGAAGAACAGGTCTCTGGAGGATATGGCAAGAATCATGCTGCTATCAAGTGGTCTAGCAAGGAATTTCTGGGTTGAAGCAATAAATACAACATGTTATTTGCTGAACAGGTGCTCCATAAGAGCTATACTTGACAAGACTCCATATGAACTTCTTAGAGGAAGGAAACCGAATATTGCACACCTGAGGCCCTTTGGGTGTAAATGTTTCGTCCACAATGACGGCAAGGAACCATTGGGAATTTGATGCAAGAAGTGATGAAGCAATATTCCTTGGGTATTCTACTCAAAGCAAGGCATACAAAGTATTCAACAAAAGAACACAAACAGTAGAAGAAAGCATGCATATGGTATTTGATGAATCAGATAAGAAAATCGATGAAAAGGAAGTAGATGATCAGGCCATTGGTCTTGTTCGGAATGATGGTACTGCTGACTCTGAAAATCCAGAAGAAAAGGAGGAATCAAGTGAGGAAAGTGAAGATTCAGCTCCAAGAGAACAAGGAGTCAACATGTCAAGGGGAATAACAGATGAAGTTGATGATTTATCTAATCAGGAAGAACCCACTCAAGATACTGCTGAAGGTTCTTCTCGTCATATACAACCCAGACCATGGAAACATCAAAAGAATTTTTGTGCATTCTTTGCCTTCCTATCATCCATGGAACCAAAGAACGTAAAAGAAGCCTTGGAAGATCCAGATTGTGTTCTAGCCATGTAGGATGAACTACATCAGTTTGAAAGAAGCAAAGTCTGGCATCTGGTTCCTAAGCCAAAAGACAGGTCAATCATAGGAACAAAGTGGGTGTTCAGAAACAAATTGGATGAGCATGGTATAGTGACAAGAAACAAAGCTATATTGGTAGTTTAAGGATACAGTAAAGAGGAAGGAATTGACTATGATGAGACCTTTGCACCAGTAGCTAGGATGGAAGCCAGAAGAATGTTGACTGCCTTTGCTACTTACATGGAGTTTACATTGTATCAGATGGATGTGAAGAGTGCCTTCTTGAATAGTTACCTTAATGAAGAATTTTATGTAATACAGCCACCAGGTTTTGTGAACAATGAATTTCGTGATCACGTTTACAAACTTGATAAGGCACTCTATGGTTTGAAGCAAGCCCCTAGAGCCTGGTATGAAAGGTTGTCAGGATTCTTGCTGAAGAATGGTTTCTGAAGAGGAAGGATCGACAACACATTATTCTTAAAGAAAGGAAAGGATCTATTGGTGGTTCAAGTATATGTTGATGACATCATTTTTTGTGACACTGATGAGGAATTATGCAAGGGATTTGCTGAACTGATGGGTAGTGAATTCGAAATGAGCATGATAGGAGAACTCAATTTCTTCCGAGGATTGCAGATGAAGCAGACCCCTGAAGGAACTATGATTCATCAACAGAAGTATGTCAGGGAGCTCTTGAAGAAGTTCGACATGGAAAGAGTAAAAGACATGTCTACACCTATTGCTCTAGGAACCAAGCTGGACATGGACGAACTAGGCCCTTCTACAAATGAGACAAAATATAGAGGAATCATAGGTTCACTCCTCTATCTCACAGCCAGTCGACCTGATATTGTCTACAGTGTGCGATTCTGTGCTAGATTTCAGGCCAAGCCTAAGGAATCACATTTGGCAGCTGTGAAGAGAATCTTGAGATATTTGAATGGAACTCAGGATCTATGCCTATGGTACCCCAGGGAAGGTACTTTGGAACTAATTAGTTTTGCTGATGCTGACTATGTAGGTCATCTAGTGGACAGGAAAAACACTTCGGGGATGACATACTTTCTTGGTCCTTGCCTAGTTTCTTTGGCTACAAAGAAGCAGAACTCAGTAGCCTTGTCTACTGCAGAAGCTGAGTATGTAGCAGCTGCATCATGCTGCTCACAATTGCTATGGATCAAACAACAATTAGAGGACTTTGGTATTAAATATGGAGTTGTGCCCATTTTCTATGATAACACAAGTGCCGTGAACATTGCCAAGAACCCAGTCCAACATAAAAGAACAAAGCACATTGATATTAGACGCCATTTTCTTAGAGATAATGTGGAAAAGGGTCTGATTACTATGAATTCGTGCAGGACTGAAGACCAAATTGCTGACATCTTTACCAAAGCACTGAACAAAGTTCAATTTGAGAGGAACAGGTTCGAGTTAGGGATGACCAAAATACACAGATGACTCAGCATTTGTTCCCCAAGGATTGGTTAGTTAAGTGTTCATTAACTTGTTTGTAACTAAAGTTGTTAATGTCCAGTCTAAATTCTGTACTTCATTTAAGTATACCTGTTCAACTGCGTACCACCAGGTTGGGCTAATGTGCTCCCATGAAAGAACCTACAGGGTACTTAGAAGGAACCAAGGCAAGCAAAAGAAATCATGTCCAGGTACATCTACACAACTATTTATGTTAAGTGCTATAACTGAAATTGATTGTCTAATATACGTGTATCAAGGAAACCTTTCCATGTCTATGTAACCGCCCAAAATTATAGGAATAATTCCATTTGGGGTTATAATTCTACTAGACTCAACCTGACCCCACCTATTTGAAAAGCCTTAATTAGGTAAGTCTCTGTAACTGTCAAATCCTACACTTTTCCCAGTTTTCAAAAACTTCAAAAAGCTGCTTCTCTTTTCATCACCATCATTATTACCTATTCCCTAGAGAAACCCCAACTCCCCATTACTTCTTCTCACAGTCGAAAGGAAGAGAAAGAAATACACTTGGAAAATTTTTCTCTACTCTGTCATCTCTCTCTCTCTCTCTAAAATTAAAAACTAGAAAACCTCACCCTAACAAAAATCACAATGTCACAAGCACAATATTCATCCGCTTCTCCGATAAAGACCCCAGAGACCCACACTTCTAAAGAATTCACACCCAAACCTCCTGCCTCTACTCTCGCCGAAAGAATCGTCAAAGCTAGGGTGAAATTCTTCAAAAGAGTAGGAAAGAAGGGCTTCAAGAAGATGGTTGCCAGATCCTCGCTTCCGACACCTGCAGTACCAGTCTCTGATGAAAAATCGGTCGAGGTAAAGCATGACTCAACCCTAACTGATTCTACTGTTTTAGACTATGTAACAAGCCCTGAAAAATTGAGTTCGGAAACTTTGGTTGAAGGATTAGATGAAATTGTAGAAAAAGTATAGCCTTGTGGTATGTCTGATACGGGGAATACTGGTGGGGAGAACTTGCAGGTTGTGCAGGAGGACTTTGTGTTAGATTAGTTTTCATGTTCCCTTAGTGACTGACAAAGTAGTGGAGGCTAATGTAATTGAAATTTTGTTGGAAAGATTGAGAGAAGAGGATTATGCTGAGTCTCAAAAGGGCCCAATAAACGAACCTAGTTTGGAGGCTGCTCTTGTTGAGAAAGTTCATGTGATGTCTGTGTTAGAAGGTCCAGTAGGTGGAGGACCCAGTTCTGTTTAAGCTACCAAGGATTTGAGTCAAGAATCTGGTTCTTGCTCAGTTCCTATAGTGGCTGAGGATGCAGAACTAGATTGGACTGATTTTGAGGGAGAAAAAGATGAGAAAATTCATGATAAAGATGGTGAAAGTGACAAAACTGAGGAAATTGTTGAGGAAAAGAAAAAGAAGAGGGTGAAAAGAAAGTTTGGTGAAGAGGATGAGAAGCTGGTGGGAGAGAAAGAAGAAGATGAGGTTGAATTTGTGAGTGAAACAAAGCCAGAAACTGATAAGATGAGAAGGCTCCTGAAAGGGGGAATAGCTGTGTCTAAATACAAGTGAGTGGATGAGAGTGATGAGAAATCTCTGGATAAGAATGGGAGTGCTGACAAGCCTACTACTCAGACAACACCTAGAAGGGTGGCTACCAGGTCTGCCCTGAAGCAGCAGGTAGAGAAGATGGAAAAGCTTGAAAAGAAGAAGGTTAAGAAAGTGAGTGGTGAGAAACAGGAGAAGAATGTTATTGAAGCAAAGGGGGAGAGTGAAGAGGCAGGAAGTTATGTTGAGGCAGATACAGATAGTGAGGTAGAAAGCAAGAAGAAGAAGAAAGATACTGATGAGGAGGTTGACAGAGCAGCCTTCTATGCAAGGCACCAAGTATTGGCTGTAAGCATCTTGAGTGACCTACATGAGCACAACATGAAGCCTCTACTAAGAAAGGTGAAGGATCAAAGCTGGTTAAATCTCTTTACTAAGGAGGACAGGTTCCTGTATACTGATGAGATCAGGGAGTTTTACTCTAATTGTAGAGTGGCTGCGAGAAGAGTGTTTTCAGTTGTCAAAGGAGTGGAAATAGAGTTTCGAAGGACAGAACTGAGAGTAAAGATTGAGGTCCCTGCTGAAGGTTATTGCAGGTACATCAAGCTGAAGTGACCAAAAAGGACTGATGGGTTAACACCTCTAAGTGCGGTGAAAAAATTCTCAGGAAAAACCGAACTTAGAAAAGAAAGAAAGGTTGAGAAGAAAGAAATGGAGCCTGCACATCAGTTACTTTTTGAGTTTGTTCATAGGTTTCTGTTTCCTAGGGGGAAAGGAACAGTGAGGTCTGTGCACTTAACTTGACTTACATGGATCTGCTGGACAAAGGAATAAGGATCAATCTACCTGGTCTGATCATCAGATACATAAAAAGGATTGCTGACACTGATCAAAAGCCACATTCTTTGGTGCATTCCTACATCCTTCAGCAGGTTCTTGAGCACTTTGGGGTACCTTTGGAAGCTGGAAAGAAGCCAACCATTCATCAGATGTTTGGCCAAAATGTGCTGAAAAATTATGATTTCTTCAAAGAGAAGAGAGCTTCCAAGGGACCAGTGCAGGTCAAGCAAGAGCAGCCTGAGGAAAGTGAGGACTTTAGACCATATGAAGCAATTGCAACTGTGAAGGAATTGGAGCAGCATGTTCTGAAAGTGAATGCAGAAAATGCTGAATTGCAGAATAAGCTAGAGTTGAAGGATCAAGAAATTGATCGCTTGAAGATCGAGTGCCACAAGTATGAGGCCGAGATTGTGATGGAAAGGGCCAAGAATACAAAGAATATTGAGGCACTTGTCAAGCACTTCAACTTGAAGACCCGAATCCTACCTACTTTCCTTCCTGTCCTTGTCCAAAACCCTCATTTTTCTCCCCATATGTCCTTCCTTGATTTGTGTTCTTAATACAATCTTTTAAAGTTGTGTACTTAATTGGGCTGTGTGGTTGTCACGCCCTGGATAACTGATTTTAAATTTTTTTTGCTTGAATTGGGCCTGTTCTTAATATATCTGGTTCTAATTGGGCCCTTAGCCTTATTCTTGTGTGCCTTATTTAGTTGACTTTTTTGCCTTGTGCTCTAGATTGGTAGTACTGACTTGTTCTTGTAGGATTTTGAATCTTTTCGATGATGCCAAAAGGGGGAAGAAAGGAATTTTGGGGTGTTTGTGACCTAACTCATCTGTTTTAAATTTTTTCAAATGTATTTTTGTTTCTGTGTTCTTGGTATTTTTATCTATTCAGGTTCATTGGCTACATTTGTTTGTCATCATCAAAAAGAGGGAATTTGTTGAGGTAAATGTTTTGAAGAATGACAAATAAGAAGGACCCAGTGGTTCTGAAGGAGGACCTGGTCCTTGTACAGAAGGGCACGACTTATCGAAAAGATTGAGGGTTGTAAATCCCTGCCGAACTAAGAAGAGTGGCGCGTAAACAAGTATGCATCCTAGTCAGCTAAAAGAGGTTGTGCCGTGGCTGTGTCTTCGAAGTACGAATAAGAGTTGGTGCCAAACAAGGAAAGAGTCACAAAAAATCTTGTCTTTCTATAATTACAAGGTTTCCTTGTGAAACTCAACTAGGGTTCTGAAGCCTATATAAAAGCAAGTAGTTGATGCAGCCGAAAGGTAGTTATTCACAAACAGAGAGGTGAGAGTATACACAGGCAATCCAGCAACTTTCAAAGTGACTTAACTGAAGAAGACAACTGTTGGAGTCAAATTAGTTAAATCTAGATATTCTGTCTAGGTTCTTGATTTGTAAGTTGTCTCTATTTGATACTATCATTGTTGTTACCTATCTGCTTACATTAAAAGTAATTGTATTAGGCTAACCTTTGAGAGATTACTTTGTAAAGCTAGAGTTTAGCTTTGTTAGGTGATTAGGGTCTAGAGTGTACCCCTTGGCTACAGAGTTTTGTAATCTAAAACTTGCTCTTTGTGTTAGTGGATTGGTTCGAAAGTCCCAGAGTGTGGGTCATGGTTTTTTTCTCTTGAGCAAGGAGTTTTCCACGTAAAAACACCGTATTTTTTGAGTTTGCTATTTGTGTGTGTTGTTGTGTTTGTAGAGGAAAACGGTTGAATCAAGAACAAGGTTCTTGATAAAAAGAATCTGGTTCTCACATAAAATTGGTAGACACTATTCAACCCCCTTCTAGTGTTAATAGGAGGTGATTAGGTTATAACAAAAATGATACCCTAATTTGTAATGAGATGATCGGCTTTTGGCGTGTCGGAACTCGGCCGGAATAGGTAGCCTACGGGTGTAGCAAAGGCATTGTCTGTAGGATTAAGCTTCTTGAATTGGGTTTTGAGATGATGCTTTGTATATTTTTGAGGTTTTGTGGTTTTACACAATTGGTAGTGATTTTGGGAGCAGGTGTGAGAGTATGGCGTAGGGGTTTGTCGAGAGATCGGGGAGTACCCTGCAGAAAAATCATGATAAATGCAATAGATATAAAGATAAAGATAAAGTAAACTTCCCTGTTGAGCCGAGTGGTTGTTTTGTTTTATGCTTGTTTGATTGATGTCTCATTCATACATGCGAATCAAGTATCTTTCCAATTCTATGCCCACCGATGCGGACCTTACTCTGTTGCAAATTGTTGTTTTGTTCACCACCGCGAACCCTATATATTCGTTGACGCAGATTCTATGCTTCTTTAAATGATGTCATGTCCACAGACACGGACCTTATATATCCACTGATATGGATTCTATGTTTGTCCAGTTGATGTCATGTCCACAGATGCAGACCCAATATATCCACTGACATGGATTCTATGCCTCTCAAATTGATGTCATGTCCACCCACGGACCTTATATATCCACCGACATGGATTCTATGCTTGTCGTGTCCACCCACGCGTACCCTATATATCTACCGACATGGATTCTATTCTTGTCGTGTCCACAGATGTGGACCCTATATATCTACCGACATGGATTCTACGCCTCTCAAATTGATTTCATGTCCACCGACACGGATCCTATATATCCACAGAGATGGATTCTATACTTGTCGTGTCCACAGGCGCGGACCCTATACATCCACCGACATAGATTTTATGCTTCTCAAATTGATGTGACGTCCACCGATGCGGACCCTATATATCCACTGATATGGATTCTATGCCTTTCAAATTGATGTGATGTCCACCGATGCGGACCCTATATATCCATCGACATGGATTCTATGCTTGTCGTGTCCATAGATGCGGACTCTATATATCCACCGACATGGATTCTATGCTTGTCGTGTCCACAAATCCGGACCCTATATATCCACCGACATGGATTCTATGCTTTGTCAGTTTGATGAATGTTGCTTTGCAAGAGTTGTTAGGTATATTCGGTACCTGTGTAAAGCTGCGATCAAAGAATTTTTATGAGTTTTCTAGGGGAGGTCGACTTGCGTATTTGTTGTGTTGCACTCTGCTGCTATATCTTGTATAATTGTCCCCTTGTTATGTTGTTTCTTCATCGGGTTGTCTACCATTCGGTTGTACACCCTGTCAACACAAAAGTAAAGCATAACAAAGAAAAACTGAATGCTTCTCATCGGGAGATGTTTGCCTGTTACGTCGGGCTGTGTATCCTGCAAAAAAAAAGTAAAGTGCGACAAATAGAATGTCATTGTTATATCATGCAATGTGCTAAGAAGGCTATCGTGTTGCTCTTATAATGCCTTTCTTGAAATTTTTGAGGGGATCTCAAAAATTTCTACCCCAGTGTCAAGCTTGCGCCTTTTAAATTTTTGGGGGGATCTTCAAAAATTCTGACCTAGTTTATTATTTATGACCAATCACCGAAAGAATGTGGTTTCTTTGCACTGAACACCAATGTATTAGCTAGAGTCTTCATTCGTTCTTTAGTGTGACGATTGTGTGTATTGATGACTATGAGTACGTGGATATTTACATACTCAGACTGGGTTTGGAATTTGGATTTTGCCAGATTTTGGAGGCTATCAAAAATTGTGCTCGTCTTGGGCTCTATTGGGATGTTTTCATACTTTGTGCTTTTCAAAAGTTATGGAGCTAACTTTGATGGATTGGTTTTTGTAGAAAGTATATTTGTGGTTTTGGGAGTCATAGTTTCCCTTTGTTGGTTATTGTCGTATCATTATCTTGCTTTGGTAAACCAGTCTTTGAATTTTGTGCTTCAGTGCTGGATGTCTTGCGGTGTCATAGTATGGAATGTTTGAGTGATGAGTATGGATCTTTGTCGGATCAAATTTCAGAGTGGGTATCTAAAGAGTAATTTGTTTGCTGGTTGCAATGTCCTTTGATTGGGCTAAAGGAGTGAAGGTGTAAAGTTTTATCTTTTTATCTGTCCTTGGTTGTGTTGAGCCTGATAAGGTCTTAACAGAGGGGAATTTGTTTATTGTGAGTTGGGTGTAGTGTGAGGTTATAAGTTTTGTCAACTTCGGTTATATAGTGATTGGATTTCTTTGTTGTAACTCTCGTGTGGGTATAATGTAAGTTGTATGGGAATGGGATTGTCTGAATACTCTTGGCGTTATATGCTGGTGGTTCAAATGACTTTATTGCGGAGAAAAGTGTTTCGGGTTGGCTTGCCGATTTGGATTTTTCCTGAATGCAGATTCTTGACCAATTTTAGCATTCAAATACGAAGCAACCGTAATAAAGTGGTGAAATGCACAAAATCGTGTGGGCACATTAGCAAAGTCTTGAAGCAAAAATGATATGTAAGCTTAAGAGACTGCCTAGACCGCTGATGATGGATTAGCACTTGAATTTGGAGGTTGTGATAGAATGCACAGGTATCACAAGAGATTATCTAAGTGCTTTATGTAGCAGTTAAGTCAAGGGTTTTGATCAAATAACTGATGCTTGTTTAAGCAGGAGATGAGGAGTTGGATACAAAGTGGTAAAGATGTTGTGTAATGAGTAGGTTGTCTTGTGCGACAGAAAATATCTTTTGCCTTGGTATTCGACTTAACCCAATCTTTGGATAATAGGTTTTGAGTTGGGTACTGAGTTAGAGATAATTTGGACATATGAAAGATTTTAGATATCAGAATTTGGGTATAGAGTAGGGAGATGAGATGCATGCCCGGGGAGGAGATGTGATTTTGGGAAGAGATTCCTTTGGAGACCTACAGCAACATATAAGCTCATTCAATGCGCACATACGTCAAATAAGAAAATGCATCCTATAATGCAAAGGACCGTTTTACGCACGATGATTTTGAGAAGCGCTTTGTGCTACACACATCATTTCATTTGCTAACAAAATGCGAAGCCTAAAGGAGAATGTTGCATTTATTTGGACTTTACTGCATTGGCTCATATTGAAACAATGTAAGAGAAGGAAAAGACTAAATACTGTTAGGAAATTAGATCATAGCCAGGCGAACATTTTTCATGCTGATCCATCCCCAGAATATTCTAACTGAGGGATTTCAGCAACCATGTCAAATGTTATATTGGCCATGATCTTTTAAAAAAGGTGAAGGACGGTAGAAAAAAGGGGGAAGAAAAATGCCTAATATCTGCTTTATTTCGAGCAAAACGATCAACGTGTGGCACAAGCTTTTGAAAATAATGTGATAGAGAATATGAAGAAATGTGTCGTTGCGGGTTGTTAATGGACTTTTGACATGTCAAGGGTGTCGAGCCTTTCTAAGTTTGAATATGATATTTAAAATTGAATTCATGTAGAAATAAATAATTGATTTCTATAATGATTTTTATTTATAAGAATAAATAAATAATTTTGTTACATAAAAGTAGAAAAATCAATTTAAAGTTTATGTTTTCTTTGATCTTCCAAATCTTCGTAACTTGTGACATTCTCAAACAAAAAATAAATAATTGGATGATCCACACTTTGAGAACAAATGGTCTACATTAGACACGTTCAACTTTATATAAATGC
Source organism: Petunia axillaris subsp. axillaris (assembly GCA_029990575.1). Taxonomy (NCBI): domain Eukaryota; kingdom Viridiplantae; phylum Streptophyta; class Magnoliopsida; order Solanales; family Solanaceae; genus Petunia; species Petunia axillaris. The sequence continues at coordinate 46,173,163 of JARKNS010000002.1, read as the reverse complement.
ACACATAACATATTTAAACATCCCTTAGGGTTGAAAATCTGTTGGTTTGTTCAAATATGGTGAACTAGTAGACTTAAAGACGAGCCGAAGTCAAAATTTTCCTAAATGTGACATGATGCATGATTTCTAACAGAGTGTAACTAAGAGTTGGGTAGTCTAGACAAGGACATGGTTCCCCCAGGTGGACAACCAAGGGGTGGGAACATTTGGAATTATTAGTTGTACCACAGACCAACTATACCCCAAACCGTTCCACCTAAAGGATTTTTTAAGAGTGAAACGACCGTGAGATCCACGTAACCGTTTATGGTATGTGCAAATATAAAATTTTCAGGAGTGGAGGAAGTGTGAGTGACATAAAAAATATAATCAAGCAATTTAAATAATAGAGCACCAAAATTTGAAAACTTAAAAATGACTTTAATCCAGCAAAAAGGGAAAGGAAGAAAAGTTAATCTTGAAATAAATGACAAGAAAATAAAGCAAGTGAAAAAATCTCAATTTAAAGTCCGTTATAATTTGAACCTTGATATCCCCAGCGGAATCGTCATTCTGTCGCATCCTATTTTTTTCCGAACCGGTTAAAGTTCGAAAAATGAATCGACTTATTGGGGTAACTCAGAGGTAAAGAGTTGGAATCGCCACCTAACATTTTTTTTAACTAGGCGTATTAGGGCACCTATTTTGTTTCTAGCTAATTTTATAATTAACTCCGAAACTTAATCTACGAACCAGAAATTCTAGGTAAGGGTTCAATTTAACCCGAGAGGAAGGGGTTAGGTACCTCTCAGGCTCCACCAAATGTGGTTACCCACCGGACTAAATAATTAGGATTCTGGGTAACTAATTAAACTAACTAAGCAATAAAATATTTTAATATTAAACTATGATATACAAATTTAAAGACAAGTAATAAATATTCGTCTCGTGCCTCGCAAAATAAATAAATGAGTTAGTAAAAATTGTAAATAAAATTAATTCAACAAAATAAAGTCACTGAGTTTAAATATTTTTATCCTTTTTCGAAAAAGTTGTATTTAGTAATCTCACCATGATATACCTCGAAAAAAATATAAAAAATATGAATTAGTACAACAATTAATAAAGTAAATAATAAGAATAATAATGGTACTAGTAATATTAACAAATAATAATAATGAAAATAATAAAAAGGGTTTTCTTCTAATTGTTCTCTTTCAAAATAGACCGTCGTCTTTCATCCAATTTTACCTCGCAAAAATATAAAGAAAATAAAGTTAGTATTAAAGATAATAATGATAATAATATAAAATATCAGAATAATAAAAATAAAATAAAGGGGGAAAGAGATTTTTATAAAAATGTAGGCTCAGGTATATATGAATCGGCTAGATGTTAGGAATGTCGGTACGGCTGCAAACATGCCGGCCGGTCGTGGTTCCATGCCAAGTGCCGGTCCCACCATTCCATCATCGGCTCGTTTTGCAATTTCGGCTCATACAAGTCATCATAGCCTATTTATTTTAGGGACACAGGGATGGGGCTGTTCAAGTGTAGTATCATGTTTAAATTAGTCCCGAGGCCTCAATATATGCAAATATATTTTTCATTGGCCGTAATCGGTGTAGCGTACGTCAATTCGTTGTATAACCGTCAATTCCTTGTATATCCGTCAATTCAATGTGTCTAGGCCTCAGATTAAAAAATATTTTCATAGGCCTTGTAATGTTGAAATATTATTGCCTCGATCCTGCAATATAACGTCAAAGGAAAATGCTGCAAGCTTCACAAAATAAGCGGTTAGCAATATTGCACTCTAAACAGAAGATCAGTTAACACAAAAAGTCAAAAAATGTAAAGCAAGTCAAATGAATGATGAAATCAATAACAAAGGTCTAAGAAAAGGCAAACTATAATGAGAACGGAAACAAGGAACCAGTAACCCGGAAAACAAACTTTTCCGGCAAGAGACACCAGAGTAGCAGTAACGAGAAAACGAAGGAACGACTGAGAACGTCACACATCGGCGTCGCCGTAATTTCAAATAACCTCTTTTCAATTTCAACCGTCGATCAGTAGAATAGGCCATCGGAGATGAGGTTTTCCGATCAAAACAACAAATATCGTGGGACATTCCCTACGCAAGGAGGAGGAGGAGGAGCGACTGAAACGACCTTGGTCTGTCGTTTCGGAAGTTAGGACTCCGATTGGCGTGCCGATAATTTTAAAATATTCGTAATGTCCATTAGGATCTGTTTGTAAAATTTGAGCTAAATCAGACCTCGTTTGTTAGGTATCGGAAGAAGGTTTCAGTTTTTATTGGCGATAAATATTAAAAAGAGATTTTCGAGCTCGGTTTTGCCGAATGAGCTCCGATTCGAAATTCGAAAGCGCCGTTAGGTTCGTATGATTATTTGTGATTTTTGTAAACTTTCGAAAGTGAATTTCGATGTTGTTCGGCTAGTTTCCGCCAAAATGCCGAAAGTTAAATAATTTGACTTCTTTTCATCTAAATTCGCATCTTGAGTTTCGGGAGTCCGATTTGAAATCCGCCTTTGCGGGTATGTTACATATATTTTGTATAACTTGTATGCAAAAGTTGGAAATATTTCGAATATCGTAGGGTACTATTTTAATTTTCGTTAAAAAAAAAATAAAAAATAAAAGAAAACAAAAAAAAAGAGAAAAAGACAAAATTGCAAAAGTAAAGGTCGGTGGGGTCCTAATCTATATATGATTAGGATGAAACAGAAACAAGAAACGGCATAGAGAAATACGACGAAGCAGAGAAAATTTTCAGAAAAAATGCCAGAAAATGAGAAAAGGGACCGGGAAAAAGTAGAATTTTTACCCCGAAACATTCAGGTAATGATTCTAATATATTATTTGAGTTTATTACGTGTGTTTGAATATATTTTAACGGTAAAATTTGGAATATTAGACATCGTTTTAATAAGTTCAATTAATAGTTTAAAGGGTCAAATGGACCCCGATGATGGAAATGATTATATATTCGTACTCAGTGAATTAGGCGATGAGAGTCCCGCACCGGTGAAGGGTCATCATTGCATATACTTCCCGGTAATCGATGAGAGTCCCGAGCCGGTGAAGGGTCATTATTGCATATATCTCCTGGTAGACGATGAGAGTCCCGCGCCGGAGATAGGTATCAAGAGTATGTGACTGCATTGCATCATGCCGCATTCACCCCATCTCATTGCACCGCATACTGACTATTGTGTGTATTATATTGTGTTTTATGTATGTGGTATGTACACCATGTTGTGGACATATTACAGTTTGCCTATATATTTCTGGCTCGTATTCTAAGTTGCGGGGATCGGGTTGCACGCCGAAACAGTATAAATATATGGATCGGGTTGCACGTCTCAGCGGTATGAATATATGGATCGGGTTGCACGCCGCAACAAGATGAATATATGGATCAGGTTGCACGCCGCAACAGGATGTATTTCTGATAGTTGATGTGTTCGGGATACCTATATGTTCTGGCTGTATTACGTTCTTGGTTATTGAATAGTTTGCGATTCCATACGTGTTTCTAATTATTATCTAATTATTATCTGGCTCTGCCTTTTCATAATTTAAATAAGAGAAATCTGGTTTATTTGTTTCTTTTCTCCCTGGCTAGCTATCCTATTCTTTGAGGTGGCTAGTCTGCCCCACTTATTGAGTCCTTTTGACTCACCCTTGTTTGTTGTTTGTTTCTTGTCTATCTATTTCGTTTCGGCAGGTTCGCTCCAGAATTGAGTTCGCCACGTTGTGAAGGAGCGTAGACGACTTCAGCTATCAGGGTGAGCCAGCTTTTATTTCGGATGGCCACCAGTTTATTGGTTATCATTTCAGTTGCAGTTTGCTCCCTTCAGGAGGTATTTGTCTTCTTTTGTACTCTTAGATGTCTGGTCTGGATAGCCCTAAACCTAGCATGTTGGGTAGTCAGCTGCAATTTCTATTGTACAGCTTAGAGGTATCAGTATGTCTGTAAATTTTTAAAGTCTTGTCCTTATTTATGAATTATTATATTTATTTTCCTAATTTAATTGGTAAGGGTTAGCCCGACAGGTCTAAGGGAAGATGTCGGGTGCCCGCACGACCTAACCGGATTTCGGGTCGTGTCAGCGACCCCAGCCGTAGCAGCGTCGCTGCGACTCCGTTAGCCTTTTTCAATTTCAGAACAAATCAACTATAATAGACTCCCGGCGATGGAGATGATTATGATGATCCCCTTCCATTTCTGGATCTGCTCAAAACCCATTTTTTCTTTGTTTTCAATCTAGTTTGATTTATATGTGTGGGTTGTATGTGGGTTTATGTGGATGTGATGGGATCTTGCACGAATAGTGGAGGATGAGAGGGTGTGTCAAATGGTGTAGGTGCTAACGGGGAAAAAGAAGGTAAGGTCTACGTTTTGGAGTTTTTGTAAAAATGGGGTGGGTATTGTTAGTGAAGAGAGGAAGAGGAGAAGAGGGGTATCTGGTACTGTTTATCTGTGTATGGTGTGCGAGGAGAGAGAGGGGGATGAGGGTACTGATGTTGGGGTGGTCTGCTGATGTTTTTGTGTACTGTGTACTTAAGCAAAAAGGGGGACGAGAATAACCATTGGGGAGGAATTAATTGGGAAATAATTTTAGGGATTAAAGAGTGAAATGGGGGATACCAATGTTGGAGAAGATTGAGAAATGAGATATTGGATACAGAGGGATGTATTTGGTTAGGCTTTATGTCTAGGTTCAAAATGAATGTAATAGAGTGGATTGGTATTTAGTCTAGGTTCAAAAGAAGTCTTAAAATTTTAAATTATGAAATGAAATCGGACCAATATTAAATTTATAGGTGCAAAATAATTAACGATATAAATATGTATATATATTGTAAAAATAAGATAAATGAAACAAAATGCGCACATAAAGAAAAATTGGATTAATTAAGTATAAAGAGATAGTCACAAATAATTAATCAATTGCTATAAATGCACAAAATTGTACAAACAGCCACTCCTTGAAAAATAGACTAAACAATGAGAAATTATGTAATATAGCCATATTTAGGTATGTAATATGTAAAATAGAGGATAACACACGTAAATGCATGCCTTCTAATACAAATTATGCACAAATAATTAAATTAAACCATTAAGTTAAATTATGGCCAACTATGTGAAAAGGAGGGACAAAATTGAGTGTCAACAGGATGTCCAGCTGAGGCAAGGCCTTATAGGCCAAATGAAAAGAAACTGGACTCAAGGACTATCCGTTGTTATTTTATTGGATACTCTTAAAGATCCAGGAGTTACACATTTTATGATCCCACAACTAAGGCTATTTTTTAGACGAATAATGCCCAGTTCTTTGAGGATGTTGAGCTTGCGGGGGAAGAAAGTATAAATGACTTTGTATTTGAAGAGGAGCATATTGATATTCCTCAAATTGCTATTGACAATACTTAGAAACAGTCTCTTATACCTGGCGTTGCTCGAGAAACAACTCCAGATCAAGATAATGTCATTGAAAAAACTCTACAACCTCAAGAACCAATGCCATTAAGGAAATCCACTAGAGAGAAGAGAAATGCAATTCCAGATGATTATTTTGTGTTTCTCCAAGAATATGAAGATGACATTGGAATGACTGAAGGTGATCCAATCAGCTTCCGTCAAGCCATGGAAAGTTCTAACTCTCAAAAGTAGATTGATGCCATGAATGAGGAGATGAAGTCTATGAATGACAATGACGTATGCGACCTTGTCCAATTACCTTAAGGTGCGAAACCCATTGGTTGAAAATGAATATTTAAAACCAAGAAGATTCAAAGGGTAACGTGGAAAGGTACAAGGCATATCTTGTTGCTAAAGGCTTCGCCCAGAAAGAAGGCATCGATTATACAGAGACTTTCTCTCCGGTTTTATCGAAAGACCCTTTAGGACTATTATGTCATTAGTCGCGCATTTTGATCTTGAGCTACATCGGATGGATGTTTAGACTGCGTTTCTCAATGATGACATTGATGAGACAATTTATATGGTGCAACCAGAAAACTTTGTGTCTGGTGATGCAAAGTCTATGGTTTGAAAATTAAAGAAATCCATCTATGGGCTTAAACAGGTGTCTCGTCAGTGGAATCACAAATTTCATCGAGTTATCACCTCATTCGTTTTCGAGATGAATCTTGTTGAAGATTGTGTATACCACAAGTTCGGTGAGAGTAAGCATATTCTTCTAGTTTTATATGTCGATGGCATATTGCTTGCCACAAACGGTATGGGCTTGTTACATGATACCACGAAATTTCTGAGAAAGAATCTTGAGATGTAAGATCTTGATGATGCAAATTTTGTATTAGGGATTCAGATACATCGAGATCGTTCTCGAGGTATTCTTGGATTATCACAAAAGGCCTATATTGAAAAGATATTAAAGAGATTTGGCATGCAAGATTATAAACCAGGTGATACCCTGTGGCTAAAGGAGACAAGTTTAGTCTTGAACAAAGCCCAAAGAATAAATTTGAGAATAAGAAAATGGAGAAGATTGCATATGCTTTAGTAGTGGGAAGTCTGATGTATGCTCAAGTTTGTACACGTCCGGATATTGCGTTCATTGTTGGCATGTTGGGCAGATATTTGAGCAATCTTGGAATTGATCATTGGAAAGCAGCCAAACGAGTCTTACAGTATTTACAGAGAACAAAAGAGCACATGCTCACATACAGAAGGTCGGATAAGTTGAAAATCATTGGATATTCAGACTCCAACTATGTAGGATGCCAAGATAGTTTAAAATCTACGTCGGGCTACATATTTTTGCTTGTTGGAGGAATTGTCTCTTGGAGAAGTGCTAAACAATCACTCGTTGCTCCGTCCACATTTGTAGCTAAATATGTAGCGCGTTTTGAGGCATCTGAACATGCATCATGACTGCGAGATTTTGTCACTGTGCTGCGAATTATAGATGGAATTGAAAGACCACTTAAGATATTCTGTGACAATGAAATGACAGTCAGGTTTTCTAATAACAACAAGAGGTCAAAGAAACACGTTGACATAAAGTTCTTGGTTGTTAAACAAAAGGTTCAGGGAGGTGAGCTGTCTATAGAGCATATTGGTACAAACTCCATGCTTGCGGATCCGCTTACTGAGGGACTACGACCCAATGTCTTTTATGAGCACACTGCTCATATGGGTGTTATGTCATATGAGGATATTCAGTTTGTAACTTTTAATATTCTATTTATAGACACAATTTGGTTTTCAGTTTTTGGTTCAAGTTTACGGTTTTTAGTGTATGGATATTTCAAGAATATTTCTGCAGAAATAAACTATTCAGTTTATTATCCTCCCTAACTTATTTTTAGGTTGGACCAATTTGAAATAGGCATGTTTAGATCACATTTGGTGCAAGCTAAATCCGAAGATGAAGCTAAGCAACAGAAAACAACAACGGAAAACAAGATAGAAGTATGACACAGCTTTTCTTGTTTGAACGGCACCGAGGAACTTGTCGCGGTACGATTCAAGTAGAAGAAAAGAGCACCTAAGCTATGCAACAATCTTCAAGAGAACAATGCCTCTTGCAAACTGAATGATCAAAGAGGAATTGTTCAATCGGATTCACTGAAAGCCACAAGTTCCGAAGGACCCCATCGGGTTTGCTCACATCTGAGACAAAAGAGAAAGTTCTCTCGGCTACTCTCATTCAATATTCAATACTCAAAATCTCGGTCCTTACAAATAAAATGGAAAGGATTTTATATAGACAATACTAGGGGCAAAATAGTAAAACGGTCACATGCGACCAATAAGAACAAGCCATACAGTGGCTGAATAAGCTAAGTGTTCGATCTCTTGAATTCGAACACTTGAATGTTAGAGGCTCTTTCTTCGGTTGCTTTACATGTTCGGCGTCAATGTGAAGTGTTCGGTTGTTTTCTTTGATTCGAATACATGAGCTTGAACGCTTGAACTCGAACACTCTTCCTTCAGTTGGTTGTTCGCTTTACTGTTCAGCGTCGATGTTGAGTGTTTGGTTGCTCCCTTCTTCGGGCTCGAGCTTGTAGATGACGCCGTCGAATTTTGAAGCTCGGCCAATCATCTTTGGAGTGATTGCTTTCTCACGACCAAGCCAATTGAATGTGAGTATCATGCAGCAACTTGGCTTGGCTTCGTGTCATCGGCCTTGACGGAATGAATGTCTGATCAGCACGGAGTTGGGCTGCATCAACATTACATGTAGTTTCCATGCTACACATCCATGCTTGATCTATGTCATTCGGTTATGTTGATTATACGTGATCAAGGAAGGTTTAGTTACGATATAAATGTAGCGAAAGCCGCCTTAGTTCTATGCTGATATGATTGATGGACGAGATTGTTTAGAGGTACTTCAGTTTATGATAGCAAGTATTTGGAGCTCATAAGGTGATATAAAATTATAAGGTTACGTGTATGTATATATGTGTAGTCCAAGTGGGAGATTGTAAGATTATGTGGACTTGCATATATATAAATATATAAATAATTAAATGTCAGCTGCTATCATTAAAAGGTTGGTCCAGATTAAACGTGAGCTACTAAGGTTTAAGTTATGTGGACCTAATTAAACACCTCGTAAAGTGTGCGACCTATGTGTAGATACTCGAATGTAATTCTAGTTTAATGATGGGCTAAACTAGAATTCCATAAACTATACTCTAGTTTAAAAGGGGTTATGGTCCCCAAATCATACGTAGGTTTTATTGACTGATATCTCATCATCAGTTAAAAGAGAAAACGACTCACGTCTTGATTGGAAGACCCAAAACCAAGACATTGAAGAACCACATCAGTTGCTATAGATTCAGGTACGCTTCCACTTTCAGTTAATCTTTTTTGATGATTTGACATAATAGGTCCTGAGGTAGATGTAGAATAATCTACAATTAAGTTTTAACAACAGTGAGTTAGATAGCCGATGAAGCTAATCAATTTATACTAAACTTTCACTATCTCTAATTTATTTGGAATTAAATTTCGTGTAACATGGTTAGTAGTCCAAATCGGGCAAATGTTTCCTTTTTACCTTATATATAGGTCATTGGGGTAGTGTGACGAAGCGGGGTTGACACGATTGGCGGGCCCAAACTGTGTTCGTAGAAGTTGGGGCAAAAATTTAGCCCCATAGCCTGTTTGTGCCGCATTAAATGGAAACTAGCTAGCAGCACAATCTCTTTGAAGACTAGTTAGATTCGGAATATTCCAAGTATTTTATACTGGGATTTTGAACTAAAATCTTAAAATCCGAAAAATTTATATTGGAATCGCTTAAATATGAATCTCAGTAAAAAAAAAATACTGGAACTTTGAACATGTCTTTAAATATGAATCCCACAAAAAAGTTCAAAGTCACATTATTTTAATACGAAGCTCTAGGACTAAAATATGAATCCCAATAAAAAATAACGGGACTTTGAACATAAAAAAATACTGTTGCTCGACTGTAAGTACGCACGCCAATAGACTGTAAGTGCGCGCGCGGTAATTTGACTATTTCTCAATTAATTCAGAAACAGTGGATAAAACTCACTTATGGTGTCCAAAATTGGCTAGTTATCAATTTCTCATAAAGTTGGGACCCTGGGTGCCTGGGTGGTATTTATATAAGGTATTTTTGTATAAAAGTACAAGTTTTAGAAGTTATTTACAAAACATATCAATATTTTAGCAAAATTACCAAATATAAAGAAAGGAAAAGTTAATTACAAAACATAACAATATTTTCACTAATATAGCAAACCCTTACATTCTTCCTCATATTTCCCCCAATTTTACTTTTCCTCCTCCCATTTCCCCCAATTTCACTTTTCCTCCCATCATTTCCCCCAATTTCACTTTTACTCCTCCTATTTCCACCAATTTTACTTTTCCTCCTCCATCCTCACTGTATCTCATTGTATCTCACTGTATCTCGATGTTTATCAATTACTAACCACCTCGCATCTCGTTGTATCTTGTCGTATCTCACTGTATCTGTATTGTTTTGCACCGTATCTAGCTATTTCTAGAATGTATCCTGTTGTTTCTAGATTGTATTTCAACATTTATTTCATCACGTTTGTGCATTGTTTCACACTATTTCTAAACTATTTCACCTTCTTTGCGTTGTTTCACATTATTTTTTACATTTTATTTTAGACTTTTTCACTAGCTGTTTCAGACTGTTTCAATGTTGTATCTCATTGTATCTGTATTATGTTTGCTCCGTATCAAACTGTATCTCGTTGTATCTACGTTGTTTCAACACTATTTCAGGTTGTTTTGCACCGTATCTAACTATTTCTAGACTTTATCTAGTTGTTTCTCGACTATTTCAGCATTGTTTCATCCCGTTTGTGCGTCGTTTCTCACTGTTTCTAAACTATTTCACATTTTTTGTGTTGTGTCACATTATTTTTTACATTTTATTTCAGACTTTTTCACTAGCTGTTTTAGACGGTATCATATTGTTTCAATGTCGTTTCAAACTATATCAGACTGTTGCAACTGTTGTTTTAGATTATTTCAACACCGTTTCAGACTGTATCATATCGTTACAATGCCGTTTGAGACTACATCGGACTGTTTCAGCTGCTGTTTCAGACAATTTCAACACCGTTTCAGACTGTATCATACTGTTTCAATGTTGTTTCAGGCTGTATCAGACTGTTTCTCGCTGTATCTGCGTTATTTCAAGTCTGAGTGAACTCAGCTTAGCTGAGATGTACTTTCTTCCCCCCTCAATTTCCCTTACAATTACACAAATCAGTCCACATTTACAATTACACAAATCAGTCCACGTTCACAATTACACAAATCAGTCCACATTCCCCCTTTGACGTCATCCTCATCATCACCGTCCAAAAAGTACTCGCAGTCGTCCAGGTAATCGTCAATGTTGAAGGCGTCCCTGACATTCCGGTGCCGTCGTTCAGCCGGAGTTCTGGTTCAGCTTTCGCCGATTTCGGTGACCCTAAGGTGGCGGCGTTGCGTCTAACGACGAGATCTGCCTTGGATGGACGCCCTATCTTCTCCGTTTTCACGATATGGCCCATTCACGATCTGTTGTGAATCTCGCTGCTATTCCTATTTGATGGCGCTGCTATGTTTTCACCACTGTTTGATGATGCTGGGGTGGTGGGGGTGGGGGTGGTGGGGTTGCTGATTTTGTGTATATTACTGTTTCATGGTGTCGGTGGCGAGGTTTACGCCGACACCGTGCTTACGGAGGTTTTGGGTTGGGTGGGGTGGGAGTTTAGAGGGTGGGGTCGTAGGAGGGGTGGGGGTTGATTTTGGGTGTGGGTGGATTAGAGTTTATATTTGTGTTAAGAAAAATAATGCTATAGCTTGTAATAGATATTACTATTTTTATGTAATGAAGGGAGTAGATTTGTATATATCTGTAAAAAGTGTTTTTTATAACTACAATTATTATAATTATAATACTGCATAAAGAAAATAAGAATAGCCTTTGATTGAACACGTTTACTTGAAACGTTCAGATGCCATACACTTTTCGACAAGGCACATTAAGACAAACAACACACGTTGATCTTTCTTTTCTTTTCCAGGGCAAGGGGGCGGCGACGCCTCAATAGAAAAAGGAATAAATGCACAGACCGTCCATCTCCAAGTTATGGCTTTCTATAAATTGCTACACTTTTTTTGTGGTCTTAAATAATTATAATGCGAATAACCCCCTTCTAATCAAACTTTAACTAACAAACTTGTAGTTTACGTTCACATCTCAATTTATTTGCCACATCTCTCGTAAAATTGGTTAATTAGTTCTACTGCCAACACTAACCTATATTAGACTATTAGTATGATATAGAGTCCGTTTGGTGAGCTTATTTTAAGTAGCTTAAAAGTAAAAAATTGTTTATAAGCCACTTTCAATTTTTGAGAATTTATGAAATCCCAACTTCTCATTTTTGACATATTTTAAGCACATAAATATTTATAAGTTCATGACTTTTTGAGTTACCAAATACCCATTAATTGACTAATAAGTATATTTATATTTTTAAACTACTTTTAAACTTACCCAAATGAATAGCCTTTCATAATTAAACTCTAATTGTTTGAGATTGAGATATTGTAATATGTGGTTCATAATCAACTCGAATAAATATTTTCCTTTTTATAAGGCTATTGGGGTAGTGCAGCGAATGAGCGTTGACGCGATTGGCGGGCCCAAGCCGTGTTCGTAGGGGTTGGGACCACTAGGGGGGTATATTATATTACTACTATTATTGTAGGATAAAAATAGAGTAAAGAAGAACAAGAACAATCTTTGACTGGACCATAATTAACTTGATTGTTCAGATGCCCAACACTTGTAGACGAGACAAACCAGGACAAAAATAGCATACTCAAACTTCCTTTAAGGGGTGTTCGGTTGTGGTTGTAAAAGTCTAATATATGTACTAAAATTCATACTAAATTATACTCCCTGCGTTCCACTTTAGATGACCCATTTGACTTTGCACGGAATTTAATAAAGATAGAAGACTTTTGAAACTTGTGGTCTAAAATAAGTTATAGATATTTGTGTGGCTACAAATCATCTAGGGATGAGTAAAAGTGAATATTTCTTTCCAAATTTAGAAAGAGTTCATTCTTTTTTAAACAGACTGAAAAGGAAATAGGTTCATCCTTTTTGAAACGGAGGGAGTACTATGTTAAGCTGATTTGGGTAAAATTTTAATATTAGCATAAAAATATTACAACGTTTGGTTAGACTTTAAGATATAATATCCGTATAACTTAATGAGAAGATCTATGTATTATAATATGGTATTTGCAATATATATATATAAGCAATATATGTATTATAATGTGGAACTAATAATGTGGTATTAACAATATATGTATTAAAATTTAAAACAACAATATTAACCCTTATAATATATAAAAATATTTTTTAAATTTATTTAAATAATAAATAAATATTTAAAAGTATACTTTGTATATTAATCTGTGATATATATCAATAATTTAAGAAATAATTCCTACATTATAATCCTCATATAGCTAATACCCGCTACTAATACCCAATAATATTATATAAGTAGCGTTTAACGGTGCAATGCCTGATTAGATAAAGTAATTGCATGTTTTGCTTGTCGAGTGAATAACATACGCAATGTCTTGAAAGGCAAAATAAAACTAAGTATTTACTTTGGTAATACATATAATGACTGATATATTTTGTTGTATGTAGTTATTTGGTGTTACTTTGCATAAAATTCATCATAGAATATTATACCCTTTGGTTGTTATTTTATTTTTTCCAATAGTAATACTTGTATTAAATTATGAAAAAATTATATATTATTTTATCAGATAAAACGTAGAATAATATGTTCGTATTAATAATACATGAATAAAACAATTGAAATGAAAAGATTACCCTACTATTTTTATTGTTATGCTCCTTCAAAACAAAGTTTTATTGCGTTTTCAAAAGTGAACATATTAAATTGTATGTGGTAGATTCACAAATCGCCTTTAATTACTCTCTTCATCCCAATTTATTTGGCATCATTTTCTTTTTTGCTTGTCCCAAAATAAGTGGCACATTTCCTTATTTGACAACTATTTAATGCATCATCTTATTTGACAACTATTTAATGCATCATCTCTATTTTACCCTTATTGGGCCCTACATACTTTTAAACCTACCAACAACTTTTTTATTACTCAAATCTTCTCTCTCTTAATTTTTCAAGGGTAAAATTGATATTTAACAAGGTCAACCTCTATTTTCTTAAACTCCGTACCTGGTCAAATGGTGCCACATAAATTAAGACGGATGGAGTAATATCTAACAAAAAAAAATATATATATATATATACACACACACACTTTACTATTAATCTATGCATTATCATTTATTACTTCATGTATTACTGATGCGTGCATTGCTAATTTTTTACATTATAATCAATAAGTTAAAATCCTTGCATAAATTGCTTTTGAACCAAACCGACCCCTAAATTGCAAAACCGTCCATCTCCAAGTTTTGGACCTTCTAAATAGAATAGAATACTCATTTTTATCTCTTACAATGTGAATTACTCCTTTTTAATCCGACTTTGAGTAGAAAATAATAATTTATTCCTTATATTTGGGAAAGGTCTACAGCAGCTTTTCAAATATATCATTGAAGAGTTTTGCTTTAAGTTTGTCAAAAGCGAGTATGTTTGGTCTTCGTCAAAAATTTAACAAATTATGGGTGTTGGATTTCACGGAGATTGCAACAAAAATAAAAGATCTGAAGAGACTATTTAGATGTTCATCCCCAAACAATAAGAACTTGTCAAATATTTGTTGGAGACCAATTAATGTGTTCTGTTTTTATTTAAATGACCAAGAAATGATCAAGGTATCTTTAAGAGACTATATTTAAATATACCACAAACATAAGGGATAATTTTTGTCCTTTTCTTAAACTTCGTGTGATAAACTAGTATATATGTTTACATCCACATCTTCATTTTCCACTCCTCGCATATAGTTGGTTATTCAATTTTCAATAATGCCAAAAGGAAAGTGCAAACGGCCTAATTTTGCATCTGTTTAAAGTTGGGGGTCAGCCATAGCATAGTCATTCTCATCCAACGGAAAAGGTCCAAATTATTCTTGTGTTAGGATGTATTAACAATTATGTGATTTTAGTTAGATTATTTTTTGTTATATAATTAATAATTTATTTATTAAACATAATAATATATTATTTATTTAGATCAATTGAATTATGTGTGTCTTATTATTTATATCAACAACTACAACTTACCTAATGATATACTACTAGTGGAGCTTGGAGAGGGTGAGATGTACGCAGACCTTACCACCATCAATGTGGAGAGGTTGTTTCCAATAGATCCTCTGCTTTAAAAAAAAAAATTCATAAACATGTTTTAAAACAAACAACGTAAGGACACATAGTACCAACAAAAACCAGCGCACTAAAAACAAATATGATAACTCAAATACTCACATAATACTATAACAACCAGCGCACTATCGTTAAAGACGCAAAACAAGATAACACAACTATGTATAAGAATAATAAAGCTAATATATAAGCAATCATTTGCCTACTACCTACCCAGATCCTTGACCTCCACGCCTTCCTATCAAGGGTCATGTCCTCGGTGATCTAGAGGTGGGTCATGTCCTGTCAAATCACCTCGCCGCAATTCTTCTTTACCTCTACCTCTACCTCTCTGTAGACCCTGTACTGCCAACCTCTCGCACTTTCTTACTGAGGTATTTGTGCTCCTTCTTTTCACATGTCCCACTATTTATATAGTAGTTGATTTAGTGTGTAGAGTCTGGCTTATACCTGGAAGAAAAAATCATTGGTTCTCATGAATAATTAAGTAATGTTCACTATCTAAGATGGAAATTGGACAAACTTTTGGTATTCTTGTAGAACAATATTAAATGTAGTTTATCTTGATTATGGAAACAATATCGTTCTAACTTCCTGTACTAGTGCGCTTTGTGTGCATTAACAGACTGAGTAGATATAAGTGCTTTATGCTGACTAAATAAAATAAACTCGCTACCTCATCAAATGT
This sequence comes from Petunia axillaris subsp. axillaris, assembly GCA_029990575.1. Lineage (NCBI taxonomy): Eukaryota > Viridiplantae > Streptophyta > Magnoliopsida > Solanales > Solanaceae > Petunia > Petunia axillaris. The sequence goes on along the minus strand of JARKNS010000002.1, from coordinate 46,157,566 downwards.
ACTTGATATAGCTATGGACTAATGGGAAAAGTATAATCTGTAAATCCAGGGTGGGGTGTGGAAGGTTTTGATCCTTTTGTTCCAAGAGGAATAGTCTCTCATCATATTGCAGCAGGAACATTGGGCATATTCAGGCCTATTCCATCTTAGCATCTGTCCGCTACAACGTCTATATAAAGGATTGCGTATGGAAAATATTGAATCTGTCCTTTCAAGTAGCATCACTGCTATCTTTTTTGCAGCTTTTGTTGTTGCCGGAACTATGTGGTATGGTTCAACAACTAACCCGATTGAATTATTTGGGCTCACTCGTTATCAATGGGATCAAGGGTACTTCCAGCAAGAAATATATCAAAGAGTTAGTGCTAGGCTAGCAGAAAATCATTTAGTGATGTCTAATTGTTCATTGTCTTGATTTATCAAAAGGTGAGGTACAGAATATTTGGGTCAAATATTTTCTCATAAGCTGGATAATGATTATATTGGTCGATTTCTGTTCGATCACGTAGAGGACGTGTTCGATTATGTGGCAAAGCTATAACTGATTTCGAAGACGTATCTGGTGAGATCGACACGAAGCAGCTTTGTTTGACGATGTGATCGATTATGTTGTGTTGAGATCGGAACGTTTCGAAGACAGATGTTCCAGCAAATAACTTTAGCTGATCTTATCCCACTTTTATCGGAACAAATCTAGCGGATTCGGCGGAAGTTGTTGAACGTGGGCAACTGCTATTGCGTGACTTAAGAGAGACGTGAGGAAGTGGAGTTCTTCTAGGGTTGGGAACTTCACCACTTCAACCTATAAATAAACCCCCATTTCCCTATTTGTAAACTTACGTTCATCGGAACAAAATACGCTCTTATATACATCAGCTATTTACTACACACTACATCATTGTTGTTATAAAAGTCCCTTATTGTCCTTGCAAGCGCAACCACTGTATTAAATATTGATCGTGGCTTGGTTCAAATTTGGAGGAAGACACATCTCTTTCATCAAAGCACCAACCTCCGATTCTTCAATACAATAAGCTTTACTGCTTTGTTCATTGATTTATTATTGATTACTTCGTTGTTTGCATGCTATTTTCATTGATACATTAATTCGTTGCTGTCGATTTCATTAATTCGTTATCATTGCATTGGTCGTATAGCTAATTCCTTGGTCAATCTGCTTACTAATATCGATCACATTAAATAAATCGTCGTTATTGCATTCCGATAGTAGTGCTAATTTGATAAAAGTATATTTCATCAATCGCATTTTTATCATCCTTCCCAAATTTGTCATCGAATATAGTCAAAATCACATATTCAGCATTGAATGAAACTAGCGTTTAAATCACCTCGGTGAAGTAATAATCGTGCATGTTGTCCATAACTTGTCCGAAACTAAGCTAGAACCAATCATCGTAAACTGTGAATCCGTTGTTTGTCTTTGTTCATTTGATTACATTTGCCATCGAATTGAACTCGTCATAATACTTGCACTGTGTTCGAACTAAGGCCCTGAGAGTCGATTACTTGTCAACGTAAATTGCCTATCAATCGATCAAATTGAGATATAAACGGTCGCCTCAACTAAATACAAATTTAATTGTTAAACCTGAAATATATTTTTAGGAAATACAATGATGATATGCATTTGGGAAGTAATAACTAGTTGATGGAATCCACGTCTTGGCATAGAGATTGATGACTCTCCTCTATGAAAGCTTAAATTTCCATGTGTAAATCTGGCTAGTAAATTTTGATCCACATATGGAATAAGTTAAACATAAGTCTAAAGAAAATTATTAGTTTATATTTAATAATATTGATTGGTGTCTGTAGGGAGTTAAATAAAATTTGGCGAAAGAATTCGATATTTTACTGAGAAGTACAATTACGAATTTTAGTGGAATTAATTTATATTTATTATGAAAATTCCGAAGAAATAGAATTAATTTTATAATTAGAAGTCTCATTAATTTTTCATCTGGTCCTTGTTGTGACCGAATTTATTAGGTATAGGAGAAGGTTTTCATGGTGGAAAAGAACTCCTATTACCTATATATATAGGGGATTTTATCCAAGGAAAGAATACACAAAAGTCCTACAAGGGGTTTTCTCTCTAAAATATTTGTTCTACCCAAATATTATTTATCCTGTAATTATTCGGGAACATGACAGAAGATCATGGATCTAGAGGATAATCTCGCAAATAATCTTTGCTCATTGATGATGGCTCGTTTTGCTGTTGCTGCCACGCTTCAAAACTTAAGTATTTTATGCTTAATTAAAATCTTTATATATTTTTGGTTGTCTACATTACATATAAATTTTGATCTTGAAATTGTTTTTGTTGTATTTATATTTCTTCACCTTGTTGTTTACGAAGTGGTCGATTTTTTTCTTTTGTTTAAAGTTGGGTCCACTGTTCCCTCGTCATTATAAGCTACAATCCAAATCTTGACCATTAATCTATGCTATTACCTTTATTCATTTTAAATTTAAAAAGGCTTGTAGTGGTGGCTTATTTTTGAGATTATAACTGCATTTGATGATATTTCAGTATAAAACGATTGACGTATAGCTTGTTGTTGTCTATAAAGAATGTGAAAATTAAGAATGTTTGGTAATCCTTTCTTTTTTTAAACTAAGGAAGGACGATTGTTAGTTGTGGTATACAAAATATTAATTTGGTAGATAATTTTCATATAAGAAGGGTTTAATTATATGCATGGTGAGTTTAGAAAAGCAAATCTTTGCGGGTAAAGTTTGTGAGTTTGTTATGGCATAGTGGTTGAAATGTGTTTTAATGGATATGGAAACCTTGTGAAATTCGAGAGTAGCAAGTGCAAGAAATGTGTGCTAATTTTGTAGGATGAGGACATGATTGATTCCAACTTTAAGAATATAGTAAAAATAGACCATTTTGCAAACAACAAGCATTTTTATATATTATTTTTTAATTATTAATGATTATGTTAGTTTAGTTGGAACATAAGGAAAAATATAGGCCACACTTGTAAAAAACGAGGGCATAATTAGCGCAATTGTAAATTAATGAATAGTAAAGCGATTAAAAAATATACATTTTAGTCAAAGTTCACAAACTTTGGCTCTTCGAAAGGAATATCTACAAACATTTTTCACATAGATGTATTGGCCTAAATCAGTTTAGGACAACAAATCGAATTTAAAACAGATTTACAAATAATGCTAAGTATCAAAGCTGAGATAAAGTGATGGAATTGAACGGATTAACAAATAATAAAGATGAAATTTCAATATTGATAATGAGTACAAATTTTGGTAAAGGTTTGATATATATTTCTAGATAGATACAACATAGAATGAAGTGCTATTTATAGATGAATACACAGGTTATTCCCTCCATATCCGTCCACTAATCCACTCACCCCCACATCTTTTAGAAGTGGAGTTAGTGGGCTGAGATCGTGGGTGATCCCCTGCTGAAGGTTTGACAATCCACTGAGGCTCAATTGGTTTGACCTGGGGATGTAAGTCGCTGACGGTATGACCGAGGTGGCCATTCACAAAAGTGTTTGGAGGATTGCAGCTTCTGTTGATGACTTTGATATTCTCACTACTCGCCTCAAATCCTAGCCCTGGTTTAACAACAACTGTTCGGTATGCTTTAAGCCGAACCCTCGAAGTGCCACGTACTCAAACCAATTTTTACCCAATACAATAGAAGAGATAAAGTACAACTAGATAGATTCGTCCACCACAAACATCCAATCATAATCTTAATCATACGTCATTCCACTCACTTGCTAGATATACCCCCCAAAAGTTTTGGAAACAAAAAGAATGAAGAAATATTACAAAGAAACAAGGAACTAATAGGAGACCTTAAACAAGATTTTTGGATGGAAACAAGATGGTGGACATAAGGAGATAGCTAAGGTGTGAGCAGTCTACTTCAAAATCTCTTTGCAAGATAACATTATATTCAAATGTCATTTTAGTTACAAAAAAGGCTGAAAATGTTTTTGAACTATGGGAAATCGAGAAAAACGTCTTTCATTTGTCCTCACGGTTACCCGATTGTATGAATAATATCACTAGCAATCTACTTCAAAGTCTCTTTTGCAAGGTAATATTTCTTCATCAGAACGAGCAGCTTTACAAGCATCCAATTTGCATAGAATATTGTTTTAATAAGAAAAATGTCTTGAATGCTTCTGAACTAAGGCTGTCTAATAGCCCGGTTTGCACCGGGCCGGACCGGCGCAAACCGGGCCAAATATAAAAAAAAAACCGACCCGTTTTCGAATCGGCACCAACAAAATGGACCGGACGAACCGGATCAAAATGGACCGGAACCGGTCCGGACCGGACCGGATGAGCTGATGGGCTTAGCAAAAAATAGCCGTTGGGCAACGGCTATTTCACGCACAGCCGTTGGCCCAACGGCTATTTTTGCCCCCCACCCCCTAGGGCGCCCCCATACCCCTACCTATTTTTTCTATAAATACCATCATTTTTCATCAATTTATTAACAATTTTTCTAATATTCTCTCTAAATCTCTATCAATCTCTCTTATTTCTACAAAAGGCTATTTGCTAAATTGCATTACAAAAAAATATTTGGAGTAAAGTGGAAATATTGTTCGGTGCGGTTCCGGTCAAGTTTCAACTTTCACTTCCTAAGTTCTACATTCTAAGTTCACGATATCAAGTAAACTCGTTCTTACTTTTTATTATCTATTTTATTTTTGTGCAATATTATTGTTTGTAGCATATTTTAGTAATTTGTTTGAAGCATATTTTAGTAATTATAAAAATGTCTGGAGTGTGGAGAGCAATTACTGGGCGTACGGGTAGCGGTCGTAGATCACGTGCTTCTAACCGAGGGGGGGATGATAGACGTAGTCGTGCTTTAGGTAAAAGACCAGTTGGTACTTCTAGCGCTCCTTCTCTTCTAAATGATTTTACTCAGGAAGATGACTCGCAATTTTTGCATGATATAAATTTTGATCAACCACTAGATAATGATTTGTTAGAGACACAATATGAAGATAATCCCGAAGGGGCTAATTTAGATGAAACACCCACTAGTCAATTTCAAGGTGAACCTGAAGAAACTGAATTACCACCTATGCCTCCTAGTAGAGAACGATATGCACGACCCGAAAGATCGGATGTGTGGAAATTTATGACTAAAAATGTTGCGGCTCAGAAAGCTAAATGTAATATTTGTGCAAAAGTTTGGGATTTTAAAATCGGCAGCCATAATAGTGGGACGGGAAAGTTGAGAACACACTTAGAAAACCATCATAAGGATGAATGGGAAAGGAGGCCGGGTGGCCCTCGTTCAGGGAATAGAATGGCTCCATCGCAAGGTAGTGGAGTCCAACAGGAAATTAACCCAGTGACGGGGGGGGCTTATGCATAATGATAAAAAGAAAGATAGGGAACAAATGACAAAAATGATTGCGGTAGAGTGCTTACCTTTTACATTTGCTTATTGTCAAGGTTTTATTCGTTATATTCAAACCGTATATAATCCATCTTTTCAAGGTTTTCCAAAAACTACGGTTATAAGTGATATTATAAAATTTAAAAATGAATATAGACAATATTTACGATATATATTTTATCACTTTGATTGTAGAGTTTGTCTTACTACTGATTTGGGTCGTGGTGTTAATGGGTATGAGTATTTAACAGTTACTTGTCATTGGATAGATCTTAACTGGGTAATGCAAAAAAGAATTTTAGCATATTCTGCTGTCGATGAACCACACACGGGAGCATTTATTAAGGGAGAAGTTTCGGATATTTGTAAGGCGTATTTTCTTAGTGATAAAATTTTAAGTATAACTCTTGATAATGCAACTAACAATGATTATGCTATTACTAAGTTAATACCCGTATTGCATCCCCCTTTTGAAGAATTGTTTCATGTTAGATGTGTATGTCATATATATAATTTAGTTGTAAAAGATGGCCTTAAGTTATTTGATCCTACTATTATGAAGGTTAAACTCGCAATTAGTTATATTTTTAAATCTAAAAAACCGGATAAATGGAGGGACTTTCAAGTAGAGTGTGTGAAAGAAGGTATAGCTCCTAGAAAAGTTCCCAAGGAAGTTTCAACTAGGTGGAACACTGTATATGACTCTTTGACTGTTGCTTACGCTTTACGAGTGCCTATTACTAATTATTTTAATCGCAAAGTAGCTGAAGTGTATCACTTAGAAGAATTTGATTGGCAAAATGTTGAGCGTCTTCTTCTTTTTTTAGCAAAGTTTTTTTATGCTACTAAAGAATTTTCCGGTCAATATTATCCTACAATCACTACCATGTTGTATTTTATAGCTGGAATAGCAGAATTACTTAACGATTATAGATTAGTGCCTGGTTATGAACAAGCCGTAGAAGCAATGATTGAAAAATTTAAAAAATATTTTTTCCGATTCCACCACTTTATTACATTGCATCTGTATTACATCCATGTTTTAAACGTTTTAATACGGAAATGCTAATTAGAGAAATTTATCGGACTTTGAGAATTACTGATGAAGAAACACCAAGTGTAGAAACAGTTTGTGCGCAGGTAATTGTAGATTGCCAACGGATTTATGAAAGGTATAGGAGTGCAGTTGATAATGTTGTTCCAAGTGTTCCAAGTGGAGCTGGATCAAGTTCAACGCAGGCTCCCAAAAGACCTGCAACCGGATTGGGAAGTTTTTCCAGCCTTAATCAAAGGCTTTCTAGCAGGCATTCGAGTAGCAGCGGAGGGTTCAACGAGCTTGATGATTATTTACTTCATGCTTGCAAGGATGTTGATTATTTTAAAAGCGAGGAACTACTGCCATTTTGGAGGGATCAACAAGCATAGTTTCCAATTTTAGCAAAAATGGCGTGGGATATTCTAACTATTCAAGCATCATCTGTTGCTTCAGAAAGCGCGTTTAGCCAAGAAAGATTACAAATTGGAGATCATAGACATTCATTGAAGGAAGAAGCAATGGAGACGGCCGTATTATTCAGAGATTGGATTAGATTGGAACGAAGAAATTTTGGATTTGCAGAAGATCAAGTAGCCGATGCAGAAGCATCATCAGAAATTTTATCAGGCGATGGAAGTTTGGACAATGAAACTGATTATGAAGAAGATGATTCTTTGCCACCGGTTCCTCCAGAGGTGCCAGACGAAATTATTCAGAAAATGAGAAGTTTTTTTATTAATATGTAGTTTTTACAATTTAATATCTATGTACTTTGCAAAAAAAAAAAAAAATCAACCATTATCCATTATTCAATAAAATGCGTTACGCCTTGCTATTAAGTAAATCCTTTGTTATATTCTCAATTATCCTTTGCTATTAAGTTACCTCTTTGCAATTCAATACTAAATACTAAATACTAAAATACTAAATACTAAAATACTAAAAACTAAATACTAAAATACTAAATACTAAAAACTAAAATACTAAAATACTAAATACTATTATACTACTAACTTAGTATTAAGTTTGAAAAAATAACAATTTACTTACGTTATGAGAGTACTAAGTTTGAAAAAAATACTCAATTATACTTTTATAATACTAAAATACTACATTACATAATAGTTAATATTTTAATACTAGATTACTAGTATTATATATAAGTTATTACATAAAACTAAAATTTAAACAAAACAAATAACCAAAAAACAAAAAACAAAAAACAAAAAAAAAAAAAGAAAACGACAAAACCGGGCCGGACCGGACCGGACCGGCCCACTTGTCCAAATCCGCTCCATTTTGAAAAATAGCCGTTGGCAACGGCCATAAACGGCTATTTTTCCCACCCCCACACCCATAAACGCCCCTACAGCCCTCCCCTACCTATTTTGCTATAAATACTCCCATATTTCATCAAATTAATCACAATTCAATATTTTCTATTCATTTCTCTTAAAAAATTTCTAACAAAAGGCTATTTTATTAAATTTTCTATCAACATGGCTGCAAATGAAAATAATGCTAATCAAGTTTAAGGTGCTACTACACCAGGTCCGTCTGGTGCTCCAAGAAGAACTAAACGATCCGAAGTTTGAGAATTTATCACAAAAAATAATGATACCGGCAAAGCTCAATGTACTCTTTGTCAGAAAGTTTGGAATTGGGAAGATGGATCAAATACTGGAGGGACAATGAGGTTTAAGAGCCACTTGGAATACCATCATGCCTACGAATGGGCAACTCGTGATGGTGGCAAATATCTGCAACCACGTGATAATTGAGTGTTGAGTCGCTGAAGTTGAAAATTTATGTATTTTTCTAATTTCTAGTCTATTTTCATGTTTTTATTTTCTAATTATGCATTTTCATTTTCCAACATAATGTACTGTGTGTATTGTTGAATAATATATGTGTTTTGTATTGTTTATTTAGATTTTAGTATTTTAAACAATAAAAAATATAATTTAAAACAAAAAAAAAATTAACGAACCGAACCGAACCGGATCGCACCGAACCGGGACCGGCACAATATCCGTCTGCCGGTTCCGGTTCCGATCCGGCATTGGTGCAACTGCATCGGTGCACCGGACCGGGACCGGACCGGTGACGGATTTTTTGTCCCAACATAGCACCGGACCGGCACAGCCGCACCGGAACCGGGCCGGACCGGGCCGGTGGACACCCTTATTCTGAACTATGGTTAATCGAGGAAAAGGTCTTCCATTTGCCCTAACAGTTACTAAGGGTGACTAACGGCCCGGTCCGGTCCGGGACCGGGCCAAAAAAATTTGAAAACCTGGGATTAACCGGCCTACCGGTCCGGTCCTATCCGGTTTAAAAAATTGGTGCCGGATCGGGACCGGTTCCGGCGACCGTTAAGCCGGTCGGTCCCGGTCCGGTCATGCTGGTTTAATGGTTATTTTTAATTTTTTTTAGTTTTTTATTAGGCAAATAAAGTTGAAAATTGAAAAACTTAACAATTTATGTAAATACCATTTGTAATAATTAGGTAAATTATATATTTTAATGAATAAAATAATTATGTAAATTATAATTTTAAATTTATTAATGTAAAGTAATTAAATAAACACTAAACAAACGTTAATTGGAAAAGAAATACATATAATTTATTGAAAATTCGGGAAATACATAATTCAAATGACAAAAACAAACTAGAAATATAAAATTACAAAGACACTAAATAAACTAGAAATTCGAAAGTACATAATTGAAATGACATAGAAAATTTCTTAACCATTTCTTCAATTATTACGCAGATATATGCCCCCCATACGACGACTCCATTCGTAATTATATTGTCTTTCTAAGTGTTGTATAAGTTGATGGGTTCCACCCACTAAGCTCCACTCTCTTGCACAAATTCTACATTTAGCTTTGTGATCTTCTCTATTATACTACATAAATTCCCAAATTTCAGAGCGACATCTTCGTTCAGGACGTTGTGGAGCAGCAGGAGCGGGATTAGCGGGAGATTGATTTCCAGCCATTATAATTTATAATTGTTTGGACTTTGGAAGAAATTTAGAAAATAGCCTTTGAGAGTAATTTGAGAGATAAATTGATAGAAAATGCTAAATTGTGTGATATAATGATGAAATAATAGGGTATATATAGATAAAAATAAGTTGGGGGGGGGGGTATGGGGGGCTTTGGGGGGGGGGTTGATAGGCAAATATAGCCGTTTTTGGCCGTTGGCCCAAACTGCCGGTCCGGTCCCGGACAGCAGTTTGGGCCAAATATATTTTTTTTTTGTTTTTTTTTCCTTTGTGTTTTATTTAAAGTGGTGGATAATTTGAAAAATATTACAACAAAATATTATTAAGTTTTTACTTGTACATATGTTTGGAATGTTTAGTTTATTTCAATGTTTAAAGTTTAAACTTAGAATTAAAAAACTTGTAGTATTTTTTTATACTTTGAACTTTGAAGTAATAAAAATTTTAAAGTGATGATTCAAAGTTCAAACTTTTGAATTAATTTGTTAAGTTCAAAATTCAAACTTTGAATTAATTTTAGAAAAATCAAATTTGAACTAATTTACAAACTAGTAATTAATTGTAGTATTTTCGCGCAAACTATAAAATTAAAAATAAAAAGTATGAAGACAATAGTTGTGATTGAATTCCAAGACTTGGAGCAATTTTATTGAATTGTTTAAGACATAAGTAGTGCAAACAATAGCTAAACTTCAAACTTGTAAATTCAAAATTCTTATTTAGAAAATGACATTCTTTTAAACATATTAGTTAGTTTCTTGAGGATAATTGTAGGCTTTTCTTTAGGAACTGGCCATTGTTGTTCTTGTTCATCATCTCCTTCTGGTTCTTCTTCTTCTTCTTCTTCTTCTTCTTCTTCTTCTTCTTCTTCTTCTTCTTCTTCATTGCCGGTTTGACTCCTTTCACTTGTTCCGTCGCTCAAAATTTGATCGAGATATGCTTTGCCTTTTTCCTTAGTAAGTTCTGGTAGACCAAAGTTTCTTCGCTCTGCTCTGATCCAATCCCTGAATAAAACTCCTGTCTCTATTGCCTCCTCCTTCAACGAATATCTGTGATCTCTAATTTGAAATCTTCCTTGGCTAAAAGCGCTTTCCGATGCAACTGATGAAGCTTGAATTGTTAATATATCCGGGCCATTTTTGAAAGAATTGGAAATTGCGATTCTTGATTCTTCCAATAATCCAACAAATTCTTAGTTCCAAAGTTGTTAAGTTTCTTTGGATATTGAATTAAATACACTTGGAACTCGCTGTATTCCTCCCCGTACTCGTCCTGTTCTGAAAGCAACTTTTCGTCAAGTCCCCCAAAAGTGCTCATCCCCGCATGTGAAGAACTTTGCCCGGTGGATTGTATTGGTTTCGTTGGTGTAGCAGTGTCTGCCCAAGCTCTATACTTTGCAAAAACAGCCACGATATCTGCATAAACTTTAGCAATAGCCTCGTCTACACTTGGATACCCATTAGTAGCAATTTCAATAGGAGTAATTTCTAAATTTTCATATACTTCTCTAACAAGTCATTCAGTTAACTTAATTTTAAAAGCAGGATGCAACACAGAAGCAATGTAAACAAGATGAGGAATTGGAAAAAAATATTTTCTAAATTTTTCAATCATTCTCTCTACAGCCGGTTTGTAAACTTCATATTGCTTATATAATTTCAATTCCGATATTCCAGCTATATAATATAACATGGCAGGAGTAGTTGGATAATATTGACCGGAAAATTCTAAAGTAGCTTGATAAAATTTTTGTAAAAACTGAAGAAGATGTTGAACAAGTTGCCAATCCTCATCTTTAAGGTGATAGATTTCCATAAAATGTTTATTATACATTTGAGAAATAGGCACTCTATATTCATAAGCGACTTTCAATGCATCATATAAAGTGTTACAAACTTCCTTTGGGACTCTCCTAATTGGCATTCCTAATTCTACACATTTTCTTTCCCATTCTCGTCTTCTTTCTTGGTTTTTATTTCTAAAAATATAAGTAATAGCTATCTGCACCTTTTTGATGATGTCGTTAAACAAGTCTAGACCATCTTTTATTACTAAGTTGTAAATATGACATGCACACCTAACATGAAAAAATTCAGCAAAAGGGAGGTTCAAAATAGGTATCAAGTTCCTAAGTGCATCTGTGTTGTTTGTAGCATTATCTACCGTAATACTAAAAACTTTGTTAGATAAAAAGTACGTACGACAAATTGATGAAACTTTATTAAAAATATAATTTCCCGTGTGTGGTTCATCAACAACTTTATAAGCAATAATACGTTTTTGAAATACCCAATCAGGATCTATCCAATGAACAGTAACAGTAATATAATCACATCCATTAGTAGAACGACCTATATCCGTAGTAAGACATACTCTAGTGTCAAAGTATCAAACATATATCGCAAATAATCCTGATATTAGTTCTTAAATTTAATAATATCATTTTTAATAGTAGTTCTTGGAAAACCATGAAAGGAGGGATTATATATAGACTGAACATAACGAACAAAACCAGTAGAAGAAGGAAAACTATGAGGTAAACCCTCGAGGGCAACTAGTTTAGCAATAGCTTCCCTATCCTTTTGTTTATCATAAGTAAGAAGTCCTCCTGTTGTTTGGTTAATTCTTATTTGGGTACCCGAAGATTCATCATACGCTACTCCCCCATGTTCGGTCCCTAAATATATACCACCCGCCCGCGTTGACCATTCTTTAGGATGTTTCTTTTGTAAGTGGGCCCTAAGTTTACCCGTCCCACCCTCATTACCCCCCAGTTTTAAAAACCCACACCTTATCACAAATTCCACCTGTGGCCGTCTGCGCAGCAACATTCTTTGTTGTGAATTCCCACACATCAGATCTTTCCTTACGTTTAGCCGGTATTCTAGTAGGAGGTTCAGGAGGCAAGTCAGACTGAACTTCGGGTGGACTAGCTTGAAATTCAGGTGTTTCTTCTAAATTAACCCCGCTTTGATTCCCATATCGTGTTTCTAACATTTCGTGATCAAGTATATTATCAGCGCTAACATTATGATAATATTGAGAATCATCTATGTGAGTGAACTGACTAGAACTACCAGCAATTTCTTTACCCCTATTTCCCCTACGACCACGTGCCCGCCCCCACTACTAGTTCCAATTGAACTTATTTGAGACATAATAATAGCAAATAAAATAAATATATATGACAAAAAATATTATAAAAGAGTAGAAGTAGGAACGACAACCAATATAACCGTATAATTGAGGTGAAGTTGAAACTTGAGCCTCCACTGCAATTAATTAGTTGAATACTTGATAATCGAAAAATTGCAAAAATAGCCAAATTGATATTTCAACCAAGTAGCGCCTCCAATTGACCCAATACTTGATATTTGTAAACTTCATCAAATAGCCAAATATAACTTTGATAGAAACTCCAAATAGAACTTGATAAAGTAGCCAAATTATAAATTTTTAATAAATAGCCAAAGTAGAATAATAGCAATATTGTAGAAAATTTGAGAGAATTAGAGAGAATTGGAAGATTTGTGTGAAAAATATGATGAAATAATGGGGGTATTTATAGAAAAAAAAATAGTTAGGGGTGGTTATGGGGTGGTAGAGGGGTCAAAATGGCTGTTTTTGGCCGTTGGACAACGGCTAGGGGGTCAAAATAGCCGTTGCCAAAGGCTATAAATGGCTAGAAAAAAATCAGAATTTTCCTTTTTCTTATTTTATTTTTGGACCGGTCCGGTCCGGTACCGATTCTGTCCGGCCGGTTCCGGTCCAATTTTATACCGGTTCATCCGGTTTTTTTGAGCCAAACCGATTCGGCACCGGGGATCGGAGCCCGTTAGGGACTCAACCGGTCCGAGCCGGTTTTCGGCCCGAATCCGGCCCGGTCCGATCAAAACCAGACCGTTAGTCACCCTTAATAGTTACCGATCATATAAATAATACTACTACTCTTAGTTAATAGAATAAAAAATGGAGAAATATGCCCCTGAACTAATTGATAAAGACAAATTTTTCCTGTCTTCAGATGTTTTGACTATTGACAAAGCCCTCTTTTGTTAATCAACAATAACTTTGTTAATGAAGCTTCTAAGTCCTAATTGTTTCGACTTTGACCAACAAGTATCCTGCATTGGAATTGAACTAGATGCGAGTCATCTCCCTCTTCATGATTAAAGCAGAGAATGATTAATTGGCAATTTTGTCAATTTATAGCTTAGGGGGAAGATGGATGAATAAGGAACACATTTAAAATAAGGAAAACTTGTAAAAAATGGAAATAAGTAGGATTAATTTGAAATTTAGTCAATTTATACCTTAACGTCTAGTTTGTTGCGTAACATTTAATAAGGAAGATTTGGAAAATAATTTGAAACCACTTACACTTGGTGCAACAAGCTACGAGAATTAATAATCATTAGAAAAGTTTTATGAACAGGACATTGACCTTTGCTAAAAACCTTTTGAAGTCTTTTTGAAAGGAAAACACTTGTCAATTCGCATTAATCATACAATTGTCTAGCCGTGAACTACACTTATCGATTTCCCAAATGGTACGCTTTGAAGAAGCTTGTACCAGTTGGGAAAGTGTCTTGATTGAAACTTTAGTTGAAAACATGTTCTGGATGTGAACTGCACTTATCGATTTGGTGCCATCCATTAAAATTCAGTACTTCTATGAGTCCTACTAGACGTTGATCGTGTGACTTACTGCAGAGAAAAGCTCTACTAAGGATAACTTATGGGTAGCTGTCATTTCCAACGCAAAGGTCTCACTCTTGTTTCTACATACTAATTGTCTCTTAATTTTTTTAAAAAATTACTTTGTGTGAGACACAACTGATACTTGTTTTTATTTTAACTTCTAAGAATTTGTGCATGAGAAAAAGATACTACAGTAATACTTTTGGCAGATAAACAAGCCTTGTACAGTTGTAACTTATATCGACTGTATGAAGTACAAAAATAAGATTTCTTTAATTTTTGTTTTGAGATTTGGAGCTCCCCGTCTATGAAGTGAAAAGTGAAAACCCTTATAAAATTAAACTTAAGTCAGGAACAGAAAATAGCTAGTAATCATTACCAGAATACTCAAAAGGTGGAAGATGACCATCAACAAGTACTCCATATATGTTATATGAAGAGCTTTAATTTAAAACAAAAGTTACAATTTACAAATTGAATTATATTGTATACTCTGAGTAAATTTCGTCATGGATAAAATTAATGTACTTGCTCATTCTTATATTATATCTGTCAAAATTATGAAAATATAAATTACTCATTCTGTTTGAATTTAAAGATCATACTTTAACAAGACACAAAGTTTGAATTTCAGACTGAATTCTAACGTTAGTTTACCGATGGACAACCGAGTGATCAAAAGGCTGCAATTTGAACTAAAGCGCCAATATGAATCCATGTGGACTTCCCGTTCTTATAGCCGTGGTTGTGTGCAGTAGAAGAATAAAACTATGAAGAACTCAAAGAAAATTGGTTAATTGATCCCAATAATCTTCGCAATGCTGAAAATTTTTAAGAAAAACAAGCTGCATTCTGACGGGGAATGTTGCAGCAGGTTAAAAACTTGGGAAGTCCAAAAATCAGCTTTGGGTTTCAGACTATATATAATTCTTTTTTACTCTTGCTAATTATTCATGAACACTCCTTATTGAGAATAATGTGCTCATCACCGACATTAGTTATTAACATGCCAAGAGAAGATCTCTAACTTAATAGTGAGTCTCGAATAACAGATTCCATTTACATCTTGCAGCATTCAGCTTTGTTTTGCTATTGCCTTAGAAAAATTGCAGAAAAAAACTTTAAATCTAAAATAGCTGCACAATAGTGGAAGTTAGAATACCTACTAATGGTCACTGACTTGTTATTATCTGCAGAATTAGAAATCTAGCATTAGATCATACACATGCTAAACCAAGTTCCCTTCTCGATCTCTCTCACTTAGATTTTCAAGATACGTACAACCAGAAACAGCAGTCTCCACAACAATGTAAAAAGAAATGGATCACTTATTTTTTTTGGTTTACACTCTCTTTTCTTTGTACTCCCTTGCCTGAGTAGACATCTAAGGCTGTAAACTTTTTATCTACCGTTGCAGGAAATTACATTTTTTTCGCTAAATAATGTAAAGAAAATAGTTTTCTTTTTGTTGGATTTACATGGATTTTTTGCAGTCACTCTGTGTTACTCCATTCTAACAACGTTTTGACTTACTCCCTCTGTTCCAAAATGATTGTCTTAGTTTGACTTGGAACGGAGTTTAAGAAATGTGGTAAGACTTTTGAAACTTATGGTCCAAAAAAAGTCCTACATAAATATGCGGCTATAAAGTATTTCATTAAGGGTAAAAAAGTAGTTTCAACTAAAAAATGTTCCAAATTTAGAATTGTGCTATTTTTTTTTTTGAACGGACTAATAAGGAAATAGTAACATCCATTTTGGAACGAAAGGAGCATTATTTTGTCAGCTTTGTTATCAATTTGGTGACTTATAACATATAAACCAGCCATCACTTATGACACTACAAAAGCACGATATTCGACTTTTTTTTTTAACAACACTACAAGGGCAGGATCTTTCTGTATATGTGATTATTAAAAGGTACTAGGTCTAACTTCATAACAGAAGATATTTATGGAAATCCCGAATATTCATACACACGTATGTTGTTATACCTTACTTTAAACTTGTTAACATAGCACTCATAAATGCTGTCAAACTCCACCTTATAGTTTTATAATCTTATGACATTCTATAGGGTAAAGGTGTTTACAGTCAACAATAAATGCAGTTTCCGAGCAGACTTAGGCTAATAATTAAGGCAATGTAAATTTACTTAGGCTAATAACTAAGGCAGTGTAAATTTACTAAGGTTTGAAGTGTTAACCTTTTAGAATATTTGAATAAATACTAATATTTACCTAGTGTAGTAAATGATTAGCTAAGTAAACCAAAGCTCTATTTCACAAATAGTCCCAAGAGCATCCACATCTTGTTTGCACGAGTAGTGCTCAGCTTCAATCATTTTGTAGAGAAAGGAAACTTTGGAATTTATTCTTCTTTTGGGTTTTGGTGGGGAGGAATAGTGGTTGACAGAATTCAGGCATTTCATAGATTATGGTTTGTCCCTTCACAAGACCAGACAACCTCTTTTGCTTAAAGTGCATCTGCATCTTTTAATGATGATGGGCACATAACATTCCAAAGAATATAAACAACATCATAATAAACATCGAGATCTTGGAGGCTCCTATGTTACAGAAGCTCCTGGTTATCAGCAACAATCAACAAGACCATAGAGAGCGAAAACCCAACAAAATCACTGACAATGGAGTATGTTAATTTATCTGTACAAGCAGTCGCAAAACCTTCCATGTCACCTACATCCCCTTTAGAAGATCCAGTCCTTCATAGACACAACTATATGTATTTGCCCTGTTCATGTTGACCTGTCGTGAGAAGAAATTAAGTTGAACAATATTATTTGTACTACCTTGTCTCTATGTTAGAGATATTATAGAAAATAATTGAATTTAACATCAAAGAATCCTTTCACACTATCATATTGTGATCTCATCACCTTGAGTCTACTTCAATTTACAAATACTTTTGCATTCAACCATTAATTTTCAAGTTGGCATGCTGAGAAATCCTATCCTTGCTTAAGCTCTGTAAATGTAAAAGCAAAGGATGGTCAGACTTGCCAATGAACTTGCACATTCGTATAAGAAGGTCCATGTTTTTTACAAGATCACGTGCGCCAAAATAAACTTCAAAGTCATTTAGTAAAAGTGAGAAACCTTTTGTACTTTGTTAGAAAATTCATTGGAAAAGAAAATACTCACAGTGCCAATAAACGAAGTATGCGAGGACCAGCACGCCAACGTAAATACCTCCGAGCACCCAAATAAGCAGATCCTCTTATGGTAAACTTTCTCAAGATCAAACAATTCAGTAGCATCATATATTCTTTTAGTTCTAGTTATAAAAGATTTCATGTCTATAACAGGACCTTCATTGTTATTCACAATATTCGCTGTTAGCCTTTTTTTCCTGTTCTTCTCCAATTCCATAAGAATTCTTGCATCTACCCTCACGTTCCGTTGCAATTCAGCCAAAAACTTGATGTCTCTGAACATTTCTGTAATCAACTTTTCCGCACAAAAGTAACTGTACATTCCAGCTAAAAACAAACTCATCAACAAGATAGAGACGAAGGCAGCAGCAAGTGGTGATTCGGTAGCCAGGTGGGTAAAAGTTCCTACTCCCCATGACATATAGAGGAATAATGACATAAAGAAGATATACAAGTTCAATTCAAATAGCACCTTGTCAGCTTGTATTTCAAAATTACTTTTCACCAAGTGTATTGAATCCACTCTTTGTTCGGCCTCTAACAACCTCACAGCATTCGCGTGTGATGCGCACAAAGGAACTATATATAAAAAGGAGAAGAAAAATATTAAACAAAAGCAAGCAATTTAGAAGAATTGACTTTCAGCATATCATACCACGGCTTCAATATCAAAACTAATTATATCTTCTTTTCCATTGAAAAACGAAACCAATACCTTGATGATTTCCACTATAATCAATTTCTCCATCTCCTATCCCAGCCATAAGGAAAATCTGCAAAATTGCGTAAACCAACACACTCAAACCCAAGTAGCAAGCCAACAAAAAACTAAGTCAATCCCATGAAGTTTCACCAAAGGCAAGAAACAATTCGATATATTTCGGCTTAGGCCTGACAATAGTGAATCATATTTATGGGCTATCAATTCCTTATACTAATTAAATAATTTAAGATATTCAGACTTATTAGTACTATATGTTAAAACACTACGGATGAGCTTTCAAACTTGTCTACTCAGAATTGCCAACCGAAGCTGCAATTGGTATGTCAAGCTTTTCAACTTTGAATTTCCTATTGTGCTGCAAAAATCCACACTTGTTCAGAAGACGGATATGGCATTATAAGTAAGACAATTAAATGGGAAATTCCACTTGCTGGTTAGACAGTCAAATTTCCATGTAAGCAAAGACGAAGAATTGGTTAAAAAAAATGCAGGATTCTGTTGAGATTCCAAAGCAAAACCCCAGCCTAATAACTTCAGATTCATACTATCAACTGTATTGGGTACTTTAGCCACGGACACGTGGCATGCGGAGGTGAGTACTCATCAAGATGAAGCTTGGTTCCGCCATCGTAATAGAGCCACCGTGTTCAGCTAGCGGATGGTTAAAACACGGAGGCTAGGAGAACACCACGCTGTTCCCTGTGACGCTTCGCGGATAGGAGCTCTCTCAAGTGTCCGAGTCAATCTCCTAATAATCCCGATTTTGTAACCGCCACAGCGGAGTATTAAAGAGGTGGAATCATGAAATCATTAATGCCCATGATCAGCTCACTTCAAATTACTAAAAATACTTTATCTTGCTCATTGTAAAAGATATTCACAAATATATGCCCAAACGCTATCAAAATGTAACCTTGTCATATCAATACAATTTTTTATTGTTTTTGCTATTGTCATCTTCGTGTGCAGAGGGATAATTTGCATCAGAATTTCAGACGAATAACAAAACGAAAATAAAAAGAGTAGCAAAATAAGGTTAAAGGGACTCAGAACAAGTTTACCTTGTAGCAGCAACTCACGATACCTGTTGATTTGCTAAGCAGCCCTAGTGTAAAACAGGGTTGGGAAATCAGAGGGGGGAAGGAAGTGCAAATGACACCAGTTGGCTAAAATAATTAATTGACTTGCACTCTGTTTACATCATTGTTTGTTTTGTATTGTATTGTATTATAAAAACAACTTTTGAATTGATTGTATTGTTTCCCGTTGTTTAGTAACATTGTTATTGTTTGTTTTGATTGTATTGTATTGTACTGTAACTAATAAGTTTACTAATATACCCTTAGTTGTTCTAAATATTAGATTAAGTAACAAATTTTCTTTAATATAATTTGAGACAGTTTATCACCAACTATACCTTGTAAATATATTCATGAAAATTATAACGAAAATAATAAAAAAATAAGTTAATAATATTAAACATAACAATAAGTTTACACTATTAATAATTTAGATAAAAAAATAATATTCCATAATGACATGCAAGCAATCAAATTATCCAAATATAGTTAAAGATAAAACGTTTAATGTAATCACACAACAAGATGGCTTGTGAATCTGAAGATGCAGGGAATGTACAAAGTAATAAGAGAGGCATGGAACGTACTATATTTTGAGAAGAGGGGGAGATGAGGTCAAAATAACTACTTGGGTGTATTTAAATAAGAAAATAGGGTAGAGGGTAAAATAGGATTTAAATGTAAAGCTTGTCAGCATTTAGGCATGTCATATGTAGCCAGACAGGTAATATTCCTTCGTGTTAGTGTATATTCTTCCCAGATTTAGCCTTTTGTTCTGAAGCATTTCGTGTTATCCTGTCCTAATACTAGCTTCTCTGAACAGATTAGATCTGCTGATGAAGGCCAGACTATCTTCTATACATGCTCTGTTTGTGGAAATAAACAAACTGAGAACTCATAGAACGCAATGCTTCTCTGTAGGTTTTGCATGGTGAATGGTAGCTGTTTACGTGTCTATTGTGCTCTTTGGATTTTGTAGAGGACTTACAATATTGTTTGTATACATGGAAACACATGTAAAGCTCCTACATTTTCTGGGAGTTCTGGAAATAGAAAATATTCCCAGCTCCAACTATTGTGACCAAGACGATCTTTTTAGGTTGATTTGTAACAAGCATGTGAGAAAGAGTAACAACATTTGTGCTTTACCCTAGGAAACATATAATATGGGGAGTGGGGATTCCCCAGATCTAGATAATTAATATTCACAGTGCTCGTGAGCCAGATGATCTACGTATAGTGGAAGCTTTCCCATATTTTATATCTGTTATGAATCATTTGAGCTAATTTCGTTGCTAAATAATGTTGTCATAATTTAATTCTTGCTTTATAATCTCACTATTACTTGTTCGCGAACCAAATGTCCCCTAAAATATATTCACTTAGTAATTCCTTATATTATCTACTCTGTTGAGTGTTTGAGCATTAATGATGTTTCTTACCTTGATTGTTTTTTATCATGTTTTTAAAATCTTTCGTTTGTTCTTAAAATATTTTTTAAAATATTTTTTCCTAACCGAGGTTTATCGGAAACCACCTCTTCAACTTAGTAAGGGTAAGGTCTGCGTACATTTCACCTCTCTAGACTCCACTTGTGGGATTACACTGAGATGTTACTATGTTATAATTCTGGTATAACTTGTTTACAAATCAACTGACCTTTATAAGTTAATTCAAAATTTAACACAATGTTGTGATACGTGGATTAATAACCTACGTAAATTTTTGTTTCCAATTATTATCTTTTGGTCTTTGTGGTAAGCATTTATTGAAAAGAAAGATAAATGTTGAAGGCTATTAAACAGTGTTTGAGTTGGCTTAAAAGTTGGTCAATCCAAATTAATTTTTAAGTTACTTTTAGCTTATTAAAGTGTTTAAAACACATGACTTTTAATTAAAAACAAAAAAAAGTCTAAAAGCCATAGAGCTGGCAACCCCTTTTAGTTTGACTATATTTTTTTTATAATTTCAATTATTCCATCACTAACAAAAGCCCTAGATTACTTTTTCTTTTCTCATGCCACATTGAGATGTGTTATAAAATAATATACTTAATAAAAATAATGTATAAAATTATAGTGAGATTAAAATGGTAATCAAATACTCTATATGAAACTATACAGATTTTTATACCGCCCTGAGTAGTGCTAATCAATTTGATTATTTTCCTTAATAAAAGGTAGTGTAGAACATTTTTGAACTCATCCCAGTCCGCTCAAATTCAAATATTTCCGCCCTTTTTGATGTACTCCTTTAAAGGGGTGACATGGACCTTTAAAGGGGAAATTTATTGTTGTGGTTGTAGAGGGAAATGACATGGGCTCACTTGTGTCGTCCAACGTGGAGGGTGGGGAATGACATGGCGTCCACGTGGAGTCCAGCGTGGCTAGCCGTGTGAAATAAGGGTATATATTCTACTTTTATAATGGTGAGAGTAAATGTAGTCCGATAGTATAACTAAGGATAGGGTCAGACAATATTAGATAGTAGAAGGGCAAATGTGGCCCTTTTCCGTTAATTGTAATATGTGACCTTAAATTTAACCAATTGAGAACGGAAAAGGGTCATATCTATCCCTCTACTATCCGATATTAGTTAAAAGTCACCTCCGTTATACTATTTGTTATTATCTACCCTTGCCGTTAATAAATCCAATATATTTACCCCTCCATTTAACGGAGATGTGGTCCCAGCTTCATTCCCTCCACATGTCATCCATCCAAATAGCAGCACCCAACCCAAACCCATATCCGAAACTTATCCAACAAAATCCCCACCCTCTTCATCAATAATACAGTAGGAAGTACATTTAGATATAGCATGAAACTTCATGCCAGCAAGTGCTAATTTCGTTCTAATTAATTTTTTATTACAATGTTTAACAATTAATTTTTGCCACTTGTCCAATATACCTACTCCTTCATAACATTATTAACCTACTGTCACCCCTCCACTAAAATACCACCGAAAATAAATTATTGGCCCGTTAGAGAACCAAAAATAGCTTTCCCTTCACCATGATTACTGTTGCAGAGACCTGTGGGATGGATGACTTTGGGTTTAATAATTTTCCTTTCATGTTGGAGAGCTTTAATTATTTTTTATTTCTATAAGATGTGTACCATTGGAAAATGCAAGTAGCATTGCTTCCACAAACCATGAATCAATCACATTTTTTAACGCGAGATAAAAATGGAAACAGATTGCTAACTATCACACTAATTTTATGTCAACTATCACTAACCAAAAGGCTAAAGCTTACAACTTTGTCGAATTGAACTGGTTGCCTTTGGTGGAGCTACATTACTCCAAGGGGGTACAGCTAAACCCCTTTGCTGAAAAATTACAAAATATAAATTGGGTAAAAACTAGTTTTTTTGGTTATATATGAAACCCATCACCAATTATGCTTCCTTTATATCAAATCATAGCAATCGAAAATCTAATCGCCACTTGCCAAGACGACGAAGAAGAGGCTGCCGCTACCTCCGTCCGCAGCCAAAGCTCTACTATTTATCGCCCTGAATGGCACTGTCGTTACTCCAGAACCCAAAAAAGTCCCATGAAATACACCAAATTGAAAGATTGTGAAGATAGATTGCCTCCTGGAAGTACAATACTTTACTAAAAAATTGGAGTGTCGGGAAAGGGAACATGTTTGCTGGAGGTAATTCTCATTATCATCGCAGTTATGTTGCGCCATGATTTTGATGTTCCCAAACAGATTCGCCATGGATGTACCATGATTTCCTTTTCCTGTTCTCCTTTTCCTTTAAGAGATGCCTACTTTTGCATATTGTAACAAAAAGATACAATAATTCAATTCTTCACTTTGATAAAAATTCACTTTTGTTTGAGTATTTTTCCCATTTTTTCGGATAAAAAACAGCAATTTCATGATTTGGGAATATTTACGAAAAAGATTAGTAAATAACATATTTTGGTATTAGTAAACCTTAGAATGGACTGATTCATAATTGAGAATGTGTTTAAGTTTGGATAATATCATGTTGAGGATGGGGTTTTAACATGGGACGGGTCAGTTTTGGGTCATTTAAGTTGGGAACGGGTTTTTTGGTTTGGGTAATGGGTTATTTGGGTTGGTTGCCTGGATAGCTGCCACGTGGAGACTTTTATTGGACCGTTAAAATTAGGGGTAAATATATTGGTTTTGTTAACGGCAAGGGTAGATAATAACAAATAGTATAACGGAGGTGACTTTTAACTAATATCGGATAGTAGAGGGGTAGATATGACCCTTTTCCGAATTGAGAAAAAGGCCAATATTAAGAATGATGTGGTGGCACGTGGGAAGTATAGGTAGATTCTAGAACAATTTATAGAAGGCAAGTAAGCAATAGACAGAGGTAGCGAGCGTGTCGTCCAAGTCTCAGATTCCCCTCTTTCTTTCTTTCTTTCTTTCTTTCAAAACACAAAAAACAAAACGAAGTATATATCATCCTAACAGAAAAAAGATACCAGCAAAGCACATAACCAACTTTGATTCTCATAATAAAAAGGTGCCTCCTTTTGCTCTTCCTTTTTTTTTTCCCCCTGAAAATCTTCGTTTTCTGTTTGGTGGGGTGTAAGTCAAAACTAGTCCACCTCATTCTTCTTTTTATTGCTGTCTGATTATTAATGAACTGAATATTTAATTGAGTATATATAATTCGATTAGTTGTTCCTTTCTCTAACGTGTTCTTGGTTTTGCTTTTCTTTTTTGTTTGTGTTTTTTTTCTCTTTTATGACCCTGTAATCCGCGTTAAATTATGACATTTTTGGTTCTTTGATTGGTTTTGGCAGGATGAAAGAGTAGAATATTATATATGAAATGTTGGACTACTCTGTTTTGTTTTTCTCTTCGAGCAATAACCATTTACTTGATGATGACCATTAACCTCTAGGCTCTAGCCACGGTCAAAATGCTATGCCAGTTGCTAAGGCTTTAACCACAGTCAATGCTATGCTCATTTGATAAGGCTTCGTTTTTTCAACATTTGATAGGCTTGTTGAGACTCATCACTTAAACTGCTTCTTGAGGTAATGTTAGGAAATTTGCTAAGCTTATTCAACTTCTTTCACTCATTATAGGTCATCACTAGTCTGTCTTAGTCCACTTAGGTGCCATTTGTTTTCTATAAAGCTATGGAATATGATGCCACCATACGTCACTCCACCAAGTGTCCTTTTTTTATGATCCTTTGGAATCTCTTAGTTAGGTTTATGTATAAATACTGTCATCTTCTCGACTCACCTAATATTGGGTCTCTATAGGGTGTAATGAAAAGACTCCGTTGTAACATATTAATAAATTCTGCCATTGCAGTTTGTTTCAACTTTCAAGTTTTCCCATAATATATAACTTTCATAATATATAACCTTATCTTTCAAAACCATCTAACTTTGTTAAGTGATATTCTCTCGCCGCACGGGTAACACAAGGAACCCTATAGCTGGTCGTTGTTTTTCAACTTTTGTTCTTAGACCCAAATTAGGATAGTTGAAGGTTCCACCCTTTTGTTTTTCTTTGAGGGAACTCTTTATTCCAATTTCATTGTAATTTCTTATTAGAATACTACTCCTAACAATTACTATCTTTTAACTAAATATTAAAATAATAGTGCACGACGTTGAACAGAAAGATATTAAATTCTCACATCAAGTTCAAAATAATATGATATAATATGGTAAAAATTTAGTCACGCAGCCTGTTTTGACCGCGTTAAATAAATAAGCCAGCGATGCAAAACTGTTTGAAGACTAGCCACTCCCGGATAAATCACAGTATAAATACTGGCGCTTTAAACAAGTTTTGTTCAAAGCCCCAGTACTTATACTGGGAAGCTTCAGTAAACTAACCCCAGTATAAAATATTGGGGCTTTGAACAAGTTTTATTCAAAGCCCCATTATTTTGTTATGGGACTTGGTATAAAGCTTCAGTCCCATAACAGAATGCTGGGGTTTGTTATGGGACTGAAGCTTTATATATAAAGTCTCATAACAAAATAATGAGACATTTGAACATGTTAGTTCAAGGTCCCATTATTGAACATATTAGTTCAAGGTCCCATTATTTTGTTATGGGACGACTTCTTCGGTCCTATAACAAAATACTTGGATTTTGTTCAAAGCCCCAGTTTTTTAATTATGGGACTAATCTGGGGGTGTTTTTCCAACGCTAGTGAAGCTTAAGTGTGCGCGCGAATTTTTGGCTATTCTTCAATGAATTTGGAAACACTGGATAGTCCCCAATAAGCGCGTCCAAAAATAGCTACTGATCAAAATTTTCCTATAATATGATTCACTCTTATTAGTTTGTCCTTTTGAGATTTATGACCTGCCACTTAAGAAATAAGTCATCTTTAAACCGGATAAGGTCCAAAATATAGGTTGGCTTTGGAACTAAAGTTGCACTAGTATATAAGTTATCAACTATTAAAAGGAAAACAGAACTACAAAACAAACCGCTGAAGGATGATTATTGGAATCCATAATATTACATGAACAATTGAGGAAAAGCAAAACTTTAAAAGCTTGTAACCAGGATTCAGGTATATATACAGATGATGAAATAAAAAAGTATCTATAATTACTTTACAAAATAATCTAATTGTAAGAATATTTATTTTTTATTATATTGGGAACTTAAATCTGAAAAAGAATTCATAACCCCATCTATTCCACAAAGTATGACATGATACAGATTTGGAGTATCAAACTTTTTTATTTTTACAATGAATTTGGGCATAAGAAACAATATTTATATATTTGAATAAAAATATTATTAAGTCACAATAATTATTAAATTCGAATTATGTCATTTTTGTAGAATAGATGGAGTCAGTGATTATGAATGGTCATAGTATTACTTACTTTCACATTACAATGTCCAGGCCGTGCAATAATATTCCAAATTGGGTATAACTACTCATCAACCAATCCAATTAATAGGATACTATGAATATTAATTGTAATTTTGAAGCAATTGGGGGAGAAAAGGCCAAAATGAAGAATGATGTGGTGCCAGGTGGGAAGTAAATGTAGATTCTAGAACAATTCATAGAAGGCAAGCAATAGAGAGAGCGTGTCGTCCAAGTCTCCACTCCACAGATTCTCTCTCTTTCTTTCAAAACACAAAAACGAAAGACAAACCAATAATAATTCTGCCTCCTCTTTTTTCCAGAAATCTTCGTTTTGTGTTTGGTGGGCTGGCTGTAAGTCAAAACTAGTCCACCTCATTCTTCTTCTAATTGCTATATGTTTTCTTTAATTATTGATGAACTGAATGAATCGAGTATCTATTCATTAATAGTAGTTGTGTTCTTGGTTTTGCTTCTCTTTTTTGTTTGTGTTTTTCTTTTATGACCCTGTAATCCCTTATATTATGGCATTTTTGGTTCTTTGTTTGGTTTTGGAATGATGAACTATATAAAAGATTGGACTACTCTGTTTCCTTCTTCTCTTCGACCAATAACCATTTACGTGATATTGTTGAAATGTAACATATTATACTAAATTGTTTGAGATATTATTGAAGCAGACTAATTACTAGCAAATAGTTTTAATGCCCATGAGTTGCAAGATTAAAGAGAAGCTTCCTATTTGTGTGTTTTTAGTAGCTAACGCTAAATGAATGACCATAGAAAATATTTGTGATTGTAAAAGGGAATCCTTTCTTTTCTGCCCTGTTTTTTTGTCTAGAGACTAAAGGGGTGTTTAACCATTAGTTTGTCCTGGTGAATTTTGGGCAGGTCTTCAAACATATCATATGACTGTAAAATATGTGTTTTCATCGACTACATAATCGGTAGTTACCATTTTTGCATTTCCTCGATTTGAAGTGTCTTCCATTGTCCTCATCAAAACAAATACTAGTAGTAAATAAAAAGCCTTTGTGTTTAGTGAACTGCCTTATCTTAAATCTAAAAATTGTTACAATCTGCAACTTTTCCCTTCATGTGCAGCTCTATTTCTTTTTCATGTCTGGCCATGTGTTTTCTATTGATGGCTAGTGGCAACTGTGGTTACTTCATCTACTCCCATGTTGTATCATGCAAATCACCTAACTATAACTGTTAGGAAAGGGAGTAACACTTTGATGTCTTAATATAACTGTCAATTGGAACCTTGTTGAAATAATATGAAGTGATGTGACAAAAAGGGGGAAAATTAAATGAGAAAGGGACTCTTAGATGTTTGCGTCTTTCCTTTCTATGCAGTATGTTATTTATACTGAGTTCTGGTTTTTAGCCACCTTCCACTATCTTTCTGTGGCTTCCCTCATGGCCTTTTTCCCTATATGCTTTCTTTCCAGCATTATGGTTTTCCATTAGGGGTGTTAGTGTGGGGAAAGATTCTTTCATTGAAATGTTTTTATGTTGGAAATTAATATTCTAGATCATTCTTTTCTCTTTTTTGGGTTTGATTAAGGTACATAGGTTGACATAGGAAAGTCCTTCAAGGTGTAGCATGCGGATTGAAATTACGTGAAAGTTTTGAATGTGGTCTAGTGTCTACATCGGGTTTAAACTCGTGCATTTTTTTTGAATTTCTACTCAAAGCTGAACACTCTAAATAAGATGACATCATAGACAGATAAGTGCCTGAGCATAAGAAACTGCTTATCGTGTAAATGCTTCTGTTTCAGGAAGCATTTGCAGTCTTTGTTGGAGTGATAGTCATGTTTCACCAGATAGTCATGCCAAATTGCCAACTCTGACCATACAGTCTTTTACTTTGAACCTAAAGCTGATACATATGATTGATTTAGTTTGCATTTCATCTTTCCTCTCATTATTTTCAGGAGAAATAAAGTACACACAAAGCCAAAGTAAGCTTACATAGAGTACAGACCTTTTAGGGGGAAGAAGAATCTACTATTCTTACTTCTGCAGGAACTTTGATGGATCTCGCTTACCAAACTCGTGCTGAGATGCTTCTTCGAAGTTACATGCATTCTGATTCTTTTGTTGTCTACTCTTCTGTTATTGGTGGCATTTTCGCATGCAAAATGGTATGACGAGTTTTGACTTCAAGAAGAGGGTCCTCTTCGAATCTTAAATTCTAATTGAGTAGTATTTTGCATTTCTGGCTTGACTTTAATGTATAATCATGTTCACTGTGCTCAATTCTCTTGAAGAGATGCATAATTCTTCATTATTACGAGCGATTTCTTATATATCCGAATGTTTCAGGTATATGATCTTAGCCAGATATTGACCTCTATTTATTTTAAGGGCTATGCTGGCCTGTCAAAATCCCAACAAATTGAATGGAGTAATCGGTAATTAGTCATCCTTTTCTCCTCATTTTTACTGTTCTTTTTAATGGTCAAGTAAGTATAATCTTTGCTTATAATCTTTGCTTATACTGCAGGACCATATCTACGGTTCATGCAATATTCATCACTGCTATGTCATTGTACTTGGCATTCTGGTCAGATATTTTCTCTGATGATCAGCTCTCTGGCCTAGTTACTCTGCGGAGTTCCACTTTATCTACCTTTGTCTTGGGGGTGAGTGCTTTAGCATCCACTTATATTTACCTTTTCCTGTCAGCTGTGACTACTGTAATGACATAAGGAAATAAGGGATTGTGTGATAGAAAATGGTAACTCATTGGTACTAATTTCTTTGCAGAAATATGATATTCTCAAATTGGGTTCAACTTGGTTGCTCGGGTGCTTAACTTTGGTTGTTAGGCTTTTTTAAGCTTAAGTGAGCGCCGCTATTAGTGAAATTAGCTTTTATTTCATTTTTCTGTTGCATTGCTGAAATTTCTGATAGTTCTAGTAAGCAGTCATTTCAAAAACATGCATTAGCGGAGGTTCCTTCATTATCACTTGTATGGCATTTTTGAAAAGTAGGTTGTCCAAGGTATTGATAGGTGATTGTATCTACCTGTCGCCGCTGTTCCTTTGTTAGGTGTGTGCCTTTAAGGCAACCACACCCCATATTGTGTGCTTCATTGTAAAATGATCTGGGTCTCTAATGTTCAGCTGGAGTTCCTCGAGTCCGGTCCCCTTGGTTTTCCTTCTCAATCTAATTAGTTTTCTTAAGGGCTGACGCACTTTAACCAGTAAAAAGTAGTGTTCAAATATATTTTATGGTCAAATTACTTCTTTAGTGTTGTCACATTTCTTGCATTAACAACTTAGCCCTAGATACATTTATTATCTCATACATTTTTTTCATCCAAGGTTATTACCTACAAAGAGAAGAGAACGATAAGTTAGTTGGTGAAAAAATTAGAAAAGTAAAAACATAGTTATATGATACACCTTTATTGGTGGAAAATGGTAGCTGCTATGATGTCTCTGTGTGACTGATTAATTACTGAGCTGATTTTGAGTCTTCTAGTGTAGTCTGGTCATGGAGGGATTCTTATGAGTGTTGAATTCCAGGCTTGGAATGAGATTTAGTCTCTAGCCTTCTTTACTAATCTTGTAGTCCTAGTGCGTTACACCTAAACCGCTTGATGAGGTATCTCTAGTAGGATCAGAAAAATATAAAATAAACTAACGATGAGATTAAAATTTATTATCCCTTTGGATTTGACAACTCACATCTTTGGGTTCCACACCATTGAGAAAAGTAAAGCTTTAGACACAACATTTAGGTCAGGGTGTGTTTCAAGGATGTAATTCATCAAAGTATATGAACCTCGGTGTCGGAGTTAATGAGATGTTTTAATCCTTGCTTTCTTCGTTTTAGTATGTTTGGAAGCTGGTTAAATATATATATGTTATTTTTAGTGTTGCGTGCTTCTCTGTGAGTGCCATGCTTCTTTTGTAATCAGCTCTATTGTTTTCTTTATAGGTTTCTGGAGGATATTTTCTCACTGATCTTGCAATGATCCTTTGGTTTTATCCTTCTTTAGGTGGACTGGAGTATGTAAGTACCGTTGATTTTCCTTCAAGCTAATCTAAGCATGCATCCCATCTCATAAATTATGAACTTCAACTAGCTTTAGTGATTGATATTTTTTCGTCATGCTTGTGAAGGTGGTTCATCACCTTCTTTCTATGGTGGCAATAACATATGCCATGTTGACTGGTGAGGGGCAGCTTTATGTGTTTATGGTTTTAGTTTCTGAGGCAACTACCCCTGGGATCAACTTGAGATGGTACTGATAGAATATCAAACATATAACTTATTTTTTACGGATTATATTTCCCCACCTTCCATTTCTTGATCAATCCTTTTTGTCTGCAAAGGTATCTTGATGTAGCTGGATTAAAGAAGTCGAAAGCATACCTCCTAAATGGTTTCATGATGGTTTTTGCTTGGCTGGTATGCTAAATATTTGCCATCTTTGTGCTGTTATGACTGATTGGAGTCTTTGCCAACCTTTTGTTTTGTGTTTCTCTATTTTCCTTGGTGAGATGTTGAATTATTGATGTTCACTGCAGGTTGCCAGAATACTGTTGTTCATATACTTGTTCTGCCACATCTACATCCACTACAATCAGGTATTCTAAACAAGTGACGTAATTTAAAATTTTGCTGATAGTTTGAGCAGCAAGCATTTTTCTCTCTGCTGTGTTTATTTTTGTTTGAAGTGATAGAGCAAAAAGCAGAACTGTCTTTGCTCTTTCGGCAAAACTCTGCTGAGAAAAAAATGTCTTCAAGCCTGCAGTTGATCCTTTTTTTCTTTGGCCTTTCGGATTGCTGCAGGTTAAGCAGATGCATTCATTTGGGATTGTACTGATTTCTGTTGTGCCTACCGTTATTGCTGTGATGAACTTGGTATGGTTTTGGAAGATTGTGAAAGGACTCATGAAGACTCTAGCAAAGAGGCACTGAAGTTTTTCAATCTATACATCAAACGCCTGTTACAAAAATGTAAATTCGACCTGAGTTTCAATCCTGGGAAAAAAGAAGTTAGGACAGATCTGAGGGACAGGGAGGTTACATGAGAAAATCTGTGTACATAACAATTGGATACAGCAAGACATGACTTGCTGCTCAACCAGCAAAAAGTTCAATAGAAATACCCTCTTTTGTCTTACTAATGTTTGTTTCTTATCCTAGAAAAAGGAAGGAAAAGAAAGAGCGAGGAAGGCCCAGTTTAATTATGATTCTTGAATTGCTTTTTAGGTTGCGTTCATGAAAAGAAATGAGATAAGATGTCTTAATAGTAAAAACTTATGTAATATCAAAAGAAGTAAAAGTGAAAAGCTTTACGTCATTAACAAAAGATATAGTATTTCATTATTGAGGAGAGTGCATTATAATGCTTGTGAAATCTAACTACTCTTTCCAGTTTTTTTATTTTTTGAAGTTGCGAAGGATGGTGATCAGTTTTCACATATAACAGCATAGTAGTTATCTCAATGTAGAGAACAGATGCAATTAAGATGGTTATGGTAAGGATGACCTTATTAACTTAGCAGTTCTAGCTTCGTAAAAAATAAAAAGCAGTCGAGTAATTGCCGATCAAATCAACCTATTTATGAGAAGGAACATGAAATATGCACCAAATTTATACTCTCATTTTTCAACCTTTTTCAACCTTCTGAATTATTATTATTATTATTATTATTATTATTATTATTAATTTTTTTTTTTTTTTTTTTTTAAATAACCATCCAAAATTGGATGCTTGTTTATTTCATTAAAGGCAACATGATCAAGGTTCATCTTACAGAAGAGGCTTTGATACATTGTACCAGTAGCCTAGAGCATTACATTAGCTTACAAAGAAATTTGCCCTATCATATCTAAGTCTAATACTTGGTAGCTGCCATCTATCCATTTGGTAATAGCCTCTAGCCTCAGCAGGAAGTTGTTGCTAGTCATTGAAGTACTTTGGCTCCTCCAGGTTACCAGCAGTTTTAGCCAAGACATATGCCACATAGTAATTTGCTTCTCTTAGACAGTGAGAAACCGTGCAATGTAGTTGTTCTATCATGATAGAGGTGTCCTCAATGATAGACTTGATCTTCAGGTTACATGAGGTCCTCTTCTTGAGCATATCAACTATAACTAGTGAGTCTAGTTCTAGGATGTTGTAAGATTTCCTGTTTTGAAAACACCACTCTATTGCTTGTTTTGCAGCGAGGGCATCTGCATGATTATTAGATGTGCATGTGACTGGAGAAGCAAAGGCCATGACCAGGCACTCCATGTTGTCTCTGATGATTACACCAACACCTACTTTTCCAGTAGAGTAACTCCCATCTGTATTAATTTTCAAAGTGTTGATGGGAGGTTTAATCCATTTCACAATTCTCCATTTTAGAAATGGTTTAAACCTCTCAACATTTTGGCAGAAATCAACCCATGACTCTTCTTTAATACAGCTAGGAAAAGCTAGACATAGAGCCTGTTTAATGTTCCACCAGATAATATTTTTTATTTTCCTGTGCCAGATCTGTTTCTGCTCACCATATTTGCAACTGCACCTGTGCTTCCAAATTTCCCAGCATATCACCATTGGTGTAATATGAAGCACCATTTTATGAATTCCATTTTTAGCTCTAGCATTCCACCAATGGCCTAACATGTTTTCTATTGAGCATCTTCTATATAGGATACCCAAGGGACCCCCCAAAGGTATTCCACATACTAACAGCCACCTCACTTTTTTTTATGAAGACATGGTACAAAGTTTCTGTTCTCCTCTGCTTGCAACACACACAACTTGACACAATATTAATCCTAAATCTTCTTATTGTATCATCAAAAGGCAGCTTTTTCTTAATCATTCTCCGGTCTAAGAAGGATATTTTAAAAGGAAGTTTCTTATGTTATACCTTACTTGTCAGTTCAGCAGCTGGAGTTTGTGATGCTATTAATTGATAGGCTAATTTTGTAGAGAAGAAGCCATCCTCACCTGGTAGCCAAAAAGCATAGTCCTTTGTAGGATTGCCTATGTTGATCTTCTAAATTTCTTGAACCATAGAAGGGGGAAGAGACAAACTCAGCTTAGCCGCATTCCAGGTGCCATTCTGTATGAATTCCTTGACTGCTTCCTTACTAGTGATATGCTGAGTAGTAGAAAACTTTGCTAGAGGACCTTTGCTTGTCCAGTTATCCCACCATATACTAGAGTTGCCTTCATTGATTCTCCAGATGATGTTCTCCTCTGCTTTATCTCTGATCTGCATCAATTTTCCCCATGAATGGGACTGTTTGGCAACTTTAGCTTTAGCCCCAGGATGATTCCTAGAGCAATATTTAGCCTTAAGAAAGGATGCCCAAAGAGACTTCTTTGTTCTAAATTCCATCATCTTTTGTAGGCAAATAAATCTTCAATGTCCTGCAGACTCTTTATACTAACTCCCTCTTGTTGTTTGTCACATCATAGTCTTGACCAAGAACTCCAGTGATACTTATTTTTTTCATTTTCTGAACCCCAGAAGAATCTAGCCAGATGCTTTTCTATCAACCTGAAAACATCCTCAGGATGACTCATAGCAACAAGAGTGTAAGAAGGCATGGCCTGTAACACATGTTTGATCAAAGTGATCTTTCCACCATAAGACAGGAGCTTATTCTGCCATCCAGATATTCTATTGACAATTTTGTTCAGCAACTCATCAAAAAAAGTCAACTTTTTCCTCCAGCATACAAAGGGAACCCCAGATATGTGAAAGGAAATTTCTCCTGTTGGAAGCCAGTCTTGTCTATTATTCTATTGATTCTTGAAATGGATGTTTTAGGAGCAGTACATAAGAAACTCTTATCTTCATTTACTTTTTGTCTAGAGCTCCTCTCATACTGCCTTATCTGTTGCATGATGAGTCTAATGGATCTTCCCTTTCATCCACTGAAAATGACTATATCATCTGCATATGCAAGATGATTGATCTGAGGCCCTCTTATGTTAATACTGAAAGTAACAAACCTGGGATCATTATATATTCCATTCAGAAGTCTAGATAGCACTTCTGAGGCTAGAATGAAAAGAGATGGGGACAATGGATCTCCTTCCTTTAATCCCTAAGAAGAATTGAAAAATCCCTTTCTTGTTCCATTGATAACAACTTAATACCAAGCTTCTGAAAACAGGTTACAAATTGTATATCCATTCACAAAAACCAAACTTTTTCATCACAGCTAATAGGAAAGGCCATGGCAGTAAGCCTTAGCCATATCCAGCTTTATCACTATATTTCCTCCCTATTTGGATTAGCTATTCCATGAACTATCTTCTGAGCTAGTAGAACATTATCAGTGATCAACCTATCCTTCACAAATCCACTTTGGTTCTCAGAAATAAGCCTAGGAAGTAAGAGGTTTAGTCTTCTAGAAAGAACTTTGGAAGTGATCTTTGCTGAGAAATTTGTAAGACTAATTGGCCTTAGTTCTGAGAAGGTAGAAAGAGAGACCACCTTAGGGATAAGTACAAGACATGAATGAGAGAAGAACCTTGTCAGCTTGTTTCCATTGGAAAAACTGTACACAAAGCCCACCACTTCTGGAGCAATAATATCCCAGCACTTCTAATAGAATGTACCATTGAAGCCATCAGGTCCACCAGAGCTGTGAGGAATTAGATAAAAAAACAGCTGCTTTGATTTCTTCTTCCTCAGGAGTTGTAAAAATGGCGTGGTTCTCTTCCTCAGTGATACAGATAGGAATACAATCTAGAATATTATCATCCATTGAAGCTCTAGGCAGGTTGAGGAGCTAGGAGAAATGCCTGACTGCTGTTTTTGCTATTTTATCATCACCTTAAATCCACTTCCCCTTGTGATTCTTCATTTCTGGTAAGCTGTAGTCTCATTCTCTTGTCTCCGATGACATTATGAAAGTACTTGGAGTTGCAGTTCCCCTTCTCAAACCATCTAACTTAAGATTTTGTTTAAAGAGTGATTCTTGCATTGCCATCCATCTAATGTACTCTGTCTGTGCTCTACTAAATTCTTCCCTTGATTCTTCAGACATTACATAAAGATCTGCATCCTCTAGCTCTTCTATCTTTGCCTCCCATTCTATTACCTTTTGATGAACATTCTCAACCTCCTCTCTAGACCATGTGCTCAACTTCTTGCTCAATATCTTCAGCTTTTGTTGTAGTATCCTCCACAGAGGGTTTCCTAAGATGTGCTTACTCTAGGATTCCCTCACAACCTCATAAAAATCAGGCTGGTCTACCCAAAAGTCTAGAAATATGAAATACCTGATAACAGGTGCTTGCTCTGTTTTGCAACTGACCAAGAGTGGTCTATGATCTGAACCTGTCTTAGGAAGATGCCTGACCTCTACCAGCTGGAAATAATGCATCCGATGGTCATTGATAAACACCCTGTCTAGTCTCTTCCATATTCTTTTACCTGAGCCCCAGTTGTTACACCATAAAAGCATGATCCCACATACCCTGCATCTGCCACACCACATGTGTCCATGCATTCTATTATATCAAAGCTTTTATCTGGATTGTGAGGTCTGCCCCCTCTTTTTTCACTTGCTTCCATGATGACATTGAAGTTACCACCAATATACAGTGGACCATCTACAGATGACTGAATATTAACTAAGCTGCTCCATAATTTTCTTCTGTCCATGGAAGAGCGTTTAGCATATACTACAGTAATGAAAAAACTCTTCTCCTCATCTAGACTCATCAGCTTGATGGTGACTTGCTGAACTTCATTGGACATCACAGTGGCATTGTACAAATCAGTCCAGAAGCACCATATCTGACCTATGTCATTGGTCAAACAGTTTTGCATTCCAAGGAACTTCTTGTATCCCTCTATAATTTCTTTTTGAATAAATAGTTCAAAGATTGCAAAATATTTATAAGATGTTTCAGCCTATGATTGGCTTTCTTGAACCTTACACCCCTAATATTCCAAAAAATAGCACTAGTCATTAAGATTAGGATTTGAAGATTTGTGACTTTCCCTTTGCTGGATTGGACTCATGTCTTTCTTTCTTCCCACTCTTCCTATCTTTATTTCTTCCTCTTTTGACAGGTGACAAACCTAGGTTGTCCACCATTTCATTCAAATGTGTTTCATGAGGATCATCAGGTGCTTCATTTAAGTACCTGGAGGTGCAAATACCTTGATGAGACTGTGTGCTACCTCATCATCTAAGTCTTGTGATATGTCATCTGCTATCCGTTTCTGGTTCAGGTACCCATGAGATCAACAACTTTCTTGACTCCCTTATGATTCTTTATCTTTGTACCCAAACTAGAGGATCCATCATTTGAGCCCTCTTTTGATGTGGGAACCATTTGAATGTTGCAAGTTTTGCCATCTTTTCAGTTCCTAACTGAATTGTTAGGGATTGTGTTTCCACTCAATGTGTCTTGCACTAGCTCATCACTTTTGTTTCCATTTTGTGCCATCTCTTGACTATGTCCACCTCCCTCACTTTCTTTAGACACCGTCTGTTGCTTCTTCTTCTGTGCTCTCTTCTTCTCTATCAACTGAATTATGACCTCTGTTTTAAAAGTTACTTTGGGTTTCTTCTTAACCACCTTCTTATTCTTTTCGGACCTTCTCTTTTTGATTTTGGTTCTTACTTGATTTGTTTCAACCTCCTGAACACTACCTCTGGTGTCTGGAGCAATGTCATTGGTTTGGACCATTTCATTAGTCTCTTGATTTGCTGCATCATTTCTCTTTGTGCTAACAATTATTGTTGCCTCATCTTCAGTCTCTTCTAATTTCTGTTCTTGTTCTTGCACCAGGTTCTCAGCTTGCATTAAAGCCTGCACCCTCTCTTCTTCCCTTCTTTCAACCATTTTCTTCTTTTCTAAAACTCTGCAATTTTTCAGGGAATGACCCAATTTCTTGCATATTCTGCAGTACTTTGGTATGCCTTCATATTCCACCTTTTCTTCGAACCCTTTGAGTGCATTATTTTCATCCTCAGTACCAACCCAAACACTATTAGGTAGAGATTTCAGAAGATCCACTTCTACTCTGACCTTAGTCATACTAGGTCTGGTTCTACCTCTTGTAACTGCATCTAGTTCCAAAGGTGTTCCAATGGCACTTGCAATTTGCCTAACATACTACCAAGAATGCATATGAAAGGGCAATCTTGGAAGTAGAATCCACACTAGAGCTAAAGGTAAATCTTCCTTTGGCTTGAAATCCGGTGTCCACTTTTGGGGCCACGTTTGAATTTCTTGAATTTATACTACCCTTTTGAACCATACCATGTTAAAATCTTCTTCATTTGAAGACATTGAAATTGTCATAGACTTCTACTCTGACAGATCCCTTAAAAGGAAACTTCTCCAAGAATCTAGATCTAATTTGTTCTATTTGTGGTCTGGTTTTCAAAATCCTACCCACTAATGTCCTTCTACAATCTGCTGCCATTGAG
Source organism: Petunia axillaris subsp. axillaris (assembly GCA_029990575.1). NCBI lineage: Eukaryota > Viridiplantae > Streptophyta > Magnoliopsida > Solanales > Solanaceae > Petunia > Petunia axillaris. The sequence continues at coordinate 46,120,103 of JARKNS010000002.1, read as the reverse complement.
CCATAATAGTCCTTAATTTTAAAGATTAAAGCTGGGATTCCATTATGTGTAGTTCTCCTCACAGTTATGGGTTCTGGGGTGTTGGGGTTTGGAGCTAAAATAGGGGTGGTAATAACTGTGGTTGCATATAAAATCTTACATAGGGGATCTGTTGATAAGTTTGTCATTTTAGATTGGTGATTAGCATGAGCAGCTGCACGCGCCAGATATGCACCGTCCGGTGGTTCCATGTGGGGGAAGAGGGTATGAAAGTTGCCATGGTTGGAGGGAGGGGGGAAGAATTTTTGGATAGGCGCGTGAGGCGCATTCCTGCTAAGCTGTATATAGATAATCGTTTTGCTTAGCTCCCAATATAACACAATAAACAAGTTAGATACTCTAAATATAGGAACGTCGAATCCTGTAAGTAGACAAGGAATGAGGCGTGGTTATACACAAAACCATGACATCGGAGCAATTGGTTTTCTTTTTTGGCCCCCGTAACAGTGATTTAGTAAAAATAACTTCTACTTTGTTTAATGAATAAATTTTGGATGATAATATCCCTATGAATCTAATAAATGACGCTCATATGGTTGTTTTTCCTTTCTCCGTAAGTACTGCCTAAGCGGCAGCACTTGCCTTTGATCCCTCTTGCTTATGCAACACTTGCCGTTGAACTTTTCCTGCATTCTTCCAGCTAATTTGACGTGTTGCCTAAACAGAACTTGCCGTTGACATTCTTGTGCAGGAAAAACTTCCCATTGAATTCTTTTCACGTTTTCAAGATATCTTTAAGTGTTGCCTACGGACGAAGCGGATGCCATTTTGCTAACACCGTCTTAAACGGGGAAAAACTCTTAGAACCAGTCAATTTTGGGACATCGGGTCAAATTTTTTGAATGGGGTGAAGTTTAAAGTCCTTTCACAATGGATTTTTTCACATGAAGAGGCAACTGGTCCAATAAATTATCAATATAAGCCCCATATTTTAGAACCTTTCTCGAACTGGCCGATTTATACAATTTTAAAATATAAATTACAATTATAGCAGCTCCTCCAAAAAAGAAAACCCTAGAGCAACCCTTTCTCTCTTTTCATCCCCTCGAAGAAAAAATCCTAGCACCCATTCCTCCATTTCCATCACCGCCTCCTCTCCAAACCCCTTTAATTTCACGCATCTCCTCTTAGTCGTCGCCGCCGTACCTTTGCCGGCGCTATTTGAAAAAAATAATGATAATTTATCGAAGTAAATTCTGGCCAAAGCTCTGTTGAGGAGTTTATTTATCATGTTCCTTCTTTTCATTTCACTTCTTTCAAACATTACAACGAGATTTACTAGTTTCTTGTTGGAATTCTTTTTAATTTTTACTTTGGTGTTTTTCTTATAATTATAGAAACTTGTATAAATATGATATTTTTGTTAAATTTTTATATAGAGATGCCCAAAACACTCTATAAGATTATTTTTACTTGTATAAACAATATTATACATATTTTATATAAGTTTATACACTTCTGTAAACATGTATAAAATTATATAAATATGTATACGTGCGTATGTAAAAAGAATAAAGTTTTATGCAGATTTATTAAAATTATGGATGTTTTTATATATTTTTTAATTTTTTTTGTATTTCTTTGCTTTTATACATATTTGTCTATGTTGTATCCATATATAATTTATTTTTTGGTAGATTTATGTATATAAACTTGTTAAAAGCAATGATATAAATAAATTAGCAAAAAAATACCCTGTTTAAAAAAAAAAAAGTAACTCTGGCGAATAAATAAAAGATTCTGGTGAAAATCAGGTTATTTCAAAATTTTAGGTCATCAGTCAGCCGGTGGACAAGCGGTAGGGGAAAGGGGAGTGGCGGCTAAGGTTTTTCTTTGGAAGGAGAGTCGAAATTTCAAAAATAGGATGTGCTATACCAACGTAATAAATAAAATTGGGGCCTTTCTTTGTAATTTCCTTGTTGAAGTGCGCTCTTTTTGAAAAAAAATCCACTTTCAAAATTACAGTTTTCATTTTTTAGTAATTGCATAAATTAGAGAGATTTTTATACTAAGAGATAAAAAAACCCACAAAAATTATCAATATGAGCCTTTATTTTCAAACCATACCCTAAATGCTTCACTTGTGCCATATTTTAAAACAAAAATTACTACCTACCACCTCTTACACAAAAAATCGTAGCACCCAACCCTTTACTCTCTTCCCTTCCCCTTCACCTTCAAAGAAAAAACCTAGCACCCCACTCCCCTTGCCACCGTTGCCTCCTCCCTCGTTGTTGCTTCTCTGCGCCTCCTATGTTCCTCTGCCGCTGCTGTTGCTGCTCTTCTTCTTCTTCTTCTTCTTCTTCTTCTTCTTCTTCTTCTTCTTCTGTTTCTTCATTTATTGTTGTGGATCCATGATTATTATATTGAGAAATATATATTTTATATATAGATTCGATATTTTATCGAGGATTTGTATAGATATGATATTTCTCTTGAGAATTTGTATTGATCTGATTCCTTTTTGGTATAAATATGATGTTTCCTTAAAAGTTCTATGTAGATCTACTAAAACAAATATTGTTTAAACACTATTGTACGTCTTATACACTTTTATATTTTTTTTAATACAAGTTTATACACCGCGAAAGCACATTATAAAATATATATATAATTTTATAAACGTGTATATGTATGTATAAAAAATAAATAAAAGTGCATAAAGCTTAAGTTTTGCATATTATTAATGATGTGCGTATATCGTTTAAATTTTCAGTGTAGATTTTACAATTTTCTACTCGTATACGCATTTCTCTGCATATGTATATGTATAGTTTAATATTTTGGCAGATTTGTGTGTATAAAATTGTTAAAAACAATGATATAAAAAAACTGGCAATAATAAAATTTCGGTGAAACAAAATAAGTAATTCTAGTGAGAACTCGATGATTTGAAGTTATCCATTCCCTAGATCACTGCAGGCGAAAGGGTGACGGCTGGCGGATCAGTGGCGGGGTAGGGGTGAAGTGGGAGCTTGAGTTTTTTTTATTTTGAAGAAGAGCCTAATTTTTTAAAAAAAAAAACAATGTGCTATGTCAATGTAATAAAAAAGTTTGAAGTGCTATTTTCAAAAATTCCAAAACTAAACTGTCTCATTGTTAATATAAAGTTTCAAAAAGAATTGCTAATTAGTTACAGACACTACGTTGTGGCGAATTCTAATTACACAATTTGAACAATATAAGTCCTGTTTAACCACTCCAATTTCCTAAATTATTTCCATATGTTATCTTCAACGCATTAGAAGAATGAAAATTATTTCCCTGTTCATTATCAAAGGAGGGCACTCTTCCAACTGTTCTTACTCTAGCAGGATGATATGATGTTCCTTTTCTTGCTAGTTAACTGAGGGCTTGAAATATATATATATATATGTATGTATGTATACACTACTAGAAATTGTTGATATTCCGAGGGACTGTTTGGAGAGGGAATTCCTTCTCCAAAAATTGGAGAAGGAATTTCCTCTCCAAACATAAACTTTCACTCGCCAAAACAAATAAAATAAAAAAGTTGAAACCGGCTTGGAAATTCCCTCGCCAAACTGCAAAACAAAATTTTCTCTCTCCTGGTTGGAGAGGGAATTCCCTCTCCAATCAGGAAAGAGAAAATTACAATTTCCATTATTTTTATTGGAGAGGGAATTCCCTCTCCAATAAAATAGTGAAAATTATAATTTTCTCTCTCCTGATTGGAGAGGGAATTCCCTCTCCAATCAGGAAAGAGAAATTTTTTATCTTTCTTGATTGGAAAAATAGTCAGATCTTCTTTCCTTGCCACAACACACAGCACGCACAACTCTCTTATTTCTCCCCAAACATACGCACTCTCTTCTCCCCAAACAAACTCCCTTTCCCCATTGTTGTCGTCTCCAACTCGGCCCTCTCCCCGTCGATTTTAATTTTTTTGCCGTTCAACCCATTGCAAGCCCATCCCCATTAAGGTAAATATTTTTATTACACTTTTTTATGCTTCTATGATTGTTATTATTATGAAACCCTATAATGAATTAGTTTATCACACAAATTCGTGAAATATGGATGAATGCTTGGGAATTGTTAGCATTATTGTGATTTGAGAAAAGTTATGCACTCTATGTTTAGAAATTAACCTCATAATTAAAAAGTTATTATGCCCATAGAATTCAGATTATAAAGGGTCGAGAGTACGTTTTGTTCTTCCACTATTCTCTCCCTCTTCCAATAATTGAAGAGCGGCTTAAAGTTGGAGCTGATCTAAATTCAAAGATGCTCCAGTGATGGAAATTTATAAAGGTGGTCTGTTGATAAAATTGTTGATTTCATATGAACCAATTAATGCAAGGCTCTCAAAATTCTACAGTACAGTCCAGCAATATTTGGACCCAAAAGATCTAAATATGAAGGGAAATACATGCATCAAAAGAAGAAAAATAAGACAAAAAACAAAAAAGCAGATGAGATGAAGAAAATGGAAATCTAAACAAAGGATGTAGTATATACCAGCTACGTTGAAAAGGATAATACATATAATAAGTAGTACTGCTATAAAATAAAGACCAGCTGTTACATTTTCATAATTTCTCTTGTTTAGCCTTAGTTTAACCTTAGAAAAATAATTTGGAAATATAAAGTCTTAGAAAATTATTGAATAATTTTTACTATTACTATCCCTCAAATTTGAATGATATGAAAATAGTTGTAATTGAAAAATTCAATTGTGCATAATAGTGGTTGATTAGTGATCGAGTGAAGATTTAATTAGCAAAAGTAATAAAATTTAAAAACAACTAGTGTAAAAGTGATATACTTTATTGGCTTTTTCTAAATATATTTATTTATACCATTTGTGTAGATGGAATCCGGTGAAAATCGTAGTTGGATGTATAATAGATTTTATGAAAATATGGGTTTGCGGAAATCATTCGTAGATGGGGTTGAGCGCTTTATTTCTAAAGCTAAATTGCTCCCGGAATATATGAGAGATGATAAAATCAAATGCCCTTGTTTGAAATGCAAGTGTAGCAACGTGCAGCGAATAGATGTCGTTGTTCTACATCTTTACAAAAAAGGATTTATGCCCAATTATTTAGTGTGGACTGCACATGGAGAGTCTAACCCTAGTGTCCTTCGCGTTACAAGAAGCCGTCAAGAATAGGTATTATTAATGCTTACGCATCTTCTTCCTCTTCTTCTGGTGCTACACAAAATGTGGATCCAGTTTTGCAAGCTAAATTCGATGACATGGAGAAAAGGCTAGCGGAACAAGATAAGGAACGTGAAGAGATAGAAAAAAGGCTAGCCGAACAAGAAAAGGAACGTGAAGAGATAGAGAAAAGGCTAGCCGAACAAGATCTTGAACGCCAAGCTGACCGTGAAAAGATGGCAAAATTGGAGTCCTTGATGGCGAACTATATTATGGGAAGGGGAAATGAAAATGATCCTCGGTAGTTTGTTGTTTTTCATATCGAATTAAACTTGAAAGTTGGACGTTTTTAGGATTGTTAAGTACTTTAGCGTTTTATTTGTTTGTGTTAGTTGGTATAAAACATGTGCGTACACTTGTTTAATTGTTCGGATTAGATTGATTGTGGTATTTAGAATGTTTTGAGTAGTTTGGTGATTTGAATGCGCAGGTATATATGCATATATATGTTGTTTTTGCTACTGCTTATGTGTTGCTGTGCTGCTGCATATATGTTGTATTTGCTATTGTTGCTGTGCTGCTTCTGTGTTGCTGTGCTGGAATTGTGCTGCTGCATAAATGTTGTTGTTGCTATTGTTGCTGTGCTGCTTCTGTTGTTTTTGCTATTGTTGTTGTGCTGCTTTTGTATGGTTACTGATATTTGTGTTGCAGGGACACTATATTTGGAGAGGGAATTCCCTCTCCAATTGCCTTTTTAAAAATATTTTTAACGAAATTGGAGAGGGAATTCCCTAGCAAAGTGAAATAAAAATATTTAATTTTTACACTTGGAGAGGGAATTCCCTCTCCAATTCCCTAGCCAAAACTAAATAAACGAATATATTTTACACTTGGAGAAGGAATTCCCTCGCCAAGTGAAATAAAAATATTTAATTGTTACACTTGGAGAGGGAATTCCCTCTCCAATTCCCTAGCCAAAACTGAATAAACAAATATATTTCACTTTGCTAGGAATTCCCTCTCCAAGTGAAATAAAAATATTTAATTTTTACACCTGGAGAGGGAATTCCCTCTCCAATTCCCTAGCCAAAAAATGAATAAACAAATATATTTCACACTTGGAGAAGGAATTCCCTCGCCAAGTTGAAGAAAATATTTTTATCTCTCCTACATTTGGAGAGGGAATTCCTTAGCTATACATTATCTGACACAATACAAAATTAGACTGACACAACAGGCTGGAGAAGGAAGTCCCTCGCCAATAATGCTCTGCTACGAGCCTTATTCCGAGGGACCACTTGCTAGGGACTTCCCTCTCCCTCTCCATCACACGTTTGGAGAGGGAAGTCCCTCTCCATCCTCCCTCGCTAAAACATTTTTTAGTAGTGATATATATATGACGTGCACTCAAAATCACGGTATATGTATCCATACACATATATAGACAATTACACTCTTTGAAAATGTAGAAAAGGAAAGACCAATGATAAGAATCAAATCAATAATTCACTACAATTTGTTTGTTCATTCATACAAGAAATCAACTACTGGGCGCCTAGATACAAATGCCCACTATTATTGCTATCCCACAAATTTATAAAATATAAAACGATTAGTACTAGCTAACGACTACTCTGCATACCATAATGATTACCAATAGGAACATGAAGATATAGATAAATCTAGATTAATGTGAGAATTGTCCCTAGTACTAGAGTGGAAAACCTGCAGCGCTCTCGAGGGATCATCAGACTGGGCGTGGCTTTGATGATGATCATCCAGCAAAGGCCAAAAATTTATCTCCCTTTGATCACATTCACCATCTGCTTGTGGAAACTCAGATATTATTTCAGTTGGACCACCAATTTCTTCTTCCTTTGTCATTCCACTACTTACACTTCCTTGTGCTTCCTGGAAATTATTACACAAAGTAAATGGAAACAATCACTTTACAAGCTGACCGAAGCGTAGGTTATAATAAGACTCGCGATTTAAGCAATCCAAACTTTCGCGTGTAAGGCGCGCGGAGGCTCCAAAATGGTTTTCAAAAAATGGGTGAACGGAAGAACTTAAATAATTAAGCAGCATTTAAAGAAGATATATCAAAATTACCTGGTTGTCATAGCATAGTATATTTCCACCAATTTGGTCACTATATGCATCCATTAATGCTTTGTAAGGGTATTGACTTCCTGGTTCTGTCTTCTTGCTGCGCTTCGAAGGAGGTTCTCTTAATGTTTCATACACATGTCTGCGGCGTGTAACATAAAGTTAGATGTCTTCCTAAATCGTAAGCACATTGAGTAACCCTTCAATATAGGGACACTTAGTTGGACAATATATTGTGGATACTGGATGGTTAAACCAATAAAAAAGAAAAGTTGTGTCTTCATAAGCATATCTAGCATTTAAATATGTTTTATTCATCAACTGCAGCTTATATTATATTAGAAATCATAATTCATATAAATATGTGTCATGCTAAGAGCATATGTATATAAAAGTTGAAGTGCATATAAAGATAATGAAGAAATGCTTCCGGCCTTTTGGCCTTAATAGAAGCAATATTTCACAATAATGACTTTACAAAGCACACTAAAATTAGCTGCTTAGTTGGTAATTAGAACTGCCTTACTTCCTAATAAGCTCTTGAACAACCCCCCACCACCCCAACCCCCTCCAAAAAAAAAAAAAAAAAAAGACTACTAGCAGGCAGCTACAAGCATTGTCTCAACAAACAATTGTTTTAGCCTTTGTGATATCTGTAATTGGTTTCTAATTAGAGATGCAAGCATATCATCAGACATGTTATGGTTTTTATTTAGAAATATTATTCTTTTCGTGAAATTATTTAGAAATATTAATCAGAAGCCACCGAAATAGTATGAGTTATAATTTTTAATGTCATCTCATTGCTCAAAGTCAGATGTAACTTTATTACTACTATTTGTTGTCTTTTCTTCTTTACACTCATTTCTTTACCAAAAGTGACGATTAGGTATAAATAGCAGCTCAAAGTCATGGTTATTTACGTTGAGTTGATTAACGTAACTAGCTGACTCAATGAACAATAGCTGGCATGGCATTATTTATAAAGTATAACCAAAGTCATCGTGTTTTGGTAAGCTATAATAATGTAGCAAGCATGCATTTATATGATCCAGGTCTTTCATTCTGCAGTCAAGTAAAGGAATTTAAATTCATATATTTTAAAGTAGAAAAGAATCGGAATCAAACTGAAGTCTGATGGTGAAGTTGGATTCCAAATTGGTAAATTAAACTTCATGGTTGTGAAACATATGATCGAGTTTGTAATTTAGGACATACAAAGTATTAAGAAAAAGAACAAAGAAAAGTACTATTGAACAAGATGTCAAAATAGTGTTTATTAGTTAAACATTGTGGAGATAGACTTACTGTGGGGAACAATAAGAAAATTGTGGCCTCTCTTCATGATAGTTGTTCTCAGTACTAACAAAATTGATGCTGGCTCGTTCCTTCAAGTTTCTATACATCTGAATTATCAGAAGTTCAATCCAATCAAACAACGAGACAATAATTACTCAACAAAGCTTTCAATTCAAAATAAATTTACCTAAGGGAAGTAAGCTCGATCGGCTGGTAATGTTACTCCATCACAACTTGGCTAACATTGATAATATTGCGCTAATACATTAGTTCTTATTTTACAAATTCTTTTTAATTATATATTCGGCAAGATAGAATTAAAAAAAGAAGAAGAAGAGGAAAGCAAGATAAATCAACTTGTGAAAATAAATTAAGGAAACTCAGCATGAAAGCTTAGATTAGTGGAACAGCTCATTAGAAAAAACTGGATTTGAACCTTTTGAAGGTCTTTCCTTTAAATAAGTTTAGTACTACTAGGGCTAGCATGCTCATACCTAACCTAGTCAATAATATAATTATAAGCATCATATGCCAATTTCTTTAATTAATAAAAAAAAAAAAAAAAAAAAAAAAAAAGGAACTATCGCTATTTTTGATCTACCCTACGAGTGATCTACCTACATATCTTTGATGAAATTTGGTGTGTCTGTATATACCAGTACCAATTAAGGTGAGAAAGAAATTAAATTACAATAGACAATAAAGAGGCAATCAATTTGATTTAAATGTTTATCATACTTAAACAAATACTCCATTAATGATCGCAGGTAGTTGATGATCTAGCTAGGAGATCCAGTTATCAGGCATAGCTACTAGAAGGGAAACAGAATAACGGATTTGTTAGCCTAGGAAGAAGCAATGACCAAACTTTTTCGAGTTTTTGTACTTAACTCCTCCTATACTTGTTCAAGAAGAAATTAGGGTAAACAAATTAGTAGGAACTACCTTCACTACACAAACTACGAGTAGTACTAGTGTGCAAACACTATCTGTAGGACTTGTATATTTTACTCTATTATCAACCAAAATATACTTTTGATCACGCAACAACTTGATAATAGCACTTGTTAATTATTTTCACATCACAAGACTGAAGGGAAAAATGAAATCTTATGTTTGGATCAAGTTTCATTCTTATCTCTTTGTGCCTCGCGATATAGGGAAATGCCTACGCCAAACATGTGGATATTAAAGAAACGATAGGCGAGATATTACGTTTGAATGTACTTTTTTCCCTCATAAATCTAAATGCCAGCCGTATTTTGAAATGAACATACTATTAAGCAGAAGAAAAACGTGCATTAATAATTAGTATATTCCTTATCCTTATGTTTTTATATCGATTCTCTTGTTTCTAAATTGAAAACGTTATGATCTCTACATTGGTAACTTGGATAATTTCAAGGAAAACAATAGAAAAACCTCAGCATATTCCAAATAAGATAATGATATTACAACGAGAAAACTAGATAGAATAATGCCTATGTACGTTAGGGTATGATGGAGGTGGGTGTAGTATTAGTAAGTACCTGGAGATGGCTTTTAACATGAGAAATATTCAATCCCTTTACGGCCATCATTTGTAGAATTCTCCTTGGTGTTGCTTCTGTCGAATTAAAACAACAATTACTCTCCCTAATCAACAAATTTAACAAATTAAACATCATAATTAACTACTGTAATTATTATCCCATGGTTCTTTGTCATATAAGTATATATACCCTACTTAACATGACTATTGTGCTCTTTGCAAAGTCTTGCTAATTCAAACCCCGCTTCCCCCTTCCCACCACCAAAGAAAAATAAAATCATCCTCAACATCCACCCTACCTTCTAGCAACTCAAATCAAATCCAAGAGATTACAAGGATGAATTAGAATAGGAGAAAAAGAACGGATCAAAAAAGAAACAACTGAAAAACTGCATACTCCTATTAATTAGGGTAGTCGAAAACATTCATGTATATATGTTTTTGGGCTTCTTTATCTAGTCTAGACGTAGAAAAGCTGTTCGTTTCTCTTAATTTTTCTAAAGATGGAAACTTACTATGTGATCCTCCAAGATGTTCAACAGTTTCAATGAAGAGGTCATGAAGCTCAGGTGTCCATCTCAGTCGAGGAACTGACGATTTCTTGTAACACCTCTTTTTCATCATTGAGCTAGAAGTTGAACGACATATTGAGAGTTCCATCATCAAAGGATAATGAACTAGCCTAACTTAAGTATATATATAGAAATGAGTGGTTCTAATCATAAAAAGAAAGAACAGAATTACGGCTATAAGAGTTTGAGATTATGGACTTTTCTTAGTCTGTGTGGACTTTGGGAAACATCCTCTCATTCCTTGCCATTTCCTCCTCCCACAAGAAAAGAAAAAAGAAGAGAAAAATTAAAAGAAAATTAAAAAGAAGGTAGAAGCTAAAGTTCTACTACTCCTACTAGGGAAAGAATTTTTCTTCCTGAAGAGACTTTTTGCATACTTCCATTTAATGATTAAAGACTTTTGATACTATATATATATATATATATATATATATATATATATATATATATATGATTTACACTCTCCGTTTATAAATCATTTGGTAAAGTTTGAATGTGCATGAAGTTTAAGAAGAAAAAAAGGACTTTGTGACATAATTAATAATGTCATAATATATGTGTTATTGTAAAAGTTAAAATAAGAAATTCAAATCTAACTATTTCAAAATTTTAAAAATTATATTTTTTTTCAAAACAAACTAAAAATAATATTATTACATAAACTCGCACAGAGATATGTAACCCTTTCCACCCTATTTACTTTTCTTCTACACGTAACACGGAAATGACACTGAATCTAAATTTTAATTTTTTGGTCCCAAAAGAGATAGAGAAATACATCTCGAAAATGTCAATAACCCACAAAGTTAAAACTTAAGAATATTATCGATCTTCGGAATTTTCAAATGATCGGTCTCTCAAAAAATTAAAAGCATTCTCTTTTTTCGATGGACATAGTCGAAGTATTAAGTATGAGTGTTCGTCACTTGGAAAAAATTTGCATGTGCTTTCGATTATTGTTACTCCTAAGAAAGCGACCCATTTTTTTTTTTTTTAAAAAAAAAATTATGCTACATGAACAATATTAGATCAATTTAACAAAAAGTAATCATCTTTTTATATATTGATACATATTTTATGCATAATATTGCATATTATGTGCATAATTTATGCATCCTGACTAAAGCGGTATATGCAATTTTTTCTTTTTTTTTTGTGGGTTGAGGGAGAGAATTTAGGGATGGACATGATAAAGTACTCTCGTGATCCCAATTATTATTCATTCTGCAAAATAAGTTTATTTTAAGATATTTGACGTTTATAAGAAATCATTTCTTATTCTTACTTTTTTTTTTCAAATCTATTCAAATTTGTGAAGTGTTAATTGTTAAATAAAGCCCACAATTGAGCTGAATTAGAAGGTAGTTAATCAGAAGAATTAGCAGTTAAAAGGGATAAGCCGTTAGGATTAATAATAAGTCGTAGGGGTAGTTTAGTCATTTCCCTAGTTCCTAATTTCAGTTATGGTTGTTAGGGAGTTTAGTTATAAATAACCAACTCCCTCTTCCTCTTTGTATCACTTCTGAAACTGAATGTGAATCTCTTTCTCTCCCAATTGTTTTCTCTCGTCTTCTTCTTCTTTCTCAGCTCACGATCACTCACTAACAATAACATGGTACCAGAGCAATGGCCAGATAATCAAATCTGGTACTAAAATTTGATCTGTTAAGATCCAGAAGACTAGTTCCAAAATTAATTTCTAATTTCTGAAGTTCTTGGTATACTGAGTTCTTGATCGTCAACAATGGCGAATATGCAAAACAATGGAGGAGGAGTTCCCCGACAACCAGCAATTTTGGATTACAATCACCCACTATTCTTGCACTCATCTGATGTAAGTGACATTTCTCTCATTTCTGTTCAACTGTCTGGTTCTGAAAACTATGCCCTATGGAGTCGATCTATGCGTATTGCCTTATTGGGGAGAAATAAATTAGGGTTAGTGGATGGAACCAGTAGGAAAGAGGATCACCCTGAAAATTTGTGGACCTAGTGGGAAAGGTGTAATGCCATTGTACTGTCTTGGCTTATGAATTCTGTTAGTAGTAGTCTTCTTGGGGTATTGTGTATGCTACCAGTGCCCAAGCTGTATGGGAAGACCTGCGTGAAAGGTTTGACAAAGCCAATGACTCTAGAATATTCAATCTGCACAAAGAAATAGCCACTTTAAGTCAAGGGACAAATTCTGTGTCCATGTACCATTCAAACTTGAAGGATTTGTGGGATGAGTTTAAGGCCTTAGTACCTCCTCCTAGCTGTGGTTGTGATAAGTCTAAAGACTTTGTGGTGTACTTGCAAAGGTAGAAGCTGTATCAATTTCTGATGGGCTTAAATGACTCATACCTGCAAGCAAGAAGTCAGATCTTGTCGATGAGTCCCCTACCAACTGTTAATCTGGCCTATAATATGATCATAAGTGATGAGGGTCAGAAAGGCATAGTGAGTCAGCCTGGAGTGTTGGGTGCTGCACCTGTTATAAGTTCCCAGGATCCACTTGCAATGTATACAACCAATAGGACTGCTGGATATACAGGAAATCCAAGATACAGAAAGAATCAGCATCTATACTGTGATCTGTGCAAAATTAAAGGACACAACAGGGAAGGAGATTGGATATCCTGCTGATTACAGGTCCAAGAAAAGGAAGGACTCTGCCTCCAATAGACCTAACAGTTCAACTGCATATAATGTGTTCTCTGAAGGAACTATGAATAACTCTGGGCAAATGGCACAATCCTCTGGCTATCAAGGCAATTCAGGTTGGCCATAGGTGACTCCAGGAGAAGATACAACACAGCTGAATCAAACTAACAAGCCTTGCATGTTCTCCAAAGAGCAATATGAGCAGATTCTTCAGATCCTTGGCCAGAATGGCACCAACTCTGCACATTCTGCAGCTAACATAGCAGGTACTAGTAGTGCCCTATTGGTATCTGATAGTGTGCATGAGTAGATTATAGACACTGGTGCAACTAACCATATGGTGTCTGATATTGGGCTACTGAATCAGCCCACAGTAGTCAAGAACCTTAATCCCAAGAGAGTATTCCTGCCTAATGGTGACATATCACATGTCACTCATACTGGCACCAGCACAATCTGTAACAGAAGCACCATAGGAAATGTTTTTCACATTCCTCAGTTCAAGTACAACCTACTTTCAGTGTCCAAAGTAACTAAGGAGCTGGGTTGCTCAGTGACTTTCTATCCTGACTTTTGTGTGTTTCAGGATCTCCACAATGGGAAGGTGAAGGAGATTGGTAAAGACAAAAATGGTTTGTACCTCCTGGTCAAGCAAGATCAACTCAGCAAAGCCAATCAGGAGGTTAGCTTGTCAGTAAAGGGTTTAGATGCTGTAGACATTAATCTGTGGCATAGGAGACTGGGGCATGTATCTTCTAGTGTCCTCAAGAAAATGATATCTGATAAAGCTGGGGAGAAAGCCACTGTATTAGATAATTGTACTGTCTGTCCTTGTGCCAAGCAAGTAAGGCTTCCCTTCCCTGCTTTACATATCTCCAGTTCTAACTACTTTGATTTGATTCATGTGGACTTGTGGGGACCATATAAAGTACCAACTGTTGATGGTTTCAAGTATTTCCTAACAATTGTGGATGATTTTTCTAGAATGACTTGGGTATATTTGACAAGGCTTAAATCTGATGTATGTGTATCTGCAACAATTTCTTTCCTATGTCAAAACTCAGTTCACTAGTGTAGTCAAGATAATCAGAACTGATAGTGGATCTGAGTTCCTGAACTCTGTGTGTGGTACTATGTTCCAAGCTCTTGGTATCCTACACCAAAGATCTTGTGCCTACACCCCCCCCCCCAGCAAAATGGGGTTGCTGAAAGAAAACACAGGCATATATTAGAAGGTACTAGAGCAGTAAGATTTCAAGCTCACATTCCCATCAAATTCTGGGGACATTGTGTCTTAGCAGCTGTATACTTGATCAACAAGATTCCTACAACAGTATTAGGATATCAGACTCCCTATGAAAAACTGTACAAGAAGAAACCTTCACTACAACACCCCAGAGTCCTGTGATGCCTATGTCATGCCAAGATAATTAATCAAACTGACAAACTGAGTCCAAGAAGTAAGCCTGATATGCTAATGGGCTATTCAGACACTCAGAAGGGGTATATTCTCTATGACTTAGCAGAACAGAAGTTCTTTGTCAGTAGAGATGTCCTATTCAGAGAAACCATGTTTCCTTTCAAATTACTCAAACAATCACCTCCTGTGTTTATACACAATCCCTCACTCACAACTGAAGAGGATCTACAGCTAATTGCAGACACTGAGCTACATGAGGATATTATAGAAGCAGGCCAACAGATAAATCCAGATGCCCACTTAGAAGGACATGATGACATGCCTGACTTCTTTGATCAAGAGCCCCTGTAGCTGAACAACCTATAAATGAGGAGATACATCCAGTACACCAAGATGTATAGGCTGAAGTGATTCCTGAACCAGCCATCACACACCCCAGTTCAACCAGATTAGGCAGGCATACTAATCCACATGTGTGGATGAAAGATTTTGTGTCACTAAATGTGCACCAAGAACAACCTTACTCACTTGACAAATACATCACCTATGACACCTTCGCAGAACATTATCAAGCATATATAGCCAACTTCTCCACCCTGATAGAACCTAAGTGCTATGCAAAGGCTGTTAAAGACCCTAAGTGGACAGAAGCCATGCAAGCTGAGATAGCAGCTCTTGAAAGCAATCATACTTGGGACATAGTTACACTGCCCCCAGGCAAGAAACCTATAGGCTGCAAATGGATCTATAAGATCAAGTAGAAAGCCTCTGGTGAAGTAGAAAGGTATAAGGCCAGACTGGTGGCAAAGGGGTATAGTGAGAAAGAAGGTATTGATTACCATGAAACATTTTCACCTGTGGTCAAAATGGTCGCAGTAAGGACTGTACTCTCTATTGCAGCTGCTAAGCACTGGCACATCCATCAAATGGATGTATATAATGCATTCCTATAAGGGGATTTACATGATGAAATCTACATGGCACTCCCACAAGGCTTTAAGAGCCAGGGGGAGAATCAGGTGTGCAGGCTCATAAAGTCCTTGTATGGACTTAAGCAAGCTCCAAGACAATGGAATGCTAAGTTGTCAGAAGCATTAGTAAAGGTTGGATTCAATCAAAGCCAACTAGATCACTCCTTATTCATAAGAAAGACTAAGGAATGAATGGTGGCGATCTTGGTCTATGTAGATGATATGTTGATCACTGGAGACAACCTGGAAGTAATTCAGGACACTAAGAAGGCTCTTCAGCAAGCTTTCAAGATGAAAGACTTAGGAGAATTAAAGTTCTTTCTGGGCATTGAATTTGCTAGGTCCTCACAGGGTATTCTCATGCACCAAAGGAAATATGCCTTAGAATTAATCTCAGAGTCTGGCTTGAGTGCAGCAAAGCCTGCACCCACACCTATAGACCCCAATGTGAAGCTTACCACCAAGGAGTATGATGACTTTTTAATAAAGAAAAGCTCCAACAAAATTACTCAGAGTGACAAACTGTTACAAAATCCAGCTGTTTATCAGAGACTGATTGGTAAACTACTATACTTGACACTCACTAGACCAGACATTGCATTCAGTGTGCAAACTTTAAGTCAATTCTTACAGCAACCCAAGCAGTCACATATGGACTCAGCATTAAGGATTGTCAGATATGTGAAAAATCAGCCAGGGCAAGGAATTCTACTGTCAAGCAAGGCTCAAAACTCAATAACTGCATACTGTGATGCAGACTGGGCAGCTTGTCCATTTTCTAGAAGATCAGTAACTGGATTTCTGGTAAAATTAGGTGATTCACTAATATCTTGGAAATCTAAGAAGCAGACCACTATATCCAGAAGCTCTGCAGAAGCTGAGTACAGAAGCATGGCATCTGTTACTGCAGAGCTGACTTGGTTATCAGGATTACTGAAGGAACTTGAAGCAGACTTTGAAGTGCCTATCAAAGTATTCAGTGACAGCAAAGCTGCTCTGCAAATTGCAGCCAACCCTGTGTTTCATGAGCGTACAAAACATATTGAGATAGACTGTCACTTTATAAGGAAAAAGATTCAAAAGGGCTTGATCAGAACTGAACATATCTCCACTAAACACCAGCCTGCAGACCTACTTACAAAGGGTTTGAACAGAGTGCAACACTCTTACTTGACATCCAAGCTAGGAGTGCTTGATGTGTTTGCACCCTCTAGCTTGAGGGGGAGTGTTAAATAAAGCACACAATTGAGCTGAATAAGAAGGTAGTTAATCAGAAGAGTTAGCAGTTAAAAGGGATTAGCCGTTAGGATTAATAATAAGTCATAGGGGTAGTTTAGTCATTTTCCTAGTTCCTAATTTCAGTTATGGTTGTTAGGGAGTTTAGTTAAAAATAACCAACTCCCTCTTCCTCTTTGTATCACTTCTGAAACTGAATGTGAATCTCTTTCTCTCCCAATTGTTTTCTCTCGTCTTCTTCTTCCTTCTCAGCTCACAATCACTCACTAACAATAACATTAATTAAATAAGAGACATTCTAAAAACAAAATAATACTTTAAGAAAAATCCTATAATTAAAGTTATCAAATATCGCTATCGTGGCATCTGTTAAAACATTATACGACAGACGAAAAGAATATATAATATGAAGCGAAGGTAGCATGCATTAGCATTATTTATGGAATTTATAGTTTAATTTGATTATCAATTACTTACACCCATATATACAAAATTTTAAGTTCGTAGAGTACGTGCACTTCTTGGGACTCCTCTTTATTTCTCTATATAGAGACAGAGGGGTCCCAAAAAGTGCACTCAATAAACTTAAAATTTTAAAGGAAAAAGAATTATAATGATAATGAACACAATCATTATACATAAGACCTGAAGCCTAGAATTTTAATGTCACCTTAATTTTGGTGTCCTTATTGGTGTAAGGAACTCCGAAATGGCAAATACCAAATTAAAAACATTACTCCATTGAAACCAAAAAATCGTAAACAAAGTTAAAAGGTGTGAACCAAGAAAAGGAATTTTTCTCTTGCTTTTAATGTAATGGTAGCTCTCATTTTGTCGTGTCAATAAAAGACGGTGCCTACTTTTGGACCCCATCTGCTAATTGGTCCTTCTGATCTTTATGCCGTGTTCAACACAATCCTTGCCAAATTCGATGTGCATGAAGAAAAGCTTAAAAAGGTAGAAGATACACCTAGAATTGCATGAAAGCAACTGCTAATTTGGAATTAAATAAAAGAGGAAATTCACTTGTTAGTGCACAATCACCTGCTCTCCGTGTATTGATGACACTCTATATATGGAGTTAATATATTTTAGAATCAACAGGATACGTTGCACATATTTCGGCCTTTTAGTGAAAAAGTATAATTTCTGCATACTTGCTAGTCAACTTAATTTTTACACTATTTTTAAGTGATTCCATAACCGATAATTATTATAGATAAGTATTCATAAAATTTAAGATTAATAACACACAAATAAATCATGCTACTGGTTACAATCAGTTAAAATATATTGACAGTTGGCTAAATTAAGGCTAAATAGACATGGTGAATGATCGAAATGACCAAGACAGGACATTAAAGTTAGAATAGATATAATATAACGTTCCATAACCTGCCTCCTATTTAGAGAATTTTTCCGTAAAAGTGGGAGAAAACATTAGCTAAATTACGTTTAAGTTATTTTTCATGTCATACCTTATAAGCTTAATATACTCCCTCCGTTTCAAAATGATTGTCATAGTTCGGATTTCGAGAGTCAAACAAGTTCATTTTGACCGTGAATTTAAACATATAATCTTTAAGTTTTTTGTAACGATATTTATATATTTAGAAACTACATAAAAAGTACTATAAGTCACAATAATTAATAATTCAAAATATTTAAAAACATATGAAAATATTACGGTCAAAGTTAAACTCGTTTGACTCTCGAAATTCGAACTGTGACAATCATTTTGAAACAGTGGGAGTAATTACTTGCTGGTTTTGGTAATTTAAAATTTGCAAGATAAGGAGTGGCCGTTAGTTTCATAGAAATGGAAAGTTTCGATGAAAAAATTAAGTACATCTTATGTAAGTGTTCGTCTCACATTAAATTGATGCATTTAAGTTATATATACACGACAAGTCTAAATGAAGAAGGTTACGCCATCAAGTTGCTTTTATGGGTTAGCTAGTAATTACACCTTCTGATCCATCTTGAGTGTTACATTTAACTTTTACAAATAGTCTAAAATAAATGTCACTTTAAAATTAAGAGAGCATTAATTATATTTTTCCAAGCTTACTTTGATCATCTCAATAGTACTTATTTAAGTTTAAAAGAGATTAAAGAGAGATAAAAGACAATATAGCTAGCCTACTCATATATTAAATGTAATTACCTAAATGTACTACATTTATTAAGGAGTATGCATAAGCTTAAAGTGACATTTAAAATGAACCGAAGAGAGTAGTAATCTAGCTGATTGTCAATATTACAAGTTCCAAATATCAGTTAAATAACCTAATAGTGTGCTAATTTATTCACACTGCTCGCATAAATTATTTAATAAAAATGGTTTAACCTATTGTCACAAGTTAATATTCACGTATGGTGCAAAAATAGTTTACACTATGATCGTATTAATTAAATTATTAAAATATTTTGTAAAGTAAAATCTGGTTAATTGGGTTCGTGTTACATGTTCAGGGATGAAAATACAAAATTGTAGTAACAATTATTGATTGATGGGGTGTAAAGAATGCTAATATTTCTAAAGGTCCAAAAAGAAAAAGCGGTGATTGGTTATGCCATTAGTGTGAAAGTGTCTTTATGCTTAAATAGACCACATGCCTATTTCCAAATCCACTTAAAAATGGACTAACGTGGAAATTTCATGCAAGTAACCCGATGAACAGTGCAAACAAACAACTAAAAGAAATTAAAGAAAGGAAATGCATTTTCCCACTAAAGAATTGAGCTCGATTTGATCCTTGACAATACCGAACTTCCTATTTTCCTTTACTCTGTGCCTTCTCTATCCAAAAAATAATTGTTGGTCTAATCTTATGTAGCGTGTTTATTTTTTTAATCGTTCTTTCTAAAATGATTAATAGATTTATATATTTAAAAATATTTAATCTTCATTTTTACTTTACTATTAATGATCGAGATTGGGTGTACATTCACGTATTTAAATGAAACTTTGAAGTTCATTCTTTGGATGGAGAAGATAGAAGAAGTGGATAAAAGTAACTTAAGTTGTAGAAAATAGAAATTACATGATATCGATATACAAAACTAAATACCATGTGGGCGAAGAGAAAGATTGTGATGAATGGATTTCTTATCGCGATAGTCTTGTTCATCACTCTATTTTACTTATTCATCAGCCTTTTGTTTTACTCTTTTGAATTTAGATCGAACTAACATAACACATGTGAGGGAGATCTTCTTTTGTCATGAAAACACTTGAATATAAATAAAACAATAGTCGTTATCATTACAAAAATGAATTCCTACCATGTTTTTGTGACATAACATTTTCGTACACCTTATTCTCCACTCCCATTTATGGAATAACATTGCGTATGTTGTTGTTGATGTTCTTTGTCAAGTAATTAACATACTGTTGGTATTAAGATTCATTGGAATTTATTAAGATTTATTTGTAATTTTACATAAACTTAATTTATCATGTCAAAGAATCAATTGTTTTTCTTGGATAAATTATTTTCTTACTTATTTTCTGGTATTTGGTAAGTAAGTAGAAAATATTTTTCTCATTCCTGGTGATACCAATATCAATATAGATTAAAAGAGCATCTATATATGATTTAGACAAACATGATGCGGCAGGGTTGGGGCTGGTAGGTTCGAGGGTGTGGTGAGGAGTTTGAGGGGGAGGGGGGTGTGGCAAAGGGGTGAAGGTGGTATGGGATGGGAGTTAGGGGAGTCTATTACCTAAATGGTCACTCAACTATTGGAAATAAACCAAGAAAGTCACTTTTCTTTGTAATGTTCCTAAATGGTCACTCAACTTTGGATAATTAACTCAAATGGTCATTCTCATCTAAAAAGTTGCTATCTCCGATGATACATGCTTACTTGAAATTTTTTTTAAAATTAATTTAAAATATAAAGAAATTTAAATCTCACTGTCTCCACCCATTTAACATAATTATTTGACTCATACCCGACAAAATAACTTAATGGGTCAACTACCAAAAAAGTTAGTTCAACTTTAATCCTAAGATACTATACGATGTTTCCCTCCTCATCTTCTTTTCAGGGTCCTATATGGAGAACCAAAATTTTACCTTCAATTGATTTCTTCCCCAATAAAATCATTGCAATTAAACTAAATTTTTCATAAAATACCATAAACTCATAACATAATACATGACAATGGTACTGGATATGACTAAAGCAACGATTAATTATCTTTTACTCATCATGAATGGTACTGACATGAATTAAATATTTGGTGTAAGTAGCATGAGTTAATAATTGGTGAGAATGATTTTCTGGTTTACCAATTGGTGACTAATATCTTAATAAATTACTTTATTTTCTTCTTTAGCTTAATAAATTACTTTTTCTTCTTCTTTTAGTTTGTAGGGAGTAACTTACTAACAATTACTATAATTTACTAACAGTTTACTAACTTACTAGCATTTTTTAGAAGTTAGTTTTTAGGAGTAATTTACTAACAGTTTACTAACCTACTAACAGCTTTTAGGTGTAAGTTTTAGGAGTAACTTACTTTATTTTCTTCTTCTAGTTTCTAGGAGTAACAAACTAAAAGTTAGTATGACACTTTTATATAAGGTGTTGTGTTTTGTTAATATTATTAATATTGTTAACATACTTTTCTGCGTTCTATCATTAGAAGACTCAAGAATCTTGAATGGAAAGTTGAAGTTTTCTTATGTATTATGTTATGACTTTATGGTATTTTATGAAAATTTTAGTTTAATTGCAATGGTTTTATTGGGGAAGAAATCGATTGAAAGTAAAATTTTTGTTCTTCCTATAAAATTCTAAAAAGAAGAGGATGAGGGAAACATCGTATAGTATCTTAAGTTTAAAGTTGCACTGATTTTTTAATAGTTGACCCATTAAGTTATTTGGGTTGGGTATAGGTCAAATAATTATGTTAAATGGGTGGAGACAGTGAGATTTAAATTTCTTTATATTTTAATTTATTTTTTTAAAAAAAAAATTCCACGTCAGCATTTATCATCGGAGATAACAACTTTTCAGGTTAGAATGACCATTTGAGTTAATTATCAAAAGCTAAGTGACCTTTTAGGAACATTACAAAGAAGAGTGACTTTCTTGGTTTATTTTCAATAGTTGAGTGACCATTTAGGTAATGGACTCGGAGTTAGGGAGGAGACAACGCTATCTATAGAACTTTCTTTTCCTAGACCAACGAGGGAATAAGCTATTTTCTATTTTTGAGGAACTTATTTTTTAAAATAAATAATCCGCTAAATATGAGAAAGTTGAAAAAATATTCCTCCATTCCACGGCTACATGGATGTATTGATATAAAAATAGATTGAAACAGGTAGTGGAACTAGGAGACTTGAAGAATGCAACCACAGAAAGTGACAATAAATCATCCTTAAATAATATCTAAAGACAATGATGATGCTAATTTATAATTACCAACAATAGACTGCAATTACATCGAAGCCATTGTGGAATAATGGAGCTATTGTTTTCCCAATCATTCATGGTTTTGTCGAAGGGGATCAATAACTACTGAATTTTCCAACTCCTCATCCCTATTCCTGCCATCTTATTGGTTCCCATATTCAAAGGCAGGTGACGGTATTTCTCTTGTTTCCTCCACCTCTCCACCCTTCCATTCAAATTTATTTAATACTAGCATGTTTGGCCAAATATATAAGAAGTGATTTTTCGTCCCCAAAAAATTGCACTTTTGAGATATTTGAACAAAACAAAAAATAATTTTGAGAAGAAGTATAAGCAGTTCTTCTACTACTGTGAAAAAGCAGAAATTAACTTCTCCCCAAAAGTAGAAGCAGGCAAACAACTTATTAATTTTTCACGATAAAAATATGCTTACCAAAAATATTTATTATAGTACTATTTTTAATTAGTTTTACCAATAGTAGCTCTAAAAGATGAATTAAACTTTGTTGTCCACTTGCCTCTTGTAGTTTCACTTTATTCCTATTGATTAAAAATCTTAATATATATTTTTATCTTATATTTTAGATTTAAACGTAAAAATAAAAAAATTAAATTATTTCTTTTATAAAAATATTAAAATCTTTTTTACGTTTTAAATATTATTGTTCACAAAATGAATCTTAATACTGCTCTTTTCATAATTGACACCTAAAAGTACTCTTTCAAAATTATCCATAATTTTTTAAGGGCTATTTACAAATATATACAACCCTAACATCAAAATTACAAAAAATACCAATATTATTCCACTTTACAAAAAATACCAATATTTTTTTACACATTATATACAAAAATCAACAAAACTAACAAATTAGGGTTCCTCCTTCTTCCTACTGTCCCTCCCCCCACCGCTACCACCCCCGCCTAGTCACCACCATCCACCACCGGATTTTTTTTTTTATGTTTTTGAATCTAAAAAATGAAATACACATAAATACACATATAAACATTGATCTTTCTTTGAAATTATAGTTGGAAAATACATATAAACAAAAATACATGTAAATACACAAAAAAATTGTATTATACATACACTAAACACACACATATATACACGGATCTACAGATCTACAAATGAAACATACAAATTTATGTGTGACATTTATTACTTGACATACACATAAAAATACATATAAAAAATACAAATAGATGCTCGGATATACACGTTCATACAGTGATATACACGTACATACACTTGTGTGCTGAAAATTATTACATGTATATACACGAACATACAGATACATATACTTGTATTTGAATATGTATATTCAAATGCAAAAAAGAAGAAGGAGAAGCAGATCTGAATTTGTATTTATAAAATACATATGTATACATAAAAATACACACATATACACGTACAAAATGAAAAAAAAAAGAAAAAAGAGTAGAAGATCGGAAAAGAGAGGAGCAGATCTGCTCCAGTTTGCCGCGGTGGAGCAACGCAGCGGTGGCGATCGGCGAAGGGGGTGGGAAACGGCGGGAGGGTGGGGGTGGGTGGGTGGGTGGAGGAGAGGAGAGAAAAAGAGAGGGAGAAGTTAGGGTTTTGGGTAGAGAGGGAAGAAAGGAAATGAAAAATTGTATATTTTGTAAAATGTGAAAAAGTGTTGGTATGTAGGGTAATTATTTAAAAGTATCGGTATTTTCTCTAATTAAGTGGTTTAGTATGTCCATTAGCGTAAAAATGTCATTTTTTTTTTTAAAAAAAAAGCACTTCCTAAATTGGTTTTCCAAACACAACCCGCTTATTTTTCAAAAGTATTTATTTGAAATACTTTTGACAATAATATTTTTTAAATTTAGCTTTTTCGACAGTTTGACCAAACTGGCTCTAACTTCCACTTATGACTGACCTTAGCTTTTCATACAATAGTGAAAGGCCATGCAATCTTTTAATTAACTTAGGGGTCGTTTGGTTTACAATGGGGTTAAGCTTATACCCTCACTAAAACTCACATAACATTACATTGCTTAATACAATGTTTGGTTGCACATTTTTTACTCGCATAAAACTTAGCATTACTTGTGCAATGTTTGGTTGTATTTTTCTTCATAGCATAAAACTTAGCACTATTTTATGCGATGTTTGGTTTCACTTTTTAATTTCCGCATAACTAATACCCGCATTAGTTATGCGGGAATCTATGTATTATTTTATGCGGGGTAGAATGTGGAATAAGTAATGTGGGTATTAACAATGCGGGTATTAAAATTAAAAATGACAAAAATACACCTCATAATAATAAGGATATTTTAAAATTATATTTAAGGAGTAACTAAATATTTTAAATTATAACATTGTATATTAATTTTTAATATATTAGTGATTCAAGAAATAATCCCTACGTTATAATATATGCATAGCTAGTATATTACTAATACCCACATTATTAATACCCGCATTATTAATACCCGTATTATTAATACCCACATTACTAATACCCGCATTACTAATACCTGCATTATTAATACCCACATTGCTAATACCCGCATTACTAATACGTACATTGTTAATACCCGCGTAAACTCTATCTCAACCAAACGACCCGTTATTGTTCAGAGATTCTTTTTGTTCAATTCATTAAGGGGTCGTTTGGTTGGGTGTATAAAGGCCTAATACATGTACTAAAATCCACACTAAATTATTACCATGTTTGGTTGCTTTGGGTGAAATTTTAATACTTGCATAAAAATAGTACAATGTTTGGTTAGACTTTAAGATATAATACCCGCATAACTTAATGAGGAAATCTATGTATTATTTTATGCGGGGAGAAGGTGGAATTAATAATGTGGGTATTAACAATGTAGGTATTAAAATTTAAAATGACAATATTAACCCTCATAATAATAAAAATAATTTTAAATTATATTTAAGGAGTAACTAAATATTTTAAATTATAACATTGTACATTAATTTGTGATTCAAGAAATAATTTCTATAGCTAATATCTACATTACTAATACACACATTATTAATACCCGTATTACTAATACCCGCATTATTAATACCCACATTGCTAATACCCACATTGCTAATACATATATTACTAATACCCGCGTAAACTCTATCTCAACCAAACGACCCGCAAGTACTTGTCTTGCCATGCAAATATGCAAGAGAACTTTACCGCACTGAATTCATATGGCCCTTTGCACGAGGTTAAGAGGATCGGAGCTGTCCAAGTAAAAGGAAGAAGTAAATTGGATTTTTGGCTCGAAATTATGTTGTAAAAATACAACAAACTGAATGTCCCTTTGACCTATATATATATATTGTTGCATTTCCCTTAACACAGGATAATATTCTAGTGTAATGGTAAACGTCTCAAAAGTTTCTATAAGGTTGTAGG
Organism: Petunia axillaris subsp. axillaris; assembly: GCA_029990575.1. NCBI lineage: Eukaryota > Viridiplantae > Streptophyta > Magnoliopsida > Solanales > Solanaceae > Petunia > Petunia axillaris. Next base: position 46,094,315 of record JARKNS010000002.1, on the reverse strand, counting down.
TTCAAATTTTACTTCTTCTGCATACTTTTGTATAATTTATGGCTCCGCTATTTATTAAGATGACCTATAGCTACATGTAATAGTTAATAGAAATCCTAATTTAATGACCAAAAAATGTAGTACGACCTAAGAAATGTATAATCAGGGACGGCTTAACTATAAAGCCACTAAGGCAATGGTTTGGGCCCCCAATTTTTTGGGGGCCCCATTTTTTTTATCTAAACATGTACTCATATATACATTATTTAAAGAAAATCGTAATGTATTAAATTTGAGAAAAACTTTTGGGAAGAAAGTACCATAATATTTTTGAAGGTATGAAAATATTTTTAATTCAATCGTAAACTTTTGAGATACTAAATAATGAGAATTGTACAAAATACTATCTTAACCTTGAATTTTCTTTACCAAATAGTAATAGTTATTATGATATTGATAGTTGACTTATTTTTAGAAGTGCTAACAGAAATACACGAGAAAACGAAATCATCTAATCGAAATACTCAATCAAATAAAAAGACAAGATCTTTTCCAAATACACATATTGTTTATAGACTAATGTTAATAGTTTATGTAATTGTTACCTCAGCCGAAAGAAGTTTTTCAAAATTAAAATTGATAAAATCTAATTTAAGATAAACATTTGTCAAGAGAGATGAAATGTAATAGCTATATCATCAATTGAAAATGAATTATTAGAAAAAATCAACTATAAAACAGCAATCAATGGCTTTGCATCTAAAAAATAGAAAAGTATACTTTAAATAAAAATATATACGGCGGTGTTTCTTTTTTAAAAAAAAAAAAAAAATAGGGCCTCTCTGTGAATTTGGCTTTAGGCCCCCAATTTTGTTGAGACGGCCCCTGTGTATAATATAATTTGGTATAATCTGTTAAGTTACGTGATATTTTTATTAATCTTTCAAAAAGAATAGCATAATTCTAAATATAAAAAAAATTATACTTACAATTTTACTCTTAATGAGATGATTAACTAACCATACAAATATTTATGGCTTAATTAGACCATAAATTTTAAAAAGTATCATATTTTTCTTAAATTTTGATCCAAGTCAAGCTATGTCATCTTTATAAAATGGAGGGAGTATAAATATAATATGCATATGCACAAATTGCGTCACGTATGTCGCAATAGCAGCCAATATTTCATGAATCTAACAAAGGTGCTTGAAACTTATTAGATAATTTTTTTCGTCTAGTCGGTTGGACGGTCGGACAGCTTCCTTATTCTTGAATGAAGCGTTTTTTTTCCTCCAATCAGATCAGCATGTATATAAAGTGAGAAAAACCTAAGGAATTTCACTTTGAACTTTATATAACCAGGAAAATTAATAAAAAGAAGCCGCAAATTGCAGCACCCAAGGTCTTTGACTGTACAATTGAGATTGAAGTCTTAACAGGTTATAAAAAGGTGGAACACCTAAGCATAACCTATTTTATTTGTACCCTTCTTAGATGTATCATATATGTACTCGAGTCACATGATCAGGACAGTGATGGATCTTTAAGCCAGATTGCTAATTCAGTAGCTTTCTACCTTATATTTGTAATGAAGAATCACCTAATAATATACTAAAATAATTCAGCAAGATCCTAGTAAGCAATTATAAAAGCAATGATCCTAAACCCATAGATTTAAAGTTGGGTATCCGCCTCCGCAGTTGATTAGCATTTTGCATGTGTTCAAATGACTGTGTGTCTAATGGCTGGTTGACTTATGCAACAAGGTTATCTAATGAAATTTCCCCTGAGTACATGCAAAGGCAAATTAAGCACGTATCTGTGATCTGTAATTTCAGAATAAGTGTGATTATACAATGTAACTATATATATCAAACTAAATGCAATAAAATGGGTTCGATTGAAGTAAAAACTCTCGCTTATCTTTTTTTTTGATAGTAACGGAATGTGCTACACATGTCATCATCCAAATAGTACAAATAAGACCCCAAAGGGTTAACTATAATGCCTAATAGAATAGGACTGATTGGTGGTGCTCCCATGCCCAGCTAGATGGTCCGCAAGCCTATGCCTTTTTCGAAAAATGTACTGCAAATCTATCAGGCACCTACAAGTATTAAACAATAGTGAGTATAATTTGTTTGAGTTGGAAATATTATTAAGCAATACTTGTGAGTCCGTTTTAATGATAGAGGGGGTAAGTCCCCTACTTTTAGCCAGTTTGACCCATTCCATTAGAGCCATAAGTTCACTATACGTAGCATTCGGAGAAGGAAATTTTTTTGGTATACCCCAGAATCCAGTCACCAGAAGTATTTCTAAATACTCCACTTGCTCCTCCTATGTTGAGTGTAGGATTATAAGCACAATCTACATTTAATTTGAAAGACCTTTGAGCGGGGTATCCATCTAGTCCGGTTCCTAGCTGTAATGCTAGAAGATAATAAATTAGCTGAATATTCTAGGGTGACATATTCAATAGCCAGTTGGCTAATTATTCTACCTGTTATAGGGGCCTGCCGCTGGTAAAAAAGAATAGCATTTCTATTCTTCTAGGTTAACCAGGTCAGGAGAGAGAGAATAGTATCGGAAGGGACAGTTAAAGTACCACAGTTTATGGAGTATTTGTTTGAGGCACATGCTTGCTTTAGCCATTTAGTGAAGTTCTCAGTCGATCTAGCAATACTAGGAAAGAAATCTTAGACTGAGTCTGACTCCGAACAGTGGATAAATATGTGGTCAATGGATTCAACCATATTTGGACATGACTTACAACTACTACAAGGGATAATATTTCTTTTAACTAGTTCTTCAGTTGTAGGAAGTTTACGCAACCCTAGCAACCATAGAAAGACTTTAATTTTAGGTAAGAATGGCCCCATTGAAAAGTGTCCTTGATGTTTTTGTCAAATGTGTATTTGTAATTAAATTCATCACTATAAGGGGGAGCTCAAATGCGAATGAGTTATAGTCCCAATTTCCATTATTGATAATATCATCTACTACAAGGATATCTGAGTTGTTAGTTAAAGGACCCTGAATTAGGTTGCGAAGGTTATGGTCATGATTGACCCATCGATCCTCCCATAATCTAGTTGCATTTCCAGGGCCAATATTCCATACTAACCCTTTCGTGAAGAATATGTTCCCTTTGAATAAGCTCTTCCAAAGATATGAGTGAGAGGGTCGGGGTTTAACAAGGTTGATGTTCTTGTTAGTACCATTATATTTCCCTTGAAGAATTTTTCTCCATAGTGAAGTGGTATCTGTTCTGTGGCACCAAGCAAGCCTATCTAACAGCTTACTATTTTTATGCACAACTTTGGTGACTGTGTCCCATTTTACTAGATGTATTTTTCTTTTTTCAGCTGTGGTTCCCTAGATGAAATTTCTAGTAGTTTTGTCAATCCTATATTTTACAGCCACTGGCAGCAAGTTTCTTTGTATAACGTAAGTAGCAATGGCTGATAAAGTATTTGGCTAGAATTGTGCGCTCTTCTAAGGAGAGGAGCGTGGTTTCCAGCCCTTCAATCGATTGTAATTTTATCCAGTAGAAATTGATAATCTCGGATCCGAGGAGTGGAATTAGTGATAGGGAATCCCAGATATTTCCAAAATAAAGTGGCCGCTCTAATATTCAGGATATGTGGGACTGTATCTTTCATGATGTCTTCCGTGTTCTGCTAAAAAATAATACGACTTTTAGTTATATTAATTTTTTGGCCCAATTGGGACCTAAAATTTGTTAGAACTTGATGAATAGTGGCAGTGTCAGTATCTGCTTCACCAAATAGAACTAGATCATCTGTAAATAGTAGATGTGAGATGAGGGTCTAGTTCTAGCGATTTAAATAGGTTTCCATTTAGTTTCAACCACTGCCAAATTGATCATTCTAGTGAGATCTTCCATACAAATTATAAATATGTAAGGAGAAAGCGGGTCTCCCTGCTGGATTCCTCTTGAGGGATTGAAGAAAAGGGTAGGTCGACCATTAATAAGAATGGAGATTCTAGATGAGGAGATACAAGACATAATAAGCGAGATGAAATGGGTGGGGAAGCCCATACTTTCTAAAGCTAGCGCTTTTGATAAATGACCATTCTAGCCTGTCAAAGGATTTTTCTAAATCTATTTTTATGGCCATCTTGCCTTTCCTTCCTTTGGTCTTCTTGAGAGCCAGAATTGCTTCTTGAACAATAATAGCATTGACAACAGGCCTTCTGCAAGGGATAAAGCTGGCTTTATTTGGGCTAATAACATTATTAAGGATAGGCCTTACGTGATTAACTATTATTTTGATTATAATTTTATAAATAGTATTATAGAGACTTATAGGTCGATATTGGGTGATATGCTTCGGACTTTTAACCTTAGAGGTTAGGGTCATAAAGGTGTCGGTTAATCCTTGAGGTAGGGTGTGTTGTTCGAAGGTTCGAAGGCAAATATTAGTAATAGAAAATTTTGTAGCCGGCCAATATTTTTGAAAAAATATCGGGTAAAGGCCATCAGACCCTATTTTTTTAGAGGCAGGAAGGAATTAACGGACACAGAAATTCTGGATTCTATTAAGGGACGAGTTAACTTCAGTTGTACCTCATTGGACAGAGTATGAGTAACTGTGGGCTTAGGCTTATACAGACTGCTATGAAGATCTATTTGATATATCTTTTGGAAATAATCTATTATAAGAGAGTTAAGGTAATTTATATAATTGACACGACCTGGAATCCGGTTAGGCCGTGCGGGCACCCGACATCCTCCCCTAGACCTGTCGGGCGAGCCCTTACTAATTTAATTCGAAAAATAAATATAACAATTCATAAATAAGGACAAGACTTAAACAGAAAACATAGACATACTGATACCTCTAAGCTGTACAAAAGAAATTACAGCTGACTACCCAACGTTTAGGGCTATCCAGACTAGACATCTAAGAGTACAAAAGAAGACAGATACCTCCTGAAGGGAGCAAAATGCAGCTGAAATAATAACCAATAAACTGGTGGCCATCCGGAATAAAAGCTGGCTCACCCTGACGGCTGAAGTCGTCTTCGCTCCTTCACAACGTGGCGAACTCAATCCTGGATCGAACCTGCCGAAATGAAATAGATAGACAAGAAACAAACAACAAACAAGGGTGAGTCAAAAGGACTCAATAAGTGGGGCAGACTAGCCACCTCAAAGAATATGATAGCTAGCCAGGGAGAAGAAACAGATAGACCAAATTTCTTTTATTTAAATTATAAAAAGGCAGAACCAGATAACAACCGAAAACACGTAAGGACTTCTAAACTCAACCAAGGATGCGTGCCAGAAACATATCAACAAATAAGCAATGCACGTATAAGCAGAACAGTAATCATGTACCGCAAGTCTACATAATGGTATGAATTGAGATGAAATGAAATGAAGAGAGATGAAATGAAATGAAATATGATGTAAAGGGTCACATGTGCCCATAATCCCATCCCGAAGCGAAATACTCCTGCATTCGAGGGGAATCCAATCTGATAAACAATTGGAGCGGAATACTCCTGCTCCTGGGGCGGAATACTCCTGCACCCGATATAATATAAACCAGAGGCGGAATACTCCTGCACTCTCTTGGGGCGGAATACTCCTGCACCTGATATTATGTAAAGCTGAGGCGGAATACTCCTGCACTCTCTTGGAGCGGAATACTCCTGCATCCGATATAATGTAAAGCTGAGGCGGAATACTCCTGCACTCTCATGGGGCGGAATCCTCCTACCCTCAATATGATACAATGGAGCGGAATACTCCTGCTCCTGGGGCGGAATACTCCTGCACCCAATAGGATATGCAATGTAATTCATATGAATGACATATAATGCATATGAATGCAATGTGATGCAATAATAACCCTTCACCGGCGCGGGACTCTCAGACAGCCGGGAAGTAGATGCCAACTCACAGCCAGTGTACAATGCTCAGTTCCTCAATGCAATACCAAAAACAGGACATAACATATAATACACAATGTAAATCCAAAAAGTTAAGGCGTAAGGAGTACGCCTATCGGCAGCTACACACGTGAGGAACACGTCGTAGAAAATCCACGAGGCCAGATGCCTCCAAAGAAATGGATATAAACACTTACCTTATTACAACGTTAGTACATCCACTCAATAACCGCTTGTCCTTTGGTTTCGTTGCCAAACGATCCCACTCTATTCAATAAGCAGAAAAATATATCAAATTAGGCTAAAGGCTTCATTCCTCACATATTAGGACAATCCAGGTAGGAACCTGATACCTTATTCGCATACGCAATACGCAGGCCAGGCCTATGTACAGGGTTTATAGTCACATAACCAAATCCTAAATAAATTACATTTATAAGTTGCCCATAACTCACTAAGTACGAATATATAATCAATTTCGTTATCGGGGTCCATTTGACCCTTTAAACTATTAATTGAACTTATTAAAATGATGTATAATATTCCAAGTTTTACCGTTAAAGCATATTCAAACACACGTAATAAACTCAAATAATATATTAGGATCATTACCTGAATATTTCAGGGTAAAAATTCTACTTTTTTCCGGCCCTTTTTCCCATTATCTGGCATTTTTTCAGACTGCGTTTCATTTCCCCCGCTTTGCTCTGTTTCCCCCATCTCTGTTCGTTGAGGGCCACCGCCCACTTTTGCGTTATTCTTCTTTCTTTTCATTTTCTTTTTTTTTTATTTCTTTTACTTTTCTTTTCGCGATAAAAATTTAAATGATACCCTACGATATTCGAAATAATTCCAACTTTTGCATACAAGTTATATAAAATATATGTGACATACTCGCTAAGGCGGATCTCAAATTGGATTCCCGGAACTCAAGATGCGAATTTAAATAGATAAAGTCAAATTATTTAACTTTCGGCATTTTAGCGGAAACTAGCCGAACAACATCGAAATTCACTTTCGCAAGTTCACCAAAGTCACAAATAATCATACGAACCTAACGACGCTTTCGGATTTCGAATCAGAGCTCATTCGGCAAAACCGAACTTGAAAATCTCTTTTTAATATTTATTGACAATAAAAACTGAAACCTTCTTCCGATGCCTACCAAACGAGATCTGATTTAGCTCAAATTTTACAGACAAGTCTCAATGGACCTTAAAAATATTTTAAAATTATCGGTACGCTAATCGGAGTCCTAACTTCCGAAACGACTTACCGAGGTTGTTTCATTCTCCTCCACTTAAACTCTCGTTCGTCCTCGAACGAGCCTAAGTCTAAAAGCAAGATTCATGCTGATAACAAAAGAACTTGCACGACCTTCATAAACTATCCCACAGAATTTTTCTCATGATTACAGAATCAAGATTATAACACGAACACCGAACTCTTGGAATAAAATATATCTGGATAATATGATAATACCAGTGCCCGGATTATTCTGACTAAGATGATCCTTCCTCAATTATGAGAGGAGAGTTCTACATTTTCGAAGCAAAGATATACGGAACTTTGGATGGATTAACATGATTCTGCCGACAAATCACCTCGTCGATATACTTTACGATATAGAACAAGTCGATGGAACTACTCCCTCTGTCCCACTTTGTTTGTCATACTTTCCTTATTAGTCCGTCCCAAAAAGATTGTCATATTTCTAAATTTGGTAACAATTCAACTCTAAAGTTACTTTTTGATTCATTTATAGCCACACAAATATCTATGACTTATTTTAGACCACAAGTTTCAAAAGTCTTCCCTTCTTTATTAAACTTTGTGCCAAGTCAAACTACGACAAACAAATTGGGACGGAGGGAGTAAGAATTATCTCACGCTTGATGCAATAAAGGGAACTTTTAAAGTACCTTGTCACTACACATTATAGAAGATTTGATGCAAACTATATCATTTTTACGAACGCACTATGCAACATCTCAGTTGATTTTAGTGTTGCTCCGCAAGCTCCTTGTGGGAATGTAGTTACTCATATCCTAATGTATGTCAAAGGTTCATCTGAACAGGGTATTGTCTTTGAATTGGAAATACTATGACTTGAAAAAGTAAATATAAAAGAGACATGTAGTTGGACCTTCAGCTGAGGCAGAATACCAGCAACCAAGTTGATTACATGCGCACTTATAACGCTAAAGTAACTTCTCAAAGAGTTGAGGTGTGAAGGAGATATGCCAATGATGGATGGACGACAAGCTACACTAGACCTTTAACTCTAAATTTCCATGAAGTAAAACAACGTCAGTATAAGGATCCAGCTCTAGTTGAATACAGACAGATAGCCAGAAGAAAACCGGAGTAGCCATACATGGTTACTACTGATGGTGTTCTCATGTATAAAGATAGACTTTGTGTTCCTGATGTTGCAGATTTAGTTTATGATAGAGGCACATTATTTCAAATACACTGTTCATCCAGGTTCGACTAAGATGTACCATGTTCTTAAGCAGATTTATTGGTGGGACGAAGTAAAGTGTGACGTAGCAGAATTTGTGGCTCAGTGTTCTAATTGCCAGCAAGTTAAAGTCGTGAGAAAAGTGGTATCAACACCTCAGAGATTTAATATTACCATTCAATATTTGGAGGAAGACTCCTCCACTTAAAGCACAAACTCATGCAGCCATTTGAATAGGAATAACCATCCTCGCACAGTCTGCTGGACTGAAGAAGATTTAGCTAAAAGCTGAACGTAGGCAGACCTAAGCTACCAACTACCCTTTCGAGTTGCCAAACAGCTGCAACTCTCAAGTTCGCAACTCCATACCTTTGCCGTAAACACCACCGCCCGATGGATGGTACTTCTATATAAAAATTTCGGCAGAGTTTCCCCTGAAACTGGATGAGTCGCAAAAACAGAACCAGCACTATACTATACATGGGAATGGATACCCGGATAAACTGATAACATAAACATGTTAAACGGATAACAAGATGAGACAACTGGACCAAAACAATAATATGTTTCCAAAATAATAATATGCTTACCCGGCCACAATAACACGTACTCTGGCTCAACACAGGGAACGTCACAAGCGGCTACCAATCGCCCAAGCTCACTAGTGCCGGACGAAGAAGAAATGGAAATAGATCGAGGATAGAAATAATTAGAGCTTCAGGAAGTTCATCTTCTTATTTGCTTGACTACCAAAGCTAGACTACTTCCGCGTCTGGCGAGCCAAAAAATCGCAATTGAAGAGATAGACATTAAATAAGCTTTATGGAAAAACATCCATACCAATTTTAACCTCCCAATAAGAAGGAAACTCTGATAATTTACCAGAAACCCTTTTATAACCCAGATAAGCTCATGGGATAGCATGACTCTACAAACATCTTGAATCATGGAAGACACATAGATCGAGCATTACTTACGAGCCACTTTACACCGGAAGAAACAACGACACTTCCTGATGGTGACGAATAAGAATCCCATCATCCTACCAACACTTATTTTCGAGGAGAGAGGTAAAATGACTTGACATAATAACACAAGGTGGCATCACAGGATGCCAAGCAGGCAATGGCAATACTCACCGTCAAATCTCTCATATTTAGATCAGATAAACTAGTAGGGTCTCATAAATGCCAGGAATAAATCGTATCAGAAACTCACCCCTCTACCGCAACAGATTCTTAATAGAACTCCATCCCAGGAAACTATGGAAATATGATAAGACAATCATTTCCAAATCGATCGAAAAAATCAAAGCTTACACATATTTAAGAGAGGAAGAAATATCAAGGTCTACTATATCAGATATCTCAGCATCCTGCCAGACTGGCAGTTCATAAAACTGCCTCTGCAACTGAACTAAGTCGCTACACTGATAATTACCTTCTAAAGAATAACTGCCACCACGCTCTCAACCTTTACTGGATCGTGGCATTTCTCTGGCTGATTGGGATCTAAATGAAATCCCTGCGACTGGGCAAGTGCCTGAGGGCAAGAAGAATGACGACTTTCTACTTGCTAGAGTAAGGGAAAACTCCCCAAAGGATAACCAAACTCACGATAGCTATAAAGAGAAAAACTAGGTCTAATCTTGATGAACTACTCACGCACTCTGAGAATCACGCTCTACAAGCTGAGATAACCTGGAAGGTGACTTCCAAAAATAATCAGAACTTTTACCTCTAAATGAGGTACCATGGTTACCCACCAGGGCCGTGGGATCTCTTACTTTCCCGCTCTAACTTATGGTATGCCTCGAACCTTCGAGCAATATCAACAACAATATCAAATAAAATCCCGACCTCAATCTCTCGAACCATCTGGGATCTCAAGGAAAAAGAAAGGTCAGCAATAAATCTTTGAATATTCTCGGAAGGTTCATGGACTAGTTCTAATGCATATTCAGCTATTTTATAGAATTCAATCTCATATTCTGAAACATCAACAGGCTAACCGACAAGCTACCCTGTCCAATCTACTCGAACTGGCAACACTTTTCATCTTGCTCGCTACTCGAAAGGAACCTTTCCACGAATCTAGAAGAAAAACCGAACCAAGTTAGTTAATAAGAGAGCAGCCCACCAATTCAAGGCTGGACCCTTGAAACTAGAAAGCAGAATAATCAATACCATACCGCTCGATATAATTAAGAGCCTGAAGGATACGCTGACATCATTTTATTCTAAAAAGAATCACGAGGTTTATCCGATGCATTGCTTTAGAATATCGGAAGGTTCAACCGCGTAAAATAATGAAACCTCTTTGAGCACTCGGACCCAAATGATACCTTGGCTGGCTAACCAGCCAGAACAATTAGAGGTACAACACATACTACCTCCTGAATATAATTTACTGCAGCAATATTAAGAACTGGAATAAAAGCTCCCTGAGACTGAACATCTGCATCTGCGACAACCTGATAAGCTTCCTAGCAAATAATAGGTTCTTACGGTATCTGCATCACCAAGATTCTTATAAAAGCATCGTAGAGAGCAAAGGGAACCACAAGGCCCTGCTTCCTTGCCCATCGCGAGCTCGTACAGCTGGGACCTCCGTAACTAGATCATCAGCACGATTAAAAAAATCTCAGGGCTTCATCAGTGCTAGCCCAGGCTAGACTCCTTCATCTTGAACTCCTTCCGTTTGCTGATTTGTCGCATGGGGTTTCACAATTACCACGAAGGAATTAAAAAATTAACGAAAATACTTTTGAATCCTTGACCGACGCACGATCAGAAAGAAGGAAGTGAAACTTCCTAAATGCCATCATAGCCTCTCGTAGATAAGTACGGACGTCTACGTACCCATCAGCGAGACTCTACTAGACACTGTCTTAGTCTGGATAGACTCTAAACCGGGCTTTGATACCAACTGACACGACCTGGAATCCGGTTAGGCCGTGCGGGCACCCGACATCCTCCCCTAGACCTGTCGGGCGAACCCTTACTAATTTAATTCGGAAAATAAATATAACAATTCATAAATAAGGACAAGACTTAAACAGAAAACATAGACATACTGATACCTCTAAGCTGTACAAAAGAAATTACATCTGACTACCCAACATACTAGGTTTAGGGCTATCCAGACTAGACATCTAAGAGTACAAAAGAAGACAGATACCTCCTGAAGGGAGCAAAATGCAGCTGAAATAATAACCAATAAACTGGTGGTCATCCGGAATAAAAGCTGGCTCACCCTGACAGCTGAAGTAGTCTTCGCTCCTTCACAACGTGGCGAACTCAATCCTGGAGCGAACCTGCCGAAACGAAATAGATAGACAAACAACAAACAACAAACAAGGGTGAGTCAAAAGGACTCAATAAGTGGGGCAGACTAGCCACCTCAAAGAATAGGATAGCTAGCCAGGGAGAAGAAACCGATAGACCAAATTTCTTTTATTTAAATTATAAAAAGGCAGAACCAGATAACAACCGAAAACACGTAAGGACTTCTAAACTCAACCAAGGATGCGTGCCAGAAACATATCAACAAATAAGCAATGCACGTATAAGCAGAACAGTAATCATGTACCGCAAGTCTACATAATGGTATGAATTGAGATGAAATGAAATGAAGAGAGATGAAATGAAATGAAATATGATGTAAAGGGTCACATGTGCCCGTAATCCCATCCCGAAGCGAAATACTCCTGCATTCGAGGGGAATCCAATCTGATAAACAACTGGAGCGGAATACTCCTGCTCCTGGGGCGGAATACTCCTGAACCCGATATAATATAAACCAGAGGCGGAATACTCCTGCACTCTCTTGGGGCGGAATACTCCTGCACCCGATATAATGTAAAGCTGAGGCGGAATACTCCTGCACTCTCTTGGGGCGGAATACTCCTGCACCCGATATAATGTAAAGCAGAGGCGGAATACTCCTGCACTCTCCTGGGGCGGAATCCTCCTACCCTCAGTATGATACAATGGAGCGGAATACTCCTGCTCCTAGGGCGGAATACTCCTGCACCCAATATGATATGCAATGTAATGCATATGAATGACATATAATGCATATGAATGCAATGTGATGCAATAATAACCCTTCACCGGCGCGGGACTCTCAGACAGCCGGGAAGTAGATGCCAACTCACAGCCAGTGTACAATGCTCAGTTCCTCAATGCAATACCAACAACAGGACATAACATATAATACACAATGTAAATCCAAAAAGCTAAGGCGTAAGGAGTACGCCTATCGGCAGCTACACACGTGAGGAACACGTCGTAGAAAATCCACGAGGCCAGATGCCTCCAAAGAAATGGATATAAACACTTACCTTGTTACAAAGTTAGTACATCCACTCAATAACCGCTTGTCTTTTGGTTTCGTTGCCAAACGATCCCACTTTATTCAATAAGCAGAAAAATATATCAAATTAGGCTAAAGGATTCATTCCTCACATATTAGTGCAATCCAGGTAGGAACCTGATACCTTATTCGCATACACAATACGCAGGTCAGGCCTATGTACAGGGTTTATAGTCACATAACCAAATTCTAAATAAATTACATTTATAAGTTGCCCATAACTCACTGAGTACGAATATATAATCAATTTCGTTATCGGGGTCCATTTGACCCTTTAAACTATTAATTAAACTTATTAAAACGATGTATAATATTTCAAGTTTTACCGTTAAAACATATTCAAACACACGTAATAAACTCGAATAATATATTAGGATCATTACCTGAATGTTTCAGGGTAAAAATTCTACTTTTTTCCGGCTCCTTTTCCCATTTTCTGGCATTTTTTCTGACTGCGTTTCATTTCCCCCGCTTTGCTCTGTTTCCCCATCTCTGTTCGTTCCTCATCTTTTGATGAGGGCCACCGCCCACTTTTGCATTCTTCTTCTTTCTTTTCATTTTCTTTTTTTTTTATTTCTTTTACTTTTCTTTTCGCGATAAAAATTAAAGTGGTACCCTACGATATTCGAAATAATTTCAACTTTTGCATACAAGTTATATAAAATATATGTAACATACTCACTAAGGCGGATCTCAAATTGGATTCCCGGAACTCAAGATGCGAATTTAAATAGAAAAAGTCAAATTATTTAACTTTCGGCATTTTAGCGGAAACTAGCCGAACAACATCGAAATTCACTTTCGCAAGTTCACCAAAGTCACAAATAATCATACGAACTTAACGACGCTTTCGGATTTCGAATCAAAGCTCATTCGGCAAAACCGAACTCGAAAATCTCTTTTTAATATTTATTGACAATAAAAACTGAAACCTTCTTCCGATGCCTACCAAACGAGGTCTGATTTAGCTCAAATTTTACAGACAAGTCTCAATGGACCTTAAAAATATTTTAAAATTATCGGCACGCCAATCGGAGTCCTAACTTCCGAAACGACTTACCAAGGTCGTTTCAATAATGAATCCATTCACCACCGCATTATTGAGGCCAATAATATGGTTACAGTGGTGTCGTTGGATAGTAGAGAGGTGATAGAATTTGGTGTTGCTGTCACAATCTGTAAGCCACTGTAACCTAGATTTGAGTTTCCAGAATTCCTCTTCTATCTTAAGAATTTGGTTGTATTGATCTAAGTAGGGGTGTTCATGGTAGGGTACGGTACGGTTTTAAGCTTATCGGTAACGGTATATCGGTTAACGGTATGTAATTATGTAAAACCAATACCGTACCGATAAGCTATCGGTTATCGGTAGTTAACGGTTCGTTAAGCGGTATACCGAAGCCACAATAACCTAGATTTACGAAAGGAAGTAATCAAAGAAAGCTTGCTGGATTAATAAGAAATCTCACAAAAGCACATAAAAAGATTAGCAACTCTTGAATGTACAACTTATAAACTTTTGTTACAAGCAGCAGCACAACTTATAGAAAAAAAAAGTTAGCCAAAAGAAGGTAAATTTCATTCATATCTTCCATAAACAGACATCTATTAATATTATTTATCAACATTAGCAACCTCAATCAAGGGATTATCATTATACAGTAATGTTTCCTCCGCCAACATCTATGCACCTTCTGCAATGTTTTCTCCCCAACATTCTCCTCTTAGAATGTTGTAATGACAAATTCAAAATGGGTCAGGCCTCATATGTTTGTAACGATGAATAGCCACTAGTAGCAATAATATTTATACTTTAACATATAAATTAATATACTAATAATAAATAAAATACATAAAAATTATTAAAAAAAATCCTTATCGGTTATCGGTACGGTAATGGTAATGATATATAGAAACCGTTACCATACCGATATCTTATCGGTATTAGAAATTTATACCATTACCGAACCAATAATCGTTATACCGATACCGTTATGCTTATCGATAGTGGTAACGGTTCGGATATCGGTACCGGTTCGGTTTTGTACACCCCTAGATCTAAGAGTTCTTCCTCCAATTTCAAATAAAAGTCTCTTTTGTGAATGGGATTCATCTTTTGAAGGCCGATGATCCTAGCTAGAAGCTTGCGTATATTTTGAAAATATTTCCAAATTGGGATTTACACCAAGAGGTGACAAGAGGAATAAATTCCTCCATAGATTTATTATATGTGTTGAGATTATGCCACGATGAATTTAAAATATGAAAGAATTGAGGGCTGGACATCCACATCGTTTCAAATTTAAAAGTAGTGGATGGTCCAGCATAGACACGATTCCAATTTAAAAAGGTGAGGACAATGGTCCGAGTGGGTACGTGGAAGATGTTTAACCGATGCGTAGGGAAATATTTTGAGCCACTCGTCTGAACTAAGGAATCTATCTAGGCTTTCATATATAATTTTGTGCTTTTTCTTCCGTTATTTGTCCAAGTAAACCTAGGTCCAGTAAACCTAATATCTATTAGCCCAATACTATCTATACAGTCCAGGAAGGCCGAGATACGATTGAAATTAACCGGATTGCCACCAGATTTTTCACTAGCACTAGTAACCTCATTAAAATCACCACAAATTAGCCATGGTCGCGGGTTGTGTGCATTTTTTTTTGGTGTATCCCATAGAGCTAGTTGTTGTACGTTGTGCACATATTCAGAACACTAGATGGGGATGGTTGAATAATATTCTCTGATTTTCGCTTAAGAAATTTGTTCATTATTGCAAGAACCTGGTCCTTGCCTAGTTTCTCTAGATAATCTCCTAACTGTAGATCTAAAACTGAAGGTAAAGAATATGGAGTTTTTATGTGAAAAACTCCTTGCGTAAGGGAGAAAAACTACAACCCATACTATGGGATTTTGAAAACTCTTTCACTAACACACCGAGCAAGTTTTAGATTACAAACTCTGTAACCAAAGGGCTACACTCTATAGCCTAAAAACTCTTACAACTAAACTCTAGCTAGCTTTTACAAAATGTTCTCACGAGATTCACCTAATACAATGTTTCTCAGATTAAGCAAATAGGTGATATATTGAACACAATTTGACATGACAACAATAATAAATAACCTATTCTAGATACTGAATAAGCACAGGGTACTTCAATGGTTATCTGTATTTGTCCACTCACTCATGATCAATAACAGAAATGCTTTTGATTGATCTCAACTCTCGTAATGAATGAATGTCCGGCTGCCTCAATTACTTGCTTTAATAAATCACTAAGAATCTTCTCAATTATAGTAAGAGAAGATCTCCTATGATATACTCCTTTTATGACACGATCTCCTTCATACTTCACAGAAGCAACCAAAGCACGACTGTTTTGCTGATTAGGATTAGTTAAACTCGTACACGCCAAGTTTTCCTAGCTGCATGGACATGCAGTATATGCAACCCGTAATCTTTTTGTTCAGTCGTGTCTTCTCACAAGGACAAGATCCTTCATCAGGTCCGTTGTTTGTCAATCTTCAAAACTCACATCATCCAACAAATTCTCCATTTTTTATGATGGCAAACAGATGTTGCCAAGTAGCCTATACAATCAACACCAAAAGAAATAAAACAGTAACAGTTGAAAACACACAGATGAGTTAGGTCACAAACCCCCAACGTTTCCTTCTTCCCTATTTTGGCATCATCAAAAAAATTCTTAATTTCCTGCAAGAACATGTTAAGATAGTTCAACCAATAGCATAGGGCTACAAGTTAACTGAACAATAACACAAGAAATATATCCAAGGGCCGAACAAGGCATGATAGTAGGAAATAGAACCATAATTTAAACAAGCATTTAAAACCATCTAATCCAGGGTTCACACATGTGCAAACCATTAAGTACAGAACCAACAAAAATTAATAATATTCTTAAACATGTATCGCCAACAAGAAAGAATTCCTAAGGAACTGGGAAAGACAGGATTAGGGATGAAGCTGAAAGTGCTTGGCAAGTGCTTCCAGGTTCTTCGAATTTCCAGCACGTTCAACCACCAGATCAGCCTGATGCTTGTGGTACTCAATGGTCAAGGGATCGATCTCTCAATCCTTTAGCTTCATCTCTCTTTTCAGCTCCTTTTTTTTTTCATGAAACTCCAACAGGGTCTTCTCCATTTCCTTCACAGCTATTACAGCCTCATCAGCTCCAAAATCCCCACTCTCATTAGCTTTTTTGCAACCCTAACATGCATTGGACATTTTGATACCCTCCCCTCCTTAAAGAAATCACGAGTCTTGAGAATGTTTACACCAAACATCTGATAATATGCAGACTTTTTCCCACTCTTGAGAGGGACACCAAAGTGCTCAAAGATCTGTTGTAGAATGTACAAATGCACTAAGGAATGAGTCTTCTTAGTATTGGAAATTCTCCTAAAATATCTTATTTTGAGTCCATGCAGATTTATCATGACACATCTATCCAGCAGGTCCATGTATGTGAGGTCCAGTGCACAAGCCTCACTGTTTCTCTCACCTCTTGGTAGCAGGAACATGTGCACAAATTCAAAGAGTAGTTGATGAGATGGTTTCATCTCCTTCTTGTCCACCTTTCATTTTTTTCTAAGTCTAGGTTACCCAGAGAACTTTTTTGTCACTTCAAGAGGAGTGACATTTCAGGAACTCCTAATATCACCCCTAGTTCGTATCTTCCAAACTCAATTTCAACTCTTCTGACCACAAAATACACTATCCTTCCCCCTACACTGTAATTTATGAAATACTCCCTGATTTCATCCACAAACAAGCATCTTTGGTCGTTTGAGCAAAACTCGATCCAACCTTGTACATTTAACTTGGCAACTAGAGGCTTCGTCTACGGTTCTTCCAGATCACACAAATACTCCCTTGTAGAACATTTTTATCTGAGTAGAACTCCACCCTGTCCACTTTCCCTTCTAAGGATTGTCAGAGCGTTCCCCAGAGTCAGGGTCATCTAGGTCCTCATAGTCCTCAGCATCATCACTGATCTGCTCCTCTATCGAGTCCTTCTCCTCAACAGGGGTAGGCTCTTTCTCAACCTCTTTCTCAGTTATTTTCTATCCCATAAATTTTGCTAATTTTTCTTGCTGCTGCTTCAAGACTGACCTAGTTGCTACCTTCCCAAAAACGATTCTTCCTCTTTCTCTGATTCAGACTTATCCTCCTCATCATCACTTTCATCAACTAATTGTATCCTTATCACAACTTTCCCCTTTTTACTAGCTTTCTTCACTTTCTTTTCACAACTTCCTTTTGCACAGGCTTTGTTTCACTAATAAATAACACTTCATCCTCCTCACCAATTGTTTTTTTTTGTTTTTTTTCTCAATCTCTTTCACCTTCTGGGTTTTCTTTTCCTGTTCCACTTCCTTCTCTTCGTCCTCTTCCTTTTTTTCTCCTTTTCAGAGTCAGACCAGTCGATTCCTTTACTATAAGTTGTTTCAGGAATTGAAGAAGGTCCAGGTCCTTTATTAGTTCCCTTAGCAATTTTAGCAGATCCTTGATCTATATTAACTGTACCACTGACTCTTACATTCTCCTTTACAATCTCTGAGGGAGCAGCCTCCGAACTAGGTTCGTCGACAGGGCCCTTTTGAGAACCAACAATTTTAGCAACTTTCATTGAGTATGCCGCAATTTGAATTGTATCCACATTAGGAAAACCAGCTTCTATACTAGTCACATCAGGTTCTATCCTAACAACACCATGCTCTATTCTAGACTCATCAATCATTTCAGCATCAACAGACTCTACATTCCCCTATCAATTTTGCTAGCAGACTCAACACCATCTACAGACTTTACTAGGTCATCCATCCCCGTAACTAAGACTTTTATAGTTACCTTTTTAGGAGTTAAAAACAGAGTCATGCCCAGTAAAACTACTTCAGTGGTGTCAGGCCTTACCTCTGTTGTGTTTTTGTCAGAGGTGACAGGTGCTACAGATGTGATTTTTGATTTTGGTGCAGAATTCTTTGCTTCTTGCTTAGCAGACCTTCTTTGGACCTTTTGCCTTGCTTTAGCCAATCTTTCAGCCACCGTAGATGCACTCGCCGTAGATTTATTTGTGGGGTTTTCTGAGACTTTTGGTTCAGAAGTTTTAATGGGTGAAGCAAATGTTGATTGTGATTGACACATTGGTGGATCTTGTAGTGAGTTTGGCTGAAGAGAGAGAAAAAAGATACTGGTTCAGCTATGGTTTGAGTGAAGAGGGTTGGAGAGAGTAAGAATTTGTTTTTCTTCTTGAAAAAGGAATGAATAATGATGACTAAAAAGGAAAATACTCTTTTAAGCATTTGGGAACCAAGAAAGGTAGTGGATGTGACAGTTTTGATTGACAAGTATTTAAGACTCTTTTCCAAGTGGGAAAGATTTAAAATTCAAATGTATAATCGAAACATGATAATGACTTAAAATTAGTGCAGTTACACACATATAGAAAATTTTTTGGTGCACATTCAAAACAACTCAAATTTTGCACGGTACTTCATAAAATTAAACACACAATATGTAGCTGAACATGGTTCCTCATTTTAATCATAGTTCCTTCGTGGTGCCGAACAAGTACTTCAATGGGAACACATTAGACAATACTACAAGTATATGCTCAGTTAAACATTCGTACTATTTATAGTATAAAGATTAGAATTGACTGTAATAACAAAATTCTAACGGAACTTTAAACTACTTAGCTAGCCAATCATTGAGAGAATCAGGTCCTAGGTCATCCATGTATTTTGATCATCCCCAACTCCAACATGTTTCTCTCAAACTGCACCATGCTCAAAGCTTTGGTGAAAATGTCAGCAATTTGATCTTTAGTCCTACAAGGATTCATGTTTCTTAAACCTTTTTCAATATTGTCTCTCAGAAAATGATGTTTAATATCAATATGTTTAGTTCTCTTGTGCTGGACTGGGTTCTTGGCAATATTCACTGCACTTGTATAATCACAGAAAATAGGCACTGGTCCACTTTTGATTCCGAAGTCCTCCAGTTGTTGCTTGATCCACAATAATTTTGAACACCAAGAGGCAGCATCAACTTACTCAGCTTAAGTTGTGGAGAGGACCACTGAACTTTATTTCTTTGTAGCCCAAAAAACCAGACAAGGACCCAGGAAGTGTGTCATTCCTGAAGTGCTCTTCCTATCTACCAGATGGGCTGCATAATCAGCATCTACAAAGCCAATCAACTCAAAAGTAACACCCCTGGGATACCATAGACATAAGTCTTGAGTTCTTTTTAGATATTTCAGGATTCTCTTAAGAGCTGTCAAGTGGGACTCTTTGGGCTTGGACTGAAATTTAGCACAAAGTCCTACACTATAGACAATATCTAGACGACTAGCAGTAAGATAGAGAAGAGAACCAATAATTCTTCTATACTTAGTCTCGTTAGTAAAAGGACCAAGTTCATCCAGATCTAACTTTGTTCTAGGAACAATGGGAGTTGCCATTTCCTTAGCTCCTTCCATACGAAACTTCTTCAGCAATTCCTTAATGTACCTTTGTTGATGCATCATAGTTCCTTCTGGTGTTTGTTTAATCTGCAAACCCAAGAAGAAATTCAGCTTCCCCATCATACCCATCTCAAACTCGCTTCCCATCAGCTCCGCAAATTCCTTGCACAGGTTCTCATCTGTGGCACCAAAAATTGTATCATCAACATAAACTTGAACTACAAGCATGTCCTTCCGCCTCATCCTAAAAAATAAGGTGTTATCAATCTTCCCTCTTGTAAAGATGTTCTTGAGTAAGAATCCTAACAACCTTTAATACCACGCTCTGGGTGCCTGCTTCAATACATATAGTGGCATGTCAAGTTTATACACATGATCACGAAATTCACTGTTCACAAAGCCAGGTGGTTGAATCACATATACTTCTTCATTTAGATAGTCATTTAAGAACGCGCTCTTCACATCCATCTGATTGAGTGTGAATTTCATATAGGTTGCAAATGAAATCAGCATCCTTATCGCTTTCATCATGGCCACTGGTGCAAAGGTCTCATCATAGTCAATTTCATGCTCATCCAACTTATTTTTTAATACCCACTTGGTTCTAATAATTTATCTGTCCTTCGACCTAGGAACCAAGTACCACACCTTGATTCTCTCAAACTAGTGTAGTTCCTCCTGCATGGAAGTCATCCAATATGGGTCTTCTAGAGCTTCATTCACATTCTTTGGTTCCATAACTGAAAGGAATGCAAAGAATGCACAGAAGTTCTTTAATACAGACCTAGACATAATGTCAGTGTCTAGTTCGGACAAGACATTTTCCAGAGGATGTGACCTCTGATGCTTCGAAGGTATTGGTTGTATTTGTTGTCAAGGTCATGCATCTACATTCTGAGTGGATTCAGCTTCTTCATCATTTTCATCTTAGGTTGGCTTGGTATGTTGTGGTTGAAGCCTTTTATGTGCTGGCCAGGTCCCTGCTTGTCTTTCTATTTTTTTCTTAATCAGTGTGTAAAACCTATGGATAGATAGCCTAAGTAACAGAAGAAGGAAAGGTCCAGTTTAGTTATATGCAGGGGTGTAGGCTGTAGTGTTTTAGGATCTGGTTTAGGCTGCAATTCAACTCCACTTTCTCTGATCTTTTCACTCCCTAAGTTTCATACGATTTTAGCTTGATGAACTCTTGGTTGTTTCTGCTTTAAAGGGTTCTGGTTTCCTCTTTTAAATCAAGCTTAGTGTTGCATTCCTGCTTTTAGTTTTAATTTTTTGTCCCATGTGTGTTTCCTCTTCTTGCTGGTGGTTTGGTTTCTGTGAATGTTCCTTTACGAATTCCTAGTAGTGCTATCTGGTTATAAAGTTCAAAAGTATTGAAATTAAATCTGTTAGTAGGTTGAAGATGTTCTGATGCTAGTGTAAATAAGCCGCTAACCAAATGTAATAATCAACATGAAATGTTGAAGCAAAACTGGACAAGAGTGAATTTATCATGTGTGCAACACTTAAAAATTCGGTCCTTTCTCCAAACTAATCATGCATGTCACTACTTAAAAAATTATAATTCAATTGGTGTAAAAGCAGAGATTACTTACAGGCTTAGTAGCATTAAGAAACATCTTCTTCAACTGCAGCATTGCAAACTCAGTTGTAGAGTTTAGCATGCAATAATTTGTCCGATGGGCATTGTTAACTTTAAAAATTTTCATGGTTATGTTTTAATTGCATACGTCTGTATGTTTCTTTCCCTTTACATGATATTAAGAGCCTGGTTTAATCAAGTTTCTTTGTTTGTATTCTTTGTTTAACTGGTAAATTGTTTTTACGTATTAATCCTTATCTTTATTTTTTTACTTGGCATGGAACCCATTGGGATTAGTTGGTATAACTCGCAAATTTGGATTGGCTAATTGGCATTGGAGTTGTTTGGATCAACATTGCATTTCGGGCTCAAGTTTCTTCAAGATATAAAAACTTGTGGAAAATCCAAGACTCGTTTACGAGTTTGCAAATTTCCAGGTCCTACCTTCTCAACCCTTTTCTTCCCCTATCTTTAAAAATTCCGTGTTTATAGGACTTCTCTGTAGAACAAACTAGGAGCCCTGTAAGATAGAATTGCTCTAAATTGATTAAAGTTGCTTGTGATTACTAATTCTTTTTTTTTAGAATAGACCAGTTAATCTATGAATTTAAAAATTATTATTAAATAATGAGTGCAAAATAAAGCGGCAATTAAATATTAGCTCCCTTTAATCAGTATTTATTTTAAATAATTTATTTATTTTCTTATTTAGTTAACTATTTATCTAATTAATTAATTGATTGTTTTATTTCTTTATTTAATTATTTAATTATTAATCTATTTATTTAATCAATTAATGATTTATTTATTTATTTGATTATTTAATTATTTATTTATTATTACTTATTCATTTGCTTAGTCACTTACTTAGCTGTTTATTTATTATTCATATATTTACTTACCCATATCTTTTCAAAATTTATAAGTTATTTATTAACCACCCTTTGGTGAAATTTTAAAAATGCTCTAATAATAAAAGACATTCTTTCAAAAATAACTTAACTACATACCCTGAATCTCTAAAACTTGTTTTTCTTTTAAATAAGAAATAAATTTGCATTCATTAATTAACAGTTGGTTCTTAATTTTTCTAAATTAAATGGCGACTCCAAAAAAAACTCTTTGAAATCCCATATTGTTGAACATACACCCAGAATTTTCCTTAACCCAATAATTTTTAGGGTTCAACAACGCCACCCGATTTAAAGAATTTGTATTTTAAACGATAAATAATCTGGCGCCATGTAAGGTTAATTGGTAACAACTTTGGCCACATAATACAACTTACCTTCAGTACATATAAAAGGATGGCTACATAAACGTCTATGCACCATGTTTATCAAAACTTGTTCCTCTACTCAATGTGTTTTATTTGCCAGCATCTATGTCATAAAATAGGGTCCAACAAGGTTAGCAAGCAAACATTTAAGTTATAAAAAGTAGAGTCAACACCACTAAGTTAAAACGAGTAAACCACAGAGATTTTCTAGCCAATCATCGAGAGAACTAGGTGTTGTTTCGATCAGTGTATCTTGGTCATCCCTAGCTCATGCTCGTTCCTTTCAAATTGTACCCTATTCAAAGCTTTAGTGAAGATGTCAGCAATTTGATCCTCGGTTCTATAAAAATTCATAGTGATTAGGCTTTTGTCAATATTATCCCTTAAAAAGTGATGCCTAATGTCAATGTGCTTCATTCTCTTGTGCTGGACCGAGTTCTTGGCTATATTGACTGCACAGGTATTGTCACAATAGATTGGAACTGGTCCAAACTTGATTCCAAAGTCCTCCAGTTGCTGCTTGATCCATAATAATTGTAAACAACGCGAAGCAACTGCTATATATTCAGCCTCAGCTGTAGATAATGCTACTAGGTTTTTCTTCTCTGTAGCCGATGAAATAAGACAAGGACCTAGGAAATGTGGCATCCTAGATGTACCTTTCCTATCAACCAAGTGACCAACATAATCAACATCAACAAAATCAATGAGATCAAAATTTCTACCTATTGGATACCACAAACACAGATCCTGAGTTTATTTCAAGTATCTTAAGATTCTCATAACGACATATATGTGTGACTCGTTTGGCTTAGATTGGAATCTTGTGCACAACTCAACACTAAACACAATGTCTGAACGACTTGTAGTAAGATACAATAATAAATCAACTATTCCTCTGTATCTTTTTTCATCAATCGAAGCACTAGGTTCATCCAGCTCCAGCTTAGTTCCAGGAGCTATGGGCGTGCTCATGTTTTTAGCAGTTTCCATCTCAAAATTTAGGCAAAAGTTCCTTAATATACTTTTGTTGATGAATCATTGTGCCTTCCCGAGTTTGATTGATTTGGAAGCCTAAGAACAAATTTAGCTCACCCATCATACTCATCTGAAACTCACTTCCCATTAGGTCGGAAAATTCCTTACAAAGGTTCTCATACGTAGCTCCGAAGATAATGTCGTCTACATATACTTGAACAATAAGCAGGTCATTGGCTTTCTTCCTTAGAAACAAGGTGTTATCTATCTTTCCTCTACTAATGCCATTCTTCATTAAGAACCCAAACAACCTTTCATATTATGCTCTAAGAGCCTGTTTCAACCCATATAGTGCCTTTTACAAGTTTGTAGACATAATAAGGAAACTCAGTACTTTCAAATCCAGGTAGTTGAACCATATACACCTCTTCATTCAGATAACCATTTAGGATTGCACTCTTAACGTCCATTTGATATAGGTTGAATTCCATGTGATCTGCAAACGTAATCAATATCCTAATGGCCTCCATTCTAGCAACAGGTGCAAAGGTTTCATCATAGTCGATCCCTTTTTATTAACTGTAACCCTGAACCACCAGTCTTGCCTTGTTCCGTGTAACTATACCATGCTCATCCAACTTTTTTTTAACACCCACTTAGTATCAATGATGGACCTTTCCCTTGGTCGAGGAACGAAGTGTCAAACTTTACTTCTCTCAAACTGATGAAGCTCCTCTTGCATGGCAATCACCCAATTTGGATCCTCAAGTGCTTTTCCTACATTTTTAGGTTCCATAATAGAGAGAAATGCATAGAATGCACAAAAGTTCTTCAACGCTCTTTTAGTAACAATTCCAGTATCAGGACAGGAGATGAGGTTCTCCAGTGGATGCGAACTCTGATACTTCAAAGGTTTAGGCCGAATCTGCTGAGATGTACCACCAGAGGGACCAAATGTCTTTGAATTATCGTCTTCTTGATCTTTAATTCCCCCTGTTTGATTGTCTCCTTGTTTTCGCTGATTTTGACCTTATCTCTAGTTTGATCACTTTCCTGCAATCCTCAGCAGTTCTCAGTAGGTTCTTCTCTTACAAGTCCAATAGCCTGATCATCATCTGTTTCCTTATTTGTCGCTACTTCTGATTCGTCACACACCACATGCACACTTTCTTCTACAGTTAAGACCCTTTTATTGAACACCTTATAAGCCTTACTATGTGAAGAATATTATAAGAAGATAGCTTCATCACTCCTTGCATTAAATTTCCCAGAGGTTCTTTCCCATTGTTAAGCACGAAAAACTTGCACCCAAAAGCCTTTAGATGTGCAATATTTGGTTTCCTGCCTCTAAGCAACCTACAGAGAGTTTTATCCAATAAAGGACGAATAAAAAATCGATTCAGCAAGGAAAGGTTCCAGCCATATCCTCTCAAAAGGAAAGGTTCAGAGTCATGTAGAATCGGGAAAGTAAAGCAGTTCCCGAGGAATCGTATTGCACGAGAAAAGAAAATTAATAACGCATCTTGAAAGACTTCGGGCTGCGGGTGAATGCAGTGGAGCTAGTTTTCAATCACTTTGGTAAACTAGATTCCAGAATGCGCTGGACACCCACTATTAAGAGCACGACTGTGAAGAGCTCAACGACCTACTGCGATATCATTAGAGTAACGGCACGCTACAGTCGACTGATGCTTGAGATTGAGAACTTTTTGTAGGAAAGACACTTCAAAGACCTGATCACAAAAGGTGCAAGATGATCCAGAGCGCCCGACCCTAAGGACAAGTGAAGCATCAACGCGATCTTTGCTACACTCAGGTCGGACAAAACTTGGAAGATTGAAGAACTAGAACTACCTGTTTTCTGATTGTGTTCAGCTCAAGAAGAAGAGGAAAGGGAGCACCAAGAAGCCATCATATTCCAAATTAAGGTGCTTGGCTTTCATATCAAACAAGCTCTGATCGACCCAGAAAGTGATGTCAACATCATTCGATGGGAGGTACTGCGGAAGATGGGCCAGCATCGCCGGATAATTCCGAGCCCCTGTAGGATAACCAGCTTCAATAACATATATGAAAAACTTGTTGGGGAACAAGCTTTTCCGGTCTCTATTCCCAGAGCCGCAGAACTGTGGTACCTGCTCTGCGAAGTGCTGGTGAAACATGAAGATCCTGAATGGCCGCTACTTTGCTGTCAAGTATTGACACGAGTAAAAATGAACCTTCTAAGAACTCGGACAGTAACCGAACTAGTTCCAGGGGAGAAATTGCTACTGTACATCACAATCACGAACGTGGCGTGGAATGCGGTCCTTACGCGAGAAGGAGGTGGGAAGCAACTTCCTGTACAATATGCTAGTTAGGGAATTTTGTAGGCTGATGGACGCCTTCCGTTACCAGTTCAGTTCGTGGTAGCGGTAATCATGGTAATGCAAGAGTTTCACCCGTATTTCCTTACTCATACGGTCATTGTGGCCTCCTTTATATCGACGCGGAAAATTCTGTCTAAGCCTGGTCTTTCAAATAGGTTAGCAGAGTGAGGCGAGGAGTATGAAATCATCTATTAGCTACGAACAGCTATCGGATCGCAAACCTTAGAGGATTTCGCCATGGATTTCAGCGCAGAGTTAGTGTTGGAAGCGGATGAGGCGATAAGAAATAAAGAAACAATTGGCCCCAGACAAAGGGTAATTCATATGGGTGTGGTAATCAAAGGTGAAGAGGTCGGACACCCACCGATAGGATCTATTGCATGGTCGTAAGATGCTCGTACAAAGAAGCAGAATTTAAAGTAATAATTCAAGCTCTTGACTTAACATACATATTCGAGGCTAGGGAGATCAGTCTCCATAGCGACTCCAGGTCGGTGGTCAATCGAGTGAATGAATTTTTTTCCATGGAAGGTGTTTGCATTCTAGATGGGCAAACAAATATGAGGGCCCTTCTGAAAAACTTTCGCACATGGAAGTTTGTATATCGGAAGGAGTGCAAAAAGACGGCGAAGTGGCTGAAGATACAAACATCAACTCAGGCGGTCAGCTAACAGTGATTAAGTTAACCCCCACGGACCTGATAAACCTCAATGTTCGGACACAAGATCTGCTACAGAATGGTGCCATGCACTACTAGAGTACTTGAGTAAGGGAATACTCCCTAGGGAAAAAGCAGAAAGTAGACAGCTGCGGAGGCGGGTAGTTCATTACTATTTTATTAATGGGGAGCTATATCATCGGATGGTTAACGGTCCAAAATAAATGCACCAGGATCCAGCACCAGCCGGTATGGAATCCTCGGTGAGAACTTCCAGGTCTCCTAAAAGCATGTCCTTCATCAAGCATGGAGCAGCGATATCAGAAAGATGAAAGCATCTAAAAATGTGAAAGAAGCAGCTATCACTTGGCTTAAGAAGTACTACTCTTGAAAGGTCAACTGGACCTACACATTCGAGACATGTATTTTCTCCTTTCTTGCTCTTTGTCATTATCATTACTTTATATGGGTCGCGCCCCCTTTTATCAATAAAACTATTATTCTACTTAGTCGTTTTATAATGAGACCCATCTACGATCCAAATAGTCATACTCCAGGCCCAATTTAAGCTGAAGTAATACACTCACTATTCTCTACAAAAGTATAGCACACTACTCGCTTAAAGCTAGAATACTTCTAGTTCAGCCACCAGGCATTATTCGTAAAGTTGAAATCGTTAATTCATCAAATTGCACCAACATGTTGGTGGGTACGTCCGCCCGCATAGTGTCAGTAAACTCTTAAAACACTCGAGTAAACAAGCGCAGACGTTCTAGCTTGAACGCAAAAATGCTCTGTTACATACGACGGGCTAAAGACGTCCCTTTGCGGGCGCGGGCCTTGCTCTTATAAAAGTCATCTATCGCATACGCAATCTAAGCTGTCAGCCACTGGCGTGCAATCAACGGACGCACATGCCCAAGCAGGTTCATTGTCAAATATTCTAGACATTAGAATAATGGGGCATCCGTTACTTAACAAAAGCCGCCTAATTTCCTGGCGCAACGCCTACGCAAGCACGACTTTACAAGATCATTATCTAAAATACTATTTACGGCAGAAATTAAACTCGTCATAAACAAAGTAATAGATAATTAATGTCAAATGCCTCAAAACGGGCCAAAACATAACAATTACGCCCAAAACACGGGCAAGTCTTCAAGTTATTGTCTCAAAAAGGAATTGGGGGGACTCTAATTCTCTCTTCTAAGAATTCCTTCAGTGGCAACACTGCGAATGTCATATTTCACCAATTGCAGGTTCCCCAGCCGACACGTTTTCTTCTCCTTAACCGCTAGCTTCCTCTGAGCCTTCTTCAAGATCGGATCCTAGCTGAGCATCTACTTGGGCCTCAAGCCTTGTCAAAGAAGCAATCTCGGTGGCAAGGTCCAAGCTAGGGCTATCACGAACCCGGGGTAAGGTAGCAAGTGCAGCCATAAAATTTGCACAGTCTACCTCAGCCACATGACGAGCGTTCAGTGCATTCATCTTTTCTTCCATCCGGTGGGAATCGTTACGGAGCTTATCACAGGTCTTCCCCAAGGATGACACTTTTCCCCGCAGCTTATCATTTTCATCCTGAAGGAATGCAGAAAGGCTCTTAGCGTCAGAGTTGTCCTTCTCAGCAATTTTAACCTTTTCTTCCACCTCCGACAACCTTTGCTGCAAACCTACCTTAACTTTTTCCAGGCGGGTCACATTGGCATAATGTACTTGCCCGGTATGCTTGGTTTCCTAAAGGGATTACTGAAGAGTCTCTACAATCTGTTTTTGCTTACGAGCCTCGTTGCTTACTGTTGCATTATGGTTCTTGTTTTTCATCTACTCCAGGTGGTACACTTTGCGCGTGGTTAGGAGCTTTTCCTTCAGCTGTTCCGCTTTGTCCACAAAGGGCTTCAAGGTGGCAACCTGTCCCCGTAGAGCATCATTTTCCTCCCTCAAGATTTTGTCTGAGCTTCAGCGGTGAAGGATTTCGTGATGGACTATCAACCCCTGAAGGGACGTCAAAGGATATGTTCAGAAGAGGGAAAGTGAAAACCTAATTCATAATATTGCGAATAAGTGAGCAAAAAAAAAAAGTACCTAGAGAGAACATCATGCGGCAACCTTGAGCAGGTTCTGGTGACTATAATCAACAAGGTGTCTATGCTCACAGGGGTCAATCAGATCAGCAGTATTGTCACTCATAACGCCTGGGCTCTCAAACAGGTTAACTCCCGCCGCAATGGAAATAACAGCCTCAAGAGGTCCGCCAACGGGCTCTACGACGGAAGCCGTATCCACAACCATGTATTTACCAGGGTGACGCTGAGGAGAGCCAGTTGGCTCAGGGACAAGAATCAGTGTAATATGTTCTGCAAGTGTTTAGTGAAAGGCAGGAAAAGAAGAACCATCCTAATGATAGGAGCTCGAGAGGAACAGCCGGCAACGCGACTTCATCTCCTTCACTGAACTCTTCTTCAGGTTCAAAAGCTTCATCAATCAGGTGTCTACGCTTTCGCGTTGAGGGACCAAACACGGGAGTACCAGCAATAGAAGAAGGAGCAGAAACTTGGGCTGGAGCACTCCGGGGGACTCCTTTATTGCCATTAGAAATCAGCAAAGGCTTATTGACGACTACTACGTTGTCAAATATGGTAGGCCTTTTCCTCTTTGAAGAACGAGAGCTACTAGCTCTCTCAGCGACCCTACCGCCAGTTGCTTGCATGTTAGGGAGAGGAGAGATGTACGGAGCAGGAATTTGAATCTCCTTCAGTTCAGGAAATGGACAACAGGAGACTCCTAAAGTGAAATAAGGTGTCGACAAATAGTCAAAGCATGAAATCAAGAAAGTATTCAGGAGAAATGACTTACCATGGTCTTTTGCTCTCCAACCGTTCATACCAGCTAGGGTCGTGAAAGTCATTTTGTTGGTAGGGTTTTTTGCAAAGATCGCGGTAACCTACATAGCCAATGCATCGTGGGTTAGCGAAAAGCAGTCACAGAGTTCACCAAGAGGAACGGAAAGTAAGTTTAGGAAAATAACGGACGTAAAAATTCATGAGGTTAGGAATGCAGTAACTTACGCTGCGTATTGAAGACCTCTAGGAAGGGGTAGGATGACACTATGGATAGGGTACACACCGCCAAACATCAGTGGACCCACCCACGGTATGTGGAATCCTCGCTGTTGGAGACTATACCTCTCTTTCCTCGTCTGTTAAAGATCAACATGCCCCCTTTGTGCAAGCGGACCTTGGTCTGGTTAGCCAAATGATCCAATATGCCCACCAAACGCCAAATGGAGGGCCCGACCTAGGTTAAATAGATGTTGTAATGAAGATATATGTCCTCACTAATTGAATGAACATGCCTGTTAATATGTAGAATGAAAGGGTATGTATGCACCATCGAATGACAAACACGGTGGGTGGAAATTCTTTCCTCAACAGTGGGAACGATAATGTCTATGATGGTGGGCCATTTGCATTCAAGCCTGATGCGAGTCACATCATCCTCTATGATGGCAAGAGAGTAGAATTCGATCGAGAGATTATTATTCTCACCCTCCTACTTGGCTGTTTGGCCATGCATTCTACCATCGCCTTTGAAATTCAAGGTCTAAGAAAAATAATCTTGCACTCTAAAATTTTTGTGAAGGAAGTTTGCTTCTCGGGCCATTTTTGAAGAAATATATTTTGAGAAGGCTGAAGATAGAACTTCCTTTGAGAAGAAGTTGTTGAAAAGAGTTTTAAGATGAGTGCAAAGGCTTTATAACCACGGTGTACTTATACATGCCAAAGAGGAGTCTTAGATGGAAAGCAAATCATTTTGCAGAAGTAAGATCGTGATTATTATGGCTTACGTGGTAAATCTAAAAAATTATGGGATATGACAGAGCGGTTGCAGCATTGGAAAGACGCATATAAAAACCCCTTTAATCACAGGGCTGCATGTTATCGTACTTGAGTACTGGAATTCAATGCAATGCATGCAAAGAGATAGGGGAGGAGTATCAGGTGCAGGCGCATCTCTACATTTTCTATCACGCCTCTTTCACTTTCTAACTGCTACGACAGTACTCAGCAAGTGGAGGACTGACTATGTGGGCAAAAAATACGCAACCTATGATTACAGGGGTATGAGTCCATCTGGCAAGACTAGGCTTAGCTTACAAGACACCGGGCGCAGAGGATGCACACCTACTCCTCAAGCCACGACCGCTCAACTGGTGCGGGCGTAGGATGCAAGGTATACATCCTGCCGCCTTAGGGTTTACAGTCTCCTAGTTAGGGTTTAGTACATACCGTCGCCTTGAGTGTATAGGCCCATGGCCTTATTAGTTTTTGTATTTTACCATAATTAGGACTGGGTAAATCGTAGCTATAAATACCTCTCCTACCCTTGTATTGTACAATCAAGCGATTCACACTGAATCTGGCTATTCTTAAGGAGTAATATTCTTTACTTTCTTGTCTATTATTTTTTCTTTCTATTTCCTGTATTTTCATTCATATTTACCGTATTTCTTGTGAACCTCTAACAAATTTAATTGTAAACCTAGACGACCAAATTTAGGCATAAACACTTGTAGGATTCCAAGCAGGTAATGGTTTTCTATAACCTAAGCCATTTTTACCTTTGTTATGATTATCATGTAACCAATTCAAAACTTCAGAAGACTTGTTTTATTTAGTGAGTATGGCAAGTTCCTAGTTACCCTTATTAGCCTTTTCTTGAAGAACTCGGTTCTTCTTAGTTTCCTGTTATAGAACTTTATTTTTCTGTTTTAGCTCAGTTTCAAGGTTGATTTGAGCCTCACTAACTACTTGCTTACCAATGACTTCTTTGAATTTACGATTTTCTAGTTCAAGTGCTGAAACTTTATTTTGCTGATCAAGCACCTGTTCCTTTAATTTAGGTTTTCAAGTTCAAAAGCTGAGACTTTCTGTTTATCTTCAGAACCTGAGCATTACAATATGCTATTTCAACTTCAAGTTCAATTTTAGCTTTTCCAGATTCTTGTTCTCAATTTTAAAATCAGACACAACTGAGAGAAGTCGGTCCTTCTCAGAAAGAAAATAATTCTTCTCAGCCCTTAAATTCTCACCCTCTTATATTAAAGTTTGTGC
This sequence comes from Petunia axillaris subsp. axillaris, assembly GCA_029990575.1. NCBI lineage: Eukaryota > Viridiplantae > Streptophyta > Magnoliopsida > Solanales > Solanaceae > Petunia > Petunia axillaris. Next base: position 46,062,095 of record JARKNS010000002.1, on the reverse strand, counting down.
AAGCGAAGCAAGTTTCCTTTAGGAGAAAGTATGAATATATGCTTTTAAGTCATTAAGACTTACCTCAGGTTTGTCATCGGTGGAGTCCTCTTCGCTAAGTGCCATCAAAGCAGTGGAGAGTCTTCTTCATATTCTTCTTTTGGATCAATGTCGCTCTCAAATGGTCCCCACGTTGCAACAAAAGCTTTCTTAGTCTTCTTCCTCATGGCTCTAAAGTTGGGTGACGTTTGGTTTTCTTTGGTTCACTCTCCATTGCAGTACCATTTTTTTCCACTCAATTTCCCACATAGGATGGCCTTTCACAGCATGATCTTTCTAATGACACTTGAAACAACATGAATAATCTAGATTTGTCAACAATGCTCTTTTTGGTAGGAGTTGCCTTGGTGGATCTTTAAGCTTCTTTCTTTTCAAGACTTAGTGACTTAATAACTACATTCACCAGGGTCATCTCTTGCTCAGAGTACTCACACTTAGAACCTGCAGTGGCTTCCAATGCCATGTTCTTCTCCTTATCAGGTTCTACCTTGATCCTTGGCTGTTTTATTAGCTCACGAGTCTTCAAACTACTAACGAGTTCCTCCAATTGAATCTTACCTAGTCCTTTGACTCGATGATGACTGTGACTTTTGATTTCCAAGAATCAGGGAGAATCCTAATGATCCTTTCCACAAAGTCTTCATCAATGAGAACAATACCCAACGCAACTCAAACTCTCTTTTCAGCAGCTGGATCCTAAATTTTTTTACTTGAGTAGTTCCTTCATGAGCAACTTCAAGCCCATCCCAAATTTCCTTGTTAGTCATCTATGAAGAAACACAGTGGTATTCATCAGGACCAGGTTCATATATGAGAAGCCTCCTAGCCTTAGCAATCTTCTCAACCATTTTGTAATCAACATCAGTGTATTCAGATTTTTCTTTAGGAATGGTTTGTTGAGCTGCTCCATGACCCACTGTCTTGGTAGGAACAGGAGGTCCTTCAAATTTAATGATCCAGAGCTGATAGTTTTCAGATTGAATGTAATCTTCTGTTCTACCTTTCCACCATCTATAATACTGTCCATTGAATTGAGAGGACTGGTTAATGGATTGTCCTTCGGTTATGATCACTAGTGCTATCATGATTCAGATCCTTCTTTAGATGCTAATCTTAGATGTGAGAGAATCTGCTCTGATACCTCTTGTTCCACTTGGTGCACCTTCATAAGACACTAGAGGCAGGGGAGGGGGAGGATGAATAGTGTCCTTACCCGATTTTTTGAACTCCTAAAATTTGGTTCCTGCTCGAATGTTTTACACACAAAGAACCAGTTCCCTATGAATTCTACCTATCTATAACACATAAAGTACCTATATGGGAAAAACCTTGCTCAAGGAATAAAAAAACCACGACCCAAACTCTAGAAATTTAAACACTTTCCACTAAGGAAAACTGAGCAAGTTTTAGGTTACAACTCCACGACCAAGGAACTAAAACTCTTAGTACCTGGAACTTTACAAGCTTCACTATAGCTTACAAGATTGAACCTTCCTACAACAAAAGTTATTCTACTTCAATGCTTCTAAACAAGCTCATAGAATTACAACTCGATATCTATAACATAATCTAGACAAATAGACTAAGCTATGAAACTCGGCCTCCATTTGGTTCTGCTGTCTTCCTTCTATTCTTGCATACAAATGGCTCTCACAAGTAATTGCTCTCGATTTGCTCTGTAGAGATTTTTTGAGTGCGTAATGATCGAGGCCAAAGCAACTTGCTTATAGAGTTCAAAAAAGCCTTTTATAATTTAGCCTAGAATTCTTTTTCCAGATTGGAATCCTTTCCGCATAAGGTTTACAAATCTTTCCTTATTTGAAACCTAATTTTTTTTGCATATTCTCCAATCCTTTGCCGCCTAGAAAACCTTATTCTATCTCCGCTTCTTAGCTTCTCCTTCTTCAAATTGGATTGAGACTTGTCTTCAACTGTTCCCTTTTCCTTCTTCGACTCGAACTCAAACTTCAACTCGAACAACTTCAACTCTAACTTCAATTGTGAATCTTTTTCACATTCACTCAGCACCGAGTCCTTTGTCGATCATCAAAACCTATACTCCATCAATTCTTAAGAAAAATTTGATAGTTTTCAAAAATTTCAAGCACTAATTTAGTTTGAAAAAATTAACATAGAACAGCTTTAGCATTTCAATTGAACAGCTCTAATGATGTAAAACCATATTGGCAACTGCATTTAAAACATACTCCTAATGATCTTATTTCATTTTTTGACTTAATTAACAAGAGTGTACGCTAGCTAGCTAACCCCTCCCTCGAGTCGTAATTCCTATGGTTGTTATTTATTACTTGCGAAGTCCTCGATATAGGTCCCATAGGAATGATCTTCTTAACTTTCTCCTTATTATATATTTGTAAGAAAAGTTGACGATTGGGTAGAAAGATTAACACAATTCTGAAAAGGTTAAGACTTTCAACCACTTTCTCAGCCTAAATATATTTTCATTGAATCAATCATTTGACATTTGAAGACCCCATTCACTATCTTTTGAAAATATAGCCCAAATTATTTTGTCTGTTTTGGCATTTCTGAGCGTGCTTTTGAATCAATTAATGCTTCATTCTTCTAGAAGAATCAGGTTATGGAAATCGACCAAAAAAGATAAAAATGTGAAAAAACGAAAAAAGAAAAACAAGAAACATAGTCATTAGCAAATAAGGTTTTGATTAGTATAATTCGATTGGATATAAATCATAATTTTAAAATTGATATCATTTTTCAACCTTTTAACACTTAGGAGTCGATTGGTAGAGAAACAAGTTATATAGAAATTCTTACACATATGGATTAGTAATACAAGAATTAAAAATGCATGAACTAGTTATGCAAAAATTATTTTTTATCCATTGTTTGGTTCATTGTCCTAAAATTAGGTATATAATAATTAACTTGTATTGGCGTTTGGTTTAAAACTATACAAATTTTGGGTTTGCAATTTTACCTCTTGAACTTTTTTAGGACTTTTCTATTTCATTTAACCGAATGATAAATGTTTCAATTTTTTTTTCCTTTTTCGTCATTGTGCTTACTTGTTTAACATTTTAAAAAACTTTAAAATTTGGGAATGTCACAATGATAAAAGCTACTTGATCAATATTCTGGTTGTAAGTTGCAAGATATTATACTGAAAAATATGAGCCTTAAGCTGCAGGACAGACCTACGGCAAATTATTGTAACAATAAAATGAACGCTACTGCAATTAAATTCTAACAAATGTATTTAGGACTTGTTGTAGGACCAAATTCTAACCAAAAGTAACCATAAATTATATAAATTTTGCACAATGACTAGGTTTCTCAAGGTGATTTTTAGGGCACACTATCTGTTCCTCCAGGTTCAACTGGAACATCATCTCTTCCATCCAGTAAGAAATCAATAAGACAGCATATTTTATAATACAATAAATACTAAATTACATCAACACAATAAAAGACCTTACTTAAGTATATCAATATAGATACCGAAATGAGAATCTACCAACGACAACTAAATATATTCACAACCTACTAATTACTAACTAGGCGCACATACTTTGAGTTTTATCATATATACTAGTTATACTTGTTAAAGAAATAAGCAGCTAAGCAGCTAGGTTAGTTAAGCCCAAAGGGTAGTTTAGTAATTTCATGTATTTTTCTGTTAGCTTTCATATTTTAGGTAATTAGTTAGTTGAATCCTTGATTAGTTGAGCTAAGATCTCAACTATATATAGCTGATTGTACCTACATTGTTTTTGAATCAATTCAATGAGTTGTTTATTCTCTCTCATTCTCTCTCGTCTCTCTCAGAACCTCTCTCTATATTCATCACCTTCTTCAAAATTAGTGTTCATCAATGTCCCTAAATCTTAGCATAGTATCAGAGCAAATCAGTTACAAAACCTGGCTGTGTAATCGATTCTGAAAACTTCAAATAGTTTCTATTTCCGCATCATTCTTTCTTCTTCAGTCAAGAAATTTCAAGATCTAAGATTACCAATATGGCAAATTCTCAGAACAATGGGATTGTGCCGCAAGCACTTGATCACAACTATCATCTGTATCTGCACTCAAATGATGTAAGTGGTATATCCTTGATCTCATTACAATTAGCTGGAACTGAAAATTATTCTTTATGGAGTAGGTCTATGAGAATTGCATTATTAGAAAGGAACAAATTAGGCCTAGTCGATTGTTCTTGTCAAAAAGAAACTTATTCTGAGGACTTATGGACTCAAGGGGAAAGATGAAATGTTATTGTCATTTCTTGGTTAATGAATTCTGTATCTTAATGACATCTGTATCTAGTAGTCTGGCTTCCAAGAACTAATGGCTTCTCACAGTTGCAATCTTCATAAAGCTACTACCAGTTCTTGAGATTTACATAATCCGGCAATAAAAGATGCCCAAAGAAATTTAACAATAAAAAACAAAAAGAAGTAGGGCGAGTCTTAAGGACTCTATAGGTAAGGCAGATAGCTTTCACAAAAAATTGGAAGCAAATCATAGGTCATATATCTAACATATTATATTTGAACTTGGATTTGACTTTGATTCAAGGACTTGAAAGGCTTGTTCTTGAACCGGCGTCTTGGATTTAGATTTGAACTATTTATCACGAACACTTATATGTTTGTCATGAACAGAAGATTTGAATTCTTCACTATAAATGAATTAACTTTAGCTCCAACGTACTTTGAATCTTGAACTTTTTTTGTTCTTGAACTTTGAAGGCTGGAAAGTTGTATGAACTTCCTTGAATGCTGACAGCTTGTAGACAGTTTTATCCACGATCTCTCTTTTGCTACTTGTTGCAAACTTCCTCCCTCCTTTTTGAACTAGTGAAGACCTCCATTTATAGTAGTAAGGTGGTAGTTGTAGTGTGATTTGACTGACACACTTGGTGCAATCTTATTGATTGTTTGATTTGACTTGATATGTCATGTCACTTCTTCATGATACATGACATGATTTTATTGGCTCATTCGTATGACTTGGATTGTCACGCCACTTGACACGTGGCATGTGGCATGTGCATAAGCTTTGAGATGAACTAATAGCCATTTGGACCTTGGGATTATTATTGGACTTAGCTAATTAATCCAATTATACTAGTCCACAATACTTATTTGGACTAATATATCTTGAATTTTTTATATCGCCCAAATTAATTCATGAATTTAAATTCAATAAAATTTAATTGTCTACAACTATATTTAATAGGTATGGTGAAGTCAATCAAATTATTCTTAAATAATTCATTTATAGTACACTTATTGGTGAATCAATCAAATTATATTCACGTATAAGTTGTTTGTATGATGTGTTCAATTCTTATTCATTCACAAAACGTTATAGTAACAATTTGTTGGAATTTAACCATTACGTTAGACTATATTTAATAGTTATTATGGTGAAATCAATCAAATTACCCTTAAGTGATTCATTTATAATACACTTATTGGTGAATCAATCAAATTATGGTCGAATATAACTTGTTTGTGTGATGTGTTCAATTCTCATTCATTCACTGTACGTTATAGTAATAACTTATTGTAATTTAATTATTACATTAATTCATATTTATACAAAGTGGAATTACTCATAAGGTGTTCTATTATAATTTATTCAATATAATTTAGGACTTAGGATAGTGAAATCAATCAAAACGTTACTTAAATGGCCGAAACATATATATAATATTTACACATCAACGTTATGTGCAAAGAGTATTTGTCGATTTTCGCGGCCATATCATAAAGAATGTATAAAGGGCATTTGCTGGTTTTCGTTAGAGAATCAAAGCATCATTCACGATGTGTACACAATACAAAAGATATGCAAAAATATTATAAAATATGTAAATATTCTTTGTATGTTATTTTTTGATTTTCTCCAGATGAACAGTTCATCATATACTATTACACATCTATATGATGTGTACACATCAATAATATGGTTAGATCTGCAAAAAGTTCAACAACATTTTTCTATCTAAAATCAATCTAAATCAACTCCAAATGGTATAAAATTTTGGATTCAACTTTCAAATACTATTCCTAACAGTTTTAAACAACATTCATTTGAATCAACACAAAAATTAGGTACGAATTTACAAACTCATTTTCAAATTTCAAGGTTCAGCAATGGTGAACTTTAATAAATCATCTCAGCAAAGATTAAAAAGTGGATATGATATTGTTGTTTGCTTAAGGAACCTAAGATTAAAGAAATAATAAGAAGAATCCACACAAATTGAAAGTTATGAGAAGGAATGAGAAGAGGAAATATCAAAATCGGGTGAAAATAAGAGAAATTGAGAGAGCTATGAAAATTTATTCCTTTTTTGGCTAAAAATATTAGTTTATGTATGTAGGACCTTTGTGAAAACTAAATAAACTTTGAAGACTTCTTTGTTATCAATTTTACACCCTTAACCACTAATTAAACAATTGTTCCTCCCACCCATTTTTTAAAATTTGTGTCCTTTTTATTTATTTTCCACACTCAAGGAAAATAACATAAATAGCCTTAAATCTAGATAAGCCTTACATCATAATTCATAATAGCCATGATAAACTTTTCACGATGGCTAGCCTTAAAATAGGGTAAAAAGTATAAAAAGTTCCATTTACAAGCTGATTCATTTCCCTAAAGATAGCATCAATTATCAAAGGTGTCGGAATGAAATTTAATAGAAAAGGTTTAGCTTCAACCGTTTGATACAATTACGGAATCTAAGATCTGTTTTTTTTAATTTTTACTATGAAAACTATAATTACTTATCTCGTAAGAATTTTATTATCTGATTTTGACTTCAACATATCATACACCATTTTGAAAAGTTTCTCATATTTTCTTTTGCCAACAAGTACTTTCTTATGACAAGATAAAATTGTTGAAACTATTAGAATGAATATTTCAGTAAATTTGCATAAAATATTCATATACACAAAATATCAACAGTACACATTAAAAGCATTATATATACTCGAAATATATCACTAAGCTAAACTAATAAACACAAATAACTCCATAGTATACTGACACGGCCCGAAATCTAGTTAGGCCGTGCGGGCACCCGACATCCTCCCCTAGACCCGTCGGGTGAACCCTTACCAATTAAATTAGGAAAATAAATATAATAATTCATAAATAAGAACAAGACTTAAAAAAAAATACAGACATACTGATACCTCTAAGTTGTACAAAAGAAATTACATCTGACTACTCAACATACTAGGTTTAGGGCTATCCAGACTAGACATCTAAGAGTACAAAAGAAGACAAATACCTCTTGAAGGGAGCAAAATGCAACTAAAAATAATAGTCAATAAACTGGTGGCCATCCGGAATAAAAGCTTGCTCACCCTGACAGCTGAAGTCGTCTTTGCTCGTTCACAACGTGGCGAACTCAATCTTGGAGCGAACCTGCCGAAACGAAATAGATAGACAAGAAACAAACAACAAACAAGGGTGAGTCAAAAGGACTCAATAAGTGGGGCAGACTAGCCACCTCAAAGAATAGGATAGCTAGCCAGGGAAAAAAGAAACAGATAGACCAAATTCCTCTTATTTAAATTATAAAAAGGCAGAGCCAGATAATAACCGGAAACACATACGAAACCATAAACTCAACCAGGAATACGAGCCATAAACATATCAACAAATAAACAATGTACGTATAAGCAGAACAGTAGTTATGTACCACAAGTGTACACAATGGTATGAAATGAAATGAAATGATATGAGATGAGATGAGATGAAATGAAATATGATGCAAAGGGTCACATGTGCCAAAGGAATGGAGCGGAATCCTCCTGCTCCGAGGGCGGAATCCTCCTACCCTCAATATGATGCAATGGAGCGGAATCCTCATGCTCCGAGGGCGGAATCCTCTTATCCTCAATATGATGCAATGGAGCGAAATCCTCCTGCTCCGAGGGCGGAATCCTCCTACCCTCAATATAATGCAATGATAACCCTTCACCGGCACGGGACTCTCATCACTGCCGGAAAGTATATGTCAACTCACAACTCAGATCCTCAATGCAATACCAACAACAGGACATAACATATAATATACAATGTAAATCCAAAGCTAAGGTGTAATGAGTATGCCTACTGGCAGCTACACACGTAAGAAATACGTGGTAGAAATCCACGAGGCGATGTGCCTCCAAAGAAATGGATATAAACACTTACCTCTTCCAAAAGTTAGCATTGCTAATCAACAACCGCTTTATCCTTTGGTTTCATTGCCAAACGATCCCGCTCTATTCAATAAGCAGAAAAATATATCAAATTAGGCTAAAGTCTTCATTCCTCACATCTTAGGGCAATCCAGTTAGGAACCTGATACCCTATTCGCATATGCAATACGCAGGCCAGGCCTATGTACATGGTTTAAGGCCACATAACCAAATCCTAAATAAATTACATTTCTAAGTTGTCCATAACTCACTGAGTACGAATATATAATCACTTCTATTATCGGGGTCCATTTGACCCTTTAAACTATTAATTGAACTTATTAAAACGATGTCTAATATTCCAAGTTTTACCATTAAAACATATTCAAACACACGTAATAAACTCAAATAATGCATTAGGATCATTACCTGAATGTTTCGGGGTAAAAATTCTACTTTTCTCCGGCCTCTTTTTTTATTTTCTGACATTTTTTCCGCCTGCGTATTTTCTCTTCTCAATTCTCATCGTTCTGTTTCTGTTTCCCCATCTAATTTCGTCCAAGACCACCGTTTCTTTCTTTTTTTTTTCTCGGCGAAAATTAAAACGGTACCCTATGATATTCGAAATAATTCCAACTTTTGTATACAAGTTATAAAAAATATATGTAACACACTCGCTAAAGCGGATCTCAAATCGGACTCCCGAAACTCAAGATGCGAATTTAAATGGAAAGTGTCAAATTATTTAACTTTCGGCATTTTAGCGAAAACTAGCTGAACAACATCGAATTTTACTTTCGAAAGTTCACAAAAATCACAAATAATCATACGAACCTAACGGCACTTTCGAATTTTGAATCGGAGCTTATTCGCCAAAACCGAGCTCGAAAATCTCTTTTTAATATTTATCGACAATAAAAACTGAAACCTTCTTCCGATGCATACCAAACGAGGTCAGATTTAGCTCAAATTTTACAGACAGATTCTAATGGACATTACAAAGTTTTTAAAATTATCGGCACGCCAATCGGAATCCTAACTTCTGAAACGACTAACCGAGGTCGTTTCATATACAAACAATATGCACAAACATACCATCAAATATACCTTGACATTAATAAAATATTAAAATGATATGCACAAGTCTATATCTAAGACATTACCACATATTTATTATCCATTTTTCACTGTAATATTTGATATTTCATTTTGAAAAACTTATCATTTCATTTTTCCACCTTAAATATTATTTTTATTTATCACTTTTGTGCAATTACTCTTTAATGACCAAAAATAATTGTTGGGACGAAATCTTCGATAAAACTGCATGACCATCATATGCACGAAATATCAATAATATACATGCATTAAATTATGTTGGTATACTAAAAAGGGAGATTTACACAAATATACAACGCTAACACCATATTTACAAAAAATAGCAATACTTTATCACTTTACAAAATATAACAATAGGTTTTTACCTTCCATATATAAGTTTCAACAAATACCTACAATTTAGGGTTTCATCTCCTTCTTCCTTACATTTTCCCACCCATCACTGCCTGGGGGCTGCTGCCACCACACACCGTCACCGGCCAGCCACCTCTGACCACCGGACAGCCCCCGTCGGCTGCCGCTGCACCACCAGATTTTTTTTTTATCTACAAGCTATAACATACAAAAATACAAATATATACATTGCAAAATTTTAAAAATTTAATGTCATGAAACTATACATAACCAGATATACACAAACATACAAAAAGATATACACAACACATACAAAAAAATATAAAATATAAAAAATACAAATACAAATAACTATCTATTCTACACAAGCATACAACAACATACACATATATACAAACACATACACAAACAAAAAAGCGTGGATATAGACATTTATATACAAAATATACATATTTCTATATACAAAATGCAAAAATATACAAATACATACATATTTATACACGTACAAAAAGGGGAAAAAGAAACTGATCGGAGATGAACATACGTGTTTTATATAAAAAAAAATACAAATATATACAGCTATACACATACAAAACGAAATAAAAAAAGAAGGAACCAGATCGGAAAAAACCACCGGAAACACAGAGATCGTAGCAACATGCCACTGCAGTGAAGCAGCGCCGCCGCGAGGAGCAGCGCTGCTGCATTGCGGTGGCAGCAGCAACGATAGGGCAGATCTGCGGTGGCAACAACAACACGACAGCAGGGAGAAGGAGGGGTGATGGCGGTGGGGTTTGGTCGCCGGTGAAGGAGGGGTGACGGCGGCGGGTGGGGTGGGGGAGGAGAGGAGAGAAGGAGAGAGGAAGAAATTAGGGTTTATGGTTAGGGGGAAATGGGAAAGTATTGTTATGTTATGTTATTGTTATGTAGTGTAAATATTTAAAAGTATCGGTATTTTTTATAATTTAGCTATTAGGGTAGTCACTTTGTGTAAATTTTTCTACTAAAAATATATCAATGAGATAAATCACAAAACAAGTATGCCAAGAGTATATAAATAATATCCACAAATATGACATCAAGTATATATTAACACAAATAAAATATTATAATAGTATAATCAAATATATATCCAAAAAATGCTGCTACTACATATATCGTATAGGTTGTATATAATGCTTATTATTACTAATATTTATGTTTAGCTTAAACAAGGAAAACTATTAGGCACCTTTAAAATAGGATTACAAGTTGAAGAGACACTTAATATGAGAGAGATGATGATTAACAGGCTAAGGCCCCATTTGTTTGTACTTAATGGGGCTCTTAATCTGAATTGGACAGATTTGGACCCATTAAGTTTATTTATTTTTTTAAAAAAATAAGTACTGAATACCTCTTACTACCCTCTGCTCTAAAAAGATGGATCCAAGTATCTGTATCCCATTCAGCTTTGCTTTTTTATACGCCACTTTTCTAGGATCTGCTTTTTTCTTTTTACTGAACTAATTTTCCACCAACTTTTATTTATCTGCAAAGTTCAGGACTCTCTCTCATATATTTTTTCACAAGCTTCACTCTCCTGGATTATCAAAGGGTGTAATCAAATATCTTCAACCTAAACTGGTAAGATTCTCTTTATAAATACTTCATCTTTTTGTCAACTACATATCTGTTCTTAAAACTTTTTTAACGTTCTTGTATTAGTTCTTGATTACTTTATTTAGACAAAAATAGCAGAATCTTGATTTTATTAGAACATCTTCATGTAGAAAAGCTGTTAACTTTGTACTTAAAAGTTGGGGACAAATATCGCATATGCCCAACGTAGAATCTTAACTGCATGCGTGTGTACGTGTGTGAGAGAGTATGCCTTGAAAGCATGCTGGGTGTCTGCTGCATTAGATGCAGTAAAACGTATGTTTTCGGCTGCTAGCAGCTTGGCCGGTGTCGTCTCTTTGCATCATCTAATTTTTAGTTTTTATGGTTTCCGAGGGCCTCTTCTGTTGCACAACTTTGTAGAGAAGAAAGAATAGTCGGCTTAAATATCTAATTACCTTTTGAGAGTTTTGAGGAGTTAGAGATCTAAAGCTTTGTATATTATTTCAAATAGTATTGCAGGTAGTGTAAATCATGGAGCTGAAAGCCGAAAATTCGCATATATGGAATATTTGGAATATAGGCCTTAGCCTCCAACGTAGAACTTATATTTAAATACTTCTCTTCCAGATTACTTATACTAGAAAATTCTAGTTGATTGACTTTGTTCATTCTACTTGTAATTAAATTAGTCCAAGTGCTATAATTATTATAATTTGGTGTTTCAGTGATGGAACAATCTTGTGAAAATTCAAGAGCAAATTGGAAAAATATGGATGTAGTAAAAACTTTTTTAGAAACTTGTATTCAAGAAGTATCCTTGAATGGAAGACTTGGAAGTAGTTTGAAGCCAGATTTATGGAACAAGGTTTAACTAACTCTGCAGACTTTTCATGGGTTTAGTGTTACACAAAAGCAGATGAAGAATCATTATGATTATCTAAAAGAAAAATATCAAGCTTAGTTGCCAATTACTAGAAAGATGGACAATGCTTATGATCCAACAACCAATACTATTTTGATGAATAATAGTGAGTGGGATGAGTACATAAAGGTTAGTTCATTATCTTGAAATTTTTTTTAAGTTTATTATGTATATAATAAGGTTTGACTTCCATTTTGAAGCTATGATCTTATATTTGTATATAGGCTCATCCAAAAGCAAAGACATTGAGGACTTCACCTTTACTCTTTCCGAATCTTTGTACAACACTTTTTGATGGTGCTACTGCAACAGGCTTTTATGGTTGGAGTCCAAGTTGTACATTTCCCTGGCCTGGTTCTTCTTCTGTATCTATAGATATAGATACGCTTGATGGTATTGAAGACTTACTCGGTGAAAAAAATGATGAAGCTCCTAATAATTTCGCATCTCAATCTTCAGTTCCAATTGAAAGAAAACCTTTGGGAAAGAAAAGGAACTCATCGTCTCATTTGGAAATTGATGAGAAGATGAGTACTGCACTGGAGTTATTGATTAAACAAGGTAGCGGGCCTGACATTAACGAATGTATGGAAAAATTAGACGGTCTTGGATGGGAAGAGCCACTTTATACCACAACCGTGACTGTACTTTGTGAAAATGACAACTATAGAAAAGCATGGATGAGAATGATAGAGGTCGACATATTAGAGCGCTGGGTTACATCAATTGCAAAAATAATGGGACTTATTTGATTTTGCTAGTTAGCTAAATAATATTAGATGTTTTTTATTCTGTGGAACCTTTCTTTTTCAATTGGCATTGTATGCTTATGGATAGCTTAATATTATTAAGCTTGTGGAATAATTTATGTTTATGAAATAATTTATTTCATGTCTTGTTTATTAAGGCCGTGTAACTTTTTAGTTTGTCAAATACATACCATATTATGCTTACTATTGCTTATTCAATATTCCCTTTGTTAAAACAGTTTTGACATGGACGCTAGAGCTCGAACATTACGGTTGATGATCTCGTATTGGCATAGAAATCGACTTAGACTCAAGTATGTTCAAAGAAAGATTTAACATCATCTTTATCCGGGAAAATGTACACAAGAGAACTATTGTCTGGCTCTAGTCGACAATGTGTAGAGTTGATGCGCATGTCTCATGATGCATATGTTCGCCTATGTCAGCGTTTTAGACAGAACGGGTGGCTCTTAGATAGCAAACATGTATCTGTTGAAGAGAAGATAGCAACATTTTTAACCATCATAGGACATAACGAACGTTTCGTGGTTATTAAGAGACGATTTCAACATTCTTCACAAACTATTCATAAATACTTTCGCGAGGTTCTTGAAGCGATGATGAAGTTTGCCAAAGAGGTGATAGTACCTACAACATCTGATTCGAATACGAATGGTTCTTCTGCTCACAAAAGGTTACGAAGAATTTTTAAGGTACTTTTGTTATTCTATCATTGTAGACCTTCATAGTAAACTTCTTTTCTTTATAACTTTTAATATAATTATATATTTTCTTGTAGGGAGCCATAGGTGTACTTGATGGTACATTAGTAAGTGTAGTTGTTCCAGCTAATCAACAAATTGTTTATAGAGGAAGGGGAAAAGGTGAATGTTATCAAAATGTATTAGGGATATGTGATTTCAATATGATTTTCACTTATGTTTTTGCTGGATGGGAAGGAGTAGCACACGATGCGTGTGTTCTAACAGAGATAGCATATAATCCAGATAATGGCTTTGCATTTCCTCCACCTAGTAAGTGATATCACTTAAACTGCTGAAATAATGATTTATTTTTATATTATTATTGTTAAATATTTTTATCTTAATGTCAGGTAAGTACTATTTATGTGATGTGGCATATCGTAATACTCGAGGATTCCTATCATCATATCGTAATATTCGATATTGGTTAGGAGATTATCAACGTAGGCGTGCCACAAACAAGGAGGAAAAGTTTAATCATGCTCATGCACAACTTAGAAATGTCATGGAACGTGCTTATGAAGTTTTGAAAGCAAGATTTCCGATATTAGGCAAGATGGCTCCATATCCACTTGATGTTCAGAGAGATGTTGTTATTTCTTGTTTTGCGGTTCATAATTTTATCAGGAAGGAGCGTATAAATGATGACTTGTTTAATCAGTTTGATTTGCCTCAAGTAATATTTGAAGAGGAAGGACAACAAGGAGAAATACTAGATGAAACAAATAGACCAAGTTGGACAGCTGAAAATTCACAAATGATGAACAACTTACGCGAGCAACTTGCAAATCAACTTATGCAAAGATGAATAAATTTGAAAATTTTATATTTTAGTTATTTGAAATTTTTTTCTATTTCTTGAATATTAGACGTTGGTTCTTCTTTAGGAACATATTAGATATTGATTTGAATATATTGTAGTTGCTTATTCATATTTAATTACTATTTTATTTGAATTATATGTTATTTTATTCAAATAAAAAATTAAAATACATTGAGATGTTGAAAAAACAAATAGTCTTAATGATTCAATATTCACGTCCAGAGACAGAATCTTAATATTTAGATGTGCATTCAGATTCAGGCCTCTTAATTTTAATAAAAACAAATGGCCCCTAACAAAGGCTAGAAAAAGAAAACCGCCTCTGGTCAACGTTTAACGTGGATAATAAACTTAAAATGGAGTTATTTAATGTTTAAACGTGGTTGAAGTGTTTACGTGGTGTAAACTGTAAATTTTCCTTTAAATCAAATACCCCTGAGTAGTTGTGTTTTTCAAGTTTTTGCACGAAATAGACAATCTAGCACCAGTGTTATGGTTTTGACCCCCATTACAAAGTCTTAAAAATTTAACCCCTGTCGGGAAAAGTTGTTGCCAAGGGCAACTCTATGCCAAACACATTCTTACGAGGGTCAAAATTATAAGACTTTTTTTATAGGCCAAATCTATGACGAAGGACCAGAAGTGTCCTGTTCTGTAAATCATAGGGGAATGGCTTTGAATTTTAACCTCACTTAACGAAATTTAGTAAAAATGACATCCCCTAATTGACAGGGTGTTGCGATTGACTTTTCAAGTGCTTTTCTGGCAAAAATAGCTCTTTTCCTACTTATATCAATTAAATTAAATTGTGATCTCGCATGTCTGGACACTTTAAACATAGTAGCTTTAACATATTCTCAGTTGTCATTCCACGAACAAATAGTTTATGAAATTAAAGAACACGAATCATCGAATAACTTTTGATAAATGACATAAATTTTATTATTTATTGAACAATTTTAATGTAAAATATCGAATTTAACCACACTAAGTAAGATAATCTTGGTGCTTTAAATGACTGATGAATATTCAGAACACTATGTATTAGTAAGAATATTCAATAAAACTCTTAAAGTTTATGACATTGCAAGTTCATTTAGTAATTCGTTTTTATAACAATCAATGTTTGCCTATTTAAATAAAGATTTTAACCTACTGTATCTATCTTCTACCATTCACACGTCCTAAAAGAAGAGATGAATTCATAGAACTTGACAGATAATTGTTATTTCTTTCTATATTACATTCAATGTTTCTTTATAATCTGCTATAATTTGTCCAAACATTTATCATATAAGTGTAATCGAATCTTCAGTACTGTAATACTTACCTTAATACAAACTAAACATGTACCCAAAAAAAAGAACAACAACTAAAGAAGCAGAAGCTATATGGGGTGGGGACTTTCTGGCCGACTATGCTAATTTTATTTGCAAGTGTCATAGTTCTTTTTCTGGCAGGTAACTCCACTAAATTATGATTTTTTTTATAGAAAGTAGATGAGAATATAACGTGTTGCAGCAATTCTTTGTTCCGAAGTTACAAGTAACACTAGTATAAGTTTGATGTTGAAAAAACTTTGATTCTCCCTCCTCTCTCTACCCCTCCCCCTTCAAAGTTCTCTTCCTTCTCCGTAATGGACATTGATCCCATTAATTCTCAACCAACTAACCTCCATTCGATTCTCCCAAAGCCCCCAGATATACTACATCATGACACCATCTCTCAAAAGATGAACAAACCATCATATTCTGAAAAATTATTAATCGCAAAACAATGCACCTACATCCATTACTTCACCTATACTACACGATCCACTCACTTCTACCAACATGCAAAAGTACCCAATGAATGTAGATGACTTGGTTGACCACATATCCTTCACCCACGAGGAGAAGCAAAGGATTTATTCACCATGGGTGAATTCGGTTATTATTAAGCTACTAGGCAAGAGATTACATCATCAATATCTCTATGAGAAGCTAAAAGCACAATGGAAACTAATGGAAGATTTTCCTCTAATTGATCTAGGGGAAGATTTTTATGTTGCAAAATTCAATAAGCATGAGAGCCTTCACAAAGTCTTAACGGATGGACCATGATTTGTTAATGGTTTCTTCTTGTCCATTAGATGTTGGGAACCTAATTTTGTGGCTACAGAAATCAAGCTATTAACCACTGCTATTTGGGTTCGTCTCCCAAATCTCCCAACTGAATTCTTTGATGAAGGAGTATTAAAAAAATTGGTAACAATATTGGCAAGCTACTTAAGATTGATTTCAAAACGTCTACAGCATTACGAGCTCGTTATGCTAGGCTGTGTATTGAAGTGCAAGTTGATATCCCAGTTAAAAGTCACGTTTATATAGAAAATCACAAATAAAAAGTGATTTACGAAGGACAAAAACATTCTATGCAAGGTTTGTGGTCGATTAAGCCATCTACAATCAGATTGTCCTTATGTAAATCAAATATCATCTATTGAACCCACAACCTCTACTAATCTTTCATCCTTAACCCCCACCAAAACTAAAATCAAAGGAGGGAGAATTAGAGTGGCAAACAGTTTCCTTTCCTAAAAAAAGGAAGAAAACCCTAACTCCTAAACTTGTTTATGATTTTATTCCCTTGGAGACTCCAGCGTCCTCATCAACTAAGGTAATGCATTCAAATGCTGGCCATCCAAGTAAGTCTAGTACACCCACTTATTCTCTCATTAACTCTAAGTACCAACAAAAACTTTCTCATCAAACAAATAATACTGTTAATAAATTTAGTATCCTAAATTTAGTATCAGATAATCCTACTAACATTAACTTGGTTAATATGTCGGACCCACTAGTCAAAGCCATGCAAAAAGTGGAGAAACCAAAGTTTGGTCAACATAGCAAAAACGTTTTTCCCTGCCACATAATTCCGGATTTGGCCAAATGTCCCACTAACTTTTCTTCCTCGTCAACTTGCCAAAATATTACTATTACTAAAAATTTAGCTAACACACCTGAAGACACCCTTTCCAAAAACCAAACTCTGCCAATCTCTGAGGAATTACCTAACTTTTTACCGTCCATCGGGGCCAATGATCTTCACCATATCGATTCGTCTGACAATTCGATTATTCAACACCCTAAATCTTCGAAAAATTTTGTTCTCCCTCACACGCCATCGTGCATGCAAAATACAACTCCCTCATCTATAACTCCTCCTCATTCTACTACTATAGATACTCAAGTAAACAATGAAACTTCCAACCTCAAAGAGAAAAGCTCGACAATCAGTCAGAGAGCTACTAAAATCCCATCGACAGAAAATTCACAACATGAACAACAACAACAATGTTCTACCCATTCCACCACCAAATTCCCATGAATCCACCTCTAGTATTCACGATTCCACTACTACAAAATCAGATTCCACAATCTTGGATAGAGTCCTCTCTATGGGGATTTGCGATCACAGTGCCAATAACATTATTTGGCCAACAAGCTTACGTGAAAATACAAGATCCTTCCTATCTAGCTCTGATTGTAAGCGAGGGGATGCACATGGCAATGCAAAATTACTTGAACAGTACGTGGCCCCAGTTAATGCATGTGAACCAACAGGAATTTCCTCTGATCGATTTTCCTTTCTTTCCTCATCGTGTGGCACCACCTCAGTTACCAATCTTCACTCCTTGGGATCTAGCTCAGGATCAGAACATGCAAGCCCCCTTGGTAGTAAATCAACAATTGATCCCTCAAATTCCTCCTCCCATGCAAGTGGACGTGCCACAGCCACCTGCTCCTCCACCATCTCGGGAACACCATCCCAATCCACCCGTACTAGAAGAAAACAGGATGGTGGATCAAGATCAAGTCGTCCTAAGAGGGAGGGAGAGTCACACGGAATTTCTAAGCCTAAAAGAAATTTTAATTCATCTATTCAGAGAAAGGCTGGCTAGAAAAGTAATTTTCACAAGTCATCACTTACTCTACAAATGTTCACTAGACGTGAGAGCCCCTGCCAACAAAGCTGTGGGGAAATATGCTGTTGTGTTGAACCCAACACTAATGAATGACCCTGAACTAAATTTAGTTGTTAATGAAAACCCTAACCCTAACATGAATAGAAATCTGAATATAATAGTTTGGAATGTAAGAGGTGCAAATAATCCAGACTTTCGTAGGTATTTTGATGTTGTACTAAAAGTCTACAGGCCAGTCTTAGTTGCTCTCCTCGAAACTAAGATGGAGGACCACCATGAATTAAGGACTCTATTTAACTTTACTGATTATGCTGAAGTTCCAAGTGTGGGTCGATCTGGAGGTATAGTGATCCTTTGAAAAAATGACTTTATCGTTGTCTCTGATGTGCACATAAACGGTAATGAAGTCCATGCAATCTTAAAGGTAAGCCATGCATCCTTCTCCTTCCCTTGGTTATTTTCTACCATTTATGCTAGTACATCTTCTCTAAATAGACAATTACTTTGGAAATCTTTAGAAGTAATATATGATTCATACAAAGGTCCTTGGTTAGTTTGTGGAGATTTCAACCAAATTTTGAGCCAAAAGGATAAGTCAGGTGGTCGTCCCTTAAATTCTAAAAATGCAAACCATTTTAGAGATTGTTTAAATTATTGTAACCTTATTGACCTAGGGTTTAAGGGACCAAGATACACTTGGTCGAACCATAGTAAATGTAGTAGTGGACTGATTAGGGAAAGGTTAGATAGATGTTTGGCAAATGAAGATTGGGTAACTTTATTCAAGGAATCTTCCATTATTCACCTTCCCAAAATATACTCAGACCATCATCCTATTTTAATTAGCTTAAATAAAAACTCCTTTTCCTCTCCTAACAAACCCTTTAGGTTAGAGTCTATGTGGATGTCTCACCCTAGATTTCCTAATATCATAAAAAATGCGTGGGATAATAGGAATTTTTATGAAGCCACAAAAGTTTTTGAATATGATGTTACCTTATGGAACAAAACTGTTTTTGGGAATATTTTCAAAAAAATAAATAAATTACTGGCTAGACTAAATGGAATCCAATCTTCTGTTCATTACCCCACTAGTTCCTTCTTACAAAACCTAGAACAAACATTACTTCTTGAATTCAATACATTACTCAAAAATGAAGAGGAATTTTGGCATCTTAAATCTAGAATTACCTGGTTAAATGATGGTGACGCTAACACAAAATTTTTCCATATAACTACTTTAAATAGGAGACGCCAAAACTCCATTACTCATTTCCAAGATGATAATGGAACTATTATTATGGATCAGGAGGCTACTAAAAATCATGTTTTAAATTATTTTGTGAAGCTTTTTTCTACAGGCCATGATTATAGTACTCTATCCCCTACTAGCCATAATACTAGTTGGTATAATGGTAATGACCTAAGTTGCCTTGACAGGCCCTTGGTAGATGAGGAGATCACTAAGGCAGTCTTTTCTTTTAAGCCATTTTAAGGCACCTGGTCCGGATGGCCTCCACCCTTTTTTCTTCCAAAAGTATTGGAGCATTATTGGAGATTCGGTGAAAAGATTTTGTCATAATGTATTTGATACTGGCTTAATTCCTGCCTTTTCAAATACTACATATCTTTGCCTAATTCCTAAATTTAAAAATGCGGTTCATTTAAAAAACTTTCGTCCTATAGGCCTTTGTAACACAATTTATAAAGTTATTACGAAAATAATTGCAAATCGCATAAAACCTTTTCTTGATAGCCTTATTAGCCCTTGTCAATCTAGTTTTCTTAAGAATAGACGCGCTTCTGATAATGCTATCATTATTCAAGAAATCATAAATAAATTCCATCATATGAAAGGAACTAAAGGTGAAATGCTAGTTAAAATCGATTTAGAAAAAGCATTTGATAGATTTGAATGGTCCTTCATTCGTACTATGTTACATTTCTTTAAGTTTTCCCCTAATATTTCTAGTCTAATTCTTTCATGTGTTACTTCATCCTCTATGTCAATCCTTTTTAGTGGCTCCAAGACTCCTTTCTTTTCTCCAACTAGAGGTATCAGACAAAGAGACCCTATGTCTCCTTATATCTTCATATTATGTCTAGAACTCCTTTCAATCTATATTAACCATAAAGTAGATTACCAATTATGGAATCCTATTAAATTATCTCCCAGGGGACCAGCTATCTCTCATCTTCTCTTTGCAGACGACTTAACTTTCATGGCTAAAGCTGATGAAATATCTTCAAGGAACATTAAGGAAACTCTAGATTTATTTTGTGCTTTTTCAGGAGAAAAGATTAATACTAACAAATCTAGAATCATATTCTCCAAAAATACCAATTCCTCTCTTACTGATCACCTTAGCTTTACACTAGGTATCAAAATTAGCAAAAATTTTGGGAAATATCTAGGGTTTCCTATTTTGAATCATAAACCTAAAGTGAATGATTATCAGTTTTTAATAGATAATTTCCAATTAAAGCTTTCAAACTGGAAAACAAACTTCCTTAGTATGGCTGGTAGGGCTACTCTGATAAAGTCTACTCTCAATACTCTCCCTAACCACATTATGCAATATCATTTCCTCCCCTATAGAATCCATAAGACAATTGACAAGATCCAAAGAAACTTCTTGTGGGGAACTACCAATACCAAAAAGAAACTTCATTTACGCTCTTGGGATTTGGTTACTAAACCTAAGCATCTAGGAGGCCTAGCCATTACAAAAGCTAAAACTAAAAATATTGCTATCCTATCAGGCTTAACATGGAGATTCCTTTCTAATCATAACTCTCTTTGGTCCATGATTGTTAGTACTAAGTATAAAAATAAGATGACTTCCCCTTCAAATTCTTTTATTTGGAGCAATATTATGAAGGGATGGAAAATTTTTCAGGAGAATTCTCATTGGATGAATTCTCATTGGATCATAGGGAATGGTTCCTTTACTTCATTCTGGAATCATAGTTGGCTTCCAAATAGGACTACCATTCGTCATCTCATCTCTGGCCCTCTAACCTTGAATGAATCAAATCTTAGAGTTGCTGACATCTTTAACAATAATGAATTTGATTTGACAAAGCTATCCTTCCATCTTCCGGATAGTATCAAAAATTTAATCTTAGATTCTCATTTAGCCCTAAGCAATGAGTTGGATTATCCTATTTGGAGAGCGACTTGTAATGGTTTATTTTCTCTAAAATCAACATACCCATTACTTGACAATAATATTTCTTCTAGGGAAGACTTTGACTGGATTTGGAAAATTAATACCGTAAATAAGATTAAATATTTCCTTTGGCTTTGTCAGCATAATCGCCTTCCTTCTCGTCTGTATTTGTCCAAAATTAGAATGAATATTGATCCTATTTGCGCAATTTGTAAAACTGAGGATGAATCGCTTGTTCATATTTTTGTTGACTGCCCTATAGCAAAAAAAAATTGGCAAAGTTGTTCATTGAATCCCTCTATTCAAGATCCTAAAAAATGGTTACATGAGCTTAAATACCACTCTTATAGTACTAGCTCTAACCATTATAATTGGATAGAATTCCTTGGTTTTGCTCTTTGGAGTCTTTGGTTGAATCGCAATTTCAACAATATTAATAATATGTCTAGAAATCTTCTTCATGCCACTGTGAACAACAAGATCATGGAATACATTTTTCTTACATCTAAGGAGCCTCGATTATTCCATAAAAAATCCAATAAGTATCTTGGCACCCGCCTAATTAAGATTTTATTAAGCTTAATATAAATGGGGCCTTTAAAAAGCAGAATCTCGTTGCTAGCACGGGTGGGGTTTTTCGCAACAAGAAAGGTGACTGGGTATTAGGCTTTCATAAAAAAGTGTCAGGACTTAACTCTACGCATGTGGAACTTCTAGCACTTCTACATGGTCTTACCTTGGCCATTGATCAAAATCTTTCAAAACTGGAAATTGAAACAGATTCATCTGAGGTAATCCAACTCCTTGATAACCCTAGCACTAACCACTGTTTTTCTCCTATTATATTGAAATGCAGGTCAATGATGAACCACCTGCACTGGCCATAATTAGGCATACCTTCAGGTAGGGTAACAAGGTTGCGTACCTCCTAGCGCAAGGAGCTCCTGACCAGTCCAAATCCATCTCTACTTTCTATTATGATGTGCCACCAATTTTTGTTCAACAAACTTTGCAAGAAGATCGTGTGGGAATATCATCTACTATTGAAATATCGGATAGTTCTTTCTTTTGCCTATCTAAATTAGGAAATCTTAATGTAATTAATGTATCTGATGTTTCTATTCCATGTATCAGCCAGTCTGCGGCTCTACCTGACAGTCGTATGAACTCTCTATGTAATCCGCCGTGATTTCTATCTATGAATATCGTACTTTATCAAAAAAAAAAAAAAACTCTTTGTTCCACTCTGACTAGGTATTTCGAAGATGTAAAGCTCCTTGCCAAGCGCTTGCAATAAAAAAGAAAAGGTGACTAGATGGCTTACAGCAATTCATGTTGACGTTGCTACGGGAGATCCAACAATGGCTCAACAACTGGATTATTTGTACAAGTTTTCATCACATTCCTAGTGCTAATGAGCTAAAGTGATTCAAGTTGTAGAATGTTAATTGAATTGGCAAATATTACCATACTTCAACTATCTGGTGTCCCAAAAATTCCCCCGGACTATATCCCCCTCTTCATACTAAAATCTCCCTCGTTGATTATCTTGCATAAAGTGTGAGATACTTGCAAAGCAGCGCGTGACTGCTGGAAAAGGCCATCAAAATGCCCAACCTGACCATGTGTAAGAGAAGATCACTTTAAAACATGGGTCAGATTAGAAACAAAAAAACTTTCGGGCCTTCATTAAAACTGTTTAACCTAGATCTGATTTTAGGCCAATTAACAATTAAATTTATATTTGTGGAGTCACGATCAATAGTTGAGATTAAGAGTTTGAATGATGAGCTAAGATGGTGATAGTACGAGAACGAGATACAAGTATTGACTAACAAAACTAAAGCATAAACGGAAACAAGGAGAGGTAACCGTATCGTATCGCTTGTCTTCGGGGAGAGCTCTTCGATACCAGTCGCACTCAGAGGATCAAAGAACTAAAGTAATAAGTAAAATATGAGCAAAAGGAGTATCTGAGCAAGAGTGAGAGAGTATTCTTATTGATATTGTAGACAGGAAGTAAAGTTGTGTTGTATTGATTAAGGCGAATGCTATTTATAAGCCTGGTAGGCACCCGTTGGGATTTGTAACCACTGGGCGTGGATCCGTCTGGATAAGTAACTGCTGGGCACATATCCGTTGGAGTCATAACCGCTGGGTTGTAATGATTGCCTTAATGACCATTAATTGAATGATTGTGGATGATCGTGTTAATAACTGCTCACTTAGACCGTGTTGACTGTTGAAGTGTTTCATAACTCCTTTAGGTCTGCGCGTGATAAATATATGTTTGTTGGATGTCTGTCCGTTGAAATGTCTGCTCGTGCCACATGGTAAACACGTGTCACCTTTTCAAGTCCAGTCAGCTTTTTATCCAATACAGATAGTCCCCGCACTTCTCGAGCAGAGTATCTGTTCGAGGAGTGGATATGAATTTTGGCGGGAATTTCTTGTAAACTTTTGTCTTCATGTGATGTGGCTTGATGACGTACGAACCTTATAAGCTAAGTGACAAGCTCTTATGACGTGCGCATTTAATGCGCCGTATAAAAAAGTAACTGCATCTGGCACGCCTGCGGAACTGCAGTCCATTCTGAAGTGACTATTGCGTGTCCCAAGGGTAAAAGTAATGATTTTAACCGCTTCAATCACGTGCACACGTCGTCTGTTGATCGCGAGGTGACCGCTACTCTTCAGAATAATGATGACACTATAAGGTTTGGATGAACCCTATTCTTTCTTTCGACGGCCAGATCTGATCATAGTTTCTCTGATGACCTCCACGTGTCTCGAAGGAAGTTGTGGGGTTGAATCTTCACTCCTATAAATAGGAGTTTGCTTGATGAGAAACTTTTTATTTGCCTTTATTTCTTCTCTGCAGTTTATTGAAAACCTTTGAACTAGCTTTTGAATTCTTCTTGACGACTTCATATTTTTCCTGAAACCATGACTTCAAGATCTAGGAAAAATCAAAGCACTGATATTGCTGGTAGTTCTTCGGCGGCCACTCCTAGGCCCCGGGCTACTTAGGCTACTGCTGCAGAATAGTCCCCAAGAAATGGGCTGAACTGGAGGCGGACTGTAACATTAAGTCCTTTAATAATAGAGAGGGAGATACGCGCAATTGGCGGGCGTACAGGTTTAGGTCTGGTATCACGAAGGAGGTGATCCCACGAGTGAGGATGGACTGCCACTAGGGCGATGAGGTTCCACTCTTGCCGGTCTCCGAGGAGGAGAATATTACTTCCCATAGGGTTGGGTGGACAGCCATATGCACCTACCCTTTCACAGTGGGTTGTAGGTTACCCCTGCACCCTGTGCTGGAGAGGCTCTGCAGGGAGTGCCTTCTCTGCCCGGGGCAACTGAGCCCCAGTATATATAGAATAGTTACACTTTTAGATTGGTTTGCGACAGGAACCGATCAATCTTTTGGATACGAGCATTTTATTTCTTTGTATGGTATACAAATTTTTAAACACGGCTATGTAAATGCCAGGATGCGCGGAAGCAAGGGCTTGGTGCGCAGTTCTGAGGATACTGGTAACCGAGGCTGGGTGCACCGGTATCTGTTCGTGCGCTCCTCGGCCTTGACTTTTGACGACAAGGATCATCTTCCAGAAGTCTGGAATAAGAAGCGTGAATCCCCGAGTTTTTTTGAAATTCTTTGTGCTCTTCTTTCTTCTTCTCGTCTGCTAACTCCGTTCAATTTCTTTGAGTAGCGGCCAAGCAACCCTACGACGGGCTCATTTCTGTTGAAGAGGTGATGGCGTGGGTTGAGCCAATTTTGAAGGAGTTCGGTCCTGTGAGAAGAGAGTGGGCGTATTTTGCCGCTCACAAAAGTTTGACTGTAAAAAATCATGGTAAGAATATTTCTGCTTTCATGATCATTCTTCTTCTTTGAAACTTCTCCGTGTCTGACTGTTCTGCCTTTTTGTAGGTTTGGGCACTTCAGGAGATTTCTTTCCTGCTCCCCCTCAAGACGGGCCTTCCGAGCCTGTTGCTGACCCAGATGCCGAGGCCGAGGCTATACTAGCTTCGGTGGATGCATTGTGCAGTAGGGAGGGGGGGCGAGGAACTCTTGTCTGGTGGACTGGGCTCCCTGAAGAGGAAGAAAAGGAGCCAGGGCGAGGGCGGACTACGGAAGAAGTCTGCTCGTAAGACTTCCGTGGCTGCCGGGCAAACCTCGCCGGCTGGTGGTGAGCCCTCTTCTAGGGCCAGTGTACCGAAGCCCGTAGAAGACAATGCCAATGCTGCTGCTGAAGTCCCCGAGTCTGCATGGGGAGAGGGTGTAGCCAAGGAGGTTATCTATCTTTCGGACACTGAGGCCGAAGTTGATGTTCCTCTTAGGCGAAGGCCTCATCTTCGTAGTGACAGAAGAAGGGCCGAGGAGGAGGCTGTCCTTACTCCGCAGAGGAATCCCCGAGTTGATGACGGGGTGGAGGCAGGTCCTTCTCGTGTAGACAAGGGGAAGAGAAAGGTGGGTGAAGAAGAAGAAGAAAAAGAAGAGGTGAAAGAAGAGGTTAGGGAAGAAGTTCCCCAAGAGGGTAGCCGGGGTCCTTGTGTTTTTCGTTTTGAGGACCTGGAGAATGTGGCTACTGAGGGACGCCTGTTGGTCTTCGCGAGTGCGAGACGATTAATCCTGGAGTGGAAGGTGACTCTAACCTTTCATTATCAAGATTTGTTTGGCGGTCAGTCATTGGTGGCCGGACAGAGTTGAAGGATATCAGGGGTGTCCGTTACAAGTTTGGGCCAAATTATCCCTCTGAGCAGGCTTGGGATCCCAAGTTCTGTGAGAGGAAGCATACTTTGAAACTTGCCCCTGATGTTAACTTCATAATTGGGCCACGCGGCTTGGCTAAGGCGGTCTCTTCGCTCATCGGTCCCCGCGAAGAATGGGTGCTGAGGGAGCTAAGCGATGAGGAGTTGGGACTCTGCCCGGGTAAGTGTTTTCCGCTTTGCTTTGGGAATAACTTTAACCTCGGATTTCTAATCTTGACTTATTTTGCTTTTTCAGTCAAGTATGCTGGCTGCCGAGCTCATGTTTCGCTCCAGGCTTAACAACGTCGATCAAGTACTCAAGGTAAAGAAAGAGTTGCTGGAAGCTCTGAAGGAGAACAAGACTTTGATAGAGCAGTGTGGTCTCCTTGGTGGTGAGGTTAATCGGTTGACTGATGCCAACAATGAACGTGTTGAGCAAATCAACGCACTCACCCGGGAGAAGGACCTTCTTCTCGAAGAGAGAGAAGGGTTCGCACGCTCTGCTCAGGGTCTAGAGAGATTGCTTGAAGAATGTCGAACTTCATTGAACAGTGCTATTGAGGATCATGCATCCCTTGAGATGGATCTGCAAAGAGCCAATGAAGGATCTGTTAAAGCCAGGGCTGATCTTCAGGCCGCCAAGGATCAGGTCGCTCAATTAATGAGTGCTCAGGCCGCATTAACCAAGGACTTGGTGAACCTGCGCGACCAGTCTGAGATCAAAGCCAAGCTTGCTGCTCTTGAGGCCAAGCGTACATTGCTCGTGCAGATTCAGGCTAGACAAGTTAATGTCGAGGAGATGCTGCAGACACCAAAGAGCGTTGTTCGTAGAATAAGACAATCAGTGAATCTCTCTCCTGAGGAGTCTGAAGGCGAAGATGATGATGAAGGCGAAGATGACGGCGAGAATTCAGGGGACGATGGTAGAACTGACGGAGCTGGTGCGTCGAGTTCTGGTCGTAGCCTTAAATGTTGATGCCTTTTTTCAATCTTTGATTGATGTATTTTTTATTGTCTGGCGAGAGCCGGACTTGTTTGTTGGTGGACAGAAGTGTAGTAAACACTTTCTGGTCTCTTTGTATGGCCGGTTTCGTTTGGCCTTTGAACATTCTGTAAATTTCTGTCAGCCGTTTTCGGTATTTTATCAATTTACAGGATAATGTATATATGCTATTTAGATGTATTCAATGACTATATTTAGCCTGAATTTTTGATCTTTTGTTTGCATGTGTTGTGGCTTTCGTGCCTTATGATTGGGAATTTTTTGAAGTTTGAACTTTATTAAGTTCGTATCTCCAAAAGTCTGCCCAATGTATTCAACTTAGCCTTTCGTTAGGAAGAGGTTGTAAGTAGTCTGACCGAGTCGTGGTCGTTAGAGTTTTGGCCTAATCATTGCTCTGTGCGTATAACTTTGCTTATCGTTTTGATAGTCGAAAGTTGTTGCACGACTTTGTAGATTGGCTCTGGCCGAGTCGCTGGCCTTGTGAACGACTTCTCTTATTTTCGTGGAAGCCTTGTCACATAAAGATTTTTTTTTTTTTTTTGTGAATGACTCCTCTTATTTTCGTGGAAGTCTTGTCATGTAAGAGTTCGGTTTTGTGAACGACTCCTCTTATTTTTCGTGGAAATCTTGTCACGTAAAAGTTTTTTGAAAAAATTTAAAAATTCGCCTTTTGTTAAGGACTTTCGCCTTCATGAAGGTCTTATCTGGCCTATAGGGGCCTCTCACCACCCCTCTTATTTTTATATTGGAGCACGTAAAGTGATAACATGAAAAGAGTTTTCGGTGAGCAGCATATAGAACACATATAACCAAACGAGGAGTGTGTCCGTTGTGGGATTCGAACCCACAGCCGCGAAGTTGAAGAACTTCGAGCTCTACCAGTTGAGCTAAACGGATCTGACCTACTTTAGGTCGTTAGTACCATTTAGAAAGAAGATATACTAAAAGTAAGAACTTTCGTAAAGATAAAAGGTAAGTGTAAGATAACTAACAATTCTACCACTTAAAAGTGATACCTTTTGAGGTGAACCATATTCCAACTGTTCGGGACAGTGGAGCCGTCTGGTCGTTCCAAACGATAAGATCCCTTGTCGACTGAAGCAATTACTTTGTAGGGGCCTTCCCAGTTAGGACCAAGCTTCCCTGAATTTGTCTCTTGTGTGCTCTGGGAGACTTTTCTGAGTACGAAGTCTCCAACCTGGAAGCTTCGTACGCGCAGTCCCCGATTGTAGTATTGCTCGATTCGTTCTTTTTTAGCGACTACTCGCACAAGAGCTAGTTCTCTACGTTCTTCGAGGAGGTCCAGCTCTTCGGAGAGGTTGACTGAGTTTGATTCCTCAATGGCGTGTGCATATCGCAGGCTGGGCTCTCCAATCTCAACTGGGATTAGAGCATCTGCGCCATATACCAATGAGTAAGGAGTCTCTCCGGTATTCATTTTTATTGTTGTGCGATAAGCCCATAGTACTCCAGGTAACTCTTCTACCCAACATCCCTTTGCCTGCTCGAGGCGCTTTTTAAGGGATTCAACGATAATTTTGTTGGTAGACTCTGCATGTCCATTAGCAACAGGATGATACGGAGAGGAAGTAATCCTCTTGATGTGCAGATCGTCGAGGAACCTAGTCACTTTCTGGCCGATAAATTGCGGGCCGTTGTCCATGACTATTTCCTTAGGTGCTCCAAAGCGACATACGACAAAACGCCAGAGGAAGTCGACAACTTTCGTTTGTCATATCCTTGAATATGCTGCCGCTTCGACCCACTTTGTGAAGTAGTCAGTGATGATCAATAAGAAGCGCATCCCCCTCGATGCTGTGGGAAGAGGACCAACGATGTCCATCCCCCATTTCATGAAGGGCCACGGAGAAATTATTGAATGAAGTGGCTCTGCCGGCTGATGGAGAAGATGGGCGAACTTCTGGAATTTGTCACATTTCTTGATAAATTTGTTTGTATCTTTCTCCATTTTGTCCCAATAATAACCTGCACGAATCAGCTTTCGGGTTAATGCCTTGCCCTCGGAATGATTTCCGCAACAGCCTTCGTGGACTTCTCTCATCACATAATTGATTTGATTTGGTCCGAGACATTTTGCGAGAGGTCCTGCAAACATCCTACGGTCGAGTTCACCGTTGAGAATTGTATATCAGGCAGCTTTTACTCGAAGTTTGCGAGCAGCTTTTGTATCTGCGAGTAGAGTTCCATGGATAAGATAATTTGTTATCTCATTCCGCCAGTCCCAAGTAGCGTTGATGGTGTTGATTTCGAACTTTTCTCTGTCCATGGTCGTGTAGAGAAGTTAAACAACAGCTGAAGAGCTAGCTGCTCCTATCTCTGCCACTGATCCCATGTTTGCAAGAGTAGCAGCTTCATGGTTCTCTTCCCGTGGAATCTGAACTGCTTCCCATTCGTCAAACTGTGCAAGGAGCTCTTTTACTCGGGCGAGGTATACTTGCATCCTGGATTCTCGTGCAATGAAACCTCCATTAATTTGATTGACCACCAGCTGAGAGTCGCTTTTTAGTTTGACGATGGTTGCTCCATAACTTCAGTCTAGTTCTAATCCTACAATAATGGCCTCATATTCGGCCTCATTGTTAGTAATAAATGGGCACTTGATAGCCTGCCTTACCGTTTCACCGGATGGAGCAACGAGAATCAGTCCAAGCCCGGACCCTTTGACGCTCGAGGATTCATCTGTGTGAAGGGTCCACGTGCCAGGAGCCCGTCCTGCATAAAGAATAGCTTCTCTTTCTGCTTCAGGGTATATATTAGTGCTGAAGTCTGCCACGAAGTCTGCTAGAACTTGTGACTTTATTGCTACCCTAGGCTGATAGGTGATATCAAATTCAGATAATTCTATAGCCCATTTTACCAACCTTCCTGAAAATTCAGGTTTGTGCAGAATATTTCGTAAAGGAAAGGTTGTAACCACAGCTATCGAATGACTTTGAAAATAAGGGCGTAACATACGAGCAACAGTTACTAGTGCCAATGCCAGTTTTTCTAAAGGTTGATAGCGTGTTTCTGCATCAATTAAAGCCTTGCTAATGTAATAGATAGGAAGTTGTTTACCTTTTTCTTCCCGAACTAGAACAGCGCTTACCGATGATTATGAGACTGCCAAATAAATTAGCAGCTGCTCACCCTCCTGAGGTGTGGAGAGCAGTGGTGGATTAGATAGATACTTTTTCAGATCCTTCAATGCTTGCTGGCATTCAGGGGTCCATTCAAACTCCTTGTTCTGCTTTAAGACATCGAAGAAACTCTTGCACTGGTCAGATGATCGGGAAATGAATCTGCGTAGAGCTGCCACTCTCCCCATCAGTTTCATGACATCTTTCCTGTTATGAAGTATATCTGGGATTGATTCAATGGCTTTGATCTGAGCGGGATTGACTTCAATTCCACGCTGAGAAACAATGAATCCCAAAAACTTCCCCAACCTGACTCTGAAAGCACACTTCTCTAGATTCAGCTTCATGTTATACTGATCCAAGATTCGGAAAGCTTCTTTTAGATGTGCCAGATGGTCTTCTGCATGTTTGGATTTGATCAGCATGTCATCGATGTACACTTCCATAGTCTTTCCGATATGGTCATGGAACATTCGATTGACTAGACGCTAATAAGTTGCACCTGCATTTTTCAGTCCAAATGGCATAACTTTATAACAATACGTACCTCGACATGTTATGAACGCCGTTTTCTCCTGGTCTTCAGGATCCATCAATATTTAGTTATATCCAGAGTACGCGTCGAGGAAGGTTAGCACCTCGTGTCCAGCTGTTGCGTCGATCAGTTGATCTATCCTGGGAAGAGGATATGAATCCTTCGGGCAGGCTTTGTTTAGATCTGTGAAGTCAATGCAGACTCGCCATTTGCCGTTCTTTTCAGGTACGACAACCACGTTGGCTAACCAGTCTGGATATTTGACTTCACGTACTGAACCGATTTTCAGCAGCCGGTCGACCTCGTCGTTGATGACCTGGTTCCGAAAGGCTCCTTGCTGGCGCGTCTTCTGTTTCACCGGGCGGTGATACGGATCAACGTTTAACCTGTGAGTAATGATGTCAGGAGAAATACATGTCATATCTGCGTGGGACTAGGCGAATGTTGTATGCCGTTCCTTGAGGAACTGGAGGATATCTCCCCGTAGGCGCTCGTTCAGTTCGATCCCTTTCCGCTCTGGCTTGTCGGCGAACAATTCTTCGGGTTCCAAAGCTTCTACGGTTGGCATGTGGTTTTTTCGTCCATCTTTGTAATGAATTCCGGGACCTCGTACTTAGCCTCTTCAGGTGGTATGTCTGGCCCCGGTCGCTGTAATTGCTAATTGTTCTCTTCGGGTAGTTTGAGAGCCACAGAATAGCAGTCTCGGGCAGAGCGTTGCTCTCCTCGGACCTCACGTACTCCCCATTCGGATGGGAACTTCAATACTTGGTGATAAGTCGAAGGAACAGCTTGCATGTCGTGGATCCAAGGTCTACCCAAAATGATGTTGTAGGCTAGATCCGCATCGACAACATGAAAAGTTGTTTCCTTCGCTACCCCTTCTGCAAGAGTCGTCAAGGTGATCTCTTCGAGAGTCTTCTCATTCGGGGTCGTTGATATTTACCCTTGAGGCGTAGCAGTTGCAAACGTACATCCAGTTGACTGCTGGGGACTCGCGGAGAGATTCGTATAATCTGCGTGTAGCTACTGAGTATCCAACATCCAGACCGTAGGTAAATGCAGTTACTGCCCATCTGTCTGGCATCTCGGGAAGTACTGCTCGCTCTTTTTGGAAGCGATCCACATATTGGCGAAGAGACTAACCAGGCTTTTGCTTCACTTCGAAAATATTTGCTACGCGAGTATTTTCCTACCTTCCGCCTACGATAGCTCGTTGAGAGTTGATTTCTGCCATGTTAGTTATAGAGCAAAAAGACTGACGAAAATAGGTATAATATCAAAGATAAACTATTAACCTACGAAGGCTATTGACCGGCTCCCACTGTG
This sequence comes from Petunia axillaris subsp. axillaris, assembly GCA_029990575.1. Taxonomy (NCBI): domain Eukaryota; kingdom Viridiplantae; phylum Streptophyta; class Magnoliopsida; order Solanales; family Solanaceae; genus Petunia; species Petunia axillaris. The sequence goes on along the minus strand of JARKNS010000002.1, from coordinate 46,029,629 downwards.
GTCGCCAAATTGTTTAACCTAGATCTGATTTTAGGCTAATTAACAATTAAATTTGTATTTGCGCAGTCACAATCAATAGTTGAGATTAAAAGTTTGAATGATGAGCTAAGATGGTGATAGTACGAGAACGAGATACAAGTATTGACTAACAAAAGTAAAGCATAAACGGAAACAAGGAGAGGTAACCGTATCGTATCGCTTGTCTTCGGGGAGAGCTCTTCGATACCAGTCGCACTCAGAGGATCAAAGAACTAAAGTAATAAGTAAAATATGAGCAAAAGGAGTATCTGAGCAAGAGTGAGAGAGTATTCTTATTGATATTGTAGACATGAAGTAAAGTTGTGTTACAATCGATTAAGGCGAATGCTATTTATAAGCCTGGTAGGCACCCGTTGGGATTTGTAACCGCTGGGTGTGGATCCGTCTGGATAAGTAACTGCTGGGCACATATCCGTTGGATTCATAACCGCTGGGTTGTAATGATTGCCTTAATGACCATTAATTGAATGATCGTTGATGATCGTGTTAATAACTGCTCACTTAGACTGTGTTGACTGTTGAAGTGTTTCATAACTCCTTTAGGTCTGCTCGTGATAAATATCTGTCCGTTGGATGTCTGTCCGTTGAAATGTCTGCTCGTGCCACGTGGTAGACACGTGTCACCTTTTCAATTCCAGTCAGCTTTTATCAAATACAAAAACTTTTTGGACTGAATTAACAATCCCAAAAACTTTTAATCAAAAGGTGGGAAACGAACAGACATCAGCAATCATTTCAAACATCGAACCCCAAAACTTCTCTTACACACTTTTCTTTTTAAGTCGTCTACTAAAGTCTTCTACGCAACCAATATTCTGAACATCATCATCGGCGACCATCTACATTTCTCCGGTAACATCTAAAGGTAAATTTTTAACAATATTGATGTTTTTCAAGTGAATCGGGGTTTATTTTTTGCTATTTTTCTATTTTGAAAAAACTATGGTTTTAATGCCTTTTTACTGGTACTGGAATGAAGTTCTTGTGAAAATCTTTGTTTTTGTTGATTTTTTCGTCAAATAGTGCTATGTTCTTGTACAAATAGTGAAGTTTTTGCATGTTTATGTTATATTACCATGTTAAGTGCATACTCCTTCGCAGTGTCAAACATCGTGAGACAGTGTTCTAAACGTGTGATAGGATGTTTGAAGTTGGTAAAGCATTTTAGATGATTTTTTTCCCACCCATTTTTGGAGGATCTATAGTGTTTCCACACTTCCCCTCCAGCGTGACTCGAACCCTGGACCTACCGGTCGTGGGTGGAGGTACTTTACCAACTGAGCAACCCTCACTTGTCCATTTTAGATGATTTTTGTTAAATAAATTAGGGTTTTATAAAATAAATATGCTAAATGTTGAAAAAATGTTGTACATATAGTCAAGATTTTGCATGTTTATGTTTGTGTTTGCATGTTTAAAGTTCTGGAACATTTGAGACAGTGCTCCGACCGTGCGAGAGGATGATAATATTTAATGATGACTCTACTTGAATTAAATTTGGCGGAATACATGTTTACCTGCTTAAAGTTTATGCTGATTCACTGTGACATACCTAAAGTTTGCGGGGGTCCTAGTACCCCCCTGATGTTGTATGTTCCTATAATAAGTCACCCTTCGTTGCACAACTGGCACCCTTTGTGAAGTGAAACGGTGTGCGTGTTTACACCTCCCCATTTCTTAATTTTGTATTTAATTTTTAACCATAGTAAAATAAAACTAACCCCCCACCCCGATTAAAGAAAACCCCATTGTTTACCCCAAATTCATTTTACCCTCTTGAACTTCCTAATTAAAACCCTAGGCGATTTGGCGATTTATGAAGAAGTTAACGCGATTGAATCTACACAACTGATCGGGTCGACACTAAAGGGTTGGGTTTAGTAAAAAACTGATCGGGTAAGTGTTCTTATTCCTAGTTTATTTTGTTTGATTAGTTTTGTTAATTTTTTATTGTTTGCTTAGTCGTTAGTTATTATTTGTACATGCAACATAAAATTTGAACTTGATTGTGAAAAAATTAGGCTGTTTTCGAATTTAGGGTTTATAAAATAAAATTAGGGCTAAATCTAGGGTTAATCAATTTCCCATGTTAAATTAGGTGTTTATCTTCAATTTTATTGTCATTTCATGTTTGTCAAATGTTGTTCACTTTAGTGACACTTAGGTGGTTTCATAGGGGTGTTATACAGTTTGGTGAAAATCCCTCGTATTTGGGTGGGGGGTATAAGGGAGTATTATGACATAGGCACTGATATGATGTTGTATTTCGAGTTGAGGGATTACATTAAGGAACTGGGGTACACAACTAGCTGTTCTTTCTATGTTAGGTCACCCTTCTATGGTAAACTTGTTGAAATTAAAAGTGATGAGGACATTTTAGTACTTTGTGGGAAGTTGAAAAATGGGGATATCTTGGACATATTTGTGTCCCACCATGTGGATGAAGTGGATGCACCAGAAGTGGCCCCTAAACTATTAGAGTATCCTAGGGTGGTGGGTGGGGAATCTAATGCTACTTTTGAGGAAGGCTTGACTGGTCAAGCTGCTGGTGAGCCTTTAAATACAACAAACCCGAACTTTTCTCCTTCACAAAGTGAGGCTGCTGGTGAGCCCTTTTATTCCACAAACCATAACTGTTCTACTTCCCAAACTGAGGCTGCAGGCTCACCTTTAAATTCCACAATCCCAAATTTCCCTCCATCTCAAAGTGAGGCTGCTGCTGACCCTTTAAATTCCACAATCCCAAATTTTCCTCCATCCCAAAGTGAGGCTGCTGGAGACCATTTGAGTGATGATGAACCACCAACTCCTAACAGTTCAGATTCTGAGCATGATGAGCTGTTTGAAGAAGTTGATCTTGACTATGGTTCTGATGTTCATAAAGAGTATAGGGGCTTTAGGGAAATAAGGAGAGAGTACCAAAGGAAAAAAAGGAGTGATAGGATTGATACGGGAGAGAAGATACCCTTAGGAGAAGCTGGGGTAGATGCTGGATATGATGAGTACATTGCTGCTTTCAAGAAGAAAAGTTTAGATGGTATGCTTGGGGGAGATGAGCCTTACTATGCAAGTTCTGATGCAGCAAGCTTTGAAACTGATGAAGAAGATGTAGATGAAGATGAAGCAGAAGAGATTGAGAGAGGGGTAAGCAAAGCAGGTAGGAAAGACAAAAAGGACAAAGTGGTCTTTGATCCTTCATGTAAAAAAATTATTTGGCAAACCGGTCTTGTCTTTGAGAGTGTTCAACAATTTAGACATGTTGTTACAAGGTATGCACTTCAAAGAAAACTTCTAATTGAAAAGCATGTGAATGAAAAGACTAGAGTAAGGGTTAGGTGTTTGAAAAAAACTTGTCCATGGCTGTTGTATGCTAGTTTGGATAAAGCTAGTAATGACTTGTGGTAAAAACCTATAAACCTATTTATAACTGTGTCAGAACCACAAAAAATTACCTTGCCAATTCAAGATTTCTTGCTGAGTATTTTAAAGACCAAATTCAGACTACCCCAAATATCAAAATTGTGGAATTTCAGAAAATGATTAGAAACAAATTTGGGATATATGTTGGAAGGTCACTTTGTAGAAGAGCTAGGGCTAAAGTGTTGAAACAAATCATGGGTGATCATGTGGCCGAGTTCAAGAGAATATATGATTATAGGGATGAAATCCTAAGGTCAAATCCTTTTCTACTTGTGTTATAAAAGTGGGAGATCCTAGTGATAATGGGCAGAAAGTGTTTGAAGGGTTCTATGTATGCTTTGATGCTTTGAAAAAAACATTCTTGGCTGGTTGTAGGAGATGCATTGGCTTGGATGGGGCTTTTTTAAAGGGTGTGTGTAAAGGGCAGATTCTTGTTGCAGTTTGTAAGGATGGCAACAACCAAATGTTGCCTCTTGCTTGGGCTGTGGTGGAGTATGAGAACCAATACACATGGACATAGTTTATTGAGCTGCTGAATGATGACCTTGAACTTGGAGAGGGACATGAACTTACCATAATTACAGACATGCAAAAGGTACAACTTTTATCTATTTTAACTTACACACATGCAGTTTTCATTGAGCTAACACTTGTTCTAATTCTGTCACAGGGTCTACATGTTGCTACTGATAATCTGTTGCCATATGCTGAACATAGGGAGTGTGCTAGACACATCCTAGCAAATTGGAGCAAAAACTGGAAGGGAATAGAGAGAAGGAATTTATTTTGGAGGCTGGCAAGGGCATCATTTGAAGTTGATTTTACCCATCTCATTGGTAAGCTCAAGAAACTTGGTCCTATTAGAATGGTGGATGAACTGTTATACTACAACAAGGAGAGGTGGTCTAGGGTATATTTCAAGTTTTTTTCTAATTGTGATGCTGTTGATAACAACATGTCTGAGAGTTTCAACTCTTGGATATTGGAAGCAAGACACAAGACCATAATCTCTATGCTTGAAGAAATTAGAATAAAAATGATGAATATGGTAGGGCAATTAAGGCAGTTCTCCAATACTTGGCCAACTAACATTTATCCCATGGCTTATAGGACTTTAGGTGACAATATTGAAAAGTCAATGGACTGTTTTCTTGATTTTAATGGGGATACAGGGTATGAGGTAGTGGAAGGTAAATATCAACACACTGTACACCTTAGGAGATTGACCTGTTCATGTAGGTCTTGGGGACTGAAAGGAATCCCTTGTCCCCATGCAATTGCTGTCATACACCACAAAGGCCTACAACCTATTGATTTTGTGGCACACTGGTATACCAAGGAAACCTACCTCAATGTGTATTCACATTTTATCCAGCCCTTAACAAATATGACAATGTGGCCACAAAGTAACAATCCCCCTGTTCTACCACCTCTTGTCAAGAGGATGCCTGGGAGGCCAAAAAAAATGAGGAGGAAAGAGGCAGGTGAAATGAACAAAACTGAGAAGTTGAAGAAAAATGGGGCAATCATGACTTGCAGTTTTTGTCATGGAAAGGGCCATAACAAAAGGGGCTGCCCAAAAAGGCCAGATGGAACTTCAACTTCAACCTCAAGATCAACATAAAATAATTCACAGTCAGCACCACCTGCATCTCAAACTGAACCAGCAACACAGGTAAAAACACTAATTAATTTTGTTAATCATGTTTTTGTTTAATTAAATTACTGTATACTAAACTGGTATTTGGACAGTCTGTTAGGGCAAGTGGTACTGTTCATGATGGAAGGGGTAGAGGTACTGGTCAGGGTGGAAGGGGCAAGGGTAATGAAACTAAAACTGTAGGGGGGTGGAAGAGGTGCTGGAACTAGAAGGGGCAGGGCTAATGGAACTGCAAGTGTAGGTGTTGGAAATGGAAAGGGCAGGGGTACTAGAACTGAAAGTGTAGGAGTTGGAAGACGTAATGAAACTGTTCAAGCTGGAAGGGGCAGTGGTAGAGGCACTGGTAGGAGCAGTGGTAGGGGAAAAGGAAGAGAAAGGGAGGACTTTGGTACTGTTGCATCTGCTCCTTATAAGAGGCCTAGGGTAGTTGGGATGGGAGTATTTACAGGTGAGAATGGAGTGACCACTCTTAATGTAAGTTCTCTCTCTCTTTTTGATAATTCTTAAACTGTTAAGAAGTTACCTTTTGGCCTTATTAAATGTTGATTATATGGTGCAGACTGGCTTGTCAAGTAGCAGAATTATTAGCACTGGTGGTCCAAGAATTATCAAGAAGTCAAGTGTGGTGACTGGTGATATAGGGCACCAACCAAAGGCTGGAATGAAGTGGAGGGGCAAACAAGCAGTTACATCCATAGGACTTGAAAAAATGAGGGCTCAAAAACAACAACAAACTAAGGCTGCTGCTGCTGCTGCTAGGAATCCCAACCTTTGAATCCTACTGATTTTTTGTTTTTGTATGATGTAATAGTGCTTAAGACACTTATTGTTAGAGTCACTATTGATAGCCTTTAGGTTATGTCAGATACTTGTTATAGTGTTTAAGACACTTGTTTTGAAAAGTTGGAACCTTTGATGAATTGTTCTATGGTCCAATGTATGGTAATTCTAGTGCTTAAGACACTTTTTGATGTTGGGTTCAATGGTAAATTCAAGGCTATTATATGTCTTCCATTTGTGTTTGTTGTTGTATGTGTACACATTTGTGTTTGTTGTTGTATGTGTACAATTTCTTACACTCTAGTTGGTAACAATAATGGGTGACAAAAAATTTAGTTGTTAACAAAATGCAAGCTTGCTACCAAACTGAACATTGTTCTACTTCAAGTTGCTAGATAAAACCAAATAGGCAGAAACATGGTCCCAACACAAATCCAAAAACTAATACTACAACCTAACTACTAAAACATATGCAAAGGGTTACAACAACCCCAAATGCAGCAAAGAACATGGCCAAATGACACGACCCGAAATCCGGCTAGGCCGTGCGGGCACCCGACATCCTCCCCTAGACCCGTCGGGCGAACCCTTACCAATTAAATTAGGAAAATAAATATAATTCAATTCATAAATAAGAACAAGACTTAAAAAAATACTGACATACTGATACCTCTAAGCTGTACAAAAGAAATTACAGCTGACTACCCAACATACTAGGTTTAGGGTTATCCAGACTAGACATCTAAGAGTACAAAAAAGACAGATACCTCCTGAATTGAGCAGAATGCAACTGAAATAATAAACAATAAACTGGTGGCCATCCGGAATAAAGCTGGCTCACCCTGACAGCTGGAGTCGTCTTCGCTCCTTCAGTACGTGGCGAACTCAATCCTTGAGCGAACCTGCCGAAACGAAATAGATAGACAAGAAACAAACAACAAACGAGGGTGAGTCAAAAGGACTCAATAAGTGGGGCAGACTAGCCACCTCAAAGAATAGGATAGCTAGTCAGGGAGAAGAAAAACAGATAAACTAAATCCATCTTATTTGAACTATAAACAGGCGAAGCCAAATAATAACTGAAAACACGTATGGAATCATAAACAGCCAGGGACATAAGGTAGACAGAACATATAGATATCCTGAACATGTCGACAATCAGAAATACATCCTGTTGCGGCGTGCAACCCGATCCATATATTTATACTGTTGCGGCTTGCAACCCAATCCGTATATTTATACTGTTGCGGCGTGCAACCCGGGATACGAGCCAGAGATATATAGGTAAACTGAGATACGTTCACAACATGGTATACCTACCGCATATATAAAACACAGCACAATACACACAATAGTCAGTATGCGGTGCAATGAGATGGGATGAGTGCGGTATGATGCAATGCAGTCACATATGTCTGATACCTATCTCCGGCGCGGGACTCTCATCGTCTACCAGGAGATACGAGCCAAAAACATATCAACAAATAAGCAATGCACTATGAGCAGAACAGTAGTTATGTACCACAAGTCTACGCAATGGTATGAAAATGAAATGAAATGAGATGAGATGAAATGAAATGAAATCGGATGCAAAGGGTCACATGTGCCCATCCTCCCATCTCGAAGCGGAATACTCCTGCATTCGAGGGGAATCCAATCTGATAACCAACTGGAGCGGAATACTCCTGCTCCTGGGGCGGAATACTCCTGCACCCGATATAATATAAACCAGAGGCGGAATACTCCTGCACTCTCTTGGGGCGGAATACTCCTGCACCCGATATAATACAATGGAGCGGAATACTCCTGCTCCTGGGGCGGAATACTCCTGCCCTCAATATGATACAATAGAGCGGAATACTCCTGCTCCTGGGGCGGAATACTCCTGCCCTCAATATGATACAATGGAGCGGAATACTCCTGCTCCTGGGGCGGAATACTCCTGCACCCAATATGATATGCAATGTAATGCATATGAACGACATATAATGCATATAAATGCAATGTAATGCAATAATGACCCTTCACCGGCTCGGGACTCTCATCGATTACCGGTAAGTATATGTAATGATGACCCTTCACCGGTGCGGGACTCTCATCGCCAACCGGGAAGTATATGCAATAATGACCCTTCGCCGGTGCGGGACTCTCATCGCCAACCGGGAAGTATATGCAATGCTCAAAACCAGAGTGCAACGCTCATATGTTCAATACAATACCAACTATAGGGCATAACATATAATATACAATGTAAATTCAAAGCTAAGGCGTAATGAGTACGCCTATCGGCAGCTACACATGTAAGGAAACATGTGGTAGAAAATCCACGAGGCCAAGGGCCTCCAAAGAAATGGATATAAACACTTACCTCTTCCAAAAGTTAGCATTGCTAATCAATAACCGCTTTTATCCTTTGGTTCCATTGCCAAACGATCCCACTGTGTTCAATAAGCAGAAAAATATATCACATTAGGCTAAAGGCTTCATTCCTCACATCTTAGGGTAATCCAGGTAGGAACCTGATACCCTATTCGCATACGCAATACGCAGGCCAGGCCTATATACAGGGTTCAAAGTTCCATAACCAAACCCTAAATAAATTATATTTATATGTTGCCCATAATTCCCTGAGTACGAATATATAATCAATTTCATTATCGGGGTCCATTTGACCCTTCAAACTATCAATTTACGTCATTAGGGCGATGTCTAATATCCCTATTTTTACCGTAAAAATATATTCAAACATACGTAATAAACTCAAATAATATATTAGGATCATTACCTGAATGTTTCAGGGTGAAAATTCTACTTTTCTCCGGCCCCTTTTTTTCATTTTCTGGCATTTTTGTCACTGCGTCATCTCACTTTCTCTGTTTAACGTTTCTGTATCTAAATCCCTCTGTTTCTGTATTTCATTCGTCCTTAGCATGACCACCGCCCACTTTATTCCTTTGTCTTTTTCTATTTATTTTTTTTTTATTAACGAAAATTAAAACGGTGCCCTACAATATTCGAAATAATTTCAACTTTTGCATACAAGTTATACAAAAATATATGTAACATACTCGCGAAGGCGGATCTCAAATTGGACTCCCGAAACTCAAGATGCGAATTTAAATGAAAAGAAGTCAAATTATTTAACTTTCGGCATTTTAGCAGAAACTAGCCGAACAACATCGAAATTCACTTTCGAAAGTTCACAAAAGTCATAAATAATCATACGAACCCAACGGCGCTTTCGAATTTCGAATCGGAGCTCATTCGCCAAAAATCGAGCTCGAAAATCTCTTTTTAATATTTATTGCCAATAAAAACTGAAACCTTCTTCCGATGCCTACCAAACGAGGTCTGATTTAGCTCAAATTTTACAGACAGGTCCTAATGGACATTACGAATATTTTAAAATTATCGCCACCCCAATCAGAGTCCTAACTTCCGAAACGACTGACCGAGGTCGTTTCACCAAATTAGGAAGAACATTCCATCCTTTCTTCTTTTCCTCAATCACTTCATCCTCAAAGGGCGCCTCATAATTATCTTCAAACTCCATCCACTTATCCTTCTTAGATTTGTATTTTGATATGCCTTCTTCCATTTCCTTCAACTTGTTCATCAATATTGGAACCACAAATTTTGATCTTTCATCAATTTCTTCATCTCTCCATCTAAAGAATTTGCACGATCTTTCCTAACAAAATAGAAAATTACGACAAAAATAAAACAAAAAAATAATGTGCGAGCTTCTAATCACTACACTTACTCCATAGAAGGGACACGACCAAAAACGTCTTCCCGGGTTCCTCTTTGACCAAGAGGTTTGACATGGCAACAATTGTCCATGCTTGCATCTCACCTTGACATATAGCATTGGATCTTCATCGTCCATACAAATGCGGTTCAAATTTGATTTGGCCATTTCAAACTTGAAATACATAACACATTTAGCATTGGATAATAACCTAAAAGAAATTAAACAAAAGTAAAATTATAAAATAGAAAAAGTACGTATTTCTCCAATAGTATTTCAACCAAGATTTTTGAAGACCCTAATTTTTACTCAATAATAGAGGGTTATAAGAATGGGGAAGATGGTAGATTTGAAGGGGTTAGTTTGGTTGCTACGTGGCAAAAGGAGAGACCTTTGGAGCTGAAATATTGAGCTCCAACGCGCCTCACGTACGTTCACTTTACAAAGGGTGCCAGTTGTGCAACGAAGGGTGAATTATTATAGGAAAATACAACATCAGGGGGTACTAGGACCCCCGCAAACTTTAGGTGTGTCACAGTGAATCAGCGTAAACTTTAAGGGGGTAAACATGTATTCCGCCATTAAATTTCCTTTTTAAAAAATTAGGGTTTGATAAAACATATGTATATTATGTTTCACACACCTATATTGCATGTTTGTACATCTTTAATTGATGAATATACTTGTGATTTGCAGCTACAATGGTTTCTACGCGTGGAATGATTTTCTGTTCTACAATTAAAAGGAAGGAGACTACTCCTCCTAGTAAACAGCCTCCTAGGAAGAGGAGAATTATATTGGAGGACGAAGAGGAGGGGTCCCTAGACTATGATGTAAATGTAGGGCCACAAGAAGTTGTGAGGGGGCCAGAAAATGGTAATTTATCAGAAAAAATAGACGCACTATTTGGTGATGATGAGTGGGATGAAGAGGGAAAAAAATAGAGCCTTTTAAATATGGCAGAAGAAGAGGAGGTGGGAAGGCTTGTAAATAATCTTGCTGGAGAATTTACAGGAGTTGCAAATGTTCAAGAAGTACATGATGTACAAGAAGTTATAGAGGTTGTAGATGTTCAAGCTGGTGAAGGAGGTAGGAATGGTAGGGAAGAAGAAGAGGTTGAGAGATGCGAAGGAGAAGGTCGGAGGAAGTTCGTAGACGACGTGGCAGCTGATTCTACAGAGCCACCTAGAGAGGTATAGTTGTTGTCTAGAACATACATGAAGTTGTTCTTCACTTTACAGTAGAATGTTCAATATTTTGTTATGTGATTTGAGAACATTCGCTTGCATGATCAGATCAACCTTAAAAATGTTCAAAGTATTTTCTTGTAGTTCCTTGGAACATCTCAAGGGATGTTTCATGCATCTGATATTATGTTCTTGTACCGTGGTGATTCCTTAAACTAACAAATTTTAAACATTGTGCAGCCTGAGTACGTTACCAGTGTCATTCCACTAATGGTGCTGAAGACTTACTTGGATGATCATGAGCATTTTCAATCCAAGATAACTGTCCGCTCGTCACTTATTGGACGAATGCGTGATTTCAGGATTGTGCTGTGTACAAGTAGTTTGTATGACAAGTTCAAAAACAGTATCTTTGGCCATTTCTTGGACTTGCCGGAGGAGCTATCGTTTCCAACCAGGTTGGTGCACAATATTCTGTTAAGAAGAGTTTTGTGCAATAAAGAAAAAGAAGCTTGGTTCAATTTCAATGGAGTGCCTGTTCGTTTTCGCCTCCAAAAGTTTGCTTTGATGACAAAGCTGAGATGCCAAGCCTATCCAAGTATCCAATGGGAGGCTACGATGAAAGAGAGGGGCAGAGAGATGTGGGAGTATATTTCAACGGCATGGGAGGATGGGAAAGCAAGGGCAGTTACTGCTTCCCGGTTGCTGTGTTTAATAGAAAATGAGGAAGTTCCTGAATGGTACAAGTTTGGGCTTGCCATGGCTTGGTTTGTTCACTCAATATTGTGCGCCAAGGACAAAAAAGCTGGTATTGAGGAATTACTGCTCTGCCTTGCATATCTTTCAAATGAATTTGTAAAGTATCCTTGGGGGCGGAAAAGCTTCGAGCTAACCATTGAGTACCTGACGAAGCCCATGGCTGATCGTGCAGCTAGCAAGGCTAAGGACGGGCCAAATTACAATCTCTATGGGTTTCCTTAGGCAATTGTGGGTTAGGTATTTGAAGCAATACCTGCGCTTCGTCCCAAGGATTTTCCCAAGGAGAGGACCATGCCAGGTGGATCATTGAAAAGAATGAAAGAGACTCCCGAAGGCTGTTTGAGAATGTTGCAAAGCCTGTAAGTACTTTACGTATAATTTTCTAAATGTTGGAACATCTGCAATGTCATTATAATCATTGCTATTAATGTTAAGAACATCTTTTCAGATGATCGATCACGACAGATATGATGTTCCATTTTTACTGGTGTTAAATGTCGAACAGTAATAAGGATGTTCTGAACACTTTTTGAGATGTTAAGGTTTGTTTCTCTTATACACTGTATTCTTAACAAATATTTATGGTATGCAGGTGGTGCACCCTTTTATTGACCCTATCGATGCAGAGCTGGAAGATGATACCTTTCAGAATATTGAGCCATTTGTTGATGGGGGCGATGAGGTAATTGATGAGCTTGTTGTGATGTTGGAGGGGGCTAGCTCGATAGTTGGTGGTGATTGAGTGACAGTTTTAAGAATTGCCCCAGGACCCCTCCAAGAGAGGTAATTGATGGTCCAAGAGAAGGACAAGTTGGTGAAGAATTTGGTAGTGGAGATGTTGGTAGATGTGAAACACAAGTTGGTGATGAGATTGGTGGTAGGGCTAGTCGTTTTACTGGTGTCTTTTTAGTGGTAGGGGTTTGTTCGAAGTTGGAGAAGCTCTAAGAGGAGAGAACCTGAGAATGTGCAGCCTAGTGTCTGCAGTTGCAAGTGCCACGACTGCCTTCAATGGCGACAGGGAGTGGATCAGAAGCTTGATGCGATCCAGCTGTCCCTAGCTAATTTTGTAGCATCGTCGTCAAAGAAGGAGAAGCAGCAGCAGCGACCAAAAAGGCATATTTTGTTGTCCAGGATGCTCCAGGCAAAGAAGAACCGAAGAAAGAAGAAAATGACTGCTGTCAGAATGGGAAGGTTAGTAAAATATCCAATTAGGTGCGTCGAACATAAATGTGACGTTCTTGTATTAAATCTAGAGATTTTTTTCAGTTTTTTTTTTTTTTTTTTTTTGGAAATTTAGAGAGAGAGCTCAAGTCAGGCTCCAAGGGAGATTGCCAGTGACACTGTACAAGGCACTAGACATTCACAAGAAAGCTGCATTTGACGCTTTCTTGGAGGAGAAGAAGGAAGAAAAGACTGCCTTCTTGTGTCATGAGTTCAATTACTTGGATTTTTTGGACTTCCTGGACGTGAAAGAGTGGATGTGGGATAGTGTAAGTGCATCTCTTTACTTCTATTATTTTGTTACTGTTTGGTTTTTATCGAAGTACGATCATTTTTTACTCCGTTCTGAACCTGATGGTCGTATGTTCGTTGAACATTCGACTGGCTGGTCCAAACATCAAAGAGTATGTGTCTTTATTCACAACTTCTAATTTGTTTTATTCTGTAGTTTATGGATGAGTACTTGGCCTTGATGCGTGTGAGGCATAAGGCGCACCCCGGTATTATGATAGCTCTAATCTTATCCTCGATCTTTCATTCTTGACCAACTTGTGCGTACGATACAATGCGGCTGAAGAGTAAGCGAACAGTTTTGATGTCAGCCTTGACAAATACCTAGCAGAATATAAGTTTGAGGATACATTCCTTGATTATGCCAGAGGTAAGTCTCCATATCCGGGTGGAAGGAAGTGGGATGGTGTGAAAAGACTCTTTGTCATGTATAACATTGAAAGCACGCATTATGTTACATGCATCTTCCATTTAGAGGAGGCAAGGATCGATGTCTACGACTGCAACATTGGGGTGTATAATGAAGACCACTTTTATTTAATAATGGGGCCAATAATTTACATGTTCCCAATATACATCCGGCAGTCAGGGAAATTCAACCACCTCCCTCCTGAAATCCTCAGTATGGAAATGTGGCCGTATGAGCGCATCCAAGGCCTTCCAAGGAATTTGAATGGCACTGCATGTGGAGCGTATGCCATCATGTTCCTCGAACATTTGTTGACCAACACCCCGATGGATTTGCTATGTGACAATATGATAGAAGACTGTCTAGTTCAGTTTGTTGTGGACATATTCCATGGCAAATTAGTCCCTTAGTATGGGTTGTAAAATTTGGATAATTATATTTTTATTTTTTATGGTGTAATATATGGATGATTACCCTTTTTTGATGATATATGGCAAATGATGAATATTGTTTTGCATTACACTGAACGTCGATTTTACATCATTAGATCATCCGTATGATGATCATATTGACTTAAAAACATTAAAAATAATAGACTATTGGAACAACATTAGTTATTTTCGGAACATTAAGTTGCAGGTTCAAATAGTTTTAACTTAATGGATATTTGATGTTCAATAACTAGTAAATAAGGAAACAACAATAGCTGTTCTGAACACTAAGTTTATACATTGATAATCAAGAACCAGGAAAAAACATTCTTGATTTTTCAAAGATTCAGCGCTTTACAAAAGTATGCTAATTATATTAGCATTTAAGACATTACTTAATAAACAATCATATTAACATCCTGGTCAGAAACCCAAAATAAGCGTTTTCACTTCAACGCGATGCAGTCCCTTCTTGTTTCAAGGTTGCTATCTGGAGCATGGTCTTTATCCTCTTTATTTCTTTCAACATCTTTTTGACGTCCCTATTGTAGTATTCGAAGAATTCCTCAAATTTGAACTTCCAACCCCAAACTTCAGCACGAAGTTGTTCCAAAATATCATTTGCACATTTTTCTTGTTCTGCAGAAGTGTTTCGTCTTGTTCTTCCTCCTCTTAGCTTGGCTGATCCTCTTGCCATTTTTCCTTCTTTTTGCTTGGTTGATCCTCTTCCCTTTCTTCCTTCTTTTTGCTTGGCCGATCCTCTTCCCGTTCTTCCTTCATTTTTCTTGGCTGACCCTCTTCCCGTTCTTCCTTCTTTTTGCTTGGCTTCACCTCTTCCTTCTTGTTTCAAGGTTGCTCCTTTTGTCGTTTTTGCTACTCTTGAAGTGGATGCTCTTGTATTGGTTGCTCCTGTTCTTGCAGTGGTAGCAACTACTGAGGAGGAAGGTCGGCGAACCATTTTGTTATATATATATATATATATATATATATATATATATATTTTGACTGAAGATTATAGTTGGTATAGAGTTTTTTGAATGGTTTGATCGAGTATTTATATGAGAAAAAGAGGTAACCGACTTAAGTGTATTGTATCCACTTGCCAACACTAGCCGTTATGTATTTTTTTAAATTTTTTGAAGTGACGCATTCGTTGTTTGCTTCAGATTTGAATTGATAGCTGTTAAGTGTATTATGATGAGTAGTTTAAAAAATAATAGACTACTGGAAGGGTATAAATAATTTTCAAACATGAAGATCAATTTGAATTATAAACGTCAAAAACCAATAGACTAATGGAACGAGTATATGATGATTCGTATCGCCATGAAGATGTTCTGACTTCCGCGACAAGGATTAGGCACCTCCTGGTCACAATTAAAATACGTGTACTAACCCCAACCATTCAATGTGAATAGGCACCTCTTCAAATCATCACATATGCAACCGAAAAGGCACCAAACCTGGCTTCTATAAATGTTAAACGTCTGCACAACAACAACAACAAGGCGAAACAACAACAATGCCTCGCAAAGTAAGGCACTCAAGAGCACCAGAACATGATAGTGGAGTTCCAAGTGCTAGTAGGTTCACTAAAATCGATCATGTCCGTGAAGATATTGCATCCTTGACCTCAGATGTTGATCAGCTTGCAGTATATATAGGAAATGTGGAGGATTAAGTGACGCGATTAAGGACTAGATTCGATGAATTCCGTGAGGATATGAATCTTATTAAGCGTATGCTTCGTGATATTCAAGCTGCACTCAAGATTGACCATCAAAACTACCCTTCACCACCACGTCCTCCAGCGGCACACATGTGAAATGAAGAAATAATCTCCTTTCAAGTCTAGTCATTTAAGAAGATTTTTTATTTGTTTTGAATGTCGTGTTTTGAAGTGTTGTCCTTTAATTTTCTGTACAATTTATGCATATTTTGAATATTTATGAATGTTGTTTTGCATTACACTGAACATCCCGTTTGCAGTATTAGAACATCCGTATGATGATCAATTTGAATTATATACTACAAAAATAATAGACTTTTGGAACGCCATTGATAAATGCTCGAAACATTAAGTTAAACGTTCAAATATATAAATCTTAGTAGTAATAGATGAACAACAATTTGTATCAAATAAACCTAGCTACTATGAAACCAAAAAAAACTGCCCAAGTCAATAAGAAATACATCTTCCACCATTGCAATTTAGCCTCTAACTTACTGATCTTCAATAAAGTTGTCGTATTACAAGCCCCTAATTTGTCAACTTCCTTCACTAAATTGGCCCTTTCTTCACAAACTTCATCCAGTGAAATTTTCTACTTATTTATTACCAATGTAGTAGGCTGGGGATACTCCTCGTCACACCATTCCCAAAATCCGCAATTGCTAATACCCTTGCAGGGACACTTGCAAAATTTTCGTCCAGCATTCGACTGTGTGCCCGCCGTGAATTGTATCGCAGGTAAGCCACACCAACATCAACGATGTTGAGAGGAGCTGCGAGAACAAGTTGATCCTTGAGACATGGTCTGGTACTTTGCTGGTTGAGTTAAGAAGAAGAAGATGTAGAGGGGGTAGAATCCCCAAAACTTATATTTCAATAATGGGGTAAAAAGACCTAATTAATTGAATGGTTGGGGTTATTCCACGTGTTTTAAGGTAATAATTCCGTCCGGAGCGGGTTAATAGAACGGGTTGGATTAATGTAAGTTGTGGAGCAGGTCGGTCCACGTATTTAAAATGGGTTGCTCCAATTTTTTTAGCATTAGAAAACCATGTTTGGCACGTACAAGAGATTGTTCTAATATCCCTAAAAAAATATATCCGTTGTATTAGTAATAAACACCAAGAGACATGCTTGGAACATGTAAGATTGAATTGTTTAAGATTGTGTGTATGTATTTCTGACAAAAAAAATGTATGTATTTATAGAGAAGTTTTGAAACCGTAATTTTTATTTTTTAAATTTCCAAAGATTGATGCAAAAAACATCTAATTTACGTCACGAACGTGGACTTGTATGTTCAGTTCAAATAGGTGTCTATTTTAATATGTAGTGTTCTAACCTTTAATATGATTGTAAAAAGAAACTATATAACATGAATAGATTAATAAGGCTTTATATTTAAGGTTAAATCATCATTATATAGATTATCCACTTAGTTAGAACAACATCTAATGAAATCCTCAAAAACTTAGTAATCGCTTTCATTAGATATAACTAAGTAATCGCTTTCAATAGATATAAATGAGTATACTCTAGTAGAACTTTTATGAGTAAACACTTTCAATATAAACACTATTGAGTAATCACTTTAAATACACATACTATTGAGTAATCTCTTTGAATAAACATAAATTTTCAAAGTTTGATGCAAAAAACATCTAATTTACGTCACGAACGTGGACTTGTATGTTCAGTTCATAATAGGTGCCTAATTTAATATGTAGTGTTCTAACCTTTAATATGATTGTAATAAGAAACTATATAACATGACTAGATTAATAAGGCTTTATATTTAAGGTTAAATCATCATTATATAGATTATCCACTTAGTTAGAACAACATCTAATGAAATCCTCAATAACTTAGTAATTGATTCATTAGATATAACTAAGTAATCGCTTTCAATTGATATAAATGAGTATTCACTCTATTAGAAATTTTATGAGTAAACACTTCCAATAGACATACTATTGAGTAGTCACCTTAAGTACACATAAATGATGTATCACAATCAATACTTGCATGACTTGAAGTCTTAGTTGTGGTAGATACACGAAGAATGTCTGTAATTTGTGAATAAAATTGTATATTTGTTCAAATAGATTAGTAATGTGTCTATCTAGTGATATAACGTCCAATCTATGCTACGATTCGTTAGAATACATTTCTTAATGATTAAAATTGTTAATTGAGCTAGAATCAACCCTACACTCCTTATCCAAATAACTTAATAATTAATTACACATAGCATGTTTTGGAATCTTAATAAACTACTAAATCATTGTTTATGCATTTCAAATGATCCTTATATTAGTATTTCTCAGCTAATCCTTAACGTTACAGAAAGAACATCAGTATGAAGATCCAGAACAGTCTAACGATGTTCGGGAACGTTCCGTAGAAGGTTTAGAATAGGAGATTGGATGTTCTTTAAATGTTCGGAATTTTTGCGGTTTAGGGTTTGGGATTTGTGGTTAGGGTTAGGGTTAGGTTTTGGGGTTCAGGGTTAAGGTTAGGGTTCAAACATAGTTTGTTATGTTCTGACCGTGAAAAAAGTACCTTTTATTTTTTAGGAAACGCGTTTCATTTTGAACGAACTACTTAATAGATAACTATGTTTGGCACGTTCAAAAGAACGTTCTAATATCTCAAAAAGAAATATACCCTCCCCTCCCCCCCCCCCCTCCCCGCCCGCTCTATTTTATACAAAAAAGGGACGCGCGTGGAAGTCGGAACAAAAAAAAAGGGTGGGGCCTTAATAACAACCCCAAAAGTTAAGTTTTAATTAAAAATGCGGCTGATCAGTCTTATCAGCGAACACCCGCCCCTTTCTTCACTTACACACTTTTCAATTCTTCTTCTCGAGTCTTCTATTTCATCGCCGGCCATCTACATAATGTTCTCCGGTAACATCTAAAGGTAAATTTTGTACTATATTGATGTTTTCAAGTGAATCGGGGTTTAATTTTTTTTTGCTATTTGGCTATTTCGATAAAGCTAGGGTTTTTACGCCTTCTTTCTGGTTATGGACTGAAATTCTCGTTAAAATCTCTGTTTTTTGTTGATTTTTTCGTCAAATAGTGCTCTGTTGTTGTACAAATAGTGAAGCTTTTGCATGTTTGTGTTAATAACGATTTTAAGGCCATACTCCTTCTGCTATGTCAAACATCTTCATACAATGCTCTGAACTTTTGTTAGGATGTTTCAAGTTGCTGATGCATTTTAGATGGATGATGTTGTTAAAATATATGGTAGCATGTTTATGTTAATAACGATGTCAAACATCTTCATACGGTACTTGGAACGTGTGTTAGAATGTTTCAAATTACTGATGAAGTTTAGGCGTTCACTAATAATATGTAGTGGAAGTATTATCAACTTAACACATAATCTGATAATTTTCATTCATACTTAAGGAAACTAAATACATATACAAAAGTACTAGATATAATGCTTAGACAAAAGTACTAGATATAATGCTTAAACAAAAGTACTAGTTGTCAGCATTGGGAGAATTTGGAGGAGTATCAAACTGCTCCGGATTCATCCCTTGTTGGAGAAGGAGTCCCAAAAGCATTCTTTCAATACGCTCCGAGCGTTGAATTAACACTTACCTTATACTCCATACATCAACAGATAAGCGGTCCACAACATGGTTGATTGCAGTGATGTCAGTTTGTATACGGGCAATAATCCATGCGATGTTTCCATAATATTCGTTATGGTCAGGTTGCGCTGGGGCATAGTGGTCATTAGCGACAACTTCGTTTTGGTTATTTTCCATTTGTGTTTGTTGTCTATGAAGATATTTTGATAATTCAAGTAGGAGGATAATTGTGTGTATGGCGGAACAAGAAAATGTATGTATTTATAGATGAATTTAACATAAAAAACACCAAAAGACGTGATATGAACATTGAAAAGACGTTCACTACTCTCTAGGTGATGTATTTGGATTAATTAATGCCTTTTTTCGTATGCAGGTTTTGAGGGATGCTTTCACACCTTTTAATTGCATAAGTCAACCCTTCGCTTGAATCAGCATGACTATTGCATTACACTGAAAACATCCCGTTTGCAGTATTAGAACATCTATATGATGATCAATTTGAATTATATACTATAAAAATAATAGAAATTTGGAACGCCATTGATAAATGCTCGAAACATTAAGTAAAACGTTCAAATATATAAATATATAAAACATTTAAATTGTTCAAGATTAAAATTCAAAAAGCAACACTTTGAGTTTGGGAGGATTGTCCACTATCCACTCGTTTTGGGCAAGTAGTTCTTTTGTGGCCCGACCTTTTGCAGATGCTACATTTGTTTCTCCTACTTGAAAATACTTCACCAACTGATGGTATCCGCATTTTCCTTCGTCTACCCTTACCTACGTCGATGAAAGGAGGTAATATTTGTCTCTCAATCAGCTCCGGAGGAACATTCCAAAATTCTTCTGGTGGAACAGCATTGATCGGTTCTGCATAGGCAAGCATATATGACTCTAACTTGTAATATGCAGAAGTCAAGTCATAGACGCATGCTCCATAGTCTTCTGAACGCAACATTCTGATAGCTGCCATAGCATGTTTACCGGGTATTAAGTCAATTTGATACTCTCTGCACGTACAAGTTCTTTTGAGTAAATCGACTTCTGCTCCCTGACCTGGAATGATGATGGTGAAACCATACATACCTTTTCGACTAATTGCGAGCTTACCCCTTCCTCCAGGTTGAATCTTATTTTTGCTTCAACTGAAAGGACACATATGGTTGAAACCTCGAGGAACTCCATAGCTCTCACATGGAATTTTTCACCAAATGTCCGATTGATATGATTTAATAGGGCAACAATAGGATATTCTCTTTCATCCCTCAACATTGCATTTGTGGACTCAGCAATGTTCGAGGTCATCACTGCAAATATGAAATTGTAATAAACAAACAAAGACCTTAATGTTAAATACGTCTAATCCATGTGCGAACATTAAGCATGCGATCGGAACATCAATAATTACATTATACACATCATTGGTACTGTTTTGAACGTCAATTAGAATGTTCTCAGCTTAATTGCCATGTAAACATAGAACATTCCAATGCAAGGTTCAGAACATTTGGTATGAATGTTCATAGTCGTGTACCTGTGCCCAAGGAAAAAGCATCTGCTCCATTTATGGAACCCCACGTCTTCTTAAAGATATCTGGCAACCCTTGGATCGTTGTCTTCGATTCGCTTAAAGTGCGTTTTGAAATCCTCCACACGATATGCATCTGCTACCAAGTAATATGACCTCAGGTGGTCTCCAAACTGAAACTTTGTACGGATATTTTCAGCAAGGTGCCTCGTGCAAACTCTGTAGTGAGCTAGGGGAAACCACTTGGCAACTGATTTTGCTATGCTTTTATGCATGTCTGAAATGACGCTCCGCTCATCATTATACTGGACTATGTCAACCAATTGAATCATAAGAAGCATAATATTCTTTGTCCACAACGCAGAATGCAACAGGGAATATGTGATTGTCTGCATCGTGGGCAACGGCAGACAACAACACACCGCCGTACTTGCCTGACAAATGAGTCCCATCAATAACAAGGACTTTCCTCATATACAGAAAACCCCTAATCCAAGATCCGTAAGATATAAAAAAATATTTAAACCTCCCACAACTATCAAGCTTCAAAGCTGTCTTGCTTCCAATATTTTGGGACCTTACCATATAACTGTATGCCTCTAAAATTTCATAACAGTGTTCATGTGTCCCTCTTGCTATTGCCTTTGCAATCTTACATCCCTTCAAACTTTTCCAATAACTAATATTGCATCCCAATTCTCTGTTAAATGCAACTCTGATGTCTTTTGGTGTTATTTCTTTCCCCTCAATGTACCTATCTTTCATGTATTCACCAACAACATCAGCTGTGGCATGTGTATGGTGGCTTTGCAAGTGCTTCACACCGCACGTGTGTTCGCCATTGTAGATTGTAATATAAAATGTATCACTACTATGATACCTCAATGCTCGAAGCCACCACTTGCAATTTGCATCAACACATCGGGCATAAAACAACTTTTTTGTATTCTTCACAGCTTTAAGAAAAAGGCTTCCTCACTGCAGCAAGCCTCAACTTTACCACTAATTCTCGCTTGTTCTTGAAAGTCATACCCTTTACAAAACCTGTGTCGTCTTGTCCAAAAAAATTGTTGCGGCTGCTCTGTGATGGTACTCTTGATGAAGGATTACCAACTACTTCTCCACCTTCTTCACCTTCTTCGTCTGCCTCTCCACCTTGTTTTAATTCATCTTCATCCATCTCAAGATGCATATCTTGTTCATTTGAACTTGAAATTCCTCCAGGCCTTGGAATCACACTAATCCTTAGTGTTGGCCTAGCCCCAGCTGGGTCTACATCAGCCATATAAAGCTGAACATCATCATCAGTCCTAATTTTAGATGGAGCAGTCTTTTGCTTTGCGGCAACACTCAGGATATGTGAAATGCAAAGATCCCTAGGATCATCACTTACCCCCCAACTGCATATGATTTTGTTGACAAGTTCATCATATGTAACATTCCTACTCACAAGGATAGGTCTTGCCTCTTTAACTTTAGGAATCCAAGCATAGCATTTCGAACGCTCAACCCATTCACCGAGAAAATCAACTCCTAGCAGTATGTTGTCCCCCATTAGTTTAACGATATCTGCAAGATGGATAAACATTCATCAAATATGGTCCAGGTAGCAAAGGATACTGGAACATCGAAAAACAGATCCAAACATACCAAAGGATGTTTAAGAATACAAGCATACCGATGTGAAACATCGATACATCAGTTTCGACCATCTACAAAAATGTTCCAACATTATGAATAACATTTACTGAACATGCTGTAAGATTATTCGGACAACCAAAATTATGTTCCGTAACTCTGACTAGCACAATAGGAACATCAAAAGGATTATCCTGAGTATCTAATACAATCTTCCATGATTGTGACTACGTTGTACGAGTATTTGTAGAACAATCTATATGATGTTGCGATCGTCACAGTAAGATGTTTCAAAACAGCAACATACTGTTTAAAAGGGTTTTTACAAAAATTAGAATAGTAGAGATTAGCAAGACGGAGGTTTACACTTACAGAAGATATGAGACTTGTCAAGCTTTCCAGTTTGAAGTAATGCCCAACGTTATTCAAACAATTTCAACGACAAGCTTTCCAATTTGAAGTAATGGCCAACAGGTAAACATTATTCAAAGCATTTCAACGTCAAGCAAACCAATTAAAAGTAATACCAACCAAAAATTGTTATTCAAAGAATTGTAGCATATTTTCCCCAAATTATTTTTTCAATTACAGTTAATAATACCTAATTAACCGAAAAGGATTTAGATCTGACAATATTTTGTATTTGGGAGAGTTGGAATGCAAGAATAATAGCGAAAACGAAGAGAGATTGAAGAAAGCAGATTCGCAGCAGCTATGGTGTTTTCAGGTCGCGAGGGAGAAGAGAAGAGAGGGGAGAGAGAGAGAGAGAGAGAGAGAGAGAGAGAGAGAGAGAGGAGGGAATAAACGGAGGGAAAAATATTTTCCTAATTTGGAAAATATTATTTTTTATATACGTGAGGACCAAAGTGTAAGAAATAAAACTTTAGGGTGAAGAAGAGTGAAGGAAAGTTATGTTTAAGAGCCTTAATCAGATGTGTCCCTCCTACTACATTAATTAAGACTTTGTCCCTTTTACCTATTTACACTCTTGAGTGTCCCTTTTGACCAAATGTCCCCCATGTGTAATGGCTAATTAACCTGACCCCTTTCAAAAATTTATTTATTTCTATTTTCTTCTTATTCTTTTTTATATATTGTAGGATTTCTTCCTCATTTCACCTTTCTTCGTCATTTTTTCACCTATCCTTTTCATTTCTTCAGCTGGATTCCTCTGAATTTTTTTTCTCCATCCCTTGTTTCTTCTGAAACTATTTTTCACCTAATTTCATTCCTTACCCATGTCCTAAGATGATATCTCTTAAGTTGGTTGGGTGGTTTTGGTCGTGTTCCTTCACAATGTCCCTAAGATGAAATCTCTGTGATCAATTCTTATTGGCCTTTAATGAGGATTCGGCTTTAATTTCTGTTAAAGAAAATGGACCTTGGGCCTAACTCAACCCCAAAAGCTAGCTCAAAGGGAGGAGGATTGTCCAAGCCATATAAAGAGACCAAATTCCTCATCCACATCCGATATGGGACTCAACACCCCCCCGCACGACCAGGCCTTTGGCAACTGGTGCGTGGATAATATGGGGGCTCAATATCGGTGAATTATTGGGATGAGTCTGGCTCTGATACCATGTTTAAAAAAATGGACCTTGGGCCTAACACGTCCTCTTTGTAATGTGCTAATTGGTTGTTCGATACAAGCCCTGTGACTGTTGGGTTCAAAATAAACTTAATGAAATTGTTTTCCATTCTTGCTATTTATTACTTTTACTAATTTGGATGAGATTTGATGGCGACATATAAGATTTCACCAAAAAATGAGTTCTTAATTTTCTCTTTACAAATCTTGATTTGTTCATTAAAAAAATTACTTTTTCTTGAAAGAGTGAATTTTGTATAATATAAGAGAGAGGAAAGTTGAGCAAGAGAAGAAGAAAAGAAAATGGGAAAAAGGAGAAAGGAGAAAAAGTTGTCGGAAATATTGTCTGCAAACTGTTATGCAGTGCCTTCTTGAGTTTGTTTAGAAGGGCAACGAAACGTTAGTCAATGGTCCCCTCCGCATGCTAGACTAGATCATTAGTGTCATCGGGAAAAATCGATGTCAATCACCCCATGTCAACTGGTTTGCCTTTGACCCTTGTAACAGTGGTTAAGGAAACATTGTGTATGCTTGGTTCACTAAATAAATTTCTGGAAGAAGTACTCCTATGAATCTTATAATGATACTTGTGCCGCCATGCATTTCTCATAAGTACTGCCTGAGAGACAATACTTGCCTTTGACCCCGTCTCGATTAGGCAACACCTGCCCCTGAATCTCTTCCTCACATTCTCCCAGATAACTTAAAGTGTTGCCAATAGGCAGCACTTGCCGCTGAATTTCTTGCCTTGGAAACACTTGCCACTGTTGAAAAATTCTTGCCTAGGCAACACTTGCCGTTGAATTTTTATTTTTTTTGCTAAGCAACACTTGCCCCATGACATCTTCCCACATTCTTTCAGATAATTTGAAGTGTAGCTTACTCACGAAGTGGAGGCCATTTTTCTAAAGCTGTCCTGAATGGTCAATTTTAGGGACACCGAATGAATTTTTTTGCTTAAATCCGGAGATTTATCTTGAGCCTCAACAACTTTAGCTATAAGAGGCGAGAGAGAAGGCCTATTTGCAGAAATATGACACTATAAGCAGTGATATACCTTTTTGGCCTCACATAATAGTAGTTTAACAAAAATATCTCCCGTTAAGTTTAATAAATAAATTTCGAACGAAAATACCCCTATGAATCTCGTATCCCCGTTCTCCATTTCTCTTGTCTTTGACCCCCTCTTTCTTAGGCAGCACTTGCCCCTTGAACCTCACAAAGTGTTGTCTGGGCAGCACTTGGTCGTAAGTACTGCCTAAAATGCAACACTTGCCTTTGACCCATCTTCTTAGGCGACACTTGCCTTTGAATCTCACTTCTCCTAGAAAAAAGTCTAGCCTAGACAGCATTTACCCCTTCAAATCTCTTCCTGCATTCTCTCAGATAACTTGAAGTGTTGCCTTGTCACTTGACTTCTTCGTAAAAGGAAGCACTTGCAAATTGGTAACTCGAAGTGTTGGTTCCAGACGATAAGAGGGTATTTTGCTAAAATCATGTTAAACGAGGTCAAACTCTCAAAATCAATCACTATGGAGGGCACATAGTGAATTTTTTTGGGAAGAGAAAGCCTTATTTTGGAGAAATTATCATACATTCCATACGACGCAATTGCATTTTAGCAAAAAGTCTTAAGCAACTTTTATTAAATTGAATTAGACATAATTAGGCAGATGGTATTAAATTGTGATGAACATTTCTTTTTCTTCCAAATTATTTGAAGACTTTCGCAAGTTTTAGACACAAAAGTTTAGAGAATAGAGAGGATTACAGTTACGTGCATTCAAAACAAGTACTATAATTTTTTCTAATCACGCCGTAGGGACACACATCAATTTAGTAAGAGCAAGTTTCGCCGATTGTGTAGTCGCGCGTGAGCAAATTTTAGAATAACAGCCCAAAAAAAAAAAAAAAAAAACCTTTAATTATTTTCCCTCTAATTCGAAATTCAAAATCCAAAAAAGAGCCATCGACACAGTGACTCCTCACCCCCCAGTCCCACCAATAAATCTCTAAATTCAACCGCACGCAAATGTGAAATGTGAAATTGAAATTTCAGCTAGCTAGGGTTTTCAGTTTTCATTGCATTTCCCAAATAAACTCAACAGCAACTCACGTCTCAATCAGAGAATGAAATAACTTGAGAAAAAAAAATGTTATGGTCTAGGTTACCTTGCGAAGAAGAAGGTGATAACAGTCCAAGAAACCGCGATATCGTCGGTGTTTTTAAGGCGCTTGTTATCGCAGCCATGGAATGTTTCTTCGGTTGTTTTCGTGTCAAGGATACTTCTATTCCTCCTGTCTCTGATTCCAAATCTCCTCTCGTTTCCCAATCGCAATCTCCTAAGGTTACCTAATAATATATTTAGCTAATTATTTGTTTATGTATTTTTTCTGTTTGATTTTCTGGTGAAAATTCTGATGAAAAATGATAATGCAATTTTAATTCATTTTAAGAACAGGTAGATTCTATTAATCTGTTTTAATGTTGTTTCGTTATGAAGTTGCTATAAGGATGAAATTTAAGGTCTAGAGATTAATTTCTGATCATACCTTTAACAGCTACATCAGACCTCTCTATAATGGCGTCATTTGTTAGTATGTGTTGTTGTAAAGAACTCATAATATAACATAAGATAAGAATTTATAGTGAAGTCATGTTTATATATGATGGCTGTTATAGAGAGGTTTGACTGTACTTTGTGTTGGTTGATGTACTAGATAGGGACTAAATCGAGTATTCTGATAGCAAATTTTGTTTATTTAAGTTTTGTTTCTTGATCAGGATCCTGTGGTGTCTCGCAATAGAAGTCCGTTATCCTCACTTTTCATCTCTGAAGGTAGCTTATTTTTTATTTTATAAGTCTTTTTGCAGTATCAACAAATAGAAGTACCATTCATTGCTTCAGTGGGTATATATTTTCATGCTCATAATGTTTTACGCTGGTGATATCAGAAAAATGCGAGGACAATGATTTGGAGACAGGCACACCTAAGGCCGAGTTGGATGTGAAAGCGCTCAGAGATCAGGTTTCATTTTCCTGAAGTTTCATCGTTACAATATGCCTTTCGTCAGTTATTAAATTTCAGTTGCAACAATTGGATATACAATGAGGGATTTGATAAAAGTAGACCATTAAATGAAACTTTGAAGGAGATTGTTTCATTAGGACTTAGGAGTTCTGTTTTAATTTGAGAAAATTATGGTATATTTTCATTATGAAGCACTAAGACCGTGCTGAAATATACAAAGTATATACAGTACAAGAAGATAGCCTTGCATGCTTGAAAGGAGCTAGTAAAATCAACCATTTCAATTGTACCAACTATACAAAGGATGAATAGCTTAGCATTCTCTCACCTGCCTATAATTTGTGTTCTTTAGAAAATAGAGATTTTCATGAGGTTTTCATTTGCTTAGTACCTGACATTTCCCTCATATTGAACCTGCATTAAGGATGTGTTAAAAGTCAAAATGTGAAATCAGAAACCCTTCCACTCTTAGGAAATTTGAATAGATTTTTGTGTTCATAATTATTGCTTAATTTATTGTGGACCTGGTCTTCTAACAATTAAGCAACACACATTAGTAGCACAGTGAACTTTCCAGACAAACATTGCTGAAGTCTGTCTATAAAATGAAGACATTTTCAATTATGTAGGATAGCATCTGCTCCTTTGTGTAAAAGAAAAATTAATGTTAGTGACATAGGTAACAAGCAACAATTGAGAGTCGATGGTCTCATTCCACCTAGAGAAAGCAACATTAGTTTTTGAAGCTTACTCCCCTTTTTATCAAATTTCATCATACTGCTAGCTATTGTTATTCTATCCAATTTCCAAATTTAAGAAGCTGGGAGCATGCCTGCTGGCCTGACCTGCCTCTGGTTACTGAAAATAAATTCATTTTTAACTATCCTAAAATGAATTTTATCGTTGTCCTAATATTTGATAATGGAGTCTTCTGCTGTTACTGTTGATTGTGGTTCATATTGGTCATAACAGTTCAATTGTTTGTCAATCTTTACGATACCTTTGATAGGTCTATGAAATTTGTTGAGCATTATGAGCTTTGCATGTTTTCTGTCACCTTACTTAGCTGTTTGAATTTGTAACACTTCAAGTTTGCAAGTTCCTAAAAACGTTTTAGTAAATTGCATTGGTGTTCGAGTATTGTAGTAATTTTGTGCTGCTTTGATTTACTGCTAGGCAGATGGGCCAGCTAGCCACTTATACTTGTCCGGTTTCGCCGTTTTAACACTTGTACTCAGCAAAGTGTCATATGATTACTTATACTCGTCCAAAACCTATCTTTTAAACGCTTCTCCACTAATGTGTCAAGTTGTTTGAGTATGTGGCATGAGCGTGTGACACACGGCTTTTAAGAGAGTGGGTTAATCGTTTGTGTTTCTTTGTTTTTACTGGGTGCCTTTTCATTCTCCTTTTTCTTTAATCCGTTAGAAAATACATGGCAAGTGATATGGCCAAAGCATCTGACGTGGGTGCCACGTGGGTGGAGTTTGTGCGCCATGCTAAGACACAATGGTTTGAAAGATAGGTTTTGGACGAGTATAAGTGGTCAGAGTGACACTTTGCTAAGTACAAGTGTTAAAACGGCGAAACCAGACAAGTATAAGGGCTAGTTGGCCCTTCTGCCTTACTGCTATTAATAGATGACCTCATCTTACTTTTAGTTTTGGGCATTGAAGTTTTCTGGCACTTCCTTCGTACAATAACCATCAAAGTCCAGGCTAACTTCAGTTTGAGATCTCCCCCTAACTATTTTTAGATGATTTCTGTATTTAATAATCTATCTTATTATGCAGGCCAAGTTTCTTAAAGCTTGTGGAACCTTACCAGAGACTCCTGCTGAAATTCGAAAAGGCATGCTGAAAAGCAAAGATTTATCCATTCCAGGAGATGTTGAACCTTTTAAATTCAATTCTTGGCTCTCTGATACGGAAATTCAAAAGCTCAACCCGAACTTGCTACCTGATCACCCTGTTACACCTGGTAACAGCAGTGGACTGGAAAAGCAATCTGGTTCCTTGGCGCATACGCCTAGCAGGTAAAAATTTGACCTCAAAAAGACACTGGTCAACTTACATATAGCATGTCTTCTGCAAAATGCTCTAATTATGGGTGATCTTGTTAAAGAAGATCTTACAGATAACAATCCACTGGGAGGTATATACTTGTAACAGTTGTATCTAGATATTTTACGTCTCACGTTCTCTTATTTCTATGTAGTTGCATGACCGATGGACAAAACACTCAAAGTTTTTCAAAGAGCACTATTCATGTTAGTGGGAGTTCTAACACTCCGACATCCATTGAGGTTAATGCTAATCAGACTAAAAAAGACACAACTTCAGAAGCTTCACCAACCTTTGCTCCCAGTGCCCAGCTGAACAAATCTGTTCGTTTTGATTGTCAGTCCGATCTGTCTGCAGAATCATCGAATAGTGCTTCATCTGAACTTGCCAATCAAAACCCAAAGCTGCCTGATTTTTCTGGCAATTACTATGCATCAAAGAATTCACCCTACCCAACCCCACTAAAACTAACCGATGAAATGCAAACACCAGGAACTGTTTTTCCAGCATATTTAGATAACATCGCAAATGGAAAAACTGCTCGGATTAGGTCTCAGTATGTATATCCAGTGTTAAACCCTGTGGATGGTGCGGGACAATTGAAGGAATTGTCAGATGAAGATTCCTACTCCATTCAAGGTTCTAATTCCATATTGTTGTCTAGTAACATGACAGAATCTGGTGAAAGGCCAACTGAAGCAAGCCTTGTGTCAGAACTGGGAAACTGTGGGTTGAGAGAAGCTTCAGCTGATAAGGAGTCAAAGATAGAAGCAAGTTTGTCTTCTTGGCTGAAACCAACTTCAATCAATGAAGATGAGATTAAGCAGCATGTTGGTTCTGAATATGGTGACCAGGTCCATTATGGGAGAACTCCTGGAGATAGGCCTATACTTGGGTTGGTTGCTGCTCACTGGAAAGATGATGAAAATTCTCATGTATCTCCCAAATGGTGGGATGGAAATGGTATTCCAAATTCAACTAACAAGTATAAGGAGGTTTGTCCTGCTTAGTCCGCTTCTCTTTTATCCTTATATTTAGTCCACATACCAACTCTCAGCTACAGAACTCTATAAGCTAAATCTGATGACTTTGAGACTTGGCAGGATCAGAAAGTAAGTTGGCATGCAACACCATTTGAGGAGAGACTTGAGAAGGCCTTGTCAGAAGAAAGTTTTATTCCACAAAGGTATGTAATCTTCTCTTTCTTTATGTCTCATGGTATAAGTTCTTTTGTTGTGTGATACTGTATCACTCTATAACCATTCTTTATCTATCCAAGCTCATTATGTCACACTGAATTATGGGTGTAAATTGACTGGCTAGGCTATAATGAATGAATAGCAGATTGTGATTGTAATTTGATCAGAGTAGAGGATTTATCTGAATCCATGAACTGGTACCCTAAAGATACCAAATATATATGTGATGTTTTTTTCTGATTTGCAGGAAGCAACTCAGTGGGACAACACCAATTACCTTTAATGAAACTGAGGAATCAGATACTGCTCTATCTCAAGTGCACTAATGATCTCAGGCTAAAACTCATTTTGCTTCCATCAGTTAGCACACCTTGGAGGTTTATCCTGGAGACCTTTGTTTCATTTAGTTGAGATGCTGCTCAATCTCAGTTGAATGGCAGATGCTCAAGTGTGTTTGTGCTTTGTTTCTGATGATGGCTCGAGACCAAGCTTTTGATATACGAGTTTAAATCTCGTCCTCAGTGATGTAGATGTATTTTTGGTCTTAAAAACTGTCTTAAGTGGCATTTAAAATTGAAAAAGAGAAACAAAACACTCGGAGATAAGCTGAGTTTGGATAGTTGATCTATATGTTTGGGCATCTGTTTAGCAATGTATACAGTACGAACTAATCCTCAGTTCCCGATCCATGCTTGCTGATTCCTCTTGTCATCATGAATCATATTTGGTTTCTTATAGAACTAGAGGGTTATTCAATCTTTGGTTTGTTAGCAGGACTCCTTTTAGCTATATTTTGTTCATAATTAATGGATAAAAACTTCACAAGTGTTGAATTGTCTTATTAAGTTTAAACTATTGAGAAGCGGAACTAAATGTTCACTCATATTAGGTTAGCACCATGCTTCTTCTCATGTGTCGGTTTTACTATATTTTCTTGGAGCAAGTATTTTGATTTTTTCTTAATTGCAGATACTGAAATTCAAATTATTGATGTAGACGTGTTTGTTTACTTATATTGCGTCTTCAATAAACGTATAAAATTTTGCATTTTGTTAAGTAAATTTACGGTTTGCTATGCACCTTGGACAGTCTGAGGTTGGATAAGCTCAAAAATATGGATTAATGTTCATGTGAAATGTCCTAGTTATGAATTAATGAATGAGATCCATGAAATTGGAGCAAAATAATCTCTACAGTTTCACCAAAAAATAGTATTAAGACCCCATTTGTTATAGTTTTTGGGGACATTTTTTGGGAGTTTTTGGGAGAAAAACTGTTTGTTTATGCCATTTCATCAAAACTTCTCCCAAAAAGTCCCAAAAACTCAAAAAGTGCTCAAAAGCTGTGTTTGGACAGTTTTTGGGAAATTTGAAAAACTACTCACAAAACTTCAACTATTTTTTCAAGTAAATTCTATGTCCAAACACAACTTCAAGTTCCAAAAATTATTTTTCAACTCAACTCCAAAAATTCAAATTCCCAAGTTTCAACCAAATCTATGTCCAAACGCTAGCTAAGACTGTAGTGTGTCTAAACTCTAAAGGATACACAGAACAGTCGTACTACATTTTTCAATTTAAATTAGATTCATATTTCTTCCTGAATAAATGGAAAAATAGTTTAAGAATTTGATAATTACACTGGCATGCGATTGAGTAATTTAGATGCTAAAATTTACCGTCATTAGTTTATTTAGTTTGAGAATTGGATTAAAAACATAAAAGCTATGATTTGGCTAGTGTATCATCACGCCAAAATGTTTCTTTAACATTACAAATATAAGGATATTCATTTATATAAAATAACAATTACAATCTCATATCTTATGGATCAATTATTACTCCTCCATTTTAAGAAGGAATAACACTTTTGATATTGCACGAAGTTTAATAAAGAAGGGAAGATTTTTGAAATTAATAGTCTAAAATATGTCAAAGATGATTGTGTGGCTACAAATTACCTAATTAAAGGTAAACGTAAATGTTTATTTTCAAATTTAAAAAAAAGATTATTCTTTTTTAAACGGACTAAAAAAAAATAAATTTATCCTTTTTTTAAATGAAGGGAATAATCGTACATATTCTCTCTATTTAAACTTATTCGAACACTATTATTCGAGTAGCCAAGGAGTTACTCGTTCACTACGTTTTCTTAAATATATTGAAAATATAATAAATTTTTGTGATTTAAAATACTTTATTAATTTTTAAATATATAAATTATTTTTAAATGCTTAAAAAACTTATGTCTAAAATTTAGATAAAATGTAAGAACTTTGACTACTCGAAACGTTGAATGGAAGGATCAGAGTAGATGTTTAGTGGCCGTTTGGCCAAACATTCCAAAAAATATTTAAAAAAGAATTTTGGTATTGAGTTGAAAAATAATATTTGGAAGTTTAAGTTGCGTTTGAATATATATTTTATTTGAGAAAAAGGTAGAGCTTTACAAGAGAAAAAGTAAATTTTTTTGAAAAATTTTAAAAAGTGTTTTAAATCACATTTTAGTTTTCAAAAAAAGTTGAAAAGTGACAAAATTTCATGGACAAACAGTTTTTCAAAAAAAAATTGTATGGACAAACAGGTCGTATTAATGTTTGGCCACCAGGGGTAAAAGCGGCATTAGAAAACAAAGAAAGGAACCCTAAGGATATAAGAAAGGGAATTGCACACAAGTGAAAGGAAGTGGGGGGCAAAAGCCATGTGAAGAGAGAATAGCATTAGGGAGAATGATGGAGGAGCTTGAAGCGGCAAAAAAAAAATGGAGAGAATTAAAAGGGGAACATATGTGGAAAAAGGAAAACGCTGAATCAAAACCATGATGGCAATATATAGTTTTCAATCTGAAAGTTTTCCCCTCTCCTATTTTTTGCTGCTCGCTCCTCTTAATCCTCTCTCTCTCTTTCTCTCTCTCTCTCTCTCTACATACATATATGTATATACACACAGCCACACGCAACACACACTCACTCTCTATTTGCTATTCGGATCTTCAATGGCTTTCCCCCCTCGACCTTATGATGATTTTACAATCTGAAGGTTCCTAAAATATTCCTTCCTTTTTATGATTTATTTTAAACCATAGATTTCAAAAGATAATTTTTTAACTTGGTGTTTAATCATAAATTGGGGACGGAGCTAATTTTTTAAGCTTTTGTTTGTTTTTTATCTTTTACTCTTATTTGGGGATTTTGTGTGATTGTTGATTTTTGTGTTTCTTTTCTTTTAAAGTTGGATTTTTTTTTATTTGGAGCAATATTGCGTAGGTAGGAATTTTATTCTTTATTCTGTTACTGTTGTAGTATTTTTTGATTTGGAAAAAAGTTTTTGAAATTATTTTCCAAATTCACAAAAGCTATTGTTTCATCAAGTTGGTTTCATTTTTGATAAAAATTTATGAAATTTTTGCTAAACCAGTAGGCAAAACAAAGGAACTTCCCCAAAAACAACCTTTTCTGGTTTTGTTTTTCAATTGAATTACTATTACATTATGATAAGCTATTAAAGAGTTTGATTGGGTGAGGTCAACAGTGACTTATATGTGGGCATATGTGCAATAATAAATGTTTAGTAATTAAAAAGGCGGAATTGGTTGTTTACCCTCTAAACTTGTCCCAAATTACCATTTTCCCATCTTATTTTTACGGGCATCCATTTCACCCCTTAACAACTTTCAAGTGATATTAAGTCCCCTCAATGACTTTTGACCAGTTGCATGATGGAGAGTGTGTTACACTCGCGCCACGTAAGCAACACATGGCATCCACATCATAGACACATCATTTAAGTCTTTTTTTGTACAATGTGTATATTTTCATAAGAAATTAAAGGAAAAAACTAAATGTCAAAACATTACTCTTCTTCCACCACCAATCATCCCTGCTCCCACCGTGACACTCCACCTGCCACCAGCCCTTCTTCTTCTACTACCTTTTCTTTTGTTTCTAACCTTTCTAGAACACCACAATCACCCAAGTCTCAATGTTTTAACACTGCCATAATCCACTCCAAAATTGCACGCATTTTTCAAGAAAGCTTTCAAAACCAAAGATATGGATTAACCAAAAAACATTACTAATTTACAAATTCAATAAACATACAATCCCAAAGTTAAAAAAAATCTCTAATTTCAATATATGAAATTAAAATCTAATATTAAAAGGAAAAAAAAGTCAATTCCCACAAATAAAAAAAATAGCAAGAGCGAAATAGAGGTGTCAGCCGCAAATCTGAAATTTGATTTGGTGCTTTTACAATTGATATGGGGCAGTTAGTAGGGTAGTAATTTTAGAATTGGAATTAGGAGTACTTTCATCCCAATTCAACATTGGGCTGTCTTAAGGTTGGGTTGGAATTAAGTTTTAAATTGCTTGGTGCTATGGCAGTTAGTAGGGTAGTAATTTTAGAATTGGAATTAGGAGTACTTTCATCCCAATTCAACATTGGGTTGTCTTAAGGTTGGGTTGGAATTAAGTTTTAAATTGCTTGGTGCTATGAAGTAGTCCGATGAGAAATGGCAGTGGAATTGTCGAATGAAGTGCATTAAGGTTGTGACTGGGGAAGAAAATGGTGGTCTGAGGGGGTAAAGGAAGTGAGAAACAAAAATGAAAGAGAAAGAGAAAAGAAAAAATAAAAAGAAGAGGGTCTACGGTAACAAGAATGATTAGAATGTAATGTTCAATCAAGAATAGACACGTGTTCTGTTTTTATTTGATTTAATTAATATTTCTACTCATCACTCTCTGTTTAACCAGATGATAGTGGTCCCATTGCCACGTCATCATTTAGGGGGGGTTTAATATCACTTGAAAGTTGTTAAGGAGGTGAAATAGATGCCCGTAAAGATAAGATGGGAAAATGATAATTTGGGACAAGTTTAGGAGGTAACTAACCAATTCCGCCTAATTAAAAAAGCCATGAGGTCCTTTTGTGTTTAAAACAAATTAAAAATTAATTTATCATAAATAATTTATAAATAATTTATGACTTATAAGGTACTTGCGACAAACTCATCCAAACAATTACCTGTGACATTATTAGAGACCTCTCAAACTAGAGGGCAAACTTGAAAATGTAACACGCATTAGTTGCGAAAAATTCATTCCCAAACTAGAGAAATCGACGAATAAGACGATTACCTAACCTAACTGAATCACGATCGGATGCGACTGAGGATTAGATGCGCCTGTTCCAAGTGAAGTTGTACCAATGACGTTTTAGTACAATCAATAATTTCAGTAGAAAGAAATATAAGTGTATGGGCCTAAATCGGTTTTAGGTATACAAATCGAATTTGGATTCGGATACAAGCAATTCTTCGTATCAAAGTCGAAATAACACGTAAAAAGACGTAAAATGCTGGGAAATAACAATATTTCAATATATGAAGATGATTACAAATTTGGGCAGCGTTTCAGTATAAATTTCTGGATCCCTATAATACAAAATGATCTAGTATTTATAGGTGCAAAGGCCCTGCCCACGTTCTCCACCAGTCGCTGATGCGTCTCCCACGATCTAAGCATTAAATGGAGGAGTTAGTGGGATAAAGTAGTGGGCTGCAAAGCCGCTTGAACTGAGGGGAATCCACCGAGGTGAGAGTTATCGACTTCGGTGGCTTGGCCCTGTAGCTTGACCGAGGTGATCGCTACCGAAGCTCAGCTCACGGCTCGCCTTCGGTCTCAAGGCCTCGGCGACTCACTCAATCGCCTCGGCGGTTGCTTAGTCGGGACGTGTTCGGTCGTTCAGATTTGCATGACCGGGGCGAATCGCCGCGGGTCGAATTTTACCCAATACAGATAGTCCCCCCACTCCTCGGTTACCTACCGAGGCAACCGAGGAGTGGAATGAAATTTAGTGGGAAAGCGACGTGGCTTGATCTTATCCAAGCGTTTCAAAACTTGTCAACGGTCCGCGTCCCATCAGGTCACTTCCCGTGGACACGTGGCGCTCATCCACTGGTCGCCCGAACGGTCACGCCGTAATTTTTGCTTCCTCCAACGTTACAATGATGACCTTTGCCACTTGGTTTTCTTCCAAACCTGTAAGTATCGCCTTGCCAAACCCTTTCTTCACTTTCATTCTGTACGAGCAAGAAATCTCAAAGAAAAGAAGAAAACTCAAGCTTCCACATTTCTTCCTATTTGTAAACCATTTCTGAAAAACTCCTGAGTTTAATTTGCCATCATGTCCACCACCATATCAAGGCAAGACTCCAGTGATTCAAGTGAGAGGGTGAGGATTCCCTCCTTGGCAGTAGCTGTCGCTAGCGGCGACGCCGCCGCCACCACGCCGGTGGTAGAAGGCGGAGAGGTTTCATCGGGCGCTGGTGATGCGCCACGTCGCAAGGCTAGAGCTATACGCCAGTTGGCGGCGGAGGAGGAGGTCGACGCGGAAGAGGATGACGTCATGCTTGACGATGTCATGCTGAGCAACTTCAGTGACGCTCTCCTTCGAGGTGATGACGATGGAGGAGATGGCGAGGATGGTGGCGCCGAGGGCGGAGATGCCGAGGGTGGTAATGCTGCCGAGGGGGGATCTTCGGGACCATCAATTCCCTTGGAGCAGGAGCTCGAGCCTCATCAAATCATCCCCTCTCACTTCGACAACAGCAAAGACTTGAAGTTGCAAGCACAAACAGCTAACCAAGAGGGGAAAAATAGGAACGTTCCCTTGCACACCACCCCGACTCGCATAACTCAAGCCCACATTGAGCGGGTTCGGAGGGAATGCCAATTCGAGCCTGGGGTGAAAGTCATCATCCCCGATCCATCAAGTAGGTTGTGTCACTATATCGAGGGGATGTCGTTTGCTTACACTTATCCTTTCACCCTCGGTTTCTCCCTCCCAGTACACAGAGTCATCGACGACTTCTGCCGAGCATACAACTTGTGTCTGGCTCAGCTTGGCCCCAGCGTCTGGAGGGTCGTTCAATGTATGGACTGGCTGAGCACGAAGGCAGGGGTTGATTTCACTTTGCAGCACCTCATTTCTATTTATTACCCCTATTTTCATAAAGCTGGGGTCGTGGCACTTAACAACCGAGGCAAGTTTGCCCTCCTCCACAAGAGTGACCACGGAGACCGAGGTTGGAGTGAGCGGTATATTTTGCTGGAGACGAAGGTTTTATCCACCGAGCCCAATTTCCCCGAACGGTGGAATAACACGCGTAAGTGTCTTTCTTCCTGTACTTTACTCCGTGGTAATTTATCTATTTTGATTGACCTTGTTTCTTTGCTTCTTCTTCAGCCAACAAGGTAGACATCGTGCCCCCGGCGGGTCTAACTGCTTGGGTCAAAGCGATGACCGGGGCTCTTAAACGCCCCGAGAGAACTTGGATGAAAATGGCTGCCGAGTTCGGTTGGCAGTGCAAGAGGCATGGTAAGCTTTTATAGTGTCTGGGTGGGCACGCTGCTTTTGAGACTTTGATTGACTCCTTTTTCCTTCGGTGCCAGGTTTCCCAAATCGTGCCATGAATACTAAAAAGAGTAAGAAGAAGAAAGAAGACAAGAAGAAGAAAGATGGAGATGATACCGAGTCGGATGACGATCTGGCTGCGGTGGCTGGTGAATACAAGGGGTTGAAGGCTTCTAAGTCTTCAAAAACTTCTAAGGAGCCCCTGATCAGGGGACTTCCAAAGGTAACATTCTTCCTCGGTTGATATTACTAGATGTCGCTCTTTGTTTGTCTTTCTCGTTTTGACTTCTTTCCTTGTTGTAGGCGTGAAGAGGAAAAGGGCTCCCTCGAAGAAGCCTTCTCGCTCGGTTATTCCAAGAACCGAGGTAGTGGTTTCTTCTCGACCCGAGGCGACAGTTGGTGGGCGCCGAAGGTTGATCGATGAGCCCGATGATGAAGCCGCCGAGGTGGTGGCTCACAGGGATGTTGATATTGTCGACCTCGAGGGTCAAGAGCCTGAAGCAGAGGTCGCCACAGCAAGGGCTAAAGGCAAAGCCAAGGTTGGGGAAGTTGGCGCTGCTGTAATGGAGGAAGGAGCTGGTGCCGGCGCGGTCAGGGCGCACTCCGAACCCGCGAGGATTTCATCCTCGGTGGGGTCTTATCGGAGACTCGAGGTGCCAGTTGCTTCAAACTTGTTGGCGTGTGGCCCGGAGGAGTTGCTACGCCTCACGCCTTTGCTGGGGCCAACCGAAGACAAGGTTGTGCAAGAATTCACTGCTGGCCAACTATATAGCACAATGGCTTCCAATGCCGTAAGGGTAAGTTATATCAAATTTGAACTAAAGATTTCCAATGTTTACCTTTGGTTCGTTACTGATCTTGATTCTTCAATCCTTGTTCAGAGCTTCATCCTTTCGTTAAAAGCCATCGAGGTCGAATCTGCGAGGACCGCCGAAGTTCGGCACGTGTCTCGCTTGTGGGATCAGCAGAAGGACAAATTCAACGCCCAAATAGCTTCGCTGAAGGCTGAATTGGACAAGTCCCAGTCTGATCTGCGCGAAGCCGAGGCGAATTCTGAGGCCAAAATTAGACTCCTCGGTGAAGATTATCGGGCTGAGCGCTCGAGGCTGGAGAGCGAAGTTGCGAGGCTGGACAGTGAATTGTCTCGAACGAAGGCCGAGGCTGTGAACATGGCCAAGAAGCACCATGAGCAGTTGAAAGATCATTTGCTTCATATTAAGAAGCTAGAGGGCGAAACTTCCAAGCTTTCAGCTAAAGATGCTCAGATTGCGGCCCTGAAGGATGAGATCGCTGATCGAAAGGATAGGGCTGCACTCAAGGTGAAAAGGGCCGAACTGGACAAGCGGTGGGCCATTATCAAGTCTCGGCTAAGGCTGCTCAAGCGATGCCGCGCCGGGGAGATTGATCTGGATGAAGAGATTGCCAAAGCCGAAGTAAAATCAGTGGAGGCCCAAGCAATCATTGATGAACTTCCATCAAGTGAAGCTTCGAGCGGCGGTGAAGATGAAGAAGAAGATGAAGATGCCGAGGGGGGCTCCGAGGATGGAGGTGATTCTCCCGAGGCGTAGATCTTTCGTAGTGTTGTTTTGTAAGCCTTCCGGCTTTTATGTTTCTGTTTTGGACCTTCGGGTCATTTTTGGATGTAAATAATTCCAGCCTTCGGGCTTTCAATGAAAGACTGTTTGCGTCTTTGCTTTTGTGGGTTTCGTGTGTTGGCTTTTCAAATATTCCAAACACTTTGAAAATAAATAACGTGCTTGCAAGTCTTGACTAAATTCAATCGATGCAAACTTAGGACGACGTCTCGCCCTCGAGTCGATGCATTGTGCAGCTTCGGTGTGCAAGATTTGTGTAGATAAAATGAATGAAACCAAAGTCATTTCATATGAATGGAAGCAGAGTCATTTTATTGATATCCAAGAGCCTGAAGGCTGTATACATGAAACCGAGTCGAAACGGACCTCGGGTAGAAAAGGTAAAAACTTTCAATAAAAGCAGATTGATCATACGCCGCTATCGGGCTAATTACAATGTACTAAATCTAATCCTCGGGTGTGAGTCCCCGATTGTCGGATAGATAGGCTTCGGTTGGGAGGCTCGATGTCGACCTCGCTATCAACCCTTCTCTCTCCCCCCCAGTGTTTGGTTCTGAATCTTGGTGAAGATCCGAGCACTGGAGCCGGTTCGGTTCACTTCCTGAAAAGGTCAAGCAGAAAGATGGAACGAGGAGCAAGTTAGTACATTTCTTTTGAGAGCCATGGGAGCGTAATTCGGCTCGGGGCTGTTTAATTGAAAAGTAGTTGAAAAGATATTTACCTCGGCTAAAAGTAGTATCGCTTCAGATGGGAGATGTTCTAATTCAGAGGTTCGGGTTCTCCTTGAAGAGACTCGATTTGATATGAGTCTTTTCCAACGATTGCTTTGACCCTGTAGGGTCCTTCCCAATTTGCAATAAGTTTTCCTCTGTTGTCCTCCTTTGTTGATTGGTTCACCGTTTTCAACACATAATCTCCAATCTTGAAGTCTCTAAATTTAGCTTTCCTGTTGAGGTAAGCCTTAATCTGTCTCTTTTGGGCGGCAAGCCGAACCAAAGCTAATTCCCTCTTCTCTTCGAGCAAGTCTAGCTCAATGCGCATCGCCTCTTGATTGGCGTCTTCGGCTGTGTGAGCATACCGAAGACTTGGTTCGCCCACTTCTATGGGGATGAGAGAGTCCATGCCATAGGCTAGTGAAAAAGGGGTTTCACCGGTGCTGTTCTTCTCCGTTGTTTGCATGGCCCACAACACCCCGGGCAACTCCTCGGGCCATGGACCTTTCTTCTCATCGAGTCGCTTCTTCAAGTTTTCAATTATAATCCTGTTTGAAGATTCGGCTTGGCCATTGGCACTTGGATGATAAGGAGTCGAGGTAATTCTTTTGATCCCCCATTGCTTGAAGAAATCGGTGATGGCTGCCCCCATGAATTGTTTGCCATTGTCACAAGCGATTTCTCTTGGGACGCCGAACCTGTAGATGATATTCTTTCTAATAAAGTCGATCACTTGCTTTTGCTTCACTTCGGTGAGAGCTGCCGCTTCCACCCATTTTGTAAAGTAATCGGTCAACACTAAGATGAAACGAACACCACCTTTTCCTTTGGGCAACGGTCCCACGACATCCATTCCCCATTTCATGAAGGGCCACGGTGACACCACCGAATGAAGAGGCTCGGCCTGTTGGTGAATCATTGGCCCGTGGCGCTGGCATTTATCACATTTTTGCACGAAGGCTTTCACATCGGCGCTTATTGTGGGCCAATAATACCCAGCTCTTAGCAATTTACGCACTAGAGATTTTTCCCCTGAGTGGTTGCCGCATTCGCCTTCGTGCACTTCAGCCATCACATACCTTGCCTCGTCGGGGCCCAAACATTTGGCCATCAGGCCGCAATACAGCCTTTTGTATAAATTGCCTTCGATCAAGTGATACGAGGCCGCTTGAGTCCTCAGCTTCCTTGCTTCTTTTCTATCTTGGGGGACAGTCCCCGAGTCGAAGTAGGAGATGAATTTGCTTCGCCAATCCCAACGGTTATCCACGGAATTAACTTGTAGTTTCATCTCTCTCATTTGTGCTGACAGCAATCGAACCACCGAGTCAGTCCCCGAGTGGGTTTCATCGATTGCCGAACCAAGGTTAGCCAAGGCGTCAGCCTCGGTGTTCTCCTCCCGAGGTACTTGCTATATTTGCCATTCTTGGAATTGTGTTAAGATCCTTTGTGCTCGATCCAAGTATAGCTGCATTCTGGGCTCTCGAGCCGTATAGTCACCGAGGATTTGGTTGACCACCAATTGTGAATCACATCTTAGTTCGATTCTTTCGACCCCCATTTCTTTAGCTAGCTCTAAGCCTGCTAGAGTCGCTTCGTATTCCGCTTCGTTGTTGGTAACTTTTTTTAATCGAATCGAATGCCTGATCTTTTCCCCGGTGGGCGCCCTCAATACAATGCCTAACCCCGAGCCTTTTGAATTTGTTGCCCCATCGGTGTGCAGTACCCACAATCCCGAAGGGGATCCTTGTGCCATGGAGTTTTCCTTTTCTGCCTCGGGCAAAATTCCAATGCTAAAATCAGCCACGAAGTCTGCCAAGACTTGGGACTTGATGGCAGTTCGAGGTTGATAAGTGATGTCATACTCACTTAGCTCAACCGCCCATTTAGATAACCTCCCCGACAACTCTGGCTTGTGCAATATATTTCTCAAGGGGAAAGTTGAAACTACTGCTATTGGGTGACATTGAAAATAGGGCCGTAGTTTCCGAGCAGTAATGAGTAAGGCAAGTGCTAATTTTTCCAAGTGTGGGTACCTGGTTTCAGCATCGAGGAGTGTCTTGCTTACGTAGTAGATGGGCTGTTGTTTGCCATCTTCCTCTCGAACCAGCACTGCACTGACTGACACCTCGGACACTGCCAAATAGACCAGCAATGTCTCTCCTTCCTTTGGCTTGGCAAGCAACGGTGCGTTAGCCAAGTATTGCTTCAGATCTTTCAACGCCTGTTTACACTCCGGTGTCCATTCGAAGTGATTGTTCTTTCTCAAAACGGAGAAGAATTTGTGGCATCGCTCCGAGGACCTTGAGATAACGCGACTCAAGGCAGCGACTCGGCCAGTTAAGCGTTGAACCTCTTTTACCCCGATTAGCTCCTCGGGGATCTCTTCAATGGCTCTGATTTTATCTGGGTTGGCTTCGATTCCTCGTTCGGAGACAATAAAACCCAAGAACTTGCCTGATCCTACGCCGAAGGCGCACTTCTCAGGGTTCAATTACATACCATATTGTCTCAATACAGCAAAAGCTTCCCTCAGATGATTCAAATGATCCTCTACTTGGATCGATTTGATGAGCATGTCGTCTATGTAGACCTCCATAGACTTCCCGATGTACTCTTTAAACATGCGACACACTAGCCTTTGGTATGTCGCTCCGGCGTTCTTTAAACCGAAGGGCATCACTTTGTAACAGAAGGTACCTCGGTCTGTGATGAACGAGGTCTTCTCTTCGTCCTTCGGGTCCATGAGAATTTGGTTGTACCCCGAGTATGCATCTAGAAAAGTTAATAGTTTATGTCC
Source organism: Petunia axillaris subsp. axillaris (assembly GCA_029990575.1). Lineage (NCBI taxonomy): Eukaryota > Viridiplantae > Streptophyta > Magnoliopsida > Solanales > Solanaceae > Petunia > Petunia axillaris. The sequence continues at coordinate 45,986,764 of JARKNS010000002.1, read as the reverse complement.
AGCCGTGGAGTCTATTAACCTGCCAATTTGTGGTAGTGGGTATGAATCTTTGGGACAAGCTTTGTTCAAGTCAGTGTAGTCTACGCACATTCTCCACTTGCCATTCTTCTTCGGCACAACCACAACATTGGCCAGTCACTCAGGGTATTTCACTTCTCTGATGAAGCCATTCTCTTGCAATTTGGCGGTCTCGTCCTCGATCGCCTTCTTTTTGACCCCGGCGTGAGGTCTTTTCTTCTGCTTCACCGGGGTAAATTTTGGGTCTACATTCAGTTTGTGGGTCATGATCTCCGGATCGATACCCGTCATGTCTGAATGCGACCAGGCAAAACAATCGTGGTTGGACTTCAAAACTTCTATGATTGCTTTTTTCGACTCCGGGTCCAACTCCGAGCCGACAAATACTTTCCTATCGGGGAAATCTTTCAATAGAGTGAAAGATTCCAACCCTTCAATAGTTGAGTCCTCGGCCTTTTGCTTCCGAGGCTCTTGAACACAGGCTGGGATTTTTTCGATTCCTCCTCGGGCGTCCTCCCCGCTTGACCCCGAATCCTGTCGTTGCTATTGTTTTGGCCCAACCGGGGCGACTCCACTTTTTAGTGCAACTGAATAGCACTCTCTTGCTACTCGCTGTTCCCCTTTGATCGATCTGACTCCCCAGGGCGTAGGGAATTTGATCACTTGATGTATAGTGGAAGGGACAGCCTCCATGGAATGGATCCATGGTCTTCCGAGGATCACATTATAGGCTAGATCCTCGGGCATAACTTGGAACAGTGTTTCTTTGGTGACTCCCTCGGCGAATGTTTTGAGTGTGATCTCACCCAATGTCTTCTCCGTGGAGTTGTTGAAGCCAGCTAACACTGTTGACTTGGGAACAACTTCACCCTTCAACCACATCTTCTTAACGGCCCCGTAGCTAATTATGTTAACTGAGCTACCGGGGTCGATCAAGACTCTTTTGATGTCAGAGTCATTGATCCTCAACATGATGACTAGTGCGTCATGATGGGGGAACATCATCCCATCACAATCATCGTCATCGAAGACAATATCTTTGCCCGAGCCTCCAACCCGAGTCCTTTTCTCCATAGTGATGGAGAGCTTAGCGAACTTTTTAGCAGCGGCAAAGTTCATACCGTTCACTTCAGATCCCCCAGTGATAACATTCACCACTCTTTCAGGGGGTGGAGCCCGAGGTGGTTGTCCATCACCTCGGTTCTTGGAAAAGTTGTCTTTCCCTTTATCAGTGAGGAAATCGGCCAAGACTCCCTTCTTTAGTAGGTGGGCCACCTCGAGGCGCAAGGCTTTGCAGTCCTCGGTTCTGTGGCCATAATCTGCATGAAACTCACAATGCAGATTGTGATCCCTTTTGTCCGCCGGGGTCCTCATATCTTTGGGAACCCTTACCCCGGCTGTCCCCTTGACAACGTCGACCAACTCCGAGGTCGATATGTTGAAGTTATAATCTTGGATCCGAGGAAGATCCTTTCTAGGGACCGAAGCGGAGCTCGAGGGATTTCTTTGGTTCACATTGGGTTGAACCTTCCCTCCGAGCCTTTGGCTTATATGAGAGGCTGGGTATGAATTACCGGGGGCGTTTCCCAACCTCTGGCTAACATATTGCCTCGTCGAAGTGTAAGGTTCATACCTCCCCTTTGAATTGTTTCATGGCGCCTCGGCGCGGTTTGAAGTATCACCTCGGTTATGTTGATGATAACCTCGGTTCTTGAACTCCGCTTCCTCCAATCTGATTTTGGAGTAAGCTCGTCTATGCAGATCCTCCCACGTCAGGACCTGATATTGTTGCAGCTCTTTACGCAATTCAGCTGCAGCGCCAGAATTGCGACTATTGATACCCTTTTCAAATGCCATGATGGCCAAGGTATCATCCATTCGAGGCAATTCCATGCGTTCAGCATGGAACCGCTCGAGGAACTCTTTAAGTGGCTCACCAGACCGTTGCTTCACTTCACATATATCCTCCTTCCTCTGGAGGATCTTTTGCGCCCCGGTGTGAGCCTTGACAAAGGCGCTGGATAATTCTTTAAACGAAGAGATTGACCCCGCTGGCAAGCACAAATACCACCGAAGAGCTCCTTTTTCTAATGACTGACCAAACTTCTTTAAGAACATCGACTCGAGCTGTGTGGATGTTAAGTCGTTGCTCTTTACCATGGACATGTATTCCCTTATGTGCTCCTTGGGATCAGTCGTCCCATCATACTTTTTAAGGAATGTGAGTTTGAAGCCCGGGGGAGTTGGAGCTGGAGCTGCTTCGGGCTTATAGGGCTGCTCCCTATATTGCTCGATGTCAAGATCGTCTTCCTCCTTGCTTATCCCCGGTAGGCCTTCGAGGCGCTTTTCTACGCGCGCCTCAATGCGCGCCTCGATTTCTCTACTCATTCTTTCAACGTCGACCGAGGACGTTGTCTCTGCCACGGTGGGAAACGTCCCGAAGTGTGGCGATGCAGTTGGGTTGTTCCCCGAGCCCCCAGACGTGGCTCCATTGTGAGGTCCCCCTGTTGTCGCGCCCGGAGGAACGAAGGGCGGGATGCCTCCACCAGGAGCCGAAGGCTGGACGCTGTTTGGGGCAGCACTATTTCTCACTTCAATGAAGCGCGGAACTCGGCGTTGATGCTGGCCTGCTCATCCTGCTTACTTTGGAGAGCCCTTAGTGTGGTGACAACATACATTTGAAATTCTTCAGTTGTCATTGGGGTGAGGGGTTGTTGGTTCACCGGAACGTCAACCCGATCGTTGTTACCGCTGTTGTTGTTATCAGCCATAACGTTGAATCGCAAATTTTCGACAAAGAACAGATTTGGAACTTTGGAACAAAGCGTTACTGCTTATATCCCCACAGACGGCGCCAATTTGTATGGGCCTAAATCGGTTTTAGGTACACAAATCGAATTTGGATTCGGATACAAGCAATTCTTCGTATCAAAGTCGAAATAACACGTAAAAAGACGTAAAATGCTGGGAAATAACAGTATTTCAATATATGAAGATGATTACAAATTTGGGCAGCGTTTCAGTATAAATTTCTGGATCCCTATAATACAAAATAATCTAGTATTTATAGGTGCGAAGGCCCTGCCCACGTTCTCCACCAGTCGCTGATGCGTCTCCCACGATCTAAGCATTAAATGGAGGAGTTAGTGGGATAAAGTAATGGGCTGCAAAGCCACTTGAACCGAGGGGAATCCACCGAGGTGAGAGTTATCGACCTCGGTGGCTTGGCCCTGTAGCTTGACCGAGGTGATCGCTACCGAAGCTCAGCTCACGGCTCGCCTTTGGTAACGCACCTTCGGTCTCAAGGCCTCGGCGACTCACTCAATCGCCTCGGCGGTTGCTTAGTCGGGACGTGTTCGGTCGTTCAGATTTGCATGACCGGGGCGAATCGCCGCGGGTCGAATTTTACCCAATACAATAAGGTAAGTTTAAGATAAATTGTAGGAAATTGTCCTTTCGGGGATAGACTTAAGTATACGCGATGGTTGTCTTTTAAAGTTCTGTATACCCCTTAAAAATACATTTAATCATTTATACCTGAATAATCTTTCTTTTTTAAATGCTTATTTTTCGTTTCAATTGTTGCGATACAGTTTGATTTGGTGTCGAGTTTGATGTAGTATAAGTGCATATTTTAAACTTGTACTCATAGATGTTTCATAATAGTTGCCAATTAAATAGCTTCATGACTATATTATTTCAGGATAGAGTAGCCAAAGAATATTTGAGAAATTAAGTAAAGGCTTCTTGCTTATTCTCAAGTACTAATTTTTAACAAAAATTAGTACTTGTTAAAATGATTTAATCTTAAACCAGAAGGAGTAAAAGATCAGAACTTTCCATAGCTGGATGGATAGATCAACATGATAAATACTCCATCCGTCCTATATTAGTTGTTTTAAGAAAAAGAAAAAAAAAGTGTCCTAAAATGTTTTCTTTTTTAAGATTTAAGACTAAATTTATTAATTCTTTTCAACAATATTCTTAATTAGTATATTTGTGATAAAAACTAATCAAATTAAATATGAGTAACTCATTTAAATCGTGAATTTAAACAAAAAATACTAACCCACTTTTTTTCTTCTTCCAAGACTTTTAGCATTTTGTTTCTTAGTATAGATTCTTGACGCATATGTTTCATAGATCTGCTTTTTCATTCTCTGGAGTAAAAGCTTAAAGAGAACACAAACAATGTAAGAAAACAAAAAGGATAACAGAAAAAGAACAAACATCAATACAATGTGTTCGTGTCTCGCTCCAATTTTTTTTAAAAAGAAAGTCGCCTTTTCTTCTCATAAATTTTTTTTTTTTTCAAATAATAAATACTTATAGTTCTCAAAAACAACTTAAGTACACAAAAACAATCCTATAGAAAAAGAAGCCTATATTGCGAACTAGTATTTCACTTTCTGTTCTTAGTATGTCCACGTGTATGGTTTTCCAATAGTTTTTTCAAGTACTAATAGTTAAGTTTGAACTAAACTTGTTCTCCATTTATTTAACTTTATTTCTTTCCTTTCCTTTTTTCATCTCTTTCACATACTTTTAAAAGCTTGTTATCCAACTTGGCTCCTTATTCATGAGATTCATTAAAAATTGAGAAAGTTGAGATACATATCACTATTCAATTCCTAAAAAGATCTCATTCATGCTTTGAGTTAACCAAAAAAAAAAAAAAAAAAACGGAATAGATTGACAGCTTTCTAAAAGAGTTACCTAGCTACCTAAATTATTTGATGTGATTATTAGCTCCTTGGACTCAAAGTAAAGTGTGTTTACTGGATACCTAGAGTTGACATGGCAAGAAAAGTTTTTGTCACCCCTTCTTAGTCGCGTAAGTGTATCATGTAATATGATTTTTTTAATACAGCAATCAAATCTTTCGTGAGAGATACAAAAGGTTGGCCTGAAAAAAGAAAACCACCACTGCTCCACCTCTTGCCACTACTACTCCGCCATCTACCAGATTAATGGTAACATTTTCTCAAAATATTGCCACCACCGCCAAAAAGAGGATTAACAAAACCTCTCCCCCCAACTTTATCCGTAACCCAACTCTCCATCTTCTTCAATACAAAACCTCCATTTCTCCTCCTCCTACCTAGAGAACATAAACCCATTTACTGTATATGAAACTCCACCAAGCATTCATTGATTTTCTTTTAAAGTGGCAAAATAAAGTTTCATCGAAATAAAACTGAACTTTCAATACAATTTTTCTCAACATTAGAACAATCTACCCAATTATTCATGCATATCCTTTACAACATAAGCAAATCTAAACTTTAAATTTTATTGGAACAACCTAACAGGGTGAGCAATTTTTGCTTAAGAGTTCACAAGTTTCATTTTTGCCTAAAAACTTTATTATAAAAGCAAAAAAGTAAAGGGACCAAAACTTTCACCGTTTTCTGTCAATTTCATCTATGCTTCTGCGAATATAATGTAAAAAATAGACAATCTATGTCTGAGAGTTTTTGATAGAATTGCAGAGAACGTTAAAGAGAGAATTTTGATGGATTGGGGGCGGTGCCACAGCGGGCATTCTGGAAAAATAGTTGAGAGGGAGATTTTTTTTTTTTTTTTTTTTTTTTTTTAAAAAGAACTCAATATTATGATGTGGAATTAAAAAAATGACGTGGCTTATCAAGTTTGACTCGTTTAGCTTTCACACTCGACAAGTTTTAGGCGGAATTGGTTGTTTACCCCCTAAACTTGTCCCAGATTATCACTTTCCTATCTTATCTTTACGGGCATCCGTTTTAACCCCTAAATAAATTTGAAGAGATACTCATTCCACCCTTAAAGCTGACGTGGCAAAGAGAATATAACTATCTCATTAAACAGAGAGTGAGGTGCAAAATATAATTTAAACCGAATTAAATTGGACACATGTCAATATTCAATTGGACATCTATACTAATTAAACTTAATAATTTGTGGACCCTCCTTCTTCTTTTTTTGCCTTTTCTTTTCTCTTTCTTATTCTTTATTTTATCATCTTTCTCTTTCATTTCTCAATTCCATTCAGATCCCCCAACCCCAACCCCACCCTCCGCGCACCACACCCCAATTCACCCCACCAACGTCAAACACCATCTTAACCACAACAATTTCTCTGTCATTTTTTCCTTTCTGTTTCAATTTCTCTCTTTCAAATTCTTGAAAAGAGCCATGGCCGTCACCATATCCATTTTCCATTTTAAACATCTTTCACAATTTCCTCAAAATTTACATCTCCACTGCAACCACCGACCTCGCCGTCACCAACACTATCGACGCTGAAAACGTGGGACCCACTCTCCAAAATGAGCTACTAACCACAGAAAGATGGTGGTGATATCTTTTTGCCTATGGGTATCTTTTTGCTTATGGGTAGCAAAAAGATGGTGGCCATCTCGATTATTTTGGTGATTTTGAAATTTCAGTTAGATTGAAATTTGGTAGTCTTTCAAGATTCTTAAATTGATTTGGTGATCACTTAGTGGTGATTTTGATTTGGTGGGTTTTAATTTAATTTCATGTGAGTTTAAACTTGACTTTTGGTAGCTTTGATTTGTGGTGGTTTTAGTTGTGGTTTAATTTAATCTCTATTGGGGTGGTTTTATGGTAGTGGTGGTGGATATGGGCGGGGGTATGGTTGGGGGCTGGAGAAGAAGATGACATGAATAAAAGAAAAGGAAAAAGTAATAAAAGAGAAACAAAAGTAAATTATAAAAATTAAAAATTGAAAATATAAGTATTAAAAAGAAAATCATTACTTGTCAATGACATGGCTGCCATGTGTTGCTTAGTTGACGTGAGTGTAATACACTCTCTATCGTGTAACTGGGTGAGAGTCAGTGAGGGGGGAACTAATATCATTTGGAAGTTGCTAAGGGTGGAAAACGGATGCCCGTAAAGATAAGAAAAAGTGGTAATTTGGGACAAGTTTAGGTGGTAAACAACCAATTCCGCCCAAGTTTTAAACTCCAACTCTCAAGGCATTTTGTGCTTGGATGACACAAATTCGAAGGAGTTTAGGGAGCTAATAGGTACATCGAACAGTTTAGGTGGCTGGATGACTTTTGTTGCCAAGTTTAAAGAGCTGTCAACCTACTTCGTTAAAAAAATATAGAATATAGATGTCGAACTAACAATTTAACACGTGATTAATTTGAATAATGTGTAGGTACTAAAATAATCCGTAAACTTAAACCAGTCTTGAGAGACCTTGAAGAAGCTAGTTCTTTTGCGTTGGTGCATAATAACCACAAAAGGTTTGTATGCCCATTTTTCTGAAACATGAAAACCTACCTATAGAAGATTAAATAAGATAATTATTTTAAGGAATAATGAAAGGACATGATTGCAACATGAGGAGAATAAAGAATGAAAAAACGTCTTTCAAACAACATGTATAGACTATGGTGAATTTTAACACTAACTGAAGCGGGTCCCATAACATGTATAGACTACATCGATTTCCAATGCTTATTGAAATTGGTTTACCATAATAAAGATCATTTAAACTGAAAAGTTAAACATAAGGATAAATATAAGGATTTTTTACATAAAAGTATAATTTTAGAGCTTAATTACCAAAAATAGCAATATTTTAGTAAAATTACCCTATATAGAGGAAAACACAAGATAATTACAAACATAGCAAAAACATAGAATATTTTCCCATAACATACCAAACCCTTACATTCTTCCTTCTATTTCCCCCACTATCACTTTTGCTCCTCCCATTTCCCCCTATTTCACTTTTCCTCATCCATCCTCAATGTATCTCGTTGAATCTCACTATTTCTGCACCGTATCAACTATTTTTGCACCGTATCAACTATTTCTGCATCACTGTATCTAACTGTTTCTGCATCGTTTCGGTTCATTTCAGCATTGTATCTAACTGTTTTAAACTGTATCAACTCCCGTTTCAAATTGTATCAGCTATTTTAAACTGTATCAACTTCGTTTCAGACTGTATCAGATTGTTTTAAACTGTATCAAGTCCCGTTTCAGACTGTATCAACTCTGTTTCAGACTGTATCAGCGTGTTTTAAACTGTATCAAGTCTCGTTTCAAACCATATCAGACTGTTTCAACAATTATTTCAGATTGTTTCAATGCCATTTCAAACCGTATCATACTGTTTCAACATCGTCTCAGATGTATCAAACTGTTGCAACAACTGTTTCAACAATACTTCAAACCGTATATATTGTTTCAACACCATAAGTCGTGAGCAATAGAAAAGGAGTTCAAATTTATTAATCTGACAAATATGTACAAAGAGGAACAGAAACAGAAACGAAATCTGAACAATTTTAGAGAAACAGAAACGGAACAAAAATGATACAAATCTAAATAACAAAAAATGATACTGTTCAAAAAATCAAAACTTTAAAACTGAAAGCTTGTTCCAATCCCAGTACTCCACGTTTTGTGACACAACCGCACCTCCCACGGCCATGACCAAAAGAACAACCGCAAATTTCAGACACCAATGTAGGATCCGATCATCATAATCATCATGTCTCTATTGGGATTCGGTCTAATAAACAGCAATCGAGAAATCACAACCGTCGATTGAAGTCCAGCACTCGCAAGATCTCGATTGGTGCGATCATTGTTATTCTGTTCGTCGCCTTTGTTGTTTCTGTCTATGCCTTCTTCTATTTCACTTCTCTTAATAAAGGTATTTTTATGCTTCTCCATTTACAATATTTATCTGCATCTTTGAAGTGTGCAGAGTGAGCACCCACGCCACCAGCTAATTACTTTTCATTCTACATACAAAAACGAAATTCAAAATGAAACAGTGCAACATAACACAATAGAAAAGTGCCTCCAGGTCACAAAAATGGTCGCATCACCACCACGAGACTGCCTCCATGGTCAAATCAACACCATCGCTGCCACGCCTCGACGCTGCCTTCGATTTTGCTGCATCTCCATGCTGCTCCGATTCATACGATTCCGCCACTTTTTGGCCCGATCTACGCTAAAGGAAGCATTTTCGAGGGTAATGGAGTTCGGATATGGGAAATAGGGGTCAAGACGAGTTCGGGAAGGTATGTTTTGATATTTCCGGCAGCCAAACGGTGGGGGACGACGGCGGACATGCTGCAGTGACTGGTGGTTTTCTTTTCCGGTGAGCCATGGGAATTGTACAAGGTGCAAGCTCTGATGAGCTAATAGGGGTGGATTGAGAAAATGAGAAACTAAACTTTATATAGCTAGGGTTTTGATAAATGTGTTAGAAAAATAATGCTATGCACTGTAATTAGAGAAATATTGCTATTTTTTTGTAATTAAGGGTGAAAATTTGTATATTTGTGTAAAAATTCCTAAATATAATTGGTCACACTGATTGTGGCCCAAACATCCAAATAGGATCATTATATTAGTTTCACGTCCATTTTTTAATTAATTCGTTAATTTTGTTTCATTTCTACCCCTCAACTCTCTCTCTCTCTCATAATATTAATCTCATATCAATTCTCTCAGCACTTTCACATCTACACATATACTTGATTCCTCCATTTTTTCCATTTGTTGAATGGTCAAGCATTAATAGAAACCAATATTAAATTAAAAAAAATGAACCTGTCAGTCATATGCAATTGTGCACCGTTAATACCTAATCAAATTGGTGCAGTAAACCATTTCTTTGCAAGCTTAGATTCCTTCGAAGTTCTTTTCACACTCTAGGAGTCAATAAACCAGTCTCTAGTAGAAAATTAGAGCACCATCAATAATTTCTAAGCATTCGATTTTCATTTGTTTATTTCCCTTTAACCAGCGGTCAGTTTGACTAGCTCATTCAAACTACTTGTTACGACATCCGCAACTTGAGACAATAACCTGCCACCAACATATTGGATTGGATCGGATCCGGTAATTCTTTGTTCAATATTACTCAATGGTTATCTAGAAACTTGCCACATCACCAAAACATAATCAAAATGATGTTATTACTGTTTCTCTTTCAAACTCTTCTCCTCATTTACCTTCAAAGATCTATGAACTAATATCCTACCCAGCTTTCGTCTAATCTTCTTCACTGCTTCCTTTTTCTTACGAACACGAAATGTTAAGGCTTTATTTGAAAATTAACAGTCCGTGGATAGATAATAACCAAATTTATTAATGTATTTTTCTTCATTGGATCTTTTCTAACTCCAATTTTTAGAATCTGAAATTTGAATGCTGCCATGGTGGAGAGATTCATAATTTTGATGGGTTCAATAGAACAATTCATTGATGCTAACTTAGCTTGCCAAAGCATATGAATGGAATGAAACAATGGCTGTCCCTTTTTCTTTTCTTCATAATAATTGCAAGCTCACATCTCTCATAAATCATAAGTAACTTGAAATATTAATTTAAACAAACATAATTCGAGGCTACTGATAACACAATATAAACAGTGAGAAAAACGCCCCCATCAAACTCTTTAATCTTCTTCGCATCAGTGTATAGTATGTTTAGCTATAACTTCAAGCTAACAAAGGAGAGAAATTTAGAGGAACATTTTTTTATGTTTGCTTTTTCTTGTAACAATACAAAATAGATAACAACCCTTTGCTTTTGTTTTGGTGATGTGGAAATATTTTAGGTTACTATTGAATAATATTGGACAAAGAACTACTGGACTGGATCCCAATCCCAATATATTATCTGATTTTTCTTGAGAATGTTCTTCTTATATGACATGTACAGTGTTAGAGACGGTTTAAGAGACAAATAAATAAATAAAATATACTCTCTTTAATAGGTCAACTTTTAAATGAAATGGTCACATGGTGCAAGAGAGAATTTAATTAATACTCTAAAAACTATTACTACTAGAAGATTAACAACGACTACTATTTTCAGAATCAATAAGTATTTTTTTTTAATTCTTAAAGTAGTAGCAACAGAATCAATAAGCTTTTTTAATGATATTTTAGGGTTTATGCATGAAGGGCAACAGAACAATAATCCATTTGGTGGCACATACGGAAGGTTTGGTTTTGATCGATTGGTATCCAAGACCCACTAGCTTGACGATCTTTCTTTAAGCTTAGAAAGGATGCGTCTCTAACTTTACAGAATTTCTCCATTCTGAGAGAACTAATCTAAGATCTCTAGTTTTAGAAGATATATTTCATCTATCCCACCATATTCATCAGGGATTCACAAATTTTGATTAGTCGACAATAATACGTGAATAACTAAAAATAGAAAAGGTTTTTCCAAGTCATGCAAATCCTTTCTAAATCATCTGGATATGAACCAGGTCAAGTTGAAGATGCTTCGATTAGAAATTATAAAGGAAAGATGAGATTATTTTTATTATTTTTCCTTCCCTATAATAAGCTCCATCAAATTACAATTGTTTAATCAAGCGAGAGACTCAGTTTGTCCCCCTATTTGATCTCACTACTTGGGTGTAGTTTCAAGTAGTACTGGACAATACATTTAATCTTTTACTGTTTTAACATAATTTGCTTGAAACTTGGGAATTTGAGTTTTTGAGATTGAGTTGAAAAAAAAAATTGGAACTTGAACGTGTTTGGACATATATTTTACTTAGAAAAAAGTTGAAGTTTGTGAGTGGAGAAATGTATTTTTCCCAAAAATTCTGAAAATTTGGGATCTTGAATTTCAGAATTCGTCAAGTTTTATAAACAAATAACTTTTTCACAAAAATTCCCCAAAAATTGTCCTAAAACTATAAACAAACGGGCCTTAGTGAAAGTACAAATGACGCATTTTCCTTCTTAGTTCATTCCAAAGATAATGATACTACTTAAATTTACAAAACAATTAGCTCCCAGTTTGGACATAGTTTTTGGAGGGATTTTTTGGGGGTTTTTGGGCCAAAAAGTGTTTGTTTATGCTTTTTGAGCAAAACTTGTCCCAAAAAATCAAAAAGTGGCTTTAAGCTGTTTTTGAGCCAAAAACTAACATTTACATATCAAATTTCATTTTCATAAGAGCTCAAAGGCTCATTTGAGCCAAAAAATTTGTTCCAAAAAAGTATGTCCACACTCTTTTATTTTCATATCAAACTTCACCCAAAAAATATTTTCCAAAATTTTATTTGGAAATCTATGTCCAAATGCTAGCTAAGTATTTGAAACCACAAGGTTTTCAGCAGTAGCTGATATTTGGCATTTTATGCCTATATTTTCTTAATATTTCCTTACGTTTGAGTATTTTATTCGCCCGTTTTCTAGTTAATGAATGTGATTTTGCACTGATTTTATGTCGAATGTGTGTAGGTTGTTATGAAGTGAAATTGGAGCTTTAAAGAGCATGATCAAGCAAGAAAAGATTGAATTTGGATTGAGGAATGGATCGAGCACACGAAGGCACGGAACGAAGCAAGCTGCGGACGGAGAAAACTGGAAATTGTCTGGGCGCCCTAGGTGGCGCGCCGCGCCAGGCACCACGCCCAGCTTCTGGCGCGTTTGGTTGCGCAGCGCGGGGCCATGGCGTGCAAGTTTCGACGGGTTCTGCTTGGGTCAGCGCGTTCGGGGGCGCGGGGCACCAGCTACAGCGCCCTTGGAGAAGGTTTTGAAGTCCTATTTCGTCTAGGCTTAGGCGTAACTTATTTCTAGGCTTTTGTAAACCCTATAAATACTCTTTTACTTAGTTTTTGATAGGAGTTCAGAATTTGGAGCAATTTGAGAGCACCATACTTCATTGAACAGGGGTTTAATTCCTATTCTTTCATCTATTTAATTATTTACATCATTATTTCATCAATTCATTGCTTTGTGATTATGAGTATGCGTGGCTAAATCTTACGTTCTAGGGTTAGAGTATTTCTTGAAAGTTGATGTTTGAAGATTGAATTCCATATATTGAATCCCATAACGGATTACTTATTCTTTCTTGGGTTCACTTGTGTAATTGTAAGGGCCCGATAATTATGCATTATCTATGATTTTTAGATTGAACTCGAAAGAGGGAATTTATGAACGCAATAAGAAAGAGTAGGGCTAGATTGCGAACCCGGGCATCGGGGAACCAATTTGTGAGTAGGATAGACATATACTTGCTCGCCTAGTTTAACTAATTACAGAATTCGTTAATCCGTGCACGTGATTCAACCCATAGACATATAGGGATTGGAGTAGCCTGCGTAGACTGTGAAGAATCGAAAGGTTTTAACGGGTACATTTACTCTTTTGGTTAGTAATCCAGGATTTATGAAGTGGAATCAATTGGAATACTCAACTGGATTGTTCGTGACTCTGACCCTGGACCGTCTCCTTAATATTGTTTACAACCAACTTTTGCTCCATTGTTTGAATTCACTTCTACCATTTTAATTACTGTTCTTTAGTTAATAAAATCCTCACTATTGGAAAAAGATCCCTGAGTAGTTGTTAAGAAATTGTTTGTTAGGAGTCCAGTCTGAATAGTCCTCGTGGGAACGGTACTCTACTTATCACTTTATTACTTGTCGACCACATATACTTGCGTGTGCGTTGGGAGCAACAAGTTTTTGGCTCCATTGCCGGGGACTAAACAATTGACTGTTTTCTTTTCAGACGATTACTTATTATCTATTCAGGTTTAATTTTTGTTTTTAGTTTTGTGTTGTTTCAGGTATTAGGTCCTGCTTGATCTTTACCTACAGGAATGTCAGCAGAACGAGCTTTAGCTGTGCGAGATGTTGCTCTCCCCAGTCTGGAGGGAGTAGCCTCAAGCATAGTTAAGCCTGAAATTACTGGAAACTTTGAGATTAAGTCCGGTATGATTCAGTTGCTGCATGTGACTGGGCAATATAGTGGATTACTTCATGAAGATCCGCAGCAACACATTCAGAATTTCTTGGAGATCAGTGATACTTACACACCGGCGGGAGTTCCTATTGATTATGTGCGCTTGACATTGTTCCCGTTTTCAATGATTGGGGCAGCAACGAGGTGGTTAAAGGCTGAAAAGTCTGGGTCTATCACTACTTGGGATGATTTGGCTAAGAAGTTCTTAGCTAAGTTTTATCCATCTGCCAAGACAGCTCGGCTGATGAGTGAAATTATGTCCTTCAGACAGATAGAAGGAGAGTCTTTGTATTCAGCCTGGGAGTGGTTTAAAGCTTTACTGAGAGATTGTCCACACCAAAACCAATCCAATGAGGTTCTGGCACACACTTTTGTGGAGGGGTTGACTGCGCATACTAATATTATGTTAGATGCTGCTGCTGGAGGCCAAGTACTGGCCTTAAACTTTGACCAGATTTATGAGTTACTAGACAAGTTTTCGCAGAGCAATCCTGACTGGCAGGGAGATGGTAGAGCTACTACACAGAAATCTGCTGGGGTATTTCAGTTAGATACAGTTTCAGAGCTGAGGGCGAAGATGGATGCTATTTCCAATCAAATTAGCAAGCTAGCTCTGCCGCAGACTCGGCAACAAGTGGCTCCAGTGCAACAACTCCAGAGTTTTTGTGAGGTTTGTGGTCAAGATCATGCTACAGAGGTTTGCTCATCTAATCCAGAGTCAGTTTATTACGTGGGTAATCAAAACAGGCTGCAGGGTCAAAATCAGTTTGGTAATGCTTATTATCAAGGCAATACGAGAGCCCCAAATAATTACCACCCATTTCCAGCTCCACCACATCAAGTTAGCAATTCAGTTGAAGATATGCTAAAGCAGATAATGGCAGGCCAGCAGAGAATGATAGCTGACACTGCAGCCCATGCACAGGCCATACAAGATCTTGCCAATGCTCAAAAGAACCTGGAGCACCAGTTGGGGCAGTTGGTGGGAGAAATAAGTACTGTTAAAAAGGGGCCTGAGCAATGTCTTGCAGTGACTTTAATTGAAGGTGGAGAGCTGATGGCCAAGTCTGAAGAGAGAGCTGAAGGCCAAGTCTGAAGAGAGAGCTGAAATAGAAAAAGTTGAAAAAGTGGAGAAGGTAAGGAAAAAAGAAGAGAGAAAGGAGGCACCTCTGCCCACCATTCCCACAGAGACTTATACCATCGAAGGATTTGGCCCAGTATCAGAAATTTGTGAGTATGTTGAAAGAGCTTCAAGTTAACATTCCTTTGACTAATGTGTTTGAATTGATGCCATATTTTGTGAAGTTCTTAAAAGAGATTTTAGTCAAGAAGAAAAAGCCTCAAGAGATAGATACAGTTGAGTTAGTCGAGGAATGCAGCACAATCTTGAGCAAGCTACCTCCAAAACTTCAAGATCCTGGGAGGTTTACTATTTCTTGCACTATTGGAGGGCATAATATCACTGGTGCATTGTGTGATCTGGGTGCGAGCATAAATCTCATGCCTCTATCTATTTGCAAAAGGTTAGGGCTAGGAGCAATCAAGCCCTCTTCAGTTACTCTTAAGATGGCGGATGGATCGCTCACTCACCCTGATGGTAAGTTGGAGGATGTGTTGCTTAAAGTTGGTAAGTTTACATTCTCTGCTGATTTTGTAGTCCTAGATCATGAAGAGGACCGAGAAGCTCTAATCATTTTGGGGAGACCATTCTTAGTCACCTCGAAGGCAATTATTGACATGGAGCTAGGAGAGATGACTATTAGAGCGCATGGAAAAAAAGTTACTTTCAAGGTTTATTATGAGAAGGAGCACATAACTAAGGTTGAAGAGTGCTCTATGATCGAATGTGTCAAACAAGAACATGGAAGTAAACCAAATGACGCGTGTGAGCAGAATGTGGAACAAGATAGCAATGACACATCACATGTGAAGTTGAAGAGGGGTTCTCTCAAAAAAAGGAAGAAAGCAAAGGTTCTTCATAAGAAGAGAAGACATAAATGCTGGAAGTGAGCTAAAAGTGTCGTCGTGCCACGACATTAACTAAGGCGCTTCTCGGGAGGCAACCCGAGTTTTTACTTGTATTATTTTATTTATAGTGTCACGTAGTTTTTGTTTTTCTTTGGATTGCAGGTTCATGTAATGTCGAGTTTAAGTGTGGGGTGTCCTCACCCCTTCCTAATATTGTTGACCTGATGAGGGAAGTCTGAGTACCTCATACTATACGGAAGCTTGGAGGATGCTAGCACCAAGGACTAGAGCCTTCAGGGAAGTTCTTTTACCCCTTGTACTTTATTTTTTGTCGCACTGAGGACACTGCTTGATTTAAGTGTGGGGTGGGGGAACTCCCTTTTATTTTTGAGGTTAGTGATACATGTACCGTTAGGATTTTTCCTTTGTCACTTGACTTTATTTTTATTTGTTTCTTGCTTAAATATATGAAAAAAATAGAAAATTAATGGAAAAAAAATTACAAAAAGATTTTCTTTTTAGTCTTTATTAATGGTACATGTCATCCACTCCGTGGTTTTTCTTATGACCTCGGTTCTTTTCCACGGGTAGGCCTTTGAACCGGGTAGTTTTTATTCTTATTAGGATTAGAGTAGTTAGTTATAGGTGGCCCTAGACGAAAGAAATAGGTAGAATGCTAGGTGTCTTTGATTTGTTTGATACCGGTGGACTTGAACTTATTGCATGTGCTATTTGTGGTGTCTTTTGATTTTAAATTGTGATGCATGCCTAGGAAAAATGGAACAACCCCCTTGAGATGCTTGAGTCCACTCGCTTGACTTTATTGTGAACCTTTGTGCATTAGTGCTTAATTTTCCACAAGTTGCACTCTATTTGCTTGATTGAGAGTTATGATGGAGCCTTTTTGTGTAGATTGTGTGCAATGTGTGTTGTGAGGCATATTCTTATTATACTCCGTATTGCATATTGGTGTCTAGAACTTGCCCCGTGTGTGTGCAAAGCGAAATCCTAGGTTTACTCTAGTCGGGAAATGATACATGCCTTCTCTTGATTTGCCTACCCTTTTGTATACACCTTGGACTTGATTGTTGTGATTCACATTGACCTTTTTGTTGGCACCCACACCGCGAGCCTACCCACTTGTTCTAGATTGCTTTCTTTTGACCCTTTACTCCTTAAGCACTTTAATTGATGATTTTATATTATTGTGGAGTTTGTTGTTGAAGTATTGGGAGGTTTTTGAGTGGAACCAATGAAGGGAATACTTGATAAATTGTGAAGTAGTTGAAGGAGCATTGGAAAGGTTTGTAAAGAATTAAATAAAAAAAACTGAAAAAATTGGGAAAAAGAAATAAAGAGAAAAGAAATGAATATCCATCCTTGCTAGTGTTGTGCTTAAAAGAAAATTTTGCTACTTGTTGAAAAGGTGTGTGTGAAATTTTTTGATTGGGTGGCTTTGATGAGACTTGTGTTTAATTAATTGTGATGTATTAAAGTGCTAAGGGAGGTAGTCACTATTAACCATATGTATCCTACCAGCCCCTTAGCCTACATTACAACCTTCTTAAAGTCCTAGTTAATTCCAATTGGAGTGAGCTTACATTAGTGGAGTCCTACACTACGGGCAAGCCTATAGTACATCGTGTGTGACATGTGAGCTTCTCATGAGAGTGAGTGAATTCATTCTATGCTATTGTCCCCGTTTTATTCTCGATATTCATTGTTGTGTGTGATATTTGGGGGACGCTCTCTTGCTTCATTTTGGTTAGGGCACACGGTTTACATGAGATAGGTGAAGTCGTGGCTTCTTAGTTGAGTAGAGAGGTGTGACTTTGTGGGAGCATGGTTGCGATGAGTTGAGTTTGTGCATTTGAGTTATCTTGAGGTGGTTGTTCTCATGTTTTTGAGTTTGTGAAATTATTGGCATGTTTGTTGGACCCATAGTAGTCTTGTATGCATTTGTTCAATGGTCGGTATCAACCATAGTTATAGGCAGACCTGTTCTACCTAGGTTGGGAAGTTATTTATGATTGCTCGAGGGCGAGCAAAGGTTCAAGTGTGGGGTGGTGATGTTTGGCATTTTATGCCTATATTTCCTTAATATTTCCTTACGTTTGAGTATTTTATTCGCCCGTTTTCTAGTTAATGAATGTGATTTTGCACTGATTTTATGTCGAATGTGTGTAGGTTGTTATGAAGTGCAATTGGAGCTTTAAAGAGCATGATCGAGCAAGAAAAGATTGAATTTGGATTGACGAATGGATCGAGCACACGAAGGCACGGAACGAAGCAAGCTGCGGACGGAGAAAACTGGAAATTGGCTTGATGCCCTAGGTGGAGCGCCGCGCCAGGCACCGTGCCCATCTTCCGTCGCGTTTGGTTTCGCGGTGCGGGGCCATGGCGTGTAAGTTTCGACGGGTTCTGCTTGGGTCAGCGCGTTCGGGGGCACGGGGGCGCCAGCTACAGCGCCCCTGGAGCAGGTTTTGAAGTCCTATTTCGTCTAGGCTTAGGCGTAACTTATTTCTAGGCTTTTGTAAACCCTATAAATACTCTTTTACTTAGTTTTTGATAGGAGTTCAGAATTTGGAGCAATTTGAGAGCACCATACTTCATTGAATAGGGGTTTAATTCCTATTCTTTCATCTATTTAATCATTTACATCATTATTTCATCAATTCATTGCTTTGTGATTATGAGTATGCGTGGCTAAATCTTACGTTCTAGGATTAGAGTATTTCTTGAAAGTTGATGTTTGAAGATTGAATTCCATATATTGAATCCAATAACGGATTGCTTATTCTTTCTTGGTTTCACTTGTGTAATTGTCAGGGCCCGATAATTATGCATTATCTATGGTTTTTAGATTGAACTCGAAAGAGGGAATTTATGAACAAAATAAGAAAGAGTAGGGCTAGATTGTGAACCGGGACATCGGGGAACCAATTTGTGAGTAGGATAGACATATACTTGTTCGCCTAGTTTAACTAATTACATAATTCGTTAATGCGTGCACGTGATTCAACCAATAGACATATAGGGATTGGAGTAGCTTGCATAGACTGTGAAGAATCGAAAGGTTTTTACGGGTACATTTACTCTTTTGGTTAGTAATCCGGGATTTAAGAAGTGGAATCAATTGGAAAACTCAACTGGATTGTTCGTAACTCTAACCCTGGACCGTCTCCTTAATATTGTTTACAACCCATTTTTGCTCCATTGTTTGAATTCACTTCTACCATTTTAATTACTGTTCTTTAGTTAATAAAATTCTCACTATTGGAAAAAGATCCCTGAGTAGTTGTTAAGAAATTATTTGTTAGGAGTCCAATCTTAATAGTCCTCGTGGGAACGATACTCTACTTATCACTTTATTACTTGTCAACCACGTATACTTGCGTATGCGTTGGGAGCAACAGTAGCAGAATAATCGAAAGTACATAGCATTCTGGATGTTTTAAGAAAAAAAGTTAGTTATCACTTATATACCCATACAAGACTTATAATGTTAGTAAATATCTCATGATACACTTGGAAAGCAAAAGTTAATCTATTTATTTTCTGTTACATAAAAAATTTATTTATTCTGTTACATTAACTATTTTATAGTGATATTCAAAATGCACGCGTATCTCGTCAGTAAAAAAGAACTCTAACTACTAATATTCTTTTTTTTTTTTGTTTCCGAAAGATAGTTTCATAATACTTACACATAACAATATTGTTTCCTGCTACAACATCTATTGATCTACATCATGACTACATCTAAACTATAAGAAAAGAATTTCTCACGGTGCAACAATTTATCTATACCTACTTAGCAGCACGGTTTTACTATTGATCGGTATACCATATATTAACCCAACACAGTCCTCTTGTACTAGGATTAACTCCTTGCAATTCTCCCCTTAACACCAATGGTGTGTAACTTAAACTTTGACTTAATAGATTAACCAATTAAGTTGTATTCTGACCACAAATAATATAACTGTATAAAGACTTTTAATTAACAAGACATGTAAAAGATTATATAAGGAAACATAACAGGACTAATAAGTAAAGATTTTTTATCTGTATATTCAGAAATTTTGACGACAATACTCGAAATGTAGTTGAAAAGCAAGTAAGAAATCAGATGGTACAAATAAAGGGAAATGGGTTTACGAAGTGGTTACAAAACTTAATACTTTCTCCATTTTTGACAATTCGCCATTACTCAAAGAAGCGTAATGATCGAAATTGTAATCATATGAGTTAATGTTGATAACATCCAAATCTTGGAATCCCGCCTTCATTAATCGATGTATATCTGACTTGGCCTGACTGTTGTGCTCAAGAAGATTGTAATTATCAGATAAGTATGATAACGAACGTGTTGTGGTTGGACATATCGTGTTTTCAAAATATACTCTGTTGTTTTCATTTTCCCAGCTCACAGTTATTCATTGTCGAGATATTTCCAAATTCTTGACTTTTCGACGTGTACGTATGCCATGTGATATTCTTGAGTTGACGTGTGATTTTACGCAATATAGATAATCATGCACTTTTCAGGCGGAAACTGGTTGAGAAGTGAAAAGATTTTTTTAACGGGAAAGCGGAAGCGACTGGCACAGCCTTCTGTTTGAATTGCAAAGACCATTGTCTTTCCGCCTTCCATTTTGAGGACGTAGGCGATCCCTTATCATCTGCACGTAGGAAGCAATAATTGAGGTAATCATGAATTTGCATCTTATAAATTCTCCTCTTTGCTTTAACCCCTTTTTCTACTTCTTTTGTAAGCCTATCAGATTTTCAAATCTCTTACGCTACAAATAAGCTTCTTCGTCTCCTTCAACCCATTCTTCCAATCTTGATACAGAAATTAACAACACGAAAGAAAAATTAACAAGAATTAGAAATATGAAAGTAAGACCCACTTTTGATTAGAAAATATTAAAAAAATAGATTACGGAATGATTAACCTAATCATCCCTCTAATCGTCCAACAAAAGGATCCTACACTATTTGATCCTCAATTAGATTAAATCTAATTGCAAATCAAGGACACAATGTGCTTAAGCAAACTAGCTTAGCCAATAATCTCACAATATTCAAAGTCATCAAAAAGCTAACCCTAAAATAATGAACAATAAGGGTCTTATATAGTGGTTCTGAAAATGGAACAAGTTGCCTTAATTACCCTTAACAATGGACCTTCAAAAGTCATTAGCTGAAACAAAGCATTCTGACCAATGATAGATAGCGCTGGAGTAGGCGCTATCGCACAATGCAATAAATCAGAGCCTCGCGATCGCGAAGGCATTGTCCTTCATCCATACTCAACCTCTTGCACGATCGCGTTTGAGGACTCGCGATCGTGCAGCTCTTCTTTTCTTCCTTGCGCGATCGCGGTTGATGGTGCGCGACCGCGCTGGTTATCTTTTTGGCCTTCCGCGATCTCGTCTGGAGACTCGCGATCGTGATGAACATCTCCAGATTCTGAGGCAGTAAGCATGCAGAAATGCTCTGAAACCTCCAACACTTGCCCCAGCATCTCTAGTTGTGCAAACATGGCCTGCAGCTGTTGCAACTCCCGTGCTTAGCTCCTTGTGAATGGCTTGCTCGTGCATCGGGTTACATCATTCTCCCCGTTTTGAGAAGAATCCATCCACGGATTCGCTTGTTCTTCGACTTTGAAGGGAGACAAGTCACACACGTTGAAAGTATTGTGCACTTGGTAGTTGCTTGGCAAGTCCACCTTATATGCGTTGTTGTTGAGGCGTTCAAGGATTTGAAATGGACCATCGCCTCTTGGCATTAATTTTCTCGCTCGCTTGTTGGGAAATCTATCCTTCCAGAAATGAACCCAAACCCAATCACTGGGCTCGAAGATAACCTTCTTCCTTCCTTTGTTCGCTCTTTTGGCAACTTCTTGATTTTTCTTCTTGAGTTGTTTCCTTACTTGCTCATGAAGTTGCTTCATCTCTTGAGCTCTCACCTTGGCATCTAAGCTTAAGAAAACATCACTGGATAAAGGCGTAAGATCCAAGGGGGTAAGGGGGTTAAAAACCATACACAACCTCGAAAGACGTCATGCAAGTAGAAGTATGCATGGTTCTATTATATGCAAACTCAATCAAAGATAAATGTTCTTCCCAAGAAGCAAGTTTCCCCTTAACCAATGCTCTAAGCATAGCACCCAAGGTTCTATTGACAACCTCGGTTTGGCCATCGGTTTGGGGGTGGAAAGAAGTGGAGAATAGAAACTTAGTGCCAAGCCTCCCCAATAGTTCTTTCCAAAAATGAATAAGGAACTTGGGATCCCTATCACTAACAATAGTTTTTGGGACCCCAAGCAATTTTAGTACATGTTCAACAAACAAATCGGTCACATGGGATGCATCATCAATCTTATAACATGGAATGAAATGAGCCATTTTGGAAAACCTATCTACTACCACAAAGATGCTATCTTTTCCCCTCTTGATCCTAGGCAATCCAAGCACAAATTCCATAGAAATATCAAGCCAAGGACCTAAGGGAATGGGGAGGGGTGAGTACAAACCATGTGGAAATAGTTTTGACTTAGCTTGTCTTCATTCTAAGCATTGGCCACACACCCTCACAACATCCACTCTCATCTTAGGCCAATAAAATTGCTCCTTAAGAATCTCCATGGTCTTGCCATACCAAAATGCCCCATTAGTCCCCCACTATGTGCCTCCCTCACTAGTAACTCCCTCCAAGATGAACTAGGCACACACAACTTCCCATTCCTAAACAAGAATCCTTCAAACTCGTGAAACCTCTTTTTCTCCACATCACCACTAGGTTCTTCCTTACCACACATTCGATTGATCCTTCTCCCCATTTCCTCTAATTCACAATTAGCATAAAGTTCCCAAAACTTCGGATCATTGGCATACATCTCTTTCATACTTTCAAAACCCATGAGTTTGTACCCCAAAGTATTCAACAACACTTGTCTTCTTGATTGTAGCACAAAATTTCTTGACAAGGCATCCACCACTATATTTTCTTCCCCCTTTTTGTAATGGATGACATAAAGAAAAGTTTCAAGGAACTCCACCCATTTGGCATGTCTCACATTCAATATCTCTTGGGATTCGAGGTGTTTCAAAGATTGGTGATCGGTTCTAATGACAAATTCTTTGGACCAAAAGTAATGTTGCCAATGAGCCTGACGAGCTCTAGGCGTATATGATTTTATGTTCGTACTCTGTCAAATTATAGTATAGTTTAAGATATCGTCCCACAGAGATTGGAACCACCTAGGCTACAAATATATATTGTCTTTGTCACTATTTGAGAGAATCAATTTTTTGATATGAGAGTTATTTAATGGTCCTAACAATTTAAATAATAGTAGAGTAAATATTTTATGGATTTTTAAAGTAAATAAAAAAAAAAAATAAAGAAAAGGGTTGGGATACTTTGAATCAACAAAATAAAACTTTTATAATAAAATCAAAATTTCATTATTTCTTCTCCGTTTAATGACATGGTCGCTTATTTCTAATACAACCAAATCAAATAAAAGGAACCAATTAATAACACCTATTTCGGTTAATGTAGTTAATCGATTGACAGTGAAACAAAGACCTTGTTCAAAGAATGACCATTTATTTCTAATACAACTACTTCACTTAACCACAATATATTAATAGCACCACTCGCGCTTATACTATTAATTTATTGATAGTCAGTGACATTAAACAATAATTGATTAATAACACCTCTTTCGATTAGTGTAGTTAACAGACTAAAGTAATGATTTAAACAAAAAGTATCTTAGTTGAGTACACCAAGTGAGCAAAAACCTCTTTCGATTAGCTTTTACTAAATCAATAATCTTATTTGAGTCAACTCCTCCGTGAGAATTAGAATTGAAAGAAATAAGATAAAGATTATGGTTAATCCTGGTGTATAAAGATGATAAAGAGAAAATACCAACATAAGAATATAATAAAATCAAGACTTCCATTATAAAAAATTTATCAAGCTTCAACTAATATCCCAACCAAAGAAAATTACTCCATTATGGAGAAAAGAAAATAATATTTCTACAAAGAAGAAACAACTTATAAAACTAAAATAAAGCTAATAGAGAGGTGTTTATTTTTACACAGAAGATGGGATCTCCTTCTCAACAAACATTGGACTATTTATAGAGAAATTTGACAGCAAAAAAGCTCCACTGATGCGAGGTTACTAATGCCATTGGTGGCATTTCCTTGTTATTTTCCCACTAATGCGAACCACCGATGACATCGGTGACCTTTTCTTCCTCTTTCCCAGTAATGCGAACTCACTAATGCCATTGGTGGCATTTCTTCATTCTTTTCCCACTAATGCGGTCCACTGATGGCATCGATGACATTTTTTTCTCTTTTCTTGCTTTTGCGTTCTTTTCTTTCCCGGAAGACTGTTTTGTGTATTTGCACAGTTTGAAGATAATACCATATATTTTATATAAAAACATAAATATATATAAAAGGGCATCCAACTTGACACACATACCTAAGTCTTGTTCTGTTACTTTTCATTAACTCTAGACCATAACTGTTAGCCAAAGCATAAAATTTCATGTATTTCCTAGCTTCAGGGATGTTGTTGAATGTTTGACCCTTTCCTATCTCCTTATATTCACTTAGTTTCTTAGACATTTGCCTATTCTTTTGAGCAGCGACTCTAATTCTTCCCAATCATAGTCTGAAGAATCAGAGTCACTAAAGAAGTCACTGTCATAAATGCTACAATCAGTAGCAGCACCATCAGTGTCTAAGTCACCAAAATAGGTGTCATTTTGGTTCACAAGGCTAGGAACATCTACACCAATTTCATTTTCTTCAATTGCAAATAAATCTATGGCAGTATAGTCATCATTAATTAAGCCCAGCAAAGCCCTTATACCCTCATCCCCAATAATTTCAAAGTACTTCCCTGAAGGACCACTAACTATGAGTTGTTGCACATCTATAAAACCTAGTACAGAAATGTACTCATTTACCTAGTCTATGTAAGATAAAAGATAAGATTCAAAACCTGACCATTTGTGCATCTCTTTGCTTGAATACCTCACTTCTGGATCATTACACCAGTCCCCACCATAGTGGAAATATATATCTAGAAGCACCATATTTTAAGTAACCTACAAAAATAAAAAATAAAACAAAATAAATTAAGTATGTATTAAAGAGGGGCTGAAATACTACATAAGTTGCCCAAAAATTAAATATGAACAGTATATGTTCTAAGCTAGATATTCCATACTTTATTAAAGAGGGGCAGAAATACTACATAAGTTGTCCAAAAATTTAGTATGAACAATATAGGTTCTAAGTTAGATGTTCCTTACTACATGTTGAGTATTGTTTTCTACTGTTAATAGTTTGGAAAAAATGGCCAGGTGCCCAGGTTACCACATTAGTTGTCCAAAAAACAGTGGTAAGAATGGAAGTGGTACCACATATGTGTTGCCCAAAAAACAGTAAGAATGGGCAATGGTACCACATGTGTTGCCCAAAAACCAACATTAAAGAATTAGGAGACAATGGGGGACCATGATATAAACAAATGGTTTGAGGGTCCCCATCAATAAAGCCACCAGATTCCAAGTAATAAATTATGCAAAACCTAACCCTAAATCCACATACCACTCTGTAACCCTAGCCATGAAACCACCTCTGTTTAGACAAAACTATTTTAAATCTCAAAAATCTAGAAAACCCTAACCCAATTGAACCCTAAAATTTCAGTTAGGGTTTCGTAGATTTTCATCATACACGAATCAAGCATTTAAACTGTTAATATAACACATGCAAATACATATTCTATCAAACTATAAGTAGAGACTAAATTATAGGAGGAAAAAAAAAACTAAAAACCCTAACTAAGCAAATCGAATTAAGAAACATATGAAGTAACTAAAATAGTGTAGAATCGAATAAACAAATAGGAAAGTTGGAATTATTTTTTGAAAATTTGTACCTTTAGTTCAGATTAGGAGCAAAATCGTCTCAGAAGTGTTAGGAACCCATCGGTTTCTTAATCGGGGTGAGATTTAGGTGAAAATGTTGTTTTGTCTCTTTGCTTGCCGGGTTTTTGTTTATATATACAGTGAAAACGGGTTGTGGGTTACGGGTTACAGGCATGGGACATGGGTAATTGGGTTAATTTGGTTTGTTTGATGCACACAGGGCAGCCACTGTGGACTGCCGTTAGAAATAGTGTCAAAAGTGCCACTATGTGTAACGGTAAGGTGGTTAATGAACCAAAATCCAAACGGAGGTTATATGTGGACTATTGATCAAAGTAGAGGGTCAAATTTGGCCCTTTTCCGTATAAAATATATAACTATCAAATACCCCCACACTTAAATATTTGCTCTTCCTCGAGTAAAGGACACAACATAAATTAGCAGCTAAAAACATTAAGAAGAATGAGAATTTTCGGCAAACAAGAATCAACTAAGACCAAACTTCAAGTTCAAATGATCTTTATGCGTACTCATGTTCACCGATTGAGAATTAAAATCACAATATTTTTTAATCCCAATGTGTCTCACCAAATGAAGAGAGATGCCCATTGTTAGCTTGGATAGGCTTGGAGTTTTGACTGATGACTGAGGAACGGATTCAAAGGACCTGTTCCTTTGAATCACTGAAGCAGAATAGATAATTCATGCAAAATCATTTAATTGAGATATTATTATTTATCCTAATACTGACGTGTATCTTGGTAATTATGCAGGCCTAATCAGATACGAAAAGATTGCATAACTAAGGGATAAAGGATTCGGATTCTAGAAGGTAGAATCCAATTAGGATTCAAAGTCAAGGGAGCTTTGGAATTCTAATTCATTGAGACTTCTTGGCTGCTGGAAGCTATAAAGCATGAAGACTATCAGCCATAGAAGAGTACACAAATACATAGAGCATCGAGCAAAAGCTGAGAAGTATTATTAGCTTATTTGTGTAATCAGTTAGCTACAGTAGAACTAAGTGAGAACCTGTTCCTTAGATTGAATCTTGTAAAAGTTCGAGTCTTAGTTCAATTGTAGTAAGCAAAAATCGAGTTGTAAACTTTCTGGTTCAAGTCGTGGACTTGACACAACTTCACTGATCGTGAGAAAGATCACTAAAGGATTAGAGTTAGTCCTAGGTTAGTAAGAGTGAGTCTTGTAACCAAGTGGGTCTTTTTACATAGTGAAGTTGAAATCCTACTTGAGAAGTAGGTCGTGGTTTTTTGATCCCGTGTCTAGGGGTTTTTCCACGCTAATATCTGGTGTTCAATTACTTACAGTTTTAACATCGTAGAGTAAAGGAACACATTTTAAGGAACTGGTCCTTAAAATAGTAAAGTGGTGTAATCGTGGGAAATAACAATTGGTATCAGAGCGGGTTATCCTTGAAAAGGCTAACACCTAGGATTAGATGAGTACATCACGAGAGAACAGTGAGGGCCAGTCAATGGTTAGAGCACCTTATTTCAATGGGAAATACTATTCATGGTGGAAAGAGAGGATGCGTGATCATCTTCAAGCAGAAGACTATGAATTGTGGGACATAGTAACTGAAGGTCCCATGATCCCAATGAAGAAGGATGCTGATGGGAAGGATGTTCCCAAAACCAGGAAGGAATGCAATGCTGAAGACATAAAGCAATGGGAAAAGAATGCAAAGGCAAGGAAGTGGCTAGTTGGTGGACTTAGTCCTGACGAATGCACTAGGATCAGAGGGTATGCCACTGCAAAGGAGATTTGGGATGCTCTACAAGTTGCACACGAAGGAACAAGTCAGGTAAAAAGGTCCAGAGGTACACTTCTTTATGCTGAATATGAAAGCTTTAAAATGAAAGAAGAAGAATCAATCTCTGAAATGTATACTAGATTCAATGCCATTGCTTCTGAACTTATCTCTTTGGGAAGGGTTTTAACTGTGGAAGATAGGGTAGAAAAGATTTTAACTAGGGTTCTTCCAGATTCTTGGAAGACCAAAGCTTGTGCTATCATTGAAAGTAAAGATTTAACCACTTTATCCTTAGATGAGCTTATAGGCAATCTAAAGACTTATGAACTGAGGAAAAAGGTTAAAAACATAGGAGCACCAGTTAAAACTGAACCTAACCTAGCCTTGACTGCTGGTGATAAAATCATGGATGATAAGGAACTGGTCCTTATCGCTAAAAGTGTTCAGAAACATTTGAATAAGAAAAGGAAAATTAGTGGACAGGGTAGGTCTACTAACATGAAACAGGCTGGAGAATGCCACAAATGTGGAAGCTCGGAGCACTACATCAGCAAATGCCCAATTATGGAAGGAGAATGGAGGAAGAAATTCATTGATGAAAGAAAGAAGGCTAGGGAACAGGTCCATAAGAAAAGTGGAAATCCCAAAGCGCTGGTTGCAGGATGGCAAGACAGTGAAGACGAAATAACTGATGACGATCTGGATGAGGATCTTGCTCTAATGGCAATTGGAGATTCAGAAAATGAAGAGGATCCTGAGGTATTTGTTTCTAAACTTAAAGAAGATGTAAAAAGCATGTCTAGAGAAAAGTTGGTTAAAGTATTCCATATTGTGCTAAATGAATTTCAAACTCTGAGGGATGATAATCACCAACTGCATGATAAAGTTGACTGTTTAGAAAAAGAATGCAAAGAGGAAATAATTAAAAATGATTTTCTGGAAAGGAAGATTAGCATGCTTGAGGAACAGGTCCTCACACCTGAAACAACTGCTCAGGAATTAGAAAATGTTAAAACAGTTGTAAAAGGTAAAGGTATTGCTAATTCTCATCAGATCATTGCTGAAGAGAAACTGAAAGACACAGTTGATGAACTGTGTAAGAAAGATGAAAAGATAAGATCTTTGGAAGAAGACTTGGTTAAAACAAAAATGGAATTAAGAAAAACTGTAGAATGGAACAAGTCTTCTGAAGCACTAGAATGGTTACAGGAAAATCATAGTAGTAACAGGAAAGGTATTGGATTCATGAAAGCACAGAGTTCATCCAAATGGAATCCAAAGAGTAAGTACTTATCATTTCCTGAAAACTGGCTATGCACTCACTGTGGGAACACTGGTCACCGGAAAGAAAATTGTCAATCTTTAAAAATGGCTGCCCAGAGGAACAGGTCCTATAAACCAATTCAAAATCCTGTGAAACAGAAGAATAGGTCCTACAAACCTGTTCAGCATTCTGTAAAAAAGGAAAATGTTCACACAAAGAAACCATTACCATTCTGGGCTAGGAGAAATCTGATTCATCCTTTTTCAAAAGGAAAGGAACCCAAACTAGTTTGGGTTCTTAAAATTAACCCTTAGTTTTCTTTTGCAGGCTAGAGTGAAGGAGACAAACCACAAATGGTACATGGACAGTGGTTGCTCAAGACATATGACAGGGCATAAGGAACTGTTCCTTTCACTCTCAGCCTTCCAAGGAGGAAATGTTTCCTTCGGTAATGGGAAACAGACATGGAAACATCTACAAAGTAGACTTGCTGACATTATCTAATGGAAGCTTGAGCTGCTTAAGTGTGGTGCAAAATGATCCCCTCATATGGCACAAAAGACTAGGACATGCTAGTCTTTCACAATTGAACAAACTTGTGTCAAAGGACTTGGTGATAGGTCTTCCTAACATCAGGTTTAATGAAGAAAAAGTATGTGAAGCATGTGCCAGGGGGAAGCATGTAAAATCCTCCTTCAAATCGAAGAAACAGGTAAGTACCACTAAACCTTTGGAACTGGTCCATATGGATTTATGTGGCCCTATGAGAACAATGAGTCGTGGAGGTAAGAAGTATGTTATGGTATTGGTGGATGATTATTCCAGATTTACATGGACTATATTTCTTGCATCTAAAGAAGAAGCATTTAATGCATTTTCAATTTTTGCCAAGAAAGCTCAAAGAACTCTAGATAACCATATTGTTGCCATTAGGTCAGATCATGGAACTGAATTTGAAAATCATATGTTTTCCAGTTTTTGTAATGAGAATGACATTAATCATAATTTTTCCTCACCTAGAACCCCACAACAAAATGGTGTAGTGGAAAGGAAAAATAGGACTCTAGAAGAAATGCCAAGGACTATGTTGATATCTGGAAATCTTCCACAGAACTTTTGGGTTGAGGCTATTAATACTGCATGCTACATAATAAATAGATGTATGACAAGACCTTTATTAGAAAAGACCCCATATGAATTGCTTAAAGGAAGAAAACCAAACATTTTTTGGTTGCAAATGCTTCATACACAACAATGGGAAGGATGCCTTAGGAAAATTTGATCCTAGAAGTGATGAGGGAATATTTGTTGGTTATTCTTTAAATAGTAAATCTTATAGGGTGTTTAACAAGAAAACATTGAAAATTGAAGAAAGCATGCATGTTAAATTTGATGAAACTGACAGTCTCACTCAAGAACAGGTATAGGAGGATGAAGAAATTGGAATGCTGAAAGAGTTTGAACTTAATCCACAAATGCAGATTCTGGATTTGAGAAGTGAACTGCAAGGAACTGTTCCTCAGGACAGAACTGAGAAGAGTAGCACTGAAACAGGGGGAACAAGTGTTGGTTCCACCTCACAACCTGGAAACACTACTCTATCAGGAACTGTTCCTCAGCAGAGGATTTCTGACAATGGATTGACACCCAAGCCTTTCAAGTATCAAAGGTCACATCCTGTGGATCAAATAATCTCAGATAAGGCTGCCGGAGTTCAAACTAGATCAGCAGTCAAGAATCACAATCTGTGTGCCTTTAGTGCCTTCTTATCTCTTGTTGAACCTAAAAATGTGAAAGAAGCACTAAAGGATGCAGATTGGATTAATGCTATGCAGGAAGAACTGAATCAATTCCAAAGGAGTCAAGTTTGGCATCTGGAACCCAAGCCAAGGAACAGGTCCATAATTGGAACAAAATGGGTTTTCAGAAACAAACTTGATGAGGATGGCATGGTAACAAGAAACAAGGCCAGGCTAGTTGTTCAGAGATATAGTCAAGAGAAGGGCATCGACTATGATGAGACTTTTGCTCCAGTTGCAAGACTGGAAGCAATAAGACTTCTTATAGCCTTTGCTACATACATGGAATTTACTCTACATCAAATGGATGTTAAGAGTGCGTTTCTGAATGGTTACTTAAAAGAAGAAGTGTATGTCAAGCAACCTCCAGGATTTGAAAGTGAACAGTTCCCTGAAAATGTGTACAAGTTGGACAAGGCCTTGTATGGGCTCAAGCAGGCACCAAGAGCATGGTATGAGAGGCTATCAAAATTTCTACTCCAGCATGGATACAAGAGAGGTAAAATTGATAGTACTTTGTTCTTAAAAGAAAAAGGTAAGGATCTCTTAATTGTTCAAATCTATGTAGATGATATAATTTTTGGTGCCACGTGTGAAAATTTAAGTAAGGAATTTGCAAACTTGAAGGGGAGTGAATTTGAGATGAGCATGATGGGTGAACTCAATTTCTTTTTGGGTTTACAAATTAAGCAAACCTCAAATGGAACTATGATCCATCAACAAAAGTATGTTAAGGAATTACTTAAAAGGTTTGATATGGATACTGCTAAGGAAATTGACACACCTATTGCCACTGCCACGAAATTGGATCTTGATGAACATGGAATATCAGTTGATAAAAAATTGTATAGGGGTATGATAGGTTCTTTACTTTATCTAACTGCTAGTAGACCTGATATTGTGTTCAGTGTTGGTTTGTGTGCTAGGTTCCAATCAGATCCTAAAGAATCTCATTTGAAAGCTGTTAAAAGAATATTGAGGTATCTGAAAGGAACAGGTCCCTTGGGACTTTGGTATCCAAAAGGTGGTAGTTTTAATCTTGTTGGATATACTGATGCTGACTATGCAGGTTTCCTTGTTGATAGAAAAAGTACCTCAGGTATGGCACATTTTCTTAGTGAGTGTTTGGTTTCTTGGGGAACTAAGAAACAGAATTCAGTGGCACTTTCCACTGCTGAGGCTGAATATGTTGCAGCTGCTTCATGTTGTTCACAGTTGTTATGGATCAAACAACAATTACAGGATTTTGGTGTTGATGTAGGAACTGTTCCTATATATTGTGATAACACTAGTGCTATTAATATGACAAAGAATCCAGTGCATCACAAAAGGATTAAACACATTGATATAAGACATCATTTCCTAAGAGACAATTATGAAAAAGGTTTGATCACCATAGCATTTTGTCCTACTGAAAAGCAAATAGCTGACATTTTTACTAAAGCTCTAGGTAGAGATGATTTTGAAAGAAATAGATTGGAGTTTGGGATGATTAAATTCACATAAAATCATCAATGCTTTACTTCATAATTGGCTAGAAAATTGCTCTTAAAATGAATTTTATTCAAGTCATTATGAATTATTCAGTCCAGTTTCAATACTTAAAAAGTATACTCTTATGCCATACTTCTTATTTAGAGTTGCTAAAATTGAATGATGTTACCCTTATGCTCTTAGAATTTCAGATGATCAAAAATTGCAAATTGGAAGGACACTGAATTGTGGTGTTAAAAACAGGTATGTACTCGTAATTATTCAGTTAATTTAGAAGTATAAAGGCTATAGGTAACTTGTGTTTACGATAAAATCCCACTAAGTTTCCTACCCATATCCAAATTGCAAAAGAGTCCCATCGGAGGAACAGTTCCTATTCTGAAAAGGTAATCTGCAGCCTAACGGCTCTTTTTCTCCGGGAGACTCCCAAGAGTCCTTAACCGTTGCATGTTGATGATGAGGTAAGTTGATCGTTTTTCACTCAAACTCCACTACTTATTCCACTCTATAAATACACTTCATCTTCTTCCTTATTCTTTTACATTGTTCATCAATTAAAACTTTCAAAATTTCAGAAAGAGTAGTAAATTACTTGTTAATTCGAATTGCAAAGATGTCTCTTGCTTCTGATAATTCTTCAACTGCACCTATTGATGATCAACCACAAAATCTTAATCCTCCCTCACCCATGGAAACCACTGACCTAAACCCTGAAGTTCCTGAACCAATTCCAGAAATACCTGAACCTGAAATTCAGGGGGAAGGACCAGTTCCCACGGCTGAATCAATTGCTGAGCAGGTTGAGGATTTATCACGTGCTATGGTGTTGTATCAGTCTCAGGTAAACTTCACCTACCCTTTGAATGTTGTAATAGACGAGGAAGAACAGGGAGAGGGGTCTGAGGTTGCTCTTGAGGGGGAACCTATTAAGAGGTTGGAAGCACCCATGCATGGGTCATCGGGGTCTCCAGAGGCTGCTCCTAAAGCACCCATGGAGGATGTGGTTGATATTGATGAGGCTATTAGTGATAGTGATAGACCTCTAGTAGATTTGATCAACATTAGGAGTTTGCAAAGAAAATTGGCTAGGAAGGAACCCATTAATGACCGTGTGACTGCTGAAATTGCTGCTAAGTTGAAGAAGATAGGTGATAGTTACAAGCCTGGAAATAAAAAGAAAGCTGAAAGTTCCTCTAAGGCAAAAGGACATGTTCCTTCTGCCCCAACCCCTACTTCTGGGGGTAGGAGGACAAGAAGTGCTGCCAAAGCTGCTGATGAACAACTAGCTGCTGCCTTGGAAAGGAGCAGAAAAGGGAAAGGAAAACAGGTAGTTGAGGAGAAAGAAGTGGATGATATTGATGATATTGATCTTGCTGATTTTTCTGAGGATGATGAGATGGTAGAGGCTGAGGAGGTGGTGCCTCAGTCAAAGAAAAGAAAAGTTCATGAGAGAAGAGTAACAAGAAGCTCAGTTAAAGCTGCTGAGAAAATTGCTAAGAGGACCAGGTCCTCCAAGAGAGTGGTTGTTTCTGAAGACTCTGCTAGTGACAGTGATGAGTTTGTTGCTGAAGATGAGAGTGATAGTGATGGTGAAGGTGGTGAGTCTGTGCACTGTGTTCATGAAGACATGTTGACCAGGAAGGTTTTGAAAGGTCGGGTTATGTCTGATGTGCAAGAAGAAGGTATGTTGTGGCTGCTGCAAAAACTGCATGCTCAGGGTTGGAGGGATATGGTCCTTAAGATCTCTGGTAGGTGTGCCAAGGGGATGGTGCAGGATTTCTATAAGAATTGTTCCATCCGAGGTGATCAAATTACTAGCTCTGTTAATGACAATGTCATCATATTTGACACAAGGGAACTTGGTGAGCTGCTGGGGATTCCTGCCACTTGGTATGCTAGTTATGTTAAGAAGGTCTGGCCTGACTTGACAGACTTGCCTACTGATCTGGAGATCACTAGGAAATTTGCTGAGAATGATGGTGAAGAGAAACCCAGGGCTGTGCAGAATAGTGAGATGCACCCACAGCACCAAGTGTTATTTGAGTTTGTGAACAATATAGTGATGCCAAGGCAGGAGAAAAGAGGAGTTGCCAGTTTCATGGACCTGGTCCTTATGGAACTGTTGGACACTGAAAAGCAGATCAATTGGCCCAGCTTTATGATCCACCTGATCAAAAGGGTGATTGCTGCGAAGAGAAAGCACTCCCTGCCGTTTGGTTTTATTCTGACTGATATCTTTGCCAAGTTGAAGATTCCCTTGGAAGGGGTTGTGAAGGCTACAAAGAAAGAAAAGTTTGGTTGTGCCACTTTGATAAGCTGTGACTTGCCAGTTCAGGCTGATCCTCCACAGGCTGGTGTTGGGAGGCAGCCTCTGAACAACAAAGTGAGGGCACTTAGGCAACAGGTTGCTATGCAGGCTGCTGAGATAGCAAGGTTGGAAGAGGAGAGGAATTACTGGAAGGCAGAGGCCTCAAAAGCAAAGGAGACCAATGAGGGAATGCTCAAGCAGATGTTTGATCTGCTTAACAAGTCTCAGGGACCTGGTCCTTCCACATCCTGACCACCTTAGCCTTAGCCTTAGCCATCTTTTGTCTAGTGGGATCTAGCCTAGCCTAGTGCCTTAGCCTTTTTCTTCTTTAGTAGTTGGATAATTTTATAGTACTTGCTTGTATCCCCTGATTTTAATATTTGGTTAAATGAATTGTCTTTGATAGCTAATATCATTGTCTTGCAGTTGCTTTGATTTGATTTATGTTTGCATTTTGAGTTGCCTCAATGGCTATGAGCTGATTAATTCTAACACTTGAGTTATATTTTTATATGCAACCTTTTCAATGATGCCAAAAGGGGGAAGAGTAAGTCTGATTTTGCATGAAGTTATACCTAATTGCAAATCTGTTCCTTAATGATAAATTAATTCTCCACTGATTGATTGTCTTTTTTGAGCTTAAATTGTACTTCAGGACATTAAGGAGATGAAGCTATGAGTATGAATTTGTCATCATCAAAAAGGGGGAAATTGTTAGCTTGGATAAGCTTGGAGTTTTGACTGATGACTAAGGAACGGATTCAAAGGACCTGTTCCTTTGAATCACTGAAGCAGAATAGATAATTCATGCAAAATCATTTAATTGAGATACTATTATTTATCCTAATACTGACGTGTATCTTGGTAATTATGCAGGCCTAATCAGATACGAAAAGATTGCATAACTAAGGGATAAAGGATTCGGATTCTAGAAGGTAGAATCCAATTAGGATTCAAAGTCAAGGGAGCTTTGGAATTCTAATTCATTGAGACTTCTTGGCTTCTTGGAAGCTATAAAGCGTGAAGACTATCAGCCATAGAAGAGTACACAAATACAGAGAGCATCGAGCAAAAGCTGAGAAGTATTATTAGCTTATTTGTGTAATCAGTTAGCTACAGTAGAACTAAGTGAGAACCTGTTCCTTAGATTGAATCTTGTAAAAGTTCGAGTCTTAGTTCAATTGTAGTAAGCAAAAATCGAGTTGCAAACTTTCTGGTTCAAGTCGTGGACTTGACACAACTTCACTGATCGTGAGAAAGATCACTAAAGGATTAGAGTTAGTCCTAGGTTAGTAAGAGTGAGTCTTGTAACCAAGTGGGTCTTTTTACATAGTGAAGTTGAAATCCTACTTGAGAAGTAGGTTGTGGTTTTTTGATCCCGTGTCTAGGGGTTTTTCCACGCTAATATCTTGTGTTCAATTACTTACAGTTTTAACATCGTAGAGTAAAGGAACACATTTTAAGGAACTGGTCCTTAAAATAGTAAAGTGGTGTAATCGTGGGAAATAACACCCATAAATCACACATTATATAATATAAAAAAATAAGGACATAGATAGAAAAATTCTCTCACTCTCAACAAAGAAGTATCTCTAGCTATCGAAAATTACCATAGGCTTGCATATCATGTGGCTCTCCACTAATATAGGAATCTTTGAGTTGAGATCATGTAGGGCTTTTCTTTTGGTTGTAATGTAGGCTTAGGAACAGGTATGATATATATTAATATGAGTTACTCGAGTCCTTATAGACACCACAATACATTGAAATTCAAGTATCACTTTGTCTTCCTTTTTCTAGAACAATCAACATTCTTTCTTTTTTTTTTTTTCATATTTTTTATTTGGCAGACATCATATCTCTCTATCTTTTCCACTTATTTTCTTTTCATGATGTAGCTATCAAACATTCTCTTTGTTGAGGTTTTTTTTTTCTTTTCATTTTTTTTGAAATGACAACATTCTCAATAACCATTTTGCTGTATTCTTTCACAACTACCCCCTCATAGTTTATTTTTGTATTAAAGAATATATCCCTGATATTTTTTTTTGTAAGTGCCAAAAAGGGAATATGGTGAATAAATAGATGTGATAACAAAAATTAGGCTAAGGGTTAAAGTTTGGTAATCAAGAAAAATAAGGGATAATTCATTAGGCTCAACAGGGTTGACTAGGGATAAAAAGTATTATGGTAGGTTAATTTTGCTCATGGTTTAGCAAGGAAGGCCTACTTTCATCTCACAACTCAAAAATTTACCTAGAATTTCGTCTTAAACCACATTCAAGGCAAGTTCTGGATTTCCAAATAAGAAAGAGAACTGATAGTAACCTAACAACACAATACACTTGGGATTAGAAAAAATTATAATTTTAATCACCAATAAACAAATATGAATTTAGAATGATATTCTTATAACTCAAGAATGGTACCCAATCAAATCTGTTTTTCCAAAATCTCATTCTATGAAAAATCATGTTTTTAGCTGATTAATTTATTGAAAATCCTAAAAGATGTTCAGTTCAAAATATTACGACCATGGCAAAGAACTGAACAAAGAAATCCATGGAAGTATGCGAAAGAAGTTATGCCAAATTTTTTTTATAAAAGAAAAATACATTAAAAACATTATATATACAAAGTTATATATAAATATTAAATCAATAAAAGGTATAAAAGAAAAACACACCAAATTTTGAAAACGCACACATATTTACATACAAAAAAAAAATATTCTTTTACCCCCACACTTAAATATTGTCAAGTCCTCATGACAAATAATTTAAATGAAAAAGGAGGTAAAGGGGCTCCCCAATTTTTTTTTCTTTTTTCTCCTGGAACTTGTGAACTCCACACCCAATTCTGAATCAATTTTTCTTTTTTGCTCCTTGAGATTATTCTCAGAGTTCACTTGGCCAAGAACATCACAAAATAATTTTTTGTTTTGAACGTCCCATTCTTTCTTGGCCTTGCCTCGAGCACGCATGTAACCGTTCATGGTGATCCTTAACTCCATTTTGTATTTTTTACAGGGATCGGTCCATGCAGTTTCCTGAAAATCCCCAACAACAAAATCCACAGAGTCATAGTGATCAAAAGAAAATAAAAGACGTTGGTCAAAAGGATATTCAATTGTATATGTGTAATTGACCTCGCCATCCTTATTTTCTTTCAAATTAGCTATTTTTTGTGGATAAGAAAAATGGGGTATGCACTCATCACATATTGAATTAAATTCAACCAAATCTTTATTTTCAACCATCTCCACTTGATCAGGCTTTCCATCATGAGTGATAGATTCTTTCTCATAAGGATCATCTTTTTGAATTGGTGCATCTTCACATGTTGTTTCAGTTAAGTGCTCACCACAATTAAAAGAGATTGCCATACTTACCAATTCACTTAATTGCATTGTTAGGCCAGTCATGATTTTATGATTATGTGCATATTTCTCATCAGTATTTTTATGAAATCATACACAGATTCTTTTAAGCTCTCATTCTCTTTTTGTGGTGGTTGATACGTGTCCCAATTTTCATGTGAATATTGGTTGCACTCCGGATTGTAACCATATTCATTAGAATCATTGTACCTGTGAAGACTAGAAACAATGTAAGATTCTTCATAAGATGACCCAAATAAATAAGAGTTACTTGCATCACATTCATGAATGAAGTGATTTTCACCACAATATTCACAAGTAATTGACCTTTGGCTAACTTTATTAATTAGTTGTTCAAGGTCTTTGGTTCTCCCAGAATTTGCATAGGTGAATGTGTTACTTGTCTGACATTCAAAGCTTTGGTGGTTGTCTCCACAGTAATCACAAGTAATATCTTTCTGACAATATTTTTCGACCAACTCAACAAGAATTTCACTTGGATGATTGAAATTCATTTTCAGAACGTGTGACGAGAGTTTTTTTTTTTTTTTTTTAATTTTTTTTTGACAAGCATTGTTTCCTAGCACTTTTCAGATAATATAGGGAGCAAAATATTTGAAGAAAAAGAAAAAAATCTCAAAGTAGTAATAAGACAATTAATCTGAAGTAGATGCTTACCAATCCCGGGCAACGACACCAAAAATTTGACGAGCTCTGGGCGTATATGATTTTATGCTCGTACTCTATCAAATTATAGTATAGTTTAAGATATAGTCCCACAGAGATTGGAACCACCTAGGCTACAAATATATATTGTCTTTGTCACTATTTGAGAGAATCAATTTTTTGATATGAGAGTTATTTAATAGTCCTAAAAATTTAAATAATAGTAGAGTAAATATTTTATGGATTTTTAAAGTAAATAAAAAAAATAAAGATAAATGTTGAGATACTTTGAATCAACAAAATAAAACTTTTATAATAAAATCAAAATTTCATTATTTCTTCTCCGTTTAATGACATGGTCGCTTATTTCTAATACAACCAAATCAAATAAAAGGAACCAATTAATAACACCTATTTCGGTTAATGTAGTTAATCGATTGACAGTGAAACAGAGACCTTGTTCAAAGAATGACCATTTATTTCTAATACAACCACTTCACTTAACCACAATATATTAATAGCACCACTCGCGCTTATACTATTTATTTATTGATAGTCACTGACATTAAACAATAATTGATTAATAACACCTCTTTCGATTAGTGTAGTTAACCGACTAAAGTAATGATTTAAACAAAAAGTATCTTAGTTGAGTACACCAAGTGAGCAAAAACCTCTTTCGATTAGCTTTTACTAAATCAATAATCTTATTTGAGTCAACTCCTCCGTGAGAATTAGAAACAACTTATAAAACTAAAATAAAGCTAATAGTGAGGTGTTTATTTTTTACATAGAAGATGGGATCTCCTTCTCAACAAACGTTGGACTATTTATAGAGAAATGTGACAGCAAAAAAGCTCACTGATGCGAGGTTACTAATGTCATTGGTGGCATTTCCTTGTTATTTTCCCACTAATGCGAACCACCGATGGCATCGGTGACCTTTTCTTCCTCTTTCCCAGTAACG
This sequence comes from Petunia axillaris subsp. axillaris, assembly GCA_029990575.1. Taxonomy (NCBI): domain Eukaryota; kingdom Viridiplantae; phylum Streptophyta; class Magnoliopsida; order Solanales; family Solanaceae; genus Petunia; species Petunia axillaris. The sequence continues at coordinate 45,947,382 of JARKNS010000002.1, read as the reverse complement.
CGAACTCACTAATGCCATTGGTGGCATTTCTTCATTCTTTTCCCACTAATGCGGTCCACTGATGGCATCGGTGACATTTTTTTTCTCTTTTCTTGCTTTTGCGTTCTTTTCTTTCCCGGAAGACTGTTTTTTGTATTTGCACAGTTTGAAGATAATACCATATATTTTATATAAAAACATGAATATATATAATAATTTTTATATCTAAAATTATATAAAATATATAACTATCAGAGCCAATGCCTTCACCAAGCATACAACTCTTTATCATAAGTGGAATGTTTAGTGGTGGCTCCCTTGAGCTTTTCACTAAAATAGGCAATGGCTTTTTGATCTTGCATCAACACGGCTCCAATTCCTACCCCACTAGCATCACATTCAATTTCAAAGGTTTTATCAAAATTTGGCAATTGAAGGAGAGATGTGGAACTAAACACTTCTTTTCAATTTTGCAAAAGCCTCTTCTTGATCCTTTTCCCACACAAATGCCTTATCCTTTCTTATCACTTCGGTCAATGGTGCGGGTATAGTACTAAATCCCCTCACAAACCTCCTATAAAAGCTAGCCAACCCATGGAAACTTCTCATATCACCAATACTTTTAGGAGAGGGCCAATCCCTAATGGCCTCCACTTTAGCCTCATCTACTTCCACACCATTTGCACTCACCACAAAACTAAGAAACACAACTTTTTCAACACAAAAGGAGCAATTTTTCAAATTAGCAAACAATTGCTCCTTTCTCAAAACATAAAACACTTGTTTCAAATGATTAGCATGCTCATCAATGGATTTGCTATAGATAAGAATGTCATCAAATTAAAATACAATAAATTTTCCAATGAAAGATTTGAGCACATGATTCATCAACTTCATGAAGGTTGAAGGAACATTGGACAAGCCAAAAGGCATGACAAGCTACTCATAAAGACCAAAGTTAGTCTTAAAAGTCATCTTCCACTAATCACTCGGTTTCCTCCAGATTTGGTAGTATCCACTCCTCAAATCAATTTTAGAGAACACACAAGATCCACAAAACTCATCAAGCATATCATCTAATCTAGGAATAGGATGACGATACTTTACCGTGATCTTGTTGATGGCTCTACAATCCACACACATGCGCCAAGTCCCATCTTTCTTTGGGACTGGGATGACCGGAACCGCACATGGGCTCAAGCTTTCTTACACAAGTCCTCTTTCAAGCAACTCCTCCACTTGCTTTTGGAGCTCTTTAGTGGCCTCCGGTTTGCTTCTATAAGCGGTCTTGTTGGGAAATAGGGAGCCCGGAACAAGGTCAATATGATGCTCAATGCCTCTTAGTGGTGGCAATCCACTAGGAAACTCCTTGGGAAAAATATCTTAATAACCTTGCAAAAGAGAAGAAATAGAACTAGGCAAAGAAGGGGTTAGTTCATTAGTAAGCAAAACATGGTCTTCGTGTAGGAGGAGAATCATGGGCACTCCCTCTTCCACATCTTTCAAACACTCCTTCTTGGACAAGAAAAAGTTCACTCCCTCTTTTGTTTCCTCACTCTTTTGTGGGAAAACTCCCACTCTCTTATCCCCTACAACTCCCTCTTTATTTTCGTTCTCTCTTTTCTACTTCAACTCCCTCATCTTCCTATAGCCCTTACTCACTTGAGTTGGAGTCAATGGGTTGAGAATAAACTTCCGTCCATCCACTTCCAAGGCATACTTGTTAGTCTTGCCATCATGCTTTGCCAAATGGTCATATTGCCAAGGCCTACCAAGCAAAACGTGACAAGCTTGCATCGGAACCACATCAAATAAAAGCTCATCATGGTAGTCCTCAGACTTGAATTTGATCAAATCTTGCTTGGTCACCTTTAGCTCACCACACTCGTTCAACAATTGTAGCTTGTAAGATTGTGGATGTTTCCTAGTGGGTAGTTTGAGTTGTTCAATCAAAGTGGTGCTCACCACATTGACACAACTATCACTATCAATAATTAGAAAGCAAGTAGTCCCTTGAACCTTACAAAATGCATGGAACAAATTCTCCTTTTGACTTGACTCCTCCTTCACTTGCACCCCCATTATTCTCCTTATCATAAGAGTAAGTTAATCTTCCTCTAATTCCTCACCTTCCAACTTGCCCCCGTCAAAATCATCATCACATGGCATATCCCCATCTATCTTATCTACATCACTACCACTCGTTTTATAGCCCCATCACCCAAAGAAGCAATATCTCTCCTATTTGGGAAATCTCTCATCATGTGGCCTCGGCCATTACACTTATATTATTGAATGTTAGACAAGCTTTCAAGTTTAGCTTTGTTACCTCCCTCCTTTGGCTCTTCTTTGGGCTTGGCTTTTTCAAATTGGCCTTCGAACTCTTGCTTGGGCTCCTTTGCTTTTTCCCATGGGGTATAGGCCTTCACATTATCCTTTCCTTTGTTCCAAGTAGAAGAGACGTTTTTGGACTTGTAGGACTTGTCCAATTTAAGCCCTTTCTCCACCTTAAGAGCTGCTTGAAAAACATCATACAAGCAATCATACTGGTGCAATTCCATGGGAAAAGAGATTTGCCTATTCAAGCCTCCAAAAAATTTTAGAATGAGGAATCGGTCACCATCTTTAATGTTGGCCCTTGTCCTTGTCTTCTCAAATTCATCAAAGTATTCTGACACACTCCTGTTCCCTTGCCTCAAATTGTAGAATTTCTTGATCAACTCATCTTCATAGTTGGTGGGTAGGAATCGAGCCTCTATCATGGCTTTCAAAGCCGCCCATCCACCATTTGCAATTAGCCCTTGAGTTTTCCTTTGCCGTCGTTTGGACTCCCACAAGTAGAAGCATAATTCTCAAATTGAGTAATGGCATATTTGACCTTTGTGGTCTTGAACATTGTTGGTTTGAAAGATCCTTTCCATCTTGACAACTCACTCTAGATACTCATCGGGATCACTTTCTCCTTGGAAAGTTGGTAGGTTGATCTTGATGGTGTTCAACCCTCTATCATCATCATGATGTCTCCGATGTCCACCATGACCCCCCATAATCATAGTAGTCCTCTTCACGTTCCGCTCTCCCTTGGTAACCTCTCCCAAATCGACCTCCTCGACCCCTATTTCCTCTTTGTCGCGCATCCCCCCGATAGTGAAAGGGGTCATCATCATAGTTCTCATGTGCATGAAAATACTCATCTTCATATGGACGCTCATTTTGTAGAGGCACCCTTCCTTCACGCCTTGGAGTCTCATCCCTTGGTAGTTCATTTCTTGGAAGATCATGAGTGGGATCCTTTGCTTGTGGAGTATCATTTGGAGAATAGGTATCTTGGACCACCATTTGAGAATAGCGGTCATTAGCCCGAGAGATTCGGCTAGGTCCATCACCTCGCACCCCCACGGTTGGAGGTGTTTAAAGCACTTTCTTTCCCATTTCCCAAAGCCCTTCTTTCGGGATAGGTCATCAACTGTCTCCTTCATCCCCTTGAATTCATCTTGCATTGAATTAACACTCGCCACCAAGGCTTGCAACATGGTTTTGAGTTCCATGTCCTCCTCGACTTTTTTTTGAGCCAAACAAGTAAACAAACAAGGTTACTAGAAAGAGTCCTCACCAAGTCGCTCCCTAAGTGTTTACACTTGATGTTATTGCACTCAATTCACTCATGTTTATACTCAACGATTGGCTTTTACTTGCTCTAATATTCTCACCACACTTGCCCTTTTTCACTCTTGGCTATTGCAAATTTATTCTTCGCACAAGTCCGACTTGAGAATCGAACGCAATCTAACTCGGGATGGAAAGGAATTGTTGTGACAAAAAACGGACAACTGAAACTAACAGACGTAATTTAGAAAAAGTCAAAGAAAGGAAAGAAGAAAGGCACGAATCAGATCTGGATTTGGATGAAATTTTGTTTATGTTCTAGAATATCACTGTACTTGATGCTGAAATTGGGTTCTGGTTGATTGGGAACTGTTCCGGGGACTGTTGCGAGCAATCTGTCTAAGAAACTATTTTTCTTGAAAATTGTTATTCTGTGCGATCGCGTGTGCGATCGCGTGAGACACGACGCAATCGCATGAGTATACTGGAAGCTTGTGCGCGATCGCGTAGAGAGTCGCGATCACGTAGGCTTTTAATTCTTGGCCTTCGCGAAAGCGCTTGGTGGCGCGCGTTCGCGTAGGCTTCTGGGCCTGAAGCAGATCCCGATTTTCAAACCTTCTTTTCCACTCGAATCTTCATAAACCACCGTATTTTTTCTCCAAATTTGAGATTTACACTCCTTGTTGGTCCATGAAAAAACTCAAGTAGTTGAATCTTCAATAGCAACAACCAATTTTTAAAAAGTCTCTATTCTTGATGAAGAACTCTAATTTTTGAATCTTTAAATCAGCACCTCAAATGTTATTGTTTGTTCAATTTCTTCTAGAAATAGCTTCCAGGATCTAATATCTTCAGTTGGTAACAAAAATTTCACCCAAAAGAAACCTAAACCTAAGACTCATTTTTTTTTTTTTTTGGATTTTTAGTTTTTTTTTTTTTTTGGTTTTTCAGATTTGATAAACAAATTTGGGGTAGTGATTGTAAGAACAAATACTAATCCAGCTCTGATACCAAATGATATGGAAATTAACAACACGAAAATAAAATTAACAAGAATTGAAAGATGAAAGTAAGACCCACTTTTGACTAAAAATATTAAAGAAGCAGATTAGGGAAAGATTAACCTAATCACCCCTCTAATCGTCCAACAAAAGGAATCTACACTATTTGATCCTCAATGAGATTAAATTTAATTGCAAATCAAGGACATAATGTGCTTAAGAAAACTAGCTTAGCCAATAATCTCGCAATATTCAAAGTCATCAAAAAGCTAACCCTAAAATAATGAACAATAAGGGTCTTATATAGTGGTTCTAAAAATGGCACAAGTTGCCTTAATTACCCTTAATAATGGGCCTTCAAAAGTCATTAGCTGAAACATAGCATTCTGACCAACGATACAGTGCGATCGCGCTGGAGCAGGCGCTATTGCACAGTACAATAAATCAGAGCCTCGCGATCGCGGCTATGGTCACGCGATCGCGAATGCATTGTCCTTTATCCATACTCAGCCTCTTGCATGATCGCGTTTGAGGACTCGCGATCGCACAACTCTTCTTTTCTTCCTTGCGTGATCGCGGTTGGTGGTGCGTGATCGCGCTGATCATCTTTTTGGCCTTCTGCGATCGCGTCTGGAGACTCGCGATCGCGATGAACATCTCCAGATTCTGAGGCAGTAAGCATGCAGAAATCCTCTGAAACCTCCAACACTTGCCCCAACAGCTCCAGTTGTGCAAACATGGCCTGCAACTGTTGCAACTCCAGTGCTTGGCTCCTTGTGAATGACTTGCTCGTGCATCGGGTTGCATCAAATCTCCTAGGTCTAATGGCTTCTCAAAGTGGTGATTCACAGAACACCCCCACAATTTCCTTCGACGGGTTTAATTTTTTGATACCTGGTCTCGGTTAGTGGATTCTGAGGAGGCTAAAGTTGATGATACCTTAACTGCTATAATTGTAGCCAGATAGGGGAAAGGTAAAGCCCCCTTCATGTCCTTGTTGAATAGGAAAAAATGATCAAGTTGTGGAGAAAACAGAGGAATGACCTCTTAGTTCCTTACCAATAATCTTTCATTCAAAACATATTGCAAATATCGTTACTCACGAGGTAAACATATCACGCATATCTATCAGCTAAAACCCTTCTTCAATCAGATCGGACTGCCTTTAGAATCGATTGTGCAAAAGTTGGGTCGTATATTCAATCTCTGCTTAGCACATATTTCTCCTCATGTATGGAGGGTTATATTATATTCGAAACACCATTTTGAGAAGGCCAATGTACCCCTTAGTTTCCAGCATCTCATTCATCTTTATGCCTCCTAGCTTCTCCATGGAGGAATCATCACTCTCGTGGCTCGAGCTGGTCGAACCATTATTACTGATGCCAATGACGATATTTTAAAAGTGGCATATGTAGTATATGTACGTACCAATTTCAGCCATTACCCTTAACCCAAATATCTCATTCCCCGAGTGGTGGAACTCCAAACGTAAGTACTTCTCCTTCTTTCTTTTGGTTTCAGGAATAAGACTTCGTGTTATATTCTAAATAAACTTTCCTTAGTGCAACTTCTACCATATCCCACCACATAGTTGGGGATATCTAAAGCCTAGGTGCCCCGTAAGTTAAAATTTATTTCACCCTTAAAAGGTGCCAAATCTAAAAGCCACAATATACCTCTAACCTTATCTTTCATATCATAAGTCTTCCGATATTGAAGGACCCCCATGGTGAGCCTGACCAAATGGATCCTTGTCCTCATGCTCCACAAGACCTCTGGATCCAATAAAGGCCCAAGCCGACCTGCGGGTTTGTGGGAGAAACGAGAGAAGGCCAAAGCTTCTGATACTAATGCAACCAAGAAAAGGAAGCGAATTATGATAGTGGAGCTTAAGGAGCCTGGGGCTTGCCAAAGAGTTCCCTGCTAGTCCCTCATCCGCCTTACGTCGCCTTACTAACACCATTGACATAGTGGATCTTGAGGATGATGACTTTGATTTTGTCCTTGTGGCTCACATTATTTCTAAAAGTATTCTCCCTCCTTCATCTGAATCTCCACAAGAAGAGGTGGTTATATCTATTGTCGTCGTTGAGCAAGGAGTAATGTCAATCGTTCAAGCATCTGAGAAGATGGCCTCTGTTGAGAAGGTAACCCTTCCTTGGGATACTCACGCAATTCTATAAACTGCACAAGCGAGTCAGTCTAGTGTTGGCCCTTCATCCACTCCCGAGGGCGAAGAATGCCATATAAATGTTGCTCTTCCAGGAAGACTTGATTTAATAGAGCATCCTTTTCGTGCTGCTTTCATCATTAATTTTTTTTAAGTCCTTCAGTGACCAAATGGTTTAAAAAATAGGAGACGAGTTGATGAATTTCTTACGTCCACTTCCTTCCAGGTAAACATTCTACCTCATTCCGTTCCTTCACTTCTTTGCTTATTTGTCCTTGTCATCAACTCTTTCTTAATTTCTCAAAAGCAAAGTATGGTCATTGCCGAGTCTATGAGAAAAATGAGGGATATAAATGATATCTTTGCTCAAGTCTCATTCTGTATTTCTAAGAGATCTCTCTACACATATAAATTTCATGTTGACCAATCGAAGGATATGGACCAGTTCAAAGTAGAGAGAGAAGACCTCTGAATATATAGTAAAGCTCGCACGGTGTCTGAGGATATAGAGCATCCACGAAACCTTGCCTTTATTGCTGAATTATCATAATTTGAGAAGAGATTCAAAATCTCAAGGGTGTAGTTTTTTAGGCTTACTATGCCGAAACCTTGACTGGCTAAAAGTACTCCCTGATGGATGCTAAGGTTAAGGAGTTGTAATTGAAGAAATCTTAGGAACTTGCCTCCATTAATGAAAGTTAAAAGTTGTTCTAACAAGGGCAAACTAGTGATGCTAAAGAAAAGCTTCAAGGTATCAAGGTCCAAAGTGAGATTGATCTTAACTGGGTTATCGTGAAGACTTTTTTTGACACAATTTGAAAGGTTAAGTCAGAAGGTTTTGACTTTGACCGAGACCTTGAGAAGACGGAACATATGTATCTGTTTTCCAAGACATGGGATCTGACCTTCCGCGAGGTTGTTTTGAAAAAGATGTCGGATCCTCTAGTGACTTGGATAAGGGGGAACATAACACTCAGGAAGATTTTTCTAGGCCACTTCCTTCCAAGCCTTCATCTCCTGCCTAAACATCAAACACTTTCATCCCACCATCAACTCACGCGCTAGAGCCAAGCACTAACCTTCCTCCTGTGATTGTAACTTCCAAATGACTGCTTTTCTCTTCTTATCTTTGAAATGTACTTCTTTTTTAGCCTTCGGGCTATTGGATAAATGATTTTATTTTAATATGTCCCATTGCTACTTTAACTTTTCCGCATTTAGGACCTAGGCAAATTTGCAGCTCGTTTAACTTTTATTCGAGACACCTAAATCTGGTGACAAGTTGATGCATAGAAAATACGGGCTCGGTGAAAGTCAGAATGAAGAATAAAGTCCCATATTCATGAAAGTTTCATAAAGGAAAGCAGTGTTTCCGTAAAATAATGAAGTAATGAAAATAATTTGAAGTTGTATTCCAATACTTACGAATAAGTGGCCACTATTCAACAAAACGTGCAGTTTGTTGTAATTATAAAATATGTTATAGAACTAAGTTGATTCTTTGCTCCTTATTCGCTATTCGACTTTAGGTAACATTTCAAAGATAGTAAATATTCGTAGTAGGAATGTTTTAAACTCTTGGCGTCGAACCTGTCATTCTTCCTTTCTCGTATTTCATATGGTGTAGTCTTCCCAATACTTAAGTTTTAGGCTTGATAGGTTGATTATGGGAAGAAAACGTAGAATCCTCAAGAGCTCATAGCTGCATTTACTCCTATATCCGACCATTCGTTCGTGAAAAGGAAGAAAGTGGGACAAGAAAAAAGAAGACGACATTAGAGAAGTCAGACTTTTCAATCTAGGATTAGAACGATCGCAGTTTTGCTAGATTACCATGGATAAAGTTTATCATCATGTGTAATAGCTTTGCCTATCATCTAATAGTGTTAATATAAAATAATTTAAGAAAATTAAATGCAAAATAAGGTTAAGAGAAACTTTAACTGTCCGAAAAGATTCTAGAGATAGAATTTGTTCAAATACAACACACTCGACTTGATCGCTATTTGGCATGTTCAATCCCTCCCATCTATGGTACCAGCAACCGCCATCAAATAACAATTATGAGCACTCGTTGTTCTTGTATTATTCTAACTCCCCACTTGGTCGAGAACTTGATCTTTTAATACAGCATCGAGGGTACTACTCCCATAGTATGAATCCACGATGTCCCCACGATAATGTTGTAGACCATATCTGATAAGTTGGCAAAAAGCCCAACTTTAGACTACCATTTACTTGTGTCTTTGAGTGAATTTTTGTGTTCGTAATTAATGAATTTTACTTGGTTTCAGGTTAGAAAGAGACTATGATGAGAAAGTAACCAAAAGAATTCTAAATAAAGCGAAGTTTGCAAAAAAAAAAAAAAAAAAAGTTGATGCCCATGTGCAAGGGAAAAAAATCTATATCACCTCGTTATACTCTTATGGCACACGATTCCTGATTGATTTATTTTCAATTCTCGTGCTAATAGTGTGACACGGGACAAATTAGGATCTTCAATTTCTCTAATTTTCAAACCAAGTTAAACTTTTTCACTTCCTCCACATCTCGATTTCTTTGACTCTCGAGCTCCTACTCATCAAATTCTCACTTTTGTTAATATTTAGCTCTAAATCACATATTTTTCATAAATATTTATTCTTATAATATATCAAAACACACTGTATTGGGTAAAAATCGACCTGCGGTGATTCGTCCCGGTCATGCAAATTGACAACGACCGAACACATATCGACGAGCCACAGACCGAAGTAAATCAATGAATCGCCGAAGCCAGGCACCGAGGTCGTCACCGAAGGCAAGTCGTAAGCTGAGCTTCGGTGATAGCCGCCTCGGTCAAGCAACAGGGTGTTGCCACCGAGGTCATTTATTCGCACCTCGGTGGACCCCCTCGGTTCAAGCGGCTTTACAGCCCACTTCCTCAGCCCACTACCTTGCCCATTAATTCCACCCATAAATGCTCCAGACGTGGGTTGGCCATGAACAAGTAGTGGAAAACGTGGGATAACACCTTGTATCTATAAATAGTACTTCATTTTACATTGTACGGATCCAGAAATTGATACTGAAACTCTGCCCAAATTTGTACTCCCAATCATATATTGAAAAAGTAACCAACAACGAGGCCGAGTACGAGGCAGCTTTGGCAGGTTTGGAGCTTGCAAAAGAAATGGGGGTGGAAAGAATCGAACTGAGGTGTGACTCACAGTTGGTAGTGAACCAGGTCCTCGGTGATTATACAGCTCGGGAGCCCAGAATGCAGTTATACTTGGATCGGGCACAAAGAATCTTGGCCCAATTCCAAGAATGGCAAGTTGAACAAGTGCCTCGGGAGGAAAATACCGAAGCTGATGCTTTAGCAAATCTGGGTTCGGCGATCGACAAAGCTCACTCGGGGACTGATTCAGTGGTTTGTTGTTGTCTGCACAAATGAGAGAAATGAAGTTGCAGGTCAACTCAGTGGACAACAGATGGGATTGGCGGAGTAAGTTCATCTCTTACTTCGACTCGGGGACTGTTCCCCAAGACAAAAAAGAAGCAAAGAAGTTAAGGACCCAAGCAGCCTCGTATCACCTGATCGAGGGTAATCTGTACAAAAGGTTATATTGCGGCCCGATGGCCAAGTGTTTGGGTCCCGATGAGGCAAGGTACGTGATGGCCGAAGTGCACGAAGGCGAGTGTGGCAATCACTCGGGGGGAAAGTCCTTGGTACGTAAGTTATTAAGAGCTGGGTATTATTGGCCCACAATCAGTGCAGATATGAAAGCCTTCGTGCAGAAATGTGATAAGTGCCAACGCCATGGGCGGATGATCCACCAGCAGGCCGAGCCTCTACACTCGGTGGTATCACCACGAAACTTCATGACGTGGGGGATGGACATTCTTGGACCATTGCCCAAGGGAAAGGGTGGTGTTCGCTTCATTTTAGTGTTAACCGATTACTTCACAAAATGGGTGGAAGCAGCGGCTCTCACCGAGGTAAAGCAAAAACAAGTAATCGACTTCATCAAGAAGAACATCATCTACAGGTTCGGCGTCCCAAGAGAGATTGCATGTGACAACGGTAAACAATTCATGGGGGCAGCCATCGCTGATTTCTTCAAGCAGTGGGGGATCAAAAGAATTGCTTCGACTCCTTATCACCCAAGTGCCAATGGCCAAGCTGAGTCTTCAAATAGAAGCATAATTGAAAATCTCTAGAAAAGACTCGATGAGAAAAAAAGGCCCTTGGCCCGAGGAGCTGCCTGGGGTGCTATGGCATGGATTCCCTCATCTCCATAGAAAAAAACAGCACCGGTGAGACTCCTTTCTCACTTGCTTATGGCATGGATTCCCTCATCCCCATAGAAGTGGGCGAACCAAGCCTTCGGTGCGCCCACACTACCGAGGACGCAAATCAACAGGCAATGCGCATAGAATTGGATCAGCTCGAGGAAAAAAGGGAATTAGCTTTGGTTCGGCTAGTCGCCTAAAAAAGACAGATCGAGGCGTACCTCAATAGGAAAGCCAAACTCAGAGACTTCAAAGTTGGAGACTATGTGCTAAAAAATACAAACCAATAAACAAAGGAAGACAACGGGGGAAAACTTATTGCAAATTGGGAAGGACCCTACAGAGTCAAGGCAATCGTTGGAAATGGGTCCTATCAAATTGAGAATTTGCAAGGCGAACCCGAACCTCTGAATTGGAATATTTCCAATATGAAGCGGTACTACTTCTAGTCGAGGTAAATGCTTTTCAATCTTTTTAAATTCATCCACAGCCCTGAGCCGAACAACGCTCCTACGGCCTCGATCGAAATGTACTAACTTGCTCCTCGTTCCATTTTTTGCTTGACCTTTTTAGGAAGCGAACCGAATGATTTCCAGTGCTCGGATTTTCATCAAGATTCACAACTGAACACTGGGGGGGAGTGAGAAGGGTTGATACCAAGGTCGACATCGAGCCTCCCAACCGAAGCTTATCTATCCGATAACCGGGGAATAGATTTAGTACATTGTAATTTCGCCCGGTAGCGGCATATTGTCAATTTTTGTCAAATTTGTTTTTTACCCAAGGTCCGCTTCAACTTGGTTCTATGTAAATAGCCTATTTCTGGCTCGTTGATATCAATAAAATGACTTTGATCTTATATCTATTTTATCTGTGTAAATCTTGCACTCCGAAGCTGCACAATGCATTGACTCGAGGACGAGACGTCGTTCTAAGTTTGCATCTATTAAACTCAAGTCTTGCAAGCAAGTTATTTATTTTCTAACAAGGTGTTCGGTATATACAAAAGCCAACACTTGAAATAAAAGCACAAATGATCTTTCATTAAAAATGCCCGAAGGCTGAGAATATTTACATCCAAAAATGACCCGAAGGTCCAAAATACAAGCATAAAAGCCCGAAGGCTTACAAAACGACGCTACCAGAAGTCTATGCCTCGGGAGAATCACCTCCATCCTCGGAGCCCCCCGCGACATCTTCTTCATCTTCATCGCCGCTCGAGGCCTCACTTGATGGAAGTTCATCAATGATTGTTTGGGCTTCCGCCGATTTGACCTCGGCTCTTGCAATCTCCTCATCCAAGTTGATCTCCCCGGCGCGGCATCGCTTGAGCAGCTTCAGCCGAGACTTGATAATGGCCCATCGCTTGTCCAGCTCGGCTCTCTTGACCTTGATTGCAGCCCTACTCGTTCGATCGGCAATTTCATCTTGAAGGGCTTCAATCTTAGCATCCTTAGCTGGAAGTTTGGAGTTCTCACTTTCCAGCTTTTTGATATGAAGCACATGCTTCCTCAGTTGTTCGTGATGCTTTTTGGCCATTTCCACAGCCTCGGCCTTTGCTTGGGTCAGCTCGGCGCTTAGTATCGAAGCCTCGGCCTCCAGCCTCGAGCGCTCAACCTTAAAGCCATCACCGAGAGCTTTGATTTTAGCCTCGGAAGCTACCTCGGCCTCATGCAGGTCGGACTGGGACTTGGACAAATCAACCTTCAGTGCAGCTATCTGTGCGTTTAAATTGTCCTTTTGCCTGTCCCATAGGCGAGCTACACGCCGAACCTCTTTAGTCCTCGAGGACTCAACTTCGATTGCCCTCATTGATAGAATGAAGCTCTAGGCAAAGAGTAATCAAAGTCAGCTACGAACCGAAGGAAAAGATGAAAAATTTTTAAAAGCATAACTCAAGTTCTATGAAATTTACCCTCATAGCGTTGGCAGCCATGGTATTATATAGTTGGCCAGGGGAAAATTCTCGCACAACTTTGTCTTCGGTTGGCCCCAACAAAGGCGTGAGGCTCAAGATGTCGCCTCGGTCACAAGCCAACAAGTTTGAAGAAGTCGGCACTTCAAGTTTCCGATAAGACCCCACCGAGGATGAAATCCTCGCGGGTTCGGAATGCGACCTACCCGCGCCAGTGCCGACTCCTCCTTCAGATATAGCAGTGCCGGCCTCCACAACCTTGGCCTTGCCCTTAGCTTTGGCAACTACCACCTCGGATCCAGGTTCTTGATCCTCAAGGTCGATAAACTCAACCTCCCTCCGAGCTAAGGCTTCAGCAGCTACATTGTCGGGCTCGTCGATCAGTCCCCGGCACCTCACCACTGCTACCTCGGGCTGGGGAGGAATTTCCGCCTTGGTGCGAGAAGCCACCGAGCGGGAGGGCTTCTTTGAAATTGCCCTCTTCCTCTTCACGCCTACAGTAGTGGAAGAAATTGGAACAGGGAAGTAAAAAGGAACGATATTCGATGAAGTTGACCGAGGATGAGTATTACCTTTGGAGGTCCCTTGGCCGGGAGCTCCCTTTGAAGATTTTGAAGCCTTCAGCCCTTTCAGTTCTCCAGCCACCGAAGCCAGGTTATCATCTGACTCGGTCTCCTCCCCATCTTTCTTCTTCTTCTCATCTTTCTTCTTCTTCTTGCTTTTCTTGTTGTTAATGGCACGGTTTGGAAAACCTAGTTTCGAGGGAAGAATAGTCAGCAAAACAAAGTCAAAATCCTAAAATGACCTGCCAAATAAAACACTACCAAAAGCTTACCGTGCCGTTTGCATTGCCAACCAAAATCGGCGGCCATCTTCATCCATGTCCTATCGGGGCGTAAACGAGCCCCGGTCATTGCTCTAACCCACTCAGTCAAACCTTCGGGGGGCACGATGTCGACCTTGTTGGCTGAAGGGATAACAAAAAAAACCAGGTCAGCTAACGTGAGTAAGTCACCGAGGAGTGAAATGCAAAAGGAAGAGTACTTACGTGTGTTATTCCACCGTTCGGGGAAATTAGGCTCGGTGGACAAAACACTTGTCTCCAACAAGATGTAACGATCACTCCAGCCCCGGTCCCCGTGGTCTTCGCTCTTGTGAAGAAGAGCAAACTTGCCTCGGTTGTTCAAGGCCACGACCTCGGCCTTATGGAAGTATGAGTAGTAAAGTGAAATGAGATGTTTAAAGGTGAAGCTTACCCCGGCCTTCGTGCTTAACCAGTCCATGCACTGGACAATCCTCCAGACGCCGGGGCCAAGTTGAGCCAAGCATAAGTTATAGGCCCGGCAAAAATCATCAATAACTCTATGCACCGGGAGGGAGAAGCCGAGGGTGAAAGGATAGGTGTAAGCAAAAGAAAGCCTCTCGATACGTTGGCAAACTCTACTTGCTGGATCAGGTATGACCACTTTCACCTCGGGTCCAAATTGGAACTCCCTCCGAACCTGCTCAATATGAGCTTGAGTTATACGGGTCGGTGTCGTGTTCACAGGATTATTTCTATTCTTCTCTTCCTGGTCGGCTGGCTGAACTTGCAGCTTCAGGTCCTTGCCGTTGTAAAAGTGAGAGGGGATTATTTGGTGAGGCTCGAGCTCTTGCTCGAGGGGAATCACCGGTCCCGAAGATCCCCCCTCGGCGACATTCCCGCCCTCAGTCTCGCCCATGGCATCATCGCCCTCGGCGTCATCACCTTCATCATCACCTCTGAGGATGACGCAACTGAAACTACCTATCATGACGTCGTCAAGCATGACGTCATCCTCCCCCATGTCAGCCTCTTCCTACTCCACTGCCAAGTCACGCCTAGCCCTAGCCTTACGGCGCTTTAGGCCCCCAACGCCAGATGACACTTCTCCACCTTCTGCCGCCGTCGTTAAGACCGTCGGCACAGCAGCAGCAACATCGCCACTAGTAGTGGCCACCGCCAAGAGCGGAGCACGGACCCTCTCACCTGAGTCACTCGAATCCTGCCTAGACTGAGTGGTAGACATGGTGGTGGTCTGAGATTGAAGCTTTCTTGAAGTTTGAGATTAAAGGAAATATGAAAGTTGTTTTTTCTTTTTGGCACTCTTAATCGCTCAAGATGAAAGTGGAGTGAAAGGTTTGGTAAGCAACTATTTATAGTTATGGAAGAACCAAGTGGTGGAACATCATGATCATTGGAACGTTGGGAAGACAAAAATTACGGCGTGACCGTTCGGGGAACCAACGGATGGATGACATGTGCCCAGGAGAAGTGACCTGATGAGACGCGAACCGTTGACAAAATTTTGAAATACTTGGATAAGATCGAGCCACGTCACTTTCCCGCTAAACTTCACTCCACTCCTCGGTGACCTCGGTAGGTGACCGAGGAGTGGGGGGACTATTTGTATTGGGTAAAAATCGACCCGCAGTGATTCGCCACGGTAATGCAAATTGACAACGACCGAACACATATCGGCGAGCCAGAGACCGAAGCAAATCAATGAATCGCCGAAGCCAGGCACCGAGGTCGTCACCGAAGGCAAGCCGTAAGCTGAGCTCCGGTGATAGCCGCCTCGGTCAAGCAACAGGGCGTTGCCACCGAGGTCATTTATTCGCGCATCGGTGGATCCCCTCGGTTCAAGAGGCTTTGCAGTCCACTTCCTCAGCCCACTACCTTGCCCATTAACTCCACCCATAAATGCTCCAGACGTGGGTTGGCCATGAACAAGTAGTGGAAAACGTGGGATAACACCTTGTATCTATAAATAGTACTTCATTTTATATTGTGCTGATCCAGATACTAAAACTCTGCCCAAATTTGTACTCACAATCATATATTGAAATACAGTTATTTTTCCGCATTTACGTCTATTTCGTGTACTTATTCAACTTTGATACGAAGATTTGCTTATATTCGAATCCAAATTCGATTTGTAATCCTAAAACCGATTTAGGCCCATACACACACAATTAAACTCAAATAATTATTTTAACAATAAGATACACTATAACACACTAAAACAAGGAGTGAGATATATCAAAATATTTGTGAATTTATGCTAACTTTATCTGTCCTAAAAAGTGATATAATTTTATGTTTAATAAAAATTCAACGTTACTTCTTTCACTTTATCTTTAGCTCCCGCTTTTTTATAAAATTTTGAAGCAAATTTTCAAATGCTTTTTGAAAATAATGTTTGGGCATGAGTTTCCGAAATATTTTGGAAAAGACTTTTTCGAAAACCAAAAAGGAGTTTTTTTAAAAAACCAAACTTTTCCACTCGCAAAACTTCAATTTTTTTCAAGTTATATACAAACACAATTGAAATTTCCAAAAACTATATTTCAACTCAACTTCAAAAACTCAATTTTTCAAGTTTTATCCAAATCTATGTCCAAACACTTCCTTAGTGAAATAATATCTAGCCACAGAAATTTATATGACTTATTATAGACCACAATTTTTTTTTTTTTTAATTTTTTCAACTTCATTTTCAATCAAACACCTTCACATAAAATGAGGCAGATGGAGTGAGACACATCAAAATATAAATTAAATTATTGTAAAAAAAGTACCTTTCTATAAAAGGCATGTTACTCCCAATAAATAACTATCCCACCAATCAGAAGAATTATCTTGATCAGTACATATAACTTTATCCCTTATATACTCTTCATAGCAACAATCATATACAGATAATAAACACATATATTGGTGTGGAATGAATGAATCATGGTACAATGAAGTCATATATGCCCAATGAATGGAGCGGAATACTCCTACTCCGGGGCGGAATCCTCCTGCCCTCAATTGACATAACAACCCAGAATCAGAAGAAATATATTCTGAAGATATATAACAACGTTGTGGCTAGTAAATACGCCTTTTCGGAACCTATTCACGTGAAGAACGAGTGAATAGAATATCCATAAGGCCAAAGGCCGTCAAAGAAACAATTGTTATCAGTTACCTCAAGTCTTCAGTCAATAAAGCTACTGCATAACCTCCTTTCATGTCTGACGTCCTTCAGAATAATCCCTTTATGAGCCAAACAAGTTTAAACACACATATAAGTGCCTATAGGATGACTATTGAACATTTAAACGAAGAAAAAGGAAAATTACCTAATACCCTAGGTCAAACTTAGCCAAAAATCCATAAATTATATACCCTCTTACCATCGCTATAGCGCCAAGACTGGTGCTGCCATGTGCCAGCTCACTTGCACCGTTGGGCGTGCGGTCGCACTGTAGGACAAACAGAAATAACGTTTTTGCGTGAGCACAGGCGCGGCCGCGCAGAAGGCTGCTCCAGAAATGCAGAAAAAGAACCAGCACTTGTTGGTGTTGTATTTCGGGTTCAAACGGGATCTTACGTGGCTCGGAATGACCCCAAATTTTACACACAAATTATAAAATACTTATGTGACATACTCGCAGTGACGCATCTCGAATCGGATCCCCAAAACATAAGATAGGGGTCCCACGGGAAGAGTTCAAATTCTGACCTTCGGAACTTTAGCAAAAACTATCCGAACGACCTTGGATTTCACTTTCGAAAGTTTCCACATGTGAAAAATTATATTATGAACCTAATGGTGCTCTTGAATTTTGAATCGGAGCTTATTTATTCAAATCGAGCTCGAAACCTCTTTTAAGCTTTACTGACAATCGAAACTAAAACCGCCTTTCAAGACCTATCAAACGAGGTCCGAATCAGCTCAAATTTTACAGACAGGTCCCAATATGGAGCTTTTAAAACTGTCGGTATGCCAATCGGAGTCCTAACTCCCAAAACGACTAGTTAAGATCATTTCACATCAATTGATATTCCGAGACATGGATTCCATCAACTAGTTATTATTTTGCAAATGCATATAATAATTATTCAACTTATCTAGAATTATTTGACCCAAATATTATGAACATCACCTTTTGATAAATCAAGTCAATAAATGATATATAGTCAAATTAACCTCTCTATAGTGGCAGTGTTTGTCTGGAACTTTCATGGCTGCTATAACGAGGTGTTGTTATACATGTATACAAGCATTTGACGTTTAAATCTTTTTTAGCTGTTATAGTAAAAAAAATATATATATAAAAATACATGTTAATTTTAAAATCTCATCAGATTTTCATTTCATTAATTAAAAATTAAAAAAGCTAATACATTATTAATAAATTTATAACTAGTTGTGCCGTACCAATAAAAAAATTAAAATCTAAGGAATATATGCACTCATACAACCTTTTTCATAACTAATTTTTTATGGTACGAACGTAAAAAAGGCAATATATTTATGTTACAAATGATTCTCATACTCTTACAAAATATTCGTATTACTCAATATTTGACTATGGTCATTATAGAGAAATAATTTTATAAATAGTGTACCACTATAATGAACGCTATTGCTATTATACGTAGAATGTTGTTATAGAGAGGTAAAATATAACATGAAAAATCAATTCTGGAGAATTAGGCCGTTATACTAAAATGTTATAACGAGGGGTTGTTATAGAGATGTTTGACTGTACATCACTCGTAATAGCTGTATAAAGATTAAGAGTATGAATACATTCGATGAGCTAGAGAGTTTGTATTATATAGTCAATATAAAAATACGTTTCTCTGCTTGGTCCATTCAAAGCACACAAAGCGCGCTAGCAGAAGAAATTAAAACTATACAGTTCCCATAATCAAGAAAAATTACTCCCTCCGTCACCCAAATTAGTTGACACTTTGGCAATAACCATTTGTCCCATATTTAATGATTTTCTTAATGGGTGCGAAAAAGCTGAAGGTGTCAACTAAAATAGGACAGAGGTAGCACATATAATCTTGTAGTACAATCGTGCATACTGTTTGTCCAATTTCCATCTATTGTGCACATTACTTTATATAAGAACCAGTAATTTAATCTTTCGTGCACACTAAATCAATTACTATATAAATAATAGGACACACATGATGCAGTTGATCTAAATAAATAATACTTATATATATATATATATATATATGAGAGAGAGAGAGAGAGAGAGATAGGGGACACACATGACACAATTGATCTAAACAAATATAATCAAATAAAATCTGCATGGTTATTAGTATATTCTAAAACCTGATCCTACACCTGTTCCGTAACCTCAAGAGTTTGAACAAAAAAAAAGATTGTGATAATATTGTTACAGAATTAATTCTATAGCTAGAAAATGGAGTTATGGACAATCGCGATGTTGGAAAGAAGTTCTTGACATCAGAAAACACACTGAGCCATATGTACGTTGGATTATCAATGAGGGAAATTCCATGTTCATGTTGGATTACTGGACTAAAATTAGCCCTCTTGCTACTCAAGTTAAGGAATTTCTTTTAGGTGATAATTGGAATTTGAAAAAACTAAGAGATGTCATCCCTGAGAATCTCCTTCGTCATATATGGAAGATTCAAATTATTGAAAGATGAGAAAAGGAACAATGTTATGGACCCTCAATGATAATGAAAATTTTTCTTGCTCTAGTACCACACAAATTATTAGAAAGAAGAAATATATAAATGACACGTATTCTAAGATCTGGAATAAGATTGTTCCTTTTAAGGTCTCATTTCAAAATTGGAGACTACTTAAAGGTAAACTTCTGTTTGATGATGTTATTTCTAGATTTGATCATAATATTGTCTCCAAATATACTTGTTGTAGCTCGTGCCTGGCTGAAAATTCTAAATATTTATTCATTGAGTGGCAAACTGCTAGCAACGTGTGGAAGCTCTTTTGCAGGTATATAGGCTTTCATCAAAAATTTTTATCATATCAAAAATCTGTTATGGAGCTGGCGGAGTCACAGTACTAATAAGGAGCTTCAATCTACACTATTTCGTATCATCTCTCTATGTATAATTTGAGAGTTATGGAACGGAATGTGTGCTAATAGATATGGGTAGACTTTTACCTCTAAAATCATTCATGATGACATTCTTAATACCAAGGTCAACTTATACAAAAGCTTCAGCTTTATTTCTTTGAACTCTACTTGAAAATAAAAATGTACTTTATCTGATCACGTTAAATTTCTCATCTAAGGTATTCCTATTCTATAGAATAAACCCCCTACACTAAACTCAGATGGGAGTTCTATGCAAAAAAAAAAAAAAAAAAAAAAAAAAAAAAAAAAAAAAAAAAGGAAAGTAGGAGTGATTGGTATTATTAGAGACCACAAAGGGATCATGATCTTAGCTATCAAGGAATCTCTTGAATTTTGTAGCACTAACTTGGCAGAAATCCAAGTTGCTTCTATTGGTCTGACTCTTTATAAATCTCATGGCATTAGTGGGATTATTCTTGAAATGGCTCAGAATTTATTGTATATATGGTTATCGGTCAGATTACTCCTTCATGGAGACTTGATTTATGGATAAAAAAGCTTCAAAGTATCGTGTTCAGAGCTCTTTGAAGGCGGTCCATTGCCTTAGAGAGGCAAATACTATGGCAGATATTCTAGCTAAGCAAGCTTCTACTACTGGCCAGATTAGTATGTTTCAGAGTGTTGGAAATCTTCCTTAGGCTGCTATTAGAGCTTTCAACATGGACTAAGCTGGGATTGCTAATATTATAATTAGAGCGATTAAGAAAGGTATAGGTTAATTTGAGAGTAAAAAAATGATGAAGATGCTTTACCAGATTCAATATTTGTTCACAATCCGTTTTGTGAGCTATCATTGTTTAGGGAATAGTCATCCTTTTATTTTGTGTCGTTTTATGATATATCGAAATGAGCTTGTTCACTTCTTTATCCCACTGTCTTTAGTTATAACTATCAGCTGATATTGTATTTATCGGCGCATTTATTCACGGATAGGGGTCTGTCGAACCCCCTCCATCTGTAGGAAGCCTAATTTTTTTAAAAAAAAAAAAAAAAAGAACTGTGAGATATTTGATTTTTTTTTCTTGCCTTTAAAATTGAACTGAATATATATTATCCACGTGCAAGTATACTTTCTAGGATAAAGTGTGAAAAATATTGTTAGTCTTGTTAAGCCATTCTCAGATAAGATTCCCGATGAATTACTTCAAGGAAAGGAAGCCAAACATTAAATAATTTCGGAGCTTTTGGTTGTAAATATTTTGTTCACAATAATGATAAAAAAGCTCTAAGATAGAAGGTTTGATGCACAAAGCAGAGGGAATCTTTCTGAGGTATTCACCAACATTAAGAACTTGTCTTTATGTTGGTGTTTGCCGTTAAGTTTTCTAATTTACTTAAAATAAAATTTGGGTACAAAATTCTATAACTAGTGTCTTAGTTGGGTATTAGTGATATGTAACTAAAATTCAACATGTAATAGTCGTTAATAACTAACCGTGCCTAGGCATAAAATATCATCGATTAGGGACTAACCGATCACGCCCAACTACGCCCTATAAAAATGACTAAGCGATCGCGGCAAATATAGCTCGGTACTTAAACTCCCGAGGTCGAATCCCACAGAGAACACAACTTCTAGAAGTTAATCTAGCTAAATTATCTACTCAGCCAACTTCAAGTTTATATCTTTGGTTTGGTCTTATACTAATACTACTAAACAAGAAAGTAAATAACAAGTGTAGAAAGATAAACTTGATTCAAGAGATGTGAAACCTAGGATTGATTTCCCTAACTCCTAACTCGTGCTAAAGTATTGTGATATAAATTTCCCCTAACTCTTCATATTGAACAAGTGCTCCAAGTTTACAACTACCCACTTCCGTTAAGTAATCATAACTTTCATTAATTAACTATTTCAATTAACTAATGAAGATAGGGACGACTACACTTATGGTTCACAATAAGGATCAATATTCCTAATTCACCGTTTTGACAACCTAAGCAATGCTTTTGTTTTAGGTTGAAATATTGTTATATGTTTAAGCCTAACTCATGAATCTATTCAACAAGAATAAAGGGGAGAATTAACTGGGGATCCTACCAATTAATTAACATGAAAGTCGTAAACAACATAGACAGGAAGAATTAACAAGGTTAATTTATTAAACAATAATTATCATCACACAAGTATGTGGAGTAGGTCAATCAACCCTAGAATAGGTGATTTAGCCACTCATAGTCATGTTCTAAGACAATAAATAACTATAAGCATGTAAAAATCACAATAAGATGGAAAGATGGATGAAGTAGAGCCTTGAATGTTGATCTCCTCACTTGCTTGCCTCCTTTGGGTGTGGAGTAGGTCAAAAGTTCCTTCCCATGTCAAAATATATTTTCGGACGTGGTTTAGGGCTTTTATACTGTCCCCATAGACCCACACAAGTCGGGAATCCAAAATAAAGTCGAATTGAGAATGTCAGGATTTTAAGCCTATGGCGCCGCATAGCACATTGCGCAGTGCAGTGCCGTAGGCCAATTTCTGCAGGATTTCAAAATTTCACGTTCTCTGAATATCGCCCATGTTGCATCGCACAGCGCAACGGCTGGTACAGCGCAGCAGGTTTAATTTACTGCTTCTCTAGTTTTTCTTTATTTTTCCTCCACGCCTTGGTTCGCTCGACCCTCGGGCTTCTACTCAGACTTCAAAACCCTTATTTTCACTAAAATTTGCTCCACGAACGCTTCATATCATCAACATAATTCTTACAACATGAAACACACTAAATAAGCGAAGTTTAGCTCAAAGTGCCAACAAATAAGACAAGTAGAAGCATGAATACGAGGTTAAAGTATAGGAAATATAATAATATCTAGCCTCGTATCACTAACTTAATAAGAACATAAAGGAGACAATGTTGTTTAGTTAAGTGACATTAAGTGAGAAAATATTAAAAGCATACAACATCGTTTGGTCTAGTCAGCATGGTAGTTATTCTATTAGCTGACATGGACAATGTAGTTATGGGTTAAATTGGGGTTCTCTTCCCCATTTTGATTCATGCAGGTTTTTTTATATAAAACGGTGTAATTCTCTCTCTTGTATCAAATAACATTCCATTCTTCTTAGCCATTTTTAATTTATGTTCAGGAGTTCTTGATTGTAACTTCTTAGGGAATTGATTCTACGCAACTTTTCTTAGCTCAATTTCTTAGTTGTATCACTTGGTATCAGAGCCAATCAATCCTTGGCATCGTTAAGATGGCAGAAAAAATGAGGTATTCTGATCTTAGAAGAGAAGTTGATGGGCTAAAGGGGTCGTTTGATAATTTCAAATCCACAATAGAGAAAGTCTTAGAGGAACAACAGAAAGCATTTGAAGAGAAACAGGCACAATCCATGGATGAAATGAAAAAGTTGTTGGCTACATTTATGTCTGGAGGAAGAGTTGAGGTTCCAACTACCAGTGAGAGTAATGTGGGTCATAATGCTAGAAAGGTCCAGGGCAGGGATGACTATTTGGTCCCTGAGAAAAATCATCAAGTTGAATTTCCTAAATTCGATGATACAAAATTTAAGGGTTAGATATACAAACGAGAACAATACTTTGTTGTTATGTGCACACCTGATAGATCCAAGGTGAAAGTGGCGTCATTATATTTAGAGGGCAAGGCTCTCCAATAGCATCAGGTCTTCATGAAGGGAAGAGTAACTGGGGAATGGCTTTCTTGGGTTGAGTACATTAGTGCTTTATTTTCTAGATTCAGTACTGCATTATATGATGATCTCATAGGTGATATTAAGGAATTAGAACAAACTGGTACTATGAAAGAGTATGTAGATGCTTATGATGAATTGTTAACTAGGGTAGAGTTAGTAGAAGAGTATGTCATTAGTTTCTTTGTGAGAGGTTTAAAACCTAACATTGGCCTTCATGTTAAGATGCATGATCCAAGATCATTGCAAGAAGTTGTTAGCCTAGTCAAAATCTAAGAAAGAACCTATGCCTTGAACAAACAACCATCTGTTAATTACACCCCAAAATTTTCATCATTTTCAAACCCAAGATCAACAACTAGCTATAAACCTAATTCCTCATATAATTCGAAACCTTACAAATCCCATAATATAATCAACATGATGTTAACACCAGCTGAATTAGAAGAAAAGAGGAGCAAGAACAGAGGAGAAAGAACCTATGTTTCTACTATGATGATAAATATACCCTGGGCACATTTATGCTAAGAAGAGGCAGTTGTTCTGTATGGAGGTGGAGGAGGAATTTCTATAGGAGTTGGGAGTATCTGAGGATAGGGAAACAGATGTAGTACCAGAGGAAGAGAGGGAAGAGCCTTTGATAATTCCACAGGTATCTGTTCATGCAATGAATGGCTTGTTTGAGTATAGTACAATGAAAGTAACTAGTTCAGTGGGAGGGAAAGTTATGCATATTTTAAATTCAGGAAGCACCCACAATTTTTCAGATTTGGAAACTACAAGGAGATTAAGGGGTGCTTTAAAAATAGTGCCACCCTTCTCAGTGGCAGTAGCTGATGGCAGAGGGTTTACAATGCTTATATGTGTGAGAATTTCACTTGGAAGATGCAGGGAGTTAGTTTCACTTCTGATATGTTACTATTTCCCTTAGGTGGTTGTAATTTGGTGTTGGGAAATCAGTAGTTGGTAACTTTAGGTGATATTAAATAGAATTTTAGATAGTTAAGATGGAGTTTGGAGTGAAGAAGAATAAAATGGCATTGAGATGCATGATGCCTGCAAATCTAAAATTGGTAGACCAGGAGCAAATGAATAAGTTGTTATCTCAAACAGCTTCCCTATCTATGACGTCTGTGGGAATCTTAAAGGGATATGCCAACCCTGAAGAGCAGGTAACCCTTTGCCAGCTACAACAATTACAAGAAGAGCAGCTCCAACCTGCTCAGTCTGAGATGTAGGTGCTATTAGACAAGTACAAGGGTATATTCGAAGAACTTAAGGCTTTACCACCTCAGAGGACTCATGATCACAAGATTCTATTTCACCTATCAGTGTTAGGCCATACAGATACCCTACTGTGCAGAAATAGGA
Organism: Petunia axillaris subsp. axillaris; assembly: GCA_029990575.1. NCBI lineage: Eukaryota > Viridiplantae > Streptophyta > Magnoliopsida > Solanales > Solanaceae > Petunia > Petunia axillaris. Next base: position 45,922,456 of record JARKNS010000002.1, on the reverse strand, counting down.
AATAGAGAAAATAGTGCAAGAACTACTGGATTCTGGTGTAGTGAGACATAGTACTAGCCCTTACTCTTCTCCCATTGTGTTGGTCAAGAAAAATATGGGTCATGGAGAGGGTGTGTTGATTATGTTGAACAAAAACATTGTCAAGGACAATTTTCCAGTACCTTTGATAATTTGCTAGATGAACTACAGAGAGTCAGATTTTTCTCAAAATTAGACCTGAGAGCTGGTTACCATCAGATCAGAATGAGCGAAGAGGATTTTTGCAAGATAGATTTTAGAACTCATCATGGGCAATTTGAGTTCTTAGTGATGCCTTTTGGCCTCACCAATGCATCTTCTACATTCCAGAGTTTGATGAATGCAGTATTTGCTAAGAAGTTGAGGAAATTCATTTTTTTTCATGATATCGTAGTTTATAGCATGAGCTAGGAGCAACACTTCCAATATTTGAAAGCTATATTTGAGCTGCTGAGGGAGCATAAGTTGTTTGTCGCGAAGAGTAAATGTAGTTTTTGGGTTTTAGAGGTAGAGTACCTAGGGCATATCATATCCCAACAAGAAATGTCAATGGATTCTCAGAAAGTAGCTACTGTTATGAATTGGCCTTTACCCAAGAGTGTTAAGGAGTTAAGAGGGTTCCTTGGCCTTACTGGCTACTACAGGAGATTTGTGAAAGCTTATGGGATGATAGTAGACCCTTGACAGATATGTTAAGAAAAGATGCATTCCAGTGGACTGATGTAGTGACAAGCATTTTCAGATCTGAAAAAGGCACAAACATTTGCTCTAGTTCTCACTCTCCCTAACTTCTCTCAAGATTTTGTTATAGAATCTGAGGCTTAGCAAGGCCTTAAGTCCTAGGAACCAAGCTCTTTTTGTATATGAAAAAAAGTTGGTGGCAATAATTACATCAATGCAAAAATGGAGGCCATATTTGATTGACATACATTTTGTGATTCTCACTGACCATCATAGTTTGAAGTACTTCTTGGAAAAAAAAGTAAATGTAGTTTTGGGGTTATAGAGGTAGAGTACCTAGGGCATATCATATCCCAGCAAGGAGTGTCAATGGATCCTCAAAAAGTAGCTGATGTTATGAATTGGCCTTTACCCAAGAGTGTTAAGGAGTTAAGAGGGTTCCTTAACCTTACTGGCTACTATAGGAGATTTGTGAAATATTATGGGATGATAGCTAGACTCTTAACAGATATGTTAAGAAAAGATGTATTCCAGTGGATTGATGCAGCTAGACAAGCATTCTTAGATCTGAAGAAGGCACTAACATTTGATCTAGTTCTGACTCTCCCTGACTTCTCTCAGGATTTTATTATAGAATCTGAGGCTTATCAAGGCCTTATGTCCTAGGAACCAAGCTCTTTCTGTATATGAAAGAGAGATGGTGGCAATAATTACAACAGTGCAAAATGGAGGCCATATTTGATTGATATACATTTTGTGATTCTCACCGACCGTCACAGTTTGAAGTAGTTGTTGGACCAAAGAATTACCACCCCTAGCCAAAAAAAAAAAAATATTTAGTCAAGTTGTTGGGCTATGATTATACCATACAGTATAAGAAATGGAAGGATAACACTGCAACTGATGCTCTTTCCAAAAGATCTCACACTGAAGATGCCATGCCACAATATCATAGCTTGACAGACATTACTTCCTCACTATGGAGCAGGATCTATGCTTCATGGGATAGAGATGAGAAGTTGCAGAAGATAGTCACTGAACTACAACAACATCATACAACAAGGCCTCATTATCAGCTCAGAGGGGAGTACTAACTAGAAAGGGTAAGATAGTAGTTAGGAAAGATGAAATAGTGAGGCACGAGTTATTGTCACTTCACCACAGTAGTGCCATAGGAGGACATTCTGGGGTACAAGCTACACTGATAAGACTTAAGTAGTATTTTTATTGGAAGGGAATAAAATCGGATGTTTATGCTTTTATCAAAAGGTGTGAGGTCTTTCAGAGACAAGAATGAAAATGTCGCATCTCCAGGGTTGTTGAAACCTCTACCCATACTTGAAAGAGTGTGGCAACACATATCAATGGATTTTATACTCGAGAGGTAAGACCATTATTCTAGTGGTAGTGGACAGATTGAGCAAGTATGCTCATTTCTTAGGTCTCAAGCACCCCTATATAGCTATGGATATAGCTCAACTATTTCTAGATCAGATCTTTAGGTTACATAGTTAGGCACAATCTATTGTGTCTGATAAAGATGCTATATTTATTAGTAAACTCGACATGAGTTTTCAAGTTACAGAAGGTTAAGTTGAACATGTCTACAGCATATCACCCTCGGAGTGATGGTCAAGCAGAGGTGTTGAATAGCTTCCTAGAGTGTTATCTCATATACATTGTAGCTGATAGGCCAAACAATGGTGTAAATGGCTTCCCTTAGCTGAATGGTGGTAGAACACTTCTTATCACTCAGCTCTACACAATAGCCCATATGAAGTTCTTCATGGCCAACCACCACCACCCGTAATTCCTTATCAACCCTTTGAATCATAACTTGATATGGTAGACAGAAGCTTACAAGCCAAAGAATCAACACTCAGATGCATTAAGTTCCACTTATATCAAGCTCAAGATAGGATGAGAGTTTAGGCTAACAAAAAGAGGTCTGAAAGAGTGTTGGCTGTGGGAGATTGGGTTTATGTAAGACTGCAACCCTATCGACAAGTGTCCCTAAAAAATCACAGACATCACAAACTCTTTCCTAAGTACTTTGGGCCATTTCAGATTCTTCAGAGGATTGGTTCAGTTGCCTATAAACTTGACTTACCACCAGGGTCCAAGATACATCTCACCTTCCGTGTCTCACATCTCAAGAAATATATGGGGTCCACTCTAGTTTCTCCAGTGTTTCCATTACATATTACTGAAATGGTGTGGGAGTGCCTCAGGTATTGGTGAAGTGCTTTACTGCTGCAGAAGAAGACAGTTCGTGGATGGACTACTCTGTTTTGCGAGATCAAACCAAACTTCGATCCTTGAGGACAAGGATCATTTGAAGAGTGGGGTAGTTGATATGTAAATTATACCAAAACATGTAATAGTCATTAATAACTAACCGTGCCTAGGTATAAAACATTGTCATTTAGGGATTAGCTTAAGAAGAACAAAAATGAGATGACATTGTTTAGTTAAGTGGAATTAAGTGAGAAAATATTAAAAGCATATGACGTCGTTTGGTCCGGTCAACAGGGTAGTTATTCTGGTAGCTGACATGGACAATGTAGTTAGGGTTAGTTGGGGTTAAATTGGTGTTCTCTTCCCCATTTCGATTCATGTTGATTTTTGTATGTGAAATTGTGTAATTCTCTCTTTTGTTCATCAAATAATATTCCATTCTACTTAGCCATTTTCAATTTCTGTTTAGGAGTTCTTGTTAATAACTTCTTAGGGAATTGATTCTACACCACTTTTCTTAGCTCAATTTCTTAGCTGTATCAATTAAGTATATCATTTGATTATAATACGTAAAATGCATACACAAAGTAGTTGATAAAAACACTTTCAAAGAAAGAGAGAGAGAGATAGAGAGAGAAGATGGGGAGGGCATAGTATTCCTTTTAGACTTTTAATTTTCAAAACGAAGATTGATATGAACATCAATGAAAGGCTAGTTCTAGAAAGCACTAATGGACTGCAAAAAGTCAAATAAGATAGTTCTCCAAACAGTTCTCCATGCTTTTTAGTTTATAAGGCCTAAGATGGGCACGGATTTAATAAAAAATTATATTTTTGTAACTTATAATTTTAAACGTATTTTAAGATTCTGTGACTATATAAAGAAAAACATTAAAGCTTATTTTCAAGTACAAAATGTATTGTTGTTTCTTATAAAATAAATATATAGTGTCAAATAAAATGAAAGGGATCATGTCATGCATATATTTACGTAACTATGTAAACATGAGAAGAATATCTGGCTTGACGTGGAGATTCCAAGCTAGCTAGGAGTCATTAGGTCCACATTGAGGGCCAACTTATTACTTCTTTCTTGTGGATTTAGTGGCTTACGAATTGGTCAATGTCTATCTTTCCAGACATAATCCTGACTTTATTTTATTTCTTCTCTTCGCCAATGTTTTTAATATACACTTGACCTCTTACCATCTCAAAAGACTTTGATTTTTTCTTGAAACCATTGTCCTTTCTAACTTTGCGTTATCCAAGTCAAATGTATGCCCACACTGGTGGACTACCACACTTGTTTATCAGAACGAAAAATCCTAATTTTCAAAAATCTTCTCGTATTAATGCATCATCATAACCCTTTCATGACTTCAGCTTTAGTAATTTGATCTATGAGGGAAACGGCAATTCTGAGCTTTTAAGTATTTAAGAAAGGGAAAAGTTTCTCTTTTTTTTTTTTTTTTTTTTTTGGTTCTTTGTCGCATAAGAATGAATTAGAAGATGAAATCCTACTAAGCTAAGAGTGGGACCAAACTTTTAAAGTGTTAAAAATGTTAAAATTATTTCTACTTATATGTGTGAGATCCCGAAGGAAAAAAGAAAAATAAAAGAAGTACTTTGAAACTGATAGAGCACACATATTTAGAATAATTCCAATACCTGCAGAACAATTAAGTGATTATGTCTCTGATTGAAAAAATATCATACTTGGTACTTAGATTATATGAACTTTCCAATTGTACACCTAAGGTCTCATTTGTTCCACCATAGAAGTCTGAATTTGAAATTCGTTATTTAGATATCAATTTCACAAATTAAGTGTATTTGTATTTTTTTTTCTTTTATGACCACTCAATTAAATGTTCTTAACATATTTGATTCTTCTAAATATTGTATCTCAAAATTATCAAAACGTTATTCTTTTAAAGATTACGATGTATATGGCTTTTATAACTATTTTATCCTACTATTGAACCCAGAGGCGGACCCAATGGCTTAACTACAGGTGCACTGGCATCCATTGACGTCATATATATATATATATATATACACACACACACACACACACTTGGCACCTCGAGTAATTTCTATATCTATATTAAATTTAGTGGTGCCTCCGCCGTGGTCAAATCCTGGGTCCGTCTTTGAGTCTGCACCACCACTGCGACCAACACCAACCATCTTCACTGTGCACCATTTACGCCAATCTCCACATCACAACCACCACTACTAGCCGTGATGCAATCCACATTGAGCTCAAACACCAACCATCAAGTGACAAGCTAAAAGAGTGAAAAAGAAAGCAAGAGCTTCGGAGATGAGTTCAAGGCCGCATGCCACAAATTTGTGGAGGGTGGAGCATACCAAGAGCATCCCAGGCTGGGGATGAGGCTGAGGCAGAGCGCCTCCCAAGGTGGGCGGACCGCCTACCCTCCACAAATGCTGAAAAACTCGAAATATGGCTTAGTATCGATTATACAACTCTCTGGACTTTGGCCAGGCGGAGCGCCTATCTGCAGAGGCGGACCGCCTCTGATGAAACACCTCTCAGAAGTGTCTTGGGCGGAGCGCCTAAGGCCTGGGGTGGACCGCCCCCCTCCTTGGGTACAGCCTAGACGGGATTTTTGTCAACTCCCTAGACTATTTCCTATTTTGACCCTGCGTGGTCTTTATCATTAAAGTCAACTTGTATGGCTATTTTAGACTTAATTTAAAAGTGTTGAAGGTATATAAATACCACAGTTAGTCTTTTATTTCATTTACCTTACATCACTTTGAATATTGAATATTGAACTTGAGAGTATCTCTATGAAGAAAACCCTTTTGGGCTTGAATTCACTTGGTGAATTCTATTGAACTTCAATCCTCCTTGACCAAACTTGATTGCAAGAGTCGTGTATCTCTTGAGGTTAGTTTGCTTAGTATAGGTGTTCTTTAACATCATTAAGGATGTATCGAGACTAGTTCCTCGGTGCTACTTTGATTTTTGTTCAAACCACGTCTTGCTCCTATCTATTTTCTATCTCCTCTTCTTTTATTTCTATCGTGTTTGCTTCCGTGTATTTTATATTGCATCAGTTGGTATCATAGCACGGCTAGAATTTTTTCTTACAAACCCTCATCCTATTCATCTATCTCGTATCTTTAGTTTCTTGTTTGTTTTTGTTGACAAAAGAAAAAGAAGAAAAAAATTTGAAAAAGTTGAAAAACACCCAAAGAGTTGATTCAAAAAGTTTGGATTTGATTCCCCAATCGTTGAAAGTTATTGGAGATTGTTCTATATTATTTTTGCATTCTTTTGGTACCATTATATCTTGTATTGTTGTAGTGATTGAAAACTTGAAGAATCCAAACCCCATTTTTGAAATCCTTTGAAATTTTGCTTCAAATCTTGAATCGAAGCTTGTTACTGTTGTGTTGGGGTTGAAAATCATTGGGGATTGTTAGGAATCATTGAATTCATCTTTGGGTACCTTTGGATTTGAGAAACAAGTGGAAATCGATTGAAAATTTGGTTAAAAAAGGGTCAAAAACCGTGGTTGAAAAGTTGCAGAAAATTGTTGAGTTTCCAGTTTTAGGCGGACCGCCACTGCAGAAGTCCCCTCTCTGGACTTTTGTAGGGGGAGGTGCTCCGCCTGTTTTGGAAAATGGGTAGTTTATTTCATAGGATTTCGTTTGTTCTTTGATTGCATTACTTCCAACTAGTACTCCTTGAGTAATTTCCCTACTTAATTAGTACTAGTTCATTGAGCTCTTAGGATAACTCATACATGATTGAAGTTGAAAATTCAAAGAAGATTCGTAGAATTTCCTTAGTTTAAGTGCTCACTCAAATAGCCGTCTGTTCACAGAGTCACATTAACTCACTCTACCCGAAGATTACTTTGATTCTTGTCGACTGGGTAGATCATTGAGGAAGTTGTTCAATATGAGAAGCCTTGTTGAATCAAGCTTGAGTGATCCTGCCTTACATATTGAGTGTACCCGAGTAACATTCAAAAGTGAGGGAGCGTGTGAGGTTTTTATACTAACCTTTTTCTTTAGTCTTTGGTATTTGTAAGTACGTGACCGGAGACATAGACAAGACTGTTGAAGTACCGGAAACCACTTTGGCCCATCTCTTGGCCGAGGTGAAGGTATTGAATCTTAATATTGAAAGCATTGAAAAGGAAAGGACCTCGAGTGTCCCAAAAGATGCCAGAGAAGATACTACTAATGGTTCCATTGTGAGACTGGAACAACGTGCGAAGATAGCTCATCAACAATGATTGAGAGAAGAGTTAGCCCGTGATGATAGGGCGTTGGGCACCCCCAAACAAGTGGGCATTTCACACAACTTGGGCATTCCCCAAGGTAATGTTCCACCACTTATGAGACCCCGTAGAAATGTGGTACCCATTGAGTATGATGTTGTAGCTCAAGAAGGGGAGCCACCCGAACATGTGGATGATCATGATGACTATGAGCCACCTTATCCTAATAGGAGGCCAATGCAAAGAGTTCGTGGTATGCATAGAGATCGTAGGCTAGGCCAAGGGCCCCACCACTTATGTCATTTCCTCATTTGAAGCTTATGCTTCCACTTGGTGGGAGTCAGTTAAGAGATCTAGAAGAAGAATTGGATTGCCTGAGCGCATTACTTGGGATAAATTGAAACAAGTGATGAATGAGAAGTATGTCACCCCAAAGCATAGGCAAGAACAACTTAAGAAGCTCTATGAATTGAAGCAAGGACTCAAATAGGTTGAGGACTACTTTAATGAGTTTAAGTAGACTCAGATGTCCCTAAATAGGGAAGATGAAGAGCAAGCTATAATCCAGTTCAAGAATAGGCTAAATCAGGATTTGGCTTCTCAATTGAGGTTGCACATATTTCATTCACTCTAAGATCCATAAAATGCCGCCATTGAATCCGAGAATTGGAGTAAAGAAGAGAAAGCCACTCGCTCTAGAGGTAACACTGCATCTAGTCCTATGAGCCGACCCATGGATTGGAATAGCCCAAGTACCGGTGGTACTATTGGAAACTGGGATGTGAAGAAGACTTTTGAGAAGGGAACACCGAAGAGTAACTCTAAGGAGTTGGGAGGTAACTCTAAGAGTCAATTACATGCACCTAGTGCTTCTTCTTTTCAATGTCACAAACATAAGGGATATGGGCATTTTGCTAAAGATTGTCCCACCCATCGAACAATGATGATCATGAATGATGGGAGGGTGTGTGAGTAAGAAAATGATCCCAAAGATGAGGAAGTTGGATGAGGTAAGCAAGTTGAGGGTAAAGAGGAAGTGGCGGAGGATGATGATCTTAACCTGAATTTATGGTACGAAAGAGTTTGAGTTCCAAATGAGTATTGAGGAGGAGGAGATTGTGCAAAGAGAGAACTTGTGCCATGATAGGTGTAGAGTGAAGGTACAAGTGTGCTCATTGATTGTTGATTTCAGGAGTTGTACTAATATGGTGAGCCAAACGACGGTGTCATGATTGAAGTTGCCTACCCTTAAACATCAACATTTGTACTGATTGCAATGGTTGAGTGAGTGTGGGGAGTTGAGGGTGGTGAAGCAACTCTTGCTCAAGTTCAAGCTTGGAACTTATCATGATGAGCTTATGTTTGATGTCGTGCCTACTTGCCATATCTTGTTGGGAAGGCCTTAGCAATATGATAGACATGTGATCCATAATGGCCAAGCCAATGCTTACACGGCTAAGAATGAGGGCAAAAGTTATATACTTAAGCCTTTGTCACCCAAGTAAGTGAGTGATGATTATAGGTTTATGAGGGAGCTTAAAGAGGTGGCTAAAGCTAAGTCTCCCGTGGAGATCGAGCTCGAAGGCGTAAACCTTGTTGTTATGCCTTGTCGGGTTGAAAGGAAGAGTCACTCTACTCCAAATGAGGGCATTCTCGTACCTCACCCCATTGTACTTGAACATGAGAGACAAAAGATTAAGAGGAGTAAGGGAGTGATCGGTGACAATCCTAGAATGGAAAAAGGAGATGATGTGTGGAGTGATGTGAGTGGGTTGTCTCCACAAACTACACTTGGCCTTGAGAGAAAAGTGAGAGAAAGGAGAAAAGAGATAAGAAGAATTGAGAATGAGAGCACCCATTGTTCTAATCATTCTTTATCTTCTTTATCTTCTTCTTCTTCTTCTTCTTCTTCTTCTTCTTCTTCTTCTTCTTCTTCTTCTTCTTCTTCTTCTTCTTGTTTTAGCTTTTGTGTAGGTACTCTTGGAGGCAAGCCAATGGAGCCTTAACCATGTGCTAAGGAAGAAAGGCAAGGTGATGAAGATCATAAATGTAAGCTACATGAAGATGGAGTTGATCGTGATACTTCAAGTGCTATGAGTGCTCAAGGAAGCAACTCAAGTGTAAGTGTTAATTTTCCTTTTCATGAACATGTTAGTTCCTTGTCTTGGACTCCATGTTAAGTGGTGCTTGTAATGCATCTATTGAACTTTCAACTAGTATAGAGTCTTTATTGGTCAACTTGTTTGTGAATGTAAACCACTAGTTGAGAGGGTTGATAAGCCACATCATGATGTGAGCCCGGTGTTCAATGAACCTCTCTATAGTGAAGAAGTTGTAGTTGACCTCGCTTGTGAACCTTGTTACGACACACCACCCATATTTGATAAAGAGGAAGATGACTTGTTTGACTCTACCCTTGTTGATATAATTGATTTTGGTGGATTTGTGTGTCGTAGTAAGGATGGTAGTGACCTTGAGGAGTCTCTAGTGAATGAGATGAATAGGGTTATCTATGATGACTCCTCAACTGTGGGTGATGAACCTAGTTTTGATACTTCACCTTTGCTTGACCATGAATTTTAGATGCTTACTTTTACTAATCCCTTGTTTGAAGGCATCTTTATTAGAGGTGGTGATTTGTATCGAATTAGGGTTGAGAATGAGTTAGAACCTCCATGGTGTAAAGGATCTGATTCCATAGACAACTCTTTGTTTGAAAATTCGAGTGAGGTGGATGATTCTTCTAGTGACCCCTACTCTTGGTTGTTTAGGTTGTGATGATAAAGAAGCCGTTATTATTGCCTTTCTTGAGAGCTTGTCCAATAAGGAGGGTTGTCTTAAGGATGCAAATGAAAGTGAAGAGGTAACTCTTAGTGTGAGTAAGAGTGCTTTCAAGAAGGGAAGTGGAGTAATTGATGCTAGTTGTAGGTTGAGCTATTTTGCTTACTCTATGCCATATGTTAATCACACTTTGAGTGTTGATCATGCCAGAATCAATGTGTCATATTGTAAAAACATTGCATTGAAGGTTTGGTGTTTTGGTCATGAGCTTAGGGATCATAGAAATTTTGATAGTTTGATCTTCCATATTCCATGTCCTACTGATCTCTTTGATTGTTCTTGTGTTGAGCGCACTTCTTTGTTGAGCCAAGTACTTGTTGTTTCCTTCTGAGACATGAGCTTTATCATTGTTATTGACACTTAGTTATATCACAAGAGTGTGCCTTCCACACTATTTGCATTAACCTACTCTTGTAGTAGGATGTTTTGGTTGTGCTTGTCATTGTTTGTAGACATTGATGGTTTGATTTCGAGGACGAAATCCTTTCAAGAAGGGGAGGATGATGCAATCCAAATTGAGCTCACACACCAACCGAAGAGTGACAAGCTAAGAGAGTGCAAATGATACAAAGGCAAGAGCTTCGGAGATGAGTTGAAGGCCGCATGCCACAAATATGTGGAGGGTGGAGCATCCCAAGCTGAGGCGGAGCACCTCCCAAGGTGGGGGGACTGCCTACCCTCTACAAATGCTGAAAACCTCGAAATACGGCTAAGTATCGATTGCACAACTCTCTGACTTTGGCCAAGCGGAGCGCCTACCTGTAGAGGCTGACCGCCTCTAATGAAAAACCTCTCAAAAGTATCTTGTGCGGAGTGCCTAAGGCCTGGGGAGGACCGCCCCCTCCTCCCCCGGTACAGCCTAGAAGGGATTTTTGTCAACATCCTTGACTATTTTCTATTTTGACCCCGCGTGGTCTTTATTATTAAATCCAACTTGTAGGGCTATTTTATACTTTATTTAGAAGTGTGGAAGGTCTATAAATACCACACTTAGTCTTTTATTTCATTTACCTTACATCACCTTGAATATTGAATATTGAACTTGAGAGTATCTCAATGAAGAAACCTTTTTTGGGCTTGAATTCACTTGGTGAATCCAATTGAACTTCAATCCTCCTTGATCATACTTGATTGAAAGAGTCGTGTATCTCTTGAGGTTAGTTTGCTTAGTATAGGTGTACTTTGACATCATCAAGGGTGTATCGGGACTAGTTCCTCGGTGCTACTTTGATTTTTATTCAAACCACGTCTTGCTCCTATCTCTTTTCTATCTCTTCTTCCTTTATTTCTATCGTGTTTTCTTCCGCATATTTTATATTGCATCAAGCCGCCACCTCATATCTTCTATCAGCAACTACCTGATTCCACCATTAGTCATCTCCACCAACCACCTCGATCATGAGACACCACTGTACAAACTATATTCACCTATATAATCAGCACTACCAATTAACCTCCTCCACGATCAATGTGATACATCATACATCCAATTAATCGAGCTAAGAAAAATGGTAAAGAATGAATTCTCTAAGAAGTTACAATCAAGAACCTTTGAACAAGAATTGAGAATTGCTAAGAAAGATGAAGTGTTATTGATGAACAAGACAAAGAAAGATACACAATTCACATACAATTTCTGGATATGCTTTACAATCAGATTTCCCCTATTTATCATTTGAAATCCCCAACTAACTTTGTAACTAACCCTCGCCACATCACCCTAACTAATTAGCTGACTTTAACCAATTGGCTTAAGCTCAAGATGACATCACTTTGTGAACTAACTAATTATTAATACTACTAATCTAAATTGGCTTATAACAAATACCCCCCTTCTCAAAATCATCCTTGTCCTCAAGGATGAATGAGACAGATGACTGAATTCCATGAGAAAAGGAAAGCGAGTGAGTCGGTTTCTGTCCCTAGAGTTTGGGATGCTGCCATTAGGCCTGCAAAGACTACTTTATCAGTGAAATCATCCTTAGCATCAAGTATGAGGCTTGAAATATGAGGTTTGACTCCACCCGAATCAAAAGGGAAAAGCAGTGCACATCCATTATTTGTGGAAGGATCACCCTTCTATACCTCCCTAACTCATCAAACCAAATCTAGGAAACTTTAAATTCATTGCGGCACAAGTCTTAAGAGGCCTTGAACTCATTACTATATTTTCCCAAGTTAAACTTCCTACAGTTGATATGTTAGACACAACGAAATCAGTTGCTTCATAGGACAATTTCCCCATATGTATGCCATTGGTTGACACAGAGAAATTGTATCCAAATAAGAACTCTTGACGATCTTGAAGAGCCAGCTTTCTTAAAAAACTGAAGCATATAGAATTGACAGCTGCACAATTTTCACACTTCACCATTGTTCTTGGTGTTGAGAAGTCTACTGATTCTTCTTGTGTTAAATCGAGTACTTGGTCTTCCCTCAAACATGACGCCACCAACTGTATTGGCAAAATAGAAAGTGCCAGACCATCAGGATCAAATGTGAAGAGCACAACCCCACAACTTGCTTCACAGTTAAATTTTGTAGTTTTACACGCATTGGTTGACACAAAAGGAATATATTCAAGGAAAGATTCTTTGCAGCCTTGAAGATAGAAATACAATGAGGAGGCTCTCTTTCACAGGATATTAATCTGAAGTATGCAGAAGTTCTAGCCTGTGATTAGCCCATAGCACCATTTTTACAAAGTTTCACCATTGTATACAATTTTCAATATTCATTGATTCCTGTTCGATTAGCTTGAATTTTTGTTCTTGGTGTATATATAAAGTAACTGGTGTTTAGCTAAAGCTTATTCTTGACTATTGTTGTTCAGATGAAAATCTGACCTTTTATCAAATATATGGTGCGCGATTAACTTCAGATGCATATAACTCTTCCTAGTACTACCATCTTCTTGCATAAATTCAATTATAGAATCATCTTCCCCTTCATTATATTATTCCATATTCGTACTTACTGGAGAAGCAACTACCACATTATTATTTTCTTCTACAACAATGACAATTTTGGCTCATTCAAGACTAATAGGTGTCTGGTTATTGCAACTTTCAATAAGGTCAGGGAGATGTTGGCCCTCTTCAAATATTCCTACTTTTGTATCTTCTTGTGAGTTCTTGAATTCTTGTTATATCCAGTTTACTGAAAAATCGTTCAAACGACCACTCGAAATGAACGACGCCAATAATTTCTTCATTTCATCCGTCGATTGGGCTTGTTTTTCCTCCCAAATTTTTTGTCGTTCAGCTAATACTTTCTCAATGGTGGTCCTGAAATCTTCCATTGAATTCTTCAAACTATCCATGTCGCAACGTAAATCATAATATCTTGTGTGTTTTGCTATTGTTACTGGCCGAGGACGAGTGGCTCTGATACCAAATGATACATCCAATTAATCGAGCTAAGAAAAATGGTACAGAATCAATTCCCTAAGAAGTTATAATCAAGAACCTCAGAACAAGAATTGAGAAGTGCTAAGAAAGATGAAGTGTTATTTATGAACAAAACAGAGAAAGATACACAATTCACATTACAATTTACGGATATGCTTTAAAATCAGATTTTCCCCTTATTTATCGTTAAAAATCCCCAACTAACTTTGTAACTAACCCTCGCCACGTAACACTAACTAATTAGCTGACTTTAACCAGTTGGCTTAAGCGCAAGACGTCTATTAATACTACTAATCTAAATTCACTTATAACACAGTGCACCACCACCAAACACCTACACCACCAGCTACCTCAAACAATGACTACCAGACCACCTCCTCCACTACCTCCTCCACTGCAAGCCAAACACTACTTGCACCACCACACGACTATCACCTCTAGCTGCCATCATATAATTACCATTTACCATCATTGTACAACCATAACCAGTAATTATTTCACAACCACATCGTCACAGCCAACAACTACCTGCATTTCATCGATGAAACAATTTTTATGATCTCATGTAAGTTAATATTATGTATTGTAATATTTTTGGATATACTATTTACTCATTAATTTTATATTATATTTACTACTTAAAACTGATAAATAATACTCATTTAGATGTTAATATAATAAATAGTGTTTTATCTGATTTAGAGAGCAAATCTTAAGTATTAGATATGCATTTAGATTCAAATATTTAATACTAGCAAAAGTCTCTCCCAAATGACTAAAACCTTTATCAAGTACTCACAAAGTCATTTTATTAGTCATATACTATGATTTATCAACAAAGTATAATAGGCTAATTAAATTCCGTGGCCTTTGACCAAAGCAACTAAGAACCATTTTTGGACCTTTCTCATTATACTTTGTCTTTGTCCTATTAATTTATTTGCTTTTCTGGCTCATTAACTAAACGCTCATATATACATCTATATAAAAGATATCCATGCACTTATAAGTGTGGACTGAGATAAAAATGAGTGAAAAGAGAGCAGAAAAAGCTGAAGCAATGGAAGTGGAAAGTATAGCAGCTGCAAGTAAGAGCAAAACTGATGATAAAGAAGAAACGATCATACTCCCAGGTTTTCGATTTCATCCTACCGATGAAGAACTTGTCAGTTTTTATCTTCGACGCAAAGTGGAAAAGAAAAGGATTAAAATTGATCTTATCAAAGAAGTTGACATCTACAAACATGATCCATGGGATCTTCCAAGTGAGTATACAATTATATTTTATTACTACTTTTATGTTAGCTAGCTTTTGCAAAATTCTGTTCGATCCACCCGTAGCCTCCTCAGACCCCAACATATGATCTGCTAAAAAAATGAGATGGATAGCAAACATACACGCCCAAACATAGGCAAATTCGAGACTTGAACTTCATTGATTCTGCCTTAGCTTTATGTTCAAAATCTATTATAATTCAAATTTTAGTGGTTTTTCACACTTATGTTTTGTGGAAAAATGTTGGCTGAATCAATTGAACTTCTATTGCATCCAGGGCAGTATAGTGTTGAACATGTTGGTTTGGCTGAACCTAGCAGTAGCTTACATATGCATTAAAAAAACCAGTAAATAGCAATACAAAAATAATCTAGAACCTAATTTGTCGCTGTTCTAGAACATAAAATTTATAAAGTTTAAATCATGAATTCGCCTATAGCCGCATCCAGCTCGGTGCCAAATACACGTTTAGCAGTAGACTGACAAGCTTGCTATTTCCCTGATGATTTATAGACCTCATGAAAAAAAAAAAAAAAAAAAAAAAAAAAAAAAAAAAAAAAACCTTAATGTAGAAGATTCCAAATTACGTGTAAAAACTCTCTCTCTCTCTCTAATTTTGTGAAGGGGCTATCATAAATTAATTGAATTCTGGTAATTTATTTTCTTACTCTACAATTTAAATTGTGCTAGCTAGCTTAATTTTAATGTCAATCACGTTTGCAGTCCCTTATCAGGTTTACCTTCATCCCCTATTTTTTCCCTTTTTTTCGCACACCTTCATCCCCTATGTATAAGCAAAAATGCCCAATTTTTACAACGTTCTTATTTACTCAATTATACTCTATCTCATTACCTATCATATTTGGTTGTATAAATCATGGGACATGAAAGTTTAACTGTTGAGAAGGAAACACTTTTATTTACTTCATTAAATTTTAAACAGTTAGGTGGGTGCTAAGCATAGGCACATTAAATTTTCCAAATTACAGGGTTAGAGGTTCTAAGGGTAAACAAGATTTTTACACTATCTGAGGAATTTAACATGTCACAGCTGGTGAAGCTATTTTCAGGTCACCACATGAGACTTGATATGATAATTTACATGTCGTAGGTCTGTATAACCTAATAATGTAAGACTATTAACTATCAATGCACAAAACATAAGATTTTTTACAGAAGCACATCATAAAACTTTTCAAGTACATGGAGGGTGTCAAGCCTATTTTAGCACAAGCACATCATTTATAATATAATTACAAGTAAATATTTGTACAAAGAATGATTGGTAACCCGATAAAATTGTAACAAATATTTATAACAGATTAAACTACACTAATCTATAAAAAATATATATTATACTGTCAATATAAATAAAATTGTTAATTTAACTTATATATTTTGTTGGTGTAAAGAACTTTAAAATCGTTAATGTATTTTAACCCATTTTAATTGGTAGCATGTCATATTTGACTAAGTTTTACAGGCAATTAGTATGTTTTTAAAAAATTTACATGGTAAGTGAGAAGCTAATTCATACTTATATACTTTCTCAAGAAGAAAGAAAGAGCTGGGGTGGGGGTCGGATGACTTCAACATAATTGCAGATCCAATCTATTATCATTATTATTACTCTGCAGATTGCATGGAGAACAATAAAATCTTCTCATCAAAGAAAGTAACTACTACTATTGGTTAGACTTGGTTTGTGGAGAAATTATATTTGCTTGACCTATTCATGCAACAATTATAGACCAAGCGCTTGTCTCCAAAGTTGAAGGAATATCATAAAACAATTCTTAGAAATTGACTTTGCTTGTCGTTGACGTAGTTAATTCTCTCATATCTCATTAGCTAATTCAAACAAGACAGCATAGATTATTATTTCGACTAATGTATAAACTAAATGTCTATATTGAATAATCGTACACTTTCATATAAAATTTGCTTGAGTGCATTAGAAGCTACAACGATAAGTATCTTACTCTATAGTAAACACGTATTAGACAAGGAAATTCATGCTCCTCAAAATTTTTTAAACGAGCATGATATTTTTAGTATATAGCCGCTCGTAGTGGCGTAGTCAGAAATTTTTTCAACGATGTTCAAGCTTAAAAAAAATTCTTTCTTCAAAATGTATAAGCTGGGATTTGATCCCAAGTTGTTTAGGTAAATTTGACCATCCTACATCAATATTAGTTGTGTCAAAGGTATTCAAAATATAATATTTAGTTATAAATAATTAAATTTAATTCATGTACACGATATAATTATGTAGCTTCGCCACTTGTACGTTTTCCTATCATTTTATTTAGAAGTTTAAATGGTTTAGCAATAAAAGTAACTTTTTTTTGGTTAAGTCTTCGACGCACGCACCATCTTCGTTTGCATGGATCAATCATGTTGAAGTTACTTTTTTAATAATTAATAGCAGTGGAACTTGAAATTCATACAGCTTTATATACTCTGTTAGATAAGATAAATTACGTGACCACCCCTCCAAAAACTTAAATAGCTAGTAATGAAATAATTTTATTTATTTAATTATGTCTTCCACACTATAACATACATGTTGAAGTTTTATTTTTTCATTTAAGTTATACTCTTGTTCTAATTTATGTTAACACACTTTTTTTTAGTCCGTTATAAAAAAAATGATACACTTCTAAATTTAAAAAGAATTACCTTTGCACTTCCATTTTACCTTTACTAAGAAATTTTCTAACTACACAAATATTATGGAATTTATAAGATATATCACACAGTATAACACGTTTTAGATCATAATTTTTTAAAAAAAAAACATTTATTTCTTAAACCCCCACCCCCCCTCCCCCCCCAATTCAAACTATGTCAGATACATTAAAATGGATATGTTTGTAACTAAACTGCTGGTTGCTTTTCTAATTTTGGGGTTAATTTATTTGGATGAAGTGAGCAGAATGGGGGATATAAAGGAATGGTATTTCTTCTGCATGAGAGGGAGAAAGTACAAAAACAGTGTAAGACCTAATAGAGTAACAGGATCTGGTTTTTGGAAAGCAACAGGAATTGACAAGCCTGTTTATTCTGTATCACAAACTCATGATAATGACTGCATTGGCCTTAAGAAATCTTTAGTTTACTACCGTGGAAGTGCTGGCAAAGGAACCAAAACTGATTGGATGATGCATGAATTTCGCCTCCCACCAACTTGGAAGAGTACTTCAAACCAGCTGATGCTCAATTCCAAGAACATTAATACTCAAGAAGCTGTAAGTTCTTTTCCTTTTTTTTCTTCTTGTCGTAATAATTAACCAAAATTCTATGTTAATTTCTTATTTACCATTCTTGAGTTTTGATCAAATAGTAAATAATTTTAAGTATATGACTGCAGGAAGCGAATGAACATAATTTAGTAAACCCGTTTAATCCCCCTTGATTTAAGTTGCCCTTTTCTGGTTTGATTTCTTGAAAGAACTGGAATTAACATATGTGTGTGTGTGTGTGTGTGTGTGTGTGTTGTGTGGAGAAGAGGGAGTTTAAAGTTAATTCGAACTAGACACCTTGAAGCTAAGGTATCATTTTTTTGCGACAGTAAATAAAGAAATAGTACTTAGTAGAACATATTGAGTAATTAATGACTACATATCTAGCAAGTCTTTGAAATAGTACTCCCTTCTCTTGGTCCCAATTTATGGGAGGTGTTTGACTAAATAGAAAGTTTAAGAAATAAAGAAAGATTAATTGGAACGGGAGCATAGTAGATCAATAATTAAGCTAGAACATGCAGATGAATCTGGATTACAGAGCTCCTTTTTTTATACTCTTGTATATCGATTATGAATACTTTAAAAATCAAAAATTGCAGGAAGTTTGGACTCTATGCAGGATATTCAAAAGGGCTTCCAATTACAAGAGATTCACACCAGATAATTGGAAGCAGCCCAATATTGTTAAACAGACATTTGGTGATGCAAGTTCTAAAGCATGTAGCCTTCAATCTGAAACCAGTGATGATCACTCCAATAGTATCAATTTCAAAAAACACAATATTAATGCAGCATTGGCAGGAACTTATCATCAGGCTGATCAACGGGACACGCTTAACTACCGTATTAATAGCCAATTGCCAGTTACCAATATGCCTCAATCTTCATTCACATCATCAAACTCAAGTTTTTGGAACAGTACAAGTGCTGAAGAGGATCAGCATTTGTTTAGTGATGGGAACTGGGATGAACTCAAATCCGTCGTTGATTTAGCTATCGATCCTCATAGTCTTTTTGGATTTAATTAGATAAGTTGGAAGAGGTCTGGGTGCCGAAATTGGGGCTTGTCTTAGCAGCAAGATTCTTGGTATGCTAAATCAGTAGCACTGCTCTCTATATATACATGTGACATGCATTGTGCTACCAAACACACAGACATAGTCGGAATAGATGCAGTGGGTTCTAACTTGTTGTGTCTACCTAGCTAGTCTATATCCGCCACAGTGCGCGCTAATGAAATGAGGAGTTGGATGGATGAGCGAGCGAGCAAGTACACTATGTATGCGAGATGTACAACTTGTTACTCCCATTTGGCTGTTCAACAGTACTATATACATTTTAGCTGGGAATTAAGTTAAAAAGCATCAGGCAGCTCAAACAAGATATACCCCCAACAGAGAGCACCATCCTACCTTGAGTTTCTTTTTACATCCCTATTTCTCTAGCTTGTTTTCTACTTATTTTAGTTTTCAATTTAGGACTGGATAGGTCTTGTAAAGTACTAGTACTAAAATTTTCTAGACCCTACCTAATTCTTCTTATTCTGAATTTCGTAGAGTACTTTATATTTGGAGTAGATAAAGAAAATGTTCCATGAGGGAAAAGAGATGGCATCTTATAGCTATCTTTGGCCAATATCTTTGAATGGAGGTCGTTAAAGCTTGGTAAGATATATAGTGAGAGTAGATATGGCTGCTCTACGAGTCCATGTAGGAGCATATAAAAAAGGGAGAACAGCGATATTTACTTCTCTATACTATTGTAAATTGTGTGTATTTCTCCTGTCAATCCTTACAGACTGCCCCTACCGTTACCAAACTAGCAACTAAAATCGACCGCCCCTCTCCTAACAGTTCTGTCATGTCTGGGGCCCCTCTTTTAAATTTGACACCATGGCTGCCATGTGAGGGCACATGTGAATTACCTTTCTAAGCATGTTTTGCCTTGATTTGCTTGAAAATGCGAACAAATTATTAACAATAATAAGGCTAAAATGTAAAATTACATAATGTTCAACATATATTAGCAAAATTAACAAAATTTGAACTATGACTAATTAAGGAAATATGCATGTACCTTTGCCAATACATAATAATTAACCTATCTAAATTTACTAAATCCAAATTGGTTCTCTTATATTCTTTGTACTGTCCCTTTACACTCTTATCACTTCAGATATCCGTAAAATATCATTCTTTGAATAACCGAAAACTGAAGAGACAAAGCTCCACTGTCTTTGTTTTTGGAAGTTCACTGTGTGAACAAAGTACTCATTTTATCTTGACTAGTTTTACATTAGTCATCAACTTAACCCTTCACCTTTATGGAAATCTGAATATGTGACCAAACTCTCAACCAAATATGACCTATAATACTATGTTGAAATAACCTGAGAACGAAAACTCCGCAACATGCACCAACATAGTTTAGAACAATGCAGGGTAATACTATCACTATCAGAATCCATGATACACACTTATTAGATAAGCAGAGGAGTTTCCACATATCAAGGAGCCAATTCCATCAAAATGCCCAGGGCAGCTTTAATAGGAGATCTAAGCAGAACTAGGCTATGATTCAATCATTTAGTACAGGCTAAAACTACAGTTCCGCACCAAACATTCAGAAACTATAACTTCACTACTTTCCACATAAATTTACAACAATATATTCCTTTTGATGTCACCTATCTTAAAACAACAGCAGCATTTCTAAGAGCCAAATACCTCTGAACATATTCATTAGGAAGCGACCTTATTGTCTTGAAAATCTCAGCATTAGCATATCGGAGTTTAGTTCTTGGGTCAAAATATGGGGCCTGCATGTTAGAACATATGGATTACTGACCAGCGAAAAACATTCGTGCTGGGAAAATGACTTTAACAGCAAAAAGTACAATAGAGGATGACACATAACCCTCTTCAATGAGAGGATGTAACAGTAAGACTGTACAGGAAAGCAAGCAGAAATGTAGACCATATCATAGAAGGTTGCCAGGGGTAAAGGTACCTCGAATCCTGTAATGTCGCATATCTTTTTGCATGGATGCATAGAAGGAGGTGACTCAACGTTAACATCTACAGAAAAAGGGCAAACAAAGTAACTTTGAGATATTCTTAAAGTAATCAATGATTAAGGAATAGCTACAACATAATACCTCTACAAATGAACTCAACCATGAAAGCATATTTTGTACGTTCAAGTTATACCATGATGATAATAGTTCAGCATTTAAACAAGAAAGATATCATTTCCCCCCATCAACACTTTAAGTCCATATATAATGGACAGAACCATTCCATAATCGCCTTCTAACTGATAAGCAAAAGTCCCGAGGTTTTGGCTGTTAACATATGTTATATGATGTTGCTGGAAAATGCAGTAATTTTCAAGGCAATCTTCATCAGGCTTGACGCAAGTCACAGCAGTATCTGCCTTAAAAACGTCTTCAAACAAATTGGGTAAGAACCAGCACCACATTTTTAGGAGAAAGCGGCCACAAGGGGAATAAAATCTGATGACAAGATTTGCAGCTCAACAGGCAATAGGAAAGAATATAAACCAAATCCAGCACTAAACAAGAAGTTCTTCAACTTCCAGGTCTGACAGAAGTTGAAGGCAGTGAATTAATCAAAGGAAATGACCTGATTTTTTGGAGGTGTTCACTGTTTAATTTGAAATCAGTGTATTCAAGAAATTATCTGAATCTAGTGGAGGTGTTCATTATCCAATTATTAACGCAAGCCAGACTCAACCACTGATTTCGGTTATACAGGTTTCACTAATATGGTTTTCAGTCAGTTCTTTTGACATTTTAAAAACTTGCTTAGTGAAGATAACATTTACATCCACATTTGACTCTCACTATAGTGTTGGAGTTTCTGATAAAATATCAGACATAGGGGGGCAACGGATGAAGTGGAAATTTAAAACTGGTCCGACAGCATTTTGAACATGCTTTTTATTTATTCTAGTTGACCAAATGCCAGACCTTGCATACATTGAAAAGAGATTACTCATATAGCTCCGAAAACCAAACTTGAGAATATCTTACTCCCTCCAGATATTCCCTCCAAGCCAATTTATATGACGCTATATTCCTAGGCACAGGAGCTTAAAAAAGAAAGATTTTCAAAATTTGTGGTCTAAAACAACCTATATAAATTTTGTGGCTATAAGTCGTCCCATTAGGGGTAAAATTGGATGTTTAAAGTTAAGTTGTTATTAAATATAGAAATATGTCATTCTTACCGGGAGAGACTAAAACACATAAAGATTATCATATAAATTGAGACAGAGTAATAAAGACATAAGAACACATGACAATAGGATGAAAAAAGAGCTGAAACTAGACACCAGCAGGACTTGCGGACTACTTTATATAGTAGTGCTTTGATACAAAGCACAGCTAGGTTTAAGATAAGCGAACTTGATCTCTTTGACTTGTGTACATCATCAATTTCCAGCAACTGTGCGAGCATTATATCAGAGTAGGAGAGAGGGTTGAATGGGGAAGATAGAACCAGCGGTGGACGAGAGACAGAGGTTCTGGTTCTTCTAAAGATGGTCTAATTACTCCCTCCGTCCCACTTTATCATAGTTTGACTAGGCACAAAGTTTAATAAAGGTAGGAAGACTTTTGAAACTTGTGGCCTGAATAAGCCATATATTTGTGTGGTTGTAAATGAGTAAAATGAGAAGGTTGGAGTTAAATTGAAGTTTTCCAACTTCAGAAATATAACAATCTTTTGGGACGAACCAACAAGGAAAGTACGGAAAACAAAGTGGGACGGAGGGAGTAATAGATAACCAGGAGAAGAGGCTGCATAAGTTGATGCACTGCAAAACGGGGAGAAGGATGATGAGATCAGTGAAAGAAAAGGTGAGAGAACATACATTTGAGTTCTGAAGGGGCAAAAGCAACTTCCGGTTCAAATTAGAGAGACCTATTTTTGGGCGTTAAAAGAAGAGTTTCATCCCCTTTTCGTCTGGCAAAGTGGAAAACATAATAAAGGACAAAGATTTTATATAATACAAAATGAAAGCCTTTTAAAAATACTAATCCTTTAAATCTTTCTCCTTCGAAAATATCTTTTAAAATCTTCCTAAAAAATGCTAATCCTTTAAATCATAGATGCAGCTGACAGGAGACGGTACGTTTCTCACAAATGCATGCATTTTCTTTAGCTTAATAAGAAGTCAATTCTTTAATATAACAATATACTTAGTACCCGCTAAAAGGTCCATTCTTATATTGTTGGTACGCTCATCGGGTACATAACCAAACTAAAATGTTTGAATGCCAAAAGAACTAGATTCACTAAATAAACAAAGCTGAATAAATAGACCTATATATTTTGCCAAAACATAGAACAAAGCCCTATTCAACATGATGGGCAACAAATTGAAGCACTAACCCTATGACTCCAGAACAAAGTTACTAGGTAATCCTAGTTTTGCTTATACCACTAATTTATATAATGTTTACACAGAATACGCTCTTTATTCCTCACAGCTACTTTTCTCAGTGCATTTGTTGGAGCAAGAGGAAGAACTCCTAAGTAAAGACAGAAATTTAAACTTAAAGACAAATAATGGAAGTGTAGCAGTGGTAAAGTTATCCTAACCATGAATGTTACAGATGCTAATGTAGCACAGTGGAATTCAGAAATTGGCAATTTCAGTTAATGATATGAAGCTTCGAAAATTTAGAGATTTGTTGTAAAAGCTTAATCAGGATTTGGGGGTATAGCTGAAAGATTGAAACTCACAAGTTGGTAGGTCAGGAGGATAATTTTCGTAATTCTCGGCTTGAAGAATCTGCTTAAGATGCTTCCAATGCCTGCCTCGAGCCTGTCCCTTAGGGTACTTTTCGTACATCTGAATTTTCTTGAATTTCATATGAGTTGGCAATACTAATTCAGCTTCTATCACTTCCCGCTCCATATATAGCTCTGCCTCCTGAGGGCACAAATACAGGGAAACTATATGAAGAAACAGAGTAATGGCCAATTCCCCCAACCAAACCACTTGAGAGCTATCATTCATGCACCCTAGTAATAATGACAGAATTCTAAATGCTAATCACATAAAAGAACGAGAAGAGACTTGTATGACTATGATAAACCAAATAAAAGCACCTATAATTATTTTGAGTTCTTAGATATCAGTGAGAAAAGAAAACCACATACGGAGACCATCATCAAAAGTACAAAATGAATGAGCGTCCGCTACAATGTCCCAAGGGTGATCAGACAAAAACCCTTCGACGAAGATACAGTGTATATAGGTAAAAAACTATATTATATCAATATATATTTGAACCACCCTGACACAACTGGTTGAGGTAGCCCAGCGGTGAAGGGTGTTCAAAACTTCTCACAAGGGCGTAGGTTTTGATTCTTTGTATAAGCAATTTTTTAATTCAAGAGTCCCAATATTTTCCTAATTTAATATTTTTAACTAAATGGGAAGCAACTCTTCAAAAGGGGACATTTAATTAACATAATGGAGCTCCATTCTTGTTTTCTTAACCGCCAAATTGGCAATTTTCTTAATACATTATTTTGATATTATGTTCATTATGATATAAAGTTGAATAAGAAGTATCCTAATCTATACCTATTAATCCGATAAAGATAATTTAAATCGAATAGAAACTGAAATGATTCAAAAGAAAAAGAGAGGAAGAGAAAAGGACCTTAGCAGCAAAAGCGAAACTCCAGCACTGCAACTTTGTAAAAGAGACCAGATTTATGGGTGATATATTGAAAGTTTAATATTTAATATTAAGGTGAATGGGCAACGGAAAAGATGATACTAGCTTTCTCGACTCTCGGGCCAATGGGGTAATTTTGATCAGTAGCCATTTTTGGACGCGCTCATTGGAGACTATCCACCATTTTGAAATTCACTGAAGAATAGCCAAAAATTCGCGCGCACACTTAAGCTCCATTAGTGTTGGAAAAACACCCCAGACTAGTCCCATAACAAAATACTTGGGCTTTGAATAAAGCCCAAGTATTTTGTTATGGGACTTTATATATAAAGCTTCAGTCCCCATAACAAAATGCTGGGGCTGTGAAAAAAACTTGTTCAAAGCCCCAGCATTTTGTTATGGACTGAAGCTTTATATAAAGTCTCATAACAAAATGCTGGGGCCTTGAACAAAACTTGTTCAAAGCCCCAGTATTTTATACTGGGATTAGTTTACTTCAGCTTCCCAGTATAAGTACTGGAGCTTTGAACAAAACTTGTTCAAAGCCCCAGTATTTATACTGTAATTTGTCCGGAGGTGGCTAGTCTTCAAACAGTTTTGCATCGCTGGCTAGTATTCATTTAACGCGATCAAAACTGGCTGCGTGACTAAATTTTTACGCCAATGGGCAACGGCCAATGTAAAAATTTCGTCAAAGGTCATTTTTACCACTGCTATTTGATTTTAGGCCACTATTTCTTTAATTGTGTAAAAGAAGCCACTTTTTGGAACTTCATGTCTTATAAGCTGAATTTCATACCTAAAGTTATGAGGTTCAACTTCAGCCCTTCTATGCCTAAAAGTTGAGCCCTTGCGGGTTGAAGTTGAACTGCATACCTTCAACTCAACTCACAAGGATTGAAGTTCCAAAAAATAGCTAAAAACTAAATAATTTTAAAAAAATAGCTCCAACTGTAAAAGCGAGCCAAAAAATAGTTGTTTGTGCACTTTCCCAAACGGGCAATGGGAAAGCCCATTTTGCCATCTTCATAAGGTTTTAACCATTAAAGTTTTTTTTTTTTTTTTTTGTGCTTAAATATTATATTTTGTTTGTCTCTCGTTCTGTCTTTCTCTTATATGCGACTATTAGAGTAATCATCCCTTTCATCTTTCTCAATGAAAAAGGGGGATCTCCCTGGCCTTTTAGATGTCCTCATAAATTTCTTTACTTGACTACTTCTTAACTCGAAGTAGATTCATGTTGATCCAATTGCATATACTATAATAGTTGCTATTGTGAAACATGTATATTCGTAAAGTCCAGAAGTAAATGTGTGTCATGTTGCATCAACGGGGCCATAACATCCTTATTCTTGTTGAAGAAAAACACACCAAACAGCCACTATGTTGAGGTTTGAAATTCTAATGTTGAGGTTGAAGTTCTAATATTGAGATTTGAAGTTGCTATGCATAACTTCAAGCATTCAGGTTTGAAGATGAACATCAGATCTTCATGTTTCAAGTTAACAGCTAAATGCTTGAAGTTCAAACTAGTGGCTAGAAATAAAATAAAAAAATTAAAACTAAGCTAAAACTGAAGTGGCGCACCTAAATTGGACTATTCGTGCGCTTCCCCCTTAATTGGTAGATTTACACAAATTGGCAAAAAAGAACTTGGTCTTCAGAGATTGAAATCTTTAAAGGTGGTCTTTAAAAATTCAGTATTTTTCGTATATTAAAAAAATATCATTACACTTTAATGAAGTCATAATTACAAAATTATTGCCGCGCCTTTTATATTTAATGAAGCCGTAATTACAAAAACGTCTTTGCTCCCTACAAAGTAGAACAAAGCCTATATGCCTGTGTCTATGGCTTCATACGTATATCGAACTAAAAATTATGTATGTTTTGTAAAAAAAATGAGGCCAAATCGGCCTCACTTCACACATGCACAAAAAGATAAAAAATAAAAAGACTTCAAGTACTTATATTTAGAAATATCGACAGTCTGGTCATACTTCTTCATGCAATGAGCAAAATATTTTGAATATTTTGATATAGATGAGGTCAAATTGTCTTCACTTCATGCAGCAGCAACAACAACATACCCAGTGTTATCCCATATGTGGGGTTTGGGAGGGCGAGATGTACGCATACCTTACCCCCATAAAGATGGAGAGGCTATTTTAGATAGACCATCGGCTAGAAAAGTATTTTGAAAACACGTTTAAACAAACAAGGAAGAAACACCATGATAGCTCAAATACTCACATAAAAACTACAACAATTCGAGCAAACATAAGACACCAATCTAAACTATTAATAATAATAATAATAATAATAATAATAATAATAATAATAATAATAATAATAATAATAATAATAATAATAATAATAATAAAAGAAGCTAATATGTATAAGAATAATAAAGCTAATATGTTAGCAATCTTTCGCCTACTACCTAAACTCTACCCTAATCTTCGACCTCCATACTTTCCTATCAAGTCTCATGTCCTCTGTGATCCGGGGGTTAGTCATGTCCTATCGAATCACCTCACCCCAATTCTTCGTTGGTCAACCTCTACCTCTCGGTAGACCTAGTACTGTCAACCTCTTACACCTCCTCACTGGAGCATCTGTGCTCCTTCTTTTCACATGGTCGAACCATCACAACCTTGTTTCTCGTATCTTGTCCATCACTGAGGCCACTCCCACCTTGTCATGAATGAACTCATTCTTAATCTTATCCATCCTCGTATGCCTGCACATTCATCTAAGAATTCTCATTTCTGCTATGACCATCTTCTGAATGTGTGTGGTCTTGATTGGCCAACACTCTGCTCCGTACAACATAAGTGGTCTAACGATTGCTTTATATAACTTAACTTTGATTCTAGGTGCCACTTTTTTATCGCATAGGATGTCAAACACAAGTCTCCGCTTCATCCAGCCGGCCCCTATATGATGAGTGACATCATCATCAGTTTCTCAATTACCTTGAATGATTGAGCCAAGATACTTGAAGCTTCTCTTATGTTGAATGACCTTAGAATCAAACATTACTTCCGCCTCTGACTCATGAGTTGCATTACTAAACTTCCACTTCATATACTCTTTTTTCGTCATGCTCAACCTGAAGCCTATAGACTTTAGGGTGTCTTCACTTCAATGCATTCACAAAAAATATATATATGAATTCCTGTCGTACTTATTCATATATGAGGCAAAATACTGTCTATTTTATAAATAAATGACCTTAAATCATCATCATCAATTCGTTTGTATACAAACATCCAAAGAAAAATATAACTAACACCAATCTGGCATCATTTATTTATAGTGTGAGAGGGGCTAAACGATCGGACCAGACAGGCGCAGGTAGCCTGCCTAGAAGGCTGTCTACCGTGAGGATATGGGTGATGCGTTATCGAATCCCACAGGGAGGAAGTTACCGAATATGGATAGAGGGGAAACGAAGGGCCCTTAGTCTTATCTCATGCAGTTTCTGCTTTTTTATTGGCTTGATTTTCAGTCGTTTCCATCACTTTGTTTTTTTTTTTTTAAAAAAAAAAAAAGCTCATATAAGAAAAAAAAAATCTCAAATATACTTGATCATAAGCCATATAATTTTCACTATAAATAAGAACCTTCGTGGATGAGAGGAGGGCGAAAGTTTACATTTACAAATAATTGAAGCCAAATTATCCTTTTTATTTATATCTACAAATATTTAATATAGGAACCTATTTTGCAAATAACGTGCTCCAACTCCAACTCCGGCAAATCATGCTCCAAAAGTTGTAATCAAAAGTGATGAAAAATACAAAAGTTGGAGTTGTAATCACTCCAGACGTTGTTGCCATTAATCTACATTGCTGCAAAATGCAGAAGTTGTAATCGAAAGTGAAACGATGACAGTTGTAATCATTAATTTCGTCGCCGTTTGTTTCCATTAAAGTCGATTTTCACTAAGCGAGAAAGGAAAAGTTTGTGGGTCATGAGTTGGATGCCATTAAAGGATTAGAATTGCAATGGTTTCACCGCCGGAGAGGGCGACAGAGAGGGAAAGGGAGGAAGTGGAGTTATTGATGACGTCGGCGTCATCATCGTAGAACCCATGGGAGCTGGGAAATAATCTACTACAGTTCTTTTTTTTAATTAATAAAAAAATGCTCAAAACTCCAAGACCATGAAAAAGTACTCAGAATTGGATATGCTTAATCAGACCCAAAACGTGAGGGGAGAAATGACAGTAAGTTCCATCCACTAGTCATTTGGTTGAGGTATGTTTTCAACGTAGAATCACAGTATGAAGTTAGTCTAATTTAGATTCTCTTGATGTGAAAATGAGCTAAATTCACACCAAAAGTATAAAGTTAGAAAGTGTTTGAAGTTGATCAAATATAATAGAAAAAGAAAACTATCAAATTTCAACTTCAGACCAAAAGGGCTGAAGTTAGCTTAATATGGACTGAACCCCAACCCTTATAGTTCGAAAATAAGTAATTTTGATCTGAAGTGGCAAGCCCTAGCAAAGGCATGCCCACAAACGCCTAAAATTATAATGGGGCGAGCAGAATAAGCTTAATGTGCACTCGCTAGAGTTAAATTTTTAGCCTTACAGATGAAGTATTTAATTTTTACCTTCTTATCGTCAGGGGCGAATCTACAGTGTATGGTACGACATTGGTAGAACCCAGTAGTTTTTGTGCAAATTCTGTAATATAATATATATATATATATATATATATATATATATATATATATATATATATATATATATATATATATATATATATATATATATATATATATATATATATATATATATATATATATA
This sequence comes from Petunia axillaris subsp. axillaris, assembly GCA_029990575.1. Lineage (NCBI taxonomy): Eukaryota > Viridiplantae > Streptophyta > Magnoliopsida > Solanales > Solanaceae > Petunia > Petunia axillaris. The sequence continues at coordinate 45,892,942 of JARKNS010000002.1, read as the reverse complement.
TATATTTATATATATAACGCATATGTATAAAAATAAGTAAATTCGAACCCATTAACAAATTCGATGATGGTTCGCTGGTCGGAGGAGGTGCTTGCTTCAATCATGTACCAAGGGGTGAGGACTTCGAATCCCGATATATGCTTATTTTAAAACGTCAAACCTTGCTTCGGCTTTAAAACATAGAGTATTTCGGCTTCCTTTCCATTTTATAAACACAACAATAATTTATTTTCTTTTCAATATATATATATATTTTTTTAGCGAATATCACTAAGCTTGTAGCTTAGTGACAAATTTTATTAATAATTGAAAGAAAAACCAAGTCTGTACATGAATAAAGTACAAAGCAACAACTTGTGGAACTAGATAAAGTATAGCTAACACTTTCCTATATACATGTAATTGAATCACATTTCCCCAATTGAGTTGAGCATTAAAAATGCTAATACCACCAATATAGAGTCATGTTTTTCAATCACAATGCATTTAACAACCAAGGTGCTAGCTAGTATTAAGACTATATAAACATATGCATAACAATTTGTTCGTGAAACCCAAGTTGAGAAGGCCTCTATTGCATCAAATACAATTAGAAGAACATGGCCAAATGATAAAGTGGTGGCACGATGCTCCACAGGCTGGTTCACCCGTTCCATGACAACACTTGCTTGAAATTGTATTTCACTTTGCAATTGCCAATCAAGTAGGCAAATGATGAAGAATCTGACTACTTCATGAAGCATAAGAACCTGCATATTTATTGAATTAGTAACAACAATGTCAGCAATAAACTCCTGTAGAACCAATGCGTAAAATAGGAAACACATGGTCACATCTTCCAACGCAACACCCCCAAGATCAGGCGTCAAACAAATAGTACCCAAGGTGTTCCAGCCTAACGTAAGTCGACTGGACCACCTGGGAATAAGCCTATCCTCATCACGACTACCTTCATCAAAGACCCTTTGCTTGAAGTTGCAATCTGTGAAGCAAAGGAAACAAAGCACAAAAAGAACAGGGCGCGGTGGGTCGCGCGACGCGTGCCTAAAGCGCGCAAGAATCTGCGCATTCTGTTTGTTTCGGCGCGTTTGAAACCGCGGCGCGCTGGCCAGGGCGCGAGTACCTCCACGAAAAGCACTGCTGGGCACGAAGGGGACGCGACGCGAGGCAATCACGCTCAAGAGAAACCAAGTGTGATGTGGTAATCTTTGAATCTGCTTCCCTATGTCAAAACAAAAATGCACGCAGCTTCCCCATGTCAAAGAAGCTGGAGCAATGTAAAACACGATCCAAATGTTCCTCACATCGCATGAAGAATGTGACCCATATCGCAGAGGCCAACCATTCCACGATATAATGCACAAACTGATCCTGGAAGAACAAATAAGCTGCATCAAAAGGCCACAATTAAAAAAAGCAGCGAGCCATGCTAATGTTTTGTACAACCTGCAAAAAAAAAAAAAAAAAAAAAAAACAAACAAACAAACATTGTTAGTGAAAAACGTAACCCCTCCTTCCTTATGACCTTGTAACTCCATTCTTCACAATCTTAGGACGATACGTTGGGATTTGAGCTTTGTCCCAATTCAAAATTGTCCTTCCAGTCGCATTCAAATCTAAGAAATTATGGAACTCTTGATCATCAACCTCAAACGCCAAGTTTGCCATATGATCCACCAAGCGATTGTCCTCTCGAAAGACATGAGCAAAGGTAAAATTACCCCTACTTTTCATATCTACAATTGCATCAACAATCTCGGCTATACTCCATACCACTTCCCATACTCCCTCAATGATGTTCTTAAGTAACAAGGAGTCCGTCTCAACAATTATAGGCTGTGTGAAGTGGTCAAGGCAATATTTCATTGCCTCTCGAATCGCACACGCCTCTGCCCTCACATTCGTTCCTTCACCAATTAATTTTCCTTTCGCAAACATCAAATCTCCAACCTCATTGCGCACACAAAAACCATAAGAACTCTGCCCCGGATTGCCACGACTAGCACCATCCGTGTTACACTTAATAACACCCAGATTGGGGCTGCTCCAACACACCTTAACGTACCTAAATATTGGACGATAATCTTCAAGGAATTTAACCAAAACTGGCCAATCAATAGGAGCTAAATGCATACCTGGATTCCGTACCATCAAGAACTTATGCAAGTTCTAATTAATTTCATGAACAAGGCGCTGAAAGGATACTTTACCTCCATGAGCCACAGTACATCGCCTCTTCCAGAGTTCCCACATAACAAAGGCAGGAATAGCTTGACACATTAACCTCAACCATGGACGTTTTCTACAGTGCCACCACTTGTTAATCACTTGACGAAATCTCCAATCTTGAATCACAAACCCCATTGCATTTGCATAATACGACCACACACTATTTGCAATTGATCTTGTGATAAATAAGTGCTCACTAGTTTCTTCTTTAGGATGAACACAACACCAACACCGTGAAGGAATATTGAAGCCAATTCTTTTCAATTCCTCATCAAGAGGCAGTTTCCGCTTCCAAGCACGCCAAAGTAGGAATGAAATTTTGAATGGCATATCCTTCAACCACATAAACTTGTAATGTTCTTTCACTTTACCTTTGGCACGGACATAATTATATGCGCTGCTCACAGTGAAATACCCATTCGAAGTAAGTTTCCAGGATGCCGTATCCCTTGGTTGCAACACGTTACCAGGCTGTATATTATCAACAACATGTTGAGCCAAATCACTAGGTAATGCATCAAATAATAGCTGTTGGTTCCACCCATTAACACCATAGAAATCCTTGACCATGTTCAGTTATTCCCTTACATAAAACCTGCGAAGTACCAAAAAATATAAAGGCCCAACACGCGACCAATTGTCATACCAAAAGTGCGAAGACCCTTGCTTTACATGCCAAACTATCTCATGATCAACCATCTCCCTAACTTGCATCATCTTTTGCCAAATGGGAGATCCATCAGTGTACGGCACAATAGAGTAATGCAGTTTTTTACAATACTTATTAGCCATAAAAGTACCCCAAAGAGAAGTTTTTGTCCTAAAGTTCCACCACAATTTTGCAAATAAAGCATTTGCAACATCATATAAGGACTTAAATCCCACACCCCCCTCTGCTGGTGGCTTGCACAAAGTGTCCCAAGAAGCCCAGTGCCTCCTTGAATGCTCCTCAGAATTATTCCAAAAGAAATTAGCGAAAATTTTATGAAGTTGATCAATAACACTAACCAGAGGATTGACTGCAGACAAAAGATGAATAGGCATACTTTGAAGAACATGCATAACCAAAACAGCCCTACCTCCATAAGACAACATTTTTGACTTCAAAGATTGCAACTTCTGCCTAATCTTTGTAACAAGATTATCAAACAGGGCTTTATTTCGTCTTTTGTGTGTAACTGGACACCCTAAGTAAGTAAAAGGGAAGATACCTCTTTGAATTTGAGAAATATGCTCCACCCTATCAACAATCTCCTGCGCCACCCTGTGATACAAATAAACAGCACTCTTCTCTTTGTTGATCTTCTGACCACTGGCACCCTCATAAGCATTCAGCACCCCCATAATGAGCCTCAGAGAAGTAGTATCAGCTGAACAAAATAAGATAGTGTCATCTGCATACGCTAAGTGATTGATAGGAGGACTCCACTTAGGCATATCAAAACCTTTGAACATAGCATTCTCGTGTAAAGCATTGAGGGCCCTGGATAACACTTCAGCTGAAAGAATAAATAAAGTAGGAGACAAAGGATCCCCTTGCTTCACACCCCTGGAAGAATTAAAAAAGCCATGTGGCTGCCCATTAAAAAGAACTGAATACCAATTGTTAGATAAAAGCCTCCAAACCATGTCAATACATCTCTCAAAAAAATCCCATCTTCCTCAGAACCTTGGTCAGAAATAACCAAGACACACGATCATAGGCTCATCACATCAAGTTTGATGACAACATTGGCTTCTTTAGCTCTTTTTCTAATATCATCAACGATCTCCTGAACTAGCAGCACATTTTCAACAATATTTCTTCCCCTGACAAAACCAGCCTGTGTAGGAGACATCAAATCAGGTAACAAATCAACTAACCTGTCATGCAAGACCCTGGAAATCACTTTGTTTGAGAAGTTACTCAAACTAATTGGTCTCAGATCAGAAAAAGTGGACACATTAGGCTTTTTAGGGAGGAGCACTAAATTTGTATGAGATACAAATCTAGGGATATCATGGCCCACAAAGAAACCCTGCACCATACGAGTAAGATCAGCAGCAATAACATCCCAGCACACTTGATAAAACTTCCCCGTAAAGCCATCAGGGCCAGAAGCACTGTCACCATTCAAGCCAAAGACTGCTTTCTTCACCTCTTCCATGGTAGGAATTTCTTCAATAGCAAGATTCTGCTCAGCACTAACCATTTCAGGGACATGTAATAGCAAATCAAAATTCAATTCCTGGCCATCATTTGCAAATTGTTGTTGAAAAAACTCCATAGCTTCAGCAGCCATATCTTCTTCACCATTAAGCCAATTTCCAAGCCTATCCAGGATTCTGTGAATTTTAAGTTTCTTCCTCCTGCCTTAGACCTGAGCATGAAAAAACTTAGTATTTATATCACCATCTTTGAACCACTGAAAGCCTGCTTTTTGCTTCCAAAATTCCTCTTCAAGATGCAACACCCTTTTTAATTCAGCTTCAGCTTTCTTCAATTGCTCCCTATGATATGCATCCGGTGATTCTTCAAGCTTAAGCTCATGTGCTTTAATAATGTCTTCCAGAGAGGCAATTTTCTGAAAAATATTTCCAAAAGTAGCTTTGCTCCACCTTGATAAGGCCTGCTTCACTTTCTTCAATTTCCTGTGGAAAATAATAAAAGGATCCCCTACACAATCACAAACCCAATTATCCTTCACAAGCTGCCAGAAAGATTCATTATCAGTCCAGAAGTTCAAAAAATTGAAGGATTTAATAATAGTAGAAGAATCAGTCGAGCACTTTATCAACAAAGGAGAATGATCAGATCTAGTCCGGGCAAGGTGTTCAATGTCAATCTTAGGGAAGAAATCCATGAACTTCTGATTAGCAAAACATCTATCAATCCTCTTCAAGATAAACTAATTTTCAATCCTCCCATTCCACCAAGTGTAAATAGTACCTGTATACCCTAAGTCAGTAATACTATAGGCAGCTATGGTAGCAGCAAAATCATCCACCTCTGGAGATAATGCTGGAAGACCACCATAGTTTTCTTCTTCAGAGAGAATAACATTGAAGTCACCTCCAATAAGCCACGGCTTAACCATAGTAGATGCTAAGAATTACAAAGAATCCCACAGCTCCATTCTTTCAATTCTATCACACTTAGCATAAACTAAGGTAAGAAAGAAATCCTGAGCCTGTACAATATGATGCAATTTCAGAGTAAGTTGTTGCTCCTGGTCATCCACTACTGTCACGGCATAATCTTCCACAATAAAAGCCCAAATTTTACCATTGACATTAGTAAAGGACCAATGCATACCCAGTCTCATACCATAATACTGAACTCTACAGGGCTCCTGAAAAGGCTCAAGCAACCCTATAAAATCAAAATGATGATGCCTGTGTAAAGTATTCAACCTTGTAAACGCCTCCTGCGTATTAACTGATCGAATATTCCAAATCAAAGCTTTATTCATCATTTAAACTTTGGACTTGGAACTCCTTATAGGCTGGATCCTGGAAATTGGACCATGCTCTTTTTTAATACGTCTGCCTCCTTTCTTTGGTACATCTCTAGGTGACAAGTCACCTTCCCTGGCCACCTCTTGAAAATTATGGGCTGTTGAGGCTTCCTCGTCGTCTTCAATTTCAATTTCATCACCCTCATCTTCCTGCTCCACTTGCTATTTCATAGGAGAATGGCGTTGTTGCCTTCGCAAAATTCCCTTACTATCTGTGAATTGTAAAGATATTAGCAAGGCCTTTTCATCTTCTGTAAAGTCTCCCTTTGAAATATCCTTCGAAAAACGCCCTGATTGTTGCAAATTAGAGTCCGTGTGAACTTTGTTCAACTGGGAAGGAATGGATTGATCTGAATTATTAAGAGGCACATGAACTTCTACGGGCTTGGAACTTGGATTTAAAGCAATGTCGAGGTTAGGCAGAATCACGTTATTACTGGGAATGAGGAGTTTTTTTAATGTATCTAAAGGAATCAGGCCATCACCGGTCAACGGAGTAACGGCCACAGCTTTATTTAACAAAAGTTGTGCATCTGCATTTATAATCTTGAAGCTTCTAGCTTGATAAGTTGAATTCCCACTCGAGGCTTGAGCAAATAATGGACCTCCAGCTTTAATCTCCTGAGCATTAAATAACATTGAACCCTCAGCTTTGATCTCTGAATTTAATGCATTCCCATGTATATTAGGAGTCAACATTAACTCCTTACCCAACTCAAAATTAGTGTCCTGAATATCCACACGTGGGGTCAACATATTCGAACCCTCAACATTAAAACCCTTTGCTGAAGCATTAATTACTTCAGCCTTCATAATTGCATCAGGACCAGGATCTTTATCTAACGCATGATCATCCTTCAGCTTTAAACCCGGTGCCTTTAATGCTTTCTCATTAATTTCTCCAGCAGCAACATTAAAATCCTCCTTCAACTTCAATGCAGATTGAAGACCCGAAGCTTTAATACTCTCCTCAGCTTTACTTCCTGAAGCATTAAATCCCACCTTAGCTCCTACAAAATCTTTGTCTGCAACATCTCTACCCCCCAGCTCTAATGCAACCATCAACAACATTCACTCCACGATTATGAACTACACCACGACTTGCAGCTGGAAAAAAGTCCTCCTTTTATAGACCTAGTAGCTTGACTGCCTTATCAACAATTATAACACCTCTAGATCGAAGCAACTCTTTGTCCAGAACCCCAGCTCCTCCAGCTTTAATGCGAGAATCAATTAACCCATTGTCTTGCTTGTTTTCTGTCACTTTTTCAATTGTGCGATCTCCCAGCTTGTCGACAACTCGTAAAACATCATCATCTTGAACTTGTAACGCTGCAAAAGCATTAGAGTTTCGTTGATTGACTTGTGCACGCTCATGTTGATTCTGAATGGCCACTCCCTTCTTTTCGTTAACTACCCTGCCACACTCCTTGTTCTCGATTGTTATTGTTCTTTCTATACCCAGTACCTTGAATCCTTGGTTGCTTACCTTCAACAATATCATCATGCTTTGTGTTGCTAGTACCTGCTTCTCCTACAACCTTTCCACTATTCAAGATTCAAGAAACTGGTGGTTGAGCATCCTTATCATCATTGCCATGATCTTGAACCTGCTTATCTTCATAAAGGTCGGGATGAAGCACACGACACTCAATATCATCATGACCTTGCAAACAAAATTGTGTGCAATACTTTGGTAAATAGTCGTACACGATCTTAATGCACGTTGAGTGTTTCTTCCCCGATTCTTCATCAACTTCTACAGTATCAATCTCATGAGGCAAGTCACCTATTAAATCAATTTCAACCTTCACACGAGCACAACTTGGACGAGTGTGATTAATGGTGGCTGCGTCAAGGTGCAATGGCTTACCCACTACCAAGGCCAAAGAGAATACACACTCTTTAACAAAGAAGTTAGGAGGCAAGTTAGGAAACGATATCCATCCAACCGCAATTGAAGTCTCCTTTCTAGGGTCGCACCAAGGATCCCACTTCAAAGTACGCATTAAAAACGAGCGTCTACCAACATTGAGCCAATGTCCCTTAGAGAGCAAATTTACGTAATCTTCAAACAACGAACACCTAATCAAGATGCTGTCATAATCCAATGAACCTATCACGCAATGACCTTTAACTTCACATTGAGTTGGGATTACTTTACGTAAATCGTTCAACTCTGGAGAACCATATGTAAATTTTCCAATGATGGCATAAATCAGTTTGGTGGATGCAATGGATTGTTGGACTTCCTTTTTATCCCAAAACATTGTAGGCCTGCCGTTAACTTTTTGGGGGTGTTTAACGGGTAGTGTAGGAACTTGAGCAGCTGGAGAAGTCACGTTATGGGCTGGTGGAACAACCACGGCAGCATAGGATGTTGTGGAAGGTATAGGAGGGGGCTGCCCAGTGGCCTGATCGGCCATGGAAGAAGTCAAGAGAAGGTTGGTTGTAAATCGCCAATGGATCGCCTTAAACAACTAAACTTAAGGTTTTTTGACAAATAAAAGAGAATTTATATTTTAGCTTCCTTCCAAGTTCAACTTACTTTCATAAAACAAAATTCTCAAATCAACCCCAATACCCAAATAATAGAAGAATGAGAGTTAGGATTTTGTCTTAGAAACATCAACCTTATTGCCATTTTCCGCTGAAATTTGCTATTTTCAACAACTTTTTTATGTTGCTTCTGCTCGTGCTCTGTATAACAAGGTTTCGTTTACCCGAAACTTTATACATTTAAGAATTTCATTTTGGTAAGTGGTCCTATTTTAGAATCTTGTTTCTATCCATTCTTTTTAAACTTTTTCTTATATTGTCATGGCCATGTGAATATAGTATTTAGTTTTTTGTATATTATATGCTTTGGAGTGAGGAACATCTAGTTTATTTTTTTGACTTTTAGCTTTCAAAATTTTATTAATTTTTTATTTAACTATTAATATTTATGTTAGTCTTCTAATCTGATCCAACGGCTCGTTTTGGCCATCAATTTTAACACTTAATTGAGAAGTATAAATAGATTAAATAATCCGATCTTATTGTCCATTGAGTATTGTAAATTTGATCGTAATAGCTCATTGTTTGCAATGTAATTATATAAAGTCATGTCATTATTAACATTTTATTTAACAATATTAATAATGTGAGTTCTTCTGTGATTTTCAGGGCCTTATTATTGTGATCCGATATGAAAAGATTTTACACAGTTAAACCTTAACCCATTTCAGGTTCTACTTCTACCCCTCCCCCCCCCCCCCTGGTTCAACTTGTAACCATCCTTAATTAAGTTCTCATTTGACTCATTTATCCTACAAAGAAAAATTATTGGATTTGAATCTTAAATCTGATACTGCTGAAAGAAAAAAAATTATACAATATTTTCCTAAAATATATGATGAAGAGAGAAGATATTACATTTAAAAGGGACCTTGCCAACATCGTGAGTATGATTTTCCAAGAAGAAATTTTAGTGGAGTAATGCGTCAATTTAACTCTGAATGGTTTTACTGTAACGACCTCAAATAGTCGTTTCGGGAATCGGGACCTCGATTTGCGTGTCGAAAATCTCAAAAGCTCCATAAGGTCCATTATGACATGTCTGAATTTTTTTAGCTAAAACGAACTTTGTTAGATAGGTATCGGAGAAAGACATCCGTTTCGGATATTCGTTAAGGCTAAAAGAGGTTTCGGAGCTCGATTTGAGCAAATGAGCTCTGATGTGAAATCTGAAAGTTGCGTTAGGTTCGTATGGTAATTTATGACCTGTAGCAACCTTCAGAAGTGAAAACGGACCTCGTTTGATAGGACTTTTGAAAAAGTCTCCGTTGCGGAAGTTTAAAAAGGTTAAAAGAGGTTTTCGAGCTCGATTTGAGTAAACGAACTCCGATGAGAGATCTGAGGGTTCCGTTAGGTTCGTATCGTCATTTGTGACTTGTAGCAACTTTCGAATTTGGATTCCGGGGTCGTTTGATTAAAATTCGCTATTTTTGCGAAAGTCGAAATTTGACCCTTTCCCGTGGGACCCACTTTTTGAGTTCTAGAGATCCGAATTGAGTTTCGTCTTGACGAGCATATCACACAAGTCTTGTATGACTTGTGTACAAATTTTGGGGTCATTCCGAGCTTCGTAGGGTCCCGTTTGGACCCAAAAATAGTGGCTGATCTGGTGCAAGCCAAAAAGCTCCTGAATTCTGTTTTTTTTACTGTTCAACTGGAAAGAAATTAATTTTTCAGATCAATCCATAAGGTATTGGAAAAAAGTCAAAACATGAAAGTTGTAGCTCTTTGAGTTATGGTTCTAATGCCACCAACCTCTTATCCTTTGGACATTTCTATAAAAAGTTATGTGTATTTTACCGAAAGCTGTCCAGTGAGGTACAATTTGGACAGCATGTGGTACAACTCTTTAATGCTGCGGGCTGCTATATATACTAGGGCGGGCATTCATTTTTATTTTTATGTTTTGAGCTTCTAAAAGTGATTCCAAGGGGAATTTGAAGTACCAAAATCATTCCTAAACACAAGGTAACTATTCTTACCCATTTTTAACGCTTTAATCCGAGGATCAAAGTGACGATCCTTGGAAAGAGGGTTTGAACCCTAGATTTGTGAAATGGGAAAAATGACCGAGTTGGACTCGGGTATATACAATAATGATACTTTCTGACTCGTGGGAGTATGGGGAGTCCGAAAACATAAATTTTACGGGTTTTGGGTACGTCCGACCCGGGGGTATTTTGGTAAATTGCCTCTTAAATTGCGTAAAGGCTTAGAATCCTTTCCTTACATGCTTACGAGTGCGACACTATTTCTTTGGCTCAGAGAGGAGTCTTACGGAGGCACATCGTTTGGGAAAGGAGGTCGTTCCTTAGCCACTTGAGCCAATTTTGAGGTAAGTAAGACTTGACCTCTATTTTTGCTTGCGGATAAGATTTGATCTTGCTAAGTAAGATGTCGAGTACTTAATTGACTAGCATTGTCTAGTAGATAGTATTATGTACTACTCGTTATATTTATACAAAAAGGAGAAAGCACAAACGTGACTTGTGTATAGTCGATATTGTGTGCCGGTGTATTATTGATATGCTCTAGGGACAGAGGCCGTTGGTGCGTTATGACCTAGGAGGGAAATTTCATCTAGGGACAGAGGCCGGTGGTGCGTTATGACCTAGATGTGGAGACTTATAGGGACAGAGGCTTGTGGTGCGTTATGACCTATAAGTAAAGTTGTTTATAGGGACAGAGGCCTGTGGTGCGTTATGACCTATAAACAAAGCCGCACCGCGTGTGTGCTTATGCTATGTGCTAGGTATATCATTACTTATGTGGTATGCGAGATATATCATCACCATGCTGTGTGTTAATTATATTATTGCTTATGCCATAGTATCAATATAATATTGTATATGCTGCCTATATTATGTATCTTTATATTATTGACCATGTTATGTATTCGCGTATTATTGCTTGTGTTGTTGTATAATTATATTATCGTATGTAATGTTTATGGGTTACTGTAAAAGTGTGGATTGTACTTCCGTTATCTGCTTATGCATTATCAAAGACTTGTCCCTAATGGGTAATTTAGCGGGCCTGTCGATGATCTTGCTGGACTTTGGCTCATAACTTACTGTTTAAATGTGCAGATCCTTCTGCTAGTCAGACAGCTGGACTTATCTGATCCGTTCGAGGCTGTGGCTATTTTTGCTTGAGGTGAGCCAACCGCATGGTTCGCGGTGGCATACCGTCTGATCCACCTTAGTGTTTAGTCGCTTCCTACATCTTGTATTATATATTATATATATCGGATGTCAGAACTCGTAGATGCTCTATTGACACTGTATTTCGGGTGGATGTCTACACCTACATTTTATTGAAAAATTTCTATCTAAATTATCATTATGAGTCAGTTTAATTATTCGTGGTTCGCCTAAGGATGTAACACTTAGGTGCCATCACGGCCCCGAAAATTGGGTCGTGACAAATTGGTATCAGAGCCCTAGGTTGTAAGTCGAGTCTTAGGAAGTCAATGGAACAGTGTCCGAGCAGAGTCTTGTTTATGGGTATGTTGTCGACCATACTTATAAGCGAGAGGCTGCAAAGGCATTTTAGGAGGAGTTGTTTCCCTTCATTTCATCTCTCTCGTGCTATGATGCTTACATAGGTGCTAATCCTTTAATGTGATTATGACAGATGGTGAGAACGCGATCGTCCTCTACTTCGGGAGCTGGTGACGCACTGACTGAGTCAGTCCGTGGGAGAGCTGTGCGTAGCACACGGACTGGTGCGCGGGCACCTACTCAGCCGAGAGCGGCTACTACCAGAGCTTCTGTGGGCAGACCTCCTACTACCAGACAGACTAGTACAGTGCCACCGGTGTCTTCTGAGATACTCGTCGCACATGTCCCATCGACTATGCCTTCTCTTGTGCCGGGCACAACGGTATCTATTCCTGCAGATGTTCTATTGCGGATGATGGGCATGCTCTGATCTTCGGCCTCGCCTATAGGTGATATGCCAGTACCTTCTGCGGTACCCCAACCATCTACTCCAGCTATGAGTACGCCGACTCCTGAGGCTACTCCGGTGATTCCTCAGTCTACTCCAGTTATTAGTCCTATTGCTCAGCCTTCCACTTTGGCTCCTCAGTCGGGTATTCAGTTGGGTCATTCTATTCCTGCTCTTTCTATGAGTGACGAGGAGGTAGCTCGGAGGATTGAGTCCTTTATGAAGCTCAAGCCTCCCGAGTTCGATGGTACCCAAGCTACTTGCACTGCCCAGAGGTATATTCAGAAATGTGAGAAGATATTTTCTGTATTGGGTACTAGGGACACCCTTGGGGTGAGATGTGCTTCTTTCCGTTTGTCCGGTGATGCCGAGACTTGGTGGTCTTTTATGATGAGACAGAGGTCGAGTGATCTTCCTCCCTTGACTTGGACCGAGTCCGTTGCTATGTTTATGAGTAGATTTGTGCCTCAGAGTCATCTTGATGCCCAGAGACGCGAGTTTGAGTTGTTGAGACAGGGAGGCATGTCCGTGACTGCTTATGATACCAGATTTTTAGAGTTATCTCAGTATGTGCCTGCTATGGTTATGCTGGAGAGAGACAAGGTTCTTAGATTTGTTGAGGGTCTTCACCCTCGTCTTCAGGTGGCTGTTGCCTCACATATTGGCAACAAGTCTTATTATGATGTGGTTGATATTGCGAGGCGTATGGAGGACATTCATGCTAGAGCAGATGCAGAGAGGGCGAGCAAGAGGGTGCGATATTCTGGTACTTCTGGTGGCCCTTCACATGGTGGCCAGAGTTTTCGTGGTCATACTCAGCCTAGGCTTCCCCAGGCCGCTGCTTTACCATCTCAGGGTACTTCGTCGGGTGTTCATAGGCCTCAGCCGTCTCAGAGGCGTGGGGATTCATCTCATTCTATTCCACCTGTTTGTGGGAGATGCCGTCAGAGGCACTATGGGAGGTGCAGGCCCGGAGGTGGACGCGGAGGAGGCGGTAGTAAGGCTTGTTACCAGTGTGGGGATCCCAGGCACTTTGTTAGGGATTGCCCCTATGTTACTTCATCTGGACCTACCTCCGCGGGACATCAGAGTTCTGCTGCTATGGTTCGGTCTTCTCCTCAGGCAGCTAGGCCTGTCACTCAGGTTCCTCCTAGGCAGCCGGTTCAGAGAGCTCCTGGTCCTGGAGGTTCAGCTCGAGTTTTTGCTATGACACGCCAGGATGCCGAGGCATCCAATGATGTGATCACAGGTACTCTTTCTATTTGTGGCCGCAGTGCCTTTGCCCTTATAGATCCGGGATCTACTTTCTCTTATGTGTCTCCTGGATTTTCACCTTGCTTGAGCAAGGATCTGGTTTTTATTGATGCTCCATTTATGGTGGCAACGCCTGTCGGAGATCCTATATGTGTAGATAAAGGGTATCGGGAGTGTGTGATTTCTATTTGTGGTGTTGAGTCTCTAGTAGACTTGATGTTGCTAGATATGGTGGAATTTGATGTGATCATGGGCATGGATTGGTTGGCATCCTGTCACGCGACGTTGGATTGCCATGCCAAGTCCGTGACTATAGGTGCCGAAGGTGAGCCTAAGGCTATTTGGAAGGGTTCCAGGTCTTCTCCGAGGAACAAGATCATATCATTCATGAAGGCTCAGAAGATGATAGCTCGCGGGTGCGAAGGGTATATTGCTTCTATTCGAGATGTTCGAGTGGAGGAGGTATCTATTGATCGAGTACCGGTAGTATGCGACTATCCGGAGGTCTTTCCGGATGACTTGCCGGGTTTACCTCCTATGCGGGAGATTGAGTTCTGTATTGATATATTGCCAGGTACTCAGCCTATATCTATTCCTCCATATCGTATGGCTCCTGCTGAGTTGAGGAAATTGAAGGAGCAAATTCAAGATTTGTTTGATAAGGGTTTCATTAGACCCAGTGTGTCTCCTTGGGGTGCTCCGGTTCTTTTTGTAAAGAAGAAGGATGGTTCTATGCGCATGTGTATTGATTATCGGCAATTGAACAAAGTGACTATCAAGAACAGGTATCCTTTACCGCGTATAGATGATTTATTTGATCAGCTTCAGGGTGCTACTCATTTTTCCAAGATTGACTTGAGATCGGGGTATCATCAGTTGAGGATTCGGTCTGAGGATATTTCTAAGACTGCTTTCAGTACGAGATATGGGCACTATGAGTTTCTTGTCATGTCATTTGGGCTTACAAATGCTCCGGCCGCCTTTATGGATCTTATGAACCGTGTGTTCAAGCCATATCTTGATTCTTTTGTTATTGTGTTCATTGATGACATCCTTATATATTCAAGGAGCCGAGGGGAGCATGAGCATCACTTGAAGATTATCCTTCAGACCTTGAGAGACCATGAATTGTATGCTAAATTCTCTATATGTGAGTTCTAGCTGGATACCGTTTCATTCCTGGGTCACGTGGTGACCAAGGACGGTATTGGTGTTGATCCCAAGAAAGTGGAGGCCGTTCAGAATTGGCCTAGGCCTACTTCTCCTACAGAGATTCGGAGTTTCTTAGGCTTGGCAGGTTATTATCGGCGATTCGTGGAGGGATTTTCTTCCATATCAGCACCACTGACTAAATTGACGCAGAAGAATGTTCCTTTTCTATGGTCTGCTGCTTGTGAGTCTAGCTTTCAGAGGCTCAAGACTGTCTTGACTACAGCACCTGTATTGGCCTTGCCTAGTGGATCCGGGGGATTCACAGTCTATTGTGATGCTTCTGGTATTGGCTTAGGTGGTGTTTTGATGCAGAATGGCAAGGTGATAGCTTATGCCTCGAGACAACTGAAAGTGCATGAGAAGAACTACCCTGTCCACGATCTAGAGTTATTGGCGGTGGTATTTGCATTGAAGTTGTGGAGGCATTATTTATATGGTGAGCCTTGTGAGATTTTCACTGATCATAAGAGTCTCCAGTATCTGTTCACCCAGAAGGACTTGAACGGGAGACAGCGCCGATGGTTGGAGTTGCTTAAGGATTATGACATCGCTATTCGGTATCATCCCGGGAAAGCTAATGTTGTGGCTGATGCTCTGAGCAGGAAGTCTATGGGTAGCCTTGCCTATCTGTATGTTGATATGAGACCACTAGCTCGAGAGTTGCAGGCCTTGTCCATTAGCGGAGTGCGATTTGATGATTCTGTGCCAGGCCGAGTTTTTGCTTATATAGGGACTCAGCCATCCCTAGCTTCCCAGATCAAGGAAAAGCAATTTGATGATTCATATTTGCGTGATATTCGAGATAGAGTTTTAAGTGGGGGAGTGACCTCATTTATGATCGGAAATGATGGTGTACTGCGGCTCAACGGTCGGTTGTGTGTTCCGAATGTTGGGGAGTTGAGGCAGCTGATATTGGCAGAGGCACACAGTTCTCGGTATTCTATTCATCCTGGTATTACGAAGATGTATCAAGATCTTCAGGAGTTATATTGGTGGAAGGGAATGAAGAGAGATGTTGTTGATCATGTGTCTCGGTGCTTAAATTGTCAGCAGGTAAAGTATGAGCATAGAAGACCAGCTGGGGTGACTCAGTCCATGCCGATTCCGGAATGGAAATGGGAGCATATTACTATGGACTTTGTGGTTGGATTGCCTTTGACCTTGGGCAAGCATGATTCAGTATGGGTAGTGGTGGATCGTCTCACCAAGTCAGCTCATTTCATCCCCGTGAGGACTACTTATTCATCGGAGCGCTTAGCTCGTATCTTTATCGAGCAGATTGTGAGATTGCATGGTGCTCCAGTCTCTATTATATCAGATCGCGGTACTCATTTCACAGCTCAGTTCTGGAGATCATTTCAGAAGGAGCTGGGTACCCGAGTGGATCTTAGCACCGCATTTCATCCTCAGACTGATGGTCAGTCCGAGAGGACCATCCAGATTCTTGAGGATATGCTGAGGGCTTCTGCTATTGACTTTGGAGGCCATTGGGACAGTTATTTGCCTTTGGCGGAATTTGCCTATAATAACAGTTATCAGTCTTCTATCCAGATGGCTCCGTTTGAGGCATTATATGGCCGCCGATGTCGTTCTCCAGTTGGTTGGTTTGAACCTGGAGAGGTGAAGGTGTTGGGTCCGGATCTAGTTCAGCAGACCTTAGATAAGGTCCGAATCATTCAGGATCGGCTCCACACAGCTCAGAGTCGACAGATATCTTATGCGGATCGGAGGAGGAGAGATTTGGTGTTTATGGTAGGTGACCGGGTGTTTCTTAAAGTATCGCCGATGAAGGGTGTTATGAGATTCGGGAAAAAGGGCAAGCTTAGTCCGAGGTTCATTGGTCCTTTTGAGGTCTTGGAATGCGCTGTTGCATATAGGCTTGCTTTGCCTCCATCTCTGTCAGTTCATCCGGTATTCCACGTATCTATGCTCCGAAAGTATGTTCATGATCCATCCCATGTGATTGATATGGCTTCTGTCGAGATCGACGAGGACTTGGCTTATTTGGAGGAGCCGATTGCTATTGCGGCTAGAGAGATCCGTAAGCTAAGGTCGAAAGAGATCCCGTTGGTTAAAGTGCTATGGAAGAATCGTCCTAGCGAAGAGGCCACTTAGGAACTGGAGTCCGACATGCGGGAGAAGTATCCTCGCCTTTTTGATAATTCAGGTATGATTTCAATCTCTAAAGCCTGAAAGTTATGTGGTTATTTATTATTTCGGGTAGTAGCGAGAGTCCTCGAAATCCATGTAATTATTTTCGTGAAAATGTGAATCTTACCTTAGACTTGGACTCGTCCGAGGACGAACGAGAGTCTAAGTGGGGGAGATTGTAACGACCTCAAATAGTCATTTCGGGAATCGAGACCTCGATTTGCGTGTCGAAAATCCCAAAAGCTCCGTAAGGTCCATTATGACATGTCTGAAATTTTTTAGCTAAAACGAACTTTGTTAGATAGGTATCGGAGAAAGACATCCGTTTCGGATATTCGTTAAGGCTAAAAGAGGTTTCGGAGCTCGATTTGAGCAAATGAGCTCTGATGTGAAATCTGAAAGTTGCGTTAGGTTCGTATGGTAATTTATGACCTGTAGCAACCTTCAGAAGTGAAAACGGACCTCGTTTGATAGGACTTTTGAAAAAGTCTCCGTTGCGGAAGTTTAAAAAGGTTAAAAGAGGTTTTCGAGCTCGATTTGAGTAAACGAACTCCGATGAGAGATCTGAGGGTTCCGTTAGGTTCGTATCGTCATTTGTGACTTGTAGCAACTTTCGAATTTGGATTCCGGGGTCGTTTGATTAAAATTCTCTATTTTTGCGAAAGTCGAAATTTGACCCTTTCCCGTGGGACCCACTTTTTGAGTTTTAGAGATCCGAATTGAGTTTCGTCTTGACGAGCATGTCACACAAGTCTTGTATGACTTGTGTACAAATTTTGGGGTCATTCCGAGCTTCGTAGGGTCCGTTTGGACCCAAAAACAGTGGCTGATCTGGTGCAAGCCAAAAAGCTCCTGAATTCTGTTTTTTTTTTACTGTTCAACTGGAAAGAAATCAATTTTTCAGATCAATCCATAAGGTATTGGAAAAAAGTCAAAACATGAAAGTTGTAGCTCTTTGAGTTATGGTTCTAATGCCACCAACCTCTTATCCTTTGGACATTTCTATAAAAAGTTATGTGTATTTTACCGAAAGCTGTCCAGTGAGGTACAATTTGGACAGCATGTGGTACAACTCTTTAATGCTGCGGGCTGCTATATATACTAGGGCGGGCATTCATTTTTATTTTTATGTTTTGAGCTTCTAAAAGTGATTCCAAGGGGAATTTGAAGTACCAAAATCATTCCTAAACACAAGGTAACTATTCTTACCCATTTTTAACGCTTTAATCCGAGGATCAAAGTGACGATCCTTGGAAAGAGGGTTTGAACCCTAGATTTGTGAAATGAGAAAAATGACCGAGTTGGACTCGGGTATATACAATAATGGTACTTTCTGACTCGTGGGAGTATGGGGAGTCCGAAAACATAAATTTTACGGGTTTTGGGTACGTCCGACCCGGGGGTATTTTGGTAAATTGCCTCTTAAATTGCGTAAAGGCTTAGAATGCTTTCCTTACATGCTTACGAGTGCGACACTATTTCTTTGGCTCAGAGAGGAGTCTTACGGAGGCACATCGTTTGGGAAAGGAGGTCGTTCCTTAGCCACTTGAGCCAATTTTGAGGTAAGTGAGACTTGACCTCTATTTTTGCTTGCGGATAAGATTTGATCTTGCTAAGTAAGATGTCGAGTACTTAATTGACTAGCATTGTCTAGTAGATAGTATTATGTACTACTCGTTATATTTATACAAAAAGGAGAAAGCAAAAACGTGACTTGTGTATAGTCGATGTTGTGTGCCGGTGTATTATTGATATGCTCTAGGGACAGAGGCCATTGGTGCGTTATGACCTAGGAGGGAAATTTCATCTAGGGACAGAGGCCGGTGGTGCGTTATGACCTAGATGTGGAGACTTATAGGGACAGAGGCTTGTGGTGCGTTATGACCTATAAGTAAACTTGTTTATAGGGACAGAGGCATGTGGTGCGTTATGACCTATAAACAAAGCCGCACCGCGTGTGTGCTTATGCTATGTGCTAGGTATATCATTACTTATGTGGTATGCGAGATATATCATCGCCATGCTATTGTATATGCTGCCTATATTATGTATCTTTATATTATTGACCATGTTATGTATTCGCGTATTATTGCTTGTGTTGTTGTATAATTATATTATCGTATGTAATGTTTATGGGTTACTGTAAAGGTGTGGATTGTACTTCCGTTATCTGCTTATGCATTATCAAAGACTTGTTCCGAAAGGGTAATTTAGCGGGCCTGTCGATGATCTTACTGGGCTTTGGCTCATAACTTACTGTTTAAATGTGCAGATCCTTCTGCTAGTCAGACAGCTGGACTTATCTGATCCGTTCGAGGCTGTGGCTATTTTTGCTTGAGGTGAGCCAACCGCATGGTTCGCGGTGGCATACCGTCTGATCCACCTTAGTGTTTAGTCGCTTCCTACATCTTGTATTATATATTATATATATCGGATGTCAGAATTCGTAGATGCTCTATTGACACTGTATTTCGGGTGGATGTCTACACCTACATTTTATTGAAATATTTCTATCTAAATTATCATTATGAGTCAGTTTAATTATTCGTGGTTCGCCTAAGGATGTAACACTTAGGAGCCATCACGGTCCAGAAAATTGGGTCGTGACATTTACATAACACATTCTCAACGATTAGGTACAGGATTAAAAAAGATGCAGTGTTTTGCTTATGTTGCTACTTATATAAAAATGAGGTTGGCGGATATAAAAAAAAAAGTGAATAGTTCTTTTACATAAGATAGTTTTAGAAGTTGGAATAGAGGCGTTGAAAGGCTTGATGCACATGTAGGTGCAGTAAATAGTGTCCATAGTCGATGTTTCAAGATGATGTTATATTTAATGAATAAAAAAAATAATCAATTCGATTTGACAAGCAATCTGAGAAAATGAAATTTGAGCATCGGCTACGATTAGAAGCTTCAATTGATATTGCAATGTATCTTTTGAAAGAAGGAATTCCTTTTCGAGGCCATAATAAGTGTCAAATTTCTACAAGAAGAGGTAAATTTTTAAGTCTCTTAACATGACATACCGATAAGATTGTAGGTCTAAAAAAGGTTGTACTAGGAAATGCTCCAAAAAATGACATGATGATTTCTCCAAGTATCCAAAAAGACATTGTGAATTGTTGTGCAAAAGAAATAATAAAAGTAATTATTAATGGCTTGAATAGGGATTATTTTGGTATATTGATTGATGAATCAAATGATGTCTCTCACAAGGAACAAATGGTCCATGTTTTACGGTATGTCAACGAAGAGGGTAAACTCATTGAGAGATTCTTTAGTAATTTTCATGTTAAAAATAGACTTGCCTGGTCATTGAAAGAAGCAATCTATGATTTTCTCTTGGAACATTTATTGAGTTCATCTCAAATACGTAATAAGGTTATGATGGAGCTAGTAATATGCAAGGAGAAATAAATGGTCTTAAAACTTTGATTTTGAAAGATACTCATTCGGCACATTGCGTACATTGTTTTGCTCATCAATTGCAATTGACCCTTGTAGCTGTTGCAAAGAAACACATTGATGTGAATAAATTTTTCGATATTCTTACTAATATTTTGAATATTGTTGGAGGTGCTTTACAACCACAAGGAGATGCTTCAAGATGATCAAGCAGAAAAGTTAGAGGAACTACGAGTTCCCAGTGAAGGTCACATAAGAAGCATATTAAATAAAAAACTTGGACTTCAAAAGCTAGGTGATAACCTTTGGGAATCTCATTATAAGACAGTGCGTAAAGTTATTAATTTATTATCATCAATTACTTATGTACTTAGACGGCTTTCAAATGAGGGAGCAAATTACCAAGAGAAAACAATGGCAAAACGTTTAGTGGATGACATAACAACTTATGAGTTTGTGTATATATTGCATTTGATGTTGAAAATGTTGGCAGTTACTTTTAATCTGAATATAGCTTTGCAAAGAAAATATCAAACTATTGTGAGTGCCATTAATCTTGTTTGTTTCACAAAGAGATAGTTCCCATCAATGAGAGAGTCTAAATAGGATGACTTGGCAAAAAACGTCTCTTCATTTTGTGACAAACGGATATCGTGATCCTGATAGACCTCAGGTTATTAATGCTTAGTTTAGGAAGACGAAAGGCAGTCCAGCAAACCAGGAGGCCAAGAATAACAAACTAAAAAGTTGGTAACTGTCATGAGACAGTTACTTTAAAAAAATAGTAACTTAGGTGATTTTTCTTTTTCTTTTTTGGAGAAATAGGGATAGAGCAGTGGAACTAAAGTGTTCAGAAAAGGAAAAGAGAATCCTGGGAGCGTTCTAGCCTCTCGAATGTCTAGAAATATTAAATCTGTGTAATTCTCCTTGTTGTATACTAGATACCTAAGTTGTCTAGGATGATGTTGTTTCTTATTAGTCTGTTAGGAAATAATGGGTGTTGATATGTCTATTTTCGAGCTATATGTGATTTTTGGCTATGCATGAAAAGGAGAAATCGTGACAGAAACTTAAAATCTTGAACTTTGCGAAGTTAGACTTGTTTTGCAATACAATGAAAACTCTAATCATCTTTTGTGAAACTAGCCACGTGGTGCAATTTATAAATTTGGATAGATTCGAAAAAACTAAAATTAAGGACATTTTGTAAAAAGACAGATTTGATAGATAAATGGCCTGCAATTTAGGACCTAGACCGTCCTAACTTTGCAAATTGTGATTTAAAAAAATTATTGGATCATTCTTGCAAATATTTTTAAGGCCCGTAACCAGAATTATCATCTTTCAGTTTATTGACAAACAACACCTTTCTTGATGAAACAACCACTTTTCATAAACACCCACTTCTTGTTAAGTTGATACAATATTTCAACTAAACCGAGTTACTTAATTTAGTTTTGAGCAATGTAATCGTGATTCATTTTTGGAGTACAAATTCAAATCATCAAGTTTAGTATTGAGTAATTTATTTTCAAAGTATGACTTTAACTAACGGCAAATATACAACAACCAAATATTTCTTAAATTAATTTGTGACAATAAAGCAAATGTGCTCGGCACAGGACTCGAGGGTACCTAATACCTTCTCGAGACTTAAACAAAGGCCTTATTCGAAATCTCTGACACAGACCATTAGACAAGTCAAAGGTGTTCTAGGTACACCACTTTGGTGACTTGGCACACCTTTAACTTGTCAAGTGGAGACTCTGAGTTCTTCGTAAATATTTTCTGTACCGTGAAACACCAGTCATTGCCTTTTAAAACATTTTTCTTAAATTCTTTTATGAAAAAAAAGGACGTGGCACCCATCAAATGATGTTTACGCCACTTCCTGGATCCATCAAAGCTTGCTTAATCCGAGTATCAAACATCTTGATGATAATGGTTAGAGCTTCTTAATACGAATTGCGTGGCTCTTTCCTACTTTGTCGACTAAATTCAATTGTGTTGATGTGAGGCCTATGTTTTGCTTCCTCTGGAGCCTCATCAGGCTCTGGTTTAGCAAAAATTGCGTTGATGCTCCGTCTGTCCTTGGAGTCGGACGTCCTAGACCATTTTCCTCCTTCCATGAGCAGGTCTCTGAGATGTCCTTCTTTCAGCAGATGGGCCATCTTGAGCATAAGAGCATTGCAGTCAACCGTACCGTGGTCGTTACTCCGATGAAAATCACAGTAGGCGATGATTTTTTTCGGTGGTACTCTTGATAGTGGGTGGCAAGTGAACCCTTGAGCCTAATTTTCCAAAGTTATTGGTGATTATCTCTACGGTGCTTACTCGTAGCCCGAAATCTTTAAAGTTGTGCTGCTTGGAGCTCTTCTCGTAGTAGCTCGTTCCTTTGACGTTGCCTTCTTCTCGGGTTATTTTACGAGATCAAATTGATACTGCACTCTTCTTTTTGTTCTCCTCTTGTCGATATCTGCCTACAAAATAGGTGTGCCCTCATGCTTTCTCTGTGCATTATTTTCGGGAAATAGGGATAGTTCGGGCTCTAGATGGAGCTTTTCGTTTGTACCTTTAGTGTAGGGAATCCCATGTTGTATTCAAGTGTTGATTAGACTCCATTGTAGTTCTTGCATGGCCAATGAACCTCAAGAACCCAGATTCTTGCGAAGACTACCACAATGGTACTATTGGGCACTAGGGGAAGCTATTTGCTTTCCCTCTAGAATCTCTCTAGATAATCCTTCAATAGCTCTTCATCACGCTGGTGGTTATCGAAGATATCCTCCATACATTACTCTCGCTTGCGAGTACTGAAGTTCGCCTTTTTGAAGAGGTCTTGCATCTGGCTGAATGGCTCGATTGATCCCAAAGGTAGCTGAGTGTACCATGCGAGGTCCCCTTTGGTTAAGGTTGAACTGAACCTTTTTACCATAGAAGACTATGTTTCTTCTTCTGTTATCTCGTTGCTCTTGACAGCCGTGTAGTAGGCAACGATGTGCTCATCGGGATCAGTAGTTTCATCATACTTAAGGTTATCAGGCGGACGAAAGTGCTTAGGTATGCGAATTGGTGAAACACTCGCTTGATATGCATGTTTGAAGAATTTTATCTCATCTATGGCCGTAACCTGGGGTGGATCACCTAGCACGTAACCGATCCGATCGTGGATGATTTTTAACTCCTTAAGGATGTCCTGAATGACAGGGGTTCCTTTGATGCCTTGACTGTTGGCCGCTATTAAGCTTCCTAGAGCAGTCTCCGTATCGATCCTTCGCCTGCGGATGGAAGCTGGTGAATCATTCATGGGTGCGGGTTCTTGCGGCGATGCTGGCCTTGGGAACGAACCAGCGAAGATCTCCTCTAGCTTCATGGCCATGCTTTCGACCATGTTGGCTGAGTTTTATTCTTCTCACTCATTCTGAGCTTTGAGAAAACTGGTGAAGAAATCTTCAAGCTTGGAGTTGTTTCCGCGTCATTGGTCATCATCATGACCACTGTCCATAGATCCCTATGAGTGTCCTTCGATTGTCCAGCGGGATCAATGGGATCTGTTGTGGAGTCGCCAACCGCATCAGTGGTGTTCTTTGGGACATCATCGTTATCGTTCGACATGGTCGTGTTTTTCCTTCGTAAAAACCTACAATTTCCTGGCCCCACGGTATGCGCCAAACTATTTATGACTAAAAATTTCTTAATAAGTTAAATAGATAAAAGTTGCAAGAGGGTCATAAGAAATACGATAAATACTAGAAAAATTAAATAAAGCTGAATAAAGAACTTGTATTTCTTGAGAATAGTCGGATTCTTGGAGAATCGCTTATTGTACAATACAATGGGAAGAGCAGTATATATAGTTATAGATTTACCCAGTCCTAATTATGGTAAAATATATAAACTATAAGCTGTGGGCCTGTTTACTCAAGGCGGTGATACAAATTTAGCCTAACTAGAAGACTGTAAATCCTAAGGCGGCGAGATGTATGCCTTGCATTCCATGGCACGTACATGTTGAACGGCTGTGGCTTGTGGAGTAGGCGTGTATCCTCTGCACCCTGTGACTTGTAGGCTAAGTCTAGTCTTTTCCAACTAGACTCGTATTGTTGTCATCATATATGGTGTGTTTTTACGCACACACTAACAATCATTGCAAAAATAAGCAGCTTAACCTCTTAATTGTTTCAAAGGAACCCAACCCAGATGAAGAGGAAGCAGATGAATTCTTTGAGGCCGAGGTTGAAGATAAAGATAAATGAGAAAATAAGGCTACTATGATTGTGCTGAATATGAATTCAATAGTGGGCTTTACCGAATGAAGAACAATGAAATTGGTGGGCAAAATTCATTGGCACGATGTGATTGTTTTGGTGGAAAGTGGAGATACTCTTAATTTTGTATCTTCCACTCTTGCTCGTCAATTACAACTACATATTGAAAAGACCAACAAATTTAAAGTAACAATTGGTAAGGGCCAACAGGTTTGCAGGAGTGAACCATGCAAAAGGGTGAGGTTGGATGTGTAGGGAGTACAAATTCACCAACAATATTTCCTGTTTGAATTTAAAAGAATTGATGTGGTATTACGATGGAATGGTTAGCCACTTTTGGTGAGATGAGGGTGAAGTGGAAACTTCTCACTAAAAAATTTAAAGATGCACCACAATTCGTGTCACTATAAGACGATCCATCAATGGTTCAGACACTAGTGTTACTAAAAGCCATGTCCAATTTGTTTAAGAAAGGGAATCAAAGCTTCTTGATTGAGATGAATCAGGTAAAAATAAATAAAAATGAAGCAACTATAACATCAAAAGAGATTGAAGTGTTGTTACGTATGTAAGTAAACCTCAGTTCTTACCCCACGTTGTTCTCGGGATCATGCTATTATCATGAAACCTGGAGCACATCCACCGAATATTCGTCCATAAAAATATCCTCATTCTCAAAAAGCTAATATCGAGTGTCTGGTAAAAGAGATAATGGTTGCTGGAATAATTAGGGCTAATACTAGTCCATATTCTAGTCCAAAATTGCTAGTTAAGAAGAAGGCTGGAAGTTGGCATTTTTGCGTTGATTTTTGAGCTCTTAATGACATCACATTACCCGATAAATTTTCAATATCATGCATCGATGAGTTACTTGATGAGTTAGGATGAGCCACCATATTTGCCAAGTTGGATCTCAAGTCAGGATATCAACATATTCGCATTCAAGCTGGAGATGAAGCAAAGACAGCCTTCTGCACTCGTGAAGGGCATTATGAATTCATGGTAATGCCTTTCGACTTGACCAATGCACCCTATACTTTTCAGTCATTAATGAATGATATATTTAGGGATCATAACTCAATATTTTTTGATGATATCTTAATTTACAGTGAAGACTATGTTTCTCATCTTGAGCATTTGAAGGTTGCTTTGGATATTCTCAAATAGAATCAGTTGGTAATCAACAAAAAGAGATGTATATTTGGGCAGCTTAAACTTGAATATCTGTGACATATCAATTCCGCTTAAGGAGTGCAAGCAGATCCTTTCAAGATCAAAAGTATGATATCTTTGCAAGTATCTAGAGATATTAGGTTGAAGATTTTTGGGACTCACAGGGTATTGCAGAAAGTTTGTCAAGCATTATGGTAAGATTGCTTCTCCCTTAACTGAATTACTATAGAAAAATGTTTTTTTTTTGTGGGAGAATAAGCTCAACAAGCATTTGAGGCATTGAAGTTGGCTATAACTCAAGTACCTATTTTAGCGATGCCGGACTTTTCTTAGCCTTTTATAATTAAAGCTGATGCTTCAAGATTTAGTGCTGGTGCAGTTTTAATGCAAAATGGTAAACCTATTGCCTATTTTAATCGAGTGATTTCTTCCAAAGCAAGGGAATGTTCGGTATATGAGCGGGAGCTAATGGCTATTGTGTTAGCAGTCAACAAATGGAATCACTACTTGATGGGTCATCATTTCATTAACAAAATTGACCAGCAAGCCCTTAATTTTTTGCTGAAACAATAAGTTTTGAATGAGAATCGGCAGCAAGGGGTTTCCAAACTTATAGGTTATAAGTTTGACATCAAGTACAAAGCCGGAGCTGAAAATAGAATAGATGATGCACTGTCCAGACGCCGAGAATCTGCAGGGTTATATGCCTTTTCAGTTTGGAAATATGAAGACAAGGAGGAGTGGGACAAAGAAGTATAGTGAGACAATAAAATGGCCTCTATTTTGGAAAAGTTAATTTCAGGACAGCAAGCAGACAACAAATACATCTTGAAGAATGATTGTCAACTGTTCAAGGGACCCTTAGTTTTGCCTAAAGGTTCATCTCGAATACCAGGATTGTTGATGGAATTTCATTCTTCTCTAGCTGGAGGACATTCGAACTATATTCGTACATATAAGAGGCTGTTCGAGAATATTTACTAGGAAGGTATGAAGAAGGATGTTCAAGAATTTGTTGCCAGGTGTGACATTTGTCAAAAGAACAAATATCAAACTTTGAGTCCAGCCGGATTACTTCAACTATTACCTATACCTCATCATGTATGGGAGGTGTAAGTATGGATTTTATTATCGGTCTTCCTAAATTCCATAAGATACTATAATAGTTGTGGTGGATCGTCTTACCATATAGGCACACTTTATTTCACTTTCTCAGCCTTTTAATGTTAAAGATGTGGCTGATGTTTTCATCAAAGAAGTGGTAAAATTGCATGGTTTTCCAAAATTTATTGTGTCTGATTGTGATCGTGTGTTTTTCAGCCAAATTCGAAAGTAGTTATTTAAAATAACAGGAATTACATTGCGCTAAAGCTCTTCATACCATCCAGAGACCGATGGGCAAACAGAAGTGGTAACAGGAGTTTGGAGACATATCTTTGTTATATTGGAAAGAGAAAATCCTAAGCAATGGTCTAGTTGGTTAGCTTCGGCCCAATATTGGTTTAATACGTCATTTAACAGATATGTTGCCATGACTCTCTTTAAAGCATTATATGGGAGGGATCCACCATCAATTTTTCATATGGATGACCATCAAAATAGGAAGAAAGATGAACAAGATTTTATAAGAAGAAGAAGAGAATATCTTCAAGAAGTGATTTGGCAGTGGAAGAAGTAAATGAACAGGTGCTCATAAGAAATTTGATCTTGACTGAACTAAAAAATCATCTGCCCCAAGCACAACAAAGAATGAAATATCAAACTGATCAAAGACGTAGGGAAGTGAATTTTCATATTTGAGATATGAAGTATCTTAAACTTCGGCCCTACAAACTATGATCTTTGACTAAGAAGATTAATGAAAAACTCAGTCCTTATTTTTATGGTCCTTTTAAGATCTTAGAGAAGATTGGTTTTGTAGCTTACCGGTTGGATTTACCTGATGGAGCACGTATTAATTTAGTTTTCATGTTTCACAGTTGAGAAAATGTTTGCTACCAATAACTCCTACAAAAGACCTACCTCCATTTCTTCCACCAGACTTGCAGCTTCAACTTGAAGCTGTGAAGCATATTTGGAAGCTAATAAATAGTAAACAATAGGTGTTAATCAAGTAGAAGGACCTACCTGAATTGGAGATTACCTTGGAGGATTATGATCTACAATTTCTTAAATTTCACCTTGAAGAAAAGGTGACTCTTATATGGGAGGGTAATGATAGACCTCATGTTATTGATACTTACTTTACTAGGCAAAAAGGCACGTGTAGTAAATCAGGAGGCCAAAAATAAAAAATTAAAAAGTTAGTAACTGTCATGCGATATTTACTTGGGTGGTTTTTTTTTTTTTTGGGAGAAATAGGGGTAGAGTTGTGGAAAAAAAGTAATCAGAAAAGGAAAAGAGATTCTTGGGAGAGTGTTAGCCTCTCGAATGTCTAGAGACGTTAAATTTGTGTAATTCTCCTTGTTGTATACTGCATAACTAAGTTGTGTAGGATGATATTATTTTTAACTAGTTTGTTATTCTTGCCAGTTATGTCTTATGTTTCAACTTGTGAGTTATCGATATTAGAGTGGTTATCATCAGACTCGGTGATGTAATTTCAGTATTTTCAGTGTAATACATCAATGTTTGTTTCATTTATTTCCAATTTGTGCAGAATAATCTATCAGACCCAAAACATGGATGAAAGCTTTTCTCTTGGAAAGTCGTAATGTAATCTTTTAAGTGATACATATTTATACCATTTGCGTTGAAGTTTATAATGATGTTATTAATTTGCAAATTTCAGGGCTTGAAAATGGTTTCAATGAAGTAAATATTGATTCCCTTCTTGGTATGACTAGTTTGAGCCCATGTAATTATTTTATAAACTATGATGAATACAGGATTATGAAACTTGCCACATATTACCCGAATAATTTTTGGTGAAAAGTTTAATTAGTCCATAAGCACATTAGTAGTATTTATTAGTGTTTCTAAACCCGTTTTCCCTCTCTTACTTTCTCTAGCCATTCAGCTTATTTTATAAATTATTAATCACTTTTTATAGGGGTAATATTATTATATGAAAAGTTTTACTATTGCTCCTATAAATAGCTGTTTAAATTTCACAATGAAGATTCAATATTGTTTACATTCTTCTTTCTCCTTCCCAATTCCTTATACAATACTACAAAATTCTTTTCAACAAATTAAGAAAAAACCTCCATGCTCAACTATCTCAAGATAAATTACGTATGGATATTATATTGTTGACTATTCTGGTCCACGTATTGAAAAAGAAATCTGGTTCATAATTAAAGAAATGGATCTGGCATGAATCACCCCTCATAACATCATTCTTTGAGCTTTAAAAACAAAGGGTTACGTAATTTCTTGACCCCATAATAGAGTACCCCTTTTGAGTCCGGTGGTTGAGTAAACACAGTAATTTCGTACAGAGTCCTGATAATTAAGTACACGTAAAAGGAGCTTTGAAAAATTCTGATCATGAGTAAGTATTATTGAGTAGATACTTATCGATCAGGAAAATATTTCATTCTTTAAATTATTGTACTTTTTTCCCTGCTAATCTCTGTCTCTTTTGTTTGGAGCAGACTTAATGGAACAAAGCCGAAGGAGATTGATAAGCTAATGCCTAATAAGGGCTGCAGATAAGGAATTCTTTTGTTTTCATTTTTGTTCCTTCCTGGCCAACATTCGCAGCCCCCTAATTGACATTAACGGTATCTCCACAAACGTAACTTTGGTTGTTGGAAAGAATTTCAAACCCATTATTTTCTCAAAACAGTAACTAAGATTTCCAAAATAATATACATAGACTTGTAAGTCTTCTATTTGTCCGTCTAATAATTTGATGTCATTGACAAGTTTTTCATTGAGCTTCCAAATGTGAGCTTTTTTTGTGCCTATGTTCATTTTATGTTGCCTAATTTTAACTTGACATAAAAAAAAAATAAAAAAAAAATTAAAGACTTTTAAAACGTGGGGAACTTGAACATGTGATGAGATTTTTATAGTTTAAAAATCCATGTTATTAAAAGTAAAATAAAAAGTTTAAAAAGTTAAATATTTCTAAATATATAAAAACATCATTTTTTTAAATGCACTCGTAATTAAGTAAATACTGCATAAAATGAAATGGAGATGAACAGATAGAAATAAAAAGCTAATCCGAAGGCAAATGCATGGCTTCTAACACCATTCGATCACGACATGATATGATCCGCCATGTTGGTGCCATCCATATACAACACTGAACATCTATTTAATTGATGCGACGACGAATATCATGCATCCAATATATTCTTTACTAATCTTGATACATTAATAATTAATGGCATTAAGCATGCTTGATCAAACCACTATATTTCAAATCTAATGACATAATTTCTGGAGTAATCCCTTCATCTTTCGACCACACAAATACTACTTTTACTTCTCCAAAGTAGCTAGGCATGAAAAAGTATGTTCAAATATGTAATGTTCTCTAATATTATCCTCATTTTTTGTTGTTTCCCTTTAAAAAAGTCATGGTAGTTGATGCGTACCATTTAGTTCCCGTCTAATTAATGATCTCATTCTCCAAAGCTGGCTGGTAGAAATAAAACTGAAATGTTTTAGTGTATTTGAAAGATGAATACGCTTAGTTTGGCCAAAATGATTTATCTTCAGTATACTGATTAATGAAAAAAAAATCTTCTCCTAATATTTTGTTTTCTATGGCCCCCCCACCCCCCACCCCCACAACCTTTTTTTTTTTTCAATCGACAAATTGTAGCTGATGAATCGAATTATGCTTATACACATAAACTTAAATAAAATAACATCGAGTAATACTCGTTTTATTTAAACTATAGTCAAAAGTTAGATTTAAACAAAACAAATAGTCAAAAGTTCATTTTAACTTACAAAGCTAAAGAACGACCGTATAACTGAAGATCATTATTCTCATTGGAGTAAGTTGTAGTCCGCTTTTCTTGTTCACACTTCACTTAGTCAAATACTCCATGACTTTTTTAAAAGATATACTCCATTACTTGGGTGTTATACTCTAATCCATGTCCGGTCTCTTGTCAATATCAACCAATTAACATATTTTTCTTATATAAAAAAATAGATTTTGCTATGTATATATCCATCTTAGTTTATGTGTGATCTTAATTGTCTTTTTACGAATAATACATTTTTATATTTAATAAGTTTAATTCCAAAATTGGAGTTTTGGTGAATCGTCGCGATTTTCTATCATCCTTTTCATTTTAGGTACTCGAAATTAATACCCCTAGCAGTTTGTTTTAGTTGTCATTCAATACTTGTGCAGTTGTTATCAATAAATAGGGAGTAGTAATTAATTTTCTACCGCCACACCTTGCTTTGATATATGTGTAGAGGGATTAATTATAGTGAAAGCAAGCATGCAACAAATTGAGATAAAAAATTAAATGAGGACAACTTAGTCAAATTATTGTCTTATGAGATGTGTAAAAACTAAACATGATAAGTAAACGGGACAGGAGGAGGGAGTATATCAGAAAATGGTCAGGTTTTATAGAGAAATACTCCAAATTTAAAGATTTACCCGTTTACTTGATGATTCACCAAAATCGGTTTCCTAGTGATTGAAATTTTTTTGGCAATTTCCGACCTGACCATGGTTTTCTTTATACTAGAGTTAACTTCCAAAGCAATTAAAAAAGAAAATCAATTGCTGTTGGAAATTAAGAAATAGCATGGGTAAGGTCTTATTTGTCCTCTATTTCTTCATTTTTCCTTAACAAATACTTTGCGCGTAATAAGATACTCTTATATACTTAAGAAATTTGAAAAAGTCTTAGGTGATGACATTGGAGTCATTTAATCCTATAATTAATCTACTAACATAGCATCCATCAATCTTGAAAATAATTATATTACTCCCATTTCATTTCCTTCATAATCACTTTCCCTGAAATCCACATTTGCATTAGTATATATATACTCAAGAGGGGTTTACTAGTGGAGCTTATAGTACAAGTTTTTGAATAACACAAGCTCTATAGTAGTTTAGTTTTTTCTTATCTATGGCGAAAATAATAGGGAGCATAAGATTTGGAATTAGAGAGAGCAAATCAACATGTGGCTGCAGGTATTATGTGAGATTGGGCAGTGATGATCATGAGAAGCAAGAGACAGATCAAGTCATCAATATTAGAAAAGGGTACATCCCTGTGCTCGTAGGAAATGAAGAAGAAAATTTGGAGAGAGTGATGATACCAATGAAGTTGATCAAACACCCTTGTATTGTAACCCTGCTTGACATTGCTGCTCATGAGCTTGGCTACAATCAACCTGGAACCTTAAGGATTCAGTGTCAAGTACAACATTTCAAAAAAATGCTACACAACATCTCCAAAAGGAAGTGAAATACGATGATTAATTCATGGAGTAAGCTATCAGTGTATGAAAAGTATCATTGAGCACACCATCTCCAAGAGGAAGTGATTGCTCCATATATGATGATTATTCACAATAGAATAATAGATTTATTTCTTTAAAAATATCGGTTAGTACAATTGAGGATTCAAAAGGAACAAGGACAAATTCCTAGATTATTCTGCTTGAACTTGCTAAGATGTTCAGTTCAGTGCGTTTAGCAATATTATCGTTATGCATTGACTGAAGAGAATGTTAGAAATGAGTAGTGTTCATTATACATGTGTACTAGTTTAAGTTATAACAAGAATAGTATAAAGAACTTTTAATCAACCAGTATAATTTAACATGTTATCTACTTTATTATTTCAATTAATGGTTATCATAACATGTTTGTTTTCATTGAGTACAGCAATCTGTTATTGCAGATAACATAACCGTGTGACGCTCACTAATGTGGATATTAACACACTGGATTGGTAAAGAGATGCATCAATCAATGTCAATCCACTTATATTTTGTCTAAATCAATTTTTACATTTTTTATCTAATTGTCAAGTATATAGAGGACCAGTAGCTCGCATGTCCCAGATTTCTACTCGAACTATTTGAAGCAGTCAAATCTGCCTAATTTACCCCCACACTCGCCCCTTAACATATCGCGCGCAACGATAAAACACCGAGTTATAGCCTAATCCTAAAACATAATAGTATTTCTCAAGTAGGAATATTGTCAATCACCCAGCATACATAAAATTTATCTTTATAAAGTGAAAACAACATAGAAGTGATTACCTTCTGAAGGATTCATATTTATATAACATAAAATCTATACTAAATAGATTAATCAAATATTATAAATTCGAGAACTTACTTGTTCTCCTTATAAGCGGAAGCGGTAGGATCTTTACCACGGCTGGAATCACTGGTCGTCGGTGGTTGTCACAGTAACGGAGCAACCCCTTTATCCACAGTCTAAACACCTAGTTATTTGGTAGAGAGAAAGAGGAAGAGCTGTATAGAAAAGTACGTGTTTTTTTCACTGTGTATTACTGTATATTTATAGCTTATATGAAGTAGTTGTCCTCTTATAGGACTCTACTAGGTAATTATCTATTTACTAGGATAAGCTTTAAGAGCACCCCTTATGAGTGGACTCTTAACAGATAATTCCAACATCTCCCACTCACACATAATGAGAGTGCTCTTATAATACGAGAAACATATTCTCACCTCATCTCTACAAATATTAATACAGTAAAATAGATCGTGTGACCAGCATACTGTGAGAGCTACGTGCTATACATCTGTTAGGAGTATATAGCCTCTCGTCGAGTGCAAACCTGCAAGTAGATTATAAAGTATGCAATACCCTAGATCATATGAATCATATTTTGATATCCTCTCAAAATCTCAAATATCATTTTTATGTATTTACAATTATAACTCATAAGTTATAACTGGTGCATCTGTGAATACAAAATTAATGAGATTCCTTTAATGATCTTCCTCTTCTCACGATTCTCTTAACATTAGCTCAACTGCTTTTCTAGATATGTTCCGCCAGACCGCATCCATTTTCATGGTCTTTTGAAAACATACTAAGATCGCTAATATTAGACTAAGTCTCAAGTATCTGATCGAAGTCACTGAGGATAGATCATTTTGAGCCATCATAAGGCTCTGGGTCTCACGCAACAGTAAGTTGAGATTAAACTTATGTTACCCCATGGTCGACATTTAGCCCACATGGTATGAAACACGTGCTATAATATTTTTGTCCTTTCCTTAAGGAGCGTATGTCTTTATAAATAATGTTGTATAGATGAAATTCAGACACCATACGTATCTAAATTCGAGTTCCTTAAACTCACATCTAGCTCACTAAGTAGACTAGGTGAACATCCTTTCACCTTAATAACCTTATGTCATTATTTAAACGACTCTACTGATTTTAAGCATATCACTCTCAAATTATCCATTTGATAATTTTTTCTTAAAATCAAGTCTCATCTCCACTTATCACTAAGATAAGGAGGCGGTTGCCTATGTGAGAAGGCCAACCTCTTGTCTACTCGACATACTAAAATATAATTGGAGAATG
Organism: Petunia axillaris subsp. axillaris; assembly: GCA_029990575.1. NCBI lineage: Eukaryota > Viridiplantae > Streptophyta > Magnoliopsida > Solanales > Solanaceae > Petunia > Petunia axillaris. The sequence continues at coordinate 45,858,716 of JARKNS010000002.1, read as the reverse complement.
TACTAAACACTCAATAAATCATGAATATGTATGTAAGTAAATCAACTTTATTGATTATCAAAGAACATAGTTTTGTGAACAACTGGAAAAAACAAAGAATAATACAAAATCACTCAAAGTCTACGCAAGCCTTGAGACTTAGTGTGTCTCACAAATGTATCTCTAGCTAAAGGCTTGGTCAATGGGTCTGCTACCATATCTTCTGTAGATATTTTCATCAGGTTCAACCTCTTGCATTTATACATGTCTCTTGCATAGTTATACTTGATATCTATGTGCTTAGTATCACAATGATGCTTAGGATTCTTGGTTGCATCAACTGCAACCTTACTATCACAGTAGACCAACACTGGTTCATCATCAGTGTTACCCAACAAGCTTTTGAAGAGCCTATTCAACCAAACAGCTTCTTGTGTTGCTTTTGACAGAGCCACATATTCGGCTTCCATCGTGGATAGTGCTACACATGATTTCTTCTTACTCTTCCATAAGGTAGACTTCCTCTCGTCTAAATCTCCTCCATGATCAGCATCACTGTATCCAACTAATCGCAAATCTTTGCTGCCTTGATAACAAAGTGCGTAGTCAGCTGTTCCTCTCAAATATCTCATGATCCTCTTTACTGCTTGCCAATGTGCTGGACCTGGATCTGAATGATACCAAGCCAACTGCTTGACAAATATCAGGTCTAGTACACATCATAGTATATATTAGACATCCAACTGCACTTCTATAAGGCATGTGTTTTATCTTTTCTGTCTCTTCAGGAGTCTGAGGACACAAATGATTTCCCAAGTTATGGCCTTTGCTGATAGGAGTGTTAATTGGGTTGCTATTTTGCATATTAAATCGTTCAAGAATTTTCTTAATGTAATTCTCTTGAGAGAGATACAATAGTTTGTTAGGACGATCTCTTGAAATCTTGATTCCAAGAATATATGTAGCTTCACCTATATCTTTTATCTCAAATTGAGACGACAACCAGGCCTTTACCTCGTTTAATAACTCCTTATTATTTCCAGCTATAAGTATATCATCGACATACAATGTCAGAATTACAAGCTTATTTCTTGATCTCTTGGTATAAACACAATGGTCTTCATCAACCATAGTAAAACCATTGGATATGATCACATTTTGAAAGTGTATATACCACTGCCTTGAAGATTGTTTGAGGCCATAAATAGACTTCAAAAGTCTACAAACCTTTTGTTTGTGGCCTTTTTCAATAAAACATTCGGGTTGTTCCATATAAATTTCTTCATCTAATTCTCCATTAAGAAAGACAGTCTTTACATCCATCTGATGTAATTCAAGATCTAAACTTGCTACTATAGCTATAATCAGGCGAATTGAGTTAAATCGCACAACAGGTGAGAAAGTCTCTTCGTAGTCTATTCCTTCCTGTTGTGTATAACCTTTCACCACCAGTCGAGCCTTATATCTCTCAACTGTGCCATTAGCCTTGAGCTTAATTTTTAGAACCCATTTGCTCCAAATAGCTCTGCATTTTTTTGGGAGATCAACTAGTTCCCAGACTTTGTTGACTCTCATTGACTCCATTTCATCTTTCATTTCTTTTGTCCATTTTTCTTTAGAAGGGCATGAGACGGCCTCTTTTGTATTTTTATGCTCATTTTCTACTTGTAAGAACAACATAAAAAGTTCAGCACCTTCGATATTAAATCGTCGGCGGGGAATCTTTTTACGTAAACCACGTCCTTTTTGTGATTCTTCTTCGTTGTTCCCATTTGGATCAACGTTGCTCCAACTTGGATCAAGAACATCTATCCTGCTCCCACTTGGAACAAGATCAGTGACCATCTCAGTCCCACTTGGAACAAGATCTATTTGGTCACTGTTTGATGTCAAATGATTACTTACATTCGCATCTGATGATGAAGGAAGTTGTTGATGTGAAACTAATTCATCATCAGTTAAATTTCTCCCACTCGAATGAAGTGATCTTTGTACATCTTGATCCTCTATCTCAAACAAGGTTAGGTCTTGACCTACCTCTCCCTTTTTAGAAAACTCATCCTCTAAGAATGTGACATCTCGTGTTTCAAACTCAATTATGCTCCCACTGTCTTGCTGACCTATAAACACATAACCCTTAGAGGTTTCTGAGTATCTTATAAAGATACTTTTCTTTCCTCTCGGGCCTAATTTGCCATGTTTGTGAGAAGAATCATGTGTATAGGCAGCACAACCCCAAGGTCTTAATACACTTAGGTTGGGTGTTCTTCCAGTCCATAACTCATATGAAGTGGTAGCAACTGATATTGTAGACACTCGGTTAAGTACATAGGTAGCAGTAAGCAATGCATCACCCCAATAACTAATTGGGAGATTAGCTTGTGCCATCATTGACCTATCTATTTCTAGAAGCGTCTTGTGTCTTCTCTCTGCAACACCATTTTGTTGTGGAGTATTTGGGATAGTCAACTGATGAACAATTCCCTTTCTATCACATAACTCGTTAAATTGAGTTGAAAAGTACTCTCGACCTCGGTCAGTTCGAAGAACTTTTATCTTCTTGTCTAACTGATTTTCCACTAAGCTCATATAGCGTATGAAACAACTCATTGCTTCTGATTTATGAGAAATTAAATAGACGTAACCGAAACGAGTGTAGTCATCTATAAACGTGATGAAATAGTACACTCCATGCCTAGCCCTGACATTCATAGGCCCACAGATGTCCGAATGGACTAATTGCAAGGGATATTCAGCTCTAGTCGCTTTACCGAAGGGTTTTCTTGCAGATTTTCCTGCTAGATTACTTTCACAAGTGGACAATTCCACACGTTCAATGCCAGTAAGCAAACCTTATTTTGCCAACCTTTGTACTCTTTGTTGGCCAATATGACCAAGTCTAACATGCCATATGTTTACATCACTATCATATTTATGTGAGGAAGCAAACATAGAAAAACTAGCATTATTATTAAATAAATCATAATCCAAATCCATAATAATAAAACCTCCGGTCACATGACCAAAACCAAATAAAGTTGAACATAAAGTCAATTTGATAGAATTGTCATGGAAAAACAAGCTAGAGCCAAGCCTAAGCAAAATAATAACAGAAATTATATTCCAGCGAATTCCTAGAGCATAGAGGATTAGTAGTAGGTGTCGACCACCACGCAAGACTAACTTGCATGTACCGATCCCTTCAGCAGCAACCTTATTGTTGTTGCCTACATAAATCCACTTTGTTCCACGTGAAATACGCCGAAACTCCACAAAGGAATTGCGTTCCCTCGTTATGTGGTCCGTTGCTCCCGAGTTTACAATCCACAAAGGATTAGATTCAGTCAAAAATACTGAACTAGAAACACAAAGTTCACTAGTTTGAGTTTTGTGAAATACCTTTCTAGGAGGCTCAGAGCAATCCTTAGCATAGTGACTCTTTTTGTCACAGTTAAAGCATTTTACCTTTGCAACATTGACACGTTTGGGACGTTTGTTATTACTTTGTTGTTCTGCCCTTGCTCTTTTAGCAGGCTGAGACTGAGTTGGTCCTCTTTTCTTAACCCAATTCTTTTTCTTTGAGCCAGCTTTGGCCTTAGAGGATGTTGCCATATGCAACTCAGCTGTTGGCTTAGCAGCCTCAAGCCAATCCTCTTCAAGCTCAAGAGATCTCCGGACATCTTCCAGAGTCTTGATTAGCTGATTGTGGATCAAATGCATCTTCATATGATCCCAAGAATTAGGGAAGGACCGTACGACAACTTGAACTTGTTGCTCATCGGTCAACACATGACCAACATCATTTAACTCCCCAATCATGTTTGTCATAAGCCTCAGATGAGTTCTCACTGAATGTTCAGGACGCTTCTTGTATGAGCCAAACTTGATTGTTAAGGATCGTAGCCTTTCAATAGAACAGGTACCAAAACAATTCTTCAAAGAAACCCAAAGACCCATACCTCTTTGGTGATCCTTAAATTCCCTTAAGATATCATCATCTAAGGTACTTAACAACGTAATGCGAGCCAAGGAGTCTTTTTTTTCAAGCGTCATAAGCCGCACGGTCACGCCTATGCTGAGTCATGGTGCCTTTCTCAGGCTCATCCATGACGATGTTAATTGCCTCCAGAGCCTCTTGCTCTTCAAGCACATATTGAACTTTTAAGCTCCAAGTCTCATAGTTGTCACCATTGAGTTTAAACCCTTTGTTGAGCTCAGCAACAATGTTCTTAGTAGTAGTAGACATTCTTTTAACAAAATTAAAAAAATATAGTGAGGATCTAAAGAAGGAGTTTCTAAATGCAAGTACTATGTTCAACATACATATTCGGACAATAAGCACTAAATTGATTAAGCTAATAAACACGTATATTAATAATGGAGTCGAAAGTTCACTATGTTCCCAGTCATCGTCCAAAAACTAAACACATGAAAATTAACCTAGTCAACTACCTAATTTAATGTCTTTATCATCTTTAAAACAATATTTTATTTTTATAATCTTATAATCTCCTATGAATCTAAGTTAAACAAATTAACTTAAAGTTAAGTCAAATGTTAAACTAATTAACATTTATGTATTCGTTAATTAATTAACAAATATATTTAATATTAAACTAATTAATATTTCTAACATGTTAAACAAATTAACAATAATAAATTAACGTTAAAGTAATTAATATTTTAGGCATTTTTTTAACTAATTAACAAATTATGCAATTGTTAAACTAATTAAAAAAATGCAGTTAACGCTAAACAAATTGACATGTCATACAATTGTTATACTAAACAATTATGTTTACAGTGTTTTTATAATTTGGCCATTCGCCAAAATAAAATAAGTACCAATTTTTTAATTTGAAAAACTCAAATGGTCTATTTGCCCAATTCTGCTAATATGCCGCCATAACAAGCAAAAAAACTTTTAGAGGACATGTGGTCCAATTCTTTTAGGGGTTTAATCATCCAAGTTAATAAAGAATTTTAAAAACGGGCATGTAGCTTATTCTCTGAAAGTTGCTCATATAAAAAAAAAGAAGGAAATTTGATCACTAGCCATTTTTGGATGCGCTCATTGGGGACTATCCACCGTTTCCAAATTCATTGAAGAATAGCCAAAAAATCGCGCGCACAGTTAAGCTCCATTAGCATTGGAAAAACACCCCAAACTAGTCTCATAACAAAATACTGGGGCTTTGAACAAAACTTGTTCAAAGCCTTAGTATTTTGTTATGAGACTTTATATATAAAGCTTCAGTCCTATAACAAAATGCTGGGGCTTTGAACAAGTTTTGTTGTACTCCTTTATTCTGTTGTACAGCCATGTTTTTGGCGAACCAAAAAAATTAATAGAGTCACCGTCCATGTGACAAGACCGGACGTGGCTAGCGTCACTGGCTAAGGACCAAAGGCAGCCACAGTAGCTCACCAAAGCCTTTTCCGGTGGTGAGTGGTGGGAGTTAAAACAACTGATTCGATTTTTTTTTTAATTTATTATTTAGCTTGAAGCAGATTTGAAACTAATTTCAAAAAAAGGTTATCAAAATGGAAGGGAACCCTAATTTCTCATCCTCTTTACTAACTGTTAGTGCTACCTTGAAGGCTTTCCTTTAATATATATATTTTTTTTTTGAAAAAAATTGCTTTTGTTATGTGTCCGTTTACACATATATGAACGGAGAAAAAAAAAAACTAGGCATGGAAGACGCACTACAGTACGTTGACAGTCTGACTGCAATCAATAAAAATATTTATAGTTCTAGATTAACAGTGATAATTTTCAGAACTATTCCGTAATTTACTGACCAGAAAATCAACCTGGTGACATCTGATACCAATAAAGGATTCATATTTATATAACACAAAATCTACACTAAATATATTAATCAAACATTATAAATTCGAGAACTTACTTGTTCTCCTTATAAGCGGAAGCGGTAGGATCTTTACCACAGCTGGAATCACTGGTCGTCGGTGGTTGTCACAATAACGGAGCAACCCCTTTATCCACAGTCTAAATACCTAATTATTTGGTAGAGAGAAAGAGGAAGAGTTGTATAGAAAAGTACTACATGTTTTTTCACTGTGTATTACTGTATACTTATAGCTTATATGAAGTAGTTGTCCTCTTATAGGACTCTACGAGGTAATTATCTATTTACCAGGATAAGCTTTAAGAGCACCCCTTATGGGTGGAATCTTAACAGATAATTCTAACACCTCCCAAAAGGATGGGAGTTAATTATAGTTCAACTCAGTGACACAATTAATTGTACTAGAAAGAGAAATTAATTGTAAAAATTTCGTGTAGGGGCCTGTTTGGCGCGCTAATTGATTTGTAGCCGTCAAAAATAAATTCGCTGAGAAATAGCCACTTCCAGACAAATCTCAGTATAAAATGAGGCTTTGAACAAAACTTGTTCAAACCCCCAGTATTTATACTGGGAAGCTTCAGTAAACTAACTTGTTATGGGACTTTGTATAAAGCTTCAGTCCCATAACAAAATACTGGGGCTATGAACAAAACTTGTTCACAGCCCCAACATTTTGTTATGGGACGGAAGCTTTATATATAAAGTCCCATAACAAAATAATGGGACTTATCTCTTTGATGAGACCTTTGTTATGGGAATAAATCCCATTATTTTGTTATGGGATAAAGTCTCATTATAAAATAATGAGACCTTTGAACATGACTAGTCTGGGGTGTTTTTCCAACGCTAATGGAGCTTAAGTGTGTGTGCGAATTTTTGGCTATTCTTCAAAGAATTTTGAAACGCTGGATAGTTTTCAATGAGCGCGTACAAAAATAGCTACTGATCAAAATACTCAAACAACACAAAATTCAATACTTGGCACTAGGTGAGGGGTTGGGGAAAACACGACTTAAAAGCAAAACTTTAGGTAATATTGAACCTATTCATTCCCAAACATTTGCCTACAAATGGTTGCCTAATATGCCACATTTATTTCAATGCAAAAATGCATTAGTTATCACTTTGTATACAAAATAAACATCATTCTGATTAAAAAAAAAACAAAATAATATAGTACAACCAATTATACATACAAAAACAGACAAAAAAATATAAAACTATTACAAAACAACATATTCGTTGTGAGTCAAAAGAAAATATCTTTATACTTCATACATTAAGCCTAAAAAATTTAAAATGTTCCATCTTACCTTCAAACAACGAAACAAGAGCAAGAACTCATTAAAGGATGATTTACAGAAATAGGAGATTTTCGGCGCCCATCACAGACTTAACCATCATAAGGAAAATTTTACAAATTTAGCTTCCGTAAGAAAGTTCCTGGTGATAGCAAGATCTTTTTATTAGCAAAGATATTACGATTGTCAGCAACTTTTCCTATGGGGATAATTTTATGTAAGAGTTTCCATATGGGTCAAAACTATAACATTGACGCCAAACTATCTATTTCGCACAAAACGTTCCTCATAAAAAAGAGGAGCTTAGTGCACAACCAAGAGGAAAAACAAGGCGAAAAGGCGAAAAGGCTAAAGATGAATAACTGGAGAGTACCCACAATTTATTTTCTACTTATACAGCATGGGCAAAAACGTCTTAGCAAGTACTGGAGGTCATTTGTTAAAACAAATTTGAATACATGGCCAAATCAAGGGCCTTTTTGCAAAAATATAACACGGGAAGCAATGGTTTGGCTTTTGCCCGTGCTAAGAAATGGTTTGCAAAAATGGTCTCGTTAAGATTTAATGAAAAAAATCGTAAAAATTTAGTCACGCAGCCTGTTTTGACCGCGTTAAATGAATACTAGCCAGCAATGCAAAACTGTTTGAAGACTAGCCACCTCCGGACAAATCACAGTATAAATACTGGGGCTTTGAACAAAACTTGTTCAAAGCCCCAGTACTTATACTGGGAAGCTGAAGTAAACTAATCCCAGTATAAAATGCTGGGGCCTTGAACAAGTTGTTCAAGACCCCAGCATTTTGTTATGGGACTTTGTATAAAGCTTCAGTCCCATAACAAAATGCTGGGGCTGTGAACAAAACTTGTTCAAAGCCCCAGCATTTTGTTATGGGGACTGAAGCTTTATATATAAAGTCCCATAACAAAATAATGGGATTTATCCCTTTGATGAAACCTTTGTTATGAGAATAAATCACATTATTTTGTTATGGGATAAAGTCCCATAACAAAATAATGGGACTATTGAACATGTTAGTTCAAGGTCTCATTATTTTGTTATGGGACTTCTTCAGTCCCATAACAAAATACCTGGGCTTTGAATAAGCCCCAGTATTTTGTTATGGACTAGTCTGGGGTGTTTTTCCAACGCTAATGGAGCTTAAGTGTGCGCGCGAATTTTTGGCTGTTCTTCAGTGAATTTCGAAACGGTGGATAGTCCCCAATGAGCGCGTCCAAAAATGGCTACTGGTCAAAATTACTCGGGGCCAAGACTTCCTGTTATATTCATTTTCAACACTTATCCCTTCAAGTATTCGCAATAGGCAATACTTGCCGCACTTGGCCGTAAGTCTTGGCAATTGACAAGACTTGCCATTGACCTCTGCTAGATTTTCCAATACTTGCACGGCAAGTATTGGCAATAGGCTACACTTGTTGCACTGCGTCGTAAGTCTTGGCAATTGTCAAGACTTGCCCCTTCCAGTTTTCCCTGCATTCTCGCCATATAACTTGAAGTATTGGCAAAACGGCACTTGCTCTTGAAGTATAGCCAATTGCCAAGACTTACAAATTTTTGCCTTGAACTCTTGGCTTGCGGTTTAAATAAGGGCATTTTGCTAAGACATTCCTTAGCGCGGGTAATTTTGTAAAACCACTCCTTATGTCTGCATATAGTGAAATTTTTTGCAAAATCAAGACCAGCGAATTTTGGGACACAAGGTATCATTTCTCCGTAAAAATTAGGTCCCGCGGTCAGTTTGTAGTGCGCTGAATGAAAAACAGGCAGCATATGAAATTCTTAGAATAATAGCCATATTTAAGAACCATGATAAAATCTAAAAAAAAGAGTTCCTAAGATTTTGAGCTAAGATTTTCAAAGTCCCACAAAAAATTGGAGTGTCAAATATGAAATCCTACAAAATTTTACTAGGATTTTAAAAATTTTAGTTTAAAGTCCCAAGAAAAAATTTCCTGGAGACCGTAAATATGAAGCTCTAGCAAAACTTTCTTAAACTCTGAACTAAATCCCTGTCGCACCCCACTAAAATTGTAAAGTAAAGTGGTTTACAACTTGGGTAACTCGTTTGAGTTGAGTTTTGGAGTCGCCACCTAATAAATTATTCTAGGCGTATTAGGTCACCTATTAATTTCTAATTCAAATAATAACTCCGGGTTGGTCTACTAATCAGAGATTTGGGTAGTGTTCAAATTAACTTAGAAGGAAGGGATTAGGCACCTCCTAAGTTCCACTAAACGTGGTTCCCGACCGATTTTTTTATATTGGATTTTTAACATTAAAGAAACTAAGAGGACAAAAAAAAAAATAAGCAAAGAGGACATGTATGCAAACAAGTAAAAGATATGAAATTAGGCAGTTCAGCATACACGTTGTCAATTTACAGACATCTTACGTATATAGCTACAATTTACAATGTTAGGCAAAGTTAACCAATATTGACATTTTTTACTTTAATTAACACAAGTTAAAACAAAATATGGAGTAGACATCTAGTAAAAAAATGTGCGCCACTAAAGGATGGTATTGTAACATTAATTGACACATACCGTTAACTTCGGTGACGACTTTAGTGTGAGGTCGCGTTTAAAATAATTATTTAAAAATGAGTAAAATATATATTTAAAGTTTATAATTGTATACATATAGATGAGAATATGGTTATACACATAACATGATATAATGACCACATATGTATGAATCAAGTAGGGAGCAAATACGACAATTTAGGAAATATTAGTAATAGACATAGCAAGCAAATAATTCAAATTCGAGAAATTTTCTTATAGAAAATAGCATAAGTTTTAAAGGACTTGACCTCCAAAGTCTTAAATCCCTCACAAACTATTAATTAGCTTGGAGAAACTAAAAAAAAAGGCATAGGTTTTGCTTTCGTTAAAGAAAAAATGTGATTAGAAAAATTTACAGAAAGAAGCGTTGCCTTAATCTTTGACTGATTCAAAATATTTTGCTTTGCAGAGGAAGTCTGATTTTCAAACTAACTTGAATTAATAGCCTCTTCAGCAAACTATATTCCAGTATACTTAGATTGCACAAACAGCCTATTTTACTTACAGTTTTAGCTTTAAACCTGTAATAATAACGCTGCAATTTTCAGAAAAATTAGTTTTGCACAAATAGTCTAGTTTTCAGGCGTATTGCAATTTTAGGCTTTTTATCTAATTTTCAGCAAAACAGCCTTTATATATTCTGATTTTACAACCTGTTATGCTCGACTAACTTTTGAATTAAGCACACAAACCAACAATTCAAACTCCACATCATGTTGCACAAATAACACAATTTCGAATAAAACTGAAAAATGAGGGATAGAGAAGGCCCCTGTAAATAGCCAATTTGTTGTTTTTTTCAACAATATACTGCCACCACCTGTCCTAGCACTAGAACCGCATCTTATGACGCTTATACAAAACAGGGTGACCTAGCAAATACAAACAGTAGGGGTCTAGGGGATGTATAGGTTCATACAAAGAGAAAATGAAGATTAATGCCCTGTGTGCGCTGCCCCTGTTCATACTGCCTTGTTTCTTTAACAACAAGCGCCTAGCTGTTGTCAAAAAATCAACTAATAATCCCTGTAATTGAAGAACTTAACAATGGTATAGCTTTTAGCTATCCAGCATTAAACCAAGCTAGATTTGGCCACAAACAGAGCTGCACAAAAGTCAGTGGATGACCTCAAAAGGGCCCAGGCAGTTACACAACTCATATAACACCAGGTAATAGGAAGAATTGGCATGGATTTATGTTAAACGCAGAAACATCAGTAGCATGCTATTAACACAGTAAACATACCTTAGTTATAGAACAAATAACAATAGAAAAAAACAGGACAACCAATTGAGGAGAGTAGCAAGCAATAGACTCAGGCCAACTGATGTTTCGGACTTGATGAAGCAACACAGAACCAAAGATTAGAGAGAGCAGGCAAATGCTATGCCTCCAGAGATGTATTTCAGTGTGTGTGAGTTGTGCTGTATGTCTAAAACTCTGTGTGTATCAGTGTTCTCCGCTTGTTTTTTAAAAGTGAGAGGAGGGCAGATTTATATAGGCTAAGGGAAATGAGTGTTAGGATTTCAAATTCTCACTATAGAAGGAAAACAAATCAGTCATCTCCTATAAGGAAGGTAGTAAAATCAGGTTGTCATTTTGTCTAAACTAAGGAAGTATTACAGTCAATATATTCCCATAAATAGGGCCAAATCAGAGTACATTAATATGGTCAATCTGTTATCCAAACTTAGGAACCAAATTTTCTGTTATCACAATATGTGCGAGGAGATATGTGATCAAACAAGACACGCTTTCTCCCTTCAGAAATCAAAGTAAGAATTCATAGATGCAGAGAGTATGACTATAATATCAAATTAACTAAACGGACAGACGCTTTAAGGACTCAATTTAAACTAAAACGGCTTTTAACAGTTCAGGCATATAAATAAAATTGGCTCAGCTTTGACTAATCGACAAAGTTTAAAACTGTTTCATTTCCCATTTTTAATCAACTTTAAAACTCTGAGCATGTAATCATGGAACAAAGATAGGCATGTGATTTTATAATTTCAGAATAAGAAAAATGAAAATAAAATAGAAACCGAAAAAGGGAAAGACAATACCCATTTTCAACGTCGGGTCGGGTCAAGATTGACCCGATTCATTTGTGTTTAATTCTCAATCTTTCAAATTCGAATCATGGATAGCTTGCCTTGAACGTGCTAAATCAGCGTGCATCGCGCTTGGATTTGACGAGATTCGCCCCGTTCTTTCTCCTTCCTTTTCGGTTTCCATAGAAATAGGGGAGAGAGTGATTTATTCCCTTTTTCCGTGTGAAAGCGATAAGGGAGAGAGAGAAATGAGCATACGGCGTGAAGGGTGGAGGAGATGGCGGAGGAGACGACGGAGATATGGTGGATTTGGCGCGGTGTATATGGACGATTTTAGGGGTGAAGGGAGAGGGAGTTTGAGGGGTCGACGGCTGGTGAGTAGGAAAGGGGATGGGAATTGTGACTTAGGGTTTCGGGTGTGGGGGTGAGTGTGTAGATGTAAATAGGGGAATTGTTTTGGGCCATCGGATTGAGGGGATGAAGGGCCAGGATTAAGACACGTGTACACGCGTGTATAAATGTGTGTATGAAAGTATAGCTGAAGTGTAAAGGTATAATGCTTTAGGGGGTTGTACCACACGCTTAAAGAAGTTGTACACGTGCTTTGGAGAGTAGTACTTCGTGCTAAAAGTGTATTTGGTGAGGTGTAAGCTTATGTGAAGCTTAGGTGGCGTACACGTGGACAAAAGGCAATGACGTGGACTGAATGTAATAGGAATGGGATTGTAAAATAGCAAAATGACTAGTATTTAATTAAAATACTTATAAATATAAATAATTAGTATAAAATAGGAAATTTTGTAAATAATTATAAATAAATACATTTAATTATAAATATATATAGATGACCACAAATAATACTAATTAGATATAAATAGACAAAAGTAATTATTAAATAATATCGTAATGCATTAAATTGCATAAAATAATATACGAAGTTTGAAAAATAGCCTAAATGAATGTAATTGCGTAATTATAATCACAATTAAATAAATATTATATAAATAGGGGATTAATAATAATATTACACACGTAAATGCATGTTATCTAATGCAGTTTTATTTGAAAAATTACTATTATAAATTTTAATTAAATATAGCCAATTTGTAAAAATGGAGGGACAAAATTGGGTGTCAACAATCCCAAGTAATTTTCATTGAGTTTAGTTCAAAATTTTTTTAAAATTTCCTGAGATTTTTCGTGTTTTGTTGAAGTGGTTGCTATTTTTTAAAAATATATATAAGTGATACCTGTTTCTTTGAGAAGCTTATATGCTGGCTATTCTGCTAACTTTTCACATTTCTATGTGGTAATGTGATCACGTTTAAGGCTGGTCAAAGAAATAGTATTTATTCATTATATAGATAAGTCAATAGCATAAAATAAAATATTAAGATAACAAAAAAATAAAAATATAAAGGCATAATAATAAAAAGGGTAAAGTAGGCATTTTTAAAAGTCAATTGAGATAAAGGGGGAAGAATGACAATTGTTCATAGTTGATGGGGGAATGTAATTTTTAAATTAAAGTTGGGGGTGTAAATGATTTCACCTATTTACTAAAAAGCAGGATAGTCAAAATAACACTTAACGTTGACACCAAATTTCTGTGACACTCCTTTATACTACGGATTTATTTTGACATACCTTATTTAAAACTTTTGTGTCTTAGACACATCATTTTTTGCCTGATCACTTTAGCCAAAAGGTGTGGATTTCACGCACCTATAAGACCATAACACATTTCAAATATTTAAAATTATTATTTTTGATTTTGTTATTATATCACAACTTCCCCAATTTTTACCACCATGGCAGCGACCACCATATAGCTTCTGACCACTATTGATAAATTCAATTCAAAACAAACCAAATGAACACTAAATAAATGAAAATATGCAACAAAAATAGAAAAAAAAAAAGAAAAGAAATAGCATTGTACCACAATTAAGACACAATCACCGAAAACCGTAAAAATTTCGCCCAGCAGCCACTTTTAACACTGGTATTTAGTTTGAGGCCACTATTTTCTTTGGTCTTACACTAGAGGCCACTTTTGGGCCTTTACTAAATAAATGTTGACTTAAGTTTTGATAGTTGACTGAAGTTCAGTCCATACGGCCCCTAGACTGAAGTTCCATCTCTTAAGGACTGAACTTTCGGTCCATATGGCCATGGACTGAACTTCAGTCCATAGTATGGCTATGGACTGAACTTCAGTCCATGGCCATGGACTGAAGTTCTATCTTAAGGACTGGACTGAACTTCAGTCCATATGGCCGTGGATTGAAGTTCAATCTTTAAGGACTGAACTTCAATCCGGCCTCTGGACTGAAGTTCTATCTCTTTAAGCAAAAGTGGCCACAAACTAAATGTTTTGGTATTAGTGGCCTGTGCCCAAAGACCAATGGCAAAAGTGGCCTTTCGTGCACTTAGCCCCCGAAAACCCCATAAACATCGTAAACATCGGGGAAAAGCAATAACCATCGCCGCTTAACCTTCACGCAGCTTTCTTTATATAATTATTTTTCCATCGATACAATTAATTTATAAAAGACCCACTTCACAAACTTGAACCTCAAAAAGTTAATCATTTACAAAAGTAAAAACCACTTCATAATAATACCCAAATCTCCATTATTGAAATGTAATTTTTTTTCTAGACTTTTTTTTGTAGGATCTCTAGTGGAACCTGTAACAATGTTTTCACGGGTGGCAGCGTGAGGCAATGTGTTTTACTTGATATTGGGCGAGACGAACGCCCCAAGGCATTGGCGAAAGCCCCATAGATCTTTATTTTTTAATAATTTATAAATTAATATTATTAAAATAGCGAAAAACACCAAAAAGGTTAAATTATAAAGAAATTATAGGATATATATCTTAGCAAGTTTGCTAAAAAAATGTCAATCATAATTACATCAATTTCTAATTGGGAACAAAATGAATAATACAATTTTTAAACAATCAACTAAATTATTTTCATTCTTTTTGGCATGTAATTAGTGATTTAAAAGTGTCAAACCAACTCAAGAATAGATTAGTAGAGAAACACGTCAAGTTAAATGTAGAAGGAAATGAACTTCTTCTTTTCGGAACAATATAACAGTTATGGCGTAAGAACAGATAATAAAATAAAATTTTAACGCTAAATTTGAATGACCTGACTTCAAAAGGAAGTAAATAAGATTCTTTCAATTAGTTTTGTGGAAAACCAGGTTAAAATTTTGATAATTAAAGACTTTATTTAGTATTTTAAATTTTAATTTGAAGGACTTTCTAGGCTTACGCCTTATTCGGCCGGACTCGCCTCACGCCTGGGCTTATGCTCCAACCCATAGAGTTTACGCCTTTCAATACTTTCGCCCGTCCAGATCTCCCCAGGGTGTTTTTGCTACGCCCCGCTCTGAGGCTTACCCTGCAAACGCCTTTTAAAATATTGATTTGTAAAATGAAAATGTAAAGAGGGAGGGAGATATGGGGAATAAGGGAGTTGGTTCGGTAGGAGAAGACTAAGGGGTGGGAGTGGGGTTAGGGGATATAAAGGGAAAGGGATTATTGCTTTTAAGAGAAAAAGAAAACAAAAAGTGGTCTCTACACTTGCACATAGACAACTATTTTACACACTATTGAGACTGGTTTACACACTCTTGAGTCTGGTCAAAAGTGATATGTCTAAGTCATACAATTTTTAAAATAAGGTGTATCAAATTTTTCCCGTATTTTAAAGATGTGTCAAAGTAATTTGGTGTTAAGGTTGGGTGCCATTTTGACTATTATGTCTTCCTAAAACAAAAATGTTGCCACTTAGCCCAAACACACGCTTAAGTTACTAACTTTAGCCTCTTATGATGATAGCCAAAACGCTAGAAATTTTTCTGAACTAAGCTCTGACGTCTTGCTATGGTACTAGCACCGAGGAACAGAAAAATAGATAGTGTTAAATAGTTTTTAAATGGGGTCAGAAGCGTAATAGAAGCGCTGAAGTGTCCTATTTCTATAAATCTCCCTTCCAAAAAAAAAAAGGAAAAATTACGCTAGAAGATACTCTAAGTAGCTTAATTACATATTATACCGATACTTTCAAACAATTATCCTACATATCAATATTTTTTATTTTATTACCCTACATATACCATTTTTTATCTCGCTCTCTCGCTAACACAAAACCGTAATTTCTTCCCTTCTCTCTCTCTCCTCTCCTCCACCCACCTGCCCCGCTGGCTGGTTTTTTTCTCCAACTACTAGTCCAGTGACTGAATCTATTTCTCCGACGAACCAGTACTAGAGTGCTACAACTGCCACTGTTTTTTTTTTTTGCGCCGCCTACAGGTGTTGTACCATCGTCGAAGTGGAGGCGCTGCTGCTGCTGCTACTGCTTTGAGGCGGCGTGCTGTTCCAGGTATGATGTTGGTGGTCTGCTGTGGCAACAGGGTTTTAAGAAGATTTTTCAGACCGTTATATTTTTGTGCAAATATTCTCTGACAATAATTTTTATATTTTATTTTTTTATATTAATGACATGCTTGTTGTTGGTCATAATGCTTGTAGGATTTAGAAGCTAAAACAAGACTTGAACAAGTCTTTTTCCATGAAAGACTTAGGACCAGTGAAACAAACTTTTGGCATGCAGATTATTCATTATAGAAAGGCCAAGAAGTTGTGGTTATCATAAGAGAGGTACATTCAGTAAGTACTTCGCAGATTCAGCATGGACCAAGCTAACGATTCAGTATACTTGTAGCTATGCACTTTAAGTTGAGCAAACATCATTTTCCTTCTAGTGTTGATGAGAAAGAACATATGAAGAAAGTTCCTTATGCCCAATTGTTGGCAGTTTTATGTATGCAATGATTTCTATAATATTAGATATTTCTCATGATGTTGGTACTGTTAGCTTTTATCCTTCTAACCAAAGAAATGAGCATCGGAATGCAGTGAAGTGGATTATGAGATATCTTTGTGGCACTACTAGTCAGAGTTTGTGTTTTAGTACGGAAATTTTTTTTCTTGGTGATTACACTAATATAGACATAGCTGGTGATGTTGATACTCACAAGCCTATTTATTGCTACTTGATTACTTATGCAGTGGGAGTTGTATCTTCGTAATCGCGCAAATGTGTTGCTTTATCTACTACAGAAGCCGAGCTAATTGCTTCTGCTGAAGGTTGTAAAGAGTTGCTCTGGATAATGTAATTCTTTAGGGAACTTGGCTTCACTCAGAAGAAGTATGTGCTTTATTGTGATAGTCAGATTGCTACTCATATTGCCAAAAATTCTATATTTCATGGTCGAAGCATATTAATGTTAGATACCATTGAATTCGGAATGTGTTGGATGCTAAGATGCTTTCACTTGAGAAGATCCACACTAATGACAATGGTTCAAACATGCTTATTAAATCTTTTCCAAGAGGAAAGTTTGAAGAGGTTGTTTGATTGTCGGGATGGCAGTCTCCTGCACATAGTCGCTAGGGGGAGAAATTGTTGTGTTTTGGACTATTTTCCTTTCTAGGTGGATAAATAGAAGTCCACTTTTTGGACTAGCCCACTTATGCCTTAAGCGTACTATTTGTCACACATATAAAAAACCTCTTTACGTCTGATGTCAGTAATAACATAAAAGTAATACAGCAGCCAAAGGTGTGAGCATGTTTTTCTGCACAAAATAGCACAGAATAGTTAACTTTGAGACGCGATTCTCGCTTCGTTGCTTGTTCGATTAAGCTGATTTTTGGAAAACTTGTTCCTCTCATCTTGATATTTGAACGAGAACTAACGGAGGTCAGTTTAGAGTTCTTTAGCCCCAGATGTTGGCTGAGAATGGTAGCTGCATTTTGGTTATTTTGCTCATTTTCTTCTCTAATTTTGGTATTTTGTTATATGTATTGTTGCTCCATGTAGCACTTATTGTAGCTATTTAAAGAATAATTTATAATTTTTTTGATTAAGTAGTGGAGCATTTATGGGCCGAGGTCCCGTGATTTTTTTCTCTTCACATTGAAGGGGTTTTCTACATAAATTTGGTACCTTTTGCAATGATTACTTTGCTTTGCCTATATTTGTTGTTTGTGGTTGGTGTAGATGCTTCCTATTTCCATTTGTGCTAGTGTTTATCATCTCATCATGTTCAAATAGTGCGGGAAGTATTTGACTTTGGTATTTCTTCTGCTATTACCTTATCATGCAATACCGGCATTGCTTGTTTCTTCCCAACATGCTACACCCCTACTTCAATTGCATAAAGTTCAATAAAGAGGTTCAATTGAATCCTTCTCTAGAAAATTATATTAATACGATAAAATTTACATGTAATGTTCTTGGATCCTTTCGAATCCCTTATATACTCTATTCTCCCACCCCCGTCGCCCCCCTTTTCAACTTTTCTTTTTCTTTTTCATATATAGTTTTCAATTGCAATTCTTCAAGCACTTCGCTGAAATACCCTCGTAAATTGGGCCAATTTATTAGGCTTAAATCAAGTTCGTGTTGATCACATAGTGACTAAAACATAAAGATATCAAAGTTATTGAAACACTCCAAAAAGCAAAATGCCCTCGTAAATTGGGCCAATTTATTAGGCTTAAATCAAATTCATGTTGATAACATAGTGACTAAAATAGAAAGATATCAAAGTTATTGGAACACTCCAAAAATAATTTATAGTATTTTGCTAATAAAAAAACTAAAGTATTTTTTGCTATCAATAAGACTTTGTATTTGCTGATTAACGGTAATTTGCGATCTTACAAAATATATTTTGTTTGTTATACATATGTATAACTGACACCATCATCAACATTGAAATTCTTGTAGATTCTCTCACCAAGTGCATCTGATTAACCATATGAGGTCTCTCGCGTAAAACCTCAATCATGTCACTTGTAGATTCTCTCACCAAGCGCATCTGATTAACCATATGAGGTCTCTCGCGTAAAACCTCAATCATATAATTTGATAGTATTTCGTGCCTTGAAATTACTCTCTTATGCATGTCAAGGATGGCTGAATAAGGTAGAGGCCTAAAGCCAAAATCTATAAGATGCCATAAATTTTTAATTATATTCATGTATATCTTATTTTGAAGTTCAAATCTCTAAATCATTTGAGATGCAAATCAATAAATTAATCTTCTTGAATTAATTATTATAAGTATATATACTTTTAATGGACAAATAGACTTTTTTTTCAGACTATCGGTTGTATGTTAAGATATTAATAATGTGGTAAATCTTCTTTTTAAAGTTTTTGCTTTTTTTTATTTAATCAAAAATTTGAAGTCTTCAATAGTAGAATTTTGTATAATATTTTCAAACTCTAAATTAAACTCATATCTATAAATAAGATTTTTTATAACTAGAACCAATGTTGTATATTGAAACAAATGGCTACTATTTTGTTTACTTGAAAGAACTCTTATCAATATAACGACAACCAAATCTTAAAAGGAAAAAGCAAAAAAAATAAATAACACAAATCATGGCTTATTAAACACAATTAACAAGCTAAGATTCATGCAAGTAAGGTAAAAGCCAATCCTAAGATACACTAGATATCATAAAATCTCACACTATTGAGAAGTAATCTTGTAGCAACTGAGCTGCAGAAGGGCATTGTACTGGATCCTCATTTATAAGTTGACCAATTATAGAGGGATCATTTCTAAAGCTTTTTCTTTTGATGACATTTTGATGTGTTTTTTCAAATACTAAAACTTTTGCACCTTTTGTACTTCAGTTTTCATGGAATGTGACATTTAAAAACAGACTAATTGCTTAGGTGCCATCAGATAACTTAGGAGCTCGATACATCTCATTATCAAGTGTGTTGAGTGTATCATCTCTACTAGAAATGGCTGAATCAAAAAAATTTAAAAAAAAAATGATGCATGTTGCAAGCTAATTATCAATAAGGGAATAATCAAATGATAAGATCAACAAACTTATCCAAGCCAAAATCACCGAGTTTGGCTTGATCATGCGCATCCAAAAAGATGTTATCTCTTGAAATGTCTCCATGGATGAATTCATGTCAGTGGATGAATTTTAGACCCTCCAGTAATTCTTTGAAGTAGCGCAACGAAATTTCATTTTCAACTTTTTTTTATTCAACTTATCATGCAACTGATGCAATGGAAAATAGCGGAAGCAAACAATACGATACGCGGAAGCAAATAAACGAGATAAACAAGAAATCGAGACTAGGGAGGCAAGAATTTAGAAGAAAGAAACGAATTCAATTCAATTACGTGGATCGAATTCAAGAGGGAGAAAGGGAAACTTGAACCTTACAATGGATCCAACTAGGTGTCGATCCCCATAGGTTCGAAGTACATAGATAAACGAAGCCTCGGGCTTCAACCTCGAAGGGCTCGGCCTCCTCAATGTTCTTTCTTCTCTCTATTCAATGTCAAAACTAACTAATGAAATGAATGGCTAAGGAAGGCTTTTATAGTCTTCCTTTACACATAATGAAATGTCTAAAATACCCCCAAAGTGGGTTATAATAATTAAGGCCACTTAGGGCTAAAGTAGGAAATTCACGTAAAAAGTAGCAAAATCCTGCATAGCAGTCACAGGGGGTAGGCGGTCCGCCTCTTGTAATTCTCCAAGCTGAGGCGCTCCGCCTCCATGCTGAGGCGCTCCGCCTGTCCTATGTCAACTCTCTGGATTTTTGTAGGCGGTCCGCCTCCATGCTGAGGCGCTCCGTCTCTTCCTGAAGCTCCTTGAAATGCCTCAAAATGTGCCTCGGATGTTCCTTCCTTGTAGCCTGGGTGGTCCTCCTTCCTTGGCGCTCCAATGCATGATCTTCAAGTCGCTTCTGGGGCCCTTGACTCGTATCCCTTGTGCTCTCGAGCTTGGCTTTTGATGGTTGGGAACTACGCCATTTTATATTGTATCATCCTCCCCTTCTTGAAAGGATTTCGTCCTCGAAATCGAACCATCAAAACCTACAATCAAAGCAAGCACAACCAAAAACTTCCTACTTCACAAGTAGGTTAGCTTAACAATAATAAGTGCAAGTGGTGTGGAAAACACACTCTTGTGATAGAGCCAAGCATCAATACCAATTGAAAAGCGTATGTTCCCAAAGGAAACAATAAATTCTTGGCTCAATAAGAACAAGCACTCAAAATTATAACAAACAAAGAGATTAAGGGCATGCATGTAGCAATCAAACGTACTATGACCCCTAAGCTTACTACCAACACACCAAGCCTTCAAATCAATTTTATCACAATATGACACACCGGCTTTAGCATGTCCAACACTCAAGGTGTGCTCAACATGTGGGATGGAGTAAATAAAATAGCTCAATTCACAACTAACATCGACTACTCCACTCCCCTTCTTTAAAACACTCTTACACACACCAAGAGGTATCTCCTCACCTCCAAAATCACCTCCAAGGCAATCCTCCTCACTAGACAAACTCCAAAGGAAAGTCTCCAACATAGGTTCTTCATCATCATAGCCCACACAATGAAGGTTAGGACTACTAGAAGATGGTTCAACACAACCAATATCAAGACCACTCATCCTACTTGGAGTTCCAAACAATGGATCGTCCATAGAGTCTAACCTTTCAAACCATGGAGGTTCTATTCTATTAGCAATCCTAGTCCGATACAATTCGCTACCACAAATGAGATCATTTTCACACAATGGAAATGTAAAAGCATGCACCTCAAATTCATGGTCACCCAAAAACATGGTATCAAGACTAGGTTCTTCACTCTCACCCGATAAGTCATTGAAAACAATTCGATCCATCTCATTCACTAGGGACTCCTCAAGGTCACTACCAACCTCACTACAACACATAGGCCCACCATTATCAAGAAATTCATCAAGGGAAAGGATAGGGTATTCATTCAACTCATCTTCCCCTTTATCAAATATAGGTGGAGTGTCATAACAAGGATCACAAATAGGGTCAACCACACATTCTTCACTAATGAGAGGTTCAATGAAAACCGAGCTCACATCATGATGTGGCTTATCATCCCTCTCAACTAGTGGTTCACAATCACACACAAGTTGACCAACCGACTCTACACTAGTTGCAAACACATTGTAATCACACAATTCATCAACTAGTATAGAGTTTTCACCAACACTATCATAAGACAAGGAAGTAACATGTTAGAGGGAAGAACTTTCACATACCTTTGAGTGGCCATCTCGCTCACTCAATGCACTGGAAGTGTCTTGGATTGTCCCTTCACCTTGAAGTTCACATTGAAGATCTTCTTCATCTTATCCATCAATCTTGGAACATGATTGAGGCTCCATTGATTGGCCTCCAAGAGTACCTACACAAGAGTTAACACAAGTAGAAGAAGAAGATAAAGGGTTAAGGTTAGAATAAGGGGTGTCCTCACTCTCTTTTCCCTCTTTCTTTTCCCTCATTTTCTTTTCAAGGTTGGGTGTAGATTCGGGTGGTGACATCCCACTCACATCACTCAACACATCCTCTCCTTTTTCCACTCGAGGAATGTCATCGGTCACTCCCTTACTCCTCACAATCTTTTGTCTCTCAAATTCGGGTGAGTTGGGACGAGGCCCAAGAATACCCATAGCCGGAGTAGGTGGACTTTTAACATCAACCCAAAATCTAGGACTTGGAGACTCATCACTTGAGACCTCCTCCTTCTTTGTTGGTGAACCACTAGGCTTTGAAGCTTGTAGTTTTGGGTTCACCTTGTTGACATTCGCCTACCCTTTTCTTGCACTAGTCCCACCATTGCTTGTGATTGTAGGACTTCTTGATTGCTCAATTTCAATCATGGTTTGTAAGTTCTCGCTCCCTTCTCCTTTGTATGATCCTAGCTTGCATTTCAACGGACATCTTTCCCCACTTTCCGTAAGGTGCAAACTCATAAATCCCTTGACCTGTGGCCACTAGATATATATCCCGCTTAGCATCATAGTGAACCTCCTTGTTGTGCAACCATGGATCACCTGGCCAAACACCCATATTTGGTGCGGGATACACGTCACACCAAACATACTCGTTGTAACCCTTATGAGATATGAGTACCCGTGCCTCCTTGTAAACCCAAACTCTTTTGTACTCATAGGGATACTTTAAAGCATAGCATGGGATCTTTAGTCTAGCAACTAAAGAAGGGTTAATGCAATTGGCATCGGATTCACCAATTTGGAGCAAGTTTCCATCAACTCTATTTACCCCAACAACAAACCTACTTCTACCCAAGTTTCGTATAGGCACATCCAAAGAAGAGCTTGAATGTCCAAGACTAGCATTACCATCAACTCAGGTTTATCTTATCCCTCCACTAGTGGCAACACCACTAGAATATTTTCCAATTCCCGTCACTAGAAGTGTTGTTGAAGGTCGAGGAAGGAGTACCACTATGGAACCCATAATTGCTTCTCGCCTTGGTTCCATAGCCCATAGCACCACTCCTACCACCACTACTAGAGCAATGCACCCCCGTAACGGTAAGAGCAATACTTCTCATTCCGCCCTTCACATGGGAGTTAGAAGCATCAAGCCGTTTAGCATAAGTAGGATAGGCAAGCTTCTCCCTTCCCATGGAACAACCACCACCTCCTCCCATACTAATGGAAGGACCTCTACTACTCCCTTGTACACCGCTAGCAACACCAAGAGAAGATGCAAATGAATAATGCGTATAATCAACTTCATCATCTATTCCCTCTATGTCACTATCAACATGATCAAATTCATCACAAGTAGAGTAAGCAGGATCAATGTACCTTGAAGCGTCACCATCTTCATAATCTTGACTAGAAGCATAAGGATCAACAAATTCATCTTCATGAGCTTCATAGTCTTCATCAAGCTCACGATCATCATAGTAAACCGCTTCATCTTCATATGAGCCATGGTTTCCATCATCATAGTAATGGCCATCATCACCCTCGTAGGAACCATAGTCTCCATCATCATCATACGAGTCATAGCAACTCGCATCATCCCCACATGAGTCATAATCCCCACACTCAACATCCGACATCGTTGCAACACCAAAAGAACAAAACCTCCCGAAAGTCACTCCCTCATGTGTATCACTCAATTTATGAAAACTCAAGAGCGAGGCCTTTACAACTTGGGAACCAAGGTGATCACAACTAGTATGTCCAAATTAAAATTCGGAATGGAGTTAATGAGACTCAATGGATGGACGGTTATTTAAAGTGCACACTTGAGACCAAAAGAGAATCTACGACTCTTCTTTGAATTCTAGTCTCCTCTACGCACGAATACCCTAATACGCTAAAGGATTAGTGTCTTTCAAGTAGGCCAATTACTTTAGAAACACTAACCAAGAAGTCCGTGGGCGATTAACAATGGAAACCTAGGCAAAAAACTACTCGAAAAACCCTTCAGCAAAGAGGCGCTCCGCCTCATAAAGGAGGCGCTCCGCCTGGCAAAATCCAGAGAGCAGCCCAGAGGGAGGCGCTCCGCCTCAAAATGTAAGCAGTCCGCCTAGGTGTTCTCCTGCAACTTCGCAAAACGCGATTTTGGTCCGTTTTGCCCAAATTTTCCAATGATTTCAACCCGATACACAAAACTAATGATACCCAAAGATGTATACAACTACAATAGCCAATCCCCAATGGTTTTCAACCTCCAATAAACAACAACAAGCTTCGATTCAAGATTGAAGCGTTTTCAAGAAATTTTCAAACTTTTGGGATTTTGATTTTCGAAATTTTGATTCGTAACACCAAAACGTGATATATGGGTATCAAAACAACGGGAATACTATAAGGAACAAACTCCAATACTTTTTAACACTTGGGGATTCGATTCCAACCCGATCTACCAAATTTTCTTGAGTTTTCTAGTTTTTCAATTTTTTTTGTTTTTCTTCAATTTTTCAAGAACAACAACAAGATCAATGATAAACTAACACGATGAACAAGGAACGGGGGTTTGTAAGAACATAACCCGAGCCTTGCTCTGATACCAACTGATGCAATGGAAAATAGCGGAAGCAAACAATACGATACGCGGAAGCAAATAAACGAGATAAACAAGAAATCGAGACTAGGGAGGCAAGAATTTAGAAGAAAGAAACGAATTCAATTCAATTACGTGGATCGAATTCAAGAGGGAGAAAGGGAAACTTGAACCTTACAATGGATCCAACTAGGTGTCGATCCCCATAGGTTCCAAGTATATAGATAAACGAAGCCTCGGGCTTCAACCTCGAAGGGCTCGGCCTCCTCAATGTTCTTTCTTCTCTCTATTCAATGTCAAAACTAACTAATGAAATGAATGGCTAAGGAAGACTTTTATAGTCTTCCTTTACACATAATGAAATGTCTAAAATACCCCCCCAAAGTGGGTTATAATAATTAAGGCCACTTAGGGCTAAAGTAGGAAATTCACGTAAAAAGTAGCAAAATCCCGCATAGCAGTCACAGGGGGTAGGCGGTCCGCCTCCCCCAACTAGGCGGTCTGCCTCTTGTAATTCTCCAAGCTGAGGCGCTCCGCCTGTCCTATGTCAACTCTTTGGATTTTTGTAGGCGCTCCGCCTCTTCCTGAAGCTCATTGAAATGCCTCAAAATGTGCCTCGGATGTTCCTTCCTTGTAGCCTGGGTGGTCCTCCTTCCTTGGCGCTCCAATGCATGATCTTCAAGTCTCTTCTGGGGCCCTTGACTCGTATCCCTTGTGCTCTCGAGCTTGACTTTTGATGGTTGGGAACTACGCCATTTTATATTGCATCAGCAACGTGCTAAAGATAACAAAAACTAAAAATACGATAGACAATTTTTAGCTTAAAATAATACTTTGTAGCTATTTGAACTTACAAACCTGCCACAGAGTTCCATTACAACAAAGAGAGTCTTTGTTGCCTCCAATAGTATCTCATCTTTTGATGATGATCCGTTGGAGTAATCAGTTGTTGCTAAATTAACTGCACTTAGTTAACTAGTTAGTTATAGTTAGCTATAATTAGTTATAGATTAGTTAGTACTTAGTTGTTTACCTATGTGTATAATCAGTAGGTTAGTTAGTTAGATCAGTAGATATTTTGTGAATTTCTTGGTCTGTGAATGAAGCAATCAATTTCCCTCCAATCTGTTCTCTCTTCTTCTCTCTAACTATTTTAGAACTTTTCGCCATGGCTGAGCTCTTCAACATTGTATGAGAGCTCCAGATTATGGATCTCTAGCTCAGCGAGTGAAAGCTTCTCATTTTCATTCCTACTCGGGTACTGTTACATTGCTTCTTTTTCTTTTTTTGGCTAAGACTCATATTTCAGGGAAGTTTCTAGCTAGAAATTAGGGTTTGAGACTCTGTTTGTAAAACTTCTGAGAATTTTTGAAAAATTCTTAGTAGTTTCAGCTATTTCATACCTAAATTCGCTCAATTAGCAACGTTTCTACTAAATTTGCTGAAGAAGAGACATTCCTCTTCATACTATTAATCAAGCATATACCATGATGCTGAATGTAGAGAGTCAGGGGTTGGTTAGAGCTTGTACAAGTTCTAGGCGTTCTAGGCTTAATGGTAAAACTATAGCTAATGAATCCATAGCTCTACTAAGCAATAAGGTCAATAATAATAGGTTTAAGCCAAAAAAATTCCATCAGAGGGATAGAAACTACTATCCTCAAAGGAGTGTGGGCAATACTCCTTTGCCCTTGGTTCAATGTGAACACTATGGGATTAACTGCCAAACTCAAGATGATTGCTACAAACTTCGTAGATACTCTGAAGGCTACAAGGTAAAGAAGATATGGGGAACATAGCAATAAGAATATGCAAACAATGTTTCCTCAAATGAAGTTCATCCATCAGAAAGTCAAAATCACGTCAATCAGTACTCACACTTCAGAGATAATGGATATTCAACTCCATCCTATTCTACATTATAAGTCCATATTCAAAAAGAGTTTTTTACTCAAATATACAATTTCCATTTTTTAGTTACAAAAACATAGCAAGATTTTTCAAATTACTAGGTATATCAGTTTTTTTAGCACATTTTCCTCATTTACAATTTCTATTCAAAATTCCCCATTTCATTCTTCAGCACCACAGTCCCACAGCCCTCATCACCCCCACAGTCAATACACCTAAAAAAAATCATATCCACATTCCGTAGGCAATCGTCGGCCGCTGGCAGATCGAAAACCATCGCAACTCCACCTATGGACATACCTCCACAAGCGGCCAGTAGTAACACTACAAGGAAGGTGTCAACGGCAGGCAACAGCTAGACAAACCGCCACCACCAGTAGCAGCAGAACACCATCGAAGAAAGGACAGTAGCAGCGCATATCCCCTCAATCCCAATCGGTCGGATTCTTCCGCACCCGAATTCAGATCCAGTTTTCAAAGAAAGAGAAAAGGGTCAGATTCTTCATCACCCGAACCCCGCAGGGACGCCGGGATTTCTACTACCGAAAATTGATGTCTTTCCTCCAGTTCGATGTTGGTTTGCCTCGCCGGAATTCGATCGGAGTTTCAGGGGCATTGATTAATAGCCAGTTGTGGAGTCATGTTCTTCCTGTTTGAAACTTCACCATTCCTTTCGTGGAGAATTGGTTTCGATTGCAATGCCATCGTTATTGTTGACTGATTTCTTAAATATATTTTTTCAGCTTTCCTTTTGTCTTTATGGTTGTTTGTTTTACATTTTGTGTAACATACTTAATTCTTGATGATGAAGTTTATATATACATATGTTTGTTAGTTTGGTTAAATCGCATTGAAATGACGTTGAAACAATATGATACACTCTGAAACATCGTTGAAACAATCTGAAACGGCTGTTGAAATAGTTTGATACAATCGAAAACGACGTTGAAATAATCTGAAACAGTTGTTGAAACAGTCTGATACAGTCTGAAACGGTACAGAAACAGTTTGATACAGTGCTGAACACAACTTGAAACGGTGCAGAAACAGTTTGATACAGTTCGATGCGGAGAAAAAACAGTGCAGATATAGCGCTGAAACAGCTAGTGAAAAAGTCCAAAACAAAATGTAAAAAATAATGTGAAACGATGCAAAAAAGGTGAAATAGTTTAGAAACAGTGAGAAACAACACACAAACGGGATGAAATAAATGCTAAAACAGTCTAGAAACAACTAAATACTGTGTATAAGTAGTTAGATATGGTGCAGAACAGTGCAGATACAGTGAGATACAGAAAGATACAATGAGATACGAGATGGTTGGTAGTTGAGAAACATCGAGATACGGTGAGATACAACGAGATACAGTGAGGATGGGATAAGGAGAAGTGAAATTGGGGGAAATGGGATGAGTACAAGTGAAATTGGGGGAAATGGTGGGAGGAAAAGTAAAATATGGGGAAATGGGAGGAGCAAAAGTGATAGTGGGGGAAATAGGAGGAAGAATGTAAGGGTTTGGTATGTTATGGGAAAATATTGCTATGTTTTTGCTATGTTTGTAATTAACTTGTGTTTTCCTCTATATAGGATTATTTTGCTAAAATGTTGCTATATTTGGCAATTAAGTTCTAAAATTGTACTTTTGTGTAAAAATTTCAATTCATAATACAAGTTGCAAGTATTCTGAGTGATGCAAACTAGTATACTACTCCATTCGTTCCACTTTAGATGAACCCATTTGACTTTGTACGGAGTTTAATAAAGAAGGGAAGACTTTTGAAACTTATGGTCTAAATAAGTTATAGATATTTGTGTAGCTACAAATCATCTAGGGATGAGTAAAAGTGAAAATTTCTTCCAAATTTAGAAAGAAGTCATTCTTTTTTAAACAGACAAAAAAAGAAAATAAGTTCCTCCTTTTTGAAACAGAGGGAGTATTGCTTAGTTGACCTGTCAGAACACCAAGTCATTGAAACATCAGTTGTATATCTTAGTTTTACATATAATTGTTGGGATAATGCATTCAGACCATTCAAACTTCAACTGTTTTCTAAATACACACTTTTAAGTTTGTGGGGATCCTAGGACCCCCCTAACTAGTTAAAAGTGATTTTTGTGCCTATGTGACACCTGCAGTCTGTTGCACCCTAAAAAACGCGAGACAAAACAAAACATACACCCTCAGGCCAGGGCGTTTTCGCTGTAACGTGAAAACTTTTGTGTTCTCCATTTGTGTAAATTCGTGCAGAAACGGCGACCATCTCAAAAGCATACCAAAAATACAACATAGTTGCCTCATTTCCTTTGACTGGTTTCCAAAGTCCAACCGGAATGGCTTATCCTCTAGTTCAGGAGTTTCCTTTATTCGTACTTAATGGCTAGCTTTGGCTAATTTTCCAAATTGTGACCTTTGTGAAGACACATGGAAAATTGCGAGATACGTGCTCCACAATTTAGCCCTGAGCTTTGCTAAGAACATTGTCAGTGTGATTAACACTTTTCTCATGGTATATCGAAACAGAGTCAAAGGTGATTTTGGTAATTCAATAATAGCACCAAACAATTTCAATGATCTCTACCAAGTTGTCCGCTCATAGTGCCCAAGACACAGGACCAAAACATCCCGTATGATCTAAAGTTCTGCGAGAACTTTTTGGAAGATATGTTTACTCATATTATGCAAAATAATGTCACTTCGTATAACATCTTTACAAAACTTTCAAGAGAACTGAGTCTAGAATACTTGTCTAATGTTGATGTTGATTCTAGAAGTCCTAATGTACTCCAAAAAGGCGGCATCGTCTTCATTAGAGAACTGCAATTCAAGAAAGGATATCTCAGCGTGTTCTTTATCCGTGAAGATCCTGGGGACACCTGCCAGGCATAAAGGTAACTTAGTGCATTTCCAAAGAGTAAAGAGGATAATAGATGTCTTAAATGTCAAAGCCCCCCTCCCCCCCAAAAAAAAAAAAAAACCACCCCTCTTATGGATAGAGATATTGAAAGTTTTTAGGACTGCTAAGGAAATGATTACTGAAGTCGACAACAACAAAAAAAAGGGCTTCTTACATTGGTCAAATGGCCAAAACACATACCACTTGGAGTTTTTAAAAGCTAAAAGCGTGTTAAGATTCAAAGAACCAACCGATTCTCATTTGAATCACATTGCATGTTTGAAATGCACACTTCTCATAAGCACATGGCTTCAACCATGATAACCCTAGTTTAACATTGCATTATCGTTTTTAGCGACAATGCAATGACTTCTAATAACAGACATTCAGAAAGTTCCACGAAAGTAAGCAAACACAGCACTTCTAAAAATGATAGTGCCTACTTCCAACATCTACTAGAATGATTTATATAGCTAGTTAGCTCATTTGATCCACATGTCAAACTTAGAGGCACACAGTGCTAGAATTTTTGACAACTTCGGAGAGTCAAAACCAGCTAAGCCGAAATGTAGATTTGACGGAATCCAAATGTTGACACTTTTCATCCTTGTCGACATTTTCTATTGTCCCTCGTATATGAAAGAATTGATGATGGTTTGGAACTTTTTGATGGTCTTCAATAGATAAATATTACTGATGGATTTTAAATGGCTTAAAGTAATGTTTTTGTTTTCGACGAGTCATCAAAATTTTAAAATTTTGAAATACTATTATCTTACCTTTCAACGAACAGATGTCAAAAATTTCATTATTCTGGACGGATATTTTGATTTTTTTTACTGTAGGGCCGTTGAAAAGTGTAACACCACTTTCATTGGCTGCTGCATCAAACATGCCATGCTATGGAACTTCTTCTACCTTTTTCCAACAGCTTTCTGTCGAAAATCAGCCAAAATCTGAAAATTGCACTGCGATACAGTATTACTTTGGCCCACCACAGGTTAACTTTAACAAACATGACACCCAACACAAACAAAACACATCCATCGATCACAATCCAAATCTCCAAACGTCCACCAAACAACTGACATATTCACCTGGGAAGTAGTTGCACTCCTTCGTCCTCCGGTGATGATGCTACTAAACCATCCCCTATGCAGGAGTGGATTACACCTCAAGTCAATCATCAAGATACTCTTGGAAGGATGATTATCACCCCCAAGGGAAAAGGGTAAGTATTTGTTATTCAAATCAAATTTGAACTTGTAAAAAAAATTCAATTGCACATGTTGTAAATATACATTTTTTTGCAGATTGTATCCTTCTCATCAGCTTGCTCACGTTATTACACTCATTATTTAGGCAGAGTAACATGACCTTTACTCAACCTGGGAAGAAACTGTATGACTGTTGGGATATGATTTTTGGAGAGTTACACATAAACAAGTATGAGTCTTGTTTAATATATTATATTTTTTAACTACCATTCTATTTAACTGCAGAAGCATTTCTCATGAGCTCCCGAGCATTAGAGGCAGATAAAAGATGACTTTAAAGCACGACCCAGACACAAACTGTAGGAGCATGATGCCTGGAAAAGGAATATCAGCCCACATGGACTGGTGATCTGATTTTGGCGCACATCGTCGGGCATTGAGCCTCTGACAATTTCTAAAGAAAAGCGCATGGGAAAGGCCGCCTGAGCATCTGAAAATGGAAGTTCTTTGCCAACCGTAGATCCATCACTATGGGGACTCATGGGCGGTTGATGGTAAGTTATTCCATTTGAAATACTCCTGATTTTTTATTTATATAGCTTGTATTCCAATTAATAAGTCTTCTTTGCATTGCAAAAGGAGGAGCTAGCAGATGAGCTCTTTCAGAGGAACACATGAAGAAACTTGAGGATAGAGTGAGGATGTCGGTGGAGTCTCGGGCAGAGAAGCCATATGTAAGACATTTATTTTCAAGGTTATTTATTTCAATGCTTGTTTAAAATCAAAGGTTTGCTTCTTTTTTTTTCTCCTATTTCGGCAGAATGATTATGAACAAACTTGTAGGAGTTTCGAAGATTCTACGGGCAACTGATGAAACTGGGCCAAGCAGCCAAACGGATAGCCAAATTACCAATATTTGATTTAATGAGGTTGATAGAGTAGATAAGGGAGAGCTTTTGGCCCTGGCTTGGAGTCTTCCCAAGGCTTGGACAGATAGGAAGAAATAACCTAGAGTACTGCCTCGGCTGTGATTTGAACGTAAGACCTCATCGTTTTTAACCCACTTCATCGACCACTAAAGAAAACTTTGTAATGCAATGCAATCTCAAGATGCTCAACAGATTCCATTAAAAAGGTTAAAAAAAAAAAATTACAAAAGATGACTTTTTTTTTTACTGCATAGCCGCCTGAAGTGCAAAACCTCTTTTCAGCACGTAGCACTTTATGAGCGTCCTACCATCGAAAAGTCAAATAATTTTTTTCTAGAATATTGAACTTTACACCAGCTTGTTCTTCGAAAGGTAAAAGAAAATTTCAGAAATGAGTTTTGGACAGCTCAATCTGTACATAGATTTAGCAACGGAAGCCCAAAAATTTCAAACCATCACCAGCTATTGCATACACAAAGGTTAGTCCAAAATGCCATAAAAATGCCTTGCGGAAATTTCTTATTTCCAATGGAATTTTGACAGCTTACTCCATCGAAAACATCAGAAATTTGTAGCCGTGGCAGATCAAACCAATAACCACCCAAATACCCATGTATCATCAAAACAAGCTGTAAGTGTAGTCTCAAGAGATCACATAGGAGCAATAAATACGTGAGGCTTCTATAGATGACCTTGAAGATGAAAGAGACTGACTCAACTTTTTGTTTCCTATTTCAACTTGGTATCTAAGAAGTGCTAAACAGCTTAAGGCAGTTCTTCCAAGTAGTTCATGAATGAAAACCCTAGATCATCAAAATATAGCAAAAAGATCATTAATCTACAAGTAAAATCTTCTTAGTAATGCAAAATACCTCTACAAGTAGACTAGATTGGTCCAAAAAGTTCTATATCTAAAATTTCTGTCAATTACATGTAGATGCCCAAAGTTCCTGCTGATTCATCTACTGCAAACATACCACAAACACAGAACTGAAACATAAGGAATCAACTAACCATGGAAGCATTCCCTTGCTTGTCCTGCCATTAGAATAACATCACCACTTCGGACAAACATTGCAAGAGGTGGATCATCCCTAGACTTTCCCCCGATAAGGAAAATACCTTTACAGCCCAAACTAGAGAGGAAAAAGAACATGTTACGTCACAGTAATGTCTCCTACACATCAAAGTCAGAACTTAAACCAAGAAGAAAGAATTATACAAAATCAGCGCATACCTCAAGCTAACAATAGGTTTACTCCAATCCTTCTCCATGTCATCAAGGTGGCCACCAAGCATGTCACCTTAAAGGAGTAGAGTAAACAGAATATTAGCAAATCAGAAGTCAAACGTAATGGCTCCATTCCCTACAGACCTAATATAGGCATAGAATCATATATAATTTAGAACTAGTACCTAGACTAAAGTAATTGACAATTGCCGCTTCTGCCTGAAACAGTTCACCCAATGGCATGGCAGGTGCTGCCATTCTTTCAGCCAGCAGGCAAAGTGTACCAGGTATCTTGTTGTGTGGCAGAGACAAATTATAGCTCCGCTGAACAAATGCCAGGGAAAAGTTTTCAGAATGAAGTACATGCAAAGAAACAATTAATACTGTACAGGAGAAGAAAGCAATGATGAGCATACAATTACTAAAAAGTCCAATGACCAGGTGTAGACACCAGAAATTAATGCTCATGCAAAATGATCAAAACTATTCTAAAACAAAGTATTGCCAGAACCATATAACTAAAATAACAATAAAATCTGTTGTTGCAGATAAAGTCATGAAACAAGTTGAGAGGGAAGGAATGTACTAGGCCTATTTCATTTCAGTTTTTCAGTTTTAGCAGCACGTAAAGAAACAAATGGTACCATATTAAAAATCACATGATGATATATAAAGCCTACATAACTTGTTTGGTTCATATTTAAAAGAACTCTGATTCTAAGAATGCTTTATCAAGGGTGTTATGGTGTGTAAAAAAGAAATGTCAATTATCCACACATCACTAGGACTGTATGCAACAGGGTAACAAGCCATGTAAATGAAATTTTTGTTCGGCATACTGGACTTTATGAGAAAAAAATCAGGAAGACCTTTGACCAGTCAAACTGCAAGCCAAGGGTGCTCCACCGTAGCTTACGGAGCAAGACAGAAGCTGGCACTGATTTGGTATCTGCTCTGGCTGCACCTGATTGATCAAAAAAATTCCACTTGGGAGTATTTATGTCGTTCTGGATGATTTCCACTTCAGAGTTATTGGTTCCACGGTATTGTTCCTCTGGAATCAAAACTTTATTTTCCTTGGCAGCAGTAAACAAGTCCTTTAGAGGCCCATAAATTGCATTGTGGTTGGTCCTATTTGGAGGTTGAGGAAAGCTTGTTAAACTCTCCTTTATCCATCGGCACTGGTCCTCAACAGTTAATGCTCCAGGAATGAAATAAAACCCTGCATCAATTGGAACAAAACCAAGCTTCAAGTTCCCACATACAAGCTAACAATAGAAGATTAGTCAAGAAGTAACGTCAATAATGAATCCACCAGCTACACCTCAATACTGAACAAAGTTGCAGTAAACTATGGGGTGCTCTATATCCATTCGCTTTATTCGAGCTCAAATCACTCCATTACTACTTGCTTATACATAATTTTCTTATTTAGCAAACTAGGAGCTCTAAAACAAGAGGACTCTAACTCTCACATTTATACCTACAGTACTAACATACAAATCAAGACTAGAAGATAGTCAAGCAGTAATGTAACAGGACAATACTACAATAGTTCTTCAATAAGCAAAATGTGGTTGACTTGTCCTCTTCCCCAAAATTAGATTAACTTAAACTTTTAGTGCAGTTCTCAACTCCAGCCGTCCAAATGATCTATAGCGTGGTGCTCAAAGATTGGTTTGCTATCTTAATGAATTTTACAAATTACAGTCAAGCATTGGTCTGCTTTTTCTTTCTTTTAGTTTCAACACTCAGTTTTTCCTTTAATTAAACATGCTCAGTTGCTTATTGAGTCTCTGATCAACTAATCAAAAATGCAAATTGTGAATAACTGGATAACATTTAGCATACCGGGATGATTCTCTAAGCAGAAGACAGGACTATCAAAAGCGCATTGAGTTGCAATAATGCCTGAAGGAAGTTCACCATTCTGATGGTAAGACTCTGAGATGGACTTAAAATCAATTACCTCCGACAAATCTACTGGTCTTGGTTGTTTTTTCCTAAGTTAGACAACACAATAATTTCGCATTAACGTAAATATATTGTTGTATCTACTAAAGGAAAAAAAAAAAAAAAGGAACATTAAACATTGAAATTTCAGAAGCTTACTTTCGGGTATTATCGTAGTACAGCTTATATTTCTTCTCCGCCTTCCTGAAAGCAGTTCGCTCTAGGTCGTCAGTGGATTCGTACATGCTTTTAGCAGTTCGCTCCTAAAAGCTGAACTTAAAACGAAATGTTGAATTAGGGTTTCTTGATGTTGTAGGGAATCTCAAATATTGCAGTTCATTTATTAGTATTTATTACTATATAACTAGAGGGACCGTGGCCTGTGTAGAGTTGCAAAGGAAAGATTAGCACAGACCTAAATAAATCTTAGATTCATTAAAAACAAAAAGCCATCATATAGTGGCAAATTTAAAGAGGCAAACACAACTACACATTGTCCCTTGGGCATTTATAAACCCCAGATTATGAGTGGAATAAGTATGATATTGGGATTAGAATGAAGTGGGTTAATTAGTTGAAGTTCAATTGAGGAGAAAACATAGATGAAGAAATAACCTACCTCAAGCAGCACTCAAATTTGTGAATTTCAAAAGGAGAAAGATGCCATACTAATGCTTTTTCAAGCTTATGGAAATCCCAATTGGAGATTCAACTTGGAGTGGCTAGCCGTGATAAAATTTTACACGATTCTAATTACACTGTATGTTTAACACTTTTAAACAATTATTATTACTCTTACCACTTGTTTGGATGGTTGTAGCCCATTGTATGTGTTGTATTGTTATCATTAAGATACTGTTTGTTGTATTGTATTTTTAAATACACGGTTATGTAATTATGAAAACTATCACTTTATGTAAGAAAGAATAAAAAAGGTGAACATTCGGGCTCAAGTTTGAATTAACTGAATATTTATAATACATTAATGGGGGTAGAATAGAACATGGGGGTCTAGGGCAAGAGTATTATACAAGATACTAAAATAATTGCACAAGGTATCCTGGCGGATTGAGACGTTCGAGTCTAAGTGTGGGACAGACACATCTCATACTGATGATGACAATGGCTTGATTGGAGGAAGTTTGAATACCCAGTCGACAGGTTTGCAAGAGAATCCAATAGAAGTGTGCAAGTATTTTGGGCTATTGAGTGTAGGGAGTTTACTTACCTTCTATCTTTCTTTCTATGCACCGGGGACAGGGCATGATTTTGAGTGGAGGTGGGGAACTCGATCTTATCTTTGTGTATTTGAGTAATCCCCTTGGTTTTTCTTAGTGCATCGATCTTTTTCCAAGAGATGAGTCTTTCAACCGGGTATAAGTTAGATTTTTTTTTTTTTTTTGTAGAGGTAGTTGCTCATGTAACTTTTTTTCCTGCTAAGCATAGTTTGGATCGTATGAGCTTGATATTCGTGTTGTTTTCATGAATCTCTTGTTTAGTTAATATCTTGAGAATTTGGAGTACCTTACTTGTACTCTTAGCTCGTGTTTTGACTCTTAGATATGCCATATCATGATAACTTGTCTTGCTTTTTTTAGTTGAGTGTCAGAGTGGATCTGTGACTTGTGTGTCATTGTGTGTGTGAGGTTTGTAGGATTCTATGACCATTTGATGTCTGAGACTTTATCCGATTGTGTGCTCTGCGAGTGCAAGTCTTGCTCAGTTTAGGAAGGGATAGAGGTGTTTCTTTGTTAAGCCATTGAACATTTAGCCTACCCAATATATATTGTCCATAGTTAGCCCCTTTGAGTCTTACAGTTTTTTTGATAACTACATTACAAGCCAGACCCCATTTGTTTTAAATTAACCTTCTTTTGAGCTCTTGTATCTTTTTTTAGCACTAAAGTTTGAATGAAACACCTGAGTGCGGGATGATATACTTCGTGTGTGGATCTTAAAAACATTTCTAGAGGTGCAGTAATTTGAGAAACTATTGGTAGGGAAAAAAAGAAGGGAGGTTTACGATAATACCTATTAAAATCAAAATATTTACTCATCTCTACCCATAAGTTTCATATTTAGAAGCTCACTAATAAACTATTTACATGTCCTACCCATCTAGACTAGTATACTATTATTTATGCAGTATACCTTAAAGGTATACACTCATATCTAGACTTGTATACTATTATTTATGTAGTATACCTTAAAGGTATACACCCATAATGTATAACAAAGGTATACAATAATAAATGGGTAGGTTGGGTAAATACTTTTAATTTCATGGGTAATGTAATTTTTAATGGGTATGACTTGTAAATACTTTCAGTTTCATGGGTATATAGTGTAAAAACCCAAAAAAAAAAGGAACAAAAAAAACGAAAAGAAGAAAATTGAAAAAAAAGAAAAAGAAAAAAAAAAGATGTCTCTAGCTAGTAAAAATTTCTCAAGCTTAAAGAAAAAGGGAGAATTGGAGTTGACAAAGTGGAAAGTGTTGGTGATATTGCACAACAGAGGAAAGGTGTTAAAAGTGTTAGATGTATTAAAGTGCTCAGGCAGGTGTAGTCACTATCATCAAAATATATACTACTCGTCCTGAAGCTTATGTTACAACCAAATAAAGACCTACTTGATTCTAGACTAAGCTAGTTTGCATGAATGAAATACTGCATAAGGAGAGGTTAAGAGTGTATCTTATGAGTCAGATGAGTGTGAGTGAATTCTTCCAATCTTATGTCCCAAGCTTTGTAGTTATTCTTCTATGGGTGTGGGACGATCTCTTTCGTTGTGGTGAGGGTACATGAGTCACGAAGGATGTCTGAAGTTATTAGACATCTCAACTACAGTGAGAGTGCAAGTCTGGAAAGGTTGGTGTTAGAGAGACAGATTTTGAGGCTAGGATGTTACGAGTGGGGCTCTAATCATTTTAAAAATTCTTAGCATTGGAGAGTTAGAGAGCAATGTGAAGAGTACTTGAATTGAGTTCTATGTAGATGAGTCGTTGCTAAGTGTAGAGAGTAGTTTGGATGGTGAAAAACTTAAAGTTTGCTCGAGGACGAGCAAAGGTTCAAGTGTGGGATGTTGATACTCGGCAAAAGTGCACATTCTTAGCATTCGTCTCACCTCGTATCTAGCTACTTTATGAGTTGTTTGAGTAATACTCTAGGTGTTTTATGCTTATATAGTTTATTTTATTATGTAGGAATAGGTGAAAAGTAGTCGTTTTGGAGCTTAAAAGAGGACAATCGGTGCTTTGAAGTATGAGTAGAGACCTGAGACACGAGATGAATGAGTTGGAGATAAAAAAATGAAAATGGCCTACCGCACCGTGCCGCGCATCACATGGCACGACATGGTAAGCGTAAACTTCAAAGAATCAAAAAAACTCAGAAAAAGAAAAGTCGCAGTATAAGTGACCTACCGCGAGGCGCAACGCGACGCGCCAGGCTTAAGTTACTGCCTCCGAATCCATTTTGATTTTTGACGGGTTTTCTAAGTCAGGATTGGCCAAGGTTGTTCTAAAACAGTAGAAAGACATCCTAAAATATATTTTGAAGGGTTGAACAAGATTTTGGAGGCAATGGAGTAAAGACATCAACTCAGAGGTCGTCATATTTTGCTATAATTATATTTTTACTTTGAGCATAAGTAGCTAAATTTATTTTTAGGGTTATGATGTACCTTTTGATGGGCATAATGCTATAAACATGTCTTATAATCTACGTCGTTCTTTTATGAATCTATTTATTCTTCTCAATCTCTACTTATGATTAATTGCATGGCTGCATTAGTTGCTTCATCTATTGTTGCTCGGGAGAGAACGTAAGGTTAGAGTAGAGTTGAATACAATACTATTTTCTAGTTTATCGGAAGATAATTAGAAAGACGTTATGAGGGGTTAGGAATAAAAAATCCAATTGACACGTAATAGCTATTTAAATGCCACTTAGTTCGGAAGAATAAATCTAGGTAAAAAACATAACGGATTGGAAGAGAGTTATAGTAATTCTATCATTTACCGCCAATAGAGGAGAAGATGATGTGATTAGCGTTTCATCCCGCTAATTAGGAAAATCATAGGCTCTCTCGTATTGACTGTCACCATTAAGGGTGACTAACGGCCCGGTCCGGTCCGGGACCGGCATCCGGTTCCGGTCCGGAACCGAGCCAAAAAAATGAAAACCGGCGATAAACCGGCCTACCGGTCCGGTCCTATCCGGTTAAAAAAATTGGTGCCGGATCGGGACTGGTACCGGCGACCGTTAAGCCGGTCGGTCCGGTCCGGACCGATTCGGTTTAACAGTTATTTTTAGTTTTTTTTAGTTTTTTTTTTAAGCAAATAAAGTTGAAAATTGAAAAACTTAACAATTTATGTAAATACCATTTGTAATAATTAGGTAAATTATATTTTTTAAAGAAACAAAATAATTATGTAAATTATATTTTTAAATTTATTAATGTAAAGTAAATAAATAAACACTAAACAAACGTTGATTGGAAAAGAAATACATACAATTTATTGAAAATTCGGGAAATACATAATTCAAATGACAAAAACAAACTAGAAATATAAAATTACAAATATACTAAATAAACTAGAAATTCGAAAGTACATAATTGAAATGACACAGAAAATTTCTTAACCATTTCTTCAATTATTACGCAGATATATGCCCCCCACACGACGACTCCATTCGTAATTATGTTGTTTTTTTAAGTGTTGTATAAGTTTATGGGTTCCACCCACTAAGCTCCACTCTCTTGCACAAATTCTACATTTAGCTTTGTGATCTTCTCTATTATACTCCATAAATTTCTAAATTTCAGAGCGACATCTTCGTTCAGGACGTTGTGGAGCAGCAGGAACAGCGGGAGCAGCGGGATTAGTGGGAGCTTGATTTCCAGCCATTATAATTTATAATTGTTTGGACTTTGAAAGAAATTTAGAAAATATCCTTTGAGAGTAATTTGAGAGATAAATTGATAAAAAGTGCTAAATTGTGTGACATAATGATGAAATAATAGGGTATATATAGATAAAAATAGGTTGGGGGTATGGGGGGCATTTAGGAGGAGGGGGGTGATAGGCAAATATAGCCATTTTTGGCCGTTGGCCAACGGCTATATTTGAAAGAGAGCCGTTGGCCCAAACTGCCGGTCCGCGCCGGCAGTTGGCCAAATATATATATTTTTTTGTTTTTCCTTTGTATTTTATTTAAAGTGGTGGATAATTTGAAAAATATTACAACAAAATATTATCAAGTTTTTACTTGTACATATGTTTGGAACGTTTAGTTTATTTCAATGTTTAAAGTTTAAACTTAGAATTAAAAAACTTGTAGTATTTTTTTATACTTTGAACTTTGAAGTAATGAAATTTTTGAAGTGATGATTCAAAGTTCAAACTTTTGAATTAATTTGTTAAGTTCAAAATTCAAACTTTGAATTAATTTTAGAAAAATCAAATTTGAACTAATTTTCAAACTAGTAATTAATTGTAGTATTTTTGCGCAAACTATAAATTTAAAATAAAAAGTATGAAGACAATAGTTGTGATTGAATTCCAAGACTTGGAGCAATTTTATTGAATTGTTTAAGACATAAGTAGTGCAACACATACTACAATAGCTAAACTTCAAACTTGTAATTTCAAAATTCTTATTTAGAAAAATACATTCTTTTAAACATATTAGCTAGTTTCTTGAGGATAGTTGTAGGCTTTTCTTTAGGAACTGGCCGTTGTTGTTCTTGTTCATCATCTCCTTCTGGTTCTTCTTCTTCTTCTTCTTCTTCTTCTTCTTCTTCTTCTTCATTGCCGGTTTGACTCCCTTCTCTTGTTCCGTCGCTTAAAATTTGATTGAGATATGCTTTGTCTTTTTCCTTAGTAAGTTCTGGTAGACCAAAGTTTCTTCGCTCTGCTCTGATCCAATCCCTGAATAAAACTCCTGTCTCCATTGCCTCCTCCTTCAACGAATATCTGTGATCTCCAATTTGAAATCTTCCTTGGCTAAAAGCGCTTTCTGATGCAACTGATGAAGCTTGAATTGTTAATATATCCCGGGCCATTTTTGAAAGAATTGGAAATTGCGATTCTTGATTCTTCCAATAATCCAACAAATTCTTAGTTCCAAAGTTGTTAAGTTTCTTTGGATATTGAATTAAATACACTTGGAACTCGCTGTATTCCTCCCCGTACTCGTCCTGTTTTGAAAGCAACTTTTCGTCAAGTCCTCCAAAAGTGCTCATCCCTGCCTGTGAAGAACTTTGCCCGGTGGATTGTATTGGTTCCGTTGGTATAGCAGTGTCTGCCCAAACTCTATACTTTATAAAAACAGCCACGGTATCTGCATAAAATTTAGCAATAGCCTCTTCTACACTTGGATACCCATTAGTAGCAATTTCAATAGGAGTAATTTCTAAATTTTCATATATTTCTCTAACAAGTCGTTCAGTTAACTTAATTTTAAAAGCAGGATACAACACAGAAGCAATGTAAAAAAGAGGAGGAATCGGAAAAAAATATTTTCTAAATTTTTCAATCATTCTCTCTACAGCCGGTTTGTAAATTTCATATTGCTTATATAATTTCAATAATTCCGATATTCCAGCTATATAATATAACATGGTAGGAGTAGTTGGATAATATTGACCGGAAAATTCTAAAGTAGCGTGATAAAATTTTTGTAAAAACTGAAGAAGATGTTGAACAAGTTGGCAATCCTCATCTTTAAGGTGATAGATTTCCATAAAATGTTCATTATACATTTGAGAAATATGCACTCTATATTCATAAGCGACTTTCAATGCATCATATAAAGTGTTCCACCTAGTACAAACTTCCTTTGGGACTCTCCTAATTGGCATTTCTAATTCTACACATTTTCTTTCCCATTCTCGTCTTCTTTCTTGGTTTTTATTTCTAAAAATATAAGTAATAGCTATTTGCACCTTTTTGATAATGTCGTTAAACAAGTCAAGACCATCTTTTAGTAAATATGACATGCACACCTAACATGAAAAAATTCCGCAAAAGGGGGGTTCAAAATAGGTATCAAGTTCCTAAGTGCGTCTGTATTGTTTGTAGCATTATCTACCGTAATACTAAAAATTTTGTTAGCTAAACAGTACGTACGACAAATTGATGAAACTTTATTACAAATATAATTTCTCGTGTGTGGTTCATCAACAACTTTATAAGCAATAATACGTTTTTGAAATACCCAATCAGGATCTATCCAGTGAACAGTAACAGTAATATAATCACATCCATTAATAGTCCGTAGTAAGACATACTCTAGTGTCAAAGTTATCAAACATATATCGCAAATAATCCTGATATTCGTTTTTAAATTTAGTAATATCATTTTTAACAGTAGTTCTTGGAAAACCTTTAAAAGAGTGATTATATATAGACTGAACATAACGAACAAAACCAGTAGAAGAAGGAAAACTATAAGGTAAACCCTCGAGGACAACTAGTTTAGCAATAGCTTCCCTATCCTTTTGTTTATCATAAGTAAGAAGCCCTCCTGTTGTTTGGTTAATTCTTGTTTGGGTACCCGAAGATTCATCATATGCTACTCCCCCATGTTCGGTCCCTAAATATATACCACCCGCCCGCATTGACCATTTTTTAGGATGTTTCTTTTGTAAGTGGGCCCTAAGTTTACCCGTTCCACCCTCATTACCCCCAGTTTTAAAAACCCACACCTTTTCACAAATCCCACACATGGCCGTCTGCGCTGCAACATTCTTTGTTGCAAATTCCCACACCTCAGATCTATCCTTACGTTTAACCGGTATTCTAGTAGGAAGTACAGGAGGCAAGTCAGACTGAACTTCGGGTGGACTAGCTTGAAATTCAGGTGTTTCTTCTAAATTAACCCCGCTTTGATTCCCATATTGTGTTTCTAACATTTCGTGATCAAGTATATTATCAACGCTAACATTATGATAATATTGAGAATCATCTATGTGGGTGAACTGACTAGAACCACCAGCAATTTCTTTACCCCTATTTCCCCTACGACCACGTGCCCGCCCCTCACCACTAGTTCTAATTGAACCTCTTTGAGACATAATAATAGCAAATAAAATAAATATATGACAAAAAAATTATAAAAGAGTAGAAGTAGGAACGACCAACCAAATATAACCGTATAATTGAGGTGAAGTTGAAACTTGAGCCTCCACTTCAATTAATTAGTTGAATACTTGATAATCGAAAAATTGTAAAAATAGCCAAATTGATATTTCAACCAAGTAGCGCCTCCAATTGACCCAATACTTGATATTTGTAAACTTCACAAAATAGCCAAATATAACTTTGATAGCAACTCCAATTAGAACTTGATACAGTAGCAAAATTATAAACTTTTAACAAATAGCCAAAGTAGAATAATAGCAATATTGTAGAAAATTTGAGAGAGTTAGAGAGAATTGGAAGATTTGTGTGAAAAATATGATGAAATAATGAGGTATTTATAGGAAAAAAATAGTTAGGGGTGGTTATGGGGTGGTAGAGGGGTCAAAATGGCCGTTTTTGGCCGTTGGACAATGGCTAGGGGGTCAAAAGAGTCGTTGCCAACGGCTAGAAAAATCTGATTTTTTTTTTGGACCGGTTCGGTCCGGCCGATTCCGGTCCATTTTTATACCGGTCCATCTGGTTTTTTTGGTCCAAACCATGTCGGAACCGGGTTTGGAGCCCG
This sequence comes from Petunia axillaris subsp. axillaris, assembly GCA_029990575.1. Taxonomy (NCBI): domain Eukaryota; kingdom Viridiplantae; phylum Streptophyta; class Magnoliopsida; order Solanales; family Solanaceae; genus Petunia; species Petunia axillaris. The sequence continues at coordinate 45,815,120 of JARKNS010000002.1, read as the reverse complement.
TTAAGGAGTTAATGGTCCGGTCTCAACCGGTCCGAGCCGGTTTCCGGCCCGAATTCGGCCCGATCCAGTCGAAATCAGACCGTTAGCCACCCTTAGTCACCATCTATTTATTCATTAGTTTATATTTCACTTTTGCTTTTAGTTACTTTATAATTTTTAATTAATTCTAGTTCGTCTAATTGGAGTTGATTGGATCTAGAGACTTGGCTAGTAAATTGTTACTTTCTAGACGTGCTCTTCCTGTGAAATTCGACTTCGGACTTAAACTGAATATTTTAACATCGCTTAGTTCCTTTTGTAGGACATAGTTGGGTGTTACCATGAAGCATGTAGTTTAATTCGATACAAAGCAAAGAACCTTATTGTGACATAGAAGTCTACATGGAAAGTTGAGAAAGCGAAGAGACATAACTCCGACGAATAAGCATTAACAATGGATAATGACAAGAATCCGGTAAAAAAGCACGAGCAATGAACAAAACTTCCGAAATTTTCCAACGAATCAACGTTGGGCAGTGACAAATCCAGGCAAACTGACAGAAGTCCTGCGGCAGTGATGGAATGGGAACAACGATAGCTAAAGTTTGTAGGAAAGAGAAGATAAGAATAAAGAGTATATCCACCAAATCTCTAACTTGTTGGGACTTGATGGAGATTGCATATATTACATGAGTGGATTAGTACTACGTTGTTTATAATTAGGGTGTGATTTTGTATATTTGTGAAAAGTTCATTCTTTACTCCCAACCGACAATCCTATAGCCAATTGAAGCAAATAAAGTTTTTAATTGGGGCATTTGCTCCATATGTAGATAAAGCTTATTGAGGCTCGTGCAGGAAAGCTCCCAAGACCAACCAACCCCACCCCTTCCCACCCGACACGGATGCCCTAAACTTAAAAGACAATGGATTCCATCCTAGACAATGCCAAACTGGTACTCCGAACAAACGTACAAATAATCGAAGAGACTGCAGAACCGTTTGATTTGTAGTTAAATCAACGATAGAATACAACTTCGTCTTATTTGTTTCAGTATTCAAATTTTCATACGCCACTAATTAGTAACAGGAAATATTGGATTGGTTATATCATTTTCTATGTAACATTTATTTTGCTCTATATAGTGTCAATCTTCAACGCCAGTGTAGCAACTTTAGCCATCTCTGATGGAGCCGACATCTAGCAAAGAACATTTACAATGAAGGAGCTTTTCATGGGACCCCGGTGAGCTGCTTAAAAGTATTCACAAAGAAGGATATATAGGAGGTCCCGCAGATTGATCGTGTGCCTTGACCAACCACATGAAAGTTATACACCTTTTTTCATGATCAATGAGCACGGCTGAAAAATGTCTTTAATCAACAGAGAGCAGAATTTGGTAATGATAAGAGTTCAAATACCAACTAAATATAATAGTTAGTTATCCCATACAGGACTGCTAATATCCCTAATCTATCTTGCATAGTTCCACTAACTGATTTTGCTCCAATTACAACACTGCAAGGAACTTGGAAGTCTTGAAGGCCTGAACTTCCATCATCGAAGCTCATGTAATTTCATTGCCAAATCACCTGTCTCCAGAGTTATGTCACAAACAACTCAGACGCTTTTGGGTCCAACACTGAACTTGGCAATGAAAAATCCTATAGTATCAAGGTCGGATGATGGATCAAATCTCTGAACAAGATTTTCCTCGCCGGGCTTTAACCATTCCCTGGAGAATTTAGAAGCAGGCGGTGTCAATACCACCACAAATGATTTAATACAACACTATAATAGTGTACATACAAGGAACGCATCTGACCATGATGCTTAAGGACTTCTTTGAATGGAATTGAAAGACTACGTATCTTTCAAACAAATGTACAGTAAGCAGAAATTATGTTTCTAAATCTAATCTCGTTTCACCACCAGTCTCGGCAGTAAAAACTTAGAAAAATAAAGGTGACAAGAAGGTTCTTTTATAATCTCTTTGGTTGTTAGTAGCTTTGTTTCGGCATGCGCACACACACTGACAAATAGAAACTGTTAGGAAAAGCAAGATACAATAAGCGACACTCCTCTATACTACGAAAAATGTTTGAATCATAACTCATCCTATACCATCAAGGAAAAAATGCCTTGGTCGAACTTCTTACATCACAGCCCAAGAAACATAAGTTTCTCATCTGAAGCTCCGTAATTCAAATCTGACGAGACAAGTCCAAAGAGACTGACCTTCAAGCTTCACCTTATATATCTTTACAAATTAATAGACACTAACACATCATCCCCTAAAGAACAGATGAAAAGGACTGCAGAATGAAGAAAACAAGCTTAACATAGAGAGGTCACAGGTAAAAGTTATTTTATATAGTTTCTCAACAGAGAATGACAAGATGCTTACTCAACAAATCCATCAGGCAATTGACAACTACCAGTGAGGCCAGGTCCTCCTACTCTTGGATGCTGAAAGACAGAACATTGTAACATCAACTGTAAGCTAGAAAACTTAGTAAGTATATTGATGAATTTTTTTCTCATTAGACATCCAACATGATTTCTACACAGTAAAATTCCTTTAATATCTATTTACTGTAAGTATTCTTTTACATGAATATACAAGCATTTAAGCTAACCTGTGATGCCAACGACAGAAACTCATATGTGTCCAATGCATATCGAACCAGCGCTTCATTCTCACCAGGGTTTATCGTACATCTGAAGTTAGAACCAGTAAAAGTGTTGTTCATGCAGTTAAATATATGCCTAAGCATTGGAAGAAAATAATTACTTGACCACACCAAAACTTTTAACATATTCTAAATGCATGATATTAAATGCTTGTCCTGAATAATGCGCAAAATATGAGCAATATGGAGGTACTACCATCAGAAACTAAGAACTCCATTCACTTATACACGCACTCAGAAACATAAAAGCAAGATAGCAGCAGTAGTACCCTTTTATATTATGTTGTTCAAGGTGAAAAACTAAAAACGTAAATATGTTCCAAAAACAATCAAACAAGAAAGCCTCTTATATGAGCAACTCTAGGCCCTTGAAAGGCTAAACATACCCTTAGTGAATTTGCGAGAAATACCATCAGCTCTAGACCCACCCAATCCTTCTCTGTGACTTTATTTCCTGCTTCCTCCTCGGTGAAATTGAAATTGCAAGTATTATCACAACAATCAGCAGAATCATCTCTAGCAGATGAGAATCTCGGGCAAAGGACAGGCTGTTGCACAAAGCATTTGCATTCACACAGGGTCGGGGGAAGGGCCGCTCTCCAAAGGGTGATGTACGCAGCCTAGCATGTGCAAGCATCAATGGCTGTTTCCACGGCTCGAACCCGTGATCTATAGGCCAACCATACCAATTGCTCAAGGCTCCCCTTCCTGAAGAGAATCTCATCACATCTTAATATAGGTTAAGCTAGATTGTTCTTTCCTCAGCAAACACTATGTCTGAGGGCACAATGAGCTCATGCCTACATGAAACTGAAAGAGGAAGTTGTGCTACTCAATCAAGTGGTTAAGAGCAAGCGCATAGAGCAGTTTACACTCTGTTTAATAAGGTCCACCATCTACACTGTTAATGAGTATGGACCTACTATGGCAGTTTAATGAATTGAGAAACTATGTACGTTTTCCCCTCCTAAATAGCTGCAAAGCCTGTGTAAGAGTTACTATTGTTTTTTTCTTAATTAAGACATTCTGCTTCGGTTTACTAGTCCTTTGGCGTTCAATAGTTGGTCAACATTCCTCTTACATCCATCCCACTTTTCTTGGATCCCTTTACTAAGTGCAAACTTTTCATTTCCCAAGAATTCAACATATATACTAATACTCCTTCCAATCCATTTCTTTAGGACAGTATTTGACATGCAAATGGGAGTTTAAAAGGGAACATATACCTGGACCAGAGGTTCTAATTCCTACTCCAGTTCTAGAATTGACAGTTTCTTATTGTCTCCAGAATGGGACGACTGCTTTCGGTTAACCAAACAGTATCTGCTACCCAAAGTTAGCTGGTTGTTGGATCAGGTGAAACAGTGGTGGGACTCTTATAATATTTCTGGTAGTCCGGATTGCATTTTTTCAACAAAACAATGCTGCTCAAGGATAAAATAAAGGAATGGAGCTCCACATCCTTTGGCCACCTTTGGTACAGGAAATCTGCTATTTCGCCTAGTATTCTCATGTTGGACAAGGCTGCGGAAGGTAGAATATTCCTGGCGATGAACTGTTACTAAGAGCTAAATTTGCACATTAGAATGGAATTTATAGCCAAACAAGAAGAGATTCGAATGGAACAGGCATCCTGCTCTCTGGTTAAAGCAAGGTGACAAGAACACAACATTGTTCACAAAATGGCCAACTCCCACCGGAGACACAACCATATCGATAATGATAAGCTGGTTTGATGAGCAGAAGTGATGGACGAGGACACTATCAACAATGAAATAGTTGTCTTCACACAAATCTATATGCAGAACCAAAATATTACAGACCCTGCTGGTCCAGTAATTCACCCACTGCACTCACTGATGAGGAAACTTGAGCATAGCAACGCGAGTTCCTTGAAGAAGAAGTGTATCGGGGTCATCAAAGATAGTGTGGGGGACAAGGCCCGTGGTCCCGACGGTTTACCATGGACTTCTATCAGCATTCTTCGGGAGTTATTAAGCATGATCGTTTAAATGCTTTAAACTTCTTCCACAGGCAGGAGCATTTTTTAAAGAGCTTTAACACATCATGCATTGCCTTAACTCCTAAGAAAAATGGTGTGAACGAGTTGCAGGATTTCAAGCCTATTAATCTGATCGGTAGTATTAACAAAGTTATATCCTAGCTTCTTGTAGGAAGGTAAAAGAGATTAAGAGAATCATTGAAAAGCTAGTCTCCCACCAACAGATGGCCTTCATCAGAGGTAGACAAATCATTGACGGGTCACTGATAGCTAAGGAACGTCTCGACTCTAGGTGACAAGGCATTCCAGGATTATTATGCAAGTTGGATTCGAGAAAGCATTTGACCACGTAATCTAGATGTTCTTTATTAAATTATTGAAGGACATGCATTTAGGCAAAGAATGAAATGCATAAACATGGTGTATTTCCACAGTTAAATTTTTAGTGCTAATCAATGATCTCGTCAAGGGTTCTTCTCATCACAGAGAGATCTAAGACAAGAAGACCTCTCTCCCCTTTTTCTCTATCGGTGTCATGAAGGTATTAGCATGATGAAGATGCTGCTACACCAAAAGTTTGATCAAGGATTTCCCGATGATTTCAACGGTTCCAGTAATCTGAACATTTCCCATGCTCTATACGCAGATGATACACTTAGACTCTGTGACACTGAGGTAGCTCAAGTCCTGCATATTAAAATCATTCTGATGGCTTTTAAGCCACTTCTAGATTGCACATAAACTTCACAAAGAGTCACTTGTATGCTGTAAATGAAGTGTCACACTTGCAACTATTAGCTGACATTCTAGATTGCAGCATAGGCACACTTCATGCCAAGTACCTTGGATTACCACTTGGAGCAAATCAACCTCAGCTGCCATTTGGGACAGCATTTTTTTTGCAAAAATGCGAGAAAATGCTTTAACTGGAAGAGACAAAACCTATTCCCTAGGGGATAGATTGGTTCTCATTAACAGTGTTTTACACTAGCCTCCAACTCATACCATGGCTCTCTTCCCACTCCCCCAAAGATAGCCACCAGGTTGGATAAGAATTAAGACTTATAGGAATTTCCTTTGCGAGGAACATAGAGGAGATCTTTCAACCTAGTCAAATGAAGAACGGTGACGAAACACTAGAAATTTGGAGGTTTGGGCATATTCCACATTATTGGTTAATAGAGAATCAAAATTGATTTACCAATGAATCGCTTCTAGCAAGACATTTGGAACTGCAGCTCCCACCTTATGGCTGAGTTTCCAGATTTATACAACGTTGCTTACAACGTTAAGCAACGTTGCTGTCAACACATCTGCAGTTATTGCAGAATAAAGGTCTGAGCAGGGTTGACTTGTCACTTTTCGGAGGAAATCTAAATGATTGGGAGATAACCAGTTACATTTAATTATTGGATTGACGCATGCACCTGATCAATTGAAAAGGTCCAATATACCCTAAACAATTTAAAAGGTCCAAATGTAAACTAAATGTGGCTTCCACCTTTGGTGCGAGGGGCATAAGTAGACCTTTTTAAGGGGTATATTTAAGAGTTGAGACAGAAGATAACAGTAGGCGAGCCAAGGTTCACGAAGAGCATATATAAAGACATATCATAAACATTAGTGGTATTTTTTAACCTTTCACATTTAATGAATTTGAATTTTTGAAAACTGTAAAAGTTGTATAGAATTAATGGAACAGTGTCAAACAACTTAGGATCTCCTAAATTGAAAAGAGTGTAATGTACATTGGAGGGATAAATTTACTAATTTACATTGTCTAAATTAGATGTGATGTATTCTTAGCAACTTCACTTCCCACCGTCCACATATAACAATTATTTTAACAGAACAGGGCGAGAACTTTTTTGACATAATCCACCTTTACTAAAGAAGAAAGATTACACTTGTAATCCGACTAATGAGGAAAAGGTTTTCTTTTTCAAATCCAAGTTTGACATCATACAACTCTATAGGAGTGAAGCACTCATGAGTAAGGCGCTTATGAGGCAGGCCCTGACCAAAGCAGTACCAAATTGTACAACCAAAACCCTAGAATATTGAAACAAAGAAACGCCCATACAATCTATTCATATTGGTAATGACTTCCACTAAGTGCCCGGCTAAAGATTCAGGGTATAGGTCTAACCACCTCAACTCCACATTTCTGGCATGCTAATTAAAGTCTCTCAACATAGGGAATGGGAGATTACCGGTAAACCAGATGCTAAAATGGTCTAATATTACTATCTGTCCACCTATTTTGCAAATATTTCTCCCACCCTTATTGGGTAAGCCAGATGCTAAATAGTCTAATATTACCCTCACCACCTATTTTGCAAATATTTCCCCCACCCTTATTTTTTTGTGGCTCAAACATAACCTTAAAACTATGGGCCTTTCATGATAAAATAAATGTGAAATAATAATGACGTGGTCTAATCTAATTGGCTCATCCAAATAACCAAAAAAAAAAAAAAAACACCCATATGCAAAAAGATCCAACCCTTTTGGAGACCCAAAACCATATGATAAATTACCAAAACCCCACCCAATCTCTTTTCTTCTTCAAATGAATCTTCTCAACAAGAGTCCCCAATTTGCGCCGGGAGTGGTCGGCTTCTGACCAAAATTTTTGGTAAGGTCCTTTCGGCCAAGAAACCCTCCTTTTTTCTCTGCTCCATTTCTAAACAAATTATTAAAATGAAAACCAAGAACATCCCAGTAAACAAATTTGTTATTTTTCGGGTATAGCTGGCAGAGATACAATTTCTCTCTTTTTCACCTCTCAGTTTTTCTCTAAATTTCAGTTGAAATACACATGAGAGAAAGTCAAGATTCCGGGAACCCATCTCGGGCAAGCAAGAGGAATCCATAAATTTTCAAACAAAAACAAGTGTAGAAACATTCAAGAAGCAAATTATGCCAATCAAGAGTGCCACAAACTTTTTAAAGAGGGCATTTAATTCTTTGTGAAACAACAAAAAGATTCAACAATAAGACAATTAACTTATCCAATACAAAGAGATGGAGATAAGAATGGATTTGCAGCAGCTATTCCAATCAAGATCTGGAATGTGATTCCAGCAGCTATTTGGTGGACAACATGGAAAGAAAGGAACAATAGAGTTTTTGAGAGGAAAAAAAATCTCCCAGTAGTCAAAATTAGATGTAATTCTTTACTTTCCTTTTGGTGCAATATGGCTTCATTTAATGATATAGAAGCCACATTGGAATTTTTTAGCACACTACAGAGAATGTAAGGTTGCTAGTCTGTACATATTCTTCAGCACTCTCCTGATGCTGATTTTATATAAGTATAATTTACCAATCAAAAGAAAAAAGTATGGATTTGCATATTTTCGTTGGGTGGGATTTTGTAATGTTTCATACGGGTTTGGGTCTCCAAAAGGGTTGGGTCTTTACATTTGGGTGGTTTTTATTTTCGTGGGGCAGATTATATTAATCTGGACTTGGATCTTATTCGGGTGGGTCTATGAGTTTTAATTAGATTAGCCAATCGGTGTAAGCCACGTAATAGAGTAAAAAAAATTTATTAAAAGGAGGCTGTTGGTGGGAGTGGCAAACTTAAGCCACAGAAATAATGGTGGGGGCAATATTTGCAAAATAGGTGGACGGAGGGGTCAGGGGCCGTTTTGGCCCTTTTCCGTTAATTTTAAAGATTTCTCTATCTAACTACAACAAGTAATCTCTGTAGGGATGAACGTATAGCAAGTGCACATGAACCAACTAAACTTTCTTCCAATGGAAGAAAGAAGCATCACAATTATCAAAACATTTTCAGAGAATTTAGCAGTTTGCACCTGGTGAGTGGTGAATAATCCAAGGGATGACTTTCGCGCAGCTACAAGTTTTCTCAATCTCTTTCATCCAGGATTTGAAAACAAGATCTTTGTGTTGGAGCCGTGCATAATGTTCGCCAACTATGAATTTTTTATTTCTTTTCATATACACTTATTTTCGAAAATGGTCATCACATAACTTGCCTTGTCCTTGTCCCAAATATTAATATGTCCAATGAAATCTTCTTCAATCTCATTAATCTGGCATCTGTTCATATACTTAACACTAAGACGTATGTCCACCTTAATGACTCATTGAAGTTTGGTCTGTATTCATGTATTTGTCTCACTGAAGTTTGGTCTGTATTCATGTATTTATACAACAAATTAGGACATGAGTGATGAGTCCACATTTTGGAAGGGCATTTTGCACAACAACTCTCACATGAATTTGTGTAAACACTCATGCATAAAGACAAAGGCAAACTAAGAAACTTGTTATGAATATACATTTTAAGCAGACTGGTTTCAAAATGGATGTCAGGCCACATCTAATACTTTCTGCAAGTGCAGCCAGCATGAACCTATTTCTGGTACTAAGTCATTCACAAGAACAAGGGAACAACGTTGGAAAAGACTGCAAATGTGATCCAAAATGAGAGAAGTTTTAAATCTCACTAAAGAAAGTATAGATACATGTTTGTACTTACGTGGAATAGACAAGAACTCCGCCTGGGCGAACAAGCTGAACAGCTTGGTCAAACATTCGTCTCTGGTATTTGGCATGCTTCCTCAACGAATCAATTGTCTCCTGGATATAACAAGAGAGACGTTTTATGAATCAGTTGTCCTGTATAGTAATAAAAATTGTCTTTTGACATTTAAAATGAAAAGGGGATACTTTTTGAGTAATAGTCTTGACTCTTGAAAGGTGAAGCAGGAAAAAGAAATAAACTTGCACGGATCGTAATGGGTGTAGTTGATCAGAGCGTCGACCGCGTCCCAACCCAACAGAAACCTCCGGAAATAAATGACATCTTCAATTTCATCATCAAATAGAAAATTGGATGTCTAAATAACATCTTCATGTTATTGGATTACAAAATTTTTAACGTCAAGATTGTAACACTGATTCACTTCCATAATAATTGATTGACATGATGCCACCATCCGAAGAAGATAAAAAATTAGACCAACTTTTACTCAAGAGTTATCTTAACTAATTATGATAATGATGGGAATACAGAAAGGGGGAGATGAAGTGCCAGTAAATTCTATGAAATTCATGGAATGCATCATTTGCTCTGGATATTTGGTACTTTAACCAAGGCATGTTCAGTTAAAGTAAAATAAAGGATACATAAATACAATGAACAAATCTTATTCCTTTCCTCATCTACACAATATCTTGCGATTCCAAAGTCTCCCACTTATTTTCATAATCGTTTCCTACAGTAATGTCCATTCCTAATTATTAAAGACAAGCAACTCGCTTGTCTATTAAAGGGAGAACAGCATGAGATGTTTGCTATCCATACATCCAGCAACAGGCCAAAAAAATACAGACAAGAAAGATAACAACTCCACCACTTTTATCTGATCATCTCCATGCATCTTATGAACATACTATTGCATCCGAATTCCAACCAAATAAAATGGTAAAGAAACCTTTAGCATAGATAAAGAGGCAAGAATACGATTGAAATAAGCCAATTTCAGCAGCTGTCTTACCTCTCCAGCAAACAGTCGAGGTCTTAAACCTAATGCAGAACAAGGAGCATCAAGGAGCACACGGTCGAAGCTATTGGGAGAAAACCCTTTAGACTTTTCAACCCTCCCACCTGCAGTGTGATTTCTTCCCGGCCCATTTTTAAGTTTCCTGATTTGTTTCCGTAGTTCAGCTTTGCTAGTGTAGGGACCGTCCTTCAGCTGCAAGTCATTGACTGCGAGATTCGTTTAGTTACTCTAGTTAAATGGAACTTTCAGTAAACATTTTTACACTGAATTTACAGACTGAGCTTGTGAGAATGTCCTTGAATTCAACAAGAGCATCCTGAGCTAACGTTCTTCAAAGGACTACAAAAGAGTCTGATAAAGCAACTTATATTGCAACCCTCAACCAAATATGTATCTGCTCTTTATATACCACCATGTAGATGGCACATGTAAACAATTCATCCCATCATATTTTCCTTAAAAGAAAATGCATTGATTGTACAGATACAGATTACAGAAAGCCAACTTAATTTCAATTTCATCTAGTTAGGCAACTGCAAGGTCAATTCACATCAATGTATGGAATCACTAGTTGGAAAGCTCATCTTTCATGAGACCCAAAAAATAAACAAAGTAGGCAGAGATGCTAAAACCTCTTGAACAGTCTTAAAAGAGACACCAAAGCCATTCTTTTTCGATACATCATCCAACAAAAAATAGCACCAACCATTAACAACACATCGCTAAAATGGAAATATCATGAACCAATTGAAAGTTTTCAGACCACTCACAATTCTTTTGGGATAGTAACTCTGCATCAATTCCATCTATAGCATTGGATAACAAATCTGATTTTCGCATGTTTTGAACATCCTCACCACCGCATGTGACAGGCAAATTATCAGATTCAGCTCCACGATAAACAGACTTCAGTGCATCAAGCTTACATGTAGTAATACAGCTTAAACTCATCTCAGCTGCCAATTTCTGAATTCCAAGCACCTGTATTTCGTAACACAATTAGACCTCTTTCAAAGAACCAGAACAGAAAATATTGCCCTTCTTCTGTCTAATCCAAATATAAATATGGAAACAAGTTTTAATTTTGAACAGCAAAAGTGCAAATATTTGTAGTTTCTGACATATGATTTATATTTACCGATGCAGCTTATGACTTCTCGAGTTTTTTAATTACAATTAAAAAGATGAGGTATTAGTATTTGGAGGAAAGGCGTTAACCACAAATGGAAGCCTCAATTGAAAGTACTAGGTAGCCTTTCCTATCAAGTCTGGAAAGGAAGGCTTTGGCAAAAAAGAGTTAACTAGCAGAGTAATATCACTGTAGAATGTAAAATATTTTATGAGATGAATGTAGTAAAATATTAGTGTCTGTCGATGAAAACAAGTGAATGTGCAACTTTATACTGGCTGTGCCAGTATGAGAATAATGAGCCAACTACTAAATAGGAAGACAATAAATTTGATAGCAAATTCAGTGAACAGCAACATCAGAAAGGCAGATCAGTCTTCTGTCAAGTAGGAGCGAAATATATATTGAGGAGAATGAGCAAAGATCTGCATTTGCGCCTGCCTAAATGAGAAAAAGGATATTAAGAAGCTTCAAGAAATGACCCTGTGATGGCGCTTAGAGAAGAGAGGATCTGGATGAGTGAGAAACGGGAAACTGTTAAAAGAATATACAGATAGGCTACGATCTATAACCAATGTGAGAAATAGGGACAGGCGAATCTTGCTTTTCTATTTTTTTTTATCAGGAAACTTTATAACGTACCCGTTTGGGTGAGCTTATTTTAAGCACCTTATAAGCTAAAAGTGGCTTAGAATGCTTAGAATGCAGGACTCCTCATGCAAGAACTGCAACACTAGCATGATAATAGCAAAATGACTGGAATGAGGATAGTAGGATTGAAAAGACTAAACAGGATATAATAAAAAACTAATGAAGGCGCAAACAGTTAATCATTTGAGACAAAATAGGAGAAATAGACTTAGATGGTCTATACAAAATCATCGAGAATCTGCTGATACAGCCAAGCAGTCTACCCTATATTGATACACATCCACTGGATCCTCTCCACCACATAAATCAGATGGCAGTAAGCCAAAAAAAGACAACCAACGTTAATGCATTTCATCACAAGAATAATAATATAACGAGAAATGTTTCCATCAAATCTCCTTAAGGAATTTTTTTGGATTATATAGCCACGAAGGAGGACTTCTGGCAGAAGGAATCGAACTCAAGCTTTCAGTTGGAATTAATATTTTATTTTTGTGGAAGATAATGTTTTAGTATTAAACTATTTACTTCCCCTACTGTTCTCTGAGGCCTCAACATATATTTGGCAACAGTTAATGTTAACATGTGATAATGGTTGGCATAAGTTCTAGAAGTAATTATTTGGGCTCTTTAACTTTCTCTATCACTTACCACTCTTCATAACCTTCAAATCCTGCTTAATTCTCAACTGTTTCAGCCCTTATGGACCTACATAATATTAGCCTAAATTCAGTCATAATAGACCAATATAATATAAGCCTAAATCGCTATAAAGACAGCTATTTTCCACTGCCAATCATAGGCTAGTGATAACTGAAATCATCAAAGAAGCACCTGAAGAAGCAAGTGTCATCTATATAAAGCATATACAAGTGGATCTTTTTTTTTTCCTAAGTAAAATTTGTTAGTTTACATGTTATTCTTTTTATTACTCAACAAAAAGTGCTACACCATTATTAACTAAATACTTAAAATCAGTATACAGATCTGACTTCCATGGTGCAAGTCCGAGCAATTTAAGGACCACCTTTACCCCAGGTGACAACCTTCCATGTAAACATTTTGATTAGAACCAAGGAATCCAAACTAATGTGAAGCTAAAGATGTGCCAAACATTATACAAAAACAATACATGTATAATCACCTGCCAAGTTCAGAAGGTGCACCTTATTATGAGATCTGTCAGCAGCAACAACCTCCCCTTTGTCCTTCATAAGGATGGCTATAGCTGTGGTTTTTCCCCCTGGAGCTGCACACATGTCCAATATTCTCTCTCCTGGTTGAGGATCTACGACAATTGGTTGTAGGAAGAAGAAATATGACATTTGAGATGAGAAAGATACTCACTTGACAAAGCAACTTTGCAGAACTTATTAGATTGTATTAGAATGTTGAGAGGATAAGACAAATGAAGAAGGAACTTTCATAGAAAGAAGGGGTATACACCTCATGCTGTTAAAAAATGCAGGACACAAGAGTTAGGTACCTGAGCACAAACCAAAGTCTTTATCTTCAACAGATACAATGTATTAGGGTACAGACTATGATATCCAGCAAAAATAATAGCTTAAACACCATTTTCATGACATAATGTACACTTGCAAACATGTGTTATCAAAACTCAAAAGTATCATAAGTATAATATGATACTTCAAGTAAAAGAGTTCAAGAATTCCATGAGTCAGTTCGTGATGATACTGGATTCTGAGGATGCAGTAATATAAACAACTTCTTCAAGCTAGAAGAACTTTAATTGGCATCAAACTAAAATAACCAATATCTGGAAGCAAAACTTGAGTGCATCTAAACAAGTTTTTGATGCAAAGACAATCCTTTATGGAGAACCAGGAGTTACTCTTTGAAAGGACTTCTTAAACTGCTGTTCGAGTTGGACAGCATTGCAGAAGATCAATGATAGGCATGTCTAGTAGAATTCAAAAGTGCAAGAAACAGGTTAATACTAGGGATGGTGAAGCTTGTTAGGGCATATTACTGATGTTAGAATTGATCAAAGTCAAGTTTTTTTATCAAGGAGATAAACTAATGCAGTTTGCTTTTCTTTTTTTTTTGGTTTGGGGGGGGGGGGGGGGGGGGGAGGGATAACGTACTAATGCAGTTTGCCATATTTTGAGAATTGTGTCTCATTGTCAGAGAAATTAATGCCTGTTTTCATTTTCCAGAGCAAACCAGAAGCAACATACCAATTACTTCTTTTAATCTTACAGCATAATGATCAATGGAGTTAATTGTGTATTAGTCCCCTTCAAATTTAAACTGGCACTTAAAATACTGTGAACTCTTGTTTTCTTTGAACTAGTAAGTAAGGATATTATAGATAAACAACAAAACACTACGATGGTGCTTGGTAATTACAAAGTGTGAGAACCAACAACGACAAAAACAACATACCCAGTGTGATCCCACAAGTGGGGTCACACTAACAACAACAAAAGTGTGAGAACCCTCTATGCAAAAACAAAAGAAGAGATCCCTTCATTACAGAATTCTACCCATTCCTGAAGCAAATTAATGAAATCCAGCGCGCTATTTTCACCCATTACATCCTACAAACTCATTGTTCTTACAATATGATTACTTCAAAAATTGAACATATAAGGAACAAAGAAAAGGTCAAATCCATAAGAGTTACCGCAAGAATCTTGACTGTACATAAACAGTAATGATACGGACTCACCATTACACAAAAACAGAGAATGTCTGGGATACTATGAACATACCTAAGGCATGTGCAGTTATTATGCTTGGCAGGTTCTGAAGAAAAATCTCACCCTCAAGCAAATCTGAAATCCAAATATTATAATCAAACGTTGCCAAATCTACTTACAACTACTGAAAGAAGTTCCTATTTGCAGAAAATCAGAAACCATATATTCATCTGTATATATATATAACAGCCTTTCCTGTTTGTTGTTCCTTTCATACACACAAAATCGTGGAGTGAAAAGTCTAAAGACAACAATGAAAAATCACTCATGGAGATTGTCGAATTGTGTGACCATCTCATCTAAAAGCTTAAGTTGTTAGAGAGAGCACATGTTTATTTACTTAACTATTATCTTCAACATGCCCCCTCACGTGTGGGCTTCATTCTTTTTCATGGCCAAGCAGGTGGAACTCTTTTTGATAATTAGTGGCCGCGAGACTTCAACTCAAGACCTTTGTCTGCTCGGTTACCATTTTGAATTGTGTGACCATCTCATCTAAAAGCCTAAGGTGTTAACAGCGAGAGTACACGTTTATTTGCTTAACTGTTATTTTACAGATGACAAGTGTACAGAGTTTCATTTTTCATAAGGAAAGATACTTTTAAAGATCAGAGGAAGAAGAACTGCTGAAGGACACTAAAACAACAAAAGCTTAACTTATTAGACTTTATCCATTTTTTCTGCGCCCCCGGCAGCACTAGACTACAATGGGAAGTAAGCATCTATCCAAAACTATCTGCGGGAAGATAGTGATTTTGAAACATTGTTGGAGTCAGACTCTAACCAATTGCTTTCAAAAGCTGCAAAATTGGCATCCCATCAAAAAACCTTACTTTTTTACAATGACCAAAGCCTTTAATGTCTCCACCAAGCACTGGAAATCTTTACATACAACTAAGGTAGAGAAATTAAAAGCTTTGGCCAATGAAAGGCAAAGGCTTTAGTTACCTACTTTTCGACCACCGATGGGACCAATTCTCCCGTTTTTCTTCTCAGAAAAATGAATAGGCAACTGACAATCAATCTTTCATGACAAACATATTCAGAGAGAGCTTAGAAGGGTCTCTAACGGGAAAATATCATTCCTGTAGAATCTATGCTGGGTCTAACCACAAGACGGTCTTAATTTGCCTTTCAAGATGTCCACTGGCCAGCATGTTTCTCTACATTCTGACACTACAATTTAAAAAGGAAAAAACTTAAGCTTTGCGACGTGAAATTAGTAGAACCACACAAAAAAACACATTTTAACTCTTCGTGATAAATGAATGAAATTAATTAGTCATCACATGGGAGGTGCATGAACTACTAAGAAACTCAAAATCTTTCGTTCTTTTTTTTTTTTTTTGGACAAAGGTAACAACTAACAATAAGAAACTCAAAATCTATGCACCAGACCAACAAACAAAGGCCATGCTAGTGTGCTAGTGTACTGACAAGTCGTTTGGCCATACAAAGTTTTCTCTCTTTTTTTTCAAAAGTTATTTCAAAAAACTGTTTGGCCATGCAAAGTTGCAAGTTTTTGAAATTATTTTGGAAAAAAGTTTTTCAAAAACCAAAAAGTCTTTTGGCCACTTTTTCAATTTTTTTTTTAATTTAAAAAAAAAAAATCCTTCACACACAAAACTTCTTTTTTTCAAGTAAAATACATGTCCAAACACGACTTCAATTTTCAAATAAAAATTTTCAAGTCAACTTCAAAAATTGTTTTTTCAAAAACTTTTTGATATCTATGGCCAAACGCCTACTAAGTAACTACACTTGATTCTCACATACATCTTATTTTTTCTACAATCAT
Organism: Petunia axillaris subsp. axillaris; assembly: GCA_029990575.1. Lineage (NCBI taxonomy): Eukaryota > Viridiplantae > Streptophyta > Magnoliopsida > Solanales > Solanaceae > Petunia > Petunia axillaris. The sequence continues at coordinate 45,798,601 of JARKNS010000002.1, read as the reverse complement.
TTTCCGTGTTGTGAACTTGAATATGTTAAATATCCTAAAAGTCCAGTTCAAAACCATGACTTCGACTTACAATACCGGCTAATAGGATAAATGTGCCGCAACATTGTGACTTGGATGAGAAATGGGAGACAAAATTAATACAGTCCAAAGAAAAAAAAAGAAGCAGAGATACAATTGTCAGACAAGAATCAAGTAAACTCTAAAAATGCTGGACTGCAAATATATTTTTTCAGCAACTAGATGGAACAACATATTTTAAATTGAAGCATATTTTCATCATCAAGTGGGAATGTGGGATAAACCAAAAGTTTGCAATAAAACTGTAAGCACATAATATCCCGTAAATGATTCTCATAATACTGGAAAAGGCAAGAAACTTATATACCATAAAAGGAGGGTAGTCTAAATACTCTTTCCTTCATATCCACCGCTACTCCTTCAGATACACGAAACATCCCAGCTCTCGACATCATTGCTGTTCCTTGGCCAATGTACAAGCCATATCTTTCAAAATAATATGGATCTGGATGAAACTGAGATTGGTCAATCTATTGGCTGGAAGTCGGAATATGTCATACAACTTAGCAATAAGATGGAATGGAATATTTCTATACTGCAAAAGTTGATTGTGTGAGAGCGGAAGACAACATTTAAACAAATCAAGCAGATTTACTGTATAAATCAAACAGAACATAACAAAGTTGTATCCACAAAATCAGATTAGATGACAAATCATCTCCATCTTTTACCAAAAGCAAAAATAGGGAAAGCAGAAGTAAAACCAAAGTGTATTATGCAGTTACATGCACTAATTGGGTTTATAACAAGGAAATATTAAGTCCTCGGCAAGCTTCTCCACAGAGATGATACATTAGTCTAACTGGGGTCTAATCAGTGTAAAATTCAAGAACACATAATTAGATGTAAAAAGATGTGAAAGAAGTTAGTTTGCCTGCTTCTGATCCTTGTAGAACAGTCCCACGTGTCATCGCAATACCCCATCCACCATCTGGAATGGACTGTTCCACAGCAACTGAAACTGCAACTGTCTCACCTCTCTCGACATGAGCACTGCATGCCAAAACACCGGGCACATAAACCTGGGAACATGTATGTAAATGATATGAATATATGATTAATGTGTGGGGTACTATAATTGTAAATTTAACTAAATTACACACACTCTTTACAAAAATCTTCTAGCAAATTAAAGAAGAAAGATCTTCTGGGGTTCCAATGCCATTATTTTGGTAATCCATAACATCAAGTAACGTTGCAGCTCAATATGTGCCTAGCACATAGCTTCAGATTAAACCAGTATATAGATGGAGAAAAAAGGCAAGTCAGTAGTTGAAATGCCAGTCAAAAATTTACACCCCTTGATAGAACAGGATAAATTAAGAAAAGACAGAAGAGAAGACATAATCGCTAAATATGATAATCAACAGTTTCCATGGCCATAAGCCCATAATTCTTAGAGGTCTTCCAGTTTATACAACAGCACAGTTCTTTTTTCTATTATTGATTAATTCTTATTCTTCTTTTCTTTTTCTTTTTTTCTTTTTTTTGGGAGAACTACTCTGATGTACTTTGTGAAAATACTTCCAAAGGGAAGACTAAGGCTATAATGTTGTTGAAACCAAAGGTTAAATCAAGGGTAAACCTAGTAGCTTTTGGTCCAGACCCAGTATATAATCATAAAATATGTCCAAAGAATAAATGCAACACCCAGTTATTAGCACCTGAAGATCTATCCACCTCTGAGTTAAATATGTCGAGGAAAAAACAGTCAAGTGTTTTAGCATCATAGACAAAAAATAGGAAAGAAGTAAGAATATAGAACTCTTAGACACTCATATATACCAACAAAGAGTCGTATTCCTGCAATTGAGGAAAGCAGCAGCCTAGATATGTTAAATGCGCAACACATCACTTGGTTTAGAAATTCCTTCTTGTTTTGGCATTTTTTCATCCTTCCCGCTACAGATTGAAGAGTATAAATTATGAAGACTGGATCGGGAGAAAGACAACCAACCCAGCCTCTCAAGATGGATATCTGAAGCTGACACAGTTTTTGTAAGTGCTGGAAAACTAACTTACTTGAGCACCACGAAGAACTGCTTCCGCACACTTCCGGCTCACAATTACCTCCTTTAGAGGTTTGCCTTCATTGTAGCCATAATGAATACCATGTGGTCCTGAACCTTTAACAAACACTACATAGTCCATGCCAGGAAATTGACACTTTGAGATGCTTTTGATGGCACTAAGTGATTCTGCACCTTCTTTGCATTCTACGGTTTCCTTACAACAATTATGTGGCTTTGATGTAGTCGTAGATTCTTGAATTGCTGCATCAAGCATTCCTCTTTCCTTAAAAATTTCCAAAAGCTTCTCCATAACAGCATCACTTGTCGATCTGAGTGTATTCACGCGGATACAGGAGTAGCACGATGGGCGCCTAAAGCATTATTAATAATTTAATATTAGAATGAAACCATAACTACACTCCACAATTAAGGAAAAATAAGTAAACTTTGAATGACTATAGTTCAGGCATTCACATATAACGAACAAAGCAAAGAAAAACGTTGAAGGCACAGTGGGAAACAAGAAGAAGCAATAATAATCATAACAAACAAAGAAATACTCGAAGCCAACTTTGAACATGAATATTGAATTTAATTACAATAGGTTATTATATTATTACTATTACAAACTATTATTATTAGTTGTGTGACAATGGAGTCCGGGCCAACTTGTGCGCAACCAAAAGGTTCTATTTGTTGATCTCTTTCAAGTTTGATATGTATTATTGCTAAACTAATTAATCAAATCTAAAAACTTATATTCGAACATATAAGTCGAGTTAATATAACAAAAGAAGAAGTGTAAAATTGGAAATGAATAGCATACGTAAGGGCAGCGGAAATGCGGGAGAAATGATCGGCTCCGTAAGCTTTGATAAAGTATTGTTCAACCATAGAGTTCCACTTCAAGGTTGGGCTGTAACGGTAACGCTCCATCTGCAACTGAATTAATAGTGACACAAGGCAGCAATAATATATATGTATAGTTGTAGGCAGCAGAGAAAGAGTGTTTTGTTACCTGAGTTATAGGAATGAAGAAACTTCTATAAATGGTTTTGATGAAGTCCCTTCCCCCTTTCTGCATTCATTCAAATCAAAGGCGGACTAAGGGAAACGATGTTTATATATGAACCCGTAGCCTCTGTGCTCGCATCATTTTATACCCGACAAAACAAATAAAAAATGGGAAATTTACCCCAATTAGACACTCAATTTATTTAGTGGAGGTATGTATACACATATACAAGTGTAGAGTTTTTTTTTTTTTTTTTTTTTTTTTTTACATAAAACAGCAATAGCGTACAAATTATAAAACATAACATTACTTTTACGTTCAATCTTTTATTAGTTTGTATCAGTATTGTCTGTATTAGTGTGTATCAGTCTCCACACCTCCTATGCCATAGCCCCGCTATTTCCCCTCGTCGATCGCCAGCATCATTCGCCAACCACCAGGGAGATCTTTTTTTATTTTAATATTTAATTAATGTATAGGAAAAAAGGAAGAAAATGTAGAAGAAACATGTCTTATACACTAAGAGATATAATTGATACATAAAAATCATTCTTATCTGTCAATTGATACTCATTTGATACAAGAAGAAGAAGAAGAAGAAGAAGAAGAAGAAGAAGAAGAAGAAGAAGAAGAAGAAGAAGATGATGATGATGATGATGATGATGATGATGATGATGATGCATGTTTGATACGCTAAGAATACAATAGATACAAAAATAGATCGTTTGTATCAATTGATAAATATTTGACACAATTAGATACAACGTAAATGCCATAAAATTAATAGAAGTAGAAGAAGAAAAAGAAAGAAATAAATGAAATGATACACTAAATACAATTTTGATACAATACACTGACTGGAGATTCAATGTAAATACATTTTTGATATAATAGATACGCTAAAGATATATTGTGGATACAATTTTGATACACTAAAAATACAGTGTAGAAATAGTAAAGATACCGTAGAAATAAGACAAGAAGAAGACGATAGATAGAAATTATATATACAGTATATACTATTTTGATACAATATACGATGCAAATATACACTAAAGATAGAGTAAAATAAGAAGAAGACGAAATAATACAATAGATACTATTTTGATACAATTTGATACAATAGATACAGTATAAATACAATTAAAAAATAGATTTAAACAGTAAAACACCTAAGAAGGAGGAGAACGTGTCGGCATAAACAAAGGATCAGTGTTGGCAATGAAGCAACGTCAGATGGAGAAAGAGCATAACGTCGGAAGAGGCGATAACGATAGTGGCAGAGAGGAGGGGGGGGGAGGAGGATAAATGAAAATTAGAAAAAATAGAGGAGGAGGTTGGGGTTTTTGCTACATTTATTGCCAAGTTTTTTTGGCTATGTTTTTATAATTAAGTTCTTATTTCATATATTTTATACAATCTATAATTTAGACAAAATATCTCTATATTATGTTAAAAATATCCACAAGTTGCATATATTCTATTTAGGTTGAATAACACAAATAGGCAGAAAGCACCCTGGTCCAAGAGATTGGGCTGTTTAAAAATGATCTTTAAGGATTGAACAATTTTATCCATATAGTGAACTAGAATTTATGTCCATTTTGTAAATACTTTGTAAAACTAAACCAAATCTTTATTACTTTGCTCATGTACAAAAATTTAAAGGAAAACATAACATAACACCAATCTGACATCATTTATTCACAATATGAGCCAAATACTATGTATATTACTATATTAGAAGAGCCTTGTGTTTAGACCAGGGATAGTTTCGTCATTTCATATCATTTAAGATTAAATTAAAAATCTAATATATCAAAGTCTAGAAAATTACAGCTTACGTCCATTGTAGGCTTGTAGTCTGTACATCCCTATATACTTTGACCCCACTTTCCCATCCAAACATCATGTCAATAATACGTTTACATAGTAGTAACTGCTAAAAATAACTTGATACTTTAAAGAATTTAAGAAATAAAGAAGGTACGAATTATTTACGTAATTGAGTTCTTTATGATATGTAGTGAAGGAAAAATTGTTCTTTCTCAAATAAATTATTTATAAGTTCAATAAAAAATAAAATACTACTCCAGTATACAAACTCTTCATACTCTAAAAGTCGCATAACTAAAAAAAATACACTTATGACACGACCCGAAACCCGGCTAGGCCGTGCGGGCACCCGACATCCTCCCCTAAACTCGTCGGGCGAACCCTTACCAATTAAATTAGGAAAATAAATATAATTCAATTTATAAATAAGAACAATACTTAGAAAAAAAACACAGACATACTGATACCTCTAAGCTATACAAAAGAAATTACAGCTGACTATCCAACATACTAGGTTTAGGGCTATCCAGACTAGACATCTAAGAATAAGAAAGAAGACAGATACCTCCTGAAGGGAGCAAAATGCAACTGAAATGATAAACACAAAACTGATGGTCATCCGGAATAAAAGCTGGCTCACCCTGACAGATGAAGTCGTCTTCGCTCCTTCACAATGTGGCGAACTCAATCCTGGAGCGAACCTGCCGAAACCAAATAGATAGAAGAGAAACCAACAACAAACAAGGGTGAGTCAAAAGGACTCAATAAGTGGGGGCAGACTAGCCACCTTAAAGAATAGGATAGCTAGCCAGGAAGGAGAAATAGATAAACAAAATTCCTCTTATTTAAATTATAAAAAGGCAGAGCCAGATAATAACCGGAAACACGTATGAAACCATAAACTCAACCAGGAATATGAGCCAGAAACATGTTAAAAAATAAGCAATACACATATAAGCAGAACAGTAGTCATGTACCACAAGTCTACACAATGGTATGAATTGAGATGCAATAAAATAAAGTGAGATGAAATGAAATGAAAAATGATGCAAAGGGTCACATGTGCCCGCCATCCCATCTCAAAGCGGAATACTCCTGCATTTGAGGGGAATCCAATCTGATAATCAACTGGAGCGGAACACTCCTGCTCCTGGGGTGGAATACTCCTGCACCCGATATAATATGAACCAGAGGCGGAATACTCCTACACTCTCTTGGGGCGGAATACTCTTGCACCCGATATAATGTAAAGCTGAGGCGGAATACTCCTGCACTCTCCTGGGACGGAATCCTCCTACCCTCAATATGATACAATGGAGAGGAATACTCCTTCTCCTGGGGCGAAATACTCCTACCCTCAATATGATACAATGGAGCGGAATATTCCTGCTCCTAGGGCAGAATACTCCTACCCTCAATATGATACAATGGAGCGGAATACTCCTATTCTTGGGGCGGAATACTCCTGCACCCAATATGATATGCAATGTAATGTATATGAATGACATATGATGCATATGAATGCAATGTGATGCAATAATAACCCTTCACCGGCGTGGGACTCTCATCGACAGCCGGAAAGTAGATGCCAACTCAGAGCCAGAGTACAATGCTCAAATCCTCAATGCAACACCAACAACAAGACATAACATATAATATATAATGTAAATCCAAAGCTAAGGCGTAATGAGTACGCCTATCGGCAGCTACACACGTAAAGAAACACGTGGTAGAAAATCCACGAGGCCAGGTGCCTCCAAAGAAATGGATATAAACACTTACCTCTTCCAAAAGTTAGTACGGCTAATCAACAACCGCTTTATCCTTTGGTTTCCTTGCCAAACGATCCCACTCTATTCAATGAGCAGAAAAATATATCAAATTAGGATAACGGATTTATTCCTCACACCTTAGGGCAATCCTATTAGGAACCTGATACCCTATTTGCATACGCAATATGCAAGCCAGGCCTATGTACCGGGTTTAAGGTTACATAACCAAACCCAAAATAAATTACATTTAATATGTTTTCCATAACTCACTGAGTACAAATATATAATCAATTCCATTATCGGGGTCCAATTGACCTTTTAAACTATTAATTGAACTTATTAAAACGATGTCTAATATCTCAATTTTTACCGTCAAAATTATTTAAACATACGTAATAAAATAAAATAATGCATTAAGATCATTACTTGAATGTTTTGGGATAAAAATTCTACTTTTCTCCGGCCCCTTTTTTTATTTTCTGGCATTTTTTCGCCTGCGTGTTTTCAGTTTCTCGTGTCCTGTTTCTGCTCGATTATCCTCATGAAATGGAACTACTGCCCCTGCTTTCCTTTATCCTTTCATTGATTTTGTCTTTTTCCCTTTTTCATTTTGTTTCATTTTTTTTTGTTTTTCTTTTAGTTTTTTTTTTCTTTTCTTTTCTTTTCTCGACGAAAATTAAAACGGTACCCTATGATATTCGAAATAATTCTAACTTTTGGATACCAGTTATATAAATATATATAGCATACTCGCTAAGGCGGTTCTCAAATCGGGTTCCCGAAACTCAATATGCCAATTAAATGGAAAAAAGTCAAATTATATAACTTTCGGTATTTTAGCGGAAACTAGCCGAACAACATCGAAATTTACTTTTGAAAAATCACAAAAGTCACAAATAATCATACGAACTTAACGGCACTTTCGTATTTCCAATCGGAGCTTATTCGCCAAAACCGAGCTCGAAAATCTCTTTTTAATATTTATCGACAATAAAAACTAAAACTTTCTTCCGCTGCCTACCAAACGAGGTTTGATTTAGTTCAAATTTTATAGACAAGTCCTAATAGACATTATGAATATTTTAAAATTATCGGTACGCCAATCGGAGTCCTAACTTCCGAAACGACTGACCGAGGTCGTTTCATTCTCCTCCACTTATACTCTCGTTCGATACTCTCGTTCGTCCTTGAACGAGCCTAAGTCTAAAGCAAGATTCACGCAGATAACAAGAGAACTTGCACGACCTTCATAAACTACTCCACGAACATTATCTCATGATTACAGAATCAGAATTATAACACGCACATCAAACTCTTGGGTAAAGACATAGTTGGATAATATCATAACGCCATTGACCAGCTTATTCTGAGTAAGTTGATCCTTCCTCGATCACGAGAAGAGTGTTTTTATATTTTCTAAACAAAGATACACGAAACTCTGGATGGATTAACATGATTCTGCCGACAAATCATCTCGTCGATATACTTTACGATATAGAACAAGTCGGCAGAGAATTAGCTTACGCTTCAGCAACGCCTTAGAGATTTAATATTATGATTCAGTATCAATTGGAGGAAGACTCCTCCACTTAAATCATTAACTCATACCGCTAACTTGAATAGAAATAGTCATCCTAGCACAGTCTACCGGACTAAGGAAAACATAGCTAAAAATAGAATGCGGCTCAGACCTGAGCTATCAAATTACCCTCTCGAGTTGCCAAACGACTGCAACTCCCGAGTTCACAACTCCATACCTTTGCCATAAACACCACCGCCTGATGGATGATACTTCTATTACCCTTAAAAGCCTTGAAAAACAATAATATGCTTACCCGGCTACAATAACACGTACTCTGGCTCAACACAGGGAACATCAGAAGCGGCTACTAACCGCCCAAACTCACTAGTGCAGGACGAAGAAGAAATGGAAATGGACCGATGATAGAAATAATTAGAGCTTCAGGAAGCTCATCTTCTATTTGCTTGGCTACCAGAGGTAAACTACTTTCGAGTCAGACTAACCCAAAAAATCGCAATTGAAGAAATAGACATTAAATGAACTTTATGGAGCAACATCCATATCAATTTAACCTTCCAATAAGAAAAGAACTCTGACAATTTACCAGAAAACCCTTTTATAACCAAGATAAGCTCATGGGATAACATGACTTTATTAGCGTCTTGAACCATGAGGAGATACGTAGATCGAATATTACTTACTAATAACTTTACACTGGAAGAAACGATAACACTTTCTGATGGTGACAAATAAGAATCCCATCATCCTACCGACACTGAGTTCCAAAGAGAGATATACCGACTTGACATTATAACAGAATGAGGCATAACAAAATGCCAAGCAAACAATACCGATACTCACTCATGAAACCCGGCTAGACCGTGCAGGCATCCGACATCCTCCCCTAGACCCGTCAGGCGAACCCTTACCAATTAAATTAGGAAAATAAATATAATTCAATTTATAATTAAGAACAATACTTAAAAAAAAAAAAACACAGACATACTGATACCTCTAAGTTGTACAAAAAAAATTACAGCTGACTACCCAACATACTAGGTTTAGGGCTATCCAGACTAGATATCTAAGAGTAAGAAAGAAGACAGATACCTCCTGAAGGGAGCAAAATGCAACTGAAATGATAAACACAAAACTGGTGGCCATCTGGAATAAAAGCTGGCTCACCCTGACAGCTGAAGTCGTCTTCGCTCCTTCACAATGTGGCGAACTCAATTCTGGAGCGAACCTGCCGAAACCAAATAGATAGAAGAGAAACCAACAACAAACAAGGGTGAGTCAAAAGGACTCAATAAGGGGGGCAGACTAGCCACCTCAAAGAATAGGATAGCTAGCGAGGAAGGAGAAATAGATAAACAAAATTCCTCTTATTTAAATTATAAAAAGGCAGAGCCAGATAATAACCGGAAACACTTATGAAACCATAAACTCAACCAGGAATATGAGCCAGAAATATGTTAACAAATAAGCAATGCACATATAAGCAGAACAATAGTCATGTACCGCAAGTCTACACAATGGTATGAATTGAGATGCAATAAAATGAAGTGAGATGAAATGAAATGAAAAATGATGCAAAGGGTCACATGTGCCCGCCATCCCATCTCGAAGCGGAATACTTCTGCATTCGAGGGGAATCCAATATGATAATCAACTGGAGCGGAACACTCCTGCTCCTGGGGCGGAATACTCCTGCACCCGATATAATATGAACCAGAGGCGGAATACTCCTGCACTCTCTTGGGGCGGAATACTCCTGCACCCGATATAATGTAAAGCTGAGGCGGAATACTCCTGCACTCTCCTGAGGCGGAATCCTCCTACCCTCAATATGATACAATGGAGCGGAATACTCCTGCTCCTAGGGCGGAATACTCCTACCCTCAATATGATACAATGGAGTGGAATACTCCTGCTCCTAGGGCGGAATACTCCTACCCTCAATATAATACAATGGAGCGGAATACTCCTGCTCCAGGGGCGGAATACTCCTGCACCCAATATAATATGCAATGTAATGTATATGAATGACATATAATACATATGAATGAAATGTGATGCAATAATAACCCTTCACCGGCGTGGGACTCTCATCGACAGCCGGGAAGTAGATGCCATCTCAGAGCCAGAGTACAATGCTCAAATCCTCAATGCAACACCAACAACAGGATATAACATATAATATATAATGTTAATCCAAAGCTAAGGCGTAATGAGTACGCCTATCGGCAGCTACACACGTAAAGAAACACGTGGTAGAAAATCCACGAGGCCAGGTGCCTCCAAAGAAATGGATATAAACACTTACCTCTTTCAAAAGTTAGTACGGCTAATCAACAACCACTTTATCCTTTGATTTCCTTGCCAAACGATCCCACTCTATTCAATGAGCAGAAAAATATATCAAATTAGGATAAATGATTTATTCCTCACACCTTAGGGCAATCCTGTTAGGAACCTGATACCCTATTTGCATACGCAATATGCAGGTCAGACCTATGTACAGGGTTTAAGGTCACATAACCAAACCCAAAACAAATTACATTTAATATGTTTTCCATAACTCACTGAGTACAAATATATAATCATTTCCATTATCGGGGTCCAATTGACCCTTTAAACTATTAATTGAACTTATTAAAATGATGTCTAAAATCTTACCGTCAAAATATATTTAAACATACGTAATAAAATAAAATAATGCATTAAGATCATTACTTGAATGTTTCGGGGTAAAAATTCTACTTTTCTCCGGCCCCTTTTTTTATTTTCTGGCAACTTTTCGCCTGCGTGTTTTCTGTTTCTCGCGTCCTGTTTCTGCTCGATTATCCTCATGAAATGGAACTACTGCCCCTGCTTTCCTTTATCCTTTCATAGATTTTGTCTTTTTCCCTTTTTCATTTTGTTTCATTTTTTTTGTTTTTCTTTTAGTTTATTTTTTTTCTTTTCTTTTCTTTTCTCAACGAAAATTAAAACGGTACCCTATGATATTCGAAATAATTCTAACTTTTGGATACCAGTTATATAAATATATATAGCATACTCGCTAAGGCGGTTCTCAAATCGGGTTCCCGAAACTCAATATGCCAATTAAATGGAAAAAAGTCAAATTATATAACTTTCGGTATTTTAGCGGAAACTAGCCGAACAACATCGAAATTTACTTTTGAAAAATCAAAAAAGTCATAAATAATCATACGAACCTAACGGCGCTTTCGAATTTCCAATCGGAGCTCATTCGCCAAAACCGAGCTCGAAAATCTCTTTTTAATATTTATCGACAATAAAAACTTAAACCTTCTTCCGATGCCTACCAAACGAGGTCTGATTTAGTTCAAATTTTATAGACAAGTCCTAATAGACATTACAAATATTTTAAAATTATCAGTACGCCAATCGGAGTCCTAACTTCCGAAACGACTGGCTGAGGTCGTTTCAACTTAATACTCCAAAAACAAACAAGATATTTATCCATTAGCTAATATGAAATAAAAGTAAAATAAACAAAGCACTCACAATAATGGAATAAAATTTGAAGCAACTATCATAATTATATTGTTTATTCCTGTCTCATGAATATTCGGTGTTGAATTATCACAGAAATATGATCAAATGCATTAAAGTTTAATTAGAAATAACCATATAATCATTAAAAGCATATATATATTTGTGATAATAAAAGAAAAATAAGGACTGAACAATTTCATAATAGTTAAAATTGCATCTATTACATTTTATATAACGTAGTAACAAAAACGTTGAGAAAAAAAATTAAAGAAAGTGGACAGTCGATGATCTATCAGAAATTACACCTCACTTTTCCCAGATCCTACTATTAAAACATATTGAATATGTTGTTGTATAAAAAAGAGACAACATTACATCAAAACGTGATTTTACACTTTGTTAATTCATTTATTCCTTCACAGATTTTGATTTTTGAAAAAACTTAATGTAAAGTTTCAAACAAGATACTAAGAAATCAAAATAAATTAAATAAGAAAAAGATAATTCATTGGGCCCATATTGTACACGCGACATACAAGTCTAGTTTTATAAATAAATGAGTCCAAATCATCATTGCTTTGTTTGTATATAAAAATCCAAAAGAAAAACATAACTAAGGTCAATCTGGAATCATTTATTCATAGTGTGAACTAAATATTATATTAATTTTATAAATAATTAAAGTAAAATTGTCAATCACTTTCGGGAAGTATACCCGAATAGACAGGCGCTTAGTGAAGACACTTACGCTCTGCATCTTCAAGTCATAAACATCAACATATTCATTCCTGATCGAATGTTCAAGTTAAGCTAATTTAGAGAGAGAATTCATCAGGGAAGATATTTCTGGAATTGGTAAAAATTGAGCTTAAGCTCTTACACTGCACTGCATCCAAATATATACACACAGATCCACTAACTAACTACCACATTAACTTAACTAACTTGTGCTACCACTAACCGATGACACTGCACGACCAATCACAGTGTGACGCATGGACTACAACTGGCTCTTAACTAACTCCTAGCTGACTCCGAGTGAGCTGGCATGTAACTGAATATAACTAACTAATTGTACCTAATTACACTTAGTACTAACTGCTACTAATTGCTACTAACTACTCGATAATACTCCCCCTCAAGCTAGAGGATGCAAAATGTTGAGCACACCCAGCTTGCTTAGAAGGTGCACATGTTATTGTCTTGTCAATGCCTTGGTCAAAAGATCTGCTTGCTGCTCCTTAGTATGCACATACACAGGCCTCACAAAACCAAGCTTGATTTTGTCTCTAATGAAGTGACAATCAATTTCTATGTGTTTAGTCCTTTCATGGAAGATAGGATTGGATGCTATCTTTATCCCAGATTTGCTATCACTGAAAACACTCACTAGTCTTCTAACTTGTATCCCCCAATTCACAAAATAAACCCAGCAACCAAGTGATCTCTGAGACAGCTGATGCCATGCTTCTATATTCAGCTTCAGCTGAACTTCTGGATACTGTTTGTTGTTTTTTTTATTTCCAAGAAATAAGAGATTCACCAAGCTTGACCACATATCCTGTCACTGACCTTCTAGTGTTGGGGCAGGCTGCCTAGTCTGAATCACACCAACACACAAGGACATTGGTTACCCCTGCCTTCAACAATACACCTTGACCAGGTGCATTCTTCAAATACTTCAACACTCTAATTGCAGCTTCCCAATGGGATCTCTTTGGAGCCTGCATAAACTGGCTCAATGTCTGCACTGCATAGCAAATATCAGGCCTGGTTATTGTCACATATAGCAGCTTCCTAATCAATCTCAGATATGCAGTGATATCTCTGAGAACAGGATCTCCTTTAATTCCCACATAAGAATCATACTCTGTGGTTGTTAGTTTTAAATTCATCTCCATTGGTGTGTCTGATGGCTCGACACCACTCAGCTTCATATCTTGCAAAAGATCAAGTATATATTTTCTCTGATTCAGCACAATAACATGTTTTGATCTAAGGACCTCTATGCCAAGAAAATACTTGAGTTCACCCAAGTCTTTGATCTTGAATTTCTGATGCAAGTTCTGCTTGGCTGCTTCAATTAGAGTCTCACTGCTCCCAGTAATCAGTAGGTCATCTACATAGACAAGGATAATCACAATGTGTTCAGCTCTCCTCATAGTCAACAAGGAATAGTCAGAGCTGCTTTGTCTGAATCCTGCAGTTATTAATGCATCAGTTAACTTGATATCCCACTGTTTAGAGACTTGTTTAAGTCCATAGAGAGACTTAAGTAACCTGCACACCTTCATCTCCCCATGTCTTCTGAAACCTTCAGGCATTTCCATGTATACTTCTTCATACAAGTCACCATGTAAAAAGGCATTATAGACATCCATCTGGTACAGGTTCCAGTTCTTAGAGGCTTTCAATGCTATTACTGATCTTACTGTTGCCATTTTTGCTACAGGAGAGAAGGTTTCATGATAATCTAAACCTTCTCTTTGGCTATACCCCTTTGCTACCAGTCTTGCTTTGAACCTCTCAACTTCTCCATTTGCTTTTAGCTTAATTTTGTATACCCATTTTGAGCCCACAGTGTTGCCTCCATTTGGCAAATCCACTACTTCACATGTCTTGTTCTCTTCTAAAGCCTTAATCTCTTGCTTCATTGCCTCTATCCACCTATCATCCTTGGTTGTTTGCTTAAATGTTTTGGGTTCAGATAAAGCTGGAGACCAGTCAAGTAGGGCTGATACTTTGATGAAGTTGCATCATAGGACAAACAGTTTGACACAGGATATCTAGTACCATATTTGGTCTTGCTAGTGACTATATAGTCTTGCATCCAAGTAGGCTGTTTCCCCACTCTAGCAGGTCTTTTATCCATGATAGGAGCTTGAGATTGACTTGGTACAGTGGTTTCTTGCTGGTGCTGCTGTGGCACTGTATTGGTGTCTTCAGCCTGTCTTACATCAACTGCAGCATCTTGTCTAAGGTGTGTGCTGTGAGATTTATCCACTTCATTATTGGATGGTGGTGCTGGTTCTTGTGGCTTATGAGACTGACTGTTAACTTCTTTAACTAAAACTGTATCCAGCTCAATGTCCTGGAATAGAACATTTCTCTGCACCTGACTTGTCAGTTCCTTGAAAGGGAATTCAGCTTCTCCGAATATAAGATCTCTGCTGATGAATGTTTGATTTGTTTCTAAATCCAGTAAGATATACCCTTTCTTTGTTTCTGAGAACCCCATGAGTACAGCTGGTCTTGCTCTTGCAGCAAACTTGTCTCCCCTAAGTAATGAAGTAGCAAAGCATAAACACCCTACTACCCTTAGATGACCCAAATTCACCTTTCTATTATATAACAGCTCATATGGAACTTTCCCTTTCAATAAAGTAGATGGCAGTCTGTTAATGAGATACACTGCTGCTTGAATACATATACCCCAGTATTTAATTGGAATTGATGCCTGAAATCTAAGTACCCTTGCAGTATCCAGGATGTGTCTATGTTTTCTCTCTACTACTCCATTCTGTTGTGGAGTGTAGACACAACTGCTTTGATGAATAATGCCTAAGTCCAGCAGCAGCTCATTGTATTGTGAATTAAAGAATTCAGTACCATTATCTGTTCTCAGCACTTTAACCATTACATCAAACTGGTTTCTAACCATGGCAAGAAAGGCCTTAACAGCTACTATTACTTCAGACTTCAGCTGTAGGAGATAAACCCAAGTAAACCTAGTCTGATCATCTACCACAGTTAAGAAATAGTACTTTTTATCAAATGTGGGTATTTTATAAGGTCCCCAAACATCCATGTGTACAAGATTAAAAACATGATCAGCTCTTCAACTACTAGTTGGAAACTGAAGCATAGTCTGCTTTGCTAAAGGACATACAATACACTTATTTTGTATAGAATTATTTACATCATGCCTCAATTTCTCTATGCTCCTCATCACTGGATATGAAGGATGCCCAAGTCTCTCATGCCAGGTCTTGCACCTCACATCCTTATTCACATTAGCTACCATCTTCCTGTTGTTCTTGACATCAACACCTTCTGTACTGGTGATGTAAAGACCTCCTCTTTCCTTACCAATCCCCGTCACCCTGCCACTGTAAAGGTCCTGAAATACACAGAAATCAGGATAGAAGGTGACAGAGGAAGCAAGATCTCTGGTAACCTTGGAAACTGACAGCAGATTCAGTTTAAAATCAGGTACATGCAGCACATTATGCTACATATCAGTCTCAAATATGTGTGAACTACCAACATGTGTTATGTTAGCATGCATCCCTGTGGGTAAAAGAACCTTCTCATTCTGTGTTATCATATTTTCATTCTTTCTTAATATATCCATGTCAGCTGTAATGTGGTGAGATGCTCCTGAATCAATGATCCACTCATTCCTCACACAATTAGCTAATGCACAAGTAGCTATACCTGATATACCTGCAGTGTTGGCATGATATTCTTCCTTTGTGTCTTTGTTCAGAATGGTAAGAATTTGCTTATATTGTTCATCAGTGAGGTAATTTCCTTTGCTATCACTCTTCTCTTCATATGCCTTAGAGCAAGAAGCGCCATAATTATATCCACAGAAACTCCTGCTACCAGATTGTGGTTGTTGTTGACCATCAGTGTATCCCAAAACCTGATTCACATTCCCAAACTGTTGTTGTTGATTCACATACTCAGCTCTAGGCCTGTCATTTGGATACCCTATCACCTTATAGCAGTTCTCCTTAGCATGATTCTTCAATCCACAATGTTCAGATGGAGGTACTGTCTACTTCCTCTGTATCCCTGTGATCTGCCATAGCCTTGTCCTCTCATAAAGGATTGTCCTCTGCCATAGGACTGATTTCCCTTATCATTCTGTCTTTCATAGTTTTGTCCTCTATAACTTTGCATAACAATAGGTTCAGTTTTCTCATTGAGCACAGTTATATTCACAGATTGACTCTAATCCTGTATTATCATAGCATAAGCCTGTTTTACAGTGGAGGTGTTAGACTTCATCAGAATTTGTCTCCTTGCCTGATCATATGAATCATTCAATCTACTAAAAAATTGCAGTAATCTCTGGTGCCTCAAATGACTTACATAGTCCTTTGATTTCTCACAAGCACAACTAGGTTGTGGCACTAACACATCATACTCATCCCAAAGTTCCTTCAACCTAGAATAGTAAAGGGAAACAGAATTTGTGCCTTGTGCAAAAGTTGCAATCTCCTTGTGAAGTTGCCAGATTCTCACTTGATTCACTTTATTAAACCTCTCTTTACAAAGGAATTCTTGCATAAATGATACTATTGACTAATTCATGTGCTACATTATTCATTATCCAGGAATGTACAAAGGCATTGCACCTTTCCCGCTGGTCATGAAGTGTTTCATCGAATGATTCCTTCTCACATGTTCCTTCTGCAAACCCTAGCTTATTCTTAGCTCTGAGGGAAATTCGCATAGATTTGTTCTATAATCCATAATTTTTCAGATCCAGTTAATTTGATAGAGATTAAGACTGAACCTGGTGTATCAGATGGATGCATATACAGAGGATGATTGTGGTCGATTACTTCAATTCCTTGTTTTCTAGCTGCTGCCATTGTTGTTTGAGCTACATTCACCATTGTTGTAGTGTAAAGCTTTTGTATTTGGGACTAGAAATATCTGGAGGAAGCGTTTAATCCAGCATCAATTGCTCTGATACCATGATCGAATGTTCAAGTTAAGCTAATTTAGAGAGAGAATTCATCAGGGAAGATATATTTGGAATTGGTAAAAAATGAGTTTAAGCTCTTACACTGCACTGTATCCAAATATATACACACATATCCACTAACTAACTACCACATTAACTTAACTAACTTGTGCTACCACTAACCGATGACATTGCACGACCAATCACAGTGTGACACATGGACTACAACTGGCTCTTAACTAACTCCGAGCTGACTCCTAGTGAGCTGGCATGTAACTGAATATAACTAACTAACTGTACCTAATTACACTTAGTACTAACAGCTACTAACTGCTACTAACTACTCGATAATACTAGTAGCTGCTACTAACTACTCGATAATACTATTCATTCTCCATCCAATCTAATCTATATAAATATATAGTTGTATTTTATATACATTGATGTTTGTGAACGAAATGGAAAATAAAAAGAGGATCATGTCGTTGTACGACATAGTTTTGCTAATTGTTTGTTGTGCATTGCTGGAGTTCAGATCACAAGTATAAACTCAGATACTGTTCCTTTTTATGCTAATAAAGTCGGTCCTTTTTATAACCTCATGTGATTCATTAATTACATATCTCTCGTTAATCTTTTACTGTGAGCATGATGATGGTGAATTTAGAAAGAAATTGTTCGACGTCAATGGCGGAGACGGCGACAATGACTTCACCGGCAAAACACAAGGAGGAAGTGGAGTCCTTATCATCGTCCACGATACCAACGTCATCATCGTTTTAGACTAGAAAGCAACCGCATTACTCATTTTTCTATTCAGCGGCGGTGGTGATTTTTGGAGAATACAAATGGATAGAAGTCTAAATATCTATACAAGTGCTCAAAAATTCAATACTATGAAAATTTTGTTGATGGCATATCAGAATCATTTGTCACAAGCAATACATATGCAGCTAGCATTTATTTAATTCCATTGCAAGAAGATGGTCTTTGACATGGAAGGGGATGGGCATTAAGTTTCACTTGATCTGCTCGTCATTCTTGAAATTCCGTTAGCTTGCAAATGTTAGTTAGCTTTAGGATAGAACTTATGAAATTTAGGATACATTAGGGATGTATTTAGCCACAAAATACTTTGAGGATGTAATTTAAACTTCTTTTTCTAATTTAAGCAATTTAATTTACCAAAACCAACTAGGTAATTTTTTCTTTCCATTTCTGTTTTAGTGTGGATTGAAGTTGTTGCTGCCTATCTTGGATCGACATTATCAAACAAGGAGATGCTAGCCGGGGCAACAAAGACTTTCATTATTGTAATGAAATTGTGCAGGTTTGTAAAGTTAAATTAGTTTTAAGCTATTATTTTTAGCTTAAATTTGTCACTTATTTTTTGTGTTTATTTTTTTTTAATCTTCAGCCCTATGACTATTAAGATGAGAGATGAGGGCATAGGTGAACATAACGTGTTCCGCTACTCTAAAGAGACTTGGGAGGATTTGAGATTCCTCCATGGTAAAGGAAATAACCGTGGTCATATATCTGGGAACAACATTTTTGTGGATTCGCATGGACATGCCAAAATTGGTGATTTTGGCTTGGGTAAGTTGGTTGTCCCTTTTCCTTCATTTATTATTCCTATCATGTTAATTAGTTTCTTACATGCCCTTTTTATTTTATTTATTTTGAGTTTGCCTGGAAAAGTGGAGAAGATGGAGAGGATTATATGACTGTCGGGAACATGAATGACTTAAGGGTAAGCCACTAAAGCCTTCGCTTTAGGCCCCCTAAGTTGATAATTATTCTTTCAAGCTAACAAAATGTTAACAATTTATTTCAATAGATTACATCGATTCCAGTTGTCAAAAATATCGACGAATATGAAGACTTTAGTAGTTTAGTTAGACGTTCTAAAGTATTGGACAACATTCTACTATGAAAGACTTGATTTTTTTTTAAACTTAAAATCTTGGAAAGAAATTTGCTACATTACTAATGTTATCAGTACAATTTTAACCCGTTTATTTTACTCAATTGTGTCTATTTAATTATTAAAAAATATAAAGGATTAATTCTTAAAAGATCAATTTATATCTTGTCAACATAAAGAATTAATAGAATGAAATTTAAATTAAAAAATATATAAATATTATTAAAAAATACATATAATATCTTATTAGGTGTTTGTTTTAAGCCTCCGATTTCATTGAGCCACTTCCGGATATGTGTACTTCGGTTTAATACTATTCAAGATGCCGTGTCAAATGGAATCTGCCCGGAAAGGAAAATATAATTGGTGAAGAAACAAGAAGCAATAGAAGTGGAAGGATATGATTTTTTTTAGGGAAATAATTGGTCAACTTTTGAAAAAGGAGTCGGAGCTGTGTCCTTTAGCATATGAGGTGATTGACAAGTACTTGTCAATTTCATAGGGCATTTCTGATTCAACATGGAACTTTTAAAGCTTACTTTACATTGATAGGCAAATTAGCAAACTTGTGGAATATTAATGAATGACCCCGTCTTCCGGCTAGGCTGTGTGGGCACCCGACATCCTCTTCTAAACTCATCGAACGAATCTTTTTTATAGATTTCAACAACAAGCACCAAACATAATATGGTCACATGTGCCCACATACTCTATTGGAACAGGCTCCATCGTGTTCCAGGAAAACTCCATATTGTTTAGAAAGTAGCGCAACTATATCCATAGTGCATCCACAACAATATCCATAGTACGTCCGCAGTAACACCATTATATCTATAGCGTGTCCAAAGAGCCTCTATCCATATTGCGTCAAGATTAAGGCAAACTATATCCATAGTGCTCCCTAGGGGTGGGCGTTCGGTTGGTTCGGTTCGATTTAGGACATTTCGGTTTGATTTTTCAGTTTTCGATTTTATAATATTAGGAACCAAAACAAAACCAAAATTAATTCGGTTTGATTCGGTTTTTAAGAATTCGGTTCGGTTTAAATCGGTTTAGTTCTGTTTAGTAATTCGGTTTTCACATATAAACTAATATGAAAAAATCAGTGTTTTTCAATTATATGTGCGAAGAAGAATAAGTACAACAGTAGATCAAAGTTAGCAGTTGAAAATAAAAACAATTTAGCTAAACATATCTTATAGTACGTAGTTAAGATTAATGACATAACAATCGAACTTGGTACGTACTGGTGCAGACTAAAATATTAAACACCTAAATCCATGATATTAAGTATTGGTACGTAGATGGTAAGCTTACTGCTTAGTGGACTGAAGATATTATGGGTTTTAGACTTTGACAAAGTTAGAAGGCCTATATTAGGCCTGGTAGCCTGGACTATTGACTAGATATAGAACAAAAGTTGTGAAATATATATATATAAAATTTGATTTTTTGGTTTGGTTCGGTTTGTGCCCACCCCAAACCAAAACCTAACTGTAAAACCGAAAATTTTAAAATGTAAAACCAAATCCAAACCAAATACCAAAAAATCGAAAATTGAATTATTTTTTTTTTGGTTCGGTCAATTTTTTCGGTTTGATTCAGTTTGTGCCCACCCCTACTGCCCCCGGTCCAACCTCAAAACACAATACTTCTATGCAGGTACAAAAATGAATAGATTTCTCTTTTATCAGTATTTTACTCAACGCGATAATCAACCACTCTATATATATATATATGGATTACACTTCATTTGATACCCGTAATCCCTTCCGAGTCATCCATTTTAGCAAATACTCTTTCGATATTCACAATTCATCCTAAACCTTTTATGCCCTGTTCATAATCCCTCAATTGCATTCCTAATAATCATAATTCTCTTACTCTTAACTTAACCATAAGTACATTACACTTAATTGCATATGTCTGGCAAACAGAACACATCAAGCTCGCAAGCTGGAGTATAATACTCCTAATTACACATATACACCAACTAACACATAACAACATACAATACAATTAAGCAAAAAGTTTCGGCATAGCATGTACGCCTTATCGGAAGCTACCCACTACATGCGAAGGACATCCATAAAGGCCGCAGGTCATCAAAGAAATTATGAAACCACTTACCTTTTCATCTCGGGCCGAATCGACTATTGAATAGATTCCTTTCCTTTCCGACGCCTCTTGGAATCAGTTTTCTCTAAGCCTAAGAAGAGAAATTGCATATATGAGCGCACACGAACTGAGTATTTAGCCATTAGCCATAGATGGAAGAAAATTACAAACATGTCCCTGGGCCGGTCTTAGCCGAACGCCAAAAAATTATACATTTTCGGACTTCTCGCGGTCCTACTAATCCAAATATACAATTGCATTATATTTTCTGTTAAATTAGACCACTTTTTCCCTATTCCATAAGTTTAGAGTTCTAACCCAAATTCTCTTCAACCCGACTCAAGAATTTCCCACTTTAAAATCTTGAATTAACAATAAGAATTGAATTAAAAATTGTAACTTCACAATTGGAATAAATTGATACAAAGAAATCACTTTGGAGCTTATTGGAATAGGTGAAATGACAATAGAAAGAAAGGAAAAAAAAAAAAAAAAACAGCCAACAATGGTCATTTTATACACCTGAAAACAGCGCCTTCGCGCCACCAAGGTTCGCCCTCGCACTCCCAAGATCTCGGTCGCTTTTTGGGTCAGAAAAAACAAGTGTGCACGTGCCTCCACTTGCGTGATCGAACAAGCTGGTTCGGAAGGTGTAGAATTCTGCACCAGCACCTATTAGTGCTGCAATTCGGGTTCAAATGTGGCCCTAAGAGGCTTAGAATGACCTCAAATTTTATATTCAAATCATACAATACTTGACATTCTTGTCAAGATCATATATTATCCTCGTTCTTTACCATCTATCCATGGTAAACAGGTCCTTGCTTCAAAATGTTTTTCTATTTCCTCTGCTTGAGTTGTTTCCATTGATCTCCACTTTGTTAATATTTAAAAAGAAGAAGTTTAATTACCCCAAATATCTTAAGGCTCTCTTTCTTACTCTTAGTTGTAAAATTTTAATGTGTCTTCTATAGGATATAAGTCAAAATATGACCTTACATGCATGCTTATGATTGTAAAGTAATGAAAGATTTATATAGCTAATATATAGCTTCTTGATTGTGAAATAATGAAAAATTGTTTATGGTTGTGGAAAAAAGATATTTTTATTTGTCGATAGATACAATCTTCTATTTGTCGATAGATGGGGTAACCTAAACTGTTAGAAAGTTGAATCATTCCAAGAAGTGCAGTCAAATTGTTTTTTTATTAACTACAGAACTTTCAAATATCTTAAAATACATCAATCATGAACTATAACAGTAATTTTTACTGCTTATTTTTTTGTGCTTCTTCAATTGTTGAGTCATCTTCGATGCTTTCTAAAGAAATCATTATTTATAATCTTACTGAGAATTATATATCTATCGTCAAATTTCAAACTTTGTTATGATTTTAGAAGAATTGATGGAGCAGTTAAAAAGCGACAGTAAAATGGTAAAAATTGTACTATATCCTTGTTCGATCCTCATAAGTCATATCCATTGTAAAATATAGGGTATCCCTTTGAACAAAATTACAAATACGTTAGTACATTTTTTTTTTTTTTTTTGGGGAACTCAATGTTTGTACTACTTTGATTCTGAGATGTTTCAAATGGCTTGCGCTTTCATTTAATAAAAGTGAACTATCACTTAATAAAAGGTAAACACGTTTAAAATACCACGCATAAATTTCAAGACTGTAGGAGTCAACTGCAAGTAAGTTGAAGTAAGATAAGAGAAGGAGTCAACTGGAAGTGTTTCCAAACTAAACTCCATTTTACCTTCTTCCCCTCTCTCTGATTCCCTCCAAATCTGATTATTTCTGCTGACGTGGACCAATAGAAAAAATAATGCAACTCTTTCAAGATTTGTCATTATATATAGTATTCATTTCATTCATACTCCCTTCCCACCACTTTTTTTGCTCTCTTGTACGTGGCCATTACTATTACACTACCGCCATTTGATTATCAATTTGATCCTTCAATACATACTCTAAAAGTTTTATTACTTATACTTCTCATTCTCCAATTACGTTCCAATTTTTGGGAAGTCATGAAAACAGCATTTATTGACAGTGGCACCACTACTTGATAAAAACCCAAGTGGGGTTTAGGAAGTTAGGCTCATTATATATAAATTTCTTGGTTTTCATTCAAACACACCATGGCTTTGTGTACATATGCATTTCCTGGAATTTTGAACAGGACAGTGGTTTCAGATTCTTCAAAGCAAAGTCCTTTATTCTCTGAATGGTTTCATGCAACACATCTACACTTTCATTTCCAACACAAGCTTACTCAGGTTTGAACTCTTTCTTCTTATTTATTGAGTAGAGTGCCCTTCTCCCTACCCTTGTGAATGCATGATGCTTTGTGTACCAACTGCTCTTTTAATTGAATCAAATTGAAAATTTTAAATTTCGTGCCAAATCAAATGAGTTTACATAAATGAAATGGATGGAGTATATTGACACGACTCGGAATCCGGTTAGGCCGTGCGGGCACCCGACATCCTCCCCTAGACCCGTCGGGCGAACCCTTACCAACTAAATTAGGAAAATAAATATAACAATTCATAAATAAGGACAAGACTTAAAATAAAAACACAGACATACTGATACCTCAGCTGTACAAAAGAAATTACAGCTGACTACCCAACATATTAGGTTTAGGGCTATCCAGACTAGACATCTAAAAGTACAAAAGAAGACAAATACCTTCTGAAGGGAGCAAAATGCAACTGAAATAATAAACATAAAATTGGTGGCCATCTGGAATAAAACACTACTAAAAATAAGGCATTTTCGGACCGAAATTTCGGACCGAAATTCGGTTGGAGAACATTGTCCGACCGACGCGGTGGGATAATTCATCGAATTATAATTAATTTTTTTTTTTACTTTGGCCGACCGCAGCGGTGGGAGATCGGTCGGTAGGCAGTGAATATAGCAGGACGGGAACACAGCCCGTTTTTCATTTCACCCAAAACAGTTTTCTCTCTCTTTCGCCCCTTTCTTTCTTTCACCATTCTACCCGATTCCAAAGCCAAAATTCAACCCAAATCTATTAAAAAACACTCTTAATCTCTTAATTCCATTCCTCTACAACTTGGTAAGTTTAATTTTCATAGTTTTCTTCAATTTTTCCCCAAATCCGAAACTCTAACTTTTTTATCTATTTTTTTTGTAGTTCTTCCATCTATCAAAGTTGGGGATTGTACATTAGTGGTGGTGGAGTACAAAACCATCCCTTGAGGTGAGTTTTATGGTGAAACACCAATTTTTTTTTAAATTTAATTTTAGCTCGTTTTTGTCATTTTTTCCTATGTTTGAATTTTAGCTCATGAAATTAATCCATGACATAGTAGTTGCTATTTGGTTGTGAACTAGGTTACATTGTGTTGTTGTTTGGTTTGGGAATTGTTGAAGCTAGTTTGACATTTTTGTTGGTATTGTTAAAATTAGGTTGATTGAAAAAGTGGGTGTTGTTAAAAAAATGATTGGGTTATTGAATACACATTTAGAAGATGATAAATTGGAAAGTAACACTTTGAATGGGTTGTTTTAGTGAAAAAGTTGGTGTTCCATTGAGAAGAGTACACTTTGAATGGGTTGTTGTTGATGGGTTCCTTTAGTAGTGTTGTTGTTGTTGAATGTTGTTAATGGTGTGTACTAGTGTTGTTGTTGTTGTTGTTGTTGTTGTTGTTGTTGTTGTATTGCTTTGAGATAGAATTGTTGGTGTATAGTGTAGTTTGGTAGTTAGATTCTTTGAGGCATTTCATCAAATAAGTGGTGAGCAACAACTAAGTTGAATAGTTTGCAAATAGTTTTAGATTACTCCAACTAAGTATAGATAAGTAAATAGTTTTATCATTTTGAATAAATAGATATAAGTTGCAAATGAGTAGTGATAATGGATTGTTGATGTATTAGACTTGTTTTAGACATGTTTTAATCCATGACATAGTAGTTGCTATTTGGTTGTGAACTAGGTTACATTGTGTTGTTGTTTGGTTTGGGAATTGTTGAAGCTAGTTTGACATTTTTGTTGGTATTGTTAAAATTAGGTTGATTGAAAAAGTGGGTGTTGTTAAAAAAATGATTGGGTTATTGAATACACATTTAGAAGATGATAAATTGGAAAGTAACACTTTGAATGGGTTGTTTTAGTGAAAAAGTTGGTGTTCCATTGAGAAGAGAATGGGTTGTTGTTGATGGGTTCCTTTAGTAGTGTTGTTGTTGTTGAATGTTGTTAATGGTGTGTTCTAGTGTTGTTGTTGTTGTTGTATTGCTTTGAGATAGAATTGTTGGTGTATAGTGTAGTTTGGTAGTTAGATTCTTTGAGGCATTTCATCAAATAAGTGGTGAGCAACAACTAAGTTGAATAGTTTGCAAATAGTTTTAGATTACTCCAACTAAGTATAGATAAGTAAATAGTTTTATCATTTTGAATAAATAGATATAAGTTGCAAATGAGTAGTGATAATGGATTGTTGATGTATTAGACTTGTTTTAGACATGTTTTAACTTGTTTGGATCACTATTCGGATTGGATATGTTATGTAAAATGTTAAACTTTCTATTTAAAGGCAATAAGCCTTGTTTAGACTATTATTATGGCTTGAGAAGCCTAATCTTCTTTTGGGTGCTGTTTTTTCTGCTTTTTACAGGTGGTGTAGCTCTAATTGCAGGTTTTTTATTGCAGGTACTACACTGCCTACCGACCGCAGCGGTCCGAAAATTGCCAATTACTTAGCGCAGAAAAAAACAATCTCCCACCGCAGCGGTCGCCTGGCCGACCGACGCGGTCGCCTGGCCCACCGCTGCGGTGGGAGATTTTCCAGTTTTTTTGAAATCTCC
Source organism: Petunia axillaris subsp. axillaris (assembly GCA_029990575.1). Classification (NCBI taxonomy): domain Eukaryota; kingdom Viridiplantae; phylum Streptophyta; class Magnoliopsida; order Solanales; family Solanaceae; genus Petunia; species Petunia axillaris. The sequence continues at coordinate 45,772,250 of JARKNS010000002.1, read as the reverse complement.
CACCGCGTCGGTGGGAGAGTTCAACATTATTTTTTCCACGTATAAACTAGGCGACCGATGTCCGACCGTACTTCGGTCCGACGTCCGACCGCGGCGGTCGGAAAGCTGTGAGCGACCACCAATTAGCCGACCGCCTTGTTAGGTCGGACAACGGTCGCCTAGCCGACCGTTGTCCCACCGTATCGGCGGTCGGAAAAGCCCTGATTTTTAGTAGTGAAACCTGGCTTACCCTGACAGCTGAAGTCGTCTTCGCTCCTTCACAACGTGGCGAACTCAATCCTGGAGCGAACCTGCCGAAACGAAATAGAAAGAAAAAAACAAACAACAAACAAGGGTGAGTCAAAAGGACTCAATAAGTGAGGCAGACTAGCCACCTCAAAGAATAGGATAGCTAGCCAGGGAGAAAAGAAACATATAAACCAAATTCCTCTTATTTAAAATATAAAAAGGCAGAGCCAGTCGTATGGGATCATAAACTCATAAACAACCAGGGACATAAGATAGACAAAATGTATAGGTTTTTAAGTATCCAGAACATAATACTGTCACGGCGTGCAATCCGTTTCACATGTTCATACTGTCGCGGCGCGCAACTCGATTCATATATTCATACTGCCGCGACGTACAACCCGATCCATATATATTCACATTCTTGCAGCGTGCAACCCGATTTATATATTTATACCGTTGCGGCGTGCAACCCGATCCCCACAACCCAGAATACGAGCTATAAATATATAGGAAAACTGAGATATGTCCACGACATAGTATACATACCGCATACATAAAACACAACACAATACACATAATAGTCAGTATGCGGTGCAATGAGATGGGATGAATGCGGTATGATGCAATGCAGTCACATATGCCTGATACTTATCTCCGGAGTGGGACTTTCATCGTCTACCAGGAGATATATGCAATAATGACCATTCACCGGCTTGGGACTCTCATCGATTACCAGAAGTATATGCAATGATAACCCTTCACCGGCTCGGGACTCTCATCGATTACCGAGAAGTATATGTAATAATGACCCTTCACCGGTGCAGGACTCTCATCGCCAACCGAAAAGTATATGCAATAATGACCCTTCACCGGTGCGGGATTCTCATCGCCAACCGGGAAGTATATGCAATAATGACCCTTCACCGGCTCGGGACTCTCATCGATTACCGGGAAGTATATGCAATAATGACCCTTTACCAGTGCGGGACTCTCATTGCCAACCGGGAAGTATATGGAATAATGACCCTTCACCGGCTCGGGACTCTCTTCGATTACCGGGAAGTATATGCAATAATGACCCTTCACCGGTGCGGGACTCTCATCGCCAACCGGGAAGTATATGCAATGCTCAAAACCAGAGTGCAATGCTCATATGCTCAATGCAATACCACAACAACAAGGCATAACATACAATATACAATATAAATTCAAAGCTAAGGCGTAATGAGTACGCCTATCGGCAGCTACAACCGTAAGAAACACGTGGTAGAAAATCCACGAGGCCAAGTGCCTCCAAAGCAATGGATATAAACACTTACCTTGTTATAAAATTAGTACAGTTACTCAATGACCGCTTTATCCTTTGGATTCACTGCCAAATGATCATGCTGTATTCAGTAAGCAGAAAACTATATCAAATAAGGCTAAAGGCTTCATTCCCCACATCTTAGGGTAATCCGGTTAGGAACCTGATATCCTATTCGCATACGCAATAAGCAGGCCAGACCTATGTACAGGATTTATGGTCACATAATCAAACCCTAAATAAATTTTATTTATATGTTGCCCATAACTCACTGAGTACGAATATATAATCAATTCCATTATCGGGGTCCATTTGACTCTTTAAACTATTAATTGAACTTATTAAAATGATATCTAATATTCTAATTTTTACCGTTAAAATATATGTAAACACACGTAATAAAGTAAAATAATGCATTAAGAATGACCTGAATGGTTCGAGGTGAAAATTCTATCTTTTCCCGGCTTTTTTCTCATTTTCTGGTATTTTATTTTTTTCATTGTCTCCGTCGGTTTCTGCTTTCTGTTCGTTAAAATGTATCTGCTTAAGGATCATATCATGAGCTTAACCGACCTAGTCACTTGTTTTCTTTTCTTTCTTTTCATTTTCTTTTTCTTTTATTTCTTTTACTTTTCTTTTCGCGACAAAAATTAAAATGGTACCCTACAATATTTGAAATAATTTCAACTTTTGCATACAAGTTATACAACATATATGTAAGATACTTGCTAAGGCGGATCTTAAATCGGACTCCTGAAACTCAATATGCAAATTAAATGGAAAAAGGTCAAATTATTTAACTTTCGGCATTTTAGCGGAAACTAGCCGAACAACATCGAAATTCACTTTCGAAAAATCACAAAAGTCATAAATAATCATATGAACCTAACGACACTTTCGGATTTTGAATCGGAGCTCATTCTCCAAAACCGAGCTCGAAAATCTCTTTTTAATACTTATCGACATTAAAAACTGAAACATTCTTCCGATGCCTACCAAACGAGGTCTGATTTCGCTCAAATTTTACAGAGAAGTCTCGATGGACCTTACAAATATTTTAAAATTATCGGCACACCAATCGGAATCCTAACTTCCGAAACAACTGACCAAGGTCGTTTCATATATGTCTTCGCTCGATTGGAAAGATTATGTTTTTATTGAGAGCATACAGCTGTTAGATCAAAGATAATCTTTTAATGGAATTCTTTTGGTTCTCTCTCACTGGTTTAAGATGTGAAAGGGACATATTTATTGACACTTGAATGTATGTAATTGTGTAATATATGCTTGAGTTAGATGGTTGTTTTTGTATTCATTGGTTTGAAGGTTAAGAAAAGGTCACGTGGGGTTCAAGCATCTTTGTCAGAAAGAGGAGAATACTACACACAGAGACCACCAACACATATTTTGGACACTATCAACTATCCTATTCATATGAAAAATCTTTCTGTAAAGGTAGAACTTTGTATGTCAATTACTTGTCACGATGAAAATGATTTTCAAGGATAATGGAGAAATGTAAATTCTGTGTTTAAAGTTTCAAATTAATTTTGATGTAGGAACTTAAACAACTATCAGATGAGCTAAGATCAGATATAATTTTCAACATATCAAAGACCGGGGTCACCTTGGTTCGAGTCTTGGTGTTGTTGAACTTATTGTTGCTCTTCATTAGGTCTTCAATGCACCCCAAGAGAGGATACTATGGGATGTTGGTCATCAGGTGATAATCCTGTTCTGTGATTGATATGGTGAACTAACAGTTACTTGATTTATGGGTTAGTTATTCTTATTTTGATGGGTTTTCTCTGAATGTTGCAGTCTTATCCTCACAATATTTTGACCGATAGAAGGTAGAAGATGTCAACACTAAGACAGACAAATGGACTTGCAGGATTTAATAAGCGGTTGGAGAGTGAATACGATTGCTTTGGCACTGGCCACAGTTCAACCACCATCTCAGCAGGCCTAGGTATATATCCATTTTAACTTCTGTCCACTGAGTTCAGTAGAGAACAAGATTCGTTATGCTTGAATTTATTCCCCCTCAAACACATGGGTCAGATAGTTTCTTTTTCTCATCTATGTCTTGTAAACCACTTTAAAGAGAAGTCATGAGCCAAATCTTCTTAAGGATTTCATTTGGTGATATGAATATTGAGGCTTTATTTGAATCGTACATTCTTACAAGTTAATTTTTTTCGAAACTTCCTTTTGCTCCATAATTTTAAAAGATTGGTACATGTACATCAGTGTTAATTTTCTTCAGATTGGTGTTTGTAAGTTTAGTTATTTAGATTTAAAAAGATTTGGCTTCTATGAATGATCAGGGATGGCCTTCGGAAGAGATCTAAAAGGCAAAAACAACAATGTTATTGCCGTAATAGGTGATGGTGCCATGACAGCTGGTCAATCTTATGAAGCCATGAATAATGCTGGTTACCTGGACTCTGACATGATTGTTATTCTTAACGACAATAGACAAGTTTCTTTATCTACTGCTACCCTGGACGGGCCAGTTGCTCCTGTTGGAGCTCTAAGTAGTGCTTTGAGCACGTTGCAATCCAATAGGCCTCTCAGAGAACTACGAGAAGTAGCTAAGGTTTGCTGATAGTTAGATAGTGTTGGAAATTGGATTCGGGGCACCCATGTGGGTCAACTCGGATCCATGTCAAGATAATTAGAATATATATTTGTTATATATTACTAATTATATATATTTATATAAAAGGGAGAAAAGACATGTCTATTGAAGAAAATGTCTGAAGAGTTGTGTATTTTCAGATATATAAAAAAGGAGTCCTATTAGGAACTCCTAACATTATTTTTAACGTTAGTTTTTCTTCTGGGGAAGAAAACAAACTCTTCCTCTTCAGTCAAAAGAAACGGTTTCTTTTCTTTCTCCTTCAAAAGTAGAAACTCTCATCTTCTATGCAAGAAATACAATCGTAGATTCCTGAGAAGATCATAGGCGGTCTTCTACGAATTGGAACTTCTTCTGTAATCAGGTACGACTTAGACTGTGAATTAATCTTTACAGTTCGTGAATTTTATATGTGATTGTATTTTAGATTAGTGAAACAAATATGATTAGACCCTCGGCGAATTTTGTGTTCAACGGATTGTGTAATCCTTCATTCGTACCAAGAGTCCGATTATTTGTTTCCTAGTCTAAACACTCGCTTAGATTAAGTCTCCCTACTACAATTACGTTTCTCTTATGTTTGGTCGTAAAAGCCAAGTTTTGAAGTAGTAGAGAACTTTTTTGGCGGCAATTGGTTTGTTTAGTCGCCTCTTCCGCGATATCCAAATATGTGCCGTTTGCGATAATTTAATTATTTTTTGGAAAAGATGTGTTGCTCATAATTTTCTCATGATGATTCTTAGACGCTAGATATATTTCTGGTGCGCCGCAAGCTTTTTTTGTGTGGACATGTAAATAGAAGTTAATTGATTTGACTTTTTTATAAATAAGGAAAATTTGTTCTTCATTTTTCAGTGTTCCACAAAACAAGAATCGTCAGTGAATTGCTTTGGATCTATATACTTCTTAAATTTTCTTTTATTTTGAAGTCCACGTGGATCCCATAAAGCAACATGGTAATAGTTCACATGATGACTTCCAAAGGAGTCTTTTCCCCTTTAGATATAGCCCAATTGTTGTATGAAATAGATTGGTAAAGGAGTATGACTTGCCTTAAAGTCAATATTACTAGCATCAATCGATGAGTGTTTTCTGGTCTTGGACTAGGAGCTTAAGTTAATAAAAAGCGTGTGGCGCCATGAGAATATATGGTATGAGATTGGCTGTATTTTTTAGAAAGGTTGGATGGTGAATTGGATCACTAGTAATCTACAGCCATATCATTAAATGCAAGAACCCAAATCTTTTTAGACATGACCTATTTGAAAGATCAAATTGTATATGACCTTGAAAATTTATGATTTTTGGATAAATCTTAGTGTATATATTCTTTTGTATATGTACAAGAGAGTATAATAAAAAGTTGTAAAACTTTATTGTCTGCTTTAAAATATGCACAAGTGTATATATGTCGTGAATCCTATTTTTCCTATATGTGTTTAAGAAAAATAGGACCATGAAAAAATTCATCGAAGGAAGATGTTGTATCCCTTATGGGTATGAACAAGAAAGGAATGAATTATTGTTTCCACAACAATAGACTTACTTCTAATTCTGGCATTTTCTCCCTATTTTGATATCACATTGTATCAAAATACTCTGGTCGGCGATGGCCAACCAAAGAGGAACTACAAACAATGAAAAGAGTTGGAAGAAACTCATAATAATCATAGAATGAAAGTCCAAGTAGTGGAAGTGATTGGTTCGTTTCTAGTATGAGTAATTAGTTTACTCATGGGTAAAGACCCACTAGGATTATGTTTAGGTTCTTTAATTTGTATATTTGTCTATGTGACATCATATATATTCAAGTATAAGTACTTATATGAATCTTAGGATTAATGTTTTATTCTATATTATTTTGTTGAGTATTTCTATATTTGTTATAGAATTTAATATTTAGTTGGTCTTGAATTTAAGTAATTTAAGATAAGTGCTCCTTATATAATTAATTATGTTAGATTTATGACATATTAGAAAGTGAATGATGATTGGGAACATAGTGAACTTCCGATTCCAAATCTAATGTGAAATAAATATTGACATGGCTAATTATTTTAAGGAATGGTATGTATATGAATTTTTCGGCCTTAAGAAAGTACATAGTTGTCTCACTAAGTTTATACTAGTTTTTATCAATATGTCAACTGCTACGAAAATACTGTCCCGAGATTAACAAAAGTGTTAACAGTGGCAATAAAATTCAGTATGTCCTACAAGAGCAAGAGGCTCTTGAGGCCTCTAGACGTGTACGTCTCTCCATTGTAATTAAGTCAGTCTGACATCTGTGATTCAAGTAATGTACTCCTTCCAAGTCAGTTAATTATTTCCACTTCGTATAAGTTATGGAGAGATGAAAACCTAATTTTTTTTATTAGGTTTGTGCTTCTTTTGTACATAAACCTTTTCCCACATGGAAACCTTGTTCCAAGGGGAAGGATGTGTACACTCCTATGATACTCGATGAAGTCTAAGGTTTACATGTTCATATGTGAACAAGACAATAGTGGCACTGTAACTGAAATTGAATCATAATATATTTAGCTAATATTTTTCCTAAGCAGGGTGGGATAAGTCGAGACTTGTCTCTTAGTGAAATTGTGGACCATATTGCTTCCGCTATTAACGCTAAATGGATTCGAGTGGGAATCATATTTGGTGACAATGGATATGTTCCAAGTAACACCAATACGTTATCCAAAAAGAGAATCCATTTATATTGATGGTCCCAGTGGGAGTAACTATCAATTGATAAATCAATTATATCAATCTCAACCTCGACAATGAGTCGTCTAATTTTCCCCTTTGTCGATTTGAGATCGAAGGGGAAGCATGTATAGTTACTCCACAAGATGAATAAGAGCATTGAATATAAATAAAGTTCTTAGATCCCCTGCTAAGGATAAGTACCTAGAACAATGGAATATGAATTGGAGTCTGCGAAACCAAACCAAGAGTTGGAATTGGTTGATCTGCTTATGGGTCATAGCACCATTGGGAACAAATGGGTTCTCAAAATACGCGAATGACTTAATGTAAAATATGGGTGAATTCTTTATCAAGGGATCGTTCCAAGGGATCGTTGTCTCTTTCAGAAAAATCTTATATTAAGAAATTTTCATGAATGATTTAATATGAAAAAGTGCAAACCCATTAATACTCCTATTTCTAGAGTCGAAGTTTCAAGTGGGAGGATGTGTCCTCGTGAATCCACAAGAATATGATTTTTGTCTCTTGAAACTTGATATCTGTTATTCTGGGATAACAAATATCAATCTGACTTAGAAAATGAATACTGGAAAGCAGTTAAAGGATACTGAGGTATCTCAAAGGCACATGTGATTATCCTTGTAATGTAAAGGAAATGATCTACAACTCAAAGGCTATACTTACGATGATTGAGAAGGATTTAGATTAGAGAAAATCTAAATCTGAGTATGTCATTCTCTGCTAAACAATAGCAATGTGTATATTATTTGTGTAGCAAGAAACAATTATCAGCCTTATTTATAAAGAAAGCTGAAATTATAGCGTTTTCAGCAACTATGCAAGAAGCTGTTTTGGCTTAAACGTCTTTATGATAAATTTGGGTGTGTTTGATAGTGCTATTGAATTAGTGACAAAAAGTCTCAATAATCAAGTCTCAATAGCTTACACAAAAATCCCAAGTATTATTACAAGACAAACCATATTGATATAAGTATAATTTCCTTAGAGACATAGTTGTACATAGAAAAGTGAACATGAAATACATCTCTATGCATTATATGATAGTAGCTCTGATAATGAAACTCATAGAGTTTGGTGCTTATGAGTCATATGTGAAGGCATTGAGTTTGCATAGATGTTGATATATTTATATTTAAATTTTCCCATGCATGTTCAAATAAAACTGTATTATTGGAGTTAATGTAGTTGAAGCCTAAATTGATTGTTTAGTTGGTTCATATACATAGAATGGGTTTATGTTTAGTACATAAATTTGAAGTATGTCGGACAGACGAAAAGATTGGCCTATTCACACAGGCAATCGCCTCTACTGTCTAGGTGACTAATAGAGAGGAGATAATTATAATCTTATTATTATTTGAGGTGATTATAATAGAGAGCTTAAAGTTTATAATAAGAATGTCACTTATTTTTGGTTTAATCATATTTGATTAAATGATTCTGTCTTAATGCCAGATGTGAGTTCTGAAGGATAAAATGTATGAGTAGATATGTGAATTCAAAGTTAGACATTTGAAAGACATACGCTCTATGGAAAAGGAGTCAATACTGTGATACATGATTCATACCACGTATGCATAAAGTGACCTATGGGCGATTCAAGTTTAATCTCTACTTGTTTATTGTGCGAAGCTCTGAAAATTATAAGTAATTTTCTTTCTTCTGTACCCTCATAACTTTGATCAGTTTTCGATATTCAATTTGATGTTTGCTACCTTAGGGTGTTGCCAAGAGATCATGGATGATTCGGTCTGGCGGGACATTTCTAGAAAAGCAAGTCAGATTGAGATTAAGAGATTCATGAGATGAGGAAGATCAGTAATGAGTACTATCACATTAATTGTGTTCATTGGTCGACCCTTTATGTTTGTCTTTGAGACAAGAACATAATGATGAACTCAAGTTATTACAAAGAGATTATGAGAGATGTAAATGTGGTAAATGATCTAGGGTACTGTATACTAAAACCTACTCCAAGGTTCCGTTAATCGATATGTTATGTATTCCTAACAGATGTATAACAACAAAGCTCTCGAAGTATGCACTGGTCACACGGTCTAGTCATTATGTATGGATGTTACAGAATGGGAATGAGAGTTGTCCCACTATGTGTGAGTGGGAGATTTTGGAAATTGGATTCGGGGCACCCATGTGGGTCAACCCGGATCCATGTCAAGATAATTAGAATATATATTTGTTATATATTACTAATTATATATATTTATATAAAAGGGAGAAAAGACATGTCAATTGATAAAAATGTCCGAACAGTTGTGTATTTTCAGATATATAAAAAAGGAGTCCTATTAGGAACTCCTAACATTATTTTTAACGTTAGTTTTTCTTCTGGGGAAGAAAACGGACTCTTCCTCTTCAGTCAAAAGAAACGGTTTCTTTTCTTTCTCCTTCAAAAGTAGAAAACTCTCTTCTTCTATGCAAGAAATACAATCGTAGATTCCTGAGAAGATCATAGGCGGTCTTCTACGAATTGGAACTTCTTATGTAATCAGGTACGACTTAGACTGTGAATTAATCTTTACAGTTCGTGAATTTTACATGTGATTGTATTGTAGATTAGAGAAAAAAATACGGTTAGACCCTGGGCGAATTTTGTGTTCAACGGATTGTGTAATCCTTCAGATAGATTGGTTTAAGACTTCTTTAGGTGAGGAGGCTTGATTGAATTTTATGTGATTGAAATTGTTGCAAGGAGTTGCTAAGCAGATTGGTGGACCTATGCATGAGCTTGTTGCAAAAGTTGATGAATATGCTCGTGGCATGATAAGTGGTTCTGGATCAACATTGTTTGAAGAACTTGGATTTTATTATATTGGTCCTGTAGATGGTCACAACATTGATGATCTTATTTCTATTCTCAAAGAAGTTAGAAGTACTAAAACGATTGGTCTAGTACTGATCCATGTTGTCACCGAGAAAGGCAGAGGTTATCCATATGCTGAGAGAGCTGCAGACAAGTATCATGGTAAGCAATCATCTACCCAGTTGCGGGGCAACTGGACTTCCTGAACTCTTTAAACCAATACATTTGCTTTAGCTTCAAGAGTGTGTGTGTGTGTGTGTCATTTCTATGTTTCAATAGATACCTTATATCCAAACAATATTTGGTTCTGTAATCAGATGGACATGTTGAACATTATCGAAAAGCAATTTGACATTGTACTTCTCATGCTGAGCATGAGAAATGTGTTGCTGTTTGTTGTGTTTTCCTTTCATTTCTCACAGAGGTCACTCCTGTTTTAATAGAAAGCATGAGAATAAATCTGATTTTGGCTTGCAGGACTAGCCAAATTTGATCTAGCGACAGGAAAGCAATTCAAATCCAGCGCCAAGACTCAGTCCTATACAACATATTTTGCGGAGGCTTTAATTGCAGAAGCAGAAGCAGATAAAGACATTGTCGCAATCCATGCTGCCATGGGGGGGAGGGACCGGTTTGAACCTTTTCCTCCGTCGCTTTCCAACACGGTGTTTTGATGTTGGAATAGCAGAACAACATGCAGTAACCTTTGCTGCTGGGTTGGCTTGTGAAGGCCTCAAACCTTTCTATACAATTTATTCATCTTTCATGCAATGGACTTATGACCAGGCAAGCCTAATTCCTCCAATTATTCTCATCTTCTTATAATATAGTTTAAGTTTCAGTGATTATAAGATTCTGCTGATGTTACAGCGTAGAAAATCCTTTAACTGTTAATGATGTTCTTATATCCAGGTAGTACATGATGTTGATTTGCAAAAGCTTCCTGTGAGGTTTGCCATGGATAGAGCTGGTCTTGTTGGAGCAGATGGTCCTACGCATTGTGGTGCATTTGATGTTACTTTCATGGCATGTCTTCCGAACATGGTGGTGATGGCTCCTTCTGATAAAGCGGAGCTGTTTCACATGGTAGAAACTGCTGCTACCATTGATGATAGACCAAGTTGTTTCAGATACCCAAGAGGAAATAGGATCGGTGTAGAGCTTCCGATTGGAAATAAAGGAACTCCCCTTGAGGTATATTTTAATGCTCACTGACATTAGAAACTGTTGAGAATTGGTTTTGAAGAATGACAAACAAGAAGGACTCAGTGGTTTCGGAGAAGAACATACTCCTTGAATAGAAGGGCACGACTGGTCGAAAAAATCTGAGGGTTGCAAATCCCTGCGGAACTAGGAATTGTGGCGCGTGAATGAATATACATCCTAGTCAGACTAAAAGAGGCGGTGCCCAGGCTGTGTCTTCGAAGTACGAATAGGAGTTGGACTTCAACAAGGAAAAGAGTTACAAGGAATCTTATCCTACCATAATTACAAGGATTACTTGTGGGACTCAACTAGGGTTGTAAAGCCCATATAAATACAAGTAGTTGATATAGCCGAAAGCAGTTATTCATAAATAGAGAGTTGAGAGCATACAAAGGCGATCAAGCAGCTTTCTACGTGAGATAACTGAAGAAGATAGCTGGTGGAGCTAAATAGATTGAGTCTAGATATTCTGTCTAGGTTCGTGAATTGTAAGTTGTCTTGCTTTGTGCGATCATTTTTTTACCTATTAGCTTATTGTAGAAGCATATATATTAGGTGAACTTTTGAGAGATTACTTTGTAAAGCTAGAGTTTAGCTTTTTTTAGTAATTAGGGTCTAGATTGTAGCCCCTTGGTTACAGAGTCTTGTAATAAGAAACTTGCTCGTGTTGTTAGTGGATTGTGTTCTAAAATCCCAGAGTGTGGGTCGTGGTTTTTCTCCCTTGAGCAAGGAGTTTTCCACGTAAAAATCCTCGTGTACCTTGTGTCTGTGTTTGGCGTGTGTTGTGGTGTTTAGGTTGCAAAAAACTGTAGAGGCAAGAACAGGGTTCTTGACTCAAGAGAATCGAGTTCTTGAATCGAAAATCGGTGGACACTATTCAACCTCCCTTCTAGTGTCCTTAGGAGGTGCATAGATTATAACAAGTGGAATCAGAGCAGGTCTTCTCGTACTAGGTTAACACCTTGAGAAGGATCAGAATTGTGAGTGCACCACCTACCATCACGGAAGGTCAGTCAGTTCAGAGGCCCCCACAGTTCAATGGGCAGTACTATGCTTGGTGGAAGAAGAGGATGGAAAATTACATATGTGGTGAAGACTACCAACTATGGCTTATAGTATCAGAAGGAAACTTGATTCCTACTAAAATAGTTGGTGAGGGAGCTGCTGCCAAACAAGAACCTAAGTTGAAAGAGGAGTTCAATGAGGCAGACTATAAGATGATTGAAAAGAATCACAAAGCCAATCGTCTAGTAATTTGTGGTCTTGGCCCTGAGGAGTTTAACAGAGCATCATCTTACAAGACTGCCAAAGAGATCTGGGATGCCTTGCAGGTTGTGCATGAAGGAACCACTGAAGTGAAGGACTCAAAGAGAAGAATGCTGAAGAGACAATTTGAGTTGTTCTCTATGGGAGAGAAGGAATCAATCCATGATATGATGACCAGGTTGACCATTATTACTAATGAGATGAGATCACTGGATATGGAGTTACCAGAAGTAGAGATGGTGGATAAAATTCTAAATGTGCTACCTGATGCTTGGGAACCCAAGATGACTGCTATCATTGAGTCTAAACCTCTAAGATCCATTAAACTTGAAGAACTGGTTGGTAGCCTGAACACTCATAAGATGATGAAAGACTGAAAAACTAAACCAGCTCTCAAGAAGGACAAGACCCTTGCACTCGAAGCAACGGATGAAGCTGATGATTATGTTGATCTGCAATCAGTTAAAGCAGCAATAGTTAGTGCCTTGAGACAGAAGCTTAACTTGGGAAGGTTTAAAGGCTTTAAAAGAAGTGGCAAGGAAATTTCTTGAAGGAAAAACATATTCGACAGTCCTGACTACTCAGGATGCTTTAAGTGCTTAAAGAAGGATCATGCTGTTATGGATTGTCCTATGTGGGAAGCAGAATGGATGAAAAACAGAGCAACTAAGGAAAAGGAAAAGGAGGCGTGAAAGGAGAATGGCAAAGATAAGAAGAAGGCAAGACGACCTCCAACTTCAGAGCAGAAAGAAGGAAGAGAAAGGAAGCTTTCTATGCTACATGGGGACAAACTGACAGTGAATCTGATCATGAAAAGGAATCTGGAGATGAATCACCACTGACACTGATGGGATTGACAGGCATCAGTTCTGATGAGGAAGACCCTCGGGAGCTCAGAGGAGGAAGAGATCCTTCAAAGCCGCCCTTGTTCAACGGGACTAAATACAAGTGCTGGAAGAAATAGATGAAAAACTTTCTTCAAGCAACAGATTACAGTCTCTGGTTGATTGTCAAGAGAGGACCTCACGTTCCTGTGAAGAGAGCAGCGAACGGAGTTCTGGTGCCAAAGAAGGTAGAAGAACTAGATCCTCAAGATCTAAACTGGCTACAGCAAAATTCCAAAACTGAATTGTACCTGAGAAGAGGGCTGACTAATGATGTGTTGGCAAGGATACTTGAATACAAGTCTGCTAAGGAAGTACGGGAAAAGCTGAGGGAGTTGTACACAGGTGACGACCAAAAGAAGGGCTCTGCCCTTATGGCTAGTGATGGAGTTGAAGCTGCTCACTCAGCAGATGTATGTCTATCTGATCTTAAGGAAAATCTACACACATACTCTACTGACAATTTAATTCTAATCACAACCAGTTTGATTAAGGGTTATGAAAAAGAAAAAATTAAAAAAGATAAATTAACTGAAGAGTTAAGTGATCTCAGAACCAAGTACAAGAGTCTTCAAGAACAAAACACTAAAGTGGAAGAAACCAATGCCATCTTAAAAGGGCAGACTCTTGTGTCAAACTCTAAGATCACTGAACTAGAATTGGAACTCAATCAGTTAAGAGAGAGTATAAATGGTAAGCAAGTAATAAGTGAAGTTCAAACCTTTCTTGAAAATGAACTTAAAAGAGCTAATGAGATTCTGTATCAGGAAACCGAAAAGAACAGGATTTTAAATCAAAAGGTTGAAAAATCTGAATTTGAGTTTACCAGATTAACAAAATGGAATAAATCATCTGAGGCAATGAACTGGGTTCTTGAAAATCAAAACAAGGGAAAACAAGGACTAGGATTCAAGAAACCATTGCCTCCATATAATTCTAAGAGCAACTATGTGGGATTGCCTTGCAACATGTTGTGTACCTTTTGTGGTGAAACAGGACACAAAGGTGTATGAATGCAAGCAAGGCAAAGGCCAAGAATAAAAGAAGTGTTCTACCTAAATGGGCTAGAGTATTTGATTTGAGCTATTAGGATGCTGATTGCTTTTGCTACATACATGGAGTTCACACTGTATCAGATGGATGTGAAGAACGCCTTCTTGAATGGCTACCTAAATGAAGAGGTCTATGTAATACAACCACCAGGCTTTGTGAACAATGAATTTCCTGATCATGTTAACAAACTGAACAAGGTACTCTATGGATTAAAGCAAGCTCCTCGAGCCTGGTATGAAAGACTTTCAGGTTTCTTACTGAAGAATGGTTTTTCAAGAGGAAATATTGATAACACATTATTTCTAAAGAAGAAAGGAAAGGATCTATTAGTGGTTCAAGTATATGTCGATGATATCATTTTTGGAGCCACTGATGAGGAGCTATGCAAGGGGTTTTCTGATCTGGTGGGAAGTGAATTTGAAATGAGCATGATGGGTGAACTAAATTTCTTCCTAGGATTGCAGATAAAGCAGATGCCTGAAGGGACCATGATTCATCAGCAAAAATATGTCAAAGAACTTCTGAAGAAATTTGACATGGAAGGAGCAAAAGAAATGATATGCCTATTGCTCCTAGAACCAAGCTGGATATGGATGAACTAGGTCCTTCGACTAATGAGACAAAATATAGAGGAATCATAGGATCACTTCTCTATCTCACAGCTAGTCGACCTGATATTGTATACAGTGTGGGACTGTGTGCTAGATTTCAGTTCAAGCCTAAGGAGTCACATTTGACAGTTGTGAAGAGAATCTTGAGATACTTGAAAGGAACTCAGGATCTATGTCTTCGGTACCCAAGGATAGGTACTTTTGAATTAATTGGTTTTGCTGATGCAGATTATGCAGGGCACTTGGTAGACATGAAAAGCACTTCAGGGATGGCACACTTTCTTTGTCCTTGCTTAGTTTCTTGGGCAACAAAGAAACAAAATTCAGTAGCCTTGTCTACTGTAGAAGCTGAGTATGTAGCAGCTGCATCATGCTGCTCACAATTGCTATGGATCAAACAGCAGTTGGAGGACTTTGGAATCAAGTGTGGAGCAGTGCCAATTTTCTGTGATAATACAAGTGCAGTGAATATTTTCAAGAACCCAGTCCAACGCAAAAGAACAAAGCATATTGATATTAGACATCATTTTTATAGAGACAATGTAGAAAAAGGTATGATTACTATAAATTCTTGCATGACTGAAGATCAAATTGCTGACATATTTACTAAAGAATTGAACAAAGTGCAGTTTGAGAGGAACATGTTGGAGTTAGGGATGACCAAAATAAACGGATGATCCAACAGCTGTCCCTCAATGATTGGTTAGTTAAGTGTTAAATGATTTGTGTGTAACATTTGTTATTATTGTCCAGTCTAATATTGTACTTTACTAAGTACACTTGTTCAACTTATGAGAACCAGGTGAGGATAATGTGATCCCATGAAGAACCTACTGTGTACTTAGAAGGAACCGACTGAAGCATGAGGAATCATGTCCAGGTACAGTCGCATTGCCTTGCATGATAGAGTCATAACTGAAATCAAATTGTCAAACTATACATGTGTCAAGGGAGACTTTCCATGTTCTTGTAACTTTCCTAAATTATAGGAATACATTCCTTTTTGGGTTAGAATTCTATTAGACTTTGATTGGACCTCACTATTTGAAAAGGCTTTATTTGGGCAAGTTTAGTAACCGTCAAATCCATAACTCTTTCTCGGTTGTCAAAAAGTTCAAAAAGCTGCTTTTCACTTTTTCGGTCATCATTACTTTGTGTTCCCCAGGGAACCATCTCATCGCCATAACTCCTTCTCCTCCTTTCGTATTGATCGACACATAACACACATACTCAATAAATTTCTCTCCTTTCAACCTACTCTCTCTTTCAAAAAATTCAAGCCGAAAAAAAAACTTCATAATCCCAGTTAAAACCCAAACCAACTTCACCATGTCTCAAGCACAATCTTCATAAACATCACCCACCAAAACCCTTAAGAAATCAACTCCAAAACCCCCTCCCTCCACTTTTTCAGAAAGAATTGCCAGGGCTAGGTCAAATTTTCTCAAAAAGGGAGAAAAGAAGATGGTCAAGAAGATGATGGCCAGATCTTTGTCGACTACGCCTACGGAACAAGTTTTCTCTGAAAGACTGGTTGAGGTAATACCTGACTCTACCCTATCTACTTCTGTCGATTTAGAAGGTGTAAAAAGTCCTGGAAAAGTGAGTACTGAAACATTAGTAAAAGGACTAGATGAAATCGTTGGAGAAGTAGAGTCTTGTGATAAAATTGATAGGGGGAAGGTAGTTGAGAAGAAGCAACAGGATGTTCAGGAAGAACCTAAGGCTAGTATGCATGTGCCTGTAGTAGCTGAGACTGTGTTGGAGGTTAATGTAGTGGGAAAAGTGTTAGAACAATTGAGAGAAGAGGAGTATGTTGAGTCACTTAAAGTACAGGTTAGTGAACCCAGTTCTAGTGGTGCTCTTACTGAGAAAAGTCAAGGGTTGTCTGTACTTGAAGGTCCAGTTGGTGGAAGACCTAGATCTGTCGAGGCCTCACAGGATTTGAGCAAAGAAGCTGGTTCTTGCCCAGATCCTACAGAGGTTGATGACGCAGAACTCAAGTGGACAAACTCTGAAGAAGAAAAGGATGAGGAAGTTGCAGAAGAAAAATTTTAAAGTGAGGAAGTTACAGAGAAATTTGAAGAAACAAAGAGAAAAGGTGTGAAAAGAAGGTTTGGTAAGGAAGATGAAAGGCTGATGTGTGAGGAAGAGGAAGAGGAAGTGATATTTGTGAGTGTGAACAGAGTAGAGCCTGACAAGAGGAGAAGATTGGTGAGAGGGGGAATATCGGTATCTAAAAGCCGGTTAGTGGATGAATCAAGTGAGGAGAGTGATGGCAAGGCTGTGGTAGAGCCAATTGTAAGAAGAGTAGGAACTAGGTCTGCTATGAAATAATAGCTGGCTTCTGTTGGAAAGCTAGAAAGAACAATTACAAATGTGAGAGACAGAGAAGAGAAGAAAAAGAAGGAGGAAGAGAAGAAAGCTGGTGAGGCAAAGGAAGATAGTGACGAAGCTGGCAGCTATGTGGAGCCAAGTGACTCTGAGACTGATAGTGAAGTAGAGAATAGGAAAAGAAGAAGAGGATCTGAAGAAGAGGTTGATCGGGTGGCTTTCTTTTGCAAGCACCAGGTGCTTGCTGGTAGCATTCTGCATGACGAGAAGGAGCATCATATGAAACCCTTGCTCAGGATGATTGGTGACCAAGGGTGGCTGAGCTTGTTTGGAAACAAAGACAAGATGTTATTCTCTGATGAGATAAGGGAATTTTATACAAATTGCAGGGTTGTAGCTAGGAGAGCATTCACAATTGTGAAGGGAGTTGAAATAGAGTTTAGGAGAACTGAGCTGGGGGTGATCCTTGATGTGCCTGCTGAAGGTTATTGCAGGTACATTAAGCTGAAGTGGCCAAAGAGGACAGACGGAGTAACCCCTCTTAGTCTGGTCAGAAATTTTCAGGAAAACCCAAGCTCAGGAAAGAAAAGGAAAGTAGACAAAAAGGAGATGGAACCAGCACACCAGTTGCTCTTTGAGTTTGTGCACCGGTTCCTTCTGCCTAGAGGAGAATGAAACAGTGAAGCTAGTGCTCTGGACATAACCTATATGGACCTGCGGGATAGGGGGTGAGAATAAACTTGCCTGGTCTAATCATCAGACATATCAAGAGGATTGCAGATACTAACCAAAAGCCACATTTTATAGTGCATTCCTATGTCCTTCAGCAGGTTCTAGAGCATTTTGGGGTTCCAGTGGAAGCAGGGAAGAAGCCTACAATTCATCAGATGTTTGGGTATAATGTGCTTAAGAGCTGTGACTTCTTCAAAGAAAGGAGAGCTTCCAAGAAGCCCATGCAGGTTAAGCAAGAGCAGACTGAGTAGAGTGAGGATTATGGACCTGAGGAGGCCATTACCGCTGTGAAGGAACTGGAAAGCCATGTTCTTGAAGTCAACACAGAAAATGCTGAGCTTCACAGACAGCTGAAGTTGAAGGATCAAGAAATTGATCGTTTGAAGATAGATTGCCATAAGTATGAGGCCGAGCTGGTAATGGAGAGGGCCAAAAATACAAAGAACCTTGAGGCGCTTGTCAAACACTTCAACTTACAGCCCTGAGTCCTCCTGTCCTAACTTTTTGTCCTTTCTCCTAATTGCCTTTATCTCTTCCTACTCTCCCTGCATATGTGATGTTGTTTAAGACAATTTATTTTCACTTGTGTACTTCTGGATAGGGTTGTGCTGCTGTCACACCCTGGATGAAGATTTTAAATTTCTCTTGTTTAGGTTTGTTTGTTCTATGGTGCTTAATTCTTGTTGGGCCCTTATCCTTATCTCTGTGTGTTTAAATTTTAGCTGACTTGCTAACCTGTGTGTTTAAATTTTAGCTGACTTGCCGACCTGTGCTCTAGACTGGATAGTACTAACTGGTTCATGCATATATTTGAATCTTTTCGATGATGCCAAAAAGGGTAGAAGGAAATGTGGGGGTATTTGTGACCCAACTCATCTGTTTTAGAATTTTTCAAATTGTTTTTCGTTTTTTTGTTTTGGAAATTTTGTCTGTTCAGGTTCCTTGACAACATTTGTTTGTCATCATAAAAAAGGGGGAATTTGTTGAGAATTGGTTTTGAAGAATGACAAACATGAAGGACTCAGTGGTTTCGAAGAAGAACCTAGTCCTTGAATAGAAGGGCACGACTGATCGAAAAGATCTGAGGGTTGAAATCCCTGCGGAACTAGGAGTAGTGGCGCATGAATGAATATGAATCCTAGTCAGACTAAAAGAGGCGGTGCCCAAGTTGTGTCTTCAAAGTACGAATAGGAGTTGGACTTCAACAAGGAAAGGAGTTACAAGGAATCTTGTCTTACCATAATTACAAGGATTCCTTGAGGGACTCAACTAGGGTTGTAAATCCCATATAAATACAAGTAGTTGATACAGCCGAAAACAGTTATTCACAAATAGAGAGTTGAGAGCATACAAAGGCGATCAAGAATCTTTCTACGTGAGATAACTGAAGAAGACAACTGGTGGAGCTAAATAGATTGAGTCTAGATATTGTGTCTAGGTTCGTAAATTGTAAGTTGTCTTGTTTTGTGCGATCATGGTTTTTACCTATTAGCTTATTGTAGAAGCATATGTATTAGGTGAACTTTTGAGAGATTACTTTGTAAAGCTAGAGTTTAGCTTTCTTTAGTGATTAGGGTCTAGAGTGTAGCCCCTTGGTTACAGAGTCTTGTAATCAGAAACTAGCTCGTATTGTTAGTGGATTGTGTTCTAAAATCCCAGAGTGTGGGTCGTGGTTTTTCTCCCTTGAGCAAGGAGTTTTCCACGTAAAAATCCTCGTGTTCTTTGTGTCTGTGTTTGGCGTGTGTTGTGGTGTTCAGGTTGCAAAAAACTATAGAGGCAAGAGCAGGGTTCTTGACTCAGGAGAATCGAGTTCTTGAATCGAAAATCGGTGGACACTATTCAACCCCCTCTTCTAGTGTCCTTAGGAGGTGCATAGATTATAACAGAAACAATTGAAGAATTGCATTTGACCTATGCAAAAACTTTATCAGGTTGGTAAAGGCAGGATATTGGTTGATGGAGAGAGAGAGTGGCTTTACTGGGATATGGCTCAGCAGTGCAAAACAGTTTGGCTGCTGCTGCTGTTTTAGAATCCCCTGGTTTACAAGTAACAGTTGCAGATGCACGTTTCTGTAAACCACTGGAACGTGCTCTCATAAAAAGCCTCGAAAAATCACACGAGGTTCTAATCACTGTTGAAGAAGGATCTATTGGAGGTTTTGGGCCTCATGTTGCTCAGTTTATGGCCCTAGATGGGCTTTTTGATGGCAAGTTGAGGGTATTGTATTATTATTGCGTTCTGCAGTTATGTTATTCTCTCATGTGTGAGTTATTCTAATAGCTAAATCTGAAATCTCCTCTACTACACAATTGACTCACTTCAAACCTTTTGTAGTAGAGGCTGATAGTTCTTCCTGATCGATACATTGACCATGGATCTCTTGCTGACCAATTGGCAGAAGCTGGCCTAACACCATCTCACATTGCAGCAACAATATTTAACATACTCGGACAAACCAGGGAAACTTGAGAGGTCATGACACAAAAAGTAAGAACTTTATAAGTCGTATATTGTAAAATGTCTCAATGCACAATATAGTTTTAAGATAAGTCACCAACTAGCTAAGAGCAGTTGTACGCTGATATAACCTCCATAAACAGGTTGACACCATACTTATTTTCTGAATATGTAAAGTTCCATGTCTGATCCACAGTTCAACCCTTTCTTTTAGTCTCATATACGACTTATGATTAACTCATATTGTTTTAGTTACGTGTAAATTTTGTAAGTTTTCTTTTAAGGTGTTAAGTGTTGCTTGAATTATAGTGGCCTGGACCAGGTAAATGAACATAATACATTCTTTCTCTTGTAGTTTCAATTGAATTAATAGGTGTTTTTGAACCGTGGTTCATCACGTCTATGACAATGTGGTGCTATATCATAATTAGTTCTTGAATGAGCATTTGAATGTTGGTGTGAAGCCATTCTCAGAATAAAGTTTTCTATATATGTCTGAAGCCATCTTGATTCAAACATGTTCTAAAACCAATTACAATGAACAGATGATGAGCCGCTGGAATCAAAATAATAATAACAACAATATTAGTATATCAAAACCTCCTAAAAGGAAATGTGGAGAAAGAAGAAGAAACAAAGAGGGATAGCCTAATACAATGCCTTTTCACCTTCAAAATAGTTTGTACTGACAAGAACTTGCCATGATACTGCACACAAGAGGCTATCTACATGTATGCAAAATATGGATTTGAATGTGCAGAAACAAAATAACTTTATGTAAAGTCCAAAAATGTACTTTCCTAGATATAGGAAGTTTAAGAAAATAGAAGTTTTTTCTATCTGTACCATTACTGTCTAATTAGTAAAACGTTAATTAAGCACACGTTTAATGAGGACTACGGGGTCACAAATACTACAACGAAGGCTATTAATTAGTGGTCATTTCTAAAAATAATATTACGGAGTATCTTGAGAGGTGCTTAAAAATCTTTAGAAACAGACAGAGTGGAGGGGAGGTAATGACTTTCAGCCACTATTAGTTTGTGTGTGCTTGGTTAGGTTGACTTGTCAAGTATTACAATCTGTTTTAAAAGGATTTTTTGGGACTCATGACGGGGCTTGCTCGGGGGCAGGGCATTTCAAAACGCCTTGAAGCTGGGCGGGGCTTGGATTCGTGACGCTTACGCCTCAAGCGCCTGGCTGTGCACCCAGAGCATGCTCAACGCTCGAGCCTCGCCCGATAGAACCCATACAAAGGTGAAGACTAAGAAGTAAATTGTCTCTATACACATAAAACTACATCTAATAAGAGCACATACACTCGACTACTACTCACCCTTCCACCCTAATCCTCGGCCTCCATGCACTTCTATCTAAGGTCATGTCCTCGGTGATCTGGATCTGGACCATATCCTGACGAATCACCTCGGCCCAGTTCTTCTTCGGTCGACCTCTATCTCTCTGTATACCTAGCACTTCCAACCTCTCACACCTCCTAACCGGATCATCCTCAGGCTACGGAGATCCTCCCAAATGCTCTGTCGTGGCTTAAGTGTCATTACAGAAATATGAAAGGTACGTTTCTTATTGAAGTAACATGTTTCTACTTTCTTCATTTCTTCACATTTTTTTCTTCCTTATGTATGAGGACTGAAGAATGGAGCTGGGAAAGGGAATATTGTTCAAGGCAAAGAACGAAGCAATGTCTTACGTGAAACATTATAATAGACGTGACAATTATAGTTGGTCTATCGATGGAAGGTTTGCTGATATAATGTTATGCTTTTATCGTTATTGTTTATGTCAAACAAGGTCTAAGGTCTTTATCCATAAAATCTTCTCAATATATATTCTCCAGTGTCTAATTTATTTTTCTTCCTGCTGGCGCCATGTTTTGTCATTTTGAGGAGATCAACAGACGTCTTAAGGAGTAATGATGTTGGGCGTATATCTTATGTCTCGGCGTCGATTTCATATAGCTTTTGAGTTATTTTCAGTGTATTATGTGCCCAACAATGCGAGACTTAAAGTAAAATGCTAACTTGAGGTGTTTGGATGTTTTATGAGAAAATTGAAGGAAATTGGAGCTTGATTCATATAAGAACAAGGAAGAAGCAACGGGTACGGCCATGGATGCTTGGAATGCTAGGTTGTATGGTCCGGGAGGAGTGAAAATATTAAAAAAATTAAGAGAAGTAGCGCATACAGCCACGGATGCTTGGCATGCTCCGGTGTATGCGATGGTAAATAGTCTCAGAGCAGCCAGGACTAGCTAAAATGTGGGCCACTAGCATATTTCTTATTATTAAACCCTTGTAACGTTTTTCTGTGGATGAGGACGTACGTTTTGGAGGCAAGAACTATAGTAGAGGCTAGAGAACGAAGATTCATCAATTGAGTTGTAATTCTTCTTTCCTCTTGATTGTTTCATGAATTCTAGATTATTTTGTGAGAAAGCTATCTCGTCTATGAGTAGCTAAACTCTATTATTCTATGGTTATGAGTTAACCATAAAAGTTGTACTCTGAAGTTGATTGAATTCTATTAAATTTATCAGATTGAGTTGTTTATTTAATTCTGCTCTGAATTACTTGATTTCCTGGCCAGTTGTTAAGTAATAATCCATGAACCTAAGGTTGAACTCGAAAGTGGGAACCGTAGGTTGCAATAGTAATAAATAAAGCGTTCCTGAACTCGTGCATCGGGAAATGGTTTCGCGGTTAGGATAGAAATATACCTAACAGTAACGCTTAATTAGTATACAGGAGAAGCACATGCATTCTTGGTAATTCTAATTCCATAGACATATAGGCGTTAGGTTGGCTTGAATAGGCGAGCAGGGTATCGAAAGAGCTCTGTGAGTATAATCAACCCTATGATTAGCAACTCAGATAAATAAAGTTAATTCGATTAGCGGATGACTGCAACTGGATTGGTGATCGTCCCATAATCCTGGAATATTTCCTCCACTGATATCTAAAACTCTTGAATTGTCTTGCATTCTATTTACTTCAATTACTTGTAGTTAATTAGTTAATTAAACACGCTTCAAATCTGGTTAAACTCTATTGAACAATATTTGAATTAAGTTTGTCTAGTTAATAGTTAATCAACAGTCCTCGTGGGAACGATACTTTTCTTATCACTTTATTACTTGATCGACCGCGTATACTTGTGTGTGCGTTTGGAGCACAAGTAACATTAGTACAATCTTCATCACCACCTCCACTCTTCAAGTCTCGATGTCCAGTTATGATTCGAAAACACACAATGAAAATTTTGTTAATGCATATTTAAGGAGGACAGTTGTATAGCATTCTTATATTTGATGAGGCAATTGTATAGCACTCTTATATTTGATGAGGGCAATTGTTGTATATGTGAAAGATGAAGCATAACTATAATATTTCATTCTCTGAAGTCTAATGTTTCTCGAGCCATACAATATTAATTTAGCCAACATTAAAGCACATCACAAACATGAGGCATATCATAAATAACGAAGAAAGGAGAAAATATTAGATAAGCTGCATATTTATATGAAGTTGTGTTTCTCACTTCTTCCTTTTTTGAGATGGCTTTTTGCGATTGAGTTTGGATGTATTATTGGTAAGCTGCATATTTATGTGAAGTAGTGTTTCTCACTTTTTCCTTTCTTAACATGGCTTTGTGATATTGAGTTTGGATGTATTATTGGTTAATGCTTCTACAACCGTAGAGGTGACCTCTAATAGGTGTATTCATTGACATGTATTTGGAGTAGCAGACGGATTGATCAAATTAAGATATTTATAATCTTTAATGAAGTTGAGAATAATTACACCTTCAAATAAGTTTGGTTTGTTTATTGGAGAATTTGTATGTACTGTGATTTATAATTATATTAAGAGTTCATGCCTCTTCTTTTACTTTTATCATTGGGCTACAAATTATTGAGTTGTAATTAGTTTCCTTGAGTTCGGCCTAACAGTTATAATTTTCTATACTTTTATGTTCTGCAGTAACTGAATGACCAATTGTCCTTTTTCTAGAAGTTGAACAGTCAGTGCTATCAAATTATCAAATAAATAGAGATACATAAATGATCAGTTGATTTGGTTTGAGTCACATGTGATAATTGTTCAAAACTTTTGGACATAAATTGAAACGACCTTAGGTAGTTGTTTTGGGAGTTAGGACTCTAATTGGCGTGCCGAAAGTTTTAAAATCTTCAAAAAGTCTATTAGGACATGTCTGTAAAATTTGAGCTGAATCGGACTTCGTTTGGTAGGTATCGGAAGAAGGTTTCAGTTTTCATTGTCGGTAAATCTTAAAAAAGGTTTTTCAAGCTCGATTTTCGCGAATGAGCTCCAATTCAAAATCCGAAAGCATCGCTAGATTCGTATGGTCATTTGTGAAATGTGTGAACATTCAGAAGTGAATTCTGAGGTCATTTGGATGGTTTCCGCTAAAGTCTCGAAAGTTAAAGAATTTGATATTTTCCATTTAATTCGTATTTTGAGCTTCGGGAATCCAATTCGAGATCCGTCTTAGCAAGTACATCATATAAATTTTATATAACTTGTTTGAGAAATTTGAGATTATTCTGAATTTTGTAGGATTCTGATATTTCCCAAGATACACCACTTTACTGTTTTAATGACCAGTTCCTTAAAATGTGTTCCTTTACTATATTATATGCGGAATTAAAACTGTAAGTAAATGAACACCCAATATTAGCGTGGAAAAACCCCTTGAACTCGGGATCAAAAAACCACGACCTACTTCTCAAGTAGGATTTCAACTTCACTATGTAAAAAGACTCACTTGGTTACAAGACTACCTTCTTACTAACCTAGGACTAACTCTAATCCTTTAGTGACCTTTTTCATGATCAGTGAAGCTGTGTCAAGTACACGACTTGAACCAGAAAGATATAACTCGATTATGTCTACTACAGTTGAACTAAGACTGAACTTTTACAAGACTCAATCTAAGGAACAGGTTCTAACTTAGTTCCACTGTAGCTAACTGATTACACAAATAAGACAATAACTCTTTTAAGCTTTGCTCGATTCTCTCTGTATTTGTGCGTACTTCAATGGCTGATATGCTCCACGTTTTATAGCTTCAGCAGCCAAGAAGTCTTGAGCAATTAGAACTCTAAAGCTCCCATGAGTTTGAGTCCTAATTGGATTCTTCTCTTTAAAGCATCCGGATCTTCTATTCTTTATCCTTTATGTATGCAATCTTTTCATATCACGTTTAGACCTGCATAATTATCAAGATAAACATTAGTCTAAGGATAATTAACAATATTTCAGCTTAAACGATTTTGCATAAATTATCTATTTAGCTGCAGTGATCCAAAGGAACAGGTCCTTTGAATCCGTTCCTTAATCATCAGTCAAAACTCCAAGCTTATCCAAGCTAACATTTTCCCCCTTTTTGATGATGAGTTCATAAGCATAGCTGCATATCCTTAATGTCCTGAAGTACAACTTAAACTCAAAAACAGTCAGTAGAGACTTACTTATCATTAAGGACCAGATTTTCAATTAGGTATAAGTTCACGCAAAATCAGACTTACTCTTCCCCCTTTTGGCACCAGTGAAAAGGTTGCATAAAAAATATAACTCAAGTGTTAGAATAATCAGCACATAGCCATTGAGGCAACTCAAAATGCAAACATAAATCAGATTAAAGCAACTGCAAAACAATGATATTAGCCATCAAAGACAAGTCATCATTAATCAAGAGGTTAAACCAGGGGATACAAGCAAGTACTACAGAATTATTCAAAGACTAGAAGAGGAAAAGACTAAGGCACTAGACTAGGCTAAATCCCACTGGACAAAAGATGGCTTATGGCTAAGGTGGTCAGGATATGGAAGGACCAGGTCCCTGAGACTTGTTAAGCAACTCAAACATCTGCTTGAGCATTCCCTCATTGGTCTCCTTTGCCCTTGTTGCCTCTGCCTTCCAGTAGTTTTTCTCCTCTTCCAACCTTGCTATTTCAGCAGCCTAGATAGCAACTTGTTGCCTCAGTGCCCTTACCTTATTCTTCAAAGGCTGCCTCCCAACACCAGCCTGTGGAGGATCAGCCTGAACAGGAAAGTCACAGCTAATCAATGTAGCACAGCCAAACTTCTCCTTTTTTAGTAGCCTTTACTACCCCTTCCAAAGGAATCTTCAACTTTGCAAACACATAAGTCAAGATGAAGCTAAAAGGCAAATAATGCTTCCTCTTCCCAGCTATCACCCTTTTGATCAGGTGGATCATAAATCTGGGCCAGTTGATCTGCTTTTCAGTGTCTAACAGTTCCATAAGGACCAGGTCCATAAAACTGGCAATTCCTCTTTTTTCCTGCCTTGGCATCACAATCTTGTTCACAAACTCAAATAACACTTGGTGCTGTGGGTGCACCTCACTTTTCTGCACAGCTCTGGGTTTTTCTTCCCCTTCATTCTCAGCAAACTTCCTTGCAATCTCCAATCCAGTAGGCAAGTTTGTCAAGTCAGGCCATACTTTCTTGACATAACTGTCATACCCAGCAAAAGAAATTCCCAACAGCTCACCAAGTTCCCTGGTGTCAAAAGTGATCACATTATCATTCACAGAAGTGGTAATCCTGTCATCCTTGATGGAGCAGTTTTGTAGAACTCCTGCACCATCCCCTTTGCACACCTTCCAGAGATCTGAAGGACCATGTCCCTCCAGCCTTGAGCATGCAATTTTTGCAGCAACCATAACATTCCTTCTTCTCCCACATCAGATAGCACTCTCCCCTTCAACACTTTCCTAGTCAACATATCATCATGAACACAGTGTACAACATCTTCTCCCTCAACCTCACTCTCACTATCATCACCAGCAAAGGACTCATTACTGTCACTATCAGCAGAACTTTCATCGACCAAAGTCCTTTTGGAGGACCTGGTCCTCTTAGCAGACTTTTCTGCAGCTTTCACAGAACTTCTGGTCACACGTCTATGTGCAAATTTTCTTTTCTTCGACTGAGGAACAACCTCCTCAGCATCTGCCATCTCATCATCTTCATCACCAACACCATCAGTTTCTATCACCTCCACTTTTTCCTCTTCAACAGGATCAATAACCTGTTTTCCTTTCCCTTTTCTGCTTATTTCTAAAGCAGCAGCTAAGTTCTTATCAGCAGCTTTAGCAGCACTGCTTGTCCTCCTAACCCCAGAGACAGGAGTTGAGACAGAAGGAACAGGTCCTTTTGCCTTGGAGGAACTTTCACCTTTCTTCTTAATTCCTGGCTTATAACTGTCCCCAATTTTCTTTAACTTAGCAGCAATTTCAGCAGTCATCTTATCATTAATAGGTCCCTTCCTAGCAAGTTTTCTTCTTAAGCTCCTAATGTTAATCAAATCAACAAGAGGCCTATCACTATCACTTATAGGATCATCAACATCTATTACATCCTCCATGGGTGCTCTAAAAGCAACCTCTGGAGACCCCGATGACCCATGCATGGGTGCTTCCAATCTTTTAACAGTTTCTCCTTCTCCCTCAGGAACAGTTCCATACCCTTCTTCATTTTCCTCCTCATCTACCACAACATTTAAGGGATAAGCAAAATTTACCTGATACTGATACAGAACCATAGCTCGTGACAAATCCTCAACCTGTTCAATAATCGATTCAGCCGTGGGAACTGGTCCTTCCCCCTGAATTTCTGGTTCAGGTACTTCTGGAATTATTTCAGGAATTTCAGGGTTTAGGTCAGTGGTATCCATGGGTGAAGGAGGGTTGAGATTTTGTGGTTGTTCAGTAGTGGGTGCAGCTGAAGAATTTTCAGGAGAAAGAGACATTCTTGCAATTCGACTTAAGAGATATGTGATTATTCTTTCTGAAATTTTGAGAATTCAATTGATAAACAAAGTGAAAGAATAATGAGGAAGAATGAGTGTATTTATAGATTTAATTAGGTAGTGGAGATAGGGTGTGAAACGATCACTATTACCTCAGCAAGACATGCAGCCGTTATGGACTCTTGGAGTCTCCCGGAGAAATAGAGCCGTTGGACTGTTAAGTCACCTTTTCAGAATGGGAACTGTTCCTCCGATGGGATTCTTATGCAGTTTGGATATGGTTAGGATACATAGTGGGATTTATCCTAATTGCAAGTTACCTATAGCCTTTACACTTCTAAGATAACTGAATAATAAAGAGTACATACCTGATTTTAACACGAAAAATCAGTGTCCTTCCAATTTGCAACACTTGAAATTCTAAGAGCATAAGGGTAACATCATTCAATTTTAGCAACTCTAAACAAGAATTATGGCATAAGAGTATACACTTAAGTATTAAGCTGGACTGAATAATTCACATTGACTTGAATAAAATTCATTTTAGGTGCAATTTTCTAGCCAATTATGAAGTAAAGCATTGATGATTTTATGTGAATTTAATCATCCCTAATTCTAACCTATTTCTTTCAAAATCATCTCTACCTAGAGCTTTTGTAAAGATGTCAGCAATTTGCTTTTCAGTAGGACAAAATGCTATGGTGATCAAACCTTTTTCATAGTTATCTCTCAGGAAATGATGTCTTATATCAATGTGTTTAGTTCTTTTGTGATGCACTGGATTTTTTGTCATGTTAATAGCACTAGTGTTGTCACAAAAGATAGGAACAGTTCCTACATCAACACCAAAATCATGTAATTGTTGTTTGATCCATAACAACTGTGAACAACATGAAGCTGCTGCCACATATTCAGCATCAGCAGTGGAAAGTGCCACTGAATTTTGTTTCTTGGTTCCCGAAGAAACCAAACACTCACCAAGAAAATGTGCCATACCTGAGGTACTTTTTCTATCAACAAGGAAACCTGCATAGTCAGCATCAGTATATCCAACAAGATTAAAACTACCACCTTTTGGATACCAAAGTCCCAAGGGACCCGTTCCCTTCAGATACCTCAATATTCTCTTAACAGCTTTCAAATGAGATTCCTTAGGATCTGATTGAAACCTAGCACACAAACCAACACTGAACACAATATCAGGTCTACTAGCAGTTAGATACAATATTTGATCAACTGATATTCCATGTTCATCAAGATCCAGTTTTGTGGCAGTGGCAATAGGTGTGTCAATTTGCTTAGCATTACCCTTATAAAATCTTTTAAGTAATTCCTTAACATACTTTTGTTGATGGATCATAGTTCCATTTGAGGTTTGCTTAATTTGTAAACCCAAAAAGAAATTGAGTTCACCCATCATGCTCATCTCAAACTCACTCCCCATCAAGTTTGCAAATTCCTTACTTAAATTTTCACAAGTAGCACCAAAGATTATATCATCTACATAAATTTGAACAATTAAGAGATGCTTACCTTTTTCTTTCAAAAACAACGTGCTATCAATTTTACCTCTCTTATATCTATGCTAGAGTAGAAATTTTGATAGCCTTTCATACCATGCTCTTGGTGCCTGCTTGAATCCATACAAGGCCTTGTCCAACTTGTACACATGTTCAGGGAACTGTTCACTTTCAAAGCCTGGAGGTTGCTTAACATACACTTCTTCTTTCAGGTAACCATTCAGAAATGCACTCTTCACATCCATTTGATGTAGAGTAAATTCCATGTATGTAGCAAAGGCTATGAGAAGTCTTATTGCTTCCAATCTTACAACAGGAGCAAAAGTCTCATCATAGTCGATGCCCTCCTCTTGACTATATCCCTGAACAACTAACCTGGCCTTATTTCTTGTTACCATGCCATCCTCATCGAGTTTGTTTCTGAAAACCCATTTTGTTCCTATTATGGACCTATTCCTTGGCTTGGGTTCCAGATGCCAAACTTGACTTCTTTGGAATTGATTCAATTCTTCCTGCATAACATTAATCCAATCTGCATCCTTCAGTGCTTCTCTCACATTTTTGGGTTCAACAAGGGATAGGAAAGCACTAAAGGCACACAGATTGTGATTTTTGACTGCTGATCTAGTTTGTATCCCAGCAGTCTTATCTGAGATTATTTAATCCATAGGATGTGACCCTTGATACTTGTAAGGCTTGAGTGTCAATCCATTGTCGGAAGTCCCTTGTCGAGGAACGGCTCCTGAGGGAGTAGCATTTCCAATTTGTGAGGTGGAACCAACATTTGTTCCCCCTGTTTTTGTGCCATTCTTCTCAGTTCTGTCCTGAGGAACAGTTCCTTGCAGTTCACTTCTCACATCCAGAGTCTGCATTTGTGGATCAACTTCATTAAGTTTCAGCATTCCAATCTCTTCATCCTCTTGTACCTGTTCTTAAGTGAGATTGTCAGTTTCATCAAATTTAACATGCATGCTTTCTTCAATTTTCAATGTTTTCTTGTTAAAAACTCTATAAGATTTACTATTTGAAGAATAACCAACAAAGATCCCCTCATCACTTCTAGGGTCAAATTTTCCTAAGGCATCTTTTCCATTGTTGTGTATAAAACATTTGCAACCAAAAGCCTTAAGATGAGAGATATTTGGTTTTCTTCCCTTAAGCAGCTCATATGGAGTATTTGCTACTAATGGCCTTGTCATACATCTATTTATTATGTAGCATGCAATATTAATAGCCTCAGCCCAAAAGTTTTGTGGAAGATTTCCAGATATTAGCATAGTCCTTGCCATTTCTTCTAGAGTCCTATATTTCCTTTCCACTACACCATTTTGTTGTGGAGTTCTAGGTGAAGAAAAATTGTGATTAATGCCATTTTCATGAATTATCTATTTAGCTGCAGTGATCCAAAGAAACAGGTCCTTTGAATCCGTTCCTTAATCATCAGTCAAAACTCCAAGCTTATCCAAGCTAACAGATTCCATTTTAATTTTCGTCACGATATCAACTTTTCAAAAGAAAAAAAAGAAAAGAAATTAATTGAGAGGAGGTGGCTAATGGCTAAGGGATAAAAGTCCCTTATCCCTTAGCTTAAAAGTTTCCAGCACAAGACGAACAGAAACAAGAAAGAAACAGAGAACGCACAAGAGAAAAAAATAGACAGAAAAGAGAGAAAGGAAAGGAAGAGGAGAAGAAAAAAAATAGAATTTTCACCCTAAAACATCCAGGTAATGATGTTAATTTATTATTTCAGTTTATTACGTGTGTTTGAATATATTTTAACGGTAGAAATTGGGATATTAGACATCATTCTAATAAGTTAAATTGATAGTTTGAAGGGTTAATTGGATCCCGATAATGGAATTGATTATATATTCGAATCCAGGGAGTTATGTGCAACCCATGAATATAATAAAGAGTTTGGTTATATGATTTTGAACCATGTACATAGGTCTGGACTAGGTATTGTCCATGCGAATCGGGTGTCGGGTTCTTGACCGAATTGTTCAAATATGTAAGGAATGAAACTTTATCCTTATTTGATTTATTTTTCTGCTATTGAATAGAGCGGGATCGTGTGGCAGTGAACCCAAAGGACAAAGGAGTTGTTGAGTAGCAGTGCTAACTTTTGAACAAGGTAAGTGATTATATCCATTTCTTTGGTGGCTTTTGGCCTTGTGGATATTCTACCACGTGTTCCTTACGTGTGTAGCTGCCGATAGGCGTACTTATTACACATTAGTTTTGAATGTACACTATATCTTATATGTTATGCCTTGTTGGTTGTATTGTATTGAGCATAGAAGCATTGTACTCTGGCTGTGAGCTTGATATGTACTTTTCGACTACCGATGAGGGTCCCGCACCGGTGAAGGGTTATTATTGTATCATATTGAGTGCAGGAGCATTCCGTCTCAGCTTTATATTATATCGGGTGCAGGAGTATTCCGCCCCAGGAGCAGGAGTATTCCGCTCTTATGACATATACTGAGTGCAGGAGTATTCTGCCTTAGCTTTATATAATATCGGGTGCAGAAGTATTCTGCCATAGGAGCAGGAGTATTCTACTCTTACATCATATATTACGTGTAGGAGTATTCCGCCTCAGCTTTATATTATATCGGGTGCAGGAGTATTCCGCCCACTAGCAGGAGTACTCCGCTCTTATATCATATACTGAGTGCAAGAGTATTCCGTCTCTGCTTTATATTGTATCGGGTGCAGGAGTATTCCGCCTTAGGTGAAAGTGTATTCCGCTCTTATGCCATATACTGAGTGTAGGAGTATTCCGCCTCACTTTATATTATCTTGGGTACATGAGTATTCCGCCCCAGGAGCAGGAGTATTCTGCTCCAGTTGATTATTAGATTGTATTCCCGTTGAATGCATGAGTATTCTGCTTTGAGATGAGATTATGGGCACATGTGACCCCATTGGATCATTCTGCATTCATTCCATTGCATTGTGCCGATTGCTATGTGTTGTGTGATTATAGTGCGATGTTTTGTGTATGTGCCATGTATTTCTGATTGTTGATATTTTCGGGATACCTATAGGTTCTGTCTATCTTAGGTCCCTGGTTGTTTATGAGTTTATGGTTCCATAAGCATTTCCAGTTATTATTTGGCTCTGCCTTTTTATAGTTGAATAAGGCGAATTTAGTTTATCTGTTTATCTTCTCACTGGCTAGCATATCTGCTTCTTTGAGGTGGCTAGCCAGCCCCACTTACTGAGTCCTTTCGACTCACCCATTTATTGTTCCTTGTCTATTTATTTTGTTTCGCCAGTTTCCGCTCTAGGACCGAGTTCATTGTTTGATTGAGGAGAGGAGGCGATTGCAGCTGTCAGGGTGAGCTTAAATCTATTTTTTTCTATTGTTTTACCTTAGTTTTCCAATTTTCTATATGCATGTCTCCAATTAAAAAGTAGAGTCATTGCTATGACTCCTGTCATATATTTTGACGTTTTGACTGTAGACTAGATGATGCATGTTTTTGTCTATTGTTTAACTTAAAAGTTGCTAGGCAATTGTGTTAGTACTTCTCAATTCTTATGTTAGTTCGTAATTTTGTATCTAAACTGAAAGGTAATCCCATTATAATGAAATGAACTACCTCCGCTAAAAAATAATGCAAAACAAAGATAACTTTGAAATGTAGATATGCAGCTACATTCCCATTACAAAGAATCATTTTAATTTCATACACAGAGGACCATATATTAGCTTGGCTTTACCGATGCATTTTTTCTTATCCGGTGTTATACATATTTATGACTTTAATTTATTATGTTGATCATGAGTAGTATTGGAAGGATATTCACATTAACAATGTTGTGATATCAACCAAAAAATCACACATATTACAACATTTGACGTTGCTTTATGCAAATGGTTTGCTAAGTCATTATGTTTAATCGATCCTAAGCATCGACTGTTGAAAAAATTGCTAACACATTCTTTGTAGTTTCCGATAAAGTTGTAGATTCATAAATTATTCTGCTATCATGAACCACATAAATGTACATCAGAAAATAAATGTATATTGAAAGCTCGACTAATAATACATTTATATTTAGAAAATAGTTAGTGAATTATTTGATACGTCCATCTAAATCTGATGGTCTAACACATGGTACAAAGGCGATCTCATTGCAAATAAGAGTTTAAAAGTGAGTACCTTCTCAATTGGATCTTAATTTAAGATGTTTTTTTTGTTCTTAGATTTATTTCTTCTTTGTTTGTTGTTTTAAATTTTACGCCTAATTTATCCTTGAACTTTTACCTTCTATTTTATTACTTCAGGCTTACGAATAGTTGCATTTTAACATTGAAATAATGAAAATATTTTATAATTATATACTTTGATATATAAAATGTTTTGCTTCTCCTTACATTCTCCGCACTATGTATTATACTAGTATATCGATATAGATTCTTCATATTTTAAATGTTTAACACTCACTATCATGCCTATTTAAACAGAGGTAGACTAGCAATGTAGATGTATTAGTTTGCGTAAACTGTTAAAGAAATTAGCTGAGGAAAAGCATGAGCTCTTCATCAGTATCCCAGCTCCTGACCCCATCTATGTGGTCTTTGGGTACTCCTCAATGCCGGAGATCATCACCATTATCTCTGAGTTTACGGCAGAACACGTCAGTGATGCGATCTGCTCGTAAAAGATTCAGCAGTATTTCAAGCTCACAGAGCCTTCAACCTGAAAGGCAACTTCATTATGATGATGATCTCATTCATCCGGAGCTCGTACCTAAACACATTGCATTGATAATGGATGGAAACAGGAGATGGGCTAAGGCCAAGGGCTTACCTGTGCAAGAAGGTCACAAACTTATTATTCCAAAACTGAAAGAGATTTGTGGCATTTCTTCCAAACTGGGAATACAAGTTCTCACTGCTTTTGCTTTCTCTACTGAAAATTGGAACCGCTCCAAGGTACCTTTTTTTTTCTCCAATTAGTTAATAGAATTAAGGTTAAACTTTTAACATTGCCGTATGTTTTTATTTTCTTTTAATGTTCATGAAAGTTAAAGCTAAAAATAAATAAAATAAATAAATGAGAAGCCATGTCATGACGAAGCTGTGAGACCACGTAAAAATTAATATTATCTCTGTTCAAGCAAATTAAAAATAGAAAGCTGTAACCACTTGTTTTATTTTGGAGCAGGAGGAAGTTGATTTCTTGATGCAGCTATTCGAAGAGTTCTTTGACGAATTTATGAGGTAAGTTTTATCCGTTAAAAGGGAAATGATATCTCTCTCTCCCTCTAAGATCCGCGTATCTGTATTTTGTAATATGACAAATGATTACATGAAAAAGGAAAAGGTTTAAATACGTAGAAAGGAACCGTTTGCAACTGTTATGTGACATTTACAGTTGTAAATTTAGTTATATGACATTTTACTAAATATCATTGAAAAATAACATATGCTCATTTTGTAAATAGGCGCAAAAAATCATTTCCTCAAAGCATTTATAATACAAAAGAATGCATCTAGATATTAGTGAAAATTAAAGGTGTGTCAACAGACCATAAAGGGGGGGGGGGGGGGGGGGAAGGTTTTAATTGTGATACCTTCCAAGTTCCAACAGAAAATGTTTCATTTATGATCGGAAAAGTTGAAAGAGAAAATAACAAAGTAGTGCTATTGTTTTTAATATTGTTTTGATTTGTCATTGCCTTCAATCAATAGGTTTGGGATACGAATGTCAGTTATTGGGTGTAGATCCAACCTCCCTAAGACTTTACAAGAACTCATAGCATTAACAGAGGAGACCACAAAAGACAACGCAGGACTTAACCTTGTGATTGCACTCAACTATGGAGGACATTATGACATATTGCAGGCAACCAAAAGCATTACCAGTAAAGTAATGAATGGTTTTCTCCGGCTGGAGGACATTGACAAAAAATTGTTTGACCAAGAACTTGAAAGCAAGTGTCTCAGTATTCCCAACCCCGACCTACTCATACGAACTGGGGGTGAACAACGAATTAGTAACTTCTTGTTGTGGCAATTGGCTTACTCTGAATTTTACTTCACAAAAACGTTGTTTCCCGACTTTGGAGAAACCGATCTTAATGAGGCTGTACTTACCTTTCAGCGAAGACATAGACGTTTCGGTGGACACACATATTGAAACATTAGTTTCTAAAATCCTTGATTTATGTACTACAAGCAATTCAGTTTGAGTTGGTTTTAAGTTAACTAGTTTTTGAGACGCGTAATGCGTGTGTGTCCTTAATAATGAATGTAATTATTAAAAGAATTATATAATTGTTGTTTAAAAAAATTTGTGCTTGTGTAGCACAATTGATATCTTAAATTTCATGAAATTGTCAAAGAAACATGAGGAGGTCACTATTCTATTTCGTTTTAATAACACTCTTACATTTCGTTCTTTGGGAAATAAATATAATGGTGTCACAGTGATTTTTGAACGGCTAAAATAGACCCAGGATTAGAGTTTCATCAAAGTGGTAAATTATTTTAAAAAAATACAATGATAAATGTATTAAGATCCGTGTTAAATATTGCAACTATTCCGCTTGCAGTATTCCTAAATATTAATGAACTTACTCTAAAATACAAGTACATATATATAAAGTAGACCAAAAGAACACGAAAAGAAGTTTCAAAATTCACAATAGCAAAATTATAGTCAAACAAAGTTCTGTTCGAAAGATATACCGCTTACCTCATTTGTATTTGTGCAAATTCTAAGCCGATTATGAAATGAAACAGGATAACTGCGGGTGAGATGTTGATAGTTTGATGTTGTATTTTATGAAAGATCAAATACTATCAAAGATAAATATTCTAGCTTTCCAAAAAAAGGCAGTAATTCTTAAGCGAACTTGCATAAACAATGCGTGATACAAAGTGTGTTGAATAATCATAGGAATTAACAAAGAAGAAAATAAACTTACTTGTCAAATACAATTTTAGTATTGTCTCTCGACTACTGCCAGAGATAAAGTGAAACTGGAAGAAAATAAACTTTTCACTTGTTATGCTTAAACACAGAATTTGATTAGCTATTTGGTGAGTTCCTACCGTAATTAAGCATTATTAATTTAGTAACAAATATATTGAGTGTTTGTTCACTTTCTCCAACGGATGAATGTTCATTCGCCTCATTAAGTTGGAGATGTAAAAAGTTATCCTTGATCCTTGGATATGAAAAAGCATCACAATCCTAATTAAAAGATGACATTTTTATTAACTATATTAAGCATTTTTTATAATTTGTATAAAATATAGGAGTAGAAATTTAATTGTGTATTGACTTCCTTGTACAAAGGAATATTTAAGAAAAGCTTTACTATAGGGGCAAAAAAGTCGTTTATTTTTTTGCTATAGGGATTGGTTCTTTTAGAATAGTATGATATGATACATAAATTGGTTTTCGTTTTGATTGTTTCCATTTTAGTCGTTTCCATTTTAGTCGGTTATAATCTCTTGTTCTTTTATCTCTTATCCACACTCACATATGGCATCATTTTGAGTTTTAGGTGTATGCTTAGATAAAAATAGAAAACGAGAAAAAAAAGAATCAACAAAAACCAAAATAACCAAAACTGAAAAGATCAATGTATATTGATTTGATTTGGTTTATATGTTTATCAAAGTGATAAAGTCGATTTTGTCTCTATTTAGTAGAAAATCAACTCAAACCAAACTACGCACACACTTAGTCGAATAATATTGAACTACTACAACAACTCTTATTGCGGTTTTGCATTTGAGTTTAAACCTTTTCTCTTTACATGATATCTTAATTCCGTTTACAAGTTCTTTGTACAAGTCCGCGAATCATACTGTTTTTAGTCTTAGTTCTAATCACATTTTGTTAGTCCTCTCAGAATGACGCAGAAACAAAAGAAGCTTAAGACTATATATGTACATATAGGTATGAGACTGAGATTGAGCAGTCTCTATCAATTAAATTGAATTATTTAATAAAGCTAATAAGCAAGAATTCAACAAGATAACTTCAAGGTTTATCAGGTTTACGGGGTTAGCTCAACTATCGTTTGCCAATCGTACGAATCCTCGGATGCTTCGGCATCTCCTGAGATCTCTTCTTAGTGGATGAATTTCCGTGCATGAAATTTTGTCAAGATTGTCCTGATTTTCTTCTTTTGATCTGGTTTGCTGATATCCTCAACTATGAAGATTTCCCTTAGTTGATTAATCATCAGCTGAGATTTGTTGTACAAGTTGATCTCCTTGGCCAGTGTGTAGGCTAAGTCAAGAACTTGAATTATGGCTTCATACTCTGCTTCATTGTCGTCAAATTTTGTGGCTTGATGGTAGACCATTCCAGACGGCGTTCTGATCCATAGGCCGATCTTCTCCCATTGGGATTCATTCCCGTGCGAATTTCCTAACTGCCATACTCAACTACTTCATTCCTGAGTGACTCTTCAGCCTTTCGCTCCAGTTCTTCTGCAAAATTGTTTAATCTAGATCCGATTTTAGGCCAATTAAAAATTAAATTTTTATTTGCGGAGTCACGATCAATAGTTTAGATTAAAAGTTTAACCAAATTAAATACGGAATTGCGTTGATTACTAGATTATAAATATATGCACGATTCTCAATGATGATAATTGACAATATGGAAATAATAAGAGATAATTGAAAATAAATAAGATCAAAGCGTGAGTAAAATAGATAGAAGGAGCTGTATCGGATCACTTGATCCCAGTGAGGATTCCTCGTTACTGATTATACTTGAAGACTTGAGAGCAAAGTATCCGACAAACGTAAATGAAGAACAATATTGAGCAAGAGTAAGAGAGAGTATTCTTATTGATATTGTAGACAGAGAATAGAATGTGTTACAATGATTCAGAACGAGTGCTATTTATAGATCTGATAGGCATCCGTTGGGTTTATAACCGCTGGGCATGTATCCGTTGGATACGTAACCATTGGATATGTAACCACTGGATGTGTAATCGTTGCCTTTATGACTATTCATTAAGCAATCGCGTACAATCCGGTAACTGCTCATTCAAATCCTGCTGATTCTGGAAGCGTTGCGTTACCGCTCTGGGCCTGCTCGTGGTAACCGCCTAGTCAGTCATCTGCCCGTTAGTTTTCTGTCCGGGGAAACCGCTGCCCATGCCACGTGGCAGACACGTGTCATTTTTTAAGTGACGTCAATTTTTATCCAATACAGATAGTCCCCGCACTTCTCGACCAGAGTTTCTGCTCGAGGAGTGGATGTGAATTTTGGCGAGGAACTCTATTCGCAAAATCCAACTTTCATCTGCAACATGACGATCCTGGGTGGCGTGCGCACTTCGTCAGCTACATGACAAATTCACATGACGTGCGTATTAAATGCGCGATGTAAAAAAGTAACTGCAACTGGTACGTCTGCACGTCCGCCGTCAGCTTCGATGTGATTACTGCGCGTCCTAAGGGTAAAAGTAATGATTTTAACCGCTTCAGTCACGTGCACACGTCCGTTGTCAGTTGCGAGGTGACCGCTGCACTTCAGGGCAATGATGTTGCTTCGAAACTTGGTGAAACCTACTTCTTCTCTTGATGGTTGGATCTGCTCGTGGCCTTTTCGATAACCTCCACGTGTCTCATGAGAATCTGATGGGCCGAACTTTTTACTCCTATAAATAGGGGTAAACTGATTCTTAGCCCTTTTACTTGCTTTCACTCTACAATTTCCCAAATCTTGAAAAACCCTTGAACATCTTTCAACCTTCCTTCCAATCTTCTCAATTCTTCTTGAATTATGTCTCCAAAGGCTAAGAAAAATTTAAACATGGATGCTGCCGCCGGTAGTTCTTCCGCGGCCACTCCCAGACCTAGGGCTGCTCAGGCCACTGCTACAGAGATTATTCCCAAGAAGTGGGGTGAGTTGGAAAAAGACTGCAATGTCAAAGCTTTTAATAATTACAGAGATGTACGCACATGGTCGGCGTACAGATTCAAGTCCGGGATCACATCGGAGATGATCCCATGGGTTAGAGTGGACTGCAATTGGGACGCGAGCGTTCCACTCTTGCCGGTATCTGAAGCGGGGAATATTACTTCGCATAGGGCTGGGTGGACGACTATGTGTACCTACCAATTTACAGTTGGTTGTACATTACTCCTGCACCCTATGCTCGAGAGGCTCTGCAGGGAGTATTTACTCTGTCCGGGGCAACTGTGCCCCAGCATGTACAGAATAGTGACGCTTATGGATTGGTTTGCGGAAGAAACCGACCAAATTTTTGAGTATGAGCATTTTATTTCTCTGTATAGCATACAAATCTTCAAGGATGGTTTTGTCAATGCTAGGATGCGCGGGAGCAAGGGCTTGGTGCGCAGTTCTGAGGATACAAACGACCGGGGTTGGTTGCACCGGTATGTATTCGTGCGCACCCAGGCATTGTCCTTCAACTCCAAGACTTTTCTCCCCGAGATCTGGAACAAGAAGCGTAAGTACCCGAGTATTCCTTTGAGTTTTTTGTGCTTCCTCCTTTCTTGTTTGCTCATTCCTTTGAATCTTCCTTACAGCCGCCAAGCGACCCTACGACGAGCTCATATCAATTGGTGAGCTGACAGCATGGGTTGAGGCGATCCTGAAGAAATACTCTCCTGAGCAGAGGGAATGGGCGTATTTCGCTGTGCAAAAGAGTCTGACCGTGAAGACTCACGGTGAGAACTATCCGCTGTTATAGCTATTTCTTCTCTTCGTAGTTTTTGCTTTGTCTGACCGTTCTGCCCTTTGTAGGTCTAGGTACACAGGGGGACTTTTTCCCTACCCCTTCCTCTCAGGCTGCATCATCTGGGCCCGCTGTTGACCCCGAGGCTGAGGTCGCAGTAAGAGCTTCAGTGGAGGCACTGGGCGGGAGGGAAGGTGGCGAGGAGCTTCTGTCTAGTGGCCTCAGCTCTTTGAAGAGGAAGAAGAAGGGCCAAGGTGAGGGCAGAGCACGGAAGAATTCTGCTCGTAAGACTTCCGTTGCTGCTGGGCAAACCTCAGCTGTTGGGGTTGAGACCCCGCCCAACGCCAGTGTACCTGAGCCTGCAAAAGAGAGTGCCAAGATCTCTATCGAAGTCCCCAAATCTGCACGGGGAGAGGGTTTTGACAAGGAGGTAATCGACATTTCAGATGCTGAGACTGAAACTGCTGAACCTCTTGTGAGAAAGCCCTTTCTTCGAAGCGATAAAAGGAAGGTTGAGGAGGAGTCTGCCCGTACTCCGGAAGGGAGTCCCCGAGTTGATGAAGGGGTGAAGGCGGCTTCTTCTCGTGCAGATACGAGGAAAAGGAAGGTTGGTGAAGAAGAAGAAAAAGAAGAAGAAGAAGGAGGAGAAGAAATCCCCCAAGAGGGTGGCCAGGGTTCTCGTATTTTTTATTTCGAGGACTTGGAGAATGTGGCCGCTGAGGGGGCGGTGCCTGTCAGTCTACATGAATGCGACACAAGGGATCCTGGAGTGGAGAGGGATTCTGATGTGTCAAAGACAAGACTCACTCGGCGGACCATCATCGACGGTCAGACTGAGCTAAAGGACGTCCGGGGCGTGCGCTACAAATTTGGTCCGAACTATCCCTCTGAGTAGGCAAGGGAGCCCAAGTATTGCTAGAGGAAGTGCACTATGAAGCTAGCCCCCGACGTCAAATTCGTGACCAGGCCGGGCAGTTTCATCACTCATTGGTCTCTGAGAGGAGTGGACAATGAGGGGGATGAGTGATGAGGAGTTGGCTTTTGCTGTCGCTGCCGATTCTGCTCGGGTAAGTGTTTAACACCTTTTCGGGTTGAAGGTAGTTTTGAGTTCACATTTTTAACCTTATTTCTTTTGCTTTTTCAGTCAAGTATGATGGTCGCCGAGTTGATGTTCTGCTCCAAGATCAACAATATCGATCAGGTACTTGAGCTGAAGAAAGAGTTGCTGGAGGCTCTGAAGGAGAATAAAGCTCTGGTAGAGCAGTGTGGTCTCTGTGGGGGGGGGGGGTGAAGTTAACCGATTGACTGAGACTAATAACGAACGAATTGAACGGATTAACGAACTTACCAAGGAGAAGGACCTTTTTTCTGAAGAGAAAGAAGGGTTCACACGATCTGCTCGGAGCCTGGAGCCTTTGCTTGAAGAATGCAAATCTTCGCTGAACAGGGCACTCGATGAGCGTAGATCTTTTGAGATGGACCTGTTGAGGGCTACAGAAGAGTCTACTAAAGCCTGAGCTGAGCTGCAACCCGCCAAAGATCAAGTTGCCCAGTAGATGAGCGCTCAGGGCGCGTTATCTAAGGACTTGGCCAACTTGCGCGATCAATTTGAAATCAAGGCAAAGCTTGCTGTACTTGTGGCCAAGTGAACATTGCTTGAGCAGGTCCACGCTGGTCAGATCAACGTCAAGGAGTCATTGCTGAAAACGAAGTGCACTGTTTGTGAAGAGAGGCAAATGCTGAACCTTTCTCCCGAAGAGTCTGAGGTAGACGAAGATGAAGATGAAGATGAGAGCTCGGGGGACGAGGACAGAGCTGGTGGAGCTAGTGCATCGGGTTCTGGTCGTAGCCCCCAAAATTGATGCCCCCCAAATTGATTAGGTTGTAGGTTTGTGTATCTGGCGAGAGCCGGATGGTTGATTGTGGGTAGAGATCTCTTAGGGACTCTCTGATCCTTTTTCGGCTGATTCTATTGGCCTTGATCACTCTGCAAAACTTCTGTCAGCCGTTTTCGGCATTTTAGCGTTTTGTCAGGATAATGTATATATTTCAGACCTTTTTTTTTTCAATTCAATGACTGTATATAGCCTGAATCTTTGATCTTTCGTTTGGATGTGTTGTGGCCTTCATGCCTTTTGTCTAAGAGCTTTTAGAAGTTTGAACTTTGCTAAGTTCGCATCTTCAAAAG
This sequence comes from Petunia axillaris subsp. axillaris, assembly GCA_029990575.1. NCBI lineage: Eukaryota > Viridiplantae > Streptophyta > Magnoliopsida > Solanales > Solanaceae > Petunia > Petunia axillaris. The sequence continues at coordinate 45,729,747 of JARKNS010000002.1, read as the reverse complement.
TCTGTTTGAATGTCTTAACTTAGCCTTTCCCACAGAAGAGGTCATAAGTTGTGAATGATCTCCGCAGTTGTTTCATTCTGACCGAATCGTGGTCGATAGGTTCTGGCCGAGTCGTTGGCCTTGGGAACAACTTTGCTTATCGCTTTTGTAGTTGAAAGTCGTCGCAGAAAATTTATAGTTTAACTGTGGCCGAGTCGCTGGCCTCGTGAACGACTTCTCTTATTTTCGTGGAAGCTTGTCACATAAAAAGATTTAAAAACTCGCCTTTTCGAAAGGTCTTTCGCCTTTATGATGAAGTTCTTATCTGGCCTACAGGGGCCTCTCACCACCCTTCTTGTTTTTATGTTGAAACACAGGAAGTTATAACATAAAAATAGTTAAGGCTGGTCGTAGATAAAAGAACACATATAACCAAACGAGGAGTGTGTCCCTTGTGGGATTCGAACCCATAGCCGCGAAGTTGAAGAACTTCGAGCTCTACCAGTTGAGCTAAATGGATCTGGCCTTGTTCAGGCCGTTAGTACCATTTAGAAGAAGTATAATAGAAGTAGGAATTGTCACAAAAGTAAAAGGTAGGAAGAGAATAACTGACCGTTTTACCACTCAGAAGTGATACCTTTTGAGGTGAATCACGTTCCAATTGTTTGGGACAATTGAGCCATCTAGTCACGCTAAGCGATAAGATCCCTTGCCGACTGATGCGACTACCTTGTAGGGGCCTTCCCAGTTAGGGCCTAGCTTCCCCGAATTTGCTTCTTGCGTGTTTTGGGATACTTTCCTTAGTACAAAATCTCCAATTTGGAAACTTCGTACGCGCAGTCCCCGATGGTAATATTGTTCAATTCGTTCTTTCTGGGCGGCCACTAGTACAAGTGCTAGTTCCCTTCGTTCTTCGAGGAAATCCAATTCTTCGGAGAGATTAACCGAGTTGGACTCTTCAGTGGCATGTGCATACCGTAGGCTGGGCTCTCCCATTTCAACTGGGATTAGGGAATCTGCACCGTACACTAATGAGTAAGGTGTCTCTCCTGTACTCATCTTTATCGTCATGCGATAAGCCCATAGCACACCGGGCAGCTCCTCTACTCGACACCCCTTGGCTTGCTCGAGGCGCTTCTTGAGAGATTCAACGATTATTTTGTTTATTGATTCCGCTTGTCCATTGGCAACTGGATGGTATGGAGAAGAAGTAATCCTTTTAATGTGTAAGTCATCGAGGAACCAAGTCACTTTCTGACCAATGAATTGCGGGCCGTTGTCCATGACTATTTCCTTAGGTGCCCCAAAGCGGCATACGACATATCGCCAAAGGAAGTCAATTACCTCTGTTTGTCGCATCTTTGCATATGCTGCCGCTTCGACCCATTTGGTGATGTAATCGGTGATAATCAGCAAGAAACGTACTCCTCTCGGCGCAGTGAGGAGAGGACTGACTATGTCCATACCCCATTTCAAGAATGGCCATGGGGAGATAATTGAGTGGAGCGGTTCTGCCGGCTGATGGAGAAGATGCGCAAACCTTTGACATTTATCACATTTCTTGACGAAATCATTCGTGTCTTCTCCATCTTATCCCAGTATTACCCTGCGCGGATCAATTTGCACGCCAATACTTTGCCCCCAGAATGATTACCACAACAGCCTTCGTGGACCTCCCGCATCACATAGTTGATCTGGTTCGGTCCTAGGCACTTTGCCAGAGGTCCTGCGAACATCTTACGGTAAAGGTCGCCGTTGATGATAGTATATCAGGCAACTTTTATTCTGAGTTTGCGAGCGGTTTTTGTGTCAACTGGCAGAGTTCCATGAAGAATGTAATTTGTAATCTCATTTCGCCAGTCCCAAGTTGCGTTTATAGCATTAACTTCAAACTTTTCTCGGTCTATGGCTGTGCAGAGTAGTTGAACGACAGCCGAGGAGCAGGCCGCTCCAATTTCTGCTACTGACCCCAGATTTGCGAGAGCATCTGCCTCATGGTTCTCTTCCCGTGGAATTTGGAGTGCTTCCCACTCGTCAAATTGGGTCAAAAGTTCTTTCACACGGGCAAGGTACACTTGAATTCTGGATTCTCATGCAATGAAACCTCCGGTCACCTTGTTGACTACCAGTTGAGGTTCACTCTTAAGTTTGATGATGTTTGCTCCATAGCTTCGGGCTAACTCCAACCCTGCAATTACAGCCTCATATTCGGCCTCATTGTTAGTAATAAACGGGCACTTGATGGCCTGCCTGACGGTCTCTCCGGATGGGGTGATGAGAACCAGTCCATGACCGGACCCTTTGACGCTCGAGGAGCCATCAGTGTATAGGGTCCATATATCCTTTTCTGCCTCAGGATATATATTAGCGCTAAAATCTGCTACGAAGTCTGCTAGGGCTTGTGATTTTATTGCTACCCTAGGCTGATAGGTAATGTCGAATTCACTTAATTCTATAGCCCATTTAACTAACCTTCCTGAAAATTCGGGTTTATGCAAAACATTGCGCAAAGGAAAGGTTGTAACTGCGGCTATCGAATGACCTTGAAAATAAGGTCGTAATTTACGGGCAGCAGTTACTAGTGCTAAAGCCAACTTTTCTAAGGGTTGATAACGTGTTTCTGCGTCAATTAGAGCTTTGCTAATATAATAGATGGGAAGTTGCTTACCTTTCTCTTCTCGAACCAAGACTGTGCTTACCGAGGATTCTGAGACTGCCAGGTAGATCAGCAACTGCTCCCCGTGTTGAGGTGTAGAGAGTAGTGGTGGATTGGACATATATTTCTTCAGATCCCTCACCGCTTGCTGACATTCGAGGATCCAGTCGAATTCCTTGTTCTGCTTTAGGACGTCGAAGAAACTTTTGCACCGGTCTGATGAGCGGGAGATAAACCTGCGTAAGGCTGCCACCCTTCCGGTCAGTTTCATGACGTCCTTCCGGTTGTGGAGCACGTCTGGAATTGATTCAATCGTCTTGATTTGAGCGGGATTGACTTCGATTCCCCATTGAGATACGATGAAGCCCAGGAATTTTCCTGAACCTACCCCGAACGCATATTTTTCTAAATTAAGCTTCATGATGTATTGGTCGAGTATCCGGAAGGCTTCCGTCAAGTGTGTGAGATGATCCTCTGCCCGTTTTGACTTGATCAGCATGTCATCGATGTACACTTCCATAGTCTTCCCGATTTGATCGTGGAACATACGATTGACCAATCGCTGATACGTTGCACCTGCATTTTTTAATCCAAATGGCATAACTTTATAGCAGTACGTACCTCTGCACGTTATGAATGATGTCTTATACTGATCGCTGGGATCCATCAATATCTGATTGTACCCTGAATATGCATCAAGGAAGGTGAGCACCTCGTGCCCGGCGGTTGCATCAATCAGCTGATCTATCCGAGGAAGAGGATATGAGTCCTTCGGACAGGCCTTGTTTAGATCAGTGAAGTCGATGCAAACTTGCCATTTCTCGTTCTTTTTGGCCACAACGACCACGTTTGCTAGCTAGTCTGGATACTTAACTTCACGTACAGAGCCAATCTTCAGCAGTCGATCAACTTCGCCATTTATGATTTGAATCCGGAAAGCCCCCTGCTGGCGTTTCTTCTGCTTTACCGGACGGTGGTATGGGTCGACATTCAGCCTGTGAGAGATAATCTCTTGAGAAATACCTGTCATGTCTGCATTTGACCAAGCGAACGTAGTATGCCGCTTCTTGAGGAACTGAAGGATGTCTCCCCGTAGGCGTTCATTCAATTCCGTCCCTAAGTAGACCTTCCGTTCCGGAATGTCTGTGAAGAGCTCTTTCGGTTCCAAAGCTTCCACGGTTGGTGTGTAACTTTCCCGTGCCTCTAGCTTCGTGATGAACTCCGGGACCTCATACTCTGCTTCCCCATTTGCCGCGTCAGGTCCCGGTTGCTGTAATTTCTATTTGCTTTCTTCGGGCAACTTAAGGGCCACCGAATAACAGTCTCGAGCAGAGTGTTGCTCTCCTCGTACCTCACGTACTCCCCACTCTGATGGGAATTTCAACACCTGATGATACGTAGAGGGAACGACCTGCATATCATGGATCTATGGCCTTCCAAGGATAATATTGTAGGCCATGTCTCCGTTGATAACATGGAAAACCGTTTCCTTTGCCACTCCCTCGACAAGAGTCGTAAGAGTGATCTCGCCAAGAGTCTTCTCGCTTGAGTTGTTGAAGCCGGAGAGAACTCGTGATACTGGCACGACTTTCTCCATCAGTTGCATCTCCTTGACGATGCGTGACTGAATGATGTTCGCAGAGCTGCCCACGTCGACGAGCACCCTTTTGATATCATACTCAGCCACACGCAATGTTATGACTAGTGCGTCAACATGCGGGAACTGCAAGCCTTCCGTGTCCGAATCATTGAATGTTACTGAGTCTTCTGGTCGTGGACGCTTGGTTTTTGTAATAGAGACCTTTGCGTACTTCTTCGCTGTGAAGACCACAACTTCAATTCCGCCTAAGATAATGTTGACAATCATCTTTGGGGAAGATACCCGTGGAGGGCCAGATGTAATCTGTTGGGCCCTCGCATGGGTTTGCTTTCCCTTCTCAGTTAGAAGCTCCTTCAAGAACCCCTGTTTCAATAGATGTGCGACCTCGTACCTTAAGGCCTTGCAATCTTCTGTGGTGTGACCGTGGTCGCGATGGAATTCACACCATAGGTCCTGGTTTCTCTTGCCTGGATCGGTTTTCATATCCTTTGGCCATTTGAACTTTTCGCCCATGTCTTTGAGCGCTGCAATTACTTCAGACATTTCCACGTTGAAGTTTGGTAAACTTGGGGCTCCACGAGTATTTGAATCTGGATCACCTCCCCGTGATAGCCCTTTGTTGTTGCGACCGCACCCCTTGGAGTTGTTGCGTGATTGGTCAGGATATGGTTCATATCGTACGTCTGACCTTTCCGACTCTATCTTTCCGCCAGAGCTACCGCTTCGTGATTGGTTCCTTCCTCGGGCACTGGTTCCTATCAGCTTGTCCTCATCAATTCGTACCTTGGAATTGTAGCAATTGTAGACATCCGACCAGTTGGCTGTTAGGAATTCACGAAGAGATTCGTACAGCCTGCACGTAGCCTCTGAGCTCTTGACATCCAGGCTGTTTGTGAATGCAATGGCCGCCCATCTGTCCGGTACCTTGGGTAGCAACATGCGTTCCCGCTGAAAGCGGTCCACATATCTTCGGAGAGACTCGCCGGGCTTTTGCTTGATCTCGAAGATATCCTCCACGCGAGTTTCCGTCTTCTGGGCGCCTGTGTGGGCCTTCACGAACAGTTCAGCCATCTCTGCAAAGGACCCAATGGAGTTTGGTGGCAACATTGAGTACCATCGTAGAGCTCCATCCGCTAGGGTCTCCACTAATTTCTTCAATTGGACCGATTCGATCTCCTTGTCGGTGAGATCACTTGCCTTTATAAAGTTGCTAAACATCATGAGATGATCATTGGGGTTAGAAGTCCCACGATACCTCAGAATGTTTGGCATCTTGAATGTTTTTTGGGATCGCCTTTGGTGCTGCTTCCTTCTTCCAAGGCCTCTGCGAATAGCGTTGAACGTCGATTTTATTCAATGTGGGTGGAGCGCCTGGTATCTGGTCAATCCTATCGTGGAGAGACTTCTGAAGCACTTCCTAACTCTCTTCGAATTTCCTGGCGAGTGCCTCCATGACGATGCTCATTTCTGTGGATACCGCGGATCCTCCGTTCTGATTTTGGTTCGCTTGGGTCGTCGGATCCATGGTTCCTCCGTTGTTGGCCGCATTTCATTTTCTGTCTTGTCTCGAAGTATGCAAAGAAGGAACATCTCGACCTTGGGCTGCAGGATCAGTCCTCGTAACTGGAGGGATTTGCCCTCGAAGAGAGTTGATCGCCTGATTGATTCCTCTGTTAACCTCCATCTGTTGCTGTATAAATTCAAAGATTTTCTCCTGTAGATTCCTCTGGTAAGGGGAGAGGCTTTTATGGCACCGTCTTCTAGGAGGGGTTACGCTTGGAGACTGTCCACGCCTGTGCGGTGGTTGTTGAACCCCAAAAATTATCCTTTCTTTAGGAAAAGATAGGTTTCGGGTATATTTCAACAAAATGGGGATTCCAAAGGGTTTCTTTGGAGTCGCCACCTAATTTAAGGATTATTAGGAACCTAAGTTAACTAAAGAGTGCAATTTTATTCCTTATTTAAAGGAAAATAATTCATTCTTAGGTAAGTGGTTCTATTAAATTCGAAAGAAGGTCCTTATTACGGGAGCACTTTCGAAAATCCGCTAAAAAGCGGTTAATCCGGCGATTTCCACGAATTATTAGGATAATAACTTGATTTGTAAAACTAGATAAAGTAATAAGTATATAAATAAGGTAAATGAATAAATGGTTAATTAAGCGGTTAAATAATCGGACAAGTAAATAAGTAAGGCAAGTGAATAATTGCTTAACTAATTAATTAATTGATAATAAATAGATAGAATAAAGAATTAATTAATTAATTAATTAATTAAATGGATAATTAAATACATATAATTGTAGATAACAGATAAATAAATGATTACCTAGATAATTAATGAATGAGTAGCTTACTTAGTTATGTTATATAAAATAGATATTAAGCTCAATTGCTTACTCAAATTAATAAATAAATAATTGTATAGATAGAATAAGAAGGGATGAATTACTTCTCTTAATAAGTTAAGTAAAAATAAGCAATGAGTGAATAGATAAACCAATATTAGTTAATTGAATAGTTTATTAAATGATCCAAACATCGTTAAGTAAATAAATGAGTTGTTGATTAAATAGCTACGCAATTAATGGTAGACTATCAAATGATCAATGGATTAAATTATTTAAAACAATTAATTGACACAATTGATTAATGAACAAATTAACTAAACGATAATTGACGAATTAAGTAATTAATTGACAAATTAACCGTTTTATAATTAAATAGATAAGTAAATACAATATGAATGCGTATCAATTATTATTATTATTATTTAAATAAATAGGCATTAAGGGAAAGCGTCATTTTAATTGTATTTTATTTTGCACTCGTTAATTAACAAGTAGTTCGCAATTTCTAAATTAATTGGCAGGTTCCAAAGAAAACGATACAAATGTTTCAATAAAAACTACTATGAATATTCACAAAGAAATTTATTTCACAAAATTCTATCCTAGTTCGATTTCAAGGATTCTAAAACATGCTTTTCTAAAGGGGATAGGAGAGAGGGGGTTTAGAAGATAGAACCCGGAAGCGCAAACTCAATCATTGAGCCTTGAATTTTAAAAGTTTCATTCACTTTTCGGGAAACTTGAACACGGGATGCAATAACTCCAATGCAAAGCAACCCATCCCAATTTTGGAATTTTGACCAACTCGATCCAAGGGCGCATTGAGTTTTCAGAACTCGTTGCAATTTCCATTGTTATTCCATGCAAAGAAAGGAAGAGTGCAAGATTAGAAAAAGAAACAACATACGATTAATACAATAATTAATTGTGAAGTAGAGAATTCCTAAAAAAAACAAAACCACCTGCCTAAAGAAATACCATAGCGAGAACAGATATTGGAACAATTTCCTTATTCATAATATTAGTTCTTAATCTAGCGCACATTGAGCTTATGGCCTCAAGTTATCTATAAAGAACTAACTTAATCAAGATTCATGGAAAGCAAAGTGTATTTATGGCCATGGATATTCTAAGCAGATATATTGATGCCTCTGTTCTACTTAAATATTATAAGTAAAAGAAATGACCAACCATTAGCAATAAGCTTAGGTGAAGTATTATGACTTAGGAAAAAAGAGACATTATTCTTAAAGAATCCAACAGATGAGCTAAACAATAAAATGGACAACTCTAGTGCAAAACTTGTAGGATCAAACAGCAAACGAAGAACAATTCAGTTCTATTGTCTTTTCCTTGATAAATGCGATGCCATTTTCTTTCTTTTATGAAGAGATCCTAATTAAAACAATTTGTGAATAAGGCAGATATCTAAACTTATACAGAAACTTCGACCAAGAATCATCCTTATATTAAAACTCTAGCAACTGAGTCTGCAATTTATATTGAAAGTATCAGTTCATCACTTTAGCATCACTCAAGGACAAGTAAACTTATATAAAAAATGTATCATGTACCAAATGAGGAAATTCCTACTTATGAAAAACAACTAAAACTAATATGGCAACTATCATATGAGGAGAATATTGCAACTTACTATGACCTTTACTTAAAATTAAAAACATCAAAACCAAATTTAAAATAGTAAATCACCCCTTCTTAAGGAAAGTACACTTTATTTCAATGTTTGAATCCACCTGCTCCTACTTGGAGAAAAGCATATGAAGATCAGAACTTTACTAATCAGACCATAAGATCAACGTTTCAAGGATAACAACTTCCTTTACTTAAAGCACCTTCAGCGAATTAAAGCATTAGTTCAGCACTTCTAATACACCATGGATTGAACAAGAGACTAAAATGCTAACCACCTGCCTCCCAGACTTCACACCAGATTCAGAAACAAAACTCATCATGCCGCTGCCCCTCTAAACAAACAAGAACCAGAAACGCCCTCAGCCCTCTCCTGATTCTAACAGAACCTAACATAAGCTTCAAGACACACTACATGCTCCCTCAACTCACCAAACAACCATGCAAGCTAATAAACAAACCCCTCCCCTAACCTAAACTCCTCTAACCATGAAATAACCCCCTAGAACTAACCTGCTAGCATCTGCAATACCAGGGAGCAACCTTACCTTACTACAGACTATCGGGACCTATCCAAACAGCTACAACACACCTGCAAAACTCCTACACTAACTTCAGCTCCCTCACTACAACGAGAACAACTTCTGCATTCCCTTAAACCTGCAGCAACACAGAACCTCCAGATCCAACTTTCTAACACCATAACTAAACTGCAGCACCTGCATACTCCCTGCTAAACAACCTAGCACCATTTTCTAACATCTGCACACACTCAAACACATTCACACCTATTCAACTGCCCTACAACACCCTCAGATTCTCACCCCTTTGCAAGCAACATCAAAAGCAACCAACTCTCTGGAACAAAATGAACTAGGCCAGACCTCTATACTATTTCAGACCTTCCCCAGACCCCTCACACTTCCAGACCTACTTTACAAGCCAAGCAATATCAGAGAAGCAGCTTACCCTGCTTCTTCTACTCCTAGACAACTATAAAAGCAACCAAGAACCACTCCCTAATGAACTTACCAACAAGAAACAGAGCTCCCTAACAGAAGTAAAACAGAAACAAGGACAGCTAACATGAAAGACTCTGATTTTCATTCAAAAACTGACCTTTTATACTGTTAACAAGATTCGACATTCAGCTCAAATATGATCCCAGCCTTAACCATTTTCAATCAGCAAAACAGGTTTCATTTTTCTCAGCCAAATGCACACACAGATGAAGTTTTTCAGCTCAAACTAAAATCTCTATTTATTTCACAAGAAGAACTCATCTTTCCAACCAGATAAGCCAAATCGTTAATCTTAACATCCATAGACTGATTTAAATCATAGCAACACCATTGTAACCTAAAAGATACGAACTTTACTACACTAAATCTAATACATGCTGAAAACTCAAGAGGCAAAACTAAACGTTTTAATCCAATAACAACATAAAAAAATGTCACTTAGAACAGGAAGATTAAGTGAAAGTGGAAGTCATTACCTCTTTTGAAGCAGCGAGCTAGGGCGAGGGATCCGAAGGATACGCGACTCGACTAAGCGACTTGAGTAAGGTCGATGACTCGAATAATAAAGCGACGACACGAGCAACAAGTGATACTTGAATCCAAAACAAGAACAAAATCCCAGAAAAAGCGCAGTGACACTGTCTATATATATATATATATATATATATATATATATATATATATATATATTTTACTTAAAACTGAGAGGGAAACTTTTTTATAGCTGCTGCCGTTTTCTCTGTTATCAAAACCCCCTAGCCTCCTTAAAACTAAACTTAAGCATATATTTATAGGGAGACTTCTTTAGGGTTTTCGATCTATAATGAAAAGACTAGTATAACCTTTACATACCTTTTACAACGTTCTGATTTTAACTTTTGTCACAAGAATTTTGAATAGAAATCCGAAAAGAAAAGGAAAATAATTGAATATATCCTTTTTCCTCCGATTTTGAATTCAAAACACTTGTTTGTTCTTGATCCAAGCCGTTGATGATGAAAATGAGTAGAAATACACGGTGTGGATTGGATTTACACGCTGTGGGGCCTTTGTTTTTAGAGGGAAATGAAAAGGTCGGACTAGGGGACCATTACCATGTTTGGGGTGACAAAGGAAAGTGGGGACGAGATTTGGGTGTGGCCGGAAATGGCAAAGAGAGGGTGACGGCGATTTGGGGAAGGGGATTAGGGTTCTTGGCTTAGGAGAGAAATGGGGGGAGGACTGAAGTGTATGGGATATGTATAATATATATACTTTGCACGAGTAGGCTGAAATTAAAACCTGGGAACGAATTTAGCCCCATATTAGGTTTAAACACTTTAGATGAGGAATTACATTGGTAGGCCGAAATTGAGTTTGTGCTTTGCACATTTAGCCTTTATTTCTAAACTTAATCCATTTTCACTTTAAAATTTCAAAATTGACTTTAATCTGAAATAATTAGACATCGGTTAAGCATTTTGGGACAAAATTGGGTGTCAACAGCTGCCCCTCTTTACCCGGAAAGGATGAAAGAGTTTTCAGGGTAAAGAAGTTGACGGAAAAGCCAATTTTGTCACGATAAAGCCAAAGACTTTTGATTCCAAGAACCAAAAGGCGAGGCTTATGGCCGAACTCCGGTTTTCGAGTTGCCTACATATCTCGGGCTGAAAGAGAATCAGACCATATGTAGTTCGTCGACACTCAGACACGAAAACTTGCACGATTGATTGAAAAAGACGCACGAATAGGAATGAATTCAAACTGACCCCTAATCTGGAATGAAAGATTAGGTAAGACTTTGCTTGTTCGAGTGCGATTCTTCAGATCTTCGTTGACGAGTCTAGCTCATATCAACGATTGCCCCAGTTCACTGCTAAGAAAAGCTCCACGTTATGCTCCAAATGCTGCTGCGGCATTGCCAAAATTCTGTAAAGACTTAACAAACGGTAAGCGAGCAACTGCTAACAAACTTTAATAATCTTGGAATAAGGAAGTAAATAAAAATGATAATATAAATTGTAAATGCTGGTTGTGATGCTATCAACAAGTTCTTCCTTCGACCAACTGACGAGATGCTCCGCCCGGAGAACCTCTCGGCTGATCATTATTCTGAAACAGTAAAGTAAGACAATAAGTAAAGCGAAAATGAATTGTAAAATGCAAGGCTTTCATAAGATAAGCTAACTAATGCCGAATCATGCATTTCAAGTACAATATGTCAATATTGCAAAACAACCGACATTGCGAAACACTCCGAAAGCGGTGTTCCAGCCGACTTGTCTTAAACTATTAATAAATGCCAATATTTGCAAGACAACCGACATCGCGAAACACTCCGAAAGTGGTGTTCCAGCCGACTTGTCTTAAACTATTAATAAATGCCAATATTGCAAGACAACCGACATCGCGAAACACTCCGAAAATGGTGTTCCAGCCGACTTGTCTTAACTATCAATCTACTTTAAATATAAAATGCCAATATTGCAAGACAACCGACATCGCGAAACACTCCGAAAGCGGTGTTCCAGCCGACTTGTCTTAAACGATCAATAAATTTTAAATATAAAATGCCAATATTGCAAGACAACCGACATCGCGAAACACTCCGAAAGCGGTGCTCCAGCCGACTTGTCTTAGACTATTAATAAATACCAAATATAGAGCGCCAATATTGCAAGACAACCGACATCGCGAAACACTCCGAAAGCGGTGTTCCAGCCGACTTGTCTTAAACTTATCGCGAGGTAAATTCTATAACAATGTTAAGATTTCGAGAAAAGAAAAGCGCCGTCTTTTCGGCAATAATCAAATGTAATGCTTAGATGCCGCAAGAGTAAATTTTAATGATCCGTCAAGCAGAATCATATGCGTCGTCAATTTAATTGGTGTTGCTGGTATTGATAGTGGTGCAAAGTGTTGAATGCTCCCTTCAGTTCATATTGAATCTGATGTTCAATTCCTGCAAATTTAAAGTAAATGCGTTGGAAAACGAGAGAATAATAAAGCAAAGTCTATAATGAAAAAGAAAGAAATAGATTTGCGCTGCATATACGACAAGGCGAACAATCTCCGAGAAACTGATGGTTGACCTGAAAAAGTAAAGCGAAGCATTAATTTAAAGCCAATATAAAGGCAGAATTTAAAGCAAGTGCAAAGCAAAGCAGTGCGGAAACGTAATCAGTGCAATAGGCATTTGATAAATCAATTGGCGAGACAATCAGACAATGAAGGTCTTGAGCAGATTGTCAAAAATAAGGCAATGCTTATTTTGGCGTGATTTGAAAATATAACGCATGCCTCGGCTTCATTGCTTATTTGGGAATGAAAATCCTATAGGTAGAAATGCCGCCTGTTCGGCAATAACTCATGGCGAAGCAATAACGCTTTAAGCCATGAAAAGGCAATGCAACGCAATCTGCAAGGCGACTTTGAATGCGCGTTCCATAAATTGTTCATCCATAGTGTGAATGATCCTTTCATTGCAAGCTTTCATGTTCCTGCTCTCAAAAGAAATTCGTTAGTTTTGGGGATGGGTGTTTGATTTGTGCTGACTTGATCTCGATCTTCTTGATGTCGTTTTTGCTCTCATGTTTTCCTCGGACTTGGATTTGTGACTCATACTCGGAGACTTGGCTCATGAACTCAAATGAATGTTTTGATAATAGAGGCAAAGTAAAAGTAGTTTTGGTAATAAAGTAAATAAAGTAACCATGCAAATATTTCATGAAAGTAAGATGTATTTTATGAAATTTCTGCCTTGACATTAGCTTGTGACATATCTTAAAACAAACTAAACATCCTTTTCTTAGAGTTGACACTTCTTCATCTAGCCAATTCCCAAGATCTTCCCAACTCATCTTTTGATAGTCAACGTTGATTCTTGCAAAATTTTGCCCCAGTTATGACCATCTAAATCTTCAACTTGCCCTTGCAGAATTTGCTCCAGTTTCTATCTTCTATATCTTCAATTTATCTTGCAAAATTTGCCCCAGTTGCTATCTTTCAAATCTTCAAATTATCTTTGCAAAATTGCTCCAGTTGCTATCTTTCAAATCTTCAAATTATCTTTGCAAAATTGCCCCAATTGCTTGCCTTAGGGGAGACTGAAAATTTTAATATTATAGAGTCGAGCCCGTTAAGAGCGCCTACGTATCCCTCCACGGGAATCAGACCATGCGTAGTTCTGCTTACATAAATATTTTTTGGGAAAGTATGGCAATCTAAGTACGAAGCCGTATCCGAATTGGAAAATCCACGCATCTGCCCAGATGCATAGTTCAGCATTACATCATAAAAGATAAACAAACCTAAAGGGTTACAATATTTTGACCGAATCCGACGAGGATTGCCTACTTATCCTGTTGCCATTTCAGGAATCAGGTCAGAAGTAGTTCAAACTTACACAAAAGAGGGAATAGGGGAAATTCTTATATCAATGCAACCAAACTCTATGTGAGTTACTACGTATCCCGCCTTGGGACTCAGGTCACGCGTAGTTCGCATTACATCAAAGATTACATTCAAAACCCTGCTAACTTGCGATCGCCTCAAACATAGTATCTTTTGACGGCATCTGCGTTGATTGCTTTTGGCCAAACTTGACCATCCATTTCTGCCAGAATCAGTGCTCCTCCGGATAAAACCCGATGAACCACATATGGACCTTGCCAATTTGGTGCAAATTTGCCCCTTGCTTCTTCTTGATTAGGAAAGACCTTCTTTAGCACCAATTGCCCCGGTTTGAAGTCTCTCACTCTCACTTTCTTGCCAAAAGACTTGATCATGCGATTTTGGTAAAGTTGCCCATGACAAATTGCATTCATTCTTTTCTCATCAATAAGCATCAACTGTTCACATCTGATCTTCACCCATTCAGCATTTTCCAATTCAGCTTCTTGAATGATTCTCAAGGAAGGAATTTCTACCTCTGCGGGTAAGACTGCTTCTGTGCCATACACCAAAAGATAGGGAGTTGCCCCAGTTGAAGTTCTAGTGGTGGTGCGGTACCCAAGAAGTGCAAAAGGAAACTTTTCATGCCAATCTCTATAATTATCAATCATCTTGCGAAGAATACGCTTGATGTTCTTATTTGCCGCCTCAACAGCTCCATTCATTTGAGGGCGGTATGCAGTAGAGTTGCGATGAGTAATCTTGAAACTCTCACAAGTTGCTCTCATCAAATCACTATTTAGGTTTGCACCATTATCAGTGATGATTGATTCAGGAACTCCGAATCTACAAATGATATTGTTGCGCACAAAATCCGACACCACTTTCTTGGTTACAGACTTGTGAGAAGTTGCTTCCACCCACTTGGTGAAGTAATCAATAGCCACTAGAATAAAGCGATGTCCATTTGAAGCGGCCGGTTCAATAGGACCAATAACATCCATTCCCCAAGCAACAAAAGGCCAGGGAGAACTCATTGCATGAAGTTCAGAAGGAGGTCTTTTGATCATATCTCCGTGAATTTGACATTGATGGCATTTCCGCACAAACTTAACACAATCAGTTTCCATAGTTAGCCAAAAATAACCGGCTCTCAAGATCTTCTTTGCCAATACAAAACCATTCATATGCGGCCCACAAACTCCCGCATGCACTTCCGTAAGCAATTTATTTGCTTCAACTGCATCAACACATCTTAAGAGTCCTAAGTCTGGGGTCCTCTTATATAGGATTTCACCGCTTAGAAAGAATTGATTTGCTAACCTCCGAATGCTCTTCCTTTGGACACTTGTTTCATTTTCAGGATAACTCCCAACCTTGAGATAATTCTTGATATCAAAATACCAAGGGTGACCATCTCGCTCTTCCTCAACTTGAAAACAATAAGCTGGCCTATCGTGCAATTCAATTTCGATAGGATCAATATAATTCTTGTCAGGATGTTGGATCATAGAAGATAACGTCGCCAAAGCATCGGCAAACTCATTTTGAAGTCTTGGAACATGCTTGAACTCAATCTTTGCAAATCTTTTGCACAATTCCTTGACACAACACAAATAAGGAAGAATCTTTGCATTTTTGGTGTTCCACTCGCCCTGTACTTGGTGAATCAGCAAGTCGGAATCTCCAATCACTAGAAGTTCTTGAATATTCATATCCACTGCCCATCGAAGACCCAAAATGCATGCTTCATATTCAGCCATATTGTTAGTGCATGGAAATCTGAGCTTGGCCGAAACAGGGTAATGCTGACCCGTTTTAGAAATTAAGACAGCTCCAATACCAACACCTTTGAAATTTGCTGCTCCGTCAAAGAAAAGACGCCAACCATCATATTCAGAAGAGATGTCTTCACCCAGAAACAAGACCTCTTCATCGGGAAAGTAAGTTCTCAATGGTTCATAGTTGTCATCAACAGGATTTTCAGCTAAATGATCCGCCAATGCTTGTGCCTTTACCGCCTTTTGGGTGACATAAACTATGTCAAATTCACTAAACAGAATCTGCCATTTTGCTAGTTTTCCCGTGGGCATCGGCTTTTGGAAGATGTACTTCAAAGGATCCATCCTCGAGATAAGATAAGTTGTATATGATGAAAGATAGTGCCTTAACCTTTGTGCAGTCCAAGTCAAGGCGCAACAAGTTCGCTCCAAGAGAGTGTACCTGGCTTCATAAGGGGTGAACTTCTTGCTTAGATAATAAATGGCTTGTTCTTTCTTCCCGGTCTTGTCATGTTGCCCCAAGACACATCCAAATGCATTTTCCGAGACGGACAAATATAAGATCAATGGTCTTCCGGGTTCAGGAGGAACTAACACAGGCGGATTAGATAGATACCCTTTGATCCTATCAAAAGCCTTTTGACAATCTTCCGTCCACTCAATAACAGCATCTTTCTTCAACAACTTGATTATTGGTTCACAAATAACCGTGGATTGTGCAATGAAGCGGCTTATGTAGTTCAAGCGGCCAAGAAAGCTCATCACATCCTTCCGACTCTTTGGAGGAGGCAAGTCTTGGATAGTCTTGATTTTAGACGGATCCAATTCTATACCCCTCCGGCTTACAATGAAACCCAACATCTTACCGGCGGGAACACCAAATGCACATTTCGCAGGATTAAGCTTCAAGTTATACCGCCGAAGGCGGTTGAAGAACTTTCTCAAATCGGTCAAATGCTCTTCTTTCTTCTTTGACTTGATAACAACATCATCTACATAGACTTCAATCTCTTTGTGAATCATATCATGGAAAAGAGTTGTCATTGCTCTCATATATGTTGCCCCGGCGTTCTTCAAACCGAAAGGCATAACTCTATAACAAAACACACCCCAAGGCGTGATGAAGGCGGTCTTTTCAGCATCATCTTCCTCCATCAGGATCTGGTGATAACCAGCAAAACAATCGACAAAAGACTGAAGCTCATGTTTTGCACAGCTATCAATAAGGATATGAATATTTGGCAATGGAAAATCATCCTTTGGACTTGCTTTGTTGAGATCACGATAATCAACACAAACTCTAACCTTTCCATCTTTCTTGGGCACCGGCACAATATTTGCTAACCAAGTGGGATATTTGAGAGATCGAATTACCCTAGCGGTCAATTGCTTTTGCACTTCTTCCAATATTTGTTTGCTTGTGGAAGTTTTGAAGTTTCTTTTCTTTTGTTTAACAGGCGGAAATGAAGGATCAGTTGGCAACTTGTGAGTGACAAGATCGGTACTCAAACCGGGCATATCCTCATAAGACCAAGCAAAGATGTCTCGGTACTCGTTCAATAGTTCAATATAAGCTCTTCTTTCTTCCGAGGTCAGATGAACACTGATTCTGGTTTCTCTAACATCTTCTGAAGTCCCCAAGTTGATTGACTCGGTTTCTTCCAAGTTAGGCTTTGGTTTGTTCTCAAATTGATCCACTTCTCTTGTTATTTCATCAGGAACAAAATATTCATTAAACTCCCCAATACTCAACGCATCAGTACCAGTTTGTTCAGTTGTTTCATTACATGTCACAAGTAAAGTTTCGGCAGTTTTGTTAAGTGGAAAGCTGAAACAGAAACAAACGTTAATCAAAAGCGTAAAATAAAGTAAATAATTAAAGCATAGCAAAATAATAGTAGGGGAATGCAGTGCATTTTATTTGCTTCAAAAGTCTAGTTTAGGGAGGCATACATTAAAGTAAAACATGCAGAATGTAAAACATAAACCAAAGGCGAAACACAGTTCAGGGCCTCAATCTGACTGTGACGCCAAAACAAACTAGTGAGTTCATTCACCAAGTCTCTTCCACTGGGACACAGGTCCAATTGGCCATCAGATCCTTTGCCTCAACATTCTGCACAGGTGACTCCTCAGCATAGTCTTCAATAATAACATCGCATTCCAAATCATCACTCAGAAACAAATTGCCAACTCCCTCTATCAGATCCGGTATAACGACTTCCGGTGCCTTGACAAATGACTGGTACAAGGAAAGAAGAGGTTCTGGCATAGCAATGGCTGGTTTCCTTTTGGCCTTTTCAATCTCCTTTTTGGTAGGACAGTAACCCAAGCCAAAGGTACCCAGATTCTTGGGCAAGCAGATGGGTTCAGTAATGCCGTTCAGATTTGCTCCCAATCCCGAACCAGGTTTGAAACCATTCTTCAACATTTCCACAGCCATCATCTTGGGGACTCTGGGTAGGGTACCTTTCTTTGAATCCTCATTTGATGCTCGGGTCACATTCATCAGCTCAACCGTGTGAAAGGTAGTCCCATCAAGTTCTGTGGCGCTGTCCACCATGGGGATTGTGGTGCTAGCATGCATGGGGCTGTTCCCCTCGCCCTTGACCACTACTTCTTCATTATCCCATATAAATTTCACACTTTGATGCAAAGTGGAAGGGACGGCTCCGGCAATGTGAATCCAGGGTCTTCCTAACAGCATGTTATAGGTAGACGGGATGTCGAATACCTGAAACTCCACAGAGAAGTTCGTAGGACCTATCTGCAGATCAAGATCAATCTCTCCAAAGGTGCACCTTTGAGCCCCATCAAAAGCCCTTGCTTTCACATTGCTCTGCCTAATTTTGCCAGCGTCAATTCCAAGCTCCTTCAGAGTTGCTAATGGACATATATTGAGCCCGGAACCTCCGTCGATCAGTACCCGTCCAACAAATTTGTCCCTACATTTGACAACAATATGCAAGGCTTTGTTGTGTCCGAGACCCTCGGGTAGAAGCTCTTCTTTGAAGAAAGACACCTTGTGAGGTTCTAAGATTTGGCCAACCAAGACGGCCAAGCTCTCACCCGTGGTCTCAGCGGGCACCTCTGCTTCCTTGAGCACCTTTAGCAATGCATTTCTATGCGTTTCAGAGCTCATCAGCAAAGCCATAATGGATATGCGGGAAGGAGTATTCTTTAGGTGCTCCAGAATAGAGTATTCCTTTGACTGCATTTTCCTCCAGAAGTCCTCAGCTTCGGTGTCAGTCACTCTTCTTACAATGCCCTCCTTTTCTCCAAGGCTTTGACCCAACCTCTCAGGCGTATAGAATCTACCAGATCTGGTCATGCCTTGTGCAGCAGCAACAGCAACAGTTACCTTTTTACTTCCGATAGGCACTTCAGAATAGTTCCAAGGAACCCTCTTGCTATCATATTGAAGGGGTGAGGCAAGCAGGACGGTGACAGTTGGCCTTGGGATACCAGCTTGCACCAGAATAGGAGCTCTAACTTGCACAGATACTTTGGCCTCGTTAGCGACCCTCACATTGCTAACGGGAACAATGGTCCCTTTCAAATCGACTCCTTCCTCAAGGGAAATGACATTGACAACATTGTTTCCATAGGCGGGAAGAGGATTATCTTGCACATTAGGCTGAGTTCCAGTAAGCTGGATAGTGCCTGATTTGATCAAAGCTTCCACTCTATCCTTGAAGGCATAACAC
Source organism: Petunia axillaris subsp. axillaris (assembly GCA_029990575.1). NCBI lineage: Eukaryota > Viridiplantae > Streptophyta > Magnoliopsida > Solanales > Solanaceae > Petunia > Petunia axillaris. Next base: position 45,710,630 of record JARKNS010000002.1, on the reverse strand, counting down.
CTTTCCACATCATGGCCCGCAGCCCCAGAATGATAAACACAATGCTTATTAATGTCATACCACCTTGGAGGAGGATTTGGAGTATTGTCAGGAACAGGCTGCACAACTCCGGCGCTTCTTAGTCTTTCAAATAATTGACCATAAGATTCAGCTATAGGAGTATAGGTTTTGGGTGCTCTCCTCTCATAGCTTTGGTTAGGTCCTTGCATATTTGGACGGACAGGAGCACGGGGTTGGTAATTTTGTTGACGAGGAGGGTATTGTTGTGGTGCTGGTGCTCGTGGTGGATAATAACTGGGTTGTGCTTGATAGACAGGATACGGAGCGGGAGGAATTTGATAGTGACTAGGATAATTTGGGGGTGGTGCATTTGGGTAAGGAGAAGGAATATTTGGGTAATGAGGAGGTGCATTTGGCTAATGAGGAGGGGTGTTTTGGTAAGTAGGGTAGACTGGTGGATTATCAAAGTTCAACCTCCTAGCCGGGCGGCGGTCAATGTCTGCGGCAACAGCTGTGACTTCTTCCCTCTTCTCTCTTCTTCTGGAATTGTTTGGGCTGGCTTGAGCATTCTGAGCACTTGACTTCATTTCAGCAAAGCTCACAATCCGACCAGATTTGATGCCTTCTTCCACCATCTCCCCCATTGTGAGAAGTTCAGCATAAGGTGCACCCATCATAGGAAGCATATGCATGTAATAGGAATCGTCTTGAGCACGAATAAAGTACTTCACCATATCCCTCTCAGTCATCGGGGGTTGCACCCGTGCAGCCTGTTCACGCCACCTCAAGGCGTATTCCCTAAAAGTTTCGGTTGGTTTCTTCTTCAAATTGGCCAAGGTTATGAGGTCAGGGACCATCGCCACATTGTATTCAAACTGCTTTGTGAAGTCACCAGCTATATCATCAAACTCGTGCCATTTGCTTATGTCTTGTCTGGCAAACCATTCCGCAGCAATACCTTCCAGACTATGGTTAAAGTAAGCCATCAAAAGTTCTTCTTTGCCTCCCGGCGCCCTCATTCTGTTGAGGTACTTGGTTAAATGAGCAAATGGGTCACCATGACCATCATACATGTCAAACTTCGGCACTTTAAAACCGGGAGGAGGAGTAATGTCCGGGAATAGATAAAGACTGCGGTATGAAGTGCTTTGCCGTTTCTTGGTCACCTGCAAGTCCTTAATAGATTGTTGCATGGCTTTCATTGCTTGGATTATCTCCTCTTGTTCGCTTGTCTTCCCCTGTTTTTCCACATTTGTGGGCATTTCATTCTGTGGCTGATAGTCTGTGAAGTCCACATTCTTCCCATTAGGGTCATGCTCATAATATAACGCCTCGGGATATCCCTGCCTTGGATCATTGGCGTTTGGAGGAGCAACGGCTACAGGAATGGGCGCTTGAGATTGTGGAGGACGGGGAGTGTCTTTAGCAGGCAAATATTGGTAGTGAGGAGGAGTGGGGTCGTTAGGATATGGATAATATGAAGGATAACCAGCGGGTTGGGTATTTTGCTGAGCGGGCGGGGTATTTTGACTAACTTGTGGGCGGTTTTGTGGTGGTGGTGTTTGATTAAGTGGGTTGTTTTGGTATGTGGGTACATTGTGAACAGGATTGGCATTTAAAGGTACGTTTTGAGGGGCTTGCCCTTTAATGGCTGCTAGTTCATCGCTCAGCGTCTGTATCTGTTTGGTCAGATTCAAAATAAGGTCATCCTGAGCAAGGAGGATGTTTCCCCTTGCAGATCCGGGAGTCTCGAGAGTCTTATCATTGAGAACGGGAGGCTGATCATCGCTACCAGACATTTTGTCGAATCAATGTGCAGAGGAAAGTCTTTGGATCAGCTCAATCAGCACAAATCAAACCTCTGTTTTGGGAATAAACAAAACAAAAGAAAAATTCAAAAGGTAAATGTGTTAGTTTGCATGTTGTTGGTAAAATTTGCACGTAATCACATAGCGCGCGTCACGTAGCGCTTTTGCATTTTAAACGGGCGATAAATTAGGCATGTGGCAACCACAAATAATGTGCGTAAAATAAAAATGCGGACGCGTCCTATCCTGTAGGGTGCCTCTTTGTGCTAGAGGTAAGCCTAATCGCGCAAATTGCACACACATGTGGATATTATAATGATACAAACCGTTTGCCAATACAAAATTGGAATGTAAATGAACATTAGTAATTGTCATTAGTAATAAACTGGTCTCAAAATGTTACATAGTGATAGAGTTGGTATAATAATATCCGAATACTAAAAAAGGGGAAGAAGCGTCAAGCTTTACATCGGGACAAAAGAAAAGGGGATTTTTTAGAAAACAAGAGATAAATTCTGCTTCAATCTTTAGGAATCAGCAATAATCATCAGCATTCAGCAACATCATCAGGCAGATAGCCTCTCACGATATAACCGGTTTGTGGCATAAAGATATCCTGAATATCCCGGGTAATGGCGAACTTGGTCAAACATCAAATCATCCAATGTTGTCATGGGCAGAATGTGAAGGCGAGAATGCCGTTCAGCTTCTTTGTCAACAAAACCAATCTGCTCCCAAGGACTTGCTTCTATCTCCCTAATGCCATAGATGTGTCTTGCCCATGCATAATACTCAGGAGAACATGGCGGGTTTTGATCTCGACGAATCAATTCTCTTTCTAAGCGAGCCCAGTCATTACAGATGTTCATTGCTTCAGGAACTGTGTAATCAGGCGATTCATATTCAACTTCAGACTCCCGTATACCGGCAATGAGTGGGATGGACTGTAATAACCCGAATTGCCTCATCACACGGATCGGAGCGTAAGGCTGAATGCTCCTGAACCCGATCAACCTGATATAATACCGGTTGAGACTCCTCAAGCGAACTTCCCGATTGCCAATCCATGAATAATTCCAGTGAATGTCTGTGCCACTTAAACCCTTTATATCATCATACCAATCTTGAGCAGTGTGATGACGTTTGAAACCTTCCATTCTTGCATAGTGTGTGGCGATTCGGTTTCCATTTTGAGGAATCAAATCATCCCATTGCCCCCGATCGTGTAGATGCTCCACAACCCATAGTTGCAAAAGAAGATTGCAACCAAAGAAGCGTCCCTTTCTGAAGACAGAGCACTTAGTCAAAGAGTACAACATATCAACGAGGATCATGGGCACTAGAGTTGTCTGCCTCCCGTTTATTCCCTCAAATATCGATTTCACCACAGTACTGAGTCGGATATCAATTGCATCATAACCACATGGAAATACCAAAGTACCGAGTAGTGCTAACACAAAAACCTTAGGTCTAAGCTTCTCCCACTTTGCCTTATTGCAATCAAATTCTTTTTTGTGTGCGCTAAACGAGCTCGCTCTTCCAAAGCGCTTAAACAAATATTCTAGAGAGATCGTGCCATGATTCTTCGCTACCAATGATGGAACATATTTCAATTCGAACATACTGCAAAACTTCTTCGGGCATTTGGCTTTAGGCACAATGATCTCGCGATCTTCCATAGTTAAACCTGTAAAGCCCGCGATCTCTTCTAAAGTCGGGCACAACTCAAAGTCAGGGAAGCGGAAAACACCCGCTTCAGCATCCCATAATTCCAATAAGGCTCTAATAAGGCCCTTGTCACCCTGGATATGCATCAGTGAAACCAGATTTCCAGTGTTCCTTATAATCTGAGCACCGTACTCCCCTTTGATGTTGTTCCACCAATCTTTTAGAATTTTTGGTGGAGTGGTGATCATTTGGATGTCCCGATGCTTAGGAAAGAGGTGGGCTGAATCCATATCTACAAAACAATAAAAGACAACATGAGGAGTTCCCAAATTTGACATGGCAAAGGGCTTGGAATTCGTTATAATATCCACACGATCACATAATATGCAGTGTCGTTGGGTTTCAATAACCCATCGACAAAAGGGCGGTTTCTTAATTCCTGGAAACGGTACCAAGGACCGGGTCCAAACTAAGGTGTATATGCATGCATGACCTAATCTCCTTCTAAGAGTGGGCTGACGGTTGAGGCTGACTAGACCTATGCGGGATAAACCTGGCCCCATAAACCAGTAAAACCGGCCATGACAAAACCAGGCAAACCATACCCCAACTAACTTTGGTGACACGAAAGAAATTCAGAAACTTAGGAAGGACAATGCCCTTCCTGTATTATTGCCCGTCATGCGGGCCCCCCGTGATGAAATCGAGGAGGTGAAAGAGAATTGACAGGCTCCATGAGGGAGGAAATATGAACGGAATGCGGACTATGCACAAATAAAAGAGCATGCTTCAATACATTCATTCACAGCAATAAATTTTACACATACTAGTTTAGGCATGCAAACAATAAAAGAGTTAAACTACGCATACATACAATCAACACGTATATAAATAAAGCATATTCGTGAAAATCTTTTGGTTAGAACCATTTGCGTATCCCCAGCGGAGTCGCCACGCTGTTGAACCCCAAAAATTACCCTTTCTTTAGGAAAAGATAGGTTTCGGGTATATTTCAACAAAATGGGGATTCCAAAGGGTTTCTTTGGAGTCGCCACCTAATTTAAGGATTATTAGGAACCTAAGTTAACTAAAGAGTGCAATTTTATTCCTTATTTAAAGGAAAATAATTCAGAGATTCTTAGGTAAGTGGTTCTATTAAATTCGAAAGAAGGTCCTTATTACGGGAGCACTTTCGAAAATCCGCTAAAAAGCGGTTAATCCGGCGATTTCCACGAATTATTAGGATAATAACTTGATTTGTAAAACTAGATAAAGTAATAAGTATATAAATAAGGTAAATGAATAAATGGTTAATTAAGCGGTTAAATAATCGGACAAGTAAATAAGTAAGGCAAGTGAATAATTGCTTAACTAATTAATTAATTGATAATAAATAGATAGAATAAAGAATTAATTAATTAATTAAATGGATAATTAAATACATATAATTGTAGATAACAGATAAATAAATGATTACCTAGATAATTAATGAATGAGTAGCTTACTTAGTTATGTTATATAAAATAGATATTAAGCTCAATTGCTTACTCAAATTAATAAATAAATAATTGTATAGATAGAATAAGAAGGGATGAATTACTTCTCTTAATAAGTTAAGTAAAAATAAGCAATGAGTGAATAGATAAACCAATATTAGTTAATTGAATAGTTTATTAAATGATCCAAACATCGTTAAGTAAATAAATGAGTTGTTGATTAAATAGCTACGCAATTAATGGTAGACTATCAAATGATCAATGGATTAAATTATTTAAAACAATTAATTGACACAATTGATTAATGAACAAATTAACTAAACGATAATTGACGAATTAAGTAATTAATTGACAAATTAACCGTTTTATAATTAAATAGATAAGTAAATACAATATGAATGCGTATCAATTATTATTATTATTATTTAAATAAATAGGCATTAAGGGAAAGCGTCATTTTAATTGTATTTTATTTTGCACTCGTTAATTAACAAGTAGTTCGCAATTTCTAAATTAATTGGCAGGTTCCAAAGAAAACGATACAAATGTTTCAATAAAAACTACTATGAATATTCACAAAGAAATTTATTTCATAAAATTCTATCCTAGTTCGATTTCAAGGATTCTAAAACATGCTTTTCTAAAGGGGATAGGAGAGAGGGGGTTTAGAAGATAGAACCCGGAAGCGCAAACTCAATCATTGAGCCTTGAATTTTAAAAGTTTCATTCACTTTTCGGGAAACTTGAACACGGGATGCAATAACTCCAATGCAAAGCAACCCATCCCAATTTTGGAATTTTGACCAACTCGATCCAAGGGCGCATTGAGTTTTCAGAACTCGTTGCAATTTCCATTGTTATTCCATGCAAAGAAAGGAAGAGTGCAAGATTAGAAAAAGAAACAACATACGATTAATACAATAATTAATTGTGAAGTAGAGAATTCCTAAAAAAAAACAAAACCACCTGCCTAAAGAAATACCATAGCGAGAACAGATATTGGAACAATTTCCTTATTCATAATATTAGTTCTTAATCTAGCGCACATTGAGCTTATGGCCTCAAGTTATCTATAAAGAACTAACTTAATCAAGATTCATGGAAAGCAAAGTGTATTTATGGCCATGGATATTCTAAGCAGATATATTGATGCCTCTGTTCTACTTAAATATTATAAGTAAAAGAAATGACCAACCATTAGCAATAAGCTTAGGTGAAGTATTATGACTTAGGAAAAAAGAGACATTATTCTTAAAGAATCCAACAGATGAGCTAAACAATAAAATGGACAACTCTAGTGCAAAACTTGTAGGATCAAACAGCAAACGAAGAACAATTCAGTTCTATTGTCTTTTCCTTGATAAATGCGATGCCATTTTCTTTCTTTTATGAAGAGATCCTAATTAAAACAATTTGTGAATAAGGCAGATATCTAAACTTATACAGAAACTTCGACCAAGAATCATCCTTATATTAAAACTCTAGCAACTGAGTCTGCAATTTATATTGAAAGTATCAGTTCATCACTTTAGCATCACTCAAGGACAAGTAAACTTATATAAAAAATGTATCATGTACCAAATGAGGAAATTCCTACTTATGAAAAACAACTAAAACTAATATGGCAACTATCATATGAGGAGAATATTGCAACTTACTATGACCTTTACTTAAAATTAAAAACATCAAAATCAAATTTAAAATAGTAAATCACCCCTTCTTAAGGAAAGTACACTTTATTTCAATGTTTGAATCCACCTGCTCCTACTTGGAGAAAAGCATATGAAGATCAGAACTTTACTAATCAGACCATAAGATCAACGTTTCAAGGATAACAACTTCCTTTACTTAAAGCACCTTCAGCGAATTAAAGCATTAGTTCAGCACTTCTAATACACCATGGATTGAACAAGAGACTAAAATGCTAACCACCTGCCTCCCAGACTTCACACCAGATTCAGAAACAAAACTCATCATGCCGCTGCCCCTCTAAACAAACAAGAACCAGAAACGCCCTCAGCCCTCTCCTGATTCTAACAGAACCTAACATAAGCTTCAAGACACACTACATGCTCCCTCAACTCACCAAACAACCATGCAAGCTAATAAACAAACCCCTCCCCTAACCTAAACTCCTCTAACCATGAAATAACCCCCTAGAACTAACCTGCTAGCATCTGCAATACCAGGGAGCAACCTTACCTTACTACAGACTATCGGGACCTATCCAAACAGCTACAACACACCTGCAAAACTCCTACACTAACTTCAGCTCCCTCACTACAACGAGAACAACTTCTGCATTCCCTTAAACCTGCAGCAACACAGAACCTCCAGATCCAACTTTCTAACACCATAACTAAACTGCAGCACCTGCATACTCCCTGCTAAACAACCTAGCACCATTTTCTAACATCTGCACACACTCAAACACATTCACACCTATTCAACTGCCCTACAACACCCTCAGATTCTCACCCCTTTGCAAGCAACATCAAAAGCAACCAACTCTCTGGAACAAAATGAACTAGGCCAGACCTCTATACTATTTCAGACCTTCCCCAGACCCCTCACACTTCCAGACCTACTTTACAAGCCAAGCAATATCAGAGAAGCAGCTTACCTTGCTTCTTCTACTCCTAGACAACTATAAAAGCAACCAAGAACCACTCCCTAATGAACTTACCAACAAGAAACAGAGCTCCCTAACAGAAGTAAAACAGAAACAAGGACAGCTAACATGAAAGACTCTGATTTTCATTCAAAAACTGACCTTTTATACTGTTAACAAGATTCGACATTCAGCTCAAATATGATCCCAGCCTTAACCATTTTCAATCAGCAAAACAGGTTTCATTTTTCTCAGCCAAATGCACACACAGATGAAGTTTTTCAGCTCAAACTAAAATCTCTATTTATTTCACAAGAAGAACTCATCTTTCCAACCAGATAAGCCAAATCGTTAATCTTAACATCCATAGACTGATTTAAATCATAGCAACACCATTGTAACCTAAAAGATACGAACTTTACTACACTAAATCTAATACATGCTGAAAACTCAAGAGGCAAAACTAAACGTTTTAATCCAATAACAACATAAAAAAATGTCACTTAGAACAGGAAGATTAAGTGAAAGTGGAAGTCATTACCTCTTTTGAAGCAGCGAGCTAGGGAGAGGGATCCGAAGGATACGCGACTCGACTAAGCGACTTGAGTAAGGTCGATGACTCGAATAATAAAGCGACGACACGAGCAACAAGTGATACTTGAATCCAAAACAAGAACAAAATCCCAGAAAAAGCGCAGTGACACTGTCTATATATATATATATATATTTTACTTAAAACTGAGAGGGAAACTTTTTTATAGCTGCTGCCGTTTTCTCTGTTATCAAAACCCCCTAGCCTCCTTAAAACTAAACTTAAGCATATATTTATAGGGAGACTTCTTTAGGGTTTTCGATCTATAATGAAAAGACTAGTATAACCTTTACATACCTTTTACAACGTTCTGATTTTAACTTTTGTCACAAGAATTTTGAATAGAAATCCGAAAAGAAAAGGAAAATAATTGAATATATCCTTTTTCCTCCGATTTTGAATTCAAAACACTTGTTTGTTCTTGATCCAAGCCGTTGATGATGAAAAGGAGTAGAAATACACGGTGTGGATTGGATTTACACGCTGTGGGGCCTTTGTTTTTAGGGGGAAATGAAAAGGTCGGACTAGGGGACCATTACCATGTTTGGGGTGACAAAGGAAAGTGGGGACGAGATTTGGGTGTGGCCGGAAATGGCAAAGAGAGGGTGACGGCGATTTGGGGAAGGGGATTAGGGTTCTTGGCTTAGGAGAGAAATGGGGGGAGGACTGAAGTGTATGGGATATGTATAATATATATACTTTGCACGAGTAGGCTGAAATTAAAACCTGGGAACGAATTTAGCCCCATATTAGGTTTAAACACTTTAGATGAGGAATTACATTGGTAGGCCGAAATTGAGTTTGTGCTTTGCACATTTAGCCTTTATTTCTAAACTTAATCCATTTTCACTTTAAAATTTCAAAATTGACTTTAATCTGAAATAATTAGACATCGGTTAAGCATTTCGGGACAAAATTGGGTGTCAACAGTGGTCTTCTGGAAGAATGTTCCTGCCCGTCAGATGAGTAGTTTGGAGAGTAACTGGGACTGTTCTGAAGGGCACGCTCTTGACCGTTGTCCGCCACAATCCATTGAGAATCGCTTTCTGCCATGTTAGTTTCAAGCAAAGGATCGACAAAAAAGAATATAATGCAGGAAAAAGACAAACTATTAACCTATAGAGGCTATTGACCGGCTCCCATTGTGGTCGCCAAATTATTTAACCTAGATTCGATTTTAGGCCAATTAACAATTAAATTTATATTTGCGGAGTCACGATCAATAGTTTAGATTAAAAGTTTAACCAAATTAAATACGGAATTGCGTTGATTACTAGATTATAAATATATGCACGATTCTCAATGATGATAATTGACGACATGGAAATAATAAGAGATAATCGAAAATAAATAAGATCAAAGCGTGAGTAAAGTAGATAGAAGGAACCGTATCGGATCACTTGATCCCGGTGAGGATTCCTCATTACTGATTATACTTGAAGACTTGAGAGCAAAGTATCCGACAAACGTAAATGAAAAACAATATTGAGCAAAAGTAAGAGAGAGTATTCTTATTGATATTGTAGACAGAGAATAGAATGTGTTACAATGATTCAGAACGAGTGCTATTTATAGATATGATAGGCATCCGTTGGGTTTGTAACCGTTGTGCGTGTATCCGTTGGATACGTAACCGCTGGATATGTAATCTCTGGATGTGTAATCGTTGCCTTTATGACTATTCATTAAGCAATCGCGTACAATCCGGTAACTGCTCATTCAAATTAAGCTGATTCGGGAAGCGTTGTGTTACCGCTCTGGGCCTGCTCGTGGTAACCGCCTGGTCAGTCATCTGCCCGTTTACGAAAATCTAAAGTAAAACCTTCAAATGCATGCGACTTGACATCTGCATCTGTACGGGATTGATAGATGACATCATACTCCCCAACTCTTCATCCCACTTTGCCATATCTTTGCTCATAGAGAATATTTTTTCATATCACAATCTTTAGGATTACGAGTCATGAATTTACCAATAGCTGGATTCAGAATTTGGAAATAATTATTAGATTCAGAAATCATTTACTTATCAAAAATAAGAAAGAAATAAAGATTGTTTCTCCATTTAGCATGTATCTCTTAAAACATATTATTATTAAAGATTATTTGCTAACCAGCAGGTAGCTGGAACTATCATGTGATTCTATTTGATACTGCTTGGAGTTTCCAATGTTTAATTACTCTCAACAATATTTTTGTATTACACCTGGCTGCAAGAATTATCTGTCACATGAACTTTCGTTATGGAGAATATCTTTTCTTATATCACAATATATGGGGTTAGGAGTAATGGGTTGACTAATAGCTAGATTCAGAATTTGGAAATAATTATCAGATCCGGAACTCATTTACTTATCAAAATAAGAAAGAAAACAAAGATTGTTTCTCTATCCGGAGAATCTATTTGATACTCTGCTTGGATTCAGTGTTTTATTTTATCAACAACGTTTTTATATTATACCTGACTGCGGGAATTGTCCGTTACATTAACTTTCCTCATGGGGAACCTGACAGCTGGATTTCACTGTAGAATGTGACCCCAAACATAGCTGAACTTTTTGGGGAGTCTCTATGTTACTTGGATTAGTTTATGAAGAACACGAGCAGCAAGAAGACGATTGCCTACATATAATCACTCAATTTGTTGTAATTATCTAACAAAGTGTCATTTAATTTTTTATTTATAAAAGTCATTTTGCTTTAACTTATTTATCCCATGGTCATTTTAGTTTAACAAGCGTATATTTTCGGTACATATAGCTTTGTATTAAAAACCACTAAAAATCATCGATTGGACAAATATATTTAGGACACGAAGACACATTCTTCGTCCAATACGCTCGATTATTAGAGTTGATCTTGGTATATTCACTATAATAAATTAACTTCTTGCTTATCTCTATGGTTTCTGATCGATTTCATAATGCTAAGTAAACTTCATGCTTGTTAACTCTAGATTCAACGTGTGAGACCGTGGACAAGCGAGAAATTAAATTTTGTTGTATTAAAATATACTAATATAGCAGCTGCGCGATGCACGATTAATATTAAAAGAAACTAAAATTTTATATTAAATTACCAAACTTTGGAGATATTTTTAATATCATTACGTGTTCTAGTTCTTATTATTCTGATTTCTTTAGTACCAATTTTTTTTTTTTGATTTCTTAAATAAGCAAGTTTTAATTATGTATTTAAATTTATCCTGTTTCTTAGAATTCTAAAATGGTAAATATTTTTGTTTTGTGATTTTCTTTGCCAAGAATATTTCACGTACGTCTTACTACTGTTACCATTTTTGTTATCATAATTAAAAAGACTTTATCATTTCAAATCTAAGACTAGTCGTATCAGCACATTAACTTAAAGTATAAAAACCATCATGTTATCTTTGACCTGGTATTTACACAATAGTTTTTCCATCATGATATCTTACTTAGTTTTTCACCATTTACATCTGTGTAATTAAGAATGAATTCGGCTAAATTTTCGACAGATAGGTTGTCTAGTAATTTAATTGAATGCAATCTCAAGAAATGGAAGTTAAAAACATATGACATTTGAATGCTTTGACTACTTATAGGATAATGAGAAAAAAATTGATAGCACTCTCAGTAAATATTTTTTTTTAAACCGTTAACATCACAAGGAAAATAAACATAAAACCTTAGAACTGCATTTGCAGACAATATAATAACTTTTCGTCAAATGTATCACATCCAGTGAACAAACAGTGATAGAACTTCATGGACATGAGGCAAGTACAACAGGATGCCTAAAACATAATTCCAAGTGTCTATATTTTCTCCTACAATTAGCTTGTACTTGCAGGAAATCCGGAGAAAATATGAAAAGTATTGATCTGTATAAAGTGGAAAAATAATCATACATTCTTGTCTGAAAATCTTATTTCGCGAACAAGCATTTACGTATGATATGATTTTTTTCTATTAAATATGAAAGCACTTAATTATATTATAAAAATTCATAAGAAATACTTTCTAACCTCTGATTGCGGTAGTGGAGGCTCATGAGCATGGGGTACTGTGACCCTGACCCATGCTCTCCACCCCAAAATATGAATTATAGTATATGAACTAAGAGGGTGTTTGACTAAGCTTATAAGTTAGTTAAATCGGCTTATAAGAATTTTTTAGTTTACCTATATATTTGATAACACCAAAAATATTTATAAGCGAAGTATTAATAAGCCAAAATCAGCCATAAGTTATAAGAGGGTGTTTCGCTAAATTTATAAGCTGGTCAAACTAGCTTATAAGTACTTTTTAGTTTATCTATGCGTTTATTAAGTAGCAAAAGTGATTATAAGTCAAGTGATTAAAAAGTAAACAAGATTAAAATACCATGCATAAATTTCAAGACCGTAGGAGTCAACTGCAAGTAACTTGAAGTAAGATAAGAGAAGGAGTCAACTGGAAGTGTTTCCAATACTTGAACTCCATTTTACCTTCTTCCCCTCTCTCAGATTCCCTCCCAATCTGATTATTTCTGCTGACGTGGATCAATAGAAAAAAATAATGCAACTCTTTCAAGATTTGTCATTATATATATTCATTTCATTCATACTCCCTTCCCACCACTTTTTTGCTCTCTTGTACGTGGCCATTACCATTACACTACCACCATTTGATTATCAATTTGATCCTTCAATACATACTCAAATTTTCATTACTTACACTTCTCATTCTCCAATTACATTCAAATTTTTGGGAAGTCATGAAAACAGCATTTATTGACAGTGGCACTGATAAAAAACCCAAGTGGGGATTAGGAAGTTAGGCTCATTACAATTAAAATTTCTCGGTTTTCATTCAAACACACCATGGCTTTGTGTACATATGCATTTCCTGGAATTTTGAACAGGACAGTGGTTTCAGATTCTTCAAAGCAAAGTCCTTTATTCTCTGAATGGTTTCATGCAACACATCTACACTTTCATTTCCAACACAAACTTACTCAGGTTTGAACTCTTTCTTCTTATTTATTGAGTAGAGTACCCTTCTCCCGACCCGTATGAATGCATGATCCTTTGTGTACCAACTGCTCTTTTTACTGAATAAAGTTGAAATTTTTAAACTTCGTGCCAAGTCAAATGAGTTCACATAAATGAAATGGATGGAGTATATGTCTTCGCTCGATTGGAATGACTATGTTTTTATTGAGATGGAACAACATACAGCTGTTAGATCAAAGATAATCTTTTAATGGAATTCTTTTGGTTCTATCTCACTGGTTTAAAATGTGAAAGGGACATATTTATTGACACTTGAGTGTATTTAACTGTGTAATATATGCTTGAGTGAGATGGTTGTTTTTGTATTCATTGGTTTTGAAGGTTAAGAAAAGGTCACGTGGGGTTCAAGCATGTTTGTCAGAAAGAGGAGAATACTACACACAGAGACCACCAACACCTATTTTGGACACTATCAACTATCCTATTCATATGAAAAATCTTTCTGTAAAGGTAGAATTTTGTATATCAATTACTTGTCACGATGAAAATGATTTTCAAGAATAATCGAGAAATGCAAATTCTGTGTTTAAAGTTTCAAATTAATTTTGATGTAGGAACTTAAACAACTATCGGATGAGCTAAGATCAGATATAATTTTCAACGTATCAAAGACCGGGGGTCACCTTGGTTCGAGTCTTGGTGTTGTTGAACTTACTGTTGCTCTTCATTATGTCTTCAATGCACCCCAAGATAGGATACTATGGGATGTTGGTCATCAGGTGATAATCTTGTTCTGTGATTGATATGGTGAACTAACAGTTACTTCCTCCGTCCCAAAATGAGTGTCTACCTTTCATTTTTTATTTGTCCCAAAATGAGCGCCTCTTTCTTTTTATGGAAACTCTTTAAATCTAAGATTTGTTTTGGACCACAGGATTTAAAGACGCTGTCCCACATTACACACACCTTTCATTTTAAACCACATGATTTAAAAGTCTTCCTTATTTTCTTAAACTCTGTGCCCAGTCAAACCCAGACACTCATTTTGGGACGGAGGGAGTACTTGATTTATGGGTTAGCTATTCTTATTTTGATGGGTTTCTTTGAATGTTGCAGTCTTATCCTCACAAAATTTTGACTGGTAGAAGGGAGAAGATGTCAACACTAAGACAGACAAATGGACTTGCAGGATTTACTAAACGGTCGGAGAGTGAATATGATTGCTTTGGCACTGGCCACAGTTCAACCACCATCTCAGCAGGCCTAGGTATATATCCATTTTATCCTTCTGTCCACTGAGTTCAGTAGAGAATAAGATTCGTGATGCTTGAATTTATTCCCCCTCAAACACATGGGTCAGATAGTTTCTTTTTCTCATCTGTGTCTTGTAAACCACTTTAAAGAGAAGTCATGAGCCAAATCTTCTTAAGGATTTCATTTGGTGATATGAATGTTGAGGCTCTATTTGAATCGTACATTCTTACGAGTTAATGTTTGTTAAAACCTCATTTTGATCCACAATTTTAAAAGATTGGTACATGTACATCAATGTTAATTTTCTTCGAGTTGGAGTTTGTAAGTTTAGTTATTTAGATTTAAAAAGATTTGGTTTCTATGAATGATCAGGGATGGCCGTCGGAAGAGATCTAAAAGGCAAAAACAACAATGTTATTGCCGTAATAGGTGATGGTGCCATGACAGCTGGTCAAGCTTATGAAGCCATAAATAATGCTGGTTACCTGGACTCTGACATGATTGTTATTCTTAACGACAATAGACAAGTTTCTTTACCTACTGCTACCCTGGACGGGCCAGTTGCTCCTGTTGGAGCTCTAAGTAGTGCTTTGAGCAGGTTGCAATCCAATAGGCCTCTCAGAGAACTACGAGAAGTAGCTAAGGTTTGCCGATAGTTAGATAGATTGGTATAAGACTTCTTTAGGTGAGGAGGCTTGATTGAATTTTATGTGATTAAAATTGCTGCAGGGAGTTGCTAAGAAGATTGGTGGACCTATGCATGAGCTTGCTGCAAAAGTTGATGAATATGCTCGCGGCATGATAAGTGGTTCTGGATCAACATTGTTTGAAGAACTTGGATTTTATTATATTGGTCCTGTGGATGGTCACAACATTGATGATCTTATTTCTATTCTCAAAGAAGTTAGAAGTACTAAAACGACTGGTCCAGTACTGATCCATGTTGTCACCGAGAAAGGCAGAGGTTATCCATATGCTGAGAGAGCTGCAGACAAGTATCACGGTAAGCAATCATCTACCCAGTTGCGGGGCAACTGGACTTCCTGAACTCTTTAAACTAATACATTTGCTTCAGCTTCAAGTGTGTGTGTGTCATTTCTATGTTTGAATAGATACCTTATATCCAAATAATATTCAGTTCTGTAATCAGATGGACATGTTGAACATTATTGAAAAGCAATATGACATTGTACTTCTCATGCTGAGTATGAGAAATGTGTTGCTGTTTGTTCTGTATTCCTTTCATCTCTCACAGAGGTCACTCCTGTTTAAATAGAAAGCATGAGAATAAATCTGATTATGGCTTGCAGGAGTAGCCAAATTTGATCCAGCGACAGGAAAGCAATTCAAATCCAGCACCAAGACTCAGACCTATACAACATATTTTGCGGAGGCTTTAATTGCAGAAGCAGCAGCAGATAGAGACATTGTCGCAATCCATGCTGCCATGGGGGGAGGGACCGGTTTGAACCTTTTTCTCCGTCGATTTCCAACACGGTGTTTTGATGTTGGAATAGCAGAACAGCATGCAGTAACCTTTGCTGCTGGGTTGGCTTGTGAAGGCCTCAAACCTTTCTGTACAATTTATTCATCTTTCATACAAAGGGCTTATGACCAGGCAAGCCTAATTCCTCCAATTATTCTTATCTTTTTATAATATAGTTTAAGTTTTAGTGATTATAAGATTCTGCTGATGTAACAACCTAGAAAATCCTTTAACTGTTAATGATGTTCTTATATCCAGGTAGTACATGATGTTGATTTGCAAAAGCTTCCTGTGAGGTTCGCCATGGATAGAGCTGGTCTTGTTGGAGCAGATGGTCCTACGCATTGTGGTGCATTTGATGTTACTTTCATGGCATGTCTTCCTAACATGGTGGTAATGGCTCCTTCTGATGAAGCGGAGCTGTTTCACATGGTAGCAACTGCTGCTGCCATTGATGATAGACCAAGTTGTTTCAGATACCCAAGAGGAAATGGGCTCGGTGTAGAGCTTCCGATTGGAAATAAAGGAACTCCCCTTGAGGTATATTTTAATGCTCACTGACATTAGAAGCAATTGAAGAATTGAATTTGACCTATGCAAAAACTTTATCAGGTTGGTAAAGGCAGGATATTGGTTGATGGAGAGAGAGTGGCTCTACTGGGATATGGCTCAGCAGTGCAAAACTGTTTGGCTGCTGCTGCTGTTTTAGAATCCCATGGTTTACAAGTAACAGTTGCAGATGCACGTTTCTGTAAACCACTGGACCGTGCTCTCATAAGGAGCCTCGCAAAATCACACAAGGTTCTAATCACTGTTGAAGAAGGATCTATTGGAGGTTTTGGGTCTCATGTTGCTCAGTTTATGGCCCTAGATGGGATTCTTGATGGCAAGTTGAAGGTATTGTATTATTATTGTGGTCTGCAGTTATGTTATTCTCTCATGTGTGAGTTATTCTAATAGCTAAATCTGAAATCTCCTCTACTACACAACTGACTCACTTCAAACCTTTTGCAGTGGAGGCCGATAGTTCTTCCTGATCGATACATTGACCATGGATCTCCTGCTGACCAATTGGCAGAAGCTGGCCTAACACCATCTCACATTGCAGCAACAGTATTTAACATACTCGGACAAACCAGGGAAGCTTGAGAGGTCATGACACAAAAAGTAAGAACTTTATAAGTCGTATATTAAAATGTCTCAATGTACAATATAGTTTTAAGATAAGTCACCAACTAGCTGAGAGCAGCTGTACGCAGATATAACCTCCATAAACAGGTTGACACCATACTTATTTTCTAAATATGTAAAGTTTCATGTCTGATCCACAGTTCAACCCCTTCTTTTAGTCTCATATACGACTTATGATTAACTCATATTATTTCTGTTACGTGTAAATTTTGTATGTTTTCTTTTAAGGTGTTAAGTGTTGCTTGAATTATAGTGGCCTGGACCAAATAAATGAACATAATGCATTCTTCCTCTTGTAGATGTATAACAAAGACATGATGAATGCCATTGTAAGTATGAAATTCAAATAAAGTTGAAGGATGTCTGGTGAACGCACTTCGCAGTTTCAATTGAATTAATAGGTGTTTTTGAACCGTGGTTCATCACGTCTATGACAATGTGGTGCTATATCATAATTAGTTCTTGAATGAGCATTTGAATGTTGGTGTGAATCCATTCTCAGAGTAAAGTTTTCTATGTATGTCTGAAGCCATCTTGATTCAAACATGTTCTAAAACCTATCACGATGAACAGATGATGAGCCGATGGAATCAAAACAATAATAACAAGAATATTAATATATCAAAACCTCCTAAAAGGAAATGTGGATAAAGAAGAAGAAACAAAGAGGGATAGCCTAATACAATGCCTTTTCACCTTGAAAATAGTTTGTACTGACAAGAACTTGCCATGATACTGCACACAAGAGGCTACCTACATTGATGCAAAATATGGATTTGAATATGCTGAAACAAAAGAACTTTATGTAAAGTCCAAAAATTTACTTTCCTAGATATAGGAAGTTTAAGAAAATAGAAGTTTTTTCTATCTGTACCATTACTGTCCAGTTAGTGAAACGTTAATTAAGCACACGTTTAATGAGGACTACGGGGTCAGGAATAATATTACAACGAAGGCTATTAATTATTGGTCCTTTCTTAAAATAATATTACGGAGTATCTTGAGAGGTGCTTAAAAATCTATAGAAACAGACAGAGTGGAGGGGAGGTAATGACTTTCAGCCATTATTAATTTGTGTGTGCTTGGTTAGGTTGGCTTGTCAAGTATTACAATCTGTTTTAAAAGGATTTTTTGGGACTCGGGACGGGGCTTGCTCGGAGGCAGGGCATTTCAAAACGCCTTGAGGTTGGGCGGGGCTTAAATTCGTGATGCTTACGCCTCAAGCGCCTGGCTGTGCTCCCAGAGCACGCCCAACGCCCAACGCTCGGCGCTCGGCACTCGCCCGGTAGAACCCACACGAATTATTTGGCCAATTCCTTAATTAAGATTGCTCACGCATAATTTCTCTTTAAAAATGAATTATACAAGTTATAATCATCTATATAAACTGAGTGGAAGATACAAAATACAACATGAGAGTAATTATAATTGAGAACACCATCAGGGTGAGTATCAACAACAACAACAACAACAACATAGCTAGTATATCCCACAAGTGGGGTTTGGGGAGGGTGGGATGTACATAGACCTTACTCCCACCAAGGTGAAGAGGCTGTTTCCGATAGACACTCGGCTAGAAAAAATATAAATATTTTCAAAAAAAAAAAAAGGGAAAAAGTCTAAACAACAATATAATGTTGGAAAGAATGATAACGCTAAAGCATATCCAAAATAAACAGATAAGAACAGAAGATATAAAGGTGAAGATTAAGAAGTAAATTGTCTCTACACACATAAAACTACATCTAATAAGAGCACATACACTCGACTACTACTCACCTTTCCACCCTAATCCTCGACCTCCATGCACTTCTATCTAAGATCATGTCTTTGGTGATCTAGATCTGGACCATATCTTGACGAATCACCTCGGCCCAGTTCTTCTTCGGTCGACCTCTACCTCTCTGTATACCTAGAACTTCCAACCTCTCACACCTCTTAACGGGAGCATTGACACTCCTGCTCACATGCCCAAACCATCGTAACCTTGCTTCTCGCATCTTCTCATCCACTGGGGCCACACTCACCTTGTCGCAAATGACTTCATTCTTAATCTTATCCAACCTAGTGTGACCACACATCCACCTAAGCATTCTCATTTCTTCCACTTTCATCTTTTAAATATGCGAGTTCTTGACTGGCCAATATTCTACCCCGTACATCATAGCTGGTCTAACGACCACTTTATAGAATTTGCTTTTAAGCTTAAGCGGTACTCTCTTATCACACAGAACACTAGATGCAAACCTCCACTTCATCCAACCAATACCTATACGGTGAGTGACATCATCATCAATTTCTCCATTACATTGGAGGATTGAGCCAAGATATCGGAAGCTTCCTTTCTTAGGAATGACTTGCGAATCAAGCCTCACTTCCACATCTGACTCATCAGAATTGTCACTAAACTTGCATTCCATGTACTCTGTCTTCGTCTTGCTTAGCCTGAAGCTTTTAGACTCTAAAGTCTGCCTCCACACCTCCAGCTTCTCATTGACATCTGGGCATGTCTCATCCACCAATACTATATCATCCGCAAATAACATGCACCACATCACTTCTCTTTGAATACTCCGCATCAATTCATCCATCACCAGGATAAATACAAATGGGCTAAGCGCTTATCCTTGATGCAGTCCTACCTTGACCGGAAAGTGCTCTGAGTCTCCTCCCACCGTCCTCACTCGAGTCTTTGCCCCTCTATACATATCTTTAATTGCTTTGATGTACGCCACCGGGACCCCTTTAAATTTCAGGCATCTTCACAACACCTCCCTAGGGACCTTGTCATAAGCTTTTTCTAGGTCAATGAACACCATATGTAAGTCACATTATCGTTTGTATATTTAATCCAAAATGCACAGTCGAGTTTTATATCACCACTTTTTATTGGTTTCCATGTCTTATTTCAATCTCTCAAAATTATTAGACTTCATCTTTTTTGTAATTTGGAAGCAATTTATTTCAAAAGAAAATTAATATTTTAAATTACAGTAGTAAGAAAATTTATTTATTATTTACTTTTAATTTTTACAAAATTTATTTTTTCAATTGTTTGAAAGTTAATTAAGGCCAATAGTTTATTTGTATCTCATAGCAAGTAAAATGCCTCCCCTTACACCCCTTTTAAAATATTGGTATTACAAATTAATGAATTCAATTAAACCTATAATCATTTACTGGTCTTTCCGTTTCCACTTTAAGATAATGGAATGAATATAAAAAAGAACCATTGATCATCCTCAGGCTAGGAGATCCTCCCAAGTGCTCTGCCCGTGGCTTAAGTGTCATTACAAAAATATGAAAGGTACGTTTCTTATTGAAGTAACATGTTTCTACTTTCTTCATTCTTCACATTTTTTTCTTCCTTATGTATGAGGACTGAAGAATAGAGCTAGGAAAGGGAATACTATTCAAGGCAAAGAACGGAGCAATGTCTTGCGTGAACAATTATAATAGACGTGAACAATTATAGTTGGTCTATCAATGAAAGGTTTCCTGATATAATGTTCTGCTTTTATCGTTATTGTTAATGTCAAACAAGGTCTAAGGTCTTTATCCATAACATCTTCTCAATATATAATCTCAGTGTCTAAATTATTTTTCTTCCTGCTGGCAGCATGTTTTGTCATTTTGAGGAGATCAACAGACGACTTAAGGAATAACATTAGTACAATCTTCATCACCACCTCCACTCTTCAAGTCTCGATGTCCAGTTATGATTCGATAACGCACAGTGCAAATTTTGTTAATGCATATTTAAGGAGGACAGTTGTATAGCATTCTTATATTTGATGAGGCAATTGTATAGCACTCTTATATTTGATGAGGGCAATTATTGTATATGTGAAAGATGAAGCATAACTATAACAGTTCATTCTCTGAAGTCTAATGTTTCTCGAGCCATACAATATTAATTTTGCCAACATTAATGCACATCACAAACATGAGGCATATCATAAATAACGAAGAAAGGAGCAAATATAAGGTAAGCTGCATACTTATATGAAGTTGTGTTTCTCACTTTTTCCTTTTTTGAGATGCCTTTTTGAGATTGAGTTTGGATGTATTATTGGTAAGCTGCATATTTATATGAAGTTGTGTTTCTCAGTTTTTCCTTTCTTAACTTGGCTTTGTGATATTGAGTTTGGATGTATTATTGGTTAATGGTTCTACAACCATAGAGGTGACCTCTAATAGGTGTATTCATTGACATGTATTTGGAGTAGAAGACAGATTGATCAAATTAAGATATTTATAATCTTTAATAAAGTTGAGAATGATTACACTTTCAAAAAAGTTTGGTTTGTTTATTGGAGAATTTGTATGTACTGTGATTTATAATTATGTTAAGAGTTCATGCCTCTTATTTTACTTTGATCATTGGGCTACAAATTATTGAGTTGTAATTAGTTTCCTTGAGTTCGGCCTAACAGTTATAATTTTCTATACTTTTATGTTCTGCAGTAACTGAATGACCAATTGTCCTTTTTCTAGAAGTTGAACTGTCAGTGCTATCAAATTATCAAATAAATAGAGATACATAAATGATCAGTTGATTTGGTTTGAGTCACACGTGATAATTGTTCTAAACTTTTGGAAGTAAATTGAAACGACCTTAGGTAGTTGTTTTGGGAGTTAGGATTCTAATTGGCTTGCCGACAGTTTTAAAATCTTTGTAAGGTCTATTAGGATATGTCTGTAAAATTTGAGCTAAATCGGACATCGTTTGGTAGGTATCGGAGGAAGGTTTCAGTTTTCGTTGTCCGTAAATCTTAAAAAAAGTTTTTCGAGCTCGATTTTTGCGAATGAGCTCCAATTTAAAATTCAAAAGTGCCGCTAGATTCGTATGGTCATTTGTGACGTGTGTAAACATTCGGAAGTGAATTCTGAGGTCATTTGGATGGTTTCCGCTAAAGTCTCGAAAGTTAAAGAATTTGATCTTTTCCATTTAATTCATATTTTGAGCTTCAGGAATTCGATTCGAGACCCGTCTTAGCGAGTACGTCACATAAATTTATATAACTTGTTTGAGAAATTTGAGATCATTCTGAGTTTCGTAGGA
Source organism: Petunia axillaris subsp. axillaris (assembly GCA_029990575.1). Taxonomy (NCBI): domain Eukaryota; kingdom Viridiplantae; phylum Streptophyta; class Magnoliopsida; order Solanales; family Solanaceae; genus Petunia; species Petunia axillaris. The sequence goes on along the minus strand of JARKNS010000002.1, from coordinate 45,688,484 downwards.
TTCCATTTTAATTTTCGTTACAATATCAAATTTTCAAAAGAAAAGAAGAAAAGAAATTAATTGAGAGGCGGTGGCTAATGGCTAAGGGATAAAAGTCCCTTATTCCTTAGCTTAAAAGTTTCCAGCACAAGATGGACTGAAACAAGAAAGAAACAGAGAACACACTAGAGAAAAATAGACATAAAAGAGAGAGAGAGAGGAAAGGAAGAGGAGAAGAAAAGAAAATAGAATTTTCACCCTGAAACATCCAGGTAATGATGTTAATTTATTATTTCAGTTTATTACGTGTATTTGAATATATTTAAATGGTAGAAATTGAGATATTAGACATCATTCTAATCAGTTAAACTGATAGTTTAAAGGGTTAATTGGATCCCGATAATGAAATTGATTGTATATTCGAATCCAGGGAGTTATGGGCAACCCATAAATATAATAAAGAGTTTGGTTATATGATTTTGAACCATGTACATAGGTCTGGATTGCGTATTCCCCATGCGAATCGGGTGTCGAGTTCTTGACCGAATTGTTCAAATATGTAAGGAATGAAACTTTAGCCTTATTTGATTTATTTTTATGCTATTGAATAGAGCGGGATCGTGTGGCAGTGAACCCAAAGGACAAAGCATTTGTTGAGTAGCAGTTCTAACTTTTGAATAAGGTAAGTGATTATATCCATTTCTTTGGTGGCTTTTGGCCTTGTGAATTTTATACCACGTGTTCCTTACGTGTGTAGCTGCCGGTAGGCGTACTTATTACGCATTAGTTTTGAATGTACACTGTAGCTTATATGTTATGCCTTGTTGGTTGTATTTCATTGAGCATAGAAGCATTGTACTCTGGTTATGAGCTTGATATGTACTTTCCGGTTGTTGATGAGGGTCCCACACCGGTGAAGAGTTATTATTGCATCATATTAAGTGCAGGAGTATTCCGTCTCAGCATTATATTATATTGGGTGCAGGAGTATTCTGCCCCAGGAGCAGGAGTATTCAGCTCTTATGTCATATACTGAGTGCAGGATTATTCTGCCTTAGCTTTATAGAATATCGGGTGCCACTCTTATATCATATACTGAGTGTAGGAGTATTCCACCTCAGCTTTATATTATATCAGGTGCAGGAGTATTCCGTCCACTAGCAGGAGTACTCCGCTCTTATGTCATATACTGAGTGCAAGGGTATTCCACTTCAGCTTTATATTGTATCGGGTGCAGGAGTATTCTACCTCAGGAGTAGGTGTATTCCACTCTTATGCCATATACTGAGTGCAGGAGTATTCCGCCTCACTTTATATTATCTTGGGTGCAGGAGTATTCCGCCCCAGGAGCAGGAGTATTCCGCTCTAGTTGATTATTAGATTGTATTCCCGTTAAATGCAGGAGTATTTCGCTTCGATACGGGATTATGGGCACATGTGACCCCATTGGATCATACTGCATTCATTCCATTACATTGCACTGATTGCTATGTATTGTGTGATTATAGTGCGATGTTTTGTGTATGTGCCATGTATTTCTGATTGTTGATATGTTCGGGATACCTATAGGTTCTGTCAATCTTAGGTCTCTGGTTGTTTATGAGTTTATGGTTCCATAAGCATTTCCAGTTATTATCTGCCTCTGCCTTTTTATAGTTGAATAAGGAGAATTTAGTTTATCTGTTTATCTTCTCCCTGGCTAGCATATCTGCTTCTTTGAGGTGGCTAGCCAGCCCCCACTTACTGAGTCCTTTCGACTCACCCTTTTATTGTTCCTTGTATATTTATTTTGTTTCGGCAAGTTCCGCTCCAGGACCGAGTTCGTCGTTTGATTGAGGAGAAGAGGCGATTACAACTGTCAGGGTGAGCTTAAATCTATGTTTTTCTATTGTTTTACCTTAGTTTTCCAATTTTCTATATGCATATCTCCAATTAAAAAGTAGAGTCATTGCTGTGACTCCTTTCATATATTTTTACGTTTTGACTGTAGACTAGATGATGCATGTTTTTGTCTATTTTTTAACTTAAAAGTTGCTAGGCAATTGTGTTAGTACTTCTTAATTCTTATGTTAGTTTGTAATTTTGTATCTAAACAGAAAGATCCATTATTTGATATTTATTATATTACTAATATTAATTTAAACATACTTTAGTACTGCTGACATTGTTCGAAGCTTGATCGAGTGTTGAAAATATTCTATGACAATAAATATTATTATACGTAAGCAAACAAGATTGATGGTGTTGCACTTGTGCACCTTTGTAAGACACTAGAAGGGGGGGGGGGGTGTGAATAGTGTCTTTACCCGATTTTCAAACCTAAAACTTGCTTTTAACTTTCTGCGCCTAACTCACAAATAATCAGGTTCCTTGCAAGTTTCACCTATCTCTGAAACTAAACAAATTGCGGAAACATAAAGAACACAGAGATTTTTACGTGAAAAAATCCTTGCTCAAGGGATAAAAAACCACGACCCAAACTCTTGGGATTTCAACTCTTCCACTAAAGGAAAATCTGAGCAAGTTTTAGACTACAACGTAATGTAATCAAGGAACTAGAACCCCCTAGTACCTAGAACCTTCGAAGCCACACGTTAGCTGGTAAGATTACCTCTACTTAACCTCAAAAAGTAATCTCTACTTTATGCTTCTAAACAAGCGAATAGATTACAACTCAATAGCCTATAACAAAGAAACTAAAACAACAGACTTAACTATGAAACTGCTCCTTCAGAAGGTTCTGCTGCTCAGCCTTTGTTCTTGCACACAAAGCTTCTCACGATCCGATTGTACTTGATATGCTCTGTTGAGATGTCCTTTGTGCGTTACGATTCTGGTCAAATTAACTTGTATATATAGGAGCTAGACTTAGCTGGATCCAACTAAGTTTAGGAATCCTTTTCCTCTTTGAAATCAGTTTAAACAAGGTTACCCATATTTCCTTATTTAAAACCTAAGTTAATTTGCCTTATGTTCCAATCCATTGTCGTTTAGGAACCGGGTCCTTCTCAGCACCGCCTCTAGCTTCTTCTACTTCCGGTAGGATTGGAACTTTGACTCCAGCCGTTCTCTTCTTTCCTTTTTCAACTCTGACTTGATCATCTCGTTGAACAACTGGTCTTCTCCATTCAACTGTGAACCTTTTCATGGTCCACTTAGCACCAGGTCCTTTGTCATCTTCAAAACTCATCCTTCAACAAATTTCCCATTTTTGATGATGACAAACTATGTTGTCTCACCGAGGGTTTATACTCTCAAGAACCTGTAAAAATCAAACACTAACCACGAACCAGGGTAATAACAGTTAGGCAAAAAATAGGTCACAAACATATAATGAACTAATCAACATCTAACTTCCCCCTTTTGGCATCATCGAAAAGTTTCACAGTTGTCAGAACCTGCTCAACTTAAATTAAGTCGAGTTGACTCTAGTGCCAAAGGCAGCAAGCCAACCTTTAAATGGCAGGAACCTGTTTCAGATAATAAATACTAGCAGATAGGATATTTATAACAACAGAAAGTGCCAAGCCGGCTTAAACATCCAAAGCAGCATTCAAATATTACAAACCAAAATATAAGATTGTCTTAAAAACAGGTCATAAAAGAACCAGGAGGGAACTAGGGAATGGAACTGGTTCAGAATTGGGGAATATCAGGGATGTTAAAGTGGGCAAACAACAAGGCGAGGCGACGCGACGCGAGTTTCCTTCTCTTTCACACTCCAGATCTGCATCTTGTGTTTTCAGCATTCGTCCAGGCCAGCTCATCATTTTGCCTTTCAAGCTGCCTCCTGAACCCCTCAATTCTCCTGTCTACTCTGTTGTTCCTCCTTTCCTCGGCATCATCCTCCACAGGCTCTGGTTCATCAGCAGGTTCACTATCCAACACATAGTCACAGGACTTTAGAATGTTCCTCCCAAACAAGTCATTGTGGTCCGCTCAGTCCACTTACCAGCAGTCACCCCAAAAAAATCAAATACCTTCCCCAGAAGAAACCCATAGACCAGCGCATATTTGCCTAACCCCATATCAGCTACTCTACCAATGTGCTTGATCATCAATTCAGGCAGATTAATACGAACCTCTCGATCTAGCAAGTCCATATAGGTCATATCCAGAAAGTTGGCTTCACTCCTCCTCTCTGTCCTCTGCAACAGGTTCTTCAGCACAAATTCAAAAAGCAACTGGTAGAAGAGTTGCATTGCCTTCTTTTTAACTTGTGTAGCCCTTGCCAGTCTAGGTCTCCCTGCAAATTTCCGGGTCACCTCCAAAGCAGACACACCATCTCCTCTAGCCGGCCACGAGTTCCTCATGTACTCGCTGTAGCCCTGAGAGGGAACACCCAAAATCTCACCCAGTTCCACACTATCAAACTGGATTACCAGCCCCTTGACTATGGTTGTCACAATACCTTCACTCACTGTGCAATTGGAATAAAATTCTTTAACCTCTTGCTTCATCAGCTGTCTAGCACCATCACTGAATAGGTTCGACCAACCTTGAGCTCTCAACTTAGCACCAAGTTGGGTCATACCCTCTAGCTCCAGGTCAGTTAGAATTTTACCCTTCACCATTGGTAAACCTCTAAAGTAGGCCACTCTCCTCTTCTTGTCTTCTTTATCATCACCAATCATCAACTTTGATTTGGAACCTCTCCTGCGAACCTCAGGTTCCTCTACAATCTTCTCCTGCTGCTCTCTTACAAAACCACGAGTAGCAGGTCTTCTCACATGACTCCCTGTTTTTCTGCTATTTTCTCCCATCCCCTCTGCATCTCCAAAACTACCCATTTTGGAACTACCTACGAATTCTCCTCCCTTCACTAACCTTCGTTTCTTCACCATTTGTTTTTGTTCCTGCACCACAGGCCTTTTTCCCAACCTGCTCTGTTCCTCTACCACCACAACATCAGTCTCACTGGAGGAACCTTTACTGGCTTGAGGAGTGGGATTGGCCTCAGGCAACTCAATATCCAAAGGCTCAGTAAAACCTACACCTTCTACATTCTCTTCCACATAATCATCAATATCTCTCAGATCTGCATCATCACCTGCTACAGAATCAGAGAACGAACCAGGTTCTTTCTCAGGTTCCTTAGCAGGTTCAGCAGATTTTCCTTCTCCCTTGTCACTAACAGTCTTTTCTACCATAGGAACTGTCTCAGGAACAGGTTCCTCAACTATGTTCTCAGTTTCTTTAGTGACCACAACAACAACCTCTGTTTCGACAACTTTTTTAGGATTTTCTACAACTACCTCCTCCTTATCTCCTACTTCATTATCAGCTTATTCTTCTAAATCTACAGGCATAGAGGGTACACTAGTATCGACAACTACAGTACCAGTAGGAGAACTAGGGTTTACCTTTTCAGTTTCTTGGGCGATTTCTTGAGTAGCTTCAATGATCCCTTCCTCCGTACCAATTTCTGGAACACTTTCCCCTTACTAGTTGCTTCCTCCGAAAACTTCTTATGTCTCAATTTTGCAAACTTCCTTGCCATAGCCACAGAACGACTCGCAGCTAGTTGCTTTGCCTTTTGATTTAGTTTAGATAATTTGAGTTTTGGAGAAGAGAGTTGAGAGTCTACTTTGGAACTGGTCGACATTTTGCTTTACAGAGGATTGTGTTTTAGAGAGAGAAAATATTTTGAGAGAGTTTAAAATTTTCAGCCGATAGAAACAATATCTATGATAAAGTAGTGGAATAGAGACGGGTTTAGGTTTATCGGGAAGGTGAACGAGTTGATGGGATTGGAAAAAGCTGCTGCTACTTATTACGCATAGGAGCTGACGCCATCAAGGTTCAAAGAATTTGAATTTTAAAAGTTTTACACTAATCCGGCGCCAAGTGAGGGTGATTGGTAACATATTAGGCCACATAAGACAACATTACATTCAGTAAGTGATATAGAATGTGTACCTGAATGTCCATGCACCAGTTTCTTTAATTACATCCTAGATTTCAAAAATTTGCCAGTATCTTAGTCATGAAAACGGTTTCCAAACAGGTTAGCAAGCAAAATAATTAAGTTTTCATAGTAGAATAAGCCAAGCAAAGTTAAGCACAGTAAAAACGAGAAAACTTCACTAGCCAATCATTGGGAGAACCAGGTGCTGCTTCGTTCACTGTATCTTGGTCATCCCTAGCTCAAGCCTGTTCTTTTCAAATTGTACCCTGTTCAATGCCTTAGTGAAGACATCAGCAATTTGGTCCTCAGTCCTGCAAAAGTTCATAGTAATTAGGCCTTTCTCAACATTGTCCCTTAGAAAGTGATGCCTAATATCAATGTGCTTTGTTCTCCTTTGGTGGACCGGGTTCTTGACAATATTGACTGCACCGGTATTGTCATAAAAGATTGGAACTGGTCCATACTCGATTCCAAAGTCCTCCAACTGCTGCTTGATCCATAATAACTGTGAACAACATAAAGCAGCTGCTATATATTCAGCTTCAGCTGTGGATAATGCCACTAAATTTTGTTTCTTTGTAGCCCATGAAACTAAACAAGGACCTAGGAAGTGCGCCATCCCAGATGTACTTTTCCTATCAACCAAGTGACCAGCATAGTCAGCATCTGCATACCCACTTAGATCAAACTTTCCACCTTTTGGGTACCATAAGCCAAGATCTTGAGTTCCTTTCAAATATCTCAAGATTCTCTTGACTATAGTTAAGTGTGACTCCTTTGATTTTGATTGGAACCTTGCGCACAATCCCACACTATAAACAATATCTGGATGACTTGCAGTTAAATACAGCAAAGAACCAATCATTCCTCTGTACTTAGTTTCATCGATTGAAGCACCAGTTTCATCCAGATCTATCTTCGTTTCAGGAGTAATGGGTGTGTTCATATCCTTAACAGACTTCATATCATACTTCCTTAACAACTCTTTGATGTACTTCTGCTGGTGGATCATTGTGCCTTCCTGAGATTGCTTGATTTGTAAGCTTAAGAAGAAATTTAGCTCACCCATCATACTCATCTCAAATGCACTTCCCATCAGGTCGGCGAACTCCTTGCAAAGGTTCTCATTTGTAGCACCAAAGATGATGTCGTCTACATACACTTGAACAATCAACAGGCCCTTGGCTTTCTTTCTTAAAAAAAAGTATTGTCTATTTTACCTCTTGTAAACCCATTCTTCAATAAGAACCCAGACAACCTTTCATACCAAGCCTTAGGAGCATGTTTCAACCCATACAATGCCTTGTCAAGTTTGTCGACATGATCAGGAAACTCTGTACTTTCAAAGCCAGGTGGTTGAACCACATACACCTTTTCATTAAAATAACCATTAAGGAATGCACTCTTCACATCCATCTGGTACAGCTTAAACTCCATGTAAGCTACAAAAGCAATAAGCATCCTAATGGCCTCCATTCTAGCAACAGGTGCAAAGGTTTCATCATAATCGATTTCTTCTTCTTGACTATAACCTTGAACCACCAGTCTTGCCTTGTTTCTTGTCACTATGCCATGTTCATCTAGTTTATTTCTAAATACCCATTTAGTACCAATGATGGACCTGTCCATTGGTCGAGGGACCAGGTGCCATACCTTACTTCGTTCAAACTGATGAAGTTCCTCTTGCATAGCAATCACCCAGTCTGGATCCTCAAGTGCTTCACGTATATTATTTGGTTCTATTAAGGACAGAAACGCAAAGAATGCACAGACGTTCTTCAAAGCCCTCCTGGTAACAACTCTAGTGTTTAGATCAGACATGAGGTTCTCCAGTGAATGAGAACTTTGATATCTCCAAGGTTTAGGCTGAATCTGCTGAGTGTCGTCTCCAGGAGGATCTGAGCCATCTAACTCTTCAGTTCCCCCTGTCTGATTGCCTTCTAGTTCCCCCTGAGTTTGATCCTTATCATCCTGATTTCTTTTAACTCCATTCAAATTTCAGGGTCTTCAGCAGGTTCATCTCTTGCAAGACCGATCTCCTGATCATTATCTTCTAGTCTGTTTGTAACACTTTCAGATTCATCAAAAACCACATGCACACTTTCTTGTACAGTCAAGGTCCTCTTTTTGAACACTTTAAAAGCTTTACTTTGTGAAGAATAATCTAAGAAGATGGCTTCATCACTTCTAGCATTAAACTTCCCTAGAGGTTCTTTCCCATTGTTATGCACGAAACACTTGCACCCAAAAGCTCTGAGATGTGCAATATTACGTTTCCTGCCTCTGATCAGCTTATAGGGAGTTTTCTCTAGTAAAGGACGGATAGAACATCGATTCAGCAAGTAGCAAGCGGTGTTGACTGCTTCAGCCCAAAAATTCTTTGATAAATCGCTTGATAGCAACATTGTTCTAGCCATGTCCTCCAATGACCTATTCTTCTTTTCAACTACACCATTCTACTGAGGGGTCCTGGGTGCAGAGAACTTGTGATCCACACCATGTTTGTTACTATATTAAGCAAACATAGGATTCTCAAATTCTGTACCATGGTCGGACCTTATACTCACTAGTTGAAGCCCCAGTTTCTTCTGATTGACTCTGACCCAGTCCTCGAACATATCATAAGCTTCATCTTTAGATCTGAGGAACAAGGTCCATGTATATCTGGAGTAGTCATCAACGATTACCATTACAAATCTCTTACCTCCTCTGCTCCTTACCCTCATTGGTCCACACAAGTCCATGTGAACCAGCTCAAGTGGTTTAGTAGTGCTAACCACTTTCTTTGCCTTGAATGAAGATCTTACATGTTTCCCCCTCACGCAAGCATCACAAATCTTGATGTCATTGAACTTCTTGCTTGGCATTCCACGAACCAGGTCCTTTGACACCAACTTATTCAATTGAGTCAAGCTTGCATGTCCTAGTCTCTTGTGCCACAACTGACTATCATTCTCCAGCACATTCAGACAAGTCAAATTATTTTCAGGAAGAGACCCTAATGTCGCCTTGTACACGTTGTTAGCTCGTTTCCCTTCCATTATGACTTAACCAGTATGCAGGTTCTTCACAATGCAACCTACAGATGTGAAACTCACTGAATTTCCTCTATCATGTAGTTGAGAGATACTTAGAAGATTGTGCCTCAATCCATCCACACAGAGTACATTGTCAACAGCATGATTGAGGGATCTCCCAACTTTTCCAATACCAATAATTTCACCGCTCTTGCCTCCTCCAAAAGCCACATTACCCCTTGAAATGCTGCGAGTGAGAGAAAGTTTCTTCTATCTCCTTTCATGTGCCTGGAACACCCACTATTAATAATCCAACGTGGGTTATTCCATCTCACTCCAGCCTGCAAAAGAAAATCAAGCGTTAGTAACAGGAACCCAGACTAGCTTAGGTCCCTTTTTGTTATCAAATGGATGAATCAAATATTTTCTAGCCCAATAAGGTAAAACTGATTTTTTATTCCTTTTTACAGCATCTTTTGCAACACTGCATTCATTCTTAATATGTCCAGTCTTGCCGCACAAGAAGTAGAGTTTGTTGCAAGGAAGTCCTACATATTTACTATTAAGGTTCCAAGCAAGCAAAGGTTTCCTATGTCCTAATCCAGTTTTACCTCAATTATGATTTTCATGCAACCAATTCAAAGCTTCAGAAGACTTGTTCCATTTAGTGAGTCTGGTGAGCTCAGAGTTAGCTTTTTCAACCTTTTCCTGGAGAACCCGGTTCTTCGCAGTTTCCTGATGCAGAGCCAGATTTTTCTTTTCAAGCTCAGTTTCAAAGTTGATTTGAGCCTCACTAACTCCTTGCTTACCAGACATTTCTTCAATTTTTGATTCTCAAGTTCGAGTGCAGAACCTAGCTTCTTCTCACAAAGCACCTGTTCCTTTAATTGAAGAGTTTCTAATTCGAGGGCTGAGACTTTCTAATTTAGTTCCAAAACTTGAGCTTCAATAGCAATTAATTCCTTTTTAAGATCAGATTTAGCTTTTTCCAATTTTTTATTTTTCATTGAAAACTCAGATGCAACTGACCTTAGTTGGTCCTTCTCAGAAAGTGCTTGTTCCTTCTCAGACCTCAAAGTTTCAATCTCTTCAATTAAAGTCAGGGCAAGCAAATTTAATTCCATGGGAGAACAATTTTGAAGTCTAGGCTTTAGTTCATCGAGACTTACCTCAGGTGAATCATCAATCGAAGATTCATTATGTTATAATCTATGCACCTCCTGAAGACACTAGAAGGGGGGGGGGTTGAATAGTGTCTATCGATTTTCGTCACGAGAACCTGGTTCTTCTAATGTGGAACCTAGTTCTTATCTTATCTTTTATGCTGCCTTGAACACTATAACTCACAACGCCACACACACAAGGAACACAAGGATTTTACGTGGAAAACTCCTTGCTCAAGGGAGAAAAACCACGACCCACACTCTGGGATTTTAGAACTGAATCCACTAACACAAGAGCAACGTTTCTGATTACAAACTCTGTAACCAAGGGGCTACACCCTAGACCCTAATCACTACTCAAAGCTAAACTCTAGCTTCTCAGTAATTACACAAAAGTTCACGTAATACATACGCTTCTGAATAAGCCAATATGTAAAACTATGAATGCTTGAATTAAAGACAACTTGCAACTTGACGAACCTAGACAAAATATCTAGACTCAATACACTGCATGCACTCAAGTTGTCTTCTCCAGTTTACTCACGTAGAAAGATGCTAGATCGCCTTTGTATGCTCTCAACTCTCCGTTTGTGAATAACTGATTTTCGGCTGTCTCCACTACTTGCATTTATATGGGTCTTGAAACCCTAGTTGAGTTCTACAAGGAATCCTTTTAATTATGGCAAGTCAGGATTCCTAGTAACTCTTTTTCTTGTCGAAGTCCAACTCCTTTTCACACTTCGAAGACACAGCCTGAACACCGCCTCTTTTAGTCTGACTAGGATGCATATTCATACACAGCCTGGACACCGCCTCTTTTGGTCTGACTAGGATGCATATTCATTCACGCGCCACTACTCTTAGTTCCGCAGGGATTTGCAACCCGTAATCCTTTTCGATCAAGCGTGCCCTTCATTCCAAGGACTAGGTTCTTAGTGGGAACCTCTGAGTCCTTCTTGTTTGTCATACTTCAAAGCCAGCTCTCAACAAATTCCCCCTTTTTGATGATGACAAACAAATGTTGCCCAAGAACCTGAGTAGACATAAACCAAAACAAAAAACAAAAGGTAACAAGTTCAAGAAAAACGAAAAAGATGAATTAGGTCACAAAACCCCAATATTTCCTTCTTTCCCCTTTTGGCATCATCGAAAAGATTCAAATACCTGCATGAACTTGGCAATAATATCCAGTCTAAAGCACAAGGCAACAAGTCAGTAATAGAAGCAAACACAAGCAGTAATAAGGGCCCAATCAAGAACCAATTACTTAAGCAGGAAACATTCATAAGCGTAAGAAAATTAAAATCATCATCCAGGTTGTGATATCGGCACAACCCCAGTATTAAGTACACAACTGAAAATCAAATTGTCTTAAACAACCAGCACATGCAATCAGGAGAGAATAGGAGGGGGTAGACAACATGTAGAAAGAGGAGGACAGGTCAGGAGGACTCAAAACTGAATGTTGAAGTGTTTGACAAGCGCCTCAAGTTGCTTCGTATTCTTGGCCCTTTCCATCACCAGCTCGGCCTCATATTTTTGGCAATCTATCTTCAAACGATCAATTTCTCGATCCTTCAACTTCAGCTGTCTGTGGAGCTCTGTGTTTTCTGTATTAACCTCAAGGACATGCGTCTCCAGCTCCTTCACTGCATCAATGGCCTCTTCAGGTCCATAGTCCTCACTTTCCTCTTCTTGCTCTTGCTTGGCCTGCATTGGTTTCTTTGAAGCTCTGCTTTCTTTGTAGAAGTCACAATTTTTAAGCACGTTAATCCCAAACATTTGGTGAATGGTTGGCTTCTTCCCAGCTTCTAAAGGAACCCCAAAGTGCTCAAGTACCTGCTGGAGGATGTAGGAATGTACAAGGGAATGTGGCTTCTGATCTGTGTCAGCAATCCTCTTTATATGTCTAATTATCAGCCAAGGCAAATTAATCTTTACTCCCTGTCCAGCAGATCCATGTATGTCAGGTCCAGAGCACTAGCCTCGCAGTTCCTCTCTCCTCTTGGTAGAAGGAACCTGTGCACAAATTCAAACAACAACTGATGTGCAGGTTCCATTTCCTTCTTGTCTACCTTCCTCTCCTTCCTCAGCTTGGGTTTCCCTGAGAACTTCTTGACAACATCCAGAGGAGTGATTCCATCAGTCCTCTTTGGCCATTTCAGCTTTATATACCTGCAATAACCTTCAGCAGGTATGTCAAGAATCACTCCAAGCTCAGGTCTCCCAAACTCAATTTCTATTCCCCTCACAGTGGTGAACACTCTCCTAGTATTAACCCTACAATTTGTGTAGAACTCTCTGATCTCATCAACATACAACTTTCTTTCTTTGTTGGCAAACAAACCTAACCAACCCTGGTTAGCAATCATTCTGAGCAGTGGCTTCATGTGAAACTCCTTCTCATCATGCAGGATGCTGCCAGGCAACACCTAATGCTTAGAGAAGAAAGCCACCCTGTCAGCTTCATCCTCACTACCTCTCCTCCTTTTTCTAGTCTCAGCTTAACTGTCTGTATCAGAGTCACTTGGCTCTGCATAACTCCCAGCATCATCACTTTCCTCCTGTGCTTCCTCAGCTCTTCTTTCTTCTTCTTCCCTCTTCTTTGCCTCTCTATCTCTTACATTTGTCACTGTTCTTTCCAACTTCCCAACTTTCTCCAGTTGTTGTTTTAATGCAGACCTAGTGCCAACCCTCCTGACAGCAGGCTCATTAACAACCTTGTCATCACTTTCCTCACTAGCTTCATCAACCAGTCTTGGTTTTAGCACTGGCTTTCCCCCTTTCACTAATCTCCTTCTTTTTTCAGGCTCCACTATGTTTTCTTTCACAAACACAACTTCCTCTTCTTCTTCCTCACCAGCCATTTTCTCATCCTCTGCTCCAAACTTCCTCTTTCTTTTTGGTTCTTCAGTTTTCTTGGCAATCTCTTCCTTTTCTAAAACAATTTCCTTATTCCCTTCTTCCTCAGAATCTGTCCAGTTTAAATCTGCATCATCAGCCCCAGTGGAATTTTGACAAGCAACAGGCTCTTGAACCAAATTCTCTGAGGCTTCAGCAAGACCAAGTCCTCCAACTACTGGACTTATTGGCACAGATTCTTTTTCATTATTCTCAGAACTACCAACATCTTTACAGGGTTCCACTTCACTTTCTCTAAGGGCTTCCACACGGTCTTGTTCCCTAAGTTATTCTTTCACTCTTTCTGCAATATTCAACTTTTCACCAGACTCACCAACCACAGGCACCTGCAAATCTTTCCTAAGTTCATCCTTTGCACTATCTCGCTCTACATCACATGAGTTCCCCTTATCTATTCTGTCATTATGCTAATCATCTATTATTTTGTCTAGTCCTGTAACTAGGGTTTCAGTTTCTATAGTTCCAGGGCTGTTTATATCTGATGAAACGACATACGTAGATGAAATAGGATCAGGGATTACCTCATGCGGTGATTGTGAAGAACTTTGTGCAGTGGGTGTAGTGGGAACTACTCTTGACCTTATCTTCTTTACCAATTTCTTGTCCCCTTTTTGAAGAAATTTTGTACGGGCCCTTGCGATTCATTGTGCAAGAGTGGATGGGGGTGGTCTTTCAGACATTGTAAAGAATTTTTGAATAGTTTTTGCGATTTCTAGAGAGGTTTCTGTTTTAGGGCTTGAGAGAGAAAATTTGGTGTAGTGGAGAAGATGTGGTTGAATGGTGAAGGATTCAGGGTGTATCGACAAACAAAGGGAAGGGGTTTGTGATTTGACAACTTCTAGGGAAGACAAAGCAGTAATGATGAAAAATGGAGAAGCAGCTTTTTGAACTTTTTGAGAACCGGGAAGAGTTAAAGATTTGACGGTTATGGACTCTTTTGATATACCCTTTTTAAGTAGTGGGGTCAAACCAGTCAAATAGAATTCTTCCCCGAAAAGGAATGTGTTCCTATAATTTAGGACAGTTATAAGAACTTGGAGGATCTCCCTTGACACACGTACGATCGACAATTTTATTTCAGTTATGACTTCTATCATGCAGGGTAGTGTGAATGTACCTGGACATGATTCCTCATGCTTTGGTTGGTTCCTTCTTAGTACATAGTAGGTTCTTCATGGGATCACATTATTCTTACCTGGTGCTCAAAAACTGAACAAGTGTACTAATTCAAGTACCAAATTAGACTAGACATTAATGACAAAATTCAAACATGGACAATCGAATACTTAACTAACCAATCACAAAGGGATTACCTGCTGGGTCATCCGTGTATTTTGGTCATCCCTAATTCCAACCTGTTCCTCTCAAATTGTACCTTGTTCAATGCTTCGGTGAATATGTCAGCAATTTGATCTTCAGTCCTGCACGAATTCATAGTAATCAGACCCTTTTCCACATTATCTCTCAAGAAATGGTGTCTAATATCAATGTGTTTGGTTCTTTTATGTTGGACTGGGTTCTTGGCAATATTCACTGCACTCGTATTGTCATAGAAAATTGGCACTGCACCACACTTGATACCAAAGTCCTCTAGTTGTTGTTTGATCCACAGCAATTATGAACAGCATAATGCAGCTGCCACATACTCAGCTTCAGCAGTTGATAAGGACTGAGTTTTGCTTCTTTGTGGTCCAAGAGATCAAACAAGGACCCAGAAAGTGTGCCATTCCTGAAGTGCTTTTCCTGTCCACCAAATGACCTGCTTAATCTGCATCAGCAAAACCAATTAGTTCAAAAGTACCTCCTCTTGGGTACCAGAGACAAAGGTCCTGAGTTCCTTTCAAGTATCTCAGGATCCTCTTCACAGCTGTCAAATGCGACTCCTTGGGCTTGGACTGAAATCTAGCACACAATCCTACACTGTATACTATGTCAGGCCGACTGGCTGTGAGATAAAGAAGTGATCCTATGATTCCTCTATATTTTGTCTCGTCTGTTGAAGGACCGAGTTCATCCAAATCCAGCTTCGTCCCAGGTGCAATGGGAGTAGTCATTTCTTTCGCTCCTTCCATGTCAAACTTCTTCAGCAGTTCCTTGACATACTTTTGCTGGTGTATCATAGTTCCTTCAGGCATTTGCTTTATCTGCAATCCAAGGAAGAAATTTAGTTCTCCCATCATGCTCATTTCAAATTCGCTTCCCATCAGATCAGCAAAACCTTTGCATAGCCCCTCATCAGTGGCTCCAAAAATGATATCATCGACATACACTTGAACCACCAATAGATCTTTTCCTTTCTTTTTGAGGAACAATGTGTTGTCAATCTTTCCTCTTGAGAAGCCATTCTTCAATAGAAATCCTGAGAGTCTTTCATACCAGGCTCTAGGGGCCTGCTTCAATCCATAAAGAGCCTTGTCCAGTTTGTAAACATGATCAGGGAATTCATTGTTTATAAAACCTGGTGGCTGTATTACATAGACTTCTTCATTCAGGTAGCCATTTAAGAAAGCTGTCTTCATATCCATCTGATATAGTGTAAACTCCATGTATGTAGCAAAAGCAATTAGCATCCTGATGGCCTCCATTCTTGCCACTGGTGCAAAGGTTTCATCGTAGTCTATTCCTTCTTCCTGACTAAAACCTTGAACTACTTATCTTGCTTTGTTTCTTGTCACAATACCATGCTCATCTAGTTTGTTCCTGAATACCCATTTTGTTCCAATTATTGATCTGTCCTTTGGCTTAGGAACTAGGTGCCACACTTTGCTTCTTTCGAATTGATGTAGTTCCTCCTGCATGGCTAGAATCCAATCTGGGTCTTCTAGAGCTTCTTTTACATTCTTTGGTTCCAGAGATGAGAGGAAGGCAAAGAAAGCGCAGAAGTTCTTCAAGGCTGACCTGGTCATGATTCTTGTATTTAATTCTGATAGGACATTTTCCAAAGGATGAGATCGTTGATGTTTCCATGGCCTGAGTTTAATATGACTAGAAGAACCTGTATCATTATCTTGGAGAGATTCTTCCTGACTTGCTGGATCATCAGCTTCATCAGAGGTTCCCCCTGTCAAGTTGACTTCTTGTTCCAATGTACTTGGATCTTCACCTGACGTCTTCTTGTCTTCTGAGTCTTCCAGTTCATTCACACCTTCTTCCCTGCTAAGGCCAATCACTTGATCATCTGTCTCACGTTCCTCCAGTGCCTTGTCTGATTCATCAAAGACAACATGCATACTTTCTTCCACTGTTTGTGTCCTTTTGTTGAACACTTTGTATGCTTTGCTTTGGGTAGAATAACCAAGAAATATTGCCTCGTTACTCCTAGCATCGAACTTTCCCAAGGGTTCCTTGCCATTGTTGTGAACAAAGCATTTACAACCAAAGGGTCTTCGGTGAGCAATATTTGGTTTTCTACCTCTGAGTAGCTCATATGGGGTCTTGTCGAGAATTGCTCTGATGGAACATCTGTTCAGCAAGTAGCATGCAGAATTTGTAGCTTCAGCCCAGAAGTTTCTTGCAAGGCCACTTGACAATAGCATAGTCCTGGCCATATCCTCCAGAGATCTGTTCTTCCTCTCAACCACTCCATTTTGTTGGGGAGTTCTTGGAGTGGAAAAGTTATGATCTATGCTGTTCTTTGCACAATACTCAGAGAATTTTGAGTTCTCAAACTCAGTTCCGTGATCAGATCTATACTGATGAGTTCAAGGCTTAACCTTTTCTGAACTATACCAGCCCAGTCTTTAAAGCTTTCAAAAGTTTCATCTTTAGTAGCTAAGAACAGAGTCCATGTGTATCTAGAGTAGTCATCGACAATCACGAACACAAATCTCTTTCTTCCTCTACTCCTGACTCTCATAGGTCCACACAGATCCATATGCAAGAGTTCCAGTGGTTTTGATGTACTTACCACCTTCTTGGACTTAAAGGATGATCTCACATGCTTTCCCTTTACACATGCATCACACATTTTTATGTTTTCAAATCTCTTACTTGGACGTCCACGAACCAGCTCCTTTGATACAAGCTTATTCAGTTGTGAGAGACTTGCATGACCCATTCTTTTGTGCCACAGCTGAGAGTCACTTTCTTGTACATTCAAGGATGTTAGGTTGTTTTCAGGTAATGACTTCAGCGAGTCTTTGTATACATTGTTCACCCTCTTTCCTTCCATTACAATTTCTCCACTCTGTAGATTCTTCACAATGCATCCTACAGACGAGAACTTCACTTCATTTCCTCTATCACTTAGTTGGGAGATGCTCAGCAGATTGTGTCTAAGACCATCAACACAATAAACATTCTCAATAGCATGATCCAGAGTTCTCCCAATCTTTCCAATTCCTACTATTTGACTGCTTTTTCCTCCTCCGAAGGCCACACTGCCTCCTTGAAATGCTGCGAGTGAGAGAAAGTTTCTTCTATCTTCTGTCATGTGCCTCGAACAACCACTGTCAAGAATCCAGCTAGGGTTGTTCTCCCTCACTCCAGCCTGCAAAACAAATTAGAGGTTAGCCTTAGGAACCCAGACAAGCTTGGGTTCCCTCTTACTAGAAAATGGGTAAATCAAGTCCTGTCTAGCCCATTTAGGTAAAACACTTCTTTTGTTCTTAGCCTTTGCCTTGCTGACATGTATGCACTTTTGTTTGATATGTCCTGTTTCACAACAAAAAGTACATAACATGTTGCAAGGTAATGCCACATGCTTGCTCTTAGGGTTATATGGAGGCAGTGGTTTCTTAAATAATCCCTGTTTTCCTCTATTTTAGTTTTCAAGAACCCAGTTCATTGCCTCTGATGATTTATTCCATTTAGTTAATCTGGTAAGCTCAAATTTTGATTTTTCAACCTTTTGACTTAAAACCTTGTTCTTCTCAGTTTTCTGATACAAAATTTCGTTTGCTCTTTTCAATTCATTTTCCAAAAAGGTTTGAACTTTACTTATTACTTGCTTACCATTTGCACTTTCTCTTAACTGATTGCATTCCAGTTCGAGCTCAGTAATATTAGAATTTGACACAAGAGCCTGTCCTTTCAAGGTGGCATTGACTTCTTCAAGTTCAATGTTCTGTTCTAGGAGACTCTTGTGCTTAGTTCTAAGACTGCTTAGTTCTTCAGTTAGTTTATCCTTTTCAAGTTTCTCCTTTTCATAACCCTCAATCAAGGTGGCAGTAATTTAAATTAGGTTTTCAGAAGAGTATGTATGCAAGGTTTCCTTTAGTTCAGATAGACATACCTCTGCTGAGTGAGCATCTTCAGTTCCATCCGTTGCCATGAGAGCAGAGTCCTTCTTTTGACTGTCATCTGAGTACACCTCCTTCAGCCTTTCCCAGACTTCCTTGGCCGACTTGCATTCAGATATTTTAGCAAGTACATCATAGGTAAGTCCTCTTTTCAGGTACCATTCAGCTTTGGAGTTTGCCTGTAACCAGTCTAGGTCTTGAGGATCCAGTTCTTCTACCTTCTTTGGCACTAGGACACCATTTGCAGCTCTCTTTACATGAACATGAGGTCCTCTCTTCACAATCAGCCATAGACTATAGTCTTCTGCTTGCAAGAAGATCTTCATCTGTATCTTCCAGTTCTTGTAGTGAGTTCCATTGAACACAAGAGGCTTTGACGGATCTCTTCCTCCTCTAAACTCTCGAGGGTCTTCTTCATCAGAACTATTGTCTGACATACCCATTAGTGCCATTGGTGGATCATCTTCAGAATCCTTTTCATGGTTGGATTCACTGTCAGTTGGTCCCCATGTAGCATAGAAGGCCTCCTTCTTCTTTCTCCTTTCTGCTCTGAAGTTTGGAGGTCATCTTGACTTCTACTTATCTTTGTCAGTTTCCTTTGGCGTCTCCTTCTCCTTTTCCTTGGATGCTCTATTCTTCATCCATTCCGTTTCCCACATAGGACAGTCTACTACAGCATGATCCTTTTTGAAGCATTTGAAGCACCCTGAATAATCAGGACTGTCAACTATGTTCTTCCTGCTAGAACTCTCCTTGCCACTCCTTTTGAATCCTTTGAACCTTCCCAGATTGAGCTTCTGTCTTAAGGCACTTACCATTGCTGCTTCAACTGATTGAAGATCAACATAGTCATCAGTTTCTTCAGTTGCTTCAAGGGCAAGGGTCTTGTCCTTCTTCACAGCTGGTTTAGTTTTTGAGTCCTTCATCATCTCATGAGTTTTCAAACTTCCAACCAGTTCTTCAAGTTTGATGGATCTCAGAGGTTTGGATTCAATGATGGCAGTCATCTTTTGGTTCCCATGCTTCAGGTAACACATTCAGGATTTTATCAACCATCTTTATTTCAGGCAATTCCATATCCAGAGATCTCATTTCATTTGTAATGATAGTCAACCTGGTCATCACATCCTGAATTGATTCTTTCTCACCCATAGTGAAAAGTTCAAATTGTCTTTTCAGCATTCTCCTTTTTGAGTCCTTCACTTATGTGGTTCCTTCATGCGCAACCTGCAAAGCATCCCATATTTCCTTATCCGTCTTATAAGATGATACTCGATTGAACTTCTCAGGACCAAGACCACATATGACCAGACGTTTGGCTTTGTGATTCTTTTCAATCATCTTATAATCCGTCTCATTGAAGTCTTCTTTTAGTTTTGGTTCTTGCTTAGCAGTAGCTCCTTCACCAACTATTTTGGTGGGGATCAGGTTTCCTTCAGAGACTATCAGCCAGAGTTGATAGTCTTCAGCACATATACAATTCTCCACCTTGTTCTTCCACCATGCATAGTATTGCCCATTAAACTGTGGGGGCCTCTGAATTGACTGTCCTTCAGTGATGGTAGGTGGTGCACTCATTCTGATCCTTCTCAAGGTGTTAACCTCTTACGAGAAGACCTGCTCTGATACTACTTGTTATAATCTATGCACCTCCTGAAGACACTAGAAGGGGGGTTGAATAGTGTCTACTGATTTTCGTCACGAGAACCTGGTTCTTCTAACGTGGAACCTAGTTCTTATCTTATCTTTTATGCTGCCTTGAACACCATAACTCACAACGCCACACACACAAGGAACACAAGGATTTTACGTGGAAAACTCCTTGCTCAAGGGAGAAAAACCACGTCCCACACTCTGGGATTTTAGAACTGAATCCACTAATACAAGAGCAACGTTTCTAATTACAAACTTTGTAACCAAGGGGCTACACCCTAGACCCTAATCACTACTCAAAGCTAAACTCTAGCATTTCAGTAATTACACAAAAGTTCACCTAATACATACGCTTCTGAATAAGCCAATAGGTAAAACTATGAATGCTTGAATTAAAGACAACTTGCAACTTGACGAACCTAGATAGAATACACTGCATGCACTCAAGTTGTCTTCTCCAGTTTACTCACGTAGAAAGATGCTAGATCGCCTTTGTATGCTCTCAACTCTCCGTTTGTGAATAACTGATTATTGGCTGTCTCCACTACTTGCATTTATATGGGTCTTGAAACCCTAGTTGAGTTCTACAAGGAATCCTTTTAATTATGGCAAGTCAGGGTTCCTAGTAACTCTTTTCCTTGTTGAAGTCCAGCTCCTTTTCACACTTCGAAGACACAGCCTGGACACCGCCTCTTTTAGTCTGACTAGAATGCATATTCATACAAAGCCTGGACACCGCCTCTTTTGGTCTGACTAGGATGCATATTCATTCACGCGCTACTACTCCTAGTTCCGCAGTGATTTGCAACCCATAATCCTTTTCGATCAAGCGTGCCCTTCATTCCAAGGACTAAGTTCTTAGTGGGAACCTCTGAGTCCTTCTTGTTTGTCATACTTCAAAACCAGCTCTCAACACATTATCTGCCATCAGTGCCAATGGAGAGTCGTCTTCTGGTTCTTCTTCTTCTTCTTCTTCATCACTTTCGCTTTCAGAAGGTCCCTATGTTGGACAATGTTTAATAACATGGTCTCTTTGGCCACACCTGAAGCATCTTGAGTGATTCAGATTCTTCATAGTGATATTCTTGATAGGAATGACCTCGATTGAACTCTCTTCTAACTATGTGGTTTCTTCATTGTATAACCTGTCTAGCATGTCCCAGATTTCCTTTGCAGTTGAGCACTTGGGAATACGTAAACCTACATTAAGCCCTAGTCCATACTGAAGAATATTCATGGCTTCAGCATTCATCTAAAGTAGTTTGAAGTCCTTTTCATTTAGCTCTTCTATAGGCTTTTGGACTTTGTTCCCTGAAGTATCAATCTTTGTGGGAATCAAGGGACTATCCTGTGTAATCCTCCATAGCTGATAATTTTCTGCCTGTAGAAAGGTTTCCATCCTAAACTTCCAGAATTTGTAGTGTTGACCGTTGAACTGCGGAGGCTTGCTGATAGAGTATCCTTCAGGCATGAATGGTGGTGCACTCATTGTTCAGATCCTTCTCAAGATGTTAATCTTTCTTCGAGAGAACCCACTCTGATACCACTTATTGCACTTGGTGCACCTTTGTAAGACACTAGAAGGAGGGGTGTGAATAGTGTCCTTACCCGATTTTGAAACCTAAAACTTGCTTTTAACTTTCTGCGCCTAACTCACAAAGAACCAGGTTCCTTGCAAGTTTAACCTATCTCTGAAACTAAACAAATTGCGGAAAGTAAAGAGCACAGAGATTTTTATGTGGAAAAATCCTTGCTCAAGGGATAAAAAACCACGACCCAAACTCTTGGGATTTCAACTCTGCCACTAAAGGAAAACCTGAGCAAGTTTTAGACTACAACGTTATGTAATCAAGGAACTAGAACCCCCTAGTACCTAGAACCTTCGAAGCCACACGTTAGCTGGTAAGGTTACCTCTACTTAACCTCAAAAAGTAATCTCTACTTTATGCTTCTAAACAAGCGAATAGCTTACCACTCAATAGCCTATAACAAAGAAACTAAAACAACAGACTTAACTATGAAACTGCTCCTTCAGAAGGTTCTGTTGCTCAGCCTTTGTTCTTGCACGCAAAGCTTCTCACGATCCGATTGTACTTGATATGCTCTGTTGAGATGTCCTTTGTGCGTTACGATTCTGGTCAAATTAACTTGTATATATAGGAGCTAGACTTAGCCGAATCCAACTAAGTTTAGGAATCCTTTTCCTCTTTGAAATCAGTTTAAATAAGGTTACCCATATTTCCTTATTTAAAACCTAAGTTAATTTGCCTTATGTTCCAATCCATTGTCGTTTAGGAACCGCGTCCTTCTCAACACCGTCTCTAGCTTCTTCTACTTCCGCTAGGATTGGAACTTTGACTCCAGCCGTTCTCTTCTTTCCTTTTTCAACTCCGACTTGATCATCTCGTTGAACAGCTGGTCTTCTCCATTCAACTGTGAACCTTTTCATGGTCTACTTAGCACCAGGTCCTTTGTCATCTTCAAAACTCATCCTTCAACAGATGGAGTTCTGAATATATTATTTAATGGAGTATAGTGTTGGTTTTGACATTACAGTCTATATAACTGGAGAAACTGAGATCATGCAAAATTTTCAATTGGATGGATGAAAATGATCAATTCTAGATCCATAGTTCTTTCAAGATTATTGAAGAAATTGAGAGAGATCAAAGTCAACTTAAGATACTTTTGAAATTTATGAAAAAAAGAATTGGGCAGAACAAACGAGAATGATTACCCTACCGATTATCTTAATAAAGTAAGAAGTTGATATTGAGCATACTGGTCATTTGATTGTGTTCTAAGTATAAAATTAAGTTGAAATTCTGTAACTTAGCCAGTTTAAGTGTGCCATAATTGTTTGGCCCAATTAGGAAGTCTTGTTACTTTATGTTTAATATTAGGTTTCACGGGGGGTTCCTCTTGTGGAAAAAACATCATTGGAGCTAAACATTATTTAACTTAATCCGTGGTTGTAGGTTTGGTATAACTCTAATGTGACTATTAGAGTTGAGGTGAGCATATATGTTGTATATGTAATATATAAATAAAGTCTTAATACTGTTGGGAGTAAATTATATCAAATGAGTTCTAACTAGACTATATATATAACCGAGGGAGTAAGGGTTTTCTTCTTAACTAGATTTATAACGAAATGAACTACCTCCGCTAAAAAATAATGCAAAACAAAGATAACTTTGAAATGAAACGACCTTACGTAGTCGTTTCAAAAGATAGGACTCTGATTGGCGTGTCGATAATTTTAAAAACTTTGTACTGTCTATTAGGATATGTCTGTAAAATTTGAGCTAAATCAGACCTAGTTTGGTACGTATCGGAAGAAGATACCAGTTTTTATTGTCGATAAATATTAAAAAGAGATTTTCGAGCTCGATTTTGGCGAATGAACTTCAATTCGAATCCGAAAGCGCCTTTAGGTTCGTATGATTATTTGTGACTTTTGTGAACTTTCAAAAGTGAATTGCGAAGTTGTTCGGCTAGTTTCCGCTAAAATACCGAAAATTAAATAATTTGACCTTTTTCCATTTAATTTTCATATTGAGTTTCGAGAGTCCGATTTGAGATCCGCCTTAGCGAATGTGTTACGTATATTTCCTATAACTTGCTTGAGAAATTTGGGATCATTTCGAATTTCGTAGTGTTCCGTTTTAATTTTTGTCACGAAAAGAAAAGGAAATAGAAGAAATGAAACAAAAAGGAAAAGAATAAAGAGAAAGGCGGTGACTATAGCCCTTAGCTTAAAAGGGTAAGTCGGTACAGAAATATAAACAAGGAGTAACAGAGACAACGCTGAGAAGAGAAGATACCAGAAAATGAGAAAAGAGCTGGAGAAAGATAGAAATTTCACCCTGAAACATTCGGGTAATGATCTTAATGCATTATTTTAGTTTATTACGTGTGTTTGAATATATTTTGACGGTACAAATTGGGATATTAGACATCGTTTTAATAAGTTCAATTGCTAGTCTAATGGTCAATTGTACTCCGGTGATGAAATTGATTATATATTCGTACTCAGTGAGTTATGGACAACATATAAATGTAATTTATTTAGGGTTTGATTATGTGACCTTAAACACTGTACATAGGCCTGACCTGCGTATTGCGTATGCGAATAGGGTATCGGGTTCCTAACTGGATTGCCTAAGACGTAAGGAATGAAGCCTCTAGCCTTATGTGATATATTTTTCTGCTTATTGAACACAGTGGGATCGTGTGGCAATGAATCCAAAGAATAAAGCAGTTTTTGAGTAGCTGTGCTACCTTGGTAACAAGGTAAATGTTTATATCCATTTCTTTGGAGGCCCTTGGCCTTGTGGATATTCTACCACGTGTTCCTTACGTGTGTAGCTGCCGATAGGCGTGCTCACTACGCCTTAGCTTTGAATTTACATTGTATATTATATGTTATGCCTTGTTGTTGGTATCGCATTGAGAATATGAGCATTGCACTCTGGTTTTGAGCATTGCATATACTTCCCAGTAATCGATGAGAGTCCCGCACCAGTGAAGGGTCATTATTGAATATACTTCCCGGTTGGCGATGAGAGTCCCGCACCGGTGAAGGGTCATTATTAGTGTTACACCTCGTATGCCTAAAGTGATGTATATCATTCTAATGACTTGTTAAGAATTATTTAAGTGAGTTTAAAGTCATAATATAATCATATAGGATGTTTATATGTTGAATATAAAGTTTGGGAAAAATCGGATTTAAGTTGCGGAAAAACCGACTAAGGAATTGCCTTGTAACGACGTTATTTCAGCAATTAATTCTGTGTGTTATATGAGGTCTTTTAGGGACATATCATATACCAAATTGAAGGTCTTGGAGTTTAGTTTCCATAAGTTTTGACGGTTTGTTCATACAATGTCTGGATAAAAAGATATGAGCGTCAGAAGTCAGGTCAGAAAAAGGGACATAAGAGCAAAAGAGGACTAAAACCGAAATGTTTTAAGTATAAAAGGAAAATTCGCCTCCATCTCGTAATTTACAGAAATATAAAGAGAGAAATAGTGCTCTCATTAAGTTTTAAGCAACTTTTATGATTTTTAAGGAAAGACGTCAATCTTAACTCAAAATTGAAGACAGATTGCGTCAAAATGCTCTACGCGATTAAGGGAACGTTATGCTACCTTCAATTTCGTCTATAGCTTGAGTTTTAGAGTTACTTCATAGCTAAGTAAAGTACATAAATACTGTATTATAGCTTGTTTAAGCTTTAGAAGGTGTGGAATTCAAGGAAAACAAGGTTTAGAAGCCAGAACCATCAAAGGTATGTAAGGCTAAACATTTCTTTTGGCAAGACATGTATCTTGTAACTTTTGAAGCTTTTCTTAGTTCTAAACTTAGTGTTTCTTGTGAGAAACTGCTGCGATATCAAGGAAACCTTGTATATACTTAATTTGGTGCTAAAATCCAAGGTGAAAGACGTTCGAATCAGCAAGACAAAATGTTTCAAAATCTGAAAAATCATTTTGATCTTTGGACAGCTGTTATTATATTGATCATAACTCTTTGTAAAAAATTTATATTTAGATGCTTTAAGAATCTCCAGAATCCTAAGACATGTATCTACAACTTTCATGAAGACCATGAAGTCTATGACTTTGATCTACACCCTCAAAACTATGATGCAATACAGAACAATGGTACTGTCTAGAAATTCTGTACATCTGTGGAATTGTTACGCCGTCTGGTCATCTCATCTTGTTATCCATTTAATTTGTTTATGTTAGCAGTTTATCCAGGTATCCATTCCCGTGTATAGTATAGTGCTGGTTCTATTTTGCGGATCATCCAGTTTCAGGGGAAACTCTGCTGAAATTTTTATAGAAATTCAAAGAGTTGGACAAATTTTGAGTTCTAGGTTTTGTCTATAATTCCATCCAGAGTTTCTTATCATTCATTTGCGTCTATTTCTATTGTTTCCACATGTGTTATGCCTCATACATGCTTATTCTTATATTGTGATCATGTTATGTGTGATTTGGAGTCCCCCATAGAGGTTGGACATTGGACACACTGTCCATCCTCGTGTGTGATACTACCCGTCTAGGGGATACAACCTCTCTAGTTCAGGAGGGAGTTGAAACACCTAGTGTGACCGGGTGTCATTCACACACTCTGACCAGAGAGACTAGATATTATTGGCTGGGGGGACACCCATAACACCCGCTAGGTTTGTTATATATGCGTATATAGCCACAGTATGCACTTCATGGTTATACATGAGGCTACTACAGGCTTTCAGTTACCTGATTTGGGGGGATACAGACCATAACACCAGACATGTACTAGTTTAGATGTTCAGTTACCTGATTTGGGGGGGATATAGCCCATAACACCAGATAGGTACCAATTCAGATAACAGTTCGGTTTTAGCTCAATACCAGTTATCAGTTCTCAGTCATCAGCCACCAGTTCTTAGTGTTAGTATCAGTTGACAACTATCAGTTCTAGTTTCTAGTTACCAGTTACCAGTTACCAGTTATCAGTCATATTACAGTAATTTATCAGTATAGTTCAGCTTAGTCTTCAGTTTCAGATTCAGCTAGACTTCAGTTTATATTCAGATCATGTTTAGTACGTTCTTCAGATTTCCATCTATATTGCTATGCTTCATTTAATATTTACATATTTACATTCCAGCCTTACAGTTTCATTCAGCTATGACATATTATATGCTCATGCCTTACATACTTGGTACATATCGTACTCACGCCTTTTTCTGGGGCGCTGCGTTTCATGCCACGCATGTGCAGATAGATCAACGCTTGGACCACGTTAGTAGGCTATCAATCAGCTATTGGAGTCACTCCACTTACTCCCAGAGTTAATTATCTTTTGGTATGTATACAGTCAGCCAGTTTGGGTATGGTGGGGCCTTGTCCCCTCCTTTGTATATTCAGTTCATCACTCTTGGAGGCCTGTAGATATGTCCGTGTGTGGTTCTATCAGTATTCTATGTATGTCAGCTTATGTTAGCCTTTTAAGCTTTTGCATTGCATAATTTTTATCAGTTAGGTCTATGCTTATTTTGTTTATCAGTTATATTCATGGTTAGAAGATTATCAGCAGGATTAGTGATACTCGACACTTAGTATCGGTTATCCGTCGCGACCCTAGGTTGGGTCATGACAATTACATATACTTCCCGGTAATCGATGAGAGCCCCGAGCCGGTGAAGGGTCATTATTGAATATACTTCCCGGTTGGCGATGAAAGTCCCGCACCGGTGAAGGGTCATTATGCATATACTTCCCGGTTGGCGATGAGAGTCCTGCACCGGTGAAGGGTCATTATTGCATATACTTCCCGATTGGTTATGAGAGTTCTGCACCGGTGAAGGGTCATTATTGCGTATACTTCTCGAAAATCAATGAGAATCCCGAGCCGGTTAAGGTATCACGCACATGTGACTGCATTGCATCATACCCCATTCATCCCATTTCATTGCACCGCATACTGACTATTGTGTGACTATTGTGTTGTGTTTTATGTATCTAGCATGTGTACGATGTTGTGGACATATTTCAGTTTCCCTATACGTTTCTGGCTATTTTGTTGGTTTATATGCTTTGATTATAAGGATCGGGTTGCACGCCGAAACAGTATGAATATATGGATCGGATTGCACGCCGCAACAATATGAATATATGAATCGGGCTGCACGCTGCAGCAATATGAATATATGGATCGGGTTGCACGCCACGACAGTATAAATATATGGATCGGGTTGCACGCCGCGACAGTATGAACATGTGGATCGGGTTGCACGCCATGACAGTGTTATGTTCGGGATACTTACATACATATATGTTCTGTCTATCTTATGTCCCTAGTTGTTTATAAGTTTATGATTCCATACGTGTTTCCAGTTATTATCTGGCTCTGCCTTTTTAAAGTTTAAATAAGATGGATTTGGTTTACCTGTTTTTCTTCTCCCTAGCTAGCTATCCTATTCTTTGAGGTGGCTAGTCTGCCGCACTTATTGAGTCCTTTTGACTCACCCTTGTTTGATGTCTGTTTCTTGTCTATTTATTTCGTTTCGGTAGATTCGCTCCAGGATTGAATTCACCACGTTGTTCAGGAGCGAAGACGACTTCAGCTGTCAGAGTGAGCCAGCTTTTATTCCGGACAGCCACCAATTTATTGTTTATTACTTCAGTTGCATTTTTCTCCCTTCGGGAGGTATCTGTCTTCTTTTGAACTCTTAGATGTCTAATCTGGATAACCCTAAACCTAGTATTTTTGGTAGCCAACTGTAATTTCTTTTGTACAGCTTAGAGGTATCAGTATTTCTATGCTCTTTTTTCTAAGTCTTGTTCTTATTTATAAATTGAATTATATTTATTTTCCTAACTTAATTAGTAAGGGTTCGCCCGACGGGTCCAGGGCAGGATGTCGGGTGCCCGCACGCCTAGCCGGATTTCAGGTCGTGTCACTTGGTATCAGAGCCCGGTTTAGAGTGTATCCAGACTAAGACAGTGTCTAGTAGAGTCTCGCTGATGGGTACGTAGACGTCCGTATTTATCTACGAGAGGCTATGATGGCATTTAGGAAGTTTCACTTGCTTCTTTTCTGATCGTGCGTCGGTCTAGGATGCAAAATTATTTTCGTTTATTCCTTCGTGGTAATTGTGAACCCTCGGCAATAAATCAGCAAATGGTAGGAGTTCAGGACGAAGTATTCTAGCATGGGGCTAGAGCTACTCAAGCCCCGAGAGTTGTGGATCGTGCTGATGATCCAGTTGTGCATGCCAGTTGTACGAGCTCACAATGGGCAAGGGAGCAGGGCCTTGTGGTTTCCTTCTCTCTTTACGATGCTTTTATAAAAATCTTGGCAGCGTAGATACTGCAAGGACCTCGTATCAGGTCGCTGCAGATGCAGATGTTCGGACTTAGAGAGTTCTTGTTCCAGTTCCTGATGTTGCCCCAGTAAATTATGTTCCAGAGGGAGCATGTGTTGCGCCACCAATTTTTCTGGTTGGTTAGCCAGCTGAGGTAAAAGTTCGGTTCGAGTGTCCAAAGAAGTTGCATTATTTTACACTGTTGAAACTTCCGATATTCTTAAGCAATGCATCAGATAAACCTCGTGATACTTTTTAAAATAAAATAATGTTAGTGTATCCTTCAGGCTCTTGATTATATCGAGCGGTGTGGTGTTGATTATTCTGCTTTTCAGTTTAAGGGGTCCAGCCTTGAATTGGTGGGCCGCTCTCTTTTTAACTAACTTGGTTCGATTTTTCTTCTAGATTCGTGGAAAAGTTCCTTTCGAGTAGCGAGCGAGATGAAGAGTGTCGCCAGTTTGAGTGGTTTAGACATGGTAGCATGTCGGTTAGCCTGTTGGTTTCAAAATATGAGATTGAATTCTATAGAATGGCTGGATATGCTCTAGAAGTAGTCCATGAGCCTTCCGAAATGGCTCGATCATTTATTGATGCCTTTTCTTCTTTCTAGAAGTCCCGGATGGCTTAAGAAATGCAGGTTGTGACTTCATTTGATGTCGTTGTTGATATTGCTCTAAGGTATTAGGCATACCATAAGTTAGAGGGGAAGATTAGAGCGGGAGAGCAGGAGATCCATGGCCCTAGTGGGTAACCATGGTAAATCATTTGGAGGTAAGAGTTCTGATTACTTTGGGAGGTCACCTTCCAGGTTATCTCAGCTTGTGTCGCGTGATTATTAGAGTGTGCCAGTAGCTCGTCAAGATCAGATTCAGTCTTTTCTTTACAGCTATCAACAATCTTTCCAGCTTCCATTTTTCAACGAAAAGATGGTATCATTGTCGTGAGTCTGGCTCTCCTTTGATGAATTTCCCCTTACTCCGACAAGTAGGCAGTCGTCTTTTCTATCGTCATCAAGCATCTGTGCAATAGCAGGGGATTTTATTTATATCTCAATCAGCAAAAGAAATGCCACCATCCAATAGAGGTTGAGAGTGTAGTGGAAGTGGTTCTTCAGAAGGTGATTATCAGTGTAGTGGCTCAGCTCAGCTACAGAGGCAGTTCTATGAACTGCCAGTCTGGCAGGATGCTGAGGCATCCGATGTAGTAGACCCATGTATTTCTTTTGTCCCTTATGTGTGAGTAAGATTTGATTCATCCGATCGATCTGGAAATGGTTTGTCATATCATGTTTCCATGGTTTTCTTGGATGTCGTTTCCATTAAGAATCGATTGTGGTAGAGGGGTGAGCTTCTGATATGAGATGACCCTACTAGTTTATCTGGTTTAAATGTGAGAGATTTGTGAGTGAGTATCGGTATTGTTTGCTTGGCATCTTGTTGTGCCTCATTCTGTTATAATGTCAAGTCAGTCTGCCTTTGTTTGGAACTTAGTGTCGGTAGGATGATGGGATTCTTATTCGTCACCATCAGAAAGTGTCATTGTTTCTTCCGGTGTAAAGTGGTTAGTAAGTAATACACGATCTATCTGTCTCCTCTTGGTTCGAGACGCTAGTAGAGTCATGTTATTCTACAAGTTTGCCTCGGTATAAAAGGGTTTTCTGGTAAATTGTCGGAGTTTTCATTTTATAGGAAGATTAAATTGGCATAGATGTCGTTCCATAAAGCTTATTTAATGTCTATTTTACTTCAATTGCGATTCTTTGATTAGCCGACTCGGATGTACTCTAGCTCTGGTAGCCAAGAAAATAAGAAGATGAGCTTCCTGAAACTCTAATTATTTCATTCCTCAGTCCGTTGCCATCTCTTCTTTGTTCGGCACTAGTGAGCTTAGGAGGTTAGTAGATGATTGTGATGTTCCATGTGTTGAGCCAGAGTGTGTGTCAAGGTAGTCGGGTAAGCACATTGTGTTTTAAGCTACTAAGGGTAATGAGAGGCGTCATTTGGTCCCTGAGTTGATCCACCAGGTGCTGGTTCTTATGGAAAAGGTATGGAGTTGTGAACTCGAGAGTTGCAGGTGTTTGGCAACTCTAGAGGGTAATTTGGTTGCTTAGGTCTGAGCTGCATTCTATTTTTAGCTATGTCTTCCTTAGTCCGGTAGACTGTGCGAGGATGGCTATTTCTATTCAAGTTAGCTGTATGAGTTAATGCTCTAAGTGGAGGAGTCTTTCTCCAATACTGAATGCTAATATTAAATCTATAAGGTGTTGCTGAAGCGTAAGCTAATTCTCTGTTCCATCGACCTTTTCTATATCGAAAAGTATATTGACGAGGCGATTTGTCGGCAGAATCATGTTAATCCATCCAGAGTTTCATGTATCTTTGTTTCGAAAAAGTAAAACTCTCATCTCGTGATCGAGGAAGGGTCAACTTAGTCAGAGTAAGTTGCGCAATGGTGTTATTATATTATCCAAATATGTTTTATTCCAAGAGTTCTATGTGCGTTATAATTTTGATTCTATAATCATGAGAAAAAGTCCGTGGAATAGTTTATGAAGGTCATGCAAGTTCTCTTGTTATCTGTATTAATTTTTCTTTACACTTAGGCTCGTTCGAGGACGAACAAGAGTCTAAGTGGAGGAGAATGAAACGACCTTAGGTAGTCGTTTCAAAAGTTAAGACTCCGATTGGCGTGCCGATAATTTTAAAAACTTCGTACTATCCATGAGGACCTGTCTGTGAAATTTGAGCTAAATCAGACCTAGTTTGGTATGTATCGGAAAAATATTTTAGTTTTTATTGTCGATAAATATTAAAAAGAGATTTTCGAGCTCGATTTTGGCGAATGAATTCCGACTCAAAATCCGAAAGCGCCGTTAGGTTCGTATGATTATTTGTGACTTTTGTGAACTTTCAAAAGTGAATTTCGAGGTTGTTCGGCTAGTTTCCACTAAAATACCGACAGTTAAATAATTTGACCTTTTTCCATTTAATTTGCATATTGAGTTTCAGGATTCTGATTTAGGATCCGCCTTAGCGAGTGTGTTACATATATTTTGTATAACTTGCTTGAGAAATTTGGGATTATTTCGAATTTCGTAGGGTTCTATTTTAATTTTCGTCGCAAAAAAAAAAAGAAAATAAAAGAAATGAAACAAAAAGGAAAAGAAAAGGAAAAGAATAAAGAGAAAGGCGGTGACTATAGCCCTTAGCTTAAAAGGGTAAGTTGATACAGAAATAGAAACAAGGAGTAACATAGACAACGCTGAGAAGAGAAAATACCAGAAAAATGAGAAAAGAGCCGGAGAAAGATAGAATTTTCACCGCGAAACATTCAGGTAATGAACTTAATGCATTATTTTAGTTTATTACGTGTGTTTGAATATATTTTGACGGTAAAAATTAGGATATTAGACATCATTTTAATAAGTTCAGTTGATAGTTTAAAGGGTCAATTAGACCCTAATGATGAAATTGATTATATATTCGTACTCAGTGAGTTATGGGCAACATATAAATGTAATTTATTTAGAGTTTGATTAT
Source organism: Petunia axillaris subsp. axillaris (assembly GCA_029990575.1). NCBI lineage: Eukaryota > Viridiplantae > Streptophyta > Magnoliopsida > Solanales > Solanaceae > Petunia > Petunia axillaris. The sequence continues at coordinate 45,656,190 of JARKNS010000002.1, read as the reverse complement.
GTGACCTTAAACCATGTACATAGGCCTGGCCTGCGTATTACGTATGCGAATAAGGTATCGGGTTCCTAACTGGATTGCCTAAGACGTAAGGAATGAAGCCTTTAGCCTTATGAGATATAGTTTTCTGCTTATTGAACATAGTGGGATCGTGTGGCAATGAATCCAAAGGATAAAGCAGTTGTTGAGTAGCTGTGCTACCTTGGTAACAAGGTAAGTGTTTATATCTATTTCTTTGGAGGCCCTTGGCCTTGTGCATATTCTACCACGTGTTTCTTACGTGTGTAGCTGCCGATAGGCGTACTCATTATGCCTTAGCTTTGAATTTACATTGTATATTATATGTTATGCCCTGTTGTTGGTATTGCATTGAGCATATGAGCATTGCACTCTTGTTTTGAGAATTGCATATAGTTCCCGATAATCGATGAGAGTCCCAAGCCGGTGAAGGTCATTATTACATATACTTCCCGGTAATCGATGAGAGTCCCGAGCCGGTGAAAGGTCATTATTGCATATACTTCCCGGTTGGCGATGAGAGTCCTGCACCGGTGAAGGGTCATTATTGCATATACTTCCCGGTTGGCGATGAGAGTCCCGCACCGGTGAAGGGTCATTATTGCATATGCTTCCCGATTGGCGATGAGAGCCCCTTACCGGTGAAGGGTCATTATTGCATATACTTCCCGGTAATCGATGAGAGTCCCGAGCCGGTTAAGGTATCAGGCACATGTGACTGCATTGCATCATACCGTATTCATCTCATCTCATTGCATTGTATACTGACTAGTGTGTGACTATTGTGTTGTGTTTTGTGTATGCGGCATGTATACGATGTTGTGGACATATTTCAGTTTGCCTATATGTCTCTGGCTATTTAGTGTCCTTAATTGGTTTATATGCTTTAATTATATGGATCGGGTTGCAAGCCGCAACAGTATGAATATATGGATCGGGTTGCACGCTGCAACAATATGAATATATCGATTGGGTTACATGTCGCGACAGTATAAATATTGTTGAGCATTGGTTTTGAAGAATGACAAACGAGAAGGACTCAATGGTTTTGAAGAAGAACCTAGTCATTGAGTAGAAGAGCACGACTGGTCGAAAAGATCTGAGGGTTGCATATCCTTGCGGAACTAGGAGTAGTGGCGCGTGAATGAATATGCATCCTAGTCAGACTAAAAAAGGCGGTGCCTAGGCTGTGTCTTCGAAGTACGAATATGAGTTTGACTTCAGTAAGGAAAAGAGTTACAAAGAATCTTGTCTTACCATAATTACAAGGATCCTTGTAAGACTCAACTAGGGTTGTAAAGCCCATATAAATACAAGTAGTTGATACAGCCGAAATCAGTTATTTCACAAACAGAGAGTTAAGAGCAAACAAAAGGCGATCTAGCAGCTTTCAGACGTGGGATAAATGAAGAAGACAGCTGGTGGACCTGAGTAGGTTGAGTCTAGATAATCTTGTCTAGGTTCTGTGCTTTGTAAGTTGTCTTCATTTGTGTGATCATTGTTTTACCTATTTGCTTATTCTAGAAGCAGTGTATTAGGTGAACTTTTGAGAGATTACTTTGTAAAGCTAGAGTTTAGCTTTGTTTAGTGATTAGAGTCTAGAGTGTAGCCCCTTGGTTACAGTGTCTTGTAATCAGAAACTTTGCTCGTGTTGTTAGTGGATTGCGTTTTAAAATCCCAGAGTGTGGGTCGTGGGTTTTCTCCCGTGAGCAAGGAGTTTTCCACGAAAAAATCCTTGTGTTCCTTGTGTGTGTGATTGGTGTGTGTTGTGGTGGTCAGGTTGCAAATCTTCAAAGGCAAGAACAGGGTTCTTGACTCAGGAGAATCAAGTTCTTGAATCGAAAAATCGGTGGATACTATTCAACCCCCCTTCTAGTGTCCTAGGAGGTGCATATATTATAACAAGTGGTATCAGAGCAAGTATTCTCGTGCTAGGCTAGCACCTTGAGAAGGATCAGAATCATGAGTGCACCACCTACCGTCGAAGGACAGTCAGTTTAGAGGCCCCGACAGTTCAATGGGAAATACTATGCTTGGTGGAGAACAGGATGGAAAATTACATATGTGCTGAAGAATACCAACTATGGCTTATAGTATCTGAAGGAAACCTGATTCCCACTAAAATAATTGGTGAAGGAGCGGCTGCCAAACAAGAACCTAAGATGAAAGAGGAGTTCAATGAGGCGGACTATAAGATGATTGAAAAGAATCGCAAAGCCAAACGTCTGGTAATTTGTGGTCTTGGTCCTGAGGAGTTTAATAGAGTATCATCTTACAAGACGGCAAAGGAAATCTAGGATGCCTTGCAGGTAGCACATGAAGGAACCATTGAAGTGAAGGACTCAAAGAGAAGAATGCTGAAGAGACAATTTGAATTGTTCTCTATGGGAAAGAAAGAATCAATCCAGGATATGATGACCAGGTTGGCCATTATCACAAATGAGATGAGATCCCTGAATATGGAGCTGCCAGAAGTAGAGATGGTGGACAAGATTCTAAATGTGCGACCTGAGGCCTGGGAACCTAAGATGTCTGCTATCATTGAGTCTAAACCTCTAAGATCCATTAAACTAGAGGAACTGGTTGGTAGCTTGAAAACTCATGAGATGATGAAAGATTCAAAAGCAAAACCAGCTCTCAAGAAGGACAAGACCCTTGCAGTTGAAGCAACAGAGGAAGCTGATGAATATGTTGATCTGCAATCAGTTGAAGCAGCAATGGTTAGTCCCTTGAGACAGAAGCTTAACTTGGGAAGGTTTAAAGGCTTTAGAAGAAGTGGCAAGGATAACTCTGGAAGGAAGAACATAGTCGACAGCCCTGACTACTTAGGATGCTTTAAGTGCTTCAAAAAGGATCATCCAGTTATGGATTGTCCTATGTGGGAAGCAGAATGGATGAAAACAGAGCAACTAAGGAAAAGGAAAAGGAGACGTCAAAGGAGAATGACAAAGATAAGAAGAAGGGAAGACGACCTCCAAACTTCAGAGCAGAAAGAAGGAAAAGAAAGGAAGATTTCTATGCTACATGGGGACCAACTGACAGTGAATCTGATCATAAAAAGGAATCTGGAGATGAGTCACCACTAGAAATGATGGGATTAACAGGCATCAGTTCTGATGAAGAAGACCCTCGGGAGTTTAGAGGAGGACGAGATCCTTCAAAGCCACCTGTGTTCAATGGGACTAACTACAAGTGCTGGAAGAAACAGATGAAAAACTCCCTGCAAGCAACAGATTACAGTCTCTGGTTGATTGTCAAGAGAGGACCTCACCTTCCTATGAAGAGAGCAGCGAATGGAGTTCTGGTGCCAAAGAAGGTAGAAGAACTTAATCCTCAAGATCTGGACTGGCTACAGGCAAACTCCAAAGCTGACTTATACTTGAGAAGAGGGCTGACCAATGATGTGTTAGCAAGGATACTTGAATACAAGTCTGGTAAGGAAGTATGGGAAAAGCTGAAGGAGCTATACACAGGTGACGACCAAAAGAAGGACTCTGCCCTTATGGCTACTGATGGAGCTGAAGCTACTCATTCAGCAGAGGTATGTCTATCTGATCTTAAGGAAAATCTACACACATACTCTACTGAAAATTTGATTCTAATCAAAGCCACTTTGATTGAGGGTTATGAAAAAGAGAAAATTGAAAAAGATAAATTAATTAAAGAGTTAAGTGATCTCAGAACCAAGCACAAGAGTCTTCAAGAATAAAATATTGAACTGGAAGAAATCAATGCCATCTTAAAAGGGCAGACTCTTGTGTCAAACTCTAAGATCACTGAACTAGAATTGGAACTTAATTAGTTAAGAAAGAGTGTAAATGGTAAACAAGTAATAAGTAAAGTTCAAAGTTTACTTGAAAATGAACTTAGAAGAGCTAATGAGATTCTGTATCAGGAAACTGAAAAGAACAGGATGTTAAATCAAAAGGTTGAAAAATCTGAATTTGAGCTTACCAGATTAACAAAATGGAATAAATTATCTGAGACAATGAACTGGGTTCTTGAAAATAAAAACAAAGGAAAACAAGGACTGGGCTTCAAGAAACCACTGCCTCCATATAATCCTAAGAGCAAGTATGTGGGATTGCCTTGCAACATGTTGTGTACCTTTTGTGGTGAAACTGGACACCACAAACAAAGGTGCATGAATGCAAGCAAGGCAAAGGCCAAGAATAAAAGAAGTGTTCTACCTAAATGGGCTAGACAGGATTTGATTATTCATTCTCTCATAAGAAGGGACCCAAGCTTGTCTGGGTTCCTAAAGCTAACCCTTAATCTGTTTTGCAGGCTGGAATGAGGGAGAACAACCCAAGCTGGATTCTTGATAGCAGTTGTTCGAGGCACATGACAGGAGATAGAAGAAACTTTCTCTCACTCGCAGCATTTCAAGGAGGCGTGTGGCCTTCGGAGGAGGTAAAAGTGGACAAATCGTAGGAATTGGAAAAGTTGGGAGAACACTAGATCACGCAATTGAAAACGTATACTGTGTCGATGGTCTCAAACACAACTTGCTGAGTATCTCTCAACTGTGTGATAGAGGAAATGAAGTCAGTTTCTCCTCTGTAGGATGTATTGTGAAGAATCTACAGAGCTGAGAGATTGTTATATAAGGAAAGAGGGTGAACAATGTGTACAAAGCATCACCGAAGTCACTACCTGAAAACAACTTAACATGCTTGAACGCACAAGAAAGTGACTCTCAGCTGTGGCACAAAAGAATGGGTCATGCAAGTCTTTCACAACTGAATAAGCTTGTATCTAAGGAGCTGGTTCGTGGATTGCCTAGCAAGAAATTTGAAAACATAAAAATGTGTGATGCTTGTGTAAGGGGGAAGCATGTGAAATTATCCTTTAAATCAAAGAAAGTGGTAAGTACTTCAAAACCACTAGAATTGTTGCATATGGATTTGTGTGGACCTATGAGAGTAAGGAGAAGAGGAGGAAAGAGATTTGTGTTCGTAATTGTTGATGACTACTCTAGGTACACATGGACCTTGTTCTTGGCATCTAAAGATGAAGCTTTTGACAGCTTCAATGATTGGGCTGGTGTTGTGTAGAAAAGGTTAAGCCTAGAACTTATCAGTATTAGATCTGATCATGGAACGGAGTTTGAAAACTCATAATTCTCTGAGTATTGTGCAAAATACAGCATTGATCATAACTTCTTTGCACCAAGAACGCCACAGCAAAATAGAGTGGTTGAAAGGAATAACAGGTCTCTGGAGGATATGGCAAAAACCATGTTGTTGCCAAGTGGGCTTGCAAGAAATTTTGGGCTGAAGCAATAAACACTGCATGCTACTTGCTAAACAGATTTTCCATTAGAGCTATTCTTGACAAGACCCTATATGAGCTACTCAGAGGAAGAAAACCAAATATTGCACATCTGAAACCTTTTGGTTGTAAATGTTTTGTACACAACAACGGAAAAGAACCATTATGTGAGAATTCAACTTCAAAAGAACAAGGAGTCAACATGACGGGGAAACATCAGATGAAGTTGATGATCCAGCAAAACAGGAAGAACCTACCCAAGGTGATGTTGAAGGTTCCTCCCGTCATATTCAACCCAGGCCATGGAAACATCAAAGCTCTCACCCATTGGAGAATGTTTTATCGGAACTAGATACTGAAATCATGACCAGGTCAGCCTTAAAGAACTTCTGTGTATTCTTTGCATTCCTCTCATCTCTGGAACCAAAGAATGCAAAAGAAGCTCTAGAGTATCCCCATTGGATTCTATCCATGAAGGATGAACTTCATCAGTTTGAGAGAAGCAAAGTGTGGCACCTGGTTCCTAAGCCAAAGGACATATCAATAATTGGAACAAAATGGGTGTTCAGAAACAAAACTGGATGAGCATGGTATTGTGACAATGAACAAGGCAAGACTAGTGGTTCAAGGATACAGTCAGGAAGAAGGAATCGACTATGATGAAACTTTTGCACATGGAGGCAATTAGGATGCTGATTGCTTTTTCTACATACATGGAGTTCACACTGTATCAGATGGATGTGAAGAGTGCCTTCTTGAATTGCTACCTAAATGAAGAAGTCTATGTAATACAGCCACCAGGCTTTGTGAACAATGAATTCCCTGATCATGTTTACAAACTGGACAAGGCACTCTATGGATTAAAGCAAGCTCCTAGAGCATGGTATGAAAGACTTTCAGGATTCCTACTGAAGAATGGTTTCTCAAGAGGAAAGATCGATAACACATTATTCCTGAAGAAGAAAGGAAAGGATCTATTGGTGGTTCAAGTATATGTTGATGATATTATTATTGGAGCCACTACTGAGGAGTTATGCAAGGGGTTTGCTGATCTGATGGGAAGTGAATTTGAAATGAGCATGATGGGTGAACTAAATTTCTTCCTAGGACTGCAGATAAAGCAGATGCCTGAAGGAACCATGATTCATCAGCAAAAATATGTCAAGGAACTTCTGAAGAAATTTGACATGGAAGGAGCAAAAGAAATGACTACGCCTATTGCTCCTGGAACCAAGCTGGACATGGATGAACTAGGTCCTTCGAAAAATGAGACAAAATATAGAGGAATCATAAGTTCACTTCTCTATCTTACAGCTAGTCGACCTGATATTGTATACAGTGTGGGACTGTGTTTCAGTCCAAGCCTAAGGAGTCACATCTAACAGCTGTGGAAAGGATCTTGAGATACTTGAAAAGAACTCAGGATATATGTCTGTGGTACCCAAGGGGAGGTACTTTTGAACTAATTGGCTTTGCTGATGCAGATTATGCAGGTCATTTGGTGGACAGGAAAAGCACTTCAGGAATGGCACACTTTCTCGGTCCTTTTTTAGTTTCTTGGGCAACAAAGAAGCAAAATTCAGTAGCCATGTCTACTGCGGAAGCTGAGTATGTAGCAGCTGCATCATGCTGCTCACAATTGCTATGGATCAAACAACAGTTGGAGGACTTTGGAATCAAGTGAGGAGCAGTGCCAATTTTCTGTGACAGTACAAGTGCAGTGAATATTGCCAAGAACCCAGTCCAACACAAAAGAACAAAGCATATTAATATTAGATATCATTTTCTTAGAGACAATGTGGAAAAGGGTATGATTACTGATTGAGTTCACCACGTTGTTCAGGAGCGAAGACGACTTCAGCTGTCAGATGAGCCAGCTTTTATTCCGGATGGCCACCAGTTTATTATTTATTACTTCAGTTGCATTTTTCTCCCTTTCAGGAGGTATCTGTTTTCTTTTGAATTCTTAGATGTCTAATCTGGATAACCCTAAACCTAGTATGTTGGGTAGTCAGCTGTAATTTCTGTTGTACAGCTTAGAGATATCAGTATGTATGTATTCTTTTTTCTAAGTCTTGTTCTTATTTATGAATTGAATTATATTTATTTTCCTAATTTAATTAGTAAGGGTTCGCCCGACGGATCTAGAGGAGGATGTCGGGTGCCCGCACAATCTAGCCGGATTTCGGGTCGTGTCAGGAAATTTAGATATGCAGCTATGTACATTCCCATTACAAAGAATAATTTTAATTTCATAGAGAGAGGACCATATATTAGCTTAGCTTTACCGAGGCATTTCCGGTGTTATACATATTTATTACTTTAATTTATTATGTTGATCATGAGTAGTATTGGAAGGATATTCACATTAACAATGTTGTGATATCAACCATAAAATCACACATATTACAACATTTGGCGTTGATTTATGCAAATGGTTTGCTAAGTCATTATGTTTAATCGAACCTAAGCAACGACTGCTGAAAAATTTGCTAACACATTCTTTGTAGTTTCCGATAAAGTTGTAGATTCATAAATTACTCTGCTATCATGAGCCACATAAATGTACATCGGAAAATAAATGTATATTGAAAGCTCGACTAATAACACATTTACGATTAGAAAATAGTTAGTGAATTATTTGATACGTCTATCTAAATATGATGGTCTAACACATGGTACAAACGCGATCTCATTGCAAATAAGAGTTTAAAAGTGAGTACCTTCTCAATTGGATCTTAATTTAAGATGTTCTTTTTGTTCTTGGATTTTGTTTCTTCTTTGTTTGTTGTTTTATATTTTACGCCTAATTTATCCTTGAACTTTTAGTTGCATTTTAACATTGAAATAATGAAAATATTTTATAATTATATACTTTGATATATAAAATGTTTTGCTTCTCCTTACATTCTCTATACGAGTATATAGATATAGATTCTTCATATTTTAAATGTTTAACACTCACTATCATGCCTATTTAAACAGAGGTAGACTAGCAATGTAGATGTATTAGTTTGCGTAAACTGTTAAGTCACTTAACCGCAAACGAAATTAGCTGAGGAAAAGCATGAGCTCTTCATCAGTATCCCAGCTCCTGACCCCATCTATGTGGTCTTTGGGTACTCCTCAATGCCGGAGATCATCACCATTATCTCTGAGTTTACGGCAGAACACGTCAGTGATGCTATCTGAATTTTACTTCACAAAAACGTTGTTTCCCGACTTTGGAGAAACCGATCTTAATGAGGCTGTACTTACCTTTCAACGAAGACATAGACATTTCGGTGGACACACATATTGAAACATTAGTTTCTAAAATCCTTGATTTATGTACTACAAGCAATTCGGTTTGAGTTGGTTTTAAGTTAACTAGTTTTTGAGACGCGCAACGCGTCTGTGTCCTTAATAATGAATGTAATATATTAAAAGAATTATATAATTGTTGTTTAAAAAATTTGTGCATGTGTAGCACAATTGATATCTTAAATTTCATGAAATTGTCAAAGAAACATGAGGAGGTCACTATTCTATTTCGTCTTAATAACAATCTTACATTTAGTTCTTCGGAAAAATAAAAATAATGATGTCACAGTGATTTTTGAACGGCTAAAATAGACCCAGGATTAGAATTTCATCAAAGTTGTAAATTATTTTTAAAAAATACAATGATAAATATATTAAGATCCGTGTTAAATATTGCAACTATTCCGCTTGCAGTATTCTTAAATATTAATGAACTTACTCTAAAACACAAATATATATATATATATATATATATATATATATATATATATATATATAGAAAGTAGACCAAAAGAACACGAAAAGAAGTTTCAAAATTCAAAATAGCAAAATTATAGTCAAACAAAATTTTGTTCGAAAGACATACCGCTTACCTAATTTGTATTTGTGCAAATTCTAAGCCGATTACGAAATGAAACAGGATAACTGCGGGTGAGATGTTGATAGTTTGATGTTGTATTTTATGAAAGATCAAATACCATCAAAGATAAATATTCTAGCTCCTCAAAAAAAGGCAGTGGTTCTTAACCGAACTTGCATAAACAATGCGTGAAACAAAGTGTGTTGAATAATCATAGGAACTAACAAAAAAATAAATAAACTTACTTGTCAAATATAATTGTAGTATTGTCTCTCGGCTACTGCCAGAGATAAAGTGAAAACGGAAGAAAATAAACTTTTCACTTGTAATGCTTAAACATATAATTTGATTAGCCATTTGGTGTGATCCTACCGTAATTTAGCATTATTAATTTAGTAACAAATATTATTGAGTATTTGTTTACTTTCTCCAACGGATGAATGTTCATTCTCCTCATTAAGTTGGAGATGTGAAAAGTCATCCTCGATCCTTGGATAGTAATAAATGTTTAGTAATGAATGACATAGTCATCCATTATATCTCTGCAGAATCAAATACATGTACGAAGTGAATCTGAAAATGTGAAAAGGCATCACAATCCTAATTAAAAGATGGCATTTTTATTATCTATATTAAGCATTTTTTTATAATTTGTATAAAATAGAGGAGTAGAAATTTAATTGTGTATTGACTTCCTTATACAAAGGAATATTTAAAAAAAACATTACTATAGAGACAAAAATGTCGTTTATTTTTTGTTATAGGGATTGGCTCATTTAGAATAGTATGATATGATATATAAATCTAACTCAAACCAAAATAAAATGGTTTTCATTTTGATTGTTTCCATTTTAATCGGTTATACTCTCTTGTTCTTTTATCTATTATCCGCACTCACATATGGCGTCATTTTGAGTTTTAAGTGTATGCTTAGATAAAAATAGAAAACGAAAAAAAAAAAAAAAAAAAGAATCAGCAAAAACCAATATAACCAAAACTGAAAAGATCAATGTATATTGGTTTGATTTGGTTTATATGTTTATCAAAGTGATAAAGTCGATTTTGTCTCTATTTAGTAGAAAATCAACTCAAACCAAACTACGCAAACACTTAGTCGAATAATATTGAACTACTACAGCGACTCTTATTGCGGTTTTGCATTTGAGTTTAAACCTTTTCTCTTTACATGATATCTTCATTTCATTTACAAGTTCTCAGTACAAAGTCCGCGAATCATACTTATATGGGGTAAAAATTGGTGTGCTCGGATAGTACTTCGGTAACATAAACCGAAGTCGATCAAACTGATGTTCCGGAAGGTGAAGATTGAAGCAAACAGTAGAACCACCGAAATCGAGCAACGAAGCCATCACCGAAGGCAAATCACAAACTGTGGTTCGGTCATATTCACTTCGATCGAGCAGCAAGGTTGCACCATCGAAGTTATAAATTTGGACTTCGGTGCAACACCCCAGTTTTAGCGGCTCATCAGCCCACTATTCTGACCCACTAACTCCACTAATAGGCGTGCTGAATGTGGGCTTGGGCATGATCAATCCTGGGAAATGTGGGCAAGGCCCCTTGTATCTATAAATAGCACTAGTTTCCATATTGTAGTCATTCAGATATACATACAGAAACTCTGGTAAAATTTGTACTCATTGGCATATATTGAAATCTCGTTTTTTTTACTGATATTTTCATCTATTGTTGTTCATATTTCGACTTTGATACATCGATTTGCTTTGTATTCGCAACCCAAATTTGATTTGTGATTCTAAATCAGTTTATGCCCATACAAATTGGCGCCGTCTGTGGGAATACGAGCATAAATGCTTTGTTCCAAAGTTGAACGTTTTTTCCGTGCGAAATCCAGTTTTTATTTGACGAGATGGCTGACAATAGTAGAAATCCCGTTGAACCTCAACTAACTCCCTATGGACAAGCTGGCGTTCAATCGAACCCAAACTCCAATGCACCGCTACTATCACCAGCAACGAACTCTTCATCTTCAATGACAACCGAAGCCTTTCAAGCTTAAGTTATTTCCAAATTGAAAGCTCTTCAAGTGCAATAAGCTGAGCAGGCTAATATTAATGCCGAATTTCATGCCTCGTTAGAGGCGAGGAACAACTCAACTCCGAATGGAGTCCTACCTGTGATTCCAAGTAGAGGCATCACGCTCTTCGTTCCTACAGGCGCGATACCAGAGGGACCTCAAAATGGGGCCACATCAGGGGGTTCAGGCACATTACCGAGCACCACACCACACTTTAGGATGATTCCCACTATGGCAAAAACTACCTCCTCGGTAGACGTTGAAAATTAACCAAGGAGATCGAAGCCCGAATTGAGGATCGTGTCGAGGCGCGCGTGGAGAAACGAATCGAAAGCGTCCCCGGGGTGACTAAGACTCAAGATGCTCTTGATATTGACCAATATAGGCAATTGCCGTTCAAGCCCGAGGCTGCTCCAGCCCCAACTCCAAAAAATTTCAAGATTTTGTTCTGAAAAAGTATGATGGGACCACTGACCCCGTCGAGCATGTAACCGAATACATATCAATGGTGTTGAGTAACGACTTAACGGAGATAGACAAGGAGTCGATGTTTTTTAAAAAATTTGGCAAATCCTTGGAGAAGGGAGCATTATGCTGGTACATGTGTCTACCATCGGGATCAATTTCAACTTTCAAAGAGCTGGTTAACGCATTTGTCAAAGCTCATACCGGGGCACAGAAAATCCTCCAAAGAAAGAAGGATATATTCGAAGTCAAACAACGGCCCGCGCGAGCCACTCAAAGACTTCCTCGAGCGTTTCCACGCCGAACGTATGGAGTTGCCTCCCATGGATGATACTCTAGCTATCATGGCGTTCGAAAAATGTATTAATGTTCGAAACTCTGAGGCTGCTGCTGAGTTGCAAAAAGAGCTCCAACAATATCAATCCTTGAAATGGGATGATTTGCACAACAAGGCATACACCAAGATAAGATTGGAGGAAGCCGAGTGGAAAAATAATGGCTGAAATCACAGCTATGAGAATTGAACCGAGTCCTCATATCGCACCGAGGCGCCACGAGGAAACTCAAAGGGGAGGTATGAACCACACCCCTCGTCGAGATAGCCTGTTAGTCAAAGGCTTGTAAATTCGCATGAGAGCCAACGGCTCGGTGGAAAGGTTCTTCCAAACACGAACCAAAGGAAATCCTCGAGCCCAGCTCTGGTCTCAAAGAATAGGGAATTACCCCGTATCCCCAATTACAACTTCAACATAACGACCTCGGAATTGGTCGATGTAGTGAAGGGGAAATCCGGGGTGAGAATACCGAAGGACATGAGAACCCCTGCTTACAAAAAGACTGCAAAGCTTTGCGCCTCGAGGTGGCGCACTTATTGAAGAAGGGCGTGTTAGCTGATTTCCTCACTGACAAAGGGAAGGAGAACTATACCAAGAACCGAGGTGATGGACAACCACCTCGGGCGCCACCCCCCGAAAGAGTCGTGAATGTTATTACCGGGGGGTGGAGGTGAATGGAGTGAATTTTGCAGCTGCTAAGAAGTTTTCAAAACTGTCGATCACTATGGAGAAAAGAACTCGAGCTGGAGGCTCGGGGAAAGAAATTGAGTTTGATGATGATGATTGTCATGGGATGATGTTCCCTCATCACGACGCCTTGGTCATCATGTTGAGAATAAATGACTCAGATATTAAACGGGTCCTGATTGACCCCGGTAGCTCTGTCAACATAATAAGCTACGGGGCTATCAAAAATATGTGGTTGAAGGGAGAGGTTATCCCTAAGGCAACTGTGTTGATTGGCTTCAACAACTCTACCGAGAAGACATTGTCACACTCAAGACATTCACCGAAGGAGTCTGCAAGGAAGCATTGTTTCATGTTCTACCCGAGGACATGACATATAATGTGATCCTCAGTAGACCATGGATCCACTCCATGGAGGCTATTTCATCCACTCTTCATCAAGTAATCAAATTTCCTACTCGGTGGGGAGTTCGTTCGATAAAATGAGAGCAATGAGTAGCGAGAATTGAAGAGTGGAGTCGTCCCGACCGGACTGAAAAAATAGCAACCTATGCAACCGGGTCAAACGAAGAGGGAGGGTCAAGTTCCTGAGATAGTCTCCGAGGAGAAATAGAGAAGATCTCGGTGTGCATTCAAGAACCTCGGAAACAAAAGGACGAGGACTCAACTATAGAAGAGTTGGAATCTTTCATATTATCGAAAGATTTTCCAGAGAGGAAAGTGTTTGTCGGCTCGGAGTTGGACCCAGAGTCGAAGAAAGCTATCATCGAAGTCTTGAAGTCCAACAATGATTGCTTTGCTTGGTCCCATTCAGATATGGTTGGTATCGATTCGGAGATCATGGCCCATAAATTGAATATGGGTCCTCGTTTTACCCCGGTAAAACAAAAAAAGAGGCCGCACGCTACTGTCAAAAAGAAAACAATCGAGGATGAAACTATAAAGCTACAAGAGAATGGCTTCATAATGGAGGTGAAGTACCCCAAATGGCTTGCTAATGTCTTCGTTGTGCCAAAAAAGAATGGCAAGTGGAGGATGTGTGTAGATTACATAGATCTAAACAAAGCTTGCCCCAAAGATTCCTATCCATTGCCACAGATAGACAGGTTAATAGACTCCACAGCTAGACACAAATTGTTAACCTTCTTAGATGCCTATTCGGGGTATAATCAAATTCTCATGGACCCGAAGGACAAAGAAAAGACCTCGTTCATCACTGACCGAGGCACCTTCTGCTATAAGGTGATGCCCTTCGGTTTGAAGAACATTGGGGCGACATACCAAAGACTAGTGTGGCGCATGTTCAAATATTACATTAGAAAGTCTATGGAGGTGTACATAGACGATATGATGATCAAGTCTATTCGGATGTAAGATCACTTAAACCATTAAAGAGAAGCTTTTCTCCGTTCTGAGGCAATACAACATGAAGTTGAATCCTGAAAAGTGTGCTTTTGGTGTGGGATCAGGCAAATTTTTGGGATTTATAGTCTCTGAACGGGGAATTACCAATCCAGACAAGATCAAAGCCATTGAAGAAATCCCCGAGGAGTTAACCGGGGTGAAGAAAGTTCAGTGCTTGACTGGCCGAGTCGCTGCCTTGAGTAGATTTATCTCAAGGTCCTCAGAGTGATGCCACAAATTCTTCTTAGTCTTAAGGAAGAATAATCACTTCGAGTGGACACCGGAGTGTAAAGAAGCACTAAGGGATTTGAAATGTTATCTGGCTAACGCGTCGTTGCTCGCCAAGCCAAAAGATGGTGAAACTTTGCTAGTTTACTTGGCTGTCTCAGAGGTGTCAGTTAGTGTTGTGTTGGTTCGAGAAGAAGACGGCAAGCAACAACCTATCTACTACGTGAGCAAGACACTCCTCGATGCTGAGACCATCTACCCTCATTTGGAAAAACTAGCACTTGCTTTAATTGTTACTGCTCGGAAACTACGACCCTATTTTCAATATCATCCAATAGCAGTAGTTACCACCTTCCCCCTAAGAAGTATATTGCGTAAACTGAGTTTTCAGGGAGGTTATCTAAATGGGCAGTAGAATTAAATGAATATGACATCACTTATCAGCCCCGAACGGCCATTAAATCCCAAGTCTTGGCTAACTTTGTGGCTGATTTTAGTGTTGGAATCTTACTCGAAGCTTAAAAGGAGAACTCGATGTCGAAGGGATCGACTTCGGGACTATGGGTACTCTACACAGATAAGGCGACTAATTCTAAGGATTCGGGATTAGGCATAGTATTGAAAGCGCCCACTGGGGAGAAAATCAGGCACTCAATTTGATTTAAAAAGGTGACCAACAATGAGGTCGAATACGAAGCGGCCTTAGCAGGCTTAGAGTTAGCCAAAGAGATGGGAGTAGAAAGAGTTGAATTAAGGTGTGATTCACAACTGGTGGTAAATCAAGTGCTCAGTAAATATACGGCTCGTGAGTCCAGAATGCAGCAATTCTTGATCCGAGCACAAAGAATCTTGGCGCAATTTCAAGAATGGAAAATCAAACAAGTACCTTGGGAGGAGAATACTGAAGCCGATGCCTTGGCAAACTTGGGTTCGGCGGTTGATGAGGCACATCGGGGACTGATTCAGCGGTTCGGTTGCTTTCTGCACAAATAAGGAAAATAAAATTGGAAATGAACTCGGTGGACTACAAATAGGATTGGCGGAGTAAGTGTATCTCTTAGTTCGACTCAGGGACTCTCCCCGAAGACAAGAAAGAGGCAAAGAAGTTAAGGACTCAAGCGACTTCGTACTCAATGATTGGGAAAAATCTATATAGAAGATTGTACAGCGGCCCAGCGGCCAAGTGCTTGGGTCCAGACGAAGCTAGATATGTGATGGCAGAAATACACGAAGGCAAGTGTGGAAACCACTCGGGGGGAAAGTCCTTGGTGCGCAAATTACTTCGAGCTGGGTACTATTGGCTCATTATCAGCGCAGATGCAAAGGCCTTCGTGAAAAAATATGATAAGTGTCAACGCCACGCCCGAATGATTCATCAGCAAGCCGAACCCTTGTATTCGGTCGTGTCACCATGAACTTTTATAAAGTGGAGAATGGATATCATTGGCCCTTTGCCGAAGGGAAAAGGAGGTATTCGGTTTATTCTTGTTTTAACCGATTACTTCACAAAATGGGTTGAAGTAGGAGCTCTCACCGAGGTTAGATAGAAGGAGGTAATCGATTTTATCAAGAAAAATATTATCTACAGGTTCGGCATCCCAAAAGAGATTACTTATGACAACGGTCCACAGTTCATGGGGGCGGCTATCACTGATTTCTTTAAGTAATGGGGAATAAAAGAATAGCGTCGACCCTCTACCATCCAAGTACCAATGGACAAGCCGAATCCTCAAACAGAGTGATAATTGAAAGTTTCAAGAAGAGACTTGATGATAAAAAAAGGTCCTTGGCCCGAATAGTTGCCAGGTGTGCTGTGGGCTATGCGAACAATGGAGAAAAACAGCACCGGTGAAACCTCATTTTCCCTCGCTTATGGCATGGACTCAGTTATCCCCGTAGAAGTGGGTGAACCAAGTCTTCGGTACGCTCACACCACTGAAGATGCCAATGAGCAAGCCATGTGCATAGAGTTGGACTTTCTCGAGGAGAAAAGAGAGTTGGCTTAGGTTCAGTTTGCAACACAAAAAAGGCAATTCTAGGCATATCTCAACAGGTAAGCCAAACTTAGGGATTTCAAAGTTGGCGATTATGTGTTAAAGACTTCGAGTCAATCGATGAAGGAAAAGAATAGGGGAAAACTCATTGCAAATTGGGAAGGGACTTACAGAGTTAAAGCAATTGTTGGAAAGGGATCTTATCAAATCAAAGATTTACAAGGCAAACCCGAACCTTTAAATTGGAAAATCTCCAATTTGAAGGGGTACTACTTTTAAAATCAAGGAAGTGGATAAGACGATCTCTATTGCTCGGATCTTCATCAAGATTCAAATCCGAACACTGGGGGGGAGTAAGAGGCGGGTTGCAACCGAGCTTCCCAACGGAAGTCTATCTATTCTGCAACCGGGGACTGACGCTCAGAAAATAGACTAGTACTTTGTAATTACGCCCGATAGTGGCATGTTATCGACTTGTTTTTGCGCCTAAGTTTTATTTAGACTAGGCCTTATGTAAAAAGTCGATTGCGGCTCGTTGATACCATCAATGAAATAAACTTGATTTAATATCTCTTTGTTTCTATGATCTTGCATACCGAAGCTATACTTTAAATGTGTTGACTCGAGAATAAGACGTCGTTCTAAGTTTGCATTGGTTTTATACGATTAAGTCTTGCAAGCAAATTACTTTAAGTGTTCGGCTCAAAGTCTTTCAAGAGGCAAAAAAAAGCTAACACTTAAAACATAAAATACGAATTCATTCATTAAAAAGCCCGAAGGCTATAAAGTTATGTACATCAAAAGGCCCGAAGGCCTAAACAAAAGCAAAAAATACAGAGGATAAACAAGAATGAAGAGCAAGTCAAATTTGCGAATTATCTTCCCCTAAGGTTTCCTCTCTTCGGCATCTTCATCATCCTCTTCGGTGCTCTCGCCCTCCTCATCGTCCGAGCCCTCACTCGATGGAAGATCATCCACTATTTTTTGGGCCTCGGCAGCATCGCTCCTAGCCTTGACTATCTCTTCATCGAGCACAGTCTGCCCAGCTTTGACTTGTTCGAGCGTGTCAAGCCTAGTCTTAACAATAGCCTAGGCCTCTTCAAACTTCACCGTCGTTGCTTTGATTTCGGCTCGTTGATTGAGGTAGGCAATTTTTCCCCGAAGCTTCGAAACTCTGCCCCGAAGAGCAGGAACTTGATCTACCTGGCTTTGCAACCCAATAAGCTTGGCGTTGTATTCCTCTAACTTGCCACGGTATCTTTGACCTGCCTCCAACACCTCGGCTTTGGCGCAGAAAAGTTCGGCATTGAGCCGCTCAGCTTCCAAACTAAGCCTCGAGCATTCGCTCATGAACTCGTTCGTCAAGGCCTGAACCCTTGCCTCGGCAGACTCCCGAATCCCTTGTAAGTCTGCCTCGGCCTTAGCTGCAGCTTCATTAGCGCGCCCCAAGTCTTCGTTCAAAGCAACGAATCGAGCTTCCAACTCGGGGATCCTGTCTATAAACCCTCTCTTTTTTTCTCCCCAGGCAGCTGTCGCTGCTTGAACTTGCTCAGCTCGGTCACGTTCTAGGCGAATAGCCTGCAACACGAGGACCAAACTCTGCATAAAATCAAAATTTTAGCATCAAGAACGAAGAAATGGTAAATTGCACGAATGGGAATGCGGGGAAAACGTACGCGTAGAGCAATGGCGGCTGAAATGCCCATCAAACTCATAGGGCTAAGGTTGCGAAGGGCATGAGCTTCAGTGGACACGAGCAAAACAACGATGGCGGTGATGTCCTCTTTGGTGTGAACCAATAGATTGGCTTCAGGAGCAATTTCCAAAGCTCGAGGTGCAGCGTCCGAAGCCTTAGTCGAGCTTCGAGAAGCCTTGACCATGCTTTTAACCAAGCCTTTGCCCGCTTTAGCGTTTCCTTTCTGCTTGGGAGCTTCTTGGTCAGACTCCTCAACATTTATCACCTCGGTCTCCCTAGGGAGCTCGGAGACTGGTTCAGGAGCTACCTCGGGAGCAGCTACATGGACCTTATCATCATCAGGCTCGTCGACAAGACCCTGACACCTTTCAATTACTGCCTCGGAGGCGGGGATAACACTCTCTTCGATTCGAGGACCTTTCGCCCTGTTGGCGATCTTCGACTCAGCACTTTTCCTCTTCGAGCCGGGGAGGGGAGGGGAACAATCTCGTAAGTATGAGATGAAGTAGAAGTTTGAATACATGTAAACCGACCCAGAAAAATATGATTACCTTATGAAGTCTTTTGGCCTGGTGAGCCCTTAGATTTCCTCCCTTTGGCGAGTCGCCTCGCCAAACTTTCCAACTGGCTGACGCCCTCTTTGGCGTCAAGAACTTTCTTCTCCTTCTTCCTTTTCTTCTTTTTTTTTTCTCTTCTCCTTCCTTGTTTCTCCTCTCTTCAGTTTCCTCTTCAGTATCCTTAACAACTTTGTTAGAAAAACCTGAACGGAAAAGGAAAAGAAAACGTCAAGAAGCAGCCATTCAAAAAAAACACTAGGGAAGTTTAAACGTCGGCGAACAGCTTACCATGCCTATTGCATGACCATCGGGTTTCCTCCAGGGCAGCTAAGATCATCTACTGCCGACGAGGACGCTCCTTTTGTTTCATCACTTCGGTCACCTACTCGAGCAAATCCCTCGGTGGGTTAACTGGGACCCTTTCGGCTGCATATCACAAACATGAAAATAGGTAAGGACGAGTTGAGACGACCGAAGACTAAACAAGGATGAGAATACTTACGTTGGGCATTCCACTCTTCGAGAAAACTGGGGTTAGCTGATAACAGCCTCGTTGGGATGAGTACATAGCGGTCATTCCAACCTTGGTTACCGTGATCTTTGCTCTTGTTCAAAATGGCGTAAGATCCTTGGGGTAAGAGAGCCGCCACCCCGGCTTTGCGAAAATATGGATAGTAGAGGGAGATCAGATGCTGGAAGGTGAAAGGCAACTCAGCTAGTCTACTTAAGTATTCGAGGGCCTGAACAACCCTCCGAACCTTGGAGTCCAACTGAGCCAAACATAAGTTGTAAGATCGACAAAATGTGTCGATTATGGGGTGAACTGGAAAACTAAAACCTATGGTGAAGGGATATGTGAAAACCGAAGAATACCCTGGAACGTGAGTGGAAGCAGCCGCATCCAAGGCTGGAACCCTTATCTCCACCTCAGACCCCCAACAGCAGTCTGCCCGAACAGTTTCAATTAAATCCTCGGTTATCACACTCGGGGTGACATGCACTGGTATGTTTCTCTTCTTATCTTTTTGGGTATCAGACTGAGTTTCGACCTTGAGATCCTTATCATTATTGAAGTTCGAATGGATGACTAACCGAGGTCTATCTCCGCCTCGAGAGGAATTTTCTTCCTAGACTTCTTCGAGGTACCAGCTTCGGATTGGGACCCCTCTTTGCTGGCCTCGGCTTTGCCCACTTGGCCACTTGCCTCTTTTCTGGCCTCGGCTTCGCCCACCTGGCCACCTACCTCTTTGGTACTGATGACGTCATTGCTACGTCATCCCTGTCATTATCGTGGTCGTCACCACCAACGTCAGCGTCGAAGCTAACCTCTGCCTTGTCGCGCCCAGCCTTCGCTTTGCGCCGCCTAGAGCCACTAGCTACTGACGTCGCTTCCCCACTGCCCTCTGCCTCGATGACTTGCAGCGCCGGCATAGTGGCGATGAAACCGGCGCTAGCTATCGCGGTGGCAAAGCGTGTAATTCTCTCGCCAGAGTCGCTGGAACCTTGACCAGAATTCGTAGCAGACATGATATGGGATTTGAAGAAAAGATTTCCTTATAAGAAGAAGGATCAAACTCAAGATCAAATGGGTCAAGATATTATCTGCAATAGAGGTTTTTTCTTTCTCTCTTCACTGTCCACAGTATAATCACTAAGTGGGGAAGAAGATCTCCAAATGGGGTATTTATAGGTGACACGTGGCTGCAAGTGGAGAAGCAATGATGGTTTTGAACGTTAGGAAGACAAATAAATCTGCGTGACTGTTCGGTGGCCAATGAACGGTCACCACGTAATGCAGAACATTAATTCGAAAAGACTTGCGACGTTTTGAAATTCTTGGATAGGGTTGAGCCATTTCGTTCTCCCGTGGAAACCATTCCACCCCTCGGTGACTCTGGCATTCAATCGAGAAGTGGGGGGACTATCTGTATTGGGTAAAAATTGGCGTGCTTGGATAGCACTTCGGTAACATAAACCAAAGTCGATCGAACTGATGTTCCGAAGGGTGAAGATTAAAGCAAGCAGTAGAACCACCGAAGTCGAGCATCGAGGCCATCACCGAAGGCAAGTCACAAACTGTGGTTCGGTCATATTCACTTCGATCGAGCAGCAAGGTTGCACCACCGAAGTTATGTATTTGGACTTCGGTGGAACACCCCGGTTTTAGCGGCTTATCAGCCTACTATTCCAACCCACTAACTCCACTAATAGGCGTGCTGAACGTGGGCTTGGGCATGATCAATCATGAAAAACGTGGGCAAGGCCCCTTGTATCTATAAATAGCACTGGTTTCTATATTGTAGTCATTCAGAGATACATACAGAAACTCTGGCAAAATTTGTACTCATTGACATATATTAAAATCTCGTTCTTTTACTGATATTTTCATCCATTGTTGTTCATATTTCGACTTTGATACATCGATTTGCTTGTATTCGCAACCCAAATTCGATTTGTGATCCTAAATCAGTTTAGGCCCATACAATACCGTTTTTAGTCTTAGTTCTAATCACATTTTGTTAGTCCTCTCAGAATTACGCAGAAACAAAAGAAGCTTAAGGCTATATATGTACATATAGGTATGAGACCGAGATTGAGCAGTCTCTATCAATTAAATTGAATTATTTAAAGCTAATAAGTAAGAATTCAACAAGATAACTTCAAGGTTCATCAGGTTTACGGGGGTTAGCTCAACTATCGTCTGCTAATTGTACGAATCCTTGGATGCTTCGGCGTCTCCTGAGATCTTTTCTTGGTGGATGAATTCCCACGCATGAAAAATTTTCAAGATTGTCCTGATTTTCTTCTTTTGATCTGGTTCGCTGATGTCCTCAGCTATGAAGATTTCCTTAGTTGATTAATCATCAGCTGAGATTTGTTGTACAAGCTGATCTCCCTGGCCCTCAGTGTGTATGCTAAGTCAAGAACTTGAATTATGACTTCACACTCTGCTTCATTATCGTCAAACTTTGTGGCCTGATGGTAGACCATTTCAGACGGTGTATTGATCCACAGGTCGACCTTCTCCCTGTTGGGATTCATTTCCGTGCGAATTTTCCAACGACCGTACTCAATTACTGCTTCATTCCTGAGTGACTCTTCAGCCTTCCGCTCCAGTTCTTCTGTAAAATCTGAGGTAAAACCTTTAAATGCTTGCGACCTTACATCTGTACGGGGTTGATAGATGACATCGTACTCCCCAACTCTTCATCCCACTATGCCATATCTTTTGTCATGGAGAATATTTTTTCATATCACAATCTTTGGGATTACGTGTCATGAATTGACTAATAGCTGGATTCAGAATTTGGAAATAATTATTAGATTCAGAAATCATTTACTTATCAAAAATAAGAAAGAAATAAAGATTGTTTCTCTATTTAGCATGTATCTCTTATTAAAATATATTATTATTAAAGATTATCTGCTAACCAGCAGGTAGCTGGAACTGTCATGTGATTCCATTTGATACTGCTTGGGATTTCCAATGTTTAATTTTTCTCAACAATGTTTTCATATTACACTACTGCACGAATTGTCTCTCACATAAACTTTCGTCATGGAGAATATTTTTTCATATCACAATCTATGGGATTACGTGTCATGAATTTACTAATAGCTGGATACAGAATTTGGAAATAATTATTAGATTCAGAAATCATTTACTTATCAAAAATAAGAAAGAAATAAAGACTGTTTCTCTATTTAGCATGTATCTCTTAAAACATATTATTATTAAAGATTATCTGCTAACCAGCAGGTAGCTGGAACTATCATGTGATTCTTTTTGATACTGCTTGGAGTTTCCACTGCTTAATAACTCTCAACAACATTTTCATATTACACCTGGCTGCAAGAATTGTCTGTCACATGAACTTTCGTTATGGAGAATATTTTTTCTTATATTTCTATTATATATAAGAGACTAAGGGAGGGACGAACACGGTTGCTCCAATTTGTACCTCTTGCTTTATCTGCATGTATATTTTATATAAGTGTCCAAAACTGTACTATAAAAATATACATGGCAATTAGTCAATGGTTCTTTTATTCTACAGCAGCACGTGTGTCCCCTTTACAATTCACCTTCTGTTCCAACTTTAATCCCTCCTGTGCTCAAACTCTACAAACTCTCTCTGTCTCTCTTCCGTCTCTCTCTCTAATCTCTGTCAGAATCTCTCCATTAATCCCCCTTTATTTCATAATAATTTTGGGTTTTGGTCAACGGTACTACGGTACGGATTTTCTCGCTCATAATCTACTACTATGTTTTCATAAGACGTTTTTTCTAGGTTTACATCTTACTCTATCTTAAGGCAGTTTTGGCTTTTTTGGGATTGAAATTTAAGTTTCATTCTTTGTTTTGATGAGCTTCTTCCGTTAAGTATTTTTAATTAGACTAATATGTCTAATTGATTTGTTTTCTGTTGAATTTTACATGCATGTTAGTAAATTCGGACTGATTTAATTTTGAATGTTTGAAATTAGATACATAAGGCGATAAATACAACTTTTAGTGCTTTGTTTTTCTACTGATTTTGTAGATGAAATTATTTTTTCTAGAAAAAAGTTGGATCTTTTAATGTTTTATTATTTAAATCTTGGCTTTATTTTCTCTCTCCATGAGATAGTTTCACTAAGTGAGTCTTTTTGGAGTTTTGGAACAGATGCCCACAAAACAAGATGCCAGCGTACACCTCAGGAAATTAAGAAAGAACGGCACGTTGCTAGAAATCTGCTACTGACGAGAAGCAGAAGGGGCTTATCTCCCAACAACTATCCTACTGTGGGAGAAAATAGGATGCACTTGTATTGAAGGTACTAGGTTGAATTTTATGTGTTAATCGTATACTTTAAGTAGTTATCCTTTAACATGTGCTTATCATACTTACTTTTTGTCATAAAAAGCATTGAGTGCAAAGTGTCTTTCATTTAAAAGAAGCTTATGATGTTAATTGTTTCGCTATTTCATAACATTTGAGTTTTTTGTGTTCAAATCACAATAAACATTTGTTTCTTGATATGGAAGCCTCAAATTTAAAGTTGTTGGATGTTACACCTCTAGAACTGTAAAGTCTTGATTTTGAAGAGATTTACTTTAGAAGCTAGAAGCACTTAATTCTGTAGCTCATATTTTACTATAGGCGAGGGATGTGCAATTTGAAGCTTCTCTTTAAAGGCCTATTATATGTGTCTTGTATGATGAAATTCAGATTAGTAATAATCTATAATGATAGACAACACATGAACTCTATGGATATAATGATCCCCGTATCACATAAATGACTATCATGGATCCCTTGCAATTTGATTTTTAGCAAGGAATTTGTCAATTTGGTCACGAACTAAAAGCAAAGAAGTATATTAAATCATAATAGGTCATTAGTTGCAATTGGGTGTTAAATTCTCTCTTATCCTTGGTATTAGGATGCCTTGTCACAATATATGGGGTTACGAGTCATGGATTGACTAATAGCCAGATTCAGAATTTGGAAATAATTATCAGATCGAGATAATAACGTATCTAGACAAAAACAAGCCTAGTCCTACATTGAAATAGACATATGGAGTCTTTCACATAGGCTAGCCAAAACTAACATATGTAAATAGGTTTACACAATATTTTCCCCTTAAATATAGCAGCTGTGATGGAAAATTAAAAAGGAAAGAAATCATGTTCATCCGTTTGCTACAATTATGGAAACTTTTGTTATCTCTTTCTTTTTCTTATCTCATTCCCAAAAATAAAGAGAAAATCTTGCTACTGAATTTCATAATTAATTTCTAATCAAGTAGGAGTTAATGAGGTAATCACTTCTCCAAAAAAAATAAGAAGATGTTATGCTGATAATATTCATTATCATCCTAACTTTGGTAGATCTTGACTAAATATAAAAATCACTAAAAATCGGGACACTCATTCATATATCTTTGTCGTACATTAGATATATATAAGACATATATACATATTTTCCTCTACAAGATATATATATGTAAACATAAAATACATCATATTTTATACATCATATTTTATACATATCAAGCAGTGCTTAGTTGATAATTGTGCTATTTATATATAAAGTATAAATTAAATATGCATAATGCATATTTCACGCAATACAAAATGAGTATACATTTGATATTCATGAAATATACATAATGTACATATTTCATGCCATTTCCGTAGTACAAAATGGGTATACATTTGATATTCATAAAATATGAATAATGTGCATATTTCATGCAGTTTCGATTGAACAATGATGTCATTTACATTAGATTTAAATTTCTATTTATCATTATAAAACTTTCAAAATAATATCAATTACCACTTCTCTTTTATGTTACAAAAAATATGTATCTATTATGCAATTTATAAAAAAAAAAAAATCATTTCTTATAATGCATTGGCCATATGCATATTGTATGTATTAAATATTCATTCTTATATAAGAATCATTATCACTTTTTTTATTCTTTTAATAATTAGTTGTTACGGCATATATGATATATGACGAATATAACTAGTATATACAACGAGTCATGTGCATATTTTATGAAACATATTCCTTGGGATAACGTACAAACACAGTTTAAGAAACAAGAAGGGATTTGTTAAGTTAGAACCTTAAGATTGATAAACTGAAGAATCTTTAATAGAAGATATCTTATCTTTTTAGATGGGAGTATGGAGAAAATCGTGAATAAGAGAGAGAAAGAGAATTAGTGGTGATAAGTTCACTTTTCAAAATAACTAATATGATATTTCAGATTCCCCAAAAATAGGCATTTAATGGGGAAAGTAATCAGCAAAATAAAAAGGTCTATAATAAGTAAAATATATAGTGTTAAATGTCTATAAAACATAATAAAGGTAAAATAGGTCTATTTTTTGTTATGCACTCCTCTGAATGTCTATACAACGTAAATTTTTCAGCTGGGATTTCATTGTAGTATGTCTCAACTGTTTTTTTTAAGGGATAATTTGTATAGTGACCCCAAACCCAAACATTGGTGGATTTTTCTATTACATAGCTGAACTTTTTGGGGAGTCTTATTGTCCTCTATGTTACTTGGATTAGTTTATGAAGAACACGAGCAGCAAGAAGACGATTGCCTTTATATAATCACTCAATTTATTGTAATTATCTAACAAAGTGTCATTTAATTTTTTATTTATAAAAGTCATTTTGCTTTAACTTATTTATCCCATGGTCATTTTAGTTTAACAAGTGTACATTTTCGGTACATATAGCTTTAGAAAAAATATTAAAAACTACTAAAGATCATCGATTGGACCAATATATTTAGGTCACGAAGACACATTCTTCGTCCAATACGCTCGATTATTAGAGTTGATCTTGGTATATTCACTATTATAATAAATTAACTTCTTGCTTATCTCTATGGTCTCTGATACGATCGATTTCATAATGCTAAGTAAACTTCATGCTTGTTAACTCTAGATTCAACGTATGAGACCGTCGATAAGTGAGAAATTAAGTTTTGTTGTATTAAAATATACTAATATAGCAGTCTTGATGCGCGATTAATATTAAAAGAAACTAAAATTTTATATTAAATTACCAAACTTTGGAGATATTTTTAATATCATTACGTGTTCTAGTTCTTATTATTCTGATTTCTTTAGTACCACATTTTTTTTATTTCTTAAATGAGCAAGTTTTAATTATGTATTTAAATTCATCCTGTTTCTTAGTATTCTACAATGGTAAATATTTTTGTTTTGTGACTTCCTTTGTCAAGAATATTTCACGTACGTCTTATTAATATTACAATTTTTGTTATCATAATTAAAAAGACTATCATTTCAAATCTAAGATTAGTCGTACCAGCACATTAACTCAAAGTATAAAAACGTTCATGTTATCTTTGACCTGGTATTTACACAATAGTTTTTCCATTATGATATCTTACTTAGTTTTTCACCATTTACATCTGTGTAATTAAGAATGAATTCGGCTAAATTTTCGACAGATAGGTTGTCTAGTAATTTAATTGAATGCAATCTCAAGAAATGGAAGTTAAAAACATATGACATTTGAATGCTTTGACTACTTATAGGATAATGAGAAAACAATGATAGCACTCTCAGTAAATAAATTTTTTTTTTTAAACTGTTAACATTACAAGGAAAATAAACTTAAAACCTTAGAACTGCATTTGCAGACAATATAATATTTTTTTGTCAAATGCATCACATCCAGTGAACAAACAATGATAGAACTTCATGGACATGAGGCAAGTACAACAGGATGCCTAAAACATAGTTCCAAGTGTCTATATTTTTCTCCTACAATTAGCTTGTACTTGCAGGAAATCCGGAGATAATATGAAAAGTATTGATCTGTATAAAGTGGAAAAATAGTCATACATTAATTCTTGTCTTAAAATCTAATTTCACGAACAAGCATTTACGTATGATATGATTTTTTTTTTGGTTAAATATAAAAGCACTTAATTATATTATCAATATTCATAAGTAATACTTTCTGACCTCTGATTGTGGTAGTGGATCTATGCTCATGAGCATGGGGTACTCTGACCCTGAACCATGCTCTCCACCCCAAAATATGAATTATAGTATATGAGCTAAGAGGGTGTTTGACTAAATTTATAAGCTAGTCAAACCGGCTTATAAGAAATTTTTAGTTTACCTACGCATTTGATAACACCAAAAGTGTTTATAAGCAAAGCCAAAAAGTGCTTATAAGCTAGTTTGACCAGCTTATAAGTTTAGCCAAACACCCCCTTTATAACTTAAAATGATTATAAGCCAAGTGCTTATAAACCAAAATCGGCCATAAGCCATAAGTTAGTCACAACCAACTTATGACTTTACAACTTATAAGTACTTTTAGTTTAACCAAGTATCTTACTATTTTATCCTTAAATAATTTGGTTATCCATGAAATATCATTTGTAAAATTAAATTTTCATCTCTCCCGTCATTTTATATTTGCCATTATTTATTTTTAATGTTAAAGAACTTTTAAATTTACGTTTTGTTATAACATAAAGGATATTTTAGTCAGTTTAACAAAAAAGTATTTATCAGCACTTTTTACCAAAAAAACCAGCTGCTTGTTACCAGATTCAACACTTCTATCCAAACTCAAAACTGCTTATTTATAAGATCATCTTCAGCACCTAAAAGTGTTTATCAATACTTGACTCTTATCAGCAGCTTTAAATCAGCTAACCCTAAATCCCAGCTAACCCTAAATCAGCTAACCCTAAATTTATTTGTAATGTATTTCTATAGTTCTTGATGTTGGAATAGTTACTTGGATTTTGAAAGAAGTCATATAAAAGACGAAGAAGTAATGTTAATGAGAGATTTTAAGGGTATAGAAAAATAGTGATTGTATTTCTTGAGAACAGGCGAATTCTCGGAGAATCGCTTAATGATTAACACAATAGGGGAGAGGGGTATTATAGTTATGCTTATGCCTAAAATTTGCCTACTAGGTTAAACGCATAGAATTTATAGAAGAGCCTCAAACAATACGGTAAAATACGAGGAAAAGTAAACAAAATTGAGAAATAAGAAAATAAGCCGAAAAAGTAAGTAGTTGTATTCCTTGAGAATAGTCGGATTCTATGAGAAACGCTTGATGTACAATACAATGTGGGGGGAGGGAAGGTATTTATAACTATGATTTATCCAATCCTAATTATGGTGAAATACAAAGACTAATAAGAATGTGGGCATGTTTACTCAAGGCGGTGGTATATACTAACCCTTACTAGGAGACTATAAACATTAAGGCAGCGGGATATATACTTTGCATCTCATGGCCGAGACCAACTAAGCGGCTGTGGTTCGGCAAGCAGGCATGTATCCTCTGCGCCCGGTGACTTATAGGCTAAGTCTAATCTTCGCCAGCTGGACTCATATACCCGTAATCATAGGTGGTGTATTTTTACCCACAGTCAGTCCCCTCTGTTGCTGAGTACTTACGTAAGCAGTTAGGAAGTGAAAGAAGTACACAGAAGATATGTGTAAAAAGATATCTCATTGACTCCTTGAAACTTGCAGTCTCTTTGACCGAGACAAACACTTGAATTCTTCTAGAATTCCATGTGTCTTCATCTGATTAGCTGCTATTGATTCCATGTACCTTTCCCATAATCTCATTTTACTACGCTGAATCATTCCATATCTCCAGGCCATAATTATATTGAATGTTTCGTGCTCCATCTTTGTCTCATTCCGCCTGTAAAAGGGGCTTCATAGTAGATGAAAGTTTCAAACACCTTTAAAAAACACATTATCTTCTTTAGAGCCTTCTCATGAAAGAATAACTCTTCTTCTTCAAAAATTTTTTAACTTGGATCCTAGTTTGATATTCCCAAAACAACTTCTTTATTCAAAATGAATGGTGTTTGAGAAAATTGAAAATAAAGAAACTTCCATAGTTATCTTTCTTTTTTCATCCATACATGACATGATAAATGAAGTCTCCCAAGTCATGAAGTTTGATCAGGATCCTAACGACGTTATCTGGAATGTCATCTTTATGGCATGTGCATTGATTACGGTGCACTCGTTTTCTAACACAACGGTTGCTGTGATATCCTCTTGTCATGTGGAGCTCCTCAAGAGAAGAATGTCTGCCAAGCAAGACTTCTGAATCTGCTCGTCTTTTGGCTCAGTTGGACAAATACTCTAGAGTTAGCGCCAGCTGATGCGGTAGAGCCTTTACTATAGTATTCTCTCCTTCTTCGGGTGATTGATATGTAATAAATCTCTCTAAAACCTCAGCATCCAGGGCTGTCGCATACATCTACTCTTGTTTGCAGTTTGGAGGTTGCATCAGCTTCCAATCTCCAGGAGAAGAGGGTGAACATTGGTGCTCCTGCAGTCGCTGATCGTTCTATGTTGGCGTCTCTTTTATATGGTACTAGTTGAAACTACCCACTTACCCGCTGCTTCTTTCGCTGTTCTACTGAGGGTTTCCTCAGTTGGACTGATTTTACAATGTCAGTGATACATCGACATGATGAATTGGTGATGTTGCTACTCGAGGTATTATGTTGGTAATGTCCTCTTTCGTACGCCGAGAGAAGCGTCGATGCAAGAGCTACAGTCCAGACGAAGGATTTCGGTCGTGCTAAATTCAGAGGACCTTGAAGTCTGTCTTTTAAGACCTTTTAGTTTTCATAAAAGCACTTGTAATGAACAATATTGTATTCAGAAGAAACTTGATTGTATATTGTAAGCCTACGGGCTTTTGATACTAATAAAAATGAACGTTCATCAATATTTTGTAAGTACTTGCGTATTTACTTGTAATTTAGTCAAGCAGTATTGTCTGGGTGCCTTTCTGGGCATTTGTCTTTAAAAGATGGGTGTGCGCTTGTTGGATGTCGTTTTATGCATCAACGAGTGATGGCTTAGATTATGTCTGTAGTAGACGACTTTATATAGGGCAAAACTCG
Source organism: Petunia axillaris subsp. axillaris (assembly GCA_029990575.1). Lineage (NCBI taxonomy): Eukaryota > Viridiplantae > Streptophyta > Magnoliopsida > Solanales > Solanaceae > Petunia > Petunia axillaris. The sequence goes on along the minus strand of JARKNS010000002.1, from coordinate 45,626,127 downwards.
CGCCAACAAGGGGACGTCTATAGCATGTTGTATGTAACGGAAAATTTTTGCGTTCAAGCTAGAGCAATTGTGCTTGTCCACTCGAGTACTTAACTCTTTAACGGCAAGATGCGGGTGGGCGTCCCCACCGGTATTATGTCGGTAAAAAAACGTCACCTATGGTTATGGGGATATGAGTCCAGCTGACGAGACTAGGCTTAGCTTAAGTCACCGGGCGCAAAGGATACACGCCTGCTCCTCGAGCCACGACCCCTTAGTCGGTACAGACCATAGGACGCAATCCCGGCACACTAGGGTTTATATTAGTTAGGATTTAGTATGTAACACCGTCTTGAGAAAATAGGCCCAAGACAATATTAGTCTTTGTATTTTACCATAATTGGGACTGGGTAAATCATAGTGTGTGGGCAAAAATACGCCACCTATGATTACAGGGATACGAGTGTTGAACCCCAAAAATTACCTATGTTTAAGGGTTAACATCCGGGTATAAGTTTTTCAATAAAATGGAGACTCCAAAGGGTTTCTTTGAAGTTGCCACCTAATTTAAAAAAATTAGGAACCAAAAGTTAATTAATGAGTGCAATTATTCCTTATTTAAAAGGAAAATGATTTTAGAGATTCTAGGTAAGTGGATCTTTTAAATTCGAAAGAAGGTCCCTATTACAGAAGCACTTTCCAAAATCCGCTAAAAAAAGGTTAATCCGACGGTTTTCACGAATTTTAATAATTTAGAAATTATTTGAAAAAATATATTATAAATAAATAAAGGGATAATAAATCAATAAGCACATAAATAAAATAAGTAGATAAGTAGTAAACCAATAATAAATAAATAAATAGGTAATAAATGATGGGAGATTAATTAAATGAATAAAATAAATAAATAATAATAATAATTAATTAATTTAAATAAATAAATAATAATTAAACCAAAACAATAAGTAAGGCAAGTATGATTTTTGCAGCATACAAAATAAGTCGATGAATGAGATAAAAGGTCTCAAGTTGACCTACCAAATCTTAGTCTACGCAGGTACAAAACATAATGCTTTTGCAGGACAACCAACCGGCGAGACACACCACGGTGTCGGTGGACTTGTCTATTTATAATCTACTTAGGTACGAAACATGAAGATATTGCAGGACAACCAACCGGCGAGACACACCGCACATGGTGTCTCAAAGTTGACTTGTATAATCTATACTCTGAACAAGTACAAAACTTAATGCTTTTGCAGGACAACCAACCAGCGAGATACACCGAATATGGTGTCTCATAGCCGACTTGTCTAATATATAATCTATGCAAGTACAAAAATATAAAGATATTGCAGGACAACCAACCGCCGAGACACACCGTTCCTGGTGTCTCAAAGTTGACTTGTCTATTTTATAACCTAAACAAGTGTGAACTATAAAGCTTTTGCAGGACAACCAACCAGCGAGACACACCGAACATGGTGTCTTAGCTGACTTGTCTAATCTATAATCTATGCAAGTATGAAACATAATGCTTTTGCAGGACAACCAACCAACGAGACACACCGAATATGGTGTCTCATAGTTGACTTGTCAATAATAATCTAAACAAGTACGAAACATAATGCTTTTGTTGGACAACCAACCGGCGAGACACACCGAATATGGATAAAGTACTCAAAAATTTGCATAATTCTCTGCTTTTGAATTTGCTAAGTCCTTTGTTAGTGCATCTAAGCGAGCATTAATGGCTTCTTGTCTGGCCAAATTGGCTGCACGTTCCTCTTGGAACAAAGTCACCAAATGTGCCAGTTCTTGCTGAATTTAATCTCCCATAACTCCCTGCTCTGATACCAAGTTGTGACGGTCCCTTGATATGGATGTAGTTATGGGTTGATGCAACACAAAATCAGAATTAATGGGGAGGGAATTAGGAGTTTGGGAGTAGGTTTTCCTCCTGCGACTTATGGTGCTGATTCGTTAAGAGAGAACCGGCAATCTCTTGAGTTAAAGTATTCAAAAACTTGGATAATTTTCTGCTTACCTTTAATTGAAGTAAAATAGAGTTCAAATACAATACTGAAAAGATAACCACAGCCTAAACACAAGGACATAACTTCCTACTTTTCCTCTATATAAGAATCTAGAGGAACTGCAAATAACTACTACAAAGAAATAGAAAATATGTCTACAGATAAGCTGTAGACTAATACTTAGAAATCTAATAAACTAACTATGTTTTAAGACATAAGGACTACTAACATTAAGACTAGAGGACTGTTAACAATGTGCACTCGCAAACATGTGTTATCAAAACTTAAAAGTATTGTAAGTATAATATGATACTTCAAGTAAAAGAGTTCAAGAATTCTATGAGTCAGTTCGTGATGATACTGAATTCTAAGGATGCAGTAATATAAACAACTTCTTCAAGCTGGAAGAACTTTAATTGGCATCAAACTAAAATAACCAATATCTGGAAGCAAAACTTGAGTGCATCTAAACAAGTTTTTGATGCAAAGACAACCCTTAGCTTTATGGAGAACCAGGAGTTACTCTTTGAAAGGACTTTTAAACTGCTGTTCGAGTTGGACAGCATTGCGGAAGATCAATGATAGGCATGTCTAGTAGAATTCAGAAGTGCAAGAAACAGGTTAATACAAGGGATGGTGAAGCTTGTTAGGGCATATTACTGATGTTAGAATTGATCAAAGTCAAGTTTTTTATCAAGGAGATAAACTAATGCAGTTTGCTATACTTTTTTTTTTTTTTGGCGTACTAATACAGTTTGCCATATTTTGAGAATTATGTCTCATTCTTAGAGAAATCAATGCCTGTTTTCATTTTCCAGAGCAAACCAGAAGCAACATACCAATTACTTCTTTTAATCTTACAGCATAATGATCAATGGAGTTAATTGTGTATTAGTCCCCTTCAAATTTAAACTGTCACTTAAAATACTGCGAGCTCTTGTTTTCTTTGAACTGGTAAGTAAGGATATTATAGATAAACATCAAAACACTACGATGGTGCTTGGTAATTACAAAGTGTGAGAACCATCAACGACAAAAACAATATACTCAGTGTGATCCCACAAGTGGAGCCTCACCAACAACAACAAAAGTGTGAGAACCCTCTATGCAAAAACAAAAGAAGAGCTCCCTTCATTACATAATTCTACCTATTCTTGAAGCAAATTAATGAAATCCAGCGTGCTATTTTAACCCTTTACATCCAACAAACTCACTGTTCTTACATTATGACTACTTGCTGAAAGAGGGAGAGATTAAGAGAGTAAAAGTTCATCTCATTATTGGTAATTCATACAACTGATTTCTTAGCTCAGCTAAGACTATTTATAGAAATGGAAAGCTTAGTAATCAAGCTAACTCAAAGTTAGTTACTAACTAACTAACTATCCTAACTGATCTTACTAGTTATTGAAGTTGACACTTTGGTCCTCATCTTAGATCATCAGCACAATTGCTTGCTCAATACTCCCCTTCAATCTAGAGAGTGAAACACATCATGAACTCCTAGATTGGCCAGCAACAGCTTGTGCTGAACACCTCCTAATCCTTTGGTCATGAGATCTGCCACTTGCATCCTGGTAGGAATGTACTGAGTGTCAATCAAACCATCCTTGAGTCTCTCTCTGACAAAATGACAGTCTATCTCTATGTGTTTGGTTCTTTCATGAAAAATAGGATTTGCTGCAATTTGAATTGCTGCTTTGCTATCACAGTGCAGCTGCACAGGTCTTTGTACCTCATTGTTTAACTCCTCCAGAGTCCTACTAGCCAAACAATCTCAGCTACCACAGTTGCCATGCTCCTGTACTCAGCTTCAGCTGAGCTTCTACTAACTGTGTGTTGTTTCTTGGACTTCCAAGATATAAGTGAATTCCCTAGCTTAACTGCATAGCCTGACACAGACCTTCTAGTGTTGGGGGCAAGCTGCCCAATCAGAATCACAGTAAGCAGTAAGGTGATCACATATTCCTTTCTTCAAGAATATTCCCTGACCTGGAGATCCCTTTATATATCTCACTACTCTCAATGTTGCATCAAGATGAGATTGTTTTGGCTGCTGCATGAACTGACTAAGCACTTGCACAGCAAAACTTATGTCTGGCCTTGTAATGGTTAGGTAGAGCATTTTCCCTATCAATCTTTGATAGGACTCTACATCCTGTAGTTCTGTGTCATCAGTCCTTCCAAGATGTCTGTCATACTCTACTGTAGTCAGCCTTCGATTCTGTTCCATTGGGGTCGATACTGGTTTACATGCTCCTAGGCAAACACTTGATATTAACTCCAAGGCATACTTCCTCTAGTTCAGTAAGATCCCCTTTTCTGATCTCAGCACCTCAATGCCCAAGAAGTATTTCAGCTCACCCAAGTCCTTCATTTTGAAGTTCTGATTCAGGATGCTCTTTGTTTTTGCAATCAGACTGCTGCTGTTCCCAGTTATCAACAGATCATCCACATAGATTAGGACAATTACAATGTCAGTTCCCTCATGTTTGTTGAATAGAGAATGATCATAAGCACTCTGCATAAAGCCAGCTTGTATAAGTGCATTGGTGAGCTTAATGTTCCATTGCCTTGATGCTTGCTTCAACCCATAAAGGGATTTCAGCAGCCTACATACTTTATTCTCCCATTGGCTGTGAAAACCCTGTGGCAAGGCCATATAGACCTCTTCAAAGAGATCACCTTGTAGGAATGCATTGTTGACATCCATTTGGAAAAGGACCCAACCTTTAGAGGCAGCAACAGAGATGACAGTTCTCACAGTAACCATCTTGGCTACAGGTGAAAAGGTTTCATGGTAGTCAAGTCCCTCTTGTTGGGTGTAGCCTTTAGCTACCAGCCTGGCTTTACACCTATCAACCTCACCATTAGCTTTGTATTATATTTTGTATACCCATTTTGACCTAATGGGATGCTTTCCAGGAGGCAAAGTGACAATCTCCCAAGTGTTGTTGTCCTTAAGTGCCTGCAACTCCTGGTCCATAGCAGCGAGCCACCTTTCATCTTTAGAAGCCTCTGCATATGTCTTAGGCTCAATATATGTAGAGAATGCAGTCAAGTAGGCTTGGTAATGGGCTGGTAAGTGCTCATAAGAAACAAAGTTGGCTATTAGATAAGCCACATCCTTGTGCCCTTTGCTGGTGGTCACAAAATCCTTGAGCCACATTGGAGGCCCTGCCTTCCTAGAAGGCCTAGGATGTGTGTGTGTTGGAGGAAGGACCTCAGTGGGTTGCTCCAAGCCCCTTAGTGGATCCTCATTTGTAATGATTGTCTCTTCTGATTCAGGCTGAACTGAGGATGAAGGATTAACTGCATTGGAAGTGTCCAAAGAAGCACCCTCATGGTGTGTCATGGCTTCAGATGTCAGGAAGGGAGTGTCATCATTTTCACCAAAACCAGAAGGAAAATAATCATTGTATACCAGCTGCATCACTGTGTCTTCAGAGTGTTGAGCACCTGTCTGTGTGGACTTAATGAACATGTCAGGGTCAGCAGAATCTGGCCCCTTGAATGGAATATCAGATTCTCTGAAAATAACATCTCTACTGACTATTATGATTCTTGCTTCCATGTCATAGAGTCTATATCCTTTCTGAGTCTCAGAATAGCCAATAAAGACTGTTCTCTTTGCTCTAGGAGCAAATTTGTCACCCTTTGGTAGAGCAGCAGCATAGGCCAAACAGCCAAACACCCTTAAGTGATCCAGTGTGGCCTGCTTCCCATAAAGAACTGTGTATGGACTCTGATTCTGTAGGACTGCTGTGGGGAGTCTGTTGATAAGATACACAACAGTTTTCACACAATCTCCCCAGAATCTGGTTGGTACTCCACTCTGAAACTTGAGTGCTCTAGCCATTTCTAGAATATGTCTATATTTTCTTTCCACCACACCATTTTGTTGTGGAGTATATGGACAGCTACTTTGGTGAATAATGCCAAGAAAAGCTAATAGTTCATTACAACTGGAGTTAAAAAAGCTTTGTCCCATTATCTGACCTCAGAGCCTTAACAGAAACACTAAATTGATTCTTTATTAACAGCAGAAAATTCTTAAGTACGACACGGACTTCATTTTTTGACTGAATTAGACATAACCAGGTGTACCTGCTGAAATCATCAACAATGGTCACAAAGTAATGCTTTCTATCATAAGTGGGAATTCTATAAGGTCCCCAAACATCTAGGTGCAACAACTGAAAAATTCCTGCTGTCTTAGTACTACTATGTGGAAACTGTAGTCTGCATTGCTTTGCCAGTGGACAAATATCACAACCTTTGGTCTTCTTGGTATCAATTTTATCTTGTAGTCTTGGAATTTGATGAAGAGATCTTATTGAGGCATGTCCAAACCTGTGATGCCATAGTGTTGTTTGTACTTCTCTTTTTACTATACTTCCAGCTGTTATTGAACTTGTATTCTTCTTCATTACATATAGGCCATTCAGCTCCTTACCAGTCCCCAAGACCTTGCCATTGTGTAGATCCTGAAAGACACAGTAGCCAGGATAAAAGGTGATAGAACAACTGAGGTCTTTAGTAAGCTTGGAGACTGACAATAGGTTAAATTTGAATTCTGGTGCATGCAGCACATTACTTATACAGTGCTCTGCTAAGATTTGTACTTTCCCTGTGTGTGTTATAGCACATTTATCACCAGTAGGTAACTGAACACCATTTTCTGTTTCCCATTTCACTTCTACTAAGTCACTCAGTAGATCTCTATTTGAAGTAATATGATGTGAGGCTCCTGAGTCTGTGATCCAATCAGAGGGTGATGCATATGACATCAAAGAAACTATACCTGCCAAATTTTTAGGATACTCAGTTTCTGATTCTTTGTTCAGCATTCCTATGAATTTGTTGTACTCCTCTCTAGTCAGCACATGCCCCTGATCCTTGCTATTGCTACTATTGCCTGACTCTGCACCATTGTTTGCATAGGGTCTACTTCCCCACTATTGGACTTTTGCTTCCCTTTGAACTCATCAGAAGTTCTTTTGCTTTTGAAATCCTCAGGGTATCCAATCAGCCTGTAACAATTTTCTTTCAAGTGCCCTTTACAACCACATTCCTCACAGATCAATGAGGACTTCTTCTGTCTGTAGTTCTTGTACTTTCCTGCCATCATGGTTAAAGGTTCTCTATTCCCATCTATCACTCCTAGGGTTCTCTGACTCTCCTCTTGTATCACAATAGCATATGCCTCATTCACATTGACAGATGGTTTCTTAGTAGAACATTACTTCTGACATTGCTATAGCTTTCATTCAAGCCCATTAGAAACTGTAAAATCCTTTGTTGTTCTAAATGCATTACATATGGCCTTGACTCTACATAATCACATGAGGGTGAGGGAATAAGGACATCTAGTTCATCCCATAAATCCTTTATTTTAGAATAGTATGTAGTGACTGAACTTGTACCTTGTGTTAGGGTTGCAATTTCTGTCCAAATTTGATAAATCCTTGTCAAATTCGATCTGTCAAAGCGTTCCTTGAAATCACTCCACACCTTCTTTTCACTTGAAGCATAGACTGTGCTAGGTAGGAATTCTGCAGAAACAGTGCTACCAATCCAGGACAGGATAACAGCATTACATTTTTCCCACTGTGCCCCTAATTCTCCTTTGTACATACTCTTCACACAAGTTCCATCTATGAACCCTAGCTTCCCTTTTCCAAGTAGTGCCATCTTCATCGATCTGATCCACACTGCATAGTTTTCAGGACCTGTAAGCCTGATCAGAATCAACACTAACCCTGGTGTATCAGAAGCTTGGAGAAACAATGGATGATTGTGGTCAAGAGTTCCAATTATTGCATATGCCATTGCTGCAGAGCTTCAAGCTTGAACAATGTCGAAAACATGTTAAATTTTTGCGGAATTCTTCTATGAGCTAAGCCCTAGTTGCCCGTTCTGATACCATGTTGAAAGAGGGAGAGATTAAGAGAGTAAAAGTTCATCTCATTATTGGTAATTCATACAACTGATTTCTTAGCTCAGCTAAGACTATTTATAGAAATGGAAAGCTTAGTAATCAAGCTAACTCAATGTTAGTTACTAACTAACTAACTATCCTAACTGATCCTACTAGGTATTGAAGTTGACATTTTGGTCCTCATCTTAGATCATCAGCACAATTGCTTGCTCAATACTACTTCAAAAATTGAACATATAAGGAACAAAGAAAAGGTCAAATCCATAAGAGTTACCACAAGAATCTTGACTGTACATAAACAGTAATGATACGGACTCGCCATTACCGAAAAACAGAGAATGTCTAAGATACTATGAGCATACCTAAGGCATGTGCAGTTGCTTGGCAGGTTTTGAAGAAAAATCTTGCCCTCAAGCAAATCAGAAATCCAAATATTATACTAATCAAACATTGCCAAATCTACTTACAACTACGGAAAGTTCCTATTTGCAGAAAATCAGAAACCATATATTAATTTGTATATCATACTATTCTAAAAGAGTCAATCCTTATAGCAAAAAGTAAACGACATTTTTCCCCCTATAGTAAATTTTTTTTTAAAATATTTCTTTGTATAAGGAAGTCAATACACAATTACTGCTCCTATATTTTATACAAATTATAAAAAGTGTTTAATATAGATAATAAAAATGTCATCTTTTAATTATGATTGTGATGCCTTTTCACATCTTCAGGTTCACTTCATACATGTATTTAGTTCTGGAGAGATATAATGGATGACTATGTCATTCATTACTAAATATTTATTACTATCCAAGGATCAAAGATGACTTTTTACATCTCCAACTTAATGAGGCGAATGAACATTCATCCGTTGGAGAAAGTGAACAAACACTCAATATATTTGTTACTAAATTGCTTAATTACGGTAGGAACTCACCAAATAGCTAATCAAATTATGTGTTTAAGCATTACAAGTAAAAAGTTTATTTTCTTCCAGTTTCACTTTATCTCTGGCAGTAGCCGAGAGACAGTACTAAAATTGTATTGACAAGTATATTTTCTTCTTTGTTAATTCCTATGATTATTCAGCACACTTTGTTTCACGTATTGTTTATGCAAGTTAGATTAAGAACCACTGCTTTTTTTTTTTTTTGGAAAGCTAAAATATTTATCTTTGATGGTATTTGATCTTTCATAAAATACAACATCAAACTATCAACATCTCACCCGCAGTTATCCTGTTTCATTTCGTAATCGGCTTATAATTTGTACAAATACAAATGAGGTAAGCGGTATGTCTTTCGAACAGAATTTTATTTGACTTTAATTTTGCTATTGTGAATTTTGAAACTTCTTTTCGTGTTCTTTTGGTCCACTTTATATATATGTACTTGTATTTGAGAGTAAGTTCATTAATATTTAAGAATACTGCAAGCGGAATAGTTGCAATATTTAACAGGGATTTTAATACATTTATCATTGTATTTTTTTAAAATAATTTACAACTTTGATGAAACTCTAATCCTGGATCTATTTTAGCTGTTCAAAAATCACTCTAACACTATTAGTTTCATTTCCTCAAAGAACGAAATGTAAGATTGTTATTAAGACGAAATAGAATAGTGACATCCTCATGTTTCTTTGACAATTTCATGAAATTTAAGATATCAATTGTGCAACTCAAGCACAAATTTTTTTAAACAACAATTATATAATTGTTTTAATATATTACATTCATTATTAAGGATAAACCCGCATTGCGCATCTCCAAAAACTAGTATATATATAACAGCCTTTCCTGTTTGTTGTTCCTTTCATACATGGAAAATCGTGGAGTGAAAAGTCTAAAGACAACAATGAAAAGCCACTCATGGAGATTGTCGAATTGTGTGACTATCTCATCTAAAAGTTTAAGTTGTTAGAGAGAGCACATGTTTATTTACTTAACTATTATATTCAACATGCCCCCTCACGCGCGGGCTTCATTCTTTTTCATGGCCAAGCAAGTGGAACTCTTTTTTATAATTAGTGGCAGCTAGACTTCAACGCAAAATCTTTGTCTGCTCGGTTACCATTTTGAATTGTGTAAACATCTCATCTAAAAACTTAAGGTGTTAACAGCGAGAGTACACGTTTATTTGCTTAACTGTTACCTACTTTCGACTACCAATGGGACCAATTCTCTCCCCTTTTTCTTCTCAGAAAAATGAATAGGCAACTAACTATCAATCTTTCATGACAAACATATTCAGAGAGAGCTTAGAAGGGTCTCTAACGGGAAAATATCATTCCTGTAGAATCTATGTTGGGTCTAACCACAAGACGGTCTTAATTTGCCTTTCAAGATGTCCACTGGCCAGCATGTTTCTCTACATTCTGACAGTACAATTTAAAAAGGAAAAAACTTAAGCTTTGCGACGTGAAATTAGTAGAACCACACAAAAAACACATTTTAACTCTTCTTGATAAATGAATGAAATTAATTAGTCATCACACAGGAGGTGCATGAACGGCTAAGAAACTCAAATTTTTATTTTTTGGGACAAAGGGTGACAATAAGAAACTCAAAATCCATGCACCACACCAACAAACAAAGGCCATGCTAGTATACTGACAAGCCGTTTGGCCATAGAAAGTTTTCTCTCCTTTTTTTTTCAAAAGTTATTTCAAAAAACTGTTTGGCCATGGAAAAGTTGCAAGTTTTTGAAATTATTTTGGAAAAGAGTTTTTCAAAAACCAAAGTCTTTTTGGCCACTTTTTCAAGTTTTTTTCAAAAAAAAAAAAAAAGAAATCTTTCAAACACAAAAATTTAATTTTTTTCAAGTAAAATACATGTCCAAACACGACTTCAATTTTCAAATAAAAATTTTCAAGTCAACTTCAAAATTGTTTTTTCAGAAACTTTTTGATATCTATGGCCAAATGCCTACTAAGTAACTACACTTGATTCTCACATACATTTATTTTTTCAACAATCATTTTCCGTGTTGTGAACTTGAATTTGTTAAATATCCTAAAAGTCCAGTTCAGAACCATGAATTCGACTTACAATACCGGCTAATAGCATAAATGTGCCGCAACATTGTGACTTGGATGAGAAATGGGAGACAAAATTAATACAGTCCAAAGAAAAAAGAAAAAAAAAGCAGAGATACAATTGTCAGACAAGAATCAAGTAAACTCTAAAAATGCTGGACTGCAAATATATTTTTTCAGCAACTAGATGGAACAACATATTTTAAATTGAAACATATTTTCATCATCATGCGGGAATGTGGGATAAACCAAAAGTTTGCCATAAAACTGTAAGCACATAATATCCCGTATATGATTCCCATAATACTGGAAAAGGCAAGAAACTTGTATACCATAAAAGGAGGGTATTCTAAATACTCTTTCCTTCATATCCACCGCTACTCCTTCAGATACACTAAACATCCCAGCTCTTGACATCATTGATGTTCCTTGGCCAATGTACAAGCCATCTCTTTCAAAATAATATGGATCTGAATGAAACTGAGATTGGTCAATCTATTGGCTGGAAGTTGGAATATGTCATACAACTTAGCAATAAGATGGAATGGAACATTTCTATACTGCAAAAGTTGATTGTGTGAGAGCGGAAGACAACATTTAAACAAATCAGATTACATGACAAATCACCGCCGTCTGTTACCATAAGCAAAAATAGGAAAGTAGAAGTAAAACAAAGTGTATTACTACAGTTAGATGGGATTTTTGGGTGAGAGAATCTCCTAAATTTTTAAATACGTAGTTTTGTAGGACTCAAGTCTCAAAAAATAGGTAAAAGGAACACTTTTAAGATTAGTACTAATTACTAGGCAGAATACATAGATGGCCCCTTGAAGTTGGCTTCAATTCCCAGTTAAACACTCCCAGTGATCATATAAATACCTTTTGTAGTCCTCATCGTATCTTGTAAACACTACGACCTAGCAGACCTTACGTGTGAGTATCACTCGCGGATGACGTGAAAATTTGACAAACCACAACTTGCCATATGTATTTTTCAAAAAATAAAAATAAATTATAACTAAAAATTAAAATTAAATTAAATCAACCCTCCCAAAACTTCCCAGACACAAACCCCACATCCCTTCCTTGCCACACGCCCCCACCATTTCCTCTCTCCCTCTTCTTCTTTCTTAATTCTTATCCTACAATTACCAAAAACTACATAAGAAAAGCATAATCAACGCAGCAAAACATCCCACTTCTAATTTTATCAACTATAGAACCAACAAAACAAGAGTCAAGATTAAGTTGAAAAGAAAAGTTAAGCAGAGGATTGAATTTTGTCAAAACCCAATCCTCTTTTTTAATTTTGGATTTTTCTTTTTTCAAATCTGATCCAAAATAAGGATCACTATTCCATATTCGATCGCTTTAACAATAACCCAAATACACCATCGATCTTCACCATCGCATACATGACTGCCTTGGTCGTCTTCTTCTCTACCCCTACTCGCTGAAATTTTGGCATATTGGACTTTTTTGAGTTTTAGTTATTATTATTGATTTGGTCCTTCAAGATCATAAAGTTTTAATTTTTGCTAATTTTTAATGTTATTTGAAATCTTAGGCAAAATTGTCTTGTGAGATTTGATTATGATTTGTTGTATTTTAATGAAGAGGAGAAAAGCAAAAGGTGGCCATGAAAGTTTGGAAGCTTTATTCTTTCTTTTCATCTATATTAATTGTCTTAAATCCAATGGTGATGATCGATTTATCTCACCAGTTGATTGAGTGTTGGTGGATTTTTTTGTGGTGGAATTGGTGGCGGTGTTAGGTGGTGGGTTATTTGAGAAGAAGGTAGAAATATGAGGAAAAAAATGAAAATTATCTTTTGGACCCCAATAGAATAATTTAACCTAAAATAAAAAAGAGAAAAGTCAAACAGCTCATGCGCCAAAGAGTGCATGAACTACACCTGATTTGTCATGTCAGCGTACATGATTCACAAGACATACTGGGGACAATATGAGGTGTCTATATGATCACTGGGAAAGTTGGAGTATTTAACTGGGAATTGGAGCCAACTTTAATGGGTCATCTATGTATTCTGCCTAATTACTAACATTTTAAAAGCCCCTCAACATTTTTAATTTACACAAAGCCCTACATCTCATCACCCACCCCCATCGACCCTTATCTCCCATCCGGCCCCCACCCCTATCCAAGTCCACCCTCTTCTCCCACCCATCCACCATTCCACCACCACCCTCCACCACTCACTGCCACCTTTTACCATCCCTCCACCACTCACCACAACCTCCTACCACCCTCCACCATCCACCACCACCTTCTACCACCCTCACCACCAACCACCACCTCTCTACTACCCTCTACTATCACCCCATCATCCTCCACCACTCTAATAAAAGAATGTGTACACATCAGTCGAGATGTGTGCACATATTATTATATGTGTACACATATATATAAAAAAATGTGTATACATCTCGTAAGACGTGTATACATATAATAATATATGTACACATATTATTATATGTGTACATATCTGACGAGATGTGTACACATTTTTTTCAACCGTGAAAACATCTCCAAAAATATATAAACATATAGAAAATATGTTTACACATCTGAAAAAATGTATAAAATGACTAGAATTAAAAAAAATAAAAAAGAATGAAACGGAGACGAAGAATAAGAAAAAACAAAACGGATACGAAAAACAAGAAAGAAAATAACATGGATGGTGATAAAATGGAATTTGAAAAGAAATTTAGAAGAAAGAATGAAAAGGAAGAAGAAAAAAGAGGAAGAAAGAAGAGAAGAGAGAGAAATATTTTTTGAAATGATTTGAATAAGGAAAGAGAGTGTAAAAGTGGGTGGGAAGGGAGAAATGAAAATTTTGAATTTTTTTGAAAAGTTGTGCGTTTTTATAAATATAAAAACTTTTTATTATACCCACAAGTTATTAAACAATACACTTTAACCCTCACTTAAACTAATTCATTTTTAACTTGATCTTGTCCCCTATCCTTCTATTGAAACTTATAAGGTCCTTTTCCCTCTTTTCTCTCCAGTTACATGGGTCCTTTGGGTGAGAGGGACTTTTAAGTTACTGAAATAAGAAAAGGGGACAAAGTCTTTAAGAATTGGGTGAGGGGGACACTTTTAATATTAATACTAATTACTAATACTTTAAAAGCCCACAAGTTTTTTTATTTGCACAAAGCCCCCCACTTTCTCATCTCCCCACCCCAACCCCCCTATTCGGACCCCCACCCCTCTGCCTATCCACCACCTTCTACCACCCACCACCACCTTCAACCACCATCCACTACTCACCACCACCTCCTATCACCCTCCACCACCAACCAGCACCTCCTATCACCATCCACAACCAACCAACCAGCACCTTTTACCACCCTCCACCATCAACCAACACTTTCTACCACCATCCACTACCACCTCACCGCCCTCCACCACTATAATAAAATGATATGTACACATCAGTCAGCCGTGTACACATATAATATATGTGTGCACATATATTATATGTGTACACGTATTTATTATATGTGTACACATATAATATTATGTGTACACATCAGTTGAGATGTGTACACATATTATTACATGTGTACATATATAATATATGTGTACACATCTGACGAGATGTGTACACATCTTTTCCAGCCGTGAAAAATATCTCCAAAATTGTATAAACATGTGAAAAATATGTTTATTCATCCGAAAATATGTGTGAAACAATTAGAAATAAAAAAAAATATGTAAAAGAATGAAACATTGATGAAGAAGAAGAAAAAAGAGAAAAACGAAAAAAGATAAAATGAATACGAAGAAGAAAAGAAAATGGAGACGAAGAAGAAAGAAAAATAACAAAGATGGTGATGAAATGAAATTTGAAGAAATCTTGAAGAAAGAAGGAGAAGGAAGAAGAAAAAAGAGGGAGAAAGAAGAAAGAGAGAGAAAAATAAAAGTTTGAAATTATTTGAATAGGTGGGAGAGTAAAAGTGGGTGGGAAGGAGGGAAAACAAAATATTTGAATTTTTTTGAATTTGGGGTGTTTTTGTAAATTTTAGAAACTTTTCTTCCACCCACAAGTTTTAAATATTACAATTCAACCCTCACTTAAGTTAATTAATTTTTTGTCCCCTTTTCTTTTTTTGAAACTTGAGAGGTCCCTATGCCTCTTTTTACACCAGTTACATGCCTTTGCTGGGTTTATAACAAGGAAATATTAAGTCCTCGGCAAGCTTCTCCACAGAGATGACACATTAGTCCAACTGGGGTCTAATCAGTGTAAAATTCAAGAACACTTAATTAGATGTAAAAAGATGTGAAAGAAGTAAGTTTGCCTGCTTCTGATCCTTGTAGAACAGTCCCACGTGTCATCGCAATACCCCATCCACCATCTGGAATGGACTGTTCCACAGCAACTGAAACTGCAACTGTCTCACCTCTCTCGACATGACCACTGCATGCCAAAACACCGGGCACATAAACCTGGGAACATATATGTAAATGATACGATTAATGTGTGGGGAACTATAGTTGTAAATTTAACTAAAATACATGCGCTCTTTACAAAAATCTTCTAGCAAATTAAAGAAGAAAGATCTTCTGGGGTTCCAATGCCATTGTTTCTGTAATCCATAACATCAAGTAATGTTGCAGCTCAATATGTGCCTAACAGATAGCTTCGGATTAAACCAGTATATAGATGGAGAAAAAGGGTAATTCAGTAGTTGAAGTGCCAGTAAAAAATTTACACCCCTGGATAGAACAGGATAAATTAAGAAAAGACAGAAGAGAAGACTAAATATGATAATCAACAGTTTCCATGGCCATAAGCCCATAACTTTTAGAGGTCTTCCAGTTTATCCAACAGCACAGTTCTTTTTTCTATTATTGATTATTTCTTTTTCTTCTTTCTGTTTTTGTTTTGTTTTGTTTTTTTTTTTTGTTTTTTTTTTTTTTTGTTTGGGAGAACTACTCTGATGTACTTTGTGAAAATACTTCCAAAGGGAAGACTTAAGGCTATAATGTTGTTGAAAGCAAAGGTTAAGTCAAGGGCGGATGTAGCATTGAATATGTGGGTTCAGCAAAACTTATTGAATATGTGGGTTCGGTAAAATCTAGTAGTTTTTGGTCCAGACCCAATATATAATCATTAAATATGTCAAAAAAATAAATGCAACACCCAAGTCATTAGCACTTTAAGATCTATCCACCTCTGGAAAACTACTTACTTGAGCACCACGAAGAACTGCCTCCGCACACTTCCGGCTCACAATTACCTCCTTAAGAGGTTTGCCTTCATTGTAGCCATAATGAATACCATGCGGTCCTGAACCTTTAACAAACACTACATAGTCCATGCCAGGAAATTGACACTTTGAGATACTTTTGATGGCACTGAGTGATTCTGCACCTTCTTTGCATTCTACGGTCGCCTTACAACAAGTATCTGGCTTTGATGTAGTCGTAGATTCTTGAACTGCGGCATCAAGCATTCCTCTTTCCTTAAAAATTTCCAAAAGCTTCTCCATTACAGCATAGGTGATAGTCATAACATTTTACAAAATTGTCAAATAAAAAAATAGAATCTTTATAGATTCACGTGATAATTTGTGTTAGTAAGTGATACTGTGCTTAGTAGCCAACAACTGAAAAAAAATATGTAAATGAAGTGGTGGGACTATGTGAATTGGACCAGCTCATTTTAAGTTTAGAGAAATGGTTTGATTACTAGTCTCCTTCGGTGCTTTGCAAATAAAATCTAGCCTCATTTTGGTCATTGTTCATCTAGTTACTACTTATTGGTACATTTCTGAAATAGTGCATATGTTTAAAATAGTGGCTGCATTATTTTACTTTCCATTGTAAAAGAAAAGAGATGTAGGGATTTTGTCAGACTATTCCCATTTAATGATTTGACAGTGTTCAAGTTTTTAAGGGGCGTGTCTAACCTAAAAAAAAGACCAATCAGCAAATCTTTGACAAATCTTGTCCCATTTCGTGGGAGGCAACACGCAGCAACAATATTAGCCTCTTAAATGCTTCAGTAGCAGCAATATTATGCATAAAGGCGCTGGAATGATGGTTCAGCTCAATGTCTTTAACCAACCAATGCTTAGTATGATTTACATTCCTAGATCTCAACTTTAGCAGTATTACTTTTCAAGATAACTTTTGCATCCTCTAGGCAGTATTTCATTGCTTCGTGAAATATGAGTAATAATTCTTGATGGAGGGCAAAAGTATAGTGAATTGGAGAGTTAGATGTTGTACCACGACGTAAACTAAGCGGTGTAGAAGGTAACCAACAAGTGTAATGAAAAAAAAAAGTTAAAAACTAAGAAGTACATGTTACTTGTTTGTTCCTAAGTGACTCGTGTGCCATCGCGTGTATGAGGTTTGTGGTATTCTATGGTCATTTGATGTCTGGAACGTTGTTTGATTGTGTGCTCCGCGAGTGCAAGTCTTTCTCAATTTAGGAAGGGATAAAGGCATTTGTTTGTTAAGCCATTGAACCTTTAGCCTACTCAATGTATATTATTCATAGTTAGCCCCTTTGAGCCTTAAACTTTATTATTTTAATAACTACATTACAAGTCAGAACCCCCTTGTTCTAAATTAACCCTTTTATGAACCCTTGTATCTCTCTTGAGCACTAAGGGTTTAGATAAGTGGTAAACACTTAAGTGTGGAGTGATATAATTTGTGTGTGGATTCTTGAAAAGAAGGAAGAAATTTAAAGGTACAGTGTTTTGAAGAACTATTAGTAGGAACGGGGAAGAAGAAGAAAGAGTTCTTCCCTTACCTTATGATTCTTATTGCGATTACGATTTTAGGTTTGCGCATGATTAGCTAAATTTAATTCTAGGCTTATGTTGTACCTTGTTATGGGTGGAATGTTATAAAAACGTATTATAATTCACATCATTCTTTCATGATTCTTTATTCTTCGCTATATCTATTTGTGATTATCTGCATGGCTGCGTTAGTTGCTTGATCTAGAGGTGTTCAGAAGAGAACATAGTGTTAGGTTAGAGTAGAATACAACCCTTCTCTTTAATTGATTGGAATATAATTAGAGACGTTAGGAGAAATTATGAATAACGAATCTGATTGTGATACATAATAGCTATCTAAACGCCTAAACTAGGTTTGGAAGAATATATCCAGGTGAAAAACATAACTGCTTGGTACATAGTTGTGGCAGTTCTAACATTTACTGCCAATAGAGGAGAAGATGACGTGGTTTTAGGAACTTGTCTGCATTTCATTCCGCTAATTAGAGAAATCATAACCTTAGACTCTCCCGTATTGACTATCACCGTTTATTTATTCTTTGGTTTCCAATTTACTTTTATTTTTAGTTACTTAATAATTTTTAATAAACTCCACTACTTGTTTTGAAATTAATTGGATCTAGACAACTTGGATAGTAACATTATTACTTTCTAGACGTGCGCTCTCTGCGGGATTCGACTCCAGACTTAAATGGAATATATGTGCAACAAGCACTTAATTCCTTTTATAGGACATAGTTGGGCGTTACCACGCTTCAACATTGCTTTTGCATTGTTTCTGTAGTCTTTTACTATTGCAACATTTCAATATTGTTTCTGCATTTCTGCACTATTTCTGCATAATTTATGCACTATTTCTGCATAATTTATGCACTATTTCTGCCCTTTTTCTATTAGTGTTTCTACTTGTTTCTGCACTATTTATGCATTATTTCTACTATTTCTGCACAGTTTTTGCACTTCTATACATTATTTCTGATTGTTTATGCAGACCGGTGGTGGCAGAGCAGCAGCAGGCGGCCGGGGAATGGATGGAAGGTGGATGCTAGATTTTTCTTTTTTAGTTGTTTCTAGCAACTTGTATATTGTAATATTTTGTAATATCAATAATAATAATATTTTTTTAATAGAGAGTGTAAGATATAGGTGTAGAAGAACTCTTTCTAACAACTATACAATAGGATTCTTTAACAAATCAAGGACAAAAAGTTTGATAAATTGGACTTAACATAGGCAAAAGGAAGCGGTAAGCACCTTTTTTTTTTTTTTTTTCTAAAGTGGTACTAGAGCAGTACACTTCTTGAACAATTAGCGCATATCTCAAGTAATTAAATATATCGCTCTACCAATTAACAATCTGTCGGGGTCATGCCAAATGGATAAAATGCTTCTTTTTTATTTTAAAAATTACCTTCAGAATCTACCTTGTAACTATTACTCCTATAAAATTTCTCAACGGGGGGCTACTTTGTCCGATTAGCAAAATACATAAAATGTTCCTTTTCTGCTTTTCAATATGCAATAGTGCGAACTGTATATGTTATTCCTAATTAAAAAGGTTTTATTTTCGCTTGCGAAGTTTAGCATTTGAGATCATGATAAGTACTCGATCTATGCGTTACGTGATTCAAACATGGTTAAAGACATATAGAAGAGGAAATAAAATAATGTTGAAATAGAATGAAACATAGTTTATCCCTACTTCCTAATGACGCAAAAGGAATACGAAAACCGAACTATTGGAATAAAACATATCTGGATAATATGATAACACCATTGCCCAGCTTATTTTAACTGAGCTGACCCTTCCTCGATCAGGAGAGGAGATTTCTACATTTTCGAAACAAAGATACATAAAACTTTGAATGGGTTAACATGATTCAGCCGATAATCACCTCTTTGATATATGTTTCGATATAGAACAGGTCGATGGAACTAAGAATTAGCTCACGCATGATACAATAGGGGGAGCTTTTGAAGTACCTTGGCACTACATACTATAGAAGATTTGATGCAAGCTATATTATTTTTACGAACGCATTATGCAACATCTCAGTTGATGTTAGTGTTGTTTCGCAAGCCCCTTGTGGGAATGTAGTTGCTCATATCCTAATGTATGTCAAAGGTTCATCTGAACAGAGTCTATCATATAAGGATAAGGATCATGCAGATACTACTGGATAGTATAATGCAGACCAGGAATGATCTTCAGAATGAACATCTACTTCAGGGTATTGTCTTTGAATTGGAAATATAATGACTTGAAAAAGTGAAAATAAAAGAGACATGTAGTTGGACCATGAGCTGAGGCAGAATGCCAGCAACAACGTTGATTACATGAGCACTTATAACGCTAAAGTAACTTCTCAAAGAGTCGAGGTGTGAAGAAGATATGCCAATGATGGATGGACGATAAGCTGCACTAGACCTTTAACTCTAAATTTTCATGAAGTAAAACAACGTCAGTATGAGGATCCAGTTCTAGTTGAATACAGACAGATAGCCAGAAGAAAACTGGAGTCACTAGACAGGGTTAATATTGACGGTGTTCTCACGTATAAAGATAGATTTTGTATCCCTGATGGTGCAGATTTACGTGGAAAGATTATGATAGAGGCACATTATTCCAAATACACTGTTCATTCAGGTACGACTAAGATGTACCATCATCTTAAGCAGATTTATTGGTGGGGCGGAATGAGTGTGACATAGCAGAATTTGTGGCTCAGTGTTCTAACTGCCAGCAAGTTAAAGTCGTGTCATCTTTTCAGACTTTATGCTTTCAGCAAAAATGTAAGTATATATGATCAGGTTGTCAGCTTATCTCTAGCATTAATAGATTGTTAGTGGGTTTGGCAATGATCGACACTCATTGTAGGTTTCTGTCGTGGCCCTAGGTTGGGTCGTGATAAAAGTGATATCAACGCCTTAGAGATTCAGTATTACCATTCAGTATTTGGAGGAAGACTCCTCCACTTAAAGCACAAACTCATGCAACTATTTGAATAGGAATAACCATCCCCGCAGTCTACTGGACTAAAGAAGATTTATTTAAGCTACCAACTACCCTTTCGAGTTGCCAAACAGCAGAAACTCTCGAGTCACAACTCCATACATTTTCTATAAGCACCACCGCCTGATGGATCAAATCAAAGGTCAAATGATTCCTCTCATTACCCTTAGTAGCCTTGAAAAACAACAATGTGCTTACCCGGCTACCTTGACACGCACTTTGGCTCAACATAGGGAACATCACTAGTGGCCACTAACCGCCCAAGCTCACTAGTATCAGAAGAAGAAGAGATGTCAATAAACTGAGGATAGAAATAATTAGATCTTTAGGAAGCTCATCTTCTTATTTATTTGGCTACAAGAGCTAGACTACTTACGAGTCAGGCTAATCGAAGAATCGCAATTGAAGAAATAGATATTAAATGAGCTTTATGGAACAAAAATCTATGTCAATTTAACCTTCCTATAAAAGGAAACTCCGACAATTTACCAGAAAACCCTTTTATACCAAGATAAACTTGTAGAATAACATGACTCTACTAGTGTCTCGAACCAAGAGGAGACACATAGATCGAGTATTACTTACTAACCACTTTACACCGAAAGAAATAATGACACTTTCTAATGATGACGAATAAGAATCCCATCATCCTACCGACACTAAGTTCCAAAAAGAGGTAGACTGACTTGACATTATAACAGAATGAGGCACAAAAAGATGCCAAGCAAACAATACCGATACTCACTCACAAATATCTCACATTTAAACCAGATAATCTAGTAGGGTCATCATAAATGCCAGGAATAAATAATATCAGAAGCTCACCCCTCTATCGCAACCAATTCTTAATAGAAACGATATCAAAAGAAACCATGGAAACATGATAGGACACCCCATTTCTAGATCGACCGGAAGAATCAAATCTTACTCACACTTAAGGGAAGAAGAAATACTTGGGTCTACTACATCGGATGCCTCAGCATCCTGCCAGCAGTTCATAGAACTGCCTCTGCAGTTGAGCTGAGCCAATACCCTGATAATCACCTTCTGAAGAACCACTACCACCACACTCTCAACCTCTACTGGATGGTGGCATTTCTCCGGATGATTTAGATCTAAATGAAATCTCCTGCGATTGTGCAGGTGCCTGATGACAAGAGAAAGGACGACTGCCTACTTGCCCGAGTAAGGGAGAACTCCACCAAAGATGACAGGCTCGCGACAATAATAATACCTTTTCAGTAAAAATGGAAGCTGGACAGATTGTTGATAGCTATAAAGAGAAGACTGAATCTGATCTTAGCGAGCTACTGGTGCATTCTAAGAATCACGTGACACAAGCTAAGATAACCTGGAAGGTGACCTCCCAAAATAACCAGAACTTTTTCCTCCAAATGAGGTACCATGGTTGCCCACCAGGGCCGCGGAATTTCTTGCTCTCCCGCTCTGACTCTTCCCCCTCTAACTTATGGTATGCCTAATACCTTTTAGCAATATCAACAACGACATCAAATGAAGTCCCAACCTCAATTTTTCGAGCTATCTGGGATCTCAAGGAAGGAGAAAGGTCATCAATAAATCTTTGAATCTCTCGAAAGGCTCATGGACTAGTTTTAATGCATATTCAGCCATTCTATAGAATTCAATCTCATATTCTGAAACACTAACAGGCTAACCGACAGGCTACCCTGTCCAATCCACTCAAACTGGCAACACTTTATATCTCGCTTGCTACTCGAAAGGAACTTTTTCACGAATCTAGAAGAAAAACCGAACCAAGTTAGCTAATAAGAGAGCGGCCCACCAGTTCAAGGCTGGACCCTGGAACTAGAAAAAAGAATAATCAACACCATACCGCTCGATATAATCAAGAGCCTGAAGGATACGCTGACATCATTGTATTTTAAAACTTTACATAGGGATTATCTGATGCATGGCTTAAGAATATAGGAAGGCTCAACTGGGTAAAATAATGCAGCCTTTTCAGATACTCGGACCGAACCATTACTCGGGCTAGCTAACCAGCCAGAATAACTAGAGGCACAACACAAGCTGCCTCTGGAACATAATTTACAGCGGAATATTAAGAACTGGAATAGGAGCTCCCTGAGACCGAACGTCTGCATATGCGGCAACCTGATAAGCTGCCTAGCGAATAATAGGTTCTTGCGGTATCTACGTCGCAAAGATTCTCGTAAAAGCATCGTAGAGAGCTAAGAGAACCACAAGGCCCTGCTCCCTTGCCCATCGCGAGCTCGTACAGCTGAGGCCTGGCAACTGGATCGTCAGCACGATTCACAACTCTCGGGGGCTTGAGTATCTCTAAGCCCAGGCTAGACTACTTCGTCCTGAACTCCTACCGTTTGCTGATTTGTCGCGCGAGGGTTCACAATTACCAAGAAGGAATTAACGAAAATATTTTTGCATCCTAGACCGATGCACGATTAGAAAAGAAGAAGGTGAAACTTCTTAAATGCCATCATAGCCTCTCGTAGATAAGTACGGACGTCTACGTACCCATCAGCGAGACTCTATTAGATACTGTCTTAGTCTGAATAGACTCTAAACCGGGCTCTGATACCAACGGACACGACCTGGAATCCGGCTAGGCCGTGCGGGCACCCGACATCCTCCCCTAGACCCATCGGGCGAACCCTTACCAATTAAATTAGTAAAATAAATATAATTCTATTCATAAATAAGAACAAGACTTAAAAAAAAGCACATACATAATGATACCTCTAAGCTGTACAAAAGAAATTACAGCTGACTACCCAACATACTAGATTTAGGGCTATCCAGACTAACATCTAAGAGTACAAAGAAGACAGATACCTCCTGAAGGGAGCAAAATGCAACTGAAATAATAACCAATAAATTGGTGGCCATCCGGAATAAAAGCTGGCTCACCCTGACAGCTGAAGTCGTCTTCGCTCCTTCACAACATGGCAAACTCAATCCTGGAGCGAACCTGCTGAAACGAAATAGATAGACAAGAAACAAACAACAAACAAAGGTGAGTCAAAAGGACTCAATAAGTGGGGAAGACTAGCCACCTCAAAGAATAGGATAACTAACCAGGTAGAAGAAACATATAAACAAAATTCCTCTTATTTAAATTATTAAAAGGCAGACCCAGATTACAACCGGAAGCATGTAAGAAACTTATAAACTCAACCAAGGATGCGAGCCAGAAACATATCTACAAATAAGCAATGCACATATAAGCAGAACAGTAGTAATGTACCGCAAGTCTATACAATAGTATGAAATGAAATGAAATGAAATAAGATGAAATGAAATATGATGCAAAGGGTGACATGTGCCCGTAATCCCATCCCGAAGCGGAATACTCCTGCATTCGAGGGGAATCCAATTTCATAACCAACTAGAGCGGAATACTCCTGCTCCCGGGGCGGAATACTCCTGCACTCGATATAATATAAACCAGAGGCGGAATACTCCTGCACCCGATATAATGTAAAGATGAGGCGGAATACTCCTGCACTCAATATCTGACATAAGAGCGGAATACTCTTGCTCCTGGGGTGGAATACTCCTGCACCCGATATAATGTAAACCAGAGGCGGAATACTCCTGCACCCAATATGATATGCAATGTAATGCATATGAATGACATATGATGCATATGAATGCAATGTGATGCAATAATAACCTTTCACCGGCGCGGACTCTCATCGACAGCCGGGGGAGTATATGCCAAATCACAACCAGAGTACAATGCTCAGATCCTCAATGCAATATCAACAACAGGACATGACATACAATATATAATGTAAATCCAAAGCTAAGGCATAATGAGTACGCCTATCGGCAACTGCACATGTAAGGAACACGTGGTAGAAAATCCACGAGGCCAGGTGCCTCCAAAGAAATGGATATAAATACTTACCTTATTTCAAAGTGCTACTCAACAACCACTTTACCCTTTGGATTCACTGCCAACGATCCTGCTTTTTCAATAAGCAGAAAATATATCAAATTGGGCTAAAGGCTTCATTCCCTACATCTTAGGGTAATCCGGTTAAGGACCTGATACCCTATTAGCATACGCAATACGCAGGTCAGGCCTATGTACAGGGTTCAAAGTCACATAACCAAACTCTAAATAAATTACATTTATATGTTGCCCATAACTCACTGAGTACAAATATATAATCAATTTCATTATCGGGGTCCAATTGAGCCTTTAAACCATTAGTTGAACTTATTAAAACGATGTCTAATATCCCAATTTTTACCGTTAAAATATATTCAAACATACGTAATAAACTCAAATAATGAATTAACACCATTACCTTGATGTTTCGGAGTAAAAATTCTATCTTTTTCCGGCTCTTTTCTCATTTTCTGGCATTTTTATTTGATGCGTTTCTCACGTTTTCGTTTATGCTTTTGATTTCCATCTGTTTAAGTGTTTTTCTCGTCCTTAGCTTAGCTAAGGACCACCGCCTAACATTCCTTTCTTTTCAATTTCTTTTCCTTTTATTTTCTTTTACTTTTATACTTTCTTTTCTTTTCGAAAATTAAAACGGTACCCTATGATACTCGAAATAATTCCAACTTTTGCATACAAGTTATACAAAATATATGTAACACACTTACTAAGGCAGATCTCAAATCGGACTCCCGAAACTCAATATGCAAATTAATTGGAAAAATGTCAAATTATTTAACTTTCGGCATTTTAGCAGAAACTAGTCGAACAACCTCGAAATTTACTTTCAAAAGTTCACAAAAGTCGCAAATAATAATACGAACCTAACGGTGCTTTCGTATTTCGAATCGGAGCTCATTCGCCAAAATCGAGCTTTAAAATCTCTTTTTAATGTTTATCGACTATAAAAACTGAAACCTTCTTCCGATGCCCACCAAACGAGGTCTGATTTAGCTCAAATTTTACAGATAAGTCTCAATGGACCTTACGAATATTTTAAAATTATCAGCACGCCAATCAGAGTCCTAACTTTCGAAATGACTGACCGAGGTCGTTTCAGCGCCCCACTTTTTACCCTCCCCCGGACCGCGCGCCCGGTGAATAGAGTAAGTGGTTCCGGCTTGGGTTAACTCGCTTGTAGTTAGAGTTTTGGAGTCGCCACCTAATAAATTATTCTAGGCTTATTAAGTCATCTATTAATTTCTAATTCAATTTAAAGAATAATTTCGGGTTGGTCTACTAATCAGAGATTCTGATAAGTGTTCGAAATAACCTAGAAGGATAGGGTTAGGCACCTCCTAAGTTCCACTAAATGTGGTTCCCGACCGATTTCTATAATTAGATTTAACATATTACTTATAAAAGGATAAAAGCTAAATAAAATAAACAAAAGGGATATGGGATGCAAAATAAATTAATAGGAAATTTAATACATTTGTATAAGCAATCTGAAATAATAATTATGTTACACAATAGCCATAAATTAAACAATGAATAACTAATTAATCATTTGAATAAATAACCCTAGGTTTTACTATCCTATTCGGATAAGAATCCAGATTTTATTGGTAAAGGATATTTTCAGAATCCACTTTTACATATGTAGCTCGGGTAATATACAGCATCGCCGCGGGACTTAATTTACCCTTAACCCTCATACCCTCTTTAAGTATTTAACTAGAGCGCTATCCTAATATTTTAAAATGTCATAAAGGCTTTACTAACATCCCCAAATTAAAGTCCTGGAGGCTTGTGAGACACTAATAAATTAAAAATATCTAGACACCCAAAATATATTTGGTGCCCCATGCTAGACTCCAACTAGGCGTCAAAACGATATACGGTCATGCTGAGCAAACAAAATTGTAACAAGTATAACAATTTTCAAAAGGTTTTAAAAGAATAAGCCCCCAAATTAATAAAAGTGATAGAAGTTAACAACTTTCAAGCTACTGTTACGTTTCAAGACTTCAGATTTACAGAAAAAAGCTAGCTTTAATATTAAGTTGCACTTGAAGCCTTTAAGAAAATCATTCGCAGCTTTTCCAGTTATAATTACTTTACAATAAGTATCAACTTTGCAACAAACCTTCAAATTTTGACTTGCAAATATGGTCCAGTTTCAGAACAAGAAAGTGTCCCGGATTGGTTAGAAATAAAACATGACATGTATTATAATTTTCTTTTATGAAAACACAAGTGCAGATACTTGTTTTACAAGTATCTATTATCTTAAAAGAGAGAGTTATACGATGCCCTCTAAAAATGTTAAATAAAAATGGAGTAGTACTTAATAAATTCTGCAAGCATGACTACTTTTTCTTTAGCACAATAATTTAAGATACTTATTAAGCGGAAGTCCAAATACATTAGGCATCGTATAACCCAAGATAATATGTAAGTGTCATGATTATGTATTCAAGGAATATTCAAATATTAGGCCGACTGTCAAAATTAAAAATACTACAATAAAATTAAGTCATAATTCAAGACTAGATGTGAAACATACCTTTCAAGATTCAAAGAAAAATAGTGATACTTTGTCACTTACCAATCGCAAAGTATGGTTTGATGTTACAATAATTTTTAAAATTTACAGAGTTGTCTTCGAGCAAATTTTAAATTATACAAAATGCTTTGACATGAGAATGAGGTGTTAGGCGATGAGAATTGAGTTATGAGGGATGAGACATGAGAAATGTATGATAGATGAGAGGAATAGAGAAAAACTTGAGTAGAGAAGGGATATAGAGGTGTCTTGATAAGAGAGAAGTAGAGAGAACTTGTGTGTCCTCCATGGTGAGAATTGAGTTGAATTTATAGTAGAGGAATAGGGTACTGAGAATGGTAGGAAAATATTGACTGCATGATTTGTAGAGATCTTTGATTTTGAGTGATTTTAGGGAGAGAGATTGAGGGGAGAGATTTAAGGGAAGATATGGAATGATTTGAGGACTATGTATCTAGCATCAAAAGAAAGACAAATACGTTGGGCCTTTGTCCAAATTCGAAGGAGATTTCGGAAGGTGATTATGGAGAGATTAGGGGAATAGTGAGGGGATTGAGGATTTGGGAAAGATATTGAAGGGATTAAGGAAATATTGGAGAAGATTCTTAGGACCCGTTTGTCCATCAAATTTTTTTATTTTTTTAAAAAAGTTTTTAAAAAGCATGTTTGTCCATGAAATCTTGTGATTTTTTCAACTTTTTTTTGGAAAACAGTTTTTGAAAAACCAAAAAGTGGTTTTAGAGCACTTTTTCAAGTTTTTTCAAAAAAAAAAAAAAAAAAAAAAAAAAAAAATTCTCCTCTCACAAAACTCTACCTTTTTTCAAGTGAAATGTATGTCCAAACACAACTTCAACTTCCAAATACCATTGTTTAATCCAACTTCAAAAACTTTTTTTTCAAATATTTTTTCAAATCTATGGCCAAACGGCCACTTATTTTTGAATTCTTTTTAAAAAAATGGAGAGATAAGAGAGTAATTAGAGGAATTGGAGTGATGTTGGGGATATGATGGAGTTATTTAAGGATAGAATAGAAGATTGGAGAGATGAGACATAGTATGAGATACGGATAGATTTAACAAAAATGTATTTGGACTTCCGCTTGTCTAGGTTCAGAAAAAAATTAAAAATATTGTGGGATTTATGAAAGATTTGGAAGGAGTTGAATTCAAATTAATTTAAATTCAAAAAAATATGGCAAATGATAACTCAAATAAAATGGAAGGAGTAATTCTTTAGTAGACCTATATTTAACTAAAGGTACAAAATAATAATTGAACAAATATAAATGCATATAGAGACCATACAAAAAATTTAAATAAGTACAAAATAGGTACAAACAATTACTAAAATATTAAATTTGCACAAATAACCACAATTTAAGAAATAGCCTAAAATTGCATGATACAACCACAATTATGTATATAATATATAATTAGGTATAACACACGTAAATACATATTTTCTAATATAAATTTATCAAATAGTCAATATTGCAACTTTAAGTTAAATACAGCCAATTTATGAAAAAATGAGGGACAAAATTGGGTGTCACCTTCATATATGGTTGTATAAGGTGGATCAGTTTTTTGAGATAGAAGATATGCCTTCTTAAAGAAGAATCAAGGTTGTTGCTGTATCTTTTGAGAATGAAGCAATTCAGTGGCATCTATCATTCGTCAGACATAGAAAAGGTACGACTGGTTTATCATGGGATGAATATATAGGGGGCTTTAGTCGAAAGATTTGGCCAAGATTTTGATGATCCTATGTCTGAAATCAAGAAGAATAAACATACTGATAGTGTTAAGGACTACATCACAATATGTAGATTATCACCTCCAGATGAACATGCAATTAGTAGCTTTACAACATGTCTTAAACTAGAAATTTCCTATTTTGTCAGCATGATGATGCCCCATTTACTTCTCCTGGCATATCAGTATGCTAGACTACAAGAGTCTAATGCCCTAGCTCAAGCTAGAATGATAAAAAATTTAATGGGATGGAAAATGGTTTAACCAAATGTAATGATACTTATGGGAACCCAAGAAAGGAACAGGAAAATCAGGGGGTGCAAAGGGCTCCTACAACTAGGAGACTGACTAATGCAAAAATGAGTGACAGAAGGGCTAAAGGCCTTTGCTGTTTCTGTGATGAAAAATATGCTATAGGTCATAAATGTAAGGGACCCAATTAGATATTTATGATAGAAGTAGGAGAGAGAGTGATGAGGAGGTGGAAATGCATATAGTACATGAGGAGGTTATAGAGGAACTAGAAGTTCAAGATGAATCTTTGACTATCTCAATACAAGCTTTAACTAGAGCTATAGGTTACCAGACAGTCAGGGTAACTAGTTACCATGCTAAATAACCACAGCAGATATTGATAGATTCATGTAGCACTAATAACTTCTTGGATAACACGGTTGCAAGGAAGTTGCAATGCAAGACAACAAACATCACTGCTCAATCTGTTAGTGCGGCAGATGGCATGACTTTGTCTACTTCAGAACTGTGCAAAGGGTTCACTTGGTTGTTACAATGGACTTCTTTCCAAACAGACCTCATACTTCTACCTCTGAGGAGCTATGACATGGTTCTGTAAGTATAATGGCTACTAATCTTGGGTGATATTAAGCTGAATTTCAAACAGCTGACTATGGAGTTCAATTTCTAGGGAAAGAAACATTTCTTGAGAGGGGCTACTAGTAGTTGTGAGCAAGCAAGGGCAAGGAATTAAGCAAGATGGTAGCTGCTGGATCTCAGCTGTATATGTTGCAAGTGCATGATCTTGAGCTAAACCGCACCAATAATCATACTTCAATGAATGGGGGTAGCCTACTATTGCATCATAGCAAATCTGAAACTGCTGATTATTTTTAGAAATTGTTGGCACCCTTGTTGAAAAATATCAAGATCTATTTGTTGAACCTACCACATTACCTTCTTCTAGTGGTCCATTTGATCACGAAATTGTCTTACAGACCAATAGCTCCCCTATGAATATCAGACCCTACAGGTACCCTTTTCTAAAAAAGGATATCATTGAGAAACAGGTTGCAGATATGTTAGAGCAAGGGGTCATTCAACCCAGCCACAGCCCCTATGCATCACCTTTTGTACTAGTAGGGAAGAAGGATGGTTTATGGAGAATGTATGTAGACTGTAGGGGTTTGAATCTACAAACAGTAAAGGATAAATTTCCCATCCCCATAGTGGAAGAGCTATTGGATGAGCTGGGAGATTCTACAATTTTTTTCTAAACTTGATCTGAAGGCAGAGCACCATCAGATCATGATGGCCAAGGAGGATGTTTTTAAGACAACTTTTAGGATACATGCAGGGAATTATGAATATTTGGTTATGCCTTTTGGGCTAACCAATGCCCTAACTACTTTCAAGAGCTGGTGAATTTTATTTTTCAACAATTTTTGAGGAAGTATGTGCCAGTGTTCTTTGATGATATTTTGGCGTGTAGCAAGTATATAGAAGAACATCTAAGCCATCTGGAATCAGTGTTTCAGTTGATGATTAAACACAGGTTCCTAGCTTAGGAGTTTAAGTGTGCATTTTAAGTCCAAGTCATTGAATACTTGGGACATTTTATTTTACTTGAGGGGGTTTCAACTGATCCAAAGAAGATATAAGCAGTCAAAGAACGGCAGTACCCTAAAATTTGAAGCAATTAAGAGGTTTTTTTTAGGTCTTTCAGGGTATTACAGAATGTTTATAAAAGGCTATGGTGAGATTAGCATGCCTTTAATTGAGTTGACTAAGAAGGATGACTTTAGATAGGGAGATGACGTTGTTGTAGTTTCTAGTCTAAAACAAGCCCTCACGTCTACTTCTATACTGGCACTACCCAACTTCTCCTTACTATTTGTAGTAGAAACAGATGCAAGCAACTATGGAATAAGAGTTGTCTTGATGTAGCAAAGGCACTCTATAGATTTCCTAAGCAAAAGCCTGGCCCCTAGACATAGGGCGCTATCTGTGTATGAGAAAGAAATGCTTGCACTGGTCCTAGCAGTAACTAAGTGGTCTCACTACCTGGTAGGTAACCACTTCACTATCAGAACGGACTAGAAAGCCTTAAAATATTTGATGGAGCATACCCTTCACATTGATGCTCAACTCAGGTTTTTAGCTAAGCTAATGCCATTCCACTTTTCTATTGAGTACAAAAAGGGGTCAGATAATAATGTTGCATATTTCTTGTCCAGAATGCCTGGGCAGAAGTATTAGCTTTGACAGTTACTACCACAACTTCAGACTTACTAGCTACGATCCAAGAAAGTTGGCAACTAGAACTGATCTTCATCCAATGACATTACCCACTAATAAACATTATACTTGGCACAACCAATAACTAAGAACGAAGGGTGAATTAGTGATTGGTAAGGATACATAGCTTAGAAAGCATATTATTTTATTTTTGCATTCCAAACCTACTGAGGATCAATCAGGTGTAGAAGTTACTACTAGAAATTTGATTAATATATTCTACTGGAAGGGTATAAGGAGCGACATTCACTCCCTCATTCAAAAGTGTCATATATGCCAGAGAAGTAAATTTGATAGGTCTGCTTACCCTGGCCTATTGTAGCCTTTGAGTATTTCTACCACTGTCTGGTCTTACATATCAATGAGTTTTATTGAGGGCCTCCCAGAAGCTACTAGTAAGGAGATTTTCTGGGTAGTAATGATGGACATGTTGAGTAAGTATGGACACTTTGTGGCACTCACTTATCCATATACTGTAGTGATAGTGGCCCAAGCTTTCCTTGATAATATTTTCAAGCTGCATGGAATGCCTACTTCTATAGTTTCAGACAAGGATCTTATTTTCATCAGCAGCTTTTGGCAGGAGTTTTTCCAAATCCAAGGTGTTGAGATATATTTGTCTACTGCCTGTCATTCTCAATCAGATAGACAAATAGAAGTTCTTAATAGAAGCTTGGAAACTTATTTGAGATGTTTTTGTTCTGATCATCTCTCTACTTGGACTAAGTATTTACCACTTATTCAATGGTGGTTTAATACTTCCTATCATTCCTCTATTAAGACCTCTCTCTATGAAGTCTTATATGGGCAACCCCCACCTCTACACCTTCCCTATCTATCTGCTGAATCATCCAATGACAGTATGGACAGATCAGTGATAGTTAGAGAAAATGCCTTGGCTCTTTTAAAATTTCATCTATCCAGGGCTTAACAAAGGATGAAAACTGAAGAAGACACCCATAGGACTGACAAAGTACTACAGACAATTGTTACTGGCCATAAAAAATTCAACAAGTTGCATTCTTTATACTATGGTCCATACCAGGTACTGGAGAGGATTGGAGCAGTAGCCTATAGATTGGCCTTACCTGCAACTGTCCAAATTCATTTAGTTTTTCATGTCTCTCTACTGAAACCTTGCCATGACCCAACAGTTACTCCATTTCATCCTCCTCTCCCTTTTACTTCCCATGTCCCCTCTAATCCTAAACATGAAGCTGCATTCGATAAGAGGATGATAAAGAACGGTAACAAAATTGTTGCCCAAGTGTTAATCAAATGGGAGGGTCTCCCAGCTAAGTGTACTACGTGGGAATCTTACCAGGACATGTATACCAGGTTTCCTGATTTTCATCCTTGAGGATAAGGATGTTCTCATGCAGGAGTATTGTTACAATTAGATAGTAGTCAGCTAAGAAATAGTTGAGAAAGAGAAGTTGGTTAGTTGTTAGCTGATGATGTCAGCATAATTAGTTAGTTAGTTAGCTGATGTCAGCAAGTTAGTTAATGACGTCAACAGTCACATTATTAGTTATAGATTCTTGTTAGTTATGCCGTAGTCCGTTTAACAAAGTTAAAAGTGATTTTTTTGGTTAAAATTCAAACAGATGGACAATTGAATATTCAACTTTTTCCATTTCCTCTAATTTTCTAAAGGTGTTATTTAGCATTTGCTATTTTTAATTACTCAATATGGCATATCTTTTTTTTTTTTTACAAAATATAAATCTAACAATTCACCCACATTAAGAAGGAATATGCATAATTTTTCAAGTAATTTTGAAAAAAAAATACAATATTGTTGGAGCTAAGTTGCCTTCAACATGAGATGATATATAAATTTATGTACTAATACCCTCTGAAAAGTTTGAAGTATTAAAATATGGGTTAATGTGGTAGACTCATCTTCAACCCATCCATTAATCACCAAACTCATATTTGACCCATACAAAATATGGGTGGATTGGGGGTTTAACCCATATTTATTCAATTCATTTTTAACCCACCATATTAAACCCAAATTTACCACCACTAAACTGAACGAGGATGACAGAAGGCATGTGCAGTTGATGAGGCAGTAATACAACATATCCCTTGCATTGACACGTTGCTTATTTTAAAGGAATCTTTTAAAATTCTAAAATTCAATGTTGCAATGTCAAAATTATCTTCCATAAGCACCTTCTTAAAGTAAGATCCGTCTGAAGAAAATATATGCATGCATCACTACAAATGGGGAACTTTTTATCTTTCTACTGCAAATATGCGTGGCCAAAACCTAACATATACCAAAATAAATTACATATAGTTCAATGTGTGCTTACGAGTGCATCTCACTGACAATCATTGCAATTATTGTTATATAAAGAAGCCAATTGAAAGTCAATTTTAACTATTTAAAAATAATGTAGTTATTTCTTTACATGCAAAGTTGATACAAATTTCGTATACCCCACATTTATATCATCTGAGTGTTTTAGTTTTAATTGGACTTATTTAAATTTCAATGCCTATATACACTGACAAGTGAGGGTTATTCAATTGGTAAAGTACCTCCAACCGCGACTGATAGGTCCCGAATTCGAGTCACGCTAGAAGGGGAAGTGTAGAAATACTATAAATCATCCAAAATTGGGAAGAAAAAGAAAAGTCTATCTACAAAAGGCTTATATTACTTCAAGCAACCAACTGTATTATGACCACATTGAAATGAATAAACGAATCTACGCTACACGCTTGTTCTGCAAATGTGAAGCTGGTAGACATGTGATAGACGGGTCCTAACTTTAGACCCGAAGGTCTGTTCAACTTCAGATCTAAAAACTAAATAATTTAAAAATGATATCTAAAACGGTAAAAATTTCGCCCACATATCACTTTGGTATTTGGTTTGAAGCCATTTTTTTTATTGATTTTATATGAGATGCCACTTTCTTGAACTTCAATCTTTGTGGGCTGAAGTTCAAACCTTGTGGGTTGAACTTTATGCCTAAGTTATGAAGTTCAACTTCAATCCGTAAAGACTGAATTTTTAGGCATATATGCATAAATTTCAACCTTTGTGGGCTGAAGTTGAACTTCAATCCTTGTGGTGGGCTGAAGTTGAACTTCAACACCTGTGAGCTGAACTTGTCTGATGTTCAACCCACAAGGATTGAAGTTCCAAAAAGTGGTCTATCATGTAAAACCAATTAAAAAAGTGGCGTTAAACTAAAGACCACTGACAAAAGTGACTATTCGTACACTTTGCCCTCCTAAATGGCACGGACTAACTTCAAACCCGAAGGTCTGTAGTAGACAAAGAGCCTATTTTAGGGCCATTTAGATTTTATCTAATTTTTAAAAATTATTTTGTCACTAATTTTCAACTTCAGACCTTCAAACCTCTAGGGATGAAGTCATAACCAGATTTCAACTTCAAACCTTCGAGCTTGAAGTTTAATATGGTGGCTAAAAAATTAAATAATTTCAAAAAGTAGGCTAAAACCTAAACGGGGAGTCTAAAATAAGCTCCCACGCTATATTTTTACTTAAACTGTGGCTGATATTCGAATCAACACTTATGGAAGTGGTTATTATTCAAATAAAACCTTATTTAGTTACCGGTTTAGATAGGGGTAAGTGCACGAAAGGCCACTTTTGCCACTGGTCTTTGGGCACATGCCACTAATATCAAAACATTTAGTTTGTGGCCACTTTTGCTTAAAAGATAGAACTTCAGTCCAGGGCGCTGGATTGAAGTTCAGTCCTTAAAGATGGAACTTCAGTCCAGGGCCATATGGACTGAAGTTCAGTCCTTAAAGATAGAACTTCAGTCCAGGGCCATATGGATTGAAGTTCAGTTCTTAAAGATAGAACTTCAATCCAGGGCCATGTTGACTGAAGTTCAGTCCAGTCCTTAGCGATGGAACTTCAGTCCAAGGCCCTATGGACTGAAGTTCAGTCCTTAAAGATGAAACTTCAGTCCAGGGGCCGTATGGACTGAACTTCAGTCAATGAACAGAACTTAAGTCAATGTTTATTTAGTAAAGGCCCAAAAGTGGCCTCTAGTGTAAGACCAATAAAAATAGTGACCTCAAATTAAATACTGGTTTAAGTGATTTTTGGGCGAAATTTTTACGTTCAGATATTATAATGGAATTTTTACCTTAGATGAACATTTGTCGGAAATATTTTCTATTTATAAACACCTTTTTTAGTTTTTTACTTTCTGTAGCCATTTATTTTTAAATTTTTATTTATTGATATTAGTTATTTGAATATTTATGTAAAATAAATATAATTATTATTATTCCGATAATTAAGGCTTTTATTACGTGTGTAAATGCAGTTAATTCTATTTATTAACCGAATGGGAAACGTTTAGTCTGATACATTATAATTATGGCTTTTTATTACGTGTGTAAGTGCAGTTAAATGCATTTATTAACCGAATGGGAAACGTTTAGTCTATACATTATGTATCCCTATTTTCTAGATAAATTGATTAGCGTAATTAACTGGAAACGTGCATAAATCTAGGCGTGTGGATTGTTCAGTTCCGCTTTTCAATATTAATCACTGATATTACTTTCTTTCTCACGCAAACGGTTCGTTTCTCAACGTTCCAAATGCTCTGTGGTAATCTTTCTTTTTCTGTATTTAAATGTAGTGGGATGCAGCATCCTTCATTAATTTTCGAACTGTGCTTTTAATCTTAATTAGTTCTTAGTATTTACTTTACTTTGAAATATCTGAAATGAGGAAGTGGCGTCGATCTGGGGACAAGTTTCATGTTACGAACAGTCCTGATGAAGAAAATCTTGTTGAATCTCAACCTGTTAATCATTCTTCTTCGCATTCATCCATTATTCCATCACGAATAACTCGGTCACAGGCTGCATGCAAACAAAAACTGAAGGTTGCTCGGAAGAGATCTCGAGTTGTTCAAGATGAGGTTGAAGTTGTTGATGTTCAATCCGATCAAAATGTTGCGCAAAAGAAGGGAAGGAGAAGGGGCAATGTTCTTAATATGGACTTAGAAGTTGATACAAAGTCTGGTTGTGGTTTGAAGGTAATAGTTAAAATTTGATTGGTATTTTTTGGATAAATATGTGTAGTTATAATTATTATTTAGGTGTAATTTGTAATTAGTTAAATGTATTTTTCATCTAAACAGTATGTTTTATTATGATTATGTTTCATGCTTTATTTAGTGTAATGTTACAGTATTATATATTAGTGTTAATTTTGTTTAAATTTTATCATGCATGTTAGTTGTATATGTGTTATTTCAGTTTTCTTTAGTGAATCTGGTTTATGTATATTCATATGATGATTTTTTTTAATTAGATATGTTGTTAATTTTATTAGTTTTATTTTGTTTTTGTTCTTCGTTTTCTGTAGTTTGACTTATTACATGTATACATATTAGAATTTATTATTAGTTTTTTCATAAGTTGAGTATGCTTACTTTTTAATTTTAATATTAGTAAATATTGCTGCAGATTTTATATATTTATGGTAATATTAGTTAATTATGATCATGCATGGTAGTTGTTTCTGCTTTATTTCAGAAAAAATAAAGTTTGGTGTTTTGTTATTTATTTTTCAGTTTTATTTCTTAGATATGTTGTTAATATTATTAGTAATATTTTGGTTATTTATGTTAGTCTTTGTATTTTTCAGATATGGGACTTTTTTACACCTAAAGAGAAATATGGTAATCGACCAATTAATGTTCATTGCAATAAAGGGATCAGCTCTGAGTTAAAGCAAAGACTGACTGGTGTGTTATATGACAAGTTTAAGGCTACGTGCTTTGGACATTTTCTTGATATGCCTGCTTTTCATGTGCAAAATCAGGTTCTGGTTGGTTTGTTGCTTAGACAAGTTGTAGGTCCTTCTTCGGATGCGTTGTATTTTGTAGTAAACAACCAGAGACTTAAATTTGGTATGAAAGAGTTTGCATTGGTGACTGGTTTGAGATGTGTTGGTGATCATCTTAAGAATTATAGAAGTATTGGAAAAAATCGTATTGTCGTCAAGTATTTTGCTGGAGTTGATAAGGTTAGGAAATCTGCTCTAGAGGAGTGTTTTAAAAATAAAATGTGGGATAATGACGAAGATGCTATCAAAATTGCTGCGTTGTATGTTTTAAATACATTTCTTTTTTCTACTAAAAATAGTGAAACAACTCCTCATTACATAGATGCAGAGCACTTTGATATTATAGAATCGGGTGAATGGGAAAGTTATCCGTGGGGATATAAAATCTTTTTAGCAACTATTGATTCATTGCACAACAAGGTGTGTGTTTGGAAATCTTCATATAGGTTTGCAGGGATGCCGTATGCGCTGCTTGTTTGGTTTTTTGAATGTTGCCCCACAGTTAATGGCATTATAGCAAATCGTGTTGCTAATAAGGTTCCGCGGATTCTGAATTGGGAAGTTACTCGTCACCTTGGATATAATGAAGTGCAAAAGGGTTTTTTTTCTCTGACAGGTTCCAAGGTAATGATATTGTTATTTTTAATTATTGGATATTGTATATATATTATATATTTGTTTTTATTGTTGGTTTATTAACTGATACTATTTTTGTATTATTATATTTTGATATGTAGATGGTTGTCGATAATATCACAGCTACTGACATAGAGGTTGAATTATTGATGTTACCTGAACATGAAGAAAGTGATACTAATGAAGATTTTGATTCACAATGTGATCGTGATATTCCAGATACTAATGCTGAGGCTAGGATTGATTCTGATTTTGCTGTGTTTCCTAGGAATTATGATATTATTAAAGAAGTGGATATTTTGAAAAAAAACCAGGTTGAGTTGAAGGAGTTTATTCAGGCAAATACGGTTGCTATTGATGGTGTCAAAGATTTTATGGTTTCTATGGCCGAGCGAGTGTTCAATGAGCTTGAGGTTATGTCAAAGAAGATTGCTGGAAATGTTCAGGAGGAGGTACAATGTTTTATTTTGTTATGTTCTTAATATTTTTTGCTATTATTGGTGTTAATTTTTTCTGTTTATCTCTATAAATAGGAAGTAGGTAGGGACCGTATGTTTAGTTTTGGTAGGTTTGGATCAGACAATGAAGTTGGTCGGGATGAAGTTAACAATGTTCGTGTTGGAAGTACGTCTATTGGTACAGGTTCGGACACCTATGTTATTGTGTTTTCTCTCAGTTGTTAGTATTCTTTGTTATGAGATATATTTTAAT
Source organism: Petunia axillaris subsp. axillaris (assembly GCA_029990575.1). Taxonomy (NCBI): domain Eukaryota; kingdom Viridiplantae; phylum Streptophyta; class Magnoliopsida; order Solanales; family Solanaceae; genus Petunia; species Petunia axillaris. Next base: position 45,587,355 of record JARKNS010000002.1, on the reverse strand, counting down.
AATTGAGGATGTAATTATCTTTAAGCATTTTGCTATTAATATATGTATTGATATTTTTTTACAGTTGCAGGAACTTCTGGGGGTAGTGTTGAAACTGTATTGTGTTTGTCACCTATTGTTGATGGAAGAGATGGAGGTGATAATGCTATGAGTTGTGAAACAAATGCTATTGGTATGGTGTGATATTTTTTTTTTATTAATATTTTTAGTAATGTATTTGTTTCTGTTTATTATTATCATGTCTTTTTATGTTTGATTGTGTTTATGTATGTTGCTATGTAGTACCTCGAAAACTGGATTTTGGACAATTTGGAAGTCAGGAGGGGGATGGAGATGCATTTCCTCCTTTGTGCTCTCAGGATTTTAATATCATTGATAGGAGTGTTGAGAAGAAGATTCAGGAATCTGCAAAACGGAAAGTGGTGCTTGAAGGGTCTTCATTGGTTCCAGGTAGTTGAATTTTTTATTTTTTGGTTTTATATATTGTAGATATGATTGAATGATATTAATGTTTAGTTGTGTTTATAGGCAATGTTGATGTAAATAGGGATTCTCTACAGAGGAAGGGATGTGCGAGTGAGGACTCAATGTCTACTCAGGACTTAAATATTATTGATATGAGCGTACAAAAAAGGCTTGAGGAATCTGCCAAGTGTAAAGCTTTAACAGGTCTGTCTAAATATTTAATGTATGTAATATTTTGTTTATATTTATAAATATTGCAATGTTGGAATCTCTTTTTAATTCTATCTCTTGTTTTGATTCAGTCAATATTGACTTGCATCATGAAACAGAACAGATATCGGCAAGGGATGGTGAAGTGCGTGAAGGAACTTGTGGTAATGGTTTAAGTGCTGTTACAAATGTTATTGGTTTGACATTGTTTTTTAATATTAATTTTGTTAATATTAATCAATGTTGTCTGGTTTGTTTTTTTTTTTTGTTTTTGAATAGTTTTTTATGAGGAGATGTGTGATATTTGTCATATTATTATAATCCTTAGTTTGTTCTTAATATTTTGTTCTTTTTGTAGTTTAAGGTGTAGTAATATTTTGCGTTATTTGTGTTTTATAGAAATTGTTACCCCTACTGTTGCAAATATTGTTCCACAAAGTGTTGATGGAGGAGATATTGAATCAATCAGCTTAGAGGATTTGAAAATAATAGATGAAATTGTTGAGGGTAGAGTAATTGAATTAGCTGTACGCAATCCTAATGCTGTGTCATCACAAGTGCTGAAATGTGAGTTATTTTATATACTGTTGTCTTGTATATGGGTAGTTGCATTATTTATATAAGTTTGTATATGAATATTTGTATGTGGTTTTTTTAGCAACTGTCGATGTTGGTAATGTGGATGGTCGACGAGGTTTTCCGAACTTTAGGATATTTAACACTCAGGAGGAGGAAGAAATATATGGAAGGAATGATCCTCCTTCAGGAGAGGGCAGTAATAGTGTAATTGCAGGTGAAGTGCAGGATGTCGCACCTGCTGATATGGGTAGGAACATGTATTCAGTAGTATCATTTTATATTATATGTATGTTATTTATGCAATGTCTTCTTTCATTGATTGTTGTGTGTTTTTATGTGTTTTCTAATTTAGGTTTGGTTATTTTGAATGATCATGGCAAGGAATCTGCTTGTATTAATCTTGCCAATGTTGTCCAGCCAAGTAATGTTGGTAAACAAGTGACTGAAGGTGTTGATTCAGGTAAGTTTTTAGCACTGGAATTTATGCTAATTTGGCAAGATATGTAATGATATAAGTAGTACTTCTAACTAGGTTGTATTTGTAGGTTGCGTTTATGGTCAAGTGTTGAATAGTAGTAGTGATGTAGAGCTAACTAGGTTGCTTAATGATATTGAGGAGTTTTCGGAGAAGGATTTTGAAATTGGCGATCCCAGTGTTACACATGATGATAAGTGCAAGCAGGGTATTTCTTCAAAGCAAAAATTACGTAGTAGGAGAATGGTTAGGTTTCAGAGGTCGCCCTTGGTGTATAGTTATGTGCAATCTGGTAACAGATTCAAGACTGTTTCTTCATCTGGATTTGCATTGAAGCATCCATTCATTAGCAAACCTTGGTGCCGAGTTGATTCGAATTTGTTGGGAAGCTTTTCTTTGTGGATTAAGGATCGGTTGATGAAGAATAGGTATCATTTCGTTCTGCATATTTGTGTTTCGATGTGATATTAATTGTTTTTGGTTAGATATTAAATGTATTTTTGATCAATCCACAGGGATCCTCCATACCATTATATTGCGAATATACTCCGGCCAAAATTTGATTTTGGTGTGTGCCTGGTATCATCTAAAGAGTGGTTTCATTATTTGTATTCTGCTGATAACCCTCTTTTGGAAACGGTATGTAGGTAAAATTTGTATTGCTCAATATAATTATTATTAAATTTTTTGTTCTAATATTTCTTTATTTTTGCTAGCATATCGATGTTATTCTCTACTACCTGAGGAAAAAAGGCAAATTTGATTCCTGTGTTCAAGGTCGTTTCACAACTACTGACTGTTTGTTTGACTCAACCATAAGAGATATTTACAAGTGCTTCAAGAAGAACAATAATTCTTTATCTCTTGCTGGTGATAAGCATATCATATTTGATTACATGAAGGGCTTATCGATTAGGTGCAATACTACGTGGCAGATGGTTGATGATGTTTTTCTGCCGATTAAGGTGTTTGATGATTGGCACTGGATCTTGGGTAGGCTGTCTTTTAAGAAAAGAGTGTTGTATATGTATGATCAGAAGTTAGACAACTACTACTATGATGGTGAAGTGATACGTGCTGTTGAGCCGTATGCTATTTTGATCCCTTTGTTCTTGTCTGCGATGGGTTTTTATGACAGCAGGGATGATTTAAATCATACAGAATATGTTTTTGGTGAAAAGCCATTGACTGAAAAGTGGGATGTATTGCATGTGTATGACATGACTGGCGTGCGGAAATCGTAAGTGCTTGATTCTGTTTGTAAGTTGATGTTGTCAGTATATTGTTTATTAATTTGTTTTTGTTTTTGATGATTCAGGGACTATGGTGTTTTTGCGCTTACTTTTGCTGAGATGTTTATGCATGGACATGGTATGCCTGCTGCTGGCTGTAATATTAGACGATATAGGAAGAGATTTGGTGCGCTTTTGTGGGATTATGGAGTCAAGAGAGGCCAATATGCAAAGTGATGCTGAAGACTAGTTTATTTGTTTTTCTGTTTTTTATGAACTATTTCTTAATGTAATTTTGTATCAACTTTTTATGTTGACTTAGCCTAGGTATAACCTGAATATTATGGTAATATTGGGTATTTGTCTTTTGGTAATTGTAGGTTATGTTTCTTAATATGTTTGGTTAATGGTTCGACTGTTTCAATTGATATCTGTCTTTTCATTATGTTTCAGTTGTAATTGTGTTATTAATTTCTTTACATATTCATGTTTAATATTGTTTTATATGTTTATGTTAATATGTAAAGTTTACATGTATTTATTTTTAATATGGAATGTTATTTCATTAACTTTTGAACATTTGAAAGTTATCTTCTAGTAGATTAATGTTGGGTAAATATATTTATTTTGTTGTGAATGTATTTATTTGTTATTCAGATTGGTTCAATATATGTATTGTGTGTTATATATAGAATATTTATTTATCTTATGTGTTTCAATCTTTTTTTACTTTAGTTTTACATATTCATTTTGTACAGTATGTTTGTATTTTCTAAGTACTTATTTTATTTTGCGTATTACAAAAATTGGTATTATTGAAGATCTGATTTTAATATATTGTCGTTATGTATCTTATGCTTAGATTTCTTTTCTTGTTTTGATTATTTTTATATCAGTAGCTTCTGTTTTTTTTTTTTAATTTAATTTAGACAATTTTTGTAAATATCTGAATATAAATATGAGCAGAACTTTCATGTTTTTGATGCATATTTTTAGGGCAATTATATAGCATTTGATTTGAAATACTTCATAGGCAGGTTATAAATGAAACAGTAAGTTCAGATTTTATTAATATATTTGGTGATCAAACTGTATACTAGCATTTTGACATTTACTTGAAATCACTTTTGCAGTAGAACAGATATCATTCTGAAGTGTTTCATACAAGATCTAATTAACTTTTGGAGGGTTGCGACAGTTCTTTCTATTATGTCCTTATTTCCCACAGCGGCTTCAGGCAAGTTTGCACTTGATCTCCCATGTTGCTTTAATCCTTCTTTTCTTTGGTTTTCAGCTTTTGTTGCCCTTTTGTGGGAGCAATTCTATATTTTTTATTTCGTCTGGAATTTTCCAAGAGCTTTGATCTTGCATGTGATAAACTGGTTCCTCATATGTGTTAACTAAGCTATTATATGTGCAAAACTCTAAGCAGAACTTTGACATGGATCAATATTGTTGTATCTCTGAACAACTTGTGTATTAAAATTGATTATGAAATATTACTTTACTTATGAGTATTAGTGTTGTCACTCTTTAGTTCGATATTGTTAAAATGTTTTGTAAGTGTTGGTCTATCTATATGAATATAAATGTTTCTTAGTAAAATGGTTTAATTGTGTACTCAGGAGTTTTGGATTGATTGCATAAAGCATTACTTAATTAAATAAAGTTATGAAAATTGAGAACAAAGTAGAAATTTTTGTCTGTTACATGCAGTACTAAACTTTAATACAGCATTGGTGGATTTCGACATGTTTTCTTGTTATGTCCCTCTTTTCCACATCTGCTACAGGCTAATTTGCATCTTATTTCCCATGCTGCTCTAATCCTTCTTGTTTTTGGTCTTCCGGCCTTATTTCGACCTCTTGGTGGTAGGACTTCCTGGATCAGTATTTCTTCTGGCACATTCCAAGCACTTTGGTCCTGCATAGGGAAAACTGGATGCTGGTATGTTTTCACTAGGTTGTCTTTTGTGCATATTGTTGAGCAGTATGTATATGCGTCTATGTTGTTGTATCTCAAAACTGCTTGTGCGTGTGGGCATGGCATATCTTGCAATTGGAATCTTCTGCATGTACATGTCTTATAGTGAAGGCATACTACATGCTTTATACCTCCATCATGTACCTCATACATGTTTTCATTCGAAGGTATGACCTATGAAAGTATAAATATACCTTAAATCAGTTGTATAATATATGAAAACAGAAAAGTGTAATTAGTTGTATTGATTTTCATACCATCATTCTTCTAGAAGCTTCCATGTTTGCCTTGAATACACTTTGATTTTTGTTTGTTAGGATTCTGAAAGTTCCTATAGCCTTTTTTTTATTTTCCCAGTTCCATTTCCTGACCATGTCCCGCATTGCATCTAGTAATTCCACGATGGGCAGGGAGCGTGCATGCTTATTCCGTCCATTAATACACTCTGCAATGTTGCTTGTCATCATATCAGCTGTATTTGCTTCTGCGTATGCACGTGACCATTTATGGTAACCAATTTCTGCTAGGTATCTTTTCACCCTCTTGTCTATCTTCTCCAGTTCCTTCATGTAGTGAGCAAATTCCTCAATGGTGTATGCCTTCGCCAAGGTGAAAAATACCTCTCCTACTTCCTTCCTGCTTATTTTGAACTTTGTTTTGATATTATTCCATAGATGATAAACACATATGTAGTGGGGCAACTCTGGATATACAGTTGTACAAGCACGTGAAATGCTTGCACATCTATCTGATACAATACACATTCCATCTCGGACTCCATATGTGTCTCTGAAGGTTTTAAAAAACCATTCCCATGATTTGTCATTTTCTGAGTCGACAACTGCGTATGCCAAAGGTACGATGCTTCCTAGAATTTGTTTAAGATTTAGTTAAATTCTGCACTATAATTGCAATTTGTAAAGATTGTTTGTAAATATTATTGCTAGCAATTGTAATAAACTGTAAGAGATTTACCTTCTCCATCTTGGGTTGATGCAGCTATTAGAGTGCCACCATGAATATCTGAAATGAAACAACCATCTACTAGTACAATTGGTCTGCAATATCTCCAGCTGTGTATTGATGCGCTCAGTGATATGTAAACATATTTGAATCTATTTTCATTGGTTGTCTGCAGTCTTGTTACAGTCCCTGGATTTGTGGTTTCTACCATAAACAGGTAACTTGGCAAGATATTATATGATTTTGATGGGTTGTCTCTTAATAGTTCTAGTGCCTTCTCCTTTGATCTCCAAGCTTTCATGTAATTGAGCTCCATACCATAATCATTCTTAATATCCTGTATTATATTATTAGGTGTATATACCCTCTTAGGATCTTTGAATTTCTCCTTAATTATTCACCTATTGTTGCATATGTTGCACTATGTTCGTTAAGCAGTCTCTCCTCTTCTGGACAGGTATGGTTTTCAATAAATTCTCGTATTTTAAATACGCTTGAATGACCTATACTAGATGAGCGCAATCTCCAACTACAGCTGTTTCCAGTGCATATCAATGCGTACCTGTTAAGTTATATTAAATTAATTCTTAGTTTATATTTTCATTGCAGTGTTTTTAACAATATATGAATTATTAATTGTTTTTGTGAATATTTCTTGAATATGAAATTGTATATAGAAAATTATTACCTTGTTGCAGAAGATCTCTCAACTTTGAACTTAAAGTTATGCTGAAGAGCCAGATTCTTCATCACTTTGACCAGTGTTTGTTTGTTTTTATACAGTTGTCCTGCATAAATTTCAGTGTTCATGGTGTCTTGAATGATAGGTATGTTGTCCAATGATAAATCTTCATATTCATGTCCATTTGTAATCATATTCACATTATCTTCCTGATCCAGATTTTCTGTGTTTTCTTGTAAACCATTCTGCATGCTTGGATCTGTCATCATCAAATCTGAAGTTGCACATATAATTGCGTCTTGCTGTTCTTCCATTGTCGCACAAAGAGGATATAATGATACGTCACTTGTGGTCTGCCTAAGATCCATGAAGAATCGCAGACTCATGTCATTGTAGATTAACATCGGCTCCAATCCATCTTTTAGTTTGTATTTGATATTGAACTTTACAAATACACCAACTCCTTCAAGCATCTTCTTAATTGAATTAAGTAATAAATGGTATGAACAGTTGCGATCAACAACTATTCCATCCAGTTTGTAGTTTTCGTAGCTGTAATTGGTATTCCAAATACCTTGGTACAGTATGAGTATATGAATATCGTTCATCTTTGAAAGGTTCCTGATTGTGTTATGTGTTTTTGAACTGATATAGGAGGTTTGTTAGATAATGATATAGTAGGTTTTTAGCAACTGGAAAACGTGTTGCATTTAATTAGGGATATGTATTTGTGTCAGTTTATAGTATTGCTTAGTTCATGAACGTGCTTAATCCATTACCATGATTGACGGTTTAGTTTAATATTTATTTAAATTTTATCTATTTGTTGGAATTTAGTAATTGATATTTAATATTAATATTTATAATATTAATATTTATATTTTGATAATTTGTTATGGCTATAAAAAGTAATGGCTACTAGATAGTAAATATTTATGGTATTGTGGCTGTTTATGTAATGAACCCTATTATAATTCTACCCGACCCAAGTCCAGAAATTTTTCCCAACCTTATGTAAGTAATATAATAAAATCCCATATTTTTCTTGTACCTCTACCTCTCTCTTTAACATAAAAAAATGGAATATAGAGACTCAACACCAAAGAGGAGTTCCGAATCTGAGGTATAATTTTATATTTTTATGTCTAAAGTAGGGCTTGCGATAATTTTTTTTCAATGTTTATGTTTAGGGTTTATGTTTGAACTGTTTGGGATATATTTTAGGGTTTATGTGTTGATTATTAGTACATATTTAATCACTTAACTATGATTTGTTGGTGTAAACACAGTTTTTGCCATTAGGAATTTTGTATGCTGCTCAGTTAATGACTTTGGTGTATACCGAAAATAAGGCGAGTGACTTTTGGCTAACCAAACAAACAAAAATGATGATTGGGTAAGCAAGTAAGCTAAGTGTGAAGATGTTCAATAGCCTTTGGTACAGTCATGGTGAGGTTTTTGGGTTGTACGCTTCTTAAAGGTTTAGTAAACAATTGGGTTTGGATCATACCCTATTTGAATTCAGGCTTAGTGCTAAACCAAAAACTTTAAGTCAAAATTTTAAAAAATATAAGAAAGGGAAAAATAATGTGTTTTGACAATCAAAATATCGTGCAAGGGAAGAAAGCGATATTAAGTATTGTTAATGTCACAATGTAAATAAGTTTTAGATCTATAATATAATTTTCATACCGATTAAAGAACTTCCTATACTCAGTTTTTCGCTCTCTAAAGGGTGCTTTCAAATTTATTTTATGTATATATAGTATCCTTTAAAGTGGCTCACACCATAGATAGTTCGCATTTATGCTTAATGTGCACGCCTGATTAGTTTCTATAAAGTGTATATAGAAATATATGTTTATTACATAAAAAATGTTTTACTACGATATATTTTATAAATTTAAACGAAAAAACATTTGACCAATTTTTGCTAGAACTTTAAGTACTTAACATATTTTTTTAATGTGATAATAAATTATAACTTAGTGTAAATTTCTCTCAACAGTCAACTCTCTTAGCCTTTAATGGTAAGGTACTAATATCCTCTTTACCTTTTTAATATTATCGACAACCCCCCTAGATTATTTCCAACGAGCTTTAGAATTTCAATACAATGAAAAAGTTATTGGCGTGTTTCTTTTTTCAACAATGAAAAAAGTGTTGGCATTATATTTTTAACTTAAAGGTTTAATAAACAAAAAAAAAAAAAAAAATTCAAACCTGACTATGGAACCATATGTTGTTCAATCTTCACTGACTGTTCTCTCCAGCTAGAATAGAGCAATGGTGAATTTTTAAAGCTTTTCTTACGATGCTCAAGCATAGAAAGACTTTGGGCATTGGCATGGCATGGCAGAACTTCTCAAGTTTTTTTGAATGGAAAAAGGCTCAAACTTTAATTATGTAGTATAGGGTCCTCTAATCCTAAATGGTGTTAAAAGATTTTAACTACCTAACTATCTCACCCCAAAGTTTTGTATGTTACACAATAGTCCATGTATAAAAGCTAGTTTTTTTGCCAAATTTGGCCATTATACCTAGATCAACCCGCTGCTTCTTCCCTCTCTCCTCTCCCCCGTTTTCCCTCCATTTTTTCCCCATTCCATTCCGGCTCAAAATTCCACCATAGCTGCTGAGCTTCTTTTCCTACATCGAAATTAAAAAAACTCCACCATAGCTGCTGAGCTTATTTACTGAATATCCTTTCCAGTTTTAGGCAATACAAGCTGAGACCACCCACATTTGGGTTATACGGCATTTCGTTAAATTTGCCAAATTTGGTCGTTTCTTATCCATTAAAGGGAAAATCTTGTTCCTCTAATTTTAATCGTATCAATACTAACTTTAGAACATGTTTTTAGATGTTTTTGTTGATTCAAGGTTGTTATGAATTCAGTTTCTCTGAACATTCTGCCTGAAATTCCAAACATCATTTTGACGTTCCTATGGTCGTAACTGTAATTCCAAACATATTGCTAGCATTTTACACGACGTGTGTATTTATTGGAATTTTCACAAATAATGTTCAGAACATCCTACTAGGATGTTTGAGCGTTGTTCTGTTAGCTGTTTGGAACATCTTGCATTAAGCAATGAAAAACTGTAAGGTGATGTTCAGAACGTCAGTATACGATGTTCCAAACGAGCAACATTGAGGTTTGAAACATCTTGCATTAAGCAATGAAAAACTGTAACGTGATGTTCAGAACGTCGGTATACGATGTTCCAAACGAGCAACATTGAGGTTTGAAACATACTGTATAAATATTATCAATTTGATAGTAATACTAATAGTTGGTCATTCCAATTTATTGCAGGTGAGTTTATATTAGGAGTTAATTATCAAGGTAAATGAGTGGAGCGTTCTAAATGTTATGCTTGGGTTTTGAAGGTTATCAAGACCCATTCTTGTGCCCAGAGATGTTACGTATGATATTCTACTTAACAAAATCATCGGAAGTTGGGGGATAATAGACAATCCCAGGGAAATTTGCATTACTTACATGCTGAGTGTTGCCGCAAATCAAAAGACTCCTTCCATTACAATAAGAAATGATGATGATGTACGCCTTTATATGGCTGATGTTGATCGTAATGGTGCTAGGCCCACTCTAAGGGTAATTGTGGTTTCTACGATGGAGGAATATGTTGGTTTTAATGACCAAGAAATTCCAAATAGTGGAGGGCATGATTTTAGTCAACGATTGGATGACATACATGAAGAAGACAAAGGAGGAGACGAAGAAGAAGAAGAAGAAGAAGAAGAAGAAGAAGAAGAAGAAGAAGAAGAAGAAGAAGAAGAAGAAGAAGAAAAATAGAGGAAGATCCTGCCATGTATACCCCGGTGTTTCCAATACAAAGCAGCGAGCCAATATTTTACTTCATCGATGGCACAAGTTTTGAAAAAGGTATGACTTTCACCAATAAGAAAGAACTGGTCACCAAATTGAAGATTGCAGCAGTTAAACATTGTTTTAATTACAAAGCATTGAAGAATACTACAAATATTTTTAATGCTAGATGTTTAGATGTGAAATGAAAATGGTGGATAAAGGCAATGAAGTATAAAAATAATGATAGGTTCTACATTAGTGTTTACAATAACTTGCACACATGCAGTGTCCAACATCATTCCAGTCATAATTCACACGCCTCTGCCTAAATAATTGGTGAGTTCATGGAAGGTAAATATTTAATGGGAAAAGGTTCAACCACAAAAGCTGTCAGGGAGTCCCTTAACACCGATTTGGGTTGTAAGGTTAGCTGCTGGAAGTGTCTTAGGGGCTGTCAATTTGCAAAAGCTTTGACACGGGGAACACATGAGAAAGGTATTGAAAGTCTTGATGCTTATGCTTATATAGTTAGGAGTAAGAATCCAGGAACCAAGACAGATTTGAGGCTTTCTAGCACAGGGAAGTTCTTGTATTTTTTTCTCTCTTATGGAGTGTGGATCAGAGGATTAACTTACGTGAGAAAAGTCCTAGCTATTGATGGTACACATTTATCTGGCGAGTATGGAGGGGTGTTGTTGTCTGCTGTTGCTCAGGATGCAATGAGTCACGTATTCCATGTTGCTTTTTGTGTTGTAGACAAAGAGTGTGACGCTTCATATGAGTACTTTTTCGAACAATTACGCAGTATAGTTTTAGATAGTGAAGAGTTGTGCATTGTTTCGGATAGACATCCGAGCATCTCGAAGATGGTCGCCCAAGTGTTTCCTTTTGCACACTATGGAGTTTGCATGTGGCACCTCGGTGAAAACATCCGAACGAAGTTTCAATTTGGAATCAGTCTTCATAAATACTACACTGCAGCAAAGGCATACAGGGTAGAGGAGTTCACTGATGCTATGAATGAGATCAGGACTATTGATTGGAGGGTAGCGAATTATCTTGAAAATGTTGTTGGCTATCATAGATGGAGCATATTATATTTCCCAGGAAACAGGTAAACTATAATAACAAGGTCCGATATTACTGTCATGCTTTCAATCTGTTTCAAACGTCTCACAAGGCATTTCGAACATATCATTGATGTGCAGAACATTTCTAGGAAAATTTATTTTCTAACGATGTTCCGAACTTCTTATTATCGGTCTGAACTTGTGCTTAATGTTAGGAACATCATGAATTTTCCGCACTTCTTTTTCCTATATCTGCACTTGTGATTTATGTTAGGACCATCTTTTGATTATTACATTATTTATTTTTTTAATAGGTTTCAAGTTATGATATCAAACATAGCTGAGTCCATTAATTCCGTGCTGAAGGAGCAAAGAGAATACCCCATTACTGCCCTCTTGAAGGATATAGGTAGTAACTTTGCGGAAAAATACCATATAGGGCTATGAAGTTAATCAACCACCCAAATTTATGTGTTCCAGACGTTAAAATAAAAATAAGGAAGAATAAGAAGTGGGAGACAAGCTAGTTGTCAACAGGAAGGGAACTTATGGTTTCAAAATCATTTGTCTAGGGTTTGAGGCAGAAGTTGATCTATATAAGAGGACATGTACATGTAGGGAGTTTGATCTTGATGAGTTACCTTGTACATGATATGACAACAATTATGGGGTTGCATGGCGATGAATATAGAAGTAGAGTGTATGAATACACTTCTGGATATTACACAACACAAGCATACATCCTTGCCTATGCAGAGCCTGTCAATGCAGTACCTCCTGAAGAATCATGGGTCGTCCCTGCTGAAGAGATACTTTATACAGTTCCTCCGCCCCAAAGCCGAACAACCGTGGAAGGAGAAGGGTTAACCGGATTCGATCTATTGGAGAACGTCTTCCAAAGAGGAAAAATAAATGTGGCAATTGCAAGAGATATGGTCACAAAAAAACTACATGCCCCGTTGTTCGTAGTATAACTGAAGCTATAAGTCAACCTACAAATTGAGTTTGTGAATTGGACAAAACATCGTCCTCGTTATAATGTCTGAACAATTTCGTTTATTTGGATTTCTATTTGAATTGCATAATGGACTTTTCGTCCTATTTATATAATTTATATTGTGTACATATTTGCTTTACTACAGTTTTAATTTATGTTGTGCACATATTTGCTTTACTGCATTTTTAACTTATGTTGTGCACATATTTGCTTATTGTTCGCAACACATCTTGTGTTGTTTAGGATATTACAAATTGATGTTCCGAATGATGTCAGGGCATGTGAAGTCCATGTGAAAGCTTGTGAGGCCCTTCTCTTTCCATGTAATAGCCTGAGAGAGTCTGTGATAATCTTATTTGTTCGGAACATCGGTAAGGCACTATAATACAAGAAAATCTTAATATTTGTTTACAATTCATAGTCGTAGCATTTACCAAGTACTACCTTCGAGAAGATGTTCGGAACATCTTGTCAAGGATATTATATTATACTTGTATACGTGACGTTCCGAACAAGCCATTCAAAATTTGAAAGACACAAACGACTACAACGAACAGTTGCCCAAATACCAATATACCAAACAGCTAAAATACAAGTTACTGCAACAGTCAGCTCAAAACACATGTACACTTGTAAATATGCGTCCCTTCATTTGCTTCGGCTACTGAAAAGCCGTGCACTACAAATAAAAAGCCACTACAAACCATCTATAAATACCCCCCTGATAAACTAAATTCTCAATTCATAGTCTTCGCATTTACCAACTATTACCTTCATTTTCTACATCAACGAAGAACAAGTTGAGGTACTCAATTTTTTCATATTTTCTAAGTATTTTTTATGGTTTCCATATAAAATATTTTTCCTAAAACAATTTCAAAATCTAAGTTGTTTATATTTCCTTTAACATAACTCCACTTTGATTCTTTTTTTATTTTAAAAAACTTACATGCAGATGGCCATTGATGCATTGAACGATCTATGGAATAAGTACCATCGAGTCTGATATCCTCCAAACAAGTCGCTTCCTGCTAGACTGCTAGACATGCACTTTGAAGTCGTTGACATTAAGGATGTTGCAGATAATTGTGAAAGGTCCATTCAAACACTTGAGACAAAATTTGAACAGATGCAATTTCAGTTAGATCGAATTGAGATGCTTTTGCAAAATCACTTTGGTGGAGGCCAAAATAATAATGAAGATGCTATTATATATTAATTGTTTAATTAGTTGTACTGTTTATGAAGATGATTTTGTTACTCTGTTCAATTAATATTATTATGAAGGTATTTAATTAGTATTGTTAAATTGTCTCCAAACCATCATATTTGCTTATAGTTCGCAACACATCAACTGTCATTTAGGATATTACAATACGATGTTCCAAACGACAACTTGTTCTAATCCTCCATTTCTGAAAAAGTTAATAAAATCATACAGTTAGTTCGGAACATAAACAATGTGTTCCAACACGAAAGTGTATGTTCGGAACGACACTGGTATGTTCCAGGGATAAATGAATGTTATTATCACTATGCATGACCAAATTTCGCGATTAGAGTGATAAATGATGTTCATTTTAACTAGAAAGGACCAATTATATTTGGCAGAATACATAGATGGCCCCTTGAAGTTGGCTCCAATTCCCAGTTGAACACTTCAAGTTTCCGAGTGATCATATAGACACCTCATATTGTTCTCCGTGTATCTTGTAAACACTAGCATCAAGCAGAGCTTGAGCGTGAGTATCACTCGCGGATGACATGGAAATTTAACATATCACGTTGTGCCATGTATAATTCTTTTTTTTTAAATAATATATCTATAGTTAAAAAAGAAAAGATATACTAATCACTAAAATATTAAAACTAAACCAAATTTTTTTTTACCAAACTTCATCTCCTTCATTACAAAGCCCCACCCCCATCACTCTTTCTCGCCCACATGCCACAGTGCCCTCCCCTCCCTTCTTCCCTTTCTCGGCCTGCAATTGCGCAAAACTCCATAGCTGTCGCAACAAGATCAAATGAATTCAGCGATGTTTGTCCATCCCGTGCCTATGTTTTCAGTGTCCAATCCATCAACAGTAATGGAGAAATCAGCGTGGCGTAAAATCAAAGAATCTATTGAAAGAAAAATGAAAGCATAAATGGTAAAATAGATAAGACAAGAGAGTTGAATTTGAGTTTATAATTATATTCAGGAAAGGTTTATTTATGGAGAAATCTATGTGATTAGTTTACTTTGGTCGTGATTTGTACAGACCATGAAATATGTCATGCCTTGCTGGGTAATGAATTGCACAAGACACTTTTGTAATCTTTGGCAAAAGTTTTTTTGAGATTTGTTTAATGATGTCTGATTTGTTGTATGTTAATGAAGATGAGAAAAACAGATCTTGGTAGCCATGGAATCTTGGTTCACTTTTTTTTTCGTTATGTTTTGAATCCGGTGGTGGTGTTGAATTTTTCGTACCAATTGATTAAGATTTCATGAATTTTCTTGCAAATAGCGGTGGTATAAGTAATTGGTGGGGTGGAAGGTTGTGGGAGTATTGGGGAAGATGGTAAAATATAGTGGAAAAAAAATTATCTTGTAGGACGCACATTTTTTTAACCATTGGAAGCCAAGAGAAATGCACCTAACGTGCTCAACCTTGTCTGTAAGCCACGCGTTTTGGCACGTCAGACGGGTGTGTTCAGCAGATATGATATGGACTACAAGAGGTGTCCATATGATCACTCGGAAACTTGAAGTGTTCAACTGAGAATTAGAGCCAACTTCAAGGGGCCATCTATGTATTCTGCCATTATATTTGTTAGAGTGAAAAATGATGATGATTATCACTAGAAATGACCCACTATAATTGTAAAAGTGACAAATGATGCTCATTTCGCTTAAAAAGATCAATTATAGTTGTTAGAGTGAGAAATAAAAACAATTATCAGTAGTAATGACCAATTATAGTTGTTAGAGTGATAAATGATGACAATTATCAGTAGTAATGACCAATTATACTTGTAAGAGTGACAAGTGATGATCATCTATCATAGGGTTGTTTTAAACAACCTATTGATGTTCGTCGCATTATACTGTCGTTCGGAGAGCGCAGTTTTAATGTTGCTATCTTCATCGTATTGTTTTCCAATTAGAGTTGTTAGAGTGAGACAATGACAATTATCAGTACTAATGACCAATTATAGTTGTTAGAGTGATAAATAATGACAATTATCAGTACTAATGGCCAATTATACTTGTAAGAGTGATAAGTGATGATCGTTATCACTATAAATGACCAATTATACTTGTTAGAGTGAGAAATGATGACCATTGTCAGTAGAAATGTCCAATTACACTTGTTAGAGTGACAAATGATGATCATTGTCACTAGAAATGACCAATTATACTTGTTAGAGTGACAAATGATGATCATTATCACTAGAAATGACCAATTATACCTGTTATAGTGAGAAATGATGATCCATACATATAGTCTTGTTTCGAACATCAAATTGATGTTTGTCACATTTTATGTGTCGTTTCGAGCGCGGTCTTCAATTGTTTCTATCTTCATCATACTTTTTTACAATTAGAGTAGTAAGAGTGACAAATTATGATGATTATATCACTATAAATGACCAATTATACTTTCAAGATTGATAAATTCATCAACTTTCACCACAAAAGACCACTTGGAGTTGTTAGAGTGACAGATGATGATGATTGTCACTATAAATGACCAATTATACTTGTTAGAGTTACAAATGATGATCATTATGAGTATAAATGGCCAATTATACTTGTTAGAGTGACAAATGATGATCATTATCACCAGAAATGACCACCCACTATACTTGTTAGATTGACAAATGATGATCATTATGAGTAGAAATGGCCAATTACACTTGTTAGAGTGATAAATGATGATGATTATCACTATAAATGACAAATTATACTTGTTAGAGTGACAAATGATGATCATTAACACTAGAAATGACCCACTATACTTGTTAGAATAACAAATGATGATCATTATGAGTAGAAATGGCCAATTACACTTGTTAGAGTGACAAATGATGTTGATTATAACTATAAGTGACCAATTATACTTGTTAGAGTGACGAATGATGATCATTATGAGTAGAAATGGCCAATTACACTTGTTAGAGTGATAAATGATGATGATTATCATTATATATGTCCAATTATACTTGTTAGAGTGACAAATGATGATTATTATCCATAGAAATGACCTACTGTACTTGTTAGAGTGACAAATGATGATCATTATGAGTAGAAATGACCAATTACACTTGTTAGAGTGACAAATGATGATGATTATCACTTAAATGACCAATTATACTTGTTAGAGTGACAAATGATGATCATTAACACTAGAAATGACCTAATATACTTGTTAGAATGACACATGATGATCATTATGAATAGAAATAGCCAATTACACTTTTTAGAGTGACAAATGATGATGATTATCACTATAAATGACCAATTATACTTGTTAGATTGGCAAATGATGATCATTATGAGTAGAAATGGCCAATTACACTTGTTAGAGTGACAAATGATGGTGATTATCACTATAAATGACCAATTATACTTGTTAGAGTAACAAATGATGATCATTATCATTATAAATAACCCGCTGTACTTGTTAGAGTGACAAATGATGATCATTATAAGTAGAAATGGCCAATTACACTTGCTAGAGTGACAAATGATGATGATTATCACTATAAATGACCAGTTATACTTGTTGGAGTGACAAATGATGATCATTAACACTAGAAATGACCCACTATACTTGTTAGAATGACAAATGATGATCATTATGAGTAGAAATGGCCAATTACACTTGCTAGAGTAAATGACCAATTATACTTGTTATAGTGACAAATGATGATCATTAACACTAGAAATGACCTACTATACTTGTTAGAATGACAAATGATGATCATTATGAGTAGAAATGACCAATTACACTTGTTAGAGTGAGAAATGATTATGATTATCACTATAAATGACCAATTATACTTGTTAGAGTGACAAATGATGATCATTATGAGTAGAAATGGCTAATTACACTTGTTAGAGTGACAAATGATGATGATTATCACTATAAATGACCAATTATACTTGTTAGAGTGACAAATAATGATCATTATCACTAGAAATGACCAAATATACTTGTTAGAGTGAGAAATTATGATCCATACATATAGTCTTATTTCTAACATCAAATTGATGTTTGTCACATTTATGTGTCTTTCCGAGTGCGGTCTTCAATTGTTTCTATCTTCATCATTTTTTTCACAATTAGAGTAGTTATTACTAAAAATGACCAATTATATTTGTAAGAGTGATAAATTCATCAACTTTCATCATAAACGACCACTTAGAGTAGTTAGACTGAGAATTGATGATCATTGTCACTAGAAATAACCCACTATACTTGTAAGAGTGACAAATGATGATCATTATTACTATAAATTACCAATTATACTTGTTAGAGTGACAAATAATGATCCATCTATCATAGTTGTTTCGAACATGCTGTTGATATTTGTCACATTAAGCTGACGTTCGGAGCGCCTTTATTTTGTTGTTACCATCTCCATCATATAGTTTTCAAAATGTTCAGAACAAATAGTGATATGATTGAAATATGTAGTTTGTCGTGCGAAACGACTTAGGGTACAATGGTAATTTACTGGACAACATAACAAGTTCAAATGAAATTTCTTGATCATTAATACACAAAACATAACAATTGGAAATAAATAGAACCTAAACTATGAACCAACACTTGATCCAAGTACATAATATGAGAACAATTAGCACCACAACTAGCACTACCATAACATCCAATTTTTTTTGCCATAACCGTGCGTCTTTCCTCTCTTCTTCAACAGCTTTCAACTTCTAAAGTAGACCCTATATTACTCTTTTTGCTTGATCTGGCATGTCTTCATCATGCCATCTAAAGTAGTTGCAGACATTTCCCTACATAAAAAGAAGAAAATAAATACAAGAGTTGAAGAAAAAAATAAATACAATAAATAAATAAATACAAGAAAAAAATAAGCTCATCAACTAACCTGGCCATATTTGTATCCGTAAAACCTCCTTCCTGGGTTTACTTGAGCCAACGATGTTGTTAACTTCACATAATCTCCACATCGACAAAATGGTGCTACACAGCCACTATTAAAGGATCTACTAGATATTTTAATCTGGATGTTTGATTTATTTTTGTAAACTGGTTTGATAAATAATGAACGGATATATAATGTGTTAGGCGGTATATTTTATTGTCGTTGGTAAATAAATATTGTTCACGCGCCCAATGTAATAATTGATCATGAGTTTGGGCTAGATCGAAAAGATCTTTGGAACATCTTGTAAAGGATAAGTTACGCAAATTATACTTATGTATAATGACATTCCGAACTATACATTCAAAAATTGAAATACACAAATGGCTACAATACAAGTTGCATACCAATACACCAAACAACTACACTAGGTTGCAGCTAGGTCGCAATGATGTTCGGAACATCTTTTCAAGGATACGTTACACGAATTATACTTATATAGGCTGACGTTCCGAACCACACATTCAAAATTTGAAATACACAAACGGCTACAATACAAGCCGCTCAAATACCAATACACCAAACAGCTACAATACAAGTTGCTGACCAGTCACGCCCAAACAAACGTTTCGGTTGCCTTTCTTTACTCCTATAAATACCCAACAATTCAAACCATTTCAATCCACATTCATCAACTTACAATTCAAACCATTTCAATTCACATTAATCAACTAACAATTCAAAACATTCATCAACGAAAATGGCACATCAACCATCTTCAAAAGGAGCATGAACAAGAGGTAGCTCCACGGCTAGAGGAGCCTCCAAGGCTAGAGGAGCCTCCACCTCTAGGCAAAATACTATTGTTGCATTATCATTTCCAGACTCACCACAAACTGAAAGGGCGATTGATATGTTGGAACAACTAAGGGCAGAATTGTGGGGTTGGAAGTTCCAGTTCGAGAGCTTCCTACATGGCTACAAAAAAGACGTCAAAAAGATGAAGCAGGAAATGCGAAGGATGAAAAGAATTCTCAAAGGGGTACTTGTTGATAAGGGGATGCATTACCTTGACTTCTACTCCTCTCCTTCACGCTAGATTTGGATGTTCATATTAATATTTATTATATAATTTCTTTTTGAATGTTTATCATCTAGTTTCTTTTGTTTGAATGCTATTATAAATAGCATTCCTTTTGAAAAGCACTAACAATGATGTGCAGTTTCTCTGTTTGAATGCTAATATAACTAACGTTGTTTTTGTAAAGCACTGACAATGATGATCAATGAAGGATATGTTTGCCTAATTCCTGTAAATAAGTATATAATCCGTTTAGAACATCTATATGCTCAAAACATCCAGTGTTATGTTCAGAACGTTTTTCTGTTGTTCTGGAACATAAACATCCTTTATAAAATGAGATATTCATGTTTGGAACATCAAACTTACGCGAGGAACACCATCATGTCGTTCTGAACAAATGATTATTTATATGCTCTGTTCATTTTCTAAAAAAGTAATCCATCTATAATTAAATAAGCACAATACCCCGAACGACATTTCAATGTTCCGAACTTCAAGTTAAATTCTAAAAGGCACAATGGTTACAATTAGCAGTTGCATCCTCGTTTAAGTAGAACATAACGGTTACGAGTTTCGTCAAAAGTCACTTTCCAGAAAGCCATTCCCAACAGACTCGTCGATTGGCACTTTACTCTTATAAATACCCAACAGTCATATATTGATTCCACACATTTCAAAATGCCTCATCGACCAAGAAAAGGGGAGCACCGATAAGAGGACCACCGAGTTCAAGATGGCCTAGAGTTCCTTCCTCGAGTTCACATTCAGATTCTGAAAATTCGAATGATGGCTTGGACCAACTAAGGTATGAAGTGTGGGAATGGAAATTCAAATTCGAAGAATTCTTCCAAGATTACATAATGGACATAAGAAGGATGAAGAAAATGCTTAAAGGGTTGCTTGCTGAAAAAGTAACTGCTTATGTCCCATACTCCACACCACTAGGAACACCACCTGAAGCACCACCACAAGCTCCACAACATGCACCCCAAGTTCAATTGCTTATGTTTATTTTAGTTATAATTTTATATGTTTATTATGTTATTGTGTCGTTTGTGTTTCGATATAATATGTATTTTGCATTTTCTAAAGAACATAAGTGGAGGAGTTGAATGGCGTTGGTAACATCAGCGGTTATATTAAGGAACGACTTATCGTTCCGGAACGACTTATTATCGTTCCAGGTTAAACTTAAATTAATGTTGCAGATGTTTGGAACATCCCATTATTTTTCAGGAATAACAACATGTCGTTCTGGAGCATCAGTAATAATTGTCTAAATTTTACTATGTCATTTTCTGTTGAATGCTGAACAACTTACCAATATAATTGAATGTTTGTTTTAATTGCGACTAATTAAGCTGCAATAAATAAAATTTGTGATGATTAGTTTCTGTTGATATCAACTGCGCATCGTACGGGTACTATACTAATTTTTTTTTTAAAGCAATGTCAGACTACTATTATTGCAAGAGAAGATTTCACAAAATAATGGGATAATACTTTGCCATGGTTGAATCTTTTCTTAAAGGGGGAGTATAGAAAAGCAACAGACCTAGATTCTTTTAAGCAAATAATTTCTAGGCTCCAGCACATGAGGTGGAGTTTAATCTCAAAACCTCCAAATGCCATTGCCCAAAATATTGAGTCCGTCCATTTAAGTGACTTTAGGTTTTGATAATTCACGGGCAATTTAAACACCTCCGCAAAAGTATCTAAATCCTCCGCCAGTTTAGCAAATAGAGAGTATATACTGATTATGTGTGTGCCTTGATGTCAATGAAGCATTGATGGAAGTTGATGAGAGAAAAAGAATTGCAGATGAAGAGGAAGGAGAACGTACGCTGGGCGATGGGAATTAGTTTACCTTCTTCTTTTATTTTTCTAATTTAAATGAACATAATTTATGTTAATTAAAAGAGTGTAAGGGCATACGACTCCAAATATAATTGTTTATATTAGCGATAATTAGTTTATTGTTACACAAAAATCAAAACAAGGGAGGTAATCATAATATTGTAAACTACAGAGGAAGGTCAGTGTTACAGGGCCAGATTTAATAAGAAGAGGTTTCTAAAATTATCCCTAACATATATTTGCATTTAATCATGATTTTTTGAAGATTAATTGCTATACCTGTTCTAGCTCGGTCAGGTCAACTATTAATTATGGTGGTCAATAGTCTCAGGAGGAGTTTTTCATTTTCGTTGCAGTTTACGAATGGAGTAATAACTTGACTGAAAAAACGTTTTCAAATGATTTTCTTATTTGTAAAAGAAGTCGTTATGGCTATTAATTTGCAACTATAAACTACTTCCAAAGACAACGTTGTTCTTAAACGTCGGATGCGTGTCACTTTAAGTGTGTACCTATAAGAGTCAATTAATTTTTGTTCCAAAAATATAAACTAATTAAGAGCCAATTAGTTTAGGGTCAGCCATCAATCTTAACCACTAAAATGGATAATTATTTTAGTTGTGTGTAGTCAAAGGTAAACTTGTTCAAATATGTTGGCCCTCAAATTTTCCAAGTGCGTTTGGTTATTGACCATTTGCAAATATTCTGCGTATCCTCTTGCTTTATTTCTTATTCTAGTACTCCTTTTTCTTTCATTCTCTTTTGTTTCCTTACGTCAATTCGTTTTCGTTTTATCTTCTTGATGAAATTTCGTGGAAATAATTTGGGTGGTAATATTGTTGTTAATTTAAGGGTGTCAAATGGATACTGGACTAAATTTGCACGACTTGCATTGTGCTTTTGGTGATAATCTGCCCAAAATCTACTTAGCCATTATGAGCAAAGTTAATTTGGCCTAAACAATGGTCATAACCCCAGTCACCAAACACATAATTATTTTTTATTATTTTTGTTTGTTCTTTGATAATTTATCTTATTATCAACTTAAACTAAAAACTTTCTTTTTATTTATCATGATTATATTTAACTACAAAATACAAGAAATCTTGTTTTCAGTGTTCGTCAAGATTTTCAATGGATCAGTTTAGGTTATAAAGGTTGCATAATCCCCTCAAACTTGAACATTTAAGGGACGAATCGCTAGATTTATCACGCCATTCTCAATTGTTTGTATATATTTGATCAACCATGTTTCATATTCTTAAAATTTTGAATTCTTTAAGTCCTTCCGTAAAAGATTTATACTTTCTCACATGAGGAAAATTCTTGGGTTGAGGGTTGGGACTTGGGAGGAGGTGTGGTTTCAAAGCTAATTTGCCACATGGTACAAGTGCACCAAACAACGTGCTTTTAGTTATTCTAAGCATGGGTAATATAGTAGTTTGAATAGTAGTAGTAAAGTTAGCTTGATAAAGGAGAATATGTAGACCATTCTCCTAGTTTTCTCTCATCTCCATACACATTGTTCTCAGTCCTTACCTTTATCTTCTTCTCTCTCTCTTTTCATGTCAATTTGGGGTTCTGAATTTTGAATTTCCTAGACATGTTAATGGCAGACAAATATTCATACTTCAAGTCTTGGGTTGCATTCTACCAATGTTAACAATAGAACATCAAAAATTCTTTGTACCTTTGTCTTCTCCTTTCTTCTTTTGATTTTCTTTATTACGAACTTCATGGAGAAATATTTTGTCCATAGGAGTGCTGATCACCCCAACTATGCTTATTTAAAGGACTAAATCGCATTAAATATAGCTTGATAATTAAAGTCTCGAGATTGAAAATCGATGGAGAACACACGATTTCCAGCAGTTAAACTAACTAAACTATCTACTCAATCAACTTCACGATTTATATATCTAAAGTGTTTTTTCTATCAACTACTTAACATGTAATTAAAGAGAATAGTGATTCAAGAGATGTAAGTCTAGGATTGATTTTCCCAATTACTAACTTGTGTGCTAAGGTATCACATTATTAATTCCACTTGAGTCTTCCCATTGAACAACTGCTTCAAGTTTATAACTATCCACTTCTAATTAATTATATAACTTTTACTAATCAATCATCTAATTAATTAATGAAGATAATGAGCACTACACTTACAGTTCACAGCAAGGATCGCTAGTCATAACACACCTATTTGACAATCTATACTATGTGTTTAACCTTAACTCATAAATCTAATCCTAGTAGGTACGAAATTAAAGGGGATAATTAATTGGAGATCCTACAAATCATTAGCATGAAATTCATAAACAAATAGACAGGAAGCATCATCAAGGTTCATAAATAATAATAATAATAATAATAATAATAATAATAATAATAATAATAATAATAATCACACAAATATGTGGAGTGGTTCGATCAACCCTAAATGGGTTGTTTAGCTACTCATAGCCATATTATAATACAAGAATTAGCTATAAGCATGTAAAAAATATAATAATTTGGGTAAATGATGAATTACAGCCTTGAAGCTTCTCCTTTCTTGCCTCTTTTGGATGTGTATTTCTTAAAAAGTCCCATACATTAGGGGTTTAGAGTGTATTTATAATATAGGAAATCATTATGGACAGAAACACCCTTTTAAAATCCGTTTCTACTTGGGACTAGCTAAAAAGGGGATCATGCACAACGTGCTGCATGTCGTGTGGCACGCTGCGTCTTGCCTGAGTAAAGAAACTGCTTCAGCTTCAGTAATTTCCCGGGATGCTGCATGATGCAGCCATTTTTCATAGGCCACGGTGCGTTGCACGACGTGTAGCACGCCATGCCTTCCTTTTTTATGTAGATTTCTTGCTTTTGTTCTTTGCCTGTGTTTGCGTGACTCTCGAAAATTCAGACTTCAAAACTCTTGATTTTCACCATTTATGCTCCATAAATACTTCATATCATTACTTTAGATACTACAAGGCGAAACACATCGGATAAGTGTAATTCAGTTCAAAATAATGCAAAATAAAGCATGGATTGCATAAATATGACACAAAATAACTCAAAAATATCACTACATCTAGCCTCATATCAAGTGCAAATCTCAAAAATCACTTTTAGCATTGATTTCATCCGAAAGTCATGGAAACTAATCCACTAGACTATTTTTACTCGTAGTTAATAGTTTGAATAGTTTAGAGAGATTCAAGATCATATTGGTGAATGTATTGGATAAAAGCTGATAGCACTTGAAAGGTGACACGTGTCCACCACGTGGCACGGGCAGAAGTTCCAACGGACAGACATCTAACGGACACACAATTATCACGAGCAGACCCAAAGGAGTTATGAAACACTCCATCAGCCAACCCGATCTGACTGAGCAGTTATTAACCTGATCATTCACGATCATTCAATTAATGGTCATAAAGACAATCATTACAACCCAGCGGTTATACATCCAACAGATACGTGCCCAGCAGTTACATATCCAGACGGATCCATGCCCAGCGGTTACGAATCCCAACGGATGCCTATCGGACTTATAAATAGCATTTGTTCTAAGCCATTGTAACACAACTTTACTTCTTGTCTACAATATCAATAAGAATACTCTCTCGCTCTTGCTCAGATGTTACTTTTTGCTCATATTTACCTAGTATCTTAGTTCTTTAATCTTCTAAGTACGATTGATATCGAAGAACTCTCTCCGGGAATAAGCGATACGACACGGTTACATCTTCTTACTTTTGTCTATGCTTTATCTTAATCAATTCATACTTGTACTTCATTCCTGTATTGTTTACAAATCTATCACCGCTTTGGTTCGACATTTAAACTCTTAATCTCAACTATTGATCGTGACTCAGCAAATATAAATTTAATTGTTAATTGGCCTAAAATCGGATCTAGGTTAAACAGTGAATTTTTTGGACTTGTTCGGTCATAGTATTTTTGGCGCTTCGAGGTCGGGGAGACTTGACCCTTTGCTTTATCTATTTTTTTCTTATCAAGAAGGATTTAAATCGTATAACTACTTTATAATGATTTCTAAACACCTACTACGCTGAGGGTCGAGCGTGTACTAGGACATGCTGTACATTTTTAAGCGCAATTAACGTATTAGTATTTTATTTTCTTTTATAAAATTACTTGTGTATTCAAAGCTTGATTTTGAGATATATATGATACTTAGCATGATTTATACATCTTTCAACGAAATGAGATGAGCATACTACAATTTTCTATTGTCGTTAGCAAGTACTGGCTTGTACTAGATATCTACTTAATTTTATGATATGATGGATATTGTCATCAATTCTTGATAAAAGTCCATTCACTTATGATTGGTTTAGTTCTGTATACTGTAGGCATATTCTGACATGTATACCTATGGGTAGAGGATTTTTAGTACAGTATGAACGTATCGACACGTCCAGGTGTAGGTTTCTAAGGTTTCGAATTAACATGGGAAAACACTGTGGTTGAGTAACGACATGTTTAGTGTTATCTAATTTGCTTATTAGTTTTCATGATTTAATTACATGGCTATTGTTCTGATGTCATTGTCTGCATATTGATTACAGTAGCGTAGTCAGAAATTTTTCCAAGTAAAGAAAAAAAAATCTATTTTCCCAAGGGTGTTCAAGCTTCAAAGATAAAAAAAATCAAAATGTATAAGTTGGAATTTGATTCTGGGTTGTTTTGCTAATTTTGATCACCCCGCAGTACTAGGCTAGCACTGTCAATTATGTCAAGGGTGTTCAGAACGTAATATTTAGTCATAAATAGTTAAATTTAACCTATTTACCCGGTATTATTTTCCGGCCACCCTTACCACCAAGGTGGCTCCGCCACTGATTGATTGATCTTAAAACTTGCTCTAAGGAGTAGGCTATAACAATTCATTAGGCCTTACTAGCTCTTTGTGACTTACTCTTTTATTTTCACATACAAAGATCCTTCTACGAGTTGTATGGATGCATGTCTGTGATCTTGTCCCGGCCGAGCATTTGGAGTCGCAAAAGTGAGCCGCATCATTCTCCGCGGTGATAATGAACTTCTGCATTTTCTTTATGATGCTATTGTTATTCAGCAATGCAAAACTTATATCTTTTATTCTAAAGCTACTCCACAACTAGATATTTAGGTATTTATAGGTTGTTCTAAGATTCAAGATATTGGTAATCTATTCAACGTACTAATTATCATATCCGTAGTTACAAAATTATTAATTCTTATCTAACCCGCCTATTTTACGTGGTAGAATAATAATTGGAAAATAATGTGAAATAGTTAGGGATGATGGAGCATTCATGCAATTGACCACCAGCTGGGAGCCGCTGTAGTGATTGATCTCCCTGGCCTCCAATATGTAGGCTAAATCAAGAGCTTGAGTTATGGCTTCATATTCTGCCTCACCGTACGGGCATCTTGTAGCCTTGCAAAAGATCTTCCTGGTTGGTGCTGTAATCCATAAGTCAAGGTTGGCTTCTTCGTCTTTAAGCGCTACACCCGCATGGATTATCCACTACCCAAGGCCAACCGTCTAGCGTTCTTCATCACCTCTCCGGCCTCTGACACCAACTCTGCGCTGAAATCCATAGCGAAGTCTGCTAGGGCCTGTGATCCAATGGTCGTTCGTGGCTGATAAAGAATATCATATTCTCCAAATTCTATGGCGCATTTTTCTTACCATTTTGAAAGCTTAAGTTTAGACAGAATGGTCCGTAACGGGACAGAAGAAACCACACTGACCGTACAAAATAAAAAATACGGCTGAAACTCCTATGTAATTATTACCACCGTTGCCACGAACTCGACTCGCAGTGGAAGGTGTGTTTCTACTCCAACAAGTCCCTTTCTAACATATCGTGCAGGAAGTTGCCTTCCATCTTCTTCTCGTGCGAGGACTACATTCCATGCTACTTCTGAGACTGAGACATACAGTAGTAGGTGCTCCCCCTGAACCGGTTCGGTACCATTGAAGCCTTTATAAGGTTCATCTTTACTTGTGTCACTACTAGACAACAGAGTATTGCCTTTTTAGGATCTTCATGTTTTACTAGCACCTCAAAAAGTTGATACCACAGCTCTGTGGCTCGTGGGACAAAGTTACTCATCCCGGAGACCCTCTCTCTGAGCTCTGCTACTGCTATCCTGGCCATCTACTCGATGGAGGCGTCCCATAATAGCTCTATTTGGCCAAGTTTACTTCCGCTTTCAACCTTGTGTTAGTGTCCTTATTGGATGCTCGACTCTCTTTGTGCAAGGACTGCTCGCTCCGTAAGTCACCGATCCTGCATGAGTTCAGATATTTGAAGACTTGATGAAGTGTCGAGGGTACTCTCTTTATTCCATGTATCCAAGGTCTTCCCAGTATGAAATCATATGAGAGGCTAAAAGTCGTTATCTGAGAAATGGGTTATGCTCACAACGTCTGGGATATAGATCGACAGAGCTATTTCTCTGATAGGCTTTTCATAGACATTGTTAAAGCCGGTTATTTTGCAGGGGGTTGAGGTTATCCAATGGTGTTGATCCATATTCCGCACTATCTCCCACCGAATGATATTGACATCGCTTCTTGGGTCAATTAGAGCTTGTTTGACATGAGATTCAAGCACCTTGATTGGGACGGTGAGGGCTTCATGGTGCTTTTCCTCTCCATTCTCCAACCTAAACATGATCAGACTAGTATATGATCTTGGCACCAAAATTTTCCAAGTTTGGTCGAACCTAGGTGTAGCGAAGATTACATTGACACCCCGCTTATCCTTGGGGTCGGGCGCTCTGGATCGTCTCGCCCCTCTATGATCATGTCCTTAAGGTGTACTTCCTTCAACAAGTGTTCGATCTCGAGCATCAAAGCTTTACGGTCGACCGTGGCATGGTCGTTACTTCGATGAAAATCGAAGTAGGCCGTTGAATTCTTTCCTGATGCGTTCGTAATGGTGGGTGGCTTGTGCACCCTATAACCTAGTTTCCTAAATTGATTGGTGACTAGTTCTACTTCATTCACTCGTAGCTCAATGTCTCTGAAGCTGCGTTGCATTGAATTTTTCTCGTGTGATCAGGTTCCTCGGGTATTACTTTGCTTTTTTGATACCTTCCCGGACTATGTTTGATATTGAGTCCTTCCTTTCGCTCTTCTTCTGCCGCCTTCTCCTTCCAGAGGCGGGCTTCCCAATCACTTTCTCTGTACATCTTAGACGGGCTCTAGGGGTGGCTCAAGCTCGATACACAGTTTCTAATTGTACCGCTGATTAGGGCATTCCATGGTGTCACCGGGTGTTGAGTGAGACTCTATTGTAACTCTCGAGTGGCTAGCAAATTTCTGGAGTTCAGGCTCCTGCCGAAAGCTACCACAACAATATTATCGGGAACTAGAGGAAGCTTCATGCATTCCCTCTGGAATCTCTCCAGGTAGTCTTTCAGCAATTCATCATCGCATTGCCAGATCTCAAAGATATCTTCCGTGCAGTTCTCTCGCTTGCGAGCCTCAGAATGCGCCTTCTTAAATAGATCTTACATCTGGGTGAATGACTCGATTGATCCCAATGGTAGCTGGGTGTACCATGAGAGGGCACCTTTAGTTAAGGCCGAGCCAAACCTCTTCACCAGAGCAGATTGAGTTTCTTCCTCAAAAATCTCGTTGCTCTTGACGGCTGCATAATAAGCGGCAATGTGCTCATCCGGATCAGTAGTTCCGTCGTACTTGAGGTTATCCGGCAGGCGGAACTATTTGGGTACGTGGACCGGCTCATCACTCGCTTTATAAGCATCTTTATAGAACTTTTGCTCATCTACGGAGGTAATCTGGGGTGGAGCACCTGGCACGTTACCGATCCGATCGTGGATGACCTTAATCTTATTCAGGGTATCTTGAATGAAAAGTGTTCCTTCTAGACCTTGATTGCCGGCCGCTGTAGAGCTTCTGGGTGCGGCCTCCATGTCGCTCCCAACTTCTGCACCATGTTTTGACCAATTTGGACGAGTTTTGCTCTTCTCATTCTACATGGGTTTTGAAGACCAGCAAGGAAATCCTCGAGTTTAGAGTTGCTTCCTCGTGGTTGATCATCTTCGTCGTCACTGCCTATTGAGATCGGATCTCAGGTAGGGTCCTTTGGCTGTCCGTTGGGATTGCTGGGATCCTTTGCGGAGTCGTCTACTGCATCAGCAGTGTTCTTTCTAACATTGTGGTTGTCGTCCGACATGGTTGTGCTTTTCCTTTGTAGAAACCTTCAATTGACTGGGCCCCACGGTGGGCGCCAACCTGTTTATACCTAAAATTGGTCGTATAGGTTAAACAATTAAATTTATGAAAGTGTCACAAACAATATGGTAAATACACAAGAAAGTAAGTAAAAACTGAAAGAAAAGTAATAAGCGAGAAAGTATATAATTGTATTCCTTGAGAATAGCCAGATTCAGTGTGAATCGCTTGATTGTACAATACAATGTAAGGAGAGGTATTTATTGCTATGATTTACGCAGTCCTAATTATGGTAAAATACAAAGACTAATAAGGATGTGGGCTTGTTTACTCAAGGCAGTGGTACATACTAACCCTAACTTGGAGACTGTAAATCCTAAAGCGGCTGGATATATACCTTGTATCTGTGAACCGTGCCGGCTAAGTGGTCGTGACTTGAAGAGCAGGCATGTATCCTTTGCGTCTGGTGACTTCTAAGCTAAGTCTAGTCTCGCCAGCTGGACTCGTATCCCCGTAATCATAGGTAGCGTATTTTTTCCCACACACAAGATGATGGCAATTTTGCTATAATTGCACCAACTTGAAAAGATTCAGAAAGTTCAATTCCCTCAACCCTCAATTGATTTATTATAACATGTAGTTCATGAACTTGTCCCAAAATGGGCATATGATCATTAAACTTGAATTCAAATACTTACAGACAATGAACTTTTTGAGACCTTCCTCCTCGGCTTTGTATTTAAATTTAAAGAGAATCCCAATTTTCTTTGTTGAAGGTTCAACTAAGAAGAAATGTCTAAGGAAATTAAGATTATTGTAAATCACGTTGACTACAAATAAAATAGTAGTTATCCTAAATTAAACATCAAATAACCAAAAGAAGTTTCTGTATATTACAAAATGACAATGTAGGCCAATGGTTGATTATGAATTCAGATGACAGTGTCAACGTCGCATTCCAGTTATGAGTAGAAGAATTTTATATTGAAAACCGTGCTTGAGCTCTAGATATATGGTAGTGGTAGATGTGGAAACAGTAGCGGAGCAAGGAAGAGTGAGGCAACAGCACACGAAAGAAAGAGAGGACGGTGTCCGAAATGAAGAGAGGGGAAGGAGGACGGGATGATGAGAGAGATGGGAAGAAGAAGGGGAGACTAATAACCCTAGAAATGGAGTAATTAGAAAAAGCTATGATGAAATTCTTAAAAGGTTGGTAGATATAATTTTTTATTTCTTTATTTTTAGAAAAAAGTAGAGCCCCTTTTAAAAAAAGGCTTGGGTTTTTAAATCTTTTTTCTGTTAGTTTCCCTTTAAAATATAGATTGCAATCTTGCAACTATAATTATTCAAAGAAATTTGCTTGAAGATCACATATAACAATTGTATTGAGTGAAAATTTATCAAGCCTCGACGATAGGGCTCGAAACATGGTTTGATTGAATCCTTTGGAAACAAGCTCTCAAGGAAGCCTGCTCAGCTCCCGAAGCTAGATGCCTCGGGTAAGAAACGGGCCTTAGCTATAAGTTATACCTCGAAGCGATTAGAAGACAACCATCACGAGGCGTGTAACTTACCCCTTGGTGAATATTCGTTGTTCACTGAACGAGCTCATGTCTTTTGTAACTGACGATCATTGCCACACATTTAAGAAGGAGATCATCGTCAGACCACGACTAAACATGGAGTGAGAGCCGTAAAGCGCAGTACTTGCTATTCTTATTCTTGTAAACTATAAATAGTCATGATTCTTGTAAACTATAAATAGTCATGAAAAGATTATGTAAAGGTATCCACAAATATATCAAATACACTTACTCTTTGTTTCTTAGTTGTTTTTCACATTTCTTTATCAAATTTCTTGTCTTTTTACGACTTTGATACAAGTAGTTGCTAATTAACCTAAAATAAATTTGATTTGTTGTTCTAACCGGATTTAGACCAACACAAATTAGCACCATCTGTGGGGATCTAGCAATATCATTCGTTCCGAAGTCTCATTCCAAGCTTTACATATTATTCTTACCAATATCGTTCAATGGCAGACAATACTAATGCCTCCGATAACACAACGGTCCAAACTCCCGACCCAACCACTAGCGTCACTTCGTCAGGTGGAGGAATACCAATCATACCACCTGGCTTAACACCATTTGGCTTAACACCACTTGGCTTAACACCGCCAATTAGCTTAATGTCACCAGCCGGTTTCACACTGCCCACTGGTCTAACTCTTTTAACTTGTTCAAGCCCTCCAATTGGGGTTACTCCACCACCAACTGATCCCTCTTTATCAAGTTCAAGTGACCCTTTCAAGCTGTACGTGATGGCTACTTTGCAACGGCTTCAAGAGCAATTTGCTTCTTTTTCTGGAAATGGGAGAAACACAACAAATCCCACCGAGCCTCCACTTGCCACACTCAATGGAAGCATCCCGAACGTTGTTCCTACCGCCACAACTACAGGAGGACTTCCAAATGGGGCCACATCTGGTGGCTCGAGGTCTTCTCCGTTGGGGAATCAACCCTTTGGGACAGCTCCAACGGTAGCTGAAACCAGTGTCCCGTCGGACTTTGAGAAATAGAAGAAAAAGTTTAAGGTTAGTATGGAAAAATGACTTGAAAATGTCCCTGGGGTCAGGAAGCCCCAAAGAGCTATAGATATTGAGAAATATAGGCAGCAACCTTTTAAGCCTGAGGCTGCTCCCTCTCTCATTCTCAGATACTTCAAGTTGCAAATCCTGAAGAAGTATGATGGGACAACTAACCCCGTTGATCACATAACTGAATATATTGCTATGGTCAAGAGAAACGACTTGATCCCAGTGGAAAGGGATTCAATGTTTCTTAAGAAGTTTGTTGATACCCTTGAGAAAGGGGCATTGCGCTGGTACATGCACATCCCCTCCGAGTCAATATCAAACTTTGAAGAATTGGCTGATATGTTTATCAAAGCTCATACTGGAGCAGAAAATCCTCAAGCGAAAGGAGGATATCTTCGAGGTTAAACAAAAATACCTCAAGCCAGTCAAGGACTTCTTCGAGTGCTTTCAAGCCAAAATGTTGGACTTGCCAGAAATGAATGATACCTTGGCAGTCATGTCTTTCGAAAGAAATATAAATGTGAGAAATTATGAGACTGCTGCTGAACTAAAGAAAGAGCTCCTGCAGTATCATGCCCAGATCTGGGGTGAACGGCAAGACAGAGCCTCTACAAAAGTCAGGCTCGAAGAGGCTGAATGGAAGATGACAGGTCGACATAGTTCGTATCGAGGCCACACAGATTCCTCTCGACGCGCCGATGCACCACGAAGGAACTCGAAAGGTCGGTACGAGCCTTATAATTCGCAAAGGCAGCATGTAAGCCAACGCCTCGGAGGAAAACAACATGTAAGTCAAAAGCTAGGGGTAAAAGATGGCACAGATGCTAATCAGAAGAGCTCCTCGGGACCATCCTTGGTATTCAAGGATAATGATCTGCCCCGAATCCCTGACTATAATTTTAATGTTTCAACTATCGAGTTGGTAAACGATATAAAAGGGATGATGGATCAAAGTATGAGGTTGCCAAGGGATATGAGAATGCCCCCGAGGAAAAGAGATCAGACTCAACATTGTGAGTTTCATGTGGATTATGGGCCTGCCACCGAGGACTGCTAGGCATTGCGCCTCGAGGTGTCACATCTTCTTAAGAAAGGTTTGCTTGCTGAGTATCTCACTGATAAATGGAAGCAGAATTTTGCTAACAATAGAGGAGGAGGACAGTTGTCGACGGCACAGTCTCCAAAAAGAGTGGTGATCGTTATAACTGAGGGATCGGAGGTGAATGGTGTCAACTTTGCCGCTGCAAAGAAATTCGCAAAGCTTTCAATCACTATGGAGAAGAGGACCTGATATGGTGGGTCGAAAAATGAAATAGTCTTTGATGTAGAGGACTGTGATAAGATGATGTTTCTCCATCATGATGTTATG
This sequence comes from Petunia axillaris subsp. axillaris, assembly GCA_029990575.1. NCBI lineage: Eukaryota > Viridiplantae > Streptophyta > Magnoliopsida > Solanales > Solanaceae > Petunia > Petunia axillaris. The sequence goes on along the minus strand of JARKNS010000002.1, from coordinate 45,553,625 downwards.
GTAATCATGTTAAGGATCAATGACTGCGATGTCAAGCAAGTTTTGGTTGATCCTAGCAGCTAGGTAAATATCATCAATCATGGGGTTGTTAATAAAATGTGGTTAAAGGACCTCATAGTCCCAAAAGCAGCCATATTGATAGGGTTCAACAATTTAACTGAAAAGACACTTGGAGAAATCACTCTTACTATAACTGCTGAATGAGTCAATAAGAAGACTGTTTTCCAAGTGATGGCAAAGGATAAGGCTTATAATGTTATCCTCAGAAGGCCTTGGATCCATGAGATGGAAGCTGTTCCATCTACCTTGCACCAGGTAATTAAGTTCCCAATACCATGGGGAATTCATGCTATTCGAGGAGAGCAACGAATAGCTCGTGAGTGCTACTCGGTTGCAATGAAGAGTGGAGTAGCTCCGACCAAGCCATCCAAATAGCAATTACTTGACCCGGGGCCCGACGAGAAGGAGAGCTTGGTTCTTCAAATAGGCTCTCAAAGGGAAAATGAAAAGGGTCCCATGATTTTTGACATTGAGCTACATTACCTTTTGTAAAGCACAATCTTTCGCTTATAGCATCAAGCTGTCAATGCCTCAACATTTGGATCGAATAATGCTTACCTCTCATTTCTCTATGCTTATCCTTTTCGAAAAGCGGAGGGAATGGCAAATAATGCTCGGGTCTGCATTCTTCACACCCGAACACTAGCGGATGCAAGGGGAATTGGCACAGTCAGTTTTCGACTCGCGCCACAATCGACCACTTCGAACGGAACCCAATGACTGGCAATCCATACACCGGGGACTGTTCCCTTAGGAGTTAGTCTTTTTGTTTATCATAATCGCCCGAGGTGGTTGTTGTAATAAGAGTTTGCCTAAGTCTTGTCATGACTAGAACTTATATAAATAGGCTCGAATTTCATCAATAAAACTTGATCCAGTTTCTTTTTATTCGATGCTTAAAGACAGTTTCTATTTTCACGCATCGGCTCGTGAACGAGACGTCGTTCTAAGCTAGCTTCATTTTATACTATCTATGTCTTGCAAGCAAAACACTCAAGTGAAATGAGGTTATATACTTTCAACACGAAGTAAAAGATACTTCCTCTGTCCCATTTTGTTTGTCATAGTTACTGTTTTGAGAGTCAAACTTCTTAAATTTGACCGTAGATTAGGATATAAAATCTTTATTTTTTTCTAAATAAAAATTATATATTTGAAAACTACATGAAAATTACTATAAGTCACAATAAATTACAACTCAAAATATTTAAAAGACATATATAAAGATTATGTCAAAGATAAACTCGCGAAATCCGAACTGTGATAAACAAAGTGGGACGGGGGGAGTATAACATTTTGAAACATCCAAATGTTCATTAACGGCTCAGAAGCCAGCATAAGAAAATTTACAAGGTAGTGGCCCGAAGGCCCTAAACTAAAACAAAACAAAAAAGGGAGCGCAGACGAAGTTCACTCGTCAGCGTTAGAAGACGAGGCTTTTGAACCTTTATTCTCTTCACCCTCATCACTCGAGCTTTCACTGCTCGATGGAAGTTTGCTCATCAGTACCTGAGCCTTGGCAGCGTCCTCTTTTGCCTTGATTATCTCTTCATCCAAGTTTACTCCACCTTTGCACTGCTCAAGAGTTTTTGGTTTGGTTTGGATAATAATACAGTTTCTATCAACTCGGGCCCTAGTATCCCGAGACATCAGCTTAGTCTTGATCTTGTACTTAAGCTTGGATGAAAACATGGCTCCTTCGCTCTGAAGGGTCTCAACCTATGCCTCAAGGGTTTGAGTTTAGGTTTCAAGCTCGGTCACCTTTGATGAGAGCTCCCTCTATTGGCTTTGAAGCTTCTCGGTCAAATCATCGATCGTTGCATTTGCTGCTTCAATTTCAGCTCGGAGATTTTCTTCTTGAGCTTTCTTTTCAGGTTAAGTATCAAATACACTTACTCTTTATTTCTTAGCTGTTGTTCAAATTTTTTTATCAAATTTCTTGTCTTTTTACGACTTTGATACAAGTAATTGCTACTTAACCAAAAACAAATTCGATTTGTTGTTCTAACCGAATTTAGACCAATACAATAATATATATACTAGAGCAGTGACCTGCTAGAGTTTATCAAATTTATTCTCTTCATTTTATTGCTTTTCCAAAAAAGAAAGAGAACGAGAATGAGAAAAAGAAATTGTTTTCCATGCATTCAATCATAACAAGGAACTGACTGTTGACCCGTACCAAGTACTGTTAACTTAATGTTCTCCGTCATATAATATTATCCATGTTTCAATAGATAGGCTTGAGTGCGGGGTGTTGAGAGTCCCACATCGTATTGGAATTAATTTTCTTTTTTATATATTATCATACAAGCTTTAGAGCCTGTTTGGTCAAGTTGAAATGTACTTATTTTGAAAAGTTAGATAACTAATTTTAAAAAATAAGCAGTTTGTATTTTGCCAATTCATTTAAGAAGTATTTATAAAAAAAATAAATTGTGTTTGCATAATCTTTATAAAAATATTTTGAGTGTCAAATTATGAAAAAGGACGGTATAATGATTCATTCTGCAACTAACATTATCTAAATATATATTTTTTATGAAAGCATTATTTTTATTTTTTAATTTTTATTTAGTAATTTTTCCAACAGCAAAAATAACTGCTTCTTTTCAAAGTACATTTTAATTTAGCCAAACACCATAAAATTTGCCCAAACGTTCTTTTGTCAAGGAAAAAAAATACATTTAGCTTCAGAGAAGCTTGACCAAACATGCTGCTTAGTACATTAGGTTGAAGGTTCATTTTTGTCATGATATCAGAATCATACACATTCCAATTGATCATATTACCACTCTCTAGAAATCATGGGCGTGTTGAGAGTGTTGAGTCTCACATTCGAGGATTATTTTCTTCTTAATTATTTGATCCTATACAATGATATTTAAGTTAAAGTACAAATTCATTTTTTAAAAAGTTTAGAACGAAAGTGAATCGAAAAGTTCAAAATTGCACTTGTGATTTGCAAAATGATCTATTTTTCCCTTCATTCCCTCAATTACAAAACTGACATGCATTTGCCCTTATTTTCAATTCAGCCGACAAACTAGTTTAAAGGGGTCAACTATGCCCTCTTCGTTGCAAATCTGGCATACGTTTATCACATATGCTGCAAATACAAATCTATCAATTTTTTCGTTTTAGATCAAATAAATCCTTGTAGTGGTGGTTGATTTTGAAGTTGTAATTAAAGATGGTGCTATTTTAAACAATAACAATGAAACTTTAGTTCACTACTAAATATGATGATGTAAAAATAAAGAAGGTTTTATGGTTCATTTTTTTATAAATGAGAGGGACGATTGAAGGCGGGTATTAATTGTGGTGCAGAGAAGGATGATCGGGTTTTTGCTTGTTACTATCTCCGTCCCTCAATAAATGTCATTTTTTTCTTTTCTATTTGTCCTAAAATAAGTATCCCTTTAGAATTTGAATATAAAATTAATGATATTTTTTCAATTTTGCTCCTGCAATTAAAGAGAGAAGAGATGATTAGTTGTACTTAAGTATAATTATCGAGAATAATGAATAAGGATAATTAAATAAAGTATGTGTGATATTTAATATCTTTTTCTTATAATGGCCAGGTGGTAGTACATGTGAAAGTTTATGATGAGTTTGTAGTGTAAATAGTGCGTAGCAGTTTCGTAACGAGAAAATGTGCCTAACTTACCAATAGTATTTGTTGAAAATACTCTGTCCATCTTAAAATAAGGGGAATTTTTTTACTTATTTCTTTTCTTACAAAATAAGTATCAATTTAGACTATCAAATATAAAATTATCTATATTTAGCAATATTGTCATTGTTCTTGAAGTGGTAAAAAGTAATTTCCTTTCATCAATAGTTAATATTTTGCATAGTGGGCGTAAAATGAGACAAAATATTTATATTGAGATAAAGAGGGGAAGTATTTAGAAAAGTAGAAAAAAAGTTAAAAACATCTTCGCCGTTAGTTATGAGACAATTCTCCTTAAATGGGAAAAATTTTGTGGCATTTTACGGAACGCCCACTTATAACTTGTTTGGCCAAGTTTCTCGAAGTTACATTTTTTACCCTTTTTTTTAATAGAAAAATGCATTTTTGAAGAATTGTAAGGTATTTTGCCAAATAAAAAAAGTACTTTTGAGAAGAAGCAGAAGCAGTTTTTCTGCTGTTAGGGAGAAGTTACAAATTTGTGCTTCTCCCGGAAAGCAGGACCAGTTTATTAATCTTTTAAGACAAAAATATCCTTACCAAAAATATTTATTTACCATACTATATTTAATTATTTTAATATAATTCTCAAATATAAATAAAATTTTATTTTCTTTTTTCCTTTTTTACTTTAACTTTATTTCTATAAAATCAATTTCTTAAACTTTGATTCTAGTATTTATTTCCCAACAAGAGATTATCAAACTACTTTAAGAATTCTAGTGCTGTGGAATAAATTAGAGAAGGTTTGTACTGTTGCATGGAGCTATATTAAACCAGTGAAGAATTAGGAGGTTTTATATTTTATATTTAAAATAAATAACAAAAAAATTAAATGAACTCTTTTATTGAAAAATATTTAAATATTTTATATGTTTAAATAATATTCGTCGCATAATGAATCTTAGTATTGTCTTTTTTCGTAATTTGGCTCTCAAAAATACTTTTTATAAAGATTATCCAAACACAAGCTGTTTAGAAAAACACTTATCAAATGAGTTGGTAAACGAAAACTACTTATTCTTCAAAAGTACTTATCTAAGAAGTACTTCTAACAAAAATACTTTTCAAAATAAGCAGTTTTGGGCAGCTTGGCCAAACAGACTCTTAGTTAATGCACTTATCTTTGGACATATTCATTCCGGTCCAAAATAAGTATCAATTTTAACTTTTACATACTCCTTAAAAAAATTGATTAAGTGTATTAATAATAGAGGTAATTTTACTGCATTGTCCTTTATCTTTCCTTACACTAATTGTAAAAATATTAATTATGAGGGTAAATTAGAAAAAAGTACATTAACTCTTTCCTGTTTTTCTAAATGAACAATAATTTTAGACTATTTTAAAAAGATTAAATTGATAGTTATTTTAGACCTGAAGAAGTATACCAAAATGAATATGAAAATAAGGAGGGAGGAAGGTGTCCTAATAACTTTCAATAAATGTCTCTTTTTTCATTCTGCAATCTTATTTTGTTGTGGGGTGTATGGACATGTTATTTGAGAGTCAACTATAATCAGCTAGAAGTGTGAATGTTTAACATTTCCTATAAAAGAAACTTTGTATCGTATTTTATTTAACTCCTTTATATAGTTATTATACTAGTAAGGAATAATCTCCTAACAATTAATTTGCTCTTAATTCATTAAATTTGTATCCAACAAATATTGTTGAAGGCATAGAAGCGAGGTCCTAATGTGTATAACCAATAGTCGTGGCGGGATGAATGTAATTGAAATTTTTTTGATAAAAAGTATTTTCTTGAAAAATAGTTTTAAGCTCTACAAATTTAGATTAATTAGGCTTCAATATAATTGATACAAGGTGGTAACCCGAAAAGGGGAAAAACGAAAACAAAGAGATCCAAATGTGTACACATAATGATTCATAAATTTTCTCTCTTACGAGCATAATAAAATATTTAAACACGCCAACTGAAACTAGTTAGAACCTCTTTGAACTAGTAAGTATATTTTAGAATGTGTACCATTTTCTATTCCTATCTAAACTTTCGGACAATAAAAAAGTTAGTAGTAGTAGTTTGGAAAGCGCGTAAGCGGACACTGGTTTGTGAAAAGCAAAGAAGACATTCAAAGTCGTTATTCAAACTTCAACTCCTACAAATTTTTTAATTCAACAGACAGACAGCATAGCATAGAATAGGAAACTCGTAAGCCAATAAGCCAACACCCCTCTAAATTAATTTCCTATACTCTTCAACAACTTTGTCTCCCCTTCATTTACAAATTGCCATTTCATTCAGCTTCCTATGTTCTAACACAACTCATTTTCTCTGTGTTTTCTGGGATTTGTAGTTCTAAGAGAACCTCATTTTTTCTTGGTTTTGTTGGATTCTTGAAACTATCTTTAAAAAAAACTCTTTCTCAAGTCCTACAAAGAGCTATAGTTTCTGAATTTGATCAAGAATTGGAGTTAAAAAATAAAGAGTTTTGTGGTATTAGTGATGTTGACTAAGTTCATTCTTTTCATTTTATTATTTATATTCTTGTTTTCCTCTAGTTTAGTTGTCTCTGGAGGAGCTTATAGTTTCAGAAATCTGAATTATAGTGCCTCTGGGATTGAACTCCCTCAACATCCAAGCTTTAATGCTGTTTCTTCTTCAGCAAATTCAGATTGTAATTATGGAGTTTCTAAAAAATCAAACACTCATTCAATTTTAGCTCAAGAAATTGATGGTTCTAATGGAAATGATGATGAAGAAGATGAAGATGAAGATGGAGATGTTTCCTTATTTGGAAACAAGCAAAAAGAAGCTGTTAAGTTTCATTTAAGGCACAGATCAGCTGGTCAAAATATTGAGGCTAAAGACTCAATTTTTGAGTCAAAAGCAAGAGACTTTAGTAGAATTCAAACATTGCATACAAGAATTGTGGAGAAGAAAAATCAGAATACTATTTCAAGGCTTGCGAAAAGTATCACTGAAAAACATCATAAGGCTGTGGTTGCTCCGGCTGCCTCGCCGGAATATGAACTATCCGGCAAGCTGATGGCAACTTTGGAGTCAGGGGTGAGTCTTGGCTCAGGAGAGTACTTCATGGATGTCTTTGTTGGTACACCTCCTAAGCACTTCTCTTTGATTCTTGATACTGGTAGTGATCTTAATTGGATTCAATGTGTTCCTTGTTATGATTGTTTTGAACAAAACGGTCCTCATTATGATCCTAAGGACTCGAGTTCTTTTCGAAATATAAGCTGTCATGATCCAAGGTGTCAACATGTTACATCCCCTGAGCCTCCACAGCTTTGCAAGTCTGAGAATCAAACTTGCCCTTATTACTATTGGTATGGTGATAGCTCTAACACGACTGGTGATTTTGCGCTAGAAACATTCACTGTTAACCTCACGACGCCTAGCGGGAGTGAATTTAAGAAGGTGGAAAATGTGATGTTTGGTTGTGGTCATTGGAATAGAGGGCTGTTTCATGGTGCTGCTGGTTTGTTAGGACTTGGGAGAGGGCCGCTTTCATTTGCTTCTCAGCTTCAATCTTTGTATGGTCATTCTTTTTCATACTGTCTTGTGGATAGGAATAGTAATTCTAGTGTAACCAGCAAACTGATTTTTGGTGAAGATAAGGACCTTTTGAAGCACCCACAGTTGAACTTTACTTCATTGGTTGGAGGCAAAGAAAATCCCACGGAAACTTTCTACTACGTGCAGATAAAATCAGTTATAGTTGGAGGAGAGGTACTAAATATACCAGAGGAGACATGGAATCTGTCTCAAGAAGGTGGTGGTGGCACAATCATTGATTCTGGAACCACGTTGAGTTACTTTGCAGATCCAGCCTATGAGATTATAAAAGAGGCATTTGTCAATAAGGTCAAGGGTTATCCCGTTGTACAAGAATTTCCTATATTGAATCCTTGTTACAATGTGTCTGGAGTGAAGAACGTGGACTTGCCCTCGTTTGGGATAGTGTTTGGTGATGGAGCTGTATGGAATTTCCCTGTAGAGAACTACTTCATCAAACTTGAACCAGAGGATATCGTTTGTTTGGCGATTCTAGGGACTCCTCGATCTGCTTTATCAATAATTGGAAACTATCAACAGCAGAATTTTCATATCTTATATGACACCAAGAGATCCAGACTGGGATATGCAGCAACAAGATGTGCTGATGCTTGATTATTTGTCCAGTATTTTTGGGATGGGAGGTGGAATTTGTAAACATAGTGGGATGGAAGAATTCTGTTCATTCTTTCCTCAACTTAGAAACAGTTCATATATATTGTAGGTTATACTTTATTTCTCCCCTTGATTTTTTAACTGTAGATGATTTTAAGTTGCTTAACAGAAACTGGCAACCCTGTAAGAGAACTGTTATAGGAGCTTTTCTCACATTTTGAATGTTGGTCATTGCTTTTGCAGTTCAATTTATGCTCCAAATCTCACTGTGTTTGAACACAAAAACAGTATAAGTTATCTGATGCATTCCCTTACGGTATCATAGCATACGTTCAGTGAAAGCTATTAGGTGATACATTAATGATAATGCATTTTTCTTGGCCAAGATCCGGGCTTGTCATGTGATATCCGAGTGTTGAAATTCAATTAGCCAGAATGACTGTTTTTCTTTCATTTTCGAAAAAGGAAACTAGGATTTTCATTTCGCATAAGGCAAGCTAAAGAGAGGACCCTATTTTGGCACTAAGAGACTGAACAAGAACATGACAGAACGAAACCTGCAAATGCACCTACACTGACTGTGAGGTAATAAAGAAGTTTGCCTTGTCCTGCTTGAGCACTGATTTGACAGAAGCAGGAAAACCATGAATGAATAGAATCTTAGGTCTTTCAGTATCCACACAAAATTCACCACAACATTAGCTAATGCATTCCCTTCACTATAACTGTAGAACATGTTTCAGTCTTCCATGAATAGACTCCGTCTGTTGCTGTATCTTATGAACTATCCAATCCACCAAGGTAACTTGTAAAGAGCTTGAGACTGGCGCAGAATCCGTTCCAAACCCAACAATGTGATATCCGATTTGCTCGCGCAATTGCTCTGCTAGTAATATTGCTTTTGCTTCTGCAACATGTTTCCGGTTCCTTCATTGGGTTAAGATCATGAAACCTTTAATCTTGCAGGAACCGCCTTGTAAATAAACTTTAACGGATCAGCTTTTGTATCTTTGTTCCACCATAACCAACATATTTTTTTTAACTTGATGCCACTAGAAATACCTGCATTATTATTAAAATACTCCAAACCTCTGTAGCTGCAGGACTTCTCAAAAGAACATGTTCCATCATCCTATTATCGGTTTTGCAGTCACACACCAGCTCATAGTCCTTACACTTCTTCGATGAGAAGAGTAATTTCATACTCACCACAAAAGGAAGCTCATTTTAACTGTGACTCCACTTGCCAAAATGCATTTGTAGAGAGGAAGATGAGTTTCTTTTTGTCACACGATTGCAGTATTGAGTTCAAATGTACCTGTTGAGGTAGGGGACCAGATAGGGATATTTTACCCGTTCCTTCTCCATGTATTACCTTGCTTACTGTCCTATCAACCAAATAATCATCATACAAATTTCCAACTTTAGTGTACAAGCTTACTTGGCACCTGTGTTAGTAACCTGTCATGGTAAGCTGCTCCATAGATTATCGTCAAGGTTCACAACCTGGCTGTTCACCGTCATCATAAAAAATAAAAACTCAAGAGTCTAAAGAATACAAGCAATAAGTATGGTTCTCTTTGAGGGGGTCCTCAATATATCAAGAGCCTTAACAGCTAAAATGGTGCTCGTCGTACATCAGATTCTCTATGGAGAATAATTAGTAAAAGATAAGTATTGCAAAATTCAACATCTCCTGGTAGAGAAATGGAAAGCTGACCAATCATATATATGAAGCATGGTTAAAGAGGGAGAAGAGTTAGAGCAACATATAGGCAAGTGAGTGGCTAAAATTATTTTTCACTAAGCAACTGCAGGACACTATACCAACTAGCACCTTTTATGGAGGGTAGAAATCTTAACTTGCAACTTTGAAAATTCTTGAGAAATGGAATTCTGGATGTCCAACTCCTGTGTAATACATTGGAAGTTCATTCTCTTAGAAGTTTTTGCCATCCTCTTATTCAACATATTATTGTGGTTGAGGAATATAATTCTGCTACCTTGTAGTTGCATTAATGAGTGCCATGACCAATGCAAACAAACAAAACATTGCAAGAACTCATTAATTCTTGTTGAGAGCAACTCTTTAATGCTGCGAGGGACCTGAAGCTATCTCATCTTTCCTAGACAAGAATAACTTTTTCACGAACTATTAATGTGAAAGAGGACTAAAATGTCATATGAAGAATGAAGTTCCATTAATTCAAAAAATAATTACTATGTTGGAAGTTGAAACAAAAACAAAATAGGACTGGAGGATAGTCAGGCTGACACATCTAGGGGATAAACAAGGACTTTGAGCTCCTGGTTTCCAATTTCTTCTTTGTTCTTCCTCATTTCACCCCACTAATTTTTCAAGAGACTCACTGCATCGTTTTACTTTAATCATCTTTAGGCTTGCACTGTCTCCAAATAGTAGCAGGAATTTCGTGAAGTCAAAAGGTTTGTCTAAGGACTCACTTGAGGCATTCCATCTTGTAATTTTGAGGTACCTCAACTTCAGAACTTTGAGTCTCTTAAACTACTCTCCATCTTCGATGTCCCATTGCCCCTGCTGAAGTGCTCTGTTCTCCAACTTGAGAACTCTACAAAATTTGGTAATCTCCAGATACTAGACATTTTACTTTGTTGCAACAAGGCCTAATAGAGTTAACTTTGCCAGTGTCAAGGGCAAGCTAAATTTCCTGATCTTACCATTCAAGTTAAAGAGCATCTAATCTGAGTGTTGAGGTTCCTTACAGAGGCACTTGAGCTTTTGCAGTCTGGTTGCCTTCTTTATCATGTAGTCTGCTAGCTTATTAGTGCACTGTGGCCAAAGGTCTCTAAGCATCATAAGTTTGTTGATTTGCAAGGAATGTGCTCATCAAAAGACGCGACGTGTTATACATGCACTCTTTTTAACCTTGTCATATTCCAGATGGTCATCAAAATTATTGTACCACTGACTACTGTTATTACAACCAAAACCTCTAGTTTTGAAAGTTTGATATCCATAATGGCATAGACTCTACAAAACTCTAATTCCTTAGAATTTCAAATGAATCAGCTCCTTTGATATCACGACTGAACTGTACGACACATGACATTCCATATATAGTTTAAAGTACTCGAGATCAAACAAAAATTGCTGCCAGCCAGATTGGGGTCTGAAGAAGTGTTAGCTTGGAAAGCTTGGAGTTTTGACTGATGACTGAGGAACGGATTCAAAGGACCTGTTCCTTTGAATTACTGAAGCAGAATAGATAATTCATGCAAAATCATTTGATTAAGATATTATTATTTATCCTAATACTGACGTATATCTTGATAATTATGCAGGCCTAATCAGATACGAAAAGATTGCATAATCCTAAAGGATAAAGGATTTGGATTCAAGAAGGTAGAATCAAATTAGGATTCAAAGTCAAGGGAGCTTTGGAATTCTAATTCATTGGGACTTCTTGGCTGCTGGAAACTATAAAACGAGAAGACTATCAGCCATAGAAGATGTACACAACTAGAGAGAGCATCGAGCAAAAGCTGAGAAGAATTATTAGCTTATTTGTGTAATCATTAGCTACAGTAGAACTAAGTAAGAACCTGTTCCTTAGATTGAGTCTTGTAAAAGTTCAGTCTTAGTTCAATTGTAGTAAGCAGAAATCAAGTTGTAAATTGTGTAGTTCAAGTCGTGGACTTGACACAACTTCACTGATCGTGAGAAAGATCACTATAGGATTAGAGTTAGTCCTAGGTTAGTAAGAGTGAGTCTTGTAACCAAGTGGGTCTTTTTACATAGTGAAGTTGAAATCCTACTTGAGAAGTAGGTCGTGGTTTTTTGATCCCGTGTCTAGGGGTTTTTCCACGCTAAAATCTGGTGTTCAATTACTTACAGTTTTTATTCCGCACATCGTAGAGTAAAGGAACACATTTTAAGGAACTGGTCCTTAAAACAGTAAAGTGGTGTATTTGTGGGAAATAACAATTGGTATCAGAGCGGGTTATCCTTGAAAAGGCTAACACCTAGGATTAGATGAGTACATCACGTGAGAACAGTGAGGGTCAGTCAATGGTTAGAGCACCTTACTTCAATGGAAAATACTATTCATGGTGGAAAGAGAGGATGCGTGATCACCTTCAGGCAGAGGATTACGAACTGTGGGACATAGTTACTGAAGGTCCCATGATCCCAATGAAGAAGAATGCTGATGGGAAAGATGTTCCCAAAACCAGGAAGGAGTGCAATGCCGAAGACATAAAGCAATGGGAAAAGAATGCTAAGGCAAGGAAGTGGCTGGTTGGTGGACTTAGTCCTGACGAATGCACAAGGATCAGAGGGTATGCCACTGCTAAGGAGATTTGGGATGCTCTACAAGTTGCACACGAAGGAACAAGTCAGGTAAAAAGGTCCAGAGGTACACTTCTTTATGCTGAATATGAAAGCTTTAAAATGAAAGAAGAAGAATCAATCTCTGAAATGTATACTAGATTCAATGCCATTGCCTCTGAACTTATCTCTTTGGGAAGGGTTTTAACTGTGGAAGATAGGGTAGAAAAGATTTTAACTAGGGTTCTTCCAGATTCTTGGGAGATCAAAGCATGTGCTATCATTGAAAGTAAAGATTTAACCACATTATCCTTAGATGAGCTCATAGGAAATCTAAAGACTTACGAACTAAGGAAAAAGGTTAAAAACATAGGAGCACCAGTTAAAACTGAACCTAACCTAGCCTTAACTGCTGGTGATAAAATCATTGATGATAAGGAACTGGTCCTTATCGCTAAAAGTGTTCAGAAATATTTGAATAAGAAAAGGGAAATTAGTGGACAGGGTAGGTCTACTAACATGAAACAGGCTGGAGAATGCCACAAATGTGGAAGCTCGGAGCACTACATCAGCAAATGTCCAATCATGGAAGGAGAATGGAGGAAGAAATTCATTGATGAAAGGAAGAAGGCTAGGGAACAGGTCCATAGAAAAAGTGGAAATCCCAAAGCGCTGGTTGCAGGATGGCAAGACAGTGAAGATGAAATAACTGATGATGATCTGGATGAGGATCTTGCTCTAATGGCACTTGGAGATTCAGAAAATGAAGAGGATCCTGAGGTATTTGTTTCTAAACTTAAAGAAGATGTAAAAAGCATGTCTAGAGAAAAGTTGGTTAAAGTATTCCATATTGTGCTAAATGAATTTAAAACTCTGAGGGATGATAATCACCAACTGCATGATAAAGTTGACTGTTTAGAAATAGAATGCAAAGAGGAAATAATTAAAAATGATTTTCTGGAAAGGAAGATTAGCATGCTTGAGGAACAGGTCCTCACACTTGAAACAACTGCTCAGGAATTAGAAAATGTTAAAACAGTTGTAAAAGGTAAAGGTATTGCTAATTCTCATCAGATCATTGCTGAAGAGAAACTGAAAAACACAGTTGATGAATTGTGTAAAAAAGATGAAAAGATAAGATCTTTAGAAGAAGACCTGGTTAAAACAAAAATGGAATTAAGAAAAACTGTAGAATGGAACAAGTCTTCTGAAGCACTAGAATGGTTGCAAGAAAATCATAGCAGTAACAGGAAAGGTATTGGATTCATGAAGGCACAAAGTTCATCCAAATGGGATCCAAAGAGTAAGTACTTATCATTTCCTGAAAACTGGCTATGTACTCACTGTGGGAACACTGGTCACCGGAAAGAAAATTGTCAATCTTTAAAAATGGCTGCCCAGAGGAACAGGTCCTATAAACCTGTTCGAAATCCTGTGAAACAGAAGAATAGGTCCTACGAACCTGTTCAACATTCTGTAAAAAGGAAAGATGTTCACACAAAGAAACCTTTACCATTTTGGGCTAAAAGAGATCTGATTCATCCTTTTTCAAAAGGAAAGGAACCCAAACTAGTTTGGGTTCTTAAAATTAACCCCTAGTTTTCTTTTGCAGGCTAGAGTGAAGGAGACAAACCACAAATGGTACATGGACAGTGGTTGCTCAAGACATATGACGGGGCATAAGGAACTGTTCCTTTCACTCTCAGCCTTCCAAGGAGGAAGTGTTTCCTTCGGTAATGGTAAGAAAGGGGAAATTATTGGAATTGGAAAGGTAGGTAAGTCTGACTCACACTGCATAGATAATGTATTTCTAGTAGATGGACTGAAGCATTGCTTATTGAGTATATCTCAATTGTGTGACAAAGGTAATAATGTTAATTTTTCATCTACTGGATGCACTGTGACTAATCAAGCTTCTGGAGAGGTTATTTTGCAGGGAAACAGACATGGAAACATCTACAAAGTAGACTTGCTGACATTATCTGATGGAAGCTTGAGCTGCTTAAGTGTGGAGCAAAATGATCCCCTCCTATGGCACAAAAGACTAGGACATGCTAGTCTTTCACAATTGAACAAACTTGTGTCAAAGGACTTGGTGATAGGTCTTCCTAACATCAGGTTTAATGATGAAAAGGTATGTGAAGCTTGTGCCAGGGGGAAGCAGGTAAAATCCTCCTTCAAATCGAAGAAACAGGTAAGTACCGCTAAGCCTTTGGAACTGGTCCATATGGATTTATGTGGTCCAATGAGAACAATGAGTCGTGGAGGTAAGAAGTATGTAATGGTATTGGTGGATGATTACTCTAGATTTACATGGACTATATTTCTTGCATCTAAAGAAGAAGCATTTAATGCATTTTCTATTTTTGCTAAGAAAGCTGAAAGAACACTAGATAGTCCTATTGTTGCCATTAGGTCAGATCATGGAACTGAATTTGAAAATCATATGTTTTTCAATTTTTGCAATGAAAATGGCATCAATCACAATTTTTCTTCACCTAGAACTCCACAACAAAATGGTGTAGTGGAAAGGAAAAATAGGACTCTAGAAGAAATGGCAAGAACTATGTTAATATCTGGAAATCTTCCACAAAACTTTTGGGCTGAGGCTATTAATACTGCATGCTACATAATAAATAGATGTATGACTAGGCCATTAATAGAAAAGACCCCATATGAGTTGCTTAAAGGAAGAAAACCAAACATCTCTCATCTTAGGGCTTTTGGTTGCAAGTGTTTCATACACAACAATGGGAAAGATGCCTTAGGGAAATTTGAACCTAGAAGTGATGAAGGAATCTTTGTTGGTTATTCTTCGAATAGTAAGGCATATAGGGTGTTTAACAAGAAAACTTTAAAAATTGAAGAAAGCATACAAAATTCGATGAAACTGACAGTCTCACTCAAGAACAGGTACAGGAGGATGAAGAAATTGGACTGCTGAAAGCTTATGAACTTGATCCACAAATGCAAGGTCTGGATGTGAGAACTGAACTGCAAGGAACTGTTCCTCAGAACAGAACTGAGAACAGTGGCACATATACAGGGGGAACAAATGCTAGTTCCACCTCACAAACTGGTAGTGCTACTCGATCAGGAACTGTTCCTCAGCAGAGGACTTCTGACAATGGATTGACCCCCAAGCCTTACAAGTATCAAGGGTCACATCCTGTGGATCAAATAATCTCAGACAAGAATGCAGGAATTCAAACTAGATCAGCAGTCAAAAATCACAATCTGTGTGCTTTTAGTGCTTTCCTATCTCTTGTTGAACCCAAAAATGTGAAAGAAGCACTGAAGGATGCAGACTGGATAAATGCTATGCAGGAGGAATTGAATCAATTTCAAAGAAGTCAAGTCTGGCATCAGGAACCCAAGCCAAGGAACAGGTCCATAATTGGAACAAAATGGGTTTTCAGAAACAAACTTGATGAGGATGGCATGGTAACGAGGAACAAGGCCAGACTGGTTGTTCAGGGATATAGTCAAGAGGAAGGCATCGACTATGATGAGACTTTTGCTCCAGTTGCAAGATTGGAAGCAATAAGACTTCTTATAGCCTTTGCTACATACATGGATTTTACTCTACATCAAATGGATGTTAAGAGTGCATTTCTGAATGGATACTTGAAAGAAGAAGTGTATGTCAAGCAACCTCCAGGTTTTGAAAGTGAACAGTTCCCTGAACATGTTTACAAGTTGGACAAGGCCTTGTATGGGCTCAAGCAGGCACCAAGAGCATGGTATGAAAGGCTATCAAAATTTCTACTCCAGCATGGATACAAGAGAGGTAAAATTGATAGTACTTTGTTCTTAAAAGAAAAAGGTAAGGATCTCTTAATTGTTCAAATCTATGTAGATGACATAATTTTTGGTGCTACTTGTGAAAATTTAAGTAAAGAATTTGCAAACTTGATGGGGAGTGAATTTGAGATGAGCATGATGGGTGAACTCAACTTCTTTTTGGGTTTACAAATTAAGCAAACCTCAAATGGAACTATGATCCATCAACAAAAGTATGTTAAGGAATTACTTAAAAGATTTGATATGGACAATGCTAAGGGAATTGACACACCTATTGCTACTGCCACAAAATTGGATCTTGATGAACATGGAATATCAGTTGATCAAAAATTGTATAGGGGTATGATAGGTTCCTTACTTTATCTAACTGCTAGTAGACCAGATATAGTGTTCAGTGTTGGTTTGTGTGCTAGATTCCAATCAGATCCTAAGGAATCTCATTTGAAAGCTGTTAAAAGAATATTGAGGTATCTGAAAGGAACAGGTCCCTTGGGACTTTGGTATCCAAAAGGTGGTAATTTTAATCTTGTTGGATA
Source organism: Petunia axillaris subsp. axillaris (assembly GCA_029990575.1). NCBI lineage: Eukaryota > Viridiplantae > Streptophyta > Magnoliopsida > Solanales > Solanaceae > Petunia > Petunia axillaris. The sequence continues at coordinate 45,537,072 of JARKNS010000002.1, read as the reverse complement.
TACTGATACTGATTATGCAGGTTTCCTTGTCGATAGAAAAAGCACCTCAGGTATGGCACATTTTCTTGGTGAGTGTTTGGTTTCCTGGGGAACCAAGAAACAAAATTCAGTGGCACTTTCCACTGCTGAGGCTGAATATGTGGCAGCTGCTTCATGTTGTTCACACTTGTTATGGATCAAACAACAATTACAGGATTTTGGTGTTGATGTAGGAACTGTTCCTATCTATTGTGATAACACTAGTGCTATTAATATGACAAAAAATCCAGTGCATCACAAAAGCACTAAACACATTGACATAAGACATCATTTCCTAAGAGACAATTATGAAAAAGGTTTGATCACCATAGCATTTTGCCCAACTGAAAAACAAATAGCTGACATTTTTACAAAAGCTCTAGGTAGAGATGATTTTGAAAGAAATAGATTGGAATTAGGGATGATTAAATTCACATAAAATCTTCAATGCTTTACTTCATAATTGGCTAGAAAATTGCTCTTAAAATGAATTTTATTCAAGTCATTATGAATTATTCAGTCCAGTCTCTATACTTAAATGTATACTCTCATGCCACATATATTATTTAGAGTTGCTAAAATTGAATGATGTTACCCTTATGCTCTTAGAATTTCAGATGATCAAAAATTGCAAATTGGAAGGACACTGAATTGTGGTGTTAAAAACAGGTATGTACTCGTAATTATTCAATTAATTTAGGAGTATAAAGGCTATAGGTAACTTGTGTTTAGGATGAAATCCCACTAAGTTTCCTACCCATATCCAAACTGCAAAAGAGTCCCATCGGAGGAACAGTTCCCATTCTGAAAAGGTGTCATACAGCCTAACGGCTCTTTTTCTCCGGGAGACTCCCAAGAGTCCTTAGCCGTTGCATGTTGTGCTGAGGTAAGCTGATCGTCTCCTACTCTAATTGCACTACTTAATTCACTCTATAAATACTCTTCTTCTCCTACATTATTCTTTTACCTTGTTCATCAATTGAATTAGCAAAATTTCAGAAAGAATTGTCAATTATCTTTTGATTAGAATTGCAAACATGTCTCTTTCTTCTGATAATTCTCCATCTGCACCCACTGTTGAACAACCACAAAATCTCAACCCTCCTTCACCCATGGAAATCATCAACCCAAACCCTGAAGTTCCTGAACAAACTCCAGAAATACCTGAACCTGAAATTCAGGGGGAAGGATCAGTTCCCACGGCTGAATCAATTGCTGAGCAGGTTGAGGATTTGTCAAGGGCTATGGTGTTGTATCAGTTTAAGGTAAATTACACTCACCCTTTGAATGTTGTTATTGATGAGGAAGATGAGGGAGAGGGTTCTGAGGCTGCTCTTGAGGGGGAACTCCTTAGGAGTTTGGAAGCACCTGTGCATGGGGGGTCAGGGTCTCCAGAGGTTGCTTTTAGAGCACCCATGGAAGATGTTATAGATGTTGAAGAGGCTATGAGTGACAGTGATAGGCCATTGGTGGATTTGATAAATATTAGGAGCCTGAAAAGAAAATTGGCTAGAAAGGGACCCATTCATGATCATGAGACTGTTGAAATTGCTGCTAAATTGAAGAAGATAAGTGATAGTTATAAGCCTGGAAATAAGAAGAAAGTTGAAAGTTCCTCTAAGGCAAAAGGACCTGTTCCTTCTGCCTCAACCCCTGCATCTGGGGGTAGGAGGACAAGAAGTGCTGCTAAAGCTGCTGATGAACAACTGGCTGCTGCCTTGGAAAGGAACAGAAAAGGGAAAGGAAAACAGGTAGTTGAGGAAGAAAAAGTGGATGATAGTGATGATTTTGATTTGGCTGATTTTTCTGAGGATGATGAGATGGTAGAGGCTGAGGAGGTGGTGCCTCAGTCAAAGAAAAGAAAGGTTCCTGAGAGAAGGGTGACAAGAAGCTCAGTTAAAGCTGCTGAGAAAATTGCTAAGAGGACCAGGTCCTCTAAAAGAGTGGTGGTTTCTGAAGACTCTGCCAGTGACAGTGATGAGTTAGTTGCTGAGGCTGAGAGTGATAGTGATGCTGAAGAAAGTGAGACTGTGCACTGTGTTCATGATGACATGCTGACTAGAAAGGTGTTGAAAGGAAGGGTTATGACTGATGTTCAAGAAGAAGGAATGGTTTGGTTGCTGCAAAAGCTACATGCTCAGGGTTGGAGGGACATGGTCCTTAAGATCTCTGGTAGGTGTGCAAAGGGAATGGTGCAGGAATTCTATAAGAATTGTTCCATCCGAGGTGATCAAATCACTACGTCTGTTAATGACAATGTCATCATTTTTTATACAAGGGAACTTGGTGAGTTGCTGGGGATCCCTGCCTCTGGGTATGCTAGTTATGTCAAGACTGTTTGGCCTGACTTGACAAACTTGCCTACTGATCTGGAGATCACTAGGAAGTTTGCTGAGAATGATGGTGAAGAAAACCCAGGGCAGTGCAAAAGAGTGAGATGCATCCACAGCATCAGGTTTTATTTGAATTTGTGAACAAAGTTGTGATGCCAAGGCAGGAGAAAAGAGGAGTTGCCAGTTTCATGGACCTGGTCCTTATGGAACTGTTGGACACTGAAAAGCAGATCAATTGGCCCAGTTTTATGATCCACCTGATAAAAAGGGTGATTGCTGGGAAGAGAAAACACTCCCTGCCGTTTGGTTTCATTCTGACTGATATTTTTGCCAAGTTGAAGGTTCCCTTGGAAGGGGTTGTGAAAGCTACAAAGAAGGAGAAATTTGGGTGTGCTACCTTGATAAACTGTGACTTGCCGGTTCAGGCTGATCCTCCACAGGCTGGTGTTGGGAGGCAGCCTCTGAACAACAAAGTGAGGGCACTTAGGCAACAAGTTGCTATGCAGGCTGCTGAGATTGCAAGGTTGGAAGAAGAGAGGAATTACTGGAAGGCAGAGGCCTCAAAAGCAAAAGAGACCAATGAGGAAATGCTCAAGCAGATGTTTGATCTCCTTCACAAGTCTCAGGGAACTGGTCCTTCCACATCCTGACCACCTTAGCCCTAGCCTTTAGCCATCTTTTGTCTAGTGGGATCTAGCCTAGCCTAGTGCCTTAGCCTTTATTTTCTTCTTTAGTAGTTGGATAATTTTGTAGTACTTGCTGTATCCCCTGATTTTAATATTTGGTTATATGAATTGTCTTGGATGGCTAATATCATTGTTTTGCAGTTGCTTTATTTAATTTATGTTTGTACTTTGAGTTGCCTCAATGGCTATGTGCTGATTAAATCCAACACTTGAGTTATATTTTGATATGCAACCTTTTCAATGATGCCAAAAGGGGGAAGAGTAAGGCTGATTTTGCATGATTTTATACCTAATAAAAATTTGTTCCTTAATGATGAATTAATTCTCCACTGATTGATTGTCTTTTTGAGCTTACATTGTACTTCAGGACATTAAGGAGATGAAGCTATAAGTATGAATTTGTCATCATCAAAAAGGGGGAAATTGTTAGCTTGGAAAGCTTGGAGTTTTGACTGATGACTGAGGAACGGATTCAAAGGACCCGTTCCTTTGAATTACTGAAGCAGAATAGATAATTCATGCAAAATCATTTGATTAAGATATTATTATTTATCCTAATACTGACGTATATCTTGATAATTATGCAGGCCTAATCAGATACGAAAAGATTGCATAATCCTAAAGGATAAAGGATTTGGATTCAAGAAGGTAGAATCAAATTAGGATTCAAAGTCAAGGGAGCTTTGGAATTCTAATTCATTGGGACTTCTTAGCTGCTGGAAACTATAAAACGAGAAGACTATCAGCCATAGAAGATGTACACAAATAGAGAGAGCATCGAGCAAAAGCTGAGAAGAATTATTAGCTTATTTGTGTAATCATTAGCTACAGTAGAACTAAGTAAGAACCTGTTCCTTAGATTGAGTCTTGTAAAGATCTTTCTCACGATCAGTGAAGTTGTGTCAAATCCACGACTTGAACTACACAATTTACAACTTGATTTCTGCTTACTACAATTGAACTATAGGATTAGAGTTAGTCCTAGGTTAGTAAGAGTGAGTCTTGTAACCAAGTAGGTCTTTTTACATAGTGAAGTTGAAATCCTACTTGAGAAGTAGGTCGTGGTTTTTTGATCCCGTGTCTAGGGGTTTTTCCACGCTAAAATCTGGTGTTCAATTACTTACAGTTTTTATTCCGCACATCGTAGAGTAAAGGAACACATTTTAAGGAACTGGTCCTTAAAACAGTAAAGTGGTGTATTTGTGGGAAATAACAAGAAGGCAGAGTGAACTTGTAGGTTTTGCAAGCTTCCCTGACTGATAAAGGCTATGATTAATGCACAGCTTCTGGTACTCAAAAAGGAACTAGGCAAATCCTGATCTGCATAAACTTTTTTTAGCTTTTGTCTCACAAAAATCATGCAGCATATCATGAATGTGTGACATGTTCTGACTTCTCCAGTGAACATTCTCTTGCTCATTGTTATCAACTTTCACCATTTATATCAATAATCAGGATATTTTCCATAACCATGCCAAGTTTGAGAATGGATCTGCTTTCTTCATCCTCTCGGAAAGAAGCAAACTAAAGAAGTGCTTGTAGTTTGAGTTCTATTATGTCCAAGCATTTGTCTACGTTAGTGACAGTATCTAAATATACATGCTTTGCCGTCCATCTTTCCTTAGTTTTGCGTATCCAAAACTCCAGTTATGAGCTCATTAAGAAAGGCAGTCCTCGACACTTTCTTGCAATGTTTAATCCTACTTTAGATACTTCTTGGGAGCAAGCTTTGTCTATTGGACAGCTGGATTCTTCTTAGGTAACCAACTTTACCAGGGTTAAAGCTTTGTTTAGAATGCAATTGTTTTAAGTAGAACAACTCATAAACAAATACTTCTGTAAATGCTTGATTGAATGCGAAATTCTAAAATTGGAAGTGTTGGTTTTGCATAGTTTGTTAAAAGCGGACTATGACTTTTGAACACGAAGCAATAACGAAATTTTGTACGACACTATTACAAAATTTTGGTTTTGGGAGTCAGATGGTTCTTTCATTTGACTCTACTTCTTCACATAATTTTAAATATTTTTAATTTAAAATTTTGTAATTTTATGACTTCTTATCTAGTTGTTAAGAAATCAATGTCTGATTTGAAACTAAAAGTAACGGGTCTGAGCCTCATACACTGAATTCATTCATTCTTTTAAAAGGAAGAGGCAGATAATCAATTGTTATCAATTCATTCATTCTTCTTTGGATTATCCTCAGGGCAAAAGCCATGTTATGACCCATGACAATTTTATGAACAAACTTTTACTTTGATTTGTATCTTACCAGTTACCATGAAGAGAAACAAGACTCTATCAAAATCGAGCAGAGCATATATGAAAATAAACAAAATTTGCAAGCTTATTGTGTCAATTAAAATGTAGAGTTCTTGCTTTGAACAATACGGTAACTTAGAAACAACAAAGTTGGCTGAGACCAAGGCACTGGCTGTAGAATAGGACAAGGAAAATGGAATAATTTTCATGCTTCTGCACCTGGAAAGAATTGGCCTAATTCAGGTGGATGGAACTCCAACAGCTCTAATAGTAACTGGAATTCTGGAGGGTCTAGACCTGCTAGTCCTTGGTATCCTGGACAGCAGTCCTCAGTTAACTATGCAGGTGCTGCTGATAGCCCTCTCTCTGTTGAGAACTACCCTCATGATCCATACACTGGGAAAGCTCCCACTGGCTCCTTCTTTTCTCATGAACAGCTTCAACAAATTGCTCAACTTCTTAGCAGAGGAAGTGAACCAGATGGCTCAACTCAGCCTACATCTGCAGCTGCAGGTATACTCTCTTTTATGGCAAGGGTGCCCACTGATAAATGGATCATTGATACTGGTGCTACCAATCACATGGTAGCAAACTCAACATTACTAACCAAGCTTGAGCATTCCTCTAAACTAGTAGCAGGACAAGTACATCTTCCTACAGGCAATGTAGCCAACATAGCTCATACAGGATCATCTAATGTCTTCAAGAATCAGGAGATAAAAAATGTGCTACATGTACCTGACTTCAAATTTAATTTGTTGTCAGTATCTCAACTCACTAAAGAACTGAATTGTTGTGTGGTGTTCTTTCCTACTCATTGCATTTTCCAGGACCTCTCCAATGGACAGGTCAAGGGGATTGGTAGAGAAGACAAAGGTTTGTACTACCTGGAGCCAAGCTCAGGTTCAGCTCTCAAGAATCCAGCTAGTCTGTGTCTTGCAGGTTCAACTATCACTCAGGATGCTCCTATCTCAGTGTGGCACAGGAGACTTGGGCATGCACCTACTGAAGTACTTAGAAAGATTAAGTCAATAAAGCCTAGGTTTGATAATCATCCTCACTGTACAGTTTGTCCTGTGGCAAAACAGTCAAAATTGCCTTTTGCTCTAAGTAAGACTAATACATCTAGGCCCTTTCAACTTGTTCATAGTGATGTCTGGGGACCATATAGAGTACCTACATATGATGGAAAGAGGTTCTTTCTCACTATTGTAGATGACTATACCAGATTTACCTGGCTTTTCTTGTTGAATCACAAGAGTGAAACTGTTGTAGTCATGAGAAACTTTATTGCTATGGTTAAGAATCAGTTTTCCCTAAATATGCAAGTGCTAAGAACAGATAATGGGTGTGAATTTTTTAATACACAGTTCACTGAGCTTCTAGCTGAGCATGGTATTGTTCATCAGAGTTCATGTGTCTACACACCACAACAGAATGGTGTGGCTGAGAGGAGACACAGAACTATCTTAAACATGGCCAGGTCTCTCAGGTTTCAGGCTGCTATACCTCTAAAGTATTGGGGAGACTGTGTAACTACAGCTGTGTACCTCTTAAACAGGTTACCAGCCTCTCATCTGCAGTTCATATCTCCCTATGAGTTGTTACATCAGCAATCTCCTTCCTTAACACATCTAAGGGTGTTTGGGTGTCTAGCCTATGCCTCTGTACCTGGCAGGTTGGATAAAATGGCACCCAGAGCTGTTCCAGCTGTCCTTATGGGTTATTCTTCCACTCAGAAAGGCTATAAACTTCTAGACTTACACTCTAGAGTGATGTTTGTCAGCAGAAATGTCATATTCAAAGAAGATCTGTTCCCTTTCAAGCATGCCACTGTGTCCACCTCACCACTGTTTCCTATTCTGGATATCTCATATGAACAGTGTGTACCATCTGATTCCCCACAGGGGGAGTTACCAGCACCAGCAGCTGAAGATCTTTCTCTTCCTGGTCTTGAGCCTGATCTAGTTCTTCCCTCTGCAGCTGAACTAGTTGCTCCTGAAGATAATGCAGTACATGAATCAGTTCCTGCTACTATGCCAGCTCAAGAACATCAGGACCTCCCAGCTTCACCCTCAGACCAGCTACCTGCTCCTGTAGATACCAGAAAGAAGTTTGTCAGAACCAGCAAGCCACCCCTGTGGCTTCAGGATTATGTTGTTCCCAAACAGACAAAATGCTTGTATCCTCTGTCATCCTATGTGACCTTTGACAACCTGGCCCCTCACTATAGAGTGGCTCTGCAAGCCTATTCCTCTATCTCAGAGCCAACCAGTTTCAAGGAAGCAGCCTCAGACCCCAAGTGGGTGGAAGCAATGCAGTTAGAGATTGCAGCCCTTGAAGACAATAATACCTGGAAGATAGTAGAACTGCCAAGAGGTAAACATCCCATTGGATGCAAGTGGGTTTACAAGGTGAAGTATAAAGCTACAGGAGAAGTGGAAAGGTATAAAGCAAGACTTGTGGCAAAGGGTTACAGTCAAAAGGAAGGGTTGGACTACAAGGAAACCTTTTCCCCTGTGGCCAAAATGGTCACTGTCAGGTCTGTTATAGCTGTTGCAGCTTCTAAACATTGGTCTGTCTACCAAATGGATGTTCACAATGCTTTTTTGCATGGGGACTTGGTAGAGGAGGTGTATATGACCATTCCTGAGGGGTTTGCCAGACAGGGGGAGTGTCAGCCTAAAAGGAAGATGGTCTGCAAACTTCAGAAATCTTTATATGGGCTGAAACAAGCCCCTCGACAGTGGAACTTGAAGTTGACAGAAGCTTTGTGTCATATGGGGTTCAGGCAGAGCCACTTTGATTACTCATTATTCACAAAAAGGGTTAGAAATGAGCTTATAGTCATTCTAATCTATGTAGATGATCTTATCATTACTGGTAGTAATCAAGAGCTACTGGTGCAGACAAGAGAAGGCTTGAAGCAAAGGTTCAAGATGAAGGATCTAGGAGAACTAAAGTTCTTCCTAGGCATTGAATTTGCAAGGTCCAACAGAGGGATTCATATGTGTCAAAGGAAGTACTGCTTAGAACTGGTAGAAGAACTTGGCCTAGGAGGGGCTAAGGTAGCTGGTACTCCTCTAGAATGCAATCAAAAGTTAACCTCTTTGGAGTATGATCTCTGGATAACTAAAGGGAGAGGAACTGGTGACAAACTTCTATCAGACCCTGGAAAGTATCAAAGACTGGTGGGGAGGCTACTCTATCTCACAATGACCAGGCCAGATATTTCCTTTGTTGTACAAGTCCTAAGTCAATTTATGCATGCTCCCAAGTGTTCTCATATGGAAGCAGCTGTGAGAGTTGTTAGATATCTCAAGTCATCACCAGGCTTGGGGCTGTTAATGCCTGCATCAAGCACCAATAACCTGACTGCATTTTGTGATTCAGATTGGGGCTCATGTCTACAGACCAGGAGGTCAGTAACAGGTTACTTGGTAAAGTTTGGAGGAGCCTTGGTATCTTGGAAGTCCAAGAAACAAGAAACTGTGGCAAGAAGCTCAGCAGAGGCAGAGTTTAGAAGTATGGCATCTTGTGTTGCTGAGATAACTTGGTTACTGAGACTGTTCAGAGAGCTTGGAGTACAAATTCATCAACCAATTGAACTGCTGTGTGACAGCAAAGCTGCAATCCAAATTGCTGCAAATCCAATCTTTCATGAAAGGACAAAGCACATAGATATAGATTGTCACTTTATTAGGGAGAAAATAGGAGCTGGAATGATCAGTACTTATCATGTTTCAACCAAGGACCAGCTGGCTGATCTGCTAACTAAGAGCATAGGAAAAACTCAACATGAATTCTTGTTGAACCAGCTGGGAGTTGAAGACATATCCAAGCCATCAGCTTGAGGGGGAGTGTTGAAGAATACAAGCTGATGTGGCAGTGTAGAGCTGACATGGCAGGATTAAGTTAATATCTTAGCTGACTGTGCACATGTTAGTTAGTTAGTTAGAGTAGTTAGTTATTTAGTTAGATATCTTAGCTAGTATAAATAGTAGTGGTGGTTAATCAATGTGGAAGATTCATTGAATGATTAATGAGTAGTGGATATTTTCCTCTCTCTAACTTCTCTCTAACAGAATCCTCTCTCTCTCTCTCCTTGATCTTAGCTGAGTCTTAGCTTGTTCACTAAGCTACTCAAGGTCTTGGCTATGGCGGATTAGTCATATTTTATCATTTATTATGAACAAGAGCATAAAGTACAAATTCTAATGAATTTACCTAACTATCCTCTATCAACTAGATAAAATTTGTAAAACTAACTAGCCTACTCATCATGTTCTAGAGAATTCTTCTTGGATTCTCCTACAATTTTACTTATGCTCCAAGAAATAAATCTGAAATATATTTACAATAATTTCTATATTTTGCTCTATTTTATTCATGCACCGTTGGGCTTTCATAAATATCTGCAGGTTTGTCTTGTGGCCCAACAGAATTTGGCGTGTGGCCCAACTGGACCTCATTAACTCTTGAGTCCAATTTCACTTGATGATCCAATCCATTAAGCCAGTCAAAAGTCTTTCTCATTTTATTCGTCTAACGCTTTGTCTTCTTTGACTGACTTTCTCTTTCTTTCTTGTTCCTTTCATCTGTCGAGTTTCTCTCATCAATGGAAAAACTCTTAGAATCAACACCCCCCTCAAGTTGGAGGGGAGGGTACCAACCCCCAACTTGCCGATAAGATGCCGATGGGAAGGCCCTGAAAGAGCTTTGGTAAATAGATCTGCAACTTGAATAAAAGAAGGGACATACGATAAGGATATCAGGCCTGAGAGAAACTGTTGACGGACAAAATGGCAGTCCAATTCAACATGTTTCGTCCGTTCGTGGAAAATGGGATTGCGAGCTATATGAATCACGGATTGACTATCTAAAAGTACTGGAATCGGAAGCGTTGGTGTAACTGAGAGATCAACAAGGAGACGAGATAACCAGGTAAGTTCTGCAACAACTCGTCTCATCGATCTATATTCCGCTTCAGCGGATGACAAGGAAACTGAAAGTTGTTTCTTTGATTTCCAGGAAATGGGAGATCCACCCAGACTGATGAAAAATCCACTGATAGAACGGCGAGAATCGACACAAGAGGCCCAGTCGGCGTCGCAGTAAGCAAGGAGATCAAACGACGGTGTAGAAGAAAAGAACAAACCTTGAGCTGGATCTGAGCGAAGATAACGAAGAACACGAATCGCCGCTGTGTAATAAGGAAGACGAGGCGTGGCCATAAACTGACTCAAATGCTAAACAGCAAATGAGAGGTCAGGACGCGTGTTGGGGAGATAATTCAGTTTACCAAGAAGGCGTCGATAAACAGTTGGATCAGACAGGAGATCACCAGAGGTAGCACTAAGCTTGGTGGATGGGTCCAAGGGAGATGAGACCAAAGGTAAATAATTACAATTGAATTCTGTCAATAATTCAAGAGTATATTTACGCTGGCATATAATTAATCCATGAGGTTCCCTTAGAATTTCGAGGCCCAAAAAATAATGTAAAACTCCAAGATCCTTTATTTGAAATTCTTCATTGAGAAAAACCTTAAGATCTGCAATTTCTGTAGGATTGTTTCCTGTAAGTAGAATATCATCGACATAGACAGAAACAATAGTGATAAAATCCCCAGTCTTCTTAAAAAACAAAGAATAATCATTTAGGGAAGAAGTAAACCCTTTGAATGTGAGGGCTGCAGCGAGTTTAAACCACTGTCGTGAAGCTTGCTTCAGCCCATATAAAGACTTTTTGAGTCTGCAGACTTGAATAGAATCAGGGGATGAATATCTTGGGGGAAATTTCATATAAACTTTCTCTTGTAAGTCCCCATGAAGAAAGACATTGTTCACATCTAATTGTGACACTGGCCAATTCTTCTTGACTGCAATAGAAAGTAGGCACCTGATGGTTGTCATTTTGACAACAGGAGAGAAGGTCTCATTGAAATCAATGCCTTCTCTCTGAATATCTCCACTAACCACAAGTCTTGCTTTGAGTCTCTCAAGGCTACCATCAGACTTGTGTTTGACCTTGTAGACCCATTTACAAGGCAAAGCTCTTTTCCCAGAGGGCAAGGAAACAGCATCCCAGGTCTGGTTGGACAAGAGAGCCTCAAACTCCTTGTCCATTAATGATTGCCAACCTGGGTGTAAGGCTGCTTCAGCATAGGATAAGGGTTCTCTGATAGATGAAATAGAGGTGAGAACCTGTTGATTTGGTAGGGAAAGGAGCAGCAAATGGCATAGTGGAGGGGGTAGCAGGAGCCATAAAACATGATTTGTGCACATCAGTAAATAAGACTGAGCCACAAACATAATCCTGAAGGTATAGTGGAGGGTGGTGCAGTCTTCTGGACTGTCTACGAACATGAGTTGAGGAGTGGGAAGGTGATGGGATTGAAGAGGGAGATAGAGGAGAAACATGTATAGGGGATAGTGGGGAGATAGATGTATCTGGTAGGATGAGTGGTGAGGTTGGAGAGTCTGATGAAGGAGAGGAAATGTATGAGGCAGGGGAGGTAGGATAATCTGAAGTAGGTAAGGGAGTATTAGAAGGATATGGAGGACTGGTGGAGAAAGTAGGTGTAGGAACAGAATTAGCATTACCAAATGGAAACACTGATTCATAAAACACTACATTCCTTGAAATGGAAATTTGTTTGGTGTTTCAGTGCAACACTTTGTATTCCTTTTCACCAAAAGGATAACCTAAAAATACACAAGGTGTTGCTCTAGGATCCAAATTGCTTCTGTGAGCTGGCAGAGTAGAAGCATAGCATAGACACCCAAAACTTCTCAAAAATGAATAGTCAGGAAGCTTCCCAAATAGAAATTCGTAAGGTGATTTGTTGTGGAGAGTTCCAGAGGGGAATCTATTGATCAAGAAGGTGGCAGTCAGTAGGCATTCTCCCCAATATTGAATAGGAAGCTTAGATTGAAATAATAGAGCCCTACATGTCTCTAATAGATGTCTATGCTTTCTCTCAACAACCCCATTTTGTTGGGGTGTGTAGGGACAAGTAGTTTGATGCTGGATACCCTGTGAAGCAAAACATTCAGCACAAATAGTACTTGTCCCTAATTCAAGAGCATTGTCTGATCTCACTTTCTTGACTTGAACTCCAAACTGCCTTTCAACCATCAGTAAAAAGGACTTCAAAACAGAGAATACATTGCTCTTGGTTGACAGAAGAAATGTCCAAGTCCCTCTACTGTGGTCATCTACAATTGTTAAAAAAATATCTATAACCATTATAAGTAGGGTGTTTGTAAGGACCCCAAGTATCAATGTGAATTAGCTCAAAATTGTGAGATGTTGATATTGAACTAACAGGAAATGGTAATTTAGATTGCCTAGCAAGAGGATAAATTTCACAAGGAGATTGAGTAATATCAGTAAAAAAATTAGAAGGTAAAGGAATATTTTTCGTTGCTTGAAATGGTAAGTGACCCAGCCTTACATGCCATAGAAATTTCTCAGAAATAACAGTCTTAGTATTAGAGGAACAAAGGGAAACAAAACTAGACTGAAATACATTGTTAGACAATGTACTATCATGATTAGATGAAGAAGCAGAAACTAAACTAGAGTTGTGCTTGGCTACTGCCTTAGGTAAGCTTGAAACAGGATCATGACTGGCTACTGCCTTAGGAGAATTGAAACTTGAAACTGGATTTATAGGTGAAGCATGCAATAGAAAGAGTCCTCCTCTAACTTTACCAAGAACCAGAGGCCTCTTCATTAAAGGGGCCTGCAATATACAATGTGATGAAGAAAAAGTTAGCTTGCATTGCAATTATGAGCATAACTTTTGTATAGAAATGAGATTGAACTTAAAGCTAGGTACATATAACACATTGTCAAGTGTGAGATTAGGCAGAATTGAAGCAGATCCAACATGGGTAACAGTGATTTTATATGAGTTTGGCAGATTGACAATAAGGGGCCTAGGCAGCAACTTAAGATTAGACAATAAATTCTGATCAAAAGTCATATATTCTGATGCTCCTGAATCTAAAATACAGGAGTAAATACTGATATGAGTAAAACATAAAATGCAGTTTGAGTGGTCTGATAAGATACTAGCAGTGGCAGCATTAGCTGCAGTATCTGAGGGCATGATTTGTGCCTGAATGATCATCTGAGCAAGCTGGTTCAGCTGCTCCTTACTTAGTGTAGTTTGAGGTGCATATCCAGTCTCAAAACATAGAGAAACAGACATGTTCTCTCCTGTTGATTGAACTGCATTACCATGAGCCATAGTCCCTTTCTTTGACTTAGTAAACTTGAAGGTAGGAGGAAAACCAATCATCCTGTAGCATTTATCAACTGTATGCCCAGGTTTCTTACAGTAAGAGCATGCAATACTACTATTCTTTCCTTCAAAATTTCCTTTTCCTTTAGCATCATTATTTCCATATATCTTAATGTTGTTTGATGAGTTTGAAACCAGGAAAGAATTAGAATCAGTAGGATATTGTGATCCAACATACATCTCCTTTTGTTTTTCATCCTGAATCACTAGAGAATATGCTTGATTCACACTAGGAAGAGGTGAAATCATTAAGATGTTGCTCTTTACTGATGAATAAGAGTCATTGAGACCCATCAGAAATTGAATTAGTCTTTCATCTTGAATGGACTTAGTGATTTTCTCTTTTCCACCACAATCACAATCACATAAACAGTGAATGGTGGTGTTAATAGCATCAAGTTCATCCCAGATCTTCTTGATCTTGGTGAAATAAGATGTGACATTATGAGATCCTTGAACAAGTTTATTCAACTCCTTTCTTAGTTGATAAAGTTTGGGACCATTAGATTGTCCTAACCTATCTTCAAGATCTGTCCAAAGATCATTGGCAGTTCTTGAATAAATGACACTATCAGATATATCTTTGGACAAGGAATTAAGTAACCATGCAAATACCATGTCATTGCACCTGCTCCAAGTGTTGTATTCTGATGAATCTTCTTTTGGTGGTTGACAGGCACCATTGATAAAGCCAAGCTTATTTTTGGCAGAAAGAGCAATAAGGATGGACCCCCTCCATCCTCCATAACCATGTCCATCAAAGATGGAGTTGACAAGATTCATGCCTGGTGAATCAGAAGCATGAAGAAAGAGTGGATTGTTTGAATCCATCACTGTCACAACTTTTGAAGATTCTGTTATAGCGGTGAGTGGGAGTGAAGGGCTATCTGCGGGATTAGCCATTAAAGCTTACAGAAGAGGATTCTTTGAGCTAAATTCAGTGAATTTGCTCTGATACCATGTAGAATAGGACAAGGAAAATGGAATAATTTTCTATATATTTTATTATGAACAAGAGCACCTTTATATACAAGTACAAATCCTAATGAATTTACCTAACTATCCTCTAACAATTAGATAAAATTTATAAAACTAACTAGCCTACTCATCATGTTCTAGAGAATTCTTCTTGGATTCTCCTACAATTTTACTTACGCTCCAAGGAATAATTCTGAAATATATTTACAATAATTTCTATAATTATTTCTGTATTTTGCTCTATTTTATTCATGCACTGTTGGACTTTCATAAATATCTGCAGGTTTGTCTTGTGGCCCAACAGAATTTAGCGTGTGGCCCAACTGGATCTCATTAACTCTTGAGTCCAATTTCACTTGATGATCCGGTCCATTAAGCCAGTCAAAAGTCTTCCTCGTTTTATCCGTCAAATGCTTTGTCTTCTTTGACTGACTCTCTCTTTCTTTCTTGTTCCTTTCATCTATCGAGTTTCTCTCATCAATGGAAAAACTCTTAGAATCAACATTGGCTATAGGGTTACAGTGGTGCTTTGAGCACAATTTCCTTGAAGTTGATATAGAGGTGGACTTCTTGATGCTTGCTAATGCAGCGAACAAGAACCATGGCAACGTTTGCCTATTATGAAGGACATATGGTGGTTGAAGGGCCTCAGGAGTTACATTGTCACACATTGCTTTCAAGAGGCAGATCAACTAGCAGATCAGTTTGCTAATTGGAGTCAAAGCCTCAGTGTTTTCTTTAGTGAAGTTGGTACTTTACCAAAACAAATGAGAGCCACATTGAAAATGGACAAGGTGCATTTTCTTAGTTTTAGGATTAGAATTAACAAATTAAAGTTTTCTGTAAAGTATTTTGGTATACTTAGTGCTCTTTTTTGTAAAACTCAAATTACATGAGAGTAGTACTCTTACAATTTGTCAATGTGAAATAGCACTAATGTTAGGTGTAATTTTTGGTACCTAACAAAATGTAGGAAAGAGCTGTCCAATTCTAGTATAGGATATGAGGAGGTAAGATTTTTTGTTCCCCTCCATTATTTATTTTACTTTTTGATTCTAATTTACTGGCAAGGGTCAAGACTAACCCCCACCATAATGGTGGTTTAAAAAGGAACCAAAAAAAAAAAAAAAACAAAAAAACAACAACAACAACAAAGTTAAAGTTTTTATAAGAAAATATCAAAGTGCAAATCTATCTATTATTAAAAGCAAGGAAGTCAAGCATAAGATGATGCCAAGTGTAAGTCATATATAAAGCCACATATATATTTTTAAGACAATGTTTAACTAATTGTTTATAAATTAGTTAGGTTGTTAACTCTACATAAAGTTTAAAACTTAAAACGAATTTCAAATTGTCAGTTCACTTTTGGCCACTCCCCATTTTGTAAGTGCACGTTCCCATTATGCAGTTATTTTCTATTAATAATAATAATAACAATAACAATAATCATCTAATATTTATATTACAATATAATGGATTATCAATTCGAATATGTCGGTAGATATCTGTAGTAATAGATAAATAAGATTTGTTTAAAAGAAACTATGCTAATACTACTATAAGTCTTTGGAACTTAACAGAGCTATAGTTAGACTATGATAATATAGATTGAAAGCAAAAATATTAGAATTCCTTGGAATTAAACGAGCAATAAACTAGGATGAGATACTATTTTTTAAATGACATATTCAATTTAGATCTATTTATCCCATATAAATGTATAGAAAAAAAAATAGTAGTTGCAGATCTGAAAATTTGTGGAGATAGTGTCTCCCTTTTTTAAGGGAGTTATTAGTATGTACCACATAACTGCATATATTCTTTGATGAAAATTGCTCTTTCAGAAGATAACTTCCATCTTTCTTATACATTAGAAGATCCTCGACATGGCAAGAGCAGAGTATTATTTGTACACCAAGAAGATCATTTCTATTGTTCTTGAAATGGTAGCACTGAAACGGATGAGTCCTCAACGAAATACTATATGGGGAAGCTGATGAAGACTGGGTCTTATGAACTTTGATTACTACATCCAACTTTGAGATATTTGTCCTCATTTGTCTTATAGTTTAACTGATGCTATGTACATCTTTGTTGACAGACCAGTACTTAATTGGACTTTGACGATGATCTTTTCTTTACATGAGTAGAAAATTTATTGACCGTTAAGCCAATATATTGGGTATAGTTTATTTCGTTATATTTGTTGGTTTATGGTAACTTTTTTGTTGGAAGGAAATCTGATTCATGTGTTTTTTATCTTCTGTTCATATTAATGCTTGCAAAGGTTGATAGTCCTTTTTTTCTCCAAATAAGACATACAAATAAAACAAACGGACTGAAGCTTGGACTGCATGGTAAGCACATTTATATCTCCAAAATTTTCTACTATAGTGCAAGCTCGGATAAATTTTTTGTTTTCAATATTTCTTACAAATATGTTGGACATGTCATTTGCTATTGCGAGATTTATACAGAAGAAAGGCTCCTTCATTATGTTGTTTATGGAATGTAATTTGTATGGAAAGATAAAGAGAACTTTGATTACTTATTTGATGTTTAATTAGTGCACCACAAATGCAAACTCTTCGTTAATCAATGCTTGATAAAAGTTTCTTTTTTTCTTTTACTATTTGATTTTGATTTGAGATGCTTATATATTTACAATCACAACTCTATATTTTCTCAATGGGTATCTTGTGTCATCCATGTTTGAGCAAATTTAATTTTGGTATTTGGTTGGTGACACATTTTCAGACATTTGGACTTTTGGGTGCTGTTTTTTTGAAGGAAAAACTTACATGCACAACAAGCCACATTGTAGGTAATATACTAAAATCAAAACCATCTCTAACTCATTGGATGCTTAACAATGTCATACAAGGTAAGTTTCACATATTTTAGCATAATAGCAGTCAGAGTGTGGTTTACTATAATTTATGCTCACATTTGTGCTCTCTTCTCATCTGAAGGAAGAATATAATTCTAAATTGATTAGGCTTAGATATATTCCTCCCGTTGAAATCTTATGTAGGCCACATTATTTTTATATGGAAAGTTGAAATATGTGCAATGTGATGGCTGCTCTACTTCAAGTACTGAAGTATTCTACAGGGGTACATATTCTTTCTAAATATGAAGTGAAAACAGGTTCCGGATTGCGGGTTGAATTTGTGGAGCGGCAAAGTTATCCGTCTGACTATTGAAGGAGAAACTGTTAAATGCAAAAAAATTGTTCGTGATCTCCCCCATAGTTTACCTGATAAGGTACCATTGAAAAATTACAAATAACTACTATGTCCATGTTTTTTTACATTGTCATTTCATGTCTTGAACATTTGCTCCAATCATATGATAGCAGAAAAAAGCTTAAATGAATTATTTGTGTTGACAATCTCTATACCTACCCGTATATATATCTTTTATATCTATTTATAGAGTACAAACAAAAAAGCTCTAAAACTTCAGCGTGAAAAAGTTAAATAGGAGTTGTCGCAGAAGAAATAGTTATTGCATTCATTTGCGATGATGGTTGGCAGAAAAGAGGGTTTCTTTCTTCTCGGTGTAATTTGGAGAGTGATTTCATTGATAACTGGTATAATATGGAGAAGTATGATCTTATACGTTCTTTGATCACCTCCAAGTTGATCAATTATATCATCAAGTTCTTTTGGCTTAACCTTAAACCGAGAAAGGAAGTCCAAAATGGTGTTTGAAACTCTTAATATACCTAACATAAATTTTGATAATTAAGTTGCTCTTTCATTATGTTCGGCTAATCGAACAACTGGTATCGCATAATCCTTTTAGTCATATGTATGTGTTATTTGAATTATTTTTTAAGGATGAAATGGTATTGCATAATTATTTTTGAATTAGATTCCGTGGATGTATAGATGAGTTCTTCACAACAATTTGTGCTTGAGGTAATATAATTCTTTAAGTGAATGAGGTCACCATTTGATGTCATCATATATTTCTGTATAGAATTTACGATGTTATTAAGCATCCGGTTTTTGAAGCTCAAGGGTAAAAGACCACACCCTTTATTACTGTTTAAAGAGAAAAGGTACAAGCGAATTTTATTCAATTTATCTCCCTCACATTTTTGTGTTTGTTTCTATTTTATTATTATAAAATTATTATTAATATTATTAACATTATACTATTATTGGCATATCACAGTTGAGATGTCTATAGGTAAATGGAGGAGATCAATTTTATCCATACACTCTTTCAAGAATTCTTTATTGGAGCTTAATAAGATATAGTTGCATGAACTAGCCCGCCGATGCTATGACGGGAAAGAGGAAAAGACATTACACATTGAATTAAGTATGGAAAATCTTCTTTTGCTTTGGGCTTAAAAATTAAGAATTTCGGAGAGGCTATGTTCTTCTAGATGCAAACTATTGTTATGACGGTTGTTGTAATGATTTCTATTTCTACTTCTATCCAATGGAACCGTATGTAAAAGGATTTAAATACTCATGCCCGCTTCATGCGTACATCGAGACTTAGTAAAGACTTTTTTTATTTGTTGTTGAAGATGTGAGAAGCCTATGTAAAGGCATTAGATGTAAATTGAGATGGTATTCATTGGAAAAAAGATTGCAGAGTTATTCAAGCAAATTGCTAATAGCTTTGTTCTTTTCCTCTTTGTTGTAAGTTAAGTCTTTTGATTCTCTCTTTGTTATATGGTTGGAAGATTTTATTTTGTGGTCCGTGTTGTTTCTTTAGATTTTGTCAAATTTGCTAACAGCAATAAATATAAATTGTATTTAACTTCGTTTTTATTCTTCATTCTTAATGACTTTTAAAGTGGACTATCAATTTAAAATTTTGTTGTTTATCACCTTATAATTAACCTATCTAATTTCATGAAACTTTAATGGTGATTAAAAATCTTCGTTTCATCTAGCCATTCTACGGATATTTCCCATTTACCCATTCTATCATCTCCTCTTTCCATCAAAATGATTGTCGGTATGATATCTTGGCTTATCAAAATACCTTGCTATGTTGCAGGTCAGTCATTCCAATCTTCTCTATGTTTGGTTTTGTTCACCAATTATTATTATTATTATCGTTTCAAACATATTTATAAGTCCAAGAACAGTCCTCACATTTTAATGCTATAAAAGGATGTAGCTACAATTAACAAAAAGTGGTCGTAATAGTTAGTCGTTTATGAAAATATCAATCCAATTTTTGAAGAGTTGCTTCTTCTCACTCATCTTTTGTTTTTCATAATATAGCTCTGTCTATTTGCTTTTATCTTCAGCAGTATGGCTATTACGATTGTTGGAATTATTTTTTTTTAAAGGATGGGGACTCTGTTTTCTCTCATTTCAGCAGGTACCTTAAGAATCAAAAGGCAACTTTCAACTAGATAAATGGGAAATGCCAAGTCAAGAATTAGATGGGACAAGTCCAACTTCTTTATAAGTTAATTATTCTTTTTTCTTAGGAGTTCAGTAAGTATACGTAAATAGGACCTGACCCTATAGATAGTACTTTATCAATCCCTTTCTAACAGGTTTATTATCTTAAACCTATATTTTGGTACATGAAGGTCAAGCCAATTGTAACTGTTATTTTGTCATGGTACAATACCTCCATCCAGGACTTCTTAATTTAAAAAATATGCAGGTGTCCAAATCGTTCATGAATGCTTGAGTTTACTATGGTAGACAATGGTATGAAATGTACTTGGAATATGTGAGAGAATCAGGTGACTTCAAAATGAGAATGTCTTCTAGTTCCTACTATTCATTTTCTAAGATGTTATTTCAGAATTAGAACCATCACCGACTTAATTCTCAATTTTGGTATATTCTTGAGTTTATATTAGTTTCCATAGGTAAAAGAGAGGACAACCATAAGCAAAGAGGACTACATGAAGTAAAAGAGGTTGAAAACCTTCTATAATTGAGTGTGTGATGGAATAAGTTATACCTTGTACCACAAGTTAATCAACTTTGATCGTACATATGGTTTATTATGTAGATTGTCGATTGCAATACAATATTTAACGAGTAGTATTTACTTTTCGTGAACTGATGTATTCTTGAATCATACATTAAACATATTGAATCGATCTTTCTTATACTAAGATTTGCTGTTGAGATCAATTATTGCATTCTATGATTACATAGTACTTTATACAATGGCAAAAGAAAATAATGTTGAGGTACTACTTTATTACTTTCGATCTATTTGTGAGTCTCAAGGGTGCTCTTGGGATCTTGCTTAATGTGTGTTATGTTACTGAGCATTTTATAATAATGCTTTTACCATTGATTCATATTATTTGGATGAATTGAATCATTGTTGTTTCTCAAAATTATAGATTGTGTGATTTTTGTACCTTATGTGTATTAAAATAGTTTTTATTAGGATGACAAGGAACTAAAGAACGTATTGTGGAATTGATATGGAGCATCAATAGTTGCTTTAGATGGAATTGAGGAATGTATAGTGGTATCGACTGCGCATCGCGGGTACTATACTAGTTAGGAAGAAGGCCATAATTTGTTGTGTAATTAACTATCTTGACTACCTTAACATAAAGTAAACATCTGTAACTGATCAAATATATTATACTTCACACAAAAAAATTAAAAGACTAAAAAATACCCATTGGAAGCTAATCACCACACTTATAATTTATAAAAATCCTAACTGTATTCTGAGCTAAGTTGCAGATGGTGCAAAAGGAAGGCATGAACTAATCATCACACTAATAATTTAGGGAACGCTAGTTGTCTACTGTGTTATATTCATTACGTGTGTTAGGTATAATTTTATTTTAAATATTGCATATCGTCTTACTATAAGATGAGTCTTATAGAGAATTACAGATACGTGGGAGGTGTAATATTAGTTTAAAGTTTAACATCTCGTCTAACTAATAACGTTAGGTGTAACATCTTGCTTACTACTGATATTGATTTCCTATGGTGTAATCTAAGTGTGTCTACTCAATCTAGCATAAAAAAGATCCTCCTTAAAAGTATCTGGCACGATTTATCAAGAGAAATTCTCAGAGAGCTCTATGACATCGTTTCGAAATTGGCTGCTTTACTTCTCCCTGATAACAACTGGCCTGGATTTTTGTCATTCTTGAATCAATGCATCAATTCCAAGGCAAACAGGTTACGAGCATCAGCTTTCTTAATATTTGCCCAATTAGCTGACGATGTAGGCGAAAAGATATTCCCTTGCTTAAATATTGATTTTCACTCATTGTTCCTAAAAACACTGAATGATGACACTCAATGTCAATGTGAGGGTCCCTGCCATGACCGCTATTATCAGCTTCATTCAGTGTTCAAATAAAAAGGAGCGTTTTCAAGATTTATTGCCAGGTATGATGAGGACGTTAACTAATGCATCCTGCAATAGTACTAGGGAGGGATCACTAGTTGCCCGGAACTCTCTAGGAATTCTTCTTAAGTTGGCGAAGAATGAGCCTAGATTCTTGAGGTGGCAGCTCGTGGATGTGGTTAATACCATGTTTGAAATAGTTAAATCTACGACTACTTCTGAACAGACAAACAAGCATTTGGCGGTTGAATTTTTGATAACTTTAGTTGAGGCAAAGAAGAAAGCCCCAGGAATGGTGAAGAAGTTGCCTTTATTTATTAGCAATTGTTTTGAAACGTTATTGAAATTGTTAGTAGATATTAAGGATGAGCCTGCTTGGTATATTGCCGATAATGCAGTTGATTGTTCAGAGACAAGAAGTAACTACTATGTTGGTAAGAAGTGTTTACGCCGGTTTTCTCTTGCATTAGGAGGTAAATCTGTTGCTTATATTGCTAAAGAACAGCTGTGTGAAAATTACATGGCTGCCCCAGAGTGGGAGAAGCGTCATGCAGCTCTCATTGCACTTGCTCATATTGCTAAAGGTTGCTCAAAGGTACAACATTGATTGTCTTAGTTGTGTAACATTGATTGTCTTATTATGGCTATGGCCTGATTATATCGTACCATTTAAGACTTGAGAGGTGCTTTTTTTTTTTGTGGGCAACTACTTAAATTAATAGTAAAATAGTAATGCCCCCATGCCCCTATTACTCTACCAGAATATTATTGCTTTACACTATGTTTTACTCTACCTTGGAATCATGGCTTCTTTACTATTACAGGTGATGATTAAGAATCTGGAGCCATTGTGAGTATGGTTCTAAATGGTTTTAAAGATCCTCATCCTCGAGTCAGATGGGCTGCTTTTAGGGCAATGACGCAGTTGTTGATGGACTTCTATCCTCATTTGCAAGAGCAATACCATAGCCAAGTATTCCTTGCATTAGCTACAGCTTTGGATGATCTTCAACCACGAGTGCAGGTTTGTCCTATATGTGATATGCACTGTTTATGAATGCTGCAAGTTTCCCAGAAAAAACGATTGCAGGTTAAAATTAAAAAAGATTTGATGATCATTGATACATGAAACAACCAGCAAAAGTTTTTAAGTCTTACTGCACCTTTACAAGTGGATTGCATATGTTAGCTTGGATAAGCTTGGAGTTTTGACTGATGATTAAGGAACGGATTCAAAGGATCTGTTCCTTTGAATCACTGCAGCTAAATAGATAATTCATGTAAAATCATTTAAGCTGAGATATTGTTAATTATCCTTAGACTAATGTTTATCTTGATAATTATGCAGGTCTGAACGTGATATGAAAAGATTGCATAAATAATGGATAAGGGCTAAAAGATTCGGACGCTCAAGGTGAAGAGTCCAATTAGGACTCAAACTCTTGGAAGCTTTGGAGTTCTAATTGCTCAAGACTTCTTGGTTGCTGAAGCTATAAAACGAGGAGCATATCAGCTATTGAAGTATGCACAAATACATAGAGAATCGAACAAAAGTATAAAAGAGTCATTAGCTTATTTGTGTAATCAGTAAGCTACATGGAACTAAGTAAGAACTTGTTCCTTAGATTGAGTCTTGTAAATGTTCAGTCTTAGTTCAACTGTAGTAGGCATAATCGAGTTGTATCTTTTCAGTTCAAGTCGTGTACTTGACAAAGCTTCACTGATCGTGAAAAAGGTCACTAAAGGTTTAGAGTTAGTCCTAGGTTAGTAAGAAGGTAGTCTCGTAACCAAGTGAGTCTTTTTACATAGTGAAGTTAAAATCCTACTTGGAAGAGTAGGTCGTGGTTTTTTGATCCCAAGTTCAAGGGGTTTTTCCACGCTAATATTGGGTGTTCATTTACTTACAGTTTGAATTCCGCACATAACATAGTAAAGGAACACATTTTAAGAAACTGGTCCTTAAAACAGTAAAGTGGTGTATCTTGGGAAATATCAATTGGTATCAGAGCGGGTTATCCTTGAAAAGGCTAACGCCTAGGATTAGATGAGTACATCACGAGAGAACAGTGAGGGTCAGTCAATGGTTAGAGCTCCTTTGTTCAATGGAAAATATTATTCATGGTGGAAGGAAAGGATGCGTGATCATCTTCAAACTGAGGACTATGAATTATGGGACATAGTAACTGAAGGTCCCATGATCCCAATGAAGAAGGATGCTAAGGGAAATGATGTTCCCAAAACCAGGAAAGAATGCAATGCTGAAGATATAAGGCAATGGGAAAAGAATGCAAAAGCTAGGAAGTGGCTTGTTGGTGGACTCAGTCCTGACGAGTGCACTAGAATTAGAGGGTATACCACTGTAAAGGAAATTTGGGATGCTCTACAAGTTGCACATGAAGGAACAAGTCAGGTAAAAAGGTCTAGAGGTACACTTCTTTTTACTGAATATGAAAGTTTTAAAATGAAAGAAGAAGAGTCAATCTCTGAAATGTATACTAGATTTAATGCCATTGCAATTGAACTTATTTCTTTGGGAAGAGTTTTAACTGTGGAAGATAGAGTAGAAAAGATCCTAACTAGAGTTCTTCCAGATTCTTGGGAGATCAAAGTCTGTGCTATCATAGAAAGCACGGATCTAACCACTTTATCCTTAGATGAGATTATAGGTAATTTAAAGACTTATGAACTAAGGAAAAAGGTTAAAAACATAGGAGTACCAGTTAAAACTGAACCTAATCTAGCATTGATTGCTACTGATAAGCTTATTGATGATAAGGAACTGGTTCTTATCGCTAAAAGTGTTCAAAAATATTTGATTAAGAAAAAGGGGATTAGTGGACAGGGTAAGTCTTCTAACATGAAACAGGCTGGAGAATGCTACAAATGTGGAAGCATGGAGCACTACATCAGCAAATATCCAATCATGGAAGGAGAATGGAGGAAGAGATATATTGAGGAAAGGAAAAAGGCTAGGGAACAGGTCCGTAAGAAAAGTGGAAATCCCAAAGCAATGGTTGCAGGATGGCAAGACAGTGAGGATGAAGTATCTGATGATGATCTGGATGAGGATCTTGCTCTAATGGCTCTTGAACACTCAGATAATGAAGAAGATGCTGAGGTATTTGTTTCTAAACTTAGACAAGATGTGAAAAGCATGCCTAGAGAGAAATTGGTTAAAGTATTTCATACCGTGCTAAATAAGTTTAAATCTCTAAGGGATGGCAACCATCAACTGCATGATGAAATTGATAGTTTAGGAGCAGAATACAAAGAGGCAGTAATGAAAAATGACTTTCTGAAAAGAAAGATTAGCATGCTTGAGGAACAGGTCCTCACACTTGAATCAACAGTTCAGGAATTAGAAAATGTTAAAACAGTTGAAAAAGGTAAAGGTATTGCTAATTCTCATCAGATCATTGCTGAAGAGACACTGAAAGTCACAATTGATGAATTGTGCAAAAAAGATGAGAAGATAAGATCTTTGGAAAAAGACTTGGTTAAAACAAAAATGGAGTTAGGAAAAACTGTAAAATGGAACAAGTCTTCTGAAGCACTAGAGTGGTTACAAGAAAATCATAGCAGTAATAGGAAGGGTATTGGATTCATGAAAGCACAGTTTTCATCCAAATGGGATCCAAAGAGTAAGTACTTATCACTTCCTGAAAACTGGCTATGCACTCATTGTGGGAACACTGGTCACCGGAAAAAAAATTGCCAATCTTTAAAAATGGCTGCACAGAGGAACGGGTCCTATAAACCTGTTCAAAATTCTGTATGAAAGAAAACTGTTCACACAAAGAAACCATTACCATTCTGGGCTCTGATTCATCCTTTTTCTAAAAGAAAGGAACCCAAACTAGTTTGGATTCTTAAAATTAACCCCTAGTTTTCTTTTGCAGGCTAGAGTGAAGGAGAGGAACCACAAATGGTACATGGACAGTGGTTGCTCAAGGCACATGACAGGACATAAGGAACTGTTCCTTTCACTCTCAGTCTTTCAAGGAGGAAGTATTTCCTTCGGTAATGGTAAGAAAGGAAAAATCATTGGCATTGGAAAGGTAGGTAGGTCTGATTCACATAGTATAGACAATATGTTTCTAGTAGATGGGCTGAAGCATTGTTTATTGAGTATATCTCAATTCTGCGACAAAGGTAATAATGTTAATTTCGCATCTACTGGATGTACTGTGACTAACCAAACTTCTGGAGAGATTATTTTGCAGGGAAATAGACATGGAAATATCCACAAGGTAGATGTGTTGACACTATCTGATGGAAGCTTGAGTTGCTTAAGTATGGTGCAAAATGATCCCTTCCTATGGTATAAAAGACTTGGCCATGCCAGTCTTTTACAACTGAACAAACTTGTGTCCAAGGTTTTGGTGATAGGTCTTCCTAACATTAAGTTTAAGGATGAAAAAATATGTGAAGCATGTGCCAGGGGGAAGCAGGTAAGTACCACTAAACCTTTCGAACTGGTCCATATAGATTTATGTGGACCAATGAGAACAATGAGTCGTGGAGGTAAGAAGTATGTTATGGTATTGGTGGATGATTACTCCAGATTTACATGGACTATATTTCCTGCATCTAAAGAAGTCAAGTTTGGCATCTAGAACCCAAGCCAAGGAACAGGTCTATAATAGGAATAAATGGGTTTTCAGAAACAAACTCGATGAGGATGGCATGGTAACAAGAAATAAGGTCAGGTTAGTTGTTCAGGGGTATAGTCAAGAGGAGGGCATCGACTATGATGAGACTTTTGCTCCAGTTGCAAGATTGGAAGCAATAAGACTTCTCATAGCCTTTGCTACATACATGGAATTTACTCTACATCAAATGGATGTTAAGAGTGCATTTTTGAATGGTTACTTGAAAGAAAAAGTGTATGTTAAGCAACCTCCAGGCTTTGAAAATGAACAGTTCCCTGAATATGTGTACAAGCTGGACAAGGCCTTGTATGGACTCAAGCAGGCACCAAGAGCATGGTATGAAAGGCTGTCAAAATTTCTACTTCAGCATGGATACAAGAGAGGTAAAATTGATAGCACATTATTTTTGAAAGAAAAAGGTAAACATCTATTAATTGTTCAAATTTATGAAGATGATATAATCTTTGGTGCTACTTGTGAAAATTTAAGTAAGGAATTTGCAAATTTGATGGGGAGTGAGTTTGAGATGAGCATGATGGGTGAACTCAATTTCTTTTTGGGTTTTCAAATTAAGCAAACCTCAAATGGAACTATGATCCATAAACAAAAATATGTTAAGGAATTACTTAAAAGAGTTGATATGGATAATGCTAAGGAAATTGACACACCTATTGCCACTGCCACAAAATTGGATCTTGATGAACATGGAATATCAGTTGATCAAAAATTGTATAGAGGTATGATTGGTTCTCTACTTTATCTAACTGCTAGACCTGATATTGCGTTCAGTGTTGGGTTGTGTGCCAGGTTTCAATCAAATCCTAAGGAATCTCATTTGAAAACTGTTAAGAGAATATTGAGGTATCTGAAAGGAACAGGTCCCTTGGGACTTTGGTATCCAAAAGGTGGTAGTTTTAATCTTGTTGGATATACTGATGCTGACTATGCAGGTTTCCTTGTTGATCGAAAAAGTACCTCAGGTATGGCACATTTTTGATGAATATAATTTATTCGTGTATTTTCTTATATAAAATTATATATTTTAAATAAAAGCATGAATAAATATATTCAATTCTCCTATATTTTCTAACAAATCTTGCAGAGAAAAAGAATACTTGGAAAGAGAAATATATTATGAATAAAGTAAATAATAAAGGAAGAAGAGTTTTACGTATGCAAGAAGAAGTCCATGACATGTCTTCCTCACTATGCAAGAAAGTTGTTATATATCTTGGCTACAATATTTGCTCCTTATTATACATCTAGGTAATATGGAATTACACATTTAATAAAAGAATGTGGAATTAAAGTAAATAAAGGAGCAATGGAAGACTATCATTATGCAAGGACTTTCTAAACATATTCATCACATGGCCTTTTTCAAGATTCTACGGATCTATGTCATTATGCAAGGAACTTGCTATACATCTTCATCAATTGACATTTCAAGACTTAATGAAGAAGTATTCTTCTATAAATAGAGGACAACTCTCCCTTAGTTAGACACCAAGTAATAGAATAGCTATTATACTCTCTTAAAAGCTTTGGTCTTTATTTTCTTTTACTTCTTGTAAGTTCCATATTTTCTAGAAGTATTGGCAATATTGTCAATAATATAAGTCTTTTCTTTTGTTCAAATACTCCATAATGGAGTAATTTCTTTTTGTTGGGATAGTTGATAAAGCTTGATATATTTATAATACTTATCTCAGTTTTAATATATACTTGGCCTGAAATTTTTTATTTCACATTTTACACTGTGCGGGAATGTTAGTTTTATTATTCTTTACTCTCTTTTACATATTTTATCTCACGGTTATTATCATATTAATTTTGTAATTCTCACGGAGCAAAATTAATATATGATAACTGATGAATAAAATAAGTAGAGTGAAAGTAAATTTTAGTAATCTACCATTTCAAGTCCGTAGTCTTGCTTGCCTCAGTTTTAATTCTCACGGAGGAATTTTTGTAGGCAAAATTATTGATTTTTAGTAAAAATATTCTCACGAAGTTTTCACTACTTTTTAGCACAATTCAGGCAAGAAAAATATTTCGGTTTAACTGTCACTTGTTATAACTCAATTAATTTGCATAACCTCACGGAGTGTTATTAATTGATTATTTTCTTGTGAGCAAAATATAATTGAATTAGAAATAAGCAATTATTCTTTAGAGAAATACATGTCAAAATTGAGATTTTTATTATAAATATTATCAAGTGAATTCAATGATTCCCAACTCTTTTTAAATTGAAAATCTTCTCCAAGTTATTTTATTTTAGTTAAAGTTATTTAAATTTAAAAGTTCAACAACTCTTTTTTCATCAATTTGATTCTCTCAAATAGTAGTTGGAATATTCAAAGTCTGTAGCATAGATTTCCCAATCTCTGTGGGACGATATCTTAAACTATACTATAATTTGACAAAGCACGAGCAGGAAAATCCTATACACTTTGGCCTCGTCAAATTTTTGGCGCCGTTGCCGGGGATTGGAAGACATCTACTTCGGACTAAATATTTGGTTACTAATTTGAGAACTTATTAATATAATTAATATTTATATAATCTATAAAATACTACTATAACTACTGATACTGACCTTTAATCTCTAACAGATTATATCTGCTTCTAACATTTTTTCTTTATTTCTAGCATTTTTTATTATTATTATTATTATTATTATTATTATTATTATTATTATTATTATTATTATAAACTTTCTCTAGTATATTAATTTTATTATTATATTACATTTTTTACATTACAACCACTAATATTACTATTATTTACTAATATATTAACTATAACATTTCGTTGTTACTTAAGTAATTTCTCTAATATTTCCTTGTTACTCAAGTACTTCTTTCTAATATTTCCTTGTTACTCAAGTACTTCTTTCTAATATTTCCTTGTTACTCACGTACTTCTTCTAATATTTCCTTGCTACTCAAGTACTTCTTTCTAATATTTCCATTACTACTTCTAACATTTTCTCTTTTTCTTCTAACACTTATATTTTATTTTGTATATTTTATTATATTATTATTTTTAGTTAGCAAATAATATTAAAGTGTTTATCTAATAGTCCATCTCACTTCTTTCATCTATCATTTTATTTTCCCTACTACTTTTATTATAACGTCCACTTTAGTATATCTAAGTTTTATTATAATTATTATTATTATTATAAATTTTCTTTAGAGTATTTACCATTACTGATTACTATAGTCTATAATATAATATATTAGTAGTTCTCTATATTAAGTATTTATTATTGTTATTATTATTGCTACTACCCTTTTTAAGAAAAAGTTTAAAAAAAAAAAAAAAAAGAAATTGTTGTTTGTACTACTACGTAAGTACTGTTTTGACATAACAAGTCTTCTTTTTAATTATTTAGTATTATTAGTAGTATTACAAGTATTATTATATTAGTATTACTTTTATTGCTACTATTACTTCTACACTATTTTACTTCCTTTTTCTTCTTAAGTTTCTATAGTGCTATTACTAATACTGCTTCTATTTATATTATAGCACAAATATTTTTTTCTATTTAAATTATAGTTATTACTATTATTTTTTAATACTATTATTAGTTAGATATAAATAATAACTTATGTACGTCTTACTATTAATTTTCTATCACAAACTTGTACTACCTCATTGTTATTTCATTTCTATTGCTCATATAACAATAGTATTGTACTATTTTTATTTTTCTTTTCCTTTTTCCTTGAAAGGCCTTCTACCAATTTTTATTACTTTTACTACTACTACTCCACTTACGTACTACTTTCCTTCTTTTCAAACTACTCAAGTGTTATCTATATTTTGCACTACTGGTACTACTTACTAGTTACTATTTTATATATAGTACTTTTGTATTTTTATTGTTAATACTAATTCTTCCCTATTCTTTTATTTATTTATTTATTTATTTATTTATTTATTTATTATTATTATTATTATTATTATTATTATTATTAACTAGTTTACTTTACACCTACTATTTTTATTATCTTTAATTTTTTCTTCCTAATACTATTTTCTTTCTGGTACTGATATTACTACTACTTTAAAATATTATTTTTTTTAAAAAAATTTATTATTTAAAAATTTCAAGTAGTTTATGACCCGCTCTTCTAACAAAGAGTTGGTCATTTACGATCCTGAAATTGAAAAATCTTTACGGTTGCGCAGGAAAAGACAATCATCATCTTCTCAAAGCGTAACTTGTGACAAAATGGAGCAGCAACTAAGAGATGACAACAACCAACTGGGAGTAGATCCACCAGTCATTGTGGAAGATCAGTTTGACGAAGTGGCTCCAAGACCAGCAAACAGAATCCTAAGGGATTATGCTAGACCAGACCGCTTCAACTGTGAGTATAGTGTGAGAAAACCCTCAGTTGCGGCCAACAACTTTGAAATCAGGACCGGCCTGATTCAAACAATTCAACAATCATGTACTTTCACCGGTGATCCAAGTGAAGATCCACACAGTCATTTAATTGATTTCTTGGAACTAGTTGAAACTGCTAAATATAATGGAGTATCTCCTGAAGCAATCAAGTTAAGGCTATTTCCTTTTTCTTTAAAAGGAGATGCCAAGACTTGGTTGCGGAGTTTACCTCAAGGTTCTATTACTACATGGGACCAGATGAGTCAGAAATTTTTAAACAAATATTTTTCCCCTGCTAAAACAACAAAGTTAAGACAAGATATTTCCAATTTCTTGCAGACTGACACTGAGTCAGTTTATCAAGCATGGGAAAGATTAAAAACAATGCTAAGAAAATGTCCACATCATGACATTCCTGAGCATATGCAGCTGTACATTTTCTATCACGGGTTAAAACCATTTTCTAGAAATGTGATAGATGCAGTTGCAGGAGGTTCCATAATGGGAAAAACCACTGTTGAAGCATTGCAATTGTTGAATGAAATTTTTGAAAATGCTATTCAATGGCCATCTGATCGTGTAGTAATAAAAAGAGCTGCTACGGTAAATCAGGCATATGCTTTAAATGCACTAACACAACAGATTGTTTCTTTGGCACAAAAGTTTGAATCTTTTCAGGTTAATACACAACAACCAAGCCAGTCTGAGACTTGCGACATGTGTGGAGAAACCATCTAAACCATGAATGCCAAGCAACCAATCAGAATGATGAACAGGTCAATGCCATCGGGTACAAGCCATACCCTTTTGGAAGTCCAATGGCACAAAAACATCCAGGATTTCAATGGAGCAATCCAAATGGTGCTGAGAATTCTCAAAGCTTCCAGAAACAACAGGTACAAGGACCACCCGGATACCAGAATCAAAATCGTGTGCAACCGAATTTCAAGCCATATCAGCAAGCAGCTCCATATCAACAAAGGCCTCAGCAAGCCCATCAAAGTCTAGATGACCTTTTGTACAAGTACATTAAGGCCATTGACGAGAAAATGGAAAGCTAAAATTCTGCCCTTAAGAATTTGGAAATTCAGGTAAGCCAATTGGCAACTCTTGTTTCAGAAAAGATTCAAGGTCCCTTACCAAGCAATACGGAGAAAAATCCAAAAGAACACCTTAAGGCCATTGCCTTACGGTCAGGTAAGAATCTTGATGATTCATATGCTGACAGACATGAAAAGAACCAGCCAAAGCAACAGGTCGACAAAGGTAAGAATGTTGAAACACCCAGTGAACTGTCACAAGAGAAAGAAGTCCAGAAAAAAGAAAAAAATATTGAAAAAGTAACTCCTCTCCCTGTGACAATTCCTTTTCCACAAAAAATGAAAAGAGAAAAGCTTGATAATCAATTTGCAAAATTTTTGGAAATTTTAAAGCAAATTCACATTAATATTCCTTTTACTGATGCTTTGTTGCAAATGCCTTCATATGCCAAATTTCTAAAAGAAATCTTGTCAAGCAAAAGAAAATTGGAAGAAGTTTCTGTGGTAATGCTTACTGAAAAATGCAGTGCTATACTTCAAAATAAGCTACCACAAAAGCTCGGTGATCCAGGAAGTTTTACAATTCCATGTACCTTGGGAGGATTACATTTTGAAAAAGCACTTTGTGATTCTGGAGCTTCAATTAATTTGATGCCATTTTCTATTTTTAGGAAATTGGATCTTGGTGAGATGAAAAATACAGTTGTTTCTCTTCAATTTGCAGATCAAAGTACTAAAAAACCTAAGGGAATAATTGAAAATGTTCTTGTGAGAGTAGATAAGTTTGTTTTCCCTGTAGATTTTATAGTACTTGAAATGGAAGAATGTCCTGATGAACCAATAATTTTAGGTAGACCTTTTCTTGCTACAGGTAGAGCAATCATAGATGTTCATCAAGGACAACTGATTCTAAGAGTTGATGAAGAAAGAGTCATTTTTGATATGCAAAAGATTCTAAAATTTTCAGGAGATGAGACATCATCTTCTTGTTTTTCAATTGACATGATTGGTGATCTTGCAGATGAATTTAAAGATGATCAATTGATTTTAGACTCAATGGAGAGATGTTTGGCTAAATCTGGAACCACACAGGATGATGATCTTGTAGTTAGAAGTGACGCAAAATTATTGGAACATGATTCTAAGGAAGAGGATGAAATGCAACCAAAAGAAGTTCACACAAAAATTGAACTCAAAATTCCCCCCTTCCCATTTGAAATATGTTTATCTTGAGCCTGAATCATTTCCAGTAATAATTTCATCTTCTCTGTCTGCAGAACAAGAACATAAATTGATTGAAGTACTCAGAACACATAAAGGAGCCATAGGGTGGACTATAGCAGACATCAAAGGCATTAGTCCAGCAATTTGCACACACAGAATCCTCATGGAGGACAGCTACAAGCCAATAGTCCAACCCCAAAGGAGATTGAATCCAGCAATGCAAGAAGTGGTAAAAAATGAAGTTATTAAACTTCTCGCAGCAGGTATTATTTACCCCATTTCTGACAGCCCTTGGGTAAGTCCTGTTCAGGTGGTACCAAAGAAATGAGGTATGACGGTAATAAAAAATGAAAATAATGAACTCATACCTACCAGAACAGTTACAGGATGGAGAGTCTGTATTGATTACAGACGTCTCAATGATGCCACCAGAAAAGACCATTTTCCTTTACCATTTATTGATCAAATGTTAGAAAAAGTAACAGGATATGGTTTTTATTGTTTTCTTGATGGATATTCAGGGTATAACCAGATACCAATTGCACCAGAAGATCAGGATAAAACAACTTTCACATGTCCCCATGGAACCTATGCTTATAGGAGAATGCCATTTGATTTATGCAATGCACCTGCTACATTTCAGCGATGCATGTCTGCAATTTTCTCTGACATGACTGAAAAATTTTTAGAAATTTTTATGGATGATTTCACCCTTTTTGGTAAAATATTTGAAGATTGTCTCCACCATTTGACCTTAGTTCTTAAGAGATGTGAAGAGACAAACTTGATTCTTAATTGGGAGAAATGTCATTTTATGGTTACTGAGGGAATTGTTTTAGGACATAAAATCACTGCTAAAGGAATAGAAGTTGATAAGGCTAAAATTGATCTTATAGCAGGATTACCCCCTCCTACAACTGTTAAAGGTATTAGAAGTTTTTTAGGCCATGCAGGTTTTTACAGACGGTTTATAAAAGATTTTTCAAAAATTTCAAAACCTCTGACTAACCTTTTGATGAAAGATGTCAAGTTTGATTTTTCAGGTGATTGTATAGAAGCTTTTGAAACTCTTAAAGAGAAATTATCATCTGCCCCTGTAGTTGTATCCCCTGATTGGAGCCAACCTTTTGAGGTCATGTGTGATGCTAGTGATACAGCTGTTGGAGCTGTTTTAGGCCAGAGAAAAGATAGAATTTTTCGTCCCATATACTATGCCAGTAGGACTTTAAATGAAGCTCAGTTGAATTATGCCACAACAGAAAAAGAACTATTGGCAGTAGTATTTGCTTTTGATAAGTTTCGTTCTTATTTAATAGGAACCAAGGTCACTGTTTTCACTGATCATGCGGCTTTAAAATACCTCTTAACAAAGAAAGATGCCCGACCTAGATTGTTAAGATGGATTTTACTTCTGCAAGAGTTTGACCTTGAAATAAAAGACAAAAAGGGAACCGAAAATCAAGTAGCTGACCATTTGTCTAGATTAGAGAACCCTCCTTCTGAGTCTTGTGAAATAAAAGAAGAATTTCCTGATGAACATATCTTTTCTGTCAGCTCAGTTGTGACTCAACCACCCTGGTTTGCAGATATTGCAAATTACTTGGTTGGAAAGTGGACACCCCAAGATCTCTCTTACCAACAAAGAAAAAAACTCATATCTGATGCTAAGCATTAGCTGTGGAATGATCCTTATTTATTTAAATATTGTGTAGATAATATTATTAGAAGGTGTGTGCCTGAAGAAGAAATGAGCAAGATTTTGTATCATTGCCATGATGGAGCAATTGGAGGACATTATGCTGCAAATCGGACAGCCTTTAAAGTTTTGGAGGCTGGATTCTTCTGGCCAACACTTTTCAAAGACGCTCGTGCATATGTTGCACAATGTGACAGGTGTCAGAGAACAGGTAACATCACTAAAAGAGATGAAATGCCACTGCAATCAATTCAGGTATGTGAGATATTTGATGTCTGGGGTATAGATTTTATGGGTCCGTTCCCTTCATCTCATTCATTTGAATATATCCTTGTGGCTGTTGATTATGTTTCACGATGGGTTGAAGCCATTCCTACAAGAAAGAATGATGCTCGAACTGTGTGCAATTTTCTCAGAAAAAATATTTTTACCAAATTTGGCACACCACGAGTTATCATTAGTGACCAAGGCACTCATTTCATGAATAGACAATTTTCTGCCCTTCTATCAAAATATGGTGTAACTCACAAAACAGGAACACCATATCATGCTCAAACTCAAGGGCAAGTTGAGGTGTCTAACCGCGAATTAAAAAGGATCCTTGAAAAAACAGTTGGAATCTCAAGAAAAGACTGGGCTTTAAAATT
The DNA here is from genome assembly GCA_029990575.1 of Petunia axillaris subsp. axillaris. Classification (NCBI taxonomy): domain Eukaryota; kingdom Viridiplantae; phylum Streptophyta; class Magnoliopsida; order Solanales; family Solanaceae; genus Petunia; species Petunia axillaris. The sequence continues at coordinate 45,501,479 of JARKNS010000002.1, read as the reverse complement.
AGATGATGCATTATGGGCATACCGAACGGCATTTAAAACGCCAATTGGAACATCCCCATATAGATTAGTCTTTGGAAAAGCTTGCCATTTGCCAGTCGAATTAGAACACAAAGCTTTTTGGACATTAAAAGCATTGAATTTTGATTTAACATCTGCTGGTAGATTTTTTCAGATTAATGAATTGGAAGAGTTGAGGCTGGAAGCTTATGAAAATGCCAAGATTTATAAAGAAAAAACAAAAAAATGGCATGACAACTTGATCCGACAAAAAAGCTTCAAAATTGGAGATCAGGTACTTCTGTACAATAGCCGACTCAGGCTATTTCCTGGAAAATTGAAATCCAGGTGGACAGGTCCTTATATGGTTACAGATGTCACTCCATATGGAGCAATTGAAATTCAACAGATTAATGGAGGAGACAAGTTTAAAGTCAATGGCCACAGGCTAAAATTGTATTTTGGAGGACATTTTGAGCAACAACCATCAGTAACCATGATAGATTGATGAGTTTCACAGTTACTACGTCGAGCTGACGACGTTAAACTCAGAACTAAGGTTTCTTACCCGTAGCCATTGAGGGTGAAGCAATGGAGCCTTATAAGTCCAACATAGATCTGACTAATTAAATGCTTAACCAATTGATCTGGTCAATATCCAGATTATTGTACAACCGGAACATCTCATGAAGGCCTCTACAAAAACAGTGTCACCTAGACAGGAGTAAATCCATGGTGATCGGTATGCCTAAGTTACTGGTTGGTTAACCATTCAATTGTGAAAATCTAATTTTGGCACAGGTAATTTTCTAGTTTATATTCAAACTAGGACCTTATGACTGTTAAGGTATTAAAATAATCAGTCTATTATACATAGAATATGTGTGGTCACAGTTTCTTTCAAGCTTTCTTCTGTGATCGTAATTTTGAAAGCCAAAAATATTTTTTTTTAAATTATTAAATAGTATTTTCTATTTTAATTATCCTAGTTTAAAAAAAAAATTCCTTTTACTCCCTTTCCACTCGTGTTGAAACGTGTTTTCATTCTGGAGACTGAAATGTTCAAGTGTGGGGGAGGATTATTCTGATTTATATATTTTAAATATAATATCTTCTTCTAAAACTGTGATTTTTTGTAGGTATTTAATTAACAACATAAATTCTTTACATTATGCTCAATATTATTTCTTTTTATTTTTTACCATATGTTTTTCCATGAACGATTTTGATTTTGTGAAAACAGTAGCAAGCATCTTCGACTCAGGAAATCATTGGGATTGAGAAAAGTTATGATCACAAAAGCAGGAAGAATCAATAAACTTGGCTAGAACTTGCTCTAAATGTTTTTCGAGGCGAAATAATGGATGACACTGATTTTTGAAAAATGAACTTAGGCCTTCTTTGATTCCCAATTCTAGCCTCTTTATTTTTTATCCAAATATACATACTTTACCTCTTAGAACCTTTTCAGCCTTGATCCTAATTTTTTTTAACACCGTATTTCTCTTTAAAAAAAAAGAAGAGAAAAAAAAAAAAAATATATATATATATATATATATATATATATATATATATATATATATATATATATATTATTCGTATATATGTATATATCTCTATATATACGCATAAAAATACACTTTCTTCCAGCAGTTAATGAGCACAGATTGATATCAATAAGAGGAAGAAGTACCCAAAAAAAAAAAAAGACGAGAATATATGATTGTTAATGATATTGCAAAGGCAGGGAATGTAATAAGGAGGAGTGCTTAAAAAAAAGGATGAAAATACTAAGAACCAAGAAATGTTTGCTCAAAGTTGGAAGGAGAAAAGTCACTATAAATATATCCTTAACCTACCAGCCTATAGCCTGACATTACAAGCCAAGAAAAGTCCTAAAAGATTTTAAAAATTAGTGTTGTATCTATATTAGTGGAGATAAACATGAAGAGCAAGCATATGGACTCGGCTATGATCCTTACTGAATAAGTGATCATAAATTTATCAATTCTGAAAGATTCAAGGGGCGAAGAATGCAAGCTTTTGTTGATCAAGTCAGAATTCAGACATAAGGTAAAAGATTTGGTGAATTTAGAAAGGATAATTGCATTGAACATAATGAGAGATATTTATTTTGAATAAATTGCATATCCTACAAAAGTCGCAATTTTTGAAGAAAATCAATTAAAAAAAAAATCTTTTTACTCGAGGACGAGCAAAAGTTCAAGTATGGGGGAATTTGATAAATATAATTTATTCGTGTATTTTCTTATATAAAATTATATATTTTAAATAAAAGCATGAATAAATATATTCAATTCTCCTATATTTTCTAACAAATCTTGCAGAGAAAAAGAATACTTGGAAAGAGAAATATATCATGAATAAAGTAAATAATAAAGGAAGAAGAGTTTTACGTATGCAAGAAGAAGTCCATGACATGTCTTCCTCACTATGCAAGAAAGTTGTTATATATCTTGGCTACAATATTTGCTCCTTATTATACATCTTGGTAATATGGAATTACACATTTAATAAAAGAATGTGGAATTAAAGTAAATAAAGGAGCAATGGAAGACTATCATTATGCAAGGACTTTCTAAACATATTCATCACATGACCTTTTTCAAGATTCTACGTATCTATGTCATTATGCAAGGAACTTGCTATACATCTTCATCAATTGACATTTCAAGACTTAATGAAGAAGTATTCTTCTATAAATAGAGGACAACTCTCCCTTAGTTAGACACCAAGTAATAGAATAGCTATTCTACTCTCTTAAAAGCTTTGGTCTTTATTTTCTTTTACTTCTTGTAAGTTCCATATTTTCTAGAAGTATTGGCAATATTGTCAATAATATAAGTCTTTTCTTTTGTTCAAATACTCCATAATGGAGTAATTTCTTTTTGTTGGGATAGTTGATAAAGCTTGATATATTTATAATACTTATCTCAATTTTAATATATACTTGGCCTGAAATTTTCTATTTCACATTTTACACTGTGCGGGAATGTTAGTTTTATTATTCTTTACTCTCTTTTACATATTTTATCTCACGGTTATTATCATATTAATTTTGTAATTCTCACGGAGCAAAATTAATATATGATAACTGATGAATAAAATAAGTAGAGTGAAAGTAAATTTTAGTAATCTACCATTTCAAGTCCGTAGTCTTGCTTGCCTCAGTTTTAATTCTCACGGAGGAATTGTTGTAGGCAAAATTATTGATTTTTAGTAAAAATATTCTCACGAAGTTTTCACTACTTTTTAGCACAATTCAGGCAAGAAAAATATTTCGGTTTAACTGTCACTTGTTATAACTCAATTAATTTGCATAACCTCACGGAGTGTTATTAATTGATTATTTTCTTGTGAGCAAAATATAATTGAATTAGAAATAAACAATTATTCTTTAGAGAAATACATGTCAAAATTGAGATTTTTATTATAAATATTATCAAGTGAATTCAATGATTCCCAACTCTTTTTAAATTGAAAATCTTCTCCAATTTATTTTATTTTAGTTAAAGTTATTTAAATTTAAAAGTTCAACAACTCTTTTTTCATCAATTTGATTCTCTCAAATAGTAGTTGGAATATTCAAAGTCTGTAGCATAGATTTCCCAATCTCTGTGGGACGATATCTTAAACTATACTATAATTTGACAAAGCACGAGCAGGAAAATCCTATACACTTTGGCCTCGTCAATTTTCTTGGTGAGTGTTTGGCCTCTTGGGGAACCAAGAATCAAAATTCAGTGGCACTTTACACTGCTGAGGCTGAATATGTGGCAGCTGCCTCATGTTGTTCACAGTTGTTATCGATCAAACAACAATTACAGGATTTTGGTGTTGATGTAGGAACTGTTCCTATCTTTTGTGACAACACTAGTGCTAAAAATCCAGTGCATCACAAAAGAACTAAACACATTGATATAAGACATCATTTCCTGAGAGATAACTATGAAAAAAGTTTGATCACCATAGCATTTTGTCCAACTGAAAAGCAAATTGCTGACATCTTTACAAAAGCTTTAGGAAGAGATGATTTTGAAAGAAATAGGTTGGAATTAGGGATGATTAAATTCACATAAATTCATCAATACTTTACTTCATAATTGGCTAGAAAATTGCACCTAAAATGAATTCTATTCAAGTCAATGTGAATTATTCAGTCCAGCTTAATACTTAAGTGTATACTCTTATGCCATAATTCTTGTTTAGAGAAGATTAAGGATATAGGTAACTTGTAATTAGGATAAATCCTACTAGGAATCCTAATCATATCCAAATTGCATAAGAGTCCCATCGGAGGAACAGTTCCCACTCTGAAAAGGTAACTTAACGGCCTAACGGCTCTATTTTCCGGGAGACTCCTAAGAGTCCTGTAACGGCTGCATGTCTTTCATGAGGTAATAGTGATTGTTTCACACTCAATCTCCACTACCTAATTCATTCTATAAATACACTCCTTCTTCCTTATTATTCTTTTACTTTGTTTACCAATTGAACTCTGAAAATTTCAGAAAGAATAATCATATATCTCTTAATTCGAATTGTAAGAATGTCTCTTTCTCCTGAAAATTCTTCATCTGCACCCACTACTGATCAACCACAAAATCTCAACCCTCCTTCACCCATGGATACCACTTACCTAAACCCTGAAATTCCTGAAATAATCGCAGAAGTACCTGAACCAGAAATTCAGGGGGAAGGACCAGTTCCCACGGCTGAATCAATTGTGGAACAGGTTGAGGATTTGTCACGAGCTATGCTTATTTATCAGTCTCAGGTAAATTTTACTTATCCCTTAAATGTTGTTGTAGATGAAGGGGAAAAGGAAGAAGGGTATGGAACTGTTCCTGAGGGGGAAGGAGAAACTGTTAAAAGGTTGGAAGCACCCATGCATGGGTCATCGGGGTCTCCAGAGGTTGCTTTTAGAGCACCCATGGAGGATGTGATAGATGTTGATGATCCTATAAGTGACAGTGATAGGCCTCTTATTGATTTGATTAACATTAGGAGTTCAAAAAGAAAACTTGCTAGGAAGGGACCCATAGATGACTAAGTGACTGCTGAGATTGCGGCTAGGTTAAAGAAAATCAGTGATAGTTACAAGCCAGGGATTAAAAAGAAAGGTGAAAGCTCCTCCAAGGCAAAAGGACCTGTTTCTTCTGTCTCAACTCCTATTTCTGGGGTTAGGAGGACAAGAAGTGCTGCTAAAGCTGCTGATGAGAACTTAGCTGCTGCTTTAGAAAGAAGCAGAAAAGGGAAAGGAAAACAGGTTGTTGATCCTGTTGATGAGGAAGAAGTGGAGGTGATATAAACTGATGGTGTTGGTGATGAAGATGATGAGATGGCAGATGCTGAGGAGGTTGTGCCTCAGTCGAAGAAAAGAAAAGTTGCACAGAGGCGTGTGACTAGGAGCTCTGTGAAGCCGCAGCAGAAAAATCTTCTAAGAGGACCAGGTCCTCCAAAAGGACTTTGGTGGATGAAAGTTCTGCTGATGATAGTGATAGTGATGAATCATTTGCTGGTGATAGTGAAAGTGAGGATGAGGGAGAAGAAGTATTACACTGTGTTCATGATGACATGTTGACTAGGAAAGTGTTGAAGGGGAGAGTGTTATCTGATGTGGGAGAAGAAGGAATGTTATGGTTGCTACAGAAATTGGAAGCTCAGGGCTGGAGGGACATGGTCCTTCAGATTTCTGCTAGATGTGCAAAGGGGATGGTGCAGGAGTTCTACAAGAACTGCTCCATTAAGGATGACAGGATTACCACCTCTATTCATGACAATGTGATCACTTTTGATACTAGGGAACTTGGTGAGCTGTTGGGGATTCCATATGCTGGGTATGACCGCTATGTTAAGAAAGTATGGCTTGAGTTGACAAACTTGCCTACTGGATTGGAGATTACAAGGAAGTTTGCTGAGAATGAAGGGGAAGAAAAACCCAGAGCTGTGCAGAAAAGTGAGATGCATCCATAGCACCAAGTGTTATTTGAGTTTGTGAACAAACTTGTGATGCCAAGGCAGGAAAAAAGAGGAATAGCCAGTTTCATGGACCTGGTCCTTATGGAACTGCTGGACACTGATAAGCAGATCAACTGGCCCGGGTTTATGATCCACCTGATCAAAAGGGTTATAGCTGGGAAGAGGAAGCACTCTTTGCTTTTTGGTTTCATCTTGACTGATGTTTGTAATGTTGAAGATTCCCTTGGAAGGGGTAGTAAAGGCTACCAAAAAGGAGAAGTTTGGCTGTGCTACATTGATTAGTTGTGACTTGCCTGTTCAAGCTGATCCTCTACAGGCTGGTATTGGGAGGCAGCCTTTGAACAACAAGGTGAGGGCACTGAGACAACAAGTTGCTATCCAGGCTGCTGAAATAGCAAGGTTGGAAGAGTAGAAAAACTACTGGAAGACAGAGGCAACAAAGGCAAAGGAGACCAATGAGGGAATGCTCAAGCAGATGTTTGAGTTGCTTAACAAGTCTCAGGGACCTGGTCATTCTAATTCCTGATCACCTTAGCCTTAAGCCATCTTTTGTCCAGTGGGACTTAGACTAGTTCTAGTGCCTTAGTATTTTCTTTCTCTAGTTTTTGAATAATTTTGTAGTACTTGCTTGTATCCCCTGGTTTAACCTTTTGTTAATGATGACTTGTCTTTGATGGCTAATATCATTGTTTTGCAGTTGCTTTAATCTGATTTATGTTTGCATTTTGAGTTGCCTCATGTGCTGATTATTCTAACACTTGAGTTATATTTTTTATGCAACCTTTTCAATGATACTAAAAGGGGGAAGAGTAAGTCTGATTTTGCGTGAACTTTATACCTAATTGAAAATCTGATCCTTAATGATAAATAAGTCTTTACTAATTGCTTTTGAGCTCTTAAGTTGTACTTCAGGACATTAAGGATATGCAGCTATGCTTATGAATTTGTCATCATCAAAAAGGGAGAAAATTTTAGCTTGGATAAGCTTGGAGATTTGACTGATGATTGAGGAACGGATTCAAATAACTTGTTCCTTTGTATCACTGCAGCTAAATAGATAATTCATGCAAAATCATTTAAGCTGAGATATTGTTAATTATCCTTAGACTAATGTTTATCTTGATAATTATGCAGGTCTAAACGTGATAAGAAAAGATTGCATCAATAATGGATAAGGGCTAAAAGATTCGGACGCTCAAGGTGAAGAGTCTAATTAGGACTCAAACTCCTGGGAGCTTTGGAGTTCTAATTGCTCAAGACTTCTTGGTTGCTGAAGCTATAAAACGAGGAGCATATCAGCTATTGAAGTATGCACAAATACATAGAGAATCGAGCAAAAGCATAAAAGAGTCATTAGCTTATTTGTGTAATCAGTAAGCTACAGGGAACTAAGTAAGAACCTGTTCCTTAGATTGAGTCTTGTAAAAGTTCAGTCTTAGTTCAATTGTAGTAGGCATAATCGAGTTGTATCTTTTCTGTTCAAGTCGTGTACTTGACAAAGCTTCACTGATCGTAAAAAATGTCACTAAAGGATTAGAGTTAGTCCTAGGTTAGTAAGAAGGTAGTCTCGTAACCAAGTGAGTCTTTTTACATAGTGAAGTTGAAATCCTACTTGGAAGAGTAGGTCGTGGTTTTTTGATCCCGAGTTCAAGGGGTTTTTCCACGCTAATATTGGGTGTTCATTTACTTACAGTTTGAATTCCGCACATAACATAGTAAAAGAACACATTTTAAGAAACTGGTCCTAAAAACAGTAAAGTGGTGTATCTTGGGAAATATCAGCATATACCATACTGTTGAAGATCTTTAACCTTGTTAGGTTTAATAACTGTTTAATTTTAAAGTTTTGTTCTTTTTCCAGTGAGAAAATAATCAACTAGTTTAATTCGTATATTCCAGTTTATCTGATTCCTAAGAATCCTGGGCTTAAAACACGATAACATCAACCCATACATTGGTGCATGCCAGATTACCATAGCACTCATTTTATTGCATTCTGCTTGTTCTTGTGCAATCTTTGCGATACTAGTATCTTGGCTATATGGCTGCATTTGTTCAGTCATACCGCTTGTCCAATTGGTCCTGAGCATCACTTTTGCTTTTCTGCAACACGAGGCAAATCAGCTGATGTGTTGTGTAACATCCCTTTGAATTTTGTATACTTACAGTATTGATACAATTGCACAGAATAATTGTAATATATGAGATTTAACAGGAAGTATTATTACTAAACGTTGGGAAAGGTATCTGAAGTGTAACCTATAATAAAGTCTGGACAAATGATAAGCCTAAAGATTTGGTAGTTGTGATGTTACTCCCCAATTCAGTTGTTGATGCCAGCTAATTTGCTCTTTTTGCTTCTTGTCATTTACATAGGCATATACCATGATAGCTCTCTTGAGGTTTTGTACGTCCAACAAGCCAGAAACTTTCATATCTCACCTAGATGGATTAGTCAACAAGCTGGTTGTACTTCTTCAGGTTGCAACAATGGAGGCCATGAAATTACACCGTTATGTAACTGCTGACAAGTGCAAGAGACTGATGATGTCTTTGTTTTTTTTTTCCCTTTGTTGTTTGAAATGCAGAATGACAAACAAATGGTCAAACAAGAAGCATTGAAAACACTGGCTTGTATAGCTGAACGTGTTAAGGTGTTAACTAGTGCATTGTTTATTTGTTACTCAATTCAATTTCTAGTTTTCTACTTATATTCTGGATCATTAGCCTAATATACTATATATCAACAGGAGCACTTCTGGACCTACTATGACACAGTCATGTCACACTTGAAAATAGTCCTGAGAAATGCAGATCTTAAATCTAATCTCATTCTTCGTGCCAGAGCAATAGAGTGCATAAGCATTATCGGGAAAGCTGTTGGCAAAGAGAAATTTAGAAATGACGAAAAGCAGGTCTTCTACCAATATAGCTTAGTGGATACAGTGCATCTTAAACACACTAGTGTGGATTATCTTGTTTGATTTATTACTCCTTTCAACAATTATTTGCACCAGAATAATGGCAGGGATATATTTCCTCTTACCAATTCATTTTGGTCTTGTCTTGCCATGTACTAGTGTGAGCTTATTTGCGTTTGGTCATTTGTCAACATAGAGCTTACTTGTTCCCTTTTCGATGTTGTCATTGAAGGTTATAGAAGTTCTTATGCCAGTACAAGGATTACAAGCAAAGGGGAATGATCCTACTCTAGGATACATGCTAAAGGTATGTGTTGATCACTTGATTGTCAGATCATATACTCTTTCTAGGTTGGTCTCCCTGCATTTTATTTATTTTATTGCAGGCATATACTAGAATTTGCGAGTGCATGGGACACGATTTGCTTCCGCATATGACTGCAGTCATGCCTTTTTTTATTCAATGTGCTCAACTTGAACCTGTTAGGACGAATTCTGAGAAGTGGTACTATGCAGACTTAACATTAGACGACAATAGGTAAGCTTTTATCATTGAGGTTTGACTTCTTCGTTATTTGTGAAGTTCATTTTGATTTCTTTTCTCTGTTAACTTATATACCCAACAGATATCAGGTATAAAAGGGCCCCCAAAGAGTTGAAGGAATCATAGGCCTCTCCACACCTACTATTTAACGTTTTCAGTTTGATACTAATTTTCTTTCAAATCCATATCAATTTAGCAAAGAACAAACTACGATGGAAGAAAAGTATCTGTATAAGCGTTAGAAATAGTTGGGATTACGATTTTAGTCATTGTGGTACACTTACATTAGGTGTAGTTACCACATCCGTAGAAGCACATGTTTCTGCATTACTCAACAACTGTATTTGTAAAGTCAAACTGGTGGTCAACTAAACAAGAGTAACTTATTTTGAATATGATTGATTTCTAATTCTTTCTTTAGATTTATCAAGTACTAAGACTGCAGCGATGCCGGAAGAGGTGTTTATTAGGGGTGCCTAGGATCTTATTTATTCTTCACATCTTGTAGTATAGAGAAAATTAATCTTGGAGATAAACTGTTATGCAAGAAACCAGATGTCCTGGAGGATAAAGCTATAGCATGTCATTTGCTATGCTGCTATGCTGACATACTGAAGGAAGACTTCTACCCGTGGATTCGCCAGGTTGGTATAAATGATCACCTGCATGTTTTATTTTTCTCATGTGTTGTTGAATTAAGTCAAATTAAATAAGTGATATCAATAGCTCAATGCTTGAAACAGGTTTTTTCTACTTTTGAGCCACTTCTGAAATTCTATATCCACAATCCTGTTAGGATATCTGCTGTTAAAGGTGAGAAATCTCATGATTTCAGATGGTTTCTGTGTTTTCATTTATTTTCCAGTTGCTGAGGCAATTTTCTAATTATTGTTGTTTAAGCCATGCCCATCCTGTTGAGTTCTGCTAAACTGGCAGCTGAGAAAGGAATTGATCAAGGTGGAAGTGAGTCATATTTCATTAAGTTGTCAGACTATGTAGTACTAGCTTTAGTAGAAGCTTCGCATAAGGTTGTCTTTCACATTAGTACTTGTGTTGTTCCTTGTATGTCCGATGGAGAAAATATTTAAGTTCGGGCTTTTTGGATAGTAAGAAAGTACACTTTATATGTTATCTAATATAGGAGCCTGTGACAGATATATGTGCAATCATGTTGGATGCATTGAATGATTGCTTACAGGTTGGTTATGTTCAAGACAGTTTCTTTACTGTTGATCCAAGTTTACAGTGTTTTCCTATGATGGTACAGTAGATTGTTTTATTATAACTTCTTATATTCCAATATGATCAAACTGTTGGCACCTATAGTCCCACATATTAAATAACTCCAATTTGTAGTCACTTTAGATATATGGCCCTTCTTAGCTCTCCTTCACTGGATATCTAAACAAGACACTCATCCATCTCATATCAGTTATATTCTACTAGAAGCCAAAGAAAGCTTAGTACAGCTCTTATACAGAGGAAGACGGGGCAAAGAGAAATGACTTGTATGCTAATCTGTTTAGGGGGGTCGAGTAAAGTAGGAAATCCTAACTTAGCTCTTACAAAGTGTGTACATGCATGTAAATTTTATATCTACAGAGAAACAGTTGAACATCAATAAATTCAAAAAGTTGATGCATGGAATCAGATTAACGACAGATTGTGTTATCACAAAAGTTCTCTTCACATGACCAGGTAAAATTAGTGAGTTTGACAAATAGATGGTCTCCACAGAGAAAATACCTTAGCAAATCCTTGTTGATCCAACTTATGCTTCTATTATTTAATATGTTTCATCAGTAGAGACAAAGAAAGGAACAAAAACACCTGCAAAAAGCAAGTTTTAGGGGAAAAGGAATATTTCTGCTATGAGCCTTTTGTATCTTCTTTCAGATTTGTGGACTACTTCTCAATGACCTTCAGGTTCGTAGCATCATCAATGAGATAAAGCATGTCATTACAGAAAGTACTAGCAGAAAACAAGAACTCGCAGAGAGAGCGAAAACGAAAGATTTTGATGCTGACGAAGAGGAATTGATGAGGAAGGAAAAAAGCAAGAAGAAGACGTTTTTGACAATGTATGTTCTATATAAGATTAATGTTGTTCCGACATTAGTACACAGTGTTGTCTTTCTACTAGCATTTAACTTTGAATCTACTATTATTCTCAAATCATACTAACTCTTTTACTAGGTTGGTGAAATAACGTGCACATTGATCAAAGCTTTCAAGGCTGCTTTCCTGCCTTTCCTTGATGACTCGTCATCATATCTATTACCTATGTGGGTAAGTTATACCAATGTCATCTTAACCCTCTAGGTTGTTTTTCACTATACATCTTATTGTTTTCCACATTCACTTTTCCTGCTTTTGTGAAGGCCAAGGAGAAACCAACTAATGAGAGACGTACATTGATATCGATCTTTATTGCTCTTATGGAGGAGTGCCCTGAAGCAGCGTTAAAGTAGGTCAATATGCTTTTTTTTAATCTTAAATGGGTTCCCAAATTTGATAGGTACTTCCCGTGAAAATTAGGTACTATGATGCCTGTCTTCCTTTAATTTTGGATGCAAGCAATGACGAAAGCCCAGCTGTTAGAAAGGTTTGTATATCTTCGTGGTTGCAACTGTTATCATTCAAGTTGCATTGTTTGTTTGATTTGTCTGACAACGTTAATGTCATGTTCAGAATGCTCTTTATGGACTTGGGCTTTGGGCAGAATATGGTCGTTCTTTGTTCACACCTTTTGTTGGAGGTACAATATTGTTGTTGAATGTAATATTGAAACTCTATTCATCACCGACAAAGGTACGAGAAGTGATGATTTTATGTTTACTTAATCTTATAACCTGAACCAGAGGCTCTGTCAAGGATCAACGTGGTGATAATGCATATTAATGCTCTTGAGCCTGAGAATGTATGTGCTTATGATGATGCTATTTCTGCATTCGGTAAGATATATCAGTTTCATGGGGAAAGTATCGACTCAGCCCAGGTATGTTCGTTTATTTCTGTATGCAATTCTTATACCTTCAGCTCATATTGGCATTCCAAAATTATACTTATAGATTTGGGTACTTCATTACATGTATCAGATTGCTTGAGACATGTAATGTTCTGATTGCACAATTCTTTTCCAATGTTAATCTAATAGACTTTAAAATCTAATAAATAAGTAAATACTATGAATCACCTCCAGAAACAATTGCCAAAGATACAAATATAGTCGTATGATGCCTGCTTAACCATGCGTATGGAGATTTACCATGTACAAGAGTTTCTTATAGTACTTCGATTTATTAGCTTTACTCTCTTAAGTTGAATGGCCTTATAATGAAAAGCCAATGACGACTTTCCTGTAAGTGACTTAATTTGATTTTCTCCTTTATAGAAATGGCTTAAAGGAGCTCAAGCAGGCAGGTCTTGGATGTCCTGTTTATGACCTGCCTGCTTGGGGCTGATTTGGTATTCTTTAATTTTTGTATAGAAATGTTGTTGTACCTTATTGCCATGCGTGTGTACCATACCCTTTGTACACAAAAAGACCACTCCACTTGAATATAATTTCTCTTGTGGCACTGTAAAGACATAATGTAGCTTCTAAAAGTTTGTGCCCCGCTCATCCCTAACAGTTTTCATTTCACGCGCTCCATGGCTATTTGAAAGTGCCACCCTTCTAACCACATGGGACATTCTTTTACTCCCCTTTCACCAATAAGTATGATATCAAAATCCACAAATTTCAGCAATTTCTTATTGAAGTTCTTCAATTTCTATATTTCTCTAAGAACATTATTGTTTTAATTATTTAATGGCAAGTTTGAAAAATAAAATAACTTGTTTTACACATGTACTCACGCCGTATCAAATTATTTGTCCTTCTTTCTAAAAATAGACATCTCAAAATATTTGTCCAGTTAGGATTTTAAGGTAAAATTTTTTATTTTTTCTCATTTTAACCATAGTAGTAAATGTCTTGAAGACCACAAAGATCTCACTTATTGGTTAATATTATAATTTTTCAAATACCAATGAAGATTAAATAAGGGTAAAATAGTCAATAATCCCTCATCATTAATGATTTTTTAAGAGGCGTGTAAAAGTGAAGAGGACAACTACTTTGAGACGGAAGGAGTATTTGAAAGAAAAAAAAGGAAAACTCAATTTGTAGTATGTATACATATACGTATTATGAAAAGACATATATGTTATGCTGTAACGCAAAGTAAATGAACCATGAAGAATTTAGAAGGTCGTTTAAATTTTCGCTGATCTAACTAACCTTTAAGATTATTTTAAGCTGAATAGTTAAAGCGCACAACTCATAATTGGCGAATTCGTAGGTTCAATTCCTACTGAATGCACCCCAATGGGACCTCAGCGAATCACACGTAGAGATATTGATAACACACATAGAGCTAATGCTATTTCAAAAGCTTGCATTTAGAAGGGTACGTTGGATGAACTTTCAAATGCATAAACCTTCGTTGAACTTCACAATAGTTATCATAAAGTAAAAGTTTTCAAGACAAATTCAGTAAAAATATAAGAAACAAAAGAGTTTGTTGAAAGAAAAAGGAAAATTCATGAGAAAGATAAACTTTTCGATATCTTTTATGTGTATGGTCAATTCGGTTCGTACGTTGAAATTTGTATTATTGCCACGAAATCTAAAAGAGAACCTTGGTTGCTTTACGCCTATACCTCAACAATTCTTCTATGAAAATGAATAAAAAACTAAAAGAAGACAAAAGATATATGGTACTAAAAAGTTACGCAAAAAGAATACCTACATCATAACATATACATAAATTTTCACCCACATAGTCAATTATAACAAAAGGTAAAAGTAAGCAAAAATTCAGCATAACATAATATATCAAATTATACATAGACCAAATGGAATTAAAAGTTGAGAAACTTAGCTCCTCATTCAAAGAGGCACACACATCAATTTTAGTGTAACAATTGGAACCAAGGAACTCCAAAATCTACCATTAGTCTGAAAAAGAAAAGACACAATTCTAAGTTTGGAAATAATTTATACTCTTGACATGATGTTAGCTTGGATAAGTTTGGAGTTTTGACTGATGATTGAGGAACGGATTCAAAGGACCTGTTCCTTTGAATAACTGCAGCTAAATAGATAATTCATGCAAAATCGTTTAAGTTGAGATATTATTAATTATCCTAAAACTAATGTTTATCTTGATAATTATGCAGGTCTAAACGGATATGAAAAGATTGCATAAATAAAGGATAAAGGATAGAAGATCCGGATTCTAAAGAGAAGAATCCAATTAGGACTCAAATTCATGGGAGCTTTGGAGTTCTAATTGCTCAAGACTTCTTGGCTGCTGGAGCTATAAAACGTGGAGCATAACAGCCATAGAAGCATGCACAAATACAGAGAGCATCGAGCAAAGCTTAAAAGAGTCATTAGCTTATTTGTGTAATCAGTTAGCTACAGTGGAACTAAGTTAGAACCTGTTCCTTAGATTGAGTCTTGTAAAAGTTCAAGTCTTAGTTCAATTGTAGTAAGCAATAATTTAGTTGTAACTTTCTGGTTCAAGTCGTGGACTTGACACAACTTCACTGATCGTGAGAAAGATCACTAAAGGATTAGAGTTAGTCCTAGGTTAGTAAGAAGGAGTCTTGTAATCAAGTGGGTCTTTTTACATAATGAAGTTGAAATCCTACTTGAAAAGTAGGTCGTGGTTTTTTGATCCCGAGTCAAGGGGTTTTTCCATGCTAATATCTGGTGTTAATTTACTTACAGTTTTAATTCCGCATATAGTTTAGTAAAGGAACACATTTTAAGGAACTGGTCCTTAAAACAGTAAAGTGGTGTATCGTGGGAAATAACAATTGGTATCAGAGCGGGTTATCCTTGAAAAGGCTAACACCTAGGATTAGATGAGTACATCACGAGAGAACAGTGAGGGTCAGTCAATGGTTAGAGCTCCTTTTTTCAATGGGAAATACTATTCATGGTGGAAGGAAAGGATGCGTGATCATCTTCAAGCAGATGACTATGAATTATGGGACATAGTAACTGAAGGTCCCATGATCCCATTGAAGAAGGATGCTGAGGGAAACAATGTTCCCAAAATCAGGAAAGAATGTAATGCATAAGACATAAAGCAATGGGAAAAGAACGCAAAAGCTAGGAAGTGGCTTGTTGGTGGACTTAGTCCTGACGAATGCACTAGAATCAGAGGGTATGCCACTGCAAAGGAGATTTGGGATGCTCTACAAGTTGCACACGAAGGAACAGGTCAGGTAAAAAGGTCTAGAGGTACACTTCTTTATGCTGAATATGAAAGTTTTAAAATGAAAGAAGAAGAGTCAATCTCTGAAATGTATTCTAGATTTAATGCCATTGCTTCTGAACTTATCTCTTTGGGAAGGGTTTTAACTGTGGAAGATAGAGTAGAAAAGATTCTAACTAGGGTTCTTCCAGATTCTTGGGAGATCAAAGCTTGTGCTATCATAGAAAGCAAAGATTTAACCACTCTATCCTTAGATGAGCTTAGGTAATTTAAAGACTTATGAACTAAGGAAAAAGGTTAAAAACATAGGAGTACCAGTTAAAACTAAACCTAACCTAGCCTTGATTGCTGCTGATAAGATTATTGATGATAAGGAACTGGTCCTTATCGCTAAAAGTGTTCAGAAATATTTGATTAAGAAAAAGGCAATTAGTGGACAGGGTAGGTCTTCTAACATGAAACAGGTTGGAGAATGCCACAAATGTGCAAGCTCGGAGCACTACATCAGCAAATGTCCAATTATGGAAGGAGAATGGAGGAAGAGATTCATTGAGAAAAGGAAAAAGGCTAGGGAACAGGTCCATAAGAAAAGTAGAAATCCCAAAGCAATGGTTGCAGGATGGCAAGACAGTGAAGACGAAATAACTGATGATGATCTGGATGAGGATCTTGCTCTAATGGCTCTTGGAGATTCAGAAAATGAAGAAGATGTTGAGGTATTTGTTTCTAAACTTAAACAACATGTAAAAAGCATGTCTAGAGAAAAATTGGTTAAAGTATTTCATACTGTGCTAAATGAATTTAAATCTCTAAGGGATGGAAATCATCAACTGCATGATGAAATTGATTATTTAGAAGCAGAATGCAAAGAGGAAATAATTAAAAATGATTTTCTGAAAAGAAAGATTAGCATGCTTGAGGAACAGGTCCTCACACTTGAATCAACTGTTCAGGAATTAGAGAATGTTAAAACAGTTGAAAAAGGTAAAGGTATTGCTAATTCTCATCAGATCATTGCTGAAGAGAAACTGAAAGTCATAGTTGATGAACTGTCTAAAAAAGATGATAAGATAAGATCTTTGGAAGAAGACTTGGTTAAAACAAAAATGGAACTAAGAAAAACTGTAGAATGGAACAAGTCTTCTGAAGCACTAGAATGGTTATAGGAAAATTATAGTAGTAACAGGAAGGGTATTGGATTCCAAAAAGCACAGCCTTCATCCAAATGGGATCCAAAGAGTAAGTATTTATCACTTCCTGAAAACTGGCTATGCACTCACAGTGGGAACACTGGTCACCGGAAAGAAAATTGTCAATCTTTAAAAAGGGCTGCCCAGAAGAACAGGTCCTATAAACCTGTTCAAAATTCTGTGAAACAGAAGAATAGGTCCTATAAACCTATTCAACATTCTGTAAGAAAGAAAACTGTTCACACAAAGAAACAATTACCATTCTGGGCTAGGAGAGATCTGATTCATCCTTTTTCTAAAGGAAAGGAACTCTCCCAAACTAGTTTGGGTTCTTAAAATTAACCCCTAGTTTTCTTTTGCAGGCTAGAGTAAAGGAGATAAACCACAAATGGTACATGGACAGTGGTTGCTCAAGGCACATAACAGGACATAAGGAACTGTTCCTTTCACTTTCAGCCTTCCAAGGAGGAAGTGTTTCCTTCGGAAATGGTAAGAAAGGGGAAATCATTGGCATTGGAAAGGTAGGTAGGTCTGATTCACATAGTATAGACAATGTGTTTCTAGTAGATGGGATGAAGCATTACTTATTGAGTATATTTCAATTGTGCGACAAAGGTAATAATGTTAATTTCTCATCTACTGGATGTACTGTGACTAACCAAACTTCTGGAGAGATTATTTTGCAGGGAAATAGGCATGGAAACATCTACAAAGTAGACTTGCTGACACTATCTGATGGAAGCTTGAGTTGCTTAAGTGTGGTGCAAAATGATCCCCTCCTATGGCACAAAAGACTAGGACATGCTAGTCTTTCACAATTGAACAAACTTGTGTCCAAGGACTTGGTGATAGGTCTTCCTAACATCAAGTTTAATGATGAAAAAGTATGTGAAGCATGTGCCAGGGGAAGCAGGTAAAATCCTCCTTCAAACCGAAGAAACAGGTAAGTACCACTAAACCTTTGGAACTGATCCTTATGGATTTATGTGGTCCAATGAGAACAATGAGTCGTGGAGGTAAGAAGTATGTTATGGTATTGGTGGATGATTACCCCAGATTTACATGGACTATATTTCTTGCATCTAAAGAAGAAGCATTTAATGCATTTTCAATTTTTGCTAAGAAAGCTCAAAGAACTCTAGATAATCATATTGTTGCCATTAGGTCGGATCATGGAACTGAATTTGAAAATCATATGTTTTTTAATTTCTATAATAAAAATGGCATTAATCATAATTTTTCTTCACCTAGAACTCCACAACAAAATGGTGTAGTGGAAAGGAAAAATAGGACTCTAGAGGAAATGGCAAGGACTATGTTAATATCTGGAAATCTTCCACAAAACATTTGGGCTGAGGCTATTAATACTGCATGCTACATAATAAATAGATGTATGACAAGGCCATTAATAGAAAAGACCCCATATGAATTGCTTAAGGGAAGAAAACCAAATATCTCTCATCTTAGGGCTTTTGGTTGCAAATGTTTTATATATAACAATGGGAAAGATGCCTTAAGAAAATTTGATCCTAGAAGTGATGAGAGAATATTTGTTGGTTATTCTTTAAATAGTAAATCTTATAGGGTGTTTAACAAGAAAACATTGAAAATTGAAGAAAGCGTGCATGTTAAGTTTGATGAAACTGACAGTCTCACTCAAGAACAGGTACCAGAGGATAAAGAAATTGGAATGCTGAAAAATTTTGAACTTAATCCACGATTGCAGACTCTGGATATGAGAAGTAAACTGCAAGGAACTGTTCCTCAGGACAGAACTGAGAAGAGTGGCACTGAAACAGGGGGAACAAATGATGGTTCCACCTCACAAACTGGTAGTGCTACTCTATCAGGAACTGTTCCTCAGCAGAGAACTTCTGACAATGGATTGACACCCAAGCCTTCCAGTATCAAGGGTCACATCCTGTGGATCAAATAATCTCAGATAAGACTGCTGGGATTTAAACTAGATCAGCAGTCAAAAATCACAATCTGTGTGCCTTTAGTGCGTTTCTATCTCTTGTGGAACCCAAAAATGTAAAAGAAGCACTGAAGGATTCAGTTTGGATTAATGCTATGCAGGAAGAATTGAATCAATTCCAAAGAATTCAAGTTTGGCATCTGGAACCCAAGCCAAGGAACAGGTCTATAATAGGAATAAATGGGTTTTCAGAAACAAACTCGATGAGGATGGCATGGTAACAAGAAATAAGGCCAGGTTAGTTGTTCAGGGGCATAGTCAAGAGGAGGGCATCGACTATGATGAGACTTTTGCTCCAGTTGCAAGATTGGAAGCAATAAGACTTCTCATAGCCTTTGCTACATACATGGAATTTACTCTACATCAAATGGATGTTAAGAGTGCATTTTTGAATGGTTACTTGAAAGAAGAAGTGTATGTCAAGCAACCTCCAGGTTTTGAAAATGAACAGTTCCCTGAACATGTGTACAAGTTAGACAAGGCCTTGTATGGGCTCAAGCAGGCACCAAGAGCATGGTATGAAAGGCTATCAAAATTTCTACTCCAGCATGGATACAAGAGAGGTAAAATTGATAGTACATTATTTTTGAAAGAAAAATGTAAGCATCTCTTAATTGTTCAAATCTATGTAGATGATATAATCTTTGGTGCTACTTGTGAAAATTTAAGTAAGAAATTTGCAAACTTGATGGGGAGTAAGTTTGAGATGAGCATGATGGGTGAACTCAATTTCTTTTTGGGTTTACAAATTAAGAAAATCTCAAAAGGAACTATGATCCATCAACAAAAGTATGTTAAGGAATTACTTAAAAGATTTGATATGGATAATGCTAAGGAAATTGACACACTTATTTCCACTGCCACAAAGTTGGATCTTCATGAACATAGAATATCAGTTGATCAAAAATTGTATAGAGGTATGATTGGTTCTTTACTCTATCTAACTACTAGTAGACCTGATATTGTGTTCAATGTTGGTTTGTGTGCTAGGTTTCAATCAGATCCTAAGGAATCTCATTTGAAAGTTGTTAAAAGAATATTGAGGTATCTTAAAGGAACAGGTCCTTTGGGACTTTGGTATCTAAAAGGTGGTAGTTTTAATCTTGTTGGATATACTGATGCTGACTATGCAGGTTTCCTTATTGATAGAAAAAGTACCTCGGGTATGGCACATTTTCTTGGTGAGTGTTTGGTTTCTTAGGGAACCAAGAAACAAAATTCAGTGGCACTTTCCACTGCTGAGGCTGAATATGTGGCAGCTGCTTCATGCTGTTCACGTTGTTATGGATCAAACAACAATTACAGGATTTTGGTGTTGATGTAGGAACTGTTCCTATCTATTGTGATAACACTAGTGCTATTAACATGACAAAAAATCCAGTGCATCACAAAAGGACTTAAAACATTGATATAAGACATCATTTCCTAAGAGACAACTATGAAAAAGGTTTGATCACCATAGTATTTTGTCCCACTGAAAAGAAAATTGCTGACATTTTTACAAAAGCTCTAGGTAGAGATGATTTTGAAAGAAATAGGTTGGAATTAGGGATGATTAAATTCACATAAAATCATCAATGCTTTACTTCATAATTGGCTAGAAAATTGCACTTAAAATAAATTTTATTCAAGTCATTATGAATGATTCAGTCCAGCTTTATACTTAAATGTATACTCTTATGCCATACTTCTTATTTAGAGTTGCTAAAATTGAATGATGTTACCCTTATGCTCTTAGAATTTCAGATTGATCAAAATGTTGCAAATTGGAAGGACACTGAATTTTCGTGTTAAAATCAGGTATGTACTCGTTATTATTCAGTTAATTTAGAAGTGCAAAGGCTGTAGGTAACTTGTAATTAGGATAAATCCCACTAAGTTTCCTAACCATATCCAAATTGCATAAGAGTCCCATCGGAGGAACAGTTCCCACTCTGAAAAGGTAACTTGACAGTCCAACGGCTCTATTTCTCCGGGAGACTCCCAAGAGTCCATAACGGCTGCATGTTGTGCTGAGGTAATTGTGATTGATTCTTACTCTATTTCTGCTACCTAATTCATCCTATAAATACACTCCTTCTCCCCCATTATTCTTTTACTTTGCACACAAACTGAATTCTCAAAATTTTAGAAAGAATAATCAATTATCTCTTAATTCGAATTGCTAGAATGTCTCTTTCTCCTGAAAATTCTTCAACTGCACCCACCATTGAACAACCACAAAATCTCAACCCTCCTTCACCCATGGATACCACTGACCTAAACCCTGAAATTCCTGAAATAATCCCAGAAGTACCTGAACCTGAAATTCAGGGGGAAGGACCAGTTCCCACGGCTGAATCAATTGCTGAGCAGGTTGAGGATTTGTCACGAGCTATGGTTCTGTATCAGTATCAGGTAAATTTCACCTATCCTTTGAATGTTGTGATAGATGAGGAAGAAAATGGAGAGGGGTCTGAGGCTGTTCTTGAGGGGAAAGAAGAAACAGTTAAGAGGTTGGAAGCACCCATGCATGGGTCATCGGGGTCTCCAGAGGTCGCTTTTAGAGCACCCATGGAGGATGTTATAGATGTTGATGAAGCTATAAGTGATAGTGATAGGCCTTTGGTGGATTTGATCAACATTAGGAGCCTGAAAAGAAAATTAGCTAGAAAGGGACCCATTGATGACCATGTGACTGCTGAAATTGCTGCTAAGTTAAAGAAAGGAGAAATTGGGGACAGTTATAAGCCAGATATTAAGAAGAAAGGAGAAAGTTCCTCCAAGGCAAAAGGACCTGTTCCTTCTGCCTCAACCCCAGTTTCTGGGGTTAGGAGGACAAGAAGTGCTGCTAAAGCTGCTGATGAACACTTATTTGGAGATCACTAGGAAGTTTACTGAGAATGAAGGGGAATAAAAACCCAGGGTTGTGCAGAAAAGTGAGATGCACCCACAGCACCAAGTACTGTTTGAATTTGTGAACAAGGTTGTGATGCCAAGGCAGGAAAAAAGAGGAATTACCAATTTCATGGACCTGGTCCTTATGGAACTGTTGGACACTGAAAAGCAGATCAACTGGCCCAGTTTTATGATCCACCTGATCAAAAAGGTGATAGCTGGGAAGAGGAAGCATTCCTTGCCGTTTGGTTTCATCTTAACTGATGTGTTTGCAAAATTGAAGATTCCCTTGGAAAGGGTAGTGAAGGCTACTAAGAAGGAAAAGTTTGGTTGTGCCACACTGATTAGTTGTGATTTGCATGTTCAGGCTGATCCTCCACAGGCTGGTGTTGGGAGGCAGCCTTTGAACAACAAGGTAAGGGCACTTAGGCAACAGGTTGCTATCCAGGCTGCTGAAATAGCAAGGTTGGAAGAGGAGAAAAATTACTGGAAGGCAGAGGCCACAAAGGCAAAGGAGACCGATGAGGGAATGCTCAAGTAGATGTTTGAGTTGCTTAACAAGTCTCAGGGACCTGATCCTTCCACATCCTGACCACCTTAGCCTTAAGCCACCTTTTGTCCAGTGGGATTTAGCCTAGTCTAGTGCCTTAGTCTTTTCCTTCTCTAGTCTTTGAATAATTCTGTAGTACTTGCTTGTATCCCCTGGTTTAACGTTTTGACTAAATGAATTGTATTTGATGGCTAATATCATTGTTTTGCAGTTGCTTTAATCTGATTTATGTTTGCATTTTGAAATGCCTATATGGCCATGTGCTGATTAATTCTAACACTTGAGTTATATTTTTATGCAACCTTTTCAATGATGCCAAAAGGGGGAAGAGCAAGTCTGATTTTGCGTGAACTTATACCTAATTGAAATCTGGTCCTTAATGATAAATAAAGTCTCTACTGATTGTTTTTTGAGCTTAAGTTGTACTTCAGGACATTAAGGATATGCAGCTATGCTTTTGAATTTGTCATCATCAAAAAGGGGGAAAATGTTAGCTTGGATAAGCTTGGAGTTTTGACTGATGATTGATGAACGGATTCAAAGGACCTGTTCCTTTGAATCACTGCAGCTAAATAGATAATTCGTGCAAAATCGTTTAAGTTGAGATATTATTAATTATCCTAAAACTAATATTTATCTTGATAATTATGCAGGTCTAAACGGATATGAAAAGATTGCATAAATAAAGGATAAAAGATAGAAGATCCGGATTCTAAAGAGAAGAATCCAATTATGACTCAAACTCATGGGAGCTTTGGAGTTCTAATTGCTCAAGACTTCTTGGTTGCTGGAGCTATAAAACGTGGAGCATAACAACCATAGAAGCATGCACAAATACAGAGAGCATCGAGCAAAGCTTAAAGAGTCATTAGCTTATTTGTGTAATCAGTTAGCTACAGTGGAACTAAGTTAGAACCTGTTCCTTAGATTGAGTCTTGTGAAAGTTCAAGTCTTAGTTCAACTGTAGTAAGCAATAATCGAGTTGTAACTTTCTGGTTCAAGTGGGCTAGGGTTTTGACATTTAAAACTATTTTGCCTAAAACAGAAGTTGTTTTTTGGTTGATGTTACAGAGTGGTATGTGGATTTAGGGTTAGGTTTTGTATTATTTATTACTTAGAATCTGGTGGCTTTATAGATGGGGACCCTCAAACCATTTGTTTATGGCATGGTCCCCCATTGTCTCCCATTTCTTTAATGTTGTTTTGTGGGCAACACATGTGGTACCATTGCCCATTCTTACTGTTTTTTGGGCAACACATGTGGTACATCTTTGGTTCTTACACATGCAGTATTTATGCCCATCTTTAATTACAAGCCAGCTATTGGGAACATCTAACTTAGTATTACAAGGCAGCTGTAGGGTATCAATACTTTGATGATCACAAAGATGCATGTTTGGCCTTTTTTCAATACTCAGTCATGTTTAATAAATACCTAGTTTATTTTGCCCCTCTTTAATAATTTATGCATATTTGCTTCAGACAACTCATGTAGTATTTATGCCCCTCTTTAATAAATTATTTTGTTTATTTCCTTTGGGCAAACTCATGTAGTATTTCTGTCCCTAATTAATTATACTTAATTTATTTTGTTTATTTATTTTTGTAGGGTACTAAAAATATGGTGCTTGTGGATATATACTTCCACTTTGGTGGGGACTGCTGTACTGATCCAGAAGTAAAGTATTCAAGTCATGAGCTGCACAAATGGCCAGGTTATGAATATGATCATTTATCTTACATAGACTTGGTAAATGAGTATATTTCTGCACTAGGTTTTGTAGGTGTACAACAACTCATAGTTAGTGGTCCTTCAGGGAAGTACTTTGAAATTGTTGGGGATGAGGGTATAAGGGCTTTGCTGGGATTAATTAATGATGACTATACTGCCATAGATATATTTGCAGTTGAAGAAAATGAAATTGGTGTAGATGTTCCTAGCCTTGTGAACCAAAATGACACCTTTTTTGGTGAATTAGACACTGAGGGTGCTGCTACAGATTGTAGCATTTATGACAGTGATTTTTTTTCATGACTCCGATTCTTCATATTATGATTGGGAAAAATTAGAGTCACTTGCTGCTTAAAAGAATAGGCAAATGTCTGAGAAACTGAGTGAATATAAGGAGATAGAAAAGAATCAAACATTCAACATCCCTGAAGCTAGGAAATACATGAAATTTTATGCCTTGGCTAATAGTTATGGTCTAGAGTTAATGAAAAGTGACAGAACAAGACTTAGGTATGTGTGTCAAGTTGGATGCCCTTTTGTATGTTTAATTTCTAGAGATGGGAGGCATGGTGGTGTT
Organism: Petunia axillaris subsp. axillaris; assembly: GCA_029990575.1. Taxonomy (NCBI): domain Eukaryota; kingdom Viridiplantae; phylum Streptophyta; class Magnoliopsida; order Solanales; family Solanaceae; genus Petunia; species Petunia axillaris. The sequence continues at coordinate 45,476,835 of JARKNS010000002.1, read as the reverse complement.
AGGGTTAAGACACTTGAACAAAAACATGACTGTGAGCCTATCTTTGATAACCCTACTATTTATTCAAGTACTCTAGCTTTGTATTTCAAGAAAAAGATACAGGAGGAACCAAAGTATACTGTTAGTCAGATGCAAAAGGATCTGAAAGCTGAATTTAACATGAATGTTCATGAGTCAAAGCTTAAGAGGGCCAAAAGAAAGATTTTAATGACTTTGGATGGTAGTTTTGTGGATGATTACAGAAAACTTGAGGGTTATGCTAAGGAATTGAGAGATAGTAATCCAGGAAGTGATGTCATAGTTAACATATCTAAGGATGCATTAGCTGAAGGTAACAGAAGGTTCTTAAGAATGTATATATGTTTCAAGGCACTGAAAATGGGTTTCAAAGCTGGATTAAGGCCTTTCATAGGCCTGGATGGTACTTTTTTAAGGGGCAGAGCTACTGGAATTTTGTTAGTAGCTGTTGGCCAAGACTCCATGAATCATTTTTATCCACTGGCATGGGCTATAGTTGATAAAGAAACTAAGGCAACATGGACTTGCTTCTTGGAGCTGTTAGGGCAGTCTTTGGAGCTGAATAATGGGGAAGGTTACACATTTATATCAGACATGCAGAAGGTATGACTTCCTTGCCTACTAATTGTACTTTATCTTTTGTTACATGTTCATGAATGCTTCTTATTTAATTCAGTTTCTTTTTTCCTATTTCTGTTTGTCTTTGATGTTTATGTAGGGATTAACTGAGGCAATGAAGAATGTTCTTCTTGCTGCACACCATAGATACTGTGTGAAACACATTGAACATAACTGGTGCAAGACTTGTAAAGAGGACATTTTCAAGAAGTATCTATGGTGGAGTGCATGGAGTACTTATCCTGAGGATTTCAAGGATCAGTTAAGCAAGTTAGGGGAAATTGAAAAGCTGGCAGCTGAATAGTTATTAGAGCATCCACTATCCAGTGCAAAGTTGGGTAAGAGCCTATTTTGACACTGTCTGCAAAAACCAAGCTGTGGACAACAACATGACAGAGTCTTTAACTCCTGGGTTCTGGAAGCAAGGCACAAATCTGTGATAAAAATGCTTGAAGAAATTAGGACCAAAGTGATGAAACTGTTGTGGTGCCATGAACAAGAGGTGAGGAGTTGGGATACTGGGTACAGCCCTGTTGCAATTAAGCTGTACAAACAGTACTTCAGGATTGCCCAGTCATGTGAAGTTGTGTTCAATGGTGATGATGGGTATGAAGTTGCCCAAGTTAATGACCAACACACAGTCAATATGGCAATGAAAATGTGTACTTGTAAGGGATGGGACCTTTCAGGAATTCCTTGCCCACATGCTATTAAATGTTTGCAATACATGAAGGTAAATCCCCTAGTTGAAATGCATTGGTATTACAGTAGAGAAGCTCATCTCTTGGCTTACAAACACAAGCTACAACCAGTTAGAGGGGAGAAGTTTTGGACAATTGGCCCAGCTAAAGCAATGGATCCACCAAAGCTTGTGAACCAAGCTGGTAGGCCAAGAGTTAAGAGAACCAGGGAAAAAGATGAAGCAATTAATATACAAGGAGCATGGGCAGCTGATAGGCAAGGCAGGCAGATGACATGTTCAACATGTGGTCAACCAAACCATAATGCAAGGGGGGTGTTTGAAGGTAAATTTCTTTAAGTACATTTCTTTTTTTACAACTTATAATACAACTTATGCTACCCTTAGCCCACTTTTTATGCTGTTAGATATCAAAAGGAAAGCAGGCAGCCAAAACCTATAAGCAAAGAAAGGCAGCCAAAAGAAAAGCAAGTCATGTTAGTGAACCTGGAAATTCAGCCCCAAATACCAGTCAACCAGCACAGTGCAGCAGAAAGGTATACAGTTTTTGCTATTTTTTTGTTAAGCTTTTCAATACAATCTGTTAGGTAAGGTTAGTCTAATTTATGATCCTTAGATATCAAAAAGGAAGAGTGTCATGTGTGAAAGGCAGTCTACCAGTCCACCTCCTTCAAGTTATATGTCTGAAGAAGATATAGCATTGTCAGCACCAATGCCCAGTCAAGTAGCACAATCAAGTCAAGCTAGTGAGCTCAGATTTATGCCAACCCCGACTGTGAACAATCAGATGCCTAGCTGCTTCCAAGATCCAATGTCTGATGATGAAACAGATCTTGGGGTGGGAATGAGGCCACAACAATTCTCTGAAACAACCAAGCTTTTTAACAAGGAGAAACCACCCCCAAGCATCAGGAACAAGGGTCATCAATTTCATAGGTGATGCTAGTGGACTGAGTCAGCCTACTGACCTTCCTTATTCACCAAAAAGACTAAGATTACTGACCTTCCTTATTCACCAAAAAGACTAAGATGGAATGGTAGGGCAGCTCTAACAACTCAACAGTTGGGAGAAAAAGTGGCAAAGTTAAAGGCTAGGAAGGGGAATGACAAAGCACAAGTATGATGTGCTTTTAGACTAGAATTGGTTATGTATGCTGTCAACTTTTGTTTTGTAGTTGCATTTGATGTGCTAACAATTAAGACACTTATTTACTTAGTATGTGATTTTAGATGTCATAGACAACTTGATGTCATGTTATTACTTAGGTGGTGGAATGTTTTTTGGGGTATGTTTTTTGGGGTTATAGTATGACATCAAGATTGTCTATTGAATGATACATTGTTGACATCAAAATTCTGGAATTAATGTATTTGGCAGCATTTTCAGACTTTATATCATGTTTAGTTTGCTTTTGCTTTTGTATCATAGTTTTCAATTGAGTTAAATCTTGTAATAGTTTGTGCATTAACTAAGAGTTCTATCACATATCATACACCATTACAAGTAACACCATAACCTTAATACAAAAACATTGAAACATAACATTAACATCATAACAGATTTAGATTCGGTTTACAAAAACAAAGGTTGCGCCAAAACAAAATGCTACTATTACCCATTCCCCAACTACACAAAATTCTAATATTACCCATTCCCAACTACACAAAATGCAAACTTAACACATTCACTTCATCAACCACGCTGCTGCAAATCCAATGAACATCGCCCATGAAATTATGATACACATCTTCAATTGTGTCAACTTATTTTCTTGATTTCTAGCTCTCCTCTCCATAACTTCAACTTTTGTGTTTAATTTATCCTTTTGAGCACAAACCGATTCCAATTGGAGCTTCAAGTTATAAATGACAATCACGGCTCTATCCGAAAAAATATCATCATCCCATTCCCAATAGCCGTATGAATCTCTCCCATTTTTAGCACATTTATAGAACCTTCTTCCCGCATTTGAAGGAGTCCAAGCCGTGAAGTGATTGGCAACAATACCACAACGGCACACCCTGATTGACGAATAGCTGCCTTGAGACATTTAATGGTCAATTTCGGATCCGTAGTACTAAACAAAGAAAGAAATTTGATGAAAAGGAAAAATAGTTAAAACCCCTAAGTTTTAGGGAAGAAGATGTTGCAATTGAGCCAAGAACTAAAGGAGTGGACCATATATAAGCTTTCTTCTAATTTTTAATGTTTGTTGGATACACACATGGCAGCCATGGTGGACAGCCGTTAGTAATAGGGTCAAAAGTTCTACTATGTGTAACGGTAAGGTGGTTAATGAACCAAAATGCAAACGGAGGTTATATTTGGACTATTGATCAAAGTAGAGGTTCAAATTTGGCCCTTTTCCGTATAATGAAATATCTGTGCACACTATACCTCGTAATTCGTCGAATAAATAACAATGAAACCACTTCTACACCACATACTGACACATAGCAAGTAGGATGATAAGTCCCTATTTCTAGTTTGACGTTAAATAATGGTCCTTGCTTTTCTGAAGTCACAAGAGGGTTTAAATCTCATACAACTTGAATTCGCAGTCGTATTCACTATTCATTTTGATTCATACGTAATTACCATTCACCATTGTATGTTTTGATGATAGCAAGATGTTTCCTTTTATTTGAATACCCAATAACTGGTCAAATTTACGTAATTAATTACCATTGTAACACACTACTAAAAAAACCGTCATTTTCGACCGCCCAATCGATCGAAATTCGGTCGACCTATCGACCATATTTCGACCGATTGTGGTGGTCGATAAAATTCAGGTCGAAATTCAAGTATCGACCGAAATTCGGTCGAAGATCGACCGAGGTTCGACCGAATTTCAGTCGAAGAGCATGTCACCTTAGTCCATGTTCTTCGACCGAATTTCGGTCGAAGAGTATTTCGACCGAAATTCGGTCGAAGGTCTGGTAATTTTTTTTGACCAACTTTCGACCGAAAGTCGGTCGAAAACGTGTAAAAACCTGCAACATAAAAGCTGAAATTAGGCCTATACCACCTGTAAACACGCAGAAAAACCAGTCACAAGACATTCATAAACGCTATTCAAACAAGGCTAACAAAGCCAAACAATAGAAAGGAGTCTTTCAACATTCGTTCAAGTTTTACAATATTCAAACAAACTAAACAAACAGTTTAAAGTTCAACTTTCACTACTAATGGCTAGAAGTCGAACTAGACCCGGCATCAGACTGAGACGGTGAATGGTGGCTATGTTTGCTCTTGCTCTTTCCCTTTCCCGAGCTATCACGCTTTCCTTTGCCTTTTCTTTGGTTCCTGAGGAACTCTTGCATCATTTCATGCATTTCTCTCTGATGCGCCTCCTGTGATGCGCGCATCATTTCATGCACTTCTCTCTGATGCGCCTCCTGTGCTAAGCACATAGCTTCATTTTGTTTTCTCAGTTCTTCGATCTCCGCTTGCATCCGAGTCATTTCTGGAGCGGGAGCAGAGCTTGGAGGAGCACTTGAACACGAGCCCAAATAGTTCGATTTATGCTTGGCAGATGAATACAGTGTTCCAATGCCATAAGCTGAACCCTTCTTCACCCCTCCGACCGCTTCCAACCATAAGTTGGTTTCTTGCTCGAGCGTTAGCGGTACTGGGGTACTGCTTCCGCATTCAGATTGCTGAGTCGCGGTCCAGTCCTCAAGGGCCTTTGTAGCTTTTTCCTGAAAAACATAAATATTTCAACGGTACAACTATGAAGTTTTAAACTTGAAGGATTGGCGCGACTTTAGAACCGTATCACCTCAAAAGCTTGCATTATCTGTTGCTTTACATGAGGGGGCACAGCGCCCCAGGATGGCCATGATTCCTTCCATTGAGATTTCATGCATTTCGTCAGCACAGGAGTAGCATCAGTGTTGGGGCAAAAGCTACGTAAAAAAACAGATGGGTTAATAGAAATACTAATATTTAAAAGCTTACTGCTAAATAGATAAGAACTTCATAAATACTATACTTACCTCTTATCCCCCTCGGGATAAATAATCAAACGCCCGTCTTCCCAAGTGCCAGGCTCACCGATGTAATATGGCGATCTGGGATCATAGTAAGGAATCTCCTGCTGTACCGAAGGGCAGGTAGGGCTAGATGGTCGGAAGGCGGCTGAGTCGACCCAGACGGACTAGTGGACTGTGTGGGATCGCCTAGGAAGCCCCAACGAGGAAACCAACTTCTCGGCAGAAAGCCCCAACGAGGAAACCAACTTCTTAGTGTAGTAATAAGTAGTTGGTAGGGCCATATTTGTCGGATTTAGTTCATTCATAAGGGCAATGATGGAATCCATGGCAGCTTGAGATATACTAAAATCTGATTTGATACTCATCAGTCTAACTGCAACCGACAACTGGGAATGCACCGAGCCCTCATAAAATGGACGACTTGTTTCCTCCAACCGTTCATAGAACTGATTTGCCTCGGCATTGGGAATGTGCTCAATGTTTGACTGTGATGTATCCGGCTGAAGGGGATCATTAGCCGGGTACATCCCAAAAGCATCATTCACCATATCTTCCATTCTATACCCGGCTGCTTGGTCTGGTTCCACAACCGGAGAACTCCTAGCGCCATGAATATTTTTAAGATTTTGAATTTGCTGCTGCATGTCCCAAGGCTCTCCATGATTATACCAAATGTAATAATTTGGCATAAACCCCTTCTTATACAAATGTAACTCGACATTCTCCAAATCTTGTATCTTTACACATTCGCATATTTCACATGGACACCTAATTTTGCCATGCCTTAAATAATCGTCTGTGTTGCGGGCTACATCAAGAAATTCCATAACACCCGCTACAAACGAAGGCCTCAACCCCCGCCGCTCAGGAAAGTTTCTATTATCCATCCACAGACGACGACGATTAATGTCCATATCTACACAAATATTGCAAGATTGAGAAACAATATCTACACAAACTTGTTTGATGAAATGCCCCAAAGAAACAATATTATCTAATAACACCCTATTAATTAATATTATCCAAGCAATTCAAACAAACAAAAGCTTATTCGTTTTAGGCATAACATGTTCATCTTCTCAACAATACCAAGGCAAGAACACATTGCAAACAACACTACCAAACAATACCAACAACTACAACAATCCCAAACAACACAAACCTAACTTTGTAATAGCTAACAATACCAAACAAGTTGTTCAACATCAACAATTACTACAATAAGCTTTGCTAACTAATAAGTAACTAAATATGCAACATTAAATATGCAAAGTTACAAAATAATTAAAAAGTTAATTAAATTCGGAATAAATAAAAAAAAAGTACCTAAACGTTGATTTATGCTCCTATAGCACCTACAATTGATTCCCCACTGGTTATATGCTTCAAAACTACAAAAAAATTGAGTTAAAAAGTTAGGGTTCAAGTTTTAAAAAGTAATTAAAGTAACCCTAAAATTAAGAATTTACCTTGAATTTGTTGTTATGGGTAGTGATTAGGAGGGTAGATTGTGTTTTAGTGTTGATTTTGGGGGTGGGTTATGGTGGATTTCGTGTTTTTTGACGTTTGGGGGTGGGTTATGGTGTTTAGAGAGAGAGAGATAATTGGAGAGGAAGAAAAAATGAAGAAGGAGGGTTGTCTGCTGAAATGTATATCGCGTGGGTCGACCGCTATTTCGACCGAATTTCGGTCGAGAGGTACCAGACAATTTTTTTGTTCGACCGACCGATTTTCGGTCGAACACTTTCACCAAGTGTACTGTTCGACCGAAAATCGGTCGAAATAGGTGTTCGACCGATTTTCGGTCGAATTCTGGCAGTCGAAAAATCCTATTTTTTTAGTAGTGACAGTTGGCATTTTGATGTTTCCTTTTACTTGAATACCCAATAACTAACTGGTCAATTTGTCATAATTTCGCCGGAGCTATCACCTCATTTTCCTTGCAATATCCAATGGTGGAATTCCTACCTCGCCCTCAAGTGCTCACTTATGCGCAAATAGTCACCATAGTACACTGCTCATATGACCTCTGTCTGAGCTGAGGTATGTGATATGTGGTTGTATAGTGTTAAGGTTCTTTGTTGTAATTACAAGATCCTTACCCTAATAATTATTACTACTTCCACTACAACAAAATAGGTCTATGGCCACATTACTTTTAGACCACACTTCAAAAGTGTTGCCAAAAACGTTTGTGCGCACGCTTTATAAGTGTGGCCTTTGGCTACGGATTTTAGAGCAACGCCTCTAAAGCATGCCTTTTAATTCTATAGGCAATACATTATAAAGAGTTGCCAAATCATAAAGTAATTAGCAACACTTATTAACTAATACGCAACGTTTTGGAGAAGTTGCTATATATTCATACCAAAAATAACCCTTTATAAGCGTTGCCTAAAAAGTTCCTAAAAGAGTTTTATTAAAAACTTTCCCCCTAAAATACGTATTCTCCTAATTTTCAAGGAGTAAATTTCACACCAAGCAGGAAAGACTAAACCTTTTCCCTCTACCACTTTTAGGTTTAGTTCAGAAAAACCAAACCTTTTCCCTTTACCACTTTTAAGTTTGCAAGATCCACCGCTACAGCATCCGCATAATCTGCAATCAAATTGAGCATTCTCAAAGTTGATAATTGGAGTAAAGGTAACTGATTCTCATCTTGTGTTCTTGACTCTGCTTCACCTTCACTCTCAGTTGTCACTGCTCTTCAGGTCTTCTTTTCCCTTTGATTTAGTTTATATCGATTAATTTAGTCTTGTGATTGCTTTAATCATATTTTGGTATCTGGTGTTCTGCTTTTGTTCGGATAAATGTTTGGTGCATTTATACTTGAATTTGAATAATTCTTTTTGATTTGCATATGCAAGTTAATAAACTTCGTAAATCATAGACTCCAAAATCTCAATAATTTCAATTCATATGGTGGTCGTCTGTTCTTCCTTTGGTGAAAGAGAACTCGATGATGCATTAGGTTGAGTGGTAAGCAATGATGCAATAGTTTATACCTTTTAGAATAGGCCCATTCCAGGAACGATCTAACAGCATCTAATATGATACAAACGCCAACCAGTTTTCTGATTCGTAATTTGAAAGTAAAAGTTGTATGTTTTTCTTTTTAGTATTTGTCATGCTCTTTTTCAAATCAGTTTTAGTTAGGTGTGTTTTTGCTATTGAAGTGCAAGAGTTATGGTTGTACTTTTGATGAGGATAAATTTTGTATAATTGTAAAACAAAATCTAACAACTTTAGTGGTATTTGATAGAGCGTGAGTGGATAATGGAACAATGAAGGTTATAAGGTAGAGTATATTGTTTTCGTGATTATGGGATAGACTGATCCTTCATCAATGAATTCAAAATCATCCCTCGACATAGGTATGTATTACATTTAATTACAAGTTAGCTAGTTTTGTATAGTCCATTAAATTCACAGGATTCCAGTTGTGCTACATATTTATGACTACTGACGATAATAATTTCCCGAAGAGGGACAATTATGAAAGTTCTATGATTATCTTGATATCGAATCAGTTCACTAATGTTAGTGTTGCATGGGCAAAATACTCCAACTAAATGACTTAACTGGAGGGAACCAATTGAGAATATCTCAAATGTTAACAAGAACTTCGTTGCTCAGTTTCCTCAGATATTGCAATGATGCAAAGACTAAGTAAATGTCTTCTTTTAGCAAGTGATGGGAAGAAAAAAGTGAAATGAGCCAAATGGACAAGAAGTAGGATTTATAAATTTCTATGTTATATTTAGTCATCATATAATTGATTCGTTTCCTGCTTGTGTGTAAAGAAATATCAGCTATCACAATTCTTCTTTTGCCTTATTATTGTTACTTAATTATTACTTTTATTATGATGATGATTATTGTAATATATATTTTATCGATAAAAAATTTGGAAGATAGAGTACATACTGAGATTATATGCATATATCCATCTTATCACCAAATGGTATGGGGAGGTTTTACCCGATAATGCAGTTACTAATTATCATAGGTTTGTCATCTGGTTGCAATGTTTGGTGTTTGTTTGGAACAAGCTTTTAAAGTTTCATGTTTATTTGAAATGAACTTCCATTTGAAACTTAATCAACTTTATATTTATTGTGTACTCTTCTAGCTGATTACTTGGATTATTGGTTCACACAATTGGAAAAGCATCTGTTTTGTAATAATAGAATTTTTTCATATATTAACTACAATAGTACTAATAGCTACTGCTCGTAATGATCCACAACGACAAGTTATTTAGGTCCTTACAAATTTCCTTCACTTCTACTTTTTTTCCTATATGCCTGGTGTGGTTAAATTTCCATGAAGGATTGCTTTTCACTATTTAAGATTGAGACCATGGAGCTGATCACAGAAGTGAATTTCAAAGATCTATGATCTCAAATAGTGGTTTCATGTATGTTTTAGTACAAATAGTGGGGTTTCATGTTTGTTATAGTTAATTTTTTTTAATATCGATGTGAATTCGATTTGATGATCTTGGTATTATTTATATAATCTTTTAGTCCTACTAAACTTTTTCCCCAACGAAGATTAGTGAACACTAAGAAAGATTTGTGGCTGACTTGAAGTAGTGTTTGACTTAGTTTAAGTGCCATGACTAGGTAATAAGTTCCTGTCATCTTACAGCACTTGATTTCGGTAAGTAATATTAGTTTTTAGGATTTCGTAAAAAGGTATTTATATTTCGACATCTTCAAAAAACTCAAATGATGAATTTTCCATGCACCTTCTAAAAAAATTTAAGCTTGATGGATTAAAGTAGATGTTCTTGTTGCTGTTGGCATAGACTGGTGTGGATGGCAGTATTATTACTGTTACCTTAATGTGTTGAATAAATTACATAGAACTCATAAACAAAGCCTACTAGATGCTTGATTTGTTCATCTCATTTATTATTTGTCTGATGCTTCCCACTGCTTGTGCCACTCTCCATGGTATAGTTGCTTCATTATTAACACAGGAAGTAAGTAACTTTGAATCAGGTACTGCAATGACACTCTCCATGGTATAGCTGCTTCTAATAACTATAGCATAAAGATGGTCTTGAAAAGGTTTATTAGTTTCTCATATTAAGTATTATATATTGATTTTTATCTACATATTGGTCTCTATCTAATTTTTAAATTCATTTTGTATGTGTAGAAAAATGCGAGTGATACAAATGGAAATGGTGGCTGCAAGTCAATTTGATGATCTATTGAAGTTAATGATGAAGACTTTTTGAACAATTGTTGATGCTTTTTTGTTGATTTACATCATATGAATACATTTAGTTTTGTAGAGTTCATCTAGTCACAACTTGAACCATTGTTTTATTAGTATGTTTAGTACCAGATAGATTTTTTTTGCAAAGTTTATTGAAAATTATAAGATTTGACTCATTATTTTTTGTTATTTATAATCTATTTTAGTATTGAGACCATCAAGAGAGATGATAATAATATACATGCTTGATACAAATGTGATTACATGATATATTAGCAAAATATAATATTTAACAACAAATTTGTAGCTATATAAATGTATTAAAAAAATTACAATTACCACACTTTAAAACTGTGTCCATAGGACCATCAATTGTGTGTAATATTAGTTGTATAAAGCCACACTTTGAAAGCGTAGTCTATAAGGTCATATAGGCTACATTTGTAAAGTGTTGCCTATGAGATAGAAAACGTTGCCATATGGGGTCTTACAAGTGTGGCCATTGTTTCTTATAGGGCACCCTTTTGAAGCGTGGCTCTGAAAGCTACACTTAATAAGTGCGCCCTTAGAGCAAAGGTAACGCTGGATTTGGCCACCCCTATAAAAGCGTTGCCGAAAGTCAAAAAGTGTGGCCTTTATCCTAAGGCCATACTTTTGGATGGTTTAGGATACACTTTGCAATGGTGGCCGTAGGCCTATTTTGTTGTAGTGTTCGATCAATGCCTAATGACTTTTGTTTCACAAGCAATATAGATGACTTATTTTTTCACAACTATTATTTCGTATTTGACATTAAATTTGTTTTCTCATTATATTGTGATTCTAGTGTTTAAACCATAGGGACTATGATCATTTGTACAAGAAATTAACCAAGTATTCTGACATTCAATCTCCTCAACCATACAGAGTGAAGAATCATGTGGAACACATCGTATCTCTTGGGTGGATCATTTATAACAAAGTGTCTCTGCACTTGTCTCACTCCCTCTAGCATTTTGCCATATCTTTCTTCAGAAATTCCCAGTAAAATATTTTTCAAGTTCGCCAATTCACTCACCGAGACTTGAACTGAGAACTTGTCCCAATCAAGCACATCACTAAAAGGAAGCACATAGTTCTGTGAGATCAAAACTGGAACACACTCTGCATAAATTGCCTCCACAATTCTTGGACTTGCCACTTCATAACCACTAGGACATAGGCAATATTTGCTACTCTTCATCATTTCCTTATAAGAAATTTCCGGTGGAAGTTTGCTATACACTCTTATATCTTCATCTTTTTCTTCCCAGTGTTGAAATAGTAAAGGCCGAATTCGACCATGTGATCGTCCTGCGAAGAATCCTAGGATTGTCTTCTTTGACTTAGGCAATGCTTCAATAAGTCCACTAATGTTTCCTGTTAGAAGATTAATCTCTGGAAGTGGTACATCTTTTCTTGGATTAAAAAACTCAGATGTATTTGCATTGCATAACACTCGTATAGAAGTGAAATACATTTCATTCACGTACCATGTAGCTCGAGGCCCCTGCAATATGCAAAAATGTGTTACCTAAGAACATTAGTATAATATATAACCTCTCATCAATATACCATGTAAAATAAGTATTTTCATCCTGTAAATGTATGTGGCAATTGGAATAGTAGTGACTTGTGTACAGTGAAATGAGGATTCTAAGTCAATTTTCTTTTTTTCAAATTTAGAACGTTATGTTCTTTTTGGATTGACTAAATTGAAATATTGCCACATATATAAACTGAACAAGACAATGTCAAATTCAATACTCCCTTCGATCCATATCATTTGATATTTTCGGTGTTTTCACGGGTATTAAGAAAATCATTTTTTTAGCATTAATTAGCAATATAATTGACTATATTAGCCCTTATTCAAGCCATTATTACTTATTATTTTGTTTAAAGTCATTTATTAGCAAAGGGTGACATTGTAAATTCCATCTTGATTTCCGAAAAGATCAAATATTGTGGACAAAAAAAAATAAACTAAAACATCAAATAAAGTGGACCGGAGGGAGTAATGTACTTACCCAATCGTGGCATGAAAGCATGAAATGATCAGCTCCGAGGCTTCTATTCCAATACGGATATTTTGTCGATACAATACGAACATAATCACGAACTGTACGTTCCAAGACGGCCTTATCGCGAATGATTGGATCGAAAAGGTTTTCAAGGATCATAACAACACTAAAGGGAAGAAAATAGACATGAGCTTTTTCAGGATTAAGAGTTCGAAATTGGCTGTTTGTTTCCATTAAATTAATGAACAACCCTTCCATTGAGTATATGTTCTTGCAAGGGCCGTTGTGAAATAGAGGGGGTTCTCCTTCTTCATATACATATATCTTGAATAGTTCCTCCATTAGCAAATAACTCCTGCATCATTTGGACATATGTAAGATGTGTGCTGGGCCAAATCATTGGGCTCTCATGCTAACATGGGGGCTGATTTACAGAATTATGACATCATAACGAATTGTTTGTCTTTTTACTTCCATATAACAGTGGTCTACAAAAATATCCTTCGCTAAGTTTAATGAATAAATTCCGGACAGAAATACACGTACGAATCTTATGGTCCAGAGCCAGCACTTGCCTTTGACCTCTCTTTCATAGGCAACAGTTGCCCCTTGAATCTTACTCTCTTAGAGAAAGTGTTGTATGTGCAGCACTTGGTCGTAAGTACTGTCTAAAAGGAAACGCTTGCCTTTGACCCATCTTTCTTAGGCAACACTTTCTTTTGAATCTCACATCTCCTAGAAAAAGTGTTGTCTAGGCAGCACTTGGCCCTTCCAATCTCTTCTTGTATTCTCCCAGATAACTTGAAATGTTGCCTAGGCAACACTTGTCATTTGACCTCTTTCTAAAAGGCAGACTGATCATAACTAATAGAACTGAACCGATATGAGGTTTTTTTCTTAGAACCGTAGGTTTCAATTCAAAGTTATAATTGTGTCAAGTAATTAGGTTACGTTTTTTAATTTACACGAAAAAATACCGAACCAAATCGAATAAAATATATTTCATATATTAGATCTTTATGTATAAAATATAAATTGATCTATATATTTTTAATAAACTTTAAAATAAAAACGCATGAAATATTTCACCTTTGGGCTTGAGCCTTAGGGTGTATCAGTAACTTCAAAGTCCAACCAAAGTATAGTACTACAAATACTACTATTAAAGTTGCAAATATTGTGCTTCAATAGTAAAGTATATTCGACAATTCTAGATTCCAATCTCCTTTAAATCTAGTTCCCAATAGTGATAGATTTATTTTATAAAGTTTTCACGGGTTGCTTGCGTTGGTCTTATAAATTTGTTCACTTTGGATGAAGATTTGATATCTTTATTGATTTATGCCAATCAAATTTAATTAAATGTAGAAGATTTGATGATCGTCAAATATCTATTTGAACAAACGAATAAGTTTGAATTTGACAATTGATATAATCTCAATATTTAGTGTTGTTTTATTTTTTGTTTATGCATTCGTGCGTATTTTTTAAAAATCTAGTTTTGAGATTTTGCATTTAAAATATTTCAGATTCTCCATATTGCTCATGAATCCCTTTTAGGCACCTCTTATCAAAAGTTCAACTGAATTTGATATCTTTAATGGCTTGTAATAGTATTCATTTTGAGAAGGAATCAATATTTTGGTTCGGTCACTTGAACATATGAGTTTTTGTAATGAAAGTGACAAATCTTTTTCAATGTTATTGACATGTATGCAAAGATATATCTTTGTTGGTAGGTAGCTTCAGATTTCGTCTAAAAAAACTGAAAATTAACTGAACCATACCGAAAACGAAGAGAAATCGAGATGATTGGGACGGTTTCGAAATTCAAACTTTGGTTACATATTATAATAACCAAAAAATTAGTATGGTATAAAAAAAATTTAAAATAACCGATCGAACCAAACTATTGACACCCCTAAAAGTAACACTTTCGAATTGGAAACTTGAAGTGTTGGCTCCGGCCATAAGAGGGTATTTTGCTAAAATATTGTTAAATAGGGTCAAACTCTCAAAACCAGTCTGAAGGGCAAGTAATGGAATTTTTTGTAATATGGGAGGTTAATTTATTGATAGGACACTTCTGGCGTTGCATTACAAATTTGACCCCCACAAGAAAAGCCTAACAAATTGGCCCTACTAAGAAAGTTAGGAATTGCAAAAATATGACACGGGAAGCAATGGTTTGCCAAAATGCCCTCAATAACAGTGGTTTAGCAAACTACCCTCCATTAGTTTAATGAAACTTATTCCAGACGAAAATACTCCTCACAACTAATAAAAAGATTCACACTATCCTCCCCTTCCTTTTATCCATTCAAACATTCTCTAAACCCTAAAAACCTACATCTTTTACAGATTCCTCCATTGAAACGAAGATTAAAGGTTAGATTCCTTCAAATTCCTACTCTCTTGCATTCATTTGGATAACCTTGTAGAAAAATCTATGAAAATAGGTATCTTACACAGACTTTTTGACAATGGGCACCTTGCACAAACTTCTTGGAAATTGCAAAACCTTTAAGCCATGTTGCAATGGGCAACTTATCTCTGCAAGTCTTGGCTATGAAAAGATTTTAAGCTCTGGTGCAATGGCACCTTACACAGACTTCCCTAGCAATTGCAAGACTTCAAACTTTATTGTAGTGGCCAACTTGCAAAAGAAAGTCTCTACAAATCTTGGCTATTGCCAAGAGTTTAAGCTCTGGTGCAATGGGCACCTTACAAAGACTTCATGAAAATTGTCAAGACTTCAAGCCCTGTTGTAGTGGCCAATTTGCAGAGACTTTCTCTGCAAGTCTTAGCTATTGCCAAGAGTTCAAGCTCTGGTGCAATGGGCACCTTGCACAAACTTCTTGGCAATTGCCAAGACATCAAGCCATGTTGCAGTGGGTAATTTGCAGAGAAAGTCTCTTCAAGTCTTGGCTATTGCCAAGAGTTCAAGCTCTGGTGCAATGGGCACCTTGCATAGACTTCATGGCAATTTCCAAGACTTCAAGCCTTGTTGTATTGGGTAACTTGCGAGAAAGTCTCCGCAAGTCTTGGTTATTACTAAGAGTTCAAGCTCTGGTGCAATAGGCGCCTTAACTAGGAAATCAAAGTGGAATCTAACACAAGAAAAATAAAAACAAGATTGAATGAAAGTTACAAACATCGTCATTAAGGGTCAACTCATCACTGGATAAATCAAGAAACCAACTTCTTTTATCAATGGTAACACCACCTAAGTCGGCAGAACAAATGCCGACTTGTGAAAAAGTTTGTCCCGTTACTTTCATCACTGTGCCGTCTATTTCTTGTTGTAAGTCGGCACAATTTGTGCCGATATACCCATTTTTGTTACAATATAGTTGAGCACCCCATTTCTGTTGCATTGTTAAATTTTTGACCCATTTTGGCGCCGGCATCAAAATAAAATTTCTTAATTGAACTGTTAATATAGAAATTCTTTTATACTGTTACTATATCTAGCTTAAATATTCAAAATACAAGGAATAAATAAGATATCGAAAGCTAAATTGCCGGTTATATCGTTTAGAGTAATTCTCGACTTCCCTATGTTTGTTCTGCTCCTCAATAAGTTCTCGGGGAAGACACTTCGAAAAGAAGATTACTCTATTACTAGTAACTAGTAGTAAGTAGTATTAAGAAATGCACTGGAAGGTTGAAACTTCTATCTGTTTTCTTTCTTATTGTTAGTTTCTTTTTTATGAACTTCTAGCTGTTTTAAATTAGGGGCGCGAAACTTTATGCAATTCCTTGCATGTTATCAAAGTTAATAAATTACTTCTAGATTTGGAACCATTACCTATCATCATGTGCTGCTTTGTACATCCATCGGTAACAATCCAAGGAACTTCGAACTCCAACTTGACACTTGTATGTTCGCGTATTTTTCCCTCGTTAAATTGAAATAACTATTTCCTAAATTTGTTTTCAAAGGAATTTATAGAAAGTATTTCAATTACATATTTCTCAAAAGTATTTGTATTTTTGATAAACTTTTTCCACATATATGCTTTTCAAAAACTGAACCAAATTAAACCAATTCCAAAACCAACATCTAATTATAATTAGATATTTCTGTTAATTAAGCTAAGGTAAAGTCAACTACTCAAGTGATGTGGTGTAGTGGATGGGACTACTCCTCCCTTAACCAGAGCTCTTGGGTTCGAGCCCTGGGTAGTGAAAAATCACTGGTATGGAGCGCTTTCCCCCGAGTGGGGCCCTACGCGGCGCGAATCCGGATTAGTCGGGGTTCCAATGAGGGTACCGGACACCGGGTGAAAAACCCAAAAAAAAAAAAAAAAAACTACTCAAGCTCACGTTATGTTAAGAGTATGGAATATGTTTTCATATCATCATGCTAGCAGGCGCAGAAAACAAAACACTATTATAGGAAGGTTTGACTTGTACCTGTGAAACGCATGGGCATTCTTGTAAATGTCACCTTGAGGAACATAATCTCCATCTTCATATGGTGACTGATTGCTTCCGTTGAAATTAATGACTTCCCTTATTAAAGCTCTGGCTTTTGTAAGACCTGCTTCAATCTTCTCCATTTTCTCATCTTTTGTCTTTCTGCCTCTTCTCAACTTTGTTTCTGTTTTCAACTCCTTTATCAGATTCGCCACTGCTCTTTGCATTTTCACATTCTATTTTCCCAAAAAAAAAAAAAAAAAATGTGTTCACATGATCATTAGAAGTGAGAACAATCCAATAACAACAACAAACAAAATGTATTAAAAGACTACTAAAAAAAAAGAATAAGTAGAACTAAAAGAAATATTTTATTACATCGAAAGTAGGATACAGAGCTGTTTTAGGGTCTGAAGGGGAAGCTGGTACAGAATAAAAGAAGGAAGGACTAGTCCATGACCAAGGTGAATATGAAAACTGAGAAAGCAAAGAGAAAGCAACGTCGTGGTAACTAATTATAGCCAAGAGAGCTATCACTGAGAAAGTAAAAGCACTAAAACCAACACTTGGCTTTGTTCTACAAAACTGTCTCATCTTCTCTTTTTATTAATATCTCGAGCACTTGTGTGTGAAATGTGAATGAAAACAAGAAAAAACTGTCGAGAAATGGTGATATTGTATTTATATGGAGGGAACCCCACGAGGTCCAAGTGTTATAAGGAGCCTTCTAAATAAGTATGGTTTTGCAGTTTTCACCCCTTCCAAGAGAAACTAAGGTCAAGCCTTATTTAATTATCTTAACTTGCACTGGTAATGTAAAAATAATTTGGATTATCGAAGTAGGAATATTTATTAAATTCTACGAGTATTATACATGAGTTTATGTGTTGTACATTAATAATATAAACAAATTTTTTTGTATATCGTGTTAATTAATTAAGTTGATATGGGTAATGTTAAAATTAGAGTATAACCTTTATAAATTGCATTGATATTTTTACATTTGGTGTAC
The DNA here is from genome assembly GCA_029990575.1 of Petunia axillaris subsp. axillaris. NCBI lineage: Eukaryota > Viridiplantae > Streptophyta > Magnoliopsida > Solanales > Solanaceae > Petunia > Petunia axillaris. The sequence continues at coordinate 45,458,792 of JARKNS010000002.1, read as the reverse complement.
ATTACTAAAGACACAGAGACCTGATCGGCAAATATTGACAGATTATTAGGTGTAATATATACTTAAGTGCAAAGCAAGAATATTAAGAATGATCAACGCTCTCTTTTGGCAATTTGTTCTACTGCTTATAAATTCTATACTACTATATTATAGGCCGCCCCTTAAGACACTATAGTCGATCTTTTACCTCTTCTTATTTACTTTTAAGATGATCTCTTGAGTATTATAGGTACATGGATTAGTAGTTATAGGAGCTAGTATATGTTATTCTGTCCAGTACTTACGATTATGGTGATACCATTTGGTAAGTAATAAATAGGAAGTAAGAAATTTATTGATCAAATGATTAATGAGCCTAAGTTGTTGTAAACTAAATGTACCTAGATTCTTTTTTACAACAAAGTGATTTCTAATAAGTAAAACAACTGAGATTGTGAATTACAATTTCTGCTTTCTTTATGGAGTATATTTGAAGAAGAGGAAATTATCTGAAGGCTTTCTCGTTGATTTTTTTTTCCCTTTTAGAAAAAAGAAATTGTTTGCTATGAGAAACATGAACCTAGGCATTTAGTTCTAGGTGTGGCGCTATAATCTCAATGCGCAGTAGTTTCTAGGCGCTACCACAGTAAAATCCCTTGGGTCTTGTATTTGTATTTATACAAAATAAAATCAACCCTGCCGTTTTAATATTAAAAAGTCTACAGATCAGGTCCATTGATCAAATTTCAACTTTCGGAATAACAAACCATGTGATTGTCTCTTAGGCATTATTATGAGTTTCAAACCCTAAATTAAAGTGTAAGCAGTGGTCGACTTCTATTTTTATCATATATAGTAAGTAGTAAGTACTTATTTATTTATGCAGGGATGGCTTTCATTATTTTCCCTAGATAAGTACTTATTTATTTATGCAGGGATGGCTTTCATTATTTTCCCTAGATCGCATTAGTATATTTCGTATATTTTAAAAATATTTACCGTATATATGGTGGTAATTAACATTCTAAGGTATTTGATTTTTTGTCATAGTAGTTAGCATATATACTCCTAGCTCCTACGCGAAGACGACATAAAATCAAAGAAAATCTATTAGTACTCTATAAAAGTGGCACTGCCTTATAGGAGTATCTCACAAATAAAAAGACCAATTAGAATCGAACTGTTTCTTTTCCCTTTTGTTATCCCAGGCCTCCCTATATCCCCGAAAGAAAGTTTAACGAAAGAACATTTAAAAGGGAAAGATCATATCAAATATACGTTAAGCTGGTGTATATAATCACATTAAAACAGTATAGCATAATATTTTCATTAACTTATTATGCGTAGCAGAATTAAAAAAAAAAAAAAAAAAGCTCTATAGGTCAAAATTATACACTGTTCGTTATTATCCTTAGAAGAATCGGGCAATGTAATATTGTTTCTTCAGTTCTCTATTTTATTCCCAAATTCTTGGTTGATGACAGAACAAAGAAATAACATGTAGATTACTTATAGAGGAGAAAACGTAAGATATGAAATTGGTTTAAAGGCAATTAATATCCGAATCTCACCGTCCAAGCAAAACTGTCTTAAGAAAAAAGCACGTTGTCCTTCGTACACCCCTAAAAATTCCAAGCAGGCAACAATTAATACAACAATGATATGTTTTCTACCCCAGAGACTTGCGTCTGTCGTAGAGTAAAACAAGAGTTGAAAAACAGCAAGGCAAACTAATACTCTATTGACATTAATGTTCTTTTCAAATGCCATGGCCAGGTTATCATCCATAGTTGGCAACTTCATCCTTTCTAATTGGAAGCGTTCTAGGAAGTCCTTGATAGGTTTTCCGAACCGTTGTTTAACTTCGAAAAATTTTTCCTTCCTCTGGAGGATTTTCTGTGCTTCGGTGTGAGCTTTAATGAATGAATCAACCAGTTCATTAAAGTTTGAGATTGACTCCTAGGGTAAGTGCATATACCAACGTAGTGCCTCCTTTTTCAAATTGTCTCCAAATTTCTTCAAAAATATTGATTCCTTCTCTATCTCGGACCAATCATTTCCTTTCACCATCACCATGAACTCAGTTACATGTTCAAATGGGTCAGAGGTACCATCATACTTTTTCAAGATTTGCATCTTGAAATGCTTTGGAATGGGTGCTGGGTAGCCTCGGGTTTGTAAGGCAACTGCCTACATTTATCAACATCAAATGCCCTTTGGGTCTTCCTTACCATGGGACGTTCTCAAGCCACTTTTCCTCTAGCGCTTCGATATTATTTTTCCAGTTTTGAAGGTCTATCGAGACGTTTATTTCCGCCATGATGGGAACCATAGAGAAGGGTAGATTGGCGTTGGGTACAGTCCCCGAGCCTCCAGATGTAGCCCCGTTTTGAGGTCCCCCTGTTGTCTGCCCATAGGAACGAAGTTCGAGATGTCTCTATTCGGAGCTACAGGTGGAGTATCAGTTGGGGTGGTATTGTTTCTCATCTAGGCTGCTTCCAATGAGCTGCGGAACTCAGCGTTGAAATTTTCTTGTTCGGCGAAATGCTTTGGAGTTGTTGTAAGGTGTATATGACGTGTGCTTGGAATGGGTCGTTCGACCCTGAGGGTCGGCTGGAGGTGGATGAGGAGGTGGAGCCATGGTGTTTGGTGGTAGTGGAGGCACAAACCGCTCATTATTAACCTGCTCAACGGGGCGTTGTTGGTTTCCATTAACAGTTTCTTAGTTGTTAGCCATCGTTAAGGATCTGAAATATTAAAGTGAACAAACGTACCACACAACTTTGGAACAAGACGTTATTGCTTGAATCCTCGGCAACAGCGCCAATTTGTGTTGGCCTAAATCGGATTAGGACAATAAATCAAATTTATGACGGGTTTATAAGAAAATACTAGTATCAAAGTTGCCTAAAAATGCTAAATCGAAATAGATAACTGAGTAATAACAAGAACGTAAAATTTCAATGTCAACTGTTTGAGTATACAATTTGGTAGAGTTTCAGTATATCTTTCTAGATGTTTAAAATACAAAATGAAGTGGTATTTATAGGCTACTGAATTGGAGAAATCCAGCCACTCTCCCCATGTTTTGACCGTGGCTTTGCCCATGTTTTAGCCCCTTGGAAGGTGGGTTAGTGAGCTGAGATCATGGGGCAGTCATCATGCTGAAATAGGAGTGATCCACCGAAGCTAGGATCTTCCACCTCGGGGGCACGAGCCGGTTGTTTCACCGAGGCAATTATCTCTCGGGGTATATCAAGAACTATGGTCTCGGATATTCACCTCGGTGATTATATTGTTTGCCTTGTGTACAAGTCTGTGAATCTCCGTCTGATGTGTTCCAAATTACACGCTCGAAGCGCCACGTAAGTAACCCATTTTTCACCCAATACAACTCCTAAAGCATTAACAAAAACCGAACAATTTAATAAAAAGAAACCAACCAATATAAACTTAAAATTTGCAATCTTATATCTCACTTCTTACATCTCACAAACATATAGAGTCATATAAAATTACCCACAACTGAAGCAAGGTGTATCTATTTTCATATAGTAAATTATAGTGAGAACCAATACAATAGCAAATTTGGAATACTTCTCTTCATAATTCTTTTTATATTTGTTGTTATTTGTTTGTAGAAACCAATAAATTGTTTTACTTGATTTGATTTAATTTTAATAATTTAAAAATTAATTAAATTAATTAAATTTTGATTTTATTCCAAGACCAATCAATTCAAACCGGGAACACTCCTCCTGCTCTTGCAAATCAATAGTTTCATGTCACAAGTGAACAAAGCCCGTGTACAGCCCAAAAACTGAGTAAAAATTTAGTCACATAGCCTGTTTTGACCGCATTAAATGAATACTAGCCAATAATGCAAAACTGTTTGAAGACTAGCCACTTCCGGACAAGTCTCGGTAAAAATATTAGGGCTTTGAACAAGTTTTGTTCAAAGCCACAGTATTTATACTGGGAAGCTTCAGTGAACTAACCCCAGTATAAAATACTGGGAAAATTACATGTCATACACATTTATAAGGGTCATAAACAAAAAATGAACATATTCTTCTTTTATTACGATTTCTAAACATTTAATTTAGGTACTCCATTTTTTATAGCCATTCACTTTAAAGTTACTCATCCACATTAAGTGCCTATTTTTGGGGGAAGATTATGTGTCTAACTGATTTATATGGGTATATCTTTCTAATTAATTGTGGATATGTCTTAAATATTTAACACAATTTCATATCACTTGATTTTCTCCTAATTTAATGCCTAAACATATCATCCTAAAAGTAAAAAGATATTCAAAAGGCAGAATAACAAAACACACGGAAACTTTTCATTTCTATCCCGCTCTAAGTTTGGATTCTATCTTCCACTTCAAATAGAAAAAACTCTTCCATCTTCTAATCCTTCTGGCGAAATCTCTACTTTAACTTATTGAATATTTCATTATTCACTCTACAGTATTCAGGTATTCACTTTTTCTTATGACATATCTAATACATTGTTTATATTTGTGTTACTCCGTATTATACAATCAACTTTTTTAATTTATAATTTTTGCTCTATAGTTTCAGTTTTTTAATGGCTAGAAAAGGGGTTAATTGTGCGAGCAATTTGATGCACATTACTGATGATGATGATGATTTTGAAGATTTTGTTATTTGTCCTACAAAGTCCAATTCATCTGATAGTCAGAGTAAGCATGGAAACAAAATTGGTATGGTTATTCGGGAGAAAACACCAAGTGGGCTAGACAATACAAACTCAAATAAGAGGTCTCGACAAAATGACAAAGTTAAGTATAAATTGAAGAGTGTTGTTTCGGATTCGAAGGGTAAAGCTATAAGTCTTGACAGTTCAATTGACGCCTCTGACAACGACTCCCCGGTTAAAAAAAGAAAGAAACTTTTATGTGGTCCATCTTCTTATTCTATAAAGAAGCGACTCTTTAACGTTAAAAAGAGGGCAGTTAAATCCGCTAAAAATGGCGACATTCCTTGTCTTGATGTGGAGGTACTTTTTTCTTATTTTGCGCACGTGCATATCACTTTTATGTAGTTTGTTTATTGTTCAACTATATTGGTTACAAATATTTGCGTTATACAAAATATGCATCCAATATTCACATGTGTTTATTAGCTATATTCAATACCACTCAAATATGCATTCAAATATGCATCCAATATTAATTATTACCTACAATATGCATCCAATATATGTAGTATATGTATATTCTTCATCTATGCACTACATATGCATCCTATACTAATCACAGTCAAAGTTCTTTTGTTATAATAGAAGATATGCATACATTATGTATATTTTTGTAGTATTTGAATATTATATGTTTAACATATTTTTAATTGTTTATTGTTTATCAGCCATTAGTACTTTACTTCCGTCCAGACCAACACCGAAGCCGTAGGATATGCACACATACAGCAGTTGATGCAGTTCATTTAATTAAGAAGACTCTTGATGAGAGGCAATTGGAGATGTTCAGGCAATCTTGTTTTGGATATTTCCTCGATATGCCTGAATTCATAACTTGTAACAAATTATTGAATGCCTTATTGATGCGAGAGATCTGTCCGCCCCGGGATGACTCAGATGCCTTATGGTTCAAATTTTATGGCAAAAAGTTTAGATTCGGCCTCATGGAGTTTGGGCTAGTAACTGGTTCGAAGTGCGTTGGCAATCATTTAAAGGAGTACCATTCTGAGGAGCGAAATCGCCTACTCCAGTTGTACTTCGGTGGAGCGCCGAAGGTTACAAAGAGATCATTGGTTGAGTGTTTTACTAGTAAGATGTGGCAGAGCGATGAAGATGCCATTAAGCTTGCCGTTTTATTTTTCATCCACACTTTCTTGTTTTCGACAAAAAACTCTGCCAATAATGATACAATGATTAAAGAGAAGGACTTCAATCTCGTTGAGTGTGGTGCGTGGCAGTCCTTCCCATGGGATACAAAAGTGTTTGTTGCTACAAGGGATTCTATGCACGACAAGCTGAGGCCCTATAACCAGTGTTACCGATTTGGCGGCCTTCCGTATGCCCTGCAGGCATGGTTCTATGAAATTTGCCCAACAGTGCACGATAATATTGCGTATAGGGTTGCAGACACATCTCTGCGTATCCTCAACTGGCATGTTAAGAGATCTTATGGTTTTGAAGAGCTTCAACAAGGCTTCTTTAGCTTAAAGAAGGACGAGGTAAAATTAATTTTTATTGTGAATATCATTATTCTTTTTTACAATGTCTATATATGTAAAATTCATTTGGTATTCTGCATTTTATATCATAAGTTTGTACTAGGTACTCGATGATATCATCCAGATATCCAACAGGCATTTTAGTTTATATTGAAGAGTTTAACCCTTTTTTTATTTTCATTTTTGTATTTGTATGTGCCTTAAATATTTGTAGATTACTTTCACAAAGATTGCACCGACTGAAGGAGAATTGTCCACCTTTCAACTACCACTTTCCAAAGCAGCAGACACTCATACAGATATCGCAGTTGAACCTCCTCAAGACCAGCCCGCTGAAGACCATCCAGAAGAAGACCATCCACAAGCACCAAATGTGCATGAGGGACAAAAACCAACTTCGGTTCATGGCAATCGTGTCCTAGCCCCTGATATTCAACTATTGTATGATCAACAAAAGTTAAACCAAACCGACATCGCCAGAATGAAGATTTATATGGCTACATGTTTTGAGAAAATCTTCAAAAAACTTGATATTCCTTCTGACAACACTGAAGGATTCAATGGATCTTCAGGGGTATGTTTTAGCCTTATATATTTTAAACGATTTTTTCTCCGCATACTCACCACATAATAAATTTTTTTCTAAGGTTTCAAGAGGAGCTCGAGTCGGGTATGAGAATTTTAAATATGTTGACCAAGTTCTTGTGGAAAATGATGAGAATGAGCGGGGGGTTTACACCGATCATTTTAATGGTACATTCTGAAATTTCTTGTCAATCTTTTATAGTAAAATTTGCTTAGGTGCTTTTTGTTCTTTTTATTTGTCTGTTAGAACACGTGCATGGGCAGCAACAGATGACTGATGATATGGGAGCTAAGACAAATGGAACTCAATCAGATGTTGCTGCAGGTTTTCATTGTATTTTCTGAACTACATACTAGTTATATGCACTTGAAATTGAAGTTGATAAATGATGCATACTTGGATATTACTGGTTGACCCGGGTATTTACCTTGTACATGATCCATATACAAAAAATATGCAATCCAAAATATCAAGCAACCATGTATTATTGAATATCAAGCAACCTTTCGTAATTTATCTGTCATTTACACATGAAACTCTGAGTGATATCACTGGAAAAGAAAAACCACCACATAAGTCTAGGTCGATTATGGAATAAAACATACGTATACCAGATCTAATATTCTTCAAATTATCAAGCAACCATGTATTATTGAATACAATCTTTGGAAGTTACCAGGAAGAGGATGCAAGTATGTCTCTTATGATAAATCAACAGAAATATCATTGCATACATTGGATCTACCAACTACATCAGATGAAGTCAAATAAAGCTTCCAATAGACAAACTTATCAATTACATCACCTGACGTTCAGTAAAGGTTCTCATTTACAAACTTAACCTCTATTATAATGTTGTCACCCTCACATTCATAAACTAATAAATCATCTATTAAAGTAATATGCAGGTAATTTCCTAACTTCTACAAATGATAAGCTCAGACATATCACTGGAAAAGAAAACCTCCACATAGGTCTGGGTCGATTATGAAACACAACATACATATACCAGAGACTATTATTGAATATACCAGAGAAGCAACCAACTATTATTGAATATCAGTAATAGTTGAACATACATATACCAGAGAAGCAACCAACTATTATTGAAAATATTTCTGGAAAAGCATTCAACCAAAGATCAAGTAACCATTTATTACCCAATACCTATGATATTAAGTTCTGCAAACGCAATATCAAGATTAAAAAAAAAGGACAGATTTTCTTGTAGATCAATAACTTAACAGTAGTCTCAAAATCTTATTGGAGCATTCCTGCAAGTTTTTTTGTTGTGACCTTGATGTCCGCAACGTGCACATGATATTCGTGCCCTCTTCAGCGGTGCTTCCCAAGCGGACTTGATTCTTGAAGTTTTTGGCCTTCCTGCTTGTTTCTTACCATGTGGTGGCAGCACAACTTCCTTTGATATCTCCTCCGGTACATTCCAAGCATTCTCACCTTGAACAGGGTATACAGGTACATCATAGGTCTTCAAGATTGATGCCTTTTTGTAGTAATCAGAACAATATTCACCCGGTTTGATGTGCATATAATCCAACACCGCGACGGTGTGTTGACAAGTTATTTCATCAAGCTGATACCTACCACATGTGCACGATTTTTGGTGAAGATCAACAATATGCTTCAATCGACCATAAACAACCGCGTACAAAAAACCTGTTGAAGGAATAACCTGCATATCGCAGTAGAGATTCAAATAAATTAGAAGAAGCTATCATTGGCAATATTATTAGATTACAGCTTTATCGCTAAGGAATCTTTGATATTCATACCAAGTATTCTAATACATAATTATGGTTTATATGCAGCGAGTATTCAAAAAAATTAGCTATAAATATATAAGTGATATGTAATCTTACTGTCCATTTTTTAGAAGCAACAATGTTATCGTCCAGGATGTCTTGAAACTTATCTCCCAAGGATGTGAATGTCTCCATTGCAAATTGCCTATTCTTTGCGGTCCACATTTGGAACAGATCTGTCATATACTCCATCAATGCCAGTATTGGGAGTTTCCTCGCCTGCTTATTTGCTGCATACACAGACTCGGCTATGTTGGATGCCATAAAAAAGGTACGCTTAGCAAGCGCATGTGCAATTGTCCACCTGTGATAGCCAATATCAAATAGGTAATCCTTCAATCTACTATCAATACCATCTGCCATGGCAGAATCAAATTCTTCAATTGTGTATGACATTGCTAGTCGAAAAAACACATCTTTCAATTTCTTTGGATTTTTCTTGAACCTCATCTTAATATTGTTCCACAAATGAAACACACATACACAATGAGGTATTTCTGGATAAACCGTTTTAACTGCACGAGCTATACTTTCGTGCCTATCCGAAACAACACACATGCCATCCCTTAATCCATAAGCCTCTCTTAAACATACGAAGAACCACTCCCATGAAGCATAATTCTCTGAATCGACAACGGCATACGCTAGCGGTAGAATATGACCTATACAAAGATTTTTACGATTTTATTTAGATGACATAAATATTAAAAATAAATTGAAGAATTGTGCTCACTTTTATTTGTTCACTGTGTAACGTATTAAGTGCATACTATGTCTATATCAATATGCACTTAAATATGCAAACTTATAATAATTTGAATATACAATATTACTATGATATGCGATTTGTATATTTAAAATATTTAAATTAAAAACATACCAGAACCATCCAACGTGCAAGCTGTTATCATCGTACCTCCATATGAACCACTCAAAAAACTGCCATCCACAACCACCACTGGCCTACAATATTGCCAACCCGATATGAAGGCATATAATGCAATGAAAACATAAAGGAAAGAACCATCTTCTGATTTTCAAGCCTTGTAACTGATCCCGGGTTAGCCTTATTCAACACATAAAGGTAACTTGGTATCTTCTCATATGCTTTAACAGGATCTCCCCTCAACAAATGAATTGCCTTTTCTTTGGATCTCCATGCTGTCATATAGTTGACATCAATACCATATGTTCTTTTCAACTCATTGATGATGTCCTTCGGCGTGTATATTGTTTTCGGATCAGTTAACCTTTCCTTTATTATATTCCCAATGACATCGGAACTAGCACGCCGCTGTGAAATTAGTCTTTCTTCTAGTGGGCAAGTGTGCACATCAATGAACTTCCTAACCATGAATACCTTTGACCCGTTCAAACTCGATGAACGAAGCATCCAACTGCATGCACTGTGTGCACAAATGACCGAGTACCCGGTTGATTGTTAGATATATCTTGTTATTAATATGCTTGAAATATTAACAAAATATTCAAATATGCTCAGTGCATAATCAAATGCAGCAACAGGTTGACGAAGTGATGATATATAAATTACTAAAACACATACCTTGTTGGAGATGAACGATCTACTTTTAAATCAAACTTTTCTTTTAATGCATAGTTCTTCATCACACTTTGGAGTATTTCTTTGTCTTTATACACCTGATTTTCCTCAATGTAGTCATGTTCTGGATTGTCAATAGCACCAATTTCATTAATTGGTACACCTTCAATTTCATCATTGTTACCCGAAAATATCATGTCGACAACTTCAGGAATGTTAATATCACAGAGTGTGTCATGATCCCTCAAATCAGTCGGGTTCACAACAATCGTATTTGTGCTTGACGCACCATTATGATTTTTTCCGATTGTTGTTATGCATAGCGGATATTCACTCATCTTGGTTGATTTTTTTTGCTCTACATACAGTTGAACGCCCATGTCATTCTTAACAGAGATGGGTTGGTATCCTTCTTCAATCTGATATTTGATATCCAATGTATGCATTGATGTATCAACGCCTAATTGCTTCACAATTTCACCCAAAAAGGTGATGTAAGAACAGTCTTCCTGGAGTAGAATACCATCAGCCTTAAAATTGATGAATTTGTACTCATCATCCCAATCACCACCGTATTGAAGCAATACTTTAACTGGAGGCATAGCCCGTGCAGAAGAAAAATTATAATCTAAGATTGATATTTGAATATTAGTGATAAGTTGACGAATATGTACCTGTTTGTGTTTGCTTGCTAAGCTTTAGAGACTTATGGATTGATGAATATCTTAAAAAACTTAATGGTAACTGATTGCCTCAATATCACGATAGGATATTAGATAGATAGTAGGCATAAATATAGGAATTATATTGCGTTTGGTATTCCACAAGTAACGCTATTTCTGTTAAGAGTTTAACAATTTGCAAGCTACTTTTAAGGAAAAAAATCAGCATAAACATATTTCCACAAGGTAAGATTTGGCTAGCATTTGTTTAATGGTCAAAATGTCTATTCAAAAGTAAGGCCACGCTTGATTTTGGTTATTTCTGTTTTTTACCCTAAAATACTGGGGATTTGAACAAGTTTTGTTCAAAGCCCATTATTTTGTTATGGGACTGAAGCTTTATATATAAAGTCCCATAACAAAATAATGGGATCTATCACTTTGATGGGACCTTTTTTATGGAAATAAATCCCATTATTTTGTTATGGAAAAATAATGGGACCTTTGAACATGTTAGTTCAAGGTCCTATTATTTTGTTATGGGATTATTTTGTTATGGGACTTCTTCAGTCCCATAACAAAATTTGTTCAAAATCCCAATATTTTATTATGGGACTTCTTCAGTCCCATAACAAAATATTTGGGCTTTGAACAAATTTTGTTCAAAGTCTCAGTATTTTGTTATGGGACTAGTCTGGGGTGTTTTTCCAACGCTAATGGAGTTTAAGTGTGCGCGCGAATTTTTGGCTATTCTTCAATGAATTTTGAAACGGTGGATAGTCCCCAATGAGCGTGTCCAAAAATGGCTACTGATCAAAATTACCCAAACTGAAGAAAAAGACGGGAAATTTTGATGCGTAGCCATTTTGGACGCACTTAAAGAGTTTTATCCACCGTTTCAAAATTCATTGAGAAATAGCCAAAAATTCGCGCGCGACACAATTACGCTCAATTAGCGTTGGAAAAACACTCAGACTAGTCCCATAACAAAATACTCAAGTACTATTATTATGGGACTGAAGCTTTATACAAAGTCCCATAACAAAATAATCGCATAACAAAATAATGGGACCTTGAACTAATATGTTCGAATGTCTCATTATTTTGTTATGGGACTTGGGATTTATCCCATAACAAAGGTCTCATCAAAGGAATGAATCTCATTATTTTGTTATGAGACTTTATGTATAAAGCTTCAGTCCTATAAAGTCTCATAACAAAATAATGGGGCTTTTTATACTGAGTTAGTTTACTGAAGCTTCCCAGTATAAATACTGGGGCTATGAATAAAACTTTGTTCATAGCCCCAGCATTTATACTGGGACTTGTCCGGAGGTGGCTATTTCTTAACAAATTTATTTTTAATGGCTACAAATCAATTAGCGCGCGCCAAACAGGCACTACGCGAAATTTTTTGGAAAAAGACAGAAACAGTCAAACGACAAAACTTTCAATAGTAGAAAGTAAGAAACAAAACAAATATTAAAAAACGACAAAAGAGGGCATTGGTGATGTACGTGAGTGCTCAATTTAATGTGTAAGTGTCACAATATCTCAACCTCTTTACGCGGGAATCTCACTTTCGAAGTGTTTAATCGATGCCACGTGTCAAACCTGGCACATATTTCTGCCACGTTATGGCTCCATCCACATAACGGGTGTTTTCTCTCTTTTCTTTGTTTCCTCTGTTCCTTTTTCATTTCTTTCCCTTTCTTCTCCTTGTGAATATTCTCTTATTTGTATTAATTTTACATTTGGTTCTTGATTTTAAAGCAGCAAGCAATTATTAATTTAATGGAAGTACCAGTGGGGTTCTTAGCCAAACTTTGGAGTTTTATTTCATTTCTACCTTTCTTCTTCTTGCTCTTTCTCCTTGGCCTTCTCAAAGGTACTATATTCTATAATACTAATATTTCCTTATATTTGGTTTCAACCCCTCTTACCCTATATTCTTGCATGATGATCACGTATATGTTATCTTGTATGATTATATGAAAATCGTGCCATCTTTGGAAAGTGCATTTACTGGCGTTGTTTGAACAATTTTAAGACATATTTATACCAAAATTTTGTACATATTACAAAGTAGTTGTAAGTACAGTATATATCTTGAACACTATTTTTTGGGACCACACCACTTTACTCGTCTTAACTTGTTCTTGTTTGTCTTGGTCGTCTTGGTACACTTTTGAAGTTGGACTAATCTGGCTCGATACTGCATTTAGTTAAGGTAGTCTATAAGATGGACGAGGACACTGGCGGAGTCGGAAATTTTAATGAGGGGATTTTAGAAAATACATAAAATGCCACACTTGAAATTTGAACATGTACCTATACTTCTCTTATGTCAGTGTATACGAAAACATAAACAAAAAAATTGTTTTTTACCCTATTCGTAGTGTAACTTTCCATCGGAGGGGATTCAACTCATTATACGTCGCTCTGCCCCTGGACGATGATGTTTATTAATTGTTGATATCAAATGATTTTTTGGATTTTGATAAGTTTGATATTTGTCTGGACAGGGTTAATTATTGGCCCCATTGTCACTGTCATCATAGCAGTTGGGAATTCAGCAGTTGTAATTGGACTATGGCCTGCACATTTTATCTGGACCTACTACTGTGTGGCAAAGTATGTGTTTCTTGACAATTTTAGTCTCTTTGGATTGTTTATCATGTACTGAGTACTCTGTTGCCTTATGTGCTATTTGCCACATTTCAGAAGCAAAAGGCTTGGATGGGCTTTGAAGATTGCACTACTGGTTTCATTGCCAGTTCCTCTGTTTATTTGGCCCGTTATAGCCATTATTGGGAGTCTCCTGGGTGGGATAGGCTACGGTTTTTTGGCTCCATTGATTGCAACTTTTGAGGCGATTGGAGAGAATATCACATTGAAGATCTTCCACTGCTTTGTTGTGAGTCTTGGTCTTCACTCACTGTTTTCTGTTCATGTAATTTTAGTTTGATGAAAATTTATTCATCTCTTATTGTTGGACACAACGTTGATACTTTTAGTTAAAGTGATGGTCATTTAATTTTCTAGATATACTGAACATTTTCTCATGAGCTATTGGCAAAGATAAATTTTCAGTGATATGATGGCATAAATTATCTGGTCTTCATTATATTATGAGCGAATCCATTGTATTATTGTTTACATGGTATCAAGAGCCATTGTTCCAAAAACCCTTCACCCCTTAAAAAAAACAACGCAGCCATGGAAGCTATCCGCTCCAGTCCTGAGACTCCCACTGTCTCCACCGGGTCACGTCCTCCACCACCGCTGCACCACCCCTGTCGTCCCCTTTTCCTCCCGCTTTTCAACCCTCAACACTGCATTCCTTAAATCTGCCTAGAGTGCAAATTATCTAGTGTTCTCTAGGCGACCTTCTTTCACTGCCTGACTAGTTGGACATGGTTTTCAAGTTGATCAAGTGCTTCTGAGTTGTTTATAATGAAAGAGAAACGAGACTTGCAACTTTTAACCAGTAGTTATCAAGGCCGATTGCCTGATTTTGAAGTAATTACTTCTTTCTAAGTTTTAGAGTTCACTGCGTATGTTGGATGTTTCAAACTTCTACCTCTTTATTAGCATATTATTGTGATGAACTTTAGATATCGAAGAGAACATATATGTGAGTGCGCATGTATATTTCTGAAATTTATAAGCTACAATTTATGCTAGTGTTACAATGAATTTCTGCAACTTCCTTTTGTCTGTTCAAATACAATTGTGTATTTTACATGCGAAAAATTATATTTGATAAATTTATCAGGATGGTTGTGTTTCCACTCTTAAAGGGAGCTGCACGGTAGTTCGGGATCTCACGGACTTTTGCTTCCACTCTTACTTCTCTTACATGGATGAACTATCTGAGGACATGCATCCAGATGAGAAACCGATGGAAGTGAAGTGAGTGATATGTGAATTTACTTTTCCAAAACACTGAACCAGAGAAAGTGAATTATGGGGTACCATATTCACATTTTTTTTCTGTCCCTTAGATTGTTGAAGCTGCCAAGCTGCATTTTGGTCGTTCTCCTTGCAATCCCAGTGGATGTGCCCTTTATTACAGCTCTTGCTCTTTGGAAAAGCCCGTTCATGCTGTTCAGGGGCTGGAAGAGGTTACTAGAAGACTTGATTGGAAGGGAAGGCCCATTTCTAGAGACAGTCTGTGTTCCTTTTGCTGGTCTTGCGATCTTCTTGTGGCCTTTAGCTGTAGCTGGATCTGTGATAGCGTCTTTCTTTTCAAGTTTTGCTCTTGCGCTTTACAGTGGAGTTGTGGTCCATCAGGTCTATTTCCTCTTATTCTGTTTCCTCGTCTTAGTCCATTAATCATATGAGCTGGCTTTGAAGCTTTTGGAGATGCTATGTCTGGTTTAGCACGTTGTCTGGATCTTTCTGAAGTGACATGAGTTTTGCTAGGAAGACTCATTCCGGATGGGACTTGCATACATTCTAGCGGCCGTTTCCCTATTTGATGAATACACAAATGACCTACTTGACATGAGGGAAGGGTCATGTTTCATGAGGTATTGCCTGTTCATTATAGTCTTGTCTTTTTTAGTTCATCACATTTTGATCTTTAAGAAACCAACCTGTAAATTTTTCTTACGAAATAACATAATCTATGATGTTGATTCTCTGATTCTTTACGGCAGCCAGGCCTCAATATCGAAGAAATATGAGCTCCTCTGGAGGCCCGGAAAGGAAAAATTCGCTTGAGCAGAAGATTGAAAAAGAAGGATCACGCAACTTGAAGCTTATTTCGCATGGATCAAGAACCCTGAAACAGACCATCCAACAGTATACGCCTGTGCAGGTATAGAACTTCTTATCTATAATCACTCGGGCAAGTTTGTTCTTTGATATTTTGACCTAAATGTAAGTCTGGGGTAGGTATGGGATTGGCTCTTTAAATCCTGCGCAGTTAATGGAAGAATACTCCTGCGCGAAGGTCTGATAGATGTCAAGGATATTGAGGAATGTATTGTCAAAGGAGATTGCAAGAAGCTAGGGATCAAGTTACCTGCTTGGTCCATTCTACAGTGTCTGCTTGCATCTGCAAAATCCGACTCGCCAGGCCTGCTAATCTGTACGTCCTTTTCAGATTGCCTTTTCTCTTGCTCTTCTTTAGCCTACGCTTTACCTTTAGCCTTGTATTCTATGTACAGCTGATGAAGTGGAATTGACAAAGTCTAACTGGCCAAAGGATAAAGTATTTGAGTGGTTCCTCGGGCCCCTCTTAGTCATGAAGGAGCAAATAAAAAAACTTCAATTGCAGGAAGATGAGGAAATTAGCCTGAGGAAGTTGGTAATGGGGTGCAAAAACGAAAGACCGGAGGAATGGGATAACACAGGATTTCCGTCCACTGATACTGTAAGGAGAGCTCAATTGCAAGCCGTAATTAGGAGGTAACTCTATTTTTGAAATGCTTCAAGATTTGTAATATTTTGCTATCATAACATCATTCTTTTTGCTTCTTCTCTTCCATGGTGTAATCCAGTCACAGTCCATCATCTCTGTTTGCATATGTAGGTGAACATGTATCCACTTCATATTTTGCTTCCAGGGAAGTTCATGTTTAGGTCTATCTTTCTTGCCGTTAGGTCTATCTTTCTGAAATACTGTGAAATATTGAAAACCTGTTTTAGAGAGTACTTCAATACCTCCTGAGAAAATCAACACTTAGAAACACCGCCTTCAATTTCCAAATACCCTTTCTTTTCATTTCAATGAAATTTTGTTAAAACACCTACTAGGTTTACTTAAGAGTGTAAATGCAAGAATCACTCAACTGAGAACTTTCACAATGCTGATATTGTCTTGAAATCTAAAGAGAGGATTGAACTATGTTTACAAACCAATAGATTGCAGGGTATTGTTGGTTCGTTATCCCGGGTTCCAACATTCAGAAGACGCTTCAAGAATTTAGTAAAAGTGTTGTATTTGGAAGCAATACAGATTGGTCTTGTGGCTGATAATGATGGTGGAAGCTCAAAAACTGGAAGCTTGAGGAGTCAACGTGTAAAAGGGGCCAGGAAAAATAAAGATGAGGTAGAGGTAAGTGAGCAAAGCAGCAGAGATGGTGATAGTATTGTGTGAAATTGTCCTTATTGCAGGTCCATGTCGTAGTATGTGTAGTATTTTAGGCGTTTAGTAAGCACAGGTTTGATTGTGTACATTCTTGATATTGAGTTGCCTTCTTCGTGTTGTTTTAAGCTCCTCTTTCTGCTGTAGAAAAGATGGTTTAAGCCGTTAAAATCTCCTATTCTAGTTTCTCTCGTTGTAGGAAAACAAAGAATGTTGCAACGAAGGCATATTCTTGATGAATTTTTGTTGCAATATGAGCAGCCGGTAGGTTTTGCATCCTGTTGTGTAGTGGAGAAATGAGAATGGTAGCTAGTGTACCTAGTGATCAGTTTTTTTTTTTTTTTTTTAAATGAACTGTCCTTAATATATTGATCAAATGAGGTGGAGAGGAGGGCTTTGCCTGGCATCTTACAGAGCCTAATATTAAGGAACAGCAACAGAAGAATTGGAAGAATATGCTATACAAAAGTATTCCTCCCTAAGCCTACACTTAACTTACAAAGAAATTAGATTTTTCATATCTACTGTGTATGCTAGGAACCTGCCTTCTATCAAGATGATAAGCAGCTCTGTAGCATTCTGGAAATTCATCTATGTTAGAGTAGAACTTGGGCTGTTTTTGAGTTGCAGCATACGTTGCCAGTCCATCAGCTACCTGGTTTGCCTCCCTATAGCAATGAGTCAGTTGACCTTCCATTTGGTTCATCATTTGGATTATGTCGCATATTTGCTCTTTTAGCTTCAAGTTGTCTGTTTTCCCTTTCTGCACCATATCAGCTACTATCGGAGTGTGTTTCTATGGTGATATTCATCAAGCCCATTGAAATAGCTTCAGTTTCTGTCTGGTTACTATAACATCTGACTGGGATGGCAAAGGCTTGAATCAGAATTCCATTCTCATTTCTAATAATCCCCCCTATGCCTGCAGTTCCATTTTTCTCATTGTAGCTTCCATCTGTGTTAATCTTCACCTCTTGACTCGGTATGCTCCACTTTATTTGTTTCCACATTTTGACGTGTCTCATTTTTTGAACCATTTCGCATAAATCATTCCAGTCATGAAATTTCTCAATACTGGGAAAGGACATTCCTATTACTGCTTGCATGCTCCACTGGATGTTGTACTTCATTCTTGTGATCATAAAGCCTTTTTTATCTCCATACTTGATTGAACAGCCACTTTTCCAGATTTCCCATATAATGAGCACTGGAGTAGTAGACATGATCAATTTGTGTAGCCCCCACCAGTGTAGCAAATAATTGTTAATAGGAGTAACTTGCCATTTGATTCCTAGAGGTGCCCCAAAGTTTGTCCAGAGTTTCCTTGCTGTGTCACTCTCTTGGAAAACATGTCGAATTGTTTCCATTTTTGGTTCTTCACAGCAATTGCATACCTAGTGATCAGTTCAATTTACAGTTCGAATAACAATGCAGGCTGAATGACAATTAGGGCAAAACAATCATGCTGGGCGGGTCAAAGTGTGAAACTATGAACATATTACTTTAAAATCAAAGGTATGGCATAGAGCGTATGACAATTGAAGAGAAACGAGTTGAAAAGATTAACGAGTTAGTATATTGTTTAGACTTGTAATGATCGAAAGGGTCCGTTAGAGGTTGGATTATTTTTGCAATTTGGGTCGCCTTTATTTAGACTTGTTATCTTCAGTTATTCTCAAACTTTTTTAGCTTTGGTTTTCTTTCCTCTATTTTGTTCCCCATTTTTTTATTGGTTGTACGCTCCTCTTCGGAAATTCCTTCTTCTTTTTTTCCCTCACTCAAGCTTTTCTTTTATGATGATTTGAATCCGAAGATTCAGAATATTAAAGTGCTATAGATCACCATAGGGAAAAAAAGTTTTCTAAATTGAATGCAATTTAGATTTTGATGTCATCAGATAAGAAGGTTGATTGTGCCACAAAACTTTCGATCTTCCACTCTTTGGAGCTTATGATAGTGATCTCAAATGCACGTATTTGTTTAACAATTTTGTTAACACAACTGCATGAGTTGCAATAGTTAATGCCAGATTTGCTAGATTTGCCCTTGTCGTCACAAAAGTATGTTAGATTAGCTTTTATTAATCAACACTTTAAGCTTAAAAGACCCGGCCCTTTATTAGAAGAAGGTGACACGGTCAATCTTTTCTTTTATTATGCACAATGGTTCAGGTTTGCTCATTAACTTTGAAAAATATAGTCGATGTTCCTACAATAACACCAAAATCAATGGTAATACAGAACATTCAAAATGATGTCTCTATCTCCTACGTTCAAAATTTAACACGCACTCATGCGGTAAATTTGGTCAAATAAAGTGGTAGCTACTAGTTAGAGAAGTGGTAAAAGTTAAATTTATGAGAGAGATCGTTCTTATAAAGTGATTTTTCTGAGAAATTTGTTTTGTTATTTCTATGACTCTTGTGAGCCTAAGGTGAATTTGTAGAGTAATAATGGTCTTCTTATGGTGTTTTCGAGCGAAAAGAAAATAAATTAATATACTATTGATTAATATACATGAATGAGAGTGTCGACTGTTTTGAACAATATGAGAACAAGGGTACATTTAGTTTAACTACTACTATTAGGGGTCGTTCGTTACTCACTAGCAGGTAGCTGTTACCTTCAATGAAATGGAATAAGTTTTGCCTTAGTTTGGTGTGAATTTTCGGAACAATCACATTCCACATAACTTTTATACCACGTTTGGTTGATAATTTACATTTTTCACGTAATTAATATCTACATAAGTTATACGAAAATTTATATATTATTTTACAAGGAGTAGAAAGTGGAAAAATAATGTGGGTTTAGCAATAAATGTACTAAAATTTTGAAATGATAAAACTAACCTCATAATAGTAGGAGTTTATTGTTTAAAGAATAAATAAGTATTTTAAATAATTATTAATTTGTAATGTATCAATGATTCGACAAGAAATGATTTATGCATTACATCTTTACATTATTAAATGCCACATAACTAGTACTTCTGTTGCTAATCCCTGTATAATTACTACTGTTAGTTAATAGGATTTGGATCATGAGTCCCTCATGTGGACTGATCCGATCCGACCCGACTTTGAAGAAAATCAGATAAAAAATAGAAAAAAAAAAAAAGAAGGATAATTTTTATAAGGAAGTTAACGCACGTATAGGTCAGGGGTGGTTTCTTTTTAAACGTGGAACTGTCATTCTCTTCCATTATGAGAAAGAGACAAACGTACTTTTTGAGTATCTGAAAAAGAAGAAACAGAATTTCCTTCTCTATTCTTTCGTATCAACACACAAACAAGGCACTTAGTCTGTGAAAACTTAACTTCGTTTCCTACTGATTCGAAGTTCGACTTGGTGCAAAATATTTGGGTTGCAAGATCAATATATTCTGCCGCGTTGATTCGTTAACAGGTACAAAAATTCATTCTTGTTACGGCTTTAATTTACAATATTGGTATCAAGAGCCTGCGTTAATTTGGCCTAGTCTTAATTCTTCTATTAATAAAATATTCTAAAA
Source organism: Petunia axillaris subsp. axillaris (assembly GCA_029990575.1). NCBI lineage: Eukaryota > Viridiplantae > Streptophyta > Magnoliopsida > Solanales > Solanaceae > Petunia > Petunia axillaris. The sequence continues at coordinate 45,438,341 of JARKNS010000002.1, read as the reverse complement.
ATTAAATTCTGAGTATCACACATTTAAAACTTCGGCATACACTTATACTGTTAGAATCTACTCCTTAGGGCATTCCGTTGATATATTATCCATTAAAAATAGATTTAAAATAAGTAAGATATAATATTTTGAAGTTATACTGAAAATTGAGACAGTTTTTATGAAATACTTTCCGTTGATATATTATTTGATATTAAATGAATTTAAAGCGGGCGAGTTGTGATGTGTTGAAGTTCAACATATAAACTTATTTTTTTTCAAATGACTTCTTGATATCCACACTATTATAATGGTATATAACCCTTAAATGTAATCTTCTACGAGTAATTGTGGTATATGTTGTTACATTGAATGGTATGTCCATTCTTATTGTTTCATTGTTTCTATTTCAGACATAGTTGGACAGGGGCAAGCTCGAAGTACTCCAAATGGGAGTTTCCAAAATCGAACAAGAGGACAACATAGAAGAGTGGGTCGGTGTATGACATATTCCCGAGGATGTGAAGTCATAAGAATGATATCCTCAGGGCGATGCAAAATCTACTAAGAGATGAAAGGACTATACGAAGGGAACAAGAAAAGATATTCAAAGAGCTTAGGGCTTCACTGGTTGAACAAATTAAACTTTTTCAATTTACACGAGATGCACTAGCTAATTTAATTGACGATATTGAAATTTATGATTGGAAAGCTTTAGCAATTTTAGTAAATTGCCTTGGAGAACCTTTGGCTAGTATTTTAACTGATGTTTATCACGAGGTTTGGCCAAGTGAACTTTTTTGGGTGTGTGTTCATAAATTTGAAGCCGAGTGGGAGAGTCGTCTCCTTAAGTACTTGTAATTTGAATTGTGCATTTCTTTTTCAATATATGGAATTATGTTGTTCTTCTTTTGTATACATATAATATATTTTTTTCTTTAATGAATTGAGACTTAATTGAAAGTCATTGAAATAATATTCACACTAAGAAATTATTTTCTCATTTTTGATGAAAAGTTTAAATTGTAGATGATGATCGGAAACTTAGTGACCTTTTGACAACACTAAATGTAAAATCATTTATGGGAACTAATTTTCTTGAGTGTGAATGCATGCATAAATTGAATAAAGTAAAATATTGATGGGTAAAACTTGCTTAAATGTCTCATTGAATAGATATGGCATCAAAAAGTATCATTGCTGACTTAAACAATGGCGAGAAACTAAACGGTGAAAATTACGACATCTGGAGTCGTAATATGTGGTATATACTGGAAGAGAAAGATGCTCTAGAAAGTATGAATCATGTTTTGGTTCACTCAAAAGAGGGTAACATTGTCCAACACAGAAGAGATCTCGAAGCTTACAATGCATTGAGAAAGAAAGATTCTACAGCACGTGGAATTTATTGTAGACTTCTATTGTTGATGATCTCATTCATGAATGTGAACAATTCCCTACTGCTCATGCCATGTGGGCGTATTTGAGAGAAACATATGAGTGTACTACTGCGACCCGCCTTAGACAGCTGACGATCAAATTTGACATTTACAAGAAGCGTTGTAATCACAGTGTCAAACAACACCTTAGAGGTGATGTCAAACATGATAGCTCAACTCAAAAGTGTTGGTCATGTTCTCTTTAATGAGAAGAAGGTTCAGGTAGTGATCTGGTCTCTTCCCGACAATTGGAAACATCTAAAAGTAAACTTGAGCCACAATGACAGCATCAAAACTTTTGCTGATGTTGCCAGCCATGTGGAGCTTGAAGATGAGCGGCTTGGTGCTGCAAAAGCTATACCCAGTGCATATGTGGCAGAATCAAGAGGTAAAAAGGCTTCAAGATTCAAGCGCAAAAATGACTGGAAGAAAGGCGGAAATGGCAAGGATACTGGTGAAGGACCCTCAAAGAAAAGAAACAAAACAAACTCCAAGAAGGGAAAGTGGTCCTTTAAATAGAAAAACAAGAGCAATGTGAAATGCTACAACTTCCAAGTGCCGGGACACATTGCTCGTTAATGCACTGAGCCGAAAAATATAGCATTTCAAAACGCATCTCTAAGTGTTACATTTGTCTCTAGCACAGTTTTGTTAACTGAATCTTATCTTGTGTATATTGTAAACTCAGGGGCCACCAACCATGTGATCCGTGATCGAGAAGCATTTGTGGAGTACCGTCAAGTTCCATCTGGATCAAGATGGATATATGTAAGAAATAATGCAAAAGTTAAAGTTAAAGGTGTTGGAACTTGCAAGATTGAATTGCATGGTGGCCGTACTTTAATGTTCCATGACGTCCTATATGCTCCACAAATTCGACGGAACATAGTATCTGTGTCTGTTCTTCTTAATTAGGTTTCTGTTTGAACTTTAGTCGCAATCTTGTGAGAATTACTCAAGACAATGTCTTTATAGTTCTGGACATCTTTATGATGGTTTCTTTGTGTTAAGTTGTAATCCTTCTACTTATGACTATTATGTGGACCGTTGTGTTATGGCATGTTCTTCTAATAATAGGGATGTTGATATTATTACATGGCATGCTAGATTAGGTCACATTGGGCAAGATCGAATGAATAGATTGGCTAAGGAAGGACACTTGAGTTCTTTCTCGAAAATTGAAATGGCAACTTGTTGCCGGAAAGATTACACGTAAACCTTTTGGGAAGGCTAAAAGAGTGACTTCCATTGCAATTAATCCATTCAGATATCCGTGGTCCAATGAACGTGAATGCAAGATCTGATTCCTTGTATTTCATTACATTTGTTGATTTTGGTTATGTTTATTTGATTTCTCATAAATTTGAAGCACTCTGATACATAAATGAAGTTGAGAATCAATTAGACAGAAGTATAAAAAATCTAAGAACTAATAGAGGGCGTGAATAGCTATCATGATTATTTAATGAATTGTGTAGTGAAAAAGGCATCACCAGACAATTAACTATTTCTTATACACAGCAAAATGGTGTAGCAGAAAGGAGGAATAGAACTCTATTGGACATGACAAGGTCCATGATAGCGCAAGCTACTTTACCTATCTCCTTTTGAGGAGATGTGTTATTAACTGCGGCCTGTATTGAATAGTGTGCCTTCTAAATCAGTTTTTTCCACTCCTTATGAGTTATGGACCGACAATAAATCAAACTTGAATTATTTACAACTTTAGGGTTGTGCTGCATTTATAAAAGATTCTTTTAACAAGTTTGGTAAACTGGGTCCAAAAGGTAAAAAATGTATTTATAAGATACTTAGAACACTTCAAAGGGTATGTGTTTATTGGTGAATTGGAGGATGGAAGTGTTACTGAAATTGAATCACCAGATATCACATTTTTAGAAAATAATTTTTCTAAGAAGGGTGAAGTAAAAGATGGAGAGCCTCTTTATGAAATATTAACTCAGATAGGCAGCAAGTGTCTTCTGGCACATTTGATGATCTAATTGATCATGAGTATGGTGTTGATCCGAGTGGGAACAACCTTTAGGTTTCATCGCTGAGGGCCAAGAAAATAAGGTCTGTAAATTGAAAAGATCCATTTATGGTCTAAAGAAGCCTTCAAGGCACAAACAATGCACTCAGTGATGCGGGACAAATCGAGCCTAAACATCAACCATCCAGAGCCAAGCTTGAAGGACACATGAGTTACAAGATCAAGGGCATCAAGAGCTTCGGAGAAGAGTTGAAGACCACATCCCATGGTTTCAGTGAAGGGTAGAGCACCCCAAGACCAAGAAATAGTGCCACAAGGCAGCCGAGGAAGAGGCGGAGCGCCTCCCTTAGTAGGTGGACCGCCTTCCTCTCAAAACCCTCAAAATTGGCTAAGGATGGAAGACAACCCTCTGAAGTTTCTGATGGGCGGACCGCCTTAGCTTGCAACCATCTCAGGACACTGTTGGGCAGAGCGCCTGGTGGAGTAGGCGGACCGCCTCCCACTGATGCAACCTTGACGGGATTCCATTTAATTCTTAGACTTATTTACTAGTTTGACCCTACGTGGTCTTTATTATTTTACCCAATTTGTCCGGTTATTTTACACATTATGTAGAAAGGAGGAAAGCCTATAAATACCTCCTTAGGGCATTTATTTCATTTAGCCTACTTTAAATATGAAAACATGAAACTTGAAAGCTTGAGAGTTCTTTAATGAAGAAACCCTTTGGGGTTTGATTTCACTTGGTGAATCCAAATGAACATCGATCCTTTTTTTATCACACTGATTGCAAGAGCCGAGTTCCTCTTGAGGTTAGTTTGCTTAGCATAGGTGTTTCTTGATTTTGTCAAAGGTGTATCTAGACTAGTTCCTCGATACTACTTGGGCTTCTGTTCGATTTACGTCTCGTTCATATCTCTTTTCTCCCTACTTTCAATCTCTTTGTATCGTGTTTGCTTTCGCATCTATCGTTACTTGCTTCCACTCATTTTTACCACATATCAGTTTGGTATCAGTGCACGGCTCGGGTTTGTTCTTACAAATCCTCGTCTTGTTCTTCGTATCTTATAGTTTCTTGTTGTTGTTGCTTTGATAAGAGAAAAGGAACAAAAAAAAGTGAAAATTTGAAAAAAAACACAAAAAAATTCATAGATCAGTTTGAATTTGATTCCCCAATCATTGATTGTTACTAGGGATTGTTATATTATGTTTTCCTATTCTTTTAGTACCAATATATCATGATTTGGTGTTGTGGTTGGAAAGTTTGAAGAATCAAACCTCACTTTTAAAACCCTTTTGAAAATTGCTTCAATTCTCGAATCGAAGCTTGTTGTTGATTGTCTGGGGTTGAAAATCATTAGGGATTGTTGGGAAATCTTAACCACACATTTGGGTACCATTGGGAGTTGAAAACAAATGGGAATTGGTTGAAATTTGGTGGAAAACGGGTCTAAACCGTAGCTAATAACGTAGTTGAAAAGTTGCAGGAAATTGCAGAAGTTCCAGTTTTAGGAGGACCGCCTAGGGATTTAGGCGGACCACCTCATGAAAAGTCCCCTCTAGACTTTGGTAGGCGGAGCGCCTCCCCATCTGGGCGGAACACTGATGCAATCCAAATTGGGCTTAGGACCCAACCCATCAAGAGCCAAGCAAGGAAGATGCGATGACGCATGGATAGGAGCCTCAGAGATGAAGAGAAGGCCCGAAGACACTCTTCAGTGAAAGAGGAGTGCCTCAGGGCCTAGGAGGAGCGCCTAAGGCTACTCTAGAAAGGAGGCAGAGCGACTCAAAAGCTAAGTAGAGCGCCTACTCAGTGAAGGCCCCAGGCGGAGCGCCTGGCAATCTTGATCAGTGAATAACCCAGGGGGAGCGCCTGAGCTTCAGACGGGATTTTTATGCATTTCTTCCTATTTTGACCCTGCATTGTCTTTTATGTCTTAACCCACTTTGGGGGCCTTTTAGTCATTTCACAAGGAGATAGAAAGAACTATAAATACAGCCCTTAGCCATTTCACTTGATTAGTTAGCATTGTATGAACAATGAAGAGAGAACGTAGAAGAGGCCGAGCCTTTCTAGTTCGAAGCGAGACGCTTCGTGAATCTTGTATAACTTGGAATCTATGGAGATTCAACACCTAGTATTAATTCCTTGTAAGGTTCAACTTTCATTTCTCCCTTTTGGATATTCAATTCATGTCATGAGTCAATTATCCGTACTTTCTTCTCATTTCTTGCCTTCCCAATCCTTGTTTCTCGATATCTCTTTTGATATCACGTTATCTTGTTTTATCATTTCCGCATTATTGTATCATTTTTAGCTTCCGTATTTTATATTGCAACAGTTGGTATCAGAGCAAGGCTCGGAATTTGTTCTTACAAACCCTTGTTCCTTGTTCATCATGTTAGTATCATTGTTCTTGTGTGTTGTTCTTGATTAAAGAAGAAAAACAAAAAAAAATTGAAAAACTAGAAAACTCAAAGAAAAATTCATAGATCGGGTTGGGTTCAAATCCCTAAGTGTTTAAAAGTATCGAGGATTGTTCTATATTGTATTCTCGTCGTTTTGATACCTTCATATCATAATTTGGTGTTACGGAGTGAAAGTTCGAAAATCAAAATCTCAAAATTCTAAAAACCCTTGAAATCGCTTCAAACTTGAATTGAAGCTTATTTTTGTTTGTATTGGGTTAAAACCCATTGGGGATTGTTTAGAATAGTTGAATACATTATTGGGTATCATTCGATTGGAGTAACGGGTTGAAATTGTTGGAATTTTGGGTGCAAATCACCAAAAAACCCGTTTTGTGAAAGCTGGGAACATGCCTGGGCGGAGCGCCTACTCTCTGCGCGGAGCGCCCACCCTAGCTACTGCCCAAAAAGTTGCAAAATTTGGGCAGAGCGCCTCCCCTACTGGGCGGAGCGCCCACCCCTGTATTGGGTCCGGGAAGCTTCGTTTTGTAGTTGTTTGTTTTTCCATTGCTTCCGTACTTCTTGGTTAGTGTTTCTAAGATAATTGTCCTACTTTATTTACACTAATCCTTGAGCTTTTAGGGTGTCGTGTGTCTTGAAGCAATTCTTAAAGTTGTATAACTTTCTTTGGCCTCAAGTGCACACTTAAATAGTCGTTCGTACATAAAGTCACATAAACTCCATTCCGAACCTTTACTTGGACGTACTAGTTGTTAATCTTACCGCCGTGGTTCCTTTGAGATTAAATTAATCTTTGAGTGGAAAAAGGCTTGAGTGGTGAGAAAAATAGAGTGTGGTCACAAAAGCCAATGACCTTGACTTTATGCACGAATAGAAAGAAAATTGAGTGAAAATATTTCGAGTGACATACGTGAGGGAGTGAACTTGTGAGGTCCTTTGCTCTTTGTTAATTACAACTATGTTTGCGGATGAAGGATGTGGGGGTTATGACGCATGTGGAGACGAGGGAGACTATGGTTCCTACGAAGGTGATGATGGGTATTGCTATGATGATTCGGGGAACTATGGCTCGTACGGCGATGAAGCGGGTTACTATGATGATCAAGAGACTCATGAAGACTATGAAGCTTACGAAGATAAATGTGAAGGCTCTTATTCTTCTAGTCAAGAAGTCGACGATAGTAACGCTTCGAGGTTTGATGTTCCTACTTACTCTTCTTGTGATGAATATGAACATGATGATAGTGACATGGAGAGAATTGATGATGAGGTTGATTATAGAAATGTTTTGTTTTCATCTTCTCTTGGTTTTTCAACAAATGTACAAAGGAGTAGTAGAAGTCCTTCCATTAGTATGGGAGGTGGTGGTTGTTCCATGAGAAAGAAGAAGCTTGCATCTTCTAGTTGTGCCAAGCGACCTAATGCTTCTAATTCCCATGTGAAAGTAGGGATGGAAATTGGGGCAGGGCGGGGCAAAACACTAAACGGGGCAGGGCAAAAATTTATTTTAAAATTTTTAGGGCAGGGCAGGGCAGGGCGGGACGGGACATCATAGAGGCCCAATAATTTTACTTGTTCTTTTGCCACTATTTTCTTATCTCACAATTAAATTGAGTAAATAATGAAACTATTGTTCCACTATTGGCTACTTAAGCTTTTAATTAGTATAGTTAATACTTAATACTTTTGAAAGACTATAAATTTTTTAAAAGCTTCAATTTCTTCATGAAACTACAAAATCATCAAATTTGAAAATTTCAATAGAAAAGAAGTTAGAGATATGCTAAATAAATTAAAATTTAAAAGAAAAGTTCAATTTTATGAGAAAAAAATAAAAAATAATGAATTAAAAAATGATTTAAGTGAGGCGGGAGCAGGGCGGGTCAAACGGGGCAGGGCGGGGCTGAAACTTGACAAAGACCAAAATGGGACGGGGCGGTGCAGGGCAAAATTTTGGCAGGGGAAAGGCTCAACCCGCCCCGCCCCACCCTGCCCCACCCCATTGTCGCTCCTATGTGAAAGATGGTTTGAGATATGGTGTTGCTCTTGCTACAAAGGGACTGTATTGTTCTATAAATGCTATAAGGGGCTTGGATAGTTGTAGTAGGAGAAGTGCTATTGCCAATAGAACCAAGGCGAGAGGTTCTTATGGGTTCCATGGCGAGGTTCATTCCTCGACTTTCAATAACACTTCTAATATTAGAAAAGTGACGGGAAGTGGAAGTTACACTAGCATTGTTGCTAGTAGAGGAGGGATAAGGGAGACCCAAGTTGATAGTGGTGCTACTCTTGAGCGTTCAAATTCTTACTTGGATGCAAATCTACAAAACTTAAGTAGGTGAAGGTTCGTTGTTGAGGTAAATGATATTAGAGGAAACTTGCTCAAAATTGATGGCACTGATGCCAATTGCATTAGCACCTCTTTAGTTGATAGGCAAAGGATACCATGCCATGCTCTAGAGCATCCTTATGAGTATAATGGTGTGCTGGTTTCCAAGAAGGCTCGGGTACTCATATCTCATAGGAGTTATAAGGGTTATGTTTGGTGTGATGTGTATCCCATGCAACACTTTAATGTTTGGTTAGGTGAGCCATAGTTGCACAACAAAGAGTTGCAATATAGTTCTAAGAGGGATGTATATCTTGTGGGCACGAACCAAAAGGTTCATGAGTTTGCACTTTACGGAACAATGGGCAAGTTGTCTACTACTGTGCATTCTTGGGCTATGCAAGGGAGCAAGGAGCGAGAACTTCATTCCATGGTTGAAAATGAGTGATCAAGGAGTCCTATAAACACAATAACTGGTTGGACTAGTGCAAGAAAATAGTTGACAAGTATTAACAAGGTGTACTCAAAACCACAAGATTCAAAATCAAGTGGTTCACCAACAAAGAAAAAGGGGACATCAAGTGATAATTCCCAAAGTCCTAGATTCTGGGTTGATGTAAAGAGTCCACCTACTCCGACTATGGGTATTCTTGGACCTCGTCCCAACTCTCCCGAATATGAGAGACAAAAGATAGAGAGGAGTAAGGGAGCGATTGGTGAAATCTCTCGAGTGGAAAAAGGAGAGGTTGTATTGAGTGATGTAAGGGGTTGTCACCACACGAATATACACCCGACCTTGAAGAAAAAATAAGGGAAAAGAGAGAGGGAAAAAGAATCATTGAGAGTGAGGGCACCCCTTATTCTAACCTTAACCCTTTATCATTTTCTTCTATTTGTTTGAATTTTTGTGTAGGAATTCTTGGAGGTAAGTCGATGGAGCCTCAACCATGTTCCAAGATGGAAAGGCAAGGTGAATAAGATTTCAAATGTGAGCTACAAGGTGGAGGAACTACCCATGATGCTTCAAGTGCTTTGAGTAATCAAGATCGACATTCAAGTTTAAGTGTTGGTTCTTCTTCCCATGAGCATGTTACTTCATTGTCTTGTGATAGTGTTTGTGAAAACTCTATGCTAGTTGATGATTTGTATGAATAAAATGTGTTTACAACTAGTGTAGAGCCGATTGGTCAACTTGTGTGTGCATGTGAACCACTAGTTGAGAGGGTTGATAAGCCACATCATGATGTGAGCTCGGTATTCATCGAACCTCTCTTTAGTGAAAATATAGTGGTTGACCTTGTTTGTGAACCTTGTTATAACACCCCACCTACATTTGATAAAGGAGAAGATGAATTTCATGAATATCCCATTCATCCCTTTGAATGCTTACTTGATAGTGGTGGTCTCTTATGTCGTAGTGAGGATGGTTGCGACCTTGAGGAGTCTCTAGTGCATGAGATGGATCGAATTGTGTTCGATGACTCCTCAAGTGTGAATGTTGTCTCTAGTTTGGATACTTCACCTTTGATTGCTATTGAGTTGAGAAGTGTGCATATACTAATCCTTTGTATGAGGGAAACTTTAATAGAAAAGGTGATTTATATCAAACTAGAATCGAGTGTGTGTTTGAACCTCCATGGATTAAAAAGCTTAGCTCTATAGACAATCCACTATTTGAAACTTCAAGTGAGATGAGAGACCTTGGTCTCAATTGTGATGGTCCGTCTTTTAGTAGTCCTAATCTTGATTGTGTGGGCTATAATGATGAAAAAACTACTGTAGAGACCTTTCTTGGGAGTTTGCCTAGTGAGGAGGTTTGTCTTGGAGGTAAAAGTGGAAGTGCGGAGGTACCTCTCGATGTGTGTAGGAGTGCTTCTAAGAAGGAGAGTGGAGTATTCGATGTTAGTTGCCGCTTGAACTATTTTACTTACTCCATCCCATACGTTGATCACACCTGGAGTGTTGCGCATGCCAAAGCCATTATGTCACCTTGTGATAAAATTGCATTAAAGGCTTGGTTTGTTGGTCACGAGCTTAGAGGTCATAGAGGATTTGATTGCTACATCTTGCATGTTCCATGTCCTATTGATTACTTTGCTTGTCCTTGTGATGAATGCACTTTCTTGTTGAGTCAAGTACTTGTTGTTTCCTTAGGAGACATGAGCTTTTTAATTGTTATTGATGCTTGGCTCTATCATAAGAGTATGTTTTCCACACTTTTGAGCACTAACCTACTCTTGTAGTAGAAGTTTTTGTTGGTGTTTGTCTTTGGACGTAGGTTTTGATGGTTTGATTTTAAAGACGAAATTATTTCAAAAAGTAGAGAATGATGCAATCCAAATTAGGCTTAGGACCCAACCATCAAGAGCCAAGAAAGGAAGATGCGACGACGCATGGGTAGGAGCCTCGGAGATGAAGAGAAGGCCCGAAGACTCTCTTCAGTGAAGGAGGAGCGCCTCAGGGCCTAGGAGGAACGCTCCTCCAGAAAGGAGGCGGAGCGCCTCAAAAGCCAGGAGGAGCGCCTACTCAGTGAAGGCCCCAGGCGGAGCGCCTCAAATCTAGGCAGAGCGCCTGGAAATCTTGATCAGTGAACAACCTAGGCGGAGCGCCTCACAACCAAGCAGACGCCTGAGCTTCAGACGGGATTTTGTGCATTTCTTCCTATTTTGGCCCTGCGTGGTCTTTTATGTCTTAACCCACTTTGGGGGCATTTTAGTCATTTCATAAGGGGATAGAAAGAACTATAAATATACCCCTTAGCCATTTCATTTGATTCGTTAGCTTTGTATGAACATTGAAGAGAGAACGTAGAAGAGGCCGAGCTTTTCTAGTTCGAAGCGAGACGCTTCGTGAATCTTGTATAACTTGGAACCTATGGAGATTCAACACCTAGTATGAATTCCTTGTAAGGTTCGAGTTTCATTTCTCCCTTTTGGATATTCAATTCATGTCGTGAGTCGATTATCCGTTCTTTCTTCTCATTTCTTTCCTTCCTAATCCTTGTTTCTCGATATCTCTTTTGATATCACGTTATCTTGTTTTATCGCTTCTGCATTATTTTATCGTTTTTAGCTTCCTCATTTTATATTGCATCAAGCGCCTCCCCCTGTTACCTGCTTCCGTGTAGTTTTTTCGTAGGTTTTCGTGTTTTCTTTGCTTGCACCACTTCCGGCTAGTACTTTTAGAGTAATTCTCCTATTTGATTTGTAATAGTTCAATTAGCTTATAGGACATTCATGCATAGTGGTGATTAGAATTCAAAAAAAGACTCGTAAAACTTTCTTGACTTCAAGTTCTCATTTAAATAGCCGTCCATTCATCGTGTCGCATTAACTCACTCTACCCGAAGAGTACTTTGCTTCTTGTGGACTTGGTAGATCACTGAGGAAGTTGTTCAATACGAGGAGCCTTGTTGAATCAAGCTTGAGTGATCCTACCCCACTAAATTGAGTGTACTCAAGTGACATTAAAAAATGAGGGAGCGTGTGAGGTTGTTGCACTAACCTTTTTTCTTTAGTCTTTGATTTTTCTAGGTACATGGCCGGAGACGTTGACGAGACCATTGAGGTCCCGGAAAGCACTTGGGCCTACCTCTTGGTCGAGGTGAAATCCATAAGTTTGAGGCTTTGCGAGCCTTGAAAGATAAGGGACCCCGAGGGTCCCAAAAGAAGCCGAAAAAGAGGAAGCTCGTAATGATAGGGCGTTGGAAATCCCCAAGGTGATGAATTGAAACAAGTAATGAGTCTACCTACTCTGGGTGAAGGTATTCTTGGGCCTCATCCAAATGCTCTTGTAAATGAGAGACAAAAGATAGAGAGGAGTAAGGGAGTGACCGGTGACAATCCTAGAGTGGAAAAAGGAGAGGGCGTGATGAGTGATGTGAGTGGGTTGTCGCCACCCGAATCTACACATGAACTTGCGAGAAAATTGAGATAAAATATAGGAGAGGAAAAACAAATTGAGAGCAAGAACACACTTTGTTCTAAACATGCTTTATCTTCTTCTTCTTCTTGCTTTAGCTTTTGTGTAGGTAATCTTGGAGGCAAACTAATGGAGCCTCAACCATGTTCTTTGGGAGAAAGACAAGATAATGAAGACCTTCCTTGTGAGATTCATGAATGAGGGATTGAACATGACACTTCAAGTGATGTGAGTGCTCACGGGAGCAACTCAAGTGTAAGTGTTTCTTCACCTTCTTATATAATTCCTTGTCTTGCGAGGATTCAATGCTATTTGGTGCTTGTAATGCATCTTTTGAATTTACAACTAGTGAAGAGTCTAGTAGTCAACTTATGTGTGCTTTTGTGTCACTAGATGAGAGGGATGATAAGCCACATCATGATGTGAGCCCGTGATTCAATGAACTTCTTTTTAGTGAAGAAATTGTAGTTGACCATACTTGTGACCCTTGTTATGACACACCACCTATTTTTTATAAAGGGGAAGATGACTTGCTTGATCATGACCTTGTTGATATAATTGATTTGGGTGATCTGTGTGTCGTAGTGAGGATAGTAGTGACCTTGAGGAGTCTCTAGTGAATGAGATGGATAGGATTGTATTTAATGACTCCTCAAGTATGGGTGATGAACCTAGTTTTGATACTTCACCTTTGTTAAAAAATAGAGTTGAGATCCACTTTTACTAACCCTTTGTTTGAGGGTATCTTTATTTGTGGTGGTGATTTGTATCAAACTAGATTTGAGAATGAGTTAGAACTTCTATGGTGTAAAGGATTTGACTCCATAGACAACACTTTGTTTGAAATTTTGAGTGAGGTGGATGATTCTTCTAGTGACCCTACTCTTGATTGTTTGGATTATGATGATAAAGAAGCCATTATTAATACCTTTCTTGAGAGCTTTCCTTATGATGAGGGTTGTCTTAAGGATAGATTTGGAGTTGAAGAGTTGTTTATTGGTGTGAGTATTATGAGTGCTTTTAAGAAGGGGGTGGAGTAATTGATGCTAGTTGTAGGTTGAGCTATTTTGCTTACTCCATTCCATATGTTGATCACACTTTGAGAGTTGAGCATACCAAAACCAATGTGCTATATTATGAAAACCTTGCATTGAAGGTTGGGTATGATAATCATGAACTTAGAGGTAGTAGGACCTTTGACTATTTGATCTTGCATGTTCCATGTCCTAATGACCTCTTTGTTTATTCTTGTGTTGGGTGCACTTCTTTGTTGCATCAAGTACTTGTCTTTTTCTTGGGAGACATAGGGTTTTTCGTTATCATTGATCCTTGGCTATACCATAAGAATGTGTTTTCTACATGATTTGCACTAACCTACTTCCGTAGTATGAAGTTTTGCTTGTGCTTGTCTCTACTTGCAGGACTTGATGGTTTAATTTCGAGGACAAAATCCTTTCAAAAAGAGGAGGATGATGCGGGGCAAATCGACCCTAAGTATCAACCATCAAGAGCCAAGCATGAAGGACACATGAGATGCAAGATCAAGGGCATCAAGAGCTTCAGAGAAGAGTTGAAGACCACATCCCATGATTTTGGTGAAGGGTGGAGCGCCCCAAGGCAGCCCAGGAAGAGGCGGAGCGCCTCCCCTAGTGGGTGGACCGCTTACCTCTCAAAACCCTCAAAATTAGCTAAGGATGGAAGACAGCCCTCCGAAGTTTCTGATGGGCGGACCGCCCTGTGCAAGAGGAGGACTGCCTTAGCTTGCAACCATCTCAGGACACTGTTGGGCAGAGCGCCTGGTGGAGTAGGCGGATCGCCTCCCACTGATGCAACCTTGACGGGATTCCTTTTAATTCCTAGACTTATTTACTAGGTTGACTCTACGTGGTCTTTATTATTTTACCCAACTTGTGGGGTTATTTTAGACATTATGTCGAAAGGAGGAAAGCCTATAAATACCTCCTTAGGCTATTTATTTCATTTAGCCTACTTTAAATATGAAAACATGAAACTTGAAAGCTTGAGAGTTCTTCAATGAAGAAACCCTTTGGGGCTTGATTTCACTTGGTGAATCCAAATGAACATCGATCCCTTTTTATCAGACTTGATTGCAAGAGCCGAGTACCTCTTGAGGTAAGTTTACTTAGCGTTGGTGTCTCTTGACTTCGTCAAAGGTGTATCAAGACTAGTTCATCGATGCTACTTGGGCTTGTGTTCGAGTTACGTCTCGTTCCTATCTCTTTTATCCCTACTTTCTATCTCTTTGTATCGTGTTTGATTCCACATCTATCGTTACTTGCTTCCGCTCATTTTTACCCCGTATCACTTAGTTGGTGAAAACCTAACTTCATTTCCTAGTGAGTCGAAGTTCGAATTGGGGAAAAATATTTGAGTTGCAAGATCAATATATTCCATTGTGTTGATTCGTTAACAGTTACACAAATTCATTCCTGTTACGGCTTTAATTTACAATACTACATACATTATTAATCCCCGCATAACTTATCAACCAAACGATCTCTTAAATAATGACAAATGTTAACGTCTTTTCTAGGAATAATTGTTATCAAAATTGGGGTGTGCTTTCCTTAATCAATCCCCTTAATAAGTACATCTTCATGTAAGTTACTTCATTTAGACATTTAAAAATACTAGTCTTTACTTACGCATTTCACACGTCTACTACATGAGTAATTTTACAATTTCAAAAACTATAAAAATATTACTCTAAACAATATGAACATGTTTTAAAATAAAAATCAAAGAAATAGTAGAAGCATTAACATCATAAGAGGCATACATATAGAGCCCAACTCAATAAACTTAAAATAAAATATTAATGGAGAATAAGAAATTTACCATAGTAATGCTGTCACTGTCGGCTGACTTAAACTCAACAGCCTCATCAAATCTATCTAACATGGAAAACATGAGACTGATCAACAACTTGCATTCCACTTTAACTATAACAAAAGACTCATATTTCTAGAATTCAAAAATTCCATGTATAGCATTTAAAATAATAAAATTATTGGCAAGGAATTTACCAAATAAGAAAGGGATAGATTTATACATTTTTTGAGCTACTGTCCGGAAAGAGCCAAAGCATGAAAATAAAGAGTCGAGGGCAAATACACTAATATTTGTGGAGTTTATCCATTCAGATGTAGAGAGAGCTCAAGAAATAATCAAATATTTGACTTGTTTTGGCACCATTGTCCCTTGTATCTATTCGATAGAGATAATGTATAAAGATTTCTATTTTCTTCCAAATAATGAACTAAACCAATTTGTTTCCTACACCAATTGGACTATAATGAATTACTTTACGGTTTAAACATTAATTAGCAGTGATTAGATAGTATAACTATTAAAAGTAAATATTGTTTCCTTGTCTCTAGCCTTGGGTCTCACGAAAACATCCTCTTCATTTTGGTAGGGTAAGGTCTGGGTACATCCCATCCTCCCTAGATTCCACTTGTGGGATATTACTAAAAATGTTGTTGTTTCTTGGACTCTACGTACAGTAAGGAATCAGGTTACGAACATTGGATAGGTTACTTAATAACTATTAAAGGTAAACAAAAAGAGGTTTTAACAAGGACAATTTGAGTTGGTGAAGGGAAAAGAATTGAACAGGGGCATCGAGAGAATTCTTTTGTCAGCATTTTCTAAGATCTATATTATGGTAGGAAACAAATTAGGGGAAGTTCAGTTTTTTCTGCGTTTTTTAAGAGACAAATTACAGTAGGAAAGAAATTAGGATAACTTTGGTTCGTATTTTATAGAATTATAATTAAGTCAATAATTATTAAACTAAATTATAGAGAAGTCAATAATTATTAAGCCAAATTATAGAGAAGTCAATAATTATTAAACTAAATTATTGAGACCATGTGGCTTTCACAGCCTACTTTTAGGAATCTAGTATGTGATGCATGACACAATAGACAACTAGATGAAGCTATTAAAATTTTCCAAGTAAATGCTACTGTGTGGAATAAGGAAACATTTGGTAACATTTTTAAAAGGAAATCAACTACGCTTGCTAGACTTAATGGAATTCAATTTTCTCCTAATTATGGTGCTAGTGTTTTTCTTCAGAACCTAGAAAAAGAGCTCATTCTTGAATATAATACTATTTTAAAGCAAGAAGAGGAATTTTGAAAACTCAAATCTCGAATTGATTGGCTAAATTTTGGAGACGCTAATACTAAATTTTATCATGTGACTACCCTAAATTGTAGAAGAAAAAATCGTATCACTCACTTTTAAGATGAGTATGGTAATTTAATTTTTTAATCAAATGAAATATTACACCATGTTGCATCTTACTTTGAATGTCTATACCAATCAAATCATGATTTTAGCAAGATTAAGCCTATGGATGATAATGCTTTATGGTACAATTGTGTGGACCTTAGTATATTAGACATGCCTCTTCTTAATTGTGAGATTACAAATGCCCTATTTCTTTCAAACCTCACAAGGCACCTGGACCAAATGGTCTTCACCCCATGTTCTTTCAGAGACACTGGATATTGTTGGAAATTCTGTGATCAATGTTTGTCAACATATTTTTCAGACTGGTGAAATGCCTAGAGATTTAAATTCCACTTATATTTGTCTAATTCCTAAAATTAAGAATGCTGTGAATTTGAAATTTTTTAGGTCTATCGGTCTTTGTAACACTGTGTACAAAATTGTGACTAAAATCATAGCTAATTGAATCAAACCTCATTTGACAAATTTATTAACCTTTGTCAAGCTAGTTTTGTTAAAAATAGACGAGCCTCTGACAACGCTATTATTATTCAAGAGGTTATGAATAAATTTTCCAACATAAAGGGGCATAAGAGTGAGACGATTATTGAAATTGATTTAGAGAAAGCGTTTGACAAAATTGAATGATCATTTATTCGTACTGCCAAAGCCAATAAAACTATCTCCTAGAGGACCAGAAATTTCCCATCTTTTCTTTGGTGACGACCTAACTTTTACTGCCAAAGCCAATGAAAAGTCTGCTCTTAATATTAAGAATGCTATTGACCTATTTTATGAAATATCGGGGAAAAGCATTAGTAAAGACAAATCTAAAATTATTTTTTTGAAGAATATTGAATCTTCCTTAGCTAGTCATATAGGCAACCTCCTCTCCCTTAAAAGGAGTAGTAACTTTGGTAAATACTTAGGTTTTCCAATTCTAGGGCATAAGCCTAGACATTGCGACTATAACTTCATTCTGGATAATATTTTCACTAAGCTTTCTAGCTGGAAGATTAATTTTTTTAAATCTAGCGGGGAGAGCCACTCTTGTCAAGTCAACCCTTAATGCCCTTCCTAATCACATAATGCAATTTCATGCCCTACCTAGTAAAACTTTAAATTGCATTGATAGGGTCCAAAGAAATTTTTTACGAGGCACTACAGACACTAAGAAGAAATTGTACCTAGTATCATGGCAAGTAGTTACAAAACCTAGGCATTTGGGAGGTCTCTCTATTATTAAAGCTAAAACAAAGAACACTGCCATGCTCACTTCCCTAGCATGGCGCCTGTTGACAAACCCTAATGCTCTATAGGCTAAGGTTCTTAGCAATAATTATATATATATAGGCCTAGTACTAATGCTACTTCTTTTATCTGGAAAGGCAGAAGTAATACTTTGCCTATTTGCTACAATAACACGCAATGGGTATTAGGGAATGGTAATACGACTTCTACGTGGGACCATAAATGGTTGTCCAATAAGAAAAATCTTAGAAGCCTTCTGTACAGTCCTTTAACGTATAACGACTCTATTAAGAAGGTTTGTGATATTGTGCATGGGAACCAATGAGATTTGACTAATCTTGGATTTGAATTTCCTAACTATATTAAAGCTATGCTTAATCACACTTCACCTCCTACGGGAAGCCTAGACTATCCTATTTGGGCTCTTTCTAATAATGGCACTTTTCTTATGAAATCTATTTATGAGAAAATTGAGTCTCCTACCAACTCTAATGAGGACTACATGTGGATTTGGAAAGTGGATGTGCCTAATAAAATTAAATACTTTATTTGGCAATGTCAGCACAATAGATTACCTGCTAGGCATTACCTAAATAAAATTGGCATGAATATTGACCCTATGTGCAATGTTTGTAAAACTATAACTGAATCGTTATATCATATTTTCATTGAATGCCCAATAGCTAGGGCTTTATGGGTAGCATGATTAACTATAATGATATTGATTGTAACAATTGGTTGCAGCTTCTTAGAAATATGTCCAATGCTCCTTATAATAAGTCCTATAATTGGCTTGATTTTCTATTTTACGCTTTATGAAATTTATGGCTTAACAAGAATAATAATAATATAAATAACTTAAGCTTGACTCTAACCTATGGTTCTGTTCACGATAGGGTTTTAGAATATAAATTGTTAACTAGTTCAAACTCTATGAAAGACACTAGTAAAACTATTAAAGTTTTTTGGTCTCCTCCTAAGAATAATGTCATAAAACTAAATTGTGATGGTTCTTATAGGACTGCCAATAATTATGCTAGTATAGGTGGAGTTTTTAGAAACTCTAAATGTGAATGACTACTAAGATATACGAAAATTATCCATGCTCATAGCCATACTCACGCAGAACTATTAGGGCTTCTTCAAGGTTTAATTTTAGCCCATGACCAAAATTACGTCGCTTTAGAGATTGAGACAGACTCAATGGAGGTTATCAATTTGTTAAAAAATCCAACTCCTACTTACCTATCTATCGTTAATGACTGCATATTATTGATGATGAAGTTGGGAATGCCGCTAATCCGGCATAATTTTCGACAAAGAAATAGGGTTGCTGACTAGCTAGCACAAAGAGCTCCCTCACAGTCCAAATCATTATCTACTATCCATCATGCAGTGCCACCCATATTTGTTCACCAAGCTTTGGAGGATGATAGGAATGGCAGTAATTTTGTTATCACTATATCAGCTAGTACTTGTTCTATGTTATCTAAATTATAAAACTTGTGTGCTTTACAAGCACTTTCTTTGTTTTGTATGAACTCTAATCACGCGATGGACTCCCATGGAACTCGTGTGAGTATCTGTGTAATCCGCCGTGACTTTATTATTAATATATTAGCTTCTTGTTTCGACAAAAAAAAAATTAAATTATGTAGGATTAATAATTAAATAAATCAAATTTACGATTTTATCCAACTTAAAATGACTTATGAAGGATAAAATAATGACTTATGAAGGATAAAAAAGACGAATGACATTTTACTGAGATCTTCGTATGTGTATATATATATATATATATATATTAGCCGACCAAATTTCTATTTAATTTCTCTATTATAAACATAATACATCATTAACTATTTTTAATTAAATGGTAGAATCGATGTTTGTTAAGGTTAATCTCTAAATTGTCTAAGTATAAAAAGTACTCACTCTATTCCACTTCTCGTTTGGACATAATTTGGAATTTGAGATTTGGGAAGCTGAAATTTTGTTTGGACATACAATTTGAACTTCTTAAATTTCATAAATTGTAATTTTTCTCATAAACATGAAAACCCCTTAATTTTTTGAAAACTATCAAAACTTCTCCCAAAACTTATATAATCTTACCAAATAAGCAAATCATAGTTCATAAACAAGATATCAGACCATCTTAAGGCGCTATGTTGATAAATTATATATCTCCATAATCCTTTTATAGATAGATTATTACTACATGTTATTACAAACTTTCAAATATATAAAAAATTTCTATGATCCACTTTCTAAAAGTCAACAAAATTAACAACTAGCTATTCTTTCATATAATGATCTCACATGGTATGGATAATCTATTCACATCGTGCATGAGTCATTTTAAGATGAGTTTCTTTAGCAAAATAGAAACTTAGAGGTCAAGTTTTATATTTAAAAAAATGAATCAAGATTTGGAATTCCCAAATTCTATCTTTTTGGAGAATTTGGGATTTGAAATAATATTTGAAGAAAAACTTGAAATTTTGTGCAAATTTTATAAACAAACATTGATTTGAAATCAAAATTTGAGATATTTGGGCCAAATTCTTTGGACAAACACTAGCTTAGTTTGTTATAATTTGACTTGATACAAAGTTAAATAAGGAAATGAAGACTTTTGAAACTTATGATTAAAAATAGAGATAATTTCAGAGACCTCCCTCCAGGTTTAGGTCCGTAACAGTGACCTCCCTTGTGGTTCACAATATTATGGTAACCTCCCTTATTTTTAATTTCTTTGTAACAATTAATTTTTCTGATTTTTCATAAATCTAAATACAATATTATTGACTACTTTGCCCTTCTTTTATTAAACCCTTCCAAATTGTTTCTAATATCAAATATACAATACAAATTCTCTAAAAATAAAAAACCAATTGGCTCAGAAGTCGTTTCTCTGCAGACACTGGTTCCAGTTCTTTCTCTTCATCTCTAGTCTTCCCTTGTCTCTCTTCCTCAACCTGTTTTTTCTGCGAGATCATTGGACACCTTATCCCTTGTCTCTCTTCCCCTCCCATTCAAGATCCCATTTATGAACCCCAAAAGAAAAAAAAAATTTATCAACCCATATTACAAATCCACCATTACTGGAGTAGTAGGAGTGAAAGAGAGATAAATCGAACTTACAGTGCAACCAACGACTGTATTGTTACTTCTTACATATTCTATTGACATGACAACCCATCAGCTTCCTCCCTTCTTCACCCTTCATGCAAGCTTAGATATAATCTTGATTACCCTATTCCAAAATCCACTACATTTCGCCGCCTCATAGCTGAAAAGTTCAATATTTTTAACATGTTGGTCTAAGAAGAAGCATATACAACTCGAATTGAAGCTCGTTCTCCTTAATTTTTTTGATGATTTTAGCTCATTTTACTTACATCATTTTTCTTCTTAGCTCGTTTTACTTACATCATTTTTCTTCTTAGCTCGGGGATCTACTAATTTCATCTCGTTCTCGTCGACTACCTCTTTCGGGAAAGACCAATATTCCACTCCCACTGGTGTTGCAAGAAAAAATTTTGGGTCGCCGGAAAAATAGAAAATCATCATTTGAAATGTTTTGTCAGAAATTGATAGTGAAAGGCTCTTTAGTTCCCATGGTTGATTTACTGAAACAAGGCACTTGTCTGTTAATAATCCCATGTTGTAATGAGAATTTGTATTTTATATTTTGATATTAGTAATAATTTGGAAGGGTTTAATGAAAGAAGGGCAAAGTAGTCAATAATATTGTATTTAGTTTATGGAAAATGGGGAAAACCAATTGTTACAAAGAAATTAAAAATAAGGGAGGTTACCGTAATATTGTGAACCACAAGTGAGGTCACTGTTATGGAGCCAAATCTGGAGAGGAGTCTCTGAAATTATCTTTTTAAAATAAGTCATAAATATTTATCTGAATATGAACGAGTTAATTTTTTTTTTAAATTGAATTATTTCTAAATTTAAAAATATGATAAATTTGTTTAAATAAATTACTAATAATAATGATTATGAGTTAATGATAAATAAATTGGGAGGGAGGAAGTAACCAGTAAGCATATAAACAGGCGCTCTCAGTAACAGAACTAGGTCAGGAGAAGAAATGAAGGTAGCCCCAAAAGTAATACTAGTATTCAAAGACCCTAGCGGCTTTGGCAGCGCCATCTTCGAAGCTCTTCAACCTAACCCTAATTCTAACCTTCAAAGGCGGTAAGCACCCCCACCCCCCTTCTCCCCCCTCCCCTTCCATCACTAACCTTCTTATTCAGTTAATTTCTTTGCAGACAAGAATCGCTTGATTTATCCTTACAACGTTACGGAATCAAAGATCAAAAGGTTTCTCTCGAAATCGTTCATTTTCTCGATGGATCACATATCTGCGAGGTACTTTTTCCTTTTATATAAAAATATGTTTTCTTTGAAATTCATTTTTCTGTATATTTCCAGTGTATTGGTAGTATCTATTTGATGTAAAATAAAGTTACTAGTTTATTGTATAAGGTGTATCACAATGTATAAGAATATATTGTTAGTGGCAGTGCTGGTAAGAGCTCAGGTTGGGATGTGTGGTTCAGGTGCACATCACAAGTTTCGAACCGTGCCACAGTCAAAATGTGTGTTACTTAAGTGTAGTAGAGGGGGCCCCATTATTCGCCCAGTCTCGAACCATGCGCTACTGGCTCGGGGGGAGTTCGGTCCTAGAAAGTGGATGTCAATATATGTAGGTTTAAACAAGTGAAGCTAAGTAGAAAATGGATTTTTAGTGAAAAACGTCAGCTTCTCCCTTCCGGTAAAAAATATTTGAAATGCTTTCATTGAGGAAAATTGGCTTTAGATGTAGAATATGCACAGAGTGAATTGTACACTTTTGATAGTAAAGCATATAATATCTGCTGTACCTTGTGTGAACTAGTTTGATGTTTTTCATTTTCATAGGTGTCTGTGTTGCTTCTGGAAAACTACGAGCCTCCAACACTTGCGTGTTATCTCAATGAGGTTCTGGCATTGTTAATAGGAGATGGGTCTTCAAACATACCCACAATTGTAGCCCCTTTTGTTGTGGCTGCAGCTAAGCTTAAGATGGAAAATAGAACTTCCGCTGCAGCTGACAATGTCTCAGTTTATGGGTTGCAAGTAGGCGCCTCTAGTGACCTAACTAGGGCATTGGTCACAAACTTGCGGAGCCCACCCCCATCGTTGCAGATTATCCATGAACAGTTGGCCTGCTTACTTCAGTTGGCTCGAGTCTTGAAGATGCCTACTTTTGTCATAATTGGGAAAAAAGGTCAAAATCGTAAGAGTTCAGAAGAGGAGATTGAGGTAAATTATATATGTTCTGATGCCTTTTCATTTAATGGTGATTTACTGATTTTCATGATAAGAACGTGAGAGCTGCTCTCATGTGGTATCTAAATTTTGGAGATCAATGCAGTAGTGATAAAACGAAACAGGATGATAGATATTATGATTAGAGTGTATGCCGGCTTCTTAATTTCTTATGTCTATATCAAGATCAAATCTTTTCAACAATTTAATCCTATATTTTTTTTTTTGGGGGGGGGGGGTAGCACTTCCGATAGAATTATTTTAGCTCCAGTGCAGTTTTCACTGTTGTCCTTTCGCAGCTGGCCGAGCTGATTGGCTTAAGTATTGCCAGGCAGTAAGTTATTACAGCTGCAAAAGTCAAACCTGAGTGGCAAATCAACCAGCTCTTGGTTGCTTAAGTCCAAGCAGATCAAGATAGACAAAGCCACACATCGTCTCTGCTTAAATATAATAAACTATTAGTTCTGACATAACATTAAGTGAGCACTTCCGATAGAATAATTTTAGCTCCAGTGCAGTTTTCACTGTTGTCCTATCGCAGCTGGCCGAGCTGATTGGCTTATGTATTGCCAGGCAGTAAGTTATTACAGCTGCAAAAGTCAAACCTGAGTGGCAAAACAACCAGCTCTTGGTTGCTTGAGTTCAAGCAGATCAAGATAGATAAAGCCATACATTCTCTTCAGCTAAATATACATAAACTTTTAAGTCTAATATAACATTAACATCATTGTTCCTGTTTACTGTGACAACAGAAAATAGTTTATTAAGGAATGGATTTGTGAAAATAGGCTGCTTCTTTGTGGATGCAACTTTATATTTTGAAAAATGGAATGTGCTGTGAAGGGTGCTTAAACAAGCAACATTGTGGTTCAAAGTATCTGATTGATGCAGTTAGTTAGAGCATTGGATTTGGATATTATGCCATTCGAAGTTCTCTACAGAATACCTGTCTTTAATTTGATTAGTTTTTTGTGTATGTCATAACATATTCTGATGGGCTCGCTCTTACTATTTCTGAATCTCAGTTGATGGGCTCAATGTCATTGATAGAGCTAGCAGTTACTCCCCTCACTCTTCCCTGCATACTTGAACCCAAGGGAAAGGAAAGAAAATAAAGTTCACTAATATGTGTTTTTCACTTTCTAACTTCCAGGTGATACATGAGGTAGGGAAGCGTTTGGCCAGCTTCTCCTCTCTTAGTTTCTCCGGAGAAAAGATAACATGGGAGGCAGCCAAGTCTTCAAGAGAAACTCAAGAGCCTTGGCGTGCATTATATGGGTGAACCCTTTTGCTGGTCAGAATCAGGAGCTAAACATTAATACCGATTTATCTACATGGCGTGTTATTGGTTTCAGAATGCCCCTACCAGACCCCTGTGGGAAAGCACAATGGTCTCTGGCATATGAACCCGGAGAGACATCAATTGTTTCTAGAGGAAGATTACTTCTTGATTGTACTCACTTCCTCTTATGATTTAATGCTGTATGCCTAGTGAAATATCTGCCTGTCAAGCAAAATGTAAATCTCCTTTTTCCCAGATCTAGTGTTACACTGCTAATTCAGTAATAATTCCATTCTCAATTTCCTTTCTTGCAATTCATGTGTTGCTTAACTAGTGAACAAGTTCCCACATCTGGTGAAGCCTTCCTCAGTCCGTCTCAGTGAATTTTGTCTTTTGTCCTTTTCGTGTACATGTTTTGTTACAGAACTTACAGTCTCAGACCAAATACTCAATGATAGGTATATATTTGTGCCATTACCTACTGAACCACCGTTCTATTATAAGCTATGATGCGATGTTGAACAACAGCTATTCATTGTTAAGAGCCACACACATGCTACCGAGAGGTGTCTATTTGGTTGTATGAAATGTAGAATGTTTAATTGACTGTTGGTGGCAAGATTGAGTATATGTCTAAGTCTGTATTCTTCCATTTTGATATCATCCTTGAGCTGTGCCGCCTGTATCATATCAGCAAATTATGCCAGGTACATGTGGTTAGGATGTCCACTCTCCACAGAATGGTAGCACAGCTGAAGTTGTTATGTCTCAGCTTCCATCACTTTTTGTGATCAAGGAATATAGATTTAAACATTTATAGTTGTACATAGAAGTCAAAATATCCAGCAAGGTATATAGAGGAGTTATTTTTGCAGGAACAAACCAGCTTCTACTATGTATGCTAAATGTAGTTTGCAGTTAAGTTATAGGAATATAATACATATGTGGATTGCGATACCCTAAATGATAATCACTAGATTATCTTATCCCAATTAAGTTAAATTTGATATAGAAGTCACTAGGTAATCCTCTTGATGTGATAAAATAACTCAATACTAAGCATACAAGTGTTGTTGCCAGAACTACATCCCAAATAGAGTAAACTTGATAGATGAGGCGTATTACACGAGAGGAAATAAATAAGAAAATTCTAGACAACTCTACTACAAATGATAGATTTACAATAAATATCAACTCTGACATTCCTTTACTATGCAAATTATATATTACCTTTGTGTAGTTTTCAAATCAATATACATTGTGCACATAATTTTAAAAAAATTGGCAATAATTTAAAAAATACAACAAATATTTTTGTGACTCGGTATGCATTTTGTACTAATCAGAATTACCCTTTTTTTGTTGCCTATATTATATGTTGTCTAGTGCCGATTAGGGCTCGATTAACTCAAATTCACGCTGGAAAGTCCTATTTTAAGAGTAAAACGCTTTCTATCAAAGATGACTCTATTTTCAGAACTCGAACCTATATTAGTGTAGCAAATTACATACAACAATTTTTCATACGCAAAACCAGAAGGTCAATATAACACTAGCTTATTAACGATCTCCAATTCTTTAATTATAACGGTAAGCTAAATGAGCGCAATATCAGACGTATCATTCGAGAAGTCAAAACTTTGTTACTGAAGGCTCGAGTGGTACATACTTCAACAAACTGGGGCTCAAGTGCATTTAGCAAAAGTCAGTTGTACAAATCTACAATATATAAAAGTTTTGATTATTTTAAACGAATAAAATATTTCGCCTTTCCCGCACAAAAAAAGAAAAAAATCTGTCATTTGCTTCCACTGAGGAGTGTAATAGCAAAGTACAGTGAGCAAAACGGAGCCCTAAATCAAAATTTCCCAATTTGTCACCATGTCCGGCGCAGCGCCGACGACTGGAACCGCCGCCGGCACCAGCGAGGACCGCCGTCAAATCAACGCGGATAACTCGGACGGCGGTGGCACTACCATGGCGATGCAGAAGAAGCGAGCACGAAGAGTTAGCTTCGCTGAGATGACTTCCGTACACTTCTTCGACCGCGATGAAGAGTACGAAACTCCTCCGGAGAATGTATCAGGAAAAGCTGAAAATGTCAGTGAACCTGAAGAGTTAATCAACTTAGGGTTTGATCAATTGATTGGTGATTTTAAAGAGTCGTCGTCGTCTTCGCGGAACGAAGAAAGAGAAGAAAGTGAAGATGGCAATGAGGATGGATATGATGAGGAGGAGGATGATGATGATATGGCTTTGCCTAGGTCGTTTTTAACCCCGATGGAATCGCTTTCTCCTGGTAGCAATTTTGGTTCTGCTACTTCAAATGATGGTAACTGCTTTCTTTCTCCAAGTCATTTTGTAGAATGTACTACGTTTGAGGCACAAAGTACAACAATGCCCGCACCTTACATATGTAATTTTCACGCTAGAGTTAGGAAAAGGTTATGTACGGTCTTTTTATGGCTTGAATTGTTGTCTTGCGAGACTGTTTAACTCGGATTTTGGCTAGATAGTAGCTATATTTGCAATCTGTTAGAAGTTTGTTTAAATATAATTCATAAGTAAGTCCAAATGCAAGGGTGAATCCTTTCATTATTTTGTAAATTCCAGTTCTATAGAACTACAAGTGGTCTTGTTTCTGAATTGAGCTTTTTGTATGACAACCTAGAAATCCCCGAGAGCGAGTGGGGCACAATTAGAAACTCGGTTGAGATTAGACCCACCTGTACCCTTGCAGCACTTCCTTTCTCTTACTACTATTCTTCAAACTCACTTTCTTCCCCACCAAAGATCAAATTGATAGCTCTTGATTTCCTAAGTTATTTGTGTTCCTTTTCATACTTTCCCGACAATCTAAAAGGACATTTGAATAAATTCAGTCCAGAACTTCTTGATTGAAGGTGCTACTTTGATTGAAGGTGCTAGCAGCACGCATTGAGGATAATATGAGAGAACATCTCTTGAGTTGGTTTGGTCATATCTTGTGACAACCTGCAGATGAACCGGTCCGGAGGTGTGAAACTATGGTGAGTGAAGGTGTTAGAATGGGGTGAGGTTGACCTAAGATCACATGGAAGGAGGTTGTTTCAATGACTTACAATCCTTTGGAATCAATGAAAACCTAAGTTACTCGGACTTGGGTGCAGGTGTCCGATACGGGTGCGGATCTAAAGGTCGGATCCTTCATGATCTATATTTTAAGATTCGGGGATACGGATCCAGTTATGGATACGTGCGTGAGATTCGGCTAAAATAAATTCAATAATCTAAAAGTAGAGTTATAAAACCTAAATTATGAGATATTATGTGGAAAACTTGAGGAAAAAATATGGACCAGGACCTAGAAATTTCTATATACTATAATACAAGGTATTCTATTTCCTTCAATTTCTCCTAACTTTTGTTTTGATTAAAGAAATCATTGAATCTGTCCAAAATTTCTCCATTAATTTTGGTCAAAATACCCAAAATCAGTTGACCAAATCGGGTACGGATCCCACACCCACAACCACACGGGTACGGATCCGACACGGGTGCGGCACCAAAAGTAAAGAGTCCGAGTAACATAGAAAACTTAGCTAAAGATAAACCACAATGGAAGAAAAAGATTCGTATAGGTGATATTTACTAGTTGGTCATAGTAGAGAATTTTAAGTATTAATAATAGTATCACTAACTTTTTTTTTTTTTTTTTTTTTTTGAGAATGGTAGCTTGTATTCGCCAACACAGAAAGAAGCTGTGTTGGCGACCAGTTATGTACACAGAGAGTAGCCGAGTCCAAGAAAATAGAAAACCTATCTACAAGGATTCTGAAAACTGAACAAGTGACTCAGCATCTTCTACAAAATGTTGTTTACACCAAAAATGAAAAGAGAGAATGCAGTTCTGCTTAATTTTCTGAACAAGATTACTACATTCTTCAAAGCATCTAAAGTTCCTCTCTTTCTACACAGTCGACCAAATACAATGGGGGACAGCATTCCACCACTTTTTGTGCCTGATACTCCCCCCTAGATGACTCCTAGACTTTAAGAGATCCTCAGTGTATTTAGGTAGGCAGTATTTGATGTTAGCCAAAGCTAAGAAGAGTTGCCAGAAATTATAGGTAACTGGGCAGTGTAGGAAGAACTGACTGTTATCCTCAGAGTCATTTGAACATGCAAAACATCTAATATGAAAGCTGGAACCCTATCATTTGAACATAGAAAACATTGTATCACTATTTACTATTATTTGTTTATACAACAACAACATACCCAGTGTATCCCACAAGTGAGGTTGGGGAGGGTGAGATGTACGCAGACCTTACCCCCATCAAGGTGGAGAGACGGTTTCCAATAGACCCTCGGCTAGGAAAAGAAACATATTAGAAAACACATTTGAAAAATGTGACTAACGAGAATGTAAAACTAAAGCATATCCAACAAACAGATAATAACTGTAGATATAAAGACGGAGAGTAAATGAAAATCATCTACATAAGCAT
The DNA here is from genome assembly GCA_029990575.1 of Petunia axillaris subsp. axillaris. Lineage (NCBI taxonomy): Eukaryota > Viridiplantae > Streptophyta > Magnoliopsida > Solanales > Solanaceae > Petunia > Petunia axillaris. The sequence goes on along the minus strand of JARKNS010000002.1, from coordinate 45,409,630 downwards.
AATAATACATCTAATAAGAAGAAAAATGCTCGACTACAACCTAACCTTCTACCCTAATCCTTGACCTCCACATCCCCTATCTAGGGTCATGTCCTCGTTGATTTAGATCCGGGCCATGTCCTGTCTAATCACCTCGGCCCAGTTCTTCTCGGTTTGCGTCTACCTCTCCCTAAACCTCTCCTTAAACCCGACATTGCTAATCTCTCACACCTCCTCACCGGAGCATCTACACTCCTCCTTCTCACGTGGCCGAACCATCGCAACCTCACTTCTCGTATCTTCTCCACTTTTGGGGCTGCAACAACCTTGTCACGGATGACTTCATTCTTAATCTTATCCATCTTAGTGTGCCCATACATCCATCTAAGCATTCTCATTTCTGCAATGCTCATCTTCTGGGTGTGAGAATTTTTGACTGGCCAACACTCTGCTCCATATAAAATAGCTGGTCTGACGACCACTCTATAGAATTTGCCTTTAAGCTTAAGTGGCACTCTCTTGTCACATAGTATACCGGAAGCGAGCCTCCACTTCATCCAACCTACACCTATACAGTGTGTGACATCATCATCAATCTCACCATTGCCTTGGAGGATTGAGCCCAAATATTTGAAGCTTTCTTTCTTAAGAATGACTTGAGAATCAAGCCTCACTTCCATATCTGGCTCATCAGGAGCGTCACTAAACTTGCGTTCCATATATTCTGAGGATTCATATAGTTGACCCCAACTTCTTTGGGAATGAGGCGTAGTTGTTGTATCTATATTCTTCAATGCTTTTTTGAATTGGACAACATTTTGTGAAAGGACTTTCTATGATATCTCAAATCAAGTATCTTGCTTTTGTGACCGTGATAATGTATTGTTGCCGGGTAGGAATTTGTGGTGTTCGTGGTCGTGGTCATTGAATAGGAAATAAAACGATAGCCATCCTTTTTCTCTAATGGTTTACCATTTCAGAGTTTGTGACAGTAGTGTTGTTTGACCTTTCTTTTTGCAGAAGATAATTTCTTTGGTCCAGTATTTCCTAATTTTATAAAGCCAGGTCGGCCATCAGATTCAGTAGCCTCAGAAGAAAATCATGAAATTACTATGGATTCAACAGCTTTCACAATGCACTTCCGTAGCCTTGATAGATCAGAATCAGGGACAGACTTGAAAACCCCAACAGGAGTACATCTATCCTTTGAAGAGAAAACACCGACAAAGGACAGTCTTTGTAGTTCCATGGCACTGACAATTGTTGAGAATCCAATTTCTCAATCTTCTACTCCCTTTGCCAATTTTAGTGGCACTTGTGATTCAAGTGACATGAGTCTAATTGGGGAAAACTCGCGAAGATATGATTATGAGAGACTCCCTCCTGGTTTAGATGCTCTTTTAGCAGAAGGCCGAGAGAGATTGGATGCAGATTCAGTTTCAGGAAATACCAGTGTTTCAAAGTCACCAACAAGCAAGAAATTGGAGGTTGGAATTGGAATGACAGATTTAGGTGGAAATAGAGAGCAAGAGGCAAATGCAGTTGTTAGTCTTAATGTGCCAGCTGAACTTTTGCGCCAGAAAATCGATGGTGCAGATGATGGTCATAAGTTTCTTTCTCATGCTGTTGATGATGATTCGTTGCTTAGATCCACTGATTCAGCTTCAGAGAATTATGTTGATAGAGTAAGTAGGTCTCCTAAGCAGTTATGTAAAGTAAGTATTGTTTGTATGTTCCGTTTCTTAAATGCATAATCAGTACCCGAGGATTTTTGTGTTGTTTCATTTGCACCATCTTGGTATATCACATGGTTGGTTCCATTGCATACCTCAGTTCTTTAGTTTAAAATATTTCTATCTACGTCATCATTGTCCAATATTCTGTTACTGTCTGCAGTATTTCCTGCTCTGAAGTTCTAGATGCTGAAATTATTTAGGAGATGACTTCAAATATAAGAAATAATCCTTTACTTGCTATTGTCAACTCTTTTAGAGCAAAAGGTGCATTTGAGCTTGCATCTTTGTTCTCCAATTGCATAGATTCAAATATCACAAATTTTCATGGTTAGGGTGCTATTTGTGTCAGTCACATTTTAGTAATGCCATGTATCTTCAATGCCTTTTTAGTACCTGGTCATTATACTTCTATGTGAGCTTAATCCTGCGAGGGGGCTTTAATCAATTAACTAACTCATCAGTTGGTAGTTATTTGCTTGTTTACAGATACTTGTAATACAGTGTACATGTCATTTTGGGGTAAAATTCCTTGTTGAATTGTCTAGTAATTAGTGTCTTGCTTAGGGATGCATTATCCTACGATCCTGTACATGTCAAGAGGCTAAATTGCTTGTTGAATTATCAAATAGATATGCTCGCTCCATGTCCCTAAGTAATTTGTTTCAATGAAATTGTTATGGTAAATGTTTTTACTGCGGTATGAAGTTAGGTTTAAGCTGTTGTTCTTCTTCCCAGTGCACTGACTGACAGTTTTTTCATTGTTTAAATTGAAGGATGTCAATGAAAACAATAAGGGTGTGTATGAGGCTTCTAAGATGGGAAATAGTGAAACCCTATGTAGTATGAATGCTAAGCTAGGTGGATTTTGTGGGTCCCCATGTGACAGGGAATCTCCGTTGGTGGATCCAGTATCCTCTTCACCGGCTAAGCAAAGACTACTACGTACAGGTAGTCCTTCACCTGTCAAACAGAACTCAATGGTCGTGTCTTCCCTGGAAGAACCCCTTCCCTTTTTGAGCAGTGAAAAGAGAGGACCTTGGGCAAGTTCGGCATCTATACAAAGGAGCATATCCAAACTCAATAGACTTCGTGCTTCTGCAGACTCTTCTTCCCTTGGTGATAGAATTCCCAATATGGATATCAGATCTTTAGAATTTCCGAAAACACCTCCTTTGGATTCCATATTGAAGAAAAGGAACAAAGAGATGGGAGTCAAATGTCTTGCTGCCTCTGTGAATTCTGCGGAGGAGCACTTTTCAGGTGTTTCTCGGAAGGAGGGAGAAGAAAGAAAAATGTATGACTCGGTTGGTCGGAGTGAGGCTCTTACAAGTAGTGAAGATGTAATTCAATGTGAACAATCTCTGGGTCCTCAAAAGCAGTGGAAATCTCTCGATCAGCTTCATGCTGGTATTCTCCCTGCGGATCAACAATTGAAGCCTACAGACTCCTTGGCTTCATCAAGGTTTTCTTGGCCAGGGAAGAAAAATAACAATTTTACATCAAATGACCTCATACAGAAGATATCACCGACGTCTAGACCTGATTCCCCATTTGCTGGTTATTTAGGGCAGGAAAAAGTGACTGCTATTGCTCAGAAGTTGGTTTTTTCTCCAGAAAATCCCTTGCAGTCGAAGTCATCAACATGGACTGAACATCACTGTAGCCCCTTTAAAGAATCAAGGTTGTATTACAAGCATGTGAATAGCTCTGACCCAGTAAAAAAGGCATCTCCATTATGTAATATGACAGATGGACATTCTTCGACCACAACGGCTGGCATCGTGTATTCTTTCTCCACATTAACCGAAGAAGAATCTTGTTCGCCAGTTATCGGAGGCAGCAAAGTCTTGAGGCAACCAGACAATAGCATAGAAGCTAAGCTCCTTGATCAAATGAGTGAACTAAAAAGCATCGAAGAATCGAGAATCTACGGGGATGGGAGCTCTCAACTATCTTCAGCAGTATTAGATGAGAATATTCAGAGTGAAAAAGGCCACCCTACACTTGAAGTTGATCCCCGAGAGCTAAATAAGTCTCCTTTCTGTGGCACTTCTTCCTCTATTCAGAATCTTGAAGAGTTGGCAGTTGAAAAGGTCAGGTGACAATTTTCTCTTATGTGTTGTTTGACACCTAGCATTAATTTTGGTGTGGTGCCAATATGCAGCTAAACCTTTGTCCTACACGAGCTATGATGATTTGCTTATTTGCTACTACTTCCCTAAGTTTATATTTCCCCTCTTTCTTGTTCACTTCTATCAATGTGGTGGTGTCCCCTTTGTTACTTAAACTATTGTCATTGCCATTTGTTACACCTTTTGTTGTTGATATTATAATATTGAAATTAACATAAAAACATGGATTTGGACAAGTCTTGTTTTTCGGTTTTTCCATTACCATTTGGCGTTTCACTTAACGTTTACTGTAAATCCTTATTGTGGATTCTATGTACACGCTTGCTGGATGCCTATTTTGTTGCCCCTTTAGATTTAAAATTTTCAACTTACATTCGATATGCACTTACCTAACCATATATTGTTTCTGGATAATGATATTATTAAGATTGTGACTTTGTATGATTTAAATTAATGTTAAGATTGTGTATGCATTTGTGATTTGGTAGATATGAATTAAGCACGTCAAGTGAAATTTAGGTGAACTGTAACATTATAAATTCCCATGATGCTCAAAGAACAAATCAAGCAGTCTCTTCCTTCTTCAGTTGTCTTTTTCTTCTATTTTAACAGGTAATTATATAACCATATTCTGCAGATTCCTGTCAAATGGTCTTCACAAAGTCCATCAACAGAGGGGCTTCACCCACTAGCACAATCCAACGGTACATATTCCTCTATAGGTGAAGCTGCGCAATCTCCTACGTTCAATCAATCAAGTGGCAGACCTAGAAACTCCTCCGTCCTAAAAAGAAGTATTGAAGAATTGACACTTAGGGATATGGAACACACACATGATATTATCATGTTTCAAAGGAGCCCTAAGCTCCAGAGAGCGGTTGGAAATAGTCCAGGAATCTCGGGACATCCTGATGATAACAGAAAAGAGATCCTCACGGCTCATCTTGAACTTGGACAGTGGAAAGATGTAAATTGCTTTTTGGTCTTTCTGTATTACTTACCTGGATGGGACTCTTTGTGAAGAAAAGGACTCCAGAAATGAAAAGGCTTCCTCTTTACCTTGCAGATTATTTCCAAATTTGGGGAGGATGCAGATGAGTGGGTGTCTTTGCCTAAAGAAAGGCTTACTATGCCAGCGGTATGGTCTTTGCACTTCAAGATATGACTCAAAAATGTCTCTTTTGTTAGAATTTGCTTCTGAATATGAAATAATCAGATATTGTATCATATCATATCATTATTATTTGTTAGTAACTTGTTGTAGATTGAAATGGTGGAAGACATTGTCACTCGGATGCAGAGGGCAAAAACATACGACATATTGCACAGTCAAATTCTAACTCAGGTTTCTTCACTTGTCATGTCTAATCATGTTTCGGAAATAAGAAAGGCAAATTTCTCTTAACACCCAGGAAGTTTTGGTATAGCTATTGACGTTGACTTCCTCTTCTTGTCAGAAAAAGCCACTTTCCAATTATCAGGAGAAAAGGTAAACTCTCGTTCCGCCTGTAACTTTGCCGATATAAATGATGATAGTTTCATTTTGACATAAGCTTTTTGTGTGGTTGAAAAGTGTGTCGTCTATCTTATTTTTGATATTGTAGAGTTCTCGAAGCAAGAATTCTGTTATGTCAGCTTGTGCATGAGAAAGCAAAGTTGTACTTGGGGCGTGTGAAGAAGGAGAAACTGCTGGTACTATTAATGCTCAATCTCTCTTTCTTAGGATCACCTTGTCATTTTTCTTACAAAATTCGTTATGGCATACAGGAGAAATGTCAACTGTTGGACTCTGGAATTCAGAAGGCTCAAATGTTAAAGATCAGTCGTTCACTTCATCAATCTATAACCGTCTCAAGAGGCACCCAGGGCGATGCAATCTCTAACGGGAGTTCACCTGCGTGTGTAAATGTTCTGCCGGAGGTACTATTTGGAAACCAAATATTTATTAGATTCTGCTGTCTGGTGTGCCAATCATTGACTAGGACACTTGCAGTTGCTGATTATGTTTGCAGTCTATTAGAGGAAGTGTTCAATGGTGATGAAGCTAACAGGAAAACTTCCCCTTTCCAATCAATTGTACTGTTTGCCATGATTGGTAGTTTCCAGTCTGAGTTTTCCTTGTTCAGCTGAAATCTTGTTGGTTTTGCTAGGTTATATTTGTTGATTCTAAGAGTATATGTATGCCATTAATTGTAAATTGTGCTTCTGAACTTTTCACATCTTTCAAAAGCTTGTTACTGGAATATTTCTTGACTTTTTGATCAATTGCCATCGGTCTGATTTGTCATGGCAGTTGTCATATCTCTAGTTGTAATTAAACATCCATCTTATTGACAGTTCAACTGTTCTGAGTTTTCCCGGTTTGTCAGTGGTTAGGCTCAAATATTGGTTTATGAAGGCATCTGGTGAGGGAAAATGCCCCTCCTCGTCATACATTTGTAATCTATTTTTTATCTGCTTCAGACTAAAGTTCAGGTCTCTCCATCAGAATCAATTGTGCCATGCCTAAAAGATGGCAAGATGCGACAGCTTGTTTTGTTTGCCATACTTCTAACATAATTTGGTGCATTTCATACCTTATATATGTGACAAGATTCAAGGATTCTTCTCTTGTTCCAGTTTCTTTTTATCTTTTGATGATGGAGAGATAACAATTATTAAAATTTTATCACATCCTTCATGCTTGTACACATCTGTGTGATAAAGGAGAGCAAAAAATGTCTGTGAGAAATGAATATAACATGTGTTCTTTCTCATTTTCTCTTGATGTATAAATATTTTAATACATGTTTTTTCCTTCTCTTTTAAGGAGTCAAAATTTTGGGAAATTAAGACAACATACTTGATTTTGGAAAAGAACTTCTGGATAATTTGCGTCAACACATAAATGCTATATTCCTCTGCTCTTGTCCAACTCGTCATACTTGCTACCACCAATTCATCTACTATGCAGTTTACTACTGACCCAGACAAGTTGATGTTTTTACGATTCAATACTTTACAGACAGTTTATGCAAATGCAGGTGGGTCAGAGTAAATTGGCCACCATCAACGAGGCTTTGAATGTTTCAGAAAGAAAAGTTGCAAACTTGACCAGATCTTTGCATTCTTCCTTGAAATTTGAGGGACAACCAAATTTTGTTGATACCATCGCTGCTGTTAATGAACATTTAATGAGGAGAACACGTTGTAGATTCCTACGTCAGGATATGCAGGTCTCTGCTGTCCTGAATTATTATGCTTCAGACTATCATTTTCCTCTGATACTAACATTCACCGTATATCATTTTGTAGATGTGTGTGATTCAGAATATGAGGAGAGGGAATGGCCATTACGATGTCATCCTCAACTATCTTGGTTTCCTGGTTCAAAGGTTTCTCTTGCAGTGTTCCTACTCTTATTTCCCGTAATTAAGGTTCTTGATGACAGTTTTCTGTTCTACTTCTAAGTTGTGATACTTTTGGATTTTCTATTTGTCTGGTAATTCCAGTTTGAAGGTGACTGTTGGTCCAGACTCGAGCATCTTCATCTCTAACAATCTTAATGATCTACTAATCACAAAGGTAAAAGTCATTATTATGCCGGCGTTTTCATTTTGTACTTTTTATCCTAGTCTTGGTTTTAATTTGATGTAGTACATTTTGGCTCAGTAGAAGTTTCCAAATATCAACGCTTATGCTGCATTGAGATTTGTGTTAAAGGCTGAGATTTCAAAGAAACTTGGTGGTAGGACTTTGGCTCAAGAAATACAGGTAACTACAACATATGTATTCCCAAAGCAACAGCAGATGGCTTTGTATATCTCTTTAAATTACCACCTCACTCACATTGGCAACAGTTACGATAAGGTAAATCACACTGCTAGCACCAGCAAGTAACCTGCACAACCACTGACACACTGTTATTGCTGTGTATGTCCATTCTCCTTAGGGAATAGTTAATGATAGAGTTGTCCTGTGGAAAATGAAAGTGGTTGTACTATCAAAGAGGTTGAGGATCAAATGCAAACTTGAAGTACCTAATATAATACATGGCTCCTATGATGAATTTGTACTCCCTGGACGTCCAACTTCACCCATTTGTCTAGTTCACTCCTTTCAACCTGTTGACCATTACTGATTGTTACTTAAAATCTGTTGGTCTTCTCAATTGCTAATTGCAGACGATGAGCAAGAGTGGATGATATAAAATTATGCGTTGCTTTGCTGTGCACCAAAACTGTCACATCATGCCCATTAATTCTTCCCTCAAGTTCATTGTTCTTCCTCCTGGAAGGCCCACTACTGAATTCATATTCAACATCCTCTTAGTACCTTTATTTCCCCCTTCATTGTATGATTCGACGTAACGACTTAATAGATAAACGAAAAAAGAAAATTCCTGAATAGTATATAATTTTCTAGAGCAAGAAGCTAGTTTCTGTAAAATACTTATTTCATTGGTATTACAAGACCTCTTGGGCGGCTAAGGATACGTCACATGGTTTAGGGATTTATCGTGCATAAAGTTGTATTTATAATTAATTTTGTAAGTGGCATTATTTCTTGTTTATTCCTTATAATAGAATTTAATACTGAATTTGAAACCAGTTAAAGTTCTGATAAATGGTTTATAAAGTATGTATAATAAGGTTTCGAGCTAATAATCTCAGTGATGCAACTATGATGAAAGGTGAGAATAATAAGGACACAAGCTAATAAATGCCAAGAATCTACTTATCAATTAAAATCAGCAAATGATACCCTAAAAAAGTATATCAAATCAACATTGGCCGACTGTACAGTTTTAAATCATAATATTCAGGGAAGTTGGATTTTGGGACTTGGCTTTGGTTGAAGTATTAATATCAGGTGGATGCCCACTTTGGAGTTGGTTCAATAGCCAGCTGCGGTGCTGGTGCGTCATTCATGGACTTATACTTCTATCTGCATTAATTGCGTCAAAGACAATACCAGGAGGGAGTTCTAGTTCTACTGAGAAAGAAGACGCTAGCGGTCTAAGGTTCCTGCATAACTTGTCAAAGTCGCTCCATAGGTTGAACCGTATCATCAGTTAGCTTCTGCTCTCCCATCAGTGTATTTAACGACTGAGTGAGTTACGTGAGGGAGAGGGGTTAATTAGAGATCGTTATGGCGGTGAGAGAAAGGTAATACTTGATAAGGTAGGCATCCACATGTGAGTCGGTGATTATCTTCTCATATTGAGTATGGTAGACGATCTGCTAGCTATTTTATCTGGTAATCCTATTATTAGGTCTAAGTATCATAAGATATTTATAGGCCAAAAAAAGGGCTTACATCTATACTTTCTTATATATTAAAAATAATTTCATTTCTCGTGTACTTGGAGTTACGTTTCTTATAAATTATGTCATAGTCATTAATGATGGTGATATAACCGTTGGTGTATAAGTGCATTACTTGTGCCTAGTTGACCTACTTTTGGAATGTCTAATGCTTAAGGTGTAGTAAAATCCTTTGTTACCAGTGGAAGTTCAATAAAATCCTCGAGTCACCATTTGTATTTGACTACCTATTTGGAGCTAAAATATCTTGTAAGTGGAACCATACGCATTTATAGGAATACAGTATGTGAAGGAGATGCCACTTATGTTTGCTGCTTTAGAAGCTTAGAAAGGAAATGCTGAAGCAACTGATATTGTGCACTATATTTCTTTGGATCATCATTGTTGGTCAGTAAACTTGGACCTATCGGTGAAAGGATTCTCATACTCTGATGTTTTTAATTTCCGGAACTTTCTTTGCACTTAGAGTTCAATAACTTGTGCTTTAAAAGCAACCTTTAGTCGTGGATCTTGCTGAACTACATATTGGATGTAGCTGAGACACATCAAGCTTCTCTGATCACTGGTATATATGTGCAGGTTACCCGTTCTCTTTTAGGCAACGTGCTTGATGTGGTTGCAGAGGTGCAAATGGCACAAATAAAGTCCCGAAATTTGGCTAATATTACCTTTTCTACTCCAACTGGTACTGGTGTTTGATCTTTCTCTCCTTTCTCACCTTACCTGCTGAATTTGGCTTATGCCATCTGTTTGTAGCTGTTTCTGTTATCACTAGTGGCTTGCTGACAATTATTTTAGGACATATCTTTATGAGAACTTATAGGGAAATTTATTGCTATTATTTCAGTAATTTAGAATTGATGTTTGAAGTTGTCTAATTGCTCTCTCTGCACTATATTATCTGACAGTATTTGATTGAATTTTAACATGTTAGTTATACTTCTATATTATATTAATGGTGGTGGAAATATATCAACCAAATTGCTGAAAAGCTAATCGGAGAGAAATTTTAGTTAAAGGGATTTGAAATCCTGAAATTAGCGAAATTGCACAGAATATATCATTAATGGAATGGTGCAACATTTTGGAACTTCCCAAAGTCTTGTTGGATTAGGAATAGTAAGTCCTAATGTGTATATGCTCCTCATTCTTTCCTCGCGCTGTTTCTTGTCTTGCAATTCTAGTCACAAAAGTATTACAGTGGAACAGTGTATCACTCTTTGAATGGTCCTTGTAATGAGAGTTGAATTTTGGATTTATATTTCCTCTCTTTTACGTCAGTGGAATTCTCCTTATGTGCAAGGGGCTTATAAGTTTTCTTTCTCTTGTATAAGTCTCACATTAGTCTGCATTGTCAGTTTGTTATGCATCTTTTTACTATTACAGTTTATGATTTTCTGGTGATTGTCATCATTTGTCTTGTTCTCAAGTTGTTGAGCTCCTTTTTCACAGTCAGATTGCACATATTAGGTTTCTAGCATGGGAATGGAGTAAGAATCTGAAGATGAGTGACACTTCTTCAGTACCCTCTTGGTACTATATTAATAAATTTTGTCTTATCCAAAAAAATAAAAAAAACTTGAAGATAAGTGACTGAAGCAATCGGCTTTGCTGTCCCCCAGAGATGAACTGTTATGTCTGTCGGGATGGTTTTCGTATAATTCTCAAGTGTTTTATCACAAAAAGAGGGAATTATGGGATAATTCATATTTAGGATGTATAGATCGATATATTCCATACCCAGCTGACACATGGGCATTCCATGCCTTTACATTTATTTCTATTTATAAGAATTTAAAGTCTTCAGCAGTCGACTTGTCCTTGTAGAGTAAGTTTTTTAGTAGTCAATTCCATTGGGAGATAATTTAAACTATTTTTCTGGTATAAGAGTGATGCACCTTTAAAATTCACAGTTGACTTCACATTTGCAGTTGAGAAACTTGAGTTGCAGCTTCATTTTGTGAGTTTTAATACTGGCAAGAAGGTGAAATTGACTCTAGACATGTCATGCTTAAATAGGTATGTTGCTTTTCTCTCAACAGCAGAGTATCTTTAGGACCTTTCTGAAACAATATGGTATATGAACTTTTTTAGATATCTCATGCTTTCTGCGGGTTAAGTATCTATATTGTACATTATAGTGCCCCTTAGTTCCTAAAAACAGAAAAAAGAGAAGCCAATGTTGCAAATAATTTGATAAGTTGCCCGCTCATCAAAAGGATATCGTTAAGTGGTTGCTGCCGTAGGTGATAAGATGAGCACAGTGAAATTCCTTAAGCTGGTCGTGGATACCAATGGATCTGTTCTCAAATTGTTTTTCTCTAGCATCTCTTTCCCAGTTACTAACAAAAAGAGTACGAGTTATGTATCATTTTTTTGGTAAGTAGTGTTGGTTTTGTATCATCTCAGCATGATGATGCACCATTTGTTCCAGTCTCTTGTCTTAGAGAAAAGATTAATCGAGTTCAATAAAAAAGCTTAATAAAATTAGCATGTGGCAAGCATCAAACACAATCATTAGTTCTTTAGGCTAGTTGGTGGTGGTATTTTCACTGAGACGAGTAAACCAATATGGTTAGAACCATTTAGTTATAATTTTAAAGTCGAGATCGAATAAAATGGTGCATCTGAGGCACACCTACTGCTTAGCACAATATCGCGCATAGATTTGAATGAAGCAATTTATAAGTTGCACTGATGACCACATTTCACAAGTACATTGCTTTGCAACATGTTTTGTATCTTTTCCCATGTCCAAACTATTGATCTCAAGTTCTGAATATCTATCATCTCATAACCTCAGAGTTCCTCACTTTGGTAGTTTAGTCAGAATTGCATATTCTGATGGAAGTAGTTTCTCAATCATCATATAGGTTATGTTGATTGGTAGTGAATTCTGCTTCTCATCAACTCTTCATAAAATTGTCAACCAACTTTTAATTCCATGTGAGAAACATTTTTGTGGTATGCCACACAAGTTACTGACTGATTATTTCTCGACAGAGGAGTCTATCCGTCAGAAGTTGTTCCATCCGAGTTTGCAGCTCTACATCTTCACATGGAACATTTAGATGATCCACTATTTGGTGAAATTAGAGATGCTGTCAAAGGCCTTAGAGCTGGATACATGAGGATTATACGGTTGTGTGATTGCATCTCACAGGTGGTTCAAGCCTGGGTTGAATAACTTCAGCAGAAAGGGAAAATTAAACTACTTGGATGAATGGGCAGAGGGGTTCGACACTGCATGGGACACAAAAGGAATTTCCCCTTTTTCTTCTTGTCAAATTGCATCATATGTGAATGGCGATGGTCGTATATGGGGTGAGATTATAGCTGAATGTATAACTTGTCCTTCGATCCTGAACATTGTCCTTAGGCACTATCCCCAGTTCTTTTTTTCCCCCTTCTAAACGTTGTAATTATTTTCTTGTTTTTTGTTTCTTTTTGGGGGTGGAGTGTTTTGGCTAAAATTTGTACTAGAATGATCAATGAGTTAGGCTAGATGCATTTTCTCATGCACAAATGATCTCTAATCGAAGGTTGAGTTCAACTCTGATTGGGAACTCGAGTTCCCCTACATTAGCTGTACAGGTGGGTTTACTCTTTCCAGATATGGAGCGTGATGTTTTGCCCTTTGTATCTTGATTCACATGTATCTCAAGTGTCGTAAATACATCTTATGTGAATTTTGCTAGGGATGGTTAGGATTAACTATTCCTGATTGCAGCTATTTTAATGGCTAGTTTGGTCATGAATTCTACTAGTTCTTGTTGGCCCATTATTAGATGATTACCACTACCAACTTATCATCTACGTACGTTAAGTAATGGAGATCTGGTGATGTGGTGGACCACACACCATATCGAGAACATCTAGTTAAACAAAAGCACTTCTATTTCAGTTGGTTTAGTCGAGGTTGATTATATGCATCCTATGTTGTTATATTCAATGAGTTCATCCTAGTTGAATATTTCGTATGTTGGCCGTTAGCTCAAATCTAATCTTTATTAGCAGGATGACAAAGAAACTTATACTTTTGGTACAACTAATGCAAGTAGTGTTACTGTTTTTGCATATTGAACTTGATGAGAAGTTATGTGATAAGAGAGCCCCTCCAAAAGAGTTTTGTCGTGGTACAGAGCAACCACTTGACGATAAGTGTTGAATGCAAACACTCGATATGCTATGAAAAGAGATATCTGGATATGTTCGACGTTTGAATAAGATAATTCTTGTAAACAAGAGGAAAAGAATGATTCAAAGAGTGAGTCCTGAAACCCAGATTAACTATAAACCGATTGATCAGTCGGTGCATATCACTATAAGTATGGTACGCGCTTTAAATTTTAACATGACCAGTTAAAAGAAAAAGAGAGTATCAACGTGGGAATCTTTTATCCTAAGCATAGTTAACGCCTTTTTTGCTCTGAACTGAAAGCGCGTCACTAGCAGCTGTTTGCTCGGTTTTAAATAACTCTACTAAGTATGACTATGGGTTCTGAAGAGGTGTTTGTAGAAGTAACTTGAGAGAATACACCAAAATATAAATGAAACTTTTCAGGTACCAAAGTATAGTCAATGTGTAGATCCCAGAAAAATCTTGACAATAAAGCTTATTACTTGTTTCAAGAACCACACGCCGAAAAAGTGGGACTCCTTGTTTCTTAACTACAAAGCAAAGACCTTTCTCTTCTCTTGCAATCATCGAAGGGTCCTCCATCTTTTTTGAATAAATAGACAACAATTTCGTCTCCCCAACCCAAAGTTGTCCCAGGTCGCAAGTCCCAACTACTCCCTTTTGCTGTATAAACCCTATAATAGTTACTACTCCGTCGTCCCATTTTATATGAAATTGTTTGGATTTTAAGACTCAAATTTCTTAATTTTGAATGTAGACTCGATCATAGATTCTTTAAGATTATTTTTTTTTTTGAAATAAAATTTATTATATTTAGAAACTACATAAAAAATATTATAAATCACAATAATTAACAAAATAAAATATTTTAAAGGTATATGAAAACATTATTGTCAATGAAGAACATATTTGGTGCTAAGAAAGCGAGAACCTTCAAATAAAATGGCATAGAAGGAGTAATACAATTTTGTCAAAGCACGAGGAGCATTGAAAACCTCTCTTTTTGTTGCCTCATTCTTCTCTGGAAATGGGCACAGATAGAGTTGTCAATACGAATGTAGATCCTATTACCCCACCCCAACCATAAAGAGAAGAAAAAAAGAAAAAAAAAACATAAAGGAAAATAAAAAGAAATAATGACCCTGGATTGTAGTAAAACGCCAAGCAAAGAAAGTTAAGGAGCAAACATCTTATAAGTAATTCTTTATATGCCTTACCAAACAAAATCTAGTATATTTGATGGGGTTGTCTTTGTCAAACGCATATAAATGACTACTCCCATCCGCGTTAATGGGATATTAAACTAAACATTACTGTACATTGTAATGACACGAAAAATATAACACGAACTAATATGAACTACGTAATATCTTTGCTTCGATCTCGCTCCTAAAGCTAACTCCACTCTCCTCCTCCTCCTCCTTATTCTTTCTTGGTCCTTTCCCCGTAACAAATTTTACCAGCCAGAAGTAGTTTGATCATGTAGGAGTGTGTGTACAGACTACAGTGTACACCATCACGTTACAGTGTACACCATCACGTTAGTACTCATTCCAAAGTGAGATACCGATGGTTAAAACAAAAGGCAAGCTTCGTTTCTTATTTCCATGTTTGATCTTATCCATCTTTGCTTGGCTCGTTGCCTCGAAGAAATTAAGAACTAATCATACTTGGTGGTTTAAAGAATCTGCTGTCCACATCCAGTAACTTTATATCGAGCTTTACCAATTAGCTTTATATTTTATAAAGGTACTTTAATATTTTGTTTTGTAGAGTTACCTTATAGATAACACAAAGTTTACTCTTTTTCCTTACAGATGGAAAGGGAAAAAATATATCAAAATTAGCATCTCAACACGACATTTTTAAGTTGAGAAATAAAGTTGACCTCTTTCACAATATTAGAATCATGACGCACAGTGCAAGGAGATGATCTCGATGTGACACTACCTGGCAAGGAATATAAAGTTCATATAACTCGAATTCGTGAACATAATCTGCAGGTTATAGTAATATCAATGCTTGAATATTAAAATTATCTTTTTATTTCAATTTGTATGGTGCTTTTCTTATTTTAAAATGTTCCACACAATTTTCTTAATGATTATATATTTACTCTGACATATTTTATTGCTGATGACCTTATACTTCTAGTCTACGCTGAGAGTAAAAGTTGTGATAATATCCTGACTACAGTCGATTTTTTTTGTAAATTATCAGGAAAATCTATCAACCACTACAAATCCAAAGTTTTCTCCTCCAAAAATTATGACTCTATTATCTAGCAAATTCTAGCTAAGAGTTTAAATATCACTAGTGCTACTGAATTTGGAAAAAGTTTAGGCTTCCCTATGTTCAATAAAAAACCAAGGGCTGCTGACTTCCTAAGCAATTTTGACAATATGAACAATCATCTCAGTGGTTGGAAGATAATTTTTCTTTAACATGGCTGGTCGTACAACTTTTACTCTATCTATTCTTAATAGTATCCCAAATACTTCTAAAAAACCTTGTGCAGGAGTTGATTGCCTCTATGGTCACTCAACTTTGGGTAATAGATCACCATGGTCACTTATCTTTGTTTTGTCTTTCTATAGTAACTCAACTTTGGGTAATAAGCTACTATAATCACTTATCTTTGTTTTGTCTTTCTACGGTCACTCAACTTTACCCAGTTAACTCTCATGGTCATCCAACACAAAACTCTACAAACTTCCGTTAAGTATATGTTGACGTGACAACTTTATTTTTTATGCAAATTACAGAAAATAAAAAGAATAAAACCAACCCACTTTAGACCCCACCCAACCCTAAACCGACCAAAGAATTGAATTTAGCAGAACTTCCTTACTGCAAAACAACTTGCTTTTCTTTTTTCTGTTTCTTTTATATTTTTCATATTTCATCTTACAAAATATATGTAACAGTTATCGTAACATTACGAAGTGCAAGGAATAAAATAATCCATCAAACAAAAAGGGAGCATATATTATCCAAAGCAAAATGAAGACATCAAACCATTGTAAAATTATTTAAATTCTTTAACAGAAAAAATAATCATTTTAACCATATAATTAACTTCTTTACAACATATCCTATCAAACTGTTGTCTATGACTTCTTTCTTCCAAGAAAGCATAACCATTTTAACCAGCAAAGCGATATGCTATAGTCAGTTCATTTAACATCAACTTAAAGCTACTATCATATTTGCTAAATTGATATCAATATCAACTATCAAAAACATGTATATAAATAAAAACAATACTACTTAAACAAACTGTGAAATATCTTTATAATTAATTAAAAATCTACGCCACTTAAATAAAAGTTCCTGCTTATAAAATGCATGAATGCAGCTAACTCGTCAAGGTCAGATGACCAAGTTTAACTCGGATTGGAGCTGGGTAGGGTCTAAAGTAGGCTGGTTTAGTTTTTTTTTTTTAATTTTCTATAATTTGCATAAAAAATTAGTTGCCACGTCAGCATACACTTAACGAAAGTTTGTAGAGTTTTTTGTTGGATGACCATGAGAGTTAACTGGGTAAAGTTGAGTGACCATAGAAAGACAAAACAAAGATAAGTGACCATGGTATTCTTTTACCCAAAGTTAAGTGACCATAGAAAGACAAAATAAAGATAAGTGACCACGGTGGCCTATTACCCAAAGTTGAGTGACCATAGAGGCAATCAACTCCCTTGTGCAGATACAGATAGAATCCAAAGAAATCATTTGGGGTTCCACTAGTACGAAGCTAAACTTCATCTTGTAAAATGGGATACCATTACAGCCCCAAGGAAATTGGGAGAGGGGGGGGGGGGGGCATGAGAGGGGGGAGGGATTTGGGTATCATCTTCGCAGTAGATAGAAATATATCTATTCTTGCCTCATTAGCCTGGCATCTTTTTACTAACCCTACTAGTCTTTTGCGGTCGTGTTCTTTTTCCCAAATATATTAAAAATAATACCCCATATATTCACCATCAATCAAGGTACTTTACAACTTGAAATAACATTATTCCAGGTGAAGTGTGGTGATCCGCCACGTCATCATGCCACGTAGGCGCTATTTTGCACATATTTTTGCCATGCGGAAGCTTACTTGGAAATGAGCCTAGCACTTTGATGGTATATTCTAGAGAGGTATGGAGATATTTTCTTGGGAATACTGTAGATCCTAATGGACTTGCTAGGAAGAATTCTTAAGAATTCCTTAAAATATTCTAGTTTGTAGATAATTCTAGAGAGGGATCTATTTGTAGATACAGAGGATTCTAGAGAGGGACTTGTATAACAATTAGTATTTGCACACTAGCCCCTAAGTGAGTAGTATAAATAGAGGGGCCATTCATTTTTAAGTCATCAAGCGACCAACCAAGTAATCTTTCAAATAATAAAAAGCTTCCGAAAATCTTTCTTATTCATTTCCATTCTCTTAGCGATCCTTAGTGATCTCGGCTGACTTGGCATGGAAAGATTGTGAGCAAATTGTCAAGTGCCGCACGATTCGCTTAGTTCAAGACTAAGGTCATGACAAGGTGGTATCAGGGTGAAGGTTGTGACTAAGGGAATGGCCAACGTGGAGGAAATCAACAACCAACTCAACATTGCCAACGTTCCAACCAACGTCGTTTGGGAGTCCGCTACCAAGAAAGGGCGAAGTAGAAAGAGAAATGCCAACTAGAGTAAGGAAGGATCGTCTAGTGTCATTCCAAGCGAAGGAGCTACAGCCCCGAACCCACCAGCCACTGAGGTAAGTGAGGAGGAAGAAGAGGACCTCATGCCCGAGAAGGAGTGGATCTTGATGGTCGAAGCGGGGATTGAAGCCATGGACATCGTTGACGAATGCTTGGAAAAAATAGAAGGCACTTTGGACACTCTTGAGAGGCACGATCTTGATGAGATTGAGGACGTCCAGAAGGAGTTGGAGGGACGTAAACAAGCCAAGTTTGAGCTAAAACAAACCATCACTACCTTGAAGTGCAGACTCATGGAGGCGCTGAGCACCATCAATGCCATGAAGGTAAAGATGGAGGCACTCGAGGAGCAGGTCGAAGCTGGTATGACCGAGGTAGCCAACAATGTGGTTGTGACGAGGGAGGCTAAGATCGAGGCTCCCAAGCCACCAGTGTTCAAGGAGGTTTGTGACGCGCAAGAGGTAGAGAACTTTATTTGGCACTTAGAGAACTACTTTAGGTATGGTGAACTGAGCGACGAAGAGGCTAAGATCAACACACACCGCAATGTTGTACCTCTCGAAAACTGCCATGCTTTGGTAAAGAAGGAAGATGGCTGACATCGAGAAAGGCTTGTGCACCATTAGCACGTGGGAACAGTTTAAGCGGCAGTTCTTCCCCAACAATGTTGTGTACGAGGCAAGGCACAAGTTTAGGGAGTTGAAGCAGGCGGGTAATATTCGGGAATACGTGAAGGAGTACACCACCCTCATGCTTCAAATTCCCAACCTTACTAGTGATGACTTGTTATTTTACTTCATGGATGGGTTGCAAAATTGGGTTAAGCAGGAGTTGCAACACCGACAAGTCACCAACATAAACTAAGCCATAGTTGAGGCTGAGTCTTTAATAGATTTCAGGCATGACATGCATGACAAAGGCAATGTCATGGAGTCGAAAGGTGGCTCTACCAAATGTGGGGGAGACTGTGGTGGAGGCAAGAAAACGCAACATCAATACCTTAAGACTCAAGATTCCAACAAGTCTGATGGCAAGAAGAGTGGATGTCAGAGTTATGCTGAGAAAAAGGCGCAGGCTGAGAAGAAAGGATACTACATATGTGGAGGACTACATGGCTTTAGGAAAGTTCCAACCTAAAGAGTCTCAGTGCCATAGTGCGGGAGCGAAAGGAGTAGGAACAAGCGGAAAGTTCGGGCACAACATAATTGGGTACGATAGGACTATGTGGCACTGTCACGAGGCAAGCTAACAAGTCCAACGAGTATAACACTCAGTACGTGGATCTCACTATCACCAACAAGCCCACTAGTGCCATGGTCGATACTGGAGCAACAAACAACTTCATGACCGAGACCGCACCAAATAGACTAGGGTTGAAGCTCACTCCAAGCAACACCCAACACAAGACCGTGAATGTCGAGCTAACGAAGGTGTGCGGAGCAGCCAATGATGTTAGTGTCAATTTAGGAAATTGGCAAGTTATGACAAGCTTACTGTTGCACCTATGGATATCTTTGACATCATACTTGGTCAATAGTTCTTCCAACAAATTCATACTATGATCGATCCCTACCTCCAATGTCTCTTGGTCATGGAGTGAGAAGGATCTTGCATGGTGCCACGGGGAAAATGTCAGGCACATCTTTCGGCTATGCAGCTTGTCAAGGGACTCAAGAAAGGGGAGCCAACATTCGTAGCAACTGTTGCAAGCTTAAAGGATGATGGTGGTGAGCCAGAGACATTTCCGCCTTGCATAGACAAGTTGCTTAAGGAAAACAAAGACATTATGCCTGAGGAGCTACCTAAGAACTTGCCCCCAAGACGTGAAGTGGATCACAAGATTGAGTTGGAGCCAGGGCCAAACCGCCCGCATTTGCCCCATATTGGATAGCACCGCCCGAGTTGGAGGAGCTTAGGATACAACTGAATGAGCTATTAGATACTTGCCATATCCACCCGTCGAAGGAACCCTTTAGCGCACCGGTATTGTTCCAGAAGAAGAAGGATGGATCATTGTGCCTATGCATAGACTATCGGGCGCTCAATAAAGTCACTGTGAAGAATAAGTACCCGATCCCACTTATTGCTGACTTGTTCGACAGACTTGGGCAAGCCAAGTACTTTACCAAGGTGGATCTTCACAAGGGCTACTACCAAGTTCACATTGCAGAAGAGGATGAGTCGAAGATATCATGTGTGACGAGATATGGAGCTTTTGAGTGGTTGGTGATGCCCTTCGGCTTAACCAACGCACTCGTTACATTTTGCACTCTCATGAATAAGATTTTTCATCCCTACCTTGATCAGTTAGTGGTGGTCTACTTGGACGACATAGTCATCTATAGGAACACCTTGGAGGAGCACGTGGAGCACTTGAGGAGGGTTTTCCAAGTCTTGCGGGAGAATGAGTTATACCTCAAGCGGGAGAAGTGTGAGTCTGCCCAGTCGAAGATGCACTTCTTGGGGCATGTCATTAGCAGTGGTGAATTACGCGTGGACGAGGCTAAGGTATGAGCTACCCAGGAACGGGAGGCACCAACTAAGGTAACCAAGTTGAGATCTTTCCTTGGCCTTGTCAACTGCTATCGTCGGTTCATTACTGGCTATTCAGCTAAGGCCGCACCACTATCTGAGTTGCTGAAAAAGAATAAGTCGTGGGATTGGACGGAGCATTGCCAACACGCGTTTGAAGGCCTTAAGGCAGCGGCAACGGAGGAACCATACTTTGCCAGACTTTGCCAAGACATTCGTGGTACATATAGATGCTTCGGACTTCGCCATTGGGGATGTATTGATTCAAGATAGGCATTCTATAGCCTTTGAGAGCAAGTTGAATGACATGGAGCGGCGGTACACAGTACAAGAGAAGGAGATGACCGTTATTGTGCATTGCCTACGCACATGGCGACATTATTTACTTGGGTCAATGTTTGTGGTCAAGACAGAGAACGTGGCCACTAGCTATTTTCAAACACAAAAGAAGCTCACACTTAAGCAAGCTAGGTGGCAGCATTTCTTAGCCGAATTTGATTATGTGCTGGATTATAAGCCAGGCAAAGGCAACGTTGTGGCCGATGCCTTGAGTCGAAAAGCCGAACTTGCTGCCATCACTTCAGCAAGTTATGACATTCACGAGGCTATCAAAGAGGGTATGCAACATAACCCAGCAGCCAAGCAGCTCATGGAGCTAGCCACCCAAGGCAAGACGAGTCCCTTTTAGGTGCAAGATGGACTATTGCTTACCACGGGACGGAGGATCTACATGCCTAAGTTTGGAGACATCAGGTGACACATCATAAAGGAGAGCCACGATACCATGTGGGCTAGTCATCCAAGCCAACGTCGCACTAGGGCCTTAGTTGAGTCAGTATTCTACTGGTCACGCATGCTGGATGACATAGAGTGTTATGTGCAGACTTGTGTTGTGTGCCAATGGGACAAAGTTGAGCAGCAGAAGCCCGGGGGACTTTTGGAAACACTACCAGTAGCAGAGCGTCCATGGGAGAGTGTGACTATGGACTTTATCACATGCTTTCCGAAGTCCGACAGTTACAGTACTATCATGGTGGTTGTGGACAGATTTTCAAAGTATGCCACTTTTATGCCCGCCTCAGCCAGTTGCACAACCAATGAAGCCGCCAAGTTATTCTTCAAGAACGTGGTAAAGTATTGGGGCTTACCGAGACACATTATTAACGACCAAGACCCTCGCTTCAGTGGAAATTTCTTGAGGGAGCTATTTGAAATGCTTGATACGGAGCCGCACTTTTCTACAAGCTTCCACCCGCAGATAGATGGACAAACAGAACGGGTCAATGCCTTACTGGAGTGCTACCTGAGGCATTATGTGAGCGCACATCAGAAGGATTAGGCAAGATTCTTGGATATAGCCCAATTATCTTACAACTTGCAACGGAGCGAGTCCATGGGGCGGGCACCATTTAAGCTAGCCACTGCCCAACAACCACAAACTCCACATTCACTAATTGCAGCATTCGAAGGCAAGAGTTTGGGGGGCTTATCATATGGCCAAGGTCTGGGAGGAGCAACTTGAAACTGCTAAGTCCTACTTGGACAAGGCAGCTAAGCGGATGAAGAAGTTTGCAAATCTTAAGCGTCATCCCACGGACTATACAGTTGGTGACATGGTCATGGTAAAGTTTAACCCGTGGCAGTTCAAGTCAGTACGGGGCATGCACAAAAATTTTATGTGCAAGTACGAGGGTCCGTTCAAGATCATTTCCACAGTGGGGTAAGATCTCCTACAAGCTTGAGTTGCCATCACATCTTAAGATCTATCCTGTTTTCCATGCCAGCATGCGTAAGCCATACGACGAAGACATGAAGGATCCGAGCAGGAGTCAGTCAACTCGTGCTCCTATCACTATCGCTGTCTCGCATGATCGAGAGATTGAAGCTATTATTGACTACCAAGCCATACAGAAACAGGGACAAAAGGCCACAACTATGTTCCTTGTGCATTGGAAGGGACAAGCACCAGAGGAGTACGCTCTTTCGGCGTAGGGCATTTGGTCCTCTGAAAAGTATCTCAGTGATGTAGTCCATGCCGATCAAGACGAGTTCGTGTCTTCGAGACCGTTCATGCGGAGTTTTGCAAAGGGGCTACATAATATTCATCTATACTTGGTATGGAAGAGCATGGATGGGAGAGAGTTGGTGACGAGTTGAAAGTGCGATGCTTCAACACCAGTGAAGGGAGGACCACCCCAGATGCAGAGTGGAGCACCCCAAACCTTCCCGGACTTGTCGACTCTGTGGATATCCAAGGGCGGTCTGCCCATGAGCCAGGGCGGGGGGCGCCCATCCTCAAATCTCCTAAAAATGACTAAGTGTTAAATTGATGACTCTCTGAAGCTTTCAGGGCGGAGCGCCCATTCTGCCACCAGAAAGAAGAGCTCTCTGGACTTTCCAGGGCTGGCCGCCTCCTTCCCCAGGGCAGGGTGCCCACCTATAGATAGAGAGGAATCTTCTAGAAAGGACGCTATGTTTTGGGAGATGAAGACTTGTGAAGATTAACTGCAAAGGAAGACTCTTTATATAGACAAAAAGAGATAAAGAGGAAAATGAAGTTGTCAAAAGAAATTATGGCAAAGGATATGAAACGATTCGGCACCATAAATGGCAAGCATGGGAAAGGTACAAAGAATCACTGAGCACCAATCAGGAGAAAACGCCTGGAGCTCAAAAAGGCACCAAGCATATGTTTCGGTCAAAGTGACTGCAGACATCGGGGAGTCAGTGAGACATCTTTTCACACGCCTCTCTCGTATGCCTCTCACTTCCTGACCGCTCACGTTAGTTCTCAGCAAGTGTGTGGACTGACTGTGCGGGTAAAAATACCCCCACCTACGATTATGGGGATACAAGTCTAGCTGGGAGAGATTAGACTAACTCTACAAATCACCACCGCTGAGGATAAACACCTGCCTTCGTGGCCACGACCACTCATCAGGCACAGGCCGTAAAATATACATCCTGCCGCCTTAGGTTTACAATCTCCTAGTCAGGATAAATTAGTTTCGCCACCTTGAGAAAATAGGCCCACGGCCTATAGATATTGTATTTTACCATAATTAGGGTTGAAGTAACCTATAGCTATAAATATCCCTCTCCCTTATTGTATTGATCATGAAACGATTCTCCAAGAATTTGTCTATTCTCAATTAATACAATCTCTCTGTTTCCTGCTTTATTCACTTGTCCTTAGAATTTACTGTATTTCTTGTGACCCTCTTATTCATTTAACTGTTTAATCTAATGGCAATTGTTAGGTATAAACAGACACTGTTATAAACTCAACGTTGATGGTGTTACTATAAATAATAGAGAGGGTATAGTTGGTCTCCTCAGAAATTATAAAGGTCATTGGATCATTAGCTTTAAAATGCATCTCCCTCATGTTGATCATCTTCACAGTGAAATAGTAGCGTTGATGCACAGACTAAAACTAGTTGTCTTAAACCACCTGTACCCTGTAAAGATATTTTTTAAAAAAACTCAGTTGAGGTTATAAAACTTTTTTATTCCAATAATCACATTTATTCGTTTGTTTTTAATAATTGTGGGTTGTTGTTGAGGTAAATGGGTCAACAAAAGGTTAATCATGGCTTTAGGGAACAAAATAATTAGTTGATTCTCTAGCAGAGGATGGTCTTTAGGCTACTAGAAGAGAAAGTTTTTTGTTATGACTAGACACCCTCAATGTTGTCTTTCTAAGTTTTTGAATGATCTAGCTTGTACTTCTTATCCCAAGACTTTATCAATTATGTCTTGTAATATTTTGGCCAACTGTGGCTGTTGAGTCCTACATCGGATGTGGATAAGGAATTTTGGTCTCTTTATATGGCTTGGGCAATCCTCCTCTCTTTGAGCTAGCTTTTGGGGTTGAGTTAGGCCCAAAGTCTATTTTCTTTAACATGGTATCAGAGCCAGACTCATCCCAATTATTCACCGATGTTGGGCCCCCATATTTATCCACGCACCAGTTGCCAAAGGCCTGGGCGTGCGGGGGGTGTTGAGTTCCACATCGGATGTGGATGAAGAATTTGGTCCCTTATATGGCTTGGACAATCCTCCTCCCTTGGAGCTAGCCTTTTGGGCTGAGTTAGGCCCCAGGTCCATTTTCTTTAACAGTGCCAACTTCTCAGCTCATCAGAGCTCCCTACTATATCCAAATCTAATTTAATAGTATTAATATAATCATTCTTTGCACCGAAAAAAATTACTCGACAAAACTTCTAATTAGAACTTACCTAAATCCAAATTCTAATTAAAACTCAAAATGATTTCATCTCTACCTATTAATTGTTGAGTATTATTTTAATATGCTTACACTAATATACAACGTAGCAGTTTCAAAATAACATTTTAAATTTTGCATTTAATCTTATATTTATAATATAGAAAGTAGTACTCACCATGTCTCTGTCCAACTGCATTTGGTGACATCTAAATTCTAATGGGAAAAGTAAAAGAATAAAGTGAGACTTCTAATATACAAACTAAATCAAATACATGCTTGCTTATCATACTATTTTTTTATGAGTAATTTTATATTAATGTTAAAATAAGAATAAGAATTTAATTTATTCTGAAGTGTCAACAATGAAACAAAGAAGTGGCCAAAACAATTTAGTACTATAATACAAGATAATGTAAAGATTTGGTGATAGATGGGTGGTACTTGTCCCTTTGCTTACCGTACATAATAGGAAAAGCTATCATGGTAAGAATGTGATATCAGCGTGAATTCGTGGGGCCAAGAAGGGGTGGAGTTTGCAATTTACAAAAGAAATGGAATATAAAGGATTAAGATCTTGACTGTTTACTTGATATCAAGCGTTTTTTTTTTTTTTTTTTTTGGGGTACCACTCGATGTCAAGTTAATCACTTAAAAGTCACAGTGCATCACCCTAATTATAAACTACTGAGCGTCTGTTGGAATACTATAAGGTTGTTATTGCTGGAAGTGCGGACAAAATCTCATATCGATTGCTGAAAAATAGAGAGCCCTTATAAAAATATGTAGGAATCTCTTAATAGTATGAGACCTTTTGGAAAAACCGTGCAAACTTGATCCAAAGCGGACAATATCACACCACATTAAAAGTATATTGGGTTCCCAGCAACTGATATCAGAGTCAATGGTTCAACAAGACGAGTATCCAGCAGAGTGATAACATGGGGCCCGACTTAATCTTTGCATGTTGTGGACCGGATTACTGCTTGCCTTTACCCGCAACCTTACGGGATCGGTTAATGACTTTGCCCGTCTACGAGCCAGTTTACTGTCTTTGTCGTAGCTTCAAAGACACACACCGAAGTACTCGATTTATGCGGGTGAAATTGTTGGGAGTGCAAACAAAGTCTTACATCGATAGTTTAAAAGATTGAGAGCATACTTATAAGGTGTAGGGATTTCTTAATTGGTGTAAGGTTTTTTGAAAAAGCAGTGCATGCTTGGTCCAAAGCGTACAATATTCACCACATATTAAGAGTATCTTGAGTTGTTTTAGCCCAACAATTATCACCCATATTAATATAATAAAATGGCGATAATGTGAGAAGATGCATTTAGGGAGATTGAATTTTTCCACCTACCAGTTTCACGTAGCTTCTGAAGAATTTTAAGAAATTTATTAAGGAAGCATTTGGTGATACAAAATTGGGAGAATTACAAAAACAATCAGTCAACTTTCTCCTCTTACTTTTGACTAGCCCTTACTTTTTATAGCCAGTACACGCAGAAACGAATACAAATGATATACAAACGAAAATATATGTATACAAAAGGTATCCTTACGTATATCAAATGTATACACCCAAAAATATGACGTATACAGTCAGATTTATGTGGTATACACAATGTATACAAGTACTTTTTCCAGTTAATTTTGTGTATACACATTTTGTTTACAGTGAATACACAATTTTATTACATTAAAATTTGTATACATAATCTTAACAACCAAAAAAGAAAAGAATAAAAAGGTCGCCGGAGCAACTGCTGCAACCATAACAAACCACCACAGTTGCTTCGCAGAAGCAGCAGTGGTGGCGTGCAGATCTAGATCCAGTGATAACGGGGTTCAGGTGGAGGACAACCAACATAAACAAAGCAGTGAGGGGGTGGCCGGAAAATGCTTCTCCGGCGCCGGAAACTGCAGTAGCAGTAAGGGGGATGGCAGATCTGGAACGGGGAGGCAAGGGGGTGGCCAGAAGGAGAGGAAAAAGGGAGGCGGTGCTGGTGGAGTGGAGAAAAAGAAGGAGAACATTAAAAATCCTAGTGGCTACAAAAAATGAGGAGGGCTAAGGGTTTGTTTAGGGTTATTTTGAAAAAAGAGGGGCTAAAACATATATATGGGGTGGGTTAGTTGGACACTAGATGTTATTTTCCGTACAAAACTTTTACTTTTTCCTGAAAAGAAATCCATAATGCGTTTGCTTAGGTTTTAATTTTTCAATTTGATTTTGAAAACTTTTTTCAGGAAAAAAAATTAGTATTAATGGCCAAACGCCTACTTAGTGTTTTTGAATGGACTTAAAACATAAATGGGGTCCACAAGGGGCAAAAAGGTAAATGAAGCAAACAACCTTTTTCCGTGCGCTTAATATTTACTACAAAAATATATTTATATCACAAGTCCAATCATTGTGCCGTCCTTCGAGTGGTGATTAAGTAGTCCAATTATCAACAGATATATATTTGTAAAATGTAGTTACTATACTACTACTTGCCAATAATTAAGTATTTTCAATTACTAGCAATTTCGATAGTACTTTGGTTTCAATTATTATACTAGTTGTTAATTAAACCACGAGATATATTTCTCCCACTTTTTATTCTTATCCGTTCCTTTGGGTGACATGTGTTAAACCTTTTTGGGCTGCCATTACCAACTCCTTAAGGTCATCATATTACAGTATATGGACAAATCTGCAACTTCATCAAATCTAGATAGATACCTTTCCCCTTTTGGCCTTTATATAGTTACTAGTACTAGTTAAGGTATTATTGTAGCCAAAATGATTACAACAATGTGAGCTTTTAACCGTCAAATTTCACTCATAAGTCGGATGATCAGTTATGTCGAGTTCGCGTTTATAACTATGAATCAACTAATAATTTGGAAAATGTAAACAAGTAAATTCAACCATCAAATAAAATTATACAAAGTATCTGATAGTGTAAAGTGGGGCATTATTCATATTTTTTTAAAGCAAAAGACACAAAAAAGTGGATTTTTAGAATTGATGCTTTACAATTTTATGGGAACAATTTCCGACATTTAAGTTAAATATAAGTTCATTGCTAAACAAAATTTAAAATAATCAAAAGGGGGAAGAAGTTGCCAAGAGTATACCAAAATGAACTGAGTAAAGAATCTAAACATGTCCTAATTAAAATAAAATAAAAAATGATGTGTGCATATAATAAGATTATAGTAGTATTTATTTTGAACTCATTTACTCTAGATCTTAAATTGTTTTTTACTTAGAGTAACAAGGATAATACAGTAATCAAGCATCACAACTTCAATTGTGAGTTGGAATTCAATATTCTTTTGAATACTACTATTTGATAGTATAAACAAATGTCTTTATAATAATCATTCTCTGTAACAGTATTATAGAACAATAGTCAATTTTTTTTTTAGAACTAATTTTTTTATATTATGTTATACTCATTCTGCTATAACAACTTTTTTCTACCAACAACCAAATATTTCTCGAACAAGCGAAGCCATTATAGATTGGATAGATTGTCTTTCTTTTTTTCTTATTAATTTTGTAAAAAAATCAAGTGGATCGAAGACGGTCAAAAGAAGCAGAAGTACGTTAATTCCAAGTAGGGTTAACTAAACAATGTGCTTTAGGTCACACATGTTGGGTCTAACGATTTTCGGTGGGATTTCCGTGTACTTAACTAATTATATTGCTTAATTATAGAGGTACTATTATATTGATGTATCCGAAACCTCTCTCAGACGATTAATATCTAAGATTTTATCTACCTTTGTCCATGCAAAGCTAATCAACATATTACGTTTGTATTATTTAATTTTCTTGTCTCCTCAAAGTATAAGCAACCATGCGGTAAAAACCTATCCATATCGACTATTTTTATCATATCATACCAAATTATCACAATTAAGCTATTTGATAATATAAAAGTATACACTACTGAACCATGATTAAATAATAAAAATATATCAACCCATAACATACATCTATTGATTTGTGAAACGTCCGATCTATACCAGGGAGGATAAGAAAGGAAAATGAAAGTTGTATAAGACCATTATCTACTTTATCAAAAGTGATAAAGACGAACATTAACGTAAACGCCTATTCAATAATACAACAGATGGAAGGGCATTTAAAAGGAGTTTGTAAAAGAATTGAGTTGTTTTTCATTGTCTTTACGTTTAAATGATGAAAATATGCATACGTATGTAGTATCGACCATAACGCAGTGAACTTTATTCATCTATAGGCTACATCGTTGATATCTGAATTTTTAAAATGAATTACAACTGAAGTCATGATTTATAGAAGTCTCGAGCTACTCTTGTCAATACTTTGAAATTTTATGTTTCCTTAAGTTTTGGTGGACTATTAAAAACGAATGATGTACTAGAGCCAGATATTTACCTCTTTATCTTCTTTATTTTTCGTTAGCTGGGTACTGTTACGAAATTAATATAGGTAGAGAAGAATCTAATGACCGAGTTTGAGGTCTGAATCACTTTTGATTGAAGTATAGGGATAATTACATGAACAGTCGTCAACTCTCTACCCATACTTTTTAATAGCTTTTATTTTTTGTAGTCAGTATACACCAAACTAATACATAGCATGTACAAATGATGCCATAGATACAAACGATCGCCTCACGTTTACTTAGTGTATGCTTTTAATTTTTCTGTATATATAGTCAATTTTCTCAATTAGACACAATATATACTCTCTTTTTTCATATATAATCAGTATATACATATTTTTTTACAATGTATACATATATTAATATAATGGATTTTATATACATTTACAAATAACATCACAAATAACATCATCTTCTAAGAGAGAGAGAGAAGAAAATGATAAAGAGGAAGCAGTGGCCGGAGCAGTAGTGGCCGAGAGCAGCACAGTAACAATAGCTACTACAACCCTAGCAGATCTCAGCTGGCTCGCCAAAGCAGCAGTGGTGGAGCAACATAGCAGTAGCTACGACAAAACCTAGCAAATGTCGGAGCAGCGGAGGACGAAGAGAAGTGAAGCATCGGTGGCCGAATGGAAGAGGGGCGGCGATGGTGAAGAGAAGGGAAGAACAAGAAAGTGGAACCTATAAAAAGTTAGGGAGTGTGATTAGGTGTATATTTTAGGATTCAAAAGAAAAAGGGTTAAAAAATGTATAAATGGGTTTAGATGGTTTTGTAGTGTTATTTTTACAAGTATGAATGTTAGTGGAAATTCTAGTGAGATATTGAGTGCGGAATAATATATTACTATCACAAGGCAAAGCAGGGATAATGATAATATAAGATAAACATCCAAAAACTAAAACTTAGAAGTTTAACATCACCTTTAGCTACTCAATGTTGAAGATTAGTTGATATAAATAAATATTATAGATGAAAGTCTTATTCATGAAATTCGAAGAACTAGATAATGTATAATAAATATGCTACTGGAACAATAGTTTCTTCACCAACCTCTCCCTGCCAAAAAGAAGTTTAAAAGACAAAAGAAAGAAACTTATATATTGAAACTTTCATACTAGTATAACTTTTAAATTTTATAGTACTTGAAAGATTTCGTTGAAAGAAGAAAAGAAAAGATCTTTGGACCCTTAAGTGGAGACTATGTGGATTCATAAGGAATAGAGAACAAAAAGTATGCATTTCACGTTCAATTTAAGTGTTAGAATTTACACTCGATAAGAAATTTAAGAAAGAAATATTTCTATCTAACGAAACGCTATTGGATCGAATGACAAAGAGTTTTGTACTCAGTTAATTTCTCAGTTCCTCTAGTCAGGTGGGTGCCGGCCAGTTTTTCGACCAGATCCCCCTAAAAAGAAAAGATCTTTGGACCATTAAGCGGAGGCTATGTGGATTCATAAGGAAAAGAGAACAAAAAGTATGTATTTCCCGTTCAATTTAAGTGTTAGAAGTTGCACTCTGATAAGAAATTTAAGAAAGAAATAGTTTTCAAAATATTAGTTTGAAACAAGACACATCATTTAAATAGTTATAAAATTTTTTGCTTGTGATATTAAATATGAAATAATAATATATATTTGTATGACTACAATTTTTTTACCAAACATATAATTTAAAATTTAAGCTAAATTGTTTCCAAATGTAAATGTGTATATCTTTATCAAACGTGTGAATAAAAAAATAGTGTTATACAAATTGGAACGAGAAAAGTAGGTTTGAGTATCAAGCCGCACGAGCTAGCATAGTCGAACTTACTATGCCATGACTTAAGACGAGCCGACTTAAGACGAGCCTAATCAAACTTTATATCATACCGAACCGAGTCTGAACCAAGCTCGTGCCCCCGAGCCGGTTCTTTATATTGTATTTCATATTAGGCATGTCTATAGTGGTTTCCACTTATATATATTAAATTAATAATATCATGGTCTAAAAGAGAGTTGAATTTAAATTTGCCCTATATTATAATTAAACAAACTATCATAAAAGAGTTCTTTTTTAATAAAAAGAAAAATCATGAACATAATAATTTAATTTTAACAAAAATGAATGCGTCAAAAAATCGTATTCATGTTAAATTGATTCAATAAGAAAAGTATAAGTACAATGTTAGTAATTAATACCATATTGTAGAAATGACAGTTTAGAAACAATCTTAATTAATATTAACCGTATAAATAAAATTATAAATTGCTAAATCATTACATAATATAATAAGAGAAATTTTTATAGTTAAACAATAAAATAAAAAATTTGCGCATTATAATATATAATACTAAAGTTTAATTTTGTAATCACACTACAAATTTTACAAAGTTAATACTTTTAAATTTTAAATTAAAACTTTTATTTGCATAAGTCCACCATATAGATCGGTTAATTTGCGTTGTTTAATAAATTCGCTTTTTCCTAATAAATAATAAAAATACAAAGTTATCTATGGTTAGATATTATATTATCATATTAAATGTAAAGTTGATTTCTTAATCACTTAGGGGTCGTTCGGTTTAGTTTTCTTTTACGCGGGTATTAACTATTAATGCGGGTATTAGTAATGTGGGTATTAATAATGTGTGTATTAATAATGTGAGTATTGATAATGCGGGTATTAGTTATGTGGGGTTTAATAATGTGGGTATTAGCCACATATATATTATAACGTAGGGATTATTTGTTGAATCACTGATATATTACAAATTAACAAAAAATATTATTATTTAAATTATTTATTTACTCCTTAAATAAAATTTTAAAATATCCTTATTATTATGAGGGTTAATTTTATCATTTTAAATTTTAATACCCGCATTATTAATACCCACATTATTATACCACCTTCTACCCCGCATAAAATAATACATAGATTCCCGCATTAATAATGTGGGTATTAATAATGCGGAATATACAAAAACGCAACCAAACGTTGCACTATTTTTATGTGGGTATTAAAATTTCACAAAAACCAACCGAACGCTGTGCTAAATTAACGCTGAATTTTGTGCGGGTATTAACCCCTTAACTCAGTAACCGAACGACCCCTTAGTACTTGAGGTTAGTAATTGCATGTTACTTTTAAAGAAAAAGTTATATAATTAATCAAGCTAACCGAGTTAAAACGTACAAAATCAAATTATTCGAGTTTAATCTCAACAAAGCTAAACTTAATCGAGCTTTGAGCGAGCCAAACTGAACAGAATCGAACCAACATAAAATGCAATTGAACCGGCCGGCTCAGTTTTATGCCCCAGGTTGAAAGGAATAGGTCCACATCCCTCAATTATTATAGTTAATAAATATATATATATTCATCTTACAGAATCAATAGTGAACACCAATATAAGTAAATTTTATCCATGCGAGAGTGCGTGCGTGGTAGGAGGGAAGGAGGGGGGGGGGGTGAGAGGGCCTAACTTTTTCCTTTCAAGAAAGTGACAGGGTCCCACATGAGACACCCTACAAGTGGGTCCCACATTCTCTGCACTTTTTGACAGCTCATTATATTAAATAATTATCAGCAAACTCCAACAATTCATCAGACTACAAAGACACCACTGTAGAAAGAGAGAGTCTCAACTTTTTGATGTTTTTAGGGTTTTTGTTAGCTGCAACATAAAGGGGTTGTGTGTACTTTGTTTGTTTCTCGTGTACTGTGTAACTTTGTTTCTGCCACCTTCAGCAGTTATTTTAGGTAAAAAGTTAGTTATTTACTTACTTTCTTGATTTACTTTTACACTTCAAATGAGGTTGCTTTGTTTCTTGTTCTTTGATTTGTTTAATGATTCCTCAAACTTTGGAGCTCCATCACTATATAATCAAAATTCTTTTCTTGAACTCTAATTCTTTGTCTAAGCTATTTTATAGGTGTTTTGATTTTGTTTAATATATTATTTTTTGGTTATTTAGGTTGCTGAAAGTATTCTTTTTGTTGAATTTAAGTTAATTGCATTTCTAGTAGTAGTTGTTTTGGTTAATGCTTCTTTTTATTCATTTCAAGAATTTTAGTAAATGATGGATTAAATTGGTTCTCTTGAAAAGGAAAAAAAAAAAAAGATTTGTTTTTGAATTGTAGATAATGATGAGTAAAAGTAGACAGTGGATTCTGTGAAAAATTCTCAACTTTTTGATTGGATTCTTGATTCCCTATTTGTTTGGAGCACCTTTTTCAATGGCATCTTTCTTGCCTTTTTCTTCTTTTTACTGCCACTGTATGTTCTATTTCAAAACAGAATTTTTGTTTTACCTAGATATCTGTTTGGACTCTTGAATTAACTGGGAATTAACTGAGATATGAAGGATATCCTTGTATTCTATTTCAATTTGCTTATCTTTTCGTGTTGCCTTTAATGAATTTTTATTCTTTTTCCTTGTAACAGTTAGTAACACATAGTCATCTCTGCTCGAGGGAGAACAACTTCTATTGCTACTGTTTTTCATTTAAGATACAACTAGGACAAAAGGTGATGGGTTATACATGTGAAGTTTGTGGGGAGCAACGATCAATTGTCTATTGCCGGTCTGATGCAGCTTCCTTGTGTTTGTCGTGCGATCGAAATATCCATTCTGCAAATGCCCTGTCACAACGTCATTCCAGGACACTTGTATGTGAAAGATGTAATTCCCAACCAGCTGTTTCCAGATGTGTTGAGGAGAGGATTTCTCTATGCCAGAATTGTGATTGGACGGGTCATGCTAGATCTAGTTCAGGTTCAACACATAAGAGACAAGCACTTAGTTGTTATACAGGGTGTCCTTCTGCCGCAGAGCTCTCTACAATCTGGTCATTTCTTCTAGATGACCCTTCAGTTGGTAATTTAACTTGTGAGCAGGGTATGGGTTCAATGAGAATCAATGATTGCCGACCTGGGGAGAGCCAAGGTTCTCAAGTGAAGGACAAAACTCAAGACATGAATGTTGCAGTTGAAGCAAATGATTCACGTAATTCAGACAAGTATACCCTTTTGATGGGATCATCGATGCCTAGTCTTGATAACAAGCTAGAGATTGATGAATTGCCTGTTGGATCCACAAATTTCACTTGGTCTAAGGTAAGTCTTGGAGATGTATTTTATTCAAAACTGAAGAAATTTAGCTAGGTATATCTTGAAACTTAGATTCCAATATTGCTCACCAGAAAACGTTACTATCCCTTCCTTTTGGAGTGCTACGTAGCACTCACTACCAATGAGTAAAGCCACACATTCTTTTTGCTGTTTTGCTGCTGGCTAAGCTAAGGCTGTCTTGCACCTCACTGTTCTTAAGGAAAGGATGTACCAGCAAGCTCGATTTTGGGTTTGCCAGTGCCATATCCCATCTTCTAATGTTAAACGGGAGATTAGCAGAGTTCTAAGAGGTTCAAATACCAAAAAAATGAAGATAACTTTTTTTTTCTTCATATTTGTTATATTTTCATCTATCTTCAGACAATGATTCCACATTCTTCCTTTAGCATTGAAATCCTTATGTCTGTTGCATCCCTGTAAATTGGTAAGGATGAACTCGTTTTCCATGAAATCACTAGATTTGGCGATTTGTTAACTCTCTATATCTTGTCCATTTCCAACAAACTGAGAAGTGCCAGTCTTGAAGAATTTTTCACCTCGGATTTAGTGCATTCCTTTCCTCTGTATTGTTTGTTATTTCCCATACCGAACTATTCCTGCCGATTATAACTCTTCATCTGAATATTCCTACTGATAAAAGCTTTTAGGAAATGATTGTTGTCCTCCTTTTGCCTTGATACATCATTTTTCCAGATCAAGCAACTTTAGCAGATAGTGCTTATTTTCTACTTTCCAGGTAACGGGGGGGGGGTTTGATAATAGAGGTTGACTTCTTCTCAAGACCATAAAGATGTCTTTTATCTGTTTGTTGTTTATCTTTTCCTCACTTGGAGAGTTTCTTTTAGCTCATATCTTTATGAATGTTCAGGTGAGCAATTCTGGAACGAAAGGCTCTAATTTATTTGATGATGATCCTTTTTGTGAGGATTTCAATATGGATGAAGTGGACTTGAGTGTTGAAAATTATGAAGAGCTATTTGGTGTTTCTCTTGATAATCCTGATCTGCTGTTTGAGAACGAAGGCCTTCGTGGTTTTTTCGGGACGAAGGACATGTCAGTTGCTGAATCGAACTGCCAGGGTGTCAATGCTGCCGAGGTGGTTTATACTTTATAGTATTACTGCATTGTGTAAACTG
The DNA here is from genome assembly GCA_029990575.1 of Petunia axillaris subsp. axillaris. NCBI lineage: Eukaryota > Viridiplantae > Streptophyta > Magnoliopsida > Solanales > Solanaceae > Petunia > Petunia axillaris. The sequence continues at coordinate 45,374,197 of JARKNS010000002.1, read as the reverse complement.
TTTTCTACTTTTGTGTAATCGTTAACCATAAAATAAACCTTTTACAGGCTATTAGTATTTTGATGAGTGAGGGATGCCATCATTGTTACTCTTAGGTTGACCAAGTATAAATAAGCTCTTGTCACTTCTTAATGTTTTCCTTCTCTCTTAGATTGACCTAGTATTAATAAACGTTCGTCTCTTCTTGATGTTTCCTTTCTCTTTAATTAAGAACTAGATAATGTGTCAAACTTTTTGCATATAAAAAGCTGTTGTTTCCTCCAATCTGATGATTGATGGTTCCAGCAGCTGATTTCACTTTTCAGGTGGTGAGGGTTGAATGCAATTATCCAGCCTAGCTGTGTATTATGACAGGGCACTTTTCCATAATACCAAATCTATTGGACCTTTATTTAACATAGGTTAACAATATTGTAGGTTAGCACATGAACGATTTGATTCCTGGACTTTGATCCTGTAGGCATTTTTTTTCTCACATTTCTTCTTTTCTTATTAAAACTCTTGGCAAAGATATCAAATAGAGTAAGCAAGCATTTTTGAAATTCTGTAATATGTGGCATTCTGCCTTCCGCTTGTCAACAAATGCATTAACATGATTCAAAACAGTTAATCTTCTAGACGTTGTAATTGCTCCTGCCTCGTGGCTAGTATATCTTGTGTGCAACAGGATACTCGTATATTTTATTCATGAACTCCTGCCCCTGCACTCCACCCCTCTGCAAGATAGAATTTATCATGGATAAGAGTCGTGGAGAGAGAGAGAGAAAGGGAGGAGCGCGCACACACACTCACGTATGTCTATACGTATGCATGTCTATATAAAGCTATAACAGTATATCCGGGCTGGGCTAGAGTGCGAAGGGGTTGGAAGCTAACATGTCAAGAACATTCAAAATTTTCTAAAGGTGCATTGAAAAGGATTCATATTTAAAGGAACATTAAAATCAGTCAACCATGAGCTTTGATATTTTTCAAATCAGTTACACAAAATCTGATTTCAAAAAAGATTGTCTGGTTGATGACTACCATAGTCTGTTGATCAGAGGTTGAATAGACTGTAAAGATGTGCACATGCAACTGGATGAATTTTTTTCTAGGAGAGCAAGTGATTCTATATCTACTGCTCACATTTTATTGTTACGTTTTCAAGTGTTATCAAAGCTGTAGTGACGGAAGTTTTGTTGCAAATCAGTCAGTTCTTCAGATATTTGAAAATAATGCATGTCTTCTCTCTTAAGCCAGTTCTTAATATGATTTCTAGCTTTTTTAAGAGAGAGTTTCTGTGAATACCAAAGCTGGTATCAATGAATTATTCTTTTATAACTCTGCTTATTTCAGAATATCTATCCTTAAGGAGCTTGATTTTTCTGTTTGTGAGTGTTTATATCTGTATACCTATTCTCTTGTCTTCTAGTGCTGCTTAATCTGAATCATGCTTGTTTTTTTATGGTGAAAGTCTAAGTAATTTTATTCAAAATGGGAAAACTCTCCAATATATTAGAGGTATACCAAAACAATAGAGAATTTACAGAAAGATATAATGGTAAAAGTCTATGTAAGCGTTTCAAGACATGGATGAACTTAGATCTATCTTTATTCACCAGGGGTCAGCAGTGGGAAAGGTAAGCACAATGCAGCCAGCATGTAGCAATGCAGCATCGACAGAATCCACAATGAGCTGCAAGACTGAACCTATCCTTTGCTTTGCAAGACAAGCACAGTCCAGCCTCTCATTCTCAAACCTCACTGGAGAGAGCAGCGCTGGAGATTATCAAGACTGTGGAGCCTCCTCTATGCTTCTCATGGGAGAGCCACCCTGGTGTCCCCCTGAAAGTTCAATGCCATCAACTAGCAGGAGTGATGCTGTATTGCGCTACAAGGAAAAGAAGAAGATGCGCCAGTAAGTTTTCTTTTTAAGAATCATTGAAATTGCAGTAATGGGTAACATCTCCAGTTCCATGTGGTTACATTACAATATTGCATGAGGGAAATGGTGCTATTCTCAGTAACTCTATCTTGGATCAAAAAGCTATTTTGGTGATTGTGCACTCCTTGGTTTGACACACAACACCTAAAATTCTTGGAGTTGAGGCATATTATTTGTCCTCTTATTTCCTTCATATTGAAATTCATTTCCTTCCGTCCAACACTCGATCTCAATAAACTTTTCCCACAATCATCGCTGCCTTTTCAACTAATTGAGATGTCTTGGCCATGTAGGTTATGTAGATCATGGTTCAAGAAGATTTCTTGGTTTATTATTCTCTTTTAACCTCTTTATAACTTCCTCTTTATAGGTTTGACAAGCGAGTGAGATATGCTTCTCGCAAGGCAAGAGCAGATGTGAGAAGGCGTGTCAAGGGACGGTTTGTCAAGGCTGGTGATGCTTATGACTATGATCCACTGAGCGAGACCAGAAGCTATTGATCGTAAAATATGTTACCATACATATAAGGACAAAAATGGTCGGGAAATTAGTTGAGGTTTCAAGCTAATGGATGAAAGGATGTTGTATTCTTTGTTACAATGACAAAGAGTAGGTTGTTCCCAGGGGACTGGAAGTTGATCTAGAAAGCAGATATCGCTGCTGCTCCTCTTAAGGTCCTACTTCATCAACTAAAAAAGGAAAAAGATGGATGTCCGCTTCTTATGTCAACTGAGTTAATAGTGCAGGAGAGAAAGAGCTTGATCATTTGTAGACCACACAGTCTGCTTTCTTTCGAGAAACAATTCAAGATTTGCTTTTGCAATTGTATTTATGATGCATGTCAGACGACACCAGATTTACTCTACCTTGCTTCTGTTCTTATAACTCTAACTAGGAGGACTTGACACATTGTAAGTCTCCTCAAATTCAGCTATCCTTTTAGGCTTAAGGACTGAGATTCCTTGGCTCTGTGTGATACTGCCATGTATATTATAGCCATTGTGTAAAAGATAAGAGATACAGTGAGTAACACATTTTTAAGTCCCCACAAATTCAGCTGTCCTTAGAGGTTTAAGGACTGAGAATTCTTGGCTTGTAATATGTCATGTATATTATAGCAAGTGTGTATAAGATAAAGAGTTGCAATGAGTTCCCAAGACGATAGATGTACCTTGGCTTTGTAATTTTTTCATTTGGTGTCCTTTAAAATGTAACATGTGGGAAATACTGTTCATATTGTGGAAACATTATTTTAGTCAGCACACTTGCATATATCGGTGACCTTTCTTCAATATCATGATGGATTTGCAATGAAATTTAGCTGGTTAACTTTTGGGATGGACAAGATTCCCGTTTCTATCTTATTATATTAGTAGTCTCCTATTTAGTTGCTGCAGTATTCCCGGAATTAATATTGCTGCAGTGAAGATTTTAAATATTGAGCCTATTTCTAGGGAAAAAATTTTGAGAAGCGATTTCATGTTCTTTGAAGCAGAGAATGTATTAAAGGAAGAAGTATAGGCAAGTTGGCTACACTTTTGACAATAAGAAATCCTATGTTTCGATCTTATAGCAGGGTAATGACCCAATAGGTCAATAAGCAAGAGCGCACCCAAGGATGTAGCTACTGATCAATGAAGTGGGAAAAAATCATAAAAAAATACTGCAAATATCTTTAAAAGACCCCCCAAAAAAATTAGTCTGATTAAAAGATTGGATCATATCCAAATGGCAGGTATTCAAACAAATTGTTGAGGAATCATTCGCAAAGCTCCAGCTCCCGCAAGAGACTTCTTCCTCTCTACAAAGAGTTAGTACGAAATAAGTTTAAAAGCAGCTAAACCAAATGGGTAGCTTTTTCTATTTTGGCCTCATCTTCATCTCTTTTTTCGTTTCATTCCCTTGATCAGTGGACTCAAACAATTTAACACATCCTGCATTGTTGGCCTATCTTTTGGTACTATATTCGTGCAGCACTTTACCAGATCTGTGACCTCAAAAGCAATTCGAGGATCAACATCTTGGAAGCATTCATTAACCAATTGTTTTTTGCCACTTTCAGCCTCTTTTAGGATTGACTCTCTCACGGACACAGGGCACCAAATTTAAACTCCTTTTTGGTTATCAGCACTAGCAGTAGGAGACCAAATACATAAACATCCGATTTCATCGACCGTTTACCTGCTAATATTTGCTACCTTATCTATCATAATGCATGAACAAGTAACACTGCCAACAACAATTCCATGTTCAAGTTGAGCTGCCACATATATCCGATCATCCCAATCAAAGTTTCAGCCATAAGCACATCAGCCAAGGCTCCTGTGAACTCTTCCTCGTAAACAGCTGCAAGCCTTGTGTCATAGCAGTAGCCATGCAACTTCTTCACCAAATATAGATGGACGTTCAGGATGTTGAATCTCGATCCCATGTCTTTACAATCACTGGTCGTTTTTTCAGAAATGGTGCCACGGAACAATCTTCCCGAAAGAGTGTACGAGATCAAGTTTTGAGGCTTGAAAAGATGTGCAAGTTGAGCTGCCACATATATCCGATCATCCCAATCAAAGTTTCAGCCCTAAGCAATCAAAGTTTCGGCCATAAGCACATCAGCCAAGGCTCCTGTGAACTCTTCCTCGTAAACAGCTGCAAGCCTTGTGTCATAGCAGTAGCCATGCAACTTCACCGTTCAGGATGTTGAACTCTCGATCCCATGTCTTTACAATCACTGGTCGTTTTTTCAGAAATGGTGCCACGGAACAATCTTCCCGAAAGAGTGTACGAGATCAAGTTTTGAGGCTTGAAATCACTTGTATCTTTCATAGAACCCCTTTATTACATCGAGACCGGCGTGGTAGGGCATCCATGATGGGTAAGGACAATATGGAGTCTCCTGCTCGTTGAAATTTTGGTAAAGATAAGGCTTAAAACTCCATTCCTCAATCTTCTCTCGGATCTCTCAATACCCTTCTTCATCTCCTCCTCGTTTCCCATCTCCTTATTTCTCTACTTTTTGCGCTACTATTTGCTAGGCCACACAATAAGGAGAAAGGCGCTCTGGTATTCTTCTTGAGAAGCTTGGGCCGAAGAGACCCCCAAGTCTCTTTTTTTTTTTAAATAAAAATAAAAAAAAAACAAACGTATTTGTATATACTAGGACAAGAACTCTCATTTTTTTAAATATCTGTACAGACGTCCTCTGAAAGGTATATCCTCTTGCACTGATTTAGAGATGCTTTTCCTATCAACAGGCCTTTGTTTTCTATTTTTTGTTTTTGAATAACGAACTTCATCCTTAATGCAGTAACAATTCTTCAGCTAAATATCTTTGCTTAAACTCATATGGTATCCAACAGACAATGCTATGCAAAGTTATTTCTCAGTACTATATAAAACATGTTGAATATTGGGATAATTGAACCACCAGTAGTAACCCCACTAGCAGGAATAATTGATAACAAATGAAGAGAATTCAACAATAATATCTCAAAAGTTACATCTTTAAGAAGATTGCAATATCCAAAATTCATGAAGGTCTCTCTTTGAAAAATTGCATCAGCAAACAACAGGAGGATCTCTGTACAGTCTGAAGAAAGCCGCTCCACAAGTAATTTGACTATGCCTAGGCATCCACTTCCCTGCCTTGACTTTCAGCATCATAATATGCTTGAAGCAGATAGATCGAACATCAAACGATCAGTAAACTTATTCATCATCGGATGAATCTGAATCAGCTGACATCCTAACGTCGTCTGCAACAGCTGTGTCCTGCATGAACAACAGATGACATTGATCATTTACAAAGAGGGGGAAACACCTCTCTACCTCCAAAGACTCAGGTTCAAGCATGGTGTTCTGGGTAAATTCAAGAACTTCAGAAAGCAAGTTATTCTTACCGCATTCTTATCCCAGTCCTTTAATTTAGGATTAGTTAGCATGTAATTATCACGTAGAGGAGCCCACGAGGGGCCTTCATCTTTTGAACCGGATGCCCCACCCTGCATGAAAATAAGCTACAGAATAAGAAAAAAGGCAATTGATAAATGACTGCCCAGCTAGGGTGAATTTTGGAGATGTTTTCTCTCTTCGTTTTCTGTTTTTATATAAGCACTTGGAAACTAAGTAGCTCCGACTCTCCTAAAATGATGCTCGTGTGTGTCGGACTTCCAAAAGTAATGCATTTTTGGATGACCCGACACGGGTGCAGCGGCATGCCCAGAGGCAGCATGAAGAGTAATTTTTTTCTGATATGAGCCCGCATTGCTCCTCTCCTTCACCCCACCCACTCCAAAACAGATTAGTAGCCCAAGAAGAGATTACTAAATGAAAAAATGTTAAGAATAAATCTCTTAAATTATCACAATGATTTAACTAAATGAGAGAGAGAGAGAGAGAGAGAGAGAGAGATGACCTTGGACATTGCTACAGTTGTTTGTGATTGTGTCTTGCCCAATTCAGAGAAAAAGACTTCTCTTCGTCGTTTCTTTATTACTATACATCAGAAAAAAAAATAGAAGTTATATATTGCATATAAAATAGTTCGTAAAGGTTGATATTTGCCAAACTATTCCCAATTGAAATATAACGCCTGTTTACCAATTGCAATGTTAGAGATAAAATAAGTTTCAGTTGATTCCACTGCAAGTTTTTTACTTCTATCAGGTGAACAGTAAAACGGCATAGGTGTTCAATTCCCCGGTCGATATTAGCAGGCATAGGATAAACCAAGTGACACTTTGGATAATACAGCATTTTAGAGCATTACTCTATGGTTTTACCATATCTTCCTTATCAAAAAAAGGTTTTTCCATAGTCTTAAATCACAAATGAGAATATGCAGTAGGCTACATGCCTTCACCAAAAAAGAGATAAGATTCTTGACAGATATGCTTCATTAGAGCATGTGAAAACACAAAAGAAAGATAAAAATTGAATGTGAGGTACAAAGTTCCGCCATTCAAATGTTTGCTGTCATGGTCAGATAATTATAGTAGCAAGAGAATCTTACTTGACGATAACCGTGGTATCCCGGCTAGCTTGCGCACACCTCGACTAATTCCACGGAATACCAGCTACCTCCCACCATCACAGGCCACCAAAGCTTGGACAAATGGAAATACATTTTCTTTAACTAGCGATTATTCCTTTTTTATCTTTTCTCTTTAGTTCAAAGAGACCTGTTATACAGAGTACTATGAACACCCTTCAAGTGCATGAATACTAACAGCGTTAATTGCTACTGGTCATCTATATATGTTCTACAAAGAAGAGTAAGGTAGAAAAAAAAAACACTTCATTAATGGTTAGGTGATCTTGTTTTAGTTGAAATGCAGACTGGTGCAGCAAGGGAAATAGATACTTTGATACCCATAGAAGCTTCAACATCTCAGAGGATATCCAGCAAAAGATGTTTTATTAGCTGAGCCCAAGGCTCTTTCAATTGACTTGGAAAAGAGTATTTCTTCAGGAGAGTACATAAGCTCCAGTTCATGAATGATTATCACGAGGAAATCAAATCCCAGAAACTTTATATCAAAACCGGGAGCAACCCAATGCTTCAGCATGCACTCTTACTGATTGCAACTTAATTAAAGATCAAAGACTTCCACAATCTACACCAGATGAAGAACACCAGCGCTAGGCCTCTTCCCCAACATCCTTTTAGATAAAGTACAACATTACATGTAACACAAAGCTGTTGAGGTTGCCTATACGAATCCTTATCCATTTCGCTCAACTTGAACCCCTTTCATTCCAACTCAATAATTTAGGTTCTCTAGAATTAGTAGCTCTCCACATTTTCTAGACACATAAAAATCTCTAACAAGATTAAGAGCCCGTTTTGGGTAAGCTTAAAAGTTGCTTAAAAGCACATATGTGCTTATAAGCCCATTAATGGGTGTTTGGTAACTCCAAAAGCAATAAGCTTATAAGCACTTCTGTGCTTAAAATAAGCCAAAAGTGAGAAGTTAAGATTTCCTAACTTCTCAAAAGTGGCTTATAAGCAACTTTTGGCTTTTAAGCTACTTAAAATAAGCTCACCCAAACGGGCTCTAAGACTTCTGGCAAATACTGGACCTAATCCAAGCTTACTAAGATTACTAAACCAGTAAGCCTTAGTCCCAACTAATTGGTGCCCAAGTAGATCTTTTTCTTCCATCCTTCTCTATTTTCAATATGCCTGCACTGAATCCAAAGATTGTAAGAGTTTCAATACGAATTCCTTTCATGTGATCTCAAGTTTATCTAGTCTCTTTTTAACCCCTTCAATTATTAAAGAACCGTTGCATCCAGAAGCCAGCACAAATCATGACCAAATCGTCTCAAGCTCTCTACTTGCACCTTTAGCCGAAAGTGTTCATTTGATTCACTTCAAATCTTGTATCACAACACGTCCACCTTAACATCCACATTTATGTGACACTTGTCTTGGGGATATAGTGGACTTTCGAGGCCCAATATTCACTAGTACTATATAAGATTGCTAATCTTACGGCCGTTTTATAGGACATTACCTTTCCTTTTGTAGGATATTCTCTTATCGTATAAAACTACTGCAGCATTTCTCCATATTAACCAACTTATTTTAAATCTCTGTGTTACATCTTCATCCATCAAACCATTTTTCTCAAACATTGCACCTGGATATCGTCTACATTTAGGCACCGCCAATTCCCATTTCATCTCACCTCAGTTCCATTCTTATTATGCTTGCTAAACTGGCAATGCATACACCCTATTTCTTTTCAGTAAGGTAAAGGTAGCAATGCATAAATCCTGTATTACTTCTAGTTATCTTTAAACCCTTACTCTCTGAAGTGCTTCTCCATAGTTCAAATTTTTGGTTTGCAGTTGACAACCTCGCTAGTTTCCTTAACTAACACAACATTGTTTGCAAATAGAATACACCATGAATCTTATTATCTTAAAATAACACGCAAACACACACAACACAGAGAGATAGAACCTACCCACAAATAAAAACATGCTTCTCTACGGATAACAAGAAACTGTATATACTAATAGAGATCCACAAGATCTCTATCCAAACATAAAGAAGTTGTGAAAGGAACTGGCAACCAACTAAAACCTTAAGGTTATATGGTGAGTGGCTAAAGACCTTCGTAAATTCCTCCTGCAGCCCTTGTCCAGTCAATGTGAGACTTTACAAAACTCAACACCCTCTGGCACATGCAACCTAATTTTGGATTACATATGTCGAATTTAATGAGGGCATGACCCTAGAGAGGAGAGCATGAAGGTCGAGGATTAGGGTAGAAGGGTGGCAGGTAGCGAGCGTGTTCTCCCTTCTAAGTGGTAGCATATGGTTTTAGAAAGCTAGTCTTCTAGCAATAGGGGTTTCTAAAGTACCTTATCTACTTCTTTACCAGTAACAACAACAACAACAACATACCCAGTTTATCCCATAAGTGGGGTCAGGGAAGGGTGAGATGTACGCAGACTTTAACCACAGCAAAGTGGAGAGGATGTTTCCGATAGACCGTCGGCTAGAAAAAATAAAGATATTTTAGGACAAATCTGAAAATCAAGACAACAACACAACGTCAGAACTTCTTTACCAGTAGTATTGGTTTATTCTAGTATTATCGTATTCCTTTATTTGTTATTATTGTTGTTTCTTCTACCTTATGTTATCCTCGCTATTTTATTGGCAATACCTTTCCTTTCTTCCATATTTTTTTCTCAGCTTTTACCATTTCATTTTTCAAACCGATTTTAATGCTTTTCTTTAGCCGAGGGTCTATAGGAAACAGCCTCTCTACCTCTCACAAGCACGAGGACGTGCTATATTTTGAGTGGGGGAGGATGTCACGCCCTGTTTTGCGTGACACTGGAGATGAGGGACGTGCCCGAAGAATCCTGCCATGGTGGACTAAAAGCTAGGGCGGCAATAGCGTTGAGGGGTTGTTAGCCAGTGTATGCATGTGTCTGGCCGAGTCGGACTTGTAGACCCGCATCTGTGTGGTAAGCTTGTGGCGCGACTATGAAGGGGGCCTTGCGAAAGCACTTGGCACAACTGGTCGGAAGCTGTTGCCGCTTCCCTGATGAGCCCGTGGCAGGGCGAAACCAGTTGGCACGGAAGATGAAAGGCTGGTCTTGGGGCAGAGCGGAGGCCTCAAGACACCCACGAGCGCCTGAATGTGGCGGGACGTGACAGATAGGATGTCACGCCCTGTTTTGCGTGACACTGGAGATGAGGGACGTGCCCGAAGAATCCTGCCATGGTGGACTAAAAGCTGGGGCGGCAATAGCGTTGAGGGGTTGTTAGTCAGTGTATGCATGTGTCTGGCCGAGTCGGACTTGTAGACCCGCATCTATGTAGTAAGCTTGTGGCGCGACTATGAAGGGAGCCTTGCGAAAGCACTTGGCACAACTGGTCGGGAGCTGTTGTCGCTTCCCTGATGAGCCCGTGGCAGGGCGAACCAGTTGGCACGGAAGATAAAAGGCTGGTCTTGGGGCAGAGCGGAGGCCTCAAGACGCTGCACGAGCGCCTGAATGTGGCGGGACGTGACAGCCCTTCCCACTCCCAACTTGTGGGACTTCACTGGTATGATGTTGTTGTTGTTGTTGTTGTGTCGACTGTAACAGAGTGTCTAACTGGCCTTGTCAGAAGTTACTTCTGATACCATGTAAAATAAAACAATCCAACCCTAAACTCTAAAGGTAATAGATAGAGACATGGAGTGACCTAAGAACCTTATAAACACACACCTCAAAATGCCCCTAATGTCAAAACCAATTTCATGGGGGTAATGCCTGGCTGCCTGCAAGACCTCCTAGGCTTAGAGGGGACAATGCCTTATTCCTATACAAATTCCGGGGTAGAGATTGAGCTTCAAGAAATAGTAACGGTCTTATCAATACACAAATGTATAACTCCCGAGGAATTTCAATTGCACTCATATTCATTACAGTAGGAACTGGGTTCAAGCTTTCCCCAGCTTTCCCCAGCCCCTTCTCATCAAAGGACTCCTGACATATACGAAGGGGTGTGGTTCGTTCGAGAAATTCCTATCTCTCTATCTATCTCTGAGATGTTTGGATTTTTCAAAACTCCATGGACATGCAGAAGAGAAATGCTATACCCACTCGGACCAAGACAGAACTAACAATCAAAAAATAAAGAATCAATCAAATGGTCAATGTGTCAGAATTCTGCTCTAACCTTTCTCATCTTTTGATCTTGAGGGATTTAGGCCTCTTTGAGCATGTTGTGCTTTGTTAACCTGTATTGCATTCACAGATAGATTTGAGCAAGCTGAAGATAGCAGAAACTTTTTATGAAACAGAAGTATCAACTTTGAAATGTGTATTTAACTTACAGCATTGAATAACTTGACCACTGATAGTCCCACCGTGCCCATTACAAATATAGAACCAAGCAAGTTAAAAAGTCTGGTCTAAAGCTTAGTAATACATTTGTTATTGGATCATAAATTCCAAAACAAAACAAAAAGATTAAGTTGATTACCTCCTTTTGTTGCCACTCCTATTAGTAGCTTTTCACGGGCATCCAGATAATTTGCAGGTTTCACATGTCCCTTTTCTCCTATCTGTTGCATAAACATCCAAGTTAAGAATAAGACTCATTAAATTATAGAACATAGGGATTAAGTTATTCAAGAAACTTGACAATTAAACGAAACCGGATAAATATATACCAAGTGTTTCTCTTTTTTTGCCTCCCCCTTAACCTTTCGTTCTACTTCTTCTTCAGCAAGCTTCTCCGCAACAAGATTCTTGTGTGCTGATAAAACAGGTCCCTGCAGGTTCGGTTCATCAAGCCAACATATTTACCATTAGTTTCTTCAAGCACTTCCTATCCTCAGTTAATGTGAACTTCAAAAGCGATTAACCTGTACATTCATCAAACTCCGGCCTCTTTTCTAGTAACTAGATACTTGCATTAAAATATGTAGGAACGTTCTATATTCTTTAGAATCAAATGTTTTAATTTCCAGCACAATGGTTTTAGTTTCTCCTCCGAACATTTGGTTTTAAAACAAAACCAAATCCAAACACTCACAAAAGACTAATAATTCTACAGAAACCAAATACAAGTACTCATAAAACAAAACAAAACAAAACAAAACAAGCTCACCAATATATCATCAGAAGCTGACTTCTTTAGTATCTTCTTGAAAGCCAATCTGAATGCATTACAACCATCCATTAACTTAGTAATCCCAGGCTGAATTTCCCCATCTTCGTCTTCGGACTTTTCAATTTCCTCATCGGCACCATCATCCTCCTCCTCCTCTACAAAATCCTCCTCCTCATCTTTATTACCATATGATTTGTGTTTAGGTCTAATTACACGAGCAACCTCAGCATTATTATCATCATCATCATCATTATCATTGTCGTCGTCGTCATTATCAGAGTTATAATCTCTAACTCTCTTCTCATAAATCTTTTTCATTCTCTTATCTATTCTTACTCTTTTTTCATTAAAAGGAGCTCCCTTTTGCTTCTTATTTCCTTTTTTCTTGTGACCCGTCATCTTTCTTTTCCTAAATATTTTACCTCCAGCTTCACTAATTGACTGCAACTCTTCCCCCATTATTTTCAATCTTGTTCCCTACATTAGCATACAAATATTATTTAAAAAAGATGAAAGCAAACAAAGGCAGCCCGGTGTACAAAACACCCCGCATTCACGAAGGGCCTAGGGAAGGGCCGCAACCCACAAAGAAGAAAGCATACTCAAAGATAAAAAATTTAACTGAAATTAAAGCAATAAAATTAAAAAAAAAAAAAAAAGAACTTACAACAAATGTGAAGTGACTGTGTTTGGGGAGAAATTAGGGTTTTAGTTTTGCAGCTGCAAAATTAAAAGGGTTTATCATTCAGGAACTGACAAAGGCCCGCCCGCTAAGATTCGGGCTTAGGAAGAAGTTTGGAAATTATCAAATTTACCTCCAAACTTTAAAATTGTCATCCTCTATCCCCACTCACTTTTTATAAAGTCTACTTTTTGCCGTTTACTTCTGTTGAATACCCTATTGTTTCTAAAACATTTGTCACTTTTGCATCTTTTAACACTAGTTACGGGAGCTACGGGAGCATGTATCAGCACATACCTAAGTTTAACGGTAAAAATTTAGTGTAGGGGCCTGTTTGGCGCGCGTTAATTGATTTGTAGCCGTTAAAAATAAATTCGCTGAGAAATAGCCACTTCCGGACAAATCCCAGTATAAATACTGGGACTTTGAACAAAACTTGTTCAAGGCCCCAGTATTTGTACTGGGGAAGCTTCAGTAAACTAACCCCAGTATAAATACTGGGGCTTTGAACAAGTTTTGTTCAAGGCCCCAGCATTTTGTTATGGGACTATGTATAAAGTTTCAGTCCCATAACAAAATGCTGGGGCTGTGAACAAAACTTGTTCAAAGCCCCATCATTTTGTTATGGGACTCAGCTTTATATATAAAGTCCCATAACAAAATACTTGGGCTTTGAACAAGTTTTGTTCAAAGCCCCAGTTTTTTGTTATGGGGCTAGTCTGGGGTGTTTTTCCAACGCTAATGGAGCTTAAGTGTGCGCGCGAATTTTTGGCTATTCTTCAATGAATTTTGAAACGGTGGATAGTCCCCATTGAGCGCGTCCAAAAATGGCTAGTAATCAAAATTTCCCAGTTTAACATAAAGTCTCATCCTCGTCTATTTTGGATATAAGATTTTGCGTGGATAGATGGATTTGGTATCACGCCACAGTTTTGGCCCTCATAAAAAAAGAATTGGCCCCTATCAAGAAAAGCTCGTGCCACTTGCCAGAATTCACCAGGCGATCACCAAGTCTTGCTGCTAATAGGAACTGGCAATCGCCAGAAGCTTCCTTTACAGGAGCAAAATATGTAAGACTTTTCTTACCGTGGCTAAACTATAATGGAGCGCCAAAAATATTTTACAACAACAACATACCCAGTGCAATCCTACAAGTGGGGTCTGGGGAGGGCGAGATGTACACACACTTTACCCCACCAAGGTGGAGGGACTGTATCCGATAGACCCTTGGTTTAAAGAGAAATATTTCGAAATATACTAGCAAAATAAGATGAAATCACTCATAATAAAGAAAATACTGACAAGAAAAACTACTGATAGCTGAGGCAAACAGACAACAGAAGACGTAGTACAGGCACAAAAGTCTATAAACAAAGTATAAAAATAATACAAATGATATTGGGACAGAACTCTCGCGACTACTACCTAACTGACTACCTTAATCCTCGTCCTCCATACCTTCCTATCTAAGGTCATGTCCTCGGTGATCTGGAGGTGAGTCGTGTCCTGACGAATCAACTCACCTCAGTTCTTCTTTGGTCTACCTCTACCTCTCCGTAGACCCAGCATTGCCAACCTCTCTCACCTTCTCACTGGGGCATCTGCGCTCCTCCTCCTCACATGGCCGGACCATCGCAGTCTTGCTTCTCGCATCTTATCAGCCACTGAGGCCACTCCCTTGTCATGAATGACCTCATTCCTAATCTTATCCATCCTCGTAAGGCCACATATCCATCTAAGCATTCTCATCTCTGCTACGTTCATCCTCTAAATGTGTGAAAAGCGCCAAAAAATTTCTTTTTTTGTAAATTGTCCTTTTAGATGTGCTTCATCTTAATTATTTACTTTTTTAAGGAGTTGGTTGAATGTAATTTCTCATTTTGTTTCTAACTCTACGACATCGCTCATAAATATTATTATTAGATAAACCTAATATTTTTTATGGCACAAAAGCCAGTCCGTTAAGGTGGAATTAAGATTTTAGAAAATCAAAACATTTCAACATATTCTGTATCATGATTCTTTTGTTCAATTACTGTTCAAGTTTCCAATTTCTATTATACAAAGATTGTAGACTATTCTATATATTTGAGAACCATTATCTTAAAAAAGGTGAAGAAATTAAAATAAATTCAACTTCGAAGTTTCTTTTTATCATCACATATTACATATTGAATATATAGAGTGTGGCATAATTTGAAAGTAAGAAACGTATTCAAAAATATTTTAGTTTTAACGTTGATCTTTATGCAATTCTTTTCTATTATGAAAATTGAGGTACAACGTGATTTCGACCTGTCACTCTAAGAGATTTATTAAGCTTTTGTAGATGATGTGGCTACATATCTTATTTATGTATCTATAATTATTACAAGGTGCTACAAATTTGTAAAGGATTGACATACATGGAGGTTTCAAAAAATTCATAAAATATGTAGGACCAACTTATTTTTTCGTGCAACTAATATTTTGAGATGGGAGAAAAAAATTATGAAATTCAATTACAACGAAGATTTTATTACTACATTAGGAAATATCACTTCGTGTATACAATTAGTGACTCTGTTATATATGTTCCACCCCTCAATTTATCGATGGTTCCATTATACTTATAATCTCAAAATTTTATTTTTGAGGTTTGAAGAAATAAATAGAAGTGGCTAAAAGATGACAAGGCCTTTCCTTTTTAATGACATGAGTTAAAAAAAGGAAAAAATATATAGAGTCGGGTTTTATTCCAAAATTTTCATTGTCGGATATATATTGAATTATTTTCTTCTTTTATTTGGTTTTTTCAGCAATCACTATAGAATTTAATGTGCCAAAATTAGTTCATAATATATATATATATACACACACGTGCGCGCTAATAGAAAAATAATTTAATATTATTATATTTTTTGTCAAATGCCTCGAAAAAGGGACAAATAAGTCGCATTGTTTGGGTGATTACTTTTAAAATATTTTATAAAAGTTGACTATATTGAAATTCATAACGGTACAAGTGGCACTTGGTTGGCGAGTTTCACTTAAAGCACAATAAATAGTAGCTATGTTTTCAATAAATAACCTTATAAATGGCTAATTGGTTGACCATGAGCTATGAGAAAAAATCGATGATTTGAGGCTTAGCTTATGCTTTGGGGACAATTTTAAGATTACCATTGGCGTATAGAGTTGGAGGGAGACTCCTCCACTTCGATATACTTACACAACTTATTAATAATAGGAATTCTCAAGTTGTCCTCTCTCAATCCACTTGACTAAGGAAGACTTAATTAGCTATAATATAAAATAAAACTAGACTCAAGACTTAGAGCTACCAAATTTTCTCTTGAGTTGCCAAAGAATTACAACTCTCGACTCCACGGTTTCCAAACCTTCAACACAAGCATCACTGCTCGTTGGTTTCAATTCGCGAGTCGGGCAATTCCTTTCATTCATCTTTATCTGTTTGAAAATATAAATGAAATCCTTACCGGAACACGCATATTCTAGGCTAATATAAGAAGCATCACAAGCGTCCACGAACTCACCACTACCAGAAGAAAAGGTGACACTTATGTTGAGGTTCACAGTGATTGGATCTTCTAGAAGCTCACCTTCCATTTGTCTAGTTGCCAAAGGTAGACTATCTTCTAAATCAATTAAGCCATAGAACCATGATGGAAGGGATAGACATTGACTGATTTTATGGCACAATGTTCATGCCAACTCAATCTTCCAATCAAGAGGGAGTTCCAACAAATCACTAGAGGACACATCGGGAAATCCTTTTGCAACAGAGGCAAACTCATAGGATGAGATGATCATACTGGTATCTCGAACTAAGACGAGATACGCTGAAATAATCTTTACTCATTGCTTACTTTACACTTAAGAAGGAAATGATATGCTTTGAGGGTGGCAAATGATAATATTGCTACGCCCACAATTTTGAACCGGAAAAGAAAGGCAAACTAACTCAGCACACCAATAGAGGGTAGAATACTATAATTCTAGCTCGACATATCAACATCCACTCCAAAATTCCTTTTCTCGGGATGGAAGGATGATCATTAGGATCTCATGACCCTCAAAGAATACAACATAACCGAAATCCACCCTTCTACCATGACGAAATCTTTGACAGGAACGATATCCTAGAAAAATCACAAAAACATATTAGGGTATAATTAGAACAATTTAAGAAAATAAGATTATCTCCATAGACAAGGGAGAGGAGAATTGCTTGGGTCTACTGCATCGGATGGCTCAATATCCTACCTGTCTGGCAATGCAAAGAACTGCCTCTGCGGCTGAGCTAAGCCGCTACCCTGATAGTCATTCCTGGAAGAACCATTACCACTGTTTTTCTACTTTCTGCTGGATTGTGGCATGCCTATGGCTGACTGAGATTCGACGAAGTGCCCAGAAGCCGCCTAGGTGCCTAGGGGTGAGAGAAGAATCGATCGTCTCTCTGCTAACGGAAGAGATAATCCTTAAGATGACTAAGATCGAGACAAAGGAAACATCTTATAATTAGGTGTGGATGCTGATAAGACTGTTGATGACTGTGGGAAGGAGACTGAGGCTGATCCTGCCAAAACATTAGCGTAGTCTGCGAACCACGTGTTATAGACTGAGCTGATCTGACTGACGACCTCTCCTATTAATAACTCTTACCTCCAGATGAGGTGCTTGGATTCCCACCACAATTACGAGGCCTCTTGCTTTCTCTAAGACTCATCTTTCTCCAGGTTCTTATAAGATTCATACCTGCGAGCAATGACTACTACCACATCAAATGAAGTGCCAACCTCGATCTCATGAGCCATGTTGGATCTCAAGGAAAGAGAAATACCATCTATGAATCTCCTGACTCATTTTGACGGCTTACGAACCAAATCTGGAGCATAAGAGGACATATGTGAGAATTGAATCTCATAATCAGATACAGATAGGCTACCTTGCCTTACTCTCTCGAACTGGCGATGATTTTCATCTATCTCACTGCGAGGAAAGAACTTCTCCATAAACCTCCGAGAAAACTCACTCCAAGTCAGCTTAGACCAACCATGTCTAGCTGAGGGGAGCGTAGTCCTCCATACCAATGATGGACCCTCAAACTGGAACGATGTATAATCTACAGCATGCTCCTTGAGATAACCTAGAGCCTATAATATTCGCTGACAGCGGTCCAGAAACTCCCGGGGGTTCTCAGGAAAATGGCATGAAAAGATCGGTGGCTGCAACCTGGTGAAATGATATGGTCTTTCTGGGTTCCCAGACGGAACTGCCACTAGACCTAGCTGACCACCCTAAGGCACAACACCTGCAACCTCTAGAATATGAACTACTGGAGTGACATTCCGAGCTGCAACCTGAGCTCCCTAAGCCTGGACTCCTACCTCCGCAGCAACCTGAGGAACTGCCTGAGGTATAGAAGATGACCCCTGAGGCAACTAACTCGTCATGAGCTCTATAAGCCTCATCATAGCATCCCTGACAGCTGGGGTAACAATAAACCCCGGACAACCATGTCTTTCAAGAATTGGCACTGCTAGAGCCTCTGGTAAGGCCTCGACCCATGGATCATTATCACGACCCACGACTCTCGAGGGCTAGGCAGATCTAGCTTTAGGCTGGGCTGCTGCCTGAGGCTGGGCTCCACCTCGGCCTCGACCTCAATCCTGAGCATGCCGTGCAGTTAGCATAATGGGTGCTGCCTCCGATTTTCCCGCTCTATGCTGAACTGCAGCATGAGTCTTCACCATAACTGCGCGGGAGTTGACGATATATATTTAACATCCAACAAGAAGACCAACACACTATCAGGGAAAAAAATAAGAGAAACTTCTTAATTGCCACCATAGCCTCTTTTAGATAAGTACGCATGTCGTTGTACCCATCAATGAGACTTTATTAGACATTGTCTTACTTTGGATAGACTCTAAACCGAGCTCTGATATCAATTGACATAACCCGAATTTCTGGCTAGGCCGTGCGGGAACCCGGCAACCTCCCTTAGATCCAACATGCAAATCCTATTGACTAAAATAACATAATAAACATGAAGCTAACTTGAAATGAGTATAACATAACTTAGAAGTGATAAACATACTTATATACATAATATGTACTAAAGGAACTGCGATAGTCTACCCCATAACTAGGATTAGGGCTATCCAGAACACAAAAAAATAAGTACATCTCCCGAAGAGAACTAGAGCTAGTGGCCATCATGAACAAAAGTTGGCTCACCCTGACAACTGAAGACATCTCCGCTCCTTAATCGTATAGAAAACTCGGTCCTAAAGAGAAACATGTCGAAATAAAATAAATAAGAAACAACAAAGGGTGAATCGAAAGGACTTCGTAAGTAGGGGCAAGCTAGCTATCTCGAAGGAACATATAGGCTAGCTAGAAAGAAACATGAAATAGACAGCAGCTCCTAACACATATTAGATGCACCAATAACATAGAGCAACAGTCACATAACACCTAACAACATGTGCAATGAAATGGTATGAATGCATCATGATGCAATGCACTCACATATTCCCAGGTGTGTCTCTGGATCGGTACTCTATCAACTACTAAAAGAGAGCCCATAATCGAGACTACCTCGCATGTTGGGAAATAGGTGCAGGACTACCTCGACTACCAGAGTAACCGGCCTGAGACTACATTAACTAGAGGGGTTATGCAACAACATAACAATCACTGGTGCGGGACTCTCATCGTCAACCAGATGATCTAAAGGATTCATAACTTAATGGAATACTTCTATCCCCAATTTTATCCATATCCTCCAAGGATCTTTACTCTCAATGTAATGCTATGCTTAAAGCTTAATATCTGATATCCATAATCAATAACAGAATACTTACATTCTTAGCTTACTACTGAGCCTAAATCAACCTAATACAATATGCAATGTAATCAGAACTAGGGCGTAGTAAGTACGCCTAACGGTAATTACACATGTAAGGAACACGTGGGTAGAACATCCATAAGTCCGAAGGCCGTCAAAGAAATGGATAAAACCACTTACCTAAAGTATGGGGCCCAATCGACCCTTGAACGCTCTTATTCCCTTTCGAATATTATCGTAATTCCTTCACGCTGAGCCATGGAAGTACAAGCACACATATAAGTGCTAACATAACAGATAACTAAAAATAACGTGATTTATTAACAAAATTACCAAACTGCCCCTGGGACTTGGTTAGCCAAATGCCCATAAAAGTTACGTCTTTAGAATCTTGACAGTCCTAGTATCGATTATACGAATGATTAAGCCTATAGATGAGTTGGATACCAATAGGTTGGAATTACTTAGAACTGACCTCCCACTGATAAAATTGGATAAAAATGAGTTTGGCCGACCATAGGGTCCTTTTTATGCCCTGGCCGTCGCCATCGCGCATCTGCAGGCATATTCGTGAGTTGCCACTGTGCTATCGTGATAGCTGGCTTGCATTTACGCTGAAGGCCCTTCCTGACGAGCGCTTTCTCGCATGCCCTTTTTCCATAAACTTGGCAGCATCAACTGGTGCTGCATTTTAGGTCTGAATGGGACCCTATAAAGCTTGAAATCATCCCAAACTTTGCACGCAAGTCATAAAACATATATATGACCTAATCATGATGATGGATCTCAAAATGGATCCCTAAAATCCAAGATGAGGGTTCAACAGAAGGAGGATAAGTTCCAACTCTCGGAACATGAGTAAAAACTATTCGAACGACCTCACACTTTAATTCTGAAAGCTCACACATGTCACAGATGATCATACTAACCTAACGACACTTTCGAATTCTAATATGGAGCTCATTTACTCGAGCCAAGCTTGAAAACCACACTTTGTCTTTACTGACACTAGAAGACGAAAATTTCTTCCAATACCAAGCAAACGAGATCCGATTCAGCTCAATTTTACAGACAGGTCCTAATGGACCTTATGGAGCTTTTAAGAATGTCGACTTATGATCACGGTCAAGTGTCAACCCAAAAGGGTAACCGGTCGGATGCAAATATATCGGTAAATATATCAAGTCGAGATCCACAAGGAACTAACAATAGTCAAGTGGGAGTATCGTAAATAGTGGTTCAAGTAGTTAAGTTCATATTCCTAGGAATACAAGTTGTTTTGAACTAATTTTAATGGGTAAAGTCATTTCACTCATCTATAATGGGTGTGAATATTATCGAGTCAATCTAATGTAACCTCTAAAATTCGTCACGCCTGCAAAAGGTCTACCTCAAGTATCATCAGAGCCATAATTAGGCGAATGAAATTCTAACTCATTGACCCAAGGAAAGAGAGCTTATCCCTATTGACTTTTTTAGATGGATTAGGCTATTTTAGCCAAAATGACCCAAATCTTTGCTAGCTCTATTACCCTAAGCCGATTAATCTTGCCAGAGTCTTTAATTAGTTAAAGTATGCATGTAACCTTAGTGTTGCGAGCACATAAGTTAAGAAGTTAATGTGATAGAAGCTAGATAATCAAATCCAAGATAAAATAAGTAAAACTAAAGACTACCCATTGACTATGACTCCATTTGTACAAGAATAAAGGAGATGTTCAAAATTACAATAATTATAGGGGCATCAAACTATTAAGCCACGCCATGAAAGTATGGGAGAGAGTGGTTGAGAAGAGGATAAGAAGGGAGGTTACAATCTCGGAGAACCAATTCGATTTCATGCCTGGTCAATCGACTACCGAAGCCATCCACCTTCTGAGGAGGCTAATTGAGCAGTATAGCGACAAGAGAATGGACTTACACATGATGTTCATTGACTTGGAGAAGGCTTATGACAAAGTCCCAAGGGAGGTTTTGTGGAGATACTTGGAATCTAAAGGTATTTCAATGGCGTCTATTAGCGCGATCAAAGACATGTACGATGGAGCCAAGACCCACGTGAGAACAGTAGGAGGAGACTCCGATCACTTCCCAATCGAGATGGGATTGCATCAGGGGTCAGCTCTTAGTCTGTTCTTATTTGCTCTGGTGATGAACGTATTAACACATGGCATTGAAGGGGAGGTTCCATGGTGTATGTTATTTGCTGACGATATAGCGTTGGGCGATGAGACTCGCAGCGGAGTTCGGTATAAGCTGTAGTTTTGGAGGCATACCGTAGAGTCTAAGGGTTTTAGGCTGAGCAGAACGGAGACAGAGTACATGGCGTGCAAGTTTAGTGATGCGTCTCAGGAGTCGGAGGTGGAAGTGACACTTGAGTCTCACAAAATCCCCCCAAAGAGGAGCTTCAAGTACCTTGGTTCAATCATTCAAGGTAATGGAGAAATTGATGGTGATGTCACCCACCGTATAGGGCCAGGCTAGATGAAGTGGAGACTCGCGTCCGATGTCCTATGCGATAAGAACGTGGCACCTAGATTTAAAGGTAAGTTCTATAAAGCGGTCATTAGACCAGCTATGTTGTACGGCGCAGAGTGTTGGCCAGTCAAGACTACACACATTCAGAAAAATGAGCGTAGCAGAGATGTGTATGCTTAGATGGATGTGTGGGCACACGAGGCTAGATCAGATTAGGAATGAGGTTATTTGTGATAAGGTGGGAGTGGCCTCAGTGGTGGACAAGATGAGATAAGTGAGGTTGCGATGGTTCGACCATGTGAAGAAAAGGGGCACTGATACGCCAGTGAGGAGGTGTGAAAGGATGGTTGTGCTGGGTCTGCAGAGAGGTAGAAGTAGACCAAAGAAGAACTGAGGCAAGGTGATCCGGCATGATATATCTCACCTCCAGATCACCGAGGACATGACCCTTGACAGGAAAGCGTGGAGGTCTAGGATTAGGGTAGAAGGTTAGGTAGAAATCGATTGATTGTTGATATTTTAGTGGTAGTTTTTTTATGCATAGTAGTTTTATCTTGTGCTTTTCGCTATTGACGTCTTCTGTTTTCCCTGATTATAGTAGTTTTTATATGAGAACTTGAGCATTAATGGTCTTTCTTATCTTGTTTGTTTTTATCTTTTTTTCAAAATATTTAGTTTGTCTTAAAAAAAATTAAATGTTGTTTAGCCAAGGGTCTATCGGAAACAGCCTCCTCACCTTGGTGGGGGTAAGGTCTGTGTACATCTTACTCTCCCCAGACCCCATTGTGGGATTACGCTGGGTATGTTATTGTTGTTGTTGTTGTAAAGATTACCCAGTGAATTTCAACCACTATAGCATGTTTACACTCCTAGTTATGAGTTTAGCTACTCATACTAGGGGTTAGAATCAAACTCATGCAATGGAATAGAGTAAGAATCATGTATTGGTCATGGAAAAACAAGTTAAATTTGCTTACAGTTGAAGAAAGCCTTGTTACTTATGTCCTAAGTCTTGCCCAAAGTAGCTAATACTAGGAGTAGGAATAGATTAGTAATAAAATCTTAGTCTTTTCTATTTATACTCAACACTTTTCAATGACAAGACTACCATTTTCGGGCAGGGTGGTCGCTTATACACTGGGGCGGTCACCCTTTGCGACGTCGACTGACTTCATTCCTATCTTTGCAGGTTAGGCGGAGCACATCTTTATAGGAGGCGGCCACCTATTTTTTAATTTTGGGCATCCGGTCCATTAGATGAGGCGGTTGCCTGATTGTGGGGAGTTAGAAACAAACGACCATGATTTGCATAAGGCAATGTTCATCAGATGCGGGCCGTCCAGAAGTTGAGGTGGGCCGCTCATCTTGAGCTCCAACATCTCCTGCTCATTGTTTCATCAATTGGATGATCTCTTGAGTTGACGGTAGGGCGCCTTGCCCTACTTTAACTGGAATCAACACTTTGGCTCATCTTTTTGCGCTTTTGGTTCCATTGTTCTTTCATTAACACTTGTAACCTGAAACCAAGCAAAATATAACATGATATGCACGCTTTCAGATTCAAAAATAACAGTATACGGTAGTCTTAAAGTTGGAAAAATACCAACTTATAAACTCGCCAATCGGAGTCCTAACTCCCGAACGACTAGCCAAGGTCGTTTCATTGGTATAGTGTATAATCTTTTGGTATACCTTTTTGTGCTTTAGATCGAAGAGTGTGAGCTGTTGTCAAATGAATAAAATTCTCGAATTTTGTTGTTTGAATAAAATATACCTTTTGGCATACCGTATACTTTTAAGAAATACACCTTTTTGTTTTTGGATCAAAGTGTGAGCTGCTATCGAACAAATGCGTATTTTCAATTTTGTTGTTTTGAATAAAGCATACATTTTTTTGTATACTCTACACTCTTTTAATATACATCTTTTTGCATTTGAATGGAAGATTGGGTGCTATTGGACAAATGAATATTTCAAATTTTGTTGTTTTATACAACATACTTTTTTGGTATACCGTATACTCTTTTAATAAACACATATTTTTGCTTGGATTTAAGTATGAGCTGTTATCGAACAAATGCTATCTTTCAAATTTTATTGTTTTACATATAATATATCGTATCGATATACATGTTATTTCTTAGTGAATATCATGTATGATATAATAGAAAGGTCTATAGTATAACCTACGAAATGAGAAAATTTGTATAATATGTCAGTTTTTTAATCCGGATTATGTCAGTTTTTTACTAATAAAAAAAGAAAAAGAAAAATAAAATAAAAACAAAACCAGAAAATAAAAGAAGAAAAAGTTGTACATAAAAAGATACAAGAGAAAAAAAGTATGATATGTCAGTTATTTTTTTAATCATTGATATAAGAAAATAACTATAAAAATGTATTATTTTTTATGTATATACTATTTCAGTTATTTTTTCTTTATAGGTATCAAAACATGAAGAAACGTAATTATATAATCTTTTTTTATGCATTGGTATATTAGTAAACAAAAAATATTACAAACAAAAAAGTGTAGCAAAAAGCTATATGAAATTAGATTATATAAGAAATTAGGAAAATAATTGAATGGAATTAGAAGTTGATAAATAAGAAAGATAAAAGAAAAGGAGGAAAAGGAGAGAAAACTGAAAAAAGAAATAAAAAAAATAAGGAAAATAGGAAGAAAGTAGAGAAGAAATACAAACTTATTTTTTATGCCTAGGCTCATATTATTTCCTTAATTTTTTTCTTAAATAGGAAGAAATGATAAATGGGTATAAATTATAAGTATATTTGGTAAATAAGTAAGTAATGGATAAAGAAGGGTAATTATTTTGGATTTAATAGATAGACAAGGACAATCATTTTGGGTTCAATTGATACTTATGTAAAGAGTCCTTGTTATAATCTCCACATAGTTAAGATTGCGATGGGCGAAGTGCCGAAATAGTCACTTTTGAGCGTGCTCTTATGGTTTCAATCAGCTATAGTTGCACTTTTGCAAAAGCTGGCGATTTTACCTAATTTCAGATCATTGGGGGTTAAAGTTCATGCTAAGTTAAACTAACGTCAGCCCTCTTGGTTTGAAGTTAAAATCTTCTATTTTTTCTTTTTTGCTAAACTTTTTTTTTTGGATAAAAAAATTGAATTTGGTTTGAAATTAAACCCAACTTCACACTTTTGGTCTAAATTTGGTTCATTTTTAGACCAAAATTAGAAGCTGTCGAACTTCACACCATGGGCATTCAATTCAACTTTGTCCCTAATGATTTAAATGTGAGTGTCTACATTAGCAAATAATTTTTAAAGATGATTAAAAACTAAATAGCATGGATAAAACTGGCCGCCTAGTTAAAGTTTTATAGTTGCAACTGAACAAAATATTTCCAAAACTGTGACACCGAAGCAATTGAGTTGCTTTTTTTTACCTCTATTACGGTGGTTTAGAAAACATGACCTCCATTAGTTTAATGAATAAATATCGAACATAAATATCGTTGTGAATCTTATAAATGATGTGCGATATCCCCTCCCTTTCTTTGCCTAAAAGTCTAGCCTATGTAGCACTTACCCTCCTCCAGTCCTTTCCACATTCTCCGAGCTAATTGCGTTGAAGTCAAATCTAGGCAGCACTCGCACACAACCCTTATGCAATCTCCCAGCTTTTTTTCTTAAGTCCTCAATCGACCCCTTCCACATTCTCAAAGCTAATTGCCTCACAGTTTTGGATATGCAACACTTACCTTTGACCAATTTCTCGAATCTCTCAATTAATTGCATTCTAGTCTAGACAACACTTGTCCTTAACCCCTTTCAATATTCTCCCAGTAATTTCCTTAAAATCTTGGTTAGACAACACTTATAAAAAGAAAAATAGGGGAGACAAAATCAGACTAAGCTTACTTATATAGGAACAAAAAAAGGAAAGAATGAAGAGGATGACAATGGGGAGGTTACTCAAGAGCAAAACTGTCTTGTCATATATTAAAAAAATAAGCTGGAGGTTATTTTGCTAACACCATAAAAAAGGGGATAAACACCCATAGGTAGTCAAAATGGGGATGCAGGGGTTACAACTGATTGACCCCTTAGTTCACATATATATGTTTTGTAGTTATGTAAATTTCCTTTAGAAGATCACAATCAAGGGAAAAAGTGTTGTTTTAAATTGTGGATCATATAACTTAGGCCAAGTGTGTAATGCTTACTCTCAAACTCTTCGTTTACACAGTAGTGATATTTTTTGTTTCTCTCTTCATCTTTGGATTCCTATCTAATGATCCCGGACGTAATCCTGGACGTGAAGAATAAAATAATATTTTCTCACGCCCTTTAGCTGGTGATTTGCACAACTACAGTTCTTCTGGGATGCTATTTATATTTTGTCCCTATTATTGAATTGTTTGCAAGGATAGTTTTAATTAGCACATCAAAATTTGTGAACGAACTTATGATAAGTTTTGGAAGATCAGTTAAAAGTTTATTTCTTCATAAGCTTTAAAAAATATCAAAACTTGGGTTTATTGTTAAAACTTCCAAGTAAGTTTTGATGGATCTGTTAAAAGTTATGAACAAATTAGCTTTCGACGGTTTTGTCAAAAATTGTGTAATTTTTTCACATGCGTATAAATCTTAAAAATAGGGTATGTTTTCAAAATTTTTAATAATAGACAAAAATTAAACAAATTTACACTAAAGGGACATCAAATGAAATTTTGCGCTATCTAACTTGCTCTTTTTGCAGAAATATGACACCATAAGCAATAGTTTGCTTTTTTGCCAGTACTTAATAGGATTTTGTAAAAATGCCCCCGTAAAGTTTAATGAACAAATTCTGGACGGAAACACCTGTTAAGGGGATAAGACTTGCCTTTGACCCCTCTCTATTTTCCAACACTTTCCCTTGAAGTGTTGGCAAAAGGCATCACTTGCCAACACTTGGTCGTAAGTGTTGGCAAAAGGCAACACTTGCCCCTTCCAATCTCTTGCATGCTCACTATATAACTTGAAGTGTTGGCAAGACAACGCTTGCCCTTGAAGTCTTGGCCTCGTGTCAACACTTACAAATTTATACCTTAAAATCTTGAACCCGTACCAGCATAAAGGTATTTTGCTAAAATATTATTAAACATAGACAATTTTGCAAAACCACTTTTTAAAGCGCCCGGTGAAAATTTTTGGTCTATCTTATGCGGAAGAGGTGAGGGAATTCAGTAACTATAGTCCTATATTATAAGGCAAAAAATTTTACCAGGTGTCCCCAAATTTGAATGGTTTTGAGGATTGTCCCTATTTTACATTATTTTAAGTAAATGACCTTCATCTTGGTAAGTATTATCCTATCAATACTTAGACATAATTTAGTTGAAAAAAAGGGTGAAGGAGTCAAGGGCAAGTGTTGTTTATTTGCCAAGATTTAAAGACAATTTAATTGGGAGAAGGAGATGAAGGGGTCGAGAGGAATTGTGCCCCTGTCAAGATTTCAAAGCAATTTACATGGAGGGGGATTGAGGAAGGAGAGAGAACACACGTCATTAATTCTCTATTGAGGTGTATTTCTGCTTGAATATTATCATTGGAAGGTCATTTATGGAAAACCATAAATGATGTCAAACGCGCATACCATTGCGGCATTGCCTCCTATGTCATAGTTCTGTGGATGCTCATATGTACCATTAGACTCGACCCTAAAATTTTCATTTCAATTGTTCTCCTTCAAGATTTAAAAGAAATATTTGAAAGTTAACATATTTGACTTATTCCTTTGTCAATTACTACCATTTTATGTTAAGAAATCTCTCTTTTTTTATTCGCTCCTGCCGGATATTCCTTTTTGTCTTTTTCTTTTTTCAACATAAATTGTTCAATAGCTCCTCGCAAATTTCTAGCTTCATTATATTGCTAGGGACTTGCTAGCACAATAACTGCTCAGTCTCTTAATTTGTTTCCAGAAATCTATCATTCATAATCACTAGATCTTGCTTATAAAAAGTTTTTATTAGTTACTCGTATCATACTAAAGCCACATTATTCTAGTTGGGGAGCTTATCATTTTTCAATAGCATTGGAGTACTAGACTAAAGAGTGTCGACAATCGAAAAGATGCTCATATGTGATCTCCGGATTAAATCTAATGGCACAAATTCATTATCTTTTTAAACTAATTAATCGGGGTTGTCCTATTTAAGTTGATCGCTTCTCAAAGATGATATAGAGCGCATTTGGGTGAACTCATTATAAGTAGTTTAAGTCATAAGTTGTTTATAAATCACCTTTAAAAAGTAGAATTTTCTAACTTCTCACTTTTGGTTTATTTTGCACATAAATACTTATAAGTCCATATTTTTTTGAGTTATCAAACACTCATTAATTAACTTATAAGCACATGTTTTTAAGCCACTTTTAAGCTTATCCAAATACGCTCTACTTAACTTTTGCAATGAAAAATATTCTCCCTCCTACCTTTTTCCATCGACTAAGCAAGGTTCAACTACAGAAAACGTTTATCTACTTTGGGCCACTTAAAGTTATTAGAACGTAGTTACCTATAATGCTTGAATAAACTTTTTCATTCACTAATCAAAGGGCCGGGTGGTCTGTCGAGTAACTTTTTTTTAGGTATAATGGGTCTTTCTAGTTTCTAGCACAGTAGCATAGTGTAAAGGCTGGAGAAGACCCACCAAAGGGCATCTATTAATTTCCCCCCTCTCTCTAGGGCGGTTCATTTTTCGGTTTAAACCGATAAACCGAACCGATAAAAAGTTAATGATTTATAAATATTGGGTTATTGGGTTATCAGTTATTTAGCGGTTTACAAAAAAATTTATTAGGTTATCGATTCGGTTGTCGGTTTTGTACATTTTCTTATTGGTTAAACCGATAACCCAATAAGGTTTTCAAATTTACTATGTTGCGCTTATGTGCATAAAAGTAGTATACTTAATTACTATTACTTGGAACTTGGAAACCTCAAACCCTAGTCTTCTTTTACTTATGTAGCTTTCGAGTCGCCCCATCCATTTCAACTGCTGATTTACTATTTCACTCCTTGCCTCCTCCATTAATTTATAGAATAATGAAGTATATTTGAATATGTTATTGGTTGCTTTTTTGAATATGGCGACTACTATAAGAGGCATTTGAATTCGCTGTGAAAATAAAGTTGATTTTGTATTGGATGCAATCGTTTAAGAGGTTTTTTTTAACACTTGTTAGGCCTAAGTTTTTTAATGGTTAAACCGAAAACCGAACCGATAACCCGAAAATCGATAACCGATAGCTTATTAGTTCGGTTATTGGTTTAGCACTTTTAAAAACCGAAAACCGATAGTCCAAACCGATAAGGTGCAAAACCGAACCGAACCGATCGATAAACACCCCTACCCCTCTCTCTCCATTTGGATAATATATATACTCGGCTAAGATCTAAGATACGCATCTATGAAAAGTATAAAACATCTTTTGTTTTTTTGATAAAATGGATAAGACATTATCTTATTCTACCACACTAGCTACTACTATTCCATTTCCTGATTGGAACTACATTGGAGGAAAAAAGAAAAGAAGCGAAAGTTTGAGAAATGGAAAAAAGAAAACA
Organism: Petunia axillaris subsp. axillaris; assembly: GCA_029990575.1. NCBI lineage: Eukaryota > Viridiplantae > Streptophyta > Magnoliopsida > Solanales > Solanaceae > Petunia > Petunia axillaris. The sequence continues at coordinate 45,344,531 of JARKNS010000002.1, read as the reverse complement.
ATTTTATGTATGGAACAGTTAAAAGTGATAGAGACGTGACTAGCATATCTATTGATCATAGTGAGTGGTGGTGCATGATCGAATTAGAAGCATTTTTTCTTGTTGCCACTTGGACAAGAGGATAGTGAAAGAGGGGAATAGGGCCCGGTGGCTATGTGAAAGTTGCTTTTGCAAGTAGACACGTGGTTTATGTTTTGCATGAGAGTAAAACAAGGGCAAATTAAGGGGTCCCCATGCCTGGGTTAAATAGCCAACGGTGTATAAATCGGAATTGAACCAATTATATATAGCACCAATTAGTAGTCCACATGTTGTACCCTCGCAGGCACGCAAAAAAGACACATTATCTATCTCTATATATATGCGCGGAGAACATGGGAGTAGTGCTGCGGAATCAAAAATTTATTTATACAAAGGGATGTCATTATTATCACTAAAGTAGAATCTCTTCTTATGTTAAGGGGTTAAAAAAAAAATTGTCTTCACCTTAAGACGCCGTATAATTTTACAAAGGACTGAACTGAAACTCAGGGATCCTATTGAACCCCTTGGTTCAACTTACCTTGGCCACTGGCTGCAGGGGTGAGGCGGAGAGGAAACCTGAAGACTCATGATCAACTAGCTAGTTAAATTTAATTTACACTTTAGATTGAGTTGATTATGCGTGGTATAGAATACAAAAAGCCTAATCGAAAAAAAAGATAAGTAAATCGAGTCCGACAGAAGAATAAAGCCTGCTGCAGGGTGCACCGAGTTGCTGTATGATTCACTTGCGGGCACATGGCCAATGTTTGCATATACATTAGTACTTAATTTGGCTGAAGCATTGGCACACTTCACTTGCCTTTGGACTGAACTATATTATTCTCAAGTAGAGGAGAAATGGACTTGTCCAACCTGATGTCAATCTCTTTCATATTCAAAGCAATGCAGTTGTATTATCATAATGTGTGAGTATATAATTATTTAAACTATTTTAAGTTACTTATGAAGTGATCCATAAATGATAACAGGTCTTAATATAAATCTGATTGATCAAGTTTGGCAAAATTCAGTTCAATTGCATTTTTAGCTCAGCAACAATGTAAAATTAATTATTAGTCATTCATATAATTTCTTTCCTATTTCTTCCCGATTTTTTTCTTCTAATAATTATATTTAAGATGATATCTTTATTTCCCTTCGTTTGTCTCGAATAGATTTCTCCTTAACTATGATTTTACGTTATATATAATGTTGTATATCTTTTCAACTTGAGCAATATATGTACTATGAGACATCCACTATTTAAAATTTATAGGTATCTACAAATCCAACCAAATATGTGAAGTCAAAACCCAAAAAAAAAAAAAAAAAAAACAATCATTCTCATACATTTCTTATCTGCAGCACTGTATTACTCCTACTTTCGTATATTTTCATTATCTCCTGAATAAAATTAAAAAAAAAAAAAAAAACCATTAAAAGGGACCTCAAATTTCATCATGAAATATACTGGAGAAATTGAGAAAATATCCTCACACAATTTCATGGGGGATTTGTGCTGCTTTTCTTTTTTCTAATCCTTTTGCCTCCTTTCCTAAGTAATGTTTTCTATGACGGGAGAAATTTATAGTTTAGGCGGATTTGGATTTGTTCAATTTCAAACATTTTTACAATTGTATTCCTAAAGTTATGGGTTCACAATCTAATTTTGCTTAACTTCGTATTTTTTTTATAATGTATATTTATCTGTGCAGAAAATATTAAGTTTTTGTTGAACCTGTAAGGTTAAAGGCTAAAGCTATGTATGCCACTGGAGAAAAATATGAACTTGTTGCATATCATGCATGTGATGGTCCCTTCTTTTCGTTCACTAGCCTTTTCTTTTGGATAGATAGAGCAGGACATTTTAGAAGTCATTGGCCAAGAATCGTATATATGGTAAAGACACGTGAATATCATATGAAAAGAACGTGGTATTTTATCTTAACATTCTTTTCAACCACGTGAATATCATATGATCCAATTACAAATGATCAAATAGCTGGTTTCCACCAAAATAATCAGTTCATAGAACTCGGTCGAATTCAAGGTCTCCATCCACCTTATACGTTGCTTAAAATATGGATACACACAGATGTCAAGAATGATTTCGCAAGTTATGCGTGCAGCGTAGTTATGCTAACACTGGAAATGTTGAAATTCCATCAAATTTGAGGAGCTATTGGAACAGGGCAAATATTTATTCGCATGATATTTCAACCAAATAAATTTGATTAACCTTAGTAGATAAATGTTAAAGATATAATAATATATCACTTAAGTGATAAAGTGATATATACATATACACATATATATACACACACAAAAGAAACATATTTTGCATTAATTGATTTGGTGTAAATGCCGGTGTCGATGAGGGACCTTCGTTAAAAATTCATGTCCCAAATTTTTTCATTATATAATTGAATTTTTTTTAAAGTCATCAATACAAGGGTTTAAAATTCGGTAGAAGTGAGCCTATCTCTTCAATTCAGCATTCTCCATTCAAATACTCGACTTTAGTCAGTATAATTTGAACACAAAATATATACTTAATCTATATAAATCACACGTACTATCTTAAATATGTTTTATGATATTTGTGTACTTTAAAGACTTAAAACTTTTTTAACCTTGTGGTCCTACAAAGCATTTACGTGAGGATAAAAGTTTTACATTAATAGTAAAATAATAAATTTAAGTGAATTCTTTAACAATATATATAATTTTTTATGTAAACTATAGAAAAATAATGCCTTTTAAAATAGAACTATGGTATATCGTTTTTCTTTGGGCGGGAACACAAGCTTTTGCCTTGTTTAGGTCTTGTTTTAATTAGTAGTAGTACACTTGTACAGTTGTACTCTAATACTCTATAATTAGGGGTGAACATAGGTCGGGTTGGTTCGGTTTTTTCATTTACCAAACCAAACTAATAATTTCGGTTTTTTAAATTTTTAACCAAACCAAACCAACCAAAGTCGGGTTTTCTAATGTCGGTTTTATTCGGTTTATTCGGGTTATTCGGTTTATTCGGTTTTTATTTGTTAACAACAAATATGTGGTGCTTTCTCTCCTTTAAAAGTATAGGTAAAAAGCTCGTATCCAATTGTACAAAAGAAGACAAGTTAAATCAAGTTAGTTCATATTAAAATTGAGTTGGATACATAGAGTTCAAGACTTTCTCCTTTTTCTTTAATAGTTAACTGTAGAGTCCTACAAGAAATGACACTCTTAATCAGACGTTCCAAATATAGATTTAGAGACGTACAATATAGCCCATCCAGATGCACATGTATAACAAAAGAAAAAAATATTTACCAGCTAAAAAAATAATAATAACGCCAAATTCTTTTGTTCTTAGAAAATTATTTTTACTAATTAGGTTTTTTATTTTTGCACTTAATTTGGGTTCTCGTATTACTTTCTGGAGGGCTTTTCTTTATGGGTCATAAGCCTATCACTCATTCTTATTAAAATTAGCTCATGTAGATGTGTGTTGTAAATCATAAATTTATAACATAAGTACATAACTAAGAAAAACTACTAAGATATTTAGACGATACTTTTCAATGAATGAATTTTATACATATAAAAATTTAAAAGTAACATATATGTAATGTCGGTTCGGTTTGGTCTCGGTTCGGTTTTTTTATGGGTAACACCAAACCAAACCTAATATGTCGGTTTTTTTTTCACCAACACCAAACCAAGTCAAACCAACCCATAGTCGGTTTTTTTTCTCGGTTCGGTTCGGTTTGTCGGTTTGATTCGGTTTGCCGGTTTGGTTTGTACAGCCCTATCTATAATAGACCAATTGTACGAACCACAAAGGGAAATCTTATTAAGCTTCTAATAATTGATGTAATCAACAGCGTGTTTTGCTGGCAACACTAGAGCGAATTGCAGCAGATATTGGACAATTAGTACAAATTAAAAATCCAACTAAAAACCAATCGTGTTCATAAAATTGTGAGGAAGTTGATAGATGACCTCACGACCCTCCAAATTAAGCAACAATCTCAATCAAATAAGACTAGTTATTTAGGTCAGTATTTACCAGTGATCAACTATACCCATTTATAATGTTTTTTTCTATTAACCTTTGAAGGCAAAATAGACCCACTATATGGTTGCAACTTGGAAGAAGCCTTTAGAAACAACTGTTAGTGAGATATTTAAGTGACACTTGTTTTGTCAAAGGAAGAGAGAAAAAATAAATAATTTGGTTTGGTCACTTCCACTACTAGAAATTATCAGTTTTGCGTCACAGTTTGGAGACGGAATTCCCTCTCTAAAAGGTGTTTGGAGACGGAATTCCGTCTCTACGCGTCCTTCGCGAAAAAGCGCATCGTTGGCCAACTTGGAGACGGAATTCCGTCTCCAAATGCCAGTTACCCGTTGGCCAATGTCGTTAGCGTGGATTATCAGTATGGAGTGAAAATAGCCAGTTACCCGTTCCGAAAAACAAAAGTGAGAATTGTAGCAATTACAGGTGATTATGGTAGATATTGTAGCTTAACAATGCCCAGTCTTACATCTATTGAAGCAACAAGTTTTCTGTTAAAGCACTTGACCAAACAATGTAATACTGAGAGAAAACAGTTGTTGTTTATACATAAATTATGTACATAATTTTATAACTTCACTATAAATAGTTAATGTATAAATATTTTCAGCAGAGTTGGGAAGTGCTTTTAATTTATTTTAATTTTAATTAGTTTCACATATCGATCTACAGTTATTATACTTACTGCCACGCGAAAATATTAAAGAACGTAGCAGATAGGATATGGAGTAGTATACATTAAAATTCTCCAGCTAAAGTACCTTTTTCTATTAAATAAAGGGAAAGTCAAGAAGACTTCTTCTGCGCGTTGGACAACTTATATAAAATAGTAGGAGCATCTAATAATGCAACCAACTTTTTCAGTCACTAAGCAGAGCTACTGGTCTTAGTAAAAATTTTAGGTGAACAGGTCTTTCTAGAATTGTTGTCAACGCTGGAAGACCAGCCAAAGGGTATTTCACGCTCTCTATTACTCTATATATTACAATACTGTATATACTTTAGTGGGATGAGCTAAGATTCACGTCTATATAGATGATCTATGTACAGTACAAAAGCATCTTTGGGAACAAATGACAAATCATTATCATATTATAGTACTGCTAGACCATATCTTGATTGGAATCATATATTGGAAGGAAAGATAAAAGGGAAAAAACGATCTTAAAGATGTGAGAGTTTTCAAAAGGTAGAATGGTCTTCCCCTTCATCGTTGGTGTATGATTTGGTACAAACATGGGTATTATTCAATTCATGTTCCAACTTGGACAAAAGATATAGTGAGAGCAGTGGGAGCAGGTCCCTCCTGGTGAAAGACATCCTACCGTGACATTATGTGAACGGTTCCTTTCAAAGTAGACACGTAATGTGTTTTGCATGAGAGTAGAACAAGAAGGCGAGGGGTCCGCATGGCTTAAATGCTAAGGAAATATACTTAGTTGACAAATGGACGTGCATACTGCCGCATGGTGCAATGTTGGAGGGATCGTTTCACTTTTAATTAGAGATTTTCAATTCAAATTCAAAAAATAGAAAATATTTGATAGAAAATGTTGCTCCTCTAATTAGATTATACACGATATAAATTTAAATTAGTTGGGGTTGCAATGCGAATGCCAAATATATATATAAGGAGTGAAAAAAAAAATGGACGTGCATAAATATATTTGTAAGTTTTTAAGAAGTGAGGACGAATAAAGATTCTATAAAGAGTCCAAATATATATCCCATCCCACACTAATGTGGATACTAGCATTGCGCACACACTCAAGATTGGATATCTGGAGCAAACAATCAAACGGACAAACAACATACCTAGTGAGATCCCATAAGTAGAGTATGAGGAGGGTGAGGCGTACGCATACCTTACTCCTATCTTGTGAGAGGTAAAGAGATTGTTTTTGATAGACCCTCGGCTCGAGAAAAGCGCTGTTGAAGACCGATTAAAGAAATTCAAGAGTAAAAGCTAAGATGAAAATATGAAAGAAAAGAAAAGAAAAGTATTGCCAACAAAGTAGAGAAGATAACAAAAGTAGAAGAAACACGAACAATAGTAATAAATAAAGGAATTAATATGATAATACTAGAACAATGCCAAAACTACTGGTAAAGAAGCAGATACGGTACTCTTAAAATCCCTATTAATTGTTACAAGGCTTTGACTATTTTTCTGAAATCATGCTCTACCACAAAGAAAGGAGAATATGTTCACCTACCTACTAACCTTCTACCAAAATCCTCAACCTCAATGCCATCATATCTAGGGTCATGTCTTGGATGAATTGTAGGTGTGACATGTCATGCCTAATCACTTTTCCTCAATTTTTCCTTGGTCTAACTATAGCTTTCCTTAGACTCATCATTGACAACCTCTAGCACCTGCTCACTAAGGCAGTTGTGCCCATTATCTTCACATGTTGGTACCGTCTCAGCCTCGATTCCCTCATCTTATCCATCATGGAGGCCATTCATACCTTGTCCTGAATGTCTATGATCCTACTCTTATCTCTTCTAGTATGTCCACACATCTATCTAAGCATCTTCATACCTATTCTAAATTTGAGTGTTCTTTCCTGTCTAACACTCTACCTCATACAACATCGAACCACTCCACATAACTTACCTTTAAGTCTTGGTGGAACATTTTTATTGCATAGGACACTGGATGAGGGCCTCCATTTGTATCAACATGCTCCAATACAATGTGTGACGTCATCGTCAATCTCACAATTTTTTTGGATTATTGACCTATTATACTTGAAGCTTCCTTTTTGTGGAATGACTTATATATCAGTCATTACTTCCGCATCGGACTCATGAGATACGTCACTAACTTGCACTCCATGTACCAATTTCAGTCTTCCTCAACCTGAAATCTTAGACTCTAGGGTCTATCTCCAAGCCTCATCCAGCTTATCATTTACTCCACTGGGTGTCTCGTCAACCAATACTATGTCATTTTGCAAATAACATACTCCACGGTACCTCCCCTGGAGTATGTTGTATCAATTCATCCATCACCAAGGCAAATAAAAATAGGTTGATGGTTGATCCCTTATGCAACCTAATCTCGACTGTAGAGTGCTCCGAGTCTCCTCCTACTGTTCTCACTTAGGTCTTAGCGCCATCATACATGTCCTTAATCGCTTTAATGTATGCCACATGTACACCTCTAGATTCTTACCTCCATAGAACTTCCCTCAGAACTTTGTCGTATGCTTTTTCTAGGTCGATGAACACCATATGTAAGTTCAATGCCGGAGCCACATATAGCTAAGGGGTATCAATTAATGCCCATTTGCCGAAGAATTGCACTATTTTCATAGGTAAAAAAATATCTTTTTATGTATATATACTATATGTTGAGTCCCCTTAATTTTTTTGTCTGTTTACTTCTCTATATTTTAATAATCCTTAGTTAAAATTGTATTGGATAAAAGCTGACTAGACTCAGAGAAAACGACACGTGTCCTACACGTGGCATGGACAGACATCTCCCATGGGCAGATTCAGGGGAGTTACAGGGCATCCCAACGGTTAGCATGGTTTAAACGGGCAGTTGACAAGATTATCGGACGCGATCATTTGTTAGATAATAATTATGGCAATCACCGCAATCCGGCGGTTACAACTTCGCTGAATGGATGCCTGACGGTTATTCATCCAGATGGTTCCATACCCAACGGATAGTACAACTCCAACGGGCGCCTCTCAGGTCTATAAATAGTGTTTCTCTCAACCAATTGTAACAATTTTTACTTCCTGTCTACATTGTCAATAAAAATATACTCTTTCGTTCAGATATACTCTTTGTTCCAACTATTATTTTGAGCGATTGGGTTATCCAGAGTGTGGACATCGGCCGACTCTCCCCGGAGAAAAAGGATACGATACGTTCACCTCTCTTTGTCTTCGTTTACATTTCGCTTTTAATGCTTTATTCTGACGTCATTTGTTTTGTCGCACGAATCCTTAATCTCAACTATTGATCGTGACTCCGCAAATATAAATTTAATTGTTAATTGGCCTAAAATCGGATCTAGGTTAAACAATTTGGCGACCACAGTGTGAGCCGGTCAATAGCTTTCGTAGGTTAAGAAATCTATCTTTGATACTGTATTCGTTTCCGTCTATTCTTTTGTTTCATAACTAACATGGCAGAAAATGATTCCCAGCGAACTATTGTAGGCGGGCAACAAGTAGACACCCCTTCGCGTAGTACTAGTTACTCTCCTGAATACTCTCCCGATTATTCGTCCGATTGGCGGCAACAGTCCTCCCAAGGACAGGTCAGGCAAAGCAGGCGTAGACGCTCTCAGAGCACTACCCCACCCAGGAGACAACGACATAGGAGTCTTTCCCCTGACCGAGGGAATCTGCAAAAAATGCTTTTTGATTTTATGCAGCAGCAGGCAGAAGTGAACCGGGGAATCAACGAAGCACTAACTTCTCTCCGAAGAAGCAATCTTTCAACCGCAGGGGCTGACGCTGCAGCGCCTAACCCCAATGCACCCTCATCACATACTTCGAGGCAAGGAGAAGAGCGTAATGGCGGTAGTGGCACTGCAGATCCGGCGACTCAAGCCAATCAGAACTCGAACGGAGGATCTACGGCACCTGCAGATATGAGCCTTGTTGTAGAAGCTCTCACCAAGCAATTCAAAGAAAGCCAAGAAGCACTCCAAAAGGCTCTTCACGAGAGGATCGATCAGATATCAGGCGCCCCGCCTACGCTGAAGAAAGTTGACGTCCAGCGTTATTCACAGCGGCCCTGGAAGAAAGAGGCAGCCCCAAAAGCGATACCTAAAACGTTCAAAATGCCGAACATTCCAAGGTATCGCAGAACATCTGATCCCAACGACCACCTCATGATGTTCAGTAATTTTATAAAAGCCAGTGATCTCACCGACGAGGAGATCGAATCTGTGCAATTGAAGAAGTTCGTAGAGACCCTGGCAGATGGGGCCCTGCGATGGTATTCAATGTTGCCACCCAACTCCATTGGATCCTTTGCAGAGATGGCTGAATTATTCGTGAAGACACACACGGGCGCCCAGAAGACGGAGACCCGGGTAGAAGATATCTTTGAAATTAAGCAGAGACCCGACGAGTCACTCCGGAAGTACGTGGATCGGTTCCAGAGAGAACGCATGATGCTCCCCAAAGTGCCGGACAGATGGGCGGCAATCGCATTCACCAACAGCCTGGATGTTAGAAGCTCAGAGGCCACCCGAAGGCTTTACGAGTCTCTTCGCGAGTTCCCAGCAGCCAGTTGGTCAGACGTATACAATCGCTACAATTCTAAAGTACGTATCGATGAAGATAAACTGATCGGAGCAGGCGCTCGGGGAAGGATTCAGCCTCGCAGCGGCGGATCTGGTGGAAAAGCAGAAACGGAGAGATCAGGCACGCGGTATGAGCCATACCCTGACCAATCGCATAACAACTCCAAAGGACGCAGCCGCAACAGCAATAGGGGCCTATCTCGAAAGGAAAACCCTGAGTCAAGTTCTCGTGGAATCCCAAGCCTGCCAAGCTTCAACGTTGAAATGTCAGAGGTCATGGCAGTACTCAAAGGCATGGGAGAAAAGGTCAAGTGGCCAAAGGACATGAAGACTGACCCCAGCAAGCGAAGCAAAGACCTCTACTGCGAGTTTCACCAAGACCACGGGCATACCACCGAAGACTGCAAAGCCTTAAGGTATGAAATCGACCATTTATTGAAACAGGGATTCTTGAAGGAGTTCCTGACCGAAAAGGAAAAGCAAACTCATGCGAAGGCTCGGCAGAACAAGCCGGGTCCACCACGAGCATCCTCCCCAAAGCGAACGGTCAACGTTATTTCGGGCGGGATCGAGGTAGATTCGGTCACCTTCACGGTAAAAAAGTATGCAAAGGTATCCATTACAAACAACTAGCGTCCCCGGTCAGAAGGAGTAATCACCTTTGAGGAATCCGATGCTGATGGATCACAGTTTCCGCATGGCGACGCGTTAGTCATAACATTGCGAGTAGCGGAGTTCGACGTAAAGAGAGTACTCATCGATGCGGGCAGCTCTGCAAATATTATCCCATCGCGAGTCATAGATGAAATGCAGCTAGCAGGCAAGATCGTGCCAATATCTCGGGTTCTCTCCGGTTTCAACAACTCGAGCGAAAAGACCCTCGGGGAAATTACCTTGACAACTCTAACTGAGGGGGTGGCAAAAGAGACAACTTTTCATGTTGTCGACGCTGATCTAGCCTACAACATCATTCTAGGCAGACCATGGATCCACGACATGCAGACCGTCCCTTCTACCTATCACCAGGTGTTGAAATTCCCATCCGAGTGGGGAGTACGTGAAGTCCGAGGAGAGCAGCGCACCGCACGAGACTGTTACTCGGTAGCTCTTAAACTACCCGAGGAAAGCAAATAGCAATTACAGCACCCGGGACCGAATACTACACCTGAGGAGGCTAAGTACGAAGTCCCGGAGTTCATCGCCAAGATGGATGAGAAGGAAAACCACATGCCGACAGTAGAAGCCCTGGAGCCCGAAGAGCTGTTCGATGACAAACCGGAGCGAAAGGTGTATTTGGGAACTGAATTGAGCGAACGCCTATGGGGAGATATCCTGTAATTCCTCAAGGAGCGGCATACAACATTCGCCTGGTCACATGCTGACATGACAGGTATTTCTCCCGACATCATTACTCATTGCACGTTGATCCATACCACCACCCGGTGAAACAGAAGACGCGCCAGCAAGGAGCTTTCCGAAATCAGGTAATCAATGACGAAGTCGATCGCCTGTTAAAGATCGGTTCAGTACGTGAAGTCAAGTACCCGGACTGGCTAGCCAACGTGGTTGTCGTACCCAAAAAGAACGGAAGTGGCGAGTCTGCATTGACTTCACAGATTTGAACAAAGCCTGTCCGAAGGATTCATATCCCCTTCCCAGGATAGATCAATTAATTGATGGCACATCCGGGCATGAGGTGTTAACCTTCCTCGACGCGTACTCCGGGTACAACCAGATACTGATGGACCCCGGGGACCAAGAAAAAACGGCATTCATAACATGTCGAGGTACGTATTGTTACAAAGTTATGCCATTTGGATTGAAAAACGCAGGTGCGACCTATCAGCGTCTGGTCAATCGAATGTTCCGCGACCATATCGGGAAGACTATGGAAGTGTACATTGACGACATGCTAATAAAATCCAAACGAGCAGAAGACCATCCAGCGCACCTGAAAGAAGCTTTCTGAATCCTGGATCAATATAACATGAAATTGAACCCGGAGAAATGCGCTTTCGGAGTCGGATCGGGAAAATTTCTGGGGTTCATCGTCTCTCAACGAGGCATTGAAGTTAATCCCGCTCAGATTAAAGCTATCGAGTCAATTCCAGATGTACTTCGCGATAGGAAAGAGGTCATGAGGCTGACAGGGAGAGTAGCTGCTTTACGCAGATTCATCTCCCGATCATCTGATCGCTGCAAAAGTTTCTTCGATGTCTTAAAGCAAAACAAGGAGTTCGAATGGACTCCCGAATGCCAGCAGGCATTGAGGGATCTAAAGAAATACCTATCCAGTCCTCCACTGCTTACCACACCCGTGGAAGGCGAACAGTTGCTAATTTATCTGGCAGTATCAGAGTCATCGGTAAGTGCTGTGCTAGTTCGAGAAGAAAAAGGTAAACAACTTCCTATTTACTATGTTAGCAAAGTTCTAATTGATGCAGAAACCCGCTATCAACCTCTAGAAAAGTTGGCGTTGGCTCTAGTAACTGCTGCTTGAAAGTTACGTCCATACTTTCAAAGCCATACGATAGTTGTGGTTACTACTTTCCCTTTACGAAATGTTTTGCACAAACCAGAATTCTCAGGAAGGTTGGTAAAATGGGCTATAGAACTGTCAGAGTTTGATATCACCTATCAGCCCAGAGTAGCGATAAAGTCACAAGTTCTGGCAGACTTCGTGGCAGATTTTAGCATGAATGTATATCCTGAAGCAGAGAAGGAAGCCATCCTTTATGCAGGACAGGCCCCAGGCACCTGGGTCCTCCATACGGACGGCTCCTCGAATGTGAAGGGGTCAGGACTCGGCCTGGTCCTCGTTGCTCCATCCGGGGAGACGGTAAGGCAAGCTATCAAATGCCCTTTCATTACTAACAATGAGGCCGAATATGAGGCCGTTATTGCAGGATTGGAACTGGCACGGAACTATGGGGCAACCATAGTCAAGTTGAAAAGCGATTCTCAATTAGTGGTCAATCAAATCAACGGAGGTTTTGTTGCACGAGAGCCCAGGATGCAGGCGTACCTCAGCCAGGTGAAAGAGCTCCTGGCGCAGTTCGACGCCTGGGAGGCGATTCAGGTTCCACGGGAAGAGAATCATGAAGCGGATGCTCTCGCAAACATGGGATCAGTTGCAGAAGTAGGCGCAGCCGGTTCTTCGGCTATCGTCCAACTACTCTACACAACCATGGACAGGGAAAAGTTTGAAGTTAACACTGTCAGCATTACTTGGGACTGGAGGAACGAAATAACAAACTATCTTATCCATGGGACCCTGTCCGCAGACGCAAAGGCTGCTCGCAAACTCCTAGTAAAAGCTGCCCGATACACCATCCTCAATGGCGAGCTGTACCGGAAGATGTTCGCAGGGCCCCTCGCGAAATGCCTTGGACCAAATCAGACAAATTATGTGATGAGAGAAGTCCATGAAGGCTGTTGCGGAAATCATTCCGGAGGTAAGGCCTTAACCCGGAAGTTAATACGTGCAGGTTATTACTGGGACAAAATGGAGAAGGATGCGAATGATTTTGTCAAGAAATGTGACAAATGCCAGAGGTTTGCCCATCTTCTTCATCAGCCAGCCGAGCCATTGCATTCAATAATCTCCCCATGGCCCTTCATGAAATGGGTAATGGATATTGTTGGTCCCCTTCCCACGGCACCGCGGGGGATGCGCTTCTTGCTGATCATAACTGATTATTTCACGAAGTGGGTCGAAGCCGCGGCATATTCAAGGATACGGCAGACGGAGGTTGTCGATTTTCTCTGGCGCTTTGTCGTATGTCGTTTCGGAGCACCCAAGGAAATAGTCATGGACAATGGGCCGCAGTTCATCGGCCAGAAGGTGACTAGATTCCTTGACGACTTACACATTAAAAGGATCACTTCCTCACCATATCACCTTGTCGCTAACGGGCAGGCCGAGTCTACCAACAAGATCATCGTTAAATCTCTTAAAAAGCGCCTCGAGCAGGCAAAGGGATGTTGGGTAGAAGAGTTACCTGGAGTACTGTGGGCTTATCGCACCACAGTAAAAATGAGTACCGGAGAAACTCCGTACTCATTAGTATATGGCGCAGACACTCTGATCCCGGTCGAGATAGGAGAGCCCAGCCTGCGATATGCACATGCCATGGAGGAGTCAAACTCAGTTAACCTGTCCGAGGAACTGGATCTTCTCGAAGAACGCAGAGAACTGGCCCTCGTACGAGTGGTTGCCCAAAAAGAACGAATCGAAAAATACTACAATCGGGGACTGCACGTACGAAACTTCCAAGTCGGGGACTTTGTACTCAAAAAAGTTTCCCAGAGCACGCAAGAGACCAATTCGGGGAAACTTGGCCCCAACTGGGAAGGTCCCTACAAAGTGGTTGCTTCGGTCGGCAAGGGGTCTTACCGCTTAGCACGTCCAGATGGTTCGATTATCCCAAACAGTTGGAATGTGGTTCACCTCAAAAGGTATCACTTCTAGGTGATACAAACGGTTAGTTACCCTGCACTCACCTTTTTTACATCAAGTTCATTACTATTTATTCTCTCTAAATGGTACTAATGACCTGAACAAGGTCAGATCCGTTTAGCTCAACTGGCAGAGCTCGAAGTTTCTCAACTTCGCGGCTGTGGGTTCGAATCCCACAACGGACACACTCCTCGTTTGGTTATATGTGTTCAATATACGACTCACCGACAACTCTTTTCATACTATCACTTTACGTGTTCTAACATGAAAACAAGGGGGGTGGTGAGGGCCCTGTAGGCCAGATAAGACCTTCATACGGGCAAAAGACCTTATGGCAAAAGACCTTATTGAAAGGCAACAAAATAAAGGCAGCAAAATTTCAAAATTTCTACGTGATAAGACTTCCACGACAAATAAGAGAAGTCATTCACAAAACAAAACCCTCAGGTGGCAAGGCTTCCACGAAAATAAGAGAAGTCGATCACAAGGCTAACAACTCGGCCAGAGCCAATCTACAAAGCCGTACAGCAACTTTCAACCATCAAAATAACAAGCAAAGTTGTACGCACAAAGCAATGATTCGGCTAAAACTCTAAAACGACCACGATTCGGTCAAATTACCTATAACTTACGTTCCTTTTTCTAATGAAAGGCTAAGTAGAAACATTCGGGCAGACTTATCAAAATACGGACTCGATATGATTCAAGGTCCAAAAAAAGTAACTCCCGGTCATAAGGCACGAAAGCCATAGCATATGCATACAAGAGGGTCAAGGATTCAAACTAAACATAGTCACTGAATAAGATCTAAAACAACATATATACATAAGTCGATAAAGTGCCGAATACGGCTGACAGAATTTTATCAGAGTGTTTAAAAGGCCAAACGAACCGGCCAAGGACTAGAAATTTTTTATTAAAAACTTCTGTCCATCAACAAGCAAGTCTAGCTTTCGCCAGACAGTAAGAAAAATAAAAGTGCTCCAATTACAGATTGGGAAGGGTCATCAACATTTGGGGCTACGACCAGAACTCGACGCACCAGCTCCGTCAGTTCTGTCTTCGTCCCCCGAAATTTCTTCTTCGTCCTCATCCTCATCTTCATCTTCGCCTTCGGACTCTTCAGGAGAGAGATTCAGTGCTTGTCTTATTCTGCGAACAGCGCCCTTTGTGGTCTGTAGCATCTCCTCGACATTCACTTGGCCAGTTTGAATCTGCACGAGCAATATGCGCTTGGCTTCAAGAGCAGCGAGCTTGGCTTTGATTTCGGACTGATCACGCAGGTTGGCCAAATCCTTGGTTAATGTGGTCTGAGTGCTCGTTAATTGAGCGACCTGATCTTTGGCGGCCTGAAGATCAACCCTGGCCTTGACAGCTCCCTCGCTGGCTCTCTGCAGATTCATTTCCAGAGACGCACGGTCTTCATTAGCCCTGCTCAAAGAAATTCGGCAGTCCTCAAGCAATCTCTCCAAACCCTGGGTAGAGCGTGTGAACCCTTCCTTCTCTTCGAAAAGATGGTCCTTTTCCCTGGTGAGAGCACTAATTTGCTCAAGACGTTCGTTGTTAACATAAGTTAACCGGCTCACTTCTCCACCAAGGAAACCACACTGCTCAACCAAAGCTTTGTTTTCCTTCAGAACCTCCAGCAGTTCTTTCTTTACTTCCACCACCTGATCAACATTGTTGATCCTGGAACGGAACATAAGCTCGGCGGCCAGCATGCTCGACTGCAAAAGAAGAGAGAATAAAACAAGCTAAGGTTAAAGGCCCAAGGTTAATAGTTACTACCAGCATAAGGTCAGAATATACTTACTCGGGCAGAATCAGCGGCAATCTGAAAGGCTAATTCCTCATCGCTCAACTCCCTCAGTACCCACTCTTCACGGGGACCGATGAACGAAGAGACTACCTTAGCCAAGCCGCTAGGCCCAGTTATGAAGTTAACATCAGGGGAAAGTTTTAAAGTGTGCTTCCTCTCACAATACTTGGGTTCCCAAGCATGTTCATCAGGGTAATTAGGCCCAAACTTATAACGGATACCCCTGATATCCTTCAGCTCCGTCTGACTACCAATAACCGACCGCCAGACAAACCTCGAGGTTGAAAGGTTAGATTCATTTTCTTCCCCAGGATCAATTGTGTCACATTCACGAAGACCAACCGGGGCCGCCCCCTCAACAGCCACATTCTCAAGATCCTCAAAGCGAAAAACACGAGGATATCGGCTACTTTCTTGGGGAACCTCCTCCCTGGTTTCTTCTTTCACTTCCTTCTCTTCTTCTTCTTCTTCTTCTCCTACCTTCTTCTTTCCCTTATCCGCACGGGAAGGACCTGCCGCCTCCCCGTCACCAACTCAGGGACTCCCCTGCAGAGTACGGGCGGCTTCCTCCTCGATTCTCCTCTCATCGCTGCGGAGGTGAGGTCTTCGTCTAAGAGGAGCACCAGCTTCGGTTTCAGTATCCGAAATATAAATGACCTCCTTGGCTAAGCCCTCTTCCCGCGCGGACTCGGGGACTTCAGCAGCTGCCTCAGCATTCACTTCTACAGGCTCGGGGACGCTGGCCCTAGGAGGAAGGTCGTCACCAGCCGATGAGGGTTCCTTGGAAGCCGCAGAAGTTTTACGAGCAGACTTCTTCCGAGCTCCTCCCTCTCCCTGGCTCTTCCTTTTCCTCTTTAGGGAGCCCAGTCCGTCGGACAGAAGTTCTTCACCCCCCTCCCTGCTGCGCAGAGCACCTACCGAAGCTAGTATAGCGTCAGCCTCAGCAGCTGGGTCAGCGACAGGCTCGGTAGGTCTGTCTTGGGGAGGCGCGGGGAAGAAATCTCCCGAAGTGCCCAAACCTGCAACAAAGACAAAACGGTCAGACATAAGAAGGATTCAAGGAAGGGGAATTATCGGGGAGACAGAAATGCCCTCACCGTGGTGTTTCACAGTCAAACTATTGAGAGAACCGAAATACGCCCATTCTCTCTTCTCTGGTCCAAACTTCTCCAAAATCGGCTCAACCCACGCCGTCAGTTCATTAACAAATATGAACCCGTCGTAAGGTTGCTTGGCCGTTGCACGAAGAGATTGAACAAAGGTTAAAAAAAAAAAAAAGAGTACGAAAAGACTCGGGAACTTACGCGTCTTGTTCCAGACTTCTGGAAGGTATGTCTTGTCGGTAAAAGTTAAAGCCGAGGAGCGCACGAACAGATACCGATGCACCCAGCCTCGGTCACTGGTATCCTCAAAACTGCGCACCAAGCCTTTGCTTCCGCGCATCCTGGCATTGACGTAGCCGTCCTTAAAGATTTGAATACTGTACAGAGAAATAAAATGCTTGTACTCAAAAGACTGATCGGTTTCTGTCGCAAACCAATCCAAAAGTGTGACCGTCCTAAAAATGCTGGGGCTCAATTGCCCCGGGCAGAGAAGGTATTCCCTGCAAAGCCTCTCTAACACAGGATGTAGGGGCAGCCTGCATCCTACCGTGAAAGGATAGGTGCCCATAGCCGTCCACCCGGCCCGGTGGGAAGTAATGTTCTCTTCTTCAGAGACCGGAGAGAGGGGGATTTCATCGCCCCAATTACAATCCAACCTCACATGAGGGATCACCTCCTTCATGATCCCCGACTTGAACCTGCACGCCGGCCAGTTGCGTGTGTCTCCTTCCCTATTATGGAAGGACTTGATGTTGTAATCCGCCTCGAGCTTACCCCATTTCTTGGGGATTATTTCCGCAGCAGTGGCTTAAGCAGCCCGCGGCCTAGGAGTGGCCGTCGAGCTACCAGCAATATTGGAACCCTGATTTCTCCTAGATCTTGAAGACATGGTTACAAGAGAAAAGTGAAGTTATAAAGGGAAAATCAAAAGCCAATTTGGAGATTTTTCAAGAAACAGCGCAGAGGAATCAGAAGCAAGTAAAAGGATTCTCGTCAAATGAATCCCTATTTATAGGAACCAAGGTGCAGATCCCTAACTTCCCTCAAAAACACGTGGAGGTTATCGGGTAACTTACGATCAGATCTGGCCTCAAAAGAAACATAGGGCTAATCAAAACTTTATAGTGCCATCATTACTCTGAAGGGCAGCGGTCACCTCACAATCGAAGGGCGACGTGCGCACGTGGCTGAGACGGTCAAAATCATTACTCTGCACCCTTGGAATACGCAGCAGTCGCTTCAGAAAAACCTGCAACTCAACAGGCGTGCCAGCTGCGGTTACTTTTTCATACGGCGCATTTAATGCGCACGACATGAGGGCTTGTCACTTATCTGATAGGATTCATACGTCATTAGGATTACATCATATGGAGATAAAAAAAATTTCAAGGAATTCCCGCCAAAATCCGTATCCACTCCCCGAACAGATACTCTGCTCGAGAAGTGCGGGGACTATCTGTATTGGATAAAAGCTGACTAGACTCAGAGAAAATGACACGTGTCCTACACGTGGCACGGACAGACATCCACCGGACAGACATCTCCCACGGGCAGATTCAGGGGAGTTACAGGGCATCCCAACGGTTAGCATGGTTTAAACGGGCAGTTGACAAGATTATCGGACGCGATCATTTGTTAGATAATCATTATGGCAATCACCACAATCCGACGGTTACAACTTCGCTGAATGGATGCCTGACGGTTATTCATCCAGACGGTTCCATACCCAACGGATAGTACAACTCCAACGGGCGCCTCTCAGGCCTATAAATAGTGTTTCTCTCAACTAATTGTAACAATTTTTACTTCCTGTCTACATTGTCAATAAAAATATACTCTTTCGTTCGGATATACTCTTTGTTCCAACTATTATTTTGAGCAATTGGGTTATCCAGAGTGTGGACATCGGCCGACTCTCCCCGGAGAAAAAGGATACGATACGTTCACCTCTCTTTGTCTTCGTTTACATTTCGCTTTTAATGCTTTATTCTGACGTCATTTGTTTTGTCGCAAGAATCCTTAATCTCAACTATTGATCGTGACTCCGCAAATATAAATTTAATTGTTAATTGGCTTAAAATCGGATCTAGGTTAAACAAAAATCCTGGCTCCGCTACTGTGTAAGTCCCTTTTCTTATTCTTATATTGCTCTACCAATCTACTTAAAAAATGAATGGCTTCCATAGACGTTCGCCCAGGCATGAATTCGAATTGATTCTCATAATATATACATCGCACCTTATCGTTATCTTTACCACTATCTCCTAAACTTTCATCTTATGTCTCAATAATTTAATACCTCTATAATTATTACAATCTTGAATATCACCCTTGTTCTTGTACAATGGGATCATTGTACTCCACCTTAATTCTTTGGGAATTTTTATCGTCCTAAGGATGACATGAAATAGCCCATTTAGCTGCTTCATACCTACTTTGTTGCGCTCTTCCAGAACTCCACTAGTATCTTGTCTGGCCCGGTAGCTCTTCTTGCATCTTATGTATTGCCCCCTTAACTCCCTCTTATTTTTACACGCTCGCAATACCAAAAATTTCGACTGCTCTTGTAGCGCTCTAAGTCACCAGCACAATATGCATGTCCCTTTCTGCATTTAAGAGTTTATAGAAGTATATATGTCATCTCCATTTAATGTGAGCCTCTTCCATCAATACCGCTTCATCCTCATCTTTAATGAACCTCATTTGATCTAAGTCGCGTGTCCTCCTTTTCCTCGCTTTGGTGATCCTATTACTTCTTTTCCCCATCTTTTTATTTCTTTATGCAACCCTTCAAAAGTTGTCGTTTTAGCATCCATAACCGCTAATGCTTCCTTCTTTGTAGTCTTATACCTTCCCCTTATTGTTCTCTTTTCTCCCTCACCTTTGCTCTCCACTAACTTCATGTAAGCAACTTTCTTGGCTTCCACGTTTCCTTGGACCTCTTAATTCCATCACCAGTCCCCTCTGTGTCTACTGGGATTACCTTTTTAGACCCCTAATACTTCTTGAGCTGCTAGCCTAATGCAGTTAGAAACCATAGTCAACATACTAATTCGCATCCCTACTACTCTCCCAAGCCCCCATTAAGTCCTGGATTTTTCATTGATCAAGCCCCCCCCCCCTCCAACTTAATTGTAGGTCGATCATTCAAAGCGTTATTTTTCCTCTTCTTTATGATGTATAGATCCATAACCAAAGAGCTTATATTGGATTGTAAGATTCTCACTCGGAATAACCTTACAAATACAATCCCTACATAAGCTCTATGATTCTTCCTAAAAAGAAGTAAATTGATTTGAGTCATTGCCACCATACTACAAAAGGTAATCAAATGGTCGCCCTTCTTTTGAATACTCAAATAAGCTATTTCCAAATCAAAAGCTTTCGCAAAATTCAAAGTGAAACTCCTATTTCATTTATATCTCGAAAACTAAAACCGCCATGCACATCGTCATACATAATCCCTACAAAGTTGTGTGAATGTGGCCATTGAAATCACCTCCTATAAATAACTTCTCGGTGTCAGATGTGGATCCCTATTTTATTCCCACTGGAGCATTGTCAATATAAGATGTGGATCCTACATTGGATAAATGATAAATTTGAATGGATATTATTTTGATAATGTATGATTATTTCATCTAAAAATTAAAATTATTAGGAAAAGCATATTAATACTTATTTATTTATGTAGTCTTTTGTATGTATCATCACCAGGTAACACATTGTACCCT
This sequence comes from Petunia axillaris subsp. axillaris, assembly GCA_029990575.1. Lineage (NCBI taxonomy): Eukaryota > Viridiplantae > Streptophyta > Magnoliopsida > Solanales > Solanaceae > Petunia > Petunia axillaris. The sequence continues at coordinate 45,324,038 of JARKNS010000002.1, read as the reverse complement.
CACTCTAGCACATGAAGAAATGTACATTCTCATCGTATCTGCAAATTGATATGTCAGAATGGAGGTAAGCGGTGAGAGGATAGGTTAGATTTATTGTATTATTTCCTCACTATCAGGAGGAACAAATTCAGGTAGATTTTACATGGATAAGCCACATAGTTCTTATTCAAATATATATGTAGTAAGAGGGTTTAGCTTATATATAGTAATAGGGTACATAACTTTTATACTACTATATACTATTAAGTTGTTTTTACTTATCATAGTTAGTAACTCGTCTTATTCATAGGATTGCATCACATTATTTATCGAGAATTTTACGTGTAGATAATTTTGAGTGACCTAGGTATAATAGTGTAAAAAAATGTTAAACTGAAGGTGTATACATGTCATGTTCATATCTATGTAGTCCATGAAAAGTGACAATAGTAGGTTTTGTACAGGTATCTCTCGTAACAAGGCATGTAATTATGAGTGTTTGAAAAATAAATTATTTTAATACTTATTTTTCGGCGTTTGAATACCTTTTCTAACCATGTAACAAGGGGTAAGGTGGAGGTGTTGGTGGGTTAGGGGTGGGTGGCAGAGCCATGGGGTGAGCGTGGTTAGGGTAGGAGGTGATTTTGATACAGGAAGGAGACAAGAATATGAATAAACACATTTGAAAAATATTTTCCCTACTTTTACAAAGAAAAATATTTTCTTCCAATTTAAGGAAAATGAGTTACGTTGTTAAGAAAAATATTTTCCAAAATCTTAAATTTAGAAATATAAAATGAAAAAAATTTCGAAAAAATGTTTACTACCGTTCACACCCTATATATAGTGAGGCTGACTATTAAAAGCTTTAACTAGTAAATATGTTGGATGGTATAAAACCTACACGATGGAGGTGCAAAAGAACAAATGGTCTTTAAGCGTGAGCCCATTCACTTCCTGTTAAATGTAAATTAAATACTCAGCCATCACATATTACATGTGAAAGTTTGACTACTTATTAATTGGCCGTCATTGTAAGTGGACACAGTTGAGCAAAGGGGTGAGAGAAGGAAAAGTGGGCCTAGTATGGCGTATTGACGTACTTGTTTAGCTAGAGAACAATTCATCTCATCTATGATGTACAAAACTTAAAATGTAAATGGACTTGGGGATGACAAGTGCGATTGCGGTGCAAGTTCTGTAATTCTTGAAATTAAAAAATTAAACCCAATTACACTTTAACATTGCCACGTATCATATCTATATAATTTGACGGTGATTTCTCGAGCTTTAAAAGATTCAGAAATTTGAGCGTGAAGTCCAGCCCAGGTAATATTTTTCCTCTTCTAATAGTGATTTATTTGAAAATCACTGAGGTTTCAAGTTTTGATGTTTTCCCATTGTTGGACCTATAACCATGATAGTTATTTATAACTAATATTTTCTCTGTTTCAAAAATGATGATATTATTTTTTTATTAGTTCGTTTAAAAAAAAATACACAATTTTAAATTAAAAAATAATTTAATTTTAAACTTATTACTTTTTCTTTAATGAAATACTTTATAATTGTTCAATACCTCTTCAAGTAATTTTTAGTGATATAAATAATGGTCCTTTCGTCTTTTTAGTTTTGGTTTTGAGTTCTTGCCAAGTTAACTTCTAAGTTCTAACAAGTTTGGTTTAACAATTTATCTGATTGATTTCTCAATGATTCTAATTTTGGTTGATTGTTTTCGTTGATGTGGCATAAGTATGAACAATTTAATATAGAGATAATAGCTTAAAACCCCCCTAAACTATCACTTTTTTTCCTAGTTTCACACATAAACTATCGTCAGTTCACAATACCCCTGAACAATGAATTTTGCCTATCACTACCCCCAGGCGTGACATATGGCATAGGGGGTGTTTCCACCCTTGAAAAAGCGCGTGAGCCTCTTAAAAAGGCTGACACTTGGGACAACCAACGGCTAGTTTAGCCATAAACTCACATCTTCTTATTTTTTTACCATTTTCTCTTATTTTTTGTTTTATCTTTAAATATTAACATTCCTTTTTCTTCTTCCACTCCACCAACACTACTATCTCAAATATTTTCTTCTTTGGATATGTTTTTTTTGGCCGAATTTTTCTAGTATCTTTCTTGTTTGTCTTCTTCCACAAAAGCTCTAATTCAAAACCTAATTAAACAAAGAGTATATCTAAATTGATATACAAATTATATAATTAATTGATGTAACTAATCATACAAAGATTAAAAGAAATGGAGAAGAATTTTTCACTCAACTTGTTGGAAGTGGGTTACTTTGGTTCATTTGGAAAATGAGATAAAATGGACGTCCCCCAACCTTTTGACCTTTTGTGTTTTGTTTAATTATTTTCTTGTTAATTTATTTTTTTAATTGTGTTTTTATTTAACTTGTAAAAATAACATATTATTTTTTATATAAAATGACATGTGTATGCCAGTTGGCAAATATTTCAGCTTTTTTGGAGCGTGCAAACACGCACATAGATATATTTACGCTTGGGGGGTAGTGATAGGCAAAACTCATTGTTCAGGGGTACTGTGAACTGACGATAGTTTAGGTGTGAAACTAGGAAAAAAGTGATAGTTTAAGGGGGTTTTTAAGCTATTATCTCTTTAATATATTGACATGATTGCTACAAAACTTGTGTCTTGAAGTATTTAAATTTGTTTTAGTAGTTGTTATCGTTTTCACATAATCGTGTACTATATGATCAGACATATACTTGTGCAATCCTTCTGTTTTTTTTCTTTTCTTTAAACTACTTTTTGTTTCGACCAATTGCTGGACTTTTCGTATCCTTAAACAAATAATGATCTTATTTTTCCATTTCACTAGTTACAAAACTAATTCAATTAAGTATATGTCCACGGAAACCAATGATTCTAATAACGTTATCGGTTTCAAAATCGTCCTTCACTTCCTCGTGTACTAGTATTTTATTTTCTCATTATGTACAAAGTTTGTTATCAAACTATCACGCCCAATATATATATTTTTTTAAATAACTAAGTGGTTGCTGCAAATATAATCCGATTTAACAAATTTGAGCTCGAATCTCACAGAGAACAACGTAATTTGTAATTTTATTTTCACCATATTTTTGTTGAACAATTTCAGGGATGATTTATAATGATAATTGTGTGACAACTAAAATAAAAACACAATTAACTAAAAGCAAGTAGTAAAATTGCTAGAAAAGATTCAAGAATGAAAGACCTAGAGCTAGACTTCCCCAATTATCATAATGATGTACCGGATAGTATGCATTCAATCTCACTTGACCATTCCTAATGATCGTGAGCTCCTAGTTTATCGCTAGTACTCTCCAATAACAATCAATAACAATCATGTGTTACTTTTCCAAGTTAACATATGATGATAAGATGGACTACCCACGTGACCACGATAAGGGTTCATTGTTCTCGAACTCACCTGGTTCTTCTTCCCTAAAAAATTCCTTATTTGGATTAAAGTGTCATTATTCAAATAACCCTAACTCAAAATACTCTTCCAAAGGTCTACAATAATAAAGGCGCATTCAATTGTGAACTCTACGATCGAAAGCAATCAAAACATAGTTGAATAATCAGGAATAATAATGTCAAGCTTGACAAATTCATAAAATATTTAGCACATCATCCAATAATAGTTCAGTCAAACAATAAAAAGGGGTAACTTAACCACTCATGTTCATCACTATCATGTCAAGATAATTCATGAATGAATAAATTACAAAAATAAATAAAGAATTAAGAAAAATTCTTATGTTCTTGAAGTTTCCAATGTTCTAGCCTCCTTTTGCTCGTTCCCAGGTCAAAAGTTCCTTTTTGGGTGTGTTTCTCACTTTTTATATCGTCCCAAAAGACCCACATAACCCGAAAATTAAAGTAAACCCGTAGTCAAACATGTCAGGAAATTAAGCCTACCATGTCGCGCAGCTTGTCGCATGGCGCGATGCGGTAGGGCATTTCACTTAGGATTGCAATTATCAAACTATCTGAATTTTGACCCTGTCGCATCGCGCTATGCGGTGCCTGGCGCGTCATGCATAATTTACTGCTCTTCGACTTATTATTTTTTTCATCCACGCCTTGGTTTTCGATCAAGTCTCGAGCTTCTACTCGGACTTCGAAGCTCCATTTCTTCTCATTTCAGCTCCAAATTACTCAATTTCCTTCAAATACATTCCTACACAATCAAATACATATAATGAGCTAAAAAACGTTAAGATAATAACTTAATTGTAATGGATAAAAATTCAGCTGTACACATGGCACCTCTGTGCATGATTCGAGATGTGTATCAATGGAAATTCGTTGAAATATCACCGAGGCGTAAGACTTTCCCTTCGGTGTGTTGACCTCGAGATCACGTTTTTGCCTCGGAAGATGTTCACCTCGGCGAAGGGGAGCTCGACTCTCCGGGATGAGGGGATTACACCTCGGAGAACTGTTACACTTCAGTGAGATAGATGACCTCATAACGGTCACCTATTAATTCAACATTTAATGGGTATAATCAGGGGGTAAGCCACGATCATAAATGTGGGGAAGTGGCTATAATGACTTAGTTAATGCATTGATTATCTTTACACACAATTGGCTATAAATAGCCCAGTAGTCATCTTATAAACTCATCCAGAAACAGATAATACTACTGTACTTTCTTATTGTTCCTGCATTACTGTCTTTATCATCAATTATTCCGAATTATTCCGCAACCTTAATACGATAAATTGCTTGTTAATCACATTACAAATTCGATTGATTGTCCTAACCCGATTTAGGCCAACACAAATTGGTGTCGTCTGTGGGGATCCAAGCAATAGTGTTTGTTCCAAAGTTATGCATCACGATTACTTGTTTTTGCTTTGCTAGTTCTCAATGATGGTTGACAACACTAACAACACAGTTGAGCAATTTACAGATGAAAAACAAGTTCCATTAACCCAACCGGGCAATGGAACTCCTAATCCGCCAATTGGTACAACTCCTCCAGTTGGTCTAACTCCACCAATTGCACAGGGTGTAGGAATGCCACTCCCACCAATTGATCCCTCTTCATATGTATCAAACGACCCATTCCAATAATATGTCATAAATACTTTACACCAACTCCAGGGGCAGTTTGCTGCGCAAGCAGGCTTCAACGCCAAGTTCAAAAGTTCATTGCAGGATGTCTCTGAAAGAAACAATACATCGCCTGCAGTTCCCAATGGAAGCATCCCAAACTTTGCTCCTACCAATGCAACAACAGGGGACTTCCAAACGGATCTGCACCGGGGGACTGGCCTAATTGGCACTAAGCCCTTTGCGACTGCCCCCACGGTGGCAGAAACTAGCGTCTCGTTAGTGGAAGAAAGATTTTGAAGCCCAATTTAAGAAACAGCTCGAAAATATTCCCGGAGTCCGGAAGCCCCGATGAGTGTTGGATATTCATAGGTGTATGCAGCAACCTTTCAAGCCCGAGGCTGCTCCTGCCCCCATCTCGAAGCACTTAAAGTTGCAAATCTTGAAGAAGTATGATGGAACGACTGATCCAGTCGACCATATAACTGAGTACATAGCTATGGTCAAAAGCAATGACTTGACCTCGGTGGAAAAAGAGTCTATATTCCTTAAAAAGTTCGGGGACACCCTCGAAAAGGGGGCACTGCGTTGGTATATGTACCTCACATTCAAATCAATTTCAAGCTTCGAGGAGTTAGCCGACTTGTTTATCAAGGCTCATACTGGGGCTCAGAAAATCCTCAAATAAAGGAAGGATATCTTCGAGATTAAGAAAAGGTACCTCGAGCCTATTAAGGACTTCCTCGAGCGCTTCCAGGCTGAAAGGATGGATTTGCTTCCAATGGAGGATGACTTGGCAGTTATGGCATTTGAAAAAAATATAAATGTCAGCAACTCTGAGGTCACTACCGAATTAAAGAGGGAGCTTCAGCAGTGGAAAGCGCGAACTTGGGATGAGTTGCATGATAGGGCCACCACAAAGATTAGGCTCGAGGAAGCGGAATGGAGGGCGACGGGTCAGCACAATGCCTATAGAAATCACCCCGAATCTTTCCGACACACCGATGCATCACGAGGAAACTCAAAGGTTCGATATGACCCTTACAACTCACAAAAACAGCATGTGAGTCAGCGACTCAAGGGACAACATATAAGTCAAAGGCTATGAGGGAAAGTTAATACGAGTACTAACCAAAAGAATTCGTCGGGACCAACTTTACTGTCCAAGGATAAGAATTTGCCTCGTATCTCTGATTATAACTTCAATATGTCAACCACAGAGCTGGTAAACGCGATAAAAAAGATGACGGACCAAGGTGTAAGGTTACCGAGGGATATAGCCCTCGGGAAGAGAGATCAGAGTTTACATTGTGAGTTTCAAGCTGATTATGCGCATGCTACCGAGGATTGCAAGGCACTTCGCCTCGAGGTAGCTCATCTTCTAAAAAGAAGGATGTTGGCAGAGTTTCTCACGGACAAATGGAAATAAAATTTTACTAAGAATAGAGGAGGTGGACAACCACCGAGGGCTCCATCCCCTAAGAGAGTCGTGAATGTGATAACAGGGGGATCAGAGGTGAATGTTGTTAATTTTGCTGCTGCAAAAAAATTTTCAAAGCTCTCAATTACTATGGAGAAAAGGACTCGAACATCTAGTTCAGGTAAAGAAATAGTTTTTTTATGATGATGATTGTGATGGGATGATGTTTCCCTATCATGATGCTTTGGTGATTATGTTGACAATCAATGACTCAGATGTTAAATGAGTCTTGATCGACCCCGGCAGCTTGATTAATATTATTAGCTACGGAGCTGTAAATAATATATGGTTGAAGGACCTCGTCGTCCCGAAGGTAACCATATTGACAGGGTTTAACAACTCCACAGAATGACGTTTGGTGAGATTACTACTACTGCTGAAGGAGTTGACAAAAGGACAGTGTTTCGAGTAATATCCGAGGATAAGTCTTGTTGACACCGAATTTTGTCCCGGAATTATTCAAATTAATAATTTATTATGGAAGGGTTGTAATTAAGGTTAAAATTGAAAGTAAAAAGGAAAAACAATTGAATTTCAATAGAAAAAGGCTAAAAACGAAATGCGCAGCCTCAATTGTGACCCACCCATGCAAACCCCTTATATACCAACCTATAATTCCCCTATACCCATCAGTTCCAATTTCCCAACCCAGTTCATTACCCGCGACCCGTTTCTCCCTAAACCCGACCCAAAGCCCTCATCTTCTCCGTACGATCAACACGCTGGACAAATAATCTTGTTCCAGCTGGTATCCTTGGTCTCTCTCACCAGTACAAAGCTTCACCAATCTCGTCCGTGCATTTTGAGTGAGCTTTTGATCCGAGCCATCAAAGGCATTCTAACGTTAATTTCCCTCAGGATAAAGATGAAATGGTACGATCCCTAAAGGGATTAGACTATTTCATTCTTGTCTTAAAAGGAAACGGCAGAAAATCAGGGGTCGATTTGGGAAATTGAGAAAAATTCGAAACCCTAAGGCGAGGTATATATATGCTTTATTCTTTCATTTTGGGGGGGGGGGGGATTTTGACATATAAGAAACGGCAGCATATGCCTTAGAGGAAAAAAAGAAAAGCATCTCTCTCGGTTTTAAGAAAAGGGGTATTACTTTTTCTGTTTTTGTTGATTTCAATTTCGTGTTATCGCATCGCTATTCGAGTCGTCAACCTTGTTCTAGTCGTCGACTTTGTTCGTCGTTTGTTCGAGTTGCATTTTTCAGTTCATCGCTCTTGTTCACTGCCTCGCAAAAGGTCAGTGTCTCATTATTTTCTTTTGTGTTCTGTGCATTTTAGCAAATAATAGATGAGAATGTATAGTCAAGTAACATTGTTTGTTTTGAACTACTATCTGTGTTGTTTTGCTTAAAAATAATTTTGAAGCATGTTAGGAGGAGCTTAAGGATCAGAATCACCATGATTAATGTGCCTTAAACTATATCATTTGTAGAAAGCTTTAAAGCTGCTTAGCTTTAATCCTATATTTTGAAATGGATCCTTATTGAAATTGAGACACTAACCAGTTCATAAAATTAAAATGAGAGCTTTATGTTGAATGTAAAATCAGTTCATTTCTATAGTTTGATCCGACCCTGCTCATTAACTTAAAAGAGTTTCTTTACAGTTCTAGTTGTTTCATTGGGTTGCCGTGTTGGTGGCAGGCTTATAGAATTCGTATAAGCTGTTTCTGGTTCCTTTTGAATGCCTGGTTGTAAGACAGGGTCCAGTTTTGGTTCTGTTGTATATGTTCAGGTGATGGTGAGTTTTTGTGTATGCAGAAGTGTAGGGTCTAAGGAGCCCTGTTTGTTAAGCTGTGAGAGTGAGGAGGGCGGATTTGTGTATATGCATGCAGTGTGAGATATTGAAAATGATCCAGGGTTTTTTGTTTAGTAGTTCAGGAAGGGATCAGGAGTCTGTGAGTGTTTGGTTGTGTGTGCAGAGTCAGTAAAGTAAAAGGAGAGTGTCAGGCAGCTTATAGGGAGTTTGTCTAGTAGAGATGTTCAGGGAGGCATGTTGGCTAAAATGAAGGTCTGTCTGGTATTGTTCAGGTCTGGTGAGAGGTGCTTATGGGTAGGTGCAGCAGGGGCTTGAGGGAGTCTGTAGGGAGTGAGGGAGTTAGTTTCAGGGAATGGCTTCTGGTTCAGTTTGTGAGGGTTGAATAGGGGCTGTGTGTGTGTTCAGGTTGTTTAATGTAGGAGTTGTTATAGGGCCTGGTAAGTATGTGCTGTAAGAGGGAGAAGTCTGTGAGGGTTTATATTCTGGTGTGAGGGCTGTGTGTCTTCAGGTGGTGTAAGTTCAGGAGAGTGTGTGCTTCTCTGTTGTGGGTGTATTTAGTGAAGTGTTGGCAGTCCTGGAGAATGTCTTGGTTGTCTGAGGGAGTCAGAGTGAGGGTCTAGAGCAGTATTGGAGATAGTGTAGTGTAGGTTGTAAGAAGAATGTAGGTAGTGATGGAGTCTATGTGGTGAGCAGTTTGTTCAGGGAGTTTGAAGTAGAAGCAGGGCAGTAGTCAAGAGGCTGTAGTCTCAGGTTTGTAGGAGTTTGTGAGGGAGTGCAGGTGAGTGGGTATAAGCTTGTGTGTAATAGCTTGTGTATGTGTGTTCATATGTCGCGAGATCCGTCGAACCAATAAATTCCTATACTATTGATTGAATTAAAATCGAATATGTATGCCTTTCCTCAGTCTTAGTGAAGTTGTTTAAGCATGAAACTACAAGATGTTTATCCTGTTCAAATCCTGGGCTAATAGCTTTGCTTAGTTGGTGTAAGATTAGTCTTTTGTCAAGGAATGAGCTTTCAGTTTTCTCTTTTAAAGTTTCAAGTAAAGTTTCATCTTGCCTTCCTGTTGATAGTTTAAATCCTGGTGCTTCTAGTTATTATGAGATGCAATAATCAGTTGGCAACTATGTGTAAAGCCAAGAGTTATAAAGATTCACCCCGTAACTATTGGAGTTCTCTCATATTTAAAAGAGTCATTTTCAAAGTAAAAGTTCAACCTTTACTTCAAAACTGAATTATTTTCCCTTAAAGGTTGTCTTAAATCGTTAATAATTGAGATTAAATTTGGTCATGGAATTTTGACCCTTCCTCTTTCTGTTAGAACTCATGTCAGGAGTTGCTTTGTTTTTCAGCCGCAAACTTAAAAAAAAAATATAGCAGAATTTTGATGTTGTTTGGAATCTGTCCTAGGATTCTGAGGTAATTGAATCATTTGTTAAAAAACTTTTAGTTATATTCTGTTAAGAGCTTGCTATTTCATTAGTATGGATCGTTCTTCATATGAGATCTTGTTGCAACTGGAATTTATGACTGTTTCAATGTCCAATGGAATATGCTTTATTGAAAACCTTGTCAGTAGAGATCTACTTTGTGAACTTTGTCCTCAGCTGATGTTTTTAGTGATGGAGAAAGCACAAGTTTTAGGGAGTTATTTAATGAACTCATGTGTTTGAACTTAATTTTGGATTGCTAATTTAGTAGTTGTTTGGCATGTAATTAAAAATTGAGCCTTTGGTTTGTCACTTTGTCTAAATTCACTTGTTCATCGCATCTACTGATAGTTTGGACTATATAATTTTAGCTTTCTCACTGTCTTCACTGCCTTGATAATGTTAGCTTACAACGAGTGACATTTAAGACCATAAATAAATTTAATGAATTGGATCGTAAAGGCAGATTGTTATCCCGCTGTAGTAACCTTAACAAGTACTGTATATTACGTTTCATTTATGTTCTGTACACATTACATAGTTTGATCCTCATCACAATTTGTTTTGTCTGCTTCTTGCAAACGTTGAAGCTTTTCTTCATATATGCTAATCCATTTCTCCTTTATTCTTGGCACGAACCTTGGACGAGTTGGGTCTAAACTCACCAAGTGGGATGACTCATTGGCATCGGAGTTGCATTGGGGTCGAGTTCGAGTTGCTAAACTCGCAAATGGGGGACAACTTGCATTTGAGAAGTTACTTGAATCGCTCCGCATTTTCGGGACTTGATATCCCCGAAAATGTAAGATAAAAAAAAAGGAAATGAATAAAGGAAAAGCCTTGTGAAATACAGGGCTCGCATTAAGTTCGCTATCTCGGGTTCTACTTTCTAAAACTCCTTCTCTCCCGTCCCCTTTAGAAAGCATGTTTTAGGACTTTGTAAACTGAATTAGGACTTTGTATGATTAGAGACCTGGTAGGTTAGCCGCTTTAATTGAAATTGTTATCTTATTGTTTGTCTAAGATTGTTTATAAATGGCATAGCCCGTCTCTTTGGGAATTGCCAGTTGATTTAAGATAGTAGAAACCTTTAGTTAATTATCGAGTGCAAAAGAAATAAAATTAAAATTGTACCTATTTATTCATTATTTATATTTAGTCAATTATTTATCCATTTATTAATTCATTTATTTATTCATTAATTAAATTAATTAAGTGGCATTTATTATTAATTTATTTGTTTAATTTTAAATTAATCATTTATTTGCCTAATCAATTATAATTATTTATTTACTTATTTATTTATTTATTAAATTATTTAAGTGGTATTTATTTATTATTTTATTTATTCATTCTATTTATTTATTCAATTAATTAATTCTAATTAGTTATTTATTTGTTTAATCAATTATATTTATTTACTTAACTAGTCAAATTATTATTGCTCATCCCTCATCTAATTGAAATCATATAAATATTTATTTATCTACTTAAGTCATTTATCTATTTATTTATTTATCTAATTAATTAATCAATCAATTATTATTCTTTATCCAATCATTTGTTAAATTTATTTATTTAATTTTAATTAGCTCTTATTTATTTAGTCAATCAATCAACCCTTATCTCATTATTCATTTAATTAATCTTAAATTTTGTTCAAGTATTGTCATAATCAATTTTATCTTCTCTGTATTATTTATTACCTATTTATTTTATTTAAAATTTATCCCAAATTAAATTTCGAGTAAAATTCGTGAAAATCGCCGGATTAACCGCCTTTGGCGGATTTTCGAAAGTGCTCCCGTAATAAGGACCTTCTTTCGAATTTAACAGAACCACTTACCTAAGAATCTCTGAATTTAATTTAATTTCTTTTAAATAAAGGTTAAATTGCACTCCTTAGTTAACTTAGGTTCCTAATAATCCTTAAATTAGGTGGCGACTCCAAACAAACCCTTTGGAATCCCACTTTGTTGAAATATTCCGAAACCTATCTTTTTCTTAAAGAAAGGGTAATTTTTGGGGTTCAACAGCGTGGCGACTCCGCTGGGGATTGCGCAAATGGTTCTAACCAAAATATTTTCATGAATTTGCTCTATTTATATATGTGTTGATTGTATGTATGCGTAGCTTAACTCAGTATTGTTTGAATGCCTAAACTAGTATGCATAGCTTAAATAAATGTTTGTTTGTATGATTAGATTGATTGTGTATAAAGCATGTTCTTATTTGTGCATAGTCCGCATTCCGTTCATATTTCCTCCCTCATGGAGCCTGTCAATTCTCTTTCACCTCCTCGATTTCATCACGGGGCACCCGCTTGACGGGTAGTTATGCAGGAAGGGCATTGCCCTTACCTCACTTTTGAAACTTCTTTCGTGTCACCAAAGTTAGTTCGGGATATTGAGATTGCCTGGTTTTGTCATGGCCAGTTCTACTGCGTTGTGAGGCCAGGTCTATCCCGCATAGGTCGAGTCAGCCTCAACCGTTAGCCCACTCTTAGAAGGAGATTAGGTCATGCATGCATATACACCTTAGTTTGGACCCGGTCCCTGGTACCGTTTCCAGGAATTAAGAAACCGCCCTTTTGTTGACGGGTTATTGCAGACCCAACGACGTTGCATCTTATGTGATCGTGTGGATATTATAATGAACTCCAAGCCCTTTGCCATGTCAAATCTGGGATCTCATGTCGTGTCTTTTGTTGTTTTATAGATATGAATGCAGACCATCTTTTTCCGAGTTTCTGGAACACTCAGATGATCCACACTTGCCCAAAAATTCTCAAAGACTGGTGGGATAACATCAGAAGAGATCATGGTTCTTTGGTCATAAGGAAAACAGGGAACCTAGTTTCATTAATGGATATCCAGGGAGACAAGGGTCTTATCGAGGCTTTAATAAGACTATGGGATCCTGAGCAGGGCGTTTTCCGTTTTCCAGATTGTGAATTATGCCCTACTTTAGAGGAAATTTCTGGTTTTACCAATTTGGCCCTGGATGACCGTGAGTTGATTGTGCCCATGGAGAAGTGTGAGAAAAAGTTCTGCAAAATGTTTGAATTAAACTACTCTTCATCACTGATAACTAAAACCCAGGGCACAGTATCTTTGAAATATTTGTTTGACCGTTTCGGGAAAAAGGGATCTTATCGTGCCAATCCAAGGGCGTTCAAATGCACTGAACATAAATGGGAGAAGCTCAGGCCCAAAGCTTTTGTACTGGCGTTGCTTGGCACTTTAGTATTTCCTTGTGGCTATGACGCAGTTGACATACGACTTAGCACCGTGGTCCGATCTATATTTGAGGGCGTAAATGGGAGGCAGACTACTCTGGTTCCCATGATTTTGGCCGATATACTGGGCGCTTTGACTGAGTGTTCTAAAGGAGGGAATTGTCATTTTTCTGGTTGCAATCTTCTTTTGCAACTATGGGTTATTGAACATCTTTGCACTCGAGGCCCATTGGATGATTTGATTCCTCAAAATGGAAACCGAATCGCCACACACCATGGAAGAATGGGAGGTTTCAGACGTCATAAGACTACTCAAGGTTGGTATGATGATATAAAGGGTTTGAGTGGCGCGGACATTCACTGGAATTATTCATGGATTGGCAATCATGAAGTTCGCCTAAGGAGTCCCGACCGGTATTATATCAGGTTGATCGGGTTCAGGAGCATCCAGCCTTACGCTCCGATCCGTGTGATGAGGCAGTTCGGGTTATTACAGTCCATCCCACTCATTGCTGGTATTCGGGAGTCTGAAATCAAATATGAAGCACCCAATTACACAGTTCCTGAAGCAACAAACATCTGTAATGACTGGGCTCGCTCAGAAAGAGAATTGATTCGTCGAGATCAAAACCCACCATGTTCTCCTGAGTATTACGCATGGGCAAGGTACATCTATGAAACTGGGGAGATAGAAACAAGTCCTTGGGAGCAGACTGGGTTTGTTGACAAAAAAGCTGAAAGGCATTCTCGCCTTCACATTCTGCCCATAACAACGTTGGATGAATTGATGTTTGACCAAGTTCGCCATTACCCGGGATATTCAGGATATCTCTATGCCACAAACCGGTTGTATCTTGAAAGGCCACCTGCCTGATGATGTTGCTGAATGCTGATGATTATTGCTGATTCCTAAAGATTGAAGCAGAATTTAGCTCTTGTTTTCTAAAATTCCCTTCTTTTGTCCCGATGTAAAGCTTGATGCTTCTTCCCCTTTTAATATTTGGATACTATTATCCCAACTCTATCACGATGTAACATTTTGAGACCGGTTTATACTAATGGCAATTATTAATGTTTATTTACATCCCAATTTTGTATTGGCAAACGGTTTGTATCATTATAATATCCACATGTGTATGCAATTTGCGCGATTAGGCTTACCTCTAGCACAAAGAGGCACCCTATAGGGTAAGACGCGTCCGCATTTTTATTTTACGCACATTATTTGTGGTTGCCACATGCCTAATTTATCGCCCGTTTAAAATGCCAAAGCGCTACTTGACGCGCGCTATGTGCTTGTGTGCAATTTCGAAAATAACATGCAAACTAACATAGTTACCTTTGAACTTTTTGTTTTGTTGTGTTTACTCCCTTCCCCGCAGAAGTTTGATTTGTGTTGACTTTGAAATGACCGACTTCACAAAATCCAAAGCGAGAAAAGGAGATTCTCTTTCTATTGTGATCATAAAAAAGAATAAGACAGTGTCTGACCCATCTTTGGAACAAAATGCAAAGAATGATGAAAAGGTTCTCTTTGGTCTTACAAAGGAAAAAGGACAATCAGTAGTAGAACATGTATCCAGTCCGAATGAGTGGTGCCATTGGCAAACACAGGAGAAGTCTAGTCGATACCAAGTGTCGAATTTGAAAAAGAATCCGACAGAAACTTTCCGTGAATATGCTAGTCGTTGGACAAGTGAAGCTACTAAGGTCCAACCACCTTATACAGAGAATGAAGCAATTGCATGTTTCATTTCATCTCTGGACAGTGAGCTCTACCACCAAATTCTTCGCCAAATGTCGGATACATCAGAAATAACATTTGCCAATATTGTTAAGATGGGAGAAACTATGGAAATCAAAATGACGCTTGAATCAGTCACTCCAAAAAATGCAAATGCAATGGCCCAGTTTGCCAATGATAAGAAGAAAGGGAAGGGGGTACAGGTTCCAAGTTGTCCAAACCCACCTTACAATTTATCTTGCCAAAACAAATCCACTTTCAATCATCATAGTCAATGCAAAGCTCCTCTTGCGCCAATGCTTGATTTCAACCCTCCATTAAATTATCATCAATGCAACTCGCTTGTTTATCAGCCTTATCCACAACCATATGTCTATCAAACACTTTCAAATAACCATGCGCTCCCAAATTACCAACCATTTCTGAAGCACCAGCCTTCATCTAGTCATCAACCTATAGCTTCTGTTCGCCAAGGTCGCCTAGCCATGGAAAAACCCTGCACAAAGGTCTTCAAAACTTTCACACCTATAGCCGAACCTTATAATCAGTTTTATGAAAGGCTAAGGGAAGCTGGAATGATTCACCCTATCGCTGATGCAACACCTAGTCCTCTTCCAAAATGGTTCGATGAAACCAAACATTGTGCCTATCATTCTGGGGCACCAGGGCATGACATCGAAAATTGCTACGCACTCAAAAACAAGATTGAAACAATGATAAGATCAGGAGAAATCCAATTGGTGACGGCTCCTCCAAGTTCCCAATACTCATTATCTAGCCCAGCGTTTGGATCTAAGCCCAACTTTGAAAAGAGGGCTCGCCGAAAGTTTACATTTCCAATAGAATCTCAAGAGCATTTGTTTGAAAGGTTAAAAAGTGCAAAAGTTTTAAAGCCTTTGGTAGGAGATGAGACATTTGATCCTCCTCCAAGATTGATTCATGGGGTCAAATATTGTGCTTACCATGGAGAATATTGTCAACACGACACTAAGAACTGCATTACTCTGAGGCACAAAATTCAAGATTTGATTGATGATGGAGTACTCCAGCTTGCTTATGATGATACGACTCAAAAATAAAGATGATGATCTCTGAGTTGATGCCCTTCTGAAAGGAACTTGGCAATTGAGCTCAAGAGTTTCCTTTTGCATCACAATTCAAATTGAGGCCCTGAATTGTGTTTTTGCCTTTAAAGTATGTCTATGTCTTTTGAAAATGACTTTTAATTTCTGTCTTTGCATGTCTGTCGCGTTATGGCTCCTTAAGTTAGAATTTGAATAAATAATACATTGCATTCTCATTATTTACTTTATGGTATGCTTTTGACTAAATATTCATTCCTATTTCAATTTTATAATTATAAAACCTGCGTAAGCATTGCTTGTGACTAACAACAAAACAACTGAACAATTTGGGAATGATGCGCTGAAAGGCAACATTTTGCACCCTTGAGGTGTCAGACTGTCGTTAGGACTTCAACTGGGCAGATTTTATTTATTGGCATACAAAGTGGAAGTAGTTTTATCTACATTCTTTCTTTGAAGATTGCTTAAAATGATGAGTTGAAGTTGCAAAATTCGTGAAGTTGATAAAGTCTTTATGTGGTTTACCGGGTTGTATCCGGAGGAGCACTGATTCTGGCAGAAATGGATGGTCAAGTTTGGCCAAAAGCAATCAACGCAGATGCTGTCAAAAGATACTATGTTTGAGGCAATCGCAAGGTAGCATGGTTTTGAATGTAATCTTGGATGTAATGCGAACTACGCGTAACCTGATTCCCAAGGCGGGATACGTAAGCAACTCACATAGAGCTCGGTTACACTAGCATAGGAATCCCTTATTTCCTCTTTTATGTAATTTTGAACTACTTCTGACCTGATTCCTGGAATGGCAACGGGATAAGTAGGCAATCCCCGTCGGATTCGGTCAAAATATTGTAACGCTTTAGGCTTGTTTATCTTTTATGATGTAATGCCGAACTATGCATCTGGGCAGATGTGTGGATTTTCCAATTCGGATACGGCTTCGTACTTAGATTGCCATATTCCCCAAAAATTAATGTAAGCAGAACTACGCACGGTCTGATTCCCGTGGAGGGATACGTAGGCGCTCTTAACGGGCTCGACTCTATAATATTAAAATTTTCAGTCTCCCCTAAGGCAAGCAACTGGGGCAATTTTGCAAAGATAATTTGAAGATTTGAAAGATAGCAACTGGAGCAATTTTGCAAAGATAATTTGAAGATTTGAAAGATAGCAACTGGGGCAAATTTTGCAAGATAAATTGAAGATATAGAAGATAGAAACTGGGGCAAATTCTGCAAGGGCAAGTTGAAGATTTAGATGGTCATAACTGGGGCAAAATTTTGCAAGAATCAACGTTTACTATCAAAAGATGAGCTGGGAAGATCTTGGGAATTGGCTAGATGAAGAAGTGTCAACTCTAAGGAAAGGATGTTTAGTTTGTTTTAAGATATGTCACAAGCTTATGTCAAGGCAGAAATTTCATAAAATACATCTTACTTTCATGAAATATTCGCATGGTTACTTTATTTACTTTATTACCAAAACTACTTTTACTTTGCCTCTATTATCAAAACATTCATTTGAGTTCATGAGCCAAGTCTCCGAGTATGATTCACAAATCCAAGTCCGAGGAAAACATGAGAGCAAAAGCGACATCAAGAAGATCGAGATCAAGTCAGCACAAATCAAACACCCATCCCCAAAACTAACGAATTTCTTTTGAGAGCAGGAACATGAAAGCTTGCAATGAAAGGATCATTCGCACTATGGATGAACAATTTATTGAACGCGCATTCAAAGTCGCCTTGCAGATTGCGTTGCATTGCCTTTTCATGACTTAAAGCGTTATTGCTTCGCCATGAGCTATTGCCGAACAGGCGGCATTTCTACCTCTAGAATTTTCATTCCCAAATAAGCAATGAAGTCGAGGCATGCGTTATGTTTTCAAATCACGCCAAAATAAGCATTGCCTTATTTTAATTGACAATCTGTTCAAGACCATCATTGCCTGATCGTCTCGCCAATTAATTTGTCAAATGGCTATTGCACTGATTACATTTTCGCACTGCTTTGCTTTGCACTTGCTTTAAATTCTGCCTTTATATTTGCCTTAAATTAATGCTTCGCTTTACTTTTCAGGTCAGCCATCAGTTCCTCGGGGATTATTCGCCTTGTCGCATATGCAGCGCAAATCTATTTCTTTCTTTTCATTATAGACTTTGCTTTATTATTCTCTCGTTTTCCAACGCATTTACTTTAAATTTGCAGGAATTGAACATCAGATTCAATATGAACTGAAGGGAGCATTCAACACTTTGCACCCCTATCAATACCAGCAACACCAATTAAATTGACGACGCATATGATTCTGCTTGACAGATCATTCAAATTTACTCTTCCGGCATCTAAGCATTACATTTGATTATTGCCGAAAAGACGACGCTTTTCTTTTCTCAATATCTTAACATTGCGATAGAATTTACCTCACGATATTGATAGACAAGTCGGCTGGAACACCGCTTTCGGAGTGTTTCGCGATGTCGGTTGTCCTGCAATATTGGCATTTTATATTTAAAATAGATTGATAGTTAAGACAAGTCGGCTGGAACACCGCTTTCGGAGTGTTTCGCGATGTCGGTTGTCTTGCGATATTGACATTTTATATTTTAAATTTATTAATAGTTTGAGACAAGTCGGCTGGAACACCGCTTTCGGAGTGTTTCACGATGTCGGTTGTCTTGCAATATTGACATTTTATATTTTAAATTTATTAATAGTTTGAGACAAGTCGGCTGGAACACCGCTTTCGGAGTGTTTCGCGATGTCGGTTGTCTTGCAATATTGGCATTTTATATTTAAAATTTATTGATAATTTAAGACAAGTCGGCTGGAACACCGCTTTCGGAGTGTTTCGCGATGTCGGTTGTCTTGCAGTATTGGCATTTATTAATAATTTACGACAAGTCGGCTGAAGCACCGCTTTTGGAGTGTTTCGCGATGTCGGTTGTCCTGCAATATTGGCATTTTATATTTAAAATTCATTGTTAATTTAAGACAAGTCGGCTGGAACACCGCTTTCGGAGTGTTTCGCGATGTCGGTTGTCTTGCAATATTGGCATTTTATATTTAAAATTTATTGATAATTTAAGACAAGTCGGCTGGAACACCGCTTTCGGAGTGTTTCGCGATGTCGGTTGTCTTGCAGTATTGGCATTTATTAATAATTTACGACAAGTCGGCTGAAGCACCGCTTTCGGAGTGTTTCGCGATGTCGGTTGTCCTGCAATATTGGCATTTTATATTTAAAATTCATTGTTAATTTAAGACAAGTCGGCTGGAACACCGCTTTCGGAGTGTTTCGCGATGTCGGTTGTCTTGCAATATTGGCATTTTATATTTAAAATTTATTGATAATTTAAGACAAGTCGGCTGGAACACCGCTTTCGGAGTGTTTCGCGATGTCGGTTGTCTTGCAATGTTGGCATGTTATGTTTAAAGTATATTGATAGTTTAATGCAAGTCGACTGGAACACCACTTTCGGAGTGATTCGCGATGTCGGTTGTCTTGCAATATTGACATATTGTATTTGAAATACATGATTCGGCTTGAGACATTATGTCTTGTTAGTCAAACTTATCTTATGAAAGCCTTTCATTGTTACAATTCATTCTCGCTTTACTTATTGTTCACTTTACCGTTTCAGAATAATGATCAGCCTAGAGGTTCCCCGGGCGGAGTACCTCGTCAGTCGATCGAAAGAAGAACTTGTTGATAGCATCACAACCAGCATTTACAATTTTATATTATCCCTTTATTTATTTTTCATTCCAATTATTACAGTTTATTAGCAGTTGCTCGCTTACCGTTTGTTAAGTCTTTACAGAATTTTGGCAATACCGCAACAACATTTGGAGCACTTGGAGCATAACGTAGAACTTTTTCTTAGCAGTGAACTGGGGCAACCGTTGATATGAGCTAGACTCGTCAACGCGAATCTGAAGAAGCGCACTCGAACAAGCAAATTCTATCCTAATCTTTCATTCCAGATTAGGAGTCAGTCTGAGTTCTTTCCTATTCGTGCGTCATTTCTTTTGTCAATCGTGCGACTTTTCATGCCTAAGTGTCGTCGAACTACATATGGCCTGATTCTCTTTCAGCCCGAGATATGTAGGCAACTCAGAAACCGGAGTTCGGCCATGTCCATAAGCCTCGCCTTTTGGTACGTGGAATCAAAAGTCTTGGTTTTATCGGGACAAAATTGGTTTCCCGTCAACTTCTTTACCCGAAAAACTCTTTCATCCTTTTCCCGGTAAAGAGGGGCAGCTGTTGACACCGAATTTTGTCCCGGAATTATTCAAATTAATAATTTATTATGGAAGGGTTGTAATTAAGGTTAAAATTGAAAGTAAAAAGGAAAAACAATTGAATTTCAATAGATAAAGGCTAAAAACGAAATGCGCAGCCTCAATTGTGACCCACCCATGCAAACCCCTTATATACCAACCTATAATTCCCCTATACCCATCAGTTCCAATTTCCCAACCCAGTTCATTACCCGCGACCCGTTTCTCCCTAAACCCGACCCAAAGCCCTCATCTTCTCCGTACGATCAACACGCTGGACAAATAATCTTGTTCCAGCTGGTATCCTTGGTCTCTCTCACCAGTACAAAGCTTCACCAATCTCGTCCGTGCATTTTGAGTGAGCTTTTGATCCGAGCCGTCAAAGGCATTCTAACGTTAATTTCCCTCAGGATAAAGATGAAATGGTACGATCCCTAAAGGGATTAGACTATTTCATCCTTGTCTTAAAAGGAAACGGCAGAAAATCAGGGGTCGATTTGGGAAATTGAGAAAAATTCGAAACCCTAAGGCGAGGTATATATATGCTTTATTCTTTCATTTTGGGGGGGGGGGGGGGGGATTTTGACATATAAGAAACGGCAGCATATGCCTTAGAGGAAAAAAAGAAAAGCATCTCTCTCGGTTTTAAGAAAAGGGGTATTACTTTTTCTGTTTTTGTTGATTTCAATTTCGTGTTATCGCATCGCTATTCGAGTCGTCAACCTTGTTCTAGTCGTCGACTTTGTTCGTCGTTTGTTCGAGTTGCATTTTTCAGTTCATCGCTCTTGTTCACTGCCTCGCAAAAGGTCAGTGTCTCATTATTTTCTTTTGTGTTCTGTGCATTTTAGCAAATAATAGATGAGAAATGTATAGTCAAGTAACATTGTTTGTTTTGAACTACTATCTGTGTTGTTTTGCTTAAAAATAATTTTGAAGCATGTTAGGAGGAGCTTAAGGATCAGAATCACCATGATTAATGTGCCTTAAACTATATCATTTGTAGAAAGCTTTAAAGCTGCTTAGCTTTAATCCTATATTTTGAAATGGATCCTTATTGAAATTGAGACACTAACCAGTTCATAAAATTAAAATGAGAGCTTTATGTTGAATGTAAAATCAGTTCATTTCTATAGTTTGATCCGACCCTGCTCATTAACTTAAAAGAGTTTCTTTACAGTTCTAGTTGTTTCATTGGGTTGCCGTGTTGGTGGCAGGCTTATAGAATTCGTATAAGCTGTTTCTGGTTCCTTTTGAATGCCTGGTTGTAAGACAGGGTCCAGTTTTGGTTCTGTTGTATATGTTCAGGTGATGGTGAGTTTTTGTGTATGCAGAAGTGTAGGGTCTAAGGAGCCCTGTTTGTTAAGCTGTGAGAGTGAGGAGGGCGGATTTGTGTATATGCATGCAGTGTGAGATATTGAAAATGATCCAGGGTTTTTTGTTTAGTAGTTCAGGAAGGGATCAGGAGTCTGTGAGTGTTTGGTTGTGTGTGCAGAGTCAGTAAAGTAAAAGGAGAGTGTCAGGCAGCTTATAGGGAGTTTGTCTAGTAGAGATGTTCAGGGAGGCATGTTGGCTAAAATGAAGGTATGTCTGGTATTGTTCAGGTCTGGTGAGAGGTGCTTATGGGTAGGTGCAGCAGGGGCTTGAGGGAGTCTGGAGGGAGTGAGGGAGTTAGTTTCAGGGAATGGCTTCTGGTTCAGTTTGTGAGGGTTGAATAGGGGCTGTGTGTGTGTTCAGGTTGTTTAATGTAGGAGTTGTTATAGGGCCTGGTAAGTATGTGCTGTAAGAGGGAGAAGTCTGTGAGGGTTTATATTCTGGTGTGAGGGCTGTGTGTCTTCAGG
This sequence comes from Petunia axillaris subsp. axillaris, assembly GCA_029990575.1. Lineage (NCBI taxonomy): Eukaryota > Viridiplantae > Streptophyta > Magnoliopsida > Solanales > Solanaceae > Petunia > Petunia axillaris. The sequence continues at coordinate 45,302,085 of JARKNS010000002.1, read as the reverse complement.
TGGTGTAAGTTCAGGAGAGTGTGTGCTTCTCTGTTGTGGGTGTATTTAGTGAAGTGTTGGCAGTCCTGGAGAATGTCTTGGTTGTCTGAGGGAGTCAGAGTGAGGGTCTAGAGCAGTATTGGAGATAGTGTAGTGTAGGTTGTAAGAAGAATGTAGGTAGTGATGGAGTCTATGTGGTGAGCAGTTTGTTCAGGGAGTTTGAAGTAGAAGCAGGGCAGTAGTCAAGAGGCTGTAGTCTCAGGTTTGTAGGAGTTTGTGAGGGAGTGCAGGTGAGTGGGTATAAGCTTGTGTGTAATAGCTTGTGTATGTGTGTTCATATGTCGCGAGATCCGTCGAACCAATAAATTCCTATACTATTGATTGAATTAAAATCGAATATGTATACCTTTCCTCAGTCTTAGTGAAGTTGTTTAAGCATGAAACTACAAGATGTTTATCCTGTTCAAATCCTAGGCTAATAGCTTTGCTTAGTTGGTGTAAGATTAGTCTTTTGTCAAGGAATGAGCTTTCAGTTTTCTCTTTTAAAGTTTCAAGTAAAGTTTCATCTTGCCTTCCTGTTGATAGTTTAAATCCTGGTGCTTCTAGTTATTATGAGATGCAATAATCAGTTGGCAACTATGTGTAAAGCCAAGAGTTATAAAGATTCACCCCGTAGTTTAGCTTAAAGAATCCTGTTAACTATTGGAGTTCTCTCATATTTAAAAGAGTCATTTTCAAAGTAAAAGTTCAACCTTTACTTCAAAACTGAATTATTTTCCCTTAAAGGTTGTCATAAATCGTTAATAATTGAGATTAAATTTGGTCATGGAATTTTGACCCTTCCTCTTTCTGTTAGAACTCATGTCAGGAGTTGCTTTGTTTTTCAGCCGTAAACTTAAAAAAAAATATAGCAGAATTTTGATGTTGTTTGGAATCTGTCCTAGGATTCTGAGGTAATTGAATCATTTGTTAAAAAAATTTTAGTTATATTCTGTTAAGAGCTTGCTATTTCATTAGTATGGATCGTTCTTCATATGAGATCTTGTTGCAACTGGAATTTATGACTGTTTCAATGTCCAATGGAATATGCTTTATTGAAAACCTTGTCAGTAGAGATCTACTTTGTGAACTTTGTCCTCAGCTGATGTTTTTAGTGATGGAGAAAGCACAAGTTTTAGGGAGTTATTTAATGAACTCATGTGTTTGAACTTAATTTTGGATTGCTAATTTAGTAGTTGTTTGGCATGTAATTAAAAATTGAGCCTTTGGTTTGTCACTTTGTCTAAATTCACTTGTTCATCGCATCTACTGATAGTTTGGACTATATAATTTTAGCTTATTCACTGTCTTCACTGCCTTGATAATGTTAGCTTACAACGAGTGACATTTAAGACCATAAATAAATTTAATGAATTGGATCGTAAAGGCAGATTGTTATCCCGCTGTAGTAACCTTAACAAGTACTGTATATTACGTTCCATTTATGTTCTGTACACATTACATAGTTTGATCCTCATCACAATTTGTTTTGTCTGTTTCTTGCAAACGTTGAAGCTTTTCTTCATATATGCTAATCCATTTCTCCTTTATTCTTGGCACGAACCTTGGACGAGTTGGGTCTAAACTCACCAAGTGGGATGACTCATTGGCATCGGAGTTGCATTGGGGTCGAGTTCGAGTTGCTAAACTCGCAAATGGGGGACAACTTGCATTTGAGAAGTTACTTGAATCGCTCCGCATTTTCGGGACTTGATATCCCCGAAAATGTAAGATAAAAAAAAGGAAATGAATAAAGGAAAAGCCTTGTGAAATACAGGGCTCGCATTAAGTTCGCTATCCCGGGTTCTACTTTCTAAAACTCCTTCTCTCCCGTCCCCTTTAGAAAGCATGTTTTAGGACTTTGTAAACTGAATTAGGACTTTGTATGATTAGAGACCTGGTAGGTTAGCCGCTTTAATTGAAATTGTTATCTTATTGTTTGTCTAAGATTGTTTATAAATGGCATAGCCCGTCTCTTTGGGAATTGCCAGTTGATTTAAGATAGTAGAAACCTTTAGTTAATTATCGAGTGCAAAAAAAATAAAATTAAAATTGTACCTATTTATTCATTATTTATATTTAGTCAATTATTTATCCATTTATTAATTCATTTATTTATTTATTAATTAAATTAATTAAGTGGCATTTATTATTAATTTATTTATTTAATTTTAAATTAATCATTTATTTGCCTAATCAATTATAATTATTTATTTACTTATTTATTTATTTATTAAATTATTTAAGTGGTATTTATTTATTATTTTATTTATTCATTCTATTTATTTATTCAATTAATTAATTCTAATTAGTTATTTATTTGTTTAATCAATTATATTTATTTACTTAACTAGTCAAATTATTATTGCTCATCCCTCATCTAATTGAAATCATATAAATATTTATTTATCTACTTAAGTCATTTATCTATTTATTTATTTATCTAATTAATTAATCAATCAATTATTATTCTTTATCCAATCATTTGTTAAATTTATTTATTTAATTTTAATTAGCTCTTATTTATTTAGTCAATCAATCAACCCTTATCTCATTATTCATTTAATTAATCTTAAATTTTGTTCAAGTATTGTCATAATCAATTTTATCTTCTCTGTATTATTTATTACCTATTTATTTTATTTAAAATTTATCCCAAATTAAATTTCGAGTAAAATTCGTGAAAATCGCCGGATTAACCGCCTTTGGCGGATTTTCGAAAGTGCTCCCGTAATAAGGACCTTCTTTCGAATTTAACAGAACCACTTATCTAAGAATCTCTGAATTTAATTTAATTTCTTTTAAATAAAGGTTAAATTGCACTCCTTAGTTAACTTAGGTTCCTAATAATCCTTAAATTAGGTGGCGACTCCAAACAAACCCTTTGGAATCCCACTTTGTTGAAATATTCCGAAACCTATCATTTTCTTAAAGAAAGGGTAATTTTTGGGGTTCAACACGTCTTACAATATTATCCTCGGGAGGCCTTGGATTTATGAGATGGAAGTTGTGCCATCTACTTTGCATCAAGTCATCAAATTCCCTACCCCATGGGGAATATGTGCGATGAGCAGTGAGCAGCGTGAGAGTGCTACTCGATTGCTATGAAGAATGGAGTCATCGCGAGTGGGCCACCAAAATAGCCATTAACTTGCCGGGGGTCTGGCGAAGAGGAGAGTTCGGTTCTTGGAGTAGACTTTTAGAAAGAGGTGGAGAAGATCCCAGCGTACATACAAGAGCCTCGGAAACAGAAAGCCGAGGACTCAACTATTGAGGAGTTAGAATCCTTCACTTTGTCGTAGGATTTTCTAGAGATAAAGGTGTTTGTGGGTTCAGAACTGGACCCCGAGTTAAAAAAAGGCTCTCGTTGAGTTACTGAAAGCCAATAATGATTGCTTCGCCTAATCTCATGTAGACATGGTAAGATTTGATCCCGAAATAATAACGCACAAGCTAAACGTGGATCCCTACCATCCTCCAGTGAAGTAGAAGAAGAGGCCACATGCCGGCGCGAATAAAAAAGCTATTGAAGATGAAACAAAAAGGCTACTCGACAATGGTTTCATAAGAGATGTAAAATACCCTGATTGGTGGTGCCAAAGAAGAATGGCAAGTGGAGGATGTGTGTTGATTACACGGATCTGAACGAAGCTTGCCCCAAAGATTCGTACCCTTTTCCTCAAATAGCTAGGTTGATAAACTCCACGGTTGGACACAAGCTATTAACCATTTTGGAGGCATACTCAGGGTATAATCAAATTTTGATGTATCCAAGTGATGAAGAGAAGACTTTTTTCATCACAGATCAAGGTACATATTGCTACAAGGTAAAATCATTCGGCCTCAAAAATTCTGAGGCAACTTATCAAAGATTAGTTTGTCGAATGTTCAGAGATCATATTGGATAAACAATGGAAGCATACATAGACGACATGCTAGTGAAATCGATTCGAATGGAGGATCATTTGAATCATTTGAGATAAGCCTTTTGTTATTCTTAGGCAATACTGCATGAATTTAAACCCCGAAAAAATGTGCTTTTGGGGTTGGCTGGGAAAAGTTTTTGGGATTCATCATCTCCGAGCGGGGCATCGAGGCGAACCCTGAAAAAATTAAAGCTATTGAAGAGATTCCCGAGGTGCTCTCGGGGCCAAAAGAGGTTCAATTCTTCACTGGTCGAATGCCGCCTTGAGTAGATTTATCTCGAGGTACTCCGAGCGATGCCACAATTTTTTCTTTGTCTTAAAGAAAAACACTACTTTCAAATGGATGCCCAAATTTAGGGAAGTGTTGAAATTATTAAAATATTATTTGGTTAACGCACCGTTGCTTGCCAAGCCAAAGGATGGAGAAATGTTGTTGGTGTATTTAGCTGTGTCTGAGGTGGAGGCTAGTGTAGTTTTTGTTTAAGAGTGTGATGGGAAGAAGCAGCCCACATACTATATGAGTAAGACTCTTCTCGACGCTGAAACAAGGTACCCCCATTTAGAGAAATTATCACTTGCTTTGGTCATAACTGCTCGTAAACTTCGGCCTTATTTCCAGTGTCATCCCATACTCGTAGTTACCACTTTCCCCTTGAGAAATATACTTCATAAGCCAAAATTATCGGGGAGGTTTTCTAAGTGGGAAATTGAGTTAAGCAAGTACGACATTGTATATCAGCCTCGAACTGCCATTAAATCTTAAGTGCTGGTTGATTTCGTGGCTGATTTTAGTCCAAAGATACTCCCCGAGGTCGAAAGGGGAGGTTTGATGATGAAAGGTTTCACCCCTGGGGTCTGGGTACTTTATATTGATGGAGCAACTAATTCTTACGGCTTGGGCTCGAAATAGTGCCCGTGGCTCCTACAGGGTAAAAATTGAGGCATTCCATAAAGTTTGAGAAGTTAACTAACAACGAGGCTGAGTACAAGGCTGCTATAGCATGTCTGGAACTGGCTAAGAAAATGGGGGCAGAAAGAATAAAGTTGAGGTGTGATTCACAACTTTTGGTGAATCAAGTCCTCGGTGTTTATACGGCTCGAGAGCCCAGGATGAAAAAATTTGTGGCTTGAAAACAGCGAGCTCTAAGTGCCTTCCAAGAGTGGGGGTTAAGAAAATTCCCCAGGATGAAAACGTCGAAGCTGACGCTTTGGCCAACTTAGCTTCCACGACTGAAGTGAAGGACTTAGTGACTGATTTAGTAGTTCGAATACTCATATCTTTGGTAGGAAAAATGAAGTTAGATATAAATTCACTAAATAAGTCTTCGGATTGGCGAACCAAGTTTATTTCGTACTTGGATTTTGGGCTCTTACCAGCAGATAAGAGGGAGGTTGAAAAACTTCGGAGGCAAGTAGTCTCATACTTAATGGTTCGGGGGCAGTTGTATAAAAGGCTTTATTGCGTCCCATTGGCCAAGTGCTTAGGTCCTGGAGAGTACGAGTATATAATGAGAGAAATGCTCGAGGGTGAATGTAGAAATCATTCAGGAGGGAAGGCCCTGGTGCGAAAACTCCTCCGAGCAGGGTACTATTGGCCAAAGATGAGTGAAGATGCTAGGCTATTTGTAAGAAAATATGATAAACTCCAGAAGTATGCTTCAATGATCCATCAACAAGCCGAGCTACTACACTCAGTTGTTTCGCCATGGCCCTTCATGAAATGAGGGATGTACATAGTTGGCCCATTTCCCGAGGCAAGGGGTAGTGTTTGATTTATACTTGCACTCACTGACTATTTTAGTAAGTGGGTTGAGGCAGGATCCTTTGCTAAGGTAAGACAGAAAAATGTTATCAGTTCCCTTTAGAAGAATATCATTTGTAGGTGCGGGGTTCCAAGGGAGATAACATGCGATAACGGTCCATAATTCATGGGTTAGAGGTCCCCACTTTTCTAGCAAAGTAAGGGATTAAAAGAGTGGTTTCAACACCTTATTATCCGAGCGCTAATGGAAAATCTGAGTCCTTCAATAGAATAATCGTGGAGAATATCAAAAAGAGGTTGGATGAAGCCAAAGGCATGTGGCCCGATGAGTTTCCGGGGGTATTATGGGTAATGCGAACTACTGAGAAAAACAGCAGGGGTGAAACCCCATTTTCCCTCGCCTATGGGATTGACTTTTTAATTCCTGTGGAAGTTGGTGAGCCCAGCCTTCGATACGCTCATGCCTCCGAGGAGTCAAATCAGCAGGTGATGCTTGTGGAGTTGGATTTACTCGAGGGGCGAAGGGAAATGAACTTGGTTTTGTTGACGGCTCAAAAAAGGCAGATTGAAGCTTACTTGAATAGGAAAGCTAAATTCAGGACTTTCAAGGTCGGTCATTATGTTTTGAAAGCCTCAATCAAACGACTAAGGAGCGAAACGCTGGTAAGCTAGATGCAAATTGGGAAGGGCCTTATCGAGTCAAGGCTATTGTTGGAAAAGGATCTAATCAGTTAGAAGATCTACAAGGCAAACAAGAAATTTCAAACTGGAATGTCTCCCATTTGAAGGGTTATTACTTTTGACATTGAGGTATGTTACCATTCGTTAGATAAACTTTTCACCTACAACATCGAGCTGCCAACGCTCCAACGTTTAGGTTGAATGATTCTAACCCCACGGTTTTCTCTGCTTGACCTTTTCAGGAAGTGAAGGGAACAATGTACAATGCTTGGGTCTTCATCAATTCACACCCGAGCGCGGGGGGATGTAAAGGACAGTATGTAATCAAGATTGACTGGAAGCCTCTTGAACCGGGTACTCCAAGCGGACCCAAAGACTAGCTATGTGAATACTGGGGATCGACTCCCGCAGATTAGCTTAGTTGAATATGTTTTTGCTCGAAATAGTTTTTTTATTTGTTTCAATAAAAATTTGCCTAAGTCTTATTGTAACTAGGTCCTATGTAAGCATGACTTAACTTCATCAATGAAATAAACTTAATTCAATATCTCTTTTTTCTATTTGATGCTTATAGCCGAAGGTTATATTATTAAACGATGTTCTTTTGTGCCACGGCTCAAGGACGAGACGTCATCCCTAAGCTAACATCAGTTCAATATAAATTCTATCTAAGTCTTGCAAGCAAAATGTTCTAAGTAATTTGTCAAACACTTTCAAAAGCAAAGTAAAAGGCTGATACTTGGAAAAGACAAATGAAAATTCATTGATAAAGGCTTGAGGGCCACAAAAGTTATTTACAAAAGGCTCGATGGCTTTAACAAAAAAGAAAAGAAAAGCAGGAAGAAGTCATCACTTTTCGGGCTCGTCTTCACTCGAAGACTCAACTTTCGTGGCCTCGCTGTCTTCTTCCTTATCGGCGGCTACATCATCCGAGCTCTTACTGCTCGAGAAATTTTGTCTATAAGCTCTTGAGCCTTAGCAGTGTCAGCTTCAGCCTTGGCTATCTCTTTTTCCAAATCCACCCCAACTTTGCATTGCCTAAAGGTCTTCAGCCTGGTTTGGATAATGGCCCAATTCTTATCCACTCGAGCCCTTGTTGCCTTTAGCTTGAGTTTCACCAAAGAGGATGCCTCTTTGCGCCGAAGGGTCCCAACCTCTGCCTCGAGCGTCCTCTTCTCATCTGAAAACTCGTTCATTTTAACCATATACGACATCAATTTGTTATGGCATTCTTCAGCAACTCTCTTAACTTCGGCATTTTCTTCTTGTGTTATCATTTGTGCCTCGAGAACAGCAACAGCTTTACGAGCTTTGGCTGACTCGAGGTCAGACTTGTCGGCAGCTTTACGGGCTTGGTCTAGCTCGAGGTTGGAGTTGAGCAATCACCCTTGAAGATCAAACACTTGGGATTGGAGTTCGGACTTTTTTCGTTCCCATTCATCCCCAATCCTTTTGAAGGAGGAAGCTCGGTGGACTTCTATCTCCACAGTCTTTAATGCATACACATAGCTTTGCAAAAGGATTGGACAAAGGTTAGAATATAACCAAGATCGTAGAAGTTTAAAGAATCGCAAGTGTAGTGAGTATACCTGAATCGTATGCTAGCCCGAGTAAGCCATCAAGTCTGCAATAGGCGTGTCTTTGGCTCAGTCCCGCTCTAGTGGGCGAGCAGTCCCCTAAGACACACAGGGGCTGCTATGTTATCATCCAAAAAGCATAAGTTAGAAGGAATGCTAATCCTTCTGAACACCCTTTCCGAGATCGAGGTATTTGAAGACTCGGAAATGGCCTGTGCAGTACTTGGTGCCCTTCTCTATTCGGCGCGAGGAAGATTTTCAGCAACTCTTTCCTTAGAATGGGCGGCTATAGTCATATTGGTATTTTTAATAATTTATTTGCATAAATATTTAAATATTATTTGTTAATCCCTTAATTTATAGAATTTGATTCTAATCCCAATAATTAAAGGACCAAAACTTTTAGTTCTCCCAATCAATTAAATACCCCCGGTCATGTTCCTCTTCTCTCTCTCTCTCTCTCTCTCTCTCTCTCTCTCTCTCTCTCTCTCCCCCTCTCTCTCCTCTATCTCCTCTTTTTTTAATATTAATATTTATTCAATATATATTAATACGATATTATGTATTTAATAATTAAATGTCTGATATTGCATATTATTAATAAATATTGCAAATTTTGTCGATATGGTACCTTTTAAATAAATATTATAATATTTTAACATATTTGTATGTAATAATTTTTTAATTAATATCACTATATATCATATATATAATAATATAATATCAATACATAAGTACATAACGACATATAAACAAAAAAATTATATTTTACAACCAAAACATAAAAAAAAAATAAAAAATAAAAGAAAATAAGAAATTGAAGTGAAAATGATATACTAGCTATTTATCTTTCTTATTTAAATTTGTTACCTATAATAACACATCCCATCTTTTAAGCATGCTTGAAATCCTTTATATTAGAAAAGAAATATTCACTAATTTAAGACAATAAATTTAATATTAAAGACCTCCTTTATTTTGTATTAATATTGTGGTTAGAAAAAGTTCTGGACAATAAAAAGTAAATATTTAGTTATAGACAGATATATATGTAAACACCCAAAAAAAAAAAAAAAAAAAAAACCTATCAGCCCCATTAATTCTTCCTTCTTCATAAAAGAAAACATAGCATCCAACCTGCCCTCCCTTCTTTTTCCCCTTCAAAGAGGAAAGCTTTGGTGCCATTACCTTCCTCCATTCCTCTTCCGGCTAATCTTCCTAGCTGTCGCTGCTTCTATAGTGAATATCCAGCCAAATTCCTCACGCTGCCACTTGCTTCTTTTCTTCTTGCTCGCAGCTGCTTGTTTTCTGCGTGCATTGTTGCGCCATGTCATATCCGTTGTCTTCATCGCTTCTTTTAGTTTACTCCAGCCAAGGAAGACACCGGTGAAAATTTTGGCGGGGCTATTTTTTTTTCATTCAAAAAATTAGCGTAGATTTAGTAGTATTTTGTTAGATCCATCACTTTTTGGTGAAGAATTGTAAAATTTCATGGATTGATATATATATATATATATATATAGTTCTTTTACAAATATATAAAGATCTACTATTTGCATGTTTAGATCGGAGATACTATATAAACACTATAATACGTATTTATACACTTTTATACAAGTTTATACGTTGTTTATAAATTTTATATTTAATATAAAAATTTGTATATATATTTAAATAAAATAATTCGTATTATTTATGGATGTGCATAATTGTTCAGATGTTGTGTGTTTTTTTGATATTTTTCTCATTGGATGTATATTTTGTTAGTTTTTGCCCCCACGTTATATTAATAATTGTGTTTAATAAATTATTAATTATGCTAAATTCCTATTGGTTATTTGAGAAGTTATTTTAGATCAACTTCCCATAACCCCACTTTGATGGAGAGTGGGATTAAAAGAAAATAACGGATGGTCATCTCTCTCTGCCTATAAAAGAAGAATAGCTAACTTCCATTAGATAACCTATTCTGAAAAGAACACAGTAAGAAAAGAGAGAGATAATATTTGGTTTTCTCAAAATACAAAATCAAGTGCTTCCGTTTAACTCAAGTCAAGAAGAACGCTATGGGGTATTCAGGTATGTTTCTTGACTGAATTACAATTATTAAGAGTTTATGTGAAAATCATATAGTTCCACGGTTCTAAAAATCATGAAAACTCTTACATGTGGTATCAGCGCAAGGTTTTGGAACTATTGATTTTCCGTTAAAGATTAGTGATCTCTCTTAATTTGTTAAAGCCTAATTATGAAATTTAGGGATTTAAAAGTAATTACTGTTATTAACAGAATTTTATCATTTCATCTTCGTACGTAGATTTGACTTCAATATTTCAACTTTAAGTTTATTGATTCGTTAGACATTGATAATACACGTTGGAAAAAGTTATGTTACTAAACTGTTAATATTTTACTCTTAATTGAATTAAGACTTCTCTTATGTCCATAATTGTTTTGTTATGACAAGATGAGGGTAATGGTAGTCTGGTTGAATTAAAAAAAAAAAATCATAAGACTTTGACTTCTTGGAAGTGATGCTAATTGAGGCAGTAAACAAAATAATGTAATCGGTCATACTTTGGTTCATAAGAAATATGTATTAATAAATGAGTTACAATGTATTCTTTACTAACACATCAATTTAAATTACTGTTTCTAAGGGTAGACCACAAGTCTGTTATGTTCATCCAAAGGTATGCTTTCGACACTTTTCCATAATCTGGCTGAGTAAGGTGTTGGTAGTGATTTACTTTCAACCCATAAACAATAATGGTAGAATTAGGTATATATTAGATTCGTTAATCACCAAAGTGATCGAATCTTTATGAAAATTAATTTCAAAATATTGATTGAACTTATATTCATTTATCCATAAATTTGATGCTTATATTCGATATAAATTATGGGTAAATTAAAGTTCACGGTTATATGACATTTATGGATCGCCCATAGGTTGATTGTTTGTTCTTATTGTAATCATCTAATTTTGGCACGGATAAAAAAAATTGCTCAAAATAGCCGTGTTAGATTCTTAAGATTTTTGCCGAAATTTTTCTAAATTTTAGTCTTTATTTTAACTAAAAAATTGTCATTAATTAGGATAGCAAAATATGAAAATTGCCAAAAAATACTTGTTATGTGTTTAACTATGACTCTATGTTTAATTGTGATAGTATTATAAATTTATGTGGTTTTAATTGTAGTAAATTATGAGTCTTTAATGGCCATTGGTAGAAATATATGTAGCTCAATCCTAAACCCGGCCCAATAAACCAAAGCTCACCCAAAGCCCTAGATATATAAGCTCTCTTTCCTCATTTTTCATCACTCACACCACCTAAGCCTTTGGCTTGGCCAAACCTTAGCCATTTTTCTCCTCACCATCAGAAAATCCTGCCACCCCTCTCTGCCACCACCTTTCCACCACTGGACCACCGCCTTCTGGTGGTCAGAAAATTACAAACTATACCATTCCGGAAAGCTATCGAGCCCCTCTATCCATTTCTGGTATTATTTTTTCCGAAATCCTCACTATTTGGCGTAGATCTGCATTTTTAGTTTCGGGTAACACTCAACTCCGGTGAATTTTGGCTCCTCCGTTGTTGTGGTTTTTGGGGCTGCTATGCTAATGAATTTTGTGATGAAGATGAATGTGATAGGGTTGTTTGGCTTTCATACGTTGGTGATTTAATGATAAAGCATGTTTTGGGGTGATTGTCTCTAATTGTTTTATGATGCCAACAAGTTATGCTTTGGTGGCAACGTTCGTTTGACCAACATGTAAATTTTCACCTTCTTTCCGTAGTTCTATTTTTTTCGATCCGTATGTTTAGCCTAGGAATAGGATTAAGATTTTTATGTTCATATGTTGGGTTTGTTTCTAGCTTAATATGAAGTATTTTAATTTCCTAGCTTCAATATTTTCAAGCATGTTTTGGAGCCTAAGTCACTGGGATTTGATTTGGCTCATTTAATTTGTTTTAATTTTAGTATTTGGGGCTGATTTTAGTAAATTTCATACTTGCATTTTGTGTTTAAAAATTAGTTTCATGTTTTGTTGTCGGCCCAATAGGCCCAAAAGTCAATAGTCCAAGCCCATGAGGTTGTCCTCTCAATATGACAGTTTTTTCAGCTTTTGGGACAGCATAGGATGGCTGAAAAGATGTCATAGAGCTGCTGTACTATATCTGAAAATGTGACTAAAAGCACTCAAGTATAGGGGTGTGGGCTTGTACTTTTGTATAAGTCTACACTCTACCTTTTGGCCCCAATTTTCAGCCATAAATAGGGGCATTTACTATCCACTTTCATTGATCAGAGGGAAGAACTACTTGCTGAAAAAAACTGAGAAAGAAAGAGAGAAAATAAGCAAGTGAAAGAGGAGTAATATTTAGTAAATTAAGTGTAGGGGTTTAGAACCAAAAGGCATCAACACTAAGAGCTTTTTAGGGTATAAACTTCAAAGTTTCAAATCGATTTTAAGGTGTAAAGAGGCTGCCTAGTTGCTGATTTTTTGGAGCATAAGTTGCTTGCTTTTGACTTTGGTTTGCTATTTTCATTTGCTTCCTAGCTTGAAAATTTCTACACAAGGTAAACACAAATTAACCTTGTACTTATGTTGAGCTTTTGGCCATGAAAAGTGATTAAAAATCAGCATGTTTAAAGTTTGAAAATCTTGTTCTACATGATATTAATTAGCCTCTTGATGAGCTTAGTTGTTGTGCTAAATGAAAAATGATCAAAGTCTTATGCATTGTTTGTCTTCCTTACAAGGTTATATTGTTGTTTCTAGACATATATGAACGTTTTAACATATGTATCTTGGCAAAATAAATGTCAACTTGAAAGGAATAATATTTATGTTTTCGTATGTTAAAATTTGGATAACTATGAATGAGTAGGCAAAAAAAATAGGACATAAGTGTGAGGTGTAATATCTTTTAAAATCTGGACGAATAAGCAATGACTAGGACGTCTAATTTAAAATTTGGCCACATCTTCACTTCATAAGAAAACAACTTATTTGGAATATAGGAATGAAGGTGATTATTTTTGCAAACGGATTTCAAAACGGCCCAGTTTCGCAAGTAATTCAGCCCGCATCTTGGTTAAATGAACGACAAGATATAACAACCATGTTTAATAGACTAAAACGCGACAATAAAGCAACTGTGCTCGGCACAGGACTCGAGGGTGCCTAACACCTTCCCGAGAGTCAACTGAGAACCTTACCCGAATCTCTGACGCAGACCATTAGACGAGTCAAGGGTGTTCCAGGTACACCACTTTGGTGACTTGGCACACCTTTAACTTGTCAAGTGGCGACTCCGAATTTCTCTTGAATAATTGTGTACCTTGCAACACTCGTCATAACCTTTAAACACACAATTCTTTCTTTATTTTAGTTTTGTATTGTAAAAAAGGGTCGTGACAGCTTGTCGACTCCGCTGGAAAAATTAGTGAAAACTAGAATCTCCGGCTTTGATAAAATTGTCGCACGTTTTAATTTATTAAATATCAGGTTGTTATATGTTTGCCGTTATCACATGGAAAGTTGAATGTTACCGCTTTGATTTTGTTTAATTGTATATAAACTGTCTTCTCCGCGTACACCTCTGAGTCTCTGGAACACTTGCACACGTACACTTACCAGATTGCCTGCGGCATCTGTGACTTCTTACTAAATTGCCCATGATTTAGGAGGAAGGCGTGACGGGGTTTTAGGCCGGACACACTGTTTCCGGACGGCCCTGATGCGTTTTTCGCCCGGTTACTCCACCGGGTTCTTCAGCCAGTCTAGACACCAAGTCAGTTGCGTCACCTAGAGTTAAACCTTTAGGCCCATTTATCTGCATCTTATCTGACTTACTGAGGTGCAGTACATCGGTACTGCACTTGTCTAGGCTGACCCCTTTGTGTCAAGATGGGCTCGTGTCCTGAAATGACGCATTATTGGCATTTTATGTGTTGCATTTATTGTAGAAAGAAGGTTGTTATGCTGACCGATCACCGGGGGCGAGAGCCAGATTTTGAAGGAAAAGAAAAAGGAGAAAGAAAAAAAAATAAAAAATGGGTTTAGTCCCGTGTCTCAAAATATCTTTAGTTGTCTTTTTACGCCGTTATAATGGCGAATTTTTTCTCAAGAACTTTTAGAGTCTAATTTTGTATCCGGGTTTGGTCTCAAGTATTAGAAAATAATTTGTCATAGTTTTGCGTCGTTATAATTTTGCGCCGGTATAATGGCGAAATGCTGGGACCCTTTTGTCTTTGATTCTGTGTCCAACTCAAGTCCATATTTTTTTTAAAGTAATTTATCGAGGTTTTACACCGTCATAATGACCAATTTTGTATCTAATTCGTGTAATATTTTGTGTCGTTGTGCCATCATAATGGCTAAATTTTGTAAATACTCTAAGATTCTTTTTTTTTTTCAAATAGATCAAAGAGTTTGTTTCAAAAAAAAAAATAATAAAACAACACAAAAAAAATTGTGTCCACCTTTGTGTTGTCATAAGTTTCATTAGAACCTCCCTTGGGTTGAGTCTTAAGTTTTCATTTTTAAAAAGTGTTATTTTAGGGTCCCACTTTACTTTTTAGTGTATTTTTCAAGGTCAAGACAGGGTACAGACAATAAATTGCATTTAGCTAAGTTGTATTTTGCGTCGATCCTCGGGAAATAATCGGACTCCGCTAAAATGTTGAGTTTCATTATTTTTACCGTCCCGGTATACTCGCCCAATGTCGTGTCAGTTTATATATACATTCTGACTCGTGCGTCACGTCAAGCAGTTTATTGTGAGTCTGTCTCGTGGCTTTTGTCTAAATTATGTTTTTGAGTCGGAAAAAGAGATAGAAATAAAAAAATCGTCATCCAAGTTTGTCCTTGTTCTAATTACGTGCCAGTTACGATTTTGTTCTGATTTTTCTTAAGGCACATAAGCAATCTTTGGGGGATCCGGTCGGTACACGCGGGTTGCACCGTGAACTATTTCGGGATGACGCATAACAACCCTAGGCTTGCAATTTGTGACTCTTTTGTGCTAATCTGATTTGCTTGCCAAGCTTTTGAGTTCGGAGATTTGGTACAAGATTCTGGCATCATTCCAGACATATCCAGCAGGATCAAAGGAACCCGCTGCCATGTCGTCTAACGTTGGAAATTCTGAGATCGGCCCCCATGAACTCTTGGCACTTGAAAATGGAAGGTTGATCGAAGAGGTCAAAAATCTGAAACAATTGGTGGCTGATATGTTTATCGCCATGACCAGAGAACAAGCTTGTCGTGGAGTGCCAGTTGGTATTTTAGGGCACGCCTTGACTGTCTTACGTCAGGCACAAGGCCCTACAGCTGAGGACCTGCAGTATTCTCCCGACTCTCCCTACTACAACACATCAGATGTTATGAGACCCTTCATAGTGTGTCCTTCGACACCACCACCTCCATCCAAACGGTTGTGTGCTTCAACCATGGTCTCTGTTCAACAATTCACAGGCTTGGTTAGTACGAAGTATCTCGGGAAGAAAGAGGAAAAAGAACAAAGTCCAGGAAGAAGGGATGAGAAATGGTGCATACAACCCCACTCATGCCCTCGAGCCTCAAAGAAACATCATTTGCGACACTACCCTTTGCAAAATTCAAAATATTGCGTTCCTCCACTCCAAAAAGCGCGACCATATGCTCCAAAAACTGCCTATCCGCAATGGCACGCACCAGCCCCACAACCCACATACCACACTCACCAAGCTCAACATAATAAATACCAAACTCCACATAAATTTCCATATCGGCCAAAGAGACCTTCTACTTTCGTCCAAAGACCCAAATACAAGAGGGCGCGAGAGGAGGAAAAGAGGAAGCTCACGCCAATCGGGGAATCTTACACTAATGTCTTCGAGAAGTTGCAGGCTTTGGATATGTTGAGGTCGGTCAAGGGAGGAATGCATCCAAGGGACAAAGTGGACGACTCTCGTCAATGCACTTACCATTCAGGCGCACGTGGTCATGAAACAGAAGATTGCCACTATCTCAAGAGGGCAGTTCAAGCCTTGATAGATAATGGCCAGGTCCAAGTCGAGGGCTCAGATGCGCCAAATATCAACCAGAACTCATTGTCTGTGATGATGTGCATATGGTGGGTATGGTATGTGGAGAAGATTTGAGAGCTAAATCTGCAATGCCGATAGTACCTGTTGGTGATGTGTCAATTGGGGCTAACCAAATGCTTGTGATAGTGAACTGTGTTCCTGAAATTGTGTTTGGGGTAGTAGACAGAGTAAGGGTTGAAGAAATGAAGAAGAAGAAGAACATGTCTCTCGAGAAGCCAATTCCATATCTTGCCCAGTCAGTCATCAATCCTAAAGAAGTGAAATCTGCCATAATGTGAGTTGGAGAAAATGAGGAAAAACAAAAGATATTGCCAAATTCAGGGATTTTTTTTCGTATCAGCATGGTACATCTTGGTGAAGAGCTCAACAATGCCTAACACAGGAAAACTAGCCCTGACTTGCAATTGAGAGACTGTGAAATGTCGTAGCTTGTTTTGCTAATCTTTTTGTGTACTTGGTTATTTAAGGGTTGTAATCCAAGTGCATTATTTTGCTTATTTTGATGTTTAAACCCTTCTATCTTTAATTCAATAAAAAGCGAGATCTTTTCACGTCTCGACATTATTTCTCTTATTTTCTTTCTTGGTCTTGTTTCTTAGTATTCCGTTTTATGTTTTCTCGGCCTTAATAACATGACATGCGTGCGGAATTCACATCTTGATCTAAAAACGTGCTCTGTCATTGTGAGCTGTATGAATAGTAAAAAGGGATAAAAGAGAGGGTGAAATAAGTTGGGAATTAATCAATATCCATCCGATAAGGGAGATCGGTGAGAAGTTCAAATCGTGTTTGGTCGCTTTGGCCGAATTTGAAATACCAGTTTTGAGAACCATCGTTGAAGTAGAAGTCGAGGACACGTGTGGATTAATCCAGGTCAATTGATTGAACCATTATTTGTGCGAGGCATTCTCGGGTCGGGATGAAGAACGGCTTTCGTTTCTTCTACCCAAATACTATATCCTTTTGTCAGTCTTTTTATTTTTTTTAAAAACCTTGTTCTGTGTTTTCTTTGGCCTACCCTCCCTTGAATAAATTTGATGTGATTAAAGAAAAAAAAAAAGAAAAAAAAAGAAAGAAAAAAAGAAGAAGAAACAAAACAACAAAAATCTACCTCAGTGGTAGAGCTACTACATCTGACCTGATTCCTCTCAAAAAGATACGTGGGCAACCATTCTGGTGCGGTCATAATAGGAAAAAGTTCATTTTTTCCCTATTCCTCGTTGACGCAAAAGCTTGCCTCCAAGTTTGCGGCCAATGTCAAAAGAAATTCAAATCCCCAATGTATGCTAAAACTGGGGCAGAAGTTTGTTTTTATTTTATTTTAAAAAAATAAAATAAAATAAAAACAAACTTCTATGTTGTTATACCATCTATTCATATGTTTCATGAGATATCAATCTCGAAATCGAGGAAAAAACTCAAAGTACCCCAGTTTATCCTAAACTGGACAAAAGTTTAGTTTTTTTTAAAAAAAAAGGGAAAAGAGAAAGTCAATTCCTTTTGCTTCCTTTGTGTTCGTCTCGGGGGAAATCTGAATATCCCCTATGTTTTCATATCAGAAAATTCAAAAGATAATTCCTCGATTTTTCAATAAATTGGGGCCTCAGTTAGTTATTATTTTAAAAGAAATGATTCCAAGGGTTGTAATATTTTACCAAGTCATTTCATGAGATCCTTTCATACCGCTCTTCAAACCAAAAAAAAAAAAAAAAAAAGAGAGAGAAAAGAAAAAAAGGAATCCCCAATTTGCCTAAACTGGGGAAAAGTTTGGTTTATTTTTCAAAAAATGATGATTTCAAATCTTGTAATACTCATTCCAGTCGTCTCATGAGATGTTTTTGAGTTTTTATGTTGAATCCTTTTCTTCATAGCCTAACCAGATCCACTGTTACAGTCAAAATAAAGACCCTTCTGACCGATCAATGAGAATGTCAAGCTTAGTGGGGTATCAAGGGACAATTTTCACACTGTAAAGTTGCATTTTTTATGAGTCGACAATCACAATTAGAAGCTGGGAGCACCAAGGTCATTAAAGGATAAATTCTCTGAGGAATAAAATAAAGCCCGAAAATTGAAGAAAGAAAGAAAAGATGGGGTCGATCACCACGGAACGAGAGGATATCGATGAGGAAAGAGCGAAAAAATGACAAGAAATGATTAAAAAAATGAGAAAAAAAATAAAAAAAAAGAAAAGAAAAAAATGAAGTCTTG
Organism: Petunia axillaris subsp. axillaris; assembly: GCA_029990575.1. Classification (NCBI taxonomy): domain Eukaryota; kingdom Viridiplantae; phylum Streptophyta; class Magnoliopsida; order Solanales; family Solanaceae; genus Petunia; species Petunia axillaris. The sequence continues at coordinate 45,283,804 of JARKNS010000002.1, read as the reverse complement.
TCGGTAAAAACCTGAAAAGGCGTTGCAAGACAATAGGGAGTTAAAAGAACAATGAGAGAGGCTAGTCGGTGAAAACCCGAAAGGGCACTACTAGTCGAATGAGAGTCGTCAGATTTGCTATCAAGCAAGATTGGAAGAATGGGAGCAAAATCAGGGATAGATCATGTGAATGGATGAAGAGTTGATTCTAAAATGCATGTCGTTATTTAACCTCCGGATAAGTTCTTCTTTTCTGGAGACATCTTTCATTCAATGTCTCCTCTTGAAATTCTTCCCTTCACCTTTTATCTTATTTTCTAATTTCTTTTCGAGCAATAGAAAGTTTTGCAAAGGTCGTTTACAAGTTTCCTTATCGTACTAGAGCAAGTCAGGACCAACCTAGATAATTGGAGTCCAATATTGCACATTGGAATAAAGAATGACGGTCCAAAGAATGTACCATGAAAGAGATCGTCCAAGAATAAGCAGATTCAAGATGCAGTTTCCAGTCTTAAAGTCAAAATCCGCACAACTATAAGCAGACATTTCATTTTCAAGTCAAAGCCTGCCTGAGCGGCAATTTCAAGTTTCAGAAGTTTCAAATTTCAAGTCAAAGCCAGCCCAAGCGGCAATTTCAAGAGCAACAGTTTCAACTTGCATGTCAGAAGCAACCTTTACAAGAAAATTCATTTCAAGAAGCTGAGGCATCCACCTGGAGAATGAGGGAGTAGTTTTGAGGAAGTCGAGGCACCCACCTGGAGTTTGAGGGAGTAGTTTAGAGAGTCAAGGCACCCACCTGGAGAATGAGGGAGTAGTTTAGAGAAAGCCGAGGCACCCACCTGGATAATGAGGGAGTAGTTTAGAGAAAGTCAAGGCACCCACCTGGAGAATGAGGGAGTAGTTTAGAGAAATTCGAGGCACCCACCTGGAGAATGAGGGAGCAGTTTAGAGAAAGTCGAGGCACCCACCTGGAGAATGAGGGAGCAGTGTAGAGAAAGTCGAGGCACCCACCTGGAGAATGAGGGAGCAGTTTAGAGAAAGTCGAGGCACCCACCTCGAGAATGAGGGAGTAGTTTGGAGAAGTCGAGGCACCCACCTGGAGAATGGGGGAGTAGTTTAGAGAAAGTCGAGGCACCCACCTGGAGAATGAGGGAGTAGTTTAGAGGAAGTCGAGGCACCCACCTGGAGAATGAGGGAGTAGTTTAGAGAAAGTCGAGGCACCCACCTAGAGAATGAGGGAGTAGTTTGGAGAAGTCGAGGCACCCACCTGGAGAATGAGGGAGTAGTTTAGAGAAAGTCGAGGCACCCACCTGGAGAATGAGGGAGTAGTTTAAGAGAAAGTCGAGGCACCCACCTGGAGAATGAGGGAGTAGTTTAGAGGAAGTCGAGGCACCCACCTGGAGAATGAGGGAGTAGTTTAGAGAAAGCCGATGCACCCACCTGGAGAATGAGGGAGTAGTTTAGAGAAAGTCGAGGCACCAACCTGGAGAATAAGGGAGTAGTTTGGAGAAGTCGAAGCAACCACCTGAAGAACGAGGGAATGTATTTGAAGAAGGCTAGGCGCCCACCTGAAGAACGAGGGAATTCATTTTTATAAAGAGGGAAGACCCACCTGAACCAAAATCGGTGGTTTTTATTTTCTGCAAGAGGAAAACCCACCTGAACCAAGAACGGTGGTTTTATTTTCAATAAGTGAGGAGAGCAAGAACCAAGAAGCTCATCTCGGGAAGCATGAAGACTTAGAGTAGGAATTGTAATCTTACATTTTCAATGTTGTACTTTCATTTTCTTTGTAAAGCAATGACCGCCAATCAGCAAGCAACCAGCGACCAGCAGCGACAGCCCTAGTGTGGTAGAAGTGTTTAGTAGTCAGTCCCTTAGTGTGTTAGAAGTGTTTAGTAGTCAGCCCCTTTGTGTGTCTAGAAGTATATCGAGTCAGTCCTAGCATGTCTAGAAGCGTCTAATGTTAGCCTAGAGAGTCTATAAATCTGTCAAATGCGGTAGTCCCAGCTGACGCACGTGAGGAACTACACTGACCTGATTTCTTAGTCCGGGGATAAGTAGGTAGCCTTGTTCCTGGTCGGAACCGAAGAATCAAGGTACGGTCACCATTTTGAAAAGCATGCTCTCGGCTAGAACCGAAAAGCCAAAATTAGTTGTCGATTACTTCTTTGTCTGAAAACTCTTCGTGTTCCCGAACAAAGAGGGGCAGCTGTAATCACCTAATTTTGGCACGAATACAAAATATTGCTCAAAATAGCCGTGTTAGATTCTTAAGATTTTTGCCGAAATTTTCCTAAATTTTAGTCTTTATTTTAACTAAAAAATTGTCATTAATTAGGATAGCAAAATATGAAAATTGCCAAAAAATACTTGTTATGTGTTTAACTATGACTCTATGTTTAGTTGTGATAGTATTATAAATTTATGTGGTTTTAATTGTAGTAAATTATGAGTCTTTAATGGCCATTGGTAGAAATATATGTAGCCCAATCCTAAACCCGGCCCAATAAACCAAAGCTCACCCAAAGCCCTAGATATATAAGCTCTCTTTCCTCATTTTTCATCACTCACACCACCTAAGCCTTTGGCTTGGCCAAACCCTAGCCATTTTTCTCCTCATCATCAGAAAATCCCGCCACCTCTCTCTGCCACCACCTTTCCACCACCGGACCACCGCCTTTCGGTGGTCAGAAAATTACAAACTATACCATTCCGGAAAGCTATCGAGCCCCTCTATCCATTTCTGGTATTATTTTTTCCGAAATCCTCACTATTTGGCATAGATCTGCATTTTTAGTTTCGGGTAACATTCAACTCCGGTGAATTTTGGCTACTCCGTTGTTGTGGTTTTTGGGGCTGCTATGCTAATGAATTTTGTGATGAAGATGATGGTGATAGGGTTGTTTGGCTTTGATACGTTGGTGATTTAATGATAAAGCATGTTTTGGGGTGATTGTCTCTAATTGTTTTATGATGGCAATAAGTTATGCTTTGGTGGCAACGTTCGTTTGACCAACATGTAAATTTTCACCTTCTTTCCGTAGTTCTATTTTTTTCGATCCGTATGTTTAGCCTAGGAATAGGATTAAGATTTTTATGTTCATATGTTGGGTTTGTTTCTAGCTTAATATGAAGTATTTTAATTTCCTAGCTTCAATATTTTCAAGCATGTTTTGGAGCCTAAGTCACTGGGATTTGATTTGGCTCATTTAATTTGTTTTAATTTTAGTATTTGGGGCTGATTTTAGTAAATTTCATACTTGCATTTTGTGTTTAAAAATTAGTTTCATGTTTTGTTGTCGGCCCAATAGGCCCAAAAGTCAATAGTCCAAGCCCATGAGGTTGTCCTCTCAATATGACAGTTTTTTCAGCTTTTGGGACAGCATAGGATGGCTGAAAAGATGTCATAGAGCTGCTGTACTATATCTGAAAATGTGACTAAAAGCACTCAAGTATAGGGGTGTGGGCTTGTACTTTTGTATAAGTCTACACTCTACCTTTTGGCCCCAATTTTCAGCCATAAATAGGGGCATTTACTATCCACTTTCATTGATCAGAGGGAAGAACTACTTGCTGAAAAAAACTGAGAAAGAAAGAGAGAAAATAAGCAAGTGAAAGAGGAGTAATATTTAGTAAATTAAGTGTAGGGGTTTAGAACCAAAAGGCATCAACACTAAGAGCTTTTTAGGGTATAAACTTCAAAGTTTCAAATCGATTTTAAGGTGTAAAGAGGCTGCCTAGTTGCTGATTTTTTGGAGCATAAGTTGCTTGCTTTTGACTTTGGTTTGCTATTTTCATTTGCTTCCTAGCTTGAAAATTTCTACACAAGGTAAACACAAATTAACCTTGTACTTATGTTGAGCTTTTGGCCATGAAAAGTGATTAAAAATCAGCATGTTTAAAGTTTGAAAATCTTGTTCTACATGATATTAATTAGCCTCTTGATGAGCTTAGTTGTTGTGCTAAATGAAAAATGATCAAAGTCTTATGCATTGTTTGTCTTCCTTACAAGGTTATATTGTTGTTTCTAGACATATATGAACGTTTTAACATATGTATCTTGGCAAAATAAATGTCAACTTGAAAGGAATAATATTTATGTTTTCGTATGTTAAAATTTGGATAACTATGAATGAGTAGGCAAAAAAAATAGGACATAAGTGTGAGGTGTAATATCTTTTAAAATCTGGACGAATAAGCAATGACTAGGACGTCTAATTTAAAATTTGGCCACATCTTCACTTCATAAGAAAACAACTTAATTGGAATATAGGAATGAAGGTGATTATTTTTGCAAACGGATTTCAAAACGGCCCAGTTTCGCAAGTAATTCAGCCTGCATCTTTGTTAAATGAACGGCAAGATATAACTACCATGTTTAATAGACTAAAATGCGACAATAAAGCAACTGTGCTCGGCACAGGACTCGAGGGTGCCTAACACCTTCCCGAGAGTCAACTGAGAACCTTACCCGAATCTCTGACGCAGACCATTAGACGAGTCAAGGGTGTTCCAGGTACACCACTTTGGTGACTTGGCACACCTTTAACTTGTCAAGTGGCGACTCCGAATTTCTCTTGAATAATTGTGTACCTTGCAACACTCGTCATAACCTTTAAACACACAATTCTTTCTTTATTTTAGTTTTGTGTTGAAAAAAAGGGTCGTGACACTTATAACAGTGAAACAATAAAGAGATAATTTAGATGTACCATTAGTTTTATTTATTTATCCAAAGATAGTAAATATTATTAATAGGTACATTAAGAATTATCAAATTATGTTAAATTATATTAAGCATCATAAAGTCTAAATTAAAGTTTGTATTTTGGCGTTTTGCCCAAAGGTGAACATTAGGATACACTTCAAGTATAATTCTGAATCTAATAGTATGTTTAGTTTATAACTCAAAGCGTTAACGAATGAGCATATTCTATTTGCAGCACTTGCTCTTCATTCGCACTCTGCTTCTGTTACGGCTTTTAACGGACAGAACTTCTCAGAGTAATGCGAACAGATCAAATTCAATCTCGGAGTTTTAGATCTTGATGTTGCACTTTACACTGAGAAGCCAGCTGCTATTACTGCAACTAGCACTGCTGAAGAAAAGTCCTATTTTAAGCAGTGGGACAGGTCTAACAGATTAAGCCTAATGTTTATGCGAATGAGTATTGCGGGAAACATTAAGTCTGCTCTTCCCAACACTGAAAGTGCCAAAGAGCTTCTAAGACTTGTAGAAGAACGCTCTCAAACTGCTGACAAGTCTCTTGCTGGAACTCTAATGGGTACTTTGACCACCATGAAGTTTGATGGTTCACGTACCATGCATGAGCATGTCATAGAAATGACAAACATAGCAGCAAGACTTAAGACTCTGGGAATGGAAGTGGATGAAAATTTCCTTGTGCAGTTCATCATTAACTCATTACCGTCTGAGTATGATCCTTTCCAAATGAACTATAATACCATGAAAGACAAATGGAAAGTGCATGAATTGCACGGAATGCTGGTTCAAGAGGAAACAAGGCTAAAGAACCAAAGAACCCACTCCATTAACCTTGTAGGCCATCAAGGAGCTGGAAAGAAAGGAAAGAAGCATGTTAAGGGCAAACAGATGAACCATAATGTTAGTGAGTCCTCTCATCAAGTACGTAAGAAGGAACATAAGAATGATAAGTGTCGTTTCTGTGGAAAATCTGGACATTTTCAGAAAGACTGCCTGAAACGTAAGGCATGGTTTGAGAAGAAAGGTAAGCCTTGTGCTTTTACGTGTCTCGAATCAAATTTAACTGAAGTTCCTTATAATACTTGGTGGATTGACTCCGGTTGTACTGTTCATGTTTCTAATACGATGCATGGATTCCTTTCAACCCAAGCCATAAATCAGAATGAAATATTTGTGTACATGAAAAATAGAGTGAAGGCTCCAGTTCAAGCTATCAGGACATATCGTTTAATCCTAGATACTGGGCGTCACTTAGACTTATTTGAAACTTCTTATGTACCTTCTGTTTCTTGAAATTTAGTTTCTTTGTCTAAGTTAGACAAGACTGGATACTCTTTTAATTTCGGCAATGGATGTTTTAGTTTGTTTAAGCATAATCATCTCATTGGTTCTGGTATTCTTTGTGATGGTTTATACAAACTGAATCTTGAAAATCTATTTGCTGAAACCCTCTTAACTCTGCATCATAAAATTGGAACCAAATGTAGTTTGGTGAATGAACACTCTGCTTACTTGTGGCATAGACGTTTAGGTCACATATCTAAAGAAAGACTGGAAAGATTAGTTAAAAATGAAATCCTTCCAGATTTAAATTTTACAGACCTAAATATTTGTGTGGATTATATTAAAGGAAAACAAACAAAATACACAAAGAAAGAAGCCACAAGAAGCACACACCTTCTTGAAATTATACACACTTATATATGTGGTGCTTTTTATATTCCATCTTTCAGTAAGGAAAAGTACTTTATCACCTTTATTGACGACTTTTCACGTTATGGTTATGTCTATTTGTTGCATGAAAAATCTCAAGCAGTAAATGCCTTAGAGGTATTTATTAATGAGGTTGAAAGGCAATTAGACAGAAATATGAAAATAATTAGGTCAGATAGAGGTGGTGAATATTATGGAAGATATGATGAAAGTGGACAATACCCTGGTCCATTTGCTAAATTCCTCGAAAAGCGTGGCATATGTGCTCAATACACAATGTCTGGCACACCACAACAAAATGGTGTGGTAGAAAGGCGCAATCGTACATTTATTGAAATGGTTAGGAGTATGTTAAGTAATTCATCTTTACCCGCTTCATTGTGGATGTATGCTTTAAAGACTGTCGTGTACTTACTAAATAGGGTTCCTAGTAAAGCAGTTCCAAAGACACCTTTTGAACTTTGGACTGGTAGGAAAGCTAGTTTAAGGCACCTGCATGTTTGGGGTTGCCCGGCAGAAGTAAGAATTTATAATCCACAAGAAAAGAAACTGGCTCCACGAACAATTAGTGGTTTCTTTATTGGTTATCTAGAAAAATCAAAGGGGTATAGATTTTATTGTCCTAACCATAGTACGAGAATTGTTGAAACTGGAAATGCTAGATTCATTGAGAATGGTGAAGTTAGTGGGAGTGAAGAATCGCATAATGTGGAAATTAGGGAAGTTAGGGTGCAAATTCCTTTACCCTGTGCTTCTCCTAAAATTGTTGTTCCTGAAGTTGTTGTACCGCCTAACAACCAACAAGAACAACAAAATAATGATCCTGCTATTCATTATGAAAACATAATCAATGAACCTACAGTAGACGTACCGCGAGAAGTAGCATTAAGAAAATGTCAAAGACAAAGGAGAAATGCTATTTCTGATGATTTTTTGGTATATCTACATGAGTCCGAAATTGATCCGGAAATTGATTTGGAAATCAATGATGATCCAGTTTCATTTTCACAGGCCATTGAAAGTAATAATTCTGATAAGTGGTTAGATGCTATGAAAGATGAGTTGAAATCCATGCAACATAATGAAGTTTGGGACCTTGTTGGATTACCAGAAGGTTGCAAAAGAGTCGGGTGTAAATGGGTCTTTAAGACCAAACGTGACTCAAATGGTAATATTGAACGTCACAAGGCCAGACTTGTTGCCTAAGGTTTCACTCAGAAACATGGTGTTGACTATACAGAGTCATTTTCACCTGTCTCTAAAAAGGATTCACTTAGAATTTTAATGGCTTTAGTGGCTCATTATGACTTAGAGCTACATCAAATGGATGTGAAAACTGCCTTTCTGAATGGAAATTTAGAGGAAGAAGTTTACATGAATCAACCAGAGGGCTTTGAAATTAAAGGAAATGAACACATGGTGTGTAAACTGAAGAAATCAATATATGGGCTTAAACAAGCTTCCCGACAATGGTATCTTAAGTTTCATGAAACTGTTGTCACCTTTGGATTTAAGGAAAACATCATTGACCGGTGTATATATCTGAAGGTCAGTGGGAGTAAGTTTATAATATTAGTCTTGTATGTTGATGACATCTTGCTTGCTACTAATGATCTTGGTATGATGCATGACACCAAGAAATTTCTCTCTAAGAACTTTGAAATGAAAGATATGGGAGAGGCAACCTATGTGATCGGGATAGAAATATTCCGGGATAGATCACAAGGTTTGTTGGGGTTGTCTCAAAAGGCCTATATTAATAAAGTTCTAGAGAGATTCAGAATGGAAAATTGCTCATCAAGTCCCGTTCCAGTTCAGAAGGGAGATAAATTCAGTCTCAATCAATGTCCAAAGAATGAATTGGAACGTAAGCGAATGAAAGATATTCCTTATGCATCCGTAGTTGGAAGCTTAATGTATGCCCAGACATGTACCAGACCAGACATCAGTTTTGCTGTTGGAATGCTGGGCAGATATCAAAGCAATCCAGCTACGGATCATTGGAGGGCTGCAAAGAAAGTGTTGAGATACTCGCAAGGAACAAAAGATTATATGCTCATTATAGAAAATCTTACCATCTTGATGTGGTTGGATATTCAGATTCAGATTATGGTGGTTGTGAGGATACAAGAAAATCCATATTTGGTTATTTGTTCCTGTTAGCTAGAGGAGCAATATCGTGGAAGAGTGCAAAGCAATCTATCACAGCTGGATCTACCATGGAAGCTGAGTTTGTGGCATGCTTTGAGGCCGCAGTTCATGCTAAGTGGCTGAGGAACTTTGTTTCAGGACTTGGACTAGTCGATAGTATTGCCAAGCCGCTGAAAGTTTATTGTGATAATTCCTCAGCAGTCTTCTTCTCTCATAATGATAGGTATACAAAAGGTGCTAAGCCTATAGACTTGAAATACCTTAAACTTAAGGAAGAAGTTCAGGAACATAGAGTGTCAATTGAAGATGTGCAAAATTATGATTGTTGATCCTTCGACGAAAGGATTATCGCCCAAAGCATTTATGGAGCATGTTGAAAGAATGGGTGTCATTGATAGCAATGTATGACTTTATGTAAAGACTTTTATGATATTTATGAGATTGACACTCTGAGCTCATTAATATAAATGTTTCTGTTATTACCTGTTTTCTCTTGTATACATAATGTTGAGAATGTTGAGTGACAGGTTGTGGCTTAGATAAAGTATTCTAAGAATTATCGTTGGACCAATTATGTACTCTTAAAGGTTGTGTTTGGTAATAGACTAATGTTGTAGTACTTGGAAGGGACTATGTCGAGTGATGTACAACCGTCATGACTCGTATTAGTTGATTTACTTAATACAACAAATGATGTTGGAATTTAGCACTAATAGTGCACGTCATGATTGAAATATTTATTAAACCATTAAGTGAATAATATCACGTGAGTCAAGTGGGAGAATGTTAGTTTTTGCCCCACGTTATATTAATAATTGTGTTTAACAAATTATTAATTATGCTCCTATTGGTTATTGGGGAAGTTATTTTAGATCAACTTCCCATAACCCCACTTTGATGAGAGTGGGATTAAAAGAAAATAACTGATGGTCCTCTCTCTGCCTATAAAAGAATAATAGCTAACTTCCATTAGATAACCTATTCTGAAGAGAACACAGTAAGGAAAAAGAGACATAATATTTAGTTTTTCTCAAAATACAAAATCAAGTGCTTCCGCTTAATTCAAGTCAAGAAGAACGCTATGGTTAATTCAGGTATGTTTCTTGAGTGAATTACAATTATTAAGAGTTTATGTGAAAATCATATAGTTCCACGGTTCTAAAAATCATGAATCCTCTTACATATTTCTTTTTGTTATATATATATATATATATATAGTATGTATATATGCGGATTCTTATGTGTCTATAAACCCGTGGAACCTATGGTATAATAATTCGGCAAAAAAAAAAAAAAGAACTCCAGAGAAGGAATGTAATTTCGGCAAAAAAAAAAAGTATGGTGAATATACGACGATTTTTTGGCCACTGGCAATTGATGACGGCAGTCGGGAGTGATACGATGGCAACCAACAGCGCAGTGGTAGGGGAGGCAACAGTTACAGTTAGGGCTATACGTGAAAGAGAATTTTTTGTTAAAAAAGATAATGTACTATAAAAATATAATAGTTAAATTAGATACTCCGCTAGCTATTTTTGAAGATTTTCTTAATATTTTGGCTACTATTGAATTTTTTGATTTTCTCAATATATCAGGAATACTATTAAATATAAAAGATGCTTCTGCCTAACTTTAAAATCTCAGTCATTAAGTACAATGATGAACATTAATTTATTAAGCGTCCATGTGAGGTATCTTCTGGTCAACTCACATACAAGAAGTAACAACTCAAAATTAATTGAAGAAAAAATATTATAATTCAATGAAACAAGAGATGCGATGTGCTATTGATACATTATGGTCTTGTTTCATGAGAGAGATGGTACAGACGTTATTACATTTATCGATTTTCAAATGAGTAACTTTAGAAGGATGATATTCGCCATATGGCTATTTTCCGAGTGGTCGAATATGACAAAGTTTCAGGTATTTAACTTTTATGAGTTTTAAATTCGAAATTGTAACCTCAAGAGTTATTAATACGGTTTAGAATTTAAATTTTGTATGTAATTAATAATTTTCTTAATAAATTAATACATATTTTGACTAAAGCTAGTAGATTCGATCGAAACGTACTTTACCTTTTATTTCCACCGATACAATCTTATATGAAAAAAGAATATAACAAGTCTTACAAATATTAGGCTTTAATTAACTACTTTCAACTGATAGTACATAAATAAAATATCACACTATTACTACAATTTAATTTTGTGATAGGAAGTTTCTTGCCTTATTTTTTTAAGATCATTAATTCCACTTACTATGGGATAATTACCTATATTACCTTTTAATGGTTGCCAAAACAACTTTTTATCTCTCCTCCCTTTCTCAACGTTCTAATTTCTCTACGCTAACGTTTCCTTCTCCGATCAACAGACCACCATTTTCCGGTAAGGTCGAGATGAGACCACCCATCTCTCTCATTCCTTGTCTTTTCGACCAAACCCCATGTACCTTTCTCTCACGCCGCTATAGCCAGACCAACACACCACCATTTTTCGACCAAACCCAGTCGCCGGAAGCACCAATAACAACTCCCAGGCGTGAACTGGCAACCGAGAAATCATTGATCCTGCATACCATCAGCAGAGCCATTACACGCCAATCAATGGGCACCGTCACAGCAATTATTAGCCACGCCAGTGCCATTTTCAAGCAACGACAGTCACGCAGAAGTAGTCACTCACCGGGATTAGATCGGAGCAGGATACCCACATTCGGCCTTGGATTTGCTTTCTTGAATCTATTCACTTTTCTACACTTTTATTGCCTTTTTTTTCATTATTTTCATTATATTCCATTCTTGCTTCCATTGACTTTGGATGTTGACTGCCCTGCATTCTGGTTTTCTTGAATCTGTGCAGTTTTCTTGTAAATCTGTTTTCCAGCGTGTTGCATTCCTTATAATTCTAACCTGGATTCTTGTTTTGTTTGCTTGTCAATAGTTTGTATTATTATTATTATTATTATTATTATTATTATTATTATTATTATTATTATTATTATTATTATTATTATTATTATTAGCTCATTTAAGTTCCTATATTGATCTAGTTTAGTTAGTAGCAGCGTGGCGGTTGTGTATGATGGTAGATTAAGTTCGTGTTCTTTATCAGGGTTAGGGGCAAGGAGTAAAGGTGGTAGGAACTTCTCTAGGTTAAGAATTGGGACATGGAACATAGGGTCTTTGACGGAGAAATCTATATAGTTGGTAAAGATTCTTAAGAAGAGGAAGATCAATATAGCATGTGTCCAGGAGACCAGATGGGTGAAAACTAAAGTGCGGGATGAAGACGGGTATAAATTGTGGTACTCATAACTCTCGAGGAGTAGGAATAGAGTAGGTATATAGTTGATAGGGACCTTCAGGAGCAAGTGGTAGAGGCCAGGCGGGTGAAGATAGGCGGATGACTATCAAGCTTGTCATAGGAGGACTCACCTTCAACATTGTAAGTGCTTACACACCCCAAGCAGGCTTGGATGAAGAAGTCCAGATGCGTTTTTGGGAGGATCTAGATGAGGTAGGGCAGAGTGTCCCTGTCAATGAGAAGCTATTCACCAGAAGAGACTTCAACAGTCACATCGGGGCATCTTCAGGGGGTTATGATAAGGTGCATGGAGGTTTTGGTTTTGGGGATAGAATTAAAGGAGAAGTTGCTCTTCTAGATTTTGCTAAAGCTTTTGACTTGGTGATAACTAACTTAAGTTTTCAAAAAAAAGAAAGAAGAGCACTCGGATCACTTTATGTAGTTCGGTGTTAAAGACCTAGATTGATTTTCTTATAAGCAAGAGCGATAGGGGCGTGTGTAGGGATTACAAGGTTATCCCGAGCTAAAGCTTTATTACCCAACATAGGCTCTTAGTTTTGGATCTGTATATTGTAAGGCCGAGGATGAAGAGGGTTGTGTCAGAGTGTCCTCGAATTAGATAAGGAGCTCTGACTGTGGAGAAGATTAAAGAACTGGGGAAGAGGCTAGATGTCATGGGTGCCTGGAATAGTTGCAGGGATGCGAGTAGTATGTGGGCTAGGATAACTGAGTGCATTCGGGAGCCGCCAGAGAAGTGTTAGGAGTTTCAAAGGAAACCTCTATAGATACAAAGGGGATTGGTGGTAGAGTGAAGATGTCCAAGAGAAAGCATAGGCCAAAAAGGTCGGATACTTGAAGTTAATTGAGAGCAGTGATGAGGAAGAATAGGAAATGATATAAGACTGCAAAGAAGGAAGCAAAGTTAGCGGTTTCGACAGCTAAAATGACAACTTTCAAGTATATGTATAAATAATTAGCTGAAAAGGAGTGAGATCAAAAGTTGTATAGGCCCGCGAAGGCTAGGGAGTGGAGATCACGAGATATGGATTAAGTGAGGTGCATTAAGGATGAGAATGGTACGATATTAGTGGAAGAGGCCCATATTAGACGAAGATGGCAGACGTACTTCCATAAACTCTTGAACTTACAGGGCGACATGCATATTGTGCTAGGTGAGTTAGCACACTCGGAGGGATGCCAATTTGGGTATTATAAGCGTATAAAAGTAGAGGAGGTTAGGGGGAAAGTCTGAAAAAATGCAAGGGGAAGAGCCACTGGGCTAAATGAGATTCCAGTAAAGTTTTGGAAGAGTGCAGATGGAGCAGGTTTGGAGTGGTTAACCAGGTTGTTTAATATCATCCTTAGGACAAAAAAAATACTTGAAGAATGGAGATGGAGTAGCATGGTTCCATTGTACAAGAACAAGGGTGATGTTCAAAACTGCAACAACTATAGGGGCATCAAACTTCTCAACCATACTATAAAAGTCTAGGAAAGGGTGGTGGAGATTAGGATAGAGAGAGTTGTATCTATTTTTGAGAACCAGTTTGGATTCATGCCCGGGAGACCAACTATAAAAGTCATTCATCTTTTGAGGAGACTGGTCGAGCAGTATAGGAACAAGAAAAAATAGTTACATATAGTGTTCATTGACCTAGAAAAAGCTTATGACAAGGTCCCTAGAGAGGTGTGGTGGAGATGCCTAGAGCCTAAAGGGATTCCGGTGGCATACATCAGAGCAATTAAGGATATGTATGAAGGGGCTAAAGACCCGAGTAAGAACATTGGGAGGAGACTCAAAGCACTTCTCAGTCGAGATGGGGCTACATCAGGGGTCAACGCTTAGCCCATTTTTTGCACTGGTTATGGATGGATTGACTCGGAGTATTCAATGACAGGTGCAGTGGTGTATGTTATTTGCGGATGATAAAGTGTTGGTGGATGAGACACGCAGATGTGTCAATGAGAAGCTAGAGGTGTGGAGGCAGACTTTAGATTCTAAAGGCTTCAGGCTAAGCAGGACGAATACAGAGTAGATAGAATGCAAGTTTAGTGACGCTCCTAGTGAGTCAAATGTGGAAGTGGGGCTTGATTCTCAAGTCATTCCAAAGAAAGAAAGCTTCAGATATCTTGGCTCAATCCTCCAAAGTAATGAAAAAATTGGTGATGATGTCACTCACCGTATATGAGTAGGTTGGATGAAGTGGAGACTCGCTTTTGGTGTACTGTGTGATAAGAGAGTGCTCCTTAGGGTTAAAAGCGAATTCTATAGAGTGGTCGTTAGAGCAACTATGTTGTATGAGATAAGAGTGTTGACCAGTCAAGAACTCGCATATTCACAAGATGAACGTGGCATAAATGAGAATGCTTAGGTGGATGTGTGGTCACACTAGGATGGATAATTAATAATGAAGTCATTCGTGACAAGTTGGGCGTGGCCCCAGCGGCTGAGAAGATGCGAGAAGCGAGGTTGCGATGGTTCAGACATATGATAAGGAGGAGGTGTTGATGCTCCGGTAAGGAGGTGTGAGAGTTTGGCAGTGTTGGGTATACGGAGAGGTAAAGGTAGACCGAAGAAGAACCGAGAGGTGATTAGATAAGACATGACAAATCCAGATAACCTAGGATATGGCCTTAGATATAAGAGCATGGAGGTCGACGATTAAAGTAGAAGATTAGGTAGTAATCGAGTTTATATCTTCTGATGTTATCTGTCTATTTTGGATATGCATTAATTATGTCTTTCTCTCTAGCATGATATTTTCAAAACTGTTTTTTAAAATATTTTTATTTTTTTAGTCGAAAGTCTATCAGAAATAGCCTCTCCACTTTGGTGGAAATAAGGTCTGCATACATCTCACCTTCTCAGACTCCGCTTGTGGGATGAGCTGGGTATGTTGTTACTGTTAGTTGCCAAAACATAAAATATTTTCCTAACCATCTAATAAGGGGTGGGGTAAGATGGAACCGCAAGGATAGCTGAGTTGGTTTAGCAAGTGGTTTCCCACATGGGAGACTTGGGTTCAAACCCCCTTGTCAACAGCCTTCTCAGTTTGAGCCTGTCGCACATGACTTGCCTAGTACGGTTTACCTCTCCTGTGTAGTTTGCAGGCTATTGCATCAGGAGCGGGGTTTACCCAGAGCGCACCCGAAGGGTAGCGGCTCCGGGTTCCCTTGTCATAAAAAAGGGGGTGGGGTAAGATGGGGCCAGGAGGTAGGGGTGCGTAGTAGCGGGGGGAGGGGGCAAGGGGGTAGGGTAGGGTAGCTGGTAGGGATAAGGGTAGGGGTGGTTGGTGAGGTGGGGATAGGGTAAGAGGTGGGAGTGGGCGGTGGAAGGAGACAATGAGGGTGAATTATCACATATGAAAAATATTTTCCCTATTTTCCACAAGGAAAAATATTTTCCTCCAATTGAAGTAAAATGAGGTGTTATGAAAAATATTTTTTCAAAACTTTTAACCAAACATGAAAAAATTAAAAGTATTTTTCGAAAGAGATTTTCCTTCGTACCAAACACACCCTTAATTTAACCTAATTATATTGCTTCGATATCCCAAGGCATAACACAAAAAGAATGAGAGAAAATGATAATCTCTTCAAAAAGGGTGAAAATTATTTTCATCCTCAAACTTTGCTTTTGAAATCAAATACATCCCCAACTTTGAAAAATAGACATTCTCATCCCTTTATCTCAATTTAATATTTTAAATACTTATTTTACCCTCTAAATTATTAACATGTCTATTTATTTTCTAATATTTTATTTTTCTCTATTTAATCTATGTTATGGACTTAACAGTTTAAATAAATCATATTTATAAAGTAAAATATGAAATAAAATATTTCAAGTGCATAAATAATGTTGGAATAATAAAAAATTAAAAAAATAAATAAATCTAATTAGAATAATTTGTTTGTATGAGTATTCACTAACTTTTATAATAACAACTACATTCAATAACTTATTTACACAATTGAGAGTGAAGGGAATAATATCTTTATAACATATGTCCAACGAATGTGATGTGGAAAATAAATGTCAAAAATAGAAATTTTTTTTATAAAAATTACTAAGTGATTCTCTGTTATACAATAAATAACTTATGACATAATTTAGTTTTTTCAAACCTTAATGGCAATCAAAACTCTAATTTTTATGTACACGCTAGGGAATAAGAGAGATTGTGTTATATATATAATAAGATATGTAAAAAAAATAATTATCACATATAATTCAAACTTATATGGCATGAGCCCCAATACATTTTAAATTTTACGCAAATGTTAAATAGTAAATGAGATTGAAGATGACAAGGACATAATAGATATTGTATAAAATAGGAGGATGAATAAGTCTATTGTTCAAATTTAAGGGATATATTTGATTTTTAATGTAAAGTTGAAAGATGAAAATGATTTTCACCCTAAAAAATAACAAGTTTTTTTGGACAAACGAAAAAGACAATTGTATCATGCAAATAATAATGCATTCTTTTTATGAACTTAATAAATAGTCCAACTCCCAAAGAAATGTAATGAACAAGTCAATAAACTTCTTTTGTACCATTTCATGCTGTAGTACAAAGGAATGAGCAAAACCATACGTTAGAGTCTTAGACAGCTCAAGTTGAGCTCTAAACATGAAAAACATTTTAATTGAGAATTGTTTATTCTTTTCCGAAAATCTATTTGGCATACATTTAAATTAGTCGAATTACTATACTTAAATATGTATTTACACACGAATATTTACACCAAATAAGGTCGAGTAAAGAAGCTTTTAACCATGGCAACTAAAGTGGAAAGGTATAATTATTGTAGTAAAGAAAATAGTGAAGCAAAGAGACAAATTGAAGATGGGACCCAAGAGAGTTTTGGTTGTATAAATATATAAGAAGGGGGGTCATAGGGGGTTGAGAGGAGGAGGCCATCCATTATCAACATTGTCTTCTCTATGAATCCACAATAACCCTTACAATTTCAAAGTTGATAAGAAATACTCAAAAAGGTTGTTCTAGCTCCTACTACACCTATAAAGTAAGTACTAGTACTACCTTTATCTTTATCTCTTTCTAATTGTGTATTTTTTTTAAATCATCTTTTTTGGTTCACAAGCATCTTTCCTATTTATATAGACTTGAAAACAAAAGGCTTCATTTATTATGCAGTTCTTGATGGGTTTCAGATAATATGTGAGTCTTGATCTGTTATTAGATCTCATTTTTCAAGAATTACCTAGTATTTATGTGATTTTTCCTCTTTTTTAAAAAAATAAAAATAAATAAATCAGTTCTTGATGATGTATATTTTAGCTTAACCCCAGAAATATTTTTTCCCTTATCTGCACAAGTTTCTTTTTTTTTTTGTTCTTGGATCTGTGCTCATAAAAATCTGGATTTTGTGTTTCAATTAATGGGATTTGTTTAGATGTGTATATGCTATTAATGTTTAGGATGTATTTGTTATTTCCTCACTGTTGTGGCTTACTTTAAATTTGCCTCATAAGTGACTAATTGATGTATGTTGCCTGCTTGTTTCTACAGAGATCCAATTTACTGTTATTCCAGAAGTTTTTTGCTTGAAGAAAGCTCTTGATTTAAGCCTAGGTAAACTCTTATTCTAAAAGTTCTGATCTTTCCAATAATTTCTGCTTGGATAATTTTGCCTTCTAGACTAGCAACAAGTATGGGGGAAAAGAGGCAAGGATGGAAAGTTTTAATCTTAGTATTGTGTAATAAAAAGCAATTATAAGTACATAGAGAGCAATTTGGAAACTTAGTTCTATGTAAACATGGATTTATTTTACTTGGCTGGAAGATGGATTTGGACTAACTCTTTTGCTAAAAGAATATGAAACTTGTGTTATTGTTGTTGGTTCTTTTAGTACTCTTGTTTAATTTTACTTGGCGGTGCCGGACTGAACATAGAGTTTAAGAAAGAAAGACTTTGGCATACTAAAAGTACCATTAAAACTTTGTGGTCGTAAATTGAGATAGAAAGATGTCATTTTTGTTGGAACAAAGTAACTTGTAGACTCTTTGTTCATTGATTAATTTATAAAATTCCAGACTCTTATAGGTTGGTCCTTTCTAATGGTTGATGTTTCATTGATTGAATAGATTCCAATCCATTATGGGCCTATCACAGTATCCAACACCAGCAGATGCAGGAGTGCTCTGTGTGATTCTAGTGAACACAGCCATATCCATCTCCATTGTTAAAGAGATAGTCCGATCAATCCTTCATGTGATTGGCATCCGCATTGCATCGTGGGATGATTATTCCATTGAAGGTCCCTTGGACACATTTGAATGTCGTGGAAGCCCATCAGAGTCATATATGGAGGAGTTCAGAAGCCGTATCCCTGCAATTCGTTATGATTCAATCTGTATCTCCAACCACGCTGAGAAAGAGTGCTCGGTCTGCCTGGCAGATTTTGAGCCTGATGCAGAGATAAACCATCTCTCATGTGGCCATGTTTTCCATAAGCATTGTCTAGAGAAGTGGCTCAAGTATTGGAATGTAACTTGTCCACTTTGCAGGAATTACATGATGCCTCAAGAAAACGAGGAAGATACTTGTCCTATGTGAGCTATAAGTTTTTTTGAGGCTACACTTTACATCTGAGAGGATGTTCTGGTGTACAGCTTATAGTAGTGTACAGGGTGAGTACATGCATGGTTGATCTTTGACATTGGGTAGCTCTATAGTTTTTCATATTTGTAATGCTCGGCGTCCTCTCAGAGTGACGGGTCTTTGTGACCACGAATTCATACATTCTTGTACATATAATATGAAAGAGCTTCTTGTGATGCTTTCCCTACTTCTTGCAATCTTCCATTGCTATCAATCAATCAGTGAATGGTCTCTTTCTGCTTGCTTGATCGGGATTAGTGAGGGGTTATATTCAATGTCCAGGAAGTTGACAGGTGAAAGTCTAGAAAAGAAGAAAATTCACTTAGTTCTTCTCTTGCGTTGATGCAGAAAAGTAATCTGAACGACAGGAGTAGAGGTGAAAAATCATAGTTCTCTTATGCGACACCGCTAAAGGTTGCTACTTAATTTCTCATCTCTAATTGCTGATATGGAATGAAAAGAGCAATTTTCACGTATATTCACTATTCTTCTGGGTAAATTTTGGTGGGGAAGCGCATGTACCAAGTTAACACCGTCCATCAACGGACTGTTCTTTTTGTCTAGTTAGGACTTGACCCCTGGACTCTCGGGGTCGTTCGGTAGCTATCCATGTTATCCAGGGATTAATCCTGGAATTGTTAATCCCACTTTCTATATGGGATAAAATTATCCCATGAATGAGTTATAAAATTTATCCCATGTTAGTTAATACCACCAACCAAATATGGGATAATTATAATCTCAAATTTAATTCTGGAATAAGTAATCCAATTCCTCGTACCAAACGACCTCTCGGATATTCACTCACTTTGTTGACGCTAGGCTACATCCTTGAATGCTCAAAGGAATCTCAAGTTTTTTCCTTTTCCTCATTTTCTTATTTGGTGGGTGGAGTGGGTTAGGCACTCGATGGATAAAGCATGTGCAATGATTGAACTCAGAATCAACCAATAAATAAACAAATGTACAACCAAGTATTCTTCATGACTTTACAACATCAGTTCAAAAAGTTTTCCTTAAGCAAATCCAAAGGAGAAAAAGGTAAAAGCATTTTAAAGCAATCCACAGAAAATTGAGTCCTTTATTACATTCTTAATTACAGATGAAATGCTAGAGAAGAATCAGAGTTGAGTCACTTTCCAGCATCCATGTTTATGCAACAGAATCAGAAGTCATTTTCCAGCAGCCAACTCAGAGAGTTTCGAGCCAACGGACATGCTATTCCGAGTCAGGCTAGAGCTCCTGTGGTATCTGCACCTGAACGAACCAGCATGTGTAGTTGGTGAGCACAAACAGTTGTACTTTGTGCTCTTAGATAGGCCAGAAGGTGAGGAAGGCACTGAAGAAGGCAAGTTCTTCATGCCCTCCAATAAGCTTGGCACAATCAACTTCTTCTTCTTAGTTTGTTCAGTCTCAATTGAATGTTCGTTCACACTTGATTGTTCAGCCATTTTGAGTGGATGCTGCAAAAGAAAGTCGATCACTAAAACAAGAAACTTCTGAATAGAGTGTATCTGTATTTATGGTCTTTGCAAAGTCGTAAGACCATGTACAGTTGACTCCTGTCCGGTGCTGAAAGGTTAAATTGATGACCTAATGACGGGAGAGGGGCCAGGGGTATGATCATGAATTTACTTCTATGCAAGGGCGGAGTCAAGTTAAAAGAAGGGGGTCCAATTGAATCCCCTTCAAATATATTTACATTGTTGAATCCCCTTGACATAAGGCAAAGTTCTAATAAAGCGACAAAGGGGATCCAAACTGCCTTTAGATCATTAGTTCAAATATGAGATTTGACATTCCTAATAATTTTTTATATCCTCTTGTATAAATTTCTGTATGTCATGGGGAGATTTTGATTCTTGAGTTAGAGTTCGCTTAATCATTGGAAGAAGTTTGATGCACATATATAGTGATACCATTTCCTTAATAGAACCAGATTATGGTAACACCTGCTTTTCATTAACATTTTTATACTCTGCACTTATTTCTTTTCTTCTAATCTTTTCCTTTCTATAATCTCATAATTCAGTGTTTAAATTCCTTCTATTAAAAGGTGACATTTCCTTTTCTTTGTAAAGGTGGTGCTTGAGTTAACTTGTGCACACCTGACTATTACATCTCTCAATCCACAATTGTGTTTATTGACTTTTAAAGGTCAAACAGGGGCAATGACAGAAGGTTTAAAATAGAAAAAGAGGATAAGAATCCAGGAAATCTTGTAAACAAAAAGGACAACTCCTCATTTCTTTTAAATTTCTTTATTGACTTTGTTAAAGCCTGTTTTCTTTGGTTTTGCAACGGGAATTGACTTGTGGATGGATCGTAATATTTTCAAGAATACTTTCAAATCAAACTGGAAGAGGCAACAGCAAAGAAAGGAGATCTTGTTTTATTCCCAAAATCAAATGAAAGCATGTTAACATGAGAATAACTAGCATTCAATTTTCCCTAATAAAGATTCAAAAGGGACATTGTCAAGACCCAAAAAAAAAAAAAAAAGAAAGAGAAGTAAAAAAGAAGAAACTAAAGGAGCAACAGATGTCAAAATAAACAAAAAAGAAAGAAAAGAAGCATTAAAAGAGATCCTAAACAAATAGGATTAATACCTGGAAATACAAAGATTGGAGAATTGTTGAAAGGTGAAAAGGTTTCCAATTGACAAGAAATATTACTACAGAAAGAAAGGAGGTGAATTGTAAGACATCGTTTAGGAGAAATTCTCCCAAACAAAAGCAAATTCTTCTCTGGAAAATGACTCTTAATTTCTGCTCTAATGTTTATGCTTGCCTCTTTCTGAGGTGGTTGTCATTTCTGTTTTTCACACCACTATTTTTTTCCCTTTTATTTTTTTTAATTATATAGTAGAATATATTTTAGAAGGAAATACGAAAATATAAATATTCAGAACCTAAAGTTTTTATAATCGTGTTACATAAGTAATACTACCATTTAATGTAACAATCTTTTAATTAAACTACAAAATAGTCGAGATGCATCTTTTCCAGATTATGAAAGTCCCTAGTTATTCAGTCAATTGGATCCTACTAATTTGATCCCAAAAGATGCAAGCTTGGGAGAAAAAGAAGAAGCTGGTTGTAGGGATAAATGTTGAGAATATAACTAAGTAAATAAAAGTGAACCATCTCTAACGATCCAAGCTCACAAAGAGATTCCGCATTCAAGTATCACCGTCACCCATTATCAAAAGGAACTTCACGACTTGACTTACGAAAAAGAATCAAGCTCACACGTCAGTGGACGCGTTGATGATAAAATTTCATTCTTTCAAACATCTTAACCTTTTAGATGAGATAGTCGCACAAATTTTGTTTTCATAGCCAAGAAATCCCTGAGGCCCAAGGCCCAGGGTTCGAAGCTCGATGAATAAAGGATCTGACCCTGTACCTTCTCCAATTAACTACCAGAAATTTGTTAATGGGAACAGTCACAGAATCAACAATAAGCTCTCAGAAATCTTTAAAATGAAGCTGTAAATTGCAACATCATATTAAAGAAATGCTGGCAATACAATCTCACAAGTTCAATAAGCAAAGCTGCCTATATAAAAGGAGTCAGAAAAGTAAAATAGTACTAGCAGTCAGTTGAAACCTTCTATTCTTCATCATTTTTGGCCATTTTTACAAGGACTAGACCTTTATCAGGCATAAGATAATCAGAATGACTAAGGATGGCTACTCAGGAAGCAAGACATTTTGCAAGCAACCGAAATATCCAGTGAAAAAACAAAAAAAAAAAGAAATAAAAGAAGAAGAAAGATGAGATTTCACAAGAATTGAGAACATGGTCTGCTATTTCCAATTCCAACTAGAAAAAATAAAAGAAGAAAGATGTATGAACTTGTACTTGTTCAGTCTGAGATTGCATCTGTAAAAACAATCAGCATTCTTCATTCCAACATGAGCATAATGCAGCATTAAAACTACTCCACTTTGTTTACTATCAGATAGGTCGTGGACTAGAGCCATAATGCAGTTCTTTTTGTTTTCTCAAAACAGCCATAGCACGTCAATAATTGGACTTAAGGTCATACGTTTACGCAACACAAATGGCGGGATTGAACACAGGATAAATTCTGCAGAGACAGAAGCCTATTGTTTGCAATACAGTCTAGGAAACCAGAGTACATGACCGAGTTGTCAATCAACCTACTTCCCGTAACACTGCATAAGCATGACTTTATTTTTTCTTCAAAATGAAGATGCACAAACATGATTCTACCTTCAACAAGTCAACTAGTAGCAGTAATTAATCAAGGATGCATTGAGTTATTCCATACATGTCAAACATCTACTTGTGGGAATACAGAATAATGCTAGAATGCACATAAGATTTAAGATTGCAATGATACCGAACTGGTGAGAGAAACATTTAGATCAGCATGAGAAAAATGAAATCAAACAACAGTATGACAACTAAAAGTAGCAGCAATTTAAAGTCAGGAACATAAATGACATTCTTATTAACTTACCAAATGAAGGGATACAAGCTTGAACAGACACTGAGTACAATGCAACTACAGTATAAAAAGGTAACAACTAAAGAAATAACCTATCATTGCTTTTCAGAGTAGATAATGAATTCATTCTACAAATTAAGACCAAAATTTACCTAAAACAACAATATGGTATAGATTTACCCAAACACTGCAGGAGTAGAGCTTCGAATGAAGTCAGAAATTAGCTGGACGAAGTGCATGTATTGATCCCATCTTTGCAGTCTTTGGTGAGACCATTAAAAGTATCAATCTGTGTTTTACCCCTCAAGAAAACTTCGGTGTCAACTGAAACCCTCATGTACCCATCAAATTCAACTGGATTCCCAATATTAAGCTTTGCTGTCTCTGCATACCATTCACTGTTTTCATCCCAAAGATCTTTGTAGTCATCAAGGAAATGTGTGGAATACTTGTCCTTTAAAGGGTTAAAGAAGGATGTATCTGGTTCATTAGTTGCAACATAGAGGTGCCTTCCTTCATCAACAATGTCCTGCAAGCTATATAGTATAGCCTCGGGAGAAGTATCTTCTGCCAAATGTGGCCACATTTCACGATTCCTCGCCTTCTCACCTCTTACAACATGAACTGAGTCATAATCCCAATTCAACCTAGCCGAAATAGCTGAAACAATATCCATCAACCGTCTTGATTTCCATACCAAATGCCATGGTCGTTGAACGACTGATTCCGTCTCACCCTCACATACCCTGTACCAGTAATTATCTGGCTCTACAGAACCAAATTTCCTCATTATTAAAGTATCCTTCACTCCAGCTAACTTCATTGGCGTAATCCTAAAATCCTCCACAAGATGGAGAGATAAGCTGTCTTTCTTATGCCACTTGTTCCAGTCTGACCAAAACTGAACCTGATCAAGGACCGATGCTGAATCCCTTAAGTGCTCAAAATCGAAGTAAAACCTAAAATCCTTTCCTTCCTCGTCTACACCAGATGAAGTGTAGATCTTGTTTAAGCAGATACTTAAGTCCATTATCAAGGTCCTGTTCAGATATTGAGCCTCACCCAACGCGCACATGAAGCTCCAAAGGTACTGACTCATGCTCTTACACCTATCCCCACCACCAGAATAAATCAAATACTTCCCATGACCAAATGAACTCTCCGATTCCACCACAGGAAGTGAGTCATTTACAGCTTCCCCAACCTCAGGAAGAGCAATAGGTTGTCCCTCTATCTTAGCAGGTGCCTTCTCAAATCCCTCATCTAGCTTAGCAGCAGTTCTGTCAGACCCTCTCTTGTTCTTTCTCTTCCTCTTGCGAGCATTTCCACCAGAATGATAATCACCTATACTGACCACACTAAGCGTGCAATTCTCCGACCTAGAAACAACAAAAGACCGGTAATCCTTATAAAATGCAGCAGCTTTCCCTTCCTTAGGCCTAAACCGCCACGCCATGTGGCAAGAACTATCATTCGACCCTCTAACCGGCTTCCCAAACCGGTAAAAATGTATGTCCTTAAACTTCTCAATAGCAGACCTCATCAACAAATGAAACAAATCCGGGTCAGTGCAATCAATGGGATCACCAGTCTTCCCACGACAGTCCAAATTATTCTCAGTAACACTTCCACCGTCATCAATCTTCGGAACATCAATATCAGTGAGGTTAATGAAGGCCGAAAACACAGTCTGATTAACGCCAAGAAAGTCCTCACCGGTCCTTAAAACAGTATCATCAGCTTTAAATGTGGCATTAGATTTGGAAGTAAGGAAATTAGTGATCTTAGTTGAAGGGTGGAACAAAGGGTCTTCAGGCTCATAAGTAGCAGCAATTATAGTGAAAATCAAAACCCCAAGTACAAATATAGTAAAACAAAGATTCCCTATCATTGCCATTGCATTTTGTCCCAAATTTTCTGGCCTGAAACTTCCATTTCTTGACAGCAAAAATGAAGACCGACCCAACATTTTTTGACACTCTTTCTCACTATAACCAGCTCACTATAGCACTAAATCTGTAAAATGGACAATATATTAAACAACTACTTTCTAAAAAAGGGTATTTGAAAAATGTGAATTTTGACAAAATAAAATCAAGAATTCATAGATCTGAGTAAGTATAAGCAAGAATTGACTATGTAAAAGCTGAAATTATTTAAAAATAAAAATAGTAATTGTTATAAGAGACTTACAGTTTGGTGATCAATAGTAGCTCAACATAGATTTCAGCAATTGTGTTTCATTCTTGTGTAGAGACTAATCAATGAAGTAAACTGATTTATATTTGTTAAGTTTTTCTTTTAAGTCAATATCATAGTTTAGTTTTAAATTCAGTTCAGTATGTTGGTCTATTTTTAGTACGTGGACGGTCCGGATATTATGGAGTTATATGTTGAAATGTGCACTGGGTATTTGGCCGTAGTAATAGTAATTAATTAATGGGGATGAAGAAAAGGTGTACACCGACAAAAGTATCGGTGGTCGAAATGTCATTAGCGAATAGAATGAGGACCTAAATAATCTTTCCCTCAAGTGTCCATTTGTCTATTTCTACTAGTGAGAGGGAGCCCGGGCCACCCTGGGCCAAGCTTAATATAGAAATTTAATTAAAGAACACTTTGTATTACATGTTTTTGATTCAATGTCAATTTTACGTTTAGCTGAGCTCGACCTTGGTTTCATAGCAAAAATTTAGATTATTGAAAGTCTAATTATAATAGTTAGGGTACATCTGTGGTTTAGGGTTGGATAAAGAAATACACCATATATAATGAGCTTAAATATGGTAATGTTGCTATGATATAATCTACTAAAAGTATTTTTAGCAAGAATACAATGTCTTTCTATTGACGTCAATGCCTTAGAATTTTTCTTCTAATAAATACCTCAATCTTTTACCACAAAAGCCTTGGATTTGATTAAATCAGAAAGAAATCTTGTAATGTAGAATGTACAAGAAAGTATAGTTCCATGAAGTTCATTGTGGAAAAGCTCAATTACCTCTGGTGTTGATTCTATTTTCCTCATCCTGTATGCTGTAATTTTTACACCATTTTGATCAGAAGAGCATTTAAGATCATATATTTGTAATTGAGTTGTTTTATCTCAATTACTCCAAGTGACATTTTGGTTGTTCCTATAAATTTAAGCATATGCGATATCTTTTTCGTGAGCTCATTCTTAGATAGAATGATTTCATTTACTTAGTGAATTACTTGAATTCGAACTTTAGTTTATTGATCTTGAGTATAAACGAAATGGTGAAATGGAATTTCCTTTTTCAAGTTAAGTGTGCAGACTTTTATATTCACTTTCCTGTACAAAATAAGAATGTCTATTTCTTTACTTGATGTCGCATATAATAGTGATTAGATCTTTAAATAAGATTAGTTAATATTCAGAAGAAGTTTGGTCTATTATGTTCGATATAAGCTAAAAAAATGGACTGCCTACTCAATTAGAAAACATATAGTAATTGTTGATACTGCAAATTTGATAGACGAAGCTGTGCTAACACTAATAATTGATGTCGTGCTATCTTTTCTCATAGACTACTAACTAAGCAATTACTCCTATTAGATATGTCAGGATTATTTTTTCTAATATGTCCACTCAAACATTCTGTTAATTTTAAGCCAGTTTTCAATCTGAGACTATATTTTTCTAATCCCGTTGACCAAACAATCCATCCATAATAATGCTAATCAAAGAAATGATGGAAAAGAATTGATAAATAAACAAGAAAGATGAAATAAAGTTATTCAAAGCAATTTGAAGCAGTTTCCTGTTAGTTAAGATTTGTAGTGGTAATATTATTCAAAAGGTATCCTTTGTGGATTTGACACACCTCTTCAAAAACAAAGGAGGCATGAGATCATGACTATAGAGTAAGGTACTGTGGGTCCCACAGGTTCCACATGCTTTTCTCAAAACAATTTGGTGGATTTGGGTAGCACGTGAAGAAAAGAACTAAAAGAAAATAATAATTAGAAGAGGGAATGGATCAGGTAGCATAAACTTATTTAGTCCCACATCGGATACGAAAGACCATTCCATGTTCTTTATAAGCAAGTCAGAAGCTTTAATACGTTAAATCCCTAAAGCAAGTGGGACGACAACCCCAAAGATCAGCAAGTGGGGTCCACGTTCTAAATGAGTGTGCTGCTGCTTATTGTCTTTTTTTTTTTTTTGGTTAAAACACGACATTATATTACTTAAGGAATATTACATACGGAGTTCATATAGATTCCAACAGGATCCAGGACATGTCTTTTTTTTTTTTTTTTTTGGTTAAAACACGACATTATATTACTTAAGGAATATTACATACGAAGTTTATATGGATTCCAACAGGATCCAGGACATTTGAAATTGCAGAAAACATAGAAATAGCCTTAAGGGCATTAAGATTTCCTAATGATGCCAGAAGAGTACATGTACTAGCCGAAATATGGATCCCAAAACTTGTGCTGGTCCTATCTTCCTCAAAAGCTTGATTAGCGAAAGTAGGTGGCACTGCATAGTGAGAAGTAACATCAACATTGGACTGTGAGAGAGCTCCTTTTGCCATGAGATGGGCAACCCTGTTTCCTTCTCGAAAATTATGCCTGATTAATGGCATTTGCAGTCGGGACATCATTAACCTGCATGAATTAACTTTATTAGCATAAGCAGGAGAAGGCCTATTCAATAGAGTGATTACTTCTGTTGAATCTGTCTCTATTTCAAGTGACCTAAAACCTTGATGGATAGCTAAAGATAAACCATGTTGAAGACTCAATAGTTCGACATGAGTATGGTTTAGGGCAATTACCTTCCTATAGAAACCTAGAATCCAATCTCCTTTCGAGTTCCTAAAGACCCCACCAATACTAGCATGATTGTTATTTGGGTTATAAGAGCCATCAATATTAAGCTTAAAGTAGCCTTCCGAGGGAGGAGGGGCTCCTTAAAAGTGAGCAATTTAAATTTCAAAGTTTTGTGATGAATCATGCTAAAAGAGAGAGAGGATTATCCATATTATTAATATTATTATGATCTCGATTTAGCCACAAATTCCATAATGCAAAAGACATAAATTCCAACCAGGTGTAGTAACGATTCTGAGTGGGATCAGTAAGCATTCTAAGTGAAGTTAACCAGTCATGGGGATCAATGTTATTAACATTAATAGGGACAGCTTCCCAGAATTTTGAGGCAATGGGACATGCTAAGATAATATGATATAAGTCCTCACTACTAGCATGACAAATTGCGCACGTAGGATCTATATTAATACCAATTTTGTGGAGATAGCTCCTGGTAGAGAGTCTATTATGTTGACACTGCCATAAGAAGAACTTAATTTTGTTGAGGGTATTCAAACTCCAAATCCATGCAAACTCATGGGTAGCACTAGAGAGACTATCAATTAAGGGATAGGTCGATTTCAAAGAAAAAAAGCCATTATTATTTGGAGCCCAAATGGGATAGCCGACATCAGGAAGGACCAAATTAGGGTTTATGGTAGAGAACAGGTCCATAATGTCAAGAGGGAGGTCGAAAGAAATTTTTGAAAAATCCCATGCATGATTGCAAGACAAATCAGAAACAGTCAGCTTGTTTTCATTCAGGTTTAGAGGACCGCTAATTTGGCTTCTCAAGCTTTTCCTATTAGAAAGCCAGCTATGATCCCATAATAAAACATTCTTACCATTACCTAGTATCCAGTGGGCATTATCAGTACACAAGGGCAAGGCTCTTTTAATGCTATGCCAAGCTATAGAAGTCGATCTACATGAGGGGTTGTTAAGATATCGATTACTTAAAACCTTGGACCAAAGAGCAGTAGGCTTAGTCAGCCATCTCAAAGTAAGACTTGTAAGAGAAGCAATATTTTTAATTTTAGCCTTGACAATATTAAGTCCCCCTAAATGCTTGGGTTGAGTGACAGTGTCCCATGACAAGAGATGAAGTTTTTTCTTACAATCAGTTGTACCCCATAAGAAGTTGCGTTGGATTCTATCAATGATGTTAAGGGTTTTAATTGGGAGAGAATGGAACTGCATTACATGATTAGGCAGAGTATTAAGAGTGGATTTAATGAGAGTAGTTCTACCAGCCATGTTAAGAAATCTAATTTTCCAACTTGAGAGTCTAGTGTTGAGATTGCCAATAATAAATTGATAGTCAGAATATCGTGGATTTTTATTTAAAATTGGGAAACCTAGATATTTACCAAAAGAGTTACCAATTTTGATGTTAAGAGAAACTCCAGGATCATATGCCATAGTAGGAGGAGTATTCTTAGAAAAAATGACTTTAGATTTTTCAAAATTCACTTTTTCCCCCGACATCTCACAAAATAAAGCCATGGTATTATTTATAGACCTAGCTGATTTCCTAGTAGCTTTGGCCATAAAAGTAAGATCATCAGCAAACAATATATGCGACAGCTCAGGACCTTGAGGGGATAATTTAATAGGTTCCCAAAGGTTTTGATCGACCTGATGGTTTATATAAATTGAAAGCAATTCTAGGCATAGAATAAAAATATAAGGAGACATGGGGTCACCTTGACGAATACCCCTAGATGGAGAAAAATAAGGAGATTCAGATCCATTAACTAAAATAGATATTGTGGATGATGTGATGCAAGACATGATAAAGGAAGGATAGATTATCTCTAATGTTATAAAGATAGATTATCTCTAATGTTATAAAGTTAGATAACAAATAGATTTGATCAATGAAGTGAGCTGGGCGGATCGCCCACTATGGAGGCGGAGCGCCTGGGCTGCTCCTTATCTGGGCGGGGCGCCTGGTCCTGGAGCCAACGCTTCGATCTTCAAAATACTCCCGAACTCTTCTCCGATGCTCTTGACCTCTCGTCCTTTGCATCCTCTATTCCCGGCTCTTGATAGTAAGTGTTTTAGGCTCGATTTTCCCTGCATCACTTGCTGAGCACTTATGGTGCGGAGTGTCCGTGAAGGCAAAGCTGATAACTTCATATCTCCAATTGCCTATGAGATTCGAGGAGTCCACTTTCAACACGTTCGTTATTCATATCTAATCGTTGGGGACGTAATGTGGGCATAACTTGGGAACATGCCCTAATGAAAATAGAGAGTTAGTTAAGCTTTCTTACTACTATAAATACCTCTTCTTCCCTATCTTTAAGGCCATCAAATGGAGTATATATTAGCCGAAACTGCCTATCTCACCATTGTAACAACATTCAAGTTCAAAGGAATAAAGCCTCTAGTTTTGTTCTTGTTCACTACTTGTACATACTTTGATTTTAGTTCAATTCAAGTTCAATTTGCCGTTGGTCTTGATATAATTGATTATTTTTAACTTTATAAATACAAATTCAATTGTTAACCTAAGTGTCCTAATTTAGGCAACACAATTTTTACCCTACAATTACAGAGTTAAAAAATGATTAATGTAGTTAAATTCAATTATCGAGATTAGTAAGGGCAATTAGATACAATATATATAATTTTAATATTTTTGCAATAGAAATGAAATGAAAAAAATAGGCACTCATAATGGTACTGAGAAACTAAGTACTCCCTCCGGTCCACTTTATTTGATTTTTTGGCCTTATATCCTTGGTCCAAAATAATTGATTTGTTCAAAATTCAAGAAACTTTTAGATAGTTCTTCCCAAATATATCCTTGTCAATAAATGATCAAAATATATTTTTTAAAAGTCCTCACAAATTTCTATAAGTAAATTTGAAAGAGACGAAGGTTAATTTTGTAAATGACCTTTTTAATTAATGCTAAAAAGTAAATTTCTTAATCTACGTGAAACAACCAAAAAATCAAATAATATGGACCGGAGGGAGTAGTATTTTTTAACCGATATGGAATATGAAATAAGAAAAGAGAATACGGGACGGAGGGAGTAATAATCGGACAAATTAGCGTAATGCCTGTTTCGAAATCTATACCAAACTTTTTTCACATTGTCCTCTGACTACTTAATACTCCCTCCGTTCCAAATTAATTGACGCTTTAGCAAGATTCATTTGTCCCAAATTAGTTGACGCTTTAGGATTTCAAGACTATTTTTGTCAATTCTTTCCAACCATACCCTTAATTATTAATGGTATTCTCAAAAAATATTTAATAGTCATATATTAAATAAAGGTAACGCAGTAAAATGTATAATCTATTTATTGATTTTTTTAATGGGCGTGCAATAGCTTAAAGTGTCAACTAATTTGGGACGGAGGGAGTATTTTCTCTCGTGACCATTTTTGGTTCTCTCTCCCTCATTTATTTTGTTAGTTATATTTATTGGTTTGTGATTAAATGCCTCTTCACGTGATGATTGGTTTGAAATGGATATAGCAACGTAAAAATCAGCGTAGTTTATTTTTCTTGTCATTGAAGTTCTTTTTTTGAATATGTCACACTATATATATGTGTTCTTTTGTTTGCGTTTCTTACTCAATCTATTGTTACATTTCTTTATCTTAACTTATGTATAGATGGTTAATCTTTTTTACTGAATATAGCCTCGTATTAAGGCGATATTATGATGGTTTCAGCAAGTTAGAGATATGATTTTGTTTAACTTGTCCATTTGATTTCAGGTTTTTTTTTTCGTCTATTATCAGTAGGAGTTTGGAGTTGTTATTTTCAAGGCTTATGATCCTGCAACAAAATGGTAAAGAAATATAGATGATAAACTTTAGATTGGAAATGAAGATACTTTGCTTTCATAGATAGAGGGGTTAATTAATGCACAAATAACTCCTTAAGTTTGGCTTAGCTTGCAACTTGCATATCTAAATTATTTGAGTCTATTTGGAGTACTACGATTTTTGGAGTACAATATAACTCTAATGTGTCAGGGGCAAGTAGAGTGGTTTTAGTTCTGTTGAAAGATGGCAAGCTGAGCTGGCAGCTCTTCTTAGCTCATCCTAGCTGAGCTAGCTGCCCCTCTTAGCTCAGTTTGGTTATGCCAGCTGAGATGGAAGATTCTGGATGCTTCCGGAAGGTTCTAGATTAGTTAGTTAGTTAGTTAGTTAGGTAGCTTGGAGGCTAAGTTATCTAGTCTATATATAGGTGTAGTAGTCTAGAGTTTACATTCTAATTCTTCACACTTTGTAACCCTTCTCTTAGCTTCAATACAAAGCGGTTTCCATTTCCCAGAATCTCCTCTACCTGCGTGATTTGATATGGTATTAGAGCCAGTGATCATGAGTCTGGGCAAGGATTGAAGGTCGCGAATGAGGATGAGTGGAAGCCACTGCTACACTAAGCAGCCACTAGTAATTTCTCCTTGCTCTCTTCATTTTCTGTTGTAGAAATCATACTGTTTCCACTGCACATTCACTGTTTGTTCTAAGGCTTTAGAAATGGCACATCAAGGTAGTTTCTCTGCTCAAAATCAAAGAGATACTATAGTTATCGATCACAATCATGAATTGTACCTACATGCCTCAGATACACCTGGTTTGATGTTGACCAGTGTCAGGTTGTCAGGGTGTGATAACTACTCTCTTTGGAGTAGGGCTATGCGCACATCTCTAATAGCTAAGAATAAGCTAGGTCTTATAGAAGGAACATGTATTGGAGGACATTGATCCTGCACTAGAGAAGCAGTGGGAGAGGTGTAATGCCATGGTTCTGACCTGGCTAATGAATACAGTATCACAGGAACTGATAACTGGAGTTGCTTTTGCTACTAATGCACACTTAATATGGAATGGTCTTAAGGAAAGGTTTGACAAGATGAATGGATCTAGGATATATCAGCTGCATACTGAGCTTTCTTCCCTTAGGCAAGGGAGCTTGACTGTGTCTGGGTATTACTCCAAGTTAAAACTTCTGTGGGATGAGTTTGATGCCTTAGTTCCATCTCCTGGATGTGAAAGTGTTAAATCCAGAGAGATTATGAAGCACTATAGGCAGTTGAGGCTGTTCCAGTTTCTCATGGGGCTCAATGACACTTATAGTCAAGTTAGAAGACAGATCCTTCTTACTATGCCAATGCCTGAGGTGAACCAAGCTTATGGATTGATTATGCAAGATGAGAGTACCAATGCACATGCAGCTGATCTTCTTATGCCTCCTAGCACTGCTGATCCAATGGCAATGTATACAACCAGAGGGTCTAATTAGAAAGATAGAGGAGCAGGGGGATATAACAAGAAGAAACCACCAATGGAGTGTGATTACTGTGGATTAAAGAATCATACTAGAGAAGGATGTTGGAAACTAAATGGTTACCCAAATGAGAAAAAGGGAAGAAGGAAAACTAATGCCAACAATGCGGTAGATGCTGATAATAAGCCTATGGATGACTGTGTCAAACAAGCACCAGGACATTTCTTTACTCAAAGTCAGTATGAACAAATCCTGCAGATGCTGAGCAGAGAGGAAGCTCCACATCAGGACAGCACAATGGCCAACATGGCAGGTATGCTTAACTGCTTTATGAGCCAGGCACAGAATGATACATGGATCATAGACACAGGTGCTAGTAGTCATATAACACATAATCTGAATGATTTGAAGGAGTTTGAAAATATAAGCTGCATAGGGAAGAATGTTTACTTGCCCAATGGGGAAAAGACTCAAGTGACACATGTTGGTAAGAGTGATATCTTTGAAAAGGATATGATCAGGAATGTTTTATATGTACCTGGTTTCAAGCACAAATTGCTATCAGTGTCACAACTGACTAGAGACCTCAACTGTAGTGCAGTATTTTTCCCTGAATTCTGTATTTTTCAGGACCTTACCAATGGGAAGGTGAAGGGGATTGGTAAAGCAGTTGATGGACTCTATTTGCCGCAACAGACAAGTTCAAGTAAACCTGTCACGAGTGGAAGACAAGTTCCAATAAAAGCCAATGCAGTTTCAAGATGGGAACTATGGCACCATAGATTAGGTCATGCACCAGCCGAAGTAATGAGTAGAATAAAGGACATTAGTTGTCTCAGGAGGAGAAATAATGTAGGTAGCTGTTCAGTTTGCCAATTAGCCAAGCAGGCTAGGAGAGCTTTCCCTACAAGTGTATCTAGAAGTTCTACCATTTTTGAATTATTGCATGTAGACACTTGGGGGGGTCCTTCAGACACCCTACTTGTAATGGACACCATTATTTTCTCACTATAGTAGATGCCCACTCCAGAATGAGTTGGATTTTCTTGATGAAAGTGAAAACTGAAGTAGTGCATGTATTGACAAAATTCATATTAATGGCAAAAACTCAGTTTTCCACAAGTGTCAAGTGTGTGAGAAGTGACAATGGTACTGAATTAATTAATGATAAATGTGCAAGCCTGTTTTCTAGTTTTTGAATCATTCATCAAAGCTCTTGCCCTCATACACCACAACAAAATGGGATTGTGGAGAGGAAACATAGACACATAATGAACATAGCCAGATCATTGATGTTCCAAGCAGGGACTCCTATGAGATTTTGGGGAGAAGCAGCTATGGTTGCAGTGTATATCATTAACAGAATGCCAACACCTGTGCTAAAAGGGAAGTCACCTTATGAAGTTTTTCATCACAGAAGGCCTTCTTTTAAACATATGAGGGTTTTTGGGTGTCTATGCTTTGCTATAAACCTACAGCCTGCACATAAGATGTCATCCAGAGAAACTCCTTGCATAATGCTGGGGGTATTCAGCAACACAAAAGGGATATAGACTGTATGACATTAAGAAGCAGAGAATGATTGTGAGTAGAGATGTACATTTTGAAGAATCCATATTTCCCTACAAGGACAAGCAGAAAGGGAGATTGGTTCCCCAACACCACACTGAACAACATGCATACATGGATGACTCACAGACAATATACAGTCATCTGGATATGCCAGAGGAAGCAGTTGCGAGTGAATTATTACAAGAGGAACTTCAACAACAAGATCATTACCAGAATGAACTAGTTGTGCCAGTGATACCAGAGGAGGGTGACATGATTGACAACCCAAGTGGCCAGACTAGCATGAATAGCAGACCACTCAGGCAGAGCAGGCCACCTATTTGGATGAAGGATTACATTACATCATCCACACAAAGCACACAGACACAGGATCAGGCTCAGTCCTGTACTTATCCTATCAGTGACTATGTAGGATATGATCATCTGAGCAAGAAATATCAGTGCTACTTGAGCAAGTTCACAGCTCAGACAGAACCCAGGACTTTTCAAGAAGCTATGAAGGATCCCAAATGGGTTGAAGCAATGGATCAAGAGCTAAAGGCCTTGGAAAGCAATGGTACTTGGAAGATGGTGCAATTGCCTGCAGATAAAAGGGCAATTGGATGCAGATGGGTATACAAAATTAAATACAAGGCCAATGGTGAGGTAGAAAGATACAAGGCAAGGTTGGTAGCCAAAGGCTATAGTCAGAAGGAGGGAGTTGACTTCCAGGAGACTTTTTCACCTGTTGTGAAAATGGTGACTGTCAGAACAGTAATTTCATTGGCTGCTCAAGCTAGATGGATTTTGTATCAAATGGATGTGTATAATGCCTTTTTACAAGGTGATCTAGTGGAAGAAGTATACATGGAAGTACCCCTTGGATACAAGGGAAAAGGAAGTAGGCAAGTTTGTAAACTGATCAAGTCCTTGTATGGACTGAAGCAGGCTTCTAGACAGTGGAACATCAAGCTAACTGAGGCTCTTTCAAGGTCTTGTTATGAACAAAGCAAGTATGACTATTTTTTGTTCACCAGGAGGGAAGGAAACAATATAGTCATGATCCTGATATATGTGGATGATCTCCTGATTACTGGGAATTGCAAAGCCATGATTGATGATGCCAAAATGACATTGCAGAATAATTTCAAGATCAAGGACTTGGGAGAACTGAGATACTTTCTAGGCATAGAGGTGGCAAGGTCAAAGGAAGGGATTTTCTTGTGTCAAATAAAGTATGCACTGGAACTTGTGTCAGACATGGGACTAGCAGCTGGAAGGCCAGCATACACACCATTAGAGGTGAATCAAAAGTTGACAACAGTTGAACTTGACAAGCTGATGGGAGTATGTGATGATCAGGTTCTTATGGATCCAGGTGCCTATCAAAGGTTGGTAGGGAGACCGTTGTATCTCACAATGACCAGACCTGACATTTCTTATGGAGTTCAGACACTAAGTCAGTTCATGCATTCGCCAAAGAAGTCTCACTGGGTAGCTGCACTGAGGATAGTAAGCTATATCAAAGGGACACCAGGTGTGGAAATCATGTTGTCATCAAAAGTGAATATGCAGGTCAGTTGTTACTGTGATTCAGATTGGGCTTCCTGTCCCAATACTAGAAGATCAGTGACTGGATATGTACTGAAGTTGGGAGACAGCCTGATATCTTGGAAGTCAAAGAAACAGGACACTGTTAAGAAGCTCAGCTGAAGCTGAGTACAGAAGCATGGCAAATGCAGTTGCTGAGGTGATCTGGGTAAAGGGCTTGCTTAATGAGTTGAGAATTGAGGTGAGAAGGGCAGTAGACTTGTATTGTGATAGTAAGGCTGCCATACAAATTTCCACAAATCCAGTGTTCCATGAGAGAACAAAACACATAGAGATTGATTGTCATTTTGTGAGGGAGAAGGTCCAGCTTCAGTTAATCAGGTTATATCATGTTGGAAGCACTGAGCAACTAGCAGATGTTCTTACAAAGGCCCTTGGAAGGCAGCAGCATGAATATCTGATGAGCAAGTTGGGACTACTGAATCTTCATAGAGCTCAGCTTGAAGGGGGGTGTTGAAAGATGGCAAGCTGAGCTGGCAGCTCTTCTTAGCTCATCCTAGCTGAGCTAGCTTCCCCTCTTAGCTCAGTTTGGTTATGCCAGCTGAGATGGAAGATTCTGAATGCTTCCGGATTAGTTAGTTAATTAGTTAGTTAGTTAGCTTGGAGGCTAAGTTATCTAGTCTATATATAGGTGTAGTAGTCTAGACTTTATATTCTCATTCTTCACACTTTGTAACCCTTCTCTTAGCTTCAATACAAAGCAGTTTCCATTTCCCACAATCTCCTCTACCTGCGTGATTTGATAAGTTCCTTGTTGGCTGATTAGAGCAAAGAAAAAGTGATAACAAAAGACACATTCTATGTAGCAAAAGATAAAGCATGGTGTTTGCCCCTTCTTTTTTTCAGTTAACGCTGAATGAAGATTGAAGCATGTGGTTCCTTCTCAGGCATATGATAAAGGATTAGTTTGTAGCTTGCATTTTACCACGTGAGAAACTACATAATAACCCGTGGAGTATTTCATAAACTAAACACTCTAATTTTGATCAGTTAGATTTCAGTCGTTCGTATTTATCAAACCTGATTGCTCAAAATGGAAGATTGCATCTTTGAGATAAAACCTACCTACAGCTGATCATCTCTACAAATGCTGTATTATTCCGTATAACACCTGCAAACACTGCTGCTCTCAAGTCGAAACTACCGATCATCTATTTCTCTAATGCCCAAAAGCATGGCTGATTTGGGATACTTTTGACACCATTCCACGGCCAAATTCCAATTTTATCGAGTGTCTGAAAACTAATTGCACCAAATTCCAATTTTATTCAGGCATATAGCACACTGATGCTACGTCTATAAACATTTGTAGTTTTTAAACATTTGGTATGAATGAATAATCTTCTTGTTGTTGCACAACTCGAGAAGATTTTATGTAACTACAAAAATAAATGGGTCTAATCAACCACCCATAACTAACATTCAAGCAGGAAGAAAGGCTAACATCAAATGTACCCACTCGTAGTCTACTGGCTCCCATAAGTCTTCATTACTAGAAAAATGGGGTAACAAAGCAAAGACGACAAAATTACAATGGAAAAAAGTGTCATCACCAAAGGACAGTAGCTGATTCAGTCCACTGATCTTTCTTCTGCAGATTAATCTTTTCTAACAAAAATGTTCCTTTCTTTCTTTCAGATGAATTTTATCTATAACTAATTTGAATTCCAAATATGGGAGATTAACATAACGAAAATGAAGTAGAAAATGCAGCAACTTACATGTAATTGGAAATTGTACAAATTAGTGATTAAGTTAGAGATGTACAATACTCACTAAGGTCAAGAAAATCACCTTAGTAGGGCTTTGGGTGTTACCACCAGCATGTACTATCTACTAGCTATCAGTTTCCAGTTTTATATGGTCTACGTAACTCCACATCGTTGCACATAAACCAGGCAGTGGAAGAAGAGGTAATATAGTCCATTTATATAGCTACTTTTTCTAATCTCTATACAGACTGAACATTTGACGGGGTACAAGATGAAGCCCTTAACTGTAAACGACTCATGCTCAGCTCCATACTTCTATGAACCATGTCTTGCAACAATCTCTTAGCTGTTTCAGCAACTTTATCATTTCCATCAACTTGTGCAGCAAAGTCATACACTATTCTCTCCAACATGGAGGATGAATATCTATTTTCAGGAGGAGAGTCCCGAAGCAAGTCCAAAAGCGTTCTAGCTCTTTCCTGAGCTTGAGGGGTACCCTCTGCAGTTAGCCGTAGAAGGCCTGGAATGGCGCCCTCTTTGAGAATGAGCTCCCGGTATTTGTCCCGGCAGCTTTGACACAATGACAGCAATGCCCCAACAGCGTGTTCTGTGCTGACAAGTGATCCATCTTCAACAGTCTCCACTAGAACTAGTATTCCACCATCTGCATTTGTGATGGCAACTCTTCCCTCCTCACAATTAGAGAGGATTTCCAACAGGGCTGTGGTTTTCTCGGCAAACTTGGAATATTTCTTGCAGTCTTTGAGGAGATTCATTAGCGGAAAAACCGCTCTAGCATCAAGAACTAGCTTGGGATCTTCTTTGCTAGTGGAGAGATTGTGTAGGGCTGTAACGGCATCAACCCTTCCTTGAACAGTTCCTGAACTCAGGATCTGCACCAGAAGAGGTCCAACTCCAGATGCAGCTATTGTTGGTTTGTTGGTCGCAGCAGCTGACAGTGTCAAAATAGCAGCAGTTGCTAGTTCTTTCAAATTGCCATTTTGGAAATTGAGGAGCTCCACAAGAGGAGGGATGGCACCGGATGTAACTATCCTTATTTTGTTTCTGGTATGTTTGGAAAGGAATACAAGGAAATAAGTTGATCATCCTTGAACCAAGCAATTAAAACAGGGGCAAGCAAAAAAGAACAATGAAGATATATGTAGAACGATATCGAGGAAGCAGTTAAAACAAATATACAGAAAGGTTAGGAGAGGAAGATGGATAAATTTAACATTCTCTTGATATGCTATTCCCAAACATGGTTGTTGTTGGCAAGTATGCAGAAATCATGCTTAGCTAAAATGAAGAAGTCTTGCTTACATGAGCAGAAGGAAGAGGAAACAGATGAGAATAAAGTATTGACTACTGCTACTGTCCGCTATTCTGTATATTCATACATCTTACTCCGGAAGTTATTTAAGAATAAATTAGAGTACGAATGAAAGATGATTTCATGGAAAACAAGCAAGTTAACCAGGTTCACATGTAAGAAAAGTGTAAAAAAGTGTATTAATCATGAAACCCCAAAATCGAGCTTGAGATCATAGCAAGGTTTTATCCTTTTTCGGGGTATCGTAGTAAACATGTCTTGAGCTAAGAAATTCTAACCAATAACAACTAAACTCTTAAGGAGAAATAAGGCACCAATCACCATAAACAGAGTGAAAAAAGATTTGAAAGTACATCAAAACACAGAATTCTTAGAAAAACAAGACAAAGAACATAGGAAGAAAAGGAAAAACAGATCTAGGGAAGGTCAGAAAATCCTAATTAAATGTCAAAATAAGAATACCTTCATCTAGCTCTGTCACAGGCTGGAGTGATAGAAACTTTTTCTTAAAAAAAACAAAAAACAAAAAACAAAATAAAATAAAATAAAATAAAATAAACTGGAGGGATAGGAAGGCTTCCCTCACCTGTCTCAGCAGGGCTAATAACTCATTTTCGGAGAAGCTTCCAAATTCCAGTTTTTCGTAGTGTTAACAAACAATTTAACATTGCTGCTTTGCCCAAGAGGCTAGGCCCTTGGTTCGCAAACAACAATCAAGATATCACACTGAGGGAAATGGAACATCCCTCCTTGGCTTAGCAGTCCCTAGTCTTTTCCATATCATCTTTCTTCAGATATGAGTATTAGAGTCAGCTTGGCTAAAGTTCATGTACAAAAGAACTCCATGCTTCCACCACAGTCTAGTGCCCAACTCTTATAACCTGTTGGTTCTCCGACAACTAAGTAGTACTATCACAATTTCAAATAGCGCTTTCTGTTAAGAGCTGATGTCCACACTGTTGTACCTTTGTGGCTGGTTGCTAGATTACAAAATCCATTCGATTACGCTAAATCCTTTAACCTAGAGCTTCCTACAAACACAATCACTATTGTTTGTCAAACTCGGATATGTATGATTTTACCTAAAGCCACCATTTTTTATCCTTAAGCTTCTAACTAAATGAAAACTGACGGCAGCAAAACTATCAATCGCATCTTTCCTTCTCATTTCTACCTAATAAAAATGTCCATACACAATATCCAAAAAAAATTCACTTTACCACTATAAAAACCTACAATCCTTCCTATCTATAAATCATCTAGAGCACAAGATTCAATTCATATAGTAACAAATATCCACACAAATGTATTTCACAAGAGAGAGAAAAATTAAACTGGTTGAACAGTAGCTATGCCGCTTAAACAAAATATAGCCATACTTTCATGTATATTCATATTTTCATGTATATTCCATGTATAATATGTGTATAATCTATGTATACTGACTAGGACGGCTCTCGAAAACCAAACTACTCCTAAAAATGGAAGAGTTTAACAGTACAAACCTTTCATTACGGGAAGCAAGATTAAGGAGAGCTAATAAAGCAGCTTCACGAGCAAGTAAAGAAGAACAAGGCTGAATCATTTCAATCAACGGCGGTATAACACCGGCGGCTGCAAACTTGCCACGTGTCTTGCCGGAAGACGATGACTTTCTCACAAGTTTCCTAATTTCTTTAGCTGCCTCTATCTTTTCATTTTCTTCCACTTCACTCCTCAATTTCTCAGCTATTTCTTCTATTATATTCTTGGCTTTTCTCTTCTTTTCTTCATTTTCAAGATTGCATTTTTCTTCCATTAATGCCTCTGATTTTACCATTTTCAGACACCCTTTTGAGTA
The DNA here is from genome assembly GCA_029990575.1 of Petunia axillaris subsp. axillaris. Lineage (NCBI taxonomy): Eukaryota > Viridiplantae > Streptophyta > Magnoliopsida > Solanales > Solanaceae > Petunia > Petunia axillaris. Next base: position 45,242,650 of record JARKNS010000002.1, on the reverse strand, counting down.
ATCTTTAAGAGGGTCTGTTCAGATTTTTGGTGTAGAGATGATGAATTTTTGATGATTTCTTGATCTTTGAGGATTTAAGTGTTGTACTTTTGGTTTTGGAGGTTGTACGTATCGTGACTCCCGGGGAAAAAGGTTGTGTGTATTGTCATTTTCATACTTTGCTCTTTTGGAATATGCATTGAGTCCTACGTATTCTATGCTTATTTTGGATACATCCCCTAAAGTTTGAATAAATATAGATTACTACACTTTACAACTTGGGAAGTAACGCTCCCTCCAACCCAAAAAGAATGAGAAAAACCATTAAAAAATAGAGAATAATTCTTGAATTTGTTTTTTCACAAAATCTTATTTATAATATCTATAGACCACTCAAATTTTGGTATCTTTTATTTTGATTATTATTCTACTAGGGCGGCGACTAAGGGACAGTTGCTAGAGTTGGTCAAGAAATTGGCCATTGGTGAAGAAATGGGGGTGTTGTTCAAAATAGGAATGGATGCTTAGCAGAAGGCAAGTTTAAATAAGAAAAGTGTATTTAGAATTTAAGATTAACTTATCATCCTATATATAGAGGGCTTGCAAAGATCGAAATCATGTAATTTACGTAGTCTAATTTCACTTAATCACGATATTATCATCATACTTACTTCAATCATGCATATATTAACATACAATATCTTTTGATGATTCATCTTTGGAGAAAATAACAAAAATTGTGAAAGCTCAAGGTGTGTTTGGTGATGTGGTCCTATTCTGAACTAAGATGATGATCCCAATTTCCACCTAGCAAAATAAAAAATGTTAATCAACTATGTACTACTATAATATATTTTTATAAGTCTAATTTAGGGGCGTATGGTGTGATTGATATAGGTTTTTGATTGGTGCATATTAAGACGTATGTGTATATGAAGTTTAAAATTTTGGAAGACATGTTCCAAAGACGTCAAAGCAAAGTTGCTCCAAGGATACAAGGCCAAATATAACACAGAATCAATCATTATTAGGAAATATATTGTTCTTTACTCTGTGATTCTTGATTGATTCATGAGAACGAGAGAATGTCTTTTTCAAGTACTTGATTGTAGGATGCAATTATGCGAGAGGATAAAAATGACCAAAAAAGTATTCCGCAAACCACAAGTATGTTCTTGGATTTCATCGTACACTTCTTTCATTAACATTCAACATTAATATATAGTCCCTTCAATATCAAAATATCCAAGGATAACTCCATCCAAATAAATCAAATTCAATTAATTAAAAACTGTTTGTAGAAATGTGTTGCAGTTAGGACTTGGAAGCATGGGACTTTTCAAGCATTGCAAATTGTAACACAATTATTTAGCTTCCCCGTGGATTGGCTATTCTTGGTTTTATTTCATTATTGACATAAGTTTGTAATAGTTGTTTTTCTAAGGGAATTAATAGATCAATCCCCTTTGTCTGAAAGTTATACTAACAAAAGTGAAAATAATTTTTGATCCCTTGTCATAAAAGAAGGTTCTAGGTATAGCATTTTTTGTATTCCTTCGTTAAAAGTTCTGATTGTACTGGTGTTATATTGCTTACTGTCTACTAGATTTTCTCAATACTTTCTAATAAAAGAAGCTATTACAATATTAATCTTAAGAACCATAGATTCATAAAGGTTGTACATTCTTTTGGAGGATGAAGATTAAATTAATATTAAACTGGCTGCTCCTTCAACATAGCAGGGAGATATATACCGTGTCTCCCTTACGTTATTACCTGTGCCTAACAATTAACAAAGGATGAAGGACCCACTAGAGTAAACGGAATCATGATACAAATTCTGCATATGTTTTGGTAAATGGTTTGGTTACCTACCAATTAACTTGACCATACCTATTCTCCGATCCCCAACAGAAGAAAAAGAAGAAAAAAACACAAAAGAAACTAAACTCTATGACTTTACATAGATTTGCACCATTTTCAATGAAGTGTGCTAGTCAACACTGAATGCATAAGGCTCAATCCAGGTTTGTTTACATCCTATCTGAAGTAATGGATGTTGTTAGTATCTTCAACACAGTCGTCTAATTAACTGTTAAAGAATAGTACATTCATCGTCAAAACCCCACCTCTTCCCTTTCTTGATACAGACATCGGTTCTCCAATTTTTGTTCCCACTATGACTCAAACTCACAACGTCTTGGTTGAAGGTGGATGGTACTTACCATCTGAGCAGATTGGCGGGGTCAACCGGCTTGAGAAGAAGATGACGCGAAGAGTGCGTGGGGGAGGGGGTTGTGGGTATTTCTAGAAATAAAAAGTTTTATAATGGATCTATTTTAATTAATTTTCCACGTGTCACATGCAGATTTGCCCTTTTTGCCAGGTCACCTTGTTTGAGAATCTCACACGCCATATACTTGAGAAATTATCAGTTAGGTATTTGATTGGAACAATTTAAGTTGACTTCTCGTATTCAATAGATACAAGGCATAGTTGAGGGTTAATTCATTTTCCTGGTAAATTCAGGCAGCTGATAAATTATTCCGTCATTGTAAATATGATTCATATCAGAACTCATATTCCACCTTTGGAGTGTTTGATGAAAATAAATTAGAACTTCGTGCTAATAACATATTATAAAATAAAATTTAAACAAGTAGAGAATAAGATGTAGAGAGAAATGTAGAGATATTATTATTATTTTCAAAATATATGAAATGAGAAGACCAGGGTCGTTATTTATAGAAAACTCTTGCCTCCAAACCATCCAGTGGTATGATTAATTATGCAACTTGTACTTGGATTACAACTTGTAATTCAAGTAGAATGACAACTAGCAACAAGTGGGACTATAGTTTGCACTATAAATTGGATTACAAATTACATTACAAATTGAGATATTCTACTTTTTATGATAAAGACATTCACTAATCAAGTTGATTCACAACATCTATCTAAATATATAATGTTGGCTGGAAAGACTTTTAGAGCAACATGTGATTGTACTATGTGATAGATCCTAATGTTATATGCTATATAAGTTGAACCTTGTTAGATGCCTAACTATTACATTCACATCAGTCAGCACCAAAACTATGAGTTTATTACCCAAATGGTCACTCAACTATTGAAAATTAACTAACAAAATCACTTTTCTTTGTATTGTTCCTAAATAGTTACCTAGCTTTGCTTAATGGATTCAAATAGTCATTCTTGCTGAAAACTTGTTTTATCCGGTGAAATATATTGACGTGATATTTTTTAAAAATTTAAAATACAAAAAAATAAACTCATACATTTAACCAATTATCCAATTCATGTATCCAAATAAAATCGACCCGAACAACTTAACGGGTCAAATATTTATTTCCATTGTATACAACAATATCAAACTTAAGTATTTAATTTCCTCGTCAAGCTTCATTCTACCACAATACCTCGCTTCCGTGGAACTAATTACATCCTTCAACGCCATTATAATTAACTAAAATTCTCATAAAAAATCATAAGCTCATAATATAATCCATGAGAAAACTTCAACTTTTCATTCAAAATGTCTGAATCTTCTAAATTGATAGAACACATCAAAGTATGTCAACAACATTAATGATTTTAATAAAATATGACACCTTATATATTGTGATATATTAACAGAGATATGACATCTGAAATTATTCATACAGGACTTCATTGTGAACAAAGTCTGTAGAACGCTCTTTGAGGCAGTCTCATCTTTTAATGGCAATCTAGAGGATGATGAGATCTTGTTGCAACTTGTCAAATCAGAGTTTGCTGTCCTTAGCGATGCTTTTAACTTGCCTCCTGTTTCAGTTGATTATGATCGTAAAGTGGCTTCTAAATTGCTTGATTCGCATGGCACTGGAAGGCTTGGTCATTATACTATAGATCCCTTTTCAGGAAATAACTAAGAAGATCCACCAATCTATTGAAATGTCACATGTTCTTCTCATTTGCTTAAGCATAGGCAAAGTTGCTCGATATTTGTGTTGGCAAGATGTAGCATGTGTCTACTCAATAAAATAGTCGAGTGCACTCAAGCTGACCAGGCCCTTGAAGCTGAACCCTTGTGGATACAACTAGTCGATACATATATGTTGATAAAAGACAGTGTATATCCATAAAATAATCAATATTCACACAAACTGACCAGGGTGCTACCATTATTGGAAAAGAATGTTACGAGTGCTTATTCAAAGTGATTTTATGGGATGAAGCTTTAGCCAATTGCATCTAAGCTGGGAAGACACTAATTGAATTATACAAGCTTTTACAACGTTTATAAACTCAACTAGTTTCGGTATGCCCGTGTCAGCACGGGCCCAATAGCACCTTAAGTAAAAGTTTTTTTTTTTTTTTGAAATATTTACGTTGTCTGAATAACGTCTAAACCAGTTAAACAAATAATAATTATTTTATTATTATATTTTTCATGCATATTTCATGTATATTATGTGAATTATTAGTGTATATTCTATACATATTGACTATGACCGCTCTAATGGCTTTGTTTTACATTTTTAGTTGCATTATGAAATTTAGTTCCGCTCAAAATTTCAGGACACTATATCCTAAAGTAAAGTTTTTTAGGATAAATAGTCATTGGTTAAAGTCTAGATACGCACATTAAAGGATTGGCTTATCAAGAACTTCACCGTTTTTTATGTACTCGATTGTCCAGTTTATGTCTCTCCACCTTAGTGGGGGTAAGGTCTGTGTACCTCTCACCCTCCGCAGACTCCACTTGTGGAATAACACTGGGTATGTTGTTGTAGATTGTCCAGTTTAGAAAAATTATTTTCTATATTTATCCAATTTTTCTTGATTTTAGGTCATTGTCAAGCAAAGAATATATATTTTTGTTGCAAAACAACTACTACCACTATTGGCTACTTTTAAGAAGTGTGTGCATTTTTAACATTGGTATTATCAAATGTGGCAAACATAGACTATTCATTAATTAAAATCTAAATAAGTGGCTATGGGTCAAACTTAAACAAGCTATACGTTAATGAAACTCCAAAAGAGTGGTTATAGGTCAAATTCTCCATCGGATCTTGTAACCGGAGGCAGGGCACTTACCACAGGCAGGGCACTTACCACGCTTACATATAAGGGGGATTTACAAAAATGCCCATCAAACTCTATTTATTTATATTTCCATACCCATAAATTTTTACCCACAAACTTATTTACACTGTATACACATCCTTATGTATACCTATCTAGTATACAGTATACTCCCATAGTATACTTGTTACACTATACTCTCAAATCCTTCTGTATACCTATCTAGTATACAGTATACTCCCATGGTATACTTGTTACACTATACTCTCAAATCCATAAAAGAAGTATACTTAATTTGGTATACCAATATAATGCAATGGTATACAGTTAAAATTGGGATGGTGGGCACATAGTGTAAATAAAATAGGCTAGATGGGCATTTTTGTAAATAAAATGAGGTGCATGGGTATTCCATGTAAACTAATTTTTTTTGGCACAAACACGTAAATAATTTATTTTTGTGGGCATGGAGTGTAAATTTCCCTATATATAAGTACTAAAATATCAAAATATCGTACAACAAACAAATTAGGCAATTTCACCCCCAAATTTTATGTTATGTTTCTTCATAAAAGTAAATATTTCATTGCAATGCAAATAATATAGGAACATAATAATATCTGTACCTTTTTCATCTGATCCATTGAGTACAAGTGCATTCAGGTTATCTTCCAGTTGCATGTAATACAAAATCTTGAAAATATCAAAAATAGGAATGTTTGAGATAAGCAAGTACTCCCAAGTAACTATACCTATAATATCGTAAATGCACAAAACTCCAGAGTGAAACGTTGATCGATCAAAAAGATCAGCTTTTCTACCATATAAAAAAAAAAAATTTGTTCTTCCAATATGTGACTCAAGCTAACTGTAATTTGAACTTTTGACTTACATTTAGGAATTTGAGATTAACTGATAATAATAATAACAGTGTTACCATACGATTCAGTTAGCCATGCGTTAATGAGAAGTGTGGAAAGCCAATAAAAGATTCAAATTCATTTATGACCAAAACAAACACGGAGGCCCGAAGATCGATAAAAGGATGCAACTCTATTAACACAGGAAAATTAAGCAACACGAGAAGTCCTAGAAGTTAAACTTCGCATCGAGTAACCAGATCAAACCAATGAAATTAACCATAATAGTTAAAAATTAAAGTAAAAAGCATACCATAACCATGGTAAGTAATTAATGTGTATATAAAATACATGTCTTACATTCATTGGTTTAGTGTAAACACCTTGAGGGTAAGTTTTTACCGAGTTTAAAGCCGAAGTTGGGTGGTCAGGCAAATATGTCCTTAACGGTAGACACCAAATATGCGAAGGAGGACCACCACAAAGCATATTTAGTCCCACATATAAGACCTTACAGTGAAAACTTTCCAAAAGGAAAAAGGTATAGATGGAGATCAAAAAAATTACACTGTAAGTCGGACATTCCCCACTGCTCATGTTGTCTGTCTGTATATACACATACTGGAACAATTCACATATCAGACACAGACCACAGATATGCTTCCGTTTCGGTTGCTCGTTTCTCATTCGTCCTCTTGAACAACCCCTTCTCATATCCTATTTGAAGAGAAATGATATTATCGTGTTATTTGTCAGAGAGAGAGAGAGAGAACTGACAACAGTTTAAACCATCTTAATGCGAAAGAAATAAGAGATCCTATACCTGTACTTCGGTCCACTCCATCCCAGTGTCGTCCTGGCCTTATACCATAACGATTGGGGGCCGCATCCAATCCTCTTTTTATCCAGCTGTGAGAAGGAATTTCCTGAGGGATTATGAAACCTGACTCCTTCATTTTCTCATTAGCCCCAAAGTCCGGCAAAATTGGCTCTAGTTGCTTTTTCTGCAACATCCAAAAATGCAAATCATATTTAGAGAGAGAGAGAGAGAGAGAGATATGGAGGTCACGGACTAGAGGGAACCTCTCATCATGAAAAATACACAGGAATCCAGTAATTGTAATCATCCACCACCCCAATACAGGCAGAATAGACGCATTCCCAAAAGAAAGTGGTTGGAGAAACAAAATCATTACCTTAACCAAATGGGCCATTGGATCACCCCATCGTACTCTATCCTTCAGCATACTGTCAAGTTCTGGATCATCTCTGCAAGGCAACATTAAATAAATATAAACATATTGCATCAGCAAATGTTGGAACTAGGAGAAACACTCCAGCAAGCAAAGGTTTAGGATAAGTAGGAAGAATATATGCACTGCAAGTCTAGCCACATAATAAGAAAGAAGTTAAGTTGCAATTAGAAGAACTTGAACAATAAGTGCCTACATGTAGTGGCCGTTTGGCCATAGATTTGAAAAAATATTTGAAAAAAAAGTTTTTGAAGTTGAGTTGAAAAATAGTATTTGGAAGTTGAAGTTGTGTTTGGACATACATTTCACTTGAAAAAAAAGGTAGAGTTTGTAAGAGGAGAAAAAACTTTTTTTGAAAAACTTGAAAAAGTACTCTAAACCACTTTTTGGTTTTTCAAAAACTGCTTTCCAAAAAAAATAGAAAAAGTCACAAGATTTCATGGACAAACATGTTTTTTAAAAACTTTTTGACAAAAAACAAAAAAAAAATTTATGGACAAACGGGTCCGTAGATATTTCAAGTATCTAGGTTAATCCTTGTATTATTATCTTTTTCTTTACGTATTGGTAATCCTTATATCAAATATCTAGGCTCAATCTTACCGGATAATGGCATGACAAATGACACGTAACATATATAAAATCAAATGGGTAAAGCAGATAAGTGCTACGGAACTGTTGTGTGATAGGAGGACAATCACCAAACAGAAAGGTACATTAGATTGAACTTTTGTAAGACCAATATTATATATGAGTAACAATGTATATGCAACTGAATGCACTAGATGAGTTTCATTGAAATGTGAATGTTAAGATAGATGTATGCAAAATCATGCAAAGATGAGACAAAATTTGAACATCTGATCAAGGTGTGAACAGAAGTGTAGCACAAATATAAGACAATATGAGAGGTCACCGAGATGGTTTGATCAAGTCTTACAAGGACTTCCAAATGCATCAATCCCCACATATGTGACACTATGATGATTAAAGGCGAGATAGACCTAAAATCACATGAAAGGAAGTAATCTCGAAAGACCTCCAATCTTTTGGAATTCAAGCAATCTTATCGAAGAACAAAAGGAGGACGACAAAACAGAATAAATGCAGGGGAAACCAACTAGTTGAGATCAAGTTTTAGTAATGTTGAAAAATCTAGTCTTTATTAGGAGTCTTCAGTTACTGTATGTCGAAAGGATAAGTCATAAGTGGGGTTCTTAGCATTTGCACCCCTAATCTATGTCCCAATTTGTGCGTTGCACCCTATCCTATTTTATTTAATTTTTTCCACCTTAACCTCTTCATTTTCTTGCAAAACAATAATTACACTATTTTTTAAAGCTTCCCATGAGGGTAAAACAGGAAATACAAAAAGAAAAATAATACTGTAGAACTTTTTTGTTTTACAGTAGGAGAATGATCGTAATAGAGAACGTAATCCTACTAAACTAAAATCTATAACGATTGAAGAGTTCTAGAGTGTCCATCTCCTGCTTACATCCCAAATAGGAATCACAAAGATTTTTCTACAGAGAGTAGAATGCTGAGTCTTGTGGAGGAAAACAATTTTGGGAAAATCTATGAGACTTTTATGATCCCTACATAACAAAGTACAGGAGTTGATTTTGAAAAGGAAAATGGAAAGGTGCTTCCATATTATCTATGCAAGTAAAGTCGTGATCTCACACGGCCACAGAATGGCTATTGAGCAAATAAGAGACGATGATGGTGTATATTATGCTTAAAGCAAAACATGATTGATGATACTGTCTTTTTCTTTTTTGAGTTTTTATTTTCATTTTATGTCATTCTTTTTATTTTTCTTTTTTGTATTTCCTGTTTTACCCTTATGGAAAGTTTTAAAAGATAATGTATTTATGATTTTGCAAGAAAATAAAGAGGTTAAGGTGTGTAAAACATTTAAAAAAAAAAATAGGATAGGGTGCAAAACACAAATTAAGACATTGATTATGGGTGCAAAATGCTAAGGACCCTCATAAGTGTGAGACTTAGAAAATCCCTAATGTTAGATAATTATTGAGTACACACAGATGGATCTCAAAGAAACAACTACAAAGAATATTCAAGCAATTAAAATACCTGCTCCGTGCGAATGGCTGGTCCTTCTCACTTTCTAATTCCTGAAGCCTAGCCTCCAGCTCACGCTTTTGAGCCAAGCCCTTTCCCCATTCCAGTTTTATTTCCTGATACAAAGATGCAAAATGACTAGAAAATAGAATCCAAAAAAGCTTTACAAGAAGCAGAAACTCTGTATAGATGAGCTTCATTGAAGAAAAACCAGCTCCAAGGTTGAGCACTTATTCACATACATAAACATTTTACTGATAAAAGTACCTTTGGCTTATCCTTTTCTTTCTTCTTCTTCTGAGACTTCAAGAACTCCTCCTTTGACATCCGTTCCCCTGCAGCGATACAGAGTGAGACCAAAAGGAAGAACAATTAACTAAGACAATCAAGTCTATAGTTCTTACGCACCTGTTAGTTTATCCCGATATACTGGTTCAGCCCCTTGGCCACTAACCATAGGATCCAACTCTTTAAACCTAAAATACCAAACATAAATAACTTAGTCAATTAGAATTAGCTAGAGAATGTGCAGGAAAGCTTTGATACTTTTAGCACCAAACTTTTCCCACCCCAAAAACAAGAGACGCCACTGCCTCTGAGCGTTACTTTATTTGCTCTGAACTTCCAAACTGAAGGAGAAAATAGAAAGAAGGCAAGTTGGCATGAAATAGCAGTAAAGACTTACCTCAACCAGTCTTCCTTCTTTGTCTTAGCAATTTCTTCTTTGATATCTTTGCCACTAACCAAACCGGTCTTTGGCCCCTGCTTCGTAGTTGATGATTCTGGTTGTTCCTTCCTTCGAGGAGAAAGATCCGAGTCTGATGCACTACCAGTGGCTGAAAAGTGGCTTGATTTTCGGGAAGATATAACAGCAAGTGCGCTTTGATCCTTCTTTTTCCTTGGGGGAGAGAGATCTGTAGCTTGATAGGCTCTCGAATCACCTTGACCACGGAAGCCTCGTCTAGGAGGAGAAATATCAGACATGTCTGGAGGCCCTTGGCTATACTTTTGCCTCCGCCTTGGTGGTGACAAATCAGCAAAAGGCTTGGCTCTGGGTTCGGGTGAAGGTGTATCATTTCGAGTTCTACGTCGCCTAGGTGGTGAGATATCAGCATCTCTAGGGTTCAAAGGCTTCATATCAGGTTCTGGTGTATCATTTCGGGCTCTTCGTCTACGTGGTGGTGAAATATCAGCATCTCTAGTGCACAGAGGCTTCATTTCATGTTCGGGTGTATCATTCCGGACCCTCCGCCTACGAGGTGGTGAAATATCAGCATCTCTTGCGCTTGAAGGCTTCAACTGGGATTCAGGTGAAGTTGTATCACTCCTATTCGTCTGTCTACGAGGTGGTGACAAATCACTCTTTTGTGTGCCTCGTAGCTTAAGCCCCCTTTCAGGAGAGGGTGTATCATTACGAGCCCTTCGTTTACGGGGTGGTGATAAATTAACAGCTCCAGGACTTGATGGCTTCAGTTGCGGTTTTGGTGAAGGTGTATCGTTTCGACTAGTTCTTTTCCGTGGTGGGGACAAATCAGAAATTTGGTCATCGGAAGCGAGATTATTAGAAGTACTTGAGACAGGTACCCAACCACTTCCATCTTCTGAAATGGAACCGAATGGACGTCTAGCTTTAAGCTGCTCCAATCTCTTCATGCACCTCACTTCAATATCTTCATCTACCTGAGGCAGCTCTTCGCCTGAAAAATAGCACAGTTAAGAGATACAGATCTACGAACATCCAAGGATGCAAAAATATCAACAAAAACAAACCTCTGAAATACATTACCAGCTGACTCATCCTCTTCATCTTCAATTTTTACAGGCTTTTGCCAAACAGGATCTTCGTCGACGACCAAGACACCTTTCACAGTAGGTTTAACCTTCTTCTTTTTCTTCTGTTTCTTCTTTTCCTCTTCATTGTTGCTTTCATATTTTTTTAGGTACTCCTTCAGTGACGTAGAGGCCGAAGATGGAGCCACCATTATGCTAAAAAATCAACTCCCTGCATCGGGCCTGACATTAGTGAAAGTCTTGTGTGACAAATCAGTAAAATGAATGTAAAGAATAAAACGACAAATGATGTAATTAACGGATATGGCAAGATTAATGGACTCAGCATAAGAAGATTGAAACTCCCAGAATTTAGTGGGATTGGTGACTAATGTTAACATTGCCAAGAAATGAGAAAACTTGAGTTGGGCCAGGGAGGTAACGCTTGTTCCTGAGGTAACTGATTTGATCAAGGAGAAGAAGAAGATCTATGAAACAGATAAAGTATGGTGTCGATAATCATAAAACGGGAGAAAAAGACATACATACACACAAGGAATATCCAAAACTAAATGTGTATGCATTCTTCAGATTCAACATTCGACTAAAAAAAATGCTACATTTATCGTGCAGAATACTCATAAATTAGAAAGGTCAAAGCATGATAGAAGCCCACTTGAGAAGTATGTAAATCATGAATGTAGACAATCAACTAATCTAGGACCAAACAATTATGGACATGGAAATAACACCTTTTACGATAACCCCAACTAACCCGCCTGCTGCTTAATCCCTAAATAAGATTTAGATTCATGACAAATTAATAGAACTAATGAATTTACTATGGAAATTGGAGGGCCCCCAAATTCCAAAACCAACGAAAGTGGATTCAAGAATGCAGTGTGGGTGAGTAAACAATATGAATATTACTTTTAAAAGATACCCCAACAATGTATAGCTCAGTCAAGTCAACAACATAACCCGGTGTGATCCCACAAGCAGGGTTTGGGAAAGGTGGGTGTACGCAAACTTTAGCCCTACCTTGTGTGAGGTAGAGGCTGTTTCAGACAAAGATGAAAATATTGAAGAAAATGTGGATGCTGTAGCACTAGAAAATAACCTAAACAAAAAACTCCATAAAACTGTAAACAATGGAAAGGGGTTGCAGTAATGAAAAAATATTTATTTATACCTTTATATTAGGTATTCAGTATTTAGATTGAATGAATAGAAACCTCCAAGAGCTTTTTAGGGCTTTATTGTATCAAAGGGTTATGGCGGATTGGCGGTGAAGGTTGAAGAATTAATTAATCTCACACACATAAATATGTTGGGCAAAGTAGAATACAAACTCAAATTTGATTGGAATTTTGAGAAAAAGAAACTAATAAGAAATCAGACTTACCTTTTCTCGACTTCCTCTTACTTTTTAATTCAACTGTGATTCAGCTTGTTTGGATGGTTGCTCCTGCACTCAATCAATGTTTGTTTTGATTATTACTTTATAATTTTATTGTATTTATCTTTAATCAATCTTATCCTAAAATAAAAATATCAGTTTATACTGATTTGGTGTGATTCCGTCTTACTGTATTGTTTTTTATTTTTTTTCTCCTTAATATTCTCATATTACTACTATTTACCCTACATTTCTAATGTAAATCTATCCAATACCCTACTTTTTACTTGGCAGTGACAGAAAACAATACTAACATATTCAAACATTGAACTCACCAAAACAATACAATACAATATAATACGATAATATACATTATACATTATCAAACGATATATAACAACCATCCAACTAATTAGTATTTTTAAGACTTGTGTGAGTAAAAATTAAAAGCAATCCCTACCTCAAGTAACTGAAATCTAAATGAACGTCCTAAATTAGTGACCCAATCATATTTATTTTATCTTGTTTTAGCTAATGATGCAACAAAAACTCTTCTGCAAAATCCGACCATTTCTTTATGGAAAAATTACTCCACAAGCATATATTAGAATTTATTTATTATTCATAAACACATTTTCTCATCCCTTTATTTCTCTAGCTATCCAGATTATTAAGTGATTAATTATTAAATACATGATGTGTATGATATTACATATCTTATATTTAATAAATAAATTTCAAATAGACGATATTGTGGATGTACGATAATAGTACATACACAATATGTTAAAACATTAAGTGGATAAATATTATATACATTGTGTATATAATGTAATATTCAATTAATATTTTTAACATATTATGTGTTCAATATTTATTCATTATTTTAACACAATATATCTCTCTTTGTATGTATTGTATATTCAATATTTATTTATTTTAATATTTTTTTATTCATATTTTTTAGTGATATGTATTTCATTGTGCAAAATTTTAAATATGGCAACTAAAAGATTAAAAAAGAAAAAATTAGAAGTGTAAAAGATACACTGGCTTTATCTCTCTCTTACTGATGTTTTTCAATATTAGCGTCAATCGAATTAATAGCTAATATTGATACATATCATTATTGACGGGAATAAATTGTTGATGTTTTCCTATTTTAACGCCAATATAGATAATGATTAGGATTGATACATATCTTTATTTAAGAAAATAATTATTAACTATTTGTTAATACTAATTTTTTTTAATTACTTAATATTATGTAATGTTGTGGCTACAAAAGTAAAGGTTATAAAAAAGTTAATAAGTTTATATGAGTTGCTATTTATGTAGTCATCACTTTCATTATCACCAATTTCGTTCTACAAAACTTTTTGTCGGATGTCCATTTCTTGTGGTGTTGTTTAAGTTTATCTATGTTTAAGATATTTCCGTAAGAATACCGCCAATTTTCAAGAATTGATGGTGGACAATCTTATTACGAATTTTGACAGATTTATTAAAAGTTCAATTATTCAAAACTTTTCGGGATAAGTCAAAAGTTGTAAATAATTTAACTTTTGACTAATCTATCAAAACTTGTCTTGAAGGTCCGAGGCACCCGTCAAAACTTGAAAACTGACTATTCTTGCACAATTTCCTTGGACAAACAAATTAAACAACAGCTAAAATCACCCACTAGTGTAAATATCCCTTCTCTCTGGCAGCACGGATGAAACGAAGTTAGCTTTTGATCTCTCTCTGTGGGGACAAGTAAAGCCTAATTTTATTATAGAGTTGCTCATAAAAATTTGATCATGTCGCCACTTTGCAGGGCGCTGAAAGAGAAACAGCCATAAAAAAAACTTTAGAAATAGTCATCACTTAAAATTTGAAACGATAAAGGGTTAAATATACACCCCATATACTTTGTAGTATTGTTTACATCTACGCAACGTTATACTTTTAGCTCATATATACCCCTCCCGTCAAACAACTATTATAAATGTCCATATTTTTGGACGGAGCACCAACAAGGCAGCGAACCCACTAAGTGGGATGCCATGTGTGTGCCAAGTGTGTGCCAGGTATGTAATTAACACCAATAAAATGAAGACTCACATTAACATTAAACCAACCCGCTACCCAGATCCACGACCCATTAAACCTTTATATATAAAATCGCAACCCTTTCATTTTCCCGTCATTCAGTGTATTTTAGATAGGGTTTATCGAAAATTGAAGAGGCAAATAAGGATCCCGCCGTATTTATCACTATTCCAGCATCTACGCCGGTAAAGGTACAAATTTTAAGACCTTAAAACACTTCTAAGTTTTATTTTGCCTTCGTACTCATCTTTTTTCGTTTTTCTCTGTTTTTGTTAATAACTAGGGTTTGTGAATTTAAGGTTTTATATGTGAAATGTATTTTTATGTTTGTTTAATATGTATACCTTTGTCACGATTGTGTGTGTGGTCCCGATTCTTTAGGGGTTTTTAGTAGGAACGATTTGTTTAATAAGTTATGGTTTGTCTTCTACAGTTTCAAGAGGGTTTTTTAGGGGTTCGATCTTTAAGGGATTGGGTGAAAAAGGATTTTGTGTAGGGATTGTTGAATAGTGGGCCTAACTTTTATATGCATGTGCTTACTGCATATGGGTATGTGGGACTTTGGTATTGTTTTAACAAAAGGCAACAACTTTTTTTATTGATGGGGACCTTTAATGGGTCAGTCTAATGTGTATATGGTCCCCACAAAAAAATTCTTGGGTTATGTTTGTTTGGTGGTTTAGGTCCATAAATGGTTTTAGGGTTTAAGTTCATGATCTTTTATGTAACTAATTGTCTTTTGATTACTTTTATAGGTTATGAAACATGTGGAAGTGAGTGGATAAGAACTCCAGAGGTGGTATATTTAAGGAGGCAGTCCATAGATAAGCTTCACTGCTGGAAAGGGTATGAATCTGATAACTTATCTTACATTGATATGGTTAATGAGTACACTACTCATTTAAGGTATGTGGGAGTTCAACAACTGTTGGTAACTGTGTCTTCTGGAAAATATTATGAACTTGAAGGGGGTCGAACTATTAGGACTTTGCTAGACATGATTAGTGATCAATTTAGTATTGTTAACTTATATGTTGTAGATGAATGTGATCCCCCTTTCTATGTTCCTAGTATTATCCATCACACTGAATCATACACTATGAACTTTACCACTGTTGGTACTGACCAAAGCTGTGGTGAAGAGGATGACTGTCCTGTTGAATCTGATTCTCCTTCAGATTCAGAATCTAATGTTTTAGAAGCATATGCAGCTGAGAAGAAAAAGTGTATAACTGATACTTTGAATGAGTACAAGATGTTACACAAGTTCATGACTTTCAAAGATATAGTTGAATTAAGAAAATTCATGAACTTATATGCACTTGCCAATGGGTAGGGCTAGAGCTTGTTAAGAGTGACAGGAAGAGGGTGAGATACAGATGTGTAGAGGGCTGCCCTTTCAAGTGCTTAATTTCAAGGGATGGCAGAAATGCTGGGGTTAGAATTAAAACATTGGATGATGAACACACATGTGAAACTGCATATAAAAACAGTAGGGCTGACCATAACACACTTGCTGAATATTTCAAAAATAAACTTCAAGGGGATCCTAAATTTAAGGTGAGAGAGATGAGAGATGAACTGCATGCTAGGTTTGAATTGAATGCTCATGAATCAAAATGTAAAAGGGCCAAGAAACTGATCCTAGAGAAACTAGAGGGCAGTTTCACTGATGACTATAAAAAGTTGGAGGCATATGCCAATGAATTGAGATGCAGCAACCCTGGTAGTGATGTTATTATTAACATCTCAAATGATGCCCTTGCTGAGGGGAGGAGGAAGTTTCTGAGGATGTATATATGCTTTCATGCTTTGAAAATGGGGTTTAAGAGAGGATTGAGACCCTTTAGTGGCCTGGATGGTATTTTTCTTAAAGGCAAAGCTACAGGACAGATCTTAGTGGTTGTGGGTCAAGATGCAATGAACCAGTTTTATCCTGTTGCTTGGGCAATAGTGGATAAAGAAACAAAAAATACATGGACCTAGTTCTTGGGCATGTTGCAGCATTCATTAGAGCTCAACCTGGGATATGACTTCACATTTATTTCTGATATACAGAAGGTACTCTTCTACTCTTTAAGTACTGTAATTATGTATTGATTTGTTATTTTCTTTTAATTTTTTTTTTCAATTCTTGAATGTAGGGATGCGTGAGGCATTCAAGGATGTCATTCCTAATGCAAGACACAGGTATTAGTAATCTGTTTTGTTCAGATTAAGGTCATTGTGTGCAACTCTTTTTTATTTACTGTAAACTGATTATTATGCATAGGTTTTGTATTAAGCACATAGAGTCTAATTGGTTAAAAGCCAAAAATGAGGGTTTGTTTAAAAAGTATCTATGATGGTCAGCATGGGCAAGTTATAAGGAGGACTTCATTGATCAGTTGGAGAAAATAGGAGAGTTGGATGAGGATGCAGCAAGGTCTTTGGTGTCATATGTTGAACCCCAAAAATTACCCTTTCTTTAAGAAAAGATAGGTTTCGGGTATAATATTCAAAAAAAGGGATTCCAAAGGGTTTCTTTGGAGTCGCCACCTAATTTAAGGATTATTAGGAACCTAAGTTAACTAAAGAGTGCAATTTATTCTTTAATTAAATGAAATTAAATTAAAAATCAGAGATTCTAGGTAAGTGGTTCTATTAAATTCGAAAGAAGGTCCTTACTACGGGAGCACTTTCGAAAATCCGCTAAAAGCGGTTAATCCGGCGATTTTCACGAATTTTACTTAACGGTAATCAATTTAGGATAAATTTCAAATAAAATAAATAGATAATGAATAATATAATATAAATAAGATAAGATTTTAATTATGCCGATACTTAGATAAATAAATGATCCAATTTAAAATTAATTAAACAAATAATGAAATAATAATCAATTAATTAATTAATAGAATAAGTAAAGGTTAAATGAAGTTAGATAAATAATTGGATAATAATAAAGGATTAATTAATTTGATTGAATAAATAAGTAAATAAATAACTTAATTAAATAAATGAATACTTATCAATTTTAATTAAATAAAGGAGTAAATGGATAATGATTGATTAATTAATTAATTAAATAAATATTCAATTGATTAAATAAATAATTAATTGAAATTAAATAAATTAGATTAAGTAAATAAATAAATAATGGATTAAAATTTAATTAATTAACTAAATAAATAAATTAGATTAAATAAATAAATAATTGAATATCCATAAATAAATAATTCAAATGCAAATTATGACGAAGGTACGATTTTAATCGAATTTTATTTGCACTCATTAATTGACAAATAATTCTAAACATCCATAAATAAAGTGGCGATTCGCAAAGAAATGATACAAAGCATTCGTATAAAAACAATTTAAGTGATTTACAATAGTTATTCACAATTCAAATATCATTTCGATCCTACAGGGCTATTAATCCGGTCTATGGAGAAGTCCTATACAACATGCATTTTCTAAGGGAGCGGGAAAGGAAGGAGTAAAGAAAGTAGAACCCGAAGCGCAAACTCGCAAAACGAGCCTTGGATAGCAACTTGGTAATCACAGCCTTGAGATTGATGATAAAGATATGTAATGATCCAAATGAAACTTGATCCAGAGAAGATGCATTGAGTTTTAAAACTCGTTGCAATTCCAAGCGCATTCCATGCAAGGTATAGATAAGATAAAGATTAGCAACTTTTAGATAACATGAGGACACATTCAGGTTCGGTCAAATGATTTGAATATAACACCTAGATACAATCAAGATTGAACAGACATAAGTGCAAGCAATGGAACTGGAAACGAGATAAAATGGTATGAACAATCTATGCTAATCGTAACAACCATGACAGCTTACCAGGATCCTAACACTCTCACCTCTTTAGAACAGATCTTAACCTCCTAAGCAAAGAACCTATTATATAAGAACCAACCTAAGCAAACTGCCAACTACTCCAATATAACCTTATATGACCTTCACACTCATAGCTTACTTGAACAACCACCGGGAACTAACTCCTCTATGATCCCTGCTCAAGAAACCCTTAAACTGAAACCCCTTAGCATAAGACTCATACCCTTAGCACAAGAGGAATCCAGATTTGAACTAAACAGCAACACTATACCCCACGGAACCACCAAAACACTCCCTGAAACTCATAAAACTACACCTAACCTATTCAAATTCTTTCAGCATACCAAATGACCATCATAGCCTGAAGAGACTCAACCCTGCACATACTCACCTGAGCCTAACTAACCAAAACACCCCCTTGGAAACCCCTGCTATTACTCCTAATAAAATGCAAACTAACCAGGCCCCTTTTTACTCTTATCAGCCTCCAAACAACTCCCTAAACTGAACTTCCACACTCTGCACTTTTTCACACCTGCCTGCTCACACACACAGAGCACAATGCTCCAGATCTTCACCTATAACCATCCTGAAACCACCTGCAGCACTGAGAGAAAACAAAATTTAATATATGGAGATGCTGCCTCCCCCCCCCCCCCCCCCCAAAACTCAGTAAATCAACTTTTATACTAGGAATTTTAGGGTTTACCTCTTTTTGTGAAATTTCAATATACTCCTCCATTTTCGATCAATCCCTTGTGAGATAAGGGTGAGAAGGGTAAAACTATACCTCTCTCATCCTTATCTCCAAGAGAGAGATCAAGGGCTTGGAATTACTTGAATTTGAAATGAATGGACAGGATTACAAATTCGTTGTACTGATGGGGGACCAAATCGTACAATTTTTGGACGGATTAGTGGAGTTTGAGTCCAATTGCGGGTCGACATAGAAGAAAACGGGTTGGGGAAAGGGAATTGGGTCGCGGGTAAATGGGAATCGGGTTGGGGATTCTGAAATTGGGAAATGCGTGTTTGTGTAATATGTGTGTGTATGTATTGTTTGCAGAGATAAGCCAATTTCGCGAATAAGGAACGATTTTAGCCCTGATTGTAGATTAAATTGGAAAATTGAGGGGTTGCATGGGCAGGATATAAATTAGCCTATGCCTTATAATTCTAGCCTTTTCTCTTTGAAGTTAAATTGGTTACTTTTGAATTTTCAACATTAATTTTGATTTAGAATAATTAGACTTTAATTAACTCATCCGGGACAAAATTGGGTGTCAACAGCTGCCCCTCTTTACCCGAAAAAGGATGAAAGAGTTTTTAGGGTAAAGAAGTTGACGAGAAACTAATTTTGTCACGATAAAGCCAAGTACTTTGATTCCAAGAGCCAAAGTGCGAGGGTTATGGATATGGCCGAACTCCGGTTTTCGAGTTGCCTACATATCTCGGGCTGAAAGAGAATCAGGCCATATGTAGTTCGACGACACTTAGAAACGAAGACTCGCACGATTGACAAAAGAAAGGACGCACGAATAGAAAAGAATCCAAACTGACGCCTGATCTGAAATGAAAGATTAGGTAAAACTTGCTTGTTCGAGTGCGATTCTTCAGATTCTTGTCGACGAGTCTAGCTCATATCAATAATTGCCCCAGTTCACTGCTAAGAAAGGGTTCCACGTTATGCTCCAAATGATGCTGCGGCATTGCAAAAATTCTGTAAAGACTTAACAAACGGTAAGCGAGCAACTGCTAATAAACGGTAATAATTGAAATGAGAAATAAATAAAGGGATAATATAAAATTGTAAATGCTGGTTGTGATGTTATCAACAAGTTCTTCTCTCGATCAACTGACGAGGTACTCCGCCCGGGGAACCTCTAGGCTGATCATTATTCTGAAACGGTAAAGTAAAACAATAAGTAAAGTAGGAACGAATTCGTAAAATGCAAGGATTTCATAAGATAAGTTGACTGACAAGATATGGTGTCTCAAGTCGAATCGCCTATCACTATCATCTACTTTAATTATAACATGCCAATATTGCAAGACAACCGACATCGCGAAACACTCCGAAAGCGGTGCTCCAGCCGACTTGTCTTAGATTAACAATCTAATTTAAACATAACATGCCAATATTGCAAGACAACCGACATCGCGAAACACTCCAAAAGCGGTGTTCCAGCCGACTTGTCTTAAACTATCAATCTACTTTAAATATAAAATGCAAATACTGCAAGACAACCGACATCGCGAAACACTCCGAAAGTGGTGTTCCAGCCGACTTGTCTTAAACTATCAATCTACTTTAAACATAACATGTCAATATTGCAAGACAACCGACATCGCGAAACACTCCGAAAACGGTGTTCCAGCCGACTTGTCTTAAACTATCAATCTACTTTAAATATAAAATGCAAATACTGCAAGACAACCGACATCGCGAAACACTCCGAAAGTGGTGTTCCAGCCGACTTGTCTTAAACTATCAATAAATGTCAATATTGCAAGACAACCGACATCGCGAAACGCTCCGAAAGCGGTGTTCCAGCCGACTTGTCTTAAACTATCAATCTACTTTAAATATAAAATACAAATACTGCAAGACAACCGACATCGCGAAACACTCCGAAAGTGGTGTTTTAGCCGACTTGTCTTAAACTATCAATAAATGCAAGTTTCAGAATAATGTTTATTTTGAAATAAGGATCATAAAGATAGAAATGCCGCCTGTTCGGCAACAAACCATGATAAGCATAATGTCTTAATTCATGAAGAGGCAGTTTACAACGCAATCTTGTATTGTGTTTCAATCACTTGTCAAAACAAATGAGAAATCTGGTATTGAAGCATCCAATGTCTCAATGCAACTTGAAAGAAACCTGCATATCCTATTTTTGGGTGGAAGAACCCGAGATATCTTATTTGTGGGTGGAAGAACCCGAATATCCTATTTGTGGGTGGAAGGACCCGAGAATATCCGATTTGTGGGTGGAAGGACCCGAATATCCTATTTGTAGGTGGAAGGACCCGAAGATATCCTATTTGTGGGTGGAAGGACCCAAATATCCTATTTGTGGGTGGAAGGACCCGAGATATCCTATTTGTGGGTGGAAGAACCCGAGATATCCTATTTGTGGGTGGAAGGACCCGAGATGTTCATCTGCAAGACGAACTAAACAAACAAAATTAAAGTAAAGTTAAAGACACAAAGCTCATTAAAGCGGTTACTTCTCCAAATTTATCAATATCTGCAAATCACAAAATGAAATTTCAGTAAATGTTCGCATAAAGCAAAATAGAGATGAAACGGATATGTTTAACAATTTGCAAGAATTATAGGAAATAGAAATGCCGCCTTTCGGCAATAAACCATGAGAAAGCACAATGCTCCAAATCATGAAAAGGATGTTTTCAATGCAGTCTTGGGTTGTACCCCAACCAGAAGGTAGGAACCCATCCAAAGTAGTCTTATTGTCAAATAAGTTTATATTTTCGAATCCTTCTACGGAGGAATGGTCTTGGCCACAATGCAAAGGGAACTTCTCAGATTGGGCAATATCTTTTCGGGAAAGTGAGAAAGCATCGAGCTTTATCCCAAATGTAATTTCAATCCAAGCGATGAGAATCTTCAAGGTTGTCTTGCTAAGACGTTTATCTTCTGATGCGGGCGTTACTGTCCCTGCTCTCATAGAAAAATTGTTAGTTTTGGGAGGGAGGGGGGAGCGTTTGATTTGTGCTGACTTGATCTCGATCTTCTTGATGTCGCTTCTGCTCCCATGTTTTCCTTGGACTTGGATTTGTGAATCATACTCGGAGACTTGGCTGATGAACTCAATAGCATGAATGTTTTGATAATAGAGGCAAAGTAAAAGTAGTTTTGGTAATAAAGTAAATAAAGTAACCATGCAAATATTTCATGAAAGTAAGATGCATTTTATGAAATTTCTGCCTTGACATAAGCTTGTGACATATCTTAAAACAAACTGAACATCCTTTTCTTAGAGTTGGCACTATCCATCTAGCCAATTCCCAAGATCTTCCCAGCTCGTCTTTTGATAGTCAACGTTGAGTCTTGCAAAATTTTGCCCCAGTTATGACCATCTAAATCTTCAACTTGCCTTGCAAAATTTGCCCCAGTTATCATCTTCCGTATCTTCAAATTATCTTGTAAAAATTGCCCCAGTTGCTTGCCTTAGGGAAAACTGAAAATTTTAATATTATAGAGTCGAGCCCGTTAAGAGCGCCTACGTATCCCTCCACAGGAATCAGACTGTGCGTAGTTCTGCTTACATAAAGATTTTTGGGGAAAATATGGCAATCTAAGTACGAAGCCGCATCCGAATTGAAAAACCTACACATCTGCCCAGATGCATAGTTCGGAATTACATCATAGAAGATAAACAAGCCTAAAGTGTTACAATATTTTGACCGAATCCGATGGGGATTGCCTACTTATCCTGTTGCCATTACAGGAATCAGGTCAGAAGTAGTTCAAAATACATAAAAGAGGATATTGGGAAAATTCTATGCTAGTGCAACCGAACTCTACGTGAGTTGCCTACGTATCCCGCCTTGGGAATCAGGTCACGCGTAGTTCGCGTTACATCAAAGATTACATTCAACAATACTAACTTGCGGCTGCTTCAAATATAGCGTCTTGTGAGGACATTTGTGTTCAATTTTCAGCCAAACTTGAACATCCGCTTTGTAAACACCAGTGTTCCTCCAAATAGGACAAGATGAACCAAGTAAAGACTTTGTCAACTTCATGAATTCTACATCTTCAACTCATCATTTTAAGCAATCCTCAAATAAAGAATGTAGATAAAACTACTTCCACGCCATATGCCAACAAATAAGATCTGCCCCAGTTGAAGTTCTAGCGATAGTGTGACACCTCAAAGGTTCAAAATATTGTTTTTCAGCTCATCATTCTCAAATTGTTCAGTTGTTTCGTTGTTAGTCACAAGCAATGTTTTGGCAGGTTTGATAATTATAAAATTGAAATAGGAATGAATATTTAGTCAAAAGCATACCATAAAGTAAATAAAGTATAATAACACAATGAGAACGCAATGTATTATTTATTCAAATTCTAACTTAAGGAGGCATAACGCGACAGACATGCAACGACAGAAATTAAAAGGTTATTCTCAAAAGACATAATTTAAAGGCAAAACACAATTCAGGGCCTCAATTTGAATTGTGATGCAAAAGAAACTATTGAGCTCAATTGCCAAGTTCCTTTCAGAAGGGCATCAACTCAGAGATCATCATCTTCATTTTGAGTCGCATCGTCATAAGCAAGCTGGAGCACTCCATCATCAATCAAATCTTGAATTTTGTGCCTCAGAGTAATGCAGCTCTTAGTGTCATGTTGACAATACTCTCCATGGTAAGCACAATATTTGACCCCATGAATCAATCTTGGAGGAGGATGAGATGTCCCATCTCCTACCAAAGGCTTTAAAACTTTTGCACCTTTTGTCCTTTCAAACAAATGCTCTTGAGATTCTATTGGAAATGTGAGCTTTCGGGTTTGCTCCTCTTGATTGTTGGAGTTAAATTCAATCCCTTTAACAGATTGGGAATAGGGAGGAATCATTGGGATTTGAATCACTCTTGCTTTAATCAATGCTTCAATTTTTTCCTTCAACGAATGGCAATTTGCAGTGTCGTGCCCTGGAGCTCCAGAATGATACGCACAATTCTTTGTTATGTCAAACCAAGCAGGACGAGGATAAGGTGTCCTATCTGCAATAGGATGGATCAACCCAGCTAATTTCAGTTTTTCAAATAATTGGCCAATAGGCTCAGGCAAAGGTGTGAAAGTTTTGACCACTTTTGGGTAGAGCCTTGCCATGATTGGGCGATTTTGGCGAGCAGAAGTCTCAGGCTGATGACTTGGAGATGGGTAGTACTTTGAGGGGGGTAGATAGCTTGGGGGTGCCAGATAAACATGCGGTGGTGGGTAAGGCTGAAAACCATGCGTGTTGTAGGAAGGGTTAAGATCAGGCTTTGGTGCAATAGGAGCTTGGTAGTGACTATTATGATTGGAAGTTGATGTGCTTTGGCTAGGAAGCTTATGAAGTTGGTTTGGATGACTCAGGGCATGTACTTCTTTTCCTTTCTTTTCATCATGGGTAAATTGGGCCTTTACATTAGCGGCTTTTGGAGCAGTTGATTCAAGCATCATTTTAATTTCAATGGTTTTCTCCATCTTGACTATGTTGGCAAATGTTGTTTCTGATGTGTCCATTATCTGGTGACAGATTTGGTAATAGAGCTCACTGTCCAGAGATGATATGAAACATGCAATTGCTTCATTTTCTGTGTAAGGTGGTTGGACCTTAGCAGCTTCATCTGTCCAACGTACCGCATATTCCCTAAAGGTCTCAATTGGCATCTTTTTCAAATTCGACACTTGATATCTGTTAGGTTTCTCCTGTTTTTGCCAATGGTACCACTCATTCAGATTATATGTTTGTTTTGTTTCTGATTGTTCATCTTCCATGGTAAGATTAATGAGAGTCTTTTCATCATTCTTCGTGTTTTCTTCTAAAGTTGGACCAGACACTGTCTTTTCCCTTTTGATGATCGCGACTGGAAGAGAATCTCCTTTTCTTGCTTTGGGTTTTGCGAAGTCAGCCATTTCAAAGTCAACACAAATCAAACTTCTGCGGGGAAGGGAGTAAACACAACAAAACAAAAGTTCAAAGGTAACTATGTTAGTTTGCATGTTATTTACGAGGTTGCACACAAGCACATAGCGCGCGTCAAGTAGCGCTTTGGCAGTTTGAACATGGAAGATATAACAATAAATTAGCATGTGGCAATCACACGTAATCGAGCGTAAATAAAATGCGAATGCGTCCTACCCTGTAAGGTGCCTCTTTGTGCCGGAGGTGGGCCTAAGACGCGCAAACAAGTGTTAACGAAAAATAGTTCATGCCAGTTTTGAGCAATTCAGATTTAGAGTAAGTGATAAATAATAACAATAATTGATAACAATCAGCTCTCCGCCTCGACATTGCAATTCCATTATCCCAACTAACTTCCAAAAACTCGAAATTCTAACACAGCTCATGCTCTCCACAACATCTGCACTAAATTTCTGAACCCAAATGCCAAAAACCTGAAACAAACCTCTATACCTTTCGCAAACATCAACGCTCCACCAAGCACAACTCCCAATTATTTTACAACATCTAGAGGTGAGATTTCCAACTGCCTTCACAATACCAGGCTGCAAATCATGAAAGGCGCCAATTGGCCTGTCAAAAAAAAAAAAAAAAAAAACCTCACTGGTCCTCGGCTTTAGCCAAGCCTCTCAGCTTCCCAGGTTTTGCAAGGTTCACAGACCTTGTTCATAGGGCTCCGCACTGGTCTTCAAGGAGGGACCACATTGGTCATTATAGACATAGGGGCTTCACTCTCCTAGTATGCGACAAGCATACTTCATTCCATAAGAATTTGCAGCTGGTTAGTCAACATGGGCCTGCACACACGCAAAGCCATTCATGAGAGGGACCCCACTGATCTTTTAAAGATACCAGGGGCTTCGCCTCCTAGATCTCACTACACCAGACCATCTTCAGAACACAAGCCAACCAAATCTGCCTAACTTTCCCCCGACTACAATTCTACCTTGTTCACAAAAATCTGCTTTATGATCTCAATTCTGCTAAATTCTTCCATTTTCTGACCTAAAAGACAACATAGGAGACAAAATTCTAAATCTGATTTTGCTCAAAACATGGTTAGGACTGAGGATTCGTCATCACACAGCACATAATATGCATTGTCGTTGGGTTTTTTTAAAAACCTGTTGACGTAAGGGCGGTTTCCTAACTATGGAGGCGGTATCAAGGACCGGGTCCAGACTAAGGTGTAAATGCATGCATGCTCCTAAAAGCTCCATCTAAGAGTGGGCTAACGGTTGAGGCTGACTCGGCCTATGCGGGATAGACCTGGCCTCACAACGCAGTAGAACTGGCCATGACAAAACCAGGCAATCTCAATATCCCGAATTAACTTTTGGTGACACGAAAGAAGTTTCAAAGAGTGAGGTAAGGGCAATGCCCTTCCTACATAACTACCCGTCAAGCGGGTACCCCGTGATGAAATCGAGGAGGTGAAAGAGAATTGACAGGCTCCATGAGGGAGGAAATATGGACGGAATGCGGACTATGCACAAATAAGAACATGCTTTATACACAATCAATCTAATCATACAAACAAACATTTATTTAAGCTATGTATACTAGTTTAGGCATTCAAACAATAATGAGTTAAGCTACGCATACATACAATCAACAGATATATAAATAAAGCAAATTCGTGAAAATCTTTTGGTTAGAACCATTTGCGTATCCCCAGCGGAGTCGCCACGCTGTTGAACCCCAAAAATTACCCTTTCTTTAAGAAAAGATAGGTTTCGGGTATAATATTCAAAAAAAGGGATTCCAAAGGGTTTCTTTGGAGTCGCCACCTAATTTAAGGATTATTAGGAACCTAAGTTAACTAAAGAGTGCAATTTATTCTTTAATTAAATGAAATTAAATTAAAAATCAGAGATTCTAGGTAAGTGGTTCTATTAAATTCGAAAGAAGGTCCTTACTACGGGAGCACTTTCGAAAATCCGCTAAAAGCGGTTAATCCGGCGATTTTCACGAATTTTACTTAACGGTAATCAATTTAGGATAAATTTCAAATAAAATAAATAGATAATGAATAATATAATATAAATAAGATAAGATTTTAATTATACCGATACTTAGATAAATAAATGATCCAATTTAAAATTAATTAAATAAATAATGAAATAATAATCAATTAATTAATTAATAGAATAAGTAAAGGTTAAATGAAGTTAGATAAATAATTGGATAATAATAAAGGATTAATTAATTTGATTGAATAAATAAGCAAATAAATAACTTAATTAAATAAATGAATACTTATCAATTTTAATTAAATAAAGGAGTAAATGGATAATGATTGATTAATTAATTAATTAAATAAATATTCAATTGATTAAATAAATAATTAATTGAAATTAAATAAATTAGATTAAGTAAATAAATAAATAATGGATTAAAATTTAATTAATTAACTAAATAAATAAATTAGATTAAATAAATAAATAATTGAATATCCATAAATAAATAATTCAAATGCAAATTATGACGAAGGTACGATTTTAATCGAATTTTATTTGCACTCATTAATTGACAAATAATTCTAAACATCCATAAATAAAGTGGCGATTCGCAAAGAAATGATACAAAGCATTCGTATAAAAATAATTTAAGTGATTTACAATAGTTATTCACAATTCAAATATCATTTCGATCCTACAGGGCTATTAATCCGGTCTATGGAGAAGTCCTATACAACATGCATTTTCTAAGGGAGCGGGAAAGGAAGGAGTAAAGAAAGTAGAACCCAAAGCGCAAACTCGCCAAACGAGCCTTGGATAGCAACTTGGTAATCACAGCCTTGAGATTGATGCTAAAGATATGTAATGATCCAAATGAAACTTGATCCCGAGAAGATGCATTGAGTTTTAAAACTCGTTGCAATTCCAAGCGCATTCCATGCAAGGTATAGATAAGATAAAGATTAGCAACTTTTAGATAACATGAGGACACATTCAGGTTCGGTCAAATGATTTGAATATAACACCTAGATACAATCAAGATTGAACAGACATAAGTGCAAGCAATGGAACTGGAAACGAGATAAAATGGTATGAACAATCTATGCTAATCGTAACAACCATGACAGCTTACCAGGATCCTAACACTCTCACCTCTTTAGAACAGATCTTAACCTCCTAAGCAAAGAACCTATTATATAAGAACCAACCTAAGCAAACTGCCAACTACTCCAATATAACCTTATATGACCTTCACACTCATAGCTTACTTGAACAACCACCGGGAACTAACTCCTCTATGATCCCTGCTCAAGAAACCCTTAAACTGAAACCCCTTAGCATAAGACTCATACCCTTAGCACAAGAGGAATCCAGATTTGAACTAAACAGCAACACTATACCCCACGGAACCACCAAAACACTCCCTGAAACTCATAAAACTACACCTAACCTATTCAAATTCTTTCAGCATACCAAATGACCATCATAGCCTGAAGAGACTCAACCCTGCACATACTCACCTGAGCCTAACTAACCAAAACACCCCCTTGGAAACCCCTGCTATTACTCCTAATAAAATGCAAACTAACCAGGCCCCTTTTTACTCTTATCAGCCTCCAAACAACTCCCTAAACTGAACTTCCACACTCTGCACTTTTTCACACCTGCCTGCTCACACACACAGAGCACAATGCTCCAGATCTTCACCTAGAACCATCCTGAAACCACCTGCAGCACCATCCTATACCCCTGCACTCCATCAGATCACTCTATGCTGCTCATAAGAACCTGAAACAGACCCTCACCTGACCAAACTTACACCTGAACAAACACAAGCCTTGAACAACTATCAGCTGCACTCCCTGACTCTTCATTGGCATCTAACACCCACACACACTAGCTGACATTCACACACTGAACCTCACCGACACACACTCCACAACTCACTACAAAACAGACTAAACTTCAGCCACCCTGAAGCTAACTCCCTCACTAACTACCTGAAGCAAATCTCCAAACACCTAACAGGCCCTAAGCTAACCCTCACAGCTTCCAACTCCCTGAACTTCCTTACACAAACAAACTCCCTCAGATCACCAAACAACAGACCTCCCATAAGCATCCCTGCTATCTATACTTCAGCTGAAACAAAACAAGGCCACATCCCAACAACAAGAAAGCCAGAAAACCAGAAACCAAGACTAAAACAGAAACAGTAGGCCAGAAGAAAGAAAAAAAAAACATGGAAACAAATGCAGCATTGATTTTTTAAAATATAAACTAAACTAGAAGGGAAAGGAACAAACAGGCTGAAGGAAACATGGTCGAAAATTCTGATGTTAACTAAAACAACGGGCTAACAAAAGTTTAAACTTATAACCTTAGAACCACGATACAAATGACTATTTGTTGATAAACTGCTTCAAACAAGTCATTACGCGACAGTCCTACACATTACAATCCCAAAAATTGATCTTTAACACAATAATTCTTTGAAGATTTTGTTTATAACAAATAAAGAGATGAAACAATGAAACATTGCACATAAAGTTTCGGATTTTCAGCTATCCTTATGCAAGATTCGATTACATTAGTTGAAACAAAATCCAAAGACCAATGATGAATTAAACTAAAAAATTTGAGATTTTTTCTTACCTTTTTTGATGCAGTGAACAGGGCGAGTGATCCAAAGAAAATGGAACTCGAACAAGCGTGTCGACTCGCGCGAGGTCGACGACTCGAATGGCAAGGCGAAGATACAAACAATGAATCGACAACACAAGAAAAATCCAGAAATAAACTAAGAAACAGTAATGCTATATCTTTTTTTTTAAAACCCCAAAAATTGAGAGAAAACAAAATTTAATATATGGAGATGCTGCCTCCCCCCCCCCCCCTCCCAAAAAAACTCAGTAAATCAACTTTTATACTAGGAATTTTAGGGTTTACCTCTTTTTGTGAAATTTCAAGATACTCCTCCATTTTTGATCAATCCCTTGTGAGATAAGGGTAAAAATACACCTCTCTCATCCTTATCTCCAAGAGAGAGATCAAGGGCTTGGAATTACTTGAATTTGAAACCAACGGACAGGATTACAAATTCGTTGTACTGATGGGGGACCAAATCGTACAATTTTTGGACGGATTAGTGGAGTTTGAGTCCAATTGCGGGTCGACATAGAAGAAAACGGGTTGGGGAAAGGGAATTGGGTCGCGGGTAAATGGGAATCGGGTTGGGGATTCTGAAAATGGGAAATGCGTGTTTGTGTAATATGTGTGTGTATGTATTATTTGCAGAGATAAGCCAATTTCGCGAATAAGGAACGATTTTAGCCCTGATTGTAGATTAAATTGGAAAATTGAGGGGTTGCACGGGCAGGATATAAATTAGGCTATGCCTTATAATTCTAGCCTTTTCTCTTTTAATTTAAATTGGTTACTTTTGAATTTTCAACATTAATTTTGATTTAGAATAATTAGACTTTAATTAACTCATCCGGGATAAAATTGGGTGTCAACATCATATCCTCCAGCCTGTTGGGCTAGAGCTTTTTTTGACACAGTTTGTAAGAATCAATCAGTAGATAATAACCATACTGAATCATTTAATGGTTGGATCTTAGAAGCTAGGTATAAGCCTATTATACAGATGCTAGAGGATATTAGGATAAAGGTTATGGACTTGTTGAGGGTGAATGAAGCTAAATGTCAACTTGGGGAGTGCATAATCACATTCCTCATGCCATGAAGTTGTATGGTGAATATATGAAGATTGGGCAGAAATGTAGAGTGGTTTTTAATGGTGATGATGGGTATGAGGTCACAGAAGGTAGAGACAGACACACCGTCAAGATGGATGAGAAAAAGTGCACTTGTAGGCAATGGGATCTTAATGGTATTCCATGTCCTCATGCCAGTACGGCCTTATTATACACTAAAATTAATCCTGTTATTGAGATTCATTGATGGTATAGCAAAGAGGCATATCTGCTAACTTATAAGTATAAGTTACAGCCTGTTAGGGGAGAGAGGTTCTGGAAGATAGAGCCATCACAAGCAATGGAGCCACCTCAGTATGGAAATATGGCTGGAAGGCCTAGGGTGAAGAGAGTGAGACAGAAGAATGAGGCAATTTTGAGGCAAGGAGGGTGGGCAGCTTCAAGGAAGGGGAGAGTCATGACATGTTCAACATATTGGGAGCCTGGACACAATGCTAGAGGCTGTGACAAGGTAACTTATCCAACCATTATTAATTGTCTTGTCTTGTATCAGATTTATATCTTGTGTGTCTTAACTCAAATGTTGTTTTATATGGCAGCATACTAAGGACAAGCAGGCAGGTAAGTGCAAGAGAAAGAGAGCAAGAACAAATGATGAACATAGTGAGGATGATGACTTTCCCCCTGCTGCAACTATACCAAGATCACCCCCTGCTACAGATATACCAAGTGAGGAAGACTTCAATTGTTCTGCACCTGAGCCAAGCCAAGCAAGCCAACAACTTTCTTCAAGCAACTTTGTTTTTATGCCAACACCATCTGTTGCAGGAAACCAACCCAACACAAGTTCCTCCAAGCATATTGGCAAGAGCAAAAGGTCTAGTCATCAGCAGTCCAGTCATACCTTTGATCCAGACTTTGAGATTCCTGAAATTGGAGTTGAGGCAGATCCAGATATAAGGCCTTCAACACTTTCTGAGGCAAAAACAAGACTCCAGGAGAGACAAATGGCACATGAAGTAGCTGGAACAAGGAAAATTGGATTTGTTGGTGATTCTACTGGTGTGAATCAGGCAACAGGTCTTCCATATTCACCAAAGAAACTCACTTGAAAGGGAAAATCTGCAATGACTGGGAGTCAGCTTCAAAGATAAAGATTGACCAAGCTTAGGTCAAAAAAGCGTAATGGCATTAAGCAGTCTGATAAGCTTTGAATTGGCTTAGTGTCTCTTTTGTTTTATCAAACTATTGGCTAGTCGAATTTGGCTTAATATCTGTTGTTTTGTCAAACTACTCATGTGTTTGTAATGTCTTTAATTAGTGGTCCAAACTGGTGGAACCTATGATGGCTGGTCTTAATGCCATTTTGGAGATGTTTCTTGTTTTCTGACTCCAAAACATATAATGGCTATGGTACTATAAGTATTTCAGTTTATTTAAGTGTTGTTGTTTCTTGTTTAAGTTGTATCGTTTGTTTACTTAGTGTCTTTTGTTTAAGGATTTGATATTCAATCAAAATGACTTATGAATCAAAATTAAGGTACAAACATGTCTAACCTCAAACAGTTGTCATGTTTATAAATTAATTAACACTAATACATACAACTAACTAAACAGTACAAGTTGATGCCATGATCAACTTAACACATACAACTAAATAAATACTACAATTTGATGCCATGATCAGGAATTCACTTAACACATACAACTAAATAAACACTACAATTTGATGCCATGTTCTTACATTACAAATACATTAGTTAAGCATTGTCTCTGCTACAAAACCAATAAATAATGCCCATGAAATCATAGCCAAAGTCTGCATCTTCCCCAACTTCTCTTGCAATTTGATGCCTTTGTTCACCTCGGCATTTTTCATATTCTCCAAGATGTCGACTTTTCCCTTCAAACTCTCAACTTCAGTCTCATAATCAAAGGATGACAAATTTGTACCTCTATTCAATATTTGATCATGTACACCTTCCAATAGACTGATTTTTTTCTTCATGTTGTCCCTTTCGAATTTAACAACATCTAAGGAAGACTTCAACTCTCTAATGACAACTACAGCTCTTTCTGAAAAAACGTCGTCTTCCCATTCAAAGTACCCACATGAATCCCTCTGTCAAACAAAACCAACAACTAAATAAGGACTTGAACTATTAAAGTAAAAAAAATTACCGACCTTGTTCAATTTGACCAATATAATTACTTTACTTACCCCAGCTCTAGAACACCTCTAAAATCTCCTCCCCGCATTATCATAGTCCAAGCTGTGAACCTGTTGAGATAGGCATCACAGCGACACCTCCTAGTCGACGAGCAGCTGCCTTGAGACATGGAATAACCTTAAAAATGTTAGCTTTAACTCAACTGTGAATTTTCGGATATGAGGGAGAGGATTTCTCTAAGAAACCCTAATTCTAGTTTGGATCCCTAATTTTATGAATTGGGTATAGTTAAAAGGAGGAAGGGGATATATAGACCCATTTATTTGATGTAAAGAAATAAACAAAAGAAAGCAATTACACACATGGCAGACACATGGCATCCCACATAGTGGATCCGTTGCCTTGTTGGTGCTCCGTCAAAAAATAGGGGCATTTATAATAGTTGTTTGGCGGGAGGGGTATATATGAGCTAAAAATATAACGTTGCGTTGATGTAAACAATACTACAAAGTAGAGGGGTATATTTGACCCTTTTCCGAATTTGAAAACAAGCCACCACAAGTCCAAGAAATTACCTTGGGACTTTAAATTGAACCCATAAATTTTTTCTAGGAATTTGGTAGGTCCCAAGAAATTTTTTTTGGACCGCAAAATATGAAGCTCTAGGAAAATTTACTAGAACTTTGAACTAAAACCAAGGATATTTTTGATACGGGGCAAATCGAGCAACCATCCAAAAACACCATCCAAGGCCAAGGAAGAGCTTATGCATTGGAACGCCATGGAACGAGGATCGATAAAACAACGTGTGAATTGTTGGATTTTTGGGTGCCAAAGGCAAGAAAAATGAGTTTGAACTGTGCTGGAAGTTGCAGTAGGCGGGGGGCGCCTAGTAGAAGGGGCGGACCGCCTGATTTTTGGTCACTCTATGGATTTTGCAGAGGCGGACCGCCTACTTGGAGTAGGCTGACCGCCTACTCTCCTCTGCAGAGAACCAGGCGGACCACCTACTCAAAACAGGTGGGGCGCCTACTTTTCTGAAAGTTGGGAATTGGGTAGTTTTTTCTAGGTTCTCTTGTTTGTTGTTTGCATTGCTTCTAATTAGTACTATTAGAGTATAATCCTACTTGATTAGTACTAATTACTTCGAGCTATTAGGATCATCGTGCCTTAGAAAGGAGACTAGAATTCAAAGAAGACCCGTAGTATCTTTTGATTCAAGTCCTCACTTAAAGTGCTTATCGTTCCAATCGAGTCCTATTAACTCCACTCACCCCGGAGAGCATTGGACTTGAGAAGTTGAGTGATTGAGTTGTGGTTCGTTGGTCAACTACTTGAAGCTTTTAGACTCAAACTTGAGTGAAATATCCACCACCACTAAACGAGTGACCCGAGTGTTATACACGTGAGGGTGTGTGTGAGGTGTTTTGCTAACGTTTGTTGCTTTTTGTAGGTACTATGGTAATCGATGGAGATGATCCTATGAAAATTTTCATGGCTACCGTTATAGCCAAGTTGGAGGACATCACTTTGAGACTTGAGTCCATCGAGAAGAATCAAGTTGAGACCGGTGAGAGGAGGACCCCGAGTGTCCAAATTGAATCCGGAGAAGGCACAAGTCATAGCACTCCTATGACTCCCGGACACTTTGTTGAGCTAAACAAGAGGTATGAACAAAGCAAAGTTGAAGCTCTACGAGAGCGTGGGTTGGGCAATCCCCGACAAGAGGGCAATCCCCTCAACTTGGGCAATCCCCAAGGAAATGCTCCACTTAGAAGACCCGTGCGGAATGTCCCACCTCTTGAACAAATTGATGAAGTTCAAGAAGAGGGGGAGGCCAGGTATGGTGATGAAGCCTATGGGTATGATGTTCCTTATCAACCTAGGAGGCAAATGCATTGGGGTCGAAATGTGGATAAGGGTAGATGCCGAGGTCGAGGGCCACCCATGGGCTATGCTAGAGGGAATGTGAGGAGGGAGTATGTTGCTCATGATGACCATTATGGAGGCCAACCGGAGCCTAACTATGGGGTACGTGACAACAACAACAACCTCAATAGTGTCAAGCTCAATCTTCCACCCTTCAAGGGAACTTGTGATCCGGAGGCATACATGGAATGGGTACTACTTATGGAGAGGGTGTTTGACACCAATGAGATGACCGAGGAGAGAAAGGGTACCTATGCTATTTCTACCTTTGAGGCCTATGCTTCTACTTGGTGGGAGTCTATGAAGAGGTCTAGGAGAAGGATGAATTTGCATTTGAATGTGACTTGGGATGAGTTAAAAGGGCTTATGAATACCAAGTACATAACTCCAAGGTATCGGCAAGAGCAACTCAAGAAGCTCTATGATCTAAAACAAGGTGTCGAAACGGTGCATGAGTACCATGATGAATTTGAAAAGACCCGGATGGCATTGGATATGGATACCGAAGGTGAAGAAGAAGCCATGATCCGTTTCAAGAATGGCTTGAGCTATGGTATAGCTTCTCAATTGAGGTTACATCATTATCTCACACTTCAAGATATGTTTGAAGCGGCAATTGATGCCGAGACTTGGCTCAAAGAAGAGAAGTTCAAAAACAATACTCCTACTACCACAAGCAAGCCAAAAGAGTGGAAGACTCCAAGTGAAAACTTTCCAAGTGCAAGTGCTAGCAAAGAAGTGAAGAAGCCTTATGAGAAGACTACACCAAACTTGGAAGGTAATTCTAAAATTCGCTTGAGTAATCCTATTTCTACTTATACTCAATGTTATAAGTGCAAGGGCTTTGGGCATATTGCTAAAGAATGCTCCACAAAACGAATCATGGTTGTGGTTGGCAATTTAGTGTATGAACAAAAAAGCGAGTCCAAAAATGAGGAAGTAGAGGAGGATGAGGAAGTTGAATGTGAGGTAGCCGAAGAGGAAGATGTTGGTCCTCACATGTTCTTGGTGGTTAGGAGGAGCTTGAGTACCATTCTCATGGAAGAGGAGGTGGAAAATGATCAAAGAGAAAGCCTCTTTCATGCTAGATGTCGTGTGATGGGGCAATTGTGCTCAATGGTTGTTGATTCGGGGAGTTGTGCCAACATAGTAAGCTAATCCTTGATTTCCCAATTGAAGTTACCCACTCGCAAGCATCCAAGCCCATATCGCTTACAATGGCTTAGTGAGTGTGGTGAGCTAAAAGTGGTGAAACAAGTGTTGCTTGAGTTTAGCATTGGGAACTATAAAGATAAGGTCTTGTTTGATGTTGTCCCGATGCAAGCTTGCCATATATTGTTTGGGAGACCATGGCAATATGATAGGTGTGTTGTGCATGATGGTAGGACCAACTCCTACACGGTTAAGCAAGATGGGAAGAAATATGTGCTTAGACCTTTGACTCCAAGGCAAGTAAGGGAAGACTACAAGCGGATGAAGGAGTTGAGGGAGGCGGCTAAAGCAAAGTCACCCATTGTACTTGAACCCGAGGCAAACAATCTCATTGTTTTGCCATTGCATAATGAAAATGAGAGTCACTCCACTTCAATTGAGAGAGAAAAGATAGAGAGAAGTGAGGGAGTGACCGGTGACAATCCAAGAGAGGAAAAAGGAGAGGATTTGAAGAGTGATGTGAGTGGATTGTCACCCCAAACTACACTTGACCATGAGGTAAAATTGAGAGAGATGAGAGGTGAGGAAGGAAAAATTGAGAGTGGGAGCACCCATTGTTCTAACCCTTCTTTATCTTATATCTCTTCTTGTGAAAGTTCTTGTGTAGGTACATTTGAAGACAAGTCATTGGAGCCTCAATGTGAGCTTCATGAAGGAGGAGTTGCATATGACACTTCAAACCTTGTGAGTGATCAAGGAAGTACTACAAATGTAAGTGTTACTTCACCTATTTATGAGCCTACTAGCTACTTGTCTTGTGATGACTCAACATTAGTTGGTGTTTTTGATGCATCTAGTGAGTATACCACTAGTGAAGAGTCTAGTTGTCAACTTGAATGTGCTTGTGAAACACTAGTTGAGAGGGATGCTATGCCACATCATGATGTGAGCTCATTGTTCATTGAACCTCTCCCTAGTGTAGGATTGATAGTTGACCATGATGGTGACCTTTGCTATGACACACCACCAACCTTTAACAAATGGGAAGATGAGATGGTTGATCATTCCCTTATTGATATGCTTCTATCTGGTGGACCAATGTGTTGTGGTGAGGATGGTCTTGACCTTGAGGAGTCCAAATTGCATGAATTGGACAAGGTTGTCTATGATGACTCCTCAAGTGAACCTAGTCTTGATAACTTGTCTATGCTTAGTCTTGATAACTTGTGATATTGAGATGCATGTTTTCACCAATCCGTTGTTTGAAGGCATTCTCATTAGTGGATATGACTTGTATCGGACTAGGGTGGGTGGTCAAATGGAACCCCCATGGTGTGAAGGGTTTGACCCCCTAGGCAACCCATTGTTTGAGAATTTGGGTGAGGTAGATGGTTCTTTGAGTGGCCCTACTATTGCTTGTTGGGGTTATGATGAAGAAGAGTCCATCATCAATGCCTTCCTTGAGAACTTGACTTTTGAGGAGGGTTGCCTAGTTGATGAAATGGAAGGGGAAGAGGAATCCCATGGTGTGAGTAAGTATGCTCTAAAGAAGGGGAGTGGAGTGCTTGATCCTACTTGTAGGCTGGGCTATTTGATTCACTCCACTCCACATGTTGATCACACCTCGAGGATAGATTGGTGTGTTGATCTTGAGCTTAAAGTTCAAGGGGATTTTGGTAGCTTGATCTTGCATTTCCCATCTTTCCATGACCTATTTGCTCATTATCTTGTTGAGTGTATGATGATCTTTAACCAAGTGCTTATGGTTCTCTTTGGAGACTTGATATTCATAATTGTTATTGATGCTTGGTTATATCACAAGAGTGTGTTTTCCACACTTCTTGCACTAACCTACTTTCAAAGTAGGACGTTTGCTTGTTTTCGCTTGTCGTTGCTTGTAGGTTCTAAGCTCCATGCTAAGGCGAGGAAGATTTTGGAAGAAGACTATGACAAAGTGACGATCAAGAGGAACAAAGGAGGAGATTCTTGGCCACCCCGAAGAGTTGATAGAGCCATGAGAGGCCAAGCCTTGATTTCAAGGACGAAATCTTCTCAAGAAGGGGAGGATGATACGGGGCAAATCGAGCAACCATCCAAAAACACCATCCAAGGCCAAGGAAGAGCTTATGCATTGGAATGCCATGGAACGAGGAGCCTTGGAGACACATTTCGAGGCGTTTCAAGTGCTCAGGGAAGCAGGCGGACCGCCCACTAGACTAGGCGGACAGCCCACTTTGTGGCAAGCCTCAGGATATTGGGCCGCCTACTTGGGCGCCTACTGGAGGCCAGGCGGGGCGCCTACTACACTAGGCGGGGCGCCTAGTTGCTGAACAAGTTGCGGGATTGCTAGTTTTTATCCTATGTAATTCCTATTAGGCCCCTATGTGGCTTATGACTTTAGAACTTACTTAAGGGTAGTTTAGGATTTTTATTCATGTCTTAGAAGGCCTATAAATACTCCATAGCTTAGCATTTTTACTTAGTTAGCTTTGATGATGAATGATTGAATAAATGTTCAAGAGTGGATTCTCTTAGAATGAAAAACCCTTTGAGTTGGTTTGAGTTTACTAGTGGATTCTAGTTGAACCCCAAACCCCCCGATCATTCTACTTGCGGGGCCTTTGTCGTCTCGAGGGTAGTTGCATAGTGTAGGTCCTCCTTGACGCCGATACAAGGGTATCTCGGGACAAGTTCCCCGGGATTACTTCGTAGGGAGTTCGAGTAGTGTCTCGCTCTCTATCTTTATTTCCGCATTTTAGTTTTGATCCTTATCAATTTTCCTGGAATTTGGTTCAAATTTTTATAATTTTTTCGTGTGATTATTCTTAAATAACTCATGTTTTAAAATATGACTATTTTCTTAATAATTTGTAACTGTTGGTTGTTTTTCTTTAAGCATCTAAAAACTCTGTGTTGCTCTTGTCATGTTTTAGTTTCTCTTCAATATTTTAGTGACATTGATCACTAGATACTGTTTTTTTTTTCAAAGAAAAATGTCCCCAAATTCTCACGAATATTTCTTAGAAGCCTGGACTGTCGTCTCCGTCCTCACCTATTTAAATTTCAACATCTAAGGCACCTAGATCTTTTTGGGTTGTAAATTTCACCCTCCTCCCGACTTTAAATATTTTTGTAGGCTTACTTGTAACCTTCGAGCCTACACAATGTCAAACACTTCTTTTTAATAGCCGATTACTTGAACGTTTAATGTTGTATGGGTGCACTCCATTTGAGGAAGCTATAGTAAGTTAGTATTTTTACAATTTGCAGGTAAAGATCATGATTGAGAAATTTGCCAGATGCATTACTTGATTCACCTGGTAATTCTAGCTAATCGTGCGCTACTTTGCTTTAGTCATTTACAGTTGGTCTATCAGAGTCCCATGTAGCATTGCATTAAATTTCCAGTATTCAAACTTTGATAAAGTTGAGCGGATTGCCAATGCTCTGCACTTGATCAACCGCTGCCCCAACTTACAAATTACAGTAAGCCTTATTTTCATCTTTTGATTTTAAATAGGTTCATTTGCTACTTCTTATTCTTCCAACGGCAAAGAATCAAATATACCACTGAACTATTGTAAATGGCAAAAAAAAATCATTCGTTAAAAAAGTGTCTCAAGCAATTGTTGTGACACCAATGTCTCATATATACAATTTTTCTCACTTTTCACTAACGGAAAAATTTTAAAATCTTTTAAAATTTATTTACTCTATTTTTAATTATAAGAAAAATAAATGGAACCCAACTAAAATGTCTCCCCCCCCCCCCTCCTCATTTTTTTAACTAGACCCGCGCTCCTTTAGATTTACCCGAACCCCCATTTCCCTTAAAACTTTTACCCGACCCAGCATCCTCATTTTATTTCTCCATTTCTTAGAAACAAAATAGCCTGTTCAAATCACTTCAATGGCTTAGGGTTTGCATCGAACCCTACAATAGATGCTGCTACACCATCGGAATAAAGGTTGTTGAAGTTCTTTTAAGGGAGATTACATTATCGATTAAAGGTATGTATTTGTTTATAATATTTTGTGTATTTTTAGGATTTTGTTTAAGAAAAGGGGTTGTGTCAGTTGGATGGTCAAGATCTTTTAGTATGAACTTTTAGATTCTGTATATGATTAAATAATATTTTATTATGTAGTTTTGTGTCTTTATTTGTAAAGTTGGTTTTTAGGTTTTTTTATTCAATTCCTACCTCGATGCTTTAAATTCAATGCATATGTGGTCCCTTGATATTTTTCAGTTTTTTGCATGTGATTATGATAGATGATTGATAAAGTGGATATTATTTTCAATTATAGGGTCATATGAGTAATTTATCATAAGTTGGTGTACAATAAATGTCTGGTGCGAATTTGGTATATTTGCAATCCAAACGTTCTTTCTTTCGAATACGTACGTGGAGAGTTCACTGATAAATTAAGTTCATAGAATGTTAAACAATTGCTTGTAATTGGGCCTTCGGGTAGGTACTATTTAGTAGAAGGGGATGATGGCATTAGGACTCTCCAGTCCCTAGTTTTTAATGAGTTCGGGGTCATACAGTTCTTTGTCGTAGGTGAGCATCAACTTACTTTGTTTGCCCAAAACATCACACATCATAATGAAATATATAGGGCAGATGTTGATGTTGGAACTGATGAAGAATACTGTGAGGGCGATAGATTTATTTCATATTCAAGATATATTTATCATGATGAAGATAAGTTTGTGGGTTTTGCATTAGAAATGAGGAGGGTAGTGACAGATAGGTTGGAAAAATATAAGGAGATAGAAGTAGAAATGACCTTCAATGATATTGTAGAAGCAAGGCATGTGATGAGTTTTTATGCTATTACAATAAGAAGTTGAAGATTAAGAAAACTAATAAAACAAGAGCTATTTATGAATGTCAAGACCTTTCAGGTATCATATATTAAGGGATGGGAAGAGTATGTGCTTCAAGATTAAAACTTTGAACTCTAAACATTCTTGTGATGAATGTTTTGATAATCCATTGGCTACAACTTTTACAATATCTCACTACTTTTAGAGTAAAGTACAAGGTTATTCAAAGTATAAAATCAAGGATATGAAAGGGTAATTAGAAGCCGATTTAAAACTAAATGTGTCCAAGTACAAGTTGAAAAAGGCTAAGAAGTTGGCTCTTGAGAAGCTAGAATGTAGCTACAGGGATGGTTGCAATACACTTGAAGCTTATGAACAAGAACTTAGGTTGTCCAATCCAGGAACTGGTGTTCTAGTCAATATTTCAAGGGATGCACTTGAACAAGAAGGGGGTAAGATAATTCTTAAGAATATAAATATGTTTCCAAGCTTTGAAATAATGATGGAAATCTGATTTGAGGCTATTGATAGGCTTGAATGGAATTTTCTTGAAGTAAGTGTCAGGGTCAGCTGTCAGTTGCAATTAGGCAAGACAGTATTAACAATTTCCATCCACTAGCATAGTCAGTGGTGGATAAGAAAACTAAGTGGACTTGGAGATGGTTCTTAGAGAATTTAAAGGCTATTTGGAGTTAAACACTGGCATGGAGCAACTTTCAGGTCTGATATGCAAAAAGTAAATTTCTATTTTTTTTTCCAAATTCAAGTTACTGTTTGATGCCTAGAAAATATGATCTATATCATTTTTCTTACTAATTGCAGGGACTATCGGAAGCTGTGAGAACTACTCTACTTGATACATATCCCAGATACTATTTCACGCATATTAAAGTCAACTAGTGTAAGAGGTGAAAAAAATATGTGGTGGTATGCCTGGAGTAGCTATGAGCATGAGTTTATTGATCAACTTAACAAGTTAGGTGAGTTGGATGAAGAAGCTGCAGAAGACTTGGTCAAGTATCCCCCAAGCTTGGTGTAGGGCATACTTCGACACTCAGTGCAAGAATCTAATGGCTCACAATAACTTCACTGAATTCTTTAATAATTGGATTCTTAAAGCAAGAAGAAAATCAATCATCAAACTGTTGGAGGATATAAGAGTTAAAGTTATGAGATTGTTGGCTAAAAATGAAGAAAAATAAGGAAGTGGAATGGCGATATTAGTCCAGCTTGAAGGAAACTTTACAATGACTATAGGAGTATATCACACACTTG
This sequence comes from Petunia axillaris subsp. axillaris, assembly GCA_029990575.1. NCBI lineage: Eukaryota > Viridiplantae > Streptophyta > Magnoliopsida > Solanales > Solanaceae > Petunia > Petunia axillaris. The sequence continues at coordinate 45,200,530 of JARKNS010000002.1, read as the reverse complement.
TCAAGTTGAGTTTAATGGAGACAATGAATATGAGATAACAGAGGGTAAAGATAGACATATTTTGAGTCTAGAGGAAATAAGATGCACATGTATAATATAAGACTTAAGTGAGATTCCATGCCCCATGCCATAAAGGCATTGATGCACAAAAAGATAGTTCATTTGACAGAGGTAAACTGGTGGTATAGTAGGGAAGCTTATATATTGGCGTACAAGGTTAAGATGCAACCTATTATGAGAATAAACTTTTGGAAGGTGAATCCTAGTAAAGCCATGAAACCTCATGCTATTATTAGTAAAGTTGGTAGACCCAAGATTAAAATAAACAGAGCACCTGATGAGGCTAAATTGAGAAAAAGAAAATGTTGTGCATCAAGAAAAAATATGTAATTTCATGTAGCAACTGTGGTGACAACCACAATTCAAGGGGTTGTCACAATATAAGAAATTTGTACAGCTGTTTTTTTTTTCTCTTAAGTTTAGTACATTGCTGTTGATTCTTAATTTTCTTTACAAAACTATACTGCTTGACAAAGCTCATAATTAAGTAAGAGGAAAAGAGAGAGCCAAACTGGACAAGAATCAGGAGGTCAAATCTCACAATCAACAGTCAATGAAGTCTCTCAATTTGATGCACTATCCAACAGTCTATTGCCTATAGTCCTGAAGTAGAAATTTAAGAAGATCCAAAACTAAGGCCAACGGTTGTGTCTGCAACACAAACATGGTTGGAAATGAGAAAATTACAAATGCTTGCAACTGGAACAAAGATTTTTTTTTTTTTAGGAGATGCCACTTGAATATCAACCCTAACTAACCTGCCATATACACCAAGGGGCTTATCTTGGAATGGGGCTGCAGCAACCACATTGCGCCAATTGCAAAGACAATTAAGAACTACAAAAATCAAGCAAATGGTAAGGAGGAGTCAGGGACAAGCTTCAGCACCACCTTCTGGTTTGGCTTAGTGTTATTTATCTTAAAAGCATTAGCATTAGGTTGTTTATAAACATTGTGGGTTTTGGTTAAATTTATGGCATTAGCACTTGTTAGTTGACTGATGTTGCCAATTATGGTTTCTTTTTTTGCTTGGAGTTGTTGACTTGCTTCAGTTATGGTTAAACTTATGGCGTTGTTGTATGTTGATCTGATTAATATGATTATTTTTGTCTAGTTCTCTTGCTTCTTTAATTTGATTTTGGAACTATTCTCCCTTCAAGTAGTTCTCTTTGATACTGTTGCTTGAGCTATACGAGGATTAAAGAATCAATAGTAGTCACACAAATTTGGACAGAAGGACTGAAGGATGTAGTTAATCAATAGCATTCACGCCCAAGCAGCTCTGCTCCTGTTTTAGATAGTATGTGAGCAATGTCGATAGCATTAGTATTATTCATGTATATACTGTTTTATCTTAGTCTTCGTCTTTATTGTTATCGATATTCTCTGTTTACCTTGGATATTCTTTAGTTTTGTGTCTTTATATTTTTTTATCATGACATTTTCATCATGTTTTTTCAAACTTTTTTTTTAGCGGAGAGTCTATCAGAATCATCCTTTCTACTTTAGTTGGGGGGGAAGGGGGGAGGAGGAATAAATTCAGCGTACATTTCACTCTTTCCAAACCTTACTTGTGGGATATCTATAAGTATATTGTTGTTGGTACTACTAGAACGGTAATTTGGTATGTCATAAATTTTAAAATTTATTCAGCCACTCTGTTCAGACTAGTATTATTTATTACTCCTTCTGTTCCATTTTAATTATCCAGAATTTTATGTTCATTAAAAATTTAATAAATATAATGTATATTTTACCAAGTTATCCATAATGAATATTTTTTGAAAATTAAGCAATACTAATATTAACTAGTATTTCTTTAATGATTAAGGTTATAGTTGGAAAAAACTAGCAAATTTAGTTTTGAAATTCTCCAAAGGACAATTATTTTAGGATAAATTTTCGAGTTAAATAGGCAACTAAAATAGAACGGTAAGGAGTAGGTCCTTGTTTTTATTATTAAACTAGTGAAATTGACCGCGCGAAAACCTTGTTAAACTTTGAAAATAACATTTTCCTAACATTTGATTTGAATAACCAAAGTAACTTAAAAATAGAATTTTAGAAAAATAAAAATATGTTTAATTTAAATTGTAAAAATTATTCTTTTTGCTAAGTACATCGAAATCAAACAAAACTATCTCTCTGAAAAATGATATCACCTTGGAGGCCCATCACATATACAACTTTCATTCAATTGTAATCTTAAATCGAAAATTTCAACTTCATAATACATCTGTATAGCTAATACATTTGTATAGCCATTTTGTATTCACATATATAGGAATTAAAGCAACTGATAAAATTGTCATCGTGTAACCTATAAGTCACGGGTTCAAACCGTAGAAACATCTATTAATTTCATATTAGGCTGCGTACATTATACCCCTTTGAGTATGGCTCTTCTCGGGACCCTGCATCAACGTGGAATACTTTGTACACCGAGTTTTTTATTTTATTTTTTTTATTTTTTATGTAGGAGTACATAATTATATGCCGAATGTGAAGGAAAAAAGAGACATGTTTAAGAAATAAATCTTAATTCATGAGATTCTGACTTAATTGAGGAAAAAAAATATTGTAGTTACTTTCTATTTTATATTACACGTTGTCAGCCTGCATCTTCTGGGGTCAATTCCCATTGTCCCTCTAATTTCTCGAGTAAAATTCTCATTCTTCTCTTCTTAAGTTTAACAACTTCTAAAAAGAACTTTGTTTCCTTGATTAGCATTAGCTCCTCCAACCTTTTCCCCGCACATCACTTTCTCTATAAATAAAAAAGAGATAAACGAAAGAGAGAAAATATGAGAATGAATCACTAAAAATGATATTCAAAGCATTCTTCGGTCTAGAAAAATAAAATTACCTTCATAAAACACTTTCATAGAGCAGTGAGCACTATTGGATATCTGAACAAAAAAAGAGAAGTGAACTTTTCTTGAAATTGTTTGAATCGTTTTGAAAACCAAACGTCACTCGCAAACACTTTCCCTTGAAATGGTGGCATTGGTGATTATTGTAAATGTGCTTGTGAGCTTTTTATGGTACGTCCTTCATGTTGAATGGAGGAATGTGTTGCGGCTGCTGGGTTTATATGGAATACGACAACCGGTTTGTATTTCGTTAGTGAATAGAAGTAACGTGTGCTTAATGGGGAATGGTACATGGCTATTTACACAGGAGAATTAATTTGACGTTAAAGTTGATTAAGCAATGGGTTTAGTAGGAAAATGAACGTGGGTGTAGTTGAAGGAAGAAAACCACTGCACATTAACGCCCATTGATTGTGCGGAACTGGAGAAAGGCTCATGCATAACAGTTTTTTAGTTTTATATTCAAATAAGATAGAAGTTAGAAGGTAATGTCTGGAAATTAAAGCCGGAGGTGCTATTTACGACCTTATTATAATGAATACTACAATTCTGTAAACATTATTACAAAACAATTTACTAAGTCATTTCATTTATTAGTGAAATAAATTTTTTTAATGGTTATGCTTTTATTTAAATAAGATAAAGCAAAACAATAGGGAAATAATAAAAAAAGAGAGAAAATAGATAAATGACAATCCTTGTTAGGGAGAGGTGACACATCACTTGTCTATATTTCTCAATTAGAAGATATATAGATAGATATAAATATAGATATAAATTCGTATACATGTAGTTCAATTTGACTTGGAGTTAGAGAAAAACATAAAAAAGTAGTAAGAATTTAAAGGGCTAAGGCCAAAAGGTGATAGCTCTAACTATGACACAATAGATAATGATTTACCTTTTTGACCCTATAAGAGTAGTTTAGCAGAAATAATTTCCACCTGGTTTACTAAATAAATTTCATATGAAAATATCTTTATAAATCTTATAATAATATCGGTATACCTGCTCTCCCTTTTTCTATAAGTACTGCCTCGCCTTTGATTTTTTTTTTTTTTTTTTTGTCAACACTTGCACTTAGAATCTTATATTTTTTCAAATCTCTTCATCCATTCTCCCAAATAATTTGAAACATTGCCTAAACTTTTTCTTAATAGGTAGCACTTGTCAATTGATAACTAATTATGCAAAAGTCCTTTTATTAAAAATATACTTATTAAATAAAACAAACTCTAAGAACCAGTCAAAATCTTGGAGACACCAATGTGAAATATTTTGCTTTCTAGAAGTAAAGTGAGGAAGCTGAAAGTCATTGCAATCGACGGTAAGAAGGGGGACCCCTGGAGGTGCTTGAAATGATGGTGACAACTGTAAACAAGTAGCTGCAACTTGTAGCACAAGTAACTACTCCGTAAGTAGGCTGTCAAAGAAGATTCCAGCAGGGGTTACAATATTAATATTCCACAACCTAGCACCAAAACAACTCATTTTTCTGGTAATTCGTTGTAGTAGTAAAATTTTTTTGTACAGTCACTATTAGATATAAACCTTTGAGTGTGCCTTTTTTACTCTTTTTTCTATCATTTGTGCTGTGTAATTTTTGTATATGAAGCTACTGTAATTCCTACACCAAAAAAAGAAAGATGGCAGTTTGAGATTTAGCGGCAGCAGTGGAGGGCTGGAGCAGGTGAGAAGTTAAGAGTGCATTTCTGTCCTGTTTGGTAAGTTAGTTTATTCAGCCTCTAGTGACCAGAGTTTAGTTCGACTTGTCACAAAATTCAAGTAAAGGAGATACTTTGAAAGTTGTGTAAATTAAGTAGATATTTGCGTGGCTATAAATAATCTCATTAAGGTAAAATTGGAAGTTTGAAGTTAAAATAGTTTTCAAATTTACAAATGTATCATTCCTTTAGCAACGGAGGTGTAATTAGTTTAGCAAATTTTGGTGGTTGAATTTGCAAGTTCGCCAAGAAAAGCTAGTTTTATACCTTATTTACTATCTCATGTTAGCTACACATGCTCCTGCATGTTTCATTCCATTCCTCGAAATGCAAAGCAAAGGAGAATTCTGAGAGAACGTTCATGTCGTCTTGGTTTTAATTAAAGGTACTTCAATTAGTAAGTTGCCAGATAAAGGAATTACCTATGTAGGATGTAGATCCTAACAGAACCATTTACAATTGTGTGACTTAAAGAATACTGTTATAACGTATTGAGGAAGCCAATGGGCTGTGACGGCAGTAGGATTCTACCGAAGTGCTTATCCATTGAAGTCTCATGTAGAAAATTGGACCAACTGCATGACTATAGGATATATATTAGCTTAAAAGAGTGTTAAGATGTGTTACAGTTTGTAATTATAGGATGTAGTTGCAAGAGCGAGTTTGTCAATCAAGGACATATAGATATAGGTTTATTTCTTTTGCAGAGTATTGGACACTAGCCTCTTGATTCTAGGAGCTAAGAACCCTTATTCATGTCGCAGTATGATTAGCATGTATGCGACACAGTATAGTAGAAGGGATGAGAGGAATACACGAATGGAACCCAGCCGTAAGCATAGGAGAAAACAAAACTAATATTGCCAAAGAAACCCCCTGATTTTGGTTCCACTTGACATGCTAACAACAGAACGAAATGAAGTGGGATGTCTCTGCTACTGACGAGTCTAACTTCATGCAGTGGCCACTTGGATTAGGTGTCTAATGTTTTATCATTAGTGTGAGGCTTCACTTTCGTACAATTTGCATTTACGTTAGGTGTCTAAGTGCACTTGATCTTCTCGCTGAGTGAGTTTTGAGACTGATCAAGTTTTATGCGTGTACTCTTACTGGCCAGCCTTTGTATTCATGAGAAGCAGTACTATCGTGCACCTCTGTTTTATGTGATCTGGCCACGTAGGTTAGGTGGATTCTCTCAACAGCTGCAACCCAAAGATTTGTCGTCATCGAACCCTATGTATCGATGAATATGAACCCATGTCAAAAGACTCCTATGATTGTTAACCCGGCTCCCATGGACATAAGCTGGAGGAGTGCTACCTTGGCCAAATGGCATGAAGTTCTTCACATACTAATTTGCTTCAGAATCTGTTTCTGTATGATGAGGTACTGGACGAAACTAGCTTAAAGGAAAAGCCTTGCAGCAGTAGATAGCTCATTATAATTAGGCTTGCTATGTTAGCACCATCATTTACCACTTAAATCAGAATGATGAGAACATAATTTTATAGATAACTCCTAAAACTTTGACAGGTGAGTTCGTGATGAACTTGATCTTTCAGTTCAGTGGTTCAAGCCTCTTATGGTTTGGCTGAACAAGCTAGATCAGTAAATCAGGTGGAGTTTATTTGAGTTGTAGTTAGAGACGTAAGCTTGTTCAGGAAATCAGGTGGAGTTTCTTTGAGTTGTAGTTAGAGACCTCATTATTTTGGGGCAAGAAGAAAAATGTGACCATAAAGTTAATAACTTTGTATACCTGAGGTTGCTATTGATATCTACATCAACTAGACCAGCTCTACCTCCATTACCTAGAGTAACAATAAGATGCAACTGGTTGAGTTTCTGATTTAACAAGTAGTGAGGCTCAACTTATAAGTCCAATGCTATCCAAGGCATGCACCAGGATCTTGCACCTGATATTATCATTTGCTTCAGGATGCCAAGTACAAGTTGCATTATTATGGAGTAGTTAGTGAGTCATTAAATGAAAACCACTCTTTTGTAGAAAACATTATGCTAGCATATTCTTTACTTGGGTGCTATTTGTGCATGCATTCATATTTATGGATGCATCATAGTTTCTGAACTAAGCTGTTTTTAATTGACAAGCAATGTACTTTTGCGTATGAAAAACATGAGGAAACTGTCTTTGATAGAGAATGTTCACGCTCTTAAGTAGCCATGGTTTCCTTGCAGGTCTTCTTGAGGCACTTGAGGCTTGCTGGAATGACTAACATAAACACAATTCCGCCCTTGTTGGATCAACTTGATGAATCTCATCACAGGGTTGACCATACGAGAAAAAGATTTCGCCGATGTAAAAGTGCTCCTGTGGCCGAATTTCCTCCTGTAGAGATGAATGAAATAAAAAATGACCAGTCGCTTCCATGTTCTAAATCAATTTTGGACAAACTGCACCCCAGTTTTATGAAAGTTATTGTTTATTTGGTTTTATACTTGAGTATTGGTACCATTTGCTTTTATTTTGTTAGGAAGGAGATCAAGGGAAAGAAAATAGATGGGGTTCTTGATTCCATTTACTTTTGTGTTGTGACAATGACCACAGTTGGATATGGAGATATTGTGCCTAACAGTGAAACTACTAAACTACTCGCCTGTGCCTTTGTGTTTTCTGGTATAGCACTTGTTGGAATGGTTCTAAGCAAAGCAGCAGACTACTTAGTGGAAAAGCAAGAAACATTATTGATTAAAGCGCTGCATATGCATCGTAAAGTTGGTCCAAGTGAAATTTTGAAGGATATTGAGACAAACAAAGTAAGGTATAAGTGCATTACTGTAACTGCCTTCCTTATAGTGCTCATAGTCGTTGGGACAGTGTTCCTGGCTAGAGTTGAAAGGTTAGATACCATAGATGCCTTTTATTGTGTTTGTTCTACGATCACAACACTAGGATATGGAGACAAAAGCTTTTCAACCAAAGCAGGGCGCATTTTTGCTATATTTTGGATTTTGACAAGCACCCTTTGTATGGGTCAGTTCTTCCTTTATGTTGCTGAATTTAACACGGAAAAGAGACAGAAGGAGCTTGTGAGGTGGGTTCTTACAAGAAGGATGACAAATGTGGATTTGGAGGAGGCTGATCTTGATGATGATGGTATTGTAGGGTAAGTTCATTTAGCTTTAAAGTCTGTACCTATAATTAGCCTGCAAAAACTTGATATGCTTGATCTCAACTGTATGATTTATTTTATCATAGTAATCTCAAAGCTTATTCCAAAATTCAAGTAACTCAGACTTGCCTTTATTCGTCAATTGCAAAGGGCTGCTGAATTTGTTATCTATAAACTTAAGGAGATGGGGAAGATTAACCAACAAGACATCGCAGCTGTATTGAAAGAGTTTGAAAGTCTTGATGTTGATCAGTCCGGGACTTTGTCAACTGCAGATCTGACACTTGCTCAATCGTCTTGGACAGGGAAGTGATTGCTCCACAACCTAAATTAGTGTATATATATATATATATATATATATATATATATATATATATATATGAGCTTTAATGAGCTTTCCAGGATGAGTCTTTTCTTTTGATTTTTCCTGTGTATTACACCAAATTCAGATACTCCTTGAACATATATAAGTTCATATTTGTCTGAACTTTTGGCACGAAATCATGCAGTTAAGTACTCCCCATTTAGTACTAGTGTGAATTGAATATCCTCCAGAATAGCCAATGTAATCTTATCACAGCACCTGTAAATGGCTTGTACTTTGATTTATCGAAAATAATAGTACAGACAGGTTATTGCTAGCAGACTACTAAATTCAGTTGGTCACTATGGCCCAAAGAGAATACCTCCTTAAAGTTGGTTAACTTTTTTTTCATCGTTGAACGTGAAAGCCATCTTATACTTGTTCTGCATAATTGACGCCGAATTTTCCAATTCGAGATGTGAGCATTTTTTCAAGCGTATTCCAAGTGCAACAATGGTTTTTACTACAAACCTTCAACTTTTTAACTTATTTTAAGTAAACTTTATGTCCATACACAATTTTAACTTTCAGATGTTCTTTTCCAACTGACTACATTTTAAGCACCGTCGAGTTTATGGACCGATCGTACAGAGGTTTGAAAGTCCATATCTTAATAAGTGGAATGGTGGACCCAGCCCATTTTAAAAGGAATCCTTCAGTACTTAGCAACTGATAAGAGTACGTTAGGTGCTTAGCTTAAAGACAAATTAGGTGAACCCACTAGTTCTTGTCTTTGAGAGGACAAATGAAATGGTCGGTGCTCAGTAATTCACTTTAGGAATCCAACCATAGTGCTAAGATTGTTGTTTGTTACGCAGGACCAAACTGGTAAAGAAAATGCAACAAATTACGCTACCCATTGTTTTATACTTATAGATGTGGATGTCCATAAATGGAGAATTCATCTTCTTTTTGAGGTTAAATCTGTTACATATCACTAGTTTACTAGGTTAACCAACAAACTAAACATTGTCAAAATAGAGTTTTGTTCCCAAACTAGGTTATCACTACTAAATCAGGCAGTGTTTGTAAGAAATGCTCTTATTTTTCTTTTTCCACTACAAATGCTTTAACTCATTGTGATATGAAAATTGACTAACCCGTAATTATGACTTCATCTTTTTTCTTTGTCTTTTGCTTATAGTGCTTTCTACTGTAATCAGCACAAATCCAATCTAAAAGATTTGCGGAATACGTTACTTACCCCTAAACTTGTCTCAAATTATCATTTTTCTATCTAATTTTTACGGATCCGTTTACTCCTCTTACCATAAATCCAATCTAATCTTTGTCTTTTGGTTTTGTTCGACGAAAAAGAGGTTTAACAAAATATGATATTGTTGAATAATCAAAAGAAAAGGGGCCCAAAAGTGGCCTCAATAATAATGCAAGTATCACATTATTCTGAAAAAATATACACAATTCACGACATGTCAATTTCATTAGCTACAACTTAACTTTAACTAGAAAATAGAGATCAAGGATTAATTAAGACAAGAAAGACAAATACAAAAAAAGTTACACATCATTATTACTCAACTTTGCTACTTTCAGCTTCTTCGTGTACATGTTCATGTAATAACTGAGGTTGTAATTCTTCAGGTTGACCAGCCACAAAATCCAATATATCTTCACCGGCTTTCTCACCGGAAACCTCAGCTACCGGTGGAGAAATCCGGCCAAAGAGAACAACAGCGACAAGAAAAAGAGCAGTGGAAAGTAAGAGGGGCCAAAAGTAGTTGATAATATCAAGAAAACGAGGTGCAAGATAAATGAGAATACATATGAAAATAGAAAAAGTGGATACAAATAATATGTGGAATTTGAACTTTAGAAGCATTTGTTGGATTTCCATGGTAGCTTTTCTTGTTAATGAATTTTTATGGAGCCTTTTTGTAGAGAAAAAGAAGAAGAAAATATGAGTGGGGAATGGAGTGGTTTTATCTCTCTGAAAAGATTCTCTGTCGTAATAAGTTTTTTTAAAGGAGTTTGAGGACAAAATCTTTTTACTGATCAATGGTTTTATTTTATCTTCTCATAATCTTTTTTCCCCAAACTACCCTGAAGTGCTGAGAATTACTCTATTGGTCCTTAAAAAAAGAAATTGGTATTGGAGTATGAGAGTTAATTTAGAAAAAATAAATAACATTAATTATTTTAATATTCTCAAAAAGTTATGTAGCTAAAAATTTATACAAATCATAATTTTCTATAGTTATGAATATTTATAAGTCATTTCAAAAATATATTTATAATCTTTTTAATTACTCGTTTGATACAACTCTTGAAAAAGGTGATAAAACGTAAAATTCAAGGCATTACAAGAATCAATTTAGATTTCTGCAATGGGGGCTATGTTATTGCTAAGAAGATTAGTGACAGTTTATCTGTAGAGAGACGAGATCTGAACATACGTACGTTCATTTATTCAGAAAAAGTATATGATAGAATATGGAGAAATATCGTTTTATCCATGTTAAAGGAGACATGAATTCATATTGACTATATAAATCAACACCTAAAAATATTTTTCACCAGTATGAGAACAGTAGTAGGAAATACATTACGCTGAGCTCATACGTTTACCCTTGTCATGGATGAGTTAATCATTATACAATACAAGATGAGGTCTCGTTGGGTAGATAATTAATTTGTTTGTCATATTGTGTCCTAATTGACAAATCCAACTAGAATATCAATGAGGAGAAACACCGTATGTAGAAGGAAATGATTTGAGGATAATTAAAAGTAAGATTGAATATATACAATGCAAGTTTAACCAGCATAAGGAAAAATGAAGGGAAATATTATACATACAATTAAAATATGATTGACGCAATTGGGCAGCGTTGTTAGGGTCTTATGTGTACATTTTATTAGTATGTGTTAAAGCTAAATTCATTTGTTAACAATTTAAACCAATCGAGCAATTTAAAAGAGATCCAGTTGTTGTGTGCACTAATAATCTAGTATAATTTTCATGACTATCATTACTAAATTGACTTACTACACATTGTAACTCTTCATAGTAATCTTAATACAAACTTTGAAAGTAGCACTTAATAATTTGTCATAGTAGATCAAATTTCACTGATACTGCAATTTCTTTCTTAACAATAACATGTTAGCTACTGTACTTTATACTAGGTTGACAACCCATTGAATTGAAATAGTTTGAAGTGGAGGGCACGGTGGTAACTTATTGAAGTATTTGATTTGTTTGAGGCATCAGCAGATTAACGGGCTTGTCCTTTCACTGATTTTGTCGGCCTAGTTAAATGTCTGGTAGCACTTTTTGGCACTGATAAATGTTATTCTTTGTAAACAGATCTAGCTGGTAATCTATTGCATAAAGTTAATATTCCTTATGGGAATAATCTTATTCCAATCTCCATCCTTTTCATTTGTTGGTATATGGCTAAATCACTAACGCACCATTTTTTGTTGATTCCATATTATGCAAGGTATATGTTATTATACATAAAAATGTAAACACACTCGATATTTATATTATATTAAGTGAGAAAACATGATTAAATGATAGATTATGCATGAAAAACACATAAACTGTAATAAACAATTGAATTGAAACATCAATGCAAACAAATTTCTTTCATTAGTTTACCCTTTTCGGGTAAGATATAAGCATTTTGGTCTCAAATTGAAGTTGATCTATTACAACCATGTAAACAATTTTATGTTGAACACTTGATCGACTCTAAGTAGTGTCTCATTCTCAAAAACTTAAACCTATTAATGCACACAACTTAAACATTTTTACTGTGCGGAGGACAATCTCTTTCTCGCTCTCCCCCTTTTTTTAGGGGAAAAAAAAAAGAGATCAAGGATTCTTTTATATTTACGAGCAAAAGAAGTAAAGTAGACCTCACCTTTTCGTTTTGTTTCAAATGAAGTTACTTCCATGCAAAAATTTGTAAAGCTTTCGTTCTTCGAAAGTTATAGTACAATCAAATTATGTTGCCATTTCATCAACCGCTCATAAATACTTCCTGATAGTAAATTCTTCATCGTGCAATATTTTAAGTAACATATGTCATATTTTATCATTTCACAAGAAGGCATTTGGATTGGCTTATTTGTTGTGCAAACTAGATTTTAAGGTTTTTTTTTTTTTTTGGTTGTATTTGGGTAAAATAAAAAGTGCTTAAATTAAAGCACTACACTACTTTTTAAGCTTTTAAAAAAAAATTATGTGGAATAAGCACTTTAGTGCTGGTCTTGATTTGGTGAGCTATGTTTCACTGGTCTTTAAAGCCTTATCACTTCTGAGCACTTTTAATAGTATTTTCATTTTTATCCCTTCATCACGATTCTACCATCATTTCACAGTTACATTTTTTCTCTCTATAGATCCACTTTATCTCTCTATATACCAAACCCCAACCACCGCCACTAACCCATCGCGCCGCCACCATAACCAGTAACCACCATTGTTATCCCAGTACTAGTAGCATAACAATAATTGTACCTCCTCTGATCTGATCTCGAATCAGGTCAGGCTAAAACTATTAATCCAAAAATCTTCAACACTATTAATAGATTGAGAAGAGATAGGGACACCAAAATGTTGACTTATACTACAACAACAGTTTGAGTTGTAATGCCTGTAGCAACTCTTTATGAATTTCTGGAGCACGTGCTTCTTATCAGTAAATAGTTCTGATTTTTTACGAGACCGACCTTGAAATTTATGAACATTACTGAAGCTAATCAAGAAATGTAGCAATAGTAATTGGTTAGCTGCCATATTTGTGGGGTTTACTTGTTTACTAGTAGTAATTGGTCTTTTTCTCTTCTTTTTTTTTTTCTTTTTTTTTTATAATAGATTCTATTATAAAAAGTAAGGATAATTTGGAGTCACTGAAAAAGTGATAACGATTTATATTGAAAGTGGTGACGATTTGTATTCAAAGTTGTGGTGAAGGTGATAACGATTTGTATTGAAAGTGATAACACTTTGTCTTCAAAGTTGTATTGAAAGTGATAACGATTAGGCTTAATTATCCGTAAAGTGTAAATATTACATGGCCCGCACTATGAAGAAATGATAACAGACTGACCTTATTTTATTTACTTTAGATTTTTGTATTTTGACAAAGTGATGACGATTTGGTGTCATTTGTTTGCAAAACAAACGCAATTTTTGTTCAATATATGCACAAGTACAGACAGATTGTCATTATATCCACTACCAAAAATATTGTATTTTCCCACCAACATATTCCGGCCGACAGTCGGTCGGCGAGCCCTATCCGACCGCTGCGGTTGGTCAATTTATTTAATATATATATATATATATATATAATATTTTTTTTAAATGTTCGAGCGCCGCGGTCGGACAACAATTAATTTTTTTTTAAGTCATCCGACTGCAGTGGTCGGATAGAGAGATACACACAAACGGGCAGAACCCTTTCCTTCCCTATCTCTTTCATTTGTTTCACTCTCTCTTTTCACTCTGTCATTCTCTCAAATCCGCCCATCCCATAACTCAAATTTCTCCACAAATTCGTCCACCGCATTTCCCAATTTTCCAATCCACCCTCCATCTAAATTAGTAAGTTTTCAAATTGTAAACCTTAACCCCCAATATTTTCATTTTTTTTTCCTTCAAATTGTAAACCCTAACCCCCAATTTTTTTTCATTTTCCTTGCAGATCTTGGAGCTCGCGGGCGCCGGCAGCAGCTCTAACAGTGAACTCAGCTCAAGTAATTTTTTTTCTTTTTATATGGTTCTTTTTTTTAATTTCTTCAAATTGTAGTCTTGTTGTTGTTGTTGAATGATGTTAATGTTGTTGTTGGACTTGGACAAATGCTGTTGTAATGCTTTGAGAAAGAAGAGGTTGACTTTGTAGTTTAGTTTGATAGTTAGATTCAAGTTGAATGTTTAGGGTTGTTGGAAAATTGTTAATGAATATTTTTGTGGTTGTTGTTGTTGAACATTGTTTGGGGTTGTTTTTGAACATTGTTTAGGGTTGTTGTTAAGTTGAATATTCGAGTTATTTCATCAAACAAGTGGTGAGCACTAAAGTTGTAGCAAGAAAGACATACTAGCTAGTGACCCACCATTACAAAACCAGCCATGTTTTGTACATGCTCTAGTCTAGTGAACAAAACATAAGTGTTAGGCTTAGAACTGAAATTCAAAAATTAAAAATCATTAAGTATGATAATTTTAAAGTTATTTTCTTTATGGGGTTTAGTCATGATACTACTAATGGACTTTGCAAAAGAAACAATCTTCATGCCTTTTGATTAGTAGTTGCGTTGGACATGGAAAATTTTGGTTGAACTAGTTGTTCAAGCTTAGTGTAGCCAAAGAAAAGCAAAATAAAGTTAGGATTAGTTTTGAATTGTAGTTGCTTCTACTATTTATAGAATAGATAAAAATATTTTTATGCTTGATCTTACTTGTTTTATGCTTATTTTAATGGATAATAATGAAATGAATTACTCCATTATTGTATATGAAAATTTATTATATATAGCTGTACATAGATTGTTATACAATGATGGATATATTAATAATTTGAAGGGTTGTTTGATTTTAGAAAATAAGTTAAACCGTAATTAGTAATATGAATGTTTTATGGAGTGATTAGATCTTGTTTGGGGTTGCTAGATGTTTGGATTAAATGAGAAAAAGAAATATTTGTGTTTGAAAATCGTCCAAGAGCTTGAAAGTTTAAAACAGATCTAGTGCTTCGTTAAAGATTTTGGAAAAAATTGAAGTCCGGTGTTTGTTGACTTTGTTGTAGGAAATTTATGTTAACAAATTGATAAAGATTTGTGGAGTTTAAAACTATTAAGTGGTTGTTTAGATTTGTAGATTAGATTGGAATTGCTAAATTCATATAGTGAAACAATTAACTTTAAAACAATTGAATTTATCTAATTTACAGATGTGCTCCAATAGTTTTGCCGTTGTTGCTTGGCTTAGACATGGCTTAAAGGAAAATATAGACCAATGACTTGTAGCTATTATGTTTGTGTTTAACATTGTCTTCTGTCTAGACCATGAACTTGTAGCTTTTTATGTTTGTAGTTTGAAATAGCTAAAAACTTTTAATGAAAGAATCTAAGAAGTTTAAATTTTAAGAAATTTAGTAAAGGGGTATAGCAGTAGTAGTATTGATAGAAAATTAGGATTAGTAACTTGAGTAAATTTAGAAGAATTAGTGAAGAAGAAAATGTGTATTCTATCATATATTCAATCATTTTTAAGTTAAAAGAAAGATTATCTAGATGTGTGCTACACTTATTATTCTATTATTACATTTGGCTAAATGAATTAGTTAAGTCGCCTTAATGTTATGTGAAGAATTGATGAACTTAGAATTACGATAGTCGATTAACTTGGAATTAGTATGATTGATGAATTTAGAATTGTTGAGTTAGAATTCGTATGATTTATGAACTTAGATTTGTTGTGTTGGAATCATTTTTAAGTGATTTTATTATCTCTTCCATCAAGATCAAATATATCATAGATAACAACATCGAAGACTCAATTGAAATGCTTCAAGATACGATCGAAGACTCAATTGATATGGTACCGGAATCGGACTTGGATGAAGACGTTGAATTGCCGAAATTGGACTTGGATGAAGAAGTTAAATTGCCGGAATTAGACTTTGATGAAGAAGTTGAAAAAAGAAAGAAATTAATACAAAAAGTTTTGGACATAATGTTACATATTTTTCTTCCCTACCTCTATTAAGATGTAATTATAAAAAGAAGGATTTTATTTCTACTAGACTTGGTTTTGGCACATGTGTTGTGTGACTTTATTTTGTTTTGTTAATGTCATTTGTTAAGACTTTATGTTGCATGTGCCTTTAAGTGTTAGTTGTGAAACTTTAGATTTGGATTTGACACAAGTGTTATGTGCCTTTATGTTTAGAATTTAAAGTAAGTGTGGAACATTTAGTAGACTTAATATTAAAGTATTTGTGTATTATAGTTTAATGAACTGTTTGAAAGGCTGTGTTATGGCTATATATTGATTTTTGGCAGGGCATGTATCAGTTTTTAACATTTTATTTTGCAGGTTTTACCCAGTTATCCGTCCGTTTCGGTCAGAATTCCGAGCGATTCGATCGGAAATTTGGGCAAAAGTTTTCCCATAAATTGCCCAGACCGACCGAATCGGTCGGATAATGTGTCCGACCGAGTCGGTCGGATACTTTTCCAGAAATTGGACAATCAAGAACACTTAAACGATTTTTATCCGACTGTTAGGCGGTCGCAGTGTTCGACCGAATTGGTCGAAGTCGTTCTTCCGTTGAGCACTTATCCTACCGCCAGTTTTGGTCGGATATCAGTCGGCTAGCCGACCGATCTCCGGCCATTTTGGTGGTCGGAAAACACCTAATTTCTAGTAGTGTTCTAAATATATAAGCACTTGAAGGTATTTTCATGGATGCGTGAAGTGAGACCGATTTGGCCTCTTTTCTTCATAAAACCGACACAATTATATGCATAAACAACAACCGGATTGTCATTATTTCTAAATATAAAAGCACTTGAAGGTTTTTTTTTGTAAATCAATAAAATAA
Organism: Petunia axillaris subsp. axillaris; assembly: GCA_029990575.1. NCBI lineage: Eukaryota > Viridiplantae > Streptophyta > Magnoliopsida > Solanales > Solanaceae > Petunia > Petunia axillaris. The sequence continues at coordinate 45,183,799 of JARKNS010000002.1, read as the reverse complement.
GGCCGAATTGGCAGCATTTATTTACAAAATGAATATGATTTTTTGCTCATTATATGAAAAAAGATGTAATATTGGTCTTATATTATGTTTTGCTTTGATTTTTGTATATAAGAGAAATGACAACGATTTGACTTTATTTATTCACAAAATAGTCGAGAAACACAAACGAATTGACTGTCTTGTATATGAGCAAAATATTGCCGATTTGTCCTTATGTATTCATAAAACGGACGTGAAACACGATCGGGTTGACACTATTTTCTGTTGTATAGGAAGCAGTAACCTTTTTTTTGTAATTTCGGAGGTAAAAAAGTGCGGTGGTATTTTTATAATTACGGCTTCAAAAAATTATCGGTGGCATTTTTGTAATTATCAGAAGTTCTCTATTAGTAAGAGTATTTTTGTACTTTCAGCTTCAGTAAATAGTAAAGTGCTTATGTTTTCAAGACCACATGATGCCGGGCAATCCACCACAAGGAGACCATTCACTCGGAGCCAAGCCAAGGATGTCCAAGAGGTGCATTTATACTTGGAGAGGAGAGGACTTGAGGAAGGAAGCGAGTGGAAGCCATTCCGGGTGCTCAAACTAGGCCTCACGCCTAAGGAAGAAGATAACCCAGCAAAGCCAGGCGCCCCGCCTGAGCCAGGCGCCCCGCCTGGCAAGCTCACTGCCTAAAGAGCTGAAAGTGCACAGGCGGACCGCCTAGCCAGGCGCCCCGCCTGATGCCAGGCGCCCCGCCTAGCTGACAGCAATCCCAGGCGCCCCTCCCAGATTCCAGGCGCCCCTCCCAGCTGTGAAGGCCTATATTTATTTTACCGTTTTGCCCTACGTGGCCTATTTTGTGAACCTTATTAGTAAGGGTATTTTAGTCATTGTGCAAGCTTGGAAAACACTATAAATAGTCATGCTTAGTCTATTTTGAACTTAGTCTAGTTATTGATGATTGATGAATATTGAACATGAGCAAGGCTCTTGGTTATTGAATGAAACCCTTTGTTTTGGGACTTGTAGTTCTTCTAGCGGATCTAGATGAATACTCTTCCTCTCCGACCATTCTACTTGCGTGCTCGCATTAGCTCGAGGGTAGTTGCATAGCGTAGGTGTTCTTGTCCTTCTCTCGGGGTGTAACGGAACAAGTTCTCCGTTGCTACTTGGGATTAGAGATCGAGTTACGTCTCGTTCTTATCCTTTTTACTTTCCGCGTTTGATTTCCTACATCATTTGGTATCAGAGCAAGGCTCGGGTTTTGTTTCTACAAACCCCCGACCCTTGGTTCTTCGTGCCTAGTATCTATCTTTTAGTTTCCTTGTTGTTGAAGATATTAGAAAGGAGAAAATTACAAAAAAATTGAAAAATTGAAAAATACAAAAATTTGGTGTAACTTGTTGATTTGGATGATTTGTGATATGGGTGTTATGGATTCTTGATCGTGATTGATTTCCCGTTGCTTAGGTACCAAAATTGTTGGAATTGGTGAAGTTTGAAAAATTGAAACCCCAAAACCCCTTAAACCCTTGATGAACTTGTTCTTGATGATTTGGGCTTGATTCTTGGGTTGGATTGATGCTTGATTGAAAACTTGTTATTGGGGATTGAACTTCATTGAAAAACAAACGATTCGGTACCAATTTTGTGGGATTTGAACATGTATAACACCTACTTTGATGAATCACAATCCTTGTTGAAACCCTTTTGTTAAACCCTTGTGTTCTTGAGTTCTTGAGATTGAACCTTGATTTGATTGATTGCTTGATTGAAAATTTGATTGGGTTTTGTTAAGGAAGATCAAAAACAACTTTGGGTATCATTGGATTGTGAAAACAAGTTGAAAACATCGGATTTGGAGCTTGGGAATCGACTTGGAACAAGTTTGGAACGTGTTGAAACTGTCCCAGGTCCAGGCGCCCCGCCTGACTTGGCTACTGCCTAAGACCTCAGGCGCCCCGCCTAGGTCCCAAGCGCCCCGCCTGATTGCCTGCACAGTTAGGCGCCCCTCCTGAGTGCTGAACTTATTGTTTCGGGTAGATTTTCGTAGGTACTTCCCTTTGTTTGATAACATAACATCTAGTTAGTACTACTTTGAGTAACCGATCTACTTGAATAGTGCTAACCCTTTAATTGCTCTTAGGTGATTCGTGCCTAGCAAGGAGAGTAGACTTCTAAGGAAAAGCGTAGAACCTTTAACTCAAGTCCTTCACTTCAAAGTGCCTAGCGTTCATTGAGTCCCATTAACTCCACTCACCCCGGAGTGTGCGTGACTCGTGAATAGTTTAGTTGAGTTGAGGAGTTGCTAATCATCTACGTGAAGCTTTGGAACTACAAGTCGAGTGAAATATTCACCGCCACCCAAAAGAGTGATCCGAGTGAACACAAGTGAGGGAGCGAGTGAGGTGTTTTAACTAACTCTTGTTTCTTTCTTTGTAGGTACAATGGCCAACGAAGGTCAAGATTTCATTAAGGAGGCCTTGGCTAATCTTCTTGCCAAGATGGACCTCATGAACCAAAGGATTGATTCTCTTGAAAAGGGAGCCTCGAGTACTCAAGGTGACCAAGGGACCCCGAGTGTCCCAATTGAAAAGGGGACCCCGAGTGTCCAAATTGAGACCGGTGAAGGCTCAAGTAGCCCTACCTTTACCCCGGAGCAAGTTGTTGAATTGCTCAATCAACAACGGGTAAAGGAGGATCGAGAGAGAATTGAACGAACAGGCATTCCCTGTATCTTGGATAATCCCCCAAGAAACGTTCCACTACCAAGACCCGTCCGAAATGTGCAACCTCTTGAGCAAGTCGATGAAGCTCAAGAGGGGGAGGAAGTTGATTATGGTGACGATGTGTATGGGTTTGATGATCACTTTCAACCAAGGCGAGCTATGAATTGGGGTCGAAATGTGGATCGGGGTAGAGGCCGAGGTCGAGGGCCACCCTTAGGATACGGAGGGAGGAATGCTAGAAGGGACTATGTTGCTTATGATGATCACCATGGAGGCCAACCGGAGCCATTCCAAGGGGGTCGTGACAACAACAACAACCTTAATAGTGTGAAGCTCACTATTCCTTCTTTCAAAGGAAGTAGTGACCCGGTGGAGTACATTGATTGGAAATTGGCTACAGAGCGTATCTTTGACACCAATGATATGCCCGAAGTGAAGAAGACCAAGTATGCAATATCCTCCTTTTAATCTTTTGCTTCTACTTGGTGGGAGTCAGTGAAGAGGAATAGAAGGAGGACGGGTATGGCTATTAATCTTACTTGGGAAGAGTTGATCCGTGTGATGGATGAGAAGTACTTGACTAACCAATACCGGGTTGAACAACAAAGGCGTCTATATGAGTTGAAGCAAGGTTACAAATCGGTTGGTGAATACTTCAATGAATTTGAGCAAATCCGAATGATCCTTGACTTAGATGATGAAGACAATGAGACGGCCATGATCCGTTTCAAAGGGGGCTTGAACCGAGACATAGCTTCACAATTGAAGTTCCACAAATATGATGATCATTACAAGCTATGTGAAGATGCGGTTGCGGCCGAGAAATGGCTCAAGGAGGAGAAATCCCTTCGCTACAAGAGTAGCACTACTACTCCAACAAGCAAACCAAAGGATTGGAAGCCTCCTACTACAAATGCAAGGTTCCCAAGTGCAAGTGGAACAAGTGGTGCAAATGCTACCAAGGATGTGAAAAAGCCGTATGAGAAGAACACATCTAATGTGGGAGGTAACTCTAAAACTCAATTACATGCTCCTACTTCTTCTTCAATACAATGCCACAAGTGCAAGGGCTATGGTCACTTTACTAGGGAATGTCCTACAAAGAGGACCATGATTGTTGTTGGTAATGATGCATATGAGAAAGAGAGTGAATCGGAAGATGAGGGAGTAGAGGGAGTAGAGGGAGATGAGGGAGTAGAGGAGGATGATTTGCTTGATGACACGGGGGAGGAGGAGGATCCTCATACTTTCTTAGTTGTGAGAAGGAGCCTAGGGGCTATGATTGTGGAAGATAGTGAAACCTTGCAAAGGGAAAATCTTTTCCATGCTAGGTGCCGGGTCAAAGATGTTGTTTGCTCTATGATAATTGATTCCGGGAGTTGTGCAAATGTAGTGAGTCAATCACTTGTGTCTCAATTGAAGTTGACTACCATGAAGCATCCTAAACCTTACCGGTTACAATGGCTTAGTGAATGTGGAGAGCTTAAGGTAATGAAACAAGCCATGATCAAGTTTAGAATGGGGAGTTATGTTGATGAGCATTTGTTTGACGTTGTGCCTATGCAAGCATGCCACCTACTCTTAGGGAGGCCATGGCAATTCGATAGGCAAGTGGTGCATGATGGTCGTGTCAACACTTACACGGTCAAACATGAAGGGAAGAGATTTGTGCTTAAACCTCTCACTCCTAAGCAAGTAAGTGATGACTACAAGAAAATGAAGGAGTTGAGGGAGGTGGCAAAGGCTAAGTCACTCATTGAGACTAGCCCTTTGTCCAAAAGCATGGTGGCAATCCCACCTACTTCATCTACCGGTGGCATGTGTGCCATGATGCAACCGGGCGAGCTCTTGAAAGGTAATGATGGCACCAAGTTTCTCCTATGCCTAGTGCACAAAGGTATGATCCTTAACGCTAATTTTGATTTTTCTTCTACCCCTTTGCCTAGTGCTTTGAAAAATGTCTTGGAAAACTTCGGGGACATGTTCCCGGATGAGATGCCCGATGGCTTACCTCCCTTGAGAGGTATTGAACATCAAATCGATTTTATTCCGGGCTCTCAAATCCCAAATAAGCCGGCCTATAGAAGAAATCCCGAGGATACAAGGGAGTTGCAAAAACAAGTTGATGACTTGCTTTCCAAAGGCTTGGTAAGGGAGAGTTTGAGTCCTTGTGCCGTACCGGTCATTCTTGTTCCAAAGAAGGACGGCACTTGGAGAATGTGCGTAGATTGCCGAGCCGTGAATAAGATAACGGTCAAGTACCGTCACCCTATTCCACGGCTTGATGACATGTTGGATGAATTGAGTGGGTCGTGTGTCTTTTCCAAAATCGACCTTAGGTCCGGTTACCATCAAATCCGGATGAAATCCGGGGATGAATGGAAAACCGCATTCAAGACCAAATTCGGTCTCTATGAATGGTTGGTAATGCCCTTCGGGCTTTCCAACGCACCTAGCACTTTCATGCGACTCATGAATCATGTTTTGAAGTCTTTTATCAACAAGTTTGTTGTTGTCTATTTCGATGATATCTTGATCTATAGTAAGACAATTGATGAACATGTTGACCACCTTAGGCAAGTGCTTGAAGCTTTGAGAGCCGAAAAGCTCTATGCTAATTTCAAAAAGTGTGCCTTTGGTGTGGAGAAGGTTGTCTTCCTTGGGTTTGTTGTGAGTGCCCAAGGAGTGGAGGTGGATGAGTCTAAGGTAGAGGCTATACGTGATTTGCCTACTCCTACTACCGTGATTCAAGTGAGGAGCTTTCATGGTCTTGCAAGTTTTTATAGACGCTTTGTGAAAGATTTTAGCTCCATCGCCGCTCCACTCACCGAATTGGTGAAGAAAGACCAACCCTTTGTGTGGGAAGAGCCTCAAGAGAAGGCCTTCCAAGAATTGAAAAGTAGGTTAAGTACCGCCTCTCTATTGCAATTGCCCAACTTTGGAAAGGCATTTGAGGTTGAATGTGATGCCTCGGGGGTGGGAATTGGTGGTGTTCTAATGCAAGATAGCAAACCCATCGCCTACTTTAGTGAGAAATTGAAAGGGGCCTCCTTGAACTATTCTACATATGACATGGAGTTGTATGCCCTTGTGAGAGCCCTTGCCCATTGGCAACATTACTTGTGGCCTAGGGAGTTTGTGATCAAGAGTGACCATGAGTCACTCAAGCATCTAAGAGGCCAAGAGAAGCTCAATAAGAGACATGCCAAGTGGGTTGAATTCATTGAGTCCTTTCCTTATGTGATCCAATACAAGAAAGGGAAGGACAATGTTGTGGCGGACGCGCTTTCTAGAAAGTTCGCTCTAGCCACCACTCTCACCTCTAATCTTATGGGATTTGAAAGCATTAAATTGATGTATGCTCATGACCCGAAGCTCAAGAGCATCCATGAAGCTCTAGAAAAAGGGGAGAGAGTTGAGAAATACCAATGGGTTAATGGATATATCTTTAAGAATGGTAAAGTGTGCATACCCGAGTCCTCATGGAGGGAATTGCTTGTGCAAGAGGCACATTGTGGAGGACTCATGGGTCACTTTGGTAGGGACAAGACTTTGGCCATCCTTCGGGAACAATTCCATTGGCAAAAAATGGGGACCCATGTTGAGAGACTTTGCAACTTTTGTCTTGAATGCAAGGTTGCTAAGTCCAAGTCGAACCCCCATGGTTTGTATACCCCACTCCCCGTACCTACTAGTCCATGGTTGGATATCTCGATGGATTTTGTGATGGGATTACCAAGGACTAGGGGGGCCATGATAGCATTTATGTTGTTGTGGATAGGTTCTCCAAAATGGCTCATTTAATTCCATGTCGTAAATGTGATGATGCACAACATGTTGCTACCTTGTTTATTGATATTGTCTTGAAATTGCATGGTGTGCCTCAAACCATAGTGAGTGATAGGGACACTAAGTTCCTAAGTCATTTTTGGAGAAGTTTATGGGGTGCCCTTGGCACCAAACTCTTGTTTTCTACGTCCCACCACCCCCAAACCGATGGGCAAACCGAAGTGGTGAACCGAACCTTGGGTGCTCTTCTTAGAGCCATGACCCGAGGTAAGGGTGGGACTTGGATAGATAAACTACCTCTTATGGAGTTTGCCTACAATCGAACCGTGCATCGGATGATTGGTATGACTCCATTCGAGTGTGTGTATGGTTTTAACCCCTTGATTCCCCTTGATCTAACCCCTTTGCCAAGGGAAATGGTTGTTAATTTTGAAGGTAAAGCTAGGGCCAAGGCTTTGATGGAAATACATGCTAAGGCGAAGAAGAACTTGGAGGAAGCCTATGCAAAGGTAGCCTCTAAGAAAAACAAAGGACGCAAGAAGGTGGAACTCAAGAAGGGTGACTATGTGTGGGTGCACTTCCGGAAAGAAAGGTTTCCAAGCATTAGAAAAGGAAAGTTAGCACCCCGTGGAGATGGCCCGTTCCAAGTGCTCTCAAAGATAAACAACAACGCCTATGTGGTCGACTTGCCAAGTGAGTATCAAGTTTCTAATACTTTCAATGTTTGTGACTTGGTTCCTTTGGATGTAGGTAATGAAGGGGTCGTGGATGATGATGCTTCGATTTCGAGGACGAAATCTTCTCAAGAAGGGGAGGATGATGCCGGGCAATCCACCACAAGGAGACCATTCACTCGGAGCCAAGCCAAGGATGTCCAAGAGGTGCATTTATACTTGGAGAGGAGAGGACTTGAGGAAGGAAGCGAGTGGAAGCCATTCCGGGTGCTCAAACTAGGCCTCACGCCTAAGGAAGAAGATAACCCAGCAGAGCCAGGCGCCCCGCCTGGCAAGCTCACTGCCTAAAGAGCTGAAAGTGCACAGGCGGACCGCCTAGCCAGGCGCCCCACCCAGGCGCCCCGCCTAGCCAGGCGCCCCGCCTAGCTGACAGCAATCCCAGGCGCCCCTCCCAGATTCCAGGCGCCCCTCCCAGCTGTGAAGGCCTATGTTTATTTTACCGTTTTGCCCTACGTGGCCTATTTTGTGAACCTTATTAGTAAGGGTATTTTAGTCATTGTGCAAGCTTGGCAAACACTATAAATAGCCATGCTTAGTCTATTTTGAACTTAGTCTAGTTATTGATGATTGATGAATATTGAACATGAGCAAGGCTCTTGGTTATTGAATGAAACCCTTTGTTTTGGGACTTGTAGTTCTTCTAGCCGATCTAGATGAATACTCTTCCTCTCCGACCATTCTACTTGCGTGCTCGCATTAGCTCGAGGGTAGTTGCATAGCGTATGTGTTCTTGTCCTTCTCTCGGGGTGTAACGGAACAAGTTCTCCGTTGCTACTTGGGATTAGAGATCGAGTTACGTCTCGTTCTTATCCTTTTTACTTTCCGCGTTTGATTTCCTACATCACCACAAAAAAAAAATGCTTATATTTTCAAGATCGGGTGCATTTGTGCTCCTTTTTGCAATTTACTCAAAAAAAAGTCAAAAGCTAAAAGTAGGAGAAACCAACTTTTATCTTTTGACTTTTGGCTTTTAAGTTACTTAAAAACGGTCAATCCAATCGACCTCTAAATAGATATGTAATCCGTCATAAAACCTAAATGCTCACCTAGAACAAGGAGCGATGAGGTGAGATCCGTAAGGAGCGCATGGGCGGTAAAGAATGTGTTTATTAGTAAAGAGTGGATTGTAAATATAAGCTGCATTGCTTATGAAAGAAACTAAGAGGGTACTTGGCTAAGTTTATAAGGGAATTTTCAAAACTATGCACCCCCACAACACAAAATTACAAATGAGGGGCCACATTTCATCCATAGTACCCTTTATTTTACATTACACAACATAGCACCCCTTTATTTTCAAAATTACATAACGTAGCACTTATTTAAACTAAAAACCCTAGGAGCCACTCCCTCACCCTCCCCCACCACTGCCCCGCCACCACTGCCGCCGCCGGCCGGCGGTGGCAGGTGGCCGGAAAACCAAAAACTCACCGGATTTGCTTATTTTATTTGTGGATTTATTTAAATAATTATTTTTTGATAATTTTATACACCTAAATCTTTCAAAATAATAAATTATACATGTAAATACATAGAAAATTGTGGATGCAAGAAGAAAAATACAAAAATATACACAAAAAACATAAATTTTATACAAAACATCTATAAAAAGTGCACAAATATGAAATTTATACAATTTTATACATTATTCATACACGCATATACAGCTTTATACAAATTTTAGAATATATAGAATGTGTTTTATATACTGTCAATACGTACTTATACAGATTTATACATTTTTATACACGTTTCAGAATTGTATAAACTTGTATAAAAATGTATAAAAGTGTATAAACTCGCAAATCTGACTTTAAACAGTGCTTCGGGCAGCTTTTACACAAAAGCTTAACAGACATCCCAGATCTATATAGTTTTATACATGAAAAACACTAGATCTAAACATTAAACAAAAGTTTTAATAAAAAACCAGTAGATCTCAATGAATTTTTATGATAAAAGTGAAGAAAAAGAAGAAACTTGATAAATAAAGTCTTCACCGGAGTTTGGATCGCAATACAAAACAAAAATCAACATTGCTATTCAAAAAGCAAAAAATAAAAAAAATGAAAAGAAGAAGAAGCAGCGGCGGTGGTGGTGGTGACCATGGCGCGGCGACGTCAGTGGCTTGGAGGGGAGGAGATGACGGTGGGGCAGTGGTGGAAGGGTTAGGGGGGTGGCGGCTGCAGTACGGTTAATGGGGAAGAGAAGAGAGAAAATGGGAAGGAGAGAAGGAGAAGAGGGGAAAAAATGGGGGCTAGGGTTTTTTTTTTTCTTTAAATAGGGGGTGCTATGGAGTGAAAGAAAAAAATAAAAAAAGTAGGGGGTGCTAGGTCGGATAAAGAAGGAAAATAGGGGTCTTTTTTGGTAATTTTCATAAGTGGGGTGTCTCTCCATGTAATTGTCTCAAGTTTATAAGCTGGTTAAACCACCTTATAAGCACTTTTTGGCTTATCTACGTGTTTGGTAAGTATCGAAAGTGTTTATAAGCCAAAACTAGCCATAAGTTTGTCATTCCAACTTATTGCTTTTCATCTTATAACCATTTTTAGTTTGACTAAGTATTTTATTATTTTATCCTTAAAATATTTTTTAATCCATGAAATATCATTCTAAAATAAAATTTTCAATCTCCTCCTCATTCTACATTTGTCATTTATCATTTTTAATGTAAAAATAATTTTATATATATAACTTAAAAGACATTTTAATCATTTTAATGAAAAATGTACTTATCAGCATTGTTTTACCAAACACATCAACTGTTTATTATTAGTTTCAACACTTCTATCCAAACACGTAACTGTGCTTCTTTATAAAATCAGTTTCAGCACTTAAAAGTACTTTCCAGCACTTGATGCTTGTCAATAAATCAGCTAATCCAAACGAGCTCTAAAATAATTATTTAGCATTTTTTGTGTTTCCAACGCACCAAAAGTAATACTCCACTATTTTTGTCCCATTTTAAGTATATGAGCTTGACTAGGCACGAATTTAAGAAATTAAGGGAGACTTTTAAATCACGTGGTTTAAAATTAAATGTGTGTGTAGTGTGACCAGTCCATTTAAATCTTGTGGTCCAAAACAAGTCTTGAAATTAAATAGTTACTTACCAAATATAAAAAAAAGTCAGTCTTTTGAGACAGACTTAAAAACAAAGATAAACACCCTTAAATTGGACATATGGGTACGCGCAATTTACAAAACTATGACACTATAAGCAGTGGTTTGCCTTATTCACCCTGCTTAAAGTGGTTTTGCAAGAATGACATCTGCTAACTTTAATGAATAAATTTCGGATGAAAATACCCCTACGAAATCTTATATTGACACTCGCATCCCGCAATCCCTTTCAAGTAAGTGTTGCCTCTTAGGCAGCACTTGATATTTTATCCCTTTTTCTCATTTTTCCAGATAACTTGATGTGTTACTCTACCCTCCCTTTCCTATAACTGTTGCCTCTTAGGCAACACTTGACAACACATAACTTTGACCACATCTTGCATAGGCAACACTTGCCCTTTTATCTCTTCCCTCATTCTTTCATATTTAACTTGAAGTGTTGTCTCGGCAACACTAGTCAATTTATAACTTGAAGTACTGTCTTCGAGACCATTTTGCTAAACCATTCTTAAATGGAGATAAAAAGTCATAAACAGTAATATGCGGGTACACCCAGTAAATTTTTTTGTATGCGTACTTAATAAAAAATGTAGACTGTCACGACCCTTTTTTTACAAAAATAAATAAACTTATGGTTTTAAAAGGTTGTGACTAGGTATTATTAGCTACACAAATATTTAAGAGATTTTCGGAGTCGCCACTTGACAAGTTAAAGGTGTGCCAAGTCACCAAAATGGTGTACCTAGAACACCTATGACTCGAAAATGGTCTGCGTCAGAGTTCCGGGTAAGGATCTCGGTTGACTCGCGGGAAGGTGTTAGGCACCCTCGAGTCCTGTGCCAAGCACAGTTGCTTTCATTGACGCATTTCGACTCTTTTGAAATTGTTTGTTGTATTTTGCCTTTATTTGTTACTTTTTGATTTATTAAATCTGCCCGTTCAAATGGAAACTCAAATCGAGATATAATCGCGCGGGCACTTCACCCGTTCGAAATCTTTCGACTCAAGCCAATTAAATCGCGCAGGCACTTCACCCGTTCGAAATCTCTTGACTTAGATGAGTTCTAAGTGAACAATTTTCATTTAATAGTTTCGACCCTAAGGTTTGCCAAGTCATTCTCTCTGCATTGTTTATCACTTTAAACAACTCATTATTCGTCGTGAATCACACGCCCTAAAGTATTTGCCTAACTATGCGTAAATACAAATTCAATTAACGATACCTGCCTATTAAGACTAGTGAGTTTGCATTGCTTGTCCCGTTTTTTTAACAATATTTCAGATTTAACCCTTTAAAGTCAATGACCGTTTCCAGTCCTATGTGGCAAACCCTTCAAATTCGTTCAAGTTGCCATTTGCACATCTGGTTGTTAATATAAGATGGCTTTTAGATATTTATTAACTGTTTGCATGAGACGACTAGATTTGAAAAAAAATCCAGATTTGATATAAAGTGATTTTTTTTTTTTTTTTATTTTTTGCAACAAACTTTAAACTTCAAGTTGTGCCTTAGATTAAGTCCCCTTGCTTAAATATACAGTGTTTAAGAACATGCAAGGACTAGTAAAGATACAGAAACCATGCTAAACTATTATTTAATAATATTTTTGTACTTTTAACAATATCCATAAATTTACAAGCTAACATACACAAAGAAAATGTCCTTTCAAGACTTTAATCGTGCATGACTTCATATCATTATAAAAGTAAAAGTACAAGAAAGAAAAAAATTGTATTTACCTAGGGACAACCTCCCAAGCACAAGCAAGTGAAAGAGCAACAGCAACGACCACTAAGAACACCTTACCAGACCAATGAACATCCCTTTTCAAACCTCAAACTAAACTCAAACTCCAAGACCAATTTCCCTTTCTAGACTCTAGTATTTCTTTTGCTATCCTTCATTCTTTTTTCAAATCTAAAAGATATTTTTTTTTTCGTACAGAGAAGTCTTTCTCTCAAATTTTTGTGTCTGTGTCTAGATCCCCCTAAAGTGAGAGTAAAACTCTCAATAAATAGACCAAAAGTGAAAGTGATAAAGCTTGGGTAAAAGTACAACCCATGTGCCAAACTTTAGCTTTTCAGAAAAAGGGTACAAACCCATGTGAAAGGTTGTACCCATTGTACCTTTCTTTGACTTTTCAATCTTCCTTCAACTTTCAGATTTGCACCAACTTAACATGTAACCAAACTACCACTCTACTAGAATTTAAACACAACCAACTTAACCAACAAGTTAAGCTAACACATCAGACATTAAAGCCTAAGTAATAATCAATACTAACAAATCATGTTACAAAGCTGTGAACTAGCAAGCACACGACAAGACCATCTTCTAACTCGTCCAGTTCATACTCAGACGTGGACATGGTAAACATTGATACAATGATCCTTTGTTTCATGTAAAACACTCAAGGTGGAACTCTTAACATAATACTAATAACAAGACATACACTTCACAAGTTAAGAACAAGAATATTACTATTATGCTTAAACTGTGAAGACAAACATATTTGCTTAAATACGTGATCGCTAACATTACTAACAGATTACTAATCTACAAAACTAAAGACTAAGGAAAAATAAGTAAAAAAGAAACTAGAATTTTTCTTACACCTAACCCGTCAGTGCCAATCGAAATCCAAACGCCGACGCCAAGGTTGCTATCTCGCCGAACCTCCACTAATTTAGCTTCCCATCGTCGTCACTATTCGGATCAGCTCCAACCGAATCAACAACAACAAAAAAAAAAATATCACCTTTGCAACCCATTTACCACCACGAACATCAAATACCCCAGCCTCGTTATCCCATACATTGAACCATCGCTGCACCCACAACGCCATCGCTAATCGCCTTTGTCGCTGCCTCACTCATCCCCTCAAACGTATCATCATTCACACCACCACAGAACCTCATCACAGCCACAATCACTGCTGCGATGCAGCCCACACCTCGCCATACCATCAACAACTATTAAAACGGAACACAAGTACATCCCCACGGCCAAAGCACTGCTTCGCTGCACCATTGTAAATAAAAAAAATCAAACAACACCCCCTCAAAATCTCTCCAACACCATCCCCGACATCAGAAACAGAAAAGGAAAAAAATAAGAAGAAGAAAAAAACGATAAACAGAAACGGGAAAGAAAAAATAGGAAGAAAGGAAAAGGGGGTATCGGGAGACATAGGGAAGGGTAAGGGGGAGCGGATGAGAAGAAAAGGAACCAAAACTTACCGGAAAAAATTACGGGTCGCGCGGAGTTGAGGTTGCACAGCCCTTTAGAAGCCCGATATATGAAAATCGGCTGTGAATTTGAGAAAACTAATAGCAGAAATGGCAAGAGGGGGTTGAGATCTATCAAATGGTGTGTTTTGGTATTTTTCCGGTGGCCGGCCGGTGGTGGTTGACGGCGGCCGACCGGTGGTTCCGCGGTGGAGCTGCGGTGGAGCGATTTCCCGCGGGTTTTTAGAAAATTTGGCAAGAGCTTGCCTATATTTGTGATTTTGTATAAATGCCAAAAATGGCAATCGAAATTATTATATACAAAAGGGATGTGGGCCGGGTTATATGGGAATTGGTCTGGGTCATTAGTTATGGGCTGCACTTCTTTCCTTTTTTTCTGATTTTCTCAAGTAGCCCAATGGCCAACTCTTTCAAGTTTCAATACCATACAAGTGTTTACTAAATTTTAATTAACACACAAAATTATTACACACATAATTAATCACATCCAATGTCTTTTGAGATAATTTTGATAATTTTTTACTTAATTAAATAACTAAAATGGTCAAACAAATCGACAAAAATCTAAGAAAATAGCCAAAACTCTTATACAGATTAGCACGTCAATTTCGACGCTTATCTTGAATTAGGTGCCAAAATTAGGTGATTACAGCTGCCCCTCTTTGTTCGAGAACATGAAGAGTTTTCGGACAAAGACGTAATCAATAACTAATTTTGGCTTTCGGTTCTAGGCGAGATTCTTTGCAAAATGGTGACCGTACCCTGACTTTTTGGTCCTAACCAAGAACAAGGCTACCTACATATCTCTGGACTAAGGAATCAGATCAGTGTAGTTCCTCTCGTGCGATAGCTGGGACTACCGCATTTAGACAGACACTGGACTCTTCTTGACTAACACTAAGCACTCTCTAGACATACACACACTAACTCTAGACACTTTCAGAACTAACTGGGACTGACTCGACGCTCCTAGACTTACCCGGACCAACTCGAGACTCACTAGGACTGTTGTTGCTGGCTCCTTGTTGCTAGTTGCTGGCTAGCTGGCTGGTGGTAATTGCTTTTACAAAGAAAAATGAAATTATAACATTGAAATGTAAAATTACAATTCCTAAGCTAACTTCTTCATGCTTCCCAAAATGATAAACTGGTCTGAAGCTCCCACTACCAAGTGGGTCTTGAAAACTTGAAATTGTCGCTCGGGCGGGCTTGACCTGAATGAAATTGCCGCTTTGACGGACTTTGACTTGAATAAAATGGCCGCTTTGACGGACTTTGACTTGAAAGTTGAGATTGCCTCTTTGACGGGCTTGACTTGAAAATTAAAATTGCCGCTTTGACGGGCTTTGACTGGAATGCTGAAATTGCCGCTTTGACGGGCTTGACTTGAAAGTTGAAATTGCCGCTTTGGCGGGCTTTGACTCGAAGGATAAACTGGAACCACCACTCTGGTAGGTCTTGCTTTTGCTGAAAATTAAAACCATCTCTCTGATGGGTTTTGTTCTTGCTGAATTGAAAATCATCACTCTGATGGGTCTTGTTTTTGCTGAAAAATTAAAACCATCTCTCTGATGGGTCTTGTTCTTGCTGAATTGAAAACCATCGCTCTGATGGGTCTTGCTTCTTTACAGAAATGGATTCCCTCGTTCTTCAGGTGGGCGCCTAGCCTTCTTCAAATGTATTCCCTCATTCTTTAGGTGATTGCTTCGACTTTCCAAATTACTCCCTCATTCTCCAGGTGGGTGCCTCGACATTCTCTAACCTACTCCCTCATTCTCCAGGTGGGTGCCTCGACTTCTCTAAGCTACTCCCTCATTCTCCAGGTGGGCGCCTCGTTTTTCCAAATTACTCCCTCATTCTCCAGGTGGGTGCCTCGACTTTCTCTAAACTACTCCCTCATTCTCCAGGTGGGTGCCTCGACTTTCTCTAAACTACTCCCTCATTCTCCAGGTGGGTGCCTCGACTTCTCTAAGCTACTCCCTCATTCTCCAGGTGGGCGCCTCATTTTTCCAAATTACTCCCTCATTCTCCAGGTGGGTGCCTCGACTTCTCCAAACTACTCCCTCATTCTCCAGAGGGTGCCTCGACTTTCTCTAAACTACTCCCTCATTCTCCAGGTGGGTGCCTCGGCTTTCTCTAAACTACTCCCTCATTCTCCAGGTGGGTGCCTCGACTTTCTCAATACTACTCCCTTATTCTCCAGGTGGGTGCCTCGACTTCTTGAAATGAACTTCTTTAAAAAGGTTGCTTCTGACTTGAAAGTTGAAACTGTTGCTCGGACGCGCTTTGGCTTGAATGTTGAAATTGCAGAAACTTGAAATTGCCGCTCGGGTGGGCTTTGACTGTTGAAAGCTTGAAATTGCTGCTTGGCAGGCCTTGACTTGAATGAAATTTCTGAAACTTGAAATTGCCGCTCGGGCGGGCTTTGACTGTTGAAAGCTCTAAATTGCTGCTTGGCAGGCTTTGATTTGAAATTTAACTGCATCTTGAAATTTGCATATCCTTTGATGATCTCCTTCATAGTACACTCCTTGGTGTGGCATACTTTGTCCCGATGTGAAACATTGGACTCCAATTATCTAGGTTGGTCCTGACTTGCTCCAGCACAACTATGAAACTTGTAAACGAGCTTTGCGAAGCTTTCTATTGCTCGGAAAGAAATGAGAAGAAAATAAAATGAAAGGCGAAGTGAAGAATTTCAAGAAGAGACATTGAACAAAATATGTCTCCAGAAAAAGAAAGACTTATCCGGAGGTGAAATAACGACCTTATTAAACATGACATGCATTTTGGAATAAACTCTTCATCCGTTCACACGATCTATCCCTGATTTTGATCCCATTCTTCCAATCTTGCTTGATGGAAAATCTAACAACCTCATTCGACCAGTAGTGCCCTTTCGGGTTTTCACCGACTAGCCTCTCTCTTTGTTCTTTTAACTCACTATTGCCTTGCAGCGCCTTTTCAAAGTTTCACCGACAAGACTTCATTTTTCTTTCTCTCTTTTTTTTCTTCATTTTTTTTCGCTCTTTCCTAATCGACCTTCGATCTTTCCTTGCTGTTCAACCCCGTCTTTCCTTTCTTTCTTCAATTTTGGCCTTTATCTTGATTCCCCGGAGAATTTCTCCTTTAGTGACCTTGGTGCTCCCAGCTCCTAAATGCGATTGTCGGCTTATAAGAGTGCGACTTTACAGCGTGGAACTTATCCCTTGACACCCTACTCGGCTTGACATTCTCAATGATCGGTCAGAAGGGTCTTTATTTGGACTGTAATATTGGATTTGGTTAGGCTATGAAGAAAAGAGTTCAGCATAAAAGCTCAAAAATATCTCATGAGACGACTAGAATGAGCATTACAAGATTTGAAATCACCGCTTTTCAAAAATAAACCAAACTTTTCCCCAGTTTAGGCAAATTGGGGTTCCCCTTTTTTTTCTTTGGTTTGAAGAGCGGTATGAAAGCATCTCATGAAACGACATGGTAAAATATTACAACCCTTGGAATCATTTCTTTTAAAATAAAAACTAACTGAGGACCCAATTTATTGAAAAAATCGAGGAATTATCTTTTGAATTTTCTGATATACAAACATAAGGGATATTGAGACGTTCCCCGAGATGAACACAAAGAAAGCAAAAGGAATTGACTTTCTCCTTTTCTTTTAAAAATAAACTTAAACTTCTGCCTCAATTTAGGATGAACTGGGGCGCTTTGCGTTTCTTCCTCGATTTCGAGACTAGTATCTCATGAAACATATGAACAGATGGTACAAAAACATAGAAGTTTGTTTTTATTTTATTTTAAAAAATAAAAACAAACTTCTGCCCCATTTTAGCATACATTGGGGATTTGAATTTCTTTTAACATTGGCCGCAAACTTGGAGGCAAGTTTTGCGTCAATATGAGATAGGGGAAAAATGGAACTTTTTCCTATTTTGACCGCACCATAATGGTTGCCTACGTATCCTTTTGAGAGGAATCAGGTCAGACGTAGCTCTACCCTGAGGTAGATTTTTGTTGTTTTTTGTTTCCTCTTTTCTCTTTTTTTCTTTTCTCTTTTTTTCTTTTCTCTTTTTTTTTCTTTAATCACATCAAATTGATTCCAAGGGAGGGTAGGCCAAAGAAAAACCGAAACAAGGCTAAAAAAGGACTGACAAAAGGATATAGTGTTTGGGTAGAAGAAACGAAAGCCGTTCGTCATCCCGACCCGAGAATGCCTCGCACAAATAATGATTCAAAGAATTGATCTAGACTTATCCATGAGTGTCATCGACTTCTACTTCACTGATGGTACTCAAAACTGGTATTTCAACTTCGGTCGAAGCGACCGTGCACGATCTTGAACTTCTCACCGATCTCCCTTATCAGATAACTACAGATTAATTTCCAACTTATTTCGCTCCCTCTTTTGTCTCTCGTTACTACTCAGATAGCTCACAATGTCAGACCACGTGTTTAGATCAAGACGTAAATTCCGCACGCATGTCATGTTATTAAGGCCGACAAAACATAAGACAGAATACTAAGAAAACAAGACCGAGAAAGAAAATAAGAGAAATAATGTCGAGACGAGAGAAAGATCTCGCTTTTCATTGAATTAAAGATAGAAGGGTTTGAACATCAAAATAAACAAAATAATGCACTTGGGTTACAACCCTTAAATAACCAAGTACACAGAAAGATTAGCAAAACAAGCTACAGCATTTCACAGTCACTCAATTGCAAGTCAGGGCCAGTTCCCTGCCTTTCATGCATTGTTGAGCCCTTCACAAGGACGCACCATGCTGATATCAAAGAAATTCCCTGAATCTGGCAACATCTTCTGCTTTTCTTCACTTTCTCCAACCCTTATCGGGATAGACTTCACTCTTGGGGACTGATGAATGACCCGGTAAGATATGGAATTGGCTTCTCAAGAGACATGTTCGTCTTCTTCATTTCATCACCTCTTACTCTGTCTGCTACCCCAAGCACAATTTCAGGAGCAGAGTTCACTGTCACAAGCATTTGGTTGGCCCAAATTGACACATCACCAATAGGTATTATCGGCATTGCAGATTCAGCTCTCAAATCTTCTACATCCACCATACCCACCATATGCGCATCATCACAGACAGGCAATGAGTTCCGATTTATATCTGGTGCATCTGAACCCTCAACTTGAATCTGATCGTTATCAATCAAAGCTTGGATATCCTTCTTGAGAAAATGGCAATCCTCAGTGTCATACCCTGGTGCACCTGAATGATAAGCACATCGGCGAGAATAATCAACCTTTCCCGTGGGATGCATATTCCCATAGATCGGCCTCAACATATCCAAAGCCTGCAACTTCTCGAAGACACTAGTGTAAGATTCCCCGATTGGCGTGAGCTTTCTCTTTTTCTCTTCTCGTGCCTTCTTGTATTCGGGTCTTGGGATGAAAGTAGAGGGTCTCCTTGATCGATATGGAAATTCTGGTGGAGTCCGATATTGATTATGTGGAGCTTGGTGAGTGTGGTTGGGCTGTGGGGCTGGCGCGGTCCATTGCGGATATGAAAATTTTGGAGCATATGGTCGCGCTTTTTGGAGTGGAGAAATGGAATGTTTTGTATTTTGTAAAGGGTAGTGTTGCGAATGCTGCTTCTGTGAGGCTTGATGGCGTGAGTGGAGCCGTTTGTACCGTTCATCATCCCTCCTTTCTGGACCTCGTTCTCTTTCATCTTTCTTCCCAAGACTCTCCGTCCTAACTAAGCATGTGAATGGTGGAACAGAGACCAGGGGTGAAGCACACCTCTGTTTGGGCGGAGGTGGTGGTGCCGGAGAACACCCTGGGAAGGTTCTCAGAACATCTGTTGTGCTATAGTAGGGAGAGTCGGGAGAATACTGCAGGTCCTCAACTGTAGGGCCTTGTGCCTGATGTAAGACAGTCGAGGCATGCTCTAGAAGACTAACTGACACGGCAGAACAAGCTTGTCCCGTGTTCATGGCGATATACATATCAGCCACCAATTGTTTCAGATTTTTGACCTCTTCAGTCAACCTCTTGTTTTCCAGCACCAGAAGTTCATGGACGCCGATCTCAGAATTTCCCTTATCAGATGGCATGGCTACGGATGAAGTCACAGGTCCCTTTGATTTAGTTCTATATGGATGGGTCGATGCCAGAATTCCGTACCAAATCTCCCACTCCAAACTATGCAAACAAATCAGGTTAGCACAAAAGAATCACAGATTGCAGCCTAAGGTTGTTATGCGTCATCCCGAAACGGTTAACGGCGTAAGCCGAGTGTACCGATCGTATCCCCGAAAGATTGCTTCTGCACTTTGATCAAAATTAGAACAAAATTGTAACTAATACGTAATCAGCACAAGGACGAACTTGGATGACTATTATTATTATATATTTTTTTTCTTTTCTATTTTTCTGACTTAACAAACCTTATTTGGACAAACGACACGAGACGAACTCAAAATAAAATGCTTGACATGATGCACGAGTCAAAGATATATACAAATTGACACGACATTGGGCGGGTGCACCCGGACGGTGAAAAAATAATGAGACTCGGCATTATAGCGGAGTCAGATTATTCTACCAAGATCAACGCAAAATACAACTTAACTAATTGCAATTTATCGTATGCAACCTGACTTGACCTTAAACAAAACAAATAAAGTGGGACCCCTGAAATAAACATTTTTTTTTTAAAATTAAGACTCAACTGGAGATTCGAAACGGAACTTAAGAACAGATTATGAAACAAACTATTTTCATATCCGAAAGGTGACTCCAAAATCGGACATTACGACAACACCAAGACGGACACAATTTTCTTTTGTTTTGTTTTTGTATTTTTTGTTTGAAACAAACTCTTTGATCTAATTCGAGAAAAAATCTTTAGAGTATTTACAAAATCTGGCAATTAGGACGACACAAAATATTACACAAATTAGACGCAAAATTAATTTCTAAAATTGGCCATTATGATGGCGTAAAACCCCGATAAATTAATTTCAAAATATGAACTTGACTCGGATACAAACTCAACACAAAAGAGTCCCAAAATTTCTGCATTATAACGGCGCAAAACTATGACACATTATTTTCTAACACTTGGGACCAAGCCCGGACGTAAAATGAGACTAAAAAAATTTTGAAAAATTTGCGCCATTATAACGGCGTAAAAGGACAACTAAACAAAAATATTTCGAGACACGGGACTAAACCCAATTTTTCTATCATTTTCACTTTTTCTTTTTTTTCTTTCAAAGTTTGGCTCTCGTCCCTCGGTGATCGGTCAGCATAACAACCCTTCGACTAAACAAATGCAACACATAATATGCCCATGATGTATCTTTCGGGGACACGGGCCCCACTATGACACGAGGGAGTCAGCCTAGACGAGTGTGGTACCGGTGTACCGCACCTCACTAAGTCTAATGACATTCAAATAAATCGGCCTAGATAAAAGCACAGGTTCAACTCTAGGTGACTCAATGGGTTCATGTTCTACAGTTTCTGGCAATTTGGAAGTGCCTCGGGGGTACCGGTCGACAACGTCTAACGGCCTAACCCAACGCACCTCCTCCTAAGAAGGGTTAACTTTTTGTGTCCTGAGACACGACAGAAATTCCAGACGCCGAAGCGAAACTGGCGTGCATGTGTGCAGTGTTCCAGAAGACTCAGAGGTGTACGAGAGAAGACAGTTGTGTATATACAGTTCAAACATATCAAAGCAGTAACATTCAAGGCAATATATACAAATAATATTCAAAAGCAGAAAGCGACAAATTTTAAAGCCTGAGACTCTCAGTTTTCACTTTCTTCCCCAGCGGAGTCGCCAAGCTGTCACGACCCTTTTTTTACAAAAATAAATAAACTTATGGTTTTAAAAGGTTGTGACTAGGTGTTATTAGGTACACAAATATTTAAGAGATTTTCGGAGTCGCCACTTGACAAGTTAAAGGTGTGCCAAGTCACCAAAATGGTGTACCTAGAACACCTATGACTCGAAAATGGTCTGCGTCAGAGTTCTGGGTAAGGATCTCGGTTGACTCGCGGGAAGGTGTTAGGCACCCTCGAGTCCTGTGCCAAGCACAGTTGCTTTCATTGACGCATTTCGACTCTTTTGAAATTGTTTGTTGTATTTTGCCTTTATTTGTTACTTTTTGATTTATTAAATCTGCCCGTTCAAATGGAAACTCAAATCGAGATATAATCGCGCGGGCACTTCACCCGTTCGAAATCTTCCGACTCAAGCCAATTAAATCGCGCAGGCACTTCACCCGTTCGAAATCTCTTGACTTAGATGAGTTCTAAGTGAACAATTTTCATTTAATAGTTTCGACCCTAAGGTTTGCCAAGTCATTCTCTCTGCATTGTTTATCACTTTAAACAACTCATTATTCGCCGTGAATCACACGCCCTAAAGTATTTGCCTAACTATGCGTAAATACAAATTCAATTAACGATACCTGCCTATTAAGACTAGTGAGTTTGCATTGCTTGTCCCGTTTCTTTAACAATATTTCAGATTTAACCCTTTAAAGTCAATGACCGTTTCCAGTCCTATGTGGCAAACCCTTCAAATTCGTTCAAGTTGCCATTTGCACATCTGGTTGTTAATATAAGATGGCTTTTAGATATTTATTAACTGTTTGCATGAGACGACTAGATTTGAAAAAAAATCCAGATTTGATATAAAGTGATTTTAGTTTTTATTTTATTTTTTTTTATTTTTTGCAACAAACTTTAAACTTCAAGTTGTGCCTTAGATTAAGTCCCCTTGCTTAAATATACAGTGTTTAAGAACATGCAAGGACTAGTAAAGATACAGAAACCATGCTAAACTATTATTTAATAATATTTTTGTACTTTAAACAATATCCATAAATTTACAAGCTAACATACACAAAGAAAATGTCCTTTCAAGACTTTAATCGTGCATGACTTCATATCATTATAAAAGTAAAAGTACAAGAAAGAAAAAATTTGTATTTACCTAGGGACAACCTCCCAAGCACAAGCAAGTGAAAGAGCAACAGCAACGACCACTAAGATCACCTTACCAGACCAATGAACATCCCTTTTCAAACCTCAAACTAAACTCAAACTCCAAGACCAATTTCCCTTTCTAGACTCTAGTATTTCTTTTGCTATCCTTCATTCTTTTTTCAAATCTAAAAGATATATTTTTTTTTTCGTACAGAGAAGTCTTTCTCTCAAATTTTTGTGTCTGTGTCTAGATCCCCCTAAAGTGAGAGTAAAACTCTCAATAAATAGACCAAAAGTGAAAGTGACAAAGCTTGGGTAAAAGTACAACCCATGTGCCAAACTTTAGCTTTTCAGAAAAAGGGTACAAACCCATGTGAAAGGTTGTACCCATTGTACCTTTCTTTGACTTTTCAATCTTCCTTCAACTTTCAGATTTGCACCAACTTAACATGTAACCAAACTACCACTCTACTAGAATTTAAACACAACCAACTTAACCAACAAGTTAAGCTAACACATCAGACATTAAAGCCTAAGTAATAGTCAATACTAACAAATCATGTTACAAAGCTGTGAACTAGCAAGCACACGACAAGACCATCTTCTAACTCGTCCAGTTCATACTCAGACGTGGACATGGTAAACATTGATACAATGATCCTTTGTTTCATGTAAAACACTCAAGGTGGAACTCTTAACATAATACTAATAACAAGACATACACTTCACAAGTTAAGAACAAGAATATTACTATTATGCTTAAACTGTGAAGACAAACATATTTGCTTAAATACGTGATCGCTAACATTATGTTACACCCCGTACGTCTAAATTGACGTATATTATTATAATATCATGTTAAGAATGATTTAAGTGAGTTTAAAGTAATAATATGACCATATATGATGTTTATATGTTGAATATAAAGTTTGGGAAAAATCAGATTTAAGTTGCGGAAAAACCGACTAAGGAATTGCCTTGTAACGGAGCTTTTTCAGCAATTAATTTCATGTGTTATATGAAGTCTTTTGAGGATATATCATATACCAAATTGAAGGTCTTGGAGTGTAGTTTCCAACACTTTTAACGGTTTACTCATATAACTTATAGATAAAAAGATATGAGCGTCTGAAGTCATACTAGAAAAAGGGACATAAGCGCAAAAGAGGGCTAGAAATGAAATGTTTTTATTATAAAAGAGAAATTTCTCTCTCTCTCTCGACATTTCCAGTAAACCCACGATATAAACAGAGGTTTCCTAAGTTTGAATCCATTTTTTATGATTTTGAAGATAGAACATCAATTTTGACACGAAACGGAAGATGGATTTCGTCAAAACGCTCTACGCGATTAGGGTAACATTATGCTACCTTCAATTTCGTCTATAGTTTGAGTTTTAGAATTACTTCATAGCTAAGTAAAGTATCTAAATTCTATTTTATAGCTTGTTTAAGCTTTAGAAGGTGTGGAATTCAAAGGAAACGAAGTTTAGAAGCTAGAAACATCAAAGGTATGTAAGGCTAAACCTTTCTTTTGGCAAGGCATGTATCTTTTAGATTTTGAAGCTTTTATTAGTTTCAAACTTGGTTTTTCTTGTGAGAAACTTGTATGGTACCAAGAAAACCTTGTATATACTTAATTTGGTACTAAAATCCAAGGTGAAAGACGTCCAAATCAGAAAGGCAAAACGTTTCAAAATCTGGAAAATTGTTTTGAACTTTGGACAGTTGTTAGTATATTGATCATAACTCCTTATACAAAATTGATATTAAGATGATTTAAGAATCTCCAAAATCCTAATACATATATCTATAACTTTCATGAAGACCATGAGGTCTATAACTTTTATCTGCACCCTCAAAACTATGATGCAATACAGGACGCTGGTACTGTCTAGAAATTCTGTACATCCGTGGAATTGTTACGCCACTCTCATCTTGTTATCCAGTTAATTTGTTTATGTTATCAGTTTATCCGGGTATCCATTCCCGTGTATAGTATAGCGCTGGTTCTGTTTTGCGTATCATCCAGTTTCAGTGGAAACTCTGCCGAAATTTTTATAAAAATCAAAGAGTTAGACAAATTCTAAGTTTCAGGTTGTGTCTACAATTCCATCCAGAGTTTTCTTATCATTCCTTTGAGTCCATATATATTGTTGCCACATGTGTTATGCCTCATACATGCTTATGCTTATATTGTGATCATGTTATGTGTGATTTGGAGTCCCCCATAGAGGCTGGACATTGGACACACAGTCCGGTCGCGTGTGATACTACCCGTCTGGGGGATACAGCCCCTCTGGTTCAGGCGGGAGTTGAAACACCTAGTGTGACCAGGTGTCATTCACACACTCTGACCAGAGAGACTAGATATTACTGGCTGGGGGGGATATAGCCCATAACACCCACCAGGTTTGTTATATATGCGTATATAGCCACAATATGCACTGCATGATTATACATGAGGCTAGTTCCGATTTTCAGTTACCTGATTTGGGAGGATACAACCCATAACGCCAGACAGGTACTAGTCCAGGTTTTCAGTTACCTGATTTGGGGGGATATAGCCCATAACACCAGACAGGTACCAGTTCAGATAACAGTTCAGTTTTAGCTCAGTACCAGTTATCAGTTCTCAGTTATCGGCCACCAGTTCTTAGCGTCAGTATCAGTTGACAGTTATCAGTTCCAGTTTCTAGTAACCAGCTATCAGTCATATTACAGTTATTTATCAGTATAGTTCAGCTCAGTCTTCAGGTTCAGGTTCAGATTCAGCTAGACTTCAGCTTATATTCATATCATGTTTAGTACGTTCTTCAGATTTCCAGCTATATTGCTATGCTCCAGCTCATGTTTACATATTTATATTCCAGCCTACAGTTTCATTCAGCTATGACATATTATATGCTCATGCCTTACATACTTGGTACATATCGTACTCACGCCCTTTTCTGGGGCGCTGCGTTTCATGCCGCGCAGGTGCAGATAGATCAATGCTTGGACCATGTTAGTAGGCCATCTATCAGCTACTGGAGTCACTCCGCTTACTCCCGGAGTTACTTATCTTTTGGTTTGTGTACAGTCAGCCAGCTTGGGTATGGCGGGGCCTTTTCTCGTCCTTTGTATATTCAGTTCATCACTCTTAGAGGCCTGTAGATATGTCCCTGTGTGGTGCAGTCAGTATGTTATGTATGTCAGCTTATGTTAGCCTTGACAGCTATTTGCATTGCATACTCCTTATCAGCTAGGTTTATGCTTATTCTGTTTATCAGTTATAATGGTTAGCATATTATCAGTAGGATTAGTGATGATCGACACTTAGTGTTGGTCATCCGTCGCGGCCCTAAGTTGGGTCGTGACACATTACTAACAGATTACTAATCTACACAACTAAAGACTAAGGAAAAATAAGTAAAAAAGAAACTAGATTTTTTCTTACACCTAACCCGTCAGTGCCAATCGAAATCCAAACGCCGACGCCAAGGTTGCTGTCTCGCCGAACCTCCACTGATTTAGCTTCCCATCGTCGTCACTATTCGGATCAGCTCCAACCGAATCAACAACAACAAAAAAAAAAATATCACCTTTGCAACCCATTTACCACCACGAACATCAAATACCCCAGCCTCGTTATCCCATACATTGAACCATCGCTGCACCCACAACGCCATCGCTAATCGCCTTTGTCGCTGCCTCACTCATCCCCTCAAACGTATCATCATTCACACCACCACAGAACCTCATCACAGCCACAATCACTGCTGCGATGCAGCCCACACCTCGCCATACCATCAACGACTATTAAAACGGAACACAAGTACATCCCCACGGCCAAAGCACTGCTTCGCTGCACCATTGTAAATAAAAAAAAAATCAAACAACACCCCCTCAAAATCTCTCCAACACCATCCCCGACATCAGAAACAGAAAAGGAAAAAAAATAAGAAGAAGAAAAAAACGATAAACAGAAACGGGAAAGAAAAAATAGGAAGAAAGGAAAAGGGGTATCGGGAGACATAGGGAAGGGTAAGGGGGAGTGGATAAGAAGAAAAGGAACCAAAACTTACCGGAAAAAATTACGGGTCGCCGGAGTTGAGGTTGCACAGCCCTTTTGAAGCCCGATATATGAAAATCGGCTGTGAATTTGAGAAAACTAATAGCAGAAATGGCAAGAGGGGGTTGAGATCTATCAAATGGTGTGTTTTGGTATTTTTCCGGTGGCCGGCCGGTGGTGGTTGACGGCGGCCGACCGGTGGTTCCGCGGTGGAGCGATTTCCGACGGGTTTTTAGAAAATTTGGCAAGAGCTTGCCTATATTTGTGATTTTGTATAAATGCCAAAAATGGAAATCAAAATTATTATATACAAAAGGGATGTGGGCCGGGTTATATGGGAATTGGGCTGGGTCATTAGTTATGGGCTGCACTTCTTTCCTTTTTTTCTGATTTTCTCAAGTAGCCCAATGGCCAACTATTTCAAGTTTCAATACCATACAAGTGTTTACTAAATTTTAATTAACACACAAAATTATTACACACATAATTAATCACATCCAATGTCTTTTGAGATAATTTTGATAATTTTTTACTTAATTAAATATCTAAAATGGTCAAACAAATCGACAAAAATCTAAGAAAATAGCCAAAACTCTTATACAGATTAGCACGTCAATTTCGACGCTTATCTTGAATTAGGTGCCACAATTAGGTGATTACATAGACGAATAGATAATATTTTATATATATTATTAATTAAGGGTTAATTTCAGAAAACCCCCCTCAGGTTTGGCTTCGTAACACTGACCTTTTTTGTGGTTTATGGTATTACGGCTACCTCCCTTATTTTAATTTTTTTGTAACATTTCTCTTAAATTAATTATTATTAATACAAAGGATTGTGTTTGGACAAATTTGCCCTTGAGACAAACCTAAAAGCTATCGTTTCTTAACCTTTAAAAAACCGCCGGCGGCAAAGACTAATCCAAGAAAGCATTAGGGATAGAAATTTGTCCTCCAAAGCTAATCTAACTTGATAAATTGGTACAAGAGTGCAAGGTTCTTAGCTTTAAAGAAGATAATCATTAGTTAAGTATTACCGGTAAAAATGCAGTGAAAGAAATGCAAGACATGATGATACACACTATCAAAGTTGAAGTTTCATTCTCCTCTTACTCGTAAAAGTCAATCCCACCCAGGAAGAAGCTAACCAATTGGTACAGATATATTTATTCTCAGCTTAAATTAATTTTATCGAAATACATGTTGGTTACCTTATATTAAATGTTGTTTTAATTAACATCTTTTGGATGGAGATGACAGTGATTGTCTATAGCGTCATTGGTTATTTTGGGGGTTAAAAATAGTTAGTTCTAGGTTTGTCTTAAAAGGATAAATTAGTCCAAACATGTATTTTAATATTAATAATAATTAATTTAAAAGTATTGTTACAAAAAAAATTTAAAATAAGGGAGGTAAGTAATATGTAAACCACAAGGAAAGTCAGTGACTCAGTATTACGAAGCCAAACCTAGGGGGAGGTTTTTGAATTTAACCCATTAATTAATTTACAATATCAAATTACAAGTATTTCCAAAAGTTGAATAGAAAAAGAGAAAATAAAAGAAACGTTTGGGGAGTCAAAGTGCAATTATTCAAAATATCGGTTATTTGCTCGACTCTCATTCACTTGCGGTTCAATCAAACCGGATTATACCGGAGAACCTCCGCAATGGCGGCGGTAAAAACCGGAGGCGCCGTCGCCACACTGTTCTCCATAGCAATAATCTCTTATTTCCTCTGCAAAAACAGTCAACAAAAAAGAAAGAATATTAAAAAACGTAGAAATGGAGTGGTCGCCGCCATTGGGAATACACCGTTAATTAGAATCAATAGCCTTTCTGATGCAACTGGCTGTGAAGTATATTTTCTATCTTTCTCCATTGTTTTAATTATACGCACGAGTAGTTAGTTATGATTTGTTACATTAATTCCAAATCAATTTGAGTTAGTTTAATTAATTGTGTTTATTTGGCTTTATTCAGGAATTTTGTATTAAGAGGAGTTATATAATACTAGTTAGATTGATTTTTATATTAAGTGTCAGCTTATTGCAACCCTCCTCCTTTATTCGAGCTTGGACTGGTGATTTTTTGAGAAGCTCATATAGGAGGAGTTGTTAGACCTAAACCAGAACTATGAGTTATTACTAAGTAGTAGAGAAAAATAGACTCAGAGATCAAGTCTAGACTTTAGAATAATTCAAGCTTTTAAGTTTGAATTAGTGCGTGCGCGCACACACACACGTGCAAATATATTTATATGCACATGTATGCCGATGATATTGGCTAATTGATGCCAGTTCATGTTCAGATTTTGGGGAAAGCAGAGTTCTTAAATCCTGGAGGCAGTGTTAAAGACAGGGTAGCTGTGAAGATTATCGAAGAGGTGATATTCCATTTCTTTGTCAGTCTTGTATTAGCTTGTTATCGTTAAATTGCTTAAAACTGTGGCTTGTACCTTTTATTTAAAAGAAATTTTAAACAGTCTTTTGGTTCTAAATGTTCACGTAGACTCGTAGAGTGGACAATGCTAAAACATTTTGCACCCAGCTGAATTGATTAAAAGTGTGTCTCGTACTCTACACATTTTGCACCTAGCTAAAACAAATTGATAAGGCCATGCTTTTCTGGTGCGGCTGAGTGGGCAAGGACATTTGCTTTACCGATTAGAAAAAAGAAAAAGAAAAAAGGGACATTTGCCTGAGAAAACGAATAGGATACAGGAATGAAAGTAGAATTAGCTTGATATCCAAGAGCTGGGGAGAACGAGATCCTTTGTCACACATGCTTACTTGGGATTAGAGCGAGGCAAGGTTGGGAACCCTACTACAAGAGAGATTCCTGTTTAATGCTCTGAATTTCAATGAGAACACTTAAATAACCTAAGTTGCTCGATGCATGATAACTAACGTGCTGTTGAGTGATTGAAATGATATATGTTATCACTTTCTAGGCATAGATCATAATTTGCTGGAAGCTATAAGCCAGGTGTTACTGTTGTCTTTGTTCCCTACTAATTTATTGAGGAGTTGTAAAATAACTACACTTGTCTCATATGGTGGTTCAACATCTCTAGGGATCGCTTCATGTGCTCTTTCTCCGTAAATTGGAAAATAGGTATACTTATCTCATACTGTATTTTCCTTACTCAGGGGTTTGCTTCGTGCGTTTCCTTCACTGTGAAATTGCTTACAGTTCTCTACATTTTAGTTTCGTAAATTCCTCTTTACAATTAAAAAGAAATGCCTCTTTGCGACAACAAGGTTTGATAAACTTGAGTATTTGGATAGAATTATTTCTGCTAAACGTACAATATTTAATGACAGGCCCTGGAATCAGGAGCATTAGCTGAAGGTGGAGTAGTTACAGAGGGTAGTGCAGGAAGCACGGCCATTAGTCTTGCAACAGTGGCACCTGCTTATGGGTGTAGATGCCATGTGGTTATTCCGGATGATGCCGCTCTTGAAAAGGTTAGACACTTTAATGCTCTTGTTTGCACTCTAAATTTGTCCTTTAGTTGATTAGGTAAGACATAGTTTTGGCATTCACAGACAATGCAGGATCAGTACTAGGTCAATGTTAGGGTTTGAGACCTCAGACTCCAGAATGCAAGCCAAAAGATCTTCATGAACTGGCTATTACTCGAGCTAATATTAGAGACCTGTTGACTATTTTCAGTGGTTTCCTCATCATCCCATCTGTTCTTGCTAGAAATTTCTGATTGCTATGTATAATCATAAAAGAGAAGAATAATAACAGCATAAGTTGCTTCTTCTAAAGAAAACGAACTATTGCCACTGGCTGAACCTGTTCTTTTCAGTCACAAATACTGGAAGCACTAGGAGCTACTGTTGAAAGAGTTAGGCCAGTCTCTATCACACACCGTGACCATTATGTTAATATTGCAAGAAGAAGGGCACTGGAAGCAAATGAATTAGCATCAACCTGCAGAAAAGAAAAGCAAATCAATTCCAATGATTCTAGACAGGTTAATGGTTACTTTAGCAGTGAGGAAAAGCAGAATATGAAGTTCTCATCTGAATGCAAGGGTGGGTTCTTTGCAGATCAGTTTGAAAATCTGGCAAATTTCAGGTCCCATTATGAGGGTACTGGGCCAGAAATTTGGGAACAGACAAGTGGCAAGTTGGATGCTTTTATTGGTGCTGCAGGAACAGGTGGCACTGTAGCTGGTATTTCCCAGTTTTTGAAGGTTGGTTCTTAAGATCTAAAGTTTCTTCATTTCCCGATGCAGCTATATGATAGTATTGTTTTTAACTGCTCCTGTATTGTCAACAGGAAAGAAACTCAAATATCAAGTGCGATCTAAAGTTTCTTCATTTCCCGATGCAGCTATATGATAGTATTGTTTTTAACTGCTCCTGTATTGTCAACAGGAAAGAAACTCAAATATCAAGTGCTTTCTTATTGATCCTCCTGGCTCTGGTTTATTCAACAAAGTAACAAGAGGAGTGATGTACACGAGGGAGGAGGCTGAAGGAAGAAGATTGAAGAACCCATTTGATACAATAACAGAAGGGATTGGAATAAATAGATTGACTGAAAATTTTAAGCTGGCAAAACTTGATGGAGCTTTCCGAGGCACAGATATGGAAGCTGTTGAAATGTCCAGGTTTGTTCAGGCTCTTTGGTCCAAATATCTGTATTTTCTGGGTGCACACATGTCAATATGGAGTTCAAGTCTTGAGAGAAAGGCCACCTATCCCTTAGTCAGTTCTAATACATGCAGATGAATGCGCCTAGAGAAACTTATAAGTTTTTCCCTAATTTACAAAAACTTCCCGCCAATTTGCTCGCCTTATTGAACAACTCTTTTTCGGCATTTGATAAGTTAGTTTAACGAACAGTTATTTAGGTAGAATTTGTTGTAACTGGTACTATGGCTCTGCAGGTATCTGTTGAAAAATGATGGCCTATTTGTTGGAAGTTCTTCAGCTATGAATTGTGTTGGAGCTGTCAGAGTGGCCAAGGCACTAGGTCCAGGACATACAATTGTGACAATCTTGTGTGATAGTGGTATGAGACATCTGAGTAAATTCTACAATGCTGAATACCTATCTGAACATGGGTTGACACCTTCAGCAACTGGTCTGGAGTTCCTTGGTCTCAGTTGATTGATGGTTCATGATTGTATTGATTCTTTGGGTACTCAAATCATTAGCGAGAGCACTATTTTTTGCCCGTTAGGTTCATCTCAGGGAATTTATTTATTTCAAATGTCCGAAGCAATTTAGCTGCAGATACTGTACCATTTAGAAGCCGAGCGAATGTTGTACATATTCTGTTAGAGAGAATTTTGACAATTTTATTATAAACTCTTCGTAAGTTTATGACAGAATATTAGAGACGCCTGTGTGCACTTGCATGCCTTAAATGCGATGAGATCCAGAAATGCGGTTAAGCCAGTTGCAATCTCAAAAACTAAACTATTCTCTCACCTGGACCTTTTGATTTAGTTAAGTTGGGTTTACTTTTCTTTAATTTCTGTGAAGCTATATCATTTTACCCATCCAGTTTAAGAAAGTTGCCTTAAATCAAGACCTTTATATATTACTCCATCCGTACCAATTGATGTGGCACCATTTCCTTTTTTGTTTGTCCCAAAATAAGTGGCACCTTTCCTTATTTGACAACTATTTAATGTATCATTTCTATTTTACCCTTGTTGGCCCTACATACTTTTAAACCTACCAACAACTTTTTTATTACTCAAATCTTCTCTCTCTTACTTTTTCAAGGGTAAATTTGATATTTAACAAGGTCAACCTCTATTTTCTTAAACTCCGTGTCCGGTCAAATGGTGCCACATAAATTGGGACGGATGGAGTAGTATTTTTTCTTTTTTTAAGTTTCTGCCAACGGTTCAAGAACTAATGGAGGATGGATAAAGCAATTACGTATCCTTGTCCAACACCAAGGGTCTGTCCTTGGAAGTAAGACGTAACCCATAAGAAGCTCCCACATTATCCTGTTTAAAGGTTTGCACGAATACTAGGAGGAACCCTTGCATTTTCTCACTTAACGTTGAATTTTATAAACAAAGCAAATAAACAATAGCTTTTACCCGCGTCTCATAATATTATCTCGCCCAACAATGGTGTAATTCCAACAACTTGGGAGCATAATGTAGAGAACTATCATCGCGCATTCGTAAACCAAATATGGTGAAAGTGATGGATAGAGAGATCAAAGCAGAGCACAGCCAGAAGACTCAAAGACTGGTGATATCAGCCCCCCATCATAGGTTGAATAGGGGAATTATTTTAACACACATTATATCTTTTGCAAAGCTTTCTTTTCCCTCTGAAAGGAACAGTTACTGTTGGGATAACCAGGTAACCAAAACAGAGGAGGAAAGAGATAGGTGAAAAGTTATCGATTTATGTATACAGATTCACTTGCGATGCCTCCTTTCAAACATATTCTCATCGCAATGAGGGTCAAGCCACTCCCTGGGGGAGCCCTTTGATCCAGCAGGCATTTTTCCACCCACAAGCTCTCTCAGGTGTTCCACCTTATTCTCACGACCACTTCCACTGTACTTCTCATCAGCTTCCTTAAGCTTCTGTCTAAACTTCTGCTTTCGATTATTAGCAGAATTGAGCTCTTGTTGCTTTGATTGTGAAGGGGGAGCACCGTGCGGTCCAAGGTATATGTTCTCCTCTTTCTTTAACTGCGAATAATAACTAAGCAAGATCACTTTAAACTATAAATCATCTTGAAAAAGATATCAAGCTTAGAAGAGTTTTGAAATCACAAATTATTTCTTTCTGATAGAGTGATAAGTCCATAGAGCTGACCTCTGCTGATGATTTCTTCGACTCTTCAACTTCGACAAAATCACTATTATTTTCGCCAGAATCTTCAATTTCCAAGCTCGGAATTACATATCCTTCAGTGTCTGATGGTAAAAAGAATCAATATGCTAGTACACGTTATATCTAAAAGCTTCAATGTACATCATGACCTCAAAACATGCCAAAATTGTAACTTCCAGCACATATTAACCAAACAAAGACTTAAATCTAGAATCAGTTAAGATAAAAAAGATGAACTCTACTCTTAAACATCAAATGTAAGGGATATTGAGAAAACAGAATCATGTCCTGATATGTAAGCAAAGAAACGAAACGGCTGAGGATAAGCACTTCAATTGTCAAATAGCAATGCATACATATTCAAGGAGGACGGCATGCAACGCAGTAAACTAATGGAAAATTTTGACCAAAAGAGAAACAGGTAGTAAAAACAATCCAGTACTGCATGCAAGCCTTTGCACAAAGGGAAAAAGGACTAAACCCGGGACAAAGGTCTATACATCCTATAAACCAAAGAAATGTATGAATCAGAAAGCTGCAATGTACAGTGAAAAAGGCATTAGCACAGAAAGTATACAACAACAGCTACAGATCATTTTATCTTTTGTTTTGTTCTTTTATTCTCTTTACTTCTGAAAATCTTCTTTTTTATGACGGATGAAATATACCACTTCGGCTTCGGAACTCGGTGAATAATCGGCTCCCTCTTCCGCCCTTCTAGAATTATATAGTAGGCTGTGTAGCAATCAAGTTTCAAACAAGTGATGTGTTGCCTAAACACATTCCACATCATACTACCTTTACTGTTGAACCAAAGCCGCGATCGCAAAAAAAGTTAATCTCTTGCTCATTTGTTTTCCTAGTTGAGATTTGGGGAGAAGAAAAAGGTTAACTCGCTAAACATTTCATGCCCTCGGTCATATTCCACATTCCTTCTATAACTGGCAAACAAAAGTATAATATAACAAGATGACGTTTGAGAGGATCAATACAGAACTAAGCATCTTAAAGACACATATATAAGTTAAAATCCTACTTCCTAATGAAGCATACAAGGAAGAAACGAAGAATGGGATAAGGGATTACTGATAAAAATTATCCAGGTCATTCCTTTAGTTAGCCAGTCGTAAGTAACAAGTGTAGAACCATCTTGACATTCCTACCCAATACAACTACGGTCATATGTCAATACTGTCGCTTATCAAAAAGAATGTCTGGTCTATGACCTCATGATCAAAGCAATCATTCTATTGCTATCTTATTTTCCAAATCTGGCATTGCAAAAGTGAGCTTGTTTCAAGAAAAAGAAAAACAGAGATGAAAGCAGCAAATATGACTGTTATGTTAAGTATCATCTAGAGCAAATGCTATATCAATTAAGGCCTGCATACTACTAACTCCTTTACCAACTACAACAATGTAGCCAATTCAGGAAACAAAAGCTAGAAGCATATCAGTATCCACATAGCAATGGCACGATTAATTCGAACAAGTTAAATCACAAACAATTAACAACTTGAGTTGAACATTTTAAAGGCCAATACAGAAATTAACCGGAAAAACATTGATCACATGAGTAAGAGCAACATAAGAAACCTACTTAACATCAATTCACTAATCTGATGAAATAGAACACATTATTACATGGGGGATTCAATCAATATAAGTAAGTAATACCCCACTCATCATCTTGGATGGAGTCCATATGTTGCAGCCCACGATCATCGATTACTAACTCTACTCTCCCTTTATCACAATTCAAGAAAAAAGACTAAACTTTTTATAATAAATATTACTGTTACATCAAAATCGAATCTTTCTAGATTTAACGCAGGGAAATGCGTCAGCCAAGTAAGAATCCGAAACCCTAAAAGCTACGCACTATCTTTGGAACGTGGCAACAACGTGCAATGACTATGTTAGCCTTATCTCAACTATTTTGACCCAATATGCTCAAATTCAAAACACTAGTTTCAACCATTGGACTTTATTTACTTTTCTGTTTTGGGTTAGAAAAAGCATAACTGTGAAACTACTATAGTATTTTTGTGATATTTCTTCAACGTTTCCTTTTTAATCCATTTAAAAAAGAATAACTTATTTTTAAATTCAAAAATAAAATTTTATTTTTACTTTTAATGAAATGATAGCCACACAAATACCACAATTAGTTTCAAAAGATTTTTTTCTTTATTTAACTTCATATAAAATTAAATGAGTTCATCATTTTTAAAACGGAAGGAGTAGTACAGTATTTTTTAGTTTCAATTATCCAAAGGGCTTTTTACACTCTATATCTATACCCATGAAATTTAAAGTATTTATAAACATACCCATTAAAAATTATACTACCATAAAGCTAAAAGTATTTATCCAACCTACCCATTTATTATTGTATACCTTTGTTATGTCTTATAGGTGTATATCTTTAAAGTATACTGCATAAATTATAAGTATGAAAGTTTGGAGGACCATTATTACTGTATACCTTTGTTATACCTTATATATGTATATATCTATGATATATTGCATAAACTATGGTATACAAGTTTGGATGGATAGAGTGGGTAAATAGTTTAGTGGGAAGCTCAGTTAATATTTGAAAGTAATGAGTAATGACTGTAATTATTTTAGATTTTATGGGTATTTTTGTAAGTGTTCCTTATCCAAATCCTCGTTAGAACATGTTTAGATTAAAAGTAGCTGATAAGTATTTTAACTGAAACATATTGTTAGATTACGTGTATATATATACAAATAACATATTCTAAGGGATTTAATTGAAGGTAGACTAAATTTGCAGTTTCTTTAATTTTTTAGATTGACAATGTAAAATATCAAACTATTACGGAAATTTAGCATTCAACTTCTAAGTTTTACATGTAATTCATAAGTAATTTTATGTTGTTATTAACATTATCTTACAACCTAATATCAAAATGTATATCTTCTTTTGGGAACTAAACACTAATCTATTGACTATTGGTGTCACGTGTTAAACCTATGCATCATTTCATTTATGTATATAATCATGGGATACTCGAGGATCATAATTCCGTACCAAAACAAAAAGAATTTTTTGGAGGGAAAAAGCAGCGGGAAAAGGAAAAATTTGAGAGTAAAAAAAGAGGAAAAGTAAGTTTAGTAGTCAACGATAATAAATAAAAGTAATGTAGCGTAAAAAGACTTAATGCAGGTCCAAAAACGAATAACCAATCTGCACCGTCCATTACAGGAAAGAAATCAAACACCGTTGATTCAGTTATACTAAAACAGTGAATAATCCGACATGGCAATTAAGCGATTTTAATTCCGGAATTGGAGTCCGCAACGCTTTGTACACAAAACCCAAAAAGTTAGCTCCCCCCACTTTCAGTGTGTGTGTGAAAACGAAGAGAGAGAAATTAAAACTTACAAGTGTGTAAATAGTGTGTTGAAGAAAACCTCAGCTCTTAAAATCCCTAATTTTAGCTCCCAAATCTCTGTAAGTATTCTTTAATTATACACATTTTACATGCATATTTCATGAAATTTAATGCTTTTCTTATATTAGTTTTACCTTGTTTATTGGAATTAGGGTTAAAGATTTGATTTTTGTAACTTAGGGTTTCGTAGATTTCGTTAAAAATTGGATCTTTTTTCTCTTTTCTTTTGATATTTTTTGCATACAGTGTGTTTTGTTTAGTTGTGAACACATAATTTGCATTTAATTCTAGACATTGTTCTGTGTAATTAAGTTGAGGTGTCTGCAAGTTGGCTGAACACTACGGTTATATATAACATAATGCTTTGTATTTTTTTGGTTAATATTGAGTTGAGCTAGTTATAGCCAATTGTTAGAAATTTATGAGCAAAAATTGACTCTTTGTACAAAAGATTTGGTTATTTTTTTGTAATATGTTATAATTTGGCGTATTTGTAAGCAGTTTAGTTGATTATATTTGTTAAAGGTTGTATCTTTTTGCGTCTTAGAGTTGCAATTTAGTTATGGGAGAAGGGGAGACTGCACCTGAGTTGGCAGAGGCACCTGCTAATGGGAATGTGGCAGCAGAAGATAAGAGTGAAGCAGTTTCCGAGGACTTACACGAGGATAAGGATGGAGTCAAGGATGTTCAAGAGGAGAGCAAAGGGGCTGATGAAAATGGTGCTGAAAAGATGGATATAGACAAAAAAGAAGAGAAGGAGAGCCACGAAGGAGAAGAGGTGAAAGAAAGCAATGTAGAAGAAAAAGAGGCCAAAGAAAGCCATAATGAAAAAGAAGAGGTGAAAGAAAGCCAAGAAGAGGAAGAGGTGAAAGAAAGTCACAAAGAAGAAGAGACAAAAGAAAGCCACGAAGATGAAGAGGTTAAAGAAAGCAAGGAAGCCGAAGAAGAGAAAGCTGACAAGGAAGCTAAAGTGGTGGAGGAGAACCCAGAAACCCAAAGCGAGGCAATGGACGAAGATAAGGCGGAAGAACCAGATAATAAGGATGAGGAGGATGTTGAAGAGGAAGCCGGTGGAGAGAAAGAGGATAAAGATAGCAATGAAGCGCATAAAGCTGAGGAAGAGTCTAAGAAGAGTGTTAAATCAAAGGGGAAGAAGGACAAGAAAAGGAAACGAGAAGTTGAACAGAAGAAGGAGAAGGAGCCAAAATCTTCTGCACAGAAGAAGGAGAAGGAGCCAAAAACCCCTGCACCCTCAACAATTGACCGTCCTGTACGTGAACGCAAATCTGTTGAAAGGCTGGTTGCATCTATTGATGTGGATGCCAACAAGGAATTCCGTATTGAAAAGGTCTGTTGTACTATTTACTGGTATTGAAAAGGTCTCCAGATTTTAAGCCCATGCTGTATTTTTGTTGTCTTTTCTGAGATGGAGTTATGTTTTCTGTGGTCTGCAGGGCCGTGGAACTGCATTGAAAGATATTCCCAACGGTATTTTACTTACTATGTCCCTTATTTTTATTTGGCTTTTACTCGGGTTATGTGATGTTATTTGGTGTGATACCTCTTCTTTGCCCAGTGTCTCCTAGAGTTTAGAAATCAATTATTTGCACTGGACCTCATTTTCTTCCTGGTATATCGATTTTTGTTTTGTTAGTCTCCATCTCATCTTCTTTGTTTTTCCTTTTTGTCCCTTCTTTGTGTATCAGGATTAGGTTATTGGAAGTCACTAGTGACCCAAACTGATCCAAAAGAAAGTCTCTAGTGACCCATTATTTTTTTAAGTAGCCTTATTTCCTTTTGTAACTTTGCCTTTTTCTCTCATTTGGTTGTGTTATTTCCAATGATTCAGCTGAGATTTATTTGATTCCAGTAAAAGCTCTTTTAACTTTTTTTTTAAAAAAAACTTCAGTGGCATACAAATTATCCAGAAAGAAGACTGAAGAGACATTCAAATTACTGCATACTATTCTCTATGGACGGCGTGGAAAGGTGATATATCCTGGCTTATAGTTCTTTTCTTCTTTTGATTTCTGTGTCTGAATTCTACTCTTTCTCTTACCCTTGGTCTTCCCATCGAAGGGCTTTTTTTCTTTTACCAGTGCTACTTAAATTTATCTCGTCAGTCGATCAAGGAAAGCTTTGTGAAGCTATGAGTTTTCCCACACATATTTTGATTTTTTTAATGGTTGAATTATGTTAAATTGAACTCCTTTATCAATCATGAAACCTCCCAAGTTTTGTTTATCAAGTTCTATACACCATCACTGAACTTATGTGTTTCTATCACTTTGAACCCTGTTATGGTAGCTTTGCTATGTGCAATCATTAAAAGGTAACATGTTAATAATGGATCCTATAATTTTTTGTCCCTTTTTAGAGGAATGATAGAATTGTCTCACTTTGTTTTTCGATTGTTGGAATAGTCATATATTTTATTTGTAGTTTCACGTAATGCATATTAGTCCATGTAATAAGTAATTGCAGGCGGGAAAGGCTTGAATACTGAAATATTTTATCAAAAACGGCTTGAATCCTGATTGTGCATTGGAAGCCGATAGTC
This sequence comes from Petunia axillaris subsp. axillaris, assembly GCA_029990575.1. NCBI lineage: Eukaryota > Viridiplantae > Streptophyta > Magnoliopsida > Solanales > Solanaceae > Petunia > Petunia axillaris. The sequence goes on along the minus strand of JARKNS010000002.1, from coordinate 45,144,339 downwards.
TGGAAAAAATCTTTGTTGACCATCATCTGCAAATCTTTATTGGTCTTATGACATATCTCATGGCATTTTACTTACCGGAGAAGAAAAAGAAAAGAAGACTAAAAGAAGCTTCAAGTTGTTTGGAACTGCAGCATGAGTCTTTTGTGCATAGTGTAGATCCTTTGATTCTCTAGTTCATGATGAGGCTATATCTTTCAGAAAGGTGATACTCTCAAGGGGAACTTTTCAATGTTAATCTTAATTATTCCTCCTATATCACATGATAACCTGAAAATTGTGTTGTTTCTTGATTTTGATGGTGCTGCAAAAATGTCCATTTTCCTCTCGTCTTTCACCCTTGAAAGGAATATGAATTGGCATATTAAAATCACTGAAAAGTGGTTACAATCATTTCACCTTTGATTATTGTGAAAAAGGTGCTTACATCATATTATCTGAGAACAAATGTTGTGGCTTTAAGCACCCAATGGTGTGGCCTAGTCGTCAATGAAGTGAGATAAGAACCAAGAGATTTCAGGTTCAAAGCCCAGTGGAGACAAAAAACACTAGGTCTTTCTTCCCATCTATCCAAGTCTTAGTAGGTAGAATTACCTGTTACTGGTGGGAGGTATCCGGTGGAATTAGTCGAGATGCGCGTAAGCTGGCCTGGACATTGTTATCAAAAAAAAATTTGTGGCTTTAAAGCATTTAGGATTTTGTTTAAGCCATAATGTTAGTTTTACTTTTCTTCGTTCACTAGTCAAAAGCAGTGTGAAATGTTAAGTGACACAGTATTTTTAGATCATTTGCTTTTAACTTCGGCAAAAGTTTCATATTTGCATGTAAATACTGTTAGAATATAGATAAATAATAGCATGACACCCAATGAATAAACTTTGATGTGGTGCCATTGGTCGATCGTGGTCTTGAAAAATGCTTATGAGAGTGAGGTCCAGCGTTCGACTCCCAATGGTTCTCCATTTTGCCTTACTTCTCTACGCTGGCATACTTTTGCGTTGTTTCTAGCTTCTTTCACTCCTTTCGTCCTTTTCTTTTCTTTCTTCCATGGCACTTGTCCTTTTAATGTTTTACTCTAAGAAATTACAGTAGCAGTTTCTTTTTCCCCCCTCTTAATTAAGTCTTGTTTTTCTTTTTTTATTTCTTTATAATTATTCTTCTATTCTTTTACGAGTTATGTTACCAAATATTTTTTAGACTTCGTTTAAGATACGAGTTGACAAATTAAGTTAGATTTATTCACAGATCTCAGTGATTTTTGTAATTTAATGTACATTCACTTACTTCTAAGTTGATTAAATTCCAAAAGTTATTATACCTTGATAATTTGCCTTGAGTGTATATAATTTTTTTTTTCTATTCATGTAAAAAGATATATACGTAGAGAGAAGAATGAAATATTAGTAAATACAAAAAGTATTGCAATAATACGGGATTCTTTTATTCAGCCTATTTGATTGATAGGCAAACTTCCTTTTATTTTGGGCACTTTTTACTTTCTAGCTGAGGGTCTACCCGAAATAGCCTCTCCACCTTCGTGGGGGTAAAGTCTGCGTACATCTCGCCCTCCCCTGACCCCACTTGCGGGATTAACTAGGTGGCGGTGGTGGTTGTTGTTGTTTTTGTTGTTATGCATAAAATCGAATCGAGAGATAGGACGAGTTGTTAGAAAATGGCAAATTAAGTGAGAAAAAGTTTCCAAGAATTAATTTAATCTTGGTTCGTTGATTGAATTAGCTATTAATAAATAAAAATTTAATATAACAAATCGACTTAGCTAAAAACTGGCCGAATCAAGAGTTGACCTACTCAAATAGTCTTTATGAGTTGTATTGGCACCCGTTAGCCCCAAATTCTGGTTCCACCTCTGTTTCCTCATAGAGATGACAATATAAGGTACTTTTTACAGTCAGCAAGGAGTTAAAGCTTTATGATCTGTGAGAAATATTTCCCTAAGTATGCTTGTCTGCACTGGATTCTATGTTTTGGTAATTGCTCTACCGTTTTGTTTTACTCATGATTGGCTTTTCTTCCGTCAATGATGATTATTTGAAGCATTAAGCAGGGTTCTTATACTGTCACTTGATTATGACTATTCTGCATGTTTCTTGATCTCCATTAATGGAACTAGTCAGCTGTTCATATCCAATGGAAATTCACTTCTGATACTTTCGTTGCTAGTTTCGACCTTTTTTTTTTTTTTTTTGCTTATAGTTCTTGTCCTTTTGCAGGCGGCTCAGATCAAGAGCAATATTTCACGGTTTTCTGGCTTTGTATGGCATGATAATGAGGTAAATGACACCTCGTGTGCCAAATGATGCCTATATTAGTCAGTCAAAATATCCCATTTCTTGCCTTTTCATAGCTGGAATGATGGTCTGGGAAATTTTTAACATAAACCTTCTCTGTGGTTGCTCATACTGATTGTAAATATATCACAGTTGATTATTTTATTATGATTGAGCTTTTAGAAGTGCTTGAGCTAAGATCACAGTGTAATGGTGCAGGAAAAGCAGAAGATGAAAGTAAAAGAAAAGCTTGACAAGTATGTTAAAGAGAAGCTGTTGGAATTCTGTGATGTACTAGATATCCCTGTTACCAGAGCTACATCAAGAAAGGTTAGTCCATATCTTTCTGTCACATGCTTGACCTTTTTATTTCACTAATAAGGTCTTCTTTGGTCTTTTTCGTGCGATTGATCTTACAAGTGAATTACCAATCAAGAAGAAAACAATAACAATCTTATAAGCGAAGCCCTAATTCCCTAAGAAAATTTCTTTCATCTAAAACTTGTCGCTTCATACTCTGAAGTTTGCTTCTTGTAAGCTTGAATGCTGTATCCTCTGTATTGTTTGCATCTTCTTGATGCCTTTAATGATATCACTTCATAAAAAAAATTAATCAAGGGTTTCATATACATCAGGAAGACATAGTGGTAAAGTTGATGGAATTTTTGGAAGCTCCTCATGCTACGACAACTGAGTTGCTTGCTGATAAGGAACAGGTTGGTGACTTCTGATTGTGGTAAAAGCATATATGACTTGTTCTGTTTCTTTATTAGTATACTGACATTTGGTCTAATGTATAGTCAAGTAAAGGAAAGAAGCGTAGAAGAGAGAGCACAAAAAGTCCCTCATCGGCATCTGTTAGTTCGAAAGGTTCAACTAAGGTATTTCTCTTTCTTATTAATGTTTTAGCTAGATTTTAGAAGTAAATATCATCTAAGGGATATTTTTGGCTTGCAACTGGTAACTTCTATCATGTAGTCATTAATTTTTATGGATTTTTTTTATAAAAAATCAATTTAATTCCATTGCACAAACTTTTTAGTTTTAGTATCACCTGTTTTCATCTTTTATTCTCAACTTGAGTTTCTGCACCAACATCTTAAGGTCTCAGTGGGTTAATCACACCATATGACTCAACTATGTAGAATGTTGCGAAAACTGTTTTGCAGGGTATTCTTGCAGTTTATGGTGGCTTTTACCTTTATGTAAACGGAGAGAAAATTATCAAACAATAAGCTAGGATTTATCTGTCTGGATAGATGCTACATAGTATGTTTTTTTTTTTTTAACAACATTCGTAATGGAAAAAGAAATAGATGGAAACTGTTGACCTGTGCATTTGCATCATTATTTTCTTTTATTTCTGTGCGATTTTCTTTTCACAATCTTTATCGCCGTTGTATTGACAGAGTGGAAAGAAGACCGAAACTGGATCTCAAAAGACTGAGAAGAAGAAGAATGTGCATGAGTCAGAAGATGAATCTGAGCAAGAAGAAGATGACCATGAAGAGAAATCTGAAGACGAAAAGGCTAACGGTGTTCCGGATAGATCTGATGATGAGATGTCAGATCAAGCTGAAAGTGACAGGGACAAGGAATCTGAAGATGAGTCTGAGGAAGATAAGAAAAAGCATAAGCAAAGTTCAGGTAAATCTTCTACAAAGAAGGAGCCTGCTGCAAAAGCAAAGACCAAGAAACCTGCAGTTTCTAAACCATCAAGTCCTGCTCCCAAAAAGACCCCTTCCAAATCGTCAAAGATCTCCAAGCAAAATGTCACCAATGATGCAACTCCAAAAGCGTCTTCGAAGAAAAAGGCTGAAGTAGTTAAAGAAAAATCTTCAACGCCAAAGAAGTCTACTTCCAAGGAAAATACTGGTGAGAATCACATACTTATGCTCATTATAGGTTTGTTATGAGGTGTTCAAGGAATGGCTGATTTCGTCATGATGATTATCAGTTGTGCTTTTCAATGTGCTTTATGTTTTATGAGATTTTTTGTTTGTGCAGGGAAAAAGATTGTAAAGGGAAAGGACAAGAGTAAAGAACAAAAATCGAGACCTAGTGATGATGAACTCAGAAATGCAATTTGTGAAATTCTAAAAGAAGTTGACTTCAACACGGTGAGCATTGAAGTCTAGTCAGGTTGCACGTTCCCACTGTGATCCTGAATGTTGTGGTGTTTTCTCCGTTTCCTTGTTTCTCTTCTAGGGGTCTCTTCATGCAGTTCCCTTTGTATGATTCTTCCATGGTCATCTGGACATATGTTCTTCTCTGTAGTCCTTTTTGCTACTGATGCTCTTAGGCCATTGCGTGTTTGAGTGATCATATTTCTCGAGTGGTGACCTACAGTCCAATTTATCTTCCTGAATTGCTAACATCTGTTCTGTCTGTGCTTGCAGGCCACCTTTACTGACATTCTGAAGCAACTTGGTAAGTGTCCTGTATTTCTTCTCTTCTTTTGGCAATATTTTGGGTATATTAAGATTAAAAAAAAAGATGATTAGTCATTGTTTATTTTCTGGTAGTTGAGTTGTACATTGGAACTTGATGTATTGTTCTCTAGGAGGTCATAGTAGCAATATATTTGGATTCCAATAGAGCACTCACTTGTTTCTTACCAATGCATGACAATTTTGCTTGTGCAGCCAAGCGGTTTGAAACAGATCTGACGCCCAGAAAATCATCTATAAAGATTATGATCCAGGATGAGCTTACTAAACTAGCTGATGAGGAAGATGACGACGAGGAAGAGGAAGGTGATGCTGAAAAGGATGCGAAAAAGCCTACTGGCAAAGGTGTGAAGGCCTGAACACACGGGTAAAAAATGCAATCATAGGAAAGATAGCCTACAATGTCTGCCTCAATGTTTAGCCTCTTTCCTCGTGAATTTGTGCCTCCAGGTCTCCTTTAGGAGTTCAACCAGCTGTAATCTATTGTTAATGTCTCGTTTATGATTTACTCTTTGACTAGGATATTGTAGAACTATAAGCGCCTTAGCCCAGTGCAAGACTACTGTTTGTATAAACTAATTTGTAGTTTTTATTTTGAATTTTTCCCTGTTAACTTAATTAGCTGCCCTGATCATGGATTGTAAGTACAAATATTTAAAATCAACATCCATTTGGGATGTCTTAGGGCTGTTTCTTGGTTCATTTTTATGGATTGGACTATTCCCTCTTTTTGCTGCTTAAGTGTTTCTCTGCCTAAAGTTTTCGCCTGACACGCAGCCTGTAATATTCCAGCAACTAGCGATACTTTGCTTGAGGCTTAACTGGTGTTGGAACAATCTGTGTTAACAGATGTTATTGTCAAGCTGTTTGGCATGATCAATTGCTTTGTCCACTTGGCTATAAATTATCTCTTAATGCAGTCTAAATGTCTTGCGGGCATAGAAAATGATATCTTATGAAGGATGAGAATGAACTGATGGATTGCACTCGCGTTCTTTTAGATGATACTCCTTTGGAGTTTTTTTTCATTCCCTCTGTACAAAAAATAGGTTGTTATCTGCTAATTCTTCATTGCATCGTCAAGGAACTGGTAAATTTTTCTTCTTGTAAATGCTGAAATAAGATAATCCGTCTTGTAAATGTAATCCCCTGTTAAATATTAACCACTTTTGTATTATGGAAACGTTACTTCAACTCCTAAATCTTTTCTTGTTTGTAAGAGAACCTCGGGTAATATTATTGTAATTTGACATTTTGTCGCTAATGCTGACGTTCAAAATTGACATGCCATGAACACGACATTGTAATGGATACCTTTTGAAACATTTAATAAAGAGATCTAAATTTTTCCCAAAGTAAATCTTTGTTGCGGTATGAAGTTATCTAAAAGGCAATTACAGTATTCAGCAAGTAAAGGAGGTAGGGAATTACAATCCATTGACACTAGCATGTCTGCACCACATTGTAATGTACACGTACATAGTTGCTAATTTACATATATGTAGAATAATATGATCATAACCTTCAGTGGCCATAGCACTACCTTGGCCTCCCCATATCAGGACCCCGAGACCCTGCAGTCTGATTGTACATTCCAGTAGCTTGATTGTACATCTGATTGTTCCCTTGATGCTGACCCATCATCATCATTCTTCCATAGTCATACACCCCACTACCCCCACCACTCATGTCCCCAACAACGTGACAATCACTATCTTTGTCTTGGATTCCAGCCATGGCGCTTTTTTGCCCTTCTAAGTCCCTGAACCTCTGCAAATAAACCTTGAGGGGTTCAATATATTCTTCGAAACCAAGAGTAGTCATAGCCCACAACAAATCATCGCCGTTGATGGTCTTCCTCTTCTCTCGCTGGCACTTATCTGATGCTTCCCCTGTAATGAAACTGATGAATTCAGACACACATTCTTGAACTACCTCTTTAGCGTCCTTTGATATTTTCGCATTCGCTGGTAATGCTTTCTTCATGATTCTGCTCACGTTGGCTATTGGAAGGAACCTGTCTTGCTCTCTTAATGAACTCTCGCTGCTGTTGTCTCTATGACCTCCTGATTCATTGTCCGAATCTGCCATTTCACTTGATTGTGCTCTATCAACTTATTCTTTAATTTTCTATATCAATGCAAAACGTCACGTAAGAAATTATACAGCTGCAAAAATGCACAACAAGAAAACGAGGAAATATATATATGAAACACTGGTGGGGGAGGGGAGGGGGGCGAGGGAGCTGTCGAATTTTAGTCAAGACTCGAGCTTTATGAATCTACTTCTATCATTCTTGATCAAAACAAGCTACACTTACACCTTATATGCAGCTTCTCTCTCTGTTCCTTTTGTTCGCACGCTCAACAACACTGATGCCCGAAGTTATTAAACCACACCTAGAAACAATGAATTTTCACAAGAAGAAAATGGAGAAACAATTCTGGGGTTTGGATATTTGTAACGGTGGACTTGTAGATGCAGCCAAAAAGATGCACAGTAACTAAATTGGAGAGGCAGAGTAGAGTGTGGACAGAAGTATTGAGGAAAGGATAAGATATGATAATGAGGTCCGTTGGATGAACATGGTAATATAATGGAATATGGATAAATACGTGGAGCCATATGAATGGTAGTTGGTTGAGCAAAAAGATCCAGGACATCGGTATCGAATAAGAAGCATGGTCGGTTAGGATAGGATATTTTTTTAGTGGACACTCAGGATATTATCATTGTTTACGTGGACCAATAGCCTTGTTTCCTTTTTTATAATAGTAATATACTCACTGGATAATTCACCTTCCTCAAACATCACTATGGGATAATACTGACTATATTGTTGTTGGATAAAATACAAATAATTCGTTATTTGCTCTAACTCCTATGAAACCCAAGTTGGGTGGCTGGTGGTGGTTTATTGGTGGAAGATCAGAGATAGACTTGGTGGTTGAAGGCGGGGTAAAACGAATCGGTCATATAATAAGAGAAAAATGGGTAAATTATTACGTAATGTAGTAGGTTTATGTGCTAATTAGGAAAATTAGAGAGTGGTTAATTATACAAGAATCTTCACGCCGTCCCCCATTTTAACGGATTGTGTGTGTTTGTCCTCAGTTTTATGGCTTTAGCTAAGTGAACTCCAGCTTATCTTTTACTTCCTCTATTCCATCTTTCCCAATCTATGTAACAAACTTTTCTTTTTAGTCCGTCCCAAAAGAATGATATTTTCTTATTTGACAACAAGCGTGCTTTTGGAACATTGCAAAATTAACATCCATTTGTTAAGTTTCGTGTCGAGTTAAACTCCGCCACATAAATTGGGACGAGGGAGTAATATATAAAAAGATTGTTTCGCCCTTGAGTAACCTAGCAACACATCTTTTCCGTCGTCGTTCCCTTCATTCGATCCTCCAGCATTTAGGGTTTGTTTGATCTCCTCTGGGTATGTTCCTCTTTCGTTCCATCATTCTTTGTAAGTGTTGCCTAGCCAAAACTTCAAAGCAATTAACTGGGAGAATGTGGGAAGGCGTAGGAAGGAGTCGAGGCAAGTGTTGCCTAGCCAAGACTTCAACGCAATTAGTTTGGATAATATAGGAAGGGGTAGAGGGCAAGTGCTGCCTAGGATAGACTTAGGCAATTAGCTTGGAGATTGGGGTAGGAGTAGAAGGAAGTATCAGATGGAAGGCACAAAATTTAGGGAGGAGATAATGAGCGTCATTTTATAAGATTCATAAAGATATTTTCGTCCCAAATTTATTCATTAAACTAATAGAGATCATTTTTACAAAACCAGTGCAATGAATGTCAAATGGGCAAACCAATTGCACGAATTCTTCTATTTCTGAAATTTACCAGTTGATTATATAATGGTTGCCCTTTAGTTAATAAGGAAAAAATACAGGTTACATTTGAAGGACCCAATTGAGTACAACTATTAACAAAGGGTGAAGTCAGCAATTTTGCATAATTCAAGACAACTTTGAACATTTTCATTCTAACCAATTATATTAGGTATTTTTACCTTTAAATGATGATAGTATTAAAAGATTTTACTCTATTTATTATGAACCGTTAGGGATTATTACCTTTGAATGATGATAGAATAAAAAAATACATTGTTAGAGCATAAAAGCTAAACTCACAATTATTTGTTCCAAATCAGTTATTTCAAGATGCATTGGTGAATCAGGTATAATAATTTAAAGCATGAATGTAATGTTCACAATTATCTGTACAAGATGTTTACCGTTTGACAGCTTATTCTGTCTCCGTGAAAATCCATGCTACGAATTTTAAACACACATATACAGAGACAGAGAACGTACAATGTGAAATAAAAAAGAGCAAAACAAGTAGTAAAATGACTGAAACTATGTCACAGTTAGTGGTATTCTCATTTACATATTCACAAACTTACAAAAAAAAACAAAAAAAAGATCTCTATGTACACTTGCAAAAGAATAATGAATGCTAAACAACAGATGCCTACCAAAGAAACTGGGTCAAAAACATAAAGATGATACAAGGAGGAAAAATATGATTAGTACAACAAACGCCAGACCAAGATGGGAGCAGATCGGCGCAAACCTGTGTCTCAAATCCTAATACATTACATAAAATGGAAAATCTCTGATAATTTGTCACTCAGACTTACAGCAAATTCAAGTCACCAGTCAACAACACTAGATTATTCCAGTCACATTGAACTAAAACATAGTAAATGAAAAAGAGGCTAAAAACTGTCATAAAGTTCCACTAGCAACTCAATCTCACTAAGAGGTTACGCCATGTAATATAACACGCTCTCCCAGGCTTCGGACTTCAAGGCATTTTGAAGGTATACCATACTTCTTCCAACAGCTTGCTCCCTGTTCTCCAAGCTATCACAAGAAACCAAAGATTTACAATCAACACCGTGCAGAAATAGAACGATCAAGATTGAAACTACACGAGACACACGGGGAACAGCTTAAAAATTAAACATACCGAGTGTTTCCCCACAAGTGGAGTTTGAAAGGGTGAGATGTAACCCCCATCCAGAAGGGACCTAGAGGTACTTAAAGGGCATCAACATTCGTCGAAAAATTACACTGTGTATATAGATATGTTTTGAGTCCCCCTAGTAACAAAAGATTCTCTAGCCTAGTGGTTAAAGGGTATCAAAACTTATGACTTAAGTCCTTAGTTTGAGTCCCATGCACAACAACTTTATTTTTTGACTCCCCTTGGCATAATTCTTGTGTCCGCCACTTCCCCACTAAGGTGAAGAGGCTGTTTCCGATAGACCCCGGCTAAATAAAAAATCTTTTGGAAAACATGTTTGAACCAAATAAAATGAGAATACCATAGTAAAAAAATAAAATAAAAAATAAAGAATATCCAAGATAAGCATAAAACACCAATAGCAATAATGACGAAGAATAAGATAGAACTAGTATATACTATTGCTAATCTCATAAAAATCGCTTGACTACTACCTAACCTTCTACCCTAATCCTCGATCTCCACGCTTTCCTATCTAAAGTCACGTCTTCGATGATTTAAAGATGAACGGGAAAAAAATCAAAGCCTAAATTAGCACACAAATTCTACTAAACCTATTGGCTATTGTAATGTACACACATGAGAAGTACAAAGGCAACTGAAACTGATGGTTTACAATACATATGCTGGGAATTGAATAAGCGACTTAACACATTCACTAACAAACACTAACTTCCCGATGAAGTTATATTCTAACTAACATTCATATAATCTTCAAAAAGTGGTTTTGCACATAGAATATACAGGGAATCCCAACAAAGATTCTTCCAATAAACGACCAGCGTCAAACGAAAAGTTTGGTAAGATTAAGTTCCATAAAACATAACAGCAGTTCCCTCCCGAGTCCCAATTAGCCCATACAAGCCACAATAAAAGAGAACATGAACACTATCGTGGTTTAGAGAGGTCTTTGGACAATGAACATACTCCTACACAGGGGAACAACACAGACAGTATTCACTACCAAAAGCACTAACTAAACATAAAAGGAGTTGTGAACTTACTTCTTCGTACTGAGAGATCAGCGCTCCTTGAAAAGACCCACTAAAAGAGCATCAACATTTGGGTGACAAAAGACACCACAGAGCAACTGTTTGACGAAGGCAAGTAGTAAGTAAGAAAGCCTTTTAGTAGAAAGCCTGAATACACATGACAAACCCTCAGTGGACTAGCTCATACTAATCTCATTCTAAAGTTTCCTTGAAAATATGCAGTCAAGGCTGCAGATCATTCAGATGTTATACGCCTCCTCTTTCCATAATCAGCATCCCTTGATCTTGACCGGTGGTCTTCCTCATGCGATAATCGCGATTTACTGTGTCCCCTTGATGATCTTCCTCTGTCTTCATCATCATATTCTTGCTCACGGTCCTTGTACCTATGATGATCAGCATATCTATCTCTATCATCCCTATGACGTTCACGATCACGCCCTCGTTCTCGAGAGCGTTCACGATCCCTGTCCCTCTCCCTCTCTCGCGCAACATCTCTATCATCTCGGTGCCTCCTCTCTGACCAATCATGATCATGGCCTCGATCCTTTTCCCGAGCGACGTCTCTATCATAGGCAGGTTCTCTGTCTTCTCTATGTTTTTTATCCGTTGAACCAGACCAATCACGTTCTGATCCCCTGTCTTTTTCTTTCAAGTTATTAGGCCAAGCCCCTCTATCGTGAGTTACTTCTCCATACTGATGATCAGACCCAGCTTCTTCCGCATAACTTGATTCTCCTGCTCTACCACCATGCTCGTCACCAGCCCATCCACCCATATTAGGATCAGACCACATTCCCATGTTAGGACCCTCCATACCAGCACCGGGCATCATTCCCATACCATTCATTGGCATTCCTCTACCAAAGAATGCAGGATTTACATGAGGAGCAACACCAGGCATCCCAACTCCTCCAACAGGAGGAAAAGACGACATCATACCAGGAAATGGTGGGGCAGGACCACCAGGAAATCCTCCGTAACCACCCATTCTCCCCATAGGTCCTCCAAACGCAGGATCAAAGCCTTGACCCATCATAGCTTGAGGATTCAAAAGAGGAGGTGCAGCACCCATACCTGGTCCAAATCCACCTCCACCATTTCCCATCATCCCCCTTCCTGCAATCCCACCAGGTCTGTTTCTCATAGGACCCATTGGCCCCCGATTTCCCATACCTTGAGGACCTCCCCTACCCCAATTTCCTCTACCATAACCCCTGTTTCCATCCCCACCTCCTTGATAATTGCCACCACCAGGAGGAGCATTGTTATTACCAATTTTACCGGCAGCGTCACCAGGACCCCGCCTTGCTTGGGGAGCAGCAGTCTGGCCCATCTGCTGTTGATTTCTATTCGCCTGAGCTTCACCCATCCTCTTCACATTATACGGTGATGATGCAAAGGCGACCACACATGGCCGTCCATTGAAAACATGTCCATTCATCCCATCCTTGCAAGCTGTGGCAGCTGAGGAGTCATGGAACTCGACTTGGCAATACCCTTTAGACTTCCCACTAGCTTTTTCTTCAAAAAATTTCACCTCCTTCACGACTCCATACTTGCTCAACTCTGCCTCCAACTCAGCATCCGTCGTCCACCAATGTAAATCACCGACAAAAAGAATCGCCCCTCCTCCACCACCACCTCCTCCAACATTCCCACCCCCACCACCACCTCCACCAACAACATTACCCGCCCCGTTCACATTAACCCCTCCTTGCCTGACCATATCGTTCCCCGAATTCCCAACATTACCCACATTTCCAACAACTCCAACTTGAGGAGGCTGTTGAACCATCACCTGATTCGGAACACTACCACTGACCATCCGGTCCTCTAAATCGCCCCTGGGGTTACTCAACTCAACCCTAAAACCACCACCACCAGAAATCCCAGACCCAGCTGCTCCCCCAACTGACACTCCTCTAGTTCCCCCAGAAGCTAAATCCTCTTCTTTGTGGGGTTTCATCTCTCCACCATCCCCACCGCCACTTTCAGCCACGGCTTGTGGGGGTGGCGAAGTTATCATCGGAGGCGGAGGAGGTAGTTCAGGGTTGTTCTTGTCCTTTACCTCATCATTCCTAGAAACAACTAAGTCATCATTATTTTTACGAAGGGTTTGGAGAAAATTCTCACCAACATTGACATCGTTGTAAAGATCTTCGTAATCATCATCTTCTTCTTCTTCACCTAGAAACCCATCATCAGCAACGGCTGAGATTGCTTCATTCCTGTGGAATTGCTCTCCCCCACCTTCATTATCGTCCATGCCCCTTATCTAAAAAAACTAGGGTTAGGGTTAGGGGTTATGAACTTTCTACAAGCTCAATTTCTAATTTATAACACTACCAAATAGTAATAGAATACAAGTGAGCAAAAACTTACCGGAAGAGAGAGCTTTAATTTAGGAAGGAGAGTGAGTGAAGGAACCCTAATTTCTGGAAAGTTGTGTGAGGTATTATTCTGACAAACAAACAAACTTTGAGAAACACCTAAAATTAGCCTTCTATCGACTCACCACGAGCTAAGTTATTGAACTAACGTGTACTCCCTTAACTCCGAAGGGCTCGATGGTCCCGGACTAGTTACATAGTCATTAGTAATGTCGGAATTAGTAATATAATAAAAATTGAATATATCGCGAGTAAGTTTACATGTTGTTTTCGAAAATATTGAAGTACCGAACTAATTCAGAACTTTGAGTTCGGTACTTCGTTTTTTCGGTGCGGGTTCGGTCTAGAAAATTTTAAAACTTCGATTTTCGGTTCAGTTTTCGGTTTCGGGTATTTTGAAACTTCGGGTACCGAAGCACCGAATAACCCGAAGTGTGTGAAAAAATCAGAAACTTCAGATAATCATTGCCACTCAATACTAGCACCTATTCCAAAAAGTAAGGCTTAATTACATTATATGTCAATTTAGGGACTTTTTAAAAAAGGCGGAATAGGTGTCCAGCTCCCTAAAGTTGGCACGAAAAGTCAGTTAGCTACCACTACTGACCCTTGTACCTACTAGCTCCCTGAACCAACTTGAATGTGTGCCATTTAAGCACAAATTGCTGATGTGGCAAAAAAAGTGAGTATCACTTTGTCCAAGCGCGTGAAGTATTTTAAAACCTCATTTTTTGGTTTTTTTTTTAATTAAAAAATTATTTTGTAAGAATATCACCATTAACACCACCACTGATCTATCACCTCACCATCCCAACAACCAATACTCCAACCCCCTCCACTAACCTTTTGTCACCTCACGACTCCATTTACCAAAGATACAAAAATTTCACATTTAGATATTAAAAATTTCCTCAAGCTCCAAAAAAATTACAGAAAGATTAAAACCCACCTTTAAAAAACGGTACCATGAAGAATGAATAACCCAAAGATCAAAACACACCCAAGCTCAATAATAGCTTAGAATCAATTTCGTCTCTTTGACCAACAAACTCATGATGAAGTCACAAAGTTATTGAATTCTGATTTCGATCTTTTCTTTTTTCTTTTGAAAACCCAAAAACTTAACTAAAAGAAGTATCAACAAGAAACTCTCTGCAATTGATATCAGAAAATTACAACAGGTCTATTGATGACTCACAATGGGGATCCATAGGGGCATCGCAGATTTAATATAAAAAGAAAAATAAAATAAAAGTCGAATTTAATTCAAAAGAATTACCAAAAGATTTGTAGGAGTTGATCAATCAGAAAATGACATTTATGAATTAATTTAATTGTATACGTGATTTTGTTGGCTTCTCTTCATCTTCTTCGGTGGAAGTAGGTTATGGTGGCTGGTGGCTTAATAAAGTGATTGGAATGTGGAGGGTGAAGGAGTGACAATGGAGATGGGCCTTTTTTTTTTTGTGTGTTTTTCAACTTTGTAAGCGTGTGTTATACACGCAATGTGGTTTTTTGTTGTGTTGTGTTGGAAGGATTCATTTGGCACAGTTTTAGTCTAGCACCAGGGAGCCATAAGGTATAGCGGTCAGTTAAGGTAGCTAACTGACTTTTTGTGTCAACTTCAAGGAGCTTTGCACCTATTCTGCCTTTAAAAAACATGACAATATTTTGTTACTTTACTAAATGTAGCGATATTTTTAGAAATGCTACTAAACAAGTCACAAAAGATCCTAGATCTCTTTCTCTCTTTTCACACTTTTCTCTCCCCCACCCCACCGATTTCCCGCCGCCGGAGACATTCCCTACCCTTCTGCCGTCGTCTCCGGCAGCCCAATCCCCATCGCCGCTCAACTGTGCATTGCTCCGTCGCTGGTGTCGCAGGATGCTCCATCACGAGCTGCTAGAGTCTGTTGCGTTTTCTTCCGGAGTATTGCGTCGTCGCCGGCGGATTTAGGTTCCTCCTTCGGCGACAGTGGTGTGGATCTGCTCGTCGTTGGAGTTATTGCTAATTTCTTCTTCTTTTTTTTTTTTTACTTTTTTTACTTTTTCGATGATTGCAACAGTGTATGGTGGCTAGTTAGGAGTATATGGGCTGTATGGCTGCTGGTTTCTGGTGGTTTCCAGTGAGGACCAGGCGGGGCTGCTGCGTTGCTCCTTTCTCTTTTGTTTTTTGAATTTTACGGTGGGACATGACGGAACCACACTGGTTTTGGTATATGTTTGGTGTTTGTAAACTGTATGGAATATATGAAATGTGTATTTTCATTGTACGTGTGGTGTATCCACTGCATATACACTGAATATACACCGAACATACAATGAATATACACTTTTAATACAATAAATACGATCAGATTCGATTTGTTTTTGGTGTGTATGTACGGTGAATGAACATGCATACACTGTCCATACAGTACCCATACAGAGAATATACAAACATACAATAATTGTATGTGTGTGTATCTACTGTATTTTCACTGTATGCACAATGTATACACTGTCCATACACTGTCCATACAGTGAAAATACACCAGATCTTAAAAAAAATCCGGCGACTGGCGGCCGACGGCTGATGGGCGGCAGTGGCGGCAGTGATGGTGGGTGGCGGCTGGGGGGTGGTAGGAGGTGGATCTAGGGTTTTATCACCCTTTTTGTATGTATTTTGCTATGTTTAGAAAAAAAAAATGGAGCTATGTTTTAAAAATGAGATAATGTTGACATTTTAGTGTAAGAAAGAGTGTTAAATTGTCCAAAAAGTAATACATCTTCCAGTTACCAACCTTAGCA
This sequence comes from Petunia axillaris subsp. axillaris, assembly GCA_029990575.1. Lineage (NCBI taxonomy): Eukaryota > Viridiplantae > Streptophyta > Magnoliopsida > Solanales > Solanaceae > Petunia > Petunia axillaris. Next base: position 45,128,386 of record JARKNS010000002.1, on the reverse strand, counting down.
TGTATGCCTATTACCTATCTTTCATGCTTCTATACCCAGAGTAGGACTGATACACAACAATATAATACCGTTCTTATTCAAACAAGCAAAGGTACGCTATTGCTAGGTCAGTAGGTCCATCTAAGCCATTCTTGTAAGACCGCAGGGATCTGAGACATATCATACTAATCCGTAAAAAGATGAAAATATCACCTTAGTTTAGGTTCACGAAGATGTTATGGTTGGTCGTGAAGCATCATGTGTCCTGTCCACTGCTATCTCATTTGGTTCCAGCGGAGTAGTCTATGATTTACAAATTTAGCAGGGTTGTTTGGATTTGAGGTCACTTGACCATCATGTATAGGGGTACATGTATTAACTGATGAGTTACTTACTTTCGATTGACCTACACTTTTGTCCATGTCACGCGGTGCTGACTATCCAAAAGTCCAATATTTAAGTATTTTTTTTCGACCTTTTTTTTGGGCTATAAACTTTGGTTTAAACCGAACAACTGATATACCGAACCGAATACCGAACTAAAAAATCGAATCGAACCGAAGTATAAAAATTACGGATTTTTCTACACTTCAAACCGAACCGAAGTACCAAACTAAAATTTGCAAAAGTCGAACCGAACACCGAACGCCCACCCATAGCTCTCACCCTTCAAATCAAGGCAACCAACTTAGAAACAAGAATTACTAACGTATAGTATGGAAGAGGTTCAAAATAATCCTAACAATGAAGAATTGTCTTTTGTATGTCTTTAATTAACTTATTGGCACATAAAAGTTTTCATCGACTACAATTATCTTATAACAAAAACATACCCCTGCACAATTAAAAATTATCCATGATATGCCACTCGCATTAACGGTTGAAGTGACATGGGGTATATTAACATTTTAATTGTACAATGTATGTTTAAATAATTATCTGTTATAAAATAAAATGTAATACAACTAATAAGTAGACAAGAAATGTGGAGAGAAGGAAGAGCTTTTCTTATTCACTCCTATGTATTCAAGTGTGTTCTTCAATGGTGAAGAACATTACAATTTATAGAATGAAAAGGGTCATCCAAAGGTTACAAATATTAAGTTGCCTATTTAATAGATACATGTAACATACAATAGGTTCATGAACAGAATGTAAATGGACATCCACAATTAAGTGGATTTATAACACTCCCCCTTGGATGTCCCTTGATAGATAATGTGCCTCGTTAAAACCTTACTAGGAAAAACCCAGTGGGAAAAAGCCTAGTGAAGGAAAAAGAGTACACACATCCTGTAATACGCATTTAGAGCTGCCTCATTAAAAACCTTACAAGTAAAACCCAAGTGGGATAAAACCTTGTTAAGGGAAAAAGAGTGCAGCGCGTATTTTACTCCCCCTGATGACAACATCATTTAATATCTTGAAGACGACACATTCCAACCCTGTATATCAGCTTCTCAAAAGTTGACATTGGCAATGATGCAGTGAATAGTTTCGTCAAACTATCACTTGAATGAATACTTGAACATTAACTTCATCAATCTTTTGAAGATCACCATTGCAAAGTAATTTTGATGGATAACCATCTCCTTTAGTTGTATCTTCATTTTAGCTGAATTATCCATGTAATATTTCATATAATATTGCCGAATCTTCGTCTTCAAAGAAATTCCACATCGTTGCTGAATAAGTTGAGTTCTTGGTCTCAATCATTTATATTGCCGGCTAGCTTGATATATGGCTATTTTCTCTTCATGATTTGAAAATGCAACAACAACAATGTATTTCGTGAAGTGTCATAATATAGGTTTACTTCCACAAACAAATAGCTAGTTGATATCGGGCTTTGTGGATCAAGTAGATACCATATATTCTTCTGATGTCTTCGCATTGAGGAAGAACTGAATCTTACCAACAAGCTTATAACAAAAGTTATAACCAGTGGAGTATATTTGGTAAGATAGTTCAATGCACCCAATTGCATTAAAATATAATATTTCAATATCAAGAAGCTCGCAAACGCAATTTTACCATATGTGGCCGGATTGTTTTAATCCGTATAAATATTTATGAAGTTTCATTGAATAGGTTTCTCGGGAATCTTTACATGCTTCTAGGATCTTGAATCCCTCAAGGATAAATATATTGTTGCTCAATGAACCATATAAAAGGCTGTTGCAACATTCATACGCATATCAAGTCTTTCATGCACTGCCAGACATATAACATACCTGAAGGTGATTGCATCCACCAAAGGAGAATATAACTCCATATAATCAATGTCAAATCTTTGTGCCTCAAGTCGTACTTTATATTTAACGACTTATTATTATCAATATTTTTGCACAAAAATATCTTTATACACCACTGGCTTTGCAGCTTCAGGTGTTTGGACTATAGATCCAAAAACTTCACGTCACTCGAGTGAAGCCAATTTTTGCTTGAATGCGTTTTGCTATTTTGGCCAATAAATTTCATGTCTATATTCCAAACTGACTTAAGCTCAAGATCCTCATAACCATATAAAAATTGAGCTTTATAATATATATAAGATATCGTCGACGATAATTTCAGTTCTCAATCCGACATAACATATTGAGATCTCTTCACATTCATAAATTTTCAGGTACCTGAACCTCTCCTGATGAGGTTTTATGAAGTGTTATGTCGTGGGCTATTTCAGAGCCCTGCCTCCTTATTTGACCATCATAATCATTTGCTCCTTTCCTTTTTCAAGGATTTATCTTTTGGAACTGAGTGGTCTATCACGCTTCAGGAGTGCCTTAGACTCATTGACATAAATAGATTGTCTCACTAGGACATCAGGAGCATTAGCAGCTGGAATATAATATTTTTCTTTGGGTCAGTAATGCGTCTGGCAGTGACTTGCATTATCTTTATATGAGGATCATAATCAAATGATAATTTAATTTATTTATTCCTCAGCTGCTTTAATTTCTCCCCCTAATGTTAGCCAAACTAACGTTCGTTCTCAAACCATATATAGGATCCATCTTTGTGCGTTGCGGTGGAGCAATTGATAATATAACGCACATAAAATTATTAGATGGAAAATATTTGATTCCTGACCCTGAACCAATTATGAGGGGGAATTCATTTTATGGCATGTGGTGCACAAGTGCTGCTTTATGGATATACCATACCTCATACCTTATTTAGGTAGCATTGTTCTCATATGCATTGTTTAGCAATTGGAGGCTTTCAATATATGAATATCCTAAACTTTCTTGCCAACATTATCAAGATAACTTATCTTGATTGCATTATCCGGAAATATGTTCATAATAAGATTTATTTGAGCAAATACTTAACCTCGCATGTATCATTGCAGGTTTGTAATAAAACGCACATGTGACCTTATCATAGATGCATCTATTTATAATAATTATATGGTCTACATGGCAGGTGAACGGGCCCATATTCACCTTTTATAAATTCCAGAAGTGCCGGGATCCTGATCCCAAATTTAGTTGGTCGAATAATTTATTTATCTTGAGAACAAACAGCACAAAAAGAATTCTTGAAGAATCCTGAGTCTTCATTATATACCCATGCGAATTCTCATTTATATACTTTGTGCATCATATTTGAACCGGGATGGTCAAACCGGTCATGCCAACTCATAAAGTTATTCATCTAGTAAACTTCTGGTTTACTATAGCATTGGCTTTGTAACAATAAACTAAAAGTTTATTGCTGCATGCACATATGATTCTACCACACTTATATTTTGTGTAGTACAAACTTAAGGAAGAGGCGGAGAGCTTTTCAAGCATATATATCTCACCCGACGTTCTTGTAGTAATAGAAAGATATTCATATCTTTCTATCAAATTTAGTCTCTTAGCCATTTGGCAAATGTATTGAAACTTAACAAGTTTCTTTCGAGACATACTACAATAAATATTTCATCGATCTCATTCCTCTAGGTACTAATATTTTGGATCTTCCGGAGCACTCAAATAGCTTTGTACTGCCATATATTTTATTACACCATCCATATGGTGAATATCTCCTTTCAAGGAGAAAATCATATTAGTTTTCTCATGGTAAAATCATTATAGGCAAGATCAATTTCTTGCTTCACTTGCTCTTATGTAATTCATAATATAATACATAATTATGACGTACATTCTGTATGAGAGCAATGATCATTTATGCCACAATAAATAATAGAATTATTATAGTCGAACCTTTTCTAGAGGTGAGTTGTGGTACTTTATCAACCACGCATGGGCACGTCTATATTCATCTTTCTCGAACCTCTTCTGGAGGCGAGTTTTGATATTTTATCACATATTGCCACATTCACTTCGGTGAACGGGTCTATATTCATAATTTTTATTATGAATTGCCTCATTCACTGCAAGGAATGGACCATAATCATTTGGGCTTGCCTCATGCTCATATGATACATTGAGGGCATTATTATATTTACCGTTTGAACGGTTACTTTTTGAGAACCCTTATTGTTCTCTTATTTATTTTACAATGATGACTATTTTTTCATCCCTTGCCACGTCCACATCCATGGTTTCTATCATAGTAATTATTTTATCGTCTTTTAGACATAAAATTATTTGCCTTCTTTCAGACATAAAATATTGTCTCTTCTTTCAGACATAAAGATATTTTGCCTTCTTTCAGGCATATTATGTATTGCTACTACATTCTCATTCATGAATGGAGTATGTGTTGCTCACACATTCATATTATGGAGTGGAGCTTGTGCTGCTCCCACATTCATCTTAGGGAATGGAGCATATATTGCTCCCACATTCACCTCTATGAATGGAGCATATTCACTGAATGGGCATCATTATTTTTCATCAAAAAACATATTACTTTGCCTCAGTCATCATAATATCATCAATATGGTGCAATGGGACCTGAACCCAATATAAAACCATCTTGAGGCATAATGTGTTGGGACCTGTCTACCATTATGGTGCACATGATTCAAATTTGATGTCTTGCTCTTATAAAAATAAAAAACATAACATAGTAGGCCATCGTGCACTTCCATGTAATATTGAATATAATATTACATATGCATGACATTGCAGTAAAATTAAGAGTTGTTTTTTTTTTTCCTGAAAAAACCAACTTGCTTTCTTAAACATTCAGTCAATATATAATTGCACACGAGTACTTTACAAAATGTGATTGTATTTACCACAACCATCAGTACAATCTGCTCCTTTTCATTAATATGTAAACAATTAGCTTTCTCATTGTCCAAGTGATCTGAAAAGCATTAGTTCTAGATTTTGTTTCTTATTTAATTATATTGACATTTTTAATTTCCATCATGCATGACAAGCAACTACGAGATAATTAATGATGGTAGGCTTGGTAGCAATGTAGCATGACAGATGGAGCAATATTATCTTACTAACACATAATCACAGAATATGCTAGGTGTCCATACCTCATCTATACAAAGGTTTGAAGATCAACTACTAGTCAATTGCTATGTATCATACCTTTTCCTCAGGTTCTCCATAAGTAAATATGGCATCAAGCACTAATAGAACAATTTAAAGATTCAGAAAAATAAAACTGACCTACTCTTGCCCGAATGCGTAGTAACTTCTTTACAAATGGAAAATTTCTTCTCGAGTTTGGTAGGCCAAAATTTATGACGAGATTTAATTGACCAAATAAAGTAAGATGATTAAGAAGAGGAAAATAAAATCCTCCTACATACTGTATCAATAAAATGTCAATTCAAATTGCTAAGTATCTTCAAAACAAGATGGATCACTAATTATACCATTCATCTCTAAATCTTTTATGTATAACTTTAATGAGATAAGTTACGGTGATCTGCTTAATTAGTGCTAACTAATTAGTTTCTCCAAGTTAGAACCGTTTCTTTCACTAGGATGTATATAATATTTTAACAAGTAGTACGTACAAAAGCTAGTCCGTCAAAAATCATCTTCGTAGAATCTTAATTCATAACCATACTTTAAAAGACTCAAACATTTTACTTACCTCACAAAGCAGGCGTTTAAGCATTTTGTTTCCAGGGTAATGTGAGAATTATGGCAGCCAACTCACCTTTTATTCTTAATCTTATTAGTGGAAAGAGACTCGTCTAAAAGTGATGTTAGGATTAAAATTAGAGGCTCTTCGTGCTGATAACGTGTTATAAAATAAAATGTAATACAACTAATAAGTAGACAAGAAATGTGGAGAGAAGGAAGAGCTTTTCTTATTCACTCCTATGTATTCAAGTGTGTTCTCCAATGGTGAAGAACATTACAATTTATAGAATGAAAAGGGTCATCCAAAGGTTACAAATATTAAGTTGCCTATTTAATAGATACATGTAACATACAATAGGTTCATGAATAGAATGTAAATGGACATCCACAATTAAGTGGATTTATAACATTATCTATGTTGTTGACTATGTATGATTTATTCTTCTTCTTCTTTTTTTTTTTTTTTTTTCATATTAGGAATTATGTGTGTGTAGCTCAAATCCTAACTTTACCAAAAACAAATAGAACGAAATTGAAATTATTCATAATCATTAAATAAAATACAACACTCGAAGATAATAAAGCACACACTATTTTATTTGATTTTTTTTATTTTAAAAGAAGGTGCTAATTCACTGTTTGTATAAATAAACAAATGACTAGTACCAGAAATATGCATCCAAAGGAGGTAAAGTGCGCCTAAAAATAAGGGAATGCATTATACTAAGGAATTTTTACACAATATAGACATTTGGGAGGGTGTTTATCAAAAAATAGATACATTTTATCTAAATTACTCTAAATAGACTTTTAGACCTATTTACTTAACATTTAATAGACACTTTTAAAAACTTTTTATCTTCCTTTTACTGTGCCTATAATTATGGGAATGAGGATATTCATTAAGTGAGCATTTATTAATTTTTCCCAGTTCCCTTAACTACTCCATCTTCAATTTCTCTTAAATGCAGCCGAGATTCTTGCTGCAAATTTGTATCCAAATAAAACGTGCTTCCTTCTAAGTAATACATTTCAGGATATTCTTATTTTTCTCAAGCATTCAGTTAAACTAAAATCAGCATATTTAGTGGATAATGTATGCATATCAGGTACATACTTGTTGAAGAATATCACAATCAATAATATATTAAGTACTCACTTATTAAAACATAAACACTTTAAACAAATATATACGAGTATTATGCATGATATATGCCCACTTAACTTGGATAAAAGCTTATACGATATTTATCAATATGCACTCAGTATTTCTAATATATACCAAATATATTGGTTATACAAATTAGTATGCATAAAATATACTGCGAGCATTATGAATATGCATCAAATATTTCAAACTTATAAACTGAACATAAAAAATATGCAATGCATATGGGAATAAAAGTGTATTAAAAGAATATTCTAATTACTATATAACTAGATAAAATAAAAAAAGAGAAAGAGATTGTGTTTTACATATCTTTCAGCATGATATATATGGTAAGGAATAAGATCTGGTGGGACTCATACATGATTTACGTTGCTATTTTCCTATATTTAAGGCTTAGAATTACTAAACATCCTAATTGTTTAAGAGATTCCATATCTGCTATGTTTTAGGAGATTTTCATGCAGATCTTTTAGAAGTTAGGATATCCATGTACCTATTATTTAGCATCAATTTTGGTTAGCCATTGATATATGTTAATATGTCTATTATCTAGTAGGGCTATGTAAGATACTTGGTTAGTTATGAAATTTTTCCTTAGACTAAACTAATTAGAAGGGAGCAAAACCTATCAAGTTTATCCAATTTTGGACTGTACTTGGCTCTTTTCCCTAGCTACATTTTTTAATTATATAGTGTTAAATTAGAACTAACGCCTTATGTTATGTGAATGTGAGGAAGCCGGTGAAAATAATTACAGAAAAGGAAATGGGTAAATGGTATAAGGGAGGATTTGTCTCTCATAAATAACACGATTTAGTTGATCAGTATTTTCTAAAATTGGAAAACATAATGAAACAATAACTAGGCATCTAATCTTAATAAATTGAATATTAAAAAAAATAGAAATCCTTAACAATAAAGAATTCCACTAAATCGAAATCCTAATCAATTAAGAATTCCACTATATATAATTATATATAGAGAGAGAGCAAGGCTCTAGGTTTTAGCCCTCAATTATCACATTAGAAGAATTAATGTGTGAGTTTTTAAAGTTTCTCCTACAATGAAGAAAGTAGCACCATTCCCTCAAGAAACCTGTGCCCGCCCGCCCGAAGATAAGTTCGTTTTAATTCTTGCCTTGGCATTTTTTTTCATTCTCGTGACCTCTCTAATTGTGTTCCCGCGGGCAATTTCACATGACAACGCCGTTAGGGCTTCTCTTCCCAAATTTTCTATCGAAGCAGTCACAGCTTCTTATATTAATATTTCCGCATTGCCTCAATATTATACCTTTTCTGCCAAAAACTTAACTATCGATTTTATCATTGAAAATCCTGCTAGTCATCAAGTTGAGTATAAAAACGTACAAGTTTCGATTTCCTACAAGGAAGAAATTATTTGGGTGAATATGTTAGGTCTTTATCAACAACAAAAAGGAGATCATGCATCGATACAAGGGATTTTTGGTAATTTTCCTGTCAAGATAAGGAATATTGAACATACCATGATCACACGCGGATATGGAATTTTCACAGTGCAAGTAAAGGGAACTTATAGTTCTTATACTATGGATGTTTATTGTGGAGATGTGAGGATTAATTTTTCGTCATCTACTAGAATACAAGGTGACCAGACAGGATCGCCCATAAAATGCTCAACGGATATATACACTACTAGTAGGACGGTTGGTTATTCGAACAAGGACATCTTATAACAGAGCTTCTTATACCAAATTTCTTCTATTGAATATATGGAATGACAACTGATTGGAAATACCAAATTCCTTACCTTTGTAGCCATGAATGGATCTTTTATTTTTCTATTATTCCGATCATCTAGATAATACTAACTGTATTTGAGGAAATTGAGTAGGACTATCATTTGATTAACTTGTGCATTAAGTCAGTTGAAAGGGGAAGATTATAAGTAATAATTGTTGACATCATGAGTTCGAGATGGAATTTCAAATCAAAATGTACACATAAATAGTTAAATGAGTGTAAAAGTCTGTTTGGAATTGCTGTCAAAAACTGCTTATTTTGAGATAAAAACTGCTTATTTTGAGAAGTACTTTTGACGTAAGTACTTTTTAAATAAGTACTTTTGGATAATAAGCAGTTTGTGTTTGGACAACTCATTGGAGAAGTACTTTTGATAAATAATTTGTGTTTGGTTAATCGTTACGAAAAGTACTTTTCAGTGTCAAATTACGAAAAGGACATCCAAGTTTATTTTACATTTGGATTAATAAAAATAAAAAAATAATTTTGAATATTTATCATAAAAGACTTTAATTAAAAATTTTATTTAATTAAACGTAAAACATAACGTAAACGATATAAATCTAAGCTATTAAACAACATAATATATAGTTAAATCAAAGTGATAACGGAATTAGGAATTTTTAGTAATCGCTTGCTTTTAAAAGATGATTTAAAGAGTAGGACATCCTATATCCGGTTGATAGTAATACCTAGAAATAAAAATTAGTCCTAGAGGAAGAAGATTTGTTAAAGTACGTAGTAGAAAAAATAGGAAAAAGAAAAATATAATTGTATTTTGAGAGACATATGGTTAATTTATAAGGAATAATATGGTAAAAGTGAATTTTTGGTAAGGATATTTCTGTCTTGAAAAAATTAATTAACTGCTTCTGCTTCTTCCAAGAAGCAGATATTTGTAGCTTTTCCCCAACAGCAGAAAAACTGCTTCTGTTTCTACTAAAAGTACTTTTTTTAGTTGCCAAACACCTCAAAATTCTAAAAAAAAATACTTTTGTTGAAAAAAAATACTTTTGGCTTTGGATAAGCAAATGCCAAACACGCTATAAATATTACTAGCAGTTTTGGTAAATTTCCTGTCAATAAAAGGAGTAAGGAGGTTGCTAATGCTCAATTGCTCATTAAGGAAAATAGAGCAAGTCTGATATGGAGGGTTTGTTATGGGGTTAATTAAACGGCATTTATGATACAAAAAATGGTCCACTAGTCCCGATTATAAGTCTATACTTATTTATTTTTACAGTTTTATAGTAATTCGGTCAATCTTTGTTTAATTTTACCAAATACTACGTAAGAGTAGTGAAATAATTGAGATCCCTTCGATCTTAACTCCAAAATGAGAAACTATTAGAAAGTTCACCTAGGGGTAAAATAGTTTTGAATAACGGCTATATTAGGGGCTATAGTCTGTAGCATGAGAGCCCACAACTTCCAACGGTCACATGACTTTTCAGAATGTACAATCGCAACGTTTAGTTTCACTTGCTATATATCCTGTCCCAACATTCCTTTACATCTTCATCGTACATTAATCATAAATCAAACACCACAACTTATCTGTTCACTTCTTTCTCACTTTGTATCACTACAAAAATGTCTAAACTATTCGCTCTTGCTTTTGTACTATTTTTCGTGTTAAATTCTAGCGTGGCACAAATTACAAATGCACCATCTCAAGCCCCAACATCTTCTCCTACTAAATCCCCACCAAAAAAGTCTCAAGCCCCGGCTTCTTCCCCTCCTTCGATATCTCCGGTATCTCCAGTATCCAGCCCATCTACTTCACCGGTACAATCTCCGACGGCAAATTCTCCGGCTACTACCATTTCACCCCCACTCACTCCATCATCCAATGTATCTTCTCCAGCGCCATCTGTGGCAACTCCTCCTCCGCCAGTAGCAACTCCAGCGTCTTCTCCAGCATCCTCAAGTATTCCTTCAAGTTCAGCAACACCATCAGAGTCACCGGGGATGTTTCCTTCTACTGGAACTGAACCAACTTCGGCGCCAGCGAATTTATCGCCGGAAACTTCACAGGGACCGGTTGCTGATGATGCTTCTGGTGCAATCTCAATATTTGAAGTGCCTATGATTCTAAGTGGACTTGCTCTTTGGGCTGCTCTATCAATTTGAATGCCTTGGTCCAACATTTCCATACTACCACATAATTTTTGGGAGGACGTACTTTTATTATTATTGACTTACTAATATGTTATTCTTGTAATTTTTTGTTTAACACTGATATTACATTTGTACGGTATTTTTTTGCACTGCCCTTGATGTTATATATGTCATGATTTCTTTATTTCCAGTCTTTACTTTCAGATTACTATTGGTTAATTTAATTATATCCGACATTATTAAATTAATATTTCCACTATCAAAAAGTATAGTCTAATTAGGGAGAACCTTTTAACAGTATTTGAGAATCTTCATAGTAATAGCAAATTTTAACTAGTTCTAGTTGGTCACTTTAATCATATTTCTAAATTTATAAAAACGGTATTTTCTTATTATGTCACTACTTGATTCTAAGATATTTAAGTAGGGCGGTTTTTTTTTTTATATCGTCATTACATATAATGTAAATTCCAATATATCATAAACAAAATAATATTGGATTTTAAATGTTTTCTGAGGCCATGTTTGCTCATGACTACATGATAAGTTTCAAATCCTCATGTGTAGATTCGTCTTAATTTAATTTACAATTTTTTGTAGCATATACGCAAGACTAATTTACATAAACTAATTAGTTGGAGCGTATATAATTTTCTATCCGATATTGTAATGGTTGTAACTACAGATCTTTTAACTCATAAATAAGCTATATATCTCCCATCTTTATGTTTGTGTTAAAGATAGGTAACTCACAAACTATTGTCATAAAGGAAGTTTGCCGATTGTTCTTTTTTGTATTTAGAGTTAGAATATAGTTATATATTTTCCATATTCACACATAAGCAACTTAATTTCTACTCAAGCAATGTGAGGTATGCCTATTTCTTCAAGTTAGTAAAAAAGACTGCTTATTTTAAAAAATACTTTTAAAGAATAAATTATTTGTGTTTGCTCAACTCATTAGGTATACTTTTTATAACAAATTGATCGGTATAAAAAAGTATTTTTGAATGTTAAATTACGCAAAATATATTATTGAAGTTCACTTTGCGACTAATATTAATGAGAATAGAAAACATTTAATTTTTTTAATAAAATGTTTAATTTAATAATTTACTTTTATTTAATTAAATATAAATAATAAAATAACAGTATATGTTAAATTTTTTAATCAGTAGCAACATTACCAAGATAGGAAAGGTAAAAAGAAAAAGGTTTATTTATATTTGAGTATATTGGTTAAACAATTAGAAATAGTCTTATAAACAAATTTTTAGGTAAGGATACTTTTATCTCTAAAAATTAACGGACTGCTTTTGTCTTAGCTTCTCCCCAAAAATAAAAAACTGTTTTGCTACTGGAAGCACTTTTAGTCCCCGTTTGTTTATAGTTTTTTAGAATATTTTTTGGAAGTTTTTGGGAGAAAATTTTTTTGTTTATTCTATTTGAGCAAAACTTCTCCCAAAAACTCAAAGGCTCAAAAAAACTGTTTTTGGCTCTTTTTTAGCCAAAAACTAACATTTACATATCAAATTTCGTTTTCGTAAGAGCTCAAAGGCTCTTTTTTAGCCAAAAAAATTGTTCCCAAAAAGTATGTCAAAATATTTTTTTCATTTTCATATCAAACTTCACCCAAAAAGTATTTTCCAAAAACTATTTGAGAATCTATGTCTAAACGCTAGCTTAGATTTAGGTCAAACTTCTCAAATTTCTAGAAAAGTACTTTTTATCTTAAAAAAAAAAAACTATTTGTGCACCCTAAATTCGATTATGTAGGTTAACAATTGAATTTGTATTTTGTAGGGTCTCAAACATTCAATTATATCAAGTTTTTAGGCGTGAATATATAATAATGTTAATCTATGTGAGGTTAGCCAAATAAGCAGTTAGTTAACATGTATACAACTGATTATAAGCAATTATTACATGAACGTTAACAACAATGAAATAATGAAATTAATGAAAGCAAGAGTAAAGTAGATCTTATTGATTTTGATTGAGTAATGCTTCGAATGGCAACAATATGTGCGTGAAAATGAATAGTGGTTACAAATGAGGATATAGTGTATATACATATGTGTAGAGTCCTAACTAACTAACTGTAGTTTTTCCGTCTCTTATATGTCTCTTAGTGAATAAATTAGGCCGTTGGACGTGCTAGAGACTACCCTAGAGATAGTGGAGTCAGTTGAGCTTGAGTCTCGATTTGTTTGAGTGTTTGTATAGCAAGTCCAGAGTTGTAAGCATCTGTTTGTCAATCTGGAGAATCGATCCTTTTTCGGTTGTCGTTATGCCGTACTGGTGTCACTTCGAAACACTTTATCTTCGTCGGCTCATCTAACCATGCCACTTTTACGGACATCTAGCAACAACGTGTCTGGATTAATTTTTACGAATACACTATTGAATTCACATAAGCTTGGCCAATTAGGTAATACATTCATTATATGATGAAAAAAAAAATTGGCTCCACAAAAGCTTTGGCCAATCAGGTAACACTTTCATCATATTAATTGACAAAAAAATGATGATAAATTGGCCGAGCATATAATACAAATCATATTAATTGACTCCAATCAGTGTGGATTTAATAATGGAAAGGTGTTGGCAAAGGTAAAAAGAAAACCCTAAACTTGCGTCCCTATTTATTTACCCCGAAAAAGTACACCACTTCGTATAACCAAAAATTGGCATTCGTCTTTCGTTTTCAATCTACAAACCATATCGAGGTGAGTAAATTATTGTCCTTTCGCCCATATTTGTTTAATTGTCTGCTTGATGTTTATGTTACTAGTAATGTCATCCTAGTTTAGAAGTTAATAAATTAGAAATGGGAATTTGGTAAGACTGTAATTCATCCAATTCTCAAGTTTTCACAAAAGAGTTAAACATGTTCTCATGCACCTAATTAGGATCTTGATGATTGACATTATTAAACACCGTTTGACTATGGTATTCAGAATTTAAACTCATATGTTCAACCCATTTTAAAATGTTGACATTGAACTCATTATTTTCTTTTAGAAATTAAAGTATGACCACCCAAGCACTATGCCTAATTGCCTATAAACATACAAGTCGACCAAACCTTACCCTACTCGTGGTCCCTGTGAGAGTGGGAGCCCTCTCCTCTAAAACGATAAGTTATTATACTTTAAAATTATGAGTACAAATTAACATTTCTTGAAATTTTATGTATTCTATACACACGTGTATGTACTGTCATAAGTTCAAATTGAACTCTTAGATTATACGCCTCTGCCTTTGGATGGACCTAAAATTAGATTTTATCAATTTATATATTACCTATTCATTCTCCCTATTCATTGTGCAGATTTGTCATGGAGCTTCCTGGAGACGCTGTAATGGAAATATTGCACCGATTACCTTCAAAATCCCTCTTGAGGTTTAAATGTGTGTCTAAGAGTTGGGAACGATACATATGTGATCCATCAACAACTAATAGTTGTCGTTCTCGGAGATGGAAGCCTAATCCTCATATGATTGGCTTCTTTTACCAACATAAGAATGCCCCAAGTCGTTTTCTCTTCTCTCCCAAAGATCATGCCCAACAAAATTTCGACAAGTCTGTCAAATTTCTACGTCGTAGAAGCCTATATCTTGTTGCATCAGCAAATGGATTTCTTCTTTACAGTAGAGAAGAAATAAACCATCGTCATTACTATGTTTATAATCCCGCCACGAGCCAATACTTAGCTCTTCCAGCGACAGATATGTGTGTTAAAAATGTTGCAGTTGGGTTTAATTGTGAGGTGGATAACCCAATAAAGGATGTCATTTCGTTCACAATAGTTCGTTATAAGATACCTGCCAGTAAGATCCGGAGGTTGCAATCAGATGTGACGATTGAAATCTTCTCTTCTCAAACTAATGTTTGGACTAAAAAAATCTGTGCACTTGCTAAACCTCTCTACTTTTACCTCTCTTGTGACAATATGAAGTGGCTACGGTCAGCAGGTGGTATTGATGGAGTTTTCTATTGGTTTGACTGTCGTTATCAAATCACTGTTTGTGATAGTGCGAAAATGTGTTTCTGGTCTCTGGACTCACCTCTCTATAATGGCTTTTGGCATGAGAGACTTGTAGGTGTATCGGATGGAATTCTCTGTTATGCATTGGTTGATTATGATTCTAATCATCTCACTGTTTGGCACCTGAAGAGCAAAAAACGGGCAAGGACAGCGGAATGGGATATAAAATACACTGGATTGGATCTTGTTAAAGCTGTTAACACTTGCACAGATACCTCTGGACTTCCTCATCATGGTTGTCTCGTTAATAACATGGAATTTCACCCTGCTAAAACAAACATTATTTATTTGAATATATATAATGGGTTTATGATCTGCTACAACATGGACAATTCTTCTGTGGAGTTAGTGTGTGATTTTGGAAAAAGGCGCAACCTCAATTTCTTCCCTTATGAGTGGCAAGAATGGCCGCGTCTTCTATAGGCTTCCTATGTTTGCTGGATTAGTATTGGCACTAAGCTTTTATATTCCTCAGTTGTACTTGTTTAATTTTACAAGAAACAATTAATTTGATATTCGTTGAGAATATTTTTGCTTGTCTAATTGAAGAAGTCAAGTTGGAATCATGGCACAGAATGCACATCTGTAAAGGTGTGATACTAGTCCCATGAGCATCCTTTAAGCTAAGAGCTAAGACTCAGAGCACCTCCCGGTTGAGATGGGGCTACATCAGGAGTCATCGCTTAGCCCTTTTTATTTGCGCTGGTGATGGATGAATTGACACGGAGTACTCAAGGTGAGGTGACTTGGTCTATATTGTTTGCAGATGATATAGTTTTGGTGGATGAAACACATATGGCTATGGGTGTCAATGAGAAGCTGGAGGTGTGGAGGCAGACTTTAGAGCCTGAGGCTTCAAGCTAAGCCAGATGAAAATAAAGTACTTAGAATGCAAGTTTAGTGACGCTCCTGATGAGTCAGACATGGAAGTGGGGCTTGATTCTCAAGTCATTCCCAAGAAAGGAAGCTTTAAATATCTTAGTTCTGTTCTCCAAGGCAATGGAGAAATCGATGACGATATCACACACTAGTAGGGTGGATGAAGTGGAGCTCACTTTCGGTGTACTATGTGATAAGAGAGTACCACCTAGGTTTAAAGGCAAATTATATAAAGTGTTCGTCAAACTAGCTATGTTTTATGGGCCACAGTGTTGGCCAGTCAAGAACCCACACATTCAGAAGATGAGCATGCAGAAATGAGAATGCTTAGATAGATGTGTGGGCACACTAAGATGGATACAATTAAGAATGAAGTCATTCGTGACAAGGTGGACGTGGCTCCAGTGGCTGAGAAGATGCGAGCAGCGAGGTTGCGATGGTTCAGGCACGTGAGAATGAGGAGTGCAAATGCCCCGTTAAGGAGGTACGAGAGATTGGCAGTGTACAGAGAGGTAGAGGTAGACCGAAGAAGAACTGGACCGAGGTGATTAGACAGGACTTGGCCTAAATCCAAATCACCGAGGACATGGCCCTAGATAGGAAAGCATGGAAGTCGAGGATTAGGGCAGAAGGTTAGATAGCAGTCGAATGCCTTTTCTCTTATTAAATGTAGTATTATGCCTATATATACGATTTTCACTTTAATCTTCACCTTTATATTTACTACTGTTATCTGTTTATTTTGGATATGTTTTGGTTTTATCATTCTCCTTAGCATGGTATTTCATGCTTGATGTTCAAAACATATTTTCTAAATATTTTTCCTAGCCGAGGGTCTACCTGAAACAGCTTCTCCACCTTGGTGGGGGGTAAGGTCTGCGTACATCTCACCCTTCTCAGACTTCACTTATAGGATAAACTGAGTATATTGTTGTTGTTGTAGTACTATTTTGAGTGATGACTTTTTCTCTTTCACCAACTTATAAAGTGGCTAGGGGGTTAAAATTTTACCAATTTGAATGCCTCTCTCGCCCAAGATACTTGAGAAAATGGCACAAAAGGGTCCCCTCAAGTGTCCAATTGAGAAAAGGGCCCTCTCATTTTTACTCTTTTATTTTTCACTTTCTTCTATTTTCTAAGTGTAATTAAGGTTTAAGTGGGGGGCAGATTAATATTTTAAAAACTTGTGGGGGGGAATTTCAACCTAAAACTTAACAACTACCCACTACCCCCACTACCCCCACTACCTCCCCTTTCATATTTCAAACATCTCCCAACTCCCCACACTAATCCCAAAACATTTCCCCTTCCCCCAAAATCCCCCTCCGTCAGCCACCCCCATTTTCACGCAACCCGGCGATTTCAATTTTCCGGCCGTCATATTTCTCCGATACCCATTGTAAGTATATTCCGACACGTACATTGCATGATACTCCATAAAATCATCACTTTTTCTTGTTTTTCCTCTTTGTATTTGAATGAAAACCCTAAAATGTAAATCGTAAAATCGTGGTTGTTTCTGGTGGTTTCCTTTTGAATTTTGCTTGTGTCTGAGTTGTTTTTAGTGTAGGAAGTGTTGATTTTGAGCGGGAATGACTGATTTTGGAGATGATATGTTTAAAACGGCGACTGTTTTTTCAAACATTTTGGCGTATTATTTGTGGTGTTTAAACATCATATGAGGTGTTTGTTCATGTCACCGGTTGTTTAACCGGAGAAGACGTTATCATTTGAGTTTTGAATTTTTAAACATAAAATTAAATGTTTAAACATATTCGTAAATGTTTATAATTTGGAACATAAACATTATTGTACATGTTTGCAACATCACTTCATATGTTGTTAAACACTAACATGAATGTTTAAACATCACTTCAGATGTTTCAATTTCACGGTTGAACATTCAACAGTGATATTTAAACATTTCTTATGATGTTTAAACATAACTTATGATGTTTTAAACACCACGTTGGATGTTTAAACATTCATTATAATTTTAAAATGGTGAATTTATGCGTAATGATTTGGCTTGTACTTTTTTTTTTTAAAAATAGTTGTGTGTTTGTTGAACTAGTTTAATTGTTCGCTGTTTGCAGGTATTAAATTATGGGACCAAAAAGAAGGAGGTTGGTAAAGGCAGCGGCTAAGAAACAGCCGGCTGACACGCAAAGAAGACTTGACATGGATGAACATGAAGAATCTCCTCGCAGCAAAAGACTGAAAGGCAGGGCTGGAGATGCACCCTCGCTTGTACAGGTTCCTTTTCTGAGCCCAAGCAATAGTCGTGATCTAAGTAGGGACCAATCTGAATATGAAGAGGGAAACAGAAGTGGAGGTGATGATCAAAGAGGGTCGGGGTCGGGGTCTGCTGAAGAAGTTGAAACATCTACTCCTACTCAGAATGAAGGGGACGAAGAAGAAGAAGATCTTGTTCCTACTCTACAGAGGTGTACGATGAAATCCAGAGAACAAAGAGGCTCTGCCGAAGGAGGAGAAGCATCTACTCCTACTCAGAGTCGAGAGAACGAAGAACAGGAAGAAGTTCCTACACTACAGAGGAGGACGAGGAAATCCACAGCTGGTTTGTCACCAGTGGAGCAGAGGCCTAGTGCAGTATGTGCAGTTCAGGATGGTGAAGGGGAACATGCAATGGAGGTAAGAATAGTGTTGAAAACATCTTCTTAGATGGTGGCACATCGTTATTTTTTTTAAACATCACTATTGATGTTTAAACATATGTATGAAATGTTTCACACATACACCTTAATGGTGTAAACATAAGTGCGAAATGTGTAAACATACACCCCGATGTTCTAAGCATAAGTACGAAATGTTTAAACATACACACAGATGTTGTAAACATAAGTACGAAATGTTTAAACATACACCCTGATGTTATAATCATGACTGAGAAATGTTTAAACATAGCAGTGATGTTCGAAACAAGTATTTGCTATTCCTCGTTACTCTTGTCAATCTGCCTAACTTATAAAATATTAGATGCAGGTGGTTTTATCTGATGAGGTTGCCCCAATTATAAAAACTGACATGCCTGATATGGTATTGCCTACTTGGTTGGACACGCATGCGGCTTTCACGACGAAGAAAATTACTATAAGATCATCAATTTCAGGAAAGATGGCTGAATTCCGTAAATGTTTAAAGGATTTGAAACTTGAGGACAGATTTAGGAAAAGCTATTTTGGTCACTTTCTCAAAATGCCGAAGGGACTGTTTGCTCCGAAGCTCGTTCACAACGTCCTACTCCGTAGGGTTATTTGTGAGAAGAAGCACGAGTTATGGTTCAATTTTCATGGGTTGCCCTTACGCTTTAGTCTTCTTGAATTTGCACTTATGACTAAGCTGAGGTGTTCAGAGTTTCCATCAACAGAATACTTAGAGGATGTCCGTGAGAAGGGTAAAGAGTTGTGGGATTTGGTGACAGGGAAAGACAAAAAGAAGGCTGCCTCAAGTGACCATATCATGACATTGATAAAGTCTGATAAAATTAAAAACAAAAATGTGAAGTTCAGTTTGTGTTTGGCTTGGTTTGTGCATGGTGTTTTATGTGCAAAGGATACCCGTTGTAGTGTTGAGGAAGATGTTGTTTGCTTGGCAAGCAGACCTGAGGAATTTAACAAGTTCCCATGGGGTAGAAAAAGCTTTGAACTGACGATGGCATATCTTGGTAAGGATTTTGCAACACTTGGAAATCCAGAAAATAGCTATAATCTTTATGGATTTCCCTGGGCCTTCATGGCCTGGGTGTTAGAGGCTATCCCTGCGGCTAGGTTAAGGCAATATCCAGAACAGAAGACTGTACCAAGGATGCATCGTTGGTTATCTGACAAAGTTGAAAGAGACCCTGAACAAGTGTTTCAGCGTGTGGAGACCCCAGTAAGGCACCTTTTACATTTTGACTTTTATGAGTTACACATTTAATATTATGTTGAAACATTTCTGAGATGTTCATCACATCATAATGAATGTTGAAACATTTGCATGAATGTTTCAATATTATATTATGTGTTTAACACATTCGAAACATAGTTCAGATGTGTAAACATTTCGTTATGTGTTTGCACATAATACATATGTTGCAAACATTTGAAGTGATGCTGAAATTTACTTTATATTAACTTATGTTCTTTGTAGGAGGTGCACCCTTACCTTGTTCCTACACCTGTGGAGTTGAGGGATGTTCTTGATGGCTTTGTGCCATACCAGGATGTAGAGGACGCATTGGTTGATGGGTTGATGCAACAAATGAAGGGGGTTACAATGCTTAGGAAAGAAAATGCTGAACCTAATACCCCTATGGAACATGTTGTTCTTAGCCGTGGGTCGATGTTAAATGCATACAGTGGTGGAGGTGCAGTGGATCTGTTAGGAGATGTTGGAAGAGAATATAGTGGCAGTGCAAGTGATTTGTTTGGATATGCCAAGAGAAGGGAAGATACTAGGGCTGCAGTTGTTAGAAGGGAAGTTGGTAGGATTGAAGGAGTAAGAAGAGAAGAAGGTGGCAGGGGAGGGACAGTAAGGAGAGGTGAAGGTGGCAGGGAAGTAGTGGGTAATGCTACAGGAGAGTGTAGCTGCAAATGCTCCCAATGTAAAAAAGAGAAGAAGTTGTTAATGGACAAAGTGGATGCAATTGAGAAGGTTCTTGTGGAGGTGAGGGACTGGACAAAGAACCAAGTACCTGCCAAGAGAGTTGTGTTCCCTGGGAGAGCTCTGAAATCTCCATTTACTAGTGGAAGAAAGAGGGGAAAAAATGTGATGAAAAAAGTTGATATGTACAAAGTTGTAGGGAAGAAGAGAAGAGAGGCGCTGGATGCCTTTTTGGAAGAAAAGAAAGAGGAAAAGACACCTCTCTGTCTTGGTCATGAATACAACTACAAAGACCTAGAAGGGGTGATGAGTATGCAAACCAAGTTGGAGGACCAGGTATATGAATCTACTTCAATATTTTTTCCTATAAACCAACATTTATGGATATGTTTAAACATTTATTTTTATGTGTACGCATATTGGTGGATGTGTAAACATCTCATTACAATGTTAAAATTTGTACCTGATATGTGAACATAACAATAATATGTTGCAACATTGACTTCATATGTTTTAATTTTTATAAACATCTCACCTAGTGTTTAAACATCTGAAGTCATGTTTTGTTTACTCTGCCTTGAATCATTTTTAAACAGTATGTAAACATACAGTAATATGTTTCAACATTGACTTCACATGTTTTAATTTTTATAAACATCTCATGTAGTGTTTAAACATCTGAAGTCATGTTTTGTTTACTCCGCCTTGAATCATTTTTAAACAGTATGTAAACATACAGTACTATGTTTCAACATTGACTTCACATGTTTTAATTTTTTTAAACATCAATACAGATGTTTAAACATATGTTGGTGTTTAAACATCTCATGTAGTGTTTAAACATCTGAAGCCATGTTTTGTTTACTCTGCCTTGAATCATTTTTAAACAGTATGTAAACATACAGTACTATGTTTCAACATTGACTTCACATGTTTGTAATTTTTATAAACATCAATACAGATGTTTAAACATATGTTGGTGTTTAAACATCTCATGTAGTGTTTAAACATCTGAAGTCATGTTTTGTTTACTCTGCCTTGAATCATTTTTAAACATTATGTAAACATACACTAATATGTTTCAACATTGATTTCATATGTTTTAATTTTTCTAAACATCAATACAGATGTTTAAACATATGTTGGTGTTTAAACATCTCATGTAGTGTTTAAACATCTGAAGTCATGTTTTGTTTACTCTGCCTTGAATCATTTTTAAACATTATGTAAACATACACTAATATGTTTCAACATTGATTTCATATATTTTAATTTTTGTAAACATCAATACAGATGTTTGAAGTCATGTTTTGTTTACTCTGCCTTGAATCATTTTTAAACATTATGTAAACATACACTAATATGTTTCAACATTGATTTCATATGTTTTAATTTTTGTAAACATCAATACAGATGTTTAAACATATGTTGGTGTTTAAACATCTCGTGTAGTGTTTAAACATCTGAAGTCATGTTTTGTTTACTCTGCCTTGAATATAATATAACCGTATGTAAACATACAGTAATATGTTTCAACATTGACTTCACATGTTTTAATTTTTATAAACATCAATACGGATGTTTAAACATAACTTACGCTGTTTAAACATCCTACGTAGTGTTTAAACATCTCAGGTGATGATTCAGTATTCTGCCTTGATTTTTATTTTTATTTTTTTGTTTCAATCCAGCATGTTGATGACATCTTGACTATGATGAGGGTGAGAATAAAAACATATTCCCAGCACTATGTCAAAAGTGATGTGCTTCTTGATTTGGAGTTTTTAAGGAAGATGTGTGAGATGTACATGGTCGAAAAAGCAACAGCGGTTGCCTTGGCTGCACCAATGGATATACAGTTGACGACTGTCCATTTTAAGGAGGAGTTGATGGAGTATGCAGAAGGTAAGAGGCCAAACCCAGGGGCTAGAAAGTGGGCTGGATCCAAGAGGATCATGAGTGTGTATAAGTTGGAAGAAGATCATTATGTTACCTTGGAGTTACAAGTGGAGGAAGCAAAAATTTTAGTGTACGACTCTAACTATGGTGACAACAGTGATGATGCCTTTGCAGCACTCATTCAGCCAATCACTTGCATGGTCCCCATTTACATCAAACAGTGTGGGATGTTCCAAAACTTGCCGGAAGAGATCCTGAACAAGAACCCATGGTCATACGAGCGTGTGACAGATCTTCCGGCAGCCCAGACTCGCACTGCATCTGCTGGGTATGCCTTAGCTTTCATCGAGCACCTTCTGACAAAGACTCCTTGGGACAGTCTTAATGAAGATAACATGGTGAGTCTCAGGTTGAAGTGGGCTGTTGACATGTTTCATGGCAAGATGGTACCATGATTGTTTGTGGCTGTTGAACAATTTAAATTTTTTTTTGGGTTGTAATTAAGGATAATTTAACCTTTATTTAGTACTTATTACTTTTGTGTTATGTAAGGACAATCTAGATCTATGCTTTTGTTAATTTTATTAATGGTAATGTTTATGTTTCACTGTTAGGAAGATTTGTATTATGTTCAAATATAAAACTGATGGTGGAACATCTGTATTATGTTTTAACTGAATAGACACTCGTGAAGCAAACAATAACATCGTATAATAACTTCATCCAGATCATATAACAAAAATTTCATACAACTTCATAAATATTCAAAACATGCATAAATTGAACCCAACATAATAGTTTAGGCAGCAATGCAGTTTTTAAAAAAACATCATCAAACATGTTTAAACATCTCAGAGAATGTTCAGACAACTCGGAAGAATGTTGAACATCGTTTGAGTATGTTTACAACATCGAAATCGATGCGCAAACATCACTATTAATGTTTAAACATATAATGTACATGTTGCAACATACCAATCGATGTTTTAAACAATCGGACGACTGTGTAAACATATATACTAATGTTTCAACATTACAATCAAATGCTTAAACATCTTCTTAGATGTTTATAATTAAGTTTGAGTTTTCAATAAGAATGAGTTCAATTATCAATGATTACTTACTTTGAAGGTTTTTTTTTACCGTTTTAACTCCTAAAACCTTCAAATTTCGATTAAAACATACGTTAACTCTGCTCATTTGATAGATCACTGCAAACTCCTTTATTGATGTTCATATAGATGAGTGAATAAGTTAAATTAGAGTTCTCACTCCAATTTTGTTCAAAATCACTCACAAACACATATGAACGACTTCTTATTGATAGTTTTAACTATCAATATGTTCGCCTATCAATCAAAATACACGTAACCACATAGATGTTTGTGTTATCTCACCTAACACTATCACCTTTCACTCAAACACCTCAACCCTAAATGATAAAAACATCAATCATCAGTGTTATCATTTCAAACACCTTAAATATCGATGAAGTAATACTTTATAGACTTAATTGTTAAGTTTTTCATTTAAAATGTGTAGATATTCATCTTGTCACTGAGAGTATGGTCGAACACTTGCAAAAATAGATTGCTACATCAAAACATATCAACAAATGTTTAAACATTTAAGTATATGTTTTGAACATATAACGATATGTTGCGGACATATCTCGCGATGTGTAAACATAATTGACTATGTGGCGTCATCTTCTTTAATGTTTAAACACCTTTCAGGATGTTGAAACATCGAATACGATGTGTCAATATTTTGCCGTGGTGATAAACATTTGATGGTATGTTGAAACATCAAACATGTTGTTGTAACATATTACAGTATGTTGGAACATCATCTGTAATGTTTTAACATAGCTTATTATGTGGTACATCTGTTTTTTTGTTGCAACATTTAACTTGATGTTAGCACAGCCAACTTTATGTTTAAATTTATACGCAGGATAATGTTTAAGATCCCGCCTTCTTGTAACATATTGTAATTCTTATACTAAAATGACACATCTTACACATTATAAGAAGACACAAATCGACTAGTTAATTATAAAAACTTAATGCAATACATTATACGTTCGATAACCAAGATTACATGGTATATAAAACTTAGAATAATAAAACGTTAAATAAGGAAATTAGATTATACATAACAACTTAAAATATATCATAAACTTCATCCGCCCTCAATCTCCAGGTCCAGTTCATCCAAAATTTGTGTAATTATTTGCATGACCCTTCTGTGATCCCTCGAATGCCTGTACCTTAAACGCCATAAATCTGCTCGTACTGTTTCCATGGCTCGATTCATCTCTGCCATGTCGTCCTTTAGAATTGCAACTTCCCAATTTATATCGCCTCGTCGTTCTCTTTGTGGCGCATTCTGTATTGGTGCTGCCTGATCACTATTGGCAACCTGCAAGGGGTCGTTTGATCCTGCTTCAGACATTTTTATGCTATTGAAGTTGTTGGTGATGGAAAATTTGCATATAGTGTTGGGTATTTATAGGCTGTCATTTTGGTTTTTAAAAGTCACCATTTTTACTTGAAGAGGCACCTTATGATAAATTGCCAGACATGAAAGGGTGTCATGTGGCAGTTACGAGAGAACACCTTTCAATACACAGTTATGTTGAAACATCATCGTGATGTGTAAACATCGGCTACGATGTTTAATATATTAAGTGGAATCTGAAGCATTTTATAATATGTTTACATATTTACTTATGTTTGAAACATTTGAACAACTGTTCACATAATTGATATATGTTTGAGAATAGGGAGTGATGTTCTGCGCATAATATCAGATGTTTCACATTATTTGGATGTTGCGCACATAAAATTGAAATGTTTGCACATACTAACGGTGTTTATACAGATACGGTCGTGTTTTTGCTTTTGAGAAAAATAGAGACAATGTAATTCTACATACGACGGTCATCATAGATAAAATGAATATCTTTAACAAATATTACAAATTAAAACACGGGCCACATAGACCATTGTCTTAAACAAACATTACAAACAAAAAAGATTGTCTCAAAGCATGCCACCAAATAAAGCATTGTCTTAAACTGAAAAAACATCACTTGTTCCTTCTTCATTCACAACTGGAGGTCTTGTAACAGTTGGGCAGGTTGTTTTTTTATGGCCAATCCTTTTGCAAATGGAGCAACGATTCTTCCTCGAGGCAAATCGTTCCCCAATTGATGGAATTCTTTTTATCCTCCTTCGTCCACGCTTGGGCTTCACGTAAGGGATGGAAGGTCTACTCTCAACTAGCTCAGTAGGACAATCCTCCCAAAATTCTTCATCTGGGACTGCATGGACAGTTTCTGCATAGGCAAGCAAGTAAGAATCAACAGAATAATACGGAGAAGTGTAATCATAGATTTTTCTCCCATAATCTGCACCAAACTTCATCCGGATTGCTGCCATAGCATGTCGACAAGGTATCTTGTCGTGATCAAACTCCCTGCAGGTACAGGATTTGTTATGTAGATCCACAGTAGCATCTTTATCAGTTGTTCCACCCCCAGAAACATCAAATTCAACGTTATTCTTTTGGTGGACCACAAGCTTGCTGCCGAGTGAATTATTGAGTGATATTTTAGCTTCAATCATTTTGACACATGTGTTGGAACTCTCTAAAAATTCCATGCGCCTATGATGAAACTTTTCAGCATAGTTTTTAGTGATAGCAGTGAATAAGGCATCAATTGGGAAGTCCTTCACATCTCTAAACATAGCATTAACGGACTCCGCAATATTTGTAGTTGTCACCGCATACCTACAATATTTGTAAAGAAAGAAACTCTTAAAAAACATATACAAAAATTTATGAAACATCAAATGTTGCAGTCATCAAAATTTAAAAAATCGTAATCTAATAGAATGTTTCAAACATCACCATAAAATGTTTTAAACCCTAAACAAAATGGTTAAACATTACTTCAGATGTTTAAAAAATATAAGCCTACATATTTAAACATCAATCAGAATGTTTCAAACATCTATTTTAAGTGTCAAACATCAAAGATAATGTTTACACATGTTAACAGATGTTGAAATCGAGAAGCCAAAACAAATCAGCATTATTAAGAATGTACCAAACATCAATCAGCTGTCACAAACATAAGCTAAAATGTTTCAAACATCACTCTGGTGTTTCACACATATGGAACAAAGATTAAACATCTTCCATGTGTTTAGCAGTTCAGCTAAGTCTTCAAAAAACAGAACATGTTTAAGCAGTATTTTCTCTACTGACCTGTTTCTAGTAAAGTGGCATCTGCTCCACTTATGAAGCCCAACTTTCTCCACTAGATATTTGGCAACCCTTGGATCCAAAGTTTCAATTTCTTTAAAATGAGTGTTAAACTCACTTAAACGATATGCCTCTGCAGCCAAATAGTATTTGGAAAGGAGATCTCCACAATGAAACGTCGAGTGGAGGTTCTCGCCAAGGTGCCTAATGCAATAACCATAATGAGCTGAAGGGAAAAACTTGGAAACATCCTTTTCTATGCTTTTGTGCCTATCAGAAACAATGCACAACTCATCACTATCGGGGATCACACCGAGCAACTGTTCAAAGAAGTATTCATATGCGGCATCACACTCTTTGTCAACTACACAAAATGCAACAGGATAAATGTGATTCTCAGCATCCTGTCCCACAGCAGACAACAAAACTCCCCCATATGGGCCAGTCAAAAAAGTCCCATCAACTGCAAGGACTTTTCTAATAGTAGCAAACCCCCTAATCCAGGCACCATAAGACACAAACATATACAGAAACCTCCCTCGCTCATCAGTTACCAGTCCAGTCTTGCTTCCTTCATTTAATTTCCTAATCATGAAACAATATGCATCAAGACAAGCATAACCGTGTTCGTATGTCCCCCTTGCCAAGCTCTTTGCAACACTACCTCCATTTAGACATTTCCAATAGCTTATATTACAACCCAAATCTGCCAGAATTGTTCTCTTAATATCTCTTGTGCTCGGTGCTTTGCCATCAATAAATCTACTTTTCATGTACTCCCCAATGACGTCGCATGTGGCGTGCGGATGGTGGCTTTTAGCATGCTCGGAGCCACAGGTGTGCTCACCATTGTAAACGGTGATATAAAAAATATCCCCACTTTTATACTTAATGGCTCGCAACCACCAACGGCAATTCCTGTCTATGCATCGAGCACAAAATACTTTTTTCTTGTTCTTCACTATCTCGAAATAAAAAGGCTTCTTAACTGCCGCCAACTTCAACAACACAACCAACTCACGCTTGTTCGCAAATGTTTGGCCCTTGTAAAAACCAGTGCCGTCTTGGCGATCATTGCTCAGTTGTGATGGCAGTGAACTCATGGCAGGTCCAGAATTACCTACCCCACTTTCACCTTGTTCTGCTTCTCCTACTTCCTCCTTTTCAGCCACATCCATGTTCAATGGAGCATCCCCAACGTCTTCCACCCCCTGATTTTCCATTGGTTTTGAATTTGATAATTCTTCCGACCTAGGAACCACATTTACTCTAAGAGTTGGCCTAGCACCAGTGGCATCAACGTCGGCCATAAATAGAGAGACATCATTATCATTCCTTATTCTAGAAGGGGCAGTCTTTTGCTTTGCGACGGTCATCATGTACGTAATACACAAATCCCTCGGATCCTCACTTATCTCCCAACGTTGAATTATTTTCTCTACCAAATCAGCATAGGTAACCTGGGTCCTACTCACAAGAATCGGCCTACACTCTTTAACCGCTGGAACCCAAGTATAACATTTGGCCTTCTCCACCCATTGACCGAGATAATCCACTCCTATTAATGCCGGCGCCATTTTATTGTCAATGAGTCCTAAACATGCAAAAAAAGAAATATATTAGGTCGTTATAGTATTATATTTAGCATACATATCATATAAAGCAAGGAACACGAAATATTATAGTAATGTTTCAAACATTATGTCAGGAATTCATAATGTGTAAACATCATGATAGATGTTTCACTGACTGTGACTGATGTTTGGAACATCTCATTATTAAAAACAAAACTATGTTTAAACATATAACAGAGTGTGCACAACATCAAATATATGTTTACGCATTTTTACAGATGTTTCATCAGATGTGCCAGATGATGAATAAAGCAATTCAAGTAGAAAAACCTTATGATTTAAGCATCCAATAAAAACACAAGATGTTTAAACATATATGCAACATGAGGACGGATGCTGTTTAAACATCATAAGTAATGTTTAAACATCCATGCAACATGAGGACGCATGCTGTTTAAACATCATAGGTAATGTTTAAACATCCATGCAACATGAGGACGGATGTTGTTTAAACATCAAAAGTAATGTTTAAACATCCATGCAACATGAGGACTGATGTTGTTTAAACAACATATTAAATGTTTAAACATCCATGCAAACTGACGACGGATGTTTCACCAGAAGAAAACTCAGACGTGAAAAATAGGCAAAATCGACAAAATGCTTTTCCCAGTTCCATTTAAACAACCTAAAGCTTAAGGAAAACTTACCAGAGCAAGGAAAGGGGAGAATACCCGTCAAAAATGGTGAAATAATTACAAAATTTTATCAAATTTGGGAAATGCTAGATCTGATCGAAAGGGCCCAATGTAGTTGGAAAGGTTGGTTGTGTCTTCATGGGGGAGCTGAGATTGAAGCAAAAAGTGAAAAAAACCGACCGGGAGGTCGCCGGCGACGGCGGACGAGAAATGGGGTAGGGGAGGCGGCTGTGATGTTTGGGTGTTTGGAGGGAGTGTTTTTTGCTATTTTGGGGTGGGTTTGGTGGGTTTAGTAAGAGTAGGTGAAAGTGCAAACTTATAAACTTGGGGGTTTTTTTGAACTCAAGTTTTAAATTATTAACACTAATCCTAAATAAGGCCCCTACACCTATTATTTAAAACTAGGGGTCTTTTTCCTTATTAAAACACTTGGGGAAGACCCATGAACCAACGGACCCAAGATACTTCATACTAGCTACCACATTTTTGGGGGATTTTCTTTTGGTAACTGTGCATTAGGTACTACAAAGAAAGAAATAAAGATGCAAAGAAAGAAAGGATTATTTTTTTCTGGGAGAATTGCGTCAATAATTACTGTTATTGTAATATTTGTTTAACACTTATATTACATTCGATGTACTATTTTCTTTTTCTTTTTACTGCCCTTCTTGTTATATGTACCATGATTTTTTCATTTGCAATCTTACTTTCGGAGTAGGTAACTCGCAAACTCCTCGTCAAAACACGCTAGCTATTTTGGAAAGTATACTGGTGAAATGTATATTGCTCCTTTTTATTTAGAGATGAATATTGTACTACCATAATTTAATTAGGTGTAGTTATATAATTTCCAAACCCACACTTAGGCAAATTAATTTTTACACAAGCAAAGAAAAATAAACCCTAACATTTGTGCCTATATATTTACACCCGCGCCGCAGATCCATTAGAAAAAACTTTGGGGTCGGCCTCCTGAGTAATGAGTGTTATAAAGATATGACAACAAATTGACTTGGAGCAATAATCAAAGCGGTCAATATTGTATTTACAAGCAGTTTTTCTTCCGTCAAAGTTTGACAATTTATTAGACTCTCCTCTAGAAATCATCTTAGGAGTTTAATAAACACTTAATATACTTATAAATCGGAATCTCTATTTTTCAAGCAACAAAGCCTACTGAGGTGAGTATATTTATTGTTCTTTCACCCATATACATGTTTACTTGTCTGTTTGATGTTTATGTTATTAGTGTCATCCAGGTTTAGAAGTTGATTAGAGATGCATTGAGGCTTTGATTAGAATACAATTTATCCATTTCTCAAGTTCTCAAAAAAAAAAAAAAAAAAAAAGAGTTAAACATGTTTCCGTACACGTTATTATAGGGTATTGATGATTGATAGTACTACTAAATTTTTTGATTGAGGAATTCAAAATTTAAACTTGATATATTTAACAAATTTTATACTTTATGATGTTGAAATTTTTATGCGTTTTGCACACATATATGTATCGTGTCATAAGTTCAATTGAAATCGTAGATTATATACGCCTGAACATATGCCTTTTGGTGGACCTTAAAATAGAATTATCAATTTTCATATTCCATTTTCCTTCTACATTTCGTTGGTTCTTGAATCACTGTTTCAATTTGTAGATTGTCATGGAGCTGCCTGTAGATACTTTAATGGAAATATTGCACCGGTTGCCTACAAAATCTCTCACGAGGTTTAAATGTGTGGCAAAGAGTTGGGAACGACACATTTGTGATTCATCAACACCTTATAGTTGCCGTTCTCAGAGATGGAAGCCTAATCCCCGTATGATTGGCTTCTTTTACCAACCTGCCAGTAAAAATGCCATTGTTAGTTTTCTCTCCTCTCCTAAAGATACTCCCAAAGAAGATTTTGACGAGTCTGTCAATTTTTTACATAATACCAACCTATATATTATCGCATCATCAAATGGATTTCTTCTCTGCAGTAGCAGAGAAATAAGCCATCGTCATTACTATGTTTATAATCCGGCTACGAGGCAATATTTAACTCTTCCAGTGACAGAAATGTGTGTAAAAAATATTGCAGTTGGGTTTAATTGTAAGGTGGATAACCCAATTGAGGATGTAATTTCTTTCACTATAGTTCGTTATAAGATACCTGGTAGGAGGCAGAGGTCCCAATCAACTGTGACAATTGAAATCTACTCTTCTCAAACTAATGTATGGACTACAACCATCCTTGCAATTGATGACCATCTCAAACTGCATCCCTCTTATAGCCAATTAAAGTGGCTAGCATCAGCAGGTGCTATTGATGGAGTGTTCTGTTGGCTTGATGGTGGAAATCAAATCATATTGTATGATAGTCTGGGTATGAGTTTCTGGTCTCTGGACTCACCCGAGGATTATTTTGGCCACGGGTTTAGGAGATTTTTGGGCGTATCAAGAGGAATTCTCTGTTATGCATTGTTAAGTTTAGAAAATAACCGGCTTATGGTTTGGCAACTGGAGAGCAATATACGGGACAGGACACCGCGATGGGTTTGGAGGTACACTGAATTAGATGTTGTTAGAGCTATTAATACTTGCTCGGAGATGGGTGGACGTGTCAATCATATATACTATGTTCATATGGAATTTCACCCTGCTGAAGCACACATTGCTTATCTGAATGTAAATGTTAATTGGTTCATCTCCTACGACATGGACAATTCTTCTGTGAAGTTAGTGTGCGATTTTGGCGAAGGGCGCTACTTCAATACCTTCCCTTATGAGTGGCATGAATGGCCACGTCTTCTTTAGGCTTCCAGTGTTTTCAGGATTTAGTATTGTAACTGAGCTTATCTATTTCTCAGCTGTACTTGTTTATTTAATGCTACTAAAATTGTTGTCTAGTCTATTTTAAGAAGTCAAGTAGGAATGGTGGGACATATATAGACCATCAGAGAAGGTGCGTTGCGACATGAGCATCCTTGGTTTCCCGGCTAGTCTACATTTGCATTAATTTGCAACTTTGTTATTGGAATTGTGCCCTTTTTGGACTTATAACGGCTGAGACTTTTAAGTTTTTCTTTGTAGTGTTTATCTTTGCCTGTTGTTTTATTACTTACACCTCTCAAATCCTAATTTTTAAGTACCTTAACTATATGAGTTGTATAATCTTTGGATAACAGTTCCTTGGACAATTGGAATGATACAAATAAAGAATTCGTAGGGAAAACTTTAAGCAATGAATGAACGGCTTATATTCCTCACCTTTACTTGTTTATTAAAGTAAGAATTTTTTACACATATATACAACCTTACATCCCTATATTACAAAAAAAGTAGCAACATTTCTCAAATTACAATACATAGCATTATTGTTTTAAACTCATTTCACAACAATCAACATTTCACTTGCATTTCCTCAAATTACATCTCTCACTTACTCTCTCTTCCTCTCATAGCTAAGATACAATCACCCCCAGTGCCGCCATCCACTCCACCCCCACCCTACCACCCCAGCACCATCACTCCCACCCCTAGATCCAATAGTTCCTCACCGTAGTAGTACGGAAACCCCCACCCCCAGATCCAATAGTTCGTCACATTAGCAGTACAAAATTAGAAACGCCACTAAAAAAAACCTGTTCACCATCGTAGATATCGCCACCAACTCCTTCGCGCCGATCCTTTCACACCGTTTCCTCACTGTCGATCATTTCAAAGAACGAGTCCTCCTAGATCTGTGGAAAACATGATCTACAACGGTGCGATTTGTTGCTTAAACTTTGATTAATCACTGTTTTTGTTTTCATATTCAGTACCCGTACAATCCGATCGATTCGGATCAGCTGAATTAATTGACTGCTATGGAAGTCAACAGGAAAGCTAACTCACGAGATGTAAGTGTTCAGATGTACTATGATTTGATTCTGAGTTAGGGCATTGTATTGCAATTTGCATATTTCATTTGATTTTAATTATGTTATCTCGCTAGAAGCAATATTTATTTGTTCCTTATTAACTTTGCCAATGGTTTGATGCCTCTAATTTGGTCACTGCTATGAATTTAAGAGTTCAATATCTCTTATCTGTATTTTTGATATTCGCTTAACTTGAGCAGTATATTGGGAAAATTTTGGTTCCGCTTATAAAGAAGTTGCATTCTGTGTTCATGCAGACGCTGAATAATTCCCCTAATCCGGAAGGAATGATATTTTCTTTATTTAGAAACAACTAGACACAATGCAGAAACATGAAACATCACTGAAAAATCGTTGAGACAACTTGAAACAGCTGCTGAAACAGTTTGATACGGTCTGAAACGGCGTTGAAACAATATATGATACAGTCTGAAACAATATGATACAACTGTTGAAACAGTCTGATACGGTCTGAAACGGCGTTGAAACAGTATGATACATTCTAAAACATCATTGAAACAGTATGATACAGCTGTTGAAACAATATGATACGATCTGAAACGACGTTAAAACAATATGATACAATCTAAAACGGTTATGATACAGTCTGAAACGGCGTTGGAACAGTATGATACAGTCTGAAACGGCATTGGAACAGTATGATATAGTCTGAAACAGCTAGTGAAAAAGTCTGAAACAAAATGTAAAAAATAATGTAGAAAAATACAAAAAAAAAAAAAATGAAATAGTTTAGAAACAGTAAGAAACAACGCACAAACGGGATGAAATAATGCTGAAATAGTCTAGAAACAACTAGATACAGTCTAGAAATAGTTAGTTACGGTGCAAAACAACCTGAAACGAAGCAGAAACAGTTAGATGCAATGCTGAAATAACCTGAAACAGTGTAGATACAGTTAGATACGGAGCAAAAATAGTGCAGATACAACGAGATACAACACTGAAAGAGTTTGAAATAGCTAATGAAAAAGTCTGAAATAAAATGTAAAAAATAATGTGAAACAATGCAAAAAGGTGAAATAGCTTAGATTCAATGAGAAACAACGCACTAATGGGATGAAACAATGCTGAAATAGTCTAAAAACAACCAGATACAGTCTACAAATAGCTAGATACGGAGCAAAACAAACTGAAACAGTGCAGAAATAGTTAGATACAATATTGAAACAACTTGAAACATCATAGATACAGCGCTGAAACAACGAGATATAGTGCTGAAACGGTCTAAAATTGGGAGGAGGAAAAGTAAAATTTGAGAAAATTGTGGGAGGAAAAGTAAAATTGGGGGAAATGGGAGGAGAAAAAGTGAAATTGGGGGAAATAGGAAGGAAGAATGTGATGTTTTGCTATGTTATGCTGTCTTTTCTATATTTTGTAATTAATTTTTCCTTTCCTCTATATTGAGTAATTTTTCTAAAATATATGTTTTGTAAATAACTTCTAAAGTTGTACTTTTATGTAAAAAATTCCTTAAATTAATAAAATTCTATAGCAGAGCCCGCTCATTCACTGAGCTGCAGGTTCAGCAACTATATATTTTAGATGAAATGAAAGCAACTTTCATCGTTCAAGTGACATGATTCCTCATTTGGCTCATCGTTCACGCGAAAGTACCTAACAAAAGCAAATGAATTAGTCGATGAACAAATTGTTCAATTTGCTTAAGACAATCGAAAGAAAAAAAATATATATATAACTATATGGGATTTGGCAATGTACCCATTTTTTAATGGACCAAAATAACCTTACTATCTCATGACAACACATTAAACATGGGGACATTTTTGTCTTTTACGAAATTCCTTCCCTCTTTGCAATTCTTACTCGACACAAGACTCCAGCAAGAACAATCCAAGCTTCATCTCCCAACAGTATCCAGATTTTTCTCCCTTTTCGTTCTTGTTATTGTTAGCTAGTACTCTAGTTTAATTTATTAGATGTAATATTTCAACTAAAAGAAAAATAAAAACTAGAGAACTAAGCTGCCTCCATTAAGCAGCAACTTGTTATATGTTGGACAGAAAATGCAAATGTAACGTGATTAAATAAAATATTAGTTTCTCGTGTTTATGAATTTTCCTATTTACTCCAGATATCAAGGTAATCTTTCATATGGTTAGCAAGCAAATTGAGCTGAAAGCAGCGATTTGTGCCACTTCCTTTTATGAGGTTTCCTCTTTCAATTTTTCTTTTGATTTATAAACATGGAAGAGAATGGAGTGGGGAGAGAATGATGAAGGAGCAGAATTAGCCCGAAAGAAATGAGAGGAGGTGAATTGGCTGGACCAGTCGCAGATGGGTGATTTGTGAAGAAGAGGAACAAAGATGGTGGCGGCTGATTCAGAAAAATGAAATAGGAAAGAAGAACTCTAGGGTATTTGCATTTTTATCGAAAAGACCGAAAAGCCCCTGCTATTAAAAAGAAAAGAATGTGGTTAAAAGGTTATTTTGGTCAACTAGTTAACTTTCTACGCCGTGTAGTCGGTTAGCAAAATCCATATATATATATATATATATATATATATATATATATATATATATATATATATATATATATGTATGTATAGTTAGTTACAAAGGATATTTGAGTTATGGATAATAATAAATACAGTAGCTTAAATGTGTTTTAATTTATTTTTTGCTTTTTTCTTGGCCAAATGCGCGGACCTTTACCGTTACAACCACTTAGAATTGCACATCCCTTTATAGATGTTGGCTGCTTTGCCATCTTCGGAACATTTGGATTGAAATTCAATCCAAGGAAACCTACTTTCAGTACTTGCCCCTTTTGTTCTTAAATTAAAATCTTTTATTTATTTTTTTCCCTTTGTTGCTCAACATCAAACCAAAGTCTGAATTTAGATTAAATTTGAGCCCGATGTCATACTTTTGGTTTGAATTTGTTTCATTTTCATATAAAAAAAATTTAATTGGGTGAACTTCACGCCATAGATATTCAACTTGTGCGGATGGTTTGAGAGTTGGTGGCTACACTTACAAATAATCTATAAAAAGTTCTTAAAAATTAAAAGACATGAAAAAAAATGACTGCCTATTTAAATATTTACTTTTTTTCCTGAATGGACTATAGATGTAGATTAATTTGGTTTAGAAAAATACGATAAAAGTCATGTACCAGAAAATTTAACAAAGAAAAAGATCAAAAAGGATATCCCTTCAATTTTGTCACAGTAGCGATGACCTCTATTGCAATTTGGAGTGTTACGTTTATATCCCTTTGTTGATTCTTTTGCCACCAAAATAATAAAACATTTTTTTGGTGCATTAATTATCTATTTATAAATAATAATAATAATAATAATAATAATAATAATAATAATATGCCTAATATTATTCTATAAGTGATCTAAAAAGAGTGTGATGTACGCATACCTTACCTTATTAAAATGGAGAGGCTATATCCGATAAACGATCGGCTAAAAATGACATTTTTTAAAACAAGTTTGAAAAGAAAAAACAATATAAAAATACCATTGTAAAGAAAAATGCTGACATAAAAACTATATATAACCTAGGTAAGCAATAGATATCACACATCAATAGCAATAAAGACGAAGAAT
Organism: Petunia axillaris subsp. axillaris; assembly: GCA_029990575.1. Lineage (NCBI taxonomy): Eukaryota > Viridiplantae > Streptophyta > Magnoliopsida > Solanales > Solanaceae > Petunia > Petunia axillaris. The sequence goes on along the minus strand of JARKNS010000002.1, from coordinate 45,091,827 downwards.
AAGATATAAATAGTATATATTCAAATAAACTGACACTAATATGACATAAATCTATTGATTACAATCTAACGTAATCATCAATGATAATTGTCGACCTCCACGTTTTTCTATCTAGGTTCATGTTTGTGGTGATCTGAAGATGAGTCATAAATTGCCCTACTATTGTTTTATGCTATTTACTTCTCTGTCATTATCCAAATTGCCGCGGCAAACAAGTTTATTATTCTACCTTTGTAAATTATGAACATAACTGTAATAAAAAAAATTGTATATAAATTAGACGCTACCAATGTTTTAAAAGGAGTGTGAGGTGAGACGTTTTTTCTGATATCGGGCGAGGCGTAAGCCCCAAGGATCAATAATTTTTTATAATTTATATATTAATATTATTGATATAAATATTTCTTAAAAATATAAATCACATAAAAGGTTAATATTTAGTAGAAATTCTATAAAGTTAAAATAATATGTAAGGTTAAGTATAAAAAATTATGTAGGAATAATAAATAATAGAAAAGTTTGAGAATTTAATTAGCAAGTTGAAACTTGAGTAATGCTTTAAATAAAAGATTTATTGAGAAATATTTTTTTCATTCAACATTATTTTTGGAACTTATGCCTCAAAATTTGTCCAACGCCTAAGCTTACACCCCAATATGCCGCAAAATTGTGGGGCTTAAGCCCCTTTCAGATCTACGCCCCCATCAAAACATTCAGGTGCACATTTAATATGCCTCGCCCCGGATACTTCTGATTTTACAAGAACTATCAGCAGTATTAATTAAATCGTATAAGAAATTAATTACTTTAGAATAGTGTACAAGCTTCACTAAATTCAGAGAGTAATAATCAACAGATAACTAATGATGTGTTGTTTGATTGAAAGTCACGATTGCTGCATATTAACTTAGTATCATATTTAAATGGGATTAAAGAGATCAATACTTCTGTTCTATTTTTCAAGTTAATTCCTAAAATGGTTCAAATTATCTAAAAAATGTCATTTTCCTTTGGTTTGGGAGAAAAATGTCAATCAACTTATTCTAAGTACATTTTAAGAATTAATTTCTTCAGCGCTTAAGTTTACCGAAAAATATTGAAGTGGCATTTTGTTTAAATCTTTTTAATTAAAAATGGACCCGACAACTATTTTGAATAAAAAAATATCATATTACTTATTTATGAGAGACCTACATACTACCCGATTCAATTACCCAAAACCCAACCAAACACGTGGAATGCTTACCAAAATTTAGATTGAATTGTCTTCAATTTTTATTTTTTTGTTGATTATGTAGAAAATTTATTTTAGTAGAGTTTGTTGCTCATTTTTTGTTGACAATGATGCTCTCAAGGTTTGGTGGGACATTTCGACAACTTTTTGTTTGTTAGAAAGTTTTAACAACAACATTTCTTGTTTATAAAACTTAGGATCTCTAATTAGTACTCTCTTCAAAGAATTGAGTCGTATTAACAGTTTCTCCGGTTGTCATTTTAATTTTTCATTGTTGTTTACCTTTGGATCGTATAAAAACATGACACTGATACTTCTTCGACGCTTGTTAAATATTCTAATTCGCCAAATTTACTAGTCTTGTGCTAAAATAATGAGAATTTATACATCAAATTTTTTTAACAAATGGTTGCCTATCAAAAAGACCCGTTTTAAATAATGGGTTGGGTTTGGTAGGATAGTATGTTGGGTTGGGGTTGGTAGGATAGTATGTGGGTCTCTCATAAATAAATAAATTTGTATTTAAAAAAAAAATAGTTATCGAGTCTACTTTTAATAAAAGGAACTAAACTAAAATGTAACTTCAGCATTATTCGGTATGCTTTAACGCACTTTTTGGGATATTGACTTTTAAAAATACACTATAAATTGAGTGATATTTTATTCCTAAACCAAAAAAAAAAAAAAAAATATATATATATATATATATATCATTTATATTAATTCAGTGATCATATTAGATATTAATTCGAGCAATTCCTAACGTACTGCATTTTGTTTAAGATTGTCAACTTGAATTTCTTAGTTATGTGGATTTGGCATATTACAGGATTGAGCTTCACCACAGATAAAAGTTTCGATTTTTTATTTATTTTTATTTTTTAAAGACTATCACGAATTTAATATCACGGGCAACCTTCAATCTTCCAAATCAACAAGTAGGTAGGTGAAGAAAATGACAAAACGTGCAAACTATTTTCTATCTCTCATTACCTTTTTTTTTCAATTACTCATTACTTTTCTTAGCTATGCATATTTTTGTTCTGCCTTTTAGCTCTTGTATTTCTTGTATTAAAATATAGTATTGTTTATATTTGTGATAGCCAAGGTTTCAAGAAACATTATTTAAAGCGTTTAACAACTAAAAGATAAAGTTGGTCATCTCAAAAGTACCGATAAGATATCAAAATTTTCAAGCAAGAAACAGAAAGTTTTCAGAAAGTTTATTAATTTCACTAAGTTTAACTTGTGTTTGGAAAAGAACTAATTAACAGCATTTGTAGAAACGTGAAATTCACATTTGATCGATCAAACATGAACATGATATTAATTTGTCAAATTCCAAAACATATGGGTCCTAATCTAAATCCTGGACAAGTATGTTAAATCATTTCATAGAAAATAATGTACCAATATGAAGCACGCTTTAGAAATTAGTGGTATAATTTGATTGAGTTGTAACAGGAGTAGTTTAATATCGAAAAATGGTTAAAGTCTAAAAGGGGAAGCGGTGAAGAGGAATTGGTTGGGTTTGTTGTCTAATATTACCTGACGCATCCAAAAAGTCTGGTTTTGCCCTTAATATTTTTTTTTTTTGTTGAAACAAAAATACTTTTATTCAACCAGTGAGAATATTTACATCCACTAATTCTATTTGGACTCTTAGAATTAGATCACAAAAATAGCCTATCAACTACTCTTAGTTACATTTAAACTGACAAGTGAGAGTTGCTCAGATAGTAAGCACCCTCCACCTATATTTGGGAGCAAAAAGTGGGAGGGTCACTATTTGTTCCGAGAGAGTGGGAGGAATGGAGTTTTAAAAAAAAGTAAAAAAAAAAAAAAAGTTGCATTTAAACTACTCTATAGCTGGATCAACTAATAGCATAAGATTATAGAATTACAAATTAAGACCCATACATTCCTTTAACCCAACTGTTCCAGTGGTTAACTTTGAGCAGCCCAGTTACAACTCTAGCATAGATAAGAATTCAAAGTTCCTAAGGTTGTTTCCCATGTTCTTCGACTTTGTCCCAGGATATGCATTTGAATAACAATGTCTATGGTTCTCTGCTATGTTGTGGCTTTCACGCTCTGAAACCTTCTCTTTTTCCTCTCTATCATATAACTCTGGTTCTCTGATGTGCTGCAAAGATGAATTTAAGGATTTCTGCTTTTGGTTTCTTTGTGTTCACTCTACTAGCCACACACCGAACTTCCTCCACCTCCAAATGTATGTTGAGTACTGGCAGGAGAAAAACAAATGCTCGGCTGTTTCTTCAATGCTGGATGCACAAAGGACACAATCTCAAGCCACTAATATCCCCTATTTCCTGAACCTATCAACAGTTGCTAACCTATTATGTAGTGCCAACCATAAAACAAAGTGATGTCTTGGCATCATTCTCTGCATCCTGTTGAGCCCTTTCCAGGTTACCTTTTGTTACTGAGGCATGAGAGCTAAATAAGCTTTTTTTTTAATGTTAAACTTGTTGACCAGACAGTGTTGTTTCAATTCTTTATGTATGTCCTGAGATGGGAGCCACTTTCTAGCATCAAACACTTTCCTGACTAGCTAACACGCTTGTTTTGGGGTCTCTATTGTAGATAGGTCATTCCTTTTTATGTAAAAGGAATGAATCCACTGCACCCAGAGTGTTTCTTTTCTTGAGCTGACTGCCCAAAGCATTGAAATCCAGGATATGTAGTCCACCTGCAGACCTTGACATACATAATGTCTCTTAGGCTACCAGTGCTCTTTTTGATTTTTCTTCACTACCAGTCCATAAGAATGTCTTGTATATTGTGGCGATCATGTGGATAACTTTCTTTGGGATGAGGAAGATTTGTGCCCAGTTTGTTTGCATTTCAAAGAGCACACTTTTGATCAGTTGTACCCTTCCACTATAAGAGAGGAACTTGGTTGACCAACACTTAATTTTAGCTATCATCTTTTCCATAATTGGCATGCACTGTTGAATTGTGATCCTTTTTTAGGATAGGGGATACTCCCAATTACTTGAAGGGGAGTTCAACCATAGTGAAGTGTAATTTTGTAAGGATCTGCTATTTGAACTCCTGACTGACCCCTGCTATGTATAATGAACTCTTCTCTACATTAGCTTGCAGCCCAGACACCTCTGAGAAATGATTGAAGGCATTCATCATCAAGTAGATGGAAATTATATCTGCTCTACAACATATTAAGAGATCGGCTGCAAAAAAACACACATGCACAATCTGCAGCTTACTACATGTTGACATCTAATTTTGTCCCTCCCTTTGTCTATAATTGGCCATAATTTAAATTAAAAAGTGCAATTTAACTGTTTGAGCAAATTTGCATTAGAAAGCAAGCATTTACGTGTGTTATCACCTACTTATACATTATGTAGCTGATTGTGGCTATATTACGTAATTTTACATTATTTAGGCTAATCGATCAAATTGTGGTTGTTTATGCGATTTAGTGCATTTATAGCATTTAATAAATATTTGTGGCTATTTATATTTTTAATTTCGATTGCTTTCTTATGTGCATCTTTTATATATACGTATATATTTTCATTCAGCACCTTTAATTAAATACCGGCATAATTATAGTATTCATGTCCAATTTTCTTATAACTTTTCATTCATTTTTCGAATTCAAAATCTCTTCCAAAAATTTATTATTTTATTTATTTATTATTAAATTACGTTCATTTTGAACCTAGATCCAATATCGAACAAAATACATTTCCCATAATTCTTAATTATTTTGAATAAAAATTCCAAAACAAATTTCCTTTCTTACACTTCCCAATATCAGACACCAAAGATCGAGCTCCATTCCCTCAATCTACTCCTAAAATCATCAGAATCACTCTCCCTAATTTCTATCACTTACCCAACGTATCTCTCCTCCCCCACCCATATACATACACCCCTACAATACACACCATAGACACGAACACACACAGGGGGTGACGAAAAAACCCCTCATCATCTCTATTATTCTCCCACACACACACACCATCAGAACCACCAACCCCCTTCTCACTCGATTACACAGTACTGCCCACACCATAACAGATACACTCTCAGCACACCATCTTTATCCACCTCTCACCCTCTCTATTACACAGAACAAAGAAATCTACAAATACATACATCCACCAATGAACAGATCCAAAATACAAACACAGACCATATAAAAATCACACTAGAGAAACAGATCCACAAACGGAGAGAAGAGGGTTAGGGAAGCAGTTGCTGATCCAAAGAAGTAAAAACGGAGGGGAGAACATGGCGGGACAGTGGTGAAAACCACCATCACCATCGAAACTTTCACCGGAAAATTCGAAGCAGAAGGCGTAGTGGCGACGGCGTTAAATCGCCGAGCATCTGTGAAAAACCCCCATCATTGGGAAACCAATTTTTAACCTCTGTCTTCGTTGATTTGACGCTGAAACTGAAAGAAAAAGGTTCGAGGGTGAGGTAGAAGCGACATCGGGGTTACTGCCACCGGTAGTCGCTCCCTTTTCCCTCCGAATTTACGGCTCGTCTCACCGGAGTTTGCCGGAATCCTTTCTCCAGCCGCTACTGCTGATTGATGCGGCATTAATTGTTTTTATGCTCTTTGTATTCTTGGTCTCCTGTTGCTAACTAATTTTGGTCGATTTTACAGAATCAATTGGTTCATATTTGAGTTGTTTTGGCTTTGTCGTTGCCTCACCAGTTTGGTTACACTTGTTAAATTTGTGTGTAGCCAACCTTGTTTCGAGCTGCTTTGCCTGTTACTGCTACTGTTGACACCCAATTTTGTCCCGAATTTTTTCAAATTTAATAAATTATGATAATATTTTATAATTGAGGTTAATTTGAAAATTAAATTAAATAACGACAATAAAAGATGATCAATTGAAGTTTCAAAGAAAAGCGCTAAATTTGCAAAATCCCACCAATTTTAACCCACTCGTGCAACCCATTTACTTTTTTTAATTAATTCCAAAATTGTGGCCAAATCCGCTCCCCCCTAAGCACTAGCCTATTTGTGCAAATCCTCTACCTATATATACCCTTAAACCCTAGCCCCCATGGAGGATTTTCAATGATCTTCTTCACAATTCCCCTCTTCATTATTCCAACCCTACAAAAATCAGATCTCAAAATAAGAGGTAAATGAGCCTATTCTCTAAGTGACTGCCCACAAAATTAAATCTTCGTTTCATGTATCTACCAATTACCACTGCAAACTTTTTCTACTTCAAGTTCTTATGGTGAAGGTACTATAAATAATCATTGTGAAAAGAAATAGCGTAACAACTCTAGACAGAAAGAATAAGGCAACAGAGGAAGTTGGAGTTCTTTAATGGTGGTTGCCCCCTCTCTTGCCTATTATTTCACTAAAAATTAAACCACCATTTATCCTTTAAAGGGTCGTTTGGTTAAAGTTGCACACACAACACTATTCATCTCGCACACATTACAACCAATCTATCAGCCCCCTCATTCTTATTCATCTCCTTAAAAAAAAACTCCCTCATCATCTCTCCCATAACACACATACAATACACATCATCAGATCCACTTACCCCACTCCATCTTCATGTTCCCACTACACAAAACCCACAACACGGACCACACAAAAAATAAAAAATCAGATCCAAAAAACCCACACACAAACAGATCGGGATTCAAGCAAGTTTCTGGATTTTTGTTGTGTTTGTTCCTGACTGGTATTAGGAGAAGGGAGAGTGGTAGCGACGCCATGATTTGGGTGTCGCTCCTCTTCTTTGTGTTGCTGTCGTTCTGTTTACTATAACCCTTGTTGCTTAAGCCGGAAAATTGATCTCCGGTGACTCTCTCTTTGTTTTTTCTGTTCGGTTATAGGAAAAGTTCTGCTGGTGTTGGCCCACGTTGGTTCATTGGCTGGTGTTACTTTTGGATTTTTCCTCTATTCATTTGGTTGATTCTTGACTGAAACGGGAAAGAGAAAGGGTTGCAGCGATGCCACCATCGAAAATGGGTTGGCTGTCGCTCCTCTTCCTCTGTGTTACTGCTGCATAGACCACCAGAATTTGGTTGAGTTTCGACTAATGGTGTTCCCGCTGGTCTCTAGGCCCTGTTGGTTCTGGGTTTCGATTTGATCTATTTCTGCTACCATGTTATTCTCCAAGTTGTTTGGTTTATTTCTGAGTGATGTTGGGATTAATTATCCCCTGTTCGATTCCTTATGTTGCTTTTAGCAGTTGATATGTCCCATTCAATTTTTGTATTTGACACTGAAATTGGCTAAAATTTAATTTGACACTGAAATTGACTAATTGTTTGCTTCCGTGGAAATTCAGATTGTGGGATATCACTATTCACTGTCCAAATTGGACTGATATTGAACCGATACTACATTGGCCAATGAAAAAAATACATATGCACGTATTGACGCCTCGGGATCGATTTGAACATAATACTACACTTGAACCGTCCCGTTCCCGTGTCCCTAAAGCAAAAGGCGATGATGAATGTATGCATTTGAGGCAAAACAAGTCGAATAGAGTGGTGGGTTTGGTACTTGGCATGGCAACCGGCCCGGGCTCCGTGTTTGCAACCGTACCAAATCCCGAGCCTTTATTCGACGCGCCATACAAACCTGAGCCTAAATTTTGCAAAAAACAAACCCCCTTTCTATTATTATTATTATTTTATTATTATTATTATTATTATTATTATTATTATTATTATTATTATTACTTTATTACTTTATTACTAGTATTTTATTTTCAATAATTATTACACTTTATTATCGTACTAATCCAGTTTAATTTTCATATTTTTTTGTGAGGTACATCTTGGCACGAACAACTTGGGGACGCGTTTGGCTAACCTGCAAATATGGATATACATTGACTCGGGCTCGAACATTCAAGAAATAAGACTTAGGAATTTTAGAAAAATTCAAGGCTCCCACGAGTTGATCAATTTCCCGGGTTCTATCTTTAACTTTGCATTTCTTTCCTTAGATATTTATGCAAATAAATGTGTAAAATATTTTAATTATCAATAATATGTAATTGTTTTTATATTGCCTTACTTTATGTTCATCGTCTTTTATTGTGAAGTCGTTATTTAATTTATTGCAAATTGGGGTCGTTTTAGCAAATGCGTGCAAGTAAAATATATATTTTGTAAATAAGCTTTTTTTTAATTGATTATTATTATTATTATTATTATTATTATTATTATTATTAGTATTATTATTAGTATTATTATTCAAATAATTCTTTCGAAAGAAAAGCGCACTTGTAAATATTTGAAAACCTGTCGGATTAACCGTATTTTACGGAATTTTGGAAGTGCCTTAAAAACCTTCTTCCGAAATTAATAAAACCTCTTACCTTTAGAATCTCTGAAAGAAATACCGTCTTTTTATAAAAACGGAGTTTTTGCATGCATTTGCTAATTTGGTTCCTTGTTTTCCTTAAATTGGGTGGCGACTCCAAAAGAGTTAGTCCATCCTGTCGATATTCCGGAATTTATCCTTTTCGGGGTAATTTTTGGGGTTCAACAGCATGGCGACTCTGCTGGGGAGCAATAAAGGTTTTGACCATAAAGGTTTCCAATTATTTGCAACTAGCATGCCTAATTTATTCTGCTTTATTATATCCGTTTGTTTGTGTGCCACGAAAAGCATGTCACTACACTCTTATTTGCGCACATATAAACTGGCATTCCGTTCATATTTCCCCCACTCGTGGGAACCTCTTGCATTCTCGCTCAAATATCCGTGAGGTACGCTCATGCGTATCCGCACTTTCTTCCACTAAGGCACCCTGTGACAAGTTGGTACACCGGCGGTTGTCGTGGGAGTAATTCGACTGCGAGGCCGCTTGCCACTCACCTGTTAGCCTCAACTGTTAACCCACTCTTAGACGGAGCTTTAGGAGCATGCATGCGTTTACACCTTAGTCTGGACCCGGTCTTTGATACCGTTTCCAGGAATTAAGAAACCGCCCTTTTGTCAACGGGTTCTTGAAATCCAACGACAATGCATATTATGTGCTGTGTGATAACGAATCCTCAGTCCTAACCATGTTTTGAGCAAAATCAGATTTGGAATTTTGTCTCCTATGTTGTCTTTTAGGTCAGAAAATGGAAGAATTTAGCAGAATTGAGATCATAGACAGAATTGCAGTCCGGGGAACGTTAGGCGGATTTGGTTAGTTTGTGTTTTGGAGATGGCCTGGTGTAGTGAGATCTAAGAGGCGAAGCCCCTGGTGTCTTTAAAAGGATCAGTGGGGTCCCTCTCGTGAATGGCTTTGCGTGTGTGCAGGCCTATGTTGATTATCCAGCTGCAACTTTATAAAATTGAAGTATGCTTGTCGCATACTAGGAGAGCGAAGCCCCTGTGTCTTTGAATGACCAGTGGGGTCCCTCCTTGAAGACCAGTGCGGTCTTGGCTACCTAGGAATCTGAGAGGCTTGATTAAAGCCGAGGACCAGTGAGGAGCCCTATGCACAAGGTCGGTGAGCCTTGCAAAATCTAGGAAGCTGAGAGGCTTGTCTAAAGCCGAGGACCGGTGAGGTTTTATTTTGAAAGGCCAATTGGCGCCTTTTGTGATTTGCAGTCTGGTATTGTGAAGGCAGTTGGAAATCTCACCCCTAGATGTTGTGAAATAATTGGGAGTTGTGCTTGGAGGAGCGTTGATGTTTGCAAAAGATAGGGTGGATTGTTTCAGGTTTTAGGCATTTGGGTTTAAATTTTGTGCAGATGTTGTGGAGAGCATGAGTTGTGTTAAAATTTCGAGTTGACACCAACTTTTGGAAGTTAGTTGGGATAACGGAATTGCAGTGTCAAGGCGGAGAGATGATTGTTATCGATTAATATTATTATTTATTGCCTACTCTAAGTCTGAATTGCTTACAACTGGCTTGAACTATTTTTCGTTACCACTTGTTTGCGCGTTTAGGCTTACCTCTAGCACAAAGAGGCACCTTGCAGGGTAGGACGCGTTCGCATTTTATTTACGCTCAACTAATTGTGATTGCGACATGTCAACGTGCTTAAATGCAAAAGCGCTACGTGATGCGCGCTACTTGCTTATGTGCAACCTCATGAATGACATGCAAACTATCTTAGTTACCCTTTGAGAGGTTTCTTTTATTTTGTTTATTTCTCTAGCAAATGTTTGATTTGTGAAGTGGCTGACCATTTACCATGCAAGGGATTCGAGATTTGATTGATGGTAGACGCTCTTATTCGTGAATGATGTAGCACCATAAGCTAATGTCAATGTTTGAAAGAACTTGGCAATTGAACTTAGTAGCATTATTTTCAATTTTAATTCAAATTGAGGCCCTGAATTGCATTGTACTTTAAAGTTTATGTTAATCTGAATCAACTCATTTTGAATTTATGAAAGTTGAAATAAAATGCATCGCATTTTATAATATTATTTACGCTTGCATTTGTTTCTGTTTCAAAATTAAAATTGATAAACCTGCCAAAGCTTTGCTTGTGATGTATGGCAAAACAACTGAACAATTTGAAAACGATGCACTGAAATTTATTGTCTGCGCTCTTTAGATATCGCACTATCTGTTAGAACTTCAACTGGGGCAGCTTTTATTTGTTGGTATATGGTGTTGAAGCAGTGATGCAGAACTACGCACGGTCTAATTCCCAAGGAGGGATACGTAGGCTCCCCCATCGGGCTCGACCCTTTAGCATTTAAACTTTCATTTTTCCCCAAGAAGGACAACTGGGGCAATTTTTGCAAAACGAGTTAGGGATGCGGAAGATTATAACTGAGGCAGAATTTTGCAAGAAGCGGCGTTGGTTGTTAAAGATGAGTTGGCAAGAACTCTATAATGGGCTAAGTGAACAATGCAATGTTCAAGGCAAAGGACGTTCAGTTTGTTTTAAAATATGTTACAAGTTTAAGTCAAGGCAAAAAATTTCAAAATGCATCTTTGACTTCATTTGCATGCTTATTTCACTCGCTATATTGCATTAAAATATTTTATCTTGCCTCTATTTTTCAAAATCTATGCTATTTGAGTTCATGAGCCAAGTTTCTGAAAGCAATTCACAAATCCAAGTCCAATGAAGACGAGGAAGCAGCAGAAGCAACAAGATCGGGATGAAGTCTGCACAAATCAAACGTTTTCCCCTCCCTTCTCAAAACTAACAACTTTTCTTTGAGAGCAGGGACATTTAGACCCGCAACTGAAGATATACATCTTAGCAAGTCAATCTCCAAGATTCTCATCGCTAGGATTGCAATGATATTTGGATAAAGCTCGTGCTTCATGACCCGATGCTTTTCCAATTTGCCGAAAGGCGGCATTTCTATTTCCCATAACTCTTGTAAATTATCAAGAATATCTATTTCATTTCCTTTCCCTTTATGAGACCACTTACTAACGTTCCATTTCTTTTACAGATATTGCCAATCCTGGAGGCTTACTTTATTTTGTAGTCAAGACCATTCCTCCGTGGAAGAGTTCAAAGAGTATCATGTATTCATGCTTTCGAGAAGCGTCATTATATCTCACGCTTTCGATAAGCAGCTTTGTATTCTCACGCTTCCGGTAAGCGTCCTTTATGTGTTCACGCTTCCGGTAAGCGTCTTTATGTGTTCACACTTCCGGTAAGCGTCTTTATGTGTTCACACTTTCGGTAAGCGTCTTTATATCTCACGCTTTCGATAAGCGTCTTTGTATTTCACGCTTCCGGTAAGTGTCTTTATGTGTTCACACTTTCGATAAGCGTCTTTATGTGTTCACGCTTCCGGTAAGCGTCTTTATGTGTTCACGCTTTCGATAAGCGTCTTTATTTATCGCTTACGGTAAGCGTACTTATGTATTTACGCTTTCGATAAGCGTCTTTATATTTCACGCTTTCGGTAAGCATCTTTATGTGTTTACGCTTTCGATAAGCGTCTTTATTTCACGCTTCCAGTAAGCGTCTTTATGTGTTTACGCTTTCGATAAGCGTCTTTATATTTCATGATTCCGGTAAGCGTCTTTATGTGTTTACGCTTCCGGTAAGCGTCTTTATGAGTTTACGCTTTCTATAAGCGTCTTTATATTTCACATACATATTTTAATAGCCTTACGTCGCTAATAAGTTTGTTAAGACATGCAGGATAATGTGAATATTCCGGACGTATTACAATCCGAGATTGCATTCAAATTGACTCCTCATAACTTAAAGCATTATGCTTTGTCATGAGTTATAGCCGAACATGCGGCTTTTCTACCCCTATGACTTTCATTCCTAACAGGCGACAAAGCCGAGGCTTGTTTTGTGTTTTCAAAACTAAGCCAAATAGGGCATCACTTTGTTTCGAGTGATAATCCGCACAAGGCCATCCTTGCCAGATTGTCTCGCCAATTGATTTATCAATGGCTATCACACTGACTATATTTCTGCATTACCTTGCTTTGCACTTGCTTTGAATTATGTCTTCGCACTTGCTTTAAAATTAACGCCTTACTTTACTCTTTCAAGTTGACCATCGGCTACGAGGATTCCATTTGTTGGACTATCTCGCCTATTCATTAGCCAAATGGCTCTTGCATTGCTCTACATTCCCGCACTGCATTTCTTTGCACTTGCTTTAAATTATGTCGTCGCACTTGCTTTAAAATTGATGCCTTGCTTAACGTTTTTCAGGTTGACCACCAGGCGGGGCTTCTCTCTTGTTGGACTTTCACGCCTGTTGATTCGCTAAATCGCTTTTGCGTTGCTTTACATTTCACGCTAAATTGCTTTGCACTTGCTTTCAATTATGCCTTTGCACTTGCTTTATATTATGAATTGCTTTACTTTTAGTTTAACAGGTCAGCCCTGAGACCCTCCTTGCTTTGTGCCGGATCGGATCACCAAGTGATTTGTAGACAATCAATTTCAAGACCCTCCTTGCTGCGTGCCCGACCGGCTTGCCAGTTGATTTGTCAAGATGTTCAAATTGCCTTGCACTTGCTTTCAATTATGACTGCGCACTTGCTTTATGTTATGACTTGCTTTACTTTTAGTTTAACGAGTTAACAGGTCAGCCCTGAGACCCTCTTTGCTTTGTGCCGGATCGGATCACCAGCTGATTTGTAGGCAATCAACCCCAAGACCCTCCTTGCTTCATTCCCGACCGGCTTGCCAGTTGATTTGTCAAGATTGTTGAAAATGCTTTGCACTATGCCTTCGCATTTGCTTTATTGTTTCGCCAGTGGATGGGAAGACAATTTATCAAAGATATTGCAGCTTGCACTTACAAATTACGTCATGCCTACCATAAGCAATCGAGGGCCTTATTATGAGTCTATCGTGAGCAAGCGAAGACTTCATTAGCATTGAAGTCTACCATAAGCAATTGGAGGCCTTATTCTAAAGCCTATCATAAGCAATTGAAGGCTCTTTTGTTATTCATCCTGCCGTAAGCAATCGGAGGTTTTATTATCAAGTCTATCGTGAGCAAGCGAAGACTTCATTAGCATTGAAGCCTACCATAAGCAATTGGAGGCCTTATTCTGAAGCCTATCATAAGCAATTGAAGGCTCTTTTGTTATTGATCCTACCGTAAGCAATCAGAGGTTTTATTATCAAGTCTATCGTGAGCAAGCGAAGACTTCATTAGCATTGAAGCCTACCATAAGCAATTGGAGGCCTTATTCTGAAGCCTATCATAAGCAATTGAAGGCTCTTTTGTTATTGATCCTACCGTAAGCAATCGGGGGTTTTATTATCAAGTCTATTTGTGAGCAAGTGAAGACTTCATTAGCATTGAAGCCTACCATAAGTAATTGGAGGCTTTATTTTGAAGCCTATCATAAGCAATTGAAGGCTCTTTTGTTATTGATCCTACCGTAAGCAATCGGGGGTCTTATTATCAAGTCTATCGTGAGCAAGCGAGGACATCATTATCATTTGAAGCCTGCCATAAGCAATTGGAGGCATTATTCTGAAGCCTATCATAGGCAATTGAAGGCTCTTTTGTTATTGATCCCACCAATAAGGATCAACCTAGAGGTTCTCCGGGCGGAGCGCCTCGTCAGTTGATTGAAGGAAGAGCTTTTGATGATATCACCACCCGCATTTACAATTTTGTTATCGCTTTATTTATTTCTTATCCTAATTATTACAGTTTATTAGCAGTTGCATGCTTACCGCTTGTTGAGATTATTATAGGATTTTTAGCAGCACCGTAGCAGCATTTGGAGCATAACATGGAGCTTTTCTTAGCAATGAACCAGGAAAATCGCTGATATGAGCTAGACTCATCAACAAAGACTTGAAGAATCGCACCCGCATAAGTCATCAACCCTAGAGGTGATGGATATAAATTATTCATGTATTTTTAATATGAAAAATAAATATTTTAAAATAATACATGAATATTTATATCATATCCTCGCATATTTTCTAATAATTCTTTAAAGGAAAAAGAAATACTTGGAAAAGAAAAAAAATAAAAATAAAGAAGCTTGAAAAGAGAAGCCACTTTTGCCAAAGTAATTTTGTTTGCGAGATTTCTAGCAAGGAAAGAAGTAAAGTCACTTTGGGCAAACAAACTCCAAAATAGCAAATGTGGAATTAGCATGTGGGAAATAGAAGACTTTGGTCTTCCACTTTTGCCAAAGTAAATTGAAGAATGCTAGCACATGGATAAGAATGAAGAAAAAGTCATATTTGTCAAAGTAGCAACTAAATTGGGAATGTACATGAGATTTGAAGGAAGAAAAAGCTACTTTGTTCTCCACTTTTGCCAAAGTAAATTGAAGAATGCTAGAACATGGGATGTGAAGGTAGAAAACTACATTGCCATCTACATTTGCCTAAGTGAGAGCTAGCACATGAAATTTGAAGAGAAAGAGATATTATTTGGGCAATTTATATCTCACTTTGCCATAAGTGAGGAGTCATCTTTGGCTATAAATAGCCACTCTCTCTTGTGTAGAAAAAAAAAGCTTTTTTTATCCATTGTAACTATTTTCTTCTTTTCTCTCTAGCAAGACAAGAATTATTCTTGGTCTCTCTCTTCTTCTCTTTGTAGTGAAAATATTTTTAGTCTTTTTAAATTCCCTTTTAGTTTTTGTTACTCCATAATGGAGTAATCTCTTTTGTTGGGATAGTTGATGAAGCTTGATATATTTATAATATTATCTCAATTTTAAAGCATACTTGGCTTGAAACTTTCAATTTGATTTCATATTGTGCTAGAATGATATTTTTTACTTAACAAGTATTATCACATCTATGTATTTTATGTCTAAGTTATTGATATATTAATTTTGTAATTCTCACGGAGCAAAATTAATATATAAATAACCGATGAATAAAATAATAGTGTGAAAGTAATTTTTAGTAATTTATCATTCCAAATCCGTAATCTTGATTACCTCAATTTTAATTCTCACGGAGGAATTGTTGTAAGAAATATTATTGATTTTTGGTGAAAATATTCTCACGAAGTTTTTACTACTTTTTAGCACAATTCAAGCAAGAAAATTATTTCGGTTTAATCGTCACTAGTTTTAACTCAATTGATTTTACATAACCTCACAGAGTGTTTTATTAATTGATTATTTCTTAGTGAGCAAAACATAATTGAATTAGCAATAAGCAATTATTCTTTAGAGAAATACGTGTTACAAAATTGAGATTTTATTATAAATATTATCAAGTGAATTCAATGATTCCCAACTCTTTTAAAATTTGATATCTTTCGAAAATTGTCTTGTTTAGTTAAAGTAAATTAAACTTAAAAATCTCAACTTTCATCTGCTTGATTCTCTCAAATAGTAAACAAAATATTCCAAGTCTGTAGCATAGAATATCCAATCTCTGTGGGACGATATCTTAAACTATACTATAATTTGACAAGCACGAGCAGGAATACCCTATACACTTTGGACTCGTCAAGAGGTAAGTCTCTTGTTAACCCTGAGTCTGAGGTTTGAGATTGAAAACAAGATGGCTCAGTTATCAAGATGCAGTGGAAGCTATGTCCGTGTAAACCCCTCTTTATGGGTGTGTTGTCGACCACATTTTCATAACTTGGGTGATTACAAGCCTCTTTTCCCCCGCTTGAGTAGTCGTTATTATCTCGTCTTTGATTTTCAAATCGCGTCGAACTACATACGGCCTGATTCTCTTTCAGCCCGAAATATGTAGGCAACTCGGAAACCGAAGTTCGGCCATGTCTATAAGCCTCGCATTTTGATCCCAGGAATCAGAGTCTTGGCTTTACCGTGACAAAATTGGCTTTCACGTCAACTTTCTTTACCCTGAAAACTCTTTCAACCTTTTCGGGTAAAGAAGGGCAGCTGTTGACACCCAATTTTGTTCCGAATTTTTTCAAATTTAATAAATTATGGTAATATTTTATAATTGAGGTTAACTTAAAAATTAAATTAAATAACGACAATAAAAGATGATCAATTGAAGTTTCGAAGAAAAGCGCTAAATTTGAAAAATCCCACCAATTTTAACCGACTCGTGCAACCCATTCACTTTTTTTTAATTAATTCCAAAATTGTGGCCAAATCCGCTCCCCCCTAAGCACTAGCCTATTTGTGCAAATCCTCTACCTATATATACCCTTAAACCCTAGCCCCCATGGAGGATTTTCAATGATCTTCTTCACAATTCCCCTCTTCATTATTCCAACCCTACAAAAATCAGATCTTAAAATAAGAGGTAAAGGAGCCTATTCTCTAAGTGACTGCCCACAAAATTAAATCTTCGTTTCATGTATCTACCAATTACCACTGCAAACTTTTTCTACTTCAAGTTCTTATGGTGAAGGTACTATAAATAATCATTGTGAAAAGAAATAGCGTAACAACTCTAGACAGAAAAAATAAGGCAACAGAGGAAGTTGGAGTTCTTTAATGGTGGTTGCCCCCTCTCTTGCCTATGATTTCACTAAAAATTAAACCACCATTTATCCTTTAAAGGGTCGTTTGGTTAAAGCTGCACACACAACACTATTCATCTTGCACACATTACAACCAATCTATCAGCCCCCTCATTCTTATTCATCTCCTTAAAAAAAAAACTCCCTCATCATCTCTCCCATAACACACATACAATACCCATCATCAGATCCACTTACCCCACTCCATCTTCATGTTCCCACTACACAAAACCCACAATACGGACCACACAAAAAATAAAAAATCAGATCCAAAAAACCCACACACAAACAGATCGGGATTCAAGCGGGTTTCTGGATTTTTGTTGTGTTTGTTCCTGACTGGTATTAGGTGAAGGGAGAGTGGTAGTGACGCCATGGTTTGGGTGTCGCTCCTCTTCTTTGTGTTGCTATCGTTCTGTTTACTGTAACCCGTGTTGCTTAAGCCGGAAAATCGATCTCCGGTGACTCTCTCTTTGTTTTTTCTGTTCGGTTATAGGAAAAGTTCTGCTGGTGTTGGCCAACGTTGGTTCATTGGCTGGTGTTACATGTGGATTTTCCTCTATTCATTTGGTTGATTCTTGACTGAAACGGGGAAGAGAAAGGGTTGCAGCGATGCCACCATCGAAAATGGGTTGGCTGTCGCTCCTCTTCCTCTGCGTTACTGCTGCATAGACCACCGGAATTTGGTTGAGTTTCGACTAATGGTGTTCCCGCTGGTCTCTAGGCCCTGTTGGTTCTGGGTTTCGATTTGATCTATTTCTGCTACCATGTTATTCTCCAAGTTGTTTGGTTTATTTCTGAGTGATGTTGGGATTAATTATCCCCTGTTCGATTCCTTATGTTGCTTTTAGCAGTTGATATATCCCATTCAATTTTTGTATTTGACACTGAAATTGGCTAAAATTTAATTTGACACTGAAATTGACTAATTGTTTGCTTCCGTTGAAATTCAGATTGTGGGATATCACTATTCACTGTCCAAATTGGACTGATATTGAACCGATACTACATTGGCCAATGAAAAAATATATATGCACGTATTGAGGCCTCGGGATCGATTTGAACATGATACTACACTTGAACCGTCCCGTTCCCGTGTCCCTAAAGCAAAAGGCGATGATGAATGTATGCATTTGAGGCAAAACAAGTCGAATAGAGTGGTGGGTTTGGTACTTGGCATGGCAACCGGCCCGGGCTCCGTGTTTGCAACCGTACCAAATCCCGAGCCTTTATTCGACGCGCCATACAAACCTGAGCCTAAATTTTGCAAAAAATAAACCCCCTTACTATTATTATTATTATTTTATTACTACTATTATTATTATTACTTTATTACTTTATTACTAGTATTTTATTTTCAATAATTATTATACTTTATTATCGTACTAATCCAGTTTAATTTTCATATTTTTTTCTAAGGTACATTTTGGCACGAACAACTTGGGGACGCGTTTGGCTAACCTGCAAATGTGGATATATATTGACTCGGGCTCGAGCATTCAAGAAATAAGACTTAGGAATTTTAGAAAAATTCAAGGCTCCCGCGAGTTGATCAATTTCTCGGGTTCTATCTTTAACTTTACATTTCTTTCCTTAGATATTTATGCAAATAAATGTGTAAAATATTTTAATTATCAATAATATGTGATTGTTTGTATATTGCCTTACTTTATGTTCATCATCTTTTATTGTGAAGTCATTATTTAATTTATTGCAAATTGGGGTTGTTTTAGCAAATGTGTGCAAGTAAAATATATATTTTGCAAATAAGCTTTTTATTTAATTGATTATTATTATTATTATTATTATTATTATTATTATTATTATTATTATTATTATTATTATTATTATTATTATTATTCAAATAATTTTTTCGAAAGAAAAGCGCACTTGTAAATATTGGAAACCTGTCGGATTAACCGTATTTTACGGAATTTTGGAAGTGCCTTAAAAACCTTCTTCCAAAATTAATAAAACCTCTTACCTTTAGAATCTCTTAAAAAATACCGTCTTTTATAAAAACGGAGTTTTTGCACGCATTTGCTAATTTGGTTCCTTGTTTTCGTTAAATTGAGTAGCGACTCCAAAAACTCCAAAAGAGTTAGTCCATCATGTCGATATTCCGGAATTTATCCTTTTCAGGGTAATTTTTGGGGTTCAACAGCTACCTCCTTAAATTGATTTTTGTCAACTGAGCCCTTTGTAGAATATTGGAATCTTTAACACTGATCCGAACAGTGTTGTACTTGGATGCCACATGGCCAATGAAATATATATATATATATATATATATTGAGGCCTACAGATTGATTTGAATCGATATTATAAGGTCAGTGACGTTTGGAGGTCAATACAAGTTCCGTCCCGTTATATGTCCCTTACGTGTCCCGAGAAAAAAACAAACAAAAAGGGCAATGACGATAATATTTATATATATAAATGTTGAAAACGAATGGGATAAGTAACAGGACTCGCACTTGGCATGGCAACACGACCGACCGACGTGTTTGCAGCCGTGACGGTATCCTTAGCCTCCCATCACTCGAATATGAGCCTAAACTTTCAAAAATCTCTTTTTCCTTTTGTTTTTCTTTTATTACTATTATTATTATTATTATTATTACTATTATTTTTTGTTACTACTTTCATTACCACTAACATTTTAATTTTTTCATTATTATTTAATATTTTTTTATATGTATAATTATTATCATTATTATTATTATTACTTTCTTTTTCTTATTATTTTTTTTATATGTATACTAACTTCATTTTAACATTTTTGCGAGGTACATCTCGGCGAAACTCGCTGAATACGACGTTGATGGAGAATATAAGCCTTTAAAAATTTCTATTGTGTTTCCTTATTGCTTTATTTGTTTGGCATTTTGTTAATTTTATTTTTATATATTTGGCATACTAACGAATTTGTTTTACTTGCAAGGTATATTCGGACGAAGTTTTGAAGTCCATGGCAAATATTGAATATTGATTTATTTGTCGCTTACGCAATCATTTGTATTCAAATCGTATATAATATAGTAGAAATTATTTTACGTGCTTTTCAGTTATTATTAAATCCCAATTACTTAGTCCAGTCGGGAACCACACTAAGTAGAATCTGAGAGGTGCCTAACACCTTCCTCTCAGGTTAATTTGAACTCTTACTCAGAATTCTCGGTTCGAAGATCAAGTATCGGAGTTAACATTAAAATTGGCTAGAAACAAAGTAGGTGCCCTAATACGCCTAGTTAAAAAATATGTTAGGTGGCGACTCCAAGTCTTACCCGCGAGTTCCAATAAGTCGAGCCATATTTCGAACTCTAACTGGGTTCGGAGAAAAATGGGTATCGACACTACACGTTGGATGATAGTTGAAATTTGAGTTGCCCTTTAGCTGCTTGTGAGATCTGTTTAGATACTCCATGACTAAGACAAAGAGGTACAGGGACATTGGATCTTTTTGCCTCAGTCCTTTTTTTGCTTGGAAGCTTGGAGTCAATCCCCCATTGATCAAGAGAGAGTAATTCACAGTAGTTACACACTTCATGACAAGGTTGACAAACTTGAGAGGCATTCCTAGCTATAGAAGAAACATTCTTAGGAATACTCATTCAACTGAATCATATATCTTCTTTATGTCTACTTTAACCAAACTTCTAGAGGACACTCATTTTTTAGAGTACCCTTTCACTAGCTCATGTGCAAGGATTACATTATCTAGTATATTTCTCCCCTCTATAAAGGCTGATTGTGCAGATCCCACTATATAGTCCACCACTAGCTTGAGTCTGCTGGTAAGCACCTTTGATATGATTTCTATATTGTTGTGCAACATGCTATGGGTCTAAACTCTTTGACATAGGTTGGGTTGGGTACTTTAGGTATAAGTGTGACAGTGGTACCATTCATAGCCTTTAACAGCTTCCCGTTTTCAAAGAATTGAATAACAACATTTGTAACATCCTCACCTATGACATTTCAATATTCTTTAAAAAACTTAGCTGGAAATCCATCTATACCTGGTGATTTATCATTTGCCAGGCTATGAAGAGCTCTCTTCACTTCTTCCCTGCTAACTGTTTGGATCAAAGCATGTTATTGCTCCCTACTAAGACATGGACCATCTCTTGCTATGGTTGCATTCAAGCATGTTATTTCTGTTGCTCTGGTTCCAAGAAGTCCCTGAAAGAAGGCAAGGAATTCATAATTTACTTGATCAGGCAGAATATGCCCTTGTGAATTAAAGATTGTGCTAACTCTGTTTCTTGCTTGTCTGGCTTTCAGGTATACAAGGAAGAATTTAGTGTTTGATTGACCAGGTGTGATCCATGTTGCTCTTGATTTCTGTCTCAACACTTGTTCATGAACCATGCTCCACTTCTCCATTTGCTGCAACATCTCTCTTTCTTCACTGATCAGGACATCATTAGATATATCTCTTTCCAGCTGATCCTGAACTTGTGCTAGTTGAGTCTGCATGTGTTGGACCTTCCTCTCTATTGTTGTCATTTTCTTATTTAAGTGTCCGGCTTCTCTTTGGATCATTAAGAGTTTTTTCCACACCTGATACATGGTATGGCCCTGAAGTTGATTTGCCCAAACTTGTTCTACTATCCTCCTAAAAGCTTCTTGCTGCAGCAACACATTATACAATCCAAATGGCCTTTGACTTGTTAGATGGTTAACTTCAGTGTTAATTAGGATTTGGGAGTGGTTTGAACATTCTGGGTTAAGGTACCAAGCTTCCAGTTCATTATATTGCATGAACTATGAAGCATTGCCAAAACTCCATTCTATTAGGCTGTATATTCTATCATTAGCATCTCTCTTATTACACCATGAAAACTAGCACCCCCTTTTGGATAGTTGACCCAACCCTATATCTCGAACACATTCCTAAAAGTCCTTTATTTCCTGATATTGAATTGGAGCACCATTGATCTTGTCATTAACTGACAGAGGGGTATTGAAGTCCCCAATGAACAGCCAAGGTCCTTGAACTTGAGGTTCAATTAGTCTAAGTTGTTGCCAGAGTGACAATCTTTCCATTGCAGTATTCATTGCATACACAAAGGTCATCATACAATTAAACTGAGTCCCCTGATCTTTAACTACACAGTGGGTCATTTGTGCATCAGAATGAATTACTGTGATGGTTACCTGTTGCTTTTTCCAAATTAGCCAGATTCTCCCTCTGTGTAGAAGCATATTCTGAGAAGACTTCCCATGCTCCTCCCAATTTCTTAGCTTTTATCTTGGTTTCAAGACACCCTATTACATATACCTTATTGTTATGCAGAAAGGATATAAGTTCCTTCTGCTTATAGGGCTTATTAAGCCCCCTTATATTCCATGAGCAAATCTTCATGGGGGGGTTTTCTTTGCAAAGGCCCATTCATTTGGGTTTTCATTTTCTTCCCTTTCATGAATCTTCAATACACTGAACTTGTTTTGCTGTAATAACTGGTTCACGTCAATATTTCCTGCTTGTATCTCTTTTCTTCCTAGGGCTTTTGGTGATGTATGAATATTCTTTCCTTTTGCTTTCACCCTAGCTTAGTGTTGACTTTCTGTGTACCGAGCCCTTTCTTGTCTCCTTCTATACCTCTTATTCTCCTTGTTTTGATAGACTTTGTGTTGCACTCTTTTGAGGCTGAGGTAACTCTATGTTACTTGAGGCATCTGCTGGCATAGAAATTTCATATTGGTTCATCTGTTCTGGTTCAACATGTTTAATTGGCTTCTTTGTGATTTCCTCTACAGGGTTTGCTCTAACCCAAGCTTGATATGGCTGAGGTCTCCTAGGATGAGGTCTTTATTTCCTTTTTACCTTAGGACTCTACTCTACCATTTGTTTCTTGTTACAATTGTCTTTATGCTTCCCTATTTGCAAACATTTCTGGCAAAAGTTGGGTTTCCACTCAAACTCTACCATCTGAATTCTCTATTTCCATTTTTCTCCTTCTATCACCACAGTTTCTGCTAAGGGTTGTGTTACATCAACTTCAATCAGCATACGGACAAATGATATTCTTTCTTCTGTTACTGTAAACCTATCAGTACATATTAGTCGCCATATACAACTTATTATTCTACTTAAGTTCTCTATTGCCCAAAACTGAATAGGCAAGTTAGAGAATGTTACCCATAGAGGTATGAATATGTTTGTTTCTTCATTGAACTGATAATCAGGGACCCATTGTTTCAATATGAGTGGTCTACTATTAAAGGTATAAGGTCTATTAAGCATAATCCATTCTTTATCTTCCCTAGATTCAAATCGAAAAACAAAGAATCCTTCATCATAAAGATATACCTGGGGTATAGAGATTGTGTTCAAGATGCCATAGACGAATTTCAACATCTCCTTGAAAGTTGGATTGCCTCCACAACATACCCAATCAAATCTGAGCTCCATTTTGCATTCTGCTCGTCTACCTCCTTTGGGTTTAATTTAACTAGCTTGACCCCTTCCTTGATCACTAATTATTTTCCCATTTGCGGTGCCCTATTACCTTTTACTACCTCTGCAAGCGTGGGTCTCTTATTTTCTCACTACAAGAAAACTGTCTTTTTGTGGCGACTAAAGTCGCCAATAAAATCAAAAAAGTTGCCACTATAGGGTTTTAGTGGCGACAACAGGGTTGCTGCTCTACAAGCCGAAACTAAAAGTTTATAGTGGCGACTTTCTGCAGTCGCCACTAAAACTATACAACTAGAGCAACTTTAGTCGCTACAATAAGTAAAAACTGTTGTTACCAAAAAAATTATATAAATCAAACTTTTTGGTGTGTCGCCACTATAGAATGCTTTATAGTGGCGACATATATCGCCACAAAAATAATTTTAGTGGCAATTGTTCCATTGCCACAATAGCACTTCTTAGTGGCAACCTAAATTGCCACATAAGCTATTATACTTTCAGTGGCAACATTTTCTTTGCTACAATAATCTGTTCTTTTAGCAGCAACCATGTTGCTACAAATACTAGTCAATTTTGTGACAATGAACTAAAGCCTGTTACTTCAACCACATAAAAGCATTCAATATAATTCAATGACACACCAAAAGTATTTCTACAACAAATATTATAAATACTTTCATTATCAATAGATCTACTTAAATACTACACAATATGTAATTGTTCATCGCCATTGTATGCTTATAAATGACCAAAAAATATAAACACATTGCCTTTAAGCTGTTCAAGGTTGTACACACATTATATAAATCTCCAAAAAAGCAAAACACAATGTGCCTTCAAGCTCCCTGTTCGATGCCATCTCCAATCGTCATAAGAACATTGTTCCTATTATTAAGGAAAAACAACATATATAGGATTACTATGACAATTCTCATAAGTTAATGCAAGTAGTAAAAATGGCAACCACAATAACATTACAGTAAACTATTGTAAAACTCTCCAAAGCTCTCCCTTGATGTCTGTATTAAAATGGTAACTGTGAACTAAGAGATTAACATGTCTTCTGAACAAATATATTTATGTATTGGAAGAAAGTTGAAGTGTCGCATAACATTTAGATAAAGCTTAAACAAATAATACAAAGAAATTCTAGCAATACATGTAAAAACATTTCAATTTAGGCATATAAAGAGAGTAAATGAGTAATGCTAGATAACATCAGAGTATGTAGTGATTGTTGGTAAATATATTCATTAAATTATGGCGCATTTATCTGAAGAAAACACCTCCTTTGATGAAGTTATGAAATTGACCAACTTCATTGCGCACTATGTGTTAGAAAAAAGCATTACCACACAATGCAAGTAGAACTTTAAGCCGTAAGAAGCCCACAAAAAATACGATTGTCCGTAGCTTACTCTTGCTAAAGCTCTCCCTGTAAGTTCAACAACTTTTGCCTACATTATATTGTTCCTACTTTATAATAACATTCTTTTGAAAGTCTTCTAATCATCTAAGCTTCTGATGCCAAATGAACACCAAAACAAAAAGTAACATTGCAAAAGTATTCTGTGAAGTCACTTTATAGTGCTAATGTGCTAATATCCTTTTAGATGCTAAATTACTAAGTTACGTCAACATTTTAAAATTATTACGAGCTCATTTGTAACAACTAGAGAGACATCAAAAGACAATATCTAAACCAATTACCAAGTAATATATTATGGTGAACAAAATGACCCGCAAGAGACCAAAAACTAAAGAACCTGATAGCTACTCTTGGAAGAAAATTCTGAATTATTTTTGTATTTGGGGTGAGTTTTTATTTCGGAGTCTGAATTTCAAGATAAAATTTTTAAACTCTGAGTCTAAATTTCCTGCTGCTAATGGAAGGAAGAATATTTATGAGAGAAAAACTAAAAATCACCAACCAAACAGATCAAATAGCAGATTGGACACATGTATAAGTTCAAGAACAGCAGTCTTATTAGAACCTTCACTACAGTAAAATCAGAGGAAGAAATCAATGTAAAAAAACTAGGACAACAACATGAAACTATAATCGAATGTCAGCCAAACTTCAAACAAAGAAAAGTGTAAGAGGAAACTGTCAATATTTTGAACAATAGTAGGCAGGCAATCCAAGGTTCAGGGAAAAAATGTCAATATTTTGAGTATTAGTAAGCAGTTTCAATATGAATTTCGGGCAACAGAGTCAATATATCTCTCATGTATTTTAGTGAATTGTTCATATGGCTCATTTAAAAACTCAAACATCACATAAAGAAGATCAAATTGAGAAGATTAAGTGATGAAAATGAGAAGATTAAAAGAGAAAAGAGCAAGAGACCGAAGAACTATCGAGAAGAAAAGACGAATCATTAAAATAGAAGGAAAGTATAGAAATAGAGAACCTGTTGCATTCGGATAAGGAAAATAACGAACTGCTCTTAACCAATGCTTTCGGCAAATGCTTCAGGCAAACTATAAGTTGTGCAGATCAGTTTGTATGCACCAAAAGCTATCAAAATAATGCATCTATTGTAAGGCTATATTTCTATTGTGGTCTTCAAAAAATCTGCAATTAAAGTCCTTTCCTTCTTAGTTTTCAAGAGGATATATCAGTTTTCTCTCCATTATTTTCATCAAGTAGCACGTCTTCACTTTCATTCTCTCTTGTGTATTCCCTGCATTTTGATATTGGAGTCGGTAAAACAATCTAATTGAACTATTTCAATATGAAACTATTTTTGCAATTGATATTGAGACTTACTCCACGAACATTGAACCTTCTGGAAGAACTTTGTTGCGAACATATGACGTAAGATTTCTCAAATTTCTATATGAAAATAACTCATTAATATATCATATGATATTCTAAAGAAAAGAATCAAAATTATAAAATACATTTACCTCTCAAAAGGGCACATCAATCGAGATTGAACTGGTCCAACAAAGAATGCCAGAGGGAAAATAGTTTCAAGTTTGCATAATGTGATAACAATTTCAGTCTCCGTACATTCCTAGGAAATAGACAATATATATTATAGAAACATAGGATAAGTGCAGTTTAAGTTTCTACTCCAAATATTTTCTCCGCCATTCTATTTTTTTAAGTCTCAATAAGACAACAACTTGCTCTCCATTTGTAGTGAACACATAATTATGCACATGAAAATGAAAATTACGAAGGAATTCATATTTGAATGGTATTATAAGTTTTAAGAAGACTCATTTTTTTCCATTTCAAGTGTTGCTGCAATTTTCCTCATCGCAAATGACAATATACAAACCCTG
Source organism: Petunia axillaris subsp. axillaris (assembly GCA_029990575.1). NCBI lineage: Eukaryota > Viridiplantae > Streptophyta > Magnoliopsida > Solanales > Solanaceae > Petunia > Petunia axillaris. The sequence continues at coordinate 45,064,971 of JARKNS010000002.1, read as the reverse complement.
CACTTTATACTTATGCTAGGAAAAAAATGCATGATAAAACTTGACTATTTAATCAACAAGTATTTGATTATGGGCTCATCTTGAATTGAAAAATCGTGTACTCGTTAGAAGCTTTTTCTTTTCACTTCAGAAGTGTACATTTTTATCTAGAGATTGACACACGAGATTGACACTCATAGAGAATATGGAATTCCACCTGGAGAACCCAAGATCAAGCAAAATACTTAGTGCCCATTATCAGTTTCACAACCAACCAAACTAATGATCAAGATTACTTTAATAAAAGACTCTGAAGAATTAAAGTAGGCGATTCAACTTAAAATCATGACCAATAAAGTGAGATCAGATTTGAGAGGAGGCAAAAAGAATGATAAAACCCAAGAATCTCCCACACCTGACAAACAATATGAAATCAAGAAAGATGGGAATTCTTCACAACACTTTTGAAAAAAGTAAGGTAGAAAATGTTTTGTTGAGCTAAAAATTTGCCAAAGCTACTTCTTTTATGCTTTATACAGGAAAATAGCTTACTGATAAACTCTAAGATCTAGTGTCAAGTGCGAAAAAGGTGATATGCAACCATGCACCAAATAGAAACGCTCACACAATACATAAACAAGAAAAAGGTGCGCCTCCGATATACTTTGTAGTAAACCTAGGGTAATGGCTTTTTCACTAAGCAAGTATGAAAGAAGTTAACAAGTTATCACATAGTTGCGCCTCCTATATACTTTGTAGTAATCCGAGTGTAATGATTTTTTTACTAAGCAAGTATGAAAGAAGTTAACAAGTTATCACATAGTTGTGCCTCCTATATACTTTGTAGTAATCCTAGTGTAACTGTTTCTTTTACTAAGTAAGCATGGAAGAGTTTAACAAGTTATCGTAGTGGAAATCCAAGCCTTAAACTAGTAACTTTGACTGCAAAAGTATGAGACTTCTATGAATTCCAATTCCAATTATCAAATATGTCGGGACAACTAACTTGTATCATTAAAAGATATATATACTTAAAAATATAGTATTTTCCACACACATAGTTCCAACAAAATTTATTTGGTCATGTTAATGAACATAGGCTTAGAATGAAACATCTTTTATTCACATCTCTTCATAACATTAAAAAAAATTAGAATTAATGGAGCTCTAACTAGAGATACCATTTTGAAAGAACCTGCAGATACATTCTATGATCACTTGTTCCACACTGCTAAAAAATTAGCAGAATCAAATATTCAAATCTGACGCATGCTACCAAGAAACTAAATTGTTACTTTGAACCTAAAATGTATCACAAAACTCGTAAAAAAAAATCCGCAATACCCAAATCAAAAAACAGAAAAACAAGCTAAAACATCTAAAACCCAACAGGGATTAGAACTGAAACTTAGTTCCACGAACAAAATATTACCATTTTGCAAAAGAATAAATTAAAGCATCTTTTATAAGAAAGTACCATCATTCTGCAAAATAGCAGGTAACCATTGAACCTAATTTAAAAAATTTCCAAAAATTCAAATACAATTTACACAAGAACCTATCCAAAATACACAAAATCCAATATGCAAAGAACCAGCCAACAATATCAACTATAGTACAAAACTATTGTCGAACTCATAAAACCCATTAATGGGATAAAGAACAAATTAAGAAAAGTAAATACCTGTAAGAAATCGATACCACAATACACAAAACCAAATACCCAATAGCTTAACACCGGATTTTCTCAAAGAAGAAATCCTTGCTAACACCGATAAGGCCGAGAGAGGTTGAACTCCTACCTGCATGTACATTTTCAATTATGTTAGAGATATCACTAAAATTGTATGGCATTTTCTACTGCTAACTGATGGAGTATGAACTCTACAAAATTTTATAACAAAAATATTGATATTAGGGATAAGAGTACCTGAAGAAATCGTTGCACAAAATTAAGTGATGGGGTGAGATTTCATTGAGGGATTTAGGAGTAAAAAAAACCCTGCATAGAGAGAAGGGGGTGGAGTAAAATTGAGTGTTTTTTGGTTTTTAGGAGTACAAAGTTTTACCTTTTCCCCTTTTGTTTATTTAAAAATTATTTTTAATTTACTTTTTAATTTTAAAGTGAATTAATAGTTATCTTATAGTGACAACAAGGTCGCCACAATAGAGTTTTAGAGGCGACTTCTTAAATGTTGCCACATAAAATATTGGAGCCAAAAGTATTGTTGCCCGGAACTGAAAATTTTCGTCTATTAGTGGCAACTTACTTAAAATCGCCACTGATAAATAGTTTTTTGTGGCGACTTAATATATCGCCACTAAATATAAGCATTTGTTGCAATAAATAACGTCGCCACTAAAAGTTGCCACTAAAAATCCGATTTCTTGTAGTGTCTATGCTTTTATTAGGATTAGGGTTTCCATCACTTTTACCCTCTTGTGCAGGTTGTAGATTTCGCTGAGAAATTCAGCTTCCTTACTAGATGGGGATCGATGTTAGGCTCAATTGCTTTCCTTGTTTCCTTATTATCATTTGGTCCTCGTGTCTCGATTTTTTGAAGAATCATAGGTGCACTGCCCATACTTTGAATCCAGTTACCCAATTGAAGCGGTGGAAGGCTTTGGGCTATCCCATTTTTGGCATATCTTGGTGAGATTGAGTGTGTGGGGGGTGATTTGCAGTTCCGGTTTTGGGATCAATTGGTTGTTCCGGCAGCTCATGATTGCTTGGTGCACGTTAGCAGCCTTAGCTAATGATGCGTCTGTGGAGCTAAGCATGCGCCAATTCTTCTTGGTGCCCGTGGCACAACTTGTTTTTTCCCTTAATACTTAATGGAGCTTCAACAAAAGGTTTAAGATTGAGAGATAAATCTGGACAAATAGACTAAGAGATTGTTTGGGTTTGCTTAGTTTTAATACTTTCAAGCCAAAATCGCTCTTAAATTTTTTTAACATTTTGAAGTGTTAGAAAAAGTAAAATGTACGTTAAGCGCTTATTTTTTAAAACAAAAAGTGTCAAAAAAAATTAAAATGACTTTTAGCTTATAAATACTTTCAAAAAAGCCAATATCCTGACACGTGAAATTTACAAATCTTATGGAGCTAAATAATTGCATAGACAATACGAAATGAATTGATAATGGAATTTTATAAATGAACAAAACAATTTACCAAATAGTACTACTATAACAAAATTAGCAGTTTCGGATCGAATTGGACATTTTCCTTTGGAGTTAAAATCTCAAATGGTCACTCAACTTTGGGAAATTAACCACCAAAGTCACTTTGCTTTGGTTGGTCCTAAAAAGGTCACTCAACTTTGGGAAATTAACTACCAAAGTCACATTGCTTTGGTTGGTCCCAAAAAGATCACTTAACTTAGGAAAAATATCTCCAAAAGTAATTCTTGCTGGTTTTTGCACCGTCACCCACCGGAAATCTTACGTGGCTTTATAAAATATTTTTATATAATCGTAGGTCTCACTTTTTTTGCCATGTACAACTTTTTTAATAGTTACTTACTAGTTTTCTGATAAGTGCAGTGCACGTGTATTCCTAATAACTAGTACAAAAATTATAAACATATAGTAATAAACGTGTATAATTGCTAGTAAATTAAAGAAAAAAATGTAAATTAAAAGTACTGACATATCGAATCCTTTACAATTGATATTTTTTATTTTTGCAATACATAATCATACTAATTAAATATTACTATTGTACGAAGGCCAGTAATTAATATTTGAACAATTTTAATCATGTTAATTTTATAATATCAAGTATTTAGCTTGATATCAATACCTTTTCTTGGTTTTTATTTTTTATTTTTTGCTAATGGCAAACTGTTATTGTGTACTAGGAATTAGGAGTACGACAAACAATTATTTGGCCTTCGAACTTGATATATTATAAAATTTGCATGATTATAATCGTTCAAATATTAATTATTGGCTTTCGTACAACAGTAATGTTTAGTATGATTATGTATTACAATAACAAAAATATCGAACGGAAAAGATTCGATATATCAGTACTTTGAATTTATATTTTTTTCTTTAATTTACTAGCAACGATACACGCTTATTACACATATTTATAATTTTTGTATTAGTTATTAGGAAAACACGTGCATTGCACTTGTCGGAAAATTAATAAGTAACTATTAAAAAAAGTCCTACATGACAAAAAAAGTAGGACCTACGATTATATGAAAAATATTTTAAAAAGCCACGTCAGATTTTCAGTGGGTAACGGTACAAAAACTGACAAGAATTACTTTTGGAGATATTTTCCCTAAGTTGAGTGACCTTTTTGGGACCAACCAAAGCAAAGTGACTTTGATGGTTAATTTTCTAAAGTTGACATTTTTGGAACCAACCAAAGTAAAATGACTTTGGTGGTTAATTTCCCAAAGTTGAGTGACCATTTGAGATTTTAACTCTTTTTCTTTGAATAAATCGTTGCCAAAACAGCAGGAATAAAGTACAATCATCATACTATTCTAAATGTGCCTATCACCTAAGCAAAATGTAAAAGACCTAAATGCCCCTGCAGCCTTAACAAATTACTAATACTAATACTGTTATTCTTTTAATTAAACAGAAAAAAAATTAACGCGCCTTTCCCTGTATTCCTGCTTCTCACTTGCCTAACTTTGGCCAACTCTTGAGCTGCCCATCTCTTCAGTATCCAGAATTCATTCACCCTCATCATGTTTAGGCGATTCGTTGAATGTAGACGCCGATTCTCTGCGCCTTTTGGCCTTACATCTACTTTAATGATTCACGCTCATCAACAGCAAGGTCTGGACGGTTTCAATTTGATAGTCACTCTATATAAGTTGGATGGAACTGTTTTGGTTTATTCTCTGTATACTTACCAACAACTGCAGCAGCTAGGTACTATTGTTAGCATTGCACAATTTAACTGTCGATCGATTCTGTTGACATTTTTAGCAGTCATTGTGTATTCTAATTTGTTCCCTATTATTTTTTCCTACAGCCTTATTGCCGTTGTTCATAAGGAATTGGGTACGAATCCGAAACCTTCGCTTTTGCTTTAGTACAATTGTTGCTTATATGTTAGCATTCCAGAATTTAACCGTCGATCGATTCTCTAGACATTTTGAGCACTCATTGTGTATTCTAATTTGTTCCTTTAAATTTTTTCCTACAGCCTTCTTGCCGTTCTTCATAAGGAATTGGGTATAACTCCGACACCTTTGCTTTTACTTTAGTACAATTGTTGCTTATACTAGCATGAACTTTGAATTATAGTCCGGGGGAGGGGGACCGTTTGAATAACTCGAACAATATCCTAAAATATATACCATTTTGGTTCTCGGAACAGAACGAGTTCACAGTTTTAACATGATATATATTTGATAGGGATAGGCTGGAACTGTCATATCCTTATAAGAAAAGATAGATTGCTTAATTTAATAATATTAGTTAGAGAAAGTAAAAGGTAATGGAGAGTTACTAAGAGAAGGTTATAGAAATCACATTTATATCCAGAGAATTAGATTCACTTACTTTGCTTCTAGAAGGTAAAAAGAAAGGGATAATAATTTGGATCAGTAAAATTTGATATTCCAACTTTCAAACCTCTACAATACTTTTCTTGTACAACGGACTATAATTCATGATTTGCTGTGAGTTAAATCTTAGTACAGCGGGGTGTTGACTTCTTTTAAGTTGCTGATGTTACTGTTGTAGGAGTCAGCCTGCCACGAATTTTCTTCATTTTTTTCTTACGATAACATGGACTTTCTGTTATTTCATTTTTAAGTATACTTTTTTCTTAAATTGAGCATTGTGGATGGGGAATCTAGGTTGTTGTGGAGAAGAAGATCATGCGGGAAAGGAATTTGACTAGACATGATATTGGTCGCGAGATGTTTGTGTCTGAAGTGAGTACATACTGCCAATACCTTATTCAATGTCTTGAATGTATTTGTTGAGGTCTTATCATTGTAAGCTTTTCATTTCCATCAAGCAATCACTTTAATGCATAAATATCCTTTTCATTGGCCCCTCTGTCTAAGTCTGGAACAAGGCCCTGCTGAAAAGTTATACATATAAGAAAACCAGTATCAGTTTTTTTTTTCCCAAGTTCTCTGCACCTATAGTTTTCTTAATTGTAGTTGCTAAGTCGTTTGTAGGTTTGGAATTGGAAGAATGAGTATGGCGGTACCATACTACAACAGTTGCGTCGCTTGGGTGCATCATTTGATTGGTCTCGTGAGGTATGAACTGAGATTTTACCCTTTCTTTCTCAGTTTCTCCATTGGTAAAGTCCTGATTTTGTTTCAGTTAGTTACTTGGCTATTTATTGTCCCCTAATGCATGTTCTCTGAAAGCAGTGCTTTACCATGGATGAACAAAGGTCAAAGGCTGTTATCGAAGCATTTGTTAGGCTTTCAGATGAAGGTCTTATATACAGGTACTCGGCTCCTTTTCTTCCTCTCTCTTTGCCTTCTCTCCCTCATTATGTTCATGTGAGCATCTTCCTGCCGGTGGACAGGAAGTACTAATTTTCTTGACTGAACAGCTTTTTCTCAAATCTTCTTGGCTCTATTATAACTTTTTGTTATCATCTATCAAGGTCTCCACGTATGGTGCATTGGGATTGTGTCTTGCGTACTGCAATCTCTGATATTGAGGTGAGCCGCATAGCCATGCAGTATTAAGTTTTAGATGGTGTAGCAAATACTTGATCATAACTGTAGAAGCGGCTTGCCTTTTGTAGGTCGATTATACAGACATCAAAGAGAGGACACTTTTGAACGTCCCTGGCTACGAAGAGCCTGTGGAGTTCGGTCTTCTTACATCATTTGCTTACCCTCTGGAAGGAGGGCTTGGTGAGATTGTTGTGGCTACTACCAGGATTGAAACAATGCTTGGTGATACTGCAATTGCTATACATCCTCAAGATAAAAGATACAGTCACCTTCATGGGAGATTTGCTATTCATCCATTCAACGGGAGAAAGCTTCCTATAGTTTGTGATGAATTTGTAGAGATGAACTTTGGGACTGGTGCTGTTTAGGTATTTTAAATCATTATACTTTTAATGTTGAGAAAGCGATCACAATTTTCGTCATTGCTTATGGGCCATTCCTGGATTATCCCTGCAGATCACTCCAGCCCATGATCCAAAAGATTTTGAGGTTGGACAGCGTCACAAACTTGAATTCATTAGTATCTTTACTGATGATGGTAAAATAAATAGCAATTTCATGTTACACAATAGAACCATGATTTCTGTTGACATTTTGTGAAGCCACATTGATCTTCAGTTTGCTCCTCAGTTTGCTCCTCAAATTTTCCTGTAGCCTTCGTTGTGGCGTTCATCACGATTCGGGTATGAGATCAACGCACCTACTTTTTTGTTTAGCATAATTATTACTTATGTTCGCATGTAGCTTGTCAAGTTAACCTCCAGAGTGCTAACCCTGTTTGCTTCACTCAAATAGACGACGTCGCATACTTACCATCGTCGAACTACCATCCTAGGCTGCCGCAACCGCACATTATGCTCACTGTACCCTGTTGATTTAGTGTGCCCCAATGCTGAGTTTATGTCCCCTTGCAACTTAGTTCCCTAAATTCCTTACCTTACAGCCTTTTTTCAGTTCTTCATAAGGAATTGTAGATGAATTGGACACCTTCGCCTTTGCTTCAAGTCACATGAACTAGGTAACTTAAGCCGCTAATTCGCCCTAATTTGTTCGCTGCCCTCTGTAGGCACAGTAGGGCTGTGAATCCTGAAAACGTTTTGCGACGCCACTGTAGCATCGACTATTGATTTGCTTATGCCCCCTATCCTGTTTGCTTTCATAGATTAGACGGCGTCGCAGCCTTACTATCAGTCAATTAACATCCTTGGATACCCAAGCCACAAATTATGTTCATTGAATACAGTCTTTTCCTAATGTGCCACGATGCTGTATTTATGTCCCCTTACCATGTGAAATCTGCATATATAGAGCTTCCACTCGGTTCAAAGACAGCGTGTATCTCAATGGCAACCGAGCTAGATGAAGGAAAACAATGCATACCTATTAGTGAATTGAAACCATTGCAAACTGAATGGCTTATTAAAGTCTTGGTGCTGCGGCGAGGCCCAAAAAGGGACTATAAGATCTCCAATGGCGAGGGTGTTATCAGATCCGTCATATTTGTCGATGAAGAGGTAATAGTCATTATTTCCTTGGGGGAGGCGTCCTAGAGATTACGATCCATGAAGCTCAGGATGTTGAAGGGAAGCACCATACTAATCCATATGTCAAGATTCTTTTCAAAGGGGAGGAAAGGAAAACTAAGGTACTATTTTTTATTTTCTTAGCTGGCAGTGATAGAACTAGGTAGGATATCATCTCAAATTTGAGAAAAAATTGCTGTCTCAAAGGGTGCTTCTAAGGTCCAGTCTCTGGATGACTTTCTTTCATCATCTTTCTTCAACATCCCATCCAAATGCATGATAAGATGCCAGTTTCAGCAGCTAGGCTGTCTTTGTTTTCAATCAGACTACAAATCCGTTTTTCATTCTTTCTTTTCTTGAATTGAATGACTGTTTTTCTTTTCATTCTGCTGTGAACTTTTTCTTGGGAGAATGGTAACAGATTCTGCTGTATACTTTTCCTTGGCCATTTTATCTAAGTACAGTATTTCATCATTCTGCTGTTACTATAAATTCCACCATGATAAGATTGTGACATTGTGTGCAGATTTAAATTGCATTCCCGCCCTCATAGTAAATCTATGTAGGTCATAAAACTGAAACTGCTTTGACAGCTGTTAACCTTCTGTTCGCATACAACCATTAATGACTGCGTCTTTTCGCACTGCAATACACATTATATAAGCTAGATAGGCTTTCGATTTTCCTCAGTAGTTACCAACAGCTGGAGCAGGCAGGTACCATCCTTCGCTATGTTTCAAATTTTCGCTTTCATAAACATTAACTTTCTAATGAAACTTTCCTCCTCGCATCAACACTTAGCTTAAAATAATACTTTACCGATAGTGGTTGATGTTCTTGCGCGTTGCCTCGACATTTTCATAATTGCAAATTTTAGCTTTTGTTGTGTGCGATCTGCCTGACTCTGAATATTTCGTATCCTACATAACCAGTCGACTCAAATGTTTTATGAAACTTATGGTCTTCATCAGTACATTGTCAGTAATATTTTTCCCAAAGGGCCATTGTTACATATGTTCAAATTCACTAGGATCAGTATCTTACACCTGCAGGATCGAGGTCTAATGCCTAATATTTTTGTCATATTTGTTCTCCCATCAGCCGCAACTATGTATTACTTGAAATTCATGGGTACCAAATATTCAATCATCTTGCCATATATATCTGTTGCATATTAGGTTGAAACAGTATGTGCCTTTGCTGTCCTGCCTTTGCTTTACTTCGAGATACTTAGTTATTGAAGTCTAAGCTTTGCGGGTACAAAATAGCCGCAAATTGCACTCCCCTGACGGATGATACAATATGTTTAAACTAGCACCACTTATTGTTATATAATTAAATTACACCTCACTTGCAGATATGATGATGGCTGAACATTTGGGCAACAACATGTACATCCAAGCTGAAGAAGCGAGACTTCTTTTTTTAATAAAAATCCAATCAACCTTGCGCAGCGAATTGTATCAAGACACTGCTGATATTGTTATACCTGAAGCGTGTGGAGAAGAAAAAGCTTATCAAAAAACTATGCTCCCGACAATGATTATTGGACCAAACAAATCTCAAGAGCGAAATGTAATGAAGTGTGATTAAGTAGATCTCACTATGTTATAATTATTATTCTAATAATTCAAATACAGTCTATGGAATAGGTTAATTATATTAAAGTGCTAATGCTTCGAACTTAGAAGCTAGCTTAGTCATCTTTTAGTTTTTGATTCAATTAGTGCTAATGCTTCGACTAATAGCAACTTCATGTTTAGGCCAAAAAGATGAGTATGCACCATTACTCTATTTTTGATACTCTAACTATGCTTTTGACCATTTTGCGATATTATATTAAAGTCCTAATGCGTCGAACTTAGAAGCTGGTAATTCACTTAAACCAAATTTTATACTCCATCGGCAATCTATATTCCGCAACATTTTCTTTTATCCAACTACTTCCGTTTCTTTGCCAACATTCTTGGCGCTGCAATTAGGTGCCACGCGCAACGCGCGTTTCCGTTACTAGTAGTATTAAGCGTTACAAAAGCTGATTCATTGTGTTGCAGAGAATCGTACCCGTCAACGGTAAACCTAGTAGAATCCCCGGAGCTTTTGTCGGGACGCACCTGGCTGACATAATTACATTTCTCTGACAACAATGTTTTACACGTGTCATTCTATTATTGGATTGTATTCCAGCTTTTGAGCCTTATTTTTCTCCTTTAAAGTGCTGTGTTTCCTTTAACTGCAAACCAAGTCATTCGACCATTTCTAAAATCACCCTTCTTTTTGCCTGTTATTACTAAATCACCCTCCCACAACTTCCTTTTCTAACAATTGCATAAGCAAATATTGGGACCTAACATAAATGACAATATAGATATTATACGTACCTTAAGTATATATGCTATGTATAAAACTGCCAAAGCTCTGCTTCCTTGATCACATCCTCCTAAACTTAGGGGATTTTCTCTATATCTAAGACTTTAATCTGCGTATTTATTTGCTCCTCTCTAGATGTGTAGAATCATTACTTTATTAGCTTCGATAAAATTGATTTATGTAGCATCCAAAAAATAAGTAATATTTCGACAAATCTTTTTTATAGTCAGACCCAAATTTGGAGATGTTATTTTCACATGTCAATCATTCTACCATGGAGACACGATAGCATTTGAATTGAATTATATAGAACGTTGCACCTATCAATCTTACCTAATAGTATATCAATTACGAGAGGAGAAAAAATATCCCATTACTAGGTCAAGGTCCCAAAGATTAGCACATTTAACGCAGTGACGTTCTCAAAACATGCCACCAACATGACTTCTTTGTCAAATTATGAGAAAAGGAGAACCTAAAAGATGGTACATTTAAAACATATGGTCTATCATTTCTTTATTCTTGTTAGTTGGTAACATTTGATTAAATTAGTTAAGAATTAATATCATTTGATTGATTAATTAATCGGTATGCGTTCTCCGTATTTTACGCGTTCATTGGATATCCAAAATATAATGCTGCAAAGTACTATTTTAAGCAGTATAATTATACGTAATACTACTACTGATAGCCTTAGCTCGGCCCTCACACTTAATGTACCAAAGGTTCTCACACTTGAGGGGAAAAAAAGAAGAAGATATTTTATCTTTCCAGCACATATGCTCTTTTTTTAACTTCAAGTAATGAAATACTCGGCAGTTATATTATAGAGCTCCTTCGCTCAGAAAATAAAATCAGTACAAAACAAGTTATGTTCCACCGAAGTTTTAAAGAGGTTGTGAAGTTCATTTACTTGTACCCTTTTGTTATCTAAACTTGTTTACAACTACTACTACTTTTAAATGCCTCAAACCTAACGTGTCCTTAAATATATAGATGATACATTAGTATACACTTTAATTCACATGATACATCACCTTTTTTTACACCTTTTTACTTTTTCAGTCCACTCCTTCCTTTCACCGCCTTCCTTCTATACCTCCACCATCTCTTCTCTTGAGCATTTCCACCTCTCTGTCGCCACCTTCGCTCGATTCATGCTACTGATCAAACACAATATGTGTTCTAACTCATTCATATCAATGCCTCAAAAACTTGGTCAACTGTCAGGAAACGTACAAATGGAGGTGTTTGGATCAAACTCCATAGGGTGTATATATATAGATCCGCGATCACGAAATGGTACAAATATAAGTTGAACTATTATTGAACTACACAATTTGAAGGCATTTGAATTGAACTTAACATAACGATCACCTTTTTGGAAGTCCACATGCATATTTGTTTGTTTGTGAAGAAATTAAAAGAGTGTAACTGAACCCGTATAATATGGTAATGCTTTTATTTTAGTGTCTTGAGATACATTCACTTCTTATTTCTTGTTATTGGATACATTCACTTGATTTGAGGATGAAGTATTCAACACCAGTGGACTGATGAAGAACCAATAACCACTTACTATTATAATAACATAACAAGAACAACAATTAAACTTAAATCAGCAAATCTAGAAAGTTCTTCCAGCCAACCAAACAAATATTACTAGCTACAATATTATCTCCAGTTTTTCTCTAGAAAACAAGTTGAGATCCTGCAAGCGTGTTGATTCCAACTCATGATACTTTATATGGTCGTATATATACTAACAAGGGAAAAAACTATCATGTATTTATTGGATTATTATAATACTATGCATAAAATTATCTCATATTGAATAACAATACTCGGTGGTAAATATTTCTCAATTCATAACTAAAAGTTTGTGATTTGAAATCGTCTTTGGTTAGGAGCTTTTATCCGAATTAATTATACTACACTATGAGGGGTATCTTTTTGTAATTTTACTATGCATTGTTGGTCAATAAATTTGCAGTCACATGAGATCTTACATTCTCACTAGCTCCAACAACTACCCTTCTTTTCACTTCACTAAACACACTCCTTCACTCCACTCCCATACACAGTCGCCGGAATCCTCTCTCAAATACACAAATAACATGCAGCTTCCGTCGTTGGCCACCGTGGCCGCGGTGGTTCTATCTCTTTCCATCCTCTTTTCTACAACTGAAGCACACGACATTACCCGCATTTTAGCCAAACACCCACAATTCTCAACATTCAACCATTACCTAACAACAACACACCTCGCCGCCGAAATCAACCGCCGTCAAACAATAACCGTCTGCGCCGTCGACAACACCGGAATGGCAGATCTACTCTCAAAGCACCTCTCAATCTACGCCATAAAAAACGTGCTCTCATTTCACGTGCTCCTCGATTATTTCGGCGCCAAAAAGCTTCACCAGATCACTAACGGCACCGCACTTGCCGCCACTATTTTCCAAGCCACCGGTTCAGCTTCCGGTTCGTCCGGTTTCGTTAATATAACCGATTTAAAAGGAGGCAAAGTAGGTTTTAGTCCCGCAAACTACAACGCCCCTCCTCCCGCCAAATTCGTAAAATCCGTTGAGGAAATACCGTACAATATTTCTGTTATTCAAATAAGTAGTATTTTGCCCTCAGCTGAAGCTGAAGCTCCCACTCCAGGACCGAGCCAAATGAATATTACGTCCCTTATGTCAGCTCACGGCTGTAAAGTTTTCGCGGAGACGTTGTTGGCTTCAGCTGCTGAAAAGACATTTGAGGAAAATGTAGATGGCGGATTAACGATATTTTGTCCTGGTGATGATGCCATGAAAAATTTTAAGCCTAGGTTTAAGAATTTAACAGCGGAAGGGAAACAGTCGTTGTTAGAGTATCACGGAGTTCCTATTTATCAATCGATAGCGAGTTTGAAATCTAATAACGGCGTTATGAACACGTTAGCTACTGATGGCGCTAAAAAATACGATTTCGTTGTTCAAAATGACGGCGAAGATGTTACGTTGAAGACGGAAGTTGTAACGGCGAAGATCACGGCGACTTTGATTGATGAACAGCCACTAGCGATTTTCTCGCTTGATAAAGTGTTGTTGCCTAAAGAATTGTTTAAGCCTGCTGCTACTCCGGCTCCTGCGCCGGCTCCAGAAGCTGATGCTGAGTCTCCTACGCATTCTAAGGATAAACATAAGTCGCCACCGGCACCTGAGTCTCCGGCTGATTCACCTGCCGATGGTCCTAGTGATGATGCTGCTGATTCCACGGCGGATAACGGTGTTGTTAGGTATAATGCTGGACCTTCGGTTGCAGCCGTTTTATGTGTGTGGTTTGCCTTCAAATTGTTAATGTAAGTTTAATTTTATTTTCCTTAGCTTTTGAAGAAAGAAAAAAAGTTTGTCTTGAATTAGGTTCAAAATTATAGTAACTTTATTTAGTCAAGTCTAGGGCTGCTATTATAAGTGTGAAATAAGTGAAGCTAATTTGGTCATCTAATTGGAGTTTGCAACTGTATTAGTATAGTTACTTGAATCAGGCTTTGTGGTTGCCTTTTTTTCCTTTATAAGTTTTAGATTTATTTTCTTATTTATCACTTTAAGTTGATTCAGTCTTATATGTAGATTATGTAATATGACTCATTGTTTGTGTGTGAACCATTGGTTACTTATGAACTTTACTTATATTCCCATGGCCAACATACGAATTTTCTTTTTCTGTTTCCTGTTATGCATTTTCAGTAAGTGCTTGTATTCAACTTTTTGCCGTGATTATTGCTCAATTCAAGAAGAAAATATTGAATCTATTTAAAAATATTCAGCTACATTATAAAAAACGATTTTGAACCGTTGTAACAGATTACTAGATTGCTTATTACGCATAAACAATTACACTTACCCGTAAACAAGTTAATTGCTTAATAGGTACATTAACAAATTCGATGAATTATTCAAAATTAAATTTTGGCATTGGAGTTGCGAGAAGAATTTAATTGCTCCACTGTTGTAGTAGTACTTTTTAATTAGCTCACTGATCTCTAGATTTCAAACTAAAAGGTGAGATTCTAGAAAGTGGTCATTGGAGTTGGAGAATTCTGGACCTTCAATATGTTGAGTATGGAATGGAGCACTTTGGTTAGGCACCGTTGCCAGCCCTGTGAGGTCCACTAACTGGAAAGTGCTGTAACTAATCGACTTTTTCATGACAGTGATTGCTATACTACTCCTGGGTTCACATAATAACAGTTCTTCATTCGTCCAAAAATAATGTTATGTGACCAACTCATACAGTACTAGTCTTTCTAAAAAGTAACAGTGCCATTAAAGGCCTATTATTAACTTCTGATGAAAGAAAATCAGCTACGAGGCGTCAATAAACAATGTTCAGCATTACCCAAACCAGCTTACCAAGCTCATTTTCACTTGGACAATTTCTTGTGACTGACACTGTCCCTTGCTTACCTCTGCCTCTCTGGACGAAAAATGATACAGTTTGACTCGCACAAAATTTAACAAACTAGTGATAAAAAATGAAGTCTAAAATTTGTTGTGTTGCATGTTATAATATTTATGTAGCTATAAAAGTTTGAAATTTATAGTATTTAACATACTACTGTGTAACATTTATGTAGCAAATGTTTAAAGTTCAATTGTTCTTCATAAAATTGAATTGAGGAAGTAGTAGCTTGCAAAAGTAGATCCCACTAAGGAACAGGCTGCAGCAACAATTGAACAGTCCTCCCACTCCCTTATTACTTAACAGTTGAAAGTTGGATTTGCATTTACACTTCAACTGGTTCTATTTAATGTACTCCATTCTTATAATGCATAGCAATAACTGCTGAAATTTTCGGATTCCCCAATGTTGGTTCTCCAAAAATTCACGAATCACTACAGATTCATCAGCTCATATTACCAAACCTTTTGGTAATGACGATGCTAAAACCAACTGTTTGGTACCTAAAGACTAGGATCAGATCAACTACAGGAGGAAAGTAAAATTTTGGCAACCTAAAAATAATGGGGGTAGGTTGTTGTTTGGGGGGAGGTGGTGGGGGGAATGCTTAAGTTGCTTTTGATTTACGTTGCATTAAATAAATGAAATAGCAAGAATCATCTTATCTCCTCGCTAAATCCCTTCCCAGCCCTGCCGCTAACCTTAAAAAATGTGTTGTAATTTGTAAATAGTTGTCTGGCAAAGTAAAACACAAATGCCCATTAAAAATATCACATATCAAAAACATCTGCTGCTAAGAACGAAAGCTAGTGTCTGTAACTTTGAATGAACTACCCAAACACATTCAGAGAACTCTCTTTAACAAAATTTCGAAAGAACAATACCCATTGAAATCCTACAGGTGGGGTCTGGGGAGGGTGAAGTGTATGCAAACCTTTATCCTACCTTGTTTCCAAAGAACATATTCGAGAAACTGCAGAAAAGCCACCCTCCGTCTTAAATTAGATTATTAGTGGCAAAACAGTAGCTTTAGTATCTTTTCATACCCTGAAACAAGTATTTGTTCTGTAAATTTCATTCTAGGTAAGAATTTTACTCATGAGAAACCGATGAACAAAGAACAAGAGAGGAAGCTAGCATATATAGTATTGCTTTCTGCATTTCACTGGATATACTGCATAAGGCATACGACTTGGAAAATACATATTATTTGCGTGGACAAGCAATTGATGCATTATGCAACTACTATAAAGCATCAAGTTTGAAATTAGACAAAAATATAATTACAGAAAATTTATCAAGCACTAATCCTATTTCTTTAGTTTTAGAGAACTACTGGTATTGGAATAAAATTGGACCTGAATGGAGTGGTGCAGATAAAAATGTGTCATTCAGTTGATTATGCAAATTACATTGAGAGACTCTATTTCCTCATATATGAACCGCAGAGCTGTCTTGGACCAGACCATCTTCATTGAAATAAAGGTAACTCGTAGGATCATCAAAATATGATTTAATCGGCACAGGAGTAAATCCCTGGTAACCCCCTTCTGCCTTTGCCAAGCAAAGATCTTTGATGTATTTGAAAATGCCATGTTTCAGAACAAAAGGTTGGGCGGCGTACTCTTCTAATGACATCCACTGCAAGACAGTAATATCACGTAATGTTTGTTAAACAGGACTTAAAAATACTGTAACAAATCTGTAAACAACAACATACCCAGTGTTATCTAACAAGTGGGGTCTGGGGAGGGTGAGGTGTACACAGACCTAACCCCCTACCTTGAATAAGGTAGCGAGGATGTTTCCTTTAGACCCTCAGCTTGATAAAAATATTTTTTAAAGAAAAAAGCAACAAAAACAGTTATGCAAAAGGAAAAGAAACCAGGGTATAGACAGTATTGACATCCCAAAAACTAAAGGTAACAAATCTGTAAAATGAACTAGTAATACCTGAACTGCCTCAATTTCTAAATCTTGCTTCTGTAAGTCAAATGTTAGAGGACGCATCATGCAAATGAAGAATAAATCTGACTTTTCAAAGAATGACTTGTGCATCTGCCTGTCAACAAGAAATCCCATGAATGACAAACATAATCACTGGAACTCATATCCTTCTGAAACATAAATTTCTTTTTTACACCAGTACTGAGATACTCCTCCGAGTCAATAATTCCATTTAATCAAACACGAATTCTCCAACACATAAAAAAGTTGCACCTTGCAGAAATTTTAATTGTTTAGAAGCATGAACTTTTATTTCCAAAAAAGCTATATTTTATTAGTCTTCTGGTTTTCACCCTGCAAGGTGGTTAACCTAGGTAAACTAAACGAGATAGACAATTTGGAGGAGAGGCAGTAAGAACTTCTGCTTTTCATTTTCTTTAACCATAATATATCAGAATAAGTAAACCAACAACCAAGTGCGACAAAAAACCAAGATATACCACATTGAACTTGAATCACTTCCTTCCTTTTGGCAGTGTTTATAGTTAGCCACTAAATGAAAAACTGATATAGATACTTGGTCACTTTCACAACCACTTCTACAAACTAGAGGTAGCCTCCGCAAGTGGAAAACATGACTGTTTTGTATCTTCAGTTACCAAAAAGAGAGTATAAGAAGACAAAAAAAGAGATTATTGGATCGCTCTGGAAGATGCAATTTTCTCCTCTATAAATCCTTTGAGACACAAAGCTTACTATTCTATTCTTCCTAAAAGATAATCAAATAAAGGCATGAATCCCTTACCTGAATGCAAGCACTTCCAGAAATTCTGTATCAATCTGCAGCAGAAAAACAAAAGAACCAGAACATATCAGAGAAACAATAACAATCAAATTCTCAGCAGAAAACTTAGATTGATTGATTGATGATGTAGCATGTTAGGGCAACTTTGAGTGTTGAAAGTTTCAGCATTCTATATAATATATACTTACTCCTGTTTCTTCTTTTACTTCCCTTATTGCACCTTCAAGTATATTCTCACCCTGCAGGACAAAAGCTTAACATACAGTTTGAGACTTTAACTTGTTTTTAAAGCTGACTTTAGCTTCAGCATTGACCATACCTCTTCAACAACACCAGTAGGAATCTTCCATATTCCCGTTCCCTTCAATTTTCCGCTACTTTCTTGGACTACAAGTAACTGAAAAGAAGAGTACGCAATTATAGAATGAATGGCCAACAGACGAAACATTCACCCCCAAGATGCTCAAGCATAGTGGTCCAAGACAAGAGAAATGTTTCTAATGATAACAAAAGTCTCTGTTCGTGGGGGTTACCGTAGATGGCCAATACATCTAGTTAGACATAGAGATATCTGCAAAATCGTTAGTGGATTTACCAACTAGCTCTTATTTTTCATGCGCTAATTAGTGGCAAGCACATTCACAAACGCTCTTCTTTTAATAAGGATAGATCTTAGCAGAATCAAGATTGACTCGTAGGAAGTGAAGTGTCCAAAATTGTTCCTTATGCATGAAATGACAAAAATCTGCCAGCTCTATCATGACAGGTACACTTAATTGATTGTATGAAAGCAACCATTAGATTATCTCGAAAGGCCATTTGATGCATAGAGACTATAGAGCAGTTTAAACAACATAATTTTTGGCATTCAAAAATGTCGCATTGAAAATTAGAACAAAATCGACAAAGTGAATTACAATGTCCATGTGGGTAACAACTAGGATAAAGTTAACAATAGCAGCTTTTAGTTACCTCTTTTTTCTCATTCAATACAATAGCACCAATACCCACTCGGTGTGAAGCATTTGCAGGGATTGTATTCTCAGTTTCAGGAATCCAATACACAAGCATCAGGTAATGAGGTTCTGCATGGTGGTACCAAAAGCCTTCCTGCATCAAATGTTAAAGATTTGGATCAGCATGACTGCTTGGATACGATATTACTTCTCAACCCAAAGCATGACATAGGCAGCAGTATTGACTTTTGAGTTTGTGAAATACGAATTTGGTATATACTTTCTCGCAGTTGATTGCTGAGAACAAAGTTAAATTCAGAGTAATGGTGATTATTTAATTTTAATTTGATCAAGAAGTCAATGTTTCATCACACCATGGCTTGGGATTTCATGGCAATTTACTTGTGTAACACAAATATTAGCTACCTCAGTAAAATTTGCCAATTCTATGACACATAAAGTATTTTAACTGAAATTCCATAAACTTCATATATCAAGGCGAACTATAACATCCATGTTACAAAGAAAGTACATAACACATTACCTTGACTGCAGGTTCAACCAGATTTACAACTTCAATCGGCAGTTTAATCCACACACCCTTTTTCCCCTGTGAGGTAATAAATGTGAAATCAGCAGAAAAGAATTGAAAGAGAAAAAGGAATCAAAGTCAGCCATATATACACAAGTTTTCCAGCACACTCATGTTGACTATAGTCTATATGATCACATTTCACTGTAAGACTCCACAACTTCATGCAAATTAAACTATTTTAGACTTAAGTCTAGTTGATACTGAAAAAAAAAATCCATTTCTTATAACAGCAACCACAAACTTGGCGATTACAGAAGTTCCTGGTGTAGAAGAATATTTGCCTCCTAAAGCACGGATTTTCGACATTTTGATCCAACATCCAAATGGGAGTAGTTTCAATCATAATTCAGTTGGAAGCCAACAGTAAAAGACTAGTGAAATCAATATACCTGCAGCTTCCATTCATGTAATGAAGTTTTAAGGATGTTATGGAAGATATTTGGGTCCATAGGCTCCGTTAGTTCTACTATAACTCCTCCATGGTCATCATTTACAGCTGGAAGCAACTGTACCTTTTTGACACCATTTTGAACTACCATTTTCTCCATAAGATCTCAATGAAATCCCCAAGTCCTGCACCAAAAAAATTCTAATTAAGCACCTGAAAAGGACAATAGGCTAGAAAATGCAAAGAAACTCACATGCCCATATGACTTTTGATAACAATTTTGCAGCAAGGTAATTGAAAGTGATATTTAACAAAGCAAGAACCAAAGCTCCAGCACACAGCTCGTGATACTTAGAAGTAAATAGAACACGGTTTACTGTGCTCAGGGGCAGAGCAACCTTCTAACAAGGGGTTCAATTGAACCTCTTTCGCTGTAAAATTATACTATACAAATAGAGTAAAAACCAGTTCTTTTTTGTTATTTATAAGCTGTTGAATCCCCTAAAATGAGGAAAGTTCTAGTAAAGTGACAAACGGGTTCAACAGTTGCTTTAAGTTATAGGTTCAAATCCTTGGGTGACATTTTTGGATTATCGTATAGAATCTCGGCTCTGTCCCTTATAGTACAGTTGAATTGAATTATGTGAAGCACTGATATCATAAACTTTTAGAGAAAGCTGAGGCATGTTTATTTAAATAGAATATGAGACTTGTGGGATTATATATTGTAGAGTAGTATAAGTTATGCCAGCAACAGACGTCTCAGGTGCAGACCTGAATTTCATTTTTATTCATCAAGCACGTGAATACTTGTATGTTAAGCGATTGTGTGAAATGGGACAGTTTACGCAATTCAACAGATAAAATTGAAAAGAGTACCTTGGACAAAATAGAGCTACACAGGTCAGCAGAGTGAATTTGGAAGCTTGAAATAAAGCAGTGCTATAGATGAAAGTGTAAATGTGGTGCGAACAAAGTTGGAATTTAAATGGAGAGGTGGCGTGGCTACTATGCGTAATGATGGGTAATTAGTTGATTGCATCATGGATTGGCGGGTCCCCTTTTAAAAATGCCGCCACCATAAGACGTGGTGGGAGCTCATTTGCAAATGAAACGGGACACTATCTCCGCTTTTGTTTTGTATACAAATGTTATGAAAATTGCATAAATTTCATCAAACTCTGGGTTTAAGTTATAAGATTAAAGAAACAAAATTTATATTTCTAAAGTGATAAATATTGGTCCTATTTATGCAGCTCAATGAAGGAAGAAATTCTGACTCCACAAAAATCTTCAAATTAATATTCTGATTCCTGTTTTTGCCTTTCTTTTAGGATTAGTTAGGAAAATATACTTGATATAAGGAAATTAAGCTATAAATTTGTGACAATAAGAGTATAAGGATATATGCATACATTATATAATTACTGAAAGAAAAAATAATTGATTCAATATGACTTATACTGTCTATTTTCTCCGGACTAAATGAGTTCCATATCATTTGTTCTTCATGTGCAAGTAGATTTCACTATTACGCCCACAATAAAATTCTTTAAGTCTTTCACAATGTTATTAAAATCTTAAACATTTACCAAGATAATCACATTACTGACAAAATGAAAAGACAGGCAATCAAAATGCTTTAAAAAGTGCAGAAAGGATACGATAGTTCCACCACTTCGTACAGATATTACTGATGATTTTCTCCCATAGATGACAATCTTTTTAACCCCATACCTAATTCTTTCGAAACAAATAGTGTACCTTCCACTCTTTGTTTATACTGCTACTCGAATCCACAAGCTATTGCTTGTATGTGTGGAAGGTGCTCGGCTTTTGAGCAACACTGATAATAAATTGCTTCGATTGAGAATGCTATAGGACTTATCGCTAATGAATGAAGAGGAAGAAAGAGCTGCTTGAGTTTTGTGGGAGTAGGAAGGCCTGCATCAATATGGCACACAATAACTTTAAGAAAGTATTTTGATGAATCAATATTACCTTGTGAGTTGTGACCAAATATTTGCAAGTATTCCAGCGACGAACCAAGAGGTAGGGAAGACGTGCACCAACTGAATAAATCAATAGCATCCAGAAATCACCTTGAAACCTATTACTTAGCATATATCAAGTTTAATAAGAGTAATTAGAGAAGGAAGATAAACCATCAGAATAGCAAATGCCATCTTGGATGATTGGATATACATGCACACATCGTGGTACTTCAATTTTGAAGTGATAATTAGTTTTCAACTTTAAAAAGTTATTAAGTGCCGAAGGTGTATAGAATTCAAATTCTTATAATGCAATAAATTTGTTCAACCAAATGTAAAATAGAAAACAAACTTTTTTTATTATCTTCTTAGAATATATATTTTACATTTTGTACAAAAATGTGTTTAATTGAAGGGCAAAACCGTCGTTTACATTTTTATTTTGGTATTCTCACTTTTATATTAATATAATATAATATAATATGATGATATGATATGATATGATAATCAATGTATGTCCTGTTCCTTTAATTTAGGGTGAACCGGATGCTTTTAGATTTGGATTTGGATTTTGTTAAGTTTAGAAAATTAACAAGGGGAATTTGCAACTAATACACCCTTGGGTTTAAGAAATTTGTCGAGGAATTGTCACAATTATCAAGTTTTGTCATTGTATGGGCCTAAATCGGTTTTAGAATCACAAATCGAATTTGGGTTAGAATATAAGTGAATCTTCGTATCAAAGTCAGGAAAATGCAAGAAATACGCGTAAAACACGAGATTGTAAATTGATTTCAATATATCGTAGTGAGTACTAATTTTGGCAGAGTTTCTGTATGTGTTTCTGAATGAATACAATGTAAAATGAAGTGTTATTTATAGGCTAAAGGGCCCTTGCCCACGTTCTCCATGACTCATCATGCTTCAACCCACGTTCTGAACATTTAATAGGAGAGTTAGTGGGCTGAAGTAGTGGGTTGCTGAGCCGCTTGAACCGAGGTATTCCACCGAAGTTCAAGTGTGTGACCTCGGTGGCACGACCTTGCTGTTCGGTTGAAAAGGATGTCACCGAAGCTCAGCTCGAGGCTCGCCTTCGGTAGTGACATTGAAGCTCGCCTTCGGTAATTTGATCGCCTGCTTCGATCATTCTCCTTCGGAGCATCAGCTCGTTTTCTCTTCGGTTTGTCATGCCGAGGTGCTAACCCAGCACGTCAATTTCTGCCCAATACAGATAGTCCCTCCACTCCTCGGATGAACGCCGAGGTCATCGAGGAGTGGAATGAATTTAAGCGGGAAGCCACACGCTATCTAAGAATTTCAAAAAGTTGCACGTCTTTCGGATTACTGTTCCACATTACGTGGCGACCGTTGGTT
Source organism: Petunia axillaris subsp. axillaris (assembly GCA_029990575.1). NCBI lineage: Eukaryota > Viridiplantae > Streptophyta > Magnoliopsida > Solanales > Solanaceae > Petunia > Petunia axillaris. Next base: position 45,041,906 of record JARKNS010000002.1, on the reverse strand, counting down.
GGCCACCGAACGGTCGCGCCGGCTTTTTGCTTTCTCCAACGTTACAGTCATCATTACTTCCGCAACTTGCAAGTGTACACTCCCTATAAATACTCTATTCGACAGTCTCCTTCTCCACCTGAAAATATTTTATACACATTGAAGTTCCAAGAAGTAAAAGCTTCCATTTATTAAACAGCTTCTTTGATCTTGATTTTCTTCTCAGCCTAGCATTTACATCAATGGCGACATCTGGACAAGGTTTTAGCGATTCCGGCGAGAGGGCCGACCATTTCGCCGCCGCGGTAATGAGCGGAGATGGTTTTCCCACTGTGACACCGCTGCAAATGATTGAAGTGGAAGAGACTGGCCGCGACAGGGCGGAAGCCAGTTATGGCGTTGACGTTGACGTTGGTGGTGACGACCACGACGACGGCAGGGATGACGTTGGGGGGATAACATCACCAGCGTCAAGGAGGTTGGTGGCCCAATGGGCGGAACCGAGGTGAGTAGAGAGGCCAGTGGCCAAAGAGGCGAAGCCGAAGCCAGTAAGGGGGGCCTCAGACCGAAGCTGGTACTTCAAAGAAGTCGAGGAGAAAGATTCCTCTCGAAGTGGAGATTGACCCTCAATTGGTCATCCCTTCGAATTTCAACAACGACAAGGACTTGAAGGTTCATGCTCAATCCGATGCTCAGAAGGGAAAGAAGAGAAACATACCGGTTCATATTACCCCAAGTATTATAACCGAAGACATGATTGAGGTGGTTCGGGCTGACTGTCGTTGGGGGCCCGAAGTAGAGAGAGTCCCAGCCCCGGACACGGCTGTTTCTACTCACGTTGAAGGGTATTCTTCGGTCTTCACATACCCATTAACCATAGGGTTCAATCTGTCAATTCACCCTATAATTGACACATTCTGTAGGTCATACAATCTGTGTTTGGCTCAATTGGGGCCCGGGGTTTGGAGAGTTGTTTAAGCCCTTGAATATTTAAGCGACATAGCTGGATTGCCCTTCACCTTCCAACACTTGATCTCCCTCTATACCCCTATTTTCATAAAGCCGGGGTGGTAGCTCTCTTATCTCGGGGGTCTTACGCTATCTTGAGTAAAAGCGAAGACCATGGAGATCGAGGTTGGAATGACCTGTATGTGCTCATCCCTACAAGGCTGCTGTCAACTGAACCTGCCTTTACCGAAGTGTGGAATGCTCGGCGTAAGTGTTTTTGTTTCCCTTTCGGCTCTCAACCACCATAGCTGGTGCTTATTTCCTTATGATTTGCAGCTGAAAAAGTTCCAGTTAACCCACCGAGGAATTTGCTTGAGTGGGTTATTGAGGTCATGAAGCCGAAGACGCGCACTCGTCGGCAATGGATGATTTTAGCCGCCCTGGAGGGGAACCGATGGATATGCAAGAGACATGGTAAGTTGTATCTATACGCTTGTAATTCTTTAAACTTGCTTTGAATTACTATACCCTGATGCTCTCTCCCCTCTCATTTAGGTTTCTCCAACAGGGCTGTGAAGGATGCTGAAGAGGAAGAGGAGGAAGAAACCGAAGTGAGGGGAGATGGGGAAGGAGAGGAGAAGAAGGACAAGAAAGAGATGAAAAAGAAAGAGAAGAAAGTAATCGACATTACCGAGGGTGTCGCTAAGATGGCGTGTTTGGCGAAGCAGCTCGCCGAAGACAAAAAGCCAAAAGCTTGTTGGGCCAAGGGACATCGCAAGGTGATGAAATTTTTCTAGGTCGGTTTTTGTGCGTTCCTACTCCTACTTCATCTCACACTTACAAAATTGCCCCTCTCCCTTCCCCAGGCTCTAAAAGTAAGAGATCTGAATCAAAGCGTGCCACGAAGGCAAAAGGACCTCGGGTCGAGGAAATTGTCACCTCTGCTGCCGAGGCGATAAGCACAAAGCGCCGAGGTCTTGTCGATGAGCCCAGCGACGAGGAGATTCATCCTATGGCTCCCGAAGCAGTGCCAGAGCCAGCCTCTGAGATGGCTCCAGAACCAGGCACCGAGGTCACTAAAACGACCGAAGTGATAAACGTAGAGGAATCTGATCAAAAGGCTGCAAAGCGAAAAGGCAAGGCTAAGGTAAGCGAAGGCTTGATCAAGAGCAGAGTTAAAGCTTCCCGAACCTCAGCTAAGTCATCCAGCTCCGTACCTCGGGCTTTTGAAATTGTTCCTGAGGCCAACTTGCTGGATCCCACCAAGGAGGACGTCGCTGCCCTTGATGCTATGTTAGGACCTACTGAGGCTCATGCTCTTCGGAATCTCAGCCCTATGAGTCTGATGGGCGTTTCAGCTACTTCTGCCCTTCGGGTAAGCTTTCGTGCACTTCGTTCGCATAATTTGCCCTTTCTTTCTTCTGATGCTAACGTTTTGGCTTTGCGCAGAGCGTGGTCCTCGCGATGCAAGCTGTTCACCTCGAGCGCGAGCAAGCAGAGCAAGTTCAGGCCGCCGCCGCCGCTTGGGGCGAACAAAGAGAGGACTTAGAGGAAGGATGGCTGAATTGGAAGCACAGTTTGCAACTTTGAATGAGGAGCTGGAGCGTGCCAATGAGGCTTTGGCTAAAGCTGAGGCTGATCTACATGGGGTTGTAGAGTCTGCCGAGGCTAGGGTTCAGGCTGCGACAAATGAGTTTACCGATGAGCGTTCGAGGTTGAGCCTCGAAAATGCTCGTCTTGAAGCTGAACTTTTCAAGGCCAAAACTGAAGTGCTCGAGGCAGGCGAAAAGTACAGCAGTAAGCTTGGTGAATACAACGCCAAGCTCGTTGAGCTGCAAAGCCAAGTATACCAAGTGCCATCTCTTCGGGGCAAGATCTCAGAGTTTGAGGCAAAATTGCTTACCCCAATGAGCGGGCCGAAATCATGGCGGCGAGGGCGAAGTTTGAGGAAGCAAAGTCCAAGCTACGCAGATCGTACTCGAAGAGAAGATTGATAAGGCAAGGGATGCTGCTGCCGAGGCTCAGAAGATTGTGTATGATCTTCCCTCGAACGAGGGTGCAGATAATGGTGAACTCGGAGATGAAGGGGGCGAGAGTGCCGAGGAGGGCATTAATGATACCGAAGGGGAGAACCCTTAGGAACAGAATAGTTCGTTTTTGTATACTTTTTTTTTTGTTTAGGCCTTCGTGCCTTTTGATGCAAGCCTTTGGGCTTTTGGATGTATATATGATCTTGACCTTCGGGTGGATTTGCTTTCAATGAATATAATCAGCCTTCGGGCCTTTTGATGATATGATTTTGCGTTTTACTTTTAAGTGTTAATTCTTGCGCGAACTAAACACTTAGGAGTAGTTTCACTTGCAAAGCTTAATTAAGTAAAATCGGTGCGAACTTAAAATGACGTCTCGTTCTCGAGCCGATACATTTAACGTGCAACTTCAAAGTGCAAGATCGTGGAAACAAAGAGATATAGAATCAAATTCATTTCATTGATAAGATCAACGAGCCAAAATCGACTATTTTTCATTAAGCCAAGTCGAAGTAGACCTTGGGCGTAAAAATAAATTGATAACATGCCACTATCGGGCGTAATTACAATGCACTAAGCTGTTCTTCGGGTATCAGTCCCCGATTATCGAATAGACAGGCTTCGATTGGGAGGCTAAGTGTCGACCTCGGTTGCAAACCGCCTCTCACTCCCCCCAGTGTTCGGGTGTGAATCTTGATGAAGATCCGAGCACTGGAAGTCGTTTTATCCGCTTCCTTGATTAGAAGTAGTACCTCTTTAAATTGGAAATATTCCAATTTAAGGGTTCAGGCACGCCTCGCAAATCTTCAATTTGATAAGTTCCTTTTCCAACAATTGCTTTGACTTTGTAAGGTCCTCCCCAATTTGCGACAAGCTTTCCCCCGTTTTCTTCCTTCGTTGACTGGTTTGTAGCCTTTAGCACATAATCGCTTCTCTAAGTTTGCCTTCCTATTGAGATATGCTTCGATCTGTCTTTTTTGAGCAACTAACCGGACCAGAGCCAACTCTCTTTTCTCTTCGAGCAAGTCCAATTCTATGCGCATGGCTTGTTGATTCGTATCTTCAGTGGTGTGAGCGTACCGAAGACTTGGTTCTCCCACCTACACGGGGATAAGGGAATCCATACCATAAGCAAGTAAAAAAGGAGTCTCACCGGTTCTGTTCTTCTCTGTTGTCCGCATGGCCCACAACACGCCTGGCAACTCCTCGGGCCAAGGACCTTTTTTCTCATCGAGCTTTTTCTTGAGATTCTCGATTATAATCCTATTCGAAGACGCAGCTTGGCCATTGGCACTTGGATGATTGGGGGTCGAAGCAATTCTTTTGATCCCCCATTGTTTGAAGAAATCAGTGATGGCTGCTCCCACGAACTGTTTACCATTGTCGCAAGCAATTTCCCTCGGGACACCGAACCTATAGATGATGTTTTTCCTAATGAAGTCAATTACTTGTTTCTGTTTAACTTCGGTGAGAGCTCATGCTTCTACCCATTTAGTAAAGTAATTAGTTAGAACGAGGATGAACCGAACACCACCTTTTCCTTTTGGTAAGGGGCCAACAATATCCATTCCCCACTTCATAAAAGGCCATGGTGACACGACCGAGTGTAGGGATTTGGCCTGTTGATGGATCATTCATGCGTGGCGTTGACACTTATCACATTTTTGTACGAAGGCCTTTGCATCTGCGCTGATGGTGGGCCAATAATACCCAACTCTAAGTAATTTACGCACCAAGGACTTTCCCCTTGAGTGATTGCCACACTCGCCTTCGTGCACCTCGGCCATCACATATCTAGCCTCATTTGGACCCAAACACTTGGCCATCGGGCCGCAATACAACCTCTTATACAAATTACCCTCGATCATATGGTACGAAGCCGCTTGAGTCCTTAACTTTTTGGCCTCCTTTTTATCTTGGGGGACAGTCCCCAAGTCGAAGTAAGAGATAAACTTACTCCGCCAATCCCATTTGTGGTCTACCGAGTTGACCTGCAATTTCATCTCTCTCATCTGTGCAGATAGCAACTGAACCACTGAATCAGTCCCCGCGTAGGCTTCATCGACCGCCGAACCCAAGTTTGCCAGGGCATCAGCCTCGGTATTTTCCTCCCGAGGTACTTGTTTAATTTTCCATTCTTGGAATTGGGCCAAATTCTTCTGCGCTCGGTCCAAGAATAGCTACATTCTGGGCTCTCGAGCCGTGTATTCACCGAGCACTTGATTTACTACCAGCTGTGAGTCGCATCTCAACTCAATTCTTTCCACCCCCATTTCTCTAGCTAACTCCAAGCCTGCCAAAGCTGCTTCGTATTCGGCCTCATTGTTGGTTACTTTTTTGAACCGAACTAATCAAGTAATTTTCTCCCCGGTGGGTGCTTTCAGCACTGTGCCTAATCCCGAACCCCTGGAATTAGTTGCCCCATCGGTGTGAAGTATCCATAGCCCCGAAGTTGTTCCTTTCAATATTAAGTGCTCATTTTCGGCTTCGGGCAGAATCCCAACACTAAAATCAGCTACGAAGTTAGCCAAGACCTGAGACTTGATGGCTGTTCGGGTTGATAAGTGATGTCATATTCGCTTAATTCTACCGCCCATTTTGAAAACCTCCCCGATAACTCAGGTTTATACAATATACTTCTCAAGGGAAAGGTTGAAACTATGCTATTGGATGACATTGGAAATAAGGTCGTAGTTTCCGGGCAGTAATAATTAAAGCAAGTGCCAGTTTTTCTAAGTTTGGGTACCTGGTCTCAGCATCGAGGAGTGTCTTGCTCACATAATAGATAGGCTGTTGCTTGCCATCTTCCTCCCGAACCAGCACCGTGCTGACAGACACCTCGGACACAGCCAAGTAGACTAGCAATGTTTTACCATCCTTCGGCTTGGCGAGCAACGACGCGTTAGCCAGGTAGCGTTTCAAGTCTTTCAGCGCTTCTTTACACTCCGGTCTCCATTCGAAGTGGTTTTTCTTCCTCAAAATAGAGAAGAATTTGTGGCATCGCTTCGAGGACCTTGAGATGAATCGACTCAGGGCATCGATTCAACCATTTAAGCGCTGAACTTCTTTCACCCCGGTCAACTCTTCGGGGATTTCCTCGATGGCTTTGATCTTATCTGGGTTTGCTTCGATTCCCCGTTCGGAGACAATGAATCCTAACAATTTGCCTGACCCAACACCGAATGCACACTTCTCAGGGTTCAATTTCATGCCATATTGCCTCAGAACAGCAAAAGCTTCCCTCAGATGATTAAGATGATCCTCCATTCAAATCGACTTGATGAGCATATCATCTATGTAGACTTCCATAGATTTTCCAATATACTCCTTGAACATGCGACACACCAACCTCTGGTACGTCGCCCCAGCATTTTTCAAACAGAAGGGCATCACTTTATAACAGAAGGTACCTCGGTCGATGATGAACGAGGTTTTATCTTCGTCCTTCGGATCCATGAGAATCTGGTTGTAGCTCGAATAGGCATCCAAGAAGGTTAACAGTTTGTGTCCAGTCGTGGAGTCTATTAACCTGTCTATTTTTGGCAATGGGTAGGAGTCTTTTGGGCAAGCCTTATTCAAATCAGTGTAATCTACGCACATCCTCCACTTGCCATTTTTCTTTGGTACGACGACCACATTAGCCAGCCACTCGGGATACTTTACCTCCCTTATGAAACCATTTTCTTGCAACTTTGTGGTTTCATCTTCGATCGCTTTCTTTTTAACCCCCGCGTGAGGTCTTTTTTTCTGCTTCACCGGGGTGAATTTTGGGTCTACATTCAGCTTGTGGATCATGATCTCCAGATCGATACCAGTCATGTCTAAATGAGACAAAGCAAAGCAATCGTTGTTGGACTTTAAAACTTCAATGATTGCTTTTTTCGACTCTGGGTCCAACTCCGAGCCGACGAATACCTTTCTCTCAGGAAAATCTTCAATAAGGTGAAAGACTCCAGTTCCTCAATAGTTGAGTCCTCGGCTTTTTGTTTTCGAGGCTCTTGAATGTAAACCGGGATCTTTTCAACTTCTCCTTGGAGGTCCTCCTCGTTTGACCCCGGTTGCGTTAGTTGCTATGTTTTGGCCCGGTTGGGGCAACTCCACTTCTCAATGCAACCGAGTAGCACTCTCTTGCTGCTCGTTGCTCTCCCTTTATTGATCGAACCCCCCAAGGCGTAGGGAATTTGATCACTTGATGCAGCGTAGAGGGACAGCCTTCATGGAATGGATCCACGGTCTACCGAGGATCACATTGTATGCTATGTCCTCGGACAACACTTGGAACAATGTTTCTTTGCTAATTCCTTCAGCAAATGTTTTGAGTGTAATTTCACCCAAAGTTTTCTCCGTGGAGTTGTTAAAGCCAGTCAACACCGTTGCTTTAGGGATGACTTTCCCTTTGAGCCACATCTTCTTGATGGCCCGTAGCTGATTATGTTGACCGAGCTACCGGGGTCAATCAGGACTCGCTTGATATCGGAGTCGTTGATTCTCAGCATGATGACCAAGGCATCGTGATGAGGGAACATCATCCCATCACAATCGTCATCATCAAATACGATTTGTTTACCCGAGCCCCCCACTCGAGTTCTCTTTTCCATTGTGATTGACAGCTTGGCGAATTTCTTTGCAGCTGCGAAAATCACCCCTTTCACCTCTGACCCCCCGGTGATAGTATTTACAACTCTCTCGGGGGGTGGAGCCCGAGGTGGCTGTCCATCACCTCGGTTCTTGGAGTAGTTGTCCTTTCCTTTGTCGGTAAGGAATTCGACGAACACACCTTTTTTCAAGAAATTAGCCACCTCGAGGCGCAATGCTTTGCAGTCCTTGGTTAGATGGCCATATCTGCATGGAACTCGCTGTGCGAATTCTGGTCTCTTTTGTCCGCTGGAGTTCTCATGTCTTTGGGCACCCTTACCCCGGCAGTCCCCTTGACTACGTTGACCAGCTCCGAGGTCGATATATTAAAATTGTAATCAGGGATCTGAGGCAGTTCTTTCTTTGAAACCGAAGTTGGGCCTGAGGAATTTCTTTGGTTCGTGTTGGAGTGAACCTTTCCTCCGAGCCGTTGGCTTATATGTGGGCTTGTAAATGAGTTTCCGAAGGATTTTCCCAACGTTTGGTTGACAGGCTGCCTTGTGGAGGTATATGGTCCGTACCTCCCCTTTGGATTTCCTCGTGACGCCTCGACGCGATATGAAGATTCGCCTTGGTTTTTGTAATTATAACCTCGGCTTTTAAACTCAGCCTCCTCCAACCTGATCTTGGAGTAAGCTCGTTTGTGTAGATCTTCCCATGTCAAAACTTGGTATTATTGAAGCTCTTTTCGCAACTCAGCAGCAGCGTCAGAGTTGCGAACATTGATACCCTTTTCAAAGGCCATGATAGCCATAGTATCATCCATCCGAGGTAGCTCCATGCGCTCACCATGAAAGCGCTCAAGGAACTCCTTAAGTGGCTCACCGGGCCGTTGCTTGACCTCGCATATATCCTCCTTCCTCTGGAGAATTTTTTGAGCTCCGGTGTGGGCCTTAACGAAGGCATTGGTCATTTCCTTGAAGGTGGAAATTGACCCCGCTGGTAGGCACATGTACCAGCGCAGCGCTCCTTTCTCCAAGGATTCGCCAAACTTTTTTAAGAACATTGACTCGAGCTCTATTGCCGTTAAGTCATTGCTCTTTACCATCGCCATGTACTCCCTTACATGCTCTTTGGGATCGGTGGTCCCATCATACTTTTTTAAGAACATGAGCTTGAAGTTTTTAGGAGTTAGAGCTGGAGCCGCTTCGGGCTTAAATGACAACTCCCTGTATTGGTCTATGTCAAGCTCATCTTCAGTCTTTGTTATCCCCAATACGCTTTTGAGGCGCTTTTTTACGCGTGCCTCGACGCGAGCTTCAACGCGTGCCTCAGTTTCCCTGGTCAACCTCTTAACGTCGACCGAGGATGTAGTTTCAGCCACTGTGGGAATCGTCCGAAGTGTGGCATTGCGCTTGGTACGTTTCCCGAACCCACAGACGTGACCCCATTGGGAGGTCCCCCTATTATCACGCCCGTAGGAACGAAGGGCGGGATGCCTCCATTTGTGGCCGAAGGCTGGGTGTCATTCGGTGCTGCGCTATTCCTCGCCTCCAACGAGGCGCGAAATTCGGCGTTGATGTTAACTTGCTCGTCCTGCCACTCTTGGAGAGCTTTTAGCGCGTTGACAACGAAGGCTTGAAATGCTTCGGTTGTCATTAGAGATGTAGACTGTTGGTTCGACGGAACGTCAGTCCGTTCGTTAAGATTTCCACTGTTGTCAGCCATATTGTTGTTGAAAAATTATGGGCTTTAACGAAAAGGAACGTTGAAATTTGGAACAAAGTATTTCTGCTTATATCCCCACAGACGGCGCCAATTTGTATGGGCCTAAATCGGTTTTAGGATCACAAATCGAATTTGGGTTAGAATATAAGCGAATCTTCGTATCAAAGTCAGGAAAATGCAAGAAATAAGCGTAAAACACGAGAAAGTAAATTGATTTCAATATATCATAGTGAGTACAAAATTTGGCAGAGTTTCTGTATGTCTTATTGAATGAATACTATGTAAAATGAAGTGCTATTTATAGGCGTTCTCCATGGCTCATCATGCTTCAACCCATGTTCTGAACATTTAATAGGAGAGTTAGTGGGCTGCTGAGCCGCTTGAACCGAGGTGTTCCACCGAAGTTCAAGTGTGTGACCTCGGTGGCACGACCTTGTTGTTCGGTTAAAAAGGATGTCACCGAATCTCAGCTCGCGGCTCGCCTTCGGTAGTGACATTGAAGCTCGCCTTCGGTAATTTGATCGCCTGCTTCGATCATTCTTCTTCGGAGCATCAACTTGTTTTCTACTTCGGTTTGTCATGCCGAGGTGCTAACCGAGCACGTTAATTTTTGCCCAATACAGTCATGCAGGGTACATTTCAATTTAAATTTTATTGAATTGATAAAAGTTCAATTGTTCAAAAATTTCATTAAATCGACAATACTGGATTATAAGTCTTAAATAATAGCTTAAATATTTATACGTAGCAAAACTTTTCAATAACTAAACTTTTGTCTACCCAGTAAAACTTGTGATAATTGGTTACTTTTGTTGCACTTGCAGAACTTAGGAAGTTAGAGCTACTTCGCACAAATTCCTTAATTGGGGGCAAAACTTAATCAACGAAGTTAAAGAGGGTGTGTCTGCTGAAATTGTTTGAAAGTTATTATGGGTGTAGCACGAGCTAGTTCCATTTCAAGTCAATAGGACCGTCCTTCAACACTATACCTTATCTTAATGAAAACAATGATACCAACCCCAAAATTAACAATGAAAAAGAATATAGTTCGTACCCCGAATGAGTGATCTTAAATACGGGGTTAGCAACTTTGATTATCAAGTCAAGAGTCATTAGTGGAGTATCCAAATAAAATCTGTCTATTTGAAATTCAAAATGTTTGATTTGCGACTAAGAATGATTTGAATGGAACGACGAGTAGCTTTCAAATAAATGTAATAATATTGATTTCATCCTAATAGGAGTACTTAGTGATACCTTTTCAATTCATAACCATGTCATCCCATGCGTCAACCTTGTTACCAGAATTTACATCTTCTGGAATCTATACTGTTTCCAATTATGAGTGCCTTTTGTTCTTGTATATTGAATTCTATTCAAAGTAATAATAACTAATATTTCTTTTATTTCATTTTATAGATATAATAGTACTTGTGTTTATTTATTAATTGGGGCGAATTGTAATATATTATTTTACTTGTATAACTGAGAATGAAATAAAATATTTATTATGATATAATAAAAGTTGTAAGATATTGGCAACGAAATTTATGATACTGTACCATTTTGAGTGCTTGGGCAGATTGTATGGCCTAAACCAGTTTTAGGATTACAAATCGAATTTGGGTTTGAATATAAGCAAAATTTTGTATCAAAGCTAAATAAATGCACAAAATAGACGTAAATGCGAAAGAATAAATTGATTTCAATATATAGTAGTGAGTACAAATTTGGGCAGAGTTTCAGTATGTATTTCTGAATGCCCGTTATACAAAATGAAGTTCTATTTATAGGCCTAAGAGTGTTGCCCACGTTCTCCACTATCAGTTGTGATTTGGCCCACGATCTTGGCGTTAATGGAAGGAGTTAGTGGCCTGCAAAGCCGCTAGAACCGAGGCTATTCACCGAGGCGCATATATGTGACCTCGGTGAGGAGGCCTCGTTGTTCGCTCGAGGTAGACATCACCGAAGCTCAGCTTACGGCTCGCCTTCGGTGACGATCTCGACATGTGACTTCGGTGACCCATTGATTTGCTTCGGTCTTCGGCTTGTTGTTAAGTGCTCGGTTGCTGTTGACTTGCATGACCGGGGCGAATCATCGCGAGCCGATTTTTACCCAATACAAATAGTCCCCCCCCACTCTTCGGTTACTTACCGAAGTTACCGAGGAGTGGAGTGAAATTCAGTGGGAAGGCGACGTGGCTTGATCTTATCCAGGCGTTTCAAATTTTGTCAACGGTTCGCGTCTCTTTAGGTCACTTCTTGCTGACACGTGTCATCCATCCGTTGGGTTTTCGAACGGTCACGCCGTATTTTTTGTTCCCCAACGTTACAATGATGATGCCCTTCCATTTGGCTCTTCCATACCTATAAGTACTTCCCTACCAAACTCTTCTTCTTACTTTCATATTTGCAATCAACAGTGCTAAAAGAGAAAAAATCAAGAACTTCCATACTTTCTTCGACAGATTCTCATCTTCGCAAGAACTTCTAGATTCTAAGCCCCAATCATGTCTGCTACTCACTCACGACAAGATTCGAGCGATTCCGGTGAAAGGGCAAAGATTGCCCAGTACGCCGCCATTATTTCCAGTGGTGAATTTATCACCACCGTACTAGCGCTGCAAGTAGTAGAGGCGGAGGGAGGCGGAGAGGTGACCTCTAGTGCTGGTGGCTCTAAACGTCGATAGGAGAGGGCCAGGCGTGACGTTGCTGCTGTGAGCGAAGACGTTAGCCTAAAAGAAGGTGATGACGTCGTGGATGATGACCTCATGGGGATTGCTGGTGCTGATGACACCGCACATAGAGATGAGGATGCCGAGGGCGATGATGCCGAGGGCGAAGTTGAAGGTGGAAATACTGCCGAGGTGGGGTCCTCGGTTCCAATAATTCCCTTCGAGCAAGAGCTCGAACCTCACCAAATCATTCCCTCCCATTTCGACAACGGCAAGGATCTTAAGCTGCAAGTCCAATCCGCCGATCAAGAAGAGAAGAATTGGAATATGCCGGTGAATACGACACCGACCCGCATAACCCAAGCCCACATTGAACGGGTACGGAGGGAGTGCAAGTTTGGGCCCGAGGTGAAAGTGGTTATCCCCGACCCAACGAGCAGAGTTTGTTACCATGTCGAGGGGCTCTCTTTCGTTTATACCTATCCTTTCACCCTCGGCTTCTCCCTTCCGGTGCATAAAGTTATTGACGACTTCTGCCGGGCCAACAACTTGTGTTTGGCTCAACTAGGCCCCGGCATTTGGAGGGTCATTCAATGCATGGATTGGTTGAGTAAGAAGGCCGGGGTAAACTTCATTTTTCAGCATCTCGTTTCACTTTACTACCCTTACTTTCATAAGGCTGGGGTTGTGGCCTTAAACAACCGAGGGAAGTTCGCGCTCTTTCATAAGAGCGAGGATCATGGGGACCGAGGCTGGAGCGACCGTTACATCTTGCTGGAGACCAACGTTTTGTCCGCCGAGCCTGATTTTCCCGAGCAATGGAATAACACACGTAAATATCCCTTCGTTCTTACTTCATCCCCCGGTGATCGTTCATGTTTGCTAACCTTTTTTCTCTATTATTATTTTAGCCAACAAGGTCGATATCGTACCCCCGAGGGGTTGACTGAATGGGTGAGAGCAATGACCGGGGCTCGTTTATGCCCCGAAAGAACGTGGAAGAAGATGGCTGCTGATTTCGGTTGGCAATGCAAACGACACGGTAGGTTCTTTTGCGATGTTTTATTTGGTATGTTTTTTGAAGTTTTGACTTCGTTTTTCTGACTTCTCTCCCTTCGGAATTAGGTTTTCCAAACCGTGCCGTTAACACAAAGAAGGGCAAGAAAAAGAAGGAGGAAAAGAAGAAAAAGGATGGAGAGGAGACCGAGTCGGATGACAACCTGGCTTCGGTGGCGGAAGATTTGAAGGGACTGAAGGAGTTGAAGGCTGCAAAGTCTTCAAAAGCTTCAAAGGGGGCCCCTGGCCAAGGATCCTCCAAAGGTATATCACTATCCTCGATCAACCCATCGGTTATCATTCTTCTTTGCTTGCTTGCTTCAATTCTTCTTTGTTACTTTTCGTAGGTGTGAAGAGGAAGAGGGCAGTTTCAAAGAAGCCCTCTCGTTCAGTGGCTCCTCGCACCAAGGTGGGAACTCCTCCCCATCCCGAGGTAGCGGCGGAAGGGCATCGAAGATTAATTGATGAGCCCGATGATGCAGCTATTGAGGGTTTGGCTCGCAGAGAGGTCGAGTTTGTTGACCTCGAGGATCAAGAGCATGGCTCCGAGGCGGCAATTGCCAAGATTAAAGGCAAGGCCAAGGTTGTGGAGGCTGGGGCTGCTGTGATTGAAGAAGGGGCTGGCATCGGCGCGGTCAGGGCGCAATCCAAACCCGCGAGGATTTCATCCTCTGTGGGGTTTTATCGGAAGCTTGAGGTGCCGACCTCTTCAAATTTGTTGGCATGCAGCCGTGCCGACATCTTGAGCCTCACGCCTTTGCTGGGCCCGGAGGAAGATATAGTCGTGCAAGAGTTCTCCCGAGCTCAACTATATAACACCATCGCTGCTAATGCTATCAGAGTAAGTTTTATCACATTTGAGTTTTACCTTAAGTTTTCCCTTCATCTTTGTCTTCGGTTCATAGCTGACTTCGATTTCCTAATTGACCTTTTGTTCAGAGTTTCGTTCTGTCATTGAGGGCTATTGAGGTTGAGACCTCGAGGGATGAAGAGGTCCGGTGTGTTGCTCATGCATGGGACAGGCAAAGAGACAGCTTCAATGTGCAAATAGCTACACTGAAAGCTGATTTGTCCAAGTCCCAATCTGATCTGCATGAGGCCGAGGCAGCTTTCGAGGCGAAAATCAAAGCCCTTGGTGATGGCTTCCAAATCGAACGCTCGAGGCTGGAGACCGAAGCTGTGAGATTGCGTGCCGAGCTGACCCAGGCAAAGGCTGAAGTTGTGGAGATGGCCAAAAAGCATCACGACCAGCTGAAGAAGCATGTGCTTCATATCCAAAAGTTGGAGGGTGAAAACTCCAAACTTTCAGCTAAAGAAGCCGAGGTCGAAGCCCTTCGAGACGAGATCGCTGATCGTAAGAATAGGGCTGCGATCAAGGTTAAGAAAGCCGAGCTGGACAAGCGATAGGCCATTATCAAATCCCGGTTGAGGCTACTCAAATGGTGCCGCACCGGCGAGCTTAACTTAGATAAGGAGATTGCAAAAGCTGAGGTGAAGTCAATAGAGGCTCAAGCTATTATTGATGAACTCCCATCAAGTGAGGCCTCGAGCGGCGATGACGATGAGGAGGATGATGAAGAGGCCGAGGGGGACTCCGAGGATGGAGGTAATTCTCCCGACGCTTAGATTTTTGATTGCATTTTGTAAGCCTTCGGGCGTTTATGCATAACTTTTTGGACCTCTGGGTCTTTTTGATGTAAATATTCTTAGCCTTCGGGCTCTTTAATGAAATGTTTTTCATGTTTTCATCTCAAGTGTTGGTTTTTGCATGTACCGAACATCTTATAATAAATAAATAACTTGCTTGTAAGACTTGATTGAATTTAATCGATGCAAACTTAGAACGACGTCTCGTCCTCGAGTTGATGCATTCAAAGTGCAGCTTCGGAGTGCAAGATTATAAAGACAAATAAATATGGGATCAAAATTATTTCATTGATATCAACGAGCCAGAAATCGGCTATTTACATGGAACCAAGGCGAAGCAGACCTTGGGTAAAAAACAAATTAACAATATGCCACTGCCGGGCGAGATTATAATGTACTAAATCTATTCCCCGGTTGTCGGATAGATAAGCTTCGGTTGGGAGGCTCGATGCCGACCTCGGATCAACTCTCGCCTCTTACTCCCCCCAGTGTTCGGTTGTGAATCTTTGATGAAGATCCGAGCAATGGAAATCGTTCGGTTCGCTTCCTGAAAAGGTCAAGCAAAAATAGAACGAGGAGCAAGTTAGTATATTTCGACCGAGGCGATAGGAGCGTTGTTCGGCTCCGGGCTGTGGGTGAAAAAAAAAGGTTAAAAAGGGCATTTACCTCGATTAGAAGTAGTACCGCTTCAAATTGGAAATGTTCCAATTCAGAGGTTCGGGCTCGCCTTGCAGATTCTCAATTTGATAAGATCCCTTTCCAACGACTGCTTTGACTCTGTAGGGTCCTTCCCAATTTGCAACAAGCTTTCCCCAGTTGTCTTCCTTTGTTGACTGATTTGTTGCCTTTAGCACATAGTCGCCAACTTTGAAATCTCTGAGTTTGGCTTTCCTGTTGAGGTACGCTTCGATCTGCCTTTTTTGGGCGACCAGCTGAACCAAAGCTAATTTCCTTTTCTCCTCGAGCAGATCCAATTCTATGCGCATAGCCTGTTGATTTGCGTCCTTGGTGGTGTGGGCGTACCGAAGACTTGGTTCGCCCACCTCCACGGGGATGAGGGAATCCATACCATATGCAAGTGAGAAATGAGTCTCACCGGTGCTGTTCTTCTCCGTTGTTTGCATGGCCCACAGCACCCCTGGTAATTCCTCGGGCCAAGGACCTTTCTTCTCATCGAGCCTTTTCTTGAGATTTTCGATTATGATTCTATTTGAAGACTCGGCTTGGCCAATGGCACTTGGGTGATAAGGAGTCGAAGCAATTCTTTTGATCCCCCATTGTTTGAAGAAATCAGTGATGGCTGCCCCCATAAATTGTTTACCATTGTCGCAGGCAATCTCCCTCGGGACACCGTACCTGTAGATGATGTTCTTTTTGATGAAATCGATTACTTGTTTTTGCTTTACCTCGGTGAGAGCCCCTGCTTCTACCCATTTCGTGTAGTAATCAGTTAACACTAAAATAAAGCGAACACCACCTTTTCCTTTCGGCAATGGCCCAACAATATCCATCCCCCACTTCATGAAGGGCCATGGTGATACCACTGAATGAAGGGGCTCGGCCTGCTGGTGGATCATCCGTCCATGGCGTTGGCACTTATCACATTTTTGCATGAAGGCTTTTGCATCGGCACTGATAGTGGGCCAATAATACCCAGCTCTTACTAATTTACACACCAAGGATTTTCCCCCCGAGTGGTTGCCACATTCGCCTTCGTGCAATTCGGCCATCACGTACCTGGCCTCATCGGGACCCAAACATTTGGCCATCGGGCCGCAATATAACCTCTTGTATAGATTACCTTCGATCAAGTGATACGAAGCTGCTTGGGTCCTTAATTTCTTGGCTTCCTTTTTATCTTGGGGGACAGTCCCCGAGTCGAAGTAAGAGATGAACTTACTCCGCCAATCCCATCTGTTGTCCACCGAATTGACCTACAACTTCATTTCTCTCATTTGTGCGGACAACAACCGAACCACTGAATCAGTCCCCGAGTGGGCTTCGTCAATCGCCGAACCCAGATTTGCCAGGGCGTCAGCCTCGGTGTTTTCCTCCCGAGGCACTTGTTTAACTTGCCATTCTTGAAATTGGGCCAAGATTCTCTGTGCTCGGTCGAAGTATAGTTGCATTCTGGCCTCCCGAGCCGTATAATCACCGAGGACCTGGTTCACTACCAACTGCGAATCACACCTTAGTTCAATTCTTTCCACCCCAATCTCTTTAGCCAACTCCAAGCCCGCTAGAGCCGCTTCGTACTCGTCCTCGTTGTTGGTCACTTTTTTTAACCGAACCGAGTGCCTGATTTTCTCCCCGGTAGGAGCTCTCAAGACTATGCCTAAACCCGAACCTTTGGAGTTAGTTGCCCCATCGGTATGAAATATCCATAGCCCCGAAGCAGTTCCCTTCGACATGGAGTTTTCCGTTTCCGCTTCAGGCAGAATCCCAACACTAAAGTCAGCTACAAAATCAGCCAGGACCTGAGATTTGATGGCAGTTCGAGGTTGATAGGTGATATCGTATTCGCTCAACTCTACCGCTCATTTTGATAACCTCCCTGATAACTCAGGTTTACGCAATATACTCCGTAAGGGGAAGGTTGAAACTACTGCTATTGGGTGACATTGGAAATAGGGTCGTAGTTTTCGAGCAGTAACGTGTAAAGCAAGTGCCAGTTTTTCCAAGTGTGGGTACCTGGTTTCAGCGTCGAGGAGTGTCTTGCTCACATAGTAGATTGGTTGTTGCTTGCCATCTTCTTCCTGAACCAGCACAGTGCTGACTGACACCTCGGACACAGCCAAATAGACCAGCAATGTTTCACCTTCTTTTGGCTTGGAGAGCAACGGCGCGTTAGCCAAGTATCGCTTCAAATCTTTCAACACTAGTTTACACTCCGGTGTCCATTCGAAGTGATCATTTTTTCTCAAAACGGAGAAGAATTTGTGGCATCGCTCCGAAGACCTTGAGATAAATCGACTCAAGGCGGCGACTCGGCCAATCAAGCGTTGAACTTCTTTCACCCCGGTCAGCTCTTCGGGGATCTCCTCGATAGCTTTGATTTTATCTAGGTTTGCTTCGATCCCTCGTTCAAAGACAATGAACCCCAAGAATTTGCCTGATCCAACGCCGAAGGCGCACTTCTCAGGGTTCAATTTCATGCCGTATAGCTTCAAGACAACAAAAGCTTCCCTCAGATGATTCAAATGATCCTCCATTCGAATCGATTTGATGAGCATATCATCTATGTAGACCTCCATAGATTTTCCAATCTACTCCTTGAACATGCGACACACCAACCTTTGGTAAGTCGCCCCGGCGTTTTTCAGACCGAAGGGCATCACCTTATAGCAGAAAGTACCTCGGTTAGTGATGAACGAGGTCTTCTCTTCGTCCTTGGGGTCCATGAGGATCTGATTATAGCCCGAATATGCATCCAAGAAGGTTAATAGTTTGTGTCCAGCCGTGGAGTCTATTAACCTGTCAATTTGTGGCAATGGGTAGGAGTCTTTGGGGCAAGCTTTGTTCAGGTCGGTGTACTCTACACACATTCTCCACTTGCCTTTCTTCTTTGGTACGACAACCACATTGGCCAGCCATTCGGGGGTATTTCACCTCTCTTATGAAACCATTGTCTTGCAACTTTGTTGTTTCATCTTCGATTGCTTTCTTTTTGACCCCGGCATGAGGTCTCTTCTTTTGCTTTACCGGAGTGAATTTCGGGTCTATATTCAACTTGTAAGTCATGATCTCCGGATCAATACCAATCATGTCTGAATGGGACCAAGCAAAGCAATCGTTGTTGGACTTCAAAACTTCAATAATCGCCTTTTTCGACTCTGGGTCCAACTCCGAGCCGACAAACACCTTTCTTTCAGGGAAATCTTTTAATAGGATGAAAGATTCCAATTCCTCAATGGTTGAGTCCTCGGCCTTTTGTTTCCGAGGCTCTCGAATGCAAACCGGGATCTTCTCAATTCCTCCTCGGAGGTCCTCTTCGCTTGACCCCGGTTCCTGTAGTTGCTATTGCTTTGGCCCGGTCGGGGCAACTCCACTTTTCAGCGCGACCGAGTAGCACTCCCTTGCTACTCGTTGCTCTCCTTTGATTGATCGAATTCCCCAAGGCGTAGGGAATTTAATCACTTGATGCAATGTGGAAGGAACAGCTTCCATGGAATGGATACATGGCCTACCGAGGATCACATAGTACCTCGGGCATCACTTGAAACATCGTTTCTTTGCTCACTCCTTCAGCGAATGTTTTGAGCGTGATTTCACCCAAGGTTTTCTCTGTGGAGTTGTTGAAGCCGGCTAGCACTGTCGCTTTGGGGACAACCTCCCCTTTGAGCCACATTTTCTTAACAGCCCCGTAGCTGATTATGTTGACCGAGCTACCGGGGTCGATCAAGACTCGCTTGATGTCAGAGTCGTTGATTCTTAGAATGATGACCAAGGCATCGTGATGAGGGAACATCATCCCATCACGGTCATCATCGTCAAAAACGATCTCTTTACCCGAGCCGCCAATTCGGGTTCTTTTCTCCATGGTGATCGACAACTTGGCGAATTTCTTGGCTGCTGCGAAATTCACACCATTCACCTCTGATCCCCCGGTGATAACATTCACAACTCTCTCCGGGGGTGGAGCCCGAGGTGGTTGCCCATCACCTCGGTTCTTGGAGAAATTGTCCTTTTCCTTGTCAGTAAGGAAATCAGCCAATACTCCTTTTTTCAACAAGTGAGCCACCTCGAGGCGCAAGGCTTTGCAATCCTCGGTCTTGTGGCCATAATCCGCATGGAACTCGCAGTACAAATTGTGGTCTCTCTTGTCTGCTGGAGTTCTCATGTCTTTGGGCACCCTCACTGTAACGACCTCAAATAGTCGTTTCGGGAATCGAGACCTCGATTTGCGTGTCGAAAATCCCAAAAGCTCCGTAAGGTCCATTATGACATGTCTGAAATTTTTTAGCTAAAACGAACTTTGTTAGATAGGTATCGGAGAAAGACATCCGTTTCGGATATTCGTTAAGGCTAAAAGAGGTTTCGGAGCTCGATTTGAGCAAATGAGCTCTGATGTGAAATCTGAAAGTTGCGTTAGGTTCGTATGGTAATTTATGACCTGTAGCAACCTTCAGAAGTGAAAACGGACCTCGTTTGATAGGACTTTTGAAAAAGTCTCCGTTGCGGAAGTTTAAAAAGGTTAAAAGAGGTTTTCGAGCTCGATTTGAGTAAACGAACTCCGATGAGAGATCTGAGTGTTCCGTTAGGTTCGTATCGTCATTTTTGACTTGTAGCAACTTTCAAATTTGGATTCCGGGGTCGTTTGATTAAAATTCGCTATTTTGGCGAAAGTCGAAATTTGACCCTTTCCCGTGGGACCCACTTTTTGAGTTCTAGAGATCCGAATTGAGTTTCGTCTTGACGAGCATATCACAAAAGTCTTGTATGACTTGTGTACAAATTTTGGGGTCATTCCGAGCTTCATAGGGTCCCGTTTGGACCCAAAAACAGTGGCTGATCTGGTGCAAGCCAAAAAGCTGCTGAATTCTGTTTTTTTTACTGTTCATCCGGGAAAAAATCAATTTTTCAGATCAATCCATAAGGAATTGGAAAAAATTCAAAACATGAAAGTTGTAGCTCTTTGAGTTGTGGTTCTAATGCCACCAACCTCGTATCATTTGGACATTTCTATGAAAAGTTATGTGTATTTTACAGAAAGCTATCCAGTAAAGTACAATTTGGACAGCATGTGGTACAACTCTTTAAAGCTGCGGGCTGCTATATATACTAGGGCGGACATTCATTTTTATTTTCACGTTTTGAGCTTCTAAAAGTGATTCCAAGGGTAATTTGAAGTACCAAAATCATTCCTAAACACAAGGTAACTATTCTTACCCATTTTTAACGCTTTAATCCGAGGATCAAAGTGACGATCCTTGGAAAGAGGGTTTGAACCCTAGATTTGTGAAATAGGAAAAAATGACCGAGTTGGACTCGGGTATGTACAATAATGGTACTTTTGGACTCGTGGGAGTATGGGGAGTCCGGAACCATAAATTTTACGGGTTTTGGGTACGTCCGACCCGGGGGGTATTTTGGTAAATTGCCTCTTAAATTGCGTAAGGGCTTAGAATCCTTTTCTCACATGCTTACGAGTGCGACACTATTTCTTTGGCTCAGAGAGGAGTCTTACGGAGGCACATCGTTTGGGAAAGGAGGTCGTTCCTTAGCCACTTGAGCCGATTTTGAGGTAAGTGAGACTTGACCTCTATTTTGCTTGCGGATAAGATTTGATCTTACTAAGTAAGATGTCGAGTACTTAATTAACTAGCATTTTCTAGTAGATATTATTATGTACTACTCGTTATATTTATACAAAAAGGAGAAAGCACAAACGTGACTTGTGTATAGTCGATGTTGTGTGCCGGTGTATTATTGATATGCTCTAGGGATAGAGGCCGGTGGTGCGTTATGACCTAGAAGCAAAATTCCATCTAGGGACAGAGGCCGGTGGTGCGTTATGACCTAGATGTGGAGACTTATAGGGACAGAGGCTTGTGGTGCGTTATGACCTATAAGTAAAGTTGTTTATAGGGACAGATGCCTGTGGTGCGTTATGACCTATAAACAAAGTCGCACCGGGTGTGTGCTTATGCTATGTGCTAGGTATATCATTACTTATGTGGTATGCGAGATATATCATCGCCATGCTGTGTGTTAATTATATTATTGCTTATGCCATAGTATCAATATAATATTGTATATGCTGCCTATATTATGTATCTTTATATTATTGACCATGTTATGTATTCGCGTATTATTGCTTGTGTTGTTGTATAATTATATTATCGTATGTAATGTTTATGGGTTACTGTAAAGGTGTGGATTGTACTTCCGTATCTGCTTATGCATTATCAAAGACTTGTCCCGAAAGGGTAATTTAGCGGGCCTGTCGATGATCTTACTGGGCTTTGGCTCATAACTTACTGTTTAAATGTGCAGATCCTTCTACTAGTCAGACAGCTGGACTTATCTGATCCGTTCGAAGCTGTGGCTATTTTTGCTTGAGGTGAGCCAACCGCATAGTTCGCGGTGGCATACCGTCTGATCCACCTTAGTGTTTAGTCGCTTCCTACATCTTGTATTATATATTATATATATCGGATGTCAGAATTCGTAGATGCTCTATTGACACTGTATTTCGGGTGGATGTCTACACCTACATTTTATTGAAATATTCCTATCTAAATTATCATTATGAGTCAGTTTAATTATTCGTGGTTCGCCTAAGGATGTAACACTTAGGTGCCATCACGGCCCCAAAAATTGGGTCGTGACAAATTGGTATCAGAGCCCTAGGTTGTAAGTCGAGTCTTAGGGAGTCAATGGAGCAGTGTCCGAGCAGAGTCTTGTTTATGGGTATGTTGTCGACCATACTTATAAGCGAGAGGCTGCAAAGGCATTTTAGGAGGAGTTGTTTCCCTTCATTTCATCTCTTCTCGTGCTATGATTCTTACATAGGTGCTAATCCTTTAATGTGATTATGACAGATGGTGAGAACGCGATCGTCCTCTGCTTCGGGAGCTGGTGACGCACTGACTAAGTCGGTCCGTGGGAGAGCTGTGCGTAGCACACGGACTGGTGCGCGGGCACCTACTCAGCCGAGAGCGGCTACTACCAGAGCTTCTGTGGGCAGACCTCCTGCTGCCAGACAGACTAGTAAAGTGCCACCGGTGTCTTCTGAGATACCCGCCGCACATGTCCCATCGACTATTGCTTCTCTTGTGCCGGGCACAACGGTATCTATTCCTGCAGATGTTCTATTGCGGATGATAGGCATGCTTGGATCTCAGGCCTCGCCTGAGGGCGATATGCCAGTACCTTCTGCGGTACCCCAGCCAGCTACTCCAGCTATGAGTACGCCGACTCGTGAGGCTACTCCGGTGATTCCTCAGTCTACTCCAGTTATTAGTCCTATTGCTCAGCCTTCCACTTTGGCTCCTCAGTCGGGTATTCAGTTGGGTCATTCTATTCCTGCTCTTTCCATGAGTGACGAGGAGGTAGCTCGGAGGATTGAGTCCTTTATGAAGCTCAAGCCTCCCGAGTTCGATGGTACCCCAGCTACTTGCACTGCCCAGAGGTATATTCAGAAATGTGAGAAGATATTTTCTGTATTGGGTACTAGGGACACCCTTGGGGTGAGATGTGCTTCTTTCCGTTTGTCTGGTGATGCCGAGACTTGGTGGTCTTCTATGATGAGACAGAGGTCGAGTGATCTTCCTCCCTTGACTTGGACCGAGTTCGTTGCTATGTTTATGAGTAGATTTGTGCCTCAGAGTAATCTTGATGCCCAGAGACGCGAGTTTGAGTTGTTGAGACAGGGAGGCATGTCCGTGACTGCTTATGATACCAGATTTTTAGAGTTATCTCAGTTTGCGCCTGCTATGGTTATGCTGGAGAGAGACAATGTTCTTAGATTTGTTGAGGGTCTTCACCCTCGTCTTCAGGTGGCTGTTGCCTCACATATTGGCAACAAGTCTTATTATGATGTGGTTGATAGTGCGAGGCGTATGGAGGACATTCATGCTAGAGCAGATGCAGAGAGGGCGAGCAAGAGGGTGCGATATTCTGGTACTTCTGGTGGCCCTTCACATGGTGGCCAGAGTTTTTGTGGTCATACTCAGCCTAGGCTTCCCCAGGCCGCTGCTTTACCATCTCAGGGTACTTCGTCGGGTGTTCATAGGCCTCAGCCGTCTCAGAGGCGTGGGGATTCATCTCAGTCTGTTCCAGCTGTTTGTGGGAGATGCCGTCAGAGGCACTATGGGAGGTGAAGGCCCGGAGGTGGACGCGGAGAAGGCGGTAGTAAGGCTTGTTACCAGTGTGGGGATCCCAGGCACTTTGTTAAGGATTGCCCCTATGTTACTTCATCTGGACCTACCTCCGCGGGACATCAGAGTTCTGCTGCTATGGTTCGGTCTTCTCCTCAGGCAGCTAGGCCTGTCACTCAGGTTCCTCCTAGGCAGCCGGTTCAGAGAGCTCCTGGTCCTGGAGGTTCAGCTCAGGTTTTTGCTATGACACGCCAGGATGCCGAGGCATCCAATGATGTGATCACAGGTACTCTTTCTGTTTGTGGCCGCAGTGCCTTTGCCCTTATAGATCCGAGATCTACTTTCTCTTATGTGTCTCCTGGATTTTCACCTTGCTTGAGCGAGGATCTGGTTTTTATTGATGCTCCATTTATGGTGGCAACGCCTGTCAGAGATCCTATATGTGTAGATAAAGGGTATCGGGAGTGTGTGATTTCTATTTGTGGTGTTGAGTCTCTAGTAGACTTGATGTTGCTAGATATGGTGGAATTTGATGTGATCATGGGCATGGATTGGTTGGCATCCTGTCACGCGACGTTGGATTGCCATGCCAAGTCCGTGACTATAGGTGCCGAAGGTGAGCCTAAGGCTATTTGGAAGGGTTCCAGGTCTTCTCCGAGGAACAAGATCATATCATTCATGAAGGCTCAGAAGATTATAGCTCGCGGGTGCGGAGGGTATATTGCTTCTATTCGAGATGTTCGAGTGGAGGAGGTATCTATTGATCGAGTACCGGTAGTATGCGAGTATCCGGAGGTCTTTCCGGATGACTTGCCGGGTTTGCCTCCTATGCGGGAGATTGAGTTCTGTATTGATATATTGCCAGGTACTCAGCCTATATCTATTCCTCCATATCGTATGGCTCCTGCTGAGTTGAGGGAATTGAAGGAGCAAATTCAAGATTTGCTTGATAAGGGTTTCATTAGACCCAGTGTGTCTCCTTGGGGTGCTCCGGTTCTTTTTGTAAAGAAGAAGGATGGTTCTATGCGCATGTGTATTGATTATCGGCAATTGAACAAAGTGACTATCAAGAACAGGTATCCTTTACCGCGTATAGATGATTTATTTGATCAGCTTCAGGGTGTCATTTTTCCAAGATTGACTTAAGATCGGGGTATCACCAGTTGAGGATTCGGTCTGAGGATATTTCTAAGACAGCTTTCCGTACGAGATATGGGCACTATGAGTTTCTTGTCATGTCATTTGGGCTTACAAATGCTCCGGCCGCCTTTATGGATCTTATGAACCGTGTGTTCAAGCCATATCTTGATTCTTTTGTTATTGTGTTCATTGATGACATCCTTATATATTCAAGGAGCTGAGGGGAGCATGAGCATCACTTGAAGATTATCCTTCAAACCTTGAGAGACCATGAATTGTATGCTAAATTCTCTAAATGTGAGTTCTGGCTGGATACCGTTTCATTCCTGGGTCACGTGGTGACCAAGGACGGTATTGGTGTTGATCCCAAGAAAGTGGAGGCCGTTCAGAATTGGCCTTGGCCTACTTCTCCTACAGAGATTCGGAGTTTCTTAGGCTTGGCAGGTTATTATCGGCGATTCGTGGAGGGATTTTCTTCCATATCAGCACCACTGACTAAATTGACGAAGAAGAATGTTCCTTTTCTATGGTCTACTGCTTGTGAGTTTAGCTTTCAGAGGCTCAAGACTGTCTTGACTACAGCACCTGTATTGGCCTTGCCTAGTGGATCCGGGGGATTCACAGTCTATTGTGATGCTTCTGGTATTGGCTTAGGTGGTGTTTTGATGCAGAATGGCAAGGTGATAGCTTATGCCTCGAGACAACTGAAAGTGCATGAGAAGAACTACCCTGTCCACGATCTAGAGTTATTGGCGGTGGTATTTGCATTGAAGTTGTGGAGGCCTTATTTATATGGTGAGCCTTGTGAGATTTTCACTGATCACAAGAGTCTCCAGTATCTGTTCACCCAGAAGGACTTGAACGGGAGACAGCGCCGATGGTTGGAGTTGCTTAAGGATTATGACATCGCTATTCGGTATCATCCCGGGAAAGCTAATGTTGTGGCTGATGCTCTGAGCAGGAAGTCTATGGGTAGCCTTGCCTATCTTGATGTTGATATGAGACCACTAGCTCGAGAGTTGCAGGCCTTGTCCATTAGTGGAGTCCGATTTGATGATTCTGTGCCAGACCGAGTTTTTGCTTATATAGGGACTCAGTCATCCCTAGCTTCCCAGATCAAGGAAAAGCAATTTGATGATTCATATTTGCGTGATATTCGAGATAGAGTTTTAAGTGGGGGAGTGACCTCATTTATGATCGGAAATGATAGTGTACTGCGGCTCAACGGTCAGTTGTGTGTTCCAAATGTTGGGGAGTTGAGGCAGCTGATATTGGCAGAGGCACACAGTTCTCGGTATTCTATTCATCCTGGTATTACGAAGATGTATCAAGATCTTCGGGAGTTATATTGGTGGAAGGGAATGAAGAGAGATGTTGTTGATCAAGTGTCTTGGTGCTTAAATTGTCAGCAGGTAAAGTATGAGCATAGAAGACCAGCCGGGGTGACTCAGTCCATGCCGATTCCGGAATGGAAATGGGAGCATATTACTATGGACTTTGTGGTTGGATTGCCTTTGACCTTGGGCAAGCATGATTCAGTATGGGTTGTGGTGGATCGTCTCACCAAATCAGCTCATTTCATCCCCGTGAGGACTACTTATTCATCGGAGCGCTTAGCTCGTATCTTTATCGAGCAGATTGTGAGATTGCATGGTGCTCCAGTCTCTATTATATCAGATCGCGGTACTCAGTTCACAGCTCAGTTCTGGAGATCATTTCAGAAGGAGCTGGGTACCCGAGTGGATCTTAGCACCGCATTTCATCCTCAGACTGATGGTCAGTCCGAGAGGACCATCCAGATTCTTGAGGATATGCTTAGGGCTTCTGCTATTGACTTTGGAGGCCATTGGGACAATTATTTGCCTTTGGCGGAATTTGCCTATAATAACAGTTATCATTCTTCTATCCAGATGGCTCCGTTCGAGGCATTATATGGCCGCCGATATCGTTCTCCAGTTGGTTGGTTTGAACCTGGAGAGGTGAAGGTGTTGGGTCCGGATCTAGTTCAGCAGACCTTAGATAAGGTCCGAATCATTCAGGATCGGCTCCGCACAGCTCAGAGTCGACAGATATCTTATGCGGATCGGAGGAGGAGAGATTTGGTGTTTATGGTAGGTGACCGGGTGTTTCTTAAAGTATCGCCGATGAAGGGTGTTATGAGATTCGGGAAAAAGGGAAAGCTTAGTCCGAGGTTCATTGGTCCTTTTGAGGTCTTGGAGCGCATTGGCGATGTTGCATATAGGCTTTCTTTGCCTCCATCTCTGTCAGTTCATCCGGTATTCCACGTATCTATGCTCCGAAAGTATGTTCATGATCCATCCCATGTGATTGATATGGCTTCTGTCGAGATCAACGAGGACTTGGCTTATTTGGAGGAGCCGATTGCTATTGCGGCTAGAGAGATCCGTAAGCTAAGGTCGAAAGAGATCCCGTTGGTTAAAGTGCTATGGAAGAATCGTCCTAGCGAAGAGGCCACTTGGGAACTTGAGTCCGACATGCGGGAGAAGTATCCTCGCCTTTTCGATAATTCAGGTATGATTTCAATCTCTAAAGCCTGAAAGTTATGTTGTTATTTATGATTTCGGGTAGTAGCGAGAGTCCTCGAAATTCGTGTAGTTATTTTCGTGAAAATGTGAATCTTACCTTAGACTCGGGCTCGTCCGAGGACGAACGAGAGTCTAAGTGGGGGAGATTGTAACGACCTCAAATAGTCGTTTCGGGAATCGAGACCTCGATTTGCGTGTCGAAAATCCCAAAAGCTCCGTAAGGTCCATTATGACATGTCTGAAATTTTTTAGCTAAAACGAACTTTGTTAGATAGGTATCGGAGAAAGACATCCGTTTCGGATATTCGTTAAGGCTAAAAGAGGTTTCGGAGCTCGATTTGAGCAAATGAGCTCTGATGTGAAATCTGAAAGTTGCGTTAGGTTCGTATGGTAATTTATGACCTGTAGCAACCTTCAGAAGTGAAAACGGACCTCGTTTGATAGGACTTTTGAAAAAGTCTCCGTTGCGGAAGTTTAAAAAGGTTAAAAGAGGTTTTCGAGCTCGATTTGAGTAAACGAACTCCGATGAGAGATCTGAGGGTTCCGTTAGGTTCGTATCGTCATTTGTGACTTGTAGCAACTTTCGAATTTGGATTCCGGGGTCGTTTGATTAAAATTCGCTATTTTGGCGAAAGTCGAAATTTGACTCTTTCCCGTGGGACCTACTTTTTGAGTTCTAGAGATCCAAATTGAGTTTCGTCTTGACGAGCATATCACACAAGTCTTGTATGACTTGTGTACAAATTTTGGGGTCATTCCGAGCTTCGTAGGGTCCCGTTTGGACCCAAAAACAGTGGCTGATCTGGTGCAAGCCAAAAAGCTGCTGAATTCTGTTTTTTTTTACTGTTCAGCCGGGAAAAAATCAATTTTTCAGATCAATCCATAAGGAATTGGAAAAAATTCAAAACATGAAAGTTGTAGCTCTTTGAGTTGTGGTTCTAATGCCACCAACCTCGTATCATTTGGACATTTCTATGAAAAGTTATGTGTATTTTACCGAAAGCTATCCAGTAAAGTACAATTTGGACAGCATGTGGTACAACTCTTTAAAGCTGCGGGCTGCTATATATACTAGGGCGGACATTCATTTTTATTTTCACGTTTTGAGCTTCTAAAAGTGATTCTAAGGGTAATTTGAAGTACCAAAATCATTCCTAAACACAAGGTAACTATTCTTACCCATTTTTAACGCTTTAATCCGAGGATCAAAGTGACGATCCTTGGAAAGAGGGTTTGAACCCTAGATTTGTGAAATAGGAAAAAATGACCGAGTTGGACTCGGGTATGTACAATAATGGTACTTTTGGACTCGTGGGAGTATGGGGAGTCCGGAACCATAAATTTTACGGGTTTTGGGTACGTCCGACCCGGGGGGTATTTTGGTAAATTGCCTCTTAAATTGCGTAAGGGCTTAGAATCCTTTTCTCACATGCTTACGAGTGCGAAACTATTTCTTTGGCTCAGAGAGGAGTCTTACGGAGGCACATCGTTTGGGAAAGGAGGTCGTTCCTTAGCCACTTGAGCCGATTTTGAGGTAAGTGAGACTTGACCTCTATTTTGCTTGCGGATAAGATTTGATCTTACTAAGTAAGATGTCGAGTACTTAATTAACTAGCATTTTCTAGTAGATATTATTATGTACTACTCGTTATATTTATACAAAAAGGAGAAAGCACAAACGTGACTTGTGTATAGTCGATGTTGTGTGCCGGTGTATTATTGATATGCTCTAGGGACAGAGGCCGGTGGTGCGTTATGACCTAGAAGCAAAATTCCATCTAGGGACAGAGGCCGGTGGTGCGTTATGACCTAGATGTGGAGACTTATAGGGACAGAGGCTTGTGGTGCGTTATGACCTATAAGTAAAGTTGTTTATAGGGACAGAGGCCTGTGGTGCGTTATGACCTATAAACAAAGTCGCACCGGGTGTGTGCTTATGCTATGTGCTAGGTATATCATTACTTATGTGGTATGCGAGATATATCATCGCCATGCTGTGTGTTAATTATATTATTGCTTATGCCATAGTATCAATATAATATTGTATATGCTGCCTATATTATGTATCTTTATATTATTGACCATGTTATGTATTCGCGTATTATTGCTTGTGTTGTTGTATAATTATATTATCGTATGTAATGTTTATGGGTTACTGTAAAGGTGTGGATTGTACTTCCGTATCTGCTTATGCATTATCAAAGACTTGTCCCGAAAGGGTAATTTAGCGGGCCTGTCGATGATCTTACTGGGCTTTGGCTCATAACTTACTGTTTAAATGTGCAGATCCTTCTACTAGTCAGACAGCTGGACTTATCTGATCCGTTCGAAGCTGTGGCTATTTTTGCTTGAGGTGAGCCAACCGCATAGTTCGCGGTGGCATACCGTCTGATCCACCTTAGTGTTTAGTCGCTTCCTACATCTTGTATTATATATTATATATATCGGATGTCAGAATTCGTAGATGCTCTATTGACACTGTATTTCGGGTGGATGTCTACACCTACATTTTATTGAAATATTCCTATCTAAATTATCATTATGAGTCAGTTTAATTATTCGTGGTTCGCCTAAGGATGTAACACTTAGGTGCCATCACGGCCCCAAAAATTGGGTCGTGACACTCACCCCGTCAGTCCCTTTGACTACATTGACCAGCTCCGAGGTCGATATATTGAAATTGCAGTCAGAGATCCGAGGCAGATCCTTCTTCGGGGCCGAAGCTGGGCTTGAGGGATTTTTTTGGTTCGTGCTGGGTTGAACCTTCCCTCCGAGCCGTTGGCTTATGTGTGGACTTGTGTATGAATTTCCGAAGAAATTTCCCAGCCTTTGGCTAACAGGCTGCCTTGTTGAGGTATATGGTTCGTACCTCCCCTTCGGGTTGCCTCGCGACGCCTCGGCGCGGTGCGAGGATTCGCCTCGGTTTTTATAATTGTAACCTCGACTTTTGAACTCAGCTTCCTCCAATCTGATTTTGGAGTAAGTTCGCTTGTGTAGATCCTCCCACGTCAAAACTTGATATTGCTGGAGCTCTTTCCGCAATTTGGCAGCAGCGTCAGAATTGCGAGTATTGATACCCTTTTCAAACGCCATGATGGCCAGTGTATCATCCATCCGAGGTACTTCCATGCGCTCGGCGTGAAAGCGCTCAAGGAACTCCTTAAGTGGTTCACCGGGCCTTTGTTTAACCTCGCATATGTCCTCCTTCCTTTGGAGGATCTTTTGGGCCCCGGTATTTGCCTTAACGAAGGCACTGGACATTTCTTTGAAAGTAGAAATCGACCCCGCTGGTAAGCACATATACCAACGCAGAGCTCCTTTCTGCAAGGACTCTCCAAACTTTTTTAAGAACATCGACTCGAGCTCTATTGATGTTAAGTCGTTGCTCTTTACCATCGCCATGTATTCTCTTACATGCTCTCTGGGATCGGTGGTCCCATCATACTTCTTCAAAAACATGAGTTTGAAGTTCTTGGGGGTTGGGGCTGGAGCCGCTTCGGGCTTGAAGGGTAGCTCCTTGTATTGATCTATATCAAGATCATCTTCAACCTTTGTTAACCCCGGCACGCTCTCGAGGCGTTTTTCCACACGAGCCTCGATGCGAGCCTCAACGCGTGTATCAATTTCCCTGGTCAATCTTTCGACATCGACCGAGGATGTTGTTTCTGCCACGGTGGAAACCGTCCCGAAGTGTGGCGTTGCAGTTAGTACGTTTCCCGAACCCCCAGATGTGGCTCCGTTGTGAGGTTCCCTTATTAACTCGCCCGTAGGAACGAAGGGAGGGATGCCTCCACTTGGAGCCGAAGGCTGGGTGCCATTCGGTGCTGCGCTGTTCCTCGCTTCCAACGAGGTGCGGAATTCAGCATTGATGTTAACTTGCTCATCCTGTCGATTTTGGAGAGCTCTTAATGCGGTGACAACGTAAGCTTGGAACTCTTCGGTTGTCATTGGTGATGTGGGTTGTTGGCTCAACGGAACGCCAGCCCCGTTCATTAATATTATCACTGTTGTCAGCCATAACGTTGTTGAACTGTAAGCTTTGACGAAAAAGGACATGAAACTTTGGAATAAAGCGTTTCTGCTTATATCCCCACAGACGGCGCCAATTTGTATGGGCCTAAACCAGTTTTAGGATTACAAATCGAATTTGGGTTTGAATATAAGCAAAACTTCGTATCAAAGCTAAATAAATGCACGAAATAGACGTAAATGCGTAAGAATAAATTGATTTCAATATGTAGTAGTGAGTACAAATTTGGGCAGAGTTTCAGTATGTATTTCTGAATGCCCGTTATACAAAATGAAGTACTATTTATAGGCCTAAGAGCCTTGCCCACGTTCTCCACTATCAGTTGTGCTTTGGCCCACGATCTTGGCAGTTAATGGAAGGAGTTAGTGGGCTGAAGTAGTGGGCTGCAAAGCCGCTGGAACCGAGGCGCATATACGTGACCTCGGTGAGGAGGCCTCGTTGTTCGCTCGAGGTAGACATCACCGAAGCTCAGCCGCCTTCGGTGACGGCCTCGACATGTGACTTCGGTGACCCATTGATTTGCTTCGGTCTGCGGCTTATTGTTACGTGCTCGGTTGCTGTTGACTTGCACGACCGGAGCGAATCATCGCGAGCCGATTTTTACCCAATACACAGATTTTACGTTAATAGGCTTCAGCGCTCTAGAAAAGATGCACAAAAATTGTGAATAAAATTGTTTCCATAGCCACTTTGTAGAGCGCTAAATAAGAGATAATCAATATTTGAAAATTCTTAGAAGAATAATCGTATTTAAGAACCAAAAAAAAAAAAAAAAAAATAGAAATAGCTATGCCGTCCAGGATTTTTTCCTTAGACTTCAAACAAAAACTTTCAAAGTTTCAAGGAAAAATCTTGGGACTGCAAATATGAAAAATACCACGTAAATTTTTTGAAACTTTGAGCAATATCTTCAAAATTTTCTTGGGTTTACTACAAAGTCCCCGAAATTTTCCTGTGACATGCAAAATCTTGAAGTCCAGAAAAAACTATAGGATTTGAAGAAGAAAAACACTAAATTCATTAAAAGAACCTGAAGTAGTTTCCTAATCAAGGTTTGCTCAAGTTTGGATGGTTCGGCGGTGGAGGATTGTTGGCGGCACAGCTTGTGTTGTTAATAATTGTTTATCTAAAAGCTTATAAACATCGACTATTTCCTGTCTAACGAATTTTATAATAGTTACTTTTCAAATTAAAATCGCACAAAATTTGTTTTTTTAACATCTATAAAACATAACTTCTTTCTCTCGGAGTGGATGCACCGTATAAGGTATGATTTCATTCGAATTTAGTAGTTTTGATTCAAATCGTTTTTGTGTAAAAACTTAAATAGAGAAGTAAAAATGATTGATTCCAACCTCAAAGAATTAAATAAATTATGTATAATCATGTACTTGAATTCATGAAGTTCGAATCATAAATTCGCATCTACTTTCTTTAGAACCAAAAGAAGTATGATAACATAGCTTGTAGTGTTCTATAAGTTATAGTAATCTAGGGTTAAACGTATATGTCATGTTTTAATTCACTGGTTGTTTTAAAAGAAAATTATTATTATTATTATTATTATTATTATTATTATTATTATTATTATTATTATTTAGTTTTCCACTATGTCCGGTATTCTCATTGAAGTCTTGATTAATCTAGATTCACACCAAGTAAAACTCATTCCTGAGAAAAACGCTCTCTACCAGGATTTTTTCTATTATCAAGACTCAAAAATAAGGAAAATTTACACAGCATACCCATAGAATCGATACTAATTACCGGACCTAGCCACGTGAAAGCTTACTACCCATAGATTTGATAATAATTACCCATCGTACACATTTCCCCATTTCCCCCGTTACTATTTGATCCCTTATCACACCGTCTTCTCCATTTCACCAAAAATCTTAGTTCTTCTCAGTTTCCAACCCAAACTCACCAAATCTCATTCTTAATCCTTAGTTTGCTAAAAATCTGTTTGTTTTTCCTCCATTTTTAAGACCAACTTTCAAAATATTGTTCTTCTTAACAAAGTATATAGTCTCGTACATTTTTTTAATTTTCTCAAATTTTATCTATAATAAGAGCTTGCAAACCTCTTAATTTCCTCGTGTAAATTCTACTTACTGTAAATTTTGCACAGTGTTGAGCTTGAAGCACTTGAATATGAATATGAAATTTTAAATAATATGAAATTTTAAATAATTTTTTTATTGTTTTATTCGAAGTGGGTGTTGCAAAATAGTTTTTCTATTATCTTTGAAACGTTGATGCTAAAATTTGGTCTTAATCAGAATCAATTTGAGGTACTTGAAATCAAATTTTTTGAGCTGCAAATCAAAGAAAAAAACCTGCATAAATAAACTGTATACTGCAATGGTATACTATTATAATTTATTTGTAATAATATATTGTTATAATTTATTGCAATAGTACACTGTTATAACTTATTGTAATAGTATGCTGCTATAATATACAATTTACTACATGTGTACTTCAACTATATTCTTCAATAGTATACTGCTATAATTTACTGCAACAGTATACTACTATGATATACAGTTTAATACAGCTGTGTACTTTAGTGATCATTTCCTTGGTCTAACTAATCATGTTCTTATTAACATAATTCATTAAATTTATTTATTTATTTATTCGTAATATGGAAGATCTGTTTATATTTATATATTTCATATATCTCTTTTCACTGCATACCTTCATCGTATACTTCTATCCAAAACTGTATATGCATAATGTTTGGTGAGGTAGGGTTACATTTCCTATGTATACCTCTATGGTATACTTTGTTTTTCCATGTATACTTTTATCCTATACTTATATCCAAACTTTTACATGCATACATTAGGTGGGTGAGAATACGTTTACGTTGTGTACTTTTATGGTATACTCTTTTCCACTATATAGCTTAATGGTATATTTTTATCCAAAACTTTACATGCATACATTAGGTGGGTAGGGATACGTTTACATTGTATACCTTTATGGTATACTTTTGTCCAAAATTATACATGCATAAGTTAGGCTTGATGGGGTTATCTCCAATTTCATTATATACCTTTACAATAACTGGCATATTTTCCAGCTCCATTAAAAAAAAAAAAAAAGAATCTTCGTTCCTAAATCTCATTAAAATGCTTGAGATTTGTCTATATGGAGTCAAAATTCATCTTTGGACAGGCGAAGACACTTGCTGGATATGTTCATTGATACAATCAAGAAAGTGACCATCAACCTCATTGTAATCAACCGCAAACACAAAATCTGTCACTCGTTAGGATATTTTAAATACCATCCCAACAAATCTTACATTGTTGATATCGACACCATCAATGACAAAGATTTCTCATCACTTGATTTGAAGGATCAGAACCTTGAGAAGATTGAGAAGGCATAAAACCCCACCCAAAAAATGAATCCAATTGACTTCCTCGGAACATTTTTTCTTTTTGTTTTTTTGGATGCATTGCTTTGCTCTCTAAAAAGAAGTAGTCCAAATTAAATTGGGGTAATTTTTTGGGGGCAAATAGTATACCCTATTGGAAGTTCCTGCCCGATATTCCACCTCCATTGTTGTTGCTTTTGGAGACAAAATGTGTGAGATCTTATGGGGGAAGAAGGTAAATGGGTCTGTGTCATGTTTGAGGGTATGACTTAGGGTTTAGAGGGAGCTTTTGGGGATGGAAACAACTTGAATGAAAAATGGATATTCTGGCAAATAATTTGTGGATAGGTTGGGTAATTGTGGATAGGTTGGGTAATATCAAAAGTGGTGGGTAGGGACTGATAAATAGTTTATATTGTGTGGGTATTTTTGTAAGTCTCCCCAAAACCTATTACCCTCTACTTACAAATAAGAAAAAGAATCCTAATTCATATTAGTACTTGGAATGGTGATAACTATGTTCGTGCGTGACAAAGGGGTGCCTTTGAGTTTTGTGTAGTTTAAACAGAAGAGTTGCACAAATCATGTTCATCGTCCATCATATTCTTCAAAAGTACTACTGCTAGTCAAAAGATGGTACTCGCACCTTAGCTTAAGCATCAAAAACCAAGGACAACACCCAAGTACCCTTTTCTGCCATCTTACCAAACATGCACAAAAATGTTTCTCAACACCTACAAATGGTTACCGGAATTTATAACACCAACTTAAAGTTAAAGTACATTTCGAAATGTCGTAAAGTACTCATATTTAGAGTTTTATGAGTTAAAAAGGTATTAGTCCATTCATTTTATTTTATGGGTCTTACTTTAATTGAAGAGAGTTTAAGAATGTAAAAGAAACTTTTGAACCATTGGTCTTTAAACAAAATGTGCTATAACATATCAAAAGTATCATTTGAATTTTTTTCTCAAACATGACTAATTATTCATATAAAGAAGTGTTATTAAAGGTTGAATTGAAAGTAAAAACTTACTGTACTAAATATAATAATGTGGCAAGGTGAGCCCGTGAATGGTGAGAAGGTAAATCATTGTTTTTCACCAGCGGAAGGAAGAGATAGAATAGGAGAAAACTTAAGTGAAATTGAACTCTAAATTTGAGCTGTCTTTAGGAAACTTTGTAGCCTAATCACTTTGATTGCTAATAAAACGGAGCTGGTTTTCTTCCTGAATCCTGAGTGCAAACTTTATGGTCTACCAGTCAAATTTTGCCCAAGGAAAATAGATAGACAAAAGATAATTGACATCAGCAAGAAACGAGTATAGTCAATGCTCTACACAGACCTCAAGCTCAAGCCATTGATGACTTGATGTTCAGGACACACAAATAAAGTTCTGCTTCTCATTAATACGAGGTCTCCTGTAAGATTTCACTGCAAACTAGGAGTAAAGACTCAATAATACTAGTAGTTGTAAAATAGAAAATGGTCCCGCAAGGATTAGTATGAAAGTTGTTAACCACATCAAAGGACATGGTGGAACAAATAAAATTCAATTAATTTTAAATAAAAATCTTGTCTTTAAACTTCGAGACCTGTAATGATATTATAAAATGCAATCGGATGAATTAGTTGGACCATTTAAATTGGAACATCAAATAGGTATATTGGATTTTGGAAAGAGATAAAATAAAGCTGTTTAGCACAAAATTTGAATTAATGTCCAGTTATGGTAGATTTGTAACAAGTCGTGGGCCGTGGCTCATCCTCATTATGTCTCTTATTTGCAAACACACAACTTGACTTGTGCGCATTGCTTTCATATTTCTAATCATCATCATTCTACTAGTAGAGGTGACTAACTTTTTTCTTTCAAATTTTCCTTTTCATATGTTCTCTATTCCAAAGAGACAAGTGAAATGTCTAGAAGTGACTTCCCTGAAATTGGAGGAAACTAGAGCTCCAAACAATTGCACAAATGATGGTTAAGGCAAGGCAGTCTTCTAGGTAGCATTGTGCTTATTAGTTACATTCACCATTTGGTCTCCAGTAATCACTTTTGTACCAAAAATTATTACTATTACTCCTACTGTTTAGGGTGTGTAATTTCCAAAAACTTCGAAATACTTTTATGCTAAAACATTGAAATTAATATTGCTTTGCTTGTTTCTAACAATATAAATCTTATCTAAAAATATAAAGAATTAAACGTTCACATTCAAGAAAATAATAATCACTCCATAATAAAAGATAAATAAATAAATATTGAGATTCAAAAACAATAATCCCTCCAAAAAATCAGATTCATTCATCCTATATCTAAATTTCACCTTTTGGATATTGAAGATATAAAACCTCAGAGAAATCGTATAAAAAGGAGTTACGACACAAGGTCGAAAATATTTCACATCGGACTAAAATCTAGTTGAAAATTCATTTAGTTGATACCATCAGAATATATAGATTACTCTGTGCATTAAATAATCCTCTAAGTCTGAAATAGTGAACAATAGTATGAACCAAGACAAAACATTAGGATATTGAAGATCATAGGAACGACTCCTCCTAACTTGGGCATAAGAGAAAGTAGAAAATAGAAGTGTTTTGACAGGATTGAACCCTAAATTTAAGTAGTGTAGGCAAATAGATCCATTTTTGGAATTTGGGATCTCATGAGTCATGACAATGAACTAAATACTTTTGGGGCCCCTGGAAAAATACATAATTACAAAAAATGAAAAGAAAACTAAATAAAATAAAGGCACAGCAAAGGAATAAATGAGCATTAAGGAACAATACAAAGGGGAGCAAAAAGTGTAGATACTTGCCATCTTTACTACACAGAAAGGCTCCTCTTGTATTTCCTCTACTTCCATTCTTCACTGATCAATCCATTTTTTCATTTTCTACATAGAAAAAAAAAAAGATTGTTCCTGAAGAAGTAAAAAAAAAAAATGTCTTTAGGCTATGCTGAGAAACTTTCATTTATAGAAGATGTGGGCAACGTTGGCATGACTGAATATTTCGACCCACCTCATATTTTACAAGACAAAGTGAGAATTTTTATTTTTATTTTTTATGTAACCCTTTCTTACTTATATTATTTTGCTGCAAATACCCAGAAAGTTTGTTTAGGTTTTTTTTTATGCTTAATCAAGAATGCAAGTTTAGGAAACTTGGGTCTTTTTTCATTGCTAATATAGTTTGCATTTCAGTTCTTTCATGAGATCTACAACTAATTTTCGCGGTATTAAGCCTGACAGGACTTAAATAATCACAATTTGCTTAATCTTGTTAGGGATTGTTAAATAATATATAAAGAATTTTAAGTTTTGTAATGTTTTAGTCGAAAAGATTTTTGATAAGAGCATGCATTGTGCTGGTCATGAGCAAAATGTTAGGGACTTTAATATTGCTTTACCAATTGAGGAAGTCTTTCTATTACCATAGCAGCATTATTGTGT
Source organism: Petunia axillaris subsp. axillaris (assembly GCA_029990575.1). NCBI lineage: Eukaryota > Viridiplantae > Streptophyta > Magnoliopsida > Solanales > Solanaceae > Petunia > Petunia axillaris. The sequence continues at coordinate 45,003,874 of JARKNS010000002.1, read as the reverse complement.
TTAATGCTGCGATCATCGTTCCTTTTGCTATTGTCCTCTATGTTAAGAGCTTAAGGTTTAGCATTAGTTAATCATTGATAAACAAGGATTACTGTTAAGTAATCAGTTGATGAACCTATTGCTAACATTATTGCTAGAAACCTTCTAATAAAACTGATTAAAGTAAGTAAAGACCAGCGGCATTTCAAAATCATATGCTGCTTACCTTTTCTATATTGAAGTATTTGTTAGGAACAAATTTGGAATGTATTGAAAGAAGAGATGAACTTAGAAAATATGGTTTCCAACTATTCGCGATCTGATCTAATCATAGAAATGAACTTGCACTTTTTGGCAGATATATTGCACGTCTCAAATTACATACTATATCATGATTACCAGTTCTGATTTTCATGCCTTACTGTTGTTTTGTCTTTGTTAGAATTGTAGGACCCAAAATAAATTCCCTTGTTCACATGATAAAGTGCAACTTATTAATAACTATTAAGGCAAGAATGCGAAGCCAATCTTGATTTGCCGAATATTTAGACTCTGGCTGAAATTTCCATCCATTATGTCGTCACGATTATCTGGGAAGTCAATATTTTCTGATGCTGGAGGATTTTGTGCTTCTTTGAGCTACTTGTCAAAGATTAGCTAAAAAGGGCCGAATCACTTTTTTTTTTTTAATCTATATTCTTACTAATGCTGATTTTAAAATTTGCAGATTGAGAGACTTGCCGTGATGATACAAAAGGTGAGTCCTTAAACGGATGTGGTCTTACTTATAACATGTATAGCTTTTCCCTTTATAAGTAATCCATTCTACCTCTTGTTTCTTCCACAGAGTAAGCATCTAGTGGTATTTACAGGAGCAGGAATATCCACTTCTTGTGGTATACCTGATTTTCGTGGTCCCAAGGGCATTTGGACTCTTCAGGTATATCATAGATTTATCAGTGAATTGCAAGCCCCTGTCTCTGAAATCACATTGCTTGACATGTTTCTACCTTTGATACCAATGTTAAAATATTAATACTTAGGAATCGAATGCTGCCCCTTCGACTATATCTAGGTAATTTGGTCAGTCATTATCTCCAATCCCTCTATTTCTACCTGCAACGTCATCTTTTAGGCCAGATGTTGGGAACTAGAGGAGGATGTCTTGATCATCTGAAGGTGGTGCAAAATGCATCTGTGTTTTTCGTTTGTTGTTTGTTTGTGTGTTTGATCTGGAAAAGTTATAGTTGTTTGGTAAGTCTCTCCTTTGCTTGGTAATAGTGACATGAAAAATAAAGGTGGCCTTGAAAGCATGATGTATCGTACGATTGGGAGAGCTGTTTTCTCCTATGAGAGTTATTCTAATCAACCGATATACATGATACCACAACTGAAAGAGAAAATAATATCTTGGTACATCTGTCTTTTCATGTGGTGTTGTTTGTGTATAGTGTCTAGTTCATTCATTTCTAATATTGTATTGACTAGTAATCATTTTCTCTAAGCAGGAGGAAGCTGAAAAAATAAATACACTGTACACTTGCATAAGGAAAGAGCACAAATAGTTGTATTGCTATCAATCACCAAGACATGAAAAGATTACTCCTATAATTCCTTAGAGCATTTGACAGAAAACATTGTAGTAATGTTGTTAGGATCTAATCATGGTTATGATGTGAATGTCTGTATGTAGCATTGGAGCATTTTCCACGCATTAGAATACTATATTCGTTACAACAAAAGAATGACTGGCTATAATCTGTCTTCTTATCCCTATATTCAACTGACTTGTAGAGAGAAGGGAAAGCATTGCCAGAAGCATCATTGCCTTTTAACCGGGCAATGCCGAGCATGACTCACATGGCCCTGGTGGAACTAGAGAAGGCTGGTTTTCTGAAGTTTCTTATAAGCCAGGTGTGGCATTAATGGTTTTCTTACTATATGGGTGCAATTAATGTTCGTAGGTTACTAATTATATTACTTCCAACTTTGTGTTTGCAGCTTTTGCTGCTTTCTAAATGAAATTACAATTTTAAGCTCTGACCGCTTTCATGTATTTGGATTCTTGTGATTAGTGATTTGACTATCTATTTCCATTCCAGGATACCTTGTTCCGCCCCTTCCAACTTTCGTATGGACTTCCTCTCCGTTAAAGTAGGAGATGAACTTTCTCTATGCTCGCTCTTCTTGCTTGAAGTCTAAGCCCAAAGCCACCTCTCTCTTTGCAACAACCTAACAGATAGCTAGTAGTTTCAGTTGAAGAAACCCATTTTCTTTGACTTAGAGTCTTGAAAGAGTGGCCTAGAATAGATGTATGAAATAAATAAAACATCCTTGAATATGGTTCTGATACCGTTATTTATTGTATTTGGCTCTGCTTCCACTTTGATAAGTCACTTAATGTGATATGTCACTAGGAAGACCATGCTAATTCAGGTAAACACTAACTTGTGCTTCTCATAATTAAAGACTTTTGAGCTTACTTTTCTAAATAGATGAATCATGGTCTACCGATGTAATAAAGTTGGAAAATGGCGAGATTGAAGACCTAATCAGTGATCTTCAATGCAGCCTCTTTTACCCATATTCATAGCTTCATTTGACTGTATGCAAATTGTTTGACCAGCTTCAACTAATCCATAGTAACATATCATTAACCAGCATTGAATCAAGTCATCAACACCTACACGGTTATCATTCCTCTGAAAGCATTGACTGAGATGACTGTCCTGATTCTCTTGCTTTGGGACCCTTTCAATTGTTTCTAGCCTTGTTTTCTTTGGAATCCACTGCTCATGGAGAATCAGCAGTGTGGGTTGCCCCTTATTCTCTTCTGTATTTATTTATTGATTTGCTCTGGTGATAACCTTGTGGTGAAGATATTTACCTTTGATCTCCAGTGTTTTCAAAACCGAAAAGCGCAAAAAAGCGCTAAGGTCTGTTCTTGGCTTAAAGTGCATAAAAGTGTGGGCTTTAATGACGAAAGGCGCAATTAAAGAAAATATACAAATAGATGTGTTTACTATAAGTATAATAGTTATAAGCAGAATATTAAATATATAGACAAAGAAATGAAAAAAATAATAAGATAAAAAGAAATATCAATTGTTTACTGTCGCCTCTTCAGGATATCGTTCATTGGCAAAGGAGAAGTATGCCATAGAGCCTTGGTGACGGCACTGAAGCGCCTGTTAAGCAAGGCAAAGTGATCAACATCTTTTGCGCCTCGATTCAGGGCTTAAGCGCGCCTTTGACAACATTGTTGATCTCTGGATTCGCAGATGCTTTGTGTTTTATTTGCTGTACTTCTGGTCATTACAAATCTTCTCTATTAGCATGCCAATTTTTGTGGTTATTGGACAGAAGGGACCTTCCAACGGATTGAAGACTGAGCATTTATGGGGATTATATTCATCCATAAAAGCCGCATCTACTGTTTTCTCAAGCAGCATTCGTTGGAAAGAAAAATCTATTAACGACATAGAAAAAAAAATAGAGATCGAGTTCACCAACCCAACCGCTATTTTCCTTAATTTGATGCAATGCCAAATTACTGTTGACCTAATGAAGCAGCAGAAAGAAGACGGCACTCTTAACTCCATTTTAGTTGCAATTTTGGGTATCTTTATGGTAATGGTGTGGCTGCACTCCATTTACTCCATTCGTTCCATTCCAAACTTTTTTCTATTTCCCTCTCAGCCCAACAAACTTAGTTGAGAGAGAGAGAGAGTTGTTAAATCATTAATTCAATATGCCTCTTGCATACAGCCCAAAAAGTCATTTTCTTGATTCTATCTTTTGTGCTCAAAATATGGTGTGTTTATTCTACTTAAAGGCAAAGTCTAAGATTCCATTTATTTATTAGTTTCACCTATCTACTTCCAAGAATGTTCAGATTTATTTTCCTTGGTGGATAATATTCAAGTGTCACATCATATTTATTTGAATATGTTAGAACATCGATGGCCTCCATCTTCGCTCTGGAATCCCAAGGGAGAAGCTTGCTGAATTACATGGGGATTCTTTTATGGAAATATGCCCTTCTTGTGGAATTGAGTAAGTTGTCATCTTTTCTGCAGCACGCTATCCTGTTATTAAGCATGTTCTCACAGTTGATGCGACTCTTTTGGAGTCTTTCGGTATATTGACATTCATGTATGTTCACTCAGTTTTTTGTTTTTTGTTTTATTTTATGTTGTTGCCCTGTTATTTCTTCTGGTAACAATATGATGATTGCTTCTAAGAGTTGATTTTATGAATTTGACCCATGAAGGTATATCAGGGATTTTGAAATCGAAACTATTGGGTTGAAGGAAACTGCACGACGTTGTTCCAAGGCGGGCTGTGGTGCAAGACTTAAAGACACAGTTCTTGACTGGGAGGTAAACATCTTTCTGTTTGATATCATTCTCCTAGGATCTGAGCTTCTCTTTGTGGTTGTACAGTGACATTCCTTGGCTCTATAAAAGTGACCGTATAGCATATGGTCTTCTTTAAGCTAGAGATATTGACGACATTAGGCCATATTTCCATATGAAAATCAGTCCCTCCCAAACTATATTTATTGGTGAATTTGGTGTATTTCACTGTATCTATCCTTCAACTAGAGTACATTACTACTTCAAAAGAGAAGAAGTATAGACATCCCTGTGATATTATATGCATACTTGAACTTTTGCCACTGATTTTGAATGTAGGTTTCTGTGATAGTATTTTGATGCATATCTAATTGTTAAAGGTATGAATATGAAATAGCATTTATAGGTTCCATGGATTCTCAGTAACTTGTGGTCAACACTGCATAGCCAGAAGTTCGACAGATTGTAGCTTCGTGAGCGTCCACTACTAAGATTAAGTTAAAACAGTTTTGATGACTTTTTCTAATCCCTGCTACTTGAGCCAAAGCACCAAGGTTTTTATGGCTAAAAGATGATTCCATCTATGACTGTCGTTGACCTCATCGCAAACTCCCTCATTGTTCTTCCCTCAGGATGCTCTACCTCCAAAGGAAATGAATCCAGCTGAGAGGCACTGCAAAATGGCTGATGTTGTGCTATGTCTAGGGACAAGGTAAAGATAACTTATCTATTTGGCTACCCTTGTTTTCCAGAATTCTGATGCCTGATGCTAAAATAATGAGTTTTACAGTGTTTGTCGACTCACAATTTTTAATCCATTTACTTCCATCATTCTTCGGCGTTAATCATGTCATGTCAGAAGAGAACTGACTTGTTCTACTCTTGCAGTTTGCAGATCACCCCTGCCTGTAATTTGCCTCTAAAATCACTCAAAGGTGGTGGAAAGATTGTAATAGTTAATCTTCAGGTACATTATTCCTTGTCCCAAGTGCTACTAATTGCTAACCTCAATGAACAGTTATGGCATATTTCCATCGACCTAGTTGTGATGACAAAGAAAATGCACCAGAGCCTCGTACTCCCATTCCCCCACCCCCAGAACCCCTAAATAGAAAAGGGAACAAACAACAGCCCTAGCGTCTGAAAATAACGACGCCAGAGGCCCAAAGCCACTTTTCAGTATCATTGAACAGTGTGAGTTTTTAGAGAGAGTAAATGCTTGTTATTTTCACATCATGTTCTCGAAACATCTTCATGAAGGGGACTCAGGTTTAATTTTCACAATCCAGATGTGGTGATCCAAAAATGCAAGACTTGACTATAGAGCAATAATAATTATCCACAAGAATTGAACATGAGTCGACAAGAAGGAAAAGGAAATGCTCCCTGCAAATTGTTGATTTGACTTTTCGATCTTTTGCCATGTATTAACCAAAAAGAGCAAATGCTACTTCCGCTCTCAAATAAATGCAGTTGTTTCTTCCTCAATCGCTAAATCATATAGGCATAGCAGTCATTTCTTTGATTAGTCTGCTGTACTTCGCCATGATAAATGATTCAGGACTTATCAGGCAAAAGGAAAAAATTAGAAAGTATTCAAGGTTCTGTAGAGGATTAAGCTTGAGTTTTCTACTAGGTCAATTTTTTTTTCTTCTTTTTTTTTGGATGAAGTAATAATTTTATTAATGTTTGGGCAAAAACTCGTATACAAGAACTATACTAGAAAAGTAGTAAACCTACAAAAGAGATGGTATTCTACAAACGTCACCCAATCTTCTATACAATTTTCTACTAGGTCAAATATAAGGTCTCCGAGGGAAGGAGAAAGAAAGAAATAGTACTAATTAGCCTTGGAATGAGAATCTACACAAGTTCCATAACTTAAATGTTATAGAAGATAGGTGAACGTTTCTTGCTCATATATTGCAAATTTTTATTAATGACTGTGCTTGGAAATACTCGCTGCCTATCAATGATGGAAAAAGGAACTGGCGTAACAGGGTATCACCTTTGACCTATCTCTTATATACCTCTTTTCATTATTTTACAGAAAACTCCCAAGGACAAGAAAGCAAGCTTGCTAATTCATGGACTTGTAGACAAGGTATTGTTATCCATGTTCTATACCGTTGGAGCTACTATGCCACTGATAATTATTATGATGCTACATGGTTTCCGTATATTACTATTGCTTGGTGAGCTTTAACACGTTGAATTAGTAAATGGAATATTCAACCTTCAACTGATTACTTGGACTTAGCAGGTGCTAAATGGCTCGCTAGCCCAAAGTCAACTTTGATTCTTTAACCAAGTGCTTATAGAGCAATCTTCACTCATCCTGCTTGGATGATACGGGACAATTAGGGTATCACAGGCACCAAACCCCCACCCCCCCAAAAAAAAAAAAAAAAACACCTCAATATCCTTAAAGTGACTTACAAATTGTTTTGTTTAGGACATGTCAGGTGCCTCCCATTGATGACATGCAAATGTAGCTAGCAGAACTTTATCGAACATTAGCTCTGGCACTTCCACCTGGAACCAGCTCTAGTACCATTCATGACTCCCTGGAATGATGTAGTTAAATTTTAGATAGCTTTAGTCAACAGATTGGGCTTAGATTCTTCTACACAATCAATAGCATTTTTTTTTTTGAGAATTCTACACAATCAATAGCTGAACGATGACTTTGGTTATTTTAGCCTACCTAGCTACAGTGTAGGAGAAGGTTGTGTGTTGCAAGCTTTGTTCACATGTGCACAGATGTGATTTCTTACTGTATGATCTGAAAAAGATTTGCAGTTTTGATTGATCCTGTTTATAGAGCGTTTACCTGTATGGCTATGAACAGGTAATTGCAGGAGTTGTGGAATTCCTCAGTCTGCGAATACCACCATTTATTAGAATTGATCTTCTCCAGACCATTTTGACTCAGGCCTTAAGTCTTGGTAACTTCCTTTGATTTGTTATCTTTTTTTTTTTTTTTTTAAAGGTTTTAGAGCTCAAAAGACTTGCACTTGAACCGTTATTTTTATTTTGCAAGCAATCTCTCTGTGTGTGTGAATGTACGCAAAACAAGTTGTAATTTTGTGAACATTGGCCAATTCTTCTTCAGTATCTGCAGATACAAGTGACATAAAGACAAAAGGAATTGCATGCATAAACCTTACTGTAGAATGGCCGGGAAAGAGGCCGAAGAACTAATTTTTTCTGTTCCTCCAACTTGAAACCTAGAAGGTCTAGGATTATTTGTAAATGAATTAAAATAAAACTTGTTACTTTCTCCATGTTAATATATCATGTAATTTATATTGGATGTGCAAATTGTACTGTAGAAAGTAGAAGAGAGGTCTGATCAAGTTTCAAATTTTGGTCCTCTTTTCTGTGGGTCATTCATTAAATATGTTGTTTGATCTTTCTGATTTGCTTATTTTGCAGATAAAAAGTATGTCAATTGGTCCCTTACAGTGTCTAGTGTCCATGGAAATAGGGCGCCACTGCCTTTTATCAAATCTATAGAGGTGAGTTAACAGCTGTGCATCCCACTGATTTTGTTGAACGAGCATGTATGTAGTTCTAAAAGATAGACTTTTTGGAGGCTCACTGGTGATTTGAGATCTCGAGCGTTTTCATAACTGTTTTTCTTGGGGTGGGGGGGGGGGGGGTTCTATCGGAAACAGCATCAAACAAAATATTTGTACCATCATCTTCCCCGCCCACGAAGTGAATGAAAATTTTTGGCATGCCTTCTCCCACTCCTCCCATCTTTTTCACGTAGGGATCAAGGTTATTAAGCAGAACCCTACAATATTCCTTTAAGGAGAATCCCAGAAACTACAAAATAGAAAGAGAAAAAACATGGGAAGTAATAGCAGGCAGTAGCAGTTGCAGGTGCATCCACTAATAACCTTGGCCCTTATTAGCATTTCCTTTGATAGATTTGATTTATTATGTGGACTTCATTGTGAATAGATGATTTATCAATTTGAGACTTGGGAAAATGGCCCTGTGGCCTGTACCCTTGCAAGATTGGAGTAGTAAGACGTTCCTGTTGGAGTTTCTGCTTGAAAAGGACACTGAGTTTATTCGTCAGATCTTTGCCTTTTGGAGGACATCTTTCTCTGTTCATCTATCCTGTGCATCTCTTGTATGAGGTATATGCAGATTGGCTTTAGGAATCTATTGTGATACCCTATGAACCAAGAGACCAAAATGATAAATGATGCTACTGCAACTTACCTCCAAGTCTTTTGTCACTCAAGTGGAGCAATTACTTTTTGGGCTGACTGTGATTAGTTTAAACCTTTTTGAATTGTCATTGACTAATGAAAGTTGTTTGTTATGATTCTCGTCATAGTCCTTTGTCTCATTTACAGGATTCTTAAAGACAGTTTCTCCTTCAGTAATTGATTGTCATCAGTTTTAACTTTCCGGGTCTACTATGGTAACATCTCTGCTGCTTTTGACATGGATTTGTAGGTTTCTTTTTCAGAATGTCAAAACATGAAAGCAGCTGTTCTTCATAAACAACCTCTTTATCTTAAAAGGTAGTTTCATAATTCTCAAGTTGTTTATACAATGTAAGGATATAATCTTGATATGAACGATTAAAAAAAAAGGATATAATCTTGATATGTCTATGTCATACAGTTTCCTCTGGCATAGTTTCTCCGAGTCCAGGATATTCTGCTCTTGTTAGTAAATCCAGATTGTCACTTGAGGCATTTGGATATCACGTAGAAAAGGAAAGCTAGATCCTCATATTTCCAGAAATTTTGGAAAAATATTTTCATAAAACTATCATCAAAGAACTATACCATCCCGAAATAATTCTAACAATCACTTGCTTTCTGTCTCTCTCTCTCATTTACTTCACCATTACTCTAATCGAAGTCTAACCTACATAAAAGGAAAAAACGAAGAACTATAAATATGATAAGTAAGAGAAGGAAAATGAAAAGTAATATGAATATGATTTAGCAGGTTCCAAGATTTCTAACCAGAAAAGGGGAAAAAAGTAAAAGATGCAGTTTTTATAAACTAGTAACTATTGTTTATGTTGGAGTGGGTTAGAGTCCCACATTGGTTGGGCAACAGGATGGTCGTTTGTTTATATGGACTTAGGCAATCCTCCCCCCTTGAGCTAGCTATTGGGGTTGAGTTAGGCGTGGTCCATTTCTTTGACAGTTTAAAAGAGCCAGTCCTTTAAACTCAAATTTTTTGATGAGGAAACAATCTAAAAATTATATAACAAAGTACAGTTGGACTTTAACCATAGTTCTTAATCAAATATTGGAATTTATTTCAGAGGTATCTGCTGGTCTTCCTTATTAATTATTGCTGAGGTTTATTTCATATGTTTACTTTTTATATTTTGATAAATTGGTGATGGTTTATTTCATATGTTTACTTTTCTCTATCGGATGTCCCGGAAGGGACATGTGTTTGTAATACTACAAATTCTCTCAAACTTGAAATATTCTTATTTAAGATGTATTGCTCGTCAGGCGGACAGTAAAGAGTGCAAATCCTTTTAACGTTATTTTGAAGTTGAACTTTGGTGATGGTTGCAAGTGTTCATCAGCTGAAATGCAGATTCCAGTTGATTTCAAGGTGAGAAGAAAATGATTTTCTTCACCCTAACCATCACTGTATGGTATTTCTGGCCACTTTGTTCTAATGCTTTGATTCCGATAAATGCATAGACGACTACTTTGTTATGACCTTTACAATCATCTTTTATTGATAAAGGACGCCTAGCCAATTCCATAGTAGGCATTCACTGTTCTTTCTGGTAACTGAATGAATGATGACTACCATGCTTGTTTGCCTGATGCTATGCTTATCTTTTGTAATTAATAAGAATGTTTTTGCGTACTGATCAACATAAGTTGTGAAACTAGAAGTTGAAGTCTGAGAGACAAGAATAGATAATATTTTAAACAACATATTTGCCGATAAATCCCGGACTTGCACCCCAGTTCTTCTCGTTCAATTTTTAGTAAAAGAACAATCAGATCATCCTCTTTTTTCAAGATCTAGGGGTTGGGAAGGGTATTGGGATTCATTGAAAATTGAAGATTGTATCCCAATCTTACTACCCTGCTATTGATTACCCTTTAATGACTTTAATCCAATATCTGTTATTAGATAATCGGTCTTTGATCTTTTTCTAAGCGTGTTATATGACTGGTCTCTGCTTGTTTATAACAACATATTTTGTCCGGAGGATGACTAAAACGTTTCATTCTGTCGTGCAGATTTCAGCAGACGTGTTTGATGATGATAAGGATTCCATATTACAGAATCTGAGAGAGAGCGCCATGATGGATCCTTGCTGTGGACAGACTGCAGTTATAGAGAAAAAATTCATTATGGTTCCTAAAAGTGAAGTCATGGTTCATGCCATCGTAACAAACATTGTCAAATTTGAAAGAAGTTGTGGAGATTTAAGTAATGGCTCAATGAAAAGGAAGCATGAGGGGATTAATGGCGTCATTCCATCTCGAAAACGATCGAACGGTAGGAAACCCAGAGTTGTAAATGGAAGGTGATCTCAAGGCTATACAGCAACTCCTGTAAATATTTTTGTAGCAGCAACTCTTAGAAAATGTTAATATATGGAGACTGGGTGATTTTTGGTAGTTAATACACTCGGTCGCTCATGATAGAAATCTGAAATTCTGTAACCATTTTTTTGTATTAGGCCTAAAATTTCGAGCTGTCAGTTCTTTAATCCGTTCTTGAAATTCATATACTGGTATGTTATTGCTGATCTAGTTTTTTGTCATTTGTAATTATTTTGTCGCTTTCATGCGTATATTATAGTACTAAACTACTAATTGATTTTGACACTGCCCAATCGTAGTTTACAATCATGCTAATTGGAAAGAACTGCCAAAGAGTTGCATCCTTTGGACTTTGGTTAACTTGTAAATTGATACATGTTTCTGAACTAATGGAAAAGAGTTGAGACTGGGTGGGGGGGGGGGGGGGGTGGGCGGTTGTGAATAAAGACACTAAGAAACAAACTTCAATTTTTTTATTTTAGTTATTTATTTGTCGGAAAAGGGCCAAATTTGTCCCTCTACTATGGTTTAGGGGTCACGTTTACCCCTCGTTAAAATTTTGGTGCAGCAATACTCCTACAGTTACCATAGTACGCAGATTTACCCCTCATTAACGGACCTCCACGCTGGACGACACGTGGCTGCCACGCCAGTGCCATAGTAGAGGGGCAAATTTGGCCCTTTTCAGTTGTTTTTAAAATCGTGTATGGATTAAGTTTCAATACTTAGAGAAAAACTTTCGATGCTTAGAAAGTCATTATAAGAGAGAAAAATGTGCTAAGAATGGTAAATGAGATTTTTTGAGAGAAATACGGAATTAAAATGACACTCTCTTCAATTTTATTCCGTAAGAAAGATATACTTTTGAATTTTGTGACAAATATTATCTTTATTAAAGATAAGATAAAAGTTTAATAATAACATTATTTCCAAATAAATAGATATGTTCTTTTTAAAAAGACTAAAAGGTAAAATATGCTACTCCTATTAAAGTGGATAAAGAGTTCTTTCATGTATTTCAATTTAAAAGATTTTTTTCAATTTATCAGAAAAGGTGATTTTTGCTATATATTGACTTATTAACTTTAGTTTAATCTCTTTTCCTTTAATGACATATTTTTTGTAATATTAGAAAAAATAACAATAGAGTTTTATGTTTAAAATCACAAATTCTAGAATTCAATCATGACATTAAGCTAGCGTTTGTCCATAACATTAAGCTAGCGTTTGTCCATGAAATTAGTGTCATGATTGAATTCTAGAATTTGTGATTTTAAACATAAAACTCTATTATTATTTTTTCTAATGTTACAAAAAATATGTCATTAAAGGAAAAGAGATTAAACTAAAGTTAATAAGTTAATATATAGCAAAAGTCACCTTTTGTGATAAATTGAAAAATATCTTTTAAATTGAAATACATGAAAAAAATTCTTTATCTACTTTAATAGGAGTAGCATATTTACCTTTTAGTCTTTTTAAAAAGAAAATATCTATTTATTTGGAAATAATGTTATTATTAAACTTTTATCTTATCCTTAATAAAGATAATTTTTGTCGCAAAGTTCAAAAGTATATCTTTCTTATGGAATCAAACCAAAGAGAGTGTCATTTTAATTCTGTATTTCTCTCAATATATCTTATTTACCATTCTTAGCACATTTTTCTCTCTTATAATGACTCCTCTAAGCATCAAAACTTTTTCTCTAAGTATTGAAACTTAGTCCATACACAATTTTAGAAACAACTGAAAATGGCCAAATTTGCCCCTCTACTATGGCACTGATGTGGCAGCCACGTGTTGTCCAGCGTGGAGGTCCGTTAATGAGAGTGGTAAATCTGCGTACTATGGTAACGGTAGGGGTATTGCTGCACCAAAATTTTAACGAGGGGTAAACGTGACCCCTAAACCATAGTAGAGGGGCAAATTTGACCCTTTTCCGTTTATTTATTTATCGGCCTGAACAAACAACGAATGTTGACGCACTGGTTTGTGACAATCTTCTGGAGTTAAATCTATCTATCTATCTATATATTATTTTTGGTGTGATGTGACATGCTTCTATAGCGTAAGATTCCTCATTTCGGCTTATTTTCCTCACTTTTGAATTCACTTAGGCACAGTCTTTATTATTTAGCTTTCTTCTCTTTTCATGTATAGTTTTTTCATCTCATTATTCTCATTAAAGTTATGTTAAAGAGCCATAGAAACTCAATTAAGAAACAACCTTTTTTTGTACTCTTATTAGATACAGTAATTCAAAAATCTCTTAACTGCCTCATGTAATCAGAGGCGGACCCACCTTGAAGGGAGTGGGTGCACTGGCACCCATAGGATTGACAAAAATTTGCTGTATGTAGTTAGATATTTCCAAAATTTAGCTATATTCTTCAGCTGGCACCCGTAGGATAAAAAGTGAAACGGGTGCACTGGCCGAGCTTGCTCTTGAAAAGTATTTTGCTCCAAGGAAATAGGGGGAAAGTGCACGAAAGACCACTTTTGCCACTGGTCTTTGGGCACAGGCCACTGTTGCTCCCAAACGCACACGCAAGTATACGTGGTCGACAAGTAATAAAGTGATGAGTAGAGTATCGTTCCCACGAGGACTATTCAGACTGAATTCTAGCAAACAATTTCCTAAAACTATTCAGGGATCTTTTTCCAATGGTTGAGAATTTACTAACTAAATGCAGTAATTAAAACAAGTAATTGAAATCAAGTATTCGAGAGCAGACTATAGTTGTTATCAATAACAGAGAAACGGTCCAGGGTCAGAGTTACAAACAATCCAGTTGAGTTTTCCAGTTGATTCTACTTCTTGATTTCCTAGATTGCTAACTAACAGGTTAATTGTACCCGTGAAAACCTTTCGATTCTTCACGGTCTATGCAGGCTACTCCAATCCCTATATGTCTATGGGTTGAATCACGTGCACGCATTAACGAATTCTGTAATGAGTTAAACTAGGCGAGCAAGTATATGTCTATCCTACTCACAAATTGGTTCCCCGATGCCCGGGTTCACAAACTAGTCCTATTCTTTCTTATTTGCGTAATTAAATTCCCTCTTTCGAGTTCAATCAAAAAACCATAGATAGTGTTCAATTATCAGGCCTCAATAATCAAACAATTATGATCAAGAAAGAATAAACAATCCATAATGGTAAATCAATATATAGAAATCAACTTTCAAACATCAACCTTCATGTATTTACTCTAACCCTAGAACGAACAAACTATAGAATTAAATAGAAGAATAAGAGAAAGAGAGAAAGAACTTGTGTAGAAGACATCTAGGGCTCCTCCCCTCTCCTCCAAAACTTGCTCCCAAGTCTGAACTCCCATAAAAAACTAAGTAAACGAGTATTTATAGAGTTTACAAACACCTAGTAATAAGTTAGACCCAATCCTAGACGAAATAGGAAGTGAAAACGCGCACAAGGGGCGCTATAACGGGCGCCCCGCGCCTCGGAACGCGTGGCCTTGGACAGAACCCGTCGAAAACTCCCCGCGTTTGGCACGCGCCGCACAAGGAATCGCGCCTAGCCACTGCGCGCGGTAGAGGGCGCGGCGCGTGGCCCATAGCGCCAGGCAAAACTGCTCTGTTCCTTGCTCCTTTGCTCGCTCGTGTCGTGCCTTCGTGTGCCCGATCCAATCCTCAATCAAAACCCAATCTTTTCTTGCTCGATCATGCTCTTAAAAGCTCCAATTGCACTGCAGAACAACCTACATACACACGACACAAAATCAGTGTAAAACCACATTCATAAACTATAAAACGAGCGAATAAAGTATCCAAACGTAAGGAAATATTAAGGAAATATTGGCATAAAATGCCAAACATCACCCACTAATGCCAAAACATTTAGTTTGTGGCCACTTTTGCTTAAAGAGATAGAAATTCAGCCCAGAGGCCGGATTGAAGTTCAGTCCTTAAAGATTGAACTTCAATCCAGGGCCATATGGACTGAAGTTCAGTCCAGTCTTTAAGATGGAACTTCAGTCCATGGCCATATGGACTCAAGTTCAGTCCTTAAAGATGGAACTTCAGTCCAGGGGCCGTATGGACTGAACTTCAGTCAATTATCAGAACTTAAGTCAATATTTATTTGGTAAAGGCCCAAAAATGACCTCTAGTGTAAGACCAAAGAAAATAGTAGCCTCAAACCAAATACCAGTGTTAAAAGTGGCTGCTGGGCAAAATTTTTACAGGAAATAGGTTCGACTCGCTGCTCTTGCAAATTCTTTTTTAGCCCAGGCTTTCCCTTTTTCTCCTATCCAAGGATGCTCGATTCTCTCTTTCATTTTCCATTTTGTTACTTTTTTGGTCTACTGAGTATATTTTTCTTTTGTTGTCTGCCCAGCTCCTTCATTTTTCTTTGTCTATTTTTGCTATACCTTTATTAATTCAGATTGCATTTACGTAAAGTGTATCTTTTGAAATTTAATCATGTTTTGAAAATCATTGGATAATTTCGAAATAAAAATAAATTACTAATGATGTGTGTTGCATTGGTTTTTAATATATTTATTCAACATACCTCAAATTTAACATTTACATTGATCTAAAAGTTAATGTACACAATCATTCTTTCAAAAATGTTATCTTTTTCATCATATTATTCATATATACGAACGATTTTTCCTATTGAAAATCATATGTTACTTGAGTGGTTTTGTTTTCCTACTGAAATTACTGTTGCTTATATTTGAGGATGAATATGACTTCTCTATTGGAAATGTGGGTTTTGCTAGAGTGCATTTGTTTTTTATAAAAGAAAAAAGTGTGCTTACCTTATTGAAATTTGTTTTGCATGTCTCGGCGATAAAAAATGTGCCTATATATAAGAAATTAAAGACCTAGTAAAATGAATAAATCGAACCATACACATGCACGCTCCTACGTACCATACTTAATGGCTAGTGCGATATGTACACGAGGCACCCGCTGTTTTTAAATCATGTGTTCGCCTCTGCATGTAATCTTCTCTTTCGAAAACTTGATTTTGTCTCTTTAAAGATTTATCCGTCAATATAAAACTCTTTAAAGATGTGTATCACTTCCTAAATAAATTTTACGATGAACAACAAATTTGATTTCTATACAATAGATTCAAAGTCGACCAAATAGTATTTGGCCCTTTAGAATTGTCCCAATGGAGTATTATTTAACAAAGGAAGAATTAAGTCTTATTTGTCTGAGGAACTCCAAGATTAGAAGCCATCTGGATCCCATCCAAAGCTTTATTTGTGAGATGTGAGGATGGCGCCCATAGTAAAGTTTGTGTTTTTCTGGTGGTATGTAGATTTATAAAAGTACTGAAAATGAGCAAATCTGTAGGGAAATATTTTAGTGTAGAATAATATTTAGTGTAATGATTAGCAAGCAGGAGGCGAATTGCTGGATGATAAGGGAAAGATAGTGTGAATCGAATGGTAAGAAATAAAGATGAAAAAGGAAAGGAAAAAAAGAACAAACTAATGCACAAAAGTAAAGAAAGCGGAAATGTAAATCACGTAGTTACGTCACTTTCGTCTCTCCTTCCGTTTTTGGTTTTTCTTTCCTTTACTAACCCTTTTCTTTGCACCTATTAAGGTTTCCATCATTTTTAGGAAAATTTTGATGTATAGCAATTTTTGGATGCACTCAAAAAGTTTTATTCCACTGTTTCAAAATTAATTGAGAAATATAGCAAAAAATTCGTCCATTAGTGTTGAAAAACACTCCAGACTAGTCCCATAATAAAATACCGGGACTTTGAACTAACATGTTCAAAGGTCCCATTATTTTGTTATGGGACTGAACAGGGGCGGATCTACGGTATGGTGACCGGGTGCCACGGCACCCGCTAGCTTCGATAAAAAGTTTGAAATTAAGAATAATTTTAGCAAAATTTTGTATAGATCTTTGAAAAATTAAGTGGCTTGCTCACTAAAACTTTTGAGTTGAATCTCGTAGATTTAAAATTTAAAGTTGTTGTTGGGTTAAGAATTGTCAATAGATTTGACGATTAAGATGAAATCATTATCTCGAAATTTTTGAAAGCAAATTAATTTAGTCAAACATGAATGTATAGTTTACATTTTAAGTAATTTTTTTTATTTCGATGCGCTCTTTTATAATTTTTTTTTTTGCCTTAATATAGGTATTAAATGTGTGAGAAAGAATAATTGTACTAAATCGTTATCAATAGCATTAATCAACCTAGTTAAAATAACAAATATCCTATTGAACTGATCGTACAGATAAAATGGTGGCACCTGCTACCTTAAAATGGTGGATCCGCCCGTGGGACTGAAGCTTTATACTGGGACTTATCCAGAGGTGGCTATTTCTCAGCAAATTTATTTTTAACGGCTACAAATTAATTAGCGCGCGCCAAACAGGCCCTACGCGAAATTTTTACTCATTTTTATGTGTGTTTTTAGTTTCTTTTAATTTTTTCAAATGTGCCAAGGTTATTACTAATGTCCAGGTTTCTTCTTCTACATCCTCTTTCATCTAAAGATTTTAGGATTATATGTTTCAACCGTTTTTTTTTCATGGTCATGTAATTGATATATATCTTGTGTTGTACTGTAATTTTATCTTTTCAAGTTTATCAACATTGAAAGAATTTGTTCGTTTACTCTATTGGTTACTTCTCCTATAGTTGTTATGCCGACCTACGGAAACGTGGTAAAAAATAATAAAGAAAAATCAAATTTTGGATTATTTCATCATTTCTCAATTTTTGATATGTTTTATTCTCGGAAAGTGAGTAAAATGAGACCCAAATTTAAGTTTAGAACTAATAAGGAAGCTTTTCACATCGATGACGTTCTTGAGAAAAGAACTTTAAAGTTTTAAGCTTAAAATTTAAGTGAAAATAAAATAAAAGTAGAAAGAGACGCTTATTAATACTCACTTCCACTTAATCGGGTAACAATTCTTATTTTCTTCGTTCCAAAAAGAAAGACAGCTCTAAGGCAAAGTTTGTACTCACAAACTTTAAAGGTCTTCCTTTATTTCTTAATCTTCAAAAAAAAAAAAAAAAAAAAAAAGCAACAAACAAGGGAAACAAATCAATTAATAAAAAAAGTTTTATCAACATGAAGCCCTAAACTCTCCAGAAAAAATCACCAGAATACCTATGTTAGCTGTTTGTTTCGACTAGAGTAATTGCTAAGAACTGAAAAAAGATCTTGAAAAATATAAGCCGTAATATCCTCACTAGCAAATTGTGGTGAAATATGATTAATAATAAGTTTTATTCTCAAAAAGTTAGTCAAATGTGACTAAAATTCAAGTTTGGATCTCTCGCTTATAAAGAAACGTTCACATCGATCGATGAAGTTCTTGAGAAAGAAAATTGTAAGTTTTATAATGTCAATGGAAATAAAATAAAAACAAAAAAGAGATGCTTATTATTATAAAAATGTTCAATCAACATGGTGAAGGCAATACATTTAGGAACGAAATATTATTATGGGAGAACATATTAAGGATAAAATTGGTCAAACTATTTTTGGAGTAGTCTCAATATTTTTAATATTTATATGAACCTACTTTAATTTGTTATTCTTAATTTCTGGATATTATGAAACGATCATGTGGTATAAATTAATAAGGTCTTTTACTTGCGCGGACAAATTTCCTAGTTAATTTTTAAATTGAGTATATATAATTTATTGAATCACAATGTACTCTTTTATTCTTAAGTACGATTTCCTAATATTAGAGGTGTAATGACCGAGTTTCGATGTTTGCTCGAAAAAATGCCTTCATTAAGCAAAATAATGGTTAAAGCTTACTCGTAATTAGACTTTATACTAAGCCAATAAATGTATGATATATGTTTGTGTATAAACTTTTTTCAATTAATCAATACATTGAATCGAATATTGATTCGAATATAATCATCTCATTAAATCATGTCATATTAGTAAGTTAGTCTAATTTGGTGTAAGAACATGGTAAGGAAAAGCTTTTACTCTTCTAAATGGATATATATTGAAATTAATTATGAGTTTTAATATTGAATTTCTTTTATCTCTCTATCATACTATTCATTTGGCCAACATTCTTATCTCGCTCTCTATACTTGCGAAAAGTTGTTTTTATTTTGGTACGATTAATTTAACGGCCAATCTATCAATCTCCGTACCGACCTTAAATTGTTTTTACTTCCGTACTATATTAACTTATACGGTGGAGAATCTTTATTTCACGTCAATGCGCATGTTCAATTATATGTCTTAAATCTAGTGCTATCACATGCTAACTTCAAATAAATGTACACGTGCTTATTAGATATTATTTTAAAATTCATATCTGATGTGCATTTGAGATATATAATTATATCCCTGTAGTATTTAATTTCCTTTATTTCTCTTCTTATATTTGAAAAATGAGATCTAGAATTGACTCATCAAAAGGTAGGAAAACTAAAGTACCAAAGTTTCTTGTAGCACTAAAGAAAAATATTAAATGAGGCGACTGGGTAAATTTTGTTAGCTTAATACATAATGGATCTTGCTCACGATTATAGAAATCTGAATTCAACAACCAGTTTTGTATTATGCCAAAATATTTTACGTAAATTCAGGAAGAAATGAATGATAAGAAGAATCTTATTATTAACTTGAAAGAATGTATGGCATAAAAGGTTCTAAGTATTTCTCTAATAAAATGTGACACCACAAAATAAAGAACACAAGAGTTCACACTAGTTAGAGTTTATATATAATTTATTGATTTATAATGTACTCTTTCATTCTTGAGTCGATTTTCTAATATTAGAGGTGTAATGACCGACTTTCGATGTTTGCTCGAAAAAAATGCCTTCATTAAGCAAAAAAATAGTTAAAGCTTACTCGTAATTAGAGTTTATACTAAGCTAATGAATGTATGATATGTGTTTGTGTATAAACTTTTTTCACTTAACCAATGCATTGATTCGAATATATTCATCTTATTAAATCATGTCATAATAGTAAGTTAGTCTAATTTGGTGTAATAACATGGTAAGGAAAAGCTCTTACTCTTCTATATGGATATATATTGAGATTAATTACGAGTTTTAATATTGAATTCCTTTTATCACCCTATCATACTATCCATTTGGCCAACATTCTTATCTCGCGCTCTATACTTGCGTAAAGTTGTTTTTATTTTAGTACATTTAATCTGACGGCCAATCTATCAATCTCACATGCTGACCTTGAAGCAGGGGCGGATCCAGGATCCGAGGATTGGGGGTGCCATTTTTTTCTAATATTTATACCTACCCTTAACTTTAGGCACAAAGACCGAATAAGAATGACGGGTAGGGACGGTCAAATTTTTGTTATTTCGACTAGGTCGATTAAGCCTTTTATTTGCAATAGAAAAATAAATTAAGTTTAATTTAGTTATTATTTTTTACACTTGTTTTAAATTGTATGTTATATTCTTTTTATTTGAGTAGATTAATTTCACTTCAATAGTCTGAAGTCAATTTTTTTCATTTTAATTGTCAATTTCTATAATAATTTTTTGCACAACAAAAATCTCAATTTTCAATCTATGAAAACTAACTCAAAATATATATTAATAAAACTACTTAATTTTCAAAGGTCAATAAAAGATTGCTCAAATTGTTCTTCAAATGTATATAGATTAACATCGCATCATAAAAAAGAAGGTACCTATATATTAATTTAAATTATTACCAAAATAAGTTTTCAATGAAAAAGGGAATAATGGTGAAAAAATAAAGATAAATAATATAACAAAGAGAAGGGGTGAGTTCAACGGGGAAAGAAAAAGAAAAGGAAAAAAAATATAGGAAGGACTGTCTACTCAACTAGGTGGGACATCCATGTGTGGTCTTTGTCATTATTTGGCAAAAGGAGTTTATATAAAAAAAGGGTTCTGAATTGGGATTCGATCCCTAGCTAGCCGGCAAATTTTTTAATCATTACTACTGTCACCACAGCACCATTTGTGACTATGGGTGCCATTTACAGTTTTTGTAGTATAATTGATATGAATATACCTATATATATATAGTTTTCGCCGAAGTTACCGGGTGCCGTGGCACCCCATCCTATCTAAGTAAATCCGCCCCTGCCTTGAAGTGTTTTTACTTTCGTACTATATTAACTTATACAGCGGAGAATCTTTATTTCACGTCAACGCTCATGTTCAATTATATGCCTTAAATCTAGTGGTATCATGTCCTAATATCAAATAAATGGACACACGCTCATTAGATATTAATTTAAAATTCATATCTGATATGCATCTGAGATATATAATTATATCCATGTAGTATTTAATTCCATTTATTTCTCTTCCTATATTTGAGAAATGAGAATCAAAAGGTAGGAAAATCAAAGTAGCAAAGTTTCTTGTAGCACTTTAGAAAAATATTAAATGAGGCAACATGTCATATTGTTAGCTTAATACACAATGGATCTTGCTCATGATTATAGAAATCTGAATTCAACAACCAGTTTTGTATTATACCAAAAAGTTTTAAGTAAATTCAGGAAGAACTGAATGATCAAAAGAATCTCATTATTAACTTGAAAGGATGTATGACATGAAGGTTCTAAGTGTTTCTCTAATAAAATGTGACACCACAAAATAAAGAACACAAGAGTTCACACTAGTTAGAGTTACTATATAATATATTGATTTACAATGTACTCTTTCATTCTTAAGTCGATTTTCTAATATTAGTGGTGTAATAACCGATTTTCGATGTTTGCTCGAAAAAATGCCTTCATTAAGCAAAAAAATAGTTAAAGCTTACTCGTAATTAGAGTTTATACTAAGCCAATAAATGTATGACATGTGATTGTGTATAAACAATTTTCACTTAACCAATACATTGATTCGAATATATTCATCTGATTAAATCATGTCATGATAGTATGTTAGTCTAATTTGGTGTAAGAACATGGTAAGGAAAAGCTCTTACTCTTATAAATGGATATATATTGAGATTAACTATGAGTTTTAATATTGAATTTCTTTTATCACCTTATCATACTATCCATTTGGCCAACATTCTTATCTCGCGCTCTATACTTGCGTAAAGTTGTTTTTATTTTAGTACATTTAATCTGACGGCCAATCTATCAATCTCACATGCTAACCTTGAAGTGTTTTTACTTTCGTACTATATTAACTTATACAGCGGAGAATCTTTATTTCACGTCAACGCTCATGTTCAATTATATGCCTTAAATCTAGTGGTATCATGTCCTAGTATCAAATAAATGGACACACGCTCATTAGATATTAATTTAAAATTCATATCTGATATGCATCTGAGATTTATAATTATATCTATGTAGTATTTAATTCCATTTATTTCTCTTCCTATATTTGAGAAATGAGAATCAAAAGGTAGGAAAATCAAAGTAGCAAAGTTTCTTGTAGCACTTTAGAAAAATATTAAATGAGGCAACATGTCATATTGTTAGCTTAATACACAATGGATCTTGCTCATGATTATAGAAATCTGAATTCAACAACCAGTTTTGTATTATACCAAAAAGTTTTAAGTAAATTCAGGAAGAACTGAATGATCAAAAGAACCTCATTATTAACTTGAAAGGATGTATGACATGAAGGTTCTAAGTGTTTCTCTAATAAAATGTGACACCACAAAATAAAGAACACAAGAGTTCACACTAGTTAGAGTTAATATATAATTTATTGATTTACAATGTACTCTTTCATTCTTAAGTCGATTTTCTAATATTAGTGGTGTAATAACCGATTTTCGATGTTTGCTCAAAAAAATGCCTTCATTAAGCAAAAAAATGGTTAAAGCTTACTCGTAATTAGAGTTTATACTAAGCCAATAAATGTATGACATGTGATTGTGTATAAACAATTTTCACTTAACCAATACATTGATTCGAATATATTCATCTGATTAAATCATGTCATGATAGTATGTTAGTCTAATTTGGTGTAAGAACATGGTAAGGAAAAGCTCTTACTCTTATAAATGGATATATATTGAGATTAACTATGAGTTTTAATATTGAATTCCTTTTATCACCTTATCATACTATCCATTTGGCTAACATTCTTATCTCGCGCTCTATACTTGCGTAAAGTTGTTTTTTTTAGTACATTTAATTTGACGGCCAATCTATCAATCTCACATGCCGACCTTGAAGTGTTTTTACTTTCGTACTATATTAACTTATACAGCGGAGAATCTTTATTTCACGTCAATGCTTATGTTCAATTATATGTCTTAAATCTAGTGGTATCACGTGCTAGTATCAAATAAATGTACACACGCTCATTAGATATTAATTTAAAATTCATATCTGATATGCATCCGAGATATATAATTATATCCATGTAGTATTTAATTCTATTTATTTCACTTCCTATATTTGAGAAATGAGAATCAAAAGGTAGGAAAATCAAAGTAGCAAAGTTTCTTGTAGCACTTTAGAAAAATATTAAATGAGGCAACATGTCATATTGTTAGCTTAATACACAATGGATCTTGCTCATGATTATAGAAATCTGAATTCAACAACCAGTTTTGTATGATGCTAAAAAATTTTACGTAAATTCATGAAGAACTAAATGATCAGAAGAATCTCATTATTAACTTGAATGGATGTATGGCATGAAAGTTCTAAGTGTATCTCTAATAAAACCTGACACCACAAAATAAAGAACACGAGAGTTCACACTAGTTAGAATTTATATATAATTTATTTATTTACAATGTACTCTTCATTCTTGAGTACGATTTCCTAACATTTGAGGTGTAATGACCGACTTTCGATGTTTTCTTGAAAAAATGCCTTCATTAAGAAAAATAATGGTTAAAGCTTACTCGTAATTAAAGTTTATACAAAGCCAATAAATGTATGACATGTGTTTGTGTATAAACTTTTTTCACTTAACCAATACATTGATTCAAATATATTCATATGATTAAATCATGTCATGATAGTATGTTAGTCTAATTTGGTGTAAGAACATGGTAAGGAAAAGCTCTTACTCTTATAAATGGATATATATTGAGATTAACTATGAGTTTTAATATTGAATTCCTTTTATCACCTTATCATACTCTATCCATTTGGCTAACATTCTTATCTCGCGCTCTATACTTGCGTAAAGTTGTTTTTATTTTAGTACATTTAATCTGACGCCAATCTATCAATCTCACATGCCGACCTTGAAGTGTTTTTACTTTCGTACTATACTAGTTAATAAGACCGCGCGAGAAATGTCTAAATAAATATAGAAGTATTCCTCATTTTATCTTTTTCTTACTTCGCGCGATTATTAAAAATAAAAAATTATTGAATAATATATATAATTTTTGTTTATAAAAAGTTAAAATAAATATGATAATAGTGTTACAAGTACATTAAACTTAGTAGAAAATATTTCATATTGGAATTAATGGCTTATACTTAAATATACATTGTCCATCATATAAGAAAATGACAAATACTGCTTCAAAAGAAATATGTAGTGAAACAACTATAATAGTCAGCATTTGAAGAGACTCACAATATTATTATATACATTTAATTACTTTTAAGTACTTTTAAGAGCATAATAGAGTAGGTAACCGAAAAGACCTAAGATGACTCAATTGAAGGAATAGTATTCCATTACGTACTTCTCGTAAATTTTTTTTTTTTGTTTTTAAAGTCTTTTTAATCTTCTATTTATTTCATTTTTTCTTCACTGTTCCTTATTTTCCTCTACAATTTCTTGAAACTCTAAATCCTCATTTCATCTTAGTAAGTAGTAACTCAGTTAAGATAGAAAAGATAAAATTTTAATGTATAAGAATATATTATAAATTATATATATATATATATATGTCGAGATGCATCTTTTATTATCAAACTTTTAAAAAATAAAATAACTTTAAAGAGAACTTTTCACTTCTATATATATAGATATTGTTACTTATCTTTCTTTTTGAATATGATGGTAAAGTTTTTCTATTCTAATATAACCAAAAACATGCCTTTTTTCAAAATTCTCTTTAGTCTCTTCTTTTAAAAAATCACAATTCTTTTTTTCATGTTCTATTTCTCAATCTCCTTCTATATTCTCATGCACCCTAAATAAGCTCATTTCCAAATACTCACATTTCTACCACTACACAACTCAATTAACAATTCGTTCTTTCCCATCTTTTTTTTTTATTTAATTTTTTTATCTTTCATATCCTTATAAAAACATCTTAAACGGGAGAAGAGAAAAGCTAAAGAACCAAAATTGTGTATTTTTATGGTAAAAGAACAAATAACATTAATGCAACAAATAAAAAAGACAAAAAATAAATAAATATTATAACAGATTTGAAACAACTTATCAACTAATCCTTTACACATGTGAGAAGATCTCAAGTATAAAACAATTTCATGTAAATAAATTGTAGTAGCTATCTTCTAACATAAACATTGGTTGAACACTTTTGTACTCTTCTTCGAAAATAGGATAGTAGTGGTTAGAGAAATACACAGTCCTTAATTTTATGAAGATCAAACATATTGTCAGCATTGAGATAGTATGAAATAATTGCATCTCCTAGACACAACAAATATTAAACAAATCAAGAATTGCCGCAAACGAAGACTAAAATGCTAGATGTATATTAGTGACAGATAAGCAAGAAAAAAATAAGCAAGGTGCAAGATACATATGTTTCAAGTCACTTATGGACTATATATAGTGTATAAAAATTACATTGATGCAGATGAATAGGCATGAAAATTAATACAAAATCATTATTCATATTAATTACATAAACTTTATTGCATAGAATAATTACATAATTAAGTATGATAAATAAATGGTAAAGTAAAATTATAACTGAACAAACGGCAGAGAAGCCTAAGGGCTGATCTATATACCTTTTGTGGGCCATAGCAAACTAAATAAGGAAGATATGAGGAAAAACAAAGTGAACATTTTTTTTGTATTTTTAGGTGAATGGTGGCCAAAGAACTATGCCACATCACTTGTTTATAGTTCTCAATTAGTATGTATATATATTTATGCCAGTGCTCATGTTCAATTATATGTCTTAAATCTAGTGGTATCATGCGCTAGCTTCAAACAAATGTACACTGCTCATTACATATTATTTTGAAATTCATATCTGATATACATCCGAGATATATAATTATATCCCTATACTATTTAATTCCCTTTATTTCTCTTCCTATATTTGAGAAATGAGAATCAAAAGGTAGGAAAATCAAAGTAGCAAAATTTCTTGTAGCACTTTAGGAAAATATTAAATGAGGCGACTGGTTAAATTGTTAGCTTAATACATAATAGATATTGCTCATGATTATAGAAATCTGAATTCAACAACCAGTTTTGTATGATGCTAAAAAGTTTTACGTAAATTCATGAAGAACTAAATGATCAGAAGAATCTCATTATTAACTTGAATGGATGAATGGCATGAAGGTTCTAAGTGTATCTCTAATAAAACCTGACACCACAAAATAAAGAACACGAGAGTTCACACTAGTTAGAATTTATATATAATTTATTTATTTACAATGTACTCTTTCATTCTTGAGTACGATTTCCTAACATTTGAGGTGTAATGACCGACTTTCGATGTTTTCTCGAAAAAATGCCTTCATTAAGAAAAATAATGGTTAAAGCTTACTCGTAATTAAAGTTTATACAAAGCCAATAAATGTATGACATGTGTTTGTGTATAAACTTTTTTCACTTAACCAATACATTGATTCAAATATATGCATCTCATTAAATCATGTCATAATGGTAAGTTAGTCTAATTTGGTGTAAACACCTGATATGGAAAAGCTTTTACTCTTCTAAATGGATATATCCTGAGATTAATTACGAGTTTTAATATTGAATTTCTTTTATCACCCTATCATACTATCCATTTGGCCAACATTCTTATCTCGCGCTCTATACTTGCGTATAGTCGTTTTTATTTTTGTACATTTAATTTGACGGTCAATCTATCAATCTCACGTACCAACCTTAAAGTGTTTTTTCGTTCGTACTATATTAACTTATACAACAGAGAATCTTTATTCACGCCAACGCTCATGTTCAATTATATGTCTTAAATCTAGTGGTATCATGTGCTAGCTTCAAGCAAATGTACAAGTGCTCATTACATATTATTTTGAAATTCATATCTGATATGCTTCCTAGATATATAATTAAATCTATGTAGTATTTAATCCATTTATTTGTCTTCCTATATTTGAGAAATGAGATCTAAAATTGAATCATCAAAATGTAGATAATTCAAAGTAGCAAAATTTCTTGCAGCACTTTAGGAAAATATTAAATGAGGCGACTGGTTAAATTTTGTTTGCTTAATATACAATGAATCTTGCTCATGATTATAGAAATTTGAATTCAACAACCAGTTTTGTATTATGCCAAAAAGTTTTACGTAAATTCCAGAATAACTGAATGATTAGAAGAATCTCATTATTAACTTGAAAGGATGTATGACATGAAGGTTCTAAGTGTATCTCTAATAAAACCTGATACCACAAAATAAAGAACACGAGAGTTCACACTAGTTAGAATTTATATAGAATTTATTTATTTACAATGTACTCTTTCATTCCTGAGTACAATTTCCTAACATTAGAGGTATAATGACTGACTTTCGATGCTTGCTCGAATAAAGGCCTTCATTAAGCAAATTAGCAGTTAAAGCCTACTTCATAGTTAGTGTTTTCACTAAGCCAATAAATATATATCATGTATTTGTATATAAACTTTTTTCACTTAACCTATACATTGATTCATTTATATTCATCTCATTAAATCATATCATAATAGTAAGTTAGTCTAATTTGGTGTAAACACTTGGTACGGTAAAGCTTTTACTCTTCTGAATGGATATATATGGAGATTAATTACGTGACTTAATAATGAATACCTTTTATCACCCTAGCATACTATCCATTTGGCCAACATTCAAATTGCGCTCTATACTTTAGTAAAGTTATTTTAATTTTAGTACGATCAACTTGTATGACCAATCTATCAATCTAATGTATCGACCTTAAAGTATTTTTATTTTCGTACTATATTAACTTATACAATGGAGAATCTTTGTTTCACGTCATCATTCATGTTCAATTATATGTCTTAAGTCTAGTACTTTCACGTGCTAGCTTCAAACTAATGTACACGCACCTATTAAATATTATTTTGAAATTCTTATCTGATATGCGTCCGATATATATAATTATATCATTGTAGTATTTAATTCCCTTGATTTCACTTCCTATATTTGAAAAATGAGATCTAGAATTGGATCATCAATAGATAGGAAATAGCATTTTAGAAAAATATTAAATGAGGTGACTGGTTAAATTTAGTAAGCTTAATACATAACAGATCTTGCTCGTGATTATAGAAATCTGAATTCAACAACCAGTTTTGTATTATGCAAAAAAGTTTTACGTAAATTCAAGAATAACTGAATGATCAGAAGAATCTCATTATTAACTTGAAAGGTTGTATGGCATGAAGGTTCTAATTATATCACTAAAAAAACCCGACATCATAAAATAAAGAACACAAGAGTTTACACTTGTTAGAATTTCTATAGAATTTATATATTTACAATGTACTCTTTTATTCCTGAGTACAATTTTCTAATATTAGAGGTGTAATGACCGACTTTCGATGTTTGCTCAAATAAATGCCTTCATTAATTAAAATAATGGTTAAAGCTTACACATAGTTAGTGTTTATACTAAGCCAATAAATATTTGACATGTGTTTGTACATAAACTTTTTTCACTTAACCAATACATTGGTTCGCATATATTCATCTCATTAAATTATGTCATAGTAGTAAGTTAGTCTAATTTGGTGTATACACGTGATACTGAAAAGATTTTACTCTTCTAAATGAGTATATATTGAGATTAATTACGAGTTTTAATATTGAATTCCTTTTTTCACCCTAGCATACTATCTGTTTGGCCAACATTCTTATCTCGCACTCTCTACTTGCGTAAAGTTGTTTTTATTTTCATACGATCAATTTGTACGGCCAATCTGTCACCCTCATTCACCGACCTTAAAGTGTTTTTATTTCCGTACTATATTAACTTATACAACGGAGAATCTTTATTTTGTATCAACACTCATGTTCAATTATATGTCTTAAATCTAGTGGTATCACGCGCTAGCTTCAAACAAATGTACAAGTGCACATTTGATATTATTTTGAAATTCATATCTGATATGCATCCGCGATATATAATTATATCCCCGTAGTATTTAATTTTCTTTATTTCTCTTCCAATATTTGAGAAATGAGCTCTAGAATTGAATCATCAAAATGTAGGAAAATCAAAGTAGCAAAATATCTTGTTGCACTTTAGGAAAATATTAAATGAGGCGAGTGGTTACGTTTTGTTAGTTTAATATACAATGGATCTTGCTTATGATTATAGAAATTTGAATTCAACAACCAGTGTTATATTATGCCAAAAAGTTTTAAGTAAATTAGGAAGAACTGAATGATCAGGATAATCTCATTATTAACTTGAAAAGATGTATAACATGAAGGTTAAGTGTATCTATAATAAAACATGATACCACAAAATAAAAAACACGAGAGTTCACACTAGTTAAAATTTATATAGAATTTATTTATTTACAATGTACTCTTTCATTCATAAGTACAATTTCCTAACATTAGAGGTGTAATAAATGACTTTTGATGTTTGCTCGAAGAAATTCCTTCATTAAGAAAAATAATGGTTAAAGCTTACTTGTAGTTAGTGTTTATACTAAGCAAATAAATGTATGACATGTGTTTGTATATAAAATTTTTTCACTTAAGCAATACATTGATTCGTATATATTCATCTCATTAAATCATGTCATAATAATAAGTTAGTCTAATTTAGTGTAAACATGACACGACCCGAATTTCGACTAGGCCGTGCGGGCACCGAACATCCTCCCCTAGACCCGTCGAGCGAACCCTTCTGAATTAAATTCACAAAAATAAACACAAAATCAACTTTCAGATATGAAATAAGACTTAAAGAGACACAAACATAGCTATACGTAAGCTGTACAAAAGAAGTTACAACTGACTACCCAACATACTAGGTTTAGGGCTATCCAGACTAGATATCTAAGAGTATAAAAGAATACAGATACCTCCTGAAGGGAGCAAAATATAACTGAAATAATAAACGTAAAACTAGTGGCCATCCTGAATAAAAGATGACTCACCCTGACAGCTGAAGTCGTCTTCGCTCCTTAACAATATGGTGAATTCAATCCTGGAGCGAACCTGCCGAAACGAAATAAATGGACAAGAAACAAACAACAAACAAGGGTGAGTAGAAAATGACTCAATAAGTGGGGGCAGACTAGCCACCTCAAAGAATAGGATAGCTATCCAGAGAGAAGAGCTAAGCAAATACAGACCAGAAATGCATACAACTAAAGCATATAAACCAACTAGGGACACAAGATAGCCAGAAATATATAAGTAAACTGAAATAGGTCCACAACATGGTATACATACCGCATACACAAAACACAGCATAATAGTCGCACAATGCACAACAACCTGTGTAATTAAATTTCAATGAATGTAGTATGATGCAATGGAGTTATATGTGCCAAATGGATGGAGCGGAATCCTCCTACCCTCAATATGATGCAAGGAGCGGAATCCTCCTGCTCATGGGGCGGAATCCTCCTACCCTAAATATGATGCAAAGAGCGGAATCCTCCTGCTCCTGGGACGGAATCCCACTACCCTTAATATGATGCAAGGAGCGGAATCCTCCTACACTCAATCTGATGCAAGTAGCGGAATCCTCCTACCCTAAATATGATGCAAGGATGATGCAATAATAATCCTTTATCGGTGCAGGACCCTCATCGACAGCCGGGAAGTACATATCAAGCTCACAACCAGAGTATGATGTTTGGCAATATTTGCCTATTCTACCTTAATATTTCCGCACATTTTAATACTTTATTCGCCCATTGTACGAAATAATTGTAATTGTTGCGCTCACTTATTGTGTTTGTGATTGTCGGAATGATTTGCATGAATACGAGTGCAAACGGAGTGAAGATAGATAAAATCGAGCAAGGATTGATGAATTTAGCTAATTGCGGGATATGACATTAGTCGGAAAGCTATGGAGCAAGCTACGGATTTGTCATAGCTTCAGGCTTCCAAAAGCCATAGCCATGCGAGGCATGACTGCAGCTTCAGACTCTCAGATGCCCTAACCATGCGAGGCATGGCTTGCAGCGCGCGAGTTCCAAACGCCATAACCATGCGAGGCATTCCCCATGGCTTTCAGTTCTGCGACCCCAACTTTTCTAATTTCGTTTAGGCTTAGGATTAACTTATGGAAAGATTTTGTAAACACTATAAATAGTCTTTTAATTTCGTTTTTAAAGGGAGGTCGAATTTCTGGAGTACGTTTTGGAGTTCTTACGCATTGAACCAAGGGTTTAATTCCTTTTCATCATTTATTACAATATTTAATCTTTCTTCCATGAATTCTTGTGTTGTTATTATGAGTATGCGTAGCTAAACATATCGTTCTAGGGATAGAGCAATTACATGAAGGTTGACGTTTGAAAGTTGATTTCTTCCTATTGATTTACCATTACGGATTGTTTATTCTTTCTTGAGCCTAATTGTTTGGTTATTAGGGCCCGGTAATTGAACACTATCTACGGTTTATAAGTTGAACTCGACAGAGGGAACTTGTAAATGCAAATAAGAAAGAATAGGGCTTGATTGTGAACCTGGGCATCAGGGAATCGATTTGCGGGTAGGATAGACATATACCTATTCGTCTGGCTTAACTAACTACAGAGTTCGTTAATGCATGCATGTGATTTAATTCCATAGAAATATAGGCGTTAGAGTAGCTTGCATAGACTCGTGAAGAATCGACAGGTTTTCACGAATATAATTAACCTGTTAGTTAGCAATCTAGGAAATCAAGAAGTAGAATCAACTGGAAAACTCAACTGGATTATTCGTAGCTCTGACCCTGAACCGTTTTTCTTTCATTGATAACAACCTAGAATTTGCTCCGTTACTTGATCTTAATTACTTGCTTTTAATTATCGTTTGCTTAGTTAGTAAATTACAAACCATCATCGAAAAAGACCCCTGAATAGTTTATAGGAATTGTTTGCTAGAATATAGTCATTAACACTAGTCCTCGTGGGAACGATACTCGATTTATCAATTTATTACTTGTCGACCACGTATACTTGCGTGTGCGTTTGGGAGCAACAAGTTTTTGGCGCCGTTGCCGCGGACTAAATAATTGACTGTTTTCTTTTTAGACAATTTATTATTTTCTATTCAGGTTTAATTTTTGTTTTGAGTTTCTTGTGCCATTTCAGGTAATAGGTCTTGAATGCAAAGGGAGAGAAAGGACGAACCACTCTAACCTTTTGATCCTGAACTTGAAAGGACCTTACGGAGATTGTGGAAAGATGCAAGAGACCGTGAAGCACTCGCAATTGTACTTGCTTCCCTACCTATTGGAATGGTAGCAGAACGAGCTTTAGCTGTGCGAGATGTTGCTCTCCCCAGTCTGGAGGGAGTAGCTTCTAGCATTGTAAAGCCTGAAATTACTGGACATTTCGAGATTAAGCCCGCCATGATACAACTGCTGCATGCGACTGGGCAATTTGCTGGATTACTGCACGAGGATCCACAACAGCATATCCAGAATTTCTTGGAGATTTGTGACACATACACACCATCAAGCGTCTGAACTGACTATGTTCGTTTGATATTTTTCCCGTTTTCATTGATTGGAACAGCAAGGAAGTGGTTAAAGGCTGAAAAGCCTGGGTCTATCACAACTTGGGATGATTTAGCTAAGAAATTTTTGGCTAAATTCTATCCATCTGCAAAAACAACGAGAATACGGAGTGAGATTATGTCTTTCAGACAACAGGGTGGAGAATCCTTGTATTCGGCTTGGGAGAGATTCAAGTCATTGTTAAGAGATTGCCAGCACCACAACCAATCTAATGAGGTGTTGGCCCACACTTTTGTTGAAGGATTGAATGCTCATACCAAGATCGTGGTGGATGCTGCAGCTGGGGGCCAAGTATTAGCCCTGAATTTTAATGAGATTTATGAATTGCTGGATAAATTTTCTCAGAGAAATCCTGACTGGTAGGCTGATGGTAGAGCACCAACTCAAAAAGCTGCTGGGATACTTCAGTTGGATGCATTCTCAGCATTAACTGCAAAGGTAGATGCCATAGCTAATCAGATCAACAAGTTAGCACTGCCACCAACTCAGCAACAAGTAGCACCGGTCAAACAAGTCCAGCAGTTCCAGAATTTCTGCGAGGTTTGTGGAGAGGATCATACTACTGAGGTTTGCCCCTCCAATCCAGAGTCAGTTTATTACGGGAAAAATCAAACAGGTTTCAGGGACAGAATCAGAATCAGTTTGGCAATAACTATAATCCTAACTCACGAAATCATCCTGATTTCTTATGGAGTGATAATCAAGCTGCTTAGGGTAATACGAGACCTCAGAATAATTACCAGAGTTCACAGTCTCAGGCTCAACCACAGCAGTCGAACAATTCAGTTGAAGATTTGATAAAGCAGATGTTGGCAGGTCAGTAGAAAATTATAGCAGACAATGCAGCTCAAGCACAGGCCATAAAAGATCTTGCCAATGCTCAAAAAGATCAGGAACGCCAAATGGGGCGGCTAGCTGGAGCACAAAATACTAGAACACATGGTGCCTTGCCAAGTGACACAGAGAAGAATCCGAAAGAATTTGTGCAAGCAGTTACTCTGAGAAATGGGCGAGCTCTAGAAGAAGTGCCTCCAAAGCCGAGGAAGCCTGTTGGTGAACTGGAGCCAAATACTGAAAAAGAAGCTAATAAAGTGGTAGAGAAGTAGCCCGAGCTTGACAATGTCAGACCACCACCACCTTTTCCTCAAAGGCTTCAAAAGCAGAAAGTAGATGCAGCTTGCAAGAAATTTTTGGAGATCTTGAGTCAGATACAAGTGAATATTCCTTTGGTGGAACTTTTGCGTGATGTTCCTAAATACGCTAAGTACATCAAGGATATTGTGGCAAACAAAAGAAGACTGACTGAGTTCGAGACGGTCGCACTTACTGAAGAGTGTAGTTCCAGAGTCAGAAGTAAACTTCCTCAGAAATTGAAAGATCCTGGAAGCTTCACTATTCCTATAAAAATTGGGAAACATGAGGTTGGACGAGCTTTATGTGACTTGGGCGCTAGCATAAATTTAATGCCATCATCGTATTTCGAAAGCTAGGCCTGGGCGAACCAAGACCAACCACAGTGACCCTGCAGTTAGCGGACAGATCTTTGACATGCCCCGAGGGAGTTATTGAGGATGTTCTAGTAGAAGTAGGCCAACTCATCCTCCCTGTTGATTTCATCATTTTGGATTATGAGGCTGATCAGGAAGTCCCACTCATCTTGGGAAGAGGATTTTTGGCTACTGCTGATGCTGTGATTAGAGTTAGAGCTGGGAAGATGATCATGAGGGTAATTGGCGAAGAAGCTGTATTTAATGTGTTCAGGGCTACTCAACTTCCATCACACTATGAATAGTTATCTATGGTAAAAGTGCTGGATAGGGAGTTGACTGCCTCTGAAAAATCACTTTTGGCTTCTAAGGATGATCCTCTTGAAAGAGCACTAATGTATGAAGATGATGTGCTGAATGATGAAGATACTGAGGAATACTTGGAGATTCTCCACATGGAGTGTCAATTCATCTCAGGGTGGAAGAAGTTTGAGGAGCTTGATAGACTGCTGACACTAGCTCCTGCTAAACCGTCTATTGAAAAAGCTCCAGTTCTTGAACTTAAACCTTTACCTGCTCATTTACGATATGCTTATTTGGGTGAGGGTAACACCTTACCCGTAATCCTTTCTTCTTTATTGTCTGATGTGCAGGTTGAGAAGGTCTTAAGAGTGTTGCGAGAGCGCAAGAGGACAATTAGATGGACCATTGCGGATATTAGAGGGATTAGTCGTTCTTTTTGTATGCACAAGATCCTCTTGGAGGAGGGCCATAAGCCAAGTGTCGAGCAGCAAAGAAGGCTAAATCCAATCATGAAGGAGGTTGTGACGAAGGAAATTATCAAGTGGCTTGATGCTGGTATTATTTTTCCAATCTCTGATAGCAATTGGGTGAGCCCAGTCCAATGTGTTCCAAAGAAGGGAGGTATGACAGTTGTGACGAACGAGCAGAATGAATTGATTCCTACAAGAACAGTTACAGGGTGGCGGATTTGCATTGATTATAGAAAATTGAACAAGGCCACCAGAAAGGATCACTTTCCACTCCCCTTCATTGATCAGATGTTGGATAGGCTAGATGGGCATGAATATTACTGTTTTCTGGATGGATGCTCGGGCTACAACCAGATTGTGATAGCACTAGAAGATTAGGATAAAACAACGTTTACATGTCCTTATGGAACTTATGCATTTAGAAGGATTCCGTTTGGACTATGTAATGCGTTGGGAACCTTTCAGAGATGCATGATGGCTATTTTTACCGATTTGGTGGAAAAATTTGTTGAGGTATTCATGGACGATTTCTCAGTCTTTGGAGATTCGTTTGATGGCTGCTTGAAGAACTTAAATGCCGTGCTGAGCCGCTGTGAAGAAACCAACTTGGTACTCAACTGGAAAAAAATGTCACTTCATGGTTCGAGAAGGCATTGCACTTGTTCATAAAGTGTCAAAGCGAGGGATCGAGGTTGATAGAACAGAGGTTGAAGCAGTTAAAAAATTACCACCACCTATCTCTGTTAAAGGTGTGTGTAGTTTCTTGGGACATGCTGGGTTCTATAGGCGATTCATTAAGGACTTTTCGAAGATAGCAAATCCCATGTGCAAATTTTAGAGAAGGATGCGAAGTTTGAATTCGATAATGCCTGTCTGAAGGCGTTTGAAGAACTGAAAAAGAGGTTGTGACTGCACCAATTATTATTGCTCCTGATTGGTCTCTACAGTTTGAGTTGATGTGTGACGCGAGTGATACTGCTGTTGGGGCTGTTCTTGGGCAAAGAAAGGGTAGAATGTTTCACTCAATATATTATGCAACAAAGACTCTTGATGCTGCCCAATCCAATTACACTACCACCTAGAAGGAGCTGTTAGCTGTTGTTTATGCTTTTGATAAGATCTTACTTGGTTGGCACTCGGGTTATTGTCTACACGGATCATGCCGCAATCCGGTATTTATTTGAGAAGAAAGATTCCAAACTGCGACTGATTCGTTGGGTTCTTCTACTCCAAGAGTTTGATGTGGAGATCCGAGATCGAAAAGGGACCGAAAATCAAGTGGCCAATCACTTGTCGAGGCTGGAAGATAGAAACCATGTAGATGAGGGGCCTGAGATAAATGACGTTTTTCCAGACGAGCAACTTTTTGCTTTGCAGGTAACCGAGGTGCCCTGGTATACAGATATGGTGAATTTGATGGTGAGTAATGTTTATCCACCTGATGCTACAGCAGAACAGAGAAGGAAACTCCTCCATGAGAGTAGATTTTATGTCTGGTATGAGCCGTACTTGTATAAAATTGGCCCAGACCAATTGGCGAGGAGATGTATTCCAAGTGAAGAAGTCGAGTCTGTGTTGCAGAGTTGTCATTCATCCACCTATGGTGGTCATCATAGTGGTGATAGGACAGCTGCTAAGGTGCTTGTTGAACCCCCAAAAAATAACCCCGAAGGATTAAATTCAGGAATATCGACAGGATGGACTAACTCTTTTGGAGTTTTTGGAGTCGCCACCCAATTTAAGGAAAAACAGGGAACCAGATAAACAAATGAGTGCAAAACTCCATTTTTATAAAAAGACGGTCTTTCTTTCAGAGATTCTAAAGGTAAGAGGTTTTGCTAATTTCGAAAGAAGGTTTTTAAGGCACTTTCGAAATTCCGTTAAAAACGGTTAATCCGACAGGTTTCCAAAATATTCGCAAGTGCTATTTATGCGCTTTTCTAAAAATAATTAATTGAACTATTAATTAATTCAACTAATTAAATTTAGTAAGTTTTCAAAAGATTTTACAATTTTTATTTAAAAGCTTTAATTATTTTCAAAATAAAATAAATAAATAAATAAATAAAGCGCATTTTCTTTTGAAAAGGAACGATTTGATCGTCCTAATTTCTTTGCCAACTCGTATGTGATAGCGCATAAATGGCACTTGCTTAATTTCAACTTTAAAATCCGAGTATCTCACCATAAGATGGAACTCAAATTTCAAGTCGCTTTTTGCAAAGTCGTTTTGGGACATTTAGAAGTTAATTTAAACTTCTTTATAAATTTTGACTTTTTAAAAGAAACTACTTCATATCAATAAGATAGAAGTCTTTTCTTACAGTCTGTTATTAAGCGTGGTTTTTTTTTTTTTTTTTGAAAATTTTGTGAAAATTTGCACGCATTTGCTTAAATGGCCTGATTTGCAACAAATTAAATAACGACTCAAAATAAAGAAAAATGAACATAAAAGTAAATCAAATAACTCAAACAAATTATATATATATATATATATATATATATATATATATATATATATATATATATATATATATATATATATATATATATATATATATTAGTAAAATGTTTCTACAAAGTTTACATAAATATTCTAAAGGGAAAAGAAGGATAAGAGTTAAAAATAGAACCCGGAAAGCAAACTCGCGAAACGAGTCTTGGATTTCTAAAGTTTCTAAAGGTCTTGAGAACTTGAGCCCAAATCTCGACCCCAATGCAACTCCAAGCCAATAAGTCAATCCCAATTGAGTATTATCCAAACTCGATCCCAAGGTTTCCATGCCAAGAAGAAGAAGAAGAGAAAGAATTAATAAAAATTAAAAGGATATTAGATTGATAACATAAAATGAAAATCATCAACTCAAATGTAAGGACTTATCACAGTACTGAGTAAAGGTCTTTTGAAATTTTAAATAGTAATCCAACAAGCAAACCAATCTTCAGTTAACTCATGTGCATTCAAATAACAAGAACAAAGCAGCTACGTATCCTATCAGCTTATATATTTGAAAAATAAATATGGCTTTAACCAATCTGTCCCAAGATCTATAAAAGAACATGGCCAATAAAGGACTTTGAGAAAGAAATTTGAACTAAGTTAGCATTAAAAAAAAAGGTTTCAAACTTAAGACATAAACAACAAAGAAAGTACTGACAAGGAAAGAAAATCATTTTTATAATCAAATGAACAATTTCTTCACTTTAATTAGCCAAATATATGTACTTCATAAACTAGAAAACAATCTTCACTTTTAAACCATAAACATGAAAGAACACCGAATGCAAACATCGACAATCCAAACTCAATCTTCAAAAAGCTCGCTTCATTTAAATAGCAGCTAATAACCTATCTAACTTACCTCATAATATAACCTCATACTCCCTCTCGAACAGCCTGCTACCACTCATCTAACCAACAAATAACCGGACCCAATGCTCTCCTGGATCTGCAGCAACTAGATAATAATCCTCCCCATCCTATATTCCCTGCTTCTATCTTCCTACTACTGCTTCCCAGCCTCCAAAACACCATAACAGGACCTGAAAATAGACTCCTAAACTTCTTACTACTGCTGCTAGCTAAACAAAAAAAACACATACCTCCTCTAAACCCAACCAGCAAAACAGACCCCTCACAGCCCCTAATACTCTCTCCAGAACATCCTAGACTCCCCTATACTTCAATAAATACCTGAGTCATACCTTGCAAACAACAACATCAGGACAACTTCCCTAAACCCCTCTACTACCTGCATCAACCAGAAAATACCAGCCACCAAAGACTCTCCATACAAAACTGCACCTAAGCTCCTTTTAACTCCTTCAGCATATCTGTAACAACCTGAACCATACTCCTCTACTTCTAAAAGGAATTAGAAGCGGCTCCTATACAATTCCAGAACCTGGAGCTCCTAAATACACCCTTATATCACCTGCAGCCCACCAAACTAGACCTGAGACTTCTACAAACCTCCTGGAACAACCCGGGAACAACCTGCAAGGCAACTAAAAAAACAACAGACCTCCTCTTCACTTCAACTTCCTGGAACACCTCTAAACACCTTCACCATACCAGAACTCCTTCATTACTAACTAACTCCCAGAACACCCTCCAAACACTATTAAACTACTGCAGACACTCCTCAAGCAGCAAAGAAGAAAAAAAACAGACCAGAAGAGAAAATAGAAAGGAACTGGAACGAAACAGGAGTTTTATCTCTTTTTATTTAACAACTTAAATTCTTCTTTGGCTCACACAAAAAACATAGAAACGGGCTACATCAGAATTCAAGAACTACAAACTAGAACAGGACTTCAAACTTATGCATTGGGCAACAGAAGAAGATTTATCAACTCAAACTATTCAGTTTCTTATTCCATTAAAAGGTTCAATTCTTCCATTGATCTTGAAACAAACCGACATTATTTTAAGATTTGTAAAAGCAAACACTTAGGCTTTAAAGATTAAAAATTTAACTAAACATCACCATGCTAAACATATTAACAGAAAACAGGATGCGACACAATGAGATACCCACATGAGCTTAATAAATCAGCATTTTTACCAAATGGACTTAATAAAGCAAAAGCAGTTATAAATAAAAGGAGTATTACCTCTTGCGATGCAGCGATCCGGGGCGCGGATCCGAAGAAGCGACTCGAACAAAGCGACTCGAGCGACGTCGACAACTCGAACTAAAGTTTAGCTTCAATAGGCTTTATGCAAATCTG
Source organism: Petunia axillaris subsp. axillaris (assembly GCA_029990575.1). NCBI lineage: Eukaryota > Viridiplantae > Streptophyta > Magnoliopsida > Solanales > Solanaceae > Petunia > Petunia axillaris. The sequence continues at coordinate 44,964,122 of JARKNS010000002.1, read as the reverse complement.
AGCTTAAAACTTCTAAAAAAAAAAGTTTAAAACAGAGAACAATAGGAACTCGTAAATGTTTTCTTCATTCTTTTCATTTTCCCTTTTTGCGATTCCTCTCTATATCCCACTGCCGCTACTACTTCGCCGCTGCTCATCTTCTTCTCTCCTCTCTCTATCCATGGCTGCCCCTCTCAATTGCAAGTAAGAGAGAAATATATATGACCAGCTTAGGGCTTCTTCAGGCCATGAGAAATACCCAAACGACCCTTCAACGGCTCTAATCGGATAAGGTCGTACGATCGGATGATGTGGAGGAGAGGGGAACCAGTGGGGTCGACGGATTCTTGGCGTTTTATCCGAACTGGGAAAAATTGGAACGGGTCCCCGGGTATTAGAGAAAACGGGTTGGGGAAAGGTTTTCTCTTCTCCTCTTTTGATCGACTGAATTGGTGGTGTCTTACATGTATTAGTTTGCAGAAACAAGCCACTATTTAGATTAGCAACGAATTTAGCCTTTAATTGAAGATAAAATGGGGAGAAGAGGTGGGTTGCACGGGTAGGTAGGGATTAGGCTAGGTTTGCATTTTTTGGCCCTTTTGGATAAAATTAATAAGTGTAAGGGTTGCGCGGGTAGGCTATTCTGGGGTTATGTTTTGCTATTTTAGCCCTTTTCCTTTAAACATACTCATTAACTCATTAAAATTTAAAACTGACCTTGATTAAATTAATTTGACATTAATTAAAATTTCGGGACAAAATTGAGTGTCAACAGCTGCCCCTCTTTACCCGAAAAGGATGGAAGAGTTTTCAGGGTAAAGATGTTGACGGAAAGCCAATTTTGTCACCGATAAAGCCAAGGACTTTGATTCCAAGGATCAAAGTGCGAGGCTTATGGACATGGCCGAACTCCAGTTTCTGAGTTGCCTACATATCTCGGGCTGAAAGAGAATCAGGCCATATGTAGTTCGACGACACTTGGACACGAAAAATCGCACGATTGATTGAAAAGACGCACGAATAGAAAAGAAACCAAATTGACACCCTAATCCGAAATGAAAGATTAGGATAGACTTGCTTGTTCGAGTGCGATTCTTCAAATCCTCGTTGACGAGTCTAGCTCATATCAACGATTGCCCCGGTTCACTGCTAAGAAAGAGTTCCGCATTATGCTCCAAATGCTGCGGTGCTGCTAAAATCCTGTAATAAACTTGACAAACGGTAAGCGAGTAACTACAAATAAAGCTTAATAAATGATGTAATAAACGACAATAGAACTTGTAGATGCTGGTTGCAATATCAATGATAAGCTTGTCTCCAATCGACTAATGGAGAAATCTGGTTTTGTGAGGCAAGATGACTTTGGGGCCGTTGGTAGACTTGGATTGTACTCCAACCAAAAGTAAGAATACGTCCGAAGTATCCACATTATTCTGCATGTCTTAACAAACTTATTAGCAATGTAAGGGTATAGAAAATGTATAAATGCCTCAGGAGGCTACAAAATGCTCAAGAAAGTGTGCTAATATAAAACGTCTATCGAGACCATAAAAGATTACTTCTTAGAGGAATTTAAATAATTAACACCTTCGAGGTGGCAGAAATACGCCTTTGAGGCAATAAAATTACACCTTAGAGGCATTCAAATAACTAACACCTTCGAGGTGACTTAAATACGCCTCCGGGGCAACAAAATTACGCCTTAGAGGCATTCAAATAACTAACACCTTTGAGGTGACATAAATACGCCTCCGGGGCAACAAAATTTTGCCTTAGAGGCATTCAAATAACTAACACCTTCGAGGTAATATAAATACGCCTCCGGGGCAACAAAATTACGCCTTCGAGGCATTCAAATAATTAACACCTTCGAGGTGACATAAATACGCCTCCGGGGCAACAAAATTACGCCTTAGAGGCATTCAAATAACTAACACCTTCGAGGTGATATAAATACGCCTCCGGGGCAACAAAATTTCGCCTTAGAGGCATTAAAATAACTAACACCTTCGAGGTGAACAGAATTACGCCTCAGGGGCAACAAAATTACGCCTTCGAGGCATTCAAATAATTAACACCTTCGAGGTGACATAAATACGCCTCCGGGGCAACAAAATTACGCCTTAGAGGCATTCAAATAACCAACACCTTCGAGGTGATATAAATACGCCTCCGGGGCAACAAAATAACGCCTTAGAGGCATTCAAATAACCAACACCTTCGAGGTGATATAAATACGCCTCCGGGGCAACAAAATAACGCCTTAGAGGCATTCAAATAACCAACACCTTCGAGGTGATATAAATACGCCTCCGGGGCAACAAAATTACGCCTTAGAGGCATTCAAATAACCAACACCTTCGAGGTGATATAAATACGCCTCGGAGCAACAAAATTTCGCCTTAGAGGCATTCAAATAATTAACACCTTCGAGGTGACATAAATACGCCTCCGGGGCAACAAAATTTCACCTTCGAGGCATTCAAATAACTAACACCTTCGAGGTGACATAAATACGCCTCCGGGGCAACAAAATTTCGCCTTAGAGGCATTCAAATAATTAACACCTTCGAGGTGACATAAATACGCCTCCGGGGCAACAAAATTTCGCCTTAGAGGCATTCAAATAATTAACACCTTCGAGGTGACATAAATACGCCTCCGGGGCAACAAAATTTCGCCTTAGAGGCATTCAAATAATTAACACCTTCGAGGTGACATAAATACGCCTCCGGGGCAACAAAATTTCGCCTTAGAGGCATTCAAATAATTAACACCTTCGAGGTGACATAAATACGCCTCCGGGGCAACAAAATTTCGCCTTCGAGGCATCCAAATAACTAACACCTTCGAGGTGCCATAAATACGCCTCCGGGGCAACAAAATTTCGCCTTAGAGGCATTCAAATAATTAACACCTTCGAGGTGACATAAATACGCCTCCGGGGCAACAAAATTTCGCCTTCGAGGCATTCAAATAACTAACACCTTCGAGGTGATATAAATACGCTTACCAAAAGCGTGAACATAAAGACGCTTTTCGAAAGCCTGAAATATAAAGACGCTTCTCGAAAGCGTGAACATGTCAATACGTTATACTCTCTGAACTCTTCCACGGAGGAATGGTCTTGATTATAAAACAAAGTGAACCCTTTAGGATTGGCAATATCTTTCGGCAAAGTGGAAAAGCGTCGAGTCATGAAGCACGAGCTTTATCCAAATATTGTTGTAATCCAAGTGATGAGAATCTTAGAGATTGACTTGCTAAGATGTTTATCCTCCTTTGCAGATCTTAATGTCCCTGCTCTCAAAGAAAAATTGTTAGTTTTTTGAGGGAGGGGGGGAGAGTTTGAGTCATGCTGACTCGAGCCTTCATTCTTCATCCGCTTCCTTCTTCTCCCTTTGTCTAGATTTGCGATCCGTCTTTTGAGACTTGACCTACAAACTCTTTGTCAAGCAATACGGCTTTTGCAAAATCTGCCCCAGTTATGATCTTTCAAATCTTCAACTTGCCTTGCAAAATTTGCCCCAGTTATGATCTTTCAAATCTTCAACTTGCCTTGCAAAATTTGCCCCAGTTATGATCTCCTGAATCTTCAACTTGCCTTGCAAAATTTGCCCCAGTTATGATCTTTCAAATCTTCAACTTGCCTTGCAAAATTTGCCCCAGCTATGATCTCCTGAATCTTCAACTTATTTTGCAAAATTTGCCCCAGTTGCTATCTTTCAAACCTTCAAATTATCTTGCAAAATTGCCCCAGTTGCTTGCCTTAGGGGAGACTGGAAATTTTAATATTATAGAGTCGAGCCCGTTAAGAGCGCCTACGTATCCCTCCACGGGAATCAGACCGTGCGTAGTTCTGCTTACATAAAGATTTTTTGGGGGAAAATATGGCAATCTAAGTGCGAAGCCGAATCCGAATTGGAATACCTACACATCTGCCCAGATGCATAGTTCGGAATTACATCATCAAAGATAAACAAACCTAAAGTATTATAAAATCTGATCGAATCCGATGTGGATTGCTTACTTATCCTGTTGCCATTTCAGGAATCAGATCAAAAGTAGTTCAAAATTACATAAAAGAGGAAATAGGGAAATCCTACGCTAGTGTAACCGAGCTCTATCTGAGTTGCTTACGTATCCCAGCCCTGGGAATCAGGTTACGCGTAGTTCGCATTACAATTAAAATTACATGAAATGAGAAAAAACACTTGCTTGCGCCGCTTGTAAGCTATCTTGATTGTACTTGGATTGAAAATTTTTTGGCCAGACTGTAAGAGTGAGCCTTTTTGCAAATGAGACCATTTCAACAGCAGTCATGCTACTAAATCTCCGGGCATTGGTTCTCTCATCTGGATTGATCCATCTTCGATTAAATCTTGGATCTTGTGTTTAAGAGCAACACATTCGTTAGTGTCGTGCTTGAAAAATTCTGCATGGTAAGCACAATATTTGGTTCCATCAACCCATTGTTGGGGAGGGTCAAATGTACCATTTCCTGATAATGGTTCTAGCATTCCCACATCTTTTAATCTTTCATACAATTGAGCTTGTGGTTCACCTAAAGATGTGAATTTTCGACGCGGCTTCTTCTCATATTTGGGATGCGATCCTGATGGTTTAGATTGGCGGGCCACAGGTGGCAGATGTTGTTGCGGATAATTGTATGCTTGCGGTTGTGAATAAGGCTGATAAGCGGTTGCTGCAAATTGATGGTAATTAGGTTGGGCATTATAGACTGGATATGGCGCGGGTGGAATTTGATGCTGACTTGGATAAGTTGGATATAGTGTGCTTCTGTAAATAGATTGGTTTGATGAGTTTCTGAAGATTGGCTTCTTGTTTGGCCTTTGCTCGATATCAGCCATATCAATTCCAAATTCATCTTCCCTCTTTCTCTTCTCAAAATTGCCCATACCAGTCTGGATGGCTTGCGTAGTTTCCTTCATTGCAGCAAAACTTACAATTCGCCCTGTCTTAACCCCTTCTTCAACCATCTCTCCCATCACAAGAAGTTCAGAATATGGTTTACCCATCATAGGGAGCAAGTGCATGTAATAAGAATCATCTTGGGCTCGGATGAAGTATTTTACCATGTCTTCCTCAGTCATTGGTGGTCGCACCCTTGCAGCCTGCTCACGCCATCTCAGTGCGTATTCCCTAAAGGTTTCTGTTGGTTTCTTCTTCAGATTGGACAAGGTTATAAGGTCGGGAGCCATCTCGACATTGTACTCAAACTGCTTTGTAAAATCACTGGCTATGTTATCAAACTCACGCCACTTGCTTATATCCTGTCTTGCAAACCATTCAGCGGCAATACCTTCCAGACTATGACTGAAGAAGGCCATCAGAAGTTCATCTTTACCTCCCGCAACCCTCATTCGGTTGAGATATTTGGTCAAATGAACAAATGGGTCACTATGACCATCATACATATCAAATTTTGGCACCTTAAACCCGGGAGGAAGAGTAACGTCAGGGTATAGATAAAGATTGCGGTAGGAGATGCTTTGACGTCCTCTAGACACTTGCAAATCCTTGATGGATTGCTGCATGATTTTCATCGTTTGGATTATCTCCTCTTGCTCAACTGTCTTTCCCTGCTTTTCTATTGTTATGGGCACTTCAACGGGTGCTTTGGATGTATCTTTGGCAGGTAAATATTGATAGTGAGGCAAGTTGTTGTGGTTAATGAATGCATTTGGGATGTTGTTAACTGGTGCAATGACACTGGAATTTAAAGGCGTGTTCGGATTGGCAGTTTCAACATTGGGGTTCAGAGTTGATAGCACGGCTGGCGCGTTTTGGTGGCTCGACCCTTTCATTCTGTCTAGTTCAGCTTGCATACACTCAATCTGCTTGGTCATTCTAGCAATTTGTTCATCAGGAACAACAACTGCTTGCTCATTAGAAGATGCGGGGATACCAGTCTGATTATCAGTCATTGCTTACTTCACTTTAGATTAGACACTTAACCAACTCGGGAGTCAACACAAATCAAACTCTCTCTCTTGGGGGAATAATCAAACAAAAGAAAAATTCAAAAGGTAAACTATGTTAGTTTGCATGTCATTAACAACATTGCATACAATCATGTAGCGCGCGTCACGTAGCGCTTTGCATTTTTAAGCAAGTTTGACATGTGGCAATCACAATTAGTTGAGCGTAAATGAAAATGCGGGCGCGTCCTACCCTGTAAGGTGCCTCTTTGTGCTAGAGGTAAGCCTAATCGCGCAAACAAGTGGTAACGAAAAATAGTTCATGCCAGTTTTGAGCAATTCAGATTTAGAGTAAGCAATAGTAACAATAACAATCAACTCTCCGCCTTGACACTGCAATTATGTTATCCCAACTACCGTCCAAAAGTTGGTATCAACTCGAAATTCCAACACAGCTCATGCTCTTCATAATATTTGCACAAAATTCTAAACTCAAATGCCTAAAACCTGAAACAATCCCCATACACCTTTGTAAACATCCACACTCTTCCAAACACAACTCCCAATTATTTACAACATCCAGGGGTGAGATTTCCAACCGCCTTCACAATACCAGACTGCAAATCATAAAAGGTTCCAATCGACCTTTTACAAGAAAAGCCTCACTGGTCCTCGGCTTTGGACAAGCCTCTCAGCTTCCTAGGTTTTGCAAGGTTCACAGACCTTGTTCATAGGGCTCCTCACTGGTCCTCGGCTTTGATTAAGCCTCTCAGTTTCCTAGGTAGCCAAGACCGCACTGGTCTTCAATGAGGGACCCCACTGGTCATTCAAAGACACAGGGGCTTCGCTCTCCTAGTATGCGACAAGCATACTTCAATTTTATACAGTTGCAGTTGGATAATCAACATAGGCCTGCACACACGCAAAGCCATTCAAGAGAGGGACCCCACTGATCCTTTTAAAGACACCAGGGGCTTCGCCTCTTAGATCTCACCACACCAGACTATCTCCAAAATACGAACCAACCAAATCTGCCTAACTTTCCCCCCGACTGCAATTCTGTCTATGATCTCAATTCTGCTAAATTTTTCCATTTTCTGACCTAAAAGGCAACACAAAAGACAAAATTCCAAATCTGATTTTGCTCAAAACATGGTTAGGACTGAGGATTCGTTATCACACAGCACATAATATGCATTGTCGTTGGGTTTCAAGAACCCGTTGACAAAAGGGCGGTTTCTTAATTCCTGGAAACGGTATCAAGTACCGGGTCCAAACTAGGGTGTATATGCATGCATGACCTAATCTCCTTCTAAGAGTGGGCTAACGGTTGAGGCTGATTCAGACCTATGCGGGATAAACCTGGCCCCATAAACCAGTAAAACCGGCCATGACAAAACCAGGCAAACCATATCCCAACTAACTTCGGTGACACGAAAGAAGTTTCAAAGAGTGAGGTAAGGGCAATGCCCTTCCTGCATAGCTACCCGTCAAGCGGGTACCCCGTGATGAAATCGAGGAGGTGAAAGAGAATTGACAGGCTCCATGAGGGAGGAAATATGAACGGAATGCAGACTATGCACAAATAAATATAATACATGCTTTATAAGGCAAATCAAAAAAACAGATATAATAAAGCAAATAAATTAGGCATGCTAGTCGCAAATAATTGGAAACCTTTATGGTCAAAACCTTTATTGATTCCCCAGCGGAGTCGCCATGCTGTTGAACCCCCAAAAAATAACCCCGAAGGATTAAATTCAGGAATATCGACAGGATGGACTAACTCTTTTGGAGTTTTTGGAGTCGCCACCCAATTTAAGGAAAAACAGGGAACCAGATAAACAAATGCGTGCAAAACTCCGTTTTTATAAAAAGACGGTCTTTCTTTCAGAGATTCTAAAGGTAAGAGGTTTTGCTAATTTCGAAAGAAGGTTTTTAAGGCACTTTCGAAATTCCGTTAAAAACGGTTAATCCGACAGGTTTCCAAAATATTCGCAAGTGCTATTTATGCGCTTTTCTAAAAATAATTAATTGAACTATTAATTAATTCAACTAATTAAATTTAGTAAGTTTTCAAAAGATTTTACAATTTTTATTTAAAAGCTTTAATTATTTTCAAAATAAAATAAATAAATAAATAAATAAAGCGCATTTTCTTTTGAAAAGGAACGATTTGATCGTCCTAATTTCTTTGCCAACTCGTATGTGATAGCGCATAAATGGCACTTGCTTAATTTCAACTTTAAAATCCGAGTATCTCACCATAAGATGTAACTCAAATTTCAAGTCGCTTTTTGCAAAGTCGTTTTGGGACATTTAGAAGTTAATTTAAACTTCTTTATAAATTTTGACTTTTTAAAAGAAACTACTTCATATCAATAAGATAGAAGTCTTTTCTTACAGTCTGTTATTAAGCGTGGTTTTTTTTTTTTTTTTTTTTTTTTTGAAAATTTTGTGAAAATTTGCACGCATTTGCTTAAATGGCCTGATTTGCAACAAATTAAATAACGACTCAAAATAAAGAAAAATGAACATAAAAGTAAATCAAATAACTCAAACAAATTATTTACATAAATATTCTAAAGGGAAAAGAAGGATAAGAGTTAAAAATAGAACCCGGAAAGCAAACTCGCGAAACGAGTCTTGGATTTCTAAAGTTTCTAAAGGTCTTGAGAACTTGAGCCCAAATCTCGACCCCAATGCAACTCCAAGCCAATAAGTCAATCCCAATTGAGTATTATCCAAACTCGATCCCAAGGTTTCCATGCCAAGAAGAAGAAGAAGAGAAAGAATTAATAAAAATTAAAAGGATATTAGATTGATAACATAAAATGAAAATCATCAACTCAAATGTAAGGACTTATCACAGTACTGAGTAAAGGTCTTTTGAAATTTTAAATAGTAATCCAACAAGCAAACCAATCTTCAGTTAACTCATGTGCATTCAAATAACAAGAACAAAGCAGCTACGTATCCTATCAGCTTATATATTTGAAAAATAAATATGGCTTTAACCAATCTGTCCCAAGATCTATAAAAGAACATGGCCAATAAAGGACTTTGAGAAAGAAATTTGAACTAAGTTAGCATTAAAAAAAAAGGTTTCAAACTTAAGACATAAACAACAAAGAAAGTACTGACAAGGAAAGAAAATCATTTTTATAATCAAATGAACAATTTCTTCACTTTAATTAGCCAAATATATGTACTTCATAAACTAGAAAACAATCTTCACTTTTAAACCATAAACATGAAAGAACACCGAATGCAAACATCGACAATCCAAACTCAATCTTCAAAAAGCTCGCTTCATTTAAATAGCAGCTAATAACCTATCTAACTTACCTCATAACAGAACCTCATACTCCCTCTCGAACAGCCTGCTACCACTCATCTAACCAACAAATAACCGGACCCAATGCTCTCCTGGATCTGCAGCAACTAGATAATAATCCTCCCCATCCTATATTCCCTGCTTCTATCTTCCTACTACTGCTTCCCAGCCTCCAAAACACCATAACAGGACCTGAAAATAGACTCCTAAACTCCTTACTACTGCTGCTAGCTAAACAAAAAAAACACATACCTCCTCTAAACCCAACCAGCAAAACAGACCCCTCACAGCCCCTAATACTCTCTCCAGAACATCCTAGACTCCCCTATACTTCAATAAATACCTGAGTCATACCTTGCAAACAACAACATAAGGACAACTTCCCTAAACCCCTCTACTACCTGCATCAACCAGAAAATACCAGCCACCAAAGACTCTCCATACAAAACTGCACCTAAGCTCCTTTTAACTCCTTCAGCATATCTGTAACAACCTGAACCAAACTCCTCTACTTCTAAAAGGAATTAGAAGCGGCTCCTATACAATTCCAGAACCTGGAGCTCCTAAATACACCCTTATATCACCTGCAGCCCACCAAACTAGACCTGAGACTTCTACAAACCTCCTGGAACAACCCGGGAACAACCTGCAAGGCAACTGAAAAAACAACAGACCTCCTCTTCACTTCAACTTCCTGGAACACCTCTAAACACCTTCACCATACCAGAACTCCTTCATTACTAACTAACTCCCAGAACACCCTCCAAACACTATTAAACTACTGCAGACACTCCTCAAGCAGCAAAGAAGAAAAAAAACAGACCAGAAGAGAAAATAGAAAGGAACTGGAACGAAACAGGAGTTTTATCTCTTTTTATTTAACAACTTAAATTCTTCTTTGGCTCACACAAAAAACATAGAAACGGGCTACATCAGAATTCAAGAACTACAAACTAGAACAGGACTTCAAACTTATGCATTGGGCAACAGAAGAAGATTTATCAACTCAAACTATTCAGTTTCTTATTCCATTAAAAGGTTCAATTCTTCCATTGATCTTGAAACAAACCGACATTATTTTAAGATTTGTAAAAGCAAACACTTAGGCTTTAAAGATTAAAAATTTAACTAAACATCACCATGCTAAACATATTAACAGAAAACAGGATGCGACACAATGAGATACCCACATGAGCTTAATAAATCAGCATTTTTACCAAATGGACTTAATAAAGCAAAAGCAGTTATAAATAAAAGGAGTATTACCTCTTGCGATGCAGCGATCCGGGGCGCGGATCCGAAGAAGCGACTCGAACAAAGCGACTCGAGCGACGTCGACAACTCGAACTAAAGTTTAGCTTCAATAGGCTTTATGCAAATCTGAGCTTAAAACTTCTAAAAAAAAAAGTTTAAAACAGAGAACAATAGGAACTCGTAAATGTTTTCTTCATTCTTTTCATTTTCCCTTTTTGCGATTCCTCTCTATATCCCACTGCCGCTACTACTTCGCCGCTGCTCATCTTCTTCTCTCCTCTCTCTATCCATGGCTGCCCCTCTCAATTGCAAGTAAGAGAGAAATATATATGACCAGCTTAGGGCTTCTTCAGGCCATGAGAAATACCCAAACGACCCTTCAACGGCTCTAATCGGATAAGGTCGTACGATCGGATGATGTGGAGGAGAGGGGAACCAGTGGGGTCGACGGATTCTTGGCGTTTTATCCGAACTGGGAAAAATTGGAACGGGTCCCCGGGTATTAGAGAAAACGGGTTGGGGAAAGGTTTTCTCTTCTCCTCTTTTGATCGACTGAATTGGTGGTGTCTTACATGTATTAGTTTGCAGAAACAAGCCACTATTTAGATTAGCAACGAATTTAGCCTTTAATTGAAGATAAAATGGGGAGAAGAGGTGGGTTGCACGGGTAGGTAGGGATTAGGCTAGGTTTGCATTTTTTGGCCCTTTTGGATAAAATTAATAAGTGTAAGGGTTGCGCGGGTAGGCTATTCTGGGGTTATGTTTTGCTATTTTAGCCCTTTTCCTTTAAACATACTCATTAACTCATTAAAATTTAAAACTGACCTTGATTAAATTAATTTGACATTAATTAAAATTTCGGGACAAAATTGAGTGTCAACAGTGCTTCAGTCGGGGTTCTTTTGGCCAACTCTATTTAAGGATGCTCATGCCTTTGTTAAACAGTGTGATCGTTGCCAAAGAACGGGTAATATTTCGAGGCGTCACGAGATGCCCTTGAGTAACATCCTGGAGATTGAGTTGTTCGATTGTTGGGGAATTGATTTCATGGGTCCGTTTCCACCTTCTAGTGGCAACAAATACATACTTGTAGCAGTACTTCCAATCAATTATGCGAGTGTGGTAGTCCGGTTCTTGATGAAAAATAATTTTACTCATTTTGGGACACCATGGGCCATCATCAGTGATGAAGGTACGCATTTTTGCAATCGCTTGTTCAATAAACTTTTGGCTAGGTATGGGGTGCATCACAAGGTAGCTACTGCTTATCACCCTCAAACGAGTGGCCAAGTGGAGGTGTCGAATAGGGAGATAAAGCAGATTCTTGAGAAAACTGTTAATACTTCAAGGAAGGATTGGTCTATGAAGCTCGATGACGCTCTTTGGGCCTATAGAACGGTCTTTAAAACACCTATTGGAACCTCTCCGTATAGGTTGGTTTATGGAAAGGCCTGTCACTTGCCTGTCGAGTTAGAACACAAGACGTATTGGGCAATTAAAAAGCTAAATTCGGATATGGAAGTGGCGGGTGAAAAGAGGATGCTTCAGTTGCATGAGCTAGATGAGTTTCGTTTCCACGCTTATGAGAATGCGAAGTTATACAAAGAGCGGACAAAGAAATGGCACTACAAGCACATTGAGCCTCGTCAATTTGAGCCGGGCCAGTTGGTATTGTTGTTCAATTTTAGATTGAAATTATTTCCGGGAAAATTGAAGTCTAGATGGTCGGGCTCCTTTGAGGTAGTTCGTGTTACGGTGCATGGAGCGGTTGAATTAGGAGCCCCGGATTCCGAGAAGTCATTTTTAGTGAACGGGCAAAGAGTTAAGCGATATTGGGGAGGTTTGGTGGATCATCGTACCTCCGTTTCATTGCGAGAACCGTGAATGATAACCGTCGTGCCACGACGTTAACTAAGGCGCTTCTCGGGAGGCAACCCGAGCTTTATATGTAAATGCAAAAATTAAAAAAAACAACAAAAAAATAGAAAAAAAAAGAATAAAAATACAAAAAAAAAAAAAAAAGAGTCGTGCCGCGACGTTAAATCAAGCGCTTGTTGGGAGGCAACCCAATTTTTATTGTTTTCGTCATTTTATTTCTTTAGTATTACGTCGTTTCTTGTTGTTTTTGCAGGGCTCAGGAGTTCCGGATGGTGAACTATGTTTAAAGCAGTGCTTGAATCATCGCGTGCATCAAGTATTTCAGTTGGAATAGCTACACTACTAGAGAAGCGTCGCACATGCTATGGGACGAGCAAAACAGTGAATGACAAATTTTGAAAGCCATAGCCCTGCGTCGCAGCTACATCGCGTACTCCAACATAGACTGAAAATTGTGTTGAAAGCTCTAACTAGGTGTCGCTGCCCCTGTGGCGTGGATCAAACAGTAAGGTCGAATTTTGGAATGCCATAAGCAGGCCTCGCGTTCCCTGTAGCGTGGCGTGAGGCAAAATTCCTCCACGCCGTAAGCCTGTGTCGCATCTCCTGTGGCGTGCGTAAAACAGTGAAGGCAAAAACTTGAAAAGCCATAAGCCTGCGTCGCAGCTTCCATGGCGTGAGTAAAACAATGAGAGCAGAAATTGATCGTGCCATAAGCTTGCTTCGCTTCTCTCCCAGCTTCTCAGGTAAGTTCAAACATTTTAACGGGTCGACCTAGTTTCGACCGGTTACCCGCGAATTAAAACACATAAAAACATATTCTTCTTTCCCTCTCTCACTTGGTTTAAACACAGAATAAAACCAAAGCTAAGGCAAACACCTTCCCTGACTGTCGTGATTCCCTTTCTCTGTTGAACAAATATTTTCAGTGATCATCTCTTTCTCTCCACGCCTCTGGTAAGTTCTCTCATCTCTCTCTTCTCTTAATTCTCTCACAAAGCACAGCCCCCCTGGCCCTTAGATATAGTTTTGCTAATACTTGTGAATAACTTGAACCCTTGGCGGGTCTTTGTGAAATTGTGAACCCTTGATGGGCGATGATTGGTAGTTGTTAAAGTAATCTCCCACAAAATTTGGGAGGGTTGATTCCCTCTAAATAATTGTGAAACCAAAGCTTAAAAATGATGAACACAAGGTGTTCGACATAATGCCACAATGAAGAAAAGCTTGTAACTTTGCGAATTCTTGAGTATCATAGTTCCATAAAGGCATGAATTGAATAAAGTGAGGTCCGAATAATTGAATTGCTTACTTTTGGTGCTAATTTCGACTTGATCATGAGCTACTTACGCTAAAGGGAAAGGTTGTGCGACATATGCACTGAGGCTTCAATGTATACTATGTCTATTGCCTCAACTAATTTCTTTGATTCGTTCATGTTAAGTTAGTTGCTTTCATATCATGTGAGTCGTTGTAGTAGTTCGAAACAAGTGTGGGGTTGTTCTTATACCCCGAGGTGATTGTCGCTTACTTACTTGGAATTCTAATATCCAAATTTGTGGTGCAGGTACTATGGTGAAAACAACGCAAAAGGCCTCTTCTTCTTGTAGTACGAGTAAAGCAAAGCCAAGGGTTCCGAAAGAGGCAATCTCTATTCCAAGGCCCGGGGGAAAGACAAGGTTTGGTCTACCTTTTGTGAGAAAAAGGGAGAGCCAAACTTGGTACAAAAATTTGAAACTCTCGGGCTATATCCCGGAACAAGCTATAGATGAAAGGAAATTGATTAAAAAATGTCGCACAGTAAGAGAAGCAGTTCATGGGATGAATTGGGATTCGGTATTCGCGAGTCCGGGGCACGCGAATCTTTATCTTGTGTCGGAATTCTATGCCAATTGGGATCCGAAGGAAGCTTGGCGGGATGATGACATGGTACAGGTGCGGGGATGTAAAGTGAATCTGGATGACACCGCCTTATGCAATTTTTTAGGGGTGGAAGATCATGATATTGAGGAGCTTCATGACTTTATTAAAAGGCCTGACTATAAGGCTATGCGAGGCACACTCTGTGGTGCAGGTTCTTCACATCTGTGGACACGCTCAGAGGATACTGGAAGGCACAAATGTATGTTGTTCTCGCTATTCCAAAAGAAGGCTCGTGTCTAGATGAAGTTTATTAATGCTCGCATTCTACCATGTAGCCATTTTTCTAGTGTGACCAAGACACGAGCGTGCATGATCTACTTCTTCATGTTGGGGAAACCAGTGAACATTGGGTATTACATGTTTAAATTGATGAGGAAGATACGCCTCAAAAAGACGTGTCACCAGTTGTTTTTCTGTAACATTCTCACCCAGTATCTAGAGAAGGCTGGGGGTGCCTATTAATGAGATTGGTGATCGTATTGTCCCCGATATAGAGAAGAAGATTGATATTGTCGCGGTTAAGGGTGTAGTTGCTTGTACCCCTGCCAAATTTACCGCGGATGAGTGGCGTGAGACGGACGCCAATCTGTCGGCCCGTAATTATTTGATGATAGAGTATTTAGCAAAGGCCGCAGGGATGGATATGCAGGCACTTGATCGGGCTGTTCCTTTGTTGGATACGTCAAAGTGGTTGCTGGGCATGACTCAGAAGGTCGTGATACCCCCTGAGTAGGATGAGAACACAGATTCTGAGATCGTGGCTAAAGACAAGGGCACTGATGATGATGAGAGTAGTGAAGAAGAAGAAGAAGAAGAAGAAGAAGAAGAAGAAGAAGAAGAAGAAGAGGAGGAGGAGGAGGCGCGCACTCCACCACATAGGTCTGGAGGTTCTTCGAGAGCTCAGGTAGTCGCCCCTACCACTACTCCTCCGGTAGCTGCTGATGTTGACACTCCCGGGCATACTGAGCGGGAGGATTCTGATGAGGATGCGGAGGATTAGGCCGCTTGGCCTTCAGGGAAGTTCCTTTACCTCTTGTACTTTATTATTTACCGCACTGAGGACATTTCTTAGTCTTAAGTATGGGGTGGAAGACTTCCCAAGTTTTGAGGTTATGGATGATTGTACTCTTAGGTATTTAATTTTAGCAATTTTTATTTTTGTCACTTGACTTTATTTTCATTTGTTTCTTGCTTTAATATATAAAAAGTATAAAAAAAATAGAAAACTAATGAAAAATTCCAAAAAAATTTTCTTTTTTTAGTTTTAGTTAGTGGTACAGTCATCCGCCCCGTGATTTTTCTTATGGCCTCGGTTCTTTTCCACGGGTAGACCTTTGAACCGGGTATTTTTATTTTTAGGAGTAGTTTATTAGTATTAGTTAGTAGAATATTTTTAGAAAAATAGTAAAATGCTAGGTATCTTTGGTTTGTTTGATACCGGCGAATTTGGACTTGAGCATTTACTCTTTGTGAATCCCTTTTGGTTTAAAATTTGTGATGCATGCCTAAAAAAATTTGAATGACCCGTTTGAGACGCTTAGGTTCAACTACTTCACTCTTTTGTGAACTATTGTTCCTTAGTGCTTAATTTTCACGAATTGCACCTTGTTTGCTTGAACCGAGAGTTAGAATGAAACTGTCTTTAGTGAACTGTGTGCCATGTGTGATGTGAGTTATCTTTTCTTATGTTCCGTGCTACATATTGATGTCTAGAACTTGCCCCTTGTGTGAGCAAAGCGAAATCCTAGGTTTGCTCTAGTCGGGAGATGATACAGGCGTTTCTTTGATAAGCCCTTCTAGCCTTGATTAGCCTACCCTTTAATATTATCCTTCTTGAGCCCTTTTGAGCCTATTGACCTTTTTGTTGGCACCCACATTTCAAGCCTTGCCCCTTTTGTTCTTAATTATCTCTTTTTGAACCCTTAACTCCTTGTAGCACTTTAATTGAAAAATATTTGATTGTTTGTGGAGTTGTGGTTGGAGTAATTGAGTGGTTTTTTGGTGGAACCGACAAAAGAAAACAATATGGTGCATTTTGAAAGAAAAAAAAGGAGAATCATTGGCAAGGTTGAGAAAAATATTGAAAAGAAAAAAATGAAATGAAAAAAAAAAAAAAAACAAGAGAAAAAAATCCCAGTCCTTGCTAGTGTTGTGCAAAAGTAAAGTTGCAAATTGCTTAAACGGAAAGGAGATTTTTGGGTGGTTGCTTGGTTGGTTTTGAGAAGAATGGTGGAAAGAAAAATATTAAAGTGATGTATTAAAGTGCTTAGGGAGGTAGTCACTATTTATCCATATTTATCCTACCCGTCCTTTAGCTACATTACAACCCGTAAAGTCCTAGTTAATCCCGATTGGAGTGAGCCTACATTAGTGAAGTCCTACACTACGGGCAAGCCTATGGTACGTTGTGTGTGGCACGTGAACTTCTTTTGGAGAGAGAGTGAATTCTTTCTATATTATGTCCCTTATTTACTCTTGATATATTCTTTGTGTGATATTTGGGACACTCTCTTGATTATTTTTGGTGAGAGCACATGGATTGCGCGAGATAGGTGAATTTTTGACTCCTTGGTTGAGTGAATGGATGTGATTTTATGAAATCTTGGTTTCATTGAGTCGGTTTTTGAGGTTGAGATGTCTTGAGTGGGTTGTTATAGTGTTTTGTAATGTGATGAATTTTTGGCATGTCGAGGGTCACATGGTATGTATTTATGCTCTTGTTTAACGGACGGTATCAACCATAACCATAGGTAGACCTGTTCTATCAAGTGTTTGTAAGTAGTTGGGGAGTTGTTTTTGGTGATTGCTCGAGGGCGAACAAAGGTCTAAGTATAAGGTGGTGATGTTTGGCAATATTTGCCTATTCTACCTTAATATTTCCGCACATTTTAATACTTTATTCGCCCATTGCACGAAATAATTGTGATTGTTGCGCTCACTTATTGTGTTTGTGATTGTATGAATGATTTGGATGAATACGAGTGCAAACGGAGTGAAGATAGATAAAATCGAGCAAGGATTGATGAATTTAGATAATTGCGGGATATGTGTCGCTCCAAATGCACACGCAAGTATACGCGGTCGATCAAGTAATAAAGTGATAAGAAAAGTCTCGTTCCCACGAGGACTGGTGCAATGCAATTCCCGAAGGGGTTGCTAGCACAAACGCGGAAGAACAAACAAGAAAGATAAAGATAAAAGCAAGACAAAACTTGCTTCCTTCGAAAGAACAGTGAGGAACCTGTCTCAAAGCTCAATCAAAAGGGATACAAGGATCACCTACACTATGCAACAATCCTCAAGAGAACATTGCCTCTTGCAAACTGAATGATCAAGAGGAATGTTCAATCGGACTAACCGAAAGCCACAAGTCCTTAAAAGCCCTCACCGAGGTTTTGCTCACGACGGAGACAAGAAGAAATGTGCTCGGCACTTTCATTCAATTCATCAATATTCAAAACTAGCTATCTACAAATGAAAGGAAACAGTGTTTATATAGGAAATACTAAGGGTAAACTAGTAACTAGGTCACAATTGACCAATAGAAATAAGCCACGCAGGGCTGAGTTAAAAATGTGTTTGGCAGACTTTGACTTCGGTAAGCCTTGGCTTCGGTTCTCGATTGTCTGCTCGAACACACACTTGTTGCCTTCGGACGCTCAATTGTCTTCGAGCTCATTGTCCTTGGTCACTTTGCCTTCGGGGCTCAAATCTGAAGATAATGCCTTCGATTCTTGAGCTCGGCCACTCAGCTTCGGAGCAATTGTTTTCCTTCGGCCAGGCTAAGTGAACATGCACATCGTGCAGCAGCTTGGCTTGGCTTCTTGTCATCGGTCTCCTCGGTGGATCGATCACTTGATCAGCACGTGATCGGGCTGCATCATCCTCCCCTTCTTGAGAAGATTTCGTCCTCGAAATCAAGCCCTCCTCGTCCTCCGAAGTTGGACCTACAACACAAGGAACTAAGTCAGCAACATTAAAGGTGTTGGACACGTTATACTCACCAGGGAGGTCGATCACGTAGGCATTGTTGTTGATCTTGGTCAACACTTGAAATGGACCATCCCCTCGAGGAGCCAACTTTCCTTTCCTTTGGTTCGGGAAGCGTTCCTTTCGGAAGTGCACCCAAACCCAATCTCCTTTCTTTAATTCCAACTTTTTACGCCCCTTGTTTTTCTTTAAGGCAACCTTTGCATAGGCCTCCTCGAGGTTCTTCTTCACCTTTGCATGCAATTCGATCAAGGCAGTTGCTCGTCGAGTACCTTCAAAATCAAGAACAGAATCTCGAGGCAATGGGGTTAAATCAAGTGGAATCAAAGGATTAAAGCCATACACACATTCAAACGGGGTCATGTTGATCATTCTATGCACCGTTCGATTGTATGCAAATTCCATCATGGGCAAACGATCAGCCCAGTTTCCAACCTTTCCTTTGGTCATTGCCCGAAGCAAAGATCCCAAGGTTCGGTTAACTACCTCGGTCTGTCCATCAGTCTGAGGATGGTGAGACGTCGAGAATAGTAGCTTGGTGCCGAGGGCACCCCACAAACACTTCCAAAAATGACTCAAGAACTTCGAGTCTCGATCACTCACAATAGTACGAGGTACACCATGCAATTTTAACACATTAGAAACAAACAATGTAGCTACATGCTGTGCATCATCACACTTTTTGCAAGGAATAAAGTGAGCCATTTTTGAAAAACGGTCAACCACAACGAAGATGCTATCATGTCCTCCCCCCGACCTCGGTAACCCCAAGACAAAGTCCATGGATATATCAACCCAAGGTCGATCAGGCACAGGTAACGGGGTGTACAATCCATGAGGGTTGGACTTCAATTTTGCTTTCTTGCAAACGAGACAAGCGTTGCAAAGCTTTTCCACATCTCGTCGCATTTTGGGCCAATGGAACTGCTCGGTCAAGATACCAAGAGTTTTATCGACACCGAATTGTCCCATCAGTCCACCTGAGTGAGCTTCTCGAACCAAGAGCTCTCTCCATGATGACACTGGCACACAAACCCTCCCATTTTTGAAGAGGTAGCCATCATGCCACTGATATTTCTCAACCTTTCGGCCACTCAAGATTGCGTCTCGAACACATTTCAGCTTGGGATCGTCCTCGTACATCGACTTGATGCTTTCGAATCCCATGAGCCTAGAGGCGAGAGTGGTCGCTAAGGCAAATTTCCTTGATAGCGCATCGGCCACAACATTATCTTTTCCCTTTTTGTAATGAATTACATAGGGAAAGCTTTCAATAAATTCAACCCACTTGGCATGTCTTCGATTCAATTTCTCCTGACCTCGGAGATGTTTCAAAGACTCATGATCACTTTTGATCACAAATTCTCGAGGCCACAAATAATGCTGCCAATGGGCGAGTGCTCGAACGAGGGCATACAACTATTTGTCATACGTAGAGTAATTCAAAGTTGCACCCTTAAGCTTTTCGCTAAAGTAAGCGATCGGCTTCGAGTCTTGCATCAGCACTCCTCCGATCCCAACTCCAGACGCATCACACTCGACTTCGAATGCTTTGCCGAAGTCAGGGAGTTGCAACAACGGAGCAGAACAAAGCCTCCGCTTCAACTCTTGGAAAGCCCTCTCTTGGGACTCTCCCCACACAAATGGATTGTCTTTCTTTACCAGCTCGGTTAAAGGAGCTGCCACGGTGCTAAAGTCACGGACAAACCTTCGGTAAAAGCTAGCTAAGCCATGGAAGCTACGAACTTGTGATACCGAGGTTGGAGTTGGTCAATCTTTGATGGCTTCGACTTTTGATTCGTCGACTTCGACACCATTAGCACTGACAACAAATCCAAGAAAGACTACACGATCGACACCAAAGGCGCATTTCTTGAAGTTGGCATACAACTTCTCTTCTCGAAGCTTTTCAAGTACTTGCCTTAGGTGGTCGACATGTTCATCCACGGTTCTGCTATAAACAAGTATGTCATCGAAATAAACGACAACAAACTTATTTATGAACGGTTTGAGCACATGGTTCATCAGTCGCATGAATGTGCTCGGTGCATTGGATAAGCCAAAAGGCATCACCAACCATTCATAGAGACCGAATTTGGTCTTGAATGCGGTTTTCCACTCGTCCCCGGGTTTCATTCGGATCTGGTGGTAACCGGACCTGAGGTCTATCTTCGAAAAGCATGAAGAACCACTTAACTCATCTAGCATGTCATCTAATCGAGGGATAGGATGACGATACTTTACCGTTATTTTGTTGACTGCTCGACAGTCAACACACATTCGCCATGTTCCATCCTTCTTCGGGACAAGGATAACAGGAACGGCGCAAGGACTCAAGCTCTCACGAACGAGGCCCTTGTTCAGCAATTCATCAACCTGCCGTTGGAGCTCTTTGGTGTCTTCGGGATTACACCGGTATGCAGGTTTGTTAGGGATTTGAGACCCTGGTACGAAGTCAATTTGGTGCTCGATTCCCCTCAACGGAGGTAATCCACCTGGCATTTCCTCGGGAAACATGTCCTCGAAGTCCTGCAAAACTTTACGAACAAACAAAGGCAAAGGGTTATCATTAGAAAAGTCATCATTAGAGTTTAGAAGGATACCCTTGTGCACGAGGCAAATCATCATCTGACCGTGGTCGTTGCCTCGTAAGATTTCACCGGGTTGCATGATTGCACAAATTCTTTTCACTTCGATTGGTGAATTTGTCTCTTCGGGCCCCAATTTTGCTCCCATCGGAAGCTTAGCTTTGGCCGCTTCTTTCAATTCTTTCATTCGTTTATAGTCCTCGGTGACTTGTTTTGGAGACAAGGGTTTGAGTATGAAACTCTTCCCATCAAGCTTCACAGTATAAGTGTTGGATCTGCCATTGTGAACAGCGGTACGATCATACTGCCATAGTCGACCTAATAGCAAATGACAGGCTTGCATCGGAACCACATCGAATATCATTTCATCTTGATACTCTCCGATTTTGAACTTGATCCACACTTGTTTGACAACCCTCAATTCTCCACACTCATTCAGCCATTGTAACTTGTAAGGGTGGGGATGCTTCATCGTAGGTAAGCCCATTTGTGAAACCAAGGTTTGGCTCACTACATTGGCACAACTACCAGAGTCAATGATCATCGAACACACCTTTCCTCTCACTCGACATCGGGCATGAAAGAGGTTTTCTCTTTGGTTGTCCTCTTCTTCAAGAGTCATGCAGCTCAAATTCCTTCGAACCACAAGAAACATTTCCGGATGATCAGCTTCGGCAGCCTCATGATCATCATCAACTTCAGCTCGATCAGTCTCCTCGATAATTTCCTCCTCGGTGTCACTCGCTTGCTCATGGACGGTTCCATCTTCGAGCAGAAGCATAACTTTGCGAGTTGGACACTCTTTTGCCATGTGACCATAACCTTTGCATTTGTGACACTGAATATTTGAAGCACTAGGAGAGTTGAGTTGAACTTTACCTCCCACTTCTCTTGGTTGGTTAACGGTCACACCTCTTTCGAAGGATCTCTTCGAATCTCGAACAGCGTTAGCACTTGCTTGGTTTGGACTCTTCCATTCTTTACTTCGGTTCAAAGAAGTAGAAGTAGTGACTCCTCGATACCGGTTTGCCTTATCGTCCTTCACCAATTTTTCAGCTTCGGTGGCAGCATCAAACACATCTTCCAACGTGTGGTACACGTGGAGTCTCAACTGCGATGACACATCCCTAGCCAAGCCATTTTTTAATCTAATAATGGCTTGTTCTTCGTCTTCGACCAGATCAAGATTCAATCGAACCTTTTCGAACTCATCGTGGTACTCTTGGACTGACTTGGACCCTTGCTTTAACTCATAGAGCTTTTGCATTTGAGTCTGCCTGTACTTGGCACTCAAATACTTAGCATCCATCGCTCTTCTCAATTGTGGCCAAGTATTGACTTCGGGATAATCATTCCTTCGTCTATGCCTCTTGTCAGATTCCCACCACGTTGATGCATAAGCTTCGAACGAAGCAATGGCATGGGCAGCTTTTCTCTCATCGGTCATCTCATTGGTTTCAAAGATGCGCTCCATTCTAAGCTTCCATTCAAGATACTCATCGGGATCACTAGTTCCTTTAAAGGGTGGAATAGTGATCTTGACACTGTTCAAATTTGAGTCTCGAACAGCTCTAGCCTGCTCGGGAAACTCATCATCTCGATCATTAGCCTCACGCTCAATATTTCTTTCAACATTTGCGCCTCGGCCTCGACCTCGGAAATTTCCACGACCTCGGTGAGCTGGCCTTCGTTGTGCGAATGGCGGCTCACGCTCATATTCGTCCTCGGGAAATTCCTCTTCATCAATCTCTTCGGTTACAACACCAAGGTCTCTTCGGGTCCTTGGAAGTGGTAACCTCTCTCCTTGGGGAATGCCCAAGTTTTGATTTCCAGCTTGGGGATTGCCCAATTTTTGTTGTGCTTGGGGATTGCCCAAGTTAAGCTCTCTTCGAATTGCCTCACTCGTCAACTGATGTTGTCGAAGAAGCTCAGCATACAGCTCAGGTTTCATCGGAGTGGATTCGCTTGTTCCAGCGCCGGTCCCATGCATGGCCACGGACGCACTTCCTTGTTCGAGTTGAGTTACTCGAGCACTCACTCCTCTTACATCGGCACTGACACTTTGTATCGCAGCCATGAGATCGGCTAACGACAATTCAGGCTTTTCAATGCTTTTGCCATCGTTTCCAGCCATGGTTCCTGCACAAGTCAAAGATCAAACAAATGTTAGGGTTAGAAATCACCTCACACACTCCCTCACCTTTGATGGGTGGCACTCGGGTCCACTCAATTTATGGGTTCGGTTTTTGATCACTCAAGGACTTGTTAACAGTGGCTCGTCTGATTGATCGATCCTCTAAGATCCTTCAAGTTCGACAATAGTCACTGCCTCTTCGGGAAGAGTGAAGTGATGTTCGACTCGATGGAACGGACGCTTTTAACTGAGCTCGGGGAGTCAAGAGAATTTCTATGAAAGTTTGGACTTCGGTCACCCCTTCGCACGAATTCCTATCAGCTTAAAAGAGTTAGTACGACCTTGAGTAGAACAAATACTCAAAAGATCCACCAACTAGAATTAGACACGAAAGAAAGTGAAAACCTAGGAGAATCTACCCTTTTGATTCCCTTTTGGAATCTTTTCGATCACACCCACTCTTGTCCGTACAAGAGTGGTCCCTCCTTGGTACGGATAGGGTTTTACCTTATCCACTTTCCTTTTTCTGCCGACAACTTTCACCTGGGGGTTTTGATGTTAAAATTTTAACCCCTTTCTTCTTCAATGGAACAGTGACCTTGCTCCGGCGTACGGACGCAACAACTTCGGTTCACTGACCACGAAGCTCAACAGATCTGAGTTGCTCTTCGACTCCGGTTCCAAACAACAACGGAGGAAATCAGTTCAAGTTCTTCGAGCTAAGAACCAGCTCGACGTGTCGTACACTGTTACGAACTTGTAATAATTTTTCCGGTGTACGGACAACGTTTCCAACTTAAGAACTTCGATTTTAAGCAATAAACAAACCCAAATCACTCAAGAACCACCAATCTTCACCGGTTTCTTCCAAACACAGTGGGGTTCGAGTTTTCAGTCACCATTAAAGCTCAAAACAGTCCAAAATTCACCAAGAAACCCTAGTCACGAAATCAGTACGTCGTGTATTCGTTGGAATCAGAACTCGATGGTGAACAAGAATCCAAGATTTTTTTTCCCAAACAACCAACAATCAAACACAATTTTTGAAATTTTCTTTTAACACTTTTTTTTTTTTTTAAGAACACCAACAGTAACAAACAAAACAGGAACACGAAACGGAAACAAAGACACAAAACGCACGAAAATAAAGATAATGTGAACAGGATTTGGGGTTGTAGAAACAAGCCCAAACCGTGCTCTGATACCAAGATGGTGCAATGCAATTCCCGAAGGGGTTGCTAGCACAAACGCGGAAGAACAAACAAGAAAGATAAAGATAAAAGCAAGACAAAACTTGCTTCCTTCGAAAGAACAGTGAGGAACCTGTCTCAAAGCTCAATCAAAAGGGATACAAGGATCACCTACACTATGCAACAATCCTCAAGAGAACATTGCCTCTTGCAAACTGAATGATCAAGAGGAATGTTCAATCGGACTAACCGAAAGCCACAAGTCCTTAAAAGCCCTCACCGGGGTTTTGCCCACGACGGAGACAAGAAGAAATGTGCTCGGCACTTTCATTCAATTCATCAATATTCAAAACTAGCTATCTACAAATGAAAGGAAACAGTGTTTATATAGGAAATACTAAGGGTAAACTAGTAACTAGGTCACAGTTGACCAATAGAAATAAGCCACGCAGGGCTGAGTTAAAAATGTGTTTGGCAGACTTTGACTTCGGTAAGCCTTGGCTTCGGTTCTCGATTGTCTGCTCGAACACACACTTGTTGCCTTCGGACGCTCAATTGTCTTCGAGCTCATTGTCCTTGGTCACTTTGCCTTCGGGCTCAAATCTGAAGATAATGCCTTCGATTCTTGAGCTCGGCCACTCAGCTTCGGAGCAATTGTTTTCCTTCGGCCAGGCTAAGTGAACATGCACATCGTGCAGCAGCTTGGCTTGGCTTCTTGTCATCGGTCTCCTCGGTGGATCGATCACTTGATCAGCACGTGATCGGGCTGCATCAAGGACTATTGATTAACTACCAACTAAACCAGAAAATTCCTAATTATCTAAGCAAGAAGGTTTCAAGAGTTGAGAATTTATCTAAGTAAAATTAACTAATTAAACCAAGAAAATAATAACAAGTAAAACACGATTTTGGATTCAAGAAGGGATAATAGCCTAGGGTATCTGCCAATCCTGTTGAATTCTTCAGTTACTCTGACTAAATCAATTTATCTGGATTACTAATCACAGGGTTAATATTACTCACAGGACTCTTTTGATACCCTGCTCGCCTATTCAAGCCAACCTAACACCTATATGTCTACTGAATTAAAGTTAACAAGAATGCATGTGCTTCTCCTGTATACTGATTAAGCATGACTGTCAGGTATATTTCTATCCTAACCGCGAAACCATTCCCCGATGCCCAGGTTCAGGAACACGCTCTATTCAATCCTATTGCAACCTGTGGTTCCCACTTTCGAGTTCAACCCTAGGTTCATAAATAGTATTCAATTGGTGATCAAGCAATCAAATAATTAGGCTCAGGATATGAATAAATAACTCAATTCAATAAATTAATAAAATCAAAGTAACTTATGAATATCAACATTCATGGAGAATCCCACAACTATAGACTAACAAACTAAATTAAAGAAAAGAGAAGAAAACTCAATGTAGATGTTGAGCTCCAACCCATCTTTAGCGTCTCTATGCCTCCACAAGGGTTCTTGCCTCCAAAGGTACGTAATCCCCCCTAAAAATATGTTTACGAGGGTTTAAATACCGAGTACAATAGGTGGCCCACGTTTTTAGTTAATTCAAGCTACTCTGGGACTAATTTACGGTGCATACACCGGAGCATGCCAAGCATCCGTGGCTGTACCCGCTGCTTCTTCCTTGTTCTTGTATGAATCAAGCTCCAATTTGCTCCAATTCTTCAAAGATTATACCTAAGTCAACACAAACACATTAGATCAATGTAATATCGCTAATTAAGCAATGCTGGGCACAATTAACTGCAAAGTCAAGTAAAAGTGAATATTAATTAACGTTGGAAATACAAGAAATATGCCCAACATCAACACCCCACACTTAAACTATTGCTCGTCCTCGAGCAATCACAAAAATACTCATACTTCAAATGACTCAAGACACAACCCCAATTTCATTCTCAAAAGAGCAACTCAACAATTAAGTACAACTATACCTGTGACCATGGTTGATGCCAACAATTAAACCTTCTCACATGCATCTTTCACGCACATCCTCATGTTCACAATGCCAAAACAGTCTAAATATTTAAAAAAACAATCAAACAACCAAATTGTAACATCCTAACCTCAATAAGTGACTCTGTGCAACCAAGTTTCTCAAGCCGGCTCACTTACCTCAACTGAGAATCTAATAAAATCACCTATCCTTCATGAATCAAGTGCCCTCACAACAAATCAGAAGAAGTAGTCCAATACTCACAAGATATTGTAATTAATTTCAGGACTTCATAGATCGAAAGAATTCACTCAACTCTCAGAAAGAAGTTCACATGCCACACAAGAAGTACCATATGCTTGCCCTTTGTATAAACCTCCACTAATGTAAGTCTGCTCAATTCAACATCAAATAGGGCTTATTAAAGGTTGTCATGAAGGCTGCGGGTTTGGTAGGATAGATATGGACAAAGTGACTAGATCTCCCTAAGCACTTACAAAACATCACTTTTCAGCACACTTCCTTCTTTCAAAAGTTCCTCCCTTTTCAATTTCAAGCAACACCCAATCTTCCCCTTTTTATTTACGGCATTGAATATATTTTTTTTGCTCAATAAGAAGTGCTACTTTCTTTCTTTTTTTCAACTTTCACAATTTTTTTTTACTCACAAGTTGGCCAGGCCATCAAGTAATAATTTTTTTTTTCACTTTTTTTTTTCTTTTCACAAGCACTACTTTTACTTTCTAATTGGGGCCAATCCACAAACCAACCAACCTTTTTCTCCAACTTTAGCTATTTCAGCTTATTATATATATAAGTGCTCAAGGAGATAAGGAATTCAAAAGATAGGAAATTCAAATCAAAAGAGGTGAAGACTTGTAATATGGTTGCCAATAAGCAGGATAAAAGGCTCAAAGGGACTGATTAGAGTCAATCAAGTATAGGGCAGGCTAGAAAAATCTCAAACGGGTCAAGGAAGGCCTATAATCATTTTTCAAACAGAGCAAAACCTAGGATTTCGCTTCAACCACACTCCGGGCAAGTTCTAGACTCAAGTGACAAGCAAGGAACGAAACAAATACCTCACTCACACAGTGGCACATGACTCACTCAAGATGGCTCAATTCGGACTCTCAACCCAAAGCAATTAAACAGGCTCGAAGAATAAGGCGTAAAGCACTTAGCACACCAGAGTCAAGAAACTGAGCCTAGGCGTCACAACCAAGGTTATTCATTTTTGGCACAATTTATTCAAAAACTTACAAGGAAGGCATTTCAATCCACGTGCTCAGGTCTAAATATGTTAGTATCAAACAAGTCACAAGGCACCTAGACTCCAAACCCAAGTTTTCCTTTCCTTTCTACTACTACAACGACTCAAGGCTAGCTAAAAAAAATAAAAAGTACTCGGTTCAAGTGTACATCCCATGGAAAAGAACCGTTGCCCAAAGAAAAACCACGGGGGATTATTATCTACTCTAACTATGATAAAATAAACTAAGAAAAGACTAAATATTTTTGGATTTTTTTTTTGTTTTCTATTTTTTTTTTTTTGAATAATTATAACTAAACTAGAAAGCAAGAAATAAATAAAACAATGTCAATTGACAAAAATAAAAATAGTAGTAACCAAAATATAGGAATTCCCCGCCCCACACTTAAAATTGTGCACTGTCCTCAATGCACATAACCAAATAAACAAGGGTGGTAATAGAGTTACTCATACTTCCCTCATTATCGCGCACATATCATTTCAGGCCAACAAACTCATTCAAACCAACTAGTGCGTGCAAACGGGGTGCTTGCACCCCACACTTAAAGCTCAAGTGTATTTCACATTCAATCAATTTATGCTCATAGTACACTCATGGTGTCATTCGCGAGGTACTCAGACTTCCCTCGACGTGCACTTCTTTACTTGAAATACTTCTCATGTTTAAAAATCACCAAAGTGTGCAAACGGGGTTCCCACACCCCACACTTGTGCTCTACTTCATCTCAAAAATATGGATAAATATTATTTTAAGCAAAGCAATAAAATCAGCCCGTGAATTGCACAACGGGGCAATGGCTCGCTCAAGTGAAGTGCAAAACAACACTTCTAGTGTAGGAATAAAGTGCATTGAGTGTCGTTCATAAGAAAACACTTTAAAATCAGCCCAATGTCCTAATTCTAACTAATATATGTTCAACTTATGCCCCCTAATTGATTTGGCTACTCAGACTTTGCCAAATACCTCAAATTGTTCATTGAGAAATTTTATCAAACACCTTATGTGCAGTAAATTGGACAGCTTGTGTATGCACTGTTTGTTAATGATTGGACCTCCCAACTCCGGGAGCTTACATATATACTCATCACGGTGCATCACCGCACCCCCCCACAGCAAATACCAATAAAAAACAATCAAGTTTCGACATGTTTTCATCATACGCTTAACGTAAAAGCTAAACCAAAGGGGAGAGGAATGAGAACAATTGTAATACTACAACCAGTAGGTCGTGGCTCCATGGATAAGGGAGAAGTTAAGGGAGAAGGTGAGAGTAAGGAGAAATCATACCTGGAAAGCACAACGATGCAGCATGTCTGTTCTTTGTTTTATGTTCTTCGTACGCTGCTTCTTTTTCTTTTCTTCGTTCTGTTTGTGTTTTGTTTTTGTTTGGTTGTGTGCGTGTGTTTAAGCAAATAAAGGAGTTGGAAAAAAACTTACCTCCTCCATACAGTGCACTGCGCCTTACGCCCACAACACTGCCTAAGAAACCCTTTTTTTTCAAAATTTGTTGAGCATACAGCCCCTGGCGTTTTCCTTTCACAATACTGCCTCTCGTCCTATTTTTTTTTTTTACACAAACCAACTGGGCACAGCCAAGCATGCGACGCATGCAAGGCTGTGCTGGCCTCAAAACAGTTTTCTTTGCTCCCTTTTGTTGTCCGGGACCGGCTATTTCGTTGATCCAACCGATTTCGAGCCTCGAGATCCTGTAAAAACACTACACAAACACGTTAAACACATCAAGATTCTATTCTTTTTGTTCTTTTCTATTTTTATTTTATTTTTTTTTTGTTTTATTTTTTTTTCAATGAAAATGCGGATTAACTACTCTAAAAACGATAAAACATGGGTTGCCTCCCATGAAGCGCTTGATTTAACGTCGCGGCACGACGGGTACAAACTTCACTTTTTCCTCCACCTCGAAGATATGAATCGAATTCCCAAATTGCATTCAAGCTTACGGCTATGCTCTTGAGGATGTGGCATAAAACCAAAATAGCCAAGCAATGAATGTCGCATCTTGCACCTCTTGGCTTTTAAATGAGGGATATCGTTTTGTCTTCTCGGCATCACAAATTTAAGAATATAGGCACAGTGTTCCTCATCCCGTGACTCTTCTATTTGCTCAAAAGGCTCGATCTTCATGTCGCCCTCAAAACAAAATATTGAAAAGTGCTTGGAATGAGGTCTTATGCGGCTTAACTCCAGATTTGCTTCACTTTTGACATCCTCATTTTTACACACACTAGAGTCTTCAAACATTATATTTTTCACTTCCTCACTTGACTCTAGTGCTAATTTTTCAACTTTGGCATCCTTAACTACTATTAGGTCGAATGGTTGGAACTCCACACTTAGCTCCTCAAATTGGCTCTTAAATTCTTCTTCAACTTCAACCATCTCAAATATACTCTCCACAACAATGTGTTGTTAAGACTTAGACGCTTCAGTCTTTTCAATCAAATTAGCCTCAAGGTTGTGAATGGCATCGCCAAATCGGTCGATCTCTTGTTTAAGTACCCTTTTCCATTCTATAGAGCACTTAGCTGCACTTGTAATATCATCAAGAAGACCCCTAAATGCATCTAACCGTTGGGATTGTTCCATTAGCCAAGTTTCGCTCATGATCTCCACCTCTTCGGAATTTTCCTCTTGTTGTGATGCATCCTGCACTTTGTTGGTCCTATCAATCTCACAAGCAAGGTTAGTATTATCATGAATATTACTTGAAGAAGGAGTACGACACTTAGGACAATCGTTCCACAAACCACCACACAATTGACAGCAGTTCTCATCAAAAGTTGTGGAGGAACGACTAGATAAATAGTTCTGTAGGACATTAAGATGTCGACAATCTTCCCACAAGTGACGTCCATTACAAATTATGCAAGGAGCACCAAAATATGAGTAGCCAAAATTGGACCAATTTTTATTAAAATATGCCATGTTAACAAGTAATAACTAAACTAAAAACTTGAATAGACAAAAGTAAAAGCCTAATCTAGAGATAGCTAATTCTAAGTCCCCGGCAACGGCACCAAAAACTTGTCGCTCCAAACGCACACGCAAGTATACGCGGTCGATCAAGTAATAAAGTGATAAGAAAAGTATCGTTCCCACGAGGACTATTGATTAACTACCAACTAAACCAGACAATTCCTAATTATCTAAGCAAGAAGGTTTCAAGAGTTGAGAATTTATCTAAGTAAAATTAACTAATTAAACCAAGAAAATAATAGCAAGTAAAACACGATTTTGGATTCAAGAAGGGATAATAGCCTAGGGTCATGGGATATCTGCCAATCCTGTTCAATTCTTCAGTTACTCTGACTAAATCAATTTATCTGGGTTACTAATCACAGGGTTAATATTACTCACAGGACTCTTTCGATACCCTGCTCGCCTATTCAAGCCAACCTAACACCTATATGTCTATGGAATTAAAGTTAACAAGAATGCATGTGCTTCTCCTGTATACTGATTAAGCATGACTGTCAGGTAAATTTCTATCCTAACCGCGAAACCATTCCCCGATGCCCAGGTTCAGGAACACGCTCTATTCAATCCTATTGCAACCTGTGGTTCCCACTTTCGAGTTCAACCCTAGGTTCATAAATAGTATTCAATTGGTGATCAAGCAATCAAATAATTAGGCTCAGGATATGAATAAATAACTCAATTCAATAAACCAATAAAATCAAAGTAACTTATGAATATCAACATTCATAGAGAATCCCACAACTATAGACTAACAAACTAAATTAAAGAAAAGAGAAGAAAACTCAATGTAGATGTTGAGCTCCAACCCATCTTTAGCGTCTCTATGCCTCCACAAGGGTTCTTGCCTCCAAAGGTACGTAATCCCCCCTAAAAATATGTTTACAAAGGTTTAAATACCGAGTACAATAGGTGGTCCACGTTTTTAGTTAATTCAAGCTACTCTGGGACTGTTTTACGGTGCATACACCGGTGCATGCCAAGCATCCGTGGCTGTACCCGCTGCTTCTTCCTTGTTCTTGTATGAATCAAGCTCCAATTTGCTCTAATTCTTCAGAGATTATACCTAAGTCAACACAAACACATTAGATCAATGTAATATCGCTAATTAAGCAATGTTGGGCACAATTAACTACAAAGTCAAGTAAAAGTGAATATTAATTAACGTTGGAAATACAAGAAATATGCCCAACATCAATATGACATTAGTCGGAAAGCTATAGAGCAAGCTACGGATTTGTCATAGCTTCAGGCTTCCAAAAGCCATAGCTATGCGAGGCATGGCTGCAGCTTCAGACTCTCAGATGCCCTAACCATGCGAGGCATGGCTTGCAGCGCACGAGTTCCAAACGCCATAACCATGCGAGGCATTCCCCATGGCTTTCAGTTCTGCGACCTCAACTTTTCCAATTTCGTTTAGGCTTAGGATTAACTTATGGAAAGACTTTGTAAACACTATAAATAGTCTTTTAATTTCGTTTTTAAAGGGAAGTCGAATTTCTAGAGTACGTTTTGGAGTTCTTACGCATTGAACCAAGGGTTTAATTCCTTTTCATCATTTATTACAATATTTAATCTTTCTTCCATGAATTCTTGTCTTGTTATTATGAGTATGCGTAGCTAAACATATCGTTCTAGGGATAGAGCAATTACATGAAGGTTGACGTTTGAAAGTTGATTTCTTCCTATTGATTTACCATTACGGATTGTTTATTCTTTCTTGAGCCTAATTGTTTGGTTATCAGGGCCCGGTAATAGAACACTATCTACGGTTTACAAGTTGAACTCGACAGAGGGAACTTGTAAATGCAAATAAGAAAGAATAGGGCTTGATTATGAACCTGGGCATCAGGGAATCAATTTGCGGGTAGGATAGACATATACCTATTCGCCTGGCTTAACTAACTACAGAGTTCGTTAATGCATGCATGTGATTTAATTCCATAGAAATATAGGCGTTAGAGTAGCTTGCATAGACTCGTGAAGAATCGACAGATTTTCACGAATATAATTAACCTGTTAGTTAGAAATCTAGGAAATCAAGAAGTAGAATCAACTGGAAAACTTAACTGGATTGTTCGCAGCTCTGACCCTGGACCGTTTCTCCTTCATTGATAACAACCTAGAATTTGCTCTGTTACTTGATCTCAATTACTTGCTTTTAATTATCGTTTGCTTAGTTAGTAAATTACAAACCATCATTGAAAAAGACCCCTGAATAGTTTATAGGAATTGTTTGCTAGAATATAGTCATTAATACTAGTCCTCGTGGGAACGATACTCAATTTATCACTTTATTACTTGTCGACCATGTATACTTGTGTGTGCGCTTGGGAGAAATAGAGTACAATGATCTTATACTCAATACAATACCAACAATAAGGTATAACAAATAATATACAGTGTAAATCCAAATCTAAGGCGTAATAAGTACGTGTATCGGCAGCTGTACACGTCAGGAACACGTGGTAGAATATCCACAAGGCCAAAGGCCACCAAAGAAATGGATATAATCACTTACCTTGTTCCAAAGCTAACACTGCTACTCCACAACCGCTTTGTCCTTTAGATTCATTGTCAAACGATCACACTGTGTTCAATAAGCAAAATAATATATCACATAAAGCTAAAGCCTTCATTTCTTACATCTTAGAATAATCCGGTAAGGAACTTGACACCCGATTCGCATAGGCAATACGCAGTCCAGACCTATGTACATGGTTTAAAATCACATAATCAAACTCTAAATAAATTACATTTACGGGTTGCCCATAACTCCCTGAGTTGGAATGTGTAAGCAATTCCATTATCGGGTCCAATTACCGTTTAAACTATCAATTTAAATTATTAGAACGATGTCTAATATCCCGATTTGTACTATTAAAATATATTCAAACACACGTAATAAACTAAAGTAATGAATTAACATCATTACCTGGAGGTTTCGAGGTAAAAATTCTACTTTTTTTTCTCCTTCTCCTTTCCCTTTTTCCTTCTCTCTTTACGGTTTTTTTTTGGTTCTCTGCTTTTGGTTGTTTCTGTTCGCCTCTATCTTCCAAATAGAGCTGCTAAGGGATTATACTTATAATTCTTAGCAGCTAACCGACATTGACATTTCATTTCCTTTTTTTTTTTTTTGAAAACTTATTACAATACCGACAATTAAAACGGAACCCTAAAAAAACTCGAAATGATCTCAAATTTCTCGAGCAAGTTATACAAAATTTATGTGACGTACTTGTTAAGACGGATCTCGAATCGGATTCCCGAAACTCAAGATGCGAATTAAACGGAAAAAGATCAAATTATTAATTTTTGAGATTTTAGCGGAAACTATCAGAACGACCACGAAATTCACTTCCCGAAGTTCACACAAGTCAAAAATAATCATATGAACCTAACGATGCTTTTGGATTTCGAATCGGAGCTCATTTGGCAAAATCGAGCTCGAAAACCTCTTTTTAGGATTTACCGACAACGAAAATTGAAACCTTCATTCGATACCTACCAAAACGATTTCCGATTTAGCTCAAATATTACAACAATTTCTTATGGATCTTATGAAGCTATTAGCAATGTCGGCACGTCAATCAGAATCCTAACTCTCGAAACGACTATCTAAGGTCGTTTCATTTTTGTTTCTTATCTATTTATTTCGTTTCGGCAGGTTTGATCCAGGATTGAATTTGGCACGTTGTTAAGGAGCGAAGATAACTTCAACTATCAGGGTGAGCCAGCTTTTATTTAGGATGGCCACCAGTTTTATTTTTATATTTCAGTTGTATTTTGCTACCTTCAACAGGTGTCTGTGTTCATTTGCACTCTTACATGTCTAGTCTGGATAGCCCTAAACCTAGTATGTTGGGTTGTAAGCTGAATTTTTTTTTTCTACAGCTTACGTATAGCTATGTTTGTATCTATTTTTGTCTTATTTCTTATCAGAAAGTTGATTTTATGTTTATTTTTGTGAATTCAATTCAGTAGGGCTCGCTCGACAGTCTAGGGGAGGATGTCGGATGCCCGCACGGCATAGTCGAGAATTCGAGTCGTGTCAAAACACCTGGTACGGAAAAAATTTTACTCTTATAAATGGATGTATATTGAGATTAATTACGTGTTTTAATATTGAATACCTTTTATCACCCTAACATACTATTCATTTGGCCAACATTCAAATTGCGCTCTGTACTTGAGTAAATTTTTTTTTATTTTTCATACGATCAACTTGTACGGCCAATCTATCAATCTCATATACCAACCTTAAAGTATTTTTACTTCCGTACTATATTAACTTATACAGAGGAGAATCTTTATTTCACGTTAACGCCATGTTCAATTATATGTAAAATATACACGCGCTCATTACATATTATTTTGAAATTCATATCTGATATGCATCTGAGATATATAATTATATCCCCGTAGCATTTAATTTCCTTTATTTCTCTTTCTATATTTGAGAGATGAGATCTAGACTTGAATCATCAAAAGATAGGAAAATCAAAGTAGCAAAATTTCTTGTAGCACTTTAGGAAAATAATAAATGACGCGATTGATTAACTTTTGTTAGCTTAATACACAATGGATCTTGCTCATGATTATTGACAACAACCAGTTTTGTTTTATGCCAAAAAGTTTTACGTAAAATCAAGAAGAACTTAATGATCAAAAGAATCTCATTATTAACTTGAAAGGATGTATGGCATGAAGGTTCTAAGTATATCTCGAATAAAACCTGACACTACAAAATAATAAAAATGAGAGTACACACTAGTTAGAATTTATTTATTTACAATATACTTTTTCATTCCTGAGTACGATCTCCTAACATTAGAGGTGTAATGCTCGACTTTTGAGGTTTACTCGAATAAATTCCTTCATTAAGAAAAATAATGGTTAAAGCTTATTCGTAATTAGTGTTTATACTAAGCGAATAAATGTATGACATGTATTTATATATAAACTTTTTTCCCTTAACCCATAGATTGATTTGTATATATTCATCTCATTAAATCATGTCATAATAGTAGGTTAGTCTAATTTGGTATAAACACATGGTGTGATATATATTAAGATTATTTCATGTTTTAATATTGAATTCCAATTATCACCTAGCATACTATCCATTTGGCCAACATTCTTATTGTTATTTGTGTCTTGAATTATTTTCCTGGTATATTTGGGAAACCCATAATCCCTAGGGATTTAAGAAAGTCATTATTCTAGTAGATTTGGAAAACCTATTAATTAACCTTATAGGTTTTGAAAACCAAGTCCCTTGTGAATATAGAAAACTTTTGGGTCTATAAATAGGGGTTGTAGTTGGGTCCTAAAGATTAAGTCTTGTATTACTTTCATCTCTTTCATAGTGGAATAACTCTTTTTTTTTTGCCCCGAGGACGTAGGCTTGGCCGAACCTCGTTATATTCTTGTGTTATTTTTCCTCTCTATTTTCTTTATGTGTGATTGTGTGCGAGTTAACCCACGTCTTTTGCAACAATTGGTATCAGAGCTTTTTTTGTTAGGGTTTTTTTTTCTCTACACATAATCTAGGGTTAAGATGTCTTCTTCATCTTCAACAAAGTACGATATAGAGAAATTCGATAGGGGGTCTAGTTTCAGTCTATGGAAAATTCGAATGAGATCGTCCCTGGTATTACAAGGATTGTGGAAGGCAATTGAGGAGGTTTTTTCTGGAGATATGACAGAGTCTCAAATAGCAGACTTGAAGGAGAGGGCTTTGAGTGCGATATTCATGAGCGTTATAGATAGTGTTCTTCGTGAGATTGCTGCAGAAACTTCTGCTGCAAAGGCTTGGAAGAAGATGGAAGACCTATATTCTAGGAAAACGCTTACAAACTGCCTCTACTTGAAAAAGAGATTACACAATCTCCGTATGAACGAAGGTACACCGGTTAAAAGTCATCTTGATGAGTTTAATTTAATTATTATGGACATGAAGAATGTGGACATCAAAATTGAGAGTGACACTACAACAAATTTGGCCTAAGGCCACGCTAATTTTAGGTAACGCGTAAAAACCGTTGCCAAAAGCATAATTGACAACGCTTTTTAAGCGTGGCGTAAAAGGAATTGCCAAAAACATAAAAGGCAACACATTATAAAGCCACGCTTCATAAGTGTTCCTTTTAAATAAAAAGACAATCCAGTTGAAATGTTGCCAAAGCATATAACATTGGGCAACACTTATTTACCTTTATTACAACGCCTTTCAAGGGTAATAATTTTTAATTTTAAAAGTAACACTTTATAAGCGTGGCTTAAAAAATTTCAATCTAAATTTTCACCAAGCCTTGATTGTATTACGTTCTTTACCACCGTCTTACGATACTTTTGTGGATACATTGCTCTATGGGAAAGATAGTATCTCACTAAATGATGTTAGCAATGCATTAAAATCTAAAGAGTTGAAAAAGAAGTTTCCAGAAAGCAATACAGAGGGTGAAGGTCTTGTAAGCAGGGGAAGAACACAACATAAAGACTTTAATAAGAAAAAATCTAACACCAGATCAAAGTCCAGAACAAGGAAACAAAATTGCTTTGAGTGCGGGGAGCAAGGTCACTTTAGAAGAGATTGTCCTAAGTTGATGGAGAAAAGGGGGATGAAGAAAGTAGACAATTCTGCAAATATTGTCAACACTTATAATAATTCTGATGATAGTGACTATATAGGGGAAGTCTGTGCCGTTAGTTCTAATCATGGACAGAATTCTTGGGTTCTTGATTCTGGTACAACTTTTCATATGTGTCCTCACAAGAATTGGTTTTCTACTTATAAGCCGATGAGTGGGACTGTCTACCTTGGCGATGATAATTCATTATCAGTTGAAGGGATTGGTAACATCAAATTGAGAATGTTTGATGGTATTATCAGAAACATTAAGTGCTGGCATGTTCCTCGGATGAAGAGGAATTTGATTTCTCTTTCAACATTGGATGATCAAGGGTTTAAGTTTCATTCTGAGAATGGAATACTTAAGGTGTGTAAAGGCTCCATGGTACTCATGAAGGGTAAGCTGCATTCTCGATTGTATTATCTTCAGGGTAGTGTAGTTGAAGGGGAAGCTGTTGTAGCTTCAAGTAGCAGTAATTTGCATCAATCTCAATTGTGGGACTTACGTCTTGGTCACATGAGTGACAACGGATTGTCTTTGTTAAGCAAGAACAATTTGCTGGATGGATACAAAAATCAACCTTTGAATTTTTATGAGCATTGTGTATTCGGTAAACAGACAAGGGTAACATTCAACAAGAAAGCAGAGCATAAGACCAAAGACAAGTTAGATTATATTCATTCAGACTTGTGGGGTCCAAACATAGTTTCCTCTAAGAGTGGTGCCAAGTATTTCATGACATTGATTGATGATTTTTCAAGAATGGTGTGGCTGTATTTTCTAAAAACAAAAGATGAGGCTTTTCCGACATTTGTTAAGTGGAAGACGATGGTTAAGAGGCAGACAGAGAGAAAAGTGAAGCGTCTTCGAACTGACAATGGGTTGGAATTTTGAGATACCCATTTCAATGATTACTGCAGCAAAGAGGGCATAGTGAGACACTGCACTTGTGCAGGAACACCACAACAGAATGGTGTTGCAGAAAGGATGAATAGAACGCTTTGTGATAGAGCACGAAGCATGCTTTCACATTCGTGTGTGAGCAAGGATTTTTGGGCCGAAGCGATTAATACAGCTTGTTATTTGGTCAACAGATCTCCATCTACTGCTATTGAGTTCAAAACTCCTTTTGAGATTTGGTCCGGTTCACCTGCTGATTATTCTAATTTAAGAATATTTGGTTGTCCTGTGTATGCTCATGTGAGGGATGGTAAACTTGAGCCGAGGGTAAGGAAGTGCATATTTCTAGGATATGCAACTGGAGTGAAAGGTTATAGGTTTTGGTGTATAGATCAAAAGACTCCAGGATTAATTATTAGTAGGGATGTGAAATTCAATGAAGCTGCCTCATTGGACAGTCAAAGTGAGAAGTCAATAGCAAAAATAGATCGTGGTGTCAGTGACCATATAGAGCTTGAGATTGACTCTACACTAGCTCAGCCCAGTAGTTCAGAAGTACAGGAAGTCGAGGGGGTGCAAAACCTTGATCAAGATGATGGTAATGCACCCATACAACAACAACAGCAACCATATAGCATTGCAACAGGAAGAGACAAGAGGGTGATAAAACGGCCGACAAGGTATGCAAATATTGCGCAATTTGCTTTGTCAGTTGCACAGACCATTGATGTGATGGAGCCTAATAGCTACAAGGAAGCTATTTCAAGTCTGGATGCAGACCAGTGGGTTAGTGCTATGGGCGAGGAGATGGAATCTCTTAATAAGAATCAGACTTGGAAGCTTGTTCCATTGCCAAAAGGACAAAAAGTAGTAGGCTGTAAATGGGTTTTCAAAAGAAAGGAAGGCAATCCGGGGGTTGAAACACCAAGGTACAAGGCAAGGTTAGTGGCTAAAGGTTTTACACAAAGGGAGGGGATATATTATAATGAAGTATTCTCTCATGTGGTGAAGCATTGCTCTATCAGGGTCTTGCTATCTTTGGTGGCTCTTCATGACTTAGAGTTGGAGCAGTTAGATATGAAAACTGCATTCTTACATGGTGAGTTGGAAGAGAATATTTATATGAGTCAACCCTAGGGATTCATTACTCCAGGTAAGGAAAACCATGTTTGCTTACTTAAGAAGTCTTTGTATGGTTTGAAACGGTCATCTGGACAGTGGTACAAAAGGTTTGATTCATTCATGATTCAGAATGCTTTTACACGAAGTGCATATGATAGTTGTGGCTATCATAAGAAGCTTAGAGATGGTTCCTTGGTATATTTGTTGTTGTATGTGGATGGCATGCTTATTGCTGCTAAAAGCATGTCACATATTGACCAATTGAAAAAGCAGCTAGGCGAGGAGTTTGAGATGAAGGATTTGGGTCCTGCAAAGAAGATATTGGGGATGGAAATTAATAGGGATAGAAAGGTTGGGAAGCTGGAGCTATCTCAAAAATCCTATATTGAAAAAGTCCTCAAGAGATTTAACATGATTGGTGCTA
Source organism: Petunia axillaris subsp. axillaris (assembly GCA_029990575.1). Taxonomy (NCBI): domain Eukaryota; kingdom Viridiplantae; phylum Streptophyta; class Magnoliopsida; order Solanales; family Solanaceae; genus Petunia; species Petunia axillaris. The sequence continues at coordinate 44,924,591 of JARKNS010000002.1, read as the reverse complement.
AACCTGTGTCTGTTCCTTTTGCTCCCCATTTCAAGTTGTCTGCAAACATGTCACCGAAGACAAATGAGGAGCTGGAGCGAATGTCTAGAGTTCTATATTCGAGTGCCGTGGGAAGCATCATGTATGCTATGGTTTGCACTCGCCTGATATTTCACATGCCGTTAGTGTTGTGAGTAGATACATGGCGTCTCCTGGTAGAGAACACTGGGAGGCAGTGAAGTGGGTCTTGAGATATTTGAAAGGTACTGCAAATATGGGTTTGATTTTTGAAAAAGCCAAATTGAGTAAATCGGTAGTTGGTTATGTTGATTCAGACTATGCAGGGGACTTGGATAGGAGGAGATCTCTGACAGGTTATGTCTTTACTCTTGTTGGTAGTGTCATCAGCTTGAAGGCGACTTTGCAAACTGTAGTTGCATTGTCTACCACTGAGGCTAAATATATGGCGATTACAGAAGCGGTGAAAGAGGCTATTTGGCTATGAGGCTTGGTTAGTGATCTTCGCTTGGATCAGAAGAAGATTCCTGTATTTTGTGATAGCTAGAGTGCCATTCATCTTACTAAAAATCAGATGTTCCATGAGCGGACGAAGCATATTGACGTGAGACATCATTTTATCCGAGACATTGTATCAAAAATGATTGTTGATTTGAAGAAAGTGTTTACACCTGATAATCCAGCTGATATGATGACCAAGGCAGTCCCAACCAATAAGTTTAGGCATTGCCTTGACCTGATTGGCGTGTGCAGTACTCAATAGAGCCCTTACGAGGGCTGAGGGCAAAGCAGAAATATGTTGTTCCTGTTGATGAGGAGAATTCAAGCCAAGGGGAAGATTTGTTATTTGTGTCTTGAATTATTTTCCTGGTATATTTGGGAAACCCATTATCTCTAGGGATTTAGGAAAGTCATTATTCTAGTAGATTTATGAAACCTATTAATAATCTTATAGGTTTTGAAAACCAAGTCCCTTGTGAATATGGAAAACTTTTGGGTTTATAAATAGGGGTTCTAGTTAGGTCCTAAAGATTAAGTCTGGTATTACTTTCATCTCTTTCATAGTGGAATAACTCTTTTCTTTTGCCCCGAGGACGTAGGCTTGGCTGAACCTCATTATATTCTTGTGTTATTTTTCCTCTCTATTTCCTGTGTGATTGTGTGCGACTTAACCCACGGTCTTTTGCAACACTTATCATGCGCTCTGTACTTGCGTTAAGTTGTTTTAAAATTTTCGTACGATCAATTTGTACGGCCAATCTATCAATCTCATGTGTCGACCTTAAATTGTTTTTACTTCCGTACTATATTAACGTATACATCAGAATATCTTTATTTCATGTCAACGCTCATGTTCAATTATATGTCATAAATCTAGTGGTATCACGTGCTAGCTTCAAGCAAATGCATACGCGTTCATAAGATATTATTTTAAAATTCACATATGATATGCATTGTACGAGATATATAATTATATCCTTGTAGTATTTAATTCCCTTTAGTTCTCATTCCTATATTTGAGAAATGAGATCTAGAATAGAATCATCAAAGGTAGGAAAATTAAAGTAGCACTTTGGAAAATTATTAAATGAGGCGACTAGTGAAATTTTGTTAGCTTAATATACAATGGATGTTGCTTATGATTATAGAAATCTGAATTCAACAACCAGTTTTGTATTATGCCAAAAAGCTTTACGTAAATTCAGCAAGAACAGAATGATTAGAAGAATCTCATTATTAACTTGAAATAATGTATGGCATGAAGGTTCTAAGTGTATCTCTAATAAAACATGACACCACAAAATAAAGAACACGAGAGTTCACACTAGTTAGAATTTATATAGAATTTATTTATTTACAATGTAATCTTTCATTCTTGAGTATGATTTCCAAACATTAGAGGTATAATGATTGACTTTCGATGTTTGCTCGAAAAAAAGCCTTCATTAAGCAAAATAATGGTTTAAGCTTACTCATAGTTAGTGTTTATACTGAGCCAATAAATGTATGACATATGTTTGTATATAAACTTTTTTCACTTAACCAATACATTGATACGTATATATTCATCTCATTAACTCTTGTCATAATAGTAAGTTAGTCTAATTTGGTGTAAACATCTGGTACGGAAAAGATTTTACTCTTCTAAATGGATATATATTGGGATTAATTATGAGTTTAATATTGAATTCCATTAATCACCCTAGCATACTATCCATTTGGCCAACATTCTTATCTCGCGCTTTATACTTGCGAAAAGTTGTTTTTATTTTTGTACGATTAATTTAACGGCCAATCTATGAATCTCACGTACCGAATTTAAAGTATTCTTACTTATGTACTATATTAACTTATACGGCTAAGAATCTTTATTTCACGTCAACGCTCATGTTCAATTATATATCTTAAATCTAGTACTATCACATGCCAGCTTCAAATTGATGTACACGCGCTCATTATATATTATTTTGAAATTCATATCTGATATGTATTTGAGATATATAATTATATCCCTGTTGTATTTAATTCCATTTATTTTTCTTCCTATATTTGAGAAATGAGATCTAGAATTGACTCATCAAAAGGAGGGGAAACCCAAAGAACCAAAGTTTCTTGTAGCACTTTAAAAAAATATTTTAATTAGGCGATTGGTTAAATTTTGTTAGCTTAATACACAATGGATCTTGCTCATGATTATAAAAATCTGAATTCAACAAGCAGTTTTGTATTATGCCAAAATATTTTACAAAAATTCAGGAAGAACTGAATGATCAAAAGAATCTCATTATTAACTTGAAAGAATGTATGGCATAAAGGTTCTAAGTGTATCTCTAAAAAAATCTGACACCACAAAATAAAGAAAACGAGAGTTCACACTAGTTAGAATTTATATAGAATTTACTGATTTACAATGTACTCTTTCATTCTTGAGTACGATTTCCTAACATTAGAAGTGTAATGATCGATATTCGATGTTTGCTCGAAAAAATTCCTTCATTAAGAAAAATAATGGTTAAAGCTTAGTCGTAATTAGATTTTGTACTAAGCAAATAAGTGTATGACATGTGTTTGTGTATAAACTTTTTTCACTTAACCAATACATTGGTTCGAATATATTCATCTCCTTAAATCATATCATAATAGTAAATTAGTCTAATTTAGTGTAAAAACCTTGTACGGAAAATATTTTACTCTTCTAAATGGATATATATTGAGATTAATACGAGTTTTAATATTGAATTCTTTTTATCACCCTACCATACTATACATTTGTGAAACGACCTTAGTTACTCATTTCGAGAGTTAGGACTACAATTCGCGTGCCGACAGTTTTCAAAGTTTCGTGAGGTCTATTAGGAATTGTCTATAAAATTTGAGCTAAATAGAACTTCATTTGGTAGGTATCGGAAGAAGGTTTCATTTTCCGTTGTCGATAAATCTTAAAAAAGAGGTTTTCGAGCTCGAATTTGGCGAATGAGCTCCGATTCAAAATCCGAATGCTTTGTTAGATTCATATGATTAATTGTGCCTTATGTGAACTTTGGGAAGTGATTTTCGATGTCGTTCAGATAGTTTCCGTTAAAATTCTAGAAATTTATAATTTGACCTTTTCGATTTAATTCGCATCTTGAGTTTTGGAAATCCAATTTGAGATCCGTCTTAACGAGTACGCCACATAAATTTTTGTATACCTATGAAAATTTTAAAATTATTTTGAATTTAGTAGAGTTACGTTTTAATTTTCTTTACGATAGAATTTTTTTTTAAAAACAAAAAAGGATAAAGAAAAGAGAAAGGAATGAGAGAGGCGGTGGATTACATTTCCACTTATATAAAAGACAAACGAGAAACAGAAACATATTAAGGAACGAGAGACAGAGAGGAAATAAGAAAGAAAAGAGAGAAAGGAAAGGAAACAGGGTAGAAAAATATAGAATTTTCATACTGAAATATCCTGGTAATGATGTTATTTCAATATTTCAGTTTATTATGTGTGTTTGAATATATTTTAATTGTAAAAATTAGAAACATCAACATCGTTCTAATAATTTAAATTGATAGTTTCAACTATTAATTGGACCCCGATAATGAAATTGATTATATATTCGTACTCAGGGACTTATGGACGGCCCGTAAATGTAATTTATTTAGGATTTAGTTATGTGATTTTGAACCATGCACATAGGCCTGGACTGCATATCGCGTATGAGAATAGGATGTCAGGTTCCTAACCGGATTGACCCAAGACGTAAGAAATGAAGCCTTTAGCCTTATTTGATTTATTTTTCTGCTTATTGAATAGAGCGGGATCGTTTGGCAGTGAACCCAAAAGATAAAGCGATTGTTGAGTGGCACTTTGGAATAAGGTAAGTGATTATATCCATTTCTTTGGTTGTCTTAGGCCTTGTGGATATTCTACCACGTGTTCCCTACGTATGTAGCTGCCGATAGGCATACTCATTACGCCTTAGTTTTGGATTTACATTGTATATTATATGTTATGCCCTGATGTTGGTATTGCGGTGAGCATAGAAGAATTGTATTCTGGTTGTAAGCTTGACATATACTGCATTTACTTCCCGATAGTCGATGAGAGTCCCGCGCCGGTGAAGGGTTGTTATTGCATCATACCACATTCATATGTATTATGTGTTCTGATTATGGCCTGCTATGTCATATACTGAGTGCAAGAGTATTCCGTCTCAGCTTTATATTATCTCGGGTGCAAGAATATTCCGCCGCATGAGCAGGAGTATTCCGCTCTTATGTCAGATACTGAGTGCAGGAGTATTCCGCCTCAGCTTTATATTATTCCGCCGCAGGAGCAGGAGTATTCCGCTCTTATGTCAGATACTGAGTGCAGGAGTATTCCGCCTCAGCTTTATATTATCTCGAGTTCAGGAGTATTCCGCCCCAGGAGTAGGAGTGTTCCGCTCCAGTTGGTTATTAGATTGTATTCCCCTCGAATGCAGGAATATTCCGCTTCGGGGCGACATTATAGGCACATGTGACCCTATTGCATCATACTGGGTTCATTTTATTTCATTACACTGGTTGTTGTGCATTGTGTGACTATTGTGTTGTGTTTTATGTATGCGGTATGCATACCATGTTGTGGACATATTTCAGTTTGCCTATATATTTCTGGCTATCTTGTGTCCCCAATTGGTTATATTCTTTAGTTGTATGCGTTTCTAATCTGTATTTGCTTAACTCTTCTCCCTGACTAGCTATTCTATTCTTTGAGGTGACTAGTCTGCCCCCACTTATTGAGTCCTTTTAACTTACCCTTGTTTGTTATTTGTTGTCTATTTATTTTGTTTCGGTAAGTTTACTCCAGGATTGAGTTCGCCACATTATTAAGGAGCGAATACTACTTCAGCTTTTAGGGTGAACCAGCTTTTATTCAGGATGGCCACCAGTTTTACGTTTATTATTTCAGTAGTATTTTTCTCCCTTCAGAAGACGTATTTATTCTTTTGTACTCTTTGGGTAGTCAACTGTAATTTCTTTCGCATAGTTTAGAAGTATTAGTATTCTTGTGCTTTTTCTAAGTCTTATTTTTATTTAAGGAGTTGAATTTATATTTATTTTTCTAATTCAATTGGAAAGGGTTCGCCCGACGGGTCTAGGGGAGGATGTCGGGTGCCCGCACGGCCTATCTAGAAATCCGGGTCGTGTCAATTTGACCAACATTCTTATCCAGCGCTCTAAACTTGCGTAAAGTTGTTTTTATTTTAGTACATTTAATTTGACGACCAATCTATCAATCTCACATATCGACCTTAAAGTGTTTTTCCTCTCGTACTATATTAACTTATACAGCGGAGATCTTCATTTCACGTCAACGCTCATGTTCAATTATATGTCATAAATCTAGTGGTATCACGTGGTAGTATCAAATAAATGTACACGCGCTCATTAGATATTATTTTGAAATTCATATCTGATATGAATCAAAGATATATAATTATATCACTGTAGTATTTAATTCCCTTTATTTATCTTCCTATATTTGAGAAAGGAGAATCAAAAGGTAGGAAAATCAAAGTAACAAAATTTCTTGTAGCACTTTAGGAAAATATGAAAGGAGGCGACTGGTCAAATTGTTAGCTTAACACACAATGGATCTTGCTCATGATTATAGAAATCTGAATTCAACAACCGGTTTTGTATTATGCCAAAAAGTTTTGCATAAATTCAAGAAGAACTGAATGATCATAAGAATCTCATTATTAATTTAAAAGGATGTATGACATGAAGGTGTGTATCACTAATAAAACGTGACACCACAAAATAAAGAATACGAGAGTTCACACTAGTTAGAGTTTATACATTATTTATTAATTTACAATGTACTCTTTCATTCTTGAGTACGATTTCCTAACATTAGAGGTGTAATGCCCGACTTTCGATGTTTGATCAAAAAAATGCCTTCATTAAGCAAAATAATGGTTAAAGCTTACTCGTAATTAGACTTTATACTAAGCTGTGTTTGTGTATAAGCTTTTTTCATTTAACCAATACATTGATTCGAATATATTCATCTCATTAAATAATGTCATAATAGTAAGTAAGTCTAATTCGGTGTAAGAGCATGGTATGAAAAAGCTTTTACTCTTCTAAATTGATATATATTGAGATTAATTACGAATTTTAATATTGAATTACTTTTATCACCCTATCATACTATCCATTTGGCAAACATTCTTATCTCGCGCTCTATACTTGCGTAAAGTTGTTTTTATTTTCGAACATTTAATTTGACGGCCATTCTATCAATCTCATTTACCGACCTTAAAGTGTTTTTACTTTCGTAATATATTAACTTATACAGCAAAGAATCTTTATTTCACGTCAATGTTCATGTTCAATTATATGTCTTAAATCTAGTGGTATCACGTGCTAGTTTCAAATAAATGTACACGTGCTCATTAGATACTATTTTGAAACTCATATCTGATATGCATCCGAGATATATAATTATATCCCTGTAGTATTTAATTCCCTTTATTTATCTTCCTATATTTGAGAAAGGAGAATCAAAAGGTAGGAAAATCAAAGTAGAAAAATTTCTTGTAGCACTTTAGGAAAATATTAAAGGAGGCGACTGGTCAAATTGTTAGCTTAATACACAATGGATCTTGCTCATGATTATAAAAATTTGAATTTAACAACCAGTTTTTTATTATGCCAAAAAATTTTACGTAAATTCAGGAAGAACTGAATGATCAGAAGAATCTCATTATTAACTTGAAAGGATGTATGACATGAAGGTTCTAAGTGTATCTCTAGTAAAACTTGACACTACAAAATAAAGAACACGAGAGTTCACACTAGTTAGAGTTTATATATAATTTATTGATTTATAATGAACTCTTTCATTCTTGAGTACGATTTCCTAACCGACTTTCGATGTCTGCTCGAAAAAATGCCTTCATTAGGCAAAATAATGGTTAAAGCTTACTCGTAATTAGACTTTATACTGAGCTGTGTTTGTGTATAAGCTTTTTTCATTTAACCAATACATTGATTCGAATATATTCATCTCATTAAATAATGTCATAATAGTAAGTAAGTCAAATTCGGTGTAAGAGCATGGTATGAAAAAGCTTTTACTCTTCTAAATTGATATATATTGAGATTAATTACGAATTTTAATATTGAATTCCTTTTATCACCCTATCATACTATCTATTTGGCAAACATTCTTATCTCGCACTCTATACTTGCGTAAAGTTATTTTTATTTTCGAACATTTAATTTGACGGCCAATCTATAAATCTCATTTACCGACCTTAAAGTATTTTTACTTTCGTAGTATATTAACTTATACAGCAAAGAATCTTTATTTCACGTCAATGTTCATGTTCAATTATATGTCTTAAATCTAGTGGTATCACGTGCTAGTTTCAAATAAATGTACACGCGCTCATTAGATACTATTTTGAAACTCATATCTGATATGCATCCGAGATATATAATTATATCCCTGTAGTATTTAATTCCCTGTATTTATCTTCCTATATTTGAGAAAGGAGAATCAAAAGGTAGGAAAATCAAAGTAGCAAAATTTCTTGTAGAACTTTAGGAAAATATTAAAGGAGGCGACTGGTCAAATTGTTAGCTTAATACACAATGGATCTTGCTCATGATTATAAAAATTTGAATTTAACAACCAGTTTTTTATTATGCCAAAAAGTTTTACAAAAATTCAGGAAGAACTGAATGATCAGAAGAATCTCATTATTAACTTGAAAGGATGTATGACATGAAGGTTCTAAGTGTATCTCTAGTAAAACGTGACACTACAAAATAAAGAACACGAGAGTTCAGACTAGTTAGAGTTTATATATAATTTATTGATTTATAATGAACTCTTTCATTCTTGAGTACGATTTCCTAACCGACTTTCGATGTCTGCTAGAAAAAATGCCTTCATTAAGCAAAATAATGGTTAAAGCTTACTCGTAATTAGACTTTATACTGAGCTGTGTTTGTGTATAAGCTTTTTTCATTTAACCAATACATTGATTCGAATATATTCATCTCATTAAATAATGTCATAATAGTAAGTAAGTCTAATTCGGTGTAAGAGCATGGTATGAAAAAGCTTTTACTCTTTTAAATGGATATATATTGAGATTAATTACGAATTTTAATATTGAATTCCTTTTATCACCCTATCATACTATCCATTTGGCAAACATTCTTATCTCGCACTCTATACTTGCGTAAAGTAGTTTTTATTTTCGAGCATTTAATTTGACGGCCAATCTATAAATCTCATTTACCGACCTTAAAGTATTTTTACTTTCGTAGTATATTAACTTATACAGCAAAGAATCTTTATTTCACGTCAATGTTCATGTTCAATTATATGTCTTAAATCTAGTGGTATCACGTGCTAGTTTCAAATAAATGTACACGCGCTCATTAGATACTATTTTGAAACTCATATCTGATATGCATCCGAGATATATAATTATATCCATGTAGTATTTAATTCCCTTTATTTCTGTTTCTATATTTGAAAAATGAGAATCATAGGGTAGGAAAATCAAAGTAGCAAAATTTCTTGTAGCACTTTAGAAAAATATTTAATGAGGTGATTGGTCAAATTGTTAGCTTAATACACAATGGATCTTGCTCATGATTATAAAAATTTGAATTTAACAACCAGTTTTTTATTATGCCAAAAAATTTTACGTAAATTCAGGAAGAACTGAATGATCAGAAGAATCTCATTATTAACTTGAAAGGATGTATGACATGAAGGTTATAAGTGTATCTCTAGTAAAACGTGACACTACAAAATAAAGAACACGAGAGTTCACACTAGTTAGAGTTTATATATAATTTATTGATTTATAATGAACTCTTTCATTCTTGAGTACGATTTCCTAACCGACTTTCGATGTCTGCTCGAAAAAATGCCTTCATTTAGCAAAATAATGGTTAAAGCTTACTCTTAATTAGACTTTATACTAAGCCAATAAATGTATGACATATGTTTGTGTATAAACTTTTTTCAATTAACCAATACATTGATTCGAATATATTCATCTCATTAAATCATGTCATATTAGTAAATTAGTCTAATTTGGTGTAAGAACATGGTAAGGAAAATCTTTTACTCTTCTAAATGGATATATATTGAGATTAATTATGAGTTTTAATATTGAATTTCTTTTATCACCGTATCATACTATCCATTTGGCCAACATTCTTATCTCACGCTCTATACTTGCGTAAAGTAGTTTTTATTTTCGTACATTTAATTTAACGGTCAATCTATCAATCTCACGTACTGACCTTAAAATATTTTTACTTTCGTACTATATTAACTTATACAATGAAGAATCTTTATTTCACGTTGACGCTCATGTTCAATTATATGTCTTAAATCTAGTGGTATCATGTGCTAGCTTCAAACAAATGTACACACGCTCATTACATATTATTAAGAAATTTATATTTGATATGCTTCCGAGATATATAATTATATCTATGTAATATTTAATTCATTTATTTCTCTTCCTATATTTGAGAAATGAGATCTAGAATTGAATCATTAAAAGGTAGGAAAATCAAAGTAGCAAAATTCCTTGTAGCACTTTAGGAAAATATTAAATGAGGCGGCTGGTTAAATTTTGTTAGCTTAATATACAATGGATCTTGCTCATGATTATAGAAATCTGAATTCAGCAACCAATTTTGTATTATGCCAAAAAAATTTACGTAAATTCAAGAAAAACTGAATGATTAGAAGAATCTCATTATTAACTTGAAAGGATGTATCGCATGAAGGTTCTAAGTGTATCTCTAATAAAATTCGAGACCACAAAATATAGAACACGAGAGTTCACACTTGTTATAATTTATATAAAATTTATTTATTTACAACGTACTCTTTCATTTCTGAGTACGATTTCCTAACATTAGAGGTATAGTGACCGACTTTCAATGTTTGATCGAATAAATGCCTTTCATTAAGCAAAATAGTGGTTAAAGCTTACTCATAGTTAGTATTTTTTCTAAGCCAATAAATGTATGTCATGTATTTGTATATAAACTTTTTTCACTTAATCAATACATTGATTCGTTTATATTCATCTCATTAAATCATGTCATAATAGTAAGTTAGTATAATTTGGTGTAAACACTTAGTATGGAAAAGCTTTTACTCTTCAAAATGGAGATACCTTTTTAATATTGAATTACGTGATTTAATATTGAATACCTTTTTATCACCCTAGCATACTATCCATTTGGCCAACATTCAAATTGCACTCTGTACTTTAGTAAAGTTGTTTTTATTTTCGTACGATCAACTTGTATGGCCAATCTATCAATCTAATGTATCGACCTTAAAGTGTTTTTACTTTCGTACTATATTAACTTATACAATTGATAATCTTAATTTAATGTCAACGCACATATTCAATCATATGTCTTAAATCTGTTGCTTTCACGTGCTAGCTTCAAACTAATGTACACGCACCTATTAGATATTATTTTGAAATTCATATCTGATATGCATCCGATATATATAATTATATCCTTGTAGTATTTAATTCCCTTGATTTCTCTTCCTATATTTGAAAAATGAGATCAAGAATTGAATCATCAAAGGTAGGAAATCAAAGTAGCAAAATTTCTTGTAGCACTTTAGAAAAATATTAAATGAGACGACTGGATAAATTTAGTAATCTTAATACATAATGGATCTTGCTCATGATTATAGAAATCTGAATTCAGCAACCAGATTTGTATTATTCCAAAAAACTTTACGTAAATTAGGAAGAACTGAATGATTAGAGGAATCTCATTATTAACTTGAAAAGATGTATAGCATTAAGGTTCTAAGTATATCTCTAATAAAACCTGACACCACAAAATAAAGAACAAGAGAGTTCACACTAGTTAGAATTTATATAGAATTTATTTATTTACTTACAATGCACTCTTTCATTCCTGAGTACGATTTCCTAATATTAGAGTTGAAATGAACGACTTTCGATGTTTGCTAGAATAAATGCCTTCATTAAAAAAATAATGGTTAAAGCTTACTTGTAGTTAGTGTTTATACTAAGCGAATAAATGTATGACATGTGTTTGTATATAAACTTTTTTCACTTAAGCAATACATTGATTCGTATATATTCATCTCATTAAATCATGTAATAATAGTAAATTAGTCTAATTTAATTTAAACACCTAGTACGGAAAAGCATTTACTCTTATAAATGGATGTATGTTGAGATTAATTATGTGTTTTATTATTGAATACCTTTTATCACCCTAGCATACTATTCATTTGGCGAACATTCATATTGCGCTCTGTACTTGAGTAAAGTTTTTTTATTTTTTGTACGGCCAATCTATCAATCTCATGTACCGTCCTTAAAGTGTTTTTACTTCCGTACTATATTAACTTATACAGCGGAGAATCTTTATTTCACATCAACGCTCATATTCAATTATATATCTTAAATCTAGTGGTATCACTCGCTAGCTTCAAACAAATGTACACGCGCTCGTTACATATTATTTTGAAATTCATATCTGATATGCTTCCTAGATATATAATTAAATCGATGTAGTATTTAATCCATCTATTTTTCTTCCTATACTTGAGAAATGAGATCTATAATTGAATCATCAAAAGGTAGGAAAATCAAAGTAACAAAATTTCTTGGGCACTTGTAGAAAATAATAAATGAGGCGACTGGTTAAATTTTGTTAGCTTAATACACAATGGATCTTGCTAATAATTATCGAAATCTGAATTCAACAACCAGTTTTGTATGATGCCAAAAAGTTTTATGTAAATTCAAGAAGAACTGAATGATCAGAAGAATCGCATTATTAACTTGAAAGGATGTATGGCATAAAGGTTCTAAGTGTATCTCTAATAAAACATGGTACCACAAAATAATAAAAATGAGAGTTCACACTAGTTAGAATTTGCATAGAATTTATATATTTACAAAGTACTCTTTCATTCCTGAGTACGATCTCCTAACATTAGAGGTGTAAGGCCCGGCTTTTGAGGTTTGCTCAAATAAATGCCTTCATTAAGTAAAATAATGGTTAAAGCTTATTCGTAGTTAGTGTTTATACTAAGCGAATAAATGTATGACATGTGTTTGAATATAAACTTTCTTCACTAAACCAATAGATTGATTTGTATATATTTGATGTTTGGCATTTTACGCAAAAGTTTCCTTAATATTTCCTCACGTTTGAGCTCTTTATTCACTCGTTTTATAGTTTATGAATGTGGTTTTGTACTGATTTTATGTCGTATGTATGTAGGTTGTTATGCAGTGCAATTGGAGTTTTAAAGAGCACGATCGAGCAAGAAAAGATTGGATTTTGATTGAGGATTGGATCGAGCACACGAAGGCACAACACGAAGCGAGCAAAGGAGCAAGGAAACAGGAAATTGCACTGGCGCCACAGGTGGCGCGCCGCGCCAGGCAAAGCGCCCAGCCTGTGGCGCGGGGCAAAAGCGCCCAAAGTTTGGCATCTTCTGTCTTGGTTCGCGCGTTACGAGGCGCGGGGCGCCCGTTATAGCGCCCCTTGTGCGGATTTTTACTTCCTATTTCGTCTAGGCTTGGGTCTAACTTATTACTAGGTGTTTGGAAACTCTATAAATACTCTTTTACTTAGTTTTCGAGAGGGAGTTCAGACTTTGAAGCAAATTGGAGAGCTCATAACATCTTGAACAAGGGTTTTTCTTCCTTCCATTAATCTATTACATCATTATTTCATTATTTCATCAAATCTTTGTGTTGTTATTATGAGTATGCGTAGCTAATTCTATCGTTCTAGGGTTAGAGTATTACATGAAAGTTGATGTTTGAAGATTGATTTCCATATATTGAATCCCATAACGGGTTACTTATTCTTTCTTGATTTCACTTGTGTAATTGTCAGGGCCCGATTATTACGCATTTATCTATGGTTTTTAGATTGAACTCGAAAGAGAGAATTTAATTACGTAATAAGAAAGAATAGGACTAGTTTGTGAACCCGGGCATCGGGGAACCAATTTGTGAGTAGGATAGACATATACTTGCTCGCCTAGTTTAACTAATTACAGAATTCGTTAATGCGTGCACGTGATTCAACCCATAGACATATAGGGATTGGAGTAGCCTGCATAGACCGTGAAGAACTAAAAGGTTTTCACGGGTACATTTATTCTGTCAGTTAGTAACCCGGGATTTAAGAGGTGGAATCAATTGGAAAACTCAACTGGATTTTTCGTAACTCTGACCCTGGACCGTCTCCTTATTACTGATAACAACCAAGTTTTGCTCCATTGTTTGATACTGTTCTTTAGTTAATAAAATCCTCACTATTGGAAAAAGATCCCTGAATAGTTTATATAAATTGTTTGCTAGAATTCAGTCTGAATAGTCCTCGTGGGAACGATACTCTACTCTTCACTTTATTACTTGTCGACCACGTATACTTGTGTGTGCGTTGGGAGCAACAAGTTTTTGGCGCCGTTGCCGGGGACTAAACAATTGACTGATTTCTTTTTGAACAGTTTATTACTTTCTATTCAGGTTTAGTTTTTGTTTTGAGTTTTGTGTTGTTTCAGGTATTAGGGCCTGCTTGATCTTTACCTACAGGAATGGCAGCAGAACAAGCTTTAGCTGTGCGAGATGTTTCTCTCCCCAGCCTGGAGGGAGTAGCCTCGAGCATAGTTAAGCCTGAAATCACCGGGCACTTTGAGATTAAGTCCGGCACGATACAACTGTTACATGTGACTGGACAATTTGCTGGATTACTTAGCGAGGATCCACAACAACATATCCAGAATTTCTTGGAGATTAGTGATACTTACACACCGAAGGGAGTTCCTGTTGATTATGTTCGCTTGACGTTGTTCCCGTTTTCACTGATTGGGGCAATAAGGAAGTGGTTAAAGGCTGAAAAGTCTGGGTCTATCACTACCTGGGAGGATTTGGCTAAGAAGTTCTTGGCTAAATTTTATCCATCTGCCAAGACAGCTCGGCTGAGGAGTGAAATTATGTCCTTCAGACAATTAGAAGGAGAGTCTTTGTATTCAGTCTGGGAGCGATTCAAAGCTTTATTGCGAGATTGTCCACACCACAACCAATCCAATGAGGTTGTTGCACACACTTTTGTTGAGGGGTTGAACCAACACACTAAGATCGTGGTTGATGCTGCTGCTGGAGGCCAAGGACTGGCCTTAAATTTTGATCAAATTTATGATTTGCTAGATAAGTTTTCGCAGAGCAATCCTGATTGATAGGGAGATGGTAGAGCTATTACGCAGAAATCTGCAGGGGTACTTCAGTTAGATGCAGTTTCAGAGCTAAGGGCGAGGATGGATGCTATTTCCAATCAAATTAGCAAGTTAGCTCTGCCAAAGACTCAGCAACCAGTGGCTCCAGTGCAACAACTCCAGAGTTTTTGTGAGGTTTGTGGTCAAGATCATGCTACAGAGGTTTGCTCCTCTAATCCAGAGTCAGTTTATTACGTGGGTAATCAAAACAGGCTACAGGGTCAAAATCAGTTTGGTAATGCTTATTATCAAGGCAATACGAGAGCCCCGAATAATTACCACCTACTTCCAGCTCCACCACAGTAGGTTAGCTATTCAGTTGAAGATATGTTAAAGCAGATAATGGCGGGCCAGCAGAGAATGATAGCTGACACTGCAGCCCATGCAATGGCCATACAAGATATTGCCAATGCTCACAAGAACCTGGAGCACCAGTTGGGGCAGTTGGTGGGTGAAATAAGCACTGTTAAAAAAGAGCCTGAACAATGTCTTGCAGTGACTTTAATTGAAGGTGGAGAGCTGATGGCCAAGTCCGAGGAGAGAGCTGAAATAGAAAAAGTTGAAAAAGTGGAGAAGGTAAAGAAGAAGGAAGAGAGAAAGGAGGCACCTCTGCCGCCTCCACCATTCCCACAGAGACTTATACCATCGAAGGATCTGGCCCAGTATCAAAAATTTGTGAGTATGTTGAAAGAACTTCAAGTTAATATTCCTTTGACTGATGTGTTTGAATTGATGCCATCCTTTGTGAAGTTCTTAAAAGAAATTTTAGTCAAGAAGAAAAAGCCTCAAGAGACAGATACAGTTGAGTTAGTTGAGGAGTGTAGCACAATCTTGAGCAAGCTACCTCCAAAACTTCAAGATCCTGGGAGGTTTACTATTCCTTGAACCATTGGAGGGCTGTCACGACCCAAAATCTGAATAGGTCGTGAGGGCACCCAACTAACCCTGTCGGGTGAACCCACTTGACTATGAATGAATAATATAAGCTTCTCAATGAAAAATATAGATATCTCAATACCGTAGAGTAAAGTAGAAATAATACCAACAAAGAAAGGTTTAAGTACTTCCCGAATCATGAACATCTAAGAGTGCCGATTAAGTTATACAACTCCAAAATATTGGAAATATATCAAAGGAAAATATAAACTATATAGGTGGCCACCACGGACGAAGGGTTGGCTCACCGCTAATAAAGGAATGCTCCACCTCGGTCAACCACGATGCTCACTAATAGATGGTGTCGAATCTGCAAGACATAAATAAACCAACAAAGAAAAGGAGAGGGGTGAGTCGAGTGACTCAATAAGCGGGGACGGGGCTCCAAGTAAACTAGCAAGCAAGGCAAAATAACTCAAAGATAATCGAAAGTAAAGAGAAACCGTTCAATTAACTACCAAGTAATGTTCATATTCCATCATCAAGTACCACGACACTTTCTTTGTAACTCGGGGATAAACACATAACTACGTCATACTACAACAATATGCACGGAACTACATCGTGCTATGATAATACGTACAGAACTACATCGTACGTCAATAATATGTACGGAACTACATCGTACCATAATAATATGCACGGAACTACATCGTGCCTCAATGATATGTACGGAACTACATCGTACCACAATAAGATGTATAGAAGGATATATTATACATAGGGTGTGGAGCAAGTCCACCAAGAAAGAGAAATACACTTACCTCGGTCCGAAGCTCACTAGTTAGTCAACGATGATTTTTCCCCTTCCGAATCTCTTCCCAACGTTCTCACTCTATTAAAGAACGTAATACAATCAATACCAAGTCTAATGGTTAAACGTTACAAACCTTAAGCTAAAGGGGTTAAGAAATCA
Source organism: Petunia axillaris subsp. axillaris (assembly GCA_029990575.1). NCBI lineage: Eukaryota > Viridiplantae > Streptophyta > Magnoliopsida > Solanales > Solanaceae > Petunia > Petunia axillaris. The sequence goes on along the minus strand of JARKNS010000002.1, from coordinate 44,907,912 downwards.
ACTTAAAAGTTAACCCCAAGCCCACATGGTCAAACGCCAAAATTGAACTCACAATCGTAATACCCATAAAGTTAAGAGTCTAAACATGTAATCAAGTCTTGACCTTGATAGGAATTGAGATGTGAAATCTCAATTTAACTAAATAGATAACTTAGGGTCAAATACCATTTTCTACTTCTCAAATACCATACTTTTAAAGTAACAAAATGCACTTCACTACACTCTCTTAGTTAATTAATTATGTTAATAATTCCAACATATTCCTTCATGTAATAATCATAAAAAAAATTTGAGATTTCAGCTTCGTAAGCTGCTACTGGGACCGAAGCAGAGACTCAGAAACAAGGTCACGCTACTAGTAGTGAACATAAGCTCACATATGAATGAACTTTCATTGCAACCACTCATTACCCAATAATCATGCTTGCCAATAACTTTTTTAATGATTGCACACTTTATGATAACTTAAAAGAAGATAAACAAGTGAGATTTCATACCTGAATGTACTTTTATTGGGAATCTTAAAGTGCTCACTGCATTTTCACTTCCCACGGCCAAAATCTCTAATATTGGGATAAAGAGTTGGCTACACAATGCCAAGAACAGCCGCCACTTAATCAGCTCTATATTCTTATATTTTTATTGATTAACACTTTTCTATCCAAAAATGGCAATATAGAGCTTTATGTGACCTAAAAATATGGGCTAACAAAAAAAGGTATGGGCTCAGCCCATAACTTCATTCTTTATACATATTACCCTCGATGTTTTAAGGTCCAACTAATATAGAAATATTTACTTGACCTAAAAACTATTTAATTATTATCTTCAACTAAATGCATTTATATTTTTACTTTATCACACAAATTTATATATCTACCTTTAATAACTTGCTAGATAACTAGACTATAAATAAAATTATCGGGTCATCACAAGGGCATAATATCACTGGTGCATTGTGTGATTTAGGTACGAGCATAAATCTCATGCCTCTTTCAGTTTGCAAAAGGTTAGGGCTAGGAGCAATCAAGCTCTCTTCAGTTACTCTTAAGATGGCGGATGGATCACTCACTCACCCTGATGGTAAGTTGGAGGATGTGTTGCTAAAAGTTGGTAAGTTTACATTCTCTGCTGATTTTGTAGTCCTAGATTATGAAGAGAACCGAGAAGCTCCAATCATTTTGGGGAGACCATTCTTAGTCACCTCGAAGGCAATTATTGACATGGAGCTGGGTGAGATGACTATTAGAGCGCATGGAGAAAAAGTTACTTTCAAGGTGTATACTGAGAAGGAGCACATAGTTAAGGTTGAAGAGTGCTCTATGATCGAATGTGTCAGACAAGAACATGGAAGTACACCACATGTGAAGTTGAAGAGGGGTTCTCTCAAAGAAGGGAAGAAAGCAAAAGTTCGTCGTAAGAAGAGAAGACGTAAATGCTGGAAGTGAGCTAAAAGTGTCGTTGTGCCACGACGTTAACTAAGGCGCTTCTCGGGAGGCAACCCGAGTTTGTACTTGTATTATTTTATTTATAGTGTCACGTAGTTTTTGTTTTTTCTTGGATTGCAGGTTCATGTACTGTCGAGGCTAAGTGTGGGGTGTCCTCACCATTGCCTAATATTGATGGCCTGATGAGGGAAGTCTGAGTACCTCATACTATATGGAAGCTTGGAGGATGCTAGCACCAAGGACTAGAGTCTTCAGGGAAGTTTTCTTTACCTTGCACTTTCTTATTTTTAGCACTGAGGACAGTGCTTAGTTTAAGTGTGGGGAGGGAAACTACCCTTTTATTTATTTTTGAGGTTAGGGATGCATGTACCATAGGATTTTCTTTTGTCACTTGACTTTATTTTTATTTGTTTCTTGCTTTAATATATGAAAAAAAAATTAGAAAACCAATGAAAAATTCCAAACAAATTTTCCTTTTAGTTATTATTAGTGGTACATGTCATCCACCCCGTGGTTTTTCTTATGGCCTCGGTTCTTTTCCACGGGGAGACCTTTGAACCGGGTAGTTTTTATTTTTTAGGATTAGAATAGTTAGTATAGGTGACCCTAGACGAAGGAATAGGTAGAATGCTAGCTAGGTGCCTTTGATTTGTTTAATACCGGTGGACTTGAACTTGATTGCATGTGCTATTTGTGGTGTCCTTTGGTTTGAAATTGTGATGCATGCCTAGAAAAAAAATGGAACGACCCCCTTGAGATGCTTGAGTCCACTCGCTTGGCTTTGTTGTGAACCTTTGTGCATTAGTGCTTAAATTTCCACAAGTTGCACTCTAAATGCTTGACTGAGAGTTGTGATGGAGCCTTTTTGTGTGGATCGTGTGCAATGTGTGTTGTGAGGCATATTTTTATTATACTCCATGTTTGCATATTGGTGTCTAGAACTTGCCCCGTGTGTGTGCAAAGCGAAATCCTAGGTTTGCTCTAGTCGGGAAATGATACAAGACCTTCTTTTGATTTGCCTACCCTTACATATACACTTTGGAAAAAAATTGTTGTTGTGATTTCTTTGACCCTTTTTATTGGCACCCACACCCCGAGCCTACCCATTTGTTCTAAATTGTCTCTTTTGGTCCTTTACTCCTTAAGCACTTTAGTTGGTATTGTGTTGTTATTTTGGAGTTGTGGTTGGATATTGGGAGGTTCTTGAGTGGAACTAATGAAGGGGAATAATTGTTAAAATTGTGGAGTAGTGAAAAGCATTGGCAAGGTTGGAAAATAATGAAATTGAAAAGAAAAAAAAAAGAGCAAAGAAAAAATTTTGGAAAAAGAAATAAAGAGAGAAAAATATCCATTCCTTGCTAGTGTGTGGTTAAAAGAAAAGTTGCTACTTGTTGAGAAGGTGTGTGTGAAAGTTGTTGATTGGGTGGCTTTGATGAAACTTGTGTTTGAAATAATTGTGATGTATTAAAGTGCTTAGGGAGGTAGCCACTATTACCCATATGTATCCTACCCGCCCCTTAGCCTACATTACAACCTTTTTAAAGTCCTAGTTAATCCCGATTGGAGTGAGCTTACATTAGTGGAGTCCTACACTACGGGCAAGCCTATGGTACATTGTGTGTGACATGTGAGACTTTCATGAGGGTGAGTGAATTTGTTCTAAGTAATGGTCCCCGTTTTATTCATAATATTTATTGTTGTGTGTGATCTTTGGGGGACACTCTTTTGCTTCATATTGGTGAGGGCACATGGTTTGCATGAAATAGATGAAGTTGATGGCTTCTTGGTTGAGTAGATAGGTGTGATTTTGTGGGAGCATGGTTGCAATGAGTTGAGTTTGTGCACTTGAGCTATTTTGGGGTGGTTGTTCTCATATTTTTGAGTTTGTTAAATTGTTGGCATGTTTGTGGATCCATAGTAGTCATGTGTGCATTGGTTCAATGGTCGGTATCAACCATAGTCATAGGCAGACCTGTTTTACCTAGATTGGGAAGTTAGTTGTGACTTGCTCGAGGGCGAGCAAGAGTTTAAGTGTGGGGTGGTGATGTTTGGCATTTTACGCCAAAGTTTCCTTAATATTTCCTCACGTTTGAGCTCTTTATTCACTCGTTTTATAGTTTATGAATGTGGTTTTGTACTGATTTTATGTCGTATGTATGTAGGTTGTTATGCAGTGCAATTGGAGCTTTAAAGAGCACGATCGAGCAAGAAAAGATTGGATTTTGATTGAGGATTGGATCGAGCACACGAAGGCACAACACGAAGCGAGCAAAGGAGCAAGGAAACAGGAAATTGCACTGGCGCCACAGGTGGCGCGCCGCGCCAGGCAAAGCGCCCAGCCTGTGGCGCGGGGCAAAAGCGCCCAAAGTTTGGCGTCTTCTGTCTTGGTTCGCGCGTTACGAGGCGCGGGGTGCCCGTTATAGCGCCCCTTGTGCGGATTTTTACTTCCTATTTCGTCTAGGCTTGGGTCTAACTTATTACTAGGTGTTTGTAAACTCTATAAATACTCTTTTACTTAGTTTTTGAGAGGGAATTCAGACTTTGGAACAAATTGGAGAGCTCATAACATCTTGAACAAGGGTTTTTCTTCCTTCCATTAATCTATTACATTATTATTTCATTATTTCATCAAATCTTTGTGTTGTTATTATGAGTATGCGTAGCTAATTCTATCGTTCTAGGGTTAGAATATTACATGAAAGTTGATGTTTGAAGATTGATTTCCATATATTGAATCCCATAACGGGTTACTTATTCTTTCTTGATTTCACTTGTGTAATTGTCAGGGCCCGATTATTACGCATTATCTATGGTTTTTAGATTGAACTCGAAAGAGGGAATTTAATTACGCAATAAGAAAGAATAGGACTAGTTTGTGAACCCGGGCATCGGGGAACCAATTTGTGAGTAGGATAGACATATACTTGCTCGCCTAGTTTAACTAATTACAGAATTCGTTAATGCGTGCACGTGATTCAACCCATAGACATATAGGGATTGGAGTAGCCTGCATAGACCGTGAAGAACTAAAAGGTTTTCACGGGTACATTTATTCTGTCAGTTAGTAACCCGGGATTTAAGAGGTGGAATCAATTGGAAAACTCAACTGGATTATTCGTAACTCTGACCCTGGACCGTCTCCTTATTACTGATAACAACCAAGTTTTGCTCCATTGTTTGATACTGCTCTTTAGTTAATAAAATCCTCACTATTGGAAAAAGATCCCTGAATAGTTTATATAAATTGTTTGCTAGAATTCAGTCTGAATAGTCCTCGTGGGAACGATACTCTACTTATCACTTTATTACTTGTCGACCACGTATACTTGCGTGTGCGTTGGGAGCAGCAATATTCATCTCATTAAATCATGTCATAATAGTAAGTTAGTTCAATTTGGTGTAAACACCTGGTACGATATATATTAAGATTAATTTCGAGTTTTAATATTGAAATCCATTTATCACCCTAGCATACTATCTATTTGGCCAACATTCTTATCTTGCGCTCTGTACTTGCGTAAAGTCGTTTTAATGTTCGTACGATCTATTTATACGGCCAATCTATCAATCTCATGTGTCGACCTTAAAGTGTTTTTATTTCCGTACTATATTAACTTATACATCGGAATATCTTTATTTCACGTCAACGCTCATGTTCAATTATATGTCTTAAATCTAGTGGTATCACGCGCTAGCTTCAAGCAAATGTACACGCGCTCATTAGATCTTATTTTGAAATTCAAATCTGATATGCATTGTCCGAGATATATATCCTTGTAGTATTTAATTCCCTTTATTTCTCATTCCTGTAATTAAGAAATGAGATCTAGAATTGAATCATCAAAGGTAGGAAAATCGAAGTAGGAAAATCAAAGTAGCACTTTGGAAAAATATTAAATGAGGCGTTTGTTAGCTTAATACACAATGGATCTTGCTTATGATTATAGAAATCTGAATTCAACAACCAGTTTTGTATTATGCCAAAAAGCTTTACGTAAATTCAGCAAGAATTGAATGATTAGAAGAATCTCATTATTAACCTGAAAGGATGTATGGCATGATGGTTCTAAATGTATCTCTAATAAAACATGACACCACAAAATAAAGAACACGAGAGTTCACACTAGTTAGAAGTTATATAGAATTTATTTATTTATAATGTACTCTTTCATTCTTAAGTACGATTTCCTAACATTAGAGGTATAATGACTGACTTTTGATGTTTGCTCGAAAAAATGCCTTCATTAAGTAAAATAATGGTTTAAAGCTAACTCATAGTTAGTGTTTATACTGAGCCAATAAGTGTATGACATGTGTTAGTATATAAATTTTTTTCACTTAACTTAATCAATACATTGATTCGTATATATTCATCTCATTAGATCTTGTCATAATAGTAAGTTAGTCTAATTTGGTGTAAACATCTGGTACGAAAAAGTTTTTACTCTTCTAAATGGAAATATATTGGGATTAATTACGAGTTTTAATATTGAATTCTTTTAATCACCCTAGCATACTATCCATTTGGCCAAAATTCTTATCTCGCGCTATCTACTTACGTAAAGTTGTTTTTATTTTCGTACGATCAATTTGTACGGCCAATCTATCAATCTCGCGTACCGACCTTAAAGTATTTTTACTTCCATACTATATTAACTATACAGCAAAGAATCTTTATTTCACATCAACGCTCATGTTCAATTATATGTCTTAAATCTAGTGGTATCACGCGCTAGCTTCAAACAAATGTACACGCGCTCATTAGATATTATTTTAAAATTCATACCTGATATATTTAATTCCCTTTATTTCTCTTCCTATATTTGAAAAATGAGATCTAGAAGTGAATCATCAAGAGGTAGAAAAATCAAAATAGCAAAATTTCTTGTAGCACTTTAGAAAAATATTAAATAAAGCGACTGGTTAAATTTTTTTTAGCTTAATACTCAATGGATCTTGCTCATGATTATAAAAATCTGAATTCAACTATCAATTTTGTATTATGCCAAAAAGTTTTACGTAAATTCAGCTAGAATTGAAGAATCTCATTATTAATTTGAGAGGATATTTGGCATGAAGGTTCTTAGTGTATCTCTAATAAAAGCTGACACCACAAAAAAGGAACACGAGAATGCACACTAGTTAGAAACAAGAAAAACAAGTGTCGTGGGTTCTCCTAGTAAAAGAATTGTTTGTCCGAGAACAATAATCCTCATTGAGCTCGTGATTGCAAGTTTTATAAAGTGAAGAGTCCTATAAAGATCCCTGGAAACTGAATACTTATCACAACATCAATTAACTCATTGCAAGAATACATCAAAAAATGGATTGTGGTCATATCTCCAATCAACAACGTCGGAATGCTTCATCTAATTATGGTAATCTGTTCAATTTTTCCACCATGAACTCATCTTTGGGATGTTCAATTTTTTATTTCATGATTGGATCGATCAGACCAGATGATGAGTAATAAAATTTCATAAATGTCAATGGTTGTCTTTGTTCGAGCCATGTTTTTGTTTAAAATACTTAATTTTCTTGAATTGATAACTTTGCATGTCCAAAAAAAACAAAGGAGGAAAGAAAAGGAGTTGAATTTTATCCATGATGCTTCATCTCATGAGTTGTGTTGCTCATACAGCAGAGCCGGTTAATCTGTTCATTTTTTCCTCATGAATTCACCATCCAAAACTTTAATGTATGGTATGAGTGAACTCTAAAATGTCAATAGTCATTGATGCTCAAGTCTTTTTATCCCTCCGTTTCTTTTTTTTGAACAACTTTATTTTTTTGTTTTGTAAACTTTTGAACATCAGTTTGTCCAACAATTTTGCATGAAGGAACAGTTTTTTTGACCATTTCATGAGTTTTGTTGCTTATATATCATCTGTAATTTCCTAATAGTACAATATATCACGAAATCGTCTATAGGAACTTGTACTTTTTGTGATTTTGTAAATTCTCAAATGTAATTGATATGAGGGAAGTGTTAAATATTCTTCAAATTTTATTAGTTAAATTACAATTTTTTTTTATGTTAGATTGATTTTGCTGAGGCTTCACTTCATGCACAGCTGAACTTTTAATTGTCAAGTGCAACTTATGTTTCAGTTTTTGTTTAAAACAATGTTACCTGTTCTTTTTTTTTTTCGGGAATATTCGCCTTTTTTTTTCGGTTCTCTTCGTCCTCTTCCACACTAACGGGAATATTCGTGAAAGACTTGGCTCTACATTCATTAATGATTGCATCCACTCTTCAATTCTTGAGTATGAATCAAAATGGTTTCCTAGTATTTCAATATTGGCTGCACTTTTACATTAATATATATGGCCAAGTTTTTATATTGAATTCTTATTATTGCGTTTTTTATTTGAAGTATTTTTCGTACTAACATCGTATACGGTTGAGATTCCTTTCCATACTATATTAAGTTATACAACCAGTATTTTTACTTTATGGCAATACTCGCATTTTCAAATTATTTATTTTAGATTAAGTAGTATCACGTGCTATCTTCAAGCAATGTACACGCGCTATCTTCAAGCAAGTATACACGCGCTCGTGGAGTATTGTTTTGTGTTCATATTATAGAGATGCAAAATATTTATATAGGACCATTGTCCCACAGATGTCTTCATATACTAAAAAAGATTAGATCTAGAATTGATTCATAGTTAATTAATAGAGATGTTGAAAATTAAAATGGACTATTATATAAATATAGAGTATCTATTTGAGGCTCATAGATACAGAGACTTTAATCAACAAGGGCCTTGGACATGGTTTAAGATTTTATCTTTACATAGCCAAAACTAGTAGGTCTCAAGATAGTAAAACTAAAGTAGTCTTCGCATTCCACGTTGTTTGTTTTGGATGCTTGTAATTACTCCATTAGAAGAGATTGTGTTAAATCACATGGATTCAAGATTTAAATTAGATGGCTTTCTACTTTATATATATTACTTAACTTTTTGTGTTCACATATATAAGGTTCAAATAACAATGGTAGTGGCACTTTACCCAACCAACAAGCTAGGCGAGAACAGGATCTGTACTTGCCAATCGCCAATGTGACAAGAATCATGCGCCGAATTCTGCCACAACATGCAAAAGTCTCAGACGATGCTAAAGAAGCCGTCCAAGAACTGGTGTCTCAGTTCATCAACCACATCACTATCATAGCAAATGAACGTTGCCACAAGGAACAACGCAGGACTGTGACAGCTGAAGATTGTATTTGGGCCATGAACAAGATTGGCCTCACTAATTATGTTGAGCCACTCACCCTTTACCTCCAAAGGTATCGTGAACAAGAATCTGATCGTTCCTCGGGCCAACGCAGGCCCGTTCATATGAGCCCAAATGTGGAACTTGGGCTGGCACCACCTACTGGATCAGTCCAAGCTTTCCCACTTAACTATGCACCAGCACAAGGTTACCCGTACCCGCAGTTTCACTCATTTTATGATCCAGCTGTTATGATGAATGGGTTTAATATGAATTATGGGAATGAAGGAATGGCTGAGAATGATGAGCCTGCTGAGTCTTCTTCTTCAACTGGTACTAACTATGGTTTACCTGGGGTTAATGATCCATTTGGACAGTTCAGGAAGTGAACTTAATTATGATGAGTACAAGAAGGTGATGTGGCATGACATGGTCATATCTGGAATATTTTTTTTTTTTCATGTTTGAAAACTTTTAATGTGGAATTGTGTTTCCTAGTTTCTCCTTTTATTTTCTGCTGTGTTTTTAAATAAGTCCCTTGTTAAGAACTCTATGTTATGTACTACTCCTATGTACTAGCTATCTCTTTAATAAATAAAACAACTCTATGTTATGTACTACTAAGTATGTACTAGCTATCTCAACTCTATGTTATGTACTATGTACAAGCTATCTGTTTGATAAACAAATGTGTTCAGTCCTCTTTGAAGACATGAAGATCGGTAGTGAATACAGGGCGTTATGTAAAGTTCAGAGATTCCTTTCAAAGTTAGATTTAACTAACGTATGAGTCTTTGAGCTTTAATTAAAGCCAAGTGAGAGCTTGAATATACAGTAATCCTTATACAAATCAGCAAAGCAATAATAGGGAATGTCCCCTGTTCTCTAGTCCTAATTAATGTTCCTTATACATTCTTTGACACATGGAGTTCGTGATAACAAGTCATAGAAAGTTAACAGCGGCTTGTAAGAGCCCTTGAAACTAAATACTTGTCACACCAACAGTTAACTCATATAAAAAATAATAAAAGAAAAAAATGAGTCAAATTTCCAATCAACGGTGTAATAATGCTTCTCGTTCATCAAATTCTGATAATCTTTTCAATTTTTCCACCATTAAGTCGCCTTTGGGAAGTTGAACTTTTAAGTTCATGATTGGATTGGATCAACCAGACCAGATGATGATGATGAGTGATAATAATTCAAAAATATCAATGGTTGTTTCTGTTTAAGCCATTTTTTGGTTGTGAAAATACTTAATTTTGTTGAATTGGTACCCAAAAAAACAAGAGGAGAAAAGGAAGGAGTTGAATTCTGTCCATGATGCATCATTTTATGAGCTGTGTTGAATGTTGATCATAAACCAAATTTGAACAATCTGTTCACTTTTTCCTCATGAATTAACCTTCCAAGAATTTAACGTCTGGAATCGACAATAAGGTTTATATCAGATCAGATCATGAGTGAATTTTAAAGTGTTGTTGATGTTTAAGTCTTTTTTCCATTTTTTAGTGGTTTAGAACCACTTTTTATTTTCTTGTTTTGTAAACTTTTGATCGTCAGTTAGTCCAATGGAGTATTTTGTATGACTAACAAACAAAAGAATGAAGCAGATTTTGAGTTTGCATGAAGGAACCGTTTTCTTGATCATTTCATGAGTTATGTTGGTTACTTGCTTATATACCATCTCTAATTCGCTACAATATATCCGATATTGACGAAATCTTTTTCTTTTTGGTTTTTTTTTTTTTTTCCCACCCGGTGTCCGGTATCCTCATTGGAGCCCCGACTAATCCGGATTCGCGCCGCGTAGGGCCCCATTCGGGGGGAAGCGCTCCCTACTAGTGATTTTTCCATACCCATGGCTCGAACCCGAGACCTCTGGTTAAGGGAGGAGTAGCCTCATCCGCTACACCATATCACTTGGTGGTGATATTGACGAAATCATCAAAACGAACTTGTACTTTTTTGTGATCTTAAAAATTCTCAAATGCGATTGAGAATTTGGAATCAGTCTTTTTAGTTTCTCCTTTTATTTTCTGGTGTGTGCTTCTAAATAAGTTTTTTATTTTTTGTTAAGAACTCTATGTTATGTATGTACTAGCTATCTATTTAATAAAGAAATGTGCTTAAGCCTCTTTGAACCAGGAATGAAGATTGGTTTTGCATGATGTTGGTACATATGTTGCTCGGATTCTTCTTTTATAAATTGTATGGTTATCGCATCTAAAATTTAAGTTGTTATAAAGATACACTTAATTTGATGTAATTTATGTACTCAACACACCACCTCCCAATGAGGATTCGATTCTTTTTTATGAGTTAAGCATGTGAAAATACGACTTCCTAAAATACCATATTAAATTAGGTGACCATCTCATTTAAAAGCTTAAATTATAACATACACTTTATCTAACTTAATATTGTATTTTTTCTCCCATTCATCAGAAAACATTAGTAGAAAAGAGCTACAGTTCAATCTTGCTGAAGCTCCAAATCTTGTTGCTGCACATAATATTAAAGTTGTTACTAATACTCTTAAACTCTGGAATCAGGAACTATTGGATATTTTTTTCCCCCCTCAACATTTAACGACAAATTCTCATAGAAAAAAGTGAGGAACTTTTTAAATCTTATTTTAGAAACGATAATCTCGTGTAAGATATGTCAAAGCAACCATTTTTGGAAGGATCCAACATACAATACACGTCCACCCACACCCCTTTAGGCTTTATGTTCAGAAAAGTTGAAAATGGATGCCAAGGACATAATGCATATTTGCATTGATCTCATGGATTGTGAAGATAAAGTGGAATATATACAATATAAACATGTAAATGGAAATCTTCCAAAGACGTCAGAAGAAGATGGGCTGAGGAAGAAGCTAAATAGCCAAGACATTTTTACGCTAATTGGCGCATTAAATAGTGAAATTACAAAAAATACCGACATTATTAAGAAATTACACAACATAACGACATTTGTATGATTTTTACAAAGCATACAATTTTATCATTTTCCTTTCTCTCTCTAATCCAAAGTCTTAACTTCTTCATCTCTCTTTCTCTCCTCTCCTCCACCCACCCACCTCCCGTCGTTCCCCACCCTCCCTTGCCCGTCGCCGCTGCTACTATTCCTCCGGCGAGACTAGAGCACCTGCTGTTTCTCGATCTTCTCCTCTTTTTCCTTTTTTTTTTGTTTCATTTTGTATGTGTATATGTGTGTATTTTATGTATATATATGTATTTTTTATATATTATTCAGATCTGCTTCTCCTCCTTCTTCTTTTTTTAAAATTTTGAATATACAGATATTCAGATGCAGGTGTCTGTATCTGTATGTTCGCGTATATACATGTAATGTTTTTCAGCACACAAGTGTATGAACGTGTATGTTACTGTATGAACATGTATATCTGAGCATCTATTGTATGTTTTGTATGTATTTTTGTGTGTATGTCAAGTGTATGTGTGACATACATAAATTTTTATGTTTGTAGATCCGTAGATACTTGTATGTATGTGTGTATCTAGTGTATGTAAAATATATATTTTTTTGTGTATTTACATGTATTTTTTGTTTATATGTATGTTGCAAGTGTATTTTCAAAGAGAAATCAATGTTTATATGTATATTTCATATTTTAGATAAAAAAAAAAAAAAAAAAAAAAAAAAAAAAAAAAAAATCCGGTGGGTGGCCGCCGGTGACTAGGCGGCGCCACCGCCTGGCGGTGGGGGGGAGGGGAGGTAGTAGGAAGAAGGAGGAACCCTAATTTGTTAATTTTGTTGGTTTTGTATATAATGTGTAAAGAAATGTTGGTATTTTTTGTAAATTGGAATAATATTGTTATTTTTTGTAATTTTGGTGTTAGGGTTGTATATACTCAGATAGGGAGCTATATTGGGCCGAAACAATAGGTTTGAATATGGATTTTTTACACTATATACCCATAAAATTTAAAGTATTTACAAGTCCTACACATTAAAAATTACACTACACATGAAATTAAAAATATTTACCCAACCTACCCATTTATTACTATATACCTTTGTTATACTTTATGGGTGTATACTTTTAAGGTATACTGCATAAATAATAGTATACAAGTCTAGACACGAGTATATACCTTTAGTATACTAAAGGTATACTGCATAAATAATAGTATACAAGTCTAGATGGGTAGAGCATGTAAATAGTTTATAGATAAGGCTCGTAAATATAAAACTTATGGGTAGAGGTGTGTAAATATTTTAATTTTAATGGGTATTTTCGTAAACCTAGAACACAAAAGGTTTGGAAAGACAGTGGAATAACAAAAAATTTCACTGGCCGCTCTCCATAAGGAGTGGTTTTGTTAAATTCTATGCATTAAGCAATGATTTAGAAAAAAAAAAACCCTTATTTAGCCCGAAACCAAGACTTTACGCCAAAAATTATAAGTATTGGTACGGGACCAAGACTTCAAGGACAAGTGTTGTTTTGCCAATACTTCAAGTTATATAGCGAGAATGCACGAAGAGACTGGAAGGGGGCAACTCTTGCCCTTTTGCCAAGACTTACGACTAAGGGCGGCAAGTGTTGCCTTTTGCCAACACTTGAAGGGCAAGTGTTGACAAAAAGGGGTCAAAAACAAGTCTTGATCTTTTGCAAGACTTACGACCAAGTGCTAGCAAGTATTGCCTTTTGCCAATATTTGAAGGGATAAGTGTTGAAAAGCAGAGAGTGGTTAAAGGCAAGTCTGGCCCCAACCCAAAAGTTTGACAGTGGCGTTTCCGTCCAGATTTTTTTCATTAAACTTAATAGGGGCATTTTAGCAAAACCACTGTTAGCGCGGGCAAAAGACAAACAATTGCTTATGATGTCATATTTCTGCAATTCGGCCGTGGAATAAAATCAAAAGGTTGGTGGGTTGGTCCAATTAGTAAGTTCAAGAGAAAACCCAACAATTTTTAGTCTCAATTTGAGCAGAGAGAGTACTGGAGAATACAATCTTTCATTTTTCAGAATGTACTACTCCACAATTACATGAAGGGGCATAAAACTGACCACTGTTAAGTGTCTAAAACCAGTTTTAACATTATAGATGATAAAGAGGAACTAGTGGTAGGAACGACAGAAAAACAAGCATAAAGAGTTTGAACCCTGATAACTGGAAACATATTTTATTAAATCTTTAACTTGCACTTATTTCAGAAAAATCCTAAGTTCAGTCAAGAATCTTTAACTTGAACTATATAAGAAAAGGAAAAGATTTCATTACAACTGAACATAGTTAAGGGTACAAAATAAATAAGCAAGTGTTCACCCGATCTGTTGTCCTTGAAGGAGGGACAACGAATGTTCTATATGCTCTTGCAGGAACGGCCAATAGTTAGGTGTTAAGGGCATGGCTTACAGAAGCGAGCTATCTTGGAAATGTATGGATACTTATTTCATAAAAGAAAATGCTCTCCCAGACGAGGAGCTTCTGATTCAGGTATTAGATCATTCCGCTCTGTAAAGATTATGTTGTTTGATATAATCAATTACTTCATCAGCTGTCAAGTACTTCACTGACAACCCTTTCGAGATGCAGTCCCTGACATGAGAATCAAAAGTTAGTTTGTACTAGATTATCCAGATTCATTTCAGATCCTCAGAGCTAGTCAGATTCAAGATATTTTACCTTAATCCCGTTGAACTAATTCCATTTGGCACTACTTCATCCACAACTCTGATATTCTTCTGCAAATTACATTTTAATTGTTACAGAACACAGTATGTTACATACCTCATCAACCAATAACCTGACATTCTCTTTTATTTGGGGAAAAAGGGGGCCATGGGGGTGAAGCTGTCTCTAAATTTTTCAAAAAGGAAAAAAGACCTTTTAACATTCTATAATGTCTACTACTAATGAGTAATGGCAACCCCCACACAACAGACAATGATCTCAGTTGATGAACTTAAAGAGTACAAGGAAGAAAGATATGGAGTTCTTAATGAATTACCTTACATTCATTCAGAATATCATCACCGTCGATAATCTTTTCAACATCCTGACCACCTCTCCGGATACAAACCAAGCCAAAGTCTCTACATATGGTCCTGACCTAGAAAATCAAAAGGTCTGTTAGACCCCTTTTATATCAACACTTGAGCATAACTTCAGTCCACCATGAAGAAGGTATTTCACTTCAAATAGACCCATTTTATATCAACTTACCTGCTCAGGAATCCAGACACCGGGTTTGCTGAAAGATTCTAGCAGATCCGAACCACATACAAGCATGACCATGAGGCCTTCTGCAAGAAACATCACCACAATTTAAAATCCTGCATGGAAGTTTGTAAGCTACAATAGAATTAAACACAAAGTGCACTTGGATAGATTATGGAAATTTATAATGTGAAAGTGAAAGTGAAACAATTATTCCCTCCCTTACAGATGAAAGAAAAGTTCGTTTTGCACAAATTCTTAATACGTAGCAACTAAGGTATAGTTTCTTAGGTAGGACAAGTATGTGGGTTGATTTACGATAAGTAGGACAAAAAGGATAGGTGATAGACTACAGTGTGCTCCATAAATCTGTAAAAGTAGGGAATCACTGAACTTGTCATTATATATACTGAAACATATTCAATTCTACAAACTGAACATCAAATTGGCAGAAGTAAATGAAAAATATGATATTCAATTTGACGCAGAGAAAGTACACATCGCTGCATGAAAAAGCCACCTCCACAAGAGAACTGTACTGAATGGTGATCTACAAAATGATGTTAGGCTTCAATACTTACAATCGGTTCACTTTCATTCTTCATTTTCTTGCATTTGTTAAGTTCGGAAAACAGCATCTTCTTACTTCTCGTACAATTATAAGCTGGTAACAACCAAAATATACATACTGCACGCATCTGTCCTAGAGTTTTATAAATTTATGCCAGTTAACCTGCTGCTACTACTCTTTACTCCCTCCCTCTAACCAACTACAAACGCCATCCAAGGGGGAATAGGCTAGTTTAAGGAGGACATGAAAGTGTCTCCTGTAACCAATTGACCATCAGTGATGGGCCTTACCACTGGATGCCAAACTTCCAACACAAATAGTGGACTTTATTCTGGAAAGAACAGTCAATGTTCGTTGATAGCTATTCTGACTTGCCTGAACAATCAATTTCAAACAAAATCAATTGATAGGATGAAGGTAATTTAGTGTTAGATTGCTGCGGTGGTGTAAAATACGTCAAATATAAAACTAGGTGATAGCAGTAAGCATACCAAGTAGGGTCCTAATATTACTCATATCAAAAAGGGAGGTTTGTGAGTTTCTTTTTTGGCGAAGAGGAAAAAGAGAGAGGGGGGGGGGGGGGGGGGGGAGACCTCCCAGGTATCAGTCATGACGAATTCTGAGCTTTCACAAGCTAACTGGCACATTGCAACACGATGCTCAGCAGATATAAGACCCTGCAAAAAATAAGAAGCAAATACATAAGCAATACAACTTTCTTGGTCCATTAGCAACATAAACACCAGATAAGAAGCATGTTCAATTTTTTATAATATAGTCAACTGAAAAATACTAAAGACACACCTCATGACCAAGAAGAACACAAATGCATTAGTATAAAACAATTTCAGGTCCCAGACCGAAACAATATAGACTAAGATTCATCGTGCAACACCGTGATGCCTAGAAGCAAGTGATAAAATAGCAAAGGTACACTTCTTTTCTTTTTAATTATCCCGTTTCCAGCTTACCAGCCATGCATCTCTAAGCCATTCATCTTTTCCATGCAACTATAGTATATGTGTCTGAATGTAGTGAGCGAGCGAGCGAGAGAGAGAGAGAGATTTACTTGATTAAGATTAATAATATTCCAGCAAAGTGATTTCAGCCGAATGAGATTGGAATTGAACATGAATTTTTAGATGGAGTCATATGCAAAACAAATTTATTAACATGAGGCAAGACATTGAGAGAAACAGTAAACATCACAACATTAAAGATCAATAAGAACCTCTACAAAAATAGCACGTACTACAAATTAGAGGCAAATAAACCAAAACGGAAAATCCTAAAGAGGTAAAAAGAGCATGTGATCTGCAATTCATCATATGGTAGTGCATGTTTTAGGCATCATTGCTGTAAGCCTGTAACCTATCAAATAAGTTGATATGCATCATCAGACCTCTAATGCATCATTGCATGTTATTTCAGTTTGTTTACCGCATGCCCTATGAGGAGTCCATGGATGAAGCTACTCCGGACAACGTGGGTGAGTTACCTTCGCCAGGGTAACATATTTTGAAAATTCTAATGAAATTAATGGTAAAAGCATTCACACACAATTGAAATGC
Organism: Petunia axillaris subsp. axillaris; assembly: GCA_029990575.1. Classification (NCBI taxonomy): domain Eukaryota; kingdom Viridiplantae; phylum Streptophyta; class Magnoliopsida; order Solanales; family Solanaceae; genus Petunia; species Petunia axillaris. Next base: position 44,890,894 of record JARKNS010000002.1, on the reverse strand, counting down.
TACAAGAGATTCATTTCTCAAAAGCCTTCCAACGAATGGCACAGAGTTCACTGCCTGAAGATATACCGCATACCTTCTTCTTATATGCATCATTTACTGGTGACATGTAACCTCCAATAACACAAAATCCTTCCGAAGTCAATGCATCTCTTGCCAGCTCTGAATTAATAGCACCGAAAGTTTAGCAAAATGCACTAAATAGATTCAATGAACTTCTACCATGACAATCATTATGAGCAGCTTATGTGCCTGAAGACTTCTGACTTTACATGATTAGTTCACATTCATCTAAATAGAAAAAATATAGAAAATTCTCTTTGTACACACCCAACACCACCTTCAGTCCCAAATACCTCCCCCACAGGCCACAACCCTGTGGGGGGGACAAAGGGGAAAAAAGAAGAAAACTTCTCAGCAAGAGAAATATTGTAAAGGTTGGAAGGTACATACCAAAACAACGCAAGTGCATGTAAGTTGGAGGATTGAAACTTCCTGTTGATACAAGAACTACACATGTCCTTTTCCTAGTAGGAAGAGAGAGAGTTAGCAAGTTCCTGAAGAACAGACTTAACCAGAGGAAGATAGCCATTTAAGGCATATTACTAATAAAATAAGTCCCAAAAGAGTCTTAGTATGCTGGCAAGTAGGTATATTCAGATCTTGCTTCTTCCTTTATTTCAATTTTTGTGCATGCATTTTAAGTCACCGCGGAACTGGTTCGACACTACTGCAGTAGTGAGAGTTGCCACATTGGAAAGTGGACTAGGAAAATTCAACTTTGCTTCCATGAAATAAGCTTGTCCAGTTCATGGTGATTGAGCTATGCCTATGCCCCTTTCGAAAAATATATAACATTTGATTTCTGAAAAAAAGTGAAACTAACGTTCGAAAACTTGATGACTAACCCTATCATAAGCAAGCAAAATTATTGACAATTGGCAGTTGTTATGGAAGAATGAAGTTAAAAGAGCAAATGTAAAACAAGTGAGCCAACAGTGAAGTAGGATGTGACAGTCTAGTAGAAATTAAATCAGACGCTAAACATTAATGTCGAAAGGCTAGCAAAGATCATATACTACACTTACTTGCTTTCAAGACTTGGTGTCTCCTCTTGTTTTATTAAATCTAAAGACAACTTATCCAGCGGTAAAGCAACATCGGTGTTACCTATGAATTTAAAAAGAATGGTTAGCACGAAAAAATGAAAATGAAAAATAAAAACTTGTCTACTAATGGTTACTCACACCTGCTAGTTAAAGCAGAAAAAACATATGGAAGGACAAGTAGAATAGGATTTTTCAAAATTAAAAAGAAAAAATGTAGAATGTGAAGAATGAATTCTCTTTGGATTCTATTTTATAATCATCCAATCCAGTCAAGCTTTTTTCTTGCTTATCAATGAATAGACCAACTAGTTTACAACAACTAACATAGCCAGTGAAATCCTACGGGTGGGGTCTCCCCAGTGAAATGGTCTGGGGAGGGTGAGATATACCCACATTTTATGGTAGAGAAACTATTTTCGATCACCCTCGGCAAATAGACCAACTACTGAAAAGGTCATAAAAGCAATTTTATGAATAGTGATGGCGTAAAATCACTGCCTTTTAGATGAATATCACCTTTCTTTATTCCATTTTTCGATAAAGTTGCTTGAAATTTGGAACCATCAATATGAATAACTGGGAAATAAACAAAGATAAGATGATGGAATACTTACCAGACATCTAAATTTGGGAGTGAGGAGTCAATATGGTGATTGCCTTTTGGTTAAGAAGTGCTGAAACTGTTTCAGTGAATCTTGAAAATTAATTCTAGTTACACAACACAACAATTGTCGCTTTAGGTAAAATTGATTGGGTATGCTCGCCTAGTAAATTTATATTTTTTGTCACTTCTTCGCTTTACTGATCTGTATATATATTATTCTTTACCCCATTTTTTCGCAATATTGTCACTACTTGTTTGAATTAGTTGATTTAAAGTTTCTAATAAGTATCACATGTAGAAAAATGTTTAAGTTGTTGAATATGCTTTTATAAATAAACAATTATATATTAGAAGTACGGTTAGCTTGTTGGACCGCTTTTTAGAGGCCAAAAGTACTTTTTTCAAGAAAAAAATATGGTTTTGAAGATTTTTGAGGTGTTTGACCAAAAAAAAAAATTATTTTTGAGAAAAAATAAAAACAGTTTTCTGCTGTTGGGGAGAAGCAGTTTATCAATTTTTTAAGATAAAATTATCCTTACCAAAAATATATTTTTATATCATATTATATTTAATTATTTTAACCAATATATTTCTCAAATATAAATAAAACTTTGTTCTCTACTTTCCACTTTTGGTTTAACTTTATTTTTATTGATTAGAAGTCATACAATATATTTTAATTTTATATTCCACATTTAAATTAAATTAAATGAAAATAACAAATTAAGCTAACTCTTTCATTAAAAAAAATTTTAAATTTTTTATACGTTTACCTAATATTAGTCGCATACTGAATCTTAGTACCGTACTTTTTCGTAATTTGACACTCAAAAGCACTTTTTAAAAAGATTACCCAAACACAAATTGTTAAAAAAAAATACTTTTCAAATGAGTTGGCCAAATAAAAACTATTTATTCTTCAGAAGTACAAAAGTATTTTTTTTAAAATAAGCAATTTTTGACAGCTTGGCCAAACAGGCTCTGAATCTGGTTATAAGCAATTGGTGTGTTTTGGTAAAACAATAAGTTACTTTTTTGTTACAATAGGAGAAAGAGAAATATAATATTACTTTGAGAGAGATATGGTTAACTAATGAGGGATAATTTGATAAATATGGATTGTTGGTAAGTATTTTTTTCTTAAAAAAATTAAAAAATTGTTTGTAGTTTCTCCCCAACAACAGAAATCTGCTTCTGCTGCTACCTAAAAGTATTTTTGTTTGTTAGCCAAATATTCCAAAATTCCAAAAAAAAAAAATTTGAAGGAAAAAAAATACTTTTGACTTGGGAGAAGCTATGCCAGTGACTTTTGGAGAAGATATGCCAGATGAATAAAAAATGGTAGGGACTAAAACCAAAATCTAAAGGGACCATAGCAACATCTTAGAAAGCATGAGGGACCAATATCACTACCTTTTCAAATAACGAGGGGCGTTACAACTTCATTACAAAGAAATTCACCCAAAATTTGAAAATGCCATCCGCGCTCACCCCAAACTAAAATCTTCTTCAACGGTCACTCTCTCTAAACTTCCCCCAGCCTCACACGGCGGAGTCACGGCGGCGATGCGGTTGTAGTTTCAGATAAACATGTCGACGGTGGAGAATCTGTTCGTACAAATCTTCGAAAGAAAAAATCGGATCATCGAACAAGTTAAGCAACAGACTGAACTGTATAATCAACACCTCCTTTCTAAACTTATAATCGACGGAATTAATCCTCCTTCATGGCTATTAAACACTCATCAATCTCTAGGTATTCCTTCATTTCTAGCTTTTTCCTGTTATATATTCCTAATTTCTGTTGTTCCGGTAATCTAGGGTTCCGTTTCGATAATTAAATGTTTCAGAAAATTATACATTTTGTAAATGCAGTGGTACTTCATAGCATGTAATTTCTAGAATTAGTCATTTGAATGTCGAATCGTTAACTGATATAATTGCTAAGTAAACTTCTCAATTATCTGTTAGTAATTTGAAGTCGAACAGCAAAGATTTATGGTAGTTCTGCTGTTGGGAGGTAGCAGGTACCCTGTGGAATTAGACGAGTTGTGCTTGTCATCATGTTGTTTTGAACATATTTTAACAAAATTTTTTGCAGTATATCGAAAACATGTCTGCATTTCTCTTAATTGCTATAATTTAGAAGTTGTTACTGATGTTTATACTTAGAAGATAATTTTATGTTTTGGTTTTGTGGAAGGAGCGCTTAGATGATATCATTTCTCTTCTTTTTTTTTTTTTTTCCAGAGCTGAACAAAGAAGAGTGGATTTCTGAAATATTACTTCCACGGCCACGGCTACCTACTGTAGGCTATTCTAGTGCTCGTTGCTCATTACACAAGTGGCCTGTAGTAGCAGATGAAAATGAAAATCCATCTCACGGAACATCATTGGAGATTGGTACCTCCAACAAAAGCATTTTCCCCGATGGGACCGCTATTACAGCTGTGGATCCTGATAATAACAAGCAATTTGCTCTCAATTGTGTTCCTGAGCTTGATGTAAGTGTTAACTCTCCCTTAGATCAGGTAGATGGAAGACTCCTGAATAATGCTAAGGATCTAGACCTGTCATTAGCCAGACTTCAGAGGTCTAAGTCTAGACAAAAGGCTCTTCAGATTCGGAATAGTGCACAAGCAGAAGAGAAGGGCTGCTCCAGTCTGCAGAATAATTGTGATTTTGCTCCTATAGTGATTGGTCTCTCTACTTCTGATCAAGTTAATCACAACCATGAGGTACACAAATGGTCTGAATCTGGTGTAGTTAGTGATGGTACTGGTGGATGTAAGGAATCAGCTGAAAGAAATCATGAAGACCAAGAAAGAGGGATCACTTTACATACTGCTGAAAACTCAAAGCAGAAAACATCTACCAAGGAACTTGAGTGTATGGTTGACTCTCTAAAAGTAGATAGCTTGTCTGATGCTGCTGAGAAAAGTCATACACCAAAAGTGGATAACTCTTCTGCTGAACCCTGTGAAGTTGGTGATGGTAATGGTGGGTTTAGGGAATCAGATGAAAGAAATTATGAAGACCAAGAAAGAGGGATCAATTTACTTACCAGTGAAGATTCTAAGCATAATACATCTACCTTGGAACTTGAGTGTACGGATGACTTTCTGAAAGTGGATAGCTTTACTGATGTTGCTGAGAAAAGTAACACACCAAAAGTGGATAACTCTTCTGCTGCTGCTCAGAAAAGCCATTCTAACCACAAACATGCTTGCAACTTTGCTTCCACAGGTATCAATTTGTCTGCTTCTCAACTAATTGATCTTCCTGTCAAGTCCGACCACTTGTTGGAATCTTTTCCTGTTGGTAGTGAAGCTAGCAAGTCAAAGGAATTTGTAGAGGTCAACCAGCATGACGGAATTGAAGTAGATAGCATCACAAGGTCCAGAAGTAGTGCCAAACAACTGAACTGTATAAATCATTCTGTTAAAGTGGATGGTTCTACTGACGCAGTTCAAAAAAATGATAATATCCAAACACACTCTACTGGTTCTGTGTCAGGTAGATCACTGGAAGTGGCTAGCACATCTTATGTTTACAAGCCAATAGTCAAAAGCTACCCAGAAATTTACTATAAGAATGTCAATCATTGTGGTAGGATCACAAGATCCAGGAGTATGGCCCAAAAATTGCCTTCTTTCGGGGATGATTCACATGCCAAGATATCTACATTTTCAAACAGGGCAAGCACTGATGTTTTTGCTCCAGCAATTGGTGGATCATCAGAAGTGGTATTTAACAATCTCGATCTTTTGGGGTCAGTTAATCCTTCCCTTGGATTGGATCATAAAAGCACAAAGACAGAGTGTACCATTGGCAATGAAGTCACAACAGAGCATGTTGATGCTTCGGATGTTGCTCCATCTGGAGCTGCAGGTTTCACGTCTGCTAATTCAGAGAAGTCTTCACAGAAAAATGATGATACCCACCGTTCAACTGGTAGTAAAGCGATCATTCCCTACTCTAATAACAATGACACTCATAATCAGCAAGAAAAAGCTGAAGCTGTGATGGGAGGATCTCCCACTTCTAGGTCTAGAACCAGCAATTCTAACCCGAAAGTGGGATTTGAACGTTTGGTTTTTAATCCACCACCTGATTGTTTTATGCCAATGAAGCCAAAGCAACTTGACTTTGATGACATGGAAGAGTGTAACCTGAAGAAGACCTTTACACCTAACTTTGAGGAGAAGAGCTTGAAAGCGACATACGAAACTTCCAATACCTCAGTAGAGCCAACCCCAGAAATGAAGATATCTGGTAGCCCTGTAGATTGCAGATGTTCTTCAGAACAGGCAACACCTGAGCTAGAAATTTCAAATAAGTTAGATGAAGTTCCAAGGAGTTCATTTGTTTCGAAAATCAAAGAGCCTGCTGGTACTGAAATGAATGGGCCTGCATCAAATATGAGTGAACATTTTGTATCAAGGAATACAGTATATGAGCCAAGGGGCAGACAGTTTTCTCGGCAATCTCCTTATCTGCATTATGACAAGACCCTGTCAAATGATGTTGGTCTTTGTGATGCAGAGACTCATCACGATAAATTCAATCCAAAAGAATCGGATAATTCTATGGTAGAGCTGCATGTTAAAGTGGTATGTTCCCCGCGTATGTTTGTCTTGCATGCGCTCTTCTTTGGCTTCACTGTCCATCTTGGTAAAGCTGCATTGGAAATTAATATGTTCCTCATATGTGTATTAGTATGTCCTTTGAAAAAAAAAAAAAATTACACTTCACTATCTAATAGGAACTTTGTGGAGTGTATTAACAGTTTTTGGTGCGTGGATCTCTTGAATTGACTTTAATCAGGAAGTCCTTGCTGAAAGATCTGCAAATTTGTGACGTATAATTATGGATTTATCTGGGCATTTCTACAACTAATGAAACTAATGACATCTTTAGATACTCTAAGTCTAGAACTATTTACGCCCTCTTTCCCAATTTATATGGCACACCTTCCTTTTTATTTGTCCCAAAAAGAATGTCATATTTCTATAAGTAGAAACAATTTTCCTTCATAGGAGCAACATATAATTTCCAGCCGCACAAATTGTTTTAGACCACAGGCTTCAAAAGTCTTTCTTCTTTCTTAAACTCAGTTCCGAGTCAAACTCCGCCACATAAAATGGGAGGGAGGTAGTATTTCAGTAGGTATATAAGTTTTGATTGCCATATTTTTGGATTGCCTGCAGATTCTTAATAGCTTCAGTTATATGATAAAGTATCTTTAATCCCTTCAGATTTCTCGGTTAAAAACAAAAAGATAAAGTACTTTAACCATTTTTATAATAACCTGGAAGAGGATCATCTATCTCTTAACGAAGGTGATTGTTGTGCCAGAAAGTTTTGGGAAGTTCGTGTTTTTCTGTGTTTTCTTTTTAACTAAGTTCAATTATGAGCTTCATTAAAAACACAAAAACTTAGTTCAGTTATGAGCGTGTTAGGATTGCTGTTAATGCAAATGATTTAAGAAGAGAGCATGTATATTATAATGTAATCAAACAATTATATGCCATATCTCCTGTAGATATGTACTGGTTTTTACATATTTAGATATGGCAAATACACCAAGTACTGTTATAACCATAGAAGTTAATACTAATACTAGCATTATTCTTAAAATATTTATCTAAGTGGAGAAAAAGACAAAACAATTGTGCTCTTCCCTTATATTAGTGGGTGGATGATCCTCATTCGACTGCTCAGTGAAGAAGCTATTTGATCTTAACCTGCTTTTTCTTGCACTGCGACCTTTCATTTCAGAAGGAAAAGCACTAACATGCGCTCGGCGCTCCTCTGTTATGCACGTTCAATCAATATATCCATTGTATGAAGTTTTTGAGTCTTTCGTATATTCCATATTAGTTTCAAGTAGACAACTCAGAGTTTACACGATTTTTGGTATTGGGCCAGAACAATGCTCTGCTGACAAATAACTCACTTTTGCTTACGCATTGCCTTCAAGCTAATCTGAGGCTGAACTTCTTCCCCAATCGCTTGACAGGGAGGTAACAATTGTGAAGGAAATGCTCAATCTGTACCTGCATCTTATGTTTCCAACACCACAATTGCTGCTACACCTTGCTTCTCAAATTTGACTAAAAAGCTGGCTGGAGATTCCCAGGATTGCTCGGTGGAGAACTTTGAAATTAAAGATCCGAATTCCATCTCACCAGATGCAAAGAGACAGTCTTGCATGCCAAATGATCCAAATTTACCTTGTTTTGATGGTGAAAACAATCATAGAGATGTGTTTGTCAAGTGTGATGTGGATATGGATTCCCATCAAAAAGAGAATGACACGCTTACGATGAGTCCCCTTCAATCTGGACGGAATGATGATGAGACTCTCAATATTTCTGTATCAAGCAGAACTGGAAGTGCAAGGGAGCCCCTTTTGTTTGAAGGCAGAATCGGATCTGCTAAGATGGATTCATGGCCACAAGTTAAGAGGAAAAATATTGAAGCTAGGCAAACCGACGGCTTTTCTGCTTTTCCAAAATCTCAAACATCTAAGCTATATCAGATGCAGATGGATGCTATAAGCTCAAACTTCAATGCCCTTCAAGAAAAATCAGACAATGTTGTGGAACACATACCTCTCAGAGCCAAGAGTTCTAATGTCAGTATATCCGAGTTGAAAGACTGTCATTTGAAAGAACGAACTGGTTTCTCGCCAGAATTGCAAAAAGAAGTGGTACAGTTCTTAAATTGAATCTATTCCCTAGCCCATATTTAAAATGCAAGCACATTCTTTTGGTAGGTAAGTAGACTTCATCGGTAAACATAATAATTTAATGCGACAAGATTTAGGAGAACGGCTAATAATACTGTCTTTTCAGTTCATTAAAGAATGGAATAGAGGACGAGCAGAGGAAGACCTGATTTTAATTGTAAGAGGATTTAATATTATCAATTTTATTTGGGGGAGGGGATGGAATGAGAGGACTGGAGGGCTCATTCTGATCAGAAAATGAACCATTTCTGCTCTAGTGCGTTTGCTTTTAGACAATTGTGACCTCTTGGGCAAGTTAGCGACTGCATAGATGATGTAAAGTCCTGCCACGTTCTGATTGTCATGTTGTCCATTTGGTGAGTGTTTAGGTTGTGTGTGACGCTAATTTTCTTCTTTAAGCCTAGACTGATATATTGAGGGGAAGTTGTTAAATCTGAGCCACTGCCATGGTGATCTACTGTATTGCACTTCTGTAATTTGGACAGAATGCCGCCCTTGCTTTGTAATGAAAGGAAAAAAGTAAAATGTCCTGCATCTTTTTTCTTACTGACTCAGCTGACTAACTTAACTTCATTTTATGACAAAATTTCTGCCTGGTCACTTATTTGCAGGACGCAAAATGTTGTGAACAGCAAAACAACAGCACCGTGTCTGCTTCCTCTTCTGATGACACACTGTTACGTAAATTCTCAAGTTTGTTTACAGAACCAGCTGAAAAGAACCTGGGAATAGGAGAACAAAATGAACTCCTTTTCAATGCTGAAAAATTCTCTGATGAACAAGATATTCCAGACTTGCTGCACCTTGAAAAGAAGGTTAAGGTGGACAATCCTGAAGACTTAGCTTGTTTGGAGAGAAAATCTCATACTGGAGAACAGAACCTGTATTCCCCATCACTTGTTTGCTCTTCTCCACAAAATAATGACATAGATATCGCTGATGCTGATCAATCTAGGCCCGTGCTTGAGGGTTTCATCATTGATACCCCAACAGAAGATGGAGAAACAGATATTACTCAACTTGGGATCAATTATGATAATCTGGATTTTCCAAGGACAACAATTGAGCGTGCTAGCATTCTGGAGCAGATCTGCAAATCTGCTAGTGCTCATACACCCTTACCTCATTTCACATCTGCTTTGGGATTGCACCATACTCAAAATCTATATCAATCTTTACCTAATGGCCTTCTTGAGCACCTGGATCTGAGGAGCAGCTTGTTCTCAGAGGAGGATGTCAACAAACAGCTTAGGGCAAGTTGTAGCTCAGTGGATGAAGTGAAAAATTCTGTACGGGGCATAACTTTTTCTGATTATCCACCTTCTTACGGATGTCAATTTGGATGGAGATCAGGAAGCCAAAACCAGTCTCCTGTTGGAAAGTTCCGGGAAAGGATCTCGTCACATTCTAGCAGTTCAGAGAAGTGTTTGAGCTCAAACCCGGAGCTCATGTGTTTCCCAATTGAGGAGGATCCGAATAGTAGTGAGGAAAATGAGGCTGCAGATGAGGTGGCTGGTAAAATCCATCATGAATATGATTCAACGGTAACGAATAGTCAGGTCAAACGACTACCACTTGCTGATGTAAGTGACTCATGTCTGAATGCTTCGGTCTCTGCAGCTGAGAGGTTTCATGGTCGGGGAAGTTTGGATTCTGTTAATGCAGATGTTAGTTGCACTGCCCATCATGATAAAGCCAAAAGGCAGCCTGGAAGTGGCTTTAGAAACATGAGCAGGGCAAAGGTGAAAAGGAGTTCTTTCACGGGTGCAAAAGGAATCAAACAAGGTAAGGAATCCTTTAAGAGGTCTAGCAGGCCAAAATTATCCGCTATGTCCAGTATTAAGAGAGACAGACAGAAGCTTTCAGAAAAAGGGCCAAGGTATAACAACATTGTCTCAACAGTGACTTCATTTATACCACTAGTTCAACAGAAACAAGCGGCTGCTGTATGTATAGGTAAATCTGCTTCTTTTTCTTATAAGTAATACTTTTAGCAAATTTTGGGTGCTATCTTTTTTCCAAAAAAATAACTGTGGTGTCGAGGCCAGCTTGGGCGCGCCTCGACTAATTCCACGAGGTACCTGCATAGGTGTCAGGGCCACCAGCATAGGTACCGGTTAACTCTATCCGCAAGGTACAAATGGGAAGAAATTTATCCGTATCACCTGTTATGTACCGGTAAATTTCTTCCCACAGGTACAGAGTAGGTGCGTCTGTCCATTTTTCTTTCTGAACTGGATTCCCTTATGATGATTGATTGCAAGCCAAAGAAACTTCAATCTTGAAGCTTCAACGTGTTATTTGCTCCCTCTCCGGCTCTCCCCCAATCTTTTCTCCTGAATGCTTATGCAAAAATGAAGTTTGTGCATGATGAAGAGCTGCCTTCAGATAATACTGGTGTAATTACTAAGTTTTCTGTGTTTCCGCAGGAAAGAGAGACATCAAAGTGAAGGCCCTGGAAGCTGCTGAAGCTGCAAAACGCCTGGAAGAGAAAAGAGAGAATGAGCGTAAGATGAGGAAAGAAGCAATGAAGCATGAGCGAGCTAGATTGGAGCAAGAAAATTCTAAACAATTGGAATTTCACAAGAAAAAGAAGGAAGAGGAAAAGAAGAAAAAGGAAGCTGATGCAAAAGCAAGGAAAAGGCAGAGGGAAGAAGATGAGAAAAATGAGAAGGAAAGGAAAAGAAAGCGAGTAGAAGAAGCACGGCGACAGCAGAGAGAGCAGGAAGATAAAACTCATGCTAAAAGAGCAGAGAAAGACAAAGGAGTCCCCACTATTGTATGCAACATTCTTCTTATTTAGGATTCTGCCTTTTCTGCTTCTGCTTTGATGTGCTGGTATCAATTATTGATTACTTTTTTTGTAGGATGAAAAGGCTATGGCTAAAAATAAATCTAATAGCGACATGGAAAAGTGTCAAACAGAAAAAGAAAGAGTTGGAAAGGCCTTCAATAAGCCGGAAAGTGAAAACAAGCCAGCTGATACTCTGAGAAATGATTCATTTCAAGCGACTCCAGGAACACATCACATTTCTCACAACTATACTGATCTTGAAAAGGTGATACATCCCCAGAATGCGTCATAATTAATAGGTTAATAATAGCTAAGTTCATTATAAGTTCTGATTCAACACAAATATACACTGGCTTTTCCCCCACAGTATCAATAGCTTATTCATTTATCCTCCCCCCCCCCCCCCCCCTCTTCCCCTCCCCCACACAAAAAAAAAAAAAAAAAAAGGAAAGAAAGGTTATGATTGACCATAATCTATAGGAATTAGGCTATCTATAGCTTGTAACCCTTTTTGCAGTGACTAGTAAAGAATTTTTAATTCAATAGTCCCAGGGCTTAAATTGTTACACGCCTTCTTTATGATCGCTTGAGCTCCCCTTCCTAAAGTAAGTGCACTCAAGTAGAAGGCAGTACACCCTAGCATAGTGTCTCCTGTAGAACATAAAAATTAAACCCAGTGTTGCTTGAAATGGTCTCCTTTAAAGCATTAGCACTATCTTCACATATTCTCAAAATTCAAGAATTCTTCCTGCTATGTTTCTTCCTTCAGTACCTCTAATTGAGTGTTACTCTATATGTCCATAGTCATATTCAAGTTTCTCTAGTGGAATCAGACTTTAACATTTATTTCTTGAGATACAAACAAGCTGAGCTGCTACTGCTCAAACCACGTCTAGTCTTTTAATCATATTCTGAGAACTGTTAGGCCTGCCATTCCTTTACATTTTCTTCAGAACTCAGAAGTTGTAATCGCAGTCCATTTCAGACACTTACCTTACCTGGGGCAGATATTATACTTCTAGTTATAGATGGAAGGCTTGTTTTACATTTCTGATCCGGTTTTAATAGATATTGTTTTGCTTTCAGTCCTCACACTGGCATGTATTTTGTTTGCATAGGCAACATATATATTGGGGAAACCTGATGCTACTGAGTACGTTGCCAAGACAAGTCAAGAAAAATCATACGAGATTTCACCTTATCAGTGCTCCGATGATGAAGAGGATGAGGATGAAGATCTGCCCATCCGAAAATTTGTCCCCTCATGGGCCAGGTGATTAAAGCAATTTTATAACACCTAAACTTGAGATCTTCTTAAATATATATTGGAAGCTGACTTTTGTGTTTAACAATTTACAAAACAATAAAGCAAAAATGATTACCTTGAACTGTTCTAGTTGCAGATATCCACATTGATGATATAATGCACCAAATTATGCATTATTGAGCTTGTTATTGCCTCTTAACATTATTGTCAACCTAAATTGAATGCTTATACCGAGTTTATTGTCTCTGCAGCAAACCCAACGTGGCTAATGCTCTGCAGCAAGAAATTGACCCTGATTCAATATTCCCCACTGAAAGTTTCTGCAGTATGGAGGAAGGTATATCTTTCCGCATTTTGTATAACATCTAATGGAATTTCTCTGATTGATTTGGGAATTAACAACTTCCTTTCTTTGTAGTTCTTGTGCCCAGGAAGGTACAACAGAGACCGGTGGCAATCTGACCAATTTTTCCTAGACTTCAAGAATTTTTTTTATCACAGGCTTGTGCTTCTGCTCGAAGACAAGGTTCTCTTCTTTCCCAGATTAACTTGCCATTTGTAGACTGTACTTATCAACCATATATTAGAATTGACATCTGGTGAATTTTGAGAAGTTTCCCTGGCCTGTGTACCATACTTTTTAAGTTGTCGCCTATCATTTCTTTTAACATAAGACAGGAATTAGATCTCCTTTCTGTACTTGAGCTTCTATTGTTCTTAGGGGTTGCTGTTCCCTCCCTTTTTCCTTTTTTTTAAAAAAAATGAAAATCTGATCTTCTACTATCAATATGACACTGTGACCATATATTTGTGTCTAAAAGACTTCTCCGCTCTTCTTGCCTGAGACACTCGCTTAAGTAAAATTATGGGTTACTTTTGCCCTTTAACTCAGCTCTCCCATTCTGCTTCCAACTCCATCTGCCAGTCGATCAGACTAATTTTTGTTATCAGTTTTATATTTAAGCCAAGGTTACTTTCGTCAAATTTTCAGATGGGCTTCCAAACTGGCCCTTACTCTCATGAACCAACCAGATCCCTGTTCCTAACTTATAATCTCTGTATTTTTCCACCTCACTGAATCTGCTAAATTCCATTGTAACTATGTGTTAGAAGCAATTTCCTAACTTAAACTATGTGCTGCTGTTATCAGATATTATACAACACGACGACATAGCTAGTTATCACATAAGTGGGGTTTGGGCAAAGGTAAGACGTATGCAGACCTTACCTTTACCTTGAGCAAGATAGAGAGATTGTTTCAGATAGTCCCTCAGCTCAATTTTTGATTTTATAAAAAAAAAATAATAATAACTGAACCAGACCAATAAATTATATACATGATCGTTGTAATTATGTTGATATGTAAGTTTATAATAGTTTATTTTTATGTACAATCTTTTTTGATACAATTGAATGCTATTTGATTCTTATATGTGTTTGGTCTCTTCAGCTATATCAGGTGTTCAACTTGAACTTTTTAAAACGAAGTATGATGAAGATTCAGAATTACTAGAGAAGTATCTGAACTAGTGTACTGAAAGAAAACGGCCATCACTGAAGTGATTGAACTGAAAGCAATTAGCAGGGTCTTCTGTGGATGTAGACCTTTATATCAAGAAAAAAATGTTGCTGGATCGACATCTGTGCTCGACTTTTGATCCTTCTCATGAAAATGAACAGCATCAGTTGCACCAATTCCTCCAAAAAGCATTTTAAGTTTAATTATGTGTTCATTGCTATTTTGTTTGTCAAAGTCTGATACATGAACCAAATTGAATGCAAATTGATCACAACCAAACCGTTGGTCTTAGTTTTACTTGGTTTGGTTGTGTTTTAATATTTTAACCGATTAAATTGATTTGGTTTTGGTTTTAACTGAAACCTGACCAATCAAACCGTGAACACCCTACTTGTATAAATAAAATCCATTGTACAAATGAGAAGGTGATTTGCTCTGCAGCTTCGGCGAAACATGCGTTGACGGCTACACACTGTCGTTTCACTCCCTTGAAATGTTCATTTTCAAAATCAGCGATTCAAGAACCTTTCCATTGTAAAGCCCCTTTGAACATTTTGTTTCTATTTAACGAAATCCTTTTTTTTTAATGTGCCAAGCAGTTTTGTACATCATAACTTGGGATGATTAGAAAATAGAAGTGCAGTAGTAGTATTATTTGTCTGTCTTTGCTAGGATCTAAATATTTTGTTTCGACATGTTTGATCGAAATGAGATGATAAAACACGAAGTGATGTTAAAAGAAGAGGTGATATCTTTTCATCCAAAAATGAGGTGCAAGAGCTCGATGGAAGTTTCTTCAGTTCCATTTCAATATTTCCACAATCAAATATGGTGGTTGTTTGTTCAACAAGATGAGATGATAGAGAAGATGACTGAATTGAACTCCAACGGCTCTATGACATGTATTACTATAGTCTTTTTGGATTAAACTAAGTGGGATAGTGGATCCAATAATCACATGGTATTCAGTGTCATTGTTGGTTTTCGAGGCCTCTGTTTCCTTTTGATGATTCTCTTATACACCTTTCTAAGGGTAGCAGCACAACTGCTATGCTTTTCGAGGATCATGATTTTGATTGCTTCGACCAGTTGAATCCTGTTGGGATTCACTTATATTAAGAACTTGTTGAATATTTACCGAATTAGTACAGCAATTGATTGTAACATTAACTATAAATACTTCAAAGTAAAATGCTAAACTGTGCATATCAATATGTTCAAAGTTTTTACGTATAACTTTAGTGCAAGATGTAATAAAGTCATTTGCAAAAAGTAATATTATAATTTTGAAACTTTAGCTCTAAAAGTTTCAAAAAAAATTTAACTCATGACTTTTACATAAAGCTTAAAACTTTTCTTCCATAGCCCAAAGATATGTGATTTGAGAAGTATACTAGCAATCTACAAATATATAGTATTAGTATAGGTGTATAGGAGTACAATTATTCGTTCAATATTGTATATTTTGTTATGCAGCTTTTAAAAAAAAAAAAAAAAACCGCACGAATTGGTCAAACCATGTGAAGAAATGGTCAAACTTTTATCGTACAACGGCTTGTTTTGAATTTTGTGAAATTCAGTGGGACCCTATAATTGTATCCAAAAATTTAATAATTGGGACCCTGAATTCACTTCGAGTAAATACAACTGAGGCTATGTAATACAATAGCTCAATCATTATTCACAAAAAACATATCTAACTCCAAGATATACATTGAGTAGGGGCCCTCACTTCCAAAATTCGTCTGCTTACCTATATTACCGTTATAACCTAAGCTCTATTATATTCTTCAATATTTCTCTTTCCTACTTTTTAATATTTCCACCTTTCTTTTTATCTTTCTTTAAAGTTAAGTGAACCGACCAAAGGCGCCTATTTCCTTAACCGTTTATACCCCATTTTCCCATTCAGATTCCCACCATCTTTCTCCACTACTCACCACTTTTTCTCTTTAACCTCAATGTGTAAATTCAAGATTCTGTATACTTGTTCATATTCACTCTTCATTTTCTGAAAAATAATCACACTTCAAAATTTGTCAACCATGCATGTTGTTGTGTATTCAAGTAAGCTTTTTCATTTCTTGATTTTCTTAAGTCTTTTGTACCATGCAACATTTGTGTCATCACAGAATTGTAGCTTTGATTTACAATCATTTACTCTGAGAAACTTCACACTTCTTGGAGATTCTTATCTACGTAATGGAGTTGTGGGACTTACTAGAGAGCTTCAAGTTCCATCTTCAAGCTCTGGTTCATTGATTTACAACAACCCCATTTCATTTTTTGATCAAGAAACCAATATAACTGCTTCTTTTTCCACTAGATTTTCATTTTCCATCAATAATATTAATCCATCTTCTTATGGAGATGGTTTGGCCTTTTTTCTTTCACCTGATAACCAGACTTTGGGTAGTCCTGGAGGGTTCTTGGGATTGGTTAATTCATCAAAATTAACCAAGAACAAGTTTGTTGCTGTTGAATTTGATACAAGGCAAGATTTGCACTTTAATGACCCTGATGATAACCATGTTGGTCTTGATATAGATAGCCTAATATCAATTAAGACTGCTAATGTGAAGTTGGCTGGTGTTGATCTTAAAAGTAGGAATTTAATTACTTCTTGGATTGATTACAAGAATGAGGAGAAGCAGTTGCTTGTTTTCTTGAGTTACTCAAGTTCCAAGCCTAAGAAACCAATCTTGAAAGTGGATATTGACCTCTCTGATTATCTAAAGGAGTTTATGTATGTGGGATTTGCTGCTTCTACTGAAGGAAGCACTGAATTGCATTGTATTGAGAATTGGAGTTTTCATACTTTTGGATTTAGCCCTGTGAGGCCAAGGAAAACCCATAATGTTACTGATAATTCTGTGCTGGTGAAGCCCCCTATTGATCAGGTTTCTGATAATAATCATAATAAACATCATAAGAGGCTAGGTCTTGGTCTTGGAATTGCTGGTCCAGCTTTCTTTTGTGCTGTTCTTGTAGCTTTTGGTTGGATTTCTTTCAAGAAATGGAGGGGACTCAGCACAGAGAAGAACTTGAAAGCAGAACTTGTTACTGGACCTAGACAGTTTAGCTACAAAGAGCTTAGGTCAGCTACAAGAGGATTTCATTCTAGCAGGATTATAGGCAATGGAGCCTTTGGTACTGTTTACAAGGCCTTTTTCATGGATTCTAGTGCTATTGCTGCAGTGAAAAGATCTAAGCAAAAGAGCCACGAAAGCAAAACTGAGTTTGCGGCTGAATTGTCAATCATTGCTTGTTTGAGGCACAAGAATTTGGTTCAGCTACAAGGGTGGTGCATTGAGAAGGGAGAATTACTTCTTGTCTATGACTTTATGCCTAATGGGAGTCTTGATAAAGTGTTATACCAGGAACCCGAGCATGGGAATCCACTGAAATGGCCTTACAGGTACAATATAGCAGTTGGGTTGGCCTCTGTTCTGACTTATTTGCATCAAGAATGTGAGCAGCAGGTGATTCACAGAGACATAAAAACCAGCAACATTATGCTTGATGGCAGCTACAATGCGAGGCTTGGCGATTTTGGACTGGCAAGGCTTATGGATCATGACAAGAGTCCAGTCTCGACACTTACAGCTGGAACAATGGGATACCTTGCTCCCGAGTACCTTCAATATGGAAAAGCGACTGAGAAAACTGATATTTTCAGCTATGGTGTGGTTATACTAGAAGTGGCTTGTGGAAGGCGACCAATTGAAGGAGAAGGGAGTGGTCATGAGATGGTGAATTTAGTTGATTGGGTTTGGAGGCTGTACTCTGAAGGTAGGATAATTGAAGCAGCAGACAAGAGGCTTAATGGTGACTTCAAAGAGGAAGAGATGAGAAAGCTGCTACTTGTTGGTCTGAGCTGTGCAAATCCTGATAGCATGGAAAGGCCTTGTATGAGGAGAGTCTTTCAGATCCTCAACAATGAGGCAGAGCCTATCTTTGTTCCAAAAGTGAAACCAACTCTAACTTTCTCCAATAGTCTCCCACTCAGTATAAATGACATTTTTTCGGACGACGAAGGAAGTGAGTTTGAAATCAGAGTAGATTGAAGTAAATGTCTTGTGAATGTTCTGCAATATATAGTTTGAAATTCTTTCATTTTTCCTGTCCAATTTTAGTGAGATCTGATGTATACTGTAGTGTTGACTATGTTTGAAATGAGGGAAATAGCCAGAGTTCAAAGCCAATATATTGAACTCTATGCTCTTGTCTGTTATCCTGAACATTTCAAGGTTGTTCAATCTAATCCGATTAACATCTCATTTTTTCATCTCCTGCACCTACTTTTATTTCTTTTACTGATAATATGTAGTGTTATGAAAGTGGAATGTCCAAAAACAATGCTTCAAAATATCTTATTCTGAGGAGAGCTGTTTGGACAGTGAGTTCAATAGCAGAAGGTTTCAGGTGCAACCAAATTCAATGAGCTACTGCAATAGTGCTTGGACATATGATTTTTTTTTTTGCAATGATTATGAAAGTTTAAGGCATCCTCTCTTTTTACAACTTTCTGTTCATCTTTGTTTATTAGAATATGCCTGGTAACATCAATCTTTGGTTTCATAAGATATGGCAAACATGTATGCATATTAAACTAGCAATTGTACCACAGAACAAATCAAGATGGAAAACTCTCTTCCTTTGAATAAATATGTTTACAGAGTAATTGCTGAAGGATAAAAAAAGATGTGGTTAAAGCAAAATCGAGTACAAACATACTCGGTTATTTCCCAGCGGAACGTTTGGACTTGCAGGTTGAGTTATTCATAAATCACCATCCATACTTGCATTACACTAGATGTCTTTTCAGCTATGTACCCAGCTGGGACTTTGAGCAAGCCATGGCAGGATGAAGGAAAAAAAAAGAACTTTGCAACAGCCATGTTTGGCCAGATATAAAGATCTGCCTTCAGTTTGCCTACATCTCAACTTGAAGTTGAAATTGAATTAAACCTTCAACACTAGTCTCATTCAGAATTACCAGCACATTCTTAAGCAAGCAAAACTATTGAAGACTTTAATACATTTTTTCTGTAGTGTAATAGATGCACATTTAATTTACAGAACATGCTAGTAATCTCTAGTGACAAAACATTTAACATCATTACACTAATGAATTCTGGCTTTTGTTGTAGTAGGATTTCACAAAGCTCTTCTTGTTTGATTCACAAGCTGAAATATTTTTTCAGTCTTGGTTAGATGACACATCAAATTATATTCAGGAAGGCAAGTTGGTTAGTACATCTTTTGAAAAATATTCATTATGTGTAATCTTTGTTTAAGGATCCAAAAATGTGTATTAAGTTTCGATTGACAGAAGCAGAGAGAGCACATTCCAACAAGCAGCAACATCATTTTGCTGAAGGCAGATTGTGCTCTCTCTCTTCTGTCAACAGAATTACTCACTTTGAATCCTCAAGATTAGACCTCTCACGTTCCTGCTGTATCATATCAACTACATCTTGATAACAAGAAACTAAAGCATGATCAGAACTGCATATCCCCAGAAAAAACAAGTGCTTAGCTGATTAGTTTATTCTCTTACATGAAAAAATGTCGGTCACAATCAGGTCACGTATAAGGTAATTACCGGCTAAATTTCAAAAATGACATACCCATTGGCTAAGAGAGGAAACTGGGGAAAAATTTCAAAGGAAGAAAATAAAGAAACTAAATAAAAGTGGCTAGAGTGTAGTGAGGCCATGAATATATGATTTACATATAGCCAATTTATAGAGAAGATGAGAATAGTGTAAGGCATGGAGAGGGACCAAAGACTTTAATCCTGTGCTGGCTAATATTTGGTAGTCCCGTTGATCTAGAGAATCTGTTAAGAAAAGGCAATAAAAATTGAAATTACTATGCATGCATATTTATTACAGCAATAGCAGGTATTGGACAGAAGTAACCTGTAATATACATATGTATACTGAAATTACGTGGAATTAGTGTTCATGATAATGAACCTTCAAAGCCACAATTGATGTCACGTTTAGCTATTTCTAGTGTTAAAGATAATGACTTGCTGTGGCACTCTGCCACTCAAAGCATCCAAAGACTGAACATTATTCAATAGTGAAAGTGAGCTTTTCTGCTCATAACCTTTAAGTAGGCTTTTGGACAGCAATATTTGAAAAATGAGTGTTTGAAGCTAAGTTCAAAAAAGAGTATTTGAATGTTCAGTTCTGTTTGAACATGAAATCATTATTTGACTTCAATATTGCACAAGTATTTGAAATACTTAAAAGTCACTACTATTTTACAAATGGTTGAACCAGCGAAGTTCACCATTTCAAATGATGAGATAATATTGATATCCACACGGACAATAGCCACCTTAACAAGAAGCGAAGGCCTAAGAAATTGAACAGATAACTGCTAAAGGAATACCTTTGTCCTGAAAAAGTGAAGTATGCTTAGACCAACATTTGCTAAACTCTATCCCACTATTAACCTACACGAATCACATAATGTACAAAACTGGTATTTGCAATATACTCCACACGTCTCATTTTAAGTTGGTTTTAGCCCCAAAAATGTGTCAAAAATATTTGTAGCTTCAAATTTCTTTTATTTGAACGAGCTAAAAGTGTATATTTAAAGGAATAACTGGCATAAGCTTTGGTCACTTCGGTTCTCAAAATGCTCGAATCTACTTGTTATAATTAAGTCTAAAGATGTCAGGCTTCAATTAGACCAAAGATTGATATCTGCTCATGAAGAAACGCTACAATGGATTGGTTTTTTTCTTAATTTCATCCAAAGGGGTTACTTAAATGATCATGTGATCTTAAGTTCTTTGATAATCACTATACACGTTACAAAATTTTCAGCAAAAATACAGGAGTAAGAAAGCTGTAAGGGTCAGAAAATTGATCTCAATCTGACCAGTAATGATCTAGATCTACATGGATGTTGGTCTAATAGATTAGGTACCCCTACTCTATTTGCTCACCAGAGCTTCAGCTAGATAAAAAGAATCGGCAGATCGATCCGTTTCAGAGTAGCTATATGATGAACTCATCAGATCATCTAATTTCTCATCAACCACCCTGACTTCGTTTTCTTTGCCAAACATCTGGTTACCATTTCTACCCCCTCCTGCCCTGGATGATGCTGTTTTATGTTTATTGCAAACGGCTTCAGCCTGATCTGCAAATAAAATCTTTGAGACAGGTGAACTGCATATTTGTAGATACAAATCGTAGTCAGCAGCTTGAGTGCAGTCCCCGTTCAGAATATTTGAAAGAGGATGCAACACCGAAATTGGATCACTGCTCCTACTTAAAGTTTCCTTCATTTCCAGAAACTTAGAAACCAGTTCTGGCTTACTAAACTGAATAAAGACGGCACTTTCGTCCAAATGGTAGACAGAGTAAACAGAGTTCGGGCCTAAGGCTTTAAGTATGCAAGCTTTGATCTCCCTTGCTTTTAGTTTAGATGGAAATCCCCACAGTAAAATGATGCTAGGAAATGAAATCTCCTGGTACCGACTTTTGAGGTTACTTGTAGCTGAGGGGTCTGTTGTACATTTACCAGTACTTAGATCAATGATGTCTCCACTAACCCAGCTAAGGTAAAGGCGATTGATATAATTCTGAAGCTTTTCCTCTTTGGCTAAACCTCCAGCAAGCACATGGAGGGCGAAATCAATTCCGAGATGATTGCACACCTGTGCAAATATGCACCCAGTCATAAATGCATCATAACCAGCTTCATGCTTGGCTCCTGAGTTCCAGTTTGAAAATCTGCAAGTTAACTTAGATTAGAATTTTTCACACAGATCATTTTGATCTTACAAATTGAAATACAGTGCAATAGATTAAGCAACAGGATGCTGAAGGAAGCCAAAGATTTTCTTTACAAGTGTTATCAAGTATATCAAAGGGGCAAAGCAAACACAGTTGAGACTTGAGACACAGATGGCATCAATGTGTCAAATGCATGCAGAAGTTTCACCAGGAGCTAAAGAAAATATTGCCCAATAAATCAAAAATAGTTGTCAAATCTCGAAACAGCTGGGGACATGGTAAGCACATAGTAAACTAAAACAATAACATCATGTTGATTGAATACCAAGGGTGGAGTAGAATGGGTGGTAAACCTTTTGTCATCTACTTGAACCTCCACCTCTACACACGGTTTATCAGCCAAACCAGAATTTTTGACACCTAAAGCAATTTGAGGACAGATAGAGACAAATGCTCTGGATAGAGATGTGTTGCTTTTATTCACTCTCTGTTGAAGAACACCATTTGCATTCAAGAGTATTTTGGTGTCAATTATGAAAGGGAAGTACTTCTGCATGGAAGATACATAGTCCTCAGCGGTTGAAGGTAGTGGACCAATGAATTTATTGTATATATGTGCCATATCTGCATTGATTGTGCAAAATATTAAGCAAAATTCGAAATAGAAAAGTAGCCTTATGAAGAATTGAAGAGGAATCATTACCAAGAAAGCAATTGTGACCAACAATCAACTTCCGCTCCGAGGAAAGAAGATCAATAACATGTCGAAATCCAACAGCAGATTTGACCTTTATTTCTGCTTCTTTATGTAGTCCGGCCTTCACTTCTTTCTAATTGATTTTAAGACATGAGTAGCTATGATGAGATACAGTCAAGGTACAGATCAGACAAGGAATCACATATTTCTTTTCCCCTAATCATTTTAAGTGTTATCATAAATTGTGATCTTAAAAATTCTTTTTAAGGCAGTGGAACTTAAACCCATTTATTCACAGTTTTTCATTTAATAACTCATCATTCAGACAAATTGTCATAACTCATAAATTGTTTATGAAGAGAAGAGATCTCCTATTTGAAAAAATGATACCGACAATAACAGGTCAACAGGAAAAACAACAAGAGAATGGTCCTTTAGTTAATAAATAAAGAAGTCCATTAGTACATATGGACACTCTCAAACTGAAAAGTACAGGGAAAAGTCACAAATATAATCATTGTGTTCATATTATGTCTCAACAAGACTTATATTTATGAATCAAAGTCTTTAGCCTTACCATCAGTACGGCCCTGTCATCATCGGAATCTGTATAGACAATCAATTGCTGCGGAGATGTTGCTTCACCAGCTACTCTGATATACGCAAGATCTTTAAAATGCTTTTTAGCGACCTGAATTTTACAGTTCACCAAGTCAATCATCATCAAAGGACAAGATTATATCGACAACGACAAGTATACACTTCATTCATCACTTCTCTCATATTTGGGGAATCATAAAGGAACAGAGAGAAGGTATAACTGATAGTCTGATACTATTACAGGGTAAGCGATTTCTCCTGCTTAAATAAAAAGAATACATCCTGTTATGCAAACTTTTAGAATTTAGACAAAGCTTACACCAGCTAACATTGGATAAAAAGACATGATCTCACTGTCTCGTATCATAAGTTGATCATATTACAAAAAGGAAAGGACAAGGAAGAGGAGCTCACTACCGCTTTAATCACCCTTAGTTGGCGAGATGTAAACCCACTAAGTGCAAGGGCTGGACGTGTCTTAAAGAAAACCATTTGAAATTTCTGATTTGAATCACTTGATATTTGTTTAATTTCAGCGCTACCGCTTCCCTTACTTAACAAACTATCACGCCATTCCTTGATTTTGTTCTTCATTCTCTCCGCAAATAGGATGTCTGCCATCCTAACCAATGGGAAATCTGCATCTTCTCTCAACCCAAACACGGAATCCAGCGATTCATCCATGTATACTGAACTTATGCGTTCCAGCGCTTCCTCTTCTTGGCTTCTGGATAAATAAGAGACTCCTGAGATTACATAGAAGTATAAAATCTCAAAATGAAAGCAACTACGAGACAGTTGAGCAAGCAAAATCAAAATTCAATGGGTAACATAAAATCTAAATAGTGACTTAAGTCTGATAGTTAAAATAGAAAAATATTTCAAACTAAATAAGTATAACACCATTAACCTAAACAATCTAACGTTGACAGCACATCAGTTCACCTACTAGAGATGAAACTAATGATAGTTGCAACATAACCACTTATTGTGGCAGCAAAGAGACTCAAATGTAAAATATTACATTAGATAAAGCCAATTCAGAATTAGAATGCTACCAGTGCAGGGTGTCACATAAAACAACGTGATTCAAAGGGACTATCAATCGCAGGTAAGTTGGGACTGCTCATCAGGAATAAAGAGGGGAAGGGTCAGGAACTGATATGTCGATGGACAGTTCTTAAGATGAGCATTCACAGTTCATTCCTAATAAACTTTTAAATGAATGCACTTTGACACTAAACGCATCAGGTGGACTTCATTCGAATAAATATATTCCATACTTTGCTCTTTTGGGTAAAAATACAAAACTTAAGGTAGCATTTACAGTTGACATGGCTTTGCTGGTATTCAAAGTTTAAACCTTTCTTTTTTGGAGTCTTGGTAAATTGAGAAAGTCAAATGGAAAAATAGCAAAAGACCTAAACTGATCTTGTATACCAAGTTGAATCAGTACATTAATTTTCCTACTATCCTTGTGTAATAACTCATATGACTTGGACAAGCTGATGCAGATTCATATGTTTTGAGCAAGGCTGATACTAGCAGTTAATATAAAGTTTAAATTGTAACATGAAATAATCACACTAAGCTGTCCAAGAGAACAAAAAAGGGTGTTAAGGACATACCTTCGTGTATGCACAGATTGAAATCAAATTGATATTTTGCCAAGAAATCAAGCGACGTTGTCTGGCAAAGGAACTCATACAATTGGTTGCTACCAGGAATTTCTTGCCGTGGGAAAATATAAAAGTTATGTCTGCCAAAGAAAGAGAAATCAGAATATCATATTTCAGACATCAGAATATTCGACTAACTACCAAGATAAGCTGTGCTGCTTTTTTCATTAAAAATGGAGATTTTTACTCTCATTTAACAGCAATCTAAAGCTCCAAGAATAATAAACTTGGATAAACACTATATCAATTAATTATTCCTCCAATTGAAATTAACTGATGAAGATAACCTGTGCTGTTTATTCCCCTTACAAAATACATTATTCTCCTTTTTTTCATTAGAAGACCAGTTATTTGCCTCTGTTGAAATAAAACGGGTCCAATAGAGCAGAATCGATACAGAACTGAAATGTGCACATCTCTAGTAAGTCAAATAAAGTATTGCTGCTCGATTAGGGGATAATATGCATATCACTAAACAAACTTTGCCTTCTGAAGAAACTAAAGCACTCATATTAGCTCGCTATGTGGTCACCAAAGGTTCGAGCTAGCACAAACATTTTTCATTAAAAATAGAGTTTTCTACTCTCATTTAACAGCAATCTAAAGCTCCAACAAAAAAATAATTTACACAAAACTATATAAATCAATCAATTAATTATTCCTCAGTTCCTACTGAGTAATAATTTGGAGCTGTAGCTCCTCTCTACCTCACTCGAGGCACCACAGACTCCACTTGTGGGATCATACCGAGTACGTTGTCATTGTAGTAGTTTCAAAAATAAAATAAAAATAAAAAGAAATGAAACGGGGAAGCTAAACATACGGATGAGCAATAAAGGAATGCTTATGAGAGTCCCAACGGAAAGGACAAACGCCGAACTGAACTACCGCGAATTTCTCAGCGGAATCCTTTACTTTGAGGTACCGAATATCGTAACGGTCAAAATCGAACGATTCTCGCCACGGAGCGCTAGTGACTCCGGTCATTTCCAAATCGATTGCGACGAAATCGGCGGCGCGTATAAGACCTCGAAGGTCTTTAAGAGCTGATTCGAAGTTTGATTTTGTAACATTTTTAAGAGCTGTAGAAGTGGATGAGGAGGAAGAGAGGGCGCGGCGGCGCGTGGTGAAAGAGGTGACCGGAGCGTGAGAGAGTTTGAATAGCCAGTGCTTCTTCATTCTCTGGCTAGTCCTTCATGGCGTTGCTAGTTTCAGGACTCGTGTGAATGGGAACCAAAGGGTTTATGTCTCATGTTTTCTGATGTTCTTGAATCTTGAGCCAGTGTCTATAGGAAATAACTTATGCTCTTTAGTATGCTAAGGTTTATGTATACTCTAACTCTTTGGACTTTATTTGAGGAATTACCTTAAATATGTTTTTTCCTTTTAAACTCATCCCTTCCCTATTTCAAAATAAATAATGGTCTTTCCATTTTTTGTTTTTACTGTGATTCGAACCTACAATCTCTTAAATATATTATTGTTAACTTGATAGGAGGAAAATATTTTCTAAAAAACTGTGAAACCTATACAAAAATTCCTATAGAAAATTAGGGGTTTTGGCAATCGTACCCTAAACTCATTTACATATAATGAGACGGACGTGGTATATTGATATTGATTATAGTAACTAGAGTATTAAATTGAAAAGTGTTTTGATGAAACCTTTGCATGCATATGACTAATAATTTATAGAATCACACTAGGTTTACACTTATAATCGTTGTCATCGTCTATTGGTGTTTGTTGAAACAAGTATTATGAAGTTAAATATAAAAAATAGTTGTGAAAAAATGACTTTTTTCCCTAGATTGGAGAAGTCAAATTTCTCCATTTTATGAAGAAAAAAAAATCGTAAAAAATGACTTCTGTAATCATTATACCATGACATAAAAAATTTTACTGTCCTCACCCAAAAAAGAAAAATTATTTTGATAGGTAGTCATGTATTACTCGCGTTATTCAATTCCAAAATCAAAATTTTTATTAAATGAACCAACATTGCCCTTTGAAATTAGGTGCTTGGATACTAAACCCTCAACTTAACAATTAAATTTAACCAAAAATTCAAATTAGTTGAAAACAATCATATAAATAAATTAAATATATCCACTTCAAAATATTTAATTTTATGTGTATAAATTATTAATGTTAGACCATTTTACAGTATTGTCTAGTCAATATATTTCAATACTATGCCTTATTGAGTTTTTCAGCGACTATATATTTTACTAATGTTAAATACATAAAGTTATGTTGCTCCTTGGTAGGAAAAAATAAAAACAAATACATTTAATCCACGTAATGAACATGCATAATACCTTAGATATATCTAGTGTTGATCTATTTTATTGGTTTGATGTATTTTTGTCGCCAGCATAAACTCTTACTTGCGTCATCCATAGTCGCATTATAAACATTCCAAAGCCACATTATCAAAGTACGTAATAAATATTAAATGTAATCCATATTTGCAAATTTATATATCTTTTGCATTTTTATTATTAGATTTATGTACTTTTTACAAGGGAAATAGGAAGGCTCATTAGAGGTCTGAAAGTAATTTTTCTTATGAAAGTATTATATCATCATGATTCAAATGCAAGACTTTTATTTGAAGATAGATACATTATATTTGCCATAACACACTATTTGATAATATTGGATCTCATTATAATTATTATAATCCGCTCTCATATATTGTTTTGGTTCAACACATATTTGTTTTAGAATTCTTTACCAATGATAGCGGCACATTACTTAGCCATTAAGCAGTTTCTCAATAAATGTTGCTTACTTGCCAACTGCCATACAACTATTTTTAATTGGCAATATAAGCATGTACATATATTGATAATCCTTTAAATTTACAACTATAGAATTTGAATTTTTTATACCATATTAAGAGTTCTTTAATCTACTTACTATTTTTACAATATTAATGATTACAAAACTGTTAAGTCAAACTACTATTATTCAAGCTCATGAACGCGGTGATTATCCTAAAATTTTATCTGAAATAATATTTCTTCCAACTTCTCCACATCCGCCTGGAAAAGAAAAAAGCAAAATCTCCCCATATATTTCTCCTCATATCTTTTAGCCATCCCTATAAATAGAAGCAAAGGGCAACACTCCACAGCTTTATTTCCAGTAAATAAAACTAGTATAGCACTCGCGCGGTGCACGTAGAGTATCAAAAAATAATTAAATTATATTTGGTGTATTTGAGTACATTAAATCAAAGAATATTAATCGTATTAAACTGTGAGCTAGCTTGTTTGAGCATGTTATATCATATTTTGTTAATAAAATTTCAACTTTATATCTTGTTTCTCAATGCAATGTACCCAATTGTAAAAACCCTATGAAATTAAAGAAAATAAATCCAGTGAATAACTTGAAATATAACATGATTCAAAAAAATTAAGAATACATTATTTACAACATTTCCAACATCTTTTGAGTATGAAAAAAATTAAATGCTTGAGATTACTTAAATATTGTAAGTAAAGCCATAACAGAGATTGAAGAATGATATC
Source organism: Petunia axillaris subsp. axillaris (assembly GCA_029990575.1). NCBI lineage: Eukaryota > Viridiplantae > Streptophyta > Magnoliopsida > Solanales > Solanaceae > Petunia > Petunia axillaris. The sequence goes on along the minus strand of JARKNS010000002.1, from coordinate 44,862,563 downwards.
ATTAATCATAAAGTCCTTCTTGATTTTGAAATTGTTTTCTTGAAACCCATGAGCTCCAAATTCGCAGAAAATCACAGTGGCAATGAACTGGTTCATGTGCATTTCAAAACATATAAAATTAAGTGAATCAAGAGTATATCCTTTAGTAATGCTAATAGAATTTGATCAGTTGCAGATATATTCTTACGAAAGAGCTGTTTGTCAAGTATATAGATCTTTGCCTTTTTCTTTTTCTACATATTGATCCATTTTACTCTTTTATAGTCTTTCAAGAGTGAAGATAAGCTGAAAAAGAATTTTACAAGATCTTTTTTCCATGTTTTGTGTTCTTTGTTTTTGTCCAATAATGATAGTTGTCTCCCATTTGATACAAAATGATTGGAACCTCCTATATCCATGCAATTTCTGTGAGATTCAGCCTAGGATATGTTGTACTCCTAACACCTAGATCCTGTCCTGAATTTGCTGGTCTCAAAGTTTGACAAATCAGGTCGAAACTAAAGGATTATGTCATGTGATGTAGTGGGTTTATTAACAATAATTATGAAGCATATGCAAATGCATAAATGTTTGGAATTGAGTGGTGTAAGCGAAATGTCTTTAGCAGCTTCATCGTTGAAACAGATTTGCTAATTGTCAAAAATATAGTGTCAGACAAAACGATGAAGAATATCAAATTGAGGAGAATCGTTAAAGATAATAAGCAGGCCATATACCAGATAAATGCTTGCAGTATCCATTGTTATAGAGAAGCCAACCGAGTAGGTGACTATATGGAAAAGCAAGCTACTCTTCAAGGAAACTTATTGATGTTATCTGCATTTTAGAACCTGCATGCAACAACTAAAGGTCCCTTTCAACTTGATAAGCGACATAGTAATATAAGACACATCACACATTTACTATTACACTAATTTTTTCTGCATCCCACTATGAAATTATATACTTGACCAATACTGCATTCTATAAAACTCGTAAAACAATCCACAAAGCATCCATAATCTTCATATTACTTCAACAACTCATATAGCATAATTTCTCAAGATTAAAGTCAATCTTGTGAAATTTTACTTATTCAAAATTGGTAATTTGTTGGTGCATCACAAATGACAAAGTAAAATATAAAATATCTACAATAATATTGCTAAGAAATGATGGTAACATCAACAAATATTTACCCTTAATCACTATTATTTTGTTAATTAAATGCGTGAATAAACTATAGAGGATCTAAATTACAAACATAAGATTGAATATTACCTTAGGACAATATAGTTGTCGGTACGATCCAACAACTTCTGCAGCAAAAACTTCTAATTTTTCTATTCTAGCTTGTAGTAGCACCATATCATATCATACTAATATAAAAGAGGGAATCTATGAAGTTAAAAAGTGAATGACCTAAAAGCCCATAAACAAAATAAATAAATATGAGCTAAATTTTTAATTGGAATTTCGGAGGTTTAATTTGAAATTGTCATTAATGTTTTAATTGATGAATTGTTTGGGGCTCACCTTTTAAAATTCCTCTATGTAGTAATGTACCTAATCATCCAACTTTTAGGATTCATAAGAGGAAGTTTTAGGTTCATTTATTATAATGCATAATGTGCACCTACTCTAATTATTCATGCTTAATTTATTGCAATCAAACGTAATACAACAATATTGAGTCTTTTGAATTACACTTTGCACTAATATATACAACATAATGTAGAAGAAACATGTACTCTTATAAAACGGAAAAGAATAAGTGGGATATTTTTTGTGTTCCCAACCTGTGAAAGCGAGTATCCGTAATAGGGATATTCATATTATGGTGCTTGCAGCCAAGTATTAGTAATATTATTTTACATGGAGAAAGAATATGTGCATGAATTCTGACAAATTCTTCAAGGTTCTCTTAATTTGCTCTTAATTCTATTTCCTTTTCTTTGACAAAATAATGTATTAGGATTTGGAATAACAATTTTAGCACTTTCAATCCATCTCATTCTTTTATTATCCACCTGATTAACTTTGTGCTAGCATTAGTATTAATTTTTATGTCACTGTTGAATGTGGATATGATTAGGAGGGTTTTTTTTTTCTTTTTTATTGGTTTGGAGTATACTTACACTTTTTACTTGATAGCCATCTCTAATTCTATGAATCGCATTGTTTTCTTTACTTTTACTTTTACTTGACAAAGTTATTATTTGATCTAAGTTAATATATTCAACTTATGCATGAAATTATGATTCAATGAATAATTTTGGAGACTCTACATTGGGATCCTAAGACCTTATAAATATTATCATTTCATAATGAACTCTATCAGCAACAATACTGACTTGAAGATAGCTGTCACCAATGAAATTTCAACAATCTTTAGTAAGTGTTGTTATAACTTGCGATAATCATTTTCAGTAACTTCTACTCTTGCAGTTAGTTTTATTCTATTTTATTATTAAACGCCTGTTTAAACACTAAATATTTTTGTATTAGTACAAGAAAATTACTCATTATATAGGACATACGCGCGAGGCGCATGCACAAAAACTAGTTATATTAAAAGTGAGAACTCCTTAAGTGTAAGTTAGATTACTAAAATACCCTTAAATTATAAGTGAGCGACTATTTTATCTTTCACGAAACTCTACTCCTAAAATGTTTTAATGCCACAAGGTTTCCATTACTAAGAACTAAAGAGTCTCACGTCCAAGTTCAATTTGAACTTTTTGTTTGCTTTCTCAAAATTCTGTAGTAATGAACTGTATACAAATTTTATTATATCATCCGTTGAAGAAACTCATGAAACACCAACTTAAATTGCTAATAAATTGTATGTTATTTACGGGAGGAAATTATTATTAGTACTCCTAATATCTATAAGTATTACTATTGTAAAGCTTAATTTCTTCCAATTTCATATACTCTAACAAGGTTTATTTTCTTCCACTTTCCCTTTTTCCTCACAATTATTGATGAGAGTTAGCAGAGGAGATCGTGATGCTTTATGGGTAACTTTTCTGAAGGTAAAGTCATTTTGTCCTTTGTTCTTTACTATGAGTATCTACAATTTTGAAATATATCTCTAAGCATCCCTATTATGAAGCTTGCTTTCTTCCAATTTCATTTACTATAATAGGGATAATTATTTTCCAATTTCACCTACTCTCACAATAATTATTCCGACTTCAGCAGAGGAAATAGCGATGGATGATTTATGGGGAACTTTTTGGAAGGTAAATTCAGTTTGCTCTTTTTTTCTTCCTGTGATTATTCACAACTTTTAAAATATGTCTGCTAATTTAGAGAGAAATATTATGTACATACATTATCGCTCGGCTCAATAAACCACTATGCAAGCAAAGAATGAATCAAAGTGCTATGAACACTACTAACAGATGTAAATAGTTATCCTACAAGTTAATCTAATCATAGGAATTCTCTATTAGGCCTTCGAAGTGCGTTAAGTGGCGAAATAAAAATGGATTAAATAAAAGTTGGTAAATCGACTCACAGTTAAAAATAAAAAGAAATAGGATCATTCATGTATTTGGCCAGCTTCTACAGATTAAACACTTCTCCTTTCCATAACTTCATGTCTTCTAATATTCCATGCATATATCACATTTTAAGAGATTGCTGTTGCAATTCCTTTACTTTTTTCATACGAAGCACCAACAATTATTTGTAGAAAATACAATACTACATTATATTCAATCCGAATCTACACCTACGCATCTCCACTATATGAATTAAATAAATTCATGTCGATAACATCAACACCTAAAATATCAAGCAGTGGCACACGCAGAAATTTTGATTAGTGGTGTCGAATTTAAAGAAGCGAACAAAAGAATAAATCGCTATAAATGAATTCAACTTTTCAATTAGTTTTGATTGTGGCTTAATAAGTTTTAGGTTTAGGTTTAGTTGGTAGTCTTTATGTAGGAATATTATAGTAAACATAGCCAATTAAGCTTAAAAAATGAAATTAAATAAAGACTATCACTTATGGGGTTTGATCTCCAAACCTCGAATTCAAATTAGAAGGGGTTCACCAGCTTGCCTGCTTATTCTTTTATTACATTTGCTTCATCCTTTTACATATAACCAGATTTTCTGTTTTTGCTTATTACCTATTTAGCAAATATTTTTGATTCAGTGGTGTCAAACGACACTGGTATGTTAGGTGCAAATCCCCCTGATATCAAGGATACATCAACATATCGCTGTAATATCCCTCAAATTTATCTTGTACTTGAAAACTTCATAGTTTTAGTTGCTCATCATACTACATTTTAACTTTTATTTATACTATTTTACACTATATTGTATGGTACACACGTGTTCAAAACTAGTACTAATATACGTAGGTTGATGAAATATGATGGTGTGATTCAGGCCATAAGAATTGAAACTATTAGATGGAAAATAAATTCAATAATGTATCAAATAACTAATATCGCATAATAATTAGATGAAAATACATGAGTTTTTCTCAGTAAACAACACAGTGTTCACCAGTAATTCAGAATATAAAATAGTATAATGAACAAACTTATATACTGAATGTATGAAATATCCACAATTAAATTAGATTACAGCACTTGCACCAGTTAATAGTATGGTAGAATTTGTTATATGCACACACATTATAAGGAACCTGTCATTAATGACATTATTGTTGTACTATTATACACCAATCAAAACTCTGGATACAAAAATGCCGAGAGAGGTCACCTTAGTATCAAGCTATGACCATTGTCCTCAGCTTTTCAGGATCCTTCCAAGTTGCTTTTCCAACATCTCCTTTCCATAATTCTAGTCATTGCCTTCACCTACACGTTGATAAAAGAAATTGATTTTCTTTTAACAGTTTTCTAGAAATTATTCCTATGAAACTAATAATGATAGATAGATAACTGGTTAATATAAGGCCAGACTCGATAAACCCAATTTTCAAATGTCAAATGTCATACAACAAACAATAAGAGGCTTCTAGCATGAAATTATATTGCATCTTTCTGTAAAGGAAAATCTTTCACATTTCAATGTTTTAATGCTTAAAGTGAAAGAAAAAAATTTATAGGATACCTAGCTACAATGAAAATATTTTTATAATATAAGTGGCGATACAGATGTTGCAATACTTATATATGCCATGAGAATAACTTATACATGTATTCTCATACAAGTAGATCTAACTCAAATATTAAATTGTATTGATAGGGATAGAAGACGTATGTTTTTACGGATATGTTGTAGCTCCGACAGTCCTCTTTCCAATTACGAATGAAAATTGTGATTCAAACATGCCTCCACGAAGATATGTCTTTTTCGTCAAGAAGCTCAAAGTTCTGACTTCAAATACTAAAGTGTATTAAATGCGATGGAAATTGTACCTAGTTTTTGGATATGTTGCAGTTCTGGGAGTCCACTTTCCAAAGGTGAAAGCATTCGGACTCGCCTCCAAGGATTTCCATTTAGACGCTCAAAGATGTGACAAAGGGAGTGACAGTATTCATATCGAACTTCAAATATTAAATTGTGTTGATCGGGATGGAAGTTGTGCGTGCTTTTTGGATTTATTGTAGTTCAAGGAGTCGTCTTTCTAATGGCGAAACAAGATTATGATTCAGACGTGTCTCCGATGAGATATGACTTTTTCTGTCAAAATGCTCAAAACTTTGACAATTTAGTGACATAATTGTGATCTGACTTCAAATAAAAAATTGTATTAAACGCGATTGAACTTGTACCTTATTTTTGGATATGTCGTAGTTCTATGAGTCCTCTTTCTAATGGTGAAAGCAGACACTGGTTCGAATGCACCTCCAAGGGGATATTGAAACACAAATATTATTGTTTGAAGGTTCGAGCACAACCTTCTCTTTATAATTATGTCATAGACATAAATTAACCAAAAAGAATATCACTATTTAACAATCCAGAATCATCGGTCCAAAAAAAAATAATAATAATAATAATAACATACCTGAATCTAAAATGAAGTTAAAGCACCAATACAAAATTCATATTTGAAAGAACGTAACAAAATATAGAGAAAGCTGAAATATGATGTTGTGATTGAGGCCATAATTATTGAACCATGAATTAGACGGAAAATAAATTCAATAGCGTCTCAAACAAATAATATCACATAAAAATAATTAGATGAAACATATAATCAATAATGTCTCAAATTAGATTGAAAAACTTCTTTACATGCTACATTTCTAGCTTCATTTATTATTTTTCCATCATCATCATCATAAACTAAAATCTTTAACCATTTTCTACTTATCACCCGTGAAAGAGCAACATAAATTTATCCATGTGTAAATACTGGTTTCTTCAAGAATAACTCTACATGCGACAATGATTGGCCTTGACTTTTGTTAATGGTCATGGCAAAAAATATAACAATTGGAAATTGTCTTCGCTGGGACTTTAAAGGTATTCTCGCTTCAGATGGAGTCAACGTCATTCTTGAGATAAAAACTTTTTATCCAGCCATATTACATGATAAAAGCTTGGCTTCAATAACACGAATTCCAAGTCTTGTGATGATTATCACACAATCCTGATGACTATCACACAATCCTGATGGCTGATCTATATTTCTCAATAACATCACAACAACAACAACCTTCAAGGTGATAGAATGATTTGAAAGTACAGAACATTTAATATATTATTTAGGAATTCTAGTGGATGTACATGCTCCGAAGCTATGAGAGAATGATCAGATATACAAATTGTATCAGAGTTCATATATGTCTTCTCGAGATTGTGAGTAAGCAACACCATATATCTATTCACCGATTCTACCATTTTAAGAGTAGGATCAAGAATTGTTCTTTGCTGCAGGTAATCTGTATCACTGAAGTGGCTAAAAAAATAGAATATTATAACAAAAATTGGATCATCATAATTCTTTATGAGGATTTCATCGGAGATTTGGACCTTTTCAATTCTATCTACGGAAATTCCAATCCTTCCATATCCAATAGCCAAAATCAATCAAAGATATTTCTTAATTCATCCAAAAGCGTGCCTGGATTTCCATGCAATCTCATATTCCTTGTTAGCTTCAGGACTTGACAATGGGACCATAAATATAGAGAATTAAGAGCAGCATTAACAATATCTTGTCTGTTACATTTTCTAATGACCGGCAAAATATATCTGAAATCACTACCAAGAACAATGATTTTACCTCCAAATGGTCGATCTAAGCTGGATGCATCTTTAAACCTAAGAATATATGTTAAGAGTTCTATCAAGAGCTTCAAAACAATATCTATGCATCATTAATGCCTCATCCCAGATAATCAACTTTGTCTTAAAAAATAAATTTGCTAGAGGAACTACCTTGCTTTATATTGCATGTTAAATCTTCACTTAGATTTTGGAGAATTTCATTCTTTAATGAGTTGTTCGACCTCGTAGAAAAGAAAAAGATGTGATACCGCTTGATGCAACTGCCAACACAATATATCCTCTAGATCGTATGGCAGAAGACAAAGTTCTCCAACTAAGTCTTGTCAGTTCCTCCATGACTATATAAGTTGAATAATCTACCTTTTTCTTCATTCACATTTGTCATTATATTATCATAAATACATAATTATTTAGTCGTCAAGTTGATTAATAGCTGTTGATATTCCTATAATAAAGAGCGCATATTATAGCACAATTTATCATGAAATAGTCTATTGTTATTGTCAACTTCCTCATCGTAAAGAGGTCTTGGCATCGCTGGAAAATCTTAAAAACTTCTGCAGCTGCTTTTCAAGATTCTTTCCAACTTTTGCAAACAACGATTTTTCATTTCATCATCTGTTAGCTCAAATTCTGCAAGAACATAATGATATAGAAATTGAGTAGCACCAATATAGAAAGAAATCACTTAACTACTCATAACAGGTTTACTAATTTAATTATTAGTTAGGTAAGCTAATTTTGTCATGTTATTGGACAACGCAAAGCTTACGACAGGATGCAGTCTCCAACTTAAGTAAAGCACATCAAGTTTCACTTGAAGATGAAACTATTACATATATCTTAAGGCGATGCTATTTACAAGCATATTAACTTATTAACATTCTTGAGAGTTTGTTTTGCTATTTGATATCTCAAAATATTGTCTAAATTGAATATTAAGTAAAGCACATCAAGTTTCACCTGATGTGAAACTATTGCATATGTCTTAAGGCAATGCTATTTACAACTGCATATTAACTTATTAACATTCTTGAGAGTTCTGCTATTTGATGCTGTCTAAATTGAATATTATTGTAGATTTTGTTGGAAAGCTTTTTGTCAGCAAATTGTGTTTTGGTATTCTATAAATATCCATAACCAAAGAATCAGGGAAATATTTTTCAAGTCTTCATTTGTAATTTTTATAATTTACGCATGTTTTCACCACTTTCCAGCATCTTGCATGGATTCACCAAACCAAATATCAATTATTATCACAAAGTTTGTAAAGAGAAAATAAAAAAAAAAATTGTACAATTGGTTATAAAATGGATAGAGAAAAAATGTCAAGAAGAAAACTGTAGCTTGCACTCACTGGAGCCTATTTCTGGGTTAGAAAATTTTTTAGTCTTTTTTTCCTTTTAAAGCAAATGAAGTGACTCATAACAATTTCAGTTAAATGTAGTTGAAAACAAAAATATGTAAATGACATCAATACTTAAATAGATCAAGAGTTTAGCAAAATGTCAACTTTGTTGTGTTCTTATAGTATTATGTGAAACATCTCTTTAGTATGAATATAGTTACTATTATTATTTTGGTCAAATTGGTGTTTGAGTTATATATGTAACATCTTTAACCTACTATGAATTCAAATAATCAACTACCAACTAATCATTTTTATTTTTTCGAGTTTATATTATGCTAATAGATAAAGTAAATTGGTGGTGAATGATAATACAACTTGCAACATCATGTATCGGGAAAAGTCATTTATATCCCAGCAGACACACTAAAATTATCTAAAAAAATCATGTCATAACATGAAATTAGAAGGTTTGTTTGAGTACCTGGATTATCCAATACGACTCTTTCTTCATGGAGGATATCTTACGATAATAATTCTCATATGTCTTGCCAAAGTTTTTATACTCATGACATCAAATTGGATACTATGAGCATAACAAATAATTGTCGAAGATACGATGGCATTCCCCAACTACGTGCCTCCTTTATGGTATCCACGTATTCTTTGTCATCATCTAATAAATCAAGTGCATCTCTAAGAGTTGGATGGACATAATTGTCAACTGTTCTAAGATCCATATAGCATGTTGGACCTTTCACAACATTCAACAATAGCTTGAGATAATATAACTTTCCAGTTCCAGGCGGAACAAAGATCTCCCCAATAGAAATCATAATTTTTTTTTTGTTTCTTCCATTTCTTCAATTTTTTTCCATACAAACTTAAGAGGGGAATTCTGCATAAGTCAATTCTCTTACTTCAGGATAATCTTTATTAGCCTCAAACCAACTTAATAACATTGATTCCTTTACAGTTGGTCTACTAGCAACATCATCAATATCATCAGAGAATATGACACATTGTTCATTTTAAAAATTAAGGCAGAATATATATGTAGGCCATCTAACTTGGCACTTTTTTTCATTTTGGCACCTCTTTTAAACCTTGTGCCATTTTGGCACTTTAAGCGGCCAAAAACTGTGCCATTTAGGCCCTTCCATAGCTGGCCAACAAAAGAAGCAAGATGCGTGTAGTACACGCGCAATGAAGTGTCTAAAAAACAAATGAGAGAAAGCCACGTGTCTCATTAAGTTAAATAATCTAAAACCAAACATTTGACGCCAAAAAAAAAAGGAGATCTAGTTTTACCCCCAAAGCCCCAACCCTTCATGTTTATCCCTCTCCCCCCTCCCCCCACCCCATCATCTTCTTCCCTACAACTCACTCTGCTCTGCAATTTGTTTACAATTTTAAGCTCGTGGAAGTTACTTTAAAAATATGTAAAAGAAATTTTGACTATCTTACCATATTTAATTAAAAATATTATTATCCTAATACTCATAACCCGATCCATTTCTTTTTAACTACATCATTCAATAAAATCAAACTCAATTGGAACTATTTGTTTGAGAGACAGACTCTTCTCCATTTAATATTTGTTTTGATTGGTCTTCTCCATTTTTGTTTTAATTTTGTTGGCCTCAGAATTTGGGTAGAATTGATCTTCTTCATTTTTTCGATACCAACGTCATGCGTAATAGAAAGCACAGAACACACTAATTTAAAAAAAAAATGGAAGAGAAATTAGTTCAAATCTATTTCCTACTTCATTAACAAATTAAAAGAAAGTTGATATTTATGTGGAAGAAAAATTAAAAACGTAACCTGTTAAGTTAAGAAGAAGAAGAAGAAGAAGAAGAAGAAGAAGAAGAAGAAGAAGAAGAAGAAGAAGTGGAAATAAGTATTTTCAAGTTGGAGAGAGAGAGTAGGCCCTATTTAATATTTGTTGAAGCTGATTCAAATGCTAAGCAGAAGTTAGATACACGCTCTGCTCCATGTCATTATGTAGTGTTCAAATGATACATTTTTGATGTAGATGAAGTGCTAAAATGGGACAAGGCAAAGAAGAGGTGCCAAAACGAAAAAAAGTGGAGGGCCTGCCTATGTATTATGCCTCAAATTAATTGATAGTCTTTCCACAGAAGGTTCCCTATGATGAATTGAAAATCTGAATATTCTTCAAGCAGCTTCACAAGGTGATAAATATTGACAATAATAATACATGTTGATTTCATCAATATTGGATAAACAATCCTCAAGCATACTTTGAGAAAATGCAATGGTGACATGATCATGTCCATTATTAAATAGCATACTTAAATAAGTATTTAATGGATCATGATTGATTGTACCATCGGACATTAATAAGAGCTTCATACTTTAATAATAGAAATCGATTATGCGGCACCACATATATTGTTGGGTTTAATGGAAGAATGTGAATGGGAAATGAGTGAAAAGGTGAAAAGGTTCCCTTTTGTAGGGAAATGCACTTTCTCCTACATTGGTAGAGGAAAATGATTTTATTGGGTTTAAATAGAGATTTACTTCTCTTACCTCTTAAAAGGGTTGAGAAGAAGGGAAGCCTCGCACCGTCGTCGTCGCTCGTCTCGGCTTCGGATTCGGATTTGGTCAATTGATATGATTGATTGGCTTAACTTTTTGAACCAACAAAACTAAAATATTAATTAATTAATATATTATCCGTTTGCGTAACGGGCAACTCCGTTTGTGTAACGGGGAGCTGAAGTGAGTCAGCAACGGGCAGCTGAAGTGAGTTCAGTACCCGGGCAGCTGAAGCAACATCAGCAGATTAGTTCCTCCACGTTTTCCCTCCACGTCTTCTCATTAATGTCGGTCATTAGTGGTAGATTAACTCCTCCACATTAAAGTCAGTTATTAGTGGTAGATTAATTGCTGCACATTGAAGTCAGTCATTAGTGGACAATTAAAGCTCTCCCATGTTTTCTCATTTATCACCAGGTGTGTCTCTTCACCGCCCTTGGATGTCTATATAAACTGGTCATTTGTCAGTCCTTGATCACGACAGACAGACGATAGACAACATAGACTGAAGCTCTGAGATAGAGACTCAAACTCGGACTGATAGGGACGTAACCTCGGACAGAGGATACGAAACCTCGGGCAGAGAATAGGAACACTCGGGCAGATAAAATCACTGACAGAAAGCATATCTCACAGCATCCCCTCCCTTTCTGCATATTAAGTGAGTCGTGTGATTTGCTCCGTTCTTTGTGTTCGCCGTGTTCTGACCGTTTGAAGTGTCGCTACGGTAGAACTGTTATCCCGTTCCATCCTGGGAGGAATTAACCCATAAACCTTGGGCATCGTGAGGGGGTTAGATTTCTTAAGGAGACACAAGTAACTTGTGGGCTCGGGATTGTCCTATTACTAACAGATTATTTACTGCAGGTTTTGTATCTCCTAACTTATTTGAGTGCAGGAACCAACATATATATTATCCAAGTCAATACCATTCTTCCTGATAGTTACTGATGTCATTGTCCCTTCTTCTATAAATAGGATAAACTTCTTCGTCGATTGTTGCTGAATCAACAAATACTTTTGGAAAGTGTTTTGAACACCTCCCATTCTGCATGCATGGTGAAGATTTTCTTGCAGAACCACATGGGTCGTGCATCATGAAACTTTTCAAGCCCTGTAATAATGAGGATTATCAAATTGGTCCAGTATTTCTGCTGAAAATTCGATCAATATCTGCAGCAGTCGGATATTCATTACACTTATGAAGAAAGAACAAGATATGAGCATGAGGCACCCCTCGCTTTTGGAACTCAATTGTACAAATCACTTCATAGAAAATCATAAAGTATTTGTTAGATAAATAAATAGTTTTAATGTATATTAAAAAGATTTTCATTACATCAAATTCGAACTTTTGTTTAAACTATTATTTTAGAAGTTGATATGGGTACCTTCTTTTACTTCTCAAAGAACATGATTGTCATGCAAGACTTTTATTAAGCGATCCAATTTGATTTTGAAAACCCTTCTTAAAATGTCTGGAGGATTCTCAAGACTTAAGCTCCTATCCTCAACAAATCTATGAATCTCAAGCCGCATTGGGTTGCAAGTGAACATGATAAAAAGATCAGGATACCCAGCCAATTTGCATATTTTTATAGCATCTTGACAATTTTGAATCATGCCTCGTGCACCTCCCGTAAAGCTAGACGGTAGAATAATTCTTTGCCCTAGAAAAGAAGAGTTAGCATCTCCATGCAGAATAATATTTGCCAACACTTTATACATATAAGCTCTAAACGGTTTATGATTAATTCTAATATACTTTAATCGAGAACCTTTGATCATTGTATATGCGTCGACTAAGAATTGCTGAAATAATCTTCTAGAAGACACAATTTTTGGAGTTTCATCCTTTCTTTCTTGAACTTTGTGAGAAAAATACTCTCGCATGCTTACAAATTTTCCTCCTCTAATTGATTCACCATTCCCATTAAAAGGAATATCTTTTCTATATCCATCTTCACAATTTGGAAAGAGTAAAGGATATTTCAGACCCAAATAGGCAGCATTCAATTCATTTATCCTTTACAGTTGTCCAGATTGTGTTTCTATAATGATATCACTATCACCTCTATCCAAGTCAAAATCTCCAACTACTAAAGCAGCAACCTTTTAAACCGTTGGTAAGTTGTATCTTCTCTCATCAGTGTTTCTTTTCCCTATCAATCTGAGTCTAACATTGGACTTGCATCTTCTTGAAATTTATCTCGTACCATTGTAAATGTCTTAGCCAGAACAATTTGGTCGTCAATCATTTGCTTCAGATCAACAACAATCTAAGCATGAAGTTTGTTGACACTTTGACCACAATTGCAGAAAAAAAAATTATATTGAATTATTAAAATTGTGTTTTCATTTGGAATATTAATTACATATAATTATTGTTTTTATGAATGATACAATATTAACCTCACAACATGAATTCTATTTTTCACTTCATTATATATATATATATATATATATAGACACACACACACACATACATACATACATACACACACACACACACACACACACTTTTTTGGGATGGATCCCTCGAGAAGCAATGAACTTCCAATTTGATGACACACACACACACATACATACATACACACACACACACACACACACTTTTCCCCAATTGATGTAAATGAGAATATAGAATTATAACTCCAAATATTCTCTTGAAAATAACCATACTTTGGACCTGCATAAAATAAGTGTTGGAAAATGATGAACATGCATATGGATTGAAAATACCATATAAGAATAGAACTAAAATGTATATTTCATCTGACATGATCCAAACAATAATTGTTTTAAAATTTGAGAAGGTTCATTTGGATCAGGAAGCTTTAGTTTCCCGAAAAACAACATAAGGAGAATTCCGGTGTTTGAGACTTATGATGCTTGCCGATTCTTTCTTCATACCAAAATATGCCCCGCTTGTTATTCTAAAGAAATTTTATAACATAAGTAGTAATATAAGGAAGAGCAAGTCACATGCTCTGTAGTCTACATTACTAGAATGCAAATCTGGTATTTCTTTATGACATGCATGCATTCTATTGACTACGCTCTCAATGTTTTAAGCTTAAAATTCTACTAAGAACTCAAAATTATTAATTGATGTGAATTTCCACTCTACTTGTCATCCAAATGTGAAATTATAAGATCAATCAAGTATCGACCTGTCAATACTAGAGGAATATTTAGATTGGGGATAATAGGATTTGTGTGCATATCTGAGGAATGACATTAATGACCTATGATAAGATTAACTAATATAAATAAAGGTTTGAGTAACGTTTAAATAAGATAAATTTATATTAGCATACAGTACCACATCATATAGTGAGTACACACTCAATATTTGAAGCTTTCAATTCTAAATTATAACCGTTTTCATTATTAATTGTTGTACATTTCCACACTACTTGTTATCAAAATGTGAAAATATAAGACAATTCAAGCACCGAGTGGCAATATTGGAGGAATATTTAAATCGGGCATAATAGGATCTGAGTGCATATTTGAGAAATGACTTTAATGACCTATGATAAGATTAATTAACGGAAAAGGGTCAAAAATACTCTTAACCTATTAGAAAGGGTTTAAAAATACTCTTCGTTAACCTTTAGGGCCAGATATACCCCTGTCGTTAACCTTTAGGCCCAAATAACCCACAATATTTTATTTAGGCTCAAAATTACCCTTAAAACTAACGGACTTTTAAAAAAGTTAATAATAATTAATAAAATATAATAGTAGGGAATATTCCTTGCCCGTAATATTAACAAAGGACATTTCAAAATTATTACCAATAGTTTAGGACAAGTTTTTGTCCTTTTCCGTTTAAAAATTATAGGTAAACTTTAAAAATTAGCTCTTGACTTATCATTTGTTTAAAATAAACTTTTTACAAAAGGTATTTACTACTCACAGATATATATAGATAATATAAAATAATATAGAGAGTACAACTAAGTGCATATGTAATGTATGCAATATCTACATATCATAAAAATCAATTGATGATTTTCGAATAGTATATATAGTTAATTATTTTTTATGATTTTTGGATATTATACATTAATATATATGTGTTTAAGTTGTACTTTATTATTCCAAATATACTTCTAGTTATTTTTTTTAGTCGAGGCTCTATTAAAAACAGTCTTTCCACTTTGGTGGGTAAGGTCTGCATACATCTTTCCCCAAACTCCATTTGTGGAATTACATTGGGTATGTTATTGTTTAAATTATACTCTCTATTTTATTTTATATTGTGTATATATATTGGTGAGATGTAAACACCTTTTATCAAAAGCTTATTTTAAACAGATAATAAATCAATAGCTAATTTTCAAATCTACATATAAATTGGGGAAATTTTCAAAAATAGGCAGCCCACTACCCAAAATTACAAACAAGAGGCCATATTTTTTTTCATGCATAGCACTCATCCCTAAAATTACAAATTTTAGCACTCCTTCATAAAAAACACCCTAGCAACCAAATCTCCTCCTCCCCAGCTACTAAGTCGCCGGCAGACACCCTCTTCCGTCAGTGGTATCGTTACTTTTTTGTATTTGACTGAATTTATATTGTTCATTGCGTTTAAATCATTGCTTTGGACAAGTTTATACACACAAATCTCCCCCCAAAAAATAAATTATACATGAATATACATAGATAAATGCGTAGCAATGAGAGAAATACAAAAATATACATAAAAAAAGTAAAAATTCATATAAACACCCTTAATATACAGATTTATTCACTTGCATATACACACTTATAAAAATTTATACAATTTTATACATGTGTATAATTTGTATAAACTTGTATAAACTTGCGGCGACTGCTATCTCGGGAAAAAAGGGTGACAGCTCGAGTAAGATTCGAAAATATGGGCCATTTTTGGTAATTTTCGTCTTTTGCTTGTCTTTTAGTGTAATTATCCCTATAAATTTTAAACGGAAAAGGACCAAAACTTGTCCTAAACTATTGGTAATAGTTTTGAAATGTCCGTTGTTAATATTACGGACAAGAAATATTCCCTACTATTATATTATATTAATTATTATTAACTTTTTTAAAAGTCCGTTAGTTTTAAGGGTAATTTTTGAGCCTAAATAAAACGTTGAGAGTATATTTGGGCCTAAAGGTTAACGGTAGAGGTATATCTGGCCCTAAAGGTTAACGAAGGGTATTTTTAAACCCTTTCTAATAGGTTAGGGGTATTTCTGACCCTTTTTCGATTAATTAATATAAATCAAGATTAGAGTAACATTTAATTAAGATAAATTTATATAGCTTCACTTACGGATGAGCAATAAAGGAATGCTTATGAGAGTCCCAATGGAAAGGACAAATGCGGAACTGAACTACGATGAATTTCTTTGCGAAATCCTTCACTTTGAGGTAACGAATATTGCAATGGTCAAAATCGAACGATTATGACTCCAGTCATTTCCAAATCGAGGGCTATGAAATTGGCAGTGCGGATAAGACCTCGAAGGTCCTTGAGAACTGGTTCGAAGTTTGATTTTGTGACATTTTTAAGAGTTGGGGAAGTGGAGGAGGAGGATGAGGAAGAGAGGGTACGGCAGTGCATGGTCAAAAATGTGGCCGGAGCGTGAGAGGGTTGGATTAAGGTTGTTGATACAAAATTCAACAGCCAGTGCTTCTTCATTCTCTGGTTAATCCTTCATGGCTTTGTTAGCATGAGGGTTCGTGAGATGGGTACCAAAGGGTTATTGTTTTTAGGATGGGAGGTTCCGAGGGAAGGAAGAAGGGAGAAAATATTTCCTACAACTTAGAAGATGTTTTCAGATTTTTTTTTTTTTTTGGGTCTGATGTTATCTAATTTAACTTGTTGGGAGGAAAATATTGTAATATGCTCCATTTATCCAATTTTATTTTTTGTGACATAATTTCTATTTTGGAATTAAATATGATTTATTCAATATATAAAAAGGATAATTTCAGAGATATCCCTCCAGGTTTGGCTCCACAATAGTGATCTCCCTTGTGATTCACGATATTACACTTACTTCCATTTGTTTTAATTTTCTTGTAACAATTCTATTTATCTATTATTCATAAATGTAAATAAATTACAATTGACAACTTTGCCCTCACTATGATTATACCCTTCCAAAATTGATATAAGTCTTGCTTATGGGGAACGAGAAGCGGGAACCTAGTTCTCTTTACCCACTAGGAACTTCAAAGCCATGCAAAGCTAAATATAGTAGAAAAGAGTGTAATGTCTAAGAATAACAAAATACTTAATTCTGAAGTCCTAACCATCAAGTTTGGAGGAATTGATGCCACCATCTTTTCCTCTTAATTTCACTCGCAATACGAGGAAATTTTTCCACCAAGATCCAATGCGTAAAAGACACTTTCTTCATGATTACATCAAAGTTTATCAAGATTTCTTAATCATTTGGTGAATTCGTTTTTACGGGTAAAATGACTAAAGTCCACCATGAACAATATCTATTTTTTTCAACTTGACACTTTAACTTTGCGGGGGTCCTAGTACCCCCCTCGAACCCATTCAAAGTGACATTAATAGACCCTCGCGACCATTTTTTGAACCAGCAGTCTTTGCAATGTTTAAGGAGCGTGTGAAGGCTTTAAAATATATCCTAAACCAATAAAAAAAAGCCACCGCCTTACCTTCTTTACATATTAGCAAAGAACCCTTCTTCCCAAATATTTCCACCCACCATTGAAGCTCTAATATCCTTCCACCATTGAAGGATTAGAATAACTCCATTTTCACTCATGCTCAAAATCTTACCGCCAGTATAAATTAATTTCAAAATCCAATGGTTTCTAAGATTTATATCTACTCAAAATCTTTACTTGTTTTCTTCCACTTAGAACCCACTAGATGAAAACAATTATCAATTCCAAGATTTGAAAAAAAAAAAAAAAAAACTAGTACTTAATATTAATAGGTTTTTCGCTCGATGTGCTTCCAATTAGTAGAATTATCCAATAAAGGTTCAATGTGACTGAATTATTTTATTGGAGTTCTTTTGAGCCATGAATTCTCCTTCTTCTCCTTTTTCATTATTTTTTTATTAATTTATCAAGTGATGATCTGGTGGTAATTTGCCTTTTTCAGTGATGAGATTTGGTCAAGTTTTGCTTTTTCTCTATGCTGTTTAATGGTGATTTTGATTTAATAGTGGTTTGGTGGTAATTTGATTTTCATACTTTATTTGGGGGCTTGGTGGTGGTTCATTGGTGACCATGGAGAAAGTGGTGGCTATGACAATGGTGTCATGGTGGTTATGGTAGATGCGATGATGACGGTGTCTGGTGGCTATGGCGGAGGATGCTACTGGAAGGGAAAGAGAAAGAGAAAGGAGAAAAGAGAAAAATAAAAGAAAAGAAAAATGATAACAAAGAAAACAAAAGATAGAACAAAATAAGTAGTAAATAAAAAGGTAAAACATATATATTTTTGAACGAATTATGTGGCACAATGTGATTGGTGCGTGTTCCACCCTATTTTTTACAAAATTAGAACTAGTTACAAAAGATAAAATTTATACCACTTCAAACAACTACAAGGGGTTATAGGACCCCCGCAAAGTTTGAGTGTCATCTTGAAAAGAACCTCATAGTCCAGGAAGGACTTTAGGTATTTTGCATTTTTTATGTTGTACAGAATTTTTAATGAGATATTTGATGTTTTGATAAAATTACTAATGGGAGGGGTTTGATAGTAGGGAGGCAAAGCAGTCAGTTATAGTGTATTTATATTTATAAAAAATAGGTAAAAACAAATTTTACAAAAAAATTAAAATTAAGGAAGGTAAATTTAATATCGTAAACCATAAGGGAGGTCACTTTTACCAAGTCAAACCTGGAGGGAGGTCTCTGAAATTGTCCCTATATAAAATTATTAACTATGTTGAATTATATATTTTTATTTACTTTTTAAATATGTAAATTTCAATTTAAAAAAAATATTAAATCTATACAAAAATTCCTATCGAAAGTAGGTGTTTTGACGATCGTACCCTAAACGCATTTACATATAATGAGATGGAGGTGAGATATTGTTGGGGAAAGGTTTTGAAGAATGACAAACGAGAATGATCCAGTGGTTCTGGAGGAGAACCTGGTCCTTGTATAGAAGGGCACGACTGATCGAAAAGATTTGAGGGTTGCAAATCCCTGCGGAACTAGGAGTAGTGACGCGTGAACGAGTATGCATCCTAGTCAGACTAAATGAGGTGGTGCCCAGGCTGTGTCTTCGAAGTACGAATACGAGTTGGACTTAAACAAGGAAAGAGTTACAAGGAATCTTGTCTTACCATAATTACAAGGTTTTCTTGTGGAACTCAACTAGGGTTGTGATACCCATAATAATACAAGTAGTCGAGGCAGCCGAAATTCAGTTTTTCACAAATAAAGAGTTGAGAGCATACAAAGGTGATTCAACAACTTTCAACGTGAGATAACTGAGCAAGACAACTGGTGGAGTTAACAAGTTTGAGTCTAGATATTCTGTCTAGGTTCTTGGTTTGTAAGTTGTCTATGTTTTGTGCGATCATTGTTTTTACCTATCAGCTTATCTTAGAAGCAATTGTGTTAGGTGAACTTTTGAGAGATTACTTAATAAAGCTAGAGTTTAGATTTGTTGAGTGATTAGGGTCTAGAGTGTAGCCCCTTGGTTACAGAGTCTTGTAATAGAAACTTGCTCTTTGTGTTAGTGGATTGAGTTCTAAAATCTCAGAGTGTGGGTCGTGGTTTTTCTTCCTTAAGCAAGGTGTTTTCCACGTAAAAATACCGTGTTCCATGTGGCTTTTGTTTGTGTGTGTGTTGTGGTGTCTAAGTGCAAAATGGTAAGTCAAGAAGAATCAAGTCCTTGCAAAGAAAAATCGGTAGACATTATTCAACCCCCCTTCTAGTGTCCTTAGGAGGTGCTTAGATTATAACAAGTGGTACCAGAGCATGTCTTCTTGTGCTAGGTTAACACCTTGAGAAAGATCAGAATCATGAGTGCACCACCTACCATCGCTGAAGGACAGTCAGTTCTAGGACCCCCACAGTTCAATGGGCAGTACTATGCTTGGTGGAAGAACAGGATGGAAAATTGCATATGTGCTGAAAACTATCAACTATTGCTTATAGTATCTGAAGGAAATTTGATCCCTACCAAAATAGTTGGTGAAGGAGTTACTGCCAAAGAAGAACCTAAGTCAAAAGAGGAGTTCATTGAGGCGGACTATAAGATGATTGAAAAGAATCACAAAGCCAAACGTTTGGTAATTTGTGGACTTGGTGCTGAAGAGTTTAACAGAGTACCATCTTACAAGACTTCTAAGGAAATCTGGGATGCTTTGCAACTTGCACATGAAGAAACCACTTAAGTGAAGGACTCCAAGAGAAGAATGCTGAAAAGGCAATTTGAGTTGTTCTCTGTGGGAGAGAAGGAATCAATCCAGGATATGATGACCAGGTTGACCATTATCACTAATGAGATGAGATCCTTGGATATGGAGTTGCCTAAAGTAGAGATGGTGGATAAGGTTCTGAATGTGTTACCTGAGGCTTGGGAACCCAAGATGACTGCTATCATTGAATCCAAACCTCTCAGATCCATCAAACTTGAAGAACTGGTTGGAAGTTTGAAAACACATGAGATGATGAAAGATCCAAAAACTAAACCAGCTCTCAAGAAGGACAAGACCCTTGCACTCGAAGCAACTGATGAAACTGATGATTATGTTGATTTGCAATCAGTTGAAGCAGCAATGGTTAGTGCCTTGAGACAGAAGTTTAACTTGGGAAAGTTCAAAGGTTTTAAAAGAAATAACAAGGAGAACTCTAGAAGAAAGAATAAAGTTGACAGTCCTGATTACTCAGGATGCTTCAAGTGCTTCAAGAAGGACCATGCTGTCGTGGATTGTCCAATGTGGGAAACAGAATAGATGAAAAATAGAGCAACCAAGGAGAAGGAAAAAGAGGCGTCAAAAGAGAATGACAAAGAAAAGAAGAAGGTTGGACGACCTCCAAACTTCAGAGCAGAAAGAAGGAAGAAAAAAGAAGCTTTCTATGCTACATGAGGACCTACTGACAGTGAATGTGATCATGAGAAGGAATCTGGAGATGAATCTCTAGTAGCGCTGATGAGGGTTGTCAGATGTTGGTTCAGATGAAGAAGATCTTCGGGAGTTTAGAGGAGGAAGAGATCCATCAAAGCCACTTGTGTTTAACTAGACAAACTACAAGTGCTGGAAGAAACAGATGAAAAACTTCCTTCAAGTAATGGATTACAGTCTTTGGTTGATTGTGAAAAGAGGACCTCATGTTCCTGTAAAGAGAACATCAAATGGGGTCCTGGTTCCAAAGAAGGTAGAAGAACTAGATCCTCAAGACCTAGACTGGTTACAGGCAAATTCCAAAGCTGAATTGTACCTGATGAGAGGGCTGACTACTGATGTGTTAGCAAGAATACTTAAGACAAAATAGTGGGCTTCCTGCCCCCTTCTCAAAGAGAGGAGGACATGTTATTCATAAAAAGGCCTTGTTCTTTGGAAGATCTATCTCGTGTCTGGTACTGCACGGTTCCACTCTGCAAGAACTCCGAATCATTCTCTTGATGGAGCTTCATTTCATCCAAATTCTCGGCTGGCCATTTCAAAATGCGGTCCAGCTGCAGGAAAGACCAATTAAAAGAGATTCCCGCCTTCGGGCGGGGGTTTCCCCAAATTGAAGTATCAGACTTTTCTGATATCTGATAATTACTATTAGATAGTGTCCAATTTTTTTTTTTTTTTTTTTTTTACTTTTTTCAAAGGACAGTGAAGGCCTTCCTTAGCACTTGTTTTCTTATTGATTCCCCCCCCCCCCCCCCCCCGTTCAATGAGAATGCCTCCTTCCCCACCATTTCGGCCTATTGTTGATAGGTATTTTACCGAAACACAAGTCTGCCAAAGAAGTACGGGAACAGCTGAAAGAGATGTACTCGAAAGAAGGCCAAAAGAAGGACCAGCTCTTATGGCAACTGATGGAGAAGAAGCCGCTCATTCAGCAGAGGTATGTCTATCTGATCTTAAAGAAAACTTACACACATACTCTACTGAAAATTTGATCTTAATTACTGCCACTTTAATTGAGGGTTACGAAAAGGAGAAAATTGAAAAAGATAAATTAACTGGAGAGATAAGTGATCTCAAAACTAAGCACAAGAGTCTTCAAGAACAAAATATTGAACTGGAAGAAATCAATGCCATTTTAAAAGGGCAGACTCTTGTGTCAAATTCTAAGATCACAGAACTGGAATTGGAACTAAATCAGCTAAAGGAGAGTGTAAATGGTAAGCAAGTAATAAGTGAAGTTCAAAGCTTTCTTGAAAATGAACTTAAAAGAACAAATGATATCCTATACCAGGAAACTGAAAAGAACAGGATTTTGAATCAAAAGGTTGAAAAATCTAACTATGAGCTTACCAGATTAACAAAATGGAATAAGTCTTCTGAGGCAATGAACTGGGTCCTTGCAAATCAGAACAAGGGAAAACAAGGGCTAGGATTCAAGAAACCACTGCCTCCATATAATCCTAAAAGCAAGTATGTGGGTTTGCCTTGTAACATGTTGTGTACCTTCTGTGGTGAAACTGGACATTACAGACAAAAGTGCATGAATGCAAGCAAGGCAAAGACCAAGAATAAAAGAAATGTTCTACCTAAATGGGCTAAAAAGAATTTGATTTATCCATTTTCTCATAAGAAGAGACCCAAGCTTGTTTGGGTTCCTAAAGCTAACCCTTAATCTGTTTTGCATGCTGGAGTGAGGGAGCACAACCCAAGCTGGATTCTTGATAGCGGTTGTTCAAGGCACATGACAGGAGATAGAAGAAACTTTCTCTCACTCGCAGCATTTTAAGGAGGCAGTGTAGCCTTCGGAAGAGGAAAAAGTGGCCAGATCATAGGAATTAGAAAAGTTGGGAAAACTCTGGATCATGCAATTGAAAACGTATACTGTGTTGATGGTCTCAGACACAACCTGCTGAATATCTCTCAACTGTGTGATAGAGGAAATGAAATGAGCTTCTACTATGTAGGGTGTATTGTGAAGAACCTATAGAGTGGAGAAATTATTATGGAAGGAAAAAGGGTGAACAATGTGTACAAAGCATCACTGAAATCACTGCCTGAAAACAACTTAACATACTTGAACATGCAAGAAAGTGATTCTCAGTTGTGGCATAAAAGAATGGATCATGTTAGTCTCTCACAACTCAACAAGCTAGTATCAAAGGAGCTGGTTCGTGGACTGCCTAGTAAGAGATTTGAAAATATAAAAATGTGTGATGCTTGTGTGAGAGGGAAGCATGTGAGATCATCTTTTAAATCAAAGAAGGTGGTGAGTACATCAAAACCATTAGAATTGATACATATGGATCTGTGTGGACCTATGAGAGTCAGGAGCAGAGGAGGAAAGAGATTCGTGTTCGTAATTGCTGATGACTACTTTAGGTATACATGGACTCTGTTCTTGGAGTCCAAAGATGAAGCCTTTGATAGCTTCAAAGATTGGGCTGGTGTTGTGCAGAAAAAATTGAGCTTGGAACTTGTCAGCATTAGATCTGATCATGGAACAGAGTTTGAAAACTCAAAATTTTCTGATTATTGTGCAAAATATAGCATTTATCATAACTTCTCTGCACCAAGAACTCCACAGCAGAATAGAGTAGTTGAAAGGAAGAACGGGTCTCTGGAGGATATAGCAAGGACTATGCTGCTGTCAAGAGGTCTTGCAAGAAACTTCTGGGCTGAAGCAATAAACACTGCATGCTATTTGCTGAACAGATGCTCCATAAGAGCTATTCTTGACAAGATCCTATGTGAGTTGCTCAGAGGAAGGAAACCAAATATTGCACACCTGAGACCGTTTGGTTGTAAATGTTTTGTCCACAATAACGTAAAGGAACCATTGGGGAAATTTGATGCTAGAAGTGATGAGGCAATATTTCTTGGTTACTCTACTCAAAGCAAAGCATACAAAGTGTTTAATAAAAGAAACAAACAGTGGAGGAAAGTATGCATGTGGTATTTGATGAATCTGATAAGGCAGTAGATGAAAATGAAGTAGATGATCAAGCAATTGGCCTTCCTCGAGAAGATAGTGTAACTAACTCTGAAGATCCAGAAGACGGGGAAGAATCATGTGAGGATTCAACTTCACGAGAACAATGAGTCAATATGACAGGGGGAATATCAGATGAAGTTGATAATTCAAAAAGTCAGGAAGAACCTACACAAAGTGTTGCTGAAGGTTCTTCTCGTCATATCCAACCCAGGCCATGGAAGCACCAAAGTTCTCATCCCTTGGAGAATGTATTATCTAAATTGGATACTGGGATAATGACCAGATCAGCCTTGAAGAACTTTTGTGGATTCTTTGATTTTCTGTCATCTTTGGAACCAAAGAATGTAAAAGAAGCCCTAGAAGATCCAGATTGGGTTCTAACTATGCAGGATGAACTTCATCAGTTTGAAAGAAGCAAAGTATGGCACCTGGTTCCTAAGCCGAAGGACAGATCGATAATTGGAACCAAGTGGGGGTTCAGAAATAAACTGGATGAGCATGGTATAGTAACAAGGAATAAGGCTAGATTGGTAGTCCAAAGGTACAGTCAGGAAGAAGGAATTGACTATGATGAAACTTCTGCACCAATGGCAAGAATGGAGGCCATTAGAATGTTGATTGCCTTTGCTACATACATGGAGTTCACACTGTATCAGATGAATGTGAAGAGTGCCTTCTTAAATGGGTATTTGAATAAAGAAGTCTATGTAATACAGCCACCAGGTTTTGTGAACAGTGAATTTCCTGATAATGTTTACAAACTGGATAAGGCACTCTATGGACTGAAGCAAGCTCCAAGAGCCTGGTATGAAAGATTATCAGGAACCCTATTGAAGAATGGTTTTACAAGAGGAAAGATCGATAACACACTATCCTTAAAGAAGAAAGGAAAGGATCTATTAGTAGTTCAGGTATATGTTGATGATATCATTTTTGGAGCCACTGATGAAGAGCTATGCAAAGGATTTGCTGAATTAATAGGCAGTGAATTTGAAATGAGCATGATGGGAGAACTCAATTTCTTCCTAGGATTGCAGATAAAATAGACTCCTGAAGGAACCATGATTCATCAACAAAAATATGTCAAGGAACTTCTGAAGAAATTTGACATGGAAGGAGCAAAAGAAATGACTACTCCTATTGCTCCTGGAACCAAGCTAGATATGGATGAACTAGGTCCTTCTACAAATGAGACAAAATATATAGGAATTATAGGTTCACTCCTCTATCTCACAGCCAGTCGACCTGATATTGTATACAGTGTGGGACTGTGTGCTAGATTTCAGTCCAAGCCTAAGGAATTACATTTGACAGCTGTGAAGAGGATCTTGAGATACTTGAAAGAAACTCAAGATCTATGTCTATGGTACCCAAGGGGAGGTACTTTTGAACTAATTGGTTTTGCTGATGCAGATTATGCAGGTCACTTGGTGGACAGGAAGAGCACTTCAGGAATGACACACTTTCTTGGTCCCTGCTTAGTTTCTTGGGCAACAAAGAAGCAGAACTCAGTTGCCTTATCTACTACTGAAGTTAAGTATGTAGCAGCTGCATCTTGCTGCTCACAATTGCTATGGATCAAACAGCAGCTGGAGGACTTTGGGATTAATTGTGGAGCCGTGCCTATTTTCTATGATAACACAAGTGCAGTGAACATTGCCAAGAACCCAGTCCAACATAAAAGAACAAAGCACAATGATATTAGACACCATTTTCTTAGAGATAATATTGAAAAGGGATCACTATGAATTCTTGCAGGACTGAAGATCAGATTGCAGACATCTTTACCAAAGCACTGAACAAGGTTCAGTTTGAGAGGAACAGGTTGGAGTTAGGGATGACCAAAATACACTGATGACTCAGCATTTGTTCCCCAATGATTGGTTAGTTAAGTGTTCAGCAACCTGTGTAAAACTATTGTTATTATTGTCCAGTCTAAATTTTGTACTTTATTAAGTATACTTGTTCAGTTAATTAGCACCAGGTTGGGCTAATGTGTTCCCATGAAAGAACCTACAAGTTACATAGAAGGAATCAAGACAAACATGAGGAACCATGTCCAAGTACAACTACACAGCTATTTATGATAAGTGTCATAACTGAAATTGATTGTCAATTATATGTGTGTCAAGGGAGGCTTCCCATGTTCTTGTAACCGTCCTTGATTATAGGAACAAATTCCTTTTGTGGTTAGACTTCTACTAGACTTAACCGGACCCCACTCACTTAAAAATACCTTATTTGGGCAAGTCTATGTAACCGTCAAATCAGTCACTTTTTCCAGTTTTCAAAACTTCAAAAGCCGCTTTCTGCCTTTTAGTCATTATTAGCACCTTTCCCTAGTGAAAACCTCTGAACCCATTACTTCTTCTCATTTACACAAATTTATAGAGATAGAAATACACACTCCCAAAATCCCTCCTTATACTATCCTCCTTCTCTCTCTAAAGTCGAAAAAAATCTTCAGAAACCCTAACCAAAATTCGCCATGTCTCAA
Organism: Petunia axillaris subsp. axillaris; assembly: GCA_029990575.1. Lineage (NCBI taxonomy): Eukaryota > Viridiplantae > Streptophyta > Magnoliopsida > Solanales > Solanaceae > Petunia > Petunia axillaris. The sequence goes on along the minus strand of JARKNS010000002.1, from coordinate 44,835,822 downwards.
GAACAATCGTCCTTTGCTTCGCCTGCCAAGACCTCAGAAACCCTAACGTCCAAGAAATCTACTCCCAAACCTCCCCATCTACTCTTGCGGAGAGAATCGTCAAAGCTAGGGTAGAATTTCTCAAAAGAGCAGTGAAATGTCGAGAAGACGGTTGTGAGATCCTCGTCTCCTATGCCGGCGAAACCAGTTTCCTCTGAAAAACCAGTTGAGGTAACATATAACTCTACTCTATCTGATTCTACTGCTTTAGAAGTTGTAAAAAGACCTGGAAAATTGAGCACTGAAACATTGGTGAAGGGACTAGATGAAATTGTAGAAAAGATTGAGCCCTGTGGAATGTCTGATAGGGGAATGTAGTTGAGGAGAACTTGAAGGTTGTTCATGAGGAACCTATGCATAAGTCTAGTTTTCATGTGCCCTTAGTGACTGAGGAAACGGTGGAGGTTAATGCAGTTGAAAACGTGGTGGAAATATTGAGAGAAGAGGTTTCTGCTAAAACCCAAAAGGAACATGTCAACGAACCTAGTTTGGAGACTGTTCCTCTTGAAAAAAGTCATGGATTGTCTGTGTTAGAAGGTCCTGTAGTTGTAGGACCTAGTTCTGTTAAGGTTGCAAAGGGTTTGAGTGAAGAACCTGGTTCTCGCTCAGATCCTATTGTGGCTGATGATGCAGAACTCAATTAGACTGGCTCTGATGAGGAAAAGGATGAGAAAATTCTGGAGGGAAATGGTGAAAGTGAGAAATTTGTAGAGGAAGTTGAAGAAAAGAAAAAGAAGAGTGCAAAAAGAAAATTTGGGGTGGAAGATGAGAAGTTGTTGGAAGAGGGTGATGAAGAGGGGGAGGTTGTTTTTGTAAGTGAGACAAGAGTAGAAGTTGATAAGATAAGGAGATTGTTGAAAGGGGGAAAGTGTGTGCCTAAAAGAAGACTTGTGGATGAATCTAGTGAGGACTCTCAGGAGGAGAGGACTGAGAGTTATGATAAAACTGCTTCTCAGCCAGCTCCTTCCTTAAGAAGAGTGGCAACAAGATCAGCCTTGAAGAAGCAGTTAGCAAAGGTTGATAAGCTGGAAAAGACAGTCAAGAATGTGAGGGATAGAAAACTGGAGGAAAAGAAGAAGAATGAGAAAAAAGAAGTTGAAGCCAAAGAAGAGAGTGATGAAGCTGGAAGCTATGTGGAACCCGGTGATTCAGATACAGATAGTGAGTTGGAAAGCAAAACGAGGAGAAAAGACTCTGAAGAGGTCGACAGAACAGCCTTCTTTGCAAAACACCAGGTATTGGCTGGGAGCATCCCGAGTGATGTGAAGGAGCACCACATGAAACCCTTACTCAGGAAGGTAGGGGATCAAGGGTGGTTAGGTCTATTTGGCAACAGAGACAGGCTGCTGTATTCTGATAAAATCAGGGAGTTCTACACAAATTGCAAGGTTGCTGCTAGGAGAGTATTTTATGTTGTGAAGGGAGTTGAGATAGAATTTTGAAGGACAGAGCTGGGAGTGATACTTGATGTGCCTATTGAGTAAGGGTGACTAACGGTCCGGTTTTGACCAAACCGGACCGGAGTCGAGCCGGAAAACGGCTCGGACCGGCCCGGACCGTTGGTCCCTAACGGCCCCCGGCCCTGGTCACGACACGGCCTCGCGAAAAAAAACCGGATGGACCGGTAAAAATTTGGGCCGGAATCGGCTGGACCGGACCGGTCCAAAAAAAAAAAAATCTGTTGCAATGTAGTCGTTTCTAGCCGTTGGGCAACGGCTCTTTTGACCCCCTAGCCGTCGTCCAACGGCCAAAAATGGCCAATTTCACCCCTCTACCACCCCATAACCACTCCTAACTAATTTTTTTTTTTATAAATACCCCATTATTTCATCATATTTTTCACACAAATCTTCCAATTCTCTCAAATTTTCTACAATATTGCTATTATTCTACTTTGGCTATTTGTTAAAAATTTATAATTTGGCTACTTTATCAAGTTCTATTTGGAGTTTCTATCAAAGTTATATTTGGCTATTTGGTGAAGTTTACAAATAATGCTACAAACAACACAGATACACTTAGGAACTTGATACCTATTTTGAACCCCCCCTTTTGCTGAATTTTTTCATGTTAGGTGTGCATGTCATATTTACAACTTAGTAGTAAGAGATGGTCTTGCCTTGTTTAACGACATTATCAAAAACGAATTAAATTTAAGAACGAATATCAGGATTATTTGCGATATATGTTTGATAACTTTGACACTAGAGTATGTCTTACTACGGATATGGGCCGTTCTACTAATGGATGTGATTATATTACTGTTACTGTTCATTGGATAGATCCTGATTGGGTATTTCAAAAACATATTATTGCTTATAAAGTTGTTGATGAACCACACACGGGAAATTATATTTGTAATAAAGTTTCATCAATTTGTCGTACGTACTTTTTATCTAACAAAATTTTTAGTGCTACGGTAGATAATGCTACAAACAACACAGATACACTTAGGAACTTGATACCTATTTTGAACCCCCCCTTTTGCTGAATTTTTTCATGTTAGGTGTGCATGTCATATTTACAACTTAGTAGTAAGAGATGGTCTTGCCTTGTTTAACGACATTATCAAAAAGGTGCAGATAGCTATTACTTATATTTTTAGAAATAAAAACCAAGAAAGAAGACGAGAATGGGAAAGAAAATGTGTAGAATTAGGAATGCCAATTAGGAGAGTCCCAAAGGAAGTTTGTACTAGGTGTAACACTTTATATGATGCATTGACTGTCGCTTGTGACTATAGAGTGCCTATTTCTTAAATGTATAATAAACATTTTATGGAAATCTATCACCTTAAAGATGAGGATTGGCAAGTTGTTCAACATCTTCTTCAGTTTTTACAAAAATTTTATCAAGCTACTTTAGAATTTTCCGGTCAATATTATCCAACTACTCCTACCATGTTATATTATATAGCTGGAATATCGGAATTATTGAAAATGTATAAGCAATATGAAGGTTACAATGAGGCTGTAGAGTTAATGATCGAAAAATTTAGAAAATATTTTTTTCCAATTCCTCCGCTTTTTTACATTGCTTCTGTGCTGCATCCTGCTTTTAAAATTAAGTTAACTGAACGACTTGTTAGATAAGTATATGCAAATTTAGAAATTACTCCTATTGAAATTGCTACTAATGGGTATCCAAGTGTAGACGAGGCTGTTGCTAAAGTTTATGCAGATATCGTGGCTGTTTTTTCAAAGTATAGAGCTTGGGCAGACACTGCTACACCAATGGAACCTATACTATCCACCGGGCAAAGTTCTTCACATGCGGGGATGAGCACTTTTGGGGGACTTGACGAAAAGTTGCTTTCAGAACAGGACGAGTACGGGGAGGAATATAGCGAGTTCCAAGTGTATTTAATTCAATATCCAAAGAAACTTAACAACTTTGGAACTAAGAATTTGTTGGATTATTGGAAGAATCAAGAATCGCAATTTCCAATTCTTGCAAAAAATGGCCCGGGATATATTAACAATTCAAGCTTCATCAGTTGCATCGGAAAGCTCTTTTAGCCAAGGAAGATTTCAAATTGGAGATCACAGATATTCGTTGAAGGAGGAGGCAATGGAGACAGGAGTTTTATTCAGGGATTGGATCAGAGCAGAGCGAAGAAACTTTGGTCTACCAGAACTTACTAAGGAAAAGGGCAAAGCATATCTCGATCAAATTTTGAGCGACGAAACAAGTGAAGGGAGTCAAACCGGCAATGAAGAAGAAGAAGAAGAAGAAGACGAAGAACCAGAAGGAGATGATGAACAAGATCAACAACGGCCAGTTCCAAAAGAAAAGCCTACAACTATCCTCAAGAAACTAGCTAATATGTTTAAAAGAATGTAATTTTCTAAATAAGAATTTTGAATTTACAAGTTTGAAGTTTAGATGTAATTTGCACTGCTTATGTCTTAAACAATTCAATAAAATTGCTCCAAGTCTTGGAATTCAATCACAACTATTGTCTTCATACTTTTTATTTTTAATTTATAGTTTGCGCAAAAAATACTACAATTAATTACTAGTTTGTAAATTAGTTCAAAGTTTGAATTTTGAACTTAACAAATTAATTCAAAATTTGAATTTACTAAAATTAATTCAAAGTTTGAATATTGAACTTAACAAATTAATTCAAAAGTTTGAACTTTGAATCATCACTTCAAAAATTTCATTACTTCAAAGTTCAAAGTATAAAAAAATACTGCAAGTTTTTTAATTCTAAGTTTAAACTTTAAACATTGAAATAAACTAAACATTCCAAATATATGTTATATGTACAAGTAAAAACTTAATAATATTTTGTTGTAATATTTTTCAAAGTTTCCACCACTTTAAATAAAACACAATGGAAAAATAAAAATAAAAACAAAAAAAAATATATTTGGCCCGAACGGCCGGAGCGGGCCGGAACCGGACCGGATCGGACGGCAGTTTGGGCCAACGGCTCTCTTTCAAATATAGCCGTTGGCCAACAAAAAAAAACGGCTATATTTGCCTATCACCCCCCCTAAACGCCCCCCATACACCCCCAACCTATTTTTATCTATATATACTCTAATATTTCATCATTATATCACACAATTTAGCACTTTCTATCAATTTATCTCTCAAATTACTCTCAAATGCTATTTTCTAAATTTTTTCCAAAATCCAAACAATTATAATGGCTGAAAATCAAGCTCCCGCTGCTCCCGGTCCTAGTGAAACAAGAATTGCGGAACGAAGACGTCGTTCTATAGTGTGAGAACTTATTATGAAAGATACTGAAACTCAGAAAGCTAAATGTAGCCTCTGTAACAAAGAGTGACAAATTTACACTGGCCCCAACAATGGAGGGACGGGAAAGTTTAGGCAACACTTAGAAAAAAATCACAAAACCGAATGTGATAGAATAAATGGCTTTATTCCGCGTGATTGAAAATTTTAAGAGATGGCTAAGGGAGTATCTATGTCATTTCAATTATGTATTTTCGAATTTCTAGTTTATTTAGTATCTTTGTAATTTTTCAATTTCTAGTTTGTTTTGTCATTTTAATTATGTATTTTCCTTTCAATAAACGTTTGTTTTGTGTTTATTTATTTACTTTATATTAATAAATTTTAAAATATAATTTACATAATTATCACAAATGGTGTTTAAATAAATTGTTAAGTTTTTCAAATTTTAACTTTATTTGACAAAAAAAAAACTAAAAAAAAATTAAAAAAAACAGTTAAACCGGCTGGACCGGACCGGGACCGACCGGCTTAACGGTCGGCGGAACCGGTTCAGATCCGGCACCAATTTTTTAAACCGGCTAGGACCGGACTGGTAGACCGGTAAACTCCGATTTTGAAATTTTTTTGGCCCGGTTCCGGAACGGAACCGGAATCCGGCACCGGCACCGGTCCCGGATCGGGCCGTTAGCCACCCTTACTACTGAGGGTTATTGCAGGTATGTCAAGTTAAAATGGCCAAAAAGAACGGATGGAGTGACTGCCCTGAGTGCCGTGAAGAAATTCTCGAGGAAAACAAAGCTCAGGAAAGAAAGGAAGGTTGACAAGAAGGAAATGGTGCCGGCTCATCAGTTGCTTTTTGAGTTTGTTCATCGGTTTCTACTGGCAAGGGGAGAAAGGAACAGTGAGGCTAGTGCTCTTGACTTAACCTACATGGATCTGCTGGACAGAAGAGTGAAAATTAATCTACTTGGTCTAATAATTTGACACATCAAAAGGATTGCAGATACTGATTAGAAGCCACATTTATTGGTGCATTCCTACATCCTACAGCAGGTTCTTGAGAATTTTGGAGTTCCTTTGGAAGCAGGGAAAAAGCCCTCCATTTATAAAATGTTTGGGCATAATGTGCTGAAAAGCTATGATTTCTTCAAAGAGCAGAGAGCTTCCAAGAAACCAGTGCAGGTTAAGCAGGAGCAGTCATAAGAAAGTGAGGACTATGGACCAGAGGAAGCAATAACAGCAGTCAAAGAATTGGAACATCATGTTCTTGAAGTCAATACTGAGAATGCTGAGCTGCAGAGGAAGCTTGAGTTGAAGGATCAAGAGATTGATCACTTGAAAATTGAGTGCCACAAGTATGAGGCCGGGCTGGTGATGGAGAGGGCCAAGAATACGAAGAACCTTGAGGTACTGGTCAAGCACTTCAATTTAAAGCCTGAGTCCTACTTTTCTTCCTCCATGTCCTTGATTATTACCATTTCTTATCTCTCCCTGTCCTTCCTTGATATGTGACTTTAAGACAATTTTTTTATGATGCGTACTTTTACTGGGGTTGTGTGGCTTGTCATGCCCTGGATGGATGGTTTTAAATTTCTTTTGCTTGCTTTAGGTCTGTTCTATTATATCTGGTTCTATTTGGGCCCTTAGCCTTATTTCTGTGTGTTTACATTAGCTGACTTGTTTGCTTTGTGCTCCAGACTGGATCGTACTAACTAGTTCCTGCAGGTGTTTGAATCTTTTCGATGATGCCAAAAGGGGGAAGAAGGAAATGTTGGGGTGTTTGTGACCTAACTCATATGTTTTAAAAAATTTCAAACTGTTTTCCTATTTTTGTGTTTTTGAAAACTTTGTTTATTCAGGTTCCTTGGCAACATCTATTTGTCATCACCAAAAGGGGGAATTTGTTGAGGAAAGGTTTTGAAGAATGACAAACGAGAAGGATCCAGTGGTTCCGGAGGAGAACCTGGTCCTTGTATAGAAGGCACGACTGATCGAAAAGATTTGAGGGTTGCAAATCCCTGCGGAACTAGGAGTAGTGGCGCGTGAACAAGTATGCATCCTAGTCAGACTAAAAGAGGCAGTGCCCAGGCTGTGTCTTCGAAGTACGAATACGAGTTGGACTTAAACGAGGAAAGAGTTATAAGGAATCTTGTCTTACCATAATTACAAAATTTCCTTGTGGAACTCAAATAGGGTTCTAATGCCCATATAAATACAAGTAGTCGAGGCAGTCGAGATTCAGTTATTCACAAATAGAGACTCTTGAGAGCATACAAAGGCGATTCAGCAACTTTCAACGTGAGATAACTGAGCAAGACAGCTGGTGGAGTTAACAAGTTTGAGTCTAGATATTCTGTCTAGGTTCTTGGTTTGTAAATTATCTTGGTTTTGTGCGATCATTGTTTTTATCTATCAGCTTATCTTATAAGCAATTATGTTAGGTGAATTTTTGATAGATTACTTTGTAAAGCTAGAGTTTAGCTTTGTTGAGTGATTAGGGTCTAGAGTGTAGCCTCTTGGTTACAGAGTCTTGTAATCAGAAACTTGCTCTTTGTTTTAGTGGATTGAGTTCTAAAATCTCAGAGTGCGGGACCGTGTTCCTTGTGCCTTTTGTTTGTTTGTGTTGTGGTGTCTAAGTGCAAACTGGTAAGTCAAGTTCTTGACTTAGAAGAATCAAGAACTAGTAAGGTTCTTGACTTAGAAAAATCGGTAGACACTATTCAACCCCCTTCTAGTGTCCTTAGGAGATGCTTAGATTATAACAGATATTAATATTGATTATAACATAGTATTAAACTGAAAAGTGTTTTGATGAAACCTTTGAGTACTAATGACTAATAATAATAAAAATATTTATGAGTGTTTTGGGTTCTCAAAATACCCATTCATTTAGTTTTTTATTTGTAGAATCACATCGAGTATATAGTTGTCGTCGTCGTCTATTAGTTAAACAAGTAATATGAAGTTAAATATTAAAGTTAGTTGCAAAGAAAATGACATTTTCCCCTAAATGGAGAAGTCAATTTTCTCTTTTATATGAAAAAGAGTATTCGTAGAAAATGACTTATGTGTTCGTTATACCACAACATTAAACTTTTTATATTTTCGTCTAAAATATTTTTATTTTGATAGATATTCATATATTACATGCGTTATTCAATTCCAAAATCAAAAGTTTTATGGAGAAGGGTCAAAACTGCCATTATTCTATTCGAAATAGTTTAAAAATGTCTTCAACGTTAATTTTCTGCAAATTTAGCCCTTATCGTTATTTTTGTGGCTCATTTATGCCCTTACCACTAACGACCCTAATTTTTGGTTTTTTCTAACGATCCTATTTTAATTTTCTTTTTCTTTTCTTTTAGATTACGTGGCGCTCTATAATTGGTCCACACTAATTAATTAAACCCAACTCAATCAAATACCCAACTCTTTATATAACCCGCCCCAAACCCAATCCAAATAAAAGTCTTCATCTTAACCCCTTCTTCCTCATTCAAATATCCAACACCTTCTTCCTTATTGTGTTATAAGAATTAGAGTTCCAAATTTCTATCAAAAGTTCAAAATTTTTACCATTTCCCATAAAAGCTTGATAGAAATTTGGAATCCTAATTCTTATAATACAATGAGGAAGAAGGGTTGGGTATTTGAATAAGGAAGAAGAGGTTAAGAAGGAGACTTTTATTTAGGTTGGGTTTTATAAAAATATGGATTTGGGGGGATTTATATGAAGGGGTTGAGTATTTGATTGGGTTGGGTTTAATTAATTGACATGGACCAATTATAGAGCGCTATGTAATCTAAAAGAAATGAAAAGAAAAATTAATTACAATAAATAGCCATGTATTTCTCGGTTATTCAATCATAAATTGAGATTTATTTATTCAATGAGCCAAATTAGTCATTGAAATTTAGGTGCTTGAACAATAATCATTATATGACATGGAGTCCATTAATTCTACAATGTGAAGCATATATTCTATCCCTCGATTTAGAAACCGACTTCTATCACCAACAATACGTCTCCAGATGTTAAATTAATTGTAGTTACAAATGTTTAATACATAAAAGCGATGTTCAATCTCCAAGGCAGAAACATGCAAAAAAAATTTAATCCACGTAATAGACATGCATGACACCTTCTCAATTGTTTATTTATTTTGTCGGTTTGATGCGTTTTGTCGTCAGTCTCACCTCATGCTTGTGTCATCCTCACTAACATCTCAAACACTCAAAGCTGCAATAGGGAAATTCACATAAATATCAAATGTAATTTATATTGACCAACTTATTTATCTTTTGTATTTTTATCATTTAGATTTTTTATGACAAAGGAGACGAGAAGGCTCACTTAAGGGTTGAAGGCGTTCTCTTTTAATTTTTAATTTTTATCATTAATGCAAGTATCATGTCTTCAAGATTCGAACTCAAGACTTTTATTTGAAGATAAATACATTTCTTCCTAAAAAATCATTTGATATTATTGAATCTTACTAATAATTACTGTGGTTCGATCTCATAAATTGTTTTGCTTCAATATACGCTCTTGCTCATGGTTTGTTTTAGAACGCTTTAGGAATGATACCTTCATTGACCATATTACTTAGCCATTAAGCAGTTTCTCAAAATATTTCTTATTTGTCAATTGCCATACAAAAGGACTTTTAATCGACAATATAAGCATGTATATACATTAATAATCATACTTTACGACTATATACTGTATCAAGAGTCGCTTAATTAACTTGCTATTTTTACAATAGTTTTGATTACTAAAATCTCAATTCAAATTACAATTAGTCAACCTCATAAACATGGAGCTTATCCTAAAATTCTATCTGAAACAATATTTTCCCAACTTCTCTCCACATTCACCTGAAAAAGAAAAACATCAAAAACTATTTTTTCCCAAATATGCAAAATTTGCTGTTAAATATTTCCCAATATCTTTTCCCATTCCTATAAATATAGAAGCAAGTGGCAACACTTCTCAGCTTTATTATTTGCAGTAAAAATAAAAATAGCTCTCTCCTATCTTTCTTCAATTTGTTCTACACTCTCCTCTTCCTCTATCTCTCCGCGATCCTCAATCACCATTCCTTTTTACCCAAAACCCCTTTTTGAAAACCCTAGAAATCCCTACGATCTTTTTCAAAACCTCATTGCCCCCGTTTGAATTCTATTTTTGATCGTTTTAAACCCTCAAGTTCTTTAATTTACGATTCTTTCGATCGATTCTTGTTATAGAATCGGTCAGTTTTATCCTTTTTAATTTGAATTGACAATGGTTTCATCGTTTGGTTGATTTCAAGATGAAATTAAAGCGAAGGAGGGCTGTAGAAGTGGTTAGTTATATGTCTATATATGCGTGTCTTTAATTTTTGATCATACCGATTCGATGTAAATTGATTGCAAGTGTTTTTACTTATAAAATTGATGCCCTTTTAGACATAAGGAGTTATTAATTTTGTTTGGTTAAATTTTTATACGATACCTGTTTGTTAGAAATTTATGATTATATGTCATAAGCTTTGTGACATGAGCAGGAGTAGATTGAATTGATTATAGAGATTTCGTGTAGTCACCCTGACTAATTGGCCATCGACGAGTAGTTGATTGATTGATATGTTATAAGTTTATGGTTTTCCCGAGCTAAAATGAACTTTGCAATCTCCCATGCTTATAAAGTTGCTGTCTTTTTAGATATAAGGAGTTTATTCATTTTTTTATAATTTTACTACAAGACGGGTCGATTGAAATTTATTCGTATGTCATAAGCTTTATGAAATTAGCAGGAATAGATTGAATTGATATAGAGATTTCGTATAGCTCCCTGACTAATTGGCCACCGAGGAGATGTTTTCGTTGATTGATATGTTATAAGTTTATGGTTTTCCCGAGCTGAAAAAACTCAACTTTACCACTGTTTGGAGCCCCCAAAGGTTCTTTCAACCTAGATTAATCTGGTTTCTGTTACTGTAATCTAATACCAGTGAAGGAAATTAGTCTGTTTTCTCTTAGTGTAGATTCTAGTGAAATGAAGAATGTTTGACGTGTTTTCTGTTAAGTAGGCATTCCAGATACTCGGATACGAGTGAATTTGATGATCAATCACGAGATTGAATACCATATTTTGGCTCTGCCGGAGTCACATTTTATATGCACACTTAGTAATTTGAACAAGTCTATTCATTTTGGAAATCACAGGAAGTCTAAAATGAGCTTTGGTATCAATATCTATAAGATCTTTAGATATCTGCATGTCAAGCTCCCAAAATGAGTGGAGCAATTTACTATATTTAAAAGGTGCATAGGCAGCACCCTCAGGCTTGATCTGGGATTGGAGCTTAACATCCCCAAATCTTCAGATATTTGTATTTTGAATCCCCTTTTAAGATTTTCCGGTGGACAGGTATTGGTGTTTGCTTATTAGGGTACTTCTTTCAGGCTTCATTTATAAACGTTTCAAAGTTTTTGTTGAGCAATTTAAGGAAAGAGACTCATAGTTTTGGACTTTGTTAGCTCCCCAGTTCTTGATTGACCATTTTTTGGACTTTATTAGCTCCGTAGTTCTTGATTGATAGCCTGTCAATGGGTTACCCCAAATGTCTTCTTCTTTTTTTTTTTTTGGCTACTTTGTAACCTTGCATCTTCTTGGTGCCTTCCTCTTGTAATGAAATACTTTACTTCATCAAAAAATTTAGGGAAAGACACCCTCTTGAAGCACATTATTTCATGGTTATTTTTGTGATGTTTGTTTGAAGGTGCTGACATTGTGTTCAACATGTACTGCTTTAAAGCAATTTAAATTAATGTTGATCACATTTGGTTTTGCCTTTCTATTTTCAGCCTCCAAAGATTCGATCGTTTATCAGTAGCGTCACTGCTACTCCATTAGAGAATATAGAAGAACCCCTGAAAAGTTTTGTTTGGGAGTTTGATAAGGTAACTATGCTTTTCATGTGATGATGTTAGCATTATTCCCTCTATTGCACCTCTTCTATTTCTTAATTTATTTTTTGCTTTTCTTATTCATATTGGATGCAGGGAGATTTTTATCATTGGGTTGATCTCTTCAATCACTTTGATACATTTTTTGAGAAATACATTAAGACTAGGAAGGATTTGCAACTTGATGACCATTTTTTGGAATCTGATTCTCAATTCCCAAGGGATGCTGTTCTCCAGGTTCTTCGTGTTATAAGGATAATTTTGGAGAACTGCACAAATAAGCATTTCTACAGTTCATATGAGGTACCTGAAGCTTACAGAAGTCCATCTTTTTCGAATTTGTTGGTCCAGATTATTGACATATGATTAGCTATTTGTGCCTGCATGTTGCTTTGTTTTTTTATACGAAGTCATCGTGCTTCCTTAGTACCACAGACAATATATTTTTTACTAAGTAGGGACCCTTGGGTTTAAAGGCGTTATTCTGAATACTAATATTACAGAAACAGGAAACACTAGATAGAATAAGGGCTATGTGTGGAGGAGATTGTGTTTGTATTGAGCTTGTTCATCTAATAGTCAATTCTATATATATATTTTGAACTAAGCCATATCAATTTGGTTTTCTTCTGTTCTCCTCTCTCCATCTACGTCTCTCTGAAGAATGCTTGGGTGTTCTGGTAGAGCTTTATTATTACTGAATCATTCTTTCCTCCTATAATGTTAAATACTCTAATTATTTTATTGATATAAAAGAAGATAATTTAGATATTTGGTGCTCAAATTTCAGTGTTGAAATTAGAGAGGAGGAGGGGGGGGGGGGGGGGGGGAGCTTTGTTTATGGAGGCTGAAGCTACAGAGAGTATATTTAGGTGCTTTTGGAGAATAGCAAATATTGTGTCTCTAGGGTCTTTCATGACAGTGGCAAATATTTGCTAAACAAAAGGTGGAGTTGCTCATGACACGAGGATTTAAGATGTGAATTTTAAATACATCAGCAGCACGCCATTTAGTTTCTTCTATTCATCAGTAGGAATAACTATAAAAGATAATGTTTCCTGGCTATTTTTCCTTGGAAAGTGCATGTCTTTTTATATTCTGGTTTCAGTTTGAGGTTATCTTTTCTAGCTTTAACTTTCTTGGAGTTAATTATCAGTGTCTTTTTCTTAATGCATACCACGAGAATAGTGGATGCAAAGATAAGGGGTTCTAAAACTTCTCATCTTATAGCACAGTAAAGTGGCTTTCCATGGGTTAGAAGTGGCAGTCTTGAGGTGGTATTCTTGATAAACCTATATGCATAAGGGGGTAATTCAGTTTACTTTCTGAACTGACTCTAAGACGTAGGAAGTTGCTATGTATCTGAATAAATTATTGTGTATTTCTATCTTTGTACTCTTTCCATTTCCATTTCTGCTCTTGATCCAGTAAAAGTTTGATATTGTCTTGGTGGTTTCTATTATCTGAACGTACATTACAAAATCTTATATATTTTTGTTTCTTTTCCTTGCTGGTGCAGCATCACTTGTCAGCTTTGCTTGCTTCGACCGATGCCGATGTGGTTGAGGCGTGCTTGCAAACATTGGCTGCCTTTTTGAAGAAAACAATAGGGAAATATGTCATTAGAGATGCTTCTCTTAATTCAAAGCTGTTTGCTCTTGCACAGGGTTGGGGAGGCAAGGAAGAAGGCCTTGGGTTAATTGCGTGTGCTCTGCAGCACGGCTCTGATTCAAGTGCTAATGAGTTAGGTTGCACCTTACATTTTGAATTCTATGCAGTGACTGAATCTTCAGATGAGCCCACTGCTCCTGTTGGTTTACAAGTCATCCATTTGCCTAGCATGGACAGCAGAAAAGAATCAGATCTTGAGCTTTTGAACAATTTAGTCTTACAGTACAAAGTTCCTCCAAGTTTGAGATTTTCTCTTTTGACGAGATTGCGATATGCTAGAGCATTCAGTTCCCCAGCTTCTCGACAGCAGTACACTTGCATACGCCTGTATGCCTTTATAGTTCTTGTTCAAGCATGCAGTGATTCAGATGATTTGGTCTCCTTCTTCAACACTGAACCGGAGTTCATTAATGAGTTGGTTACCTTATTGAGCTATGAAGATGTAGTCACTGAGAAGATTAGAATTTTGAGTCTTGTTTCCTTGGTTGCTCTCTGTCAAGATCGATCACGCCAGCCAAGTGTGTTGACAGCTGTAACATCTGGGGGGCATCGTGGTATTCTCTCCAGCCTTATGCAAAAGGCCATTGACTCTGTTGTTAGTAACTCTTCAAAATGGTCTGTTCTTTTCGCTGAGGCTTTGCTATCTCTCATTACCATTTTGGTCTCATCTTCATCTGGTTGCTCAGCCATGCGAGAAGCAGGGTTCATCCCTACTCTTCTTCCACTACTTAAAGATACAGATCCACAACACCTGCATTTGGTTAGCATGGCTGTTCATGTTCTAGAGGCATTCATGGATTATAGTAATCCAGCTGCTGCTCTATTCAGAGATTTGGGAGGTTTGGATGATACCATAGCACGGCTTAACATAGAGGTTTCTCGTGTTGACAATGGTATAAAGCTGCCAAGTGCTAATATTGATCTCGATAGTTCTGACTTTAGTAGTTCTCAAATAGTTGCGGGTACTTCTTCTGAGCTAGACAGCATGCAGGCCCTTTACTCTGATGTGTTGGTTGCTTATCATCGGCGATTACTGATGAAAGCTTTATTGCGTGCCATATCTCTGGGAACCTATGCTCCTGGAACCACTGCTCGTATTTATGGTTCAGAGGAAAGTTTGTTGCCTCAATGCTTGAGCATAATCTTCCGAAGAGCTAAAGATTTTGGTGGAGGGGTGTTTCATCTTGCTGCAACTGTGATGAGTGATCTTATTCACAAAGATCCAACATGCTTCCCTGCATTGGAAGCAGCTGGACTTCCATCTGCCTTCATTGATGCTATTATGGATGGGGTTGTTTGCTCTGCTGAAGCTATAACTTGCATACCTCAGTGTCTAGATGCTTTATGCTTGAATAACAATGGTCTTCAGGCTGTGAAAGATCGCAATGCTTTGAGGTGTTTCGTAAAAATATTCACTTCAAAAACATATGCTAGAGCCCTTAGTGGAGACACCACTGGATCTTTGTCTAGTGGCCTAGATGAACTAATGCGGCATACCTCGTCATTGCGTGGGCCTGGTGTGGAAATGATGATTGAGATCTTGAACGATATTGGAAAACTTGGATCTGTTCCAGAAGTTATTTCACCCTCTGCTGAAAGTCCTGGTTGTTCTGCTCCTGTTCCTATGGAAACAGAAGGTGAGGATAGGAGTGTGGTTTTGCCTGACAAAGACTCACAAAAGGCTAAAAGTGTGGAGCACGTTGAATCATCTTCTGATTCTTTGGTACTAAATGCCGAGTCCTTTTTTCCTGAATGTATAAGCAATGCTGCTCGTCTCCTTGAAACAATTCTTCAGAATTCTGATACATGCCGTATTTTTGTTGAGAAGAAAGGAATAGAAGCTGTTCTGCAGATATTCACTTTGCCTGTCTTGCCACTTTCAGTTTCTGTTGGTCAGACCTTATCTGTTGCATTCAAGAATTTCTCTCCGCAGCATTCTGCAGCTCTCGCTCGTGCAGTCTGCTCGTTTCTGAAAGAACATTTGAAGTTGACAAATGAACTTATTGTTCAAGTTCAAGGATCAGAGTTTGCCAAGGTGGAATCTGCTAAGAGGATAACTTTGTTGAAGAACCTTTCAAGTCTTGAAGGTATTTTATCTCTCTCCAATTCTTTATTGAAGGGAAGTACGACAGTGGTTTCTGAGTTAGGAACTGCTGACGCTGATGTCTTAAAGGATCTTGGGAGAGCATATAAGGAAGTACTTTGGCAAATCTCCTTGTGCTGTGATTCTAAGGTGGATGAGAAACAGAACGTGGAAGTAGAGCCTCAAAATGTAGAAGCCGGTTCTTCCAATATGGGAGGTAGAGACAGTGATGAAGAGACTAATATTCCTTCAGTTAGATACATGAATCCTGTTTCTATCAGGAATAGTTCTCACTCTCAATGGGGTGTAGAACGTGAGTTTCTTTCGGTAATTCGTTCAAGTGATGGTTTTAATCGTCGTAGTAGACATGGTCTGGCACGAATTCGTGGTGGAAGGACCAGTAGGCATTTGGAAAGTCTACAAGCTGATTCTGAAGCTGCTCCCAGTGTTGTGGAGAGTACGTTCCAGGAGGTGAAGAAAAAAACTCCCGATGTTCTGGTTTTAGAAAATCTAAACAAGCTGGCTTCTAGCATGCGTTCTTTCTTTGTGGCTCTAGTTAAAGGATTTACATCTCCAAATCGTCGCAGAACTGAAACCGGATCTCTAAGTTCAGCTTCAAAGAGCATAGGAACTGCCTTAGCTAAAGTTTTTCTTGAGGCTCTTGGTTTCTCAGGACATCCAGATGCTGCTGTGCTTGATATACAGCCTTCTGTCAAGTGCCGATATCTTGGTAAGGTTGTGGATGATATGGTGTCCCTGACATTTGATGCCAGGCGACGTACCTGTTATGCATCGATGATTAACAACTTCTATGCCCAGGGAACCTTTAAGGAGCTTCTTACAACATTTGAAGCGACCAGTCAGTTGTTGTGGACACTTCCCTATTCCGTACTGACATCTGGAATGGTTCCTGAAAATAGTGGTGAGGAAACCAAGTTATCTCACAGTTCGTGGCTTGTTGATACTCTGCAGAGTTATTGCCGTCTGCTTGAATATTTTGTCAATTCGGCTTTGCTCCTATCTCCAACCTCAACATCGCAAGCGCAGCTCCTTGTTCAGCCTGTTGCAGTTGGTTTGTCTATTGGATTGTTTCCTGTTCCAAGAGACCCAGAGGTGTTTGTTCGTATGCTACAGTCTCAGGTTCTGGATGTTATACTTCCCATTTGGAACCATCAGATGTTCCCAGGTTGCAATCCAGGGTTTATTACTTCTATTATTATGCTTATAACTTACATCTACTGTGGTGCTGGGGATGTGAAAAGAAATCGCAATGGCTCAGCAGGTTCTGCGAACCCACGTGCAATGGCTCCTCCACCTGATGAGGCTACCATTACTACCATTGTTGAGATGGGCTTTTCAAGGGCAAGAGCTGAGGAGGCATTAAGACGAGTAGAAACAAACAGTGTGGAGATGGCCATGGAGTGGTTGTTTAGTCATGCTGAAGATCCTGCTCAAGAAGATGATGAGTTGGCTCGTGCACTGGCTTTGTCACTTGGGAATTCGTCAGAGACGTGTAAAGCCGACAGTGTTGATAGATCGGTGGATGTTCTATCTGAAGAGCAACAAACTAAGCCACCACCTGTAGAAGATGTCCTTGCTGCAACAGTTAAGCTGTTTCAAAGCAGCGACTCAATGGCTTTTCCCTTAATGGATTTACTTGTGACTCTTTGCAATCGGAACAAAGGAGAAGATCGTGCAAAAGTGATTTCGTATCTCATTCAGCAGTTGAAAGATTGCCAGATGGAATTTTCCAGGGACAGCGGTGCCTTATGTATGATATCACATACTTTGGCATTGCTTCTCTCTGAAGATACAAATATACGGGAAATTGCGGCAAAGAATGACATTGTCTCTGTAGTACTTGAAATATTGATGAAGTTCAAGGCTAGAGCTGAACATGAGATTATGGCTCCTAGATGCATCAGCGCACTGCTTCTAATCCTATTTAATTTGTTGCAAACCAAGCCTAAAATCTCCACTGATGACTCCGAAAGAGTCGCAGCTTCATCTTTACCTGAATCACTAGAAGAGCCCCCATCCCAGGTACCTGAAGCAGTTATTGAGGAGAAGTCAACTCTAGTCTCCCCGGAAGATGAATCCTCCTCTGATTTTGAGAAAATATGTGGGAAACCTACAGGTTATTTGAGCATAGAGGACAGTAGTAGGGTGCTTGATATTGCTTGTAACTTGGTAAAACAACATGCCCCAGCCATGGTTATGCAGGCTGCCCTACAGCTGTGTGCACGCTTGACAAAAACACATGCTCTTGCCATTCAGTTTCTTGAAAATGGAGCAATGGCTTCTCTCTTTGGTCTGCCACGATCTTGTTACTTTCCTGGATATGACAGCTTGGCATCTGCCATTGTTCGACATCTTCTTGAAGATCCTCAGACCCTGCAAACAGCCATGGAGATGGAGATACGGCAGACTCTCAGTGGAAGTCGTCATGCTGGTCGTACTTCTGTTAAGACATTTTTAACATCAATGGCACCTGTAATATGCCGTGACCCTGGAGTCTTTGTGAAAGCTGCAGCTGCAGTTTGCCAGTTGGAATCATCTGGAGGGAGATCTATCATTGTCTTATCAAAAGAGAAAGATAAGGAGAGAGAGAAAGAGAAAGGTAAAACGTCTGTTGAGTTTGGAGCTTCTAATGAGTGTCTGCGAATTTCTGAAAGTAAAGCCCAGGATGGATCAGGGAAGTGTTCTAAAGGCCATAAAAGGATCCCTGCAAATATTTCTCAGGTTATTGATCATCTTCTTGAAATTGTAGCAGCATTTCCTACACAGGTAATGCAAGAAGATGGCGTGGAAAATGCCTGTTATATGGATGTTGATGAGCCCACAGTCAAAGAAAAGGGAAAATCAAAGGTGGATGAAATGCGGGAGGTTCAGTCTGACAGTGTGTCAGAGAAATCAGCAGGGCTCGCTAAAGTGACTTTCGTACTCAAACTATTGAGTGATATTCTTATGATGTATGTGCATGCTCTTGGGGTTATCCTGAGAAGGGATCTGGAGATGTGTCAACTTCGGGGATCCCATCAGCCAGAGAATCCTGGTCACGGTGGTATTATCCATCATGTTTTGCAACGGCTTCTTCCCCTTTCAGTCGATAAATCTGTAGGCCCTTATGAATGGAGAGATAAGCTGTCTGAAAAAGCTTCATGGTTTCTGGTAGTTTTGTCCGGCCGATCTAGCGAAGGTCGTAGGAGGGTTATTAATGAACTTGTGAAAGCCCTGTCTTCATTTGTGAAATCTGAAAGCAACTCTACCTTTAGCGGTTTGTTGCCAGATAAAAAGGTCCTTGCTTTTGTTGATCTGGCATATTCCATTTTGTCCAAGAATTCATCCTCAGGCGACTTACCTGGTTCTGGGTGTTCTCCAGATATAGCCAAAAGCATGATTGATGGAGGATTGGTGCAGTGCTTGTCTGGTGTCCTTCAAGCACTTGATTTGGATCACCCTGATGCTCCTAAAGTTGTAAATCTGATTCTTAAAACATTGGAAAGCCTCACAAGGGCTGCCAATGCTAGTGAGCAACTTTTTAAAGCCGACTCTGTGAGCAAGAAAAAATTAACTACTGATAATGGTAGGCCAGATAATCAAGTGAATACTCCATCAGCCTTTCCGAATATAGAAGCCAGTGGAAATGGAAATGGCCAGCAGGAGGTCCCTAATTCAAATGCAGGACAACTGGCAACTGGTGCTTCTCAGAATCATAGCAATGAGAATGTGACAGCAAATCCGTCAATGGAGCAAGAAATGAGAATCGAGCAAGAAGAAGCAACTACTGACAACCCCCCTCTGGAGCTTGGGTTGGATTACATGCGTGATGAGATGGAAGACAATGGTGTTATAAACGACACTGAGCAAATTGGGATGGGTTTCCATGTTGAGAATAGGGCACATCATGAAATGGGTGAAGAAGATGATGATATGGTAGATGACGCTGAGGATGACGAAGATGATGATGATGGTGAAGATGAGGATGAAGATATAGCTGAAGATGGCACTGGCTTGATGTCTCTGGCTGATACGGATGGGGAAGACCATGATGCTGGCCTTGGAGGTGAATACAATGATGACATGGTTGATGAAGAGGATGATGAGTTTCATGAAAATCGAGTTATTGAGGTTAGGTGGAGGGAAGCCTTGGATGGCCTCGACCATTTACAAGTTTTAGGGCAACCTGGAACAGGAGGTGGACTTATTAATGTCGGAGGCGAGACAATTGAAGGATGGAATGTTGATGACCTCTTTGGGCTACGCAGAACCTTTGGCTTTGAGCGCCGCCGCCAGCCAACTAGGAATTCCTTGGAACAATCTATTAGTGAAGTTACTGGCCTGCAACATCCTCTCCTCTTGAGGCCGTCGCAGTCTGGTGACTCTGGTCCTGTCTGGTCATCGCTTGGGAACTCATCCAGGGATTCAGAAGCAATATCTGCTGGTAGGCTGGACGTAGCTCGTTTCTACACTTTTGATTCTCCAGTACTCCCGTTTGATAGTGCACCATCTAGCCTTTTCAGTGATAGACTCAGTGGTGTTGCACCCCCACCCTTGGCTGACTTTTCTGTTGGTTTGGAATCTCTACATGCTCCAGGTCGGAGGCCAGGTGATGGTAGGTGGACTGACGATGGTCAACCTCAAGCAGGTGGTCAGTCTGCTGCCATTGCGCAGATGGTTGAAGAGCAGTTCATTTGTCAGCTGAGTAGGATTGCTCCAGTAACTAATCCTCCTGAAAGGTTGTCACAGAATGTTGGAGTACATGAGAGAGAGCAGGAGGATATACCTGTAGTAGGTGAGAGTCGACATCAGATGGAGGGTGATAGCACTGCCGGTCAACAGATTGATGATCCCCAAAACAATAGTGGGCAGGAATCCAATCAACCGGTTGAAGTTCAGTCATGTGAAAGGGAACAGAATCCGGAGGTTGTTGCTGTTCAAGGAGGTGAAATCCAGGAAGCTATTGATCCTATAGAAAATATACTTTTGGACAGGACAAGCAATGGTCATGGCAGCATGGTGATTGGAGAAGGAAATGCGAATCCAAGTCATGGTATAGAGGGAACTTATGGTGTGTCATCTATACAAGGTGAAGGTGATGCGATGCCTGATAGAACTGCTGATGGTGTTGTAAACATATGCAATGTGACCTCGACTGATGTAGGTAATGACACAACCATAGTAACCGATACTCATGCCAGTGATGAGCCACTGCTAATTTCTGGTGAAGCAATGCTGGATTCCAGTGTTCATCATGTTCCCTTAATTCAGGAGGATGCTGATATACAGATGCAGGCAGCCGAAACAGAAAGAGAGAATGACCAACCATTCCCTATTCGGCCTGAGGATCCGTCAGTGACTCAGAACCTTCAAGAAGTTCAAGATATTAGTCAAACTGATGAAACTAGTTTGAATGATGAAGCCTCTACTGCAAACGGTATAGATCCAACCTTTTTAGAGGCACTTCCTGAAGATCTTCGGGCAGAAGTTCTTGCATCCCAGCAGGCTCAGGCTCAACCTCCAACATATACAGCACCAACAGCTGAAGATATCGATCCAGAGTTTTTGGCTGCTCTCCCTCCAGATATTCAAGCGGAAGTTCTTGCCCAACAACGTGCTCAAAGAGTTGTACAGCAGGCTGAAGGTCAGCCTGTGGAAATGGATAATGCTTCAATCATAGCCACATTTCCTGCTGATCTGCGTGAAGAGGTCTGTTTTCTGGAGTTGCCCTGTTCTCTGAATGTTATAACATTTTATTTATGCTTCTTTTTGGTGTTGGTCAGGTGTTGTTAACCTCATCAGAAGCCGTTTTGTCAGCACTGCCATCTCCATTACTCGCTGAAGCGCAAATGCTTCGGGACAGAGCTATGAGTCATTACCAAGCGCGCAGCTTGTTTGGAGGCAGCCATAGGCTTCATGGTCGGAGAACCGGGGGATTTGACAGACATGCAGTTATAGACAGGGGCGTGGGTGTTACAATTGGCCGGAGGGCATCATCTTCTTTTTCAGAGAGTTTGAAGTTGAAGGAACTTGAAGGCGAGCCACTTTTAGATGCTTACGGTTTGAAAGCATTGATCCGCCTCTTACGATTAGCACAGGTAAATTGCTTCACATCAATCAAACTGGCTTGAACTGGTTCTACCATTAGACAGTCTGTTTCTGTGTAGTTGTAGTTGGTGGTTTAATTGTTTAGTGTACTTGTATTTTAAAATCTATGTTCAACTTATTAAATTGAGCCATTACATCTTTGTCTTCAGCCTCTTGGGAAAGGTCTCTTGCAGAGACTCTTGTTGAATTTGTGTGCTCATAGTGGTACAAGAGCAGTTCTAGTCCATCTTCTTCTTGAAGCTATCAAGCCTGAGACTGGAGGGACTGTTGGTGGTTTAACAACCATTAATTCGCAGAGACTTTATGGCTGTCAGTCGAATGTTGTTTATGGCCGATCACAGCTGTTTGATGGTATCTGTCTTTTCTGAAGTGTCATCAGAGGTCTGTGTTTACATATGGTCTTTTGCTAACCATTAAATCATTTCCAGGACTTCCTCCACTGGTATTGCGCCGGATTCTAGAGATCTTGACGTACCTTGCCACCAACCACTCCGCTGTTGCCAGTCTTCTTTTCTACTTTGAGCTCTCGCTTATTCCAGAGTGGTCAGATGTAAAGTGTTTGGAAACCAAGAGGGACAAAGGCAAGGAGAAAATTGTTGGAGGGCATTCGTCGAATCCTTTTGGAAGCTCTCACAAGGGGGATGTTCCATTGGTTTTGTTTCTCAAACTCTTGAATCAGCCACTTTTCTTGCGCAGCATAGCACATCTTGAACAGGTAGGTTATAGTGAAGTGTCTTTTCTTTGATACTGTTGAAAACTTAGTTAGGTCTTTGGGGACGGGTAGCTCAGATATAGTTATTTCCTTGCACGTTCTGTGCAGGTCATGGGCCTCCTTCAAGTAGTTGTCCATACTGCGGCTTCCAAGATGGAAAGTGAGTCTCATTGTGAAGAAATAGTAGACCATTCTCATACTCCTGCTGGCAATGGAACTATGAGTGATATACAGAAAGATCCTGGCATGCCAGACGTGAAGTCTTGTCAAGATGATGGCAGCACTGGTTCTGCCAACCCTGCATCTGATGGCAATGGAAGCCCAAACATTCGTGACATCTTCTTGCAGCTGCCGCAGTCTGATTTGCACAACCTTTGCTGTCTTCTTGGTCATGAAGGGTACTTTTTGTATTAAAAATTTCTGTACCTTGATTTGTGATCTTTCTTTTCACGCTTTTTCGTTTCCTCTTTTAATTATCTGTCCTTTATGCTCCTGAAAGATAAATGTCGTGTTGCAACTATTTAACCTCTAGCGTACATCTTCTAGGCTTTCGGACAAAGTTTACATGCTTGCCTGTGAGGTGTTGAAGAAGTTAGCCTCAGTTGCTGCTCCCCATCGCAAATTCTTTATTTTAGAACTTTCAGAGTTGACTCAAAGGCTGAGCAAGTCAGCTGTAGATGAGCTTATCACACTTAAGAATACACACATGTTAGGATTGAGTGCTGGATCCATGGCTGGAGCTGCAGTCCTTCGTGTACTACAAACACTCAGTTCACTAAGTACAGCTTGCACTGATGGCAATTCAGACACGCCTATGGAGGAGGAACATGATGAGCACAACATCATGTGGAAATTAAGTCTTGCAATAGAACCATTGTGGGAAGAGCTGAGTGAATGCATTGGCACCATGGAGTTAGAGCTCACACAAAGCAGTTTTTCTTCAGTTATGTCAAGTACTAATGCTGGGGAGCATCTGCTTGGTGCTTCATCTGTACCTTCTCCATTGCCTCCTGGAACTCAGCGTCTTTTGCCTTTCATCGAAGCTTTCTTTGTTTTGTGTGAGAAGCTTCAGACAAATATCTCTGCTATGCAGCAAGATCATGTGAATGCAACTGCAAGAGAAGTGAAAGAATTAGCTGGAACTTCAGTCCAGTTGTCCTCCAAGTCTACTGGGGATTCACATAAAAGAGTAGATGGCGCTGTAACATTTGTTAGATTTGCGGAGAAGCACCGACGCTTGCTTAATGCTTTTGTCCGGCAGAACCCTGGCTTACTGGAGAAATCACTTTGTGTAATGCTGAAAGCCCCACGGCTCATTGATTTTGACAATAAAAGAGCTTATTTTCGCTCCAGAATACGGCAGCAGCATGAACAGCACCTCTCAGGTCCTCTGCGAATTAGTGTTCGGCGGGCTTATGTGTTGGAGGATTCCTATAATCAGTTGCGTATGCGACCCAATCAAGACCTGAAAGGACGGTTAAATGTGCATTTCCAAGGCGAAGAGGGTATTGATGCTGGTGGTTTGACCAGAGAGTGGTATCAATTGCTATCAAGGGTCATATTTGACAAAGGAGCTTTGTTGTTTACAACTGTTGGCAATAATGCAACTTTCCAGCCTAATCCAAATTCTGTTTATCAAACTGAACATCTCTCATATTTCAAATTTGTAGGCCGCGTGGTAGGATTTCTATAACTTCTATTTTTTTTTTAAAAAAAAAAATCCTGAGCTTTGACTTTATCCTTATTGAATTTATATCTTAATCTAAATCCTTGACATAATACTCTTTGTAGGTTGCCAAAGCACTATTTGATGGGCAGCTGCTGGATGTTTATTTTACCAGGTCGTTCTACAAACATATCCTTGGTGTAAAGGTCACATATCATGATATAGAGGCTGTTGATCCTGATTACTATAAGAACTTGAAATGGATGCTGGAGGTGAGATTACATAAACACACTGTAATTTGTTAACTGATCTAGAATTTCACCATGAAGCTTTTGACGGTTTCTGGTTTTCCTGTACCAGAATGATGTGAGTGATATCCCAGATTTGACTTTTAGCATGGACGCTGATGAGGAAAAACTCATTCTTTATGAGAAAACAGAGGTACCTATGCATAAATTTTTGACTCCCCCTTAATATTTGAATGTGAAGTCAGATTACTTTCCGGGAGGTGATATCATAACTTTTTACTCTTGCATGCGCAAGGTTACTGATTATGAGCTTAAACCTGGAGGAAGAAATATAAGGGTCACAGAAGAGACGAAGCACGAGTATGTTGATCTTGTTGCTGACCATATTCTGACAAATGCTATTCGTCCCCAAATAAATGCATTCCTTGAAGGTTTCAATGAATTGGTTCCACGTGAACTTATCTCCATTTTCAATGATAAAGAGCTCGAACTTTTGATTAGTGGTCTTCCAGAAATTGATAGTAAGTTGACATGTTTCCAGTTTCTCCACCATTGCCTTGTGTATACACCGTAATTGTTTCCTATGAAGTTTCTTATCATTATTCTGTACGCAGTGGAAGATCTGAAGGCCAACACTGAGTATACTGGATATACAGCAGCATCTATTGTCGTTCAGTGGTTTTGGGAGATTGTTAAAGGTTTTAGCAAGGAAGACATGGCACGATTTCTGCAATTTGTGACTGGTACATCCAAGGTTAGCAATATTCCATTGTTAAATTCATTATTGGTACATCTTGCTTCTTATTGTCCACTTTCTACTAGAACCCCATGCACAAGCATTCTACCTCTTTTCCTCCTACCCAACCTAGTACTGGTTAAATCTGCTGCAAACCTGTTTTTTTTTTTTTTTTTTTTTTTTTTTTTTTTTTTTTTTTCTTTAGGAAATCTACTCTTTTTTAGCATACAAAATATTCAGGTGCTCATGAATTCTGTTACACGTGCTCTGAATTCTGGTAATTTGTGATTGGAGTTTGATATTTGTTTCCCTCTGTATCGACTATTCCATCTGTATCTTTTTCCTTGTTATGTCTGCTCTTAAATTCTTCCTCTCATCTCCTTGGCTCCCCACTTTTCCCCCCTTGTTTGGTGGTCTAGGGTTCTGCATGCCGTTTTGAATGTTTTACCGAGTCCATGCAGAACTCATGTAAACATTTGTGAAGTACTTCTTTGATATTTTTTTTACCCGTTCTGTGGGATTAATTGTGGGTGGTTTTGGCCTTAGGTTCCTTTGGAGGGCTTCAAGGCATTGCAAGGGATTTCTGGACCTCAGAGATTTCAAATTCACAAGGCTTATGGAGCTCCTGAGCGGCTGCCATCTGCACATACCTGGTCAGTGCTTGTTTATCAGACTTATTAGGCTTATCAGTGGTTCACTCATAATTAAGTAGCAGCATCGTGATGGTGATTTAGCAAGCAATAGTGGCCCTTACAGTCACTTTTTTTTCTCCTCACTCCAGCTTCAACCAGCTTGACCTTCCGGAGTATACTTCCAAGGAACAGCTTCAAGAACGCATGCTTTTGGCTATCCATGAGGCTAGTGAAGGATTTGGTTTTGGTTGACAAGCTTCCATCATGCAGCTTTCCCGAAAATTACTTATGTTCGATTGCCTTGTGATTGCCATGTAAATGTAAGTATTTTCAACTCTCTTTTCATTTTACTTTTTTTTTTTTTTTTTTTTTTTTTTTTTGGCTGTCTTTGGGGTGGCCGTTCCGTTATGCTTTCATTATGTCTTTGCTTGTCTAAGGTGCAATCTGAAATGCTAAGTTGGCATCTGAAATGACTCAGTTGTTCAGAGGAGGTTGCTAGAAACGTTTTAGGAAGAGTATCGGTTCTGGCTAGTTTTTTCTGAGTGCTCAAAGTTTGCTGTTTGATGGCATATGTTTTGCACTCTTGTGCTCAATGCGCAGTTTCTTCTAATGTCCTGTGATAAGCATGTTTCCTGTATTTGAGGGAATGCTGTAGTTATTTCCTTAGATTGTTAATGTGTTGCTTTGAATCTCTGTTGTCTCATTTTCTTGTACCCCTTCTATCCTCGTGCTGCTTCGACCTACATTACATGAACTGAATGGTTTAAATGCTCAATTTTAAGACATAGAGGTATCCTGCTTGCTTGATTTACTGATAAACTCAAATTCGGCAAAGAAAGGAAGGACGAGCTTCAGCTTGCTCTGATCATTAATGTCTTAACCCTTGTTGTGATCACTTTGTCCTGCAGACTGGCTGATCGACACCAACTGCCCAACATAGATCGGGAGTGTATTGCTTGCAGATTTGAGTGCATACATAGCCTGCCTCAAGGATGATGGGGCAATTGCAACTTCACTTCGGCCATATACATAGCACTTTAGTATCTTGAGGACGTACATGGCAGTTTAGTTTCTTGAGGTAACAGGTTCATTATGGGTGCTGATCTTCTTGCACAGTGACGAGGAGCTCGGTTATTTTATTGTTCCTTCCATTGCAACCAAGGGCGGCTCCACCACTAGGCCAATAAAGCTATTGCTTTGGGCCCCGAAAATTCAAGGCTCCCAAATTGTTCCCCCCTAATTAGATGTAAAATATGTAGTTCAAATAATTATTGGGAGAAGTCATTAATGAGAAGCAAATCTTTTTAACATTTGTTGCTGGCTTGTTACCGATCATTAGTCAAATGATTATTACTATATATTGTTTTTTTTTTGGGGGGGATTTGGTTGAGGTAGTTATACATGAAAGTTGTATGTAGATAATTAAAACGAGTCACTCAAACTTTGGCTGTTGTAAAGTTTCTTCTTTCGAAGTGTGAGTGTAGTACCCGCTTGAGGCTAATTAGATGGAGACATGCTCCAGATTGGGAAACAAAGTGGTAGGAGGAATTGTGGAACATGATGTAAATTCTTTTGTTCTTAAAATTGTATGATTCGGCAGCCCCAAGTCCCGGCTCAAATAGCGCTCACATAATAGCCTAGGAATAGTGTGGTTCCTACCATGGGGGAGGAATTGGAGGAGTCTGTCTGAGAACATCATTTTCTTTCTTCACAATAAAATTTTGGTGTTGTTTCCATAGCAGACAGAATATTTCTCATTTTCTTTCTTCACAATAAAATTTTGGTGTTGTTTCCATAGCAGACAGAATATTCAACTTTTAAGGAGACAGTAATAAAACTTGGGACAATTACATTGAGAGACACCTCAACTCATGAAAATTATCAAAAAAGACTCCTGTTTTGCTACCTTACATGACATAGCACCTCCTTCCTTTTTTTTTTCCCTCACTCCATATCATCCCTTTATAAAGAAAAAAAACCCTAGCCCCCATTTTTTCCCCTCTTCTCTTACTCTTTTTCCCATTTTTCCTCTCTTCTCTCCACCCTAACAAGTCCACCACCGCCCCCCCCCCCCCACCACTGTCTCACCTTCACTCCCCCTCCTCCAAGCTGCCGCCGCCACCACCGTCATCAACGTCGCCGTCGCTGCTTCTTCTTCTTCTTCTTCTTTTTTTTTTGCTTTTTGAATAACATTGATTTTCGTTGTATATTCCGATCAAAACTCCGGTGAGGAGTTTATTTATCAAGTTTCTTCTTTTTTATCACTTTTTTCATAAAAATTCGTTGAGATCTACTAGTTTTTTGTTGCAACTTTTGTGTAATGTTTAGATCTAGTGTTTTTCTTGGATAAAACTGTATAGATCTTGATTTTTTGTTAAGCTTTTGTGTAAAATCTGCTTAGGGCACTGTTTTAACATTATTTTTGTGAGTTTATACACTTTTATACATTTTTATACAAGTTTATACAATTCTGTAAACGTGTATAAAAATGTATAAATCTGTATATGTATGCATTAACAGTGTATAAAACACATTCTATACATTGTAAATTTTGTATAAAGCTATATATGCGTGTGAACAATGAATAAAATAGTATAAATTTCAGATTTGTGCACTTTTCATGGATGTTTTGTATAAAACTTATGTTTTTTGTGTATATTTTTGTATTTCTCTTTTTCCATACACATTTTTCTATGTATTTACATGTATAATTTATTATTTTGATAGATTTAGGTGTATAAATTTATCAAAAAATAATTATTTAAACAAATCCACAAATAAAATAAGCAAATCCGGTGAAATTTTTATTTTCCGGCCACCAGCCACCGCCGGCCGGCGGCGGCAGCTCAATTTCTGGTGGTGGGGCAGTGGTGGGGGAGGGTGAGGGAGTGGTTCCTAGGGTTTTAGTTTAAATGGGTGCTATGTTGTGTAATTTTGAAAATAAGGGGGTGATATGTTGTGTAATGTAAAAATAAAGGGGTGCTATGGATGAAATGTGGCCCCTCATTTGTAATTTTGTGTTGTGGGCTGCCTAGTTATGAAAATTCTCCTATAGTTATTGTTGCTTTCAAACTACACCTATTAACAGATATAATATGCAATAGATACAACCCATACACAACACCAAAAAAAAAAAAAAAATCTAAAATTAAGGAAAAGAAGATGAACTGAAAAAAGAATGAACATATTAGCTCGTTTAGTTTTTAATCCTTATTTTTGCACCAAAATAAATATAACAAAAAATGCACCAACTTTAATTATGATTAAGCATGACAGAAGCTAAATCCTTCTGGAACACCAAAGTCTATTGTTGTTCATATTATATACTAAATGAGAGATTTAGGCCTTCATTTTACCAAAGATCAAAGTTAAGGAATAGGTAATAATATCCTTTTTGTGTAGGAGTCCCATGCATTTTGCATAAATCTTGTCCATGAATCGATAGCCGGTTGTTGAAATATACTGCACCAAGTTCATAGTAACAACAAACATATGACAGACAACATATTCAAGGTTCCTTGAGACACCATGGTTATTGCCATGGCAATTATGACAATACATGCGCTTCTCAATTGAACCTTCTATTCGTATGTTGAATGCACTTACTCTTTCATGTTTCACAACCAAAATTATTTTGAAAATCATTGTATTTGTATGTTAAGAATTAACTATAACTGAAATTATATGGAAGTATGAAAAGTAAAATAGGGAAATACATATGGAATTTTAGAAGTTGTCTTTAAATATGTAATACATGTATAAGAATACAAAGAAAAAATGAAGTGCACGTTTCTAGACATTTCCAAGATAAATAAGAATTTAAATAATACTGTGGATATGAACTTAATTAGTATTCAATTTCAAATTTGTGAAGGTAGCCGAATGGTTTCAGACTTTATTAGCAACTTGGAAGGTCGTAACTTAGAATGTTGGAAAGGTTAAAAAGTTGGTCATCTTCATGGTACCACCTTTACCGGTTCTTCAATTTTTAACCTTTCATATACAAAGCAAATAAAAGTCAACAATTAAATGAATTATTTCACTCTTGAATTCTATTAAATACCGTTCACAAGAAATTATTATAGGCTTAAAGACTGCACACTTGAACGGGTTTAGCATTGTGGCCACTAATGAATGAATAACCTATTTATCCTTATATATGTATGTAAATTATATATGTTAATAGTTATTATTATTTATTTATAAAGTCTTTTTACAAATTTGTACATTAACATTGAAAGAAAATTACATGATTAAAGGGTGTATATATATATATATATATATATATATATATATATATATATATATATATATATATATATATATATATATATATAGGTCTCTTCATTTGTTCTAACACATTAATTGAATTTATGTTTCAGAAGAGTTTGCCAATGGATAAAAGTGTAACAGATTTAATTCATTACTATTGTATTAATTATTAGGAAACTTTATTTTGAAACGTTTTATTTGATCCAAACTGGCTAATTGATAATTCATCTCATATATAAAATGATTTAGCATTATCAATTAAATTGAGTATCTAATCAGTTTCTTCAATGGATGAAATGTTCATTGGCTTTACTACGTTCTCATTCTTGGATATGTTAAACGACATCGACAGGTAGTACATCATTAATTATATTTCTCTAACAAATCAAATACAAAGTACAAACTGAACATGGAGATATGAGACTCACTAGAATAGTTCTGACTAATTCTGCGCTAGACTCATCCATAAACCGGTTACTGGTACAAATAACATAAAGAAATGTAACCAACGTTTATTGGAAAAAGCAACCCAAAACCATTCATTGTTTTAATGCAGAATAGCTAGTTGTGTGAATGAAGTAGTTGGTATGTTAATTGATTAATGAACTCCCTCCGTTTATGTTTACTTATCCAAATTTACCAAAGTCAAATTTTTAAATTTACTTGTTCTTTTAGCAATTCAAGATAAGATTGGCTATATTCTTCTTAATTTACCCTTGATATTAAATACCTTGTACTTTTCAAAATCTCTTCCCAATTAAATATCTTGTACTTTTCAAATACAATTAATAAGGGTATATGTGTCAAGTTTAAGTTTTCTTATTTTTCTTTGGTAGGAGTGAAAAACTGAAAGTAGATAAGTAAACATAAACGGAGGGGTGCTAATTTATGAGGAATAGTTTTTATGATTTATTTTGAAGAGCAGTATAGTTTCTCAACATTTTAGGGGTATTTTGGTCTTTCACTTTTTACTTAAGGGATTCTTGCTTTTATATTAACTAGTATTCGGGCACGCGCATTGCGCGTGATTCATGCTAACCAATACATAGAATATGAGTACGATAACCTACACAAAATTCTAATGGAAGAAAAGTAAGATCGAACATATAAAACGATACCCTCATCCTTGCATCAAAGTTATAAACCGGTACAATCTTTTTATCCCTTTGTTAACTTTTCCAAGTTACCAAATTTGACCCCCATTTTTCCTTGATTTTACTCCCTTACAAAGATATGTCTCCTAAAAACTGAATAGTTGAGCACCGTTTATTTATATATCAGTAAGGGGTGCCTAGACAAATAACACAAGCTAAGAGATCTCTTTGACAACTTGGCGCTTAGGGAGACTTTAAAGCTACCATTTTCTCAAACTATTGTTTGAAATTAAACTTATAAATTGCAAAATTCTTTTTTAGTAGAATGAACAATGTTACATCTTCTATTTCCAAAATAAGCAAAGACATAAATAAATGACCAGAAATACCTTGAAAGTAGTTCAATAAAAGATAGTTTGGTGTAATGGTGGCACATAAACTTTTTCACGTGATGCTTTATAAAAAAGTGCTTCTGGATGGTGGCTAAATCTTCAATGACTTAGAGGGATGCATCTGACAAACTGACACAGTAGTGGGTTCCACCATTCTAGGCAACATAAATTCAAATGTTATAGATCTCATACACAACAAATAGAATTTTTGGTGATGGAGCTATGTCTTCCATTGCTAAATATATAATAATACAATTACCAGCACATAAGTTGACAAATAAGTTTTAGATCGTAGAAGTCTAAGCATTACCGTTGAGTAATTGTTAATTGAATGTTACTTATTCCTCGTGTTCATAAAGAAAGAGTTACGTTAAGTATAGTAGACATATAACTTTCTGTATAACGCTTCTCATCGTCTTAAGTAACATAAAAATTTTAATAATAGCCTTTTCATTTATTTGCTGTGGATTATTAGAACTTGAGCCGTAATTGTTTCAATGCATGAATCTGCTCAAGTGGAGTACAACAATAGCATGTAATTATTACCACGATTGCTAGTTTGCTACTCCTAGGAATTAGTATCTTTTTATATATAATAATTAAATACTTATATATTATTTATTAGAATGTATATTTATAGTGTTTGTTTGAAGGGCAAAAAAGTCTTTCACTTTTTATTTAGTAGATTGACTCTTTTATAATAGTATGAAGTATGATATGATAATGATGGAAAAGGCGATGAATGGTGAAGATCCAACTCACTCTTGCTGTGTCATAATCCTGGTAAAATAAACGGATTTGACTATGGGTAATATGGCAAACAAAAGGAAAAACAAAGTGCATTTGTGATAATCCCAGTTATTAAATTTATACAGAAAATGATTTGTTGGTTTGAGTAATGCTATGAACTACCGATTATGTGATCGCAGCTTTGATTCTGCTTCTTTACAAGGTTTTTTATATATATATGTTGGTCGTCCAATTTTACAAAAATTATAATTAATGCAAAGGTCAAATCCTGGCTGACAAAATCAAGTGCAGGCTAATTATTGAGTAATGGGTATAAGACTATTGGAGAAAGAAACTCATTCAATACCCAAAAAAGACCGTGATTTCCTTAATCCTCACAATTTGCAAGGTAATAAGGATAAGTTTAGTCGTTAAGCACTCACAATTTGAATTGTAGATTGTAAATGCATCGAGTTTCAATTGTTTTTTCGCCATTATTAATTGTAAATTTTTGTAACTCTTATATTCTTCTATACTTATACTAATGTAGGAGGGACATGTCTCGACAAATTAATATTCAAAAGATTCTTTTCTGGTCTCTCCTAGTCATACTTCAACAATTCTGTGCTTTCAAGCAGATTTGAAACCGTAATGCTCTAAACTTTTTTGGTACGCAGGGAAGAAAAAGTCAAACATAACAAAAACAACATCATGCCCCATATGTACTACAAATGGAGTCTTGGAATGGTGAGTTGTACACAATTTATCTTTAGTGAGACAGGAAAGTTGTTTCTAATAGATCTTTAGCTCAAAACAAATAATTTTGAAAATGAGTTTGAAAAAAGAAATACAAAAATACAATATTAAGATATAAATACCGAGGTACAGAAAAGCAATAAGATCAAAGAATTAAAACTAACCTGGGAAATTGGAACAACAGTACTAGTAAAAGTGAAAAATAAGGCAAAAATAGAAACATAACAATAATACTGATAAAGTTCTCTACAACACGACACTAGAACTATGTTTTCCCACAGAAAGCATAGAAAATACTTAACTATCTTCTAACCTTCTACTCTAATTCTCTACCTCCATGCTCCTCTATGTGGGGTCAAGTCCTTGATGATCTGAAGTTGTGCCATGTCCCGCCTAATTATCGTCCATGCTGGCCCAGTCGAGGCTCGTCCATGCCCAATCCCGATGGGCAAAACCTTCGATTTGCCCCTACCCTAGCTCTATAATCCACCCGTGACGCCGAACTCGACTCGGATTCTAAAGGGGGAGGACCCCCTGATTCAGGAGTCGAATTCCCACTTTCATTGGATCTAGATGAGACATAAGTTTCCCCAATCATTAAAGGAAAGGCTCGACGAAGGGAGGGAGGTGCGACGGGGGAAGGAAAATGCTTCAGAGATCGAGATTTTTTTTTCATCGAAAACGAAGAAGGCCGAGGATGGCCTACGGTGCGTCTTATCTGAAGGGAACACGCTTTTTTGACCGCCGTGGTTATTATTCCTCGATGCATCTCCTCACCGGAGCATCTGTGCTCCTGCTTTTCACATGGTCGAACTATCTCTGTCTCGCTTCCTGTATTTTGTCTACCACTAAGGCCACTCTCACCTGGTCTCGTTGACTTTGTTCCTAATCTTATCTTTTCTGGTATGACCACACATTCATACATTTTTATGCAAAATTGACGCCACTCGTGAATATGCGAATTACCATTAGAGGTTGTAGTGAAGTAATAAATACTCCATTCTTCACGGGAGGTATCAAGTTTGAGCACTTGAAATGAAGCTACTTTTGCATGGAGCATTTTTACCCCAGCGTGAAACTTTTTGGCAAAAAGCCAGACTAATCGAACCCCAAAATAATGTTCCTAATCTTATCTAATAGTGATACACTTAGATAAAGTACTTTCAAATTTTATTACTCCCTCATCCCTAATTTATGTGAGGTACTTTGATTTTGTGTGGAGTTTAAAAAATGAAGATTGACCTTATA
Organism: Petunia axillaris subsp. axillaris; assembly: GCA_029990575.1. Taxonomy (NCBI): domain Eukaryota; kingdom Viridiplantae; phylum Streptophyta; class Magnoliopsida; order Solanales; family Solanaceae; genus Petunia; species Petunia axillaris. The sequence goes on along the minus strand of JARKNS010000002.1, from coordinate 44,801,766 downwards.
AAGTTTTAAAATTGTCCTTGTAAGATGTAATAAAAAGTAAAAGAAAAAATTAGAATAATTAAAAAATTGTTGGTAGTTTTTAAGTAAATAGAATCCAACAAGGATATAATAGATAAAATGTTATTAATTAATTATCAAATTAAAAAATATATTATTAATAAAAGAAATATATCACATAAAGTGGGACGACTGAGTATTTTACATGGGGGTGGTCCACGAAAAAGTAAGCGACCCACCCATCTTATTCCATAAGTTGTGTTTAATTTCATTTCATAGGAGTAATAATATACTAATTATAGTAGTATGTAACATTTCCAAATACACTTTCCATTCCCAAATAACACACCTCAAATACACCTAATATACGCATTACACACTCATACTTTTCCTCTCACAAATTCTCTCTATCTCGCTCTGTTCCATTTTAAGAAATCTACTTTTCACTTTAATTCATGTCGGTATGTATTTATGCTCTACATTTATTTTTCAATTACTTTTTTCTTGGTCATTCAATTTCATATTTTCTTGTTCATAATTACCTTATTTGATTCTATAGTATATGTATTGATCATTTGTACTTGTACAAAGACTTAAGTTAGGTTTGTTGATTTTATTTGGGTTTTATGTTTAATTGGGTTTTCAGTGATCGCTTCATTTTCCTAAAGTTACCGATCAAAAGAAAGAATCTTGACTTTTAGGTAGATCCTCTATTGTGTTTGGATTTTCTTGAATTTTGAATATTTACTTCTGCTTTTTCATTTGATTTCCTATGCTTAAGCCAAATTTAAATGCTCCCCTTGGTGCCAATACATTGCAATTGGAATTGTAATGTTATGAGCTCGACTGTTTCCCGGTACCTGTGCTGGTGGGAGGTAGCAGGTATCTGGTTGAATAGTCCGGGTGCGAGCAAGCTGGCACATACACCAATAAAAAGATTTATGAGCTCAGACTCTCAATGGCCTTCTGGTCACTGCTGTCCAGTTCGGTCTTCCTTATTTCCTATGAACTTTGAGCAAAAGAAGAAAATAATGCTCTCTCTTTGTTGCGCTCTTCATCAGGATATCGTTTTTCAGTAGTTTCTACTGTTTCTTCATTTGCTTCTTGTTCAATGAGTACTTTCTTGATGTGATTGCTATCTACTGATGATTTAATTCCATAACTATAACATTCCAGCTCATTAGTGATATTGTCCACTTTGGGCCTAGGCTTTATGGGTTTAAAATGCGTCATTAGGGTCTATGCGCAACATCTGTCCCGTGTTTTGCGATGTGGGATTTGCCTAGAGCGTCACATATACCCCCTAAGGGACTCAGCTTCCTCGCTAAGGTTTGCCCCATCTTTTTGAGATTTTCTTTGACTCAACACTGAGGTTTGCCCGGTCATCCTGGAATTTTCCTAAGCTCAGTTGAACCTAAGGTTTGTCCCACCATCTACAAGGCAGACAGAGTGGCTCTGATATCATCTGTAACAGTCCAATTCACTAGTGATATTGTCCATTTTGGGCTTAGGCCTACACGACTTTAAAACGCGTAGTGTTGGGCTGAGGCTGTTACAATAGTTGTCGTCCCTCATAAATTGTGCCACTCTAATTTTCCTAAGGAACACTCTACTTTATGCAAAATATACACTTGACACAGTTGCATATCCAAATCCTATGCCTATGCATAATGTTGTTCAAAAAGGGAGTTTTTGTTTACTATCTCTGAGAATCTAGCACCAAAATGATTTTTTTTAGTTCAGCAACAGAAATGGGTTGCTGGACTAAAATGTTACAAAAATGGGTATATCAGCACTTGTAACGCGTATGAAATTCATAAAACATACATATCTGGCACTTGAGGAGGTCAATCTTTAAGTGTTGGGCACCATGTTCCATTCGGCGCGAATCCGCCGACTTATAGCAATTGATAGACGGAGCAACTTAACGGACAACCGAAATATATATTTATATAAGTCGGCATTTATTCCACCGACTTATTTAAATAAGTCGGCGGAATAAGCGCAGACTTACGCCTTTAGATCATTAATGTTAATCGGCATTAGTTTTGCCGATTTAGAAGTCGGCATGCATTTTCTGCTCTTTATAACTCCAGCCTCACATCTCTCATCTACCACCACCGAGCATTACCTCTCATTCTTATCTTTTCTCACATTTCTTATCAGCAACAAGAAATAATTTTTTTTTCTTGTCATGTCCAAAGTAAAAGTATCATTTTATTGGGGAGGCGAAGTGTTACATGAAGATAACAATTCAGTAAAATATAGCTTACCCCCTAAAAGTAATTCGAAAGTGCCAAATTCTATTTCGTATGATAGGTTTGTTGGTATTTTGGTATTTTGTTAAGGATACACAACTTTTAATTTCTTTTACAACCTAAATACACTCATATTTTAGCCAATTGATAACAATAATAAAGAAAAATCAGTCAATTACCCATCAAAAGAACCAGGATGTTGTGATATGCCATCATAATGTGTTTGTTCATAACCTCTTGACGCATCATTTGGGTACATAGTCTCCAGTTGAGAAAAACTGCATAAACAATTTAATGTATAAGTTATCGTCAACATTGAAAACTACATGACTAAAACATAATATACCATGTTCTGTGCGTTATGCTTAGATCTGCTATGTGCATGTTATCTGATTGAAGGGTATATATCACCAGTTGGAGTTAATTGAGAGGATCTAGAAAGGTAGTTGATGCTATTCTGGTTTTGTTATAACCATTAGGGCCTAGACCTGCCTGGAGATATCAAGTCCCTTTTAATGGTATTGAGGAATGAGTTCATAGTGGTTTAAAAACTTTTAGGAGGCAACTTGCCAGCAATATCAGGGTACAATTTCTGGATTTAGCTTTGATATGAAGTCTAGTTCTTATAAGAAGAATAGAGTTGCATTTTGTGGATTCATAATGTAGTTTGTTAACTGTTGGAAGACTTGATATTTTTGAAGATAAGCAGTTCAGATTATCTGGTCATGCAGTTCAAGCAGGTGTTTCTTTTTACTTATGTGCTTCTCAATGCATCAACTTCAAATTTTCATGTTGTTGTATTATATTGTTGGAGAACTTTGGCCTTGTTCTCGTGTCTGTTGTTTTTTTTTGGAATAGAGCCATAGATATGAAGTGTTGCACTATGGTGTTAACAAAAATATGGTGACATACTGATAAGTTTAGCTGCTTTCGTTGCGATATTGTTTGTTTATGATCATTAAATTTTACTCACTTGAATGAAGGCAATTATCCTCTTGGGGAGTATTTTTTTGGGGCAATTATTCATCTTTCCCGTTTTGCTTTCACATCTTACCTTCCAGCAGGAGAAGGGTCGACCGTTGCCTAAGTTTGGTGAATGGGACGTCAATGACCCAGCTTCAGCAGAGGGATTTACTGTGATTTTCAACAAGGCCAGGGATGAGAAAAAAACGGGCGGCAAGCCAGAGTCACCTTCAAAGGGTGAGGGTAATACAAAGCATGGAGAAGAACCATTAAAACCTCAAACTGTAAGTTATTTAGATAACTTGTTTTTTATGCATAGATTATATGACTTATGGCCTCTACTTTTTTTTTTTTTTTGGTGGGCGGGGGTTTAAATGTTACTCTCTCTGTCCCAATTTATGTGGCTCTATTTCTTTTTTAGTTTGTCTTAAAAAGAATGTCATATACCTTTAAACTTCCATCTTTATCTTTAATGAAATGTTTTCCGGCCACACATATTTGTATGGTTTGTTTTAGACCACAAGTTTCAACCGTCTTTCTTTTTTCTTAAACTTCGTGCTAGGTCAAACCCCGCCAAGTAAATAGGAAGGAGGTAGTAACAGCCTCCGTTTGGCCATGGGAATTTTTTGCCTTTTTTTCAAAAGTTTTTGAAAACTTGTTTGTCCATGAAAAACAGTTAGTTTTGGAAAAAAATTGAAAAACAGTTTTTAAAAAACCAAAAAGTAGTTTTTCAACTTTTTTATCATTTTCTTCTCTCACAAAATTTCAACTTTTTTTCAAGTAAAATTCATCTCCAAACACAATTTCAACTTCCAAACATAATTTTTCAACTCAACTTCAAAAATTCTTTTTCAAAAGTTTTTTGGTATCTATGGCCAAACGGCTACTTAAACTGAATCCATTAGCTATATGAATCTGCATCTTTACAAAAAGAATATGTTTTCCATTCAGAGGATAATTCATCTACGAAATCAGTGAAGTCCCATCCCGCTCTATGGCATTCTCAAAACAGTTGAAGGACTTAAGATGGCCTAGTTGATGTCCACTCTCGACAGACTAAGCCACTTTCAGCTGTTTGATATGTTTCGAATATTGTAATTGTGATTTAGTGAAGTGTACCAAAATAAAATTTCCATCTCATGGTATAATCATATTTTCAAGAATAATTTGATAGATCAGTGCATACGTTTAGCTTAATTACTTGAAGAGTCAGAGCATTAACTTGATAAGCATAAGTTTGATGGGGTGCGTCTAATTTGATTAGGAAAAAGATTGTGAAATGTTGGACAAGTTTGAAATGGGGTACAGTCTGGCTAGATTCTTGTGTCAAACTTAGTCTTGGAATTGTCCGGCTAGATTTTTGTTTCTTTGCTAATGTGACTAGATGAACTGCAGCGTTGAGCGTTGTACTTATTTGTGACTGCTTTCTGATTTAATGTTGGACAAACTTGTCCGGTGTCCCTTCAGAATATATTCTTTTGGATGCTACTTCTGTCATTAATCTTCGAATCAATCCTTATATCTTAGAATTCCGCCGATATTTTTTGCAGAAAAAATGGTTGTGCTGTATGCAGAGCCCCCATGCAGAATCTTGACATGCTTATCTGTGAAAGCTGAATATAGGATGCATATTGATAAGGAACCCCGCAAGTTCTTCTGGATTGGTGCCAGAGACTGAAGCACTGCCTAAGTCCCATATGTCTTGTAAAACTTGTGTTATTGTGGGGTGAAAATGTGAAAGACAAAATGTTTGATGTACCTATATGTTGTATCATTTATTTTACCATTTAGTAGACAAGCAGTCTGTTTGCTCTCACATGTGTGGTTTGTAAAGCACTTTTGAACCGTGATGTTTCTGTTAATTTCAACAGATTATTCGTTCTTTTCCTGAATAGTAGTGCTTAGCCCAAGATTTTTCGAACCAGATAGCTTTCGTTCTTTTACATTCACTTACCCAGACAAACTTTTGAGATGCTAATACATTTCTCTGAAATCATGGAAGATTTTACGATTTTATTTGCATTCACTGGAGGTAGTGCGGCAAGTCATAGAACAGCTGAAATGAATTATATTATGAAACTGAATGCAGTCCGGAACCATATTGCAGATGGGCAATTTGCAGGAGGAAATGTAAATTCAGGGTCGAGCTTGTGAAAGGGAAGGATGTGGCTGACAAGCACCAGAATGGAGAAATCATCAAACATAGATCAAGAAAATGTCAGGATAAATCTTTATTAGGCTATGTTCTTCCATTTAAAATCGTTGAGCCACCAACACCCAGCTGGCCAACTAATTCCTGTAAAAGACACTGACTTGTAATAACTTAATCTCTGAAGAACACGTTCAGTCTAGTTTTTACACCCCCTTCTGAAGGGAAACAGAAAACCAATACATTTCAAGAATTCTGCAGCATAAATATCCTCTGCCCTGTCAAAAACTAAACTCTGGACTGCCCTAGCTTGCGTTCGAAAAGATGCTTTAAGAGGACAACTTGCAGAACGCTCACACAGATGAGAGCAGAAGATTCGAACAAAGCTTTGTAGACTGCCCTTTTGCTCATTCCTTCATTCACTGCATAAAGCAGAAATTATATCCACGTATTAGAAAGACAGACTACCATGATTCTGGGCAGATTTCTGTACACAACTTGTCATTAGTATATAAAATTCGAGATGCCCAGATAAACACTAAGTGATACTATTCCCGTTAGTCAACAGGAAAGAAAGTGACATTATGCAGGTGAAAGATCTGAATCACTAAATTCCAGATATACAGATCCTTCATCAAAAGAATACAACCTTAGAAGTTCATAAAGCTAATTGGTTAAAAAGTTCTACACGTAGCAAATTATGTCTATGCAGATTCATAAAGTTCATGATACTGAGGTACTTCACCAACAAAAACCCTTTTTATTTTGGTTGAGAAATAAAAAAAATTGGATAGAAAACAAAAACTAAAACAATAAAAATGATTTCACTGGATCTAAGACTAACATCATTTGAGAAAACAGAAGAGAGGAACATGAAGGGAGAATTAGCTGACTGAAAACATAAGCTGAAACGTGGAAGAGTCATATTAAGATTATGCAGGGCTTCTATTTATACCTATTGCTTGCCGGTCTGTCTGGGCCTCTAGCCAATGCTGCTCAAACTGAATGTTGTACAAAGCTTCCTCTAGCTTTCCAATGTGCTCAAACAACGGTTTAAAATGCTCTGCGTGTCAAACTATGAAGTAAGATCTCTAGTTTAAATAGCTCCCAAACAACAGAGATGAAAAAGTGGCATGCTAACCGTCTTTAGCGTGCTCATCATGGTATACAAAGTGGGCAGCATGTAGATCAAAGTCTATGGTTTCATGATAGGGTGACTTGTTGGTGAAACAAAAACGATACACTCCTTCGTGATGGGCCACAAACTCGGTCTTCTCACTTATTTTGTCACGAAAATCATGAATCTGTTCTCCAGAAGGTCCCTTCACCTGATTTTCACCATCATAGCAACATTCATGAAATAACCCACCAGGTAATGGATAAAAGCACCTTTTTTCAAGAAAAGAATGTAAAACACAGCTATGTGAGCTTCTCCTCTCGATAACATGAAGAAACCATTGCATAAAGGCAAAAACTACAACGAATCAGAAGAAAAGCTAACTGAAGTAGGCCTTACACGGATAAATGTTCATCAGATTTAAATTGACAGCTCCAAGCTTCAAACTTTCGAGAATAAAACCTATGTAGTTCTGATCATGGTTGGACTCAATCCCCCACCACCCCCAACCCACCCCCGCAAAGAGAAACAAGGGATTCCCCTTTCCAGTGCCTTTTCTTCACTTTTATTTCTCTCATCTTGTCTATGAGAAATAAAAGTAAGGAACGACACTGGTAGTTTCTCACGGACATTTCGAGCTTCTAATGTAGCTTAAACTAAAAGTCAACCCGAAATTGCAAACAACACAGCAAAGCAAGAATTCCAAACTCCACTTGCATTTAAAAGTTCATAATCATATTAACAAGATATAAGCTTAATCTGAAAACTACTATAACCACTTTATACTAACAAATCACAAGGCAGAATTGTCCAATTAATCAATAGAAATCACCCAAAAAAAAAAAAAACATAAACAGCAAATTAAGACATAAACAGAAAATTCCACAAGTATACATGCTTAAAAAAAGAAGAGTAAATAATTACCACAAGATCAACACCCTCTTCACTGTAATGCCAAGAACCCTCTGATTTAATAACAACAAATGAAAAATGAACAGTTTCTCCCATTTCTACTTTATGTGAAAAACATTCTTCTCTGTCTATTACAAATCTTATTCCAAAAGCCCCTTTTGTACTCCATGCTACCACCATTATTGTAACCAACATCCATAATTCTGATGACAAAATTCCCATCTGCCATAAATTTTCAATATTAATTTCACAGAATTGATTAAATTTTGAAAGAGAAAAAAAATTGAATTTTGAGAATTAGGGTTTACCTTTTATTTTTTGGAGTTTGGACAAGGAAGGGAAGTGGTGGAAGAGTTGAAAGTGGTAGGAGTTTGAGTTTGACCAAGTTAAGGTGTACTTTCGACTTTGCGTGTCTTAAAACAACTTAACCCCAACCCCATTTTGTGTACCCGAGAACCTGTAAATCAGTTGGAATTGGGAAATTTTTTAATAAACTTCTTTAGTACTAGTAATAGTTTTTCCAAAAATCTAAAAAAAAAAAAAAAAAAAAAAAAGTTTTCCAAAAATAAAAAAATAGTTTTTATTTTCTAAAACGAATTCACCTAAGTACTTAATACTATTTTTTAGTCATATGCACGTGTTCCACATTCGTTTATAGAGATATCACCAGATGGAATCCGGAGCCAAAATAGGGTGTTATTTTAGTTGAGCAACAGAAATGGGCTGCTCAATTAAAAAGTAACAAATATGGGTATATCGGTATTAGAAGTGTCGACTTACATCATTTGGTGTACGAAGCAGCTGAAGAATCGGCAGAACAAATGCTGACTTACTATGATTTTTTTAGCTAAGGCTAATCGGCATTAGTTTTATCGATTTATAAGTCGGCAAAACTTCTGCCGACTTTTATGCATTTTCTGCTATTTACTTTATATTATTTTTTATTTCTATAACAGAAAATCAGTTTATTTGAAATTAAATTTTAAATTTCAAATAAATGGTTGCATCTGTTTGTGAAATAAAACGTCTTTTCTGAAGAGGTCTTTTGGTGCCATATAAATACTGACTATTTCCAATGAAGTAACATAGAAAAATCTGCAAGTATCAATTGTGGTTTATTGTATCCTGAAGTAGAATTGTCAGTTCTCCCCAATCTGTATACGGGCAATATCTTCTTTAAGGAAAGCCGAATCTTCGCGCCTCAAGCCTTGTTTATTTCGTTTTAAATTCTGTATTTTCTAACATTTGGTAGGTATCTATAATCATCTACTAGTCAAGGCGTGACAATATATTGTGAGTGGAATATATATGACGATGAAGCATTGATGGAATTTTTAAAGTTACCGGAAGAAATGTCCATACGAGTGCTTGAAATTTATGTCCGTAATGAACCACACATGATGAATGAAGTTCCTTCTGAGCAATATTGTGTTGATCTTAATGTTCCAAGTGAATTTACTCAATTGCAAGTAAATAGGCTATCTGAGAGGCCTTTTGATCAATTCGGACAGAATTCTGGGTACGTGCTTAAAATGTTGTTATGAATTAAAATAAAAGTTCCATATGATTTTTTAATGGTTTATTATGTTTTAGTCATTTAGTTTTCGATGTTGACGATAACTTATACATTAAATTATTTATACAGTTTTTCTCCACTAGAGACTACGTACTCGTATGATGTGTCAAGAAGTTATGAACAAACACGTTATGATGGCATATCACAACAGTATGGTTACTTTGATGAGTAATTGATTTATTTTTTTTAAAAAAAGTTATTATCAATTGGCTAAAATATGAGTGTATTTTGATTGTAGTAGAATTAAAAGTTATGTTTCCTTAATCTTGCAGGTGTTATCAACCTGAAATGGTTCCTAGAGAAACAATGAGAGGAAATGAAGTTGCTCATATTGATGAGTTGGCTACCCATCATGACTGGTAATATATGCACATTTCTTGATATATTCAAATATTTTTTATTTTCATTATTTTTAATTATCTTTTATTACTTTAATATTTGTTAGCGTGCATCAACAAAAAGACTCATTTTTTAAAAATCTCAATAATTGGGTGACAAATAATGATGTTGTTGATGGAGGTATTGAGGAATCGGAGAGTGACATCCCAAATGACGCCGATGATTCAGATGATAAAACGTCATTTTCGGGAGAAGAAAGTGAAGAGAGCATCCCCTACATGTGCATGACCTGGGAAATATGAATTATCATGCCGACCATATTACATACCTAGATGACCTACTGGAGGGGGATGATGTGTTTGCTTTAACACGAGAGGATGATCATATCTTTACATCAATGTGGTCAGCAAACAAGCTAATTGATCTTCAAGGAAAAAAAATGTGATTGCAATATGCTTATGTCATACCATCTACCATGTTCTCATGTAATGAAGGTATGTGAATATTTTGGCATAAATGAAAACTCTCTAGTAAATAATCATTACACTGTGGCGAACTATTTGCAAACATATAGTGGGTTGTTTCAACCGCTCGGGCACGAGGCATACTGGCCATAGGAGCCATTCAAGATGGTCTTGAATAAAAGTTATTTGCGTATGACAGGTGTCAACAGAGGATCCAGAATTCTTAACCAAATGGATGTAGGGCCTTTCTTGATATGTTAGGAAGTGCGGATCATGCAAGGAAACATGCCACTATAAGCGTAATTGTCCAACTCGTGCAAGTGGAAGTAGTAGTGCTAGGCACTAAATTTATTATTATTGTTTTAGCAAAATTTCTATATTTCTGATTGCTGTATTAACTCTTATTTTACAACTATCCATGTTTATTTAAATATGAATCTATGTTTTATTTATACGTGTGTTGTTCTTATTATTGTTTCTTTTATAATGTGTAGTCTTGTTCTTTGTCTTAGTCTAGTGACTTGATTGTTCCCCTTATATTTGTAGGCAGTCACCAATATTTTTTACTCCACTTGACAAATCAATTACATCGGCCCACGTGAATACAAAATGCTAGGTCCGTATTCCAATTAGATAGGGTAAGTCTATAGTCACTTCACAAGCTTTCATGGAAAGTTGCCTTCGATGGATTGCCGACACGTCTCTTTAGATTCAATAATAATATTTGTAGTAGGGTACAATAATTTAACATATGATTTGACGAGTCTATGTGCCAAGCTGTGTGAAAGGTGATTTTACAATTCCTTTTTGACGTGTTAGAGAGCAATTACTGCTATCAATAAAAACTTAAATAGTTCTTGAAATAAAGTTAGACTGTCTAGTTGAACTATTTTTCTCATCATAATTAACAGTAGATATATAGTACTCGTACGTGACTTGACAAAGTTGGATACGTGAATGGACAAAATACTGCATAAGCTTTCAAAAACGATCCCGACCCTGCTTTAAAAACTTGAAATTATAATTAAGGTTTTAATCAATATAACTCGATAAGCATGCATATGGGTGGAAGCTGATTACTTCAGCATTTTGTAAACCTCGAATTATTGTCTAAAGTTTGCTTCTGAGTGGTGCCTGGTGAAAAGAGAGTGTCTCTGTTATGAAAGATTGATCTACTTGATTGAAGTTGTTTAATCTAAAAAATGAGCTTTCTTTTTCTGAGAAACACGAAGCTCTCCTCGGACCATTCTGTTTTTGAATCTATCAATTGTTAGTTTTAGAGAGTAGTATTAAATAATCCTTGGAGCCATCAACTGGTACGAACAAGGCTAGACATTTACATTGAATTGGAGATCAAGAAGTCATTTAATGTCTAGAAGATGTATAAAAACTACTTTTTTTTAAAATAAAAAAATAATTGTACAAATATTCATGATCAAAATATGGCTAAATATTTTTGCATATGACCTATACATGCTAATAATGCTAACAAAAGAGTAGAGAGCATAGAGGTAAAAGCTAGTCTTCAGTCAAAAGCTTTATGCCTAATCTTAGACTTCGGCCTAAGTACTCCAGCATCTGCATTGCCATTCTTTACTGAACGCCTTCCTAACAAGTCCATTCTTTTTGTGTGCACACTCTTTTTGACCCGGTAAGTCTCTCACTCCATCGAGTCTTTCTTTAATTCAAACAATTCATGAACACTAATATTAATAAAAAAAATACAATGACCATTAGAAAATGTGTATCACCAACAAAAATAAAAAATAAATTAATTATATGTACGAAAGATATCACTGGAGGTGTAGCTGGTAAAACTTACAAATCTTGACCAACATCCATATGACCCTTCAAAAAGATGAAGGTTAGACCAAATAGTCTAAAGAAAGCATTTAGATCCAACAATCTTTTAACTAGCTAAAGCTTACTCTAAAGTTGACATAGGAACAAAAAACTCCATTCTAAAAAGTGGACATATCAATACACACACACAGATAACCTTCTGAAAAGAGAAAAGAGACAACATGCACGTGGCTATCGGAGAAAAAGGCCGAAACCATAAGTACTCTTTCCAACATTCACTCATTTTACAGAAGCGACTATAGGAATAAAAGACCAAAAATGATGTACTTGATAAGGATCGAAAATCAAAAGACGATAAAAGTAAAGATAAGGGGAATGAGATGGGTCTTGAACTCCCTACAAGGTAACCACAGAGAAATTATTCCATGATACCCTCGTATCGGTGTCAAGAAGAGCCTACGCTAAGCAACTACCCTCAAGTCAACAAAGAACCCGCAAGTAGAATGATCGGGGGGTTTGGGGATCAACTAGCTCACCTAGAAGACTCAAACCGTCAAAGGGTTCTTTCATTCAATTCAAAGAGACTCTCTCTCTCTTGAAGTTTGTTCATTCATTCATTCATCAAAGCTAACTAAGTAAAATGAAAGGCTAATGAAGTATTTATAGGCTTCATCTAGACATAATGAAAGCCCCTAAGTACCCCCAAAGTGGGTCTAAATAACAAAGGCCACGTAGGGCTATAATAGTAAAAACATAACAAATAAATGAGGTGTCCCATCATGTCTTCAGCAAACAGGCACCCCGCCTTGTTCCAGCAGGCGCCCCGCCTGATAGTCTTTCACTGGGGAGTAGGCGCCCCGCCTCTGTAAAGGGGCGGACCGCCCATAAACTTCAGAGAGTTGGGTAGGCGGTCCGCCTGCTTCTCTGGCTCCTTGAAATGCCTCGAAATGTGTCTCGGATGCTCCTTGTTCCATGGCGTTCCAATGCATAAGCTCTTCCTTGGCCTTGGATGGTTGCTCGAGTTGCCCCGCATCATCCTCCCCTTCTTGAGAAGATTTCGTCCTCGAAATCAAGGCGTGGACTCTCATGGCATCAACAACTCCTCGGGGTGGCCAAGATTCTCCTTCTTTGTTCTTCTTGATCGTCACTTTGACATAGGCTTCTTCCAAGGTCTTCCTTGCCTTAGCATGGAGCTTAGAACCTACAAGCAACGACAAGCAAACACAAACAAACTTCCTACTTTGAAAGTAAGTTAGTGCAAGAAGTGTGGAAAACACACTCTTGTGATATAACCAAGCATCAATAATAAGCACAAATATCAAGTCTCCAAAGAAAACAATAAGTACTTGGTTAACGAACAACATGCACCCAACACAATAATGAGTAAATAGGCCATGTGGATATGGAAAATGCAATATCAAGCTATCAAAATCCCCTTGAACCTTAGGCTCAAGATCAACAAACCAATCTAACCTCAAGGTGTGATTAACATGTGGAGTGGAGTGAGTCAAATAATTCAACCTACAAGTAGTATCAAGTACTCCACTCCTCTTCTTTAGAGCATACTTACTCACACCAAGGGATTCATCTTCCTCTCCCATTTCATCACCTAAGCAACCCTTCTCAAAAGATAAGCTCTCAAGGAAGGCATTGATGATGGATTCTTCTTCATCATAACCCCAACAAGCAATAGTAGGGTCACTCTCTACCTCATCCAAATTCTCAAACAATGGGTTTCCTAAGGGGTCAAATTCTTCACACCATGAGGGTTCCATTTTACTACCCACCCTAGTCCGATACAAGTCATTACCACAAATGAGGATGCCTACAAATAATGGATTAGTAAAAACATGCATCTCACTATCATGATCAAGCATAGACAAGTTATCAAGACTAGGTTCACTTGAGGAGTCATTATAGACAACCTTGTCCAATTCATGCAATTTGGATTCCTCAAGGTCAATTCCACCTTTACTACAACACATTGATCCACCAAATAGAACCAAATCAATAAGGGAATGATCAACTATCTCATCTTACCTTTTGTTAAAGGTTGGTGGTAGGTCATAGCAAAGGTCACAATCATTGTCAACTATCAAATCTACACTAGGGAAGGTTTCAATGAACAATGAGCTCACATCAAGATGCGGCATAGCATCCCTCCCAACTAGTGTTGAGTCATCACAAGACAAGTAGTTAGTAGACTCATGAAAGGGTGAAGTATCACTTACATTTGTAGTACTTCCTTGATCACTCACAAGGCTTGAAGTGTCATATGCAACTCCTCCTTCATGAAGCTCATATTGAGAACTTTCCTCCTCTTGTCTTTCCTTCTAAGCACATGGTTGAGGCTCTAATGGCTTGTCTTTAATTGTACCTACACAAAAACTTTCACAAGAAAAAGTAGAATATGAAGAATTGTTAGAACAATGGGTGCTCTCAGTCTTAATTTTTCCTTCCTCACCTCTCTTCTCTCTCAATTTTACCTCAAGGTCAAGTGTAGTTTGTGGTGGCAATCCACTCACATCACTCCTCAAATCCTCTATTTTTTCCTCTCTTGGATTGTCACCGGTCACTTCCTCACTTCTCTCTCATTTGAAGTGGAGTGACTCTCATTTTCATCATGCAATGGCAAGACAATAAGATTGTTCGCCTCGGGTTCAAGTACAATGGGTGAATTTGCTTTAGCCGCCTCCCTCAACTCCTTCATTTGCTTGTAGTCTTCCCTTACTTGCCTCGGAGTCAAAGGTCTAAGCACATACTTTCTCCTATCTTGCTTGACCGTGTAGGAGTTGGTCCAACCATCATGCACAACACATCTATCATATTGCCATGGTCTCCCAAACAATAGATGGCAAGCTTGCACTGGGACCACATCAAACATGATCTTATCTTTATAGTTCCCAGTGCTAAACTCAAGCAACACTTGCTTCACCACCTTTAGTTCACCACACTCACTAAGCCATTGTAAACGATATGGTTTTGGATGCTTTAGAGTGGGTATTTTCAATTGGGAAATCAAGTATTGGCTCATTACGTTAACACAACTCCCCGAATCAACAACCATTGAACATATTTGCCCCATCACACAACATCTAGCATGAAAGAGGTTTTCTCTTTGATCATTTTCCACCTCCTCTTCCATGAAAATGGTACTCAAACTCCTCCTAACCACCAAGAACATTTGAGGACCATCATCTCCTTCTATAGCCTCCTCACAATCAACTTCCTCATCTCCCTCTACTCCCTCATTTTCGGGCTCACTATCTTGCTCATACACCAAATTACCAACCGCAACCATGGTTCGTTTTGTAGGACAATCCCTAGCAAAATGACCATAGCCCTTGCACTTATAGCATTGAGTAGAAGTAGAAGTAGGATTACTCAAGCAAATTTTAGAAGTACCTTCCAAGTGTGGTGTAGTCTTCTCATATGGCTTCTTCACTTCTTTGCTAGCACTTGCACTTGGAAAGTTTGCATTTGGAGTCTTCCATTCCTTTGGCTTGCTTATGGTAGTAAGAGTGTTGCTTTTGGACTTCTCTCCCTTAAGCCAATTCTTGGCATCAATTGCGGCTTCAAACATATCTTGAAGTGAGAGATAATGATGCAACCTCAATTGAGAAGCTATACCATAGCTCAAGCCATTCTTGAAACGGATCATGACTTGTTCTACACATTCGGTATCCATATCCAATAACATCCGGGTCTTCTCAAACTCATCAAAGTACTCATGCACCGTTTTGACACCTTGTTTTAGATCAAAAAGCTTCTTGAGTTGCTCTTGTCGATACCTTGGAGTTATATACTTGGTGTTCATGAGTACTTTCAACTCATCCCAAGTCACATTCAAATGCAAATTCATCCGTCTCCTTGACCTCTTCATGGATTCCCACCAAGTAGAAGCATAGGCCTCAAAGGTAGAAATAGCATAGGTCTTTCTCTCCTCGGTCATCTCATTGGTGTCAAACACTCTCTCCATGAGTAGTACCCATTCCATGTATGCCTCCAGATCACAAGTTCCCTTAAAGGATGGAAGATTGAGCTTGACACTATTGAGGTTGTTGTTGTTATCACGTACCCCATAGTTAGGCTCTGGTTGGTCTCCATAATGGTCATCATGAGCAACATATTCCCTCCCAGTATTCCCTCTAGCATATCCCATAGGTGGCCCTCGACCTCGGCCTCTACCCCTACCCCAATTCATTTGCCTCCTAGGTTGATAAGGAGCATCATACCCATAGGCTTCATCTCCATACTCGGCTTCCTCCCCTTCATGAACTTCATCAATTTGCTAAAGAGGTGGAACATTCCGTACGGGTCTTCGAAGTGGAGCATTTCCTTGGGGATTGCCCACGGGTTGGGTGTTGTCCAACACACGCTCTTGAAGAGCTTTAACTTTCCTTTGTTCATACTTCTTGAATAGCTCCGCAAAGTGTCCGGGAGTCATAGGAGTGCTATGACTTGTGCCTTCTCCGGATTCAATTTGGACACTCGGGGTCCTCCTCTCACTGGTCTCAACTTGATTCCTCTCAACAGACTCAAGTCTCAAGATTATGTCCTCCTACTTGGCTATAACAGTAGCCATGAAATTTTTCATAGGGTCATCTCCATCGTTTGCCATTGTACCTACAAAATCAACAAACGTTAGTGAAAACACTTCACTCACACCCTCACGTGTATAGCACTCGGGTCACTCGTTTAGTGGTGGTGGATATTTCACTCAAGTTTGAGTCTAGAAGCTTCACGTAGTTGATCAATGAACCACTACTCAATCACTCACTTCACAAGTCCAATGCACTCCGGGGTGAGTGGAGTTAATGAGACTCAATTGGAACGATAAGCTCTTTAAGTGAGGACTTGAGTCAAAAGATACTACAGGTCTTGTTTGAATTCTACTCTCCTTGCTAGGCACGATGATCCTAAAAGCTCGAAGTAATTAGTACTAATCAAGTAGGATTATACTCTAATAGCACAAATTAGAAGCAATGCAAACAATGAAATAAGAGAACCTAGGATAAACTACCCAAAACCAACTTCCAGAAAAGTAGGCGCCCCCACCTCTTTTGAAGTAGGCGGTCCGCCTGGTTCTCTGCAGTGGGGAGTAGGCGGTCCGCCTGGAAAACAGGCAGCCCAAAGTCCAGAGAGCTCACCCAAAGTGGGCGGTCCGCCTCTGAGACTAGGCGCTCCGCCTACTGCAATTTCCAGCACAGTCCAACTTCGTTTTTCTTGCCTTTGGCACCTAAAATTCCAACAAATCTCACGTTGCTTTAGCAATCCGAAGGTACCCAATCGTGTTTTCAATCACCAAGATCAAACCCCAATAAAAAACAAACAATCCACCATGTTCATCATGTTCATAGCTAGGGTTTCAAAATTTTCAAATCTTCAAGGGTTTCAAATTTTCAAATCTTGGATTACAACTTCAAATCAAGGTTTCTAGGTACCAAAATGACGGGTTTCCAACAAGGAACAAACCTCAATATCAATCACAACACGAATAAATCAAATGAACAAGATAGGCCAAATTTTTTTTGGTGTTTTTCAATTTTTCTATTTTTTTTGTGTTTTTCTTCTTTTCAATAACAACAAACAAGAAACTAAGATAGAAACCAACCTAGGCACGAAGAATCAACGGTCGGGGGTTTGTAGAAATAAAATTCGAGCCTTGCTCTGATACCAAGATGATAAGGATCGAAAATCAAAAGACGATAAAAGTAAAGATAAGGGGAACGAGACGCGTCTTGAACTCCCTACAAGGTAACTACGGAGAACTTGTTCCGTGATACCCTCGTATCGGTGTCAAGAAGAGCCTACGCTAAGCAACTACCCTCGAGTCAACAAAGAACCCGCAAGTAGAATGATCGGTGGGGGGGGGGGGGAGGGGTTTGGGGATCAACTAGCTCACCTAGAAGACTCAAACCGTCAAAGGGTTCTTTCATTCAATTCAAAGAGACTCTCTCTCTCTTGAAGTTTGTTCATTCATTCATTCATCAAAGCTAACTAAGTAAAATAAAAGGCTAATGAAGTATTTATAGGCTTCATCTAGACATAATGAAAGCCCCTAAGTACCCCCCCCCCCCAAAGTGAGTCTAAATAACAAAGGCCATGTAGGGCTATAATAGTCAAAACATAACAAATAAATGAGGTGTCCCGTCATGTCTTCAGCAAACAGGCGCCCCGCCTGGTTCCAGTAGGCGCCCCGCCTGGTAGTCTTTCACTGGGGAGTAGGCGCCCCGCCTCTGTAATGGGGCGGACCGCCCATAAACTTCAGAGAGTTGGGTAGGCGGTCCGCCTAGTAAGTGGGCGGTCCGCCTGCTTCTCCGGCTCCTTGAAACGCCTCGAAATTTGTATCAGATGCTCCTCGTTCCATGGCGTTCCAATGCATAAGCTCTTCCTTGGCCTTGGATGGTGCTTTTGGATGGTTGCTCGAGTTGCCCCGCATCAGTACTATTACTAGCTTTACAAATTGTTATATCGACTAGTCATGTTACTTATCTTTTCCTTTCTGTTACATCGACTAGTCATGTCATTTAGCGTGAACCTACTAT
Organism: Petunia axillaris subsp. axillaris; assembly: GCA_029990575.1. Lineage (NCBI taxonomy): Eukaryota > Viridiplantae > Streptophyta > Magnoliopsida > Solanales > Solanaceae > Petunia > Petunia axillaris. The sequence goes on along the minus strand of JARKNS010000002.1, from coordinate 44,783,640 downwards.
GTTCACCAGACAAGCATATTAATAATACATACAAAGGAAAGTATGCTCGTCATATGGCTGCCAAATGAACTATAATAATAGGGTCATAAACAGTACCATTAAATAGAAGTTACTATGAACCTGAACCAATTATATAAACAAGAAAAACAAAAATAATATAGACATACCATGTCATACGCCATGCCATCCAGTACTTCCCTATATACTTGTAGATCTCCAAGCGCAACATCACGATCAACTCTAGCCTTCCATCTCTCCGCATAAAACTCAAAGAAAAGTTCAATCGATGGATCAAGTGGATTTGGTTTTGGCGGATCATGCGGAATCGGTTGAAATAGTATCAATGCTCCCAAGCCCATACCTGCATATCATACACATTAATGCTACACATATATTTCAACGTTATCTTATATAGAAGCATAATTACATTACATGTAGAAGTGTTGTATATCCACAAAAATTTCTCGCTCCACTTACAGACGACCGATACGTCGCTCAATAAATGTAGGCTAAGACGGCTGAGCCCCAACTATAAGAACCAATAGCATCTACATCATCCAAAAGCGGTAGCAGATTAAGCCTAATATAAACCCCCTAATTATCAGGGCAGAGTAGACCACCAACAATCCATAACAAGTATGCTCTTAATTGTTGTTGTACAACCTCATCTGGATCATCTTGGGTAATCTCCGGTAATTCCCTAATGCAAGCCTCAAAAGCCGTAATGCTCAGCCTGCTGTTACCGTTTATGTGTGAGGCCTGCGGTCGAAAGCCAGCCAAATGATATATCTCATCCTGCCACTGTCCAAACGTACGATCTCTACTTAAAATAAATGTTGGAAGCCCATCCACAGGCAAACCATACATCACCTCCACATTTTGCAGTGTGATAGTAACCTCACCACATCGAAGGTGAAATGTGTGTGTCTCTGATCGCCATCTCTCCAACGAAGCAGTAATCAATGAACAATTATACTGTATGCGTCCAACCTTCATTATTCCAATAAACCCTGATGTATTGAAATAATTTATTATACAATCATGAAGAGGCCTTTCAGCGATGAGATGCCAAAGGTTCAAGTCTAATCGTCATGGACGAATACAATTCTTTAATCCTCGTCCCTCCCAAATATCTGTAGATTGATGCATAGATGTAGTGACAACATAGTAAAGTCCCCAAGTCCAGAATGAATAACAACATTAGACATTATAAATATGCACCTACAAAAAATATTAATAAAAAGAAAGAAATATGAATTAAAGAAAATTACAAAATAAGATAACAAACCGTTTTTATGAAAATAAGAATGATTCCGACTACAAGTTAAAACTAAGAGAATTAACTATTTTAACTAATAATAGTATATGATCAAGTATTTATTCTTGGAATTGTTTGTTTGCCCCATTATAAAGATTGCTTAAAAGATTCAAAAATATCGTTTGTAGTCACATCTAACTTCTTTTTTTTCTCCTTTGGGGAGAAACAATCAAATGTAGCTCAATAATCATGATTTAAACAACTAAGAAACTGTTAATCTGTCAAAATAGCAGAGATCAATAAAGGAATGAAGCTACTTTTAATTTGTTACAATTGTAAATATATTTAAATTCTACATTGAGGCTTGTATCAACCATACTTGTAACATAGCTGCAACCTGTCGTCTTTTTCGATGACGATACTTCAAAAAAAAAAAAAAGAGAGAGAGAGAGAGAGAGAAGGGCAACACATATCCTGATACTTTTTATATGCTACTCAGAAGTTAGAACTAAATGAGATACTTCTTTACACACATCCAACATCATCAACTGCACCATCCACCTATGCGTTAGCTTTTTTTTTTTTAAAAAAAAAAAAGGGTACATGGTTCACATAGTATCAATGTATTGTCACTATCACTTATTCTCGCAAGACCATTGCTAATCACAGGGTATATTCATTATTCAAAGATTAATCAACCTAGTACAATTTATGGAAAGGGCCTTTAACCACATTGTATAAAATGCAGATTAAGGCTTTTACCTAGTTAAGCCAATAAAATTACTATTCCAAGATTTCCATCTCAACCATCTAAAAGACTATAATTCCAAGATGCAATTTTCCACTATTAGTACACAAATTTATATTGTCACAGAATTAGAGATTATCATTTCTTTTGTGAATAGGATCAACATTAGCGCTAAGTGCCATATCAAAAATAAAGAATTGTATAATAATTATTCCATCGCTAAACAGTTGCCTAGAGTTATAGTCACAGGTAGCTTGGTTAAAGAAGAGCTAGATTATCCGATCCCTTACAAGTTACAACACAAAGAACTTCCCAAAATCAAAAAGAAAAACAAATGGTCACAGCAAATTAAATTATAAAAAGCAATATTAACCCTCAAAAATAAGAAACACTTCCAATGTAGTGCTAAGAACATATTCCAAGATAGCACACAACAAGAAAGGAAAGGGCTATTTCACAAAATTAATAGGATAAAATTCTAAAACATTCAACATATATCTCTTTTTACACATTCAATATTTCTCTTTTTACATAATTAACGTCGAAGTAGCGGGCGTAGGGTTGGAAAAATTAAACACGGGAATGGGGGACGGTGACAGTGGCAGGAGGATTTACAAGGAGATGGAGAAGACAGGAGAGGGAGAGGGAGAGGGAGAGGGAGAGGAGGAGGGAGAGAGAGAGAGGAAACAATTATCAGTAGAGCTGGTGGAGTTGACCGGCGATATAGTTGGCGACGGTGATGGGTTGGGCGGTATTGGGTGTCGATGGAAAAGGGGTAAAAAGATTAGAGTGGGAAAAGGTTTGGTGAAAGTTAAAAGTGAAGTCTATAAATCGGCACAAGCCACAAGTAACGCCGACTTATATATGGAAGTAAAACAAAGTCGGTGTTTGTAATGCCGACTTATTTATCTTTTGTTTTCTAATTTTATTGACACACTTTGTTTCGTCCGTTAAGTGCTCCATCAATCTATCAACACAAGTCGGCAGAAGTACAACCGATATACCCATTATTGTAACAATCTACTTGAGCAACCCATTTCTGTTGCTTCCTTAAATATTTGAGTTATTTTGGCGCCGGATTCGGTATAGATCACATTTAATTTGGAATGCATATTTTAACCATTATTGTGAAGCAACTAAATTTAAATCTTTTATTTTTAACTAACAAGACTTATATCTATTTATTTATTTGTCTAAGTGACATTGTTTAGTTCTCCTTCTTGTATTTCTTCATGTGAGTAGGGTAATTTACCATACCATACAAAATAATCGTACTTCATTATGCCTTGCATCCTTTGTCACAAACATTATTACCTTCTTTAGCTTGTTTAGCTTACGTACTATTCAAAGATTTATGCTTCCAAATTGTGCTTTCAATACTAGATGCAAGAAGTTCTTCTCTCTTTTTTTTTTTTTTGAAAATTTAAAAAAAAGTGTATAAGTTTGCTATATTCAAGAGATCAAATATAAAATTTATTACTTATAAACTTAGAGACTAGAGTTGTTTAGTTCTCAAAAAAGAAAAACAATGGAAAAATGTTTTCCTCTTGTAGTCTTATTAACTTTCTCTATATCTTAGGGATTTGTACTTGAATACATAGCGTTACTATATTTGTAGGTTATAAAAACAATAAAAGAACAAAATACATCTTGCCTGTATATGACTATTGTATAAAATATCCAATCTCTTTATTTTCTCTTTTTTCATCGGAGTCCCTTCTTTTCTGTTAAATAAAGCATTAGCATTTCATCTCATGATTCCAAGATTACACTGTTAGAATTATTTATTAAATATTGGACTTAACATTAACTTATTCGGTTTTACCAAAACGGGCTAATTGTAAATAGTTGGTGGACAATACACGGGCCACATATTTGTGGATTACATGAGGGGTCTGTATTGTTTCTTGTGTTAGGTGTGGGCTGACAGTAGTGTAGGCATGTTGTTAAACCTATGGGCCTATTATGGGTGGGCCCATTAGGTTAAGGCTTTTAAGCCTATATATATGAGACTAGGTCTCTTCTCCTGGCTTAACCTATTGTAGACAACTTCCCATTAAGCTGTCAGTTCTCATAAGCTCAAGGAGAGGAAAGACTTGGCCTTCGCTCGTCTCCAATACCGTGTTGCCATGGCGGATAAAGGTACGCCCTTTTACTCACATCTTCATTATGGTTAGTAGGTGTTCTTGATTTATGTGATTGTGTGTTTATAATTAATTCAACAATTGGTATCGGAGCGAATCACACAGATCTAGAACCCTATTGTTGTTAATGTGAGATAAAATAATCTTTAACTAGAACAATTATGCATTAATCGTGGTTTGATTTTCGCAATCCATATTTTGAAACCAACCTTAAGTTCCGCTGCTTATTCCGGTTATCTACTGTGCTTCTAAAATAGTTTTATCAAAATAAAGATTCTGTTGGTGAGTTAGCGCAAGAACCCAATACGTCTTTTGTGTACTAATTATTAAGTAAAAGAAAGATCTTGTCTAACTGTACCACGCAAGTTTGGTTTCCATGGATATGATTTGTCCTACACTTCTAATAAAACAAGAAGAAACAAGTTTTAATATTAATTTATCGTTTGGAATTCAAGTTAATTTATATTAGTTATAAAATCCTTGATTCTTTAAGATCAAGTTTTTGTCTATTGTGCAAAATATATGTATTCATTACATTGTTTTGAATTATGAGTGAATGGCTTCTGACAGATATTCTCCATGTGAACTTTGATAGAATTGTTTTGTTTCATGCCGTATACTGCTCCCGTTTGCTAAATTAATATTCATCATTTTTTTTTTCTTTCATATGTAATTAAATGAACTCTACAATACTGATTAATTAAGCTAGTACTTTGGGAGTTAAGACACTGTTGCGAAGAGGTTAGGCAATTCACAGTAATTGTTTGATTGATCCTTAATACAGTTACGAATGGATACATATTAAAATACTCGAGACACAATAACATCACACGTACATGTTGTGAAGTACGTGTTAGGCAATGACATATGTAATCCCGGGAATTGAATTTGTTTTGTAAATTGGGGTAAATAGTGTGCACCAAAGTGGCCTTTTTATCTTGATTTTGTGAGACTTATTCACTCCATGTTGGGGATACCACTAGGTTATAACATACAATAGCCTGCCCAAAGGGGGTTAATTGTGTGTTGTAATTTGGTGTATTGATGAGGCCAATTATATGAGAATATTTTAATTTAGTGAATCTGTCTGCCCAAAGGGGATAGGTTTCTAATATCGAATATTTTCTTGCCCTGCCCAAAGGAGGGCTACTGTTGTTGTTGTTGGACTCATCGTTGTGATAATATTATCTTATGCCTTGCTAATAAATCCTATTCATATTGTGATATGCACAGTTACTATTACTTTGAACAACAATAATGCTGAAGTTGTGGTCCTGTCGGGGTCTAACTTTAAGAGATGGAAGGAGGATCTTGATTTTGCTTTAGGCATGGCTGATATAGATCAAGCTTTGCGCGAGAATGAGCCACCTGCTCTCACTGCTACTAGCACTGCTGCTCAAAAGGAAAATTATGCTAAGTGGGAGAGATCTAATAGGCTATGCATCCTTGCTTTTAAGAGAACAATTGCTGAGCATCTCAAGAGTGGCTTGCCTGAAACTACCAATGCTAAGGAGTTTCTTACCCAAGTGGAACAGAGATACCATGTATCCAATAAGGCTCAGACTGGAGATCTGATGAGTAAACTCACGGGGATGAGGTATGATAACATAGGAGGGGTTAGAGATTATATCCTTAAGATGGTCCACATCCAGTCTAAACTGAAATCTCTAGACATAGTTCTTCCTGATGCTTATATTGTTCACTCTGCTCTTAATACCCTGCCTGCTGAGTTTAGCCAGATGAAAACTGCCTTTAACACCCAAAATGAGTCTTGGTCAATTAATGATCTCATCTCAAAATGTGTTGTCGAAGAGGAGAAAATAAGAAAAGAGAAGGGTGAGACTGCATTGCTTGTTTCCCATAATTCTAGAGCAAGCTCTAGTAAGGGACCTAGGAAGTTCAATAGATCTAATCATCATACTTCTAAGAAGGGTCAAGACACCAAAAGACATGATAAAGACCAGACGAAAAACCTTGGAGCAAATAACACTGTCATTAAGAAAAATAATAATTGTTTCTTCTGTAAGAAACCTGGTCACAAGCAGAGAGATTGCACCAAGTTCCACCTCTGGTTAAAAAAGAAGGATTCAAAAGAAGATAATTATCTAGCTCTTGTTTGTTTTGAGTCAAACTTAGTTGATGTCCCCATTAGTTCCTGGTGGCTTGACAGTGGGGCCTCTGCCCATATTGCCATTTCTTTGCAGGGGTTCATAAACAAAAGGAAGCCAAAGGAAATGGAGTCAAAGATTAGAGTCGCCACAGATGTCCAAGTTGAAGTAGAGTTCATAGGAACAGTAGTTTTAGTATTAGATTCTGGTCATAAGCTTGTTCTAGAGAACACTTTTTATGTACCGTCTTTTAGGCGGAATTTGATTTCTATTCCTGTTTTGAACAGAGTCTGTTATGGTTTTCTTTTTGATAATGGAAAAGTTGATTTGCTTTTGAACTCTAAAGTTATTGGTCATGGAATCCTGTCTGGTGGTTTATTTAAAATCTCCTTGGCTTCTGATTTTGAGTACAACTCTTTTAATTCTGAAACTATTGGAACCAAACGATCACTTTTGAATGAAAAGTCTGGTATGTTGTGGCATAGGCGTTTGGGTCATATCTCTAAAGAAAGAGTTAATAGATTAGTCAAGTCCAGTATTCTACCTTCTCTTGATTTTGGGGACATAGGTACATACATTGATTGTATTAGAGGAAAGTTAACCAAAACTAGGAAAAAGGGTGCTACTCGTAGTTCTGCCTTGTTAGAGATCATTCATACAGATATTAGTGGTCCTTATTCCACCACAATATGTGGTTCAAGTTACTTTATCACTTTCATTGATGATTTTTCCCGGTATGGTTATGTTTTTCTTATAAAAGACAAGTCTGACTCTCTAGAAAAATTTAAAGTGTTTAAAACTGAAGTAGAGAAACAACTGGGAAAGGTCATTAAGATAGTGAGGTCTGATCGTGGGGGTGAGTACTATGGTAGACACACTGAAACTGGGCAGCACATGGGACCTTTTGCCAAATATCTGCAAGATTGTGGCATAGTTGCTCAGTATACCTTGCCTGGTAGTCCTGACCAAAACGGTGTTGCTGAAAGGCGAAACCGTACCTTAAAAGACATGATGAGAAGTATGATGAGTAGATCTAACTTACCTGAGTTCCTGTGGGGTGAAGCTATTAAGACAGCCATGTACATTCTTAACCGTGTCCCTTCCAAGTCAGTTCCTAAAACACCTTTTGAGTTGCGGACCAATAGAAAACCCAGTTTGAACCACTTTCGTGTTTGGGGATGTCCAGCGGAAGTAAGGATTTATAATCCTTCTGAAAAGAAAATTGAACCAAGAACCTCGCGTTGTTTCTTTATTGGATATCCAGCTCATTCTAAGGGATACAGGTTTTACTGTCCTACAAGGGGAACAAGAATTGTTGATTCACAAAATGCAAAATTTTTGGAATTTGATGTTGCTGATAAAGATTGTTCACAAAATATTGTTGTTGAGCCTGCAGAGAATGATGAGACTGTAAGAATTCCTCTTACTGTTACTACAGAGACAGTTGTGAGTGCACCTACACAAATTGAGCCTATACATGTACATGTTGAAGAGCCTATGCCTGCACAAGCTCATGCACCTGGTGCTACTATACATGTAGGGCAAAATTTGAGAAGATCAAGTAGAGAAAGAAGATCAGCATTGTCTGATGATTACTTAGCTTATCTTGCTGAAGGTGACATTGTAGATCCTATAGCTTACCATGAAGCAGTTTCTTGTGCTCAATCAAAGATGTGGCTTGATGCTATGTCTGAAGAGATGAACTCTATGCATAAAAATAATGTATGGGAGCTTGCAGAACTCCCTCAAGGCTATAGGGCTCTTGGTTGTAAGTGGGTCTTTAAGACCAAGAAGGATTCGAAAGGGAGGATTGAACGGTTCAAGGCAAGGCTGGTAGCTAAAGGGTTTACACAGCAAGAAGGGGTTGATTATAATGAAACCTTTTCACCAGTGTCATCAAAGGATTCCTTAAGGATTGTTATGGCTTTGGTTGCTCATTTCGATCTAGAGTTGCATCAGATGGATGTAAAAACAGCTTTTCTAAATGGTGATCTTAATGAAGAGGTGTACATGCAACAACCTTTAGGTTTTATTGACACAGGTAATGAGCACCTAGTGTGCAAGTTGAAGAAGTCCATCTATGGCCTGAAGCAAGCCTCTCGACAGTGGTACTTGAAGTTCGAGAAAACTATCACTTCTATGGGGTTTGTGGAGAATAAAGTTGACCAGTGCATCTACATGAAGATCAGTGGGAGTAAGTTCATCATTCTTATTCTTTATGTTGATGATATTTTACTTGCCAGTAATAATTCAGGACTGCTTTATGAAACTAAGCAATCATTAAGTAAAGTATTTGATATGAAAGACCTTGGAGAAGCATCATTTGTCTTGGGCATTGAGATTCAACGAGATAGGTCTCGTCGATTGTTAGGACTTTCGCAAAGAGCATACATTGATCGTGTTTTGAGCAGATTTCATATGGAAGATTGTAAGGGTGGAGATGTGCCCGTCGTGAAAGGCGATAAGTTGAGTCTACAATTGTGTCCCCAAAATGATATTGAGAGAGAGTCCATGAAAGACGTGCCATATTCAAGTGTCGTCGGGAGTCTTATGTATTTGCAGGTTTGCACTCGTCCTGATATTGCTTTCATTGTTAATGCTCTTGGACGTTATCAGTCTAATCCTGGAAGAGCTCACTGGGTTGCTGCTAAAAAGGTGATGAGGTATTTGAAGAAGACAAGAGATTATATGTTGCTCTATAGAAAAGTTAACAATCTTGAGGTGATTGGATACACAGACTCAGATTATGCTGGGTGCCCAGATGATTTGAAGTCCACTTCTGGTTTTATCTTCATGTTAGCAGGTGGTGCTATATGTTGGAGGAGTGTGAAGCAGACTCTTACTGCAGGTTCTACTATGGAAGCAGAGTATATGGCCTGTTACGGTGGAGCTTCGCATGCTAGTTGGCTTAAGAACTTCATTTCACAACTTGCGATTGTTGATTCCATATCAAGACCCATAAAGATGTTTTGTGATAACAAGTCAGCTGTGGATTTTGCGAATGATAGTAAATTCACTCCTGGTAATAAGCACATTGACATAAAGTTTCTTAAAGTGAGAGATAAGATTAAAGAGAAGAAAATTGAGGTTGAGCATCTACAGACAGACTTCATGCTCGCTGATCCACTGACTAAGGGATTGAAGACCTTAGTTTTTAAGGAGCATGTTGCTAACATGGGACTTGTTGAATCTTTTGATGCGCCAGTTTAGTGGGAGTGTTAGGTATTCATATTTTTGCCATGTTATTTAGACTATTTGCTTCATTTCTTATGAGCTCATGATGATACATTTTATTTTGTTGAGATATTCACATTCTTAATAAATTTATGGTGAATTCTGCTATCATAAATAATGTTGATATTTTGTGCACAATTGATTATTAAATTATTATTTTAAGACTTGTTGTCTTAAGTGTTGATGGTGTCTCATGTTGATGATGGAGACACATGGGGCATATTGTTTATGCCATATATATATTTTTCTTGGCTGTTGCACATTATGGTTAGTTGCACATGTTGGGCCTTGAAGATTATGATTTTCTGGTGAAGCACATGTTGTTTAGTTGCTCACATGTTGTAACAGAAAATCATGTTGTAGATTTTCTAATGGTGCGCATGTTGTTTGGTCGCCCAATGTTGTTTATGAAAATCGTTTGTTGGGCCGACAATGAAATAGTCTTGTTTTGGAGTCCATGTTGACTATTTCTTGCTACACTACCACACCTTAGATCAGTCAGCAAGACTTTAATGTTTGTGATCGTGGACTAGTCTTGTGTCGTTGATTGATGCAAGTACTGCTGCTTTTCGACATTGATAGTTTTGTTTGATTAGATCATGTTGGAAACAATGTTCCACCACTATATGTTTGTGGCCACTGTCTATTTAGCCCGAGAGTCATTTTATAAATAAACTTTTTCAAACTATTTTAAATAATTAAGTTAATGTTGTCCAAATGGGAGGATGTTAGAATTATTTATTAAATATTGGACTTAACATTAACTTATTCGGTTTTACCAAAACGGGCTAATTGTAAATAGTTGGTGGACAATACACGTGCCACATATTTGTGGATTCCATGAGGGGTCTGTATTGTTTCTTGTGTTAGGTGTGGGCTGACAGTAGTGTAGGCATGTTGTTAAACCTATGGGCCTATTATGGGTGGGCCCATTAGGTTAAGGCTTTTAAGCCTATATATATGAGGCTAGGTCTCTTCTCCTGGCTTAACCTATTGTAGACAACTTCCCATTAAGCTGTCAGTTCTCATAAGCTCAAGGAGAGGAAAGACTTGGCCTTCGCTCGTCTCCAATACAGTGTTGCCATGGCGGATAAAGGTACGCCCTTTTACTCACATCTTCATTATGGTTAGTAGGTGTTCTTGATTTATGTGATTGTGTGTTTATAATTAATTCAACATACACAATATTGCTACAAAGATCCTAAATGTAGTGTACTAGTAATACAAATATGTAACACATGTACAAGCAGAAAGTGCAAACACAACCGACTGTACTGCAGTGGAGCTAGGAATTCTGCCCTCGTCTTGCCTAAAGAAGAGGCCATTATATATAGGCAAGTTAATCAAAACCAGAAACCCACACAGCAGAATTTGCAAAGCCATAGTTTCAAATGTATAATATCTCAATCCGACATCTCTTGTTACCAGTTCCTTCAATAACCACACAAGGCAGAAAAGATTGAGCATTGCTAGTGTTGACAAAATAGTAAGCATAGGTGAAGCACTTCCAAATTCCATTTTCTCTTGCTTGTATCTCAACAACACATCCTCATCAGAGACTTTGGGACTGACTATGAATGTTATTGAATTTGAAAATCCCAATAACTTCAACATGACATCAACAAACGCAAAGAAGTAGGAACTTGTTCTCTTATAAAGCCAAATTCTTTGGTCATTCCACCATCCCAATATTGTTCCATCACTCCAAAGAAATTCAGCTAGACTACATATTAGCTCGGCGATTATCACATAGGCAAATGGCAGAAACCATTTATTGGAGACCTGAAAGTTAGGACCAGCAGGAGAATTTGTCAAATTCTTTTGCTCGCTATGAGCTTCTGTTGCCAGTTATAACTCCTTTTCGCCAGTTATTACAAAAAGTGAATTTCTTGCTTAACAGATGGTAATTTTAATAGAACGACTTGTAGAGAAATCCAGACTGGAACTATTGATGATCATACATCAGCATTAAAATTGAGTTTGCACCAAACAAAAAGGAAAAAGTTTTAATTTCCAAAATCGTCTTCCCTAAACTATAGAATCCAGCTTTTCTTTTTCCATTTTCCTTGCAACTTGTAATGCATTAAAGGGACAAAGACCAGAATATCCTCGCTCAATGTGGCTCAATACCGGTATGGTGCAGTAAGGCATTACACAAGACAATAAATGCAGTGTGATGTTTTTAAAAGATGCAATTATCAAGGGACAAAAGTACCTGTGGAAACAAGGAAATTCCTTTGAGTAGATAAAGGGATGGGACGATAGAGTAGTACAGAGTCGCCAAGCAATTAGGAGACCAGAGGCAATAAGTCATAGACCCCAGCACAAGACCAAGATTGAGCTTTCCGAGTCCATACCAAGCTGGGCTATATTTTGAAAGCAGAATCATTAGATCGCCCTCGGACCATCTCTTATGCTGCACTAGTGTTTGATCCAAAGTAGTCGAATTGACCCCTAAAAAGCCCTTCCTTTGTGGATTACAATAAACAGATTTCCAGCCTTTGCTCAGAATTGTGATCCCAGTCAATACATCTTCGACAGGGCACCCATACTTCAAACCAATCTGCCAAGTAAATGAAGTTCATAATGAGTCATTTTGAACAAATATAAAAGTGAAGAGCAATAGACAGACCTCATTTCCCCATTGAGTGTTTTCCTCGTAGGCGCAACTTGCTAATCTTTCTAGTCTTTCTTCAAGCTCGTGCATGTTTTTTTCCTTCTTGCCAGGACATGCACCCTTCAAATTAATCCTAGATTCCTCGTTAAACTCTTGACCACAAAGGGTTTCTCTCCGATGAAAACAGCCAGTTCCGATATACCAGGGGCCTCCATAACCATCCAAGCCATTGAACTCCATCTTAAGTTGATATTGATAATGGAGACGAAAAATTATTTTAAGAACTCTATCTTGGGCATCATTCGATAACATATATTCAACAATCCAGGAGTTTAATGAATTAGAAATGAGCTGACCTCAGTAGTTACTCTTAGAGTGCCATAAACTTCGTTTTTAGTGGTGTTATGGTAATACTGTGGAAACTGCACAAAAGCAATTTCATGACCTCGTTCTTCATCCATAAAGAAGCAAAGAGCATCTTGAATTGAGTTTGAGTTGTTCGAGTACATATCACAATCTACATTTAAGATTATTGGTGCATTGCTGATCTCTGAGGACACCCTGATCTGAAATTGTTAGATTACTAAATTATTCAAACTTAATAAAGAAACAAAAAGAGTAGGGAAAGGAAGAGGAATTAAAGGAAACTGGGGCAATACAACTTGCTCATGTGATGAGCAATTTGTATCCTACTTACCAATGCATTCATTGCCCCAGCTTTGAAATTATGGAAGTGCTGGGGACGCTTCTCCCGAGCCAAATAGACCAAAGTTGGCAGTGTTACCCCATCAACATCCTTCGTCTCTTCATCTCTGCTATCAATTAGTATCTGGTTCATAAATGAAAGAAGGAATAGACGAGATCAGATAACTAAAGTTTCATGAATTCGACCATTCTGTGATAGTTCAGCTTATTGCAGCATCAGAAATTTTGTTAATTTCATTTTCCTACCTGCAAGATGGCAGCATGGTTTCCTCGAGATGAATACGAATCCCATTTGGAAAATCCTGAGTATTCTAGTTTTGCTTGATCTGGGACACTTCCAACCCTGCATGCAAGTTCAATTCTGTTTGCCATGTCCTCGTATAATCTCTACAGCATCAAGAAAAATTGTTGGCTATCAAACCGCACATCGAGCACAGCATAGTGACTTCCCCTACTAATGGGCTAGTAGAGTAGTGGTAAGCAATATGCTTGACAATTGAATAATTTTCTCGTAAGTTGAAACTGAAACACATTTCTAAGAAGAATTGATGGTGCTTACCACATATCAAATCAGAAGCATAAAAACTTGTCACTAATATAGTAATTTGGACATAGTGGACAAAAATTATTTAATTGATGAAACTAGATTAACACTTGTTACGTACAGAAAAGTCACTATAGTATAATTTAACTAGCAGGTAATGGGAAATTAACTACACACATACCCCTTAATTAAGGTGGTTGGCAGAAGCATTCACCTACTCTGTTGCTTTGTTATTTTATACTGTAATTGAGAAGTCTAACAACTTAATCAATTGGGTCAACACCTTTCAATAGAGCTGAACAATCCTCAAACACTTTAATCCTCCAGGATTGTAAAGAACAGGCACCTGAAACTGCTATTTCAGCTAGATAAACACTAACTCCATCCGATTATTTTAAATGTCGATGTTTGATTGGGTACAAACTTCAAGAAGCAGAGAATGACTTTTGACATATACTAGTAAGTACCCTTAGAACTTGTTATCTAAAAGATGCAAATTTGTATGACTAAATTAGCATGTTACTAAGAATAAAATGAGAAACTTAAAGTTGAAGTTTGCAATGTCGAAATATTTCATTTTTTTGACAGACGGAAAAGCAAATGAAGTCATATAGATTAGAACAGAAGAAGTACCTTAATTTTGGAAAAATCTTCATCAGATTCATCTAGTACAGACAGGGACCCAAAATAGGCAGCAGGGGTTCTTGGCTCAATGTTGAATTTCTTGCAATAGGGAAGCCAGTGCTTTGCAAAGCGAGAAGCCTCCAGAAGTGCAAAGAAGGTAAGCTCAGAGCCACCATCATCCGAGAGATAAACACTAAGCTTTTCTGTTGGATAATTATAAGCCATGACTGATAAAACTGTATTGATCACCATAATTGGTGGCTCTATGACAGGGTCAGCTGTGCATACAAAAACATCTACTCTTGGCAATTCATTCTTATACCTGTTCATGGACAAAAGTAAATTATTTGCAACTATTTAGCATTTGCTCCTCTGTTAAGTTCTTCCCTTAGTTTAAGTTTTATGGCATGACTGACTACACTCGATACATAAAATTATTCACACAATCAGGTCACTAGTACGTAATTACACAAGTAAGAAGAAAGGAAATCAGAAAGAGACCTTTGTAAGAGCCTGTCTTTAAATGTATGACGATAGACTCGGTTCCAACGCTGAGATTGAGTGAGGAACCAGTAAATTCCGAACCAAAGTTCAGCTCCAAGCATACCAATCCAACCCAATCTACCATCTTTGCCTGGTTGTGGTATGTTACATAGTCTACAAGTCCATATTAAGATGATACCACTAAAAAGAGAAGTGGCAAATAGCCTATACATTATCCTGCCCTTTGCCTTCTTGGTCTCGAACAAAGGCTCATACTCTCTTCCCATCTCTTTTTCTAAACAATGTATTTCAGAAAAAGAATTTGTGATATGTTGACTCTTTGAGGGTTCCTTCCCCTCTCTATATATACTACTAGTGCCCACTTGTTTTATTCCTTTTCTTTATACTACCATATTTTTGCATAAACAAAGAGCCTTATCGCGTTTGCAGTGAGGTTTCACTATTACTGCAGGAAATTCAACTATGGCAGCTGCAGATGAAATATTTAATATTAGTATTTCCTAAAAAAGAGTTCCATGGCTAAAGTCGAACTCTTAAATTTTAAAAAGAAAAGAAAAAAGTCGAAGATACGACATAGGTAGCCAATAGTTGCTCAAAAACTTGCAAGAAATTCAACGAGATAGGGACAAGTTGGAATTAAAAATTATTTAGATAGTACTCCCTCCGTCCCAAATTAGTTGTCGCTTTCAACTTTTTCACGTCCATTAAAAAAATCATTAAATAAAGTGTGTATTTTACTATCTTACCCCTATTAAATTTTGTTGAGAATTTTTTTAATTATTAAGGGTATAATTAGAAAGGACTAGCAATTTTAGTCTTGAAATTCTAAAGTGTCAACTAATTTGGGACAAATGGTTATTGCTAAAGCGTCAACTAATTTGGGACGGAGGGAGTACTTGTTAAGTACTACGTAACTCATATGATGGGGGGTTCTGGGGTGCATGTGACTACGATTGGTTGTCGTGAATAATTAACAAGAGCGTCAGATTTACCAAAAGCTAGCTTTTATGTGAGAAGAAAAAGACGTGAGATCCAATTAATGCACAAGTTATAGTAGTACCATTACCATATGTTATAAAGCCCTTTGATGGGACAAAATCTATTTCACTCGACGCCTTCCTTCGATTGTGACTGCTCTTTTCTAAGAGCATGATTGTTTTTTTTCTACTACTAATAATTACGATATGATCATTACTCATGCTTCTGTTTTTTTTTTTTTCCAAATTTAATTTGCTTTTTTTCAAACTTCTTTCCGTAGAGAAGAAGATGAAGACATAATTAAAAAAATAATAGTAAGACGTATCATTCTCCAACAACTAAGCTTTAAGCTTTAAAAATTAGATGGTCACACATCAAAATGATATCAAAGCAGGCAAAACACTTGGGTTGGAGCCTCACCGGAGCACAAAAGGAAAACAGAATTTAGTAATGATAGCTAATGAAATTATCTTATTGGGATATTTGGTTTACAGTGACATAGTAGATTGTACTTGTACAATACCAAGGTGCTAACTGGGGCACCTAAGGAAAACAACATTTAAGATTAAAGTCCAAAATTGAAAGCTAAGTCTAAAAGGGAAAACAGATAACATGGTGCATGCAAGCGTACTAGTAAGCTAGCTTGCTATTTTTCTTCACACTTAATTATATATGACACCTAAAATGATCAGCTTGTTGTTTCATGCTTTGACATTTCTCAGCCAATTGACCTGAACCATCATCGAATTCACAAGCCCCAGCTGTTGCTTTTCTCTGATTCATCCCTTGTGTTGCTGCAACACCTTGGCCGTGTTCTTGACATAGCTGTGACATTTCATTTACGTCAAGTTCTCTCTCAACTTGCTCTTCTTCTTTAGTAGCTTTTTCAAGGTTATCCAATATTGATTGATGTGCTGGATGATCGCCGCCGTGCTCTTCCGCTTTGAGTGTTGCCATTACAACGTTTGATTTGATATTCACCTTAATTAAACTTAATTGTTTGCGAATTGCTTAGGAAACATTAATTAAGGTGGCTTGTGGGAAGGGAGTGGAACATATGAACGTTTTCATTTTCAAGGCACTTGGAAGATGACACAGCGTGACACGTGTGTAACACCTCTGTCGAGCTGTCGATTTGTCAAAATGAGGTGGCCATTTCTTGTGAGGTTTGTATGAATCCGGACTGAGTATGTGTTACTTGGACAGTAGACGTAGGTAGTATTATTGAAGTAACCAACATAAATATCTTGTTACGGGCCAAATTTCGAAACCAGACGCACAACTATTCTAAAGAAAGAGTTTAATATTCCATTCAATGATGCCTCCTATATAAAACAGCAAATAATTTGAGGTGTAAAGCAACTATCAGTGTTTTGGGACATATCAAAGAACAACCTAAGGTGTAAAGTATTCATTGAAAAAGGCATTAGAACCCCTACCTACTGAACTTGAGTCTAATTATCAGTTACACACCCCACTTTTGCAAAGATTCTATCACCCCCTAATCTATTTCAAAACCAAAATTCACCCGCTGACGTGAGAGGTAAAAAGAAGTTTACATCTGATTAACAGAGACACCTGTCATTTTTTAGTTGGAGACTTTATAATTAATTGCTTAATTTAGTCTCATAGTAATAACTTAAGTAGTTATCTTTCTTTTTTCTGGTTGAAAAGTTGAGTCAACCACATCGTAAGAACCACCATTATGAATCAGGACCTTGACCACATCACCACCGTCCATCACCCAATCACCACATCGTAAGAACCACCATTATGAACCAGGACCTTCACTTCTTTATGGAATTCTCAAAAGTTTTCAAGTAATTCATGACTCTTGATAACCCAAACAAACTAATACGCTGATAAGTTTCAGATGTAGCACCCATTTTCATCTTAAATAATTATTCAAGAATTGCAATTTAGATATTAAATTTTGAACAAAATACAACAGCTCCTTTTAATTGAAACTTTTTTCTACATTTATGTGTTACTAAGAAGATAAGGGATGGCACTGGAGGTCGTTGGTGGCATAACAATGGTGTATGGAATGTACTAAGGCGGAGGAAAATGTAGCTGCTTTGATAAATAAAAAAAAGGTTTTCACATAAAAATTTTAATGTGATTTTCAGGAAGAATCCGAATATCTGTTAGAAGCTAGTTCAATTCATTTATTAGGGCAACTCCAAGGGTTGCCCCTATTTTTTTCCCTAAAATGGGGAAATCCCTATTTTAGGGAAAACTTACTCCAACCATTTCCCCATTTTTTTCCCTAAAAAGAATATTCCTTTTTATATTCTTCTCTCTCTTCTATATTATATTATTATCTTTATCTCAATTTTATTTTCTTATTTCCATTGAACAAATTCTATCTTTTATTTTCTTTTTTACATATTTGTCACACATAATTATATTCAATATAAATTTATTTTCTACCATAAAATTTTAAACAATATAATTTTTAAGAAAATATTAAAGATTATATATATTAACGGATAATTCAAATAAAAGTGAAATAATTGTGATACAAAATAATTAAATACATATTACATTACAATAAAATTCATTCGAAATACTACAAGTAGAACCTCAATTTGCACCTCTATGCTCCCAAAAAAATAGATACACGATAATTAAATTTTCAAAATAATACGACAATGCTTAGACTATAAATTATTTATATAAAGATATTATATAAACATAATTACATTTATATAAAGAGATAAATTAAAAGGTTAAATAATATAAATAATATTATTTTAATGGTGAATAGTAAATAGGGAGATGAATAGTGTGTCCTCAAATTTGGGGAAATACTATTCACTCCCTAATTTAAGGACACAAATAGAAAGTCATTGGAGTAAAATTTCCCTAAATGTGTCCCTAAAAATAGGGAAAAGGAGGTTTAGGGGCAACCTTGGAGTTGCCCTTAGTCCAACCTCAACTACTAATATATATGTTCCTAACTTGAGGTCAGAGCAATTATGATATGGTCTCTTGTACCGCTGGTCCGACAACGTGGTTGAGGTTCTAGGGGAGCAATAATCCTAATGCTTCAATTTTTTTTCGTTAGATTTTGGTTGGAAGAAGCATAATTAATTCTACAAACAATGCTAATAAAGCTAATGGTAGTTACATGCTTCTTCACACCTACAACCATTGCAGAAGCACGAGATGCTAAAATCAAATTGTACAGTGTATATGAACACTCAAAAGACTTCAAGAATCAGCGAGCTTCTTGTTAATTAACAAATTTCATACATGGATAGTAAAAATTTTGTGCAGAGTCATTTTTGACTGTGTTAGTCTAGCAGTAGCCCGCGCGTACAAATTTGTTGAAAAGTAGCCGGATCTGGAAAAGTCTCAGTATAAAATACTGTTAGTTCAAAGTCCTAGTATTTATACTGAGGCTTTAAATATGAATCCCAAGTATAATATTCAAAATCCCAGTATTTTATACTCTTTAAATATAAAACTCTGATTTTTGTTGAAATTTTGAACAAAACTCCAGATTTTTTTACTGGAGTTTAGTTCAAAGTCTCAAGTATTTGTATCGCGGCTAATATGGGGTGTTGTTTAACACCAAAAGGTTGTAAGTGTGCGGGGAGCTAATTTTGGCTAGTTCTAAATGAAGCGTGAAATGGTGAATGAAACTCACTTAGGACATCCAAAAATAGATGCTCATCAAAATTTTGCTACACGGATACCCATTAAGCTTGAACCTAATGCCACTCCAAAAGAAAATGCACAAATAACCACTTTTTGGCTACCTTTTACAGTTGGAGCTATTTTTTTCAAACTATTTAATTTTTAGCTATTTTTTGAAACTTCAATCTTTGCGGGCTGAACTACATACCTATATGAAGTTCAACTTCAGCCCATTTTTAGAATGCGTAATTTCAACCACTGTGGAATGAAGTTGAACTTCATACCTTCCGCCTATAAGGACTAAAGTTCCAAAAAGTGACTTCTTTTTCACAACCAATAAAAAGTGATCTGAAACAAAATAGCAGTAACAAAAATGAACTCTGGACGAAATTTTACCCTAAAATTAGCTCGGGTTCCATAAAATTTCGCCTAGAGGCCATTTTTGCCACTGATATTTAGTTTGAAGTCACTTTTTTATTGGTTTTATATGAGAGGCCATTTTTTGGAACTTCAATCTTTGTAGGCTGAAGTTCAAACTTTGTGGGTTGAACTTCATGCTTAAGTTATGAAGTTCAATTTCAATCCTTAAGGGTTGAATTTTTAAACATAGATGCCGTAAACTTCAGACCGAAGTTTGAACTTCAATCGTTGTGGTGAGCTGAAGTTAAACTTCAACCCTTGTGAGCTGAACTTGTGTGAAGTTCCACCCAAAAGGATTGAAGTTCTAAAAGTGGTCTGTTATGCAAAATCAATAAAAAAAAGTAGCCTCAAATCAAAGGCCATTGGCAAAAATAGACTCTCATGCCCTTTCCCCGACTTCTTCCCACACCATTACTGCATTCAACATTAATCTTCTCCCTCCACTATTCAGGACGTGTCGAATCGCACATTGTTGGGTAATGTGTGATTTGGCCTTTTTATAGTTTTTAGCAATCCTACCTATAAGTTGGCTACATATTTAACCGACAAGAGATAGATGAAACCATATGTACTGCTCAAGTTCAATGGACCACATGTGGAGGCGCTATAGCAAGTTTGCACGTGATGTTGCAAGCTCTCTTGCAGATTGTATCTTTTTAGGATACCAAGTGCCGTTACTGTCCGATTCTTTTCTGGATTCTAACATATTCTTTATATTTATAAGAGCAAATTTTCTTTACTATGGAGGCTTATTATAATTTTACATCATCCTTTCAATATTTTTTACATTTTGATTATCCCTTGAGTAATTATATGTAATAATGTAGATTAGTGTTCTCCCTTTCCAGTAGGGTACTCAATAACACATACAAATAACTTTTGTTATAGTGTACGAGTTAGGGATTACCTGATTTTGCATTTCCATCTGGCATACAACCTTTCAATAAATGATATTGACTGCACTGCGAGGATCCACCAATACACGTTTGACTCGAGCGTCATGTACCTGCAGGTGATTATTAAAGCATTGTAGTGGGGATGACGGGCTCGTCTGAGTCGTCGTCGTTGAATTCGATGGTGTTGAGGCGTGGCTTCTTGGTCATCTGCTGGTGAGCCTTGCAAACCATGACAGATTCGGTCCCGAGGCCCCCAAAGATCGTGCTAACGAGCCTTTTGACCGCTGATGGTGTTTTATAATGAGGGGTGATATTCTGGCAAGATCTCAATTCTCAGCCATGATGACAGGTAACTGGGTTCTGATCTTAGATAGTAGTTCACAGTTTCAGTCGTATTGAATGAGCTATGAATTATCTGTTGGATCTCGTTATCGGCATCTTGTGCCATCGTGACTTGACATGATTGCGTCCTTTCCTTTGCAGGAAACGTACAATTGTCTGGGGCCCATGGTGGGTGCCAAACTGTTTATGCCTAAAATTGTAGGTTTAGGTTAAACAATTATTTATGGTTAGGGTCACAAGCAATACAGTAATTACAATGGAAAAGTATGTAAATATAATGAAAGCAGTAATGAATAAACAAAATGAAATAATTAAGAGAAAGACAGAGTAATTCTTATTCCTTGAGAATAGCTGGATTCAGTATTGAATCCTTCGATGTACAATACAATGTAAGGAGGGGTATTTATAGTAGTGATACCCTGTCCTAAATAAGGTAAAATACAAATACTAATAAGTCTATGGACCTATGACTCAAGGTGGTGGTATATATTAAACTCTAACTAGGAGACTGTAAACCTTAGGCGGCGGGATGTATACCCTACGTCCAATAGCCGTGCCGCCTAAACGGTCGTTGGCTCCAGGAGCGGGCGTATATCCTCTGCACCCGGTGACTTGTAAGATAAGTCTAGTCTCGTCAGCTGGACTCGTATCCCTATAATAGTAATTGACGTATTTTTGCCCACACACTTAACAATGGTGAACCCATCTTCTTAAAATTTTAATCCCCTCTGGTTTAGTGGACTCTAGACTTAAAAACAAAATAATAAATAAGTGGACGGTCAAACGATCCCTTATGACATTCTCCTAGTCAAAAAATCTAAGAATAAATAGCCTAAATTGAATAATCTGAGAAATACTTTCAGGCCAACAACATAACAGTTTGCACCTTTTTGACAAATTTTATAAGGGTCTAAAGCAACATATATAGTCAAATATCACAATTGAAAGTTTAAGATAGCAAGTACATGCATCTCAAACTTCCTTTTCTCTCTTTTTTTAGCTTCTCAAACGTTAATATAACTCTTCCTATCTCTCATTTTTTCTTTCAGTTTTCTGTTTCAAACGTCAATATAAATATTTTAAACAATTGGATAGGAAGAAGCAAACTCAAGAAGCTCATTATCCTTGTCAAATTCAGACATGATTTGTTCCTCTAACGTGATGATTGCTTCTATTCCTTTGCCACATTTACTATCCATCAAGACGAATGTTTTCTCAAGTGGAGTTGGGATAACTGCTCTTTCAGGATTCCCCCATCCAAAGTCCACATTATAAATTGGATAATTGCAAACACTGCTACCCCAATAGATATCAATTTCATTAGCAGAGGGTGGACTTTCTTGTTGCTTGTCAAAGTTCACTAGTGCTGACAATAGCTCATTTTCTTTGATAGGATCTTTTTTCTTGAATACTTCTTTTGCCTTTCTCAGCTCTCTGACAACATTTGCTAGTGTCACGTCTTCCTCTTTGGCAGTTAGAATAGACATGTTAGAGATAATGTTCCCAACTGAGCTTTGTGGGAGAGGTGGCACTATTCTCGGTCGCAAATTAGCCATTTGGTTCAATACAGAAGGTTTGAATGAACCCGAAATTGTTCTTGTTGCAGCCATAGAACACTTGTATAGTAGTGCTGTGGCTACTTCGACACGAGATGGATGTTGCACACCTGATTGAGAAGAGATTTTGGCCTTAAGAGCACTAAGGTTTGAAGCTGAGAAAAGGTACCTTTTAGTTGTAGTAGGTTGTCTTTGAGCCTCAATCATTGGTCTAGTAGAAGGAACACCTTCATTTGGAGGAAAAATAGATGAGCCAATTAGTTGAGGTGATGGAATTTTCATGCCTAGATTTTTTGTTGTGATAGCCCAATCACTCATAAAGTTACATAAAGTACATGCATCACCAAGCTTGTGTGATATGCATGCACTAATAGCTATTCCTCCACAATCAAAATGGCTTAACTGAGCCACGACTAAACTATCTTCATCTGCACTATTATTCCATGTCATACCTTTAGCAAAAGATAAATATTCAGGACCAGTATCAGGAAGATTGGCAATTTCAGACATTGGACAATCATAACGAACATTTATGAGTTTAGCTCCTTTGTCATTACAATCAACAAATATATTATCTCTAAGTCTTCCAGCAAATGGATAATAAGAAGTCAAGGTTCTTGACAAAGAAGTCTCAAGAATTTGAGATATTTGGGCAGGCTCTTTGGAGCTGAAACCACTATCACCTTTATGTTTAGGATAGAAGAAGGCCAAGGGCATGTACATATTACCCATGACTTGATCAAGTAGAGAGAGTTTATAATGTTTAAGTGGAGAAGGGGTGGGAGAGAAGGGCTTAATGAGTTTTTTGGACACTGAAAGAAGTCCTGAGGCAGCCATCTTTCTGAGTTTGGATATGTAGATTGTTGATTTACATGCAAAGCATTCATATACATATATATATATATATGTACTATTGGAGTAATAACATTTGAGAACTAGCTTCAAAATTGATGGCGCTGATATCTTTGATAAAATAAAATTCAATCTGTTCAAAGGATTGCGTTGGCCATGACACTTTTGTTTCTTTGACTTTGACCAATCATATCTAAGTGGACATAAAACTGTACAGCTATGGAAAAAAGTGGACCTCACTTGAAGTTTTCTTACCCGCGCGCTCAATTCCAAGCTTTGGTGAATCGTGATGATTTAATATTAATTATTAACCAGTGAACGGCACCGCGGTCATTGAAAATTGAAATAAAAAATAACTAATTTTATGATAACACAATAAAAATTTAGTCTTAGATTGATTTTATCTTTTCGATATGCTCTAACGGTAACACTATCAATTATTCATTAATATACTTGTATATTTATAAGACTGATTATAATTTTTTAAAATACTTAATTATAATTTTGCTAATTTAACTTATATAAAATTAGAGAGTCTTTAACTTCACGACCTACACTATACTCTTCCTCAAGGACATCATCAACTGAAACAAAGATTTGACTTGAAGTGCAAAATCTTCTTTACATGAATATAGATTTTTAATAATTAAATAAGATAAAATATGATTTAACAAAACTCGATAATACCTTGTGCCATTTGTGGCAACTGAATGATGTGCGCTACAGTACCAACAAAACGATACATACACAATTAAGCAATTTAATTTTGAAACAAAAGGACTCCAAATAAGTTATGCTATTACTTAATATGAGATTAAAACAAAGCATAATGCCTCCACAAACTTACGTTATTAAATGGTCTTCTATGATATTTTTCTATAAAAGTTACAAAGTTAATTTTTCTCACTTTAAAAACATCCACGTTACATTTTTCTACAAATGATCTCATTATGAAAACTAATATCAATCATATATATTTCTTCTTTGGCCTTTCATGCTACTCGGTATTATGTTTTTTATTGTTTAGATTGTAGATGCTCAATTTCATAAGGTTGACTATTTTTCTCTTCTCTCAAATAAAAACAAAAATAAATAGATAAAAAGAAATTGAGAATTTAATTCTTACAGTGAAATAAATAGAAAGGGAAAAGATTGAAAAAATAGAAAGATTTCTTGGCAATAGAAATAATATGCCAGAGTCACCGTAAGCGTTCTTGCAAATACTATATGACTAACTATATTATATATATGTATCTACATTTTAGTCATTACAGAGATAAAGATGCAATAATATCTAGTAATTTTCTTTATTTCTTTACTCAATCCAGAGTTGTAGTGTAGCTATTTGTAATGGCTAATGCTGCTTTGCTTTGATTATATTATACAACAGTATTCCAAGAGGAATCATCAGAAAACAAAGATGGTTCTGCTCATTTTTTTAACCACTGAATATTTTCTGCTCATTTTTTTAACCTTCAGTCAGTAGCACTATATAGCAATACTCAAGAAATATCAATCAAGAGTAACAGAGTAATATATATAGAGAAAAAAAGAAAGGTGAAAGTGAAAAACTTGTACTGCTTCCGTTCATTTAATTTGCCAAGGAGTAATTACGGAGTATATATATTATAGAGTAATAGAGTAGTAAAAGCCAGGCCACCTGCTTAGGTAACAACTACACGTGGCTTTATAGAAAAGAAACAAATAAAGAGCATTACAAGAAATGACTGAAATGCTTGGTGTCTCGCCCATTCTCTTTAGCGGCTAATCGATCTTTCCAAAGATTAATAGCAAATAATAGAAAAATAGCTTCTAACTTAAAACAATGGAATATTACATATAGCAGTGTTCCGGGTTTGGTTTGTATCCATTTTTTTAAACAAAACAAAATTAAATAAGTCAATTTTTAAGTACTTAAATCAAATTAAACTAATTAAATCGATTTTTCACCAATTTTATTTTTGTCGGTTATTTCGGTTTGTTCGTTTTCCCCCCTTTTTTCTCTCTTTAAATATGCGACAAACGCTTCCAAAGATCAAACACATTATAGCGACTATATTCCACACAATCGAACCAAATATTTTCAAGAAAAGAATAAATTGTATGTAATCAAGTCATATAAGTAGCTTCATCCTAAAATTGTATGATTGTCTAAGCATTTAACCATTTCAAAATAACTTAATCTTTTGAAGGACTACAAGAAAAGTTATTTGTAACATGAAATAGATTGTTTAACTTATCAAAATATAAACTAGAATTCAAACAAGAATATAAAAGCAAAAACAATAAAGTTAAGGAACTAGACTAGAATTCAAGAGTGCAAAAAGTTAACATATGGTATAAATTTTTGAAATATTACATAAAGTTCACATAAATTCCATCCGTTTATAAAACTGTCACAATTTTCTTATTTGTCGGTTTAAAAAAGAATGGCACATTTATAAATTTGGAATAATTCTCTTCTGAACTCCTCATTTTAACTATAGTGAGACGTTTAACTACCCAAATATTTATAACTCATTTTAGACCATAAGTTCCAAAAATCTTTATTTATTTTTTAAAATTTTGTGTTAAATCAAACTATGACTTATTATAAATTAAAACAAGGGTAATGCCAGTTAAATTTAAAAGTATATCTTTATATATATACAATGGCACAAATATGATTAAATTCATACTTATAGTTGTAAAAATTTCGCCCAGCAGCCACTTTTAACACTGGTATTTAGTTTGAGGCCACTATTTTCTTTGGTCTTACACTAGAGGCCACTTTTGGGCCTTTACTAAATAAATGTTGACTTAAGTTCTGATAGTTGACTGAAGTTCAGTCCATACGGCCCCTGGACTGAAGTTCCATCTCTTAAGGACTGAACTTTCAGTCCATATGGCCATGGACTGAACTTCAGTCCATGGTATGGCCATGAACTGAACTTCAGTCCATGGCCATGGACTGAAGTTCCATCTTAAGGACTGGACTGAATTTCAGTCCATATGGCTGTGGATTGAAGTTCAATCTTTAAGGACTGAACTTCAATCCGGCCTCTGGACTGAAGTTCTATCTCTTTAAGCAAAAGTGGCCACAAACTAAATATTTTGGTATTAGTGGCCTGTGCCCAAAGACCAGTGGCAAAAGTGGCCTTTCGTGCACTTAGCCCCTTATAGTTAGCTATAGAATAGAGAAATAAAAGTAGGCGGTCTTTCTCCTAATAATGTTTAACTAACAACAAAAAGTTTAAAAGGCTAACCAAACAAAAATAGCACAAAACTTTTCTTAACATGTACAAAAATGTAGGAAAATTTACCCCAGATGAATATTGATTAAAAATATTTACTCTTCCTAAACACCTTTTAATGTGTCTTTCTTTATATAGCCATTCATTAATTTTTATATAATTATTATCTGATTTTATATTACTAATTAAAATGATATGTATATCCCTTAATTAAGGAAATTTGATAAGTTTTAAGATAACTGATACGTTCCATTTTTTTAGGGGTTGTGATTGTCCAGAATAATCGTTTACCTTAATTCCACCTCTCCACTTACCACTTTTCACACGCAAACTTTTCAATTATCACTCCAAACTTATCACATTCTTCTCCATAAACCTTTCCATATCCCCTCGATCAAAGCTTCGGTTTTCATCAAATCTTTTACTTTTTTTTTTACTCATTATGCTACCGGATTATAAAGGTTGGTTCATTTATCCTCTACAATACATCCCAAATGATCTCTGGGAAGGGTCGTTGTTCCGGCAACAATGTTGTTATTCACGGTCAGAACACCACACCCCATACCAGTCACCCGACCCTTAACAGCATGCATCACTTATGCCTTCGAGAATCACTCGATCCAAGGTTGCATGTAACCAAAAAAGGAATGCTGAAAAGAGACCTCGAGATGTGCATAATGAGGTTGATATTGTTGAGGTTGAATGTGCACAAAACATTCCAAAAAAGAAGGTTAGACGAAAGGTCAATGTTGCTAAACCGGATTTGGATGTTGACACAAATGTTGGTCCTTCTTTGAAGATATTTCTTTAATTTTAGAATTTTTTATGTGTTGTTTTAATTTAATATAATTGTAACAATTAGGCAATTTCATGTGTTTTTTTTATTAATTAATTTGTAGGTTAACAATTCATATAGATTAATTAGTTGTTTCTCTATTTCATTTTATTTAATTGTCTTTGTTTTTTTATTAAAATCGGTTTTTAGTTTATTTCATGAATTTTACCTGTTGTCTTGCATTTTACCTTATTTTTGGTGTAACGTTAATCAACATTTTTGGCCTTAAATATGATAGAAATTTTAGGTTCATTATTGCAGTTTTATAAATTTTGTACTTATTGTTTTAAAATAGGTTGTGTCTATTATATGAGTATTACATTTTCATCAATATGTTATGGATATTTACTTTTAGATATGATATGAATATAAGATTTCATATCATAGTATTGTTTAAGATGGTACTTTATTTTGTTCAGACATGAGACTTTTTCACCCCAAAGGAAAAGCATGGCAATCGGCCAATAAACGTGCACTGCAACAAGGAGATCAGTTTTGAGTTAAAACAAATGTTAGCTGGTGGATTATATGAGAAGTTTAAGTCCACGTGTTTTGGGCATTTCCTTGATATGCCCCCATTTCATGTCCAAAATCAGGTGCTTGTTGCATTGTTGTTTAGAGAAGTCGTTCGTCCAAGTCATGATGCATTATATTTTATCATCAATAACAAAAAACTTAAATTTGGCCTGAAAGAATTTGTCATGGTTACGGGTTTGAAGTTTGTAGGAGATTTTTTGAAAGATTATAGCTCAAAAGAGAAAAATTGTCTTATTGTCAAGTATTTTGGTGGGGTAGAAAAGGTTAGGAAATCTGCCTTGGAAGAATGTTTCAAAAACAAAATGTGGGACAATGATGATGATGCTATCAAAATCTCAGCTTTGTACCTTATCAATACATTTTTTTATTCCACCAAGAATAGCGAAACCACTCCTCATTATATAGACTCTGACCATTTTGATATTATTGAATCGGGTGAATGGGAATCATATCCATGGGCTTATAAGATTTTTCATGCAACGATTGAATCATTGCACAACAAGGTTCGTGTATGAAAATCCTCTTACAGGTTTGCAGGGATGCCATATGCTTTGCTTGTATGATTTTTTGAATGCTGCCCCACAGTTGATGGCAAGCTAGCAAATCGTGTTGGAAATAAGGTCCCTTGTATTCTGAATTGGGAAGTTATTAGGCATCAGGTATTCAATGAAGTGCAGAGGGGTTTCTTTTCATTAACATGGGACAAGGTGATTGTGACGCCTGGTTTTCATATTACTCTGATATTGCATAAATATGTAATTCATTATTTATTGATATTGATATTTAACCGATATCAGTCTGTTTTGTTATTTTTTTTAAATATGCAGATGGTTGTGGATAGTATTTCTCCTACTGATTAGAGTTGGAAATATTGAATTTTCCTGAAGAAGAAGAAATTCATGTTGATGAAGATATTGCTTGTCAAAGTGATGACGAAATCCCAGAAATCAACGCATCGGCCCAGACAGATGGTGATAATGATGTCTTTGTGAGGAATATTGATTTTATGAAAGAATTGGAGATCATAAAACAAAACCAGATTGAGCTGCAGCAGGAAATTCAGTCAAATACTCTTGCGGTTGCCGGTCTAAAAGAATTTATGGTGTCCACAGCTGATCGCATTTTCAATGAACTGGATCAAATTTCAAAGAAGTTTGTTGTTAAGGGTCCGGAGCAGGTATGCAAAATATTATTGTTAATTGACTCTTCCAGTTCAGGTTTTATTAAATTTCAGTGTAATTGACTATTCTCTTTTGTTATATCATATATTCAGGTCGGAGGTATGGAAGACATGTTTAGCTTTGGTGGTTTTGGATCCGACAATGATGTTGTTCTTGATGAAGAAAACAATGTTGGCATGGAAAGTATGCCTACACGTGCACCCCGAGACACATTTGTGTTTGGTAAGTTATTAACATTTTTGTCATATATTGAATCTATGATTCAGAGCAACATCACAAGAATCTGTGTGATTGTCATTTTTTACTAACAATATGTAGATACAATTTTTGAGTATTTGTAACATTTTTAGATTCTAGCTGCAGGCACTTCATTGTGTAACAGTGATGCACCACTGAATCAAGCAGCTCTGGAGGAAGACAAAGCAGCACCGGAGAATGTAGCGAGCAGCAACACAAATTTTATTGGTAAGGTTTTATATAACTGTTTTAGTACAGTATTAAAATGTGTCAATATTAATGTATTATTTGTTTGCAATAGATGTATACAATCTATTAGTAGATATGTTGGCTCCTTATCTTGTGTTCTTTTTTTATCAGTACCTACAAGACTTGAGTTTGGTCAACTGAGAAACCAAGATGTAGATGGTGCAGGTCTTGATTCAATGTCCACTCAGGACCTAAACATCATTGATGAGAGTGTTGAGAAAAGACTTCATGAATCTGCAAAACGTAAAGCTGCAACTGAAGTATCTCCACAGTTCCATTGTAAGACAAACTCAGTATGTTTTTTCATGAATATGATACTAACTTGTGTGGTTTGTTAATATTGTCTATATTTTGTAGCTGCAGGTACTGCAGTGTGTAACATTGGTAAACAACTAAACCAAGCAAGTTTGGGTGAAGCTTTGGCAGCAACATGTGACAATGGAGCGAGTAGTGTGAATAATGTTATTGGTTAGCTTTTGTTTTAGTATCAATATTAAACTATATCACTATTATATGTGGTGTCTGTTATTCATAATTATTGTTGGCTCGTGATGTTGTACTTTTTTGTGTTATCATAACCTACCACACTCGAGTTTAGTCAACTCGAAGAGCAAAATGTCGATGGTCCAGGTCTTGATTCAATATCCACACAGGATTTGAACGTCATTTATGACATTGTTGAGAAGACAGTTCATGATTCCGCAAAATGCAAAGCTGCAGCTGAAGCATCTCATATGACCAAAGGCAAGTAAAATATATCCTGATTACATAAACTCTAATTTGGTTTAAATATAATCTCACATATCTTCAAATTTAAAACTATCCTTATATTTTTTCCTTTTAAAGCACTTGTCGTGTCATCAGAAACTACCACACTCCAGTTTGGTCAACTCGGAGAGCAAAATGTCGATGGTGCAGGTCTTGATTCAATATCCACACAGGACTTGAACATAATTGATGAGATTGTTGAGAAGAGAGTTCATGATTCCGCATAATGCAAAGCCTTAGGTGAAGCATCTTCCGAGGCTAAATATGAGTAAAATATACTCTAATTTTACATACTCCGATTTGTTACACATATAATCTCACATTTCTTCAAATTGTTAACTGTCTATATGTTTTTTTAAAGCACCTGTTGATGTGGCAATGGAGGATGTTCCTGGAGGTTTTCCCAACTTCAGGTTATTTGACACTCAAGAGGAAGTGGAAATCTATGGTAAAAATGTTCCCCCATCTGAACAGGGTAACAATAGTGTCATTACAGAGGAACTGCATGATGGTGCATCGGTCGATAAGAGTATTGATATTCTGTCTTCAAATTTTTTCTGTTTATATAATAAAATATATGTATACTGTTTAACTTTTGCGATGTTTTTTTTTTCTTTCTAAATATGCGTTTAGTGATTAAAGTGATATTGTTGTATTTTTTGTGGCAGCACGGGTCATTTTGAAAAAAAAATTGGCATGGAAGCTGGATGCAGCAATATTGCCAAGGCAGGAGAGCTTGTATGTGGTGAACTAAAAGTTTTTGAAGGTGATTCGTCAGGTAATTTTTAACTTTATAAATATTATTATTACATAAACATATTCAATATAAACTTCAAGACATATTATTTAAATATTTGGTAGAAGTGTATATAATCTTTTTGTACCAACTGATATTCTTACCTTCATCACATCTAACCTGATCAACTGTACTGTTTCTCAACTTTTGCAATGCCCAATAGTGGACAAGTGGTGAATATTAGTAGTGATTGGGATCTAAATAGAATGCTCAATGATATTGATGAGTTTAGTGAGAAGGACTTTGAATCTTTTGAAAACAGTGTTCCACAAGAGGATAATTGCAACCAGCTCACGCTTGCAAAACAGAAAACTCTCCGTATTAGGAAGCCGACTAGATTCCACATATCACCTTTGACAAATAGTTATGGAGATTTTGGTAGGTGTCCCAATCTTGCATTGAATTCATACTTTACCATGAAGCACCCATTCACCAGCAAACTATGGCGTCGAGTTGATTCCAAGCTATCAAAAAGCTTTTGTGCTTGGATCAAAACTCAGTTGAGGAAGACAAGGTAACATTCATATCTTGCAATTTATGTATTGTCTGATGCACTCATATATATTATATCTTACTTCAACTAATTACAAGATATGTTAAACAAATGCACTGGGAGCAACCATTTCACTTTACTGCTAATATACTCAGGCCTAAATTTGATTTTGGTGTGTGCCTTGTTTCATCTAAAGACCGATTCCATATTCTTTATTCTGCGGACAATCCTTTGCAAGAAACGATATGTTTTTAGTAATTTACTCCCTCTGTCCCATTTTGTTTGTCGTAGTTCGGATTTCGAGGGTCAAACTTCTTAAATTTGACCGTAGATTAGTATATAAAATCTTTAACTTTTTTAAAATAAAATTTACATATTTGAAAACTACATGAAAAGTACTATAAGTCACAACAAATTACAACTCAAAATATGTAAAAGATGTATATAAAAATTACGGTCAAAGATAAACTCATTTGACTCTCGAAATCCGAACTACGACAAACAAAGTAGGACGGAGGGAGTAACTACTTATAGGTCGAAATTATTATGTCTTGATTTTATAGTACGAAGTAACTTAAATTTCTTCATATTGTTTTTTATCTAGCACATTGATGTCATTTTGTATTACCTGAGGAAAAAGGCCAAGCACGATCCAGGTGTCCAAGGTCTTTTCAGAACAACCGACTGCTTATTTAATTCAACCATTAGAGATGTGTACAAGAGTTACTTGAAGAATAACAAATCTCTAACTGTTGCTGCTGATAACCATATCATATTTGACTATATAAAGGGTTTTTCAATTCGTTGCAATACCCCATGGCAATTGGCAGATGATGTGTTGTTGCCCATAAAAGTATTTGAAGACTGTCACTGGATTCTTGGTAGGCTTTCATTTAAGAAAAGGGTCTTGTATGTGTATGATCAAAAGCTAGACAATTTCTACTATGATGATGAACTCATACGAGCTGTGGAGTCATATGCCATTCTGATCCCACTATTCTTGTCTGCCATTGGATTTTATGATATCATGGATGACTTAAATCCTAAAGATTATGTGTTTGGTGAAAAATCAATCACTAAAAAGTGGGAGGTGTTACATATATATATGACATGACTGGTGTACGTAAATCGTAAGTGTCTATGTTATATTATTTTGACAATTGATATCTATTATCATAACTACACTCTGTTTATTAATTTTACTTTTCTTTATGGTTGGTTCAGCGACTATGATGTTTTTGCTCTTATCTTTGCTGAGCATTTCATGCATGGACGCAATATGCTCCACCTGGTTGCAATATTAGTCGATATAGGAAGTGATATGGGGCGTTGCCATGGGATTATGGAGTTAAGAAGCAGGCTGCAAATCAGCAAAGTGAGCTTAAAGACTAATATGTGTTGATTTAGTCATTCTGTCGCAGTAATGAACTACATCTTTAAGTATTTTGCTTTGAACGCTTGTTAATGTTTTTGCTGGTGTTTTAGTATTCCCTGAATGTTATTTGAATGTCGCTTATTCTGGCATATGACATTGTCAGTTTTTGTTATTTCAGTATGGTTTTTAAATAAAGCTGCGACTGTTTTATTAATTATTCTTTCCTTTATGTTTCTTTAAACTATATGTCTACTTTTGTGTATCAGGTGTATTAGATGTATTAGATGAATAAACAGATATTATTCTCGGGATATCATATCTTTTAATATGTACATAATATGTTCATACAATTTTTACATTAGATATACTCCTATCACTTAAAATATGTAGATAATATGAACGTAACAATATCATGCATTTCCACATATTCAACACTACTTTAGATCACAAATCATTCAATTATTCTCACAAAATATTTTCATTTCTATCAACTTAATTACACATTTCTAAATTATAGTATGGAAATAATCAAAATTGAACAACTATAACTTTATGGAAATATGAACACAACATCAGCTTGATATTCGACTATGTAGATATGCACATTTAAATAGTTATGTTAGTCCTTATTAGTGATATGTTTGATACATATTGAACAATTTCAATATGTCTATTGTACTTCCATTAGTTATATTCCCTTTATATAACCCATACTTTACATAACCAAATATATATACTCTTAGCCTTTAAATGATGTTCAAGCTTTATTTGATCAATGAATATCAAGTTTCACTGAATTCAAATCTAATTAAACACATAAAATGGCATTCCTTAATGTTTAAACAAATTGTTGCAATTCCTAATTCTCAAGCAACAGAAAAGTAGTGATCCTTCTAGTTGTCAAACTAAAGCTTTAAGAAACCATTGGAGGATTACGACATGTCTTCCGATTATGCCCTTGTTTTCCACAACGACTACATGCAACTTTGCACTTAACTTTCCACCCTGCTTTAAACCTTCGGTTCTTTAGTCTGCCTGCTTATGTTCGCCCCTTAGGTGGCAGGACTTCCTCCCCCAATATTTTAGCAGTAACTGTCCAAGCGCTCTGATCTTGCATTGGAAAAACAGGGTGTTCATATGTTTTAACAAGGTTCTCCTTTGTGCATAAAGGTGAGCAGTAGCTATAAGGATTGATATTGTTGTATTTCAGCACTGCCTGTGTGTGAGGGCAAGGCAATTCATCCAACTGGAACCTCCTATACGTACATGTCTTATAACTAACGCATACCGCATGCCTTGTCCCACCATCATGCACCTCGTACATGTATTCATTTGAAGGTATGACCTATGTACGTACATATATAACATAAAATCAATTAATATATGTACATATAAAACAGAAACTGTATGTAGATGAATTTATAAATATTTAAACCATATCGTCATCCGCCTCGAAGCTTTCATACTAGCCTTGAAAATACTCTGATTTTTGTTAGTCAGCACCTTAAAAGTACCCATCGCTTTTTTCCTATTTTCCCAATTCCACTTCCTCACCATATCTCTCATTGCGTCAAGCAATTCCACGATAGGCAGAGATCGTGCATGCTTATTTCTTCCATTAATAGACTTTGATATGTTGCTTGTTATCACTCTGCTCTATTTTCCTCTGTGTATGCACGGGACCACTTATAGTAACCAATATCAGACAGATATTTCTTCACTCTTTTATCTTCTTTCTCAAGTTCTTTCATGTAATGATCAAAATCCTTAACGGCATATGCCTTTGCTAAGGTGAAAAACATTTCACCTATTTCTTTATGGCTAATCTTAAAGTTCGCTTTTACATTATTCCAAAGATGATACACACATATGCAGTGGGACACCTCTGGATAGATTATTGAACAAGCACGCGAAATGCTTGGACACCTGTGAGATACAATGCACATACCAACCCGGACTCCACATGTCTCTCTGAATGATTCAAAAAACCACTCCCACGATTTGTCATTCTCTGAGTCGACGACTGCATAAGTAAGTGGAACAATGCTACCTATATCAATACAAACGATTAGTGAATATTCTGGTGATTAACTATAATACAATAAAAACAACATCATATGTTTATCGCCATCAACTATATAAAAAACATCAACAATGTTACCTTCACTATCCTGGGTTGAAGCTGCAATCAGTGTACCTCCATGAACATCTGAAATAAAGCAGCCATCTACCACTACAACTGGCCTACAGTATTCCCAACTTTTTATAGATGCATTCAATGATACGTACACGTACCTGAACCGATTTTCAGAGTTTTGGTGCAGCTTTGTCACAAAACCTAGATTCGTTGTTCTAACCATATACAGATAACTCGGCAACACACTATATGATTTAGATGGATTTTCTCTTAACAGTTCAAGCGCCCTTTCCTTCGATTTTCATGCCTTCATGTAATTAAGTTCAAGACCATATTCTTTCCTAATGTCCTGTATTATATTATTAGGTGTATATACTCTTTTAGGATCTTTGAATTTATCCTTAATAATTTCTCCTATTGTTGCATAACTTGCATGTCGATCTGAAAGCAGTCTCTCTTCTTCAGGGCAAGTATGTGTGCTATTAAATTCGCGTATTTTAAACACACCAGAACCACCTATACTTGACGATCGCATGCTCCATTCACATTCTTTACCAGCGCACAACAAAGTGTACCTACATGTTACATATTCAGATAACCTAAGATATTTATCTGAAATTATAAATTGGATTGAGCAACAATCATCAACAATATAATTGGTATATAACTATAGAATTATCATTAGACTCAATACATTTAGTGATATCTATACCAGTTTATAATTTTCATTTATTACCTTGTAGCCGACGATCTGTCAATTCTGACTTTGAAATCTTGTTGTAGCGCGAGATTTTTCATTACACTTACTAGTATTTTCTTGTCTCTATATAATTGTCCGGCACAAACATCGTCGTGCATTGGGTCGCTTATGATACATATGTCATTCAAAGATATTCCACCATATTCATTGCCATCACTATCCATCATCACATCATCATCCAGTTCCATATACAAGGCGGATATTTGCAGATCATTCCGTCTGTTTGATTGCGAAGATATTACAATTCCACTATTTGCACATATAATTGCACCAGGGTGCTCTTGCATTGTTACACACAAAAGATATTGTGTAACATCAGTAGTTGTTCGCCTAAGATCAATGTAGAACTTCAAGCTCATATCATTGTAGAAAACCATTGCCTTAATCCATCCTTCAACTTGTATTTGATATCGATCGAACCTAATAAACCAACCCCTTCAAACATCTTTTTAACTGAACACACTAATGCATTGTACGAACAGTCTTGAGGAACAACAATACCATCCATATTGTAGTTTTTGTAGTTGAAATCGTTGTTCCACGCCCCATTGAACTGTATCAGCAAATGAATATTTTCCATACCTGGAAAAAGTATAATTTTCACTAGTAGAATTTTTTATCTCATTCAAGCATGTATTAAAAATACTATATTTACAAAGGGGAAAAATGATTTTTGACAAACCTGTGTTTTTCCTTGAGAATTTCTGCAGTTTGATGGAGATATGCATATTCACTAACTGATTTCGTGTCGCCTTTACACAGAGAGAGAGAGAGAGAGAGAGAGAGAGAGAGAGAGAGAGAGAGAGAGAGAGAGAGTGTGTGTGTGTGTGTGTGTGTGTGGTTTTTTTTTAGTCTATTAGGAGAGTGCTTAGTTACTCTTTAAATCGTACTTACCGTTATCCCCATATTTTACGCTAGCAGTATTATCATGTTAGGTGGATAAATATTATTTTAGGTATTTAATAATGATTGAATATTAATATTAATAATACAAATTTTATTATTTTTGATAATAAATAATGGCTACAAATAGTTGCGGCTATTAGAAAATAAATATTTATGGGTTGGTGGCTGTTTATATAATCAGCCCAAAAATGTACGCGATTCACCCATATTTTTTATTTATGTAAATCACTCTTTACTTTTCTATAATTCATATAATAATCTCATTAAAATATACTAAGTAAGTTTTTAGCAAAAAGTTTCACTTGGTTCGGGGAGTTTGTCCCCTTTTACCACGGTTATAGTAGAATGATCTCGGCTTTCATTCCATCCTTTATTTGGTTTTGAAGTGTCATAAAGGCAACACATCAAGGTAGTTAGTTGGTAGAATATGAGAAGAGGTTAATGGTAAGTGCCACCTAGGCTACACATCAATTATCTTGAAGATTGGGCAAAGGTGAGGGCAAGTGCTGCCTAGGCAATTCTTCAACGCGATTAACTAGAAGAACATTGGAAGGGATGGAGGGCAAAGCACTACTTTTAGACGGATAAAAAGAAGAAAAAGTGCCATACTTTTGCAATCTCATCGGGCCCGTGTCAACACGGGCCAATCGTAACTAGTACTATTTTGGAATGGCTTAATGTACTGAAGCAGACATGTCTGTATCAACATGTCTGCTTGGGCGTACAAGGGCATTTCGGTCAGAAATGGCCTAATGTGGTGAAGCAGACATGTCTTGGTCAACATGTCTGCTTGGGCATACAAGGGCATTTTGGTCTTTACACTAGGTAGTAGAATAGAATCTGGTTCTCCTAGAGCGACACATAGCCATATTTGCTGAACACTAGGCTACCTCTGCGATAAAAACGGTTTGTTTGCTCCTATCTATCTTCAACCTCCCTTGTATATCTCCATCTGATTTCCCTCTACTCCAGTTCTATCCTTGAAAATTCAAAGTTATGCTCAGCCTTCCTGCAATGGCAACTTCAATTCCAAGTCGTAAGTGAAATATATAATTTATTCTTTATAAAAGTCAGGTTCTTGGTATGTTGTAGTCATGTACTTTCAGTAAGTTTGATGCCTTTACTGTAGAAAGTTCTCCGTACAATTCAGTTGACGACGGGGAGTTTTACTAGAAATTGACACGTCACAGCTTACACCTTATTGCAGGACAAAGCACGGAAGGTGGTGGGGATGCAGTCAGATGTAACTGAAAATGGTTAAGTTGGTCTGAGCTGTTTTCTCTAACGTTGATCAAGGTGTGGCACTTCAATCTGCGTACTTTATTACTTCATGTAAATGCAATCGTTATTCAGATCCTTTTGAATTTGAAATGCATTCTCAATGATCTTGTTAATGAATACAAATGTGGACTTTTTTCTTTCTACTGTCACTTAGGTGAGATACACTTTGAGTTCTTGTAAACAAAGAGTAATCATTATCAAAGCCTTGAATAAAACAAAACAGTCAGAATGCATGCCTGTAGTATTTTGCTTGAAGATCATACAGAGTTAAAAGAAAATTTAAAATTGCTTTTTTCCTCAGTTAGATGATTCCATGTTCTCAACTACTTTATCTCTTATATTATCCTTAGGAATCAGGTTCATTGTCCACTTATTTGGAAGTTACTTGTTTCCCTTCTCAATTCTATTGAGTCTTAGCTCATATTGATGATTTACAGCTTTGAATAAAACCAAGCAGTGACCATGCCCGCTTGTAGTACTGTGTTTGAGAATCGTGCAGAGTTAAAAAAATTTGAAATTTCTTATTTCATTTATTCTGAGGACCTATAAAATTTAACTTCTAACTTCAAGCCATAATTGATTCCAACTGCTATTTAGGTCCTTGAATTAGTTGTGGTACACTCATAGTAGAAAGAACTTTAATTACTTGATATAGACAATTCGATAACTTATTAGTTTCTACGATTGAAAGTGAAACTAATCTTTTCCTAATTCTATAGCAACTGTTTTAAAAGGAGAAGACATTTAACCTAAAACCTCTTCATAAAGTCTTCCTCGACTGCATATTAAGAGCCAATGTTTGGTTCCTCCCATCATGCCACACGATATATTTATCATGCTGCAATTGCTGTCCTTACTTTACCAGGATTGATTATCAATAAAATTCATTTGTACTAGGTCCTACTATATCTCTTATGCATAATATTTTATAGAATTTGCTTGAAGGTAATTATTACACCAAATACAAAAGGTTATGAGAATAAGTGTATCAGTATCTAACAATGCTTTCAGTTTTAAAGTTCAAACTAGATAACCTTGAGCAACTACCTGTATCAGGAGAGTGCTAGATTCATACAGTGGCTTTTGAGGTACTTTTTATTCTTTTCATATTTCTTAATCTCAATATGAAATTGACTGCTGGTGCTTTGTCTTTTCTAGTATTTCACTTCTATTCTTATATTCCTATTTATACCATATATTGAAATTATATACAGGAAAACTTGAACTGCTTAATTTTAGCTGAGAATTTTTTTTGTCTCTAATGATTCGTGTACACCCTTTCACTTTTTCTGATTTTTGTAATTCAAAAGTATTATTGGTACTTTTCCAGCGCCGTAATGATTAAAGATTGATTCTTTTTCAAAAATTTGGATAGCAAAAACCTTTTATATTCAAAGAACTTATTTTTTTAAATAATTGAATCATCTGAATATGTCTTTGTTTCCTTCATTGTTAACCTTAACTTGCTACTGCACTGACAAATTGGATACACACTTAAATTCCTTATTTGGTTGTCCATTTAAACTAACTTCTTAAACTAAACCAGGAAAAATGTATGTGCCAACATGTTCTCAAGTTGTGCGAGTTAATGCTGCTGATGTTAAGCTTAAAAAGGACTACTAGATTTACGGAACCAAAATATCGTACAGACTATGCTGTTGTAGTTGAAGAGGACAATCTGCATACATCAGGAGTCTTGGCTTAATGCCTATACTGCATTGTTGAGGTGATTAAATTGCACATGTCATATGTATAGGTGGAACGCTTTGGATTTGGTGGTTTAATAAAAAAATCCGCAAACTTCTGAAAAGCTATGTCAAAGTCTGAGAAACATCATTACTTGTTGTATCACCATCATGTAAGTTCTTGAAATCCTTTTTAAATTGTTGATTCTAGGTACCAGTAAATTGTTGATATCCATTACTACAATTTTTCATTGCCAGTTTAGGAGAATGTTTGAGTTTTATGGTTAGGTCACTTTATTCTTCAATGGTGTCGATGATGATCAAACTGAATTCTTTCTTCTTCTAATCCTGTATAAATTCATCCATGACTCTGGTGTGGGCGCAACTTATAACACTACAATATATGACATGTGATTAGAAAGTGAAAGCTTTCAACCTTTCAGTACAGGCAGTTGTTCTGCTGTAGCGTTTTGCTCCCGTACTATATAAATAACAGAGTTTGTCGAATAAATGTCTACAGTACTTGAACAAGTTTAGAGTTGACATGTTCTTACATTATCAACATTTCTATTGAAGCTTGATGTTAAAGATGGAAACGCACTGTGTCCTCAGGTGCAACTAATATATTTTGAAGCCTGCGCAAGGATGTTTGCCATCCTTAATATTGAATTGGATGTCACTGGATGAAATTACCTCTGCTTGGACATCTATGAACAAACTTAGTTCTGTTTCCATTGCTATATATCTATTTCAACATTATTGCAATGTTATAACCAAGTGATTCATGTCATTCTCTCTCTAAGTTATCAGACTTAAATCGATTCAATATAGGTTGCATTGTTGGGCCCGTGCTGGCACGGGCATTCTCCATTAGTTATATAGATATTCGATATTTTTCAAAGATAATTTTTCACAGTTTGGATATGGGTAAGAAATGAAAGAATATAATGTTAATTAAAACATGTTGGTTTATCTTGATGAAATGATAAAACTCCAAAATGCGCCGTAATTACAACATTGAGTAAAAATATTTGTATCTTTTAGACTTTACTGGAATGTTGAAGGTGAAAAGTCAAAGGCCAAAGTCCAATATGTGTAGAAGAACATCCGGGACGGCCGGTGGGTAGGGTGGGCACAAACCGAACCAAATCGAAAAATCGATCGAACCGAAATTTATTTTAATTCGGTTTTCAGTTTTTTGATTTTTGGTTTGGGTTTGGATTTGGTTTTACATTTTAAAATTTTCAATTTTACGGTTTGATTTTGGTTTGGGTAAAAAAAATTCGGTTAAAACCGAAAAATCGAATATAGGCCTCCTAACTTTGTCAACTAAAGTGTTTTAGCTCATAATAACATCTCCATTCCACTAAGCAATAAGCTCACGAGTCTTCACCTTAAGGTTCACAAATTCACAATTCCTCTCTACTTCTGTCTTCACCTTCTACTATCTAACATCTATCACTATCAACTATTGATTCTGGAAAGCTATTGGAGAATCGAAGGACTAAGGTATCTACTTCAGTCTTCACCTTCAATATATACTTATCTAACACTTCATTATTTTTCCATAACTTACAAATTGAGATAAAGCTAAAACTATTTGAAATCGATACTAAATTAAGCAAGCATTATTCAAATGGAACGAAGCGGATTAACTAAAGAAGACTAACTACTGTAGCTTTTCATTAAGTTGGTAAAATAAAAGCAAAATGCATAAATTACCCATAAAATTGTCCTGAAACGCTTCTTACGACCTTTAACTTTGCGGGGGTCCTATCACCCCTACTCCCATTTGAAGTGGTACAAATACCCCCTCCTCGCTCACCTGGCATATAGAGTAACACATTCTCTCTTAAAGAGAATGAGGGGACCAAGAAAAGATTAAAAATTTATTTTTACAAAATATTTTAATTAAATGTATTTTTTTCCTTTTATCTTTTCCCTTCAAACCCAATTTGTAATTCCAATTACTTCTTCTTCCAAATCTCTCGCTATACATTAATTCGCCTTAAACATATATTTCCTTCACTTTCACAACTCTATGTCATACAATTATTAAAAAAATTAAAGAAAAAGATGAAGATAAAAAAAGCAAAACTTTTCAAGGGTTAGGGGAGAGGACTTACGGGAAGAGGACCGATAGGAAAGGAAAATGATGGGTGGGGGGAGGGATGAGCCAATTACTAAAAGAATTATAGGAGTAATTTGTTTTTTTCAAATTAACACGTGGCAACTTATAATTGGTATGTGATTATCACACTCTTTCTAAGAATTGAGTCTAGCCAAAAAAGAGTATTAAATACCACTTCAAATGAAATTAGAGATGATAAGACCCCGCACTATTAAAGATTGTAATGGATATTTCGGGACAATTTTAGAAGGTAATTTATTCATTTTGCCAAACAAAAACAAGAAAAGAAAGAGAAAAACATAAGTACATGGAATCTCGACTGTTGAAGATGACATATAGCTGCATATTAGTAAACCCCACATTAACTTAACTTTATCAAATTTTTGTCTTAGCGCGTCCCTCCCTTCCTTCATGCTCTCTCAGACATAACAGAGTCATTTGCTGACTTGGCCACCCTCTCTCTCTTCTCTGATTAGCCAATATACTATACTTGTCTTTTTAACTCAGTCACACCTTTTTTTAACCTTTTTGTAACTTTCAAACCATCACCATCCCCCTCCATTAGCAGTGAACAACTCCTATCTATCTGCAGGCTTGAATGCGGGATACTTTATTCACGGTCAGCAGTTAAAGAAAGATAATTTCCCCAAAAGGGTTTAAGGGATTTTGAATAAAGATTAGATTACCAACTTGAGAGGAGTACTTGCTTAGACCATTTTGCTTCTTTGGTAAAAGTATTTGACTTTGATCGACGACTTTTTGCATCTTCCTAAGAATTCACTGCTGTTCAATTTTACCCTTTTTGGAAGTCAAAAGCTTTGATTATTTCTAGGGTTTATGGATTTGCCCGTTTTACCTTGTCTTTCTATTGCATGATTAAGGCTTTTCCTCCACTTATCATTAGGTGCGTCCTTTTTTCCCTTCTTTACCCTTTAGTTGTTAACTATTTATTTACCTTTTAAATTTCATATCTTTATTATTGAATTTATGTTGGAAAATGTTAAAAGTAGAGTTAAATTTGAAGTCTTTATTTGTCTTGGTGGCTAAATTATGATTCTTGTTGTATTTGAGGTAAGTGGTAAAATTGGGAAATGTAATCATTATCTTTTTAGTACTCACACCTCTTCATGATTTTAAACTAATGGATATTTATATAACTGGTTTTGATTGGAAATTGTTTTGGGTTATTTGAATTTTTTCCTAATTTTATGAGTCTGCAATTGGACATAGTTGTCGTTGTGTATTTTATTTTATGCATTCCGTGATTTTGCGCCCATCAGGAAATTAAGTATACCTGCAATTTAATGCAATAGATTGGTCTCCTTGATTCCTTTTATTATTTTCCAATAAAGACTTCGAATTTAGTCGACCAAAAAAAAAAAAAAAGGTAAAGACATGTTTGTATAGTGGTTGATGCTGATCGAGGTTTAACTATTTACCAATCAGAGACCCCAAATCTAGTCTATCAAAAAAACATAAAAGACATGTTTGTATATATGTTTGATCGAGGCCTTAGAGAGTGAATAGTAATTACGTTTCTTGCTTAGCATACATTGCCAGTGATAGTTGTAGAGGTATTTGCTTCCGTGCTAGCAATGGCTTCTGTTTCTCTGTTTGTTTCACTTCCAGAAATGAATGCTTTGGTAGCTATTGGTGATCATGATACTGGATGCACCTGGAGCTTGGTTCCAGTTTGGAAAGTTTCCACATTGGATTTATGTGGAGTTTATTCTAATTTAGATTTACATATGCTGAATAGTTATATCAAGGAGAAAGCCGAACTAAGGAAGTTTGATTTTCCTTGCAGTTTTGTGCCAAATAGAAATGAAGTACATTAGACCATACTAAATCTCTTGTCTAGTCTATTTTAGCATTCTCATGATTCACTGCAAAATTTACAGTCCAAACTCTAAGACTAACAAGATGTGAAGTGAAATCTGTCACAAGAAAACCTTATTTTGTTGGGTAGCATTTACAGATTTGATCAATCCAATTTGATTGTCAGAATCCTAAAAGAAAGTCTCAACGTGATCCTTGCATTAGTATATCGTGGCAGATAGCCAGAAACGATTACTTCAATGGGATTAGACATCTTCATACTTTCACACCCTCAAATACAACCTACTCCTCTCAATGTGACCAAAGGGAAGTGTCTGCTCATGTAGCTAAAAAAAGCAGGAATGAATGCTTGATAAGATTCTCATCTATGTGGTTCAATTCCTTTGATGCATTGTGAAAGGCTCAAGGGTGCTTGTATCCAGGTATTTTATTCCAGCTGCTACTAGCAAATAAGGCGCAGTAGTGACTGGTGGAATGGATTAGTATCTAAAAAATTGGACCTTATTAGTGCACCTAGTTGAAGCAACTTGGTGCTGAAAAGGGCTTTTACACATAAGTCTAAAAACTTATTAATGATTCTTTTTTGGGTATTAAGTTTAAGGTCAAAGGATAGTAGGATACAACATTTCAGCCTGGTTGGCTCAACAAGATTGATGGTGGAATATAGTGTACATATCAAAGCTTAAGAAAATACCTGACATTTATCTCTTTAGTAGGTGTCATTTTAGAAACTTACCACATGTATATTATATATATTGCATGTACTTGTATACAATTACATCTACATTTTCCAATGCAGGTGTATAACTCTTTTACAACTTATGTGTTCTCTTTTCCATCTTTTTTTTTTTGTGTGTGTGTGTGTTAAGGTTAGCCTTTTCCGAAATCTTAGTGTAATTTGAAGATCTACATGATGACGATGCCCATGTCTCACCTGTTTCACATGGTATGTGAAGACAAATGAAAGGTCCTTGTAACACAGTTGGTCGTGAACGATCATT
Organism: Petunia axillaris subsp. axillaris; assembly: GCA_029990575.1. Lineage (NCBI taxonomy): Eukaryota > Viridiplantae > Streptophyta > Magnoliopsida > Solanales > Solanaceae > Petunia > Petunia axillaris. The sequence continues at coordinate 44,739,021 of JARKNS010000002.1, read as the reverse complement.
GATGATTGACCTATCCTGACGTACTAGGCTCGTAATGTCATCCTTTATAGGGCAGTAACTGGGTTCTATCATGCCAAGTCTGACAATCTGAAACATATTTCAATCTTAGGTAGTTGAGGAGGAATATTTTAGCCACTAAGAATCATGACTGGTTTGTCTTTTTTTTTTTTGGGTAGCCATTTCATCATTTGTTTGTCTTATAACATCTCACATTGAGTTAGGTTTAAGTGTCCTTGGGGAAGGGGGATAAGTGCTATAAGGAAAAGAATGCGAACTCTTCTTCCATAAGTTTATACTCATCGTAGCTGTTCTCTATTTCAATGATGAAAATTACCAAAAGTTCAAAAGTAAAGATTTCAAGTAGGAGGAACTCATATTTTAGCTATACTTAGCTTGTTTTGCATGATTAGCACTTGTAAACTGGCGCATCTCGAGCTTCTATTGTAATTCTTATCTACAATATTGACAATTCTGACTCTTTTTTTTTCTATCACTCCATGTTAACTTTTCTTTGGTTATCTTGGTAGGTGATTCTGTCAGAAAGATTGAAGTATGGTTGCAAAAGACCGTAAAAAGCCCACTGGGTCTCCAATACAAGTTGGAGAGATAGATACAAGTGCACCATTCCAATCTGTCAAAGATGCTGTTAACTTGTTTGGGGAAGGTGCTTTTTCAGGGGAAAAACCTAAAATCAAGAAGCCAAAACCTCAGTCTGCAGAGGTATATGATACTGTGGTTAAAAAATTTATCATTACCCTAATTGGAAAAGCTGGCGGTTTTATTGCAATCGTCATCAGCCTTGTAGTAAATGCTCATTTAATGATTGAGACTGATTATTAACTTTTTAAACAAGGAGACATCAGAGAATGAAACTTCTACATCAAATTAACGTTTGCAGATCAAACACACTAATATTCTTGTAATTTGTCCTTTACATCAAGTAAGCCATAGAAATTTGTGCACTTCATAAAAAAAGTCATAAAGATTTGTGCATTCATGCAATCATCAAAGTTTTTTCCTGTACATGTATCCTTGAACCACCTTCTTTCTTGATTATTTCAAATGTTTTCACCGGTGGTTAATGACTTAGGGAGTGTTTTTAGATTTTTGCTGCTTCTTTTTTAGAGTCTCGGAACTTTTTCACCAAGTACCCTTCATACTTGAGTCTCTAGAGTGCTGAATGTAATAGACAGTGAGGTGCTCTTTGAAGTGTCTGAATGCAATTTATTTTCATCCTATCATTGGTCAGTGTCAGAGACTGCAAGCAGATAGCCTCACCTAAGTTCTTATTTTTTCTTTGCTTTCAGAGGGTACTGGCAAAGGAAACACAGCTTCACTTATCACAAAAAGAGCTGAACAAGTTGAAGGAACAGTTGAAAAATGCTGAAACTACTAAATCCCAAGCACTTGCCGAGCTTGATAGGGCAAAACGGACTGTAGAAGACCTCGCCCATAAGCTTAAAATTGTTTGTGAGTCAAAGGATTTGGCTATCAAGGCAACAGAAGCAGCCAAGAGTCAGGTGAACCAATTTGAAGAAGCAAATGATGGTTCTGTTACAGGGAAGGATGGTTCTTGGAAAGTGGATCTAGAAACTGCAAGAGAAAAGTATATGGCTGAAATAGCTGATCTTGATGCTGCAAAACAAGAGCTTAGGAAAATCCGTCAGGATTGTAATACTTCTATGGAAGAAAAAGCTGTCGCTATTGAGCAGGCAGCAGAAGCTGAGCATAGTGCCAAAGCAAACATGGAAAGAGCTAGTGAGCTCTCCAAGGAAATAGCAGCTGTCCATGAGTCAATCGATCAATTAAAACTTGCCTGTGTGCAGGAGCGGGAAGAGGAAGCAAAAATTTATGCTGAAAAGGATGTCCAGAAGCAGTCCTACAAGGCTAAACTCGAAGAGTCCGCACAGAAGTTACTAGCTTTGAGGAAAGAGACTGACGAGAATTTAGCCAAGAGTCTGGAAGCACAACTAGCTGAAACAATGTCTGAAATTGAAGTTCTGCGGAAGGAGATGGATAGTGCGAAGTCTTCTGATCTTGATACAGTGAGGGCTGTTACTTCGGAGCTGGATGATGCGAAGGAGTCACTGCATAAGGTGGCAGAAGAAGAGAGGACTCTCCAGACCTTGCTGGAGACCCTTAAACTGGAGCTGGAGAGTGTGAAGAAAGAACATTCCGATCTGAAGGAGAAGGAGGTGGAGACAGAATCACTTGCTGGGGGTCTGCATGTCAAACTCCGGATTGCAAAATCTGAGCTTGAAGTAGCAGTTGCAGAAGAATCTAAAGCAAGAGGTGCTTCTGAAGAAATGGTCGCTTCTCTCCAGCAGCTGACCTCAGAGACTGAAAAAGCCAAGCTTGAAGCTGAAGAGATGAAGCAGCAAGCAGAAGAATTAAAGAAAGAAGCTGAAGCCACTAGAATAGCGCTTGAAGAAGCAGAAAAGAAGCTTGAAGTGGCGATGGAAGAAGCTGAAGAAGCAAAATCAGCTGAGGCTAGAGCTCGTGATCAATTATCCGAAAGAAGTGCAGCTGCACGTTCCTCAACTTCCGAGGATGGTGCTTGTTTCACTTTATCAAAAGACCAGTTTGAATCTTTAAGCCGTAAAGTCGAAGAATTAGATAAATTAGCAGAAATGAGAGTTGAAGCTGCAGTGGCTCAGGTAGAGGCTGTGAAAGCGAGTGAAAATGAGTCCCTCAAGAAGTTGGAGGCTACTCAGAAGGAGATTGATGATATAAAAGCTGCTACTCAGGAGGCACTAAAGAAGGCAGAGATGGCCGAAGCAGCCAAGAAGGCCGTAGAAGGAGAGCTTAGAAGGTGGCGGGAACGTGAGCAAAAGAAAGCAGCCGAAGCAGCTTCTCGTATTCTTACTGAAACACAGATGAACTATGGATCATCTCCTCAGAGTTACAGAGTTGAGAAGGAGAAGCCATCAGAGAAGTTCATGGACTCGCATTCATATATGCGCCCACCAGTGGAACCCAAGAAGCAATTCTCACAAGAGAAGAAAGTGGAATCACGCAAGTTGCAGAAAGCAAAGACATCTGTGTCAAAGAAGGTGTTGATGCCTAGTATCAGTGGCATTTTCCACAAGAAGAAAAACCAAGTTGAGGGTGGTTCTCCTTCGTATCTGCCTGGAGAGAAGTCTGTTTGGTAGAAGTTGGTCTAATTTTTATTTTTTTTGTGCAAAAGATGTGTGGTGGAGAGGAACCCGGTGTATGCCATGGATTGTGTATATCTGAAACCTGTGGAACGCAAATTTTGTTTTCCATTTTGGCATTTGTTTTATGCGTGTGGAAGTAAGTTTTACGAGCCATATGCAATTGACTCGTATAATAAGATGCTTACGAGACACTTTGCTTGACCATCTCGACTTCCACTTTAAAAAGGTTGCGAAACAATAATATATAGGTTACCTTGGCCCCTAGAATAGTAGTAGAATTGAAAAGAAGATGATCAAATCATATGATATTTTTGATGACTAATAAAAATCTTAGGCTGGCTAAAACTAGGTAGGAGTGGTAGATAACCGATAATAATATATGAATAGGAAGATAAAAACATAAGTTTCTTTCTGCTACACAGGAAAAAAACAAATCTCTGACTACTACAAATAACTCTTAGAGATTTGTGTTAGGTATATATTAGAACAAGATTTGAGGGACTTAGGGTGTTTGGAGACATTTTCAACAATTGAAGCACTCAAATTATCTTTTTACCTTACAGAAAAGAAATCACAAATTTCATTCACCTCCAGCAAGAAAATATTAGAATTCAAATGCGTGATATTATATACATTAAGTAGTCACTTCTAATCACTAAAGGAGTATTAAAAAGGAAATGATTTAAGTAAATACTAGTATATTATATACTCTCACAATGTAAAAATTTTTACATTATCAATGCATTTGGACAATTTATAATAGGTTATTGTTCTATTTTTCATATCATATTATCTTATGAGTTTAAGTCATAAGATAGATGTCCTTCATAAGCGGATAAGATTTGCATATTAAAAATAAGACAAATTACCTATTACTAATAAGGTACTATTACCTTATCAGTGTATTTAAATTTAAATTAAAAAATTAGAATCTCCACCCAAATGTTTAAAAATAGAAAATAAACAAGATTGGGGTGAGTAAAATAAGAATCCCTTTCACAGTTTTCACTATCCCAAAGATCTGTTATTCAACTACTGAACAAGAACAGCAATGGCGAGTAGCAGTCACAGGGACGATTTCCTAAACCCTAGCAACACGTCATCATCTCCAATCACTGTCTCCGACGGCGACAGTTTCCTTGTAGATTCTTCTCAGATCGGTAGCGCTTCTGGAAGTTTCCAAAACGAGGGTTTTCTGGATGCCGGCACTTCCGATGCGGAGTTCGGTTTCTCCCGTCCTGATTTTCGCCAGACTCCTCTCGTTGGTACTGTTGATTTCTATCAACGACACGTCTTCCTTTGTTATAAGAATCCTCAAGTTTGGCCTCCTCGTATTCAAGCTACTGAATTTGATCGCTTGCCTAGACTCCTTGCTGCTGCTCTTTCTGCTCGCAAAATTCATATTAACAAACAGGTACGGAGTTCCAGAAATAAATGATTTAAAACAAATCATGTTAATTTGTGTCGATGTGTGTCATCTTTTAAAGTTGAAATGTTACTACTAAATATAGAAGTGTGTCATTTTTTTGGGGACTGGTTAAAAAGAAAGTGTGTTACATAAATTGGGACGAAGCGAGTAATTGTCACTTTCATAAATTGGGACGAAGCGAGTAATTGTTATTAGAGTACATTTAAGTTCCCTGAAAAGATAAATTTATTTAGTATTGATATCAAATGGGCCTGATTACAGTCGAATAAATACAAAGGCTATATATAGCTAACCTGAACCAGCTTTTAAGGTTATTGATTGATTTATTGACTTGATTCTTTGAGCATTCTGAAATGAATTAGTTTCCAACTTGCTAGTTTCTTACCATGTGACTTCTACATAAGCAATGTATTGATCTTTTTCTCCAACAACACACTCGATGCAGTAGGATTGCGCTTAGTAACGATCAAGGCTGGTAAATCCATATGCTTGTCCATGCGGCGTCCTTTTAGCGCGCCTATATGACGATCTGTGGGCTTACCTCTAGAAATTGAGTTCTAGCATCCCGGGCTTGTCTATACAATCTCTAAGTCTAGTAAGCTCAGCTCTGGAAAATTGAGCATTATACCAGAGCTATGTTCTTATTCTATGACTTTGGTCCTGAAAATAGCCATGATTTTCATTTATGTAGCCCTTTAGATGCTTTCTGTGATTTCACATTCCATCTTGCTATTATGTGATTTACCTTATTTATGCTTTCTTCATTTTCGCGGCCATATCTGAGCTTTTGTGATTTACCTTAGTTGTAATCTTTCTTTCTTCAAGACTCGGTTAACAATATGTGAAGGACATGATGGAACTGAGACATCGAATGGGGATGTCTTGATCTTTCCAGACATGATCAGATACAGGTCAAACTACTATATACTACTTTAAATGCATCTGCTGAATTTGGTTGATTATCTATAAAATGACACTTAAATTCACCTTTGTTGCAGGAGATTGACCCACTTTGATGTTGATACCTTTGTTGAGGAGGTACTAGTGAAGGATGGTGAGTGGTTACCTGGAAATCCTGAAGCTCTGACTGGATGGTACATATTTGTGTGCTGTCATGGTTCTAGAGATCGCCGATGTGGTGTTTGTGGACCAGCTATAGTAAGTAGATTTAGGGATGAGATAGAGTTAGGGGGTCTTCAAGGAAAAGTATCTGTTAGTCCATGCTCACACATTGGGGGACACAAGTTCGCTGGAAATGTGATCATATTTGGACCAAATATTAACAAGGAAGTCTGCGGACACTGGTTAGGAGAAATCATTATGCCCCTTCTCCTTTGGGCTTTGTTTTCTCAGTTGGTTAAATTGATCTGGTCAGTTAGTTATACGTTTGACTTTGTTGTGCATTAGGTATGGATATGTTGCACCTGATGATGTACCTGCATTGCTTGAACAGCATGTCGCAAAAGGAGAAATCGTTGATTGGTTGTGGAGGTAATTTTTTCTCTCATATTGCTATTATATTCTGACATCTGGAGTCAATTGCATGCGGCTACTTCGAAATGAATTTAATGTGTCTATAGGCTATTCTATGCTTTTCAGCTTCACAATGTGACGGACTGTACTACAAAATTTTGGTTTAGCTTCTGTTATGTTTGTTCCCAAGCATTGTTATTTATTTAGTTAGCTGTTAAACAGCTGAAAAACCTGTGCCCTGACTGCCTATGGAGCCAAATTTGTGTTTTCAGTGAAACAAACTCTTTTAGATAAACCTTTGAGATTCAGTAGAAACTCTGCGGTGGAATAAACTCTTCATAAGGTTCTGGGGGTTTAATAACACAATGATGTAGAATCAAATGTACTCATTTATTTGATATGAGATACTAATAAGTGTTCTTGTTAAACCAATTCTAATTTTATAGAGGTATTTTTGGCCGTTTGAAAGAATCAGTTAGGCTACTCTGCTGGCGGAAGGCATGCATAGGTGAAACTTTACTTTTACCAGTAATCTAGAATACTGACATCTTGTTTCAGGGGCCAGATGGGACTGTCTGAAGATGAACAGAAAGCATCGCAAGAGTATAGGCTCAGGGTTAATGGTGGAGCAGATATGGAAAGGGGTACCAAAAACTCAAATGATGTAGGTACTAGCACATGTGGATCCCAAGTAGAGGCTGTTGACTGTTGCCGGGCAAATGGAAATATCTCTTGTTGTCAGAACACTCAACTACCAGTAAATGCAGAAAATTTCAATCTCCATCAAGATACTGACTTTACACCTGAAAAGAAGAGCTTCAGGAAACAGTTCTCTCGAAGTAATAGTGGAAAAGGGGCTCGCTCTCGCAAGGTGTGCTCAATGCCTACATGGTATGAGAGCTGGGAGCGTGAAGATACATATGCAGTTCTTGCTGTTATTGGTGCTGTTGCATCAGTTGCCTTCGCCTACAACTGCTACAGACAGCTGAAGTAGCATTTTTAGAAGAATTTCACATTTGTCGTGCAAATTTCATTGTTGGTTAAAAACATATCTGTGCTTTCTCTGATGTTAGATTGAGGTTATTGCATGTGTTAGTCACTGCAAGGAAGTCTATAATTTGATTGACTTGGGATGAGACTTCTGTCAGAATAGTGTAATGAAAGACAACTGATCCTGTAAATAGGCATGTATTCTTTGTATTCACGCACTTGCTGGTGTATAAATTTGGTAGCTCTACTTGAGTGTGCTGGCTGTCTTTATCATATGATGAATGCACTTGTTGCAGTCCCAAGAGGACATGTGATCGTCCAATATAAGTACTGGCGTCTTCCATTTTGGGTTAATATCACAGCCGGGTTGTTGAAACAAAATTTTGATGTTTGCCAAGTAAATTATATACTTTCTAGGAGGAAAGTTGCACGGAAATAAAGTAGCTATGTTGCTAAAATAGAAAATCAAGTAGAGTTCTAACATCCATGAATCCTAAATTTCTGTATACCAGGGTTTAATATAGGTGCTTTAAGAAGGTTCATATTTTTCTGCTTTGATAAGAGAACCATATAAGGTGAAAAAAAGAAAACACGCAAAGATAGACATGACACCTCTTCCTTTTAATCTGACCAGACTATCATAATGTCTCCTTATTTCAGCCTTCATTTAGTCCTTGGACCCGAGGAAAGTTTATTCTGCCTTGGGAAGATTCAGGAATCATGAAAACAGCAGTAAAAGCAGATCAATTAACAGATACCCGTAAAATTTCTCGTGGGATTCCTTAAACATTTTCGACCAACCATATGATGGTCCACTCCAAGGTAGTTATGACATGTTACAATTTAGCTTCTATCTAAATCCTGCATCGAGATGATGCAAGCCATTAGTACTACAATGCTTACTTGAATCCTCTCATGTAGAATCCGAATTCAGAATAAGCAGTAGTCAAGACTACATTGAATCAGCGAAAATGCAAATTCATATCCATTCTGCTTCAAGCACCATTATTAATCTTGATTTCGCGAAATGCTTCTGAAATTCCATTTTGCTTCCCAAGCCTTTGAAATTCAGATTCTATAGTTTCCGCAATCTTGGCATCATCTGCGTCTGGCTCAGGTAAAGCCACATGGAATGATCCCAATCTGACTGGGGCAACAGGCTCCAATGCTGCAGCTTGCTGCTTAGTATAATCGTACAGCTGCTGATGAAAGGCATGGTCCAAGGAGAAACAATTATCATTTGTACCATTTCTAGAATGCTTAGATGACCCCGAGCCTTCTCTTTTACAAAAATGTGGTAGGGATGCATAATCCATTATCTGCAAATAAAAAATTAGAGTTTTTCAATACTCTAAATGGAAAGACAAGATTTAGTTGGATGTGAAGTCATGTCTCATATTTCTTGTCAATTGCAGGTGTGTGACTAACATTATTATTGGGCGTTTGGCCATAGAAACCAAAAAATATTCGGAAAAGACTCTTTGAAGTCGAGTTGTAAAATAATATTTGGAAGTTAAAGTTGTGTTTGGACATATATTTCAAAAACTTGTTTCCAGAAAACTTGAAAAAGTGGTAGAAACCATTACCACTTTTTGGTTTTTTAAAAGACCACCACCAACAACAACAATAACATACCAACTGTTATCCCACAAGTGGGCTCTGGGGAGGGTGAGATGTAGGCGGACCTTTCCCCTCCAGGGAGGAGAGGCTGTTTCCGATAGACCCTCAGCTAGAGAAAAACATTTTCGAAAACATGTGTGCAGAAAACAGGAATGCCAAGGTAAGGAAATATCGACATAAAAACTAAAGAATACCCAGGTAAACAGAAAACATCTATAGCCATAAAGACAAATATGGCACTTTCAATAGCCAACTTCAATTCTTTTTTACAAAGTTGCAAAATTTGTATGGCCAAACAGCTATTGAAAAAAACAAATATTTTGTATGGCCAAAATGCCTTCTTTAATGTGCTCTCTTTCTGTGCATAAAAATGGATCCATAAAGAATAACACAAGATCCATCTGCAACAGCGAGCTTCTCTTGAAGTGAAAGAATGAGGGATAAAATATTAAATGACCCAATTACGACATCTTACCTTCAGTAGTTCATCTTTTCCCGAGCCTGAGAGCACCTGGATTTTCTTCTTAGTCCTTTCTTGTAAAAGAGGTCTCACAACCTGCAAGCTCGCATAGAGTTAGGCTTTAAAATAACTGATTCCGCAAGGGGCACACTCAATTATGTTATAACTTATACACTAACCTTCCAGCATGCTGAAAAAATGTATGGAGCATTGACAATGTAATACGTCTCTGTCTTCTCAGGATAATTTAGGTCATCGACAGTAGATATAGCAGTTAAGAGCTACAAGAGGAATCAATGCAATGTCAAGTTCAAGAATAAGAATGGCTATAAAAGACTATTTAGCAATTGATTAAACTTAGCTGAAGCAAAAGTTTTCCAGAGAAAAAGGTAAAAAAGAGCATGTTACTGCACTCTATGATGAATAAGGAAGTTGAATAATCAATATCAATAAAACTATGCATCAACCAAAACTAGTTGGGGTGGTTACAGGAATCCCCTATATCTATCCAGTTCTGTTTGAGTCAGTTTCATTTCATTAACAATAATTTGCTTTGTTAACGCAAATTAAGAGTTCTTTAAATCTTATCATCAACCTATAAGTGACTAGCCAGACAAAAAGACTCTCGACTAACAACTGAATATTAATCTCAAGTTCTCAACTAGTTGATACCGCCTATGTAGACCCTTTGAATCTATTGTCCTAAGTTCTTAGCTAAGTGTGCATTGATTTGGAGAGACTACACCTCTTTTTGAAACAGTTTGGCTCTAAGCTATTTTAGTTTTATCTCGTTCTCTTTTTCCACTTCCAATCATCATTGTAGCACAGTCTCATGTGACCCCTCATTTTATCCTCTCTGTGCTAAATGAACTCTCTCTGATGTGCTCATTTCTAATCTTAGCCAATCTTGAATGACTACCAATCTCAATATCCGTATCTATATGACGCTCATCATTCACGACCACATAATGCCATTGGTCTCCTAAGGTATCTTCCTATCGCATAATCCTCCTGTAGCACCCCTCCATCGATCATTCAATTTCGATTCTGTGTCACATCTACACCTATCATATCATTCTCCTGCAAGATTGAGCCTAAATATCCGAATTGTCTGCATGTAGAAACAACAATCACATCTAATGATACTTCACCTACAGTGTTCTTGGATGGGCTAAACTTACACCTCTCCCGCGCCATTTTGCATGTCTTTTGTGAAAAGTAACATGTACTTTGTCCTAAAATCCTTATTCTCTAGATTGTATACCCATAAGTTTAGCTTTAGTTTCACTTTAGCTAATTTTGTCAATCAACACAATATCATCTGCAAGTACCATGCACTATAACCTCATCAAATATGCTATTGCTAAGCTCATCCCTTACTAAGGTAGACAAGTAGGGTTGCAGTAGATAACAGTGTAAACTTGCACCTCTAGGAAACTCTATTATACATCCTATTGTTCCCAAACTTTATGCCGATTTGAACATTTGATTTAAGGTTCTTTCTTTCTCAAGCACCCGCCTAAGAAAATTTATTGGTGCTATATCATAAAGCATATAAGCTGTCTGGGTAATCAATGAGTAAAAAACTTTCTTCTTTTCAGAAGATTAATTTTCAAATATAAGTCTCTGGTGAACAAACTAATGCACTCAGAAAAGTCTGTTTAACCCTGAAAATAGAACTTATCTTCATTTGTAGGAATGCGAGAAAAGCCAACATCAGTTCAATTTCAACGTGAAATAACAGTGTGGATAACAAATGCAAAACATAAGTGGATCTATATAACCAGGAAGAGTGTTGACTAGAAATAGATGACACCCTTGAATTCATTAAATGGCCAATTTAAAATCAAGAGGTTCTGATAGATCGTTCCGGTGTAATTGCTTGTTGACAGGAAATTTCTTATACTTTTGTCCTATTTTTCCTTGTATTTCTCACTCTGATTACTCAACATTCAGTTTTCAGGTTCAGATAGCCTCAAATGAAAATTGTAATCAGAACGATCAAATTGATGAGTGCAACTGTGAGAAGAAAAATAACAAAGCAAGGGTTTGGTAGCAAGACTTAGTGAAATATAATTACAATCTCAAACAAATAACAGATACCTTAATCTGGTTTAGCGCAGAAAGCTTTAGACCTGTCATGTCCAAAACCTTTATACAGGTCCCAATATAGTGTCCAAATTCCTTTGATGCAGAAGGCTACAATATGAACATCAGTCAATCTACATTGTAGGCTATTCTTGTTGTATTTATCTTCCATATGAATGAACCAACATAAGGACATACCAGTACTACACGGTCCCGGTATTCATTCATTTGGATATGTGACTGAATATAGTAGTGAACCTGGAATGGAGAAAAGCAAATGTCAGAACAAATTCAATGGCGTCTATTGGAGACAAATGGAAAATGCATGGAACAGTTGATTTGGTATGTCTGAATTGACACTGCTGAAAGTTGACACAATAACGAGTTAAAACATCAAAGACATGACCCTCACCGACGCTTTGTCGTATGTGCTGCGCCCTACACCGACAGCTATGACAGGAAGACCCTGCTCAGTTTAAGACCAAGTGGAAACCACACAATTGGATTATATTGGGCAAGCACAAAAAGAAAAAGTTGCGAAAAAAATAAAATAAGAGACCTAATCATGATGACTTATGTTTTCGTATCAAAATATTACCTCTCTTGAATATCCAGACATTCCTACAAGCTGAGTATCCCGCACTGCTCTGTACAAATCAGTGGGTACAATTGGCTTCTGCAACAATAAATGACAAATATCAGCCGGATAGGTGCAAACCAATTTTTGACCTTTGTTTCTTATGTATTTGAGACTAATTAATGCTTTCTCATTTAAGTATTGCAACTTGTGTTTAACTGTTAGTTTTTACTGGTATCTTGCTTTTACAGAAGAAAGAATAACTATTCCTTGTCCAATTTAAATTTCAGAAAAGCCCCGACATCTGATGTAAAGAGAAAGTACACAGAGACTTACAGACCACATTAGATAAATTTGACTACTTTTCGCCAATGTAAATCTGTTCTATAACTAATGCTGTAGAATTATAGCTAAAGGTAGATATCTTTATGACAAAGCACATTATTTTGGGTAATGTAGCCATAGGATCTAGTGAATACAAGCTGACGGTTAATAATGATTTTAACAGCTAAGTATATCCCAGAGATCGTCAAAAAAGTAAAAGAGAAACAAATAATGACTGGATTTAGATTGAACAAAACTGGAAGGAGACTTTTCAAAAGATCCCGAAATTATCACACTATCTGCAATGGAGAGAACATCTATGCTGTGGTAAGAGAAAACTTACTGCAAGAATCTGATCAATCTCATTTTCTATCCTCCAATTTAAACAGTCAACAAGCTGCAAAGTGCTCATTACTGTTAGAAGTTTTCATAGTTGCAATATTTCATCTTGAAGCAATATTTTGCTTCAGATGTGAATGAAAACTGCATGCACCTACCATCTTGTGCGCTTTCGAGACACTTCCATCCCTAGCTTTGAGAAACCTATCAAGTGTCTCAGTTCGGTAACCCTGATGCATATTCTGCAAAAATTATGGGACATCATATAAGTGAGGTCATTACAGAGTTATCCATGTGAGGCTCGCAATCCTGTAATTACCATTGGATAAATAATTGATAGCTAACCTTGCATTCGCTATCTAACTACGAAACTGCACACACTCAAAAATTCTTACCTCATCTTATTTTATTCAGCCACTTCATCAATTTGAGTTTGAAATCTACATATGAAAAACTTGAATATTTTTAAGAAAGCCAATGATCAATCAGTTCCTTCTGAAGAAAATATTTTTACCCCTTTCTACTACATGAAAGTGTAACTTTCTTTAGCCATATCACTAAAATAGGCAATACTGGTCAGTGGCAGAGTGTTGCTAATCACGAATCAGACTGAAATCCCACTCATGCCAATTTTTCTGATGTCCCCGATAACCAAAAAGATTGGCCCACCTCAATAAGAGAACAAAAGACCAATCATTTGGCTCAAAACTTTAATAAGCTATCAATGCCATAAAACTGACGGTTAGTTATGGGTACAAAAAAAGGGAGACAGCCTGTTGTTACCTAGGCTTAACAATCTCCAGCCAGGGCCATAGCTAGGTCTTGCTCTGTGCAAATAGGGAAAAGACTATTCTTGTTATACATAGATTATTGAATCCCCTTTGACATAATGGAAAACTCTAATGTAGTGGCAAAGGGGATTTAAAAATAGCTTAGATTCTAGGCTCAAATCCTAAGTATAACATTTTAGTATTTTTTGTTCCCCTTATATGAATTTTTGGCTCCACCACTGTCTCTGGCTGCAGACAGTGACCTACTTAAATAGGAACAAGGTGTTCAGAAGAAGAAAAGATTTAGCGGTTCAATGCATAATGTGACCAACTTTCATTTAGGTGATCTCAGATCCCGTGTAAAGATCCTAGCTTTGACTGTTTATCTCCGTGAAATGCAGCCAGACTGCAACCCCTTATCCTATGACGTTAATGTGCAGAACAATTATCCGTGTCATCGGATCCAAATTCATAATTAGCCCTCCATGAAACTTCCAGAAGAAAAAAAAAAAAGACAAGGAAAGATTCTGCATTTGGAAGTTTGTATCAGTACTCATCTCAAGCAACTGAGAGCATAAGTAAAGCGAATCGGGTGCTATTTGATCAACATTCCTAGACTGAATCTGTTCAAATGGATATGCAAGAAATGTATAAACTTGTTGACTTCGGCATTGACTAACTAGCAAATCAAGAATTGAACTGAAATATCAAACAGCAGTGGACACAATCAATAACTAAAATCAAGAATTACAGCAAGTAGCCAGATCAAATCCAGGAAATCACAACATTTTGATAAATTGAACAGAGCAATTCATAAATTTGCAAAATGCTGAAAGTTGAAATTAGAAGCAACACCTGGAAAGTCTTCTGAAGTGGCTCATCAACTACAACAAAAAAGAAGGAAATGTTAAGGCCTCAAAGATCCAAAGTAAAAAAAAACTGAGAATCAAAGAAATGTAGTAAAGAAACTAACTTTCATCCATTAAAGTCTGCAATTGCTTGATCATATCTTCAGTTATGAACACCATTCTTCAATTTCTCAAAAAAGATTCAGACCAACTTCCTTAAATTATCAGAAAACCTTAAAAGTCTTTCCTTTTTTTATGTATTTTTGGTCTGAAGAGGAAAATGGGGTCTGTGGACTGTGTGTGTGTGTGTTTTAAGACAAAGAATGGTGTGAAAAAAGAGGTTTGTTTTTAAGTTTTTGTCTCAAATTCCTGAATCCCTCTTCCTCATAGGACTGTGGCTCAAGAATTGAAGCTGCTGTTGCTTCATTGTTTGTCAGATCTTCTTAAATTGGACTAGACAAATTATAATTAATACTAGTACTAATTATTATTAAATGTTTAAACTAAGTCTTAGCGTGATTACCGTCACGAGGTTCTTTTATATTTTGTAATCTTGATTGGCGGAATAATGCTTTTAGAATAGTTGTTTTTAGGAATATTAGGCACTGCTGCATAATTATTCTCTAGCTCTTGTTGTGGTTTTTATAATCAAGATGTTATTACAGGTGCTGTTACATTTGTTTCTTATCAACGTACATAAATTAACCAACTCAACTAATAAGCTTATCAGTTTCTATTACGATTATTTCCGTGTTAATGTCCTAAAGTTTTCTGTTTGCTGTTTTTCTTGAACAAGTCCCTTCCCAAACTATCAATAATCCATAAAATAAAAACTAAAATATTGGGGGTGAGATGCTTAAAAATGTCAAAGCTTTGTGGTGGTCTTCATTATTGTAGTTTATATATCTATTTAAAAACGAAAAAAGGAATATCATTTCAAAGTCTCTCTTCTACGGTGCCAATACTACTTTTAAATTGTCAACCAATAATTACTAGCCATTAAATGTACTTTGGCTAGATGCAGTTGGCGCAATTGGGTCAATAATTAATTAAAGCAACCGCTCCTTTAAGATTAGGTAATTGTAGGTTAGTTTAATATGTGATTCTTATTTAATCTTAATTTCAATATACGTGACTAAGGTTAATCTAAACGGCATGTATAATCCCAACTGAAGAAAAGGACACCATCTTTAATTAATTTGGCCTTCTTCAACTTTTTTATTTATCGCTCTTTCAAAGGTTGTTCGAAAACAAGTTATGGCATCCATATATGATACAATTGAACATTGAAAAACAAATTAAGATATTTTAGAAATATTATCACTAGTAATAACTCGATCTCGTGGATTGTTTTCTTAACCATGAAGAGCAAAAATATCCAAGGCATGGGAAAGACAATTTGAAAATCATAGGAAGCTGATGCTCACTGGTTGAAGGGTGACACACAACCACGTGTTCATGTGACTTTATATGTATGACAATAATAGACAGCCAACTCCTAATGCCCCAACAAACAGAAAATCTAATACTCTACTAGCTAAAACATTATAGGTCCGTTAATAAGAATACTAGACATTAGGCTAGCGCTGGACATGATTTGGCCGAAATTTGATAACTTTGTGTATCTGAAGTTGAGTTGAAAAATATTTTTTTTTAGAATTTGAAGTTGATACGAAAACTAAAGACACAAAACAAAATAATAAAATTGAAAACAAGACCCAATTGATTTAGAAAGGATTGAGGAAGTAAATTAGGGAAAGATAGCCTAATTACCCCCTTAATTGTCTCAACAAAAGTACCTATACTAATTGAGGAATTGATCCTCAATTAGTAAAGTCTAATTGCAAATCAAGGAAATTAGAGTGCTTAAGCAAACAAGCTAAGCCAAAATCCTCAATAGGTTTAATGTCATCAAAATCTGAGTAAACTAATGACAAATAGTAGTTTATATAGTATGTCACATTTGCCTTAATTACCCTTTAACATTGGGCCTTCAAGTCATTAGCTGAAAAATGGGCTTCTGGTCCTCGTCTCAGCGCGTTCGCGCAGGAACGGGCGCTATCGCGCTGAGCAATAAATCATAGCCTCGCGATCGCACAGGAGAAGGTCTTCAACCAGCCTCTTGCGCGATCGCGTCTGTGGAAGCGCGATCGCGCTGCTCTGCCTTCTCATCTTCCGTGATCGCGTCTGGCTGCTCGCGATCGCGTTGTTCTTCTTTTTGGCCTTTCGCGATCGCGTCTGTGCACTCGTGATCGCGATGAACAACTTCAGTTTCTGAGGCGGAATGTATGCAAAACTGCCCTGAAGCTTCCAGCACTTGCCCCAGCAGCTCAAACATGCAAACATGGATTGCAGCTGCTGCAACTCCCGTGCTTGGCTCCTTGTAAATGGCTTAACCGGGCATCGAGTTGCATCATTCTCCCCGTCTTGAGAAGAATCCGTCCACGGATTCACTTGTTCGTTGACTTGGAAGGGAGACAAGTCACACACGTTGAAGGTGTTGTGTACTTGGTAATTGCTTGGCAGGTCCACCTTGTACGCGTTGTCATTGAGGCGTTCAAGGATTTGGAAGGAGCCATCGCCTATAGGCATCAATTTGCTCGTCCGTTTGTTTGGAAATCTATCATTCCGGAAATGAACCCACACCCAATCACCGGGCTCAAAGATAACCTTCTCCCTGCCTTTGTTTGCTCTTTTGGCAACTTCTTGATTTTTCTTCTCGAGTTGTTTTCTTACTTGCTCATGAAGTTGCTTCATCTCTTGAGCTCTCGCCTTGGCATCTAAGCTTGAGACAACATCACTAGACAAAGGCGTAAGATCCAAGCGGGTAAAAGGATTAAAACCATATACAACCTTGAAAGGTGTCATGCAAGTAGAAGTGTGCATGGTCCTATTATATGCAAATTCAATCAAAGGTAGATGTTCTTCCCAAGAAGTTAGTTTCCCGTTAACCATTGCTCTAAGCATGGCACCCAAGGTTTTATTGACAACCTCGGTTTGGCCATCGGTTTGGGGGTGGCAAGAAGTGGAGTATAACAACTTAGTGCCAAGCCTCCCCCAAAGTTCCTTCCAAAAATGACTAAGGAACTTCGGATCCCTATCACTAACAATAGTTTTTGGGACCCCATGCAATTTAAGAACATGTTCAACAAATAAATTGGCTACATGAGATGCATCATCAACCTTATGACATGGAATGAAATGAGCCATTTTCGAAAATCTATCAACGGACACAAAAATGGTATCTTTTCCCCTTTTAGTCATAGGCAATCCAAGAACAAAATCCATAGAAATATCAAGCCAAAGACCTAAGGGAATGGGGAGGGTTGAGTACAAACCATGTGGAAGTAGCTTTGACTTGGCTTGCCTACACTCCAAGCATTGGCCACACACCCTCACAACATCCACCCTCATCTTAGGCCAATAAAATTGCTCCTTAAGAATCTCCATGGTCTTTCCCACTCCAAAATGCCCCATTAGTCCCCCACTATGTGCCTCTCTCACTAGCAATTCCCTCCAAGATGAACTAGGCACACATAACTTCCCATTCCTAAACAAATAGCCTTCGAACTTGTAAAACCTCTTTTTCTCCACATCACCACTAGATTCCTCCTCTCCATACATTCGATTGAGTCTCCTACCTCTTTCCTCCAAATTCACAATTAGTATAAAGTTCCCCAAACTCCGGATCATTAGCATACATCTCCTTCATGCTTTCAAAGCTCATGAGTTTGGACCCCCAAGGTATTCAACAACAATTGCCTTCTTGATTGAAGCACAAACTTTCTTGACAAGGCATCCACCACCATATTCTCTTTTCCCTTTTTATAATGGATGACATAAGGAAAGATTTCAAGGAACTCCACCCATTTGGCGTGTCTCATATTCAATTTCTCTTAGGATTTGAGGTGCTTTAAAGATTGGTGGTCGGTTCTTTATAAATTTTTTGGACCAAAGGTAGTATTACCAATGAGCCAATGACCTCACCAAGGCATACAAATCTTTATCATAAATGGCGTATTTAGTGGTTGTCCCCTTGAGTTTCTCACTAAAATAGGAAATAGGTTTTTGATCTTGCATCAACACGGCTCCAATTCCTACCCCACTAGCATCACACTCAGTCTCAAAGGTTTTATCAAAGTTTGGCAATTGAAGAAGAGGTGTGGAACTAAGCACTTCCTTCAATTTTGCAAAAGCCTCTCCTTGCTCTTTCCCCCATACAAATGCCTTATCCTTCCTTATCACTTCGGTTAATGGTGCGGCTAGAGTGCTAAATCCCCCCACAAACCTCTTATAAAAGCTAGCCAACCCATGAAAACTCCTCACATCACCAATGCTTTTAGGAGTGGGCCAATATCTAATGGCCTCCACCTTAGCCTCATCTACTTCCACACCATTTGCACTCACCACAAAACCAAGAAAAACAACTTTCTCAACACAAAAAAAGCACTTTCACAAATTAGCAAATAATTGTTCCTTTCTCAAGACATCAAACATTTGTTTCAAATGATTATCATGCCTATCAATGGATTTGCTATAGATAAGGATGTCATCAAAGTAAACTGCAACAAATTTTCCAATGAAAGATTTGAGCACATGATTCATCAACCTCATGAAGGTTGAAGGAGCATTGGACAAGCCAAAAGGCATGACAAACCGCTCATAAAGACCAAAGTTAGTCTTAAAGGCCGTCTTCCACTCATCACCCGGTTTCATCCGGATTTGGTGGTATCCACTCCTCAAATCAATTTTAGAGAACACACAAGATCCACATAACTCATCAAGCATATCATCTAACCTAGGAATAGGATGAAGATACTTTACCGTGATCTTGTTGATGGCTCTACAATCCATACATATGCGCCAAGTCCAATATTTCTTTGGCACTAGGATGACCGAGACCGCACATGGACTCAAACTTTCTTGCACGAGTCCTCTCCCAAGCAACTCTCTACTTGCTTTTGGAGTTCTTTGGTAGCCTCCGGGTTGCTTCTATAAGTGGCTTTGTTGGGCAATTGAGAGCCTGACACAAGGTCAATTTGATGCTCAATGCCTCTTAGTGGTGGCAATCCACTAGGCAATTCCTCGGGGAAGATGTCTTCATAACCTTGCATAAGAGAAGAAATAGAACTAGGCAAAGAAGGGGTTAGTTCATTAGTAGCAAAACATGGTCCTTGTGTAGGAGGAGAATCATGGGTGCTCCTTCCTCCACATCTTTCAAACACTCATTCCTAGACAAGAACAAGTTCACTCCCTCTTTTGTTTCCTCACTCTTTTGTGTGACAACTCCCACTCTCCTATCCTCCACATCTCCCTCTTTCTTTTCTTTATCTCTTTTCAACTTAAACTCCATCATCTTCCTATATCCCTCACTCACTTGCGCCGGGGTCAATGAGTTGAGAACAAACTTTCGACCTCCTACCTCCATGACATATTTGTTAGTCTTGCCATCATGCCTTGCCAAGCGGTCATATTTCCAAGGCCTACCAAACAAGATATGGTAAGCTTGTATAGGAACCACATTAAATAAAAGCTCATCACGGTAGTCCTCAATCTTGAATTTAATCAAAGCTTGCTTGGTCACCCTTAGCTCTCCACACTCATTCAACCATTGTAGCTTGTAAGATTGTGGACGTTTCCTAGTGGTTAGTTTGAGTTGTTCAATCAAAGTGGTGCTCACCACATTGACACAACTACCACTATCAATAATTTGAGAACAAGTAGCCCCTTGAACCTTACAATATGCATGGAACTCTCCCTTTGATTCGACTCCTCCTTCACTTGCACCCTTATTATTCTCCTTGCCACAAGAGTAAGGTAGTCTTCCTCTAATTTCTCACCTACCAACGGGTTCTCATCAAAGTCATCATCACATGGCATACCCCTATCTATCTCCTCATCATCACTACCACCCGTTTCATAGCCCCCATCACCCAAAGCAATAATAGTTCTCCTATTTAGACAACCTCTCATCATATGGCCTCGGTCATTACACTTATAGCATTGAATGTTAGACAAACTTTCAAGTTTAGCTTTGTTACCTCCCGACTTTGGCTCTTCTTTGGGCTTGGTTCTTTTAAAGTTTCATTTGAACTCTCGCTTGGGCTCCTTAGCTTTGTCCCATGGGGTATAGGCCTTCACATTATCCTTCTCTTTGTTCCAAGTGGAAGGGATGTTTTTTGTCTTATAAGACTTGTCTAATTTGATCCCTTTCTCCACCTTGAGAGCCGCTTGGAATGCGTCATACAAGCTTTCATATCGGTGCAAGTCCATGGGAGAAGAGATATTCCTATTCAAACCTCCACAAAACTTTGGTATAAGGGATAGATCACCATCTTGCACGTTGGCCCTTGTCCTAGTCTTCTCAAATTCATCAAAATACTCTGTCACACCCTTGGTTCCTTGCCTCAAATTGTTGAACCTTTTGATCAATTCATCTTCATAGTTTGGAGGTAAGAACCGAGCCTCCATCATGGTTTTCAAAGCCGTCCAACCCCCATTGGCAATGAGCCCTTGTGTTTCCTTTTGCCTTCGTTTGGACTCCCACCAAGTAGAAGCATAATTTTCGAATTGGATGATAGCATACTTGACCTTTGTAGCCTCTTGGACGTTGTTGGTTTGGAAGATTCTTTCCATCTTGACCACCCACTCCAAATACTCCTCCGGGTCATTATCTCTTTGGAAGGTAGGTAGGTTGATCTTGATAGTGTTCAACCTCCTATCATCCTCATGATGTCTCCGTTGCCCACCATAACCCCCGTGGTCATAGTAATCCCCATCACGATCCACTCTCCCTTGGTAACCTCCCCCAAATCGACCACCTCGACCCCTAGCTTCTCCTTGTCGTACATCCCTTGGATAGTGAAATGTGTCATTGTCATAATTCTCATGTGCATGAAAAGACTAATCTTCAAGTGGCCTTGGAGTGTCATCCCTAGGTTGTTCATTTCTTGGGAGATCATGAGTGGTATCCCTTGCTTGTGGAGTGACATTTGGAGAATAGGTATCTTGGACCACCATGTGAGAGTAGCGGTCATTAGCCCGAGAGATTCAACTAGGTCCATCTCCTCTCACCCCCACGGTTGGGGGTGTGTCAAGCACTTGCTTACCCATTTCCCAAATCTTATCCTTTCGAGTTAGCTCATCAACCGTCTCCTTCATTCCATCAAACTTATCTTGCATTGAGCTAACACTTGCCATCAAAGCTTGCATCATGGTTTTTAGTTCCATGTCTGCCTCGACTCCCTTTTGAGCCATCGTACCTACAAATAATTAAACAAACAAGGTTAGTAGAAAGAGTCCTCACCGAGTCGCTCCCAAAGTGTTTGCACTCAAATTGATGTCACTCAATTCACTCGTGTTTGTACTCAACAATTGGCTTTTACTCGCGCTATTACTCTCATCACACTTGCCTTTTTCCACTCTTAGCTATTGCAAGTTTGTTCTTCGCACACTAAATCCGACTTGACAATCAAACTCAAAATAAATTTGGGATGGAAAGGAATTGTTGGGATAAGAAGCAGACAATTGATACTAACAGACGGACTTTAGGAAAATTTAAAGAAAAGAAAGACGAAAGGCACGAATCGGATTCGGAATTGGATGAAATTTTGTTTGTGATCTAGAAACTTACTGCACTTAATACTGGAATTGGGTTCCAGTTGATTGAAAACTGTTACGGGGCTGTTGCGAGCAATCTGTGTAAGAAACTGTTTTTCTGAAATTTGTTGTTTAGTGCGATCGCGTGAGTAGCGCCGCGATCGTGAAGGCTGTTCTGGTAGTTCTGGCGCGATGGCGTAGGACTGTCGCGATCGCGTAGGCCTTTTAATTCTTGGCCTGCGCGATTGCGTAAGCTTCTGGGCTTGAAGCAGAACCCGATTTTCAAACCCTCTTTTCCACTTGAATCTTCACAAACCACCGTATTTTTGCTCCAATGAGATTTATACTCCTTGTTGGTTCGTGAACAAACCCCAGTAGTTGAATCTTCAATATCAACAACCAATTGCGAAAGCCCCAATTTCTTGATGAAGAACCCTAACTTTTCAAACTTCAATTCAGCACCCAAATTTTTGTTGTTTGTTCAATTCCTTTTTGGAATAGTTTCTAGACGCCAATAACTTCAGTTGGTAACAAAAATTTCACCCAATAGAAACCTAAACTTAAGACTCATTTTTTTGGATTTTTGGATTTTTTATTTTTTATTTATTTATTTATTTATTTATTTTTTTGTGATTTGAGGAACAAATTTGGGTTAGTGATTGTAAGAACAAAGCTCTGATACTAGATGGTACGAAAATTAAAAACACAAAACAAAATAACAAGATTAAAAGTAAGACCCAATTGATTTAGAAAGGATTAAGAAAGTAAATTAGGGAAAGATAGCCTAATTACCCCTTAATTGTCTAAACAAAAGAACCTATACCAATTGAGGCAAATCAAGGAAATTAGAGTGGTTAAGCAAACAAGCTCAGCCAAAATCCTCACTAGGTTTAATATCATCAAAATCTGAGTAAACTAATGACAATAGTATTTTATATAGTATGTCACATTTACCTTAATTACTCCTTAACATTGGGCCTTCAAGTCATTAGCTGAAAAATGGGCTTCTGGTCCTCGTCTCAGCGCGTTCGCCCAGGAACGGGCGCTATCGCGCTGAGCAATAAATCATAGCCTCGCGATCGCGGCTATGGTCTCGCGATCGCACAGGAGAAGGTCTTCAACCAGCCTCTTGCGCGATCGCGTCTGTGGAAGCGCGATCGCGCTGCTCTGCCTTCTCATCTTCCGCGATCGCGTCTGGCTGCTCGCGATCGCGTTGGTCTTCTTTTTGACCTTTCGCGAACGCGTCTGTGCACTCGCGATCGTGATGAACAACTTCAGTTTCTAAGGCAGAATGTATGCAAAACTGTCCTGAAGCTTCCAGCACTTGCCCCAGGAGCTCAAACTGTGCAAACATGGACTGCAGCTGTTGCAACTCCCGTGCTTGGCTCCTTGTAAATGGTTTAGCCGGGCATCGGGTTGCATCAGAAGTTGTGTTTGGACATACAGTTCACTTGAGTGGAAATATTTTTTTTTCTTCCAAAAACTCCCAAATATTGGTCTCAACCAATATCTAAGAATTGATGATTTATTTTTTTAATTTTGGATAAATTATATAAACAAATAAAAATTTAAAATAATATCCCAAATTTTGATCTAACTAAAAAAAATCTGATGGGTATTGACAAAAAATAGAAGGTATTAAAAAAAATTGTTGAATACATGTACGTTGGGCGGAGTTATAAAAAATACTAAATCCATTCATACTAGGTGGCTGAAAAACAAAATTCATACTAGGTGTAATACTAATAAGTTCGTTATCAAAAAAATCCATCAATACTAGGTGTAACAGTACTAGTAATTGAGAAATGGTGTCAGCAAATAGTTGGTGTACAAAATTGATGATCGAACCAGCTAATAAAGCAACCTTGACTTTTATTCAACAAAAGGAAAAAGAGGGGGAAAAAAAAAAGAAATTGGTAAAGGGCCTGCAATCTTTGATCCAAACATCTTAACATCCTTTTGGAATTTGGACATTCCAAAGGGATGTGGTTCACCGCTAAAAAATGTTAATTATGGGTGTCAAACGGGTATACGAGTCCGAGTTTGGATTGTAAAATTGTAACCTCGCGGATTAGGGGCTTGGGTACGGGTTTAAATTACGGGTCCGAATTTCAGGTAGAAAAAAATTACCTGTGCGGGTCCGGGTCTTAGCGGGTACGGGCACGGGTTCGGATCTTAACAAATCGGGTCTGGGTCCAGATTTTAATTTTATTTTTTAATAATATTGTTTAAATACTTAAAACAAATAAAATAGAAAAGATGGATGATAGGAAAAGCTCAAAGACTTACTTTATTTAAGATACTTGAACTACTTATTAAAATCTTGAACATTAAACTTCCAAAATTAAAAAATGCAATATCAAAACTAGATAATGACAATTCAAATTAAAAATTTAAATATGCCTAATTTTTTGTAATTTCTTCAAGGTTATCATCTTGTTCTAGTGAATCTTCAATTCCTTGGTTTCTTCGCTCCAATCTATTCCAGTCTTGTAAACAAACTAGAACATCCAAAATATTATTACCCAAAAGTGGCGGGTATCACATCATTTGTCTTCCTTGGCTAAATGCACTTTCTGATACAACTGTTGAAATCGGTACAGCTAAAACGTCTCGAGCTATTGCTGCAAGAATTGGATATTGCTTTTTATTCTCCATCCACCATTTCAACGGGCTAAAGTCCTTAGTGCGGATCTCCAACGGCTTGCTCAAATAAAAATTAAGTTCACCAATACATCTGCTACTTGAATCGTTGGTAGGAACTCCAGCCCAAGCATCAAGTTCTGAAAAACCAATATCTAAATCAATATAAGTTGAATTACTAACAGCATAAGAATTAGAAGGACCAACTGGATCAAGTACTTTTGTAGCATCAAGCTGATTTTGATAATATGAATATAAGTGAGCCAAATTATCATCCAAAGTTGACATACAAGTTAACAAATACATGTACGTGTATAGTCATTAATACTCGATAATTTTGACGGGTCTTAACGGATACGGGTATTCATTAAGAAAAAAATACCCGTTCGGATAGGGGTACTTTAGGGGGTTTACGGGTCCGGGTTCAGGTTTTTGCGGGTTTGGATGGGGTCGGGTTTTAATGAGTCCGGGTCCAAATTTTAACAGGTAAACCCTACCCGTTTGACACCCATACTGTTAATACATGAATTATCAATATTTCCTTTTTCTTTTATGACTATAAGGTTAACATTATTAAAATCTTCATAAACAGATTTTTATGTTAACTGTCCACTTTATCTTGTATCCAAGCTTAGAATGGTTAGCGAAATTCACATATCCAGAGTTGTTCCTCCTAATATTTAATAATTCTTTAATAGTGCCTTCCTTCTTGTGCCCATTAACAACGGAATCAATTTTAAATGGAAGGATTATACTCTAAATCGTGAGAAGCTGTGTGTAGTTCCAATATCTATTTCAAAAGTGATAACCAACTCTTCTTTCTTTTATTATTAAAAAAAAAAAAAAGACTTACCTTTTACATCTTCAACTCGATGACTATAATTTTAAATATTAAAAGACCTTCCATGTGATACTATAACGAGGCATTAACTAAACTACAGGATAGATGTGCACATATGGAATAAAGAAAGACGAGGAGCATTAGCCTTATCAGATCTATCACCAAAAGGAATCTCTATTAGCAAAACCAAAACTGTTTGGATGTTCCAAGAGAATAGTTCTTCTCCAAGTTGGCCGAAAATTCGACACCAAGAATAAGAAAAAGAAAAAAGAATTCAATATTGTCCATAACAATAACAATAACAATAACAACATTATTCACTTTTAACTTTTATTAAGAAATATAAATAATATCAATTGTCTAATTAATCATGAGGCATTGAAATGGTATTGGAAGAAGACATTGTAGCTAAAAGAATAACATTTTTCCGGGGTTGTCCATTTTCGAAAACTGATTCAATCTTTTCCATTTTATTCATTTCCCTTTCTTCGTTTGATTTATTTTTCTTATTAATGTCCTTGACCTTTAGACACATGAATACACTACTAGGTTTTTCAAAAGGGTGAATTACACAAATATACAACTCTAATAACAAATTTACAAAAAATATCGATACTATTTCATTTTACAAAACATACCAATAGTTTCTTTACAAAACATATACAAGTTACAACAAAACCATGGAAATGAAGCTTTCTTCTTCTCCCCCAAGCCACTGCTTCAGCCGCCGCCGGCAGGTCGCCGGAAAATCTTTTTTTTTTTTTTTTTTTTTTTTTTGTAAATCTGGAAAACAAGCATAAAACAAATAAAAATACAAATTCATACTTTAAAAAAAATATATTTAACCAATAAAAAATACATAAACATACATAAAATTTAAAATATACAAAACATACATTTATATACACTCACAATATACAAAAGCTATACAAAAATGAATTTGGAGATATACAAAACACTTTTCGCATACAGTTAAATACGAGCATATACAAAAATATACACATACACAACAAAAAATATTCCAAACATACAATTGAAAATGCAAAAATACAGAAATATACAATAACAATACAAAAAAATTAAATAGCCATTTGAAAAGATTTTAATGTGTATTAAAAAATGCACATACATATTAATACAAAGGTATATACATATATACACATTAATACACTTCCAAAACAAACAAACAAAAAAAAAAAAAAAAAGAACGAGAGAAGCAGATCGGAGCAGAGATCTGCTTGGCCGGAGATGGAGGAAACAGCAGCAGCCAGTCGCCGGAGATGGAGGAGGAAGGACGACGGGAGGTGCTAGTCGCTGGAGATGGAGGAGGGACGGCGGGTGGTGGGTGGAGGAGGAGAAAGAAAAGAGAGAGAAATTAGGATTTGTGATAGGAGAAAGGGGGAAATGAGAAAATGGTATGTAGGGTAATATATTTAAAAGTATCGTTATTTAGGGTAGATATTTAAAAGTATCGGTATTTTTTGTAATTTAGCTATTAGAATTATCATCTGGTGTAAATTTTTCTTTTCAAAATTATTGAAGCCTTTTTTTTTGGTTAAATTCGATAGATAGTGTTGGAATATGCATAATAGCATCAAGAAAAAACTACATGTACTTGGTCTTTCTATTGTTGATATTTTTGTGAGTGGACATTAATTACTTCCTTTCAGAAATTACATAGAGTGGCTCAACGCAGGACAAGTCATAGAGAGAATACTTAACACTACTAAAAATAAGGCATTTTCAGATCGAAATTTCGGACCGAAATTCGGTTGGAGTACATTGTCCGACCGACGCGGTGGGATAATTCATCGAATTATAATTAATTTTTTTTTTTTACTTTAGCCGACCGCCGCGGTAGGACAAGAATTAAAAAATTTTGACCGACCGCAGCGGTCCGAGTGCGGTCGGTGGACAGAAACTATACCAACACGGGCATAGCAGCCCGTTTTTCATTTCACACAAAACCCATTTCTCTCTCTTTCGCCCCTTTCTTTCTTTCTCCATTCAACCCGATTCCAAAGCCAAATCCAACCCAAATCTATTAAAAAAACACTCTTAATCTCTTAATTTCATTCCTCTACAACTTGGTAAGTTTAATTTTCATAGTTTTCTTCCTATTTTCCCCAAATCCGAAAACCCTAACTTTTTTATCTATTTTTTTTGTAGTTCTTCCATCTATCAAAGTTGGGGATTAGTAAATTAGTGGTGGTGGAGTACAAAACCATCCCTTGAGGTGATTTTTATGGTGAAACACCAATTTTTTTTAAAAAAAAATTTAATTTTAGCTCGTTTTTGTCATTTTTTCCTATGTTTGAATTCTAGCTCATGAAATTAATCCATGACATAGTAGTTGCTATTTGGTTGTGAACTAGGTTACATTGTGTTGTTGTTTGATTTGGGAATTGTTGAAGCTAGTTTGACATTTTTGTTGGTATTGTAAAAATTAGGTTGATTGGAAAAGTGGGTGTTGTTAAAAAAATGATTGGGTTATTGAATGCACATTTAGAAGATGATAAATTGGAAAGTAACACTTTGAATGGGTTGTTGATGTATTAGACTTGTTTTAGACATGTTTTAACTTGTTTGGATCACTATTCGGATTGGATATGTTATGTAAAATGTTAAACTTTCTATTTAAAGGCAATAAGCCTTGTTTAGACTATTATTAAGGCTTGAGAAACCTAATCTTCTTCTGGGTGCTGCTTTTTCTGTTTTTTACAGATGGTGTAGCTCTAATTGCAGGTTTTTTATTGCAGGTATTACACTGCCTACCGACCGCAGCGGTCCGAAAATTGGCAATTACCCAGCCCAGAAATAAGCAATTTCCCACCGCAGCGGTCGCCTAGCCGACCGACGCGGTCGCCTAGCCCACCGCTGCGGTCGCCCAGTTCAACATTATTTTTTCCACCTATAAACTAGGCGACCGCCTTCCGACCGTATTTCGGTCCGACGTCCGACCGCGGCGGTCGGAAAGCTGTGAGCGACCACTAGTTAGCCGATCGCCTTGTTAGGTCGGACAACGGTCGCCTAGCCGACCGTTGTCCCACCGTATTGGCGGTCGGAAAAGCCCTGATTTTTAGTAGTGTAAAAGGCACATCATTATGTATACTGAAAATTGTAAGAACCAGTCGATAGATTAATCTGATGAATGCCTGCATGTCATTAGCTTAATTAGTTATTCTTTGAAGTAACAGCTACTTTTCCTTCAAATTAGCTAATGCTAGGTAGTAGTAATAATAACAAACAATCTAGGAGTACATATTTTATCGATATGATGACATTCGATTTGAGCGCTGCCTACGTAATTAGTACATATTGATATTTATAAGATTCATATAGACAAATTTTATTGTTACACCTACAATGATAGTTGTCCTTATAGTTTATTAGTAATTGTTATTGTGATATTATTTACACAAAATTCAAAAACCTAATAAGTTTAATAATTAAAGACTTGTATTATCGATGTAAGAATAAGTTTGAAACTTATAGGACTTTTTATTTTAAGTAACTTTTTATTTTAATTAATTTTATAAAATGTCTTTAAACTATTTATATTTAGAAAATAGTGAAGTCTGAATAATGTGAAATTGGGACGGAGAGTTCAAAGTACCAATAGAGGCCGATTGAGGGATCAATTGAATTCAATATTATCTTTGACATAGAGAGCGCGTATATATATATATATATATATAATATTAAATTTTGAAAGAAGTTAAATATTAAGTTGTTCTCGTTTAAATTCAAAATCTACCTCTAATTATTTTGACCAACATAAATACATATATGTTGAACAAATATTAAAAAGAAGTTAAAAATTGAGTCGTTCAAATTTAAAAAGTCGGTAGTTACAAATAGTTTTAAAAATAGCCATGTTTTAAAAACACAAGAAATTTTTGAAGAATAACCACTAAAACCTCGTGAATTTTTTTTGAAATTTGAGCTGGCCTCCAGGAAATTTTCCTTAGATTTAGTTCAAATTCCAGGATATTTTTTTCCTATCTTGGTTAGTTATGACTCCTTTTTTTAAAAGTTTGTAACTACTCATTATTTCTCTTACCACACCCTCAAAAGTCAGAGAAATTTCAACCCATGTATCACATTTTGAATGGTTATAAGTGTTCCCCCACTTTCCATGATTTTAGCTAAATGACCTCCAACTTATAATTTAAAAATATGAAAAAACCATCTTGCCTTGAGTTACCTAGCAACAGATCATTTCCCCGCTCCCCTTCGTTCGTTCCTTCTTTCATTCCTCTAGCATTAAGGGTAGTCTGATTTCATCTTTTGGGTATGTTTTTCTTTCGTTCCTTCCTTCTATTTTTTTTAACAATGTTGTCTAGTCAAGATTTTAAGGCAATTAGTTGGAAGAATGTGGGAAGGAGTCGAGGACGACTGCTACCCAGGTTAGACTACAATTATCTGAAAGATTGGGGAATGGGTCGACGACAAGTGTTATCTAGCCAAGACTTAAAGGCAATTAGCCATTAGAAGGGGTCAAAGGCAAGTACTGCCTAGACGAGATTTCAAGGTAATTAGCTGAGAGATTAGGGAAAGGATCGAGGGCAATTGTTGCATAGGCTAGACTTTAACATAATTAGCTAGGAGATTGGGCAGGAGCGGTTGAGGGCAAGTGTTGCCGAGACTTTAAGTAATTAGCTAGGAGAACATGAGAAGGAGTGGAGGACAAGTGTTGCCTAGACCAGACTTTTAGTTAATTAGCTGGGAGATTTGGGGAGTGAGTGTAGGGCGGGATTCGGATGGAATGGGGAAAAAGGTGGGAGAGGATACTGCACGTCACTTTATAAGATTCATAGGGATATTTTTATCACAAATTTATTTATTAAACAAATGGATGTCATTTTTGCTAAAGCATTGTAATGGAGCTCAATTCTCTTTTCAAGCATGTTTTCAAAATTGTATTTCTTTAGTCGAGCGGATTAACAGAAATAGTCTCTCCACTTTAATAGGGTTAATGTCTGCGTACATATCACCCTCCTCAAATTTATTTGTGGGATATCACTGCGTATGTTATTGTTTCATTGCAATGGAAGTTAAAAATACAAATTAATTACTCCGGTGTCAGTTTTGTAAATATTCTCTAAAAAATGATTACGTGGTTAAATTATTACCTCATTAGAATGTTAGGGAAGCCATAATTGATCATACTCCTAACAATCAATCTATACACTACGATCAAGGAAAATTGACTTTTAGACAAAAGAGGATTTAAAGCATGGACGTAGATATAGACCGACCTAAGATGGTAGGTTTTGCAAAGTTTTTCAAAATATTAAAGGAAAAAGCAGTACTAAAAAGAGGGAAGAAGAGCACCAAAAGGATGGGAATCCCTTTATCGTGGTTTGTGAGATGAAGACATCCAGACAAATTTAAGACTAATTTTAACATAAAAAAATGAGTACACACAAGAAGAAGTTGCTTCTTTGTTTTAAGGCAAAATGTTAAAGGCTAGTTTTATAGGGAGAATCTTGACATGTGTTTGGCAGACACATGCCCATGTCGGGCTTCCCTTTTTAACTTAATCAATCACCACCACTCTTACATTATGTTTAGCCTTGTCCACTAGTTATTACTTAATTTTACGTAATATGCCAAGTGCTTTTGCTATTTTTTTGGGGTTCCAATTCCATTTGTCTGATGATCAATTTTACTACTTTTATTCTGCTTCGATCTTTCAACATCTCAATGCTTAAAATGACATTTGGTATAGCAAGATTTTTAACAAAGAAGAATGATGGGACTTCAATTTTTTATGAGTTTAAGTTCTATGCACCGTTGGTGTACAATATATTTTACACCATCACGTAATTATATTCTAAAGGTAATTGCATTAATTTTTTATTTTTTACCCTTTTATATAATTTTAATTATTAATTAATGACATATATAGTAAAAGCAAGTTGAGTCCTACAATTATTCCTCTTCCAATGTTACTATGTTTTAAACACTTTTCAAAGTTCAATCAGCATCATTGTCAAAATTACTAAAATAATTCTACAATTCTTTGATCTTTTGTAATGAAATCACAGAGCTTCGGCGTTGTTTGCTACAACCTTCGAGGGCTGGTCTCTTTAGCATTTGTCAAAAATAATATTCTACTAATCACATCAAAATGTAAAGCTTCACCCCTTGTTATATTAAGATTCGTCTAACCACCACCATCACCATTGCTAATTGTAAAATAACAATTTAATTATATCTACACAAGAGAATTAACTCTCCATTAATTTGAACTTGGTGGGTAGCTTATTATATGCAGATTTATCATTGAAAATTTTGTTGGTAAGAAAATGATTACATATCGAACATATAATGGCAATATACTCATTAAAAAAGGTTAAACCCTCCCTCAAGACTATTTTAATTGAATCTTCATAGTGGAAATGCTCAAGAGAAAGAGACACAGTATGGAAGATTTTTGGAGACTGAGGGGTTTGGGGGAGGGGGAGGGGGAGGGGGAGGGGGAGGGAGAGAGAATTTAAAAAAAAAAAAAAAAAAAAAAAAAACTTTGGTGACCTACTATAGCAGGTCAATGTTACTTGATGGTATAGAAAAAAGATACACCAACGGTGCGTAGAACTTAAACTCATTTTTTATTGATTATGTTACTACTTACTAGTATTAGATTAGACTTTAGAGGGGACATGTGGCGCGGGAACAAATCATTTTTTTTAATAAGCCAAATTACAGGGGTAAATTATCAATATCGTCACTGTACCTTTAGGCCTTAAAATAACAAGTGAATATTTCATATAGGTAGTTTGACCATCATAATCTACGCACAAACAATAGCCATCTCCAAAACCATATGAAGTAGGATGATCAGGATAAGTTAATGTATTAGTATAAGTATAGTAAAACATCATAATACAAATTATACATATAACTTATTCAAATACCACTAATCAATGCTTAGTTCAAGCCAATAGTAATGAAAATACAACAAATTTCAGCATAAACAGTGTATATCTAGTCATGTAGAAGTTGTAAGATTGTCCAAAGAATTAGAATATTTATCTTTATGATATGTCATGAACATAAAATGACAAGTGATAAGAAAAATTGACATTCTGGAGATATGCATTCTGTTCATTACGCATAGTTGTGTTAGCTGATTTCATAATATTAGTGTTTCTTTTTCCAAATAAATGTAGATAAAGTGCGTGTTCACACACACTAAGATATGCTTATGAATTTATTCTTGCATGCCTAACATATAAGTATAAATGAATGCGCCACGTTCAAATATAGTATATCATGGACGAGTAGGCGCATCAAACTAATTATGTGGACATTTATATATGGGACCAAATTATTCATATTTTTGTTTGATTGTGGCAACAGCACCAACATATAGGATCATATGCTACTCCACAATGTCCCAACTCCAAAACAAACCCCTACCTTCCTTTCTTTAAGAGTCCTCTATTTTAGCTGAATTTATGATCTACTAGAGTCTATGAGATTAATATTTCTTAATTATATATATTTAACTCATTGAGCTAAAACAATAAGCGGTCGTTTGGTTCCCCTCATTAAACATTAATCCCCGCGCAAAACTCTGCGTTAATTTAGCGCAGCGTTTGGTTGGTTTTCTGTGAAAATTTAATACCCGCATAAAATTAGTGCAACGTTTGGTTGCGTTTTTGTATATACCGCATTATTAATACCCGCATTATTAATGCGGGAATCTATGTATTATTTTATGCGGGGTAGAAGGTGGTTTAATAATGTGGGTATTAATAATGCAGGTATTAAAATTTAAAATGACAAAATTAACCCCCATAATAATAAGGATATTTTAAAATTTTATTTAAGGAATAAATAAATATTTTAAATAATAATATTTTTTGTTAATTTGTAATATATTAGTGATTCAACAAATAATCCCTATGTTATAATATATGCGTGGCTAATACACACATTATTAAACCCCACATAACTAATACCCGCATTATCAATACCCACATTATTAATACACACATTATTAATACTCACATTACTAATACCCTTACTAATAGTTAATACCCGCGTAAAAGCAAAGCCAAACCAAACGACCCCTAAGTGCAGTTGTAGTTATAAAACTCGTCTCAAATCCGCCTCGGTTTGTTAACTTGAATTCTAGCTTGATTGTTAAGTTAAAAACAGATTTAACATTCAAGTAGCGGGGATAGCTCAGTTGGGAGAGCGTCAGACTGAAGATCTGAAGGTCGCGTGTTCGATCCACGCTCACCGCACTACTAACATTTTTGCAAACTACTACTTTTTTTGTTTTTTCAAAATTCTTTTTATTCCAACAAGCTGATAAGTCTCGTTGGAATTAAAATCTCAGAGGATTTTTCTTTTTTTAGATAAACTAGATGGCTGCTTACAAGATTTAATATTGTTATTCAAATCGTGATCTCTTGAATGACAACAAACACGGAGAGTTTCAAACATTACTTGGATTAATGGTGTCAATATAAAGCACAAAGATTGATATGGAGAGAGTACATATTGATGTAACTACCTCATAGATCCAAATGAGATTGTGAAACCAAAAAAGAGAATTCTAAATAATGAACGCATATACATGATATCTGCTTATAAACTAACAAATTCACATTATCTATTGGTAGCATCAAACTTGTAGTGTTTTCCATACAACAACAAATTTTAACTGTTCAATTACAACTCAAACAATAATATGATCATCAAACTACCCAAACCATGTCTTGACATCTTCCAAATCTTGTACAGCTTAGTATGTTTCATTTGGTGAAGAGAGACAGCCAATCGGCTTGAGGAAAAAGATTTTTAAAAAATAGATTAAAAGAAGTCAAATTCAAGATAGTTATCTGAATTTTTCTGGTAAGGGACAGTTCCAGCTACAGCTTTCTCACTGGTGGATGCCGCTGGAACTGAAATTCTCTCAAATTCCACAGGCCTTGGAATCTCAGGAGGGCTTGCGCAACGAATCAAAGCCCAATTTACACCTTCAAAGAAGGGATGCTGCTTAATTTCTGTGGCTCCCCTTTTATATGCCAATCTGTGCTGTGGCTCTTTCACAAGCAAGCCTCGGATAAGATCCCTCGCTGAGAAACTGACCACTGGGGATTCTGGAAAACGCAGGGGCTGACCCACAACATTGAAAAGGGTCTGTCGATTTCCTGATCCCTTGAAGGGTGTCTTGCCAAACAATAACTCATAGAGAAAGATACCAAAGGTCCACCAGTCCACCGCACTCCCATGCCCTTCGCCTTTGATAATCTCAGGTGCCAAATACTCATGCGTCCCAACAAATGACATTGATCGCGCTCCAGTTGGCTCAGCAATAAGCTCTGGTAAGGGACTAACTTGGTTACCTATTTCATTTTTAGACTTCTTTTCTTTCTTTGACTTGCTAGAAAAGAGGCGAGGCCCAAAACATGTAGTAGGAACAGCACAGGATGGCTGAATACAAGAAGGCTCGATGCATGCTGGCTGCACGCAATAAGCTGAATTCTTCCGGAGCGGCTCTGCTTCAAGAGATGATGACTTGACAAGTGTTGGACTCACGGCGCATCGAAGGGAGAGATCAAAATCAGACAGCATTATATGTCCATCTTCTCTGACAAGCACATTTTCTGGCTTGAGATCACGGTAGACAATGCCAAGCATGTGAAGGTACTCTAGAGCAAGGAGCACTTCTGCTACGTAGAACCTGCAATTTTATGATATAGTTCAACAACTACAAATTATGACATTATACTGACCAAAACAAACTTTTCATTCATGAGTTTGAAAGTTAAGCAAAGGCACAACGCAGTAACAAACATCCTGATAACTTCTTCCTGCTTCATTGGAAGTTTAGCCCTGTACATAATGCTTATATATATTCAACTCCAGAAAAATACATATATTCCTGATTGTTCATTTCTCCTAAAACCTGCCACATCCCTATTCAAATCGTGTCAAGAAGCATTTGAGAAGAAACTAACTTGAACTTTCTCAAGATGCAAAGAATGCACTTTCTTAGACCATCACTTATCAGAACCCAGTATCTGATATGATCACTAGACCAAGGGAGCAAGCAAGCACACCAGATTCTAAAAGTGGTGTGAATCTGCACCAATTGTGATGAGTAGGCAACAAATTTTTCATCACCTGGAGAATTTCAAAGCTCTTTAGTAGATGTACAAGAAGGGAATTAAGGGTTTTTCATACAAATGCTGTTTGATGGACAAAAATTCCTGATTCTAGTATTACTTCACTCTTGGGTTCTAAAGTAGCTTCAAAAACATGAAGAAAGAGGAACACTCGTTTCATTTTTTCTTGGTGATAAGTATGAATACTCACTTGTTCACAACTAAATATAATTACATACTAGAGAAGAATGTTGCAAACAAACCTAATGTAGAGTCCCCTAAACCGACCTCACTTTCCTTTTCGTATTCATAACATTTGCAGAGGGATCAAGATATTTTAATGTCATTGACAGCACCAGAATAAACACCATGATGGGTTAAGAGGAATAACTACTTTCTGCATTCTTGGACACTTTGAGAAAGTCTTGAGACACTCAACAGTGGAGAGCCATATAAGAGTACAATTTGGGGAAGAGGGGTGGGGAGGGGCCAAAGCAGCCCTTTATGCTAGCATATTACTTGACATCTGGCCCTTCTACATGTGAGGAGACCCATTTTTTGCTTTGCTTTGAAACAATCATCAAACATAAGGAGATGAACTGTGTTTGACATGAACTATTTCCAGAAAATCAACATTCATTACCCGCAAATCACAGCCTCAAACAGGTGGGAAGATTTTAAGAATCTAATTCCGGGACTCATACAAACAGATGGAGGACTCAGGGCTATACAAATCTTTTAGAAGAGAAACAGTAGATTGTAGCTTCAATCAAGAAAATTAACAATGCGAAGACAGAAGGTCTGGTCCAATTGATAAATAATATTTCCTGGATTTGGTACCTGACCAAGAAAGGACAACATGAATGAACTGACACAATACAAGAAATCCCCAGAGCAGAATGATTTAAAACAAGGTGGGAAGATTTTAAGTGCAACAAAGAGAGGATTGCCAACTAACTCTGAAGAGTCAAGGACGAAAAACCAGTTCAAATATCCAATTGACTTAAGACGAAAAACCTAAGCAAATGATGCCAAAGTAGCTCAAGAGAATTCATTTAAGAGATATAAAGTTAGACTATCAAATAACCACCTTTGAACTAACAGATTAACTGGATGAGGTCGCTGTGCATTGAGAATGTCAAGAAGTAAATAATAACTGGTTAGGACATGCAATCCTACAATTTTACGGACTTCAAAAAACTTGTACATAAGTCAGTTTGCTTCAATTCAATTACATGGATCAACAACTTATAGAATCTAATGAAGCAGAGTCCCCAAAATCATATGCCATTTAAAGCTATTTATATCCTTGATTACTATCAGTATCTTCGTCAAGTTGGATCAACTATGTCTAGAGCCGTAACAAGAACATATCTGCACTTAATAGTGAATGTTAAAGTCAATGTTGTAAAATATGGAAAATACTCCAGACCTAAAGCAACAAAAGACTAAAACGTTTCTAAACAATAACGAGCAAACTATCTTAAGACTGTAAGGTTAGAGATCAAGTATCATACTTCACTGCTTGTTCTGAAAAATGCTTCCCTGGTTGCCTTTGTCTAAGTGTGTGCAAGTCTCCTCCTGGGCAAAACTCCATTACTAGACATGAAAACTTTTCTGTTTCAAAATGGCTATATAATGTTGGGAGAAATGGATGGTCCAAGGACTGCAATATCTCTCTCTCTGTCTGAGCACGAAGCAATTTCTTACGACTAGCTAATGATGCCTTATCCATAACTTTCATGGCAAAATAAGACTTTGTTCCACACAACTCAGATAGATACACACTTCCAATATCACCACTTCCCAACTTCTTCAGCAACCGGAAATGCCTCAAATCCAACGCCCCATCTTTAGTCCGGATAGCTTGAATGGCTTCCCATCTTGAGTCATTAGCTTTATGAGGTTTGTTGACACTGCTGCTCAAGCTGCTAGAAGTACTCTCCTCACTTACATCAGTGCCTGTGCTCCCCCTACAGATGCTGCTCTTACCACTCTCAAGAAAATCTGCCCTATCACTAATTTTGGCACTTCCACTTGTTTTCGCAAGGCTGCTAGCCCCATCACTAACTTTAGCTGATGCTGAACTGTCCTTCATAGAACTCTTCCTTTCCTGGTCAGCTGAGCCTTGGGGACCCTTTGCCTCGGCAAGCATAGAACCTACACCACTTGGTGCATGTTTTGAATTGCCCAAATTTAAGCTTGTATCGAATTTATCAGAAAGTGAGTTGAGAGATCCCTTAGGCTGACTGCCCTGTGACTTTTTCCCAGCTGATGCTTCTACCATAAGCTGCTTCGGTACAACTTCTCGTTCTTTAGAAGTTGTGCTCTCTAATTTGTTAGTTTTTGAAACTTGTGAAGGTGAAGACCTGCGAGAACTCCCCACTGTTTGATTTCCAGTTGTCTTGTTCATCTTTTCGATCGAACTCTCTACGGAAGGTGTGGCAATTGAAATGAATACTGATACCTAAATACAGTGTGCTGGCCAAACCCATTAGTCGGACTCCAAGTTCACTTCATTAGCCCCCTTGTTATTAAAAAAAGAGATTAACATCGGCAGCTCCATCAACAACCGAAAGCTCCTAAAATTGAAACAAGAAAACCATAAAAACAAGTCCAAGGTAGTATAACAGCGAAAAGTTCCTAACTTGAATCAAGAAAACATTAAAACGACGACCCATGGCATTATCTCAAGCGACAAATAAATAACTAGAACATTAAATCATTAAACAAGGAAAAAATGAAAAGCAAAAAAGATCTGAAACAAGTTGTAAAAGGAGAAACACACAAAGGGGTTGGTGATAAAACCAAAGTAGACAACAAGGTCAAAATCTACATTCAATAAGTAAGCTTTCCAAAACACCACACAAAACACAGATCAAGTATCGAGCTTAGATCATTATTACAAAGTACAATAAAAGGTCCAAGACAGCTAGACATTTACCTCAAAAAGACGCCAATTCCTTTTAGGCAAGAAACAAGAACCTAAGAAGAACTCAAAATGAAAATGCAGACATTAAAGAGCAATCAAAGACCACATAGAAGAAGATAAGAACAACCCCACATACATAGATGAAAAGGAAAAAATATAGAACAAGGGTCAATGAAAGCACACAGATCTTGTGTAAAAGACCCACCTTTTTTATTGCTGCTTTCAAGAAAACCCTACCAAAGAAAAATGGTTAAACCCCACAAAGACCCAAATGCTAAAAACAAAGAAAGCAAGAAAGCAAATCAGTGGACCAGTTGGAAAAAATACTAGTACCTGAAGTGACAAAGATGTGAAGTTTGGGGTTTCTTTTGAAGGAAAAAAGCAGGCTTTACTGTAGATAGTGATAAAAGAAAGGGGACCTCTTATGAAAATGTGAGGAGAGAAAAGGAGGTTTAAGAATTGTATAGTATTGGGAAGAAAAGAGAACAATGGGGGGTCAAACCTAAAGTAAAGCTTTTCACGTTCAATTATTTTCATTGTATTTTGTCCCAAACAACAAGTGTCTGAATCAACATATGGGCCACCACCCCTCTCCAACCTGTCTCTCATGCTTTCTTTATTAATGATAATTTATATATTCCGAAGATAAAGCACCAAAATTAGATCATCAATCTCCACAAATCACAAATAAAAAAGTTTTCTTATCTTCCCTTGTATAAACCAACCACTCAACCCTGTTAACCTTTAAGAGATCGTTTGATAGTAATGGGAGTTATCCGGATAGCTAATTCCACATTTTTAGTATAAAATTTGAACTAGTACTAACTAATATTTTTAACTAAATATGGGATAAAGACAATTTCAAATTATATCTCGCGATTATAATTCTTATCCCGATTACCAAACGACCCCTTAAGATTTGAATTGATACCCCCCCTTCAGTAAGCTCTAATTTTCTTAGTTAAAATTAATTTTGATTTCACAAGCTTTAAGGGTCATTTTACCGGTGGTTATATCAAATTCTAGTGAATAGTCTCCCATTAACACCATAAACCTTCTTACAAGATCAAATA
The DNA here is from genome assembly GCA_029990575.1 of Petunia axillaris subsp. axillaris. Taxonomy (NCBI): domain Eukaryota; kingdom Viridiplantae; phylum Streptophyta; class Magnoliopsida; order Solanales; family Solanaceae; genus Petunia; species Petunia axillaris. The sequence goes on along the minus strand of JARKNS010000002.1, from coordinate 44,699,727 downwards.
TGTACAGCATAACCTCTATAATGAATTTCCAATGTTACCTTCTTCTCAACCATGATTTCTTTCAAGTAAAATTTGCAGAATAAGATATGCTAAAAAATTGCACTAACATAATAATGCTAAATTCATCCACATTGAACATAATTGTTGTGATTTCATCGCCTAAAGAATATTGAATTCGTGGAAGCACAACAAAATTTCTTAGTTCTCATTTTTCTCCTGAAAAACCCCATGCACTGCATCTACGATCAATACAAATATTCTAGTGTCAAATTTTGGTTTTATTGAAAACTATAAGAGATAAAAGCAAACAAACGAATAACTAGTATTACTAACTTGATGCAACATCAATTTCATGAATTGCATCCTCAATTTGTAAGTTTTATCGTGTTAGTGGTTGTGCAAAATAAAAGTATATTTGTATTTCCTGATAATTACATTATACATTATAGGGGTTTATATACAAGCTGACAGATCTCTACAAATCAGGAGCAAAGCTCTACAAATCAGGAATAAAATCAGATCAAGTTTTCCTTTGACAAATATGGAAAAATTATCTTAACTATTTACAGAGAAATATTGTTCCTAAAGTTGTAAAAGATAATCTGACACTCCTCCTCAAGCTGGTGAATGGATGTCTTTCATTCCCAGCTTGCTAACAAGTCCTTCAAAGGTGCTGGTTTGTAGTCCTTTTGTGAGAATGTCCGCTAGTTGATCCTTGGAGGACACAAATGGAGTACAAATCAGCCTGTTATCCAATTTTTCCTTGATAAAGTATCGATCAACTTCTATGTGTTTTGTCCGATCATGCTGCACTGGGTTATGAGCTATACTTATTGCTGACTTGTTATCACAGTATAGGTTCATAGGTGCCTCCCACTTGACTTTCAAGTCTTGCAGAATGATTTTCAGCCACAATAACTCACAAACTCCCAACGTAGCCCTGAACTCTGATTCAGCACTTGACCTTACCATAACATTCTGTTTTTTACTTCTCCATGTCACCAAGTTACCCGCCAAGAAGGTGAAATACCCTGAGGTTGACTTCCTGTCAATTAGGGACCCAACATAATCGGCATCTGTATAAGCTTCTAGTGTCAGGTGCCTCCTATTTGAAATAGAAGTCCCTTTCCAGGCATCCCTTTTAGATACTCTAGTATTCTGTGAGCTGCTCTCAAATGCACTTGCTTTGGATTGTGCATAAATTGGCTCACCACGCTCACAACGTAAGCTATATCGGGTCTAGTATGGGATAGGTAGATTAACCTTCCAACAAGTCGCTGATATGACCCTTTATCCACAGTTGGATCTTCTGATGCTTCACTTAGTCTATGATTGTACTCTATAGGTGTAGCTACTGGTTTACTCCCTAATTTCCCAGTCTCCTTTAGCAAATCATAGACATATTTTTGCTGTGAATAAATATGCTTTGTTTAGAATGGGCCACCTCAATCCCTAGGAAGTATTTTAACTTCCCAAGTTGCTTGATGTCAAACTCTTTAAGAGTACATTCTTTTAAGTATTGTATACCATCTTTATCATCTCCGATGACTATGATATCATCCACATATACAAGTAAGGCTGTTAATTTTCCATTTTCAGAATGCTTCATGAATAAAGTATGATCCCCCTGACTTTGCTTATACCCTAATCTGATCATAACCTTTGCAAATCTTCCAAAACATGCTCGTGGAGATTGTTTGAGTCCGTAAAGAGCCTTTTTAAGTCTGTATACCTTGCCTACTTTAGACTCGAATCCTGGTGGGACCTCTATATATATCTCTTCTTCCAAATTTCCGCGAAGAAAAAAATTCTTCATATCAAACTGCTGCAAAGTCCATCCAAAAATAGAAGCTAGTGAGAGTAAGATTCTTACAATGTTCATCTTTGCCACATGAGAAAATGTTTTAAGATAGTCTATGCCATAGGTTTGGGTATATCCTTTGGCAACTAATCTTGCTTTATATCTCTCCACTGATCCATCGGAATTGTATTTCATACTAAATACCCATCGACAACATACTAGTGTTTTTCCTTTCGGTAACTCAACTAACTCCCATGTTTTGTTTTTCTCTAATGCTTCTATTTCAAATCTCATGGCATCTTCCTATTTCTTGTCCCCTAATGCTTCTGACAAGTTTTTTGGGATAGGTATTGAGCGAAGGTTGCTAAGAAAGGCTTTATGGCTTGACGAGAAATTTTGGTAGGTCGAGAGTAGGTAAAAGGGATGTTTTTGTACATGCTCTGGTTCCTTTTCTAAGGGCAATGAGTAGGTTTAGGTCATCTACACGGTAGAGGGTTGTTCTTGATTGTTCACAGAATCTGGAACACATTCTAAACTTGGAACAGAAGCCAAATCTGATGATTGGGCTTGAGCTTGCTTCTTTGTCCGAGAATAACCTGAAGTGGTGGTTGAATATTACTTTAGATTCTCTCTTCCTGCCGATTTTGAGACTCAATGAGACTTGGAGACTCAACTGGAGTTTCAATAGGACCTGGAGACTTAACTAAAGCTTTATTTTGAGATGAATCAAGAAAATCTAAGTAGAACACATCTTTGACACTATCTTCACTTGCATTCTCCCCCTGAATATAAGAGGTGCTAAAAAAGAACTCAGACTCTACAAAAGTAACATCAACAGAGACAAGAATTTCTTAGTTTGTGGATGATAACATTTGTAACCTTTTTGTGTCAATGAATAGCCAATGAAAACACATTTGATTGCACGTGGTCTAACTTTCTCCTATTTTTAGAATGGATGTGGACATAGGCAACACTACCAAAGACTCTAGGTGTCAGGTTCTTGGATACGTAGAAGTTAGGAAAGAAACTTGTGAAGGTGTCAATTGGAGATTTTAGTCCTACAACTTTTGACGAAACCCAATTACTGAGACAGGTAGCAGTTAGAATGGCTTCCCCCCAATAGTTTTTTGGAACATTCTTGTGAAACAGTAGTGTTCTTGTAATATTAAGAAGATGATCCATTTTTCGTTCTGCCACCCCATTTTGTTGAGGTGTATTGACAGAAGATGACTCATAAATGATACCTTCCTTACTGAAAAATGAGGACAGGATTTGGTTAAAGTAGTCTCGGACATTGTCCGAACGAAATTTTTTGATTTGGGTAAAGAAATTGGGTCTTGATCATGTTGGCAAAATTAGGGAAGACATAGCTCACATCCGATTTATTTTTCAAAAGGTAGACCCACGTTATCCGGGTGCAATCATCAATAAAAGACACAAATCATTTGGCACCAGAAATATTTGGGACAGTAGATGGTCCCCAAATGTCACTATGAATGAGATCAAATGGAAACATACTTCTTTTAATACTGATAGGAAAAGAAACACGCATATGTTTGAATAGTTCACAGTCATTGCAATGAAAAGACTCTACTGCTAAACCTTTAAATAGAAGAGGAAACATAACTTTGACAATTTAAAAAGAAGGACGACCTAAACGACGATGATAAAACCATATCTTTTCTTGACTGGACATGACTGACTCGGATATAAAGGACCTAGGAAAAGAATCCAAAGCTTCATTCTTTAGGGACATGTTTTCCAGATAGTAAAGCACATTTCTGACACTAGCACGCCCAATCATCTTGTTGGTGTCCTGATCCTGAAAAATGCAATAAGACGGGAAAAAGATTACTTGGCAATTAGAATCTTGAGTAATCTTTTGAATTGAAATGAGATTAGCAAACAATTTTGGAACATGAAGCACATTTTTAAGGCATAGAGAATTTAAATTGATGTCTCCATAACCAGGTACAGTAACAGTAGATCCATCAGCAATGGTAACTTTTCTATTGCTTAGGCAAAGGGTATATGATGAAAAATATCTAGAGGTAGAGGTCATGTGGTATGTTGCTCCGGAATCAACTATCTAGAGGAAGGAATCACTTGTCATGACATTAGTAGTACAAGAAATAGAAAAGATACTTGAGAATGCTAGAGAACTTGTACCTGTCTCTGTTGGAGTACTTCTATCTAAAGAATTAAGCAAACATCTCAGCGTTTCGATATCTTCTTGACTGATCTCTGGTTTCGACTTAGAAGAATTATCTAAGTCATTCTGGTGAGTGTTTGCAACATGCAATTGACTCCCATTTTTATTCCAACTATTATTATTCTGTTGTTTCAGCTTCCAACATCTTTCTCTTGGGTGGCGATGCTTCTTACAGTAGGTACAATAGACAGAATCTCTATTGAACTGTTTTGAAGTATTTGTTTGCTTGGTTGACTTGTCTGATGACTGCAACATGCCAATTTCCTTCTGCATAGCTCCCTTTACAACAAGTGCTGATCCTTCTTTGACTTGATTGTCAAGCATAACACTTCAGCGCCCTTCTTCAATCCAAACTATTGAAATTACCTCATTTAATGATGGAAGTTCTGGTTTCCCTGAAACTTGTACTCTTACAGGATCAAGTTCAACATTAAGTCTGGCAAGAAAGTCATATATGTGTTCCCTTTCTATGAAGCGCTTCAAGGTTACTGCATCTTCTTGGCATTTCATCTGAATGCATTAGAAGTGATCAATCTCTTGCCACAATCCCTGCAAAGATTGGCATATTCAGTGACTGATAGTGCCCCTGCTTTGTGGTAGTTACCTTCGTCTTGAGTTCATAGATCCGGGCTGCATCATTGACTTTTGAGTAGGTTTGCTGGGTTGTTTCCCATATTTCCTTAGCTGTGCTAAAAAACATCACAGTATCACTTATCTCTAGAATCATAGAATTCCAGAGCCAAGACATGACCATTGAGTCTTGCTCATCCCAAGCTTCAAACTTGGGATCTGCTTTGGACGGGCCCGTGCCCAGTAGATGATTCAGCTTCCCTTTGCCTTTCCAGAATGTCCGAACAAACTGTGACCATTTCAGAAAATTATGTTCATTCAACCGGTAAGGGACATTCTGCAACTCACTAGTGGCTGTGATATGGTTTTATGGAGAAAGTATATTGTTATTAGGAGTGGTCTTGGTGGTGTCAGACATCTTGTTTGGCTTTCGGGTTTCAGCAAGTCCAGAAAAGAAGGGATTTTCTCAGGAAAGAGCCAAAAGCTCTGATACCATGTGCAAAATAGAAGTATATTTGTATTTCCTGATAATTACACTATACATTATAGGGGTTTATATACAAGCTGACAGATCTCTACAAATCAGGAGCAAATCTCTACAAATCAGGAATAAAATCATATCAAATCAGATATGTTTTCCTATGACAAACATGGAAAAATTATCTTAACTATTTACAGAGAAATATTGTTCCTAAAGCTGTAAAAGATATCTTCTAATCTGACAGTGGTAATAGACTTTTCAGTAGAGGATTGTGCTACAATCTTTTGTAATTGACCCTTAAAGCATGTGGAATCAAAACTAAGTAGTATTTCTTTTATAAAAAGATTTAAAGCTCACCAAAAAAATTATTGAGTGAAGGGAGTAATTTGTCTCATTAAATAGGTGGAGGGTATCGTTTTTCAAACCTTAATGGTTAAGGGGGTTTAATAGATTTTACTCTATCTTCCCCTATCTTATTATTGGTTTAACCATTCAATATCCAATGCATGTTTGATTTATATAAATTCACTCTTTCTTACGATTCATTATAGAAAATTAGTTCTTTGTAAAAAAATTCTCTATTTTCAAAATATAAACGGAAACGTATGATTTAAAGGTGGAGGTTTTACGTTCTTTCTCAACTATGTACGGGTCAATTAAGTGGTATGTCACTTTAATCTCTAAGAAGTTCCACTCAAAGTTTAAGGAAAAGAAAACATTACCTTCACCTTATTAGAGTACAGTTAAGAATAGTTCACTAGCATCGAAAAACTCCGAAATAAAATTATACTAGTACAAACCTGTGAATGCACCATAATCTTTGCAATTCGTTATACTAGCAAACTAGGTAATAAAATTTTTAAACATCCCTAAACTTTACATCATTATGATTTGGGTTTTTTACACTATATACTCATAAAATTCAAAGTATTTACAAGTCATACCCATTAAAAATTACACTACCTATGAAATTAAAAGTATTTACCAACCTACAAATTTATTACTGTATACATTTGTTATACCTTATGAGTGTATACCTTTAAATATACTGCATAAATAATAGCATACAAGTCTAGATATGGATGTATACTTTTAAGATATACTGCATAAATAATAGTGTACAAGTCTAGATGGTTAGGGCTTGTAAATATGAAACTTATGAATAAAGGTGGATAAATATTTGATTTTAATAGGTATTTTCGTAAACCTCCCATGATTTTAGATCATATATCATTTTCAATTTGATCTCGATCGTTTCCCATTTATGGCATAAACCACTTGGCCATGACTATAAGTAAACTATAATGTCCAGGAGGACCAGTAGCCGCACCATAGTTGTGGTTCTTGGTTTGGGAAATGGTGTTTTGCTTCTCTTGGTTGTTAGCAGTCAAATCAGTTGGATAGGTGTATATGGTCCAAATTAGGTGTAAAATAAAGAACTTAAGATCTAATTTAGGTAGCCATTTTTAAAGTGATAACGATTTGCATTGTGGATCATAACAATTGTATTTATTAGGTCACCTCATACCAGTCTGGATTCGGATCTAACAAAACAAACAAGTTAAAATGTTAGGAGTAGAAGTGAGAAGGTAGGAATCACGGGCTTACTCTTATTTGCATGTGAAGGGAGACTATGTCAAAGTTTTCCTTTCCTCCTTGATTCCATTTTGAACCAAACAATAAGAAGAAATATACTAACTTCTCCTACATTTACCTTCTTTCATGCAGTACATTTCTTCCTCCTTTTTTCTTTTCATTTCTTGTTATACAACTGAAGAAGATACAAGCTTTGGTGGCTTAAAAACATGTTATCACTAGTTAAACTACACTAATGATGTAAGACATTATGTTAACTGTTCATTGTATACAATCTAAATCCTTGTAAATTAGTACTTACAAACTTGCACATTCAAAATCAGAAATGATCAGGAGGCCAGGTCCTGTCTTGCCACATGTAAGTAGCTTTGTGCTTTCCACTTTCCAAAATGGGGATACAGAGCAAACCATTGACCATCGTATTTGAGATCACAGTTGGGCACCTGAATTTGAGGCATTCCACAACTATTACAAGGGACATGCCATGATTTGGTCAAATAGGTCTGACCTATGCCTTTCAAGCCCCTGTTTATTTTCAGCAATTACAATGCATTCACTATTAGACATGGTTGACCACCACTAATTTGTGCAATACAGGAGCAACATCGTGGGTGGGTTGGGGTGGGGGGGGGGGAGGGGAGAAGAATAAGAAACCTTCTACTACTATTATATAACACCTGGTAAAAGACAAACATATACTAGTTGTCAGCAATTTATTAGTCTGAAATTTCATTCTATGGTCCAACGGGAGAGTTAATTTCAGGGATGGTCTTTCAACATTCACTTTATTGCATCAAAGTTGCTAAACTATGTATAATGTTAGAAAAAAAAAGTTCAAATGATATACTCCCTCCGTCCCAAATTAGTTGTCGCTTTTAGCTTCTTCACGCCCATTAAGAAAATCATTAAATAGAGTGTGTATTTTACTATGTTACCCCTATTTAATGTTTGATTATTAAATTTTGTTGAGAATTTATTTAATTATTAAGGGTATAATTGGGAAAGACTAACAATTTTTGTCTTGAAATCCTAAAGTGTCAACTAATTTGGGACACACTATTTTTCCTAAAACGACAACTAATTTGGGACGGAGGGAGTACATAAGATGTGTTAAGCAAGTTGAAGAGCCTGTACCCAGAAAATCTACAATCTACCTATGACGGATTAGACAATAATGAGGAACATAAAATAACTAATATGCGTTGGTCTATCATTCCTCATTTACTCCTTATACGCTGTTCAATTTTAGTTACTTAAATCTGTTGAAATATTCAAGATGGAAATGGCAAAAAAGCTTAACTTCTCGTCTATACAGCTCAATATTCCCGTGAAATTTCTGAGAAGAGCATGCTATTCTATATAAGAAACCAGCAAGATTACAGTGAGGCTCAAATAAGTGATGAGTTTCCATATACAGCAGTATGCAAAGGTCTCCTAGTGCAAGATTTACTACCAATAGTCCTTACAAGAACAAAAACCATTTTTAAAACAATGAAACCTATTCCTATCACGCACAACTATCTCTCGGTTGACAATTTCCGATATTACTTTGAAAGCAGCATGACAATCTTCACAGACGCGAAGATTTTTCATTATTCGGATAGTCTCTCCTGGTTTGGTGCTCATCAAACCAAAAACAAGGGCCAGTTTCTCACTGTGGCGATACAAGTACTTTTCTTTCTCATTCTCTTCCATGTCTAGTAGAACTACCGAAGTATTTGGTACATATCCTTTGGACCTCATTTGTTCTAGCAGTTTGTCCCATCTTTTAAATATCTCCTCAGTGTAAGGATGGTTATCGTCTCCAGCCACAAATTCATGCATTACTCCTGCTATAGTAATTGAACTCCAACCAGGCGTTTTCTTTACTCCTCGATCTTTCATTAACTTCCTCACCCTTGCTGCATCTTCCCAGCGCTTGGCTTCTGCATAAATATTTGACATAATTATGTAGTATCCATCATTAAGAGGGTCTAATACACCTAGGTGCCTGATAGCTTCCTCAGCCATTTCCACATCCTTTTGAATTTTACATCCACCTAGAAAAGAACCCCATATGACACCATTTGGTTTTATAGGCATGCTCATGATTAACTCATATGCCTCTTCAAGAAGTCCTGCACGACTTAAGAGATCAACCATGCAGCCATAATGCTCAATTTGGGGGGTAACATTATAGTCTCTACTCATGCTATCAAAATATTCTTGCCCCTCGTTGATCAACCCCATATGGCTACAAGCGTGCAAGATTCCAAGAAATGTGACCTCATTAGGCTTCACTCCCTTTTTGATCATCTCGTTAAAGAGTTCTAAGGCTTCACCCGCCTGTCCATGCATGGCTAAACCTTGGATCATAGCTGACCACGATACAATTGTTCGTTCCCTCATTTCTTCAAAAACAGCTTTTGCAGCCTCTAAGCACCCACACTTAATGTACATGTCAATCAAAGTGTTACAAATGTGAACATTTCGTCTATACCCGCTCTTATTTGAATACTCATGAATCCTTTTGCCCAAATCAAGTGCGCCCAAATCAGCACAAGCTGCAAGAACAGCCACCACGGTCACCTCATTCGCATTCAATCCAGCCTCTTCCATTTCGGTAAAAACTCTAATAGCCTCCTTAGGCTTCCCGCACTGAACAAAACCAGTAATCATAGCAGTCCATGACCTTAAATTTCTCTCCGGCATTCTCAAAAACAAACCATAAGCCCCATCAACATCACCCTTCTTTCCTAATTGCGTAACCATTATATTCCACGACACAACATCTCGTTGAGGCATTTTATCAAACAGAAGGATAGAATCACCCATTTTTCCACAAACAGCATACAAATGAAGAAGTGCATTTAGTAAAACCAAATTTGATTGAAACCCAAGTTTCTCTACATAGGCATGAACAAATTTTCCAACGGAAAGATCAAATAGTGCAACACAAGCCTTTAAAACAAATGAACAAGTAAAACTATCAGGCATTACATTGTAACAACACATTTGATGAAACAACAAAATAGCATCAACTTGAGAATTTCCTTCAGCAAGATTTCTCAAACAGCTATTCCAGAGACCAATTTCTGGCTGCTCAACACAGTTAAAAATCTGTTGAGCTAAGGAGAAGTCTGGAGTAAGTGCACAAACGGAGGCGACGCGCGAAAGTGGGAGTATTGAGAGAGATTTGTTGGTTTTGATGAGAAAGGAAACAACTTGTTTGAGCTCAAATGGAGTGTTGAAATGGGTGGTAATGTTGGGGATTTGTGAAGTGGGTGTTTGAACATTTTTGGTATCAATGGACCCTTTGAGTTTTGGGGAGAGAAAGGTATGATTGTGAAATGAAGATGCCAAGCAAACAGATTGCAGCATGGCCTAGCTTCAGTGTTAGCTGCTAAGGAAGCATCAACCAGTATATGGTACTATCTTTGCCTCTCTATATATGTGTGTATATTGAGGATTTATGAGTTTGATTAAGCAGGAAAAACCAAAAAATTGTTAGAAGTATAGATATGGATTTGAAGTTAGAATCCACATAACTCACTTATACTGGCTACTTCTCAACAGGATAACTCACTAAAACATTGGCAGATGAGAAGTGAGAACAAGTCTCCAAGGTTTTGGGCAACTTAGTTTTCTCTTTTATTTTTTTTTTCTTTTTTTCAAAATCAACTATTCTTTGGATCCCAAGTTAGTTGAAACTAGTTAAATTCATCCGTATGAATACTCTATATCAAATTTGCTCGGTCCAAATTTCAGTATTCACAAGATTCATCATAATTTTATTATTTCTACGTCGGCCCGTTAACCTGCCTCAATTCTCTTCATTTTTTTGGATTTGGAATGCCTGCTTTGATCACATCACGTTGAGGAACCAAGAACCATAATGCGCAAATTGTATCCTGAATTTAGTCCTTTATATTGTAGAATCTGCTGTTTCAAATGCACCACATACAGCCGATGATACAAAAATACACAACGAACAAAATTCAAATAGATGTGAAGACTTTAGAATGAAACTAGGACAACATAAATGCTGCAGCATTGCATCAAACTCATTACAAGAACCGTAACTACATTCATAAGCCATTTGAAATGTAAAGGACAAAATGAGTGCTACAAACTCATTACAGAAACTAGTAACTAAATTCAGGGATTACATGAAATCTGAAGGCCTCAATAGTCAGGGATTGAAGTAAATCGATAACCTTGAGCACCTCTCCAAGAGTAATATGCAATCCGTGTCTCATAAAAACCTGCAAGTATTTATTAAGGTTGAAGTAGATTGTTGGCAGTCACTTAATATATGAAAAAGCGAATATAAAACTTGAATAAAGAACTATATTAAACAAGTGTAGTCAATGTCAGACCCAGAATGTCCAAACAGCATGAAGAAAACATGACTTGAAGTAAATCCAAACAAAATTTAGTAATTCTATCATTATTGCCCATTTATTTTATCAAGTATCTATCATTATTGCCCATTACACCCAAAGCATCAATTAAATATGACCAATTCCTAGTGCAGATCCACAATAATCTTAATATGGGGCTTCTTCTAACGACATAAAGGAGGTAGATATAGATACAGTAGCTACCATTTGCTATCTCACCAATTTAATGCTCACAGATTCAATGCAAGTTACCTTGTAAAGCCAAATGGTATTCCCACTGCCAAACAATGGTGCTACAGTAGCATGATTATGGATTTAATGAACTACTGCACTCTCAAGAAGGATACCTTGAACAACTTTTGACAAAGTTTATAACTTAATCATCCAAAGCCGTATAAAATAATGTTCTCATTACCTGGGAGAAAAGTGAGAATTCCAAGCCCAAGAAGACCATATGCCTGGGAACGCTCCCCTCCCATATGACCAGTTAAGATGAAGTATGATAGCAAGAGAAGCAGACATCCCAGAAAGAGCAGAAAAAGAGCAAGGGCAATGGACTTCCAGGGGATTCTATCTAACGATTTTGGTGAATAATCAAATCTAGGGTCAGCTCGCTTGCCACCATAATAATCCTCATCGTCATCCACAGCAAGACGACTGTAAGGAATATTCCTCCTGGCAGCCATACACCAGAATTCCCAGCCCTTGAATTGGACTAGATGGCCAACAATTCCGTGAGATGATCAACTTTGAATAAGGCTGCTAGAGAAAACACCACCTAACACAAGGATCTGACAACCAGAATATATAATAAGTTGCCAAAGTGAGGTAAAAAAAAAAAAATTGGTCAAAGAGGATAACCACAAAGGACAGTTTGATACACATATAACAAGGTGCTTACTAAATTGTTCTACAATACTCTTTTTTTGGTTGTAACTGCTTCACACCGCCAACAATCACTTGGTTTTTTTTTTGATCCGTAAAATAAATAATTTTATTGATGTAAAACTAGCAAAAAGAGAATGCCAGTTAGAAGTACATCCAAAAGAAGCTGCGGTCACCTAAGTTGCTCCGACACGGCACTTTAGGTGCCGCACCCGTGTCGACACGACACGGGTACGGGTGTGGGTACGGGATCCGCACTGGATCCGGTCAAACGATTTTGGGTACTTTGACCACTATCGACCCGGAAATTCGAGACAAGATACGATTTGATTTTCGAAATTAGAACCAAAACTAGGTAAATTTGAAGAAAATGACATACCTTATATGTTCGTCGATGTACGAAATTAGTTCTTTATATTCATCTTCTTCCTTGCTTCTTCTCTTGATTGGAAATTAAGCAATAATCAATTCAGATTTTCAGGCAAATTAGATCGAGATTTTGGAGTCGGCTAAACATCGGAAATATGTAACCAGCGTAGTTGGACGGAGTAATTTTTTTACTCAAATCAGTGGACGGATTTTATGGTGTACGGAGAAGACGAGTTATGGTGTTGACGGAGAAGACTGGAGAAGAGGCAGATTGTTGTTGAAGTAGTTACTAGGTTTAATTCTAATTTTAGTGTGTAGTATATTTTAGTTAACCCATTTAATATTTAGCCTTTTTAAGTTTGAGTGCTCAAGTTTTTCAATTAGCACTTCAATCTTTTTTGTGTACAAGTAATTATACATAGCATAACATATGTCATTTGCTTATTAAATTAGTATGAGGTGTCTGATAATTGTTACGTGCATTAATTCCACTAAATCTGTGTATGTGGTAAGTATTGGACAGGGATCAATTTTGGGATGTGGGTATGTCTACAATCTATGTCTTCTTACTCTTATATTGTAGTATTTCTTTTATATTTTAAATAAATTTTATTTTAATGTTGCTTTAGGTGGAGATCGGTTTGATGTTGATGAAGCCATTGGTGATCTAGTTGACTTATCAATAGATGAACCTCAACTAGAAGGAGTAATTATTGAAGAAGAGGTGGAAGATTTGGATGAAATTAATCTTGAAAATATGGAGGAAGATTGAAGAATGCTAAATATCAAAAAGACTTTTTTGATTTGTCATAGGTCACATGTTAATGTAAATTTTTATGGTGCTTGAACTTGTATATTTTTGCCTTTTTGGAACTCAACACTCAAGTGCTTATGTGATTGACTTAATGATAATGGCTAACTCTTTATAGTTTATATCATAATTGTCTTGTGATAATATAATGAATGATAATTGTATGTCTTATTCTTTGTATTTATGTAAAGTTATTGCCTTATTGGACAAAACCACAAAAGGTAATGTTTTTACTTTACTTTATATTTATTTATAGGCATCTAACTTTTTTATATATGTTCTAACTTTAAATATGTTTCATTGCTTGTAGGTGAACTTGAGAATGAAAGAAGATCAAGAAATTATGTCATCTTGGACTTGGAGTGTGTAGATAATTAACAAACAAGTAAGTATCCACAAAATCTCTCATTATAGATATAGTTAAAAATCTATATATTTTTTTTGAATTATTTTTAGCCGGATCCCCGCACCCGTGTCCGTACTAGGATCCTCATCCCCGAATCTTAGAATTTATATCTTGAAGGATCCGACCTCTAGATCCGCACCCGTGTCGGACACCCGCACCCGTGTCAGAGCAACTTAGGCGGTCACAAATTGTGAATATGACTAAGAAAATCTATCATGACTTCAGCTTCTATATATATATTTTTTTTAAATAAAGTAATGGTGTTGTATATATAGGCATCAAGTAGATGCAAGATTACATAAGTACAAAAACCAGCTCCATAACAAAAAACTCTATGTTAGCACTAAGGAGCCAAAAAGATCCAAAAAATGGTCAGTGCTATTTAAGACCAACAAAAAAGGCTAATTAAACATCTAGCTTTTAGGATGTGATTTGGAGTTGAGATTCCATCAAAGCATCTTCTATTCCTTTCATTCCATAAACACCAAAAAATACAGCCTGGAATCATCTGTCAGATCTTCTTGATGGATTTACCAACTCCTCTCTGGTTCCAGCTAGTGTAAGCATCTCTAACTCTCAATGGCATGACCCAGTGTAGACCAAATATAGAACAAAACATATTCCATAGGCTAGTCGCAGTTGGACGTGAAGGAACAAATGATTGATTGTTTCTGAATTTTTGAGGCACAAATGACATCAGTTTGCTAGCTGGAAATTCCTTTTGATAAAGTTGTCCTGTGTCAAGCATGCTCCACTAAGAGCTATCCAGTTGAAACAGATTACTTTTGGAGGTAACTTGGTTTTCCAGATCAATTCCCATTGCCAAGAGTCTATTAGACCACTATGAGAACATAGATTCATGTAGCAACTCTTAACTGAAAAAACTCCTTTATGCCCCAGAGTAAGCTGTCTTCTGTAGTATCATCTAAATTACTCATCTCCAGCTTGCCCAAAAGCTCAATCATAGGCTCCAACTCCTAATCTTGTAGGTTCCTTCTTAGTTTCAGGTCCCAAGTGTTTCCAGATCTGTTTTGAGCTATTGTCGAGTCAGCATCTTGAGCAATTTGATATATGAAGGGGTATTCATCCATCAACGAGTTGTTTCCAATCCAGATGTCTTTCCAAAATTTGATACATCTCCCATTTCCGACTTTGTAGGCAATATTTGTGGAAAATTCTTCCCACATCTTGCTGATAAACTTCCACGGACCAATACCAAAAGGGAGCCTAACTGTTTTTGTGCTCCAGTTGTTTTGCCTCCCATGTTTTGCGGTGATTACTTCCTTCCAGAGGCAAGATTGAGCTGTACCAAATCTCCAGAGCCATTTCATGAGCATACTCTTATCATGAAAATTTAAGTCCCTAATTCCCACACCACCATATATCTTTAGCTGCGTCACTTTAGCCCATTTAACTAAGTGAACTTTATGAGTATTACTATTCCCTTCCCATAGAAAATTTCTCCTAATCCTGTCTAGCTGTTTTTTTACTTTACATGGGATAGGGAAAAGAGACATATAGTATGTGGGAATGCTGTCAAGTACACTGTTAATAAGAGTTACTCTTCCCCCTAAAGATATGTATTGCCTCTGCCAAGATGCCAACTTTTTCTCAAATTTTTCAATGATTCCATTCCACATTTCAGAGGATTTGAATTTTGCTCCCAATAGTAAACCAAGGTAGGTTGTTGGAAAAGAGCCAATGCTACAACCCATTATGCTTGCCAAGTCCTCCAGGTTTGCCACTTCATTTACAGGGTATATGATGCTTTTTAGCATATTGAAGTGCAAACTTGAAAGAGCTTCAAAGATAAGAAGGGTTAGATTTAAGTACATTAACTGTGATCTGTCCGTCTCACAAAAGATAAGTGTATCATCGGCATACAAAAGATGTGAAACTGAGATTGTGCTTCCCGAATTAGTGCCCACTTAAAAGCCTTTTAGCCAATGCATTTCCTTAGCTTTCTCCAACATCTTGCTTAACCCCTCCATGGCTAGAATAAAAAGAAAATGAGACAAAGGATCTCCTTGTCTAAGGCCCTTTTGAGGGGAGAAGAAACCCATCGGTTCTCTATTTACTAGCACTGAATACTTCACTGTAGAGATGCTGAATTTCATCCATTTCAACCACTTGTCACCAAAACCCATTTTCTTAAGGATGGAGAGTAGATAGGCCCAATTCAGCTGATCAAATGCCTTTTCAATATCCAGCTTGCACACAATTCCTGGAACCCCACTTTTAAACCTCCAATCAAGTACTTTATTTGCAATTAGTGCAGCATCTGTGATCTGTCTGTTTTTAATGAAAGCATTTTGATGAGTAGACACTAATTTGCTTATGACCCTTTTCAACCTTTCAGCTAGCAATTTGGATGCAATTTTGTAAACACTCCCTATGAGGCTGATTGGCCGGTAGTCCTTCAACTCTATTGCACCTTTTTTCTTTGGAACCAAAGCTATGAAAGAGGCATTGCAAGACCTGACCATGTAGCCGTTCCGGTGAAAGTGATTTAAAGCTCCCAACACCTCTGTTTTTATAAAGCCCCAAGCCTTTTGAAAAAAAGCCATAGTAAAGCCATCAGGCCCCGAAGCTTTATCCGGAGCACACGAGTTAATAACTGAATGAACTTCTTCCTCTTCAAAAGCACCCTCCAGCATCTCCCTATCTTCCTCGGTGAGACAAACTACATCATCAAACTTTGCAGTAGGCCTCCAGGCTTCATTCTCTGTGTATAAGTTCTGATAAAAGTGTAAAATCTCTTCTTTTATTCTCACTTTGTCCTCAATTATTTCTTCATCTATCTGAAGCTTATCAATGAAATTCTGTCTTCTATGTGAGTTTGCCACTTTCTGGAAGAATTTTGTGTTTTTGTCCCCTTCTTTAAGCCACAAGCACCTCGATTTTTGCCTCCATGATGTCTCTTCTGCTTTTGCAAGCTGTTGCAATTCCAATTTCAAGTTTAGGGCATCTTGAGATTCAGATATAGTAAGCATTCTGGATTCTGAGATCTACTCCAAAGCTGAAAGTTTATCAAGAGCTACACTTCTTTTCGTTTCCAGCTTTCCATACACTTCTCTGTTCCAGTCAGTAATGTCTTTCTTTAGGCGCCTTAATTTTTGTATCAGAATAAAGTCTGGGCTACCATTAACCATGTATCCATTCCACCATTCTTTCAATTTATCAATGAAACCAACTTCTTGGAGCCACATATTTTCAAATTTAAAATAAGAAGGGGTGGCTTCCCGTTCCCCACATTCCAAGAGTATGGGTTTATGATCTGAGACGACTCTGGGTAAGGTTGATTGTTTTATTGCATTAAAACTATCATTCCAATCTGTTGAAACTAGGAACCTATCAATTCTAGATGCCTGAATTGATAGTTCCCCCCTAGACCAGGTGAATTGAGCCCCATGAAGTGGTAGGTCTACCAGTTCAAGGTCCATAATTGTTTCTGAGAATGATCTCATAGCCCTAGACCTTCTATTGCAATTAAGTCTTTCACTTTCATACCTGCACACATTGAAATCTCCCCCTATTACCCATTGATCATTCCAAAGTCCCTTTATCGCCCCTAATTCATTTACCCTCGATTTTTGCCTCCATGACTTCAGCTTCTAACAGGTTTGCCGAGTACATGTTGGACCAATAGCTAAGCAAAATTATACAATTGTGTTTAAGCTTTACAAGGTTAACATTTTTGTTCTCAAAAATCCTAGTATTTCTTTCTTTCCAAAGAACCCGCCAAACAGCTACTGGGATAGAGTACCATATTCCAAGTGAAGATTTTGTCATCACTTCCCTTCTCCAAGCTAGCAACAATTCCCCAGAAAAGCGTGGCATACACCAATTCACACCCGTAAGGTTAAGGATAAAGTTCCAGATTTCTCGGGACAATTTACAGTGGAGAAAAAGATGGTTAACATATTCTTCATCTTCCTCGCAAAGAGGGCAACGGTCGCATAAAGAAAGACCTCTCTTTTGTAAGTTGTCAATGGTTAGGCACTTGCCTTTCGCTACTATCCATGAAAAGCATTTGATATAATAAATCAGTATTTGTCCTCTATCAAGAAGAATCTTATATATATCAATATTTGTCAAATTTGTTCAACATTGCATCACAGGAGAGCAAATATTTTTCCTGACATCTTAATCTGTTGAGAAGTCTCTCACTAATTATAGGATGAAGATTGGTCTCCTTATAGGTCTTGTACAATTCTCACCCCATGAGCCAACTTAAAGGTCGAGTCAAGCTCAAGGCACCCAGATAGAGGTCTTGAGTTTGAGTATCACAGGTTACCATTTTATTAAAAAGAACTTCCACGTGCAAAAGAATTACGCGTGCACGCGAGGAGACGTGTTGAAGACATAATTAACTAAATAAAAGTGCGATCGCTCTAAAAGATTGAGCTTTTATATGAGATGGTCACACTTCAACAAATACTACCCTCATGACATAGTTGGGTTAATTAGCCATGAGAAAACAAGTATCAGTTCTAAAATGCATTTGAAGTCAAATTTTGGGGAAGAAACAAAACATTGACTACTTTATATGGTCCGATCCTCGTTATGAAGCATCATCACATTTTAAATGTCCAAAGGGAGGATCCCTAGGTAAGATTTTTACATGACTTCGGATGTTAGCTCTTAAATAATTTGAGAAGTAAATAGGATTCATAAATGATAAACCTCATCAGCCATTTTGTAAAGCTCTCTAGGTGGCCATTGGCCAATAGTTATACATTTGTTACTCATAGCACTAAATTTTGTCAATAGAACACCAATTCCATCACGGAACACCTTTTTCTTACACTAGCTAATGAAGTACGACTTGTTACCATTGGAAGCCTCTCAAAATAGTAAAATAGCACTGCACTGATCTTCTTGCTTTTAAATGCTATCTTTCTAGAAAGGAAAACCAAGCCCTTTTACCATCAAAGAATTGTCCCTAATTAAATTTGAGAGCATAAGGAAAACTATACAAATTTTATGCAGTGAAATCGTTAGTTCTCTGGAAAATCTCAACTCATATGGTCGACTGTATTAGTTGATACTTTTGCTTGATCTCAGTTTTGAAGACTTGTCCACTTGCCTTTGCAGGTTAGTAACTCTAAACTTCTGTACTTTCAAATAGTCACTTATCCAATCAATCAATTGTGCCTCGATCCCCAACTAACTAGGTTTGACAAAAAAATAAAAGGAAGACACTATCGCCAGTCTTTTGTGAATAGGCTTTGTATTTTCCGACACCCTTTCTACGACGGACTTGGTTAGGGGACAAAGTTTACAGCTTTCACCTGGTATTTTGCATCCAGTTTATGATATTAAAGGTGAACAATCGTTCTGATTAATATTATTCTCCTTTTCTAAAAGTGCTCATAACCTATTAGTATAATATAGCCGGGGTGATGTATAATATATGCATAATGAGTGTGTATACAGGCTAAGAAATGAAAATAGTGAATCTGAGCGGCTATTTGTTCATCCGCGAGAACATTAAAGTAGTAATTCAAACTAACCTTGAAAAGCCAAATTCTCCGAAGAAGATGACCCGGAACAAACCAGCAAAAAATTGCGCGCAGCAAATAACCCGAAAAATTGCGCAACCAACTTTGACCCGATGGTGCAAGGTTCCAAGGAAAATGGAAATGTACTTGGTTGTCGGGATAAAGTTTGTGAAGGGAAAGATCCAAATAGAGTCTACAATTATGCTTAACTGCTCTATTCATACCCTATGTTAATGGTTTGGTTCAATTAAGTTCAAACCTTTACCAAATTGATTTTATTTGCCCTTACGTGTTTTTTTTTTTTTTTTTGGTTTATTTTGTTGTTGATATTTGTTCCTACTGTTTAACGAGAAACGAGTAAACATTAATCACTCTCTAATTCCATTGTAATTTCCCATTTCTCATGTGTTCAATGTGTGGCTTAAATTAATAAAGTACGTGAATAAACCCGTTTTGCATAGTTCAGAAGTATATTTGGACATTTTCCCAAAGCAAAAAAAAAAAAAAAAAAAAAAAAACCATTTTGGGTTGTTTGATTGGGCTGCATTAACTTTAAGGATTTTTTACATAAAAGTACAAGTTTTAGAGCTTAATTACCAAACATAGCAACATTTTAGTAAAATTACCCTATATAGAGGAAAACACAAGATAATTACAAATATAGCAAAAACATAGCAATATTTTCCCATAACATACAAAACCCTTACATTCTTCCCTCTATTTTCCCCACTATCACTTTTGCTCCTCCCATTTTCCCCTATTTCACTTTTACTCCCATTATTTTTCCAATTTCACTTATACTCCTCCCATTTACCCCATAGCAACATTTTAGTAAAATTACCCTATATAGAGGAAAACACAAGATAATTACAAATATAGCAAAAACATAGCAATATTTTCCCATAACATACAAAACCCTTACATTCTTCCCTCTATTTTCCCCACTATCACTTTTGCTCCTCCCATTTTCCCCTATTTCACTTTTACTCCCATTATTTTTCCAATTTCACTTATACTCCTCCCATTTACCCCAATTTCACTTTTCCCCATCCCATCCTCAATGTATCTCGTTGTATCTCACCGTATCTCGTTGTATCTCACCGTATCTCGTTGTATGTAATCGTTTCAGCACCGTTTCAGTTCATTTCAGCACCGTATCAAACTGTTTCTGCACCGTATCAAACTGTTTCTGCAGCACTGTATCAACTGTTTCTGCACCGTATCAAACTGTTTCTACACCGTTTCAACTGTTTCTGCAGCACCGTATCTAACTGTTTCTGCACCGTATCAAAGTATCAAACTGTTTCTGCAGCACTGTATCTAACAGATTCTGCACCGTATCTAACTGTATCTCACTGTATCTACGTTGTTTCAGCACTGTTTCAGATTATTTCAACACCGTATCTAACTATTTCTCGACTGTATCACCCACTATAAAAAAAATGCCTTCTACCCACGCTTATTTTGCAACGGATCAGATAAAAGTAGCTAAATCAATTAAGTGACAGAAAAATATCTCTCCTGTAGCCACGAATTAGATAGCGTGGCAAATCTAAAGGGCTTTTTTCACTCCCACCTTTTCTTTTGTGCCCCAAAATAACTTTAACCTCTTTTCATCTCCCTCTCCCACCTCTCTCACCCTCCCTAAAAAAACCTCATCTCCCTCATTGACGAACAAGTTTATCATAGCTGCCCCAATTTCAACGGCCAAACTTATCAGATCTAGGAGAAATCTTTGAGGTTCCATTTGCGTTTCATTATTTTATTTCTACAACAATTTCTTTTATATTTTGCTGTCTATACCTGATTATTTGATATAACTTTTAGGGTTTTTTCTTAGATCTGGTATTTTTTTTTTCTGACAGTGTTCTTGTTCGATTTAGGGTTTTTTATTTCATTATTTTTGTTGTTTTTGAGCTCATTTGATGTTTAGAACATATGCTCCGTGAAGCTAGCAAGCGATTTTTGTTAGTACTAACAAAAATTTCCGTGGTCGTGAACACGTGGAGCAGCCTAAGAAGTTTATACGGTGAGATACAACGAGATACATTGAGGATGGGATGGGGAAAAGTGAAATTGGGGTAAATGGGAGGAGTATAAGTGAAATTGGAAAAATAATGGGAGTAAAAGTGAAATAGGGGAAAATGGGAGGAGCAAAAGTGATAGTGGGGAAAATAGAGGGAAGAATGTAAGGGTTTTGTATGTTATGGGAAAATATTGCTATGTTTTTGCTATATTTGTAATTATCTTGTGTTTTCCTCTATATAGGGTAATTTTACTAAAATGTTGCTATGGGGTAAATGGGAGGAGTATAAGTGAAATTGGAAAAATAATGGGAGTAAAAGTGAAATAGGGGAAAATGGGAGGAGCAAAAGTGATAGTGGGGAAAATAGAGGGAAGAATGTAAGGGTTTTGTATGTTATGGGAAAATATTGCTATGTTTTTGCTATATTTGTAATTATCTTGTGTTTTCCTCTATATAGGGTAATTTTACTAAAATGTTGCTATGTTTGGTAATTAAGCTCTAAAACTTGTACTTTTATGTAAAAAATCCTTAAAGTTAATGCAGCCCAATCAAACAACCCAAAATGGTTTTTTTTTTTTTTTTTTTTTTTTTTTTGCTTTGGGAAAATGTCCAAATATACTTCTGAACTATGCAAAACGGGTTTATTCACGTACTTTATTAATTTAAGCCACACATTGAACACATGAGAAATGGGAAATTACAATGGAATTAGAGAGTGATTAATGTTTACTCGTTTCTCGTTAAACAGTAGGAACAAATATCAACAACAAAATAAACCAAAAAAAAAAAAAAAAAACACGTAAGGGCAAATAAAATCAATTTGGTTAAGGTTTGAACTTAATTGAACCAAACCATTAACATAGGGTATGAATAGAGCAGTTAAGCATAATTGTAGACTCTATTTGGATCTTTCCCTTCACAAACTTTATCCCGACAACCAAGTACATTTCCATTTTCCTTGGAACCTTGCACCATCGGGTCAAAGTTGGTTGCGCAATTTTTCGGGTTATTTGCTGCGCGCAATTTTTTGCTGGTTTGTTCCGGGTCATCTTCTTCGGAGAATTTGGCTTTTCAAGGTTAGTTTGAATTACTACTTTAATGTTCTCGCGGATGAACAAATAGCCGCTCAGATTCACTATTTTCATTTCTTAGCCTGTATACACACTCATTATGCATATATTATACATCACCCCGGCTATATTATACTAATAGGTTATGAGCACTTTTAGAAAAGGAGAATAATATTAATCAGAACGATTGTTCACCTTTAATATCATAAACTGGATGCAAAATACCAGGTGAAAGCTGTAAACTTTGTCCCCTAACCAAGTCCGTCGTAGAAAGGGTGTCGGAAAATACAAAGCCTATTCACAAAAGACTGGCGATAGTGTCTTCCTTTTATTTTTTTGTCAAACCTAGTTAGTTGGGGATCGAGGCACAATTGATTGATTGGATAAGTGACTATTTGAAAGTACAGAAGTTTAGAGTTACTAACCTGCAAAGGCAAGTGGACAAGTCTTCAAAACTGAGATCAAGCAAAAGTATCAACTAATACAGTCGACCATATGAGTTGAGATTTTCCAGAGAACTAACGA
Source organism: Petunia axillaris subsp. axillaris (assembly GCA_029990575.1). NCBI lineage: Eukaryota > Viridiplantae > Streptophyta > Magnoliopsida > Solanales > Solanaceae > Petunia > Petunia axillaris. The sequence continues at coordinate 44,677,089 of JARKNS010000002.1, read as the reverse complement.
TTTCACTGCATAAAATTTGTATAGTTTTCCTTATGCTCTCAAATTTAATTAGGGACAATTCTTTGATGGTAAAAGGGCTTGGTTTTCCTTTCTAGAAAGATAGCATTTAAAAGCAAGAAGATCAGTGCAGTGCTATTTTACTATTTTGAGAGGCTTCCAATGGTAACAAGTCGTACTTCATTAGCTAGTGTAAGAAAAAGGTGTTCCGTGATGGAATTGGTGTTCTATTGACAAAATTTAGTGCTATGAGTAACAAATGTATAACTATTGGCCAATGGCCACCTAGAGAGCTTTACAAAATGGCTGATGAGGTTTATCATTTATGAATCCTATTTACTTCTCAAATTATTTAAGAGCTAACATCCGAAGTCATGTAAAAATCTTACCTAGGGATCCTCCCTTTGGACATTTAAAATGTGATGATGCTTCATAACGAGGATCGGACCATATAAAGTAGTCAATGTTTTGTTTCTTCCCCAAAATTTGACTTCAAATGCATTTTAGAACTGATACTTGTTTTCTCATGGCTAATTAACCCAACTATGTCATGAGGGTAGTATTTGTTGAAGTGTGACCATCTCATATAAAAGCTCAATCTTTTAGAGCGATCGCACTTTTATTTAGTTAATTATGTCTTCAACACGTCTCCTCGCGTGCACGCGTAATTCTTTTGCACGTGGAAGTTCTTTTTAATAAAATGGTAACCTGTGATACTCAAACTCAAGACCTCTATCTGGGTGCCTTGAGCTTGACTCGACCTTTAAGTTGGCTCATGGGGTGAGAATTGTACAAGACCTATAAGGAGACCAATCTTCATCCTATAATTAGTGAGAGACTTCTCAACAGATTAAGATGTCAGGAAAAATATTTGCTCTCCTGTGATGCAATGTTGAACAAATTTGACAAATATTGATATATATAAGATTCTTCTTGATAGAGGACAAATAATGATTTATTATATCAAATGCTTTTCATGGATAGTAGCGAAAGGCAAGTGCCTAACCATTGACAACTTACAAAAGAGAGGTCTTTCTTTATGCGACCGTTGCCCTCTTTGCGAGGAAGATGAAGAATATGTTAACCATCTTTTTCTCCACTGTAAATTGTCCCGAGAAATCTGGAACTTTATCCTTAACCTTACGGGTGTGAATTGGTGTATGCCACGCTTTTCTGGGGAATTGTTGCTAGCTTGGAGAAGGGAAGTGATGACAAAATCTTCACTTGGAATATGGTACTCTATCCCAGTAGCTGTTTGGCGGGTTCTTTGGAAAGAAAGAAATACTAGGATTTTTGAGAACAAAAATGTTAACCTTGTAAAGCTTAAACACAATTGTATAATTTTGCTTAGCTATTGGTCCAACATGTACTCGGCAAACCTGTTAGAAGCTGAAGTCATGGAGGCAAAAATCGAGGGTAAATGAATTAGGGGCGATAAAGGGACTTTGGAATGATCAATGGGTAATAGGGGGAGATTTCAATGTGTGCAGGTATGAAAGTGAAAGACTTAATTGCAATAGAAGGTCTAGGGCTATGAGATCATTCTCAGAAACAATTATGGACCTTGAACTGGTAGACCTACCACTTCATGGGGCTCAATTCACCTGGTCTAGGGGGGAACTATCAATTCAGGCATCTAGAATTGATAGGTTCCTAGTTTCAACAGATTGGAATGATAGTTTTAATGCAATAAAACAATCAACCTTACCCAGAGTCGTCTCAGATCATAAACCCAAAGGAATGAATTGCTCCAATATGTTACGTACCAGCACCAAAGGAAGATGAAGATGTTGGGTCAGTCAATAAACCTGCAATGCCGATTTTTTTAATGAGTGGATAAGTCGAAGTTCCGAAACTTGAAATTATATCCCAGCAGATAAGCGATGTTTTTCTCTCAATACGATTTGCCAAAAACAACATAACGAAAATCACATAGTACCACTGAAGAAGAGAAATCATACCAACAAAATCACATAGTACCTAACCTATCAAAATGTGTTGAAATAGATCAAGAGATAGAAGTTGCCGACATTGCACTCTACAGGTTAACTCAAATTATATACTGACCAAATAAACTTCAAACCAGCTGACAAACTGATCAAGGGTTTACTCTGGGATGATATTATGAAAGTCTAATACAAATTAAGATCTATAATATATCCATCAATACAAGTTGTCAAAGAACTTTGACCTTTACTTTAGAAACAAGCAATTTACATAAAGAAGGAAATGAAAGAACTGCATATCTATATATATCATGAAACTAGAAAGCGTGGTCACATGACTTGGTGAAATTAAATGAAATTGCATCTGAATTTTCTCTAAAGATTTAACCATAGAATGTTTCAATTCGAACACAGTAAAAAATTGATTAAACATGACTTAGTGAAATAAAATTACCACCTACCGACATCACACACAAGGAAAAACTTAAAGAACTAGATCAAATAGCTCATGAGTAGATAATGTTCTGTATCGACAGGATAATTTGATATTTTACCAGGTGTATGACATCAAAGGAAGAATTTAACTTACGCCTTCCTAGCAATGACCTCAGATCCATCCAATAGCAGCTTGTATGGTGATTTCAAACATCTGGCTGTTCAACTATTTGTATGAGGAACTGAAAGTAACAACAAGACCAAAAGGAAAAAATAAGTACACCTGTCTATAAACTTCTTAGGCTGCTCCACGTGTTCACGACCACGGAAATTTTTGTTAGTACTAACAAAAATCGCTTGCTAGCTTCACGGAGCATATGTTCTAAACATCAAATGAGCTCAAAAACAACAAAAATAATGAAATAAAAAACCCTAAATCGAACAAGAACACTGTCAGAAAAAAAAAATACCAGATCTAAGAAAAAACCCTAAAAGTTATATCAAATAATCAGGTATAGACAGCAAAATATAAAAGAAATTGTTGTAGAAATAAAATAATGAAACGCAAATGGAACCTCAAAGATTTCTCCTAGATCTGATAAGTTTGGCCGTTGAAATTGGGGCAGCTATGATAAACTTGTTCGTCAATGAGGGAGATGAGGTTTTTTTAGGGAGGGTGAGAGAGGTGGGAGAGGGAGATAAAAAGAGGTTAAAGTTATTTTGGGGCACAAAAGAAAAGGTGGGAGTGAAAAAAGCCCTTTAGATTTGCCACGCTATCTAATTCGTGGCTACAGGAGAGATATTTTTCTGTCACTTAATTGATTTAGCTACTTTTATCTGATCCGTTGCAAAATAAGCGTGGGTAGAAGGCATTTTTTTTATAGTGCAAGCTGTTTCTTGACTGTTTCAGCATTATTTCATCTCATTTGTGCATTGTTTCTCACTGTTTCTAAGCTATTTTCACATTTTTAGCATTATTTTGTATTATTTTTTATATTTTATTTTGGAATTTTTTTACAAGCGGTTTCAGATTGTATCATATCGTTTCATCACCGTTTCAGACTATTTCAACTCTGTTTGAGACTGTATCATAGTGTTTCAATATCGTATTGAGACTGTATCATATTGTTTCAACACCATTTCAAATTGTCTCATCACTGTTTCAAATTATTTCAACACCGTTTCAAATTGTTTCAACTCCGTTTCAAATTGTTTCACTTTAATGTAATACCAGAAGCATTACCTAGAGGCTAGAGTATGAGACCTTTATGGTGGCCTAAAAGGTGAAATATTTGATATTTAGGAAAATTCAGTCCACTAGTCATCAGTGCTTGGATTCCAAAATAGAATCACATATTTCACCAAGTAGCACAACACCAGTAACATGAACACAGCAGCAGCAGCAGACAAAATTCATGATGGACAAGCAAGTTCTACAAAATAAAATCTCACTCCCAAAAACTTGATAGAACATGGCTTTTCCACACCAGCCTCTATATGCATAGATTTCCAAGAGCACTTCTTTTTCTTTTTCTTTCTAAATGTAAAGATCCAAGACAATGATTTCAATTTTTAGCTAGTACATTGTTCAACTCTCATCAGGAAATCAAAGAGAAAAATTGCACCAGATCATTTTCACCAACTACAACACCTAGTTTTTCGGAGAAAACGGCATTAATTGCATCAGCTCCCACATTTTGCAATACATCGTCCGGAGATACTGTAATGTAATCGTTCAGATTGTGTACGGCTCCATCTGTACAAGCAAAAGGAAGAATGAAAATAGCAATTATATCAGATAAAAAATTGAAGAATCGGGGGTGATGGCGTTGGAGGTGGGGAGGGGGGGGTGGGGGTGGCGGCTGTTTGTTTGGGGAGGAAGTGGGAGAAAGTGTTTTAGGGTTTTTTGGAGAGTGGGTGTAAGTATAGTTATCAAAAATGAAATGTGTTGATTATTGAAGAAATGTGATAAAAAAGTATTGTTATATTTGGTAATTTTAAAAATATTGCTATTTTTGTGTAATTAGGAGTGTATTTTTGTATATATTTGTAAAAATCCCTAACTGTAAAACATGCACTAAATCCCTCACTATGTAATACAACGTTTGGTTTGTTTTATAATAGGGCATAGAAATCTACATTAATTAATACAACGTATAGTTTGGATTTTATTCTCTTTATGCATAATACCCGCACATATTAATGGGAGAATCTATGTATTATTTTGTGCCCGAAGGTGGAATAAGTAATGTGGGTATTAGTAATGCACGTATTAAAATTTAAAATGACAAAATTAACCATCATAATAATAAGGATATTTTTTAATTTTATTTAAGGCCCATTGCAATGACAAACAAGCAAGGAGACATAGGGTCTCCTTGTTGGTCTCCTTGTTTGAGGCCTCTTCTTGCTTTAAATGGTTTAGTGAGTCCTCCATTCATCATTAAGGAATAGGTGACAGTTGACACACACTCCACCCGTTGTATAAACGTATGGGTAAAACATAGATCAATCAGAACTCTGTGTAAGAAATTCCACTCCAGTGCGTCATATGCTTTCCTGATGTCAACTTTAAGGACACACTTAGGTAACATACCTTTCCTGCCATATCCTTTGAATAGCTCATGGTTGAACAGTATGCTGTCTAGTATACTCCTGCCCTTGATGAAAGCAGATTGTGATGAGCTTACAATAGCATTAGCAACTCCACTCAGCCTGTTTGTCAGTATTCTAGCAATAATCTTGTATAATGTTGTACAACATGCTATTGGCCTATAGTCCTTTACTGTGGTAGGGGAAGGGACTTTAGGCACTAAAGTGATAGCAGTGCAGTTCATCTTAGTGAGTAACTTACCAGTCCTAAAGAACTAGTGAATGGCTTCTGTGACATCTTCTTTAAGTAGCTCCCAGTTCTTCAGGTAGAACTCTATGAGGTAGCCATCTATTCCTGGAGCTTTGTCTTTGGGCATGTCATTAATTGCTTTGAACACTTCTTCGTCAGTAAGCTCCTATATCAGTTGGCACTATTGATCATAAGTCAGGCTTGCACCTTGTTTGATGACCTCAGATTAGGGCAAGGTAGTTCCTCTGCATTGTCTCCCATGAGACTGGTGAAGAAGGAGAGGAACTCCTATTCCACCATCTTAGGGTCTGTGAGTTTGATTCCTTGCTTAGTGTAGACAGAGGTAATTGTATTCCTTGCAGTTCTAATCCTCCATTGTGCATGAAAATATTTTGTGTTTGCATCCCCTAGATTAATCCAATTAGCTCTGGATTTTTGCCTCATTGCTTGTTCCTCTATTAAGCTCCAGTGTTCCATCTCAGTTATCAATTCTTTCTCTCTGTCAATCGGTTGCTGATTAATGGAGTTGCCTTGTGGTTGTCCTGCACTATACCTAACTTCTCTCTTGCTTGAGATAACTTATGCTCATAAGATGCTAGGTAGGTAGAGATGCCCTTGAGTTCTTCTGCAAGATTTTTCTGTTTCTCCCATACTCTGAGCATTGCATTACCTCTAATACTCTGCTACCATATCATACTGGCTTTAGCCTCAAACTCTGGATGGTTCATTACATTGGCATATAGCTTGAAGGGCTTAGGGTGTAAGTTAGTTCTTCTGCCACATTTTATCAAGATGGGGGAGTGGTCTGATACCTGTGGATTCATAAAGTCTGCCTCTGTGTGTCAATATTGCTGCAACCATTGATAGTTCCCCAATGCCCAATCTATCTTGCTGTAAACTCTATTGTTGCTTTGCTGTTTGTTGCACCAAGTGAAATGCCAACCTATTGCCTTCAGTGATGTCAGTTGTAAGCTATCAATACAGTTCTGAAAGACTTGTGTTTCCTGCAGTGTCACTGGTGCCCCTATTTTATCCTCAGAAGTAAGGACATTGTTTAAGTCCCCACACAGTAGCCATGCAGTTTGTGTTTGCATACCAATGAGCTGCAATTCATTCCACAGTGCTTCCCTTTGCCTTACTTCATTCTTGCCATATATAATAGTCAGGCAGGGGTGAAGTGTGTAGCAGTGTCCTCTACATGACCGTGGATTAGTTGCTCAGCTACTGTCAAACACATGAACTTTGATGTGTGGTTTCCAGAGGAGGCAGATCCTACCATTACTTGCCTGCACATAGTTAGAGCAGGTGTTCCATCATTTAGCTATCTTTGTCATTATTATATTTTTATTTTCTTTGTTTAACCTTGGTCTCAATGCAACCAATGATATCCACTTTATTCCTTGTCAAAAAGTGCTTCAACTCTTTTTGTTTGAGGGCTTTGTTTAGCCCTCTAATGTTCCCTATGGCAATGATAATGGAGGCTGGTGTTGTGTACCAGCTTCAGCAGGGGCAACAAACAATGCTGCATATTTGTTCATAGTAGCTATTGCCCTAGTATGGCTTACTTGTGCGCTGTCCTGCTGTGTTTTCTTATTTTGTTGTCCCTTATGCTGAGTGCTAGGGTCAATTTGCTTCCCAGTCTTGTCTTGTGGCTCTGGCTCCTCTTGGTTAGCCTGCTTTATTTGTTGATCAGTTTGTTGTTGTTCACCCTGCACTGTTTCCTTAGCTTGCCATTCTAGCTTAGTTGCAATAGGCTTCTTATTTCTCTTTCTTGTCTTTTTAGGCGCTTTCAGTTATTGCTGCTCTTCTTGCTATTCATTCTTCCAGCAAGTGTCAGTTGTGTGACCAAATCTCATACATTCAGTGCAGAATTTAGGGATCCAATCATATCCCACAGGCTGGTATATCACACATGTAGGCGTGTCAATCTCTATACAATCCAGTAAGGGCTGTGACACATCAACTTCAATCAAGATTCTAGCATAAGAAATTTTTCCCATATTAGTAGTGAATCTATCTGTGTACATTGGCTTTCCTATAGCATTTGCCACCTTGCTTAAAGCTTCAGCTGACCAGTAGCCTACTGGAAGTCCAGGAAACGTTACCCAAAGTGGAATAACTGTTATACACTCCAGATTGAAGCAGAAGTCTATGGACCATTGGTGTAGGATCAAAGGCTTGTTATGGAATGCATATGGACCTGATTGAAGAACCAGGTCACATTCATCCATGGTTTTGAATTTAAATAATAAGTACCCATCATCGTGCATTCGGATCTGGGGTTTTGTGACAAAATTCCAGACATTAGCAGCATAATTCTCCGATGAATTAACATATGGTGTATCCCCAATTACATACCCTATAAGAGCAGTTTTCCAGTAATCTTCCTGGGGTTTGACATACTCTTGTTCAATTTTTACCACTATCTTACCATTTCTAGTAACTGGTAGAATATATGTAAGGGACTTACCCATCAATGAGCTCCTGTTGTTCTTATCATTTGGTGTAGGCTGTGCCGATGAGGTTGTATCAGAATATTGCAACCAGCAGCCTGCTAGCTCCTCTTTGATTGTTGTAGCTATTCCTTGCAGCTGAATTTCAGGCTTAACTTCTAGTGGTGGTTCATTATCTTCATATTCTTCTCTAATCAAGAGCATAGGCGGTAAAAAACTCCCAAATGTTAAGGGAGTACGTTTATAGACTTGATCTTCAGGTGTCACTGAATTTTCCGGTTGGATATGTGGTTTTCCGGTGGGTTTACGTTGATGAGTCATAGCTTTAGGCGTACGTTAGCACTTCCAGCTTATCCTACGCCGAGAGCATTCCTGTAGCTTAACGTGCGCCAAAGTATGTCATTTTTTAGATTTGTGGCCTAATAAAAAAACTAAATATTTTTAATTATAATATTGTATATTAATTTGTAATATATTAGTGATTCAAGAAATAATCGCTATGTTATAATGCATGCATAGCTAATAACACATTACTAATTCCCGCACTACTAATACCTCCATTACTAATTACCACATTGCTAATGTCTGTATTATTAATACCCGTATTACTAATACGCACATTGCTAAGCTTGACCAAGAATACTAGTTCAACCAAACTTTTCCATGTCCAACCCGACTACTAATCAAAAGGCATCAAGATTGTTTCTTTTCAAAGTCCATTAGTAATATCACTAAACTCCATCAAGAAAATAACCTTGAAATTGTCATACTTAATGATTTTTAATTTGTGAATTCTAGTTCTAAGCCTAACACTTATTTTTTGTTCACTTGACTAGACCATGTACAAATCTTAGTTGGTTTCATAATGGTGAGCCACTATTATGTCTTTGTTGCTACTACTTTAATTAATTTATCTAAAATTTGAGCTTTTGATTAGTTCTCACCACTTGTTTGATTCAATGCCTCAAACATTCAACTTAACAACAACTCCAAATAATATTCAACAACAACCCCAAATAATGTTAAACAACAACCCCAAACAATGTTCAAAAATTACCCCAAATAATATTCAACAACAACCCCAAGCAATGTTCAACAACAACACCAACAAAAATATTCATTGACAATTTTCCAACTATACCAAACTATGTTCAACAACAACCACCCCAACATCAACCCAAAAAGATACAACAAGATTACACTTTTAAAGCATATTAATCCATGTAAGAAAATTTATGTAATAATAACCACTAAACAAATATAGTATGCCAATTCAATTTCATGAACTAGAATTCAAAAAATTAATGTCAAAATTCGGATGAAAATTATAAAAAAAAAAAAAAATTTGCTCCAAAGCTAGAAAACTCACCTCAAGTGCCGGAGTTTTGCTCCACCACCACTAATTTAGTATTCCCCCGATTTGATAGATGAAAGAACTAAAAAAAAAAAAAAAGTTAGGGTTTCGGATTTGGGAAAAAACAAGAAGGAAAATAATTAAAAAAAAATTACCACGGATTTGTAGAGGTAGAGGGTGAATATTTAGTGTTAGATTTGAAATTAGTGAGTGATTTTGAGAGATTTGGGGGTGGGGGTCGGGTTTGAGATAGAGAGAATCGGTATTTTGGGTATGAGGGAGAGAGAGAGAATGAGCAAGAAAAGAGGTTGTTCCCGTTATTTAATTCTGGTACCCGACCGCCGCGGTCGGGTGTCGGTCGGATAAGCTAAAAAAAAAAAAATATTTTATTACTATCGGACCGCCGCGGTCGGATAGTTAAAAAAATTATTTCATTTAAAAAATTTAACTGATATGTCCGACCGCAACGGTCGGTTGTGGTCTTTAGACCGATTTTCCGTCCGAAAACTACGGTGGGAAATTCCCTGTTTTTTAGTAGTGAACCCCAAAATACATTAACTTGTTTTTCTCCTTTCACTAATTCTTTTGCCCAAAAAAAAAAAAAACATGAATTGATGTATATGTCAGCTCAAACTAATACTCCCTCTGTTTCAAAATAATTGTCACAGTTCGAATTTCGAGAGTCAAACGAGTTTAACTTTGACCGTAATATTTTCATATGTTTTTAAATATTTTGAATTATTAATTATTGTGACTACTAGTACTTTTTATGTAGTTTCTAAATATATAAATATCGTTACAAAAAACTTAAAGATTATATGTTTAAATTCACGGTCAAAATGAACTTGTTTGACTCTCGAAATCCGAACTATGACAATTATTTTGAAACGGAGGGAGTACTAAAGTTTTGCTACACTACCCTTTTATTTTTTATTTTTTGTTTCCTTATTCTTCCCACCGTTCTTAAATATTTTCTGTTTAATAGTGTTTTCACAATTTTTTTCTTACTATACTTACTTTAAGCTTTCCTAAAACTTGTCTAAAGTGAAATCATATCCCTTTGACATGGAAATATATGATTTCAAGCTATACCACGTGGTTTTAAATCTTGTGTTGGTTTCTCATAGTTCTGATTATTCTTCTTCGAACAAGTCATAGGACCTCTACAATAGTTGAGGGGTAATGAGGTATTCTTCTATCTTAATTTCGTGCCATACCTTCTTTTTATTAGCATATCTACTCTCCTTTAAAATGGAAAAAACATAAAAATATTTACTAATTTTTAAAAAAGGAAGAAGATTAAGAAAAAGCAGTAATAGAATTATCAATTTGCATATACACGTAGAAGCAATTCATTGATGAACCTCCATTATAGAGGAGTATTATTTTGTGTGTGCATGCATGTTCCTATTCTTCTCGTAAAATATACAATACATGTGATCCTAAACTCGGTTTCTGTGATCTCATTCTGATATTTGGCGCAGCTCTTTCTCAACGTGAGCATGAGCATGAGCATGAGCATGAGCAGCGTAAGGGTCGTAATTCCTAGCAATCTTCGGAAGACGATCCATGATATAAAGGAGATCGCTGGTGGCAAACACACCGATGATGACATCTATGCAATGCTCAAAGAATGCAACATGGATCCCAATGACACCGCTCAGAAGCTTTTGTATCTCGGTATCTACACACTTATATATATTCTTGTTTTTCTCTATATGCATCATCACTTTAATTTGCTTCCATGCATGTGCGCTAGCTCTTGTTTTTTAATTTATTGATTGATAAAGGTGTAGTTATTTATTATAACAGTGATGTCCGATTAATTCCACGGGATATCTGAGGTGTAGTTTATTTATTGATAAGTTATTATGTCTTATTTTGCGAGTATCTGATCAGTTTTGCTGATTGGGAGACTCCACATGAGTACTCTTGGTAATGCAGGGGAGAATAAGAAGCAAACACTTCTAGTTGTATTTTGTGTCTTCCCTTCTTATTTTTCCGAGTGGAACTTATTTATGCCTAAAAATTCTCTTTTCAGTATCTGATTACGTGACAACTAATAGAATCTTTGAATAATCTTGATTAATTCTGGTAGTGAGCGCTCTTACGCGGCATGAATCTATATTAGTCGGGACTCCAATGAGGGTACTGAACACCGGATGGGAAACCAAAAAGAAGGAAAAATAACTACACTTTCATTAACACTCTTGAAATGTTTGTCATCCATTCCACATCTGCTAACTATTAATCCAATCTCTTCATGATGCCTAAGTTTCATATTCCTTCATGCATTCATGTAATTGTTGAGCCCGTGGCATTATTTTTTCCCCCTCTCAAGCAAGGCACCATATTGTGCAGATACTTTTCACGAGGTCAAAAGCAAACGAGACAGAAAGAAAGCAGTAAGCATTTCCCTCAACTTGACCTCTTTACTCTTTGTTTTGTAAGTTGACTGGTAAATTAGTGTTCGTGGGGGCTTTGAGCTTGATTAAGTGCTGGTAACTTCTAAAGGATTACATAAATGTTTGATACTTTAGTTGAATGAGGCTTCAGCCACAAAGTTTCATAATTTTTACTTATGTTTTCGTGAAGAGGTAAATTACGAATGGACCTCAAGCAGTGAAGCTGTAAAGGGTCAGTATACCCACTCAGAGTCACTCTATTGTGTGGCATGGAAGTACCATGCACGATATTAAAAACCACAGAGATGTATTTTGAATTTTTCAATTAGTTAAAGATTATTCTCAAAGGAAAGGACAGTAATTAAGTATGAGAGCCTCAAATATTCCTCTGTTCCTAAATGTTGTCCATTTCCTCAAAGAATAGTTGAGTAGACTTTATATAACATCAGGGCTCGCAGTCCAGCAATACCTTGTACTTATCTCAGTACTAGCTTGGTACTGAGTCTTTATCAGTAATATCACCTTTACAGATCAAAAAGCATTTTATATAACATAAAAACTTATGTGGTATCCTCCTTTCTACTCTTCCAAGAAGTTCTTCCAATTGTATTCTCAAAAAAGTACAAAATTCAAGAACCAGATGTAAGATGTTCCCCAACGAATTCTAAACAAATAACTTTTTGACTCTTCTCTTAATGTTCCTGTTGAGTCAAACTAGGACTATTCAAATTTGACAGAGGTAGTAACAATGGAAAGTAGCCACTATAGATTATTTTTTTACGAAATTTCCTTTAGCTTGATCATTCGTAGATTCACTATCTGTTTATTACAGAAAGCCAGCAACCAAACTTATCCGGACTACAGGTGGATGTCAGGCATGCAGCGGAGAGGGGCGGCTAGAAATGGTGGTGAGAAACTTTTGACAAATTACATCTCTGATGGTATCTATAGGACCTAAACCTGGGATAAGAATAACTGTCATAATGTGGTCTTGATCTTGATAGATTAAGTCTCCTTCTTTTCCGATCATCCAGGATGTTATGTTTGCATTTTGTTTTAGTTGAGTATACAATTCAAGATTCATTGGAAACTTTCATAAGCAAAGAGAAGAGTTGTCCTCTTTAATACTTGTTGGGTGTACATGTATTCTGTCCACTAGCTTCTTTATTGAACAGTTATAGCAGCGGTCAGCACTTCACTTATCACTGGAAGAAACTCACTATCACTGAAACAAAAGTGTCAAGTGCATTAAGAAGATAAAAGTCAAAAGTCTCATTTTCTTCACTCACACGAAGTTAAGACACAAGAATGTGCTTGTTGAATGATCTATCTTTTCTTTGGAAAGCACCTGCTTCTCCTTACATACAAAAAGACCAATTTTTTTCTTTCAAGAATGCACTTTGTTTGTTAGAATGATTGTACAAGCCTTGAGGATGACCTTTTGTGGATATAAGTGTATGATTATTGCAGGCTGTTTGTCAAATGAGAAGAGCTAGAGCTTCTTTCATGATTTAATTAGCATCCGAGGTCCTTATATATTCTGCTTCATAGGTTGATAGAGCATATTTTTTTCTTTTCCTATTTGCGCTGCAGTCCTGTCTTCATGTGCAATATTTTGATATATGCTTGGTCTCTTATCACTTATATAGCTGGGATCTGTTGGAATTTGGAAGAGGGTTTCATATTGATAGAGAGATATGTATTTCCTCTATTTCTGGCTTGCAGTGTAAACGTACCTCTTCTTTATTGTCTTCAGATTCAAGTGGCAGAAGACATATTAAGAAAGAAAATGGAGTCAATAGTTCGAGAGATAGAAGTTCTAACGCCTCCATGCCAGTTGCACATAAAAGAGAAGATAATAATAGACATCCTAAGGAATCTGCCATTAAGGTATCTGCGGACGAAGCTAGTCATATTACTTCAGCTCTTAATGTAAATAAGTTGGCAAAAGTTTCGACTTTCCCGCCTACTTTAATGAACCATCGTCCAAGCGTGAACCCTGGCCCCACTCCTGCCCCCACCCCCACCTTTGCATCCGGAACCATATTTGAAGATAAGCTTGTGATAAGCACTCCTTCGGCATCCGTTTCGGGTGTCTACTCCACTGCATCAGATCCTGTACTAGTGCCAGCCTTGAACCCCCGGAATCCTGGAACAGTTGGCACGATAAAACGTGAAACAGGTAGCCAGCGCACTGCTACTGAATCCACTCCGACTCTTGCAAATGAAGGACGAAGAGATGCTTGTAAAGGTGCTCCTAATGATATTCATTCAGTCTTTGGAACTGTCAACTATGTAAAAACAACGGGGCAAAAAGAATCCCAGGGAGTTTCAGTGAGTGCTATACAACCTATTGTTGTAATTAACCGTGATAGTCAGCATCCCAAACAAGTTAAGGGTCATTCTGAAGGTACCACTTCAATTTTTGGTCTTTCCTGTAATTCAATTTATCTATTTTTGGAAAATTTGGACTCACGGTGGCTACAGCTTCCTTCTATTAAGTAACATGGACGGAGCTCTGTGTCTATATAAGTGTTTAATGTCAAAAGTCTAAATATTATCAAAGTGGTTTTCAAGATATATATCAGAGAAATAATTGACTCTATCATATCAATGTGGTTTTCAAGATATACATTAGAGAAATAACTGACTCTATCATATTATCATAAGAGTCCATTTGATTGCCATCAGTTCAAGATGTGGATTACCGCTGGCTCTATCTTTTGTTGAAACATTGTACTGGGTTCTTCTTTCAAGAAAAATCAGATAATAATAATGTAAGCTCGTGTGTTTACTGACCCTTGTGTTGCTTTTGAGAAGGAGGAAAAGGAAGACTCTTGTGATTCAGACTCTCCTTTTTCCTTTCCCCATTTTTGGTAACCTCACTTTATTGTTATCCAGATGCAGTATGTCCATCTCAGGCTGCAACTGTTGCAAAGGGAGCCCATTTACCATCACTTTCCAAACTAAATGACTCTGCTGTGGAGCAAGCAGTTCCACAGCTTGACATGAAGTTAGAGAAGTTAAATATCTCTGCCTGTCAGCCTGTTATTTTTCCGAATCATCTTCAAGTACCTGAATCTTTTAGGAGTTCATTGACTTTTGGTAGTTTGGATACTCAATTGGAGCCAAGCATAAGCTGTGGCAAAGACTCAATGCCTGTGGAGACTCCAACTAATGATAGAACTTCCATGGAATCTGCGAGGTAGGTAATTGAGTGACATTTGATGCTGTCGTCTTCATATGTGATTCTATATGGTACTTATACTGAATCTTCTTTGCTGATTTGTGCGGTCTGCCTGCATGACAATAAATTTTCAGTAATCATGCATAACATTTTTTCCTCATGACCAATGCAGCTATCAAGATGCAGCTTCAGCGGCTCAAGGATGTGATTATCCTAACAATCTGCAGTCACGGCAGCATGGACCTGAAAATATGTCACCTTTCACAGTATCTGGTGCTTCTCCTATGCAGGATCAGTTAAAGCTGGAGAAGTGTCCACCTTCTGCAGGATCACAATTGCCACTTCTCCATAATACTCCTGATTATAGCTTGGGTTTTGTACCACCCATGCTAGGGCCTCATCCTGTGTGTATTGATGGACCAGAACAGCAGGCATGTCACTGTTGCCCTAAAACATCTCTAATTCCCATATTTTATTATCCTTTTGCCCTTGCTCTTTTCTGTGCTGTCAAATTGACCTTTTAGTTAATTGCCTGTTACATATGACAATGCTAACCATGTACTAAATACTCTGAATGGGAAAATCATGCTGTATGTGCAATTGAAGGATTACGTTTAGATAGAATTAGTGTGGCATATTTTCTTGGTTCACTTGCCAGTCAGTTTGTTATTTAGTGATTCTTTCTATAAGCTCTGATCTGACCATGACTATAAAGGGTAGGCATCTTCTTAACTTGAGTGGTGTTGCTTCATTGTGTTCGCCAGCAATTCACTTAAAACAACTCTACGCTCTGCATGTCCAGGGCAAAACACTCAGCAGGCAGTCGATCCTTTCTTTTCTATCGGACATGGAGATGGATTTGCAAGTAAAATTATGAATTAAGTTTCCATTAACAGGATGACCACTGGCAGAAGAATAGTTATGCATCAAACTACTTTGTCCGACCAATTACCTCTGT
This sequence comes from Petunia axillaris subsp. axillaris, assembly GCA_029990575.1. Lineage (NCBI taxonomy): Eukaryota > Viridiplantae > Streptophyta > Magnoliopsida > Solanales > Solanaceae > Petunia > Petunia axillaris. Next base: position 44,661,512 of record JARKNS010000002.1, on the reverse strand, counting down.
CAAAGCAGATTAGCACCGGCTTCCAAATCAAAATATTCTATTTCTTATTCTCCCAATTTTTTCTCCCCAAGGATCCCAACCAAGAGATATACGTACATGTAATATATGGGGGAGAACATTGAAATCGTTGTTCTTTCTTTTGCTGGTGATTCTTGTGACTTTACCTGTAGAAGAATGTTAGTCTCTGCTCAACTTTGAAGCTTTGACATATCAAAGTGAATTTGTTCCTACTTGGTGCCTGCTGGCTCTTGTCTCAGCAGTTCATTTCCGCAGTTTCTTTGTAGTTTTGGAATGTAGAGTATGTAGCATGATTTGTGCTTTTATCTTACTTCCCTCCACACACCGCCCACTTTCTTTCTTCTCTTTTTTGGGTCTAACCAAGTTTTAATAAATCCATGACCTGCTGCAGGGTGGGAACTCTCAAGCTCCTTCAACCTCAGGCTCTAATCCCTCTGTGGTTCAACCACTGGGCCTTGGGCAGAGCTCTGTCACCGTGCCTCCACACTTGTTTCCTTTAGTCCGGCAACCATATCCTCCTAACTATATTCCATATAACCCTTATATTCCCCACGTTTACATGCCACAGAGTGCTCACCAATTTTTGGGACCGAGTGGCTTCCCTCAGCAACCTTCTGCTGCCAACTTTTATATGTCACCATCAGTTACTGCTGGTGGTGTCAAACTACCTCTTCCATCTCTGTATAAACCAGCAGCTATTGCTGGAAACCTGAACCACTTTGGGATTCCTACTGGCTACAGTTCATATGGGTCCTCAACTGTCACATACAGTGCAACTCCAACTCCCGTTTGTTCTGCTAGCAATGAAGATCTCGCTGCATCTGGGCTGAAAGAAAAGAATGTCTGCTCCTTGCAAAATCAGGTTTGTCTTCTTCTTTTTTTTTACCTTTTCCTTTTCTAAGCTAATTTTTTGAATGCAACAGCCTGAAACATCTCCTTCCTCTTTAGCAAACTCTTCATGATTCTTGTACTTCTGCCCTCCGGCCAGAGGCGGAGCCAAGATTTTATGTAAGGAGTTCAAAAATGTCACACTTTGGATTTGAACTTGTGACCTAAAGCTATTTTTGAACCCCCTTTGCCACTTTACTAGAAATTTTCATCAAATTTAGGGGTTTCAATAGCTTATACATACAATAAAAACAATTTTCACCCTTATTACAGTATAATTTTCCAATGAAGTGGGTTCAATATCCCCTTGGAGCATTTTCACCCTTATTACAGTATAATTTTCCAATGAAGTGGGTTCAATATCCCATTGGAGCAAGGTGGCTCCGCCACTGCGTTAGGCTTGAGCTTCATTTTCATTATGTTACTAGCTCATATCCTTGTTTATTTGAGCGTGGCATGTTATGAGAATCTATTGATATTCATTTACCAGTTCCTGTCCAATTCTGATATAGTATAAGATATTTTGTGCAGAATGAAGATCCCAATTCCAGAACCTCGGCACCTGGACGTGATCTATCAGTGTTGCAGACTAATTATTTTTACAGCCCTCAGGACCAGCATGTTGCATTTGCACCAGCAATTTCTGCCAATAGCTTTTTTCCTGGAGTTAATCCATCTCAGACAATAACTGCACCATCCAATGTTCAATCCCTTGCCCAGCAACCTCAAACTGTTGCCGGATCAGTTGAATCTGGCCTTCCTACATCTAGTGCTTATCAACAACCTCAAGCTAATATTCATTGGAACAACAAATTGCTGGACAGAGAAAACATCTAAGAATAAAGACCTTATATATGCTTACTGTTTGCATCAACCAAATATGCAGTATAGACATCACTGATAGATCAAAGCCCTCCTCTTCAAAGTGTATATAAGATGTGGCTAGAAACTAGGCATTCTCAGTGAGATTATGTTGGAAGGTAGAATTCCTCAACCTTTGGTTCAAAGATAGGGCCTTCTTATTTTTGATAGTTAGCAGTTGGCTTTCCTCAATTCCCTGATCTTTGAGGATGGAGGAGTTTTGAAGTTTGAGTGGAGCTGGTGAAATATCTCAATTGTTTCCATTGTTCCGTCTAGCTTGTATATCACCACAAATATAACACATGAGCTATTCCCCTTTCGTTGCTCTCCAAATTAATAATGTTGCAAGTGAACCAATTTTTACCAGCTTCCCGCGTTTAATGAATGAAATCCTTTTATATAATTAAAAAGAAAAAGAACTGTTGATATGTAACAACACCCTTCATGTTGAAATTGCAACAAAATGATGATCATATAGATACAGTTTGATCGGATTGGAGATTTGATCCAATTATTCAGGCAGCACTCACATTGTGGCCTGAACTTGATTCCATTGTGCTGTCGTCCTCTGTACTCTGAATTTGTACAATGCAGTTAATTATAGTAGTTAGAAGAACATGGAGATTTTGGACTACATCAGAAAGAACAGAGAACCTGACTACATAACAAGTCCAAAAAGTCGTCAAAAGGGGAGCCTTATTATCATCAGGATGTGGCAGCACCCCCATCACTTGGCAATGTATTCCACATAAAATTGGCAGGTAGATCATTGTGTGTATGTGTGTGTAACTAGTCGTTTACACCACAAAACGCAAAGAGTTCACAGCAATCAAGCATTCATGTTAAATATTCAATCAACTTCAACCATTCTGCTCTACAGTTTTTGACGAGTCTTTGGACAAATTCTTTTCGAGAAGATCATTTTCCCTCCTGATGGCATCAAGGTCTGCTTTCAGCTTGTCAATATCGACACTTTGAGACGCCATAGGTGCAAGCTTGCCTTCATAATCATTGACTTCTCTTCGGGCTCTATCCGTCGCAAGAAGATTTTCAGTTATTTGCTCAAAGCTATCATGGATGTTAGTGAGTATCCTGTAAGCTTGCCGTCCTACATTGTCCTTTTTCGCCTCCCTGGTAGAAGATACGGCAATGTGCATTAGAACAATCTACATTCTCACTAAGATGTCAAATATAGAAAATCAAAAGATTGTACCTGAACACCGTCTCATCCACAACTGCATGAGTTCGATTAAGCCGTTCTTGGATAGAGTTGCTCTCCAACTGAAGCTCCCTTGTTTCTTTTAAGATTCTTTCTATGTCAACATCCTGCTTCCGGCTGTTTTTGGTGATCTCTTCAATACGCTGAATGTAGGTTCTCCTAGGTTCCAATTTGATCTGCTTCTCGGCCTTTGCTGTGAGTACAATTAGTTCCTCCTCTCTGCAGAGTGACAGATACCGAACATCCGGAAAAAGTTACCATGTTGATGCAAATTCATAAAATGCTTAGTGAAAATGAGGTAACTATGTAACGTAGACAGCACTTTTCAAGGATTATGAAACCATGACTAATGCAATGCCGTAAGTGTCATTTCCAGTCAAATATTCTTGCCGCATTTTTTGCATCAAAATGTCACTGGGGTACACGAACAAGGCTTTAAGCCATGTAAAAAGCACTGATTTACAAATAGACAAATCTTCCCTCTATCCGACACTACTTGACCTCTTTCCTTTAATGAGTAAATGTCTAAATGACAACTAGATATTCTATGACTTCTTCTGCTACTTCTTTCATTGGCTACAACACACTTTCTCTTTCAACTTCATTCCTCATCCAACTAGGTAAGATAACAAGGGATTCTGAGTCTGCATTACTTAATAGAAGATGACTTACCTTCTTTTCGTTTCAGCTAATACAACCTCAAGCTCCAACTCAATCTCTTTCACCTTTTTATATTTTACATAGGCCTCTGGTTCTGTTGCTCTTAAAGTTTCCTCAAGACAACCCTTCTTCTGGTCAAGGGCATTTATTTTATCACTCCTGCAAAAGATTTAAAAAGTTATCCACAGCTTGCTTCTGTAACTGGCTAAAAGTTTTCAATATGTAGGCACTAGGCAGTATTGGTAATCGACTTTCACTAAGGAAAACAGAAGAAAAGATGTTAAAAGTCTGGAAACAAGCATGAAATCGAGTTCTTCCATTTCTTTACTTTTTGGTGTTCTAAGGATCCACAACATAGCAACAGATCATTATCCTACCAGTGACTCTCCGATTCAACAATTATGCTCCTTTTCAGTTCCACCTGATCGTTCAGCTGATTCACATAGAAGTCCATGGGATGTCTGTCATCAGAAGCCTTTTCCACTGCTGCTTTCAACAACCCAAGCTTTTCTTGTAGTTCTTGTAATTCGACAGATCTTGAGACTGACTTCTCCACTAGCATTTCCTTCCGGTCTTGTAAAGCTCCTGTGTTGCAATTCATCTGCAGTACAGCGCGAAATTAGAAGCAGATACAACATGCTGGAGGCTTTGAAAGCCCAACCACACATTTAAATATGCTGTTTGTTCCCTACTTCCCTCCATCTTCAAATATGCTCCAAACTCCAAATTATCAGCCTATTCTGCTCGAGTGGACATCTATCTCAAAACCTAAAAGGTCTATCACAAATTCACCAAACTTAAAATTAAGTACCTGAGGCAAATGCATGGATGGTGAGGTTGATTGCTGCCCATACTCAAAATCATGTTCATTGTCTTCCAAAGAACTCTTTTTGACGTCCTCCGCGAAACCTTGAACACCTTGTTCACCGCCTGATGTCTCCTTGCTAGAGTCAGCTCTACCCTCTTCAGGTATATGAACATCATTATTCAACTCTTCGATCTTATTCTGGATAAGATCAGATTGCTTCGACGTTTCTACTGCATGTGTCATCAACGGATGATCCAGCGTCCTTGAAAGCTCCTTATGTGGCATTGGTCCTGTATTAACAGCATTTTCATCTGGAGTCTTAAGGTGTCTTTTAGATTCTCCAACAGTATCTTTTTCAGCTTCAACATCAGATAGCTTCCCGACCAAGAACCGGACCAACTCGTACAAGTCCTCTTCCGATGGATATAGAAACTGCCTAAGCAATAGACATAAATGCATTTCCTAAGCACATAGTAGTATATAGACTAATCTAACATACACATATGGCAATCAAACATCAATGCAAATCAAAAAAATCAACTAATTCCTTGATCTAACAGCATTAAGTTGCATTATCCACTATGAACACAGATAAAATTAAATAAGAGCTTAAGTTATAGATTATCAAAGGATATCTACGCATAAACCTCCATAAAAAGTGGGATCTATAAACTAGAAAATAAGGCAGATTACCTACTATAACAAGTAAATGTGAGCTAACAGTGTAAAAATTTCTTTATTATAGACAGTAGCCCGGTGCACAAAGCATCTCGTGTTCACGGTGGGCCTGGGAAGGGCGGCACCCATGAGTGTGATGTACGCATTCTATTATGATGCAAACTGTTTTCACGGCTCGAACCAGTTTACTAGTGACAGTCTATATAACTTAAAACTCTTTAAGTAGAGAACTTCGCGTGAAATATAGATAAAAACGAAGCAGAAGACAATGGAGAGTGGACAAATAGTGTAAGTGAATACCTTGTGAAAGCTGATATCAGCGACGAAACCTAGGGTTTTGAAAGCGGAGGCAAGTTCGGAGCAGACCTTTGACCGGTCGGAAACTGAATTCTCCGGCAATGAAGCGGGAAGCGACAAGTAGTTTCGTCGGTCAATGATGTGCAACGACTGGGTGGAGATGGAGAATAATGTCGCCGGAGTGAGATCTTTAACCGATGAGACGCCGGCAGGAATCGTCACACCGGAGCTGGCTATGGAGTTCAGTAGAATCTCTTCCATTTTCTGTGCAGATTGAAAAGGCTTCCAAACAGCCCCTTACTACTTTTTTCCTCTATGAAATTGTTTTTCTTAATAGTTTTTCCTCTTTAATTATTAAAATAAAATTGAAAGCTACTAGTACCACCTTTCTTTTCCCCCTAAAATATTTGCCTCTGTCTATTACTTTCGTGTAATTAATCTTAATGATATTTATGTTTATTGTTACTAATAGGTGTGTTCGTTTTGTAAAGTTTTAGATGTTATTAGAGGGTCTATATTTTATTTTATGTAATTTATATTTAGAATAACATACTTAAATGGTCATAAGTATATTTGATGAGCATCCTTCTTGGCTTTGGATGTGATGTGACTATTTGATATAAACAGCATGCAACCTTATATGGAGACACCACCACAATGTGGTACCTTAAAAAAAATTATATGGAGACTCTATACTAAGTACTATTGAGGTTACATAAATTTCGCAGTATGTCTTGACTAACCTGCGGAGAGGTAGAGGTAAAACAAAGAAATATTGGGGTGAGGTAATTAGACGGCATATGGCACACTTCCAAATTACAGAAGACATGACCCTAGATAGGAAAAAGTGGAGGTTGAAGATTAGGATAGAAGGATAAATAGTAATCGAGTGATTTTGGGTACATTATGCTTTCAGCTTACTCTGAATTTTATGTGTTATTAGTGTTTTATGTGTATCTTGAGTATGTTTGAGTGCTTCGTAGCAGTATTTCATTTCATTGTTTTGATATTATCATATTGTTTCTCTCGAATGTGTTTTACACTGATATTAGTTAGTTGAGGGACTATCAGAAACAGGTAAGGTCTGGGTACATATCACCCTCCTCGGATTCCACCTCGGTGGCTAATGGGTATGTTGTTGTATTAGTATAATTTTAAAAGAACAAGTGACAAAGTTCTTAAAGAGTTACTACTACATCTAACACCTGTCACGCATCCAAAGCACATTCATATTCACAGAAAGAAGAAACGCCTACACCTTATATTGACACAAAGCTTTCTGATTTCTCCTAAAAAGAAATAAAGTAAAGTAAAGAGCAACAAGATCGTTGGTTAACTAGAAACTAACCTCAAAGATCACACGAAGCATCAAGAGCACCAACAATTATATCTAAGTAGTTTTTCACAATAGAAAGCATGTGTTTCAACAAGTTCGAAATTTTAGGCAAAATTCTGGTTTTGATCAACTTATCTACCATATATAATAAGTAGTGAACTTTCTCCAACACCATCTTACAAAATACGACTTGTTCTTTCATGATACAATGGAACAAGTGAGACAAGATGAAGTTGAGGATATGTCATTATCCCCCCCAACTGTTGGTTCCATGCAGATTGCTGGAAGCAATGGTTTTGGCCATAACATTGAGTTCATGTCTCAGGCTTATCTTAGAAACAGAAGTTCTGAAATTGATATTGAAGTTGAACATGATACTTCAATCACTCATAAAGATCAACCCCTTCCCATATTTCTCAAGGTAGGAATACTATTTTTCCCCCTAAATTTGTAGTAATATATGTTTAAGAGTATTAAATTATATAATTTGAATGCAGTTTGCAAATGTTGAGTACAAGGTGAAAATCAACCAAGCTTCCTCAAATAATCCTGTCAAGGCAGTTGTATCAAAGGTAGCTTCCCAATTTGAACATGATAATTACAAGCAGATACTCAAAGGTATAACGGGAAGCATTGGCCCTGGTGAAATTCTTGCCTTAATGGGGCCTTCAGGCAGTGGGAAAACAACTTTGTTAAAGATAATGGGAGGGAGATTGCAAGAAAATATCAGAGGAACTGTCACTTACAATGACATCCCATATAATCCAGCTCTTAAAAGAAGGTGTCACATATCCATCAATATTCTTTTTGCCTCCTTCGGTTCAATGTATATGTTTTTCTATTAACATTCCTATCAAATCGTGCAATGTGCTAACTTCTAGGGTGGGTTTCGTGACACAAGATGATGTTCTTTTTCCACAATTGACAGTAGAGGAAACCTTAATTTTTGCTGCATTCTTGAGACTTCCAAGCAAGATGAGTCGACGTCAGAAGTATGAAAGAGCAGAAGTGATTATTAAGGAACTAGGCCTCGAAAGGTATGTGAACAACCTTTTCATAAACTTCAATTGTGCGTTTGATTAACAATTCCACAATCTAAAACAACCAGAAGAAATTAACATGATTGTTGCAACCGTGCATTCCTGAATTTACAATTCTAGATGTCGTAAAACAAGAATAGGTGGAGGACTCATTAAAGGTGTATCCGGGGGAGAAAGAAAAAGAGCTAGCATAGGTCATGAAATCCTTGTTGATCCTTCCCTCCTCTTACTCGATGAACCAACTTCAGGCCTTGATTCAACGTCCGCTAATAGACTACTTCAGATTCTTCAAGGGCTTGCTAAGGTAAACGCTGCGGTGATATTTTGACAGATTTGCTACAAAAATTTGTACTAGCGATATTTTCCTATGGTCATTTTTTTTGTAAGGAATTTTCTATAGTCATTTCATTTTGTTAACTAATCTTCAATCTTCAGTTTGCACGAATCTAGAATATATTACTACCTTGTTACAAAACTCTTCCTGTATTCAGTTTCTTTTCTTGTTTTAGCTATAGTTAAAGGTAATCATTGTTTCAGATCACTATTAGGCTCTGCACATTTTATACTAGGGAACAAGTGGCCAAATACTAATTTATTTCCTTCATCAGATGGGAAAGACAATAGTTACAACAATCCACCAGCCTTCAAGCAGGATCTTTCACATGTTTGAAAAAATATTGTTGATATCAGAAGGTTATCCGGTCTACTATGGGAAGGCCAGGGAGTCCATGGAGTACTTCTCCTCTCTTGGTTTTGTTCCCGAAATTGCCATGAATCCGGCAGAGTTCTTGCTGGATTTAGCCACTGGACAAGTAAACGATGTCAGTGTTCCTGATGATCTATATCCACCTCAAGGCACATCTGAGCAAGAGAGGGTTGTAATTAGAGTGAGTTTCTAATGTGTACTTGTTCTGATGTTACATTTCGTTAATTTCATTAGAGCTCTTTATCGGACATACTTTCACAGAATTGTGTCTATGAACATTAGTATCTGCAACACAAATACAAAATCCAGTTGGAGCCAAAAGAGAACCATCAAGTCTCTAAGGCACCAGAGCATCTACAAATGGCCGTAAAAGTTAAGAAAGATTGGACTATATCTTGGTGGGAACAATTCAGGATACTGTCAAAGAGAACATATAAGGAGAGATGTAGAGATTATTTTGACAAGTTGCGACTAGTTCAATCACTTGGAGTTGCAGTATTGCTCGGCCTTCTTTGGTGGAAGTCCTCAACTGCAACTGAAGCTCAACTTCGAGATCAGGCAAATCCCAATATTACATCTTCTCTGCATGTTATAGTATATTTTGAAGAAATTTTTAAAATTTAACCTGCACTGCAGATTGGTTTAATGTTCTACATCTGTATTTTCTGGACTTCTTCATCAATTTTCGGAGCAGTTTATGTTTTCCCATTTGAGAAGATCTATTTGGTGAAAGAAAGGAAAGCAGACATGTATAGATTAAGTGTCTATTATGTCTGCAGCACAATGTGTGACATGGTAGCTCATGTTTTATATCCAACACTTTTCATGTGCATTGTGTACTTTATGGCTGGCTTCAAGAGAACCATCGAATGCTTTTTCTTAACATTGGGTGCAACGCTATTAATTGCAATAACCAGCCAGGTAAATCTTGTCATTTTCGCGAATAAAAAAAGTTCTACTCATTTTTTGGCAAAGATAAATGGATTTGTTATTTGGGGATAGGGAGCTGGAGAGCTTTTCGGAGCTGCAGTTATGAGCATTAGAAGGGCCGGAATGGTCGCCTCCCTTATATTGATGTTGTTTCTTCTCACAGGAGGTTACTACGTTCAGGTATCTGAATTATAAAATAGTACAGTAACATTCTTATTCGTTCTCAGAAAGCATAAAATCAAGAGTCATACTCAAGCTAAAATTGATAATACTACTTGTATCATATGTCAATAGTAAATGGGCCCAAGACAGTGGAGCATCCAGCTACCAAAACCATGTCTTTTTTGATACATGATTCTGCAAACAGAAAATAACTACTACTCCTTATGTTCCAACTTATACGACGTTCTTTCCATTTAATGACATTCCAAAATGTTTGACACCATTCTATTCTATTCAACTTTCAAGATTTTATGTTCATTAAACTTTTGACACTTTACTTTGATGTGATGTTTGCTCTCTTTTCAACACAACTTAATATTCTTTTCCATCATCAGTAGTATGTTATTACATGTTCAAATTAACATCTTAATTGTCTTACTTAATCAAACAACACCACATAAAATGAAATGATACTTCAAAACTTGTCAACAAAGAAAATAATGTGATAATAAGTATGAGACTGATTCTGTGTTTTTGGTGTGTTGCAGCATATACCAAAATTCATGAGGTGGCTAAAGTACTTATCATTCATGTACTATGGATTTAGGCTACTGCTGAAGGTGCAGTACTCAGGAGATGAGTTATATGACTGTGAAAGCAAAGGGGGTTGTAGACCACTTCAAAGTTCTCCTTCTTTTGACACTCTTAGTTTAAGTGGTGGCTTGAAAGAAGTGTGGATTCTGCTAGCAATGGCTCTTGCTTATCGCTTTTGTGCGTACCTTTGCCTACGCAGAAAAATCAACATTTGTAATCTTTAAGACAAATCACTGCCTTTTTTGTCAAGAGACGCGTGAGATAAAATTTCTTTAGGTTCACACTTGGGTATTGATATGGAGAATTGAATACTCATTTTTTAATAGTATCTTGAAAGCAATCATTTTGATTTTTTCAACTCTTTTCTTGTAAAACAAATCTAAGAAATTAAAAGGTTCTTTACTTCTATAATATCTCCTCCTCCCGCGAAGAAATGTGGTTCTTTAATGAATATCAATGTTGATTAATTTAAATAACCCAGCTTTGTTCCATTCTTTTGCCTGCTAATTAAGTTATTAAGAAAATTGTCAACCGGCAACTTGTCTTTCTGCTTTTCTACAAAAGTGCAAATTAATTCAATTAAACGGATGTGACAACTAATCGGGGAACAACTTATGTTAAAGTCAAAAGTTAGAGTTTGCGGCCGCAATTAGCCAAAGTGAGGAGAAGAAGAGAGCGATGAGTGGCAAATGGAAGTTACCATACTCTATCTGATACTTTAAAGTATTAGCACCAAAGGTGTGGAGTGATGGTTAATGAAATACTACAATGTAAATAAATATACTATCGTTTAATTATCTCAATCAGAAGCTTGTTTTTTTTATTGTCTACATATCAATGAAATAATTTTACAACATGCTGTCTTTAAAGATGTTTTAAGGACATTATATTATACGACCCAAAACTCATAAGTTTGATTTTCATTCTTCTTACATACATTATATTTGAAGGTGAAACATATATAATGGCACGGTATCTAAAATTACACAACTACAAATTTTTTCCACCAAAAATCACACAACTTTGTTTCCTTATTTAAAAAGCTACTCTACTATTCTCTTTATAACACAAAAATCACAATGTCCGAAAAATATAACTTCCGTTGGACTTTTTGTATCTTTATTTTTTTACCTTTTTCCTTTTCTTTTTTTGCACAAATAACCATTAAAGAAATAAAAAAATGAGATTTACCAATAAGCTCTTACTTCTTCTTTTTTTTTTTTAACTTTAGCATGATAGATTTTAGAATGAATATTTTTTATTTTCACCATTATTAATGTATATAATTTAAATACAAATTAATGTAACGACAATAACTTGTAGATTCTTCCATTTTCAAAAGAAGAGGTAAATCTAAGTTTAAAATTAATGAAATAATATATAATTTTTTTATTCAATTTGATTCATTTTCAAAAGCCACATAAACGGTCTTCTTTTAAACAATTATATATAAGTAAGCATGACAGTTGACTTCAAAATATTTATGTAAGTAAAATAATTATCTCTTATATTAGTGTAAAAAAAAAAAGTAGAAGCATCATGGATATATACTGCATGTTAAGAAAAGATATATATTTAAGAAAATCAACCCCTAAAGTAACAAATTGGAAAATACGGTAATAATATTTAGTTTGATTTGTTTGAGAACTAAATTTTTTCTTCTCTTGTAAACACAATATCTTTTTAGTTCTAAAATTTATCCTCATAAAGTATATAAAGAAATGAAGGAAAAAAGTAACATAGATAAGAGCAGATTGGTGATTCTCCATTCATTTATTATTCCAATAGTTATTTGTTTAAAAAAAGTGGAAAAAGTAAAAATAAAAAAATACAAAAAGTCCACCGAAAATTATATTTTCTGGCTACTATGACTATTGTGTTATCAAGATAATAGTAAAGTGACTTTTATATAAGGATGCAAAGTTGTGTAACTCCTCCCTTTTAGGTCTCGAGCCGAGCTCGAGCCGAGTCTAACCGAGCCCGAGCCGAACCGAGCTTTATACATAGCGAGCCGAGCTCAACCGAGCTTTGATAGAGTTTGACCGAGCCCGAACCGACTTTTTTTCTTGTGTCCCCATACTTAATAATATAAAAAAAATAATATTTGAATTTTTCTTTTGATCATAATCATAGATAAGGATAAAAGTACTAGTTTATAAATTATTAACTATTGCATTAAAATATTAAACAACACAAAAAATTTCTAATATTTTTTGGTAATTAAGCCTAATGAATGGAAGTTATATTTTAAAGATAAAATTACACAATTAAACAAGTTAATCGTGTTGAGCCGAGTTTTGACCGAGCCGAGCTTGATCAAGCTTTAACCTAACCGAACCGAGCCGAAGTGAGCCAAATTTTAAATGAGACTGAGCCGAGCCGAGCGAGCTGCGAGCCGGCTCAGCTCTATGCCCAGCCTACTCCCTTCTATACAAAGTTGTGTTATGCCCAGCTGAAAAATCGGTGAAATAGTATTCAGAGTTACAGGCGCAAGCCTAGAATTATTCGCCCACCTTAGTCGTTTTCATGTATACATCTGCCGACCTCTTCGTGGGTCCCCCCCATTGCCCACATTCCACGTTCAAGCTGTGCTCTAGTCTCCCATGACTCATTGCTTAATCACGTTTATACTAGACCCCTATAATTATACGAGTGTACAAATGACTCGTACTATCAATTTATACGGAGTAGTTTTTACATTTAATCTTCCAAGGAGTTTTGCATTAAATACTTCATTTGTAAGACACAAAAGTAGTATGAAGAATGCACCAACAGTAAAAGTGACACGAAAATAACATTAATTGGAGTATATTCGAGCTACTTATAAAAGATCAAGTTTATACCAAATTTGCCCATTAGAAAATAGTGCATCACAAGTTTACCAAAAAATAATGGATATTAAGATATTGAGGTAATACGATTATATGTTTGATGTCAACTCTTCTTAAAGGATAACATATATATCATCTCTGAGATAGTTATAAGAAATGCAAATATCTTTACTACACATTTGGTAAATAGGAAATTAATGAAAATCAAGGTCATAAAAATGATGAATATTGATTTATTTGAACAATCAAGGAAATTGGTAATGAAAGATTAGTGAATATTGATTAGTGAAAAGGAGATACACATAATAATCATGTATACCTTAGGTGCTATGAAGGAAAAAAACAATAGTAGGATAAAGAAAGAAGAAAGGACAAAGCTGTCATTACAAAGGAAAGGGAATGGACCATGTGCTGAAAAATAAGAGGGACCTCTCAAATCATTGAAACCTGTTCTGGCATCACTTGTACTGTTGAAGTTGTGGATACTAAAAAAAGACATCATATTATTCATGGTAAGTCTTGTAAAATTTCCCATTGGATGATTTACAAATTCTGACAATTCTTGTCTGCTAACTCCTCATAACACCCTTTCCTCCAATCAGTTCCCTGTAAAATCTTGCAGTAGAATCTGTACACATTAAAAACATCCTTAATGGTGAGTCAATGAAGTCAGTCTTGGAAAGTTACCATTAGGGGAGGCACAACTTCTGACAATTTGTGTCAGCTTAGTCCTGAAACACCCTTTTCCCTAATCAATTCCCTTCAAAAAATTCACAGTGGAAGTTGTAGAAACTATTAAAGGCATCATTTATGGTGAATCAAGAAAAGACTAAAAGTCAATCTTAAAAATTTTACCATTTTGAGGAATCACATGTTATGACAATTTTGTGTCAAAAGACTAAATTTTGACAATCTTTTGTTCTTGTGCTCTCTCAATTTGTGTCAAAAGTTTGAACTTTTACAATCTTTTGTTCTTGTGCTCTCTTCTTTTGGGGCAGAATGGAGCTGGTACCTTACTCAGACCCCAAGTCTGAATCAAGCACTGTGTCTCCAGCCTGGGAAGATATGTTCCGATCAGCCTCAATGAGAAAGCCAGAAGAACCACTGCCCAAGAACCAGGCACCTTCAGAGCCTCAGCCAAAAAACCCCACAAAGGAAAATGATTCAGATGAGAATTCATTTTCTTCTGACCCTCAGGTACGTTTGGCCCTTTACATAGCCATGGCTCATGCTGGACTTGTTCTCACAATTTTCATTCTTTATGGAGTTGGTAAATTGCTTGAAGAATATTTGAGGGCTATGTTATGGGCTGTACTATGTTCAATACCTTTGAGGGGAATTCAACAAGCCCTTGTTGCATTCTGGTCTGAACCTTTAAAGCTAGGCCTTACTGAGACCATTTTGGCTGTCCCTGTGGCTGTTTTCAGGGCCTATTTTGGGACCCTTGTTGACATTAAGGATAGGATTTTTAGGGTTGTTCTTAGGAGACCTAAAGTTGTTAACGCCTCGAGGCGTCATACTAGTGGATTTTTTGTTTTATTGAGGTGGCTTGTGTCTTTTTGGGTGTTTGTGATTGCTTATGAGCAAGTTGGTGGTATGGGATCAGTTGCTCTTCTTGCGTTGGGATTTATGTTTACATCCAACAGTGTGGATTCGACGATGAATGCAGTAACATCTTTTAGAAGTCATAGCTTTCGTAGATTTGCTGTCACTGCTTTCTTTACTAGAGGGATATTGAAAAAATTGAAGACCATTGTGGCAATTGGTTTGATTGTTGGATTGAGTGTGGGTTCCTTGGCAGGTATGATTTTCTTCTCTTATAAGATTGGTATGGAGGGGAAAGGTGCAGTTATTGGATTAAAATGCCATGTGGAGGAGAGTAATTATGCTGAGAGAATAGGTGTTAAGAAATGGATGGATGAAAATGATGTCCCAGGGATGGTGGATAAGTACACCTCTCAAGTGTATGAGACAGTATTTGCGCAGATAGATAGCTACGCTATGCAATATAATATGACAGAGTTTGTTACTGGAGTAAAACATTTTGTAATAGCCCCTGCAAATAACTCATCTGATCAGTCCACGGCTTTGGCATCCCCCTCTCCGTATGCAGAGAAATTATTAAGCCTAAAAAGGAGGATTAAGGATCGGGAATGGGCAGAAATGTATTCAGAAGTGGATGCAATGTTCAGGGAAGTGCTGATCACCAGAGTGGACTTGGTTGAGAAGGCAAAGGGATTTGCTCTTCAAGGAGTAGATGTAATGCAACGCATACTTGTTAGTAGCACATCTGTCTTAGGTGGAAGCATGAAGGTCATGTTCTTGATTGGGAATTCCATAGTTTCAGGTGCTGCTGGTCTTTTCAACTTTATTTCTCAGTTAATGGTATTCATATGGGTACTTTATTATCTTATCACATCAGATTCTGGTGGAGTAACAGAACAGGTGATTAGTATGCTCCCTATGTCACATTCTGCTAGGAGACGAAGTGTTGAGGCTATTGACAAAGCTATTTCTGGGGTTCTTTTAGCAACTGCTGAGATTGCACTTTTTCAGGGATGCCTGACTTGGCTCTTGTTCAGATTGTTCTCCATACATTTTTTGTACATGTCAACAATCCTTGCATTTCTTAGTCCTTTGTTTCCTATTTTCCCATCATGGTTTTCAACTATCCCAGCAGCTTTACAGTTTGTGCTTGAAGGTCAGTATGTACTGGCCATCAGCTTATCCATTATACATCTTGTGCTTATGGACTATGGTGCATCTGAAATACAAGAGCATATCCCTGGCTATAATGCTTATCTCACTGGTCTCAGCATTATTGGGGGAATGACATTGTTCCCTTCAGCAGTTGAGGTAATCAGCAGATGTCATTCTCTCTAGAATTTCCATATGAATTTCCTTGCATCACATTAGTTAGCTATGAAAAAGTTTTGTCATGTTGTCCTCTTGGTGAGCATGAGAAAGTTTGTGATTTATAGATCAGCTATTAAGATATCTTCAATATTAGACAGAAAAATAGAAAATTTTTGTAATCCTTTACCTATCAAAAAGGGAAATAGTTATTATGTCCGTTGGGCAAAGAAGCTATGAATGCCTTCTATTTCAACCTTATTATTCTTAACTCCAATCATTCTCTACATCATGATGGTCTTGTGGAGCTAGAGTCTCCTTATTTCACTTGAGACGATTTTATTACGATAGAAGTTTAGAGTGCTTGATATGATACAATGCCTTTACACAAATGTGTACCACCAAATGATAACAATATAAAGAAAGATCTCAAGAAGGGGGAATTACGAACGTTGGATGCATAGGGCTGGCAGAGGTCTCAGGGGCACTTTAGCTGCATACTCATTGCTGGAAACTGAGAAATTTCCTTACAACAGCTTTAGGAAAAAAGACATTTCGTAATTCCATGCTCTATTGCATTGTCTATAGCCTAATTGGTTATGCTTTATGTTTAAAGGTCGCATCTTTGATATTATTTCCTTCTGTTTATGTTGTGCAGGGAGCAATAATGGGTCCACTAATAACTACTGTTGTCATTGCAATTAAAGATTTGTATGTTGAGTTTGTACTGGAAGAACAGAAGGAATAAGTAGAACAAATCTGTGCTTGCAATGCCAGAGTTTTTGAAGACATTAGAAAGACTTTTCACTTAGCTTCATGGAAAAGCATTGCAAGAAGAAGTCATGAACTTGTTCTCCTTGGCAATGGTTGCCTGTGTTCCAAACGTGATGAATTGTATTATTCATGTACTCCACAAATTGGGTTGAGGTTTATTTTTTCGTCGATCTGTTAATTTGTGCATAAGTTACTAGCTTCGTAATCTATTAATTTGTATACAATTGTGTATCCTCCTTGTAAAAGTTTGATTGTGTGAAGAGAAAAGAAGAATTGATGGAGCATGCATGTGCTCATCTTGTGGAAAAGTATTTTCTACTTCTATTTACATTCCCTTGGCGCCAAAGCATTACAATCAATTCTTTCTTTCAAACAGTTATGGCATATAACATTGCCCATAGATTCAACAAACCAAAAGGATTTGAGAATGTGAAATACAGCTGGGGGACAGAAGTTACGTTCTCAAATGATAAATACATTCATCATAGATCAATTCAAATTAAACTAACAGTGAATCCACAAAAAGAAGCAGGAAACTGAATAGAGGCCTACTAGGCTTAGTATCTTAATGAATATGACTATATTACTATGTCTTAACAGGATGACATAGAGACATTTGAACACAACAAAATGCATAGATATTTGTTGGTTGTTTTCTTTTCCAAGTAAATCCTATGATCATTTCATGTACTTCTGGGGAAACTTCCCATGAAAGTCATTCCGAGTGGCGTCATTTATAAAGTGCTTGGGTGCCTTCAGTTCCCCACGAGCCTGATTCTTAAAGACCATAAGGGGTCATTTGATTGGCGGGATTGGACTAATAGTCCCGGAATTAAATTTGAGACTAAATTAATCCCATGTTTGGTTGTTGGGATTAGCTAAGTTGGGAGAGTTTTTATCCCAAAATCATGGGATTAACTAATCCCATATAGGAGGTGGGTTTATTTATCCCACTTTTAGTCCAAATTTTAATTCTGGGATTTATAATCCCGAGATTATCCACTTTGAACCAAACGACCCCTAAAAGTAGAAAGTAAGAATGCAACGTCTTTCTCCAGCTACGATTGACCTTTTCTTTTTGATCAAGTAAGAAAAATGAAATTGGGGAAGGAAAAGCTCCGGTAAGCGAAGATTGACTTCCCACAATTAGTTGTGTTTAGCAAAACCCACTTAAATTCACCAAAATGCAAAATACCACCAGAAATCTACAGACTGAATAAGCGAAAAGCTGTCTACTGCAACTTGCAGGTCAGAATCAGGTAAGTTGAGGAAGCCATATGTCCCATCTTTTCACTTTGAAGTCATCCATAGCCCTTACAATTGTGTTACCAAGTGACAAAAGCATTCTTCATAGATCAATTCAACTTAAACACAGTAACAGCAAATCCAGATTAACCCACGAATAAGCAGGAAATCAAATACAGGCCTACAAGGCTTGGTATCAAACGAATATGACCATCTTATGTTTTAACAAGATGCTAGAGAGACATTTGAACACAACAAAAACAATCCAATTGCCATTGCCATTGCCATTTGTTGGTTGCTTTCTTCCTCACATAAAATGCTATTCACTTCATGTACTTATGGAGGAACTTCCTGTGAAAGTCATTCCGGATGGTGTCATTTATAAAGCGCTTGGGTGCCTTCAGTTCTCCACGAGCCTGATTCTTAAAGACCACATCATCATCCCACCTGATGAGGGGAAAAAAAGTTAAAGATGAACAATAGCAAATGTTGCACAAAAGAAGAGCTAAAAGAATCTTTAAAAAAAGCCTCATCTTGAGGGATTAACCTTCTCTTGACACTGAAAGATGCTGGCTGGTTTAACAGAGGGTTTCCCTTCAATAACTCTGCTTCCTTTGCTTTAAGTTCCTCCTCTTGCTCTAGCCGTTCCTGCCAAAAAGACATAACTCAGAGTTTATAACTATGTTGGTTGTTGGTATTTAGATGAATATGAGAATTGGTACAACCACCCCTCCCCCCCCCCCCCCCCTCCCCCTCCCCTCCAGCTCTTAATGGCAGTTTAACACAGTTCCAGAAGCTATTCCCATGGAGAAGGAAAACCACAAATTGTAATATTAACCTCAGCAAGTACAGTTTAAGAACCAAAAAAACTAAGAAGCCACATAGCAAATAGACATAGAAACTATTGAGCATTTAGTTATACTTACTTTTCGAAGTTTATCCTCAGCTTTTTCCTTCTTTATCTGTTCAAGCTCTGCCAGGAGAGCCTCTGTATCATCTTCATCATCATCATCATCGTCATCATCGCTAATCAGAGAGAACAACTTGTAAGTGTTGAGTAACAAAACAATACAGTAGAAGGCGAAGCTACAGTAGGGGGGAAACCACATCAAGGAAGGATTGGTAGTATTACTGAATACATGCATTCTCAAACAACTTTTAGTACAACAAATAATCGTATATGCAACAATGTGCCTTTTTACAGAATATTATCTCTTATTTATCAATGTAAGACTGTCAAGTATTCCCCATTTTGCACAAAGGGGAACTTATTAAATGAATGTTCAGATAAATAGGGAACAAGGTAGGAACCTCTCATCGTCACTTCTGGCGTCAGCATCATCAGCGTCAGCGCTACGTGGAACAATGCGGTCTTCAATCTCTCTTCTCCCCCCTGCAGCACAATATCGTAGAATAATGGTAACTTTAATGAGTGTCTTCTTTGAAGACCAGACTAGTCTAATGAAACGAACAACACTCACCTTCTAAAAGAAGTTGACCACTCTTTCTACGATCTCTGTCCTCTGCAACAAAAAACAGTACAAGTTTAAGAGTTGAATAAATCAGATTACAACTAGCATGTCAATGTGTGTGTCTGTATCTCTGAGTGTTTTGGAAGGAGGGGGGGAAAGAGTATGTCCACATATCACATACCATAGCCCTTATCTTTTGAAGAAAAATGTCTCCGCTCACGGTCCTCCAACTCTTCCCGGAGGTTTCTCTTCTGCACCTCATCCTGAGTGTCCTGTCCATCCTTTCTGACTCACGCATGACAATGGAAATGGAGGTAAATTTAGAATCATGATACAATCTGGAGGAACCAATTTAGGCTACCCAGGCAGAATAAGCAGAACTGTGTCTGTGGTAATAGATAAATGTTCTTTTGTACCATGTGATAATGGCATCAAGTTTAATTCAGACATGATAAAGGTTAGAGGACAACCAACTTATGTAACCTTAATGAGAAACCCATTGAGTCCACATAAACTCTCTCAATTTTCATATGCCAAGAAATACGACAAACGAAAGGTTGTCAATCAGTTTAGCACATGTTACGGCATGTCATTCACCCTGCTGCTCACACAAATATCATTTCAGCCCTCAAATTAACTTGGATTAAAATTGTTTCCACTAGGAAGTGAGACGAACTTAACTCACTACAACGATTCAACAACCTACCAATGATCTAATTCATAGGTAGGATAAATCAAAACCATGCTCTACCATTTTGCCCATAAAGGGTAGATAATAAGAATGCATATTATGTTATATCATAACCATGCAACGTCTTTCTCTTGTGGAAGACTGACTTCCTACAAGGACTTCCCAGTTACTTCTATGGGCAAACACATCTCTTTGGAAGCTACAGCTATAAGAGTTGACAACAAATATATCAAGTGGAATTGCCAAAAAAGTACAAAAAGTATTCAACAAAACCTTCTAATTACCTTTCTTGTGTTTAGCATAACCCCCTTAACTTCACCAAAATGCAATATACCATCACAAATCTACAGACTAAATAACCAAAACGCTCACTACTGAAACTTGCAGGTCAGAGCCAGGTAAGTCAGGGAAGACACAATATACCCCATCTTTTCACTTCCATGCCCCTTACAATGATAAAAGGGAGGAGAAAATCCTCATCCAATTCAGTTGAGGATCATCACAATAAAACCGATTTTGGACGGGTCTACACCCTCTAACAAAATTTATCTAACATAGTAGGATAAATCAAAGCCGTGCTCTCTATGCTTCTAGGTACACCAGTAAACATACGTCTCCACATCGGTTCCATCAAAAGAATATCTCAAACAATTTTTTGCAAGAGAATTTAGAACTCAGCTGGGATCAATAATAGCTGCCTTAAGAAATATTAGCCTACTTGAACATAAGAACATATGTTAAAATAACTTCTTAAGTAATTATATAATCATCACCATTATTGCATCTTTTCGCTTTACCAAGCTGAATTATCACATTCTTCTGTCTTGGAGGCAGAGCTAGAGTATTAGAAGGGGTTATGCAAAGTCCGTAGCATAGTCCAAACACTGTATTTGTCTTAAAAAATAACGAATCATTTATTCAGAACCCCGTTAGCTAAAAGGACTAGAACCCTAAACCCATAAACTCCAAATCCCGGCTCCGCTTCTGCTTATGTTCTCTTCCCCAATCTCCATATCAAATCAAAATGAAAATGAAAACTTCTAAAAAAAGGTACAACTGATTCAAATTAAAATCAGACCTCTCTATAACAACAATTCACTATAACAATCTAGTTTTTCTTTGGAACCGGTTTACCATGTTAGGTTATATTATATGTTCTCTACAATTTGAAGCAACTAAAAGTTTCCGGACAAACGACCCCATTATAGATCGTAAATCCTACTATTCCAACATGGAAAACAATCTACATAACAAACAATAAAACAAGGGGAAAAAAAAGAGGTGGATAAGAATAATAAACCTGGGTTTTAAAGTGGTGTGAGAAGCAATATCTCTGGAAGAATATTTTTGAGAGGGACCAAATATTCGAGTACCGCCTTGTTCATTCCCACCTTTCGCAGGTGCCCATGTTGGTCTTGCTGCTGTTGTCATTCTTCAATTTTCACTAATAATGAGCTACCACCAAGAAATTAGATAATTAAATAGTTTAGACGATTACATAATGAAACCCTAGGAAAAAAAGTGTATGACTGATCATCTCTAAAATCAAAAATTGAAGTATTGGATTTGCAATTACCTTAGCGAATCAACGGCAAAATCAAAGAGATGTGGAAATTTGGGAAATTCTGGTTTTGGTTCGACCCGATTTCACACCCGAGAGAGAAAGGAGTTGAGGAAAAGTATGCAGTGGATAATTTAATGGAATTATTATAGTAAAATATTTTCTTAATCAATTGGTGTCCATTAAAGGTGACTAACGGTCCGGTCCGGGACGGGATCGGTACCGGCAACCGGTTCCGGACCGGAACCGGGCCAAAAAAAATTCAAAACCGGCGATAAACCGGCCTACCGGTCCGGTCCTATCCAATTAAAAAAATTGGTGCCGGATCGGGACCGGTACCGGCGATCGTTAAGCCGGTCGGTCCGATCCGAACCGGTCCGGTTTACGATTTTTTTTAGTTTTTTTTTTTTTTTAGGAAAATAAAGTTGAAAATTGAAAAATTTAACAATTTATGTAAATACCATTTGTAATAATTATGTAAATTATATTTTTTAATGAAACAAAATAATTATGTAAATTATATTTTTAAATTTATTAATGTAAAGTAAATAAATAAACACTAAACAAACGTTGATTGGAAAAGAAATACATACAATTTATTGAAAATTCGGGAAGTACATAGTTCAAATGACAAAAACAAACTAGAAATATAAAATTACAAAGATACAAAATAAACTAGAAATTCGAAAGTACATAATTGAAATGACATAGAAAATTTCTTAACAATTTCTTCAATTATTACGCAAATATATGCCCCCCACACGACGACTTCATTCATAATTATGTTGTTTTTCTAAGTGTTGTATAAGTTTATGGGTTCCACCTACTAAGCTCCACTCTCTTGCACAAATTCTACATTTAGCTTTGTGATCTTCTCTATTATACTCCATAAATTTCCAAATTTCAGAGCGACATCTTCGTTCAGGACGTTGTGGAGCAGCAGGAACAGCGGGAGCATCGGGATTAGCGGGAGCTTGATTTCCAGCCATTATAATTTATAATTGTTTGGACTTTGGAAGAAATTTAGAAAATAGCCTTTGAGAGTAATTTGAGAGATAAATTGATAGAAAGTGTTAAATTGTGTGATATAATGATGAAATAATAGGGTATATATAGATAAAAATAGGTTGGGGTATGGGGGGCGTTTAGGGGAGGTGATAGGCAAATATAGCCATTTTTTGCCGTTGGCCAATGGCTATATTTGAAAGAGAGTCGTTGGCCCAAACTGCTGGTCCGGTCCGGTCCGGTTCCGGCCCGGCAGTCGGCCAAATATTTATTTATTTATTTTTTTTTTTGTTTTTCCTTTGTGTTTTATTTAAAGTGGTGGATAATTTGAAAAATATTACAACAAAATATTATCAAGTTGTTACTTGTACATATGTTTGGAATGTTTAGTTTATTTCAATGTTTAAAGTTTAAACTTAGAATTAAAAAACTTGTAGTATTTTTTTAAACTTTGAACTTTGAAGTAATGAAATTTTTGAAGTGATTATTCAAAGTTCAAACTTTTGAATTAATTTGTTAAGTTCAAAATTCAAACTTTGAATTAATTTTATAAAAATCAAATTTGAACTAATTTACAAACTAGCAATTAATTGTAGTATTTTTGCGCAAACTATAAATTAAAAATAAAAAATATGAAGACAATAGTTGTGATTGAATTCCAAGACTTGGAGCAATTTTATTGAATTGTTTAAGACATAAGTAGTGCAACGCATACTACAATAGCTAAACTTAAAACTTGTAATTTCAAAATTCTTATTTAGAAAATTACATTCTTTTAAACATATTAGCTAGATTCTTGAGGATAGCTGTAGGCTTTTCTTTAGGAACTGACCGTTGTTGTTCTTGTTCATCATGTCCTTATGGTTCTTCTTCTTCTTCTTCTTCTTCTTCTTCTTCTTCTTCTTCTTCTTCTTCTTCATTGCCGGTTTGACTCCCTTCACTTGTTCCGTCGCTCAAAATTTGATCGAGATATGCTTTGCCTTTTTCCTTAGTAAGTTCTGGTAGACCAAAGTTTCTTCGCTCTGCTCTGATCCAATCCCCGAATAAAACTCATGTCTCTATTGCCTCCTCCTTCAACGAATATCTGTGATCTCCAATTTGAAATCTTCCTTGGCTAAAAGCGCTTTCCGATGCAACTGATGAAGCTTGAATTGTTGATATATCCCGGGCCATTTTTTAAAGAATATTGAATTAAATACACTTGGAACTCGCTGTATTCCTCCCCGTACTCGTCCTGTTCTGGAAGCAACTTTTGGTCAAGTCCCCCAAAAGTGCTCATCCCCGCCTGTGAAGAACTTTGCCCGGTGGATTGTATTGGTTCCGTTGGTGTAGCAGTGTCTCCCCAAACTCTATACTTTGCAAAAACAGCCACGGTATCTGCATAAACTTTAGCAATAACCTCTTCTACACTTTGATACCCATTAGTAGCAATTTCAATAGGAGTAATTTCTAAATTTTCATATATTTCTCTAACAAGTCGTTCAGTTAACTTAATTTTAAAAGCAGGATGCAACAAAGAAGCAATGTAAAAAATAGGAGGAATCGGAAAAAAATATTTTCTAAATTTTTCAATCATTCTCTCTACAGCCAGTTTGTAAATTTCATATTGCTTATATAATTTCAATAATTCTGATATTCCAACTATATAATATAACATGGTAGGAGTAGTTGGATAATATTGACCGGAAAATTCTAAAGTAGCGTGATAAAATTTTTTGTAAAAACTGAAGAAGATGTTGAACAAGTTGCCAATCCTCATATTTAAGGTGATAGATTTCCATAAAATATTTATTATACATTTGAGAAATAGGCACTCTATATTCATAAGCGACTTTCAATGCATCATATAAAGTGTTCCACCTAGTACAAACTTCCTTTGGGACTCTCCTAATTGGCATTCCTAATTCTACTCATTTTCTTTCCCATTCTCGTCTTCTTTCTTGGTTTTTATTTCTAAAAATATAAGTAATAGCTATTTGCACCTTTTTGATAATGTCGTTAAACAAGTCAAGACCATCTTTTACTACTAAGTTGTAAATATGACATGCACACCTAACATGAAAAAATTCCGCAAAATGGGGGTTCAAAATAGGTATCAAGTTCCTAAGTGCGTCTGTGTTGTTAGTAGCATTATCTACCGTAATACTAAAAATTTTGTTAGTTAAACAGTACGTACGACAAATTGATGAAACTTTATTACAAATATAATTTCCCGTGTGTGGTTGATCAACAACTTTATAAGCAATAATACGTTTTTGAAATACCCAATCAGGATCTATCCAGTGAACAGTAAGAATAATATAATCACATCCATTAGTAGAACGACCCATATCCGTAGTAAGACATACTCTAGTGTCAAAGTTATCAAACATATATCGCAAATAATCCTGATATTCGTTCTTAAATTTAATAATATCATTTTTAACAGTAGTTCTTGGAAAACATTTAAAAGAGGGATTATATATAGACTGAATATAACGAACAAAACCAGTAAAAGAAGGAAAACTATAAGGTAAACCGTCGAGGGCAACTAATTTAGCAATAGCTTCCCTATCCTTTTGTTTATCATAAGTAAGAAGCCCTCCTGTTGTTTGGTTAATTCTTGTTTGGGTACCCGAAGATTCATCATGCACTACTCCCCCATGTTCGGTCCCTAAATATATACCACCCGCCCGCATTGACCATTATTTGGGATGTTTCTTTTGTAAGTGGGCCCTAAGTTTACTCGTCCCACCCTCATTACCCCCAGTTTTAAAAACTCACACTTTTTCACAAATACCACACATGGCCGTCTGCGATTCAACATTCTTTTTAGCAAATTCTCACACCTCAGATCTTTCCTTACGTTTAACCGATATTCTAGTAGGAGGTACAGGAGGCAAGTCAGACTGAACTTCGGGTGGACTAGCTTGAAATTCAGGTGTTTCTTCTAAATTAACCCCGCTTTGATTCCCATATTGTGTTTCTAACATTTCATGATCAAGTATATTATCAGCGCTAACATTATGATAATATTGAGAATCATCTATGTGGGTGAACTGACTAAAACTACCAGCAATTTCTTTACCCTTATTTCCCCTACGACTGCGTGCCCGCCCCCTACCACTAGTTCCAATTGAACCTCTTTGAGACATAATAATAGCAAATAAAATAAATATATGACAAAAAAAATTATAAAAGAGTAGAAGTAGGAACGACCAACCAAATATAACCGTATAATTGAGGTGAAGTTGAAACTTGAGCCTCCACTTCAATTAATTAGTTGAATACTTGATAATCGAAAAAATTCAAAAATAGTCAAATTGATATTTCAACCAAGTAGCGCCTCCAATTGACCCAATACTTGATATTTGCAAACTTCACCAAATAGCCAAATATAACTTTGATAGCAACTCCAATTAGAACTTGATAAAGTAGCCAAATTATAAACTTTTAACAAATAGCCAAAGTAGAATAATAGCAATATTGTAGAAAATTTGAGAGAATTAGAGAGAATTGGAAGATTTGTGTGAAAAATATGATGAAATAATGGGATATTTACAGGAAAAAAATAGTTAGGGGTGGTAGAGGGGTCAAAATGGTCGTTTTTGGCCATTGGACAACGGCTAGGGGTCAAAAGAGCCGTTGCCAACGGCTAGAAAAATCTGATTTTTTTTTTTGGACCTGTCCGGCCGGTTCCGGTCCATTTTTATACCGGTCCATCCGGTTTTTTTGGTCCAAACCGTGTCAGAACCGGGCTCTGAGCCCGTTAAGGAGTTAATGGTCCGGTCTCAACCGGTCCGAGCCGATTTCCGGCCCGAATCCAGCCCGGTCCGGTCGAAACCGGACCGTTGGCCACCCTTAGTGTCCATAGTTGTTTTGAATGACACACCGCCAACGCACTTAGCCCTGTTTGTTTATAATTTTTGGGGACATTTTTTGAGAGTTTTTTGAAGAAAAACTGTTTGTTTATACTATTTGATCAAAATTTCTCCCAAAAAGTCTCAAAAACTCAAAGGCTCTTTTTGAGCCGAAAAGTTGAGTTTACATATTAAATTTCATTTTCATAAGAGCTCAAAAGCTATTTCTGAGCCAAAAAATATGTACAAACACTTTTTCATTTTCATATCAAACTTCACCAAAAAGTGTTTCCCAGAAATTATTTGGGAATCTATGTCCAAACGCTAGCTTAATAGGCGGCGCTGTTATTTAGGTCCAAAAAAAGAAACATTACCACTTACATTCCAAATTATGCATTTTTTTATCCCAAATTATGCATTACTAGATGAGATGTTTGGCAGTTTGAGTTTCCCTTTTTCTTTTAAATACAAACAGAGAAATAATGACAAAAACCTCATGTAAAATGATTCATATCTTACTTTATTTGCAAAAATTTTCGTATGCATTTGACCATAACTACCAAAAATAAATTGAGAAAGAATATTATAAGTTGAGTTGAAAATTGTACTTATAAGTTGAAGTTGCATTTTAGATATACTAGTTTCAGCGTGCATGCATGTGTTGCACGTGTATATTGCGTCAATCGATATATATTACATCAACTGTCTCATTATCTATGATTGCAAGGGTTAAGAGGTGACAATGTATCAAGGTCTGAGCGTGAGTACTTCACCAATCATTGTATCTTATGTATGAGAGATTATCCAAAATACATTGCCTTTTTTATAATAAAACTTTGTTGAAAAACCTAAAGATTCTAACTGAAAGTATTATTAGAAGCACTTGTAAAAAGTATTACTTTTTAGGTGTATTCCTTGAATTCTTGATAAACTTTTAAAATATGTGTTATAATCTTTCTTTTCAAATTTGTCATTGTCTATTTACATCTTATTCGAAGAAAAATATTTTCTAAAAATTCATATTGGAATTCAAATATGATTTTCAAAATATTTGTTAGTTTAAATTGAATTCACTTTTCTTAATTTAGAATGTGTTATTTAAGCTTGGATTTACTATGTAAAGTTGATCGAGTTTGACATAATTTTTGTAATAATTATTGTTCACACATAAGGTTAATTATTATCTAAACGAATTTTTTGGTAAAATTCAATAATATATAACATGATACATGCATGAGAATTCAGAATAATTAACCGTAAAATAAGTAAAGTTTTTTTTAAAAGCAACAGGTCACTAAGCAGATGCTCGGTTGATAATTTTATTATTAATAAAAAAATATCATTGCCTTATAATTAAAGTACTTGCTAAAATAAGTAAGTCTAGAGTATGTGGTGTACTATCTCTATCCATTATACTCCTCTCACTGGAATGAGCACATCGTGCTAATAAACATCATTAAAAAAATATAATAAATCAAAATAGCACATTTTAACAACAACAACAACAACAACAACATGCCCAGTATATCCCACAAATAGGGTCTGGGGAGGGTGAGATGTACACAGACACTACTAAAAAAACCTGAAACTGCGACCACCAACATGCGACTGATTTTCGGTCTCCACAGCTGTGCGACCGAAACATACAACGAAAAAAAGTGGCGACCGACAATCGGTCGCATATCGGTCTTTGAAAATTTTGACTTTTTTAGTCAAAGTTAGGCGACCGAAAATCGGTCGCCTGTCGGTCGCCTAACTGTGACTAAAAACGGGCAGAACCCCTTTCTCCCCCATTTCAACATTACCCATTTCACTTCTAATCCCTAAAAACCGAACTCCCCCCCCCCCCACCCCATAATCAACTTTCCACCATTATAAACCCCATATAACTTTAAATTACTACTCTATAACCCCCAACATAACATCTAACACAATCTACACCTACTAATTCAAGGTAAATTTCATTTTTTAGTAATTTTTGTTATTTTTTTAAAAAACTCATATAATGACTTTTTAATTCATTTTTTTTGTAGTTATTGGGTGGATAGCACATTGGTAACTCATACTTTCTTGCCATTGGATCCAATACAAAGTAGAGGTAATTGTTTTTTTTGGTTTAATAATCCGAATTTAATTATATATATATTTTTAAATAATGGAGAGCCTATATATGTTGTTTACATGTTAGTTGTTAGTTATAATTAGTTTATTCTATATAATGTGATGTATAATAAGTTGTTTTGGTGTTTGGGATACTTGCTATGCATTTAAAGTTAGGGTTTAGGTATTGTTGTTTTGATTGTTCATGTTTGCAACATCTTATGACTAAACCAGATAAATTGTATGTGTTTTGTATTGCATTGCACTTACTAGATAATATGGAATTCAAACGGACCAATGGATATTCAAAAAAAAGGCTAGGATTATTAAAAATTGGTACCAATTGATTTGGCAATTTTTGTGTAGATATGGACTTTAATGCACGTCGTTTGTGGATGGACAATAGACTTTTCCCCGGTCGGCGGGGGATAAGGCCTTAATTTGAAGAGGGTCTTAAGGAATTTGTTGCTTTAGCAACAACAACCGAACCTTTTATAAGGCGTGGTACAATTAAGTGCCCCTGCATAAAGTGCAAATGTCAAACCCTCCAAGATAGTTTATTATTAATTACCTAATGTAACTAATATATGAACATAATATGATTTATGTAATATCATTTTCTGATTGTGATGTGCTTACTTAGTTGATAAATTTGTACTTTGTAGTTTATTGCTAATATCATTTTCTGATTGTGATGTGCTTACTTAGTTGATAAACTTGTACAATCTCAGCGTTTGACATTTATGCATTCTCATAATTAATGAAGCAGAACTTATTTGAATGTTTCAACAGGTATGGACAAGTTATGCCCTAATGTTTTTAGAAGAAGGTCGGGCAAGAGACCTGTGGGCGAGAGTTCAGCTTCTGCGGGTGGTGACAGTCAGACCTCATAGGTCCCGCATTCGTTGCCTACTGAGGCCCCATCTAGTTATGATCCAGCTTTTTTCAGGCCCCCTGGCCCATATCAGGTACCACTTATTACCCCGTCTCAGTTGCCTCCTGATTGGCAATGGACATTCCCTACCGTTGATTGTACTGAGACACAGGTCCCTCCCACACAGGGCGATCCCTCACAGGCTGATGATAGTGCAACTCAGCCCCCTGAATTCCCCTTAGATAGTTGTGACGACCCACCGAGTCAGCAGGAGCTCATGGTGTATGATCCCCGTTCGCCTTACTACATTGGTGAGCCTGGCACTCGGGTAGAAGGCAGGATGATTATTTACCCCGAGGCGGATAAAGGGTAAGCTACCTAATTTCTTAAGTTCTTGTCTATTAAATAATTAGTTCCTACTTTAATTGCTAGTATTATGAATAACTCTTGTTAATTTTTTTTGTAGCTTTTGCCCAAGCGATGAGTCCACTAAAGTGCTGACTGCGTGCATGAGAGCGCACTGGAACCAGCCTTGGTGAAAATGGAGCGATGTGCCCCAGCAAGTGAAGAAGCAAATATTGGTAGACTTTGAGGTGATACATATGCATTTGGTTTAAAACTAATTGCATTTTTTAAACCATGAACATGTTTAAAGAAAAATATTTTGATACTCCTTCAGGGCAAATGTATCTGGCATCAGGGTCTGGTATTATAACATTCATAGCATCTTCCCAAAGAAATATGCAGCGCTATTCAAGCAAACCCTGTACAATGCGCGGCATAAAGGTACAAGGCCCGGCTTCCTCGATGCCCGTCAGTGGGCGGAGCTGGATGAATATTGGCAGACGCCCGAGTTCGAGGCGAAGAGCGAACAAGGAAAGGCTGCGCGAGCGTCGGAAAAGGGTGGATCGCTCCATACCGGTGGCTCAATTAGCGCGGCTACACAAAAGATGCGCTTGGTACAGCTATTTAATTGATTGATTATTTACTTGAAGAGTTGCTTTTTTTTCTAACATATTATGATTTTTAATTTGTAGGAAAAGAAAGAAAAGCGCACTATTCCCGTGCTCGAGCTGCACAAGATCAGGCATACAAAGGGTGCCAAGAAGGGCGGTGGAGAGTGGGTCGAGCCCCGCGCAAAAGAGGCATGGGTAAGTTTGTAAAATTCGATCTTTAGTCGCGCCAATCCTTCAATATATAGTCTTTCTGTTAACATCATTAATATATTTATGTTATTCAGGAAAAGGCTACAAAGGCTGTGGAAGACTGGACATCGACCCAAGCATCGGACGCCGGAAGCAGCACCCCGGCTCTCTTGACGTTCGAGAAAGAAAAGCAAATATGGGTCGATACTGTTGGAGGGGTTAAGAAGGGGTATGCTTATGGTCTTGGATCGCTATTTGCTCCGGATAAGCATAATGCTCGCTTTTTGGGCTCTTCAGCTACTTCTTCTCCGTCGAGTGCCGTTGATCCTGCTGAGATGGCTCAAATGAGAGAGCATATCGCACAACTGTCGAGAGAAAATCAAGAAACCCAGGACATGATCAAAAAGCTCCTTGCCAAAAAGGAGAAGAAGAAAGCGAGAAGAAAGCATAAGAGCAGGCATCGACGCAGCTCCTCTTCCTCTTCCGAGTCCGGGTCTAGCTCAGCCTCGCCCGAGTAGTCATTTGAATGTTTGTGAAGTTGTATTGTTAACAATTTTAGGATATAACTAATGGTGTTATTTGTTTTTGAAATGATTGGTTTATTGCGTTGTATTGGTGAATTACTGTTTTTTGAAATGTTTGGTTTATTGCTGTGTATTGGTGTTGCATTCCAGGTATTAAAATTGCTGGTTTTTGCTGTTGCTAAAGCCTGATTGCAGGATTTTTATTGCAGGTTTTTACAGGTTTGCCGACCGATTTTCGGTCGCAGAGCGGTCACCATTAATGCCACAACAGTGACCAATTATGCGACCGATTTTCGGTCGCACATCCTATGCGACCGACAATCGGTCGCATACTTGGTCGCCGTTAATTCCAACAGCTGAGACCAATTATGCGACCGATTTTCGGTCGCATAGGATGTGCGACCGATAATCGGTCGCATAATTGGTCATTGTATGTGAGCTATTGCGCGACCGAACCGAAATTCGGTCGCATAGTAGTCGAAATATCGACCGAGTTTCAGTCGCAGGGCTATTTGCTACCATTAATTATCGGACCACCCGTATCGGTCGTCGATCGGTCAACCTGGCGACCGATATGCGACCGATTTGGTGGTCGGAATTTCAGGTTTTTTTAGTAGTGAGACCTTACCTCCACCAAAGTGAAAAAGTTGTTTCCGATAGACCATCGGCTATGAAAAATTTGAAAAAAAAAAAAGAAAATAAAATCAAGACAACAATATCATGATAAATAGAATAAGAAAATTGCAACATATCCAAAATAAACACGTACTAGCACATTTTAACATGAAAGTAAAAAAGCTAAGTTGCAAAATTATACACTAATAATTACATATTGAAGCAAGTTGTTCATGGGATATTCATTCACGTTGTTTTATATTGTGTGTAGGTGACATCTTGATCAGCTTGTCACGCTCCAGTATGATACACAAAGCCTCCGCTACCATAATACGCTGAAATATTCCCAGGAAGATGGTGTCTTTTGACACGCATGTCCAAAGTTAAAACTCATCAAGCAATGTGTACTCTTTGCAAAGCCTAACTGGAACATCTCACGATCCATAAGAATGAAAAGTTATTGCCCATTTAATAATGTTGTATTCACCACTCCATTGTCATTCTATACACGCTAATATTTTTGGCTTTTGGCTCTTCACAAATGATGGCTTGAGATATAGATAGTGGCGGACCCAGGATTTTTATTAAGGGGTATCAAAATTTAAACAAGTTAACATATGAAAAGAATTAAAGGGACTCAACGTATAGTATAGACATATATATAAAAAATTCTTACCCATCTACATAGTGCATTTTTCTCGCGAATTGATACCCCTTCACCACATGTAGGTCCGCCTATGGATGTAGATGATTTGGTTTTTGAGTTGGTATTAATGTACAAGAATGGAGCATCACAGCTAGAATATGAAAAACTTCTTTCACTGAAGCAAAGCTTTGTACCAAGCGTCACTCTAAAGATCGCTTCCAACAGATGAAAGCTTTCCTGGAGGCATTGTTTGTCCATCGCTGCTGCAAATTTGAGCTAACTATTTTGGTCAGGCGCTTAGCGAGGCGTCACCGCTGGTACCTCCTTGAACCACGATATTAGCCATACCAGACCTGAAGAAGGCGATTTGCAATGTCGCGCCTTGAGCAAAGTTTCCACCTTTTATTTCCATATTTGTGTACAAATGACATATTTTCTTAAGTTGTCGTATAAACACATTGCCTGCTCCAAAAAATATCCTGGGACATGGCACAGAACTGTCCCAATCAAAGTAATGAATCTTCTCCCGTGAAGAATAAGTAAACCTCATCATGAAAAACTTGAATCCTCGTATGTAATTCCCTCGCATTGGACTGCTACAGTTGTTACCTTATGCAATATCAAAATTCTTTTAACTCCTCAACTAAATAATTTGATATTGTACATTAAGAACAATAACATAGACAATCGACTTATATGGGAAACAATTCATTAATACTAATTGTTGATGCTAGAGTTTTTTCCTATATGGATGGCGTTGAAAAATGATTGTCAGTGAAATTATTATGTTTGAATGGAAATGAAATTTTAGCAGGAGATAGCATTTGTATTCTCGTTGAACAATAGAAGAATATGGAACTGAAAGTTCATACAAAATCATGGTTCAATAATTATTGCTTAAGTGAGATTATGCGTAAGTTGATAGCATCTTTGATAAACTAATTCACTTTGTAAAATTGAAATAAGAATGCACATATATAACTGCAAAACATAATTATCGAGGAAATCTAAATATTCCTAGCTCAAAACTCCACAATCATGAATAAAGAATAAGACATGTGGAGATAGTAACTTACAGAATTATAGCTTATTTGTTTTCATTGACTCTTGCACTTGATGATTTTCATGAGTTCATCCAAATAATTTGGCTTTGCACAAATATCAAAAAATAGGATATTTGTGACTTCAATAGCTTTTTGAGGAATCTATGGTCCATGAATCTATCTTCAAGTTTGGTGGATGATTTGCAGCATAAGATCTTTGTTTCCTCAGATCATGGTCATCTCTATGTTTTGGCCATATATCTCCTTGAAATGATTAAATATGACTACATAATTAAAGTCCTAAATGAGTAATATAAAATTAATATCTTACAACAACTAATTAATACATAAAAAGGTATGAGGAGTTGTCATTTATTGGGAAAAAAATGAAAAAGAAAGATTTTTCAACGAAGACAGACATTTTGTTTAGATAATGGTAGGTCTCAGATGCTGAAATTTTCAATAAAACTAGCTAGCATGAGCATAAAGTGTTTTTTACATACTAGTTAGACTTTTTCAGCAACCGTGGCTTTAAACTTTGATCTCCATGTAGAATATAACCTTCAAGTAGGTTAAATCTGATATAGACACAATAAAACTAAAATTAGTAACTAGTAGTAATATTCACTCGATTTGTGTACGCTTGCAAAGAGAAAGACTGTGTTCCTTCCTTTCTTATTTTTTCGCCTCCAATATTTGTTACTCCTTTATATGACTAATACATAGGAGTTATTTTCTCTTAATCGGTAGATCTTTAACATTTCCACCGATCACAATCTCTCTATTTGATAACTAATTCACTATGTAAAATTGAAAAAAGAATGCATCTGTAACAACAAAACATAAATACAGAGGAAAGTAAAAAAAAAATATAGTAAGAACTATGTCTTTAGAGCGTTGGTTTTCGAGAAATTCAAAAGTTCATAACAACTCAGAAATCCACGACCATAAATAAAGAAGAAATACATGCGGATTAGATAGTAACTTACGTAACAATATGACAACTTGTTTTTATTAACTCTTGCACTTGATGATCTTCATGAGTTCATCCAAACGGTAATAGGGCGCTTGTGACTTCAATAGCTTTTTGAATCAGAAAAAATAATGTTTTGAATCTATCAAAGGGTGATAGGAAGAAGAAGAAGGCACAAGAGACAATATGTACAAATATATTAAATGTACGACCTACATTATTCCTATTTGAATAGGAACTCTTTAAGCAATTAGAGGTGTAATCTGCAAAGGTAAGTTTATCTGGATAAAAATTCTAGTCGATTTAGACTTTCAAATCAGTTAAAAAGTTTAAACAAGGGATGAACAAATATAATGAATTTGAATTCAATATCATGGATGAAGCAAAATAGAAAACCTAAAAAAAATGCTTGAAGGAACTTTAAAAAAATACATTATACCATTGTGAAGAAAAATAGTAAATTCCAAATCTTAAACTCAAAACACAAAATATATATCATCATCCCATGTAACCCGTAGCCCCGTACTATTGGAAATTAGTCTAACAACTTGGTCTTTGTCTCTAGCCTTTTCTAGCTTTTTGAACTTTCAAAACCTACTTCACAATCTTTTTTCCTTCCACCGAAAAGACCCATTATTAGCCACACATCTATAAAAAAATTATTCATAATTTATTTGAAACACATAAAATCTGAAAAAAATAAATCTTCTAAACCTAATAAGATTTTGTTCCTCTCATCATGATTAAGAATATGAGTTGCCGTCAATATATAGTCGTTAGAAAGTTATTGTTGAATATTAATTCATCAAAATATACCTCAAACAGAAAAGCAAAAATAAAAAGCTAAACATATATCAAACCAAAATAAAATATGAAAATAATTGGACATACATAAGCTTCTGATCCTTATATAGGCAGTTACATCTTCAAGTTCCAAATATACATGGACTTCTTCATGTCTCCAAAATTTAAAAAAAAAAATCAAAAGGAATAAGGACTTTCTTTCACAAATTATGCATAATTATTAAGAGTTCTAGTGAGGGAATTTGTATTATATAAAAATGTTAGTTAAAACACTATATAAAGATAATTAAAAAATAATTTGAAAAAAATCATAAATAATAAATTTATATATTGTAGAGTCTTTTACTAAAGGGTAAAAAAGTCGGTGACATTTCACTAAGGCCTTCGTACTTTTATAATAATACTAGTTCTGAACACGTGCTTTGAACGTGAATCCAATAAGAAGTAGTAGTACATTCAACAATATAAATCATTATTAAAGTGGATTATAATGAGAAACAAAATAGAGAAAAAGTACAACGAAAACTGAATAAAATCAAATAATGACATCAAATATGAGCATGGATAATTTTCATTGCGTCTTTGATTTAGAATGGACCAACATTGAGTATGCTCTTACATGTTGTGGGTGATCACAACTACAATAAATAAATAATTTAATAAAATATGTTATAAGAAACTGATAAAATAAAGCCTATTCGACTAACTTAAATGTTAAATGCTAAATAATCACGTTAATGGACTTATAAGTAACGAAATTTAAACAACAAAAAGAAGTGTATAGGTGCTACCATATACATAGAAGAAAATAACGGTAGCCTAATGCTAGAATAAAAATAACAAAGATGAAAATATTTTAGTAAAACGCCAACAATTTAGGCAAAAGTTTCACTAATTGTGTTTCATATGGAATTTTACGTACGTAAATTTATATAGAAAGAGGATGGGGCTGCTAAAGGATCAACAAAACACTCATACAAAGTAGACGGACAAGAAATCAATTTACCTGATTTTAAACTTGTAGATTTGGTTTTGTGTCTTGTATATAGTAAGCATATATGTCGAACTGACAGAACATACGATTTTTCTTTTTTCTTATGATGGATAATTCTTTGATGAATATAAAAATTGATCAATTGCCTTCATTGTCCACCTCTCAGGTGATGAACATAATTTCACAAATTATAAATAGAAGATGAAAATATCATAAAATGTGGCCGATGACTTCTTTGCATGATTTAGTAGAATAATTAAAGGTTGACATACAAAACATTGAATAAATCATCAGGAAAACTAGAAGAAGAGGGAATTTCCGATATTGGATTAAGCTTTTTCAATCTACTCCACCGGCATAACTTGAATTGCAAATAGAAGCGGCATTGAAGAATGAAATAGGAACAGTAATAGGCCAACCTTTTTGCTAATGCAAAAGACTTTAACTATAAATTTATGTATATGTAATAAGTTATTTGATAATTCAAGATTATCTCATATGTTGAACGTAAACGCTAGCAGCTCGAAATATGAAATGACACTTATGTTGAGAAGAATGTAGTAAATATATCTAATTTAAAGATTAATAGTATTAAATTGACTTATTCAAAGTCATTTTTTTCCCAAATATAATAGTTGTATGTCTCTATACATTTACATCTTACGACATGGTATTTGTTTGGAGTAGATAGTATTTTATGGGTATTATAGTCTTTTGACTTTGCTTATTTTGGGGCTTCTCACTTATAGAGTAGTAGTAGATAGATAGATAGATATAGATTTTATAAAAAAAATTGTGAGTGTAGAAAAACTTTTCTTGAAAACTTATAACTTTTCATGGACAAATGCGTATTTGAAAGAAAAGAAAAAATTTATTACCGAACGCCTCCTTAAACTTTTTCACCAAAATAAATAAATAAAAGTGTGTATGTATATGTGTGTGTGTATATATATATATATATATATATATATATATATATACACATATATATATATACACGTTTATTTATTTATTTTGGTAAAAAAGTTTAACGAGGGAATGTAGTTGGAATCAAACTTACTCCAATTGTGTGAAAGACTCATATAATCCTACTTATATTACTTAGAGATACAATGAAGAAAAAGACATTCAATGTAGTAAAAACTTACTTGCATTAAGAGGTCATTTGGTTTGAGGACAATTTAGACATGTAATAATAATATAGAGAGTAGTAATGCAGATTTTAATATAAGTATTAATAATATGGATATCAATAATGAGGTTATTATTAATGTGGGATTTAGAATTTATGGATAAGTATGTAGAGGCCATAATCTAGTGAAATGTGATTAGTTAGTAATTTACCAACTTAAAGGCTACTTTAGACTTTCGTTTTTGAATCCAAAAGCATTGTGGGTTATTAATACGTGAATTGCTTAGTTTCATGTTATGATGAGTTTACAAGAGTCATTGACTAAAAAATGAAGCAAAAGAGCAAAAAAAGAGTGCATTGCAGCTGAGTAGAGAAGGGCGCCCTACCCTGATCAGAGGGCGCCATGCCTTCTGAGATACAAAGAATGCTAAGTCTGGAATGAATGATGGCGCCCCGCCTTGAATGTCTAGGCGCCACGCCTTCTAGTAGACAGTAGGCTTGCAACTCTGAAGCTATAGAGGGCGCCCCGCCTCGAGAAATGGGCACCCGCCCTAGCCTGCAAAACAAAGTGTAGATAGCTAAGTCATAGAGAGGGCGAACCACCCATGTCCTTTGGCGGGCCGCCCATGGAAAATTTGAAATTAATTTTCAGTAGTGTATAAAAATAACAAGTTAGGATTTTAACATTATTCTATTCTATATTTCACATTCTACTCTTACAGGCAAGGTTTGAAAGGCAAGATTCAAGATTTTCATTAATTTGTAAGCTCCATAATGATAACGTTCCTTACCAACCATAACCTCATCTATCGTATCCAACTTGGAAATAAAGTGCTTCAGTTTTTTGACCATTTACACCAACAATTGTTCGAATTTGAAACAATATACAGTGTCGCAATTTCCATCATCATTAGTAGTTAAATTCTTCATTGACTCACCTATGAGATTGGATTGAACATGTTCAATATGGGAAAAATCAGAAGAAGGAACTTGGTATAAAGAATACTTGAATCAGGAACCATCCCAATCAAATTTCGTTTCTTCATCTACCTGAAACTCGCTATCAAAGCCAATAGACTTCATTTTCGCATCATTTTTATGTTCTATCTTGTTTTTCGAGTGAAGCTTAACCGACAGTTTTTCTTCGTTCTTTTGGAAAAATTTGTCAAACACCTGGTGCTCCTTACTTTGTGAACTTTCATGGTCCTCTTATTCTAGGACCTCACCACCGGCACCATTGATATGGACCAATTGAGATTCATAGTCATTGCAGACTTGCTTATACATGCTCTCCCATTCACCGATCGAAGGAAAATAAACAGATTCGTCGGTATGTTTTTCTGCAAGCAGATATTCACCCAGGGATTCCATGTCGTCCCTTTGAGGTGAGTTCATCCATGGACAATTGTCAAACACTTGATGTGCATCATTTTCTGAAATTTTCTCCTTCTCAAAGCAACATCATTTGCACCCTCGGTCTCTATTATTGCATCTTCATCTTGATTATCGTGTTTTTTAGCACTTGAAATTATCAGTTGCAACATCTTTTCCATCCTTTTCAAGGATTGGGTTCGCTCCAACATCCTGGATTCAAAAACTGAGGGTCTTTCAGAACTTTTAACGAATACTTGATTTATGCGGCAATCTGAGTGCCCAACATAGCAAGTATCATCTCCTGAAGTCTTCAAATCCTTTTTTCGGACTATTGTCAAACATCTTAAATGCATCGACAGTTTTTGTCTCGTGATCAACTTCCAGTGACTTACTACCTCTCATGTGAATTCTTTTTATTGTTTTGATACACGATTGCTTCGTAGTAATCAGTCGGCGGCCGAACTCATAGTTGTGCTTCTTCCTCCAAGATTTTTTCTTGCAATCGGAGGCACGTCGTTTGTGCTTAGAGTTAAGTGAAATTCCCTTTTTTGCTGCGATATACTCAAAGCCATAAGGTTGGGACTCAGATAGTGATGAGGGTGACAATACAAATGATGATCATAAGTATGATAATAAGAATGTTGATAATCAGTTGATGACCATCCTTGGGTTTCGTATGGACTCGATGAACCATGAAAATATATATGGGGGCAGGGAATAGTGATACTGATCTAACATTGTAGCAGAGATAGGGTCGAGAATCGTCGGCTCTTGATGCAACCCGTGTATGAGCCGATTAAGTATTCCACCCATCGAGGCTAGTGATACGAATCCAAGCCAAGCTTTTGCATGATGTTCACATCTAGCTGGCGTGGCCGGGAGAAAGCAACAATTCGAAAGTTGAGTGGCCGAGCTCAACATATGAAATCTACATCAGTAAGCTCGAGCGCAAGAATGGGAGTGACCGAATCTCGCTCAATGATGCCGAGCAGTAAAGCGACCGAAGGGCTGCAATGCGCCCGAGGAAGAAGAATGCCTGATTTCAAGTGTTCGAGGCTGAAGGGCAACCGAGCATAAGAGCGCCCAAACACTTAGTTGTCAGCCCTGTGTGGCTTGTTTTTATTGATCATCTGTGACCGTTTTTATTAGTTTATCCTTGGGGCTATCTATATAAACCCCTATGCATTTTCTAGTCCAGTAGTTGATTTTGAATACTGAATGATAAGCCGAGTGATTTTGAGTCTCTGTCGTGAGATGAACCCCGTCGTGGGAATTGTATGGAACTTGTGTCACTCGGTAGATTCCGTGTGAAAATTTTCTTCTTTGATCATTCAATTTACAAGAAGCTTGTTAAGTCTTCTTGAGGATTGTTTCCTAGTTTAGGTGTTTCTTTCCTTCCAAATCGAGTGGCCCCAAGACGAGTTCCTTGGGTTTGTATGATTGAAGCTTAGAACTGTCTAGCTTCTATATTTACTTTATTATTTTTACTTTCCGTTGTTCTTGTTCGGTTGCTAAGCTTCTCCAAGATTAGCTTGCACCATCTTTGTTCAGAGCACGGTTTAGGCTTGTTCTTAAAACCCCAATCATGTTTTTTATCTTTTACTTTCGTGTGTTGTGTCTTTGTTCCAATTTGGTGTTCTTATTGGTGTTACTGTGTTAATGATGTTCTTATTACAAAAAATAAAAAAGTAAAAGAAGAAAATTCAAAAATTATGTTTGTTCGTTGGTTGTTTGGAGTAAACAACCATAGATTCTTGTTCACCGTTGATTTGTGATTCTGGAAAGTACATGTCGTACGTTATTTAACAACTAGGGTTTCTTGAATAATTTGTACGGTCGACGTTGGTGGTACTGTTTCCGAGCCCCAGTTGAGTTTTGGTTGTTATCGTTGAAAAACTGGTGGTTATTGTTTGATTTTAGTCGAGTTTGAGCTTAAAATTTGAAATTCTATTGTTTAGCCACCGTCTGTACACCGAAAAATTGTTACATTGTAACAGTGTATAGACGAAGTTTAAGCTGTTCATAGATTGGCTGGGAACTCAAGTTTGGTCCGTCGTTGTTAATTGTTTAACGGAGAAGCGACCTGAATTTTGCTTTGATTTGCTGAATTGTGAACAAAAGTTAAAATGTGTTCATACACCAGAGCAAGTTCATTGTTCCATTGAAGAAGAAAGGGTTAAGTGTCATTGCTAGAACCCCAGTTGAAAAATTGTCAGCAAAAAAGAGGAAAAAGTAGATAAGGTTAAACCCTAATCCGTATAAAGAAGGGACCACTTTTGTCCGTACAAAAGCGACGTGTCCGAGGTTTCCTAGGAGGAAATGGGGGGTAGATTCTCCTAGGTTATCTTTCTTTTTCTTTGTGGTCGATAAATCTCGTTAGTGGATCTGTGGAGTAAATTCTTCTACTCGAGATCTTACTAATTTGTTTGAGCTTATAGGAACTCGTGCGTGGGGCAACCGAAGTCCAAATTTCATTGATAATTCTTGACCTTCCGTACGCAGTTAAATAACGTTCGTTCCATCGAGTCGAATCAATTCACTCTTCCCGAAGAAGACAATAAGTCTTGTTGAATTCGGAGGATCTTATAGAAATTGATCAAATCGAGGAAGTCATTGGTTACATGTTGTTGAGTGAACGAACCTACAAACTGAGTGGACCCGTGTGCCACCCAACAAAAGTAAGGGAGTGTGAGGTAAATTCTAACCTTAACATTTTCTTGTTTTTGATTTGTGCAGGTTCAATGGCTGGAAATACGAAAAAAGACGTTGAAGAGCCTGAGGTGTCGTTAGCTGACCTCTTGGCTGCGATACAAGGCATCAGTGTCGAGGTTAAAAGAGTAAGTGCTCGAGTAGCTAACCTCGAGCAGGAGAAATCATCTATGACTTTACCTGGGTCCGGCACTGGCACTAGTAATTCAACTCGTATGAAGTCAGAGCAGTTCGCTGAATTGGCTCGTCAACAACGGTTGAGGAATGAGACCGTTCAAAATGAAGCTATGGGCAATCTCCGAGCTGAATAAAGCTTGGACATTCTCCGAGTGGATCAACCAAACTTGGGCAATCCCTAAGGCGAACCACAAAACTTGGGCAATCTCCGAGGTGATAGACTACCACTTCCAAGGTCCCGAAGACAAGTCGAGGTCGTTGATGAAGAAGTTGATGATGAAGAGTTTCACGATGCTGCAGCTGAGTATGAGCCACCATTCGTTCAACGAAGGCAAGTTCAACAAGGTCGTCGGAACTTTCGAGG
This sequence comes from Petunia axillaris subsp. axillaris, assembly GCA_029990575.1. Lineage (NCBI taxonomy): Eukaryota > Viridiplantae > Streptophyta > Magnoliopsida > Solanales > Solanaceae > Petunia > Petunia axillaris. The sequence continues at coordinate 44,619,570 of JARKNS010000002.1, read as the reverse complement.
TCGAGGCGCATATGTTGATAGAAATTATGAGCGTGGGGCTGATGACTATTATGATGAGTATCCAGAACCCATCCGAGGTGCTCGTGATTCAAATTTGAACAGTGTCAAGATCACTATTCCACCCTTCAGAGTAACTAGTGATCCAGACCAATATCTGGAATGGAAGGTTCGTTTGGAACGAATCTTTGAAATAAATGAGATGACCGAGAAAAGAAAAGCTGCATATGTTATTGCTTTGTTCTAGGCATATGCATCTACGTGGTGGGACGCGAACAAGAGAATAAGGAGAAAGAATGCTTACCCTTATGTTCTTACTTGGTTGCAGTTGAAACGAGCGATGGATTCTAAGTATGTGACTGCCAAATATCGGCAGGAGCAACTTCGGAAGCTCTATGATTTAAAATAAGGGTCCAAATCGGTTGAAGAATACTATGATGAGTTTGAAAAGATTCGATTGGCTCTTGATATGGAAGAAGATGATGAGCAAGCCATCATTCGGTTAAAAAATAGGCTGACTCAAGATGTGTCATCTCAATTGCATATGCATGTGTACTAAATGTTGGATGATATTTTCCATGCAGATGTTGCTGAACGGTGGGTGAAGGACGATAAAGCAAATCGGTACCGAGGGGTTACTACTTCAACTCCTTTGAGTCGGGGTAAAGATTGGAAGAGTCTAAATCCTACAAGTGCCAACACTGGCTGAGATTTGAAGAAACCCTTTGAAAGGGGGGTGACCATTAATAACTCCAAGGAGATGGGAGGTAAAGCTCAACTTAATATTCCTAGTGCTTCTAATATACAATGTCATAAATGTAGTGGTTATGGCGACATGGTAAAAGAGTGTCCGACTCACAAAATTATACTTTTGCTCGAAGATGGCACCGTCCATGAGCAAGCGAGTGACTCCGAAGAGGAAAATGGAGAGGAGACCAACCGAGTTGAAAATGACGATGGTCGAGAAGCTACCGAGGCTGACAATCTGAAAATGTTTCTTGTGGTTCGTAAAAACCGGAGTACTATGAACCTAGAAGAAGAGGACAACCAAAGAGAGAATCTCTTCCATTTGAGGTGTCAGGTGAGAAAAAATGTGTTCGATGATTAATGATTCGGGTAATTGTGCAAATGTGGTGAGCCAAACCTTGGTTTCACAATTGGGTCTATCTACCTCGAAACACCCTCATCAGTATCGTTTGCAATGGTTAAACGAATGTGGAGAACTGAAGGTTGTCAAGTAGGTGTGGATCAAGTTCAGAGTGGGAACTTATCAAGATGAGATGATGTTCGATGTGATTCCAATGCAAGCTTGTCATTTAATGTTAGGGTGACCGTTGCAGTATGATAGGTCAGTTATTCATAACGGACGATCCAACACTTACACTGCTAAGCTTGGTAGAGAGAACTTCATTCTCAAGCCATTATATCTAGAATAAGTCAGTGAGGACTATAAACGAATGAAGGTGCTCAAGGAAGCAACCAAAGCTAAGTCTCCCATTGGGACACAAATTGTGGCCGAGGACAAAGAGACACCACCCATGGCAGGTAATATTTATGCAATTATGCGACCGGGTGAGTGCTTCCGAAACAATGATCACGGCAAGCTGCTGATTTTCCTCGTGCATAAGGGTATCATCTTGAACTCCAATGATGATTTCACTAACGATAACCCTTTGCCTAATGTTGTACAAAATATTCTGCAGGACTTCGAGGACATGTTCCCTGAAGAAATGATAGGTGGATTGCCTCGGTTGAGAGGAATCGAGCGCCAAATTGACTTCATCCCGGGGCCTCAAATCCCCAACAAACCAGCCTACAGGTGTAATTCCGAAAACACCAAAGAGCTTCAATGGTAGATAGATGAATTATTGAACAAAGGACTGATTCGAGAGAGCTTGAGTCTGTACGCCGTTCCTGTTATCCTAAGAAAGATGGAACATGGCGAATGTGTGTTGATTACCGAGTAGTTAACAAAATAACAGTAATGTATCATCATACTATTTCTCTATTAGATGACATGCTTGATGAATTGAGTGGTTCTTCTTATTTTTCAAATATAGACCTCAGGTCCGGTTACCACCAAATCCGAATGAAACTGAGTGATGAGTGGAAAACTGCATTCAAGACCAACTTCGGTCTCTATGAATGGTTAGTGATGCCGTTTGGTCTCTCTAACGCCCCGAGCACTTTCATGCGATTGATGAACCATGTGCTTAAATCGTTTATGAATAAGCTTTTTATTATGTATTTCGATGATATACTATTTATAGTAAATCTGTGGATGAACATGTTGAACACTTAAGGTTTGTACTTGATACACTTATAATGGGAAATTGTATGCTAATTTCAAGAAGTGTGCCTTTTGTGTCGAGCGTGTAGTCTTTCTTGGATTTGTTGTGAGTGCTAGTGATGTTGAAGTCGATGAGTCTAAAGTCGAAGCAATTAGAGATTGGCTGACTTCTACTTCTGTGACTCAGGTCCGTAGTTTTCATGGGTTAGCTATTTTTTATCGAAGGTTTGTTCGTGTATTTAGCATCGTGGCAGCTGCTTTAACCGAGCTGGTAGAGCAAGACCATCCGTTTGTGTAGGGAGAGTCCTAAGAGAGGGCTTTCCAAGAGTTGAAACACAGGCTAAGCTCTGCCCTGTTACTATGACTCTCTGACTTCGGCAAAGCGTTCGAGGTTGAATGTGATGCATCCGGAGTTGGGATCGGAGAAGTTCTTATGCAAGAATCGAAGCCGATCTCTTACTTTAGCGAAAATCTTAAAGGTGAAGCCTTGAACTACTCTATGTATGACAAGGAATTATATGCCCTCGTTCGGGCACTCGCTCATTGGCAACATTATCTATGGCCCCGTGAGTTTGTAATTAAAAGTGATCATGAATCTTTAAAACATCTCCAAGACCAAGAGAAGTTGAACCCGCGGCATGCCAAATGAGTAGAATTCATTGAGAGTTTTCCTTATGTTATTCATTAGAAGAAGGGTAAAGACAATGTTGTGGCCGATAAGCTGTTGAGGAAATTCGCCTTAGCGACCACTTTCGCTTCGAGATAAATGGGGTTCGAAAGCATCAAGCTGATGTATGAACATGACCCCAAGTTTAAGAGCATCCGTGACGCTATCTTGAGTGGCCGAAAGGTTGAGAAGTATCAGTGGCACGATGGCTATTTCTTAAAAATAGGAGAGTCTGTGTGCCCGTGTCATCGTAGAGAGAGCTTTTGGTTCGAGAAGCTCCCTCCGGGGGCTTAATGGGATACTTCGGTGTCGATAAAACTCTTGGTATCTTAACCGAGCAGTTTTACTGGCCTAAGATGCGAAATATGGAAAAGCTTTGTAATGCCTGTTTGGATTGCAAGATAGCTAAATCGAGGTCCAACCCTCACGGTTTGTACACTCCGTTACCTATACCTGATCGACCGTGGGTTGATATATCCATGGATTTTTATGGGGTTGCCGAAGTTTGGGGGTGGACATGATATCATCTTTATCGTGGTCGACCGTTTTTTAAAAAATGGCTCACTTTATTCCTTGCTGCACAATATGTAGCTACTTTATTTATTTCTAATGTGTTGAAATCGCATGGTGTGCCTCGTACTATTGTGAATGACCTGGACTCTAAACTCTTGAGTCATTTTTGAAAATGTTTATGGGGTGCCCTTGGCACCAAATTACTATTCTTGACAGACTTATGGACAGAACGAGGTAGTCAACTGAAACTTGGGAGCTATACTTCGAGCTATGACCAAAGGTAAGGCCGGAAACTGGGCTGACCGTTTGCCCGTAATGGAATTTGCATATACTGTATTGTGCATCGAATGATTGGAATGACTCATTTGAGTGTGTGTATTGTTTTAACCCTTTGATTCCACTTGATTTAACCTCGTTGCCTCAAGATGATGTTATTGATTTTGAAGGTTCACACCGAGCTACTGCTTTGCTCGAGTTACATGCTAAAGTGAAGAAGACTCTCGAGGAAGCTAATGTCATATTGGCCTCGAAGAAAAAACAAGGGGCGAAAGAAGTTAGAGCTAAAGAAGGGAGATTGAGTTTGGGTTCACTTCAGAAAAAAGAGTTTACCGAACTAAAGAAAAGGAAAGTTGGCTACGAGAGGGGATGGTCCATTTCAAATGCTGAACAAGATCAACAACAATGCATATGTGATCGACCTCCCAAGTGCGTATAATGTATCCAACATCTTTAATGTTGCCTACTTAACCCCTTGCGTTGTAGGCCAAGCACCGGAGACTGAAGAGGGCTCGATTTCAAGGAAGAAATCTTCTCAAGAAGGGGAGGATGATGCAGTCTGTGTCCGTGCTGATCAAATGTTCCACCCATCGAGGCCAGCGACACGAAAGCAAGCCAAGATTTTGAATGATGTTCATATCCAGCTGGCGTGGCTGGGAGAAAGCAACCGTTCAGAAGCTGAGTGACCGAGCTCAACATATGAAAGCTACATTTGCAAGCTCGAGACCAAGAATGTGAGTGACCGAATCTCGCTCAACGACGCCGAGCAGTTAAGCGACCAAAGGGCTATAATGCGCCCGAGGAAGAAGAGCGTCCGATTTCAAGTGTTCGAGGCTGAAGGGCGACTGAGCATAAGAGCGCTCGAACGCTTAGTTGTCAACCTTACGTGGCTTGTTTTTATTGGTCATCTGTGACCGTTTTTACTAGTTTACCCTTAGGGCTATCTATATAAACCCCTATTCTTTTCCTAGTTCAGTAGTTGATTTTGAATATTGAATGATAAGCCGAGTGCTTTCGAGTCTCCGTTGTGAGTCGAGCTCCATCGTGGGAATTGTATAGAATTTGTGTCACTCGGTGGATTCCGTTTGAACATTGTCTTCTTTGAGCATTCAATTTACAAGAAGCTTGTTAAGTCTTCTTGAGGATTATTGGCTAGTTTAGGTGTTTCTTGTCTTCCAAATCGAGTGGCACCAAGACTAGTTTTTGGGTTTGTTTGATTAAAGACTAGAACTGTCTAGCTTCTATATTTACTTTATTGTTTTTATTTTCCGTTGTTCTTGTTTGGTTGCTAAGCTTCTCTAATATTAGCTTGTACGAGCTCTAATACCAATTGTAGCGAATTCCACGGTGGAATCGCCATTAAACGAGAATTAAAGAGAAGGCTAAAAAGAGAAAGAAAATGCAAATGCAAGATAAAATTTAGATTTTCATTCAACATATGCCTGGTGAGTACATAGTAGATACTTATAGAAATAAAGGAAATCCCTACTAAAATGGAAATGGCAACATTATTCTAACAACTAAATTAGGGTGCTAAAGTAATAAAATAAGAAATTGCAACTAAAATGTAGAATATAAAAACTCTATACATAGACTGCTAGTGAAGATCATGGACATCTCAATATAAATCTGAACTTATATATAAAAGCTTCAATTTCACGTTATGAAACTTTGGGGAAGAAGACTTTAGGATTTTCAATTTTATAGCTAGAATGAGATTTTATGTATGAGTGATGGAGTTTTAGAAGGAAAACACGCGATTGAATCTTGTTTTGATTCAAATATGGAAAAGCAAGGCGTATTTGGCGCGAGATTTTTGGGCCGGAAATCTTGGGCAGTTAAAGCTGCTACGCGGGTGTAAGAAAAAGGAAATTTTACGCCAGCTGACAACCGTAATAGCTAAATTAAGAAAAGTAACAATACTTTTACAACATTTACAAAACATAGCAATAGTTTTCAATAATTATCCTACATTCCATTTTCTCATTTTCCTATCTCTCAAATATAAAACCCTAATTTCTTCCTCTCTCCATCCTCCACCCATCCACCCACCCACCCACCGCCCTCCCCCTCCCCCTTGCCGGCATACAACAGCTCGTTGCTGATGCTGTTCCTCCCCATCACCGTCCTACTGCACTGTTATGGCGCTCCTGCCGCCGTAGTGCAGACAGCTACCCCGATTTGTGTTTCCGGTGGGTTTTCGATCTGCTCCATTTTTTTCTTTTTCTTTTTTATATGTGTATAGTATGTATATATTTGTATAAAATATGTATGTCCTTGTATTATTTTTTATATAAATATCTATCTTCACTTTTGTTGTATATATACACATGTTGTATGTTTGTGTATGTGTATGTACAGAGTGATAAAATTATTTGTGTATAGTTTTTTATATCTTTGTATGTTTGTGTATATTTTTATATGTTTGTGTATGTTTGATTATATGTAACTTCAAAATAATAATTTATATAAAGTTTCAATATGTATATATGTATTTTTTATATGTTTTGTTTTGTAGATAAAAAAAAATACAATTCCGGCGACCTGCCGCCGCCGGCTGGCAACTGACCGACGGCGTTACTGTGACTGAAGCCGTGGGAGGGAGTAAAAGCTTCATTTCTACGATTTTAATGGAATTTGTATATGCTATGTTAAAAAACTATTGCTATATTTTGTAAATTATTGGTATTTTTTGTAAAAATGATGTTAGGGCTGTATATTTTTGTAATTGTCCCATTGGTTAGTTTGTAAAAATTCCCTAAAAAGTGGATACTTGTGAAATTGGTTGAAATGGCCCAGGAAGATAAGTCGAGCTTGGGTAAGTCGATTGAAGTCTACAGTTTTCCTTTATATTTGTTTCTTTGTTTGTGCGGTGATCCCTTCCGGCAATATCGTGTGTGTATGTTCTTTCTTTCTTTATCGAATAGTCAATTGTTGGACTTGTGATTTTTATTTGCGGCTATCATCTGCTATTTATTAGTAATTCCTAATAAAAGATCCCATCTATCCAATGATTTCTTAATTTTGAACTCAACTACTAACTAGGATTTGCTAATCAGGAATGGATTAGGTATTATATAATATCAAATGTACACCATCTCTGTTTGTATTCCAATACAAAAATCCATTTGCTTCTGTTAAACTAGATATATCTTGTGTTTTTTCAACAATTTCTACATAATCTAAGCTCTTCACATCGCAATGCTTATTTTGTTGGCTTACCCGGAATCAGTCTCATAATTCAAGTGTCTAATATTGAAAAGGAAGTACAACATTGTGTTGACGACCATTTTACAGAGGTGTTCATCCTAGCGGCCTCTCGGAATTATAGTCCAATCCAGGAGTCTAGCTAGTTACTATTAAGCTGGACAAATTGAATAACTAAAATCATTACCAGGAGAGAGTAGCCAAAACTGATTACTAGTAGTTTTTAAAGAGACATTAGCTTAACCCAAAACCAAATAGAGTCTTTGCTTCCTTGCGCTCGTGTAATGATAAAACTTTATTTCATCTGTATATACTCTGGAATTATGTTTTTACGCCATGTTTTTTTGAGGTTCAAAGTAGATTTTCAAAGCTCTTTCTTTCCCTGTTTTGTTTCAGGAACAACAATATTGGCGATCTACACGAGGAAAGCTGGCCTATTTGAGTTTGCTGAGCAGTTCCGCTGGAACTATGTTGTATCAACATTATATCTAGGGATAGTTGTTACGTTGAACAGTCCAGATACAATTTTTCTGTAATTTGGAACTTTGCTATATTTGTTTGATCTGTGCAATTTTGAACAAGTATGATGAACTGAAATGGATTCAGGCCTTCCATATATCTCTTCTTTCTCTTGAACTTAGAAATTTGTAAATATTCAGTGGTTACTAATTTTAGAAAGAATTTGGCAACTTTAACTTGTCTTGTTTGATTGACTGAGCTCTGAGAAATTCTCTTATTACTTCATCATGGAGAGCTTAGCACACCTTGAAGCATTGTGTGAGAGGCTTTACAATTCACAGAATTCTGCTGAGCGAGCTCATGCAGAGAATACACTGAAATGCTTCTCAGTAAATAGCAGCTATATTTCACAATGTCAATACATTCTGGACAATGCGTCAACTCCTTATGCACTGATGCTGGCCAGTTCAAGCTTGTTGAAGCAAGTGACAGAACAACGCCTATCTTTGCAGATCCGGCTTGATATTCGTAATGTTCTAGTTTGACTGCAGAGACTTATGCCTATGTTACTGATATTCGCCCCCACCCTCTCCTTTTCCTTTTTTTCTGTATTATTTGCAACTTACTTTATGGTGCTTTAAAGGTAAAAGTTGAGATATTTTGGCATCATATTTGCTATTCTAGTTAGGAAGAAGGTGAAAGGTTCAGGCTGTCACTTTTTCTTTACTTTTGTGGTCGAGAGTCTGTAATCTACTGCTTGAGTATTCTGCTGCCTGAAAAGTTTAAAGAATCTGCCACTCAAAACCTAGAAATGTTGAAAAGGAATGCTAACTCAAACAATTTTAGTCGAAGATCTTGGAAGTTTTCCTCTTCATATTTTGGCATTTAACATGGTCGTGCTTATTTTATGCTTGATGTTTCTATAGCTGTAAAGTACTGATTACATATCTCATACATACGATACTGCTACATCTAGTCTGCTATTATTGTGGCTAATCTATTCCTTTTATGAAGGCAACTATCTCATAAATTACCTGGCAACAAGAGGAACTGATTTGGAGCCTTTTGTAACTGCATCTTTGATTCAACTCTTTTGCCGAGTTACAAAGTATGGGTGGTTTGAGGATGACAGTTTTAGGGAGGTAGTCAAAGAATCCACAAGCTTTCTGAGTCAGGTAATGATGTTTTAGATCTTCTTTTAACCTCTCGAGAACATGATAGGTATGGGAACTATACAAGATGATAGGTTGAGATCATTTTCAAAGCTTTATTTGTTGTTTCTTGGCATGTTAAAATTCAACTTATTGTTCTATAGTTGGAATTAGTATGTTATCTTCAAGTAGACTCCCTTTACTGTGCTCTTCCTATTGTCCGTCTCTAAACTACATAACTTTTTGCCCACTTCTCCTTTTTGCTGGAAATTATGAGATTTCATTTTCCTAGTTGGCATGGTGTTGGTTGAGACTGGTGTTCATGGTTGAGTCGAGTCTTCTTTTTTTTTTTTTTTTTTTTTCCTAATTATATTGATAGGCGTTAGCTGGCTGATTTTACCTACAGAGTCATACCAATTTTGATGTTCTAGGTTAGCCAGGGTGTGCAACTGGTGAAAAATCATAAGTTGCTTGGCCTTTGTGTCTGACGTATTGTCAGATCTTTGCTGGAATGATGTAAAATGAATGGGAAAAACAATGATAGAATGGAAAAAGATAGAAAATAAAGAAGCTAGACAGAAATTGGACAAATGAGCACAATAAGCACAATATGTGGGGAGTAGTGCTTAGATGGTTCGGAGTTGATTGGTTGATGCCGGCTACTGTGAAGGAGGCGATGTATAGTTGGGCCTTTAGAAAGAGGAAGAGGAGATCGAGAGCATGAGATGTAGCTCCATTAGCAATAATGTGGGTTATATGAAAAGAGAGAAACATGAGAGCTTTTGAAGGCGTTGAGGATAGTTTTGCTAAAATGCATAGTAGTTGTTTGTTTCTCATTTCCTTTTAGTGTACCCATGACTCATGAGGTTCCTATGTGTATAGATGATTGGATTTCTTTTGTAAATAACCATTTGATGTAGGTTCTCTACTTTTTGGTATACATCTTGGGGTTTTCCCTTTTTATCAATAATATTATTTACTTTATCAAAAAAAAAAGCTCAATAAGTGGAAAAGCTAACCATATACTTAGAGCGCAATAAGCACCTAAAATAGCATAATCCTCAAGAAAGTAGTATCCTTACTTGAAAATCCTAGGACAAATGCTGAAATCCAACAAAAGGTTTCCAAAGCTCTCACAAAAGATACAATACATCATTCATCAAAAACTAAATATGAAACCCTAGTCTCTTACTCCCTCCGTTCCACTTTAGATGAACCCATTTGATTTTGCACGGAGTTTAATAAAGAAGGGAAGACTTTTGAAAGTTGTGGTCTAAAATAAAATAAGTTATAGATATGTACCCACGAGGTTCCTATGTGTATAGATGATTGGGTCTCTTTTGTAGAGAACTATTTGATGTAGATTATCTACCTTTTGGTATACATCTTGTATATGGGGTTTCCCCCCTTTCATCATTAATAAGATTATTTACTTTATAAAAAAAAAAGTTATAGATATGTGTGTGGCTACAAATCATCTAGGGATGAGTAAAAGTGAAAATTGTTTTCCAAATTTAGAAAGAGGTCATTCTTTTTGAAACAGACTAAAAAGGAAATAGGTTCATCCTTTTTGAAACGGAGGGAGTACTATTTATACCAAGGGATAAATTTAATAAAAAAGACTTAATTGCCCGTCATTACAAGTTCAAAGAGACACCTCATGAACTGAATTCCTCGTTCATGATGTGAGCTCGGTTTTTATTGAACCTCTCTTTAGTGAAGATCTTGAAGTTGGCCTTGCTTGTGACCTTTGTTATGACACTCCACCTATATTTGATAGAGGAGAAGATGAGTTGAATGAATATCCTACTCTTCCCTTTGATTGTTTAGTTGATAATGGTTGTCTCGAGTGTCGTAGTGAGGATGATCATAGCCTTGAGGAATCTAAGGAGTTAAAATTTCAAATGGTCACTCAACTTTGGGAAATTAACCACCAAAGTCACTTTGTTTTGGTTGGTCCCAAAAATGTCACTAAACTTAGGGAAAATATCTCCAAAAATAATTCTTGACGGTTTTTGCATCGTCACCCACCGGAAATCTGACGTGACTTTATAAAATATTTTTATATAGCCGTAGGTCCCACTTTCTTTGCCATGTAGGACTTTTTTAATAGTTACTTACTAGTTTTTTGACAAGTGCAATGCACGTGTATTCTATGAGTAAAACGGTGTAAGCAGACAAGCATTGGGATTGATGCTTTCAAGTCTGATAAGTTCGTCGACCGGATTATTGATTCTGGCGACCTCTGATCTAAAAGTTTGTCAGGTGAAGCTTGGTACACATACGAAAGCTGAGAATATTTCATCGAACACTATTGGTGCGTTTGTACTTATGATTCTCAGCCTTTAAGAAGGTTCAAAATCTTTTGTATTTTCACTATGTAGTTCCCGATTCTGGTGAGAACTAAATGAATGCATATTCTCTCAAAGAAGATTGATAGATATTGATGTGCTGCCTGTTCTCTCTTTAGTTTTGGATTATGCCTTTTTATTTGCCGCCTTTTCTCTAAGTTTGCTACAACTTGACTAGTGTAATTGCGAATTTGGTAAAATTTCTGATCGGTATGTTTTTGTGATGTTGATATCTGTTCCTCAGACAGCACCTCGTTATGCAATTGGTTTGAAGATATTGAATCAACTCATCTCAGAGATGAATCAGGTTAGTCTTCTTATATCGTCACAAAACCATTTTGGTGACATCCAAAAAGGAAAACTAGCAAAGAAGATATCATGTTGTGTTCAACTGCTAGAGTTAAAGCTTATAAATATATGTTAGTAGTGAATGACGTATCCTAAAATGTTGTGTTTTGTCGAGTCTTTTAGTGTGCCTTGTTCTCCTAACGGGTGTTGCATGTGCATAAAAACTCTTCATTGTTCTTGCTCGTGATTTGTCAGCAATTATTATTATTGTTAATTATTATTTTTGTATTATGGTGGTGTCCGGGCTAACTTGTGCTTATCTAGTCTGTTCAATCAGGCACATGCTACCCCCACCAGCACATGTATCAGATAACTGTACCCCTAAGGCTTAGGCAGAAGTTACCTAGTGTTTTGTGTAATAGGGATTTGGCCTAAGACCTCATGGTTCTCCTCCCACGTCAGTCACCACTAGCCCACAAGTTTGGGTGTGATTTATCAATAATCTAAAGTGAAAAGATGTGAAATCCCTAGCTTTTGACTTCATAGTAATATTGGACATTTTTTCCTCATTTTGCTGTCACTTTACTTGGTTGTAGGCTATTAACTTTTACCTTTTAGCCCAACTCTTGGTTTAATTTAGGCATTCGGTAATATAGATGAGCTAGCAATGGTGTTGAATGGTAAAGTAGGTGCTTTGTCTACTGCGTATCTGGGCCTCCCGTTAGGTGCTTTAAGCAAAGATGCAGCAGTGTGGAATCCGGTGATTGAGAGAGTAGAAAAAAGTCTAGCAGGGTGGAAGAAGAGGTATCTTTCAAAGGGGGAGAAGGAATTGTTGATAAAAAGTACGCTGTCTAGTATTCCTACATACTTCATGTCTTTATTGCATGCCCCGAATTCAGTCACCAAAAAGTTAAAGAGACTTCAACGGAACTTCTTATGGGGTGCTGCAGATAATATCATTTACCTTTATCCCAAAAAAAAATAAAATTCAGGCATTTGTTGAGATCATTATATTGGAATTTACTTTTGTAATGAATTGAATAGAGTATGATTACCTGTGTTTATGTTGCCAACTGTTGGAATTTTATAGCTAGTACATTTTCTTCTGATTTCAGTTATTCTGATAAGGGCCTAAAAATGAAGAAATTTAACCTCATTCATTGAATCAGCCAGTTCATAAAGCTAATAAACTCATATGATTGTACATTTTTTTGATTGCAATATATCCAGCCCAGTCCTGGATTGCCATCAGCACAACATCGTAGAGTGGCTTGCTCATTCAGAGATCAATCACTTCTTCAAGTATTCCAAATATCCTTGACATCAATGGCCCAACTGAAAAATGATGGTAATACTCCATCAGATACAATCATAATTCTTATACTGACATTTTTTTCTGCATTTAGTTTACTTATCTCACTATGTTGCTTGTTCTTAATATGAAGTAACAATTTCTGAGAATGCGGTTAGCAGCAAACTACAAGAACTAGCTCTTGCTCTATCCCTGAAATGTTTATCATTTGACTTTATGGGAACAACGGTTGATGAAAGTTCGGACGATTTTAGCACTATTCAGGTAGTATTATCTTCTATAACATGCGTTTATCAAGTTCTCTAACCTAATCTGGAATTATAATATAGCTCACTTAACATTGTTGCAGATCCCATCTTCATGGAAGCAAGTCCTGGAGGATCGATCGACTGTGCAGATTTTTTTTGACTATTATGAGATCAATAAGCCTAACATATCTAAGGAGGTCAGTATCTTACTGTTTCCGGTGCTTTCAAGTGGAGTTTTGCTTCACTAGTGTCATGATTATTTAGCTCTGCTTTGAAGCCATGGAGAAAGTATCTTTTATATCAAGTGTACAGTAGTTCACTTATCATGGCTTACATGATCTAAGGTTGGTTTGATTGTTAAGAACATTTTAAAAGTGCACTATTTTATTCGTTCTTTTAACCTTATAATTAATAGTCATTTCTATTGGCTGCCCCCCTCCCCCCCTTTCTCTCTCTCTCTCCCTCCCTGACACAGTCACACTCATCTGTCAGAACACGTGATTAGCTTCTATTTTCATTAGTTTGTGAAGCTGAATGATTCTTGGTTTAGGACTTTGACTTTTCCAGAAGGAGCTAATTCATTTTTTTTATAAAAAGGTCACAAGAGTTTCAATGTAACTGTACAATTCAGCATCACCCTGATGCTGAGATTTGTAGTTACAACTCCGGAAGAGTAGATCTCCAAAAAGCCAACAAACCAAAAAAAAGGAAATTCCTGAGTACTATCACTAATTATCAGGAGCCTATAAAATCTATTAAGTCTCCTACATCTTCTAGGAGTTCCTGTTTACCCCAAAAATAATAGATAGATAGGCAGTTCAGTTTGATCTTTTGAAAGGAGTTGGTCTTGTCTTCAAAACGCCTAGAATTTCTCTCTTCAAAACACCTAGAATTTCAATGCCAGCTGAAAATGGTTTTACGAGAATTTCACTTGTTCATAGGCTTGAAATTAACGATATGTATCTCGCCTTTTTTCTTGTTATGGTAAACTGCTAAGCTCATGCCACTGGTGATTTGAACTATAAAGTGGAGTTGCTAAAGTGTTGTCAGTCCACAACTCAAGTTCCCAAACTTGTAGTAGTAAATTGACTAGTGTAAAAGTTTAATTTTGTTTCAGGCTTTGGAGTGTTTAGTCCGACTGGCTTCAGTGAGGAGGTCGTTATTTACAAATGACACTTCTAGAATGAAATACTTGGCACACCTGATGACTGGAACCCGAGATATTATGCAAACTGGAAAAGGTGATTACGATAGTTATATTTTAAAAGATATTACTTTTGATACTCTGGTCATTTTTATAGCCATCATAATTATAGCATATTACATTATTCGTATGGACTTGATATTTATAACTTTGAAGATCAAGATGGGCCTCTGGATTTTCTGTCATTGCTTACCTAGTGGTTTAATTTTACTGTTCTATGTCAGTTCTTTAGTCATATTAATTATTAAATTCAAAGAGTGGAATTCTGTAAGATTTTACATTTTGTATAGCCATCTTTCTGTTATAAGTTTAGCGGGATCATATCATATTCAACCTGGCCATGCGATTGAATCAGGACACATTTATCTTGGCCGTGGCTTTGCTAGAGATAGCTACACTTGGCCTTCGGAAGCCTAAAATAACACTTACTGGTGCTTATCTCTCTTGAAGTACATTTTGAGGCAATTTCTCTTTGGTGTTGGTCCCCCTTTGTGGAGGGTCTAACATGGAAAATCCAACTTAGATCTTTTCCTGACTAGGTAATAAATTTTATTATGTCGTGGAGAAAACCGCGAGATTTGGTTTGTAGTCCTTTACAATTGTTATTTTAATTATACGAACTTTTTACAAGAGAAGAGATCATTGAAAAATTTACATAGGAGATTTGCAAATATAACAACAATAAACCCAGTGAAATTCCAGAGGTGAGGTCCGGGGAGGGTGCAATGTACGCAGTACTTTCCCTTACCTTGTTGAGAGGTACAGAGGCTGTTTCCAAAAGACCCTTGGCAGATTTGCGAAAAAAAAAAACATATGAGATATTTGTAGGGTTGTTTTCTCCTTTTCAAATTGTAAAAGGGCATAAGAGATTTCCTCCGACCTCATGGTGCCCCCCCTTTTGTTAGGTATATAAATCTCATTAATGTTAGGGGAAAGGACAAAGGCCACCCAATCTTTTATAGAACAAGGATTTCATGGTTGTACCAAAAATAAATAAGAGCAAAAAGATTACTGCTTCACTAAATGCAATTCTGTACCTTAAAAGACTCATATTTCTTTCTCCAAATGCTAATGGAGCAACCTTCCAAGCCCCGTGTCTGTTTCCTCGTCTACCCTGCTTCCAACTAAGCATTATCTCTTTCATCGTGCCTGACATCACTCATAAAATTCCAAACCAAATTGAGGATTTTCTATTATAACCTTGAGGCCACCTGCCAATGTAATATAACGTGGTCGACATCTTCACCCGACTCTTTGCACATAAAATACTAACTGACTTGAGTGACTATCCTCTTTCTCAGGTTCTCAGTTGTCAAGATCACCCCTCTTGCTTTTAACAGTGTAAAAAGGCACACCTTTCTCGGCCCCTTTGATATCCTATATTGAGCTGTGTGAAAAAGCAAGCTCCGCGCTAATCGAGAGCTTCTCATAAGAAGACTTAAGAGAGAAATTGCTGTTGTACTGTGCCCCAACCTCCATGCATCGTGACAATCCTTAATTGTAATTTGCTTATGAAGCAGAACTATCAAATCTTGAAATTCTGTCACCCCCCTTAGCCCCCCAGTCTTGGAGAGTCCTAAAGCTCAAGTTCGAAAAGACATCACCACCTCATAAAATCTGAACTTCTTGTGGATTGTCAACTCATTTTTGGTATGCTATTCATTTTTGATATTTGGAAATGCAATTTTTGAAGAGTTGTCCCTGCACCATTTGTCCAAAAACTTACCCTCCCATCCCCTACCTTGAATGACACATGGGCAGTGAATTTTTCCAGCTCTTCATAATATTCCTCTGCAAACCACACTCGTAAGGCAGAGTGACATCTTTATAGTCTTCCACCTCTCTTCCATAGTCCCATATTTCTATCACCTCTCCCCATAAACCATGTTCCCCTTACCTAAATCCCCATAACTATTTTCCTAACAATGCCTTTGTTAAATGCGTCTTTAACACCAAGCCCCTCCAACCCAACATCTTGGGGTCGTAACCGCCTCCCATTGCACAAACTGAAATAAAGATCATAGTAAGCACTTCCTTCCCCCCTTTGGACAAATGTCTTTTTGCTCATCCTGCAAGCCTCTTCCCAACCCTATGATTTGGTCCTAATTTGAAGCACCTAATAGTTATCCAAGATAGGTGGTGGGAAGAGCCTCGACTTTATAATTCAGAACTAGTGCAAGAGAGTCCATATCCTCCACTTCTCCAACCGTGATAATGTCACATTTTGTAAGATCAATCTTAAGGCCTAACACCACTTAAAACCACGTAAACACTTTGCCAAAATAGTCTAACTACTGTATTACATAAAATCGAAGTGTCATCTGCAAACAATGATGGGAAGCTTTCAAGGTACCAGCATCACCAATCTCTTCTTTGAAACGCCTTATAAATCCACCTATCACAGCTCTATCCATCATCTTACTTAGCCCCTCCGAAACTAATATGAACGACATAAGAGATAAAGGATCTCCCTGTCTGAAACCTCTTGAACTACCAAAGAACCCACACGGGCTGCCATTTACCAAATCCTGAGTACTTCATCGAAGAAATGATAAATGTGATCCGTTTTTTCCATCTCTCTTCGTAGCCCATCTTCGTCGTAATAAAATCGAGAACTCCCTGTTCACATAGTCATAAGCCTTCTCCAGATCCAATTTGCATAGAACACCTGGAACTCCTTGCTTTCTTTTGGAATCAACCATATCCTTCCACTAAAGTTGCATCTAAGATCTGTGTTCCCTCCACACAAGTGGTTTGAGAAGTCTCAGGACCTTAAGTCTATTGGAGAGCACTTTAATATGATCTTGTAAAATGCTTCCCACTAGACTAATAGGTCTATGATCCTCGATACTCGTTGCCCCTCTTATTTTGGAAGAATGATGATGAACAATGCGTTAAGACTTTCTTTCAAACTCTCTCCTGCCTTGACCGACTCTTACCTACCTTACTCTTCTTAGAATCAACCTTGATACCATCTCTAAATACAACATGACCCACGAAACCCACCATGTCCAACCAAAACTAACACTTTGAACTTGACATAAAGACGTTCCCGTAGTGTTTGTAGGATTACCCTCAAGTGTTGCTCGTGTTCCTCGTTGCGAGACTACCCTCAAGTGCTGCTCATTTTCCCTTAGTGTTCGTGGGCAAAACTCTGTTGTTTTTGTTTCCGTGATCTCTCATTTCCGCATGTCTGAACACTGTCGGGATAGTGCTAAACTGAACCATCCAGCGCTAGTGCTGTGTTGCTGCACACTCCTTTATCGCTTCCCTCACTTCCTCCTCCAATCTCCCTTTCAAGCCATCCCTTCCATATTTGGTTAAACTTTTTCCCTCCCAGCGTGTGCGTGCAATTCCTCTCATCTCTGCCTCACCCTTATATTCTGTGTCAACCCTCTCTATCGTCTCAAACAGTTTCCTTCTACTATTAGCTACAGTGACCTATGGAGGAACTGTATGTTGGAGTATCTCTTTCTTAAAACCAAAGTGCTTTAGTTTTTTGTCTTCCAACTAGTTTCGTGCACTATTGCCGTTATTGCTAACTCCTCCTTCAACTCCTTCTTTCTACATTTCCTCCCACATATAGCTTCTTCCCTTCCATCTTAGATCTATGAGATGATCATATGTAATCTTGGTACCGGTCATTATATTAATACTGTTTTCTTTAAAAAAATAAGAAAAACAAGGATGCTTATTTACAAGTGCCAAAGCTGACTACCGCGAGCCCGATTCTATTAAGCTAACATGCTTCCCTTTAGAAAGGGTGCCTCTCTACTGGAGATGTGCTTTTCAGTACCTTTATAAGGTCTGTTGTGTACCTTCAAAAGGCGTCCTTTTATTCAGGTACCTATTCTCGGTTTAATATGGAAGGTTTCCTTGGAATTTAAAAAGTTATAGTTGGAATAGATTTTAAGTTGTGAAATAGAGATGATGAATAGACTTAGTATAGTTTGTCTAGCAGAACCAAAGACTTGATACAAAGTGCCAACTCCTTTTTATGAGATCGATTTGCTTAAGAATCTTACATCTAACTAATAGTTCTCCGTAGAATGAGAATTCTCAAATTTGGGATAATTGAAATCATATTGATTCTTTGTGGTTTTAGTTCCAATAATTCTATAATCACTGGCCAATATATATTTTTTGGATAAGAGTTTATGCTAATACAAAGGCATTCCTCGTATTGATTGGGACATTGTTTTCTGACTATTGCATTCCCCTGGAAGGCTTTTGTGAATAAACTTCTACCTTCTTTAAAAAAAAAAGATGTTATGTCATCTGCAATTTGATCCCAAAACAACACCAAATCGAACTAATACATGAGACAAAAAGCTAATCTTTGTCAGTGAACTCTAAAAGGAAAGCTTGTAATTAATAATATCAATTAGAAGTCAAATATAACATGGATAAAGCGACAGGCCTCATTTTCTGCAATCATGTTGGTAAAAAAAAATTTACTTGTAATAATCAACGGATGCAGTACGCTTACAAAATCAGATAGGTCTTTTGTGTTTGGTAACATATTTTTTCCTACTTTTCTTTTTCTCCTAGCTTTTGATTAGGCGTGGGGAAGGGAGAGGAACATGAAATTAAGTTGATTCCTAATGTTTTAGCCTCAACTGGGTTGAGCAAGTGGATAATGGTTTAGAGTATTACATATGTTATGTCCTGTTATAGGATCTGATCAAATGACTCCCATCCTCCCTTCTGGGAACAGGTTTGGCTCATCACGATAACTATCATGAGTTTTGTCGACTTCTTGGACGTTTCAAAGTCAATTATCAGGTATGACTGAAGCCTTTGCTCCCTTTCCTTTTCTTGATAATATTAATAAGTTGTGCTAGGCATCAACATAGGTTCAAGTTCTCTTGGTTAGCTTGGGATTGAGGTGGTGGTTGCATTCTTGACTGAGATAAGTTTTAAGATTATATCTTGTGAATTTAAGAATTTCCTTTTCATATGACAAGTGAGGGTTGCTCAGATGGTGAGCACCCTCCACCTACATTCAAGAGGTTGTGGGTTCGAGTCACCATAGAAGCAAAAAGTGGGAGGGGCACTATTTGTTCCGAGAGAGGGGAAGGGGTGGGGTTTAAAAAAAAAATAATCACATGTTCACCAATTTGCTCAATTTATACTAAACATAAATTAATATATCAAAAGAATTTCCTTTTCATATGTCCATGTTTGCTTACACTTGTGAATTTCATTAGGTTATTATACTAAAGCCAGGGGATGTACGTTCATCGAAGAGAATTCAATTGAACCCAATTCATCATGAACTTTTTACTATTTGTATTTTTAACTTAAAATTTTCTTTAAAGGCTTTACGTATAATACATGTTGAATCTGCTTGACAAACACACTGGGATTAGAGTAGTGGTCAAGCGGGTTAACTCTGCATCAGTTGCGTATTTCTAAATTTTTATATGGATTCAAAATGGTCTTGTTTTAAAGAACCCTATTTTGGTTTTGCACTTTGCACTTCTTACTCCCTTTGCTGCCTCTCTGCTCTCTCCCCTCTTTTTCTATGTCCCTACTTATGCATGCTCTTGGCTTCTCCTCTAGTCTGACATAGTTCATCCTGCTGCGGGTCACTGCAAGGTAACAGACACAATCTATCTATTGAGGAAAAGCCTTTTGTTATACTTATACATTAAAAGGGCCACCTGGAGGAGATATTTCATCAGGAGGTCTCATCACCTTACCTGAGTGATGCAGAAATCGCTAGTATTTGCATGTGACTTTGTTGACTAAGGGATCAAAATTTCTGCACGCTAATGAATTTAAATCCTGGAGGCTGAGGAATGATATGATAAAATTGACGTTTCTAGCTCTACTCAGCTGGACATTCTTCTTCATCAGTGTTAATAGGAATTCAATCTTTATATAAATAAACAACATAACTATGAAAAGTGAAGCAAGGAAGAGAAGATTGGGGCAAACAACTGCTAATTATTCGCTCGAGGTAATGGGGTTAAATAGTGTATGTATAAGTTTAGACTACGAAAGAAAATATTCAAATAGATCAAAGAATCAAACTTTGTATTTTTGACTAATTGTAATTGATGCACAGTATGCAATTACTATATTCTTAATGCTCTCCCTGGTTGCATATGGTGGACTTTATGGAGGGAGAGAAACAGTAGATGTTTTGAAAACGAGAGCAATCTGATGCAGAGGATCAAATTGAATTGTATATTGGCTTTATATTTTTGTTGTAAACAAAGTTATGTAGATGAAGCTGATAGTTTGCTAGATTTTTTGGGATCTCTTTAAGAATGATGGTGGACTTAATGCTGATGAATACACTGTTATCTTTATCAAAAAAAAAAAAAAAAAAAAATTCTTAATGCTCTTCCCTCAGCTAGTGTATAAAAATATATGAACTGCTGTTTGATCCAAATTAATTTGCACATTGCCACATTTTGTTTCTTGCTATTCCAAGAAACAATCCCTCCTGGAATACAATATTCAAACGTAGACCATCTATTCGAAGCTGATCCTGCCCAATCAACATACTTGTATCCTGCATCTTTTCATGGTCTTAATGCTAAAATAGTAGTCCTTCTTGAAGCTGATTTTATATATTGAAGAATACCAACAAATGCATTCAAATGGCTATCAGATGGAGAGTACATAAATTGACTTACAACACTCACAAGAAAGGCTATGTCAGCTCGAGTTGCCGTGAGATAGTTCAACTTACTAACCAATCGTTTTTACATTGTAGGATCAATAAGGGGGTACCACTGTCTTGGTAGGAAACCTTTGGGTCCATAGGAGTGTCAAAGGTTCTACTACCAGTCATTCCTGTCTCCTCAAGAATGTGTAGAGCATACTTCCATTGTGAAATGATAATGATTTAGTCGGCGCGACCTCGTTACCTAGAAAATAAATCTGCCTTGATGTTCAGTGTGGAAGTGGTGAAACATATGTTTATTCAATTTCATGATACTAACTTGATTATTGGCTCTGATGACTATATTGTTAGCATAGACCACCAACTAAATGCATAAAGGAATTTTGTTACATCTACAGACAACAGGTGTCAAAGTATGATTATGCCTTTTGGTTTCAACATTTAAAAATGTTGTGTGGACAAAACCTAAGGAAGCATTAGGGAGATGCGTAAAGATGTGGTGTGCTTAGAAGATGTTCACACGAAAATCAAACAAATTAGTGTTATTCTATGGCCAGTTCATTTGTTAGTTTGATCACCTTGAATCTTGATTCCTTTCTTATTGATATTTTATTCTGCTGCATCACTTACTAAGTTGGGGTAGATGGAGGTTAGTGAACATTTTGATGGGCCAATCTGAAACACACTTTACTGACTTCTTCCTGTGCGAAGTATTCAATACCTTAGATCTCTTTGTTTGATTACACTAAACGTACAGCTTAGTTACGAGCAGTTACGATTTTATTGCAAGAAGTAATGTATTTTAAAGAACTTTCTGGTTAGGGGGTTTATAGCTTCTTGCCCCAAGAGCATTGGTTGTTCTTGCACTGCAATATGTGCAACTTTTCCATATTCTGACTGTAAGATTCTTCCTCAACCTTTACCAATAAAAAAAAAAAAAAGATTCTTCCTCAACCTAACTTTCACAGTTTCAAAAGTTTGGGAGTCGACATGAGTTTATGTATAGTATGACCACCAGTGACCAAACAATAAAAGTTTGCAATTGCCTTATTTGTATGTAGCTAGTGGTTATGTTGTTTGAGGACAAAGAATCTTGTTTTTAGTAAACCAATTGCTGGGCCATAACCTGAACCAAGTTGGTACTGCAAATTTTTTGATAACAATTGATCAGCTTCAGTAGAATATGTTCATGGATATTTTGCTTGACCTGAAGTTTGCTTCTCATTACCGTGCTCATTGCTGAATTTACCATTAGTCTCGTTTCTGACCAGGGCAGTAGTTTTTTGTCTCATCTTCCTATGATTGATCCCTGTAATGTGTTGATGTCTCTTCTTTTTATGGTCTTGATACTTTTATTGTAGTTATCGGAGCTTGTCAATGTGGAAAGTTATGGGGACTGGATACGTCTGGTTGCCGAATTTACTTTGAGATCTCTGCAGTCTTGGCAGGTCATCTCTTTGATAACTGGGTTCAAAGAGTAGCTTTTGATTTCTAACTTTTACTTCTGTTTTTGAATAATTTCTAATTATGACTTTCCCTATGATCAGTGGGCTAGCAGCAGTGTTTATTACCTTCTTGGATTGTGGTCTAGATTGGTTTCGTCGGTGCCGTACCTGAAGGGAGACACACCAAGCTTGCTCAGTGAATTTGTGCCAGAGATTGTCAAAAGTTTTATTACGTCTAGATTTGGTTCCTTTCAGGTTAGAATGAATAGATTTTGCTAGTGAGGTTGCGGAAGCCTTAAAGAGTTCTCATTTTAAGTTGTGGCTTTTGAATTCGGAATTTGTGTTGTAGGGTGAAGACTCTGATCTCTCAGAGAACCCCCTTGACAATGTTGAACTTCTTCAAGATCAGCTCGATTGCCTTCCTTATCTTTGCAGATTTCAGGTCCAGACTAGAAAATATTTGCACTTAGAAGATTATCAAAATTTTCTGAAAGCTACTTGACTTTCTAATTCTTTTCAAGTTCAGTGCATGTTTTCGTTGTTGGTTTTTGACTAACTGAAATTGCTGAATTTGGTTTCATTCATTGTAGTATGAGAGCTGTAGCTCATATATTATGCAGATTACTGATCCTCTGCTGCAGATGTATATGGTATGCCTAGATTTTTATTTTTAACAATTCGTAAGAGTCTAATAAATCCTATGTGTTCGCAGTGATACATTTGTTTCTGTTTGAAACAGGAATCTGCTGATCCCCAGGTTCTTACTGTGGTTGAAACAAAATTTGCTTGGATAGTTCACATAATAGCAGCTATTGTTAAGACGAAGCAACTTAGTGGATACAGGTACTGCCAGCTTAGTTACTTATTTTAACTGGGTTGTGAAACTTCTACGTTTTCGTTCTCGTAATTTTCTCACGTTTGTCTCCGCTTCCAGTGGCGAGTCTCAAGAAATTCATGATGCAGAACTTTCAGCACGTGTACTGCGGCTGATAAATGTTACTGATAGTGGTATACGCAGTCAGGTTCACTCAAATTCCCTCCTAATACTTAGGCATTCTTATAGCACTGTAGAAAACTTATTTTGTCATGTTCTCCAGAATTAGAGTTATAGCGCATTTCTATTGTGTCAATAGCATCTCCTCTTTTACACTTTGAGCATTACATTCTAATTTTTGCTAGGGAACTTGACAAATTTTTATATTTTGGGTCACAATTGGTATTCACGTCATCGTTTATGTTATTCATCCTTGATATGATGCAGAGATATACAGAAACAAGCAAACAGCGCCTTGATCTAGCTATTCTTGTGTTCTTCCAAAACTTCAGAAAGTCGTATGTTGGAGATCAGGCAATACATTCATCTAAGGTATATTATTGAACTTTGTTTGCTATCTTTCCCAAGTGCCAAAAACATTCTATTTGCATTTCTGTTACTGGGTTATTAATCCATTGATTCATCTAGCAGCAATTATATGCTAAATTGGCGGAGCTTCTTGGGCTCCATGATCATATGCTTATATTGAATGTCATTGTTGGGAAGATAGCTACCAATCTTAAGTTTTACAGAGAGGTAATTGCATAGTTTATTTCTTATGACTTTTCCATTAACATGAATCATTAGTTCTCTTCTTTTTCATTAGAGCGAGGAAGTTATCAGTCAATCACTAAATCTCATGTTGGAAATGGCATCTGGGCAAGTATCATCTTACCTTTCTTCTCTAGTTTTTCAGTATTATTAGAATTGAGGGCGTCTCCTCGTTCTATTCTGATTATTTTAACCACCTTGGTTTGGCAGATATATGACTGCAAAGCTTCTTGTAAAGTTGGATACTACTCAATTAATAATCTCCAATCACAATGTGTGTATCCTTTGTAACTGTGATATATTGCTCTCCTTTCTGTTGATTCATAGACATTTATAGCTTTGGTTGGACTGATACTTTAAATTTTGCATATTTAGAGGGAAGAGTTTCCATTTTTGGGGGACTACAGGTGCTCTCGTAGTAGAACTACCTTCTACTACATTATTGGCTTGTTGATCTTTATGGAAGATAGCTTTTTGAAATTTAAAGCATCAATGGATCCACTTTTGCAGGTATTCATGTGTTTGGAACAGTTAAACTTAATGTCTTAGTATGAATAGCATGCAAAATTTTTTTACCCTCAGAACCTTTTTTTTTTTTAAAAAAAATTGAATCGCCAAAATCTCAAAACTCTCTTGACATGAATAAGCTGCTCCTAGTCCTAGTCATTCATCTTAGTATGAAAATTTAGAAGCTTCTTTTTTTTTTTAAATATGTTTCTGTTCCACACTGATGAATTGAGCGGTGATGATGCATTAAGGTCTTGCTGAGATTGGAATTGATACCGGATGCCTTGTTTTGCACTGATGATGTCAAACAAGCATTAATTGGGTTGATGAGGGATCTCAGAGGAATTGCAATGGCTACAAGCAGGTTGGTAGCATGTTCAATATGAATATTTTCTGCACAAGACTTCACTTTTTTTTTTTTTAATTATTTTTTATTTTTTGAATGCTCCCATTTTGACATTGTCCTCCATCCTCCAACCATTCAACAGCCGAAGGACATACAGTTTCCTATTTGATTGGTTATATCCAGCACATATTCCTCTTCTCCTTAAAGCCATAGCAATATGGGCAGACACTCCAGAGGTGAGGCTTAAATCCACAACTTTACATACTGTATCGGTTTCCTTTCTTCATTAAAGTGGTGTGTTTATGTTTTGTTTTATTTGTATGTTCTTGCTTGGTAAAAGAACACTTAATTCGAAAAGTTGTGTTTTCTGTAAAGAAAAGGCTTAACGGGTGTCAAATATTTTGTAATGATTGTAAATACTAGACAAGGTGCTACAGAGAAGGCTCCTGGCCCTGATGGTTTCAACATGGGTTTCTTCATTCACTGTTGGGAGGTTTTGAAGGAGGATGTGATGGCAGCTATTCAAAATTTCCACACTCAAGAAATGTTTGAAAGAACCAAATCATAGGGTTGAGAAGAGGCTTGCAGGATGGGCAAAAGGACATTTGTCCAAAGGGGGGGAAGGAAGTGCTTACTATGATCTTTATTTCAGTTTGTGGTCCTTCCTTCCCTTGTGGACTAGGGTTTCCTTTTGCACTTTCCTTCTTTCAGCCAACTTGCCTTTTCACCTAGGTTTTTGGCAACGTCGCTTTTCCCTTTTTCCTCTTCTGAATCAGTAGACTTTCTTTTTTCGGCGTACGGAAAGTTTACTCGTTTAACAACCAAACAAAAGAGTAAGATTTCAGGTTGCCTCCGTCGTTAAGTGGTTTTACGTATGACAAAGCTTGAGCTCCAAGTAAACCCAAAGGTTGCTTGTGTCTGTACACTGTAACAACATCCACCAACAATTCGATGGTTCGTACAGTCGTTCCACGGTGGAGCTTCGAATTTCAAGCGAAAAAACACGACCCAAAATCAACTACCAACAATTAAGCACCAAAAACTTGGGTTCCAAGGAAACCCAAGTTCAACCAATCGCAACACCACGTCGAGAAACACTAACAGTTGGTCCAAACAACAATTTCACGACTGATTCTGATTTCACACAATCAGCACCGATGATTTTTTTTAAATTTATTTATTTATTTATAAAAACAAACAACAACAAGAACACTTAATTGGAAACCTAAGCTAAAGCACGAAGAATATGATTGAAATTCTAAGAACAAAACCCAAATCGTGCTATAATACCAAAACTGATGCAAGCGGAAGTAAACAAAGATAGGAACAAGACACAAATCCAAACTTTATTTAATCAATATCTAGGAACTAGTCTAGATACCTTTTGAATGAAAGTGAATAAGCACCTATACTATGCAATGATCCTCAAGAAAACAATGTTTCTTGCAAACCGAATGATAAAAAATGAAAAGGTTTAATTCAGTTCAACCAAATGAAAAAGTTCCAACAAGGTTTTTCTCTTAACAAAAGAGAGAGAGCTCAAAGCTATTCTCAGGGTTCAAAGTTAGATAATGAAAATAAGCTACTAGTGTGGTTTATATAGTAAAGCCCACAGAATAAGTTTGGAAATAAGGCCATAAATCCGCCCAAAACAAGGCCACGCAGGACCAAAAATAAATTAGTGTCTTAGCTCGGACATTCTCAGTCACGGGCACAAGCTTCAGTGTTCGGACGCCCCTTGCTTGATGTCGGTTATCTTGATCCGGGAACTCTCCTCCTCAGGCACAAGCTTGCATAGTGAGCTTCCACAGTTGGTGCCCGACCAACTAGCCTCCAAGTCGCTCCCTCCTGGCCACGCTAAATGAACATGCACATCATGCAGATCCTTGGCTTGACTTTGTGTGACCGGTCTTGATGGCACGAACCGATCTTGATCAGCTTGGGTTGCATCAGCAGGATGAAAATGAAAATGTTTAGAGGGATCTATAGGAATACTAGGATGGATAAGATCAGGAATGAGGCCATTCGCGACAAGATGATAGTGGCTGCTATTGCGGACAAGCTGCGAGAAGCGAGGCTGAGGTGGTTTGGTCATGTGAAGATGTGCGCAGATTTGCCGGTGAGGACTTGGGAGGGGTTGACAGTGCTGAGTCTTCGGAGAGGTAGAAATAGACCAAAGAAGAGTTGGGCCGAGGTGATTAGACAGGACATGGTCTATTTCCAGATTACCGAGGACATGACCCTAGATAGGAAAGCATGGAGGTCGAGGATTAGGGTTGAAGGATAGATAGTATTTGAGTGATTCAGTGTTTTGAAGCGAAGCGAAGCGACCCTTCAGCGCTTTTGATCTGTGAAACAAAGCGTGTTCAATAAAGCGCACGCTACATGCGCTGAAGCGTGAAGCGAGCGCTTCAGTGAAGTGTTTTTTGAAAGAAAAAATAGAAGCTGGGACCGATTTGTAAAGAAAAAATAAGACCACTGAAGTCTTAGAGAAAAATCACGCTGCCTAGGGTTTCTTCTTCTTCTTTAGTTGCTAGGGTTTCTTTCTTCTTCTTCTTCTTCCTCTTTTTTTTCTTGCTTTGTTTCTTTCTTCTTCTTCCTCTGTTTAAGCTCTGTTCTTTTTTCTATTTCTTATGTCTTCTTCCTTTGTTCTTTGCCTTTTGTTTTAAATATAAAATTTGCTTAAATGTTCTTGGTGAGTTCTTATTCAATTTTAATTATTTTCGCAAGAATTATGTTTTATTTTTTTAAATTTCGCTTCACTTCGATGAAGCGAGCGCTTCGCTTCACGCTTAATGCGTTAGGGCCCTTGTCGCTTTTCTTCGCTTCGCGCTCTCCAAAACACTGGAGTGATTTTTATCCATATTAGCAGTAGTATTATTTCTATATATTTTATTTCGAGTTTATTCATCATTTTTGTTAGCTATTGCTGTTCCTTGTTTGTCTTGGGCATGCTTGAGTTTTTATGTTCGTATTGTATTTATTTTTGTCATCTTGCTTCAATCATGCATATTTTTTGAGTATTTTTTTAGACGAGGGTCTATTAGGCATAGTCTCTCCACCTTGGTGGGGTAAAGTCTGTTTAAAGCTAACCCTTCCCAGACCCCATCTTGGTGGGATTTCACTGGGTATATTGTTGTTGTTGGACTTTTACCATTACCTTATTTGCTCGGTTGGGTCGGGTGTAATTTCCTTTGAACGGGATCTCCATATTATTTGAATTAAAGGGCTTCCTGTCCAGCCAAGTGCAACGCTTGAACAACTTTTCCCGATGATGTCTCGCCAACTTTGGCCGACAAAGCCCCTTCCTCTTTTCCTCCGAGGACACTGGTTACCTTTTTACCCACTTCTTGTTTTCCTTTAACTTTTAACCCCCCCCCCCCCCCCCCCCCCCCCACATCCGCAGTTCACCACCCCCTCACCTATAACAAAAAAATCCCACTCCTTTTCTCTCCTCCTGACCTCTTTCTCTCCAAATATATATATATACACACACACTGACAGGGGCGGATTCAGGATTCGGAGGTACCGGGTGCCAAACGTAGATGTGTCGACATTTACACTGTCAATTTTTTTTTTTTTTCGTACATGAATCGATTAAACTAAAAAATGCAATATTAATGACAACTAGGAGGCAAGATTAAAAGTTCCAAAATATGGTATTTATATCATAAATACTAAATACACATCATTCATTTACAATTGTCCTCGACGAATTCTTATACTCTGAAAATGGTCAATGATGGTATCGTTACTTACATTAGCAAAAAGTAAAATACAAATTTACAAATAAAATAATTGAAATAGGAGACATGAAATAAAGAACAAAAAAATTACCAAATAGGACTAGGAAATAAATAAAAATAAAAAAAGAAGTAACAGCCTTACAAAAGGAGGGGGTTCTTGGCCAACACTCTTACAAGCTTGATTTTTCATTGAAAATTGTTGGAAAGGAGCATGGCTTTTTCGATTTTGGATTAGAGGCCATATAGGGGAAGGAGTCGCTAGTTTATAATTGGGGTAAAGAATTGTTGATTTTTGATTTGGCGAAAATATTATGTTGGTGTAAAATAGGTCAATGAAATAAAAAATTTAAAAGAAAAGTCAAAAGTTGTTGTCATAATTATAAAAGCAAGTCAAATAATTAATGAGAGAGAGAAATTTAAAAAAATACAATTTAAGTGGGAAGCTATGTAGGCATACATGGGAGTCTGGGATTATAACTATGCATAAAATCTGAAAAAAGAGAGTGTCTAGTGGGATTCGAACCTGGGTATTTGGAAAGAAAGTGAAGACCCTTACCACTGGCACCCCAGAAGCTTTTGTTATTGTGGGTGCCAGTTTAAATATTTGTACTATTTCCAATATGGATATATCAATATATACACAGTTTCCGCTGTGGCACCCGCTAACCCCTAATGTAAATCCGCCCCTGCACACACACTTACGGCACCCGCTACCCCCTAATGTAAATCCGCCCCTGCACACACACTCAAGAAATATTCATTATGAAGCTTATTGATTTCCTGTTAGGTGTTTTTCTCTGTTTTCCTTTTTCCTTTGGGTTCAAAGATTGGATTTTGGGTTCACTTTGGGTTAACTCTTTAATGGTTTGAACATCTGTTGAAGGTCTTGAACGGACTTTTAAGGTAAATGGTTGGGGGGGTGGGGGACTGAGGTCCAGGGTTCCGTTAGGTTTTTTTTGGGGGGGGGGGGGGGTGAATATGTTAAAAGGTATCTGCGAGGACAAATACCTTAGAATAGTATAATTGGGGTACTGATTATATTTGATAGTTGACGGGCAAATATGTCCCTTTTCTGTCTTTCAATTCAAGGAGTGTTCAATTATTTAACTATACATGTCCTTACGGAAAGAGAACTCAATAGTTGTCTAGTTACAGATAATCACTCTGACTGATTGCGTGATAATTGTAAGTGATACACAAAATATATGCACAATCTTAACAAATACAGCTGATGAATGTAATGTTTGGTGTTATACTGTACACATGCCAAGTACCTTTATGGGATGGAGTTCAGGTGTAGTACCACATTATATCCTTTCATGGTTAAGCTTTTCTACAAAGAGCGTTACAGTGTCTGGAAATCTTCACCACCATTTTGTTTTCCACGCATTCTTCCAAAGAGTTTGTACCTCATGGAAACGCGACACCCTTCTTTCTTGACATTTACTTGCTAATATAAGGATGACTGCTCTGTTTGCAGTATGGTTCCTGGATGAAGGGGTGTACATACGTTAACATGTTGGCCGTGTGAAGAGTACTAGATTATTAAAATATATTTGCCATGAATTGATCTAAGAAAGTTTTACAAACAAAAAAACTTACTCTTTAGGAAATCAACTTGTGGGGGGCAATTTTCTCTTAGAGAATCTAAAGATAGTTTTCTGTTGCTTATTGCTTATGTACTGATCTTGGACATTATCATCTAAAACTCAGAAATTGTTCCCTTGAAAGTGGTTGTGTTGCTGCTCATTTGAGTGTTTTAGTTTCATCTGTTTTTAGAGCTAATATAATTATGTCTTCATTTGTGTTGATACATGGAATAGGTAACAACAGCGCTACTTAAATTCGTAGCTGAGTTTGTGCTGAACAAGTCCCAACGACTGAATTTTGAAACCTCATCACCGAATGGAATTCTTCTTTTTCGAGAAGTCAGCAAATTAATTGTTGCATATGGATCCAGAATTCTCTCTCTGCCTAATCGCGTGGATATGTATCAGTTCAAGTACAAGGGTATTTGGATTTCCTTGACTATTCTTTCAAGAGGTATGAAATTCTTTAGCTTTTAATCTATTTAATTGCATGGAATTCCCTGTGTAATTTTTGACCCTTCAAATAGAAGGCTTCCTGCATGTTGTTTGCATGCATGATTTGCTTTCTTCTGGTTGTTCCAAGCAGTGCGGAGCTACCTTGCCCCAAGGGGGCTGAACCCCCTTTGCTGAAAAATTAGAGTGTGTAGATAGGCTAAAAATTATTTTTTTGTATAATTTTGTAACTTTTTTTTACTTTCTTTTTGTGTTATATATAAGCTGTTGAGCCCCTTGAAATGAGAGCATTCTAATAAAGTGGTAGAGGGGGTTAAAAGATAGCTTTAGATCACGTGACATTTTGAATCCCCTTGTATAAAATCTTGGCTCCGCCCCTGATGCTAAGGGAAAGGATTTAGGATCTGACTACTTGTGCTTTAAGTTGCCTTTTTTTCCCCTCTTTTACCTTCTATTTGTGATAAACATGATTAGAGTATCTTATTAATTCTGTTTTGGCTAAGTTCCATTCCTCTGAATGAGAAGTTAGTATATTAAGTTGATTGTTCTAATCTTGGAATTCTGTGTTGTTCTTACAGTCAAATGAAAAGCTGTTTGAGTTCTGTTTAGCTTTGTTTCCCTGTTCTCTTTGTCAATCTGTTCCCTTGTACAGAATATATTATGCTTTCTTCCCAGCAGATTGTATATGTTCTCCCTGTCCATGTATTACTATTGGCTAATGAACGCAACAGTAAACCTAGAAATGTAAAAAGTTAACAAATGAGAATGCAAAAGAACCACACTTATGGCCCTTTCCTTATGTAAATGCTTATGCTTCACTCTGCGCTGCAGCCCTTGCTGGTAATTATGTCAACTTCGGGGTGTTTGAGATTTATGGGGACAGAGCGCTTGCAGATGCTTTTGACATTGCTATGAGGATGGTACGATCTATTCCTTTGGCAGATATACTCGCATACAGAAAGGTATTATATTGAACTGGTTGATTCAGAATGCTCTTTGGTTATTTATTTCTTAGATGATTATTACACGAGGGTAAGCTCTTCTTACTATAAGATGTTAACAAAATATTATGTTTAAACTGCATGTGGATTGTTGGAGTTGTATCATATATGTGTGAATTTTCAACTTCAAAACTTTGCTGCTTTGTGCTTTGAGCAAAGTTATGTTATATGATTTTGGAACTTTAACACCACAATTTGTTGCTGCGGTACACTTACAATATGAGCATCACCTATACACCAAGTTTGAGCCCCAAGTTTCGATGAGCTTGTTGCAGGTGTAAGGTAGGTTTTGTTGTGGGAGAGTTGTCTGCATTCGCGCTGCTATGAAAACTTTCTTTGTTGCGACAATTTTACAACTGGGGAGAATATACAGACTACTGAGACATTTGAGAGGTCAACATTGTGGTGGGAAGAAAAAGTTCTGTAATTTATCATATGAAAACTGCTGACGTAGCTTGAGTTCACTACTTTTATCAGGATATACATCTTTAAGTATGGATTTGATAGGAGCCTTGGATAGTTTTGTATGTGCTTGGAGTTCCATTTGTGTATGCATTGTGTTAGCTTGGAGTAGATTTGAGCCATTTGTGAATCTGTTGTGTATGCTGTGAGTGGACTCATAGAAGAAGGTTATCGTTTTGGTTTTCTTTTTCTTTTTCCTTTTCTTCTCAGCCTTTTTTTTTTTTTCTATTTCTGGTTTTCGTCTATGGCTTGCAATTCTCTTTGAACGAGCGGTAATGTCAACTTGAGTTAATATACTTAAGTGGTTTATCAATAAAGTAGTTTCATCCCTGATTCCGTCGATGGCATTGGGGCATAACTCTTACATGAATTCTGAGGTATAGTTGTTCTTTTGCCCTCTGCAAGGAAATCATTTTTTCTGCTTCCCATTTTATAGGTCACAGGTACGAGTCGTGGAAACAGCCACTGATGCTTGCATCTGCGTAGGCTGCATATATCATACCCTTTGGGGTGCGGCCATTCCCCACACACTGTGTGAAGCGGGATGCTTTATGAATGGGGCTGCCTTTCTTTTGCTTTCCATTTTATATAACTACTTCCAATTGTCTAATGCAGCTTTCGGGAGCTTACTTCACATTCTTAGAGATTGTGATGAAAAACCAGATCCAGTTGATACTTAACTTGGACTCAAGTAGCTTTACCCTTATTGCTGGATCTCTCGAGTCTGGACTCAAAGTACTGGATGCAAATATCAAATCACAGGTGTGTGCTTTGTTTCAAATATTGTCCTTAGAATGGAATGACATATTTCTTTGTATTTGTTTGATCTTTGCAAGACTGTTGGGTGCGCAATCACATGGTTCTCTCAACAAACTCACTCAATGTTTTTTATTCTAGTGTGCATCTGCTGTGGACAGCTTGGCTACTTTCTATTTCGAACACATAACAGCTGGAGAGTCACCTACTACCCCTGCGGCTCTTAACCTGGCTCAGCACTTAGCAGATTGTCCAAACATATTTCTTGAAGTAAGTTCGAGTGCTCTTAGTTAAAGCAATAACAATTTCAAAGCCTGTTCTAATAACTCCATATGGGCGGCGCTCGATTTGGTTTAGCCATGTCACTCGAGTATTTTTTTTTTTTTTGAGAATGGTAACACAATGTCACTCGAGTATTTTGCAAAGAAATTTGTTCTTTTCTGTGACCTATCCCTCTAGTGGGTCTTCTCCCTTTATTTCATGAGGTTTCTTCTTTTATCTGTTCTAATATACATCTTTTTGTTCGGTGGTGGGGGGACGATGGTGACAGGAGTTTGGGTTAGGGAAAATACAGTAGATTTCGAAAGATGATAGCATGCTCCTAACTACTATGTTCAAAGGTCTCACATTCCAAATTATGTTCAACAAAAGGCCTATAGAAACAGTGATGCTCTCAGGACAATCTATGTAAAAGATAGGATGGACTTCAGTAAAATGACTTCAAAATGGTTTTCTTAATTGGTAATACTTCTATGTTATAATTTGATGATATAGCCAGGGAAAAAAGCATCCATCCATTCAGCTTCACGCGGTTGACATATAGGTGGATCTTGCAAACATGCATTCTTTCTTTCATTCTTATGGGATTTTATGTTCTCGCTCATTTTGTGAGCTAGAGCTTCAGCAAGGCAGAAATGGGTAGTCTATTTGAGCTACGTGACTGACTTTAAAGTATCTATTTTGTTAAATGTTAAGAATGATGGGTTTTCCTTCTCTCTAAAATTATTGTTTGGTGAAGGGAGAGATCAAGGGATGTCAGAGCACATTTGGACTTTTAAGGTTAGATTTGAATGAGAAGCAGCATAATGGCTTGAGAGTTCCTAATTCCTTCTCTGTATTTTAACATTCTTTTGTCCCATTCCAAGTTGAACTCTTTTTAGTTTAAACATTAGAGAACACACCAAAGCGTGTGTAATCACACTCTGCTTTTCTCTTGCGGCTCCAGAGCAAAGCAACTATCCGTACTTGCAATCGGTAGAGATGGATGTGCTGTTCATTCATAATATTGAAATGAGTAAAACTGACAGTGTATCAGCCTTCTGCATGTGCTTCGAATATTGTGATGTCCAATGCAAAATGCTTTTTGAATTTCTCAGTGATATTGAACTGATTCATTTGTTATGCCAACATGATCGATTTCCCTGATAGATATTGAAGACTCTCTTTGAGATTGTTCTATTTGAAGATTGTGGCAACCAGTGGAGCCTAAGTAGACCAATGCTGGGTATGATACTCATCAGCGAAGAGGTGATTTTTTTTTTTCAATACCATTTCAGTTCCCTTCCTACTTATTTAAGAAACTGCAAGATGCGAACATGGCTATGTTTGATTGGTTTAGGCTGATTCTTAGCTCATAATTATAGGCAGATCGTGATATGATTTAGGTAGATTCTTAGGTTTGTAGGAGTTTAGTTCCTAAACTATAGAGGATTTATTCTATTGCCTTTATTGTATATTTCCTACGTATGCCTCAATTTCATGTATAAACATCTCTATAAATTTGTTATATCGATATACAAGAGAATTAATAAAATCTCTTTCCTCAGAGGTGAAATACATAGATAACCCTTTAAACTGCCCAAGTGTCTAGTCGACACCTTAATTATGCCATTGATTGTATAGGTTGGCAAAAGAGTCTCTTGTGAACCCCTCGATTCGACATCTCACACTTGAAGTACAATCACCATTGACGTGTCAAACTATCAAATAGAAGAACGACACGTGCAATTGAAGAAAAAACTTTAATTCTAGAAAAAAAAAAAAAAAAACGCTGTGGTGTACTCCTTCACTAACCTTCCTCCCCCCTTCTTTTTTTTTCCCTATGTCTCATCTTCTTCTTCATTTGAGACAGGAAATCTAATCGACAAATACTCCTTTTAACCTTTACCTTTGTCTTCTTGAGGTCTAGAAGCACTTTATTGTTTTGGCCGTATCCTCTCTAGATTTGTGGTTGATGGATTCCTCCATAAGCTAGCTTGTTGTCTTCTTTTATTTTGCCGTTGTATTTTAATTGCTAAATGTACTAACTCATCTTTTTATTTTGCCGCTGTTGCCTTCTTTTATTTTGCTGTTGTATTTTAGTTACATATAGTTGTATTTCTACTACATCAGAAATCTCTCTATTGAAGCCATTAAATCTGGTCACCTCATCATCTATACAAGTAGCTTGGATCAGAGCTATTTACATACTTTAAAGTACCATATATAGACTAGGAAACAAATCAAGAGTAAACTACTAAAGAACATGTTACCATTCTCAAAAAAAAAAAAAAGAACACTAAACTACTAAAGAATCTTGTAGTTTTTGGAATATTCAAATCGACTAAACTACTAAAGAATCTTCAAAACCGAATCAAATCGATTAAATAGTGATGGAATATTCAGAGTCAAATGTACAAATACATTTGGTTTTTTAATTGATTTGATTCGGTTTTTTGTTTGGTTTTGGACACCCCTAGTTGTAGCACTTGGCATGCAAATCTACTTGGGCTTAAACACTTCCTCCTAAAGGAAGCGCTTGGTAATTTGTACTCCCTCTGTCCTAATTTAAGTGGCAGTGTTTGACTTTGCTCGGAGTTTAAGAAATAAAGATTGACATTAAAATGTTTTAAATTTACCCTTGAAAAAGTAAGAAAGAGAAGATTGAAGTTGTTGGTAGCTTTTAAAGTAAGTAGGGCTTAACAAGGGTAAAATATAGAGAGTGCATTAAATAGTTTTACGATAAGGAAGTGTGACGTTCTTTTGGGACAGACTAAATAGGAAATAGTGACACATACATTGACAGATCGCATAATAAAGTTAGATGAGCTCTTCTTGAAGTTCTTTTGTCTGAGATCTTGTGTCATAGGCCGTCTAGGAGCTTTCAAAGATTCATCCTTGTCCTTCAGTGGGGTTGAGCTTCCATGGATGCTATCATAAAGGCCTTAGCAATAGGGCCTGTTACAACTTTAGTTTGCAAGTTGATAGGATATCTATGCACCAACTTGAGGTGTAGTGTTGACTGATCCGATTTAGGTGAAGTCTCCGGTCATAATTTGTCAGATTTTGGCATGACGTAGGCAGATTCTTAGGCCCCATTTTTGTTGGAGTTTAGTTTCTAATAATATAAATTTTTTATTCCATTGCCTTTATTGTGTATTTCCAAGTTAGGCGCCAATTTTTTGTATGGATATCTTTGTAAATTCGTTATATAGGTATACAAGAGAATCAATTAATTCTCTTCTCTAAAAAGTAAATAAAAATAAAAATAATAAAATAAAAAATAAAAATCTTCACGCACGTGTTACGTTTATGCTTTCTAGAAAAGCACTGTATTGTGTTCTGTGAGCACCAGTTCCGCGTTCTTAATGTCATTAAGAGATTATAATGTACTTACAGAAGCGAATCACAACTGTGTCACATTACAAATGTTGATTGAATAAGCAGACTTAATCGTGCGTTTACAGTTGATATGTGTTTGCCTTACTTTTGAAAGCTTCTACTCTAATATCTTAAATAGGTGTATCCCCTGTGCTTGGTCCCTTTGCCTAGTCAGTGCTTCTTTCTGAATGGGTGTTATGGGTATAGTGGTTGTAATTCCCTTATGACTCCGATGTTCTTCTTCACGTGCGTTACAGACTTCTTGAATTCACTTTGAGATCAAATGTTAGTACCACTAAAAGAATCTTCCTAGTGGTGTTAATCTACACTAACAATATAGTGTGATTATCTTGTCTTTTCATGCACTCACCGAGTCATGACTACTTGTAATTTATATTTAGGAAGAAATCATCTAGTTAATGCATTACAAATGACACCAGAATAATGTTATTATGT
This sequence comes from Petunia axillaris subsp. axillaris, assembly GCA_029990575.1. Lineage (NCBI taxonomy): Eukaryota > Viridiplantae > Streptophyta > Magnoliopsida > Solanales > Solanaceae > Petunia > Petunia axillaris. The sequence continues at coordinate 44,582,982 of JARKNS010000002.1, read as the reverse complement.
TAGAATGTGCTGATATAATTATGATTCGCATCTTGCAGATGTTCTCAAACTTAAGAGCTCAGATTTTGTCTTCACAGGTAAGAGAAACAGATAAGTTAGGGAAAATTCTGTTGCTTACTATTGGTTTATTTGGTTTCATTGATTGTTATTCAAATTCTTCCTCCTACAAGGCAAAAGAGGTGGATGGGTAGTATCAATGCAAATCATATGAGCAATACTTCCAATGCTAATGACCTATTTCCTTGTGCTGACAGCTCACTATTTCCTTGTGCTCACAGCTCTTTTTAATCCATTTTCATTTGCAGCCAGCAGACCAGCAACAGCGTCTTTCTCTTTGCTTTGACAAACTTATGGCTGATATAACTCGAAGCTTGGATCAAAAGAACCGAGATAAATTTTCCAACAATCTAACTAGATTCAGGAATGAGTTCCGCACCAGATAACCACAGTGATATCAGCAAGTGGTGGATCCCTTGTACATAGCAACCTTTCTCTCACCTTCCTTAACACATACAAGAAGAAAAGGGCACATTTTTGCAGCGAGAACAGGTGAAGGGAGAGCAAGGGAAAAGAAACAATAGGAAGAACAGTTTCAAGAAAAGAAGGTGGCAGAAGATTTATTCTATCATCTTTATCATTATTTTTGTGACCCATGGGTGAAATATTCTGCAAAATGAAATCGCTGTCTTTTTTGCGAAATCCATTCTATAATTTTTGTCCCAACACAGTGTACAGTCCAACAAGTGAAGATCTTTGCTGTTAGAAATGTGAAAGAACATTAGTGTTTTCCGACAAGAACATTTGTAATCTGAGTGTCGTTAACCTGTTAGATTATTGGAATATGTTGGTGTAGATATTACCAATGGTGGGGTTTGTGCACCATTTCCGGTGAAGTTTTAGAACTTGTTTTGCACTTGGATCTTCATGAAACTACAGCAGGGGATTCCCTTGTTTACTGACCATATTCTCTGTATTGGGGCTTGAATCACTCAATTTATTTATAAATTTCGTGTCACTGTCACTCGAGGAAAGCTATTGATCCCTTTGATGACTCTCATCATCTTCCCAAGTTGCGTAGAGGAATCCCAACTGAGCAATGTAAAAAGTCTCTTTCTACGATCACCTGTAGCGTCCTTAAAAAGTGTTAGGAGGAGAATTGATGCGATTCTTGTTTATATAAGTTTTATTTATTGTATTGTGTCTTGTATTTTTATTTTTGCGAGCTCAGATCTTTGGATTTAGTTTATACTACAATTTTCAAGACAAATGTTCGTTTTATTACTTTTGCTGCATAACTATTAATTAGTGACCCACTCCCGCGACTATTTGAAGTTGATGCTTGGCTTTACCAACAAATGTACTGCTAAGTTTTGGCAAGAAACTTTAGTCTCCTAGTTAGACTTTGCCCTACACTTGATGTGTCGTCCATACAGGAGTTTAATCAGAAACAAATTATGTGTAGCATCGAGATTGTAATGCAGTAATTTGATAATATAGAAGTGCTTTTGGCCATTTTTCCTTCAAAATTTAGTTCCTGTAGCAATGATGGAGCCTTTTATACGGATGGTGCGGGTCATTTATGTTGTCTTACGAAGTTTGTTCACTATGGATGAGGTTTTCTTAGATTTATGTCGATTTATTTTAATTTTGAACTTTGATTTAGTATAGAACAATAGGGGTTGGTAAAATATATGTTTAATAAAATATATGTTTAATAAAATAAATCTTTTTGCGTGGTTACTTTATATCCATTAAACTGACCTGTGCATGCTGCAAATTTTGGAATGCCAAACTTGTCGTATTCCTCTGTGGTCAAAATTTGATTTGACTGTCTATGTTACCTACCCTTGTGTTTCTCTTTTTGCGATGGAGGGTTCTACAGATGTTGGCCAAAATAAGAGTATGCTCAATCGAACCCAACATGATAGGTTGACATTAGTTGATCCTAAGCCTAATTGTTTCTTACATGATCAGTTGATATTAGTTGATCCTTATTCGGGTCATCTCCAAGCCCTCGTCGGGAGGGGAATTTTTCTTTAATTGCTTGAAGAATTAGGTTTTTTTGGTGTTCTCGTTGAAACACGTGTGCTTAGCTGTCTTACCTTGATTAAAGATACTTAGAGAGGAGGTGGAGTTAAGCATTCGTAGCGGTACGAAGCTTGGTATTAAGTCAACTCAACTAGAAGTTACCAAGGAATCCAAATCAAAAGGGTCTAGATAAACACTGGTGAAAAAATATATTTGTACATTGAAAGAGTGACTTTCTACTCATAATGACCATCTAAAGTTGGATTCCTGATCGAGCAGGTAAGCGAGACAGAAGTTTCATTGTTCGAGGTCTTCTAATATCCCTATTGGACTGGCCCCCTTCCCCTTAAGGCCCCACCGTCAGTAAATCTTCTTGTTTCTTTCCTTTTATAAGAAACTCGACTACTTGTGATTGGTCTTTCAATGTCAAAGCAAATTTGTGATACAATTGGAAAACTCTCCTTCCCGAGTTCTGAACTTCCATATTTAACTGCATTACCTTAAGCAAGATGATCTTAGTGTTACTCAAATTTTAACAAATTGCTAAGCTGATTTCTAATGGACTCGTTGGTATCGGACGACCCTATTGTAGTGTATATATTTTTCAAGGCAAAATAGCCTAATTAACACCTAACTTGCATCCCTTTTGCTTCCCTACCATCCAACTTACATATTCTCCATTTAAGGCTTCAACTCGATCAAAACAAATATTTTAAACTGATATAAAATGACAATCAAGTTAAGAGATACAAATATTTTAAACACAAATATCCAACAATAGATAGAAAATGGGGAGAAGAGATATAAATAAAGAGAGGAAAAAAAAGGATATAATCATTTAAAAGAATCAATTAAGTAACATTCAGTAAATGAATTATATCCAAGAAAGATGAGGAATTAAACTCCTACAAAGAATTTTTTTACCAAAGTATTTAAGAGGCTTCAATTGAAGAGATAAGAGGCTTTCCTCCTACTCACAAAAGAGCCTAATATCAAGTTCATCAAAAAAATTAACAAAAATGAAGCATCATGAACTATTTATACCTAGGTCTTAATATAACTTATAATAGCTAGTCCTTAAAATAAGTTTAATTGTCTTGCATTTTATGGTCTTTTTTTCTAAATATCAATTTCAGTATATTATTGTGTGGGCAAAAATATACTACCTACTATTACAGGGATACGAGCCCAGCTGACGAGACTAGACTTATACAATAAGTCACCGGGTACAGGGGATACTGAAAAGGCTCTGTATATTGAGAGAAAATGTGTGTTTACAATGAGGAGAGGTTTGCCTCTCTTATACAACTTTGGTACAGTTTTTGATATCCTACAAACTCTCAAAAGGATATTGATAAGTTCTATTTGATAAGTCCTATCTCACTTCTACAAGATTACACCGTTAACAAATATTTGAATTTAAACCAAGCCTGATCTATATTCTAACATCCCCCTTAAGTGCAGCTGGTGGTTTTACTACAACAGCTTGTCTCTAAGATAGGCAAATCGTCTTCCAGACAAACTCTTAGTTAACACATCTGTCACTTGATCCAGGGAACTAATGTAATGAACTTGAAGATCTTTGGCTGCAACTTTCTCTCTAACAAAATGAAAATCCAATTCGATATGCTTAGTTCTAGCATGAAAGACAGGATTAGCCGTAAGGTAGGTGGCTGAAATATTGTCACACCATAGATTTGGAGCTTGAGATGAGACAATGCCAAGTTCATGAAGAAGGTGTTGTAACCATGTACTTTCTGCAGTTGCTGCAGCTAACGCCCTATACTCGGCTTCTGTGCTAGAGCGAACAACAACCTTTTGCTTCCTAGAACTCCATGATGCCAAGTTTCGACCCAAAAAGATACAATAGCCATTAGTAGAGCGTCTATCATCAGGGCATCCAGCCCAATCGGCATCATAAAACCCATTAATATGAAGTGGAGGAGAAGGCCGCAAGAGTAGTCCAAGCTGTAGAATTCCTTTGAAATAGCGAAGGAGGCGCTTGGAAGCTTGAAAATGAGACTCCATGGGCTTGTGCATGAACTGACAGAGCTTATTAACAGTATAGAAAATGTCCGGTCTCGTGATAGTGATGTACTGCAAGGCTCCTACAAGAATTCTATATAAGTAAGGGTCATGGAATATAGTGCTACTATGCTGAGATAGCTGCTGACCAGTGATCATTGGAGTCGCTATAGGCTTAGCACCCTCCATGTTTTCTCTAGCAAGGAGGTCACAGATATATTTTGACTGGCAAAGAATTAATCCATTTGAAGTTTTGCACATTTCTATTCCCAGGAAGTAATGAAGAGCACCCAAATCCTTAAGTGCAAAATCAGTAGAAAGCTTCAAGATTAATTGTGAGATAAATTCTTGTGAGCTACCTGTAACAATTAAATCATCAACATAGACCAGAACAAATGTGACATGAGCACCACAATTTCGGATGAACAGAGAGGAGTCAGATTTAGATGCGCGAAAACCGAACTCCATTAAGACTATGCTAAGTCGCTCAAACCAAGCTCTAGGTGCTTGTCTGGGACCATAGAGAGCTTTATGTAATTTGCACACATGTGTAGGATATCTAGGATCCACAAACCCAGGTGGTTGAGTCATATAAACTTCTTCATTGGGAGTGCCATGTAAAAAGGCATTCTTAACGTCCAATTGGCGAAGTAAACAACCCTTTGATAATGCTATAGCGAGAATAAAACGAATAGTTGTAGGTTTAACTACCAGACTAAACGTATCATGGTAATCAACCCCAGCCTCTTGATTGAAACCCTTCGCAATAAGTCTCGCTTTATAGCGTTCAATAGACCCATTAGAATTGAGCTTTAATTTAAAAATCCTCTTGCACCCTACAATGTTCTTAGCAGTGGAGAAAGAGACAAGAGACCAAGTGCCATTGTGAATGAGAGCATTATATTCCTCTAGCATGGCCTTTCTCCAATTCAAGTCCTTGTTTGCTTGGGAGAAACACGTTGGTTCGGGAGGAAGTGAAGAATGAGGAAGGGGATATTTGGTTATTGTATGTGCTTGGTGTTGTTGGAGGCTGTTTGCTTTGCGTCTAGTCACCATGTGATGGGGTGGAAGAGGTTGCGAACATTTTGGTCGTTTAGGAACCTTTCTAGGAGGGGCTAGAACACTTTACAAAGTTGAGTAAGGTGCAACAGAAGTAGAAGGAATTTTAGGGAGGTCTACTGTGAGATTAGTTGCTGGAATAGAAGGAGGAGATGTCCTAGGACTACTTGATATTGAATTAAAGGTTGGTACATGAGATGGAGTATTGAAATGACAAGGTGCAACAATATTGAGTAGAGCAGAACACTTAAGAGGACGAAGGCACTGTATTGGAGTAAGTAATTTGATCAGCAAAATAGAATTTGGACTCATCAAACACCACATGCCTAGAGATATACATTTTATCTGTTGGAATATGTAGGCACTTGTAGCCTTTGTGATGACTACTAAACCCTAAAAACACACAAGGAAGAGACCGAAACTCCAGCTTATTTGAGTTATAAGGACGGATGCACGGATAGCAAGTGCAACCAAACACTTTTAAGAAGTGATAGTCAGGAGGTTTGTTAAATAATTTTTCAAAAGGTGAGAGATTTTGCAAAGAAGGAGAGGGAATTCTATTAATAATGTACAATGCAGTGGAGAATGCATAATCCCAAAAATAGGTGGGTAAAGAAGCATGAGCTAACAGTGTTAACCCATTTCAATAATGTGACGGTGCTTTCTTTCAGCTGTGCCATTTTGCTCAGGAGTATGTGGACATGAAACTTGATGTATAATCCCTAGTTGAGCGAAAGTTTTAGAACATTTTTGATATTCACCTCCCCAATCAGATTGAACTACTTTAATTTTGCGTTCAAAAAGATTTTCAACCTGTGATTTGAATTGCAAGAAGATATCAAGTACTTCAGATTTGGAAGACATAAGACATAACCAGGTAAACTTGCTATAGTCGTCAATAAAGGAGACATAATATCGAAATTTATTACTAGCCAGAAAAGGAGCAGGGCCCCATACATCAGAGTGGATTAAATCTAAAGGTTGATTAGACGATGAGCTAGAAATAGAGAATGAGAGTCTATGACTCTTGGCGAACTGACACGAGGCACAAACTTGTGACCTTGAGCTGCTAGTAACTGGTAACCTAAGTGTCTTAATGACACGACTAATTGTGTTTATTGACGAATGACCTAGCCGACTATGCCAAAGATCAAAAGAGGACTTACTCACAAGATGAGCTTGTGCTTTACTCTTGAGGACTTGCAAACTGGACGACTTGGACGAGTTGAGTTTATAAAGGCCATGTTCAAGGTCCCTTCCAATAGCACCTTTCCCGCTGCCTGATCCTTTATAAGACAAAAACGAGGGTGAAATTCAAAAACAACATCATTATCACCACTAAATTGAGCCACACTAAGAATTTTTTTTGTAATTTCAGGGACTAGGAGAACATTCTTTAAATGTAATAGCCTAGAGTTAGTAGACAATGTCGAATTTCCAACATGAGATATACCAAAACTTGTACCATTTCCAACATGAATCTGCTCATTCCTATTATATTCTCCTCGGACAACTATGTTGGTCATGTCATTCGTGAGGTGGTTAGTTGCACCGGAGTCGGGATACCAAGCAGAATCAATCGCTGTTGATGGTTGTACAATAAGAGCAGCCATTTGCTGCTTAGATGGTGACTGATAATTATGATCAAGCCTGTAATGATAGATTATAGCCGAGTGACCATGCTTTTGACAGACTTGGCACTGCACTTGTGTGTTATTGCCATTGTTGGTGTGACCACCTCGTCTACGACCACGTCTATTCCTTCCCCCATTGTAGTGACCTGAACTGGAGTTAGTTTTTCGCTTAAAATAGTCGTCACTTTTGGTGCTGGGGTGGGCGTTTTTGACAGTGAGATTTCCTTGGCCCTGGCTTTGTTCGAGCGATCCCATTTGGTCAAGCCTGTATTCGATCATGGCTTAGTAGCAATCCATGAAGATTAGCAATGGAGATTGAATCTGCCAGAGAAGTGACAGAAGCGACTAATGCATCATAGTCTGGTCCAAGCCTGCCAAGAATATATAAAACCAAATCATCATCTGCTACAGGATGGGCTGCTACAACGTGATTATCGGCAAAAGTTTTCATCTTTTGAAGATATTCCACCATTGAAGTATTGCCTTTTTTTAGTGGTTTGAATTTGAAGCCTCAACTGTATGATTCTATCTTTTGATTGTGATGCAAACATATTCTCAAGAGTTTTCCAAACGTCTTGAGATGAAACACAACCAACAACTAGGGCTAAAATTCCTTCAGAGAGCGTGGAGAGAATCCATGAGAGCAAGAGTTGGTCTTGCTTTTTCCAGGCTGTATAGAGCGGATTAATGGTGACTCCAAAGGATTTTCCTCAGGTGAGCTACTGGCAACAACTCTAGGTGTACACTTGTGTGTGCCATATACGTATCCTTCGAGTCCTTCGAGATCGTGTACTCTAAGTATAGGCAAAACTTAAGATTTCCATACAATATAATTGTTTTGATCAAGTTTAATCAGGTTTGAGTGAGTCATACTGGTTGAGAAGGTTGTAAGATTTGTTTGTGTTGTTTGAGTGGTGAGGCTGGTAATGAAAGGTGCTGCCATTTAAAGAGTTGGACGTGAGTCACTGTTGTGCTCTGATACCATGAAAGGCTCTGTAGATTGACAGAATTTGTGTATTTATAATGAGGAGAGATTTGCCTCTCTTATATAGCTTTGGTATAGTTTTAGATATCCTACAAACTCGCAAAAGGATATTGATAAGTCCTATTTGATAAGGTCCTATCTCACCTCTACAAAATTACACCGTTAACAAATATTTAAATTTATACCAAGCCTGATCTATATCCTAACAGATACACGTCTGCTCTACGAGTTACGACCGTTCAGGCGGTATGAGCGTAGGACGCAAGACATATATCCCGCCGCCTTAGGTTTACAGTCTCCTATTAAGGTTTCGTATATACCACCGCCTTGAGTTTATAGGCCCATGGACTTTATTAGTCCTTATATTTTACCATAATTAAGATTGGATAAATCTCTGCTATAAATACCCTTCCTTATATTGTATTGTACATCAAACAATTCACACCGAATCCGGCTATTCTCAAGGAATAATACTACTGACTTTCTTGTTCATTATTTTTCTTTCTATTTTCTTACTCATTCCATCATTTTATACTGTATTGCTTGTGACTCTCTCATAAATTTAATTGTTTAACCTAGACATCCAATTTTAGGCATAAATAGTTTGGCGCCCACTGTGGGGCCCAGAAAATTATAGGTATTATACGAAGGAAAAAGCTCAGTCATATCAGATGACAACGACAACATCCCAAAGAATACTACCGACGCAGTAGATGAATCCGCACAGGATCCTAGCGATCCCAGCGTACAACCGAAGGATCCTGCCAAGGAGCCAGTCCATGTAGCCTGCGACGCCAAAGGCGACCAACCGCGCGAAGGTAATCTTAAGTTTAGAGGTTTCCTTGTTAATCTCATCAAAACCCTGTCAGAACGGGCATAGCAGAACTCAGTCAACATGGTCGAAGGCATGACCGAAAAGTTAGGAGTGATGTTCGTTGGATCATCTCAGACACCAGCATCCCCACGAGAACCAGTGCCCATGAAAGATTCGCCAACATCCGTTCCTAATCGCAGACTCAACATGGATGCTTCCTTTGGAGGCTCAACGATAGTCAATAATCAAAACCTCAAAGGAACATTTGTTATTCAGGACATCCTTAAAGAGATGAAGGCCATCCACGATCGGATCGGTAACGTACAGGTGCTCCACCTCAGGTTACCATCGTAGATGAGGAAATTTTTTATAAGCATGCATACAAAGCAAGCGCTGCACCGATCCGCATACCAAAACACTTCCGCCTGTCGGATAACCTAAAGTACGACGGGACAATGGATCCAGACGAGCATATTGCCGCATATTATACAACCACCAAAAGGAACAAAATCTCTGTGGAAGAAATTCAATTTTCTTTGGTGAAGAAGTTTGGCTCGACCCTGACTAAGGCCGCCGTCGCTTGGTACACTCAGATACCAATGGGTTCCATCGAATCATTCACCCACATGCAAGATCTGTTCAAGAAAGTGCATTTTGGTACTCGTAAGTGGGAGAAGTGCATGGAGGATATCTTCGAGATTTGGCAGCACGACGATCAGTTACTAAAAGATTACCTAGAAAGGTTTCGGAAGGAATGCATGGAGCTTCCTCCAATTCCCAATAACATTGCTGTAGTATCTTTGGTAAAAATCTGAAATCTAAAGGGCCATTAGCTACTAGGGAGTTGCAGTGGAGTCTAACTCAACACCCTGTGTCAACATGGAATGCCCTGCATCAGAGATACACCGAGAAGCTATGCTTGGAGCTTGAACAATCTTCTGCCCCTGTTATAGAAGCTCGTCCAATCACTGAAGACGTCGTACGTCAAGGGAAAAAGCGGGGATATGCTGAAGAACCAAAAGCTGGAGACAAGGGAAAGCGGAGTAGAAGAGATTACAGAAATGACTTCCCTAGACCGGTCGAAAAGCGGGAGGACAACAGGAAGGCTCCGACGCCACCTCACAAGGGGTTACTCAACATAGATTGGGTACCCGATAGGTTTGAATAATTGGGACTACGCGTCAATGCTGTGGAGTTTGTGAGGGATCACATGAAGGATGCTCAAGTGCGTTGGCCCAGCAACATGAGGGCCGAACCTGGCAGAAGAAACAAAACCTTTACTGTGACTTTCATAGGGATCATGAACATGAGACTGCTGGCTGCAGAGCCTTGATCCTCGAAGTTATGGGTCTGCTCGATAAAGGATATTTGAAGGACTTACTTAATGATAGAGGAAAGCAAACTTATGCCAAAACTAGGAGTCCAGATGAACCCCCAGATTTGCCAGAGCCTAAGAGGTCCATCAACATAATAGTAGGTGGTCCGACGCTGCTTGCACAGTAAAGCGCCCGATGAGGGTTATCGTGCCACGCCCGAGGAGAAATAATCTTATTCAGTGACGAGGATAGCACTAGCTGCAACACTCCTCACCACGCTGTCTTGGTAATAGCACTCCAAATAGAGGATACAGATGTCAAGCGTATCCTAGTCGATGTTGGCAGCACCATGAACTTCATTAAATGGGACACCCTGCAGGCGATGGGAGTTGAAGACAAAATGACTCAGAGTGTCTATACACTGGCAGGCTTTAACAACTCCTGTGAAAAATCTGTCGGGGAAATCAACCTTGCTACGCACATCCTAGGAGCGCATTATGTTTCATCTTTTCAGGTAATCAAAGGACGGATCACATACAACACAATCGTAGGACGACTGTGGATCCACCAAGTCAAAGCAGTGCCTTCTACTTGGCATCAAAAACTTAAGTACCCCACCAAGTGGGGAATAAAATAGATCAATGGAGATCAGGAGCAAGCAAGGGAGTAATACACGACGATTGTGCTAGGAACATCTAATCCCAAAAGGGCACAAAAGGCATAACTTCCCGGTGCCGATGAAGACCCCAAAACCTCAATCAACTAATATTACAATTCCGATTGTTTAGTCGATTGATGTGTTTTCAGGATGGGGGGGGGGGGGGGGGAAGGAGTAGAGCACTTGAAAGTATAATTTTTTTCAGTATTTTACTTTAACTAAGTCTCTAATTTATTTTAATTTTGATCGTAGTATTTTCGTACTTATCAGATATGTTGCGACTTTTCACCAACAACAGTTCAAGCCTTGCGCCCTTACTTATCAATAAAACTACTATTTTAATAATTCAATTTTACAATTCAGATTCATCTACGATCCAAATATTCATAGCCCAAACAAAACTCAAGTTGAAGTAATACATCCACTTTTCGTTACAAAAGTAGGGTAAGCTACTCGCTTGGAGCTAGACCACGTCTAACTCAGCCACCAGGCATTATTCGTAAGTTGAACTCGTCAATTCAACAAATTTGCACCTACATACCGGTAGGGACGCCTGCCCGCATAGTGCCAAAATGTCTTTAAATAATTGAGTAAATAAGCAAAGACGTTCTGTATCGGAACACGAAAATTCACTATTTCTACACGGGCTACGTCCCATTGTGGGCACAAAATAGCCGTCTGTCACAGACGCAATGCAAGCCGCCAAACACTGGCACACACAAAGGACGTAATTGCCCGAGAAGGCTCATTGATAAACGTTCTAGACATTAGAACATATAGGACGTCCGAAAGTCACCTAAACTTTAGGTGCATACGCTCATGAAGGCACGACTTAGCAAAGACATTAATAAATTATTTACGGCGGAAACTAAAATCATCACAAATAAATTAACAAGTAATTCTAGTTAAAAAAGCCTCAAAATGGGCCAAAACATGTCATAACACCCGCAAAGCATGGGCAAATATTCAGAACTGAGATGCAAAAAATATCTTAAGCATCAAGGGGGGGGGGGGGGTTTCTATTCCTCTTTCAGGGGACTCCCTTCAGTGGCAACACTCTGCGAAGGTCCTGCTTCACCAGCTTCAGGTACCCCAGCTAGCGCTTCATCTCTTCTTTCGCCACTAACTTCTTCAGAATATTCTTCAAGGTCGAATCCTAGCTGAGCATCTACTAGGGCCACAAGCTTGGTCAATGAAGTAATCTCAGTCTCCAGGTCCATACTAGGGTCATCACGAACCCGGAGAAAGGTGGTGAGAGCATCCGCGATGTTAGCACAATCCACCCCAGCTATGCAGCGAGCATTCAAGGCATTCATCTGCTCCTCCCTGAGATGAGTGTCATTCCGAAGCTTATTGCAAACCTTCTCTAGGGATGCCACTCTGCTTTTCGGCTTGTCATTCTCATCTTGAAGGAATGTGGAAAGACCCTTAGCATCAGAGACACTCTTTTCAGTGGCATTGATTCTTAGCTGCTTCCTGGGGGGCTGCATTATTACGCTGAAGCTGCTCTGAGAGCTTGGCCTCCATAAGGGAAGATTTAAGGGTTTCCACAGCCTATTTGCGCTTACGGATCTCATTGCTCATTGCTTCATCAAGGTTCTTACTTCTCAGAGATTCCATAGGGTAGGCTTTGCATGTGGTATGAAGCTACCATCTCAGCTGTTCAGGTTCTCATTCGAGCCTCCTCGATGGAATATCTCGTGATAAACCATCAGCCCCTGGAAGAATGCTGGAACGAGTATTTAGCAGAGGAAGAACAAGGATTCGACTCACAAAATGCTGATAAACAGAGAAGGAAAGTATACCCAAAGAGAGCACCCTGCGGCGACCTCAAACAGCTTCTGGCGGCTATAACCAGCGAGATGTCTTTGCTCATTAGGACTGATCAACTCAGCGGTATGGTTTTTCACAACCCTTGGGCTCTTAAACAGGTTAATTCATGCGGTAATAGGAATAACAAACTTACCGACCCCATCCACGGGTTGAGCTACAACATCTGCATCCATAGCCACCTCCTTGCCAGGATGGCTCTGGAAAGAGTCGATCATCTCGAGGGACGGTGTCGGAATAGTGGTCTCTACATGTGTACAAAAAATATTTACTCGTGGAGCGCATAAATAAATTGCACTAGGAAAATGTGAAACAAATGACTGACCTAATGATTGGGGCTCGAGAGGAAATGATGGTAACACCACTTTATCCTTTGCACCAGCTTCTTCTCCGGCCTCAGGAGTTTCTTCTATGAAATGTTTACGCTTTTGTGTAGATGGGCTAGATTCAACAGTAGCAGAAGGAGGAGTCTCCCCGGACACATCACATTCGACCTCAAAGGCTTTACTATAGTCGAGGAATTGCAAGAACGGGGCGGAAATAAGCCTCCATTTCAACTCTTGGGATTCCCTATCTTGGGATTCTCCCTACACGAACGGTTGGTCCTTTCTTACCAGCTCGGTTACAAGAGCTGCCATGGTGCTAAAATCACGGACGAATCTCCTATAAAAACTAGCTAACCCATGAAAACTATGGATTTGAGACACCAAAGTAGGGGACGACCAATCTTTGATAGCCTTGGTTTTTGAAAAAAAAAAAATTCATCGACTTCAACACCACTAACACTATTAACAAATCCAAGGAAGACAACTCGCTCAACACAAAAGGCACACTTTTTGAAATTAGCATAAAGCTTTTCATTTCTCAAAACATCTAGCACAAGCCTTAAGTGTTCTACATGTTCATCAATAGTTTTACTATAAACAAGTATGTTATCAAAATACACGACAATAAATTTATTTATAAATAGTTTAAGCACATGGTTCATCAGTCTCATGAATGTACTCAGGGCATTAGAGAGGCCAAAAGGCATCACTAACTCTTGAACCCCAAAAATTACCCCCGAAAAGGATAAATTCTGGAATATCGACAGGATGGACTAACTCTTTTGGAGTTTTTGGAGTCGCCACCCAATTTAAGGAAAACAGGGAACCAAATTAACAAATACGTGCAAAAACTCCATTATTTATAAAAAGACGGTCTTTCTTTCAGAGATTCTAAAGGTAAGAGGTTTTATTAATTTCGGAAGAAGGTTTTTAAGGCACTTCCGAAATTCCGTTAAAAACGGTTAATCCGACAGGTTTTCAAATATTTACAAGTGCGCTTTTCTTTCAAAAAAATTATTTAAAAATAGTAATAATATTAATAAGAATAATTAATCAAATAAAAGCTTATTTGCAAAATATTCTTTTACTTGCACGCATTTTCTAAGACGGACCCAATTTACAATAAATTAAATAACGACTTCACAATAAAAGGCAATGAACATAAAGTAAGACAATATATAAACAATCACATATTATTGATAAATAAAATATTTTTTACACATTTATTTGCATAAATATCTCTAAGGAAAGAAAGGAAAAGTTTAAAGATAAAACCCGGGAAATGATCAACTTGCGGGAGCCTTGGATTTTCTAAAATTCCTTAGTCTTATTTTGAATGCTTGGGTCCGAATTCAATCCCCAAATGCCTTCAATGCAATGGACTATCCCATTCGTGAGTTAGCCAAAATCGTCCACAAATATTCGTGCCAAAATGTACCTCGCAAAGCAAACAAGTAAAATTGGATTAGTACGATAATAAGGTATAATAATTAATAAAATAAAATAACAATAATAAAGTAATAATAATAATAATAATAATAATAATAATAATAAAATATATAATAATAATAATAATAATAGTAATAGTAAAGGGTGTTGTTTTTGCAAAATTTTAGGCTCAGATTTGTATGGCGCGTCATGTAGAGGCTCGGGATATTGGTACGGTTGCAAACACGGAGCCCGGGCCGTGTTTCCATCCAAGTACCAAATCCACCACTCTATTCGACTTGTTTTGCCTCAAATGCATACATTCATCATAGCCTTTTGCTTTAGGGACACGGGAACGGGACGGTTCAAGTGTAGTATCATGTTCAAATCGATCCCGAGGCCTCAATACATGTATATGTATTTTTCATTGGCCATGTAACATCGTGTTCATATCAATCCGTAAAGCCCTCAAATTAAATTTTTTTTCATAAGCCTTAGTGTGGTATCAAAATCCAGAACCAGCAACAATAGTCATAGTTGTATAATGGCTGAATTGTCAGTAGCCCAAAGTCGCAAACATTATAATGAATGTCAACACAAGATTTTCCAATAGTAACAACGGGTCTATCCGACATTTATGACAGGGAACATCAGCGGCCAAATGAACAGGGCTAACAAACAACGGAAACACCATTATTTCTCAGGAAAACACCAGTAAGAACCCAAACATTGCAGCAATTATAGAGTGATGACAGCGAACGGAACAATAATGAATGGAGGAGGAGGAGCGACGCCTGTGAAACGGCGTTGCTACGACCCCTCTCTGTTTTATTTCTAGGGATGTCTCCGAACGACGAGAGCAGAAAAACGATTGAGACAACCAGGGAGTCGTCAAGATTTTATAGAAATAGCATCAACTCATAAACCAAACGGTGGTGGAACCCCAAGATTTTCCGGCGAGACAACGATACACAAGGGAAAAGAGGAGGAGCAACGCCAACAGCGTCACTACCACTCCCCCTCCAATTTCACTTCTTTCTCCGCCTTTTAATTTCTATAACGAGCAAGCCGAAACCAACAGAGAAATGAGAATTTTCCTAAAAGATGAACCCTTAATCTTTTTGAGCAAATCATAGCCAGTCATTCCAGGCATACAATAATATGTAATTATCAGATCCACCTTCGTTTAGAACAAACAGAGGAAACAAATCGACAAACAATGGCAAATGGAGGAGCGACACCAGTTTACTTAACGACGTCACTACAACTCCGATCGCCTAAATCAAAAACCAACAGACTGTTTGAGAAAACCTCATCTCCATTCGGTTCATAGCCCAAGCAATACAGCTGCTACATGGTGTATCATGATCGGACCAAATAACAGAGATCTCAACTGCAGAAGCACTATAAGTTCCGCGTAGATAGGCCACCCTCGCCACTTTAAAATCATGAGTTTTTGGATCAACCCCAAATCCATGGCAAAACATACCACTATCATTCGAAGCAGAGCAAAAATGAGGTGTAGGGAGGGAGAGGCTTTTAGGAATGACGGGGTTCCAGAGAACAATGGTATCTAAATAATCATCAAAGAGGCAAAATAGACCATTACAAAACCCCACAACTCTAAAGTGGTTACCAGATCTAGTCTTGAAAGGAAAATTCCGTTGTTTAACCAGGGTTAAGTTTTCATTTTCAGAAGAGTAAATAGAATCGTGTTCTTTTGTGATGGGTGTGTGAGTATATTTTTTATGTAAGGAAGGAGGGGTGTCGGTGGTAATGTATTTCTGAAAAAAAATCTTCCCTTTTCTAGATCTGATTTTGATGAAAAAGTTGTGGGAGAAAAATGTGATACTGAATAATAAATGGGGGCTAGGGTTTAAGGGTTATATATGGGTATAGGGCTTTGCAAAGATAGGTTGGGATTTTAAAGTTAAGAACGAAATTAGCTCTTTTAGGATAAATTAAATAGGTAGAATGGATTGCACGAGTAGGACAAAATAGAGGTTGCGTCTTTCATATTTGGCCTCTTTTCTTCAAAATTAATGGGTTTTCTCTTATTATTATTATTATTTTATTTAATTTTCAAATTTAACCTCAATTAAAAAAAAATTACCATAATTTAACAATTTTGAAAAGAATTGGGACAAAATTGGGTGTCAACAGCTGCCCCTCTTTACCTGGAAAAGGATGAAAGAGTTTTCAGGGTAAAAAAAGTTGACGAGAAACCAATTTTGTCACGACAAAGTCAAGTACTTTGATTCCAAGGACCAAAGCGCGAGGCTTATAGACATGGCCGAGCTCCGGTTTCCGGGTTGCCTACATATCTCGGGCCGAAAGAGAATCAGGCCATATGTAGTTCGACGCGATTTGAAAATCAAAGACGAGATAGTAACGACAACTCAAGCGCGGGAAAAGAGGCTTGTAATCACCCGAGTTATGAAAATATGGTCGACGACACACCCATAAAGAGGGGTTTACACGGACATAGCTTCCACTGCACCTCGATAACCGAGCCATCTTGTGTTCAATCTCAAACCTCAGACTCAGGGTTAACAAGAGACTTACCTCTAGGGTGGATGACTTATGCGGGTGCAATTCTTCAGGTCTTCGTTGACGAGTCTAGCTCATATCAACGATTGCCCCGGTTCATTGCTAAGCAAAGCTCCATGTTCCAAACACTGCTGCGGTGCTGCTAAAAATCCTGTAATAGTCTCAACAAGCAGTAAGTGTGCAACTGCTAATAAACTGTAATAATTGGAATAAGAAATAGATAAAGTGATAAAATTATAAATGTGGGTTGCGGTATCATCGATAAGTTCTTCCTTCGATCAACTGACAAAGTACTCCGCCCGGAGAACCTCTAAGCTGATCCTTATTCTGAAACAGTAAAGCAAGACAATAAGTAAAGCAAGAACGAATTGTAAAATGCAAGGCTTTCATAAGATAAGTTGACTAACGAGACATAATATCTCAAGTCGACTTGGCTAATCTATATCCTACGCAGGTAACATAACGTTCATTTATAAGGCGAACGAGCCCAAACATTCAATTATAAGGCGAATGAGCCTAAAACGTTCAATTATAAGGCGAACGAGCCTAAAACGTTCGATTATAAGGCGAACGAGCTTAAAACGTTCGATTGTAAGGCGAACGAGCCTAAATTTGATAGCAGCCTGCAAAACAAAGTTGCAAATTAGATTAATTAAGGCAAGATAATGCAAAACAAAGAAGCAAAACTAGGTCGTGTTGCTTGTATTAATAGTGCGGCAAAGCGTTAAATGCCTTCCGTTCTTATTGAATCTGATGTTCAATCTCTGCAAATTTAAAGAAAATGCGTTAGAAAACGAGTGAATAATAATGAAAAAGCTATAATGAAAAAAAGGAAGAAATAGATTTGCGCTGCATATGCGACAAGGCGAATAATCTTTGAGAAACTGATGGTTGACGGTAGGAACAATAACAAAAGAGCCTTCAATTGCCTATGATAGGCTTCATAATAATACCTCCAATTGCTTATGGTAGGCTTCAAATGATAATGATGTCTTCGCTTGCTCACGATAGACTTGATAATAAGACCCCCGATTGCTTATGGTAGGATCAATAATAAAAGAGCCTTCAATTGCTTATGATAGGCTTCAGAATAAGGTCTCCAATTGCATATGGTAGGCTTCAATTTTAATGAAGTCTTCGCTTGCTCACGATAGAATCATAATAAAACCCCCGATTGCTTACGGTAGGATCAATAACAAAAGAGCCTTCAATTGCTTATGATAGGCTTCAGAATAAGGCCTCCAATTGCATATGGTAGGCTTCAATGCTAATGAAGTCTTCGCTTGCTCACGATAGACTCATAATAAGGCCCCCGATTGCTTACGGTAGGCATGACGTAATTTGTAAGTGCAAGCTGCAATATCTTTGATAAATTGTCTTCCCATCCACTGGCGAAGCAATAAAGCAAATGCGAAGGCATAGTGCAAAGCATTTTCAACAATCCTGACAAATCAACTGTTAACCTGGTGGTCAACTCAATAAATTGTTCATCCATAATGCGAATGATCCTTTCATTGCAAGCTTTCATGCTCCTGCTCTAAAAGAAAAATTGTTAGTTTTGGGGAGGGAGGAGGACGAGTTTGATTTGTGCAGACTACATGCTGATCTTGCTGCTTCTGCTGCTCCCTCGTCTTCATTGGACTTGGATTTGCGAATTGCTTTCAGAAACTTGGCTCATGAACTCAAATAGCTTAGATTTTCAAAAATAGAGGCAAGATAAAATATTTTAATGCACATGCAAATGAAGTCAAAGATGCATTTTGAAAATTTTGCCTTGACTTAAACTTGTAATATATTTTAAAACAAACTGAACGTCCTTTGGCTTAGACTTTGCACTGTTTTCTTAACCAATTTCAAAATTCTTGCCAACTTATCTTTAATACCCAACGCCGCTTCTTGCAAAATTATGCCCCAGTTATAATCTTCTGCATCCCTAACTCGCTTTGCAAAAATATCCCCAGTTGTCATTCTTGGGGGAAAATAAAAATTTAAATGCTAAAGGGTCGAGCCCGATGGGGGAGCCTACGTATCCCTCCTTGGGAATCAAACCGTGCGTAGTTCTGCATCACTGCTTCAACGCCATATACCAACAAATAAAAGCTGCCCCAGTTGATGTTCTAACAGATAGTGCGATATCCAAAGAGCGCAGACAATAACTTTCCAGTGCGTCGATTTAAATTGTTCAGTTGTTTTGCCATACGTTACAAGCAAAGCTTTGGCAAGTTTATCAATTTTAATTTTGAAATGGAAACAAATGCAAGCGTAAATAATATAATAAGAATGAGATGCATTCTATTTCAACTTTCATAAATTCAAAATGAGTTGATTCAGATTAACATAAGCTTTAAAGTACAATACAATTCAAGGCCTCAATCTGAATTAAATTGAAAATAATGCTACTAAGTTCAATTGCCAAGTTCTTTCAAACAATGCCATTAGCTTCTGGTGCTGCATCGTTCACGAGCTAGAGCATCTACCATCAATCATATCTCGAAACCTTTGCATGGTGGATGGTCAGCCACTTCACCAATCCAACATTTGCTAAAGAAATAAACAAAACAAAAGAAACCTCTCAAAGGGTAACTAAGATAGTTTGCATGTCATTCATAGGATTGCACACAAGCAAGCAACATATAGTATTTTAACGCATTTTGAGCAAATAAAGCTAGGCAGACAATTAACATGTGACAATCACAAGTAGTTGAGCGTAAATGAAAATGCGAACGTTTCCTACCCTGTAAGGTGCCTCTTTGCCAGAGGTGGGCCTAAGACGCGCAAACAAGTGGTAACGAAAAATAGTTCATGCCAGTTCTGAGCAAT
The DNA here is from genome assembly GCA_029990575.1 of Petunia axillaris subsp. axillaris. NCBI lineage: Eukaryota > Viridiplantae > Streptophyta > Magnoliopsida > Solanales > Solanaceae > Petunia > Petunia axillaris. The sequence continues at coordinate 44,563,509 of JARKNS010000002.1, read as the reverse complement.
TCAGACTTAGAATAAGCAATAAATAACAATAATCGATACAATCATCTCTCCGCCTTGACACTGCAATTTGTTATCCCAACTAACTTCCAAAAGTTGGTGTCAACTCGAAATTTTAACACAGCTCATGCTCTCCACAACATCTGCACAAAATTCTAAACCCAAATGCATAAAACCCGAAACAATCCTCCATAGCTTTTGCAAACATCCACACTCCTCCAAGCACAACCCTCAATTGTTTTACAACATCCAGGGAGAAATTTTCAACTGCCTCCACAATACCAGACTGCAAATCACGAAAGGCGCCAATTGACCTTTCAAAATAAAGCCTCACTGGTCCTCGGCTTTGGACAAGCCTCTCAGCTTCCTAGGTTTTACAAGGGTCACAGACCTTGTTCATAAGGCTCCTCACTGGTCCTCGGCTTTGATCAAGCCTCTCAGTTTCCTAGGTAGCCAAGACCGCATTAGTCTTCAAGGAGGGACCCCACTGGTCATTCAAAGACACAGGGGCTTCGCTCTCCTAGTATGCGACAAGCATACTTCAATTTTTATAAAGTTGCAACTGGATAATCAACATAGGCCTGCACACACGCAAAGCCATTCACGAGAGGGACCCCACCGATCCTTTTAAAGGCACCAGGGGCTTCGCCTCTTAGATCTCACTACACCAAGCCATCTCCAAAATACAAACTAACCAAATCTGCCTAACTTTCCCCGGACTGCAATTCTGTCTATGATCTCAATTCTCCTAAATTCTTCCATTTTTTGACCTAAAAGACAACACAGGAGACAAATTCCAAACCTGATTTTGCTCGAAACATGGTTAGGACTGAGGATTCGTTATCACACAGCACATAATATGCATTGTCGTTGGATTTCAAGAACCCGTCGATGTAAGGGCGGTTTCCTAACTATGGAGGCGGTACCGAGGACCGGGTCCAGACTAAGGTGTAAATGCATGCTCCTAAAACTCCATCTAAGAGTGGGTTAACGGTTGAGGCTAACAGGTGAGTGGCAGGCGGCTTCGCGGTCGAATAACTCCCACGACAATCCACCGGTACACCAACTCGTCAAAGGGTTCTTTAATGGAAGAAAGTGCGGGTACGCATGAGCGTACCTCACAGATATTTGGGGTGAAAATACAAGAGGTTCCCAGGAGTGGGGGAAGTATGAACGGAATGCCAGTTTATATGTGCACAAATAAGAGTGTAGTGACAAGCTTTTCGTGGCTCACAAACAAACAGATATAATAAAGCAAAATAAATTAAGCATGCTAGTTGCAAATAATTGAAAACCTTTATGGTCAAAACCTTTATAGCTCCCCAGCGGAGTCGCCATGCTGTTGAACCCCAAAAATTACCCCCGAAAAGGATAAATTCTGGAATATCGACAGGATGGACTAACTCTTTTGGAGTTTTTGGAGTCGCCACCCAATTTAAGGAAAACAGGGAACCAAATTAACAAATACGTGCAAAAACTCCGTTTTTTTTATAAAAAGACGGTCTTTCTTTCAGAGATTCTAAAGGTAAGAGGTTTTATTAATTTCGGAAGAAGGTTTTTAAGGCACTTCCGAAATTCCGTTAAAAACGGTTAATCCGACAGGTTTTCAAATATTTACAAGTGCGCTTTTCTTTCAAAAGAATTATTTAAAAATAGTAATAATATTAATAAGAATAATTAATCAAATAAAAGCTTATTTGCAAAATATTCTTTTACTTGCACGCATTTTCTAAGACGGACCCAATTTACAATAAATTAAATAACGACTTCACAATAAAAGGCAATGAACATAAAGTAAGACAATATATAAACAATCACATATTATTGATAAATAAAATATTTTTTACACATATTTGCATAAATATCTCTAAGGAAAGAAAGGAAAAGTTTAAAGATAAAACCCGGGAAATGATCAACTTGCGGGAGCCTTGGATTTTCTAAAATTCCTTAGTCTTATTTTGAATGCTTGGGTCCGAATTCAATCCCCAAATGCCTTCAATGCAATGGACTATCCCATTCGTGAGTTAGCCAAAATCGTCCACAAATATTCGTGCCAAAATGTACCTCGCAAAGCAAACAAGTAAAATTGGATTAGTACGATAATAAGGTATAATAATTAATAAAATAAAATAACAATAATAAAGTAATAATAATAATAATAAAATATATAATAATAATAGTAATAGTAAAGGGGGTTGTTTTTGCAAAATTTTAGGCTCAGATTTGTATGACGCGTCATGTAGAGGCTCGGGATATTGGTACGGTTGCAAACACGGAGCCCGGGCCGTGTTGCCATCCAAGTACCAAATCCACTACTCTATTCGACTTGTTTTGCCTCAAATGCGTACATTCATCATAGCCTTTTGCTTTAGGGACACGGGAACGGGACGGTTCAAGTGTAATATCATGTTCAAATCGATCCCGAGGCCTCAATACATGTATATGTATTTTTCATTGGCCATGTAACATCGTGTTCATATCAGTCCGTAAAGCCCTCAAATTAAATATTTTTTTCATAAGCCTTAGTGTGGTATCAAAATCCAGAACCAGCAACAATAGTCATAGTTGTATAATGGCTGAATTGTCAGTAGCCCAAAGTCGCAAACATTATAATGAATGTCAACACAAGATTTTCCAATAGTAACAACGGGTCTATCCGACATTTATGACAGGGAACATCAGCGGCCAAATGAACAGGGCTAACAAACAACGGAAACACCATCATTTCTCAGGAAAACACCAGTAAGAACCCAAACATTGCAGCAATAATAGAGTGATGACAGCAAACGGAACAACAATGAATGAAGGAGGAGGAGCGACGCCTGTGAAACGGCGTTGCTACGACCCCTCTCTGTTTTATTTCTAGGGATGTCTCCGAACGACGAGAGCAGAAAACGATTGAGACAACCAGGGAGTCGTCAAGATTTTATAGAAATAGCATCAGCTCATAAACTAAACGGTGGTGGAACCCCAAGATTTTCTGGCGAGGCAACGATACACAAGGGAAAATAGGAGGAGCAACGCCAACAGCGTCGCTACCACTCCCCCTCCAATTTCACTTCTTTCCCGCCTTTTAATTTCTGTAACGAGCAAGCCGAAACCAACAGAGAAATGGGAATTTTCCTAAAAGATGAACCCTTAATCTTTTTGAGCAAATCATAGCCAGTCATTCCAGGCATACAATAATCTGTAATTATCAGATCCACCTTCGTTTAGAACAAACAGAGGAAACAAATCGACAAACAATGGCAAACGGAGGAGCGACACCAGTTTACTTAACGGCGTCACTACAACTCCGATCGCCTAAATCAAAAACCAACAGACTGTTCGAGAAAACCCCATCTCCATTCGGTTCATAGCCCAAGCAATACAGCTGCTACATGGTGTATCATGATCGGACCAAATAATAGAGATCTCAACTGCAGAAGCACTATAAGTTTTGCGCAGATAGGCCACCCTCACCACTTTAAAATCATGAGTTTTTGGATCAACCCCAAATCCATGGCAAAACATGCCACTATCATTCGAAGCAGAGCAAAAATGAGGTGTAGGGAGGGAGAGGCTTTTAGGAATGACGGGGTTCCAGAGAACAATGGTATCTAAATAATCATCAAAGAGGCAGAATAGACCATTACAAAACCCCACAACTCTAAAGTAGTTACCAGATCTAGTCTTGAAAGGAAAATTCCGTTGTTTAACCAGGGTTAAGTTTTTATTTTCAGAAGAGTAAATAGAATCGTGTTCTTTTGTGATGGGTGTGTGAGTATATTTTTTATGTAAGGAAGGAGGGGGTGTCGGTGGTAATGTATTTCTGAAAAAAAATCCTCCCTTTTCTAGATCTGATTTTGATGAAAAATGTTGTGGGAGAAAAATATGATACTGAATACTAAATGGGGGCTAGGGTTTAAGGGTTATATATGGGTATAGGGCTTTTCAAAGATAGGTTGGGATTTTAAGGTTAAGAACGGAATTAGCTCTTTTAGGATAAATTGAATAGGTAGAATGGATTGCACGAGTAGGACAAAATAGAGGTTGCGTCTTTCATATTTGGCCTCTTTTCTTCAAAATTAATGGGTTTTCTCTTATTATTATTATTTTATTTAATTTTCAAATTTAACCTCAATTAAAAAAAATATTACCATAATTTAAAATTTTTGAAAAAAATTGGGATAAAATTGGGTGTCAACACTAACCATTCATACAGACCAAATTTGGTCTTTAATATAGTCTTCCACTCATCACCCAATTTCATACGGATTTGGTGGCAACCGGACTTGAGGTTAATCTTTGAAAAACAACTTGAACCACTTAATTCATCAACCATGTCATCTAATCAAGGGACATGATGACGATACTTTACCGTGATCTTGTTGACTACTCGAAAATCAACACACATTCTCCACGCTCCATCTTTCTTTGGTACAAGTATGATCGGAATGACGCAGGGATTCAGGCTATGTCGAACCAGTCCTTTGTTCAGCAGTTCGTCCACCTGCTATTGGAGCTTTTTGGTGTCTTCGGGATTACGCTTTTGGGCTGGTATTTTCAGGATTTGAGACCCTAGAAAAAAGTCAATTTGGTGCTCGGTTCCTCGCAATAGAGGCGATCCACCTAGCACTTCATCAGGAAATATGTCCCTGAATCCTGCAAAACACTTTGAGTAGCACTAGGCTAAGGGTTATCGTTAGTGAAATCATCATTAGAATTTAGAAGTTACCCTTGTGCACGAGGTAAATCATCAGCTGATTGTTGTCATTGCCTCAAAGATACTCACATGTCTGTATAATTGCACAAATATTACCTACCATGGGTGGTATCTCAACATTATCCTCGGCCACAATTTGTCTCCCCTCGGGAGAGTTAGCTTTGGCCACTTCTTTCAACTCTCTCGTTCGTTTATAGTGCTCGCTGAATTGTTTTGGAGACAGAGGCTTGAGTATAAAACTCTTACCTTCGAGCTTAGTAGTGTAATTATTGGCCCGGCCATCATGGACAACGTCCCTATGATATTACCACAGTTGCCTAAGAAGTAAATGACAAGCTTGCATCGGGACCATATCAAATATCAATTCATCCTAATAAGCCCTCACTCTGAATTTGAACAACACCTACTACGTTACCCTTAGTTGTCCATATTCATTCAACCATTGTAATCTGTATGGAGGTGGATATTTTGTTGTGGGCAGCCACATTTGTAAAACGAAGGTTTGGCTCACCATATTAGAACAACTACCGAATTAATGATCATCGAACATACCTTTGCCCTCACTCGGCACCTCGCATGGAAGATATTTTCTCTTTGAATATCTCCCTCTTCCTCCATGTTCATAGTGCTCAAGTTCCTACGGACCACAAGAAATATTTTTGAGCTTTGGTTGCTTCATGATCGTCTTCATCATGATCAGCTTGGTTAGATTCTTCTCCATTTTCTTCCTCTAAGTCACTTTTTTGTTCTCGGGCAATTCCATCCTCGAGCATGATCATAGCGTGGCAAGTTGGACGATCTCTCGCCATGTGACTATAACCTCTGCACTTATGACATTGAATATTTGAAGCACTTGGAGTATTGAGTTGAGTCTTACCTCCTAACTCCTTGGAGTTATTTCCAATCATTCTCTTCTCGAAGGGTTTCTTCATATCCCGGACAGTGTTGGCATTGGTAGGATTCAGACTCTTCCAATCTTTGCCCCAGTTCAAAGTAGTAGTAGTAGTAGTGCTCTCTCGATACCGATTTGCTTTGTCGTTCTTCACCCATTTTTCAGCATCGACGGCTGCATGGAAAGCTTCATTCAATGTATAGTACACATGCAGTCTCAATTGAGATGATACCTCTCGAGTCAATCTATTTTTGAATCGAATGATGGCTTGCTCCTCATCTTACTCCATGTCAAGGTGCAAACGAATCTTTTCAAACTCGCCAAAGTACTCTTCAACCAATTTGGATCCTTGCTTCAAGTCATAGAGCTTTCGCAGTTGCTCTTGACGATGTTAGCAGTCATATATTTAGCATCCATCACCCTTTTCAACTACACCGAAGTAAGGCGCTCGGTAAGAACATGCCTTCTTCTCATTCTCTTCTCAGATTTCCACCAAGTACAAGCGTATACCTCGAACAAAGCAATAATATGTGCAGCTTTCCTCTCTTGGGTCATCTTATTTATTTCAAAGCTTCGTTCCAAACGAACCTTCCGATCAAGATATTGGTCTGCATCACTAGTTCTTCTGAATGGTAGAATAGTGATATTGACACTATTCAAGTTTGAATCTCGAACACCTCGGGCTTGATGCGGATACTCATCATAATAGTCATTAGCCTCACGGTCAAAATTTCGTTCAATATATGCACCTCAGCCTCGACCTCGAGGGTTCCCACGACTTCGTTGAGCTTGTCCTCGTGGAGAGAATGGTGGCTCATATTCAGAATCAGCCTCGTGATACTCTTCATCTCGAATATCACCTTCTTCATTAACGACCACTAAATTCCTTCAGGGCCTCAGAAGCAGTGGTCAGCTTGGGGATTGCCCAAGATTTTCTCATCACGAGCGGATTCGACTCTCATTTTGTTGTTGTCGAGCCAATTCAGCAAATTACGCCGATTTCATAGGAGTTGAATTGCTAGTTCTTGCTCCGAACCTTGTGGTGTAACATCCAGCTTACACCTCTAATGACATATGAAACGATCGTAGCAATATAATTACCCAACTATGAAATCCACAGTGAACAATGTGATGCAGTTTAGATATTCAAGGAATTAAACATATTGACTAAGGCAAATGAAGGAAATAACTAGAGAATTATGCTAACACTACAACTACACTAAGAAAACATGTAAATATGATCAATGGCGACACAAGCAAGGATGCAAGGTAGTAGAGCTTAGGGAGTGTAACCGACCCATTGTTAACCAATATTGCGTAAAGAGCCTCAAGTGGCTGAGAGAAAGCGAGCAGCACCTTGTATAGGTTGGGCGGAGCTTAAAGAAGCAAGCCCCTATCAGAGAAAGCCATTGCGCGCTAGCCTAGCTAGCTAACGTTTTTCAGCTGGCTGCCCGATGCAATTGGGCTATTTCAGCAGGAGAAAGGCCTACTTGAATCTCGTTGAGGTCTGGAAGCGCAGGGGCTTGGACCATGTCTCCCGAACAATCTCAGTACATATGGCGCAAGACGATTCCACATATCGAGGTCGGAGATTGGGTTGGTGTTCAGTGTACCGCTTGTCTAGCCTATGAGGTACCCACTACTCGGAGTACCCTCCCAAAAGGAAAAAGATGTGTCTGTCAGGTTCGGTTCTTCTTAGTTGGGTTGGGCGGGTCGTTTTAAGCGGCAAGAGACTTTAGGGCTTGTTGGAGCTTCTGAGCGTAACGAATCGAAGCCGAAGACGGATCAAGGTAGCTTGCCTGCCAAGCCGATAGGCGAAGGGCTGAAGGATGGAACGTGCAAAGTAGATCGTGCACCTGTCGTGTGACCCGTTGGTCCTAAGCAATGTCTTGCGCGAAGTGACCCACTTTGAAAAAGCTCCCCTTTATGTTAGGGGAGCACTAAAATAAAGACATTGGTATTGGACTTGTAAATCGATTCATAACCTTTCGGGCACAACCAATCTCTATCCGAACTCCCTTTACTTGTAGGAGTACATCTTGGATTTGTCGATTATGTTATGGCCGGAGTCCAACTCATGGCGACCTGGTTGAATTGGGGGAAGCTGTAGGTATTATTGCAGGTCAATCGATTGGAGAACCAGGTACTCAATTAACATTAAGAACTTTTCATACCGGAGGAGTATTCACGGGGGGTACTGTAGAACATGTGCGAGCCCCATCTAATGGAAAAATAAAATTCAATGAGGATTTGGTTCATCCGACACGTACACGTCATGGGCATCCCGTGTGCTGTGACACTCGAGCTATTATACCCGGATAGCCCCTCTCGGTGACCACCAAGTATAACACCTCTAACCCTCTCGATGCACAAAAGTGTTACATTACGCTCAATTGATATTGTGTCCAAGTAAGGTACCCTTTTCTCTGTATTTTAACCCGTTAACCCGGGATAAATGCAGCACACCTACCCTCGATACCCCGTTAATCACTATCCCATTTCTAGAAGTGCCCTTTCGGTATAAATCTAGTACTCATAGAACTAGAACTAGCATTTGCAACTACCAATTCATTAGAGTTAAAGCAAGTACTGATTAATAGCCAAACACCAAATTCAATAATGGTAAAAGAGTACTCAATAGCTCAAAAGCAGAATGGTATCAATATACAAGCCCTAGCTCTACCAATTTATTAAGTACACATGTTCATAGTCTCAAAATAACACCAACAAGTCAGGATAATGAAATACAAACCAAGGTAAAAAGATGTTACAATTGGAACTCCTAATCTTCAAACCCTAGACTTGGTTGATGAAATCTTGTCCCCAAGCTTGATAAATAAGCCAAATATACTCCTTGGGTCGTCCAAGGGGCTATTTATATGTCTCCAATTTAGCTGGGGTGAAATTTCAAATCTGCCCACCGCAGCCAGATGCGACCTCACGCGATCTTGTTTCTTTGAGCGCTATCCCGCTGAATAGATCTCTAAAGATTTGCGATCGCGACACACTTGAGAGATATCACGTTGACTTCTCTGGTACTCTTGCACGATTGCGACTGACTCTTCTTGATCGCGATGCATAGGTTTCCAGACCAGAATCTGCAGCTTCTCAATTCAGCCTTGTTTTGTCTTGTTTTTCATCTTTTTATCACAACAGCTCCAACAACCTGCAAAATAAAACCAAAACATGATAAGTGTGTGCCTTTTATCCATAATACACAACAAAAGCTCAAGTAAATAGAAGTCAATGTGTGGCATTTTTCCCGCACATCACCTTGGCAAGGCCACAGAGGCTCGTTCCTGCTCGAGGTTAGCAACTCGAGAACCCACTCCTCTCACCTCGACACTAATGCCTCGTATCACAGCCATAAGATCAACCAACGACACCTCGGGTGTTTCCATACCTTTCTCTTCATTTCCAGCCATTGTAATTGCAAAACCCAAAGTTTAAAGAGATGCTAGGTTAGAAATCACCTCACACACTCCCTTGCTTTGTTTGGTGGCGCTCGAGTTCAATCAATTTGTAGTTTCGGTCTCACAAGAACTTGTCTCAATGGCTTCGTCAGATTGATCGATTTCCTCAAGATCCTTCGAGTTCGATAAGACTCAATGTTTTCTTCGGGAAAAGTGAATTGATATTGATTCGATGAAACAGATAATATTTAAATGCGCACAGGAGGTCTAGCATTTAACTAAAAAAATATTGGACTTTATCCTTCTCGCACAAGTTCCTAAATCTAAAATAATTAGTAGAATCTAGAGTAGGATAAGTACTCACATATCTACTAACGAGAGTTAACAAACACAAAGAAAGAAAGAGAACCTAGGAAAATCTACCATCTGTTTCCCTTTTGGATGCCTCGGGCACTCCACTCCTGTACGAAATCGAAAGAGGTCCCTCCTCAGTATGGATTAGGATTTAACCTTATCCACTTTCCTCTTTTGAGCATACAAACTTTTCACATGGGGTTTTAGCTACGACGCTTAACCTTTTCTTCTTCAATGGAACATTGAACTTTCCTTTTCCATCGTACGGATAATCTTAATCTCGTTCACAGTCCAACAACAAGGTATGATCCAGGTCGTTCTACGTTGGGTTTAATCACAAATGGAGTAACTTGAGCTCCAAGCAAAGCTAAGAACACAATTTCGCGTGTCCATATACTAATCTAAAATTTATCAAGTTTCCGATGTACAATAGAGGTTAACGTTGGAGCTTTTCAAATTTAAGCACAAACATGACCCAAAATCAGTCACCAACAACATCAAATCAACCACACTTCAAACTTAGGTTCCAAGTTTTGAGACTCTCTCAAATGGTGTACGAATACTGATTTTCGGATTCTATGATCATCGATAACAACGAATCCAAGGTTGCTTACTCCAAACAACCAATAATTAATTTTTTTTTTATTAGAATGATAACAAAACACAAAAACAAGAACACGAAACGGAAACAGAAAACACAACGCACGAAGATAATATGGAACAAGATTGAATTAGTAAGAACAAAATCCAAACTGTTCTCTGATACCAGGATGGTGCAAGGCAAACGAGGCGTTGCAGTGAACACACACGCAGAAGTAAAAACGAAAAGTAAAGATAGATAAATCTAGACAGAAATCCAACTTTATCCGAACAATTCCAAGTAACTAGTCTTGGAACCTTTCGGATAAAAGTGAAAGAGCACCTACACAATGCAACGATCCTCAAGCATACAATGACTCTTGCAACCCAAATAATCAAAGAGGAAAAAGTTCAATTGGACTCCACCAAATGACACAAGTTCCTTAAACAAGTTTCCACTCGGGGTTTCTCACGATGGAGACAAGCACACATGCTAATTCTATAGCCAACAACAACTAACATCAAATGAAATACTAAGGAGTTTATATACGAAGCCCCAGGGATAAATTCATAAATATGGCCTTATTAAACAAGGTCACGCATGGGCGAAACTAATATTATTGGCTCAGGCGCTCTCCTGCCTCGGGCGCAAGCGTAGCCCATTGGCCACTTCACGGCTCGGCGTCAATCTTTAGAGTTCGGGCGCTTTCAGCTTTCAGCCTCGGGCTCGAGCTTGAATGTATAGCTTCCACATTTGGCACCCGACCACTCAGTCTCCGAGTCGCTGCTTCCTCCAGGCCACACTAGATGAACATGCACATCGTGCTGAGTCTTGGCTTGGCTTCGTGCGATTGGTCTCGATGGCGGCACAAACACAGTTTGATCAGCGTGAATACGGGCTGCATCAGCTAAAAGTGTAGACTTGAAGGTTGAATAGGTGATGAGGTATTTCTTCTTAAATCGCTAGATTACTTTTAAGTATTCAAGAAAGGTGGTAAAATCTATTTTACTTTTGTTCTTTGTTACTCTAAAGGTTTTCGAGATTCCATAATCTACTTCTTGGGTTATTCTCTACCAAAGGCATTTAGCTTAGTCGAATTGTTGTTGTTAGGAGTTTCTTTTCAAGATTTAAACTTGTCTTGAATTTTTAGTTTTGTTCTTGAAATTCTCGATCCATTCTTGAATTCAAGAAGCTATTCTTGAATTCATTATATCTTTGTTTTTTCAGTTTTTTTTTCTAGTGTTTTTTTATTAGCTTCTACGTGTTTCTTTAAATTTTTTTATCAAGTTGTTGAATCAGTAACGCGAGCGTTATCGAGAGGTATCGGGATTGTTATCAAGTAGTATCAGAGTGGGCTCAATCAAGGTTCTATTCTCGATTATTTTGGCGGATTCTTGAGCAAGAAAAGCCAAAAAAAAAAAAAAGAACTCGTGAATAGTAACTTCAAAAAATAAATTTAAAAAAAAAATTGAAAAAAAAATTCAAAAAAAAAAGAAAAAATTGTTTATTGCTCATTATTTTAGAAATCAAGTATTATTAAGTTTCTTAGTCAATTAAAAAAAAGGGGGATGTCCTCAGTAAAAAGGTAATATCTTTCCATATTCCTTTGGGTTTGAGTTTTTTCAATTCTTTTTCATTTTTATTTTATATTTCAAATTCTACTCTTTCTAGGTTTGGTTTTCCTTAGAGAAGATCATTTTCCTATTTGGTTTTATTCCTTCTTACCAAATCCTATTCTTTCTAGGTTTTGATCTTTCACTTTCCTTTTCTTTTTTCTAACTCCTATATATCACTAAGGGTTGTGACACAATCCGATTAAGGGTAGGGGCCACAAATACCCTAGTCGAATGTAGGAATCGAACACAGGGACTTGAACGATACTCAATGTAGTTGGACTTGCTTGAGTTCAATTGTTTTAGTAGGTTAATCCTAAAATTTAGTGTAATTATAGCTATTGCTAAATAACGGTAAATTAATTCTAAGTTGACAATTAAAGAAGAACTATGATACTAACCTCCCCTATTCCTCTAACCAAATGGATGTAGGTCTAAGCTTCTTCACACAAAGGTCACCCAATGGACCTTTCTCGGATATACCCAACTCACCCCTCTTGGTGGTGAGTCGAGACTACCAACTCTTGCCATCTCGGTACTAAGAGTTGATGCCTTAAGCGCTAGCAACTAGTCTCAAGTAACGTGTCCCTCTCTCGGTGTTCAACCCATTAACCCGGGGTAAATGCAACACGCCTACCACTGGTACCCCATCATTACACTTCCCATTCCTAGATTCACATGTCGGTGTAAATCTAGTACTATTGGGTTCAACTTGAGTTTTACACCTCAAGTTGTTGCAATGAAATTAAAAGTAGTGAAATAGGGTATTCCCAGATGCTTAGAAGCTTATTATGCTATACCCATTCGATTATTGGACTATGGTTTAGCTAGTACCTTAGTGGATGGTTTAGCTACTCATACTAAGTAAGGATTCAAGATTTTAAAGTAAAGAAACGTGCATTAAAATAGTAAGGTAGAAATGATTCTTACAAACAATGATGTTGTTCTTCACAATACAAGAAGGCTTGACCAAGAGTTAATGATATTTTGTCTCTATCTTGCCTATCAAGTAATGTAAAGTGTAAGATGTTCTCAAAAACCTACTTCTAGCCATATATAGTGTTTGCTAAAAATAATTACAAAATTTCCATTCGCATGTTGGGCTGGAGCTCTTTTTCCAAAAGGGCTAAGTTCAGGTGCTGAATCAAGCAAAAGGGCTGGTGCCTCTTGGACATGGGCTAGCGCCCTTTTCTAGGTTTGTATGAGAGGGCAGCTGCCTTTAATTGGGTGACCGCCTTTACTTCTTTTCCAAGAGAGGGCGGTGCAGCCTTGCATCATGTGGTCGCCTCTTCTTCACAACAGCTTTTCCTTGCAAAGTGTAATGGGCGCCCGTCCGATGCATGGACGGTTGCCTCTTCACAAGTCTTCCGGTTCTTAGCTTCCTTGGAAAAGGTTGGGATACTCACCATGTCTTCACATCCAAGGAAGGGACAGTCGCCCCTAGCATGGGCGGCCACCACTTCACTGTTTCTGCAGCTTTCTTGAACTTGATCACTTTTCTTGGGTATTCTTGCTTTTTTTATTTCTTCCTTTTCTTGTAGGATCTAACACCTGAAACCAAACAGAATTCATCAATATTCCCTATGGATTGGTCACTTTTTGATTCAAAGAAAAAAGTTTAAGCGAGTTAAAGTAAGCAAAATGCTCACGCATCAACTAGTAGGGTTTATTTATAAACACTAGTTCTTGTGTTTTCGTGCAGAAAAGTAATGAAAAACCTTCTGAAAGAGGAAGGGAGATGCAAGAGGTGGTGAAGATTGATCCAACTGGACTCCATGAAGAATATGGAGAAATCAATTTTTGTTGGATATTGGAAAAAAAATCTTAATGACTGATTTTTCTGTTATTAAACCTATTGATTATATTGATCATTATTTAAAGGTTTATGATATGATGCTTCCTAAAGACTTTGCTAAGTTGGAGGCTTTCCATTCTAGAATACAAGGTGATATTTTTTCATTAATGAACAAGTCCAAGTACGGTATGTTTAATTGGTTTATTCAAATTCTTGAACTTCCTAAAACACCTAAGGTATTTTTAGAAGTGGTGAACTATGTTCTTATTATCTTATGTTGGTGATTTTGTTATTTTAGAAGATGATGATGTTTGATATATAATGTCATTAACTATAACATCTATGTTTAAGAGTAAGAATAAGGTTTATGAATACTATTTAATGTTGTTCCAACTGAGGAAATTTGGTATGGACTTGGCCATGATTTCTTTTGTACTTCTATGACTTTCTCTTTATAGGATGAATTCCTTCAAGAAGAGGTGAATGATAGCATCCATGGAAGCAGAACTCAATTGAAGGACTTGGATAAAGCTTTGGAAGCTCTTGGAAGTCATACGACAAGATCTCACTCAAAGAAAGTTCAAAACATGTTGATTGCACTTGAATTGCGAAGATGAAGAACTCAAGACAAGGAGGATCTTTTGTCTAAGTGTTATAACTTTTTTATGGTCCAAATTAGGGTACAAGATGATGAAGATTCAAGTAAAAATTACTGCCATTTGAAGTGGATAAGTTGGGGTCCAAATCTGTCCAATTTTGGATTAATTGAGCTAAATTATGCCAAACTTTTGGCCCAAGAAACACTAAATAGTGGTCACGTTTTTGGACCACTAAAGGAGCTTACTTGTGCCCAAAATAGTGTAAGGAATGGCCAAAAGGTGTCCAAGAAGTCTACTCCAAGTTGCTTGTAAGTTGCTATCAAGGTTTCATAGTTCAAGTGAGATTTATTTCCTAAACTAACTAGGATCCTTTTCCTGAATTAATTGGGATATGATTCCAATATTAATTAGGATTAGTTTCTATTTAGGATATTATTTACTTTTCCTATTTTAGTATTGATTTACTTTATTGTCCTATTTTATTAGGACTTCTCGACTGTTGGTGAATCATTTGAAGATTGCTTATCAAATTTGGAGAAGGTGCTAGAACGATGTGAAGAAACAAGACTTGTACTCAATTATGAAAAGGGTCATTTCCTAGTACAAGAAGGAATCGTGTTGGGGCATAAAGTGTCCAAGAATGACAGCGAGGTGGACCAAGCAAAAATTGAGGTGATCTCAAAGCTTCCACCTTAAAAAATCGTGAAGGGAGTAAGGAGTTTCTTAGGGCATGCGGGATTCTACTGCCGATTCATCAAGGATTTTCCAAAAGTTGTGAACCCTTTGTTCAAACTCCTTGAAAAAGATGCTAAATTTGTGTTCGACAAAGCTTGTCTAAGTGCTTTCGAAAAAATGAAGAGGAGATTGACAACCGCACTGGTTATTGTGAGGCCAAAGTAGGAGCTCCCGTTCGAGTTGATGTGTGACGTTAATGACATAGCCTTGGGGGTCGTGTTAGGTCAAATAGTGGACAAGATGTTCCATCCCATCTATTATGCAAAGACTATGAACGGGGCCCCATTGAATTACACGGTGAAGGAAAAAGAACTCTTGGCTATTGCTTTTGCTTTTGAAAAGTTCCAGTCGTACTTGGAGGGATAAAAAAACAATTGGGCACACTGATCATTCTGCTATTCGATACTTGATGGCAATAAAGGACTCGAAAGCAAGACTCATTCGGTGGGTGCTACTCCTCCAACAATTTGATATAAAAGTTCTTGCTAGAAAGGGGATCGAAAACCAAGTGGTGCCCGCTTGGAGGAGGAGGGTCATCCAAAAGAATTGATGTGAATGACTTGTTTTCGGATGAAAGAATCTTGGTTGTATCTTGGGAAGCCATCCATTGGTATGGAGATCTAGAAAATTTTGTAGTTGGGGTAGTGTATCCCAAAAACTTCACTTTTTATCAAAATAAGAAGCTAGCAAAGAATGCGAGATTCTATTATTGGGATGAATCCTACCTCTTTAGGGTGTGCGTTGATGGGATTATCCGGAGATGCGTTACCGAGTCAAAGCAATGAGCGATGATGGAAGGGTGCCACTTTTTTCCTTATGGAGGGCATCACGATGAAGTGAGGACGGCGATAAAAGTCTTAAAATGTGGTTTCTTTTGGCCAATCTTGCATAAAGATGCCCATGCTTGGGTAAAAAGTTATGTCCAATGCCAACATATGGGTGGAATTTAAAGGGAGCATGAAATGCCACTAAATCCTATTGTTGAAGTTGAGTTGTTCGATGTGTGGGAATAGTTGTTCAATGTGTGGGGAATAGACATCATAGGTCCCTTTGTGAGTTTTTATAGCAACAAATGCATCTTGGTAGTGATTGATAATGCATCAAAGTGGGTGGAAGCGGTTGTGCTCCCTGAAAATGAAGTCAAGAATGTGTTAGCTTTCTTGAAGAAGAATATCTTTTCAAGATTTGGAACTCCATGTGACATCATTACCGATGGTGGGAGTCATTTTTGCAACCAAGCCTTCACAAACTTTCTCCAAAAATATGGAGTGAGACACAAGGTTGCAGCATCCTGTCATCAACAAACAAGTGGCCAAGTCAAAGTCTTAAATCGGGAGATCAAATGCATTTTAGAAAAGATGATCAATTCCCATAGAATCGATAGGGCAAGAAAGCTTGATGATGCCCTGTGGGCATATTGGACCGCATACAAGACCTCGATTGGGATGTCCCCATTCAAGTTGGTATTTGGAAAGGCATTTCACTTGTCGGTGGAGATGGAGCATAAAGCCTTATTGCTGTTAAAGAAATAGAACATGAATTGGGATGATGCCGCCAATGCAAGAGTCTCTCATTTACATGAGCTTGATGAGTTCTGGTACATGGCATATGAAAATGCTATGCTCTACAAAGAGAAAATAAAGACGTTGCATGATTCCAAAATTTGAACCGGACTTCCAAAGTGGGAGACTTGGTGTTGCTGTTTGACACAAGGTTAAAGTTGTTCCCCGAGAAGCTCAGATCAAAATAGATGGGACCATCTAAGGTGGTTGATGTTACACCTTATAGCTCGGTGTACTTGGAGTCCAAAGACGGTAGAAGAAGCTTTCGGGTGAATATCCATAGAGTGAAGCATTATTTGGGATACGACACCGATGTAGGTGAGGTGGCGTACATCTATCATGATGAAATTTGAATGGGAAAACCAACATCGTCGTGTCGCGGCGTTAAATTAGGCGCTTCTTGGGAGGTAACCCAAGTTTTTAGTTTAATTCATTATTAATTATGTAGGCCTCGGGATTTGATCTAAGAGAAAAGCTGAGGTGAAATCTGAAAGTGCAGGAGGCGGACCGCTCAAAAGTGGAGGCGGGCAGCCTAAGTCAAGGAAAATTGAGGTAGTGAGCTCCAAAATGGGGATGCTCAAAATTTACTTAAGTGTTGGACATAGGGCACCCCGCCCTACTGGACGGTCCGCCTCAGGTTTGTATGTGTCTTTCTATAGGTGTAGCAGTCAAGGCGGACTGCCCTACTCAAGGAGGTGAACCGCCCTGACGGATCGCAACCCGACCCTATCACATTTTAAAAGGAGGAAAAACACAATTTGTTTCCCTCTTTTCACAATTTCACAACTTCAACACAACCAAAAGGCCGAAAATCATCACACCACCAAGTTTCATATCCCATCACTACAACAATCATTAACTAAACACACCCATCCTCAAGCTTCAATCCTCATATTGAATTCGAGTATTTACACAATTTCCTTAATTTTTTTTTATGTTTGTTCTGTCTTAGATTCTTAGTTATAATATGTAATTGGGAGTAGAAATAGAGACAATATGCTTAGAATAGATATGAATAATCATTCTTGTTCCCAATTGATAAATCCATGCTTATTATTTAGTTGGGGAAAGTTAGGGTTCAAAAAGAAAATCATACCTTTAAGCTTGGAATTTGAATCTTGAATGGAATCCACGATTTGTTACATATGTTTAATTGTTTGGGTTCATATGGGTGTAAGAGAATTGAGTCTTAGTGTTAGAAAAGATAGAGTTTGGATGTGTTTGAACGCGTACCTGCTATAAAAGTGTGGTGGACAGTGGTAGGTCCATCTGGGACCACACAAGCGGACCGCCTTGTTCTTAGGGCGGGCCGCCCGCTCTTAACATCCTTTCAAATTTCCCAAGCATGTGCAAGAACTAACCTCACTGCTTCCCAGTGGCGCCCCACCTCAAATTCCAAGTGGACCACCCTGGCCAGACATTTTACCAAGAAATTTCCTAAGTGTCTATTTGTTGAGCCATTGCCTCTCCATGGGCAGACCGCCTCCACTTTTGGGCGGGCCGCCCTGAACAATAAAATTCTTAAAATTTTCTAAGTATAAAGCAATGTGGCCGCTGTCTCTTTATGGGCGGACCACCTCCACTTTTTGGCGGACTGCCTGAACAAACACTTGTGAAATTTTTTTGGGCGAACCGCCCCTGAACAAACACTTGTGAAATTTTTCTAAGTATGGAATCTGGTACTCACTGCTTCTCAATGGGGGCGGTCCGCCTTGGCCAAGACTTGGTGAAATTTTTCTAAGTATGGGATTACATTCTCTGTTTCTCTGAAGGTGGATTGCCTCAACTTTTGGGCGGTTCGCCCTGACTTATCCCGAAGTTGTCTTGCCTGTGCATTCTTAAAGGGTGGACCGCACGTATCTCAAGGTGGACCGCCCTACTGTTACTTCAAAACATGTTTTTGACATTGTTTAATTTCCAAACCTAATCATTAAGGGCTTTGTCTAACAAGTATTTTTTGTAGTGTTTTGCAGGTCTAACGCCTAGAACAAAGAAACACGCAAGAAAGGGAAAGCTTCTAAAGGGAACACCCACTCCTACTTCCTCCGCAGGTGCGTCCTTAGATGATGAACCCTTGGTTAGAAGAGAGCTTAGAAAGAAGCAGAGATTGGATAATCTATCCCAAGCATAATCCCTGAGGGCTTAAGAGAAGGCACAAGAAGAGGGAAGCGAAGAAGAAAGAAGTGAAAGTGGTGATGAGAGTGACAATGGAAGTGAGAGTGGTGATGAAAATGAAGAGGGACCACAATATTCTCAGGTGCAAGGTGAAAGTGATGATAATTTACACAAGGATTGGGCAACACACTTCAAATCAAAATTGGCCTTTTGGGATTACCAAAGAGGGTTGACAAAGAGAAGTATCACCTATGAGAGGTTGATCTTCTTGAAAAAGGTAGAACAACATAACCCCAATTTTTATAACACTTTCGTGAACACATATTGGAAAGATATTTTTGGGAAGCCGTTGAAGGATGCCAATAATGAGATGATCAGAGAATTCTATGCTAATCTAGGCCGAAATAAAGAGAATGATCCGAAGGTGTTTTGTCGGGGAAGAGTAGTGGATGTGTCTGCAAAAGCTTTGAACAACTACTTCGGACTCTGCAACTTCTCCCCAACATATCACATGGCAAAGATGGACATGAGCAAAGAGGAGCAGCGAGAGTGGTTGGTTTCAATTATTGGGAGAAAAATAATCCCATTTGGAGGAATCCCGGGGTACATATTGTGAGAGCAGATTTGAATTTCGAAGTAAAAGGATGGCACTATATAGTGATTTCCAGGATAGTCCATACAACACAGGATAACAAGATCACAATAAAGAGAGTCGTGATGATTGGGTGTCTTATGTCAGCTATTCGGGTTAACTTGGGAGCCGAGATGATCAAGACAATGGCCGAAGATGGTAGATCCAAAATCAACCTAATATTCCCAAACACACTGACTGACTATTTGATGAGTAAGGGTTGTGAGGCTTTTCCGGAAGACACCTATCATGTGCCAGTAGGTCCATTTAGCTTATATGCAGATAAAGATATGGACAACCCAGTCAATCTGGCACCTGCTCTAGCAGAGGACCCAACACGAACTGCTCCAGCACATGATGCGCCCCTACTTGCTCCTTCAGGTATTCCTCCATATTTTGACATTCCTTCCAGTTCGGGAGTATCTCTTCCCCACTTTAAGGCTGGCACTAGCACTGTCACTATCCCTGAGGATCTGACTCGGGATATGCAAGACTTGGGTGTTAACTTGGATGTGCTTAAATCTCTCATTTCCAGCTTGCCCCAAGTCTAGCTGCCACCTCCAGCTCCGTCCCTGGCAGTCATTGTTGAGCAGTTTTCCGAGATGGTAAAGGCAATGAATGATCACACCAAGGCACTTGAGAACAAAACCAAAGCCCCCCAAAGAGAATACATGGATTCCAAGTTGAGTAGGGTATTGGGAGTCCCGAGAGGACCTCCCCAACCAAGACCTCTCCAACAGATCCAACCTGGACCGACCCCACCATTGGAAATAGTACCTCTCACCTCTGTTATGCCACCTCCTCCAGCTCTACCATAGACCTCGTCTCATGCTATCGGTCCCTCAAGTTCTAAAGCTCCACCTACACTGTCAAAGAAAGCTCAACAAACGGAAGCTGAAGACTTGAAGAAAGATTTGGAGAGGACACAAGATATGGAGTTCGATGAAGATGATGATGACGTTCCTCTGGGTCCTGCTGTAGACCCTATGGCTGTGGTGGGTATTCCACCAGCTGCTTCACTTTCAGAGGATGTCCAGAATTAGATTGCTACTCAATTGTCTATTGAGGAAGCAGCGCGAGCAAGGACTGAGCAGAAGAAGAAGACTGGTGAGCCTCCACCTGCACATGTGGAAGGCAAAGGCAAGCAAATTGCCTGAGATATTACCAGGAAGTCCCTTTCTACCCACATTTGTATTTCTTTGTTTTACTTAGCATTCGGGACGATGCTAGGGTCTTCTGTTGGAGAGAATTATTGTTTTGATTATTTTAGTTCTTTTTGATAAAAGAAAAAGATATGGCAAACTTGGAAATTTAAGTTAGTACCAAAATGGACAAAAGAGTGCATCAATCGCAATTCGCAGGCTACGTATAGCATCATTCAGCTAAATTAATTAATGATCACTGTTTCAAATTCACATACTCCAAACGGATTTCGAATGTATATGTGTATTTTGGATTGAAGTTGTACTTATGCTTTAAATGATATCCATGTATGCATTCGAACCATTTTGATGTATGTACACTTTCATGTTGACAGTTTAGCTTGTTTGTTATGTTATGTTCCAATATTTTTAGTTTTAAATAAGATTCAAATTTTCTTTGTTTGGTTCTTTTTAGAGGTTCTTTTTGAACCAAGTATGTACATCGAACTTATTTTTGAAATGTATTAGTGACTCATGTGATACCATCTTATATTACTTTATTTTTATGGCATATGACAAGTGAACGTGTGATTGATATGGCTTGAGTTGTAGACCGTTAGAGTCTTTATTGGCTTATTGAGTTGTTGGCGTGGTCCAATCTTGGACCATTGCGTGCTTTGTGAGTGAGTATCCTTATTGTGTGTTTGTAATTGTATTTGAGAGATCACTTGCATGTGTGGTAAGGTATTTCTATAATAACTTCATGTGTGTGCCTTGAGAGTTTGGAACTTGCCGTTAGTGTACTTTGAGGCAAAATCCTAGGTAATACTTGACTTGAAAAATGATTTTAGGTTTTCTTTGGATCGCTAGAATTCTAAATAGCCTACCCGTACATATTGGTCATAGTCAACCCCTTTGAGATTACCATCTATTTGGAAACCAGAAATTGAAGCCTCAACCAATTCTTGTGTGCTAAGGCACCAATCCTCTGTTGGCTCTAACCTCCTTGTATGCATTGCAAAATGTGCAACTTAGGCTAACACCTAAGTTTGGGGGTGATGGTGAGAGTCGGAAACTTTTTGTAAATGTCATTGAAGAAGCAAAAAAGAGAAATGAACACAAAAAGAGAATCAAAAGAGAAAAAGAAGAAAAGATTAATAAAAGAGGGAACAACTAGTACCATATTTGAGAAAAAAAGGTAGAGTTAGCCCAAAAAAAAAAAGAAAGTTGAAACTAAAAATATCAAAGATTAGTGTTAAGGAGGTGTAAAGTCACTAATTAGCCAAATATAGCACACCTTGAATCAATATCCTACATTACAACTTATCAAGTTCTAATTGATTTTGAGTCAAGTATCCATACATTAGTGGATAAGTACAAGAAGGGAATGTCTTTGAATTCTTAGGAAGTGCACATAAAATTTCTTTGTGAGGGTGGGAGCTTGAATTACTAAGAGACCCAATATTTTATTGAAAATGAGTTTTGTAAGTAAGGAACTCTATTCGTTCTTGTGAGGATAGCAAGTGATTCTTAAAAGCAACTGCATGAACGAATAGAGCGAGCCGATGAACTTGAGCCAACTCTATAGGTTAATGTATTTCCTCTAGCCATGGTTTGATTAAATACGTGTTTTGCTTGTCAAGTGTCCAAGAAAGTAATTGTGACTAGTTCGTACCAACTGATTCATTTGTGACTTCAAAATGTGGAACATAACTTGGTCTTGAGCTTAAACTTAAGATTGGGGGAGTTGACAAATTAGTATTTTACCAACTTAAAGGGTACTTTAAGCTTTCTTTTTTTTTTAATCCAAAAGAAACATTGTGTGCTATTAATACCATGAATTGCTTAGTTTCAGGTTATGATGAGTTTACAAGAGTCGTTGGCAAAAAAGTGAAGCTAAAGAACAAGAAGAGACCCAAAAGTATTTGAATTGCACCTGAGCAGAGAAGGGCACCCTGCCTGATCAGAGGGCACCCCACCTCATGGGATACAGAGAATGCTAAGTGTGGAATGAATGAGGGCGCCCCGCCCTGAAGTCTAGGCGCCCCGCCTCCTGGGAGCCAGTAAGCTTGCAACTTTGAAGCTGTAGAGGGCGCCTCGCCCTAGCCTGCAAAACAATGTGTAGATATCTAAGTCATAGAGAAAGCGAACCGCCCCATGTCCTTAGGCGGGCTGCCATGGCAAATTTGTAATTACTTTTCAGCAGTGTATAAATAGAACAAGCTAGGGTTTTAACACTATTCTATTCTATAATTCACAATCTTCTCTTAGAGGCAAGGTTTGGAAGACAAGATTCAAGGTTTCCATTAATCTGTAAGCTCCATAACTTGTACTTTTGAATCATTAATCTTATATCAAATACACATTTCACGTTTGAATCCATTACAACCTTTCATTACATGTTTTTGTGCTTGATTCAAACTCCTAGTATGAGTAGCTAAATTCATATAGAGGTGTAAATATGCTATAGGTGGTAGAAAATCAATGGGTATTGCTTAGATTTACCAAAACATAACTGGAGTAATGATTATCCAACTCCCATTACATTAACAACAAAAAAATCGTAGTATTCATGATATAAGGTTTCTTTTCTGCTTTGCTAGTTAAAGACTCGAGAGAGAGATTACCTAGTGTAGATTAGCAGAGTTGGAAAAGATTTGAATTTTGTTGGCTAAAACTTAGCCTAACCCATCTAAAAGAGGTTACACTCAGAAAAGGTCTTCTTTCTTTGGGTCCATGAGTTAAAGTTTTATGCGCTTAACTATGGCTTTGGCGAGCGTAGTAAGTAGACCCCTCTTAGGCCTGGCGGATTCTAGAAGTTACCATAGAATACCTTGGGCATATTCATACTTGTTTTAGGTAGGTGAAACTAATCTACCCATTGATTGGACACCACCATTAGCCATTTATGCCTCTAGCTTATTATTATAGAATCTATTACTTGTTTTAATTGCTTTATTAGTTTATGATAGTTTTACAACAAATATTCCTACATCTAGGACTCTTAACTAACATCAATTGACTATCTATTTGCGAGTCTCTCACTTGTACGGCTAGTTCCCTTGGGAAATCGACCCCGACTCATATTGGGTATATATCTACGACGACCGCCCCTCACCATTAATGGTGTAGGATTGAGCGTTGATCAAAATGCATGGACTAATCATGCATAAATTGTAATGTAATGATTAAAGTATGAGTTTTATTTACTTCTAAAAAAAAATCTTCATTACATAAGTTATTTTCTTAATTTTAAAGTTTTAATCCATGTATTATTAATGCATGTATAATGTATTTTTATTCGTAATCTACCCTGCATAAAATAATAAATAAATTCATGCATGATTTGTGCAGGTATTACTTATGAGAGTTCCAAAAATAACTACCAATCAATGTATTAAATGAGGTTAAGTTCTATGAAAATTTTAAAATTTAATTAAACATTGCATTAACGATAGGGGAGGTGCTGATTACAAAAATACACCAGTCTAAGTCTGAAATTACACAAAATACCAATACAAATGCAATTTACAAAAAATACCAATATTTTTTTTCAAAACCTATATAACTATATAAAACAATAATTTCAAAGGAAAAGCTCAACAAAAACACAAAAAGCCTAACTCACGCGTTAAAACCTAAGCACTACACTTCCACTTCTTCATAAATCGGCGATTCAAAATGTGATTTAAAACGCGATTACACATTCAAATTCAAACATCAATTTGATGTAGTTTACATTCAAAACCAATGTGATTTTGAATAGGGATTTCAGTCGCAATTCAAATTTGAAGGTTTTACATCTATTTCATACACAAATTGTCTCTCGCATTCAAAATTGAAGCCGTTTGATCGGTTTCATACACTAATCAGTACTCGCGATTGAAAATTAAAGTTGTATATTCATTTTTGATCTGTTTTCATACACAAATTATCACTGTATATGCTTGTTGAGAAAGTTCTAATGTCAAGAGTAACAATTCTTCTCCAACACAAAGGTCACTGGGATAAAACATGAGAATATGTTGATTTTTGTGCGGATGCAATAGTAATAAGCACTGATTGTACATTTGATGATCTAGAATATACAATTTCAAAACAAATTCGTGTTGATACTATTACTAAGAAAGGAAATCAGGTACAAGGTGAATGCGGCATGTCCTGCCATAGAGATACACAATGATATGGGAGTGAATGTGTATGTCGAGCTAAAAAAGGATAAGGATTTTGAAAAATATCCTTTGTGTATAACAGCAACAGAGAAATCATTCGATGAGTATGTTGATGCAAATTCATTGGTTATATCACCTAGATATACAGAAGAAACTCACACACACGTAATAGAAGATGATGATACAGTGAAATTAATAAATGATGATGAATATTTTGATGATTACGATGAAACTATTGGAATAATTACCGACCCTGCGCATGAAGTTATTGTGGAAGGACAGGTTTTCCAAAACAAGGTGACGATTGTTACTGCAATGAAACACTATGCATTAAGGCAAGAGTTTCAGTTTAAGGTGAAAAGATCGAGTTCGAAATGGTATGAATTTTAAAAGCTTTGCCTATTTGTGTATGAGGTTGTATATCTATGCATTTATGTATAAAAGCCTGTATGTTTGTATAAAAGCTTTTAAACTTCATATTTTTTTGGGTATGAGGTTATATATGTGTATTTATGTATGAAAGTGTGTTTGCATATGAAGATGTATGTCTGTGTATTTGTGTATGAAGCTGTATGTGCGTGTATGAAGCTGTAAGTTTATGTATTTATATATGAAAATGTGTTTGTGTATGAAGTTGTATGTCTGTGTAATTTTTGTATGAAGCTGGACTTATGTGTGTGGAGCTGTACTTGTGCGTATGAAGCTGTAAGTCTATGTATTTATGTATGAAAGTGTGTTTGTGTATGAAGCTGTATGTCTGTGTATTTTTTGTATGAAGCTGAACTTATGTGTATGAAGTTGTACTTGTGTGTATGAAGCTGTAAGTTTATGTATATATGTATGAAAGCGTATTTATATATGGAGCTCTATGTCATTGTATGTTCTATATGAAAGTTGTAGTTGCATGTGTATGAAACTATACTTGCCCATTATTAATATCTATGTTCAGGTATGTATGTCTATAGACAATTTTGTATGTATTGGTTTCTTCTGTTTCACTATATATATGTGTATTTATGACTAAGTTACGGTGTGTATCTAATTGTATATCACAAACCTCTAATTTTTTCGTAATTTGTTGTATAGCTACTGCCTAAAATGCATAAGGGATGATTGCACATGGTTGTTTAAGTCTTCAAGTTTGCATGAATATGGTATGTTCAAAGTTAGAAAATTCATCGACGAGCACTCATGCCCATTGAAGGACAGAATTTACGAGTTGCGGCAAGCAAGTGCAACAATCATTGGCAGTATAATTCAACACAGGTATATCAACCCCAAGAGAGACTACAGACCAAAGGATATAATTGAAGACATGCACAGGAGCTTAGGCATTGAACTTCCATACATGAAGGCGTGGAGATCAAAAGAAAAGGCACTTGAATTTGTAAGAGGGGATCCTACAAAGTCCTACACCAAGTTACCTAGCTATCTGTATATGCTGCTGAAAGCCAATCCATGGTCACTTGTAGACTTAGCTAAAGATAAAAATGATTGTTTCATGTATGCCTTTGTGGCGCTCTATGTATCTATCAAAGCTTGGGAATATTGTAGGCCTATTGTGGTGGTCGATTGCAGCTTTCTTTCAGCTGCTCACAAGGGAACTTTCCTTGCTGCAACAACAATGGATGCATCAGGTAAGTTCCACAACATCAACTATATTCCCTATTGTGCCATGTATAAATGTAGTAAAAGCTGTATGTTCAGGTATATGAATGTATGTATGTGATGATGGAAATTTATTTACATTTTTTGTTATCATTTATACAGGCAGCATCTTACCCGTTGCCTATGTTGTAGTAGATTCAGAGGATGATAATGCATGGGGATGGTTTTTCGATAGGTTAAGACAAGCCTATGGTCAAAGAAAGGGTATGTGTATTGTGTCAGACAGGAACGAGAGCATCATAAAAGCAGCATCTATTGTGTATCCAGATGTCCCTTACTATGCCGAGATTTGGCCTTTATGGAACAACCTAAAACAAAATTCAAGAGGGGAGAAGAGAAGCTCCATGAGGTATTCTTTACTATGGCTAAGGCATACATAATTAAGGAGTTTGATAGTAATATAAAAAAGGTAGAAAATATGGATGTATGTATTAAGCAATACTTGTATTGTATTGGGTATCAAAGGTGGGCACGAGCTCATTCCACTGCCAGTCGAGGTTTCACAATGACTTCGAACATCGCTAAATCATTGAATGCAGCTAGCAAAGATTCACGAGATATGCCAGCAGTTGCCTTCATGGAATCCATGAGAAATTTGGTTGAAAGATGGAATTATAACAACAATGAAGCTATAAAAAACAGATTCAGGAAGCTTAGTACAAAGTATCACGACACTCTGGATACACATCGAAAGTTGGCAGTCCAGATGACGGTAAAAATACATTTTTAGTTCATTATTCATGTGTGTATGGCATCACTGTTTTATATTTGTATATCAATTGTATAGCATCAATTATTCATAGTTATGTGTAGTTGTTCGTAGTTTACTAGTTGAACATATTGTATGAAAGTTAACAAAAGATCTAATTGTGCAATTATAAGTAAAACCTACAACAAACATGTATACAGTGATGCATGGGGATCGTAAATTCTTAGTATCCTTGAGTGATCGAACATGCTGTTGTGGAAGATTCCAAATGGATGAGCTACCATGTCCACATGCAGTGGTTGTTCTAAAGTCAAAGCACATAGAGGAGGAAGATTATGCATCTGCATACTACACAACAGAGTATTTGCTGAAGACCGATGAAGTACTAGTGAATCTCATTCCAGATGAGAGTAATTGGGATGTTCCTACATATATTTCTGAAGAAGTGGTACTGCCTCCAACTGGAAAAAGGCCTTCAGGAAGACCAAAAAAGAGAAGATACATGAAAGTGAAAGATTGCCTGTGGAAATTGTGGACGGGAAGGACACAACAAAGCTACTTATAGGAACCCCTCCACCAGAAAATAAACAAGCTTCTCAAAAAAGTATTTCTATTGTTTCAGGATTTAAACAAAACACAAAGTATACATATTAAATTCAAAATGCACAAGACTTTATATGTTAGGTATTGCTATGGCAATTATATTACATATGTTGTTGGAAGTGACATAAAGTAGAAATAAGTTGTTGAATATTTTGTATAAGCTGTCTAAATACATTTGCAATAGACAGGTTGTATGTGCACTATATTAAACTGTATGTCCATACAATTGAAATGGGCAAGTTGTCTATTTGTGTATGAGGCTATATAGGTGTCTATTTGTCTATTTTTTTTATGTATTTATGTCTCTAGTTGCGTGTACGAAGCTGTAGGTTTATGTATTTATATATATGAGAGAGAGAGAGAGAGAGAGAGAGAATGTGTGTGTGTGTGTGTGTGTGTGAAGATATATGTCTGCGTATTGACTTATTTAGTCTATTTGTTTAAGTATTTATGTATGAAAGTATATGAAGATGTATGTTTGCAAATTTGTGTATGAAGCTGTACTTGCATATATGAAAGTGTGTTTGCTTAAGTGTTTATGTATGAAAGTGTATGAAGATGTTTGTCTGCATATTTGTGTATGAAGCAGTACTTGCGGTATGAAATTGTATTTCCGTGTATGAAGCTCTATGTTTATGTATTTATGTATGAAAGAGTGTATGTGTGTGTGTGTGTGTGTGTGTGTGTGTGTATGAAGATGTATGTCTGCGTATTGACTTATTTTATCTATTTGTTTAAGTGTTTATGTATGAAAGTGTATGAAGACGTATGTCTGCGTATTGACTTATTTTGTCTATTTATTTAAGTATTTATGTATGAAAGTATATGAAGCTGTATGTTTATGTATTTATGTACAAAAGAGTGTGCTTGTGTGTGTATGTGTGTGAAGATATGTGTTTGCGTATTGTATAAGTTTGTACCTATGCAAATACATAAACATATGTGTATTTTCAGAAAAAGTACTACGACATGTTGTAATGTCTAAGTTTGTACCTGTGCAAATACATACATACATACATACATACATACATACATACATACGTACGTACGTACATACATACATACATACATACATACATACATACATACATACATACATACAGTCACACCGTAAAAAAGTTATATAAAATGAAATGCAACACGACAAATATAGTAACATCCAAAACTTATATAGATTTTCATCACAGTCATACACTGAAAAACAAAACCATAAAAAGTATTTATCGTAAGTAACATCCAGCTTAAAAAAACGTAATGGTGATATTATCATCCAACAACCTAAGTATCTAAAAAGGTCATTACAAAATCCACTAAAACTACTTAACAATGCACTTCTCCCCTTTTCGAACCACCCTTCTTCCTAAAATAATTTCATGTGACCTCAGGTGCGCTAATTGCTCCTTCTGCCTGCTTTTGTGTTGCATACTGCCAAAGAAGTGTCCCCAACTACATACAATACATATCAACATCAAAATCAATAGGGAGTGCAAGCAGTCCACATGTAAATGACTCTGCATATGCAGCAACGAATACACCACAGTCGCTGCAACAACAACTAAAAGTCAGTCCACATGCAAAACATCAAATATTAACAACTAAAAAAAATACACATACAACGATTCAGGAGCTTGCTGAGGTAGGTTTGGAACTATGACAACATTGTATGGATCTGTCACAGCTTTGACTTTGTATGGGTTCGACTGCCAATCAATGTCAATTCTCTCACCATAAAAACCAGTTACTGACAGGTACAAAGGAAAGATAACAGCAAATTTCTAAACCACACCACGAACAACAACACTACAACCACCATTCCTTCCAAGTAGAGAGTCATACACCCAAATACACCTATCCGTAAATGAGACAATTCCCAACACCCAATGATTTTTTTCTCTAATATGTATAGGCATCATAACATAGTCAACATGGATCCAGCGGGTGTTGGCGCCCAATCTAAAACCCATAATATACTCACTAACAACATCATCCTTGGAAACCACACTACCATCCCTATTTCTGGCCTCATACAATTTAAACGCTTCTTCAACCCTTGTTTTGAAACAACAATCAGTACATGTGAACCTAAAAGGTACATTCGGACCATACTTGCCTTTTTCCGCAAGTAGTAAAAGATCACATCAATATGCTGGAAAAAAATAAAAACATAACTATAATCAACAAACATGTGGCATACCAAAATATATACAACATCCATGTGGCATACCAAAATATATACAAGACCCAAGTTCATACAGACGTTGTATCAAACTGTATGTGTGTGTATGAAAGTGTCAATTTGTGTATGCAAGTGCATATTTTGTGTATGAAAATCCTATGTGTGTGTATTTATGTATTTCCTTGCACTTGTGTGTGAAAATACAAACAATTTTAAATAACTACATATATACCCCATCATTCAAACACGTTCCAGCATATACCAACGTGCGGAACCAGTCTTTCCACTCAACTTTCAATACTCCTAAATTCAGAGCCTGCTGAAGTCTATTGGCTACTCTTGGATAAACTGATTTCCTAAGGAATTCATATAAATTCAATGACTTAGATTCACATGTAAACACCAAATACAAAGAACAAAAAATCAACCAAAGACATTACCTTCTTTTACTTGGACAAGCCCCTTCATCAAGCCATACAGAAAATGTATTTTGCAGGTCTCCATCAACCTCAACACCAATAGGACTCGTAAATGGATGTTTTATTCCAAAATATTTTGGTCCTAGTATTTTTGGTGTTGCAACAACCCAAGGAGACTTAGCATACCTCCCTGGACACCTCAGTCGTGCAATCAACTGCTCAGGTGTAACAGCACCTTCTTCTTCATCAGTCTCAACTAAAATAATTTGAGACTCACCAGCAACAAGGGCATTACCATCAGGGTGGCTTTCAACTTCTGAACCAACATCATCAGACTCTATTTCTTCAGAATTACCAGCAACATCTATTAACAAAAATAAGAATATAAAGTAAAATGAGTGACAGCAACAACAAATGTAACAACAACAAAAGATGTCAGGTATACCTTGCTTGTTAAGATTTTCAACCGACCCACTTTTAGACTTAAGTACACTTGCCACAACATCATCAATTAGCACAAGGTGCGTAGCATTAAAAAAGTCATCATCATCATCAAGAGTACCCAATTCACCAACTTTTGTATCCATACCAGAAGCATGAACTGATCCAGCACTAGCTACCTGCTATGAAAATGACATACAGTTTACGTCGTATGCAAAATTTTTTAAAAATGTGTGAATATATTTAAAATATACTTGATCATCCTGATGGACACTACCACCACTATTTTTTATAGTAGGAGCTGGATCCTCATCCTCTTGACTAAAATCAAGAGAAAAGATTGGACAGCCATCATTTTCGCAAAGCTTGCAAACAGGATCTTCAGCAGGCACATGATTGCCCTCACTGTGTGATGGAGCAGACTGGTCAGTCCGTTCAGTTGCAATGTCTATAGCCTCGGCTTCTGTCCCAATACCCTGCTCCAATGAAAGTTTAGAAGCGGGATCTTCAACAGGGTCATGACTGCCCTCACTGCGTATGCAAGCAGGCTTTACAGTTCGGACATCTACAACATCGGGTACATCTGAAGCAGCAGCTGGTATTGAAATTTTACGAGCAGCGTCTTCATCAGGGACAGGCTCTGTTGCATCTGCAATAGCAGGTACTACTTGTTTAACCTAGATCCGATTTTAGGTCAATTAAAATTAAATTTGTATTTGCGGAGTCACGGTCAATAGTTTAGATTAAGAGTTTGAATGAAGAATTACGCTAATTGCTATATTACTAATATATTCTTGATTTCCAGTGATAATAATTAATAATATGGAAACAGAACGTAACCGGGAATGAATAAAGTTAAAGTGTTAGTAAAATAGATAGAGGTAACCGTGTTGGATCGCTTGACCCCGGTGAGAGTTCCTCGTCACTGGTCGCACTAGAAGAGTAGAGAGCAAAGTATTCAACGAATATAATCAAAGAACAGTGTTTGAGCAAGAGTAAAAAAAGAGTATTCTTATTGATGTTGTGGACAGGAAGTAAATTTATGTTACAATGGTTTAGGTCGAGTGCTATTTATAGGTCTGATAGGCGTCCGTTGAGTCTAGTAACCGCTGGGCACATATCCGTTGGATATGTAACCACTGGATTGTAATTACTGCCTTTAAGACCATTTATTGAGTAATCGCACATGATCAGGTTAATAATTGCTCATCCAGATCATGTTGACTGATAAGGCGTTACATTGCTGCTGCTCGTGATAACCACCTGGCTGGTTATCTGTCCATTGGATGTCTGTCTGGGTGAATCTCTGTTTGTGCCACGTGGCAGACACGTGTCACCTTTTTAGGCGATACTATTTTTTATCCAATACATATAGTCCTCGCACTTCTCGGGCAGAGTTTCTGCTCGAGGAGTGGATGTGATTTTTGGCGGGAGTTTTTATTTTGCAAGATCCGAGCTTTGCATGACGAAGCTAGGTCACGTATGAATCTTATCAGCTACGTAACAAATCCCCACGACGTGCACATTAAATGCGCCGTATAAAAAAGTAACTGTAGCTGGCACACCTGCGCGTCTGCAGCCTGCTTAGAAGTGACTGATGCGCGCCCCAAGGGTAAAAATAATGATTTTAACCGCCTCAATCACGTGCACACGTCGACTGCTGATCGCAAGGTGACCGCTGCACTTCAGGGTAATGATGATACTTCAAAAGTTGGTGAAACCTCCCTCCTCTTTTGACGGTTGGATCTGATCGTGGCCTCTTTGATAATCTCCATGTGTCTCGCGGGAACTTGATGGGCCAGATCTTTGCTCCTATAAATAGAGGTTTGTTGAGTAAGAAACTTTTTTACTTGCTTTCATTTTATTCCTGCTAAATTTTGAGAACTCTCTTAATATCTTTCAACTTTTCTTCCAAATTTCTCAATTCCTCTGAAATTATGTCTTCAAAAGCTAGGAGAAACCAAAATATGGACGTAACTGGTAGTTCTTCGGTGGCCACCCCCAGGCCTAGTGCTACTCAAGCCACTACAGCGGAGATCATCCCTAAGAAGTGGGTGAACTAGAAAAGGACTGCAACATCAAAGCTTTCAATAACCACGGCGACATACGCGTTTGGCTGGCGTATAGATTTAAATCTGGTATCACATCGGAGCTTATCCCACAGGTTAGAATAGACTGAAACTGGGACGAGAGTATCCCCCTCTTGCTGGTATCTGAAGCAGAGAATATCACTTCGCATAGGGCTGGGTGGACAGCTATGTGCACCTACCCTTTTACAGTTGGATGTAAATTATCCCTGCACTCTGTGCTTGAGACGCTCTGCAGGGAATATTTGCTCTGCCCGGGGCAACTGTGCCCCAGTGTGTATAGAACAGTTACACTCATGGATTGGTTTGCGGCAGAAACCGATCAACTTTTTTAATATAAGCATTTTATTTCTCTGTACAGTATACAAATTTCCAAAGACGGTTTTGTAAACGCTAGGATGCGTGGGAGCAAGGGCTTGGTGCGCAGCTCCGAGGACACAAGCGACCGAGGCTGGTCATACCGGTATGTGTTCGTGCGCACCCAGGCCCTGACCTTTAACTCCAAGACTTTTCTTCCTGAGATTTGGAACTAGAAGCGTAAGTCCCTGAGTATTATTTTGAATTTTCGTGCTTCTTCATCTCTTTTTGTTTGCTTATCCCTTTGACTCCTCTTTGTAGCTGCCAAGCGACCCTACGACGGGCTCATATCAGTCGATGAGCTGACGGCGTGGGTTGAGGTGATTTTGAAGGAGTTTTCTCCTGAAAAGAGAGAATGGGCGTACTTTGCTGCGCAGAAGAATTTGACCGTGAAGACTCACGGTGAGAATTTTCTGCTGTTGTAGCCATTTATTTCCCTTGTAGTTTTTCCGCGTCTGACCGTTCTGCCTTTTGCAGGCCTGGGCACTCAGAGGGATTTTTTCCCTGCTCCTCTTTCTCAGGCCGTGCCTCCTGGGTCTGCTGCCGATCCTGATGCTGAAGTTGCATCGTTGCTGGCTTCAGTAGAGGCACTGCGCGGCAGGGAAGGTGGCGAGAGCTCTTATCCAGTGGCCTTGTTCCTTGAAGAGGAAGAAGAAGAGCCAAGGTGAGGGCGGAGCACGAAATAAGTCTGCACGCAAGACTTCCGTTGCTGCCGGGCAAAACTCAATTGCTGGAGGTGAGTCTTCGCCCAAAGTCAATGTACCAGAGCCTGCAGAAGAGAATATCAAGACCACTACCAAAGTCCCTGAGTCTGTACGGGGAGAGGGTTTAGACAGGGTGGTGATTGATGTTTCAGATACTGAGACTGAAAATAATGAACCCCTTGCGCGAAAACCCTATCTCCGGACTGATAAGAGGACGGTTGAGGAGGAGGTTGCCCGTACTCCGAAGAGGAGTCCCCGAGTTGATGACGGGGTGAAAGCGGCTCCTTCCCGTGTGGACAAAGGGAAAAGAAAAGTGGGTGAAGAAGAAGAAGAAGAAGAAGAAGAAGAAGAAGAAGAAGAGGTTCCCCAAGAGGGTGGCCGAGGTCCTCGTGTTTTTCGTTTCGAGGACCTGGAAAATATGGTCACTGAGGGGGCGACGCCTGTTGGTCTTCACGAGTGTGACACGATAGATCCTGGAGTGGAGGGTGACTCCAACTTATCAACAACAAGGCTTATTTGGCGGTCAGTCATTAACGGTCAGACCGGATTAAAGGACATTAGGGGTGTGCGCTACAAGTTTGGTCCAAACTACCCCTCTAAACAGGCTTGTGAACCCAAGTACTGCGAGAGCAAGCATACCATGAAGTTAGCCCCTGACGTCAACTTTATATCCAGGCCGGGTAGTTTAGCCAAGGCGGTCTCATCACTTATTGGTCCCCGAGAGGAGTGGATAATGAGGGAAATGAGTGATGAGGAGTTGGCTTTTACCATTGCTACCGATTCTGCCCGGGTAAGTGTTTACCGCTTGTGTTGGAAATAATTTTAACTCCAGATTTCTAACTTTTGCTCATTTTGTTTCTCCAGTCAAGCATGATGTCTGCCGAGCTTATGTTCCGCTCCAGGACCAACAACTTCGATCAAGTACTCGAGGTAAAGAAAGAGTTGCTGGATGCTCTGAAGGAGAACAAGATTCTGGCAGAGCAGTGTGGTCTCCTTGGGGATGAAGTTAATCGATTGACTAAGGTTAACAATGAGCACATTGAGCGGATTAACGAACTCACCAAGGAGAAGGACCTTCTTTCTGAAGAGAAAGAAAGGTTCGCACGATCTGCCCAGGGTCTAGAGAATTTGCTCGAAGAATGTAAGGCTTCCTTGAACAGAGCTCTCGATGAGCGTAGGTCTCTTGAGATGGATTTGCAAAGAGCTAATGAAGAGTCCGCTAGGACTAGAGCTAAGCTTTAGGCTACTAAGGATCAGGTTGCCCAGTCGATGAGTGCTCAAATCGCGTTATCTAAGGATTTGGCAAACCTTCGTGATCAATCTGAAATCAAGGCAAAGCTCGATGTGCTCGAGGCTAGGCGTTCACTGCTCGGGCAGGTCCAGGCTAAGCAGATCAACGTCGAAGAGATGCTGCAGAAGACAAAGAGCGCTGTTTGCGGAGTAAGACAAATACTGAATCTTTCTCCTGAGGAGTCTGAAGGCGAAGATGAGGATGAAGATAAAGATGATGGCGAGAATTCGGGGGACGATGACAGAATCGACAGAGATGGTGCGTCGGGTTCTGTTCGTAGCCCCAAAAACTGATGCCCCTAAAATTTGATTAAGTTGCAAGTTTGTACATCTGGCGAGAGCCGGATTGGTTGGTTGTGGATAGAGGTCTCGTAGGGACTCTCTGATCCTTGTTTGGCTGGTTCCATTTGGCCTTTGATCACTCTGTAAAACTTCTGTCAGCCGTTTTCGGCATTTTATCATTTTACAGGATTATGTATATATAAATTTAGATCTTTTCTAATCCAATGACTATATTTAGCCTGAATTTCTGATCTTTCGTTTGTTTGTATTGTGGCCTTCGTGCCTTATATTTGGGAGCTTTTTGAAGTTTGAACTTTATTAAGTTCTGGTCTCCAAAAGTCTGTCTGAATGTTTTAACTTAGCCTTTCCTAAGGAATAGGTCATAAGTTGTGAGTAATCTGCGCAGATGTTTTTGTTCTGACCGAGCCGTGGTCGATAGATTTTTTGGCCGAGGCGTTGGCCTTTACGAACAACTTTGCTTATCGTTTTGATAGTCGAAAGTTGTTGCCTAATTCTGGCCGAGTCGCTGGCCTTGTGAACGACTTCTCTTATTTTTGTGGAAGCTTGTCACATAAAAAGTTTTTGAAAAACTCGCCTTTTCACAAGGTTTTTTGCCTTTATTTCACAAGGTCTTTTGCCTTTATGAAGTTTTTGAAAAACTCGCCTTTTCACAAGGTCTTTTGCCTTTATTTCACAATGTCTTTTGCCTTTATGAAGGTCTTATCTTTGCCTTTATTTCACAAGGTCTTTTGCCTTTATGAAGGTCTTTTGCCTTTATTTCACAAGGTTTTTTGCCTTTATGAAGGTCTTATCTTTGCCTTTATTTCACAAGGTCTTTTGCCTTTATGAAGGTCTTATCTAGCCTACAGGGGCCTCTCACCACCCTCCTTGTTTTTATGTTGGAGCACGGGAAGTGATAACATAAAAAGAGTTAAGGTAAGTCGTAAATAAAAGAACACATATAACCAAACGAGGAGTGTGTCCGTTGTGGGATTCGAACCCACAGCCACGAAGTTGAAGAACTTCGAGTTCTACCAGTTGAGCTAAACGGATCTGACCTTGTTCAGGCCGTTAGTACCATTTAGAAGAAGTATAATAAAAGTAAGAATTGCCACAAAAGTAAAAGGTAGGAAGAAAATAACTGACCGTTTTACCACTCAAAAGTGATACCTCTTGAGGTGAATCACGTTCCAACTGTTTGGTACAATCGAACCATCTGGTCGTGCTAAGCGATAAGATCTTTTGCAGACTGAAGCGATTACTTTGTAGGGGCCTTACCAATTAGGGCCTAGCTTCCCTGTATTCGCTTCCTGTGTGTTCTGTGATACCTTCCTCAGTACAAAATCTCCGACCTGGAAACTTTGTACGCGCAGTCTCCGATTGTAATATTGTTCAATTCATTCTTTCTGGGCGACTACTCGTACGAGGGCTAGTTCCCTTCGCTTTTCGAGGAAATCCAGCTTTCGGAGAGGTTGACCGAGTTGGATTCTTCGGTGGCATGTGCATACCGTAAGTTGGGTTCTCCGATTTCGACTGGGATTAAGGCGTCAGCACCGTACACCAATGAGTAAGGTGTCTCTCCAGTACTCATTTTTATCGTTGTGCGATAAGCCCATAGTACACCGGGCAGCTCCTCTACCCAACATCCCTTGGCCTGCTCAAGGCGTTTCTTGAGAGATTCAACGATTATTTTGTTTGTAGATTCTGCTTGTCCATTGGCAACTGGATGGTATGGAGAAGAAGTAATTCTTTTGATATGCAGGTCGTTTAGGAACCTAGTCACTTTCTGGCCGATGAATTGCGGGTCGTTGTCCATGACAATTTCTTTAGGGGCTCCAAAGCGACATAGGACAAATCGCCAAAGGAAGTCAATGACATCCGTTTGCCATATCTTCGTGTATGCTGCCGCTTCGACCCATTTGGTGAAGTAATCTGTGATGATCAACAAGAAGCGCATTCCTCTTGGCGTCGCCGGAAGAGGACCAACTATGTCCATTCCCTATTTTATGAAGGGCCACGGGGAGATTATTGAGTGGAGCGGTTCTGCCGGTTGATGAAGAAGATGTGCGAACTTCTAACACTTGTCACATTTTTTGACAAACTCGTTCGTATCCTTCTCCATTTTATCCCAATAGTATCCTGCACGAATCAACTTACAGGCTAATGCTTTACCCCCGGAATGATTGCCACATCAGCCTTCATGAACCTCCCTCATCACGTAGTTGATTTGACTCGGTCCGAGGCACTTTGCGAGGGGTCCTGCAAACATTTTGCGGTAGAGATCGCCGTTGACGATTGTATATCGAGCAGCTTTTATTCTGAGCTTGCGAGCGGCTTTTGTGTCAACGGGCAGAGTCCCATGAAGAATATAGTTCGTGATTTCATTCCGCCAGTCCCAAGTCGCGTTGATGGTGTTGACTTCAAACTTTTCTCGGTCTATGGTCGTGTAAAGAAGTTGAACGACAGCTGAAGAGCTGGCTGCCCCCATTTCTGCCACTGACCCTAGATTCGCGAGAGTATCGGCTTCATGGTTCTCTTCTCGTGGAATCTGAAGTGCCTTCCACTCGTCAAACTGGGCCAGGAGTTCCTTTACACAGGCAAGGTACACTTGCATTCTGGATTCTTGTGCAATGAAGCCTCCGGTCACCTGGTTGACTACCAGCTGAGAATCACTCTTAAGCTTGATGATTTTTGCTCCATAACTTCGGGCTAGCTCCAATCCTGCAATAACGGCCTCATATTCGGCCTCATTGTTAGTAATAAACGGGCACTTTATGGCCTGCCTGACGGTTTCTCTGGATGGTGTGATGAAAACCAGTCCAAGACCAGACCCTTTGACGCTCGAGGAGCCATCAGTGTATAGGGTCCATGCGCCAGGAGCCTGCCCAGCATATAGAACGGCATCTTTTTCTGCCTCAGGATATATATTAGCGCTAAAATCTGCCACGAAGTCTGTTAGAGCTTGTGATTTTATTGCTACCCTAGGTTGATAGGTGATATCAAATTCACTTAATTTTATAGCCCATTTTACTAACCTTCCTGAAAATTCAGGTTTGTGTAAAACATTTCGTAAAGGAAAGGTTGTTACTACAGCTATTGAATGACTTCGGAAATAAGGGCGCAGCTTACAAGCAGCAGTTACTAGTGCTAGAACTAATTTTTCCAAAGGTTGGTAGCGTGTTTCCGCATATATTAGAGCTTTGCTAATATAATAGATGGGAAGTTGTTTTCCTTTTTCTTCTCGAACCAGTACTGCACTTACCGAGGATTCTGATACTGCCAGATAAATCAGCAGCTGTGTCACGACCCAACTTAGGGTCGCGACGGATGACCAACACTAAGTGTCGATCATCACTAATCCTACTGATAATATGCTAACCATTATAACTGATAAACAGAATAAGCATAAACCTAGCTGATAAGGAGTATGCAATGCAAATAGCTGACATGGCTAACATAAGCTGACATACATAACATACTGACTGCACCACACAGGGACATATTTACAGGCCTCTAAGAGTGATGAACTGAATATACAAAGGATGGGACAAGATCCAGACATACCCAAGCTGGCTGACTGTAGACATACCAAAGGATAAGTAACTTCGGGAGTAAGCGGAGTGACTCCAGTAGCTGATAGATGGCCTACTAACATGGTCCAAGCATTGATCTATCTGCACCTGCGCGGCATGAAACGCAGCGCCCTAGAAAAGGGCGTGAGTACGATATGTACCAAGTATGTAAGGCATGAATATATAATATATCATAGCTGAATGAAACTGTAAGGCTGGAATATAGATATGTAAATATGAGCTGGAGCATAGCAATATAGCTGGAAATCTGAAGAACGTACTAAACATGATATGAATATAAGCTGAAGTCTAGCTGAATCTAAACCTGAAGACTGAGCTGAACTATACTGATAAATAACTGTATATGACTGATAGCTGGTTACTAGAAACTGGAACTGATAACTGTCAACTGATACTGACGCTAAGAACTGGTGGATGATAACTGAGAACTGATAACTGGTACCGAGCTAAAGCTGAACTGTTATCTGAACTGGTACCTGTCTGGTGTTATGGGCTATATCCCCCCAAATCAGGTAACTGAACATCTGAACTAGTACCTGTCTGGCGTTATGGGCTGTATCCCCCCAAATCAGGTAACTGAAAACCGGAACTAGCCTCATGTATAATCATGCAGTGCATACTGTGGCTATATACGCATATATAACAAACCTGGTGGGTGTTATGGGCTATATCCCCCCCCCAACCAGTAATATCTAGTCTCTCTGGTCAGAGTGTGTGAATGACACCCGGTCACACTAGGTGTTTCAACTCCCGCCTGAACTAGAGGGGCTGTATTCCCCAGACGGGTAGTATCACACGCGACCGGACTGTGTGTCCAATGTCCAGCCTCTATGGGGGACTCCAAATCACACATAACATGATCACAATATAAGCATAAGCATGTATGAGGCATAACACATGTGGCAACAATATATATGGACTCAAAGGAATGATAAGAAAACTCTGGATGGAATTGTAGACACAACCTGAAACTTAGAATTTGTCTCTCTCTTTGATTTTTATAAAAATTTCGGCAGAGTTTCCACTGAAACTGGTTGATACGCAAAAACAGAACCAGCACTATACTATACACGGGAATGGATACCCGGATAAACTGATAACATAAACAAATTAACTGGATAACAAGATGAGAGTGGCGTAACAATTCCACGGATGTACAGAATTTCAAGACAGTACCAGCGTCCTGTATTGCATCATAGTTTTGAGGGTGCAGATAAAAGTTATAGACCTCATGGTCTTCATGAAAGTTGTAGATATATGTATTAGGATTCTGGAGATTCTTAAATCATCTTAATATCAATTTTGTATAAGGGGTTATGATCAATATACTAACAACTGTCCAAAGTTCAAAACAATTTTCCAGATTTTGAAACGTTTTGCCTTTCTGATTTGGACGTCTTTCACCTTGGATTTTAGTACCAAATTAAGTATATACAAGGTTTCCTTGGTACCATACAAGTTTCTCACAAGAAAAACTAAGTTTAAAACTAATAAAAGCTTCAAAATCTAAAAGATACATGCCTTGCCAAAAGAAAGGTTTAGCCTTACATACCTTTGATGTTTCTAGCTTCTAAACTTCGTTTCCTTTGAATTCCACACCTTCTAAAGCTTAAACAAGCCATAAAATAGAATTTAGGTACTTTACTTAGCTATGAAGTAATTCTAAAACTCAAACTATAGACGAAATTGAAGGTAGCATAATGTTACCCTAATCGCGTAGAGCGTTTTGACGCAATCCATCTTCCGTTTCGTGTCAAAATTGATGTTCTATCTTCAAAATCATAAAAAAATGGATTCAAACTGAAAAGGCTCTGTTTATATCATGGTTTTACTGGAAATGTCGAGAGAGAGAGAGAGAGAAATTTCTCTTTTATAATAAAAACATTTCATTTCTAGCCCTCTTTTGCGCTTATGTCCCTTTTTCTGGTCTGACTTCTGACGCTCATATCTTTTTATCTATAAGTTATATGAGAAAACCGTTAAAAGTGTTGGAAATTACACTCCAAGACCTTCAATTTGGTATATGATATGTCCCCAAAAGACTTCATATAATACATGAAATTAATTGCTGAAAAAGCTCCGTTACAAGGCAATTCCTTAGTCGGTTTTTCCGCAACATAAATCTGATTTTTCCCAAACTTTATATTCAACATATGAACATCATATATGGTCATATTATTACTTTAAACTCACTTAAATCATTCTTAACATGATATTATAATGATATACGTC
Source organism: Petunia axillaris subsp. axillaris (assembly GCA_029990575.1). NCBI lineage: Eukaryota > Viridiplantae > Streptophyta > Magnoliopsida > Solanales > Solanaceae > Petunia > Petunia axillaris. The sequence goes on along the minus strand of JARKNS010000002.1, from coordinate 44,522,643 downwards.
AATTTAGACGTACGGGGTGTAACAATATTCCCCCGTTAGGAACATTCGTCCTTGAATGTTAAATGAAGTATGTAGAAGCATTAAGCAACGATCTGTTACATACTCGAAGTAATGAAGAGATGTGGATACTTGTCTCTCATATCATTCTCAGCTTCCCAAGTTATGTCCTCTACGTTATTGCTTCGCCATAGCACTTTAACTGAAGGAATGTCTTTCGTCCTTAGTCGACGAATCTGCCTATCTAAAATTGCAATTGGCACCTCTTCATAAGTTAATTGCTCCGTGATCTGTATATCATCTACTGGTACAACTCTAGAAGGATCTCCAACACATTTTCTGAGCATAGAAACATGGAATACTGGATGTACCTCCTGAAGGTCTGCTGGAAGGTCTAACTCGTAGGCTACACGCCCAACTCGTCTGATAATCTGATATGGACTAATAAATCTAGGGCTAAGCTTTCCCTTCTTTCCAAATCTCATAACGCCTTTCATAGGTGATACTTTCAGGAATACCTAATCGCCAATATGAAATTCTAAATCTCAATGTCGATTATCTGCATAGGACTTCTGTCTGCTCTGCACTGCTAATAATATTTCCCTGATCAACTTGACTTTATCAATTACTTGTTGGATTAAGTCTGGACCTATCAATTGAGACTCGCCAACCTTGAACCATCATATAGAAAACCTGCATTTGTGCCCATACAAAGCTTCATATGGCACCATCTGTATGCTAGAATGATAGCTATTATTATATGCAAACTCTATCAACAGTAGGTGACCATTCCAGCTGCTTCTAAAATCTAACACGCAAGCTTTAAGAATATCTTCTAAGGTCTGAATGGTCCGCTCAGCGCCTCAGCCTGTCCGTCTGTCTGTGGATGAAATGCTGTACTCAGATTCACCTATGTCCCTAAACCTGTCTGGAACGATCACTAGAAATTAGCTGTAAACTGTGCGCCCCTGTCTGAAATAATAAATACTGGAATACCATGTAGGCGCACTATCTCTCTGATATAAAGTCTGGCATAATCCTCTGCTGTATATGTAGTTCTAACAGGAAAGAAATGAGCTCATTTAGTAAGCCTGTCAACTATAACCCAAATAGAGTCATATCTGCTCCGCATACGGGGAAAGCCTGTAATGAAGTCCATATTCACTGCTTCCCATTTTTATGATGGAATCTCGACTTCCTGTAACAAGCCACTAGGTTTTTTTTTTTTTTTTTTTTGCTCGACTTTAACCTGCTGGCAGTTAGCACACTGAGCCACAAATTCTGCTATGTCACGCTTCATTTCGTCTCAACAATAAATCTGCTTAAGATCATGGTAAATCTTAGTCGAATTAGGATGAACAGTGTATCTGGAATAATGTGCATCTGTCATAATCTGTCCACATAAATCTCATCAGGAACACAAAGTCTATCTTTATATATAAGAACCCCGTCACTAGTAACCTATATAATAATTTTGGTTTTCTTCTGGCTATCTGCCTGTATTGAACTAGAACTGGATCCTCATACTGGCGCTGCTTTACTTATGTCACTAGGCAAGTAGTGGTTGCGTTCTGAACTGTAACTCTTGCGTCCTCTGAATCTATTAATCTGACATCCATGCTGCCTAACTGGTGGAGTGCATGAGCTAAGTTTCTCTTCTGTGGCTGTAATTAAGATAAATTACCCATGGACTTATGACTAAGGGAATCAGCAACAACATTCGCTTTACCCGGATGATAAATAATATGCATGTCGTAGTCTTTCAACAACTCTAGCGACCGCCTCTGTTGTAGGTTTAGCTCCTTCTTCTTAAATATATATTGGATGCATTTGTTGTTCGTATAAATATCAACATGAATACCGTACAAATAATGTCTCCAAATATTCAATGCATGAATGACTGCTGAAAGCTCAAGATCATGGATGAGGTAGTTCTGATCGTGCTTTTTCAGCTGCCTAGAAGCATAAGCAATTACTCTTCCATGCTGCATCAAACACAACGAAGACCAATTCGAGAAGCATCACAGTAAATGACATAGCCCTCAGATCCCTCTGGAAGTGTAAGTACTGGAGCTGTTATCAACCTGTTCTTTAGTTCTTGGAAGCTGTGCTCGCAAGAATCAGACCACTCAAATTTAGCTGATTTCTTTGTCAATTTTTTCAGTGGAGCTGCAATGGAGGAAAAACCCTCTATAAACTTTCTGTAATAACCTGCCAAACCCAGAAAACTACGTACTTCAATTGGCGTCGTAGGCATGGGCCAATTCTTCACAGCCTCGATCTTCTGGTCATCTACTTTAATTCTTTCTGCTGAAACTATGTGGTCGAGAAATGCCACTGAATCTATCTGGAATTTACACTTTGAGAACTTAGCATATAATTTTTGGTCCCGATGAGTACCCAATACTGTGCATAGGTGCTCCGCATGCTCTGATTCAGACTTTTAATAGATGAGAATATCATCAATAAATATAATCACAAATAAATCTAAATAAGGCCTGAATACGCTGTCCATTAGATCCATAAATACTGCAAAGGCATTAGTGAGTCCAAACAACATCACTAAAAACTCATAATGGCCATTCCTAGTCCTGAATGCAGTCTTAGGTGTATCAGATTTTCTAACTCTAACCTGATGGTAGCCTGATCGCAAATCTATATTCGAGAAGCACTTGGCACCCTGGAGCTTGTCAAACTAGACATCAATCCTGGGCAGAGAGTATTTATTCTTAATAATGACTTTATTCAGCTGTTTGTAATCTATGCACATGCGTAGAGAGCCATCTTTTTTTTTTTTTTACAAATAGCATCGACGCTCCCCACGGGGAAATGCTGGGTCTGATGAGGCCTTTATCTAACAAATCCTTCAATTGCTCCTTAAATTCTTTCAGTTCTGCTGGTCCCCGAAGAACATGCCCCTGAGGGCGTGCTGGTGCTGAGGAAGCTACTGCTGATCTAGCTGGCTGGGCTACGCCACTACCACCCCTAGTCGGGCAATCTCTCATGAAATTGCCTGCCTCGTGACAAATATAACAAGTATCAACTCCTAACTGACAAGGACCCAAGTGGCGTTTACCACAATCTAAACATCTGGGATATGTCTGACTGGCCAGTATCGAAGTACCACGGCGCTGAAATCCTGAAATCTGTGATGCCTGACTAGCTCTGGACTGAGGAGTTCTATCAGATCTCAGGCCACGAGACTATGTAGGTATACTAGCTGGTGGTTGTCTAACACTCTGCTATCTACTCGCTCCAGACGTCTCTCCAAACGAACCAGAAAATCTGCCCCTCTTGTCTAGCACTTTATCCCTGTCGGCTCTCTATTTCTGCTTCCTCTCCTCAAGTAACAAAGCAATTGCCTGAATGTTATGTTCATACATGACTGCATAGCAACTGTCATACGCTCGTTCACTAGGTGTGGAGCTAGTCCCACTATATACCTGTGAATTCTATCCTCCATACTCACTACCACCGTAGGGGCAAACCATGCTAAAGAACTAAAGCAATAATTATACTCTTCTACACTCAAACTTCCCTGTCTCAAGGTCAGGAACTGATTAGCACGGGCTCCCTATGTCTCTATAGGCATATACTGATAAAGGAAGGTATCTGAGAATTCCTTCCAAGCCGTGGGAGTAGCATCAGGCCGTCTAGATAGCTCCCATGTCTGGTATCACCCTGCTGCTAGGTTATGCAATCTGAATGCAGCCAACTCTACTAACTATGTGTCTGACACGTGCATAACCCTCAACACTCTAGCTATCCTCAATAGAAAATCCTGAGGGTCTTCTCCTGTACGAGATCCGGTAAAGACTGTAGGCTCTAGCCTGATAAAATCATTGATCCTGGATCCAACATCTCCCTGGGCATCTACACTGTGTTGTCTAGTCTGAGCAACTACAACACTAGTCGATAATCTGATGGCATCCCTCATTTCCTGCCCTTGACTATCAGGCTAAGAAGGTGGAGGTATAGTAGCTGCAGTACCTCTAATATCACCCTGAACTGATAGGATCTGTGAGGCCTCAGATGGAGCCTCAGGTCTGGACTCCTCACTCTCATCCACCTTAGGTGGCACTCTACTAATACCCTGGCCGACAATAACCTTGCCCTTCTGGGCAGCTGTTAGTTTCTTTGGCAACATCGCTTTGCTGAAATTACTATTGTTAGAGGGCTGAATTCTATAATCATGGCTCTATCGCACGATCTAGAGAAGAAAGAAAGACAACTGTCCTGAAGTGCCTTGTAGCCTCCTGTTCAAAAGTATGGCGCGCAACATACTCCTGAACAAGACTCTACTAGACACGGCCTGTAGACACCCTAAGACAGAACTGCTCTGATACCACTTTTGTCACGACCCAACTTAGGGTCGCGACGGATGACCAACACTAAGTGTCGATCATCACTAATCCTACTGATAATATGCTAACCATTATAACTGATAAACAGAATAAGTATAAACCTAGCTGATAAGGAGTATGCAATGCAAATAGCTGACAAGGCTAACATAAGCTGACATACATAACATACTGACTGCACCACACAGGGACATATCTACAGGCCTCTAAGAGTGATGAACTGAATATACAAAGGATGGGACAAGGCCCCGACATACCCAAGCTGGCTGACTGTAGACATACCAAAGGATAAGTAACTCCGGGAGTAAGCGGAGTGACTCCAGTAGCTGATAGATGGCCTACTAACATGGTCCAAGCATTGATCTATCTGCACCTGCGCGGCATGAAACGCAGCGCCCCAGAAAAGGGCGTGAGTACGATATGTACCAAGTATGTAAGGTATGAACATATAATATATCATAGCTGAATGAAACTGTAAGGCTGGAATATAGATATGTAAATATGAGCTGGAGCATAGCAATTATGCTGGAAATCTGAAGAACGTACTAAACATAATATGAATATAAGCTGAAGTCTAGCTGAATCTGAACCTGAAGACTGAGCTGAACTATACTGATAAATAACTGTAATATGACTGATAGCTGGTTACTAGAAACTGGAACTGATAACTGTCAACTGATACTGACGCTAAGAACTGGTGGCTGATAACTGAGAACTGATAACTGGTACCGAGCTAAAGCTGAACTGTTATCTGAACTGGTACCTGTCTGGTGTTATGGGCTATATCCTCCCAAATCAGGTAACTGAACATCTGAACTAGTACCTGTCTGGCGTTATGGGCTGTATCCCCCCAAATCAGGTAACTGAAAACCGGAACTAGCCTCATGTATAATCATGCAGTGCATACTGTGGCTATATACGCATATATAACAAACCTGGTGGGTGTTATGGGCTATATCCCCCCCAACCAGTAATATCTAGTCTCTCTGGTCAGAGTGTGTGAATGACACCCGGTCACACTAGGTGTTTCAACTCCCGCCTGAACCAGAGGGGCTGTATTCCCCAGACGGGTAGTATCACACGCGACCATGTCCAGCCTCTATGGTGGACTCCAAATCACACATAACATGATCACAATATAAGCATAAGCATGTATGAGGCATAACACATGTGGCAACAATATATATGGACTCAAAGGAATGATAAGAAAACTCTGGATGGAATTGTAGACACAACCTGAAACTTAGAATTTGTCTCTCTCTTTGATTTTTATAAAAATTTCGGCAGAGTTTCCACTGAACCTGGATGATACGCAAAAACAGAACCAGCACTATACTATACACGGGAATGGATACCCGGATAAACTGATAACATAAACAAATTAACTGGATAACAAGATGAGATTGGCGTAACAATTCCACGGATGTACAGAATTTCAAGACAGTACCAGCGTCCTGTATTGCATCATAGTTTTGAGGGTGCAGATAAAAGTTATAGACCTCATGGTCTTCATGAAAGTTGTAGATATATGTATTAGGATTCTGGAGATTCTTAAATCATCTTAATATCAATTTTGTATAAGGGGTTATGATCAATATACTAACAACTGTCCAAAGTTCAAAACAATTTTCCAGATTTTGAAACGTTTTGCCTTTCTGATTTGGACGTCTTTCACCTTGGATTTTAGTACCAAATTAAGTATATACAAGGTTTCCTTGGTACCATACAAGTTTCTCACAAGAAAAACTAAGTTTAAAACTAATAAAAGCTTCAAAATCTAAAAGATACATGCCTTGCCAAAAGAAAGGTTTAGCCTTACATACCTTTGATGTTTCTAGCTTCTAAACTTCGTTTCCTTTGAATTCCACACCTTCTAAAGCTTAAACAAGCCATAAAATAGAATTTAGGTACTTTACTTAGCTATGAAGTAATTCTAAAACTCAAACTATAGACGAAATTGAAGGTAGCATAATGTTACCCTAATCGCGTAGAGCGTTTTGACGCAATCCATCTTCCGTTTCGTGTCAAAATTGATGTTCTATCTTCAAAATCATAAAAAAATGGATTCAAACTGAAAAGGCTCTGTTTATATCATGGTTTTACTGGAAATGTCGAGAGAGAGAGAGAGAAATTTCTCTTTTATAATAAAAACATTTCATTTCTAGCCCTCTTTTGCGCTTATGTCCCTTTTTCTGGTCTGACTTCTGACGCTCATATCTTTTTATCTATAAGTTATATGAGAAAACCGTTAAAAGTGTTGGAAATTACACTCCAAGACCTTCAATTTGGTATATGATATGTCCCCAAAAGACTTCATATAATACATGAAATTAATTGCTGAAAAAGCTCCGTTACAAGGCAATTCCTTAGTCGGTTTTTCCGCAACATAAATCTGATTTTTCCCAAACTTTATATTCAACATATGAACATCATATATGGTTATATTATTACTTTAAACTCACTTAAATCATTCTTAACATGATATTATAATGACATACGTCAATTTAGACGTACGGGGTGTAACAAGCTGCTCCCCGTGTTGAGGTGTAAAGAGCAGTGGTGGATTGGACATATACTTTTTGAGATCCTCACGTACTCCCTATTCGGATGGGAACTTCAACACCTGATGATAAGTGGAAGGAACAGCTTGCATATCATGGATCCAAGGTCTCCCCAGGATGATATTGTAGGCTAGATCCGCATCGATAACATGAAATGGCATCTCCTTCGCTACCCCTTCAGCAAGAGTAGTAAGAGTAACCTTGCCAAGGGTCTTCTCACTCGAGTTGTTGAAACCGGAGAGAACTCGAGATATTGGTACGATCTTATCCGACAGCTGCATCTCCCTTACAACTCATGATTGAATAATGTTTGCAGAGCTGCCCGCATCGATGAGCACTCTTTTGACGTTGAATTCTGCAACGCGTAACGTTATCACTAACGCATCAGCGTGTGGGAGCTTCGAACCGTCTGTGTCGGAGTCTTCAAACGTTATTGTCCCTTCTGGTCGTGGGCGCTTAGTGTTTGTGATGGAGACCTTGGCATACTTCTTCGCTGTGAAGGTGATGGAATCCACTTCGATCCCACCCGAGATAACATTGACTGTCCTCCTTGGGGAAGATGCTCGTGGAGGGCCAGGTTTTTTCTGCTGCGCCTTCACATGAGTTTGCTTCCCCTTCTCGATCAGAAACTCCTTCAAGAATCCATGTTTCAATAAATGTGCAACTCCATACCTTAGGGCTTTGCAGTCCTCAGTGGTGTGACCGTGGTCGCGATGAAATTCGCACCACATGTCCTGGTTTCGCTTGCTTGGGTCGGTCTTCATGTCCTTTGGCCATTTGACCTTCTCTCCCATATCTTTGAGCGCCGCCACTACTTCAGACATTTCCACGTTGAAGCTCGGTAGGCTTGGGGCTCCGCGGAGGCTGGATTCTGAATCATCTCTTCGGGGCAGCCCTCTGTTGTTGCGGCTGCGTCCTTTGGAGTTGTTGCGTGACTGGTCAGGGTACGGCTCGTAACGTATCTCTGGCCTCTCCGTCTCCGGCTTTCCACCGGGACCACCGCTGCGCGTCTGAGTCCTTCCTCGGGTACCTGTTCCAATTAATTTATCTTCATCAATACGTACCTTTGAATTGTAGCGGTTGTAGACGTCCGACCAGCTGGCTTCTGGGAACTCGCGAAGGGATTCATAGAGCCTGCGCGTAGCCTCTGAGCTCTTGATATCCAAACTGTTGGTGAATGCGATCGCTGCCCATCGGTCCAGCACTTTGGGTAACATCATACTTTCCCGTTGGAAGCGATCCACATATTTACAGAGAGACTCGTCGAGCCTCTGCTTGATCTTAAAGATATCTTCTACGCGAGTCTCCGTCTTCTGAGCGCCTGTGTGTGCCTTCACGAACAGCTTAGCCGTCTCTGGGAAGGACCCAATGAAGTTTGGTGGCAGCATTGAGTACCATCGCAGAGCTCCATCTGCTAGGGTCTCTACGAACTTCTTTAATTGGACAGATTCGATCTCCTCATCGGTGAGATCGCTAGCTTTTATAAAGTTGCTGAACATCATGAGATGATCATTTGGATCAGATGTCCCACGATATCCCGGAATGTTAGGCATCTTGAATGTCTTGGGTATCGCCTTTGGGGATCCTTCTTTCTTCCAGGGCCGTTCCCGTTGGACATCAACTTTCTTTAGCGTGGGTGGAGCACCTGGTATCTGATCGATTCTCTCGTGGAGAGATTTCTGAAGTGCTTCCTGGCTCTCCTTGAATTGCTTGGTAAGAGTCTCCACGACGATGCTCATTTTGGCGGACGCCATGGATCCTCCACTGTTTCGCTCCCCACCTTGCCTTGAAGTGTGCGAAGAAGGAACATCATGAACTGGCGCCGCAGTGTCAGCTCCTGCAACCGGGGGGTTTTGCCCTCGGAGAGAGTTGAGTGCCTTATTAATCCCTCTGTTGACCTCCGCCTGTTCCTGCATAAATGCATAGAGCGTCCCCTGGAGGTTCCCTTGGCCAGGGGAGAGACTCCTATGGCGTCTTCTCCTAGGCGGAGTGGCGCTCTGAGAGTGCCTTTGCCTATTTCGCTGTCTGACCTGTCCTTGGGAAGAGTGTTGCTGCCCGTCGGACGAATAATTGGGACTCGATGAAGAGGTACGTACCTGACTTCTGCCGATGATAGTTCGTTCTGAACCATGTTAGTTGTGAAGCAAAAAGATCGACAAAAAAAATGTAATACTGGAAAGATAAACTATTAACCTACGAAAGCTATTGACCGGCTCCCACTGTGGTCGCCAAATTGTTTAACCTAGATCTGATTTTAGGTCAATTAATAATTAAATTTGTATTTGCGGAGTCACGGTCAATAGTTTAGATTAAGAGTTTGAATGAAGAATTACGCTACTTGCTAGATTACTAATATATTCGTGATTTCTAGTGATAATAATTAATAATATGGAAACAGAACGTAATCGGGAATGAATAAAGTTAAAGCGTTAATAAAATAGATAGAGGTAACCGTGTTGGATCGCTTCACCCCGGTAAGAGTTCCTCGTCACTGGTCGCACTAGAAGACTAGAGAGCAAAGTATTCAACGAATATAATCAAAGAACAGTGTTTGAGCAAGAGTAAGAGAGAGTATTCTTATTGATGTTGTAGACAGGAAGTAAAGTTATGTTACAATGATTTAGGTCGAGTGCTATTTATAGGTCTGATAGGCGTCCGTTGAGTCTTGTAACCGCTGGGCACGTATCCGTTGGATATGTAACTGCTGGATTGTAATTACTGCCTTTAAGACCATTTATTGAGTAATCGCACATGATCAGGTTAATAATTGCTCATTCAGATCATGTTGACTGATAAGGCGTTACATTGATGCTGCTCGTGATAACCACCTGGCTGGTTATCTGTCCATTGGATGCCTGTCAGGGTGAATCTCTGTCCGTGCCACGTGGCAGACATGTGTCACCTTTTTAGGCGATACTAGTTTTTATCCAATACATTACTGTCCCAACACCCTTCAACAAACAAAAAAGTATAAATAGTAAAAAAGTTTTAACATCTAATGAATTAAAATTAAATAAAGACACATACAGAAACATGGACAATAGTGCCAACTGTGTCATTTCCCAATATATCAGGGCTTCCATCAAAGAAATTGCCGACTTGTTGTAACTGTTCATCTACGACAATGGCACTTCCAAGTACCTGGTTGCAAAAAAAAAGGTAAATAGAGCACATTTAAATACGTGGACATACAGTTCTATAAACATAAACCATATTAATACAAATATATACACAGTAAAACAATTTAAAAACATCTCTAAACACATAAATGCAAGTCCATACACATAAATGCAAGTCCATACACATAAATATAAGTATATGCATACAAAAATACTGTACATACAGGTTCTTCCCAAACAAGCCGTGAAAAAATTGCTATACACATTTAAATTATCTCTAAACACATAAATATAAGGCTATACACATAAAATACAAGTTGATACATATAAAAACAATGTACATACATGTTTTTCCCCAAAAAAAAATCTGTGAAATAATTGATATACACATAATATACATTCTTAGACACATAAAAGACATTCCTATACAGATAAAAATATATGTCTATACACCTAAATACAAATGAAATACAGTTTAGACATGGATTCATAAAAGAATGCACGTACATGATCGTTCCCAAACATCTCCTTCTGTTGCACCGAATGTCCAGGGTCAAAAGGGCTGCCAAAGCTGAAATCAGTGTGTGCTCTATTATTAGGATCTACAACAGGGTCGCCTCTATATGCAATCATTTAGGCAAGCCTAGTGATTGTTGTGAAACAATTGTGAAAACAGTTGTGAAAAAATAGCTCTAAACACATAAATACAAGTCTAGACTCATAAATACAATGTACATACAGATTTTTTCCAAAAAATTGCAATACACATTTAAAAGTATATCTAAACACATAAATACAAAGCTATACACTAAGGCTATACATATAAAAACAATGTAGATACAGGTTTTCCCCAAAAATTCGTGGAAAAAATGCTATACACAGAAAATACATTTCTATACGCATAAAATACATATCTATACACATAAATACAATGTACATACAGGTTTTCCCCAAAAAAATACGTGAAAAAAATTGCGATACACATTTAAAATTATATCTAAACACATAAATACAAGGCTATACATATAAAAACAATGTAGATACAGGTTTCCCCAAAAAAATCCATGGAAAAGATGCTATACACAGAAAATACATTCCTATACACATAAAATACATATCTATATACATAAAAATTCAAATGACATACAGTTTTCCCTCATAAAAATCGTCAAAATATGATGTAACTAACAAATTACAAATTCAATAAAAGTACGCACACTAAAAATACTTTTGACATACATTTTATACATATATTTGTGCACAACAAAATATAAATGAAAAAAATGTGTAAATACATGTTCGGAACACTGATTGTTAGCGAGAATTTCACCCCGTCGATTTTCTTCTTTGTGCATGCAACGTCAACACTGATTTCGTCAACAAAATCATCATCTACAATGTTTTTCCCTTTAACATCTGAAATCGATGCCGTAGACTTCCTTTTACCAGTTTTGGTACCGAACCTTCACAAAGCTTCTTCCGTACTGACCAATGTCCTTCTTGATTTAATGTTGGGGATTTCCTGTCATGCCGTACTTTTGATCAAATTTCACGAGGTGATGGAGGAGTACCTTTGCTTGTTGACTTTTTTATACAATAATATGCTAAATTGTAGGTAAAAGTTATGGTAATTGCAGAGAAGAAGACGGAAAAGGATTACATTTAAAGAATCGTCAAGAGACGCGATGGAAACTGCAAGAAGACACTATGGAGAAAAGCTGAGAAGAAACGTGAAGAGCTGTGAGGATTGGAAAAGGTAAAATTTAGGGGAAAATGGAAAAAGTTGTTTTCTGGTATGTTTTATAAAAAATTTAAAAAAATCGATATTTTTTTGTAAATTTTTGAAAATATCGGCATATTGTGTAATTTTGGTAAAGTAACAACTAGCGTAAAAATTTCTTTTTATATTGGTAATATAACTTGTCGTACATCCAACTATACGGCTCCTAAGTGTTAGCACTAAAGTTATCATAACAAGGTAGTTTTATAGAGTGCGAATATACACACTAATTATTATTCATAGTTTAAGTGAGAAAAATATATATCTGTCCAAACACATAGTTGTGGTTCTATTAGATTAGCGTAAACACACAAATGCAGCAAAGCTTTTACCTATTAAGCATTTGTTTTCCAAAGCTGTTGAAAAGATTTCAATTTGTTACTTTTTTGAAGTTTTCAGGTAAACACCATTAGAGAAATTATTTTTCTATTTTGTTTCTTAAAAATAGTATTTTGAGTAGTTTTTTTTTTTTTGGAGGTAGATTTTCTGCTTTAGAAATTTTTTTTTTTTTTTTAAAAAAAAAAAGAAATGCTAATGACGTTTGGTCAAAACGAAATAATGTAGATAGAGGTTTTCCTCAAAAATCCGTGGAAAAAATACTATACACAGAAAATACATTTCTATATACATAAAATGCATATCTATACACATAAAAATTCAAATGACATACAGTTTTCCCTCATAAAAATCATCAAAACATAATGTAACTAATAAAATATAAATTCAATAAACGTACACACACTAAAAATACTTTTGACATACATTTTATACATATATTTGTGCACAACAAAATATAAATGGAAAAAATGTGTAAATACATATTCGGAACACTGATTGTTAGCGAAAATTTTACCCCGGTCGATTTTCTTCTTTGTGCATGCAACGTCAACACTGATTTTGTCAACATAATCATCATCTACAATGTTTTTCCCTTTAACATCTGAAATCGACGCCGTAGACTTCCTTTTACCAGTTTTTGGTAACGAACCTTCACAAAGCTTCTTCCGTACTGACAGATGTCCTTCTTCCTGTCATGCCGTGCTTTTGATCAAATTTCGCGAGGTGATGGAGGAATACCTTTGCTTGTTGACATTTTTTATACAATAATATGCTAAATTGTATGTAAAAGTTATGGTAATTGCAGAGAAGAAGACAGAAAAAAGATTATATTTGAAGAATCGTCAAGAGACGCGATGGAAACTGCGAGAAGACACGATGGAGAAAAGCTGAGAAGAAACATGAAGAGCTGTGAGGATTGAAAAAGGTAATATTTAGGGGAAAAGGGAAAAGGTTGTTTTTTGGTATGTTTTATAAAAAATTTAAAAATATCGATATTTTTTGTAAATTTTTAAAAATATCAGTATATTGTGTAATTTTGGTGCTTAAAGTGACAACTAGCACAAAAAATTCTTTTTATATTGATAATGTAACTTGTCGTACATGCAACTATACGGCTCCTAAGTGTTAGCACTAAAGTTAGCTCCCAAGTGTTAGCACTAAAGTTATCATGACAAGGTAATTTTATAGAGTGCGAATATACACACTAATTATTATTCATAGTTTAAGTGGGAAAAATATATATCTGTCCAAACACATTGTTGTGATTCTATTAGATTAGTGTAAACACACAAATGCAACAAAGCTTTTACCTATTAAGCATTTGTTTTCCAAAACGGTTGAAAAGATATCAATTTGTTACTTTTTCGAAATTTTCAGCTAAACACCATCAGAGAAATTCTTTTTCTATTTTGTTCCTTAAAAATAGTATTTTGAGTAATTTTTTTTTTTTTTTTTGGGGTAGATTTTCTGCTTTGGCAAATTAAAAAAAAAAATGCTAATGACATTTGGTCAAAACGAAATCTAAATTTTGCAAATGACGTCTGTTCTTGAAACACTTGGAAATCTCCAATTAGTCGACTCACCGACTCTCAAAGTTTGTTGTCCCTACATGAATGAATCAAAAGTCAGAAGTCCATTGGACAACGTTTCTAACTTGCAATGAAGAGCTTAGTATCAGTTCCACTGCTCCAATTACATCTTTTATACATTTTCACCCATCAAATAATGGAGTCTAATGCTTCAGTTGTTGACTAGTTAAGCGAAGTATTTGACAGGATAGTAAGATTGATGAATGCGACAAATATCAAAATTGAGAATAACAATTCAAGCGATTTTTATGATTATCTTTGCTTTTAGTCGCTGTTAGCATGGACTATGGAGGAAGAAGGTAACACTATAAGTAGTACGTGAGGCCGACAATCCATCTCCATGTCGATGACACAATAGGCCCTTGTTGCAGGATCAATATCTTAGAGCTCAAAATAATCTTACACCAGTTGAAAACTTTCATACCTTGTTTATACCAAACAAATTAATGCAAAATTTATATTTATCATACAAACATTCATCACTTAACCGTGATTAAATGATGTATCTTTTTACTTGAATTTTAATAACTCAAATTAATTAATATGTTTGATTTGGTGTAAACACAATTTCAAGCAAGTACCCCACCATGGCTTCCAACTTCCTTAATATAGTATCATGCATTACTTTAGTGTAAGGTGAAAGTATTACCCTGCCTTTAGGTTAATTTCAGTTTCCCAACTTAGCTCTTTGCTAACATATAATGTAGATTTTAATTTAACATGATATAATTTTCAATTAGAGGCATATACTATTCATTTATGCTGGCATTCAGTAACAACCTAAAAAGAAAAGATTTCCGCTAGTTTAGTGGTGTTTCCAAGGCAATTTAAAAAGTAAATATGTAGTATACTATTAAAGGTAGGTGCAATATTAGATCACCATCACACTACTACTCCCAAATTAATTTAACGATATTATATATAATTACTAAAATTTATACTTCTATACATGATACTTATAATATAAATTTATACGCTTACAAAATGTTGGGAACTTGTAGTATTGTATTTTGTATAATATTGCAATGATATGGTATAAACAAAGTTACAGCATGAACAATAAGAATTTATATTGTCGATTCAAATTTGTTTGAGACTTGAGGAGTAGTTGTTTTTTAGTGTAGTTTTTGTTGGTGCTGTGACCATAGTGGATAGTAATATGCTACTTGTGCTTTCAGGTATCATAAATTTCAAAACAAGAAATTGCAAAACGACTAGCTAATGTATCTCAGGAGAAAATGGAAAGAATAAGTCGCAATCAAGTATTAAGCCCTATAGTATTCTTTGTACAAAATCAAAGCACCAGCCCTGACAGTAGCTGACCACTGATATTATACCACATGTTCTCTTATCAGGTCGGCCAGGAGCATTAAGGGGTCGCTTGGTAGAGATTACAATTTTGAGATTAATTTTGAGATTAATTTATTTTATATTTGGCTGGAGGGATAAGGTGAGATATATCAAGAAATAGGATTCTAATCCAGAGATTATTTTACCCATATACTACTCCATATGGGATTACAATAAGTGGATTATAATGTTTGGGTTATCCTATTTTGTACCAACAACCCTTAAGGATTGTGGTGGGATGAATAAGATTTTCACTACTAACCAAAAGTCTTGATTCAAATCATACATATATAAAAGGAAAATTTACACCACATGACTATCCTAATAGCTAAATTACAAAAAATACCGATATTTTTAACATATTACAAAACATAACGATATTTTTAAATGTATTACAATTCATACAATTTTTTCATTTCCCCCTTTCTCCTACCACAAAACCCTAATTTCTCTCTCTTTTCTTTCCCCTCCTCCACCCACCACCCACCCACCCGCCGTCTTCCTCCATCTCCGGCGACTAGCCACTGTATTTCTCCGGCCAAGCATCTCGTTTTTTGGGTGTTGATGCTACTGTTTCGTTCAATTTCGGGAGCTGTGCTCCGGCGGCGCTGCTGCTACTGCTTTGGACGGCGCCGCTGCTCCCAGATCTATTGTTGGTGGTGTTCGTCGGCGGCGCAGTCTGCTGCCTCCGATCTGATTCTCTCCTTCTTCTTTCTTTTTTTTTGTTTTTTTTTTTGTTTTGGAAGTGTATTAATGTGTATATACGTATATACATTTTTGTATTGATGTGTATGTATATTTTTTGTGCCTAAATACACTTTAAAACCTTTTCGAATGGCTATTGAATTTTTTGTATTGTTATTGTATATTTCTGTATTTTTGTATTTTCAATTGTATGGTTGGAATATTTTTGGTTGTGTATGTGTATGTTTTTGTATCTACTCATATTTAAGTGTATGTGTGTTTTAAGTGTATGTGAATAAGTGTTTTGCATATCCAAAAATTTATTTTGTATGTCTTTGAATGTTGCGGGTATAATAAGTGTATTTTTGTGTATAATAAGTATGAATGTGTATTTTTTGTATGTTTTATGCTCGTTTATATTGTTTCCAGATTTTTTTTTTTTTTAAAAAAAAAAAAAAAAAAAAAAAAACCATTTCCGGCCACCTGCCGCCGGCGGCCGGCGACTGGCTGCCGGAGGAAAAACTGAAACTGGGAGCAGTGGGTGTGGGAGGGTTAAAAACCTTCATTTGTATGGTTTTAATGGAGATTGTATATGATTTGTAAAAAAAGTATTGGTATGTTTTGTAAAATGGTATAGTATTGGTATTTTTTGTAAATTTGGTATTAGGGTGGTATATTTGTGTAATTCTCCCTATATAAAAAGTGTTTCCCCCAAAACGAGAGAAATTATATAATACGAATTCAAATTAATCAAGGCTTTAATACAAGTATCAGACTTCAAATTGGAAACTCCAAAATAAAAAAAAAAAAAAAAATGGGAAGCAAGTCGGCAGGGAGAAGGAAGAGAGCCGTGCAAGTGTTGGCCCAATATGACACAAAATGACTGAAGACTAAAGTTGCTTTTGCTGCTAGTTTTGATTAGGTGGCCAACTGCTAACCTCAGCAACCGATTAACTACTGTACCCGCCAGATTTCAAAAATCTTAATTACGTATCTATCCAAATTGTAAGTTAACATATGTAAAATAGGATTGCCTCAACGTTAACATCAGAAAAAGAAAAATAGAATGCTTTTGCTGATGTTGCAAGTCTAGTCCACATTAAGACTCAAATTAAGAGCTAGTAATGTACAATTGAAGAACCCAAATAGTTCTTTCCGCTTTCATACTTTGCTTACTGAATAAACAAAATATAAAGCCTTAAACGTCTGAGGAAGTTAGGCCAACGGTTATACTTCTCACCTTCTTAAAAAATTCACTTGAAATCAAAGCAATAGGCCGATTGTTTCTTGGTCACCATCTGAACCCAAACTTCACCTTCCTCTTTCATGTTTGTTCAACCCCATAACCTATTCATCTTCTTATTCCTCCCTTTTTATTCCTACTTCTATTTCTTTGTTCCCAATTCTTATCCATATTCTTCACTTTTTAGAGATTCTTGAAATTTTGCCATCATATGTTATGCAATATTAGCTATCAGAAAACACCATATTTAGAGTTTGAAACTTGGATTATGAAATAAGTTGAATTGGGGAAATTTTGGCTAGCTGCTTGTTGGTGATCATTTCCTTACTACCCGCATGCCATTTGGTATTATTACTGATGATATATTACTTGATTGCACAAAATAGTACTTGAAAGTTCTTGGAAATTTCTCCCTGTTGACAATCTCGTGAGGTACGTGTACGTTAAGTCAAAGACGAATCAAAGATTTAAATTTGACGGGTTCAATATTTATGTTGTAACAATTGAAAACATCATAATTTTGCAATTACGGCTCAGAAGTTCATACGTGAAACTTTCCACAATGAGTAGCCGTTACTTTATCACAACAGACTCTTTGCTTGATACTACAAGGATTGTTGTTTCTTTCCCACCAAATTCACCTCAAGTTGTGGAAGAAACAACGGATGCTAATGTGAGAAACATGTCTTCAAGGACACACCCTTCTTCATTCTTGATAAGAATGGCTATGAAAATTTCAAGATCAAAGTGTTATAGTTTCTTAAGAAGAGTGTTTCATTACCAGAATGGTTCAAGATCAGAACTTGGCTCAAATCCATTCAACTCAGTGACTTGGATGATGATGGAGGGTATAGCTTTAAGTATACAGATAATTATCACAGCATATACACTGGCTATTTCAAAGGAGGAAAGGCCAGCTTGGCCAATGAGGATATGGGTATCTGGATATGCTTTTGGATGTGTGCTTAGCTTAATTTTGCTTTGCTGGCGCTATTGGGCATTACATGTCAGGCAAACAGAAATTTCTGCCAGCTCTGATATTGAGCAGCAAATAAGCCATGATGAATCAAGGTAATACTACTAATTTTTCTATCATAACTACAAGACAAAGTGATTCTTTTTAAAATCATCGATTTCAATATCTATTACAGTGTTTTTAAACATTTGAAATGGCGCAAACTAAGTCTGGAATCATCGATTTCAATATCTATTACAGTGTTTTTAAACATTTGAAATGGCGCAAACTAAGTCTGGAATCATCGATTTCAATATCTGTTTGGGGCAGAGTCCAAATAATGAATAAGTACATTCTTGAAATGGAACATTGCAAGCGATTCTTGTTGACATGCATAAAGAGTTTGATTCAGTTTAGTTGTCAACATGTGTAAACATATAAAAAAGATTAGTCCCACTCTTGGCTCCAATTTAAACTGCGAACTTTATTTTTAGATCTTCAGTACGTGTTTTTCTTTTCCTTTTGTCTCACAAGGTCGTCTAAGAGAAAATAATTACTATCCTACAACTTACTAAATAAAGCAAGGGAGAATTCTAGTACTACCAACTGTTTTGACTTTAGAACATGCTGCATCTCTTCTTGTTGTTTGTCTGGTGGTTTGGAGCATGAAATTAATAAATAATTGTCTAGAAGAACCAATTGTCTAAAACTGTTTCTTTCTCCTTCATTATATACAATGTGGCAGTACGGAACTTATACTTTATTGGTAAACTAGTCTTCAGCTGTATCGTGAAAATGTTAACATATTTGGAAGTTGGAATACCTAAAGCTGAAGTAATCCAACTCGAAATTGACTTATATACACAGAAAATATAAAGAATTTTCACTTCCGTGACAGGGCCTTGCCTTTGATGGAGAGATGTCGGAAATATATAGAGTTGTTCTTTGCCATATGGTTTGTGATGGGCAATGTTTGGATTTTTGATTCGCGATTTGGATCTTTCCATAATGCTCCTAAACTTCATGTGCTCTGCATCTCACTGCTAGCTTGGAATGCTGTCACCTACTCTTTCCCCTTCATATTGTTTGTATTGCTATGCTGCTGTGTGCCACTTCTAAGTAGCCTTTTTGGCTACAACATGAACATGGGATCTGTCGATCGAGGGGCAACTGACGAACAACTCTCCAATCTACCTAGCTGGAAGTACAAGGAAGGTGTAAATAAAGAGGAACCTAAAAGTTCAGCTATTGTTAATGAAAATGCTGTAAGTGATTTTTTGATCAAGCACCTACAATTTGAGTAGAAAAAAGTAGTAGTAAGCTAAGGGTGCATTTATATCACAGAGAACATTTTTTTCACTAAACTTTTGGGAAGTTATTTCCCTTCTCAATTATCTCAACTTTTTACTTCATATCACTTAATTAACAAAACTTTAACCATCACTACAAATCTTTAAACACGAAAAGTTTATCAAAACTCTATAAGATTTGGTAATATTACTATCAATGTTGAAAAACTATTTTCTACAAAAAATATTTTTCACTCTCCGCCCAAACAACGGCAAACATTTTACACAAAAAGATTTAAAAATTAGTTATTTCTTCGAAAAAATATTTTCTTGAAGATGATTTTCTTCAAATTCACATTGTTTCCACATAGCCTAACAAGTTTGTGGCATAACAGGAATGTTGCATCTGTTTGGCCAAGTACAAAGACAAAGAAGAGATCAGACAATTGCCTTGTTCTCATATATTCCATCTCAAGTGTGTGGATCAATGGCTCAGAATTATCTCTTGTTGTCCTCTTTGTAAAAAAGAATTAGAGAGGTAACAATGCAAGAAAGCTCAATGATACTTCATTTATTTACTACCACATCCAAATTTTCCTGGTTTTATCCTTCCTTTTGATTTCTTTCATAAGTTTCTTGCCCAAGTTTTAAAGAAGTCAAACATAAATTGTATGTAACACATGGTTACTAGAGTGAGCAAAGTTATTGTAAATTATAGTTCACCAGTGACTATGCCTGGAGTGAGCATTGGGAAGAATCAAAAGAAGTTGAAGGCCGAAGAGTTGTTTCCAAGATATTATTTAACTCTACCCTGTATTAGTGTGTATCTCTCTCTGTATGTGCCAGTATGATGTAGAAATCAAAAGCTTAATATAGGCTTCTTAAAGCAAAATTTCAAATAGTCAGCTTTGTCAATATGGATTTGTGTGTGATTTTCTCCTAGTGCTCCGACTCTGCAACAGGCAAAGGGAACGAATAGCCACTTTTGCCGGTGGTCTTAGGTTTGAGGTCACTTTTTTCTGGGTTGAACTAGAAGTTCAAGCTCACAAGGGTTTGACACCACAAGGGTTGAACTTCAACTTCAGCTCATAAGGGTTGAAGTTTATGCATCTATGCCTAAAAGTTCAGTTCTTATGGATTGAAGTTGAACTTCATAACTTAGGCATGAAGTTCAATCCACAATATTTGAACTTCAGCCTACAAAGATTGAAGTTCCAAAAAGTGGCCTCTCACGTAAAATTAATAAAAAAAAGTGGCTTCAAATCAAATACTAGTGGAAAAAGTGGCTTGTAGGTGAAATTTTTACCTCTCCAACAGCTATTAGTCCGGTTTTGTTTAAGGCCTAGCATGTGGGGTTAATTTAAGAGAAAATAACAAATCTAGCCAAAATCAAGCTTGGCCTTACATTCAAATAGACACAAGGACTCTTGAACAAAGGCTAGCCAAAAGTTATACTATATTAATATGTTTACAAAGATTTTTCCTAAAATAGTGGAAGTACAGGTAATAAATTTAACTGATTTTTTCTAAGCACATTTTTTGCCTATTTTTATGGGATATTAACTCTAATTGAGATCTTATTCCCTACCATATATAACAGCCATCACACTAAAAGATATATGAACGCAATCTCTTTCCCTTGTTCTTTTATCTAGTTTTATATCAATCAAAGATCTTTTGAATATTTTTTATTAATTTTTTCTGTTCGTTTATCTTATCTTCTATAAAGAATGCACATTGCATGTGTATTTTTGTTATTTAGTTTATCAATTTGGAATATTGGATGCATATTCATAGTACTTGTATTATATTATATTTATGTACACGAATCTATAATGTATAAATGATAATCAATATATTTTGTGAATATTGGGAACAATGAGTGCATATTGATATACATCGTATAAGACTATATCCATGTGAAGATATGCATATACCTTGCATAATACTCGTATATGTATAAAATATCATTGGGTATCTCTATAATACATTGTCATATGCGTGTGGTATGTATTAAATATACATTTTTATGAATCAATATCACCTCTATTATTTTTATAATCAAGTTGTCATGGATATATGGTAGACATGAAAGATTGCAAGATTATCGAACTTTCAGAATTTGATGCATCTCCATTTGAAATCGGTGCCCGGTACTTCTTCTACTAAATGATGTAACATTTTTTTTATTTGAAAATTTTAAAATATTCATATTCTATTTTTCAGTGTGATATGCCATTATTTCTTTTGGAATGAAAAGAGGAAACGAATTGTAGGCCTTAAGATAGGCACGTACAGGTACAAGTTTAGTTTTTATTATTCTTCAAATAGTTTCTTTTTTTCTTTAGTAAATAAATTCTATTAATCATGAATGTGATAAAGATAAATTTTCTTCTTTTCAGAGATGATGAGGAAGTTGGGGACTGATTTGATATTACTAATGGCTGATGTGGAAGTTGGGTGGAAAAGCTCTTAGTTATGTGCCGTAATTAAGGAGATAATTATGTGATTGGGATTTTAGTATAATAGTTTATGTAGAAAGATAAGGAAAGTGACCAACCATCTCCTAGAAAATAGGATATATACAAAATTAATTAAAAATATACTCTAAAAATTCAGTCATGACCTATCATCTCCCCTAAATAAAGGCATTTAATGTGGATATATTACTTTAAAGTGAATGGCTATAAAAAGTAGGATACCCAAGGTTAAATGTCTAAAAATTATAATAAAAGTAAAATAGGTCTATTTTTTGTTATGCACTCCTCTGAATGTCTATACAATGTAAATTTCTCTTAATTTAATGTATCGTTCCTTCACTCTTTATCCGTCACAAAACTACTTTGTTCACATTAAAGAGATTAGATTTTAGCCACTATAACAGTAATACCACAAACTCACGGTTAAAGTCAATTTTACATTTGTCATGTTCAAGTGACATTTTCAACACCTTGGCCGCACTATAAATTTCACTTCGTAAAATAAGAAAATCTATGGTGAAACATTTTTCTACCCATACTTTAAACAAAAACGACAAGTAAATTATATATTTGGATATAAAAAACGATTAATTACATCGGAGATCATTAGTACAAGTAAATCATTCATCACGTCATCCATAAGGGATGTCCAATATATGACAACATGCATGCTTGTGTATGCTCAAATGTTAGATATATGACATTTGCTGATAATAATAATAATAATAATAATAATAATAATAATAATAATAATAATAATAAAAAAAAAGTTTATTAGTCAGGAGTATAAGATAGGTTTATTTAGGTGTTAATTTGTTTTAGAAAAAAAAACATATACTGGCGTTATGAGTAGAACAATTGGTGGTTAAAAATTGTTCAATGGGAATGACCACTAATTTTTCAAACGGAATCAGATGGGAAATTTAATATGTATGCGTATCTCTCATATGTCTTGTATCGCTGTTTTTCTGTTTGGTCTTGGTAAAAATCAAGATTGTCTATTGAATAAAGGATGAAAATGAAAAGATTAGTCTTTGTTTATATTTGACAAGCCTCTGTTTCCTCCTTTGGGCAAATTCATCTGTACTTAGCCCCAGCAAGGAGGAACAGGATTAAACTTCGAGGCCTCTGCCTGTTATCTCCTAGCAATTTTGGCAGGTAATATTCCAGAAACTTCAATTCTTGATAAATTTGGCAGGTTTTTCATTGGATGATGTTTTTTTCCTTTGCTTGAAGGAGTTCCTCCATATATCTTAATGCCAAATACGAATTATTCTGAATGTTGCATCGTGAAAGAGTGTCTTTTTTTGATAATATTCATTGCTTCTGGCTTTTCTAAATTCTAATGTCATATCTAATGTTATATTATTGTGCAGTCCTGTAATACTCTTTTGTTCTTTTCCATTGAAGTTTCCTTATAGGACTCGTCAAGTTTTCATTTTACTACAAACATGTAAATAAACGTTAAACTGATTGACTATAATTTATTCTATCTATGGGAAACTGTTCTTTTGTTGGAGCTTCAGACATGTATTCAAAAGTCACATAGCATATGAAGCTCATTTTAGTAGAGTAATAATTGTTCGAAATTGGGGCACAGTAGTTATAGTTGCATGTAAATAAAGATTGGATTCAAAATTTTTAGATGAAAAAATGTGATTTTTAAGTACTTACTATGTTTGGACAAATGTACAGGTGAAAAAATGGATGGGAAACACAAGGGAAGGAAGTTCTCAGGAGCAAAGTTGAACATATATGAAATAAAACAGATAACTGATGCTCTAAATGAGGCATCTCCAAAATCAAATGCAGCATCACCAGGGCCAGGGGGAAGACAGTGGGCTATGCCCAAGTCTAGTCACTGCCTTTGCTCGCCGACTACGCATGTTGGATCTTTCAGGTGTCGTCACCACAGAAATGCCAGCAATGTCCCTAGCCAAAACAACACTTCTAATCCTTCAAACACCTCTGAGGCGCCTTCTAAACTAACCTAAACATTCACCACAAAGCTGGATTCCAACTTTTCTTTTGGGCTGAATTCTAAATTTGGAGCTAATGAGTTCAAAATTGATGTGATCTACTATGAGATAGAATGAGAGGCAATAATGAACTTTTGAAAGTGAATTATAAAAGGTTCAATTATGAGTATTTTTTAACTGCTGCTACTTTTATTATACTTTAAAAAAAGAAAATAAAAGATGCTGCTGCTGCATGCAAGTACATTGCCGAACTGTCCACTGCACGTGTTGGGTTGTAGGAAGCATTTTTTAATTGATGTAGTTAAAAATTTTGCTCGCTATAAACTGGAGCAACTTAGTATTTGCAGGCATGTTTATTAAATATTGACTATGTTTCATAAATTGGTATATTCTCCTACCTCATGGTCAACTGATTATTCAATTAAGTCATGTAAAATATCATAAGAACGTGCTTCACCTAATGGGACTCACGTTATTTGAGATGAAACTCAATAATCATTCACTACAATGTGCATTGAAATTAAGCATTTGCAGGGACAAATATAATTATTTTATTCACGGATTAGAACAATAAAAACAAATGTTGGACCAATAGTTTTACCAGTTTCCCTGCCCCACGTCCTTACCATGTACTATGATTGAACGAATGGGTTTTCTCTATTACAACTCCCTCTGTCCCACCTTAATTTTGTACTTTTTCTTTCTTTAACTTTTCTGGTTTTGTCGTCTTGGTAAGTGGTTTGTACAGTTGGGTACATTTTGTATTATTATTGTTTTTTTTTAGGACCAATTTCGGATGCTATAGTCTAACTCCATATCTTATGGATTACGAGTTGTTTTGGGTTTTCGGGATTTAGAGTTTCTATTTTCCCAATATTTTTGCTAATCTAATAGGAATATCTTTTATCGTGGAAAAGGTGAATTATGTACAAGCAAAAAGAAAATGAAACGACGACGCATTTAAAGAGTTTGTTTCTTAGCTTTAAAAAGAAAATGTTCTCTTCAATAAGAATTTGGTACATTAGGGACCAAAGAAAGATCATGAAGAAGGGACAGTGATAGGTATCCCTATCTCAAATGTTTGTGTGGTAACTCAAAATCCCCACCATATCATGTTATGTTTAACAAGATGCAATTTTTTTTTAACAAAACGAGAAAGTCAAATATAATTTTAAACAAATCATAACTTTTTGGGACCTTTAAATCATGACATTAAAATAAATGGAAAATTCAAGTTGAATTATTTCTTATATAAAAATATGCCATTATTTTTTAGGGTTAATACAAATAATATCCCCTCACTTGCAGGGAACTCCCTTCGACTTGCCTCATTTTACTGGGAAACTTTTATAACTAAACTTTTTCCAAAATATAACTTACGCCCCATTCGATGTTTGATTAATTTTTTTCAACAACTAATGTCGCCCTAAAAGTGAAGAAGAAACTCCATCACATAATCATCACCACTAGTTAGGTAATGGTTTGCTAGAAACCATCACCAACCACTAACCGGTGGCCTCCCACCGCAACACCATCACCTTTATTCCACCACCCTATCCATCTATTTCCTCCATATCACCTCCTCAAGGAACTGTAATATTTGAATTTTCATTTTACCTCTATCTTTTTTGCAATTTTTGGACCGTCAAAAATTGTTTAATACATTTTTAGAAGTTCCATTTTGGGATGACGAAAGGTTTTGTGTTGATTGGATTGAGCTTATTTGCAGTTAAGCCATTTTTGACGAAATTTAGATTAAGAAGTCGAATAAAGGTTCAAGCTATATAGATTGGTTAGATCAATGAATATGCATTGTAGAGGTTACTATAGGTGGGGAAGAAGATGATAAAAGTAGAATGTTCTAATAGTCAATAGAGTATGAGTGTTATGAACGTACCCAAACTGGATGACTTATTTTGGAAGATGTCTGATACGTGTTGGACCCTGGTTAAAAAAAAATAAGCATGTGTATCGCTTGAGGGCCTATATATAGAAGGGGAAATACTTCATTAAGATTAAGCAAGAACTATGTCTTTATTTTTTTTATTTAGCTTAGTTTGTCTGGAACCTCCCTCCCCTTTTTTTTTTTTTTTTTTTTTGAATCCTTGAGCTTAATTGTAAGCATGGAAATATATTCTTTTGTCACTACCTATGATTACAATTCTCCTTATTAGTATGATCTGCATTCGTTATAATGAATGACTTTGCCGAAATTATTGTGAAGTTCATTCGTAGGGGTTGTAAAGGTCGGTTTGACTCAGGCTTTCAATTGAGCAACATTTAAGGGAGTGGAGAAATACCGAAGCACACTTTGCTCAAGTTCATCATAGGTGGTAGATCTTAGAGCATGTTGAACCACGGAATGAGGAAGAACATTTTTAAACATATTATAAGTATCTTGTGCAAAAAGGAATTTGCTAGCCTCTTTTTGTGTAAAATAGACAAGTACCATAAAATAAGTTGTGTTTATTAGACATTGTTAGGGATAATTTGGTTTGAGGAAAAAATGATTACTATAATTTTAAAATTAGTTTATTCCATTTTTGGTAAGAGTTGCGATTTCGGAATATCAATTTCGAGATTATCTATCGACAATTATGGCACTATTTTTATCCATACTCTACGTGAGATAAGAATCCAGAATTTAACATCAAATGCTTATTTGCCCTCTTTGCCAAAATACTTTTTTCCTAAGTCGATAAGATTAGGGTTTGCATATGCTAAGACAATAACAGTTGATTTTATATTTGAGTAGGTCAAAAGCAAAGCATTGTATCAAGTTAACTTTATATTATATATAGTTAAAACTAAATATCTAAACTAATGTCCCGTTGATTAATCAATAAATATAACATAGATCAATAACATAAGGAAATAAATGAGCTAAGATTGAGGTAAAGAAAATCTTATTATATATCCGAAGAGCCAAAGCAAAACTTGATATTCCTTTACTAAACCGCCATTTAGAGAAGAAAGAAATTTAGTATGGAGAGTAATTATGTTACAAGTATGGATACAAGAGATACCATGCACATATTCGACCATATGCCCCCTCTAGGATAAGGTTTTATCTTTTAAGGATTGTAGGTGTTGGTGTTAGTGTACAACTAGATAATATTTCTTGTACTGGCGTATGGCACAACTGTTGTGTTCTAATGTCAGTGTAAGATGAGATAATATTCCTTGTCGTGGCACACTGGCCGCTTTACCACAAGTTGAGTGGGCTAGTTTGGTATTTGTTGTCTTATTTAACCTCTTATGCCTTTCGTGATGTCTTTAACTTTGTGTCATGTCATCTTCAAGCTACCTTACTCCTTCTGCCACGGTATAATTTTTATCCAATACAGGTTTAAAATTAGGAAATAATACTTTATTCAAGTTTATTTACTTTAAACCAAATAAATGTTTTATATTACATCTCGTATATCCCATTTTTAATCTAATGAACCAAACATTTATCAATAAAAGCATATATACTAAATAATCTCGTTAACATTTAATCCGCTTATTATAAATTCAAGATTATAATCCCAGCATAACTTCCTCATAATCTAGATGACCTCTCAGGGAAAGGTTAAAACGTAGAGTGATCACGTCCAACTACGCCATATAAAAGGGATTAAGCGGCAGCGACAAATATAGCTCGGTATTTAAAGTTCTGAGGTCGAATCACACAGAGAATACTCCGAAAAGAGTTAATTCAAGGATGTAAAACATAGGATTTATCTGCTCAACTCTTACATATGTTTTAGAACAGTGCTTTAGCAAATTCAACTTGCTTCTTCCAATTGAATACTTGCTCTAAATTCACAACTATTCACTCCCGTATAATAATTGTAACTTTCACTAAACAATTTCTCAATTAATTAATAAAGATATGTAGGACTACAAGTATGGTTCACAATCGGGGTCAATGGTCACAAATCATCTTTTTGACAACCTAAGTAATGCCTTTATTTTAGGTTGAAATATTGCTAAGTGTATAACCCTAACTCATGAATCTATCCCTAGATGCACAAGAATAAATGACAGAATCAATTGGGAGTTCTACCAATCAATAGCATACAAATCATAAATACTTAGATAGGAAGGTTAACAAGTTTCATTCATTAAATCAATAATTCGTAATATATAAGTATTGGAGTGGTTCAATCTACCCTAAAATGGGTAATTTAGCCACTCATAGTCATGTTCAAATAAATGAAATAACTATAAGCATATAAAACCACAAGAATATGGATGAATGGATGAAGTAGAGCCTTAAATCTTGATCTTCTCTCTTCCTTGCCTCCTTTGGATGTGGAATAGGTCAAAAGTTATGCTTTGGGGCGTGTTGGATGCCTTTTATATCGTCCTCATAGATCCACACAAGTTGGATTCAAAATAAAGTCGGAATCAAAACGTCAGGACTTTGGCCTGTAGCGTCGCGCTGCGGTAAGGCAATTTGCCTGTGTCTGAGAAAAATATACGTCCTCTGAATATCTGGCTTGCTGCGTCGCACTGTGCTACGCGTAGCGCGGCGCAGCAAGCCAATTTTGTTGCTTCTCAATTTCTTCTCCAAGTATTGTTCTCGCCTTGATTTCTGGTCAAATCTCGGGCTTCTATTCAGACTCCAAAACCCTTGATATCTATAAATTTTGCCCCACGAACGCCTCATATCATTAATATAATTCCTACGATATGAAACACACAAAATGAAAGCAATTCATCTCAAAATGCTAACATATATGACAAGTAGAAGCATGAATATGTGGCCAAAATAAAGAAAATATAGTAATATCTAGACTCGTATCATAGAGTTGTTTACAAAAATACCCATCAAAATTAATATATTTTCCCGCCCTTGCCGATCAGTTTCACATTTACCCGAAATACCCAAAAATTACTATCCCCCTACCTATCTGGATTTTATACCATAATTTATATAGTATACCATGAAGGTGTATAACGAAAATGGGTAGACTGAGTACACAATAAGGTGGTATACTCTAGAAACACAGTATATTATAAAGGTATACAATAAAAATAAATAGACAATGTAAATACTTTGTACCGTATGAATAGTGTAATTTTTAATGGGATTGAGTAATACTTTGAATTTCATGGGTACTTAGTGTAAAAATACCTAAAATGTAACTGTCTTAAAGAGATTTCACTAAATTGAAACTGGCAGATATTTGACATTTTTTATGTGAATAAAGCACTTTGGGGTATGGTCTTGATTTGTTAAGCACTTTTTTCATGGTCTTAAATTTTAGCACTTTTAAAAGTATTTTTACTTCTACCCTTTAATCACTTTTTTATAATTATTTCACATTCATACTTTACCTCTCTAGAAAACTCATCTCTCATTTCTCATCCTTCTCTCTAGTTGACCGCCGTCAGGCCGCCACTGGCCGCCGCCGGAATATTAAAAAAATTATATTCCAGCTTCGTCTTGGCCTCCTTTTCTTTCTATCAGTGGTTTTCCGAAAAATACACTAATTAGTGTAAATCTGAGTTTAAAAACTATAAATGGAGTAAGAAGAGGTTGGGTAAAGTAAACTGTTAATGGATCGGGTCATGAATTGTCAAGACGATTATAGAGTATAATTGGTGGTGACTTTCTGTTTTTGGGTACCGGCATTCTGACAAAATTACGGATCTGCATCATGTTTTAGTGTTGTGAGTTATGGAAAGAAGACATATTTTTTAACTAGAGTTTAACAGTGGAGAAATGTTTATGCCACTTATAGCTGCCAATGAAGCTTTCATTAACGGCTTGAGTTACCAATCCGTTTTGAATATAAACCTACTTTGTTTAGTTTGATCACCATTACCATTAAAGGAAGTCATGTGCACTGATTTTGGCAAAAAATAACACAATTTATATTCTTCTTAATCCTCATTTAGGAAACCACTTCGTTTTTTGTGTCGTGCCATGTGATTAATAAACTTATTAGTACTAGTTTATAGACTAAATCAGGCGAAAAGATACTAATTGTGTCTCCGATCACCTACTTCCATTTTTTTCGGCCGATTTGCTGTTAAAATTTTCTAATTTTGCTCTTGTCTCGCCGATCTATCAGTTTAGCATATTTTTCTCCTTGTAAGGCGAGAATAATTGTTACCGTATTTTTCATCTTTATTTGATATGCATATGATTTTTACTTTTGGATTTCAACAGTCATTTATGGGCCATTGCTATCAATCTGTTTACTTGCTTTAGTAATGATAATTTAACGTTATTTGCTTGTAAAATGAACATAGTGGTTTGCTCACTTATATGCCAATGATGACGATTTGGTTTCATTTGCTTGTAAACATAGTAGTTAGGTTCACTTGTAAATAAATGATGTCGGATTGGCCTTGTTTTATTATTACTTTGAATTTTTGTATTTGGGCAAAATAATGACGATTTGGTGTCATTTGCTTGTAAAATACACACAGTAGTTTGACTCACTTGTAAGTATATGATGTCGATTTGGCCTCACTTTATTTTTACTTTAAATTTTTATATATTGGCAAAGTGATGATGATTTGGTGTCATTTGCTTGTAAAATATACATAGTAGTTTTGCTTAATTATGAATAAATATGGCCAGATTGTCTTCATTTTATATTTTCATATGTATTTTTATGGATGAATGAAGTGAAGATAATTTGAACTCATTTGTTTGCAAAATATACTTAATATTTGGCTCACATTATGAATAAATGATGATGGATTGTTGTTATTTCGAAATATATAAGCACTTGAAGGTATTTTTTGTGAACGAACAAAGTAAGACCGATTTGGCATCATTTATTTACAAAATGAATATGAATTTTTTTCATTGTATGAAGAAATGATATCAGATTGATCTTATGTTATATTTTGCTTTAATTTTGTATATGAGCGAAACGATGACGATTTGACTTTATTTATTCACAAAATAGACGAGAAACGCAGACGGATTGACTACCTTGTATATGAGCGAAGCGATGCCGATTTGACCTTATTTATTCACAAAATAAATGTAAAAACACCACAAAATTGACATTGTTTTTTTACTTTGTAGGAAGCAGTGGCAATTTCGTAATTTCGGATTTAAAAATGTGCGATGATATTTTTTATAATTACGATTTTAAATGGTGCGGTGACATTTTTGTTATTACGGGAAGTACTCTATTAATACGGATATTTTTATACTTTCAGCTTCATTTAATGTAAAGTGATCAGTTCTTTAAGACCACAAAAAATAGCTCAACTTATTAAAACTATGGTGATATTAGCTTATTTGTGTAATTCACCCAGATATTTGACAGGTTGGTAACATGTGTGGGCCCATATCAAAGTTGGGCCACCTTCAAGCCCATTGTCTCATATACCCAACATAATTACTGGCTGACAAGGACAAAATTTATTGCAAATTACAACAACAGGAAAAGAAAGGAGGTTAAGGAGCATCTCCTCTGCAATTTGCCTCCTCCAACAATTCTGCAATCATCTGAATCTCCCTTTATTCATAACGTAAGTCTTCATCTTTATTTCATTCACATATGTTTACTTTCTTATAATTATTAGATCTGTTCCTTAACCGGTTTCATTGATTCTTGATTCAATTATATTTACATGTGATAAAGCTGCCATCTTTTTCTGTTATTCGATATGGGATTTCTCTGATTTGGTGTTTTTTACCTATGAAATTGAAGCTAAATTTCTACTTTAGATACAAAGTTCCATCTTTTAAATAATCAAATTCCCATTGTTCATTGAGCCTGCAGCTGGAATATAAATTTGATGTCAACATGTTAGCAAAGTTTGTGACATGACCCCCCCCCCCCCCCCCCCGCCTTTATAAAAAGGAACAATCTTTTGACCCTTTATATATGTTCTTGGGGTCAGCATTAATAAGTTTCCACATTAGTACCTATGATTTTTAGCATGTTATAATCTGAAGTCAATAAACTGTACGCAAGTTCGCGTAGTGGGATACCATGATTAAAGTATAATAATTAAGGAAGAAGAATGTTTCGCTCTTCAATTATTCTTCGGATGTTTCAACCACACAAAGTGGTCGCATCAAAATTGAAGATGAAGACATACATTAACTTGCGGTACTAAATATAATTGGTGTAATTTAATTTCATGGGAAGCGGACAGTGATATTTAAGTTGAAAGATTTGAACTTGCTGACGTAATTAGAGAGCATCTTTTATTGCTTTGTTTATCAGTCTAGATAGATATGTTTGGAGTTTAATCGTGTGTTTGTGGTTGCCTTGGCAGATATATAGTTCCCTATAAATCTCTTTCAGTAGTATTTTGGGTTCATATCAGGACATATCAAAGAATGGTCAAAAGGTTAGTCTTGTTTGTTCATATCCAACAATTTTTTTTCTGGTACAAATGAACCCAATTAAACTGGATATTGGACTGCTTCCCACCTCGGCTATTTTTTGGTTGACCAGATATGGAGTGTTCTGAAGCGGAGACTCTACCATGCTGCAGTGCTTAGGTTCTTACCTGTCCAGGTGTTGTGATCTTGATTTTAGGCAACCAGGGGGCCTTGAAGATCCTGAGATCCTTGCGCGAGAGACAGTTTGTATGCTACTTGGACATTGTCTAATCACTCTCTATTTTGGGAAAACATAAAGTGAATTACGGACTATGTTGCTCGGATCCTCCGAAAATGCTGTCGGGTGCTTGTCGGATCCTGATCCTCCAAAAGTAGTGCATTTTAGGAGGATCCGACAAGGTGCGGCGGCATTTTGGAGGATCCAAGCAACATAGATTACGGAATAACGAAAACAATGTTTATCTGATTTTGGATTTTCCTCTTTCTGATAGTTTCATTCAGATAAAATTTATCTGCATTATAGAGCTTGTAACAGTTTTATACAATAGGATGCCATTTGTTCTTCCTGCCCCAGTTATAAATTATAAGACATTCTTTCCATATCGGGACGTTCCAAAAAATCTGATGTCATTCCATGGATATGGAACTTTGACAACTTTTAAATTTTCATTCGTTAAACTCTACAAAATTTATGGGATAAACTGGGTTTTTTGTTGTTGTTGTTGTTGTTGTTGTTGTAAACTCTACAAAATATAATACTTTGATGTTACTTTTCTCTGACATGTTAAACTCCCTATCCAGTCAAATATTGTTTATGCAAAATTGCAAAGGGGATGTTATTGCTAATTCGATCTATAATTAGAATATGTTAATACTTGTGGTACATGATTTTAAAATACTATCTTGGTAACATGTTTACTAACCTAGAGATTGTTTATGTCACATGGCTTTTGCTCTAATATGTACTATAGCTAACCCCTACATAATTGTTTTTCTTGTTGCAGTTAGCGTTAGTGAGATTGAAGCTCTTTATGAGCTCTTTAAGAAGATTAGCAGTGCAGTGATTGACGATGGTCTGATCAACAAGGTTTGTGTTGCATGCATGCTTTACTAACAACAAGCTAGGAAACTAGCATCACTGTTCTAACAATCCAATGTCATTGAAAGAGAACAATATGGTCTTTTCCTGGCATGGGTGCTTGATCTTTATTCTTCTGGATTTTAAGATTATACCTTATATTGCAGGAAGAGTTTCAATTGGCCCTATTCAAGACAAATAAAAAAGAAAGCTTGTTTGCTGACAGGGTACGTTCTCCTTAGCAGCTACTATATCTTTTGCCGTGATCCCACTTTGATAGAATTTGATAAGAGTGAATAGGTTTTGAAATTACGTAGTTGAAGAGAGAGAAGTCGATAATAAGCTATATAAGATGATCCAACTGTGATTTCCTAAGCCTGAGTATCGCAAAATTTGACTTTTTTTTTTTTTGGTTAAATGCTTGTTTTATGTATTATTGTTGCACCCCCCCCCCCCCCCCCTAAAGGTGATTAGCTTCTAGGTTATCGCTTAAGCTCCACGAACCTTTGCCACTTTTTGCACTCCTCACAGTCAGAACACTGTTAATATTGATCTAAAACCAGTATCATCTTTGTTATCCCTTCTTTGACCTATCTAAATGCAGGTTTTTGACTTGTTTGACACCAAGCACAACGGAATCTTGGGTTTTGAGGAGTTTGCCCGTGCACTCTCTGTTTTCCATCCAAATGCCCCGATTGATGATAAGATTGAGTGTATGTTATTATGTAATGATTATTAGTTGCAGTTCGTATGTAGTACTTTGTCTGATGGTGTGCTGCTGTTGCAGTTTCTTTTCAGCTATATGATCTCAAGCAACAAGGCTTCATTGAGAGACAAGAGGTAATTGTAATTCTCATAAAGTGAAGTGATTTGTTATCCTGATGCTTGGAAAGGCGTCGTTGAAGGGCCTCTTGAGTAACGCGAAGCATTGCTAAACGCCCTATGCCCGTGTTGGCAAAACTCCAATGAGGGGTTCATTTGCCTTTATGGCTTTTAGGCTGAGGCGTATACCTTCTTACAACATCTTTCTTGGGTGTTTGCCTTGAGGACCTCACCTTTCTAGTCCATTTAGTCCCAGATTTCAGATTAATGAGGGACAATTTGTTTACCTTAAGCCCGTCTGATTTATTTCGTTTAGGTATACCATAGTAAAGTGAACTTTGCAATCAAAGCTCAATTTTGAGGTCTACAGTTTGTCAGTCATCTTGCTGCCTAAAAGAAACCACAGCATTGCCCTTTATCTGAGTTATTTTCTATTTCTTACCTGTTATTTCTGTGTTTTATTTTCTTAAAAGTAATGAAAGCTATTCGTTTGCTCATTAAGGCATAAGCCTTGTCTTGCCTTTACGTTTTAACCGTCTCAAGTTGACCTACCTTAAAAAGATCCAATTTTAGTAGCTTTACCTATGGAAACTCATTGATGTACCTCTGCTAGCTTTATTAACGATGTGTGTTCTTCGATGTTCATAACATAAAAGATGTGGCTCCTAAGTGCAGGTGAAACAAATGGTGGTTGCTACTCTTGCTGAGTCTGGTATGAACCTTTCAGATGATGTAATAGAGAGCATTATTGACAAGGTGCTTCATCTACCTCGATTTAAGTACTGTCTTGACTATATTATCTGTAGCAACTTCCCTTTTAGATGTGCTGACATAAAATACTTTTTCGCTTATTGGTCTTTTGCTTTCTATGTTGCTAAAGCTTGTGTCCGACTGCTCTTTATCTTCTTTAAGGATGATGACTAGGTCACGTACCTTAGGGAAAAGAACTAACACAGATCTGCTGGGCTTCTTTTAAGGATGATGTTAACTTGTACCTTAGGGAAAGCTATGCTTTCAATCCCCAGAGGCTACCATTACCTGATGGCATATTTTCTTATGAGCCATTTACTTTCACATATCAGGATAGTTGCACCCACTATTCTTCAAACATTAGGGTCTTTGGTCTGATTTTATGTTGGAATTATTCTTCTGCTTTCTACATTCAATTAATGCATGTTTGCAAATGAACTGGGACAGTCTATGTTTACGGTTCATTTCCCCTGGTCTTCTCATAAATGATAAAGCCTCTCCACCTTGGTGGGGTTAAGGTTTGCGTATATCTCACCCTCCCCAGACCCCACTTGTGGGATTGCACTGGGTTTGTTGTTGTTGTTGTTGTTGTTGTTCTCATAAATGATAAGTGTATTATGATGACCTTTTGTTGGTTAACCAGTATCTCCTTGTTTGCCAGACATTTGAAGAAGCTGATACTAAGCATGATGGGAAGATTGATAAGGAGGAATGGAGAAATTTGGTCTTGCGACATCCTTCACTTTTGAAGAATATGACCCTCCAATATCTCAAGTAGGTTGCTTATGGAAATTAACATGCTTATGCAGTTGTATTTTCTTCGTAGCATTCATCTAAGATACATCTTTCTCCTTCAAACAGGGACATTACGACAACATTTCCAAGCTTTGTCTTTCACTCAAGAGTTGAGGATACCTGATTTGGGTTTGAGATGCAGAGTTGTTTACAGGAGTAATATATTAATTACTTTTTCTTTTGTTCTCTGGGGATTGCAGTTGGCCGATTCTATGGACATATGACATTATGTTTGCTCTTTCCTTTTTGACCATGTTAAATTCAACATTTTGAGGATTCATTATTCTTTTTGAGTAGTGTTCTTGTATTCTCTTCCTATGAATTAATGTTGAGTTCCAATTGAATGATGCTATTTGTGCTTGTTGTTTGACTCCTGGACCTTAATAGTGCACACCAATATAAAAGAAAAATTCAAAAGCTGGTTATTTTACTTATGCTTGTTGGCCTACAAATGTACGGTATACATACTACATATGTACGCCATGAGTTTTGAAACCTAGCTGGTGAACCAAATTTGTAGAACACCATTTCTTTTTTTAAGTTTTTCTACTTTTTTGGTCTACTTGTATGCAGGTGGTTTACTGCCCGTCTTTTATAAAATTTATTTTTCGAAAAAAAAAAGGGTTAGGATGGGATCCTCTAAATTTCAAAGCTAGAATTAATAGATTTCGCTTCACAGTACTGTGCCTCAGATAATCAGTCAGTTAAGTCACCCCTAAATGATTTTCAGTCGGATGCTTCACAATTAGATGATCTTTAGTCAGACGTTTCGAAAAGGATCTCTACCTAGGCAAATAATATTCCACTTGGATGTGGGACGTATGATTCAAAAAGAATCTCTAACTGAAATTGGTCACTGTAATAGCTTAAGAAATACAGTACTTTTGAGGTAATGATTCTCATGAGTTAGAAAGTTACTAAAATTTTCTCTTGGATGACTATTGAATTATTCTTGTTTTTATTCTCCACTTTCACAAAAGCTACAGTATAAGCCGGTGTACCAACTCCTCGGAAATAGATGACTGCTGTGACCTCAAAACGATGAGTTTCAACTTATCACCTCATCAATACGCTGCAGACTATAATAAGTTCTCAAAACTAAACCTTGACGTCCACTGCGGTTGATAATAGGCAAAGGCATTGGAAACGTCCGCTCAACTGGGCCAACGACTTGGGATTACGGAAAGAACCCTATTGCAAACATAAAGAGGACAAACACTAGAGCTGTGGCCAATTGCACAAGAGAGTGCTTCTGCAGTTCCCTGAGCTCGATAAGTGGCCGCATGGCTCAATGGTCGTTTATATATTTTTCCAGTGGTAATTGCGTTAGATAGGCTTAGCTGTTTTAGAACCATATTGGTGAACTAAAATCAAACATTAGTAAGTTGAAGCATCAGTGAATTTGTCCCCATGGGTTTGGAGAGATTGTTTTTGTACTTCGCAAATATTAAATGTCAGATAACGAATATCAGGTTCGTTTTTGAGTATTCTTGCCTAATTCTAAGACGTAGTCAAGTCGTATGATCCATCCTAATTCACGGGTCTGTTTTGTTGTTCGGCTTGCACAACCGTCCAGTTTAGAATAAATCGTTCTGATGAGAAGATTAAGAGTACGTAGTTATTTAGCATTCAGGAATAGTAGAAACCGAGGGAGGTTCAACAATCTTACAGCTAGCTGCAATTGAGAAAAGATAAGACCATTCCATTCAAATCCAACAAGATCATGGCCCCTCAATACTATAAATACATGATCGATCCCCAAACCAACTGCCAAATGGTCTCGTTATTAACCTTCTTTCTTTGAAGTAAAGCCTTGCCATAACACCTATCATTAACGGAATATGCCGACTTGATGCATGAAAACCTCAACGCAGCAAATAATTAACAATTGTAGGAAAGCAAACACTGGGCAAGAACAAAAATATATTTAACCACAAACGTCAACAAAAGAGCCCAAATTATATACTCTAAATTGAACTACTACTCTAAAAGAAACGATTTAAGACATTGTCGCATACTGTTCATTTATGGGGTAAACCAAAAAACTAGGGGAATACTACGGGTACCATAGGATATCAACCATACTAATATGCATTTAGTCAACCTCCTCCATCTTGCTGCCTTCAGCATCAGCTTCAGTATCTTCCAGTTGCGGCATGTCAACATCAGCATCTCCAGAATCCTCATCAATGCTCAGACCAAGTTTCAGCATCCTGTGAATTCTGTTGCCAAAGGTGTTAGGATCGTCAAGGCTAAAACCTGAGGTGAGGAGGGCAGTCTCAAACAGCAACAGGACCAAGTCCTTAACAGACTTGTCATTCTTGTCAGCATCAGCCCTCTTCCTCAGCTCATCCATGATGGCATTCTCTGGGTTGATCTCCATGGTCTTCTTGCTAGACATGTATCCAGCCATGCTCGAGTCCCTAAGTGCCTGTGCCTTCATGATTCTCTCCATGTTAGCGGTCCAACCATACTCCCCAGTGACCAAGCAGCAAGGAGAGTCCACAACCCGATCAGAAACAACCACCTTCTCCACTTTGTCCCCTAGCACATCCTTGATGACCTTGCACAGTCCGTCAAACTTTTCCTTCAATTCTTCCTTCTTTTTCTTCTCATCTTCACTCTCATCAAGCTTGAGACCTTCCTTGGTAGCAGAAACAAGCTTTTTCCCCTCAAATTCCTTTAGCTGACCAATTGAGTACTCATCAATAGCATCAACCATGTACAGTACCTCATAGCCTTTCTTCTTTAGTTTCTCAAGGAAAGGTGAGTTCTCAACTGCCTTCTTGCTCTCACCAGTAATGTAGTAAATATCGTTCTGTCCTTCCTTCATTCTGGTCACATAATCCTTCAAGCTTGTCATCTCATCACCACTCTTGGTGGAGTGGTACCGCAGCAGTTCAGCAAGCTTAGTCCTGTTCTGGGAATCCTCATGGATGCCAAGCTTGAGGTTCTTTGAGAAGGCCTCGTAAAATTTGTTATAGTCCTCCTTGTTCTCAGCAATTTCAAAGAAAAGCTCAACACACTTCTTCACAAGATTCTTGCGAATAACCTTCAGGATCTTGTTTTGCTGCAACATCTCCCTGGAGATGTTAAGAGGAAGATCCTCTGAATCCACAATTCCCTTAACAAAGCTCAAATACTCAGGAATCAACTCCTCACAGTTGTCCATAATAAAGACACGACGAACATACAACTTAATATTGTTGGGCTTCTTCTTTGTGTCAAAGAGATCAAAAGGAGCTCTCTTAGGGACAAAAAGAACGGCCTTGAACTCCAACTGCCCTTCAACAGAAAAGTGCTTCACAGCTAGATGTTCCTCCCAATCATTAGTCAAGCTCTTATAGAAAGCAGCGTACTCCTCCTTTGTGATCTCTTCAGGTTTCCTCATCCAAATGGGCTTCTGCGTGTTCACCAACGACCACTCATTAGAAACTTCTTTAACCTTCTTCTTTTTCTTCTCTTCCTTCTCCTTTTCCTCATCAACCTCCTCTACGTTTCCTTCCTCATCTTTCTTCTCCTCTTCTTCCTCATCATCAGAAATTTCCTTTTCTATGGTCTTCTCAACCCACAGAGAGATAGGGTAGCTAATGAACTCGGAGTGCTTCTTGACCAGATCCTTGAGCCTACGTTCTT
Source organism: Petunia axillaris subsp. axillaris (assembly GCA_029990575.1). Taxonomy (NCBI): domain Eukaryota; kingdom Viridiplantae; phylum Streptophyta; class Magnoliopsida; order Solanales; family Solanaceae; genus Petunia; species Petunia axillaris. Next base: position 44,483,519 of record JARKNS010000002.1, on the reverse strand, counting down.
CAAGGTATTCAAGCTGATCCTCCTTGAGAAAGAGGGTAATTTTTGTACCCCTACCAAGCTTCTCACCAGATGTATCCCTGGTGACTGTGAAAGAACCACCAGCTTGAGACTCCCAGACATATTGTTCATCATCATTGTGCTTTGTGGTCACAATCACCTTCTCAGCTACCAAGTAAGCAGAGTAAAAACCAACACCAAATTGCCCAATCATGCTAACATCAGCACCAGCTGCAAGAGCCTCCATGAATTCCTTGGTTCCGGACCTTGCAATTGTACCCAGATTGTTCACCAGGTCTGCAAATAAAACAAAATAAGATCAGAATACATAAATACAACAAACTTAAAAATATCCACGTGAGATGTTCCACAACTTACCAGCCTTTGTCATACCAATACCACTGTCAATGATAGTCAGGGAATTGTTGGTCTTATCTGGGATAATATGGATGAATAGCTCTGGTTGAGCATCTAGCTTGCTCTTGTCAGTCAAGCTCTCAAAACGGATCTTGTCCAAAGCCTAAAAGCACAATACCAAAACAACTATCATAAACTTAGAACTAAGTTACAACACACAGAACACACCCTATAATATCATGAAATCCAAATAATAGAAAAACAAAACACTCATTTAAAAGTTGATCCAGCAAACAAAACTACATTCCTCAACAAACATGCTTAAGCAGTACCATGACTTACTTTTACTACAAACAGCAAGGTATTCAAAAAAGCTCAAACAATAATGAATATGACCAGGCTAATCTCTTAGAAAGGACAGTGAATTTGGGGGTTGGGTTTTGGGGTTTCGGGGGGGGGGGGGGGGGGGGGGGAGGTGGGGCACAAGCATACACACCATATAGCTAAACTTACTAAAAGAACATGCTATATCAAAAAAAGGATTTAAGATTAGGATATGACATGACAAACTACCAAAAATCAGATTTCAAACAACTTATATCTAGCAGCCATGAAACAAGTAAAATCCTAACTTCTACATTCCGATTGCAAAGATTCAACTCTAAACTAGTAATTCGGTCTCTACGAATGAATAAGGAACAGTTACCATAATTTATAATTTCTAAGATTCAATTCCAATCTAGTTAGGGAACACCACCACAGATTTCTTCGACAAACATTTAACAATAGCTAGTTATTTTTTTTATAAGGTTTAACAATTGCTAGTTATTAATAACCCTAAGATGCAGTATCAAACTAATTCTCATCCAAATAATAATATACAAAATAAGATAAACTGAGAATTTATGAGGAAAAACTCGCTGCAAAATTTCTCAAACAAAAATTTATCACAAAATTTTCTACAAGCTAGTTATTACGCTAAAATGCCGTCTCGCTACTCCAAACAACTATCTACATAATATTATGTTAACGACATAACAATAACTCTGTCAAGACAAACATTGAGACTATAGCTATAGAATAGACCGGCCGAGAGTATATGTGTAATTCCCTAATATAAGCATACTATAACCACAAAAATAAACATACATAGAGATCACTCTTATCAGCTAGGTATGACAGTAAACACAACACATGATAACATCGAATAATCAAGTATATTAAATAAATAAACAAACAGAAATCACGTGCTGACATTCAAACATACTAGTAATATGTGAACCGCATAAAATAGCAGTAATCTACAACACTCAATAGCCGTAAATAATCACGTTAAATTAAATAAACAAAGTGAAAATCAGAATAAAGAGACGTACATCGGAAGAATTGCTAATGAGTTCACGGAGAAAAATTTCCTTGTTGCTGTAGAAAGTATTAATAATAAGACTCAAAAGCTGATTGATCTCAGCTTGGAATGCAAAGGTCTCTGTATCAGCCATATCGAAGATTGTTTGAGAATTACACAGAGAGACTCGAAAACGAGAGAGGGTTTTCTAAAACGTATTTAGCGTTGTTTATATAGATGTTTTATTTAGGGTTTCTAGATCCTTCCATGATGAGTAAGTACTGTATTATTTTTCCCATAACTTCGGGTATGGTTTGATGATTGGACTTTGGAAGGGCGGTGTTACTTTAATCATGGTTTTGGATTTTTCTAATCCAAATATGTTCCGGCATGTAATATATAAACTTTTTCTTTTTTCATTTTGCACCCTAAAACTTTGCGTTGTGACAACTTATGGAATGAAAATTTCCTTCTCCATTCTCTTGCTAATTACTATTATAGTATGTGGTAAAATAAAGAGTATTCTTGTATAAAATACAAGCTGAAAAGTAAATAAATTAGAGAAATGTATGTAGTAACTGACATATTATTTTACTTAAAACTGATGTATGAAATGAATTGAATTAGCTTCCATAAGAAAAAAAGCTGCTACAAGGCTTTTCAGGAGCTGTTGGTAAGATATATGCTTGCGAGCCTCTTCAGATACTTGTATGCTACTTGTTGATTACAAGCTTCTTCAGGTAGTTGTGACATCCACAATACAAAATATTCATAACACTTCCCCTTGAATGTTCATTGATAGATAATGTGTCTTGTTAAAATCTTGCTAAGAAAACATCATGTGGAAAAAATCCTACTGAAAAAAGAGTATACTTGTCTTATAATACGCATTACCAGTTATCCCATTAAAAATCGTACCAGAAATATTCAGTGGAAAAAATTTTGGTTAAGGAAAAAAGAGTACAAAGTGTATTTTACTCCCCTAGTGAAATTCTCGATCAAAGTGTCAAAGTTTCCTCATTCCAATCTTATATAACATCTTTTCAAAAGTTGTAGGTGGTAAATATTTGGTTATATAATCTGTCAGATTATCACTCGAACATATTTGTTCCATGTCGAATTCATCATTCTTTTGGAGATCATGTATGAAGAACAACTTTGGTGAAATATGGCTCGCTCTATCTCCTTTTATGAACCCTTCTTTCAACTGGGATATGCATGAAGTCTTATCTTCATAAAAGATCGTGGGTATTCTGGAATCACACTTCAGACCACATCTTTCTTTAATAAAATGAATCATTCATCCATGAGAATACAATTGGGAAGCTACAGAGATTACGCATAAGTCAGATCAGGACATAAGATTGATTTAGCTTATAAGCCACTTATGATAAGTTAGGATTTTCTAACTTCTCATTTTTGTCTCATTTTAAGCACATAAGGGCTTATAAGCCTATGTCTTTTTGAATTACCAAACACTCAGTAATGGGCTTATAAGCATATATGTGATTATAAGCCACTTTTAAGCTCACCCAAACGGACTCTTAGTTTCTTCACTTCTCCCAATAATGAACTTTTTTTTACTTCGTAACCTTAGCCTGAGATGTCCTTTCATGAATTCTTGAAGTCGTTCTTTCTCTCATCCCTCCGCCATACATTCCTTTTTTTCTTTTGATAATTTTTGTTAGGCACTGAACCCCAACTTAGATGCTGAGTGGTGTTATGTGGTTTGAGAGTTTAATGATGACTCATTTGCATAGCATTGCACATGCTTTCACAATTTTCATCCAGGAAAATAAGTAAAATGAAGTGTGTCCGTAGTCCCACATCAGTAGGTGAATGGAGCTTTGGTCTCTTTATATCGACAATTCTCATATATTAAGCTATGTCTCAAGGTCGAGTTCTTAGAGAATTGCAACTAAAATCCTACTCCATCCGTCCATTTTATAAGAAGTTTTTTTTTTCTAATTTTTACTTGTCATTTTTAGTAAATCAAGAGCTATTTAATGATAAGTTGGAGGTCTGGAGGCATACCCTAGAGTCTAAAGGTTTTAGGTTGAGGAGAACGAAAACAAAATACGTGGAGTGCAAGTTTAGTGATGCATCTCAGGAGTCAAATGTAGAAGTGTCTCTTGATTCTCATGTCATTCCCCAGAAAAGCAGCTTCAAGTACCTTGGCTCAATCATTCAAGGTAATGGAGAAATTGATGATGATGCAACCTATCGTATATGGGCATACTAGATGAAGTGGAGACTCACGTCCAGTGTCCTATGCGATAAGAAAGTGGCACCTAGAATCAAAGGTAAGTTCTACAAAGCGGACATTACACCAGCTATGTTGTACGGCGCTGAGTGTTGGCCGGTCAAGACCACACACATTCAGAAGATGAACTAGCGTAGTAGAGATGCAAATGCTCAGATGGATGTGTAGGCATATGAGGTTGGATAAGATTAAGAATGAGGTCATTCGAGACAAGGTGGGAGTGGCCTCAGTGGTGGACAAGATGTGAGAACTGAGGCTGCGATGGTTCGGCCATGTGAAGAGAAGGAGCACAGATGCACCAGTGAGGAGGTGTGAGAGGGTGACAGTGATGGGTCTTCGGAGAGGTAGAGGTAGACCAAAAAAGAATTGGGATGAGGTGGTTAGACATGACATGATTCACCTCCAGATCACCGATGACATGACTCTTGACAAGAAAGCGTGGCGGTCGAGGATTAGGGTAGAAGATTAGGTAGACAACGATTGGTTGTTGGAATTTTAGCTTTGTTATTCTTATGCATAGTAGCTTTATTCATATAGGGATTACATGCTCTGGTTGTTGCAGTTTTTTTGTGTGTACTTGAGCTATCATAGTGATTCTTACCTTGTTTGTAATATCTTGTTTTATGTGTGTACTTGAGTCATCATATTTTGTTTGTTTTGAAAATATTTTTCTTAGCCGAGGATCTATCGAAAACAGCCTCTTCACCTTGGTGGGGGTAACGTCTGTCGTACATTTCACCCTCCCCAGACCCCACTTGTGAGATTACACTGGGTATGTTATTGTTGGTGTTGTATTAAATAATTACTCATATCTCAAACTATAGTTAAATTTATATTTCTAAAGCATAATTAATAAGGATAAATTGTAAAAATCATCAAATTTATTTATGATTTTTCAGTGGGTGTGAAAAGCCAATAGGTGACAAGTAAAAATGGAGGGGGTGAGTAAATTGAAATGAATGGAGTAGTTTGAATATGTTGCTTAAGGACCAAGGTTAAATTTTTGTTTCTAAAAATAAAGAAAAAGAAAAAGGAGAACTGGAAAGTGGAAACGGTTGAACAGAGTACCCAGAACCTGAGTTGGCGGTAGTTGGGAAAGTAGCAACCAATTGTATCTCCGGCGGGGCTCCGTTTAGATCCGGTTCAAATTACTCCATATTTCTCAATTACTACTACTCCACTGATCCCTTAGAAGTGCGGTAAGTGAACCTACGGCAGTAGTCGACTCATCGGAAAGAGAAGATTCACAATGCAGAAGTGGTTTTCAGCGGGCAGCGGCGGCGGCGGTGATCGATATGTTGAGCAACAACAAACTTCATCTTCAACTCCTTCTTTGCTGGCGGATTGGAATTCGTACGCCGCCGCAAAATCATCAGAAGAAAGCTCCAGTTCCGCCCTCATTGGCAGTTTCGATATTGAAGCCGCCGTTCGTTCCGCTAACGACACTGTCTCTGGCACTTTCAATGTGTGAGTCAGATCCTCTTTCCTTTTAATCATTCCTCCTAGTGCTATTTCATTTTCCTCTGTAATTTATTGTTTTTAGGAAATTGTAGGCAATAGTAATCCAATTAGGGCTCTAGTGGAGACGTTCTGTACTTTCGTTAATTTTGCTGATCCCGTTGAAATTTATCTGGAACGGACTCTATAGTTTGTAATTAGTACTAGATGCGACTAACCTATGCTTTATCCCACGAGAAATGGACGTTGGACTTAACTCAACCGTCAACTCATTTAAAGAGACGACAACTCATTCGCTGGACCAATGTCGCAAAGCCTAACAATATATTACTCTTACGTGGGTTCATGTGCTTTTTCTGCTAAATATATGCATATCCACCTAGCAAAACAAAATTTTGAAATTTCATGTATTTTTAATTTTGTTGATTCAGCTCTCTATCCATTGTTTTATCCTTAACCGTCACAATTAGTCTTCGCAATACCGTAGTGTCCGTTGAGATGATTAGTCTAAAAGATAGTTTGTTCGATAGAGGAATTGCTCCTGGGACATTTTCTGCTAAGAGTTGACAGGTTAGAGTAGATAGAAGCCTCTGCTTGTAAAACTACAGGATGAGATTTGTTGCTCGCTGCCCCAAAAGGATCTAGAAGGGTCATATTTAATGTTATGGCTATTGCTTAAGATCTACTCATCAGGGAAGGCTAAGACTAATAGTGTACCAAGGTTCTGTTTTGCCAACATTTGCTACATGCCAAGTTTCTTGCTGCAAGTACAATTCTTCCTGGTTCTTACCTTCCTAGAGCTGAGTATCAATATAGAAAGTAGTTTTTAATGGGTATAATTTCCTTTGTTGAGTGAGTCTGATAATGCTTAGCTATGAGAAATAAATACATTAAGCTGTGGAAGTTTTTGGTAATGTTTGAAATTCTGGGTTCTTAAGACCTAAGAGCACATCCCATAAACATCACGCGGAAGCCCTAGCTGAATTGGTACCGGCTTTGCCAAGATACTAATTCGTACCACGTAAGTGGCATCCTAGGTATCTGCTTAAAGCTGGAATAGGACATCGATTAAAAGGTTAGTGAGAAATTCCTTTGACTTAGCACTAAACAGTCTTGATATAACAGGAGGCATCTTAGACTTCAGATCTGCATTATCATATGCTAGTAGAGTAGTGATAAAGTTAATCTTACCCAGTGTTTTGGATGGCGTAAGGCGACAAAAGGCGACAAGGGTCAATTTCACCGAGGCGATAGGCGAGAGGCGAGTCGCTTGCCTTTTTGATGTGAGGCGCCAATTAATTAAAAAAACCAAAATATTATAGTGCATATAGATATAACCAAAATCTCAATAGCAATAGCATAATAACAAACATTTCAATTTAAAAACTAAAATAGATAGTCATAGTAGATACTAAAAGTCTAGCACTTGAAGTCATTTACTGTTTTTAGTAGCTACCACTATCCTCTGAAGCCAATTTACTATTTCTAAGAAGAAAAGAAAAGCTGTGAGCAGAACAGGAAAGAAGAAAAAGGAACATGAAAATAATGAAGCATGAAAAAAGAAGAGGAAGAAGAAAAAAGAAAAGAAAGAGTCTGCTATAAACTTGAAAGAAGAGAGGAGAAAGAAGAAAAAAGAAGAGGAAAATAATGAAGCAAGAAAGAAAGAAGAACTGTACAGAAGGAACGTACAATAAAGAGAACTCAGGCAGCTTTTTTTTGTTTGGTTTTATGAAACACTAATTGTGGGCTTTTTATGTTTGAAAGTGTTAGCAGTCCCTTTTGAAAAAAATAAAAATAAAAAGGCGATTGAGGCGCTGAGGCGAGGCGAGAGAAAGGCGTCGCCTTTTTACACCCACGTCGCCTCACTGTCCAAAGGCGAGAACCCATCGCCTCGCCTCGCCTTGTCGCCTTAGGCGAGAGGCGCTCGCCTTTCACAACACTGATCTTACCACATCAGTGGTATAAAAAATATCCAATTATTGTTGGAATAGGATGTGGATTAACAAGAAACTTTGGCTTGGCAGTAAACATTCTCGAAAGCACAGTAGGCATCTAACAGTCCAGATCCCCATTATGCTAGTTCTGACAATCAAAAATAGAGGAGAAAGCCAGAACGAAATTAAATATCTGGATGATAATTTTGTGGGTCGTTCTTTCCTCTAGAAAGTTTTCCTTATCCATCATTCAGGTGATGCTTGGCCTGCTTCTGACTGCCGAGGATAAGGAGAGAAAGTGAGAGCTAATTGAATTCAGGAGGTAAAGCGGCTTAGTTTCAAACTTTTTATTTGCCTGATAGTTGATGTTGACTGAGTCACTATTCAAAGAGTGTGTGTTATGAACCTTATGGGGCAGAATCTCATTTCTTAAAAAAGAAAGAAAGAACTTTATGGAACAGAGGGCTTCGACGTATAGACAGCAGAGTGCCTAGTTTCACTCTAAAGTGCATAGTGAAAGACAAGGGTGAGATCACACTAGAGGTATTGGAAACCGCAACGATCAGTAGTTAGCTGGTTAGTACTTATCACTGGACAAAAGGTTCCTCTTCTGGTGCAACATGGCGTCTTTGGTTGTGGATATTTTAGCATAATCACAATCAATGTTGTTAAGTTCAATTCTTCTGTAAGTAAGATGGTAATAGAGGTCAAAAATTTGGTGTTAACTGGTTAATACTTATAACTGGAGAATCGAAATAAATCTTCCACTGCAACCTGGAGTTTTTTAGTCGTGGACTGATTTTCATCTTAATCATTATGAGTGCTGTGAAAGTAAATTCTTCTTTATGTCATAGTTTCGCGGATGTCATGTCTTTATTTTGGAAAAGTACCTTATGGTTGCTTGGTAGAATTCAACTTTTGTTTTTTCTATCCTTATGTATTGCGATACCATAATTAGCATGGGTTAGAGTTATGTTATTTCAGAAAATGGAATTCATGGATTGAAGAGAAGCTGTAAATTACAAGTAAATGCCATATCTCTGTTGCACTTGTCCCTGCTTTTGATATGATTTGACATTTTGAGGAATTCCTTTGGGTAATGTTTTGCTGAGAGAATAATCGTTTGTTGATTCTTCTTCAGGGTTTCCAAAGGAGTGAGAGACATTCCAGGGAACCTCCAGTCTGCCACTAGCAACATTCCTTCAGGGAAAGCCCTCATGTATTTTGGCCTATTCCTGGCAACTGGAGTTTTCTTCATTTTCATGGCATTTACTTTATTCCTTCCTGTAATAGTATTGGTGCCTCAGAAATTTGCTATTTGCTTCACTCTTGGATGTTCCTTTATCATTGGGTCATTCTTTGCACTCAGGGGTCCAAAGAATCAGTTTGCCCATATGTTCTCAATGGAGGTATCTTCTTTTTCTCCTTACTGCTGATCCGTGGAGCTCTGTGTTTAGGACTTATTGTCCTCTAATTTTTTCTTCACCCCATCATTTGTACCAGAGACTTCCTTTTACGCTAGGATTCATGGGAAGCATGATTGGCACACTATATGTTTCCATGGGACTCCATAGCTATATCCTTTCGGTGCTTTTCTCTGTGCTTCAGGTATTTACACTTTCAGTGTTCACATTTTTGCTTCTTTCAGTTCTATTTCTTCTTTCACATTCTGCAGTTTTTTGGTTGTCATGCTAATTTAATCTTCTCTCTTCTCTCATTTTTCAACGTAGCTAAAAAGCAGTTGTCATTATTTAAATCTTAATGTTGCTGTCTTCCTGTCATTTTAGGTTCTGGCATTAGCATACTATGCAATTTCTTACTTTCCTGGTGGCTCAGCTGGCTTGAAATTTCTCTCGTCTTCTATGATTTCTTCAGTAATGAGATGCTTTGGCAGGTGAAGGATCCTAACATCTGTGTAAAATCTCGCAGCTTTTATGCTCTATATACATGCGACTGTTCAATTGTATACATTCTATAGTCGTAGACCTACTTTGTTTGAAGTGACGGCACAAGTTTGACAATTTTGGCACTGGGTGAGTTTTATTGCTTTGCAGATAAATAAGAAACTTTAAATGGGAAGTTTGATTTCAAGTGCAGAGGGAATATATTGGGTATACTTGTAGTTGTAGTGAAAGAATACTTGTGAAGAATTCCTGTGATGCTGTTTGGGCCGGACTTCTGTTCTTTATTTGCTTTGAGCTTTGCCTCGTGTACTACTCGATTTCTATATTTAACTGTTAACAATCTATATTCAAGAATCTTAAGTTGTTCCTGAAGATTGTCGAAGTGGAAAAGAATGTAAGGGGTAACTGAAACACTCTTCGCGAGAAAAAGAAGAAATTTTAGGGGTAAAAGAAATACAAAATTCTTGGAAATAGAGTTATGAAACCAGGGAGAGAAATAAAGAAGTCCTCTGAGAAAAAGAGAAAAAGATCCTCATTTCACAGTACACTTAACAAACCGTTTGACCTAAGCACTCATTGATTATTTGGCCAGGATGGCAATGGGGCGGGCGGGTTGAGGCTTAACTCGTAGAAATTTAAACCCGCCCCTGCGCGCATAGCAGTTTTTCATATTCTCAGCCCGCCCCGCCAAGTTTTCTTTTTCTCTTTTTTTTTTTAAAAAAAAAAAAACTAAAAAACAGAAGTTTAATATATTTCATTGTTTTAGTGGAGAGTTTAAAAACAATATCATCATGCTTAATAGTTTTCTCAGATCGAACATACTGGGTATGTTTCATAAGCTTCTTAAACTCTTAAGACCAGTTTGTTTGTTTATGAAAATTGAATAACTTTATCTTATTAATTAGCTATATAAAATTTACACAGAATGTTGTACAGTTAGTTACAAATTTGAATGCATGATATTTCTGAAGCAAGCTAGCATTGCACCGTTCTAGTGAAACAATTTGATGACTTTGTAGAGAAATGCTACTATATCTAATTAGAATATTGCGTTTCAAATAAAATATTTCAAACAGTTTTCAATTGATTATTGATTAGATAAAAAGTTCACTGTTGGACTTGTGTTTTTAAGTGAAGATAAAGCTTCAGGATCATATATGGTCAAATGTTTAGTAGCAAACTCGCAACCTGCCCTGTCCCACCGCCACATAAAAGCAAACCCGCTTCGCCCCGCATATGACTAGACCCGCCCCGCCCCATTGCTATCTCTATTTGGGCTTGAGTAACTCCAGTAAAAGAGACATAAATTTTCATTTAGTGTCCCAAATTTAAAAATATTTCAGTACATGTACCCACTATTCTTGATTATGGTTTTTTGTCTCCACTTAAGAATGGTTTAGCAAAATGGCATCGGTAGGCAACACTTCACATTAGGGAACACTTCAAGTATAAATTGCAAGTGTTGCCTGCAAGGCAGCACTTCAAGTTATCTAGGGAGAATGTTGACAGAGATAAAAGGTCAAGTGCTGCTACGCGGGCAACACTTGTAGCACTTGTCATTTTATACTTGAAGTGCTGCCCCCGTGGGTGTACTTGTCAAGTTTATAACTTAAAGTGTTGCCCCCGAAGGAGCACTTACTTAAAATTAGTGAGGTCATTCTTGTAAAATCACTTTAAGTGAGGTCAATAAGGCAAACTATTGCCTAAGGTGTCATATTTTGTAAATTGCCCCCCAAATTTGACTGGTTTTGGGGTTTTGTCCCAATTTTTCATGGTTCTACATAAATAACCTCTAGTTTGACAAGTATTGCCCCGCCAAGACTTCAAAGCAATTTAGCTGGGAGAGGAGGGAGGGGAAGAGGGGGGGGGGGGGGGGGTTTGGGGTTGAGGGCAAGTGCTGCCCTGCCAGGATTTCAAAGGCTGCCTATTTGTCAAGATTTCAGGGCAATTAGTTGGACATGGGTGAAAGGGGACGATTATAAGTATTACCTCGCCAAGATTTCAAAGCAGTTTAGTCTGAAATGGCGGGAGAGAAGAAGCACGTGCGCCTTTAATTAGGTATGGAGGGGTAATTTTTTTTTCAAATATTATTAGCTTGGGGTCATTCTTGTTAAACAATATTAAACAGGGTTAAAAAGGCAAATCATTGCCTCTACTGGTAAAAATTTCGCCCAGCAGCCACTTTTAACACTGGTATTTAGTTTGAGGCCACTATTTTTTTTGGTCTTACACTAGAGGCCACTTTTGGGCCTTTACTAAATAAATATTGACTTAAGTTCTGATAGTTGACTGAAGTTCAGTCCATACGGCCCCTGGACTGAAGTTCCATCTCTTAAGGACTGAACTTTCAGTCCATATGGCCATGGACTGAACTTCAATCCATGGTATGGCCATGGACTGAAGTTCAGTCCAGGAACTTCAGTCCATATGGTCGTGGATTGAAGTTCAATCTTTAAGGACTGAACTTCAATCCGGACTCTGGACTGAAGTTCTATCTCTTTGAGCAAAAGTGGCCACAAACTAAATATTTTGGTATTAGTGGCCTGTGCCCAAAGACCAGTGACAAAAGTGCCTTTCGTGCACTTAGCCCCCTCTACTGCCATAGTTCTGTAGATCTCCCCTACAATGACATATTTCGTAATATCCGAGTCGAGATATCAAGAGCTTTGGTTGGGGCAATTTTGATGACTAGTCAGTTTTGGCATCAAGAGAATTAGCCAATAATTACAAACTTCTAGAAATAGTCAGATTTTAAAAATACTCATTTTTTTAAGGCTAGCCACTGTACAAAATCTAAGAATTTGAACCATACTACAATATAATTTTTTTGAAGTTTAGTTCAATGTTCCACCTGGAGCTTCATATTTGAAGTCCTAGTATTTCTTACATTATATTGGGACTTCATTTTAGCAATTCTCAACATAAAAAATTGGGATTTTCAAATTTTTAGTTCAAAAATCTCAGTAAAAAGCTGAGTTTTTCCGTATTTCTTAAATTTGGCTAGTTTTCTAAAAGCTTTGAAATGCTGACTAATTTTTTTGTTTAGCGCGGTGCAAACAGGCTACGGGTCAAATTTGTTTACTTTGGTTGAGTATTTAGGAGAATGTACCAAATTTCAGTTAAAGAAAGAACAATTTGATTTCCCAAATAGTGATATTGTCAATATTGAAGTAGAGCCAAAGAGAAAAGTGCAAAAAGAGTAACCATTTAATGCATAATTGACCGCGTTGGAGTGAAGTGGAGGAACTTTTTCTTTAAGCAATTCTCTTATGACATCTATTTAGCACCTTTAATCAAAGGAGGCCATAATCATTTGCAATATTCTCTTGGTTAATGTGGACCGAATATCTTGCTACACCTCATTATTTGTAGAACCTTTCGTCTTTAGCTGTGGTTTTAATGGGCTTCTTTGTTTTCTTTCTTTTCTGACTGTAGCACACAAACTTTGACTCATCATCATCATCAAAATAAAATATTAAGAAGCACCAGATAGGTTTCTTGTTAAAGGTTAGAAGTTCAATAAACTACTATGGAAGAGGTCACTCACCACATTTAGACCCATTTATGTCTCTTATTATTTATCAACCACGCCCGAAATTAAGGAAAGATAATGACAGCAAAGTTGCAATTAGGAGACAATGATTTGACATTTAAAAGGGACCTTAGACCAGCCAAATCTATGTTTTATCATTTAATCATACAGAAAAGAAAAGGAGAGAGTCAGTCCTTGTGGTAATGAAAATAAAGCTCACACGATCAACGAAGTGCAAAGTTAAAGCGTCAAGATTATTTTATGTGTCATTTAACTAATAGAAACAAAAGATAAATAAAGTCAAAAGATTGCTGAAATTCAGTTGCCTACTCAATGAATATTGTTGTTAATCTCAAAGATTACTTTTATTATGATGATTATGACATTCAAACAAAAATTGTACTTCAAATTAACTAAAGTTGTTTAAAGTTCGATGTGTTGAACAATCTTCTTTTTGTTTAACTGGTTGAAGAGGGTAAAACATATTTCCTTTATGTATCGTTGAACAGTTATTTATCATGCAACTTAGCTAAACTATAGCTTAATAAATTGGAATTTATGAATAACTTTGAATAGTGAGCAATTAATTTGAATATTGAGTGCAGAAATTGGAAAAAGTACACCTAAGACAAGATTTCATTAGTACAAATTGTTCAGTGATAGAAATTGAAATCTTTGAGATTGGAATAATTAGATTTCCAACTGCTAATCCTAACACTTATCATAAGGGACCTTTATCACTAGTTCCAAAATGCGGGATATTGTTTAATTAGTTTTGTGGGTTAGAGCGGTCAGTCGGGCATGAAGTAGACCACTTTGCAGGGTCCACCTACTATCAAATCAATTCATTCACCTTTTTATGATGATTGTAATCTCACTCACTCGCACGAGCGGATGAGACCTGAAAGCCCATGCATCCACGGAGATGCACCGATGGCTATGCAAATAGTAGAAGGTACGGCTTCGGTCGCAGTGTATTGAATTTTTTTAACATGTACAAGTATTTTTGAATTTAATAATTCAAATATTCAGGCACTAAAATGGATCTGTATATGATGAATATACAAGAAATTGTCTTTCCACATTCCACTCTCCACTCTCTATTATACTCTAGTTTCTCCCCCTATCTTTTTACTGCGGTATATGTGAATTAGTTTGTCCGTATAATGATTGTATTGGGTAAAAATTGACATGTTCGGATAGTACTTCAGTGACATAAACCGAAGTCGATCGAGCTGATGCTCCAAAGGCTAAAGATCGAAAGGAATGATAAAATCACCGAAGTCGGTTATCGAGACCCATCACCGAAGGCGAGTCTCAAGTTACGGTTCAGTGTAGATTCACCTCAGCAGAACAACAAGATTGCATCACCGAGGGTGTGAACTTGGATCTCGGTGGAATGCCCCGATTCCAGCGGCATAATTGCCCACTACCCCAACCCACTAACTCCACTATCGAGCATGCTGATCGTGGGCCTGAAGATGGCTGATTATGGAGAACGTGGGCTAGGCTTATTTCTTCTATAAATAGCATCAGTTTTCATATTGTAGTCATTCAGAAATATATACCAAAACTCTGCCAAATTTTGTACTCAAGTTCATATATTGAAATATCAGCTATTTACGCATAATTATTGTCTTTTTCTGTTGTTACTTCGACTTTGATACATTGATTTGCTTGTATTCGCAATCCAAATTCGATTTGCGTCCTAAGATCAGTTTAGGCCAATACAAATTGGCGCCGTCTGTGGGGATACAAGCATCAACACTTTGCTCCAAAGTTGAACGTTTTTCTTCGTTCAGATTCTTGTCTTCACTTGAAAAATGGTTGACAGTAATACAAATCCCGGTAAACCTCAGCCGACACCCGATGGACAGGCTAGCGTTCAATCAAACCCAAACTCCAATGCGCCCCTAATATCACCAATAACAACTCCTTTCTCTTCGGCTTCCACTGAAGCTTTTCAGGCTTATGTTGTCACCACCCTGAAAGCTCTTCAAGAGCAGCAAGCCGAATAGGCTATTATCAATGCTGAATTTCGTACCTCGTTATAAACGAAGAATAGCTCAACTCCGAACAGAGTCCCACCTGTGGTTCCAAGTGGAGGCATCCCGCCCTTCGTTCCTACGGGCGCGATAACAGAGGGACCTCAAAATGTAGCCACATCTGGAGGTTCGGACACAATACCGAGAACTACGCCCTACTTCGGGATGATTCCCACTGTGGCAGAAACTAGCTCCTCCGTGGACGTCGAGAAACCGAGCAAGGAGATCGAAGCCCGAGTTGAGGCGCGAGTGGAAAAACGGCTTGAAAGCGTCCCCGGGGTAACAAAGACCCAAAGGGTGCTTGATATCGACCAGTACATGTAATTGCCATACAAACCTGAGGCTGCCCCAGCACCAACTCCAAAGACTTTCAAAATTCTATTTTTGAAAAAATATGATGGGACTATCGACCCCGTTGAGCATGTGACCGAATACATGTCAATGGTGTTGAGTAATGATTTAACGAAGATAGAAAAGGAGTCGATGTTTTTGAAAAAATTCGGCGAATCTTTGGAGGAGGGGGCCCTACGTTGGTATATGCGTCTACCAGCCGGGTCGATTTCTAGTTTTAAAGACCTGGTTGATGCGTTCGTTGATGCGTTCGTTAAAGCTCATACCAGGGCACAGAAAATCCTCCAAAGGAAGGAGGATATATTCGAAGTCAAATAGCGGCCCGACGAGCCCATAAAAGACTAACTCGAGCGCTTTCACGCTGAATGGATGGAGCTACCCCATATGGATGACACTTTGGCTATCATGGCCTTTGAAAAGAACATCAATACTCGCAACTCCGGCGCTGCTGCTGAATTGAGAAAAGAGCTCCAGCAGTACCAGACTTTGACATGGGATGACTTGCATAACATGGCATACACCAAGATTAGATTGGAGGAAGCCGAATGGAAGAAAAATGACCGAGGCTTCAATTGTAGGAGTCAATCTGAATCCTCATATCGCGCCGAGGCGCCACGAGGAAATTCCAAGGGAAGGTACGAACCGTACACTTCATCGAGGCAGCCTGTTAGTCAAAGGCTTGAAAATTCGCATGTGAGCCAACGGCTCGGTGGGAAGGTTTTCCCCACCACAAACCAAAGAAACCCCTCAAGTCCAGCTCTGGTTTCACAGAACAAGGAGCTACCTCGGATCCCCGATTACAACTTCAACATATCAACCTCGGAATTGGTTAACGTGGTGAAGGGGATAGTTGGGGTGAGAGCACCGAAGGATATGAGGACTCCTGCTGACAAGAGAGATCAAAGTCTACGCTGTGAGTTTCACACAGACTATGGTCACTGCACCGAAGATTGCAAAGCCTTGTGCCTCGAGGTGGTGCATTTGCTGAAGAAGGGTGTGTTAGCTGAATTCTTTACGGATAAGGGGAAGAAAAACTATACAAAGAACCGAGGTGATGGCCAACCACCTCGGGCACCACCCCCGAAAGAGTTGTGAATGTGATCATCGGGGGGTCAGAGGTGAACGGGGTGAACTTTGCAGCTGCCAAGAAGTTTGCAAAATTGTCAATAACTATGGAAAAAACAACTTGAGTTGGAGGCTCGGGAAAAGAAATAGTGTTTGACGACGATGACTGTGATGGGATGATGTTTCCCCATCACGATGTTTTGGTCATCATGCTAAGGATAAACTACTTGGATATCAAATGAGTCTTGATCGACCATGGTAGCTCTGTTAACATAATCAGCTACGGGGCTATCAAAAAGATGTGGTTGAAGGGAGAGGTTATCCTACAAGCAACTGTGTTGACTGGCTTCAACAACTCCACTGAAAAGACGTTGGGAGAAATCACGCTCAAAACATACGCCGAAGGAGTTTGCAAGAAAACATTGTTTCAAGTTCTGCCCGAGGACATGGCATATAATGTTATCCTCGGTAGACCATGGATTCATTCCATGGAGGTTGTTCTATCCACTCTCCACCATGTCATCAAATTCCCTACCCCATGGAGAGTTCGTTCGATTAAAGGAGAACAACGAGCAGCGAGAGAATGCTATTCGGTTGCGTTGAAGAGTGGAGTCGTCCCATCAGGACCAAAGAAATAGCAACCAATACAACCAGGGTCAAACGAAGAGGGAGAGTCAAGTTCCCAAGATGACCTTTGAGGAGCACTGGAGAAGATTCCGGTATGTATTCAAGAACCTCGGAAACAAAAAGTCGAGGATTCAACTACTGAAGAGTTGGAATCTTTCACGTTATCGAAAGATTTTCCAGAGAGGAAACTGTTTGTCGGCTCGTAGTTGGACCCAGAGTCGAAGAAAGCTATAATTGAAGTCTTGAAGTCAACGATGATTGCTTTGCTTGGTCCCATTCAGATATGGTCGGTATCGATCTGGAGACCATGACCCATAAGCTGAATGTAGATCCACGTTTTACACCGGCAAAACAAAAGAAAAGGCCGCACGCTGGTGTAAAAAAGAAAGCAATCGAAGATGAGACTATGAAGCTACAAGAGAATGGCTTCATAAGAGAGGTAAAGTACCCCGAATGGCTGGCTTATTTCGTTGTTGTGCCAAAAAAGAATGGCAAGTGGAGAATGTGTGTAGATTATACAGTTCTAAACAAAGCTTGCCCTAAGGACTCTTATCTATTGCCACAAATAGATAGGTTAATAGACTCCACGGCTGGACATAAGCTATTAAACTTCTTGGATACTTATTCGGGGTATAATCAAATTCTCATGGACCTGAAAGATGAAGAAAAAACCTCGTTCATCACTGATCGAGGTACCTTCTGCTATAAGGTAATGCCCTTCGGTCTAAAGAACGCTGGGGAGACATACCAAAGGTTAGTGTGTCGCATGTTCAAACAATAAATTGAAAATTCTATGGAGGTTTACATAGATGACATGCTGATCAAATCTATTCGGGTGGAGGACCACCTAAGCCATTTGGGAGAAGCCTTCGCTGTTCTAAGACAATACAACATGAAGCTGAATCCTGAGAAGTGCGCCTTCGGTGTGGGTTCGAGTAAATTTCTGGGATTCATAATCTCTGAGCGAGGGATCAAAGCTAATCCAGACAAGATCAGAGCTATTGAAGAAATCTCCGATGAGTTAACCGGGGTGAAAGAAGTTCAACGTTTGACGGCCGAATCGCTGCCTTATGTAGATTTATCTTAAGGTCATCAGAGCGATCCCACAAATTCTTCTCAGTCCTAAAAAAGAAAAATCACTTCGAGTGGACACCAGAGTGTAAAGAAGCGCTGAAGGGATTGAAACGCTATTTGGCTAATGCGTCGTTGCTCGCCAAGCCAAAGGATGGAGAAACTTTGCTAGTTTACCTAGCTGTGTCCGAGGTGTCAGTCAGCGCCGTGTTGGTTCGGAAAGAGGATGGCAAGAACAAGCCTATCTACTATGTGAGCAAAACACCCCTCGACGCTGAAACCAGGTACCCTCACTTGGAAAAACTAGCACTTGCTTTAATTGTTACCGTTCGGAAACTACGACCCTATTTTCAATGTCATTCAATAGCGGTAGTTACCACCTTCCCTCTAAGGAGTATATTGTATAAACCGGAGTTGTCGGGGAGGTTATCAAAATGGGCAGTAGAATTAAGTGAGTATGATATCACTTACCAGCCCCGAACAACCATTAAATCCCAAGACTTGGCTGACTTTAGTGTTCGGATCTTACCCGAAGCTGAAAAGGAGAAATTGATGTTGAAGGGATCGACTTCGGGATTATGGGTACTCTACACCGATGGGGCCACTAATTCTAAAGGTTCAGGGTTAGGTATAATGTTGATGGCGCCCACCGGGGAGAGAGTCATGTATTCGGTTCGGTTAAAAAAAGTGACCAATAACGAGGCCAAATATGAAGCAGTCCTGGCGGGCTTGGAACTGGCTAAAGAGATGGGGGTGGAAACAGTTGAATTAAGGTGTGATTCACAGTTGGTGGTAAACTAAGTGCTCGGTGAATACATGGCTAGTGAGCCCAGAGTGCAACAATTCTTGATCCGAGCACAAAAAATCTTGGCTCAATTTCAAGAATGGCTAGTCAAACAAGTACCTCGGGAAGAAAATGCTGAGGCCAACGCCTTAGCAAACTTGGGTTCGGCGGTGGATGAAGAGCACTCGGGGACTGATTCAGTGGTTTGGTTGCTTTCCGCGCAGGTGAGGGAAATGAAATTGGAAGTCAACTCGGTGGACCACAAATGGGACTGGCGAAGTAAGTTTATCTCTTACTTTGACTCGGGGACTCTTCCCCCAGATAAGAGAGAAGCAAGGAAATTAAGAACTCAAGCAGCCTCATATTCAATGATTTGGGAAAAGTTATATTCAAGAATGTACAGTGGCCTGATGGCCAAATGCTTGGGTCTGGATGAAGCTAGGTATGTGATGGCAGAAGTACATGAGGGCGAGTGTGGCAACCACTCAGGGGGAAAATCCTTAGTGCGCAAATTACTTCGAGCTGGGTGCTATTGGCCCACCATCAGCGCAGATGCAAAGGCCTTCGTAAAAAGATGTGATAAGTGTCAGCGCCAAGCCCGAATGATTCATTAGCAAGCTGAACCTTTATATTCGGTCGTGTCACCATGGCCCTTCATGAAGTGGGGAATGAATATAATTGGCCCCTTGCTGAAGATAAAAGGAGGTGTTCGGTTTATTCTTGTATGGACTGATTCCTTCACAAAGTGGGTAGAAGCATGAGCTTTCACCGAGGTTAGACAGAAAGAGGTAATCGACTTCATCAAGAAGAATATCATTTATAGGTTCGGTGTCCCAAAGGAGATCACTTGTGACAATGGTCCACAATTTATGGGGGCAACTATCACTGATTTCCTTAAGCAGTAGGGAATAAAAGTAATAGTGTCGACTCCCTACCACCCAAGTGCCAATGGACAAGCCGAATCCTCGAATAGAGTGATAATTGAAAGTCTCAAGAAGAGGCTTGATGAGAAAAAATGTCCTTGGCCCGAAGAGTTACCAGGGGTACTGTGGGCAATACGAACCACAGAGAAGAACAGCACCGGTGGAACCCCATTTTCCCTTGCTTATGGCATGGATTCACTTATCCATGCGAAAGTTGGCGAACCGTGTCTTTGGTACGCTCACACCACCTAAGATGCCAACCAACAAGCCATGCACACAGAGTTGGATTTGCTCGAGGAGAAAAGAGAGTTAGCCTTGGTTTAGTTATCAGTACAAAAAAGGCAAATCGAGGCATAACTCAACAGAAAGGCCAAACTTAGAGATTTTAAAGTTGGTGATTATGTGCTAAAGGCTTCGAATCAATCAACGAAGGAAAAGAATGGGGGAAAACTCATTGCAAATTGGGAAGGGCCTTACAAATTTAAGGCGATTGTTGGAAAGAGATTATCAGATCGCATTTGCAAGGCAAACTCGAACCCTTAAATTGGAACATCTCTAATTTGAAGCAGTATTATTTTTGACATCAAGGTAAGCATTCCTTGATCATCTCTCATTTACCTATAGCCTCAAGCCAAAAAAAATGCTCCAAAGGCTTTGGTTGAAACATTTTAACTTACTCCCCGTTTATTTTGCTTGACCTTTTCAGGAAGCGAATAAGACGATTTTAGTGCTCGGATCTTCATCAAGATTCACACCCGAACACTGGGGAGGGGAGTGAGGAGTGGGATGCAACCGAAGTCTATCTATTCGACAACCAGGGACTGACACCCGAGGAATAGATTAGCACTCTGTATTTTTGCCCGATAGTGGCATATCGTTAACTTGTTTTTGCGCCTAAGTTTGACTTAGAGTAGGCCTTATGTAAAAAGCCGATTATGGCTAGTTGACATCTTGAATGAAATAAACTCAATTCAATATCTCTTTGTTTCTATGATCTTACATACCAAGGTCATTTTTATACCGAGGTTATATTTTAAATGCATCGGCTCGAGAACGAGACGTCGTTCTAAGTTCGCATCGGCATCGTATGAACTAAGTCTTGCAAGCAAAATTATTTTAAATGTTGAGCTCAAAATATTTTATAAGGCAAAATGACAGCTAACACTTAAGCATAACAAGCAATTCATTCATTCATGAAAGGCCCGAAGGCCATAAAATTATTTACATCATAAGGCCCGAAGGCCTAAGCAAAAACAAAAACAAGTAAGGATAGGAAACACAAAGGCAAAGCTAAGGTTGGAGACTGTTCCCCTCTTCGGGGTATCCCTCATCAGTGTTTTCTTCATCCTCATCGACGCTTTCTTCTCCAACCCCTTCATCTTCGGATTCACCATCATCCGAGCCCTCATTGGAAGGCAGATCATCCACTATTTTCTGAGCCTTGGCAGCATTATTCCGCACTTTGATGATCTCCTCTTCGAGGACAATTTTCCCAACCTTAACTTGCTCCAGCATATCGAGCCTAGTCTTGATAACAACACACGCCTCCTCCAACTTTGCCCTCGTGGCCTTGACCTCGGCGCACTGCTTGATGTTTGCAATCCTCTCTCGAAGCCTAGCAACCTCGTTCTGGAGGGCGGGCACTTGATCCACCTGGACCTGTAATCCACTAAGTTGGGTTGTGTACTCCTCCAACTTATCGCGGTATTTCTCGCCGGCCTTAATTACTTCGGTCTTAGCATGAAAAATCTCAGCTTTAAGGCGCTTAACCTCAAGACTTAACCTCGAACGTTCTCCAACGAACTCATCTTTCAAAGCTTGCAATCGCGCCTCAGAGGTAACTTGAGCCTCGCGCGCATCGCCTTCGGCCTTGGCGGCAACTTCACGAACACGCCCCAACTCTTGGCTCAAAGTGCCCGATTGCGCCTCCAGTTCGGCGATCTTTGCCACATACCCTCTCTCCTATTCTCCCCAAGCATTCTCTACTGCTTGGACCCGCTCGGCTCGCTCACGTTCCAAATAAATAGCTTTCAGTGCAATGACCAAGCTCTAAGCAAAGAAAAGGAAGCAATCAGTGCCAAGTATGGAGAAGTGATAAAATGAGAGAATGAAAATGTTAAAAAACCTACGCAGAAAGCAGAGGTAGCCGCGGTACCCATCAAGCCTATGGGGCCAAGCTTGTTGAGAAGTTGCTCCTCGTTGGACCCAAGAAATGCGTCGAGACCAAGGATATCAGTAGGGGTACCCTCAAAAAAGTTAGAGCTAGTTAGAAGTTCCAATACCCGAAGAGTAGTTGTTGGGGTTGGAACAGGTTCATGGGTGGTTTGGGCCACGTTTGAAATCGGGCCTTCGCCCACTTTGGTTTTGCCTTTCCTTTAGGCGGCTTCATGATCAGATTCCTCAACATCGATCTCTTCAGTCTCATTTGGAACCTCAGAAACCAATCTAGGAGCCGCTTCAGAAATAGCCTTGGGGACAGCTCCAAACCCACCCTCAATTATCTCATCGCTGGGCTCATCAATAAGACCTCGGCGTTTCGCAGCCACATCCGCCGAAGCCTGGGCAGATTCCACCTCGACTCGAGGGTGCTTTGCTTTGGTGGCCCTCTTTGAAATGGCCCTCTTCCTCTCCGCATCTGTGGGAAAACAAGGAGAGAGATCGTAAATAAAAAATCGAGGTAAGAGTTGAAATACTTACAAAACAACTTATAAGGATGACCTCACCTTTCGAGGTCCCTTGGCCTGGCGAACCCTTAGACTTCTTCTTTTTGGCAAGTCGCTTTGCCAAAATCGCCATCTGATTGACGCCTTCTTTGGCGTCGATGATTTTCCTCTCCTTCTTCTTTTTTTACGCTCTCCTTCCTTGTCTTTCTTCTCCTTGATTTCCTCCTCATCCCCTCGGGATCCTTGATAGCTTTGTTGGGAAAACCTATGTGGGGGAGGAAAAGAAAGTGTTAAGAAATAGCTATTCAGAATAAATGCTAGGAAGTTTCAAGTGTGGCGAAAAACTCACCATGTCTTTTGCATGACCAATGGTTTTCTTTCAAGGCAGCCAAGATCATCCATTGTTGAAGAGGACGCTTTTTTTGTGCCATCACCGCGGTAACTCACTCAAGTAAGTTCTCCGGTGGGTTAACCGGGACCTTGTTGGCTACATATCATAAATGTGACAATGGGTAAGGACAAGTTAAAATAAACGAAGAACGAAACTAGGACAAGAATACTTACGCTGAGCATTCCACTCTTCAGGAAAATCGGAGTCGGTTGATAATAACCTCGTTGGGATGAGCACGTAGCGGTCACTCCAACCTCGGTCGCCGTGGTCTTCACTTTTGCTTAAGATAGCGTGAGATCTGATGGTCTGACATTATCAAGTTCGGGCTGCTTCTCTACCACTTTTTCAGCTTTTTTATCAGCTTCTTTTTCAGTATTCGGCTCCAGTTCACCAACGGGCTTCCTCGGCTTTGTAGGCACTTCTTCTAGAGCTCGTCCATTCTTCAGAGTAACTGCTTGCACAAATTCCTTAGGATTCTTCTCTGTATCACTTGGCAAGGCACCATGAGGTCTAGTGTTTTGTGCTCTAGCTAGCTGACCCATTTGGCGTTCCAGGTCCTTTTGAGCATTGGCAAGATCTTTTATGGCCTGCGCCTGAGCTGCATTGTCTGCTATAATTTTCTGCTGACCTGCCAACATCTGCTTTATCAAATCTTCATCTGAATTGTTTGACTGTTGTGGTTGAGCCTGAGGTTGTGAATTCTGGTAGTTATTCTGAGATCTCGTATTACCTTGAGCAGCCTGGTTATCACTCTAAGAGAAATTTGGATGATTTCGTGAATTAGGATTGTAGATGTTACCAAACTGATTCCAATTCTGATCCTAAAACCTGTTTTGATTCCCCACATAATAAACTGACTCTGGATTGGAGGGGCAAACCTCGGTAGCATGACCCTATCCACATACCTCACAGAAAACTTGGAACTGATGCACTTGTTGAACTGGTGCCACTTGTTGCTGAGTTGGTGGCAATGCTAGCTTATTGATCTAATTAGCTATGTCATCTACCTTTGCAGTTAATGCTGAGAACGCATCCAACTAAAGTATTCCAGCAGCTTTTTTACTTAGAGCTCTACTATCGCCCTGCCAGTTAGGATTGCTCTGGGAAAATTTATCCAGCAATTCATAAATCTCATTAAAATTCAAGGCCAATACTTGGCCTCCAGCAGCAGCATCTACCACGATCTTGGTATGAGCATTCATACCTTCAACAAAAGTGTGGGCCAACACCTCATTAGACTGGTTGTGGTGCGGGCAATCTCTCAACAATGACTTGAATCTCTCCCAAGTTTAATACAAGGATTCTCTATCTCGTTGTCTGAAAGACATAATCTCACTTCTTATTCTGGCTGTTTTGGCAGATGGATAGAATTTAGTAAAAAATTTCTTCGCTAAATCATCCCGAGTTGTGATAGACCCAGGCTTTTTAGCCTTTAACTACTTCCTTGCTGCTCCGATCAATGAAAACGGGAAGAGTATCACGCGAACATAATCAGTTGAGATGCCTACTGGTGTGTATGTGCCACTAATCTTCAAGAAATTCTAGATATGTAGTGTGGATCCTCACTAAGTAATCCAACAAATTACCCAGTCGCATGCAACAGTTGTATCATGCCAGGCTTAATCTCAAAATATCCAGTAATTTCAGGCTTAACAATGCTCGAGGCTACTCCCTCCAAACTGGGAAGAGCAACATCTCGCACAACTAAAGCTCATTCTTTTGCCATTCCTATAGGTAAGGAAGCAAGTACAAGTGTGAGTGCCTCATGGTCTCTTGCTTCTCTCCTCAACCTCCGTAAGGTCCTTTCAGGTTCAGGATCAAAAGGTTCAAGTAGTTCATCCTTTCTCTCCTTTCACATTCAAGACTTATTACCTAAAATAGCACAAGAAACTCAAAACAAAAAGTAAACCTGAATAGAAAATAACAAATCGTTTAAATAAAAGAAAACAATCAATTCTTTAGTCCCCGGCAACGGTGCCAAAAACTTGTTACTCCCAAACGCACACGCAAGTATACGTGGTCAACAAGTAATATAGTGATAAGTTGACTATCGTTCCCACGAGGACTAGTATTAATGACTATATCCTAGTAAACAATTTCTATAAACTATTCAGGGATCTTTTTTTAATAGTGATTGTGATTTTACTAACTAAAGGAAACAATAATTAAAAAGAATGTGATGAATTCAAGTAATCTAGAGCAATTTATTAGTTGTTATCAATAAGAGAGAAACGGCCCAGAGTCAGAGCGATAAACAATCCAGTTGAGCTTTCCAATTGATTCTACTTCTTGATTTCCCAGATTTCTAACTAATAGGTTAATTATATTCGTGAAAATCTGTCGATTCTTCACGACTCTATGCAAGATACTTTAACGCCTATATGTCTATGGAATCAAATCACATGCATGCATTAAAGAACTTTGTATTTAGCTAAGCAAGGCGAATAGGTATATGACTATTTTACCCGCAAATCGATTCCCTGATGCCCAGGTTCACAATCAAGCCGTATTCTTTCTTATGTGCGTTCACAAGTTCCCTCTGTCGAGTTCAACTTGTAAACCGTAGATAGTGTTCAATTATCAGGCCTCAATAACCAAACAAGTAGGCTCAAGAAAGAATAAACAATTTGTAATAGTAAATCAATAAGTAGAAATCAACTTTCAAACATCAACCTTCATGTATTTGCTCTAACCCTAGAACGGTATATTTGGCTACGCATATTCATAATAACAACACAATAATTCATGGAAGAAAGATTGAATATTGTAATAGATTGAGTAAAGGAATTAAACCCTTGGTTCAATGTGTTAGGAACTCAATAATTGCTCCAAAATCTGACCTCACCTCAAAATAACGAAGTAATAAGCCCTTTATAGTGTTTACAAAGTCATACCATAAGTTAATCCAAAGCCTAAACTAAGTTGGAAAAGTTGGGGTCGCTGAACTTTAAGCTGTACTCTAAGCATCGCTTGCCAATTCGCTTCTAGATATTGCGCGCTGTACTGAATGCGTCACATGGCTCACAACATTCTAAAATCTGAAGCTGTGATAGATCTACAGCTTGCACCATAGTCTTGCCTTCTAATACCATGTCCCATATTTTGCTAAGTCTATCAACTCTTTGTTCGTTTGTATCCATTTTGATTGGTCTTGCATCGAATTCATCCAAACCATTCCTAAAATCACTAACAAAATAAGTGAGCGCAAGAATCACAATTATTTCGTGTAATGGGAGAATAACGTATCAAAATGCGAGGAAATATTAAGGTAAAATAGGCAAATGTTGCCAAACAACAAGATCCACGAGGCAAGAAAGCCACAACCCTGGCTTTGTGGATGTATGGATAATAGAGAGAGATCAAATGCTGGAAAGTGAAAGGCAACCCAGCTAATCGACTCAAATACTCAAGGGCCTGCACAACTCTCCAAACCCCAGGACCCAATTGAGCCAAACACAAATTGTAAGATCGAATAAACGTGTCAATTATAGGGTGAACAGGTAGACCAAAGCCTATAGTGAAAGGATATGTAAAAACTGAAGAATACCTTGGGACGTGGGTGGAAGCAGTTGTGTCCGGGGCTGGGATCCTTATCTCCACCTCGGACCTCCACCGACAATCTGCCCGAACAATCTCAATCAAATCCTCGGTTATCACACTCGGGGTGACATATACTGGTATGTTCATGGTTTTACCTCGTTGGGCGTCGGACCGAACTTGAACCTTAAGGTCTTTGTCATTACTGAAATCCGAAGGGATAACCAACCGAGGCTCTATCTCCTCTTCGATAGGAATGTTCTTCCTAGATTTCTTCGAGGCAACAGCTTCGGTCTTAGACCCCTCTTTGCTGACCTCAGCATCGCCTCCTTGGCCACTTACCTCTTTAGCACTGGTGGCGTCGTCGCCTTCGACGTCATCCTTGTCGCTAATATGGTCATCACCACCAACGCCAGCATCGACACTGACCTCCACTTTGTCGCGCTCTGCCCTCGCCTTGCACCGTCTAGAGCCACCAGCTAAAGACGTCGCCTCGCCACTACCACCCTCTGCCTCTATAACTTGCAGCACCGGTACGACAGTGATAAAGTCACCGCTGGCTATCATAGCGGCGGTGCGTGAGATTTTATCACCTGAATCACTGGAACCTTGGCCAGAGTGAGTAGCAGACATGGTGCGGAATCTGAAAGAAAGGTTTTCTAGCAAAAGGGAAGGATTAAACTCAAGATAAATGAGTCAAAAAATTGTTATTTGATGGAGGTTTTTTCTTTCTTTCTTCACTGTCTACAGCGTGATCACTAAGTGGGAAAGAAGGTCTCCAAATGGGGTATTTGTAGGTGATATGTGGCTGCAAGTGGAGAAATAATGATGATTTAGAACGTTGGGAAGGCAAATAAATCGGTGTGACCATTCGGTGGCCAATGAACGGTCACCACGTAATGCGGAACAGTAATTCGAAAAGACTTGCAATATTTTAAAATTCTTGGATAGGGTTGAGCCACGTCGTCTTCCCCCGCAAATCATTCCACCCCTCGGTGACTCTGACACTCAACCAAGGAGTGGGGGGACTATCTGTATTGGGTAAAAATCGATATGCTCGGATAGCACTTCGGTGACATAAACCGAAGTCAATCGAGGTGATGCTCCAAAGGCTGAAGATCGAAAGGAATGATAAAATCACTGAAGTTGGTTATTAAGACCCATCACCGAAGGCGAGTCTCAAGTTACGGTTCAGTGTAGATTCACCTCAGCCGAACAGCAAGATTGCATCACCGAGGCTGTGAACTTGGATCTCGGTGGAATGCCCCGTTCCAGTGGCATAATTGCCCACTACCTCAACCCACTAACTCTACTATCAAGCACGCTGATCGAGGGCCTGAAGATGGCTGATTATGGAGAACGTGTGCTACACTTATTTCCTCTATAAATAGCATCAGTTTTCATATTGTAGTCATTCAAAAATATATACCAAAACTCTACCAAATTTTGTACTCAAGTTCATATATTGAAATATCAGCTATTTATACATAATTATTGAATTTTCTGTTGTTACTTCGACTTTGATACATTGATTTGCTTGTATTCGCAATCCAAATTCGATTTGTGTCCTAAGATCAGTTTAGGCCAATACATCAATTATCAGGGAAATTTGTTATAGTAATTCACACGCACATATGCTAATTAGGTATCTTTACCTATATTGAGCAAAGTGCACTTACACCAAGTTGTGATTTGAATTTGAGATCTTCAAATTTACTCGTTTGCCTTAACTTAAACAGTATAGCTAGCCTGATAATATTTCATACTATGTATTGATCTTCATAGTCCAAGAATTGCTAACGCAATGTTACGCAGAAATTTAAGCAGATTTTCCTTTTGGTTACATCTAATACTTCATTTTTTACAACATAGACGACTTCACAATTTTAAGTCAGTAAATTTATAGTATAATTATATCTTTTTAAACTGTTGGTTCTAAATATAGCATCATAGAAATGTATAATTAGTTTGGTGAGAGTGTCTGGTTGCCTCCATACATGCACCATCATGCTCGATAGAGTTTCGCATTGTAAGGTTGAGAATTGACTTATTAGAATTGTTTTATATTCGACTTAGGAATTATGGAAGACAAATTTGAAGCTCTTATTCCAAAAAAGACAAAAGAAATGCTCATTTCCAAAAGAACACGAATGGACATGAGCTGCGATAAATTAATACAGTATAAATGTTTTTAAAAAATGGATGGAGGGGTTGTGGAAGGAACATGGAGCACGTTCTTGAACGTCGCATAGTTGGTGGCATTGGTAGATGATATATAACGACTTTTACTATTTGGAACATCCACAACTCTTGGTATTAGTTTAATTATTCCCGTTAGGATAAAACCAATATTTGTCCATGATTGCTAATGTGGGAATTTAACATTTGGATCAACTAGAAAATCTAATCATGTCATGTTGTCATGTGACCTCAATTTTATTTTGCATCTAGATTTCTCCAAAATTATAATTGATCATGTCATGTGCCATGCATTTCCTAAGATCTGCATCATCTCTCACGTGATGGCATCTCTTAGTGTGCATTTAGTGAAACTTCAGATCTGATTCGGACCAAGTAACCTAATTGCAAATAATAAGTTGACAAAAGAATGCATTTTTGTAGTATGTGAGTTTGAGGGTAGTTTCTGTGTTTTTTCTTCTTCTTTTAGTTTTAGAAAACAAATGAAAGTGTGATAGTATGATGTATAATACGGTGAAAATTTGCACTCTTTCAGTCTCCTGGATGCCTCACGAGAAAGAAAATTAGTACTATATCGTATCTTCATACATTTATGAAAGCATCCACTATAAAGGAACAATTACAGTGGAGCATGGAACTAAGAAACAGAGAGATTAAACGCAATTGTACATTAACCACACTTTTCCCCAAAAAGAAAAGTATATAGAACTTTTGCACTTATTTCGCATAGTAGATTAAAAACATACCAAAGTCGCAATGTTATGTGAAGCAGAAGAAAATATGCACCACTGTTTATGGCAGCAGTTGTGAAGCCAGAAATTCATATAATAGGAGAGCCAACAAGATAGTAGAGTGTATTTGGACTTATGAATCAAAGTTAAATTTGACCTTCATTTGCCCAAAAATCTTCTCTTATGACAAGAGATAATTAAATTTACATATAATATAATGATATAACTTGTTTTTATCTTATTTGTCGGCGAAGCGGATTCAATATAGTAATTCATTGGCTCCGGCCCTGCATGCCAGTAAAAAGGATAATACGGGGAGAGCTTTGAAATAGACAGATAGCCTACTTTTTACTGAATAATAATAATGTCAAACATCTTTCTAGTTAGAGAGAATGACTATTCACTAGTTTGCTAAGTAACAAATGTGACTTTTTTCCACATTAAATTCAGGAAGTAACTTTCTCAAAGGTAGGTACTCTTTTTCAGACTCAAAGGAGATAAAGTTGAAGAAGTTACACTTAAAAGAAAGGGTGGTGGAGAATCCATTATCATATACAGAATTTTTCATCCCCATTTTGAAGTTTGGCTTCTTTCTCACTTCTTTTAATGTATCATCACTTATGTGACTTAGGCTCTTTTCTCTTGGTAGAACAAATATCAAATGATTTAACAAGTTACACTAGTAGAGCAAAGACTTCCTAAAAGAATTGAGAAAATTAAGATGAGTGTTTATAATATTTATATTAAATCGATAAATACAACAACAACATATCCAGTAATATCTCATAAGTGGGGTTTGAGAGGGTAAGATGTACGCAGACTTTACCTCCATCAAGGTGGAGATGCTATTTCCGAAGGACCCTCGGCTAAAAGCAAATGAAAACATGCTAGAAAAAAAAATACAGGATGAGAGTGTCATTGCAAAGAATATATTGATATAAAATTTAAAGATAACCGAATTAAACACAAAACATCAGTAACCATAAATGCGAAGAACAATATAAAATAGCATATATATGGATAATAGTATTATACTAATATACCTAATACTACTATACCTAAAAATCGCACAAGTACTATCAACCTTCTACTACAATCCGCGACCTCCACGCTTTTCTATTTGTTGTCATGTCCTCGGTAATATGGAGGTGAGTCATGTCTTTTCTAATCACCTCACCCAGTTCTTCTTCAGTCTACCTCTACCTCATCGTAGACATATCATTGCCAACCCCTAACACCTCCTTACCGGAGCATCGGGGCTCCTCCCTTCACATGGCCGAACTATTGCAGTCTCGCATCTTATACACCACCGATGCCGCTCCTACCTTATTATGTATGGCCTCATTCATAATCTTATCCAATCTAGTTTGCCCACACATCTATCTAAGAATTCTCATTTCTGCTACGCTCATCTTCTGGATGTGTGTGCTCTTAACTGGCAACACTCCATCCCATACAACATAGCAGGTCTTACGGCTATTTTATAAAACATATCTTTAAGTATATGTGAACTTTCTATCACATAGGACCCCGGAAGCAACCTCTTATATCAAATCAATAAATGTGAAAAATATATGTTACATAAGCATATTTTTTCACTCACTACTAAAAAAAGCTGAATCTGAGACCACCATCATGCGACCGATTTTCGGTCTCCACAGTTGTGCGACCGATTTTCGGTCGCACATTCAACGAAAAAAAGTGGCGACCGAAAATCGGTCGCACATCGGTCTCTGAAAAATTAGTCACAGCTATGCGACCGACAATCGGTCGCATGTCGGTCGCATAACTGTAACTAAAAACGGGGCAGAACCCCTTTCTTCCCCATTTCAAAATTCCCAAAACCCACCCAATCCCTAAAAACCGAACCCCCCCCACCCCATAATCAACTTCCCACCATTATAAACCCCATATAACTTTAAATTACTACTCTATTACCTCCATATTAACATTTAACACGATCTAAACCTACAAATTCAAGGTAAATTTTATTTTTTAGTATTTTTTGTTATTTTTTAAAAAAACTCATATAATGACTTTTTAATTCACTTTTTTTTATAGTTTTTGGGTGGATAGCACATTGGTAACTCATATTTTCTTGCCATTGGATCCAATACAAAGTAGAGGTAATTTTTTTTTTGGTTTAATAATCCGAATTTAATTATATATATATATTTATAAATAATGGAGAGCCTATATATGTTGTTAACATGTTAGTTGTTAGTTATAATAGTTTATTATATATATAATGTGATGTCGAGTAAGTTGTTTTGGGTTGATGAACTTTAAATATAGGGTTGTGATTATTGGGATTAATTATAGTGATTGTTGGGATATGTTGGGATTGTTCTCAATTTGGCAATTTTTGTGTAGATATGGACTTTAATGCACGTCGTTTGTGGATGGACAATAGACTTTTCCCCGGTCGGCGGGGGATAAGGCCTGAATTTGAAGAGGGTCTTAAGGAATTTGTTGCTTTAGCAAAAACAACCGAACCTTTTATAAGGTTTGGTACAATTAAGTGCTCATGCATAAAGTGCAAATGTTGCACCATCCAAGATATGACGACCGTGCAAGTGCATCTGTTAGAAAGGGGATTTATGCCAGATTACTATATTTGGCGTTATCATGGAGAGCCGTGGGATTTGCAGGGTCACATTCAAATGCTTCAAAATATTCATGGCACTACTAGTTCTCCGGTTTTGGAACCAGACCGTAATGATTATAGAATGGATGATATGGTTCGTGATGCTTTTGGTATGTACCCGGATGATGATCCCATGCAGCCGGGTACATCACAGCCTAACACTGAGCACATTCCAAATGCCGAGGCAAGTGAACTCTATAAAATGTTGGAGGAAGCAAGTCGTCCATTCCATGAGGGTTCGGTACATTCCAAGTTGTCTGTTGCTGTCAGATTGCAGAGTATCAAATCAGATTATAGTATTTCTCAAGCTGCCATGGATTCCATCATAGGCCTTATGAATGAACTAAAGCCGGCTAACATGGACTTACCAACTTCTTATTACTTCACAAAGAAGTTGGTTTCCTCATTAGGCCTTACTTCTCATAAGATTCATTGCTGTGTTAATGGGTGCATGCTATATTACAAGGATGATGCAGAGCTCGTGCAATGTAGATTTTGTGAGGAGCCTCGATACAAGCCCGAGAAAAATCAAAAAAAGAAGCCGAAACCTGTTAAGTGGATGCATTACTTGCCGCTTATACCCAGGTTAAAGAGGTTGTATGCTTACATAACGCAGTCACTTTGTTGCTGAATTTGGTCCACATGCAGTCATTGATCATTTTACAGACTGGTTTACGGCATTTGTAAGTGTTATGGAAACTCATATATTTTTCCTTTGATTTAAAAACATTACTACCGTCATCGAACTCTGGTTAATTTACTCTAATCCATTTAATTTTAATATAGGTAAACAATCCGGTGAATGGCATCAAGTTTGATTTTTTGTGACATATATGTCATGGCCCATATTACGAGTATAAAAAGATGAATACATACTTCGTAAATGGGTACAAGTTTCATACACACAGCTGGTCAGAGGGTAAAAAAACCTACAACAGCGGTGTGTCCGTGAGTGCTGGAACTGGTGACCAGGGGGCCGAATCTGACTTCTACGGAGTGATTGAGGAGATCTTAGAGGTTGAGTATAGAGTTGGATGGCCTCAGAAAAGATTGGTTCTCTTCAAGTGCAAGTGGTTTGATCCAGGTAGCAGGGGTACGCGGGTTGATCCGAGTTCAAAGCTAGTTGAGGTTAATCATAGAAGGTCATATGGAAACTATGATCCTTTCATCATTGCACAGAATGTAAAACAAGTGTGGTTTGTTCCTTACCCTCGGACGAAGAACGCATCAAAAGCAAAGGCCAAATCCAAGTGGTGGGCGGTTCTTAAGGGAAAACCGGTGGGATTAATTGAAGTACCTGATAGGTTAGATATTGCATACCAGAATGAGGTCTCATCTGTTCCATTGGTAGCGGATAATGAACTTGCAGACAATTTGCGCCATATTGATGGGACGTATGACCCGGTGGCTGCATCTGAATTTAGTCGTGCAAAAAACCCGGCTAGTTTTGGAGAAGGAACTTCAAGGGCTTGCGAGGCTGATGAAAACATAGATAGTGACGAGCCGTCCGAGGATGAAATTGCTAGTCACTATGAATCGGATGATGAAGTTGATTGAACCAATGTGTACTTTGTAGTTTATTATTAATTACCTACTGTAATGTACATAAACACACAATATGATTTATGTAATATCATTTGCTGATTGTGACGTGCTTACTTAGTTGATAAATTGTTGTTTTATTGATGTTTATTGCTGTCCAGGTGCTGTTTTTTGCTGGTTTTTGCTGTTGCGATGTGCCTGATTGCAGGATTTTTATTGCAGGTTTTTACAGGTTTGGCGACCGATTTTCGGTCGCATAGCGGTCACAACAGAGACCATGTATGCGACCGATTTTCGGTCGCATATTCACCATTAATTCCCACAAATGAGACCAAGTATGCGACCGATTTTCGGTCGCACTAGGATGTGCGACCGAAAATCGGTCGCATAGTTGGTCACTGTATGTGAGCTATTGTGCGACCGAAATTCGGTCGCATGGTGGTCGAAATATCGACCGTTTTTCGGTCGCAGGGCTATTTGCTACCATGAATTTTCCGACTACCCGTATCGGTCGCCGATCGGTCGCCAGCGACCGATCGGCGACCGATTTGGTGGTCGCAGATTCAGTTTTTTTTAGTAGTGACTTCACCATGTACGTATTCTCATTTTAATTTTTAGGTGGGAATGTTAAATAGCTTGGTTTGTGTAATCACAATTTTCACAGTGAGGGATAGATATTTATCATCTACAAACGCTCTTACCATTGATAGGTTAATAGTGAGCCAATGGAGTCAACTGATAATTAACCACTTAATTTAACATAGCATAAATGTGTGTTCTAGTTTGTTACTAATTGATGAATACTAGTAGGTCTTTCTTCTTCAATTTTTTAATTGAAGAACCCGTGATCGAATTATTCTAAATGCAAAGGCACGAGGCCTGTTGAGATCTAATCTATAACGCCTTTTGTTTTTGGGTTGATTTGTGAGAAGAAGGCAATTTAATTTGTTTTTCAGTTCTGTGTACTCAATACTCTCAATTAAATCTGATTTTATATCAGGTAAAATCTTTTAAGAAAAAGCCTTTTTACCATGCATTTTTTCATTTTCATAGTTATTTTTGGGTAAAAATTAAACCATCTTATTTGTTTCACCACATCTTTCCATGATGTAACTAAAGTAGTTTTGGTTTTGTCTCTCCCATTCA
Organism: Petunia axillaris subsp. axillaris; assembly: GCA_029990575.1. NCBI lineage: Eukaryota > Viridiplantae > Streptophyta > Magnoliopsida > Solanales > Solanaceae > Petunia > Petunia axillaris. The sequence continues at coordinate 44,449,007 of JARKNS010000002.1, read as the reverse complement.
CGGCTAGTGCTCTTCTTTCTCTTTTATGTCTTATTTTAAGAAAAGATTATTTTTCTTTACAGCAAGGACACCCGACAACATGACCAGAAACTTTTGCAGTTAAATAAAAGTAATTAAGCTTAATATTTTCTTAATCCTGCATGTGCTCTTCACTACTACACCACCCCGTCAAGATCAGATTCAACTCTCTCTAACTTTGAAGAGATCTCCATCTTAATGCTAATATTATAAGGATAATGATTGTCTTAGAAATACATATTCCTTCATGCACTTATTCTTCTATTACTTCTAAGAATTATATAGATTCAGATCCCTATGCTTTAAATTAACAATCTACTTTGTCTTTATGTTTTTCTATATGTATATTTGATTTTGGTTGAGCAACATTGGCAAGTGGCAACGGATGTTTTTGATGATAGCTAGTGCATAATTATTTTGTGGATATCTATTTATTAATTTCTTTTGGATCTTAAGTACTAATGAAGTAGCTTTGATACATTATTTGAGTTATATAAACTTCAACACACTGGTAATATAGAAAAATGTTGCACATTATTGAATCATCTGAAAAAGTTATATTTAATCGTCTATAATATGCGGCATTAGTAACTTAAAAGATTAAATATTTTACCTCCTTCAACATGTTTAAATGTATAATAACAATTAAATTCTTTGTTCCTTTTGTGTTTAATTATTATAAGTTGATACTGTTCATGCTACATAAAATTACTCCACCTATCAATGACCATCTTAAAAAGTTGGATTAGTAACATGAAAACCGAGCTAGGTAACCCACTACAACAATCAACATGTTTTATACTAATATTGGTAAAATTATTTACGTTGTCAAGTTATACAAGTTAAATCCTATTTTTATTTCATCTTATCCTTTGTTTGCTTTTTTTTTTTATCCTTTTAAAAATGTAATATATATAGCTAAAGAAAAACTTATAATGTGAATTTTGCGAAACTTAGGATATCTTTTCCAGTAGAACGTGCATCCAGGTTTCCACTTTCTTTCCTGATATCGTTGTCCACCTAAAACAGTTCCTTTCAAACTTTCTGAAACAAAACCACTTTCTGAAATTAGCCTGTCATTTTGAGAGCTACTCCAAATAAAATAACAGAAAATGAACATTAAAAAAAAATTGGCTTACTCCTGTAGAGATAAGTAAAGTAGATGGAAATCATGAAAAATCATGCATCAAATCTCGGAAATAAAAAATAATCAGTGATTTCTTTTATTTGCCTAAGTTTCTATGGATATTGAGTGAATTAAGCTAAATGTGTGGAAGTGTACACCAAAAGGTCCAAATCAAAGAAAAAAAAAAAAACTTAGTTCTGCTCTGTGCTCTTGCCCCCTTCTCCTTCATTACAAAGTCACTGCAATTACTAGCCATAAGTCTATAACTAACATGTGGCTGACTCACACTTGTGTACTACTGCATATGATATGATGGACCATTTCTGCACCTTCTCTTATTTAAACCATTTGAGAGAACATGCTCTTCTTTCCAATTTCTGCACCTTCTCTTATTTAAACCATTTGAGAGAACATGCTCTTCTTTCCAATTTCTGGAACCAAGAAATATGTACCAGAGAATAACACCCCCCCCCCCCCCAAACCCACCCCGACAGAGAGCCTCTTAATACCTTTAGACCTTGACCCCCACCCCCCAGCAAAACCAATCAAAAGAAAAAAATCTGCAGGCAGTTGATTTTATAATGAACCATTTTAATGAATTGTACCTAGTAATTACACACACCAAGATTGTTCCTTGCTCTCTTAAAGAGCACTACTATTTTTATTGGTACTGGCCTCATAGCTATCAAGAGTGCTCACTCAATTGTAGACATAATTACTCAAGAGTAAAGGAAAACAAAATTACATATTTAAAAATTAAAACCAGCATTTGCTTCTCTTGAGGATTGCCAGTTCAAAAAAAAAAAAAAAAGGGATACACAAATTTGTAATTTTGTGACAAGTAAAATCCAAAAACTAATTGTACATTATTAACAAAAGAAACAAAGAGCAGCACTATAGCCAAACAAAACCAACCAAAAAAAGAAAGAAAGAAAGAAAAAGATGGCATTGATATGAACATTAATAAAGAATTAATAAATCATAAAGAAGCCATCTGCATCAGCTACTATTACTCAATTAACAACTATACCAAGTGCAATAATAATAGAAAAATTGAAAGTGCTCTTGGATCCAGATCTTCCTATGCTTTTTCTCTATAAACAAAACATGGGGTTCCCCCCTCTACAATCCCAAAGTTCTGAACTTTCTCTCTTCTTCCATCTCACCATCAGCAGCAATGCCTGCTCCTCTAAGGAATCCTTTTCCTCTTCTTTTTACCTTATTTTTCTCCTTAAACTCTCTTTTCTTCTCTTCTTGTTACTCTATTGATGTACAAAGCCAAGCACTTCTTGCATGGAAAAAAACCTTAAACAGTTCCAATGATGTTTTAAAATCTTGGAACTCTTTAGACCAAAGTCCATGCAATTGGTTTGGCATACACTGCAACTCTAAAGGTCAAGTTGTGAGCATAAGCCTGAAATCAGTAGACTTACAAGGATCATTGCCTTCAAATTTGCAGCCTCTTAAATTCTTGAACATCCTTGTACTTACATCTACCAATCTCACTGGTCCAATCCCAAAAGAATTTGGAGACTATCTTGAACTTAGTCTCATTGATATTAGTGACAATTCAATCACTGGCACCATTCCACAAGAAATTTGCAAGCTCAACAAGCTGCAAAGTTTATCTCTTAGTTCAAATTTTCTTGAAGGTGATATTCCTTCAGATATTGGAAACTTGTCCAGTCTCAAGAATCTATTGATTTATGACAATCAGTTGAGTGGTGAGATTCCAAAGAGCATTGGAAAGTTGAGCAATCTTGAGGTGATCAGAGCTGGAGGAAATCAAAATCTCAAAGGTATATTACCTTTGGAGATTGGAAACTGTACCAACTTGGTAACGCTAGGCCTTGCTGAAACTAGCATTTCAGGGAATTTGCCACCATCAATTGGCAACCTTAAAAAGATTCAGACTATTGCAATTTATACAGCTCTCTTGTCTGGACCAATTCCAGAAGAGATTGGGAATTGCACTGAACTGCAGAACCTGTATTTGTATCAGAATTCGATATCCGGTTCGATCCCGCAAAGCATAGGGGAGCTCAAGAAGCTACAGAGCTTATTGCTATGGCAAAATAGCATAGTTGGTGTCATCCCTTACGAGCTTGGAAACTGCAAGGCTCTTACAGTTATTGACTTATCTGAAAATCTCCTGACAGGCAAAATTCCCACTAGTTTTGGTGGACTTTCAGTTCTTGAAGAGCTGCAGCTGAGTGTCAATCAGTTATCAGGTACAATACCTCCTGAAATATCAAATTGTACTGCTCTGTCTCATTTGGAAGTTGACAATAATGAAATTTCAGGGGAGATTCCTACTGAAATAGGAAATTTAAAGAGCTTGACTTTATTCTTTGCCTGGTCAAATAATTTAACTGGCAATATTCCTGTTTCCTTATCTGAATGTGAGAATCTTCAGGCATTAGACCTTTCCTACAACAATCTTTTTGGTCCCATTCCAAAAGAAATCTTTGCTTTGAATAATCTAACAAAGTTGTTGCTTCTTTCCAATGATTTGTCTGGTTTTATACCACCTGATGTTGGAAACTGCACAAACTTGTATAGATTCAGGGTAAACAACAATAGGCTAGGGGGTACTGTTCCATCAGAAATAGGAAACTTAAGAAGTTTGAATTTCCTTGACATGAGTCATAATCACTTTATGGGAGAAATCCCTGCATCAATATCAGGGTGTCAAAATCTTGAGTTTCTTGATCTCCATTCAAATGCATTCGCTGGTTCCTTTCCGGAGACTATGCCCAAAAGCCTACAATTCGTCGACATTTCGGACAACAGGCTTATGGGTTCGTTAAGTCCAAGTGTTGGCTCTCTTACTGAATTAACAAAATTGAATCTTGGAAAAAATCAACTTTCTGGCAGAATTCCAGCTGAAATAGTTTCCTGTAGTAAGCTTCAGCTGTTAGATCTTGGGTACAATGGTTTCTCAGGTGATATACCTAAAGAATTGGGTAAAATACCATCCCTTGAAATCTCTCTCAATCTTAGTTGTAACCAATTTACAGGAGTGATTCCAAGTGAGCTATCAGGTCTCAGCAAACTAGGATCCCTTGATCTCTCCCACAATAAACTCACCGGGAATTTAGACGTTCTTATAAACCTTCAGAACCTTGTCTTACTCAATGTATCATTCAATGACTTTTCTGGTAAACTGCCCAATTCTCCATTTTTTCATAAGCTTCCTTTGAGTGATCTTACTGGAAACCAAGCTCTTTACATCTCTGGTGGGGATGTGACTCAACTGGGGCCTGCTGGACATGCCAAATCGACCATGAAGCTTGCTATGTCAATCCTTGTTAGTATAAGTGCTGTACTAGTGCTTTTAGCCATATACACCTTGATCAGGATGCGAGCGGCCAACTTTGGATCTCCAGTTGTTGATACTTGGGAAATGACTCTTTACCAGAAATTGGACTTTTCCATAGATGACATTGTACACAATCTAACATCAGCTAATGTCATTGGCACTGGGAGCTCTGGAGTTGTGTACAGGGTAATGACCGAAAATGGGGTGACACTAGCTGTCAAGAAAATGTGGTCATCGGAGGAATCAGGAGCATTTAGTTCAGAAATTCAAACTCTAGGTTCAATCCGCCACAAGAATATAGTACGCCTTTTGGGTTGGGCTTCAAACCAGAACATGAAGCTACTATTTTATGACTACCTTCCCAATGGGAGTTTGAGCTCATTGCTCCATGGTGTTGGGAAAGGAGCAGCAGAATGGGAAACCAGATTTGATGTTGTCCTTGGAGTTGCCCATGCACTTGCATACTTGCATCATGACTCTGTACCCCCTATAATGCATGGAGATGTCAAAGCAATGAATGTGTTATTAGGCCCTAGAATGGAGCCTTACTTGGCCGACTTCGGGTTGGCGAGAATTGTCAACAGTGAAGTTGATGCCGACTTGTTAAAGCAGAGCCAAAGGCCTCATCTTGCTGGTTCCTATGGCTATATGGCTCCAGGTAATTACTTAAAACTATTATTATCTCAGCTTGATTAATTGCATCAACATTTCTTGAATTGACAAGACTTTTCCCTATTATGTACCCGCAGAACATGCTTCGATGCAACATATCACAGAGAAGAGTGATGTATATAGCTTTGGTGTGGTCCTCTTGGAGGTACTAACAGGAAGGCATCCATTGGACCCAACATTGCCTGGGGGTGCACAGTTAGTTCAATGGGTGCGCGATCACTTACAAAGCAAGCGCGATCCAAATGACATTCTTGATCCAAAGCTCAGAGGCAGGGCTGACCCTGAGATGCATGAAATGCTGCAAACTTTAGCTGTTTCATTTTTGTGCCTGTGCACAAAAGCCGATGATCGTCCAATGATGAGGGATGTTGTAGCCATGCTCAAGGAAATCCGAAACGTTGATCCCGTCGTGTCCGAGTCTGACTTGTTGAAGAAGGGTGCAAGTGGAACAGCTATTCCAAAATCACCTGGCACCAAGAATATGGATTCCCAACTATCCTGTAGCTGCTCTTTTGTATTCTCTGACAACTCTGTCTCTAAATAAGACTTCAGCATATAGAACAAACTTGTGAATATGTGAGTATGTATGTAGAAGTATGAGTTAGAGCAGGATATAGAGTTTGATGAGAATCATTTCATTCCTCAATCATGTATCCTAGTAAGGTCGTTTTCAATTTAGCATTAGCATTATATATAGTGAAAAAGGTCAGTACTCATCGTTATCTGAAATTGGAAAGTTTTTACATATCATTTACTGTATACTACCTCTGATAGCCAACAAGGCATGCTAATATAATTGGCAGTTCAGGACTGCTCAAGAAAATTATGAAGTGAGCCAAATATTTGATGTTTAGATATATATTGAACTACAACATACCCAGTGTTATCTCACAAGTGGGTCTAGGAAGCGTGAGATGTATGCAGATCCTACCCCACCAAAGTGGGGAGGCTGTTTCCGATATACCATTGGCTAAAGAAAAAATATTTTGATAACATTTTTGCAAAAAGAAAACGAGATGAAAATACCAGGGTAAAGAAAATGATACCATAGATATTTATTGAAGTTTAAATAAATAAAGGTAGTATTCGTGTCGATTTGGATAATTCGACCCGCATGTATTTTCACCAATCACCGTGATGAGTAGCAATAGCTTTGCCCACCAAAGTTTAGGTGGATGGGAAGAGGTTACGAAACATTATTTGTGTCAGCTGGAATTTGAACTCATATATTCCATGATTTTATCAACTACTTACTCAAGTACTTCAAACAGTCCACTTGTGTGAGGGTTAAGAAATAGGGTAGACATGTGGAAAGTGAAGCATCATTGAGGGGAGAGTTTTGAATTTATGTACGTTGAATTTATTGCAATACAAATAAGATTCCCCAATGTCTAGCAAGAAATAGTCCAGCGCTAACCATGAGTTGGCCCCATCACATGCTCATGTGATTTCTCAGAGAAGCTTTTAAGCAATCTATATGCTCTCTGGTAGGGGACGATGAATGTCACATAACTTCAATGGCAAGTCGTAATTTACCTACACACACATATATACTAGTTTCTAAGCACGTTGATACCATATTAATTATTAAAAATTTGCATACAAAAAGATATAATTGTTGCGAATGTGAAATTGAAATAATAATATGTTTTGTCATAATATAAATGGTCACCATATGATGAAGTCCACGATCATTTTAGCCACTTCAAAATGACCATGTCGTTGAAAAATATAGTAGAGTGCGGGTTCACTTCCAACTTTTTAAGACTTGAAAATTCACGAGCAACACATAAATCCTTTGTTCTCCACATTTTAAGTACACAATAGTCACCATATGAAGAAGTCCAGAATGATCACTTTAGCGGCCACTTCAAAATGATCACGCCGTTGAAAATATTATAAAATGCCGTTTCACTTGTAACTTTTAGGAGCTCTTTGAAAATTCCCAAGCAACGCGTAATTCAATTGTCCTTTAAGCATGGATCCGTCTTCATTTATGGCTTTATTGGGCCTTCTTTACGCTAATCTTCTTCTTCAGCCAACAAATCATTCTCATTGCGTTTTTGGAGTGTCTCCGTAACTCGCAATGGCAATAAAAGATCCATTGAACTGGACTATTAGTATCCAATTGTTGTAAAATACTATTGAAAATGATCCAATAAGCAGTAAAATCATGTAAAAAAAATCAATGGAAAATATATATGGAACGAAAGGGGAGTACATTCCCAGAAAACTATATTTAGGATGGTAAATTTCTCAAGCAATGTAAATTGTCTAATAGAAATTTTATCTCCAGCGTCTACTTTAGAATAAAGTTGCAGTATTTGGTTTCTTTTTAGCACCGGAATTCGACCAAATAGAAAGGTGAAGATAGTAAAAGCTGGAAAAAAAGATCAAAGAGACTTGAATTTCAATATATATCTGCTGGTCTAATATAATGAAGAAGAACTACAGGAAAATTGTTAAGAGGTTCTATAGATTAGATTTTTAAGGAGGCAACAACAAAAATAAATATAAACGTAAATTACAAACCAAGAACGCAACCTTCAGGATACGACACTATCCTGTTTGGGTGGGCTTAAAAGCAGCTTATTTTAAGTGGCTTATAAGTCAAAAAGTGACTTAAAAGCCATTTTTTGAGAAGTTAGGATTTCCTAACTTCTCAAAAAGTGGCTTTTAAGCAACTTATGGCTTATAAGTACACAAATTTTGAGGTTACCAAACATATATTGATGGACTTATAAGCTTATAAGTCACTTTTAAGCTCACCCAAACGGGCTCATATATACTTTCTTTCTCCTTTTCGAAAATCTTATTGCCTATGTATTATAATATTATTTAGTGAATGTGTCATGAACGATTGCAACCTGTCGCCCTTTTGCTTCTAAGGCAACTGTTGGGATCTTGTTTCAAAGTAGGTCTTTGGCTTAGAGTAGGCATTTTTAGATTTTTAATTAAAGGTTAATTTGGTAATCTGACTTTTATTTTTTTTAGGACATGCTTTTATAGTAGTATGATATATATTCTGTTCCAAAATGATTGTCATAGTTCGGATTTTGAGAGTCAAACGAGTTTATTTTGACCATGAATTTAAACATATAATCTTTAAGTATTTTGTAACGATGTTTACATATTTAGAAACTGCATAAAAAGTACTATAAGTCACATTAATTAATAATTTAAAATATTTAAAAGACATATAAAAATATTACGGTCAAAATTAAACTCGTTTGACTCTCAAAATCCGAACTATGACAACCATTTTAGAACGGAGGAAGTATGTTATACCATAATACCATTTCTATGAAAACAGTCTAGTAAATAAATGTCTTTATCAACTGTATTTGCTAGACACAATTTGAGACCTAAAACTTATTTGACTTGTGCGCTTTCTCATTTATGTATCACCAACAAAAAATAACCAAACAACTGAAAAGTTAACTTCCTGCAAAAACACATTATTACAAAGAATTTTATGTGAATAAGATGGAGGTATATAGTTTATCTTCCTTTTATTTCAAATTGGAAGTCATTTATTCCCTTTTCATTTTTGTGTCAAACCAATACGTACTTTTTTAAGAACAAACAACAACAAAAGGTTGAACATGCCTATTTCCGACGCCAAAATGGGTCAAAAATTTGAGAATGCAACAGAAATGGGGTGCTGAAATAAATTGTAATAAAAATGGGTATATCGGCACAACTTCCGCCGACTTACAACAAGAAGTAGACGGCGCAGGTGATGAAAGTAACGGAACAAATATTTTTCACAAATCGGTAGAAATAGTAAGTCGGCAGAACAAATACCGTCTTGCTGTTATTTTATTACCATTTGACGAATAAAATAGTAAATTTGTGTATGGTAAGGAATGATCATATAATCCTAATTTACAATAATATTAATTTACGGTAGGTAGAATTTCAAAATAATGTAAAAGTCCACTTAATAAAAAAAATATGATGAGAATTCAACAAAGTATTTGATGGTTTATTGGCAGTTGAGATAATTTAAGAGCATTTTGGATATCTAGTGGTTTGCAATTTGTAGATGAAGTTGATTTGTATTATTAAATTAGTCAAATGAATTTATCTTAAATTGATTACCAAATGCAACTTTTTACATTCTCCAGTTTTTTTTTTTTTTTTATCAAATTCGTTTAGAAGTTATAATTTAATCTTTTATTTTATATTTTATTTATTTGTGTGTGTATTTACCTTCTTGTACATAATTATACTTAGAGCAATATTTAATTAAGGGGCTAATATAGTCTTTTGACTTTACATCTTATGGAGCTTCTCACTTATAGAGTAGTAGTAGACTAGTTTTTAACACGTGAGCAAATACGTTTAGTTCTCTAGGTGAGTAACACAACATTTGATAACATATTTTTTATACTTCTACAATAAAAAAATTAAATGTAAATAGAAAAACAACAACTATAATTTTAAATGCTTCATGTCTTAGAGTTTATGTCTTATTTTTATGATACCGTAGTCTCCTACTTTTTTACAACCACATACATATCAAGAAATTATTGTCGACTAAAAATATTATTATGTAGAAGTTGTCCAATATTTGATCAATATATATGCTTCCTTAGAATGACTATGTAGTCATTGTCAATTTCATGATGTACACCTATAAAGAATGAAGTTGTAGGTTTTTTGATAGAGATACTAAACAGTGAGTCACATTAGTAATGTTTTTAATGCATATAAATTATAATTAATTTTCATGTGAAAATGTGATAACACGTGAGCAAATACGTTTAGTTCTCTAGGTGAGTAACACAACATTTGATAACATATTTTTTATACTTCTACAATAAAAAAAATTAAATGTAAATAGAAAAACAACAACTATAATTTTAAATGCTTCATGTCTTAGAGTTTATGTCTTATTTTTATGATACCGTAGTCTCCTACTTTTTTACAACCACATACATATCAAGAAATTATTGTCGACTAAAAATATTATTATGTAGAAGTTGTCCAATATTTGATCAACATATATGCTTCCTTAGAATGACTATGTAGTCATTGTCAATTTCATGATGTACACCTATAAAGAATGAAGTTGTAGGTTTTTTGATAGAGATACTAAACAGTGAGTCACATTAGTAATGTTTTTAATGCATATAAATTATAATTAATTTTCATGTGAAAATGTGATACAACTATTATCAAAGATAATTACCATTTGACGAATAAAATAGTAAATTTGTGTATTGTAAGGAATGATCATATAATCCTAATTTACAATAATATTAATTTACGGTAGGTAGAATTTCAAAATAATATAAAAGTCCACTTAATAAAAAAAATATGATGAGAATTCAACAAAGTATTTGATGGTTTATTGGCAGTTGAGATAATTTAAGAGCATTTTGGATATCTAGTGGTTTGCAATTTGTAGATGAAGTTGATTTGTATTATTAAATTAGTCAAATGAATTTATCTTAAATTGATTACCAAATGCAACTTTTTACATTCTCCAGTTTTTTTTTTTTTTTATCAAATTCGTTTAGAAGTTATAATTTAATCTTTTATTTTATATTTTATTTATTTGTGTGTGTATTTACCTTCTTGTACATAATTATACTTAGAGCAATATTTAATTAAGGGGCTAATATAGTCTTTTGACTTTGCATCTTATGGGGCTTCTCACTTATAGAGTAGTAGTAGATTAACAAATCGGCATTTGTTTTGCCGACTTACTAAGTTGGCAGAAGTTGTGCATTTATTTTTTCCACTCTATATAACTCTTGCTTCATTTTTCATTCTCCACTACAGATTACTTCACATCTTTCATTCTCCACTACATACCTCTCATTTCTTATCTCTTATCAACAATAAGAAACAATTTTTTTTCGTCATGGCGAAAGTAAATGTATCAATTTATTGGGGTGGCGAAGTGTTACATGAAAGCAATTCAATCAGATATAGCTTACCTCCTAAAAGTAATTCCAAAGTACCTACTACTATTTCGTATGATAGGTTTGTTGGTATTTTATTTAAGAAAATGAATATTGATCCAACATGGGAAAATATTTTAATTTTTGGTAGGTATCCACACTCATCTACTAGTCAAGGTGCGCCAATATATTGTGAGTGGAATATATATGATGATGACACATTGATGGAATTTTTAAAGTTACCGGAAGAAATGTCCATACGAGTGCTTGAAATTGATGTCCGTACTGAACCACACGTGATGAATGAAGTTCCTATTGAGCAACATTGTGTTGATCTTAATGTTCCAAGTGAATTTACTCAATTGCAAGTAAATATGCTGTCAGAGAGGCCTTCTAATCAGTTCGGACAGAATTTTAGGTACGTGTTTAAAATATTATTATGAACAAAAATAAATGGTCCATATAATTTTTTTAATGGTATATTATGTTTTCGTCATTTTGTTTTCAATGTTATGATAACCTATACATTAAATTATTTATGCAGTTTTTCTCCACTAGAGACTACGTACTCGTATGATGTGTCAAGAGGTTATGAACAAACACGTTATGATGGTATATCACAACAGTCCGGCTACTTTGATGGGTAATTGATTGATTTTTCTTTATTTTAAAATTATTATTAATTGGCTAAAATATGAGTGTATTTCTGTTGTAGTAGAATTAATAGTTATGTATCCTTAATCTTGCAGGTGTTATCAACCTGAAATGGCTCCTAGTGAAACAATAAGAGGAAACGAAGTTGCTCATATTGATGAGTTGGCTACCAATCATGACTGGTAATATATGCACCTTTCTTGATATATTCAAATATTTTTTATTTTTATTATTTTTAATTATCTTTTATTACTTTAATATTTGTTAGGCTGCATCAACAAGAAGATGACTCATTTTTTACAAATCTCAATAATCGGGTGACAACTAACGATGTTGCTGATGGAGGTAGTGAGGAATCGGAGAGTGACATCCCAAATGATTCCGATAATTCAGTGAAATGTCATTTTCAGGAGAAGAAAGTGAAGAGGAGCACTCCCTACATGTGTATGATGAGGGAAATGTGAATTATCATGCCGACCATATTGCATACCTAGATGACCTACTGGAGGGGGATGATGTGTTTGCTTTAACACGAGAGGATGACCATATCCGCACATTAATGCGGTCAGCGGACAAGCCAGATCTTCAGTCAGGTATGTCATTCTCTACCAAGGAAAAAATGAAAACGGCGGTGAAGATTTGGAGCATTCGTAAGAATAGAGAATTCATTGTTGACGAAGCAAAGGTTGATACCGTACCATAGTGAAACAGAAACCCCATCATTATTAACTGATAGATGAAATTTTCATTTATTGAGAAATAAATGTCATGTATAAAATCATGAAAATTCCAACAACAAAAACTATTCACTGCATGAGTTCTAGTTTGTACCTCTTTTTTGTTCAGTTGTACCAACTTGTAAGCTAATGTAATCCACTATAGCTTGATCGATGCAAAAAACCTTCAATATCTCTGTCTTTGGAGACAAAATTCTAATTTTGAAAGCAAATATTCCTTAAGAAGTTAGAATGTAATGATCTTATGTAATCACTACCAATTTATAACATAATTACATCCTAATTTCTAAAGAAACAACTACACTGCAAGAATACCCAAGCCAAACCATGTAATTACAAGTAAATCCAATTTCTACTTTAACTTAAACAATATTCAATAGTGCCTGAGGAAGTGCTCTCTGAAAATAATCAATGGTTTGATCTAGCAATCTACATTTTTTTTATATGCAATGTTGTAATTCAGCAATCTGTTCTATAATTCTGAAGCTATTAGGGCTTTTTACATGACTGGTTTATATCTGTATCAAATACCAAACATCATTCCAGAAATACATGACTTGTAAATGGAATGTAATCCACTATTGAATATTGTTTAACTTTTCAAGCCCACCCTTCAAATTTGATCCTCCAAGGGCCAATAAACATCCCCAGTATCTTACTCCTCAAACTTTAGGATATCCTTTCATCCTCAATTCCACCATCACCAACCAAACCACTCATCCACTCCCGCACATACCCTTATTTTTTTTCCTTTTTAGACCAACCAAAGAAAAAAAAGAAAAATAAAGGATTGACACAAACTAAATTTCTCCTAAACTAAATTCTAGGGTTTAACGATTTAACACAATAAAAAATAAAGTAGAGAAACGCAACATTTACCTGGTGGAGTTGATCATCAATGGTGGATTTGAACCCGACAATGGTGGGGTTGACGATGGTGGTGGGTGAAGTTGGAAAGGGCTAGTAGAGAGGGGCTTTAGAGTTTTCCATAAAGGTATTTGGGGGTATGGGGAGCAGAGATGGGCTTTCAAATTCCAGAAGATGTATGTCATCAATTGATTATTTGGTATGTGGCCTATTCTACAAATATATTATAAGTCGGCGTGCCGATATGCTGCTACCAAATAATGTAACAAGTCGGTATTTTTTATGCCGACTTGTTAAGAAATATACACTAACTCCGTCAAATTTTCACTGTTTATCTCTTGTTATAAGTCAACAGAAGTTGTGCCGATATACCCATTTTTGTTAGGGATTTTTACACTCTATACCCATGAAATTTAAAGTATTTACAAGTCATACCCATTAAAAATTACACTACCCATAAAACTAAAAGAATTTACCCAACCTACCCATTTATTATTGTATACTTTTGTTATACCTTATATGCGTATACCTTTAAGATATACTGCATAAATTATGGTATAAAAGTCTGGAGGGCCATTTATTACTGTATACCTTTGTTATACCTTATAGTAAGTTATATGTGTATACCTTTATGGTGTAAATAGTTTAGTGGATAGGTTGAGTAATATTTGAAAGTAGTGGGTAATGGTTGTAATTATTTTTAATTTTGTGGGTATTTTTGTAAGTGTCCCTTTTTGTTACAATATATTTCAGCACCCCATTTTTGTTGCCTTTCTTAAAAATTTGACCCATTTTAGCACCGGATTCTGTAATACTCTATAGAAAGTTATACAGCACCCAATTTTTACACATATTATCCAACATTTTCGCCACTTAATTATGATAAGAAAACCAAAATATCTAGATGTTACCTCACATGCCCCCTAAAACAAATCTCTACTTCTTATAAGAGGGAATAGCAGGCACCTCTCCGTCAACATGCCTGCTTCCCTAAAGGGTATTTACGGGATTTCAAGTTAGGCTGCTGGAAAGATTTTGTACTTCTATGGATAAGTATTGTACTATTTCTTGGTTTGACAAAAACAACCATGTATCGCTTTCAGACAGCTGTCGGTGCCACGTGGGGAAGATAATATACCCTTGCTTTATCTCTATACCACTTCATATATCCTTGGTTTTTCTGTAAATTAAGTATAGTTTGAGACACTTTTATATGTTTCCAAAAAGTGTCAAAATGACTGATGTCATACTGTACAAGCATCCTTTTTTGTACTCCATTTTGGCTGCCACACGTCTGTGCCTAATTCATATACTGTGCTCCTTATTGAAAGATCTTATTTTGTCCCTATTTGTTTACTACCTTATTATTATATAAATGCATTCGGAGACATTTGTTGAGACTTTGTAAATCATTAAGGCTAAGCTTTTTCCACCAATTTTTATTTTTAAAAATAAAATCTTATTATGATAATTCTCCTTCAATTATATTATGTAAACTACTCTATATCTCCTTTAATTATATACTGTATTGAACTTCTTTATTTACGTATAATGATTATTCAAACACACGTAAATCACCTAAAGTTGATTGATTAATTCTCCAAAATGATAAAATTATACTGATCTTCAATTAAATAATACTTACACATGCAGCTAGGGTATTTAGAGATTAGCATTACATTATATTCGGCGAAACAATTAGTACGAATTAAAACAGATAATAATAAGTTTCAATTCATGATTTTGACAAATAGTCATTTTTGCTGATGCTAAAGTAAGAATAATCAGGATTTGCTAATTAGAATGATACATTTGGCTAAACTCATAAAAAGAAAAAAAAAAGGAAAAAGAAAATTAGTATATAATGCCATGAGCTATATATTTAGCTACAATGTAGGGAAATAACAATTACTCCACTACACAAAGTGAAAAAAAAGTTAAAAGAAACAAAGATACCTTTGGTTTTCTGATAGAGTTATTAGGTAATATATTAATAACTTTTTTTTTCTTACAGTCTATAACAACCATGGGAAAAAGATATTACTATTAGGAAAACCACCTTCTTTTAAAGGATCAATATTACCCACGAAAAATATCATTTATGGTGGCAGAAGTCTCAAATAAAAGTTGACAAATAAAACTATTGGAAAATTTTGTTTGATCGTGTTTAACTTTTAGTGGTTTATGACAATCTGTAAGACAGTGTCCCTATCCAATGATGAGAGTGCAAAAGTTAAACACAAATATTGAAGCATCCTACTTATACAAATCGCCGCCCTCCATATTAAGCTTGGGCCCGGGCTTGCCCGGGCTCATCCCCGCTAGTACTACTAACAAAATCGATGGCATTTGCTTTTCAGTTTTGAGAAACTTTTCTATCTAAGACAAAAATAATGGGCCAAAGAAACAACACAGCCAAACACGCAAAGATGGATAGAATAACTCAAATCAAGGGATCACAACAAACAAAACAATTAGTGCATCATCATTCCCTGGGTCCAAGGTGCTCTACAGTTGCACACTATTTGAAAATTTATCATTTTCTACGAATATGAACAAGCATAAAACATAAAGCTGAAAATGGCAGCATCCTTATTTACAATCTGGTTAATGTGCCAGAACGTACTATTGCTTCCGGGGCAACGGCTCGTTCCTGACAGAACTTCGGGGCTCTTAAGTTCTGTAAGATGAATGTTACAAGTTTGAACCCTGCCACATACACAAACCTGTTATTTAAGTGGAGAAAGGTAGAGAGGACGATATCCACGGAGTCTCGAACCGTTGCACTACTGGCCCTCGAGAAATTCTAGGTTTTCACAAAAAGTTCTGCAAGATGAATGCATCGCCCGCATAATCCGCTTTCTATGTTGATCTCTAAGACTTGAAAAACTATCTTTGAGATGGCACCAGCAGACTGAAGAATCGATCCAGTTTCTTGCACTGCCAATGAGGGCCATTTTGCAGGAGGAAGCAATCATAATCTAGTTTTGTAATATGACAGCCAATAATGGGGCTCTATTGAGGATAGCTGGATTCTAGCTTCTTAAGTATCAAACTAACCACACTCCAATCAAAGCCACGGTACTGAAGCCAACGAACAATCCTCGCTTTACGTTTTTCTCTAGGTACACCCTGCCCTTTAAGCCACTGTTTAGATGCCTGGACAAACAATTGATCCACAGAAGGTCTTGACATGGCTAGTCCTGAATCTCCCGATTCTTGCTCTCCATCACCAGCTTCATCATTCTTGAAGACCAGTTTTATTGCCTTGTCTGCATCCACTCCGCTTACACCCTTCTTGATCAAGGCCTAATCCGGAAAATGATAAGGTCATTCAGTTGGGTTCCGACAAAAGCATAAGAAAACAAAAGGTACCCTCCACATAACAAAATGGAGGGAAGAAAAAAAGAGGAAAGAACTAATAAAGTACTATATGGTGGAAGGAACATCATAACTGTACAAGACTACCAAAATTTCACTCGACTTATAATGTTAATTTTTCCCCTTTTTGTTAAGTATTCAGCTTAGGATGTAATAAGAAACATATATGCTCCCACGTCCTCCTAAATGGATGGGCATAAACTAGGGAAAATAAACATATTCAGATTCCGAGGGAAATTCAGCAAGTGAGTTAGCAACTGCTCTCACTAGGCCAACGATGACCAAGTTGAAAGGAAAAAGAACGTTAAAAGCAGGTGAGGATCTCATTGTTAACAATAGAAAATATTCACTCTACACAGAAGCATAAAAAGGTGAGCTCAAAATCTTGATTAGTGAAGCTGACAAAGAGGAAACTTTACTTGCTTGATTCGTCTCGGGCCCCAACTTAAGGAAGACCATCTGGAACGAGAAAACATTTCAGCATATAGACTGTCATTGATTAAACCCCTACAGCAACATATAGAACAAATCAAAACGAGGTCAATTATAGTGAAATTAAGATTAAGTCATGAAAACAACTCAGAATGACGCATAAAACCTACCACACTATCTTCTTCTAATTTTAATCTTAGCAAGTTACATGTAGCACTTCACGTCAAGATAATACAGAAAAATGTAGGTGAACCAGTGACAAATGTACATAAATAACCAAAATGTAACTGGACTTGGAGTAACATTTCTGTATTATCAAAGACGGTCGACAACTTCTATGGAAAAATATCTTGATTCCAGTTCAATTTTACCTGGTATCGAAATCTGTTATTACAGCATCAACAACACTGAGTGTAAACTTTCTCCCCAGGAGTTTCTTCTTCAGTTCTACAGCCGTAAGTGCTCTGCATAGTACAAAAGCATGCATCAGAATAGCTCTCTTTGCATCAATTCACGGGCTTACTTTTTAGCCTCACTGGCTGAATAGAGAATTCATGTGCATCAACGACAGTCTATATGACTCAAATGACAGTCTATATGGCTGAATAGGTTTAATGCATCATTTCTGAATTGTTTTCATGACTCAATCTTAATTTCATGTGCATCAACAAAGGTCTAACAATTTCATAGTGCACACATCATTCTCTTAGTGAAACCTCACACTTACACAGCTTTATGCACCCAGATGGTTAAGGAAATGGATGTTTTATCCATCTAAAATGGCACTCAGAGTCTTCAATACCAGTTGAAATGATCAGAATGCAAGTCAGACCAGTACAGTGTGTCAGCAAATAAACAAGAACCAGATAGAGAGAGAAGACATTTAATATTCTAACCTTGAAGCAAGTAACTGAATTGCTATTCTTTCTGCATCTAGTCTTGCTTTATCAGTTTCGGCTATACCATGTTCAAGCACAAAACCTGCATTAACTTCATCTTCCTCCCCTGAAATTCCATATGCAGCTTCTTATTTTCTCATTATTCATTGATTGAATGCTGCATTCTAGTTTAAGTTTCTAAGGCATGTAAGAAGAACAGAGAGATGTGGATAAATCCAATAATACCCCTTTCGACCTCATTGTCTAAGCTGGTCATAAGCCTTTGTCCATAATTTTGAGACTTGGAATCAAATGATGTGTCTCCATACTTCAATCTTCCACCAACAGAAAATTCAGTTTCCTGAACATTCCCGTCCAAGTAACTTTGCTTTTGAATGTCCAAAAAGTGTTTCCTTGGTAAAGCAGCTTCTGATTCTCGGCTATCTTTAGATTTCTGGGGAATATGCCTGACTGGAAACGCGCTATAATCTCTGCCTCTGGAGCAGCTTATGGCACCATACTTCTGCACCCTAATAATCGTATCACAATAAAATAAACCATTTTTTCCAAGGTAGCATACACGAAATATTCATTTATGACATATCATGCCCATTTTGGGTAACTTGAGAATGAACTGCCGTTATATTTGTTATGGCTATTTACCCTAAAATTCAAACCTTCGCTCAACCAAACGCGTGATACAAGTACCAATCTAGAGAAATTTGAGAAGACACTAAACTGATCTTTTCTAAGGCCATTTTTGCCCTAAACATCAAACCTTTGCTTAACCAAGCCACATTACACAAGAACCTATTTCGAGAATTTGGAGAATAAACTGTTATAATCTTTTCAAAGATCCTGGTTGGCCTAAAAACTGAAAAGGAAACCTTTTCTTGACAAACCCTCATCCCACAAGTACCCTTTTTCAAGAATTTAGAAAATGAAGTGGGTAATCTTTTCAGTAGTCATGTTTGCCTTAAAAATCAAACCTTTGCTTAACAAACCGACATAGCCGAATCACAAAAGCACATAAAAAAAGATGTCAGCTTACAAAGATACTTATGATACATCAATAAATGGACTAATATGTATGAACATCAATATAATATCTTTAAGGACTTTCTTAAAGATAAAAGGCCAAGTAACTAACCAGGGGATGGCAATGGCTCGAAAATGAAGCTGAACTGCAGCTTTAACCATGAAAGAAATTGCCATCTTCTGTTTTTACCAGAGTTTTAGGGCTTCATACAATTGTCCCATTTAACTAAACTTGTGTTTCTGTATAACTTAATTTTTTAATATTTTTAATTCTTAAAAATAAAATTAATTAGACCTGCTGTACAATTGTGGTTTTTCTTAAAGGATAAAATTATTTACGTCCCAATTTTGGTTTAAAAATCAAACTTCACATCAACGCTTATAGTCATTTTTTCCTTCAACATATACAATACCTATTTTTCCATTGACATTTTCAATCTTAACCAACATAGTAATTATATCTATAATTTAAATAGTATTATATCTTATTATATAAATTTATGAATAATGTTTTTATGGAATTATTACAAAACTAAAGTCATTTTAAAATTGTTATTTTACTATTAAGTATGTATGTATGTATGTATGTATGTATGTATGTATGTATGTGTGTATATTTTCACTTTCTCCCTTATTCTCTATTTTGTATTTCAATTTTTTAGTTTGAAATAATAAAGAAATTTTTACTTTATAAGTCATTTAAGTATAAATATATAATAGTTTTTATTTATTACAAAATCTAAACATTCTTTTGTGTTCATGCATTAAAGGGACACTTACAAAAATACCCACAAAACAAAAAATAATTACAACTACTACCCACTACTTTCAAATATTACTCAACCTACCCACTAAACTATTTACCCATTCTACCCATCCAGACTTGTATACAATAGTTTATGCAGTATACCATAAAGGTATACACATATAATTTATAAGATATAACAAAGGTATACAGTAATAAATGGCCCTCCAGACTTTTATACCATAATTTATGCAGTATACCTTAAAGATATACACCTATAAGGTATAATAAAAGTATACAATAATAAATGGGTAGGTTGGTAAATACTTTTAGTTTTATGGGTAGTGTAATTTTTAATGAGTATGACTTGTAAATACTTTAAATTTTATGGGCATAGAGTGTAAAAGTCCCTTAAGTATATGCTTTTGAAGTTTGATCCATTTTCTTTTTATAGTGTAATTGAATTTTATTGATAAAATTATTAATATAACCAAATTATTTTTAATCTAACTTTTTCATAATTTATTTATTTATTTCATACTGCCGCATTGATACTCCTTACTTTTTTTTTATCGAAAAACAGTAGTTATTCATTTTATAGATTAGTACAAGATAATATTGAATAAAACAAGATATGATATTGGAGGACGCACTAAGCTAAGAGAAATGCTCTTGGCACATGTTTAGCTAGGAATGCTAACATACACCAAGAACAATGCCTCGAATGGCAAATCAGCCTAGCTAAAAATTCGATTGAAGCAGAAATTTACGAAACTCTAGCTCAGGATAAGCAACTGCCTCGTCCACCTTTAACAATCGGAAGCTTTCTTCCACCGATGCTGACAATATCGGAGGAAGAAGATCCAATTGAGTCTAAACCTAATACTTTGAAGCCAGTACAAGGAGTAGTAACTCAGATCAAGGAGGAGCTCGCAGGTCGTCGATTATAGTATTCTGAAGCATCATCGCCACAACCAACACCGACCAGACCTGACAATTGTAGCTTACAGATGGATAAGTCTCTAAAATATGTTCCACCTATCACTAGAAAAGGAAAAACTGTGGTAAAGCTTGAGGAAGTGGATATAAAGCCTCTAGAGGATTACTGAAAAATTGCTTTAATAGGCTATGTGATAGGAGATACCTCTTACCTCAAATCCATGGAAAATTATGTTGCAAATGTCTGAAAATTTATTTCAAATGCCCAGATCCTGATTCATGATGGGTATTATAATTACAAGTTTAATACCATTGATGAGTGTGACTTAGTACTTCGGTCAGGACCATTCACTTTTCACAATAAGCCACCCATCCTACAATAATGGTCGCTGGACTTTACGTTTAGTCCTGAGTGTCTCACTATTTTACCACTATGGGTAGTCTTACCTAGATTACCAGTAGTATACTGGTCAACAAAGGCTCTGAGTAAGGTTGCAAGTGCCATTAGTAAACCTATGTACACAAATAAATTTACTACAAACATAGAGAAAAATTAGTATGCAAGAATTCTGGTTGAAGTGGATGTGGCACATCCTCTAGTGGACTACATAGAAATGGGTATACCAAGAGGAATCATCCATCAACCTGTGGAATATGATTGGTGGCCCAAATTTATAAAAATTGTATGAAATTTGGGAATACTACGGATGCCTGCTAGGCTAAAGAACAACCTTATAAACCTGCATTTCAAGAAGCTACAAAGAGAAAGAGGAAGAAAAACAGGAAGAAGAAGACTCAGATCAAGCTAGAAAGGCAGGTGAATGATACTCAGCTAGCTGAGAACACAGTGGAAGATAAACGTATAGCTTAAATAACTGATAAGGCAAATGATGATAGAAACTAATTGAAAAAACAAACAAAACTAGATGTTAATGATGAAGGCAATGTTATTACTACAAAGACTGGCCCTATATGTATAACTGATAGTAGCAATAAATCAGGAGATTGCAGGGAGTGCAATAGCAACTGGAAACATATATGATGCATAGATTAAACTACCAGAGAATGTGATGGCTGGCACACACAGGCTCAACCACCATGAAGCGGTGTACATGGAATATTAGAGGGCTAAATAAGCCATTTAAACAAAAAGAATTTTGAAGCTCTTTTTGAGGAAGAATAAACTTGATCTCTTAGGGTGCCTTGAGACAAGAGTTAAACAGCAAAAATCCAATATATATATATATATATATATATATATATATATATATATATATATAAAGTAAGTTGGCTAAAGGATGGAGTTGGTGCTATAATTACCCACATGCACCAAATGGAAGAATCTGAATACTGTGGAAAGGTCATCTAAAGGTGCAAGTGGAGCTAGTAACTGAGCAGATAATCTACTGTGTAGTAGAGGATTCAGTCACTCACTCCACAATTACTCTTACAATAGTTTATGCAAATAATAAATTGCAACAACGAGAGAGATTATGATCTGAACTTAAGCAAGTGGAAGCTAATGTGCGGAGAGCCTAGATTCTGTGTGGAGACTTTAACAATGTCCTGCCGTTTGAGGATAAGATTGGAGCACTAGTGATTCAAGCTGAGGTGCAAAGATTTGAACAATATATAGATGATGTTCAACTGACCCCTCTAAAGTCACTAGGTAGACACTTCACTTGGTGCAATAAGCAGCATTTAAAGTATACAAATAAAATTGGTTAGGCCCTGGGAAACCTTCAGTGAATACAGAGCTATGGGCATGTAGTAGCTGACTTCTTAGATCCACTGGTGTCTGACCACTCCCCTGTGGTAATACAATATGGTCCCAAGCTGAAACTCAAACCTAGACTATTCAAACTCTTTCCCATGTGATGAAGGAGCCTAGGTTTGAGGCTATTGTGGAAGTAGTTTGGCAACAAAACATGGGAGGTGAGGCTATGGGAAGGATATGGAGAAAGCTCCACATCCTCAAAGATGATTTGAAAGAATTGAACTCATATATGGCCATTTACAGCAAAAAACTAGACAAAGCTAGGAAAGAGTTGGAGGTGGTGCAAAGTACTCTTGCCAACTAGCTTCATGATGATCACATAATTGAACAAAAGAAGACACTACTAGTTGAAATAGAGAAATGGAGTAAAGTAGAGGTGCAACTACTCAGACATATTCAGGGCAACCTAGATAAGCTGTGGAGATGCTAACACTAGCTACTGTTATGCCCAACTCAAGATTTGAAATGCAAAGAGTGTTATTACCTTTATCTACACTAAGAAAAAAAAGTTACTTATTAACTAACCTAAAGAAAGCAGAAGAGGGATTCATCTCCTTCTTTACTGGACTAATGGGTGCAACTGCCACAGAGCCCCCTTGCCCTAACTTGGAAGTCATCAAGAAAGGGAACTGTCTGTAGTATGCTCAACAATGTTAGCTGATCAGAGAGGTCACTGAGAAGAAATTCTGTTTGCAATCAAAGATATTCAATTTGATAAGGTCCCTTGTGTGGATGGCTATCTAGTGGAATTCTATCTAAAACACTGGCACTTAGTCCAGGAGGGTATAATACAACTTGTGCAAGACTTCTTCAACACAATAAGGCTTTATGATGTTATCAATGTCACATCTATTACCTTGGTACCTAAGGTTCCTTCACCATCCCATGTGAAGGAATTTAGGCTTATCGCATTTTGCAAAACATTGTAGAAAATCATTGCGAAGATCCTGACTAATAGACTTAAAGATGTAATTAATGGAATTATTGGCTTTTCACAATCATTTATATAGGAGAGAAGCATCTTGAATAACATCTTATTCAGTCATGGATTGTTTAATGGCTATAACAGGAATGAAGTTTCTCTAAGATGTGTATTTAAGATTTACTTAAGGAATGCCTATGACACTATTGAGTTGAGCTACTTAAGAAATCTATTGTGTGATCTTGGTTTTCCCCATAAGTTCATCCAGTGGCTCATGAAGTGTGTTACTACTGTGAAATACTCCGTAGTGATGAATGGAGGGCTCAAAAAGCCCTTTCAAACAAAAAATGAGCATTAGAAAAGGTGATCTTATGTCTCTCTTAGGGATGGTAATTGGGACGGGGCAGGGCAAAACACTAAACGGGACAGGACAAATGTTAAATGGGGCAGGGCGTGGCGGAGCGGGATGGGGCAAAAATTTATTTTAAAATTTTTGGGGCGGGGCAGGGCGGGGCAACATAGAGGCCCAATAATTTTACTTGCTCTTTTGCCACTATTTTCTTAGTTCACAATTAAATTGAGGAAATAATGGTAATATTGTTTCACTATTGGCTACTTAAGCTTTTAATTAGTATAGTTAATACTTAATACTTTTGAAATACTAAATTTTTAAAAGCTTCAATTTTTTCATGAAACTACAAAATCATCAAATTTGAAAATTTCAATAGAAAAGAAGTTAGAGATATGCTAAATGAATTAAAAGTTAAAAGAAAAGTTCAATTTGATGAGAAAAAATAAAAAAATAATGACTTAAAAAGTGATTTAAGTGAGGCGGGGCGGGTCAAAACAGGGCAGGACAGGCGGGTCAAGCGGGGCAGGGCGGGGTGGGGTTGAAACTTGACAAAGACCAAAATGGAGTGGGGCGGGGCGGGGCAGGGCAGGGCAAAACTTTGACAGAGAAAGAGCTCAACCCGCCCCGCCCCGCCCCATTGCCACTCCTAGTCTCTCTACCTATTTGTAATTGCAATGGAGTACCTTTAGAGGACGATGAAGCAGCTAGTACTCAATGGAAACTTCAACTTCCACCTTAAGTGTAGGAAGAATGAAGTTAGACATGTATGCTTTGTAGATGTCTTGCTAATGTTCTGTAGGGCTGATCTCATCTCTGTAAGCTACTTAAGGATGCATTCACAGAATTTCAAATGATTAGAGTAAATGCGGACAAAAGATACTTATATATGGCAGGAGTGTCTAGTGAGTTAAGACATGATTTATTACAATAGTTGGGATTCCAGGAAGGTGAGTTACCTTTTAGGTACATGAGAGTACCTCTGCCTTCCAACAAATTAACTGTGAGCCGATGTTGGCCTCTAATGGAGAGAATAATGGCAAGGATTAACTGCTGGAAAGCAAAATTACTTTCTTATGCTGGTTGCTTGCAGCTGATTAAATCATTGCTATTTGGCTTGCAAACCTATTGGTCACAGATTTTCATTATGCAAAAGAAGATAATGAAGGCCATATAAACATTTGTTAGGACCTTTCTATGGAGTGGTTCCATTTCTGTCTCTAAGAAAGCACTGGTCGCATGGAAAAAGGTATGCTTGCCTTACTCTAAATTTTAAATGTCATAAATATGTGTCTCTGGAATAGAAATTCTATTGCGAAGCAACTATGAGCTATTATAATGAAGAAAGATTATGGATTAAATGAGTACATAATTACTATATAAAAAGTAATGAAATTGACATCTGTACTATACTAAAAACAACAGCTTGGGTGGTAAGGAAAATCATTGAAATGAGACAAACTGACATGCAATGTACCAGCTTGCAAGGTGATCTGAAGTCAAGACTAACAATTATGCAACGACCTAATGGGAAATTCTCTATCGAACTATACTTGAAGCTATTGCCTCAGTATCCGAAAGTTCCATGGAGAAGTCTTGCACTACAGTCTAGTGTTCATCCTAGATACAAATTTATACCATGGTTGCTCTGCACAAGTGATTAGCCACATTTGATAGGCTACAAAAGATTGGCATTCAAGTGGCAATGGACTGTGTGTTCTGTGGAAAAAGTGATGAAACTTTCGAGCACTTGTTCTTTGGCTGCCAGCTCACTAGAAATCTATAGACTAGACTTCTGCAGTGGTTGAAAATACAAAGATAGCTTGTTACTTGGCAACAAGAAAGACAATGGGTGAAAGCTAGGGGGGAGAATATGAGTGGGACCTATTGTTGGGTATGATTTTGCAATGCTCATGTACAAGATCTGGAGAGTGAGAAATGCAATCAGATTCCAGCAGGAGCAAGTAGCAGTTGATACCATATGCAAGAAGATTGCTCTTCATATCCAAATTAGAGGGCAAAACAACTGCAAATGGAGACAATCTTTAGCTAAACTGGACTCCTGGCCGTGAAGTGCAAGTTTGGAAGAGGGAGAAAGCATGTTTGGCAGATTAGCTTAGCATGTAATATAGTAGATAGATGATGTTGAATAGTTATTACTAGTCAATTTTTTAGAGTGCCAGTGGTCAGCACCTGGCCTGAATATACAAATGAACACTTTGGTTTAAAAAAAATTCCTATTTAACCAAAAAAAAATTGAATAAAACATATCATAACATTAAAGAATACAAAAGATAAAGTTTTGATAATAAATATTCTAACATATTATTTGAAATAAGGGGAGAAAATGACTATTATGCATAGTTGAGGGGGCAATTTGATTTTAAAACAAAAATGAGGGGTGCAAATGATTTTCATCCTTTTTAAATATATATTTTTATATAGCTCAAGTCACCCACGGCTCAAATGCAACATTAATCTTGAGTACTAATTATACAAAATCAGGACTAATTTAGCTATATAGACATAGTTGTTGATTTTTTTTTCTATTTTTTTAATTTTTATTTAAAATACCTGAAATCATTTGTTTTATCAGGAAAACAAGATAATTAAACTTTTGAGGGCATATCGGAGCTAACTTCCATGAAAATCGTAGAAGAGTTATGTAGCAGTTGCCACAATCAAATATACAAGAAACGAAACCGCAAAGACTTATTAGTTAGTACCTTATGTTTACTTCAAACGCAAGATATGTGGTTTGTAATACACTTTTGTCATTTAACAAATGATTATAACGACACATGCTTAATGCTTTCACTTTACTAGTATAGTGTCCGCGCGATGCGCGGTAAAAATAAACAGAAATTAATCATGATAAATTTTATATATCAAAGTAGCAAAGATCAAATTGTGATATGATAACAGAATAATATTTTTTTAAACATTCTTACATTGTACCATTAAAATAGAGATGCATAAAATTTAAATGTCCATATACCATAGTACTATGAATAATGTCAAATATAAAAACACATAATTTTAAACGTCCGAATATCGTAGGTGCTAATAACATTGCAACTCAAAACACACTATTATAATCATGAGGAAAAAAAAAGAAATATAAAAGAGTTAAATAAAACATTATAGAATATTTTAAGATGATAATACAATTTAATTAAAAGACTTAATTGTGAAAAGTAAATCTAAAAATTATTATTTACAACACCCAACCTTCCTCTCATATGTCACTCATCAAATATGGCCATATAATTATTGGCAATATATATGATCCTATGTGGGGTAAAAAATATTCACTCCAAACATGTGAGATATGAGAAGCCTTTTCGTCAATAGTTGATATAAAATGAACTATTACCCCACATAACTATTTTTAACCCTTATCCACTTTTTATAACTACATTTTGTTTCTTTCTTTTCCTAACATATTTATTAGATAAAACTTGATAATTTAAATATTTTAAAAATATAAAACAAATATATGTGTGTGTATATGTGTATAGAAGCTATCTATATACAAAGAATATCAATCTAATTATATACAATATTTTAAATATAAATATTGTGGCTAGATTATGTTAGTGCTAGGTGACTTGTTAGTATGGTATATTGCGGACTATTAATGTGAAAATCTCATTAAAAAAACAACTTTTTATCTAAGCCTATCTTTTACAAAAAATTCAAATGTATGGCAGACCCATCTTCCTCCAAGTAAAAAGAGTATAACTTGTTACAATATCAAAACTAAGTAACAATAGCCATTAGGAACTTCTTTTAAAAAATCTGACTTGAAATGGAAAAACCTTAGTACTATGCTATTGCTAACATTAAGGCAGACATTATATGTTTTCATGCTTCATATCATATATGTTGACATAGGCTCCTTTCCATATGCATCAACCATTGTAAGTAACTTGTGTTCTCTTGTCTACATTGTTATTTTTTAATTCTTGAAAACTATTTCCATCTTCATTATAAAGCACATGAAATACCTTATAAAAAAATATAAAGTAATAAACAATATCGAGTTTCAAAAGGCAGATAAAGAAATCTCCAAAGGTAGCCAAGTACACAAAATCTATACCTAGACAATTATAATTAACATACCACATCATTGAGGCAAGATCCCGAAGTGATTATACAGTAAACTTGGTAATTGATAGATCTTTGTAATCTTCCCATTACATTGTTCATGGCTATCAAACGGAAAACCAATTAATCAAGTTTATACAAAAGTTTAAATGGGAGTTTCTACTACAAAAAAAACTAAAATATAAATGACTATGCCTAATTTTCTTATTTCTGTCCAACATTATAAATACAAATATACACAATAGAATGTGCTAGGTAAATAATATGAGATTCCAGCATTCTTGAGAACCTCTTTCACTTGGTCCTTCCTTACCTTCATTCCTTTTGACTTAGGAGAAGTTCCAATGTTCATCGAATTTTTTTTTTTTTTGCAACTTCACTGAGTTAAAATTGAGATCCACTCTGCTAGTCAATGTGTAATTTTGCATTTCATTTCAGTTTCTTCTATGTCCATTAACTTGATATCTTTCCATAATGAAAAAAAAAAAAGAGATAGAGAGAAGAAGATTGTTTCTAATGAACAACCAATTATTAGAATCAATGATGAATAAGAGAATTAAGAAAGGTTATATGAAGAAACTCAATTATCCGAACATGTGACGTAGTTTTAATCTGTCATGAACATAATATTTTCTTCTAAATTAAGTCCATAACTAACCACAATCAATTTAAAATAATATCTTCAATTTATATTTAAAAAATAACCAAACTCATTCAAATATTTTTATCCTTCAATTAAAGTATCTTTCATGTTTCTGAAGTTAGAAGAAATGAAAGGGACCAGTCAATTTAATATAGTAAAACTTTGATTTTTTCCTTTTGGACTTGCACATCATGATCGACTTACCTATATTTGTACCAAAGATTTGGTGAGAACTTTTTGACGTTGTTGTAAAAGCTTGCAGTTAGGTAATACTTTCAACTACAAAAATCCTGTAAAGACAAAAGTGGGATTGTCACTTATAGTGATAAAAAACTCAATAAAGCACAAAAATAAGCAAAAGTAAAATAAAGAAAATACTTGACAAAAGAAATCATTCATGAAAATTCATAGATGCATGATCGCTTTTGATCCAATATTTAATAGGAGCATTGTTTGTTTGTACATCCTCTTTGAACTATTGTTATGAGAGAATATCAGTGTTATAAGAAAATGTGGGTTGGGATGAAACTATTTAAATGTGAACGGGAGCAGATGACTGACCTATATCATTGTTAGTAGGAGACGCTCATTATTGTAGACTTTATTCTATTGTTTTCTTCTTCTTTCTGGAAAGAGGGAAGTTGTGTTTCTCGTAAGGAGTCGTCCACCACCCGCATGCTAAAATCATGTAGAGATAAAAACTAATTTTAGAAGGCCTCAACCATGGATAATACTATTTCAATGTGAGCAGGAGCAGTTTCGTGAAATTTCATTCTAATAAATAGTAGGAGAATTTTTAGGAGTTAATGCTGTCATGGAAGTTGTAACTTCTTATAGATAATGTAAATTAGAAAACGACTCTACGATTTTAAGCTGCTTTTTAGGAGGATTCCATCATGGATGAAACTCCTCCATGTCTTTCCATATCAAAGGAACATGATTTAACCAGAGACAAAAAGAAAAAAAAGAAATGTGATTTTTGTTAAAAAATAGGCTTTAAATCACAAATTTTCAGTAGCTTTTTAAAACATTTTTAACTTTAAAAACCTTTATCTTTAAAGCATTATCTTTGTAATTTTTACACTTTTTTGTCAAAAATAATAATACGATTTGTAATGTTTACAATTTTTCCAACTTTAGTACTAACAACTAAATTCAAATCTACATATAATAGGAGTTATTTTGTGCATTTCTTTTTTTCATTTTTAACTTTTTATTTTTGATTTTTTTTTTTTAATTTTTTGTATTTAAATTTGGATATCTGTTACCCATTAATTCACTAAGAAGTTATCCTTTTATACCTTTAAAAAAAAAAAAAAACTTTTTCTCCATTTTTTTTAAAATCGTTGAAGTTAATCATGTAATTTAGTTAATAACTAATTCATTTAATTTGACCACTTTATCCTAAAATTAATATATGACTTTTTCTTGACATGTCACTTGACTGCTTTCTATAGGCTTACTACCCTCCTTTTAATATAATATAGATAGATTTTTAGCAATAAAGAGAAAATAACTTCCTACAGATTAGTAGAGAAAACTTCTAGAGCAGTTAATTTTGTAAAATATTTTACAGATTTTAATTCAAATTTTAGATTAATAGTTAGGATTATGCCACTTGTTAATATTTAAACTAAAATTAACCATATTTTAAATGTAGTAACTAATAACTAATTTTTGTCTTAAAATTGCCATGTGTCTTTTTAACTTATTGTCACTTGGCTAAATATGGTTGGATACAACACTCCTTTTAATATATATATAGATTTGTGCCAATTATATAGTTACATTGCTTGGTTTGACTTCTAGACCAATGAATCAAATATGCTCTTACATATTACGTAAAGCATGAGGAGTAACTTCCTAGTTGACAGCCATTAATCTGGTGGGAATGTTCCATGCTGGTGCTAGTAAGAGAGTTTTGAATGAAGAGTCTATGAATCTTGTCTTTAATTGATGGAAGTTCACTAAGTTTATCACAAACATGTGAAGAATGACAGTAAATTCATCTCATGGGTTCTGATTTGCAGCTGGATCCTGGATAATTGATGGAATACTTTCACTTTACTGGCATGCTATTGTTTATCCATGCTAGTATAACCTCACAAAAAAGCCTTTGATCTGTCATTCCTTATATCAAGACGAAGTAAATATTTTTGTACATATATCAGGTAAAAGTAAAATGCGTATAAATACAAGGCAATATCACTCAATACGGTTTAACGATACATCATTACTAGTTGAAGTCTAAAAAGGGTTGAGAAAGGAAATGACATTTCCTTCTTGACAATTTGACATCTCCAACTATTTGAACTCCCTTGAAAGAGTAAGAGAGGCATGCTCCAAATTGTATGAAGTGGCTGTACAAGAACTAAAAAATTAGTTGATCCTTAATTATGTGTTGTATACTGAATATCTCTCAGGGCAAAAACATAAATTTTCCACGCGGTGTTGATCTGCTTCTTCGCAATTCCGGAGCCAATGAGTGGCTCACTTCCTTTGCATTTCTAGCAACTCTATTGGCATTTGTAGGTTTATCCTCAGGTCTCCTGAATTCGGGATTGAATGAATTGTTCACTCCCACATGTCGATGCATGTTATTGCCACTTGAAGGCCTGTCTTCATATTTACCTGCTAGAAAAGCTTCAACTGTCTGTGATATTTCTCTGTAAAAGATAACACAGTTGATCCAAACAAAAAAGATGTTAGATTCATCCAAACTAGCCAGTCCAAGCATTGTTGTTATTATAAAGCATACTAATTCTTAAAGAAGTAGGTCATACCTTTGTTCAACATTTTGAGAGTTCCTTGAGAAGCTTCTTGGAAAATTACCAACTCTTATGTTGCCACTTATATGCGACTCAACAAGCCCATTCTCATTTTCAGACTCAGAGATATCGCTTCTCTGACCCTCCTCGACCATTCCACAATTACCTCCATGGGAAAGCAATGTCACTGAAACATCGGACTTAATCTGTATTTTAGTTGATAACTGATGCTTGGATTTCATCTTGTTCTCATTTTTACTTTTTCTAATTGCACCTTGTCGTACATTAAGCACTTGCTTAAATTGCTCCTCGTCGTGATCTGGATTTTTCCTGTTGTTCATCCTCTGGAGGCTATATAGAACATCAGAGATATTTTCCTGCCTGGATGGCTCTTGTGAACCATGATATCCTCTCAGTTTATCCGAAGAGACAATTACTGGCATGTTAGTAACAGACTTATTGGTAGTGACAGGAACTCTAGCAGGAAATGGTAGTTTCATTACTGGAGGATTTTCAATTATTTCAGGCTTGATTCTGCTCCTGACATGAGCACCTCTATCTGTTGATATTGATCTTCTAACAGGTGGTGATGGTGATCTCCTGTTGGTGGATGCTGGTGATTTTTCCTCCGCGAGCAAAGGCATTTTTGGCACAAAATCCCTGTCCGTGAACTTAGAGGGCAACTGGGACCTCCTTTGTTTACCTGATGAACAGCTTCTTACCTGTTTCCCAACATCAGAAGTAATGAAATGTAGATCACTTTCTGGAAATATTTATAGCAATATCCCAAGAAGAAACAAATTTTAAGTTCCTATACTATAGTAATTTAACTATAACTATTTGATTATGTATGGATATCTATTTGTAGTCAAGATATTCAACTTTGGAAATTGGAACATGTCTTTCCTTTTGGAGCTAAATTTTATTCAAGCCAGCCTATGTAAATATGACGTTACTTGGATTTCTGATGAAACTAGCCTATGTAAATGTTGTTACTTGGATTCCATCTCATTTACCTCTCTACTGTCATCTGGGGTACGCTGATTGGCTTCAGTCTTCAAGCTAGCATTACCAATGTGTCTCATCATCCGGAGAGGTGATGCTTGACCTCGAACATTTGCACCACTTTTTAGTTGTTCAAGTTCAGCCTCCTTCTTCTCCAGTACTTGCTTAAGGTTTGAGATCTAAATCAACCAGGAAAAAAATAAAAATAAAGAGATCAACTACTGGTGCAAGAATCTTTTGGTACTTTTAACCACTGACTAAGAAGTTAGACCTCTTCCTTCATGTCTCGGATTTCACCAGTTTCCTTGTTAGACCGAGCTGCACCAAGATCTATGGAGGCTACCCTCTCCGCAAATTTCAGGGTGCTAACTGTTTCTCCAAATGCATCAGCCTCTGGATTTATGTGCACAAACATCAACGTCTTTGCCTGACCACCTGTAAAGTTGTATGAAAATGCCCCATATAAGCCTCATAGAACATCACAAACCAATAACTTATTCATAGTTACTTAACAAAAAATTGCAAAGCAGTCGTCATGTTTCAGAATCGTGTAACCATTCTATGGTACTAAGTTTTGCAGTCTTTTTCAGCAGGATAATGCATGGGTGCAAAATCCTGGTTTGATATAGAAATTTTATCCATGGAATGATAATAAAGATATCGATGTATGGTGTACACGAGTGGAGGTACTAGTAACTGCATTAATGCAATAAACTCGCAATTGAGAAAATTAACCAAAATGTTCACTGTCTACCTAATGAATCTTGTAATACTTGCGTGAGCTTGCTATTTCTATAAGGAATATGTGAGCTCTTTTGTGCAAGAGCAGAGATGACGTCTCCTAGTGCTGACAAAGATCTGTTTATATGTTGCGCTTCCTTCAGCCTCTCGCCGACAGCTTCAGATTTATCTACTCTCTCACTTCCAGCTAAATCTACTAAGTGAAGACAGCCCTTTAAGGTAGATCCAGAGACCACCTCTTTTCCTCGAACATGAACTGTCAGAATACTGCAAAGATAGGAAGAATTAAAGAATAAACACTAATACAAATCATTGCAACAGTTCAGAATGTTCATAAATTTATGCAACAAATACCTGTGAGACCGACTGCTTCGCTCATTTAGAGCAGTAGCACCGACAGCACGGTTCTTTTGCCCAATCCTCATCAAATCAAGAACATCTTGAGTGCATTTAACTGGAATCAAGCTAGCATCAGGTACATTGAGGCCATTCAGTTGAGAATTATTTCGTATATCCAATGTGTGGTATGTTAAGGTTAGACAACAAAATAAAAGTCACTTCTGGAATTAAATCCAAATATTAATTGTGGAAGTGATGCAGTTATAGTGAACATGTTTGCTATATAATTCATCATATATCCATGTAAAGGATATCGCCTGTTAGCCCCATCAATGACTAGGAGATCTCTCACTTGTTCATTGTATATCTCAATCATTTGGACTCCCACTTCATACTCTATGATGTCCCTTCTTGCCTTTGTAGTGCTGAACAAATCACGCAAAGCACGATAATTTACACCCCATGTCTCCTCTGTTGTCAAGTCTGGGCCACTCTGGAAGCATGAAATATATACAGTTGTAAGATATCTAATGCAACATATAGTATTTACTCTTCCTTTAGCTTCTGAAAGTGTTCTATATGCATCTGACGAACACCAGAAGAACTTGAGAAGAGGCAAAGGAGATATCATATAGAAAGGAGAATGGCTTAGTGTAGAAATGGCAAGAGCACAAGATATCAAAGCAAAGATAATGACATTGAGACTTCACTATCATCAACCGTAACGTCTCATCAGGTTCGGAGATTATTTAGTAAAACACACCTAATTAATTGTACAGCAAAATTCCATAAACAAAGAGTAGCAGTTAAATCACTTAAATTACCATGGTGTATGTCTTCCCTGATCCAGTCTGCCCATAGGCAAAGATACAAACATTATAACCATCAAGAACTGTTCTAACTAACGGCTGAGTGTCCACATATATTTGTTCTGCAAAAATAAAAGATAAATATTGTTAAGAGAATATTCTACAAACACACAACCTGTGTCAAAGGAAAACTCAGGCACCCTCAACCCAATTTTCAAGAAAATCAAGTAGATCCTAGAACTGGTCATAGTAAAGATATAAATAAATGGGAAATTTGCTACTTGGAGCCTAAAGGGGGGGGGGGGGGGGGGGGAGGTGCTAGTAGGTAGAAACAGAAAGGTTTTCTGCCTTATCCTGATTAGTTGTTGAACTTTTGTCAGTTGCTTGGTCCTTGTAGCCATGCTAAGATGCCAGAGTTATGCTTGATAGCATATATGCGGCTATGAATAAAAGAAAGAGCTGAGAAAGAAGACATACGTTGAGTTACTCTAGTTCCAAAGACCTTGTTGAAAGTGAAAATCTTCCTGGCATCTTTACCCTGCTTACGAGGATTTACAATCATGATGTCTCCATTTTCTCCGATATAATCTACTGTGGACTGTGTATCAGATTGTCGTGACAGGAAGGGCCTCACTCTACAATAAACCCTTATTGTCCCTGGTAAGTAGAAGTAAACTTAATTTCCATGTCATTAATAACATTAATGAAAATGTGAGAATGCAAGAAACTTACCTTTTAGGTCTTGGACTTGATTGTAGAGCAGACGATTTTCTTCCAAAATTTTGTGATAAGAAGAGGACGCCACCTCGAGGCCCTTAATATGGTGTCCTGAGGAAAAATTCTTTCATATTCAAATACAATAAAAAAAGATTATAGAAGTGATCTATGAATGGATGTTTCATTCATTTAAGCAAATTCTACAAAGAAGGATATTAAGTTTAGTGCTAACCAAGCCTTCTAAATTCTTCTTCCCACCCTGCCTGATAATTTTGGACTTCTAGCTTGGTCTCTCTGTAAAAGACTTTGAGCTCCTGAAAAACAAAAATAAAGACAGAAAAATCACTTCTTTCCTCATCAGTATTAATTATTTATTTGTTTTTCCCCATAGTACTGCTATAAAGAACTGCTTAGCCACATTCAACACTAGAGGACATTCTTAAACTCAACAAACTCCACCTACTTCTGTCAGTTCAAAGATGAAGTGACGCACTACCACTCCATCAGGGATGGGGAAGTGGAGAAGTGTGTAACTATAAGTTGCCATAGTCAAATCATCATACCTCTAATTCCTTTTGTTGAACATCTACTATTTCTTCATTGCCAGCAAGGAAACTCTTGTCATGCCAGCTGCTTTCACGTCTCCCACCACAAATGCAGAATTTGGATACGTCAGTGGAGACCAAACTAGTTCTGTGCCGCAGATAGTTTGATATTGCTTCTAGAACTTCTGATCTTGATAGAGGAATACACTCATCTGCCAAAATTTTCTTCAAAAATAGCTTGAGCTGCAGGCATGAAAGAAACTGTCAATCTAGCACCTCCAGTTTAACACAGGGAATTAGCCTGTGCTTCAGGTGTGGTTGGCTTTAATTGGTATAACGCGGGAAAAATAATAGATATTGATATTGTGGGTGTTACCTGATTGCTTTGGGAAATCAACAATGATGAAAAGTTCTTGACTACTTTCCTCAGCACAGCATCGATTACCTGCAAAATGTTCATCCTTAGTCTACAAGGAGGAATGATAACTTCAAATCTATAAAGTCTTACCAACCATTGAATTCAGAGGGAAGTCCTCAATTCCATTCCTCTCCATAAGATAAGCCTGTAGAAGACCGAGACCAAAGCGATCAAAGAGGAAGGTCAGTATATTGGCAGTATTTGATTCTTCAAGAGAAACCTCGCCAGATAAGTGGAGAAACTCCAACATCTGGTCAAATTGTGATGATTCGGAGTCATCCACTGACTCATCTGCACTTTCACTACCACCAAATGAGGATGGTGATCCTTTGGGACAGGACGTGATCCTTACAGTTCCACCATATCTCCAAACTCCAATTCCTCCAGCTTCCTTCCATTCATAATATCCTTTCAGGCACAAAATGCAGTCTACAACTTTGTTTGATGAACCACCCTACAAGTTCAAAACTTTTGCTCAACACTTTGTACCATAGAAAAACAATGTGGAGCATTCAAGCACACAAACCGGGCCAATGGCCGAATAAGAGCTCAGCTCCATAAGAACTCTATAAATTAATAGCATCTTTAAAATCACTCTACGCGGCTTGCAGTGGAAGACTTACTAGAACTCATCATCATCACGAAACACAAAAAATGTACAATTACTAAAAGATTTTGCCCGGACAAATAATTCTTATGCCCCCACCCCCCAAAAGTCAAGGAGAAAGAACCAACAGCAGTGAAGACACAGAGTAAAATGTTGAAAAGTGATAAATCCAACCTTTTCAAGATCAGATGCTTCAAATGTTAAAAGCTGCATTTTGCCAACAGCTACAAGGAAATTCCTCATGTTCTCGAAGTATTGAATAGCAGACTGAGCTGCACCCTCTGAGGATATGTCAACCACCGAATTCACCACCACCTATGTATGATCAGATATCAAAACATGGTTACTTAGCTGTTCAAGAATCCTTCTATTAAGACATAGTCCATTAAGCACAAACAATGCTATATGGATCCCTTATTTTCCTTCACATATCAGTGACTATCACGCTGTTTCGTATTTACTATCTATACCTAATACTTTTACACACTCTATTTGATAGGAGTACTTATTGTGACTGAGTCCATACTGTGGAAGTGTACAAACTTGTGGTGTATATAATTAATTTTAACTTAAGATTTTGACTTGTACATACTTGCTAGTGTACAAATACTTAGTGTCAGCATATAGAAGTTAAACTTTACGTGTAAACACAAAGATATAGGGGGTAAAGACTAAAGAGGGGTACCTTGTGAACAGCACCAGGATTGACTTTGTTGAGGACATTGCAGAGAATGAGGCCATTGCGAAGAGCACAACGAAATTCTTCTTCTGTGGGTTCTTTTGGGAGCACCTCTGATGCACCGTAGTCCATCTGCCGCAACCATTCCGCTGCCTGGTATCTTCTTGCAGCTGCAGTTCAACTTCCAACTCTTTTAGTTACTAAGAATTTAGAAGCAAACCTACAGTGTCATGTATGGCATATGTTCTCATGCACGGTTGCCACACCACACTATTTTTAGGTTCTTTTATTTTCTAATGGAGCTACATACGTTCTCAAAAAGAAAAAAGTATTATTATCACCTTTTTTTTTTGGTTTCTTTTTAAATATGAAGTTTAAACCTTTTGGATGATAATCATCGGTCTTATATTTAAAGAGAAAAGGCTAGATAAATATTAAATATAAGGTGATCAGAGTGTTTAACAAGAACAACAAACATTACATGAAGAAGGTAATACAAAATCGCAAATGGCAGAGCGTGTATGGAGTACTCATTTCCTTCTTCTTTCCTTTTTGGAGAAAAATGGAGTGTTGCATAGAAATTTAGCCCCATTCTACGATTCTCAAATGAAATTCAATAAATTTTATACTCATAGTTTGCTTGGTGTACTTACCTTTTTTGCACTCACATTCACTGTTTTGTAATTAACTTTTAAACATTAATTTGATTCTGTAAAAAATCTTTATACACTAAATAAAAATTAAACAGTAGTCAGATTGTAAATATATTTTACACACTGCATTAAAATTAAACTTGGCTACGTTGTAAGCTAGGCCTTTTTCCTTTTGTTGCTGAATTGTTATAACCTTATTTTTGAGGTGTTTGGTTGTTGTAACCTTGTCCTTTTCTCCCAGGGAAGAAAATGACACCAAAATCCGTAATACTTATTCAGTAACCTAAGCTGTTTTAGCACATGAATAATTTTTTTATTATTATTGCAGTCAAGATATTAGTCCTTTTAACGACGGTCTGTTTAGGCTCCTGCAAATGGGCTCATGGACATTCAATAATGCATACAACATAGCCCTACTTGAAGCTCAAAAGCCCATCCCTTTTTCTACCTTTGCTTTCATGTGTCCAAATTTCCTACCTAAGAGAAAAGGTTCCTGAAATAGACCAGCCTTGATGGCCCAATCCTCAGGTATAATGGCGAGACGCATGGATCTAAAGTCAGTGGGTCCAAAATATAACATACACTATTGTTTCTTGAAGAAATGTGTGTGATATATCAGAGTGAATGTACTACTACCCACTGTACATACATAATACATTGCATCCTCATTCCTCTATATGGCCTATTTACCATATTTTCTTTGTCCTGACATTGAACCCACACATGACTTTAATTATAGGATGAATTTCTAGGTGATTTGGAATAAATGTCACTAACTTCGTGATCTAATCTCTAGAATTAAATATCAGAAGTTGTTGGGGACTAATTATAAGGAATGGACAAGTTAATAAGGTACAAACATTAAAGTTCAAAAAACATATAGAATATTGTAATCTGGGTTGGAAAATAGAAGCCCTGGACTAATCAATTGAAAAGGAAAAAGTTACACAGCAATCTCACAATTAAGTATGAGGCATTGTGTCCCACATGCACATAAAAGTAGGGGGAGTAAGAGCATATATGGCATATAGATCCAATCTCTGCCCTAGTCTTGTTGCATAAGGTTGGTAATGCACTTTGGTATAATGATTAAGAACTTCTTTAAGCGTCATTTAAGGCAAAGAGGTTCTCCAATTAGCCATCATTTTTTTTAACTTTCTTTAAGCAAAAGTACAGTAATGGGGGTGGCCCAATTTGGTTGCTAGAAACTTTTCTAGTGATAGTCTTGGGACCAGTGAAGCCAACATCCAACTTCCTAACTACTCCACAACATCATGACATGCCGCACAATCTTTTCATTTCTTTACTTCCTCTTTTTCATGTTAAATTTAAATTCTTGGTGCAACAACACCACTACCACAACTAGGATGGATGCTGCACTAAATAGAATCTCTTTTTTGTTTGTATTATTTTGAGTCAAAACTTTCTAACTAAAAAGGTAAAACTTGTTGCCTCAATGGTATAGTCTAGCGATCAATGAAGTGGGATGAAAATCAAAATAGAAAAAACTCAAATCTCAACAAAGATAAAAACGCTAGGTGATCTTTCTCATCTATCTAATTCTTGACTTGTACTACTCTCAAGTATTTGTGGGCGAACAAGAGATAGTCAATATATATGAAGTAATAGTTGAGACTTGAGATATGTGTCCTGAGTCCTGACACTACCGTTGTAAAATAAAGGGAATAAAGACTTATGACATGTACATACCTGCTTCTTCAGCTTTTCTTTGAGCTAAGTCACGGTCGTTGAACATCTCCTCAGTGGAAGAAGCTTCATTAGTAGAATTGTAAGCCAAATTCTTCAATCCTCTCAAGTTCTTGATAGGAGTGGCACTACTACTTGTGTTGAAAAATGAACTGCTTTGATTGTGAATACTCTCTTGCGGCATCTTTGACCTCCTTTAATTACTTGTCGTCTCTATCTCTACCAACGCCAAAGATGCGAACTTTTCCCCTGTAACAATAATCAAAACAAGTTACGGCATTAAAAGTAGTTCATGCATGTGGGCAAGTACACAAGAATGAATCGTAAATCACATTTAGTAATATGATTAACGACTAAAACAACTAACATAGACGACACTCTCGGAAACACATTATTAATATACTAAGTAAGAAGTTAAGAATTAATGCAATTCCAAAAAGTGAAGTAGCAGCAATAAGGACATATTTGCTACAAAAATGAGAAAATTATCAAATGGATATCCATCTAGCTAGTATACTAGTTGGCGAAGTCAGGAATTTCTCTGAGGTCATTAAAAATTCAACATATATATACACATTATAATTTTCAGTAGAGAAAAGTTTAACTGACCACTCTTTGCGCGT
This sequence comes from Petunia axillaris subsp. axillaris, assembly GCA_029990575.1. Taxonomy (NCBI): domain Eukaryota; kingdom Viridiplantae; phylum Streptophyta; class Magnoliopsida; order Solanales; family Solanaceae; genus Petunia; species Petunia axillaris. Next base: position 44,408,871 of record JARKNS010000002.1, on the reverse strand, counting down.
TGTAGCTCCGTCCTAGTATGCTTATTGGGTTTGTAGATGTTGAGTACGTGCCGGTGACGGAGACAGCAATTAAGCAGACAGTAACATATTCTGGGAAGTGCAAGAACTTGAAGAAGATCAAATTAGAAGATTAAAAGTCTTTCATCCGTTATGAATATGGATCATATGGATAAGAATCTGAACCAATACAAATGAATGGGTGTTCAAATATTAACGAGCTTCTCGTGTTTGGTAATTAAAGTTTCAAAAATATAGGAAGGAGTTTTATTTAATGCAACGGACACACAGAAAAACAGGGAGACTCTGAGTCTAAACCAGAAAGAGATGTTTAAGATTTTAGGAAATCAAAACGTTTCTCTTATTGGAGTGCTGGACCCAACACTCTTTGGAAAGTAAAGAATAGTCTCATTTTAACGGGGAATTTGACGGAAGTTGTACGGAAATGAAGGTCAATGGGGGTCTTAATGGATTAACGGCTGTTGACGGAGATGGCTAACGCTTCCACGTGGCGAGTTATGGAGAAGTTCAGGTGGATTCCACGCTGGGACCCATTGAACGTTGGACTAGGCGGCAAGATCTAGCCAAATTGATGGCATTTTCACTTTTCCTTTTAAGCCCTTGGACTCCTGTATTTCTGTATTCTGACCCCTAAAATCTAAAAACTACGGAGTAGAAGAAAGCTACTCCCGCATCTCAATTTATATGTCACTATTTTTTCTTAATCTGTTTCAAAAAAAATATCGCATTTTTTTATTAACAACTATTTAATGAATTATCTCTATTGTACTTTTGTTGGATCATACTTATTTTAAAAATCTACCAACAACTTTTTTTATTATTCCAATTTTTTCTTTCTTATTTTTTCAAGGATAAATTTAAACTTTACAAAATCAACATTTATTTCTTAAACTTCGTGCACAGTCAAATAATACCACTTAAAATGAGACGAAAGGAGTACTACTTCTGTTTTGAAAAGAAAGGAATTAGTCAATGCATCTTATTGCTAGTATGAAGTCCAATCTCTATTTCTTATTGTCTTACATAATTTTCTTAGTTTCAAATTACATAAAGTTACAATAAATTACAACTTTTAGTTAACAATGTTTTAAGGATGGTAACATGTGATAAATAACAAATATTGTACCTCAATCTCAAGTTAATTGGTGCGAATTAAACCCCAATATTTTAAATGCTCTATTTGAGTCTAGAGGCTGAGGTAAACGTCAAATACTATGTCCTCGACCGAGCCCACTAACTTTTATACAAAGATTTTTATTCGTATTAAAAAATTCTTTAAATATGTACAAAGATTAAAATTAAAATTTATTTATAAATACTTGAAGTCGTCACTTCAAAATTCAGAATCATAACGTTAATATCCTAGCTTGCGCCGCTTGTATCTTGGTCCATAATGTTTAGCTAGCGTGTGGAGATAGATTTGGTTGAAACTCGAAAGTTTGAGTTTTTGAAGTTGAATTGAAAAATAGCTTTTGAAACTTGAAGTTGTGTTAGGACATGCATTTCACTTGAAAAAAAATTAAAGTTTTGTGAGTGCTTTTCCAAATCTCCGAAGAACTAGCCCAAATTCAGCCTTTGAGCGCTTTTTGAATTTTTTTGATTTCAAACTTGGCATGATGATATAAACAAACACTTGTTTCAAAAATATTTTCAAAAATTATAAACAAACAGGGCCTTAATATTCCGTACTTAAAGATTATCTAACACCGAGATTTCTCTACTACTCTATCTATTCAATATTAGTTGTTGTTTTAGCTCTTTTCACGCTTATTAAGAATAATAATAAATACAAGGTATAGTTTACTAAATTACGCCAATTAAGTAATTTTTTAGAGTTGGGCCGGTAATATTAAAAAAACTATTCTCACTTTAAATATCGATGGTATAGTTGTAAACAATTCTAAATTTTAGTTTTACAAATATTTTGAAACAATTTTATAAGTTAAAACGGTCAGTAAAAGGAACAAATGGTATTTGGAGTATATTCTATGGTTAATAATGGATTAAGTGAATCAATGGGAATGTGAGACAAACTTCAGTATAGTTTATATGAAAATTCATTTCTCCCCTCCCAAAGATAAGGAGGACAAAAAACTGGGTGAGATCTACATCCAAGAGAGATTCTGTGAACGAACATAAAATTCAGGGCAAGGAATCAGAGCATTATCTTAAGAGGAAATAGCGCAGTAGGTTTGGACAAAAAACAATATACTTTTAGTATTTTCAAAGTGAGAGTATCAAAGTAAACAAACAAGAATCGTGAACGTTGGGGTTTAAAATAATCGATATATAGAACAAAATCCAATTGTACAAAATGAACGTTGGATACCCCTTTTTGAATGGTTTAAGAGGCAAGGCAAAGTTTATCATGTCACCTTTTACTGTACGTCATGGACCACTTATAGAATAATCTAATAAACCCCACTCTCATTAATCTTCTTTTGCTTTTTTTTTACTTCGCCACACTTGTCTTCATTTTACTAGTATGTCTTACCTAAGTGGTTACACTAATTACTGACCTCAGTTTTGGTGAAGCACAATACCAGCAGAGTGATCGACATGCATAATTAATTGGTACTAATTGTGCATTCTCAAAAATATTTTAGAACCTTAATTACAATGAAACAAATACATCTCCGTTCTCCACTCCCCCTTCTGAAACAAAATATATCGAAGAAAAATATGGGGGGTTAAAAAGAAGCTAGAGAGGAGGCACCATTATCTAGATTAAAGATTTCTTGATCATGCTTAATAATTAGTACTCCTAGTAGTATACGAGGTTCGTTGACTATTGGTTTTCTTGAATGACAAAGTTGAATTTTTACATTTGATGTTGCATCCAGAGACGAATCTAGGATTTAAGATGATGGGTTCACCTTTATTAGGGCAGAAGTTACAGCATCCTCACAAATGGTTGACGAACGATTTTGGTCAAAAAATTATATTGTGTATATAGATTAAATATTATTTCATATAAGAATATATTAAGAAAAAATATTAAAGGATATTTAAATAAGATTTATCCCTATTCATCAGTATAAGTGAACCATCATTTGACCAAATGAACCATTTAAATGTTTAGATGATGAGTCCACAAACATTATTTTAGGCATATTTTTTTTTAAATATATATATATATATATATATATATATATAAAATTTCGTAGAAAGACTATGCGTTCACGGGAACCGCAACTGTACGAGTGGATCCGCCTCTGGTTACATGCCATGCCAAAGCTAACAAACAGATCCACGGCCTATAACTAACAGAGGGAAAGACCGATTTGCAACAAAAGTAACTATCTGATGATTACTTTTGGGAATATTTGTATCCAAATAGGTTATAATAAATTTATGATTACTTTCATATTGTGAGTTAGATTCTCTTCTTTTACATCGCATCGCAATGTTTTTTCTATTCTCACCCAATTAATTGGAGTATTTCGTATTTTAACTTCTCTTTCTCAACTTAACAAAGTGAGCCGTAACTCTGCTCTAAACTTCTTATTGAACCTCCTTAATTACAAAATCCACAATGCACAAAAATATTATATATAGGACAAGAAATTAAACAGAATAGTTGTTCCGGAAAACTAACAGCTTGTTTGTTGTGAAAATAAAATGGTACGTAATATTTTATATTAAATTTGTATATTTTCACATCACCATGTCAAAATATTAACAACAAGAAATGATATCTGTAACTTCTAACATATTATCTCGTTAACAAAATAAGTACTAGAGATTATCACCAAAAATCGAACATGCATATATTTGTTAATTACTTGGGAAATTATGCTTCATTTATTAGACTCTTTATTTACCTAGTTGACTTATTACAAATTCTTTGGAGATGAGTCCGCAATTGTGGGGAAGTTTGTGGGATTGTATAGCTTATTTCGTGCATGAAAGTTGAAGGAAGGAATAATATCTTCCACTTTTGGGTTTTTGGTGGGGAAAAGATGATCATTCTTTATGTTTTTTAAACCCAACAGGCAACGGGCAATAAGTATGCACCCCTAACAATTTTTCACTATTCTTTTGCTTTTTGACAAACAAGAATAAGGAGAAGATGATCATATGTTGGCATGAGACTTCGATATGATTCCAATGGACCCACCTCCACCATCCCTCGGCCTTTCGAGAAGGAGTTTACTGTTGACATTGCAGTGAAACTCGTAAAACTTCATAAATAAGGGTAATATGTAACCTGATTAATCATGGTTAAAGCTACTGTGTAGTTTTACGAGCATCACAAATCTTGATAGAAACTTGGGAAAATATAGCAAATGAGAGATAAAGAGGAACTCTAGACATGTAGTACTCTTTCCTAGTCTTGCATGTGATTATTAAATTCATATTCCTCAAAGAAGAAATTTTCTTTATCGTGAACTATCTAATGGTATCCTAATCGAAGTTATGGCTCATCAATAATTCATAGATACCTGTCCAAGATATTATCAGCGCTCACTTTCATTTTAGGACTCAGAGTTGAGGTCCATTCATGATTCATGGACTTTATTAAGAACGATTTAGTAAGTACTTTGGGCTTTTGGGAATCCCACAATGGACAATGAAAACCAAATAAAGCAGCCCAAAACCTAGTGGCCTGACAGGATGGCAACATTATATTACTGCTAATTACTAGGTGAGAATACTAATCAATTTTTGTCATTACGATCACACTACCAATTAAAACAGTCATTCTATTAGTGAAGAGAAGAAAAATGCATTTAAGGACTAATAATAATCAAATGTGTCATAAGGAGGAGCTTGGGGATCCATACATGAAATGGTGAAGTTAAAGGGAATGTACTTTGGATGAGCTTATAGTCTAATTGTATGATGCATTGATGCTTATAGTCTAATTGTGATAATCTTTAGTTTCTATCCTAAAATATTACATCAGATGGTTGATAAATTTAAGATCAACCATGACCTATATATAGTCTAAATGCGTCGGTAAAAATCTTCTACACAAAGGTGTAGATTAAATTCGTCTTCTTTTCACCATATATATTAGAAAAATTTAAAGAAAAAAAATTAACTTAAGACCTTTACAAATCTTTTGGAATGTCCTTGTAGAGACGATGCAGGACTTTTACACTTGTAGAAAAAAGTAATGCTTCAAACAAAGGGAAGTTGAAACTTATTACAGTTTTTCCATAATATCGTTGAGTAGTCAAAGACTCGATAAGAAAATTAATCACACGTACATTCAAAGTAGGCGAATTAATTCATGGCCCCTAAAGGATAGTATATAATTTGGTCGAGCAGTTGATTTTCTTGCAACAACGACAAATACGAGAAGCAGGGGCGGATCTAGTGTGGTGGGAGGGGATGCCACGGCACCCGGTAACTTCAGTTGAATATATATATATAGACACACACACACACTCTGTATACTCTGTATATACATTGAAAATGGTTTATATATGCTAATTGGCACCCACTGTTACAACAACTGATATGGTGCCACTGGTACAAAGTTCAAACTTTCATAATCTTACCTGTGTTTGAATCCCACTATGAGCACTTTTTAATTTTAAAGCTTACAATACTATACATTATACATGATGTGTGGGATCTAAGTGTCATTTATACAAGAAGTCTTTCTTTTCTTTCATTTTTTTCCAAAGTTCTTTGCTCCATCTATCTTTCCCATTCCCCAAACCAATGAAGCAACTAGAAATCTTTCTTTTTTGGTCAATCAGTCTAAGTAACAGTAATTTTATGTTTTAATCTATGAATTATCCCATGTGACTTTTCATTCTCTTTAATTGCTAAATTATTTTTGATTTTATATTTTTTCTTTACAACTTCTAACTCGTCTTTCTTTTTCCTTTTTTTTTCCCTCCAAAGTAGGACCAATATACATGTTTATGTTATTAGTAATATTGTTAAAAAAAATTTATGATTTGGTTATGCCGTAATAATTTTTTTTAGTCGGATTGTTTTGTGTATATAAATAAAAATTAATGCCCAATGAAAATCCGAAGTTGATCAAACAAAAGAAACGTTTATCCTTTTCGACTGTATAAATAAACAGTACATATATGCGTTCAAGTGACACCTGATACAACCAATTCCTGGATCCGCCCATAACAAGAAGGGTGAATTAGGCATATGTTGTCCATTCCCATCTTTGCTTAATTATACCATCACAAAAAGAGGTGCATAAGTATTTCTTTGAAAGGGAGATATAAAAGGGCATCTAGCTAGGTATCCACCACTATAGATCACATGATTACAAGTAATTTCCAACCTACTGGTACTTAGGCTGCTGGTCCACGTACGTTCCATTAATCGAGGGACATGGTTTGTTTGTTGTACCTGAGCTCAGCTGCCTACTTTCTACTTATGTTTGAGTTATACTCTGTTGTTATTCTTTTTGATATACAAGGTGCTTCTCCAAAATATGAGCGCGGTTTTTTCTAAACGTTTAACTGAGTAAATTATTGGTGTAAATACTGCCATTATAATCATTACAACTTATAACTCCCTTAGGGTGCATTTGGTATAAAGAAAAATAAAAATTATTCTTTTAAATGACGAAGATCAAAAATTGTCACTACACTATAGAAAAAAATATTTAATTGCGCCATGTGTTAAAAATGTGGTACGAGAAAACCACTGTAGTTATACTTTGGACTCAAAAATACTACTCCTTATCTGTGAGATTTAATGTAAAAATGCCATTATTTCTAATGGACCATTTATTTTTTATATTGTAAATTCAAAAAATCATAGTAAAATCCCTAAAAATTTCACCTGGACATTAAAACCCCATCCTAATCTAATTTCAGAACCTACCACCCCACTCTAAAAATTAGATTAAAAAGCATCCATGCTCTGTAGAATATCTGTTTTTTTTTTTTTTTTTTTTTTGGTGTAAATCTCAAAGATCATTATGAAACATTAACAACGGTATTAATCATAAATTTTTGTTCTTGAAAATAGGTACACTGTAAAATTAGAAGTTAGGTGTTTTATCAATCATCAAAGTAACTGTTTTTTTATTTTAACTGATTGGGTTCTTCAATCATCTTTATGAAAGTTGAGCTATTATCATGGCTTTTTATACCAAAGGACCTAAAAAGTTCGATCAAAGTAAGGAATCATCGTTTTAATCATGGACGAAAATGTCAAATTTAGCCTAAGTCACTGAATTATTTTATGCATGGAGAACCTTCGCAGAAAGAATAGAAAAATGATGGATTAGGTTAAAAATGAGTTAAGTTAAAAGGAAAGATAAAAATTAGCGTGGGGTGAGGGTGGAGGTTTAGTCCATACGTTAGGGGACCGGGGTATTATAATTTTTTTTTGAATTTATATTTACAATATAAGAAATAAGGGGTCCGTGAAATAATGGCATTTTTTGCACCAAATCCTATAAATTATTGCATTTTTTGACCCAAAATATAGCGGCGGTGCCATTCTAGTGTTGAACCCCAAAAAATTACCCTTTCTTTTAGAAAAAGGTAGGTTGCGGGTGTATTTCAACGAAATGGGATTCCAAAGGGTTTTCTTTAGAGTCGCCACCTAATTTTAGGAGAATTAGGAACCAATTAATTAAATAGTGCGTGCAATCCTCCGTTTCAAGGAAATGGTCTATTTTCAGAGATTCTGCGTAAGAGGTTCATTTATTTTCGAAAAAATGTTCCAATTTGAAAGCACTTTCGAAAATCCACAAAATGTGGTTAATCCTTCGGTTTTCACAAGACAGCTATATAAATGAAAATTTACAAAATTATTTAACTTTCAATTTAAAGCGTCACCAATTGAATTTTTTTTTAAAAAAACTTATCCATAAAAAAGTAGAGAAAATAAATGACTTTAATAAGAAAACAGATTGATTTGAATACTTGTACTAAGGTTGTATTTTAGAAATAATCTTAAGATTATTACGAATTGGCTTGCACGCACCATTTAATTAGAAGGTTCAAATTTTATAAATAAGGTGGAAATTCCAAAGAAATGAAATATTCACAAAATAACTCAATAAGTAAATAAACATTCATTTATAATCAATCAAAGGGAATTCCTAATAATATGCAAATTGGAAAGGATTGGGAAAGAGAAGAGATTTAGAAGAAGAACCCGAAAATTGGCAAATTCACGGGAGCCTTGAATTTTTTTTTTTTTTTTTTATACATTTATGCCCATGAGCCTAAAACATCACATGGCTCAACAAAGCATTTTTTTTAAAAAAAAAAAAGTCTTCACTTCTTGAATCTTGAGCCCGGACTCGACCCCAATGCGACTCCAAGCCAATACACTATCCCCATTTGTGAGTTTAGCCAACTCGTCCCAAGAGGTTTATGCAAAGAAAAAGGAGATAAAGATTAGCCGATATTTAAAGAAAAATGAACTTCACATATTAGAAAAAGCTAAACAAATGGCCAAGCAGAACAACTAAGGAATACGAAGCAGGAACATTCCTTTGATAAATACATAACCAAGAAAAGTAATAGATTGATCTAATAGCTACCAAATAAAATTATCATATTTTAGTCAAAAGATATTCACATTACTGATTATTTAAAGGCATAAGTGAATTAGGAAAATCAAACAAACTATCATATGGTCTCCAGAGAAGCATTCTGCTCATGGAAATTATCATGCAGCCGAGAAATATCATTTAAACTGAACATCTAGCCGCTAGATAAATTATTTTACACTAAAGAGGAATAGTTTGAGATAATGTATTATTTAGAGATACGAACAAAAACTTCAATAATCAAGACAAACTTAATCTATTATGCAGGATTTAAGATAATGCAATAAACGAGTTCTTAGACATGCTTAATTTAAGGAGCTTCAAGGAAATAAGACAAACTAAAACTTGAGGAATTGGTTTCAAACAAGCAAAAGCTTCAACCTTTATTAAAGTTATGAATTTTAAATATCCATTTATAGTTGTAGATTTCCAAGAACAAACTTTATGACCTAATCAATTAGGGTAAAAGCAAGCAAAAAGAACAAGAAACTAAGAATAAACTTCATCAATAATAATGTAACATATAACAATCACATTTAAGTGACTGAATGTCTAGCTTAAACAAATATCACGTCCCTAATTAATAGGAAGCAACTCACTACGATATAAGAACTCTAGAATGCTCTATTACTCAAAAGTAAACTGGAAGCAACTAATTGCATGGGAAAAGTACTTCTACCAGAAACACATATTCAATTTCAAGTGCAAATGTAATTTCTATCCTATTGTAACTAATCCAAACCAAAGAATACATTCAAACAGTTTTAAAACATAGCAAGACAATACTGGGGATAGCTTGGAGACCTTGCATTCGCAACATATGCATGACTTTAATTAATAATCAATTGCAAGATACTCATTTAGGCTAACAAATCAATCATGTTTGAAGGATTTATTTTCTATATATATATATATATATATATATATATATATATATATATATATATATATATATATATATATATATATATGCTGATTTGTGCAGGTTAAGAGATTAACTTCATTGATTAGAATACATGTAAAGCCTACAGCAAGCTCTAGTTCCCCACACGCAAATGAGGCCAACTAGAACAATACTGGAGAGGTTTAATTCAGGCCTGAATCAGAGGAAGAAGCCTGCCCTACTACCTTTCTTTTAATAGATAAGAAACATGCTCTCTTTCAAACAACAAGAGAGCCAGGCAAAGCCACTAACAACCAGGAACTACTCTTAACCCTGCAGCACACATACAGCTTCTCAAATACTCCCTCACACTATCTCATAGCTCCCTGATCCTATTCTAACACTCACATACACTCCTTTCAAACCAGAGACACCTCTGCTACTCCTATAACTACTGCAGCACCTTCTCTCAACTCACACCAGACTGCCCTAAGATATACTCTCCAGGACCTACACACACTCACCAAAATCCTTTAAAAGAGAAACAGAAAACACCCCTGCACTTGAACACTCCTAGAAGCAACTAATGAAACAACATAGCCTTTCTAATCACCTAAACCACCAGAGCAGACCTCTCAACCTCACATGCTTGCCCAAAACCTTCACAAGCACCCCCTATACACTATGCATTACCTACAAAACTCAATACACCCTCAGAGCTCCATAAACAAGCTGCAGACAAGCTCTCACCTACCCTCTCAAATCCCTCTTAAACTCCTCCTTTTAGCTGCAGAAAACTAGGAGAACAGACCCCTTTACCCTCTAATAGAACTGCTGCAACCTCCTTTAAACTCACAAACCAAACCAACAAACATGACATACTCCCTCAGCCAACAAACCACCAAGAATCAGAAGCATAAGAGATAACCAGACAAGAATAAACACGTGCAGAAAAGCATTCAGAAAACTTAACCAGAGGGAAAGAATACTACATGCTTTTAAACACAGCAGCGCAGTGGACTTATATTGACGAGAAACTCATTCAAAATTAGTAAACGGGCTAAAACAAAACTGGAGAATGGGACTGACCTTCATTTTACCTTAAAACCTTCATTTTAAACTCATAAACTGATTAACTTCCTATCCTACCTAGATTTTAATCCCTTAATCTTAAAACATGCATGAAAACTTTCCTAATGATCTAGTTTTAACCTCAAACGCAGATTCAAACGATCAGAGACTAGACTAGGTTCAAAAAACGCATTGAAAGATTGAATTTATGCAAACCTGAGTTATCATAACAAGTTTCACACTATAGCCTCATCTAAATTATAACTGAATCAGTATTTAAAGCGTGGCACAAGTATACGTAACAACAGCTGTAAAAAGTAAAGTTTCAGATTATTATTTTTTACCTGCTGCAGGGCAGTGAACAAGGGCTCGGATCCGAATAAAAGCGACTCGAACAAAAGTGACGACTCGAACGACTCGAGCGAGGTCGAGGATATGAATGGCAACCCGTTGACACCAATACTTTTACCAGAAATCGTCGAACAGAACCCTTGATATTAAAATCGGGATTCCTGAAAAGTTGACTGAAAATATAGAAATCTTGAATACATTTTAGTTATTGCTGCTGCTTCTCCCTTTACTGCTGCTCACCATCAACTCCTAAAAAATCCCTTTGCCGCTGCTCTAGCCCCCTATCTGCTCCGAACCAAGACCCTCCATATAATCAACCAAAACTCCCATTTTATACCTCCATTTAGGGTTTAAAAAAAAGTGGGAAAATACCTAAAAATGACCTTCTAACGGGCTCTAACGGATAAGGTTGTACGAATCTTAAGAAAGGAGGGGACCATTTTGATTTTTTGGCCTTTTTCCCGTTTGAATTTTGGGAAAACGGATAGGGAAGATTGGGAACGAGTTCCGGGTCAAAATTGGAGAGAAGGAATTTGGGTCGTGGGTTTAGTTTCTGAAATGGGGAAATATATATGTTATATAGTGGTTGCATAGATAAGCCAATTTTACGGGGAAGGAACAATTTTAGCCTCTATTTTGCATAATCAAATAAATAGTAAGGGTTGCGCAGGGCGAGTAGAATTAGGGCTGCGAATTACAAATTTAGATCTTTTCTTTTGAAATCAATCAATTACTTTACTTTTAAAATTAGCCTTATTAGAAAATAATTAGACATTAATTCGAAAATTCCGGGACAAAATTGGGTGTCAACATCTAGCACCATATTTTTAAAGGCATAACTAAACCTTTTTCGATCGTCCAATAGCAATTGTGGTCCTTCGTCCCTTTTTAAAAATAAGTATTTTTCTTGGATAATTGATGTACTTATTTCCTTGTGTTTAATAAGTAAGTATGAAACAGTCGCAAGAGCAATTATATAAAATTTACGCAAACACTATACAGGTGGAGGTTGGGGCACACCTGATAGATATAAATTATTCATGTATTTTTAATATAAAAATAAATATTTTTAAAATAAAACATGAATATTTATATCATATCCTCGCATATTTTCTAACAATTCTTTAAGGAAAAAGAAATACTTGGAAAAGAAAAAAAAATAAAGAAGCTAGAAAAGAGAAGCCACTTTTGCCAAAGTAATTTTGTTTGGGAGATTTCTAGCAAGAAAAGAAGTAAAGTTACTTTGGGCAAACAAACTTCAAAATAGCAAATGTGGAATTAGCATGTGGGAAATAGAAGAAAAGGTTACTTTGGTCTTCCACTTTTGCCAAAGTAAATTGAAGAATGCTAGCACATGGATAAGAATGAAGAAAAAGTCACATTTGTCAAAATAGCAACTAAATTGGGAATGTACATGGGATTTGAAGGAAGAAAAAGCTACTTTATTCTCCACTTTTGCCAAAGTAAATTGAAGAATGCTAGCACATGGGATGTGAAGGTAGAAAACTACATTGCCATCTACATTTGCCTAAGAGTGAGCTAGCACATGAGATTTGAAGAGAAAGAGATATTATTTGGGCAATTTATATCTCACTTTGCCATAAGTAAGGAGTCATCTTTGGCTATAAATAGTCACTCTCTTTTGTGTAGAAGGACAAGCCTTTTTTATCCATTGTAACTATTTTCTTCTTTTCTCTCTAGCCAGACAAGAATTATTCTTGGTTTCTCTCTTCTTCTCTTTGTAGTAAAAATATTTTTAGTCTTTTTAAATTCCCTTTTAGTTTTTGTTACACCATAATGAAGTAATCTCTTTTGTTGGGATAGTTGATGAAGCTTGATATATTTATAATATTATCTCAATTTTAAAGCATACTTGGCTTGAAACTTTCAATTTGATTTCATATTGTGCTAGAATGATATTTTTTACTTAACAAGTATTATCACATCTATGTATTTTATGTCTAAGTTATTGATATATTAATTTCGTAATTCTCACGGAGCAAAATTAATATATAAATAACCGATGAATAAAATAATAGTGTGAAAGTAATTTTTAGTAATTTATCATTCCAAACCCGTAATCTTGATTACCTCAATTTTAATTCTCACGGAGGAATTGTTGTATGAAAGATTATTGATTTTTGGTGAAAATATTCTCACGAAGTTTTTACTACTTTTTAGCACAATTCAAGCAAGAAAATTATTTCGGTTTAATCGTCACTAGTTTTAACTCAACTGATTTTATATAACCTCACGGAGTGTTTTATTAATTGATTATTTCTTAGTGAGCAAAACATAATTGAATTAACAATAAGCAATTATTCTTTAGAGAAATACGTGTTACAAAATTGAGATTTTATTATAAATATTATCAAGTGAATTCAATGATTCCCAACTCTTTTAAAATTTGATATCTTTCGAAAATTGTCTTGTTTAGTTAAAATAAATTAAACTTAAAAATCTCAACTTTCATCCGCTTGATTCTCTCAAATAGTAAACAAAATATTCCAAGTCTGTAGCATAGTATATCCAATCTCTGTGGGACGATATCTTAAACTATACTATAATTTGACAAGCACGAGCAGGAATACCCTATACACTTTGGACTCGTCAAATTTTTGACGCCGTTGCCGGGGATTGGCATACATCTACTTCGGACTAAATATTTGGTTACTAATTTGAGAACTTATTAATATAACTAATAATTAATATAATCTACTAAGAACTACTATAACTACCTATTACTAACCGTACTAACTATTGCTTCTAACATTTTCCTTTCTGCTTCTAAATTTTTTATTTTTGTTTCTAACATTTTTTTTCTTTTATTATTATTATTATTATTAAATTTCTTTACAGTCTTTACTTCTGCTGTTTGCTACTATATATAATATAATATAATATTATAATACTATTATTACTATATACTATTATCTATCTCATCATTGAGTTTCTTTTACATTGCTATAAGTAGTACTACTTCTATTTCTATTATATTAATATACTATCTATTACGTATTATTACTTCTTTTTCTTTCTTTATTTTTTTTTATATAGCCACTACTTTTATCTATATTATACTAGTATAAGTTAATTTTCATTATTTATATTGCTCACTGTTATGGTCATTCTCGTATTTTTCATTATAGTCGTTATTATCAGTATTAGTGTTATTATTTTTCTTATTATTGTTATCCTTATTTAAAAAGATTAAAAAAAATCAGTAATTGTTTTTAGTACTAACGTTTCTTATCCTTTAATATATTATGTTTACCTGATATTATATAGTTATATTTTTTTTTTCCTTTTTTTCTTTCATTGTTAAGTATATATCACTACTTACTATTATTATTACTAATTACTATTGCTATTTTTACTATAGTTATCACCGATCATATCTATTTTAAAAAATAGCACATATTGTTCTCTTGTCATTCATTGACAGGTTTACTAATTATTTTTTATTACCGTTATTTTCTCATACTATATCTACTGTTCTTATTATGATTTTCTACTATCAGTATTTCTCTTTCTGTATTTTCTAGTAGTGTTATCATTACAACTATTTAGGACCTAGAGTTGATTTTGATTTTTTTTCTTTAAAGGTTTCAAGTAGTTTATGACCCGCTCTTCTAATAAAGAGTTGGTCAATTACGATCCTGAAATTGAAAAATCTTTGCGGTTGCGCAGGAAAGGACAATCATCATCTTCTCAAAGCGTAACTCGTGATCAAATGGAGCACCAACTTGGAGATGGTGTTGATCCATTGGGAGTCGCACCACCAGCCCACCTAGAGGAGCAGTTTGATGAAGTAGCACCAAGACCAGCAAATAGAATCCTACGGGATTATGCTAGACCAGACCGCTTCAATTGTGAATCTAGTGTAAGGAAACCACCAGTGGCAGCAAACAACTTTGAAATCAGGACCGGCCTGATTCAAACAATCCACCAATCTTGTACTTTCACTGGTGATCCAAGTGAAGATCCACATAGTCATTTAATTGATTTCTTGAAACTGGTTGAAACTGCTAAATATAATGGAGTACCTGCTGAAGCAATCAAATTAAGGCTATTTCCTTTTTCTTTAAAAGGTGATGCCAAGACTTGGTTGCGAAGTTTACCTCAAGGGTCTATTACCACATGGGATCAAATGACTCAGAAGTTTTTAAACAAATATTTTTCCCCTGCTAAAACAACAAAGTTAAGACAAGATATATCTAATTTCTTGCAGATTGACACTGAGTCAGTTTATCAAGCATGGGAAAGATTAAAATCAATGCTAAGAAAATGTCCACACCATGACATTTCTGAACATATGCAGTTGTACATTTTCTATCACGGGCTAAAACCATCTTCTAGAAATGTGATAGATGCAGCTGCAGGAGGTTCCATAATGGGTAAAACCACAGTTGAAGCAGAATGCCATTCAATGGCCATCTGATCGTATAATTATCAAAAAGGCCGCTACGGTAAATCAGGCAGATGCTTTAAATACACTAACACAACAGATTGCTTCTTTGGCACAAAAGTTTGAATCTTTTCAGGTGAATACACAACAACCAAGCCAGTCTGAGGCTTGTGACATGTGCGGAGGAAACCATCAAAATCATAAGTGCCAAGCAACCATTCAGAATGATGAACAAGTCAATTCCATTGGGTACAAGCCGTACCCTTTTGGAAGTCCAATGGCACAGAAACATCCAGGATTCCAGTGGAGCAATCCAAATGGTGCTGAGAACTCTCAAAGCTTCCAGAAGCAACAGGTACATAGCCCACCAGGTTACCAGAATCAAAATCGCGGGCAATCAAATTTCAGGCCATATCAGCAGACAGTTCCATATCAGCAAAGGCCTCAATAAGCCCATCCAAGTCTTGATGACCTTTTGTACAAGTACATTAAGGCCACTGACGAGAAAATGGAAAGCCAAAATTCTGCCCTAAAAAATTTGGAAATTCAGGTAAGCCAACTAGCAACTCTTGTGTCTGAAAAAATTCAAGGTCCCTTACCAAGCAATACAGAGAAAAATCCAAAAGAACACCTTAAGGCCATTGCTTTACGGTCAGGTAAGAATCTTGATGAACCTTATGCAGACAGGAAGGAAAAGAACTTGTTAGAACAACTTGTGATCATCTGGGTTCATGAGGATCTGATTGTATCCCGAGTATGCATCTAAAAAACTCAAGGCCTCATGCCTTGCCGTTGAATCGATGAGTTGATCAATGTTAGGCAGTGGGAAGGAATCCTTTGGGCATGCTTTATTCAGATCTGTGAAGTCGATGCACATCCTCCACTTGCCGTTTTTCTTGGGAACCACTACGACGTTTGATAGCCAGTCGGGGTATTGAACCTTGCTAATGGAACCATTGTTGAGTAGTTTCTCGACTCCTTCCTGAACTGCCTGCCCCTTCTCGCGGCTTATCGGTCTTTTCTTCTGCTTGATTGGCTTGAAGTTTGGATCGATGTTTAGATTATGCGTGATAACGCTAGTTGACATTCTTGGCATGTCAGTATGTGCCCAGGCGAAGGTGCCCGACCGAGTGCGCATAAAGTTAGCATACTCTTGTTTTGCTTTGGTAGAGAGCTTGGTCCCTACGTAGAATTTCTTGTTCGGAACTTTCTCGTCGAAGATTATTGAATCAAGGTCGTCAACTGTAGCTTTACTCGGCTGATCTTCTTCCTCCGGGTCGGAGGGTATGATAGTTTGTTTCGTAGGATCTAATCACCTCATGGACCTTATGTCCTAAGGGTACGCTAGTGAGCAAATTGAGCCCAAGCAACTCGTCCAATTTCTTCATATGATTTTTGGTCTCTTTCCTGGTTGCATCAATCACTGCAGTCATGTAACAGTTCCGAGATAGCTTCCGTTCCCCCTGAATTTCTTTCAACCCCAAGGAGTTGGGTACTTGAGGACCTGGTGAAGTGTAGATGACACAACGTGTACTTCGTGAATCCAGGGTCTCATAAGGATAATGTTATATGAGAGGTCGCATGTCATTACTTGGAAAGACGTCAAGAGCACTGCTCCTGGCAGGTGTACCTGGAGGAGGATTTCTCCCACAAACTTCTCGCTGGAACTGTTAAAGCCGGTTATAGTATACAGGCTTGGGATTACCTGACTCTGTATCTCCATCTGACAGACAACCTTCCAGTGAATGATATTGACTGCACTGTCGGATCCACCAACACACGCTTGACTCGAGCATCATGTACCTGCAGAGTAATTATTAAGGCATCATCATGAGGGTGGTGGGCTCGCTGCAAATCTCCGTCATCGAACTCGATGGTGTTGAGGCGTGGTTTTTTAGCTATTTGTTGGTGAGCCTCACATACCATGATGGTTTTGGTCTCGTTGCTTCCGACCCCAGGTCCCCCCGAAGATCATGCTGATGGGTCTTTTATCTATCGGTTGTGCTTCTTGATGAAGGTCAATACGATGGTACAACCCTGACCTTGACGACAGATAACTGGATTTTGATCTTAGATAGTAGTTCACAATTTCAGTCGTACTGACCGAGTCATGGATTATCTGTTGGATCTCGTTATCGATGAGTCATATGGTGGTATTGCGGCTTGACATGACTGCGAATTTTACTTCGTAAGATACCTACAATTGCCCAAACTATTTATGCCTAAATTTGTATGTCTAGGTTAAACAATTAATTATGAATGAGGTTACTAGCAATACGGTAAATTACGATGGAAAAAATAAGTAAATACGATGAAAGTAAAGACAAGTAATTCAACAAGAAATAATAGAGAAAGCAAAGTAATTCTTATTCCTTGAGAGTAGCCGACTTCGGTGGCAAATTGTGTCTTGTGTCTTGTGTACAGTACAATGTAAGGAGGGTATTTATACTAGTGATACCCAGTCTTAAATAAGGTAAAATTCAAATACTAATAATGCCATGAGCCTACAACTCAAGGCGGTGGTATACTAAACCCTAACTAGGAGACTGTAAATCCTAGGATGCGGGATATGTGCCCTGTTCCATGTGACCAAACCACCTAAACGGTCGTTGGCTCTAGGAGCGGACGTATACCCTCAGTGTCCGATGACTTGTAGGATAAGCCTAGTCTCGCCAACTGGACTCGTATACCCGTAATAATAGGTGACATATTTTTTCTCACATATATATTAATAATGTAAAGTATCAACTGAAGGTAACTATTTAGTTTAAAATCAAGATTGATTTGTAATTTAATTAAGATGATAACTTGAACATTGTACTAAGCTGGTAAACTATGGTGAGAATATAATTTTTTTTTATATCTTTTCATACTCACGTTACATATATAAATTTGACCACAAAAATTGCTAGGAGCTACTCTAGAATTTAAGTTGCAAGATTTTTACTTCGCTGCCGTAGTTTGTTTAGACATAGATTATTGCTTAATGTGTTTAGACATAGATTATTGCTTAATCCATAAGCATAATAGTTCAAATTTGTCGGTTGATAATTTTTTAATGAGTAAGACGAGCTTGAGAAAATAGGAATAGTTATCAAAGGTGGAGCCTGTCTAGATTCTGTCATATTGTTTGATATAGTTTACATTCTTCATATGCAAGCAAATAGGTGTCACACACTGTTCAAATACCTAATGGCTCCAGGCACTATCGTGCAGTTGAAAAACTTTTCTCTAATTGTGCGAAAGATTATAAAAAAAAAAAAAAACATAGAGTTAATTAGTGATATAACTTTCATATTCGACATCTTTGAATTAATTTTTTGATGTCTGGATAATGTTCTCCATTCTTTCTTCCATTTGGATAACATTCAACATAAATTAATTGAATATAGAGAAGGTTAAGTTGATGATCACTTCAATCATCATGTTAGTGTGGTGTTTTAAAGTGAAGATGTTACGTAAATAATTTTTTCTTCCCCTTCTTAACACAATCAAGCATATCCAAATAGAGTTTAAAAAGGATTAGTGTACACTCCGTTTAGGTATTGAATTAGCAAGTGAATTGTTAATTGTATTGTAATATATAAATCTTATTGGTTTATTGTTGGGTCATTTTCATTCTACTAGGAAAAAAATGTTATTCATAATTCTCTTGGAATTTGGTGTGTACCCATTAGTATTGCTATTAGTTTTGGTTAATTGTTATTGCAGAAACTGAATATGTTACAATTCCTCAAAGCTACGTTCAGAAATTAGTAGAATAAACTCGACTGGTTTATTTTAACGGAAAAGGGTCAAATATACCCTTGCACTATTAATTTTTTTTAAAATATACCATATGTTATGCTTTCGGTCCAAATATACCATTCTTGTTATACTTTCGGTTCAAATATACCCCTCGATCACATCATAGTTTGACACAATTTTGCCATTACTTTTAACGATGGACACGTGTCAAACTCATAATCAAATAACCCAATTTTAAATATCTGATTCCTTTAGAAACCCACTCGTTAATCCCGTCCTAACCTATTTTCATCATCATCTTCTTCTTCTCTTTTATGGTCGAAAAAATGCCTGATTCCTTTAGATAACTTCCTTTCCTTGTATCGATTAGATATTTTCACTATATCATTAAAGAAAACACATATTTATGTATATAATATTTCTTGCTACCAACTCTCAGCAGTAAGTTATATTTTGAAGAACCAGGAAATTTCTGTTAGTATAAGTTTTAAGAAGCGCCAAGAAAAATATATGCTTGTAGCTTTAAATGAATAATCAAATTCCATGTAAAACAAATTTACATTGCTTATAAAAATTACATTAGATCTCTGACTCTTTCTTATTCGACACTATCATTTTTGACTGCTCAAGCTTAATTACTTTTTTTATTTCATCCTTCAACGCACCGATATATATGTTGTTTCTTTAATAATTTTACATAATAAGTCAAAGTTCCTCCAAGTTAAGGGTATTATCAAGTTTGTCATATGGATAGGGTGTTATGCAGTTTCTCAAGTTGAAAAGTGTAATGACGTTCGAGATAATCACCCATTTATCCAGCTAACGAAAACTCGAAAATAGAAAACAAGGAGAGGTTATCTAAAATAATCGGGCATTTTTTCCGACCATAAAAGAGAAAAAGATGACAAAAATTGGGTGGGTTGGGATGAACATGTGGGTTTCTAAAAAAATCGGTATTTAAAATTGGGTTATTTGATTATGAGTTTGAGACGTGTCCATCCATTAAAATTAAGGATAAATTTGTGCCAAACTATGATGTGAGGGGTATATTTGAAAGTATAACAAGAAAGGTATATTTGGACCTTAGTAAAAATTTCGCCAGCGGCCACTTTTAATGCTGGTATTTAGTTTGAGGCCACTATTTTTTTTGGTCTTACACTAGAGGCCATTTTTGGGCATTTACTAAATAAGCATTGACTTAAGTTCTGATCATTGACTGAAGTTATGTCCATAGGGCCCTGGACTGAAGTTCTATCTTTAAAGACTGAACTAATATGGTCCTGGACTTAAGTTCCATCTTTAAGGACTGAACTTCAGTCAATATGGCCTGGACTGAAGTTCTATCTTTAAGGACTGAATTTCAGTCCATATGGCCCTGGACTGAAGTTCTATATTTAAGGACTGAAATTCAGTTAACATGGCCCTGGACTGAAGTTCTATCTTTAAGGAGTGAACTTCAATCCATATGGCCCTGGACTGAAGTTCTATATTTAAGGACTGAAATTCAGTCAACATGGCCATGGACTGAAGTTCTATTTTTAAGGAGTGAACTTCAATCCATATGGCCCTGGAGCCTGGACTGAAGTTCTATCTTTAAGGACTGAACTTCAATCCGGGCCCTAGAGTGAAGTTCTATCTTTTAAGCGAAAATGGCCACAAACTAAATGTTTGGTATTAGTGGCCTGTGACCAAAGACCAATGACAAAAGTGGTCTTTCGTGCACTTAACCCGAAAGTATATTTAATCTATTTTTGATATTTAAATTATTTTTGACACGTGTCCATTCGTTAGGTGCATTATCGGAGCCTTTATCTAAGACAAGTCAAAGTTTGACATAATCAATATTTCAATTTAATATATGACCTTTGAAACTTCATCCGACATATCCAATTAAGAAATATGACCCATTGTGAAAGAATTGTCTGAGAATGACTGAGAAAAATAATTAGTAAAAAGAAACAGAAAGCAATTGAAGTTTTTGAAGTTCATGGGGTAAGGAAAGAAAATTTATAATGTAAACGGCATTTCACTTCGTTTTTGTTTATTCTTCTCATTGTATTATGCGGCGTGTTGCTGAAAATTTCCCCTAAAGAACATGCAAGGCCACGAATTCCGTTGATCGAGTGACATTATTTTTTTTAGCTGCTTGACTACTTCTGTCCTTTTTGTAATTATTTATTGGAAGACTTACGAAAATAATTATGAAAATTAAAATATTTATCCACCTCTACCCATAAGTTTCATATTTACAAGTTATGTCCATAAATTATTTACATATCTCCTACCCATCCAAATTTGTATACCATTATTTATGCAGTATACTTTATAAGTGTATATCCATTGTATACAATTATTTATGCAGTATACTTTAAAGGTATACACCCATAAAGTATAATAAAGGTAGACAATAATAAATGGATATGTTGGATAAATACTTTTAATTTTATGGGTAGTATAATTTTAAGTGTGTATGACTTATAAATTTTTTGAATTTTATGGGTATATAGTGTAAAACACTCTTATTTATTTCATTAAATATCAAGCAGAGCCTCGGGAGAATGTTGACGGTGATCAAACTGCAACATGTACGAACAACGAATCTATTAGCGTTGCTTTCCTTTTATAACATTTTATATGTAAGTATTGTTTGGTTCAGAAAGCAAATAATGCAGGAAATTATACTCTGTAGATTATTTTTTATTGATAGTTTCTATATTGTGTCTAATCGGAATATCCATTTACATTTTAAACTAAGTAAATATTTGATTGCTACATCATACCTGATGGTTAAGCTTTGTTGTTTTAGTTATTCTAATTCATGTTTTATTAATATATATACATCTTATTCTATTTTGAGTAAAATTATTAAGTTGAAACTAGTAATCTTGTGGAAACTATAAAAACAAATAAATTACAATTTTTATAACTGCCATGAGTATTCGGTATTCAATAGTCGCTTTGGGTCGATCTAATCTAAATTCGCGTAAAGAACAATAAATTTTATACGGATGGATAAAACAATCCTTAAAAATAAACATTTGCAACTATGTAGAAATTTATTTCCTCGAGAAAAATTGAGGGATTATTTGAATTACATATAAGCTTACGAGGATTATAATACAAAAATTTCTACTTGGTGATTGATTAATTATGAAAACATTATTGTTCCTCCCACTTTAAATTTTTGTTAGTTTTGAGTAAGATAACATGTTTATATAAATGTTATCCAAAGTTTCTAGTGATGTTACACCAACAAACATTTGCCAGGTAAATAAGTTTTGCATGTATAAAAGCAGCATACTAACTTAAGTTTTCAGAGGACTTATGTGATTGCTAAGCAATAATGAAAGCTATAGTAAATGGAGGTTAGAGTTAGGGAGCCTGACGTTGAAATTCGGTAGGACACGGCGGTAGCAAGAATTTGGTAATGATGACCTTGTTATTGGCCTGAGTGTAGGAGGCATTGTGCATGCAACGGTGTGGATGGCAACGTTGAGTAGTTGGCTTATATGTGACTGTCAAGACATGGCAAAGGGCAGACTAAGTGAAGACACGCCATGGCATGGCATGGGTGTCAAGCAACTAAGACAAGGCCAAGGCAAGGCGGCTAAGGCATTGACAAAGGCATGGCGCATGGGCCTTGAGCAAGGGATGCACGCATGAGTGGGAAAAACAGGCATTGTTATGACATGGGCGATGGGCGCACGTAGGCAGCGCGAAGGCCAAGTGATGGGCACAGAATTGATGTCAAGGGCGCGTAGAGTTGGCCAAATGCGTAGGCGCACGTGCGCAGGCATGCGACGCACGTGAGCGACCGGCTGACAAGGCAAGTGCCGAGAAAAATGCGCAAGACGTGGGCGATGTGTGCTGAACATCCGCTGAGTGTGTCAAAACAGCCCTGGCATGTGCCAGACACGCCCCTTTCCTAATGTAACTGCCTAAGGCAGTCCCCTTTGTATTTATAATGTATTTTCAGTCATGTAAACATAAGTGGGAACAACTTGTGTTCTTGGCTTAGGACGAAGTCGATCCATTGTATTTGAATTGTTATATAAATACATTGGTTGAGAGATTTCTCTCGTAATTGCTTGTGTTGTTCGTGTTTCTTCGCTGCCTAAGTTATCAAAAACTAAAGACCGAAATTTGGCTAAGTTTTGAACATAGACTGAACCAAGTAGGACTTGGATACCTCATATGGGCAAACCTCGGCATGTTTACTTGTCAAAATCCGCCCCTGTGACAACTAGTATCAGAGCACGAAGGGAACGATAGCGGGAAAACAAGATGGCTGGTGGCACAACCAACACAGAGCTTGGCCAAAGGGTGGAGCAGATCAAAGCACTTATTGGAGAAAATTCTGATACGGTTGAGTTTGCTTCTCTTCTTGTGGGAATGACGCAAATAGAGGCCGAAGTTGCTGCTTCAAAAGAGAATTCAAGGGTGGAAATCGAAGCTATACGCAAGGAGAATGAGGATCTACGTGCGGAAGTGTTGCTGTTACGAAGGGCTTTGAGTGGGACTGTCCAACGAAATGATGATCGAGTCAAGGTAAAAATTCCAGAACCCAAGGCTTATAATGGTGCTAGAAGTGCCAAGGAGTTGGAAAATTTTCTTTAGGATATGGAACAGTATTTCAAGGCTGCTCATGTTCCAAACGATGAAAAAGTTAAGATCACAACAATGTATTTGTGTGATGATGCTAAAGTTTGGTGGCGAACAAGGGTGGTAGAAGTGGAAAATACGGTCTTGGCTAGGATTGATTCGTGGGAGGAGTTGAAGAAAGAATTGAAGGGACAGTTTCTCC
The DNA here is from genome assembly GCA_029990575.1 of Petunia axillaris subsp. axillaris. Classification (NCBI taxonomy): domain Eukaryota; kingdom Viridiplantae; phylum Streptophyta; class Magnoliopsida; order Solanales; family Solanaceae; genus Petunia; species Petunia axillaris. Next base: position 44,385,089 of record JARKNS010000002.1, on the reverse strand, counting down.
CTACAAATCATCTTGGGTTGCAAGGGATGAGCTGCATAAGTTAAAGCAAAGTGGCACGGTAAGGGAATATGTAAAGATTTCTCATCATTATTGCTGAATGTTGGGAACATGGCTGAAGAAGATAAGCTACATTACTTCATTAGTGGCTTAAAGAATTGGGCGCAATTGAAGTTGAGAAGGCAGAATGTGCAAAGCTTTTCAACGGCCATTGCAGCGACTGATGCATCGGGTGATTTCAACCTAAATGACGACATTGCTGAATCGTCTACGTCTAGTGGGAAGAAAGAAAAAGGCAGGGATGGAACGAAGGGAATGCCTAATACGTTGAAGACGATAGTGCAAAAGGGGGAAGACATGCAGAATCTTCCAAGGGAAAGGAGAAAAATGGCAAGTTTAGTGGCTGCTTTACTTGTGGTGGATCGCACTTGAAACGTGACTACCCGGTGCAGCAGTGCATGAATGCTATTTTGGTTACGGAGGCGGCTGAAAAGAATCAAGTGGCGGGTGTTAACAATTTGTTGGCTGGAAAAGAAGAAGGCCTTGGGGCAGCTTATATAAACAGCCCCTTGGGCTTGATTAAGTAGTTTGCCTTGACGAGGACGTCGAGTTTCAAAGAATGCGGGTGGTTTGTTAGGGGTCTAACTTTGAAACTCAGCATGGCACGGCGGGCATCAGGGATTTGGCATGATGGTCTTGCTATTGGCCTAAGTGAGGAAGGCATTGTGCATGCAACGGTGCGGGTGGAAACGTTGAGTAGTTGGCTTATGTGTGACTGTCAAGACATGGCAAAGGGTGGGCTAAGTGAATACACGCCATGACATGGTATGGGTGTCAAGCAGCTAAGACAGGGCCAAGGCAAGGTGGCTAAGGCATCGACAAAGACATGGCGTATGGGCCTTGAGCAAGGGATGCGCGCATGAGTGGGAAAAATGAGCATTTTCATGACATGGGCGATGAGCGCACGTAGGCAGCGCCAAGGCCAAGGCCAAGCGATGGGCGCAGAATTGATGTCAAGAGCGCGTAGAGTTGGCCAAATGCGCAGGCGCGTGTGCGCAGGCATGCAACACACCTGAGTAGCCGGCTGACAAGGTAAGCGCTGAGAAAAATGCGCAAGACGTGGGTGACGTGGGCTGAATGTGTGCTGAGTGTGTCAATACAGCCTTGGCATGTTCCAGGCACGCCCATTTCCCAATGTAACTGCCTAAGGCAATCCCCTTTGTATTTATAATGTATTTTCAGACATGTAAACATAAGTGGGAAGTCGAAATTACTTAGAAACAAATGTGAGGGATTGTAAAGAGTGTTTCCAAGCATAGAAGTCATTGAACGACTTGTGTTCTTGGCTTAGGACGAAGTTGAAGTCGATTCATTGTATTTGAATTATTATATAAATACATTGGTTGGGAGGTTTCTCACGTAATTGCTTGTGTTGTTCGTTTTTCTTCGCTGCCTAAGTTATTAAAAACCAAAGATCGAAATTTGGCTAAGTCTTGAACGTAGGCTGAACCAAGTGGGACTTGGCTGCCTCATAGGGGCAAACCTCGGCAGGTTTACTTATCAAAATCCGCCCCTGTGACAGTGAGTATATTCTCAAGCGCACAACATATATATTGTGATTCAACGCTATTTTAAATTACAGATTTTTATACTAAAAGACAAGCAACATACAAAATTACTAAAAATGACCCTATTTGCGAATCTTACCCGAAGTGTCACCCTTTTTCCGAGATAGCAGCCTGCCGCAAGTTTATACAATTCTATACAAGTTTATACACGTGTATAAAATTGTATAAATTTGTATAAGTGTGTATATGTGAGTGAATAAATCTGTATAAATTTTCAGATTTCTTTAGTATTAAGTATGTTTATATGAATGTTTACATTTTTTTGTATATATTTTTGTATTTCTCTAATTGTCTACGCATTTATCAATGTATATTCATGTATAATTTATTTTTTTGGGGAAGATTTGTGTGTATAAACTTGTCCAAAGCAATGATATAGACAAAATCAATAACATAACTTCAGTGAAATAAAAAAAAAGTAATGACACCGCCGGCGGAGAGGGTACCTGCCGGCGGCTCAGTGACAGAGGAAGGGAGATTTGGTAGCTAGAGTTTTTTTATTTTGAAGGAGTACTTAAATTTGTAATCTTAGATATGAATGCTATGCATGAAAAAATAATATGACCTGCTATTTGTAATTTTGGCTAATGTACTACTTATTTCTGAAAATTTACTTTTAATTTATAGTTAAACGTTATTTTAAAGCTTGTTCTGATATAGTGTGGCTTTTCCTCAACAATTTAAAAATTAGTTGAAATTGAAATGTATCAATACCAAGGAGAAACTAATATGATCGCGATGGTCTCACAAGATCTAAGTTTTGATTATACCTATAAAAGAGAATTCTAATAAATATATCAAATTTCTTAAACGTGTATCTTCTCTAGATTCACCGAAATACAGAGGAAGGTGAGCTTTTGGCCCAGAGTCGACATCGCAAGATGCAAGGGGACCCGCGTCCGATTCAATGCTTAGGTGTAACCTTGATCTTTTTACTTACCTTTCACTCCACATTTTGCTGTTACCAAATAATTTTGAAAAAATAAAAAGAAAAGAAAAAAAAGCAGTGGCCGTACAAGTAATTTCACAAAAATATCAAGCCCATAGTCTTAACAACAAAACTCATACCGCTCCCTATAAATTCATCATGTCTCTAACGAAGCCTACAATTTACTGATTGGTGACACCACTCTTTCATTCATTGTATCTTCCTCTCTCATTCACATCTCAAAATTAAGCTTTTGCTAATTGGATATATCAAATCTAAATAAAGGTACCTTAAACTTCCTTAATCTGCTTATATATGAATTATCTCTGCATTCACGTTAACACTTGCTTTCACTTACAAGTGTTTGTTAATTTTGAATCTAGAAGTTTCCTATCCGATCTCTGTAACATCTACTGGTTTTGATGTTGCTGCTGTTGAATCCATTATTTACACTAAGTTTGATTTGGTTTTTAATTAATTATGAATGTGACACTACTGAAATTACTACTGTTAAGGTCACATGAAGCAATTTAATGTGTTAGCTAGTACAATTTACTGCTACTGTTATAGTAAATTATTTGCCTTTTCGGTCCCCTGCTACTCGTCCTAGCTTGGTAGGGTGGAAATGTTTGGTTGTAACTGAGGATCTTCGTTGTGATCATCGATGTATGAGCTGAGGCTGACGGTGTGATAGTTTACGATGTCACTTGTATCTGTTGATGCGAGAGATAGATTATAAATTTACTAGGAGATGTACTAGAAGAGGTGCCACTGAGTGCTAACTCACTATCATGTGGACTCTTTAGGATCTGTGAATTAGATTCTACTGGCTAATACGGCATATTTACTGAAATGAAGTAGCTGATTGCATTCTGTATCATAAAAAAAAAATAGTAGGGGGGCTGCAGCATCACTGTTTCACTAGACTGTGGAAAGTGGCCAATGAATCAAAACTGCTGACATTGCATAAAGATTTGAGTTGAAGAAAAGAGAAGCGACTGTGCAATACAGTTGGATTGTTCAAGCTAATGTTGGCAGAATAGCTAAAACTGTGCTGGACTACATTTCTATGATCCTGTTAATCTGGACGTATGCAATTTGAGGTTTAGCTCCACCAATGGAGTTCCAAACTTGGTTAATTTTCCTATACATGTTGTCTTACTTATACATGCTCAAATGTAAAGCAACCATGAATTATATAAACTTCAGTTTCTTGATATTCGAATGAGTGCGTCTCATAAGATACCACAGTGGGCCGATATTAGTGGGTTCCTCTGTAGAATTAGGCTTAACTTTTGAAGGAAGTTTGCCTAGGTGCCAAGATGAGCTAGCCCATCAAAATGCCTAGTCTCTCAATGCATCTACCAAACTTTTACTTCTCCTTGGTTCTTATGCTTCACCTCTTGTTCACGTAACACAGGATTCAAATATTAACTGCTAGTGCTATCATATACGAATAGCAAATCTTGGTTACAACCTGTACTGTAGAATATAAGGGAGAACATAATTATACAAAACCGAATGAGTAGACACTGATGTGATATTTATTTTACTACCACTTTCAACTTTTCATCTCATTTTTATACAAAGTGCAAAGGCAACAGGCTAGGCTAGGGCCACTAGTCAGGCTTTGCCTACAGTTTCAATTATGCTTTAAATTTGAAAAGAAAGTTAAAAGTTTCTGATCCATTTTACTAATCATCTAAATGACAGTCGGTATTTATCTTCTATAGAAGCTTGTAGTCCATTGCTGATTTTGGTAACTTAATGCAGAATTTAAAATCAACAAATGGGTTCAAATGCGGTTGAAGATTTGATAGAAGCGTCATCAGGAGTTCATTATTCTGGATTCCATATGCAGCGGCCACGTACTCCAGGATTTGAGCAACCAACAACCTCTATAGATGATAGTTTCCATAAGCAACCCTTCATCATTGGTATGTATAGGCAATGATATCCGTCTAACTGTCACCTGAGCATTGGCTCAACAAACTTCACATTTACTATTGCAAAAGTAAAGAAAAAACCATTTATCTAAATGACCACTTAGTTGTTGTTCCCACCTCTATTTTTGGATTATTTCTACGTGGTCTTCATTTTTTATGATTCTCAGAGCAAATGATAGTGTTAGCTCAAGAAAATGATAATTACTCAAGCTTTTGTCCTGTGTAATCAAATAATAGTGTTTTGCGCAAGAAACTGACTATAGTTACTCAAGCTTTTTTGGTCATGTGTACATGCTGAATGAATGGTTTCACTTTGCATTCATCATTCTTTGGATGGGTGTAAGCAACTTGGCTTCGATATGTATGTTTAGAATCGTGGTAAAGCTATTCATGGATGCACATAATGACGGGATGAAAAGGGCTACAATCCTGAGGTACCATAAAAGCTGGGCAGCCATTTTGCATGGCTATACATGATTTAATTGGCCATCTGGTCTGGTTTAAGAACTTATTGGAAGTCTTTTGATGTTGGATTGTGGTGCTTTTTCCCATGAGATCAAACCAAAATTTTCTGATCATGCTGGGTATATATTAAGAGAAGTCTGAATATGGATGGACTTAATCCTGCTGTGAAATATGTCTTACTGGAGTTGGTTCAATGGTTGTAGCATGCACATGTCAAATTTGGACTTTGCTTCTCTGGATTTGTTCGCTGATGTTTATTCCTGCAATTCACAGCTTGCGAAGACTCTTCAGTTTTGGTGCTACTTTCCTATCGGCATGACACCGACACTAGTAAGGGTGTGGGTTATGTACTGGATATGGTCAATCAACATTGGGTACTGAGATTTGAGATAAAGTTTTGGCATTTTTTTCTCACGGCAAAAGCTAGTGTAAATTTCTAGATGGCCAGCTACCTACAACTTGAAAAAAAAAAATGATTGAGTTACTGCACTCTACAAGCTACATGTATGCTTTCCCCAATATCTCATAATTTTGGCATATTCTAATAGCTCTTTTTTTAGATATTTGAATTATTTTTAGCCGAATCCTCGCACCCGTATCTGTACCTAGATCCTTATCCCCGAATTTTAGAATTTAGATCATGAAGGATCCACCTCTAGATCCTCACACGTATCGGATGCCCGTACCCAACTCTGAACAACTTAGATCAACATATAGGTTGATAACGGGCTGGGAGACTTTACAGGTTCTTTGTGGCATATGTGCTATTGTTGGTCAATAGAGCAGTGTACATCTCAGGAATATGGGCTGGGTTCTTATCAAAAAAGAATATGGATTGGGACGAAAAGTGGTTATGTGGCTTTTCAGTCGATTGCTGTAACTTCAAACAAACTTTTCACTTAATCATTTGTTAAACTGGTTTCCTTTCCATCATTTCTCAGCTGCAACTTCTAATTGTATGGCTCCGGTTTAAAAGTGTTGTCCTTGTTGTCCTTGTTATCCTTTATGTTCTTCCCTTCTCTTTCTACATGTTTGCTTAATCCATTCTCATATAAAATATATGCTTCGCCTGCAGGCGTTGCTGGGGGTGCTGCATCAGGCAAGACAACAGTTTGTGATTTAATTATTGAGCAGCTCCGTGATCAGCGTGTCGTACTAGTTAACCAGGTGGTTTTCTTTGGAGTGGAAAATAAAGCTTTTTTCGATGAACAAGTTTAAGTTTATAGTCCCACCATTTTTAGAGTGAATGAGCAGTCTCATAGTTTTCTCAATACAGCCTCTTCTAGCACTGGCCTCTGTTTCCCGCATCTCATCTCAGTGAATCTATAACTGTTTAATAATCCTACGTGTTTATCTTCATCAAAAGAAAAAAAATAATCCTACGTGTTTATAGCACCAGCTTCTCTTTTCCTCTTGATGGGATGATTGGTTAGCTAGGGGCTTTTACAACTACTATATGTACTTGTTCTATCATGCTCTTTTCTTTTATGACAATAACATTCATTTCCCAGCTATTTCGCTTTTATATTATTTCATTCCACATTCCTAAATTTTCTCCATTTAAGCTTTTTTGCAAATAGAATTCTAAAGATACCAAAGATCTTTTCAGTGGTTGAGTCGTCATGGAAGTGAATTATATTTCACTTTGGTTGTACCTTTGAAGTTCAATAAGAAGATTTTTGTAAGCTGATTTTAGTAGGTTTCAGATGTTCCCTAATGAATAGATGTTTTGGTCAAAAGTTAAGAGGATTTAGAATGGTATATCTGTTTCGGTAATGCTACATTTCTGTCTTTTATTTTGCATATGCGCGGACTATCAAAGTTCATTATCTGATTTTTCTGACTTGGTTCGAATTTGCAGGATTCTTTCTATCATACTTTGACCCCTGAAGAACTTGGGAAAGTTCATGAGTACAACTTTGACCATCCTGGTTAGTGTTGTCCATTTTATTCGAGTTAAATTAACAGTCTCATTTATTTATGGTTTAATTTCTCAGAGAAAATTTTATCAGTTATAGGGAAAAGCCTCACTAAATGTTTTTATTTATTTATTTTCAAAATAATTTTTGCAGTTGCCTATACACAAATTTAAATTGGTCTCTCTTGTTCTGGATATATTGTGACTTCGAAGAAGTCTGTTTGTGTTCGAGACCCTATGACTTGTGATGGTCCTCAATTTTGTTGGACATCGTTTTTTCAACTAACAAATGATTATGTCTGGTGATTGATTTCTCAATATTTTTGAACATCCTTCTTTTAACTAACAAATGATTATATCTGCTGATTGATTTTTGATTTATAGTGTTCACACGTGTGTGAACCTTTTGAAAACTCTTAATATTGATGTTGGTCTTGGGAATTATTAAGTATCAGTATCTGTTATAGGATAATGTCTGGTGTAAGTTTCATGTTTTTTTCCTCTTATTGTTCAGATGCATTTGACACCGAACAGTTGTTGTGTGTGGTGGAGAAATTGAAGCACGGGCAAGCAGTTGATATTCCAAAATATGATTTTAAGAGTTACAAAAATGACGTATTCCCCCTTCGAAGGGTAAATATTTGTAGCATTATTTTATCTTTGTTTTTTCTCTTTGCAGTTTGCACGTAATCCGATTTTCTCAAGAATATATCATTTTATCTGCCACACGTATCTTAGTCAACTTTTAACCTCCTTTGTCTTTTTGGACGTTTCTTAATTGAATACCCTATGTGAAAGAGTAAAAAGGAATAAAGAGAGATAGAAAACGATACATAATTGGAAAAACAAGCAATTGCCTGCATTTGGAGTTGTAGTTGTTCTGAATTCTGATTAATGACAATTCACCACTTATACTTGAATTACTTGGTAGGTCAATCCTTCAGATGTTATAATTTTGGAGGGGATACTCATCTTTCACGATCCAAGGGTCCGAGATCTGATGAGTATGAAGATATTTGTTGATACAGGTTCTTTCATCTCCTTTCTTTTGATGTTTCTTTGTCTATTTAATATTATATTGCGATTCTGTCCTTGTGAAAGGAGGTGTGCCCTCTTATTGACTTGCGACCATGATGTAGAAGAGATAGGTCAACATAGTATCCTGGCAGTTGTCTCATCTAGCATTCTTTCTACATGGATATGTTTCATTATCAGGTTTCTCGTCTATCTGGAACAAATAAATACATGTTAAATGATAGTATGATACTTCCTCTAATGTAATAAAACCAAATGTTAAAGAATAAATATAAATAAATGGACTTAGCCCTTTTGTTGGCCTAGCAAAATGACTTCTAGAAAAAAGCGACTGCCAGTGATCAGAATACTGCTGTATTGGATGAGTATCTGTCCTATGTAAGAGTGCAAGGTCTTCACTAAAACAGATATCATGAAAGAGTGAATCATAAATTTACTCAAGCTCTTCTTTGATGAGTGTTTCCACTCAACTTCTGAAATATTGTTTTTGTTGTTTTACACACACTGACACACACACACACAAAATATATATATATACATATACATATATATATATATATATATAAGCATAAAGATCTATCTATTGTTTCCTTCCATGTCTGCTTGGGCAGTGCTTTATGTTGGGTCCTCTACTTGTGTGGTTTCATCATCTAAAGTTTTCAGTGCAGATGCTGATGTACGGCTTGCGAGGAGAATAAGACGTGACACAGCTGAAAAAGGTAGAGACATTAGTACGGTGCTTGATCAGGTTAGGAAAACTTTCAGGCTTATTTTCCTTATATATATAAAAAAAAAAAAAGAAGTACACTCAGGCTTATTGGAATATATTGGGAATCTTTCACCCATATCTAACAGATACTTGGACAAAGTTTTTCGTGATCTTTTTACTCTTCCAACTTCCAACAAATTGCATTTTCTTTATGACGAAGATCAGTGAGTTGATGACTAAGTTTCTATTTTCCTGCTTCCTTTCTCAATTCATGTCTGTGAAACTTCAATTTAATTTTCTATATTTGCCTTTTCGTTAATAAGCTCAATGAGACCAATGTTTCTTTAACTGCCGATTCAGCTTTCTTCTTAACTTTGACTGCCTTTTCAAAACTGGCTATTCAAACTTCCATTAAGATTCAAAATTTGTTTTTGTAGCTGACTGCTGTCTATAATTTAGCATAATAAAGTGTTTGGTTTTCACAAATAATTTGAATAAATCGTGATGCAGTACTCTAAGTTTGTGAAACCGGCTTTTGATGACTTCATTCTTCCTACAAAGAAGTATGCTGACATTATCATTCCACGAGGTGGAGACAATCATGTTGCTATCGATTTGATTGTGCAACATATTCGGACAAAACTTGGTCAACATGATCTCTGTAAAATATATCCTAACTTATATGTTATTCAATCAACTTTCCAGGTACCATTCTTATCTTCAGTATTAAGATATTGTCTTGTCCCTTTTTATCCATTTCTCTATTTATCTTGAAATTGCATTTTCTTTGTTCAAGATCCATCTCTCACGTGCTCCTAAAGATTGTCATTGTTTTCATTTAGATACGTGGAATGCATACACTAATACGGGATGCTCAGACGACCAAACACGATTTTGTGTTTTATGCCGATAGATTGATTCGATTGGTAAGTACGTTGCTGCACAGTTCATTGCTGTTTATTGGTTACCTATCTTTCTCGACGAGTCAGGTAAAGTCAAATCTTTGGTTAGCTTATCAACTAGATTCATCTTCACCTGAACCAGGTTGTTGAACATGGTTTGGGCCATCTGCCATTTACGGAAAAGCAGGTGATCACTCCAACTGGTAAGCTGCGCTGCAATTTGGCTATATTCATGGCCTATTTAAAAATCTTATTCAGAGGGCTCTGAAGTACTATCTTATTTAACTCCACTTTATGTAGTAGGGTTATCGACATTAGGTTGAAATATCAGGCTAATGGTTATCTTCTCAGGACAGTTTGGATGTGGTTCTTGAAGTCATGACCTATATTAAGAAATATTGGCTGAATTGTTACTGAGAGATAATAGGCTTTTTTTTTTAATCATTGAGAGATACTAGGCATTATAGCGCAATTCATCTTTAATTTATACTGATTATAGCATCAGCCATATTGTCAGTGCATTATGGCTGAGTTATTTTATTGGTTAAAGTACGACACTATCCTGGAATATTACCAGATAGCAAGACATGCGGTATTAAGTTAAAACTCCCGCAGGGTCATAGTTGAAGATTCTACTATTCTGCAAATGATGCTTTTATAGTTTGAGTCAGTAGTGTTGTTGGATTGCGCAAGTGAGGCATCATAAACATTACTGATCATATAGCAGTAAACAAACCAGCCATGCTACTTCATCAAAAAAAAAAAAAAAAAAAAAAAACAACAACCAGCCATGCTCATTCCTCCATTTGGTTGTGTTAACACTTGGTAATTTGTTAGTTGCAGTATATCATTTTGATAAATTTCAATGCTTGAACCAAGATTTTAGCTCTCTATACTAAAATCATATTGTCTGGGACGCTAGGAGTGGGCGTGTGTAACTTTGAATCTTCTTAATGTTGATGGTGAATTGAGATGTTTTGCCACTGAGCTCAACTGAATTAGCGGACTGTTCTCTGTATATTTTGCACCTCCTAGAAATATCTTGAATACTTTATACATTATCTTTGTGATAATCTCTCTGTATGTGACTATATGCCATGGTTAATCCTCCTTGACTATAACCAATTCTGTGATTTTGAACCAGGAAATCAACAAGTAGTTTCGTTTTACTTTTTCTATACACCCAATCAGGGAATTGCTTCAATGAGCAGAAACAAACTCTTAATTAAATATATTTCTCGTGAGTGCAGGATCTGTATACAGTGGCGTTGATTTCTGTAAGAGGTTATGTGGTGTTTCAGTAATTAGAAGGTAAAAAGTTGCAATTTTCATTTCCCTACTTAACTTGGATGGTAGTATCAATTTGTTTCAGAGTTATAATGCCAATGTCATTCACTTATTCTATTGGTTTACTTTTGCTCCAAACTGGGCTTGTTTGGTAGATGGAAATGCAAGGGTCTTTACATGTATACTCTGGTATGTTAAAAGCTGTAACATGGTGCATCATGTTATTGATAAGAACTGAGGATAATAAAGGACCGAATCATATCTCCTCAGACACTTGACATGGCGAAGTTTTCTTTTTACATGTTTTTTTGCATAAACACATGTCACACTATCAGGATTGAAATTTATGCAAGAGTTGAAGTCTTCGTAAAGGTCTATAGTGATTTCTGGGAGGATCAGATTAACTAAAATGTCAAATTTTTGTCATAAACTGGAGATGCTTGTTGTTCATCAAGAATTTACTGATTATAATATTGCCAAATGCATCCAGGATCTACCTAATCATCATCCAGTTGTCTTTTAGGGAATCAGTTTGACTACTGTTTGTTTCTTTGTCTTTCTGCCTTCACCAACCATCGAATTTGTGTATTCTGTTTGTTAACCATAAATATTCTAATTATGCACAGTGGAGAGAGCATGGAGAATGCCTTGCGAGCATGTTGTAAAGGTATCAAGATTGGCAAGATCCTTATCCACAGAGAGGGTGACAATGGTCAGCAGGTTAGGCAATTGTTTAGTCCTCTGGAAACATTTTTTTCTTGTACTACTGAGTCATAGGTTTTGCTCTCTTTTATTTTTTTATAATACGTTTTCATTAATAATGATGCAGCTGATTTATGAGAAACTACCACAAGATATTGCAGAAAGGCATGTCCTATTGTTGGATCCCATCCTCGGAACAGGTTAGTTTTTGCCTTGGGATATCAGATAACTGACCACGAGTTTCATGCACACTGAACATGGATGAACTATATAATCAAGAATTTTATGATAATTTCTTAATAAAGATGGTGTAAACAAGACCTATTATGTCTTTATATGTAGGGAATTCAGCAGTTCAAGCTATTTCCTTACTGCTGAAGAAGGGTGTCCCAGAGTGCAACATTTTATTTCTCAATCTCATTTCTGTAAGTATACTAAACTGTCCTGTTTAGTGTTTGCATCTCTCCCATCAATGCGTGGATTATCTGCTACTACAAAGTTCTGGGATGATAACTAATGTACTCCTATTTGTTTTTTAAAACTAGGCACCCCAAGGAGTACATGTGGTCTGTAAGCGATTTCCAAGAATAAAGATTGTGACATCTGAGATTGAAATTGGTTTGAATGATGATTTTCGTGTTATTCCTGGCATGGGTGAGTTCGGTGATAGATATTTTGGTACAGACGACGACTGAACGAAGAGTTGTGGGCTTGTGGCCCCTCCATACCCCGGAATCACATGAGAGATGTAGCTTTCTATTCCAATCCAATTATATCCTTCTTTTTCTACGATCACTTAAAAGAAAAGAGTCAGATGAGCATGATGAACCACTTATGTAACGGGTACTGGACATTACGGAACAATTTTGACTATACAGGCCTTATAATGCAATTTGCAGTAATTTTTGCACAATGAGATCTAAGCTTTTTGTTATCTATGCATCACGAGATGCATTGAAGATGGGTTTGATTTAAAACTACTTGTGGTAAGGGAGGAAATTATACACACTGAGAATCAGGTGTTCCAAAAGAAAAATGTAAAATAATACAAATACATGCAGGCTTTTATCAACCCCTTGCTTTCCCATGGAGGATTATTAATGAATAATCTTCTTTAACGAGACATAGCCAACGTTGGAAGCTTCTCTTATATGCGTTCTGACTTTCACCGTTTTTTTTTTCTCTTTCATCTCTTCCGATTTCCTTGTATAACCAAATTAAAGAGCAGTGCATATATAACAAATAAAAAGTAAGTAGCCAGCTTACATTTTACCGTCTTTTATGAAATTTCAGTCTAATAATCTCTCACTAATTAGGTGAGTTTAATACTCTCTCTTCGTCTTCCTTCCCTCTAATCCCGATGTAATAGAAAATTAAACAAGATATTTGGCAGATAAAGTCGGGTTGTTTGGGCTCCTTAGAATGAGAAAGAAACAAAATTCTGGAGATGAGGCGCCAGCTTCCTCACAAAATTTTTCCTCACACTAGAGATAAAATGCCAAAAAGGCGACATTTGGCAGTAACATTGTTCACACATTTCTCTAAACCAGGACGATAATCTTTGTTGGGCTAATTTACTGACACGTGTCAAGGAAAATGCATGAATGGATCATAGGGGAATATCCTCCTCAGTCATCTATATAGGTTTGGTTTCCAGCTTTTGCTTTCTCGTCCGTTTTCGGTTGGCAGCTTTATCCAAGCATTATCCTAAGCACTACTAATCCACAACTATGTCTGCTTTTGTGGGAAAATATGCTGGTAAACCTCTTTCTCCCTCTATCTTACATTCTCTCTTCAGTATATATATGTAGGAGAAAGTATATCTACAGTTTGGTTGTATACTCCTAAATGAAGTTATTCGTAGCAAATAAGTACGTGTATTTAGCTAGCCAGCGTGCAAAGCCTTACAGTTCTTTAAGGTACGTAGTAATATATTTCTCATTGTCAATGCAATAACTATATGGTTAAGGAGATAGAAAGATTGCATGAGTGATCATCATGCAGATATTATCGGCGTACTTAAACATGTTGTAGTAGTAGGTAGTAAGCTTTATTTTGTAGGTTTGAATGACCTTATACTATCAAAATTCTTCCACACAGTCAAAGTTAAGCTCTTGTCATGCAAGTTTCGTTGGCTGTACGCAACATGTGTCATTTGGATTTGTTTCAACTATTCATGTACTTTTCATTCGCTTTTTAACACTATATGTACGATATGGAGCATCACTAGTACAACATCAGTTTTGTTTGCTTAAGTATTCGTAAAAGTAATTTGTATAATCTACTAATAGATATAGTATAGTTGGTCTAATGTTAATTTTGATGCAGACGAACTGATCAAAACTGCCAAGTACATAGCAACACCAGGCAAGGGTATTTTGGCAGCTGATGAAAGTACTGGCACTATTGGAAAGCGCTTATCTAGCATTAACGTTGAGAACATTGAGTCCAATCGGCAAGCACTTCGTGAACTCCTCTTCACTTCTCCCAATGCTCTCACTTACCTCTCTGGTGTCATCCTCTTTGAGGAAACGCTTTACCAAAAAACTTCTGATGGCAAGCCCTTCGTTGAAGTTCTACAGGAAAATAATGTGGTTCCTGGCATAAAGGTGGACAAGGGAACCGTGGAATTAGCAGGGACTAATGGTGAGACTACAACTCAAGGTTTTGACTCTTTGGGTGCACGTTGCGCACAGTACTATAAAGCAGGTATGTGTTGAGTTGAGTCGTGTGACCATTTCATTTAAACTTTTTAAGTTATTAGTGGGAGTATACATTCAGTTACTTGATTACTATATATCTCAACGTGTTCCCTCATTAGCTCTGTCTATAGCATGTTAAAATCTAAAAGTTCTTTTTATTAGAAAAATTACGTATTTAATTATTTAATTATATTATGTCTCAACAAGGTGCTCGCTTCGCTAAGTGGAGAGCCGTGCTGAAAATTGGACCAACTGAGCCCTCTGAGTTGTCCATCCAGCAAAATGCGCAGGGACTTGCTCGTTATGCGATCATTTGCCAAGAGAATGGACTTGTGCCTATTGTTGAGCCAGAGATCCTCACTGATGGAAACCATGACATTAAGAAATGTGCTGCTGCTACTGAAACTGTTCTTGCTGCTGTTTACAAGGCTCTCAATGACCAACATGTTCTTCTTGAAGGAACACTCTTGAAGCCCAACATGGTCACCCCTGGCTCTGATAGCCCAAAGGTGTGTATTTCTAATGGGACTAGTTTGCACTATTGCATGTCGTTTTAGAAAATCTATCAACAGTGAGGTAAAATTTAATCCATGAAAGTATAACTCGTCCAAGTGTTACCTCATTGGGTTGAGCATCCAATCATATATATTTATGAGCGGGTCAAATTGGATATTACTTCAGTTAACTCATCTACAAGATTAAACCAATTTGAGCAGCCTAGTTATGTCGTCCAAATTGATCGTAAGAAAACCTATCTGAACATCAAAATGATTTCTTTTTTGAATTTTAGTGGTTATATATATTGTCATGATAAATAGAAGAAAACTTTTGTTACTTTGATTTGGTAGTTAGAAAAATTGTACAGGACAAAGCAACAAACAAGCTTATTAAAAAAAATATTGAGTTAAGCGTGTTAAGTTATGACTCATTGTTTAACTCAAAGCCAATTTTGGCCCAAACAGATTTTTGACGAATTATGATTCACCTAACTAATTTGTTTCGCCCATTTTAACCCATTCTGCATATTTGACACCCTACTACTGTAATATATGCCCTTTTTCTTTATCTTAGGTTGCAGCAGAGGTAATAGCAGAATACACAGTTACAGCACTTCGCCGTACCGTCCCTCCAGCAGTACCAGGGATAGTGTTCTTGTCAGGAGGACAGAGTGAGGAAGAGGCAACAGTGAATCTAAATGCCATGAACAAGTTGGAAGTGCTGAAACCATGGACATTGTCCTTTTCATTTGGACGAGCTCTGCAGGCAAGTACTCTGAAGACTTGGGCTGGAAAAACTGAAAATGTTGCCAAAGCCCAAGAAGGATTTTTGACAAGGTGCAAGGCTAATTCAGATGCCACTCTTGGAAAATACACTGGTGGAAGTGCCACTGGAGCAGCTTCTGAGAGTCTCTTTGTTTCTGGTTACAAGTATTAGGGGCAAATTGCTGTTGACAACACCTATACTATTGTCTATTGTTAATTTAATGACTTCTTTGTGTTAAAATGCCTCCTTTCCAAATCTTTGGGTACGGCACTCTGTACATTTCTGTTCAAAGTTTTATATTCACTTAACCGAAAAAGGAAAAAAAGAAGTTATCCCATATTTCGATCTCTCATCCTTTGTGGTTATATTTATATCATGTTGTTCAAGTTGTCATACATTATTAGGCTTAATACGAAGAGTTACTTATTGCCCTTCAAGGGTCTCTTTGATCATCATGGACCAGTTGTGTAGCTGTTGAACAATTTTAAATTTCTTATAATCCAATTTCAATTGCAATAAAGTTTTGCCGTGCTATTTAAGTAACTATTGCAAGGTTCAATAAGTTCCACTGGGTTTGAAATACTTCATTTCTATCAAGTATAATGAAATAAAAAGGGCTAAAAGGAAAAGATTGCTGGATTATGTTAATACAACTAGTCAAAAAGTGACTCGTGAATCTTCTTAGGTGCTTCCTGAATATTCTACTTTGCTATCTCAGCTGTTGAACCACCAGGGAATGATATAATATACCACAAAGGTAGCAAGCTGCCCTTTATAGAACATAAATATAGCAATTAGAGCAATCTATTTATTAAAGGGGTACAAATAAAGTGCTACTTTTCCCTCAAATGCTGCTGGTTGTTCCTAGTAGACCACACAGATGCCATGGCTTGAGATATATGGAACTAAAGTCCCAATTACCGAATTGACAAACCAGTCCATGGTTAATGGTAAGAGAGTAGCACACGATGTGTGCGCCAGGCGCACATTACTAGTTCGATGTTGACATAGACAACACAAAAACTTCTTATTTAAATAAAAAGATATAAAGGGACGGACTCATTATATATAAAGATACCGTTGGCCCTTGGAAATTTCTCGACTTTAGAATAATATTATCAATTTGACAAACCCCTTCTAATGGGTTGGACAGCAGCGGAAAGAAAGGAAAAGGAAAAACAAGAAAAGAAAAAGAGACAATTGTCTAAGTTGATTAGAGCTTTTTGCCCTTCAATTATTGAGCTATACTGTTATTGGGGTCCATAACAGGTGAAGGAAATTCCTTTACAGCTTGTTTAAGCTAATTCCCCAAGGAGAAAATGAAAATCAAATCAAATTGCTGTGCTAAACTATGCAATATATGAAGTAATCATAATTTTTACAGTTTCACCTCCTTGTTCTACAACTATGGGTAATAAGTGCACCTGCAGGTGGACTTGTCATCTCTAATTCACATCTCCCATGTAACCAATAAGAGTAATGAATTAGGCCAACATTAACTCTGACTTTGAATGTTCCTCTGATATTATAAACAACTCTGTTGCTAAGCACCTGCTTTTGTAACTTGAAAGCTGAATTTGGTGGCAAATAAACTAAGCTTGAAATCATGTGAACTTGTACGAGTCTTGTTTCGTGTCGTCGCTGACTGAATGGTTGAAGAACTTGTGTTGCTATTAGACTATCTGAAAAATATAACTCAACAGCCAAATGTTCAAATCTCACATCAAGCTTCCTGTTTGGATTGGTGAAATTCGCGATGAAAGTGAAATCACCATTCATATATTGTGGAGAGTCTAAGTAGATGACACTGAGTCTAGCATTAGAAGTATCAAACACTGGACTTCTTGGTTTAATTGATAGGAAAATGATAAGTGTAGCAATCCCAAAGCATATTAGAAGTATGCTGAATACCATGCATAATATTGCAGCAAACCACACTGCAGGACTGGTCCTGCTATGTTGTCGTGGTACAATATACTGTACTGGTTTTGTCTTGGTTTCAAATGGGATTTCTGGTGTCAAAGGTTGGCTCAGGGATTGCTTAGACATGACAATTTGGTTCATAGGAGATGGTGCTTGTACACCGCGTTTATGTGATGGTACTGGTGGTGGTGGTAGTTGTGCTGGTGATGGAGTAAGAGGAAACATATTTGGAGAAGTATATTCAGGAGAAAAGAAGAAGCTCTCTGAGGAAGTCATGGCTAATGAATTATATGAGAGGAAAGATGAATAATGATTCTTGGATCTACTTAAGATGGAAGTTGTAGGTGGATTAAGGAAAGTAAAAGGGAAAGAAGCTTTTTATTTAGGAGGGGAATGAACACTTTTGTTGTTTTTATATTTGTTAAAGGTAATGGGAGTAGGAACTAAAGTTGATCCATATAGATGTTTGGATTTGAATTATGTGTTTGCTTTTTGATAGTATTTGAATCACTGTATTTATTAATCAAGAAAACACAAAAGCAAGTGGCCCAGCACGGTGCTCTACAACTTTTGTTTTTTGGGGTCTTATAATTTGCTCTTTCCACTTTTTCTTGAAGTTCTACTAATTTGTAGAAGCTTGACTGGTGGCAATTGGCAAATGCACAATAGTTGATTGTATTGGTTGACTTCATCAACGGTTTTCCTTGCAACTTATGCTGCTTTTCATTTGATAGGTTAATACTTGCACATTAAGAAAGTAGGAGGACGAAAGAAAGTTGAAAACTATGTAGTTAAGAAAATCATATTCTACATGGTTTACATAAAGTTTAAGTGGGCACTTTAGAGTTTCTAAAAGCATCGCACCTAACACACATATAATGTTTCTATAAAGATGGCCAAGCAGCCTACGGTTTCCCTAAGCTTTTATTTTTCTTTCTCTTCTGTGTATCATTGGGTATAATGTTGTTGTTGTCTTTACATATTGTTGTGTGCCTTACTAAAGTGGTCTTTCCTATGTGTATATTTGTATACTACTCTCTTCATCTTATATTATTTATCTTGGTTTATGTAAATATATGTCTCAAATTATTTATCATTTTAAAAGTTCAAGGCAAAATTAATTACTTTTTTTTTTCATTTTGCCCTTAGTAATAATTGTTCTTAAAGACCACAAACACTTTGGTTGATATTATGATTGTGCAACTATCAACAAGGGTAAAATAGCTCTTATTTATTACAGTAATTGTTTCTTAAGTGGTGTGTAAAAGTGAAATATGACAAATAAAGCGTGATGTAGGAAATATATATTTTATATAAATATATGTGTCTCTTTAGTTAAATACTTTTCAATACTATATTATTGACATGACCCGAATTTCTGGTTAGGCTGTGTGGGCACCCGACATCCTCCCATAGACCTGTCGGGCGAACCTTTTTGAATTGAATTCACAAAAATAAACATAAAATCAACTTATAGATAAAAAAACGACCGAAAGAGACACATACATAATTATACATAAGTTGTACAGAAGAAGTTACAGCTGACCACCCAATGTACTAGGTTTAGGGCTATCCAGATAGACATCTAAGAATACAATTGAAGTATAGACATCTCCTGAAGAGAGCAAAATACAACTGAGATAATAAACATAAAACTGGTGGCCATCCTAAACAAAAGCTGGCCCACCCTGATAGCTGAAGTCGTCTTCACTCCTTAACCACGTGGCGAACTCAATCCTAGAGCGAACCTGCCAGAACGAAATAAATAGAAAAAAAACAAACAGAGGGTGAGTCAAAAGGACTCCGTAAGTGGGGATTGGCTAGCCACCTCGAAGAAGCAGATATGCTAATCAAGGAGAAGAAAAGCAGATAAACCAAATTTATTTTATTTCTACTATAAAAAGGACAGAGCCAGATAATACATAGACAACCAGGGACATAAGATCGACAGAAACATATAAGTAACCCGAGACACATCATCTATCATAAATACATGGCACATACTTAACACATCGCACTACAATCACACAATACATAACAGCCGATGCAATGAAATGGAATGAATGCAGTATGATACAATGGGGTCACAAGTACCCAGTGAATGGAGCAAAAACCTCCTGCTCCTAAGGCGGAATCCTCCTTCCCTCAATGTGACGCAAGGAGCGGAATCTTCCTGCTCCTAGGGCGGAATCCTCCTGCCCTCAATGTGATGCAACTGCTCCTAGGGCGGAATCCTCCTGCCTTCAGATGATACAACAATCTAACACTTATCTTCGGCGCGAGACTCTCATTGCCTGCCGTGGAGTACATATCAAACCCATCACTAGAGTACAATACTTCTATGCTTAAAGCTCAGTCATGAAGATGTAATATGCAATGCCATACAATTCAAACAATCACACAAATAAGTAAGCATTGTGATCCTATAAAGATTTGTAACCTATAGGATAGTTCTATCTTCTAATCTGTATTCATAATCATACCCGGGCTTCCCTTCTCAACTCAATATTAGACTTATAAATCAACAACAAATATTCCTAAATATACTGGAGTCTCTATCCTCAATGTGACATTCACTCATCGAGCCCTAACAATTCAAGTTTATTTTCCAACAAGATAATTTTATTCATAACTCAATGCTGAGCCTAATATGATACACCTGCCATAAGGTAGCATAACCCAAAATGATAAACTTTTATTCAATCAATTTCTATAGTCCAGTCTAACCATTGCGTTCCACTCATAATCTGAGGCTTATAGCTCCTCAATTAGTGTTCATATAACAAACATAAATCTCTTATCCATAACTCGACAATTATTACAATACATCTTAACACACATACCGAGCATACAGAACACGTTACACTTACAACTGGAGTATCATACTCCCAAGCACACAGTAAACACAACAATACTTAACAACATAATAATGGTTATTTACGAAGCTCTGGCGTAATGAGTACGCTTCTTCGGTAGCTACAAATATAAAAGATACGTGCATAAAACATCCATAAAGGCCAAAGACCATCAAAGAAAAAATGAACCCACTTAACTTTTTAATTTTGGGCCAAATCGACTATTGAACGCACTTCTTTCCTTCCACTTTCCTCTGAACAATTGGGATGAATTGGTACTCTGAATTTTGGCTTAGAACCACTTGGAACACTTGAAATTGGATAAGGAAGAAAAATCAGCCGACATACCCTTTTATACCCAAAAATCAACGCAATAGCGCAACCCCAGGCGCCCACACGCCACCCCTCCATCACGATCACGCTTCCAGGAGCACATTCGTGCTTTGGGGAAACAAAACCCAGCGCTCACGCGCCCACACACGCGCGATCGTGCAACACTGTCTAAAAGATGCAGAATTCTGCACCAGCACCTGCTGTTGTAGCGATTCGGGTCCGAACATGACACTACAGGACTCAGAATGATCTAAAATTTTGTACACAAGTCATACAATACTTGAGTGACATGCTCGTGAAGGCGGATCTCAAATTGGATCTCTAAAACTTAAGATGTAGGTCCCACGAATAGAGGTCAATTTCTTTACTTCAGGGGCTTTAGTGAAAACTATTTGAACAACCTCGAATTTCACTTCCGAAAGTTCCCGTAGGTCACAAATGACCATACGAACCTAATGCAACCTTCAAATTTCAAATCAGAGCATTTTTACTCAAATCGAGCTCGAAAACCTCTTTTAGCCTTTATGGACAGCCGAAAGGGAAATCTTCTCAGAAAACCTACCAAACGAGGTCCGAATCAACTTAAATTTTGAATACATATCCTAATGGACCCTACAGAGATTTTAATCCTGTTGGCAGGCCAATCGAAGTCTTAATTACTAAACCGACTGATTGAAGTCGTTTCAATTATACTAGTTCACAAATATTATTATTAAAGAGTGATGAGTGTAGTGTGATTCCATAAATTTACACACTTAAATTGCTTAATCACACTGTTTTTCTTATTTTTCTTATTAGTATCAAAGATTTAAAACAACCGCTATTGTTGTAGACATGTAAAATTTTATCAGATTTGTCCCACAAAATAATTGGGCCGTATTTTAAATTCAAGATATGGATTTAATTCTAAGTCCAATTGAATTGGGCTAATCCATCTTATCGGGGTTCAAATAATGAGCCCTATTCTTTCAAAAATTTCACAACATATACCTTGTTATCCTTGGTTATAGTTTTTTATCCCACTTAAGAATGATTTAGCAAAATGGTCTGGGGGGCAGCACTTCAAGTTATAAATTGACAAGTGTTGTCTCTTTGGAAAATATATTGGAGGGCAGGGTAGCACATCAAGTTATCTGAGAGAATGTTAAAGAGCAAAAGGTCAAGTGCTACCACGGGGGCAACACTTACTTAAAAGAGATGGCGGGATGCGGGCGTCAATATAAGATTTCGCAAGGGTATTTATATCTGTGGGGTAGCACTTCAAGTTATAAAAGGTCAAATAGTACCACGGGGATAGTACTTACTTAAAGTTAGCGGAGGTCATTCTTGCAAACTATTTTAAGTGAGGTCAGTTAGGCAAACCATTGCCTAAGGTGTCATAGTTGTGTAATTCTCCCCGATTCTTTAGCCCAAAGTCCATGCCACGTGTCGAATGATGTTACGCCAAGTCAAATCAAGGACTAATACAATCATGCCACCTGATGTAGCATGACTAGTTAATACAAGACCTAATTAAATATCGCCAAGTGTCCAAAATGACATGGCTTTTTGTGATAGCTTTGATGACTTAAGCTGACCAATCAGAATGGAGGAAAAATATCTATATTTATCACATACCTCCTTCCATTACAAATATAAATAGAGGTCACAAGGTCATCGAAAAAGACAGACATAGAAGTCTTACATTCTGCCAAAGATCAAGAAACATTCCATACATCAAAAAGCCTTCCTTCCTGCAGAAGATTAAGAAGTCTTTCCATACATATTCCGCTGCCACGTTCGTGATCAAAGCCTGCCTCCGCATTCGTGATCAAATCAAATTCATATATTCAAGATCAAGCTCAAAAGCCCTTGAATCAAGTCAAATATCCATATATTCAAGAATAAGCTCTCAAGCCCTTGAATCAAGTCAAATCAATTCAAAGCCAAGATCAAGCTCAATAGCACTTGAATCAAATCAAATCCATCAAGTTCGAGATCAAGCTCAAAAGCCCTCAAATAAAATTCTAGAAGAGAAGAATTAGAGGATCTACATCTTTTAACTTAAATATTCTAGAGATTGTAACCCACATCATATTTATGATAAATTAAATATTACTTGTGGGTACTTTTATTGTCTTAATTATTTTTAGGCATAAATTTATTGTCTACAATTGTCTCAAATCTTTTGGCAAGCTGAGCACTTAGAGTTAGTTCACGGATATGGATGCCAATTGATTTGTCATCAATGAAAAATACAACTCTCTTATTAACATGTCTACTATGAAGTTCAGAAATGTTCATATACTTTTATTTGATATAAATATTCAGTGCTAATATATTTTCATCGCTTTAGACATGTTCCATATGATACGAGAACTTATGTAAATTACGAAGACTGGTACTCTTTTAGACAACTATTTTGATAATTCTCTCTCTAAAATACACTAGAGTTTATAAATCAAAAACATCAAATTAGGTGATTGAGAAAACACAAACGGAAAACCATTGTAATTACATAATTTTGACACCTAAAATACCAAAATACGTAAAAATAGTAGTGTTAATTTTCCTCAATTTTTATCTGTATCATAGCTAATCGTAGTCATTTAATTAGGAGAAAATAATAGAAATCATCAAAAAATATATATTTGTTATGTGTCTAACTGTGTCTCTCCGTTGTGACTATGATAATCTAGCATTTGCGTAATATTAAGTGTTAGTTAATCAGTCTATATGTTTATTGTGTGTGTGTTAGATAATTTGTACTTCAGTAGTTTAACTTGCAATTAAGGCTATTTGTGAAATCCAAAGTGAAAAAAATGAGAAAATAGTCCAAGCCCAATATTTGGCCTACACTCACTTGACCCGAAATTACCATAGCCTTAGGATCAATTTGATCCAACGGCTCACAGTCTCCCATCACTTTCACCTTATAATCTTTACCCAACCCATCATTCTCCTCAATACACACACAAGGTCAGTTGACCTAATGAAACCATGCCCAAATCTCCTCCTCCGCCGGAAATCGCCAATGCCGGCGGCGCCACCGTCATCCGCCGCCGAAAAATCATAAAAAATACATAATCAGACACGGCTTGAACCCTTCTATCTCGATCTGGCCTCGAATCATCTGAAATTCCAAGAAACCATTGTAAATCGGAGTTTGAAAGTCATGGTCAATGTTTCTCCGGTGAGTCTTTTTTCATTTTTTCTGTTGATTTTCATGGGTTCCTTCTCTTTCCGTTCTTTTCTTTTTCTAGATGAAACGACCCCAAATGGGATCGTTTCAGTTAGAAGAAGAAAGTGACGAATCCGGTTGGGTCTAAATAGGGTCGGGTTGTTCGTTTGGGTGTTAAAACAACGGGTATGGGACTGTGTTGATGTTGGTTTTTGATTCATGGTGTTTGCTATGGTGGTGTGTGTTGGTGATGACAGTTTCGGCTTGTGAAGGGGTTTGGATGGCGACTGGATTTGGGAGTTTGTTGTTGCAGCGATGGCAAGGGTGATGAAGGGCGTGGTGATGTTGTTTCAGCGCGTGTCGTATGTGTGTGATAATGACTAAGTCGTGTTGTTTGAGGTTGCGACGAGGGCTTAGCGAGGCCATTGACTGTGAGTTTGGTACTGATCGGGGCTGATTAGGCAGTGGAGATACAATGATGTTGTGGATGTTGAGGCAGTGAGGGTGTTGGCGAGCGTGTAGGTGTGACTTTGACGCTGCATTTTGACAAGGTCGCGATGATTAAGACATAGAAAAATCAGTGATGGCGCTGGTAGCTTGGAGTTGGCGTGGTCAGTCTCCGGGCAGCAGTTGATAGCGTGGTTGCTAAGATGGTGCTGCGGCTGCGAAGCAGTTTGCAATACTCGCTATCGATGGGTTATGAAGTAAACTTTTCTCGCTTTTTCTTTCTGTGTTAGTTTAGGAAATTAGTCCAATGTATTACATGAAATCGTTCCCTATGCTTTGATAAGTTTCAGTTTAGCGTGTGAATTTACGGTAGTTTTACATCATTGTTCGGAGCTTATCATATGGTGACTGGTATATAAGTGTTTGTTTAGGTCTGAATGTATGACTGTATGCTTTGTTTATGCTCACAAATCAGAAAAAACGAAAGGAAGTGGTTCACAGTTGAATTGTCTTGCCTGGATTTCGTGTTCAAATCATGAGTTTAAGTAGCTTGTTTCACTCTTCAGATTGTCAGTATAATAGTTCGAAGTAATAGTTAGTTTGGACGTTAATTTAAACTTTTCCTTGTCTGATTGGTGTAGAACTTCTAGTGTGAAACTTGCATTTAATAAGTCTGGGACTTTCTTTTGATGGAGCATCAATCTGGAGACCCTCTGTTTTAGTTAAACTGTACAAAAAGAATATACTTGAAATTAGTTGGGATTTTTATTAGCTAGAAATTAGTGTGAGAATTTGTTTTGTGTCAAGGATACTTGGAGCACTAGATAGCCTATTCAATTTCTTATTGATATTATTGCCTTATGGTGAAACTATCTAACTGTTCAAGCAATAGAACAGCCTAAATATGATCTGCTTCAGTTGCAATTAGGTCAATTCTGATTGTTGTAGTCTATTCACCATGGATTTGTGTGCATTGTTTAGTTCTGTGTGAATACTAGAGTCAAGTTTTGGGGTCAGCCCTTTCAACTTTTTCAGATTTGTTGTCTCTTTAAAAAGAGGGAAAATGATCGGACATTGGGAGGAGGTGTAGTACAAAAATGGTATAATTCAGCTTTACTTTTTTTGGTTGGTGAAAGTCTAGCACAAAAATGGAAATGCAAATCTTTTGCATTTATGAGCTTGGGTATTTGCACCCCAACAGCTCATTTTACCAGCTGGTTTTCTTTTTTTACTTTCACTCCCCCCCTCTTCTTACCTGATCCTCTCTCCTCTATAAAAAGAGAGCATTTACTCTCTCATTAAGAGAGGTTTTACACATTTAATGCTTGCATTCACTCCACAATTTACTTAGAAAAAAAGAGATCTGAGAATTGAAAAAGAGTGAAAAAATGCATAGAAAAAAAAGAGATAAATGGTTGATGGTTTGAGGTTGTGCTGCTGTTTTTCCTTTGAGCCGCTGGTCTGGTTGTTTGGATAGGCTGTTCGGCTTACTACTCATATTGGAAGTTTGATTTGCACTAGGTAAGTTTTTTTTTTTTAATTTCATGTTGTTATTTCCATGTATGTTTTAACTATGTCAATGCATGAAATAGTAATTTGTACCTATGTTAGCTTACTATGTATGCTTAGTCTTCTTATAGTCAACATCTAAGATAAAGTTGTTGCTTGTATACCATTGTGACAGCCTTGGCGACTCTGCTGGGGAAAAAGGTGAAAACTGAGAATCTCAGGCTTTATACTTTGTCGCTTTCGGCTTTTAAATATTGTTTGTACATGCTGCCTTGAATGTTACTGCTTTGATATGTTTGAACTGTATATACACAACGGTCTTCTCTCGTACACCTCTGAGTTTTCTGGAACACTGCACATGCACGCCAGTCTCGCTTCGGCGTTTGGAATTTCTGTCGTGTCTCAGGACACAAAAAATTAACCCTTTTTAGGAGGAGGTGCGTTGGGTTAGGCCGTTAGACGTTGTCGATCGGTACCCCCGAGGCACTTTCAAATTGCCAGAAACTATAGAACATGAACCCATTGAGTCACCTAGAGTTGAACCTGTTGCTTTTATCTAGGCCGATTTATTTGCATATCATTAGACTTAGTGAGGTGCGGTACACCGGTACCACACTTGTCTAGGCTAACCCTTTAGAGTCTAGGTGGGGCCCACGCCCCAGAAAGACAATAGTGACATCTTCTGTGTTGCATCTAGGGAGGCCGTTATGCTAACCGTTTATCGAGGGAAAGCGGGTTAGTTTGGAAAAATGATGAAAAAAAAGAGAGAGAAGAGACACTTTGTTAAGAGGGGCAATTTCAGATTTTCAAAATATTAGCGTGTCAATTGTCCTTTTCCCGTTGTCGGCAAAGATTTTAAAGCCAATTTCATGTCATTATAATGGCCAATTTTGTGAAAAAATAAAAGAGAAAAACAAACAACGTTAATAGTCAAATTTTGGTGGCGTTGTCATGTCAAATTTGTTCAAAAAATTAGAAAATCAAAAAATCAAAATAGAGTCGTCTTGTTTTGTAAAACATTGACAAGTTTTGTTTCTATTTGTCTAGGCTAGTCGATTCATGTAAATATTTTATTTGAGTCAGCTTGTCTGCTTTAATGTCAATAGTCAAATTTTGGTGTCGTTGTCATGTCGAATTTTGTTCAAAAAATTAGAAAATCAAAAAAAAAAAAAATCAAAATAGAGTTGTCTTGTTTTGTAAAATCATTGACAAATTTTGTTTCTATTTGTCTAGCCTAGTCAATCATGTAAAATTTTGTTTGAGTCGGCTTGTCCGTTTTAATGTTGTTTTACAAATTTTGTCCAAAGTTTTCTCGGTCCTAATCCTTCATCTTTAATAAAAATAGGTATCATGGCTGCATCATCATCTAGAGTAGGAAAAAGGAAGTTTCCTGAGGGATCTACTCCGCCGCCTATTAAGATGGTCGATAAATGTCCTCCATTGTTGAGGGATTGGTGGTACTATTTGAGCGAAAAGCAGAAGGGGGTTGTGAATGCGAGAATTGGGGAAATGACACATTTTCTTAACCCTAAGTTTGCCCCACGCCGGGAACTAGTAAATGCTTTGATTCGGTATTGGGAACCGAGTTAAAATACCTTTGTGTTTGGTGATGTTGAGATGACTCCTACTTTAGAAGAGATCTCGGGTTTGACCAATGCAGTGTTTAGGACAAAGAAGTGCATAGCACCTCGCTTTGTGAGGGTCGAGGAGTTCCTACGGGACATGAGTCTGCGCTCTGATACACAGTTAGTGAGTTTGGCCTCAGGTTGGGTCAGTCTGGAGTATCTTTATGCTCTTTATGGGCGGGGAGATGGTTACACAGAGCATCGGCCGGAATTCATCACTATGTTGAGCCATGATCAATGGAATAACCTTAGAGAAAGAGCTTTCATTTTCGCTTTCCTTGGTCTTATGGTCTTCCCGATGGAGAATGGACAGATCTCTATCCATACCTCTTGGATCGTGAGAGCCCTATTTGGGGGAGTTCGAGATTCTACTATTGTGCCGATGATCTTGGGCAGTATTTATCGTGCTTTGACTCAATGCAAAGAGAAAGGGGCCCGATTTTTTGAGGGTTGCAACTTGTTGTTGCAAGTATGGTTCGTTGAGCATTGTTCGGCCGTTCTGACCCTACTCCACTACCCGATGCGCCTAAATGCCATTTGAACGCCCATTATTATCGTGGTCGACATCTTGATCTACCTGAGAGCTTTGATGGGTGGGCAAAGTACTTGAGCGAGCTTACTCTGGAGAATATCCGGTGGCAGGTTAGTTGGTACCCCTCGAAAGAAGGAATATATGGTAGTATGGACCGTCCTTTTCTAGTATTGATGGGTCATAAGGGAGCCGAGCCTTATTGCCCTACGCGGGTGCTCCGACAAAAAGCTTGGGCGCGTTCAGGGTGTACCTAGGGTAGAGGTCGTGGAAGAGTATCGCCTTGAGCATATTAGCGGTGAGTTTCCCAGGCACACTCAGTAGTTCTCCATCTGGGATAATATGAGAACTTTGACCTCCAGCACACAGGTTATAGATCGATTCAGAGGCGAGGTCACTCCCGAGTATGTTTTCTGGTTCGGCCGACAGCCTGCTTTGGTAGCTATGCCAGCGAAAACGGTTAAGGGGCCGTATGATGAGGCACTCAGGATTGACATGAAGATAGAGATGCATAGGGTAGAGACTGAGGAGAGATATGCGGGTCTGGTCTACCGTCTTCGTTCTGAGAGGGATGCCGCTCGAGCTGCTTTGGCTGAGAGTGAGGGTCTCGCGCATCAGCACCTAGACACAGTTAGACGACTCCGTGTTATGCACTCTAAGGCATTGACAGAGCGGGACGCCGACAGGGCAGCTTTGGTGGAGAGCAGGAGAAGGGAGGACTATCATCGTCGGGATGCCATGGATGCTCTAGCTCGACTTGACAGGGCACTGGAGCAGGAAGAGCAGCTCAGGGAGCTAGCACAGAGCCGACTTCAGGATATACAGGCTGCAGGACAGACTATCAGTGTAGTTTATCGGCAGGTTTATGACTCTGCTGTATATGTTGCACAAGCTATCAGTGACTATAGGAGGTTGCCCGCGGAGGACCTACTTCCACATGTGCTTCCCTTCATCACCAGAGTTGCAGAAAATTTGGCTGGATTGCGCCGCACCTTGGTGGAAGGCCCACCAGCAGATCCCGAGGAGCCACCAGAGAAAGATCTCGACGAGCCATTTGAGTCAGATCCAGAGGAGCCAGCTGAGGCAGGGCCCGGATCACCTTAGTAGATATATGCCAGTTCGAGATGATGCAGCTCATTGCCTTTTGTTTGTCATTTAGCATCTTGGACAGATTGTAGCTTTTATTATGTATTGGTATTTCTATTTTCGAACAATCGGTCTAGTTTGTTTATTTTAATTTATAGGAGTACTACTATTGCCCCATGTTGTCGGCGGGCTTTTTATATTGTACTGTTTCGTCATTTATGAAAAGGAAATCAGAAAATCCAAAATTGTGTCTCTTTATTATCTTAAATGCATTTTTTCTTTCTTTTTCAATCTGATTTTGGACCCCTCTTACATTTGAATGATATATGATATGGAAAAAAGCGAAAGAAAAGAGAGGAAAAAGGAGAAAGAAAAAAGAAAAGAAAAGAGAGGACCCGCTTTGTCTTGATTCGGGATGATGCATGACGACTTTAGGCTTGTAGGCGCGCTTGGCTCATAAATATCGTGTTTCCTAACCTGTTTTGTTTGCAGACAAGACTAGATTACAAGTGATTTGGTGCAGCGCTCTGGCATTACCCCACTCTCACACAACTAACTCAAAGGGACTTGAAATTCCATTTGGTAACATGGCCACTGAAGGAGACAAATCCGATGCCGGTTCCGAAGAAAATGATAGGACGACAGAAGAGGCCCTGACTCTGAAGCAATTCCTGGTAGACATGCATCATGCGATAACTACGGGACGGGCACCTCCTCCCACGCCAAACCTCCTAGATGGGCTTATGCCAACAGCTAGCCAGCGAGCACCGGGCACATCTACGGCGGTCGAGGATCCGACCTATCCCCATGGTTTTGGCACTAGTCATGGTCCAACAAAAGAAGCTGAAGTGCGCTCTCATGCGCCACCCCTGCCACCTCCACTTCAAGGGCCGTATGGACAACATCCACCACAGGGGCAGTATGGTCCACCCCCACCACAGGGACAGTATGGTCCACCCCCACCACCGGGACAGTATGGCCCAGCTCTCCCACAGGTTCCAATTTTTCGGGCCCAGCTAGGCCTGCTATGGCTAGGTCCAACAGCGAACCACATCTCTAGGCTGTGGATCATCATTATGATCAGCACCATGAACCCAATTTCCGACACAGTGACTCATATTATCAGGGGTCCATCGCGAGTCTCAAGTTGAGGTTGATCGATCAGGAAAGCTTGATGAGAGCGAGGTTCTGAGAAAGGTGAAGGGCCTAGAACAAGCAGTAAGGATCATTCAGGGCTATGGAGATCATACCAACATTTCTTTCAAGGATCTTTGCCCCTACCCCGAATTGCAACTGCCAGAAGCGTTCATAGTGCCAAAGTTCGATCTATACACCGGGCAAGGAGATCCAAGAGTTCATATGAAGACCTACTGCAACAAAATGAGAGGGCTCAAGAAAGACAAGCTGTTGATAGCCTACTTTTCCGAAAGCTTGGGGGGTTCAGCTGCCGAATGGTTCATGAGGCAGGATGTAACTAAGTGGTTGGCATTTGATGACATGGTACAGGCATTCTACGACCAGTACAAGTACCACATTGAGGTTTTTCCGGATCGATCCTCTTTGGGTGCGATAAAAAAGAAGCCAAGTGAAAGCTTTAGGGAGTACGCCCTCAGATGGCGCGAGCAGGCCGCTCGAGTGAGCCCCGCAATCCCGGACGACGGCATGGTCCGTTTGTTCATCGAGGCGCAGGATGAGGCGTTCTATGGTGCATTGATCGCCGCCTTTGGGAAACCGTTTAGTGAAGTCGTCAAGATGGGAGAAATGATTGAGAGAGGAGTCAAAGTTGGTAAGATTGTGAGCCAGACTGCACTGAAAGCGACCACACAGGCTGTGCAAACAGGGGCAGCAGGGTTTGCTAAGAAAAAGAAAGAAGATGTGGCCATGGTAGGGTCGGGTTCGCGAAGGTGGAACGAGGAGCGATACAGTCATCCTAATTCATACCAAGCTCCACAAACACCCCATTTGCAACACTATTACCCACCACAAAATGTACAATACTCCATACCTCCACCCCAATACTCTGTACACGCTACGCAGCCATATGCCCCAACATCTTATTCGCAATGGCGCGCGCCAGCCCCACATCCTACATATCCCATTCACCAAGCTCCACATAATCATTATCAGGCTCCGCCTAACCCTATCTACCAACCAAGAGGTCCTGCAGGCTTTCGTCCAAGGGCGGAATTCAAGAAGGCTCGTGAAGAAAAAAGGAGGGAATTCACACCAATTCTTACACCAGTATCTTTGAGAAATTGCGAGCCTTGAACATGATAAAGCCAATTCAAGGAAACATGAATCCTACTGGGAAAGTGGACCACTCTCGGCATTGTGATTACCACTCGAGCGCACCAGGGCATGATACAGAAGATTGCTATTATCTCAAGAGAGTGGTGCAAGATCTGATTGACAACAACCAAATCGTGATTGAAGATGCAGAAACGCCAAACATTAATCGCAATCCTCTGCCAGTCCATGATGTACACATGGTATATACATGCACAGGGGGATTTGAAAACGAATCTGCAAGGCCAATAGTGTCAGTCGATGCAATAACAATTGGGGTGAAAAAGATGGATATCACTTCAAAGACAAGTCCTGTTGTGGTGTCCGGAGGAACAAAGCCATCTGTCCAGTTGGATAAGCCCGTGTTAACATTGAAACGAGCTGTTGAGAAAAGGGAAGAGGTGACTGAGAAACCAAAGTTGGTGATCTCAAGGGCCATCAGAAAGGAAGGGGAAGCAGATTCTGCTACCAAACCAAAGTTGGTTATAAAAAATGCACCTCGAGAAGATGATTTGAATAAAACGCACGAGCCCATTGTCATAAAGAGGGCATCCCAGTTCCATGTGACAGATAGCAAGGCTGTCCCATGGAACTATGCCAAGGCAGTAGTAACGTACATGGGAAAGGAGGTCGTAGCAGAAACAACACAAGTGGGCGGTCTAACTCGTTCTGGGCGGTGCTTTACCCCGGAAGAGTTAAGAAAAGCAAGGCAAGCTAGGAAAAATCAGGGTCCCATCAAGGAACCTGTCACTGAAAAAGAGGCAGAAGAGTTTCTAAAGAAGATGAAAGTGCAAGATTACTCTACTGTGGAGCAGCTGAGGAAGACCCCTGCTCAAATTTCTTTGTTGTCCCTGCTGATGCATTCTGAGGCGCACCGTCATGCTCTGTTGAAAATCCTGAATGAAGCTCATGTATCTGAAAAAATGACTGTTGGTAACTTGGAGGCTGTTGCTGCTCGTATCTTTGAAGTCAACAGGATCACTTTCACTGATGAAGAATTGCCTATGGAAGGCACAGGCCACAACAAAGCTCTGCATCTAACTGTTAAGTGTGACAACTCTTACGTCACAAGAGTGCTGGTTGACGGTGGGTCTGGTCTGAACATTTGTCCACTGTCTACCTTGAAAAGATTGAAAATCAACGTGGACAGAATTCGAACCAACACTATGAGTTTCCGTGCTTTTGATGGAGAAAAAAGACAGTCAATTGGTGAGATCGAGCTGACATTGACAATTGGGCCTGTGGACTTTGCTATTGATTTCCAAGTCCCCGATATGGATTCGTCTTACAATCTACTGTTGGGAAGGCCCTGGATTCATATGGCAGGCGCAGTACCGTCAACTTTGCACCAGACTGTGAAGTTTGAGTGGAACCGTGAGATGATCATGGTACACGGAGAGGGAGATCTGTCAATCTATAAGGACCCATCCATTCCAGTTATCGAGGTGACCAATGATAGCCCAACTCTGATGTACCGAGCCTTTGAAGCAGTCAATGTGGAAGAGGTTCCTGAAGGCAAGCCTTTGCCCCAAGCAAGATTGTCAGAAGCGACAGTCATGATGGCTACAGAAATGTTGAAGCACGGTTTTCAACCAGGAAAAGGTCTCGGGGCATCACTCCAAGGAATGTCGCACCCAATTAATCCACTTGGCATTCGAGGTACCTGGGGTCTGGGATACAAGCCCACAGCTGCAGACAGAGCAAGAGCTAGGAAGATGAAGAAACAAGAATGGCCCCTTGAGAAGCCTGTCCCTTGCCTCGCTCAGTCTTTCACGAGGTCCAACGAGGGCAAGTCTATTTCCAAGAATGCTGAGGAGACTGAAGAACAGAAGAAGCTCCTGGCCGATCTGAGGCACGTCTTTGGCATCAACATGGTGCAAACTGGCGAAGGATCTAGCAATGCAGAAATCCAGGACATTGGCCCTGATGTGAAGCTGAACAACTGGGAATCCATGCCTCTCCCCACTAGGAGGGGCTATTGGTAGCAAGTTTTTGTTATCCTTTCTGTATACTTGGTTATTCTAAGGGTTGTAATCCAAGTATATTTATTTTTCTCGTTATGATGTCAAACCCTTTTATCTTTCAAATTCAATGAAAAGCAAGACATGTTCTTGTCTCCTCATTCTATCTCTTTACTTTCCTGATTTTTGTTCCTTATTTCTTTCTGTAGCTATGTTTCTGATGGCCTTAATAACATGACATGCATGCTGAAATCACGCCCTGATCTAAACACACAGTTTAACTTGGCCTCAATGAATCAACCAAAAATTGAGGAAATACATGTTGGTGGTTGGAATGATTATGAAGTAACAGTTGAGGAGGTAGATGACATGGCAGGGACTGATACCGAAGAAATGTTTGAGAAAGAATATGATGAGGAGGGAGCTGAGGGTGAAATAAATAGGGAATTAGAATAGTTTGAGAACAAGCCTAAGCCCAATCTAGATGACACGAAAAATATAAATTTGGGAACCCCCGACGATGTTAGGGAAACCAAGATAAGCATGCACGCTGTACCGAAAGTGAAAAATGACATAGTCCAAGTCTTGCTTGACTATAGAGACGTGTTTGCTTGGTCATATGAGGACATGCCCGGTTTGAGCACAGATTTGGTGGTTCATAAATTTCCAATTAATCCTGGTTTCCCTCCGGTCAAGCAGCTTCGGAGGAAATTCAAGACAGAAATGAGCAAGAAAATCCATGAGGAAATCATGAAGCAGCTGTCTGCAAAGGTGATACAATCTCTTCAGTATTCCACTTGGTTGGCCAATGTTGTGCCGAAAGATGGGAAGACAAGAATCTGTGTTGACTATCGAGATTTGAACAAGGCCACTCCCAAGGATAATTTTTCTTTGCTTAATATTCACATTCTCATCGACAATTGTGCTAAACATGAGATCCAATCTTTTGTGGATTGCTATGCTGGATATCACCAGATCCTAATGGATGAAGATGACGCAGAAAAGACAGCATTCACCACGCCCTGAGGAACCTTTTACTACAGGGTCATGCCGTTCGGCTTGAAGAACGCTGGGGCAACGTACATGAGAGCCATGACAATCGTCTTCCACGATATGATACACAAAGAAATTGAGGTATATGTGGATGATGTGATTATCAAATCAAGAACGATAGTGGATCATGTTAAAGACCTCAGGAAATTATTTGAAAGACTCAGAAGGTACAATTTGAAGTTGAACCCGGCCAAATGTGCGTTCGGTGTTCCAGCTGGAAAGTTGTTGGGTTTCATTGTCAGCAGGCGGGGCATTGAATTGGATCCTTCAAAGATCAAGGCTATACAAGAGTTGCCTCCGCCAAAGAACAAGAAAGAAGTTATGAGTTTCCTGGAAAGAATGTGTTGTGCCCTCACATGTGTAGCACAAAAGCTGAGGCATTATTTGTTGTCATACACTACTTACCTCATATCCCGGATGGATCCGCTAAAGTACATTTTTCAGAAGCCTATGCCAACAGGAAGGCTTGCCAAGTGGCAAATGTTACTCACAGAGTTCGACATAGTTTATGTCACCAGAACTGCAATGAAAGCCCAGGCTTTGGCTGATCATTTGGCCGAAAATCCAGTGGATGATGAGTATGAACCTCTTAAGACATACTTTCCTGATGAAGAGGTATACACAATTGAGGAGTTGCCTTCTGAAGATGATCATTATTGGAAGCTCTATTTTGATGGGGCCTCTAACTCCAAGGGCGATGGTATTGGGGCTGTTCTCATATCCCCGACGGGTCATTATTATCCGGCGGCTGCACAACTGCGTTTCTGGTGTACCAACAACACGACAGAATATGAAGCTTGCATCATGGGTCTACGTATGGCGATAGACATGGACATCAAAGAACTACTAGTTCTTGGAGATTCTGACCTACTAGTACATCAAATCAAGGGTGAATGGGAAACTCGAGATGTGAAACTCATCATGTATAAGCAGTATTTGGAAGAACTTTGCCAAAGATTTGATTCGATTGAATTTAGGCACATCCCAAGAATGCACAATGAGTTGGCTGACGCTTTGGCTACATTAGCATCCATGCTTAGTCATCCTGACCAAACTCACATTGATTCTCTCGAGATTCAAGTTCGGGACCAACATGCTTACTGCAACATGGTTGAAGAAGAACTTGATGGCGAGCCATGGTACCTGGACATCAAAAACTACATCAAGAATGGAGAGTATCCAGCGCTGGCAGAGAGCAATCAGAAAAGAACCATCCGCCGTCTTGCAAATGGTTTCTTTCTAAGTGGAGGGGTGTTGTACAAGAGAACCCCAGATCTGGGACTGTTGAGATGTGTGGACGCACAAGAAGCTTCAAGAATTCTCAACGAGGTGCATTCCGAAATCTGTGGGCCACACATGAATGGCTATGTGCTAGCCAAGAAGATCTTAAGAGCAGGTTATTTCTGGCTCACCATGGAGCGAGATTGCATAGGGTTTGTGCGGAAATGCCACCAATGTCAAGTGCACGGCGATCTGATACATTCACCTCCCTTAGAGCTCCACACAATGTCCGCTCCTTGGCCTTTCGCAGCATGGGGAATGGATGTCATTGGCCCGATAGAACCAAAGGCATCGAATGGGCATAGATTCATTTTGGTCGCCATTGACTATTTTACTAAGTGGTGGAAGCAGCGACATTCAAGTGGGTAACCAAGAAAGCTGTGGTCGACTTTGTTCATTCGAACATCATTTGCCGATTCGGTATCCCCAATACCATCATCACTGACAATGGGGATAATCTGAACAGTCATTTGATGAGAGGGGTATGTGAAAGGTTCAAAATTGTGCATAGAAACTCCACACCATACCGGTCAAAAGCAAATGGCGCGGTCGAAGCTGCAAACAAAAACATCAAGAAGATCCTTCGAAAAATGGTGGAAGGATCTCGAGATTGGCATGAGAAGTTGCCATTTGCTCTTCTGGGTTATCGCACAACTGTGCGCACCTCAATAGGCACAACCCCATATGAACTGGTGTATGGGACTGAAGCGGTCGTTCCGGCAGAAGTCGAAATACCATCCTTAAGAATCATTGTTGAAGCTGAGATCGAGGACACTGAATGGGTCAAATCATACAACAAGAAAGTGCCCCTTGGAACAATTGTCTTTAATTGACGAGAAAAGGCTGAATGCAGTATGTTATGGTCAACTATATCAGAAGAGAACGGCCAAAGCATACAACAAGAAAGTGCGCCAACACAAGTTCAGTGAAGGCCATGTAGTCTTGAAGCGCATCTTTCCACATCAGGAAGAAGCGAAGGGCAAGTTTGCTCCAAATTGGCAATGACCGTATGTGGTGAAGAAGGTGTTGCCCAATGGTACTCTATTCTTGACAGACATCGAAGGCACGATGGCTGAAATGATTGTTAATGCTGATGCAGTGAAGAGGTACTACATTTGATGTTCTTGGATTGGGATAGTGAAAGTCTTTGTTTCCCTTATCCAGATGATGTATCCCTTTTGTTAGCCTTTGGCTTTGTATTGCTTTTGTGAAACCTTATTGAGAATCCTGTAATTGTAATGAAATGAAATGAATGAAAGAAAGATTCAAAACAACAAATTTTGGCATTAAGTTGCCAGAGCTACGTCTGACCTGATTCCTCTCAAAAGGATACATAGGCAACCATTCTGGTGCGGTCAAAATAGGAGGAAGTTCCATTTCTCCCTATCTCATATCGACGCAAAATTCGCCTCCAAGTTGCGGCCAAATTCAAAGAAAATCCAAATCCGCAGTTTCTGCTAAACTGGGGCAGAAGTTTGTTTTTATTTTATTTCGTCAATAAAATAAAAACAAACTTCTATTATTCTTACCATCTTTTCAGATGCTCATGAGACGTTCGGCATTTCAGTCTCGAAATCAGGAAGAGGCTCAAAGCGCCCAAGACAATATCATCAGCAAAAAGAAAAAAAAAGAAAAAAAGAAAAAAAAAGAGAAGAAGAAAAGAAAATGAAGTCTTGCCGGTGAAAACCTGAAAGGGCGCCGCATGACAAACAGTGAGATAAAAGAACAAAGAGAGAGGTTAGTTGGTGAAAACCCCGAAAGGGGCACTACTAACCGAATGAGGGTCTTCATAAATGTCATCGAGATGGGTTTGGAAAGTGGTCATGACCGAATGTTCCAACTGGGGAAAGGTCGGGGAAGAACTATTGTGAATGATCAGGGTTTTAGGACCAGAAGCATGTCATGTTTATTAGGATCATCGCTTCCACCTCCAGATAAGTTTCTTTTACATCTCCAAAGGGACATCATTTCGTTCGGAGTCCTTTGTCCATAATCTTGCCCATTTTTCACTTTCAATCAAAATAACATCAAAACGAGCAAAAGAAAGTTTTGCAAAAATTGTTTACCTGTTTTGCAGTTGTACCAGAGCATGGTCAGGAACCCCCCTGGATAATGGAAGCCAAATCAACTCTCGATCGCAAGATTGAGGCGTTGAGAATTTGCACCATGAAAGAGATCATCAGACGATAGGCGGATTTCAAGATCATCAAATCTCGCTTGAGCACCAATTTCAATAGTGACAATGTCAATTTTCAAGTCAGAAGCGGCATTCATAAGGGAGTAGTTTACTTAAGATGTCGACGCACCCACCTGAAGAATGAGGGAGCAGTTGTAAAGAAGTCGAGGCACCCACCTGGAGAATGAGGGAGTAGTTGTAAAGAAGTCGAGGCACCCACCTGAGGAATTAGGGAGTAGTTTATTTAAGATGTCGAGGCACCCACCTGAAGAATGAGGGAGTAGTTGTAAAGAAGTCGAGGCACCCACCTGAAGAATGAGGAAATAGTTTATCTAAAGAAGTCGAGGCACCCACCTGAAGAATGAGGGAGCAGTTTATTTAAGAAGTCGAGGCACCCACCTGGAAATGAGGGAGTAGTTGTAAAGAAGTCGAGGCACCCACCTGAAGAATTAGGGAGTAGTTTATTTAAGATATCGAGGCACCCACCTGAAGAATGAGGGAGTAGTTATAAAGAAGTCGAGGCACCCACCTAAAGAATGAGGGAGTTGTTTATTTAAGATGTCGAGGCACCCACCTGAAGAATGAGGGAGTAGTTGTAAAGAAGTCGAGGCACCCACCTGAAAATGAGCGAATAGTTTATCTAAAGAAGTCGAGGCACCCACCTGAAGAATGATGGAGCAGTTTACTTAAGAAGTCGAGGCACCCACCTGGAAAAGGAGGGAGTAGTTGTAAAGAAGTCGAGGCAACCACCTGAAGAATGAGGGAGTAGTTGTAAAGAAGTCGAGGCACCCACCTGAAGAATGAGGGAATAGTTTATTAAGAAGTCAAGGCGCCCACCTGAAGAACGAGGGAATACAACTTTCAAGTCAAGGCGCCCACCTGAAGAACGAGGAAATCTATTTGAGGGAAATGAGGAAGACCCACCTGAATCATGATCGGTAGTTTACTTTCCTTCGAAAACAAGACCCACTTGAACCAAGAGTGGTGGTTTATTTTTCCAACGAAAGTGAGGAGAGAAAGAATCAAGAGGCTCGACTCGGAAAGCATGAAGACTTAGCATAGGAATTGCAAGTCTATATTCCCAATGTTGTAGTTTCATTTTATTTGTAAAGCAAGTGACCATCAGCCAGCAACCAGTATCAAGCAACAAGTGACCAGCAGCATCAACTCTAGTATGTCTTGTGTCAGTCCTAGTATGGGTAGAAGCATCTAGTATCAGTCTTAGTGAGTCCAAGTGCTTGGTTCAGTCTAGTTTAGTTTAGAAGTGTTTAGGTTATATGTCTAGAAAGCGGTAGTCCCAACTATCGCATGTCAGGAACTACACTGACCTAATTCCTTAGTCCGAGGATATGTAGGAGCCTTGTGGTCAGGGCACGGTCAACATTCCGCGTGATTTCGGCTAGAACCGAAGAGCAAAAATTAGTTGTCGATTACGTCTTTGTCCGAAAACTCTTCGTGTACTCAATAAAAAAGGGGCAGCTATAATCACATAATTTTGGCACCTAAAATACCAAAATACGTAAAAATAGTAGTGTTAATTTTCCTCAATTTTTATCTGTATCATAGCTAATCGTAGTAATTTAATTAGGAAAAAATAATAGAAAATCATCAAAAAATATATATTTGTTATGTGTCTAACTGTGTCTCTCCCTTGTGACTATGATAATCTAGCATTTGTGTAATATTAAGTGTTAGTTAATCAGTCTATATGTTAATTGTGTGTGTGTTAGATAATTTGTACTTCAGTAGTTTAACTTGCAATTGAGGCTATTTGTGAAATCCAAAGTGAAAAATGAGAAAATAGTCCAAGCCCAAT
The DNA here is from genome assembly GCA_029990575.1 of Petunia axillaris subsp. axillaris. Taxonomy (NCBI): domain Eukaryota; kingdom Viridiplantae; phylum Streptophyta; class Magnoliopsida; order Solanales; family Solanaceae; genus Petunia; species Petunia axillaris. The sequence continues at coordinate 44,345,567 of JARKNS010000002.1, read as the reverse complement.
GTTTGGCCCACACTCACTTGACCCGAAATTACCATAGCCTTAGGATCAATTTGATCCAACGGCTCACAGTCATCCATCACTTTCACCTTATAATCTTTACCCAACCCATCATTCTCCTCAATACACACACAAGGTCAGTTGACCGAATGAAACCATGCCCAAATCTCCTCCTCTGCCGGAAATCGCCACTGCCGGCGGCGCCACCGTCTTCCGCCGCCGGAAAATCATAAAAAATACATAATCAGACACGGCTTGAACCCCTCTGTCTCGATCTGGCCTCGAATCATCCGAAATTCTAAGAAATCATTGTAAATCGGAGTTTGAAAGTCACGGTCAATGTTTCTCCGGTGAGTCTTTTTTTATTTTTTCTGTTGATTTTCATGGATTCCTCCTCTTTCCGTTCTTTTCTTTTTCTAGATGAAACGACCCCAAATGGGATCGTTTCAGTTAGAAGAAGAAAGTGACGGATCCGATTGGGTCTAAATAGGGTCGGGTTGTTCGTTTGGGTGTTAAAACAATGGGTATGGGACTGTGTTGATGTTGGTTTTTGATTCATGGTGTTTGCTATGGTGGTGTGTGTTGGTGTTGATTTGGGAGTTTGTTGTTGCAGCGATGGCAAGGGTGATGAAGGGCGTGGTGATGTTGTTTCCGCGCGTGTCGTATGTGTGTGATAATGACTAAGTCGTGTTGTTTGAGGTTGCGACGAGGGCTTAGCGAGGCCATTGACTGTGAGTTTGGTACTGATCGGGGCTGATTAGGCAGTGGAGATACAATGATGTTGTGGATGTTGAGGCAGTGAGGGTGTTGGCGAGCGTGTAGGTGTGACTTTGACGCTGCATTTTGACAAGGTCGCGATGATTAAGACATAGAAAAATCAGTGATGGCGCTGGTAGCTTGGAGTTGGCGTGGTCAGTCTCCGGGCAGCAGTTGATAGCATGGTTGCTAAGATGGTGCTGCGGTTGCGAAGCAGTTTGCAATGCTCGCTATCGATGGGTTATGAAGTAAACTTTTCTCGCTTTTTCTTTCTGTGTTAGTTTAGGAAATTAGTCCAATGTATTACATGAAATCGTTCCCTATGCTTTGATAAGTTTCAGTTTAGCGTGTGAATTTACGGTAGTTTTACATCATTGTTCGGAGCTTATCATATGGTGACTGGTATATAAGTGTTTGTTTAGGTCTGAATGTATGACTGTATGCTTTGTTTATGCTCACAAATTAGAAAAAACGAAAGGAAGTGGTTCACAGTTGAATTGTCTTGCCTGGATTTCGTGTTCAAATCATGAGTTTAAGTAGCTTGTTTCACTCTTCAGATTGTCAGTATAATAGTTCGAAGTAATAGTTAGTTTGGACGTTAATTTAAACTTTTCCTTGTCTGATTAGTGTAGAACTTCTAGTGTGAAACTTGCATTTAATAAGTCTGGGACTTTCTTTTGATGGAGCATCAATCTGGAGACCCTCTGTTTTAGTTAAACTGTACAAAAAGAATATACTTGAAATTAGTTGGGATTTTTATTAGCTAGAAATTAGTGTGAGAATTTGTTTTGTGTCAAGGATACTTGGAGCACTAGATAGTCTATTCAATGTCTTATTGATATTATTGCCTTATGGTGAAACTGTCTAACTGTTCAAGCAATAGAACAGCCTAAATGTGATCTGCTTCAGTTGCAATTAGGTCAATTCTGATTGTTGTAGTCTATTCACCATGGATTTGTGTGCATTGTTTAGTTCTGTGTGAATACTAGAGTCAAGTTTTGGGGTCAGCCCTTTCAACTTTTTCAGATTTATTGTCTCTTTAAAAAGAGGGAAAATGATCAGACATTAGGAGGAGGTATAGCACAAAAATGGTATAATTCAGCTTTACTTTTTTTGGTTGGTGAAAGTCTATCACAAAAATGGAAATACAAATCTTTTGCATTTATGAGCTTGGGTATTTGCACCCCAACAGCTCATTTTACCAGCTGGTTTTCTTTTTTTACTTTCACTTTTCCCCCCTTCTTACCTGATCCTCTCTCCTCTATAAAAAGAGAGCATTTACTCTCTCATTAAGAGAGGTTTTACACATTGAATGCTTGCATTCACTCCACAATTTACTTAGAAAAAAAAGAGATATGAGAATTGAAAAAGAGTGAAAAAATACATAGAAAAAAAAGAGATAAAAGAAAGACTGCTGTTTTCTGGTTGATGGTTTGAGGTTGTTGCTGCTGTTTTTCCTTTGAGCCGCTGGTCTGGTTGTTTGGATTGGCTGTTGGGCTTACTACTCATATTGGAAGTTTGATTTGCACTAGGTAAGTTTTTTTTTTTTTATTTCATGTTGTTATTTCCATGTATGTTTTAACTATGTCAATGCATGAAATAGTAATTTGTACCTATGTTAGCTTATTATGTATGCTTAGTCTTCTTATAGTCAACATCTAAGATAAAGTTGTTGCTTGTATACCATTGTTTAAAATTGAAATTTGCCAAAAACAGCACCATCATAACATTTAGGGCAGATCTGAAACTTGAGGGAAATTGTGACTGTTTATGCAAATATTTTTTTGTTTGAAACAAACTAGAACAACGTTAGTTGCATTTTCATTTTGTAAAGTATGCTCAAATCAAATATATGAGTTAGTCCTTTTTTATGAAATATAAAAGGTAAAATTAGACAAAAATTGGATTTACAAAAAATATTGACAAATATGGCCAGATCTTGAAATGATTAGATAAATAGGACATATGTGCAAGAGCTACAATTAAAGAGTATCAGTGCAAATGCAATGGAACAATAAGTGGGCTGAAATAACAATATGATCTCTAATGTGGCCAAACATTGAAACAAGTAGGCAAAAGGGACATCAGGCGCAATCCACTTTAACAAGTAAACAGACGCGCAGGTTTTTGTAAATGGGCTGAAAATTTTGCAAAGCCAGGTCATTTAACTTCAGTCCTTTAACTTTAAGGCCCTAATAGTGTTCAAAAATGTAAATTTAGTAATTTCTCTAGTTATAATGAACGAAAAATCAAAACTAGGTGAAGGATAAATGAATAAGCTAAGGGACATTAGTATCTGAAACCAAATATGATTCAAGTGTAGTTTATTTAAATCGAAAGATTTCGAACGGGTGAAGTGCCTGCGCGACCATATCCGGTTTTAAATAAATTACATTTGTAAATATTGTATCGAGCCGTACGTAAATAAAGAAAAGATGTGTTGAAAGTAAATGCGATACATATAATCAAAATCAAGCTGAATTATAAATTCGAGTTTGACCAAAACAAATAAAAATACAAAAATTGAGACTCAAACCAAGGTTGATAAGGTTTCGAACGGGTGAAGTGCCTGCGCGAAAATATTCGGCCGAGTCACTGAAAAATAATAATAAATAAATACTAATGATAATAAATCAAAGCGTAGTAAAAGAAATAAATAAAGGCAGGAACAACAAAATATTCCATATAGCCGGAATGCGTCAATAAAAGCAACTGTGCTTGGCACAGGACTCGAGGGTGCCTAATCCCTTCCCGAGAGTCAACCGAGATCCTTACCCGGAACTCTGACGCAGACCACTAACGAGTCATAGGTGTTCCAAGGTACCTCTTTGGGTGACTTGGCACACCTTAAACTTGTCAAGTGGCGACTCCGAATAAAAATAATTTCGTACCTTGAAACACCGTCACTTCCTTAAATGGAAATCCTAACTCGGGATAGCGCCAAATAATCATAAAAATTCCATAAGCGCTTTCCTAAACCTGAAACGCCCTCCCAAAAGCGGGCGCGCGGAAAAAAGGGGTGTGACAACCATTATTTTTAAAAGCGGGAGCATGAGGCGAGATATTTTATCTAGGACAAGACGAGACGTAAGCCCCACGAATCTTTAAATATTATGAATTTATAGTGTCAAATAGATATATATTACAGAAATAAATTAAAACCATAAATTTTAAAATAAATAAAGTATAAAAATATTTAAAATAAATTATAACATAACTATGGATAACACAAACGTACATAAGATATAATGATACATAAATTACGCACAATGTCTGAACAACATAAAAATCAAAAGTAATAACATATTATCCTGAATAAAAAAATATCATGCAGATCTCGTAAATGAATAAAGAATATTTTTTATAGTATATTTTAACATTTTCTCGTCATTAATAACAATATTTTCGTGTTAATATTTCTCTTTGACAAAGAACAAAATTTTAGATAAATATATAAATGATTATTTACTTCACAAGAATCACTCGCAGTTTCATAAATGAAACTCTAGCCTTGTTTGTTTTCCAAATTAAACATTTGACAAAGAGCTCTACATATTATATAAACAACAACAACTAGTTGGCATATCATAGTTACTCGCTATTACTTAACTATTAATCTGATAAGTTTTATACCTCTTAAACATAAAAAGAATTATTAAACAAATTGAAGTTAAAAAGAAAAAATAGAAGATTAAATGATGAAGATCTAGAAATATTTAATGCATGAATAGATTTTAGGTAAAAAGTTATGTTATTACCCAAAGTCATCTCATTCCTAGTAGTAATGTGCAACGTAGTCGAAACTATAATTATATGTTTCCATATTATCAACTTCTAATATTTGATTGATGAAGAATATTGTGAAGAGACAATGGTTAATAAAAGCGATTTTGGGGGATTGCAAGGCTAATTAGATAATTGCATAGAGAACTGTAGGGCGAACTCAGCGCGTAAAGTGTTCGGTGCGTCTGTGGCGTAAGCCCGGACACTTGAAGCGTAAACCTCACGAGGCAAGAGCCCTCCATAAAAGCCCAAAGATATTTTACGAGTGCCTCGTCTTGAGGTGTGTCCCAATTCTGCCTTTTAAAACAAAGCGGAAAACTTCGAAAAAGTCATTTCATTAAATTAAATTAAATGGGAAAAAGAAATAAAACCATAATTATCAACGAAAATGAAATAGTGACCAATAAAATTGTAGTCGATAAAGTACTATCTTCTTGAGAATTACAATGCACTGCACGATTTGTCGTGGGATGGGGAAGGTCCTCTCAATCTCTGTTTACAACAAATGTAAAATGTATGGAAAATAAATTGCAGTCAAGAAACAAATGTAAAAAGAGAATATTTAATTAATGAATCTTTTTAAGCACAATTCTATGTATCCTCTGATTCTTCTTTCCAAAAAATTCTTCGTGATTCGAGGGCTTTAGCAGCATGATTCTCGAAAGTAGGATTCTGTGGACTATCTTTGGATGTACTTGATTGCCAAGAAAGTCGGACAGCACTTTAGTACTTCGGGGGTGATCTTCAGGAAGTGTTAGAGAATAAACTTGTTATACATCGATTTTATAATTGACACGACCCGAAATCCGGTTAGGCCGTGCGGGCACCCGACATCCTCCCCTAGACCCGTCGGGCGAACCCTTACCAATTAAGTTAGGAAAATGAATATAACAATTCATAAATAAGGACGAGACTTAAAACAAAAACACAGACATACTGATACCTCTAAGCCGTACAAAAAAAATTACAGCTGACTACCCAACATACTAGGTTTAGGGCTATCCAGACTAGACATCTAAGAGTAGGAAAGAAGACAGATACCTCCTGAAGGGAGAAAAATGCAGTTGAAATAAAAAATACAAGACTGGTGGCCATCCTGAATAAAAGTTGGCTCACCCTGACAGCTGGAGTCGTCTTCGCTCCTTCACAACGTGGCGAACTCATGCCTGGAGCGAACCTACCGAAACGAAATAGACAGACAAGAAACAAACAGCAAACAAGGGTGAGTCAAAAAGACTCAATAAGTGGGACATACTAGCCACCTCAAAGAATAGGATAGCTAGCCAGGGAGAAGAAATAGATAAACTAAATTCCTCTTATTTAAAATATAAAAAAGCAGAGCCAGATAATAACCGGAAACACGTTTTAAGCCATAAACTCAACCAGGAATACGAGCCAGAAACATATCAACCCATAAGCAATGCACGTATAAGCAGAACAGTAGTTATGTACCACAAGTCTACACAATGGTATGAAATGAAATCAAATGAAATGAGATGAAATGAAATATGATGCAAAGGGTCACATGTGCCCGTAATCCTATCCCGAAGCGGAATACTCCAGCATTCGAGGAGAATCCAATCTGATAACCAACTGGAGAAGAATACTCCTGCTCCTGGGGCGGAAAACTCCTGCACCCGATATAATGTAAACCAGAGGCGGAATACTCCTGCACTCTCCTGGGGCGGAATACTCTTGCACCCAATATAATGAAAAGCTGAGGCGGAATACTCCTGCACTCGTTATCTGACATAAGAGCGGAATGCTCCTGCTTCTGGAGCGGAATACTCCCGCACCCGATGTAATGTAAACCAGAGGCGGAATACACCTGCACTCTCCTGGGGCGGAATACCCTTGCACCCGATATAATGTAAAGATGAGGCGGAATACTCCTGCACTCAGTATCTGACATAAGAGCGGAATACTCCTGCACCCGATATGATATGCAATGTAATGCATATGAATGACATATAATGCATATGAATGCAATATGATGCAATAATAACTCTTCACCGGCGCGGGACTCTCATCGACAGCCGGGAAATGGATGCCAACTCATAGCCAGAGTACAATACTCAGATCCTCAATGAAATACCAACAACAGGACATAACATATAATATACAATGTAAATTCAAAGTTAAGGCGTAATGAGTACGCCTATCGGCAGCTGCACATGTAAGGAACACGTGGTAGAAAATCCACGAGGCCAGGTGCCTCCAAAGAAATGGATATAAACACTTACCTTATTTCAACTTGCTACTCAACAGCCACTTTATCCTTTGGATGCACTGCCAAACGATCTTGCTTATTCAATAGCAGAAAATATATCAATTTAGGCTAAAGGCTTCATTCTTTACATCTTAGGACAATCCGGTTAGGAACCTGATACCCTATTCGCATACGCAATACACAGGCCAGGCCTATGTACAGGGTTTAAGGTCACATAACCAAATCCTAAATAAATTATATTTATATGTTGCCCATAACTCACTGAGTACGAATATATAATTAATTCCACTATCGGGGTCCAATTGACCCTTCAAACTATTAATTGAACTTATTAAAATGATGTCTAATATCCCAATTTTTACCATTAAACTATATTAAAACACACGTAATAAACTCAAATAATGCAATAAGATCATTACCTGAATGTTTCGGGGTGAAAATTCTATCTTTTTCCGGCTTTTTTCCCATTTGTGGCATTTTTTCTTCTCCTTGGTGCAATCGTTTTTGTTCCTCATGTTTCTATTCCATTTTTATGTTAAAGTATAAGCTAAGGGCTAATAACCCTTAGCCCACCGTCTGCCTAATTTATCTTTTTTAATTTTTTTTTTCTTAACGAAAATTAAAACGGTACCTTACGATATTAAAAACAATTCCAACTTTTGCATACAAGTTATACCAAATTAATGTAACGTACTCGCTAAGGCGGATCTCAAATCGGATTCCAGAAACTCAAAATACAAATTAAATGAAAAAATATCAAATTATTTAACTTTCGGCATTTTAGCGGAAACTAGCCGAACAACAACGAAATTCACTTTCAAAAAATTAAAAAAGTCATAAATTGAACCCAACGGCGCTTTCGAATTTCGAATCGGAGTTCATTAGCCAAAATTGAGCTCGAAAACCTCTTTTTAATATTTATCGACAATAAAACTGAAATCTTCTTCCGATACGTACCAAACGAGGTCTGATTTAACTCAAATTTTACAGACAGGTCCTAATGGACCTTACAAATATTTTAAAATTATCAGCACACCAATCGGAGTCCTAACTTTCGAAACGACTGACCGAGGTCGTTTCTGTAATCACCTAATTTTGGCACGAAATACCAAAATTACATAAAAAGTTGTGTTAAATGTTATGTGAATTTTGTTAGATTTACCGTTCTATTTAGCTATTTTAGGAATCAATTAGGGTGAAAAATGTTAGAAAATTTCCAAAAAATAGGATTTAATTATGACCAATGTTTAATTTACTTTATGTGAGGGTTTAGTGTCAATTAATTAGTTATGTTTTGTTTAGTTTAGTGGCCATTGGGCTGATGAAATGAATGAAATTTAGCCCAGAATCCTAGCCCACTCTATAATTTAACCCGGCCCACCCCTAATTTAAATATCAAATTCTTATTTTTGGCCTTTAGTCCCTAAATCCCATCAGAGCTAGTGAAACCATGCTTCCCCCGCCGTCCCGTCGCCGAAGCTCAACTGCCGGTGACGACGAGCACCCATCCGTCCAATAGAATACACCGCTAGACTCTTCTCAACCTCCCCATTCCATTTTGAGGTCAATTTCTCCATAGTAGCACTGTTTCGTCGTAGATCGGAACTTCAAATGTCGCCGGTGAGTTTTTTCATTTATTTTAAGTGATTTTACATGGCTACACACAGTCTCTCTCTTCTCTTTCCGTTCTCTTCTTCTTCTAGCTGAAACGACCCCAAATGAGATCATTTCCGTTAGAAGAAAAAGAGAAATGGATATGAATGGTAACAAGAGGGTCGGGGGGCTGTTCGTTTGGGTGTTTAAATAAGCGGGAGGGTGCTGTAATGGTGTTTGGAGTTTTGAAAATGATGATGATGGGATTCGAGGTGGCGCTGTGACGGCATTGTGAGAATGGGGCTGTGATGATGTGCGGATATTTGGTTGTGATGGTGAGGCAGTTTGATAATGGTTTTGTTTCGATTGCGATGGAACAGTGAGGTTCGTGTCGAGGCAGCGATGGTGATTCGAGGGCAGCGGTGAGTGAAGCAGTGTGTGAGGGAACTCTTTGATGCGATGATGTAGCGATTGGTTGTTGTTTGATTTGTTTAGGTAGTAGTGAGTTGATGTTTGGCTAAGCTGACGAGGCTGCGATGATGCTATTGCTTGACGACGAGGCTGCGATGATGCTATTCTTGACGACGAGGCTGCGTGGCTATGACAAAGTCGCAGCGATGGTTTGTTTGGCGTTGGTTGATTTTGTTGATGTTGTTTCGGAGGTGGGAAGGTGGCTAGGCTGGTTCTGATAGTTGAAGCAATGGCGAATACAGTAGTTGTAATGGTTTCGAGCCAACAGCTTGTGAGGCTTTGTAATGGCAGTGATGTGGTGCTGCTATAGCAACTGGTTCAATGGAAATGAATTGAGGCATTGGCTTCGGGACTGTTTTCAATGGTGTTGCTGTGTCTTGGCGATGATATTAATGTGATACAACTGCGAGGGCGTGGTAATAAAGCCTTGATCCTTTTGTTTCTTCATTAGTAAAATATATTGTATGTTTCTTTTTGATCAAATGAATCTACGGTTCTAGAATAAAATGCCTAGTTGGCTTAAAGATTCAATGACTAGTTAGGCCATCTTTCATCGGTTAGTTGTAGTTGAAATGAAATCTTCTTGTTCATGTTGAAAGTCGTGAAAGAGTATTAGTTTTGTTGTCATCCCTGTTTAATTATCAAATACTAATCTATGATGTCAATTTAGTGTTAACAATAGTTGTACGCTTGTATGTTCCTGTGAAACTTGTTAAGTTTAAACTTGGAAAGTTTGTACTCATATTGTTTGTCCAGTAGTCTAAAGACGTTGCGTGAAATGTGATTAATCTGTGTTAGTGTTCAAGCTGATCTGGTACATTGATTCGTGATCGATAATGAAGTCGTTTATGTCTCGTTTGGAGTCAAGATTGAAGTTTAATCTGTGAAGTTGAGTTTGGTTTAGTTTGATAGCAATTGACAGGCCCGATACAAGCATGTTTGAGTGATCTTTAAAGCTGGAAATTGGCTTTAAGTGCCTATGTCAGTTAGTTTGTTTTGGTTCAAGTCTAGATATTTAGATGACATGGGTTTGATGATGTAAATGGGATGATGTCAAATAAGTGTCAAGTTGAGTCAGGGAATGTACAAGGGTGGCAGCAGAGTGCTGCCCTTTTTAGGTTCTGGTACAGCCTTGCATGCAAGGCAATTATGGGCTGAAAATATGATGAGTGAGGAGGGTACATGGGCTAGTCCTTGGCACTAGTACACACCCACTTCCCTCTCTATTTCAAAGGGGCTTTTGACTCTCTTTTAAGGAGGGGAGAGAACTTGCAAAAACAGAATACAAAGAACACAGGGAGGTTCTGATTTTTACTCCTCTAAAAAAGACTACTCTCCCAACTAACAGAGATCTGGGAAACACATTCACAACTTTCAAAAACTTGAGAGAAAGTTAGATCTGAGAGAGCAAAAATAAACAATCAGAGAAAGGAGAGTAAAAATCAGAGAGAGGTATGAGTCAGTTTTCATTTAGAGTTAGACTTAGAGGCTGTTTTGAAGGTCTATTCGCTGCTGGATTGTGCTATAATTTGCTGAAGTTCATGGAACTTTGGGGCTGGTAAAGTTATCTTTGCTGTGGTATTTGCAACTTCATTTACTAGGTAAATTTTCTCTACCTTTTGTTATCATTTTGTATAAGATGTAAGTTGCTCATTTAAATGTCCGAAAATGTTCATTATTCATGTCGTTGTGATTGGGAAAATGAGAAAGACTTGACATTGTTACCGTTTAGCCAGTGCATGATTTTTAGGCCATTTTATGTTTTTTTTTTTCTTAAAGTATATGTGCCATTTGTGAATATGAACAATTGAATGATGATGCATGATGTATATTGATTTATGACCATCTTTTAAAATGTTGAAATCACCAATCTCAAAGGGAAATTAGATACGTTCTAACTATGAACATAACTTGCAAATTTTTTGAGCAAATCTGAAACAAACAAGCAAAACAGGACATGAGGTGCAAACTATTTTAAGACTGTATAATTAAAGGCAGGGAACGAGTTTTGGCAACTGAATGTGGGCTGATGCAAGTAGCCCAATCACTTGGGCAATTTGTGAAAATGGTGAAAAGGACAACGGTTGCAACTTATAACAAAAAAAAAAGGACTGTTAGCTGCAATCATATCCTTAACGAAGCAGACAGAATCAAAATACAACCCATGCGACTTTGGTCTCGTTCAAATCCATCCTTTAACTTATAGCCGCAAATATTTTTAATAAATAATAAGTTATTATTGCTTTAAGGTTGATAGTAGTTTGTGATGAAGAACACAAATAAATTATGTTTCATACAAATTTAGGCAAATTATAGGCCGAAGCAATTAAATAACTCATTTGTTCATTTTAACTCTTCAAATTAGGAGATTTTGTTCGGGTGAAGTGCCTGCACAATTTAACTAATTTAAGTCGGAAGATTTTGTTCGGGTGAAGTGCCTGCGCAATCATATCTCGATTCGAGTTTCTACTTGGACAGATAAATATCAAAATAAAAAGTGTAACAAATCAAGGCAAAATATAACAAAATAATTTCAAAGAGTCGAAATGCGTCGATGAAAGCAACTGTGCTTGGCACAGGACTCGAGGGTGCCTAACACCTTCCCGCGAGTCAACCGAGATCCTTACCCGGAACTCTGACGCAGACCATTTACGAGTCAAAGGTGTTCTAGGTACACCACTTTGGTGACTTGGCACACCTTTAACTTGTCAAGTGGCGACTCCGAAATTTCTTAAATAATCATGTACCTATTAACACCCGTCACAACCTTTTTTAAACTAATAGTTTTTCTTTTTAAAGAAAAAAGGGTCGTGACAGCTTGGCGACTCCGCTGGGGAGGAAAGTGAAAACTGAGAGTCTCAGGCTTTAAAATTTGTCGTTTTTCGGCTTTTGAATATTGTTTGAATATGTTGCCTTGAATGTTACTGCTTTGATATGTTTGAACTGTATATACACAACTGTCTTCTCCCGTACACCTCTGAGTCTTCTGGAACACTGCACACATGCACGCCAGTTTCGCTTCGGCGTCTGGAATTTCTGTCGTGTTTCAGGACACAAAAAGTTCACCCTTCTTAGGAGGAGGTGCGTTGGGTTAGGCCGTTAGACGTTGTCGACCGGTACCCCCGAGGCACTTCCAAGTGGCCAGAAACTATAGAACATGAACCCATTGAGTCACCTAGAGTTGAACCTGTGCTTTTATCTAGGCCGATTTATTTGCATGTCATTAGACTTAGTGAGGTGCGGTACACCGGTACTGCACTTGTCTAGTCTGACTCCCTCGTGTCATAATGGGGCCCGCGTCCCCAGAAGACACACCATGGGCATATTATGTGTTGCATTTGTTCTAGTGAAAGGGTTGTTATGCTGACCGATCACCGAGGGGTGAGAGCCAAATTTTGAAAAAAAAAAAAAAAAAAAGAAAATGACAGAAAAATCGGGTTTAGTCCCGCGTTTCGAAATATTTTTTGTTTAGTTGTCATTTTGCGCCGTTATAATGGCTAATTTTTTCAAGAACTCTAAGAGTCTAATTTTGTGTCCGGGTCTGGTCTCAAGTATTAGGAAATAATTTGTCATAATTTTGCGCCGGTACAATGGCGAAATTTTGGGACCCTTTGTGTTTGCGTCCAAGTCAAGTTCATATTTTGAAATTAATTTATCGGGGTTTTACGCCGTCATAATGGCCAATTTTAGAAATCAATTTTGCGTCTAATTTGTTTAATATTTTGTGTCGGCCTAATTGCCAGATTTTGTAAATACTCTAAAGATTCTTTCTCGAATTAGATCAAAGAGTTTGTTTCAAAAAAAAAAAAAAAAAAAAAAAACAAAACAAAACAAAAAAAAATATTGTGTCCGTCTTTGTATTACCGTAATGTCCGATTTTGGAGTCACCTTTCGGATAAGAAAAATAGTTTGTTTCATAATCCGTTCTTAAGTTCGGTTTCGAATCTCCGGTTGAGTCTTAATTTTTCATTAAAAAAATAAAAAAATAAAAATAAAAATGTTGTTTTAAGGTCCCGCTTTATTTTGTTTTGTTTAAGGTCAAGTCAGGGTACATGCGATAAATTGCAATTAGCTAAGTTGTATTTTGTGTCGATCCTCGTGAAATAATCTGACTCCGCTAAAATGCCGGGTCCCATCATTTTCATCGTATGGGTGTACCCGCCCAATGTGTCAATTTGTATATATCTTTGACTCGTGCATCATGTCAAGCACTTTTATTTTGAGTTTGTCTCGTGTCGTTTGTCTAAATTACGTTTGTTGAGTCAGAAAAAATGGGAAAGGAAAAAAAAAATACATTAATCATCCAAGTTCGTCCTTGTGCTGATTATGTATCAGTTACAATTTTGTTCTGATTTTGCTCAAGGCACGTTGTAATCTTTCGGGGATACGACCGGTACACTCGGCTTACGCCGTTAACCGTTTCGGGATGACGCATAACAACCCTAGGCTTGCAATATGTGCTTCTTTTGTGCTAACCCGGTTTGTTTGTGCAAAGCTTTGGAATTTGGAGATTTGGTACGGAATTCTGGCATTATTCCACACATACACAACAGGATCAAAGGAAGACATTACCATGTGGTTTGATAAGGGAAATTCTGAGATCGGCGTCCATGAACTTCTGGTGCTGGAAAACAAGAGGTTGACTGAAGAGGTCAAAAATCTGAAACAATTGGTGGCTGATATGTATATCGCCATGAACACGGGACAAGCTTGTTCTACCGTGCCAGTAAGTCTTCTAGGGCATGCCTCGACTGTCTTACATCAGGCACAAGGCCCTACAGCTGAGGACCTGCAGTATTTTCCCGACTCTCCCTACTATAGCACAACAGATGTTCTGAGAACCTTCCCAGGGTGTCCTCCGGCACCACCACCTCCGCCCAAACAGAGGTGTGCTTCACCCCTGGTCTCTGTTCCACCATTCACAGGCTTAGTTAGGACGGAGAGTTTTGGGAAGAAAGATGAAAGAGAACGAGGTCCAGGAAGGAGGGATGAGGAACGGTACAAACGGCTCCACTCACGCCATCGAGCCTCACAGAAGCAGCATTCGCAGCACTGCCCTTTACAAAATACAAAACATTCCATTCCTCCACTCCAAAAAGCGCGACCATATGCTCCAAATTTTTCATATCCGCAATGGACCGCGCCAGCCTCACAGCCCACATACCACACTCACCAAGCTCCACATAATCAATATCGGACTCCACCAGAATTTCCATATCGATCGAGGAGACCTTCTACTTTTATCCCAAGACCCGAATACAAGAAGGCGCGAGAAGAGAAAAAGAGAAAGCTCACACCGATCGGAGAATCTTACACTAGTGTCTTCGAGAAGTTGCAGGCTTTGGATATGTTGAGGCCGATCTATGGGAATATGCATCCCACGGGAAAGGTTGATTATTCTCGCCGATGTGCTTACCATTCGGGCGCACCTGGGCATGACACAGAGGATTGCCATTTTCTCAAGAAGGATATCCAAGCTTTGATTGATAACGATCAGATTCAAGTTGAGGGTTCAGATGCACCAGATATTAATCAAAACTCATTGCCTGTCTGTGATGATGTGCATATGGTGGGTATGGTGGATGTAGAAGATTTGAGAGCTGAATCTGCAATGCCGATAGTACCTGTTGATGATGTGTCAGTTGGGGCCAACAAAATGCTAGTGACAGTGAACGGTGTTTCTGAAATTGTGCCAGGGGTGGTAGACAGAGTAAGGGTTGAAGAAATGAAGAAAATGAACATGTCTCTCAAGAAGCCAATTCCATATCTTACCCGGTCATTCATCAGTCCCAAAGAAGTGAAGTCTACCCCAATGGAAGATGGCCAAAATGAGGAAAAGCAGAAGATGTTTCCAGACTCAGGGAATTTCCTTGGTATCAGCATGGTACATTTTGGTGAAGGGCTCAACAATGCGTAACACAGGAAAACTAGCCCTGACTTGCAATTAAATGACTGTGAAATGTTGTAGCTTGTTTTGCTAATCTTTCTGTGTACTTGGTTATTTAAGGGTTGTAATCCAAGTGCATTATTTTGTTTATTTTGATGTTCAAACCCTTCTATCTTTAATTTAATGAAAAGCGAGATCTTTCTCTCGTCTCGACATTATTTCTCTTATTTTCTTTCTCGGTCTTGTTTTCTTAGTATTCTGTCTTATGTTTTGTCGGCCTTAATAACATGACATGCGTGCGGAATTTACGTCTCGATCTAAACACGTGGTCTGACATTGTGAGCTATCTGAGTAGTAACGAGAGACAAAAGAGGGAGCGAAATAAGTTGGAAATTAAGTTGTAGTTATCCGATAAGGGAGATCGGTGAGAAGTTCAAGATCGTGCACGGTCGCTTCGACCGAAGTTGAATCACCAGTTTTGAGAACCATCGTCGAAGTAGAGGTCGAGGACACGTGTGGATCAATCCAGGTCAATTGATTGAACCATTATTTGTGTGGGGCATTCTCGGGTCGGGATGACGAACGGCTTTCGTTTCTTCTACCCAAACACTATATCCTTTTGTCATTCTTTTTTTTTTAAGCCTTGTTTTGGTTTTTCTTTGGCCTACCCTCCTTTGGAATCAATGTGCTTGAAATTAGAAAAAAAGAAAAAAAAAAGAAAAAAAAATTTTTTTGAAAAGAAACAACAAAATCTACCTCAGTGGTAGAGCTACGTCTGACCAGATTCCTCTCAAAAGGATACGTAGGCAACCATTCGGGTTCGGTCATCACAGGGAAAAGTTCCATTTTTTCCTGTCTCATATTGACGCAAAAGCTTGCCTCCAAGTTTGCGGCCAATGTCAAAAGAAATTCAAATCCCCCAATGTATGCTAAACTGGGGCAGAAGTTTGTTTTTATTTTATTTTTTAAAAAAAAAAAATAAAATAAAATAAAAACAAACTTCTATGTTTCATGAGATATCAGTCTCGAAATTGAGAAAGAAACTCAAGGCGCCCCAGTTTATCCTAAACTGGGGCAGAAGTTTAGTTTATTTAAAAAAAAAAAAAAAAAAAACAAAAAAGAAAGAGAAGAAAGTCAATATCCTTTTCTTTCATTGTGTTTATCTCGGGGGATAGTCTCAATATCCCCTATGTTTGCATATCAGAAAATTCAAAAGATAATTCCTCGGTTTTTTCAATAAATTGGGCCTCAGTTGGTTATTACTTTAAAAGAAATGATTCCAAGGGTTGTAATATTTTACCAAGTCGTTTCATGAGATGCTTTCATACCGCTCTTCAAAACAAAGAAAAATCAAAGAAAAAGAAAGAAAAAAAAAATCCCCAATTTGCCTAAACAGGGGAAATAAGTTTGTTTCATTTTCAAAGGCGGTGATTTCATATTTTGTGATATTCATCTGATCGTCTCATGAGATGTTTCTGAGTTTTTATGCTGAATCCTTTTCTTCATAGCCTAACCAAATCCAATGTTACAGTCCAAATAAAGACCCTTCTGACCGATCATTGAGAATGTCAAGCCGAGTAGGATATCAAGGGATAAGTTCCACGCTGTAAAGTCACATTCTTATAAGCCGACAATCGCATTTGAGAGCTGGGAGCACCAAGGTCATCAAAGGAGAAATTCTCCGAGGAATCAAGATAAATGCCAAAATTGAAGGAAGAAAATAAAGACGGGGTCGAGCAGCAAGGAAAGATCGGAGGTCGATTGGGAAAGAGAGGAAAATGACAAAAATGAAAAGAAAAAAAAAAGAAAAAAAAAAGTGAAGTCTTGTCGGTGAAAACCTGAAAGGGCACTGCAATACAACGGTGAGTTAAAAGAACAAAGAGAGAGGCTAATCGGTGAAAACCCGAAAGGGCACTGTTGGTCGAATGAGGGTCGTTAGATTTGCCATCAAACAAGATTGGGAAAGCTGGGTACACAATCATGGATGGACTATGTGAGCGGATTAAGAGTTGATTCCAAAATACATGTCATGTTAAAATGATAGTCATCTCTTCAGTCCTTTACCTCTCCCGTAAGGGACGTCATCATTTTTCATCTTTTGGTTGGAAGCTTTGTCGTTTCCATCATTTTGTCTTACTTCAGTTCGTTTCAGTTTCTCCAACATCAAACGAGCAAAGAAAGTTTTGCAAAACTTGTTATAGTTTCATAGTTGTACTAGAGCAAGTCAGGACCAACTTAGATAATTGGAGTCCTAATGTTTCACATCGGCACAAAGAATGCCACACTAAGGAGTGTACCATGAAGGAGATCATCAAAGGATATACAGATATCAAGATGCAGTTAAATTTAAAATCAAAGCCTACCAAGCAGCAATTTCAAGCTTTCAACAGTCAAAGCCCGCCCGAGCGGCAATCTCAAGTTTCGGCAATTTCTTTCAAATCAAAGCCTGCCAAGCAGCAATTTCAAGTTTCAAGTTAATGTCCGCCGAGCGGCAGTTTCAAGTTTTCAAGATCCACCGGATTAGTTGGAGCTTCAGACTAGTTCACCAGCTTGTGGAGAATGAGGGAGTAGTTTAGAAGAAGTCGAGGCACCCATCTGGAGAATGAGGGAGTAGTTTAGAGAAAGTCGAGGCACCCACCTGGAGAATGAGGGAGTAGTTTAGAGAAGTCGAGGCAGCCACCTGGAGAATGAGGGAGTAGTTTGGAGAAAGTCGAGGCACCCACCTGGAGAATGAGGGAGTAGTTTAGAGAAAGTCCAGGCGCCCACCCGAAGAACGAGGGAATCCATTTATGTAAAGAAGCAAGATCCATCAGAGTGATGGTCTTTCAATTCAGCAAGAGCAAGATCCATCAGAGTGATGGTCTTTCAATTCAGCATGAACAAGACCCGTCAGAGTGATTGGTTTAGCAAGACCCATCAGAGTGATGGTTTTTAATTTTCAGTCAGAGCAAGATCCATCAGAGTGATGATTTTCAATTTCCAATACAAGCAAGATCCATCAGAGTGATGGTCTTTCAATTCAGCATGAACAAGACCCATCAGAGTGATGGTTTTAAATTTCCAGCAGGGGAAAGACCCATCAGAGTGATGGTTTTCAATTTTCAGAAGAAGCAAGACCCATCAGAGTGATGGTTTTCATTTTCCAGCATAAGCAAGACCCATCAGAGTGATGGTTTTTAATTTTCAGCAAAAGCAAGACCTACCAGAGGGGTGGTTCCAGTTTTAATTTTCAAGTCAAAGCCCGCCCGAGCGACAATCTCATTCAAGTCAAAGCCCGTCAAAGCGGCAATTTCATTCAAGTCAAGCAAAAGCCCGTCAAAGCGGCAATTTCAACTTTCAAGTTAAAGCCCGTCAAAGCGGCAATTTCATTCAAGTCAAAGCCCGTCAAAGCGGCAAATTCAAGTCAAGCAAAAGCCCGTCAAAGCGGCAATTTCAACTTTCAAGTTAAAGCCCGTCAAAGCGGCAATTTCATTCAAGTCAAAGCCCGTCAAAGCGGCAAATTCATTCAAGGCAAAGCCCGTCAAAGCGGCAATTTCTTTCAAGTCAAAGCCCGCCCGAGCGGCAATTTCAATTTTCAAGTCAAAGCCCGTCAAAGCGGCAATTTCAACATTCAAAGTCAAAGCCCGTCAAAGCGGCAGTTTCAGTTTTCAAGTCAAAGCCCGTTAAAGCGGCAATTTCAGTTTTCAAGTCAAGCCCGTCAAAGCGGCAATTTCAACTTTCAAGTCAAAGCCCGCCCGAGCGGCAATTTCAATTTTCAAGTCAAAGCCCGTCAAAGCGGCAATTTCAAAGCCCGTCAAAGCGGCGGTTTCAACTTTCAAGCCAAAGCCCGCCCGAGCGGCAATTTCAATTTTAAAGTCAAAGCCCGTCAAAGCGGCAATTTCAAGTTTTCAAGGCCCACTTGGTAGTGGGAGCTTCAGACCAGTTTATCAGTTTGGGAAGCATGAAGAAGTTAGCTTAGGAATTGTAATTTTACATTTCAAATGTTGTATTTTCAGTTTTCCTTTGTAAAGCAGTGACCACCAGCCAGCTAGCCAGCAACCAGCGACAGTGACCAGCAACAACAACTCTAGTGTGTCAAAAGTGTCTTGCGTCAGTCCGGGTAAGTCTAGGAGCGTCGAGTCAGTCCCAGTTAGTTCTGAAAGTGTCTAAAGTTAGTCTGTGTATGTCTAGAGAGTGCTTAGTGTTAGTCTAGAAGAGTCCAGTATCTGTTTAAATGCGATAGTCCCAGCTATCGCACGTGAGGAACTACACTGACCTGATTCCT
The DNA here is from genome assembly GCA_029990575.1 of Petunia axillaris subsp. axillaris. Lineage (NCBI taxonomy): Eukaryota > Viridiplantae > Streptophyta > Magnoliopsida > Solanales > Solanaceae > Petunia > Petunia axillaris. The sequence goes on along the minus strand of JARKNS010000002.1, from coordinate 44,326,586 downwards.
TAGTTCGGGGATATGTAGGTAGCCTTGGTCTTGGTTAGAACCGAAAAGTCAAGGTACGGTCACCAAGTTTGCAAGCGTGTTCTCGGCTAGAACCGAAAGCCAAAATTAGTTGTGGATTACGTCTTTGTCCGAAAACTCTTCGTGTTCCCGAACAAAGAGGGGCAGCTGTAATCACCTAATTTTGGCACGAAATACCAAAATTACATAAAAAGTTGTGTTAAATGTTATGTGAATTTTGTTAGATTTACCGTTCTATTTAGCTATTTTAGGAATCAATTAGGGTGAAAAATGTTAGAAAATTTCCAAAAAATGGGATTTAATTATGACCAATGTTTAATTTACTTTATGTGCGGGTTTAGTGTCAATTAATTAGTTATGTTTTGTTTAGTTTAGTGGCCATTGGGCTGATGAAATGAATGAAATTTAGCCCAGAATCCTAGCCCACTCTATAATTTAACCCGGCCCACCCCTAATTTAAATATCAAATTCTTATTTTTGGCCTTTAGTCCCTAAATCCCATCAGAGCTAGTGAAACCATGCTTCCCCCGCCGTCCCGTCGCCGAAGCTCAACTGCCGGTGACGACGAGCACCCATCCGTCCAATAGAATACACCGCTAGACTCTTCTCAACCTCCCCATTCCATTTTGAGGTCAATTTCTCCATAGTAGCACTGTTTCGTCGTAGATCGGAACTTCAAATGTCGCCGGTGAGTTTTTTCATTTATTTTAAGTGATTTTACATGGCTACACACAGTCTCTCTCTTCTCTTTCCGTTCTCTTCTTCTTCTAGCTGAAACGACCCCAAATGGGATCATTTCCGTTAGAAGAAAAAGAGAAATGGATATGAATGGTAACAAGAGGGTCGGGGGGCTGTTCGTTTGGGTGTTTAAATAAGCGGGAGGGTGCTGTAATGGTGTTGGGAGTTTTGAAAATGATGATGATGGGATTCGAGGTGGCGCTGTGACGGCATTGTGAGAATGGGGCTGTGATGATGTGCGGATATTTGGTTGTGATGGTGAGGCAGTTTGATAATGGTTTTGTTTCGATTGCGATGGAACAGTGAGGTTCGTGTCGAGGCAGCGATGGTGATTCGAGGGCAGCGGTGAGTGAAGCAGTGTGTGAGGGAACTCTTTGATGCGATGATGTAGCGATTGGTTGTTGTTTGATTTGTTTAGGTAGTAGTGAGTTGATGTTTGGCTAAGCTGACGAGGCTGCGATGATGCTATTGCTTGACGACGAGGCTGCGATGATGCTATTCTTGACGACGAGGCTGCGTGGCTATGACAAAGTCGCAGCGATGGTTTGTTTGGCGTTGGTTGATTTTGTTGATGTTGTTTCGGAGGTGGGAAGGTGGCTAGGCTGGTTCTGATAGTTGAAGCAATGGCGAATACAGTGGTTGTAATGGTTTCGAGCCAACAGCTTGTGAGGCTTTGTAATGGCAGTGATGTGGTGCTGCTATAGCAACTGGTTCAATGGAAATGAATTGAGGCATTGGCTTCGGGACTGTTTTCAATGGTGTTGCTGTGTCTTGGCGATGATATTAATGTGATACAACTGCGAGGGCGTGGTAATAAAGCCTTGATCCTTTTGTTTCTTCATTAGTAAAATATATTGTATGTTTCTTTTTGATCAAATGAATCTACGGTTCTAGAATAAAATGCCTAGTTGGCTTAAAGATTCAATGACTAGTTAGGCCATCTTTCATCGGTTAGTTGTAGTTGAAATGAAATCTTCTTGTTCATGTTGAAAGTCGTGAAAGAGTATTAGTTTTGTTGTCATCCCTGTTTAATTATCAAATACTAATCTATGATGTCAATTTAGTGTTAACAATAGTTGTACGCTTGTATGTTCCTGTGAAACTTGTTAAGTTTAAACTTGGAAAGTTTGTACTCATGTTGTTTGTCCAGTAGTCTAAAGACGTTGCGTGAAATGTGATTAATCTGTGTTAGTGTTCAAGCTGATCTGGTACATTGATTCGTGATCGATAATGAAGTCGTTTATGTCTCGTTTGGAGTCAAGATTGAAGTTTAATCTGTGAAGTTGAGTTTGGTTTAGTTTGATAGCAATTGACAGGCCCGATACAAGCATGTTTGAGTGATCTTTAAAGCTGGAAATTGGCTTTAAGTGCCTATGTCAGTTAGTTTGTTTTGGTTCAAGTCTAGATATTTAGATGACATGGGTTTGATGATGTAAATGGGATGATGTCAAATAAGTGTCAAGTTGAGTCAGGGAATGTACAAGGGTGGCAGCAGAGTGCTGCCCTTTTTGGGTTCTGGTACAGCCTTGCATGCAAGGCAATTATGGGCTGAAAATATGATGAGTGAGGAGGGTACATGGGCTAGTCCTTGGCACTAGTACACACCCACTTCCCTCTCTATTTCAAAGGGGCTTTTGACTCTCTTTTAAGGAGGGGAGAGAACTTGCAAAAACAGAATACAAAGAACACAGGGAGGTTCTGATTTTTACTCCTCTAAAAAAGACTACTCTCCCAACTAACAGAGATCTGGGAAACACATTCACAACTTTCAAAAACTTGAGAGAAAGTTAGATCTGAGAGAGCAAAAATAAACAATCAGAGAAAGGAGAGTAAAAATCAGAGAGAGGTATGAGTCAGTTTTCATTTAGAGTTAGACTTAGAGGCTGTTTTGAAGGTCTATTCGCTGCTGGATTGTGCTATAATTTGCTGAAGTTCATGGAACTTTGGGGCTGGTAAAGTTATCTTTGCTGTGGTATTTGCAACTTCATTTACTAGGTAAATTTTCTCTACCTTTTGTTATCATTTTGTATAAGATGTAAGTTGCTCATTTAAATGTCCGAAAATGTTCATTATTCATGTCGTTGTGATTGGGAAAATGAGAAAGACTTGACATTGTTACCGTTTAGCCAGTGCATGATTTTTAGGCCATTTTATGTTTTTTTTTTCTTAAAGTATATGTGCCATTTGTGAATATGAATAATTGAATGATGATGCATGATGTATATTGATTTATGACCATCTTTTAAAATGTTGAAATCACCAATCTCAAAGGGAAATTAGATACGTTCTAACTATGAACATAACTTGCAAATTTTTTGAGCAAATCTGAAACAAACAAGCAAAACAGGACATGAGGTGCAAACTATTTTAAGACTGTATAATTAAAGGCAGGGAACGAGTTTTGGCAACTGAATGTGGGCTGATGCAAGTAGCCCAATCACTTGGGCAATTTGTGAAAATGGTGAAAAGGACAACGGTTGCAACTTATAACAAAAAAAAAGGACTGTTAGCTGCAATCATATCCTTAACGAAGCAGACAGAATCAAAATACAACCCATGCGACTTTGGTCTCGTTCAAATCCATCCTTTAACTTATAGCCGCAAATATTTTTAATAAATAATAAGTTATTATTGCTTTAAGGTTGATAGTAGTTTGTGATGAAGAACACAAATAAATTATGTTTCATACAAATTTAGGCAAATTATAGGCCGAAGCAATTAAATAACTCATTTGTTCATTTTAACTCTTCAAATTAGGAGATTTTGTTCGGGTGAAGTGCCTGCACAATTTAACTAATTTAAGTCGGAAGATTTTGTTCGGGTGAAGTGCCTGCGCAATCATATCTCGATTCGAGTTTCTACTTGGACAGATAAATATCAAAATAAAAAGTGTAACAAATCAAGGCAAAATATAACAAAACAATTTCAAAGAGTCGAAATGCGTCGATGAAAGCAACTGTGCTTGGCACAGGACTCGAGGGTGCCTAACACCTTCCCGCGAGTCAACCGAGATCCTTACCCGGAACTCTGACGCAGACCATTTACGAGTCAAAGGTGTTCTAGGTACACCACTTTGGTGACTTGGCACACCTTTAACTTGTCAAGTGGCGACTCCGAAATTTCTTAAATAATCATGTACCTATTAACACCCGTCACAACCTTTTTAAAACTAATAGTTTTTCTTTTTAAAGAAAAAAGGGTCGTGACAGTTTCAATAATGGTTTTCAAAGGTACTTATAATGTCATGGGCTACTTCACTCATTGTGGTACTTATAATGTCCTAAACTACTTCACCCATTGTCTTAAGTTTTTGGGTTGGATGCTCAGATTCTTTCCCATGAAGAACATATGTTGATCAATTCTCCTTACTGGAAGAGCTATGTAGTTGATGACTTGATCTCCATTGGTGGATGGATGCTTTCACCAATTTTTCAGTGGCTAGAATAATTATATAACTCCTCTATTTATAGTTATAGAGGGGAGAGAGTCCATGTACTCTCTTGCTTTATTTTGATTGGCTAATGTAAGTAATCAAGCCTATCATGAAGTTATATGATAAGAATGAATTTGATTGACCAACGCATGTCATGTACATTTGGCGTCTTTTGATTGACTATAGTTTTGACTTGATATGATACCTTCATTTGAACATGTGACATTATTTTATTTGCCTTGTAAATGATTGGAATGTCATGTCATTGAAGGGTCATGAGCTCGGGCCTTCAACTAAAGCAAAACTTGAGCTTGAATTTAATAAAATCGACTCATGTAATTTGTATAATCCAAATTAATCATTCAATCCAGACAATTTAGAATTTAACCCAAATTTTGTATGAGCTAACTCAATAATGTGAAACAATGCTGAAAATAATGTGAAACAACGCAAAAATGGTGAAATAGTTTAGAAACAGTGAGAAACAATGCATAAACAGGATAAAACAATGCTGAAACAGTCTAAAAAGATTTAGATATAGTACAGAACAATGCAGATACAGTGAGATACGGAAAAAATACAACGAGATACAATGTGGTTGGTAGTTGAAAAACATCGAGATACAACGAGATACAGTGAGGATGAGATGAGAAAAAATGAAACTGGGGAAATCATAGGAGTAAAAGTGAAATCGGGGAAAATAGTGGGAGGAAAAGTGAATTGGGGAGAAATGAGAGGAGCAAAAGTGATATTGGGGAAAATGGGAGGAAGAATGTAAGGATTTGCTATATTAATGGAAAATATTGCTATGTTTTGTAATTAATTTTTCTTTTCATCTATAATGGGTAATTTAGCTAAAATATTGTTATGTTTTGTAAATAACTTCTAAAACTTGTACATTCATATAAAAATTCCTTTAATAAAATGGACTCATGTAATTTGTAGAATCCAAATTAATTATTCAATCCAGACAATTTTGAATTTAATCCAAATTTTGTATGAACTAAACTCAATAATTTTACTACGTCTACGATCTCTAAATTCAAACTACTGGAATAATATGATTCCACCTCAAAAATGAAAATGATCAACTAATCACATCTCCATCAACCAAAAAACTGAAGTTGGACTATATGAATCACCAATATTTGGTTCATTTATGCCTTGACTAATTTTACGTTTAAAAAATTATTTGAGTGTAACGATTTTGTTAATCCATTGTCAACCTAATAAAACCTTTTTCGATTTTTCTCAAAATTGAGTCTAAAGCTGAAAAATTCTCCTGATTGCTAGTGGAATAATACTTGATTCTGGGTGCCAAAATTTGTGGGGTATGAGATTTTCTTTAGCAAAGTTAGAAAAGGAATTTTTCCAGCAGCTAGTTTTCTAACTATAGCCAAGATTCTTATTAACTTGATTTTAATTTAAAAATTAAAACTTAACGGACGCGCTGTATCCGATCCAGATAAGTTATTTCCGTAATAATAGCGGCTGATGAAAATAAGCAACGATAATACTCATATATTGCTCTAATCTTTCTGGTGTACTTTCCTATTAAGGAGGACACAACCAACGGATCATTCACGAAAAGATTATGTAATTCCCGTATTGGCCCCAAGGTAACAAGAAATAAATGCTCATTTAAACATAACGTTATACTGTGATGTCAAATCCGTAACTTCAAGAAATTCAAATTTTTGGTTTGGGTATATAAGTAGAACTGTCCCCTTGCCCTGAAAAAAATAGTACTAATTGTGCAGGTATCAAGTATGGGTATGGAAGAATACTTGAGAGTGATCAATGTGGAAGAAGAAGAGAAAAGGATACAACATTACTCTTCATATCAACAAATACTGTTAGTTGGTGAAGGAGATTTCTCTTTTTCTCTCTGTTTAGCCCACTCGTTTGGCTCTGCTTTGAACATTGTAGCTTCCTCTCTCCAACCATATGGTATGCATTTCACTTTAATTTCTCTGTCTTGGTTGTTTTAACCCATTATCACTGTAGTTGGTGAACTTGATGTTTAGGTAGAATGCGGAAGGGATCAAAAGTTCCAGGGAGAAAAAAAAGACGTGCACTTTGGGCCGTGGAGCCAACGTTTAAGACGAGGCTAAAGGAATTACGTAATTTATGATGGGGTTTTTTCAAAATCCAGCATTTTGTTGTTTAATCTTTTTCCCTTTTGAATCTCTAGATGAAGTGATCAGAAGGTACAAGAATGGAAAATCAAACTTACAGAAGTTGAAATCCTTGGGAGGAACTATATTGCACGGCGTGGACGCCACCAAAATCGAGAATCATCCTGATCTCAAGAACCGGAAATTCGATCGGATCATCTTTAATTTCCCTCATGCAGGTTTCCATGGCCGTGAGGATAGTCCTCGTGTTAGACGGTATGGCTCCCTCTTTCTTCTTTTTGATTACCTTTTTTATCGCAATATTTAAACTCTGCTTATAGATGTAATTAACATGTTTTCCCAGGTAAGACTGTGATCTTTCATATGCAGAAAGTATTAGGAGTAGCTTTGTCCTCTAGGCTAGTTGCTTAGAGCCCGTTGTTCTGTGTTTGGTAAAAACGTGGTGATGAATATTTGGTTGTTGAAATTTGCTGAAATGTCCTTAAAACTTAGTATAAATAATGAATGATTAAATGGAATTGCGAGAGCAAGGAGTTTTGTATTGGAAATGATATTGGAAGATTACTAAAGATGATAGTGTAAGGATAACATAGGAGTGGTCAAACTAAAAATATTTATAAATTAAAAAACGCGTACGTTAAAAAGTGTTCATACGCCATTTTGATCGGCTTATACATTGAGAGAAACACCCTTTAAATTGCTTTTTCTTGCATGGGATTTTGCCTTTTCTCAATGTGTTTTTCCCTTATGAGCAGAAAACATCAAAATCTTGTGGTAAGATTTTTCAGGAGTGCAAGTAAAAGATTGCGACCCGATGGTGAAATTCATGTTACCCATAAGATTACTCATCCATTCGACCTTTGGGATCTTCCTGGACTTGCATCAGAAAACTCCTTGGCTTGCATCGAATGTGCTAGTTTCAACATTGAAAATTACCCTGGTTACAAGAATAAGAGAGGAGCAGGTAAAAAATGTGACGAGCCCTTTCCATTGGGTGAGTGCCATACCTTCAAGTTCACACTGTACCCATCTCGTGAGAATATGCAAAGAACGCACTATTTACATGCTCCATATCAGAAATTTCAAGAAATTCCCAACTCCACAAGTCCTCAGAGTTGCTACTTCCAGCGCCAACAAAGTTCGATTGACAGAAGAAATTCTCCAAGTTATGTCAATGACATCGATGGTTATCCAAGTTATACTAGCTTGCCTGCAAGGGATGACCCTATTAGTGAACTTTTTAGGCTCTTTAAGGGATATATCAGAGAGATTCAAGCTATGCTGGTTGAAGTTTCATTTCGCCGAGCTCTGCGGTGTGCTTCTATGGAAGAGTCGAGAGTTTGCCTGTTACAACAGAAGCTGTACGATCTCAATCGAAAGCTGTATGAGCTAAAGGGTATGGGATATTACCTACAAATTATGTGATGAAGGGAGCAATGAGCAAGATTATCATTTTCCTCTGCCGTGCAATTCATGCTATAATCAAACAGGGAGTTTGGTCCTTTTCCTGCTTCATTTTTAATCTTCCATTAAAAATAAGCAACGTACTTGACAGGTCCATGTTATTATTACTAGCAGGGACGCATATTTATGTTTTTGGACCCCTCAAATCTTTACCATGGTCACTTTGGCTTTGCTGTATTGGATGCTTAACATTGTCTTCGATTTTCTTTCTTAAGGTGTTCAGCAATTTTCCATTGGAAACTATTGTTGTCTTATTTTCACGATCAATTACTCAAAGAGCAAAGGGTGCAAGACTCCCACAAGCGACAAGACTAATGATCAATTTTCCAGGAAATCTGCTACAAACTCACTAGAATGATCCTCCATTAACCTCATTAGCACCATTTGGAAGATATACACCCCAAATGATCAGTTCGATTTACGGTTTTTCTCTTACATCAGACTTCCCAATCTAGACTACTTACATTACATAAAATTGATCTTGGGTAGAGACCATAGTTTACATACGTTTTTAACTTCTGATCTGATTTGGAACTAGAGGAGCATATTAGTAATAAGACTGAACCTGGTAGCGCATGAGCTATCACTGGCTTTACATCTTTATGATATGAAGTTAGTAATAACCACATCACCGTGATCTCCAAGCACAAAATACAGAAAAAGTGGGAAAGTAAAACCAATATTTGTCCACCATAAAGTTTGCTCTGCTCCCCCAAAAACTTTTTGTCAGCCAAGTCTTGTGGGAAATAGGCTTATGCCTATAGTATGGGATGGACCCCCCACAAATTATAATATGCGAAATAGTAGTGGCTTGTAATGTGGTACTATAACTTAGTTCCTCCTATTTATGCCTCCAAAACACTATTGTATTGGGTTAAATCCGTCGTCACCAAAGTTGGTGACTAAGCATCCACGTAGGACGACGTATAGACGACACGTGGTTATGAATGGGCATAAAGGCAACGGATAGAATCGAAGATGGACAACTATAACGGACAGATGAACAGTCACCACGGCCAGAATAGCCGCAACTCGTCATCAAGCCAATTCAAAATAGAAGTCTTATCCTTAAGCAACGTAACTGCTCGATTAAGGAGTTACAACTGCTCGCGAACGGACGCTTAGTTATCTATATATTGTAATTTAAGTCACAAGCATTGTATCGAATTTTTTCTCTGAACATACATCTGTATTCCAACTGTTAATTAATACCCGATTCTTTACCTTCTGTCAATACTTACTACTACTACTCAAAATCAAGTGATCTCATTTATTGTTCCGCTGCTTAAATATCATAAAGAGTACGAGGAAGGAAGTTTGATCAAGTCTATACGGCCTGAACACGGTTCCTTTTATTTAAATCTTCATTTATTACATCGCATTAATTGTGTCTTTATTTCTTTATATTTACTATAATCATTTATATCTTTTCACATTAGGCATTTAATCTTGATTATTGATCGTGACTCCGCTTTATAAATTTAATTGTGACTTAACCTAATAAACAAAATTACGGTTAAACAATTTGGCGACCACAGTGGGAGCCGGTCAATAACTTCCGTAGGTTAACTGCTTATCGTATTTTATTCTTTATTCGCTTTCTTCTTGCTCGTTGGCTCTCCTCGTTTTCTTTTTGTCAAAATGGCAGTTAACAACTCACACAACAGCGCTCCCATTGACGGGCAACAAGACCTTAACGCTGCGGAGCAAATAGACTTGAATCTGGCCGGGAACGAGCAGCAAGATGTTATTCCTGCAGACGACGACGTAATCCCCATTGCAGAGGACGAGAACGTGCTCCCAGCGGAACAGGAAAACGAGCACAGCCAGCAGGGAAGCAGAAATAGCCGCCCTCCTGGCCGAGGAAACTTCGATCAAGGGTCTGGTGGACCTAGAAGACCCAATGGTCCTGGGAATTCGAGGAATTCTCAAGACGCTGTCCTTGAATTCATACGGCAACAGGCTGAAGTCAACAGGCAAATACGGGAAGCTATCGACAGCCTACGAGGACAAACCCTGCCAAACGCAGGAAATCCACCCATTGGACGTCCAAGGGATGCTTCACCGTCCCATGCCTCGAGAGGCGCTGAAAATCAGAATGCAGGATCAGCGGTGCCAACGGAAATGAGCGAGGTCATGGAAGCCCTCACCAGGCAGTTCAAAGAGAGCCAGGAGGCCCTGCAGCGCTCTCTTCATGAGAGGATTGATCAGATCCCTGGCGCACCACCCACTTTGAAGAAAGTTGACGTTCAACGGTATACTCAAAGGCCTTGGAAGAAAGAAGCAGCACCAAAGGCAATACCCAAAACATTCAAAATGCCAAACATACCAAGATACCGGGGAACAACTGACCCCAACGACCACTTGATGATGTTTAGCAATTTCATAAAGGCAAGCGATCTCACCGACGAGGAGATCGAGTCAGTACAATTGAAGAAGTTCGTAGAAACCTTGGCAGATGGCGCTCTACGATGGTATTCAATGCTGCCGCCAAATTCAATAGGATCTTTTGCCGAGATGGCGGAGTTATTTGTCAAAGCACACACAGGCGCTCAGAAAACAGAAACAAGAGTTGAAGACATCTTTGAAATCAAACAACTGCCCGGGGAGTCTCTCCGGAAGTATGTGGATCACTTTCAGCGTGAACGTATGTTGCTACCCAAAGTTCCAGATCGATGGGCGGCTATTGCATTCACTAACAGCTTGGACGTCAAGAATTCTGAAGCGACCAGACGATTGTATGAATCCCTGCGAGAATATCCTGCAGCAAACTGGTCGGATGTCTACAATCGTTATAATTCAAAGGTACGTATAGACGAAGATAAATTGATTGGCACAGGTGCCCGGGGACGGAGCCAAACTCGCACCAATGGCGCTGGGGGAAAGATCGAGACAGATAAACCAGACGCACGGCACGAGCCATATCCCAATCGGTCGCATAACAACTCAAATGGACGCGGTCGTAACAACAAAGGCCTTGCAAGGGGCAATGATTCCGCTTCAACTTCTAGTGGACTTCCAACCCTGCCCGTTTTCAATATCGGAGCAGTTGAACTTGTAGCAGTGCTCGAGGGGATGAGCGAAAAGATCAAATGGCCTAAGGATATGAAGGGTGACCCCAGCAAGCGCAACAAAAACTTGTGGTGCGAATTTCATCGCGATCACGGCCACACAACGGATGACTGCAAGGCTCTAAGGTACGAGGTCGCTAACTTATTAAAACAGGGCTATCTCAAGGAGTACTTGACAGAAAAAGGAAAACAAACTCACGCAAAGGCCCAGCAAAATAAATCAGAACCTCCCTGAGCATCATCTCCAAAAATGACAGTCAACGTCATCTCTGGTGGTATTGAGGTTGATGCAGTCACATACACAACAAAGAAATACGCCAAAGTATCTATTACAAAGACCAAACGACCACGACTTGAGGATACAATAACTTTTGAAGAAACAGATGCAGATGGCTTGCAATTTCCTCATATGGACGCTTTAGTGATAACATTACGAGTGGAAGAGTTTGATGTCAAAAGAGTACTCGTTGATCCAGGCAGTTCAGCGAACATCATATTATCTCGGGTCGTGCAGGAGTTGAAACTATACAATGAGATTGTACCAATTTCTCGTGTTCTCTCAGGATTTAACAATTCCAGCGAGAAGACGTTGGGAGAAATTACTTTGACGACCCTGGTCGAAGGCGTTATGAGACGAACAATGTTTCATGTCATTGATGGGGATATGGCTTACAACATAATCCTTGGGAGGCCATGGATACACGATATGCAAGCAGTCCCGTCAACATATCATCAAGTAATGAAATTCCCTTCAGAGTGGGGGATACGGGAAGTTCGGGGAGAGCAGCGTTGCGCTAGAAATTGCTACTCAGTTGCAGTCAAGCTCCCCGAGGAGGCAAAATAGCAATTAAAGAACCCGGGATCAGAGTCAAACAATGAAGCATCAGACTACCAAGTCCCGGAATTCATATCAAAGTTGGATGCACGGGAAGAGTACGCGCCAACTATTAAAGCTTTAGAACCAGAAGGACTTTTCGATGACATGCCTGAAAGAAAAGTATATTTGGGAGCAGAGTTAAACAAAGACTTACGCAAAGATATCTTGCACTTCCTCAAGGAGCGACACACCACCTTTGCGTGGTCACATGCAGATATGAAAGGAATCTCCCCGGAGATTATTTCTCATAAGTTGAACGTGGATCCATACCATCGCCCGGTAAAGCAAAAGAAGCGCCAACAAGGAGCATTCAGGAACCAGATCATAAATGATGAAGTTGACCGCTTGCTCAAGATTGGCTTCGTCCGAGAAGTCAAGTATCCAGATTGGCTGGCCAACGTGGTCGTAGTGGCAAAGAAAAATGGCAAGTGGAGGGTCTGCATCGACTTCACTGATCTGAACAAAGCCTGTCCGAAAGATTCTTATTCACTACCTCAGATTGACCAACTAATCGATGCGACGGCCGTGCACGAAGTACTTACATTCCTTGATGCATATTCAGGCTATAACCAAATCTTAATTGATCCCGACGACCAGGAGAAAACTTCCTTCATTACTTGCCGAGGTACGTATTGCTATAAAGTAATGCCTTTCGGACTTAAAAATGCAGGTGCGACTTACCAACGATTAGTCAACCGGATGTTTCACGACCACATTGGCAAAACCATGGAGGTCTACATCGACGACATGCTGATCAAGTCCAAACGGGCGGAAGATCACTTAGCACATTTGAAGGAGGCCTTTCGAATCCTTGATCAATACAACATGAAACTCAACCCGGAGAAATGCGCATTTGGAGTAGGGTCAGGGAAATTTCTTGGTTTCATCGTTTCCCAGCGAGGGATCGAGGTAAACCCCGCCCAGATAAAAGCAATAGAAGCCATCCCCGACGTACTTCATAACAGAAAAGATGTAATGCGGCTAACCGGGAGAGTAGCAGCGCTAAGGAGATTCATTTCTCGCTCATCTGATCGATGCAAAAGCTTCTTCGACGTGCTGAAACAGAACAAGGAGTTCGATTGGACCCCTGAATGTCAGCAAGCACTTAAGGATTTGAAGCGATACCTGTCAAACCCGCCTTTACTTTCAACGCCTCAACCAGGTGAACAACTATTACTTTACCTGGCCGTGTCTGAGTCTGCGGTAAGTGCAGTTCTGGTTCGAGAAGACAAAGGTAAGCAACTTCCAATTTATTACATTAGCAAATCCTTATTAGATGCTGAAACTGGCTATCAACCTTTGGAGAAATTAGCACTAGCCTTGGTAATCGCTGCCCGTAAATTAAGACCCTATTTTCAAAGTCACTCAATAGCTGTAGTTACTACCTTCCCCATACGCAATATCTTGCACAAACCTGAATTCTCGGGCAGGTTAGTAAAATGGGCAGTAGAATTAAGTGAGTTTGATATATCTTATCAACCCCGCGTAGCCATAAAATCTTAGGCTCTAGCAGATTTTATTGCAGATTTTAGTGCTACTATGTACCCTGATGCTCAACGTGAGGCGGTTCTGTTCGCCAGATCGGAGTCGGGGACATGGACCTTACACACTGACGGGTCCTCCAGTGTAAAAGGATCAGGATTAGGTTTAGTTCTTACCACTCCCTCGGGGGAGACCATTAGACAGGCCATAAAATGTCCCTTTATTACAAATAATGAGGCCGAGTATGAGGCCGTAATTGCAGGATTAAAATTGGCTCGAGATTATGGAGCAGACAGAATTCACCTTAAGAGTGACTCTGCCCTGGTTATCAATCAAATAACTGGTGGCTTCGTAGCAAGGGAGTCTCGTATGCAGAGGTATCTTGCCCGAGTCACTGGTTTGCTAGCACAATTCGACAATTGGGAAGCCATACAGATTCCACGAGAAGAGAATCACGAGGCTGATGCCTTGGCAAATTTGGGTTCAGTTGCAGAGATTGGAGCAACAGGATCAGTGGCCGTGGCTCATCTTCTATGTACAACAATCGATAAAGATGCAATGGAGGTCAACACGACCAGTCTGACTTGGGATTGGAGGAATGAGATAATCAATTATATACTACATGGAACCCTACCATCAGACGTTAAGGCTGCTCGAAAACTGAGGATGAAAGCTGCCAGGTATACAATTATAGATGGTATCCTTTATCGTAAGACTTTTGCAGGCCCACTCGCCAAGTGTCTAGGTCCCAGCCAAACTGAGTATGTGATGAGGGAAGTTCACGAGGGTTGCTGTGGAAATCACTTGGGAGGCAAGGCGCTTGCACGAAAGCTTATACGAGCAGGCTATTATTGGGACAAAATGGAAAAAGATACTAACGAGTTTGTAAAAAAATGTGACAAGTGCCAAAGGTTTGCACATCTCCTCCATCAACCAGCAGAACCCTTGCATTCAATCATCTCCCCGTGGCCGTTTATGAAATGGGGAATGGATATCGTTGGGCCACTACCCACTGCACCTAGAGGGGTACGTTTCTTGTTAATTATTACTGATTATTTTACAAAGTGGGTTGAAGCTGCAGCATATTCAAAGATACGTCAGACGGAAGTAGTTGATTTCCTTTGGCGTTATGTCATTTGTCGCTTCGGAGCACCCAAAGAGATTGTCATGGATAATGGTCCTCAATTCGTTGGTCAGAGGGTCACAAAGTTCCTTGAGGATCTGCATATTAAAAGGATCACTTCTTCCCCATATCACCCAGTGGCAAACGGGCAGGCAGAATCAACCAACAAGATAATAGTGGATTCTCTCAAAAAACGTCTCGAGCAGGCCAAAGGGTGCTGGGTGGAAGAACTCCCCGGGGTTCTTTGGGCATATAGAACAACCACAAAAATGAGCACCGAGGAGACGCCTTATTCCTTAGTGTATGGTTCTGATGCATTGATTCCAGTCGAAATCGGCGAGCCAAGTCTACGATATGCTCATGCAACTGAAGAATCTAATTCAGTCAACCTCTCCGAGGAATTGGATTTTCTAGAGGAACGTAGAGAATTAACACTTATACGAGTAGTAGCTCAGAAAGAAAGGATAGAACAATATTATAATCGGGGACTTAGGCTGCGTAACTTTGAAGTCGGGGACTTTGTATTGCGTAGAATCTCCCAGAATACGCAAGAAGCGAACGTCGGCAAACTTGGTCCAAACTGGGAAGGTCCCTACAAGGTGGTTGCATCCGTTGGTAAGGGTTCATATCGCTTGGCACGACCAGATGGATCGCTTCTACCTAGCAGTTGGAACGTGATTCACCTAAAGAGGTACTACTTCTAAGTAGTACGTGGGTTAGTGTTTCTGTCCATTCTCTGTTGCTTACTTGCTATTGTTTTCTTTTAAGTTATTCTGTTTTCTTATCTTTGTCTAAACGGTACTAACGGTCTTCAAAAGGCCAGATCCGTTTAGCTCAACTGGTAGAGCTCGAAGTCCTCGTGCTTCGCGGCTGTGGGTTCAAATCCCACAACGGACACACTCCTCTTTTGGTTATATGTGTTCCTCAATTCAGCGATTCACCCATTGTCTTTTTATGTCTGAAATTACGAAATTTCAACATAAAAACAGGGGGGTGGCGAGGGCCCGAGTAGGCCAAAGTCCCGGCTAATATGAGTGATCTTCGAGCAGAGCGAGGTCATGATCATTCGCCAAGTCCACGACTAAGCAGAATCAAGTAAGTTCAATAGAACTATTTTACTTGTGCTACATTATTTTTACATTTTGCGGCCAGTATTCGCCCAAATTCTATAACTTTACGACCAAACAATCTTGTGTTTTGGTCATTGGGTTACCTATTCTTTTCAATAGAAATAACAGGGTAAAACCTCAACCTTAACAAATTTTTTTTTTCTGCGAAAACTTTCAATTGTCAAATATGATAAGCAAAGTTTATCGCAAGGCCATCTTATACGGCCAGATTTCAGTCAACCTAAACGGCCTGGTTTCGTCCAGCCCAGAAGGCCTGATTTCATTCATCTTAACTAAGGGCAACTTAACTTGGTTATGATCAAATTTTATTTCAAACATCTGCGCAGATTAACACCAAAAAGGGAACTCAGACACTAGGATTTGAAACATAATTCTGACTTCTGAAAACCTCATTAAACAACAAATATCAACATCATTCATATAAGCAAGACTTGAGACCAAAAATGGTCATCAAGCCTCGCCAGTCAGACAAAAAAAAAAAACAGTCAAAATATACATACGTTCACGAGTTAGCAATATCCAAAGTTAACAACATCCGGTAAATTTATAAGAAGGACTAGATAAGGCGTCAGCCATCATTTTGGCCAGGTTCTCGACCTGATGCACTAGCTCCATCAGTCGGATCCCCACCCAAATCTTCATATTCGTTATCCTCACTGCCTTCATCATCCTCTTCATCATCATCATCGTCGGCTCCTACTTCCATGCCCAAGGCCTGCTTGACATCGATGATAGTCGCTATGGTCTGATCGAGGACTGAGTCGACATTAACTTTGCCACGCTGCATTTGGATGAGCAACTTCTTCTTGGCTTCGAGAGCTTCCAGTTTGGAGTCGATTGTATAACGATCCCTCAAATTCGCCAATTCCATCGTCAATAGCTCTTGGATCCTCGCAGATTCCGCAGCCCGATTCTTGGCTTCTTGTAGTTCTCCTCGAGCAGCCTGAGATTCAGCTTCAGCTTTGTTCATATTTCTCAGCATCAGGTCGGAAGCATTACGGATGCCTTCCAAAGTAACTTCTTTCACATTAAGCTCATGGGCAAGTTGAGAAATCTGGTTACCTTGTTCATCCATCCTGGCTTTCAGATCTTCAAGGGTGCAAGCCTTTCTTTCTCATCCAAAAGACGGTCCTTCTCCTCGAGGAGGGTGGTTATCTTGTCATTAGCCTCAGTGTTGGATTTCTCCAACCTGTCTATCTTATCCTCAAAAAAGCCACGCCTCCCTTCCAGGACCCACTTCTCCCTATCAGAGCTTGTTTTTCCTCTTCTAAGGCCTGCTTGTCCTGAAGAGCCTTCAAAAGATCTTTCTTTAAGCCAAGGACTTGTTCCTGATTGTTCAACCTAGAACGGAACATGATCTCGGCCGCCATCATACTTGCCTGGCAACAAGTGAAAATACGCAGGTAATCAGAACTAAGTTCTTAATAAAAATAAAAAAAGGAGTAAAGAGGGAAATATTACCCGAGCAGTATCTTCAGCGATTGCGTAAGCTAGCTGCTCGTCGCTCATGCTGCGCATGTTCCACTCCTCGCGAGGACCGATCAGGTTGGACATCACTTTAACCAAGTGGCCAGGCTTCGTCAGAAAATCTGTGTCCGGGGGAATGGTGAAGTCACACTCCCTCATACACGGCCCAGGCTCCCTCGCTTGCTCAGAAGGAAATTGGGGACCAAATTTGTGACGAATACCCTTAACGGAGTACGCCCCAATCCTTCCTCGTAGAGAGACTCGCCTAGTAAGCTTTGTGCGAGAGACTTCGATGTCACCTGTCTCATCAGGGTCCAGAGTGTCGCACTCTTGCAGATAAACTGGTGCCATCTCATCACCAGCTAAGTTCATCATGTCCTTGTAGTGAAAGATCTGAGGTTCAGCCTCCCCCTCAGTCTTCCTCCGCTCATCAACCTTCTCATCTTTCTCCTCATCCTCCTCTCTCATCGGCTCTTTGCCAGGTCGCTTGTGGCTGACTTGTTCAGGCTCACCCTGTTGACCACCAACCCGTTCAGGCTCGTCTGGCATTGGGTCCTCGGGGAAGAAGGCAAAACTTTCATGCATTCTTTCTTCCCCTACTTCCCCAGCTCTATCTCCTTCTTCATCACCAACTCGGGGATTCTCCTCGAAAGCGTAAGAAGAAGTCTCTACATCCTTCCTCTTATCACCCCGAAGAGATGCCCTCTTCCTCTGAGTCAGGCTCACATCAGGAGCCTCTGAATCTGAAATATCAACTATCATAGGCTCAGCAGATTCAGGGGCAGCCGCCGAGCTTTTAACACTCTCTTGCCCAACCTTGGGCGTATCAGCAGCAGCAACATTGGTTTCAACTGTTTTTTCAGAGGGCTGAGGAGTCTTACGGGCTGTCCTCGTTTTCTTCTTGGGTTTACTCTTTTCAGAGTCAGATTTCTTTCTCTTCAAATTCGCGAGGACCTCCTCACCACCCTCCCTGGCCTTGATAGCTGCAGCGGTTTGGAGAATGGCAGCTGCCTCCTCGTTGATCTCAGCCACGGGGTCAACGGTCACCTCCACAGGAGGAGGAGCAGGAAAGTAACTACCACCAGCACCTAAACCTGAGAGTAAAGTCATATTAATACCATGGTGAGTTCTGCATAAACTAGCAGGAATTTGGGTAATCAGCTTACCATGGGTGCTAGGGTTCGATAAACTTTTTAAAGAAGCATAGTAAGGCCACTGCCTCTGCTCATGAGTAAAATCTGCCAAAATAGGTTCAACCCAAGCGGACAATTCCTCCTCGAAAATCATACCGTCGTAAGGAATCTTGTCAGCTAACCAATAAAGAGTAAAAATTAGAGGGTGCAAATACGTAACTCAAAGAGTATTCAATACAAAGACTCGGGGACTTACGAGTTTTGTTCCACACCTCGCGGAGATTAGTTTTGCAGCCACGTGTGAGGAATTTAGACTGCACATAAACATACCTATGCATCCAACCCCTATCCCCTGTATCTTCAGATTTGCTCACTAGAGCTTTTCTTCCTCTCATACGGGCATTAATATATCCATCTCTCGCAACCTGAAGGCTATACAAAGAGACAAAATGCTTAAATTCAAAGTCCTGCCCAGTCTCATTGGCGAACCATTGTAGCAGGGAAATAATTCTATAAATGCTCGGACACAGCTGCCCCGGGCAGATAAGATAGTATTTACAAATATCCTCTATAACAGGATGCAACGGGAGCGTACAACCTATCGTGAATGGATACGTAGATATGGCTGTCCATCCAGTTCTCACAGAAGTAATATTCTCCGTTGGATAGGGGCAAGAAACTATAACATCATCGTCCCAGCCACAATCTACCCTAACCCTAGGCAAAAGGTCAGGAGTAATTGAACTTTTAAACCGGCTTGAAGGCCACGACCTTATATTGCCATAGTGACTGAACGAGCTGATTGAACAATCATTTTCAAGGCTTCCCCAAAGTTTCGGAATCACATCAGCAACCGAAGTTGGGGAACTCGTGGATTGACCACCTGCTGCTGAAGAACTGCTAGCCACAGCATCCATATTCAAACTTCTCTTGGCTTTTGGAGACATTTGGACTAGAAGATTGGAAGAATTTTTTGCGTTTTAGAGATTTTTAGAAAGGTGTTTTGAAGCTTTGAAGGTTTGGATGAAATTTGGAATGAAGTAAAAAGGTTTCAAGCTGGTAGAAATCATATTTATAGGGTTCGCAAAACCCGACCCGCCCCTACACGTGGCAAGCATCCGCGCAAAAGGTAAATAAATCCAGCCGTTAAAAGAATAAAAATCGAAACGACGGTTTTTGCTTTGGGACGTGCAAGACGTGAGTAGGCGCAGTTCAACCATCACTCATGCAGTCTCGAAACACACGACAGTCACTTTTTCAGTAAAAAGTGGAGCGAAATTGATAACTTGCACGTTTTGTCTTTAGAGGGAGCATTTAATGCTTATACTGATAGAATGTCAGTCAATCAAAAGCCTTTGAGGAGTTCAACGGGCAGCATCCAAATATGAATACAAGGACTCAAATGTGTTACTTGAGAAAAATTCAAAAGACTTCTTTCCCGCTCAAAATTCATTTTCCACTCCTCGACCAGATTCTCTGCCCGAGTAGTGCGGGGACTATCTGTATTGGGTTAAATCCGTCGTCACCAAAGTTGGTGACTAAGCATCCACGTAGGACGACGTATAGACGACACGTGGCTATGAATGGGCATAAAGGCAACGGATAGAATCGAAGATGGACAACTATAACGGACAGATGAACAGTCACCACGGCCAGAATAGTCGCAACTCGTCATCAAGCCAATTCAAAATAGAAGTCTTATCCTTAAGCAACGTAACTGCTCGATTAAGGAGTTACAACTGCTCGCGAACGGACGCTTAGTTATCTATATATTGTAATTTAAGTCACAAGCATTGTATCGAATTTTTTCTCTGAACATACATCTGTATTCCAACTGTTAATTAATACCCGATTCTTTACCTTCTGTCAATACTTACTACTACTACTCAAAATCAAGTGATCTCATTTATTGTTCCGCTGCTTAAATATCATAAAGAGTACGAGGAAGGAAGTTTGATCAAGTCTATACGGCCTGAACACGGTTCCTTTTATTTAAATCTTCATTTATTACATCGCATTAATTGTGTCTTTATTTCTTTATATTTACTATAATCATTTATATCTTTTCACATTAGGCATTTAATCTTGATTATTGATCGTGACTCCGCTTTATAAATTTAATTGTGACTTAACCTAATAAACAAAATTACGGTTAAACAACTATGAACAGCATTCCATGTTATAATGACCAAGAAGAGAAGTACACAAAATTAGTGTTTATTCCTGAAATGGTATCTTAATTACTTAAAATTAGCAACTGCACCATGCTCTCTGGACACTTACCAATTTTGTAGAATAATTATATAACTCCTCTATTTATAGTTATAGAGGGGAGAGAGTCCATGTACTCTCTTGCTTTATTTTGATTGGCTAATATAAATAATCAAGCCTATCATAAAGTTATATAATAAGAATGAATTTGATTGACCAACACATATCATATACATTTGGCGTCTTTTGATTGACCATAGTTTTGAGTTGACATGATACCTTCATTTGAACATGTGACATTATTTTATTTGCCTTGTAAATGATTGGAATGTCATGTCATTGAAGGGGCATGAGCTCGGGCCTTCAACTAAAGCAAAACTTGAGCTCAGATTTAATAAAATCGACTCATGTAATTTGTATAATCCAAATTAATTATTCAATCCAGACAATTTAGAATTTAACCCAAATTTTGTATGAACTAACTCAATAATGTGAAACAATGCTGAAAATAATGTGAACAACGCAAAAATGGTGAAATAGTTTAGAAGCAGTGAGAAACAATGCATAAACGGGATAAAACAATGCTGAAACAGTCTAAAAAGATTTAGATATAGTACAGAACAATACAAATACAGTGAGATACGGAAAGATACAACGAGATACGATGTGGTTGGTAGTTGAGAAACATCGAGATACAGTGAGATACAGTGAGGATGGGATGAGAAAAAATGAAACTGGGGAAATGAGAGGAGTAGAAGTGAAATTGGGGAAAATAGTGGGAGGAAAAGTGAATTGAGGAGAAATAAGAGGAGCAAAAGTGATATTGGGGGAAATGGGAGGAAGAATGTAAGGATTTGCTATATTAATGAAAAATATTGCTATGTTTTGTAATTAATTTTTTTTCCCTCTATAATGGATAATTTAGCTAAAATATTGTTATGTTTTGTAAATAACTTCTAAAATTTGTACTTTCATATAAAAATTCCTTTAATAAAATGGACTCATGTAATTTGTAGAATCCGAATTAGTTATTCAATCCAGACAATTTAGAATTTAATCCAAATTTTGTATGAACTAAACTCAATAATTTTACTATGTCTGCGATCTCTAAATTCAAACTACTGGAATAATATGATTCCACCTCAAAAATGAAAATGATCAACTAATCACATCTCCATCAACCAAAAAACTGAAGTTGGACTATATGAATCACCAATATTTGGTTCATTTATGCCTTGACTAATTTTACGTTTAAAAAATTATTTGAGTGTAACGATTTTGTTAATCCATTGTCAACCTAATAAAACCTTTTTCGATTTTTCTCAAAATTGAGTCTAAAGCTGAAAAATTCTCCTGATTGCTAGTGGAATAATACTTGATTCTGGGTGCCAAAATTTGTGGGGTATGAGATTTTCTTTAGCAAAGTTAGAAAAGGAATTTTTCCAGCAGCTAGTTTTCTAACTATAGCCAAGATTCTTATTAACTTGATTTTAATTTAAAAATTAAAACTTAACGGACGCGCTGTATCCGATCCAGATAAGTTATTTTCCGTAATAATAGCGGCTGATGAAAATAAGCAACGATAATACTCATATATTGCTCTAATCTTTCTGGTGTACTTTCCTATTAAGGAGGACACAACCAACGGATCATTCACGAAAAGATTATGTAATTCCCGTATTGGCCCCAAGGTAACAACAAACAAATGTTCATTTTAAACATAACGTTATACTGTGATGTCAAATCCGTAACTTTAATCCTTCTTCAAGAAATTCAAAATTTTGGGGGTTTGGGTATATAAATAGAACAGTCCCCTCGCCCTGAAAATATAGTACTAACTGTGCAAGTATGGCTATGGAAGACTATTCAAGAGTGATCAATGAGGAAGAAGAAGAGAAAAGGATACAACATTACTCTTCATTTCAACAAATACTGTTAGTCGGTGAAGGAGATTTCTCTTTTTCTCTCTGTTTAGGCAAGTCATTTGGCTGTGCTCTGAACATTGTAGCTTCCTCTCTCCAACCAAAAGGTATGCATTTTCACTTTAATATCTATCTTGGTTATTTTAATCATTATCACTGTAGTTGGTGACCTTGATGTTTAGGAAGAATGCGGAAGGGATCAAAAGTTTCAGGAAGAAAAAAAGAAAGACGGACAATTTAAGCCGCGGAACCAACGTTTAAGACAAGGCTAAAGGAATTATGTAATTTATGATGGGGTTTTTCCAAAATCCAACATTTTGTTGTTTAATTAATCTTTTCCCTTTTGAATATTTAGATGAGGTGATCAGAAGGTACAAGAATGGGAAATCCAACTTAAAAAAGTTGAAAGCTTTGGGAGGAACTGTATTGCACGGTGTGGATGCCACAAAAATGGAGCATCATCCTGATCTCCAGAACCGGAAATTCGATCGGGTCATCTTTAATTTCCCTCATGCAGGTTTCCTTGGCCGTGAGGATAGTACTCGTGTTAGACAGTATGGCTCCCTCTCTTATTGCAAATCTTTCATTATTACTTTGGTTTAAACATTGCTTTTATATATATATATATATATATACTGCATATTGTTGGAAAATAAAAGGGAAGAGTGTTTGCAATACATTTATGAGCTAATACACATAGAGCTTTGAGTCGTGCAACTCTGAAACTATTTCAGCAATGTGAAAGTTTATCCAGCATAACAAGTGCCAACAAATATAACATGCTATCGGTGTGAATTTAGTAAGATTAGAAGGTTCAAAATGAATCGGGTGCAAGAGCTGCTACGATTGCTTCAGCGGGAGCTGCTTAAATGATCTCATCAACATAAACTACCAAACAGACATTTTAATATGTTCAATCCTTTGTGACAAGTTTTTTGCCTCACTTATGCCAGTTTTGATCATACTGGTAAGGAAATGAGATTTTGGTGTGCTGAAAGGATTATCTTTTGTCCTCTAAGCCAGTTGCTTAATTGGCATTTTCATTCAATGGATTTCAGTACTGTAATGTGTGCCATTTGTCTTATGTGCAGAAAACATAGGAGTCTTGTGAAAAAATTCTTTGGGAGTGCAAGTAAAAGGTTGCGACCTGATGGTGAAATTCATGTTACCCATAAAACTACTCATCCATATCGCCTTTGGGATCTTCCTGGACTTGGATCACAAAACTCCTTGACTTGCATCGAATGTGCTGAGTTCAACATTGAGAATTTCCCAGGTTACAGCAATAAAAGAGGAGCTGGTGCAAAATGTGATGAGCCTTTTCCATTGGGTGAGTGCCATACCTACAAGTTTATATTCGACCCATCTCATAAGAATATGCAAAGAACACACTATTTTCATGTTCCATCTCAGGAATTTCAAGAAATACCCAACTCCATAAGTACTCCAATTTGCTCGATCAAGCAGCAACCTAGTTGGATTGACAGTCAAAATTCTCCTACTTATGTCAATGGCATGAATGCTGCTGGTTTGCCTGCAAGACAAGATCCTAGAAGTGAATCTTTTAGGTTCTTTAAAGGGTATTTGAGTGAGATTCAACAAAAATTTGAATTTTCAGTTCGTCAAGCAATGCGATATGCTTCTTTGGTGGTCATGGCCGAGACTAAGAGACTTCCTGAAGCTTACTTGAAACTTTTGCGAGAGGTTCTCTTTTGTAAAGAGTCCAGAGTCTTCGGGTTACAACAGAAACTGCAAGATCTCAATCAAAGGTTGTCTGAGCTACAGGGTTTGGGATATCACGTAGTATAAATTATGGAGTACGTAATGAAAGGAGCATCATGCTATGATGTAACAGTAAACTTCGGTTTTCCAGCTTCATTTTTAATGTACCTGGAATTAAGTCACTCACTTCTTCCAGTAAAAATAAGCAATGTACTTGAGAGGTCTGTTACTAATGGAGTACAAGATTTACTTAATCATTTTACAGCTTGCAGACGATTTTTCAGTTGCTATATGCTTAACATTGTCAGCAATCTTGATTCTTTTTATGTGTTCAGCATTTTTCCATTGAAACTATTGTTGTCTGATTTTCAAAATCGATTAGTCAAGGAGCTAATACCAGGTGCAAAAACGCGACAAGGGAATGGTATTGAAGATTTTCATCGTTGTGCAGCAAAGTTAAAATGTTTAATTATTTTCGTATTGTTAATACACTGATCACATCAAAGAGAAATATTCCCTGTGAAGTACGAAACAATCTCGACCTTGTACTGAAGTTACGTTGTAAGTAACTCTTCAAATTGCTCAAGCTTTTCCCAAAGAAATGCAAATTCCTTTATGTGTTTGAAAGAAGGAAAAACAAAACAGGGAGTACCATTTCTCTCCAACTCTATGATAACAGTTCATACTAAAAGTAGCAATCAAATCCCACTTCCCTCACTAGGGCCATCCTTTGGGCCAACTTGTCACAAGTCACGACCAAAACGTCTGCTTCCACCATCCTACATGACGCGACAGTATTGATTGGATAGAAAGTTTAATATATTGATTTAATTTAATTACTGTATATAATAGGGGAAAGAACTCCAAAATAGAAGTAACACAAAGTTTAGTTGTGAAAACACTGCATTACTGTTAAAATTTTAATAAATTATGAAGTAGAGATTCTTGAAAATTTGCGTTTTAAAAAAGATAGCCACATAAACGGGAGGGAGCATAAATTTATAAATACAAATTGTTTCTTCTAGCCATAGGAATAATACAAAAAATTCTTACCTCGCGTATATATGGTAAATACTTATCTACACCGAGTGTATACACCAAACCATGTTGATTTATCATGATCAAATGATTTAATAATGAAAAACTATGCATTATTTAACTATGGTTAGATGATGGAACTCTATTTGCAAACACATGTCACAAATTCATTAGGTTGATCTATACACTCAATATGGGTAAGTTTTTTTAGTATATTGTACGCATCAAAACAATAGGTTTACAAATATGATTTTTGACAATCGCACAAGTGTTATTACCTTTTTTATAGTACGTATTCAAGTCCTATTGGAGTACTTAGTATGGTTGAACATTATTACTCCGTGCACTAATTTGAGTGTATCCGACTCTCATCCATTCTTTTTCCTTCATTTCCTCGAGTCAAGTCATTTGGATGAGTATCGCTTGTGCCATACAATTTTTAAATGTTTAGATTAAGTTAATTTAACAAGTATACTGACCTTAGTAAAGAGAATAGAGTTTGGAAAAACATTCCCCAACTGTAGTAAAAAATTTCGGCACCAGTCGATATCACAGTTTATACTTATTACTCCCTCCGCCCCATTTTAGTAGACACCTTTAGCTTTTTTTTTCAGGTCCATTAAGAAAATCATTAAATATGGTGTATATTTTACTATGTTATTCTTATTTAATGTTTGACTATTAACTTTTTTTTGGGTATTCTTTTAATTATTAAGGGTATAGTTGGAAAAAATTGGTAAAAAATATCTTGAAATCCTAAAGTGTCAACTAATTTGGGACAAATGAATCTTGCTAAAACTCTAATTTGGGACAAAGGAGTACGTACAAATACAGTATCTTAGAGGAGAACTAAAACTCAATAGTACATAATTTCATTTCAGATGTTAAAAGAACGAAAGTAGTTACATATTAATGGGTGCCAAACTTTATGGGATGTGAGATTGTTGTAATTACCAAAGTTGGAGAGTGCACCGTTATTCTAAAATCTCTTCCTATAATTATGACTAAGATGGTTAAGTCGTTTAATTTAAACTTTTAAAATTTAAACAGAACAAGTACAAGTCACTCATTCAAATAGAGTCAGGATCCAATCCAGATAAGCAATTTTTTCTCTTATGTATAATAATAAGCTAAAGTTAATAGAATATAATTGTGTGTATATATATTTTTTCCTAAGGAATTTTAATACTCCTACGTATCATTTATATTGCACCAATAATTGAAAACATTCTGTTTATTTTCCTTCCAAGAGAAGCTAAGGAGGAGAACACGATCACACGACCGACGGATCAACCAAGAAAAATCTTGTAGTTCCAATATTATATTGTGATGTCAAATTTGTAATTCTACTAGTAATAATTACCGTCCCTTCTTCAGGAAAATTCAAATTTACTTTTCCTTATTAGTTCACCTTGTCCACCATAAAGAAGGCTATGGCATACCAAATGGCAGCATACTCAACAATGAACTATGTACAAGAAGAGAAAAGGATACAACATTACTCTTCATATCAACAAATACTCTTAGTGGGCGAAGGAGACTTTTCCTTTTCTCTCTGTTTAGCTCATGCTTTTGGCTCCGCTTGCAATATTGTAGCTTCATCACTTCAATCATATGGTAAACCATTTTCACTTTATTTTCTATACGAGTTGCTTTTATTTTACTTAATCTATAATGGGGTTTTTGCAAAATCCAAAATCTTGCTGTTTATGTTTCCTTGTTGATTCTTTTTATCAATGTAGATGAGGTGATCAAAATGTTCAAGAATGGAAAATCAAACTTAGAGAAGTTGAGATATTTGGGAGGAACTATATTGCATGGTGTGGATGCCACCAAAATGGAGCATCATCCTTATCTCAAATACCGGAAATTCGATCGGATCGTCTTTAATTTCCCTCATGCAGGTTTTTATGGCTCTGAGGATAATGCTAGTGCCATACAGTATGATTCCCTTTTCCTTCTTATAGCCATACTTATCTTATTACGTGTTTAAAACTCCGCATATTCGGTGTATATAACATGTTTTTAATTGTTTTCCCTGGAATTGTTGAACATATACTTAAAAGATTTTATTTTTCAATTTAATTTGGTGTGTTGAGTGAGTTGGTATGTATTGGAGTAGAAAGTGGAGTTTGAACCCAAGGATGTGGCCTAGCCGTCAATAAGTTTAGATGAAAACTATGGTCGATCAGAGTTTAAATGCAAGTAGAGACAAAAAAAGCTACAATACATATTCTTCTCTTATGTGTCTATGCATTGGTGGACAAAGTTATCTCGTAAAATAGTCGAGTTGCATCTACCCCCTTAAAGAAAGGAGTATAGATATACATTCTAAATAATTTTGTAGCAACAATATTCAAGTGAAAGATAATGAGTGTGGAGGACCTGCTGTTGAAACTTACTTTTGCATTGAAGATAGGAATGGAGTGGGGGTGTTTTGGATATATGAAGATTTTCTGGAGTGATGTGTAGTGGGAGGGTGTGAGGGTGTGGAGGACTTGCACCTTTAAAGACAAGTTGATTTCTTCAATCTACGACGAACACATATTGTAAAATGATTTCATCAACATAACCTCCCTAACACACTGTTTGGAGTATGAAATATGTTCATGTTTTCGTGAGAAGTTTGTTGGCTTATTTAGGCCAATTTTGATCATACTGGGTGGGGAATGAATTTGAATGCAGAAAGTACTAGCTTTTGTCCTCTAGGCTAGTTACTTAATTGCCTTTTCTCTTGCACCTGATTTTGCCTTCTCTCAATGTAATGTGTTGGTTTGTGTCTTATGTGCAGAAGACATCAGAGTCTTGTGGTAAGATTCTTTGAGAGTGCACGAGAAAGGCTGCGGCCCTATGGTGAAATTCATGTTACCCATAAAACGTCTCCTACATTTGAACTTTGGGATCTTGAAGGACTTGCATCAAAGACCTCCTTGACTTGTATTGAACGTGCAGCTTTCAAAATTGAAAATTACCCTGGTTACCACAATAAAAGAGGATCTTATCCATCTTGTGATGAGCCCTTTCGATTGGCTGAGTGCCATACCTTCAAGTTTATATTCAATCCATCTTGTAAGAATATGCAAAGAACACACTATTTAGATGCTCCATGTCAGAAATTTCAAGAAATTCCCAACTCCATAAGTCCTCCGATTTACTCCTTCAAGCATCAACTAAATTCGATTGACAGAAGAAATTCTCCAACTTTTGCCAATGGTATGAATGGTTTTCCTAGTTATTCTAGTTTACCTCCAGGGGATGATCCTACAAATAAGTTCTTTAGGCTCTTTAAGGAATATTTCAGTCATATCCAAGAAAATTTTGGAAGAGAGGACAGCATTGCTGTTGAAGATTCAGTTCATCTAGCTCTGCAGCGTGGGTCTTTGCTGTACAGGGCTGATCCTGAGAGGCCCTCTGAAGGTTACTTGGATTATGTGGAAATGCTTCATTTTTGGAGCTTGTCAAGACTCACAAGATTACAACAGATACTGCAAGATCTCAATCGAAGGTTGTGAGCCACAGGGTATGGGATATAACCTATAAATTATGTGTCTGCAGTGAACAATACTAGACATGCAAGTATCTGTTGTTATTTAATACTATATATTAACTATATATTCTCCATATCTTTCTGTTTGCTGTAATGAAAGAACTTAATCACAAACGAATATTTTCTAAAAATGATGTTTCATGAAGTTGAATTATGGGCGACAAAGTTTGAAAAGTGTGATATTAGTTGTAGTTTGATATGCATTCTAATTTGATTTTTGACTAGGTAATGTGCTTCATATAAATGTAGCTTCATATGTTTTTATACATTCTAAATTGTGTTTGTTAGTTGATGTGTGTGTTGCCAAGAAAGCTACCCTTGTGTTTTTATCTCTTCAAATTTTGTGTTGGCTAATTGTTATCTGTGTCGCCAAGGAAGCTAGGCTTAATTGGTAAGGGTCGAAGTTCTTTAACCATGATTTTGTCGGTTAGGTTCAAAGATATGGTTCATTTGTATTCACTCAAGAGTCTTGAGATATGAATGTTACAATGTGCAATTCCCTTTCATAAATTAAAGTAAAGCTACCACTAGAATTCATCTTCAGCAGCTATATATGCAGAATACTATCTATTATAACCCCCTACAAGTATCAAGTTGCAGAAATAGTATTGCCATAGATCAATGAAGAAATCATCCATTTGTTTGCTTTGATATTATGAGAATTACTTGTATGGCCACGATTTTAATAGTAGACCAGTCTTCGTGCTTCTTCATTTGTAGTGTTCGGGATTGAGCTGCCTAAACGTGCATGGAAAACAAGAAGATAATCTACACTCAAAATTTTATACTGGCAGTGCATATAAATACCACAACAGGCCTAGTATTCTCCCAACAGTGTGTATAAATAACTTAATTAAATCGAAAATGATAGGATGTACTAGTATATTACTGATGCTTGTTTCAACTTCCATGGATATCAAAGATGTGCTGATCTCCTCCCGTAATTTCTGAGCCAACTGGGAATTGGACATGATGTTAACCACAACAAACACATCGATCAAGATAAAGATCCGAGATTAACAGATAAATTACAAAGGAAAAGGTAGACATAACATCCATAAAAGTTCGTTGTATAATAAATTATTCCGGAACTATTCTTTTTTGGTAACTTCATCAAACCAGCCCCTGTATGCATTACTATATTACAAAACAGAGAAAACAATTGTACTTTATCTTTTCCAATATATAAAACACCGAAACACTTGCATGCCTGTGTATGTAAGGAAGACGATCTAATAACTTTGAATTTCACTTCTCTAGTCGAAGGGATAGGTGGTCGCCACCCTATGTCTGATAAAAGTTTTAGTTAAATGGGGTATTGTCATCATTACCAGCATCATGAACTGCACCTAAGTTACTCGGATTCGGGTACGGGTATCCGACACGGGTACGGATCTAGAGGTCGGATTCGGCAAAATCTAAATTTAAAGATTCGGGGGTATGGATCCGCATACGGATACGGGTGCGGGGATCTGTCTAAAAATTTTCAAAATTCTAAAAATAAAGTCATAATCCTTAATTTCGATTCTTCCTAGAGAAGTCCTCTTTCCCAATATCTCTGCTTTTCTCTATTAAGTCGTCCCAAAAGTTACCTTCAAAACATAAAATTAGAAATTCGAGAATGTCGACAAAAGATGAAAAAGAGACAAAAGACTATAAATTTCTGCATAATTTTGAAGGTATCTCATTTCTAATGTCTATCTTGAGAGTCTATTTGTCAAAAAAAAAAAAAAAAAAAAAAAAATCTTCAATTTTCTGTGAATTTTGGTCAAAGTATCCATTTTTATTTGACCACATCCGGTGTGAATTCCGTATCCTATCCGATACGGGTACGGCGACAATTTTAAAGAGTCCGAGTAACTTAGAACTGCACACAGTAGAAAGCTTAGGGAAGAAATTGGATCTCGGTAAAAATGGAAGTAGTGATTCATGTACGCTAAAATTTGTGGGACATGAGACTCTTTCAGGCAAGTGAAAAGGTGTTTCTCCAATAACTATTAAGTACTATAACTATTTAAGAGTCTTGTTAACTTAGATTTAATTTAAACTGCTAAAATTTAAGCAAAACATGTATCATTCATCCAAATGATCACTTGAAAAAAAAAGGATTAGAGAACAGCTTATAATGGATCGAGCTATTTCTGATCAAGGTAAGTTCGTTATTTCCCGTGATAATAGCATGATGGAAATAAGGCAAAGTTCATAATGTTCATCATTTGTTTAAAGAATTTAGTCCCATACATTGCACCAATAATAGAAAATTTCCTGTTTGTTTTCCTTGCAGGAGAAGCTAGGGAAGACACGATGGATCATATATAAAAAAACTTACAAACTCCTGTAAAGTATATTAAGTCAATATGTGTATGTCATTGTGTACAAATACATTATTCTTAATTAATCATGATTAATTAAGAATATATAGTTTTACGTCATTTGATCATTTAACTATAATTTATAAGTTGGTGCAGATAAGTTTTTACCACTCCAATATTTGTCCGGGCAAAAAGAAACACACTTAAAGATCACGTACTCACTCCATTCTATTTATGTGTGATGAAATGATAGATTTTTAAAATTTATGGTCGAAGTCATGAATATTTGTATGGTTATTTTATAAAGAAAAAAATATTTATTTTAAAATGAAATTATTTCTGAATAAAAAAAATTATCACTCTTATTTTAATAAATTAATAAGGAAATATTGCTATCCGTAATAACCTTTATTACCAATCCTTGTTGAAAAAATTCAAAGTTTTGTCTTTTTGTTGGTTGGGTACATAAACAGAGCCGAGTCCCATTTCTCAGAAAAAGGAACTGCTCAAGTATGGCTGAACAAGAGGCAAAGGACCCAATAGTGATCAATGATGAAGATGAAGAAGAAGAGAAAAGGATACAACATTACTCTTCATTTCATCAAATACTGTTAGTTGGTGAAGGAGACTTCTCTTTTTCTCTTTGTTTAGCCAACTCTTTTGGCTCTGCTTCCAACATTGTTGCTTCTTCTCTTCAATCATATGGTAACCATTTTCACTTTATTTTCTTTGTGGGTTGTTTTTATTTTACTTAATCTTTGATGGGGTTGTGTCAAAATCCAATCTTTTGTTCCTTTTTGTCAAAGTAGAAGAGGTGATCAAAATGTACAAGAATGGAAAATCAAACTTAGAAAAGTTGAAAGCTTTAGGAGGAACTATATTGCACGGTGTGGATGCCACTAAAATGGAGCTCCATGTTGACCTCAAGAACCGGAAATTCGATCGAGTCATCTTTAATTTCCCTCATGCAGGTTTCCATGGCCCTGAGGTTGACACTTCTCTTATTCGGTATAGCTCCCCCTTTTCTCTAAGTGCATAACTTTTTACTACATTGTTTAAACTTAACGCCTCCGGCCTCTCCACCTTGGTTGGGGTAAGGTCTGCGTATATCTCATCGTCCCCAGACAAAATAGAAGGGTATGTTGTTTTTTAAACTCTGGTTAAGTGGTGTATTTAGCACTTTTTCGTGGAATGGTTGAAGTGCAAAAAGATTTCTTTTTTTGAATTATTTGTTGTCTTAGGGTAAGGTAAGGATAAGGGTAGAAGGTGGAGTTTGAATCCAATGGTGTCGGTATAGTGGTCAATGAAGTGGATGGAAACAAGTTAGGGAGACAAGGGCTCAGTCCAAGCCATTGTGGACAGAGTTACTTGGTACCTAATGAAATAGTCTAGTTGTACATAAGCCTCCCTCTGAAAAAACGAGTAGAAGGCGGAGGATGAATAGTGGGATTTAGCTTCTTTTTTTATTAGAGCATCTATTCTGCACCCACAACTCATATTGCATTTAACAATTTTATAATGACTGTATATTCAAGTCGAAGTTAATCAGTGTGGAGCACCTGCTGTTGAAACTTTATGTTCTTACACTGAGGACTGGATGGTCGTCTGGAGTAGAATGTTTGGATATCAATAGTGAAGATTAGCTTGAGCGACATGCAGTTAGTTTGTAATGGACTTATACCCTTAAAGGACAAAGTTGTTTTTCCTCAATCTAAGACCAGAAAATCGTAAAATGATTTCATCAACGAATACCATAGACACTGTTAGATATACCCATCTATTTTTAACACCTTTTTGGCTCATTTAGGCCAATTCTAAACATACTAGGAAGGGACAAAATTCCGTATGCTGAAAGTTTTAGCTTTTGTCCTCTAAGCTAGTTGCTTAATTGGCTTTTTCTTGCACCGAATCTCACTTTTTCTCAATGTAATGCGTGCCTTTTGTCCAATGCACAGAAAACATCAGAGTCTTGTAGTAAGATTTTTTGGGAGTGCAAGAAAAAGGTTGCGACCGGATGGTGAAATTCATGTTACCCACAAGATTACTCATCCATTCAACCTTTGGGATCTTCCTGGACTTGCATTAAAGAACTCCTTGGCTTGCATCGAGTGTGCTAGTTTCAACATTGAAAATTACCCTGGCTATAACAATAAAAGAGGAGCTGGTAAAAAATGTGATGAGTCCTTTCTATTGGGTGAGTGCAATACCTTCAAGTTTGTATTCGAACCATCTCTTAGGAATGCTCAAAGAACAAGACAAAACGAACACTATTTACATACGCCATCTCAGAAATTTCAAGAAATTTACTCCTTCCAGCAACAAGTAAGTTTGATTTACAGTAGAAATTCTCCAACTTATGTCCATGACATTAATGGCTTTCCTAGTTATGGTGGTTTACCTCCAAGGCATGGCCCTAGTATTTTTTCTCCAACTTATGTTAATGACATGAATGGTTTTCCGAGTTATGGTGGTTTACTTGCAAGGGATGACCCTAGTAGAATTTCTCCTACTTACATCAATGACATGAGTGGTTTTCCAAGTTATGGTGGTTTACCTGCAAGGCATGTCCCTAGTATAAATTCTCCAACTTATGTTAATGTCATGAATGGTCTTCCGAGTTATGGTGGTTTACCTGCAAGGGATGGCCCTAGTAGAATTTCTCCAACTTACATCAATGACATGAGTGGTTTTCCAAGTTACGGTGGTTTACCTGCAAGGCATGGCCCTAGTATAAATTCTCCAACTCATGTTGATATGAATGGTTTTCCGAGTTATGGTCGGTTACCTGCAAGGTTTGGCCCTAGTGGAATTTCTCCAACTTACATCAATGACATGAGTGGTTTTCCAAGTTATGCTGGTTTACCTGCAAGGGATGGCCCTGGTAGAATTTCTCCAACTCACGTCAATGATATGACTGGTTTTCCAAGTTGTGGAGGTTTACTTGCTAGGCATGGCCCTATTATAAATTCTCCAACTTATGTTGATGACATGAATGGTTTTCCAAGTTATGGTGGTTCACTTGCAAGGGATGGCCCTAGTAGAATTTCTCCAACTTATGTCAATGACGTGAATGTTTTTCGAAGTTATGGTCGTTTACCTGCAAGGCATGACCCTAGTAGAATTTCTCCAACTTATATCAATGACTTGAATGTTTTTCAAAGTTATGGAGGTTTGCCTTCTAGGCATGGCCCTATTATAAATTCTCCAACTTATGTTGATGACATGAATGACCTTCCAACTGAATTTTTTAGGCTTTATAAGGATTATTTTAGTTATATTCAAGAAACATTTGGAAGAGAGGACATTGCTGTTGAAGATTCAGTTCATCTAGCTCTGCAACGTGGTTCTTCGATGTACAGGGCAGGACCTGTGAGGCCCTCTGAAGGTTACTTGGTTTATATGGAAATGCTTCAGTTTTGGAGCTTGTCAAGACTCGCAAGGTTACAACAGATTGAGCAAGATCCCAATCGAAGGCTGTGTGAGCCACAGGGTATGGGATATTACCTATAAATTGTGTCTATAGTGAATACTATTGATGCATATGCAAGTATCACTTGTTAACTTACTATATTCTCCATATCTATCTCTTTGTTTAACTGAAAGAACTTAATCACAAGTGAATATTTTGTAAAAATGCTGTATGATAAGGTGAATTATGGGCGACAAAGTTTGAATTGCATTAATCTGATTTTTGACAGGTCATATGCTTGATATTAACTGTTGATATGTTTAAATACATTCTAATTTGTAGTATTCCTTAATTGCTATCTATTGCCAAGAAATGTATGCCTAAGTTATGTGGCAAGAGTCGAAGTTCTTTAACCAAGATTCTATGGGTTTGATTTCCAATATATGTTAGGCTCGTTTAGATCAGTAGCATGTTAATTGGGGAATATAGAAACATGCTATTGTGGTTTGTTTTGTGAGTTTGTACTTCAAGAATTACATGTTCAATATTCTACTTACTAATCAACAATCAAGAACGAAATATTTTGAGATTTTACTTTGGTGTCAAGTGATAAGTGTATTTTGTTCATTTAAATTTTGCTTATCGGCAACACTATGTGGTACTTAATTAGTTGATGTGTTAAACGACCCTTCTTTGCTTAAGAAGCGATTGATAGCAACTTCATTGCATTTTGGTTACAAAATTTTTCACTAATTTTGGGTGTTTAGTGCGGTCTTTGAATCTAGCCGATGATCTATCAGAAACAGCATCTTCACCTTGGTGGGCTAAGGTCTGCATACATTTCACTCTCCTCAGACCCCATTTACGAGACAAAACTAGATATGTTGTTGTAACACCCCAACTAATAAATGTCTTACATCGACATAACACAGGAGTGATCCTGAGTATTTAAGTAAAGATGTCTTAGACCCTAGTGACGCGTTTTAAAGCCGTGCGAGCCTAGGCTCAGATCGGATAGTATCACTAGCGGGCGTGAGCTGTTACAGATGGTATCAGAGCCACTCCGTGTCAGCCTTGTCGATGCGGGGAGAGGTGTAGGTAACACCCCAGCTAATAAATGTTACAGATGGTATCAGAGTCACTCCGTGTCAGCCTTGTCGATGCGGGGAGGGGATGTATGTAACACCCCGGCTAATAAATGTCCCACATCGGCATAATACATGAGTGATCCTGGTTATTTAAGTAGACATATCTTAGATCCTAGTGACGTGTTTTAAGGGTCTGGGCTTATCTAGAACGAACGCTATTACTAGCGGACTTGGACTCAATGCCAAATGTAAGCACTCCATACATGTAACACTGGTAACAAAAAAAGGAAGTGTCTCTCAAAGACTCACTTATCTACTTTATATTTTAAAAGCTAACACACTCTTAATAGGTACTCTCTCCGTCCCTTTAGAAAGATTCATTTGTCTCAAATTAGTTGACGCTTTAAGATTTCAAGGTATTTTTTGTCAATTCTTTCCAACTATGTCCATATTTAATAAAAGAGTATTTTTCAAAAACTTTAATGGTCTAATATTAGAAATGTGGCCAGCAGAGATAAAATAGTAAAATACATACTATATTTATTAATTTCTTAATGGACGTGTAGAAGCTGAAGGCGTCAACTAATTTGGAATGGAAGGAGTAGTTGATATCCGACATGAGTGGTCACTTTTATCTATACTTATTAGACGTATTTACTATCTAGATTTAGTTAAACTAGCCGTTATCTTTTTTCTTCTCTAATCGAAGGGATACATGATTAAGCTACCTTCTTATTCGTGATTAAGCTGCAATAGGACAAGGATGATTCCTTTTTTAAAGAGGAGTTAGAAATTTATTTTAGCTAGGAAGACTCCTTAACTAATTAGCAGCGAAAGAGGAAAGTTTGTGTTTGTCTTAAAGATGCAAAACACATGGCGTACATGTATTCGTTTTGTGTAAATAACCAGTGGTGTAAGTTTTCATATTAAAAAAACTCCATTAAACATGTATTCACTATTTTAAGCATTGTAAGTTGTATCTCCTACGCCAAAAATAAGGGTCCTTTAAGCCTTTCAAATTTGGTAGGAGTATCAATAAGTGTCATTAAAAAAACTATAAGGTAGTATGAATTTTTTTCTTTAAATTCATCCTTGCACTGTAAATGATCTATACAACTTTCTAAACAGTCTTTTATCTACATTTAATATCCCTTGTAATCAAAGCAATCAACTGATTTTTTTAACAGACGTTATAAAATCTTAGAAGACACTTATTTTGGACTGCAGGAGTAACTAGAGTACTTAGGACAAACGAACTGGCAAATGCCTATAATGAAGTTTCATCACACACACATAGGAAAAGAGAAACTACTAACTCTCTTCAGAACATCTACGTAGTTAAATTTCATGTACTTACTAGAAAATTTAACACCCAAAGTCATCAGCCTATTAAGTACATAGTCTATGGATCTAGAAGGTGAAAAAATATAAGACAACAGATTTAGTTACGATTTTATATGAAGTCGTAGCTTTAAATTTACTCTTTATACATTGTGGTATTCCCTCTTCTATCCAAGGTCAACGTGGAATATATACCGTAACCCAATATAAGAGACCAACCTAATTCTGTTTGACGTATAAAAAACAGAATTATATTGTCTAATGTGCCAACTGAGTTTGTTACATAGGAGTCCTATGATAGGAACCTCGTTTGCCGGTCACTTTATTCCCTCTTTAATCTAATCCATAGGAACCTAGTATTTCAGGAAAGAACTAATAATTGGAAGGGGATAGTGGGATTCGAGCAACTTGAAGTTCTATAAATTGTGAATATTACTATTGGTTTTAAGAGACGACTAAGTTTCATCTCCAACTAATTACTGATTTTTATTCTATTTTGTTTTAAATATCCTGCTTGTCTTCCATGCCAGCAATATAACAACTTAAATTCAGAAGACTTGGGAGTTGATTAGTAGTTTTTTAGTAGTGTCGAAGGGTTGAGGTATTCATGTACACATAATTGTGGCTACCTAGGTTATGCCATGGAACCTGGTTGGTGGTTTAATTTCTTCATTTAACAAATTGTAAGTAGTACACATATATACTAGAGTATAATATTTGAACACGGTGTTTGGTCTTTGTCAATAAAGAATGAGATGACCATATCAAATCATCACCTACATAGACCGATTCAGTCTCTTTATAATGTCCCTTCATTATCATCATTGACTCCAAGAAAGCTCCATTTCAGAAGAACATGAAGGTACGTGATTTCTTAAACTATTCTTGGTTCTTTCTTTTTCTCCCTTCTCTTCCGTATCTAATTACTGATACCGTCATATACAGAAAAAGATTGTGATCGATCTTCCTCTCAACACTGAGCACTGTAGAGCAAAGGCCATGCAGATTGCTGTAAGCAGTTCAGGTATATATTACGCTTTCCCTTGACCTTCTTTTCCTCTTCCAACGAGAATTTTGGATGGTAATGATATGGTTAATTTGCTGTTGTCTATTTGTCTGAAATTATTTTTCAGAAAAATCATTTCCTGCCAACAGGAGGAAAATTGGTACTTCCATCACGTTTTGGTGCTAGTCATTTTCTTTCACAATTATCTCAAATTCTTAACTTCACGACTTTGAAGGGAAATGTATTTCCACTCAATGTCAACACTAACCCATAATTTGACATTAAACATCTCAAAGTAAAGTTGATATATGTAATATTAATTAACTATAGTTGCAATATGGAAGTTCATTTCTTTAGCTAATTATACTTGCACATTGTTTTATTACTCAAAAATTTCATCAAAGTACTATAGTATTTGGTTTTAGTAAAATGTCTTATAATTAATGTCATACCAAAAGCACCCTACGTACTTCTAATAATGGACCCACGATATACGACGTAATTGTATGTTGATGGATAAATGTGCATGCAGGGGTAATATCAGTGAATATAGACAAGGAAAAAGGGCATTTGGTGGTGATTGGAATAGGGGTGGATTTCTTCATGTTGATGAAATGTCTAAAGAAGAAATTCAGGGGTGCTCGAATTGTGATCGTGGAAGAAGTGAAGCCTGAGAAGAAGCCGGACCCGAAGCCGTGCATATTATCCTGTTGCTGCCCTCCAACATGTATGCCGTATCAGTACTATCCAACACAATGTGCCCAACCCGTTTATGATCCTTATAATCCAATTTGTTCCATTATGTGACATGACATGCATGCTCATTTTAATTCAGTGATCTTTTATCAAGCTGTTTATTCTCGAAAATAATAAGGGTTGTTCAATTTATATTAGTTAGCTGGGTATGGATCGTTTATGTAGAGAAATAATTATAATGCAAGAATTTCTTTCGTGATAAAATATTGAAATTATTATGCAGTGAATAACATCTAGAGGTCTCATTTTTTAAGTTTGGGTTTTAAATACTTTTGTTTATGTACTGATGATAGAAGACGTATTCCTCTATCGTACATAAAATGATCTAACCATTCTATATAATTGAGTGAAAATATCATTTAATATCATTAACTAAATGTTGTACTATTACTTATGCGTGAAATAATTTCCATAATCCCACCAATCAAATGTGTGTACCAATTATTATAGAAAGGAGCAAGTGTAGGTCTTGTTATTTTGGTTAGCATTTTCTTTAATTCAAATACTTGTATAACTATATTGTATTGGGTAAAAATCGACGTGCTCGGATAGCACTTCGGCGTGACAAATCGAGGACAATCGAACTGAATATTCTGAAGGAAAAAGATTGGAGCGAACAATTGAACTGCTTAAGCGAAGTACCGAGGTCATCACCGACGGCGAGCCGTGAGCTGTGCTTCGGTGATACTCATTTCGACCGAACAGCAAAGTCACGCCGCCGAGGTTAAGCATTTGGGCTTTGGTGGAACACATCAGTTCAAGCGGCTCAGCAGCCCACTACTATCGCCCATTAACTCCACTACTGGATATGCTGAACGTGGGTGTTGGCATGATCAGCCATGAAAAACGTGCGCAAAGCCCCTTGTATCTATAAAATAGCTCCTCATTTGACAATGTA
The DNA here is from genome assembly GCA_029990575.1 of Petunia axillaris subsp. axillaris. NCBI lineage: Eukaryota > Viridiplantae > Streptophyta > Magnoliopsida > Solanales > Solanaceae > Petunia > Petunia axillaris. The sequence goes on along the minus strand of JARKNS010000002.1, from coordinate 44,287,262 downwards.
TTCATTGAGAAATACTTACAGAACTCGGGTAAAATTTGTACTCGATCCTCACATATATTGAAATCTTGTTCTTTTATTGATATTATCGCTTATTGTCGTTCAAATCTTGACTTTGATACATTGATTTGCTTGTATTCGCAACCCAAATTCGATTTGTAATTCTAAATCAGTTTAGTTCCATACTGTATTGGGTAAAAATCGACCCACGGCGATTTGCCCCGGTCACGCAGGTCTTAACGACCAAACACGTCGCGACTAAGTAGTCGCCGAAGCAGTTAAACGAATCGCCGAAGCCTTGAAAACGAAGGTACGTAGCCGAAGGCGAGCCGTGAGCTGAGCTTCGGTAACCACCACCTCGGTCAAGCAAACAGGGCCAAGTCACCGAGGTCGTAAACTCTCACCTCGGTAGACTCCCCTCGGTTCCTCCGGCTTTGCAGCCCACTACTTCACCCCACTAACTCAGCCACTACACCTCAAGATCGTGGGACAGCATGGCGATAGATAGTGGAGATCATGGGCAGAGGCTACATCTATAAATAGCAGTTCATTTCATGTAATGGGGATCCAGAAATATATACCGAAACTCTGCCCAAATTTGTACTGAACGTCCATATATTGAAACCAAGTTATTTTACGCATTTTTCATCTATTTCGTGCATTATTTATCGCTTTGATACGAAGATTTGCTTATATTCGAATCCAAATTCGATTTGTGTACCTAAAAACGATTTAGGCCCATACAAATTGGCGCCGTCTGTGGGGATATAAGCAATAACGCTTTGTTCCAAAGTTCGAAATCCGTTCTTCGTCAAGGAATTTGTGATCTTACGCTATGGCTGATAACAACAATGGTGGTAATGGTGATCGGGTTGACGTTCCGACGAACCAACAATCCTTCACCCCAATGACAACCGAAGAATTTCAAATGTACGTTGTCACCACGCTAAAAGCTCTCCAAAATAAGCAGGATGAGCAGGCTAGTATCAATGCCGAATTTCGCGCCTCGCTAGAAGGGCGAAACAGCGCCGCCCCAAACGGCACCCAGCCCTCGGCTCCTGTTGGAGGCACCCCGCCTTTCGTTCCTCAGGGCGCGACAACAGGGGGACCTCACAACGGAGCCGCGTCTGGGGGGTCGGGGAGTGGTCCATCTTCCATGCCACACTTCGGGACGGTTCCCTCCGTGGCAGAAACAACGTCATCGGTTGACGTTGAAAAAATGAGTAGAGAAATCGAAGCTCGCATCGAGGCGCGCGTCGAAAAGCGCCTCGAGCGCGTACCGGGGATAGGCAAGGAGGAAGATGACGACCTCGACATCGAGCAATATAGGGAACAGCCTTATAAGCCCGAGGCAGCACCAGCTCCAACTCCTGTGGGTTTCAAACTCACATTCCTCAAAAAGTACGATGGGACAACTGATCCCAAGGAGCATGTTAGGGAATACATGTCCATGGTGAAGAGCAACGACTTGACGTCCACGCAGCTTGAATCCATGTTTTTAAAGAAGTTTGGTAGTTCGTTGGAAAAGGGTGCGCTTCGGTGGTATTTATGCTTGCCACCGGGGTCAATCTCCTCGTTCAAAGAATTATCCCGCGCCTTTGTCAAAGCTCACACCGGCGCGCAAAAGATCCTCCAGAGGAAGGAGGACATATGTGAAGTGAAACAGTGGCCCGGTGAGCCACTTAAAGAGTTCCTCGAGCGATTCCATGCTGAACGTATGGAATTGCCTCGGATGGATGATACCTTGGCTATCATGGCCTTTGAAAAAGGCATCAACGGTCGCAATTCAAATGCTGCCGCCGAATTGCGGAAAGAGTTGCAACAATATCAGATCCTGACGTGGGAGGACCTGCATAGAAGAGCTTACTCCAAAATCAGATTGGAGGAGGCGGAGTTCAAAAACCGAGGTTATCAAAACCGAGGTGATACGTCAAATCGCGCCGAGGCGCCACGAAATAATTTTAAAGGGAGGTATGAACCTTATACTTCGCCGAGGCAACATGTTACTCAAAGATTGGGAAACAATCCCGGTAACTCATACCCGGCGTCTCACGTAAGCCAAAGGCTAGGAGGGAAGGTTCAAACCAATATGAACCAAAGGAATCCCTCGAGCTCCGCTTCGGTACCAAGAAAGGATCTCTCCCGGATCCAAGATTATAATTTTAACATATCGACCTCTGAGCTGGTCGACGTCGTTAAGGGGACAGCCGGGGTTAGAATTCCCAAAGACATGAGAACCCCGGCAGACAAAAGGGATCAGAATCTGCATTGCGAGTTTCATGCAGATTATGGTCACAGAACCGAGGACTGCAAAGCTTTGCGCCTCGAGGTAGCTCACCTACTGAAAAAAGCAGTCTTGGCTCAATTTCTCACTGATAAGGGGAAAGACAATTTTTCAAAGAACCGGGGGGATGGGCAACCACCTCGGCTTCCACCCCCGGAGAGAGTTGTTAACGTCATCACCGGGGGGTCCGAAGTAAACGGCGTGAACTTCGCCGCAGCTAAAAAATTTGCTAAGCTCTCCATCACCATGGAGAAAAGGACCCGAGTTGGAGGCTCGGGCAAGGATATCGTGTTCGATGAGGATGATTGTGATGGGATGATGTTCCCCCATCACGATGCTCTAGTCATCATGCTAAGAATTAACAACGCCGACATCAAGAGAGTGCTGATTGACCCCGGTAGCTCGGTAAACATCATCAGCTACGGGGCGGTGAAGCAGATGTGGCTAAAAGGGGAAATCGTTCCCAAATCAACAGTGTTGGCTGGTTTTAACAACTCAACGGAGAAGACGTTGGGTGAAATCACGCTGAAGACATTCGCTGAGGGTGTCACCAAGGATACACTGTTTCAAGTGATGCCCGAGGACCTGGCCTATAATGTAATCCTCGGGCGGCCATGGATCCACTCCATGGAAGCTGTTCCTTCCACTTTACACCAAGTGATCAAATTCCCAACACCTTGGGGGGTTCGGTCAATTAAGGGGGAGCAGCGAGTAGCGAGGGAATGCTACTCGGTTGCACTGAAGAGTAGAGTCGCCCCGAGCGGGCCTAAAAAATAGCAACCAACGCAACCGGGGTCAAGCGAGGCGAGCCTCCAAGATGAAATTGAAAAGATCCCGGCATGCGTGCAAGAGCCTCGGAAGCAAAAAGCCGAGGATTCCACCGTTGAAGAGCTGAACTCTTTCACTCTACTGAAAGAGTTCCCAGAAAGGAAAGTGCACATCGGCTCGGAGTTGGACCCGAAGTCGAGAGACGCAATTATGGAAGTTTTAAGGTCCAACCATGACTGTTTCGCTTGGGCTCATTCAGACATGACGGGTATCGATCCGGAGATCATGACTCACAAGCTGAATGTAGATCCAAGATTCACCCCGGTGAAACAAAAGAAGAGACCTCACGCCGGGGAGAAAAAGAAGGCGATTGAAGATGAGACCACGAAGTTGCAAGAAAATGGTTTCATCAGGGAAGTGAAATACCCCGAATGGCTGGCAAATGTGGTAGTTGTGCCGAAGAAAAATGGCAAGTGGAGAATGTGTGTAGACTACACCGACCTGAATAAAGCTTGCCCCAAAGATTCTTACCCGTTGCCACAAATTGACAGGTTAATAGACTCCACGGCTGGACACAAACTATTAACTTTCTTGGATGCGTATTCGGGCTACAATCAAATCCTCATGGACCCTGAGGACAAAGAAAAAACCTCGTTCATCACTGACCGAGGTACATTCTGTTACAAGGTCATGCCCTTCGGTCTCAAAAATGCCGGGGCAACTTACCAAAGGCTAGTATGTCGCATGTTCAAGGATTATATTGGAAAATCTATGGAAGTTTACATAGACGACATGCTCATCAAGTCGATCCAAATGGAGGATCACTTGAATCATCTGAGGGAGGCCTTTGCCGTGTTGAGACAATATGGCATGAAATTGAATCCTGAAAAGTGCGCCTTCGGCGTTGGGTCTGGCAAATTCTTGGGTTTCATTGTCTCTGAACGGGGCATCGAGGCTAATCCTGACAAAATCAGAGCTATCGAAGAAATCCCCGAAAAGCTTACCGGGGTGAAAGAAGTCCAACGCTTGACTGGCCGAGTCGCTGCCTTGAGTCGTTTCATCTCAAGGTCCTCGGAGCGATGCCACAAATTCTTCTCCGTTTTAAGAAAAAACACTCACTTCGAATGGACACCGGAGTGCGAACAAGCGTTGAAAGACTTGAAACAGTATTTGGCTAACGCACCGTTGCTTGCCAAGCCAAAAGAAGGTGAAACATTGCTAGTCTACTTAGCAGTGTCCGAGGTATCAGTAAGTGCCGTGCTGGTTCGAGAAGAAGATGGCAAGCAGCAGCCCATTTACTATGTGAGCAAGACACTCCTCGACGCTGAGACCAGGTATCCACATCTGGAAAAACTAGCTCTTGCTTTACTTGTTACCGCTCGGAAATTGCGGCCCTATTTTCAATGCCATCCAATAGCCGTAGTTTCAACCTTCCCCTTGAGAAATATTTTGCATAAGCCAGAGTTGTCGGGAAGATTATCAAAATGGGCGGTAGAGTTAAGTGAATATGACATCACCTATCAGCCTCGGAACGCCATTAAGTCCCAAGTCTTGGCGGACTTCGTGGCAGATTTTAGCGTTGGTATCTTACCCGAGGCTGAAAGAGAAAACGCCGAAGCTGGAGGAACAACTCCGGGCTTATGGGAACTCTATACCGATGGAGCAACTAACTCCAAAGGTTCGGGGCTGGGCATAGTCTTGAGAGCACCCACCGGGGAGAAAATCAGACACTCGGTTCGATTCAAAAAAGTAACCAACAACGAGGCAGAATATGAGGCGGCTTTAGCAGGTTTAGAGTTGGCCAAAGAAATGGGGGTTGAAAGAATCGAATTGAGATGTGATTCTCAGTTAGTGGTGAACCAAATCCTCGGTGATTACACGGCTCGCGAGCCCAGAATGCAGTTATACCTAGATCGGGCGCAAAGGACCTTGAGCCAATTCAAAGAATGGCAAGTTAAACAAATACCTCGGGAGGAGAACACCGAGGCTGATGCCCTAGCGAATCTGGGTTCGGCTATTGATGAAGATCACTCGGGGACTGACTCAATGGTTCGACTACTATCTGCACAGGTGAGAGAGATGAAGCTGCAAGTCAATTCGGTGGACAACCGGTGGGATTGGCGAAGTAAGTTCATCTCCTATTTCGACTCGGGGACTGTCCCCCAAGATAAGAAAGAGGCGAAGAAGCTGAGAACCCAAGCTGCCTCATATCACATGATCGAAGGCAATCTATACAAGAGGTTGTATTGCGGCCCGATGGCCAAATGTTTAGGTCCCGATGAAGCAAGGTACGTGACGGCAGAAGTGCATGAAGGCGAGTGTGGCAACCACTCGGGGGCAAAGTCCTTGGTACGAAAACTATTAAGAGCTGGGTATTACTGGCCCACTATCAGTACCGATGTGAGGGATTTTGTGCAAAAATGTGACAAGTGCCAACGCCATGGGCGGCTAATCCACCAACAGGCCGAGCCTCTTCATTCGGTGGTGTCGCCATGGCCCTTCATGAAATGGGGAATGGACGTTGTTGGACCATTGCCCAAGGGAAAGGGTGGTGTTCGTTTCATCCTGGTATTGACTGATTACTTCACCAAATGGGTGGAAGCAGCGGCTCTCACCGAAGTCAAGCAAAAGCAAGTAATCGACTTCATCAGAAAGAACATCATATACAGGTTCGGGGTCCCAAGAGAAATTGCTTGCGACAATGGCAAACAATTCATGGGGACTGCTATTACCAACTTCTTCAAGCAGTGGGGTATCAAGAGAATAGCTTCGACTCCTTATCATCCAAGCGCAAATGGCCAAGCCGAGTCTTCAAACAGGATTATAATTGAGAATCTCAAGAAAAGGCTCGATGAGAAAAAGGGTCCTTGGCCCGAGGAGTTGCACGGGGTTCTGTGGGCCATGCGAACGACTGAAAAGAGCAGCACCGGGGAGACTCCCTTCTCTTTGGCGTATGGCATGGACTCTCTTATTCCCGTCGAGGTGGGCGAACCTAGCCTTCGGTATTCCCATGCAGCCGAGGACGCAAATCAGGAAGCAATGCGCATTGAGTTGGATCTGCTCGAGGAGAAGAGGGAGTTGGCTTTGGTTCGGCTGGTTGCTCAAAAAAGACAGATTGAAGCATATCTCAACAGAAAGGCTAAATTCAGGGACTTCAAGGTCGGGGATTATGTGCTGAAAACCGTGAAGCAATCAACCAAAGAAGAAAATGGAGGAAAGCTCATTGCAAATTGGGAAGGACCCTACAGGGTCAAAGCAATTGTTGGGAAAGGATCTTATCAAATCGAAAGTTTGCAAGGAGAGCCTGAACCGTTAAATTGGAATGTTTCCAACTTGAAGCGGTACTACTTCTAGTCGAGGTAAATATCTTCAAACTCCTTTAAATCAAACAGCCCCGAGCCGAACCCCGCTCCCATGGCATTAACAGAAAATGTACTAACTCACCCCTCGTTCCGCCTTTTTGCTTGACCTTTTCAGGAAGCGAACCGAACCGATTCCAGTGCTCGGATCTTCATCAAGACTCACAACCGAACACTGGGGGGGGAGTGAGAAGGGGTTGATATCGAGGTCCGCATCGAGCCTCCCAACCCAAGCTTATCTATCCGACAACCGGGGACTAACGCCCGAGGGCTAGATTTAGTACATTGTAAATTAGCCCGGTAGCGGCGTTTTTGTCAGTTTGCTTTTTCGAAATTTTACCCAAGGTCCGTTTCGGCTTGGTTTTATGTACACAGCCTTTTGGCTCGTCGATATCAATAAGAATCACTTCGGTTGCACCCATTTTTATCTGTTTAAATCTTACATTTGGAAGCCGCGTAATGCATCGACCCGAGGACGAGACGTCGTCCCCAGGTTCGCATCGGTCAAACTCTATCTAAATCTTGCAAGATTAAAGTAAAATTTGCATCAAAGTGTTCGATACGCTCCAAAAGCCATTACACAAAATAAGGATGCAAATATTTCAAACTCAAAAGCCCGAAGGCTGAATATATACATTTTCAAAACGACCCGAAGGTCGAAACTACAAACTCAAAAGCCCGAAGGCTTACAAAAGAAGCACTAAAAGTAACTCAAGCTTCAGGAGAACCACCTCCATCCCCGGAGCCCTCTTCGGCCTCTTCGTCTTCTTCATCTTCATCATCGCCGCTCGAGGCCTCACTTGAAGGAAGATCCTCTATGATAGCTTGGGCTTCGGCCGCTTTAGCTTCGGCCTTCTCAATTTCTTCATCAAGGTTAAGCTCTCCGGCGTGACACCGCTTGAGTAACCTCAACCGAGACTTGATGATGGCCCACCGCTTGTCAAGCTCGGCCCTTTTCACCTTAAGTGCAGCTTTATCCTTTCGGGCCGCAATTTCATCTTTCAGGGCAGCGATTTGATCATCCTTGGCTGAAAGCTTGGAAGTTTCGCCCTCTAGCTTCTTAATGTGAAGCAGATGGTCTCTCAGCTGATCTTGGTGCTTTTTGGCCATGTTAACCGCCTCGGTTTTGGTTCGTGACAGCTCATCGCTCAGCCTCGCGACTTCCTCTCCCAGCCTCGAGCGTTCGGCTTCAAAATCATCACCGAGGATCTTAATCTTGGCTTCGGAGTTCGCCTCAGCTTCGCGTAAATCGGCCTGGGACTTGGCTAAATCAGCCTTCAGCAAAGCTATCTGAGCATTGAATTTATCTTTTTGCTGATCCCATAGGCGAGACACACGCCGAACCTCAGCGGTCCTCGAAAACTCGACCTCGACGGCTTTCAAAGAAAGGATGAAGGTCTGAACAAAGGCCAAAGAAACCGAAGTCAGATATAACCCGAAGGTAAAGACGCAAATCAAATTCTTTTGGTCTCTTAAAAATTTTCAATATGGCAAAACTTACCCTTACTGCGTTGGAGGCCAAGGTACTGTATAGCTGACCCGGGGTAAACTCCTGCATGAGCCTATCCTCGGTTGGCCCTAGCAAGGGCGTAAGTCTGAGGAGATCCTCGGGGTTGCACCCAAGAAGATTTGAAGACATCGGCACCTCGAGTTTCCGATAAGATCCCACCGAGGAAGAAATCCTCGCGGGTTCGGAATGCGCTCTCATCGACCCGGAGCCAGCTTCTCCGGTGAATGCAGCAGCTCCAGCTTCGGTAACTTTAGCCTTACCTTTGGCTCTTTCCGCCGCCGCATCAAGCTCGGGCTCTTGACCTTCAAGATCTACAACAGCAATATCTCCTCGAGACCAAGCCTCGTCGGCAGCCTTATCCTCAGGCTCATCCACCAGTCCTCGGCGTTTTTCAGCCACCGCTTCGGGCTGGCGAAGTGTCTCCGCTTCGGTACGAGGAGCTACCGAGCGGGACGACTTCTTCGACGTAGCCCTCTTCCGCTTCACGCCTACAAGCGAAGGAAAAATTTTAACATTGGGACAGAAAGAAAACGACGCTTAACAACGCGCGATGAGGATAAACGTTTACCTTTGGAAGTCCCTTGATCGGAGGCTCCCTTGGAGATTTTTGAAGACTTGGAAGCCTTCAATCCTTTATACTCCCCGGCTACCGCAGCCAGATCATCGTCAGACTCGGTCTCTTCATCGTTTTTCTTCTTTTCTTCCTTCTTCTTCTTACTCTTCTTGGTGTTGGCGGCGCGGTTTGGAAAACCTATCACCGAGGGAAAGAGAGTCAGAAAAATCTCGAGGTTACCTACTATCAAAATACTATCAAAACCCACCATGTCTCTTGCACTGCCAACCAAATTCAGCAGCCATATTCATCCATGTCCTCTCGGGGCGGACGCGAGCCCCTGTCATCGCCTTAACCCACGCTGTTAAACCTGCCGGGGGCACGATGTCAACCTTGTTGGCTGCAAGAAACAACAGAGAAAAGAAATCAGTTAACACTGGCAAATTACTAAGGAAGTAAAATGATAAAGGCGATGTGCTTACGTGTGTTGTTCCACCGTTCGGGGAAATCAGGCTCGGTGGATAAGACCTTAGTCTCCAGCAAGATGAACCGCTCGCTCCAGCCTCGGTCCCCGTGGTCCTCACTCTTGTGAAGGAGAGCAAACTTGCCCCGGTTGTTGAGCGCCACCACCCCGGCTTTATGGAAATAAGGGTAGTAAAGGGAGATGAGGTGTTGAAAAGTGAAGTCCACCTTCGCCTTTTTGCTGAGCCAGTCCATGCATTGGACGACCCTCCAGACACCGGGGCCAAGTTGGGCCAGACACAAATTGTAAGCCCGGCAAAAGTCATCGATGACTTTGTGGACAGGAAGAGTGAAACCGATGGTGAACGGGTAGGTGTAAGCGAAAGACATACCCTCGATATTGTGGCACACCCTGCTCGTCGGGTCGGGGATAACGACTTTGACCTCGGGCTTAAATCGGCACTCCCCTCGGACTCGCTCAGTGTGAGCCTGCGTAATGAGGGTTGGGGTAGTGTTCACGGGAACGTTCCTATGCTTTCCCTCCTGCTCAGCCGTCTGAGTTTGCAATTTCAAGTCCTTGGAGTTGTCAAAATGGGAAGGGATTATTTGATGTGGTTCGAGCTCCTGCTCGAGGGGAATCACAGGACCCGAAGATCCCCCCTCGGTGGCGGTCCCTTTCTCTCCACCGCCCGCGGCGTTGTCGCCCTCGGCACCTTCTTCTCCATGTACAGTTTCCCCCTCCTCTAAACTGACGTCGTCGTCTCCGACAGCAATCTCATGCCCAATCTTGTGCCTCCGCCGCCCAGAGGCACCGATATCGGAGGTCACCTCCTCACCACCCTCCGCTTCCACCATTTGAAGCGGCGGCACGGCGGCGACAAATTCACCACTGGCGGTGATGGTGGCGAGCTGGTTGGCTCTGGCTCTTTCGCCAGAATCGCTAGAATCTTGTCTAGAAATGGTTGTAGACATGGTGGTGGAAATAAAAGCTAGGTTTTTTCACTGTTGATCGGAAATTTGGAATGATTTTGGAAGAGTTGCGGAGTTCTTTGTGTTTGCACTGTTGATCGCTCAAGAAAAAGTGAAGAAGATGTTCAACCAAGCACCCATTTTATAGGTATGGAAGATTACGGGACGATGACATCACTGTCATCATTATAACGTTGGGAGAAGCGAGGACTTCGGCGTGGAAGTTCAAAGGTCCAACGGACGAATGCCACGTGTCCACGAGAAGTGACTTGATGGGACACGGACCGTTGACAACTTTTCAAAACGCTTGGGTAGGATCTAGCCACGTCTCTCTCCCGCCAAACTTCATTCCACTCCTCGGTCTCCTCGGTACACAACCGAGGAGTGGGGGGACTATCTGTATTGGGTAAAAATCGACCCACGGCGATTTGCCCCGGTCACGCAGGTCTTAACGACCAAACACGTCGCGACTAAGTAGTCGCCGAAGCAGTTAAACGAATCGCCGAAGCCTTGAAAACGAAGGTACGTAGCCGAAGGCGAGCCGTGAGCTGAGCTTCGGTAACCACCACCTCGGTCAAGCAAACAGGGCCAAGTCACCGAGGTCGTAAACTCTCACCTCGGTAGACTCCCCTCGGTTCCTCCGGCTTTGCAGCCCACTACTTCACCCCACTAACTCAGCCACTACACCTCAAGATCGTGGGACAGCATGGCGATAGATAGTGGAGATCATGGGCAGAGGCTACATCTATAAATAGCAGTTCATTTCATGTAATGGGGATCCAGAAATATATACCGAAACTCTGCCCAAATTTGTACTGAACGTCCATATATTGAAACCAAGTTATTTTACGCATTTTTCATCTATTTCGTGCATTATTTATCGCTTTGATACGAAGATTTGCTTATATTCGAATCCAAATTCGATTTGTGTACCTAAAAACGATTTAGGCCCATACACATACAAACATAACAGAGAAAAGAATAGACATAAGAAATATTTCCATACAACAGTGTTCTATTTCTTCATTTTCTAGAGAAATGTGAAACTAATTTATGGTCTTCTTGTTTTTGCTAATCCTTCCAATCAAAAGATAGAGCATTTGATCAGTGCACAATATATTCGTTCAACGGGTATTTCGATCTAAGATTAAGCTAATGCCTCTGCGTTAGAACTTGAAGAAGGCACAACTTCTTTCTTCGGTTCTTAGTACATTCCACCAAGTCTGGGTTAAGAATTCAAATTCCCACGGTAAATTCATTTATTTATTTATTTATTTTTGTAACAACTCAATTATATATATGTCCACGGTTGAAGTCTTGAAGATACAGCGATTTCATTTGCATGATTATTTGGGTAAAGTTGGAACTCAAAGAGTGTCTGGAAGTTGAATTGTTGAAATTATATATGAGTTTAATATCACTTGCGAAAAAAGGGTCCAAGTTCTGTGAGTGAAAATAATTTCACTTGAAATATTCCTCCTTTAAAAATTAATACAGCACCTTAAATTAGATTAGTTGATGGTACTAAATTCAGCCCTAAGACTTTACCTTCCAAATTTTCAGCTTTATCAGAAAACCCCCTGCATGTATTAGTGCTTTTAGCGTCAACTATTCGTAGTGATGATTAATTGGACTTTGTTTCCGGTATATTTGCTTTGAAGTAAACTGTTTATCACGAAAAGAAGGAAAAAATATTTTACTCTAGAAACTATTTTCTAGATTATTTTTTTAGTGTTTGATTGCATATCATAAATAAGAAATTTAGTCGTGCTAATAGTAATGATATGAAACAAAAGTGCAAATATTTGTAGAGAAACATAACTTATCCTATCCTATCCTATCCTATCAACAACTTAAGTCAGTTTCTTCATTTCATGCAAAATGTTTTCCTTTAAATTAACATGCACTCATCAATTGAAGGTAACTAAAATAATAAAAGACATAATTGGAGAACATAGTTCCTGAAGGAAAAGCATTATAATATGTCATAAACACATTTAAAAAAAATGCGAACATTATCTTTAAGTTGTTGGTAGGATGAATACGGAAAATTATAGAAAAAGAAGGATTGAGAAGCCAATGAAATGAAAGTCAACATCCCAAGGAAGGATTGGCGTCTGGCATCAACAAGCCGTTTCCTTTTTCTTTATCCGAGTCCATTTTAACTAACTACATAAGAATATATTTAGCTTGTACTGCTATCAGAAAAAATAAGAATATATAGGAGTGCGTATAAACAAAGAAGTATTAAATGGACATTCTCTCTCTCCATATCTATTTTTAATTTGGTTCGTCTTATTACTCTCCTCTTTGACTGCTTCACAATCTGTGGTTTGGCTCAACATCAACATCACCGTGGATCGGCTTCAGAATTTCTCGGATGTGCTTGTTTTATATTTTCTTTCCGTAAGGTTTTTATGGTTAGATGATTTGATAAATTCTTAAACACTTTTAGAGGACATCACATCTGCATGTTAGTTTTAAAAACAAAAACAAAAAAAATGGTTATATTCCGCTCCTCCAAGTTGCAAATTTATTAGATGGTTTCCTTTAGTATATATGACTAGACACCCTTCTTATCTATTGGCCAATGAGACTTTGGTTGCGTGTGCCCCTTCATCTTGTTCTTATTTTGTTTTTGGATACAACGAAAATGGTAATTTCTTATGTGGACACTGCCGGAAAAATTTAGATTTCATCAGCTCAAACTTTTATTTAAAAAATAAAATAATAATAATAACCTTGCACATACTGTAAAATTAAGGTGTTAAAACTTTTGTATTGGAGAGATTTTATCACAGACACGCAAGATGGGAATACGGTACCACGGAAGAGTGTTAGAGGAAGTGATCATACGGGCGGGTGATAAGAATTGACCAACGGGGTTTATTGCATGGAGGGTCACGTAAGGAAGTCCTCGAAGACTCGTGTCTGTATGACACCGTCCGAGGGCAAGAGTTCATGAAGTGTCCGAGCGGATTAGCTCAAATTTTCTGTAACTGTAACCGCCCACGATCTCGCATTAAATGAGCTCTAGAACGTGTTCCTCCATGATTTATCGTGGGGAACGTGACCTCTTAAATGTGGGGAGTTGGTTCGGCTTTGTTACACTACATACTCCTTCTATCTCTTTATAAAAGGCATCCACAAATATATGTAGAAACTCTGTCCAATTGTAATCATATTATCAAAGCAATAAAATCGTTCTTGTGTTCTTGTCAACTACGTTTTGATTTATTTATTTTCAAATTCATTTGGCATTGTAACCTAAAGGGTCTGTTTTAGGCTATACAATTTGGCGCCCAATGTATGGCTCAAGCTATTAAGATTATTCCAAGGTTACGACACTTCGGTCGGCTTCTCTAACCTCTATTTGAGATGATGGTTGAGATAATTCACGTCCAGTTGGGAACTTTGATAACGTTGATAATCCGGTAGTTGGAGATACGTCACGCCCCGTTGGGACTTAAGCTGATGGAGTCAATTTAATGGCTGGAAATCAAACTGCTTGCTTAGTTCATTTACTTCCAGCACGATCAACCCTTGCGACCAGACGGTTCAAGAGAATATCCACTTCGAGGAGAGCAGAGCAACATAGGAGAAGCGGATGAGTCAGGATCCAGTTCCTAGAAAATTTTTCTCAAAGAGTTCATAATCCAACATCGTAAAACTATGGCAAAACAAAACAGGCGGATTAAGGCGCAAAATCAGTTCTTCGCCGAACAGGTGAGGATGAAAGAGCGACTCAGTAACATGCTACAAACTCTTTTCGAGAGCCTTAGAGTTTCAGGCAAACTACGTATAATTTGCAGGAGGCACATCGACTTCTGTTCCTCAAGGCGCAGTAATAGGGGGACCTTCAATTGGGATTGGATTTGGGGGGTCTGCAACTGCAGCAGTAATAGCTGAGACCGCGGGAGCGGTGCAACAAAGCATCTCGATAGACTAGTTGGAAGAATAAAGAAGGAGTTCGAAGCGAAGTTCGAGGAAAGGATGGAACGGATCACTGGAGTACCCAATTCTATCAAGACATCAAAATGTGCAAGCAAAAAACGTTCAAATCGGAGGTTGGTCTGGCTCTCATTCCGAAAAAAATCAAGTTGCAGGTGTTGAAAAAGTACGAGGAGGCACATAACTAAAATATAGGCGTTTTCCGACGGTCAAATCCGTCGAAAATTCATCGAAATAACGATTATCGCCACCTGTTGGACAGCTTTTTGTCGGAATACCATTCCGGCGGACTCCATTTGGACCGGCATCTTTCTGATGGACAACTGTTAGATAAATATTTTCCCACACGACCATTGTTGTTCTTCACCTTCCGAAGGATATCCGTTGGAGAATAAAAATAATAAAAATATTCATATATTTCGACGGGCGTTCGTCGGACAATAATAAAAAAATATTATTTAAAATTTTCCGATGAAATTTATGAATTATTGGAATATTTTGTCATTTTTCAATGGAGTACTGTCGGAATCTATGAATTTCTAAAAAAGGTCATTTTTCGACAAAAATCCATCGAAAGTACACGTTAATCTACAACAGAAAATGTTAGATACTAGCTATACCACCTGCCAAATACCAAAATAGTCACAAAAAAAGGCTTTCCAACAGTTATAACATAGCCATAAACTACCAAATCCAAGTCTACAACACTATCAAACATAAGTCTAGACTTTAAAATGCAAGTCTAAACAATTCAACACCAAGTGTTCAAGTCTAAACAACACAAACTCAAAGTGCACAAGTCTAAACAATTCTAAAGGCAAGTCTAAAAATAATATAACCAAATCTTAGTCACAACATCCAAACACATCAAATAAACACAAGCAAATATTGAATCTACTCTATTCCCTCAGAGTCATTGCCATCAGATGTATGAAAATGCTTTTCCATCATGAATTGTTTCACCACGGCCTCTAACTGCACCAGTTTTGAACAATCCACCTCATGTGCTAAGTGATCTGCCTCTTACTCTTTTTTCAACCTTTCTGTATCTCTGCGCAACTCAAGTACATCCCCCTTAGCATGTGAAAAAGAAGAATAGCAAGTACTAACGATACCTGTTCGCGAAGCAGCTTTGTAACGTTGTGATCCTAGACCGTAGGATTTTCTTTTGTTATAGCCGCCCCTCACCTCAATGAACATTGAGGTAAATTCTTCAAAAGTGGGTTGGATTGAGCTACCACTAGCCCTAGATGCTTAACTTTAAACCCATTCTTGCTCAGCCAGTTTATAGTTATTGTGAAACAAAATTGAGGATAAGTATGATTTCTTTATGTTAAACAAAACAAGCTTGAATTTAGTATTTTATATATGTTATTTCTGCACGAAGCTCGACCTATCTGACCGCATAACCTTGATCGTCAATTAATACATGAAATCTCTAAAAAAAATAGTATCACTCATAGGTCCATGTTCCTTTTCCTACAAAAAAATGGAGTTAGATAAAATATAAATGACACCTAATTATAATGAAAAATAATAGCAACTTACCAATCTCATCTGATAGGTCGCCAAACTAACAGAACCGCCTGTGTACAATGAGCCACCCTCCTATGGGGCTCGGGCTTTCTTTCCTTGTTCACTCTTTTTCCTGAATTCTTCATAATCCTAAAGCTTAAGAAGTTTCTCCCATGCGCACCCATACATCCAAGGGGCTTAACCTTTTTCTGTCGGAATTCATAATTTAAACCTTCCAGTCTATCGGTCGCTTTCTTCTCAAAATGTGAACACACTCTATGATCATGTTCCGGCTTCCTAGAACACTTTAACTGGAATAATTAATAATATACATGAAAAATTATACTTAGATAAATAATCTACCAAAATCTTGTTTATACCTTAAACACACCAAACATTTATCTCTGACGAGGACTGGTACAACTCCTCTGATGTTCCAACCTTCTAAAAAATGTGGAGTCATAGATGCCACAACAGAGGCGTAGGCTTTTCTGATGGATTAAACCTGCATAAAATTTAACATAAGTAAACATATAAAATTCAATAGTTAAAAATTAACAAAAAATACTATTGCTTACTCACCAAGGCCATTAAGCTCAATAAGCAGCCTCCCACAAGTGCCTTACATTCTAATCTCACCAGGAGCAGGCTTTACCAGCCCATGCAGCTATAGTGATGGTTGTAGATGATGGTGATGCAATGTTGCCAACAGGCAACCTAGAAGCAGTGGGAGTAGACTATGATAGGAATGTAGATGGAGATGGATATGGACCAGATGACACACCAAGTGGACGAATAATAGAAGTAGGCATAAACTACATATCATGGCTCGGAGTGGTCTGATGCATGCATAGACCACTAGGAGAGGCCTGTTGCAGGCATAGAACGATATGAGGGACCCCATGCATGCTTATGCTGAAACACTGGGGAAGTCGGGGAAAATTTGAAAAAAGTAGGCGGATATGTACCTAGCTAAGTAGGTAGCTGAGTAGTACGAATCAAGGACGAAATAAGAGAGGTGGTATAACCCGTAGCACAAGATAACTTGTCTTTTCCCTTCTTCCCCCTAGATTCCATCTATGCAATAAAAAAACAATTAATAAGTTTAAAAAAATTATGAAATACATTAATAAAATATGAAATACATTAAAACTACCAAGATATCAATCATCATCGATTGCTTCAGTTTTATCTACTAATTCTTCCTCACTTGTTTCATTTCTTCAATAAATTATTCCTCCTCGTTTGTCATAAATGTTCTTTCTCCAAAGTTATTTTGATTTTCTCGACGGGTAAAGACCGAAATATCAAACTCTTCATAAATTTCTTCACAATGATGCCACTCATCGGCTAAGTTTTCATCCAAAATTTCTTGAATGCTTGAAATGTCATTTTTGTCTACAACCTCAAATTCATCTTCGATTTCCACTCTTTCAAGCGGCTTAGCTTTTAGAACTTCCCTCCAATTAGCTTTAGCATTGGATTTAAATTTATTATTTAATGGTGGATAAGGAGTGTAGTACACTTGTTTCACGTTTTGAGCAATGATAAAATGATCATAATGTCCATACATTCTTTTGTGATTGACCTCAACTCATTTATAACGTGGGTCCACCCTTATACCTCTATTTAGTGTTGGATCAAACCACTTACACCGAAAGAGCACAAATTTTTTTGGGCCAACCATGAAACTCTAGCTCTAAGATCTCCTGGACCACGCCATAATAGTCAATGTCTCCATCAGCAGTGTTGTAATCACCTAATTTTGGCACCAAATTCCTAAAATTGTTCAAAATACCCGTGTTAGATTCTTTGGATCTTTTGTCGAATTTTTTCTAAAATTTTAGTCTTGGATTTTAACTAGAATTGTTGTTTTAGGAAGTGAAATGTGAAAATTAACCAAAAAAATTACTTGTTATGTGAAATTGTGATTCTATATTTTAATTGTAATGTTAGTGTAAATTATATGATTTTTATGTTACTTAATTTAGTATTGTCTTAATAAGTGTAGATCTTTAGTAGCCATAAGTGCAAAATATGTGGCCCAATGCCCAGACCCATCAGCCCACTTTCTTTACCCGGTCCACTTTTCCAATATATAAGCCTAAAATTTCTATTTTTGCTCATTACATGCAAAAACTCAGCAAATGAGGGAAACTCTGGCCAAATTTCCAAATGTCACCGGAATTCGCCCTCCACCGCAGAGCCACCACTGTACCGCCGCCAGACCAACCGCCTCCGGTGGCCGAAAAATTTAAAAATATATATTTCCGAACTCCTCTCGACATCCTCTTTCTATTTCCACGGTTATTTCTCGAAAATTCCAAGCCGTTTGGAGTAGATCTGCAGTCAAAGCCTTGGGCAACTCAACTCCGGCGTATCTTCGACTTTTTTCGGTAAGTTTTGGCTTTTCCCTCTTCCTCTCACCCTTCTCTTTCACCTCTTGAACCCGGTTTCTCAAAAATCCCTCCCCTTTGCCCGTTTTCTCTTCATCCGTTTCTTTTCTTCTTATTATTTTTTTTTCTTTTTGTTATGGTGTTCACTATTGCATACTCTTTCTGGCGATGCTATGTGAGGGTAAGGGGGCTGTTTCTAATTATTGGGATGGCGCAGCGGTAGGGGTTATTGGTTTAAATGTCTTGTTGTGGTTTGGGGCTGTGATGATGATGTTTTGTGATTGGAGGCAGTGCAATGGTGGTTCGGATCATGGGGGTTTGCAGTTTAGCAGCATTGAGGCAGAGATGATTGTTTGTATGATGATGATGATGATGATGTTTTGGTAGTGGTGATGCACAGTAGCAAAAAAATGGCAGTACATAGACTTTGGTGCAACAGTTCGCAGTGGCAATGCGAGCTAGCGTTCCAGCAGTGGTACAGAGGCAGTGATGCGAGGCAGCAGTTTTGGCTCGGCGATTGGGGATTCGTGTTGGCTTTGCTGCGACAAAGCAGTTTTGATGATGTTTCTTCGGCTTCAATCATTGAAACAAGAATTGTGAGCACTATCTTCTGTCCTATGTTTGTTTAGTTTAGATCGATGTTAGTTGTAAAGTTAGTATTATTAGGATATTTGATTGAAAATGTTTAAAATAAGGTTTTAGTATCAATTTAGTGTATGCCTACTTCATGTCGCTCAATGCTAGCTCGTTTCTTGAAAAGGTTGTTGTACGACTTTGTTTTGTTTTGACTGAATATCAGATTTGTAAATGTGAAATTTTATTGAACCATGACTAATTTGATATCTAGTGTTGACGTAGATGAGTTTATGATAGCATGAAGGGTTAATGAGTTTCCAGACACTGTGTTCAAACATGAATTGTATGTCTGTATGTTTATGTATGAGTTTGCAAGGCAGGAAGTGAATCTAAAAGCAATGTTTTGAATTGTCCAGGAAACTTGAAAACATTAGCTTAGGAGTTTGTCTTGCTTTTTGATTTAACATGGATTTTTGTTGGTTTCAAGTGAGGATGCTAAGTAATCTTATGTTAGTTCATACTTGTTAGCACATAGTTAATGTTTTGTCTGGTCTAGCTGTAGCTTAGTTTGTTGCTGAAAGCTCTTAATTTTTGGGATTTTGTTTAGATTTGTAGTTTAGTTGGCTTGTTGGTTTGAATGGGATTGATAGTTGGACTTCAATGAGTACATTTAGTCATGTTTGGCTACGAGTCAGAATCTGTTTACATTAGTTTAGTTTTAAGTCTAGTTTGGGCTGATTTAGTTTGTATAGTTGGTCTTAGACCTTCTAGTTAGTATAATGAGTATTGGGTGTCCTCTTAAAGGACACAACTTGTATATTTTCAGCTTTTGGGATAGCATTAGGTTGCTAAAAAATAGTAAAAAGAGCTATTGCACTATGCTGAAAAATAGGATTAAAGCACTCAAGTGTGTAGGGGTGTGGGCTTATACTTTTGTATAAGCCTACACCCCACCTTTTAGCCTCAATTTTCAGCCTTAAATAGAGGCATTACTCCTCATTTAAGACACCAACTACCTGCTGAAAATTTACAGAAAAAGAGAGCAAATACGTGAAAGAAACTAGAGTGAAAAAAAGTAAGTTTATGAGATAGGTTTAGAACCAAAAGCTTTCATATCTAAGGTATTTTGGAGCATAAATCTCAAGCTTTTAAGAGTTAAATAGAGGTTAAAAGGGTCTGTTTTAGCTGCTGGTTTGGAGTAGAAGTTGGTGGATGTTGCTCCCAAACGCACACGCAAGTATACGCGGTCGCCAAGTAATAAAGTGACAAAGTCGAGTATCGTTCCCACGAGGACTATGCAGACTAGTGCTTAATAAACAATTCCTGAACAAATTATCCAGGGGTCTTTTTCCAATGGTTGTGAGAGTTTTTATAACTAAAATGCAGTAAGTAAAGTGCTAAAGATGAAATCAAGCAATGGGGTAAAACTTTGGTTGTTAACAATATCAAGTGAGCGATCCAGGGTCAGAGTTACGAACAATCCAGTTGATGTATCCAATTGATTCCACTTTTTAAATCCCGAGTTACTAACCAACAGAGTAAATGTAACTGTGAAAACCTTTCAGTTCTTCACAGTCTATGCAAGCTACTTCAATCCCTATATTTCTATGGGTTAAATCACATGCACGCATTAAGATTCATGTAATGAGTTAAACTAGGCAAGCAAGTATATGTCTATCCTACCCGCGAATTGATTCCCCGATGTCCGGGTTCGCAAACTAGTTCTATTCTTTCTTATTACGTAATTAGATTCTCTCTTTCGAGTTCAACCCAAAAACCATAGATGATGTATAATTATCGAGCTCTAACAATTATACAAGTTGAATCAAGAAAGAATAAGTAACCCGTTATGGGATTCAATCAATGGGAATCAATCTTCAACAATAAACTTTCATGTAAACTCTAACCCCAGAACGTTAGGAAATTAGCCACACATATTCATAATCACAAGACAAAGATTTGATGTAATAATGAAATACTTGATGTAATAGATGAAAGATTGAGAATAACCCTTGTTCAATGAAGTGTGTAGCTCTCAATATTGCTCCAAAGTCAAGAACTCTTTACAAAAACTAAGTAATAAACTATTTATAATGTTTCCAAACCCTTAGTAATAAGTTAGACCCGATGCTAGAAGGAATAGGAAGTGAAAAATGCGCACAAGGGGCGCTATAACGGGCGCCCCGCGCCTCGGAACGCGTGCCAATAGTCAGAACCCGTCTTAGCCTCCACGCTTTTGCCATGCGGCGCAAGCCAAACACGCCTAGCCACTGCGCGCGGTAGAGCACGCGGCGCATGGGCTAGGGCGCAAAGCCAAAATGCTCTTCTTTCGCTCCAAAACTCGGCTCGTGTCGTGCCTTTGTGTGCTCAATCCAATCTTCAATCAACATCCAATCAATTCATGCTAAATCAAGCTCCAAAACGCTCCAAATGCATCGCGTAACAACCTACACACGCACAACACAACATCAGTGTAAAACCACATTCACAAGCTACCAAACGAGTGCAAAACAAGCTCAAATGTGCGGAAATATTAAGGAAAAGTAGGCATAAAATGCCGAACATCACCATCCCATACTTGAACCCTTGCTCGCCCTCGAGCAAGTCATATCTCACTTCTCATCCTAGGTAAAACAGGTCTGCCTATGACTATGGTTGATACCGACCATTGAACCAATGCGCACATGACTACCATGGGTCCACAACATGCCAACAATTTACCAAAACCAAAACTATGAGAACAACCACCCCAAAATAGCTCAAATGCACAAAACTCAACTTAATGCAACCATGCTCCCACAAAATCACACCTATCTACTCAATCAAAAGCCATCAACTTTACCTACTTCATGCTAACCACATGCCCTCACCAATATCAAAGAGAGTGCCCCCCAAAGATCACACACACATAAATTATCATGAATAGAACGGGGGCAATAATAAATGAATTCACTCACTCTCATGAAAGGCTCACATGTCACACACAACGTACCATAAGCTTGCCCGTAGTGTAGGACTCCACTAATGTAGGCTCACTCCAATCGGGATTAACTAGGACTTTTAGAAAGGTCGTAATGTAGGCTAAGGGGCGGGTAGGATACATATGGTAATAGTGACTACCTCCCTAAGCACTTTAATACATCACACTTAATTTCAAGCACAATTCTCATCAAACCACCCAATCACAAGTACCACACATACACCTTTCCAACAAGTAGCATTTTTCTTTTCAAGCATACACTAGCAAGGAATGGACATCTTTCTCCTTTTTTTTTTCACAATTTTTTTTTCTTCTTTTCAACTTTACTATTTTTTTCTTTTCTTATCATTTCATTTTTTTTTTCAATTTCATTAACTTCCATCCTTTCCAATGTTTTTCACTACTTCACAAATTTTCAATTATTCCCCTTCATTAGCTCCACTCAAGAACCTCCCAACATCCAACCACAACTCCAATCATCTACACAATATCAACTAAAGTGCTTAAGGAGTAAAGGGCCAAAAGAGACAATTAAGAACAAATGGGTAGGCTCGGGGTGTGGGCACCAATAGAAAGGATCAAAGAAATCACAACAACAATTTTTTCAAGGTATATATGTAAGGGTAGGCTAACAAAAGAAGGCCTTGTATCATTTCCCGACTAGAGCCAACCTAGGATTTCGCTTTGCACACACACGGGGCAAGTTCTAGACATTAACATGCAACATGGAGTAAACAAGAACATGCCTCACACACACATCGCACATGGTTCACACAAAGAGGTTCCATCAACAACTCTCAACTAAGCTTCTAGAATGCAACTTGTGGAAATTTAAGCACTCATGCACAAAGGATAGCAATCAAGTCAAGCAAGCGGACTCAAGCATCTCAAGGGGGTCGTTCCAATTTTTCTTAGGCATGCATCAAAATTAAAACTCAAAGACACCACAAAATAGCACATGCAATCGAGCCCAAATCCATCGGTATCAAACAAATCAAAGGCACCTAGCATTCTACCATTTTTCCTACATCTAGGGTCATCTACAACTAACTATCCTAATCCTAAAAATAAAAACTACCCGGTTCAAAGGCCTCCCCGTGGAAAAGAACCGTGGCCATAAGAAAAACCACGGGGCGGATGACATGTACCACTAATAAAACTAAAAGGAAAATCTTTTTTGGAATTTTTCATTGGTTTTCTAATTTTTTTTTTCATATATTAAAGCAAGAAATAAATCAAAACAAAGTCAAGTGACAAAAGAAAAAGTCCTAAGGTACATGCATCCTAACCTCAAAAATAGATAAATGGCAGTACCCCACCCCACACTTAAACTAAGCAATGTCCCAGTGCGACAAAGAAGTAAGTGCAAAAGTAAGAGTACAAGAAAACTGCCCTGAAATCTGGATGGTGCGCAGGAGTGTGGACCTAGGCCTCCTCCTCATCATCGCCACCGCCCTCATGATCAGTCACATACTCACTGTCCGGGTCATCGGCCACAACATCTGAATCCGTGTTCTCATCCTCCTGCGGATCCACCGTTTTAGCTTGAACCTCGCCCAGCAGACCCTTTGAGGTCTCCGTCAGCGGGACCTTGCGGTCAATAGCAGTCAAATCAACGCCCGACTGACGGGCCATAGCCTCAATCATCAAATACTGACGTGCGGCCAAGTTGGCTCCTGCCTCCCGCCACTCGTCCGCCGTCAGCTTCACCGGTGCCGTGGTGATCACCCCCTTGACCGAAGCAATGTCAAAAGGCTTCCCTATATCAGGGACAATGCGATCCCCAACCTCATCTACGGGGACGCCCGTCTTCTCTAAGTAACGGGTCAAGAGGTTCCCAAAGTACAACCTACTACATGATTTTTCTTTTCTTTGCTCTTTCATCACTCGCAGCATGTAGTATCCTATGTTCACCGGCCTCCCAGTCATGAAAAAGTACACCATGCACGCCCGAGTCTTAGTGACCTCGGAGTAATGGGAACATGGTAATATCCGTGCATTTATGAACCTCATCCATACACGAGCCGGCTTGAGAAACTGGGAGAAATGCATAAACTTGTGTCTCCCAGCCGCTCCTCGCCCCCACTTATGCGTGGAGCCCTCACCACATAGGGTCTCCCGCAAGGCCGTGTAATCCGGTTTCTTGATGTACTCTCTCAACTCATCATAATCGGGGTTAACTACCCCCAAGAAGGCATTCAATGCCGATGGATCCAACTTCACCTTCACTCCCCGAACCGTCACCACATCATCATCTCTCCACGCTTCATCGGGCTCCCAGTTAGCATACAATTCTTGGACCATGTCCAAGTTGGCGTGCCCCGGACTCTCAAACACTGAGTCCCACTTTAGGGCAATGATCTTCTCGGCCACACTTCTAAACTTTTGTAGCACCGGTCGTTTATCAATGGCTTGCTCGGGTATGTACCCCGCAAGCCGCACATTTTTGTACCATGTTTGGCAATCTCCCTTCTTCACAAAAGGGAGGCCATACCGAGTCTTGCCTCCGGGACGTGGTATCGGCACCGCGTCCTTTGGTATCTTAGCCTTTGCCTTTGCTTTTGCCTTGGGCTTGGCCGGTGCCTTGCCCTTTTGCATTGTGGATGAAGGCCCGGCTTGAGGTTCTCTCCTCGGGCCCGCGGTGGATGAAGAACTCGCCTTATGAGATGTGGCTACCATGGTACCTACACAAACACCAATATCAATGTGAGATGTCTAGCTAAGCACCAAAATACAATTCAAGCTCAAGGGTACCACCCCACACTTATCGCACACTCTATGTGTCAATCACTCGTTTCAATGGCACGAGCAACCCCACACTTGAACAAAACTAGCCTTGGGCAAAATATGCCACGTTTTGAATTTTTAAAATCAAGCTAGTGTGGGTGCCTCATGATCAATTCTAGTGTGTATGCAACACCTAATGTTCATAGTAAGCCTAAGGAATGCATTGCTACTCAAGAATTCACAATGTCATTGATATTTCATCTTTGAGGCTTTTTCACAAACACCTAGTATGCACAACTTTGAACTAGCAATTTCAATAGATTTTGTAATGTGCCAACCCTCCCAAATTGTTGGGAGATCTCTTTTTACAAGTCACAAGTTCTATACTAAGCATCATAGACAATTAAGCACATCAAGATTAAATTTTTATGCACAAGCTTGTAATTTAGCTAAGAAATCCCCCATGGGCAATAATGAATACAACTTACATGTTATTGAGAAGGAAGAGTAGGAATGTACTTACTTGAATGTGTTAGAATTGATTGCACAATGAGTTGGAATGAGTTCAATTGTTAGAGATGAATTAGGATGTGATTAGAGAGAATTGGGAGTGAAAATAATGAAGAACAAGTGTTAGAAATCGGGATATAGGGCATGGGGGATTAAAGAATTTCTGGTCAAAACCCGTTGACCCGTTTTTTAAAAATTTCCTTGCCTTGCGCGTTTAGGCCCGCGCCGCAGGCCAACAGCGCACACAAATTCCTACATTCTGCCTAACCTTGCACGTTTAGGCCCGCGCCGCATGCTTGTAGCGTGCACCAATTTCGAGCTTCTGCCTAACTCGGCGCGGTGGGAGGCGCGGGGCGCTCCCAACCGCGCCAAGCTTCTTGCTTCAACTCTTTTTCTTGCGCGTTGGGAGGCGCGGGGCACTCCCGAACGCACCCAAGCACGTTTTTTCGCACCGAATTTCGATTCCAAATACAAACCCAAGCGTGGGACATGTCTCGAGACGTCCCATACCCCTCAATGCCTCAATTTCACCTTGTTTAGCTCACTCGATTCCTGCAAAAATGACACACAAAAACAACAACTACGTGACACTATAAAAACAAAAAAAAACTAAACTATTACAAGTACAAACTCGGGTTGCCTCCCGAGAAGCGCCTTATTTAACGTCGTGGCACGACGGGCATAAATCAAGGGTCTCTCAACGTAATTGAAGTGCGATGATTCACCGCACCTCCCCAATAATGTTTCACCCGTTGACCATTAACCAAAAATGTGCTCTCAGAACCCGGGGCTCTCAATGCAATCGCACCCTGTGCGGTAACACGAACAACTTCAAAAGGCCCCGACCATCTCGACTTCAACTTGCCCGGAAACAATTTCAACCTCGAGTTGAACAACAATACACGCTGCCCGGGCTCAAAAGAACGATGCTCAATGTGCTTATCATGCCACTTCTTTGTCCGTTCCTTATATAATTTCGCATTTTCATACGCATGGAAACGGAACTCTTCAAGTTCATGCAACTGGAGCATCCTCTTCTCACCCGCTGAGGCCATATCAAGGTTGAGCTTTTGAATAGCCCAATATGCCTTATGCTCTAATTCAACCGGCAAGTGACAGGCCTTACCATAAACAAGCCTATATGGAGAGGTTCCAATAGGCGTTTTGAATGCAGTTCGATAGGCCCAAAGAGCATCATCTAACTTCATAGCCCAATCCTTCCTCGAGGCATTCACAGTCTTCTCAAGGATTTGCTTGATCTCTCTGTTGGACACTTCCACTTGGCCACTAGTTTGGGGATGATAAGCAGTAGCCACCTTGTGGCGAACCCCATACTTAGCCAATAACTTATTGAACAACCGGTTGCAAAAATGCATACCTTCATCACTAATGATAGCCCGCGGTGCCCAAAACGAGTGAAAATATTCTTCTTCACGAACTTCACCACCACACTCGCATCATTCGTTGGAAGTGCAATAGCCTCCACCCATTTCGACACATAATCAACTGCTACTAGGATGTATTTGTTTCCCATAGAAGGTGGGAATGGACCCATGAAATCAATACCCCATCAATCAAATAGCTCAATCTCCAAGATATTGTTCAAAGGCATCTCGTGACGCCTAGTAATAGTACCCGTTCTTTGGCAACGATCACATTGCTTCACTAATGCATGAGCATCCTTAAATAAAGTAGGCCAAAAGAAACCAGATTAAAGTACCTTTGCAGCTGTTCGATCTCCACCAAGGTGGCCACCATAAGGAGAGGAATGGCAGCTCTGTAGAACCGGCTCTACTTCTTCCCTTGGAATACATCTTCTAGCTAGTTGATCAACTCCTATCTTGTACAAATAGGGCTCATCCCACACATAAAATCTACTCTCATAAAGGAGTTTACGCTTCTGCTCAGCAGTTGCCCCAGGGGGGTACACATTACTCACAAGTAAATTTACTATGTCAGCATACCATGGCACCTCAGCTGTATCAAGAGCAAAAAGTTGCTCATCAGGAAACACCTCCTTAATCTCGGACCCTTCATCTACATGAACTCTATTCTCCA
Organism: Petunia axillaris subsp. axillaris; assembly: GCA_029990575.1. Classification (NCBI taxonomy): domain Eukaryota; kingdom Viridiplantae; phylum Streptophyta; class Magnoliopsida; order Solanales; family Solanaceae; genus Petunia; species Petunia axillaris. Next base: position 44,260,647 of record JARKNS010000002.1, on the reverse strand, counting down.
GCCTTGACAAATGATCAGCAACTTGATTCTCAGTCCCCTTGTGATCTCGAATTTCAACATCAAACTCTTACAATAAGAGAACCCATCTAATGAGTCTAGGCTTGGAGTCCTTCTTTTCAAACAAATACCGGATTGCGGCATGATCAGTGTAGACCACAACTCGAGTGCCAACCAAATAAGATCTGAATTTATCAAAAGCATAAACCACGGCTAGCAACTCCTTCTCAGTGGTAGTATAATTAGACTGGGCTGCATCAAGCGTCTTGCTTGCATAATAGATGGAGTGAAAGATTCTTCCAATTCTTTGGCCTAGAACAGCCCCAATAGCATTATCACTCGCATCACACATCAATTCAAATGGCAAAGACCAGTCAGGAGCAATGATGATTGGTGCAGTCACCAACCTTTTCTTCAACTCTTCAAACGCCTTGATACAAGCACAATCAAACACATATTTCACATCCTTCTCTAACAATTTGCACAAGGGAGTGAAAATTTTAGAGAAGTCCTTTATGAAACGTCTATAGAACCCTGCATGTCCCAAGAAACTACGCACCCCCTTAACAGAGATAGGTGGTGGTAATTTCTCAATAGCCTCAATCTTTGCTTTATCAACCTCAATTCCTTGCTTTGACACCTTGTGCCCAAGTACTATGCCTTCTTGAACCATAAAGTGACATTTTTTCCAATTCAGCACCAGATTTGTTTCTTCACAACGGCTCAGCACAGCATCAAGATTTTTCAAACATTCATCAAAAGAGTCACCAACCACTAAGAAATCATCCATAAACACCTCCACAAATTTTTCCACCATATCAGTGAAAATAGCCATCATGCATCGCTGAAAAGTCTCAGGGGCATTACACAACCCAAATGGCATCCTCCTAAATGCATAGGTGCCATATGGACAAGTAAAAGTGGTCTTCTCTTGGTCTTCAGGGGCTATCACAATTTGATTGTAGCCCGAATACCCATCCAAGAAACAGTAATACTCATGGCCTGCAAGTCTATCCAACATCTGATCAATAAAAGGGAGCGGGAAGTGATCTTTCCTTGTGGCCTTGTTCAGCTTCCTATAGTCAGTGCAAATTCGCCACCCTGTAATAGTTCTTGTAGGAATCAACTCATTGTTCTCATTCTTCACCACTGTCATGCCCCCCTTCTTAGGAACACATTGCACTGGACTCACCCACTTGCTGTCAGAGATAGGAAAAATAATACCAGCATCCAGCCACTTGATAACTTCTTTCTTCACCACCTCCTTCATGATTGGATTTAGCCTCCTCTGCTGCTCTATGGATGGCTTATGATCTTCCTCCAAGAGAATTTTATGCATGCAGAAAGAAGGACTAATCCCTCTAATATCAGCAATAGTCCAGCCAATAGCTCTCTTGCGCTCTCGCAATACCCGCAACACCTTCTCAACCTGCACATCAGACAACAAAGAAGAAAGGATCACGGGCAAAGTATTACCTTCACCCAAATAATCATATCGTAAATGTGCGGGTAAAGGTTTGAGCTCAAGATTAGGAGCTTTCTCAATAGACGGTTTAGCAGGAGCTAAGGTCAACGGTCTATCATGCTCCTCAAATTTCTTCCACCCTGGGATGAATCTACTCTGCATATTAAGAACCTCCACAAATTCTTCAGTATCGTCATACTTCAGGATATCATCATCATCACATAAGAGCACCCTCTCTACAGAATCAACATTAGAAGCCAAGAATGACCTCTCATCAGCAGTCAACTCATCATCTATCACTTTTACCATGGACAACTCTTCATAATGGGAAGGAAGCTGGGTAGCTCTGAACACATTAAACACAGCTTCTTCCCCGTTTACCTTCATAATCATCTTACCAGCTCTGACTCGAATAAATGCATCCGCAGTAGCTAAAAATCCTCTTCCCAAGATGAGAGGAACCTCAGGATCAGCTTCAGGATCAGCTTCATAATCAAGAATAATAAAATCAACGGATAATATGAACTGACCTACTTGTACAAGCACATCCTCTATAATCCCTTCGGGGCATGTCAACGATCTATCAGCAAGCTGCAGGGTCACAGTAGTGGGTCGTGGCTCACCCAGGCCTAGCTTCCTAAAAATTGAAGAAGGCATCAAATTTACACTAGCACCCAAATCACATAAAGCACGACCAACCTCATGTTCCCCAATTTTCAAAGGGATGGTAAAACTGCCAGGGTCCTTCAATTTCTGCGGAAGCTTGCTTCTAACTCTGGAACTGCACTCCTCAGTAAGTGCAACTGTCTCAAACTCAGTCAATCTTCTCTTGTTAGCAACAATATCCTTGATGTATTTAGCATATTTGGGAACATCCCGCAAAAGCTCCACCAAAGGAATATTTACCTGAATTTGACTCAATATCTCCAAAAATTTCTTGCATGCTGCATCAACTTTCTGCTTCTGAAGTCTCTGCGGGAAAGGTGGTGGTGGTCTCGCAATAGCAGACTCGGGCTACTTTTCAGTTACTTTCTCTGCTTCTTTTTCCACTTCCCTATCAATATTTGGCTCTAAATCACCAACAAGCTTCTTTGGCTTTGGGGGAACTTCTTCCAGTGTTCTTCCATTCCTCAAAGTCACTGCTTGCACAAATTCTCTAGGATTCTTCTCTGTATCACTCGGTAAAGCACCCCGAGGTCTATTATTTTGTGCTCCAGCAAGCTGCCCCAATTGTCTTTCAAGATCTTTCTGCGCACTGCTCAAATCTTTAATTATCTGTGCCTGAGATGCTGACTCATCCATGAGCTTTTGCTGCCCTGCAAGAATTTTCTTGAGCATATCCTCCATAGTATTGGAGACTGCTGTGGTTGAGCCTGTGACTGCGACCCCTGCTGTGGTGCATTGCTTTGAGTAAATTGGGCTCTCTCATTACCCTGAAACTGCTCACGGGTATCCCTTCAGGAAAAATTTGGGTGATTACGCCAACCCGTGTTATAATTATTACCATACTGATTTCGATTCTGACCCTGTGATCTGTTCTGATTACCCACATAATACACTGACTCTGGGTTAGAGGGACAAACCTCAGTGCTATGATCCTCACCACATACTTCACAAAAGGTCTGAACTTGCTGCACTGGAGCTGGTTGTGGCTTTGCTTGGAGAGCCAGCTTGCTGATTTGATTGGAAATAGCATCCATCTTCGCTCGTAGCTCTGTAATTCCATCTAGTTGAAGTACCCCAACAGCTTTCTGCGTAATAGCTCTGCTAGCCCCCTCACTATGTATATTAGCTCTGCCATCACCCTGCCAATCAGGATTGCTCTGTGAAAACTTATCAAGCAAGTCATAAATCTGTTCAAAATTTAAGGCCAACACTTGGCCTCCAGCAGCAGCATCAACCACAATCTTGGTATGTTGGTTCAACCCCTCAACAAAAGTGTGTGCAATAACCTCATTAGATTGGTTGTGGTGTGGACAATCTCTCAATAAAGCTTTAAATCTCTCCCAGGCTGCATATAATGATTCGCCTTCAAACTGCCTGAAGGATAAAATTGCACTCCTCAACCTGGCCGTCTTGGCAGACGGATAAAACTTAGCCAAGAATTTCTTAGCCAAATCCTCCCAAGTAGTGATAGACCCAGGCTTTTCAGCCTTTAACCACTTCCTTGCTGTCCCAATCAACGAAAATGGGAACAAAGTCATTCGCACATAATCAGTAGGTACACCTGCCGGTGTATAAGTATCACTGATCTCCAGAAAGTTATGCAAGTGTTGCTGCGGATCTTCATGCAGGAATCCACCATATTGCCCCGTCACATGCAGCAACTGAATCATGTCGGGCTTGATCTCAAAATTTCCAGTAATAGCAGGCTTCACAATACTTGACTCTACTCCTTTCAGACTAGGAAGAGCCACATCTCGCACTGCTACTGCTTGTTCGTCAGCCATTTCAACAGGTAAAGAAGCAAGTACGATTGCTAATGCTTCTCGATCTCTCGCTTCCTTCTTTGTCTTTCTCAAGGTTCTTTCAGGCTCGGGATCAAAAGGTGCGAGTGATTCGTCCTTTTTGTTCCTTTGCATTCAAAACCTATTGCCTGAAACAGCACAAGAAACTCAACAAAAAATTAAACCTGAATAGCAATTAAGTAATTGTTCAAAAGAAAATAGTCCGTAATTAGTCCCCGGCAACGGCGCCATAAACTTGTTGCTCCCAAACGCACACGCAAGTATACGCGGTCGCCAAGTAATAAAGTGACAAAGTCGAGTATCGTTCCCACGAGGACTATGCAGACTAGTGCTTAATAAACAATTCCTGAACAAACTATCCAGAGGTCTTTTTCCAATGGTTGTGAGAGTTTTTATAACTAAAATGCAGTAAGTAAAGTGCTAAAGATGAAATCAAGCAATGGGGTAAAACTTTGGTTGTTAACAATATCAAGTGAGCGATCCAGGGTCAGAGTTACGAACAATCCAGTTGATGTATCCAGTTGATGTATCCACTTTTTAAATCCCGAGTTACTAACCAACAGAGTAAATGTAACTGTGAAAACCTTTCAGTTCTTCACAGTCTATGCAAGCTACTTCAATCCCTATATTTCTATGGGTTAAATCACATGCACGCATTAAGATTCATGTAATGAGTTAAACTAGGCAAGCAAGTATATGTCTATCCTACCCGCGAATTGATTCCCCGATGCCCGGGTTCACAAACTAGTTCTATTCTTTCTTATTACGTAATTAGATTCTCTCTTTTGAGTTCAACCCAAAAACCATAGATGATGTATAATTATCGAGCTCTAACAATTATACAAGTTGAATCAAGAAAGAATAAGTAACCCGTTATGGGATTCAATCAATGGGAATCAATCTTCAACAATCAACTTTCAAGTAAACTCTAACCCCAGAACGTTAGGAAATTAGCCACACATATTCATAATCACAAGACAAAGATTTGATGTAATAATGAAATACTTGATGTAATAGATGAAAGATTGGGAATAACCCTTGTTCAATGAAGTGTGTAGCTCTCAATATTGCTCCAAAGTCAAGAACTCTTTACAAAAACTAAGTAATAAACTATTTATAATATTTCCAAACCCTTAGTAATAAGTTAGACCCGATGCTAGAAGGAATAGGAAGTGAAAAACGCGCACAAGGGGCGCTATAACGGGCGCCCCGCGCCTCGAAATGCGTGCCAATAGTCAGAACCCGTCTTAGCCTCCACGCTTTTGCCATGCGGCGCAAGCCAAACGCGCCTAGCCACTGCGCCCGGTAGAGCACGCGGCGCATGGGCTAGGGCGCCAAGCCAAAATGCTCTTCTTTCGCTCCAAAACTCGGCTCGTGTCGTGCCTTTGTGTGCTCAATCCAATCTTCAATCAACATCCAATCAATTCATGCTAAATCAAGCTCCAAAACGCTCCAAATGCATCGCGTAACAACCTACACACGCACAACACAACATCAGTGTAAAACCACATTCACAAGCTACCAAACGAGTGCAAAACAAGTTCAAATGTGCGGAAATATTAAGGAAAAGTAGGCATAAAATGCCGAACATCAGTGGACACTTGGTTGTGTTTTTTTTCATCTCTTGTTGGCTTGGATTTTTTTGGCTCAAAGGTAAATACAAGTTAACTTTTGTATTCATGTTGAGTTATTTGGTTATGAAAATCACATGAACTTATGCATGTTTAAGCCCTTGTACAATCTGCTTGTGTTTGTCATGAATTAGTTGTTTTCACTTGTTTCATTTAAAAAAAAATTATGTCAAGTGTATAAACTGTCATGAAAACTTATTTCATTAATTATGATTTGCTTTCGTTAAGCAAATGTACTTGAAAGGCTGGACAGAAAGTGAGCACATAGCTGAATTTGGAGTTTTAATTAATTTTATTTTGTTAAAACACATGATTTGAAATTAATTAGCGAAAGTTGCCCACTTGTGCAAAATAATTTTGGCTAGCTAAATTTGCGATGAACTTGGCCAATAGCCGAAGTAGATCATATAAATAGGTTGTGGTATGCAAAAATAACAATAAAATGAATTTAACTTGCAAATCAATGATGTGTAGGTAACTTAGTTTAGCACGTTGCTTCAAGTATTGGCCAACATTTCTAATTCTATAACAAAGCAGTCACTAATTGAAAAGGAAAATGTGATAATTTTGCAAAGAGCAACTTTGAACCAGCCTATTAATGCAAACAGGCCCGTTAGTCTCATCAATTTATAGACTACCTATATTTTCATTAAAAAAAATAGTCCATAACATCAAAATTGGTTTAACTGTTTGGAAAAACTACAAAGGCCTATGACTTGACAAAGCTGAAAACGAGTATACAAGTTTCGTCAATTGCAGATTCTATCAAAAATGAATCCCTTGAGGCCCATTTAATATTTTTGTCATTTCATTACCTGCTAAACTGGAGTTTCGTTAATAATGAAATATAATGCACCATTAGGCAAATTAAATAAGAGTGAGAAGACTCATGTGATTAGGTACAAACGATAAGTATAATTTGTGATCTACTTATTAGGCTAAAAGAAAACTAAATTGAGATAAACCAATTCTAAGTTAATTATTTTTGAAGTTAATTAAATTCTTCTAAAGATAGACCAGTCCTTTGTGAGGTTGGAAATGCGCAATACATTTTATTTATTTTGAATCAAAGTGTAAATCCTTTGTAAGGTTGGAAAAGAATGATACGCTTTTAATTTTCAGAATTAAAATATAAATTTAACCAGTCCTCTGTGAGATTGGATAGGAATGACGCTTTTAAAATTTTTTGAATCAAAAAGTAAATTCAAATCAACGGCAAAAAGATAATAACCATATTTTAATGAATTTAAAATGCGACAATAAAGCAACTGTGCTCGGCACAGGACTCGAGGGTGCCTAATACCTTCCCGAGAGTCAACTGAGAACCTTACCCGAATTTCTAACGCAGACCATTGGACGAGTCAGAGGTGTTCCAAGGTACCTTTTGGTGACTTGGCACACCTTAAACTATTCAAGTGGCGACTTCGAGTTCTCTAAATAATTTTGTACTTTTTTTAACACCAGTAACAAGCCTTTAAATAATAAACTCATAATTTTTAGGGCGTGACAAGTGCCACATTTCATATGCACTCCACAATTATAAGTTTTCTTTTCCATGGACCATCCTTCAATATGAAATTTATACTCAGTGACAAAGTACTTAGTCATCCTTCTGTATTTATATACAGGTCCCAAAGCTAAACCACACAACAATGGTGCAATTATGGTATTAGCTAGATTGTTTGTCTATATGTAGTTCAATAAAGTTTATAAGTTAAACAATACAATATATAATTTGTAATCTTTTTTAAAGTTAGGTTATAATTTAATCAAGAAATACTTACATATTCTCTATACCACCCCAAAAGTTTTTTAGAAACAACATCATTCCCAAAGCTGTTCACAAAGTAACTGCTCGATACGATACAAAATTTCATTAGTCAAAATAATGTTTGTATCTTGCATTTACGTTGATAATACGAAGTGCAATTTACCTATAAAATGGCCCGACATCCAGGAAATTCAATAATACATGTGTTGTAGCAAATTTTCTATCGATCTCAGTTAATGGTATCATTTTACTATTTTTCGGTCCTCTGCCCGGATGATTGAATATGAAAAATAGTGAAAACATTAGATCATCACTCCCACCATCGTCATGCCGATTCGCTTTATTTTTCAAAGATGGCACATCATTCCCAAAATAAGATGAACAGAAATGAGAAGTTTTGATCTTAACAAGATAAGCCTCACATTTCGACCCCTTAATCCTATTTCTATTTTTCACAGTCTTCTTACACTTTCCAACAGTCCTACATAACATAATTTATTAGGTTATTTTCAAAGAATAGCGAGCAAATAATTGATTATCATTACCTCTCAAAGAATACATCCATCATATGAACCAAGCCTCCAAGTCGTGCTTCTTCCACTGCATGAGAAGATGTTCCATTACATTGAAGAAACCAGGGGGAAGATCTTCGTCAACTTAGTTGAGATTAGAGGAATATTATTTTCAATCAATTTAAAATTCTCTTCCCTCAATGTGTTAGAACAAAAGTCTTTGAAAAATACACTCATCTCAATGGGGCGTTTTTATACATTATCAGGCGAGCCATTGAATACAATTTGGAGCAAGTTTTCTATGAAAACATGGATCATGGCTTTTCATAGCAGTTAATTTTTCTTCTTTAATATCAACCAACCTGGATAAGTTTGATGCGCACCCATCAGGCATCCTCAAATTCTATACCCACTCACAAATTTTTCTTCTCTCATCCAATTCAAATGTGTAGTTGGTCATGGCCATCCAAACCTTGTTGCCGACAGGAGATAGGTGCAATTCAGGTCACCTATAGTATTTGTGAACGTTCAACCTGGCCTTCACGTTATCCTTTATCTTTTTCTTGACATCCATCACAATTAAAGACAACATCGAAATATTACTTTTCAATGTGCATTGAATCCCAATTATGTGGAAGAAGATTATCCTTCCAATAAGGCAACTCCCAGAATATGTTTTGTTTAGTCCAATAATGCATAAAACAAAAACCAAGTATTCGAGATGGTGATTTCTTAGTTACCTTAGGATAGTCCTTCACCTAGTCCAAATTTCTTGTCTAGACAACTTTCATGGAGGGTCATCAAAATTAGTCCAACTCTTTATAAATGCACTAGTGTTTTCCATACAACAAGAAAATTTTACACCCAAAGGAGGCAAAGAGAGAAGATCAAGATTCAACGCTTCTACGGAGAAATATCGGTGATTTCTCTATAGCCTCTCTGTTTTAATTTGGTAAGTGCTAATAGTGATTGTCGACAAATTCCAGTCTTCTACGGAGAAATATCAGTGACTGTAGTACTATAGTGCCGAGTGGAAAGGAGCGCATTATATTGCATTTTTTAATTTAGGCAACAGTTCAAGATAAGTAATTCATCAAGTTTTCTCCGATTTGGTCTTATGTTATTTAAAATTGGGGGAAGGGAGGAAGAGAAGTGAAATTGGGGGAAATAGAAGGAAGAATGTAGGTTGTATTAGACTATTTTTTGTTATGTGTAGTAATTAAGTTCTCATTTCCTCTATATTGGGTAATTTCACCAAAATGTCTCTATATTTTGTAAATAACTTCTCAAAAGTGTACTTTTGTGTTTAAAAAACACTCATCCAGGCCTTTAAAAGGTTCAAAAAGACAAGTGAGGGTTGCTCAGATGTTAAGCACTCTCCACCTATATTCAAGAGGTTGTGGGTTCGAATCACTGTAGAAGCAAAAAGTAGGAGGGCCACTATTTTTTCTGAGAGAGTGGAAGGGGTGGGGGGTTTTTTTTTTTAAAAAAAAAAAAAAAACTAGGTTAAAGGAATCCCATATTGAAAAAAGGGTTGCTTACATATATATCCGTCCATAAAGAAATATTTATTTTTTATTGTCCACAACTTTGTTTAGCCACAAAATAAATATAAAATAAAAGATATCTTTAATATAATAATATTTGGTGATTATTAACTTCCAAAAATAAAGCTAAACTTTATATAATATTAATATTATAAATATTTAATGCCTTAAATGAAGGGAATCAATCAATCCTTAAAATGATTTGCACTAAATATGGAATATGCATGATTTTAGCCTAACAATTAAAGTCCATTAAACTTAAGAATTCTATTCTATATATCTCAATTCTATTAACACTGTTAAAATATATTAGGATATTAAGTATATATGTAAAAAAATTGTAAATATATATTAAATATTATAAAAATATCAAAAATATATTTTAATGCACTAATATATACAAATTATGATCTCCATATATGCATAATTTATATCTAAAATACATTTAACCATATTGAATGATATTATATAACTACACATTAAATATTAATAATATTTTAGTGTAGTAACAATATTAAAATATAAGCTAAGTATATGTAATATCGGTGAAATTATATAAATATATATTAAATATAATTGTATAAATATTAAAATTATATTTAAGAAATAATTTTTATTCCTAATTGTGTATAAATATGTTAAGATCCAATTGTGTGTAGGAAATTGACTTTTACAAACATAGAAGTTAAACAAGGAAAAACAATAATTACTGCATTAAGTGTCATTAAATAAGAAAAGCTTATACTCCTAAAATGTAGGACCAAATTAATGATAATCAAATAAATCATAATTATGTGCGAAATACTGGAAATAATTTAAAAAATACTCCCTCCGTCCCAAAAAGACTGTCTGGGTTTGACTGGTCACAGAGTTTAAGAAAAAAATGAAGACTTTTAAATCATATGGTGTAAAATGAAAGGTGTGTGTAATGTGGGCCAGTGTCTTTAAATCCTGTGGACCAAAACAAATTTTAGATTTAAAGAGTTGCCATAAAAGGAAAGAGACACTCATTTTGGGACAAACAAAAAAAGAAAGGTAGACAGTCTTTTTGGGACGGTGGGAATATACTTATGACTATAGAAAGAAAGAAAAAAGAAAAGATATTCATAAACAGTAAATATTCTTTGTCAATGTTCATGGGTGTAATTTTTCCTTGAAAAAATGACACTTTTTGTCCATCTGTTAGAGTATTTATCAAAATAAACTTGTTTTATATATTTTATCTCATTATATGTAATCAACCTAATTTTGGTCATGATTAAGTTAATTAATCTTTGTGTGATTTTAATTAATTAAATTAATTATTATTTTAAATAGTGTGTAAATATTTGGCGCTAGTATACAAAAATTATATGAGTTTTGCTCTAATTCATGAAAAAAAAAAAAAGGAAGAGAAATTGAAGCTATACATTGACCCACCTGGCCCAACAATCTGACCCAACCCACTCCCCTAATATATAAGGGAAATTTACGTTCCATGAACATTGACCAAGAATAATTACTTTTTCTGTACATCTTTTCATGTTTCTTTCTTTTGCATATACATTTACCCATTTTAAATATTATTAATATATATTTAATATTTTAAATATATATTTAATATTATTGATAATTAATATATTTAATATGTTTAATATTATTGATATATATTATTGATATTTAATATTTTAAATATATATTTAATATATTTAATATTTTAAATATTATTGATATATATTTAATATTTTAAATATAAATTTAATATTTTAAATATATATTTAATATTTTAAATATTATAGCCTAAAATCGTGCAACTACCATATTTAATGGTAATCTATTTTTTTACCATTGATTGTTTCCTTTAATTAAGGGAGTTAAATATTAATATTGATTGTTTACCTATTTTTTGAGACTTCATAATATATTAATATTAATATTAAGAAATATATTTAATATGTATTAAATTTTTGGATACAAAAAGTTATGGACACCTAAAAGTAATTATTTTTTTATGGGCGGATATATACGTAAAGAGCCCAATATATAAAGTACCTAACCTTTTTTTCCTCATAACACCCTTAAAGCCTCATCGCTAAGCCAAATCTTGGCAAAATTTCGCCAGCCCACCGGAAGCCTCTCTTCGCCGCAGACTGATCAAGCCATATTCATGCTGTCAAGACCATTCCTGAGAACCCAAGCTAAAAGGTTCATGATGTTCACTTGCATTTGGTGTGAAAGGGATTGGATGGCTTGAGCTTTGCAGGAGAGGGCATGATGTTTTAATGGTCAACGAGCACGTTAGCAAGCTTGAAAGGTAGAGGGGTGAAGCTGCAAGGTTGAGCCCGAGAGTTGTGTAGCTCAATGAGCGGATGGGCGAGAAATCTTGTGCGCCTAAGCTGTTGGCATTTTTTTGGCAGAATTCTTTCATCCTCAACGAGCTCCTTTATTCTACGTTGCACATTTAGACTACTTTAAAACAATAGTACTATTTTGACCCTGCATGGTCTTTTATATTTAGCCTATTTAGTGGTTAGTTTTAGACATCTTAAGTGTGCGGGTCTGATTGTAAGCCAACACTTAACGTTATTTTTATTACTTTAGAATATTAGAAAGAACGCAGCTTTTTGTCTATTAAGAAACCCTGGTAGAAATTGTTTAATTTGGTGATATTAAATTGAGTAGATTCTTCCTTTGATCTTACAGTTTGCAAGAAGCGTTGTCTTCTTGAGGATTGTTCGTATAGATTAGGTGCCTTTTGACTTCAAACAAAGAGGTAATTAGAATCGTTCCTACTTATTGCCTTGTTTTAGTTTGAATTGTGTCTAGCTTTCTATCACCCCCTTTGATTCTAGTTCGTATTACATCACTTGGTATCAGAATTTTATTATATAAAAGAAAAGAAAAGATAGGAGACGAATTGTTGGTGTTTTGGCCGAATACATTGTGTTTCAAGCCTCGGGTTTAAGATTGTTGATATATTCAGCCTTGATTCTTGTGTTCTTAATGCGTTCTTAGACAATCTTGAGAGTTCTTAATTACCTTTTTGAGAGTTCTTGATAAAGCCTTGATAAAATAGAGGCAGCAAGTAGTTCAGCATGTTCTAAGTTGTTTTTGGCGTGTTCATGGCTGAAATATGTGAAGTTCTTAAACAACAACTTCTTGTTCTTAGAATAGAAATAAAAGTAGGCCGATTTGATCCTTAGAAACCATTGCATTATACACATAAAATATTGAAGTAGTTTGTTGAAATTGAGAGAAAGGAAGGGTGAGAACCGGTTGAGTTGTAGAGAAGAGAAAGGGAAAAACCTACTCCTAGTTCAAGTAGAAAACAACTCTCATTTAAAAAGAAAAATGATAAATTTATCCACTTTAAAAGGAGGAAAAACACCGAAATAGCAAAATACTAAGTAGGAAATTCGATTGGAAGCTAAGGGAAACAAGTAGGAGGAAAAACTTAATTCCATTCTAAACGGGAGAGGCTTAGGCGCCACTTTTAAGGGGAGGAAACTAGTTTCTTTCTAGGATTTCCATCTTTTTTTCATCTAGCATTACTTCTAGTTAGTATTTCTTGAGTATTTTTTATAGTCAACTTAATACTAATTCTTGAGCTTTTAGGAATTCGTGCTTGTTGATTTTTTTTTCAAGTCTCATAGAAATTTCCTGGCTCCAAGTGCTTCACTTTAAAGAGTCGTCCGTCCATACAGTAATATCAATTCACTCTTATCCCAAATAGGATTAGTAATTCTTGTGGAACTTGGAATGTCGTTAAAGAAGCTGTTCAATTCGAGGAAGTCATTTGTGACAAGTTTGAGTGACCCTACCCTACAAATTGAGTGAACCCGAGTGTCACTTAAAAATGCGGGAGCGTGTGAGGATTTTCTAACCTTAACTATATTTCTTAGTCTTTGATTGTTTAGTTACATGGCTGGAGTAGGTGAGAAAGTTGTAGGCTTGCCTGAGATATCTACGGCTAACCTTTTGGCCAAAAGAGGGCTTTGAGTTGAAATTAGAGGAGTGGGAGCCCCAGTTGATAGTCTTAAGAAAGAAAGGGCTTCATTGACTCCAAAAAAGGCCAAGGAAGAAACTAGTAACTCTACCACGATGAAATCAACTCAGTTCAGCTTAGGAGACCCTGGAGAAACTTAGTGCCCATTGAAGAAGAGGGTGGAGCTCATGATGATGAACAACCTAAAAATATTGATGAGTTTGCACCACCACATCCATGGAGGGGGTAAGTGCAAAGAGGTCATGGGAATCCTAGAGGTCACGAGGGTCTTGGAGCTATATAGGTAGGAATCTGGAGCATTAATATGATGATTACTTTAAGGGGTATCCAGAACCATCTCATGGTGGTCGAGAAACAATCTTGAATAGTGTCAAGATCACTATCCCACCATTCAAAAGGGCAAGTGATCCAAATAAGTATCTTGAGTGGAAAGTTTGCTTGGAGCGGATTTTTTAGACAAATAACATGACGGATGAGAAGATGTCATTGCTTCATTTGAGGCCTATGCTTCCACTTCGTAGGAAACAGAAAAGAGAATGAAAAAAAGATATGGTCTACCCGAGCACCGTACTTGGGTGCAATTGAAACGAGTGATGGATGTTATGTATGTTTCTGTCAAACACCATCAGAGAAACTGCAGAAAATTTATGAGTTAAAGCAAGGTCTCAAATAAGTGGAGTACGTTGATAACTTTGAGAATATCTAAATGGCTCTTGATACGCCATCATCCGATTCAAAAAGGGGTTGGATCGAGATTTAACATCCCAATTGAGGTTGCATATATCTACACACTTGATTAAACTTTACATGCCGCCATTGAAGCTGAAAATGGGCTAAAGAAGCCAAAACCAGCCTGTATAGAGGGAGCACGACTTATACTCATTTGAGCCGAGGTAAAGAATGGAAGAGTCCAAGTTCGAGTGGCATGAGTGGAGTCGAGGGGTGAAGAAACCCTTTGAGAAGGCCACTTCCAGAAGTGACTCTAAGGAGTTGGGAGGTAAAACTCAACTCAATACTCCTTGTGCTTCATCTATTCAATGTCACAAGTGCAGGGATTATGGGCATATGGTCAAGGACTGTCCTACTCGTCGGACCATCATCTTGCTTGGTGATGGAATGGTCCAAGAGCAAGAAAGTGACCCGGAGGGTGAAGATGATAAGGGGGCTGAACGTGTTGAGTGTGAGGATGAGGTGGTGGAGGATGACGTGCCTAATATGTTTCTTGTGGTGCACATAAATTTGAGCACCTTAAGTATAGAGGAAGAGGAAGATGTGCAAAGGAAAAATATGTTTCATGCGAGGTGTCGGGCATAGGGTAAAGTTTGTTCTTTGATTGTTGATCCGAGTAGTTGTGCTATCGTTGAAAGCCAAACTTTCGTGTCATAATTGGAGCTGCTCACATTTAAACATCCCCATCCATACCTGTTACAGTGGTTAAATGAGTGTGGTGCACTGAAAGTGATGAAGCAAGTGTAGATCAAGTTTAAGGTGGGGGCCTATAAATATAAGTTGATGTTTGATGTAGTGCCTATGCAAGCTTGCCATTTTCTACTGGGCAGGCTGTGGCAGTATAATAGAGGCGTCATTCATGATGGCCGAGCCAACACTTATACGGCTAAAGCTAAGTCTCCCGTTGGGGCTAAGCCTGAAGCCGTGACCAATGCCATGGCGCCTTCCATGTCGGGTAATTTTTGTTGCCATAATGCAACCAGGTGAGTACTTGAGAGGTAATGATACCACTAAATTTTTGAATTTCTAAGTACACAAGGTATACTTTTGAGCACTGATAGTGATGATATTACTAATGCTAACCCTTTCCCTAGAAGAGATGCCTAGTGGGCTACCTCCCTTGAAGGGGATTGAGCACCAAATTGATTTCGTCCCGGGTTCCGAAATCCCAAACAAATCCTTATAGGTATAACTCGGAGGACACCAAGAAGGTGTAACGTCAAGTGGATGAGTTGCTGGGCGAGGGGCTGGTTTGTGAGAGTATGAGTCCGTGTGCCGTTCCGGTGATCCTTGTACCAAAAAAAGACGGGACATGGAGGATGTGCGTTGGCTGTTGAGAAGTCAACAAACTACGATAAAGTACCAATCCTAGATTATACGATATGATTGATGAGTTTAGTGGTTTTAGTGTCTTTTATAAAATTCATCTTAGGTCCGGTTACCACCATAGTGGAAAGCTGCATTCAAGACAAAGTTTGGTCTATATGAATGGTTGGTGATGTCTTTTGGGATCTCTAACACACATAGTATATTCATGAGACTAATGAACCATGTGCTTAAACCTTTCATAAACAAGTTTGTGGCTGTCTATTTCGATGACATACTGATCTATAGCAAGTCCGTAAATGAACATGCAGAACATCTAAGGCTAGTACTTGATGTTTTAAGAACTGAAAAGTTGTATGTTAATTTTAAAAAGTGTGCCTTTTGTGTTGAACGTGTTGTCTTTCTTGGGTTTGTTGTGGGTGCTAATGGTGTAGAACTCGATGAGTCCAAGGTAGAAGCTATCAGAGACTGGCCTACTCCTACTAGTGTATCACATGTTACGAGCTTCATGACTGACTAGTTTTTATAGGTCATTTGTTAAGGACTTTAGCACCGTGGCAGCACCTCTCAGTGAATTAGCAAAGAAGGACCAATTGTTTGTGTGGAGAGAGTCTCAAGAGAAGGATTTCCAAGAGTGTATACTTAGTTCTACCTTGTTATTACTATTTCCCGACTTTAGTAAGGCATTTGAGATAGAGTGATGCATCAGGGGTCGGGATAGGTGGAGTGTTGATGCAAGATGGGAAGCCTATAGCTTATTTTAGCGAGAAGCTAAAGGGTGTACTCTTGAATTACTCTACATATGACAAGGAGATGTATACCTTGGTGAGAGCGTTAGCCCATTGGCAGCACTATCTATGGCCTAGGGAGTTCGTGATTAGGAGTGGCCATGAGTCGTTGAGACACCTTAGAGGCCAAGAGAAGCTGAATAACAGACATGGCAAGTGGGTAGAGTTCAAAGAGAGTTTTCTTTATGTAATTCATTACAAAAAGGGAAAGAAAAATGTAGTAGCTGATGCAGTTTCTAGAAAGTTTGCCTTAGCTACCACTCTAGCTTCTAGGCGTATGGTTTTCGAGCATCAAGTCGATGTATGAGCATGACCCTAAGGTTTAGGTCGTTTGTGACGCCATAGTGAATGGGCAGAAGGTGGACAAGTATCAACGACATAATGGTTATCTTTCTAAGAAGATGAGAGTGTAATATACATGAATCCTCTTGGAGGAAGTTTTTGGTTCATAAGGCACATTGTGGGGGATAGATGGGTCATTTTTGGGGGAGGGGGGGGAGGATGAGCAGTTTCACTGGCCAAAGATGAGGCGAGATGTAGAGCACTTTTGTAGTGCTTGTTTAGATTGCAAGAGAGCTAAGTCTAGGTCTAGGTCTAGTCCATATGGTTTGTACATACCCTTGCCTAATCTTATTAGCCCGTGGGTAGATATATCTATGGATTTTATGATAGGGCTGCCACGGTCTACAGGTGGTCATGATAGCATTTATGTCGTTTTGGATAGGTTTTCCAAGTTGGTTCACATTATCCCCTATAAAAAATGTGATGATGCACGACATGTTGCTTCTTTGTTTATTGCTCTTGTGTTAAAGTTGCACTGTGTGCCTCGTACTATTGTGAGTAGTAGGGACTCTAAGTTCTTGAGTCATTTTTAAAAATATTTGTAGGGTGCACTTGGTACCAAGTCGTTGTTCTCTACGTTTCATAACCCTTAGACGGATGGGCAGACTGAGGTTGTTAAAGCCATACTTGGAGCTATGACCAAAGGTAAGGCGTGGACGTAGGCTGATAGGTTGCCCATAATGGAGTTTACACATAATCGTACATTGTCTAGGATGATAGGTATGACGCCTTTTGAGTATGTGTATGGTTTTAACCTTTTGATTCCACTTGATTAAACCCTTTTGCCTCGAGATGTTGTTGTTAGTGTTGAAGGTAAAAGTCGGGCAGCCGTGTTGCTTGAGCTTTATGCCAATGTGAGGAAAAATTTGGAGGAAGTCTATAAGAAGGTGGCGTCCTAGAACAACAAGGGGTGGAAGAAAATAGAGTTGAAGAAGGGAGATTGGGTCTGGGTGCACTTCCAAAATAAGAGGTTCCCTAGCTAAAGGATGGGAAAGCTAGCCCCGAGGGGAGATGGTCCATTCCAAGTGTTGCAAAAGATTAATAGCAATGCCTATGTGATAGACTTGCTAGATGAGTATAATGTTTCTAACACTTTTAATGTTTCTAACTTGATTCTTTGTTATGTTGGTATTGTTGCTTTGGTGGATGGTAAAGATTCTATTTCGAGGATAAAATCTTCTCAAAAAGGAGAGAATGATACGGTCTAGACTGATCAAGCCATGTTCGTGCCGTCAAAATCATTCCGAGAAGCCAAGCTAAATAGCTTCATGATGTTCACTTGCATTTGGTGTGGAAGGGATTAGATGGTGTGAGCTTTGGAGCAGAAGGCAACATGTTTCAAGGGTCAACGAGCATGTTAGCAAGCTTGAAAGATGGAGGGGCGAAGCTGCAAGGTTGGCGAGCAAGCTTGTGCACCTAGGCTGTTTGGCATCTTTTGGGCAGAATTCTTTCGTCCTCAACGAGCTCCTTTATTCTACGTTGCACATTTAGACTACTTTAAAATAACGGTACTATTTTGGTCCTGCGTGGTCTTTTAAATTTAGCCTATTTAGTGGCTATTTTTATACATAGGCGTGCGGGGCTGATTTTATTTAAGCCAACACTTAACGTTATTTTCATTACTTCAGAATATTAGAAATAACACAGCATATTGACTCTTAAGAAACCCCTATATAACTTGTTCAATTTGGTGAAATTAAATTGAGCTGATTCTTTCTTTGATCGTACAGTTTAAAAGAAGCGTTGTCTTCTTGAGAATTGTTCGTATAGTTTAGGAGCCTTTTGACTTCAAACAAGGAAGTAAATATAATCGTTCCTACTTATTGCCTCCGTTTAGTTCGAATTGTGTATAGCTTTCTACCCCTCCCCCCTTTCTATTCTAGTTGTATTACATTAGACGTTCTGCTTTGGCATCGGGTTAGACTGGATCCTAAGTTCTTTTTCCTTTTCTCTTTGTTGTTTCAGTTTAGATCATGGTAGTATATTACTAGTTTTGTTAGTATGTTAGGTGTGGAAACATGTCTAAAATTTTTGTATTGGTATGAAAGAAGGATTATCATATGCATCTATTTCTTTTGTGATTGCTCAATTGCAGGAAAATAATGTTAGTTTAACACTGGAATGTATGTGTCTCATTACATGTTTCACTTGTTTAGCTAAGATTAGTTTGTTTATGTATGTACAAGTTTGATTTAGCATATCTCCTAAATAGGAAAATGTCGTTATGTTTATTCCGAGCATGAAGCCCCTACCTTTTTGACTAGTTGTCCATTTTTTAATTGTAAAGCGGTTTTGATAAGTGTTCATCTTATTATTAAGTATTAAGTTTGAATAAAATTGTCCATAGGTCTGCATAACTGACTAGTATGTTCCTTTAGCATGACCACTCTTGCCTTGGTGTTAAATTTTGGTTCAAGCACGAAGTACATCGTCCGATATGATTAGCAGTGTTTAAGTGTAAGAGCGGCATAGCAATACTTTGTCTTGAGTCAAATGTGAAGCTGCTATGAGTGTGCTTGAGTTTGGAAAGAACAAGATTGACTTGTATACTTGTTTTTGCTTATGTGTGAGCAGGTAGGAACTTACTGATGTATAGTGTAGTGATTAGTTTTGAATGAAGAGATGGAGTTTGTAAGAGAGTGTTCACTTTCTGTTCATGCTTATAGTCGTTCCAAAACTTGTTTAGTGTCTATTTAAGCTTGTTAATCATGTGAATCACAATTCGTTCCGCCGGATAAGCATGAAGGTTTCATGAGTTTTTTCTGTTTGTCATTTGTTCATGATATGCCATTGTGTTGTGTAACTTGTTTAAATAAGAAAGTGGATGATTTAAGCATGTTTTGACCTGTCACTTGCATAAATGGCAAGTTGGAAGTCTGTTTCTTGATCTTAAACTTTAGCTAAAGTTTGTCGTTAATTTTCAAGTATGTGAGTTTAAGTGAAAACCTCTAATCGTAGTTTGGTTTATTAATCTACTAGTTGATATTAGTCAATATTTGGGAGTTTGTTGCTTTTTGAAAGATTGGACTTGAGTCCAATTGTTGCTTACGCCAAGCTAAGTTAAGACTTTGGTCTTAGCAATTTTGTTGTATTTAGGACTTTTAATGGGCTGGATTTAAATATTCCAGGTCTGCCGGCTAAGTTTTAAAGGGTATTAGGCTGGACTTAGTCCAGGCCCAATGACTCACGCCAACCCGGCTGTAGGACATCCTACTAGACAAGTAGTGTGGCTATGCACTACTGAAATGGCTGAAATTGGGAGAGTTTGCCTAGTGCACTCAAGTAGTAAGGGGTCGTTTGGTAGCAAAGAGGATTATCCGGGGATTAACAATCCTGGGATTATAATCTCGGAATTGTTAATTCCACCTCCTATATGGGATAGTTAATCCCACTTTTTTGGCATAAAAATTGTACTAGTACCAATTAGTACTTCCTACCAAACATAGGATAATATAATCCCGAATTTAATTTCCGGATTATAATCCCTTATACTTCCTACCAAACAACCCTTAAGGGTATGGGCCTGTACTTTGGTACAAGTCTGCAATATACCCCTTTGGCCTTTAATTTTCAGCCATAAATAGAGCTTCTCAATCTTATTTACCACAATAACCAGCTGAAAAATAAATAAAATAAGAGCAAATACTTGAGAGAAAAATAGAGTGAAAAGAAAGTAAGTTTGAAAGATAGATTTAGAACCAAAAGCCTTTACATCAAAGGTCTTTAGGAGCATAAATATTGTTGTTTTAAATGTTCAATAGAGGTTATTAGGGGATTTTTCGTTGCTGATTTGGTGGCCTTGTTGTGTACGTGATTTGGTTTAGCTAGTTGATCAACTTAGCCATGCTCTAAGGTCTCGTTATCTAAGTAAACACAATTTAATCTTGTACTATTATTAATCTTTGGTTATGAAAAAATGGAGATGAATCAGCATGTTAATTGCCACAAGGTTATGCTCTTTTTAATGTGTTGTTTTGCTAATTCCTTATAAAAATTGGTTACCATGTTAAAAACAAGAACTTGCTAAGTACTTTTTTTAATGTGTTGTTTTGCTAATTCCTTATAAAAATTGGTTACCATGTTAAAAACAAGAACTTGCTAAGTACTTTGGATGTCTCATGAGTCATGACTATTGCTTGACACTACGTATAAAATGAAAAATAGATGGTAGAAATTGTTTAAATTTGCAATTTCAGATATGTTTTCAGCATGCTTAGCACGTTTAGCACGTTTTAAAATCTTGATATTGTTTAACAAACTGGTCATCCAGTGCAAACTGATTAGTTCTGCAAATCTAGATTGTTTTTGAAAAGTTCGAGTTATGTAATTTTCTCTAAGAAATCTAGATAGATTTGAAAAAATGTTTTTTACATAAATATACAAATTTGCAACTCAAATTACAAAAAAAGTAGCAACATTTTTCAAATTACACCACATAGCAATATTTTCCCTACTACATTTCATTTTTCATTCCCTTTGTTCAATAAACATTTCAATTAAATGATAGCTTGACCCAAAACCCACTTTTTTCGCCCAAACCCTCTACCCTACACCTTCACCCAAAACCACTTTCTCTGCTCACACTATTTCCGCCGTCGTCGCCCGCAATATGGCTCTGCTTCCGCTGCTCTTCCTCCGCCTTCTTTGCTAATGCCGCTTGATCCTCCTCCTCCTCCCTCGGCCTTAATTCTGCCTCAATCACCTTCGGTACCGGAACAGAGACACGATTAGCTTTCTTATCCAGCTTCTTCATCGACTTCTCCAGCTCCGTCTCTTCCAGCTCAGCAAGTTGACGAGCCTCGGCTTTTTTGCAGCGACATCGGCTCGCTTCTCGTCTTCTTCTTTGCATTTTTCGGTGGCACGAGGTTTGACTCCATCGACTTCATGCCAATACTGTTCTTTTTCACGAGATTCACGTTCTATGATTTTTGGGATCTCAGCTACGTACAGGACTCTACTTTAGCTTATTGTGATCAAGAATGAATTTTTAAGTACATAGATTGTTGTGGCTACTGCTCGTCACGCAGTTGCGAGGTTCAATGAGATGTTTTTTACGGCGGTGTTTGATCGGGAAATGAGTTTATGTTAAATTCCAGGGTTATTTCCCATATCAAATTCATTTGTCTTAAACTAGATCTGAAAATTTTAGATTGTGTATCTCTGTTTCTATCTGTGTATGGGTGTGTGTATGTGCCATTATCTGATATGTATTGTCTGAACATCGGTGAAACAATCAGAAGCAAATGCTGAAACAGACTAAAACAGTGCCGAAACCGTGTGAAATGGTGTTCAAACAGTCTGAAACGATGCTGAAACAGTCTAGAAACAGCTAGATACAGTCCAGAAATAGTTAGATACAGTGCAAAAAAAACCTGAAACAGTGTTGAAACAACATAGATACAGTGAGATACAGTTTGATACGGAGCAAAAATAGTGCTAATACAGCAAGATACAGTGCTGAAACAGTCTCAAACCACTAGTGAAAAAGTCCGAGACAAAATATAAAAAATAATGTGAAACAATACAAAAAGGTGAAATAGTTTAGAAACAGTTAGAAACAACGCACAAACGGGATGAAACAAATGCTAAAATGGTTTAGAAATAGATACGAGGTGGTTGGTAGTTGAGATACATTAGGATGCTGTGAGATACGATGTGGTTGGTAGTTGAGATACAGTGAGATACGATGTGGTTGGTAGGCAAGATAAGATTTGATACGAGATGGTTGGTAGTTGAGATACGGTGAGATACAATGAAATACGATGTGATTGGTAGGCGAGATACGGTGAGATACAATGAGATACGATGTGGTTGGTAAGCGAGATATGGTTAGATACAAAGTGGTTGGTAGTTGAGATACGGTGAGATACAATGAGATACGATGTGGTTGGTAGCTGAGATACGGTTAGATATGAAGTGGTCGGTAGTTGAGATACGGTGAGATACAGCGAGATACGATGTGGTTGGTAGGTGAGATACGGTTAGATACGAGGTGGTCGATAGTTGAGATACGGTGAAATTGGGAGAAATAGGAGGAGGAAAAGTGAAATTGGGGGAAATAGTGGGAGGAAAAGTGAAATAGGTGGAAATGGGAGGAAGAAAAGAGACATTGAGGGAAATAGGGGGGAAGAATGTAATGGTTGGTATGTTATGAAAAAATATTGCTATGTTTTTACTATTTATAATTAACTCTTCATTTCCTCTATAGTGGGTAATTTTCCTAAAATATTTTTATGTTTGGTAATTAAGTTCTAAAAATTGTACTTTTATGTGAAAAATCCTTTGAAAGGAGCAATTCAAAAATGGACATACAGCAATTGTTTGAAGTTTGAATAAGCCTGGGACCATTTTTCTAGAGTTGAGCACATCTGCAAAAATTGCATAATTCTGTAAATGTAGACTATTTTTTGGAAAGCTTTCCATGTAGTGTAATTAAGAGAAATCTGGACAGAATTGGAAAAGTAGCTGAAATAAGATTGCAAAGTAATGGAAAAATTGTTAATCTGGAGCAAATAGGTAGTGATTAAGATGTCTTTTAAAATCTGACTGCAATTCAGTTTTGCAAATGAAGGGCCAAGCTAGAAAGCGAGGTCATAGTTGTAAATGAACAAATTCTACCAGATTACTTTTTAATTTTATTTTTGTTAAAACCATCCACTTTAATAAACAACCCAATTTGTAAAATAGCTTGGACTAACTTGAATTTTGTAAAAACTTGGCCAAAATTGGAAACATATCATGTAAAGAAGGGCTGTTCATACAAAATGTTGCATATAAATTGAGTATGTTGGAAATGTTACTGGACGTACTAAATCTTTGCTAAAACAGTCACTCTTTAATAAAATGGCATGTCCTTTGTCCTTTGATAAACAGTCCCTTTTGAAATTGGCAAACGAACCACCCTTTCTCTTAAGGGCCTTCTCATTCAATCGGATTGAAATTAATTGTTTTCGAACCAATCACGTAACTGGAAACTATTTTTTGAGGTTGGAATAAAATTAAAAGGATGATACTTACATGTCTTAGTTTAAAATCAAAGTGTGAATTTAAATAACGGTAAAAAATACTAAAACCAATCAACCATATTTAATATATTAAAATGCGACAATTAAACAATTGTGCTTGACACAGAACTCGAGGGTACCTTTCTGATAGTCAACAGAGAATATTATCTGAATCTTTGACGCAGACCACTTAACGCGTCAAATGTATTTTGAAGGTACACCAACTGGTGGCTTGCCACACCTTTGAACTTGTCAAGTGTCGACTCCGAATCTCTTAATTTTGTATCTTAAAACACCAGTCACAACCTTTAAAATAAAACACATCTTATAAAAATTTAGTACGTGACACATCTTCTTTTAACCAATTATTTGCATTATACACTGGTTAGGATTTTAAGCCTATTGTTAAAGTAACAGAAATATTTTCATTTTTTAACGTTTACTCATTGATTTATCCCTAATTTAACGCATACACTAGCTTTTTGTTACCTTATTTAGTTGAATAATAATTAATAAAAGTCACATAATTTTTTAAACCAATTTTCTCTCCCCATTTGCAGTCCTTCATCAAATCAGTTTGTGGCCACCCCTCAGCCCTCTTCCCCACCCATCCCCTATGATTAATCAATTCAAAGTAAATCTCAAAATATATTATTATAATATATTAATATTAATATGTATTTGATAATATGTATACGCTAATTTTTTATTCACTAGTTGTACAATAAGTTATGTAGCCAAAACATATTATTTAGTTAGTATTCATTACATACACCGTCATTATTAATATTTCTATAAATTACACATAAAATATGCACATGGTATAAAGCATATAACTCATTGTCTTGTTATAAATGTACACATATATTATTCAACTATTATGTATATTCTATCATCTCTTGTTATGCTTTTATATGATATCCATATATTATTCATATATTTTAAATGATATTCAAAATAATAATCAAATTACAATTAAAAAACATGCCCTCTTCAACATGGCGGATTGAAAGTATAGATACCCGATGTCACGGCATCCACTAGCTTCGACAAAATATTTGTAATTATATATATACAGTTAGTATATATCCGTGAAATCATACAAACAAATAAAGTGGCACCCGCTGCATCAAATGGCGCACAGGTGCCATGGTCGAGTTCTCAATTTAAAGTTTTATCTACTCACTAGAAACGGAGTTTGATCCTCAACTGCTACATTTTCTCCCTTTGTTTTGTCTGCCTCTTTTGCCTTCTCATTTGTCGTTTTTCCCTCTGTCTTTTCTTTTTTTATGCTAGTTTTATTACTATTTTTTTATGTTCTTCACGGAGCCCTAAGCTACATTCTCTTTCCTTCAATTTTCTCATTTTTTCATTTTATTCCTTTCATATTTATTAAATGTCTAAACTTCTCTCTGTTTCTAGTATAATTATTTTATTTCATGAGCAATTTATTTTGTTAGTACTTAATATTATGCATCGATTTTACTTAATATATAAGTTTTCTCGTTTCGGCAATGCAATATTAATATATATAATTTAAAATTTATTAAGGCAATATCTTCTATTGGATTTTAAAAAATTAAGTGGCTTAATTAGTAGACCTTTTCGGTTTAATCTCATAGATTGAAATTTTAAGCTTTTGTTGTGCAAAGAATTATCATTAAACTAGACAATTAAAAAAATAATTAATTCAAAGTTATTGAAGTTAAATTAACCTAGTCAAACAATTAATGTATAGAATAATTAAGTTTTTTTTTTTACGCAAAATCTCTAATTGGATGTGCTTTGTCATAATTTTTTTTTATTTTGCAAATTTTTTTCATAATAAAAATTTAAAAACGTAAAAAATAATAATTGAACCAAACCGAACTTATTTGTTTATTGTGTATAAAAGATTTAGTTGACTTAGCCGAACTATATCTTACTGAACCGATATGTCCTTCCTCGATCGTTGTGTCTAAGGACAAATATAAGGAGTGGCACTCGCTACCTTCAAATTCTGGATCCGTTCCTGCTCCTCAACCTATGCTAAATGGAGCAGATTTGCCTTCCGTCCACCTTTTGACGTAAAAATGCCACTTACGTTATTTATTGACTCAAAAATGCCCGCCTTTTTTTCACGTAGAATGAGTTGGCACAGGGTAGGGTCTCATTTAGTAGTGGTGTGATCTTATTTGACCACGTGAATTAATAATACAAACAAAATAGATCCGACCCGAACACTCTATCGGACCCGTAAAGCCTATATGCAAGCCACCACCTCCACCTTGTTGTCCTCTCCCATCTTCACAACTTGTATCTTTTTTCCCTAATTGATGCAATACGAACCAGGCTCACCTGTTCGATTCATCAAGCTAGTCCACCGAGGAGTCAGGTGACACCCACGATCAAAACAGAATGGCCGGAATTGAATATATCGAAGACTGCCTCGCCGAGCAACAACGAAGGAAATCCACCGAGCAGACAACAAGTGACCGTTGCTGACACTGACTTCGGAAGCTGTGAGACCGAGCACAACTTATGAAAACTCAATGATCAAGTTTGAGTCCGGAGGAAGAAATGACAAGCTCGAGCCCGAAGCTGAAAGGCAACCGAACCAAGGAAGAACGACGCCGAACAGTGAATCGATCGAAGGGCTACAAATGTGCCCGAGGCGGGAGAGCGTTCGATTCCAATTGTGACCGAGGCAAGCAAGCGTCCGACTTAAATGTGTTCGAGCTGAGCTTCCGAACACATAAAACTGCTCCAGCCCTGCGTGGCTTTATCTCATTGGTCACCTGTGATCATTTTACTATTTTGCCCTTTTATTATTGTCTATATAAACTCCCAGCATAGCTCCTTAGAGGACAGTTAGTTGATATTGAATTGAGAGAATAGAGATAGAATTGGCCGAGCCATTCTTGTTGAAGCCCGAGGCTTCGTGTATGCCTTCTTAGGCTTGGAACCGAAATGGATTTCATCTCTAGTATGAATCCTTGTTAGGTTCAAGTTTCATTTTCTCCCTTGGATAATCAATCAATGTTTTGATTCTGATTATCCATTCTTTCTTTTATTTCTGTTCTACCCCTTCCCGATTTCTTGTTATCTTGGTTACTGTTGCTTCCGCCCTTTTATCTTTATCATTTCCGCGTCTTGTCCCGTTGTCTCCGATTGCAAAGCTTCAACTCCGGTTTTGCTTGCATCAGCTTGGTATCAGAGCAAGGCTTGGATTTTGTTCCTATGAATCCACGTTCCTTGTTCATCTTATCTTTATTTTTCTGTTGTTGTTCTTATGTTACTTGAAAAAGAAGAAAAATACAAAAAAATTAAAAAATTGAAAAATTATCAAAATTGTTTGTTATTGATTGTTTGGATTAAACAATCACAAATTTGGATTCACCACTGTCTAAGGAATCAATTGAGTACCCGACGTATATCATTTGTGACTAGGGTTTTTCCGTCGTTTTGGACCATGTTCTTGACGTGGTGAAGTTGAATTCAAACCCCAGTTATGTTTTGGTGTTTATCGGTGAAAACTGGAGGTTGTTGATGTATTTGGGTCGATTTTAGTGCTTAAAAATCGAGTTCCACAGTTTAGCCGCCGTCCGTACATCAAAACATTGATAATAGTGTACGGACGACATTATAGCTAGTCTTAGCTCGGCTTGGAACTGAACAATTTCTCTGTTGTTAAATTTACCGGAGACGACCCAAATCTTGAGCTTAAGCTGTTGTTAGTGGACTGTGAGCGAATCTTGACATTGTCCGTACACCGGAGTAAAGGTTCACTGTTCCATTGAAGAAGAAAAGGGTAAACTGTTAAAATCTAAAACCCCAGGTGAAAAGTTGACGGCTTGAAAAGGGAAAGTGGATAAGGTTAAACCCTATATGTACCGAGGAGGAAAAACTTGTACCGAGGTCACGTGTTCGGAAAATTTCAAAGCGGAACCGAGGAGGAGGTAGAATCTCTTAGTATTTCACTTTTCTTGTGTCCGAATATTCTCGATAGTGGATCTCTGAAGTAATTCTTTCTACTCAAGGTCGTACTATCGAATTTGAGCTTAATAGGAACTCGTGCGTGGGGTGACCGAAATCCAAATTCGTAGATAATTCTTTGACTCCCCGTGCGCAGTTAAATAGCTACCGTCCATCGAGTCATATAAACTCCTTCCGAACCTAGACTTGGAAAGTACTAGTTGTGACTTATCACTTCGGTTTCCTAACAGGAAGGCAAGGCCATCTTGACTGGAAAAAGGCTAGAGTGGTGAGAACAATAGAGTGAGGTCACAAAAGCCAACGACCTTGAGTGTATGCACGAGTGAAAAGAAAATTGAGTGAACATTACTCGAGTGATACACGTGAGGGAGTGAACTTGTGAGGTCCTTTACTTTATTTGTTGCAGCTATGTCTTCGGATGATGAAGATTACAGAGGGTATGATTCGTGTGGAGATGTTGGAGACTATGGTTCCTATGATGGTGATGATTGCTATAACGACACCGGGGACTATGGTTCTTACGAGGACGAAGCGGGTCACTATGGTGAATACGAAGACGAAGAAGACTACGAAGCATGTGAAGAATACGAAGGTAGTGACGCTTCGAGGTATGATGATCCTACTTACTCTCATTGTGATGATCTTGAATATGATGAATGTGACATCGGGGAAGCCGACGATGAAGTTGATCGAGTGAACTATTCGATGTCATCTTCCTTCGGTGTCTCGTATGGAGCACAAGTGAGTAGTAGAACTCCTTCCATCGGGATGGGAGGAGGTGGTGGAGGTTGTTCCCTGGGAGGAGGAAGACTTGCAACTTTGAGTCGTGACACACGAGTCAATGCTTCCAATTCCTATGGGAAGGGTGGCTCAAGGAGCACTGGTGGTTGTGGACCCGAGGGGGGTAGAGGAGGTTTCTACCGAACTCCTTATTCGAGGAGTAGCTCTTACGGGTTCCATGCTCAAACTCCTTCCTCGACTTTCAACAATACTATTGTTGGAAGAGTGAAAGGAAATGGGACTTATCCTAGTGGTGTTGTCACTAGTGGAGGAATAAGGAGGACCCAAGTTGTTGGTCTTGATGGTCTGGGACACTCAAGTTCTTACTTGGATTTTCCTATACGAAACTTTGGGTAAAAGTAGGTTCGTTGTTGGGGTGAATGGTTCTATACTTGAAAGGGTGCCAACGAAGAGTCCTACGAACACACGAAGTGGTGGGACAAGTGCAATAAAAGATCGACCGAAGTCAACAAGGTTAACGTCTTAAAGGGACAACGGATGGCGAACGAGCCCCATGTCACTGTGGCCGATCTTATGGCCAAACTAATGGGGATCGGAGCCGAACTTCAAAGTGTGGATGCCCGACTTGCTAACCTTGATCCAGCAAGGTTCCCGAGGACACCAGCTTCGGAGCCATGTTCGCCAACGAAGAAGGAGACCTTGGTTGATGAGTCTTCGAGTCCTAGACTTCGCGTTGATGTTAAAAGTCCACCTACTCCAACTATGGGTATTCTTGGGCCTCGACCCAACTCACCCGAATATGAGAGACAAAAGATTGAGAGGAGTAAGGAAGTGACCGGTGACAACTCCCGAGTGGAAAAAGGAGAGGTTGTTTGAGTGATGTGAGTGAGTTGTCACCACCCGAACCCACACCTGACCTTGAAAAGAAAATGAGGGAAAAGAAAGAGGGAAAAAGAATCATTGAGAGTGTGGACACCCCTTATTTTAACCTTAACCCTTTATCCTTATCCTTTTCCTTTACTTGCTTGAATTCTTGTGTAGGTACTCTTGGAGGCAAACCGATGGTGCCTCAACTCTGTGCCGAAGTAGAAAGACAAGGTGAAGAAAATCTGTCATGTGAGCTCCATGGTGAAGAAACTACTTGTGACACTTCGGAAACAGTGAGAGAAACCGAAGGCCACTCCGATGTAAGTGTTCGATTTCCTTTCCGTGAGCATGATACTTCCTTGTCTTATGAAATTTCTTGTGAAAATTCTATACTAGTTGATGATTTGTCTGATTACAATGTGTTTGCAACTAGTGTAGAATCGAATGGTCAACTTGTGAGTGAAAGTGACCCACTAGTTGAGAGGATCGATAAGCCACATCATGATGTGAGCTCGATCTTCACTGTACCTCTCTTTAGTGATGAAGTTATAGTTGACCTTGTGTGTGACCCTTGTTATGACACACCACCAATCTTTAATAAAATGAATAATGAGTTGTTTGATAATACCCTTATTGATATTATTGATGGTGGATCTCTATGTTGTAGTGAGGATGATGATACCCTTGAGGAGTCCTTAGTGGATGAGTTGGATCGGATTATATTTGATGACTCCTCAAGTGTGGATGATGATCTTGGTTCGGATGCACCTTTGATGGGTAGTGAACTTGTTTTCACTAATCCTTTGTTCGAAGGAAATGGTGATGTGCATCCGACTCGAGGAGAACCACCTCGGTTTGAAAAGCTTAACCCCGTGGATAATCCATTATTTGAGACCTTCTTCGGAAGCTCGTCTGATGAGAAGGATTGTCTTGGAGGTAATTTTGGAGGTGAAGAGCTACCTCTTGGTGTGAGTAAGATTGCTTTTAAGAAGGTGAGTGGAGTATTCGATGTTAGTTGTCGAGTCAATCATTTTACTTACTCCATCCCACATGTTGATCACACATCGAGTATAGTGCATACCGAAGTCCATAAGCCCCATGATGATAAAAGTGAATTTAGGGCTCGGTATGTTGACTACGAGTTTAGAGGTGATAGGGACTTTGATCGTTACATCTTGCATATAAAGTGTCCTATTGATCTCTTCATGTACTCATGTGTTCGTTACAGTTCCTATTTGAGCCAAGAACATGTTGTTTGCTTCGGAGACATAGGCTGTTTGATCATTATTGATGCTTGGCTCTATCATAAGAGTGTGTTTTCCACACTTTTGAACACTAACCTACTCTTGTAGTAGGAAGCTTTATTTGTCTTTGCCTTGATTGCAGGTCTTGTCGGTTTGATTTCGAGGACGAAATCCTTTCAAGAAGGGAATGATGATGCAATACGAACCAGGCTCACCTGTTCGATTCATCAAGCTAGTCCACCGAGGAGTCAGGTGACGCCCACGATCAAAACAGTGTGGCCGGAATTGAATATATCAAAGACTGCCTCGCCGAGCAACAACGAAGGAAATCCACCGAGCAGACAACAAGTGATCGTTGCTGACAGTGACTTCGGAAGCTGTGAGACCGAGCACAACTTATGAAAACTCAACGATCAAGTTTGAGTCCGGAGGAAGAAATGACAAGCTCGAGCCCGAAGTTGAAAGGCAACCGAACCATGGAAGAACGACGCCGAACAGTGAATCGATCGAAGGGCTACAAATGTGCCCGAGGCGGGAGAGCGTTCGATTCCAATTGTGACCGAGGCAAACAAGCGTTCGACTTAAATGTGTTCGAGCTGAGCTTCCGAACACATAAAACTGCTCCAGCCCTGCGTGGCTTTATCTCATTGGTCACCTGTGATTATTTTACTGTTTTGCCCTTTTATTATTGTCTATATAAACTCCCAGCATAGCTCCTTAGAGGACAGTTAGTTGATATTGAATTGAGAGAATAGAGATAGAATTGGCCGAGCCATTCTTGTTGAAGCCCGAGGCTTCGTGTATGCCTTCTTAGGCTTGGAACCGAAATGGATTTCATCCCTAGTATGAATCCTTGTTAGGTTCAAGTTTCATTTTCTCCCTTGGATAATCAATCAATGTTTTGATTCTGATTATCTATTCTTTTTTCTATTTCTGTTCTCCCCTTCCCAATCTTGTCCCGTTGTCTCCGATTGCAAAGCTTCAGTTTTGCTTGCATTGCTAATAAGCCAATAGGCAGTATTGAATCCATATTTTCTCACCATCTTCCACAGCAAAGACATTGTTCCTCACAATACTTAAGAAGGAAAAAAACAAAACTGTCACCTTTCTAGTGCAAATGCTCAATCATTGTTATTATTCACAAGAAGATTTGTTCTTCCACAAAAATATAGCAATAATGCTTGGGAACATACTTAACATAGAAAAGAGAGGAAAAGAAAACAAGAAATTTCACCCCTTTTTTTTCCAAAACCCCAATAGTTATAACCCATTTTTTTCTCCAAATAAATTCAATTAAGAAGAAAAATAGTAAAATATTAAAATCATAATCAAAACTATCATCTTTCTAGTTCAAATTTTAAGTAAATGTTTTTCAGTAGCTTTGTCATTTGAGTTTTCCAACACTTAAAACACCATAATCAGTAGCTTCACAATTTGAGATAAAATCTCTTCCCCCAAAATCAACAACAAAGTTTGCAAATTATATAAAGAGAAGAGAAGATGAAGGCGGTGGCATGGAGTTGTGGAGATAAAGGACGATATGACAATATGATTAGTTTGGGTTTGAGTGGGTTTAGTTTTCGGGATGGGTAGAATAATTTGGATATGGGGTATTTTGTTTGGCTTATTAATCCACGTGGCCGAATGGAATCATGTCACCTGTTATATGACACACTACCTCAGCGCCAACTAATTCCTCTGTTAAAAATAGGGCATTTTTAAGTCAATAAATAACGCTAGAAGCTTTTTAAGTCAATAGTTGGGCGGAGGGAAAATTTGCGCTCCATTTAACATCCGTTGAGGGTATTTTTGATCCTTTTCGAATAATAATTCACATATTATTCAATTATTATGTAATTTTCATTCATTTATTAGTCGAATGTGAGATATAGTCTATACTTATAAATTTCTCCATATGGAATTGTATTTATGCATTTTGGATGTTATTATATTAGCTAATAAATGATGTCAATAGAAAATTCTTTGGAGCCATTTATTTTTATTAAGGTCAAGATATTTGAATCTGAATACATATCTAAATATTATAATGTTATCTTTTCTGAATGCTGAATGAATAAGATCATTGTTTTCAACATCTGAATGATCCACACTTTTTAATTATTATAAAGTACAATTAAAATAAAAGATATTAAATTTTATATTTATAATTTTTTTCTTTTAAAATTTGATAAAAATGGAAATAATTGAGAATTTAGATGCATATTTGGTGTTTGATAGAAATATTGAGCTACAAGAACTGCAATAAAAATTCATATATCAATCATTTGATCAAATTTATACCATGGTTCTGCGTGCCTATTGAAAGAGAAATTTGTATTACAATTTCTCATAGTACCCGAAACGTTTTTACGGAGTTACAATTTTTGCTTAGAAACTCTATAATACAACTTTTTAAAAAAATTGAAAAAAGATATGTACTTAACTAAAATGCAGAGAAGTGGGTGAAGAGGGGGTAAAAATTTGGGCTGATTACATAAACAGCCACCCAACAATAAATATTTACTTCCTAATAGCCACCACTATTTATAGCCAATATTAATTACCATGAAAATAAATATTTGTGATATTAATATTAATATTTAACATTTTGTAAATAGGATACAAATATTTGTAAATACAACAGAAAAAAAATTCCAAGTGTTATATATGGGTAGTGGGAACGCTATATACGGGTAGTGGATTATAAATCCTAAATCACCAACTAACAAAAATGCTAAGCACTATAAACTGCTCATACATGTAATCGTACACCATTATCAAATACAACTCAGATATCCTCATCAAACTAAACAAATCTCCTGCCATGGAAAATATTGATCTACTGATACAATTCAGTGGAATATGGAACTCCAATTACAACTACGAGGACTACAGTATGGATGGTAAAGTTGTTGATACTAACTGTACATACAATACATTAGTGACTTCAATTCAAAAGATGCTTTAAGGATTTGGACTGTATGGTTCAATCGAAATCAAATACAAGTTAAAGGACGGTTTAAAACCAATGGTTGTCTACAATGATATGAGCTTGAAGTTCTACTTTGATCTCAGACGAAGAACAAGTGACTTTACACAATTTCCTTTATGTGTAACAATTCATCAAGAAACTGGTACCATCGTTTGTGCAGATAATGGAACTGAGATGCTATCACATGCTATATCCCAGGATGAACTGCAGGTAAACACCATGTACATGGAACATACAGAAAATATGTTGATCAACAGTGAAGGAAATGAGTATGATCAAACCTCTTTGGATAACATAATCATCATAAGCGACACAATGCACAACGAAATTTGTGAAGGGCAGTTATACAGAGACAAGAAAATACTGGTATGTGTAATGAAAAATGTGAACAAAATTTCAAATTCAGAGTCGACAGATCATCTGCTATAAGGTATTAATCAAAAATACAATGATGTATATGTCAAAACCAGTATAAACACTATTAATAATTCTGCAGCAACATACAAATTGTATAGTTAAATCCTGATGCCAAAAACAATTTTATCATAAAATAACTGTCAAGACTATCTATATGTGTTTATGTAGGTACGCTTTGTTATGCGCTGGTAAAGAGTGTGATTGGATCATGCGCTCATCAAGTATAGGAGGTTCTAGTATATTTAAAATACGTGAATATAACAGGAACCATACTTACCCCCAAGAAGAGTGAATACTTTTTGAAAGTCATGCAAGTTATGCTACTATAGGTGAAATTATTAAGGACAAGTTCACAGATCCTAAAAGGGTGTATACACCTAATAATATAATACAAGACATTAAGAAAGATTATGGTCTGGAACTAAATTACATGAAAGCATGGAGATCAAAAGAAAGGGCACTAGAACTGTTAAAAGGTAACCCATCAAAATCCTATAGTATCCTGCCAAGTTATCTCTATATGGTTAGAAGCAGTAATCCAGGAAGTGTTACAAAGTTGCACAAGACATCCAACAATCAGTTCAAATATGTGTACATATCATTGAATGCATCTATACAAAGTTGGCAGTACTGCAGACCAGTGGTAGATGACTGCTTTATTTCAGATGTTCATGGAGGAACACTGATTGCAGCATCAACACAGGATGGAGAAGGTAACATAGTTGTTGTTTTAGCTTGGTATCAAATATAAATGCTACGTTTATTTATAAATTATGTATAAACTGAATAATATTAACTAAACCTTGTTTTTGATATAGGCAGCATCGTTCCACTAGCATATGCAGTCGTCGACTCAGAAAATGACAATTCGTGGGAGTGGTTTTTCAGGTCATTCAGAGACACATATGGAACCCGACTCGGTATGTGTATTGTATCTGACCGTTGTGCAAGCATATCACGTGCTTGTTCAACCATTTATCCAGAAGTGCCTCACTGCATATGTGTGTATCATCTTTGGAATAATATAAAAACAAACTTTAAGATTAGTCACAAAGAAATAGGTGAAATATTTTTCACCTTAGCAAAGGCATACACAATAGAAGAGTTTGCTCACTACATGAATGAAATAGAGAAGATAGATAAAAGAGTGA
Source organism: Petunia axillaris subsp. axillaris (assembly GCA_029990575.1). Classification (NCBI taxonomy): domain Eukaryota; kingdom Viridiplantae; phylum Streptophyta; class Magnoliopsida; order Solanales; family Solanaceae; genus Petunia; species Petunia axillaris. Next base: position 44,225,695 of record JARKNS010000002.1, on the reverse strand, counting down.
AGAAATACCTGTGTGATATTGGTTACCATAAATGGTCCCGTGCATACGCTGAAGCTAATAGGGGAGATACGATGACAAGCAACATAGCAGAGTCTTTTAATGGAAGAAACAAACATGCACGATCACTACCTATCATAGAATTGCTGGATGCAATAAGAGATATGGTTAGAAAGTGGAATTGGAAAAACAAGAAAAAAGCTATGGGTACATTTAAGGTCCTGACTAACAAAAATCAGAGTATTTTCAAGATTAGTATGGAAGCTTCACGACGAATGAAGGTATGCAATAAATAATCAAATACATCTTATTTCATATTCTGTTCTCTCTGTCAGTTACTAACTCATTTACTAAAATATATGTCTAACACAGGTCATACCTTCAAACGAATACTTGTACGAGGTGCAAGATAGTGGAGCAAAACATGTAGTATGCCTGCGTTATAAGACCTGTACATGTAGAAGGTTCCAGTTGGATGAAATTCCTTGCCCTCATGCACAAGCAGTGCTGAAATACAACAACATAGATCCTTATAAATACTGCTCACATTTGTGCACAAAAGAGAACCTTGTGAAAGCATACCACCATGCTGTTTTACGAATGCAAGACCAGAACGCATGGACAGTCCTTGATGACATATTGTTGGAGGAAGTCCTACCACCTAAAGGACAAACACAAGCTGGGAGACCAAAGAAACGCAGAATTAAAGCAGGCTGGGAAGTTAAATGCAAGCTTACATGTAGCCGCTGTGGAAGGCAAGGACATAATCGAAAAACATGTAGTAATCCTCCAATGCTTCCTTAGATCAGTTTTGCCTGTAACAGATTCAACACTTGTCAATTACTTAATATTACAGCCTTCGACAGTTTTATTTAATATATATGCTGCAGTTTTATGAGTTTAATTGACTTTAACTTCACCAAAACCTGATATTCATAATATTCATAAAGAACTAATGATTAAGTTTTTACAATTATTGTGTTTCCTACAATAGATATCCACAAGCTATTAATAATAGGATTTTGAACTTAAACATTTAATAATTTATAAAGATTGACCACCAAACTAAAAATGACAGAATTAAAGCAGAATGTGAAGGTTAAACACATTTACAATTACTCACTGAGGAAATCAAGTTTCATCTTAACATATCACCAATCAATGTATCAAAATAATAGATCAAACAACTAGTAAACATTTAGATATTAAACTTAATGTATCAACTTATCACTAAAATGTGTGACACAAAAAACAAAAGCAGTTCAAGTATTCAAGACTGAATGAGGATAACTTACTGCCAAACTAAAGAAAAAGATAATGAAAGAATAGTGGGAAAAAAATGCAAACTTGCATGTACTCACTGAGGCAAGTAGGTTTCCACTTAACATATCGACAAACTCACTGTATGAAATACTAGATAATACAAACTAGTAAACATTTACATATAGAACTTAATGTACAACTACCTCACTAATTATAAAACATAAACAATAACATTACCACAATAGTCAAGACTGTACAAGTTGATAAATTCATATAAGTCCCATTTAAAATATTACAATGTATTTTAGAACAATTTTCAACAACAACTTGCAGCATATATATATAAAAAGAATAATACTATCACTTAAGACAAAGAAAACTAAATATGTGCAAACAAAGTTACGATTACATTCATATTAACTACAAATAAAAACTAAAATAAATCTAAAAAATATAATAAAATAAATAAATGTACATATTAAAAGTCAATACTACGTGAATATTTCATTATAACCACAAAAAAATATTATATAAACTTTAAGTTAATAAAGTAAAAAACCAAAAAAAAAAACCATAAAAACCATTCCATTAACACCAAACTAAATAAACCACAGACAATGTCAAAGACATATTATGCAACATTAGCAAAACAACAAGAAAAAAAACAGCTAAATTGTTCAAAGCGTTCATCGCCAAAATAAAAACATGCAGTTCTAACAAACACAGCATAACTAAATCAGCATAATTAGTCTTCCGGATCACTTTGCTGATTTGCCTCCTGCTTCTTGAGTCCATAATCCCACAACAGCGCACCAAAACGCTTCCTATATCTTCCAATATTGCAACCAACAGGAGGCGAGTTACGTCCATGCATGAAATGCTCAGCAAATGTAAGAGCAAAAACACCATAGTCCCTGAGCAGAACACAGAAAAAATGTTACACTTCAAGCAACAACAAATATAAAAAAAAATAATCAAGAGTCAAAAATAGAACTTACGATTTACGAACACCAGTCATGTCGTATATGTGTAACACTTCCCACTTTTTAATATTCGGTTTTTCACCAAATATATAATCTGCAGGGTTCAAATCATCCCTCATATCATAGAAACCCATTGCAGACAAGAACAAAGAGATCAGAATGGCATATGGCTCAACAGCTCGAATGAGTTCATCATCATAGTAAAAACTGTCCAACTTAGAATCATACACATACAAAACTCTTTTCTTAAAAGATAACCTACCCAGAATCCAGTGCCAATCATCAACCACCTTTATAGGCAAAAGAACATAATCTACCAAAGGCCATGGCAAATTACAGCGGATCGATAACCCCTTCATATAATCAGATATGATGTGATTATCAGTAGCAACAGTAAGAGCTTTGTTATTTTTCAGATAACTCTTGTAAATATCCCTAATAGTTTAATCAAATAAACAGTCCGTTGTTGTGAAAAGACCATTGACAGATGGATCATGCTTAGCCATTTTGCTCAGGTAATATAGAATAACATCAATATGCTACAACAAAATGACGTAATATTAGTAATATAAAATAAATGAATAACTAAAAATACAATAATTAAAAAATAATCACATACCGTTTCTTGCAAAGGATTATCAACATAGTAAAGAGTATGAAACCATTCTTTGGATGAAACAAGGCAGACACCAAAATCAAATTTTGGCCGAAGAATATTAGCAGTAAAGTGGTAAGGAGGATCCCTATGAATTTGGAAAACAAAATTTTGTTTAGTTGAAGTACATTAAATTACATATGTTAGATACAAAAAACATAAATAACAATTTAAAATATTACCTATTCTTCATCATCCGAGTTTTAATTCAAGAAGAAAAGCTTTTGGACAACTTAGAATCAAGTCAGCGCCATGGTTTGCTACTGAATGGATGCTTCCTTGCAAATACAGAATTCAATGCAAGATTTCCTCTGTTAACCGAATGTCCAGAACTACAAACCACAAGTGATCTGTAAAACCTTAAAGACTTCCTAATAGGAACAGATTTATGCTTTGAGAGCAGCCGCTTAATGCGTTTATCAACAACTGGAACACTTTTTTCCCCGCTTTCAAGGTCCTTCTCACTGAACTCATCAATATCCTTAAACAGACTAATAAGTTCCAAATCAGCATTAATATCAGTCCCTTGTCCACTATTATGCGCTGCATCTAACATAAAATATTTCAGGATGCTAGAAGTTGATATTAAAATGAAATATAATAGACAATATCATAATAACACCTGAATATATCGAACCAACTAATCAACTAAATAAACTCATTTAATATTTAATAAATTACCTGCACAACCACCATCTGAAATATCTGGATCAACACAATCAGACTTAGCAGAATTGTCAACTTTAATGCAACCAGCTTCCAGACCAGATTGATTCAAGACACCTAATGCTGCCCAACAATAAAACAGAATATATTAAATGAATGAGCTATTAGCAATAAAAACCACCCTAATATTTAAAACATACATATATTTTAATACTTATAATATAAGAATATTCAAATAAAGACACAACTGTTATAATCAACTGCACCTTCAAACACTTGCTCTGATATGACACTGTTGCTACCCTCGCCAGAAGGGGATCATTTCTTCCATATATTTCCGCTTCCTCCTGTGTGTCAAATATCCTGAAATTGGGATAACCACCAGCAACATCCTTCATTGCCGTATCAGATGCTACATAAGAGAAATACAAACATACAATTAACAAAAAATATTAATTACCATAATAATACGCATTTGAATCACTGTTGTTAAAATATCTATATCTATCTATATCTATATCTATATCTATATATATACTAATTGAGAACTATAGGCAAGTGATGTGGCATAGTTGTATGGCCAAGAATTCCTCTCTTTTGGCCATTTTTCATCCATCTCTACTTCTCATTCCACTCAAGAAAATTTGTTGTTGTTTCATCTCTTTTGTTTCTATTCAACTTAATGTGCCTAAAAGTAGTTATTACAGAAACATCCGTTTCCATTATATTGGATGAGTTGTGCTTCTTTTCCCCTCCCCCTATTTAAGGTCTTTACTAAATGTAACTTTTCCTTTAATTATTGGGTATAATAATTGAGATGTGAAACGGTATCTTAGTAAATTAAACCGCTAAATCATAAAGGCATTTCCAAATGAATAGCTGATAATTAAGCACCAGCTTGTGGATATATAATTGTGTTCATAACAAGAGTCACAACGCATGATAGCTCTATTAAGTTGAGAAATAGTTCTTATTATATTCTGTATTTGATGGGTCTTTCTACATATTGCTTTAAGATATTTAGCTCTATTAAGTTGAGAAATATAGTTTTTATTCTGTATTTGATGAGTCTTTCTACACGTTGCTTTAATTATTTAGTTGTTATTGTTAGTAGAATGTACATATTATGGCATTCTAAGTGATTCAGAACCTACAATTCACCATTTGCCTACATTTTTCTTCTTCTATTTTCTTTCCCTCTCTAAACATGCGAATATATAAAACTCATGTGTTTCAAGTGTTAGGCATGGAATACTGTCTTCATTACTTGACTGTGCAAGTTGACTATGAGACTTCCAAATTATTCTTATGGAGGTCAAGCTATATGCTTTATTAGGAGAGGTTGGCTCAGTTAGCTCATAATTAATTTAGTTTCTTTATCATTTGCAGAGTTTATGCTCGATTTTTTTTCCAAGCGGCTATGCTTTGCATTACATGGTTATAATTGAGATGAACATAGAAATGAATTGCATGGTTATAAGCCTTTAATTTGATGTTTCTCTTATGCCTGCTGTTGTAACAAACAAGTTTTGGGACCTTACTTGGAATGAAGCCGGTAAATCGGTAATACAAAAACAAGGGGAAATTATAACACGCATGTACTTCATTCATTTCTCTGGAAAAAATTTAAAGTTGCTTAGAGATATCATGTGGATGCATATTTCGTTGGGATTCTAATCCTAATTTTCGTTTATCTTAACTTGCCTTTTTCGTATTGTATTTCTTTATATTTTACTCTTCAGTCTAAATGATTTTATTCTTCTGTCTTCATCTAAATTCGTATATGAAGTGTTGTTCAATTAGCGTAGGTGATGAACAACCATAGTGATCAAAAAATATCATGGACAATATCTTCCTCTCTTTTCTTGGTTCTTTTTACTTCTAATTTAATTATCATCTCCTTTCCTATCGAATATAATGTGATTGGCTGAAACAATGGAGCTCTTCTTTACTCATTGACATATATGACCACTAATATGAAAAAGTGGCTTCCTCAACTCTGTTAAGTTTATGGATTATTTTATTGTTTCATATTTTCAAGATTCAAATGAATTATAAGTTAAATTTTTAGCTCGTAATTTATATTTTATCTTCATTTTTAACATGAAGCGTATATATTCAGTTATTTTTCGAGGATTTGATTAGTAATGTGTATTTTAACAGTTGTAAAAACTTCGAAATTAGGAGTGACGTTCAACACTTTATAAATAATTTGTAGTTTATGATAGGATAGAGACAGAGAAAAAAACGGATAGAAATAAAGGATAAAAGGAAAAATTGGAAGTGGTAGAAAATGGGGAAGTTGATCTCATCAAATGATTTGAATCGAGATGCAACCATTTTGTATTGCGTCTCTTCTCCTATTTTTTTTTTTTAATCATAACAATATGGCAGAGAATATATGCTTCATATTTTTTTTTCAGTTTGTGGATTTTCATTGCACAAAGTTACATACAAGATGATTCAAATTAAGTTGCTTCCTCTAAGTATGAAATTTTTGGTTCTTTTACTGGTACCATTTTTTTCATTTCAATAATTTTACTCTTCTCAAAATGTAACAACCAAAGGAAAATCTTCAATAATGTAATGATAATTTCCATGAATAGTGTATTTAAGCCTTATTTCTTCCAACAGAGAGTATCACTTCAAGTTATATCAAATTTCGGAACTTTAATTAAATATTTGCTTATTCTTTTTATAGATGTGATGAATACATTTTTGGGTATGTGTCTTTGATATCGGTGTAGATAATTCTCTTTTTTTGTTCTAATCTTCTAATAATTGTTGTTTCCATTATAGGATTACGTTTTTCTTCATTTTTTCCTCTTATCTTTTCCTTCTTTTTGTACATTTTTAATCAATGCTATGGTCAAAGCATAAATCAAATCTAAGAGTAAAAATTTGTTATGTTATTATAATAGTTATATCAAGAATTATTTAACTATATATTTTTTAAATTTTAAGGTCACATTCACTAGTAAGAAAATAAATGTGAAATATAAGAAAATAAACATACATTTATCCTCATTGGATGCTTCAGCTAAAGCTTTGCGAACAGCAGATTCACGCATTCTATTCTCAATAATTTCATCAATTATAATCAAGTCATCAGTGGTTATCGAATCAAGACCTACATCCTCCACATTTGGATCAACATGTGTCTCAGACAGCCGTGAGTTAGCTCCTGCTGATAAAACATATGCTTCAACTAACAGAAGTAGACTATTAAAGCAACAAAGTAATAAATTAAACACAGAATAAACAGTTTTAATAGCAATATATAACCATTATCTTTGTTTCCAACACTCGCTTCTTTGTCAAAAAATACCGCCAAATCTGAAACCAAAACACCCTGGTTCTTTTGAACACCAACAATACAGACTGCAGTGCCTGCAACTAGGAATAACAAATTAATTAACAAACACCCCAACTAAATTTAATAAAAATAAAACCATACTAACTTTAACATACAACCTGACTGTGGAATTACATCACTTGCAGCTTTTCTTTTTCCAGATTCCTAAAGTCTTTTCTCTACACTAGCATCAATAATATTTAAATCCTCAATGGACATTGAATTACCACCTGTATCATCACGATCATGGATACCAACTTGACTCAACTCAATCCTGGTAGGTACTGATCAAAACACCAAAATAATACATAAATATTAAGACATAACAATATGAACAAAAAATTATTAAGACCTAGACAATACCATTAGAATGACAGCTAAGTACATTCCCAAAACTGCTTCACCTTCCCTCAAAGGTGCAAGATTAGGCGACGCATCTTTGCTGCACGACGAAGTGCCTACACCTAAAATCAAAAAAATAGTAAAATATAAACACCTAACATCTACTTAAGATACTAAATAACTACATATAACAAATTCTTGCAAAATCACACAATTGAAAAAAAATATAGAAAAAAATAGCTCTACAAGGGAATTAAAAAACTGACCAATTACAACTTTACGACTTGCAGATTCCTGAAGTTTTTTCTCCACACTTTCATCAATTATATTTAAATCCTGGGTGGACATTGAATCAATACCATCACCATTTACATCTTGGTTCCCCAATTCACCAAAGTCAAGTCTTCTAGGTACTGATAAAAAACAACACAATATCAGAATCCACCATATCTTCCAGAGTTTGAATACATCTAAAACAATAAAATTACATCAATATTGACAATATTTACATAAAAACACAAATATATATATATATATATATATATATATATATATATATATATATATATATATATATATATATATATATATATATATATATATATATATATATTTATATATATAAAACCTACCAATAACATTTGGGTCACTGCCATCATCCTTCTCAGAAGCCCCTACACCTTGCACACTAGGCGATTGATTCAAAAATGCTTCACAATTAACAACAGAAGTACCTGCCATTAAAGTCCAAATAAAAATTAAAATACAGCAAAAAAAGGTCGTAAGTACATAATATTACACTAAACTAAATATATAAATATTGATGATTTACAGTAAAAGATATAATAATACAAATAACCATCATATACTTACCAGGACCATTTATGTCCCGAGGTGTACGCATAGGCGTAGCATCAGTGCCAACAACATTTACAACATCACGACCAATATCATTATCAGATCCAAAGCCGCCAAAGCTAAACACATCATCCATACCTACACCCTGTGATTGATATTACAAGCACATTATCAAGCATACTAAATATAACTAAGAAAAGAGGATACTATATTAAAAATACTGTTAACATACCTGCTCCATTCCCTTAGCATCTATCTTATTTGAAATCTGTTCCAACTCATTGAACAAACGATCAGCTGTGGACACCAAAAACTCTTTCAACCAGCAACCGCAAGAGTGTTAGACTGAATTTCCACCTTCAGAACAGCCTGTTGTTGTAAAAACACATCCATTTTTTTCATAGTATCTACTCTCCTCACATACATATCACTATCACCATCCACCTGGGCCGATGCATCATATCCTGCATAATCAGATTCAACTTGACAACTAATATCAACATCAATATTTGATTCATTTTCTTCAGGCAAGTTCATTGACTGAATCTCAATATCAGTAGCATTAATACAATGCACAACCATCTGCAATACAACAAACCAAAAACATACTCATATCAAATTAATATCAAAACACAAAATATTGAATTTCACATTTCTTTAATATCAAAGAAATAACAAATCATAAAGAATTACCTTGTCACCAGTTAGTGAAAAAAACCCCCTCTGTACTTCATTAAAAGCAAGATGCCTAGTAACTTTCCAATTAAGAATACGCGGGACCTTGTTAGCAATACGATTAGCAAGCTTGCCATGAACTGTGGGACAGCATTCAAAAAACCATACAAGCAAAGCGTATGGCATCCCTGCAAATCTGTAAGAAGATTTCCACACACAAACTTTGTAGAGCAACGATTCAATAGTTGCAAGAAAAATCTTATAACCCCAAGGATATGATTCCCATTCACCCGACTCTATAATATCAAAATGCTCAGAGTCTATATAATGAGGGTTAGTTTCACTATTCTTGGTAGAATAAAGAAAGGTATTGATTAGGTATAAAGCTGCAATTTTGATAGCGTCATCATCATTGTCCCACATTTTATTTTTAAAACATTCTTCCAATGCAGATTTGCTAAACTTATCAACCCCACCAAAATACTTAACAATAAGACGATTATCCTCCTTAGAACTATAATCTTTCATAAAATCACCTACACATTTCAAACTGTAACCAAAGCAAATTCCCTCAAGCCAAATTTAATTTTTTGGTTATTGATTATAAAAAACAATGCATCATCAGTTGGGCGTACGACTTCTCTAAACAAGAGAGCAACAAGAACCTGATTCTGAACATGAAATGCAGGCGACTCCAGAAAATGACCAAAGCATGTAGCTTTAAACCTCTCATATAATCCACCAGTTAACCTTTGTTTAAGCTCCGAACTAATCTCCTTATTGCAATGCACATTTATTTGCCTATTTCCCTGCTTTTCCTTTGGAGTAAAATATTCCCATGTCTGACAAATGCAGAAAAAATGAATATACTACAAATTTACACAAATATAGAAATATCTCTTAATATTAATACATAATACAGCTAATATTCAAATAATATTTATAAAACAATAAACTGAAATAAGATCACAACAAACACAAATAAACAAAATAAATCTGAAAAGAACTCAAAAAAATACTACCATATTATAAATAACACTTTTGAATAAATGCAGAACAAATAAATTACCAATATATGACAAATTAAAAAAATAAATATACTACAATATTTACCCTAATATAGAAATATATCTTTAGAAATATAAATACATAAAACAGATAATATTCACCACATATTTATATCACAACATCACACAAATATAACAACATAAAACTACAATAATGAACACTAAAATACTGACATATTTTAAAAAACACTTTTGAAAAATGCAGAACAAATAAAGTAATATATGCAACACATAGCATACTGTAATAATCAAAAAAAATATTTTTAAAATAATTAAAAAAAATACCACTCATAGATCAAACAAAATTAACTATATGAATTATTATAACCAACTTAATAAACTAAAAACCTTCACCAACATACAAATTATTAAATAAGATCAGAACAACTAAAAAAAAGTATAAACACATTACCTTCAAAGCAGGACCACTATTTGCGTCAAAATCAGATTTAACAACATTTCCCTTTCGTCTGACCTTCTTATTTGGAATAATTTGTGCATCATCAACCTCAACCACATCATCTTCAAAATGCACAACACGATGTCTCTTATCAACAGCCTTCCTCTTTAAGTTGCATGCAGCCTTAGATCGAGTAATACGAGATGAAATAGATGATGCATAACAGGTTGTGATATAGAGGAAATAACAGGTGCAAATTCAGTGAATACATCATCCTGTGAACTATTCTGTGCATGCATAGCTGCATCATCACCAGGACGACGACCCTTCCTACCACTGATATCCGTAATTTCCAGGAGAAAGTAATACTAAAATATCAGATACTTAATGAGTAATAACAGAGAATTATGCAGACAATTGAAGCTTTTAAAGAGAGAAGAGGAAATGAAAAGGTTCAGTGTTGGTATTGTAAAGTCTATACAGAATCTAAACGATCGCGTGTGGGAAATGAAAAGAAAAGCTGCATTGACGTTATAATCCCATTCACAAGCCCTAGATTATCGCGCCGAATCAGAACATAACTTCCCATATTCCCTTAATTCCTTAATTAATGGGATAAGAAAAGTTAAACTCCTCCACTTCCCAATATAACCGGATATACATATCTATACAATTAATAAATAAAACTTGTCAACTTCCACTATGATAAATAAATAAAGTCATTTAAAATACTTAATAACACAATAAAAATATTTAAATAAATTATTTCAAATTAACTGATTGGCTATAAAAAGAAAGACAGAATATAAGGTGTTTATAAAGGGTAAATATTTTTAATAAATGTTCACCTGGGGTAAATTCCCCTAAAAATTTTGCGTAGGGACCTGTTTGGCGTGCGCTAATTGATTTGTAGCCGTCAAAAATAAATTAGCTGAGAAATAGCCACCTCCGGACAAGTCCCAGTATTTATGCTGGGAAGCTTCAGTAAACTAACCACAGTATAAAATACTGGGGCTTTGAATAAGTTTTGTTCAAAGCCCCATTATTTTGTTATGGGGCTTTGTATAAAGCTTCAGTCCCATAACAAAATACTGGGGCATTGAACAAAACTTGTTCAAAACCCCAGTATTTTGTTATGTGACTGAAGCTTTATATATAAAATTCCATAACAAATAATGGGATTTATCCCTTTGATGGGACTTTTTTATGGGATAAATCCCATTATTTTGTTATGGATAAAGTCTCATAACAAAATAAAGTCCCATTATTTTTTTATGGGACTTTGTATAAAGCTTCAGTCCCATAACAAAATACTGGGGCTTTGAACAAAACTTGTTCAAAGCCCCAGTATTTTGTTATGGGACTAGTCTGGGGTGTTTTTCAATGCTAATGGAGCGTAAGTGTGCGCGCAAATTTTGGCTATTTCTCAATTAATTTTGAAACGGTGGATAAAACTCTGTGAAAAATTGATGACTAGCCAATTTTACACATGCTAAATGAGTTCCATCCACAGTTTCAAAATTCGTTGAGAAATAGCCAATAATGACTCACGTACATACAGGCTACTGCCGCTAAAAACAACCCATAAATTGAATTTACTGAACTACCCTTAAAAACCTACAGCTCAACAATAAATACAAATCATGCGTAAAAAAAAAACAGAGCAAAGCACACATTCTCTCAACTCTCCAGATCATCATCGTCTCTCTCCGGAAGTTTCAAATTCAAACTGTAAAAGGTAATTTGAGCTGCGTTTTCTCAGTTTCTGTGATGTTTCTGTACTGAATTTCAGTTATTTTGCGGTAATATATCTGTGTTTGTAACTGTAAATCAATGATTTGAAATAAAAATTCGTGATTATGATCTCATTTGTACGTGAATTTACTGTTATATATAATTAATATGAATCTGAATTAAATTCAAAAGTGTATGCAACACTAGGTGCTGGGAGTTTGTGTTCCATTGAAGCAAAGCCCCATTATAATATCCTGTAGCTATGATTATATTTTAGCTTACCACTTCAAAATCACGTGTTATCAAGCATTAAATGCTGGAGATTAGTGTTACGTTGAAGCAAGGTCCCATTACAATATCCTGTGGCTATATATTTTTAGCATATAGAGTTGCACTTCAAAAAATCCCCCCTGTTTTCCAGCATTAAATGTTGGGGATTAGTGTTACGTTGAAGCAAGGTCCCATTACAATATCCTGTGGCTATGCTATATTTTAGCATATACAGCTGCACTTCAAAAAATCCCCCCTGTTTTCCAGCATTAAATGCTGGGGATTAGTGTTACGTTGAAGCAAGGTCCCATTACAATATCATGTGGCTATGTATTTTAGCATATAGAGCTGCACTTCAAAAAATCCCCCTGTTTTCCAGCATTAAATGCTGGGGATTAGTGTTACGTTGAAACAAGGTCTCATTACAATATCCTGTGGCTATGCTATATTTTAGCATATCCAGCTGCACTTCAAAAAATCCCCCCTGTTTCCCAGCATTAAATGCTGGGGATTAGTGTTACGTTGAAGCAAGCTCCCATTACAATATCTTGTAGCTATGCTATATTTTAGCATATAAAGCTGCACTTCAAAAAATCCCCCCCCCCCCCCCCGTTTCCCAGCATTAAATGCTGGGGATTAGTGTTACGTTGAAGCAAGCTCCCATTACAATATCCTGTAGCTATACTATATTTTAGCATATAAAGCTGCACTTCAAAAATCCCCCCCTCCCCCTGTTTCCCAGCATTAAATGCTGGGGATTAGTGTTATGTTGAAGCAAGCTCCCATTACAATATCCTCTAGCTATGCTATATTTTAGCATATAAAGCTGCACATCAAAAATCCACCTCCCCTGAATAATTATCCATTATACTATGGAAATGTATATTTGGCTTATAGGTTGGCAGTTCTTAAGCTTTCATTATACACACACACACACACACACAGTATTTTACCATGTGGCTTTGTTTGTCACTTAGTTTAGTATTTTTACTGTGTTTATAACTACAGGTGATGGCTAAACAGTGTATTGTTCTTGCATTCAATGGGAAATGAACACCAGATTATAAGTACATAGATCATGAGACAAGGATTTTTCTGCATACTGAACAGATACATTTGAAGATTTCAGAAAAAACCTTTGGAAAAAGATAGATTTAGATGAAGAACATTTTGAGATATTAATATGGTTTGATATGGAAGTTGGAACAAGCAAAGGCGTCCCTATAAAAAATACCGATGATTTAATCAGCTGTATACACTTGATGAAGAACAATTCTGTGTATAGGAGTAGACGTTTCATAGTTGACATTACACAACGATCTCCACAGTCTGAGAGAGTTGATTATGCTGAAGGGCAAATAATAATGCAAATAGACAATGATGATACTTTTGAAGTGATAGTTTTAACACCTCCGTCTGTCGAAGCTGTAGCAGTAGATCAACAGTTAATGCATGCTGAAAACACAGAACAACAATTTGTAAATCTTCAACTTCCTGAGACATAAAGTGCTGGAAAAAAGAGAAAAAAGTATTCAAGGAAGAAAATAAGAGAATCTCCTCGTCCAATACTAAAAGAAAATGCAGATTTTGATGACGTCAAGGTTGGATCAATTTTTTTAAACAAACAGTGTGTCACTAAATGTTTCCAGACAAGTGCAATTGCACACTATTTTGAATTCAAGGTTGTTAGATCAAGCACAGCGAGATATTCACTGGCGTGCATGAATGAAAAATGTGAGTGGAGTGTTCGATCTTGCAGAATTAAACAGTCCACACTGTTCAAAATACTGAAGTTTGAGAAGAATCACACTTGCTCAGTGAATGATAGAAAAAGAGACCAAAAATATGCTACGTCAAAGATTGTTCGAGATCAGATAGTTGAGAATCTGTGAGACGATAATTATCCTGTTAAGCCTAATTTTGTTGTTGCAGAGATTAGAAGGAAAATGGGAGTTGTAATCTCTTATAATAAGGCATGGCGTGCTATAAAAGAAGGAGAGTCTTTAATTAGAGAGACGCCTGAGGAGAACTTTTCCGAAGTTACCAGCATATTTATATGTGCTAAGAGACATCAATCCAGGCTCACACGTTGCTCTTCAAAGAGATTGTGAGAACAAGTAAAAAAAAATAATGTCTACTTATATATTATTCTGTAGAATTCCATAAATGCTGATTAAAAAAAGCCTGTAAGACTGCACTGTTATTTGTTGGAGTCCCCGTCACAAAATGCTGTGACATGGTAATTATGTATAAGTAAGGTTCCAGTACTAAAACCGGAGACTCAAAAATTTTAACATGCAATTCACTGATAACACTGCAATTCTATTATCCAGGTTCAAATATATGTTTTTTGCTTGTGCGGCATCTATCAAAGGCTGGAAATATTGTAGACCTGTGATAGTTGTTGATGGAACATTCCTCAAGGGGAGATATTCAGGCACACTATTGGTTGCAGTAACGAAAGATGCAAATAACCAAATCTTCCCACTTGCCTTTGGAGTTGTGGACTCAGAAAATAATCTGGCATACAATTGGTTCTTTAGGCAGTTGCGCATTGCATTTGGTTGCCGTGAGAATTTACTGTTCCTTTCAGATCGTAATCCTGCAATTATAAATGGGATTACAAATGTATATCCTGAATATGAACATGGGATCTGTGTATATCATCTGGAAAAGAACCTTAATAAAAGGAACGTGAGTCCTGCAGTGATAAGTATATTCATTAGTGCATGTCGAGTCTACACGATTGCAGAGTTTAAAACAGACATGAACCAAATGAAAGAAACTGATAGGGCAACCTATGATTACCTCATGGAAGAACCACCAGAAAGATGGACTAGAGCTTGCTGTCGAAATCGAAGATATGACATGATGACATCAAATATTGTGGAATCCATGAATAATGCTATGTTACATGCTCGGGGAAAATCAATACTGTCAATAGTGGACAACATAATGAACAAGCTACAGAGCTGGTTTTAAGAGAGACGGAAGAGTGCGCAGGATATTTTCTTTGCAACATCAAAATGGACAGATGATGAATTGAAAAAAAAAAAAAAAAAAAAGCATACAGAATGAATGTGAGTATATCAACTAATACAGTTATTTTTTGATGTGATTTGTGTTATGTCAATGATAATTCATGAAGTCCCAGGTTTTGTGCTGGGACTACATGGTATCCAAAAGCAGGGCATCCAGTAAATTGCAGCATTATATCTGTTATGCTACTTATTTATTTATTTATTTTTCTTTTTACTAAATAAAAACTAGTCAAGTAGTCTTATACATTACATTTTTACAGGTTGACCGGACTACGGATCATAGCTTTAAAGTAACAGATGAAGGGAGAGAATTCATTGTTTGTTTGAAGAAGAAAGAATGTCAATGCCTCAAGTTCCAGATGGATGAAATGCCTTGTGAACATGCACTTGCTGCCATAGACAGAGTGCACCTAAACAAGTCGGATTATTGCTCTACATGGTATAAAAGAGAAACATGGTTAAAACAGTATGAAGCGGAAATCAACACTGTTGGACATGAAGAATCATGGGTTGTACCTGATAGCATTAAAGAAGAGATAACATAACCCCCAGATTTCAAACTTAAGGCAGCAAGAAGGCAGGAGAAAAGATTTGTCTCGACTGCAGAATATGTGAGACTAAAGGGGAAACAATGTGGGATATGTAGAAAGCGTGGACACAACAGGACATCCTGCAGACACACTCCAGTACTTCAACCATATTCAAAGAAACATAACTCTCAATAAAAACAATAGGTATGTCTCTCTATTTGCATTTTATTTTTTAATTCTATTTTAGTGCAATTCAACACACAAAGCTGCTATGTTAAATTTTTTTTTTTTTTTTTTTTTTTTTGTGTTTTTCAGTTAGGAATCCTGTCGTCACTAGATAGATAGAAGACCATTCTTCTCTATTTTCATCCAGTCGCAACAAATCTGAAGTCAAACAGGACTATTCATTTATAGAGAACTATTTTTTTTTTAAATTTTACTTCCTCTGTATTCTTTAACATGGATTATTATATATAATACACTTTTCATTTGTTGCTGTGCAAAATAGTTGTCTCGATTTATCTATTTTCTAGTTATTTTACTTATTGAACAACAAACATTTTGATCTTACTTAAATAATAAAAATACAGTACTTAGAAACACAGTTCATAATACGAAAAAAGGTTGTTCATAATTCATGCACTGCTCAAAAACTTAAAAATACAGATGAAATAAAAACATAAACAAACATCCCCATATTAACTAAAAAAAATATAACAACTACTAAAACTTATTCAATCACAATAGACTTCTGGGCTGACCCTACATCTTCGTCACTGCTGCCATCATCATCATCGTCGTCATTATCATCATCAACATCATAAAAATTGTGGTGGCCTACTAATGAAATTTCAAAAACCATAGTGGCAACACCGTTGTAAACCTCATGAACAACGTGATTAAACCGAAGCATATCACCCAGTCTGTAGCCTTTACGCTGAAGCATCTCCTTCCATCCATTGCACAACCTTGAGTGTCCCTTCCCAGCCTTGAACTTCATTTCATAATCAGTGTCATCATTTTCACAAAGTAAAAGTGCACTTCCATTGACCTTTGGCAGCTTGTCTTTCCAACTCTCTGGAAAGATCTGAAAAAATAAACTTTCACAGTTAATACAAAAAAAATATTAAAAATTTAGATGAACAAAAACATAAAAAAAAAAATTGGTAATTTTTTTAACATACAAAATCATCTCTTTGGAAGTATGATTTTGTTATTTCCATAGTGAAACTGTCTAGTTCCTCCCAACGATCGTCCTCCATATTATTGTTTGAATGAAAAAATAAATTAGTTGCAATCTTGTTGTTGTTTGCTTCAACTGCAAAGCCTTATTATAGGCTAGGAGTTACTAACTTTTGTTCAACTGTTATGGTCAAAGAGAATATGTATAGTCAAAAATATATTTAATATTACTATAAATGTAGTCAAAAAAGTTGTGTTTCTATGTTCTTCCCTATGTTTCTTCCAGTTCGAGGTCTTCTCGTATGCCAATGTTATCCTGATAAAATGCTGGTACCCGAGATATTTGCTGACACACTCTTAAAAACTGGAACAACTTCTATATTTATAGTAACGTCTCAGGATAAAAAGCTTGAGCACTCATGTGCCTTAAACTACTGGCCCAGCATAAAAATATGGGGATTAGCATTACGTTGAAGCAAAGTCCCATTACAATATCCTGTACCTATTCAAAATCACCCCCCTGTTGTCCATCATTAAAATGCTGGGACTTAGTATTACGTTGAAGCAAAGTCCCATTACAATATCCTGTAGCTATACTACATTTATCAACACGAGAGTTGTTACTTGTCACCTTAAATACCTACTAATGGAAATGGTCCATTCCAGACAAAATATTAAGGGGGGGGGGGGAGAAAAGAGGAACTCAAAATTCGTCTGGACGATGCAAATTAAACGCGTATGGTATGGAAGAGAAGGGTTTTTGCCAGGAAGTTCTAATCAGAAATGCTGAGGCATGTATTGCTAGGACTATACATAAATATTATTTAAGACTCAAAATTTTACATACAACACAAAAGGCAAAAATTACAGCCAATTTCATAAAAATTACATAAAAGCATACTTCTAAAAACACAAAAGAAGTATCCTCAAGTACAAAAAAGCACACTTGTCTCACACAAATGTTAAGGCTGTCTGTTTGCATTTTTAAATACACATGAAAAAAATTCCTAATATGTGAAAGAACAACAATAGATAATAAATCAAATTAAAACATTGTTTATTGTCCATAATTTGTAAACACGGCCTCCCCTGGCCCTCCATTGTGCTTTGCAGGGGATCTGCCATCACCTTAAGCAATTCCATCAGTTTTTCATAATACTGTCGCTGCGTGTACCTTAAATTCCACAACTCATTTTCACATTTCTTCTGAATTCGTTCAAGGATTCCACCTCCTTCTTCAGATATTCAAAACGCCAACAGAGGTCTCTTGGTATTGAAGCCAAGTTAGTAACATGCCTTTGAGTTGATGATCCATGACCATTCTGCAAAACCTGTCTTCCATTGGATGGTCCGTGGCCATTAGATGGTCCGTGGCCATTCTCCATAGATACTTTTTGATCAGATAGTATTTAAAACAATTTAGTTTTTTTTTCTTTCAATAACAAAAATGACAGAATGGATTCCTATCTATCTGTTTTATGGCTGGGAATTTATATACATTGGCATTTGTTCGTAAGAGTCACTTCTAGAAATTCTGAAAAGGTATAATGTGTATTTTATCATAAGTTCTGATAAGTCACACTGTTTACTATGGGTCACACTGTTTAACACGATTTTGAATTACTTTGTGTGTTGTCCCAGCATTAAATACTGGGGTTTATAAAGTTGAACTTCAAAATCACCCCGTTGTCCCAGCATAAATGCTGGGACTTGGTGTTACATTAACCCAAAGCCCCATAACAATTATATTGCTAGGACTGTACATAAACATTATTTAATAAACAGCATTTTACACACAAACAAAGGCAAAGTTACAGTCATTTTCATTAACAGTAATATAAAAATTACATTAAAAGGATACTTCTAAATACGCAAAAGAAGTATTCTCAAGTAGAAGAAAAGATAAATTACACTTGATTCACATTGAAGCATAAAAACAGAACACTGCGAAAGACATAAAAAAATACAGTAAAACATAAATGATAACTAAGGAACGCGAGAGCTAGAACCAGAGGTTGAATCTGTAAAGTTCTGCAATTCAATGTCCAAGAGTTTGTCAAAAAGTCGATCCATATCTCTATTGTATTTCTCTCTGAAAGCTACAAAAAATTCAAACAACACATCCAAGTTATTCTTCACAACTGATACCTTAGTTTTAAAAAAATCAAGATCACTTTTCAAATTCCTAACATCGTTATTCAACTGGCGCCATTGTTGTCTTCTTACTTCATCATTGCAAGCCATCTTTTATTTTATGCTTTGTTATTTTTCCTTTTTTTAGAATAATATTTTGTTTTGCACAAGTGAAAAAACAAGACCACTGTCTAATTTATAGAAAACAAAAATAGAAAAAACATGTAAACAATATTTGTTCTATTTTAGCTGACATTGTAACTGAAAAAAAGCTGTAAAGATTCCTTGCATCTTTCTCTGTAAAAAAAGATATCATTTTTTTTATAGGTCGTATCTATATAGGAAAAGATTGAACTGAGATTTTCAACTGTATTAAAGTAACAGTATTACACAGTTGACAACACAAAAAGAAATCAAACAGATTCTGAAAAGATTCTATACATTAGAACAGGCTTCTGTTCCAAAAATATATGGCGGAATTGGTTGTTTCCCCTCTAAACTTGTCCCGAATTACCATTTACATACCTTATCTTTACGGGCATCCCCTTACCCCTCTTAGCAATTTTCTAATGGTACTAATATCCTCATTAAAGCTGACGTGGCAGTGGAAATATGATTATTTACTTAAGTGGAGAGTGAATAACAAAAACAATAGTAAAACCATATTAAGTTGTACACGTGTTAATTTGCAATTGGACAATGTATAATAATTTTGCTTAATTATTTGTGGACCCTTTTTCAATTTTTACTTTAATTTTTCTCTTTCTTTTTCTTTTATGTTTCTCTTTATTTTTTCCTTTTCTCTTTCTTTATCTTTTTAATTCTTTTCCCAACATCAGAACCACCGATTCCTCCGCCCAATCTTACATGTTCCCCTCCCCTGCAAGCAATACAACCAGCCTTGTTCCTTTTTTCTCAATTTTCTTTTTTTGTTTCACTTTCCCTTTCTCTAATTTCTTTTTCCAAATACTTCCTCCAAGTGTATACTGCCATAAAACTCCGCTGCCAAATATTGGCGCCGGCGATGGGCTTCCGTCAACAAACTCCTATTTTTCTTTTTTCTTGTGGGTAACAAAAAGATGGTGGTCATTCATATTTTAGTGGTGATTTTAAGATTTTGTTGGATTTTCGGATTTGGTAGATTTGGTGATATTATCTCAAATTCAGTAAAACAGGTTAATGTATGTTATTGTGTGTCTCTTATCTCTTCTATGGTCTATAGATTCATCTTAACTTAACAAATACAATAAACCAGCTGCTTTAATTCCCAGAATTTCTTGATTAATTTGGTGCCTTTAATTGTTTCAACTTCCAGATGGGAATGACGAAGGAGCATGTTGAATCTCTAGAGATTCTTGGAACCGAAAACAAATGGGTTTTATTTGTTACTATGTTGTCAAATCTGTTAATTAGTCTCCGATTAATTTGATTTGCTATTGGAAACTGAAAGTAACCGTAAGTTTCCAATCTTTGGTTTAATATCACGGTGGGGGTGGATATGCAGGAGGGGTTGATGGAGGCATAAGGCTGACGGAGAAGATGATTTGGGGCAAAAGAAAAGAAAAATAAAAAGTAACAAAAGATAAACAAAAATATAAATTATAATTACATTTTAAATGAGTATTAAAAAAGAAAATAGTTACTTGTCAATGACGTGGATGCCACGTATTGCTTACTTGGCGCAAGTGTATTTCATTCTCCCTTGTGCAGCTGGTCAAGAGTATGTGGGGAGGGAATTAATATCACTTCAAAGTTGCTAAGAGGGGTAAGGGGATGCCCGTAAAGATAAGGTATGTAAATGGTAATTCGGGACAAGTTTAGAGGGGAAACAACCAATTCCGCCAAAATATATTGAAATCCACAAAATATTCCCTACTTTAACTTTGCAAATCCACAGCATTTCTGTATTGTTTTGACAATACATGAACAAAAATAGATAGATTCTTTTGTCATTTTACATGACAAGTCAAGTCAATAAAAAATCTTATAAGATTCTGTATGTTAAATTACTATAAGAACTCTTTTACAATATTTAAAATGCACAATAGATTTTATTTTTTGAATATGAGCAATATTTTCATAATTACATAAATTAATAATATTTATTCATATATAAAAAAACTGCTATCACATACATTAGTCCCAGTACTTATGCTGGAGCCATGGTGTTATGCAGCTGAAAAACAACGGCATTTTGATCTGGAGGGTCCTATACTCATATTTGTAAACCTAAATCACAGTACTTGTGCTGGAGCGATGGTGTTATGCAGTTGAAAATAGCAGCATTTTGTTCTCACTTATAGACTGCTTTTTTTTTTTTTGTTGATCTGGAGGGTCCTATACTTATTGAACAACAAACATTTTAATATTACTTAAAAACACAGTACTTAGAAACACAGTTCATAAAAGATCATGACATTAACTGAAAAAAGCTTCAAACACATATGAAACAAAAAGAGACAAAAACATCCCACATTAACTGAAAAAACATAAAAACTACTAAAATTTATTCAATCACAATAGGCTTCTGCACTGATCCTACATCTTCGTCACTGCTTCCACCATCATCATCATCATCATCATCATCACTGCTATCACCCCCTCCCTCACCATCCTGATGGTTTATGACAGAAACTTGAAAAACAACAGATGCATTACCGTTGAATATCTCGTGGAACAGGTGATCAAAACGAAGTATATTGCCTATCCTGAAGCCTTTTTTATTAATCATATCCTTCCATCCATTACACAACCTTGCGTGCTTCCCAACTTTGAAGCTCATCTCATATACCTCATCATCATCTTCACACAATATGCATGCCATTCCATTTATATTTGGCAGCCTCTGCTTCCAACTTTTTGGAAAGATCTAAAAGGAATAATATTTGATAGTTAATAAAAAAAATCACAAAACACTAAAAAAAATAAATGAGAAAAATAAAAAATACTTTGGTCATTTCTTTTAACATACAAAATCATCTCTATCAAAATAAGATGATGTGATTTTCTTGTCGAAACTTCCTAGTTCCTCCACACGATTCTCTTCATCTGCCATATCTTCTTTTCAAAAAAACTTTACAGTTTATAAGAGGAGATGAAGTCTCAAAAACCGTTGTAGTTTGCTTTAACTGCAAAGGGTTATTTATACCTAAAAAAGTGAGTAACTGTTAGTCGATATGTATTTTGTCGATATGTATTTTGTCAAAAATACATTAAATGTAGTCAAAGAAATTATATTTTCTATGGACTTTACAGTTTCTGTACGTTATCAATTTCAACAAATATTGTCTAACTTAAATTACTATCTCAAAATTTAATAAATATTTATTCATATATAAAAACTGCTCTCACATAAATTAGTCCCCCCAGTACTTGTGCTGGAGCCATACTGTTATAAAGGTGAAAATAACAGCATTCTGATCTATGGTCCTATACTACTATACTCATAATTGTAAACTAATCCCCAGTACTTTTACTGGAGCTATATTGTTATGGGGAAAAATAACAGCATTTTGATATGGGGGTTGCAATCAAATTAATCCCAGAATCACAAAATTTAATAATATTCATTCATACATTAATCCCCCAGTACTTTTGCTGGAGCTATATTGTTATGCAGTTGAAAAATTACAGCATTTTGGTATGGGGTCCTATACTAATGACTGTAAACTAATTGGAAATTACAGACTAATAATTCAAAAATGACAACAGATGCAACTTATAATTGAAAAGGCACCATTACATTATATTTGTGATGTTGTTTACTGAACAATCACAATTCAAAAAACAACAGTTGAATTACAAAAACTTAGATATTTTTACCAAAAACTCAGATATTGAACTAAAACAGACAAATATGCTATCTTATTCAAGCATCTTCAACAGTAGAGTCAGAACTAGAACTAGAACTAGAACTAGAACTAGAACTTGAACTTGAACTTAAAGGTTCTAGTTCAGGCTGCCATATACTAACATATAAAACCACACGATCTAAGGATTCCAGAACCCTAAAATGTAGTGTACTTCCTACTCCAAGATTGTTAGTACGAACAAACTCCTTCCATCCATTACAAAGTTTTCTCTGTCTTCTCACTTTTAGGTAGTTCATCTGGAAATGAATACCACGGCAAATAAGAGTGGCTGGAACATCACGTCTGGGAAGCCTAATTGCCAACCATACTGGCAAAATCTACAAAACAAAACAAAAGAAGAAATGCAGACTTTTATAATAACATCAAACTAAAACAACACTTTAAGAAAATGCTATGATCAACTTACAAACTGATCTAATTCAGCATCCAATTCAGTTAACACTACTTCGACAACTGTTCCCATCTTAAAAATACAAAAATATTTGCCTCTTCTATTCAGTAACAAAGTAGTCTATTTATATTAAAATAATTATACAAGAAATCTTCTCTATTACACTGTATTGTCCTTGTGCTTTTGGATGATAGTAAATATTCTTCCTTCTTTATATAAAAGCTGCACATTGCTTGTTCTTTTCCTTTATGATGCAGAACTGGGGCCAAGTATAAAGAGGATTAAAAAAATAAAAATAAAAACTCAAATGTCCATGTCCATTAATTAAGATTAACACAAAAATTAAAGAAAAAGGATAATTCTAAAAACACAAAAGAAGTATCCTCAAAGTACAAGAAAAGATAAATTAGTTAATACAATCTTTTTCCTATTATCAAGTTAATACAACATAAGTTTATTAAAAATAGTAAAATTAGTTCTCTGGTGACCCTGGTGGAGTATGTACTTCATTATAGTTTGGCATTTGTCTGATTGCCCTCATCATCCTTGTCATTTGTCGCTCATTCCTTTCAATCCTCTGATTTTTCCGAATAATTAATAATCAGAGGTGATCTACAGTACGAGTCAACTGCTCAATGTCTCCCTGCAAACCTGCAATCTCCCAACATAAATCACGCCCTGTTTGATCTGTAGAATGCACATTTTGAAGTGCAATCCATTCTCAAATACATGCTCATTTCCCTGTGGGAGAGACATTTTTTTTCTAAAAGACTGCACAAGCAAGTAAAAAATTTGAGACAAATTTGAGTGATGATTCTATATTCAAAGACTGTATTTATAGACAGATAGTCATGCCCCACAACTGCACCCCTAAAAAATAGGAATGATAGTAACCAACTCATAATTGCAGCCCCCTAATTATTTTGGTGAAATAATTATACTAAGTAATTATACCCAGTATGTTAACTGGGGGCGCTGGTACTTCATAAGTAAACTCAAAGTATTTTGGGCTGGGGGGGGGGGGGGGTTGCAAACGTATGCTGAAATGCTTTTATACAAAGTCGCATAATTTTTGAACTGGGGCACAAGTACTTAAAAATGCAGATTCCCAGTATTTTTTTTATAATGGGCACGACAAGATTTTTCCACTCGGGATACTGGGTGCGCAAGTGCATCATATGTAAACTCACAGTATATAAAAAAACTGAGACTATTTACCTTTAATCTATGTCCCACACCAAAAATTTTATGAAACGTTGCAGTGTTTATAAGGATTAATCAACTCTCATTCAAGTAAATTAATGTGTTGTCTTGGTAGAGAGCAGCGTTTTCAGTGAAAGTTGCACTCTAGCAAGGACAATACATTAATTTTAAGCACGACTTTTTTATTTTAAACAATCGATAATGTACTAATAATTAATCTATATTACTACTACATTATCGACTGTTTAAAAAAAATTATACTAAGTAATTATACCCAGTATATTAATTGGGACGCTGGTACTTTATACCTAAACTCGCAGTATTTTGGGGGGGGGGGAGGGGATGCAACTCCAATAATTATTGAACTGGGGAACAAGTACTTAAAAATACAGAGTCCCAGTATTTTATAATGGGCACGAAGGGATTTTCCCAGCTGCTCACAGGCATTGGTGCCGGAGTACAAGTGCTTCATATGTGAACTCACAATATATAAAAATACTACAATTAAAGTATTAGCATTCCTATTTATATACTTCACAAGCTAATAAATAATAACAAACAAACAACATATTAACTATACATACTTCAAAAAATGTGTACATTGCATTGTTTATAAAAAAGATAAATAAAGATTCAAAGAATAAGCAGTCTTCCATGTTCACAAGCTAGCTTCTCATCATGCTCTCCATAATCATCATTCAATTTCTCTAGTGGAGTTTCATAGCCTTCATCTCTTTTTGATTTTCCATGCTCCAGTAGATTAGCAGCAACCATTCTCCTGTAAATAGTAATAGCTTCTACTCCCCATTCATATTTAAAAAAATCCTGTCCAAGCATGAGTAGATCTGTAAACCTTGTTACAAAAATACCACAGTCTGTGTCTCCTAATTGTTTTGGTGCTGTTTGATAAACAATATCAAGTTTCTTATAGGTTGTACCAAAATTAGGATGTTTTGTATGAAAATCCATCTCTTTTAGTAGCTTAGGTATAGCAATTGCATACATTCCCATCTTCATCTTCACAAAATTTTCACCCCCATCAAAAACCGAATAATAGACATCTATTCTATGATCTTTTATAGAATAAACTCCCAACCAATAATGAGTGCAAGACATGTAATCATCAGGATCAACTGAAGTGTTCCTAATTGGCATAAACACTTTTTCGACTTGACTCCATGCTATGCCACATTGATTAGTAGCCCCATTCACACACTCAAGTAGGTTATTCTGTGTAGTTCCTTCAAACTGTGCTAGATCAAAATCTAACTCAATCTTCTCTAAATCGTCCAATGTCAAGTCATGAATTCCAAAAACAACTTCTGCTGGAGGTTTTTTTTTTTTTTCTCTTGTTGAGCACGAGTCCTTTTTGGTCCTTTCTTTTGTTGGGCCTTCATTTCTTCAAAACGTTCTTTATTCTTCCACTCTTCTTCCATTCTATCCTTCTCTTATTTTATTCTCCTGGTCTTCTCTTCCTTTCCCATATTTTCAAAATAGGATTCAACCTTTGAAAAGAACAACGACTCTAGAAAAAAATCAAAATTCAAGTCTGTCGTTGTGTACAACGCTGAGTAGTTTGTGAAATGATATACATGTTTCTTCCTCAGATAGTACAGTATAACATCAACATACTGCATGACAAAAAAAATCACAAAACACAAACCAAAAAAAAAAATTAATTAACAAATATATATATATATATAAAAGACTACATAACCAATAATAAAAAAAACTGTAGAAAACCTCATTGGTAAGTGAATATCTTCTATCTGCAATCTCTCTAAACCACATTTTGCTCTTCACTGAAACACTATATAATCTAATTTTGTTCTGTGAACTGATGTCTGCAATTTTCTCATCATAAAGATCATCACCGCTGAAAAAGTTAAACACAAACAACATAAACGATACAAATTTACTAATATAATCTACAACGCCCTGTAACTTAAAATACACAATAAATATAAAAAATAAAATAAAATAACTTACACTTTAGAGATGCTGTTTTGATCAGTCACTTTCAAGCCTTCCTTCAACCATTTATCAAAAACTGCCAAACAATTAGACGTGGCGTTGACAGTATGAAAAGGGCATACACGCTTATAAGAAGGCTTCCAATCACACTTTTCCTTTGGCTCAAAAGGCCTGAATGGAGATAATAAGTGGCGGCTAATCTTACGTACCCTATGTCCCCTGCCTAACAGCTCTCCTCCTTCTGGATGATTTAATGGTTTGTCTGGCAAAACAGCTAAATCCATAACTTCCTCTTTTTTGACTGAACACTGCATAGCTGGCTGTTATTTAGATGAAGACACATCTGCAAAATTCCTTGGAGAGACATCTGTTCCAGCAACCTTTCATTTCTCCACTAAAATTAACTGTTCAGGTGTTTTCATGGCTGAATCCAAAGCAGACTCTTGCTCCAGTACTACAACAGACGCATCAGCAAGTGTTGTAAGTTTTGAATTATCTTTCTCTATCAATGCCAATTCTGTACCACCCTTACTTTCTGAGCGATCGATATCCATAGAATCTGTCTTGACACTATCGACCACTGCTGCAGTCTCTTGCGATGGCTGTGTGAAGCCAAGTGAAAATGAAGGTGCTTCTATTCGACCAATATTTATGATGCTTTTGTTTGCTTCAGCCAAATTTTCACCAAGTTTAGTTTTGAGGGGAGATGCAATTTCAGGAGAAGCATCATTATCACATTTCTTCCTTTTCTTGCTGGAAAATGCTTTCAAAATTTTTTTGGGAGACGAATCCTCAACAGCTTTTTTGAGACCTTCTTTAGAACCTTCTTGAGAACCTTTATAAATAAAGATAGTATATCACACATTTGCCAACAATAAAAAACACAAAAAATAACTATAAAAAATATGATTACATACCTTCTGGTGTAAGAACAAGACCAGCTATGCAAAGCTCACTGACAGTCTTAACTTCAAGTCGAACCTCAGCACTGTGACTGCGCTGATTGACAACGTCTTCATTATCAGCTTTAACATTTGTTGATTCTGTAAATGGAACAAGACACACTATTCATTGACCAACCAACATGGTATTTTCTGCTGGAGTGTGGACCATGAAAAATATATAACATATTTTCGCGTACCAGGAGACAAAAACATTTGGTTATCAGCAAGCTTAATTGGTTGAGAACCTTCTTGAGAACTTTCCTGAGAGACTTATAAACAAGATAATTTGTTACATATTTTCAACAACAAAAATAGGAACACTAATTATTATATAAAAATTACTTTTACATACCTACTGGTGTCCAAATACCAGTTTCAACAAGATGCTTTAATTCATTAATTTGTTCTTCAACCACAGCACTTTGCCCAGATACACCATTATTACCTTCTGTAAAAATAAATAAGCACAATACATTACATTTCTGTATAGAAAACAGAAGTGCACACATATTTAAAATAAAATTGCATTACTATAAACTTCCCAGCCATTCGTGCTGGGGCACAAATACTTCATATGAAAAAGTCACAGTATTTGTGCTGGGGCTATAGTACTTTGTTATAGAAAGACCCATAATTTAGAACTGGGACACAAGTACTTGTTAAACAAAGAGTCACGGCATTTTATTATCTGGGACATTAGCATATCATAAAAAAATACAGTATTACTGCATAATATGTTGGTTAAATCCACCAACAAGTTTTTTTCTTCTTATCATTAAGTGTGGAATAAATTTATTCATCACGAAGCTTACCATCTGTTGGATTCAAATATACATCATCATCTATAGATGGACACTTGTCCAATAAATCAGATGAAGGATTCTGTTTATCTGCATATACAATAAAAAAAATCATTACATTAAACAAAAAATTCCCTTTTACTTAGATTACGATTATATAGAATACTCTATTTGACTACCATGACTTTGTTGATGATGGTCTGAATTTGATGGCACCTTTTCTAAACCATCTGTACCTTCATCAATAGGGTCACAGGCATCAGCTTTATAATCCTCTAAAACATCCACAATCATTTGATTGCTTTTATCTATTAAAGCAGCTGGAATACCATGATCACTTTGTACACTACCAACAAGCTCTGGCCGATTATATGTTTCTTTGAAAAAACTATCGCGACCATCTGAATAATTCAAATTATCAACAAAACGACTCTTCTCATTTCTACTCCTGGTGTCTGATTTACTTACAGACACACCATAGTTTTCTCCGAGATCGCTTGTCTTTGATTTTGCAACAAGAAGAAGTAATGAATCAAACTTTGCATTCAACATATCTGTAATCCTCTTCTCCATGTCAGCAAGATCTTTCTTAACACTATTTTCAGAGGAATTGATCATATGTTGAATCTTGGCCTCAGTAGGTAAGTTTACTTTGAGAGTAGCTGTCAATCTCTGATAAAAGAAAAAACATTAAAACCACATAAGGAAAAAAAATAAAAAGACAAAACCCACGAAGAATTTCACCTTTACAACTTCATTCATGTCAATAGATTCTGCTGTTGAACTAGTCTTTGAAGATGACTTTGAGGGTGACTTTGAAGTTGAAGCATGTTTAGATTTATGCCTTATTGGTCTCACTGAGGCATCCTCCCAAAACTATTAAAAAGTACATTTCAAAACAAACAAAAAAGTAAAAAAAAGAAATAACAAACAAAGCAAGTACTCGTAAAACTCACCTGTTCATTATGAAAGTAGTCATCACACAAGACATTGTATTGAGGGGTAAAAGTACATGTGTAACGAAGCATCACAGGTTTGATCCTAGGCCGAACAGTAAAATACTGCCTAAACACAGGGAACACCTCTGCCACCCAGCAACAGAATAGGAAGGGCATACCAGGAAACAAATAAGTAGTAGAATTTGGCTTTATGATTAATTGCAAATGGTGTACCATTTGACGATATATCTCAGTACCCCACTGATAACAGCTATGCACCTCTTCATTATTAATAATAATCATATGTTGATCATCCACTACTCTAGGTAATGGCCGGCCCAATAAAACAGAATTAAGCAAATATACCTCAGCTAGTTTAACAGCATCATCTTGCTCTAAAGGAACATCCAATCGTGCAGCTGACACTCTATTCACATTACCCTTGCTCTTTGGAGCCACTCTCACATAACTGGAATGATGTTCAATCAAATCAAGCAAGTCATATAACTTTAAAGTCCACCTGCTGTCCTTTTTATTAACATCATCTTCAGGATTAAGCGATTGTGTGATAACTTTTTCTTCTTCTCCTGAAATATTTCTCCTTTAATCTACTCTTTGAAAGCTTAAAAATACTTATATCTACAATACTGGAAATATTAAGACCACTAACTACATGAAAATCATCAGCTGTGAAATCTACTATATCACCAAAAACTTTGAAGCTAAGCTTAGTGTTGTCTGAAGAAACTATTTGAGACTGCAGAAAACAATTTATAAGCCTCCCAGAATATTTAGCATCTTCCAAAAGCATACACTTGCCGAATGGCCCTTTCTTCAGTTTCTCCAGGTAATCCGCAGACAATAACCCTTCAAGTAATCCACGATACTCTGTGTCACCTTTCCACTGGCAATCACGATTTTTCCACTGCGCAAATGGAAGCAATATACCATCGTCGTTTGGCAGATTATCCATAACCTCATTACTTGGTATAATCTCCATTGCTGTAACATTTTCACATGTATTAAAATAAAACAAAGAAAAATTTACACATATATGCTTGCACCTAAAAAACCAGCAGACATTGGTGCTGGGAGCACAAGTAGTTCATGTGCATGGTCGCAGTATTTCGTGCTGGGGTCTATGATACTTTGTTATACAAAGTCCCATGTTTTAGAACTGGGACACAAGCACTTGTTCAACAAGGGGGTCGCAGTATTTTGTGCTGCGGCCTATGATACTTTGTTATACAAAGTCCCATATTTTAGAACTGGGACACAAGCACTTGTTAAACAGGGGGTCACAGTATTTTGTGCTGGGACCTATGATGATTTGTTATACAAAGTCTCATGTTTCAGAACTGGGACACAACAGTGTTTGTGCTGGGGGAGAGCTTGGTGTCCCACCCCTCACCCAGATATTGTTGCTGGGAGGACAAGTAGTTCATGTGCATGATGACAGTATTGTAGAACTGGGACACAAACACTTGTTAAACAAAGGGGTCCGGTATTTTGTGCTGGTGCAACAGTCTATCACCCATACAGAGTCACGGTATATAATTCTGGGGCGAAGGGTTTCACAAAAAAAAAAAAAAAAAAAAAAAAAAGAAAGAAACTGTTGCCCCTTTAAAAATAACCCACCATTTACACATGGACAAGTACATGTTAAAAACACACAGTCCCATGTTTTAGAACTGGGACACAAGCACTTGTTCAACAAGGGGGTCGCAGTATTTTGTGCTGGGACCTATGATACTTTGTTATACAAAGTCCCATATTTTAGAACTGGGACACAAGCACTTGTTAAACAGGGGGGCCACAGTATTTTGTGCTGGGACCTATGATGATTTGTTATACAAAGTCTCATGTTTTAGAACTGGGACACAACAGTGTTTGTGCTGGGGGAGAGCTTGGTGTCCCACCCCTCACCCAGATATTGTTGCTGGGAGGACAAGTAGTTCATGTGCATGATGACAGTATTGTAGAACTGGGACACAAACACTTGTTAAACAAAGGGGTCCGGTATTTTGTGCTGGTGCAACAGTCTATCACCCATACAGAGTCACGGTATATAGTTCTGGGGCGAACGGTTTCACAAAAAAAAAAAAAAAAAAAAAAAAAAAAAAACGGTTGCCCCCTTTAAAAATAACCCACCATTTACACATGGACAAGTACCTGTTAAAAACACACAGTCCCAGGTTTTTTATCATGGGGCAACAGCCTATCCCTAATAAAAGGTCACAGTATATAGTTCTGGGGCAATGGGTTTCACAGAAAAAAACGTTTCCCTTAAAAAAACCACACCATTTTAAGGGGAATCAACAGCTTATACTGTACTCCAATGGAAAATCTAAATATTTTTCGAAACAAAATCAAAATATAATTACCCATATACACGTACAAAAATGAAAAAAAAAAAAAAACAATACGAAGTAAACACAGTTACCTTAATATGCGAAACAGCAAAACAATGTTTTTACCCAAACACAAAGCTTCAAAATCACTTCTCAAAAATAAGAAATTGGTGCATTTCGAAAGAGAGTTCGTATATTTTGAAGGAATTCAAAATTCACAGTATCAAACAGAAACAAAAACCCCGAATAAGTTAAAAAATAAGGAAGGGTAAAACCGGAATTTCCAAAATGTGCAAAACGACGTCGTGATACTATTATTTTTAAAAAACGCGTCTAGTGGCTAATTCTCAGCGAATTTGTAAACAGAGGCTACGCATCACATAGCGGGTGCCAAAGTGGCTTCCCCGCGAAATTTTTACTAAAACTCTTTGAGTGCGTCCAAAAATGGCTATGCATCAAAATTTTACGAAGAGGGGGCTTTGTATGGATAAGAAAATTTTTGGGCTTTTGAAAGTTAGTTATAAGGGGAATTTTCAAAACTAGGCACCCCACAACACAAAATTACAAATGAGGGGCCACAATTCATCCATAGCACCCCTTTATTTTTACATTACACAACATAGCACCCCCTTATTTTCAAAATTACATAACATAGCACCCATTTAAACTAAAAACCCTAGGAGCCACTCCCTCACCCTCCCCCACCACTGCCCCGCCACCAGAAACCGAGCCGGCAGTGGCTGGTGGCCGAAAAATAAAAAATTCACCGGATTTGCTTATTTTATTTGTGGATTTGTTTAAATAATTATTTTTTGATAATTTTATACACCTAAATCTATCAAAATAATAAATTAGACATGTAAATACATAGAAAACTGTGTATGCAAGAAGAAAAATACAAATATATACACGAAAAACATAAATTTTATACAAAACATCCATAAAAAGTGCACAAATCTGAAATTTATACAATTTTATTCATTGTTCATACACGCATATACAGCTTTATACAAATTTTACAATACATAGAATGTGTTTTATACACTGTCAATACGTACTTATACAGATTTATGCATTTTTATACACGTTTACAGAATTGTATAAACTTGTATAAAAGTGTATAAACTCATAAAAATAATGTTAAACAGTGCCTCGGGCAGATTTTACACAAAAGCTTAACAAATATTCAAGATCTATACAGTTTTATACAAGAAAAACACTAGATCTAAACATTAAATAAAAGTTTTAACAAAAAACTAATAGATCTCAACGAATTTTTATGGAAAAAGTGAAGAAAAAGAAGAAACTTGATAAATAAACTCCTCACCGGAGTTTTGATCGAAATATACAACGAAAATCAATATTGTTATTCAAAAAGCAGCAAAAAAAAAAAAAAAAAAAAAAAAAAAAAAAAAAAACAGCGGCGGCAGCTTGGAGGAGGGGGAGTGAAGGTGAGACAATGGTGGAAAGGGTGCGGTGGTGGGGGCGGTGGTGATGTTGTTAGGGTGAAGAGAAGAGAGAAAAAGTAGGAAAGAGAGTAAGAGAAGAGGGGAAAAAATGGGGGCTAGGATTTTTTTTTTCTTTAAATAGGGGGTGCTATGGTAGGGGGGTTGCTAGGTCGGGTAAAGAAGGAAAATATGGATCTTTTTTGGTAATTTTCATAAGTGGAGTATCTCTCCATGTAATTGTCCCTAGTTATAAGTACTAATATGAAATGTGTTCCTTTTACTTTATTTTTTAAGACTTTGTCCCTTTTACCTAAATAAACATTTGAGAGTCCCTTTTAACTAAAAGACCCGAGTCTCTATGCTATTAAAACTTTGTTAAAGCTCTGATTTATTAGTAGACATTAAAATCTATTAAGTGGTTTAAAGAAAAATAAAACAAAAACACTTAATGGGTGAGATCTGTGCCATCCAAATTCAAACCTTCATTAAATACAAATAAATGAAGCCTTAGATTTGGAAAGAGAGAAAAAAAGGATTATGGATGCGTTCATTTAGGGATTAGAAGGTGTCTATTATCCTAATTAATTAATCAAACATCCTCCGTTAACTGTAGCTAACTGATGCTGTGGGAGCATTTCTTATTTTCCTTTATATTTGTTCTTGCGGCTGAAAAACAATGTGGGTCTAAGAACTGACATGGCTATATTATGACTAGTGACCGAGAGCCCGGGCAAGTTAATATTAATGTTGATTTATGCAAATATAGAATGTTTTAGCAGTGGTTCTTGAGTTTTGATCCTCTTTAATAACCACTTAACTCATATCGACATAATTTGGAGCTCTTTTTGATAGATTTGAAGTAATTTAATTCAACTCTCTATGTTACATCTGGAATGACTGTAATTTTTAAGAGTAAGTTTTTTTTTTATATTAGCAGTGTGACAAATATTTAAACTATCAGTACATACATAGACATTTATCTTTTGAAAATTATTGCTACTTCAGTAAAAAAATCTTTTCCAATGAGTCATATGCCCCACACTCAAGTAATATGCGTAAAAGTGGTTCTTTGATTGCCAAGCTCTCGAACAATATCTCAAAATTTTATTTATACCAGTGTAAATTCTGGAAATATTTTTTGAAGTTCATGAATTTTATTGAAAAAAATTGATTATATTTTCATCAAATATTAATAGAAGTGGGTATTAAGTTAGCAAGCCATGCAAGAATGCCTGTATATTCAATTAGTGATCTTGAAGTGGCCACTTAGTTTTGCAAAAGGTGGTTATGCTTTAATTTATACTTTTTAATATGGCTCCTTGATCTGTATGCGATATATAAAATGACTATATTTCAGTTAGTAACCTTAAAAGTGGTTAATCAGTATTCATGCAAAAATTGGCTACCTAATCAACTGAAACACAAAAAGTGGTTAATTTGGCAAATCGGTGCATGCACCCATAGGCAGGACGAACGGAAGCAGCTCACGGTTCACGCTTATATATTAGTACTAATATGGTTTGCTGATTGTATACTACACTATTATATCGGTCATTTATGATTTTTTTTTTCTTTACACATTTTTTGGGGTTGACTATATATATGTACAAAATTAAAAGCTCTATTACATAAAAATAGCAACAAAATTTATATTACAAAATATAATAATATTTTTTTATATATAAGTAGCTAGAAGAAAAGGCAAAGAAGAAAACTCTAGCCTCCATCTCCCATCCCTCCTTTTTGCTGCCCCTGATCGTCCATTTCATGATAACAAAGATACACACAAAGATTAAAAAAATGATGTGGAGATATAAATATTACACAAAAAAAAATCTCAAAAAAAAAGAAAAAAGAAAAGGGATACACAAACGAATATACAACAAAAATACATAGATACACATGAAATACATAGAGATACAAAAAATTTAAAGAAACACAACAAATACAAAATAAAAAACAGCCAAAAATACTAAAAACATTGTAGACACACTAGAAATAATGCATATATAAGTAGAAACAGTGTAGATACAGGTAAAACCAACGTAAACAATATCGAAATAATATAGATACAAGTGGAAAGAGTTTAAAAATATAAGAAACAACAAAAATATTAGAAATAATATATATATATATATATATATATATATATATATATATATTTCAAAAAAATTGATGTTTTCTGTTTAGATCTGGTATATATAATAGTGTATAAATAATAAAAATACTAGAAATAGTGTAGTGAAGGAGTGTAGAAGCAATTGAAACACTAGTATTAGTGTCTAACACTGTAAATAGTGTAGGTACATCACATACATTGCAGATACGATTAAATAAAAAGATGAAAAAATGATAGATATCCACGGAACACACCGGATGTGACCATAAAAATACCAAATTTGACCCAAAAAATAGCATATCAGATCGAAAACATCAAATTTGACCGAAAAATACCAGATCTAAACAGAAAACATCAATTTTTTTGAAAAATATCATATTTAAATTAAAAATACTAAATACAAGGTGGAGCTACGCATGAGCAACGACGAAACATCAACCTAGGTTGAGGAAGGAGGAGGAAAAGGTTGGATCTTTACATAAACCACTAACCTATTAGGACAGTGTCGGAGATGATAGCAGGAATGACGAAGGAGACGGCGAATCTGTTATGGCGATTGGGGGGAGATGGAGGAGGAGTAGGCCACCCCCAGAGTTCCGATGGTGAGGGGAGACATGACAGTGGTGGTTGTGGGGGGGGGGGGATATATAGTGGGAGAAGGAGGATAGGGTTTTTGCTATATTAAGTTTTTTTGCTATATTTTGTAATTAAATCGTCATTTAATGGTAAAATGTCTCTATATTTTGATGAAAAGATTTTCAAATTATACTTTTGTGTAGTTTTCCTAGTTTTGAGCTGCAAGTACTTTTTGGAAGTCAGTCAACTATTGTGTGAAGATCCCTTTAAAAAACAAGCAAGTCGTATTTTTTCTCCAAGTATGTCTATATATATTGTTCCAATTGATAAGAATATGGAGTAATTAATAAAGTAAAAAAGTTAAGGGACAGATCGAAAGTAGTTTAGACAAAGTGTAGTTTAGACGTTCATGTATAATGTGAAACAGTTTTCCAAGTACTTAGCCCGCATAACTTGAGTAATTGAGGTCACTCTTTGAATAATCAAGAGGTCACTCTTTGAATTGCATTAATTGGAATCACTTGGTCTCTGAGCTATTATTATTGCCTAATTGGGTTTCCCTATCTCTGAATGTGAGGACAGCGATACTGCATAAGCGGAATGCGTTATGCATTATAAGTCGTATAGGTCGAAGACAACTTCTAAGTTGTATAAGCCAATTGACGAATGCGACTTATAAGTTTCATTTAAAGAATGCGATGTCGCATTTAATTTGCCTAATCCGATTTACCTCTCACGTCCTAGATTCCAGCCATGTCACAAAAAGTGAACTATAGTAATTCTTGTGTTTTAAAACAGGAACTCCCTATTGAGGAAACAAGAATCTTCAAGTCTTAACCATCCTAATTCCTAACATCGAATATTATGAAGAAGATAAGTACTACTAGTACAAAAGAAACATCTTTGGCTCTGCAACAATGCCACGCAAGTCTGCAACACGTGTCAAAACACTAGCATAAAATGTGGGGTTCTATCTGGGGCCACATTTACCAATCGATGACTGGTATTAGTTTCTTAAATTCATGTATCCCTTTCAACTGAAGTCTGCCGATTTGGGGTCATGCATAGTAAATTGGGCACCTGGTGTTTCTAAATTCCTTTGTCTCCCCTAAAATAAATTTGACTTCAGGATGAGCCTAGGTTTTGGCACCATGCATTATGGAAAAGGTGAACTAATAGCATAAATAAATGAATTTATTATTTAAATTTTATGGGTCTAAATTTCAAATTTTTTAGTACTGACTAGTGAGCACATAATATTTTTTGAAATTATGGGTGCAAGATCTAATACTTACCGAAATTTTAGTAAATTTCCACATATATTTATGTTGCTCGCCAACTGAGAGGAAGAAAGAAAACGTAGCTTCACCACCAAAACAAGGCTATTTCAGAAGCCAATGATGTGAAAGTTAGCACAAGTGTCTCTCCATGACTATAAAATTTATGTACTCGTCAAAACATTGAACAGGATTTGGTGCCCTGACAGAAGAAATGAGAATAGGAGACTAAGATTATTTAATTTTGTGTGTCAACACATGAACCAATAAGTAGTTTACAACAGTATAGTTCATGAATTTGAGCATATAAGATTAGTACTTTGGTGATTACAGCCAGTGGTGGATTATATTTATAACTACCATTCCTACTTCCAATGGACTTTTGAAACAATTTATAGACCAATCTCAAAAGTCATTCGTCAGTTGCTGTCATTGAAACATAACAGATTTAGAAGCGAATGAAAACTAGCCATGCTATGATAGTGCTTGATATTAGGGTCAAAATGGAGAGATGATCAATGATCAATTTTGGAGAAATTCGTCAATAATAGCATTGATTACTCATTGCATAACCTCGGACTAAGTATCCACAATATGTTTCGTGTTCAATGAATGTCTTCAAAGGCTATGAGAATGATCACAACAGAAGTGGTCCAACACACATATCTCTATGAAAGAAAATGCAAAAAGAAACCAATTCATTTTCTGTCATTGGCATAGAAATGGTCTGGTTACTTTTGTGCATTCGGAAGTTGTCACTTGCGCATGAGGAAGGCCATCAATCAAATATTCATCGATAATATGTAAAATTTATCATTTGACTATAACTATCTGATATGCATTTATACTTTAATTTGTGACTTCCGAATAAAATGCTCTATGTGTAAACAGCAGATAATTACTGGCCATCATGAAAGACTCCCTTGAACACTCATCAAACCTATAAAACATCAACTCTAGCTAATATTAGTCCATGATGTAACTTAGTGATGACCAAAATATAATAAAATCAACTTGTTTATTCTTATTCAACAAGAACCAATGAGCAGATATTGGACTTTTACTCCAATACTTATTACGAATCATGGAATAAGAAATTTTATATTATCTGCTTTTGTTGTTGAACAACTAATCATCCTCTTGACTAGCAATTACAATATCTCTAGTTGAGATGGAAAATTGTAATGCAAGTCTATTCCCACCATCACCAGAAACTAGTCTTTTTTTGTTTTTTTTTGGGCACCTATAGGCGACTACATTCCCCGTTTATATATTCCTGGTTGAATCAAAAGAATGTAAATTTTGTCACAACTCACAAGGATTTCAATTTAAATAGTATTTACTTCCTTCGTTTCAATTTATGTGAACTCATTTGACTTTACACGGAGTTTAATAAAGAAATGAAGACTTTTGAAATTTATGGTCTAAAATAAGTAATAAATACTTGTGTGGCTACAAACCATCTCATTAAACATAAAAGTGAAAGATTCTTTTCAAATTTAGAAAGATGTCATTCTTTTTTAAATAAACTTAAAAAGAAATAGGTTCACATAAATTGAAATGGAGGGAGTAATAATTAGCCGCAGAATCTTATGTCAATGATAACAACAATAATATATACAGTGTTATCCCACAAGTGGGGTCTAGTGTTGCTCCCAAACGCACACGCAAGTATACGTGGTCGACAAGTAATGAAGTGATAAGATGAGTATCGTTCCCACGAGGACTATGCAGACTGAGTTCTAGCAAACAATTTATTTAAACTATTCAGGGATCTTTTTCCAATAGTGATGATTTTGTTAACTAAAGAACAGTAATTAAATGGTAAAAGTGAATTCAATCAATGGAGCAAAACTTGGTTGTTATCAGTAATAAGGAGACGATCCAGGGTCAGAGTTACGAACAATCCAGTTGAGTTTTCCAATTGATTCCACTTCTTAAATCCCGGGTTACTAACTAACAGATTAAATGTACCCGTGAAAACCTTTCAGTTCTTCACGGTCTATGCAGGCTACTCCAATCCCTATATGTCTATGGGTTGAATCACGTGCACGCATTAACGAATACTGTAATTAGTTAAACTAGGCGAGCAAGTATATGTCTATCCTACTCACAAATTGGTTCTCCGATGCCCGGGTTCACAAACTAGTCCTATTCTTTCTTATTACGTAATTAAATTCCCTCTTTCGAGTTCAATCTAAAAACCATAGATAATGCGTAATAATCGGGCCCTGACAATTACACAAGTGAAATCAAGAAAGAATAAGCAACCCGTTATGGGATTCAATTAATGAAAATCAATCTTCAAACATCAACCTTCATGAAATACTCTAACCCTAGAACGATGGATTTAGCCACGCATACTCATAATAACAACACAAGGAATTGATGTAATAATGAAATAATGATGAAATAAATTAATGGAATGAAGAAAAACCCTTGTCTTGATGTTATGAGCTCTCCAATTTACTCCAAGGTCTGAACTCCTCTCAAAAACTAAGTAATAAACTATTTATAATGTTTCCAAACCCTTGGTAATAAGTTAGACCCGATGCTAGAAGGAATAGGAAGTAAAAACGCGCACAAGGGGCGCTATAACGGGCGCCCCGCACCTCGTAACGCGTGACAACAACCAGAACCCGCCACATTCTCCACGCTTTGGCCATGCGCCGCGTGGAGAATCGCGCCAGCCACTGCGCACGCTAGGCAGCGCGGCGCGTGGGCTAAAGCGCCAAGCCGTTTTCCTGATTCGTTCGCTCCTTTGCTCGCTCGTGTCGTGCCTTCGTGTGCTCGATCCAATCCTCCATCAAAATCCAATCTTTTCTTGCTCAATCATGCTCCTAAAAGCTCCAATTACACTGCATAACAACCTACATACACGCGACATAAAATCAGTGTAAAACCACATTCATAAACTATAAAACGAGTGCAAAACAAGCTCAAACATGCGGAAATATTAAGGAAATATAGGCATAAAATGCCAAACATCACCACCCCACACTTGAACCTTTGCTCGCCCTCGAGCAAGTCACATCTGACTTCCCAACCTAGGTAAAACAGGTCTGCCTCTGACTATGGTTGATACCGACCATTGAACCAATGCACACATGACTACTATGGATCCACAACATGCCAACAAATTATCAAAATCAAAAATATAAAAACAACCACCCCAAAATAGCTCAAATGCACAAACTCAACTTAATGCAACCATGCTCCCACAAAATCACACCTATCTACTCAACCAAGAACCATCAACTTCACTTATTTCATGCAAACCACGTGCCCTCACCAATATGAAAGAGAGTGCCCCCCCCCCCCCAAAAGATCACACACAACAACAATTATCATGAATAGAACGGGGGCAATAACAAATGAATTCACTCACTCTCACGAAAATCTCACACGTCACACACAATGTACCATAGGCTTGCCCGTAGTGTAGGACTCCACTAATGTAAGCTCACTCTAATCGGGATTAACTAGGACTTTTAAAAAGGTCGTAATGTAGGCTAAGGGGCGGGTAGGATACATATGGTAATAGTGACTACCTCCCTAAGCACTTTAATACATCACAATTTAAATTAAGCATCAATCTTATCAAGCCACCCAATCAACACTTCTACACATACACCTTCTCCCAAGTAGCATTTTTCTATTAAGCACACACTAGCAAGGAATGGATATCTTTTTCTCTTTTTATTTCTTTTTCCACAATTTTTTTCTTTTTCTTTTCTTTTCAACTTTGCTATTTTTTTTTCAATTTTCAATTTCATCCAACCTTGCCAATGCTTTTCACTACTTCACAAATTTTCAATTATTCTCCTTCATTAGCTCCACTCAAAAACCTCCCAATATCCAACCACAACTCC
Source organism: Petunia axillaris subsp. axillaris (assembly GCA_029990575.1). Classification (NCBI taxonomy): domain Eukaryota; kingdom Viridiplantae; phylum Streptophyta; class Magnoliopsida; order Solanales; family Solanaceae; genus Petunia; species Petunia axillaris. The sequence continues at coordinate 44,184,779 of JARKNS010000002.1, read as the reverse complement.
AATCAACAACACAATATCAACTAAAGTGCTTAAGGAGTAAGGGCCAAAAGAGTCAATTTAGCACAAATGCGTAGGCTCGGGGTGTGGGTACCAACAAAAAAGGGTCAAAGAAATCACAACAATAATTTTTTTCAAGGTATATATGTAAGGGTAGGCAAATCAAAAGAAGGCCTTGTATCATTTCCCGACTAGAGCAAACCTAGGATTTCGCTTTGCACACACACGGGGCAAGTTCTAGACATTAATATGCAACATGGAGTATAATAAGAACATGCCTCACAACACACATTGCACACAATCCACACAAAAAGGTTCCATCAACAACTCTCAACTAAGCATCTAGAATGCAACTTGTGGAAATTTAAGCACTAATACACAATGTTCACAATAAAGTTAAGCAAGCGGACTCAAGCATCTCAAGGGGGTCGTTCCATGTTTTTCCTAGGCATGCATCAAAATTAAACTCAAGGACACCACAAGTAGCACATGCAATCAAGTCCAAGTCCATCGGTATCAAACAAATCAAAGGCACCTAGCATTCTACCTTTTTCCTACGTCTAGGGTCACCTATACTAACTATCCTAATCCTAAAAATAAAAACTACCCGGTTCAAAGGTCTCCCCGTGGAAAAGAACCGAGGCCATAAGAAAAACCACGGGGTGGATGACATGTACCACTAATAAAACTAAAAGGAAAATCTTTTTGGAATTTTTCATTGGTTTTCTAATTTTTTTTTTCATATATTAAAGCAAGAAACAAATAAAAATAAAGTCAAGTAACAAAAGAAAATCCTACGGTACATGCATCCCTAACCTCAAAAATAAATAAAGGGTAGTTCCCCACCCCACACTTAAACTAAGCACTGTCCTCAGTGCTAAAAATAAGCAAGCGCAAGGTAAAGAAAACTTCCCTGAAGATTCTAGTCCTTGGTGCTAGCATCCTCCAAGCTTCCATATAGTATGAGGTACTCAGACTTCCCTCATCAGGTCATCAACATTAGGCAAGGGTGAGGACACCCCACACTTAGCCTCGACATTACATGAACCTGCAATCTAAGGAAAAACAACAACTACGTGACACTATAAATGAAATAATACAAGTACAAACTCGGGTTGCCTCCCGAGAAGCGCCTTAGTTAACGTCGTGGCACGACGACACGTTTAGCTCACTTCCAGCCTTTATGTCTTCTCTTCTTACGCCGAACTTTTACTTTCTTCCCTTCTTTTAGAGAACCCATCTTCAACTTCACATGTGGTTTACTTCCATCTTCTTGTTTGACATATTCAATCATAGAGCACTCTTCCACCTTAGCTATGTGCTCCTTCTCATTATAAACCTTGAAAGTAACCTTTTCTCCATGCGCTTTAACAGTCATCTCACCCAGCTCCATGTCAATAATTGCCTTCGAGGTGACTAAGAATGGTCTCCCCAAAATGATTGGAGCTTCTCGGTCCTCTTCATAATCTAGGACTACAAAATCAGCAGAGAATGTAAACTTACCAACTTTTAGCAACACATCCTCCAACTTACCATCAGGGTGAGTGAAAGATCCATCTGCCATCTTAAGAGTAACTGAAGAGGGCTTGATTGCTCCTAGCCCTAACCTTTTGCAAACAGACAGAGGCATGAGATTTATGCTCGCACCCAAATCACACAAGGCACCAGTGATATTATGCCCTCCAATGGTACAAGGAATAGTAAATCTCCCAGGATCTTGAAGTTTTGGAGGTAGCTTGCTCAAGATTGTGCTACACTCCTCAACTAACTCAACTATATCTATCTCTTGAGGCTTTTTCTTCTTGACTAAAATTTCTTTTAAGAACTTCACAAAGGATGGCATCAATTCAAACACATCAGTCAAAGGAATATTAACTTGAAGTTCTTTCAACATACTCACAAATTTTTGATACTGGGCCAGATCCTTCGATGGTAATAGTCTCTGCGGGAATGGTGGAGGTGGCAGAGGTGCCTCATTTCTCTCTTCTTTCTTCTTTACCTTCTCCACTTTTTCAACTTTTTCTATTTCAGCTCTCTCTTCAGACTTGGCCATCAGCTCTCCACCTTCAATTAAGGTCACTGCAAGACATTGTTCAGGCTCTTTTTTAACAGTGCTTCTTTCTCCCACCAACTGTCCCAACTGGTGCTCCAAGTTCTTTTGAGCATTGGCAAGATCATGTATGGCTTGTGCATGGGCTGCAGTGTCAGCTATCATTCTCTGATGGCCTGCCATTATTTGCTTTAGCATATCTTCAACTGAACTGCTAACCTGCTGTGGTGGAGCTGGAAGTGGGTGGTAATTATTCGGGGCTCTCGTATTGCTTTGATAATACCCATTACCAAACTGGTTTTGACCCTGCAGCCTGTTTTGATTACCCACGTAATAAACTGACTCTGGATTAGAAGAGCAAACCTCTGTAGCATGGTCTTGACCACAAACCTCACAAAAGCTCTGGAGTTGTTGCACTGGAGCCACTGGTTGCTGAGCCTTTTGCAGAGCTAACTTGCTAATTTGATTGGAAATAGCATCCATCCTCGCCCTTAGCTCTGAAACTGCATCTAACTAAAGTACCCCTGCAGGTTTCTGCGTAATAGCTCTACTATCTCCCTGCCAATCAGGATTGCTCTGCGAAAACTTGTCAAGTAAATCATAAATCTGATCAAAATTTAAGGCCAGTACTTGGCCTCCAGCAGCAGCATCAACCACGATCTTAGTGTGTTGGTTCAACCCCTCAACAAAAGTGTGTGCAACAACCTCATTGGATTGGTTGTGGTGTGGACAATCTCTCAATAGAGCTTTGAATCGCTCCCAGGCTGAATACAAGAATTCTCCTTCTAACTGTCTGAAGGACATAATTTCGCTCCTCAGCCGGGCTGTCTTGGCAGACGGATAAAATTTAGCCAAGAACTTCTTAGCCAAATCCTCCCAAGTAGTGATAGACCCAGACTTTTCAGCCTTTAACCACTTCTTTGCTGCCCCAATCAGTGAAAACGGGAACAACGTCAAGCGAACATAATCAGTAGGAACACCCGCTGGTGTATAAGTATCACTGATCTCCAGAAAGTTCTGAATGTGTTGCTGCGGATCCTCATGAAGTAATCCACCATATTGTCCAGTCACATGCAGCAACTGAATCATGCCAGACTTAATCTCAAATCCCCCGGTGATAGCGGGCTTAACTATGCTAGATGCTACTCCCTCCAGGCTGGGGAGAGCAACATCTCGCACAGCTAAAGCTTGGTCTTCTGCCATTCCTGTAGGTAAAGATCAAGCAGGACCTAATACCTGAAACAGCACAAAACTCAAAACAAAAATTAAACCTGAATAGTAAGTAATAAACTGTTCAAAAAGAAATCAGTCAATAATTAGTCCCCGGCAACGGCGCCAAAAACTTGTTGCTCCCAAACGCACACGCAAGTATACGTGGTCGACAAGTAATAAAGTGATAAGATGAGTATCGTTCCCACGAGGACTATGCAGACTGAGTTCTAGCAAACAATTTATTTAAACTATTCAGAGATCTTTTTCCAATAGTGATGATTTTGTTAACTAAAGAACAGTAATTAAATGGTAAAAGTGAATTCAAGCAATTGAGCAAAACTTGGTTGTTATCAGTAATAAGGAGACGATCCAGGGTCAGAGTTACGAACAATCCAGTTGAGTTTTCCAATTGATTCCACTTCTTAAATCCCGGGTTACTAACTAACAGATTAAATGTACCCATGAAAACCTTTCAGTTCTTCACGGTCTATGCAGGCTACTCCAATCCCTATATGTCTATGGGTTGAATCACGTGCACGCATTAACGAATTCTGTAATTAGTTAAACTAGGCGAGCAAGTATATGTCTATCCTACTCACAAATTGGTTCTCCGATGCCCGGGTTCACAAACTAGTCCTATTCTTTCTTATTACGTAATTAAATTCCCTCTTTCGAGTTCAATCTAAAAACCATAGATAATGCGTAATAATCGGGCCCTGACAATTACACAAGTGAAATCAAGAAAGAATAAGCAACCCGTTATGGGATTCAATTAATGAAAATCAATCTTCAAACATCAACCTTCATGAAATACTCTAACCCTAGAACGATGGATTTAGCCACGCATACTCATAATAACAACACAAGGAATTGATGTAATAATGAAATAATGATGAAATAAATTAATGGAATGAAGAAAAACCCTTGTCTTGATGTTATGAGCTCTCCAATTTACTCCAAGGTCTGAACTCCTCTCAAAAACTAAGTAATAAACTATTTATAATGTTTCCAAACCCTTGGTAATAAGTTAGACCCGATGCTAGAAGGAATAGGAAGTAAAAACGCGCACAAGGGGCGCTATAACGGGCGCCCCGCACCTCGTAACGCGTGACAACAACCAGAACCCGCCACATTCTCCACGCTTTTGCCATGCGCCGCGTGGAGAATCGCGCCAGCCACTGCGCACGCTAGGCAGCGCGGCGCGTGGGCTAAAGCGCCAAGCCGTTTTCCTGATTCGTTCGCTCCTTTGCTCGCTCGTGTCGTGCCTTCGTGTGCTCGATCCAATCCTCCATCAAAATCCAATCTTTTCTTGCTCAATCATGCTCCTAAAAGCTCCAATTACACTACATAACAACCTACATACACGCGACATAAAATCAGTGTAAAACCACATTCATAAACTATAAAACGAGTGCAAAACAAGCTCAAACATGCGGAAATATTAAGGAAATATAGGCATAAAATGCCAAACATCATCTAGAAAGGGTGAGATGTACACATAATCTTACCCCTACCAAGGTGAAGAGAATGTTTCTGATAGACCCTCGGCTAAAGAGTTAATGATAATCTATTCAATAGAAATTATCTCTCTAATATTTGTAACAAAAGCAGAGGATAAACTACGTACGATCGTGACAAAGTTCTTCAACTGGACATGCAAAGAATTAGAGGTAAAAAATGTCATTTGGTCCTTCAAATTTCAACAAGATAATCTCCTCAAGTCCCTCAATGTTGACCATCAAATGCCAAAAGTAGGGGTGTTCACGGTTTGGATAAAAATCGAACCAAATTGAACCGATAAAAAAAACCGACACTTTGTTGGATATGGTTTGGTATGGTTTTGAATTTTCAAAAACGTTTGGTTTGGTTATAGGGAAAAAAATCGAAGAATTAACCGAACCGACAATTATAAATATAATTTTTATAATTATATACATTAATATTTAATATTTTATATAAAAATTTTAAGTATTTTATATATTTTCAAATTATAATGATAGTTAACGTGTCTGGACTAGAGTTAGTGTGACAGTTTTGGAGAACCCTGTATCTTTGATGGTCTGAAGAATCAAGTCCAATAATTAATGGCGAACTAAATCTTAGCAGTTAGTAGTAAATTGCTGTATTTTTTTTAAAGAAGTGCATAACCTATTTTATACTTAGTACTTGTTCAAGTACTTTAATTGAGTACATTATAGTCTGGTGGATATAAAGTACTATTAGAAACTACAAAGTACCCTTTTGCATTTGGAGATTGAGAAATAAAAGAGAGGAACATGCATAAGCCCCTCTCTAATATGCTAATGAAGATATGAATGTCATAAAAGTAAAAATTCCCAACATTAGCAATTCAAACTTTGACAAATGCCAGATTGTTGAAGCTGTAAACTTTGATGACACTGAGGTTGGTTTTTGGAGGGCAGCAAAAGTGTGCTTGCTTTTCTGCTTCTACTATTTAGAAGCCTCTTTGAAACAGGAGACATCATTTGATCTGTTGGACTTGTGTAACTTCCAGGGTATTTGAATGGCTTAGGAACCTTAAGGCGATCGAGGGTATTTTCACTTTCGGTTCTGTATGATTTGAAATTTGGCACACTACTTCTATTTTGTACATTGAAGTAATAGTTTTATACACACTTATCTATCACATGTTGTAATCAATATTCAAGAAAACTCCAGCTAGTCAATGATCAATTCTATATATAAAATAAATCACATGTCCAATAGTCATTGTGATTTGTAAAAAAAAAAAAAAAAAAACGACTAACCGAACCAAACCGACATTAACCAAACCGATAGATATGACTTTTATTTGGTTTGGTTTGATTTTAAGAATTTAAAAACCGAATATATTGATTTGGTTATGGTTTTAACCAAAAACCAACCAAATCAGAACGTGAACACCCCTAGCCAGAAGTATAAGTTCTGATTTTCAGCAGTGAAGGACCGTACTCTCAAAAAGGCCTATTTCTAGTATAGTACTACTCCGTATATGAAAGTCACTAGGCACTATAGGGGAATAAAGCTGTGGTTGATCAAAAAGCTGTGGTTTCTATTGGAGAACACCCGATACTGAATATTTATAATGTCAATGAAGGAGTTAAGACGAACAAGTAGACCTTGTAGCTAATTAAAACTGTACACTAATTATAGTTGTGCTTAAGCTTAAGGGGTCGTTTGGTTTGATGCACTAATTATACGGGGATTATAATACAGGGATTAATAATACATGGATTAGTAATACAGGGATTTGTAATGCAAGGATTAAATTTTATCCAGTGTTTGATTCATTGTATTAAAAAGTGGATAGACACAATATTACTTAATCCATGTATTGTAAGACATGGTATTAATAATACCATGGTGTCCTAGGGATTAAATAGTACCCCATTTGAGGTATAAACTTAACCATGTATTAGTTATACCTCATGTGCTTTTAGTAACCAAACAAGGTATTAACTCTTTATCCATGTATTAGTTAGCCAATACATCAAACCAAACATCTCCTAAGTGTACTAGCCAGCCGCCTTTTGTAATACTCTATCCAATAATAACGTTTGACTTATAAATTGCTAAGTTCTGGCTTTTGATTTTCTGCTATGTATCACTTGATCCGAATGGTCTTCATTAAACTTGATGTACACATATATTACACACAACGAGTGAGATAAGGAAGTGCAAGCTGAGATAAAGATTGCTTGCAAGATTCTAAGGTGGATTGCCCCACCCAATAGATACCTTTCTTGTCAACTTGGCATTCTCTTCCAATTTCTCAACAAAACAACGACTTATTTATAAAATGCTTTCAAGATTCCTTGCCTTCTCTCATCACTTGCCCCACTTCAGATTTTGCTTTATTTGCCTCTTTGCTTTCCATCTCTGTCTAAGTTTGCATCATTCCTATTTTTAACTTTGGTTAGTGTCTTGGAAAAGATCAACAGTTATTTGGCAGCTTGCTCATGCAAGTTGAACATTAAACAAAGAAAGTTAAAGGTAGAATTCCACTTCCACATGCATTTATTCTAGGAAAATGATACTTGACCATACTTTTCTCGGCACTAATAGTCATATTGGGGATAATTAAGTTATTTTACTAGGAAATTGGGGGTATTATAGATACTTTCTACGTTTTTTTGCCTATTATACCCTTCATGAAAATATATATATATATATCTCTCTCTCTCTTTATCTCTCTCTCGTTGTAGTTATTATATTTTACATTCCCAATGCATTTTTCAAAAATTTGAATACCAACTTGTGATTTTCTGATTTTTTTTCCATAATATAAAAAAAAATCTTATTTAGTACATATTTCATATTCTTCTTAATATATACGAAAGTTTAATTTCATGATAATTATTTTTGTGCTTTCTTCTTTCTGGTACGTCACTTTTTAGTACAAAAAATTTAAAAAATAGTTTTGTAAAGTGTTTAACAAAAAAAAATCATCTTCATATCTAAAAATAAGTATTTTCTAGAAGAAAAAAAAGAGAGGGTAAAAGCTATTAAAAAAAATCAGTTTGTTCATTTTTTGCATTTATTTGAAACCCATCTTTTGGAAAAATAAAATATTTTTTGTTAGGAAAGTTATAAAACTTTTTTAATCGAATCCCACCATAACCTATGGAGGAAAATATTTTATTTAATTAATATATACATAAATACTTGTAATACACATATGCTAGTTCGATCAAAGAACAAAGTATAAATTTTTTTAAAATATTTAAATTAAATTTAAATAATTGAAAAAAAAACTCAAAGTTAAAATTTTACATGAATTATCACTAACTTAAAAATAGCGAAATAGTATCTTATTTCAAGTTCGAAATAATATTTTTAGTCGTGACACGTCTAAACTAGAACCAAGATAATGTCCTTATTTATTATAGTTTGGTTGAATAAAAATTTGTATTATTTGACTAAAAAATATATGTCCTTATAGAGAAAAATATCTAACTTTATTGAAAATATTGTATGTATATGTTATTATATATAATTGTATGTCCCCCAAGGTGCCTTCAATTGTTCATTACTATCAGTGATTGAAGGATAAGATAAGGCAAATCAAAACTCATTACTATCAGTGATAACATATAGAAGATATAAGAAATTTTGCTACATAGCAAGAGTAATTGAAGGATCAAATAGAGCAAATCGAAAATTCATTAGTATCAGTAATAATATAAAAAAATTTGGCTACATAGCAAGAGTTATTAAATATGAAGTAATTGAAAAAATAGGTTAGATGCCACACTTTTACCAGGTTCGAACTTTTGACCTTCAATTACAATGTTGCAATAGTTGCCATTATCCTGGAGTAGCTTCACCTGTCGGGTTCACTCCAACTATACTTAAATACGTAAATTCTTGTCTTCAATTTCTAAGGCGTTAGTTGACCTATCATGCAACAACAATCGTCCTTTTTTGTAGTCTATTCTTTGTTGACCCATCCAACAAGACAAAAAACATGAACATGAGACTAAAATGGCTTTGGTTGACATCACGTAGAGACACACTAACAACTACTCCTACTCCTACTCCTACTTTAGATAATTTCACACAATGCATGGTCAGTTAGTGGTTCGATTAATGATGTCATATATGTATTTATTCTTGATAATATATTATTTTATACATAATAGTATTTACATAACAAATTTATTTCCTATATTTTTTTTTCTCATATAATTCTTGTTGTATTATTTAGGGGTGTGTATGCTAATATTTGAATTATAATTTTTTATTGATAAATTTCTGAATAGTGTGTAGATACAAATGCAGAGGAATAAGTTCGAAATATATAAGGCGTGTATTCTCATTTTGTAGTTAACTAAATTACCATAATTCGAATGAGTTCAATTTCAATACATTAATAAATTAACTACAATGAAAATTGGTCACTTATGTTGCTATCTAAAATTTAAATATTTAACGAAAAACTCCTACGAGCAAAAAAAAAAGAAGAAATCAATTAAATTCAGTATTCATTTAAAATAAACTAATATATTCAATATTAAGAATAATATACTTATATATCAATATTAAGAATAATCTACTCATACATTTAGTTTAATTGTTCAATGTATTAGGACCATAAAATTGTGGATATGCTAATTTAAAATTATTATATTTTTAGAGGGAAATTTATTGGAGGGAAAATACTAGTGATTGGAGACAAAAGTCAACATAGACTTTCACCGGATGGCCATTTTAGGTCCATGGAGGTATGATCATTTAGCAGCGTCCGTCTATTCTATCCACTCTATCTCCAATTTTTTGTCATGTTTATTATTTACATGTCCCTTAAAAAAAAAAGAGTTTTACCATTTTATTACTTTTTATATCTTTAATCTTCTCTTGTATTAATCTTTTTTCTGTCAATGTTTACTTCAATTGTTGTTTTCAAAAACAATTAATACTAAAGGTAAAATGGAAAAAGAATCAGGGTGTGTTTGGTATGGGAGAAAATATTTTCTGAAAAATATTTTCACATTTTATCATGTTTGGTTGGCTTATATGACTTGAAAAAATATTTTCTTAGTCTACTCATTTTCTTATTTTCCCTTATGAAAGTAGAAAAAATATTTTTCAAATGTGACAATTCATACTCATTGTCTCCTTCAGCCACCCACAGGCCACATTCACCTCCTACCACCACTCACTATACTCCTACCCTACCTCCTACCCCCTAACCCCAGCCTTGCCTCATACCCCCTACTCCTCCCACATCCCCACCAACCCCCCACCTCTACTCCCACCAACACTCCCACTCCACCCCTTATTATATGGTTAGGAAAATATTTTATTCTTTGTCAACAACCAAACACCGGAAAATAAGGAAAATAACTTATTTTTAAAAAAAAAAAAAAATTCTTGAAAAATCCTTTTCATGGAAAAATATTTTTCTTCCAACCATACACTTAGATCTATCTTAAATTTTGAAAATCCAATCATTTTGATACAATTATTTTTAATAATTGCGACAAATAATTTGAGACGGAGGAAGTAAATCTTACTACTAATCTTGAAGGACTCGTTTTACTATAAACTGAAGTCTGAACTTGTTCATTCAAGGACCAGCGATATACATCAAATTAATTTCCTTAGTTTGTAGGAAATTTCCACCCTTGCCAACTAATTTGTGGTACGTGGAAACAAACCCATAATTAGGTAGTCACACTGTCACAGCGCCTTGATAGTTCATCCAGATTTGCCAGTGCAAAACATAAACACGTGTCACTACTTCTCATCTATGGTAGAAGCTGTTCCTTTCTTTGCAAACAAAAGGGGCCATATGGAAGCAGATATTTAGATTTTAGAGGAAAGGACTCAAAGTTTAATATTGCATGCTTTCATTTGCAATGAATTCGTAATAAATATTGAAATTGTGTAATTTAGTTTTATAACATTGTTAGTGTAAACAAATTTATATTATTAATGTAATATTATATTTTGTAACGAATTGTTTATCTAATTTTATAGATTACTAATTTCATGAATTATACATTATTCCATTTAACCTAAAAATCGACTTAAAAGATTATTCAATTAAATTTATTCAATAGGCCACAAATAATATAATTGTATCAAGTTTATATAGAAACACAAATGACGATGTAGCCAAAAAAAACGAGAATGGTATCAATGAACAACTTATTTGTATGTCCGGAAGAATATTTTCGGTTAGAGCACTTTGTGAATCAATGGCAAATTAATAGACAAAATATTGAGAGAAAGAAAGGAAAAGAGAATTGTATTACTTTGAATAGTACAAATAGTTGTAATTGAATCCAACGATTTACATGTGAGGAAAAAATGGGGTTTATATAGAAATTACGAGATTTAAAGAGAATCGACCATTATTCTTTCGATCCTAACAGTTGGAGCCATAATCATGCGAATAAATGACAACATCGGCCGACTCCTGATATCCTATATTTAGTTATTATTGCATATTTGTTTGAGTTCGCACCTTGTATCTGGAGAAACGATGTTTATAACCAGATCATTTCGACTATGAGTTCGCTATAGTCGGAGAGACTACTTTCCAGTTCATCTTCCGTCAGGGGTTGCCTGATATATGTGCCATGCATCATGCTATAAATTAGTATAAGATTTTACCCCAATACATATCATATAATCATTTTTCGACCACTCGCCAGCTTAGAAACTCTTTTCCACTAAGAATATATAAAACTTGATTCTATGCTACTTCTTTCGTTTAAAAAAGAATGACAGTTTGACGGGGCACGAAGTAAATAGGGGTCAAAACTTTTGAAACTCGTTAGTTTAAAATAAATTATAAAAATATAGTTATAAATCATCTTATAAAATAATATTACTATGAAATTTAAAAAGTGATTGTTTTTAGGAAGCACTAAAAAGAAAATTTGATCATTCTTTTTAGGATCAAGGGACTAATATGTTTCTTTTATAATAATAGCCAAAAAAGTGCACGAGCACAAGTCTCTGAATTGTCAAAATCTCTGTTCAAACATCAAACTGATAGGCCCCATAGTCAATTGGTGGAGGCAGCCTATTGGAAGAAGCTGGTTGTACATAATTTTCTTATTTTGTTCGAAATAGAAAAAAAATCAAAACATCGATTGATTATTCATTGGAATGATTTTTGGCTAATTTTTGAAGATATAAGTTTTTAAAGTTTTTAAAATCTTCTTTATTACTCGTAAGTAGTAAGACTTCAACTAATTTCCAAATAAGAGTACTATTTTGAACTTTAATTTCAATTTTTTTTTTCAAGTCTCAAAATCCATATCCAAATGCTTTGACAGAGTTATTCAATATTTCCCTGCAATGGCATAGGAGCAAAGACAATGTTCAAGAAATGCAACCTTCCCCGCACGAATTTTCTCAGTTTCGCAACAACTTCTTCGAGGAAAGTTCAAGTTGATTGCGCATTTTCACCATTTAAGGATTGGTAGATTGACTAAGCAGATCACAAATGTTTTGTTTGAGCAGACTACTGAATTCTACTAATTAATTGAACCAATTTTACTAAATTATCAATTAACTATACCCGTCTAAAATTAGTTGAGGAAAAACAACTCATCTATTTAGTGTTTAACCAAATCAAGTAATTAATCGTAAGGATCATAATTTAAAGTACTAACAAATTCGAGTATTTACTAACCACAATAAAGTTACAAAAATATGTATTTAAAAACCATGGAGTATTATATATTTATCGATTTTGGATTTAATAGCATTCAGAAATCTTTTGAAGATATTTGCAGTCTTTAGAGTTTAGAGTATTTTCGTTATATTGTACGTGAACGCTATTATACTTTTGGGAGCAATTCATGTTGCGTTTAGTACGTTCTTCCCATTTAGAAACTAAATACTGAAATCTTACGCACTAATTGGGTAAAAATGCATTTTTATCAACTTTTAGAGGCTGCTCTCTCTGAAGACGTCCGCAAGTTTTCTTCAATATTTAATGAGAAAGTGATGTGTTGAAAAAGCAACCCTCAACCCAAATATCTGCTTAATCATTACAATAAGACGAGTTGCAATTATTCAAACAAATATTATAGGCAATACCCTATGTTTAATTATTTATTGAGTCAAGCCATTGCCATATGTTGATTCATGCTTTAAACCCCCAACAACCCATCCAAGAAACAATATTTGGGTGATAAAATATAAAATGCTACAGTACCATAATAAGAACTCTGAAACAATGATGCCCTTTCGGATTTATATGATAATATTTGACCAAACAGTCATTTTTATTTGCATTAGTATGCGAAAATAGTAAAATAATGATTAAACTTTAGTTTAGTAAAAAAAGCATCACATAAAATTTAAAAAGAGGTTTATGAAAATACCCATCAAAATCAAAATATTTACCCACCTCTATCCATAAATTTTATATTTATAAGTTCTATCCATAAACTATTTATATGCCCTACCCATCTAGATTTGTATACTAAGGGGTCGTTCGGTTTGGGGTTTTAAAATTTAATACCCGCACAAAACTCAGCGTTAACTTAGCGCAGCGTTCGGTTGGTTTTTGTGAAATTTTAATACCCACATAAAATTAGTGCAACGTTTGGTTGCGTTTTTGTATATTCCGCATTATTAATACCCGCATTATTAATGCGGGAATCTATGTATTATTTTATGCGGGGTAGAAGGTGGTATTAATAATGTGGGTATTAATAATGCGGGTATTAAAATTTAAAATGACAAAATTAACCCTCATAATAATAAGGATATTTCTAAATTTTATTTAAGGAGTAAATAAATATTTTAACTAATAATATTTTTTGTTAATTTGTAATATATCATTGATTCAACAAATAATCCCTACGTTATAATATAATACCCACATTATTAAACCCCACATAACTAATACCCGCATTATCAATACCTACATTATTAATACACACATTATTAATACCCACATTATTAATACCCACATTAATAATTAATACCCGCGTAAAAAGAAACCCAAACCGAACGACCCCTAAGAGTATTATTTATGCAGTATACTTTAAAGGTATACACTCATATCTATACTTGTATACTATTATTTATACAGTATACCTTAAAGATATATATACATAAGGTATAACAAAAATACACAGTAATAAATGACTAAAATGAGTAGGTTGGTTAAATACTTTTAATTTCATGGTAGTGTAATTTTTAATGGGTATGACTAGTAAATAATTTGAATTTCATGGGTATATCGTATAAAAAACCCAAATTTAAAATCTGAATATTTATTTGATTTGGATTGTTGTATGTTGTAACAACAACAATAACAACATACTCAGTGATATCTCACATGAAAAAACTTACCCACACTGAGTGTAAATTATTTATCCATAATTAATTAATATGGTTAGGTGTATACACCCGATGTGAATAAGTTTTTACATATCTCACAAGTGGGGTCGAAAAACATTACTAAGAGTTAGTATAATATTGAATAGATAAACTATAAAACAATTACAAGTTATTACCCACATAAACTAATACTACATACAAATATCAAAGAAGTTGCCAAGATTAAAAGGATTTTGGTAGCTCAACCTCTCAACTCTAACAAGATATATGATATACTATCTCATTGGAAGAATTTAATATTTGTTATTGAAACAGTTTCATATCGATTTTTTTCAATCTAGATATGTAATTCTTGTGAAAAATATAGTAGAAATTATAGTGCTACTCGCCGTTCCCTTTAAAGCTAACATTTGGTATATATTATTGTAGCATGGCTGCATGATGCCATGATCCACGTTCACCACGCTTTCTTCTCTGCTGTTTCTTCAAGAAAGACATAAACCCAAAAATTAAAAAGTGATTTAGAAGTAAAGGAATGATTAAGAGAGAGAATCTAATCTAGGAATGAAAAATGAAACATTAATTAACAAAGAAAGGAACAAAAGAATAACTCTAAAATTTTTAGGAGAAATTGGAAATATTGCAAAGCAAAGATACTTTGCTTGAAACAACCAAAAAAATAAACATTCTGTTACTTTCATGATGCGTACACATGCCTTGTATAGCTTCACTCCAACATTTTTACCAAAATACTTAAAAGTTCCAATGAAAATTTCAATTGCATACATAATCTTATAAACAAGTACGTACTATATAAACAGAGTAACCATCATCCATGAAGTGTAGTATAAGCCAAACAAATCATCCAATAACTCAGTCCCCACTTAAAAATAATCCTTTCTTTACCCAAAATATTTCTCTCAAAACTAAAACAAAAACCAATCTGCAAAACTTCACTATCAATGGCGTAAAGCTTTAGCAAGAAACACCCTTGCGTGTCCGAAAACTTTTGAAAAAAAGGAACTAACTAGGCCATACCCTCTATAAACCTTAATTACACTTGATGAAGTACTAACTTGTGGAGCAGGCATTCATTTGTATGAGGAAGGTAGAGAAACAAAGCAAAGCTGGGAAAGCACGGAGAGTTATTGTTAGAGGGTATATTCGATTGTATCCATGAAATCACGGCAGCGTTTGTGTTTACTAGGATGAGTGACTCTGCTTATCGTGTTGATACCACTTCCCGCCTTGCTCAATGGCGTATAGACAATTTGGCTTCTTGCACTTATCGCAAATCCGATCCTTTCAAGATCGGCAAATGGAATTGGTCAGTCTTTGAATAATACTGTCTCTGTTTTCTCTGTGATCACGGGATGTTTCGTGCGGTGTCTTTTTCTTTTTCTTTTTTATCAAAAGAGAGCAAAAATTACTACCGACAAATTGCGATCAATTTTTAGTAGGATTCTCAGTATCCAATTTGTTTGTTTCTCATATGATGAGCTTATTGAATTACCTTAGCAATCTGTTTTATAATGCAAAAGAAACAGAGTTGAAAGTGGAACTGTAGCTTAATAAAGGTATCAATTTTTCCTGCTTCCTGAGCCAAGATTATGGGGACTCTTGATTCTTGAAAATGGATTTTTTGTTTTTTAATTATGGTATTTCAATTTTGGGGAAATTTCTTGAGAAAGGGAGATAGCTAAGTGGATGTTCAGTAGGATAGTAATGTATGGTAGTTACAATTTTAAGTAGCTAATTAAAGAGTGTACGTATGTTAAAAAGTCTTTTAATTTGATTGAAGGCACTTAGCTGTGGAGAAGAACAGGACATTGTTCATTAAATTATACCCAGAGATATCAAATTTAACAAGAGACAGTCCTCCTATTGCATCCTTCATTATTAGATTAGTCTCGTCAGTGGGAGATCGCAAAACTTTGATTCACCCAGGTAACATTGTCTTAGACTCATTAGTCTCTTATTTTTTTGTTGATTTTCTGATTTAAAATACGTGTCTTGGTGATCTCTGTCCTAAGATATCATCTTTTTTATTTCACCTTTTTTTTTGGGATTGTTTGGCATCTGCAGAAGTTATAGACAAGAAACTCAAGAGTAGCGACGATTTTGTTTGGCCAATTGAAGTCCCCTTAACTGGGAAGTTCATCATTGACGTCGAATTCCTTGATCTGAAGACTGCAACACCTAATGTACTGTTTCCTCATTTTCTCATCTTAATTTATGTGCATAAATGCATATGTAGCATCTTTTCCTTGGACAGTTGTTTGAATAATTCATTTGCTACCAAAACACTTAAATTTGGATGCATTAGAGTTCTTATTTGCTACCAGAACACTTAAATTTGGATGCATCAGAGTTCTTATTTGCTACCAGAACACTTAAATGTGGATGCTTAAAATTTTCCCAGCAAAATCTAATACCATTCGTGGAACCAACCATGGGTTTGTAACATGATGTTCTGGTATATGAGTAAAGATAAAGCTTGTTCACCAAATGAGATCATTCTAATGTTGCATTTCAGAACTTCTCTAACCATGTGGAAATGACAACTTATACGGGAAAGATTACCATGGTTTTCTTCATCATGCTCATTTGTGTTTTGTGAACTGGCAGAGTGGGGATCTGTGCTCAATCTGGGCTGAAGGATTAACTGAAAAACAATCGAATGCAACTGCTCTGACATCACTGGGCCGAATGTTGTCTGAGAGCATTCACACAGACATCATAATCAATGCTTCTGATGGAAGTATTGGGGCGCATCGTGCTGTTCTTGCTGCAAGATCACCCGTCTTCCGAAGCATGTTCTCCCATGATCTCAAAGAGAAAGAATTGTCTGCCATAAACATCTCTGACATGTCAATAGAAGCTTGCCAATGTTTTCTGAATTACATCTATGGGAACATCCAAAATGAAGAATTTTTAACCCATAGGCTGGCTTTGCTTCGAGCTGCTGATAAGTATGACCTCTCAGATTTGAAGGAGGCATGTCATGAAAGTCTAATGGAAGACATTGATGTCAAGAATGTTCTTGAGAGGCTCCAAACTGCTTCTCTTTATCAACTGCCCAAGCTGAAGGCCTGTTGTATGAGGTACCTTGTGAGGTTTGGTAAAATATTCGATATAAGAGATGATTTCAATGCCTTTCTGCAGTATGCAGACAGAGAAATCATTGGTGAAATCTTCCATGAAGTTCTTGCTGCTTGGAAAGGATTCTGAAATATGCCTATTTTAGAGCTCAGAGAAAATTGAAAAGCCTAAATTTGTTCTTGTTAATTCAGATCTGTTAACCAGATCAGTGTGTAACTTCTGTTCATTGGGCAATATTATTCTTTGGTTTAAATGAACTCGGTTTGTGTATATTCAATCTTGTACATAAATTTGATTTTACTGAAATAGATTCTACCATTGGGTTTATGAACATCAATATCATCGTGATTTCTGGTGATTATTAATAGCATGTCAAAAAGATTTGCATGATCAATGTGTAATACATCTGATCTGTCATGTGTATATGTCAATTCATCTTTTTCCTAGTAGTATAAAACAAACCTGAGATGAATAGGTATTCAATTCAAAGTAGCTTTCATCTAACCTGGCTGGTATAAATCATGTAAATAGTACCTCAGCAACACTAGACAAGAATACAATTTCCCAATTCATTTTGTACTTATTCTTTGTTAACAACCCAATGTTTACAATTAGCAAGTTTACTCCACTTGTTCTTGAGCTAAATATTTTGCTGAAAGGCTTTAGAAAAAGAAAAATAGCACTGGATGGCTGGTAACTTTCAGTAGTGTCCAATGTCCATGCCAGGGATTTGTCTTCTGTTATGGATTTGACAACCCCTATTCCTTTCCCCATGATTGAGTGAGTTTGCATTTAATAAACTTGCTGATTCATTACTTAGGAAAGGCTTGAAGATGATGTAACAAAACTAATAATGTACCTTTGCCTAGCCTGAAAGTAAAGAGTCAATGTCAAAGCTGGCCTCCTAAAGAAGCCATCTCTTTATACAACATCAGATTCTTTCTAGAGATTTGAGTTAATTTCTCAGTTAAAGCTCTACCTAAACATGTATCCGTGGCGTGGAACCTATAAGTTGTCAATCTTTTTCTTTGTTTTTTCAGATATATATAGACCTTTCATGAAACCGAAGTCACTAACTCTATGAATTGTCACTAACAAAAGCTTAGGAAATAGGTGTATGTCGAACGGACACATTCATCATCAATTAGAAACATTCTTGAACAAAAGAAAGAGTTCTTCCCATTGCTGTACATATGCAACAACGTAGGCAATTTTGAGTAAATATAGATGCATACGGACAATGCTCTATATCGGAATATCATTCATTTTCAATCAATTTCTAGCAGTGGGTGAGTAAAAGTAGATGCATATGGATATTGTACAGAGCAGGGATATGATATGAGATGTTTTTCTGATATATTTGAACATCAAAAGTTGACAGCAATGATTAAATGTTGGTTGAATCAAGTTATATTGACTAAGCCTTGTGATACTTGTGAAGGAAAATAATTCTCCTTTTTCTGAAAATTAATTTTTCCATAGAGAAAACACTTACAATTATTGAATATAACCAGTTACTCAATGATCATTTCATTGAGAAAACATTAACATTTTCTGTCATATGAAACTCTTATTAAAGAAATCTAGGTGAGTGAAAGGTATAATTTTCAAAGACATGGACGTTGAAGCAAAAAATAGACTTATCAGGAAGTCGAAATTTCATGGTTTACGTACCAAAGACAAGATCCAAGCAGAGAGATGCCTCGAAAGAAGATTTTCCGATACTTTGTTGGTCTCTCCAATTTGATTTCAATTCTGTGAAGGGAAAGATAGGAAGCAGCAAAGTTTCAATCTCCACCATTTTAAAACTCTTCTCTGTTGGGGACTTACCAGCTAATGAATGCAAGACTTTGAAAGGCTGGGGGCTTCAGAAAGAATATGGAGGGAATATTATTAGGATCTCATGGAACATTCCCTTTGACTTGGTCCCAGGAATACAAGCCAGCAAAGATTAGGAAATGTTTTGTTATTAGATGACAACAAAAGATTACTCCACTAAGGATACTTATCCCAATTAGTGCACTGTTTTATACTTTAAGGCAGGGCACTTAATCGTTATCCTCAACAGTCATTTGAAGTGGTCATTGGGATAATCTATCTGAATACGCGATGTATCGGTATCCTACAAGCTGGAAATCCTCTCGCATAATTGTTTGTCAAATACTTCTTGTTACAGTTGTGCAGAAACGGCTAGCATGTATAATAAAATTAAACTGGTGGGCTCTGCCAAAAAGAGCGTAGTAAGTCCAGATTGTAGAACTAGAAGTAGTGTTCACCACACAGAATTGTGCTGAAACTGAAAGAACCAATTAGGAAGCACTAAGATCAGCAAAAATATAGGCAGGACAAGATTCTTGGCAGTATTGAAAGTAGAGAATGCACGTTTAAGTACAGATGCAAGATCAAAAGAATAAGTCGAGCAACAAAACTTGATTGGGCTAACATGAATACGACCTAGAAATTAACCAACTCCATGAGCTATGCCACTATAACAGTACTCCTTTTATTATGAACATCTAACTGAAAAATGGTTTATCCCTAAGAACACTTTCTTATTTCGATAAACCCCCTTCCCGAAGTAACAAAACGACATGCCTCTTGAATCTCTATAAAGAATAATATTTACTACAACCGGAGGTCTTTCGAAAACAGCCTCTCCACCTTGGTGGGGTGAGGTCTGCGTACATTTCACCCTCCCCAGACCCCACGTGTGGAATATACTGGGTATGTTGTTGTTGTTGTTGTTGTTGTTGTTGTACAATAGCTAGCTATGCTTCCTGAACACAACTGCAAATAGCATGCTTCAACGGAAAAAAGAAAAAGACCCCTTTCAACTGGTCATCTAAAGCAGGACTCCTCTCCTATTAATGCAGCCTTTGTTCCACGCCCAGGAGTAAATTCGCCACCCTCTCAGTCTTCCAATTAAAACAATTACTTCTAAGGCTCAAATCCCATCATTATTTGTTTACATTGTGCTATATTTTTGCCATCCCAAAGAAGTTTCTCCTAATCTGGTTCATTTTTTAAATCACCTTAGCTGGCATGCGATTAACTGACATTAAGTAGATTGCAGTAGAGTCCAGCACACTATTGATCAAAATGCAACTAAATTTGGATAGGAATCTTGTACAGCCAATGCTTCAGGTCAACTTGTGGCAATTAGTTTTATGGCTCGGTTTTCTCCTCTTTCTCATTAAATTTGGAAACATTTCTCAGTGACACAGAAATCTGCCTCTAAGAAATTTTACGGAGCATATTCTATCCCTTGACAGTTTCAGACAATGCAGTGGTAATGAAACCTGGGGACCTCCAGAAGTTTACATCTTCATACATCTTGTTGAGGCAGATCTGTTGGAGATTATTTATTTTTCTTTTTAAGTTGGTTGGTTTGTTCTTCTCTAGCTAACTTTTTTGATGAAAGAGTTGGACCTTACGTAGCTCCTGTGTTGTAACCACCAAATTAAGGTTATGATGGAATGTTAACTACTCCTACATACTTTATGAGAGTTAAAGCAATGCTCCAAAGTGGAACTTTCATAATACAATCACCTTTAGTAATGAACTCGAATCCGGATTAATGTTGCCCAAAACGGATACTGTGTGGAAACCCAAAAACAATGAAAAGAATGAAGCTCCTAAAAATAGAATGAATGAATAATTGATATCTTCAAAAGGAAAGAAACATCGTTGTTTGAGATTGTCGTGGCGTAGGCTAGCTTGGATGTTTCGTGAGTTGGTCTTGCATTTTGAATTTATTGTGCTAGTGTAACTTCCGCAAGCACTAAATTTGCATTCGGTTTTACAGTAGAAACGTCTATAAAACATAACCTTTCCCAGCCCAAAGCCCTTAAGTTTGAGGTAAAGAGCTGTTCGCAAGAATTGAACGTGAGACATTAGGTCAAGAAGAAATTAGTACTGACCACCGCATCACAATGTTTGTGATCGTCCCAATTTGACTTGTGTAAGAAAATTAGATTTTAAGATAGTCTAATTAGTCAACGTGATTGTTATATGATGACTATGGATCCAATATCTCGAAACGAATACTAATTTGATATAGATGCAAAATTGACTAATCGAACATCATCAAAGTTAAAAAACAGAGGCAACATTCTGCAGAGTGAAAGTGTTAACACAAACTTAAACTATGGTATAAACAAATCAAACAATAGTCAAAAATCCTAAAACCATACAACCCCATCTGCAATAACACTAAATTAACAAAACATTGTACCATTAAATTGATATACTATAATACTAGTAAATCATAAAGGGAAAAATCTAATTAATAAGGGGGTGAAGGAGCAGGAGGGAAACCCAAAAAGGGTCTTCCAGTAGCGGTGGAACAAAGAGCACCAGTTGCATTGAGACAATCTTGAACATGGATAGTATCCTTCAATTTATGAAATCCATTCTTGAAAACTCCAAATCCAAACAAGAAACCGACCGCAATCACCACTGCTATAACGCACACGCACAACATGCAAATTCTACCACCACAACACATTTTTGCACAATTTAGATCTATGAAAAAATATGGGTTGGTTGGGCTGTGGGGGTTGTAGATATATAGTGAGAGAGCAGTTGAATATTACTACAAGGAAAAGGATTATAAAGTTGGACTTCTCTCCCTTTCTTTGTCGAGATTGGTTTTCGCTAGCGGTTACTCTACGCATCGTTTCTGCTTTTTAAAGTAATCCCTCTCCAAAATTATTTTCTCCTCTACTTTTCGGATAACTTTTATTCCTTCTACAAACTTTATTAGGTTTACTGAAACGCATATATTTTTACTTTAATTTGTAATTATAGTTAATTAATTACTTAATTGATTTTTGGTAAATAACACGCAAATAGGTGCGATTGTATCCTCTTTCTAGTAGGGTGGTAAAACCAAATCTCAATATAATAACACTTCATTTTAATAGCTAATTTTTTCTTTAAACAAAATTTCCATATTATGTTATATTTATACATTTCGATTTTCGATATCATCTAAAACACCACCTATAATAAACATCAGGAGACACAACTTCATTATAGAGAATTTAACTATACTACACTTTTTTTTGAAGTAGTAGCTATCGTAGAACATTAATTGATGCTCCTATTGGCTAATTAAAATAATTAATGTGTGACGTTACGGCATTGAATTCGTTGTTACGTGAAGCCTATTGCCAAAATACTTAAGCGAGATCCTATATAGCCTATTTTGAGTATCTTTCTATATTTGAGGTGTGGACATAACTAATTGTATTTAATTTCTAGTGTGTATATATCCATTAACATTTTATCAAACTTTTTGACGCTGCTTTTGGTTTCTTCTTTTTGGTTGCGCAGGTCTTCCCCATCTATCCAAAAAAAGATTCTCAGTACAAAAAAAGTGATGTCACTTTTGCCTAAAAAGTCTTTTCAGTTTGGTCGCATTGCCGCCGTATGAGCCCATAAGACTTGACGGATGAACCACTTCTCTTAACATGGATTTACGGATTAGGAAGATTAGTTTACCTAAGCAAACAACAAACGAAGTTAAATTGGGTCAAACAATCTAAACTGAACTTGAAAGACAGTGTAACTGTTTTAAAGCAAAGCCTGAGATGAACCATATGTCTTGACTAGAGCTGGACACAGAAAAGCCCGTAAAAGAAACATTATGTCAAAGTTGTTTAAGTTTTGACCCCATTTCTTATATTAGCACAAGAATAACTCATTTTTGAAGTTATGTAGACACATCATAAGTGGTGAACAATCTCATCACAAATTTTGATGCTGTAGTCAAATTGTTCATTTGTTCACAAGATTTGGCGAATCAACAAAATTTGGGGATGCTAATAAAAATTTACAAGTAAGTTTTGGCAGATTTGTAAAAAGTTGTTAACGATTGAACTTTTGACACGTTTATATAATTTGTGTGAAGTTTTGACGAGTTTGTCCAAACTTGCATAATCCTAGCATAGATTTCAAAAACATAATCAAAACGTAAACAGCATGGCTCCAAAGGGCCATTTGTTGATAAACAGCAAAACCCAAACAAAGCCTAAGTAGACCAATTCGTGTTGATTTGCAAAAATTTGACACGAGAAGCAATGGTTTGCATTTTTGCCCGCACTAACAAATGGTTTGCAAAAATACACCCACTAAGATTTAATGAAAAAAATCCGAGGTCAAGACTTGCCTTTATATTTTTCCGCTTTTCGACACTTATCCCTTCAAGTAATGGCAATAGGAAATACTTGCCGCACTTGGGTGTAAGTCTTGACAAAAAGGCAAGACTTGCCATTGACCCCTGCTCGGTTTGCTAACACTTGAACAACAAGTGTTGGCAAAAGGCAACACTTGCCGCACTTCGTCGTAACTCTTGGCGGTGCCCCTTCCAGTTTTTCATGCATTCTCGCCATATAACTTGAAGTATTGGCAAAACAACACTTGCCCTTGAAGTATAGCCAATTGTCAAGATTTACAAAATTTCGGCCTTGAAGTCTTGGCTCCGGACTAAATAAAGGTATTTTGCTAAAACATTCCTTAGCACGGGTAATTTTATAAAATCACTCCTTATAGAGGACATGCGGCGAAATTTCCTGTGTGCCCATGCTTAATTATAGGGGTTCTTTACATAAATAGCAGCACATATGAAAATATTTACTATTCTTTAGCCTTTACTTTTGGTAGCCACAACATTTACACTAAAATAATTAAAAAAAAAATCCTAGTGTTAATAATTATATACTAATACTATTTTTCTTAAATAAAAGATATATATCAATGCTAAAAAAATAAAATATATATCACCTAAAAAGAAGAATTTGCATAATACTATTTTTTATTTTTTATATTTTAGTCGTCATATTTAATATTTGCATAAACAAAACACATATCACCTAAAAATAATAATAAAAAATACTAAAATAAATAAATATTAAATATACACCATATTCAAATAGTGATATATTGTATTAAAATAGTAAATATTGATATTAATATTTATTTATTAGATATTTAAAATATATTACATATCTTATATTTAATATTTAATCACTTAATATTTTAAAATATGTATTTAATATTTATTGAATTATTATTTTATATATTAATATTTATTAGATACAAAATATATGTATGATCTTTAATATTTATTTTATATCTATTAATATATATTAGATACACCATATAATTATGAAATTTTTATATTTTTATTTAAATGATACACGATATATTTATGATATTAATATTTTATATATTTTATTAGATATTTATAAAATATTATTATTTTATATATTAATATTTATTAGATACACGATATATGTATGATATTTTAATATTTATTTGATATACAATATATGTATGATATTTATATTTTATATATTTTATTAGATATTTCTAAAAATATTAATATTTTATATATTAATATTTATTAGATATCAATAAAATTTTAATATTATTTATTTGATATACGATATATGTATGATATCTATATTTTTTTATTACATATTGTGTATTTAATATTTAATATATTGTGTATGTAATATTTATTTAATTAGAATTTATATATTAATATTAATATCTAATTAATATTTCTATATTAACATATTGTGTATGTAATATTTATTTAGTTACTAAATGTATCTAAAATTTAGATATTATTTAATATTTCAAATTGTGGTTAATCCCTAAATACAGTGGAAAAATATTTTTTTATGAAATACAGTTAATAATATATAAATAAATATTCTTAAGTAATCTTAAAATACTTGCATATCTAATATTTTAATATTTTAACATATTATTGTCTGTGTCCTGTTTATTGTACATAAACAAATAGTAAAGAACCCTACACAAATAGTACATAAACAATATCATGTATTTAATATTTATTAATTAAATGTACAATATCTAATATCATACATATCGTGTATTTAAATAATTATTCTCTTAATTTTTTAAAATATTAAGTATGTATTGTTTATATATTATTAATATTTGTTTTATATGTACACACATGGGGAGGATTTAAATCGTTAAAAAGTTGATTTTGCGCTAAATATAGTATATAGGCGATTTTAGGGTCAAAACACAATTAACAAATTCATTATGATCTCTACATAAATACACAATTATTTTTTAAATATAATAACACAATAATATGAATAAGATTATAAATATTAGAAAAATAAGTAAAATATGCTCTATATGTGTGTGTGTAATATACTGAATTATTATTATATTATAACTATTAAAAATAATTCTTGAAATATTCATTTTGTACTTTTAAAATATAAACATAAATAAATATGCAATGAGAAAGAAAATATAAAAGAGTTGAATTTGATAGTTATGGAAATATTATATGTTCTTACGCATACTAACTAATGGAAAGAAAATATTTTATTAACTAGCAGTAAAAAAAATAATAAAGAGATTTTAAAAAATAATAATAATAGACTCCTATAATAAATCATGTCTTTAATTCTTAAAACAACATTAACAAATATGAGATCAGCATTAACTAAACCATTAAATTAAGGGATAAATTTTTTTATTATTTATAAAATAGGTGAATTAATTTATAAATTAACTAATGGCTAGAGAAAGAAAGGGAGTGAAAAGTGGGGCTAGGATCAGTAAATAAGTACTACTTAGGTGCTTATTGAGTAATTTTCTCTAATTATAGCCCAAACAAAGCCTATTGTTTAACAGCAATGTCATACTAGATTTATTTAGCTCAATGGTCCTCTAAGTAGACAAATTCGTGTTGGTGCAACATAAGTTAAAAGTCATTTCATGTCCATGATGTAATGTACGTAGTAATTTTTACCAATGTCCTTGTCAGCACTAACACATTTTAAAAGACACATGACATTGACATGCATTTAACCACCACTAGTTTATTTCCTATACCCCTCTTGGCTAGTTTGAAAGAGTAAGCAAATCATCAATGCCTACTTATTGGTTAACAAATTACAAATTCACTTTCTATCTCTAAATTATAATTTAGGGATCTGAATCTAATTTATTTAATTTCATCCAATAAACTACAAAAATCCCATCATCTTCCCCTCACTGAATAATAATAAGTCCCTGTTAATAAAGTACAAATAAACTAATCCAAATCTGTGCTATTGGCTCTGCTCCCAAGTCCGCATCCTTAGTCGGATCTCAAAACTCAAAAGTACTTCATCTTCTTCTTTTTTTCTGGATCCACAAAATCTAGACATACAATATTCCTATATCTATCTATTTTCCCCCAATTCAATTGAAAAAAATACTGAATCAGTTGTCACTCTCATAATAGTATGGCTTCGTCACCTGGCGGCAACCCAAACCAACCAGGTGGTGGTGTTACTGGTACTGCTACTCCTACTTCACCATTCGATATGCACAAATTCTTCACTCCACAACCAAACCCTAATAATAATCCTCAAAACCCTAATTTAATTTCTTCCCCTTTTCCACCGCCTTCTGCTTCTTATCCACCCCCTTCCGCTGCTGGACCCGGTGGTGTGTACCCGTACCCGCCTCAGATAACCACTACTTCCCCGTTTCACCACCACCCCCCTCCTCAGTTCAGTCACCACCATCTACCCCCTCAATACACCACCCCACAGCCACCTCAACAGGACTTTGCATCTAACTTGCATCAACAGAGATCCATGTCTTTCCCTACCCCCCCACTTCAACCCCCACCACCCCAACCTACCAGCCCCCACCAGTTCAACAACCCTAACCCTAACCCTGGTGCTAGGCTTATGGCGCTGTTGAGCGCTCCGCCTTCGACTCTCGAAATCCCATTGCAGCCTACTATGCCTATGATGCCCCCTCCTATACAGCCTACTACTTCAGGGTCTGAGCTTTCGGATTTTGGCTCTGGCCCGAATGTTGGTGTTTCGGGCCCGGGTGGCCCGATGAGAATGCCCAGCAGCAAGTTGCCTAAAGGCCGGCATTTGAATGGCGATCACATTGTGTATGATATTGATACTAGGTTTCCCAGTGAGGTGCAGCCTCAGCTTGAGGTTACTCCTATTACAAAGTATGGTTCAGATCCTGGTCTTGTATTAGGCCGCCAAATTGCTGTTAACAAAACCTATATATGTTACGGATTGAAATTGGGGGCTATTCGGGTTCTTAACATTAATACGGCCTTGAGATCATTACTGAAAGGTCTTGCGCAGGTTGGCCTTCTTCTTGAAGCTTATTCACTTACAGTTTTGCTTCATTGCTTAGCTTATATGCCCGAATATAATTGTTTATCTGCTATGCGAACCTCTAGGAAGAATGTTAAAGCTTATGCTAGTTAGTAATGGGAGGGAAGTTACCTTTTAATATTTTGCAATTTGTTCCTGATAATTATCTGAATAAGTTTATGCACGTGCATACGAGTGCGCAAAATCATAAGTTTGATGTTTTATATGACGCGCATTTATATTTTGGAAAAGGTATAATTTGGACAAAGGACCCTGTTCTTATACAGGAGTTTTGATAACCACACTTGCATTCTCTGCCAATGTGCCAGTCGAGTGTGAGAAAAGAGTATGTTTTGTTTCGTGGGATTGAAGAACAAGCTTTATAATAATGTGGCATTGAGATTCAGTTTTTTCACCCCAAAAAAAGAAAAAAATTAAGGGGATTCCTCTTCCCAGCCACTCTGCTATCAGATATAATGCTGTAGTCGGCACATATGTTTCGGTTTCTATGGTTTGCAGCTTGAAGACTTCCATTGTACTTTCAGTCATACTTGGAGCTGCTAATAATAGTAGTCCTTGATTTCTGATCAGATAAAGAATAGTTGTTCATGACTTCCTGGCTTGCTGTTTATTATATTTCTGTGAGTATTATATTATCAGTTGATGAGGTATAAATCCATTGGTATGGAATCTTGTTTGGTTTGAAAAGTAGTACATAATTGAATTTGTGAGAACTATAGAATTGAAAGTTGCAATCTGCTTTCACCTTGCCTGGAAAAAACTGTTTCCACGTTCATCTGAAAATTTTGTTTTTTCTTTCCAGAGGGTCACGGACATGGCTTTCTTTGCAGAGGATGTTCATCTCTTGGCGAGGTAATGCTCTGGTTTTTTGTGCTTTGTACTTATGCACTAAATATTTTATGAAGTTAATTTGGTTTTCTCTCAGTGCGAGTGTCGATGGCCGGGTTTATATATGGAAAATTACTGAAGGACCAGACGAAGAAGATAAGCCACAAATTACTGGAAAGATTGTCGTTGCTCTTCAAATAGTGGGTGAAGCGGAATCTGTTCATCCACGTGTTTGTTGGCATTGTCATAAACAAGTAACTCCAGATCTCTCATTTTAGGTATTCTTATCTTCTATTGATGTTATGCTTAACTTTTCTTATGATCTCGTCGACAGGAAATTCTTGTGGTTGGAATCGGTAGACGAATTTTGAAAATTGATACAACAAAAGTGGGAAAAGGTGAAATATTTTCAGCCGACGAACCTCTGAAATGTCCTGTTGACAAGTTGGTTGATGGGGTACAACTCATTGGTACCCATGAAGGAGAAGTGACTGATTTATCAATGTGCCAGTGGATGACCACTCGTTTGGTATCTGCTTCAGTAGATGGCACGGTTCGTGAGAGTTTCTCTTTGTTGTCTTTTAAGCTGCTTGATGCAATGCTTATTATTAATAAAAAGAAAAAAAAACTGTTAGACGTAGTGTTCCTCGGCATAACCTCCATGTAAAAACTCATATCACACAACATGTTTTTCATGTAAAAAATGATAACTAAATGATAAACTGCTACCACAACTTGTTATTCACTAAATTTTCAAAGTCGAGTTGTTTGTATCTGATGAGATGGGACCCATGTATGTTTCTGAGGTTAGTGATTGTTGTATAAGTCTTGGGTTATATGCATTTTATGTTTTACGTACTGGACCCGTTTAAAATTCGGGAAGTGCAACAAACAGGATAAAGTATGAGGTATTGCTAGTTGGCAAAATGTTTGTTTGCTCTCTATTGACTGGTGCATGTGGATTTTATTTGTGTTCTCCAGATAAAGATATGGGAAGACCGGAAGCCGCTTCCAATAGCAGTTCTCAGGCCTCATGATGGTCGACCTGTTAATTCTGTTACCTTCTTGGCTGCCCCCGACCGCCCAGATCACATCATACTCATTACTGGGGTATGTGCTAATCCTTGTTGTGCTGGCCAACTTTTGTCAGAATCAACCGTTATCGCTAACTAGTGGTTTTAGAAGTAGTCATTTTCTTGGATGCCATTTACTTCCTGTCCACACTAATTTACTCAAATCTGTTCCTCAAATGCCATTACTTGCCTACTAGAAAAAATAATAATATCCTCGAGGCCAGTTATTTTGTTGTTCAGAATGTTACAGTTCTCTTTTTGAGTTTGAATTGACCTTTTAAAGGTGTTCAGGGTCCGCTTAATAGAGAGGTAAAGTTATGGGCATCAGCAAGTGAAGAAGGCTGGTTGCTACCTAGTGATGCTGAGTCATGGCGCTGTACTCAGACGTTGGAGATGAAGAGTTCAGCTGAAGCTCATGTCGAAGAAGCATTTTTTAACCAAGTTGTAGCTTTGTCACAAGCAGGTCTGCTTCTGCTAGCAAATGCAAAAAAGAATGCTATATATGCTGTGCATCTAGAGTTTGGCTCAAACCCGGCAGCAACCCGGATGGATTACATAGCAGGATTTACAGTAACCATGCCAATTTTGAGTTTCACTGGGACAAGCGATATATTGCCCCATGGTGAACAGATAGTTCAGGTGTATTGTGTACAGACGCAGGCCATTCAACAGTATGCTTTGGACTTATCACAGTGCTTGCCGCCTCCAACGGACAATGTGGTTTTTGAGAGGACAGAGTCCAGTGTTTCACGTGATGCAGTGAACACTGAAGGATTTGCTCCTGTTGACCCTCCTGGAAGCAAACAGCTGGAGCTTCCTTTATGTAGTTCTGCACCCAAATCATCAGTACGTGAAAGTGTCTCTGAGATTCCACCTACATCTAGACATCCTGCGAGCTCTGCACCTACTGGATCGGCCACCTATCAAGAATCTGCTTCATCCATTATAGAAACTAAATCGTCTGGTTTTCCCACTGTAACTAGTGATAGTGATATTGCGCCCGTTGCTTCACCTCCGCCTCCTTTGAGTCCTAATTTATCTCGAAAACTATCTGGCCTTAGAGGTCCATCAACCAACTTTGAGCCTGGAACCTCTGATAATGACCAAGTTGGGGATCCAAAAGCTGTTGACTATTCAGTTGATCGGCAAAAGGATGGTACACTCCAAAGCTTATCTGATGTTACTTCCTTGGATGATGAAACTAAAATGTCACGCAATGATGTTTCCTCAGGTATCAGTCCTCCTGTAAAGTTCAAGCACCCAACTCATTTGGTGACTCCTTCGGAGATATTGATGGCTAGATCATCGTCTGAGGTTAACGTTGTTAATGAGCAGAAAAGTGAGTCGGGAGATGTTGTAATTAGCAATGACGCCCGTAGTGCAGAGCTTGAGGTTAAAGCTGTTGGTGAAAGAAGTTTCAGTCAAAAAACTGATATTGGCTCTCAAGAAGAACTTCATTCTTTTGTATCAGAAAATAAGGAGAAAACCTTTTGCTCTCAAGCATCTGATCTTGGAATAGAAATGGCTCGAGAATGTCGTGCCCTATCACCTGAAACCCATACTGTGGAAGAATCTAGACAGTTTGATGGGGCTAATGGAGGTGAGGGACTGTCACAACCTTCAATTACGCCGGAGGAAGATCGTGACTCTGCGAAGGATATCTCTGAAAAGGATCTAGACTCAACGATATCAGGCACTGTTCATCAACCACCAGCTCCCAGTTCAAAAGGGAAAAAGCAAAAGGGGAAGAATACGCAAGTATCTGGGCTATCATCGTCGCCTAGTGCTTTCAATTCAACAGATTCTTTGAATGAGGCTGGTGTCAGCTCAAGTACACCTTCTATGGAAACTGCTTTCTCACAAATTTTGTCCATGCGTGAGATGCTAAATCAGGTGCTTGCTTTTAGTCCTGAAAGCATATGTATTTTGATATGCGTAGTTAGTATTGCTCTCATTTTATTATGCCTTAATTGAACATGTCTATTTTCATATATTTTTTTAAAAACATAATTTTACTAGTGTTTTGGCATGTAGTATTAGCATATCATGACAGTGCATGAATAAGCTTCTAGGTTCCATGTAGGTTTCATCAGTTATCATTCATGAATGGCGATCTTTTGTTACTTTCCTTGCTTGGTTTCCTCCCGTAACTGCCTTTCTGTGTACTATCTAATATTGATTTTCTTGCATATGCTTCTCGATGCGGAAAGAGTGTTTATTTACATCACTGGATAATGTCTTGCATTGAAGATATGCTAAAGGATGCTGACAATTTCAACCTTCCTGCAATTATATCGATTTAATTACATCACTAAGCCAACCAGAAGTCAATTTAGTTATGCACTGGCAGTTTCTTATTCTTACACGTTTTATTTTTCTCTTTATTTCGTTTCTTGAAGCTTCTCACTATGCAAAAAGATACACAAAAGCAGATGGAAATGATGGTTGCTGTTCCAGTGACCAAAGAAGGAAGAAGACTTGAGGCTACCTTGGGACGGAGCATGGAGAAAGCTGTCAAGGCCAATTCTGATGCGTTATGGGCTCGTATACAAGAAGAGAGTGCAAAACAGGAGAAGTCTCATCGTGATCGTACACAACAAATTACCACTTTGATCTCTAACTGCTTAAACAAGGACATGCCAGGGCTGATTGAAAAACTAATGAAGAAAGAACTGGCAGCTGTTGGACAAGCCGTGGCACGCAGTATTATCCCTACTATTGAGAAAACTGTATCAGCTGCAATTTCAGAAGCATTCCAGGTTAGCATTATGAAAATCTAAACCTGTGCTTGTCTGGATTTGTTTGTGGTGTGACTGAATGTTATGGTGATGCAGAAAGGAGTTGGTGACAAGGCAGTGAACCAACTAGAGAAAGCAGTAAACTCCAAACTCGAAGCTACTGTAGCTAGACAAATCCAAGCACAATTCCAAACCTCTGGCAAGCAAGCTCTGCAGGTAAGCATCAGCAGCGTTTCTATTTATTGATGCCACTAAGTGCGTACCAAAACATCTTCCCTGCATATTCATGCTTTTTTTTCTCGTAATGACTGGGTTGTAATGTTAGATTTCTAGTTGTATTTTCATCTACTAACGTAATCGATCTAAGAATGTAACTTAACCGATCCTCAGATTGGTCGTTTGTCGTAATGGCTTGTATTAGTTGTCTCTCTGTCACCAGATGGAAACCGAACTCTTTTAAATCAGTGTTGAATGGGTCGTATCTGATGACATTGGAACTGTCGTGCAGGAAACACTGAAATCTACTTTGGAAGCTTCTGTGATCCCTGCCTTTGAGATGTCTTGTAAGGCAATGTTTGAGCAAGTAGATTTAACATTTCAGAAAGGCATTGCTGACCACTTGGCTGCTGCCCAACAGCAATTTGAGTCCATGCATTCGCCGCTGGTGCTTGCTCTAAGAGTATGGACCTTTTCTAATTTGATTTTTCTTTTTGCTTTCTTGTTAATCTCTTGTCATACTATGCCCTTCCACTTACTGTGTTGAGCTATTTATCCTTTACTGTGTTTTAACCTTTGCTATTTTGGATCTCTTTCACGCCATCTTTCAAATTGGTTTCGTATTCAAAGAATTAAAACCAAACCCGTCAAAAACCTTGCAATACACTTCTTTAGTTGTTTAATTTCTTTACTGCTCTACTACAATGAGTTTTCATGACCCAAGTTTTTCACGTTTTTTTCACCTTTTATCTTTGAATAAACAACATATTTAATGGAGTCTCCCTGATCACCAAATATACACACTCCGGTCTTGCAAAAAAGATTGCCTTCCCCGTCTCTTTGCTCAGTCCCAAAGTGGTCAAGGGAAGTTTCAATATAACATTTTTTTGATAGGAAGTTTCAATATAACATTAAAAGTCATACAAAAAGTTAAGCTGCCTTCTTTTTAATATCCTCATCTCTCAGTACAGCTTTTTGACTATTATATTCTCGATGAACACAGCATTCAATATTTTTCATTTGTTTCACTATCTTCATTTCTCGATTCATCAACTTTACTATCATATATTCTCCAAAAGCACATCATTAAATATAATGCACGGAATGTTCTGCAAACAAGACAACTCATATTTCAATGCCTCTTTCACAAACAAGACGACTCACATTTTCCACTCGTCTAATAGTTGTGCAGACTCAGTCAAACTAACTTATTATGGGAAGGAGTGGGTGGCTGTATCTTAGTTTATATTCAAGCACATAAAGTTCTGTCTTTGTCATGTTGGGACTATCTTTCTTTCTTCTTTATTCCTCACTCTACTTCCTAACCTGGTGAATGTGTTGTTGCAAATAATCAGAAATGAATATATTATGGATGAATTTTCAAACTGGCTGCACTCATTTATCATTTGGGGTTATACACTCATTAGACTCAATTTGTAGGATGCCATCAATTCGGCGTCGTCAATGACTCAGACATTGAGTGGAGAGCTAGCCGATAGTCAGAGGAAGTTGCTTGCTCTTGCAGTTTCTGGAGCAAACCCCCAATCAGCAAATCCACTGATTAGCCACATGAGTAATGGATCATTGCTGCATGAAAAGGTTCTTTATTTCCTTCAGTTACTAGTTAGTGGAGCAAAGATTTAGCGCCTTATAATTTGCTATAAGAATTAGCTACTTACATTTTGCTTATCAGCCTTCTTTCTTCTTGCTTACTGTGTGCTGATTCATATTCTTATGTCTGCAATAGCTTGAGACACCTCCAGATCCAACCAAAGAATTATCTAGACTCTTACTGGAGCACAAGTATGAGGAAGCATTCACTACAGCGTTGCAAAGAAGTGATGTGTCAATTGTATCGTGGTTATGCTCTCAGGTATGCTTTTTTGGACGCATTTATTCTATGGATAAGATAATCATGTAGTTTTGGGCTAGTTATCGAGGATTGTGGTTTGAACCGGAAAAGGGAACCAATTGGGTTGAGGACAAGAGAACATAAAAGGAATGGGGATCACTAAGGTGATGGTGTACTCGTACAAAAGCAGAGCTTGGTTCTGCCATTACTTCACAGGATATTGTTACCTTGTCTAATTAGAAGGTCTGACCTCAAACCTGTCTCTTCGTGGACATCCGATAAAATTAGAACAATACAGAGAAGTTCTTACCTTGAACCTATCAAAAAAAGTTAAACTTAAAACATGAATAGATGTGTATTTGCATTCAGTTCTTGGAAATATGAATCCAAGAAAGTTTGGGGTGTGGGCAAGGGGATCTGTTCCCTTAGACTTTGGTTGTGCTAACAAACTGGAGATGGCATTCTTTTGTTGGGTATTAACGATCAAAAAAAAAAAAATTTATTTTGTTGAGGTATTGAGTGTACCTGGTGTCTTGTACCAGGTTGATTTGCCAGGAATTTTGTCCTCGAATCCTCTCCCTTTGAGTCAAGGAGTGCTCCTTTCACTTCTTCAGCAGCTGGCTTGTGATATTAGCAAAGAGACAGTCCAAAAACTGTCCTGGATGAGGGATGTGCTATCTGCCATAAATCCAACTGACCCCATGATTGCAGTGCACGTGCGGCCCATCTTTGAGCAAGTTTATCAGATATTAAACCATCGCAGAAGTATTGCTACCACTCCCCCTGCTGAACTTGCAAACATTCGGCTGATTTTGCATGTTATCAATTCAATGCTGATGACTTGTAAATCATGATGTCAAGAAGAATGATCATGTCTGGTGAAAAATGGAAGCCTGTATAAATCCTAGGGATATTCATGGAAAGGCAAGTCGTACTGTAGATTTGATGTCTACACCCAACCTCCTCCAGTTACCTGTTTGTCTTTACTTTTTCGATAAAATCTGTAATCAGTTTGGCTGGATTTCCAAGTTGTAGAGACTTCTATTCATGAGAAAAAGATTTTCAAGTTGTAGAGTTTAGTATTTTTGGGTGAGTATTCCGTTTATACAAATTTTGTACTTGTACATTGTTATTGCACGGCAATTTCAAGTGGGAGCTCTAACTGTTGATATTTGTTAGTTTTCTTCTGATCTTCCTTTAGTTCAAATGAACACCCTTATTTTTTCTAGGAGAATGGGTCATCACTGGTGGATTATGTCTCTTATGATTATTATCGGATTAGCAGAACTCACCCTTATTCCGTTTTGCATGATTTTAAGTTAGGATGTCCTTATCTATACAACAAAATATCTTCCATACTTATCGAGTGACAGGATTTATAAGGGGGTTTAGCTGAACCTCTCCGACGGAAAATATGAAGCTCCTCAGTTTCAGTTAACATAACACTCGATTTCCAGTTTACGTGATCCAACTTCCTTATAAATTACTTTTGAGAACAGTTTCTTTTTTTCTTATAACAAAAAAAGAGTTTTATATTCAGAAAGTGGTTATTTCCTTCCATAACCATAAGGACTAATATTTTTATATTAAAACAATTTAATTTTTAATCCACAATTTTGCTCCTACCCGTAATCGTAAACATCGCGTGAGATAAAAAAACTATTTCCAAAAGACCTTTGGCCTCAGAAAAATGATGATGATAAAAATTACAAGTTTCAAAATTACATATACGCTTAAACTCAAAATCTCGTCAAATTTGATCACATAAATTGCAGCATTATCAAAAATAAAGATAATTAAGTATAAGGCACAAAAGATCTCCTACACTTCAAATTCCAAGAATTACAAGAAAATTTTCGCTCTTAAATATCTATAACCGCGAAAGTTTTTCTTGTAGGGTAAGAACTGAAATTGTGAAACAATATTTAGTCATTTTCTCAAATAACACATTTTTCATTTTTTTTCTTTTCATTTTTCCCAAATTGGCTAAGGTAGAGGGAAAAAAAACCTAAGACGTAGGATGTACACTAGCTAAAAATCTCCATCTAAACGCCACTTAATAAAATACAGTGTTCAAGATGTAGGGCCCTAATATCACCAGCATTGATCCGTTTCCCATCTCCGGGTCGGGTAAAAACCCGACTCATTCATGCGAAATTCATCGGAGGAGCGCCCAAAACCTGGCCGGCGGGAGCCGACGTTTAATTTAAGGTCGTAGAGTTCTCTAGCAGCAGGATCAGAGAGCGTGACATAAGCATCGTGGATTTCAATAAAATTTCGGCCATCGGAAGATTCCTCCGGCAGAGAAACGGCGTCGGGATGGAATAATTTAGCCAGATTCCGGTAAGCAGCTTTAATCTCTTTCGCCGACGCATTTTCTTTAACCTTTAGCACATCATATAGACTCGCCGGTCTTCTACTCCTCTCTAACGCCGGTGGCGCCTCGGCAACGGCGGCGGCATATATCAATGCTCTCTGATTACTCTTTCCGGTGAATAAAACGCGGCGGTAGGATCCAAACGAGGCGGCGGCGGATGAATTTTGAACGGAAAAGGGGAAGGAAATTGGGGAAATTAGGGTTAGGGATTGGACCATCTGAAAATGAGTTTTCAATTTTGTACAAATGGAAATGTGGAAAGCAAAGAGAGATATATAGAAAGTGTTGAGGGTATATTTTAAAGAGAAGGTGTGAAGCCTAAAAGGAGGGAATCTTTAAACCGAGGAGGGAGTAGTGTACCCACCGAATTTTTATTTTTGGATTACAGTTGGAAAAAGTAGACTGTGTGCTGACGAGACACTTTTACGTAAATTTTATTTCTTCTAGAAGATTGGCAATAGTAGATGTACAATTTCTTTCTTATACCTTCCGATGCTTGGCGTACAAGGCCTAATGTTTGTATTTTACTACTATATTAAACTACTAACAACTCGAGCCTAAAATGATAAAAATTTATTCGGACTGAATATTTATATTATATTAATGTATCCATATCATCTGTTTAGAAATAAAGTTTCATCACTTAACCATGATTAAGTAATGCATATCATTATATCATTAAATTTTTTAACCATAATAATTCAACATATGATTTTGTGCAAACACTCGATGAGGATAAGTTATCATCTCTTACCAAAATATTTGACAGTGGCTGTGACAAGCAATTGATTGGTAGCCTTTTCTTTCCTTGTGGATTTACTTAGCAAATTCAAATGAATCAGAATCAATAAATTTCAATTAGCGAAGGTTAGAAAGATAAGATTGGATGAGCCAGGAAATACCAAGTGATTGTTCATAGCCTAATACGATCAAGCTTAAACAATTTTATATTGCAACTGGGTTAAATTTCAACTATATTTTTTATAAATCTCATTCGTTCTTTGCTAAACTTATAGGTAAGTCCTATACATTGGTCGTTCGACCAACTATGCTATATGGAGTGGAATGTTGGCCAGTTAAAAACACTTGTTCAGAAGATGAATTTAGCAGAGATGATGATGCATAGGGGGATGTGTGCGTATACTAAGAAGGATAATATTAGGAACGAGATCATTCGTAACAAGATAAGAGTGGTCTCGGTGGTGGACAAAATGCTAGAAGCGAGGTTGCAATAGTTTGGCCATGTGAAGAGAAGAAGCACAGGTGTGCTAGTGAGGATGTGCGAGGGATTGACAGTTCTGGGTCTACGAAGAGGTAGAGGTAGACCGAAGAAGAATTGGGATGATGTGATTAGACATTATATGGCTCATCTTCATATACTGAGGACATGACCCTGGATAGGAAAGTGTGAAGGTCGAAGATTAGGGTGGAAGGTTAGATAGAAATCAATCGATTTCTAGCTTATTAGTGTGATTTTATTTGAGTATATATTATTTCTATCTTATTCTTCGTTTTTACTGCTTTTAATGTTTGATGTTTTCGGTTATATATAGTTTTTATGGCAGTGTTTCTTTACACCGTATTTTCATATTGTTTTTTTCTTTACGAACTTACTTTACTGTCTTTCTTTAGCCGAGGGTCTATCAGAAACAGCCTCTCCACCTCGGTGGAGATAAGGTCTGTATACATCTGACCCTCCACAGAGCCCATTTATAGAATAATACTGGGTATGTTGTTGTCGTCGTCATTAGTTCTTTATAATTTCTTATAATAGAATATGTTAATGTCTAATTTGCATTTTGTTCTTCCACCTTGTTAAAAAATATTGTCTATTCAATAAAGCCTAGCCATGACTTTAGTTTTGAGCTAGAAAGTTGAGCAAGTTATTGAACACTTTTACTTAGATTTTCGAATAACTAAACTTGACTAACGAATTACATTATCATAAACATGTTAAGCTCAAATTTGACCAATGTTATTAGAATTAGCCTATTTTTAACTATCTTTAGTTAGTTATACCACTAATTCAACTGTCAAACTTTGAAAGGATTGAAAATTAGGGTTAGAACTTAGAAGTGAATCTGTGGTATAATGGAGATTAAAGTGACATTAAGCTAGCGTTTGGACATAGATTCTCAAATATTTTTTAGGAAATATTTTTTGGGTGAAGTTTGATATGAAAATGAAAAAGTATTTGGACATACTTTTTGGGAACAAATTTTTTGGCTCAAAAGAGCCTTTGAGCTCTTATGGAAATGAAATTTGATGTGTAAATGTTAGTTTTTTGCCCAAAAATAAGGGATTTTTACACATATATACAAAATTACACCCTAAATTACAAAAAATAGCAATAATTATCAAATTACAAGCCATAGCAATATTTTTTTAGCACATTCCAAACAAACCCCTAAATACATCGTGACCACAAAAAAATCTCGTCTTTCGATCCGTACTGGAATCCAAAAAATACATCGTCGATCAATCACTCATTTTCCACAATCGACGGCACCTGAGATGGAGCTTGAACTCCCGCGACGGGAGCAGTACTTCTCTCATCAGGATATCGGTTGTCCATACTCGCCGACGACGGAAAATCGTTAATTAAATCCATTGGCGCCGGCGACTGAAACGGTACTCTGGCGATTGAGTTGTTATTGAAATCCATAGGTGTCGGCGGCGACGACGACATTCTGGCTCTAGGTTCGTTTAGATCCCCTTTAAAATCCACTGGTGCCGGCAACAGCGTTGCGATTGTATCTCCATTACCGCCGGCGCCAGAGAAGGTGAAAAGGTGCTAGAATCAAGCAAATCCAACGCATCATCTAACGACATAGACACAGAAAACACAAAAATCTACTTATTCTAACAAATTGTCGTTTTATTCACCGCTAGTGTTTCCGAAACCGGTAGCGTTGCAAGCTCACCAACACGGTACAGTTTAGGAACAACATGGTGACGAAAGTGAAATTAAAAAGCGAATTTTGTTTTGAAGCTCACCAAAACAATAGATTGTTCCTTCCTTTTATCTCGGTACTCTCTGTCATGTTGAAGTTTGGAGTTGTCTCTATGAAACGACCTCGGTCAGTCGTTTAGGAAGTTAGGACTTCGATTGGCGTGCCGATAATTTTAAAATATTCGTAATATCCATTAGGACTTGTCTGTAAAATTTGAGCTAAATCAGACCTCGTTTGGTAGGCATCGGAAGAAGGTTCCAGTTTTTATTGTCGATAAGTATTAAAAAGAGATTTTCGAGCTCGGTTTTGGCGAATGAGCTCCGATTCGAAATTCGAAAGCGCCGTTAGGTTCGTATGATTATTTGTGACTTTTGTAATTTTTTGAAAGTGAATTTCGATGTTGTTCGGCTAGTTTCCGCTAAAATGCCGAAAGTTAAATAATTTGATCTTTTTCCATTTAATTTGCATATTGAGTTTCGGGAGTCCGATTTGAGATCCGCTTTCGCGAGTATGTTACATATATTTTGTATAACTTGTATGCAAAAGTTGAAATTATTTCGAATATCGTAGGGTACCGTTTTAATTTTTGTCGCGAAAAATAAATAAAAAAAAGAGAAAAAGACAAAAAAGAAAAAAAGAAAAAGAAAAAGCGCAAATCATTGGCGGTGGGATTAATCCCTTAGCCAAATTCTTATCAGCATTAAAGAACAAACAAGATGAGAACGAGAAACAGGAGAAAACAGAAAATGGAAGAGAACGCGGAGAAGAAAAAAATGCCAGAAAATGAGAAAAGGGGCCGGAGAATAGTAGAATTTTCACCCTGAAACATTCAGGTAATGATCCTAATATATTATTTGAATTTATTACGTATGTTTGAATATATTTTGACGGTAAAACTTGAAATATTAGACATCGTTTTAATAAGTTCAATTAATAGTTTAAAGGGTCAAATGGACCCCGATAATGGAATTGATTATATATTCGTACTCAATGAGTTATGGGAAACATATAAATGTAATTTATTTAGGGTTTGGTTATGTGACCATAAACCCTGTATATAGGCCTGATCTGTGTATTGCGTATGCCAATAGGGGATCAGGTTCCTAACTGGATTGCCCTAAGATGTGAGGAATGAAGCCTTTAGCCTAATTTGATATATTTTTCTGCTTATTGAATAGAGTGGAATCGTTTGGCAATGAAACCAAAGGACAAAGCGGTTATTGAGTGGATGTACTAACTTTGTAACAAGGTAAGTGTTTATATCCATTTCTTTGGAGGCACCTGGCCTCGTGGATTTTCTACTACGTGTTCCTTACATGTGTAGCTGCCGATAGGCGTACTCATTACGTCTTAGCTTTGAATTTACATTGAATGTTATTTGTTATGTCCTGTTGTTGGTATTGCATTGAGCATATGAGCATTGCATATACTTACCGGTTGGCGATGAGAGTCCCGCACCGGTGAAGGGTCATCATTGCATATACTTCCCGGTTGAAGATGAGAGTCCCGCACCGGTGAAGGGTCATCATTGCATATACTTCCCGGTTGGCGATGAGAGTCCCGTACCGGTGAAGGGTCATTATTGCATATACTTCCCGGTTGGCGATGAGAGTCCCGCGCCGGTGAAGGGTCATTATTGCATATACTTCCTGGTAATCGATGAGAGTCCCGAGCCGGTGAAGGGTCATCATTGCATATACTTCCCGGTAATCGATGAGAGTCCCGAGCCGGTGAAGGGTCATTATTGCATATATCTCCTGGTAGACGATGAGAGTCCCGCGCCGGAGATAGGTATCAGGCATATGTGACTGCATTGCATTGTACCACATTCATCCCATTTCATTGCACCGCATACTGACTATGGTGTGTATTGTGTTGTCTTTTATGTATTCGGTGTGTATACTATGTTGTGGACATATCTCAGTTTGTCTATATATTTCTGGCTCGTATTGTGGGTTGCGGGGATCGGTTTGCACGCCGCAACAGTATAAACATATGGATCGGGTTGCACGCCGCAACGGTATAAATATATGGACCGGGTTGCACGTCGCAGCGGTATAAATATATGGATCAGGTTGCACGTTGCAGCGGTATGAATATATGGATCGGGTTGCACGCCGCAACAGGATGAATATATGGATCGGGTTGCACGCCGCAACAGGATGTATTTCTGATTGATGATGTGTTCGGAATACCTATATGTTCTGGCTGTCTTACGTTCCTGGTTGTTAATGAGTTTGTGATTCCATACGTGTTTCTAGTTATCATGTGGCTCTGCCTTTTCATAATTTAAATAAAAGGAATTTAGTTTATCTGTTTCTTTTCTCCCTGTCTGCCCCACTTATTGAGTCCTTTTGACTCACCCTTGTTTGTTGTTTGTTTCCTGTCTATCTATTTCGTTTCGGCAGGTTCGCTCCAAGATTGAGTTCGCCACGTTGTGAAGGAGCGAAGACGACTTCAGCTGTCAGGGTGAGCCAGCTTTTATTAAGGATGGCCACCAGTTTTGTGGTTATTAATTTCAGTTGCATTTTGCTCCCTTTAGGAGATATCTGTCTTCTTTCTTACTCTTAGATATCTAGTCTGGATAACCCTAAACCTAGTATGTTGGATAATCAGCTGTAATTTCTTTTATACAACTTAGAGGTATCAGTATGTCTGTATTTTTTTTAAGTCTTGTTCTTATTTATGAATTGAATTATATTTATTTTCCTAGTTTAATTGGTAAGGGTTCGCCCGACGGGTCTAGGGGAGGATGTCGGGTGCCCGCACGGCCTAGCCGGATTCCGGGTCGTGCCAGTTGGTATTAGAGCCCAGTTTAGAGTCTATCCAGACTAAGACAGTGTCTAGTATAGTCTCGCTGATTGGTACGTAGACGTCCGTACTTATCTACGAGAGGCTATGATGGCATTTAGGAAGTTTCACTTCCTTAATTTCTGATCGTGCGTCGGTCAAGGATTCAAAAGTATTTTCGTTAATTTCTTCGTGGTAATTGTAAACCCTCGTGCGACAAATCAGCAAACGGTATGAGTGCAAGACGAAGCAGTCTAGCCTGGGGGTAGCACTGA
Organism: Petunia axillaris subsp. axillaris; assembly: GCA_029990575.1. Taxonomy (NCBI): domain Eukaryota; kingdom Viridiplantae; phylum Streptophyta; class Magnoliopsida; order Solanales; family Solanaceae; genus Petunia; species Petunia axillaris. The sequence continues at coordinate 44,142,304 of JARKNS010000002.1, read as the reverse complement.
CGAAGCCCCGAGAGTTTTTGATCGTGCTGACGATCTAGTTACAGATGTCCCAGCTGTACGAGCTCGCGATGGGCCAGGGAGCAGGGCCTTGTGGTTCCCTTGGCTCTCTACGATGATTTTACGAGAATCTTGGCGACACAGATACTGCAAGAACCTATTATTCTCTAGGCAGCTTATCAGGTTGTCGCAGATGCAGACGTTCGGTCTCAGGGAGCTCCTATTCGAGTTCTTAATATTGCCGCAGTAATTCATGTTCCGGAAGCAGCATGTGTTGCTTCACTAATTATTCTGGTTGGTTAGCTAGCCCGAGTAATAGCTCGGTCCGAGTGTCCGAAGATGCTGCATTATTTTATCTAGTTAAACCTTCCGATATTCTCAGGCCGTGCATCAGATAATCCCTGTGTAAGTTTTTTTTAAAAAATAAAATGATGTTAGCATATCCTTCAGGCTCTTGATTATATCGAGCGGTATGGTGTTGATTATTCTATTTTCCAGTTTCAAGGTCCAGCCTTGGATTGGTGAACCGCTCTCTTTTTAGCTAACTTGGTTCGATTTTTCTTCTAGATTTGTGGAAAAGTTCCTTTCGAGTAGCGAGCGAAAAAAAAGCATGCCAGTTTAAGTGGATTAGACAAGATAGCCTATCGGTTAGCCTGTTGGTTTCAGAATATGAGATTAAATTCTATAGAATGGCTGAATATGCATTAGAACTAGTCCATGAGCCTTTCGAGAGATTCACAAATTTATTGATGACCTTTCTTTTTCGTTGAGATCCCAGATGGCTCGAGAGATTGAGGTCGGAACTTCATTTGATGTCGTTGTTGATATTGCTCAAAAATATTAGGCATACCCTAAGTTGGGGGGTCGAATACTGCTTGATACGTACTTTAAGTTGCAATTTTTCTCATATCATTTTAATGAAAAAATACATCTTAACATATTTTTATGGGCCTAAATCGGTTTAGGATCACAAATCAAATTTGGATTAGAATATAAGCAAAACTTCGTATCAAAGTTGATAAAATGCCAAGAATAAGCGTAAAATGCGAGAAAGTAACTGGATTTCAATATATTGCAATGACTACAAAATTCGGCAGAGTTTCTGTATATATTTCTGAATGCGTACAATACAAGATGAAGTACTATTCATAGGCCTAGGGGACTTGCCAACGTTGTCCACCATCAGTCATGCTTAGACCCACGTTCTTGGCATTAATGGAAGGAGTTAGTGGGCTGAAGTAGTGGGCTGCAAAGCCGCTGGAACCGAGGCGATTCACCGAGATACATGTATGTGACCTCGGTGGTGAGGCCTTGCTGTTTGATCGAGGTGGACATCGCTGAAGCTCAGCTTACGACTCGCCTTCGGCGACGACCTCGGTGTCTGACTTCAGTGATCAACTCCCTTGCTTCGGTCATTGGTTTCTCGTTAAGTGCTCGGCGGTTGTCAAATTGTCTTACCGGGGCGACTCATAAGCGGGCTGATTTTTACCAAATACAATATTGATCAAAATTTATGCAGTTTGATTCTCGAAAAACAAAAAGTACCACATATATTAAGATAGAGAAAGTAGTTTTCTTCTGATCTTCCTATATTGGGTAAAAATTTACTCGCGATGATTCGCCCCGGTCCCACAATCTGACAGCAACCGAGCACTTAACAACAAGCAAAAGACCAAAACTAATAAGTGGATCGCCAAAGTCACACATCAAGTCGTCACCGAAGGCGAGCCGTAAGCTGAGCTTCGGTGACGTCTACCACGATCGAACAGCAAGGCCGCGCCACCGAGGTCACATACACGCACCTCGGTGAGTAGCCTCGGTTCCAGCGGCTTTGCAGCCCACTAACTCCTTCCATTAATGCCAAGATCGTGGGTCCAAGCACAACTGATAGTGGAGAACGTCGGCAAGGCTCCTAGGTCTATAAATAGTCTTTCATTTTACATTGTATGCATTTAAAAATACATACTGAAACTCTGCCCAAATTTGTACTCATTACGATATATTGAAATCAAGTTATTCTTCTGTATTTACGCCTACTTTTCGCATTTATTTAGCTTTGATACGAAATTTTGCTTATATTCAAATCCAAATTTGATTTGTGATCCTAAAACTGGTTTAGGCCCATACAAATTGGCGCCGTCTGTGGGGATATAAGCAGAAACGCTTTGTTCCAAAGTTCTACGTCCTTTTTTCGTTAAAGCCTGCAGTTCAACGACATTATGGCTGACAATAGTGAAAATAATGAACGGGCTGGCATTCCGTCGAACCAACAGTCCACATCACCAATGACAACCGAAACATTCCAAGCTTTTGTTGTCAATGCACTAAGAGCTCTCCAAGATTGACAGGATAAGAAAATCAACATCAATGCTGAATTCCACGCATCGTTGGAAGCGAGGAACAACGCAGCACCAAACGAAAACCAACCTTCGGCTCCAAGTAGAGGCATTCCGACTTTCGTTCCTACGGGCGCGGTAATAGAGGGACTTCTCAATGAAGCCACTTCTGGGGGTTTGGGAAATGCACTAGCTGCAATGCCACACTTCGGGACGATTCCCACCGTGGCTGAAACAACATCCTCGGTCGACGTCGAAAGATTGACAAGGGAGATTGAAGCACGCATTGAGGCTCGCGTCGAGGCATGCGTGGAAAAATGCCTCGAGAGCATGCCGGGGCTGAAAAAAGTTGAAAATGATCTTGATATAGATAAATACTAGGAGCTACCCTTCAAGCTCGAAGCGGCTCCAGCCCCAACTCCCAAGAACTTCAAACTTATGTTTTTGAAGAAGTATGATGGGAACACCGATCCCAGAGAGCATGTAAGGGAGTACATGACAATAGTGAAAAGCAACGACTTAACAGCAATAGAGCTTGAGTCGATGTTCTTAAAAAGGTTTGGCGAGTCCTTGGATAAAGGAGCTCTGCGTTGGTACATGTGCTTATCAGCGGGATCGATTTCCACCTTCAAGGAAATGTCCAACGCCTTCGTTAAGGCACACACCGGGGCCCAAAAAATCCTCCAGAGGAAGGAGGACATATGTGAGGTTAAGCAGCGGCCCGGTGAACCACTCAAAGAGTTCCTCGAGCACTTTCACGCCGAGCGCATGGAGCTGCCTCGGATGGATGATACTCTGGCCATTATGGCATTTGAAAAAGGTATCAATGTTCGCAATTCTGACGCCGCTGCTGAATTTCGAAAGGAGCTCCAACAATACCAAGTTTTGACATGGGAGGATCTACACAAGTGGGCTTACTCCAAAATCAGATTGAAGGAAGCTGAGTTCAAAAGCCGAGGTTACAATTATAAAAAAACTGAGGCGAATCCACACACCGCGCCGAGGCGTCGCGAGGAAATATGAAGGGGGGGTATGAACCATACACCTCAACAAGGCAGCTTGTTAGCCAAAGGCTGGGAAATTCCTTCAGAAATTCATACATAAACCAACGGCTCGGAGGAAAGGTTCAATCCAATACGAACCAAAGAAATTCCTCAGGCCCAGCTTCGGCCCCGAAGAAGGATCTGCCTCGGATCCCTGACTAGAATTTCAGCATATCGACCTCGGAGCTGGTCAATGTAGTCAAGGGAACTGCCGGGGTGAGAGTGCCCAAAGACACGAGGACCCCAGCAGATAAAAGAGACCACAAGTTTTACTACGAGTTCCATGCGGATTGCAAAGCTTTGCGCCTCGAGGTGGCTCACTTGTTGAAAAAGGGAGTATTGGCTGATTTCTTTATTGGAAAGGGAAATGACATTTACTCCAAGAACCGAGGTGATGGGCAACCACCTCGAGCTCCACCCCCGGAGAGAGTTGTGAATGTCATCACTGGGGGATGAGAGGTGAACGGGGTGAATTTCGCAGCAGCCAAGAAATTCGCCAAATTATCGATCACCATGGAGAAGAGAACCCGAGTTGGCAGCTCGGGTAAAGAGATCGTGTTTGACGATGATGACTGTGATGGGATGATGTTCCCTCATCACGATGCCTTGGTCATCATGCTAAGAATCAACGACTCCGACATCAAGCGAGTCTTGATCGACCCCGGTAGCTCGGTCAACATAATCAGCTATTGGGCTGTTAAGAAATGTGGCTCAAAGGGGAAGTTGTCCCCAAAGCAACAGTGCTAACTGGCTTCAACCGCTCCATTGAAAAAACTTTGGGTGAAATCACACTCAAAACATTTGCTGAAGGAGTAAGCAAAGAAACACTGTTCCAAGTACTGCCCGAGGACATGGCATACAATGTGATCCTCGGTATGCCATGGATCCATTCATCGGAAGCTGTTCCCTCCTCACTGCATCAAGTGATTAAATTCCCTACGCCTTTGGGAGTTCGATCAATCAAAGGGGAGCAACGAGTAGCAAGGGAGTGCTACTCGGTTGCGTTGAAAAGTGGAGTCGCCCCGACCGGGCCAAAACAATAGCAACTACAGCAATCGGGGTCGAGCGAGGAGGACCTCCGAGGAGAAGCTGAGAAGATCCCAGTTTGCATTCAAGAACCTTGGAAACAAAAAGCCGAGGACTCTACCATTGACGAATTGGAATCTTTCACCTTATTGAAAGATTTTCCCGAAAGAAAGGTGTTTGTCGGCTCGGAGTTGGATCCAGAGTCGAAAAAAGCAATCATTGAAGTTTTAAAGTCCAACAACGATTGCTTTGCTTGGTCTCATTCAGACATGATTGGTACCGATCCGGAGATCATGACCCATAAGCTGAACGTGGACCCAAAATTCACCCCGGTAAAGTAAAAGAAGAGATGTCACGCCGGGGTCAAAAAGAAGGCGATCGAAGATGAAACCACAAAGTTGCAAGAAAATGGTTTCATAAGAAAGGTGAAGTACCCCGAATGGCTGGCTAATGTGGTCGTCGTGCCGAAGAAGAATGGCAAATGGAGGATGTGTGTAGATTACACCGATTTGAACAAAGCTTGTCCCAAAGACTCCTACCCTTTGCCACAAATAAACAGGTGATGTTTGGCATTTTATGCCTATATTTCCTTAATATTTCCTCATGTTTGAGTATTTTATTCGCCCGTTTTCTAGTTAATGAATGTGATTTTGCACTGATATTGTGTCGTATGTGTGTAGGTCGTTATGAAGTGAAATTGGAGCTTTAAAGAGCATGATCGAGCAAGAAAAGGTTGGAAGTTGATGGAGGATTGGATCGAGCACACGAAGGCATGACACGAAGCGAACTGCGGAGCAAGGAGAAGCAGAAACTGCCTAGCGCGGTTCGTGGCGCGCCGCACTCCTATGGCGCCCAGCTTCTGGCACATTTTTCAGCGCGGGGCGTGGCTATTGCGCGTGGATTTCGACGGGATCTGCCTAGTTGGGCGCGTTCCGAGGCGCGGGGCGCTAACTACAGCGCCCCTGGAGCGTTTTTGGACTTCCTACTTCGTCTAGGCTTAGGCGTAATTTATTACTAGGCCTTTGTAAATACTATAAATACTTTTTTACTTAGTTTTTGAAAGGAGTTCAGATTTTGGAGCAACTTTAGAGCACCATACTTCATTGAACAAGGGTTTAATTCCTATTCTTTCATCTATTAATCTATTACATCATTATTTCATCAATTCATTGCCTTGTGATTATGAGTATGCGTGGCTAGATCTTACGTTCTAGGGTTAGAGTATTTCATGGAAGTTGATGTTTGAAGATTGATTTTCATTAATTGAATCCCATAACAGATTATTTATTCTTTCTTGATTTCACTTGTTTAATTATTAGGGCTCGATAATTATGCATTATCTATGGTTTTTAGATTGAACTCGAAAGAGGTAATTTATGAACGCAAAAAGAAAGAGTAGGGCTAGATTGTGAACCCGGGCATCGGGGAACGAATTTGTGAGTAGGATAGACATATACTTGCTCGCCTAGCTTAACTAATTACAGAATTCATTAATGTGTGCACGTGATTCAACCCATAGACATATAGGGATTGGAGTAGCCTGCATAGACTGTGAAGAATCGAAAGGTTTTCACAGGTACATTTAATCTGTTAGTTAGTAATCCGGGATTTAAGAAGTGGAATCAATAGGAAAACTCAACTGGATTGTTCGTAACTCTGACCCTGGATCGTCTCATTAATATTGTTTACAACCAACGTTTGCTCCATTGTTTGACTGAATTTCCACTGTTTTAACTATTGCTCTTTAGTTAATAAAAACTCACACTATTGGAAAAAGACCCCTGGATAGTTGTTAGAAATTATTTGTTAAGCATCAGTCTGAATAGTCCTCGTGGAAACGATACTCTACTTATCATTTTATTACTTGTAGACGGCGTATACTTGTGTGTGCGTTGGGAGCAACAAGTTTTTGGCGCCGTTGCCGGGGACTAATAATTGACTGATTTCTTTTTGAACGATTACTTATTATCTATTCATGTTTAATTTTTTGTTGAGTCTCTTGTGCTGTTTCAGGCAACAGGTTTTGCATGCAAAGGAATAGAAGGGACGAACCACTCGCACCTTTTGATCCCGAGCCTGAAAGGACCTTGAGAAGGGTAAGAAGAGAAGTGAGAGACCAAGAAGCACTAGCAATTGTACTTGCTTCCTTACCCAATGAAATGGCAGAAGAACGAGCAGTAGCGGTGCGAGATGTTGCTCTTCCCAGCCTGGGGGGAGTGGCGTCTAGTATTGTGAAGCCCGCTATCACCGGGTACTTTGAGATTAATCCCAGCATGATTCAGTTGCTGCATATGACTGGACAATATGATGGATTACTTCATGAAGATCCGCAGCAACACATTCAGAATTTCCTGGAGATCAGTGATACTTATACACCAACGGGAGTTCCTACTGATTATGTTCGCTTGACGTTGTTCCCATTTTCACTGATTGGGGCAGCAACGAAATGGTTAAAAGCTGAAAAGCCTGGGTCTATCACTACTTGGGATGATTTGGCTAAGAGGTTCTTGGCTAAATTTTATCCATCCGCCAAGACAGCCCGGCTGAGGAGTGAAATTATGTCCTTCGAAAAGATAGAAGGAGAGTCTTTGTATTCAGCCTGGGAGCAATTTAAAGCTTTATTGAAAGATTGTCCACACCACAACCAACCCAATGAGGTTCTTGCACATACTTTTGTTGAGGGGTTGAATGCACATACTAAGATCGTGGTAGATGCTGCTGCTGGAGGCCAAGTACGGGCCTTAAGTTTTGACCAGATCTATGATTTACTAGACAAGTTTTCACAGAGCAATCCTGATTGGCAGGGAGCATGGTTGCAGTGAGTTGAGTTTGTGCATTTGAGCTATCTTGGGGTGGTTGCTCTCGTGTTTTTGATGTTTGATAAATTGTTGGCATGTTTGTTGGACCCATAGTAGTCGTGTGTGCATTTGTTCAATGAACGGTATCAACTATAGTCATAGGCAGACCTGTTCTACCTAGGTTGGGAAGTTATTCGTGATTGCTCGAGGGCGAGCAAAGGTTCAAGTGTGGGGTGGTGATGTTTGGCATTTTTATGCCTATATTTCCTTAATATTTCCTCACGTTTGAGTATTTTATTCGCCCGTTTTCTAGTTAATGAATGTGATTTTGCACTGATATTCTGTCGTATGTGTGTAGGTCGTTATGAAGTGCAATTGGAGCTTTAAAGAGCATGATCAAGCAAGAAAAGAATGGAAGTTGATGGAGGATTGGATCGAGTACACGAAGGCATGACACGAAGCGAACTCCAGAGCAACGAGAAGCAGAAACTGCCTAGCGCGGTTCGCGGCGCGCCGCGCCCCTATGGCGCCCAGCTTCTGGCGCATTTTTCAGCGTGGGGCGTGGCTATTGCGCGTGGATTTCGACCGGATCTGCCTAGTTGGGCGCGTTCCGAGGCGCTGGGCGCCACTGGAGTGTTTTTGGACTTCCTACTTCGTCTAGGCTTAGGCGTAACTTATTACTAGGCCTATGTAAACACTATAAATACTCTTTTACTTAGTTTTTGAAAGGAGTTCAGACTTTGGAGCAACTTGAGAGCACCATACTTCATTGAACAAGGGTTTAATTCCTATTCCTTCATCTATTAATCCATTACATCATTATTTCATCAATTCATTGCCTTGTAATTATGTGTATGCGTGGCTAAATCTTACGTTCTAGGGTTAGAGTATTTCATGAAAGTTGATGTTTGAAGATTGATTTCCATTAATTGAATCTCATAACAGATTATTTATTCTTTCTTGATTTCACTTGTTTAATTATTAGGGCTCGATAATTATGCATTATCTATGGTTTTTAGATTGAACTCGAAAGAAGGAATTTATGAACGCAATAAGAAAGAGTAGGGCTAGATTGTGAACCCGGGCATCGGGGAACCAATTTGTGAGTAGGATAGACATATACTTGCTCGCCTAGCTTAACTAATTACTGAATTCATTAATGTGTGCACATGATTCAACCCATAGACATATAGGGATTGGAGTAGCCTGCATAGACTGTGAAGAATCGAAAGGTTTTTACAGGTACATTTAATATGTTAGTTAGTAATCCGGGATTTAAGAAGTGGAATCAATTGAAAAACTCAACTGGATTGTTCGTAACTCTGACCCTGGACCGTCTCATTAATATTGTTTACAACCAACGTTTGCTCCATTGTTTGACTGAATTTTCACCGTTTTAATTATTGCTCTTTAGTTAATAAAAACTCTCGCTATTGGAAAAAGACCCCTGGATAGTAATTAGAAATTGCTTGTTAAGTATCTGTCTGAATAGTCCTCGTTGGAACGATACTCTACTTATCATTTTATTACTTGTCGACCGCGTATAATTGCGTGTGCGTTGGGAGCAACAAGCTTTTGGCGCCGTTGCCGGGGACTAATAATTGACTGAGCTACTGCACAGAAATCTGCTGGGGTACTTCAATTAGATACAGTTTCAGAGCTTAGGGCGAAAATGGATGCTATTTCCAATCAAATCAGCAAGCTAGCTCTGCCGCAGACTCAACAACAAGCAGCTCCAGTGAAACAAATTCAAGTCTTTTGTGAGGTTTGTGGAGATGATCATGCCACTGAAGTCTGTCCATCTAATCCAGAGTCAGTGTATTATGTCAGTAATCAGAACAGGTCACAGGGTCAGAATCGAAATCAATATGGTAATAGCTACAACACCAATTGGCGTAGTCACCCAAATTTTTCTTGGAGGGATAACCGTGAGCAGCTACAAGGCAATGAGAGATCCCAAAAATAATCTTCAAAATGCACCACAGCAGGGGTTACAGTCGCAGGCTCTGCCACAACAGCCTAATTCAGTTGAGGATATGCTTAGAAAAATTCTTGCAGGGCAGCAAAAACTCATAGATGATTCAACAGCTCAGGCACAAACAATAAAAGATTTGAGCAATGCTCAGAAAGATCTTGAGAGACAAATGGGGCAACTAGCTAGAGCATAGAATAATAGACCTCGGGGTGCTTTGCCAAGTGATACAGAGAAAAATCCTAAGGAATTTTTGCAAGCAGTTACTTTGAGGAATGGAAGAGCTCTAGAAGAAGTTCCCCCAAAGCCAAGGAAGTCTGTTGGTGAGCTAGAGCCTAATGCTGATAGAGAGGTGGAGAAAGAAGCTGAGAAAGTGACAGAAAAGCAGCCCGAGCCTGCTATTCTGAGACCACCACCACCTTTCCCTCAGAGAACTCAGAAGCAGAAAGTTGATGGAGCATGCAAGAAATTTTTGGAGATCTTAAGTCAGATTCAGGTAAATATTCCTTTGGTGGAGCTTTTGCGGGATGTTCCCAAATATGCTAAATACATCAAGGATATTGTTGCTAACAAGAGAAGACTGACTGAGTTCGAGGCAGTTGCACTTTGCAGTTCTAGAGTTAGAAGTAAGCTTCCTCAGAAATTGAAGGATCCTGGCAGTTTTACTATTCCCTTGAAAATTGGGAAGCATGAGGTTGGACGAGCTTTGTGTGACTTGGGTGCTAGTGTGAATTTAATGCCTTCATCAGTTTCAGAAAGCTAGGCCTGGGCGAACCACGACCAACTACTGTGACTCTGCAACTGGCTGATAGATCTTTGACATGCCCCGAGGGGATTATTGAGGATGTGCTTGTACAAGTAGGTCAGTTTATATCGCCTGTTGACTTCATTATTCTTGACTATGAAGCTGATCCTGAGGTTCCTCTCATATTGGGAAGAGGATTTTTGGCTACTACTGATGCTGTCATTAGAGTTAGAGCTGGAAAGATGATTATGAAGGTAAATAGTGAAGAAGTTGTGTTCAATGTGTTCAGAGCTACCCAGCTTCCTGCCCATTATGAAGAGTTGTCCATGGTGAAAGTGGTAGATGAAGAGTTGACTGCTGATGAGACGTCATTCTTAGCCTCTAATGTTGATTCTCTGGAGAGGGCACTCTTGTGTGACGATGATGATATCCTGAAGGATGATGCAATTGAAGAATATGTGGAGATTCTTAATATGCAGAGTAAATTCATCCCAGGATGAAAGAAATTTGAGGAGCTTGATTGACCGTTGACCTTAACTCCTGCTAAACCGTCTATTGAGAAGGCTCCTACTCTTGAACTCAAACCTTTACCTGCACATTTTCGTTATGCTTATTTGGGTGAGGGTAATACCTTGCCCGTGATCCTTTCTTCTTTGTTGTCTGATGTGCAGGTTGAAAAGGTGTTGAGAGTGCTACGAGAGCGCAAGAGGGCTATTGGCTGGACCATTGCTGATATTAGAGGGATTAGTCCTTCTTTCTGCATGCACAAAATTCTTTTGGAAGAAGGCCATAAGCCATCTATAGAGCAGCAGAGAAGATTAAATCCAATCATGAAGGAGGTGGTGAAGAAAGAAATTATCAAGTGGCTCGATGCTGGTATTATTTTTCCTATCTCTGACAGCAAGTGAGTAAGTCCAGTGCAATGTGTTTCTAAGAAGGGGGGCATGACAGTGGTGAAGAATGAGCATAATGAATTGATTCCTACTAGAACAGCACACGGTGGCGAATTTGCATTGATTATCGAAAGCTGAACAAGGCCACCATGAAAGACCACTTTCCACTCCCATTTATTGATCAAATGCTGGATAGACTTGTTGGGCACGAGTATTATTGCTTCTTGGATAAGTATTCGGGCTGCAATCAGATTGTGATAGATCCTGAAGATCAAGAGAAGACTACATTTACTTGTCCATATGGCACCTATGCATTTAGGAGGATGCCGTTTGGACTATGTAATGCTCCTGGGACTTTCCAGTGATGCATGATGGCTATTTTCACGACATGGTGGAAAAATTTATTGAGGTGTTCATGGATGATTTCTCAGTAGTTGGTAATTCCTTTGATGACTGCTTGAAGAATTTAGACGATGTGCTGAACCGTTGTGAAGAAACAAATTTGGTGCTGAATTGGGAAAAATGTCACTTCATGGTTCAAGAAGGCATAGTACTTGGGCACAAGGTGTCAAAGCAGGGGATCGAGGTAGATAAAGCAAAGATTGAGGCTATTGAGAAATTACCACCACCTATCTCTGTTAAGGGGGTGCGTCGTTTCTTGGGACATGCAGGTTTCTATAGGCGTTTCATAAAGGACTTCTCCAAAATTTCTAATCCCATGTGCAAGTTGCTGGATAAGGATGTGAAATTTGAGTTTAATGATGCTTGTCTCAAGGCATTTGAAGAATTGAAGAAAAAGTTGGTGACTGCACTAATCATCATTGCTCCTGACTGGTCTTTGCCATTTGAATTGATGTGTGATGCGAGTGATAATGCTATTGGGGCTGTTCTAGGCCAAAGAATTGGAAGAATCTTTCACTCCATCTATTATGCAAGCAAGACTCTTGATGCAGCTCAATCCAATTATACCACCACTGAAAAGGAGTTTCTAGCCGTAGTGTATGCTTTTGATAAATTCAGATCTTATTTGGTTGGCACTCGTGTTATTGTCTACACTGATCATGATGTAATCCGGTATCTGTTTGAGAAGAAGGATTCCAAGCCTAGGCTAATTCGATGTGTGCTCCTATTGCAAGAGTTTGATGTTGAAATTCGAGATCGCAAGGGGACTGAGAATCAAGTAGCTGATCATTTGTCAAGGCTGGAGAATAGAGATCATGTAGATGAAGGGCCTGAGATTAAAGAGGTATTCCCTGATGAGCAGTTTTTTGCTTTAGCTGCAGCCGAGGTGCCATGGTATGCTGATATGGTGAACTTAATTGTGAGTAATGTGTATCCTCCTGGCGCTACAGCTGAGAAAAAGCGCAAACTCCTTCATGAGAGCAGATTTTATGTGTGGGATGAGCCTTATTTGTACAAGATAGGCCCTGACCAACTAGCTAGGAGATGCATTCCAAAGGAAGAAGTTGAGCCGATTCTGCAGAGCTGCCATTCCTCTCCTTATGGTGGCCATCTTGGTGGAGATCGAACAGCTGCAAAGGTACTTCAGTCTGGGTTCTTTTGGCCTACTTTGTTTAGAGATGCTCATGTTTTTGTTAAGCAGTGTGATCGTTGCCAAAGAACGGGTGCTATTTCTAGGCGTCACGAGATGCCTTTGAACAATATTCTGGAGATTGAGCTGTTTGATTGTTGGGGGATTGACTTTATGGGGCCATTCTCGCCTTCCATGGGCCACAAATACATTCTCGTGGCAGTTGATTATGTGTCTAAATGGGTGGAGGCTGTAGCACTTCCAACAAATGATGCGAGTGTGGTGGTGAAATTCTTGAAGAAAAATATTTTCAGTCATTTTGGGACACCGCGGGCTATAATCAGTGATGAAGGTACTCATTTTTGCAACCGGTTGCTCAATAAATTATTGGCCAAGTATGGGGTTCGCCACAAGGTGGCAACTGCTTATCATCCCCAAACTAGTAGCCAAGTGGAAGTGTCCAATAGAGAGATCAAGCAAATCCTCGAGAAGACTGTAACTGCCTTGAGGAAGGATTGGGCTATGAAGTTAGATGATGCTCTCTGGGCCTATCGGACTACATTTAAAACGCCTATTGGAACGTCTCCATATAGGCTTGTTTATGGTAAGGCCTGTCACTTTCCCGTTGAGCTAGAGCATAAAGCATATTGGACGATTCAAAAGCTCAATCTTGATATGGCACTTGCTGGTGAGAAGAGAATGCTTCAATTGCATGAGCTTGAAGAGTTCCGTTTCCATGCTTATGAAAATGCAAAATTGTATAAGGAATGGACAAAGAAGTGGCATGACAAGCACATTGAGCATCGTCACTTTGAGCCTGGGCAGCTGGTATTGTTGTTTAATTCGAGGTTGAAGCTATTTCAGGGCAAGTTGAAGTCTAGATGGTCGGGGCCATTTGAAGTAGTTCGTGTTACCGCACATGGAGCGGTTAAGTTGAGAGCCCCCGATTCGGAGAAGACGTTCTTGAGGGATCCATGATTGATACTCGTCGTGCCACGACGTTAAATAAGGCGCTTCTCGGGAGGCAACCCGAGTTTGTACTTGTAATAGTTTAGTTGTTTTGTGTTTTATAATGTGATGTAGTTTTTTGTTTTGTTGTGTCGTTTTTGTAGGTGTCGGGAGTGCTAAACGAGCTGCAGTTGATGTACTGTGAGGTCTGGGATGCTTTGAGGCATTCCCCGCGCTTGGGTTCGCACTTGGAATCGTAATTTGGTACGAAAAAATTGCTCAGGCGCGTTTGGGAGTGCCCGCACCTCCCAACGCGCCGAGACAAGCAGTGGAGTGGAAATCTTGGGCGTTCTTGGCGCGCCCCTCGCCTGTCACCGCGCCTGGGTGAACAGATTGCTCAGAAGTTCAAGCGCGCTTGGCTCACGCCGCGGCCCTACCGCGCCCGGGTGAAAAGTTTGTCTAATCCGGGTCAAACCGGGTTTTGACCCGTACCCGGATTCCCTTACCCCTTAACACCCGATTCCCCGCCCCTTTTCTTCATTTTTGCACTCCAAACACTCCCAAAACTCTCCCACATCTTTCCTAATTCTTGAAATTAATCACAAGTTCTTCTCCACTCAATCTAACCTCTTCAAGTAAGTAATTCTCTCCCTTCTCTTTCCATTACATGTAAGTTAACAATCTCTTTCCATGTTTAATTCCTTAACTAGTATGCAAGCTTGTGATTAGAATTTGATCTTAAATTACTTAGATTCATAATTGTGCTTCATGTTTAGCTTGTGTACTTTTAAAAAGGGATCTCCCAACAATTTGGGAGGGTTGATACACTACTTTAGCCATTGAACTTGCAAGTTGAAAATTGTGTACACCAAGTGTTTGACAAAATGCCTCAACAATGAAAATGCTTAACTTTGTGAATTCTTGAGCAGCAACGGTATCTTTAGGCTTAAGTTGAACATTGGATTTCGCACATGCATTGAATTGGCTATTTTGTAACCCCCACTAGCTTGATCATGAAGTCCACACCCGTGGCAATTTGTGCAATGCTAATTGTCGCTAAATGTGGGGTCGCTCGTGGTTATGAGTTGAATTGTTGATACATAGACTGAGCGATAAGTGTGGGGTGGTGACCTACCCAAATTAACTTTGTTCTTGAATTGAAATCTCACATTGGTATTTTTGTTTGATGTAGGCACCATGGTTGTAACACCCCACAAACCGAGCTCTACCTCCGCCTCGGCTCCTGAAAGATCACTCCAAGCCGGGGCCTCATCTAGCAAAGCAAAGGGCAAGGCACCGGCCAAGCCCAAGGCCAAGCCAAAGGCCAAGGCTAGAGTCCCTAAAGATGCGGTGCCTATCCCAAGGCCCGGGGGTAAGTCGCGGTTCGGCCTCTCCTTTGTGAAGAAGGGTGAATGCCAAACTTGGTACAAGAGTGTGAGGCTTGTGGGATATATTCCTGAGCAAGCCATTGATGAAAGGAGATTGATGCAAAAGTGTCGGGTTGTAGGTGATGCTATTCACGCCTTGAATTGGGACTCGGTCTTTGAGAGTCCGGGCCATGCTAACCTCGACCTAGTATAGGAGATCTATGCCAATTGGGACCCAGATGAAGCATGGAAAGATGATGATATGGTCTCTATTCGGGGTGAGAAGGTGAGATTGGACCACACTGCATTGAACACTTTCTTGGGGGTAGAGGACCAAGATTATGACGAGCTGAAGGACTTTATTAAGAAGCCTGATTACAAGGCCATGCGAGAGACATTGTGTGGTGAGAGCTCCACTCATAGGTGGGAGTGAACTGAGACAGGAAGACACAAACACATGTTCTTTTTGCAATTTTTGAAGACAGATCGAGTGTGGATGAGGTTGATCAACGCACGCATCCTACCTGTGTCTCATTATTCCGAGGTCACCAAGACTCGGGCATGCATGATTTACATTTTCATGACCGGAAGGTCGGTTAACATCGGTTACTACATGCTGAAGGTGATGAGAGAGCAAAGGAAGTCGAAGACATGTAGCCGATTGTATTTTGGGAACATTCCCACCCGGTATCTGGAGCAGGCTGGAGTCCCAGTTGATGAGGTTGGGGATCGTATTGTCCCCGATATTGAGAAGCCTTTTGATATCACCGCGGTGAAGAGTGTGACCACCACTGCACCAGTGCGACTAACGGCAGACGAGTGGCGGGACACATACGCCAACTTGTCCGCACGTCAGTAGTTGATGATGGAGCACATGGCCCGGCAGGCTGGCATGGATATGGCTACGCATGATCGCACAGTTCCTTTATTGGAGTCTTCGAGATGCCTGCTGGGTATGACTCAGGCAGTAGTGCTGCCCCCGGAGGAGGATGAGAACACTGATTCGGACATCGTTGACCGTGATGCGGACAGTGAGGCTGTGGAGACAGATGCTGAGGGAGGTGCCACAGATGTGGAGGAGGAGGATTAGGACCGCACTCCAGCGCACCACCCATTGTAGGCCGACTGGCCTTCAGGGAAGTTTCCTTTACTCTTGCACTTTCTTCTTTGTCGCACTGAGGACACTGCTTGTTTTAAGTGTGGGGTGGAGGAACTCTCCTTTATTTTTTGAGGTTAGGGATGCATGTACCGTTAGGATTTTCTTTTGTCACTTTAATTTATTTTTATTTGTTTCTTACTTTAATATATGAAAAAAATTAGAAAACCAATGAAAAATAATTTCAAAAAGATTTTCCTTTTAGTCTTTATTAGTGGTAAATGTCATCTACCCCGTGGTTTTTCTTATGGCCTCGATTCTTTTCCACGGGGGGGGCCTTTGAACCGGGTAGTTTTTATTTTTAGGATTAGAGTAGTTAGTATAGGTGACCCTAGACGAAGGAAATAGGTAGAATGCTAGGTGCCTTTGATTTGTTTGATACCGGTGGACTTGAACTTGTTGCATGTGCTAATTGTGGTGTCCTTTGGTTTTAAATTGAGATGCATGCCTAGAAAAAATGGAACGACCCCTTTGAGATGCTTGAGTCCACTCGCTTGGCTTTGTTGTGAACCTTTGTGCATTAGTGCTTAATTTTCCACAAGTTGCACTCTAATTGCTTGATTGAGAGTTGTGATGGAGCCTTTTTGTGTAGATTGTGTGCAATGTGTGTTGTGAGGCATATTCTTATTTTGCTCCATGTTTGCATATTGGTGTTTAGAACTTGCCCCGTGTGTGTGCAAAGCGAAATCCTAGGTTTACTCTAGTCGGAAAATGATACAGGACTTCTCTTGATTTGCCTACCCTTATATATACACCTTGGACTTGATTGTTGTGATCTCTTTGACCTTTTTGTTGGCACCCACACCGCAAGCCTACCCACTTGTTCTAAATTGCTTTCTTTTGGGCCCTTTACTCCTTAAGCACTTTAATTGATAATGTGATATTATTGTGGAGTTTGTGGTTGAAATATTTGGAGGTTTTGTGAGTGGAACCAATGAAGGAAATATGTGAGGAATTGTGAAGTAGTTGATTATGAGCATTGCAAGGGTTGGAAAGAATTGAATAGAAAAAAAAACAAAGGGAAAGAAAAAGCTGAAAAAATTTGGAAAAAGAAATAAAGAGAAAAAGAATGAATATCCATCCTTGCTAGTGTTGTGCTTAAAAGAAAAAATTGCTACTTGTTAAAAAAGGTGTGTGTGAAAGTTGTTGAATGGGTGGTTTTGATGAGACTTGTGTTTAATTTGTATTGTGATGTATTAAAGTGCTTAGGGAGGTAGTCACTATTACCCATATGTATCCTACCAGCCCTTTTGCCTACATTACAACCTTTTTAAAATCCTAGTTAATCCCGATTGGAGTGAGCTTACATTAGTGGAGTCCTACACTACGGGCAAGCCTATGGTACATCGTGTGTGACATGTGAGATTTTCATGAGAGTGAGTGAATACTTTCTATGCTACTGTCCCCGTTCTATTCTTGATATTCATTGTTGTGTGTGATATTTGGGGGGACACTCTCTTGCTTCATTTTGGTGAGGGCACATGGTTTGCATGAGATAGGTAAAGTTGCGGGGAGGTTAATAGACTTCACGGCTGGACATAAACTATTAACCTTCTTGGATGCTTATTCGGGCTACAACCAGATCCTCATGGACCCGAAGGACGAAGAAAAGACCTCGTTCATCACTGACCGAGGTACTTTTTGCTATAAAGTAATGCCCTTCGGTCTGAAAAATGTTGGGGCGACGTATCAAAGGTTGGTGTGTCGCATGTTCAAAGAGTATATTGGAAAATCTATGGAGGTCTACATAGACGATATGCTCATCAAATCGGTTCGAATGGAGGATCATTTGAATCACCTAAGGAAAGCTTTCGCCATTCTGAGGCAATATGGCATGAAATTGAACCCTGAGAAGTGTGCCTTCGGTGTTGGTTCGGGCAAAGTCTTGGGATTCATCGTCTCCGAAAGAGGAATCGAAGCAAACCTAGACAAAATTAAAGCTATCGAAGAAATCCCCGAAGAGCTGACCGGAGTGAAAGAAGTACAGCACTTAACTGGCCGAATCGCTGCCTTGAGTCGTTTTATCTCAAGGTCTTCGGAGCGATGCCACAAATTCTTCTCTATTTTGAGGAATAACAACCACTTCGAATGGACACCAGAGTGTAAAAAAGCACTGAGAGACTTGAAATGCTATTTGGCTAACGCGTCGTTGCTCGCCAAGCCTAAGGATGGTGAAACATTGCTAGTTTACTTAGCCGTGTTCGAGGTATCAGTTAGCGCGATCCTGGTTCGGGAGGAGGTTGGCAAGCAACAACTCATCTACTATGTGAGCAAGACACTCCTCGATGCCGAAACAAGGTACTCACATTTGGAAAAACTAGCACTTGCTTTAATTGTTACTGCTCGAAAACTACGACCATATTCTCAATGTCACCCAATAGCGGTAGTTTCAATCTTCCCCCTAAGAAGTAAATTGCACAAACCAGAGTTATCGGGGAGGTTATCAAAATGGGTGATAGAGTTAAGCGAGTATGACATCACCTGTCAACCCCGAACAACCATAAAATCCCAAGTTTTGGCCGACTTCGTAGCTGATTTTAGCGTTGGGATCCTGCCCGAAGCCGAAAAGGAAAACTCAATATCGAAAGGAACAGCTTCGGGGCTATGGATACTTCATACCGATGGGGCAACTAACTCCAAATGTTTGGGGTTAGGCATAGTCTTGAGAGCACCCACCTGGGAGAAAATTAGGCACTCGGTTCGGTTAAAAAAAGTGACCAACAACGAGGCTAAATATGAAGCGGCTCTAGCAGGCTTAGAGTTGGCTAAGGAAATGGGGGTAGAAAGAATCGAGCTAAGGTGCGACTCTCAGTTGGTGGTGAACCAGGTGCTTGGCGAATACACGGCTCGAGAGCCCAGGATGCAGCTATTCTTAGACCGAGCACAAAGGATTTTAGCACAGTTCCAAGAGTGGCAAGTTAAGCATGTACCTCAGGAGGAAAATACCGAGGCCGATGCCTTGGAAAATTTGGGTTCGGCGGTCGATGAAGCCCACTCGGGGACTGATTCGGTGGTTCGGGTTCTGTCCGCTCAAATGAGAGAGATGAAGTTGCAAGTTAACTCAGTGGACAACAGATGGGATTGGCGGAGTAAGCTCATCTCTTGCTTCGACTCAGGGACTGTTCCCCAAGACAAAAAGGAAGCCAAAAAGTTAAGGACTGAAGCAGCTTCATATCATTTGATCAAGGGTAATTTGTACAAGAGGTTGTATTGCGGCCCGATGGCCAAATGTTTGGGCCCCGAAGAGGCTAGATATGTGATGGCCGAGGTACACGAAGGCGAGTATGGAAATCACTCGGGGGGAAAATCCTTGGTACGCAAGCTACTGAGAGCTGGGTATTATTGGCCCACCATCAGTGCAGATGCAAAGGCCTTCGTGCAAAAATGTGACAAGTGCCAACGCCATGGACGAACGATACACCAACAGGCCAAACCTTTGCATTCGGTGGTGTCACCGTGGCCTTTCATGAAATGGGGGATGGATGTTGTTGGGCCCCTACCGAAGGGAAAGGGTGGTATTCACTTCATCCTCGTGTTAACATATTACTTCACTAAATGGGTAGAAGCAGGAGCTCTTACCGAAGTCAAACAAAAGCAGGTAATCGATTTCATCAAGAAAAACATCATCTACAGGTTCGGTGTTCCAAGGGAAATTGTCTGTGACAACGGTAAACAGTGTTGAACCCCAAAAAAATTACCCTTTCTTTAAGAAAAGATAGGTTTCGGGTATAATTCAACAAATGGGATTCCAAAGGGTTTCTTTGGAGTCGCCACCTAATTTAAGGATTATTAGGAACCTAAGTTAACTAAAGAGTGTAATTTATTCTTTATTTAAAAGAAATTAAATTAAAATAAGAGATTCTTAGGTAAGTGGTTCTTTTAAATTCGAAAGAAGGTCCCTTGCGGGAGCACTTTCGAAAATCCGCTAAATGCGGTTAATCCGGCGGTTTTCACGAATTTGTTAAGGATAATAAATATATAAAGCTAATTTTATATAAGGATAATATAAATAATATAAATAAGATAAGATTTTAATTATGCCGATACTTAGATAAATAAATGATCCAATTTAAGATTAATTAAATAGATAATGAAATAATAATCAATTAATTAATTAGTAAAATAACTAAAGGTTAAAGGAAGTTAGATAAATAAATAAACTAGATAAATAATTAAATAATAATGAAGGATTAATTAATTGATTGAATAAATAGGTAAATAAATAAACAAATAAATAACTTAATTAAATAAATGAATACTTGCCAATTTTAATTAAATAAAGGAGTAAATGAATAATAACCGATTAATTAAATGAAATAAATGAATAAATATTTAATTAATTAAATAAATGATTAATTGAAATTAAATAAATTAGATTAAGTAAATAAATAAATAAATAAATAAAGGATTAAAATTTAATTAATTAACTAAATAAATAAATTAGATTAAATAAATAAATAATTGAATATTAATATAATCAATAAATAAGTAATTCAAATGCAAATTATGACGAGGGTACGATTTTGATCAAATTTTATTTGCACTCATTAATTGACAAAATGATTCTAAACATCCATAAATAAATTGGCGATTCGCAAAGAAATGATACAAAGTATTCATATAAAAAATGGTTTAAGTAATTTACAATAATTATTCACAATTCAAGTATCACTTCTATCCTACCGGGCTACTAATCCGGTCTATGGGGAAATCCTATACAACATGCATTTTGTAAGGGAGCGGAGAAGGATGGAGTTTAGAAGATAGAACCCGGAAGCGCAAACTCATCATTGAGCCTTGGACTTTGAGATTTTCGTTTTTTCGTTTCTTACATTTTCGGGGATATCAAGTCCCGAAAATGCGAAGCGAAGCAAATAACTTCAAATGCAAACAGCCGTCCCAATTTGTGAGTTTTAACCAGCTCGCTCCCAAGAGTGTATTATGCAAAGAAAAGAAGATAAAGATTAGTATAATTTTTACAGATTAAGCGAAACACTGAAGTCTAATAAATAAATTAAACATAAAGTAAGAAATTCAACAGAAAACTTAAAAACTTCATCAAGCCAAATATTTAAAAGTGTTGCAGTAAAAGAAAACTAATAAAGCGATCCCAAGTTATTAGATAAATCTTCATTTGGTAAGCTTAAACACTTTCACATGGCAGATCATATCTTGACACAAGCAGGTTATCAATTAAACCTGAAATCACATCTTTGCTTTAAGAGAGGATAACAAACTATCAATCAAGAATACAAACTCCATTTTTTATACAGAAGCAATCAATTTTTTAATAGGCTTAATAAACCATAACATTTGATTTTAGCGCAAACAGGGTAACGCGACCTTTCCCAATGCTCAGAGCATGACATAGCATCAATAGAACAGAACCAGGGGAATTCTACAAGTCAATATTAAGGTAATAAATTGGAAGCAGAAGAGGCAAAGCTGAGGAGGAGAAGATTACAGACAAGACATCAGGAAACTAGCCAAGCAAACTTACAGGCCTCACACCTCTTTTAACAACCTGAAATCCCATTCTAAACAGCTACCATTACTAAACTCTTTATCAACCTGCTTGCCTCAATCTAACGAAACCAAGAACAGCCCCTCGACTCACAAAACCACACCTGGAAAACCAACTAGACCCCATGACCTCACCTCTACTGCTCCCTCTTCATACACACACTGCATACACTTATAATAGAGAGGCACACACACTCTCCTGAACTTACACCTTTAAACCTCCATGACTCCCTCAATACCTACAGAACCTGCAGACTCCTTGGACTCACCAGAACAAACTACACCCATCACACACCACTGCTACTACACCTGCACTTTCTAGAAAACTACAGCATCATACCAGAACTCCCAATACACTCCCCTGAACCATCCTGAATTGCCTCTAATCACTGCACACTTGCATACTTCCCTAATACCAGCCTGAACTCTCACTGCCCAGACACACTACTACCAGCTTCAAACACCCCTGCATGCTAAGCTAACACCTGCACCCATACCAGGAACATACCAGACCTGAAATATCAACCCCCAAACATCTAGACACAGAACCAGGACACCCAGACTCCATAACAACTCCTGCACTTCTCAACCTGAACTCTTTGAACTTATGAACTAAGCTCCTTCATTCCTTGCCTCAACAGACCAAAGCTACATTTCCCTCAAATCACCAAGGCATTCTAAGCTATCTGCAAACCATCAAGACCAAACCCAAAAAACCTGGACAACTAATACTAACTACAGGCCATGCATCTGTCAGAGACGAGCCTCTACTCCACCATAAAAACTTGAAACAATCCTATTATCAAAATCAGAGCCATACAAACCATCTTTATACATCTAAAATCAACTAGGGAAAAAAAACCAGAACTTTGAACAGATGAAAACTTAGCAGAACCAAACTCTTTTACACCCTCTCTTAGTACCCTTTAGGTTTAGAAATATTACAGCAAAACAGAGGAGCAATTCACAGTCTAGAGGAACAACTAAACCTCACAAAAGCAGCATGAAATGCAAAGCAAATAAAACTGAAACCAGGGGCAATAGCAGATATAGCTTCACACTTGAAACAGAAAGAAAAGTATGACATCAAACAGCATGCTAAGGCAGGTTCAAACGTAACAAAATCAGAACAACACGAGTAAGATGTCAAATTTAGATAAGGAAAGAGGGAGGAATAGGCATGACATTCATCACACAACTTGCTTGGATTAACAAAGAACAAATACTACTTCAACTCAACCAATCCAACACTCATAGCAACCAGGACTTTACACAGGAAAACAACATGTAACTAAATAAAATAGTAATGCAAAGGTTCAGATTTCACCTTTTTTAAGGCAGTGAACAGGAGCGAGAGTTCGAAGTAAACGCGACTCGACTAAGCAACTCGAATAAAGTCGACGCGAGCAAGGGCGATGACTCGAACAAAGTCGTCGACGACTTGAAAAGCGAAGCGACGATACCAGACTTTCTCAAAAATCAGTAAAACAAAACTTTAATATTAAACTGAAAAATCTTTTATCATTCGAAATCCCATAAATGTGCTAGGTTTCTCTTTTTCTTTTCTTTTGCTAGCTGCTGCTGCTACTCTCTATCTCCCCCTCTAGAAACTGAACTCCCCCCCCCCCCCCCCAAAAAAAAAAAAAGAGAAAACATTACCTTTATATATACGCTGCTAGGGTTTTGGATTTCTGGCTCAAAAGTTTGAAAATCAGCCCCCCCAAATTTGTAATTCCTTGTTAGATAAGGGTTAAAATTGTCTCTCCATAAAGGTAGTACAGTTTTAATCCTCATCTCAACAAAAAATTGCCGTTGGGGATCAAAGGCAAGGGCTCAAATCGATTCATACACAAACGCACGACCAGGATTGCTTCAACACAGCTTGTGTACGGAGATGATGATATGGCATCGAGGGGGGGGGGGGGGACAAGCGGGTACAAATTCCTTGGCGTTTTGTTGGATTTTTGGGGAAAATATTCGGAAAATCAGGTCAGCGAAGAGGGAAACGGGTCGCGGGTAATATAGAGTTGAAAAGGAACTGATATGCGTATAATGTAATGTGTGTATAGGTATTATGTATCATTTGCATGGGTGGGCAATATTTAGAGACTAGGAACGATTTTAGCCTAATTTTAGGTGTTAATAGGTAAGTGGGGGAATTGTAAGGGTAGGCTGAAATTAATGCTACGCATTGCAATTTTTACCACTTTTAACTTAAATTTATCAATTGCCTTTAATTTCTAAATTAATTTTAATTAAAATAATTAGGCTTTTAATTGAAACTTTTGGGACAAAATTGGGTGTCAACAAACAGTTCATGGGGGCGGCCATCACTGATTTCTTCAAACAATGGGAAATCAAGAGAATCGCTTCGACCCCCTATCATCCAAGTGCCAATGGCCAAGCTGAATCTTCAAATAGAATCATAATCGAAAATCCCAAGAAGAGACTCGATGAGAAAAAGTGTCCTTGGCCCGAAGAGCTGCCAGGTATGTTGTGGGCCATGCGGACGACGAAGAAGAACAACACCGGTGAGACTCCTTTCTCACTTGCTTATGGTATGGATTCCCTCATCCCCGTGGAAGTGGGCGAACCAAGTCTTCGGTACGCCCACACCACCGAAGATGAAAATCAACAGGCTATGCGCATAGAATTAGATCTATTCGAAGAGAAAAGGGAGATGGCTTTGGTTAGGTTGGTCGCCCAAAAAAGACAGATCGAAGCGTACCTCAACAGGAAACCCAAACTTAGAGATTTTAAAGTTGGCGACTATGTGCTAAAGGCCACAAATCAATCAACGAAGGAAGAAAATGGGGGAAAGTGATAACTATAAATTTTGTATATATTTAGATATATAAATAAATTATTTAAGTAATATTTTTATTCAAAATATATAGTATTATCTTTTATTTTTGTGCAAATATATAAAAATATATTACAGGACAAGAAGTGGAGCCAAATCGAAGAAATAACAAACAAGGAAAAGCAAAGAATAAATCAAGAACGTGTGGCAAATACCATGGATGCATCCGCGGATGCAAAAGCATGTGTGGCAAGTACTACGGATGCATCCGCGGATTCCTACGGATGCATCCGTAGAAAAAAGAGCAAGAATATGTGAAAAAAATACCACGGATGCATCCGCGGATGCAAAAGCATGTGTGGCAAGTACTACGGATGCATCCGCGGATTCCTACGGATGCATCCGTAGAAAAAAGAGCAAGAATATGTGAAAAAAGTGCCACGGATGCATCCGCGAATTCCTACGGATGCATCCGTAACACTTTGGGCATGAAGTTTTTTCTATAAATAGGTCCTACTTTTGCTAGCATTGAAGACAAGTTCCTACGGGAGAAAAATTCTACTTGTAGCTTTGTTTACTTTTAAAATTATTTTTCCTTTCTTGAGAAAATACTAAGAGTTTTATATTTTCTCTTTGTAGTATTTTATATTCACTCCATGGAGTAATTTTCTTTTGAGTTGGGATTAATGATGAAGCTTGATATATTATTATAATGGAATTTTTGATATTTTATTATTCTTGAGTGAGAGTATTTCTTGTCAAGTTCTTACATCAAAGTATTAGGTATATATTACTCAACTTTATCACGTGTATATATTTATGTTATAATATTTCTTGCTAATTTTTGTTATTGAAAGAAACAAAAATTAAATGGGGATAGTGATAACTAAATATATTATCATGCTAATTTGAGGTAATTATATTTAATCACTTAAAATTCTTTATCTTGATTTTTAGTTTTTCATTCGAAAGAAGAAAATCATTTAGCCAAGTTATGGGATTTGACGAAAGCTAATCGAAAGAGGTTTTTGTTCATATGATGTACTCATTCAAGATAAGTATTTTCTATTTTAATACTACAAGTTTATTATTTAATTATGCTAATCGAAAGAGGCATAATTGAATAATAACCTTTAGTAGAAATATTAATTTTCTATCTCTATAGGAGTTTGATATGTATAATAGAAAATGAGGTATTTAAACTCCATTATAATTTTATATCAAGTGAATTCATGAAACCCCAACTCTTTTTTATCAAAAATCAAAAATAAATTTTCTATCTTTCCAAGTAGATATAATTTCAACTCTTTTCACTCAAAAATTGACTCTCTTAAATAGTAGGATAGATAATACAAATTTGTAGCATAGATTCTCCAATCTCTGTGGGACGATATCTTAAACTATACTATAATTTGACAGGGAACGAGCATAAATTCTTATATGCCCAGAGCTCGTCAAATTTTTGGCGCCGTTGCCGGGGATTGGCAGTTGTCTACTTCAGATTAATTATCTTCTTACTAATTTAAGAATATTTTTATTGTCTTTCTTTTGTTACCATTGCAGGAATTTCAGCTAGTATATGACCCGCTCCTCTTCGAGGGAGCTTGTTGAATACGATCCTGAAATTGAAAGATCTCTGCGAAAAAGCAG
The DNA here is from genome assembly GCA_029990575.1 of Petunia axillaris subsp. axillaris. Taxonomy (NCBI): domain Eukaryota; kingdom Viridiplantae; phylum Streptophyta; class Magnoliopsida; order Solanales; family Solanaceae; genus Petunia; species Petunia axillaris. The sequence continues at coordinate 44,116,516 of JARKNS010000002.1, read as the reverse complement.
AAAAGATCAAACCTCAATCTCGCTCTCTTCCTCATTTATAAACATGGAACATGAAAATGTTCCACCACAGGACCCACCTATCCCTGAGGACCAATTTGATGAAGTGGCCCCCAGGCCAGCTAACATGATCCTAAGGGATTATTCTAGACCTGATCCTTTTGACTGTGAGTCAAGTGTTAGAAGGCCACCAGTGGCTGCTAACAACTTTGAAATCCAAACTGGCTTAATCCAAGCCATACAACAAAATTGTGTGTTTAACGGGGAAGCTAGTGAGGATCCTCACAATCATTTAATTGATTTTCTAGAATTGGTTGAAACAGTAAAGTATAATGGCGTCTCTCCAGATGCAATTAAGTTACGCCTGTTTCCATTCTCTTTAAAAGGAGAAGCAAAATTATGGTTACGTAGTTTACCTAGGGGATCAATTACCACTTGGGACCAGATGACTCAAAAATTTCTCAGTAAATATTTTTCCCCAACCAAAGCCACTAAAATGAGACAGGACATAACCAATTTTGTGCAAACTGACTCAGAGTCAGTATACCAAGCCTGGGAAAGACTAAAAGCTTTGTTAAGAAAGTGTCCACATCACGGCATCCCTGAGCACATGCAACTATACATCTTTTACCATGGCCTAAAACCATCGGCAAGAAATGTTATAGATGCGGCAGCTGGAGGTGCCCTAATGGGAAAACCCACTGCAGAAGCTTTACAGTTACTAAATGAGATTTCTGAGAATGCAGTACAGTGGCCATCTGAAAGAGTGATACTTAAGAAAGCTGCAGCCATAAACCAATCTGATGTCCTGGCTGACTTGTCAAAACAAATTGCTTCTCTAACTCAAAAGTTTGATACTTTTCAGGTAAGTTCTCATCAGCCTGCTTCAACTGACAATTGTGATTTTTGCGCAGGAAATCAGCAGAATCATGAGTGCCAAGCTGGTAATCAAGTTGATGAACAGGTAAACCAAATTGGATACAAAACGTATCCATTTGGTAATTCTTTGGCCCAAAAGCATCCTGGTTTTCAGTGGAGTAACCCCAATGGAGCAGAAAATGCTCAACATTTTCAGAAACTACCACCACAGGGACCACCTGGATTCCAAGGACAAAACAGGATGCAACAAAATTTTAGGCCATATCAACCCAGACCACAACAACAGGCACCAACTTTGGAAGATTTGATGTACAAGCACATCAAACTTACCGAAGAAAGAATAGAAAGCCAAAATGCTGCCTTCAAAAATCTGGAAACTCAGGTAAGTCAATTGGCTACTCTTGTTTCAGAAAAGATTCAGGGACCATTGCCCAGCAATACTGAAAAAAATCCAAGAGAACATGTTAAAACCATTGCCTTGCGATCAGGTAAGAATCTCGATGATCCATACCCTAATAGAGAGGGTAAGTTACAGGAAGATCAAAGAGAGGGTCAAACTGTTGATAATGGTAAGGAAAAACATGTTGAAACAAAGAAAAAAATTGCTCCAGAAAATAAAGTTAATTCAAGTGGTGAGCCAATTCCTTTTCCGCAGAAATTAAAAAGAGAAAAACTTGATCAGCAGTTTTCAAAATTTCTAGAAATTTTGAAACAATTGTATATTAATATTCCTTTCACAGATGCTTTAACTCAAATGCCATCATATGCCAAGTTTTTAAAAGAAATTTTATCCAGCAAAAGAAAACTTGAAGGAATTTCAGTGGTTAAGCTTACGGAAAAATGTAGTGCTATTTTACAAAATAAGCTTCCACAAAAACTTGGAGATCCTGGCAGTTTTACCATTCCTTGTACTGTAGGAGGAACTCACTTTGAAAAAGCTTTGTGTGACTCTGGGGCATCAATCAATCTGATGCCATTTTCAATTTTTCAAAAACTGGAACTTGGGGATATAAAAAATACAGTTGTTTCTTTGCAATTAGCTGATCAAAGTACAAAAAAGGCAAAAGGAATCATTGAAAATGTGCTTGTGAGAGTTGATAAGTTTGTGTTTCCAGTAGACTTCATTGTCCTTGAAATGGAGGAAAATTCTGATGTACCTCTCATTTTGGGGAGACCTTTCCTAGCTACAGGTAGAGCGATAATAGATGTACATCAGGGACAATTGATTTTGAGAGTTGATGAGGAGAAAGTGATTTTTGATATGCAAAAAATGATGAGATATCCTGATGATGACTCATCATCTTCTTGTTTTACTATTGACCTCCTTAATGATCTTACAGATGAGTACAAAAATGATCAGTTATTTTCAGACTCATTAGAGAGGTGCTTGGTAAAATCAGGTACAACTAACGATGATGATCCCTCAATTAGAGAAGAAGCTATAGCTTTGGAAATTGAGGGAGAAGATGTGCCAGAAGAAATAATTCAATCAAAAATTGAACTCAAAACTCTTCCCTCTAATTTAAAATATGTTTATCTTGAGGAAGAATCTTTTCCAGTAATTATTTCATCTTTGTTGACCAATGAACAGGACTTGCAATTGATCAAGGTACTGAGGGAGCATAAGAAAGCCTTGGGATGGACAATCTTCGGATATCAAGGGAATCAGCCCAGCTATATGTACACACAGGATACTGATAGAGGAAAAATACAAGCCAATTGTCCAACCACAAAGAAGGTTAAATCCAGCAATGCAGGAGGTTGTGAAAAAAGAAGTGGTAAAATTATTGGCAGCTGGTATCATATACCCAATTTCAGATAGCCCTTGGGTAAGTCCAGTACAGGTAGTACCCAAAAAGGGAGGTATGACTGTTGTGAAAAATGAAAATAATGAGCTCATACCTACCCGGACTGTCACAGGATGGAGAGTCTGTATTGATTACAGACGATTAAATGATGCTACCAGAAAAGACCATTATTCGTTACCCTTTATTGATCAAATGTTGGAAAGAGTAGCAGGTCATGCTTTTTACTGTTTTCTTGATGGTTACTCTGGGTATAACCAAATACCAATAGCCCCCGAGGATCAGGACAAAACAACATTTACTTGTCCTCATGGTACATATGCTTACAGAAGAATGCCTTTTGGACTGTGCAATGCACCGGCTACTTTTCAACGGTGCATGTCTGCCATTTTTTCAGATATGACAGAAAAGTTTTTGGAAATCTTTATGGATGATTTTACTCTGTTCGGAAAAACTTTTGAAAACTGTTTGCACAATTTGACTCTTGTACTCGAAAGGTGCGAAGAGTCAAATTTGATTTTGAATTGGGAAAAATGTCATTTCATGGTTACAGAAGGAATTGTTTTGGGACATAAAATCACTTCTAAAGGGATAGAAGTAGATAGAGCAAAAATTGATTTAATCGCAAGATTGCCCCCTCCCACAACTGTGAAAGGCATTAGAAGTTTTTTGGGACATGCTGGTTTTTATAGAAGGTTCATAAAAGATTTTTCAAAAATTTCAAAACCTCTCACAAATCTTTTAATGAAGGATGTGCCGTTTGAATTTTCTGAAAATTGCGAAAAAGCTTTTGAATTGCTAAAAGAAAAACTGACAGAAGCACCAGTTGTTGTTTCTCCAGATTGGAATCTACCATTTGAGATCATGTGTGATGCAAGTGATACTGCTGTTGGAGCAGTATTAGGACAGAGAAAGGATAGAATTTTTCGTCCAATTTACTACGCCAGTAGAACTTTAAATGAAGCTCAGTTGAATTATGCTACAACAGAAAAAGAGCTACTGGCAGTAGTATTTACTTTTGATAAATTTCGTTCCTATCTGATTGGAACCAAGGTCATAGTCTTCACTGATCATGCAGCATTAAGATATCTTTTGACAAAAAAGGATGCTAGGCCTAGATTGTTAAGATGGATACTTTTGTTGCAAGAATTTGACCTTGAAATAAAAGATAAGAAGGGAACTGAAAATCAAGTAGCAGATCATTTGTCTAGATTGGAAACACCACCTACTGAGGCAGTAGAAATCAGGGAAGAATTCCCAGATGAGCATATTTTCTCGATCTCTGTGATCACAAATCAGGCTCCCTGGTTTGCTGACATTGCCAATTATTTGGTAGCACATTGGATGCCAAAGGAATTTTCTCCACAGCAAAGAAAGAAGCTCAAAACTGATGCTAGACATTATTTCTGGGAAAATCCTTACTTGTTTAAATTTTGTGCAGATAATGTTGTGCGAAGATGTGTACCAGAAAAAGAAATGAAGGATATTTTGAGCCATTGTCATGATGGAGCAGTTGGAGGACACCACAGTTCGAACAGAACAGCTTCCAAAATTTTGGAAGCAGGATTCTACTGGCCTACATTGTTTAAGGATGCAAGGTCATATGTTTTAACATGTGACAAATGTCAGAGGACAGGTAACATTTCAAAAAGGGACGAAATGACTTTAAACTCTATACTCATATGTGAAATATTTGATGTTTGGGGTATAGATTTTATGGGACCATTTCCTTCCTCGCAATCTTGTCAATACATTTTGGTAGCAGTAGATTACGTTTCAAAATGGGTAGAAGCAATTGCAACAACAACAAATGATGCTAAGGTTGTGTGCAAATTTCTTAAGAAAAATATTTTTACTAGGTTTGGGACTCCTAGAGTGATTATCAGTGACCAAGGCACACATTTTATGAATAAGCAATTTTCCACTTTACTGTCTCGGTATGGGGTGACTCATAAAACAGGCACACCTTATCATGCACAGACGAGTGGCCAAGTTGAGGTTTCTAACAGAGAATTAAAAAGAATTTTGGAAAAAACTGTTAGTACCTCACGTAAGGATTGGGCTTTGAAATTAGATGATGCATTATGGGCCTATCGAACTGCCTTTAAAACACCAATTGGGACTTCACCATATAGGCTTGTTTTTGGAAAAGCTTGTCACTTACCAGTTGAAATTGAGCACAAAGCTTTTTTGGGCAGTGAAAACATTGAATATCGACATAAGCAGTGCAGGTAAAAATAGGTTGTTCCAAATTGATGAATTAGATGAATTTAGGTTGAATTCTTATGAAAATACTTTGTTGTATAAAGAAAAAGTGAAAAGGTGGCATGACAAGTTGATCCGCCATAAAGAGTTTCAGACTGGTGATCAAGTTCTTTTGTATAATAGTCGACTAAGGCTATTTCCTGGGAAGTTTAAATCCCGCTGGACTGGTCCGTTTGTAGTAACAGATGTTACTCCATATGGAGCAATTGAAATTCAGAAAGTCAGTGGAGGTGAGAAATTTAAGGTGAATGGCCACAGGTTGAAGTTATATTTTGGAGGACAGTATGAAAAACAAGCTCTGGCAATTGAGATCCTGTGATGTAGCATGAACTACAATAAGTCGAGCTGACGACGTTAAACTCAGAACTACTTTTCAACCCCGTAGCCATTGAGGGTGAAGCATTGGAGCCTCATAAGTCCAGTATAGATTTGTTTAATCAAATACTTAATCAATTAATCTGGTTAATATCCAGGTTAGTGTACAACCGGAACTTCAAATGACGGCCTCTACAAAAACAGTGTCACCTACACAGGAGTAATTCCATGGTGATCGGTATGCCTGAGTAACTGGTTGATCAACTATTTGATTAAGCTAATCAAATATTGGCGCAGGTAATTTTCTAGTTTATATTTAAACTAGGACCCGAGACTGGTAGGTCTAAAATTTTTCAGTCTATTGCACATAGAATATGTGCGGTCACAGTTTTTTTCAAGCTTTCTTCTGTGATTGTATATTTGAAAGCCAAAAAAATAAAAAATAATATTCATAATAATAATAAAATTATATATATATATAAATTGAAGTTTTTGTGGGCCCACATAGATGCCTAAATATGCTAAACCACCCTAATCTTTGTAAATTATTAGATGCAGTAATATTATCTTGTTAAATTTCTCATGTTGTAATATCTTGTCTTATTTCTACTAATCTTTAGGATCACTAACTATTTTTATTTTTGGTGTCTTTGATTGTGTAAATTCCTTTACAAAAAAAAAAGGTTTTAATTAAATATATATCATATTTAAATGCTTAAGTATATATATAATTATATATGTGCTTGTATATATACTGCAACCTAATTTATTGCACTTTGTAAATGAAAAATCTACAATATAAAGTTTTTATTTCTTGCAAACATTTATTTCTTTGATTTTTGTCATCTAACTTCCAAGCTTATGATTTTTATTCTTTGAAGGCAAAATGAATATCTCAAATCTCAATGAAACATTGAAGTTGAGAAGTTTTATGATCTAAAAGCAGGTGAAATTATTACTTTTGACGAAAAATTGCTCCAATATCTATCGAGGCTTAATTATAGCTAAAGCACCGATTTGGAAAGATATGTTCTTTTTACCCACCTCATAAATATCCCTTTCAAGAAAAATGTTGCTGGTACTATCCATTCAAATACTATTGTGATATAAGGAGAAGAAAATTGTGGGAAAGATAAAAGCAATTGAAAAAGAAAAAGAGCTTTAGAACTTGAAAGGTTCTACCATGTGCAGTAAAGCACATTACTGAATGATGAATAATTGCTCAAAAAAAAAAAAAAAAGTTCCACACATTCTCCTTATAGCAGATAAATATGTATGTATTTACATAGATACATATATAAAAAGAAAAAGATGAAATCCCATGCCATTTCTCAAGCCAAACACTATTCTATATAAATTCCACAATTCGGTGTTAAGTTACAAAATTGATTTGAGGAGCAAGTTTTCAGAAAAAAGTATGATTACACTAAGTCTGAAAGATCATAAAATCATCAATTTTTGTGGGGACACAAAGTGCGAGATAACATTTTCTGTCAAGCAGAGATAAATTCAAAAGTAAGGTAAAGATTTGATAAATTTTGAAAGGATGAATTATTTGACTGAAATAAAAATTTTATTTGGTCAGATTCTTTTTCTTACAGAGAAGCAGCAATGAAAGTGGGGAAGTAAGTATTATTCTCTTTTTCTCGAGGACGAGCAAAACTTCAAGTTAGGGGGAATTTGATAACTATAAATTTTGTATATATTTAGATATATAAATAAATTATTTAAGTAATATTTTTATTCAAAATATATAGTATTATCTTTTATTTTTGTGCAAATATATAAAAATATATTACAGGACAAGAAGTGGAGCCAAATCGAAGAAATAACAAACAAGGAAAAGCAAAGAATAAATCAAGAACGTGTGGCAAATACCACGGATGCAAAAGCATGTGTGGCAAGTACTACGGATGCATCCGCGGATTCCTACGGATGCATCCGTAGAAAAAAGAGCAAGAATATGTGAAAAAAGTGCCACGGATGCATCCGCGAATTCCTACGGATGCATCCGTAACACTTTGGGCATGAAGTTTTTCCTATAAATAGGTCCTACTTTTGCTAGCATTGAAGACAAGTTCCTACGGGAGAAAAATTCTACTTGTAGCTTTGTTTACTTTTAAAATTATTTTTCCTTTCTTGAGAAAATACTAAGAGTTTTATATTTTCTCTTTGTAGTATTTTATATTCACTCCATGGAGTAATTTTCTTTTGAGTTGGGATTAATGATGAAGCTTGATATATTATTATAATGGAATTTTTGATATTTTATTATTCTTGAGTGAGAGTATTTCTTGTCAAGTTCTTACATCAAAGTATTAGGTATATATTACTCAACTTTATCACGTGTATATATTTATGTTATAATATTTCTTGCTAATTTTTGTTATTGAAAGAAACAAAAATTAAATGGGGATAGTGATAACTAAATATATTATCATGCTAATTTGAGGTAATTATATTTAATCACTTAAAATTCTTTATCTTGATTTTTAGTTTTTCATTCGAAAGAAGAAAATCATTTAGCCAAGTTATGGGATTTGACGAAAGTTAATCGAAAGAGGTTTTTGTTCATATGATGTACTCATTCAAGATAAGTATTTTCTATTTTAATACTACAAGTTTATTATTTAATTATGCTAATCGAAAGAGGCATAATTGAATAATAACCTTTAGTAGAAATATTAATTTTCTATCTCTATAGGAGTTTGATATGTATAATAGAAAATGAGGTATTTAAACTCCATTATAATTTTATATCAAGTGAATTCATGAAACCCCAACTCTTTTTTATCAAAAATCAAAAATAAATTTTCTATCTTTCCAAGTAGATATAATTTCAACTCTTTTCACTCAAAAATTGACTCTCTTAAATAGTAGGATAGATAATACAAATTTGTAGCATAGATTCTCCAATCTCTGTGGGACGATATCTTAAACTATACTTTAATTTGACAGGGAACGAGCATAAATTCTTATATGCCCAGAGCTCGTCAGAAAGCTTATTGCAAATTGGGAAGGACCTTACAGAGTCAAAGCGATCGTTGGGAAAGGATCTTATAAAATTGAAGATCTAAAAGGTGTGCCCGAACCCTTAAATTGGAACATCTCCAATTTAAAGCGGTACTACTTCTAGCCGAGGTAAATATTTCTCACTCATTTTTAATGTCTTACCCATGGCCCCGAGCAGAACAACGCTCCTAAAGGCTTCGGTCGAAATGTACTAACTTGCTCCTCGTTTCATTTTGCTTGACCTTTTCAGGGAGCAGATTAAACGATCTCCAGTGCCCGGGTCTTCATCAAGATTCACTCCCGAACACTGGGGGGAGTAAGGGACGAGTTGCAACCAGGGCAAAAATACGCCTCCCAACCGAAGACCCTCTATTCGACAACCAGGGACTGACACCCGAGGAATAGATTTAGTACATTGTAATTCCGCCCAGTAGTGGCGCACTATTAATTTGTGTTTTCATGTTTTTGCCCAAGGTCCGCTTCAGCTTGGTTTCTTTTAAAAGCCTATTTCAGCTTGTTAATATTATCAATGAAATGAGCTTCATCCCATAACTTTATATCTCTATAAATCTGCACTCCGAAGTTGCACTTTAAATGCATCGACTCGAGGATGAGACGTCGTTCTAAGTTTGCATCGATTAAATTCAATCAAGTCTTGCAAGCAAGTTATTTATTATAAGGTGTTCCGTACATGCAAAAACCAACACTTAAGATAAAAACACCAAAGTCATTTCATTGAAAAGCCCGAAGGCAAAGAGTATTTACATCGAAAGGACCCGAAGGTCCAAAATATAAGCATAAAAGCCCGAAGGCTTACAAAAACAACAATACCAGAAGTCTAAGCCTCGGGAGAATCCCTCCATCCTCGGAGCCACCCTTGGCATCTTCTTCATCCTCTTCATCGTCATCGCCGCTCGAGGCCTCACTTGATGGGAGGTCATCAATGATAGCTTCAGCCTCCGCTGCTTTTACCTCGGCTTTCGCTATTTCATCCTCCAAGTTGAGCTCGCAGGCACAACATCGCTTGAGCAGCTTCAACCGAGACTTGATGATGGCCCATTTCTTGTCCAGCTCAGCCCTCTTGACCTTGATCTTAGCTATATTTTTACGATCGACGATTTCATCTCGTAGAGCTTCGATCTCGGCCTCTTTAGCTGAAAGTTTGGAGTTTTCACTCTCCAACTTTTGGATGTGAAGCACGTGCTTCCTACGCTGATCATGGTGGTTTTTGGCCATCTCTTCAGCCTTGCTCTTTGCTTGAGTCAGCTCGACATTTAAACTCGCAGCCTTGGCTTCTAGACTCGAGCGCTCAGCTTGGAACTCAACATCGAGGGCTTGAATCCTTGCCTCGGAGGAAGCTCCAACCTCAAGCAAATCAGACTGGGACTTGGCGAGATCAGCCTTCAACCCAGCTATTTGCGCCCTGAGGTTTTCCTTCTGCTTGTCCTAAGATCTAGCCACGCATTGGAACTCCTCGAACCTCGCGGTTTCGAGCTCGATAGCTCTCAACGACAGCACGAATCCCTGCGAGAAAATTCATCATAAATCAGCATGAAGAAACATCCCAGAAAAGAAGTAAACCTAAAAGATCGAGGCTTACTCTGAGAGCGTTGGCCGAGAGGGCAGTGAATAGCTTAGCTGGGGAGAATGGTCGCACCATTTTATCCTCCTCAGGACCAAGCAGGGGCATCAGGCTTAATATGTCGCCTCGGGTGCCGGACAGCAAATTTGAAGAGGTAGGTACCTCTAGCTTGCGAAAGGACCCAACCAAGGATGAAATCCTCGCAGGTTCAGATTGTGCTCGAATCGCACCAGTTTCAGCCCTCCCCTCGTCGGCAGCCACTTCAGCCTCTCCAACTTTGGCTTTACCCTTGGCCTTGGCAACCATAGCCCCGGTATCTTGCTCCTGATCTTTCAGATCCACGACTTCAACTGCTCTTCGGGTCGATGAGTCCTCGGGAGCAACTTCGTCGGGCTCATCGATTAGACCTCGGCACCTTTCCACAGTTGCCTCTGGCCGGGGGGAAGTCTCCCCCTCGGTGCGAGGAACCACCGAACGAGAAGGCTTCTTTGAAACTGCCATCTTCCTCTTCACACCTGCCAAAAACAACATAGAAAAGTTGAAACAAGGAAGCAAAGAAGAATGGTAACGCGACAAGTTGATCAAGGATGATGGTTACCTTTAGTCGACCCTTGACCGGAGGCCCCCTTTGAAACTTTTGAAGACTTTGTAGTCTTTAACTCTTTCAAGTCACCCGCCACCGAAGCCAGGTTGTCATCTGACTCGGTCTCGTCTCTATCCTTTCTCTTCTTTTTTTCTTCTTTCTTTTTCTTGCTTTTCGTCGCATTAGCGGCACGTTTTGGGAAACCTGATACCGAGGGGAAAGAAGTCAGTAAAAGGAAACCAAAACTCCAAAACAACACATCAAGTAAAAAATCACAAGGTAACTTACCATGCCGTTTGCACTGCCAACCAAGGTCGGCATCCATTTTCATCCAGGTTTTTTCGGGGCGTGTGCGAGCCCCGGTCATGGCCTTTACCCATTAATTCAATCCCTTGGGGGGTATGATATCAATCTTGTTGGCTAAGAAGTAATAGTGAAACGGGGTCAGTAAATATGAGCGACTACCGAGGGTGAAGTGAAGACGGAGAGATACTTATGTGTGTTATTCTACCGCTCGGGCAAATCAGGTTCGGCGGATAAGACGCTGGTCTCTAGCAAGATGTAGCGATCACTCCAGCCTCAGTCCCCATGATCCTCACTTTTGTGTAGGAGCGCGAATTTACCTCGGTTGTTCAAGGCCACCACCCCAGCCTTGTGAAAGTACGGGTAATAGAGCAAAATGAGGTGCTGTAAAGTGAAGTCCACCCCGGCTTTCCTACTCAGCCAGTCCATGCACTGGACGACTCTCCAGACGCCGGGGCCTGGTTGGGCCAAGCACAAGTTGTAGGCTCGGCAAAAGTCATCAATCACCCTATGTAATGGAAGAGAGAAGCCGAGGGTGAATGGATAAGTATAAGCGAAAGAACATCCCTCCACGTGGTGGCAAACTCTGCTCGTCGGGTCGGGGATGATCACTTTCACCTCGGGCCCGAACTTACACACCCTTCGGAATCGCTCAATGTGGGCCTGCGTTATACGAGTTGGCGTCGTATTCACTGGTATATTTCTATTCTTCCCTTCTTGGTCAGCAGACTGGACCTGCAGCTTAAGGTCCTTGCTATTGTCTAAGTGGGAAGGAATAATTTGGTGAGGCTCGAGCTCCTGCTCGAGGGGAATCATTGGGCCCGATGACCCCACCTCGGCGACATTTTCCGCCCTCAACCTCGCCCACGGCCTCATCGCCCTCGGCGTCATCACCTCCTTCATCACCATCCTTGTAGATGACATCGCTGCACCACCTACCATGGCGTCACCAAGCATGACGTCAACCTCCTCTTCCACATCAACGTCATCGACCTCCATCGCCAAATCACGCCTGGCTCTCGCTTTACGACGCATGGAACTTCCAACACCAGATGTCACTTCGCCACCTTCCGCTGCAGCCGCTTGAATCGCCGACGAGACAACGGCGGCATCGCCACTAGCAGTGGCCGTGACTAAGTGCGGGACTCCCACTCTCTCACCTGAGTCACTTGAGTCCTGCCTAGAATGGGTGGTAGACATGGTCGTAATTTGAGTTTAGAATTTTCGGAAGATGAAACTTATCACTGAAAGTATGGAAGCTTTTTCTCTCTTAACACTGTTGATTGTAGAAGGTAAAAGTGAGGAGAAGAGTTTGATAGAGAGGTACTTATAGGTATGGAAGAGCCAGGTGGAAAGACATCATCATTGGAACATTGGGAGAAACAAAAAGTACGGCGCGACCGTTCGAGGAGCCAACGGATGGGTGACAAGTGTCAGTGAGAAGTGACCTGATGAGACGCGAACCGTTAACAAAATTTGAAACACTTGGATAAGATCAAGCCACGTCGCTTTCCCACTGAATTTCACTCCACTCCTCGGTAACTTCGGTAAGTGACCGAAGAGTGGGGGGGACTATCTGTATTGGGTAAAAATTGGCTCGCGATGATTCGCCCCGGTCACACAATCTCACAGCAACTGAGCACTTAACAACAAGCCAAAGACCGAAGCTAATAAGTGGATCGCCGAAGTCACACATCGATGTCGTCACTAAGGGTGTCCACCGACCCGGTCCGGTCCGGTTCCGGTGCGCCTATGCCGGTCCGGTCCGGTCCGGCGTTAACTTAAAAAAAAAAAAGTCGTATCCGGTCCGGTCCCGGTCCGGTCAAACGGTGCATTTGCACCTATGCCGGATCGGAACCGGAACCGGCCAATGAAACCGTTCTGGTCCCGGTCCGGTCCGATTTCGTTAATTTTTTTGTTTTTCAAGTTATACTTTTTATTGTTTAAAATAGATTAAAAAAAATATTGGTAGACTACACAAAACACACATTTTATTCAACAATACGATTATACACAGTACATTAAGTTGGAAAATGGAAATGCATAATTAGAAAATAAAGTATTTTATTCAACATTTTTTTTTTGGTAATTTTTTTGTTTTTAATAGCATTTGTAGTTTTTGAATTTTAAATTAAAATATAAATTGATAGCAAGACATCTATTTTTATGTAATAACTTATATAATACTAGTAATCTAGTATTAAAGTATTAACTATTAAGTAATGTAGTATTTAATATTTAAGTATTAAATTGTAAAAGTATAATTGAGAATATATAAAACAATGATTGATAACTTAGTAGCAAGACATAACACTTGTTATTTTTTCAAACTTAATAATAAGTTAGTAGTATAATAATATTTAGTAATTAGTATTTTAGTATTTAGTATTTAGTAATTAGTATTTAGTATTTACTCTTTAGTATTTAGTATTGAATTGCAAAGAGGTAACTTAATAGCAAATGATAATTGAGAATATAACAAATGATTATAATTTACTTAATAGCAAGGCGTAACGTATTTTATTGAATAATGGTTGAATTTTTTTTTTTTTTTGCAAAGTACATAGATATTAAATTGCAAAAACTACATATTAATAAAAAAAAACTTCTCAGTATCTGAATAATTTCTTCTGGCACCTCTGGAGGAACCGGTGGCAAAGAGTCATCTTCTTCATAATCATTTTCATTGTCCATACTTCCATCGCTTGATAAAATTTTTGTTGCTGCTTCTGCATCGGCTAGTTCATCTTCTGTAAATCCAAAATTTCTTCGCTCCGATCTAATCCAATATCTGAATAACACGGCCGTCTCCATTGCTTCTTCCTTCAATGAATGTCTATGATCTCCAATTTGTAATATTCCTTGGCTAAACGCGCTTTCTGAAGCAACTGATGATGCTTGAATAGTTAGAATATCCCCCGCCATTTTTGCTAAAACTAAAAATTGTGCTTGTTGATCCTTCCAAAATGGCAGTAGTTGCTCGCTTTCAAAATAATCAACTTCCTTGCAAGAATGAAGTAAATAAACATCAAGCTCGTTGAACCCTCCGCTGCTACTCGAATGCCTGCTAGAAAGCCTTTGATTAAGGCTGAAAAAACTTCCCAATCCGGCTGCAGCTCTTTTACTCGCCTACGTTGAACTTGATCCAGCTCCACTTGGAATACTTGGAACAACATTATCAGCTGCACTCCTATACCTTTCATAAATCTGTTGGCAATCTACAATTACCTGCGCACAAGCTATATCTACACTTGGTGTTTCTTCATTAGTAATTCTCAAAGTCCGATAAATTTCTCTAATTAGCATTTCCGTATTAAAACGTTTAAAACAGAGATGTAATACAGAAGCAATGTAATAAAGTGGTGGAATCGGAAAAAAATATTTTTTAAATTTATCAATCATTGCTTCTACCGCAACTTCATACCCAGACACTACTCTATAATCGTTAAGTAATTCTGCTATTCCAGCTATAAAATACAACATGGTAGTGATTGTAGGATAATATTGACCAGAAAATTCTTTAGTAGCATAAAAAAACTTTTCTAAAAAAATAAGAAGACGCTCAAAATTTAGCCAATCAGATTCTTCTAGGTGATACTTTACAGCCACATTGCGATTAAAATAATTAGTAATAGGCACTCGTAAAGTGTAAGCAACAGTCAAAGAGTCATATACAGTGTTCCACCTAGTTGAAACTTCCTTAGGAACTCTTCTAGGGCGTAAACCTTCATTCACACACTCTACCTGAAAGTCCCTCCATCTATCCGGTTTTTTAGATTTAAAAATATAACTAATTGCGAGTCTAATCTTCATAATAGAGGATCAAATAATTTTAGGCCATCTTTTACAACTAAATTATATATATGACATGCACATCTAACATGAAACAATTCTTCAAAAGGGGGATGCAATGCGGGTCTTAACTTACTAATAGCAAAAAAATCATTGTTTGCAGCATTATCAAGAGTTATACTTAAAATTTTATCACTAAGAAAATACGCCTTACAAATATCAGAAACTTCTCTCTTAATAAATGCTCCCGTGTGTGGTTCATCGACAGCGCAATATGCTAAAATTCTTTTTTGCATTACCCAGTTAAGATCTATCCAATGACAAGTAACTGTTAAATACTCATGCCCATTAACACCATGGCCCAAGTCAGTAGTAAGAAAAACTCTACAATCAAAGTGATAAAATATATATCGTAAATATTGTTTATATTCATTTTTAAATTTTATAATATCACTTCTAACCGTAGTTTTTGGAAAATCTTGAAAAGATGGATTATATACGGTTTGAATATAACGAATAAAACATTGACAAGAAGCAAATGTAAAAGGTAAGCACTCTACCGCAATCATTTTTGTCATTTGTTCCCTATCTTTCTTCTTATCATAATGCATAAGCCCCCCCGTCACTGGGTTAATTTCCTGTTGGACTCCACTACCTTGCAATGGAGCCATTCTGTTCCATGAACGAGTGCCATCCGGCCTCCTTTCCCATTCATCCTTATGATGGTGTTCTAAGTGTGTTCTCAACTTTCCCATCCCACTATTATGCTTGCCGGTTTTAAAATCCCAAACTTTTTTACAAAGATCACATTTAGCGGTCTGAGCCGGAACATTTTTAGTCATAAATTTCCACACATCCGATCTTTCGGGTCGTACCGTTGGTTCTCTACTAGGAGGCATAGGTGGTAATTCAGTTTCTTCAGGTTCACCTTGAAATTGACTAGTGGGTGTTTCATCATCTAAATTAGCCTCTTCGGTATTTTCTTGATATCGTGCCTCTAATATATCATTATCTAGTGGTTGATCAAAATTAAAATCATGATAAAATTGCGTGTCATCTTCCTGAGTAAAATCATCTAGATGAGAAGGAGCGCTAGAAGTACCAATTGGTCTTTTACCTATAGCACGACTACGTCTATCATCCTCCCTCGGTTAGAAGCACGTGATCTACGACCACTACCCGCACGCCCAGTAATTGATCTCCACAGTCCAGACATTTTTATAATTTATAAGTAAATCAAGCAAACAAATTACTAAAATATGCTACAAACAATAATATTGCACAAAAATAAAATAGATAATAAAAAGTAAGAACGAGTTTACTTGATATCGTGAAACTTAGAATGTAGATTGTAGAACTTAGGAAGTGAAAGTTGAAACTTGACCGGAACCGCACCGAACAATTTTCCACTTTACTCCAAATATTTTTTTGTAATGCAATTTAGCACTTAGACCCTTTTTGCAAGACCAACTTTGAATTATTTAGCAAATAGCCTTTCTAGAAATAAGAGAGATTGAGAGAGATTAAAAGAGAATATTAGAGAAATTGTAAATAAATTGATGAAAAATGATGGTATTTATAGAAAAAATAGGTTGGGGGGTATGGGGGCGCCTAGGGGGTGGGGGACAAAAATAGCCGTTTTTGGCCATTGGGCCAACGGCTGTGCGTGAAATAGCCGTTGCCCAACGGCTATTTTTTGCTAAGCCCACCAGTTTTTTTCTTTTTTTCTTGGTCCGGTTCCGGTTCGTTTTTTTCCGGTCCGTTCGGTGCATTTTGGGGGTGCCGGGTCGGGGAACGGGCCGATTTTTTTTATTTGGCCCAGCTTGCGCCGGTCCGTGCCGGTTCGGTCCGGTTGCCGGTCCGTTACCGGTCCGGTCCGGTACAAACCGGGCCATTGGACAGCCTTAGTCGTCACTGAAGGCGAGCCGTAAGCTGAGCTTCGGTGACGTCTACCCCGATCGAACAACAAAGCCGCGCCACCGAGGTCACATACACGCACCTCGGTGAGTAGCCTCGGTTCCAGCGGCTTTGCAGCCCACTACTTCATCCCACTAACTCCTTCCATTAATGCCAAGATCGTGGGTCAAAGCACAACTGATAGTGGAGAACATGGGTAAGGCTCCTAGACCTATAAATAATCTTTCATTTTACATTGTATGCATCTAAAAATACATACTGAAACTCTGCCCAAATTTGTACTCATTACGATATATTAAAATCAAGTTATTCTTTTGTATTTATACCTACTTTTCGCATTTATTTAGCTTTGATACGAAGTTTTACTTATATTCAAACCCAAATTCGATTTGTGATCCTAAAACTGGTTTAGGCCCATAAACTTCCTTTACTACAAATGAACACCCTTATTTTTTCAAGAAGAACGTGTCATCACTGGTGGATAATGTCTTTTATGATTATCTGATTCTGTAGTAGCAGAACTCTTTGATTACACAAAAGTGTGCTAATTTAATTAATAAATCTGTTTATGCACGGATAAAATTAGAATCCTCTTACCTGTGGGATATGAATAAGTATCTAATGTCATGTGACAGCGTATCAAAGCAACGTACACATTTTGCATGATTTTAAGTTACGATGCCCTTATCTATACAACAAAATATCTTCCATACTTACCGAGTGACACGATTTATAAGGGGGTTTAACTGAACCTCTCCAACAGAAAATATTAAGCTCCTCAGTTTCAGTTAACGTAACTCTATTTTCAATTTACGTGATCCTATTTTCTTAATACTTAGTTTTGAGAATAGTTTTATTATTTCCTTAATAGTTAGTTTTGAGAATAGTTTTATTTTCCCTTATAAATACGGTGGAATGAGTTTTATGTTCAGAAAGTGGTTATTCTTTCCAAAAGGACTAATATTTTTATATTAACAATATAATTTAAATTTCACAATATTGCTCCTATACACATCGCCTAAGATATAGAGACTTTTTTCAAAAAACCCTTGGCTTAGAAAAAAGCATGATAAAAATTACAAGTTTCAAAATCTATATTTACTCTTAAATTCAGAATTTCGTCAAATTTTGATCACATAAATCGTAGCATTATAAAAAATAAAGATAATTAAGTATAAGGCACAAAATATCTCCTACACTTCAAATTCCAAAAATTACAAGAAAATTTTCGCTCTTAAATATCTATAACCGCGAAATGTTTTCCTGTAAAGGAAGAACTGAAATTGCGAAACAAATAGTTACTCATTTTCTCAAAGAACACATTTTTTCATTTTTTTTCGCTTTTAATTTTCCCAAGTAGAGGGGGAAAAAACCAAGATGCAGAATGTACACTAGCTAAAAATCTCCATCTGAACGCCACTTAATAAAATACAGTGTTTACGCCGCTAAGATGTGGGACCCTAATATCACCAGCATTGATCCGTTTCCCATCTTCGGGTCGGGTAAAAACCCGACTCATTCATGCGAAATTCATCGGATGAGCGCCCAAAACCTCGCCGGCGGGACCCGACGCTTAATTTAAGGTCGTACAATTCTCTAGCAGCAGGATCAGAGAGCGTGACGTAAGCATCGTGGATTTCAATAAAATTCCGGCCGTCAGAAGATTTCCCCGGCAAAGAAACGGCGTCGGGATGGTTCAATTTAGCTAAATTCCGGTAAGCTGCTTTAATCTCTTTCGCCGATGCATTTTCCTTCACCTTTAACACATCATATAGACTCGCCGGTCTTCTACTCCTCTTCTCTAACGCCGGTGGCGCCTCCGCAACGGCGGCGGCGTATGTCAGCGCTCTCCGATTATTCTTCCCGGCGAACAAAACGCGGTGGTGGTATCCAAACGCGGCGGAAGAAGGAGAATTTTGAACGGAAGAGGGGAAGGAAATTGGGGAAATTAGAGTTAGTGAATGGACCATCGGAAAATGAATGTTCAATTTTGTACAAATGGAAATGCGGAATGAAGAGAGATATATATAGAAAGTTTTGTGTGCTATATTTAAAGAGAAGGTGAGAAAGAGGACTTTTTTATAAATAAAAAATGAAAAAGTCAAAAAGGAGGGGAATCTTTAAACCGAAGAGGGAGGGAGTACCCACCGATTTTTATTTGGAATGCAGTTGGAAAGAGAATACCTATGTGCTGACGAGACACCTTTACCTTAATTTTATTTCTTCTAGAACACTTGGAATAGTAGATATACAATTTCTTTCTTTTATACCTTCCACCAATGCTTGCAGTTGCAGTACAAGGTTAAAAAGGCAGGGGGTTGAGCTGAGATGAGGCGAGGCATTTTATTTATCGTGGGGCGAAGCATAAGCCCCAAGATATAGAGCGTAAACTTTATAGATCTTAATTTTTCTAATATTAAATTAAAAAATATAGAAAATACATAAAAAGTTTGACAAAATAGAAACGGCTAAAGAAGCTAATAGAGACAAGTATACATTTTAAAAATAAATGTACAAATAATATTGCCCTTCATGAAATTTTTAATTATAATACATGCAATATTATGTTTCGCTATTTGAGCTATGTTCGATTTTCAACCTTATAATAAAATTTGTATTTCTTATTATTAAAGTATTTTGGGGATGAACAATGTTAATTTAGAGAATTGGAAAGAAGATTTGCGTAGGATCTATTGGCCTAGCCTCGAACACGGAGTGTTAGGCATGGTCAAGGCGCACATTCGGGCGCTTAAAGCGGTAAGCCTTACAGAACTAAGCCCCACACATGAGCCTCAGGGCGTTTTGCCAATGCCCTCGCCGGAGCGAGTCCCAAAAAAGCCTTTTAAAACAAAATTTTCTACTACACTAAACTACCAACAACTCAGAGCTTGACATGAGAAAATTTATTTACACTGGGTGTCAATATATTTGTATGGGCCTAAATCAGTTTAGGAGACAAATCGAATTTGGATTCGAATATAAGCAATTCTTCGTATCAAAGTTGAATAAACACACGAAAAAGATGTAAATGCGGAAAAATAACTGTATTTCAATATCTGATTGTGAGTACAAATTTTGGCAGAGTTTCAGTACAAATTTCTGGATCCCTAGCATGCAAAATGAAGTGCTATTTATAGGCCTAGGGGCCTTGCCCACGTTCTCCACTATCAGTCATACCTTGACCCACGTTTCAGCATTAATGGAGGAGTTAGTGGGCTGAAGTAGTGGGCTGCAAAACCGCTTGAACCGGGGGAGATTCACCCGGGCGCGAATAAATGACCTCGGTGGTAACGCCCCGCTGTTTGACCGAGGTGGCTGCTACCGAAGCTCATCTCGCGCCTCGCCTTTGGTAGCGACCTCGGTGGTATGGCCTCGGCGATTTGTTCAATCGCTTCGGCGCTTGTCTTGTTGATGCGTGTTCGGTCGTTATTGATTTGCATGACCGGGGCGAATCACCGCGGGTCGATTTTTACCCAATACAGTATTCATGCCAAGTATTTGAAAATAGAGTTCCATCACCTAATCGTGATTTATTAATGCATATCGTTACATCATTAAATTATTTAACCATAACAATTCAATGTGGTTTGATGTAACACCCGACATGAGTAAGTTATCATCTCTTACCAAAATACAGTTTTATTTGATAGTTACGTTGAAAACCTTCTTTGCGGATTTACTTAGCGCAAATTCAAATGAATCAGAGTCAATAAATTTCAATTAGCAAATAAGATTGGATGAGCCAGGTAATACCAAATGATTGTTCACAGCCTAATTCGATCAACTAAGACAATTTTAAATTGCAACTGGGTTATATTTCAACTATGTTTTTCATTAATCTCATTCGTTCTAAATTTTTTGTTATAATAAAATACATTAATTTCTAATTTGCAGTTTGCTCTTCCACATGGTTAAAAAAATATTGCCTATTCAATAAAGCGTGGGCATGACTTTAGTTTTGAGCTAGAAAGTTGAGCAAGTTATTGAACACTTTTACTTAGACTTTCAAACCACTGGACTTGACTAACGAAATTAGATTTATAATGAACATGTTAAGCACAAATTTGACCAATCTTATTGGAATTAGCATATTTTGATATCTTTAGTTAGTTATACCACTAATTCGATTGTCAAACTTTGAAAGGATTGAAAATTGGGGTTAGTAAGTAAGTCTGTGGTAAAACGGATATTAAAGTGACATTATTTAACAGCACACCTGGCACGTGTCAGCGTTTTTATTGATGTCTTAGAGCATGTTTGGCCGAGCTGTCAAATTAACTTATTTTGAGAAGTGTTTTTATCAAAAGTACTTTTCAAAGAAGTGCTTTGCGAGATAAGCAGTTTGTGTTTGGCCAAATTTTAGAGAAGTGTTTTTGTTATTAATTTGTGTTTGACCAATATTTGAAAAAATTACCAAATTACGAAAATAGATATATAATATTATTTATTTGATTAAATATGGAAGTTTAAAATTGGTATTTTTGTCTCATATAAGCAAAAACACTTATTTTTTCAAGAAGCTGTTTTTTTCAGCTTCTTCTCGACAACAAAAAAAAAAAAAAGCTTCTGCTGTCACTCAAAAACACTTATTTTCGCCTAAAAGCTTGGCCAAACACCCCAAAATTTTAAAATAAACATTTTTTAAGAAAAATAAACACTTCTTGCTCTCCAAAAACTTGGCCAAACAGGATCTTAATTTGGTGGAGCAATAGAAAGGGAAATTTTCATATCTAACCAAATATATATCATGGTCCTACATTCAAATAACCATTGAATATCTCTACATAAGCTAGCCAAAATTTACCCAATATAAATATGTCTAAGTTGATTCTATTTCTAAAAACTAGTTAAGAAAAGGAGAAAATTAAGGAGCTCAACTCACACCCAATAAGGAGAAAATTACGGAGCCCTGTTCCATCCAAACAATCATCTTCTTTGCACATTTTTCTATTTGATTATTGCCAACTACTATCCTTTCTCTTTAGGAAAGTTGAAACTCTCATTATGTATGTCCAAATATCATCCTTCCTATATGCATAATTTTGTCCGATTCAATTTTTGCCTCCGTAAAGTGGATTCTTTTTAATTTTTGACGCTTATATATATTTAGTTTCACCAATATTATTTGTAATCATTAAATAGATAAATATCAAATATGCATTTAAATTGTTATTATATTTACACAATATGCAATAGTAGTTGGTAAAAATTATATACACTTAACATCTCCAAATATATAATAATATGTATAAAATATTCTATTGATATGAGTGTGATATATTCTACATATTTATGATATTTATTTAAATATATAATATATTGATATTATTATATATAAAATATTTTGTCGATACAAGTGCAATATATTCTGCATATTTATGAGATATTATTTCAATAGATAATACATTGGTAATATTATACTTAAGATATTTTATTAATACAAGTGAAAATATATTTTGCATATTCTACATATTCTGCATATTCTATTGATATGAGTGTGATATATTCTGCATATTTATGACCTCATGAATACATTTTATTGATATCAGTAAAAATATATTACATATACACCAAAGAAACATCAAGCGTACATATCTCATATATATTGCCATCTCCATGCTTAGAAAATTTAAACCTCAAATATAACATATAAGTATTGTTAAAAATGCATTTGAATATACACATTAAGTATATCTAAAAATTATACAAATATAAATTTAATATAAATTATATTAACACCAAAAATACAATTATTCATTGGATATGCAAAGATACAATTTCAAACAATTAGTCCAATACATCTATGTTATACATAGAATATGCATAGTTTATACAACAGTCCATCGTCATTGTACTTTCTCTTCAACTCTGATTCATAATTGAAATACGAAAATTTTATGCTCACATATACAGAGAATATGCATGATTTATAATTTATTTCACGAGTCAATAGACTAATAACTTGACAAGTGAGTGAATATTTATGATTCCCTCCAAGACGATCGATGCTAGGTCCGCTGAATTTTGAATCAATATGATAACTTCCTGATTGTCGATCTCCATTGTGTATGATAGTGCGTGGTCTTGAAGGCCCAGCTCCAACCAAGACATTGGTATTGGGTTTTTGTGAGGTATTGGAGCTGTGTAGATCGTGTTGTAGTTTTGTTGAATGTAGATGGGATGATTTACGTTGAATATTGTTGTTGGTTGGAGTGTTTGGGGGAGATTGGGTATTATAGAGGGGAATCCTGTTGTAGTGGTGTGAGAGAGGTAGGCGAGGCATTGGATGTGTTAGTAGTAGTACTGAGTGTAGAGAGTTTTGATATTTTATGGTTGTGATTGCTACAATTAAGGATCTTTATTTTATACCATTAATAAAATAATTAAAGATACTTTATTTAATAAATAAGGTAACTGCCTCTCTATCTTCCTATAATAGAGGCATGTTTATCAAAGATACTGGCTAGAAACGTGGATTAGATTTCGTTAAAGTCTTTTTTTTAAAATGGCTATAAAAGTGGAATACCAAAGGTAAAGGTGTATAAACCATAAATTTCAATAAATGTATGTATTTTATTTAAATCACACTAATAAATATCTATACGCTGTAAAATTTCTCAATAGAAAACTGTGGTCACAACTCACAACTCGCAAATCACAAGCCCATCGTTGAGGGTAGTCATTTCTCACGTGGCAATGCTTATAGAAGTGCTTTTTTCTCAACGGTTAAGCTTCTATGCCAAAAAAATTGAGCTCGATTATACAAATAAGATTATATTTTTTCAATTAAATTCAATTCAAGAAAAATTCTTTTCATCTACTTCACCAAAAATAAAAATTCAAAACCCCTATGACACGACCCGAAATCCGGTTAGGCTGTGCGGGCACCCGACATCCTCCTCTAAACCCGTCGGGTGAACCCTTACCAACTAAATCAGGAAAATAAATATAACAATTCACAAATAAGGGCAAGACTTAAAAAAAAAACAGACATACTGATACCTCTAAGCTATACAAAAGAAATTATAGCTGACTACCCAACATACTAGGTTTAGGGCTATCCAGACTAGACATCTAAGAGTACAAAAGAAGACAGATACCTCCTGAAGGGAGCAAAATGCAACTGAAATAATAACCAATAAACTAGTGGCCATCCGGAATAAAAGCTGGCTCACCCTGACAGCTGAAGTCGTCTTCGTTCCTTCACCACGTGGTGAACTCAATCCTGGAGCGAACCTGCCGAAACGAAAGAAATAGACAAGAACAAACAACGAACAAGGGTGAGTCAAAAGGACTCAATAAGTGGGGCAGACTAGCCACCTCAAAGAATATGATAGCTAGCAAGGTAGAAAAGAAACAAATAGACCAAATTTCTCTTATTTAAATTATAAAAAGGTAGGGCCAGATAATAACCGGAAACACGTGTGAAATCATAAACTCAACAAGGAATACGAGCCAGAAACATGTTAACAAATAAGCAATGCACATATAACCAGAACAATAGTAATGTACCGCAAGTCTACACAATGGTATGAATTGAGATGCAATAAAATGAAGTGAGATGAAATGAAATGAAATGAAATATGATGCAAAGGGTCACATGTGCCCACCATCCCATCTCGAAGCGGAATACTCCTGAATTCGAGGGGAATCCAATCTGCTAACCAACTGGAGCAGAATACTCCTGCACCCGATATAATATAAACCAGAGGCGGAATACTCGTGCACTCTCGTGGGGCGGAATACTCCTGCACCCGATATAATGTAAAGCTGAGGCAGAATACTCCTGCACTCTCCTGGGGCGGAATCCTCCTACCCTCAATATGATACAATGGAGCGGAATACTCCTGCTCCTGGGGCGGAATACTCCTGCACCCAATATGATATGCAATGTAATGCATATGAATGACATATAATGCATATGAATGCAATGTGATGCAATAATAACCCTTCACCGGCGCGAGACTCTAATCGACAGCCGGGAAGTAGATGCCAACTCACAGCCAGAGTACAATGCTCAGATCCTCAATGCAATACCAACAACAGGACATAATATATAATATACAAGGTAAATCCAAAGCTAAGGCATAAGGAGTATGCCTATCGGCAGCTACACACGTAAGGAACACGTGGTAGAAAATCCACGAGGCCATGTGCCTCCAAAGAAATGGATATAAACACTTACTTCTTCCAAAAGTTAGCACAACCACTCAATAACCGCTTTGTCCTTTGGTTTCATTGCCAAACGATCCCACTCTATTCAATAAGCAGAAAAATATGTCAAATTAGGCTAAAAGACTTCATTCCTCACATCTTAGGGCAATCCGGTTAGGAACCTAATACCCTATTCGCATACGCAATACACATGTCAGGCCTATGTACAGGATTTAAGGTCACATAACCAAACCCCAAATAAATTACATTTATATGTTGTCCATAATTCACTGGGTACGAATATATAATCAATTCCATTATCGGGGTCCATTTGACCCTCTAAATTATTAATTGAACTTATTAAAACGATGTCTAATATTCCAAATTTAACCGTTAAAACATATTCAAATACATGTAATAAACTCAGATAAGATATTAGGATCATTATCTGAATGTTTCAGGGTGAAAATTCTACTTTTCTCCGGCTCTTTTTCTCATTTTCTGGCTTTTTCTCCATTTCTGCTCCATTTCGTTTTTCTCTGTTCATATTCTGTTTAATGCTGTAGTAAGAACTAAGGGATATATCCACCGCCAATCTCAAAATTCACTTTCTTTCTGTTTTTGTCTTTTTCCTTTTTTTTTTTTTTTTTGTTTTCTTTATTTTATTTTCTTTTCCTACAAAAAATTAAAACTGTGCCCTACGATATTCGAAATAATTCTAACTTTTTCTTATGAGTTATACAAAATATATTTAACATACTCACAAAGGCGGATCTCAAATCGGGTTCCCGAAACTCAAGATACAAATTTAAATGGAAAAAGGTCAAATTATTTAACTTTCGGCATTTTAGTGGAAACTAGCCGAACAACATCGAAACTCACTTTCGAAAGTTCATAAAAGTCATAAATAATTTTACGAACCTAACGGCACTTTCGGATTTCGAGTCGGAGCTCATTCGCCAAAACCGAGCTCGAAAATCTCTTTTTAATATTTATCGATAATAAAAACTGAAAACTTCTTCCGATGCTTACCAAACGAGGTCTTATTTAGCTCAAATTTTACAGACAAATCCTAATGAACATTACAAATATTTTAAAATTATTGGCACGCCAATCAGATTCCTAACTTCCGAAACGACTAACCGAGGTCGTTTCACCCTAATTTGGAGAAAAATGTTGTTTTTCACTAAGTTTCTATTGGGTCGAACTGTTAGACCCTATTTTGGAGGGTCATTTAAGGGGTCGACTCGATGGGAGGCAACTAAAAGCTAATTCGGCCAAGCTTCTGGAAGTCATAAGTGCTTATTTTGAAAGACTGAGGTATTTGGTCAAGCTTCTACAAGAAAAATAAGTGATTTCAAATAGCAGTACAAGTTGTTTCTTTGCCGTGGAGAAGAAATCGAAAAAAGTAGTTTTCTCCTAAAAGAAGAAGCATAAGCTAAAAATACTTATATACCTAATTACCGCTATTTATTTAATCTAATAATTATAATATATAAATAGTATATTTTTCTTTTACGAGCACCCACATCATTATTATTGGAAGCTTTGAATTAAATTACATATTTTTTTAAGGTATAAATTTAGAATATTCAATTACGTATGCTTATATTTTGCAAATTTTTTTAATTAAATAAAAAAACTAAATACATTCTTTGATAATAAAATTTTGAAATCGTTCATCAAATTAAATATCTGTAAAGCGAATCTTTGTATGTCTTACACGTAATTTAACTCTCAAAAGTCATTTTCTAAAAGCTTGGCCAAACACAAATTACCACTCAACTATTGACAAACGTGTTTCTCAAATGAGTTGGCCAAAATGCAAAATATCACCA
This sequence comes from Petunia axillaris subsp. axillaris, assembly GCA_029990575.1. Lineage (NCBI taxonomy): Eukaryota > Viridiplantae > Streptophyta > Magnoliopsida > Solanales > Solanaceae > Petunia > Petunia axillaris. Next base: position 44,090,074 of record JARKNS010000002.1, on the reverse strand, counting down.
TTCAAAAGTACTTTTATATATATATATATATATATAAAATGTGTTTTTGGAAGTAAACGATTTTTCAAAAGTTTGGCGAAACAGTTTCTAAAGCATATTCAATCACGTATGCTTATATTCTTAAATTTTTTTCATTAAATAACAAAAATAAATAAATACAATCTTTGATAATAAATCTTTGAAATCGTTCATCAAATTAAATACTATATGTAAAGCGAATCTCTGTATGTCTTACAGGTAATTTAACACTCAAAAGTCATTTTTTAAAAGTTTGGTCAAATACAAATTACCATTCAACTATTGACAAAAGTGTTTCTCAAATAAATGAGTTGGACAAACGCAAAATATCATCATCCAAAAGTACTTTTACCAAAATTTTAATTTTTAAAAAAATGTGTTTTTGGAAGTAAACGATTTTTCAAAAGTTTGCGAAACAGTTTCTAAAGCAAATTCTTTAGCCCCCCTCCCCCCCCCCCCCTCTCTTCAATAAATAAAAATGTAGAATTTGATTATGACTTTGGTAATAAAATAAATAAAGTTTCTAGTAGTAAATTTTGGAACTAATTATATTTATAATGAAGAGGGGATTAAGTCATTTTTAACTTCATAATAAACTTAATGTTCCAAATATATTAAATTAGTTTGAAATATACTTAGTTACAAAATTAGATAATCAGATTATGATAATTTGTAAATATTATCTCAATCATCAATAAATATCTAAGACTTTAGTGAGTAAAGTCATTCAATAACTCCAATAACGGGAGCTAGTTAATTAGTAACCGAGTGAATGATTAAGAAATAAGAAGACTTGTACATCATCATTATAATATATAGAAAAAAGAAGTCAAATAAAAGTATACAAAGTTTATTAAATAAAATTTAGGTGTCGTTTGACGCCATCAATTTCTTTGAGCAGGCTCTTATCATTTATAAGCACTATTATAGCCTTTGAATGACATGTATTCAAGCAAGCGATAAAGCTTCTAGAAACCTTTCCCTTAAAATTTAAATCATTTCTAACTGCAATACAAGAATTAATATAGAACCATCTAATAACCCAATAATGAATTATCTAATGTGCCTGTAATAGTTGTGCTTTACCACTACCTGTGTGCTGACTAGGCATCTTTATGTAAATTTTATTCTTTCTAGAAGATTAAGAGTTGTAGATGTAGAGAATTTCTTTCATATATGATATATACCACCCAATGCTTGGCGTACAAGGCCTAATGTTTGTATTTTGTATCTATACTCCCTATTAAACTACTAACTACTCGAGTGCTAACACTTTTTGTTCTTTTATCTACCATCTTTAACTTAAAGATAGTCTTATTTAGAGTGTTACACTGAAAACAATTGATAGTGGCCTTTTTACTGCTGGGATCTACTTTGCGCAAATTCAAATTAATAGATTTGATTTGACAATGTAAGATTAAATGAGTCAAATTATACCAAATGATTGTTCATAGCCAAATTTGATCAACTCAAAATTTCGGCTATGCTTTTTATCAATCTTATTCTTTCTCTCAAATTTCTTATCATGTAGGAGTAATATGTCAATGTATTGAAGGATTATAGACAATCCAAGAACACACAGTTCGCCCAGGATCTAACCGTATTTGTTTCACTAGTCAACAATACAATCATATGTAAGTAACACACGAATTGTAAAGATAAATTCACAGTCTATATCGTACCTTGTTACGGAACTGTTCCAATTCGTAGAAGATTACATATCTTCATTATGAATCCCCACAGAGTTCTTCACTGAGAGAAGAGTGTTCTTTGATTGGAAGAGGAAGAAGGAGGCTGATCTTTCCAGAGAAAAAGTAAGTTGTTTTTTTTTTCTTCTGATTAGAAGTTCCTAACACATAGGACTTCTCTTATAATTATCAGGAGACACAACCCTTCTAAATAGTTGTGTCCTTTAGTTTTACCTCTTTCTTTTATATCAATATTATATTAAATATATAACACATATATATTTATTAATATTTGACATGGATTCGGGTTGACCCACATGGGTGACCCAAATCTAATTTCCAACATCTCCCACTCAAACATAGTGGGTCAACTCTCATTCGAAATCTGTAACATCCACACATGACGACTAGACCGTGTGACCAGTGCATACTTCGAGAGCTCAGTTGTTATACATCTGTTAGGAATATATAACACTCGAATAACGGAACCTTGGAGTAGATTGTAGTATGCAGTACCCTAGATCATTTATCACATTCACTTCCCTCACTATCTCTTTGTATTAATTTGAGTTCATCATTATGTTATTATGTTCTTGTCTCAAAGACAAACATAATGGGCGCGCCAATGAACACAATTAATGTGATAGTACTCATTGATGATCTTCCTCATCTCAAGAATCTCTTAATCTCAATCTAACTTGCTTTTCTAGAAATGTTCCGCCCTACCGCATCATCCATGATCTCTTGGCAACACTCTAAGATAGCAAACACCAAATTGAATCTCGAAAAACTGATCAAAGTCATGAGGGTATAAAAGAAAGAAAATTACTTATAATTTTCAGGGCTTCACACGATAAACAAGTAGAGATTAAACTAGTATCGCCCATAGGTCACTTTATGCATACGTGGTATGAATCACGTATCACAGTATTGACTCCTTTCCCGTGGAGCGTATGTCTTTCACAAATTAAATACTGTGCAGATGATAGTTCAGACAACATATGTCTAACTTTGAGTTCACACATCTACTCATACATTTTATCCTTCAGAACTCACATCTGGCATTAAGACAGACTCACATTTAATCAAATATGATTAACCAAAAAACCAAGTGACATTCTTATTATAAACTTCAAGCTCTCTATTATTATCACTTCTGATAATAACAAGTTTATAATTGTCTCATCCCTATTAGTCACCTAGATAATAGAGGTGATTGCCTGTGTGAATAAGCCAATCTTTTTGTCTGCCGACATACTTCACGTTTATGTACTAAACATAAAATCATTCTAGGTATATGAACCAACAACAAGCAATTTAGGCTTCAACTACATTAACTCCAACAATGCATTTTTAAGTGAACATGCTTGGGAAAAGTTTAAGATATAAATACATCGACATTTACGCAAACCCAATGACCTCACATATCATTCATAAGCACCAAATGCTATGGGTTTCACTATCGGATCTACTATCATATAATGCGTAGAGATATATTTCATGTCCACTTTTATATTTAAAAAACACAACTATGTCTCTGATGAAATTATACTTTATATCAATATGTTTTGTCTTCCAATGATACTTGGGACTTTTGTGTAAGCTATTGAGACTTGACTATCACACTTGATTGTCAGTGTCACTGATTCAATAGCACGCTATCCAAATACCCAAATTTATCATAAAGACATTTAAGCCAAACAGTTCTGCAAACTTGCTGAAAGCGCTAGAAATTCAGCTTACTTTATAAATAAGGCTGATGATTGTTTCTTGCTACACAAACAATATACGCATCGCTATTGTTTAGCAAAGAAGGACATACTCAGATTAGATTTTCTCTCATCTAAATCTCCTTCTCAATCATCGTAAGTATACCCTTTGAGTTGTAGATCCTCTCCTTTACTTTACAAGGATAATCACAAGTGCTTTTAAGATACCTCATTATCCTTTAACTGCTTTTCAGTATTCCTTTTCATATCATATTCTTGTGGATTCACGAGGACAGATCCTCCCACTTAAAAATTCACCTCTAGAAATAGGAGTATGAATGAGTTTCGCACTATTGCATACTAAATCTTTCAAGAAAGTTTCGTAATATAAGATTTTTCTGAAAAAAGGGACAACAATCCCTTAGAACGATCCCTTGAAATCTGAACTTCAAGAATTCACCCATATTTTTTCTACATTAAGTCAATCGCGTATTTTGAGAACCCATTTGTTCCCAGTGGTGCTATGACCCATAAGTAGATCAACCAATTCCAACTCTTGGTTTGGTTTCACTAACTCCATTTCATGTTCCATTGTACTAGGTACGTATCCTTAGCAGGGTATTTAAGAGCCTCAATATCTTTCACTGCTCTTATTTATCTTGTGGAGTAACTATATATGCTTCCCCTTCGATCTCAGATCGACGATGGGAAATATGTAGACGACTCATTCGCCGAGGTTGAGATTGATAAAATTGATTTATCAATTGATAGTTACTCCCACTGGGACCAATAATATTAAATGGATACTTTTAGTTATTTTGGTGTTAATCGAAACAGATCTGTTATCACCGAATATGACTCCACTTGAATCCATTTAGTGGTAATAGCGGAGGCAATCTAGTCCACAGTTTTATAAAATAGACAAGTCTTGACTTATCTCGCCCTACTTAGGAAAAAAACATTCACTAAGAATGTAACACAGTGATTCAAATTTAGTTACAGTACCACTACTATCTTGTTCACTTATGAACAAAAAACGTAGTATCATAGAAAGATACACATCCTTCCCCCTGGAACTAGTTTTCCATGTGGTAAATATTTAATATACAGTAGCAGCACAAATCCAATAGTACAAAAAAATTGGATTTCACCTATCCACAGCTTATATACAGATTTCCAGCTATATTGCTATGCTCCAGCTCATGTTTACATATTTATGTTCCAGCCTACAGTTTCATTCAGCTATGATATATTATATGTTCATGCCTTACATACTTGGTACATATCGTACTCACGCCCTTTTCTGGGGCGCTGCGTTTCATGCCGCGCAGGTGCAGATAGATCAACGCTTGGACCATGTTAGTAGGCCATCTATCAGCTATTGGAGTCACTCCGCTTACTCCCGGAGTTACTTATCTTTTGGTATGTGTACAGTCAGCCAGCTTGGGTATGTCGGGGTCTTGTCCCGTCCTTTGTATATTCGGTTCATCACTCTTAGAGGCCTGTAGATATGTCCCTGTGTGGTTCAGTCAGTATGTTATGTATGTCAGCTTATGTTAGTCTTGTCAGCTTTTTGCATTGCATAATTCTCATCAGTTAGGTTTATGCTTATTCCGTTTATCAGTTATATTCATGGTTAGCAGATTATCAGCAGGATTAGTGATGATCGACACTTAGTGTTGGTCATCCGTCGCGGCCCTAGGTTGGGTCGTGACAAAAGTGGTATCAGAGCAGTTCAGTCCTAGGCTGTCTACAGGCCGTGTCTAGTAGAGTCTTGTTTAGGAGTATGTTGCGCGCCATACTTTTGAACAGGAGGCTACAAGGCACTTCAGGACAGTTGTCTTTCTTTCTTCTCTAGATCGTGCGATAGAACCATGATTATAGAATTCAGCCCTCTAACAATAGTGTTTTCAGCAAATCGATGCCGCCGAAGAAACTAACAGCTGCCAGAAGGGCAAGGCCATTGTTGGCCAGGGTATTAGTAGAGTGCCACCTGAGGTGGATGAGAGTGAGGAGTTCAGACCTGAGGCTCCATCTGAGGCCTCACAGATCCCTTCAGTTCAGGGCGATATTAGAGGGTCTACAGCTGCCATACCTCCAGCTCCTCAGCCTGATAGTCAGGGGCACGAAGTGAGCGATGCCATCAGATTATTGACCAGTGTTGTAGTTGCTCAGAATACACAGCATAGTGTAGATGCCTAGGGAGATACTGGATCCAGGATTAGGGATTTTATCCGACTAGAGCCTCCAGTCTTTACTGGATCCCGTACAGGAGAGGACCCCTCAGGATTTTCTTGTGAGGATAGCCAGGGTGTTGAGGGTCATGCACGCGTCAGAGACAGAGTCGGTAGAGTTGGCTGCATTCAGATTGCATGACCTAGCAGCAGGGTGGTATCAGACATGGGAGCTATCTAGAGGGCCAGAGGCTACTCCCGCGACTTGGAATGAATTCTCAGATGCCTTCCTTCATCCGTATATGCCCGTAGAGACACAGAGAGCACGTGTTGATCAGTTCCTGAACTTGAGACAGGGAAGTTTGAGTGTAGAAGAGTATAATTATCGCTTTAATTTCTTAGCAAGGTTTGACCCTACTGTGGTAGCAAGTATGGAGGATAGAATTCACAGGTATGTAGTGGGACTTGGTCCATACCTGGTGAACGAGTGTATGACGGTTGCTATGCAGCCAGATATTATATCACGCATTCACGCGTTTGCTTTATCACTTGAAGAGAGAAAGTAGAAACAGAGAGCCGACAGGAATAGAGGATTACATAAGAGGGACAGATTGTTTGGTTCATTAACAGAGACATCCGGAGCGAGTAGACATCAGAGTGTTAGACAGCCACCAGCTAGTATACCTACACAGTCTCGTGGCCTGAGATCTGATAGAACTCCTCAGTCCAGAGCTAGTCAGGCATCACAGATTTCAGGATTTCAGCGCCGTGGTACTTCGATACTGGCCAGTCAGACATATCCCAGATGTTCAGATTGTGGTAAACGCCACTTGGGTCCATGTCAGTTAGGAGTTGATACTTGTTATATTTGTCGCGAGGCAGGCCATTTCATGAGAGATTGCCCGACTAGGGGTGGTAGTTGTACAGCCCAGCCAGCTAGATCAGCAATTGCTTGCTCAGCACCAGCACGCCATCAGGGGCATGTTCTTCAGGATGGAACCTGCATAACTAAAAGAACCTAAAGAGCAACTGAAGGATTTGTTAGATAAAGGCCTCATCAGACCTAGAATTTCCCCGTGGGGAGCCCCAGTATTGTTTGTGGAAAAGGAAGATGGCTCTCTACGCATGTGCATAGATTATAGACAGATAAATAAAGTCGTAATACGGAATAAATACCCTCTGCCCAAGACTGATGACTTGTTCGACCAGCTTAAGGGTGCCAAATACTTCTCAAAGATAGATTTGCGATTAGGCTACCATCAGGTTAGAGTTAGAGAATCTGATATACCTAAAACTGCATTCAGGACTAGGTATGGCCATTATGTGTTTTTAGTGATGTCGTTTGGACTCACTAATGCACCTGCAGTATTTATGGATATGATGAATAGCGTATTCAGGCCTTATCTAGATTTATTTGTGATTATATTTATTGATGATATTCTCATCTATTCAAAGTCTAAATCATAGCATGTGGAGCACCTACGCACAGTATTGGGTATTCTTCAGGACCAGTAATTCTATGCTAAGTTCTCAAAGTGTGAATTCTGGTTAGATTCAGTGGCATTTCTTGGCCATATAGTTTCAGCAGAAAGAATTAAAGTAGATGACCAGAAGATCGAGGCTGTGAAGAATTGGTCCAGACCTACGACGCCAACTGATGTATGTAGTTTACTCGGTTTGGCAGGTTATTACAGAAGGTTCGTAGAGGGATTTTCCTCCATTGCAACTCCACTGACCAAATTGACACAGAAAGCAGCCAAATTTCAGTGGTTAGAATCTTGTGAGCACAACTTCCAAGAACTAAAGAACAGGTTGATAACAGCTCCAGTACTTACACTTCCAGAGGGATCTGAGGGCTATGTCATTTACTGTAATGCTTCTCGAATTGGTCTTCGTTGTGTTTGATGCAACATGGAAGAGTAATTGCTTATGCCTCTAGGCAGCTGAAAAAGCACTATCAGAACTACCTCACCCATTATCTGGAGCTTGCAGCAGCCATTCATGCAATAAAGATTTGGAGACATTATTTGTACGGGGTTCATGTTGATATTTATACATACTACAAGATCCTCCAGTACATATTTAAGTAAAAGGAGCTAAACCTGCGACAAAGGCGATGGCTAGAGTTACTAAAGGACTATGACATGGAAATTCTTTATCATCCAGGTAAAGCGAATGTTGTAGTGATGCCCTTAGTCATAAGCCTATAGGTAGTCTATCTTATTTACAACCAGAGAAAATAAAGTTAGCTCATACACTCCACCAGTTGGCCAGCATGGGAGTCAGATTAATAGATTCAGAGGACGCAGGAGTTACAGTTAAGAAAGCATCCACTACTTGCCTAGTTACAGAAGTAAAACAGCAGTAGTATGAGGATCCTGTTCTAGTTGAATACCAACAGATAGCCAGAAGAAAACTGAAATTACCATATAGGTTACTTGTGACGGGGTTCTTTGGTATAAAGAAAGACTGTGTGTTCCTGATGTTGTAGATTTACGTGGATAGATTATGTCCGAGGCATATTATTTCAGGTACACTATTCATCCAGGTTCGACTAAGATGTATCATGACCTTAAGCAGATTTACTGGTGGGACGGAATGAAGCGTGACATAGCAGAATTTATGGCTCAGTGTCCTAACTGCCAGCAGGTTAAGGTCGAGCATAAAAAACCTAGTGGCTTGTTACAGGAAATCGAGATTCCATCATGGAAATGGGAAGCAGTGAATATGGACTTCATTACAGGCTTGCCCCGTACGCGGAGCAGGTATGACTCTATTTGGGTTATAGTTGACAGGCTTATTAAATCAGCTCATTTCTTGCCTGTTAGAACTACATATATAACAGAGGATTATGCCAGACTTTATATCAGAGAGATAGTGCACCTACATGGTATCGCAGTATCTATTATTTCAGACAGGGGCGCACCAGTTTACAGCTAATTTCTAGCGATCGTTCCAGACAGGTTAAGGGACACAGGTGAATCTGAGTACCACATTTCATCCCCAGACAAATAGACAGGCTGAGCAGACCATTCAGACGTTAGAAGATATACTTAGAGCTTGTGTGTTAGATTTTGGAGGCAGCTGGAGTAATCATCTACCGTTGATAGAGTTTGCATATAATAATAGCTATCATTCTAGCATACAGATGGCGCCATATGAAGCTTTGTATGGGCGCAAATGCAGGTCTCCTATAGGATGGTTTGAGGTTGGCGGTTCTCAATTAATAGGTCCAGATTTAATCCAACAGGCAGTTGATAAAGTCAAGTTAATCAGAGAATTATTATTAGCAGCACAGAGTAGGCAGAAGTCCTATGCAGAAAACCGACGTCGAGATTTAGAATTTCAGATTGCCGATTGGGTATTCCTGAAAGTATCACCTATGAAAGACGTTATGATATTTGGAAAGAAGGGAAAGCTTAGCCCTGTATTTATTGGTCCATATCATGTTATCAGGCGAGTTGGGCGTGTAGCCTGCGAGTTAGATCTTCCAGCAGACCTTCAGGAGGGCCATCCAGTATTTCATGTTTCTATGATCAGAAAAATATGTCGGAGATCCTACTAGAGTTGTACCAGTAGATGATGTACAGATCACAGAGCAATTGACTTATGAAGAGGTGCCAGTTACAATTTAGATAGACAGATTCGTCGACTAAGGACGAAAGACATTCCTTTAGTTAAGATGCTATAGCAAAGCAATAATATAGAAGAAATAACTTGGGAAGCTGAAAATGACATGAGAGTCAAATATATACATCTCTTTATTACTTCAAGTATATAACAGATCGTTGCTTAATGCTTCTACATGCTTCATTTAACATTCGATGACGAATGTTCCTAACGGGGGAAGATTGTTACATCCCATATGTCTAAAGTGACGTATATCATTCTAATGACATGTTAAGAATGATTTAAATGAGTTTAAAGTCATAATATGACCATATATGATGTTTATATGTTGAATATAAAGTTTGGGAAAAATCGGATTTAAGTTGCGGAAAAACCGACTAAGGAATTGCCTTGTAACAGAGCTTTTTCAACAATCAATTCTGTGTGTTCTATGAGGTCTTTTGGGGAGATATCATACACCAAATTGAAGGTCTTGGAATGTAGTTTTCAAAACTATCGATGGTTTGTTCATATAACCTATGGATAAAAAGATATGAGCATCAGAAGTCAGGCCAGAAAAAGGGACATAAGCGCAAAAGAGGACTGAAACTGAAATGTTTTGAGTATAAAAGGAAATAATGCCTTCTTTTTCATTATTTCCAGGATATAAACGATAGAAACAGTGTGTTCATGAAGGTTAAAGCCACTTTCATGATTTTGAAGGAAGGACGCCGATCGTAACTCGAAATTGAAGACAGATTGCGTCAAAACGCTCTACGCGATTAGGGTAACATTATGCTACCTTCAATTTCTTCTATAGTTTGAGTTTTAGAATTACTTCATGGCTAAATAAAGTACCTAAATTCTATTTTATAGCTTTTTTAAGCATTAGAAGGTGTGGAATTCAAGGGAAACAAGGTTTAGAAGCAAGAAACATCAAAGGTATGTAAGGCTAAACCTTTCTTTTAGCAAGGCATGTATCTTTTAGCTTTTGAAGCTTTTCTTAGTTCTAAACTTAGTATTTCTTCTGAGAAACTTGTATGTTACCAAGGAAACCTTGTATATACTTAATTTGGTACTAAAATCCAAGGTAAAAGATGTCCAAATCAGCAAGACAAAACGTTTCAAAATCTAGAAAATTGTTTTGATCTTTAGACAGTTGTTAGTATATTGATCACAACTCCTTGTACACAATTGATATTTAGATGCTTTAAGAATTCCCAGAACCCTAAGACATGTACCTACAACGTTCATGCAGACCATGAAGTCTATATCTTTCATCTACACTCTGAAAAATTAGGTTGAAAGTCAGGACAGTGGTGATGTCCTGACATTCTATCTGCGGATGAGTTATGTCATCCAGTTGTCTTATCTTGTTATCCGTTTAACATGTTTATGTTATCAGTTTATCCGGGTATCATTTCCCGTGTATAGTATAGTGTTGGTCCTGTTTTGCGGTTCATCCAGTTTCAGGGGAAGCTCTGCCGAAATTTTTATAGAAATTCAAAGAGTTTGACAAATTCTGAGTTCTAGGTTGTGTCTATAGTTCCATCCAGAGTTTTCTTATCATTCTTTTGAGTCCATATATATCGTTGCCACATGTGTTATGCCTCATACATGCTTATGCTTATATTGTGATCATGTTATGTGTGATTTGGAGTCCCCCATAGAGGCTGGACATTGGACACACAGTCCGGTCACGTGTGATACTACCCGTCTGGGGGATACAGCCTCTCTGGTTCAGGCGGGAGTTGAAACACCTAGTGTGACCGGGTGTCATTCACACACTCTGACCAGAGAGACTAGATATTACTGGCTGGAGGGGGGATATAGCCCATAACACCCACCAGGTTTGTTATTTACGCGTATATAGCCACAATATGCACTGCATGATTATACATGAGACTAGTTCAGTTTTTCAGTTACCTGATTTGGGGGGATACAACCCATAACACCAGACAGGTACTAGTTCAGGTTTTTCAGTTACCTGATTTAGGGGGATACAGCCCATAACACCAGACAGGTATTAGTTCAGATGTTCAGTTACCTGATTTGGGGGGATATAGCCCATAACACCAGACAGGTACCAGTTCAGATAACAGTTCAGTTTTAGCTCAGTACCAGTTATCAGTTCTCAGTTATTAGCCACCAATTCTTAGCATCAGGATCAGTTGACAGTTATCAGTTCCAGTTTCTAGTTACCAGTTATCAGTCATATTACAGTTATTTATCAGTATAGTTCAGCTCAGTCTTCAGGTTCAGATTCAGCTAGACTTCAGCTTATATTCATATCATGTTTAGTACGTTCTTCAGATTTCCAGCTATATTGCTATGCTCCAGCTCATGTTTACATATTTATGTTCCAGCCTACAGTTTCATTCAACTATGATATATTATATGTTCATGCCTTACATACTTGGTACATATCGTACTCACGCCCTTTTCTGGGGCGCTGCGTTTCATGCCGCGCAGGTGCAGATAGATCAACGCTTGGACCATGTTAGTAGGCCATCTATCAGCTATTGGAGTCACTCCGCTTACTCCCGGAGTTACTTATCTTTTGGTATGTGTACAGTCAGCCAGCTTGGGTATGTCGGGGTCTTGTCCTGTCCTTTGTATATTCGGTTCATCACTCTTAGAGGCCTGTAGATATGTCCCTGTGTGGTTCAGTCAGTATGTTATGTATGTCAGCTTATGTTAGTCTTGTCAGCTTTTTGCATTGCATAATTCTCATCAGTTAGGTTTATGCTTATTCCGTTTATCAGTTATATTCATGGTTAGCAGATTATCAGCAGGATTAGTGATGATCGACACTTAGTGTTGGTCATCCGTCGCGGCCCTAGGTTGGGTCGTGACAGTTATAAATCTAACATAATCAATTATTTAAGAAAACTCATCTTAAATGACTTAAATTCAAGACCAACTAATTATAGTTTCTATAACAAATATAGAAATATTTATTATTCAATAAGAATAATAGCATAAAGGTAATCTAATAGTCATACAAGTGATGTCACATAGACAAGTACACAAATTAAGTGGACATTGACACAGTAATTATAGCGTATGCATAATGTAAGTATGGTACTCAACAAAATGGAATGATGCATAACCATGCATTGTATTTTTAGCAAAAAATTGTCTAAAAAACATACTGTAGTCAATCAATGTCTTACATCCAATATACACACTTATATAAAGAAAATGGTGACCATTAGGTTTTACCAGAAAACTTTCATAAGGGCACTTAAAATTTCTTGTACAATATACAAGAAACAATATGCACTCACAAAATATTGATACAACTCTATGTATAGAAAAGATGTGAATGTAGAAAGAGAAGATAATAAGGGCACGAAGCCACTATTTTTCTATAAGCCGTTGCTTCGTTCTTCTTTTTCTTAGATTGTTTAAAAAAAACCCACAGATTGAGTCTTTGAAAAAATTCAGCAGTGTTTCCAAGGGTTCCTTTTACTTTTTTTAAAAAAGTACTGGTGAAACATGTATTCTAACAATGAAACTTGACCATGACAAGAAGGATTCCTCAAGTTCAAACTGATTTAGTACAATCTGCCAAGTATCAAATATGATGAAGGACATGAAATAGTGCTTAACGTAAACGTCGTTTACTAAAAATAATGTTCTATTAACCAAATCCGATTTGTACGGTACCAGATGGTTCATAAGAGTTTTAAAACTCATTGCCTTCAATATCAAATATTTGATACCTTATATCTAAGACATCAGTACGAAATTATCTCTCCAACTCTTAGCCACAGACAAGTGCAGCCCAAATTTGGAATGGGGATTATATGATAGTTTGTCTAATGTCAGATGTTATATTGGAAGGGAAAACCATAATAAAGGCATAAAATTTGCTACTCACGGACAACAAATGTCCACTTTTGAAAGAATTGTTTTTTTTCTTTTATGGCCTGTAGCTAAGTTCTGAAAAAATTGGTTACTGAAGAACTTGAAGTGCTTTGCCACATGGCTGTCAAAGTTATTAAATAACAGACTCATTCCCAATCGCCATATAACAAATAAAATAACATAATATGTCTAGTGCAGCCGAAAGCCAATTAGGAGTATAATGCTGTACATGGATTCTTTTGGACCCTAGATCTTCTTGACCCTTCCCTCCTCAATTTTGAAAAACGAAATTACGGCTAAGAACATGAATGATTGGAGCCTTAGAAGAATCACTTTCTTCTATTCTCTTATCTAAAGAAAAGTGAAGAGTCATTCCATGCAGTACTTCCCAGAAAGGCTTGCGTATTTAAAAAATAGCACAAACAAAAATTTCAAAACGCCACACAACAATTCAGACATAATTTATGCAATCTTCATCCTAATAGTGCCACACAAAGGACTAAGAAACAAATAACCTGGCTCTGATACCAATGAAGGATTATAGACAATCCAAGAACACACAGTTCCCCCGGATCTAACCGTATTTGTTTCACTAGTCAACAATACAATCACATGTAAGTAACACACGAATTGTAAAGATAAATTCACAGTCTATATCGTACCTTGTTACAGAACTGTTCTAATTCGTAGAAGATTACATATCTTCATTATGAATCTCCACAGAGTTCTTCACTGAGAGAAGAGTGTTCTTTGATTGGAAGAGGAAGAAGGAGGCTGATCTTTCCAGAGAAAAAGTAATGTTGTTTTTTTTTTCTTCTGATTAGAAGTTCCTAACACATAGGACTCCTCTTATAATTATCAGGAGACACAACCCTTCTAAATAGTTGTGTCCTTTAGCTTTACCTCTTTCTTTTATATCAATATTATATTAAATATATAATACATATATATATTTATTAATATTTGATATGGATTCGGGTTGACCCACACGGATGACCCAAATATAATTTCCAACATGTATAAACGGCTCGGTTAATGCAGTGGAATTATTCATGCAGTGGAGCATAAATTATTTTGAGCTTGTAAAAAATTGAGCAAGTTATTGAACACTTTTACTTTGACTTTCATATAATTAGACTTGACTACCGAAATTATATTATTTTAAAACATGTTAAGCTAAAATCTGACTTGTCATATTTTGAGTTAACCTATTTTGAACAATCTTTAGTTAGTTACTCCATATCACTAATTCAATCGTCAAACTTTGAAATGATTGAAGACTACATGGGGTTGAAAGTGAGTCTATGGTAAAACGGAGATCAGAGTGACAGGAATTAAAAGTACACCTAGCACGTACAAAACTGTGGTCATAACTCACAAGCCCATCGTTTAAGGATAGTCATTTCTCACGTGGCAATGCTTCTAGAAGCACTTTCCTTCCACTCCACATAAAAAAGATCCAACACCCTCGCCACCCCCAAAAAAGAAAAACCATTTTGGAGAAAAGTCGCTGTTTCCCTTTGACTGTCCCCTTCAATTTTTTATAAAAGTTTCTGTTGAGTTGGACGGTTCGACCCAATATTAGCGGCTCCATTTATGTCTCTTCATGCATTATATATACTCTATCCGTTCCATTTTATTTGTCGTAGTTTGACTTGACACAAAATTTAATAAAAATAGAAAGACATTTAGAACTCGTGGTCTAAAATGAGTCAAAGTTATTTGTATGACTATAAATGAATCAAAAAATAAGTTTAGAGTTGAATTGTTTCCAAATTTAAAAATATGACAATCTTTTTGGGACAAACTAATAAGAAAAATATGACAAACAAAGTGGGACAGAGAGTATATGATAATTGTATTCAAGTATAGACAAGGCTTCTAGAAACCTATCCCTTAAAGCATTTCTATACACGAATTAATATAAAACTATGAATGTCGCAGTAATCAATTACGTAATGTGCCTGCAATAGTTGTGCTTCACCACACACCTCAATCTTGTTTATTTAAAACACAATTTGTATTTGTAGTATTAGTAGCTATATTTTTCTTTAGTTGAAACTGAACAATTACTAATAAATGTTGATTTGATTGATGACAATTTAGCAATCATCATAGGTCACATTTTTGGAAAACCATACAAATTCTTTGCGGGTCCTTGATTGTTGTACTTATCATGCCTGCCTGAAATAGTCTTTTATCTTCCTTTTTGTTAAAAGAAAATTACAATAAATTGCGACATTTCATGACTCACATTGTATATAATAATAATTTTTTAAAATAATCTTTTTTATTAGCAGATGATAAGCATTACTAGTCATGTTTGATTGTTTCACTTTCAAAACTGCAGTAAGGTTAAAGAAGACGTGAAATTGTGAAATGTATGTTTTACTGAATTGGCTCAACAGAGTAATTTTTTTTTCCTACAAAATATACACTAGCTAATACTCCATATCTCCAACGAAATGCCTCACACGGCAAAAGGTGGGACACCCTAATCAACTGACATTACCAACACTGATCCGTTTCCCATCTTCGGGTCGGGTAAAATCCCGACCCGTTTATGCGAATTCCCGGGCGGGAGCCGGCGCTTAATTTGACGTCGTAGAGAGCCCTCGATACAGGATCAGATAGTGTGGTGTAAGCGTCGTTAATTTCAATGAAATGCCGGCTTTCAGAAGATTCCCCTGCGGCGTCGGGATGGTATAATTTAGCTAAATTACGGTAGGCTGCCTTTATCTCTTTCGCTGAAGCATTTTCTTTTACCCTTAGAACGTCGTATAGACTCGCCGGTCTTCTCCTCACCTCCGTCAGCGGAGCCTCCGCAACGGCGGCAGCATTTATGGATGCTCTACGATTACTTCTCCGGTGAAAAGACACACGAAGGTCGCATCTGAAACTGGCAGTGGAAGAAGAAGAGTTCTGAAGAGAAAAAGGAAAGGAGGTTCCGGCAGGTAGTGTTAGAGATTGGACCATAGTAAATTGATTATTGTTTCACTTTTTTTCAAATGAAAATGCGGAAAGCAGAGTGCTATATATAGGAAGTTGAGTGTATATAAAGAATCTTGAGCACCCACCTTTTATATGGGTTTGCAATTGCATCCTTTTTCCTCTATCTAGGAAGATTGGATTTATTGCACTTACCATTCATTGGTTAGCTTAGTAGATTACTTACATAGTACTCCCTCCATCCCATTTTGTTTGTCGTAGTTTGACTTGGCACAAAGTTTAATAAAGAAATTAAGATTTTTGGAACTTGTGGTCTAAAATGAGTCATAAATATTTGTGTGGTTATAAATGAGTCAAAAAGTAAATTTGGAGTTGAATTGTTTCCAAATTTAGAAATATGACAATCTTTTTGGGACAGACTAATAAGGAAAGTATGACAAACAAATTGGAACAGAGAGAGTACTTCTTTAGTGATAATTTGTTTTTAAAAAAAAAAGTGTTAATTCGTTATACTATCTAGTTTTATTTTAACTTTTTTTTTTTAAAAAAAATAAAAACTTACTTAACTTGTTAATTAGTGATGTAGATGAACAATCGCTTTTAGAGAAATTGAACTCGCATTTTATGTGCACATGCACATGTCAGGTTATCTCTTAAGTTAGCTCAAAATTTTAGCCGATGTGAGGGTAAGCTCCGAAACGTTGGTCGTAAGTCTCGTAAAATTTCAAAATTTTATTTTTTATAATTAATTTTATTAAAATACGTCCCGCCGGGTCGGCTCGGTGTGTTGTTGCTACATCTCACCCCAGAGTTCGCTCTGAACTCGCCCCAAAGACGTCTTTAGAAACACTGTTAGCTCACACATGAAAGATGTGAGAAAATGTTAGCGTTTGTTATTCTATGGATTCATAAGAATAATTGCATCAATATTACCACTATTCGAAAAAATTTCATATTATATGCTTTGATGGATAATGCAATTTTGTGCCAGTTCAATTATTTAAAAATTGATCTCTTTACACGATCTCGTTATACATATAATCTTGAATAATTATTAGTATATCTTAGTCTATAGTGCTAGTTGTTTGGATTAAATTAGCTCAAAATCTCAGTCTGTGTGCTATGACACCTGAAGGCTGTAACAGGCGTTGAGAATTATAGAGCAGTGAAAACTGCGGTCACAAAGCCCATCGTTTCTGGATTATCAGTTCTGGCGTGACAATGCATCAAGAAGCTCTTCACTTTCACTTCATAAAATACCAACATATCCCTTAATATGGAGAAATGTCACTATTCTTTATTTTGTTGTCGCACCCGTCAATGTTTTATACTATCTCTGTTGGATTACAATTGGACCCCAACTATAGTGGACCGTTGACATTTCCGCATACACTACATATTAGTATGATATTTCATGATAATTGCATTCAAATTTCAATCAACGAAAATGCTTCTTGAAACCTTTTCCAAAATAAAACCCAAATATCAAATAATGAATTTATTTAATGTGTCCGTCATAGTTGTGCTCGACCACTACTTCAACCCTTTCTCTTTGTTTTCTTTCTCAGCTTAGTTGAAACTGATCCATTTGTTGACGCAGTTCTTGAATTAAATACCATCCTGCGTGGCATTTCCAAGGATTACATACTTGCCAGAATTAGACGCTTTTTTCTGAAGAAAATCATAAAATGTGATACTTGATGACTCTGAACTTATATTAAACATCATTATTTCAGTAATGAAGAAGATACTGATTGTCCATTCAATGTTTATACTCCTACAAGTTTCTGTTGAGTTGGACGGTTGCACCCAATGGGTCCATTTATGTCTTTTCATGCATTTTATATAGAGTAGCTTTGAATGATAATTGTATTCAAGTATAGAGAAGGGTTCTAGAAACCTATCCCTTAAAGCATTTCTAAATGTAAAACAAGAATGACAATAAAACCATCAATGTGGCAGTAATGAATTATCTAATGTGCGTAAAATAGTTGTGCTTTACCACTACCTCAAAATCTACTTCTTCTTCTCTTTTTCTTTAGTTGAAACAAAAATTTAATTAATTTTGATTGATGACACTTTACTTGAAATAAGAACCTATCATGGGTCACATTTTACTCTAAGAAAAACATAATAAACTTTGTTTGAAGAGGGTTTACTTGAAATAAGTGTGTTGGCCTAAATCTGATTAGAACAACAAATCGTATTTATTTAGAGTTAACTAGCAATTATTTATATCAAAACCATAAATAGACAAAAAAATGTGATAAAGAAAGACAAGAAAGAGATTGAAGACAAAACAAAAGAGTATTTGATTTATTTCTGAATCTTTTACATGGCTATTTATAGTCTACAAGAATGAGAGTAGTCTACAGGAGTGAAGGTAGTATTTACTGTGCTTAATAGCCCATTACTCCACGTTCAATCGTGGTGTAATCACGATCTCCCCGTTTAATACGTGGGCAATGGTTGACGGTTACAGAAATGAGGGCTCACACTACTAGAAATCAATGGTTTAACGAGGAAGAGTGGCGAGGGACTTCCCTCTCCAAACGCGTGATGGAGAGGGAATTTCCTAGCAAGTGGTCCCTCGGAATTCGGCTCGTAGCAGAACATTTTTTACGAGAGAACTCCTTCTCAAGCTGTTGTGTAGACCCAATTTTATATATTGTGTCAGATTAATACAGCTAAGAATTTCCCTCGCCAAATACAGGAGAGAGAGAGAAAAAAAAAATTTCTTCAACTTGGCGAGGGAATTCCCTCTCCAAGTATGAAATATATTTGATTACACAGTATTGGCTAGGGAATTATATATTTTTATTTCACTTTGCTAGGGAATTCCCTCTCCAATTGCATTAAAAATATTTTTAATGAGGCAAATGACTAGGAAATTCCCTCTCCAAACATAGTGTACCTGAAACACAAAAATCAGTAACAATATAAAGCAGCACAGCAACAACAGCATATATGTATATATACCTGCGCATTCAAATCAGCAAAACACCAAAATATTCTAAATACGACAACCTGTCTAATCCGGATAATTAAACAAGTGTACGCATATGTTTTATACCAACTAACACAAACAAATAAAACGCTAAAGTACTTAAAAACAATCCTAAACACGTCCAACTATCAAGTTTAATTCGACAGAAAAATAACAAACTACCGAGGATCATTTTCATTTCCCCTCCCCATGGAAAATTGCACAATGCTATCATGCCAACATAATTATAACTTGCTTTCATATATTTATCGGATATGTGCTTTTATGAAGAATTTTAGCTAAGTGGCCATGCCTTTTTATAATTACCAGTCATAAGATATTGGGTAAGCCAAGGCAAATGTAAGAACATAGCTGCTCATGTAATATAATACATCACAAAGCTAAATCTAGATAAAAGTTTCACTGAGCACTAAAATAGAGATAAAATATGAATTAAGTAGGTATAAATAAACAGCTGCAATAACATTAACTTATAAAAATCGAACCATATCATATTACTCAACAACATTGGCCCCTTTGTTGAGATTAATTTGGGATTAACCAAAAACCCAGTTATTGAGACATTGGAATAAAATACTAGTTGAACAAGTGGCCAAAGTAACAAGTTATGTTTGAGAATTCAATTGTAACTCTTTCTTTTATTTCAGCTTCAGAAGAAGATTGTATTTTAGAAACAGAGCAAAAATATTGAGGTTTGTGACTTAGCTCAACTTTTGCCAGTTTTGTTAGACATACTACTGACTAATAGTGGTATGTGCAGAAGAAAGGAATATTTTTCCTTCATTACAAATTTGATCTAACATTATCATTTCTAAATAATGGGGGAAATAGAAAAGTAAATTGGGGGCAACTTTTGGTGTTCGCTGAGTGAATAGATTCCAACAACAATTTTTTCTTTGCTAAGAGCCGAAATGCTTCGAGAACACAAAACCCACAAGAAGAACACAAGGGGAAAGAAATAATTAAGAAAAGTGTAATAGAAATATTTACCTTAATAGGGACGGACTTGCAATGGGTTGAAGGAGAAAAAAAATTGGAATCGTCGGGGAGAGGGAAAAGGCGGAGTCAGGCAGCGATGGGGAAAGGGGATTTTGTTTCGGGAGAAGGGTTTTATGTACTGTGTGCATTTTACCAATGTGAAGGAGTGTATTTTTTATTTACTACATGGAGAAGGAATTCCCTCGTCATTAATCTGACACGTCTGAGTATTTTTAGTGGAGAGGGAACCCAATCAGGAAATAAAATAAATAAAATTTTCTAATTTTCTCTTTCCTGATTGGAGAGGGAATTCCCTCTCCAATAATTTCCTCTCCAATCAGGAAAGAGAAAATTTTCTCCTTCAGCCTGGCGAGGGAATTCCCAAGCCGATCTTTATTTTTTTATTTTTTTATTTTGGGCGAATGAAAGTAAATGTTTGGCGAAGGAATTCCTTCTCCAATTTGTGGAGAATGAATTCCCCCGCCAAACAGTCCCTCGGAATAACTCTTATTTTTAGTAGTGTCGTCGTCCACCGAAGAGTGGATCTTTACCGAAGGGTAAGCTTCACACCTCGTGATGGTTTTCTTCCAATCATCTCGAGCGATGATCTGCAGTCAAGACTAATCTCTTGCTCGAGGCCCACTAACCTCGGAAGCTGGGCGAGCTCTTGAGAGCTCATTAGTAGAAAATTAAATCTCACCATGCTTCGAGCTCTACCGTGTAAGCGTGGTTGATTTTTGACCCAATACAATAAGTAATCATCATGGGTCACATTTCTAGTCTTAGAAAACCATATAAATTCTTTGGTGGTCCTTTAATGTTGTACTTATCATGCCTTTCTGAAATAGTCTCTTACTTCTTCCATTTTTAAAGAAAATTAATAAATTGCAACATTTCATGACTTGTTACAAATCCACTGCATTTGTGGATGCCATTAATGAAGTACTTAATAAATACATGTATGAATTTAATATGTTAGTTCAGATATGTAACTCTTCGGTTGCTTTCGCAACTTATAAAAGGATATCATTCATCCATCAATTAAAAAGATAAGATAGACGATAATAAACTCTCTCCATATTACTTTATTGCTCTTTTATATTTTATTTACAACACGTTATCAGCACGAAGTTCTAATCTTCTCCAAATTAAGTTCCAGTTTCCTCCATTTGTAAGGTATAATTTTATATTATCTATATATCGTAATATCTTACTTACAGATAAACGTACTATATTTTACTACACATATATTGATATAATTTTGCAGCAGTAGCATGCGTTTAGATAAACAAACTATTGCAGCTACTTCTTCAAATCATGCAGAGATATTGGCAATTCATGAAGCAAGCCGTGAATGCATTTGGTTAAGACTGATGACTCAACATATTCAGAAAATGTGTGGGTTTTCTTTACAAATGATTCCAACTGTATTATATGAAGATAATACTGCATGCATAGCTCAGCTAAAAGAAGGATATATTAAAGGAGACAGAATAAAACACATTTCGCCAAAATTCTTTTTCACTCATGATATTCAGAATAGTGGTGAAATAGACGTTCGGCAAATACGTTCAAATGATAATTTGGCGGATTTGTTTACTAAAGCATTGCCAACCTCAACATTTGAGAAGTTAATATACAAGATCGGAATGCGTAGTCTCCGTAATATAAAGCAATGTCTTCATCAGGGGGAGTAAGATACGCGCTGCACTCTTTTTCCCTTAACCAAGGTTTTGTCCCATTGGGTTTTCCTGGTAAGGTTTTTAATGAGGCAGCTCTAAATGCGTATAAGATGTGTGTACTCTTTTTCCTTCACTAGACTTTTTCCCACGTGGTTTTTCCTAGTAAGATTTTAACGAGACATACTCTTGCTTAATGGACATCCAAGGGGGAGTGTTACAAATCCACTGCATTTGTGGATGCCATTAATGAAGTACTTAATAAATACATGTATGAATTTAATATGTTAGTTCAGATATGTAACTCTTCGGTTGCTTTCGCAACTTATAAAAGGATATCATTCATCCATCAATTAAAAAGATAAGATAGACGATAATAAACTCTCTCTCCATATTACTTTATTGCTCTTTTATATTTTATTTACAACATGACTCACATTATATACAATTCAAATTTTCAATAATTTCATTTATATATATAGTATGATAAGCAGCACTAATAATTGTCCATTTCGCTTTTTTTTTTTTGTTTTTGGTTCACACTTTTAACACACAATCTGTTTGTTTCATTGTCAAAACTGAACAGAGGTAGAAGTAGACGTGAAAATGTGATATATATTTTTAATAATTTGCCTTAAAAAAGACAAATTTTGTTACCAAGTCTCCTCACTGAGGGAGCAGAAAAGCGGGTGAAAAAAGAGAACATGAAGGATATACAGTAGGTCAGTAGCTAATAAATCTCCAACTAAAATGCCACATGATTGAAAACAGTGTTCACGCGGCAAATGTGGGACCCTCTAATCAACTGACATCACCAACACTGATCCGTCTCCCATCTTCGGGTCGGGTAATATTCTGACCCGGCGCTGCAACGGCGCAATCCGGCGTTTAATTTGACGTCGTAGAGAGCCCTAGACACAGGATCCGACAACGTGGAATAAGCGTCATGAATTTCAATGAAATACCGGCCATCGGACGATTCCTCTGCGGCGTCAGGATGGTATAATTTAGCTAAATTTCGATAAGCTGCCTTTATCTCTTTCGCTGAAGCATTTTCTTCTACCCTTAGAACCTTATAGAGACTCGGCGGTCTTCTCCTCACCTCCGTCAGCGGAGCCTCCGCAACGGCGGCAGCATTTATGGGTGCTCTGCGTGCATTGATTCGGTGAAACGAGACACGGCGGTTGGATCTTAAATGGGCGGTGGGAGAAAGAGGACTTTGAACAGAAAAAGAAAAGCAAGTTCCGGCAGGTAGTGTTAGAGACTGAACCATCGCAATATGTTGTTTTTTCCTTCACTTTTTTCAAATGAAAATGCGGAAAGCGGAGTCGGATATATACTACTAGAAAATTGTATGTATAATTTAAAGAGAAGATGAGAGGACTTTTTAAAATAAAATGTAAGTAAATGAAAGGAATCTTGAGCACCCACCGTTTATATCGGTTTACAGTTGGAACTAAGAAGACTGTGTGCTGACGAGGCACCTTGTTTTGTACTCCCTCCGTCCCATTTTAGTTGTCGCTTTAAGCTTTTTCACGCCCATTAAGAAAGTCATTAAATATGGTGTTTATTTTACTATGTTACCCTTATTTAAAGTTTGACTATTAGCTTTTTTTGAGAATTTTTGTAATTATTAAGGGTATAGTTGGAAAGAACTACTATATTTTGTCTTGAAATCCTAAAGCGTCAACTAATTTGGGACAAATGAATCTTGCTAAAGCGTCAATTAATTTGGGACGGAGGGAGTATCTTGAACATTGGATCAAATACTCTTTTATCATTCATTGGTTAGCTTAGTAGATTACTAAGAACTTGTTGGGTCAGTATTTGCTATATCTAGCCTTTAACATTAAAAATAAATAATGTTGTGTTTATTAAGCCATGTAGATGATCAGTCGCTTTTACAGAAATTCAACTCTACTCCTTTTTCATATGCACATGCTGACATACATATGTCGGGTGGGAGATTTTATCATCTTAAAGTTAGCTCACAGGTGAAAGATAGAAAATTTTGTCGTTTGTAAGCTCTATGGATAAATAAGAGTTCATATCATTAATAGCTCCATTCCAAAATTAATATTCTCATAACATATGCTTTGGTAGATCTTGTTTTTCTATCGGTGGCGTAGCCATGAATTTATTTAAGAATATTCAAAATTTGATATATATATATACATAAAAACTAATAGTAATACTTAATCTGCATACAAACTATCATTTCCCAATTAAGGGTGTTCAAGTGATCACAACTATTCTCCACTGATTCCAGCTAATTCCTGTGGCGGTATGATTTATAATGCTAATGGGCAAGTGAATACTAATGGGCAAGTGAATATTTTTTATCCAAACTTGAACAACTCTCACATTTTAGCTCTGTTTTTAGATCAAGTTAAATCTAAAGTCTGAATTTGTGTGCTACACTAATTTAAGATTATAAAGACTTGTAAATTTTAGAGTAGTGAAAATGTGGTCACAAAGCCCTTCGTTAATGGATTATCATATCTCACGTGGCAATGCATCTAGAAGCCCTTCACTTTCACTTCACAAAATACCCACATACCTCTTCATTTGGAGAAGTGTCACTATTCTTAATTGACTGTTGCCGTCCACTTCAATGTTCTATACATATCTCTGTTGGGTTAGACGATTGGACCCGACTTTGGTGGACCCGTTGATATTTCCACATCCACTATACATATCATGATAATTGCATTCACTCAAGGAAATTGCTTCTAGAACCCTTTTACTCTTTCTAAATGGAAAAAGAAAAACTTAATATAATCCACCGAAATTGCAATGATGAATTATCTAACGTGTCTGTAATTGTAGTTGTGCTCGACTACTACTTTTGTTTTCTTTCTCAGTTTAGTTGAAGCTGTTTCATTTGTTAATTTTGATGGATGACGTAGTTCTTGAATTAAATACCATCATGCGTGGCATTTCTACTCTAAGGAGTACATACACTCTTTACTAGTCTTTGATTGTTGGACTTGTCATGTCTTGCTAGAACTAGACTCCTTTTTCTGAAGAGTCACTAAAATGTGACATTTGATGACTCAACTTATATATAAAACCATATTTCATTAATTAAGAAGATCAATATCTTTGTTACTAGCTATCAGATGATGAACCCTAATAATTGTCCATTTCTCAGGTGTTCTTTAAGCTGAAAATTATATCAACACTTAATCAAGTTAAATTTGAGTAAAATTTTCCCTATATCGAGTGCTTACACCAAACCGCTCTATGTATATTATGTGTTTGCAAATATACTATTTTCATTTAATCCAAGTTAAGTAATATAGATTTTCACCTCATTAGATAATTTAACCATAATTTGTTCAATTTATTTAATATAAACATCCAGTGCAGAAATTTTTTTACCTTAAATTTGTGAGTTTTGGGATACTCAATTTATAGTTAGCATCGGACCCCATAAGAAGATAAGGTTTCTCATTCAGCTATTCCTAATTCTTGTTGGGCTTTACGTTTTTTGTTGGTTATCTTCCAGCCCACTTCACAAATAGTTAGAGTTTGGCATTAGATTGTCCAACATCATTGCATAGAAGCACATGAGTCCATGGCAATGGTCCATATCACAAGAGAGAAGACAATGCAACTAGAAAAATCAAAAAAGAGCCCACAGATCATCGTCAATTCATCACATTTCTTTTTTTATTTGAATGGTTTTGGATAAGTTAGTATTCTCCGGGAAAATATATAAGTATCAAATAGCAAAAGTCTGTCCAATCAAAGAAGTATCTCACATAGTATAAGGCAAAGTTAGCACAAAAAGTTCGTGGAAGGCCTATTTGAGGCATATCTTTCAGCTCAGCCAAACGAAATATCTGACATGGAGGATGTAACGTTTGAAAATGAAGAATCCTAATAGCAGAAGAAAAGCTATACATATGGAATGTAATATTATTTGTCATATTATTCTTTCCTCTATCAAATTTTTAACAATCACTTTGGCGACACTTTTTTGATTGATATACTAGAAAAGTGTAACTTGGACATAAATGTCAAATGCCCGATAATCCATCACCTTGGAGCAATGTACGCAGAGCAGAAAACATGCAAAGAAACAGTTTGCGAACTATTGGAGATAATTTTCAAGCTTGTGTTGGTAAAAAGACTTAAATGGCTTACAATGCAAAATGCTTAGCTTGAAAATCTTGTCGAACTATATAGTACGTACGTGTCAAGATTTAAACGAAAGTTTTGCGACTAGACTAACATGATTGCATGTGTCTTCGCACAATTGTGGGCCTCTCACCTTCCGTATGCGGATAACAAATAATGGAGAACATTGGTTCAGGACTAATTAAAGGAACCTCCACAAATTGATACATATTTTAAGCGGAAGATCGTTATGGGGAATCATTCCATGTTATATCTGTTACTACAAGATAAACTAGCTAGCATGTGTGATTGTTGGGTTTAGAGCGGAGGAGTGTGAATGGGTGATGTAGGAAAGAAAAATGAAAAGTCTCATTTTAAAAGGAACTTTGTCAGATTTTTATCGAGTTTAAATAGTGAAGCACTCCTACAGCTACTAGTTCTTAAAAGTGTTGGAATAAAGGGAAGCCTAATGCCAAGATTGTTTTACAAAAGCAAAAGGGATTTTCGTTCTGAAATAATATTCAACTTCAAGTACTTGAGAGGAGATTTTCTTTTTATTTTGGGAGAAAATAATAATACAATATTTATTGGGCTCGAATTTGTTCGTCGTTCTTCTCATTTCTTTCTTTTCTAGTTTTGTTTATTATATTATTTCGAATACAATTTTTCTAACAATGATAATGTTTTTCTTGTTTGAAATGGAGATGACAGAACTTGTGACACATATGTTTTTTTTTTTGTATAAATCTTAATCACCAATTATGATTGATTAGTGTGTATTATTATTTCAATTTACCACTTAACATAATAAACTAATATCAAGTACAATTTGTGCAATTATAGGACATGGATTTCGGGTCGTCAACTTCTTCCGGGTTGTGAAGGTAAATATGGGTTGTGAATTATGATATTCAGGAACAGTGACAAAATTCCACCCTATGATGGAGATTAAAATGCAATCTTAGGGGAATGGGTGCATCATATCCTAATACGATCCAGCCATAGATGACGTGTTTTTGTCCAAATAAGTAGATTAAGCTGATGTGTCTCCAGCATTGCTTTCTTAGGGTCAATATCACCTTAGACTCGTAATAACGTTGACACGTCATATGCTGGTCATTACATTTCATTCACCTACCTCAAAATATATGATATGAATGGAATTATTATAAGTCAAAAAAGAAATGCAGATTCACAAAATCCAATTTAGTAAGTGTCCTTAATTTGCGTATCGTACAGTTGTTGCTTACCCCGTGATATTTTTTCCTACTTTTCACGTTTATTTTATCAAAGCCAAAGGTAGCAGATTATATTCATTTGCTTCGAGATTGACAATTTAATTCTGTTTGTGGTGTGGGATTGGTGTCTTCCTCCAGATATTTTCAGCTTGCAATCATTGATGCAAAGTTTGTCAACAACTTCTTTGGTTTTCTCTCAAATTGAGTCCAAATATTTGATGTACTACGTACATTCGGTGGCGGATCTAGATAGATACGTACGGTTCGATGGAATCCAGTAGATTTAGCGCAGACAATGTATTTTTGTTAAAAAAATTATTAAATATGTACAAAACTTATGTCGAGAACCCAGTTACTTTTACTTGAGATTGTTATCCGAAAATTTAGAACCCATAAAGTTCAAATTCTGAATCCGTCTCTGCGTACATTGTATTCAATTCAAACTGCGACATAGCAATGTTATATTATAAAGATTTTAATGACACTTGATTGAATATAAATATCAGGATATCCATATGTTTTTAACTCAAAAAATTAAAAAGGAAAATATGTCGATCCTCTTTCTTTTCTTCCATGCAAAACTGTAGACAAGATAAATAGCACTAGAATACATAGATGATTGAGGATTCTTATCGAAAATTTTAAAGCGCGAATATAACACTTTCCCACGTAAAGCCATTTAATTTCAAATATTATTAAATTATTTACGGCCACATCTGCTATTGCTTCCAAATAGACACCAACGTTTGCAGTTTGTTAATAAGGTTATTACCTTATTACTATTTGGGATATAATACAATTTTCCACAACGCAGTTTTCGGACAAATAGCAGGTTTCCTTTTTTCATTAAACTTTTTCTTATTCAATCAGTTTTGTTTTATAAAATGATTTGATTACTTGAAAGTATTCTCTTACGATAAATAAAGATTTTTGCTGGTTTCAACTTTCAGTGTACTCAACTTTTTACTACTCCCTCGAATCCTTTTTAGTTGTAAAGTTTGTCACTTACATATTCTTTAAGAAATCATAAATAAATAGAGCATTTTTGCTAATTTATCCTTCTTGATATTTTAAGAAACTCATTATTTTGCTGTGTGTACTTTCAAGAGAAATACTAGGGGTATAATGGGAAAAAATGGTAAATTCTATCTTGATATTTGTAAAATGACAAATATTTTGATCTAAGTATTTAGATAAAGTGTTACAACTAAATAGGACCAGAGAGAGTACTATTCTATTTTTTTCCAAAATGAAATCAAAATATACAATCTATTTTGCTTGCAAACCAGAACTGCTTTTCAGTATAAATAATAACTAAAGCAAGCAATTATGCAATAGAATCGGATTGTCGCTAATGATAAAGATGTTAAATTAGTTGGAAGATTTTTTCAGTGCTTTATATTGCTTCCCGCCATAAGAAAAGGCAAAAGAAGACAAAAAGTACAAAAAATCCGAACTTTCTTTCACAAGATCAGGAAAGCACATGAAAAGACTCGCAAAGATATGAGAGGGATGAATAAAATTCTCCTCCTTTAATAGGATGTTTGGAGTTCGAGCATTAGATGAATAAATTTTGATAGACAATACTACTCTTCTTAATAAGTCATATATGAGATGAATTTAGATTAGTCCGCCATGTGTTTCGGACATCAAATGTTTAAAACAAATTTTAAGAAAAGGCTGAAATATCAAGAAAATTATTATGGCCAGCTTGGAATAACTGTGCATCTGGTCCCACCTACCATTTGGCAATAGCCCATTATGCCTCTCATATTTTCCTCTCAACTGCTGTAAATTTATTTGATGAACCAACATTGGTTTGATTGTCACGTAGCTTTAAAACTCTACATATAAAAGGCACAGACCCCGGGCTTTTCTCAACCTCTCAAGCTTCTCTCTTCTCCACTTCTCTCAACTCTCAAAAATCTTTCACATTTATACAGGTTTAGATCCTGTCATTGCTTCTTTCTTTTGAGGGGTTTTTGAGATTTTCTTGCTTCTCTGTTTTTGAAAGACAAGATATCATTTTTGTAGATTTTCTTGTTTTTTGGTTATAGGAAGATAGAGATTTTTTGTTTATAGGAACGCAAAGATGACTGTGGGAGCTGGACTTTGTGTAGCTGAAAAGAAGCTCAATGTATTGGGACATGACATTCTCACAGATGTTAATGAAAACATTATTATAACTCAGCCAACAGGTGAAGCTTTCACTAATGGGGCATTCCTTGGTGTTAATTCTGACAAACTTGGTAGTCGCAGGGTCTTTCCTGTTGGCAAACTCCAGTATGTTCTCCTTCTTAGCTCTTTTTTATTTCTCTGTTTTTATTTTCTTTTTACATTGTTGGTGCTGCAGATTGAAAATTTGGAAGTTTCCTAAATGAATCAGAGTGGTTCTTTGATGATGATTGCTTTTTTTGTTTTAGCTTCATTGTTTTTGCTCCAAGTGTTGAGAATATTTGGTTCTGTCATGTAAAGATTGCATTGTTTAGTTGTGAAGATCATATTTTTTGCTGTAAATGTTGCAACTTCTTTTTTCAAAGACTGCAATTTGATTTTTGGGTTTTTGAGTTTCTTCATTTTGGGGGGTTTTCAAGGAAATATTTACGTGTTGAGTGCTTGTTTATGGTTTGCAGAGGATTTATATTTTAACTTCATTAAGGCTTCCCCTGGTTTTAATCTAAATGTTGAGAAAGTATGGAGTTTGAATGTAAAGATTGCATTTTTGGGTTGTAAAGCTTGCATCTTTTGTTGTAAAGATGGCACTTCTTTTTCGAAGTGTTTCATGTGGGTATATACAAGTTTTATGTGTTGAATGGTTGCTTATGTTTTTGCAGAGGATTGAGATTTATGTGTGTTTTCCGATTCAAGTTGTGGTGGATGACACAAAGGATGGGTACATCAGGCCAAGACATACCATTTGAGACCCAATTTTTGATTGTGGAAGGACATGATGGTTCAAATTTTGATCAAGACAATCAGGAAAGTTCAGCAATGTATGTTGTTTTCTTGCCTATTCTTGAGGGAGATTTTAGGGCTGTTCTTCAAGGGAATTCAGACGATGAGTTAGAGATATGCCTTGAAAGTGGTAAGATATCATTAAATTTCTCCATTATAACACATTTTGGGTTTTGTGGAATGGCCTTTTACTAATTTTCATGATACTAATGATGATGTTTGATTGCAGGAGATCCTGATGTGCAAGATTTTGAGGGAAGCCATTTGGTTTACGTAGCAGCTGGACCAGACCCTTTTGATGTCATCACCAATGCAGTCAAGTATGTTTTGGTCCTTTGATGGTTTCCATTCTTGAAGTTCCTTAATCATGTTCAATTCATTTTCCTCTCTTGTTTGACTGGCATATATTCGCACATTAATATTTGGGTTTAACATCAATCTGCTGACATTTCTTTGCATTCTTTATGTCTATCTAGTCGTCTTATGGGCAAAATCTATAGTAAGAGGAAAAATGGGAGTCTTTGCCCAAGAAATGCCTTGAGAATACGCAGATGTATGATGAGATACTGCTATTTCAACTGTACCAAAATGAAATCTATTCCAAAGTATATATGCCATGGTTCTTCAATTCGAAAGGATATACATGTCTAAAGTTGGTCTTTAGATGCTTTGTCAGACCTATTTCATTACCAAGTAGTTGCCAAAATTTATTAACGCGGAACAAATATTGAAGTTAGTAATAATGTTAGTTGCGCCAATAATGACTGTATTATAGACATTTCCTATTTGAAATGGAATTGATGGTTGAAGTACTTTTCAACACAGGACGGTGGAGAGGCATTTACAGACATTTTGTCATCGTGATAGAAAGAAGGTACAGTTTGAATGTCTTTGGATTTCTGAAAGTACTATTGACATAATTACTTCTGCCTACAAGTATAACGGCATGTTTTTTTATCATGGTTCAGATGCCAGACATGCTGAATTGGTTCGGATGGTGCACATGGGATGCTTTCTATACTACTGTTACTGCAGAAGGAGTGAAGCAAGGATTAGAGAGGTCATCACCACTTTATTATTTAGATACTGGTTAGCATTCTAAATTCTTGTATTGCATAGGGTGCTTAAACTTTATGTCTTTTGCAGTTTGGAGAAAGGAGGTATTCCACCAAAGTTTGTACTCATTGATGATGGATGGCAATCTGTGGGTATGGATCCCAATGGCATCGAATCCATTGCTGATAACCATGCAAAGTGAGTAGATGGAACCAAATTAATTTTCATCATCATTCTATTCTTCCTTAGTTTTGTTGACTGAGGAGCTGCTGCTCTTTCTGATGGATTCTGTGGAAACTCGGGTCCTAATGATCTTTTTGTTTCACATGCTTTCTGCTGGCTAACTGTATTCATTATCTTTTGGCTTGTTTTCAGCTTTGCGAACAGGTTAACTCATATCCAAGAGAACCATAAGTTTCAAAAAGATGGAAAGGAAGGTCATAGAGTTAATGATCCTGCCATGGGACTCCGACATGTTGTTACCAATATCAAAGACCAGCATAATTTGAAGTATGTTCTTCAATATCGTAAACTGTTACATTCTGACCTTTTAGTTGTCCACTACTCTATTACCTTCTCTAAACCTTGCTCTTTAGGTATGTGTACGTGTGGCATGCACTGGCTGGTTATTGGGGCGGTGTGAGACCCGGAGTCCCTGAGATGGAACACTATGAATCCAAGTTGGCTTTCCCAGTTTCATCACCTGGGGTTGAGTTACAGGAACCTGACGATGCTTTGAGTAGCTTGACAAAGAATGGTCTTGGTCTAGTGAACCCTGAGAAAGTCTATAACTTCTACAATGAACTGCATTCCTACCTCGCTTCTGCAGGTATAGATGGGGTTAAAGTAGATGTTCAGAACATCCTCGAAACACTTGGAGCAGGTCATGGTGGAAGAGTAAAACTTGCAAGAAAGTATCATCAAGCACTTGAGGCATCTATTTCTAGAAATTTTCCTGATAATGGAATTATTTCATGCATGAGCCATAGTACTGATAGTTTGTTCAGGTAATTGTCTCGGTATCCCTCTCTTTTGCTTATAAAAGAGAAGCTGGATTAGGTGTTTTATTAAACTGGTAATTAGTGCAAATAGATACTCTTCTCAGATTCTGATTTGGTTTTAAAATTGTATGTAGCGGATCTCTCAGATTCTGATTCTTTTTTCTTTCCCATCGCGTAGTGCGAAGAGGTCAGCTGTTATTAGGGCATCAGATGATTTCTGGCCAAGAGATCCTGCATCACACACAATTCACATAGCATCAGTGGCTTATAACACCATTTTCCTAGGGGAGTTCATGCAGCCTGATTGGGATATGTTTCATGTGAGTTCATGGAATGATTTTTGGTTTGTTAGTATACTTCCCGCCTTACCCAAAAGATTTCAACTGACTTAAATGTTTATAATATTGTTTTAATGTGTTAGAGCGTGCACCCAATGGCTGAATACCATGGAGCAGCGCGGGCTGTTGGAGGCTGTGCTATTTATGTCAGGTGCGCCTTATACCCTTATAAACGGGTAGCTATTTGGTGAAAAATTCAGTTCTGGTTAATAGGTTCTCATGGCTAGCTATTACTATGCAGTGACAAGCCTGGACAGCATGACTTTAATCTTTTGAAGAAGCTTGTACTTCCAGATGGTTCAATATTGCGGGCCAAACTTCCAGGAAGGCCAACTAGAGACTGCTTGTTTTCTGATCCAGCAAGAGATGGGATGAGGTATTGCTTGATCAGATAGTTTTCTTCCAAAAAGCATTATTCTGATATAGTTTGCGCTGTGCCTTTGGTGTGCTTATGTGCATATAGTTTGTAATATACATCAATTTGTGTTTTTGCAGTCTTTTGAAGATTTGGAATCTAAATGATTTCAATGGAATAGTTGGGGTGTTCAACTGTCAAGGAGCTGGGTGGTGCAAGGTCGGAAAGAAGAATCTAATCCACGATAATCAACCAGGGACGATATCTGGGATTGTCCGCGCTAATGATGTCAACTACTTACCAAGGATTGCTCATGATGGGTGGACTGGGGATGCCATTCTCTATTCACATCTTAACAGTAAGTATCTTGTAACAGTACTATTTCACTTTTATTATGCCTAATGCTTATGTTTGAAGAAAGGTGCATTTGGCTTACCTGTATTGAATTTGTTAATCACTGCAGGAGAATTGGTCCATCTTCCTAAAAATGCATCTTTTCCAATTACTCTAAAGGCAAGAGAATATGAAGTTTTTACAGTAGTTCCAGTCAAGGAAATGTCCTCAGGATCAAGATTTGCTCCCATTGGTCTTGTAAATATGTTCAACTCAGGAGGAGCAATCAAAGAGTTGAAGTATGAAACAGAGGGAAGTGGAATGATCTCCATGAAGGTTCGCGGATGCGGCATGTTTGGAGCTTACTCATCTACGAAGCCTAAGAGAATACAAGTGGACAATACAGAAGTACAATTTGAATACAAAGAATCCTCTGGATTAGTCACCTTTACTCTTAGAGTTCCTGTAAAAGAGTTGTACCTTTGGGATGTAAGGATTGAAGTGTGATATGATCATGTGATGTATGGCTAATTCATTGGATTGGATGAGGTGAAGACATTTGTAAACTGAGTCTCTCTTTTCCAGTTACTCAAGCTTGCACTTTTAGGCGAATATGCGACATTGAAGTCCTGATGTTGTAGATTTGCACTTAGTGTATGATGTACAAGGCAAATGGCTTGTTTTACAATGGTAACTAAGAGCCAGATGGTTCTATTAGGAGGGCCTTCGTTTTTTTAATTCTGCGAGATTAATGAATAGCTTGTATTTTGTCTTAAAGGAGAATCCGCTTAGAGTTAGCTATCAAACATTGTAATTCGGCGTCGAGATTTTGCTTTAGTGCTTGTACACAAATATTATTTTTCTTTCAACAATGAGGGAATCAAGTTCGAAAATGTTGTAGCTGTCAGAAGTAGAGTCGATTGTTCAACTAACAGAAACCAAAAATACGAGAAATAACAATTTGCTTCTTCTTGAAGTAGTCATTCTTTTTCTCTTTTATGTCTCTCATTTATTATTTATTTTTCTTGGCTTACATGATAACGTTTATTTCAATTTATAACTACTCCTTCCATAGGAGAATGACATATTTTTACAAGTGGAGTCAAACAATTTTCTTTTTTATCTTCATTTTGTATGTACCCAGATATATTTTGACTACTATTATATAATTTCTAATAAATAATTTATTCATTAAGTATAGTAATATAATACTAAATGTGTATAAAATTTAATTCCTTAGCATTAAAGAAAGAACGTTCCTTTTTAATTTGCAATTCAGTTTCGAATAAGAAAGGATATGGAGTATTGGATAATCCTCCATTAACGTATGCTCAGCTCAGCTCATAAGACTTCAGGACCCTATCCGAAAAAGTTCGTCCCTTTGCACCTATAAAGTCCAAATGCTACGATAAGTTCAAAAATAGCTCATCTACTTACTATGCACCACGTATAGAAGAAGCAGACACGTGTCCTGTTTTTTAATCCTTTACGATTGTTCAAATATGGGAGTAGTAATATATCATGATTATGCCATCATTTTACCCTTCGTTGAAGTACTAGTTGCGACTACACTTCAAAAAGAATCAAGAAACTTTCTAAGACAATCTGTTTGAGCTAGAAAATTAGTAATAATAATCAAACAAAAGCATGGCTGATCAAAACGAGCAATTGATGGATGTAAATCCACAGCAAGTCAGTGGAAGGACGTTGGTTTATGCAACACTGGCTGCAATAGCTGTTGAAGGGCCACTTTTAGGACTGATGGGTTTCAGCCTTTTAACATCTTTGATAATTCTGGTCGTAACTTCTCCTTTGCTCCTGATATTTAGTCCTCTGTTGTTGGGTGCTGCTGGTGTTTTTGCATTTGCCATGGCAGGCTTTGGTGTAGCAGGGGCTATGGGTGTTTTAGGATTGTCTTCGTTTGTTCTAGTGTATCGTTCAGTCAAAGGTGTACGTAAAACGGGCATAGACTATAGCGATACTGATGTGCCTGCCACTGTGGATAAAATGATTGATTTGGACGAGACTGTGAAGGAGCAGCAGCCCGCTGCTGAAGCATCAGGTACTAGAGTCGGATCCAGAATTTAAATTTCAAAATATATATTCATACCACTAAATTAATTGTACTTGTGCAATTTGGATATAGAACCTCCTAGTATTTGTTGAAATTTTGGTAATTTTTTACATATTCTACTGTGTCATGCGAAAATTATTGTTGGAATCCATTAACATTAGAATATTGTCTCGCCCCTGCAGGTAGTGCGGATAAAATTGAGTCGGCTGAGACAGTGAAAGAGCAGCAAGAGGACACATCTGTGCCAGTTACTGTGAACAAAATGGTGGAGTTATTTGAGACATTAAAGGAGGAGCATCCGCATGACACTGCTGCACCAATCACTGATGAGGCAGAGGTGCATCAGCAGGACAAAGATATGGCAAGCCCTCGCTATTTGCAGCAAAATGTGCAGCGCGAGATCCCACAAGTGATTTAAGAACATGGTTGATCAGGAGAGGCTAAATTTAGTATATACAAACTCGTGCTACATTTGCTTTTACCGAGATACACCTTATGCTGATGTTATTTTTCCTTTTTTTTTAATTGTGTGTTTGTTTGTCTTTGCTTCTCTTCAATTCCTAAGTTCTATCCTGCACATGTATATTCCTGGATGATGTCCTTTAACTTCGTTTGGCCTCTACAGTATATGTAATAGTGTGGGCTGTATTCAGTATACTGTTGTTTTTGGTGGGCTCTGCAGTAAGGCTGTCTAATAGCCCGGTTTGGGCCGGGCCGAACCGGACCGGACCGGAAACCGGTTCGGACCGGTCCGGACCGGCTCAAAACGGGCCAAATATAAAAAAAAAAAATCGATCCGGTTTCGATCCGGCACGTCCAAAATGGACCGGACGAACCGGACCAAAATGGACCGGAACCGGACCGGAACCGGACCGGACCGGATGACTGATGGGCTTAGCGAAAACTAGCCGTTGGGCAACGGCTATTTCACTTTTGGCCGTTGCCCCAACGGCCAAAAACGGCTATTTTGGCCCCCCCCCCACCCCCCTAGGGCGCCCCCATACCCCCCCTATCTATTTTTTCTATAAATACCATCATTTTTCATCAATTTATTCACAATTTCTCTAATATTCTCTCTAAATCTCTATCAATCTCTCTTATTTCTACAAAAGGCTATTTGCTAAATTGCATACTAAAAAAATATTTGGAGTAAAGTGGAAATATTGTTCGGTGCGGTTCCGGTCAAGTTTCAATTTTCACTTCCTAAGTTCTACATTCTAAGTTCACGATATCAAGTAAACTCGTTCTTACTTTTTATTATCTATTTTATTTTTGTGCAATATTATTGTTTGTAGCATATTTTAGTAATTTGTTTGAAGCATATTTTAGTAATTATAAAAAATGTCTGGAATTTGGAGATCAATTACTGGGCGTACGGGTAGCGGTCGTAGATCAAGTGCTTCTAACCGGGGGGGGGGGGGGGGGATGATAGACGTAGTCGTGCTTTAGGTAAAAGACCAGTTGGTACTTCTAGCGCTCCTTCTCTTCTAGATGATTTTACTCAGGAAGATGACTCGCAATTTTTGCATGATATAAATGTTGGTGCACCACTAGATAATGATATGTTAGAGACACAATATGAAGAGTTTACCGAAGGGGCTAATTTAGATGAAACACCCACTAGTCAATTTCAAGGCGAACAACATGAAGAAACTGAATTACCACCTATGCCTCCTAGTAGAGAACGATATGCACGACCCGAAAGATCGGATGTGTGGCAATTTATGACTAAAGATATTCCGGCTCAGAAAGCTAAATGTAATATTTGTAAAAAAGTTTGAGAATTTAAAACCGGCAGCCATAATAGTGGGACGGGAAAGTTGAGAACACACTTAGAAAACCATCATAAGGAAAAATGGGAAGCAAGGGCGGGTGGCCCTCGTTCAGGGAATAGAATGGCTCCATCGCAAGGTAGTGGAATCCAACAGGAAATTAACCCAGTGACGGGGGGGCTTTTGCATTATGATAAAAAGAAAGATAGGGAACAAATGGCAAAAATGATTGCGGTAGAGTGCTTACCTTTTACATTTGCTTCTTGTCAAGGTTTTATTCGTTATATTCAAACCGTATATAATCCATCTTTTCAAGGTTTTCCAAAAACTACGGTTAGAACTGATATTATAAAATTTAAAAATGAATATAGACAATATTTACGATATATATTTTATCACTTTGATTGTAGAGTTTGTCTTACTTCTGATTTGGGTCGTGGTGTAAATGGGTATGAGTATTTAACAGTTACTTGTCATTGGATAGATCTTAACTGGGTAATGCAAAAAAGAATTTTAGCATATTCTGCTGTCGATGAACCACACACGGGAAATTTTATTAAGGGAGAAGTTTCGGATATTTGTAAGGCGTATTATCTTAGTGATAAAGTTTTAAGTATAACTCTTGATAATGCAAGTAACAATGATTATGCTATTAGTAAGTTAATACCCGCATTGCATCCCCCTTTTGAAGAATTGTTTCATGTTAGATGTGCATGTCATATATATAATTTAGTTGTAAAAGATGGACTTAAGTTATTTGATCCTACTATTATGAAGGTTAAACTCGCAATTAGTTATATTTTTAAATCTAAAAAACCGGATAGATGGAGGGACTTTCAAGTAGATTGTCTGAAAGAAGGTATAGCTCCTAGAAAAGTTCCAAAGGAAGTTTCAACTAGGTGGAACACTGTATATGACTCTTTGAATGTTGCTTACATTTTACGAGTGCCTATTACTAATTATTTTAATCGCAAAGTAGCTGATGTGTATCACCTAGAAGAAACAGATTAGCAAGATGTTGAGCGTCTTCTTCAATTTTTAGCAAAGTTTTTTTATGCTACTAAAGAATTTTCCGGTCAATATTATCCTACAATCACTACCATGTTGTATTTTATAGCTGGAATAGCAGAATTACTTAACGATTATAGAGTAGTGCCTGGTTATGAAGTTGCGGTAGAAGCAATGCTTGAAAAAATTAAAAAATATTTTTTTCCGATTCCACCACTTTATTACATTGCATCTGTATTACATCCATGTTTTAAACGTTTTAATACGGAAATGCTCATTAGAGAAATTTATCGGAATTTGAGAATTACTGATGAAGAAACACCAAGTGTAGAAACAGTTTGTGCGCAGGTAATTGTAGATTGCCAACGGATTTATGAAAGGTATAGGAGTGCAGCTGATAATGTTGTTCCAAGTGTTCCAAGTGGAGCTGGATCAAGTTCAACGCAGGCTCCCAAAAGACCTGCAACCGGATTGGGAAGTTTTTCCAGCCTTAATCAAAGGCTTTCTAGCAGGCAGTCGAGTAGCAGCGGAGGGTTCAACGAGCTGGATGTTTATTTACTTCATGGTTGCAAGGAAATTGAGTATTTTGGAAGCGATCAACTACTGCCATTTTGGAAGGATCAACAAGCACAGTTTCCAGTTTTAGCAAAAATGGCGCGGGATATTCTAACTATTCAAGCATCATCTGTTGCTTCAGAAAGCGCGTTTAGCCAAGGAAGATTACAAATTGGAGATCATAGACATTCATTGAAGGAAGAAGCAATGGAGACGGCCGTATTATTCAGAGATTGGATTAGATCGGAGCGAAGAAATTTTGGATTTGCAGAAGATAAAGTAGCCGATTCAGAAGCATCATCAGAAATTTTATCAGGCGATGGAAGTTTGGACAATGAAACTGAATATGAACAAGATGACTCTTTGCCACCGGTTCCTCCAGAGGTGCCAGACGAAATTATTCAGAAAATGAGAAGTTTTTTTATTAATATGTAGTTTTTGCAATTTAATATCTATGTACTTTGCAAAAAATCAACCATTATCCATTATTCAATAAAATGCGTTACGCCTTGCTATTAAGTAAATCCTTTGTTATATTCTCAAGTGTCCTTTGCTATTAAGTTTCCTCTTTGCAATTCAATACTAAAATACTAAATACTAAAATACTAAATACTAAAATACTAAAAACTAAAAACTAAAAACTAAATACTAAATACTAAAAACTAAAATACTAACTACTATTATACTACTAACTTAGTATTAAGTTTGAAAAATAACAATTTATTAAGTTATACTAGATTACTAAGTTTTATAAAAAAACTACTCAATTATACTTTTATAATACTAAAATACTACATTACATAAATATTTTAATACTAGATTACTAGTATTATATAAAAGTTATTAAATAAAACTAAAATTTAAACAAAACAAATAACCAAAAAACAAAAAACAAAAAAAAAATAAAGAAACCGACAAAACCGGGCCGGACCGGACCGGACCGGAACCGGACCGGACCGGCCCACTTCAAATTTATGTCCAAATCCGCTCCATTTTGAAAAATAGCCGTTGGCAACGGCCATAAACGGCTATTTTTCCCACCCCCACACCCATAAACGCCCCTACAACCCTCCCCTACCTATTTTGCCTATAAATACTCCCATATTTCATCAAATTAATAACAATTCAATATTTTCTATTCATTTCTCTTAAAAAAAAGCTATTTTATTAAATTTTCTATCAACATGGCTGCAAATGCAAATAATGCAAATCAAGTTCAAGGTGCTACTAACGTAGGTCCGTCTGCTGCTCCAAAAAGAACTAAACGATCCGAAGTTTGGGAATTTATCACAAAAAATAATGATACCGGCAAAGCTCAATGTACTCTTTGTCAGAAAGTTTGGAATTGGGAAGATGGAACAAATACTGGAGGGACAATGAGGTTTAAGACCCACTTGGAAAACCATCATGACCCCGAATGGGCAGCTCGTGCTGGTGGCAAATATCTGCAACCACGTGATGACTGATGACTGATGATTGAGTTGAGTCAGTGTTGAGTCGATGAACTTGAAAATTTATGTATTTTTCTAATTTCTAGTCTATTTTCATGTTTTTATTTTCTAATTATGCATTTTCATTTTCCAACATAATGTAATGTGTGTATTGTTGAATAATATATGTGTTTTGTGTTGTTTATTTAGATTTTAGTATTTTAAAAAATAAAAAATTTAATTTAAAACAAAAAAAAAATAATTAACGAACCGAACCGAACCGGATCAAACCGGACCGGGACCGGTACAATATCCGGCTGCCGGTTCCGGTTCCGATCCGGCATTGGTGCAATTGCACCGGTGCACCGGACCGGAACCGGGCCGGTGTCGGATTTTTTTTCACAACAAAACACCGGACCGGACCGGACCGGACAAGCCGAACCGGGACCGGACCGGGTCAATAGACACCCTTACTCTGCAGTACTGTTTTAATCCTGTTAAACTGAATGGCTTTTATTTTAACAGCTCTTGTGGTAACGAACTCATCATTAACATCCCACAATTACAATGCTACATACAATGCAAATGTGCTGCGCAACGGGCAACGGCCAACCTCATCTGTTTGAATTTGCTCCATGTCGTAAAACTAATAGTAAAGTAGTGCAAGAATAAGACAATATATATGAGAAAAGAAGGAAGAACTTGTATTATTCTCAAAGTGTTTCAAGTGTCTACCATAGGGCCAACTGTGCTCTATTTATAGGATAGAAATACATAGGTTACAAGAATTAAGTAGGAGAAAGTAGGGATGAATTAAGTAGTAGAAAGTGGGGTAGTAAACTATATGTTACAATTGAATAATGGTGAGTAGTGGTCATCCACACAAATAAATAAATTTATAACAAAAATCCTAGTGAATGAAAAAGAGTACACACATCATGTAATACGCCTTTAGAGCTGTCTCATTAAAAACCTTACAAGTATAACTCAAGTGGGATAAAACCTTGTTAAGGGAAAAAGAGTGCAGCGCGTACTTTAGTCCCCCTGATGAAAACATTATTCAGTATCTTGAAGACGACACATTTCAATCTTGTAAATCAGCTTCTCAAATGTTGAGATTAGCAATGACTTAGTGGACAGATCCACCAAACTATCACTGGAGTGAATTCTTCAGCATTAACGTCATCATTCTTTTGCAGATCACGACTGAAAATGAATATTGTTGAATATTTGTTTCCTCAGTTGTATCTTCCTTTTAGCTGAACTATCCATGCAACATTTCATATAATATTACTGGGATCCTCGTCTTCAAAGAAATACCACATTGTTGTTGAATATGTTGAGTCCTTGATCTCAATCACCAATATTGTCGCATAGCTTCAAGTATGGCTATTATCTCTTCATAAATTGAAGATATAGCAGCAACAATTGATTTTATAAAATGCCACAATATAGGTATTCTACAACAACAAATAAATACCAAGTTGATATCGAGTTTTGTGGATCAAGTAGATATCATGTATTCTTCTAATGTCTTCGTATTGAGGAAGAACTGAATCTTACCAATAAGCTTATAACAAAAGTTATAACCAGTGGAGTATATTGGTAAGATACTTCAACGTACCAATTGCATTAAAATATAATATTTCAATATCAAGAAGCTCGCAAACGCAATTTTCCCACATGTGGCCGGATTGTTTTAATTCGTATAAATATTTATGAAGCTTCACTGAATAGGTTTCCGGGGAACCTTTACATGCTTCTAGGATCTTGAATCCTTCAAGGATAAATATATTGTTGCTCAATGAGCCATATAAAATGCTGTTGCAACATTTATACACATATCAAATCTTTCAGGCACTGCCAGACATATAACATACTTGAAGGTGATTGCATCCACCAAAAGGAGAATATAGCTCCATATAATCAACGTCAGATCGTTGTGCCTCAAGTCGTCCTTTATATTTAACGACTTATTATTATCAATATTTTTGCACAGAAATATCTTTGTACACCACTGGCTTTGCACCTTCAAGTTTTTGGACTATAGGTCCAAAAACTTCACGTCACTCGAGTGAAGCCAATTTTTGCTTGAATGCATTTTGCTATTTTTAGCCAATAATTTCATGACTGTATTCCTAACAGACTTAAGCTCAAAATCCTCATAGCCATATAAATATTGAGCTTTATAATATATGTAAGATATCGTCGGCGATAATTTCATATTTCGGTTCCCAATCCGACATAACATATTGAGATATCTTTACATTCATAAATTTTCAGGTACCTGAACCTCTCTCTCGGAGGTTTTATGAAGTGTTATATCGTGGACTCTTGTAGAGCCCTCCTCCTTATTTGACCATCTCAAATATTTGCTCCTTTTCTTTTTCAAAGACTTTTACATTTGGAACCGAATGGTATACCACGCTTCAGGCATACCTTAGACTCATTTACATAAATAGATTGTCTCACTAGGACATCAGGACTATTAGCAGCTGAAATATAATATTTTTCTTTGGGTCAGTAATGCGTCTGGCAGTGACTTGCACTATC
Source organism: Petunia axillaris subsp. axillaris (assembly GCA_029990575.1). NCBI lineage: Eukaryota > Viridiplantae > Streptophyta > Magnoliopsida > Solanales > Solanaceae > Petunia > Petunia axillaris. The sequence continues at coordinate 44,047,597 of JARKNS010000002.1, read as the reverse complement.
TTTATATGAGGATCATAATCAAATGATTATTTAATTTATCTATTTCTCAGCTGGTTTAATTTCTCCCCCTAATGTTAGCCAAACTAACATTCGTTCCCAACTTTATATGGGATCCATCTTTGTGCGTTGCGTTGGAGCAATTGATTATATATCGCACGTTAAAATTATTAGATGGAAAATATTTGGTTCCTGACCCTGAACTAATTATGAGGGGGAATTCATTTTGTGGCATGTCGTGCACAAGTTCTGCTTTAGGGATATACAATACCTCATACCTGATTTAGGTAGCGTTGTTCTCGTATGCATGGTTTAGCAATTGGAGGCTTTCAATAAATGAAACTGCTAAACTTGCTTGCCAACATTATCAAGATAACTTATCTTGATTGCATAATCTGGAAATATGCTCATAATAAGATTTATTTGAGCAAATACTTAACCTCGCAAGTACCATTGCGTCTTTGTAATAAAACGCACATGTGATCTTATCATAGATGCATCTATTTATAATAATTATATGGTCCACATGGCAGGTGACCGGGCCCATATTCACCTTTTATACATTCCAGAAGTGCGAGGATCCTGATCCCAAATTTAGTTGGTCGAATAATTTATTTATCTTGAGAACAAACACCACAAAAAGAATTCTTGAAGAATCGTGGTTCTTCAGTATATACCCATGCGAACTCTCATTTATATACTTTGTGCATCGTATTTGAACCGGGATGGTCAAACCGGTCATGCCAACTTATAAATTTATTCATCTAGTAAACTAGAAATTTACTATAGCATGGGCATTGTAACAATAAACTAAAAGTTTATTGTGGCATGCACATATGATTTTACCACACTTATATTTTGAGTAATACATACTCGAGGAAGAGGCGGGGAGCTTTTCAAGCACATATATCTCACCCGACATTCTTGTAGTAATATAAATTTATTCATATCTTTCCATCAAATTTAGTCTCTTAGCCATTTTGGCAAATGTATTTGAAACTTAACAAGTTTCTTTCGAGACATACTACAATAAATATTTCATCAATCTCATTCCTCCAGGTAGTAATATTTTGGCTCTTCCGGAGCACTCAAATAGCTTTGTACTACCATATATTTTATTACACCAACCATATGGTGAATATCTCCTTTCAAGGAGAAAATCATATTATTTTTCTCATGGTAAAATCATTATAGGCAAGATCAATTTCTTGCTTCACTTGCTCTTATATAATTGATAATAATACATAATTATGGCGTACGTTCTGTACGAGAGCAATGACCATTTATGCCACAATAAATAATAGAATTATTATAGTCGAACCTTTTTTAGAGGTGAGTTGTGGTACTTTATCAACCACGCATGGGCACGTCCATATTCATCTTTCTCGAACCTATTCTGGAGGCGAGTTTTTATGTTTTATCACATATTTCCACATTCACTTCGGTGAATGGGTCTTTATTCATAATTTTTTTTATGAATTGTCCCATTCACTATAAGGAATGGACCATAATCATTTGGACTTGCCTCATGCTCATATAATACATTGAAGGCATTATTATTTTTACTGTATGAACAGTTACTTTTTGAGAACCCTTATTGTTCTCTTATTTATTTCACAATGATAACTATTTTTTCATCCCTTGCCACGTCCACGTCCACGTCCATGGTCTCTATCATGGTAATTATTTTATCGTCTTTTAGACATAAAATTATTTGTCTTCTTTCAGACATAAAATATTGTGTTCTCATTCAAACATAAAGATATTTTGCCTTCATTAAGGCATATTATGTATTGCTACTACATTCAAATATGAGAATGGAGCATTATGTTGTGCTCCCACATTCACCTTATGGAATAGAGATTGTCTTGCTCCCACATTCATCTTAGGGAATGGAGCATATATTGCTCCCTCATTCACCTTTATGAATGGAGCCTATTCAGTGGACGGACTTCATGATTTTTATCAAAAATACTTTATATTTTTTATAATACTTTAGTTTGCCTCAATCATCATTATGTCATCAATATCTTATTATCGCAAAAGCGTGTTACGCCATAATGCATTGAGAGTTGAATATGATGTCTTACCCTTAACTAATGGCATAACAGGCCAAAGTGTGTACATATAATGTGATTTGAATTACAATACTCAAAGGTCCTCATGCTTCGTGTAATTGAAATATAGTACTGTAATCATGTATCAATGATATAACACTAATATATCGGGTAAAGATCATAAAAAAAATAAGCATTATTTCTCCGGTCTCCACTTACCAAGAGTATAAAAATTAATACCCAACTATAAATCAAAGAAGCATTCTTTAAAAGTTACCATATTTGTTTCATTCCATGTATCCATGTGAGAGTAAAATATTAATCATACTGCATAATCCATGTTTGCTCTCACAAGCAGTTTACCTTGAAACATGAGTAGAACTGATCTACAATATCATGTTGCTAGGCTATGCACCCTTAAATTGTTGTCAAAGGATAGCTACAAAATCAACCAAACAATGGAAGAATATACAAAAGTTGTAGTCGGTGAAAGGTTTCCACAATTTAAAGTGGTATAAAACAAAATAAAAATAGAGTACTATTAATTTTGAGATTAACAAAAACCATAATATTAATGAATTTTAGAAACAAAAAAAACTTATCTTGTGTTAGCAACCAAAACATTGGCTTAATTTACAGCACTCCATTAATTTTTATTCTATTGAAAAATTTAAAAAATATTTTTTTCCTATTCCACCATTTTTCTACATTGCTTATGTATTATATTAATGTTTTAAACAGTTTAATACCGAAACGTTTATTAGAGAAATTTATCGAAACTTAAAAATTACTTTTGATGAAACACCAAGTATAGAAGAAGCTTGTCAACAGGTTTTTCAAGATTGTCAGCGGATTTGTGAAAGATATATGAATACAACTGATAATATTATTCCAAGTGTTACATCTTCAACCGGTTCAAGTTCAACACAAGTGAGTAAAACAGTTGTAGGGATGAGAACTTTTGCCAACCTTAATCAAAGGCTTTCTAGCAGTCAATCGAGTAGAGGGCATTCAACAAGTTTGATGTTTATTTACTTCACGCTCCAATGGATATTGAGAATTTTGAGAGTGATCAACTACTGCAATTTTGGAAGGATCAACAAGCACAATTTCCAGTTCTATCAAAAATGGTACGGGATATTTTAACAATTCAAGTATCATCAGTTGCTTCAGAAAGTGCATTTAGCCAAGGAAGATTACAAATTGAAAATCATAGGCACTCATTGAAGGAAGAATCATTCGAAACAACCGCATTATTCAAAGATTGGATTAGAGCGGAGCGAAGAAATTTTGGATTTCCAGAAAAAAAAAAAAAAAAAAAAAAGAAGAAACAGACACAACATATGCAACCGAAATCTTATCAAGTGGGAGTGTAAATAATGAAGCTTATTATGAAGAAGATCAATCTTTACCACCAGTTCCTCCTGAGTTGCCAGAAGACATTATTGAAAAAAATAGACCTTTTTTTAAATTAAATATGTAGTTTTGCAATTTAATTTATCTATGTACTTTGCAAAAAATTCAAAAATTATTCAATAAAATGTGTTACGCCTTGTTATTAAGTTATAATTTTTTGTAATATTTTCTGAATTTTTTCACCTTTAGTTTCAAATTATCAATTACTTAAAAGGAAAAAACTACAAATAAAATTAGTAAAAAAAAAACCCCGTCGAGCCGAAACCATGCCGGTTCGGATCGAAAATTATAAAAGAAAAAAGAAAATTAGCTTTTAGATATAACTTTGCCAACGACAAAAAACGAATATTTTACCCTCCCCCACCCCCTTCCCCTTAGCGCCTCAACATCCCCCAACCTATTTTTTTCTATAAATACTCTATTATTTTATCAATTTAACCACAATTCTATATTTTCTATCTATTTCTTTCTAAATTTACTATCAATGGTTATTTTCTAAATTTTTATCAAAATATCTGGAAATCAACCTACTCAAGCTCAGAAGAAATTGAAAGAGCTAGACCCCAACGACAAATTAGATCCGAAGTGTGGGAATTTATTATGAAAAATATTGAAACGCAGACTGCTAACTATAATCTTTGTCAGAAATCTTGGATAACTGGGCCCTTTCGTTGAAGGACTATGAATTTTAAGGTACACATAGAAAAACAACATATACAAAAATAGGTGGCTCGTGCAGGAGGAAAATATTGAGTTATTGACGAACCACTTAAGAAAACACTATGATCTATGTAACTTTCTAGTTTTTCAATTTGATTATGTATTTCGCAAATTATCAAAAATTATTCAATAAATTGCTTTAATCTTGCTATTTTATCTACAGTATTTGTATACATTTTATTGCAAAGTTCCAAATCCAATTCAAAACAAAAAACAAAAAAATAAAAAAAAAATTAATGGAAAATCGAAACTGGACTGGTTTGAACCGGTACCTGACCGACTTGAAGAAAATGGTCTCGGTTCTGACACGACAACCATTAAGTTGACCGGTGGAACGGAACGGACAAGTAAACCGGTGTTTTGATTTTTTTAAGCACCGGAATCTGATCGGATCGGACTGCTAGTCAGCCTTACTTTAAAGGAAAATTTACACCACATAACTACCCTAATAGCTAAATTATAAAAAATATCAATACTTTTGCTACAATTACAAAACATAACAACAGTTTTTAATATTTACCTTACATACCATTTTTCATCACCACTTTTCCACCCACAAAACCCTAATTTCTTCTCCTCTCTTCCTCTCTCCTCCTCTACCCATCCACCCACCCCAGCCGTCGTCCCCTTCCTTTCTCCGGCGAGCAGATCCGGCCAAGCCCGTCACCCCTCGCTGTTGCTCCTCACTCATCTCCGGCGCTGCTGCCGCCGCTGTGCAGCGGTGTTGCTTTTCGCGGCGGCGCTGCTGCATTGCAACGGCTGTTGCTCCGATTTAAGTTTTCTGGTGGGTTTTTCGGTGAGATTTTCAGATCTGTTTCTTTTTTCCCCTTTTTTCCTTTTTTGTATGTGTGCGTTATGTATTTTTTGTATAAAATATGTATATCCATGTATATATTGTGTATAAATATCTATCTCCCACTTTTTGTATGTCTATGTTGGTGTATCTATGTGTATGTTGTTATATGTTTGTGTATGTGTATGTGTAGAGTGAAAAATTATTTGTATATATTTTTTTGTATATCTTTGTATGTTTGTGTATATTTTTATATGTTTGATTTCAAAATAATAATTTATATGAAGTTTATATGTTTATATGTGTATATTTTATATGTTTTCTTTTGTAGATCTAAAAAAAAAAAATTATAAATCAGGCGATCTGTCGCTGCCAGCCGGCGGCTGAACGGCGGCGACCGGCCACTGGTCACTGGCACCGCCACTATGACTGAAACAGTGGTGAGGTGAGGAAGATGGTAAAATCCTAATTATATGGTGTAAATGAATTTTGTATATGCTATGTAAAAAAAATATTGTTATTTTTTGTAAAATGGTATAGTGTTATTATGTTTTGTAAATATGGCATTAGATTTGTATATTTTTGTAATTCTCCCTACTTTAAACTGTTTAAATCATTTGAAAAATGAGCCACAATTTTAATTACTCTTGTTACTAAACAAAGGAAAAGAAAATATCCATGTGATTATCTAAAAACAAAAACAAAAACAAAACTTTCTTGCTTCAGGACCAAAAGATGGGCAAGTTTTTCGATTTTTAATTGAGATTTTTATACTCTATACCCATAAAATTTAAAGTATTACAAGCCATACCCATTACAAATTATACTACCCATAAAACTAAAAGTATTTACCCAACCTATCCATTTATTATTGTATACCTTTGTTATGCCTTATAGGTATATACTTTTGAAGTATACTGCATAAATTATGGTATACAAGTCTGGAGGGACATTTTATTACTGTATACCTTTGTTATGCCTTATAGGTATATATCTTTATGGTATACTGCATAAACTATGGTATACAAGTCTGGGTAGGTAGTGTGGGTAAATAATTTAGTGGGTAGATCCAGTAATATTTAAAAGTAGTGAGTAGTGGCTGTAATTATTTTAAGTTTTGTGGGTATTTTTGTAAGTGTCCCTTTTTAATTCCAAAAATTTTCACCACATGTACCTCTTATACTGGGTTATGTTTTTTTTTTATCTACACTTAAGAATGGTTTAGCAAAATCGCCTCGGAGTCAACACTTCAAGTTATAAATCAACAAGTCTTGCCTCTTCGAGAAATATAAAGGCAAGCTAAGTGTTGACTGCGAAGAAATTGAAGGGGCAAGTGCTGTCCAGACACCACTTCAAGTTATCTGGGAGAATGTGGGAAGAGATAAAAGAATAAATGTTGCATATGTAAGAGGGGATCAATGTCAAGCGTTGCCTGTTAACACCTACGAAAAAGGAAGAGCAGGATGCAGATGTCATTATAAAATTTTATAAGAATATTTTCGTCCGAAATTTATTCATTAAAGTTAGTGGAGATCATTTTTGTAGAATCATTTTAAATGGCTCAATAAAGCAAATCACTGTCTCCGCGTCATAGTTTTGTAAATCACCCTTTTTAACTCAAAGTATTTTACAGATACCTAGCCTTCTTGTGCTCTAATTTTTTATTGGAAATAACCTAGTAGTACATCAAATGATTCAGAGAGCTGACGTAAACTGGTAGTTTAGACATTTCCGTAGTGCGAATCTTGAAAAACTTTAAATAATTTTTAGTCTGCCACGTAAAGCTTGCCAAGGACTTCTGATAGATTATTTATTCATTCAATTCCTTTGATTTTTTAGCATCAGCTTCAAATAAAATTTCTTGGTTAGTGATTTCTATATCCCAAAATTAAGCAGACAATTGGGACCACATAAAAAAGTAAGTGTTGCATAGTAACGTTTCCAATTATAATTGCATGTACGTGTAGCATAAAGGAGTTGTAGCCAGTAGGTAAAGAAAATGGCAAACGTGATTCGTTTTAATTGTTAACGTCGTGCCAGAAACTAGTTGAAAAATAAACACGACCATTATTATTCATTGTACGAGGTTAAGAGGAACACATTGTGTGTCAGTGTGTGTGTGTGTGAGAGAGAATCATCATGGCTGGTGGAACTGAACATGATTCACAAACCCCATTATTGCCGACGACAAATGGTATCTTAATTTTGTTATAAACAGGTTCTTGATTTGTTTCTATATTGGTGTTCTTGTTTACTAATTTGGGTTTGATTCATTTGTTAGTTGATATTGGAAAAAAGGGTACACTATGGAGTGCAACGGCGCATATTATAACAGGAGTTATAGGGGCAGGGGTGTTATCACTTGCATGGAGCATTGCACAATTAGGATGGATAGCTGGTCCATTGGCTATTCTGGTCTTTGCTGCAGTAATCCTTTTTTCAACTTCCATACTGTGTGATTGCTATAAGTCTCCAGATTCTGAGAGTGGCCCTACAACTAACCACTCCTTACTTGAAGCTAGTAGATTCTACTTAGGTAACTTACTTGTTCAGTGATTTCTTTTACCTTCTTATTTTTTAATTCTTTTTCAAAGTGGTGTCCGGGTCAGCTTGTGGGCGCCCATTTATTGAATATTTGTTATCTTCTACCAGTACATCGACCGAGTGTCAATTATCTTGCGTTCTGTCTCTGTTGAGATGTGATTTACCTTCTTATCGTACAGTTTAATAGAACTGCTGTTATTATCATGATCATGCTTTGCATATTAAAGTTAGACGATTTTTGGAGAGAATACTGTACAGTTATGTGGAGATATATGATTGAGGACTTGCATTTGGATGGTCTTGCATATGTTATCACAGTTGCTGCTACCTGTCGGTTCAGTTTAGAAGTATTCTTCTCCTGACCAGTGACCTTTAGACCTCTGCTACGGAAAATAAAAATCGATGAAAGTTAGCTAAGAAAAGTTAATATCACCTTATTAAGAATCACGACTAAAATATTACCACTACTCCTATATAGTATCATTAGAAATGTATATCTGCATATCACTTGAGTGAGAATTACGGCTAGAACATATTGTATCATACACAACAACAGTTATTTTGGATGGAACCTTGTGAGTTCTAATGAATTCAGGTGTCATTAAGAAATTAATAGTTACTGGTATCATCATTTGAAGAATATAAAGATTGGGAGATATTACTGATATTCTCAAACTCTGTTAACCTTATTGTGACATTACAATTATTCATAATGGCTTGGCAGTCCACTCACATCGACCAAACTGTGATTTTTCATTGATTTGGATCTAAGTTTGGTGCAACCTGTTAGGCCTTGAAAAAGACACGCACATGGAGCAGATGAATGTATATAGCTAATGTCCATACCTGGCCATAGTGACAAGACCAAAAGTAGTTAAAGGTTAGTAGACTCTTATGTTTGATTAGTCATACCCCTTGTGTTAAAATTCTTGTGGAAATGTTTATCTCATGGTTACAAGTTGGCAAGGTTAAAGTCAGGACCCCTCCGGACTGATGCTTTCGTAACTATATGACAAGAAGAGATTCTCTTTTCCAAATTTGTATCTTTTGCAGTTAAAAGGGTAGAATTCAATAAAAATACAGCCAAATGTTTCTTTATTTGTGGAAGTTCCATCATTAGAATGCAACAGAACTACAGCCAAATGTTTCTTTATCTGTGGGAGTTCCATTATTGATGATAAACTTGTGGCCAATCCCAACAAAGATTTCCTTTCCCCCGCTCTTTTTCATAAAGATATGATGACGGACCACAGCTTAGCACTACTATGCAGTACTATGTGTTGTTTCTGAAAGGAAGAGTATCAAAGAATAGCGTCTTTGAACATTCTACTATAAATAACTATCCATTAAGGCATCTATGTACCATTTTTCCAAGAGTAGACCTTAACAATCTTTGCTTTAAGGGTCATATACCTCTAAATTCTTAGTTGCCGTCTGAAAATAGATCATCTGAGATGGAAGTTCAGCATTCTCTAGAACAGGAGAAAACTTCAGGCAAAGATGACGTAGATGCAATAAGAACTGGTAAAGCTCAAGCTGTCTCAATTTTTCTTAGGTGCTTGAGTTTTTAACATTAACTAGGATAGAATTTAAGAAACAAACATCGACATATATTTTCCTGCCAGGAACTTTGTGGACTGCAGTTGCACACATAATTTCTGCTGTAATTGGAGCTGGTGTTCTGTCTCTAGCCTGGAGCACAGCACAACTAGGATGGGTTGCAGGGCCAATCACCTTGATTTGTTTTGCAGTTGTTACATACGTATCTGCATCCCTCATATCTGACTGTTACAGGTCACCTGATCCCATAACAGGAACGCGAAATCCCACTTACATTGATGCTGTTAGAGTTAATCTTGGTAGATTGTTTAATCCTGTGATACAGAATTATCTTAGATACTCTTTATCAGTCTCTCACATGCGGGGTTAGAAGCTCCTTTTATGTATTTTGACTTATTCGATTGGTAGTTCAGGCACGAAATGGACATGGTTGTGTGGTTCGCTTCAGTATGTGAGCTTCTATGGAACTGGTATTGCGTATGTCATTACAAGTGCAACAAGTATGAGGTTAGTAAGCTATATATACAGTTCAAATTTTGAACTCCCAGAATTTGTAAGTGTTCCAATAACATGTCACTTTACTCATTTGGTCCTGTTATGGGATGACATTCTATCCACTGTAGTGATGCCTAGTCTGCCAAAGACACGCTATGAAATTCAAGCTTAATGAGATTTACTTCTGATGACGTTACTAATCCCTCTGACAAACTTTGCAGAGAAATTCGAAGATCAAATTGTTACCACAAACAAGGGGACAAAGCTGATTGCGAGACTGGCAAAAACATTTTCATGCTGATTTTCGGCATCATTCAGATAGTAGCATCCCAGATACCAGATTTTCATAACATGGCGTGGTTATCTGTTGTCGCTGCATTAATGTCGTTTTGTTACTCTTTCACTGGGTTGGGCCTAGGGTTTTCTAAAGTGATTGGTAAAGCTTGGACGTTTCTCTTTCTCTTTCTTGTTTTTCCTCTCAAACCAAAAAGTATTTCTACGAATCCTGTATTCTGATCAGTAGACTTGATAATGGATAAAGTATTTTCTTCTCGGAGTTTTCCCATTGAAAAGTGCAGCTTCTGCTAATTAAACAGAGAATTATGGTGTTAGGACCATGACTCTCTATTTATTTAAACACTTTATCAACACTATGTAATTGTAATTGTAATTGTAATTGAGACACCTTATACTAAATCGGTATCATTGATGTTGGATCTGCAGATAATAGGGGTATCAAGGGAAGCATTGGAGGAGTACCAGCAAAAACTCCTGCTCAAAAAGTATGGTTAATTTTCCAGGCACTTGGAGACATTGCTTTTGCCTATCCTTATTCGGTTATTCTCCTGGAGATACAGGTATTATGCAATGATATTCTACAGATTTGTGTGTCTACTGTATGCAAGTCTAAGTTGTGGGGTTTCTTATTTAATCATAATGAGATACATAAATGGATCCAGCACACCAATCTTGTCCCAAGACCAGATCATGGGATATGGATCTAGATGAAATGCAGTCTTTCTAGAGCTTGCTCAATTTTAACTTGGAGCATAAACGTCATCTTAGCTATTCCAGTCTGGCAGTCACTCTAAATGCATCACAAAGACTGCTAATGTTTCTGCTAATATTAAAGCTGTTTTTTTTTTTTTTCTGGAGTGAAGGATACACTAAAATCGCCTCCACCGGAAAATCAGACCATGAAGAAGGCGTCAATAAGCGCAATAGTTATCACCACTTTCTTCTATCTATGCTGTAGTTGCTTTGGATATGCAGCCTTTGGGAATGACACACCAGGCAACCTCTTGACAGGTTTCTACGAGCCGTATTGGCTTGTTGACTTTGCCAATGCTTGCATAGTTCTCCATCTGGTTGGAGGGTATCAGGTAATACTACACTTTTCTCTCCAGTGTTCCATTAGCCTTTACACGGTTCATAAAATTTTTAATTTAATACGAGGAAATGCTTGTTTCCTTAGGTATACAGCCAGCCAGTGTTTGCATTTGCAGAGAAAAGATTAACTCAGAATTTCCCAGAGAGTAGATTCCTGAATAAGTTCTATGCCATCAAATTTCCAGGGTTGCCAGCTTTTCAGTTGAACCTCTTTCGGATATGTTTCCGAACTGTATATGTTATGTCTACAACTGCAATAGCAATGGCTTTCCCTTATTTCAATCAGGTGTTGGGAATCTTGGGAGCCTTGACCTTTTGGCCTATGGCTGTCTATTTCCCAGTTGAAATGTACATCGTGCAACGGAAAATTGGAGCTTGGACCAAAAAATGGCTTCTTCTTGAGGCTTTCAGCATGATCTGCTTCCTTGTATCTGTAGTGGGTTTGATTGGATCAGTTGAGGGAATAATCAGTGCTAAACTAGCTAAAATGTAAATTGCTAGAATTAGTAATAAAAGCATATGTAATATGACCCTCTTTCTCTGCTTTGATTCTCAAAAATCTTGCGACATGCTTGCCAGTCTTAAGATCATAAAAGGCTTCCCAATTTTGAAGCCTTTGCTAGGAAATGCTAAGATTTACTATAACCCCGCCACAAGACTATAATTATTGCCTGTACAAATGCTACAGACTTGTTGAATGTGAGCTGTATTGAGGGAATATTGTGTCTTAAAATCAAGAATTTTGCGTTTGGACGCACACAATTCTTGAGGTCATGTCTGGTTGGTTTACGTTATGAATCCTATTCTAATTATTTAGCTAAACAGTTTCTAAATGACTTCGTACTAATCAGTTTCATTTGGTAAAAAAGTAAATGTCATTTGATTTAACTTAGGTGAACAAAATCCTTGATACATATATGTACATAGTAGTAATAGTGAAAGAACTAACGTTGTCTTTCATTACCAATTACCTTGGGTATATACTCATTGATGGATACACTCGTCCAACCTCCCAATAAAGAAGAGGTTTACCAATTTTTAGCATCATTAATTAATTACTGACAGGTACCACTAGTTGATACTCTTGAATCTCTTGTTTTGTTGTTTTTCTAATAAAATATCTAAAAGCATTATGTGTGTGGCTTCTTTTACCCGCAACTCAAACTTTCAAGCACTACCTTTCAATCGTTTATTCAATACTTTTGACATTTCAAAGATGTTGAAAGGCACCAATAACCAAACGTTCTACTAACTTGTAACATTAGCTTTTCCAGATGTGGACCATTCTTTTTCAGAAAATATCTTAGCAAGGTTAAATAGAAATCCCCACGTTAAATAATTTTTTTTAAAATGAATAGATGTCAGTTGGAGAGAATAATAACTTTCCATAGAACTTGGAATATTCAGAAACAGAGTCATACAAGCAGTTGGTGCAATGGTAGTTGATGAAGAAATTGATCTTCACATGCCTTTTTTGGACCCAAATTATGCTTCTTCTTCCTCTACTCCTGATCTGAATCTTGCCATTAAGAGAACAGGTGCCACTATTTTACTTCAATTATTACATGACTGGTTTTTTTTTTCCACTATTACAAGGACTATACTTTAGCAGCTATCTTTTCTTGTCTCATTCATCTCACAAAGTCCTACTTTATCCCCACTTTACCACTTAGGATTCAGCTTTTACCATAAACTTTGAGTCTTGATAACAATAACTTGGGTCCATGATGAACCATTTCAAGAATCTTGCTTTAAACTTGGACTCTGCAACTAGTCCTGTCCCATCTCTGCTTATAGAAGGAAATTTGTCTTGAAGTTAATCAAACAAATGGGAATCTAATTTACTATTGTAGCATAGATGACTATTTGTAAATAGAATAAAAAATACTGAAACCTGTAGATACAAATAGTTGATACTTACAGATACTAATATGTGTCCTCCCCATGAGAATTCAGGAAATGAATGGACAGCTCTGGCACATATAATTACAGCAGTAATAGGTTCTGGAGTTCTATCACTAGCATGGAGCATGGCTCAGCTAGGTTGGATTGCTGGTCCACTGACTATGTTCTTATTTGCATGTGTATCTCTTACTTCTGCATTTCTTCTCTCCAACTGCTATAAGTCTCCTGACTCACAAACTGGCCCGGATAGGAATGGTTCTTATCTTGATGCTGTTCGGAATATTTTAGGTGAGAATTCATGCTATTGTGAAACGACACTGAATACCTTACTGAACTCAAAAGAGTAATTATGAACTTACTCCTACACATCATATTCATTTCAGGAAAAAGAAATGCATGGTTTTGTGGAATCATTGTTCGTATAAATTTCATCAAGATTGCAATTGTATATACAATTACATCCGCTATCAGCATCCGGTATGTCAATAATTTTTTTCTCCACTGGTATTTACAATTGTCTCCTTTCAGCACATATCTTTCCTTTATGTGCTCTGCTGCTTGTCATACTGAATATTTGCTTGGTTTGTCCAAGACTCCAAGGTTGCACTTCCATGCTATCTGAGAACTTAAATGTTCTTGTTAGGAAATGTGTCCCTAAATAATATTAGGAGTCTCGCATAATCAATGAATAAGTAATCATTGTAAACAAGGCTGTGTTACATAGTAGCATTGTAAGGGCTGAGGGTAGTTACTCTCAATGCTTATTCTCAAGGCTCCCGCACCTATCTGAAGGACATTAGGAAGGGTTTTTCTAATGGATAATATTAATGTATCCTTTAAATGTCTGCAGAGCAATCCAGAAATCAAACTGCTATCATGATCAAGGGCATGAGGCTAACTGTGGATATGGAAGTACTAGGTACATGGTTATCTTTGGACTTATCCAAGTTATAGTGTCGCAAATTCCTGATTTTCAAAATATGAAGTGGCTCTCCATAGTTGCTGCAGTCATGTCCTTCACATATTCAATAATCGGATCAGCACTTGGTTTAGCCAAAGTAATAGGTAGGTTACCTTTTGCACGCCATATTGCCACAAACTTTTCACATTAACAAGCATGGGTGCAGCTAGGATCTCAGGCAATCTTCAATATAGATGATCAAACTTTCCACACTCCTAAAATTCCACTTTCGGAATCTTGATATACAGAAAATGGAGAAATCAAAGGTAGCATTACAGGACTGCCAAGTTCTAGTGCTGCTGAGAAAGTATGGGCGGTTGCTCAAGCACTTGGGGACATTGCCTTTGCCTTTCCATTCTCTCTTATATTTCTGGAGATTCAGGTGCTGCACTTTTCTTATTACATCAAATAATAAAGTATGTTCTTGAACACTGAAGCAATTAATGTAACTTCCTAAAATTTGAAGGACACGATAAAGGCACCTCCTCCAGAAAAGACCACCATGAAAAAGGTCTCGATAATGGCAGCCTGTATTGTAACATTTTTCAACCTTTGCTGTGGGGGATTTGGTTATGCAGCCTTTGGGAATTCCACACCAGGGAACATCTTGACAGGATTTGGTTTCTACGAACCATATTGGCTTGTAGACTTTGCTAATGCATGCGTTGTTCTTCATCTTGTTGGAGGATATCAGGTACTTAAATCCTAAATGTTTTGTCAAGTCTTAACAATTTTGCCCCATATTTTCATTCTTAAACAACTCTTTTGCTTTCACAAATTATAAACCAGAAATCTCTTTCTTTTGGCCGCTTCTGCTTATACAAAGTGTTGAATTCTTTTTGTTTGAGGACAAAACTTTGTTAAACAACACATTCTTTCTCCTACTGCTTCCTTGGAAATGATCTTTGTATTCACTTGAATATGCTTTACAGATTTTCAGCCAGCCTCTATATGCAGATATTGAGAGATGGTTTGCCAGGCAATTCCCCGAGAGCAAGTTTGTTCATAAGAACCATAGCCTGAAACCTCTACCAATGCTGCCAGTTAAATTGAATTTGTTGAGATTAGTCTTCAGGACAGCATATGTTGCATTAATAACGGGGATTGCAGTATTACTTCCTTACTTTAACCAGGTCGTAGGGGTATCCGGAGCAATAACTTTTTGGCCTGTCGTCGTTTATTTCCCTGTAGAGATGTACTTAACCCAGAAAAGAATTGAAAGCTGGAAAAGCAAAGCCATCGCGCTTCGCATGTTTTCAGTGGTTTGCCTGATTGTGATATTGTATGCATTTGTAGGGTCTATCAGAGGAGTGATAGTTGCTAGGTTCTGGTAAAGTGTGATTTTATACACATCCCCCTTCTGTACATGCTTTATATTGTCGGATGAAATGTAAATAAATTCTAAGTAGTTGGAAGTGTTGATGGTTCTGCAAACAATGGCCAACAGAATAAACAATTAAGTAAAAAGTGTAAGGTGCGGCATTCTTCTAGTATTAGTTTTTGAAGACAAGCTCAATACAGTATTTAGCTAAGACACTAACAATCAAATACAAATTAGTCGAAGTCGATCTTATTGATGACATTCCGAAACTCCGATACTACATAGTTTAAGTAAAATATAAGATTTAATCGTAATTTTAATTGCGATCTTATCCAACTAGAAATACACTTACATATGGTAAAAATCATCAACAATTCATTTGGAAATTCATGCGTTTATAATAGTGTAAAAACATATATGTTGTCGTTTGACATTTCTTCTTCTAACCTTTTGATATTCTAAGTGGTTAAGTTTTCATAATTAATTTCTTTTGAAGTAGCCAATATAATCAGTTTTTTTACTCCACTTTTTTATCGACTCATTATTAATCTCTAGTAAGATTTTCATAACTTTAAATTTCTTTTTTCAACAGAGCTAACCGTAAACATTGTCCTACAATCAATATGGATCATTTGAAAAAATAATGACTTTCTGTCTATCGAGTACATTAAATATGGAGCAATCTAATTAGGTTGAAACGGGTCTACCTCGACATTGAAAGGACAAACTCTTCAAAGTCAAAGTTGTAAAAAATTAAGTTCAAGTGAACAAGAGGAAAAGAAGCAAGAACTGAATGCAGCTTTAACTATCAACCATTTTTCATCTATATAATTATCTCGACCAAATCTCTGAAAAACTATGTAAAGTAAGAATTACATGATAATTTTGAATTACATATAAAGGGATAACTCCTGCCCATGTATATCAGGCAAAGTATGATGAGGATGAGGATGTATCAGCCAGAACCTGCAAGAAGACACAATTGATCTAGTTTAGCTAGGAAAGCAGGCTATTACATCAGTTATAGAGTGGCTCAATCAAGAACTACGCATTCTTCTAGCTGTTTGGCCAATATCTGATCCCCATCTGGAATTAGTTTTTTTCTTTTTAAATAAAAATAATAAAAAGGATGGGAGTCTTTTAAAACTTAAAAATGATAAACCTTTTTCACATTAAACAAGTAATCATTTTTCTATGGAACTGAATATGAAGAGAGATCCCAGCTATGTCATTGTAATAGATTGTCAAGGTAGTGTACACTATACACCTAAATTAGACAATCACAAGATTCTCAAAGTAGTTATCCTGAAATAAAAATTTTAAGAACCATACAAAGACTATCAAATACCCTCTGTGAATTCATATAATCTTGTAGAAGAAATTACGTTTTACTATTTATAAATCTAACTCAGGGTTAAACTCTATTTATAAATGTATGTAAATGTACTGTCAAGATGAATTAATATAATCTTGTCGAAGAAATTACGTTTTACTTTTCCCAAAACCAAAAAAAGAAAAGGAAATAGAATAAGAAAAGTTCATGTCTTACAGGTCTTGACTACAATAAAACTGTTAAACACCTTTCTTTTTTAGTTTCACTTTAGAAGGGTTTGATTGCCTATGCCAACACTTGGCCTTCAACAGCAAAAGGACTTTGTGTGTACAAGGATCCAGTTAACTATAATTGGGGTATGCCTGTGTATACAAGGATCCAGTTAACTATAATCGGGTATATATGTCAATCTCTATTTGTTTGAAAGTAGATTTTTTAATTGTGTGCACATGGGTCACACCTGATTTGGACTTGTGAATCAAAATTTGAATTCCCTACTTGTTTATCAATATTTTGGTTAAAAGAATTAGACTGGAGAGGACTTGTACAGCTGCTTAACTATAAGCGTACACATCAACATACCTCAAGTTGTTCTTCCGTGAAAGAATCTTTCTGAACATTCCATGTGTCTGCATGAGTGCGTCGGAACTCTGCCACAGCTTTTGTCACGGTAGATTTTACAGGTGAAGATTCAGAAACAAATTGAGCCAATAGTGTAACGTGGTCAGGCAACCAACTGCAATAGAATATGAAAATGTCAATTGTCACCAACTAGAAACATTTCTCTCATTAGGCAGCAGTTTTACCCCGAACATGTTTTACTGTTTAACATTTGGCAGAAGTTCCTAAAATTATTATGGACACAATACATGAGACAATATCAATATTTTTATCACATATCAAAATGTCTAATTATCTTCTTTTTTTTTTTAGGGGTAAACAATCTAATTATCTAAATTATACAAAAAACTTACCTGTATAATTGGAACCAATAAGAAAAAAGAAGACGGCATTAGCTACTAACAATTCATTGAGTGGCATATGAAACAAATAAAATGTAATGAGTGGTAAATAACTTTGACCCTAACAAAGTAACTACCTCCTACGAAATATAACGAACATATGAAACTATGACAACTTCGAACATATGATACCATGTTATATAATGGACGTGCCTGGGTATATCTCAAGGAACTGATAGTGAAATATATCTTCGAATATATGAAACTATACTAGACAATGGACAAACCTGAGAATACATGAAATTATACTAGATAAGGACATGCCTGGGAATATCATAAGGAACTGATAGCACACAAGCCGCCAAAGCAAGTATCTGTCCATGTAGGGATGCTGCAGATCCAGAACGTATTCTTCTGCAATTGCAGTTAGAAAATTTGGACAAGGACATATATTAGTCATTAGGAGTACTAGAAGCAGGCAATACATTCATTTACAGAACACGTAAGCATGGAGAACAAGATAAGTGCACTAATAGTCATGAACAAGATGTGCAGAGGCCATGGCCTATCTGATCAGTGATCATTATGCTATTTCACTTGTTAAGTTGTCTCTGAGGATCAGTATGAAGAGTAAACACCTATATGTATATAGTAAAACCATTTTACTAGCATAAGGTTGTTGGTCAAGTGTATGCATTTCTTAATAATTATATATACTCCTCCTGACCAACAACCTCATGTCAGGTGCATGGTGTTCTTTTCTGGGATGAAATAATAAAATAGCCAGGTGCATGGTGTTAGCATATACAAATAAGCTTGATCTCTGTAGGGTGATCATCATTCATCTAATGACTTAACAAGCCCAACCAGATGCATGGTGTTATAGCATGTAAAGATATGTTTGATCACTCTATGATGATCATCAGTGATGGCCTAACAAATGAAGAACATAGTTATAATAATTAGCCAAAATTGAGCAAAACCAAAACAAGAAAAGAACCTTTGTTTCCTCTTCTTCTGAATGATGCTTGCTTCTGTATAAGCTCTATGACGGAAATCCTGGGCTAAATCTTCATTCCCACCCTTCATTAGGCCAGCCAAAACTGCTGCTGCATGCTCTCTTACCTGACCAAGAATGTCCAAAGGGATCCAAATCAATTTGTTTACATTACCAATCACCATGTTCTCCATATAATGTGATTGGGGAAAAGCGAAAACTATCTTTATTTAAAAAGATAAAACTACTTGAAAGGAACCTTGACTTGTTTCTCAAAACGTGAATGCATTTAACACTCACATTCATGTTAAGCTTCATCCTTTTTTGCAAAAAAGAAGCATGTCTAGCCCAACTTTTAAAAACATAAAGAATTTCTTAAATAATTGTTACTCATATGATGTGGACGAGATATCACATGCTCTCTGATGTAACTTGATCTCATACGGCAGTTAGTTCTAATTAGGCACAATCAGGGACCACCAGGCAGTTCTAGTGATGGCCCCCAGCACTTATACGATGTAACTTGATCTCGTACGGCAGTTAGTTCCCCCACACTGGCTGGTTTCTTCTAATCTTGATCCCAATTGCAATGCATTGAGTCAAACCTCCAGGACAAACAACTCATCGAGCTTCATCCTTATTCACCCCCAGCTGGGTGTCATTATTATTTGACTCGAAAATAAAGCCCAAGTTGTTAGTAGAGGGGATCATGAAGCCTTATATACTACTTAAAACAAGTCTTACCTATCCTATGTGGAATGGGGGAACAATAATAAATTGAACCAAGCTACACAAAAAGAGCTTTTAGACACCAAGTAAGTTCAATGATAATCTCACTTTGATCCAAAATGGAATTTACATAATTGATATCTTAAATAATTCAGTTAAAATATATGCACTCTAGTCAACAACTTACCTCAACTTGATTATCTGTGAGAAGCTTCTCAACGGTTTGCCAAATTTGTTGTTTGTCCACCTTAGAGAGGATGAAAGTGTGCCTATATGATGTAACAATGAAGAACTTCATTTCTTCAGGATCTTACATATTTTCTTTTTGCATTATTGTAGACCACCATAACAAGACAGTGAGTTTTACTTGAAGACAGAGGTTGAAGTGAAAATGATACTGATTCAATTCAAAATGATGGTAAGGATAATTTTCTCCTCAACAGATACCTTATTGGCTCTTCAAGAACCACAATATATGGAATCCTCAAAGAAAGGGAAAAGGAGCATGAAGATCAACATTAAAAAATCATACCTATACATGAAACTCCGCAAATAGGTCAGAGTCGTAGATCTTGTCCGCCAATTGGCATCATTGGCTGAAGAAAGAATGGTGAGTACAACTTTCCCTAAATGAGGCTCTGAGAAAACTCTCCACTTCAGCAATTCAAAAGCTGCTTTGGCCAGTGTCGACAGATCCTTATTTGATGTCTCCTACAAAAATCAACAGGATCACATAAGAGGAATGCGCTTCCACTAATAATCACCACCAATGAAAATACAGCACACAAGCGTGCGTGCACGCCCGCAACACAGACACGCGCGCACGCGCACACACACACGCACACGCACACACATATAGAGAGAGAGAGAGAGAGAGAGAGAGAGAGATGAGAAGGAGGAGGAGGAGGAGAAGGAGAAAAACATTTAATCCTCTATAAATCGAAGCATTTAATATTTCGGCGTCTTCAGCCTATTAAATGGGCTCATAGGAGCTCCCTTTATCTTTCAACTCTGAAAAACAACTAAACCTTATCGATTATTTTTCATCCTCGTCACCCAATCATCTATACTAACATGGATCTCATGGGTACACCAAAAAGAAACAATGGTTAAGAGGCTATTCCTCATTGTACATAATCCCTCTCTCTATGCCCTCAAGCCTAACCCCTTCTTCACAAGATAACAAGATACATCCCATGAGTTTTGACCAAAAACAAAAATCAAAGTTTGTTCTCCAAGAGATCTCAGTAACATGCTTTCACAAACGACATCAAAGGTTTTTTTCTCCAAGACATCTCATTTACAGGTTTCACCATTTTCATCAGTAAATGGAGCAGAAGCGCATATATATGTAAAGTTCTTCAAAGAGCAACATTAAAAATGTCAATAACTAAAGAAGACAAGCAACGAGAATGTGCAATTGCAACTTACTCACCTGTAGAGATATTACGGGATACAGAAGACCAACAACAACATCCAGCAAAACTGAGGATCTTCCAGACTTTAGAGATGAGATAATGAAATGAAATAGCTGCACAATACGAAAAGTGAGCTAATTAATAAGAGGTCGTAAGAGAAAAAATTCCACTAGATGCTTTTTGCTGACTGTACCGTCTCCATCCATTTAACATCATCATGAGACTGTTCGCTTGATATTCCACCGTCAGAAATTCTGTCCGTTTGGACATCCAGAGTGTCTGACTGGCTAAAACTTTGGATCTTCACCACAAGCTCAGATGCTCGTTCTACTAGATAATGATCCCAATTCTCCGCTTCAAGGTTCCTGTGCACATTATTTATCCCTACTCCGTGTGGATGAACTTGATTATAGGCCATATGAAGCCGAATGTTTGAGCACAAGACAGAGAGAGTGACACCAATGGATTCTCTCACCTGTTCCAGAAAATCGTTTCATTAGCTGTAAACTTAACACAACAAATTATAGAAGACTTTGGAAGGGCAGATGAAATAAAGGGATCCACAACTGAAGTTGTTAGAGAAGGTCAGCACTGGAAAAGTACAATGCCCCAAATCCCATTATTTTAATCCTACTTTGTTTGGTCAAGTTTACCAATTTCCGCCCTCATATGGGACATAGATTAATTTGTCTTTTGAAGATTAAACTTTTTGTTAGAAACTAGACAAGAAGAGCTACAAGTTACAATATATTCATTTGAAATGACGACAATTAGACATTCAAAATTAGTAGACAGAGATCTTTCCATTTTTTCTTTTTAGGAACAGTAATCAAAGATCACTTTTATGACTCACAGAGCCCAAATTGTTTGGATGCGAGTAGAAAGGAACGCGGAGGTCTGGTGTAGGGCCATAACCATGACAAGTGTCAAATGAGTAGTAAAAATACTACTATATTTAAAAAACCTAGGAATACCCAACAAAGATGCTCAGATCTGAACCTATTAGTCTGGAAAAGCTGAGACTATCGAGCTTGTCTTTCCAGTAGAACAATTGAGAACAACCAACCGAACTTGTAAAACTAAAACTGATCGAGGAAGGATACAATCTACAGAACAGCAACTCACCAAAGAGGTATGCAGTTTGAGTTGATCAACAGATAGTCCTTAATCCTTATGCTTTATTCGGAAATTAAATCAAATACTGAATGACTCACATAGCCAAGCAACCTTTACATAACCAGGAAGAATAACGCAGGAAAGGAGAAAAGAAAAGGTTATCCAAATCCTAAAGTTGAAATGCCGAATACTCACTTGTGGAGATGAATGGCTCATACTGCCAAGCAATTCTTCAAGAAGCTTATAGTGAAGCTCTTGTTCAGCTACTGGCATTTTTGGTGGATATACTTCTATTAGCGCAGCTGAAAGAAAGATGTATCGCTTGGAAACAACAGTAGTACTAACTGTTTCAGGCAAGGGGTTCATCAGACAGTCCATGACCTTTTGTCTCAGAAGTGGAACTTTTGTTCCATGTTTTCCTTTTCCAGTAACTGCATAACGAATACAAGCTGTCCAGTCCGGTATGGACTCAACTGTTGGTGCTTGAATAATACTCTGAAGATGGGCCATCAACCAGCTATCCCATGCTTCTGAAATACCGTGAACATCAGAATGTAGTACACCTGCCACTGCCTCAGCAGCTACACATTGCTTTGTCCTCTCCTTTGCATTTATGTAGTCCTCTAACGCATCTTTAAGTGCCAGTATAACAGGAACCCCACATTCTTGGATAAGACGTTTAAAAATTCGTGCAAAGCTTGAATAGAAAGTGTCATTTCCAAACAAAGATATCCAATTGGGAGTACGGGGCCATGATGAAGAAAATTCAAAATAAAAACGTGTGATGGATTTGTCGGCCACACTCTGAAAAGAAGAGGTTCCATGATTTCCTTTAGAAGATGCACTATCGGTGTCAATTATATGAACATGAGAAAGACTACTCAGGGTCTCGTTGAAAAACCCCTTTTCCTGAAATATATTACTTAAAGCTTCTTCAAGAGAAGACTTGGATTTATCCTGCCGGTCCTCGGAGAGCTTGTAAGGTGAATCTTTTAGCAGAGTATTTAGAGCTGAGATTGCCAAAATTCTTGTTTGCGGTAGTTGGCTTTTTAAGCTCTGTAAGAAATGACCTGACAAGATTGTAATCATAAGATGAGAAATTTTGAAAATCTCAAGAGAAATAAAACATGAAACATATGCTGCTTCCTTTAGATCACAGAAGAATCACAGTTATCAAAGATGAAATAAGGCTTTCTTTATCCTTTTCCTTAGTAGGTAAATGAAATTTTCTTTTGGAAATAGCAATCCAAGTGTCTACTAATTGCCTATTATGGAAACAAGAATACCTGAAGAAGTGTACAATTAACGAATGCGCACAAGCTAAAACAAAGAAGACCAAAGGACAAACTTAACTAACCAGCAGTTTCACTCAGAATCTTGGAGGACGAGTTGGGGTCATTTCTGGAAGCCATAGCCAACAGCAGCAGCACTCTGTTAGCCATTAAATTGTACCTGAAAGAAATAGAGGAAAAACAACAGAATCTTTTTTAATGCATAGAAAGAAAATGGGCATTATTGACAACAGGAAGACAAAATCAGTCCTGCATTCTCGTCTATATTTCCATAATTAGAGATGGCAGAGAGGAGCCAGACAATTCTTTAAATAAATTGTGGGGCAGGGCTGGTTGTGTTAATGTGGGCAATTACTGAAGTAGGGATTCTATTGCTCTAAACATCTATCTCACGACGAAGGCGACCAAAGTTCATTGCTGGCAGTAGCAGTGCGAATACCACCCAGTACCCACGACTCTTTATTTCCCCGAAGTTTGTACCCAATGGCATACAAAATAGAGAAAAAGACAAGCAAACATGGAGCTTAGAATTCTTCAAATCTGAAGTTTAGAAAAAAAGTTTAATGGTTGTGTATGTAATTATTGGCTTTCGATATCTATTTTCATTTGCTTCATCTTTTGACAATCTTGAAGTACTCTGTTGATCTTTCTTTCTTGTTCAATAGTTATGCTTGAGCGGAAGATAAACAAACAAAAGGATATTGCAGCATCCAGGAAGATTGGGGTTTTGGGTTGGTTGGTTGGTTTTGGGGGGGGGGGGGGGGGGGGGGGGGGGGGGTTGTTGTTGGTTCCCTTTTGCAGGGAGAAAGAGCTTGTGCAACAAAGTGGGCAATGTGGTATGGCTCCATCGAAGTGGAAGTCAAAGCCACACCCAGCCCTAACAAAATTGCAGCAAAATTCAACCCAGCCCTATTGTCATTCCTATATATAATGGAGACTAACATAAAATAAGAGGAATTGATGAAGCTAAGTAGGCGAAACTAAGTAGAGTTCTCTTACCGCCAATGCAAGTTGGAGCTCTCAAAACTCAGAGAACCTATCTCAGAAACCAAGACTGCAAAATCTGTTCCTTCTAAATGATTCCCTGATACCTTAAACATGTTTCTGGATACTCCAGAAAAATGGATGTTGTACTTGACAAAAAGCTGCCAGATATCCAAAAGAATAAATAAATTTACTTGTCAACATAGAAAGGAGAAATGAGAAGACTCGACTTGGAATGTACATCTCACCTCGTTGATGGCTTTCTGAGATTTTAGTGTTTCATGATGAGAGCTTGAGCAATAAAGATACAGAAACACACAGTCAATACCAACAATCTGCTATAAGGAATAACAAGCTAAGCAGATGCAAGCATAAGAATTTACCTTGACAGTATTCCAAGCAGGAAGGAAGAAAGTGCCTTCAAATCCTTTATTCATGAAAGAACAGAAAGAGAGTCAGGTACACTTCTTAAAGACTAATACAAGTAATCTGAAGGTCAATACCGTTGTTAAACATTTGAGAACAGTCTGTGTTGAAAGGACTGCACAGGAACCTAAGACTGCATATTCTGGTGAGCTAGGATTCTTCAGGTTCTGACTGAGACTGAGCACACACTTTGAGATTGTAGAGGGCCATCTTTTCATCATCTTCAAGAGCGATTTTCCAGCAAGCCTGAGGAAATGGGGAGTAAATAGATGAGATACGAAAAGTCTTCCAGAAGATGCAACTTGGTAATGGGACCTAATCAGTAATCACTATTAATCAACATAAAATGGTCTTTCCAATAGAACAAAGATTGGACAATAACAAAGTGGGATAAGCACACTGTTTGTACTCCTCATTAT
Source organism: Petunia axillaris subsp. axillaris (assembly GCA_029990575.1). Taxonomy (NCBI): domain Eukaryota; kingdom Viridiplantae; phylum Streptophyta; class Magnoliopsida; order Solanales; family Solanaceae; genus Petunia; species Petunia axillaris. The sequence continues at coordinate 44,022,763 of JARKNS010000002.1, read as the reverse complement.
ATAGCTTAAATCACTCGAGGTTGATGTCATTATAACACTTCCATGACTTTTCTACAGCAGGATAAAATACCAGTGAACTATATCACAGCTTTATCACTTAAACAATATATATGGTACTAGGTGAATGAGCAAAAGGTTAAGGCAGGAAGTACATCCAATACAAAGTGACTGTGAAGCTTCTATTACTTGATGATGAAATATTTGTGGGTTAAATTCCACGAACTTGTAAAACTGCCCTCATCTAAGGCAAAGGGTGTCACATAAAAAAGTAAACCAAATGCCACCTATACTCTCCATAGACCTGATTAGGTAGGAGATGATAATCATGCAGTATCAGAGCCTGAACAGAATTAACAGATGCCTCAATAAATCATGTCTTTGCACTTATAAATCATGATCACATATCTGGAAGTGCCTCATCAAGGACAATCTTCCAAATTCCTAGGATTTTTTCAGATACTAGGAGTAAAAGATGAGAACTCACCCGCGGACTGTTTCGTAACTATGCAGAGAGAGATTAAGAAGATCATCCATCAAATGATTAATATGATCTGAAGGAGATACATTCACACTCAGCCGGAATATATGATATGATGATTGTGAGGCTCTCCAAGTACTATGCATGTACGCTTTGTCAATAAGTGCCCACCTAGGCCTGCAAAATTGGTGCTATCTTCAAAATCCAAAGCACACACTCAATACAGATATTAGTTCTATATACAAAAGCATGGCTAAATTTACCTTCTCTTCCCTTTCGAATGAGATGACACAATAAAATTAATTGGAGGTTCTATTATGGCAGCAGATTCTAGCTTCCAGGACTGCCTGTGATTTGACCACTCATCAAATTCTGAACTCCCTGTTGACCATCCCAATAGCTTAAGATACAATATATGAAAGGCCCATAACAAGGAAAAAAGAAGATTGTACAAGCAAGTTTCCACTACCGTAGTTCCCCAAGGAATCAATTATACGAATCAGAAGCAGCAATAGAATGCTATCATCGGATTTTTCCTCCAGTAAGTATCTGTCACGAGAGCAGTGGTCAAATTCACCACATGAAACCCAAGGAAGAGAAGAAACAAGAAAATCTATAGAAGAGATTAAGAAGAATACTGGCAGGTCGCATGAATAATGTCAGCAGCCTTTGCTCGTAGTTCCATAGTGCCAACACATGAACCAGTTGCTCCAGCAATTAGGAAAGGAACATCAGATTGCTCTGTAGCCATCCCGTTCCTACAGGATGGCCTGAAATCAGGAAGACAAGATAAAACACCCTGAAGTGACGAATCAATACGCAAAAGGGTCACTTTCAAGTGCTCTTTCTCTATACCTGCAACCCAAGAACAAAAGAACAGTAAGCCAATGGATTGTAGAAAAGGACAAATAAACAGCGCAAGTTTTAAACTCGAGAAAGAAAAAGGTAAACTATCAACTATTCCTTTTTCTTCTTTTGTTTGTGTGCATTATATCTTTTATTAACAAAAGATCCATCTGTTAGACTTGAATAGAGCAAAATGAATACAGAGGATTCATCTAAGCAACCCCAACTACTTTGAAATCCAAATGTGATTGATAAATATATGATGCAAGCATAATAATGCCAGTCAACCCTGTGATTTTTGACTTCATTATTGAAACCAACACCTAACAAAGTTTGAATCTTTCGGTAATACATTTAAGGAATCATTCCAAGCTTAATGATCTATGCTAGTACCAGTTGGAAAAAACTACGCCTCCATCCTATATAGGAATAGAAAATCTTCATAAACACAATCCTTACGAGTGTTATGATTCATTCGATATTGGCAGGTTGCACTTTCAAAAATCACTTGTAATAGAAAGTCATAGTTACCTGGATCAGAATGGATTTTGGATTTGCATATCTTCAGAAGATCATCTAAAGCAGAGTCAAGATGCAGCTTCAAGAGTTCATTTGCAAAATGAATTTCTTCAGCACAAGGGACATGCCACTTGGGGGCTAGCCAGGGTTTAGTATCAGTAAAATCTTTTGTGCTGATCCATTCCTCCAGTGAAGGGGCAGCAGCATGGTGCATATCACACCTGGTATCCCGAAGTTGTGCAATCAAAAGGTACATGCATGAAAAGTCAACGACGAGAAAATACTTGTCCCATATATTGCAACCGAAATATATGATGGAAAAGACTACATGGTGAATGTATAAATTTCTTAAACTTACTTGTACTGATTGATGGGATAATAAAGAACTAGATTTCCAAGGAGAGATCGAAGAACATGATCACCAGCACCATTAACCTGTCACGTAACACTAGACCTATCAGATGAAGTTCAAGGACCAAGAATTTTGGTTCATATGAACAACTAGCTGGACAATAAATAAAACATATATGTTGTTTAGCTGTAATTCTCAGTTTACTACTACTAGGGGTGTTCATGGGGCGGTACGGTTCGAGTTTGAGCTTATCGGCAACGGTATGTCGGTTAATGGTATGTAATTATGTAAAACCAATACCGTACCAATAAGCTATCGGTTATCGGTTCTTAACGGTTCGGTAACCGGTACACCGAAATAATGTGTGAATTCTTGGTGGATGGTTGTCAATAGGTAACATTTTTTTAATTAATATGAATAACCACTAAAGTAATAGACAAACCATCCACACAAACTAAGTAAACAAGTGCAATCAACAAGTCTTAACAATATGCTAACATAACACAAAATAATGAAATAGAAAAAGAAAAGATAAGAAAGTCTGATCAATGATCCGAGAAAGCAAAATTAATTATAAAATAGGCTGGACAAATTTCCCTAACAAATTTTGGTACACATTGTTTTCCAAATCCCATGCTATCATATAACCTTTTTTCCCTAACAAATTTGATAGCATGGGATTTGGAAAACAATTTGGTCACCCGATCGCACCAATGGGCAATAGGTAGTGGTCTCCAGGATCTCTATAAGCGCCTGAGGTTTAAACAGTAGGCTGCTATTCCTAATAGGATCATTTATTTGGAAGATGGAACATGAAGAGTTACTAGAATTATGATTAATTTAAGTGACCGATTAACACAAGATTACTTAGTTTTCCAGTATACATATAAAAGCCACAAAGAAAAGCATTAGTTCAGTCTACAAAAGTGAGGAAGAACCGTTGACCAGTGGACAAGTGCAGCAGAAGACAAGTAAATATTCATGACCAGAGGAGGGACAAAAGCTAAGAAGAGTCACTTCTAAGAGGGATGAAAACGGACATTGCTGCAAATGAAATGGAATAATTAAAAGCTTCTAACGTTATTTGAGATAATTACTTGTTAAAAAATTGACCTCTGGCCTAACTCGAGCACAAATATTGGCTCATAAGACATAAGGTGAGTATTGTCCAACACCGTTTAAGGATACAACAACCCATATACTTGACCAAAGTGCGACTCAACACGCAACTGTATGCACCGCACGCCTAGGGATGAAGAAATGAAGCACGCACAACATAATATGGGACCCAATATTGGGTAAAAAATAACTGGGATAGGTCTAGCTCTGATACAGTGTTAATAAAATGGAAGGCCTAACTAACCCAAAAGTTAACTCAAGAGGTGAGGATTGTCCAACACCATATAAGGCAACATGAACCCATATATTTGACCAAGCTGGGACTCTTAACAAGAAATCAAGTGCTTATAACAAGAAAAAGGAAATAAAAAGATATATAGTTGAAACAAAACCTTCCAAGATGGTGAATCAAAGGCATAAAAAATAGCTTCCTTGAATTCGTCTTTGTAATGAAGAAGAGATGGACCTCCATAACTAATTGCAATTGATAGAACTTTCAACTGATATTCAATTGCATTTTCAAGAGCAGGAGAGACCGTTGGTTTTGCCTGGAGAATTCAACAAGAGAAATCAATGCAGACTGTAAGTGGAATCCTGAAGCGCATGTTAGGATAACCATTAGTTAAAGAAGAGAACCTTGCTTGATATAGAGATATTAAAAGCTCCTCTTCCACCAAATCCTGTAACAGGTGTTCCTTTTAAGGATGATATAACAGTCTCCAACAATGGTTTAATAAGCTGAGTAACAGCCTCATTGGGGTTAGAGTGAACACAAGCACAGCAAAGCAATCCAACTTCTGCAATAGCCCCAGGAAGAATATTTGTGGTGACAAACTTGGAAATTTTCTTAAGAGCCTGTTCAGTAAAATAGAAGTTTACATCAACAGAAATTGAAATGTTCAGAACTATCATAATCATTCGAAATCCAGAAAGATACCTTTTTATATAGTGATTCTGAAAGCCTCCCAAGCAGGATTTCCAACATGCAAAAATAAAATGGACCATCTTCCACCAGGAAAGTTCCTGAAGTTGCTGGCGAATGAAGACCTTCATTCCTGAAGCACCAGTTATTACAACAGCCATGAGCTTATGCGATATTTACAATTGAATTTAATTACTTGTGCAGAAGTTTGACCATCAAAAAAAGAAAATATGATTAAATAAAAGGGAGAAGAATCTAACCAGTGTTACTTACACAACACTGTTAGCTTCCAAGTTCTGAAGTAACGAAAACAAGCGGTAGAAGAACTCGTCCAGCCATTCTGAAAAGTGAAATCCTGGCATGAGTGAGGACTCGTCCATAGTGTCTTCCAGTATGGCCATCTGCAAGCTAAGATAAATAAGCATAATCCTTTTGTGAAACAAGTCATCACTGGAAAACAACTATTAATATTGGCACTTACGTTGGAAAACAAGGAGCCAATCAGTTGCATTGTTGCCAAGGTTTTGGGTGGGTCATTGGCATCCATACCAAGTAATGCATTAGACAAGGAAACCATCAGCAGGTCAACAAGTGAATCAGAATGATCAACAACATCTAAAGCCATCGATGAATCTGACAATATAGTCAGGAGAAGAGATCGACCAGCATATGCTGCAGACGTTACAGCACTTTTCAACTGGTGAGTGGCTGTCATCTATTAGAAAGTTGTAGTTAGCGGAGTAAAATCATCAGTCAAACTCAAACAATACCCTTCAGCCAAGCAGGAGCTATATCTATTTGAAATGGTTAAAAGAGGAGCGAATATAAATTACCAAGAGTCTCTCCTAAACAAACTCACCGTCTCTAAAGCCATACGAAATCGAGATGATAAAAAGGGAAGAACCATAGATGGTTCAACATATGAAAGGGTAGAAGTGGCAGCTGCAACTGTTTCAGAAAGATGTTCATTTTTGCTATACTGTCCACGATCGATTAGCTTGAGAACAGTTCTCACAAAAGCAACCCTCTCGGATTGACCTAGGAAGATTTCAGACTGCTCCCCATCGTCTCTTCTCCTGAGCCCACAGTCTCACAGTCAGATAAGGCAACATATTCCATGTATGATGTAGAATTGTTATGATAGAAAAAAAAAAACTTACAGTTGCTCAAGTTGCAAGCGTTTCTGAAACATATTTACCAAGTGGAACAAGAATCGCTCAAGGGAATAAGTCCAGCGACCACCATTAGAAGGATGGTAATATCTAAAACAAAATAGATATGGTTAACAAATTTACAAGAAAAAATTAGGGAAAGTAAAGTGATACAAAATCATCTAGAAAACAAACTGTTCCAGGAGGTTGACCAATTTCTCCAAATGCTCTTGTGTAGAACCGCCAGGTTTTAGTAAATAAACCTGCATTCACATTGACAAAAACAGAGGGTCAATTTGGCAACCTGCAGATGTTTTCTAACTTTCATTTAGAAGTGAAGCTTACTATTGATTTAGCTATGGCTTTTGATGGAGTGATTGTTCTGTTTGAGAAAAGGAATCTTGTGTTTCTGGGAACATCCACAGAGAATGGATTTGAACCACCACCATTTGCTACAGGAACCTGTGAACAAATATGCATGAAGTATTATGGAGAAACAGCAAGATGACAGGCGACAAGTTCCATTCTACCTAAGATAAGGAACCTTTCGATGTACATATATGATGGAATTTGATTTTCTATACAACACGTAGTAATAACCCGAACTTGTTAGCCCATGAGCAATTGCTAAGAAATTTCTTAAAGCGACGAGATAAAAGTCTATGCAACATAACCTACCTCGAACATATTCAGGTATTTATTGAATATATCAGGTAAGAAATGTTCCCAGACAATGAAGCTATAGTTCTTTATCACACGAGCTGTAACAGAGGCCCACTGGCTGTTCCAAAACTGGCAGTTTGGTACTGAATCCCAGTGGGCTAAACACGAAACAATCCATGTGCTGCCATATAACACCAATAACAAAATCAGTTAACTCATATAGTGAAATGAAAGTTCAACAATCTTCAGAGGAAGTTGATCGTCCTTACGGCGAAAAGAATTCCTGGTTGTCTCTGTTGGTAGGAAGGAACAGTCTCACAAAACCAGAACCTTCAAAGGATGAGTTATGCCATGGATTTTCAAGCAAAGATCTGCAAATTTCTTTTCACTAATGAATGAGGACTAAAACAAGCCAAAATTTCAAGGAAAATTCGTAGTCACTCCTAACATTTTTCATAGAATAATTAGATGATATTCACAGGAGCAACAATGTGGACATAACTTTGCAAAAACTTAAAGAATTATCTATTTGTAAAACTATCATATAAATATCCATGAGTAGTAGAATGAAGTAACACAAAAGTATCCTAGGTATGCTTGAAATTGCAAGTGAAGTCCTCCCTATTAATGCATAATCCCAAAAAAGATTCAAGTCGCGAAAAGGTGTAAGTACAAGAGTTCTCCAATTTCAATAAGACAATCCCCTCTAAATACCACATTTTTATAATCTCATTAAGAGTTTCACCATATTACTGCATATTTTCCAAACTTCAACTGATCTCAACGAATCACCTGAATCTGACCATCAGCATAAGGTCAGCTAAGTTCTCCAATTATTTTAAAGAATTCCGAATCCACCATAGTCTTCTTTGAATAATGGCACCAACAGATAAATAGCTTAAATTATACAACAAAATGCACCAATCAAAAGTTTCTTCCCACCCAATAATTACCACATAGGCCTAGAACAATATATATGCATGTATAAATGAACTAGTATATTTCGGCGTTTGATCTTTTCACTCCAAAGCCAACAGAAGCGTTAGCTTCTTTTTTAATAACATATTCTGTTCTCAAAAGTCCTAATGAATGGAGAATATACACATCAAATTACTGTCTAATTTAGATGTCTTAGAGACTAATCTCACAAAGTAAAATCTTACCTGAACTCGGACCATATCTCGAATGCAGAACCGGGAGGGAAGAACCTCCGGGAGGATCGAACAAGAGAAGTAACAGCCTCAAAATGACGTTGCCTAATTCTCCACCCTTCTGGCCCCGTATTCCTATAGCAAATAAAATAGTTCAACAAATCAGCATATAAGTGCATTACAAGAACAGTAGCTAGGTTAATGATGAGATCTAGGTTTGTAATAAACTGATTAATTTAAATATCCCATTAGTTATGATAGCAGAACGTATTATCCAAGTCCAAGTAGATGAAAAATTTTAAATAAATAAATAAACAAATAAATAGCACCTCTATCCTCCAAAGACAGAGAAATACGCAAAATGTAAACAGTCAGGTTTATAAGATATATGCATATAAACATCAGCTTCAGGAAGAAATGTACTTTTTGAGGTACTGTCATGAGTCATCGGTTCAATATGCCACTCTTTACAATTCTAAAACCAATGTTGATTGTAACTAATAATTCCTACCTTCTTTAAAAATCAGTGATGTGTTGACCAAAAACCATCAAAAAGGATCATTGCTTGTATGAGTTACTCCAAACATACAAGCAATGATTATTTTGAACAAGCTGGAGAGGAAAAAAGCTTGTTTTGAAGGACAAAGAAGTCATATTTCCAGATTTAAAACTAATTGTTCACATAATCTGTTCTTCTAGTGTAAAAGAAATTTAATTGGAAATATAGAGCACTATATAGATTGCCTAGATCTGTTTGGACTGTTTTTCGCTTTGATTAGTACTGTTGCTTCATTTACCCTGGTTATCTTTCATATTTTGATGTCATTACTTTTCTTTACCTTAGTATTTTCATCTTAGCATTTTATTCTTGTATTTCTTTTCCAATCATGTTTTTAAAAACTGTTTCTCTTGAGCGAGGGTCTATCGGAAACAACCTCTACCTCACTCAAGGTAGGGATAAGGTCTGCGTACACCTCACCCTCCTCAGATCCCACTTGTGGGATTATACCGGGTATGTTGTTGTTGTTAGGAGGAAGAAGCTAGTGGCAGACTGTTTGTTGTGGATTTCCTTTTATGTAGTTCTGTACTATTTTGTACCATCTTGGTACTGCTATAAATAAAATTCTTTATCATTTCAGAAAAAAAAAAATTACTCCAAACATCAACAACACGAACAACTAAAGCCTCAATCGCAAACAAGGGGTCGGCTATATGAATCCTCACTTGCCATATATCTCCACTCTAGCTCAACTCAAGCTATTATATTTGAATTAACTGCCACATATAAATCTATGGAAATATGAAGCACCAACTAAGAGTCTAGAAAGATGAGAATAACAGATGAATCTTCAAACTCCATTTAGAAATGACAGGGAGAGACATTGAGAATTTCGAGAAGTACCCTCAACTATTTGCTAATTTAAGAATTAAATGTAATAATATACAGGTGTAAGTAGCACGATGCAGAGGGTAAATGGCAAAGGCAAAGCAGAGAATTTGTTGGTTCCGGGGGGGGGGGGGGGGGGGGGGGGGGGGGGTAATTGAAAGGCAGAACTTGGAACAAAAAGACTGACGAAGAAATTCAAGGCTCTTGTCACTTTTACATCAGGCCAATTAGATAGCAAGGAGCACAAACAAGTTTCCCAAAGACATGAAAGGTTAGGACCATACTCCTAAACTTTTGACCAGCTACTATCAGGTTTCAGAATAGCTGTTAAAATATCTGACACAACTTCTCTTTTGTGGCGGTGTAACATGGCTAATGCATATGACATTGATGCCATGATAGACTTTTTATATTCTTTACACTTGTAGCAGTGATGTTATCTCTGTAAATATTTCAGAGCACTTTCATAATGCTGGATTCTCAATAATATATCTTTATCAATAAAAAGTTTCAGGTGTGCTAAATTGTGAACACAAATGAAATAATTATGATGTCAATACAGAAACGGCAACATAAAGCAGGCTAATCGATTAACAAAAATGTTACAGATAAAATAGAAACTATGGACTTGCCTTGTGAAGTGTGTATGAACCAGAGTATCGTATAAAGGGCGCCATTGAACTTGCAAAGACAACTTTTTCCGGTACTTATTCAGTAACTTTACCAAGATATTTCCCCATCTAACCTGAAGAAAGCAAATGACATTAAATGTACAGCAATCAAAAGAAATATTCATGCACAAGTAGCTTTTGCAAAAACAAGTTACCTGGGCGTAAAGTTTATTATCTGATATACGGAACAATTCCAATCCAAGTTCAACTACTTGTGTAACATCCTCCAGGGATAGTTCACTTTTGGCCTTTATGAAGCTGCAGGTAAGTCCATTAGTAAATAGTACTAGAAGATTTAAATACGAGTTTAAGTTACATATACCGCCAGTGTAAAACAAAAAAAGAAAAATTACATTATCAGTCATCCAAAAGATATTTACACTAATGATAAAAGGTAGCAAGAATTGTAATCTTAAAAACAAGACAGGTCACAGTTATAACATAATAAAGAATTGGTTATGTAAGTGATTGGTCAAAGTCAACGAGTTCTTCAGTTGCAAGAAATTGTAGTATACAAAAACAAGTGGAATTAATAAATTAATACTCCGTAAAGCTTACAGGTCAATAACGGAAACCCATTTGAGAGTAGCGTAAACAGAATCAGGATCATCAGAATTGTAACAATCTTTAACAGATTTCACTACTTTGCTAAATGATTCTTTCTCCTTTATTGTTTCTTCTGCCACCGGCGGAGGCAACCACGCGTTATACAAATGCATTTTGTATATTTGCCTTGTGTTTTTCAAGTGGAGAGGACTATATATAGTAGCAAGTGTCTGGTTTCTTTCTTTCCAAGACAAAATTTTGACCGGTAACCCAAGATCAGAGGTCAAGCTGCCTGGAGTTTCCCCAAAGAAATCTAATTACTCTTTTTCTTTCATTATTTCATTTTATATATCACTACTAACCTTCTTCCCATTTTGGGACTTTCTAAAATCGTCCACGTCATTTTATTTCTCCCAATTTTCACACCTTTTTGGAAATTATTTAATCTTAATTATTTATTCTTTTAAATTTGATTGCACACACAAATACTTTTCATCCAGAATGTAAAAAGAATGTTATTTAGTAACTATTGTAGGTTTCATTGTTTTTCTTCCATTACGTTGCGGACGAAAATGAATATCAAATGATCGATTCAGCATTGAAGATATTAACCCTAAAAGATGAATAATATGGTGTTCTGAACGCAAGAAATTTTGAGGCGTGAGTGAGGAAAGAGGTATCAGGGTGTATATTCTCAAATAAGGAAAAAAATCAAATCAGATAGTGAAGTAAGAGAAAGTACGGTAAGGTTATAGCAAGACAATGAGGTTAAATTAGCTCGATTCAATGCACTTGATGTAACTTATAAGAATATGCTTTCCTGAACTGATAAAGCAGTCGCATCTTCACTCTTATGTATTCAGATTCATACATATATCATCAAAAAAGATAAAAATCCACGAATATGGTGATTACGTAATAAGCACATGTTATAGAAGAAGTAGCAGATAAATACAAGAGAGCGGAGGGAAGTAATATTTTTCTTAATAGCCAAAGCAATATTAAAAACTTTGTCACTTTGCTTTAGTCATCGGAACAGATATAGCAGGATAGAGACTCCTTATCGCACATCATACCCTCTAACCTTTATTTATTTATACTTAATAGAGATCTTCTGAATGATTCTGTTCTCTTAGTTTGATAAGTGTAATTATATTTAATAAAGATCTAATCACTTAATGAGTTTACATATATTTGAGTTATTTAGACATTTGAGGAGTCTTAATATTATTGGGAGGATATATATTTGGTTGAAGTTCTGTACAAAATGATCATTCACCACTATCGTCAAACTCCACTACCATCGCCACCACTGCCAAGCGCTATCATCAATCACTTCCACCATCACAACTACCACCGCTAACCACTAACAAGTGCCACCAGCCACCACTGTATGTTATATTGCATCAACTATCTTCACCAGCACAACTATCAGCAGTGCCAACTACAACTACTGCTAGTCATTACAACCAACTCCATCATTACAGACTATCATCGCAATCACTACCACCATTTACACATTCATTATCACAACTACTACATCGCACAAGAAGAAGCGTCACCGCTACTTTTACTGCATAACTGGCAACCTTAAATATCATCATAAATGTTATCCAGATATATTTGTTATTAAACAAATAATAATCCCAGTAGATAGGTGTTCTCACATTATTTATGATACCTTTATAAAATTTTAATTTGAAAAACTAAACAAAAGAATATTAGACTTGTCATTATTAAAGTGTTATAACAAATGCAATTGCAAAGTGTTATAACCTTCCCATTCAGATTGACGGGTTTAGTATATTAGACTTTTGTTATCATCAAATAATTTTCACAATATTTAGCTTTTTAAGTTAGACAAAGTTATTTTTTATTAAGATTGTAATAGAGAAGTATGATAAATCCATCATTAATTAGAGGTCTTTAGTTTGAGTTTTGAAAATGGAGGTAGAGAGTGTTTTACCCACATAATGGGACTCTCCGGTGCAAATCTGATTTAGTCGAGTTCCAACAACAACAACATACCCAGTGTAATCCCACAAGTGAGGTCTGGGGAGGGCGAGATGGACGCAGACCTTACCCCCACCATGGTGGAGAGGTTGTTTCCAATAGACCCTCGGCTAAGAAACATTTGAAAATTTTGAAGACAAACCAAATATCTTGAAAATAAGATAAAAACAAACAAGGTAAGAAACACCATTAATGCTCAAGTTCTCGATGTTAAAAACTACTATAACCAGGGCAAATAGAAGACGCCATTAGCGAAAAAATGACAAGATAAAACTACTATGCAAAAGAATACTATCGCAGAAATGTCGACAATCCATCGCCTTCTACCTAACCTTCTCTACCCTAATCCTAGACTTCTACGCTTTCCTATCAAGGTCCATGTCCTCGCTGATCTAGATGTGAGTCATATCATGTCGAATCACCTCGTCCCAGTTCTTCTTTGGTCTACCTCTACCTCTCTGCACATCCACCACAACCAGCCTCTCACACCTCCTCACTGGCGCATCGGCGTCCCTTCTCTTCACATGGCCGAACCATCGCAACCTTACTTCTGGCATCTTGTCCACCACTGAGGTCACTCCCATCTTACCACGAATGTCCTCATTCCTAATCTTATCCAATCTCGTATGCCCACACATCCATCTAAGCATATGCATCTCTGATGCACCTATCTTCTGAATGTGTGTGGTCTTGACTGGACAACACTCTCTGTCGTACAACATAGATGGTCTAACGAATGCTTTATAAAACTTACCTTTAAATCTAGGTGCCACTTTCTCATCACATAGGACACTGGACGTGAGTCTCCATTTCATCCAGCACTCGAACACTGACAACATAGCTGGTCGAGTTGCAAAGCAGATATTAAACATCAGGTAAGAAATAAAAAAAATATTTTTACTAACAAAGCATTTTATTCTTTCATCATTTTGATATGAAAATTTCAATGTTTACATTAAATTTTAGGGGGATTTACATAAATATACCACATTAATCGCAAAATAACATAAAATACCGATATTATACAATTGACGAAACATAGCAACACTTTTATTACCTTACATATACAAGTTTCAACAAACACGTACTAATTAGAGTTTTATCTCCTTCTTCTTAACTTCTTCAGTCGTCACTGGCCCATGGTATTGGTGCCACCATTCACGGTCATTGGATTAAAAAAAAAAAAGAAGAAGAAGGATTTACAAAACGAAACATACAAAGATACACATATATACATTAAAAAAAATTGAAACTACATATAACCAAACATACACAAACATATAAATATATACACAAAGTATACAAAGATATACAATATATATATATACACACACATACAAAAATAAAGATATATGCAAAAACTACAAAGATATATGTATTTATATACAAAATGAATACAAAGTTATACACAACACATACACATATATACACATACAATAGGCCAAAAAAAGGGACTAGATAGGAGCTGCAACAGCTCCACCGAAAAGCACCAGCAGCAGCGACGCCACTTGAAAAGCACTATATTGGAGCAGCGTTGTTGCACTGCAGAAGTAGCAACGAGATCGGAGCAGGGAAGAAGAGCAGTAACAGCAACCTCCATCACTGGTGGACGTCGGAGAAGATTCCGGCCGGTGGGTGGTGGAGGAGGGGAGAGAAATAGAGGGAAAAAATAGGATTTTGTGTTAGAGAGAGAGGGAAATGAAAAATGGTAGATGTAGGGTAATAAAGTAAAAATTGTTGTTATGTATTATAATTTGGTAAAAGTTATAGATAAAATGTATAATTTAGCTATTTAGATTGCCTCTTGGGGTAATTTTTCCTAAAGTTTATGGCCAAATAAACTTTGATTTGATATGCATTTTATTCTCATAAAAAATTGACCCAGGAAACATGTCATAGCTACAGGTTATTTATTTCCATTTATCGCCCCATGAGATCCGACCGTTGGAGTTGCCACCGATGGCAAAACAAGTGACCGTTGTAACTCTCAGATATCCACATTAGTTTAAATATCTGAACGTTTCCCTCTATTTCGGACATCATAACTTATCACTATCTTATTGCGCTATCTGCTATCTTGCTAAAAGCTCTCTTATTTCTATTTTTGCTAATACATCAGTCCGCAGCTTTCTTATTGTTACTATTTTTCATTTATCAATTAGTTTCATTCTCATTTTATTCAAGAAAGTTTCTATTAATGGCGGAAACAAAGAATTGTCATGTTATCGTCGAAATCCCAGTCGACGAAGAGCATCAAAGTAAACAAATTGTCTCAGCCATGACCACTATCTCTGCAATTCAAAATCACCCATTAATGGAAATCTCAAAAAGCCCAGGTCATCTATTGCTTCTCAAGCTTTGGCAAAGAGAAGAAGACCTTTCTGGCCGCAGAATTGCAGCCAAAGAAACCCGAATGGATAGCATTCGAAGAGAAATATTTCAACTTTGTTGTTTCTTCTTTATCTTTCATGGTTTATTCTTTACACTTCTGTTCACATCTGTTTCAGAAGATCATAATAATGTGTGCCACAAATGGTGGATTCCTTCCGTGCTATCAGTTTGCACTTCATTTTTTATTGTGTTTCTAGTACAGTTGAAACTTTACAGGTTTTGGAAAGTGTCAAGGCAGTTACAGAGGGAGAGGGGAGATGGTAGAGCATTGACTAGGTGCATTCAAGAATTGAGGATGAAAGGGGCGAGTTTTGATTTGTCAAAAGAGCCACAGATTGGGAAAAAAATGAAGAGCTCTAGTGTGGAGATCAAATGGAAACCTTTAACTTGGTTGTCTCAGTATGTAGTAACCATTTGTCTTATTTGTTTCACAGGACTGGTCTTCCCTGCTTCCAGGCTCATCCTTTGTGCTTGATCTGAGAAGTTGCTCTTTGCTCCAATCAGCTGGAAGACATCCAGGTTGTGAAATCCACAAACAAAAATGGTAATTAATTATTTCAGCTATTTTTAAGTTCCAGTTCCTACCACCAGATTATGTTAGAGACTAATATCCCTGGAGTACAAATCATTTAGTAGACTGTTCTTCTCATATCAATAATCATGTCGCATTCTTACCTTTGTTATTTTTTCAGGGGATATATAGCAAGATCCCTGCAAATGGAAATGTGAGAAGTGCCAAATCTGACCTCTTTCACTTAGCTTACTGGCTCGAGAAAGAACCCAAAACATTACTTGGCAAGAATGGAATGTCTTTGGTTAGGCACTGCCAGCTAGAAGAAAATGCAAGAAGTCTTTCAAACTCACTTCCCTCGTGCTGTGCTGTGCTGTGCAGTGACATTAGTATCAGAAACTTATGTTCAGCATCTTCCTGGAGCAGCGGAATTGTGGCAATGGTCAAATCCTGGAGTCTCGATTCGGCTTAATGTATTATGCAAGTGCTTGCAATCAGGCACACTGCCTACTGCACGAGTTTAAGAGCAGCAGAACTAGAGTTTTGGGGAGCCAGCATCTTCTGAAGTTGGCAACTAAGCATACAACATCAAAACACTAAATCCATGTTGTAACATATCTTTCATTATGTGTACAAATTTTCAAAAATAAAGGTCATACAGAGAATTACTTGAATCTCAATTACCATGTCAGAAATGTAACAGATCAATAAACACTAAATCCATGTTGTAACATATCTTTCATTATGTGTACAAGTTTTCAAAAATACAGAGAATTACTTGAATCTCCATTACCATGTCAACAAGCTCTCATCTGAGAATTTTGTCATTCTTTTTAAATCATTTAGAGACTTTTCCGGATTCTTTGACAAATCTTGCCCCCCCTGAAAGGATAAACTACTTTTTTCGGGCTCTATGCACTCTCAAAGCCAAATATGCGAAAAACACCTACATTGAAGAAATAAAACTATTAGCTTCATAAGGAAAAAAGAAGGCCGGTCAGTTCGTACTTAAGCCAGAAATGCACACCTTCATCAGCCTGATACTTGTTTTTATCATCCCCGGCATAGGCAAGCAAGTTGTATTTCGGATTCCATTCCACACTGTTCATGGCAGCACGACATGGAATCTGGTGAACTGTCCGACCAGTTTGGACATTAGCCTGCAGCAAATAAAGGCTAAGTTGGAAACAGTCAAAGACAGTCGCTATGCAGAACAATAACGGGTTCTCGAATACATACAATATCAATAAACAAATCTTCACTAGCAGAGGCAATGTAATCTCCTGTGTAATTGAAGCCTATTGTCCTAACTGGCCACCTGTGTTGCAAAAAGATAAAATCAAGTTGGGTCAGCTAGGAAACTCCTTTATAATAACAAGATGGAAAAGCTAACTTGAAGGGGAATTTACTCGAGTTTGGTAAATGTTCGAAGACAGAGCATCTCCTTAATGTCCCAAAGGCTGACCAATGAATCAGCACTTCCAACAGCAAAATATCTGTGTGATATTTAATCAAAAGAAGGTTTTGTTAGTTTAAGAAAAAAATATTAACAAAATGGTATTATAGCCCTATGCATGGTCCTTCGACAAAAGCCTTTTTGACATCATATTGCTGCCGTTAATTAAAAGGATAGACACATATTCTAGTGCTGTCTGAGACATAAGTAAAATTTCATTTAAATCCAAGCACGAATGGTAAATGACTTGTTAAGTGTCAGGCACACCTTCCTAGCGGGTCAATTGCAATGCAGTAACAACCAGCCGTGTGAGCCATAAGCGTGTCAACTGCTTGTAGAGATGGATAAGCTAACACTTCCACGGTTCCTGTATGACAAACAGGAAAGCTTCGGGATTGAGAAGAGAACCTTAAATCATGCTGGTATTAAAAGCATTTTCTTCCAGGACGCCAGCAAGTCAATTGCCATCTCACTGATGTGTACTCACCATTTCCAGTTGTAAGAAAGAACATATCGCCACTCATGTTCCACGCAATCTCATTTACCTGATGAAGGGAATAAGTGTAAAAGAAAGGGAACTCAAAACTGTGACAATGCATGATGCAAGAAGATTACCAGAGCAGGAATCTGACCCAATGCAATGAACAACTACTCTTTGCAACTCAGTTACTATAAGAAAAGAGGCTGGAAGCATGTCTGGTAAAGAGCGGAACAGAAATTAAGAGTTTCAGTATATTAGAACTTCAGTACTTTAGGAGGAAATCTGTAAGAGCCAAGAGGATTCATATTATTTTTAATCTGTAAATTAGGCTGGAAATACATGCATCACACAAGATATGTCTACATTAAGAATTAATTTTCCACTACCACTTGGGAACCTAAGAAGAAGAAAAACTCCTGCTTGTTCAAGTCTTTCTTTCAGAATGTCCAACAGATCCGATCGCCAAGTCTTAGTTACACACCAAAGCAGAGAAATGTCAAAACTTGCAGCAACATATGAGAAATTCAATCCACTTATGAAACACTTGCAACACAAAAGAAGGGCCAACAGTAAGAGAAGGAGAATTGCCAGTGCAGTAGCCCTAAACCCAGCACATCACAAGTTCAAATAACTATATAAAACCTGCTACACAGGCTTATGAATAGGATTGTTCACTTGGGGGAGAGACCACCTCATAATTAAACTTGCGCTTATGCATAGGCCTAAACTTGCGAACATCCAATATTGTTAGTTCATCATCCTGCATAAGAATGGCCACAAAATTCATTTGCGTGATAGGTAATAATAGGGTCTCTATTGAATTTCACCAATAAAACATGCATAACAAAATAGGAGAAATGAAAATTCATGCAATAAAAAGTGATGAAGAGTTGCATGCATATAGGGTTTCCGTATATGCACATTGTATTTGACTACATATCTTGAAGCAGTTAGCAAAGATAGAAGCAAGATTATTTGTTTATTTTAGACATTACTAAGTGAGAGGAAATAATGAGTACCCTGTTTCCAACAGCTATATGTGTTCCATCAGGCTTGTAAGTGATGTTGATATTTTCACCACTTAGTTCAACTTGCTGTGAGCATTTCCCACCTGCCAATTGGAGACCAAATTCGTTAGCATCTACAACACGCAGGGAGCTTGACAGGAAACTAGGCTGTGAAGTCGCACCATAACTTAACTCATAACGCAATTCTTGAAATGGATAAACTCGGGGAACGTTTTTTATCAGAAAAAGTTAAAAACTCGGGAGAAATATAAAAGTAGAAATGTAAGTTTTGCCAAGACCTACTTGAATAGACGAAGATTTTTGTAGCTAAATACCAATTTCTAATTCTTTCAACTTTTGCAGCTTAAAGCTGGTGCAGAATAATATAAACTTACTACGAGCATCCCATAATCGAACTGTCTTGTCACCAGATGCTGTAGCTATCAATTCAGCATGTTTGGGATCCCAACATAACTGGTCCACACTGTCAGTGTGACCTTTCAATTCAACATCTTTAGCCTTCCCCTGCAAAGTGGATATGAGAGGTTTCATACACCAACTCTCAAGAAATAGAAGAGACTAGAATATCAAAATTGAACATGAAGTGAGAAACAATGATTTTAGGGTAGTCCTGTGTGTGGGACATACGAGGTTTCATGCTCCACCTCTCTAGAAATGCAAAAGAGAAGAATATTAAAATTGATAGTCTTGTGTATGATGAAACAAGCTATTAAGGTTCCAGGTTTTTGCAAGCAAAGGCATAAGATCCCACAGATTCGTGCAAATTTGAACTTACAGCAAAGAGATATCAGTTTTAGCATCTATCATCAAGACTGTGTACATGTAAGGTCAAACAAATAAGAGGTTCAAACTTCTTCTGGCCGATTCATCACTTATCTAATAACACTTTGCTCTATCTATCCACATAATATTCTGCATATAACAATTGATAATGTCTTATTCTAGCACTTTCTGGTGCCCTGAAGTACAACCGGTTGAACTAGTCCATGCAATTAGATCAGGACCTTTAAGTTCTTTATTTAAAGATTTAACTTTCAACCCCAATAGACCCCCCTTCTGCTCCTTTCTCAGAACTAAGTTTGTACAATAGGTCATTTAACCTCCTCCCGTTTTTCCTAAGTAGACATCATTCCAATTTCTCAGGCAGATTCAATGTTATAAATATACCAGTTATCAAGAAAAAGGAGAGAGAGAGGGAGTGAGTGAGTGAGACAGAGAGAGCAATCACTCTCATGAATTTTAAATAGAATAACTATCTGCCACCTGTTTCTTACACATAAAGCACTAACTAATTCCGTAATTCGAATAGTGGTACCCTATATATTACAGTTTTCTTGCCAGAAGAACTCCTAGTATAGCATGTGTAAAAGTTACTGATGGTTCTGGAGAAACCTCAAGAAAAACCTTTTTTTTCCATCCAACTATTCATATTTTTTCAACTTTAACCAAGATCCATCAATCAAGCAACAGACCGCAGTAGTATTCTTTGTCTTTAGGTTTCGGGGCCGGAGTTAATTTTGTTCATTGTATTCAATAAGTATTGCAAGGCCGAATAATTCAAGCAAGAGCGGACTAAGGGGAGGGTCCTTTTAAGTAGATGACTCGTCAGGCAGTCGGAACGAGACTTCTTTGGAAAAAAGAACTTGAATAAGTTTGTTTTTCTGAAGGAGTCGTCATTTTCTATCAGGAAGGCTATGTTATTTTCAATCCCGGCGTATAGTTTCTGAAAAAAAAAATCTCTAAAAGCATTATTTTCCAATTGTTCATTGTAAGGGGTAAAAAGCTACCTGTTCTAGGTTTTTACAGTAACGGATATGTAGTCTGTTAAACACCTACATATCTAAACAACAATTAATTGGTTTATCCAAATTAAGCTTATCCAACACCCTTTAACAAAGAAATGTTAGTTCATTTGTCCCATGAGGAAAATATGCGACGCTGATAATCATTCCAAGAACTTGTATACTCCTTGTAAGTCCACTTAATGCCCAGATTGACTTTCAAAAAACTGAAAATATCCAATGTCAAATAGCATGTCTTTTTACTTTTTTCTAAGTCACTGCTGCTTCATTTGATATTGCTTTGAGCTTCTTCTACATGTAATCGTCAATGTCAATCATGCATTGGCCGATGTAGGAAAGAAAACATAGATTTTTTTGTTTATGATAAGAAGCAAACAAACATTACTACTATAGCTTCATCAGGTCAGATGACATAGGACCAAACGCTGGTAGAAGCAACTGGAGTGAAACACCAATTTTTTAGCTCCAGATAAAAATATTAAGTACCTAAGCTAAATGGGGTTCATAAACAACTAGAACAGTATAAAAGCAGGGGGGGCGGTGGGACAAGAATATAAAGTCGACTCTTTTAAGTCAGACCTCTCTATAACAATAATCCTCTATAACAGTAGCTCATTATAGCATCGTAGTTTTCTTAAATTATATTATATGTTCTCTATAATAGAACCTCGCTATAGCAAGTAAACAATTTCAGGAGAAACGATATCATTATAGAGAGGGTTGAGTGTATATAAAACAAAAGAGGAGAAGTAAAGAAGGTTACATGACCGTGAGGTTCAATTTGCCAAATACGAGCAGTTTGATCCACTGAACCGGAGGCGAGCTTCGTACCAGTGCAGTTCCATGCTACCGAATGCACCTTTTATTCCATAAAACATTTTAATAAAAAAACACTACAAGTTAAAATCATCTAGTACTATACTTGTAAGTTCTAACAAACCCCGTTTTCAGGAAAAGAATGTTAGGATTCAATGAAATGCAACAACTATTCAAGAAAGAGAAAATGAACCTTTTTCTTGTGGCCGAGGTATTCTCTGTTATGGAGGTTTTTGAAAGGTATTGTTGTCTCTCCCATCACACTCTCTCTCTCTCTCTCTCTCTCTCTCTCTCTCTCTCTCTCTCTCTGCTCCCTTTGCTGCCTTCACTTCCCTCGAATTTTTTTCTTGTTTACAAGACACGTGAAACGACATCCATTCTTGTCGTTCCTAGCCAGCCCCTTATTTTTTTCTTTTTGCAGCCCTTGTTTTGTTAAATTGAAGGGTTATAATTATGGGATATAAATTATAATTACCAAAACTCACTTTTCTTATTTTTGACTAGCTCTTATTTTTTATAGTCATTATACACAATAATAAATACACAGTATGTACAAACGATAGCATAGATATACAAATGATATTCTTTTTTTTTTTTTGATATAGTACGAATTGCATAGATAGAAATCACGGAGGATTACATAAGGAGTTTATGCGGCTATTAAGTGAGTTTGCCGCTTGATTACAACATGGATTCAAAATAGACATAGCATTTAATACATTAATATTTCCTAACTTAGATAAACAGTTAAAAGAGCTGTCCGAAATTTCAATAGTGGTTTGAGTGCCCACACGATCCTCCAACAAAGCTTTATGAACAAAAATTGGTGGCACTGTGTAGTGATAGATGGAAGTGGATTTGGACTGATCGGGAGCTCCTTGCGCCAGTAGGTGCGCAACCTTGTTTCCTTGCCTGAAAGTATGCCTAATTGTTGGCATTTGCAGGAGGTCCATCATTGACCTACATTGCAAAACAATTCGAGAAAAAGAAGAATTAGTTTTTGGATTTTCTAGAAGGTGAATTATATCTGTTGAGTCCGTTTCTATTTCCAAATTTATGAAATTATGATCGATTGCTTGGGCAAGACCATGGTGCAGAGCTAGCAGCTCCACATGAGTAGAGGTAAGACCACTAACTTTTTTATGAAAACCAAGCACCCAATTTCCTCCCTTGTCTCGAAAAACTCCTCCAATGCTGGACCTAAAACTTTATACAAATGGTATTTCTCACGTATACAGTGTTTACAACAAAAAATATGGTATATACAATCAGATTTATTACACAATTTATACACGCACTTTTTTCAACTACTTTTACTGTATACACACTTTTTTACAGTGTATATAGATATTTTAATAGAATAAAATTTTATACGTAGGCTCGACGGAGCAGCCGTCCCCATCGCCGGAGCAGCATCAGTAGGGACAAAACACAACAGCAACAGGGAGAAATACAGCAGCGATCGAGGAGCAGTGCACGCGCCGGAAACTTCCAGATCTGGGACTGGGGGAATCTGGGGGGAGAGGCGGGGGAGGAAGGGGGCGGCGGTGGAAACTATTTAAATAGGGGGAAGAGAAGGGAAGAAGAAGCACTAAGGGGTGTAACTACAAAAAGATATAGGGTATGGCTAGGTGTTTGTTTAGAATAATTTTAAAAAAGGAGTGCTAAAAAAATATATAGTAGAAGCTTTTTATATACACGATGTAAATTTTTCTTTATTTATTGGAGAGATTAAAAATTATAAGAATTACGTACATCTACATCTATATTAATATAAAAGTGAAAGATCATTATTTCCTAAGTTAAATTTTACTTTTAAAAATAATGTGCATGTTATGATTTTACCAAAAAGTAAATGTGCATGTTATGATGTTAATAACATTTTTTCTTTTTGGTATTTTGTATTCAAAAAATATTTTTTATTTGAATTAATACTGGGTGTACATTGTTACAGAAATACTTATGAAAGAAAAAAAAACTCAACAATTGCGCATAAAGTAAATTTATAATTTTAGAGCAGATTGAGAAATTATTATGACAAACTTACCTATAGATGTCTAATCACATGAAAAAAAAAAGATAATTAGATAATTTCAATAGCTGGTGACAAAGTCAAGAGTAGGCATTATATAATTTTTGTGAGTTAGGATTTCTCCTTAGTTAAATACAACCACTATTCAAAATTTTATGAGTTTCACACGCGTAGCGATATTGAAAAACTAATTTTGCATAAATTATAAAAATGATCGATAAACTAGTTTTGCATAACTTATAAAAAATTTTAATTTGAGAAGTTAGAGAAATATTCTTGCATTTACTGATGTAGAATTTGCAATTGAGGGCCGTAGAAGAAAAATTATTCTCCCACATGGCGGTGTTTGAGTTGTGAAAAACTGAACACTTCCTTTGGCTTTGGAAGTGGCCCAATTATATCTATCCCACATTTCATGCGGCAATACGATCGAATGTAGATGCTCGGCCTGTTGATGAATCATCCGAGTGTGTCGTTGACACTTGTCACATCTCTTAATGAAGGCCTTGGCATCCGTGTCAATATTTGGCAAACAGTACCTTGCTCGAAGCAATTTATGTACAAATGTCTTTACTCCCGAGTAATTGCCATTTGCCACATTCGCTTTCGTGGATCCCTCTCCTTATGTATTTGTTTTGTCCCAGGCCTAAACATTTGGCCAACGGGGGCACAATACAACTTCTTGTGCAACTGCCCCCAAATCATCGAATAAGGGATTGCTTGTATCCTAAGCTTTTTGGCTTCTTTCTTATCAGCTGATAGAGTCTCTGAGCCTAGGTAAGAAATGAACTTGGTACGTCAATCCCAATTTTTACTCACTGAAATAATTTCTAGCTTAATCCTTTATACATCAAATGTGAGGAGACGAACAATCGAATCAGTCCCCAAGTAATCTTTTCCGACAGCGGAGCCTAAATTAGCCAAGGCATCCTCTTCGGTGTTCTCTTCTCGGGACATCTGTTTAACTTTCCCCTCTCGAAACTTAGCCAAGATTTGTTGAGCCCAAGCTAAGAACTATTGCATTCGGGGCTCTTGAGCTGAATAGTCCTCGGGTATCTAATTCACCGCTAGCTGTGAATCACTCTTCAACTCGACTCTTTCTACCCCAATTCTTTAGCTAGTTCTAACCTTGTTATCACAGCTTCGTACTCTGCTTCTTTGTTGGTTACTTGCTTAAACCTAATGGAGTGTCTCATGTTTTCCTCCATGGGAGCTACCAACACTATGTCAAGCCCTGTGCGTTGAATTAGTAGCCTCGTCGGTATAGAATGTCCAAACCCCAGAAATTGGCCCTTTCGACATTAAATCTTCCTGCTCCGCCTCGGGGAGTATCTTAGCACTAAATTTTGCCACAGAATCTGCTAGCACTTGGGACTTTATAGCTCTGCGAGGCTGATAAATGATATCATACTTGCTCAGCTCGACGGCCTATTTAGCCAACCTTACTGACGACTCAGGTTTATGAAGTATATTTCTCAAGATGAAGGTAGTGACTACAGCTATGGGGTGGCATTAAAAATAGTAAGTTTACGAGCAGTAACAACTAAGGCAAGTGCCAATTTCTCTAAATGAAGATACTTGGTTTCAACATCGAGGAGTGTCTTGCTCACATAATATATTGGTTGTTCTTTTCGATTCTACTCTCGACCAAGATTGCACTCACGGACACTTCTGATACAACCAAGTAGACCAACAACGTTTCACCATCCCTAGGCTTGGAAAGCAACGATGTGTTAGCTAAATAATGCTTCAATTCCTTCAACGCTTCCCTACACTCTGGAGTCCACTCGAAGGTAGTGTTCTTTTTCAAAACGGAGAAGAATTTGTGGCATCGCTCTGAAGACCTCGAGATGAATCTACTCAAGGCAGCAATTCGGCCAGTCAAGCGTTGAACTTCTTTGGTCCTTGAGAGGACCTCGGGGATTTCCTCAATCTCCCTAATCTTTTCAGGGTTTGCTTCGATGCCTCGCTCGGATACGATGAATCCTAGGAATTTTCCCGAATCGACTCCAAAAGCATATTTCTCGGGGTTCAACTTCATGTTATATTGCCTCGAGATGGTAAAAGCTTCCCTTAAGTGGTTCAGATGATCTTTTATCCGAACCAACTTTACCAGTTTGTTCATCTATGTACACCTCAATTGACTTTCTGATGTAGTACTTGAGTATGCGACACACTAACATTTGATACGATGCCCCGACATTTTTAAGGCGAGAAGGCATCACTGTGTAGCAATGCGTGTCTCAGTCAGTGATAAAAGAAGTTTTTTCTTCATCCTTCCTGTCCATCAAGATCTAATTATACCCCAAGTAGGCATCCAAAAAGGTTAATAGTTTATGTCTAGTCGTGGATTCTATCAAACCTATCTAGTTGTGGCAACGAATATGAATACTTTGGGCCAAGCACTGTTCAAATCCGTGTAATCCATACACATCCTTCATTTCTCATTCTTTTTTGGCAAGACCACAACACTGCGAGCCATTCGGGATACTTGACTTCTCGCGTAAAGTCATTGTCAAGTAGTTTTGTGTCTCCTCCTCGATCACTTTCCTTCCAACACCGGTGTGTGGCATTTTCTTTTGCTTTACCAGAGCGTGGTGAGGATCTACGTTAAGTTTATGTGTCATAATCTACGGGTCGAACCTAACCATGTCGGCGTTAGACCAAGCAAAGCAATCACTGTTGGAATTTAGCAATGCAACAATATCCTGTTTTGACTCTGGGTCCAACTTCGAGCCAACAAACACTTTCCTCTCTAGAAACTCTTCTGACAATGCAAAGGACTCCAACCATTAAATAGTTGAATCCTCGGCTTTTTTATTTCCGGGGCTCTTGTATACATACCGGGATCTTTTCAATCATTCCCTTTTTGGGATCCATTTCAAGCACCGAACCCTATTCTTCTTCAGATCCCGAACATGTTGATTGCTATTTGGAATATCCACTCAGGACGACTCCACTCTTCATAGCGACTGGTTAGCACTCCCTAGCCCTTCGTTGTTCGCCTCGAATTGAGCGAACGTCCCATGGGATAGGGAATTTGAGAACATAGTAAAGAGTGTAGGGCACAACTTCCATAGCATATATCCAAGGCTTCCCGAAGATAACATTATAAGCCATATCCTGGGGCATCACTTGAAACACGGTTTCCTTGATAACTCCTTCAACATATGTAATGAGAGTAATCTCACCCAATATTTTCTCGGTGGAGTTGTTAAAACCGGTTAATGTGGTTGTCTTTGGGACAACAAGGTCCTTCAACCACATCTTTTTTACTACTCTGTAGTTGATGATATTCACAAAGCTCTCGGGGTCAACTAAGACTCGCCTGATGTCCGAGTCATTGATCCTCAACATGATAACTAATGCATCGTGATGGGGGAACATCATCCCCTCGCAAACATCATCATCGAACACAATCTCATTTCCCGAACCTTCTATTCGAGTCCTCTTTTCCATCATGAAAGAAAGCTTAGCGAACTTCTTTGCGGTGGTAAAATTCACGTCGTTCACTTCTGAACCCCCCGTTATAATATTAACAACTCTCTTGGGAGATGGGGCTTTCAACGACTGTCATTTTCTCTATTTTTTGCAAGGGTTTGCTTCCCCTTGTTAGTAAAAAAACTCCTTCAACATGCTTTTCTTTAATAGATGGGCCACCTTGAGGCGCAGTGCCTTGAAATCCTTGGTTAGGTACCCGTGGTCAGCATGGAAATAACAGTAAAGGTTATGGTCCTTCTTCCCGGGGACTGTCCTCATGTTTTTCGGGAGCCTAACTCCCTAATCGGTCATTTATTTTAGCGCGTTCACCAAAGCAACACAAGACATATTGAAGTTGTACTTAGAAATACGAGGTAGATCATTCTCTTTAGATACTAGAGAAGGCCATGTGGTGTTCTTTTGATTTGAAGTGGAGCTGACCTTTCCATCGAGCCTTTAGCTCACATGTTGTCCTCCGAGGCTCTGGCTTACGTGTTGCCTTTGGAAATTGTAAGGGTCATATTGGCCCTTTGAGTTCCCCCATGGTGCATTAGCGCATCGGGATAACTTGGGGTGACTCCTATACTCGAAGCTTCAACCCGACATTCTCCATTCTTCCTCCTCCAAATTAGAATTTGGCGGTAGTTCTATCATTGATGTAGCCCGAACACGTGTTGATCAAGTGTTCAATCCACCAAGACCAATGACACGAAGCCAAGTCAAGCTGTTGCATGATGTCCACATTCACTTGGCTTGGTCGAAGGAAAGCAACTACTCCGAAGCTGAGTAGCCGAGCTCAAGAACCGAAGGTTACATCTTCAAATTTGAGCCCGAGGACAAAGTGACCGAACACCAATTCTTGGCGCCGAGCAGCAAAGAACCGAACACCACAAACTGTGTTCGAAGTCAAGTGAGCGTCTGATGACAAATGTATTCGAGCATGCAACAAAGCACCGAAGCCAAGGCTGCCGAACACATACATTAACTCAGCCCTGCGTGGCTTGTTTTTATTGGTCACCTGTGACCATTTACTGTCTTATCCTAGGCATAGCCTATAAATACACGATTACATTTCATTTGTAGATTTAGTTATTGTTGAATGATCAAACATAGCAAGTGCTATTGTGAGTCTCCGATGGAGCCAAACCCGACGTGGGATTTTAAAGAACTTGTGTCATTCGGTGTCTTCGATTGAATATTTTCTTCTTGGTCATTCAATTTGCAAGAAGCTTGTTCTTCTTGAGGATTGTTGCTTAGTATAGGTGATTCTTGACCTTCATTTGACCGAGCCTTGAGACAAGTTCCTCACTGTTCCTTCGAATCGAAGCAAGTCTTGTCTTGCTTCTATCTTTTATTTCTTGTTGTTCTTCCGCGCTTTCATGTTTAGCTAAACCTACGGGTTTGCTTGCACCATCTTGGTATCAGAGCAAGGTTTGAGCTTGTTTCTACAACCTCAAATCCTGTTCGTTTATTCGTGCTTTGTGTCTCCAGTTTCAGCTTTCTTCCTTGTTGTGGATTGTTGTTGCTGTGGCGTTTACAAAAAAAAAAAAAAAAAAAAAAAAAAAAAAAAAAAAGTAGAAAAGAAAAATTCAAAAATTTTGGTTAATTGTTGGTTGCTTGAATCAAACAACCATTGATTTGAGTTCACCACTGTCCAAGGATCAATTTGAGTACCCGACGTACAACGTTTGTGACTAGGGTTTCTCGACAAAATTTTGGACTGTTTTGAGCTTAGTGGTGACTGAACTCGAACCCCAGCGTGTATTGGTTGTTATCGATGAAGAATGGTGGTTCTTGATTGATTTGGGTGTGTTTTGTGCTTAAATTTGCGAAGTTCTATGATTTGAACCGCGTCTGTACACCGGAAAATTGTTACGTTTGTAACAGTGTGCGAACACGAGGAGCTGAGTCTTAGCTCAAGGAACTTTTGACTGATTTCCTCCGTTGTTGTTGTTACCGGAGTTGAAAGAAGCAACCCAAATCCTGTTGAAAATATTGGTCAGTGAACGAAGTTAAGTGTCCGTACGCCGAAGCTAAAAACATCATTGTTCTAATGAAGAAGAAAGGGGTAAAGTGTAAAGATCAAAACCCCAGGTGAAAAGTTGTCGGCTAGAAAGGGGAATAGGATAAGGTAAAACCCTATCCGTACCAAGGAGAGACCACTCTTGTACGGACAAGAGTTGGTGCGTTCGAAAAGGATTCCGAAGAGGAATCAAAGGGTAGATTCTCCTAGGTTTTCACTTTTCTTGTGATCGATAAATCTAGTTAGTGGATCTCTAGAGTAACTCTTCCTACTCGAGGTCGTACTAACTCATTTGAGCTTATAGGAACTCGTGCGTGGGTGACCGAAGTCCAACTTTCGTAGAAAATTCTTTGACTTCCGAAGCGCAGAGTAAATAGCGTCCGTTCCATTGAGTCGTATCAATTCACTCATCCCGAAGGAGACATTGTAACTTGTCAAATTCGAAGGAACTGAGAGAAGTTGATCAACCGAGGAAGCCATTGGCTACAAGTTCTTGAGTGACCAAAAACCAAACCCATATATTGAGTGGACCCGAGTGCCACTCATCAAAGGTAAGGGAGTGTGTGAGGTGATTTCTAACCTTAACATTTTTATTAGTCTTTGGTTCGTGCAGGTACCATGGCTAGGAATGGAGGCGATAGCAAAGGCATTGAGAAGCCCGAAGTGTTGTTAACCGATCTCATGGCTGCGATACAAAGCATCAGTGCCGAAGTAAGAGGAGTGAGTGCTCGAGTAGCTCAACTCGAGCAAGGAAGTGTGTCCGTGGCCTTACCTGGGTCCGGTGCTGGAACTGACAACTCCACTCCGATGAAACCTGAGCTGTATGCTGAGCTTATTCGACAACATCAGTTGAAAAGCGAGGAAATTCGAAAAGAAGTTTTAGGCAATCCCCAAATACAACAAAACTTGGGCAATCCCCAAGCTGGGAATCAACACTTGGGCATTCCTTGAGGTGAAAGAGTACCACTTCCAATGGCCCGAAGACAAATTGAGGCCATTGATGAAGAGGTAGATGGAGAATTTCCTGATGCCGAACCTGTATATGAGCCACCATTCGTTCAACGAAGGCAAGCTCAACGAGGTCGTGGAAAATTCAGGGGTCGAGGCCAAGGTGAAAATGTTGATCGAAATATTGAGCGTGAGGCTGATGATAACTATGATAAGTATCCCGAACCGATTCGAGGTGCTCGAGAATCGAACTTGAACAGTGTCAAGATCACTATTCCACCATTCAGAGAAACTAGTGATCCAGATGAATATCTTGAATGGAAGCTTAAAATGGAGTGAATCTTCAAAACCAATGAGATGACCGAAGAGAGGAAAGCTGCCCATACAATTGCTTCGTTCGAAGCATATGCATGTACGTGGTGGGAAGCTGACAAGAGGTTTAGACGAAGGAATGTCTATCCCGAAGTCACTACTTGGGCACAATTGAAGAGAGCAATGGATGCTAAGTATTTGAGTGCCAAGTATAGGCAAACTCAATTTTAAAAGCTCTATGAGTTAAAGCAAGGGTCCAAGTCATTTCAAGAGTATCATGATGAGTTCGTGAGAATTCGATTGAATCTTGATCTGGAAGAAGATGAAGAGAAAGCCATTATTCGGTTCAAAAATGGCTTGGCTCGGGAGGTATCATCTCAATTGAGGCTACACGTGTATCACACGTTGGAAGATTTGTTCGAAGCTGCTACCGAAGCTGAGAAATGGGTGAAGGACGATAAGGCAAACCGGTACCGAGGAGTCTCTACTTAAACTCCTTTGAACCGAGGTAAGGAATGGAAGAGTCCTAATCCAACAAGTGCTAACACTATTCGAGATTCAAAGAAACCCTTCGAAAGGGGTGTGACCGTTAACCAATCAAGAGAAGTGGGAGGTAAAGTTCAACTTAATTCTCCTAATGCTTCAAATATTCAGTGTCATAAATGCAAAGGTTATGGTCACATGGAAAAAGAGTGTCCAACATGTAAGGTTATGCTTTTGCTCGAAGATGGAACCGTCCATGAGCAAGCGAGTGACGCCGAAGAGGAATATATCGAGGAGATTGACCGAGCTGAAGATGATGATGGTCGTGAAGCTGCCGAAGCTGATCATCTGGAAATGTTTCTTGTGGTTCGAAGTAATTTGAGCTGCATGACGCTTGAAGAAGAGGACAACCAAAGAGAAAACCTTTTTCATGCCCGATGTCGAGTGAAGGGGAAAGTTTGTTTGATGATCATTGATTCGGGTAGTTGTGCGAATGTGGTAAGCCAAACCTTGGTTTCACAATTGGGACTACCTACTTTGAGACATCCCCACCCTTACAAATTACAATGGTTGAACGAGTGTGGAGAATTGAGGGTTGTCAAACAAGTGTGGATCAAGTTTAGAATTGGAGAATATCAAGATGAGATGATGTTCGATGTGGTGCCGATGCAAGCTTGTCATATGCTATTGGGTCGACCATGGCAGTATGATCGGTCGGTTGTTCATAATAGAACATCCAACACTTACACTGCAAGGCTCGAAGGGAAGAGTCTCATATTAAAACCCTTGTCTCCAAAACAAGTCACCGAGGACTATAAACGGATGAAAGAATTGAAAGAAGTAGCCAAAGCTAAGCTTCCGATGGGAACAAAAATTGTGGCCGAAGACAAAGACTCACCGCCCGAAGTGACACGACCCGGAATCCGGTTAGGCCGTGCGGGAACCCGACATCCACCCCTAGACCCGTCGGGCGAACCCTTACCAATTAAATCAGGAAAATAAATATAACAATTTACAAATAAGGACAAGACTTAAAATAAAAATACAGACATACTAATACCTCTAAGCTGTACAAAAGAAATTACAGCTGACTACCCAACATGCTAGGTTTAGGCCTATCCAGACTAGACATCTAAGAGTGCAAAAGAGGACAAATATCTCCTGCAGGGAGCAAAATGCAACTGAAATAGTAAACATAAAACTGGTGGCCATCTGGAATAAAAGCTGGCTCACCCTGACAGCTGAAGTCGTCTTCGCTTCTTCACAACGTGGCAAACTCAATCCTAGAGCGAACCTGCCGAAACGAAATAGATAGACAAGAAACAAACAACAAACAAGGTTGAGTCAAAATGACTCAATAAGTGGGCAGACTAGCCACCTCAAAGAATAGGATAGCTAGCCAGGGAGAAAAGAAACAGATAAACCAAATTCCTCTTATTTAAATGATGAAAAGGCAGAGCCAGATTATAACTAGAAACATGTATGGAATCACAAACTCATCAACAACCAGGAACATAAGATAGCCAGAACATATAGGTATCCTGAACACATCAACAATCAGAAATACATCCTGTTGCGGCGTGCAACCGGATCCATATATTTATACTGTTGCGGCGTGCAACCCGATCCATATATTTATATTGTTGCGGCGTGCAACCCGATCCCCGTAATCCAGAATACGAGCCAGAAATATATAGGCAAATTGAGATATGTCCACGATATAGTATACATACCGCATACATAAAACACAACACAATACACACAATAGTCAGTATGCGGTGCAATGAGATGGGATGAATGCGGTACGATGCAATGTAGTCACATATGCCTGAAACCTATCTCTGGCACGGGACTCTCATCGTCTACCAGGAGATATATGCAATAATGACCCTTCACCGGCTCGGGACTCTCATCGATTACCGGGAAGTATATGCAATGATGACCCTTCACCGGTGCGGGACTCTCATCGCCAACCGGGAAGTATATGCAATGATGAACCTTCACCGGCTCGGGACTCCCATCGATTACCGAGAAGTGTATGCAATAATGACCCTTCACCAGTGCGGGACTCTCATCGCCAGCCGGGAAGTATATGCAATGATGAACCTTCACCGGCTCGGGACTCTCATCGATTACCGGGAAGTGTATGCAATAATCAAAACCAGAGTGCAATGCTCATATGCTCAATGCAATACCAATAACAGGGCTTAACATATAATATATAATTTAAATCCCAAGCTAAGGCGTAATGAGTACGCCTATCGGCAGCTACACACGTAAGAAATACGTGGTAGAAAATCCACGAGGCCAGGTGCCTCCAAAGAAATGGATATAAATACTTACCTCTTTCAAAAGTTGGCATTGCTAATCAACAACCGCTTTATCCTTTGGTTTCATTGCCAAACGATCCAACTCTATTCAATAAGCAGAAAAATATATCACATTAGGCTAAAGGCTTCATTCCTCATATTTTAGGGCAATCCGGTTAGGAACCTGATACCCTATTGGCATACGCAATATGCCGGCCAGGCCTATGTACAGGGTTTAAAGTCACGTGACCAAACCCTAAATAAATTACATTTATAAGTTGCCCATAACTCCCTGAGTACGAATATATAATCAATTCCATTATCGGGGTCCATTTGACCCTTTAAACTATTAATTGAACTTATTAAAACGATGTCTAATATTCCAAATTTTACCGTTAAAACAGATTCCAACACACGTAATAAACTCAAATAATATATTAGGATCATTACCTGAATGTTTCAGTGTGAAAATTCTACTTTTCTCCGGCCCATTTTCTTATTTTCTGATATTTTTATTTTATTGAATGTCTCCGTCTCTTGCTTCTGTTCCATTTGCTCGTTTCTGATTCAAAATGAAGCTAAGGGATTTAAAATCCCTCACCACCGCCTGCCGTTTCTTTTCATTCTTTCTTTTTTTGTCCTTTTCTCTTTTTTCTTTTTCTTTTTATTTTCTTTTCGCGATGAAAATTAAAACGGTATCCTACGATATTCGAAATAATTGCCACTTTTGCATACAAGTTATACAAAATATATGTAATATACTCGCGAAGGCGGATTTCAAATCGGACTCCCGAAACTCAAGATGCGAATTGAAATGAAAAAGGTCAAATTATTTAACTTTCGGCATTTTAGCGAAAACTTGCCGAACAACATCGAAATTCACTTTCGAAAGTTCACAATGGTCATAAATAATCATACGAACCCAACGGCGCTTTCGGATTTCGAATCGGAGCTCATTCGGCAAAACCGAGCTCGAAAATATCTTTTTAATATTTATCGCCAATAAAAAC
This sequence comes from Petunia axillaris subsp. axillaris, assembly GCA_029990575.1. Classification (NCBI taxonomy): domain Eukaryota; kingdom Viridiplantae; phylum Streptophyta; class Magnoliopsida; order Solanales; family Solanaceae; genus Petunia; species Petunia axillaris. Next base: position 43,989,863 of record JARKNS010000002.1, on the reverse strand, counting down.
TGAAACCTTCTTCCGATGCCTACCAAACGAGGTCTGATTTAGCTCAAATTTTACAGACAGGTTCTAATAGACAGTACGAATATTTTAAAATTATCGGCACGCCAATCGGAGTCCTAACTTCCGAAACGACTGACCGAGGTCGTTTCATTCTCCTCCACTTAAACTCTCGTTCGTCCTCGAACGAGCCTAAGTCTGAAGCAAGATTTACGCTGATAAAAAAAAAACTTGCATGACCTTCATAAACTACTCCACGGACATTATCTCATTATTACAGAATCAGAGTTATAACACGCACATCAAACTCTTGGATAAAATATATTTGGATAATATGATAATATCATTGCCCAACTTATTCGGACTAAGCTGACCCTTTCTCAATCATGAGAGAGGAGTTTTATATTTTCGAAACAAAGATACACGAAACTTTGAATGGGTTAACATGATTCAGCCGATAATTACCTCTTCGATATACCTTTCGATATAGAACAGGTCGATGGAACTAAGAATTAGCTTACGCTTCAGCAACGCCTTAGAGATTTAATATTATTATTCGGTATCAATTGGAGGAAGACTCCTCCACTTAAAGCATAAACTCATACAGCTATTTGAATAGGAATATTCATCCCCGCACAGTCTGCTGGACGAAAGAAGATTTAGTTAAAAGCTGAATGTAGGCAGACCTAAGTTACCAACTACCCTTTCGAGTTGCCAACCAGCTGCAACTCTCGAGTTCACAACTCCATACCTTTTCCGTAAACACCACCGCCTGATGGATGGTACTTCTATATAAAAATTTCGGCAGAGTTTCCCCTGAAACTGGATAATCCGCAAAACAGAACCAGCACTATACTATACATAGGAATGGATACCCGGATAAACTGATATCCAAAACAATAATATGCTTACCCGGCTACAATAACACGTACTCTGGCTCAACACATGGGACATCACAAGAGGCTACCAATCGCCCAAGCTCACTAGTGTCGGACGAAGAAGAAATGGAAATGGATCGAGGATAGAAATAATTAGTACTTCGAGAAGCTCATCTTCTTATTTACTTGGCCACCAGAGCTAGATTACTTCCGAGTTAAGCTAGCCAAAGAACCGCAATTGAAGAAATAGACATTAAATAAGCTTTATAGAATAACACCCATGCCAATTTAGCCTTCTCATAAGAAGAGAACTCCAACAATTTATCGATAAACTCTTTTATAACTGAGAGAAGCTCATAGAATAGCATGACGTTACTAACATTTCGAACCAAGAGGAGACACGTAGATCGAGTATTACTTACTAGTCACTTTACACCGGAAGAAACAACGACACTTTCTGATGGTGATGAATAAGAAACCTATAATCTTACCAACACGGAATTCCGAAAAGAGAGGTATACTAATTTGATATAATAATAGAAGGTGGCACGACAAGATACCAGACAGACAATAGCAACACTCACTCCCAAATTTCTCGTATTTAAACCAGATAAACTAGTAGGGTCATCATAAATGTCAGGAATAAATCATATCAGAAGCTCACCCCTCTTCCGCAACCGATTCTTAGTAGAAGCAATATCCAAGGAAGCCATGGAAACATGGTAAAATAAACGAAGTTCAGACCGATCGGAAGAATCAAATCTTACTCACATATAATGAAAGAAGAATTACATGGGTGTACTTCATCGGATGCCTCAGCATCCTGCCAGACTGGCAGTTCATAAAACTGCCTCTGCGGTTGAACTAAGCCGCTACACTGATAATTACCTTCTGAAGAACCACTGCCACCACGCTCTCAACCTCTACTGGATCGTGGCGTTTCTCTGGCTGATTAAGATTTAAATAAAATTCCCTACGACTGTATAGGTGCCTGATGACAAGAGAAAGGACGGTTGTCTACTTGCTGGAGTAAGGAAAAACTCCTCAAAGGATAACCAGACTCATGACAGTGATAACAGCTTTTCATTGAAAATGGAAGCTGGACATATTGTCGATAGCTATAAAGAGAAAAACTGGGTGTAATCTTGATGAACTACTCGCGCACTCTGAGAATCACGCTCTACAAGCTTAGATAACCTAGAAGGTGACTTCCAAAAATAATCAGAACTTTTACCTCCAAATGAGGTACCATGCTTACCCATCAGGGCCGTGGGATCTGTTACTTTCCCGCTCTAACTCTTCCCGCTGGTATGCCTCGAACCTTCGATCAATATCAACAACAATATCAAATGAAATCCCGACCTCAATCTCTCGAACCATATTCTGAAACACCAATAGATTAACCAACAGGCTACCCTGTCCAATCCACTCAAACTGGCAACACTTTTCATCTCACTCGCTACTCGAAAGGAACCTTTCCACGAATCTAGAAGAAAAATCGAACCAAGTTAGCTAATAAGAGAGCGGCCCACCAATTCAAGGCTGGACCCCAAAACTGGAAAGCAGAATGATCAATACCATACCGCTCGATATAATCAAAAGCCTGAAGGATACGCTGACATCATTTTATTTTTTAAAAAAAAAATCACGAGGTTTATCTGATGCATTGCTTTGAGAATATCGGAAGGTTCAACCGCGTAAAATAATGCAACCTCTTCGGACACTCGGACCGAACTGATACCTCGGCTAGCTAACCAGCCAGAACAATTAGAGGCACAACACATGCTGCCTCTGAAACATACTTTATTGCGGCAACATTAAGAACTGGAATAGGAGCTCCCTGAGATCGAATGTCTCCATTTGCGGCAACCTGATAGGATACCTAGCGAATAATAGGTTCTTGCAGTATATGCGTTGCCAAGATCCTCGTAAAAACATAGTACAGAGCCTAGGAAACCGCAAGGCCCTGTTCTCTTGCCCATCGCGAGCTCTTGTAGCTAGGACCTCCGTAACTAGATCGTCAATATGATCAAAAACTCTCGGGACATCGTCAGTGCTAGCCCCAGGCTAGACTGCTTCGTCCTGAACTCATACCATTTGCTGATTTATCGCACGAGGGTTTCACAATTACCACGAAGGAATTAACGAAAATACTTTTGTATCGTAGACTGACGCACGATCAGAAAAGAAGGAAGTGAAACTTCCTAAATGCCATCATAGCCTCTCGTAGATAAGTACGGACGTCTACGTACCCATCAGCGAGACTCTACTTGACACTGTCTCAGTCTGGATAGACTCTAAACATGGCTCTGATACCAACTGACACGACCCGGAATCCGGTTAGGCCGTGCGGGCACCCGACATCCACCCCTAGACTCGTCGGGCGAACCCTTACCAATTAAATCAGGAAAATAAATATAACAATTTACAAATAAGGACAAGACTTAAAATAAAAACACAGACATACTAATACCTCTAAGCTGTACAAAAGAAATTACAGCCGACTACCCAACATGCTAGGTTTAGGGCTATCCAGACTAGATGTCTAAGAGTACAAAAGAGGACAAATATCTCCTGCAGGGAGCAAAATGCAACTGAAATAGTAAACATAAAACTGGTGGCCATCTGGAATAAAAGCTGGCTCACCCTGACAGCTGAAGTCGTCTTCGCTTCTTCACAACGTGGCAAACTCAATCCTAGAGCGAACCTGCCGAAACGAAATAGATAGACAAGAAACAAACAACGAATAAGGGTGAGTCAAAAGGACTCAATAAGTGGGCAGACTAGCCACCTCAAAGAATAGGATAGCTAGCCAGGGAGAAAAGAAACAGATAAACCAAATTCCTCTTATTTAAATGATGAAAAGGCAGAGCCAGATAATAACTAGAAACACGTATGGAATCACAAACTCATCAAAAACCAGGAACGTAAGATAGCCAGAACATATAGGTATCCTGAACACATCAACAATCAGAAATACATCCTGTTGCGGCGTGCAACCGGATCCATATATTCATACTGTTGCCGCGTGCAACCCGATCCATATATTTATACGGTTGTGGCGTGCAACCCGATCCCCGCAATCCAAAATACGAGCCAGAAATATATAGGCAAATTGAGATATGTCCACGATATAGTATACATACCGCATACATAAAACACAACACAGTACACACAATAGTCAGTATGCGGTGCAATGAGATGGGATGAATGCGGTACGATGCAATGTAGTCACATATGCCTGAAACCTATCTCCGGCGCGGGACTCTCATCGTCTACCAGGAGATATATGCAATAATGACCCTTCACCGGCTCGGGACTCTCATCGATTACCAGGAAGTATATGCAATGATGACCCTTCACCGGTGCGGGACTCTCATCGCCAACCGGGAAGTATATGCAATGATGAACCTTCACCGGCTCGGGACTCCCATCGATTACCGAGAAGTGTATGCAATAATGACCCTTCACCAGTGCGGGACTCTCATCGCCAACCGGGAAGTATATGCAATGATGAACCTTCACCGGCTCGGGGCTCTCATCGATTACCGGGAAGTGTATGCAATAATCAAAACCAGAGTGCAATGCTCATATGCTCAATGCAATATCAATAACAGGGCTTAACATATAATATATAATTTAAATCCCAAGCTAAGGCGTAATGAGTACGCCTATCGGCAGCTACACACGTAAGAAATACGTGGTAGAAAATCCACGAGGCCAGGTGCCTCCAAAGAAATAGATATAAATACTTACCTCTTTCAAAAGTTGGCATTGCTAATCAACAACCGCTTTATCCTTTGGTTTCATTGCCAAACGATCCAACTCTATTCAATAAGCAGAAAAATATATCACATTAGGCTAAAGGCTTCATTCCTCATATTTTAGGGCAATCCGGTTAGGAACCTGATACCCTATTGGCATACGCAATATGCCGGCCAGGCCTATGTACAGGGTTTAAAGTCACGTGACCAAACCCTAAATAAATTACATTTATAAGTTGCCCATAACTCCCTGAGTACGAATATATAATCAATTCCATTATCGGGGTCCATTTGACCCTTTAAACTATTAATTGAACTTATTAAAACGATGTCTAATATTCCAAATTTTACCGTTAAAACAGATTCCAACACACGTAATAAACTCAAATAATATATTAGGATCATTACCTGAATGTTTCAGAGTGAAAATTCTACTTTTCTCCGGCCCATTTTCTTATTTTCTGATATTTTTATTTTATTGAATGTCTCCGTCTCTTGCTTCTGTTCCATTTGCTCGTTTCTGATTCAAAATGAAGCTAAGGGATTTAAAATCCCTCACCACCGCCTGCCGTTTCTTTTCATTCTTTCTTTTTTTGTCCTTTTCTCTTTTTTCTTTTTCTTTTTATTTTCTTTTCGCGATGAAAATTAAAACGGTATCCTACGATATTCGAAATAATTCCCACTTTTGCATACAAGTTATACAAAATATATGTAATATACTCGCGAAGGCGGATTTCAAATCGGACTCCCGAAACTCAAGATGCGAATTGAAATGAAAAAGGTCAAATTATTTAACTTTCGGCATTTTAGCGAAAACTTGCCGAACAACATCGAAATTCACTTTCGAAAGTTCAAAATAGTCATAAATAATCATACGAACCCAACGGCGCTTTCGGATTTCGAATCGGAGCTCATTCGGCAAAACCGAGCTCGAAAATATCTTTTTAATATTTATCGCCAATAAAAACTGAAACCTTCTTCCGATGCCTACCAAACGAGGTCTGATTTAGCTCAAATTTTACAGACAGGTTCTAATAGACAGTACGAATATTTTAAAATTATCGGCACGCCAATCGGAGTCCTAACTTCCGAAACGACTGACCGAGGTCGTTTCACGAAGTAAGAAATGTCTGTGCAATAATGCAACCGGGTGAGTTTGTACGAGGCAACGACAATGAGCAGATGATGAATTGCCTTGTGCATAAGGGTATCTTTCTAAACTCTAATAATAATTTTTCTAACGATAACCCTTTGCCTAGTGATGTACAAAGTGTTTTGCACGACTTCAGAGATATGTTTTCCGAAGAAATGCCTGGTGGATTACCTCTATTGAGGGGAATCGAGCACCAAATTGACTTCGTACCGGGGTCTCAAATCCCCAACAAACCTGCATACCAGTGTAATCCCGAATACACCAAAGAGCTCCAAAGGCAGGTTGATGATTTGCTGAACAAGGGCCTCGTTCGAGAGAGCTTGAGTCCTTGTGTCGTTCCTGTTATACTTGTCCCAAAGAAAGATGGAACATGGCGAATGTGCATTGATTGCCTAGCAGTCAATAAAATAACGGTAAAGTATCCTCATCCTATCCCTCGATTAGATGACATGTTAGACGAGTTAAGTGGTTCTTCATACTTTACGAAGATAGACCTCAGGTCCGGTTACCACCAAATCCGAATAAAACCCGGAGATGAGTGGAAAACCGCATTCAAGACCGAATTCAGTCTCTATGAATGGTTGGTGATGCCTTTTGGCTTATCCAATGCACCGAGCACATTCATGCGATTGATGAACCATGTGCTCAAACCGTTTATAAATAAGTTTTTTGTCGTTTACTTCGATGTTATACTTGTTTATAGTAAAACTGTGGATGGACATGTCGAACACCTAAGGCTAGGGCTTGATAAACTTAGAGAAGAGAAGTTATATGCTAACTTCAAGAAATGTGCCTTTTGTGTCGAGCGTGTAGTCTTTCTAGGATTCGTTGTCAGTGCTAATGTTGTTGAAGTCGACGAGTCAAAGGTCGAAGCCACCAAAGATTGGCCAACTCCAACCTCGGTATCCCAAGTTCGTAGCTTCCATGGCTTAGCTAGCTTTTACCGAAGGTTTGTTCGAGACTTTAGCACCGTAGCAGCTCCTTTGACCGAGCTGGTAAAGAAAGACCATCCATTTGTGTGGGGAGAGTCCCAAGAGAGGGCTTTCCAAGAGTTGAAATGGAGGCTTTGCTCTGCCCCGTTGTTGCAACTCCCTGACTTCGGCAAAGCATCCGGAGTTGGGATTGGAGGAGTGCCGATGCAAGAATTGAAGCCGAACGCTTACTTTAGCGAAAAGCTTAAGGGTGCGACCTTGAACTACTCAACGTATGACAAGGAGTTGTATGCCCTCGTTCGAGCACTCACCCATTGGCAACATTATTTGTGGCCTCGTGAGTTTGTGATTAAAAATGATCATGAATCTTTGAAACATATCTGAGGTCAGGAGAAATTAAACAGAAGGCATGCCAAGTGGGTTGAATTCATTGAAATTTTTCCCTATGTAATTCATTACAAAAAGGAAAAAGATAATGTTGTGGCCGATGCGCTATCAAGAAAATTTGCCTTAGCGACCACTCTCGCCTCTAGGCTCATGGGATTTGAAAGCATCAAGTCGATGTACGAAGATGATCCCAAGCTGAAATGTATTCGTGAGGCAATCTTGTGTGGCCGAAGGGTTGAGAAATATCAGTGGCACGATGGCTACCTCTTCAAGAATGGGAGGGTTTGTGTGCCGGTGTCATCGTGGAGAGAGCTCTTAGTTCGAGAAGCCCACTCCGGAGGCTTGACGGGACACTTCGGTGTCGATAAAACTCTTGGTATCTTAACCGAACAGTTCCATTGGCCAAAAATGTGACGAGATGCAGAAAAGCTTTGCAATGCTTGTCTCATTTGCAAGAAAGCTAAATCGAAGTCCAACCCTCATGGGTTGTATACCCCGTTGCATGTGCCTAATTAACCTTGGGTTGATATATCCATGGACTTTGTGTTGGGGTTACCGAGGTTGGGGGGGAGGATATGATAGCATCTTCGTCGTAGTCGACCGTTTCTAAAAAATGACTCATTTTATTCCTTGCAAGAAGTGTGATGATGCACAACATGTAGCTACATTGTTTATTTCTCATGTTTTAAAATTGCATGGTGTGCCTCATACTATTGTGAGTGATCGAGACTCAAAGTTCTTGAGTCATTTTTGGAAATGTTTGTGGGGTGCCCTCGGCACCAAACTACTATTCTCGACGTCTCACCATCCTCAGACTGATGGACAGACCGAGGTAGTTAACCGAACCTTGGGATCTTTGCTTCGTGCAATGACCAAAGGCAAGGTCGGAAACTGGACTGATCGTTTGCCCATGATGGAGTTTGCATACAATCTAACGGTGCATCGAATGATAAATATGACCCCGTTCGAATGTGTGTATGGTTTTAATCCTTTGATTCCACTTGATTTAACCCCATTGCCTCGAGATTATGTTATTGACTTTGAAGGTACTCGACGAGCCACTGCCTTGATCGAGTTGCATGCAAAGGTGAAGAAGAACCTCGAGGAAGCTTATGCAAAGATTGCATAGAAGAAAAACAAGGGGCATAAAAAGCTGGAATTAAAGAAGGGAGATTGGGTTTGGTTTCACTTCCGAAAGGAACGCTTCCCTAACCAAAAGAAAGGAAAGTTGGCTCCTCGAGGGGATGGTCCATTTCAAGTGCCGAGCAAGATCAACAATAATGCTTATGTGATCGACCTCCCAGGTGAGTATAACGTATCCAACACCTTTAATGTTGCTGACTTAAGTCCTTGTGTTGTAGGTCAAACTTCGGAGGATGAAGATGGTTCGATTTCGAGAACAAAATCTTCTCAAGAAGGGGAGGATGATGCAGCTCAAACACGTGCTGATCAAGTGTTTGATCCACCGAAACCAATGACACGAAGCCAAGCCAAGTTGCTGCACGATGTCCACATTCACTTGACTTGGTCGAAGGAAAGCAACTACTCCGAAGCTGAGTGGCCGAGCTCAAGAACCGAAGGCTACATCTTCAAATTTGAGCCCGAGGATAAAGTGACCGAACACCAACTCTTGGCGCCGAGCAGCAAAGAACCGAACACCACAAATTGTGTTCGATGTCAAGTGAGCGCCCGATGATAAATGTGTTCGAGCATGCAACCAAGCATCGAAGTCAAGGCTGCCGAACACATACATTAACTCAGCCCTGCGTGGCTTATTTTTATTGGTCACCTGTGACCATTTACTGTCTTATCCTTAGCACAGCCTATAAATACACGATTATATTTCATTTGTAGATTTAGTTATTGTTGAATAATCAAACATAGCAAGTGCTATTGTGAGTCTCTGATGGAGCCAAACCCCGACGTGAGATTTTAAAGAACTTGTGTCATTCGGTGTCTTCGATTGAACATTTTCTTCTTGGTCATTCAGTTTGCAAGAAGCTTGTTCTTCTTGAGGATTGTTGCTTAGTACAGGTGATTCTTGACCTTCATTTGATCGAGCTTTGAGACAAGTTCCTCACTGTTCTTTCGAATCGAAGCAAGTCTTGTCTTGCTTCTATCTTTTATTTCTTGTTGTTCTTCCGCGCTTTCGTGTTTAGCTAAACCTACGGATTTGCTTGCACCAATCATGTACCTCATCCCAAGTTCGAGCTTTGAGGTCTTTCTTTAGTTTAGTAGCACCCTCGGAGTTACTAACATTTATATTCTTCTCAAACGCCATGATAGCTAAGTTGTCGTTCATTGTATGCAACTCCATCCTCTCAGCTTGGAAGCGCTCAAGAAAGTCACTATGGGACACCCTATACCACTGCTTGATTTCGAAGATGTCCTCATTTCTTTTGAGGATCTTTTGGGCTCCAGTGTGTGCTTTGATGAATAAATCAGCCAGTTCATCAAAACTCGAAATAGACTCGGAAAGTAGATGTAGGTACCAATATAATGCTCCCTTCTCGAGGGTATCACCATTTTTTTTTCAAAAACATAGACTCCCTTTCCATTGGCATCAAATCATTGCTTTTCATTATGGCCATATATTCAGCCACGTGATCAGCTGGGTCAGTCATGCCGTCATACTTCTTTAAGATTTTCAACTTGAAGTGTTTCGAATGGGAGCCGGGGCTGCTTCTGGCTTGTAGGCTTGCTGCCTACATTTTTCAATATCCAAGATCCTCCGAGCTTTCCTGACCCCGAGGACATTTTCTAGCCTTTTCTCAAACTGGACCTCAAAGTCTCTCTTCCACTTTTCTAAGTCCACCGGGACGCTAGTTTGAGCCATGGGCGTTGTTTCCGCCACCGTGGGAGCTGCTCCAAAAGGCGGGACAACATTAGAAGCAGTCATCGAGCCTCCAGATGTGGCTCGGTTTGGAAGCCCCCTGTTGTTGTGCCCGGAGAAATAAAGGTTGGGGTGCTTCCACTAGAAGCCATGGGAGAATGGGTAATGGTGGGGGTTGTATTAGCCCTTACACTGTTTGAAAATATCTGCATCGAAGCCTGCATCTCAGGATTAATTATATTTTGTTCGGCAAACTACTCCCAAACATGTTGCATAAAATCTACTAGATATGCATTCCAAGCATCACTTGACCCCGATGAATTGGGGTCAGTTGGTGTGGTGGAGGAGGAATGAATATACCATCAGTAGTGTTTTTTGCCCAACGGAGCATTATTGATTTCCGTCAACATTTATCAGTATTTTCAACCATCATTAAAGATCAAAATAAGTCGCTTGCGAGTGTACTTGCAACTCTGGAACAAAGCGTAAGTGCTTGATCCCCACAGATGGCGCTAAATTGTATTGGCCTAAATCGGATTAGGAACACAATTGAATTTATTCAGGGGTTAGAAGTAATTTGATGTATTAAAGTGGTAAAAGCAATGAAATAATGAGAATAGATAAGCAATAAGTACACGAAACAAGTAATTTCAATATGAATAGCTTTGAGAATACAATTGTGCAGAGTTTTTTGCCTATATTTGTGAATGAATTTACAAGATTGCATAGGTGCTATTTATAGCAAATGAGCTAGAGATAATTAAGGGCATTAACTAGTCCACTTTCTACACGTAGATCATGGATGACCCACGATCTTTCATTAAATGATGAGATCGTGGGGGAAGATCATGGGGTACCAACCACGCTGAAACAGAACCGTGTGTCCCGAGGCTTGCCCTTGTCTGCCTCGGGACCTCGAGCCATTTTCTTACTCGAGGCGATCATGCCCCGTACCTCGAATATCCTTAGCCTTGGAAGTTGACCTCGGTCATCTTTGCGTCAACCTCGCGGATGACTTGCATTCCTTGTAGAAAATATTTTGAGCCTAGCGCCCATGCTGCCACGTGTGCAAGCTATATTTTCACCAATACACTAATACCCATATTGGTAATATTTACATATAGGATTTTTTACACTATATACCCATGAAATTTAAAGTATTTACATACCCATTAAAAATTTAAGGTATACTGCATAAATAATAGTATATAAATCTAGATGGGTAGGACATGTAAATAGTTTATGGGTAGGGTTTGTAAATATAAAACTTATGGGTAGAAGTGAGTAAATATTTTGATTTGATGGGTATTTTCGTAAACCTCCCTTACATATATATACGTTACTAATACCCGTATTAATTGTTAATACCTGCGTAAAGAAAGTTTCAACTGAATGTCGGACCCTGAGAGTGTGAGTTAAAATCTCAAATGGTCACTCAACTTTGAGAAATTAACCAGCAAAGTCACTTTGTTTTGGTTGGTCCCAAAATGGTCACTCAGCTTAGGAAAATATCTCCAAAAGTAACCATTACTACCGGAAATCTGATATGGGTTTTTCAAATATTTTATACCCATAGTCCCACTTTCTTTGCCATGTAGGACCTTTTGATTAGTTACTAATTTTCTGTCACGTGCAATGCACGTGTATCTTTACTCCATTTCAAAGTTGAGTGACCATTTGAAACTTATGGGTATAAGTGAGTAAATATTTTGATTTTAATGGGTATTTTCGTAAACCTCCCTTATATATACGGGAAATTTTCAAAACTAGGCAGCCCACAACACAAAATTACAAATGAGGGGCCACATTTCATCCATAGCACCCTTTTATTTTTACATTACACAACATGTCACCCCCTTATTTTCAAAATTACATAACATAGCACCCATTTAAACTTAAAACCCTAGGAGCCACTCCCTCACCCTCCCCCACCACTGCCCCACCACCAGAAACCGACCTGCCGCCGCCGGCCGGCGGTGGCCGGAAAACCAAAAATTCACTGGATTTGTTTATTTTATTTGTGGATTTGTTAAATAATTATTTTTTTGATAATTTTATACACCTAAATCTATCAAAATAATATATTATACATGTAAATACCTATAAAATTGTGTATGCAAGAAGAAAAGTATAAAAATATACACAAAAATATAAATCTTATACAAACATCCAAAAAAGTGCACAAATCTGAAATTTATACTATTTTATTCGTTGTTCATACACGCATATACAGCTTTATACAAAATTTACAATGCATAGAATGTGTTTTATACACTGTTAATGAGTACATATACAGATTTATACATTTTTATACACATTTACAGAATTGTATAAACTTGTATAAAAATATATAAAAGTGTATAAACTCGCAAAACTGACTTTAAACAGTGCTTCGGGCAGCTTTTACACAAAAGCTTAACAAACATCCCAGATCTATACAGTTTTATACAAGAAAAACACTAGATCTAAACATTAAACAAAAGTTTTAATAAAAAACTAGTAGATCTCAATGAATTTTTATGATAAAAGTGAAGAAAAAAAAGAAACTTGATAAATAAACTCCTCACCGGAGTTTGGATCGGAATATACAACGAAAATCAACATTGCTATTCAAAAAAAAAAATGAAAAGAAGAAGAAGCAGCGGCGGTGGTGGTGGTGACGACCTCGACGACGGCGGCATCGGTGGTTTGGAGGAGAGGGGATGACGGTGGGGCAGTGGTGGAAGGGTGGGGGGGAGGGTGGCTGTGGGGTAGGTGTAATGGGGAAGAGAAGAGAGAAAATGGAAAGGAGGGAAGGAGGAGAGGAAAAATGGGTGCTATGGTTTTTTTCTTTATAAAGGGGTGCTATGGAGTGAAAGAAAAAATAAAAAAAAGGGAGGGGGTGCTATGTCATTAAAGGTAGCAAAATAGGGATCTTTTTTGGTAATTTTTATGAGTGGGGTGTCTCTCAATGTAATTGTCCCTATATACACATACATTACTAATATCCGTATTAATTGTTAATACCTGCCTAAAGAAAGTTTCAACCGAACATCGGACCCTGAGAGTGTTGAAACTTGGGACCCCTGAGAGTGTTGAAACTTGGAAGTTATATCCGATTCCGCAAATTGGTTCAGCACTATGCCACTACACACAGACGTACTTGCGTTCGTTAATACTACTTGTTATCGAGTCATCGAGTTTTGCTTTTCTAATATACGAGTGACAATGTTATTGTTTCTTAAGTCATAAGTCAAGTCCTCCCCCTCTTATATATGTTCATTGATGGATACATATAGCAAAATGTTACTTATCACAAAATTGGCAGCTATGACTTTTGCGCATGACAGCAATTCAGTGGCTTAAATTAATGCAAAAGTTTAGAAATGATATACTAGTACTTCTTTCCCAAAAATTTTGGAAATCATTTGACGTGATTGGATTATACTGAAGAAGTGGCTTACCCATCTATTCAAAAAGTAAACACAAGGAATAAAAAGAAATAGAGAAATGAAAAGGTTCAATCAACTACCGGAACATGAGGAAAATACGAGAGAAAACAAATCCAATCCAATTCACACTTACTACTATAATATTCAGAATCTAAGTTATATATTGCCTCATCATCATATTATTATTATTGAGTAGTGCAGATTTTAATTTTATCAAACTTGAAACGAAAAAATTCATGTTGTCTTATGTTAGATGAAAGTCTAAAAATTGTTGTACATCGCGTAAACATAAACTCATATTAATATAATTCCGATTTTTCACCTATTTCATGGTTAATTGATTATCATAGTAGTATATAGGAGTATGTGATAACACATTAACACTAGTACTGTATACATGGCCACACAATTGCTTGCTTTCTTGGGTTCCCCACTATTTTCCGCTTGGAATACAATTTCAAACTAGTTTCTTCCAATTGACAACTTTTTGATGGAATTGCAACAACGAGAACGTAGCTGTTGCTTAGTACATCGACATTAAACATATGATCAATGGATGACATTTTCAACGTGCGGCCAATAAGTAAAAAATACAAACTTACTTGAATCTCAAAGTTGAGGTTCTCTTTATATAGATGGAGATGGTAATGGTAAATTAATCTTCTGGCTGATGGCTGATCCAAGTAATAAATACTACTGTAATGGATAAATACCCAAAGGTAGTCTTTTTTACACAAAATCCAAGTTAGTACAAAATTAAAGCTATAAGATAAACACGTCTTAATAAGAAAGATGTATATTATTAAAGAAGGTTGTGATAGTATAAATATGATTTCTCAATTTTTATCCTTGAGTTTCGAGCCTTATGATTAAAAAATCTCCAATAAAAATTGCATCAACACTTCGTGGTGTGACTTTTGAAATAATCAATTAGTGGATATAGATTTTGGATAAATAAAATTTGAAATTCTCCATTAAATAAAAAGTAAAAAAGAAAAATAATTAAATGAAGAAGAAGATGAAAAGTAGAGGCAAGAGTGGAAGTTAGGTCAAAAGTCCAAATTTCTACAGTTATAAATAGTTGAAAATTGAGCAACAAAAGTAATGGAGAAAGGAGGAGCATTAGAACAGGAGGACCAGCAGACACCTACCACAAAATCTATAAAGTGTGAATGTGAAGTACAAGGAGTGTCTTTTGTGCTACAGTAAAAAGTAGTAAACCACTTTTCTTTCTTCTCCCACTTGCCACTTATGTTTCCTCCCTTTTTTTTGGCGGTATCATATTGTTACTGTCCCTTCAAAAACACTTGGTAAGTATTAAATGATTAATTTCAGAGACCTTCCCTCAGATTTACTTTCGTAATATTAACGTTTCTCGTGGTTTACGATATTACACTAACTTTTTTTATTTTAAAATTTTTGTAACTATTCTTTTAATATGACAACTTTGCCCTTTCTAGTACATTCTTTTGTTTAATTAATTTTTCACGTACTTCTTTTCTGAAAAAAATAATAATTTAGGTCAACCCTTTTTCCATCATCTAAAACTTCCCAACCTATCAATGAAATTGCTTTACCTCTTTTTTGTTGCATTTTAATATTGTTCCTTGTCGAGCAAGTTGAAACTCATGAATCTCATGAATGTAATTTAAAAGCACATAACAAGACAAGTATGGTATAAGAATCCCAAATAATAATTTTTAATGTAAATTTTGAAATAGAAACGGCCTCAGTACTTATAAATATATCAAGGTCATGTTAATAAATGGAAAAAAAAATTATATTTCAATTATTTCCATCAAATAGATGAAATACGAATTATTTTCGGATAAGTTAAATGGCTTGATAGGTGAACTAATTTCATGGACATATTAGGAATCTCAAGCTATTAGAGTTGATGGAGAAATGAGTTGAGGGAATTAATTTTTCAGATAAGAGGTATGAAGAATTTCTATATAAAAGTGTATTAGAAAGGGCAAAGTAGTCATATTAAAATAATTGTTGCAGAAAAATTAAAATAAGTGAGGTTAATGTAATATCGTAAACCATAAGGGAGTGAGTGTTACAAAGCTAAACCTGAAGGGAGGTTTCTGAAGTTATCCATATATATTATTAACGAGAATAGGAATGAATATTCATTCTCTTTAAGACTATATTGTACTCTAGACTTTTCAAAAATACATATTTGCATAAAAATTGAGAATATTAAAGTGTAATGGCCCTTTTCAAATCTTAAATTCTCTCCATGATGTTATCTAGTAGTATCAAATATAGTAAATGTAAGGGCAGTGGTGTGCACATAATTTTTTTGCAAGCAATGTCATTTTAAAATAGATGAAACAGATCTTGATAAAATCTTGAATTTCCTCATTTAGCCTTTCAAAATCAAGAGCTTTATTGTTAGCCTACTGATCCTATTGTATACTTGTATAATTTAACATTATTCTTGGCAAATGGTAGTGCCTTACGCAAGTGATTTTATGTCTTTTTAAATTTGTTGAAGGTTTAAGGTTCAATCCCTACAAACACCAATATAAGATTCGTACTCGCCTTATTTGAGAGATCGAACCGTGCTTAACCACAACACCGGTAACACCAAATCTTTCAAGTAGCGTCACCTCTTATATTCCCGTGACACCCCTTCATCAAAGGTATTTTCGCCTCTGCATCAAAAGTATTTTTGCCTCTGCGTAAGGTTATTTTGACTTGAGATAACAATAGATAGTTGGATTTAAGAATGAAGCTACGAACATATATATATGTTCATTATATTGAAAATAAAGTATAGAATGTACTATAAATATATACTACAATTCTAAACCTTTGAAATTTAAATAGTAGAAAAATGAAAAGAAAAAATTAAGGTTATTTTGATATTAATAAAATGAAGTGTAAAATGGAGTAGTAGATTGACTAAATACTGTATTAGTATATAGCAAGAGTATATTTTGTAAATCCAAGAAGCAAGATCCCAAAAAATTTACAATCCACCGACTGCTTATATTATATCAACATCTACTAGTATATCAGGTCATCGCCAGTCCAACGAAGAGTAGTCTGTTTTTGGAAAGTGAATAAATTAGCATCGGCGAGGGTGAAGGTGAATATGTCGTCGGGAAGGTATATGGCATACTCACCATCTCCATCAGCTCCTCACTCTCCTCATATCTCAACCCTTCGCTCTGAACAAGAAAAGTAAGTTTATCTTTCTCAATTTTATCTACTTATATACTTTATCCCATCTTTACTTCTTTTTTGTCAAAGCGAAAGGTCTTGTTTAATGTTTTATTACTTAGTCAATAACCTGTGTTTCAATTTCAAACACGTTCGGATCGGCTTTCAATCGATATAACATTTAAAAGTTTTTAACTTTTAAGTCAATTCTTTCGACAATTGAGTTTCTTTAGTGGATACAACACTTTGTGCAATCTTGTGACAATTGTTAAGAAAAAAGATTCACTTTAATGGTTGGACTACTCGGCCATCGATAACCAAGAAGAAAGCATACTTATATCTACTGCAATGATTGGTCAAAACAGATCCAAGATAACACTTCACTCACTACTACTATATTCAAGCTGTGGCGCCAGCTGACCAAATACTACGAATCTTGGTTCTATCTCACTCAACTTAACAGCTTATTTTTGCTGATATTCCACTGCAGTGTTAAGTAATAGACTTTAACATCGAGATCTAGTTGTTATACATTGTTTTCTTTCATCTTCAAAAAAGCTATGATAGCAGAAGGACGTAGTGATATATTTGACTTAGATTCGTTTTGGATGTCTTAGTGAAAGTTTTCTCCTTCATATGCCAATTCAAAATATCTAGTGAGATCTATTCGTGGGAAGTTTGTACCAGGCAATTACGAGAATGAATTTTCTTAATATTAAGCTGAAGGATTCAGTTTTCTGCTACCTTTCATGTTATAATGACTCAAAACTGTTAGAAATTGGAGCTTCTAATTTGCCAATCTAGGCTGAAATCTTTGATAGAGATACTGAGTTTTCTTCTTGTGTGTACCTATACCATAAATTGCTATGAGTCTTTAATTTCTCACTTTGTGTTAACAGGTATCTCTCAGAGTTGCTTGAAGAACGTCAAAAACTCGGCCCATTTGTGCCAGTCCTTCCACATTGCTATCGATTGCTGAATCAGGGTGAGTGGGATTTGATTACTTCAGCCACTTCTGGTTTTGGTATCAAAATGATTCTTATTTCTTAGGTTCGACAAATACAAAAGATAAAGAATGAAAACATTTTAGGCTACAGGATGCATCCTCTTCAACATAATGAAGATGACTTAACCTTACTTTATTTTTTCTTCTTCAACATAATGGAGATGGTAATTCCCATTTATGCTTCTTTTTCTAATTGGATTAAATTTTAGTTCCAGTTTGAGGCTTCCATGCAATTGTGGTCATCATATTTTGTTGGATGATTCACAACTCTACTTGTTAATTCTGTGTATGTCCTTTTTCTGCTTTTCAGCATTTCCTGCCTGAGTTATTGACCATCACCTGAAATTCATGTTTGACTGTATATTTGGCCCATGAAACGGGATTAGCATCTTTACTTTCCTTCTTCCATAGTTGGCTGAGGCTTTCTGATTACTGGGAAGTGTGAAAGACCTATGTGTCCCAATAATTCAGTGACAGTGAGGGGTTTAAATAAAGTTGTACCCACCCACTGGCAAAAAAGAGGAGGTTAAGAGAATCATGGTACTGACCACTGACCAGTAATTATTTCCTGTATTTTGGAATAAAATACTTCACTGTCCCATTTTTGATCTCGGATGTCCTATATCTTTGTTTCTTAAGTTTTGTATAGATGGTGTTATTGCTTGCCGATGGTCTTTGATGCAAAAATCCCAGTTTTTTCACCAGCAGCCTGTCATATATTCTTACCCATAACTGGAAGTTTTCAAGTACTACTGTAATTGATCTGGAAAAGGACGGACTTAGAAATTTAAGATTGTTACCCAGTTTTTGAGGGAATTTATGATACAAAGACGGTTTGATCTATGAATTGTTTCACTAGTTTGTGCTTATTTTTGGGTCATCTAGAGGTATATTTACCAAGAAGATCTATATAATTCTCTACAGACAGTCATGGCTTAAGACAGCTTCTGAGAATTTTGTCAAAAAAGATGTAGTGTTTGTGTTGGTAAAACTTCATGTGGTTTGCCAGCTAGGTCCAAGAGTCAGGTGTGCCATTTCAAGCTCCAATATGCTCTCTGGATAATCCAGGAACAGTAGTTAAGTTGGTCCGGACTTCTAACTATGTGCTATATGTTGGCCATGCAGTTCACTTGCCGAATCACAAACCTACTAACTTTTGCCATTGGGATATGGAAGAATAAATGAAACCTCTTAGTGTCATTAGGGAGCTAATTAGAAGTCGGAATGAAGTGGATGGATTGCTGCATGTGCTGTGCACGTACTCTTCTGAAAACATGATAACGTGGATACTTTAATAACTGTTGAACACTAGTAGTGTAGAAGATTAAGATGAGGACTAGGACTTTGATCCTTGAAATATAAGGAAGATGATGTGAGTCTTTTGGAGCTTGTCCTATATTAAGGGGAGGGTTGGATCCTTGTGTGATGTGGGCTGGATCCTTTTGCGATGACCATTTACTCTCAAGTTAGAGGTGTGGACCTGCTTTTGGATATACATTTATCATAGTAAGAGGGCATACTTGGCATTCTATTCCACTTCTGAATGTATCAGGAATTGGTGGATGGCACGGCCAAGGACATGTTTGACCGTTAAGGAATAATTTTCTTTTTGTACAACTACTGTTGAATGTCTTGGAAATAATGGAGCATGTGATCAATGATAACTGATAAGTTGGACCTTCAAGGAATAACTATCTTTTGTTACAGCTAACTAACCAGGATTGTCTCAACTTCGTCCTGATTTTTCGCTCGTCTGCATAAAATATTTTTTCTTATAAAACCTAATGTTGCTTCTATTCAGAGTCACTTCAAATGGCAGAGGTATTTATTTTTTTATAGAGAAGATTAATATATTTTGATGACAGTTTGGTCTCACCTGGAAAAAGTTCCTTAAAGTGCATGACTCATGCACTAATGGGATGGAATTTTCTTCTAATTGTTTGTTTGAGTCTAAGATTCTCCCCCCCCCACGCTACCTACCTTTACTGTTTTCCTCTTCATCGCAGATAGTCCTTCCTCCCTATTTTCTTTTGTTATCGTGTGAGGTTTAACCATTCATCTGACAGACATTATGCATCCCCTAAAACAGGTTTCAAGAACCATCTAGATTATTGATGTGTTTGATTTGTGCGAACTAGGAACATTAGGAGTCTCTTCGGTCAATACTATGTAACTGATTGCTTTGAAAAATTAAATATATTCCCTGTAAAATCCGTGAGATGACTAACCAGGAAAAGATCCGTCTTGTTGTCCATATTGTGGTGGCTGCTAACTGATTTGTTAACCCTGCTGACTGGTACGTCTTATTCTTGGAAATTGACCTTTTTGAAGCAGAACTTTTGCGTGTAACTACACTGTTGGGGAATGCATCAGTTTTAGATCAAAGTGGGATTGAACATGCTAGCCTCCTGGCTTCAGGAGGAATATACTCAAATGGAGGAGCTAATGTGGACAGATGGGCATCACCATTTCAATCAGAAGTATGGATACTAACTATTAACATAACCTCTTGTAGATCTAATTCTTTATTTAGAAAAGCTTTTCTGACAAAAGTTTCTACTTTCATGCTAACTTGTTTACTTTTTTAAAGCGTTTTAACTCCAATCTCCACTTCTCCACTAACAGGTAGATGAAGCTAACAATAGTGATACTGATATAGTTTAAGCTGAGCTTCTTGATTTATCATTCTGCTTTAGGTTACTAGGTGTCTGATTTACTGACATCCAGCTTAATTTTGTGAAGAGATCTAGATAGATATCTATGACAGCAGAGGAGCATCTCCTTCTGTGTTGATTTGAATAGTTAGTGATAGAACATGAGGGGTTTGTTCCGCAGAACCTTGATCAATTGCTTTAGAACTCTTAGCAAAATTCCTTACATCAATTGTGCTAACACTTAACGATGCTTTCATCCAATGTGAATCATTGGAGAATCAGGTTATTGGCTTTTGAAAATCATAGGCACTTTATTTCCAAGTTGATCAAAATCATCAAGAATCTGTGGAGTTCTCAAGGGTGTCAGTATATGTCTATCTTTTATCTTGTAAAGTTGCGTTTGTGATTGTTGGCTTACTGTCTTGGTTCTCTGAACTCCAGTGTGTGCTTTCTTAATCCTCTTGTATTTCTTGGATTTGGGATGTCTTTAAGTTTTGAGTTGTAAAGAGTTTCCAGGTTAGTTATCTCCAGAAAAAAAAAAAAAAAAATCAGGGTTTATCTGTAGTGTAGTACAAAAGAGAGGGTAAGGTGTGCATTTTCCCTATTTAACTATTTTTGTGGTTATGATGTCCAGATATCAGGTTTAATGCACTCATCATCGACCCCAAACTGGCTTAACAGTCAAAGTAACTCATCAGGCTTCATAGTGAAGCGATCAATCAGAATTGATATACCCGTGGACCAATATCCTAGTGTATGGACAATTATCTGCTTTCCATTTCTGTTATTCATGCTTTGGCTACATCATGTTGAGTGTGTGTTTTAGTTACATTTGCAGTACAATTTTGTGGGGCGCCTCCTGGGCCCTAGAGGGAACTCTCTAAAGCGAGTGGAAGCTACTACTGAATGCCGGGTTCTGATAAGAGGACGCGGCAGCATCAAGGATCCTGTCAAGGTATTTTTGTGTGCTGACGTAATATTTGAGAGGCCATGAAATCTGCATGAGAGGCAGCCTCTTCTACCTTTTCTTTTCATCTCTGTTCTTGTCCCAGGGTAATTGCATCAAGTTAATCTTTGTGCCAGCTTATAGCTGTGGTAATAAATGAAGCTACCAGTTCATTTTTTCTTTGGCCGTTAAATAATAGCCAAAGCTCTTTGCAAGCCTATTTTCTTCTAGTACTGATTGTATTGCTTATCTAGGTCCGGCTCTAGTAGTGTTCGTATAGGGCAAGGATGTGTTTTGAAGTTCTTGATAAAGTTAGAGATAATTATACCTTTTTTGGCTTATTCACTTGATTCATCGGGTGATGATAAAAGTTGCTCCTTTCCATACTCTCCCTAGTTTGGTGCAACTTTGTTTTAAAAAGTATTTTGTATAAGTGAAATTTTGGACCAGTCATTAAAATTGTTAGGAACACAGATAGTGGCGTTGGTTCATCTGAGGTGCTGATTAGGTAGTGATTTTTACAATTTTGCTATCTGGGATCATCTTTCTCAATCGTTGTGTATGCTGTTAGATAATGTAAATACTCTTGGTTTCTTTAGAAGATCAACATGTAACATGAGAGTTTACTTTTATCATTTAAAGGAAGAAATGATGAGAGGCAAACCAGGGTATGAGCACCTGAATGAGCCTCTTCATGTTATTGTGGAGGCTGAACTGCCTGTGGAGATCATTGATGCTCGGCTACTGCAAGCACGTGAGATATTGGAAGATCTGCTCAAGCCTATGGTAGTTTCAACATAGATTTTGATAGTAGTCAGTCATTCTTGTCTAGTATCATCCCCATATTTAAAGTGGAGAGTTGATGTTTGCTATTGTTCTCTTCCCATCTTCCTCCAAATGCAGGATGAGTCTCAGGATTTCTACAAGAAACAGCAGCTACGTGAACTTGCAATGCTTAATGGTACTCTTCGTGAAGAAGGTTCTCAAATGTCTGGTTCTGTTTCCCCCTTCCACAACAGTCTTGGGATGAAGAGGGCTAAAACCAGGGTGTGATCAAATTTCTTCTCTGGTGGATTTTGGAGCCTGTGTGTTGACACACACCATTTACCAGCAGGTCCTATGCAACAGGTGTTGCTATAAAGTCAAGATGCCTCGCACTGCTTTCGGGGCACTAGTACTCTTATGTGCTAGTTCTAACCTGTCTCTATATGATATGGAGTGTGTGTATGTTCTGGTTGGGGAAGATTCAGTAGCAGTCGGCCATAGTAATGGGCCACTTAGGGGTTTGCTTGACGTCAGCAGGTGGTTTGTCCAAAGCGTCTTACCAACGCCATTGTATTATTCCATTAGTTTTTACATTGTGATTTGATGGTTTGAAAATGCCTGTACTGGTGAAGGTGTGTCTGTATTGAAAAATGCAAGGGAAAATAGCTTTATTAGTCCTTGTATCTATTATTTTTTGTTGCTATTACAGAAGTAGATGTCATGATCCAAATTCATTAGCCATGATTGGCACTTACCCATTATGCGAACCAACTTATAAGCCATAACTTGGGCAACTTAAAGAAAAGAAGCAACAAACTCGTATATGTCACAACAATAGCAGTGGAACAACAAACTCAATGCGTAAGCAAGTCATGAAGTGTCATCCCGGCAGACCTCAAAGTACATCTTTAAGGGAATATAAATAGCGCAACCATGAATAAATGCGATTGGCTCACCTCTGCTGATCAGGATAAGTCTCAAAAAGACAATAAAGTGTCTCCAACAGTGTCGCATATTGTATTTGCAAGATGCAGTAAATTTGAGTATAAAATCAATAAGATTAACATACTCAGTATCGCCCCCTAGAGCGAGCATATAAAATACAATGCATGCTACGGATGATATATCCAACCATCAGTGGCGAACGCAGGATTTTTTCAAGCAGTGTCACTTTTAAAGAAGTTTTTTGTTGTTTACAAGTGGTTTCGTACTTCTTAAGTTAGCTAAAGGTTGAAGATTCATTCCCTATTTAAATGATAAACATTCAAAAAAATAATAAAAAAATGCCAAGTTGTGCTACAAGCTGGATCAAAATTCTCACAGTTGTAGACTTTCTCAAGGTGCTAAATCACTAGACCGCTAATTCATGGTGTTTCAAGTAGTGTCACTTTCTTTATTTGTACTAAATATTATGATTTTTCATATATTTACATACATATACATAGTAAATTTTTTGGCGAAGCGGTGTCCCGTGACACCCCTTGCCATAGGGTGGTTACGCCCCTGCACACAATCTTACAATTATAGCATGTATAAATGTAACATGTAAACAAATATACTTCATCCGTTCCAATTTATGTGAGACTTTTCGTTTTTCGAGAGTCAATTTGATTAAACTTTGAAGCTAAATTGGATTAAATTAACTCAATATTTTAACATTAAAATTTATATATTTGAAAACCACTTGAAACGTAGTTTAAGTTGCAATTTTTTTCATATCATTTTGGTTAAAAAATATATATTGAAATGTTGGTCAAAATTCATGCCGTTTGAATCTCGAAAAGCGAAAAGTGCTGTATAAATTGGGACTGAAGGAGTACATATTACGCATTTCACATCATCACTACATCATATGCATCCCAGATGGTCGGTCCATAGGGCACAAATAACCGTAGTTGCACTGTGTGGCCTAGACCATCCACAACCAACTATCATCTCATAATAAGCCCAATGTGTATGTGCTAAAGTTGAATTTGGTTATTTTTTTATATCCACGTGGGTCAAAAGCAATGTGTTATATAAAGTCTACTTGTTAAATAACGTATTAGATCTAAGATTGATGCTAGGAATGTAACTAAGTGTTGATAATATTTATATACTACTTTCTAACCCTAGAAGTTCCCCATATATATTCGGACAAGTGCCTCTCTTAAGATAAGGTATTGTCTTTTTAAGAAGGATTTTTTACACATATATACAAAATTTCACCCAATATTACAAAAAAATAGCAATATTTTATTATTTACAATACATAGCAATATTTTTTGTAGCACATTCATCAAACCCTAGCTATATAAAGTTTATTTTTCTCATTTGCTCACTTTTGCCCTATTAGCTCATCAAAGCACTCCAAACCTCTGTAAATTTCTCATGCCTCACCGGGAGAAAACCACCAGTTGCCGCCACAACTCCGCCGGCAGTCCGTCGCCGGCCACCGCTGCTTGGCCGCCGGAAATAATGAAGTATACCTTCCCGAACTCGTCTTGACCCCTACTTTCCAGATCCATCCTCTATTACCCTTAAAAAGAATTCCTTTGACGTAGATTAGGCCAAAACAGTGGCAGAGTTATATGAATCGCAACAAAACGAGGAAGAAGACTAATTTAGATATGAAATTGAAGCTCAACTTGCTTTAGAAAGGGGATAAAGCAAAAATAGTCGAATACTAGGTTTCTGTCAAGTGGCTTTGTGTTTAGCCATAGCTGATCTCTGAAACATATGATCTATTGCTTAATTTTAAGCATTTTCAATCACTGTAAAAACAATAGATCTGTAATCATAACTGGGTTTGGGAAGCACTAGTGCTGGATTGACTGTTATAGCAGTTAATGGAGGTAGATTGTACCTTCCTTTTATTTCGGTACTCTCTGTCATGTTTAAGTTTGGAGTAGTCTATATCTATTTTTTCAGATCATATTGAAGTTGGAAGTTGTGTGTGTCTCTGTTGCAACGCTCATACAGATTTGAGGGTGGGTCCAACTTTTCATATATTTTGATCTAACAAAGGAGAAACTCACTTTAAAACGCTGTTGAAACAGTCTTAAATAGGTTGAAACGGTCTGAAACGAAGTTGAAACAATCTGAAACGGTATTGAAAACACAATGATACAGTTTGAAACGGAGTTGAAACGGTGTTGAAACAGTCTGAAACGGTATTGAAACACTATGATACAGTCTGAAACGGTATTGAAACAGTCTAAAACGGCGGTGAAACAATACGATACAGTCTCAAAATGGCGTTGAAACACTATGATACAGTCCGAAACACAGTTGACATAGTCTGAAACGGTGATGAAACGATATGATACAATGTGAAACCGCTTGTGAAAAATTCCGAAATAAAATATAAAAAATAATATGAAATAATGCTAAAAAGGTGAAAATAGCTTAGAAACAATGAGAAATAATGCACAACGGGATGAAACAATGCTGAAACAGTCAAGAAACAACTTGATACAGTCAAGAAATAGTTAGATACGGTGTTGAAATAATCTGAAACAGTGCTGAAACAGCCTAGATACAATGAGATACAGTTAGATACGGTGCAGAAGCTGTTAGATACAGTGCTGTAGAAACAGTTGAAACGGTGCAGAAACAGTTGAGATACGGTGAGATACAACGAGATACATCGAGGATGGGATAAGGAAAAGTTAAATTGGGGGAATGATAGGAATAAAAGTGAAATTGGGGGAAATGGTGGGAGGAAAAGTGAAATAGGGAGAAATGGGTGGAGCAAAAGTGATAGTGGAGGAAATATGAGGAAGAATGTAAGGGTTTGGTATGTTATGGGAAAAATATTGCTATGTTTTTGCTATATTTGTAATTAACTCGTGTTTTTCTCTATATATGGTTATTTTGCTAAAATGTTGCTATGTTTGGTAATTAAGTTCTAAAACTTGTACTTTTATGTAAAAATTCTTTTTAAGAATTATAGGTGTTAGTGCACGATCAATTAATATTTCTCGTATTGATGTACCGACACATCTGTCTTCTTTTAGTCCTCGATTAAGGGATCCAATGTTAACTGGAGTTTGTATCTAGTGACAAACTTCATAGTGAATCAAGTAGAGTCCCTGGCTAGCTCAAGTAGTTATGACCAGGGAAGCCTTTAATGCCTTATGTAATCTTGTTGCTTCGATTGTGGTCTCCATATTTCGCCATGTCATCTTGAGCTATGTATGTCTGATTCCCATGTGGCTGGCCACATAAGTACAATTTTTACCCAGCACAATGAATTTTGTATGCATATCATCGTAATGAGCTAGCCAATTGAAGAGTTGCGTGACCAGTACAAATTTTACCCAATACAAAATAAATTTTTACACATATTATCTGCAATGAGTCAGCCAATTAAAGTAGGTGTCGTCAAGTCTGTCCCCTGCAACATGATGCTAGCATCATCTAATCTCATCAGAAACAAGCACAAATAAATATGTATTGCATCTCAATATCATCATCTAACGCATATAAGTATGCCAAGCATTACTTGCCACATAGCTATAACTAGCACGTATCATACCAAACATCTATAAATATACAATATCATATGTAAAAACCATCTAAAAGCGTAAGTACATCTCAGATGGATATGCCCTAGCAAATACTCGTCCTCGTACATACAAGGTAGTTCGAAACATTGTTCATATTTTATGCAAAATACCAAATCATGCTTTAGGAAACCACACAATCAAATGGTTAAAGTCTCATTCACCCTAAGATGTGCAAAGTTCGTCGACCCTGCAACCTAAATCTCAAAGGAAACAGCTCCCAATAGCCTCAATTGACATGGAATAGCGAACAACGGGGTCAATTTCCCTATTTACACTTAATTCAGTTTATTTTTACTTGGTCAAAGTCGAGTTAATGGTCAAAAGAAGGAACCCTAGTAGTTCAGCTGGTTGGCTATTTGAAAATTTTAATTAAAAAACTTATATCTTATATCTAAAATTTGCATCATTAAATCATATGTTTTAACAGTCAATCTCCGAGTTAATTCATGCATGATCATCCACATGGAATCTGGAATCACTACCTTAAAATTCTAAGATGAATCATTCAAATTTAGGGTCATTGTGAGTTCTTTTCCCCGAATTTACCAAAAGGCATCATTAAGTCTGGTTTCGATATGTCAAGCTAGTCTTAGACGATTGCATGAACGGGCTAGGTGGACCAACCCGCATTCACTAACTATTGTCTCGCTTTGACCATTCCCTCGAGCTTGTGTAGGTCAAACCTATTGAGAATTATTACACAATGTGTCATTGTAGGAAACATTTTTTTAGAACATAGCAATATTTTTCTCATTTTTTTAAATTTTAGATAATGCTACCAAACATTAAAAAAAGGGGGGGAAAAAACCTAATCCTCTTCCCCCTGTTTCCGGCCGCCGGAGTTCCCCTCCCTCATCCCCACTTTCGCTGCCGGCGACCCTCGCCTACCCCGTCGTCGCGTGCGTCCCCTCTCTCATCCTTCATCGTCGCCGGGCCTCTCCCTTCACTGTTGTTGCTTGTTGCAGATGTCCGCTGTTGTTGGCCACCGGCGGAGCTTTTATGGCTCTCGTTGTCAGCCTAGTTTATGCTACTATTCAGATTTGGCCGGGTCCTTCCCTCGCCAAGCGCTGCTTACTTTTTCGGCGCCGGTGATACTTTTTTTTTTTTTGGGATATTTTTCGGTAGCTATACACCGGATCTATAATGTATGGTTGTTTATCTATTGTATAAATTATGTATGTCATACGTATGAACAGACATACAATGTACATACACTAGATATACAAAGTACATACAATGGACACACAAATTTATCCATTATATATATATTGTGTGTGTCCTATGTATGAATGTATATACACTACATACACTAGACATATAAAGTATATACAACGGAACCACAACAATTTCGTTGCTGTATATTTATTATATGTACTGTACATACAATGAAGATAACATTATACATACAAGAATATACAAAAAAAAAAAACTACTAAAATAATATTTCGGCGACTGGCGACGCCGGATGGACAAGTATGGGGGGGGGGTTTAAGGGGGGTGTATGAAGTGTTTCTAGGATTTCTCCTATGTATTTGCTATGCTATTTTTTTTAAAAAAAAAAAAATTACTACTATATTTTGAAATGATTGGAATATTGATATTTTTTTATATATAAAGTGAAAAGTTTGTTGGTATAGTTATGGAGGAAGACCAACCTATTTTGACTATTTTCTTATTTCTTAAAAATCATTTTGATTAGATTTTAGCGATTTTGTTTTTAAGTTTTTGTAATCCAAGATGAAATGGAAAACCTTTGGCCAAAAAAACATAGTAGAAACACGTGCATGGCATGAGGTGTCCACCGCTTAAAGGAGACTCTTCCTTTTGTAATATAAAAAGAAAACAAACCCTTTTTATAATATTATTTCTCCATCAAAATTTTCATACTTATATTTGAGTTCGTCGTACTTGCAATCTCGTACTGACTCTTTAGTCTCCCACAAAGGTTCGTACTCTTTTAAGATTTTCTAACTAACCCTACCAATTTATCAAATCGATCCACTTTATTTATTTAATAGCATGATAAACCTTTGATCTTTTTTTTTTTTTTTTTGCTTACATGGTCTGTTTATTTTTCTTTGTTCTTTTTTAGTGCAATTTTGTTGATTTTATGTTGATAGGTTGGCCAAGTTTTGTTTTTTAATTTTGCATGTGAACAAGTTATTGTAATACTTTATTTTATGTCACCGCTTTGATAATTTTTAAGATTTATAAGGTGATATAGTTGATAGTTGATTGTTAATTTTCATGAATTAATTTTCAGGGTTTCACCTTTCTTTTTCAAAAAAGATTAAAAAATGGGTATCTTTTTTATCTGATCAGTGAGTTATTAATTATGGGGTTAGTAAGCATTTAGTGGTTAGATGTCAAGAAGTTTGTGAGGATTTGTTTAACTTGAAATTTACTTGCATAAGGTGCAAATCATGCTTTAGAAATTATTAGCTTTTGGTATAATTCAGTTGTTTTATTCGTGGGTGTAATTCTTTTTAGTATAAACCTTATTCCTTTAGGTGTAAATTGGAGGTAGATATCATTGTTTTCGAATTTTCTTGTTTCAAGGAACACTTTTTATCACTATTTATTTGATGTAAACTAGGATGTAATGGTATCTGTATTGATATTAAGTATAGTATTTGAGGCCACTGATCATATAAATATCGTTTCTTTGGGCGGGGGATGGGGAGTGGGGGGAGGGGTAGAGTTTTCCTCTGGTTTTGGAACTTCATTGTCCGCCGTTTTGCCGAATAGATCTTGTGTGCTGCTATGACAGTTCCCGTTGAATTTATGGTTACAGTTTTTCTGAAATTAGTTTCAAAGTTCAATTATCTTGGATCGCATCACTGATTTGATCTTCTTTTGGCAATATACTGAATTCATTTGGATGGCTTTTGCAGTGAAGTCAATATAAGATTCTGTTATGGCTTCAAAAAGGATCCAGAAGGAATTGAAGGACTTGCAGAAAGACCCCCCTGCTTCTTGCAGTGCTGGTACATATGATGAGACTTCTGCTATTTAATTTTGTATCCTGTCATCTCAATATTACCATCTTATAGTCTTATAGATGTCATCGCTAATCTCTACAGTGTAGTTTCCTTAGGGCATGATTTTTCTCCACGTCTGCACTCTGTAGTTGAAAGCTTATAAAGTTATCAGATAAGTGTGTGATTGGAAGTAATCTGATATCGTTTTCCCTTACTCTCATACGCTTAGCCATATTTGGTTTTCTTCTTCTTTTCCTTTTTCTGTTTGTCTGGGGGGTGTTAGCGAAGTGTGAAATGATGACATTTTGCCCCCTATAAGTTATTTGGTAACACTGTGTCCCCTCATGCTGAATTTGTGCAAATGTGCAATTTTTCTTTGCTATCTTTGTAACTGAAAATGGTTTATCAGGTCCTGTTGGTGAGGATATGTTCCACTGGCAAGCTACGATCATGGGTCCTTCCGACAGCCCATTTGCTGGAGGTGTCTTCCTTGTGTCCATCCATTTTCCCCCAGATTATCCATTCAAGCCCCCGAAGGTAGTTTCAAAATCTTGCATATTATTATGTAGAAAGATTGATCTCTCTAGATTATGGCTTCTTTTCTGTGGAATATTCCTTGCTCCTGTTATTTTGCAAATTCCAATTTTGCACAATCAAGTTTGCTCTGGCATTCCTAAGAATTACCGTTGCTTTTTATAATCCTCTAGTAGGTTGAACTTTTCGACTGGAGTTTCTCCAGTAGATTAAACTTGAGGTGGCGTGAATGTATGACAAATTCGATTGGTATAACTTTCTGAATAGATCAGCTCCAATATAATCCCAAGATGTTAAAAAAAGGGAGGTAAACTCATATTCCCCCATAAGTATAAATTGATAACTTCATACTTGTTTTTTTGTAGCCTCCGACATATAGATCTCAACAGACCACGTTCTTTTAAGTAGTGGAAGATGATCAAAACCTTGAAAATGGAGTGGTATACTGATAAGATGTATTAAAAAGATATTAAACCAGGTAATATAGAAATGAACTTCGAGCAAACTGGATTCATTAAACGTGAGATGTGAATTATTCATCTCCTATCCTACACGACTTCCTTGGTTTACTTCATTTATTTGTCTTGTTAGGCCTAGATACAGATTTAAGCTACTCTTTTATTTGTCCTTGGTGTTTGATTAGCACCTAAGATTTATTTAATATAACAATCCATAGTCTCGGTATTCTTGGAGTATCTGCGTTTGTACTGGTATAATCCTTTCTATTAGACTATTACTGTGTTATTAGTACTTGTTAATGCCGGCAAGGACCCAGCTTTCCCGTGCTTCCTCATTCTTAATTTGTTGGAAGGCTTCTGCTTGCAGTTACAGGATTTTCAATGCTACTTTATTTTGACTGTTGTGCATTCTGTAGGTTTCTTTCAAAACCAAGGTTTTCCACCCAAACATCAATAGCAATGGTAGTATTTGTCTGGACATCCTCAAAGAACAATGGAGCCCTGCTCTTACCGTATCCAAGGTATGATTTAGTTTACTTCCCTTACCGTATCCTAGGTTTAGTATGAACAGTTTAGTACAGTTTCACTTCTCGGTACTCTTGACGCTTAATGTATACTTTTTCGTTGATGGTTATGCTTGAAAATTGCAGGTACTGCTTTCCATTTGCTCCTTGCTTACTGATCCGAATCCAGATGATCCTTTAGTGCCAGAGATTGCTCACATGTATAAGACTGATAGAGTGAAGTATGAGAGTACTGCTAGATCTTGGACCCAGAAATATGCGATGGGATGAACACATTTGGTTGCAGTTCCATGAATATCAGACCTTTATGCTATAGTAGTAAATAAAAATAGGCATGGAGCACAATTTTCTGATATTGGACTTGTGTTATCTGATATTGTGTCCTCCTTTGTTCGACTGGTTAAATATCTATCATTTGGTTAAAGTCATATGGGTCTGTTTTGCTATGTGGAGATATTTCTTTTTGTGCCAAAAAAATGTTCAATGATATGTCGGTCTGAGGTAAAATTCTTTAAATTATTTTTGACAACTATGGGTCGCCTACCAGCCCAAGAATATTCTCCCTTCAGTCTCAAGTCTCTCATTCAGTCTTTAATATGGGCTTTGGTTCGCTTGTCAGCTGGTGGACTAGTACGCTGCTTTGGGTATGTTTGGTTCTAGGTACAATGTCCCCATTGTGATTTCAGTATTATTGTTAGGCCCTGGTTCATTATAGGTTTTTGGTTGCCAGAATTGGTTAACGTACCTCTTAGTAAGGGTAATTTAATGGACCAGATTGGGTAAATTGAGATGGTAGCTTTTGTTGAGAAATGTGTAGTTAGGCAGATTCCTTATTTCAACTTTCAAGGAAAAGTGATTTCATCCAGCTACACATGGTAAAGATAAAATTGGCATGTAAAACAAGATCCTAGTAAGAACAAACTTGGGAGAATGACAGAACGATATAGAGATTAGTCGATCGTATGATTGGACCACAAAAGAAGCGTCATTTTCAGCTTTGCAATTTGTTTCTACATACTAAGTAGTTGATTAAAAACTTCCAACTTTTCGATGGAGAGAAACATATTTAAAAATGTCATTACCAGCTTCTTTCCTGGTTCAGCTCAAAGCAAAAGGAACAAGTACACATGTAGTTAGATGTATTGAAAATGTTAGGTGGTCCTCCATCTTTCCCTAGCAGAGTTTTGTCATATTTTGCGTTAGCCAGCTATGTACATTACAAAGGTATGGGTGCTAAAATTGAGATTGCCCTTGGGGGAGCAGAAAGAATTAGTTGAGACGTCCCTTTAAACTGTTTTTTCTGTATTGGAGTAAAAGCAATTTACCAAAAACATTTGGTTTTTCCAAATGTCATTTCCTATCCTTCCAACTTTCAACAACTGTCTTCAATGCATTTCTAAGTTTCAACATGGGTTAACGGTTTAACCATACACACGAACTCGCAGCTATCGAGATCGCTTTGTTAAGTAGTGACCTAAGAGAGTCTTCTAAAACTCTCTCTGCTACAAACTAAAGAATTGTTACCTTGCGCCAATATCATTTCGCTTGAGTCGGGAACTCCTGTTTACCTTGCGACATGTATTCCTTCTTATATATACCACCGAAAAAGCGGAAAATTAAGAAGAGTTTTCTTTATCTCGTCCACACCCAGGAAAGGAAAGATCATATCAGCAATAGCTTTCAAGTAGAAGATTTTTTTTTACTATTAATTATTACCTCGGAGTTGAGTTATTAAGACGATTTGATTAGGACAATTCACAATTTCTTTTTCAGACTTAGCTTATGGAATATTTGATGGAGAGTTGTACAAGTTTTTCTATAAAAAAGTTTCTGAGTTTGTTTGATTCTCCCAAGAAAAATAGTTCAACAAAAAAGAAGTGCTTTTGTCAAAGAGCAAATTATTGTAGAGAAGATTAGATTCAATTGCAAGTGTAAAAAGTAATCTTTTGTTTTCTTAAAAGATTGAAATTAAAAATTATGCTACTCCCTTAGAAAAAGACAAATTGCAGGAAGGAGAACAAAAGGGGTGAAGACACTTGTCGGTTGTGATAGTCGCTACTAGTATATTTAAGTGTAGCAAACACGAGGAGTGTAAGTCTTTGCATTTGACCTTAATACGGAAACCAAACATTATTATGTTGGTGGAAGGTCAAATATTAGTAGAGATCTTGTACATCTAGTTGTAGTCTTGTAGATAGCGAAGATAAAATATAGAACAACTTGTTCTAAACCTTCAAGAAATGAGATTATTTTAGATAAACAAAGATTGAGAAAATGATTTAGAAGCATAACCGTGGCGGACCCACATTTATTAAAGGGGATTAATGAAAGTCTCTAAAATTAGATTGTGATGAATATAAGATAACTCTTCAATGTGTGTTTTTATATAGTTGAATTATTTTCAATGAAATTCTTGCCTCCGTACAAAGTAGGAATAATATGGATACAAAGCTGATTAATCAAAACTAATGAATACGAAACAAGGCATGTGATGGTGGTCAGATCTAGGCCGAAGTGGCATGTTCTGCTTTTTGGCTGCCCCAGTTGAAAAGGCACCTCAATGAACAACAAAATGACTTCAGTTTTGTTGGGCAAAAATTGGTTTAGTTTAACAAGTCATCATTTCCAACCCATTTGGGTAAGTTCAAAATAGTTTAAAAATATATATGTGTTTTTTGAGTATTTAGTAACTCAAAAAATAATAAGCTTATAAGTATTTTTGTGTTTAAAATAAGGACAAAAGTAAGAAGTTAGAATTTTCTAACTTCTCAAAAATAACTTAGCAACTTATGACTTATAAGCTATTTATAATAAACTCACCCAAATAAGCTTTCCAAAATGTTGATTTTTACTTGCGGGTACATTTGTAAAAGTATTTACTATATTCACTAGCAAAGAGAAAAGAGAAACGAAAAAGGAATGAAAACAAAACGTTTTTAAGTATATGAGTAGAGTAAAGAGAGAATTTTTTCGAATACATTACCAGAGTCCCTATAATCTATATAATGGTGGCAGAAGAGAAAGCATCTCTTAAAGAATTCCAATGTTATAACAGTGACGTGACAGATGACTACTTTTATTATTAAGCCCGTACCGTATGGCACCTTGTGAAAGAGATAGCTCCAACATATCTGTGTTTTCTAGTGTCTTTTAGTAATTAAATGCAAACATGTGGGGGTGTGCATAAAATTCTCTTGTATGAAAATAAAAGAACGCAAGGAACAGAAAAATTTACTCGCGGTAAAGAAGAAAACTGTTCTTCATAAAATTCTCAACAATGGTATTAGTCTCATGTTCTTGACAAGCAGTAACATGTTAATGATAATTAGAAAGAAATCTATATTGGTAGAATACTGCTCATACATTATTCATCGTGTGAAATGGAATGAGATGATGACCCTTGATTGGGTTAGTTCCAATGGAAATAGATGGCGTCCTTCTTCCCTACCTTTGATTTCTTGTGTGCTCGAACCTATTTTTGGAGTTGTTATTCTATTTAGTTGGGGTTAAATAAGTTTGTTTATAAAAGAATACGGCTAACATTTTTTAAGTGAGATATCACATTGTTGAATAATTTTAGATATTGTCAGAGTAAAGAGTCGTTAATAAAAACATTCTAATGTGTTGCGTCTCTTATAATTTTGAATGCATCTCTATTATGAGTTTGTTAATCAAAATGTTTCATTTTAATGTAAAATTATGGTAATTTAAACTTTAAACATAAAAACAACAACAACTAAACTTTTGTTCCAAACAAATTGAGGTCGACTATATATATAAATTCTCATAAATCATGTTTCTCCATTTAAAGTCAATTCATATCGTTATAATAATAAAAATTATGATAGACATATGTAAATTAAAGTATTCATAAAGAATATTAAGAATAATAAAAAAGCCTTGTTATTACCAAATAGATATCTTATACATATGTTTCTTATATTGTGTCATATATTATGATAAGTTTGTCTCTATTCCAAGAAAATGCAGATCATACGAATTTATTCTATGTAAGTTTAGGCCTACCTCGTCTGCCTCTAACACTTTCAACTGGCATAGTTTCACACATTTTGTACCAATGCATCAGTAGGTCGACGTAGGACATGACCAAAGCATCTCAAAAGATGTTCTCCCATTTTATCATCAATCTGATCTACAAGTATCTTCTGCCGGATATGATCATTTCTAATCTTATCTAATCTTGTTTTACCACACATCTATCTTAGCATCCGTATCTCTGTATTAGAGAAATATATTGCACTCGTCCCACATCGGTGGTGCGAGGTTACCCAAGAGATTTATAATGTCCTAGACCACTCCACCCATTATTTTAAGGTTTTGAGTTGGATACTCAGATTTTTTCACATGGTATCAGAGCTAAACTTTGGCGAGTCTATGTGCATAATCGCTCTCTCATATCGTATTTCTCTGGGATGTTTTCTCTTTAAAAAAAAACGCATGTAATTGCTCTGGGTTCTCTCTCTCAAAAATCAATGTTGAGCCTAATACCTCTCATTGTACTAAAACAGTCCACTCCTGCTCGACCTCTTCTTCGCACTTTGAAAAAAGCTCATTCCTGCTGGGCCTCCTCTCATTTCTCTGCGTAAAACAAAAATGTCCACTTGTAAGCCCTAGAATCAGGTTACATGTGCCCGAGGGTGTTAGAGAAATATAATACACTTGACCCACATCGATTGTGTGAGGTTAGCAAAGGGGTTTATAATGTCCTGGGCCGCTCCTCCCATTACTTTAAGATTTTGGGTTGGATACTCAGATTCTTTCACACTTTACAACACTCATTTTGTGGATATACTGAACTTTAGTAGTCCAACACTTACTATAGAGCACTTCTCCATTTTAATTATTCAATATTATTGTTGTGAATGACATCTTCATATATAATTTCATTATCTTGGAAGAACTAGCCCAAATTTTCTGAAATACTTGCATTTTCGTACCACAATCCCGTCTGGCCTTACCTCAACATCGTTTCTCTACAAGCTGAACTTGCAATGCATATATTCGTTACAACAACAACATATCCAGTTTAATCTACGAGTGGGGTATGAGGAGGATGAGATTTATGCAGACCTTACTCCCATCAAGGTGGAGTAGGGGTGCCTGTGGTACGGTACGGTATTTCACGTTTTGCTTCGGTAATTTCGGTTTTCGGTTTTTAAAAATATCATACCATTACCATACCAAACTAATTCGGTATGGTTCGGTATTTTCATGTTCGGTTTCGGAAATTCCGGTACGGTAAGTCGGTAACCGTAGTTTGTTCAACTTCGATTTATATATAATAGATATATATATGTTGCAAAGAAATGCGAAAGAAACTAAGAAACTTCATCTGACAATTAACAATAAACCTTCACATTGCATTAGCGCAAAATAAAAAAATACCACAAAATATGTAGCAAAGCTCTAATGTACAAATAATACTAGCCGGCATCTAATTAAACCAACTTTACTACACAAGCTTACATAAAAATCTACTAATGATTAACTAATATATTTTTTACACATAAAACAACAAGCTTTTAAGTTTTGACGGTGCTTGGAAGACAACTCTCTAGTAAAGAATTAAAGTACATTTGATGGTATTGAAACTATTTTATTTATTTTATTTATAAATATTTATAAGCTTTAATTAAATATATAATCATATCACAAGTTTTAGATATTCTATTTAGAATTTTATTAGCTCATATTTAGATTAATTAAGTTATTATGATTTATATGAATATAATATATACTCTATAATTTATATATGTTATTAAGTATTTCGGTATTTTCTTTATAAATACCGAATACCGTACCAAATACCAAAATTTTTAAAATTTCATACCAAATACCGCACCAAATACCAAAATACCGTTACCAAAATAAAAAAATATTTCGGTTCGGTACGGTAATTCGGTATTTACCATACTATGGGCAGCCCCCTAAGGTGGAGAGCCTATTTCCGGTAGACCATAGGCTGGGAAAAATATTTTAGAAAACACTTTTGCAAATCAAGCCAGAAATCATATTAAAGAGAATGATAAAACTAAATCATATCCAAAATAAACATATACCAACAATAGATATAAAGCTGAAGACTAAGATGGAAATCATCTATATATGCATAATACTACATCTAATAAGAGAAAGACACCCGGCTGCTACCTAACCTTCTATCCTAATCCTCGCCCACCATGCTTTCCTATCTAGGGTCATGTCCTCGGTGATTTGGGTCTAGGCCATGTCGTGTCTAATCATCTGCCCCAGTTCTTCTTCCGTCTACCTCTACCCCTCCATAGACCCTGTCAACCTCTCACACTTTCTTACCGAAGCATCATCATTCTCACGTTCTGAACCATTGCAACCTCGCTTCTCGCATATTCTGAACCACTGGGGCAAAACCCACCTTGTCACGAATAGCTTCATTCATAATTTTATCCAACTTAGTGTGCCTACACATCCACCTAATCATTCTTATTTTTGTCACACTCATCTTCTGAATGTGTGAGTTCTTGACTGGCTGACATTCTGCCACATACAACATAACTGATTTAACGAGCACTCTATAAATTTTGCCTTTAAGCCTAAGTGGAACTCTCTTATTTCATAGTACACCGAAAGCGAGCCTCCACTTCATCCAACCTACTCATATATACATCATCATCTATTTCTCTATTACCTTGGAGGATTGAGCCAAGATATCTGAAGATTCATTTCTTAGGAATGGCTTGAGAATCAAGCCTCACTTCCACACCTGACTCATCAGGAGCGTCACTAAACTTGTATTCCATGTCAGGGGCGGATACAGAGAATAACATGGGAGTTTGGCAGAACCCAGTAGGTTTGGCACAGATGGTGTATTTGTGTTTAAAAAATCACTAGATATGTACAAAAATTAAGTCGAGAACTCAGTTACTAATACTTGATATCATCATTCTAAAATATAGAACCCATAATGTTCAAATCCTGGATCCGCCTACGTTCTATGTTCTATGTTTTCATCCGGCTTAGCATGAAGCCTTTAGACTCTAAAGTCTGCCTCCACACCTCCAGCTTCTCATTGACACCTCTGCATGTCTCATCCACCAATACTATATCATCCGCAAATAACATACACCATGACACCTCTCCTTGAATACTTCTAGTCAATTCATTCATCACCAACACAAATAAAAATGGACTAAGCACTGACTCTGATGTAGCCCCATCTCAATCAGGAAGTGTTCCGAGTCTCAAATCGAAAAATGCATATATTCGTTCTTACTTCTATTTATCTTAAGATCCTTTCTCTCGAAAAAGTACTTCTCTATAGTTCGAACTTTTGGTTGACACCTCACCAATTTCATCAATTTACACCAAATTATTTACTACACAGGACAGTTAAATTAAACACAATGCATAAAAATGACATAACAAATTAAAACAAGGAATACTCAGCCAGTTTTGATGGTGACGAGAAACTGTATAAGAAGACAGACCGTATTGTTCTCTTTTCAGTTTTAGTAGGTCTATAGTGTTTGCCATGGCCCTGTCTTTTTCTGTAATGTTTGATTGTGACTTGTCTATCGATGGCTTCTCTCTCCCTTTGCATTTTCTCCCATTCTCCTCTGACTTCTTTCCTTTTTAACCTTTTTGCCTTGATCCTTGCACCTCTTCACAGTACACTGCTCTGATTAGATACTGTTGGTTCTACACTATATGTGGATGAAAAGGGTACAAAAACTTTACTGCATGATCTATTAAAAGAATCTTATACTGTAGTTTTTATAACTTCTTTGGTTTAATTTATCTTAAAAAATTCTTGTTTGTTTGGTTAGATTTCGTTAGATCTTTTGGGGCTAAAGCTTGGGTAACATATCTTGTAGGGATTTTGTGCGGCTTTTATTACAGCAAAGGTTTCAGATTCTCACATGTTATTGTCTTCTACTACTATTATGTCTCATAACTTTCTTTACATTCCAAGTACATTATTGCCTTTTTTTCTTCAACTTTAAGTTATTGGAGTTTTGCCTTTTACAAAATGAGAATTATTAGTGACTTTCCTTTGTGGCTTTAGGCAAAAGGAAGGATATGGGTATGACTATTCAAGATTTGAGTACTCGTAATGCATTTCGCCTTTTTCAATTCAGCTCCTTATTATTCACCCACTTGGTAGGTTGCTGATGAATTTGCCACTATTCTCATATTGTGATTATACATGTCATCCCAACTATGCCTAATATATTCTGCTTTTCCTTTTATCCAAAAAGAAAAAAAAAATTATTTCATGTAGAGGTCACATAACAAAAAATTATTTCATGTAGAGGTCACATAACTTCTCGACAGACCTTACCAATTTTATTTGCCTCATCTCTCCTCTTATATAATTTGTTTCGCAATGATTTTAGATCAAGTGTTGAGCACCACCGTTACATACTCCCTTCCCATTTTGTTTCTAATAATTTGACATGGTATATGAAGTTTAATATATGCAATTTTTTTTAGAAATTTACGATCTAAAATAGGTAATATATAATTATATATTTGTGCGGTTGTAAATGAATAAAATGAGAAGGTTGGAAAAATTTAAAAGTATGACAGTCTTTTTGAGAAGGATTAATAGAGAAAATATGATAAATAAAGTGTAACAGAAGGAGTATTTTTTTCGGATTACATGTACGTCTGTGCTTCTAAAAGTTCTATTTGACATCTGCTTTGTCCGAATTTTTGTCATTCTCTTTGGTTTATAATTATCATACTTATGGCTCAAAATATCGAAGAAAGGTGCATAATTATCTTGGATTATGAGTTGTAAACTTTATAAATATCACAATCACTTAGATTATGATATATTTAGCTTTTAAATATTCAATTATATCACACGAGATATCAGCATTTAATAATTGGTGTACCAAAAAATTATGATAGAAAAACAATGACTTGATATAGTAAAAGGTCAATTTCTTCCAAACGGATGGTTGCAGGAGGAAGAAAGTATAAACAAAAGGAAAGCGTTCCCCTTGGGTAAAGACGATGTACATTTTGATTTTGTTGTTTTTAAGTTTTAACTAATGGTCTGCAGTGATTTGCTTTTTGATAGTTTCACAGTAAAAAGTTAAACTTTACATTACTAGATATCACTCCAATTTTTTTTTTATTTTTTTTTTAAAGTGAAAATTGACAACATGTCCCCTTTTTATCTCTATTTTGTGTTTGCATATTCTTTTCATGAAATCAACGGTAAAATTTTCTTACTATTGATGAAATTCATAGTTTGTACTTGTAAGTTAAAAAAGTGTTTTATCAATTGAGACAACCCCTGTAGTATATGTCATCTTATTCTTGCACTGTGGTGAATTAACTAATGGAGCTTAAATACAGGGCAGTTAATGTTGTCTTTTTTTATAATTCTCTAATATTTAATATTCACTAGTCCAATTAATTCATATTTGTGTCACATAAGATTATTTAATAAAAAATGCTCCATTCTAAGGGTTTTATTATTCACTTGAAAATTCGATTAAAGATAACAGATCTTACATATTCAATGAATCGTGATAAAGGATGGAGTGAGTTGTTCTCTTCCGAAGCTAACTAATGAGAGAACTTTCTTTTGCACCTTAATAGATACTCTTACCATGAAGTCAATTACTACAATTTTTTTGATAACGGTAGTGTCCGGGCCAGTTTACGCGCACCTCGACTCCACCAAGGCTTTGATAGATTGGAAGAGCCACCAAAACTTGGATAGATAGGAAGAAAGACTTAGTGTTTTTTTACTTCCACTGGGATTTGAACCTGACACATCAGGGTTCTATCCTACTTCATTGACCACTATACCACTAATGACTTCTAAGGTCTTAGACGATCATCACACACTAGTTTGAATGCCTACAACTTTAATTCATTTATTTCCCAGTGGAGTTTTGGGAGGTTATCCTATAATACGACCTAATTTATATTACTTTTTTTTTTTGGAGATTCCCATACTAACAGCTTTTGTCTACTAAGGAAAACAATCTTCAAAAGGAATTCAACCTCCTCCGACTAGCAAAAAACCACTAGGTTTTAGCCCACCAATATCATTAAATCCTCTGTTTTTCTTATCTGCCACAACTATTTTGTGTTTTGTACTATATATAGGCAGCAGTTGACAAAATCACCACGTTTACATACTACATACTCCTAAACTGGATATTTGTGCACCTCATTTAATTGAAATCACTCGTCAGTCGTCACCATCCACAAAATTAAATGAACCAACAAGAGGTGGAGTTATTAGGATTTTAACGCTAAACTATTTGTTCTTATTAACCATGTTATTATCATTTTATCTCAAGATAAGATTATCTGTCTCTTGATAAACTGAAATAAAATAGTTAAAGGATTTACATATAACTATATCTTTGACTAATTACTTTCTCTTCAAAACATAGGTGCAAAACTTATTTGGATTTATATAAAACTATATAATAATAGGTTCTACACCCAAAAAAGGAAAAAAGAAACAGTCATAAGTCAAAGGTCAATGAGTTTATTAAGTAACGTAACAAATTTTATGCCATAATCCTTGTAGATTCCCCATAATAAGACGTAAGCTTAGCCTGAGGTAAATCATCATCCAACATTAGATTAGATAGATAAATTTAAACTCTTAACCAACTGAGGTGTTCATTAATTTGGATATAAACTCACCGCTCAAATAATGTGAATATATTTAATAACCTCCTACATTAATGACTTTCTCCTTATCTAACAGTTTATCCTTTTACTTTCATCTAGGATAAGTAGTTGTATTAAATAACGTAAACTAGACTTTTCAGATAATCCAATTATCTTCACTTTGTTACAATTACACGGAAACGCATTATTTAATACTATTAGCTCCTGAATGGAAGTTGGTATTAAGCATTTAATTTAAATAACTAATAAGACAAATAAAGTAAATTAGTTTTGTTTCCACAGTAAGTTTAAGCTAAAATCCAAAAGGAGTAAAAAGAGGAGTGAGTGAAACGAGGAGATTCAGATAACAGTAGCTCAACAGAAAAGAACTGTTCCCCCCTTACTTTACGTGTGACCATATAAATAACTTTACCCTCAATAAAACAACCAAAACAAAAAGATATGACTACTTTAAATGATGTTTTCTCCCTACTAAACACTCGACACATTTTATCATTTTTTTCCTTAATTAGTAACATTTGAGATAATTTTGATAGTTTAAAAAAATTCGAATCGTTTTAATAATAAATAAACATATTAACATCACTATATTTTAATAATTCACTAGTAGTTGTACTTTTATTTAATTTTTCACATATACACACATTGATTTAACAATCAATTTGGTAATGTCGTTATCTCATCTTTCTTCCCTATTGTTTTTCTTAATAACACATTTTACCCTTTATTTAGATTTTTCTATAGTAGCTCTATCAATAACCTACTTTTTCTTCGCAATTATGTAAGTTTATTTTTCGTATTACTAGAGCGTCGTGTTATAAAGCGATGGAAAATAATACAATCTATTCAAATAAAACGATATATATCATAGAATGATATGTAATGACCATCCAAACAAGATGTTAATGAGTCAAACAGTTTTTGCACATAATTGTTATCTTAAAAACCAATTCAAACATTGTTAATCATTTAATGTATATGTATCTATCAATATGGATGGAGAAAGTACAAGATCAAAATTCAAAAGTAAAAAAGTCAAATACTTAAATTAAAGGCCAAGCACGCCATAACCTTTTTCCTTCAAAAGAGATTCTGTAAGTGCTTGTGTTGATTTTTGTTTAAAAATCAATATCCATAAAGATTAGAATAAAAAGAAAAAAAGCAAAGAAGAACATAAAAAAGTGGCACTGGAAACTTCATAAAATTGGTTGAGTGAAAGAAAGAAAAAGATACCCCATATACATATAGAGAGAGAATATATAAAGGAGAGAGAAAAAGCTTTGCCATGTGTATATATCAGTATATGTATGTATGTATGTATGTAT
Source organism: Petunia axillaris subsp. axillaris (assembly GCA_029990575.1). Lineage (NCBI taxonomy): Eukaryota > Viridiplantae > Streptophyta > Magnoliopsida > Solanales > Solanaceae > Petunia > Petunia axillaris. Next base: position 43,946,906 of record JARKNS010000002.1, on the reverse strand, counting down.
AGAATGATATATAATGCATAGATTACTGTGAAATCTTTCTTTTTCATTCCTTCATTATTATTCAATATCAGCTGAGCACTGAATTTTCTTGAAATATATGATGTTTTGCAATTAAAGCTCTGGTCTTTTTAAGGTTTCCTTCAATTCTTGGATTCAAGAAAATCAATGCTAAAAAGCTCCATTAATTGCCTAGTATTTAGCTAGCCTTTTGTTAGGTTCAGGTAAACCTCAGTTTTTTTTTTTTTTTTTGGGTTTTTGTTGATGTGACTAATAAAGTTTTGATTTTTATTGTGTGTTTGTATGTTTCAAATTGTTTTTATGTAGTTGGTATTAATCTTGATGTGGGGTTGTGAGATCTGAGCTAAATTTACTGTCGGTTGAATTTCCATGTCATCATTAAAAGTGCTGTGTTGTATGTGAGATAGCTTGAGGATTTGTATTAACAAATTACTAATCTTAATTTGTGTGCTTAAAATCTTTTTGATAGATGAAACTTAGCATTTCAGTGAAAGTAGTGATCAGTTTGAGAAATGTCCGTGTAACTCAATATACTGTTTGGGTTATGTGATACTGCAAATGCGGAGAGTTTGTGATTGAGGCGTAGTTGATTGATTGATTTGCGATGTGGGTGTGGAAGGTGTATTAGTGTTTGAACAATGCAAGTTCTGTGCACTTCAGATCTGTGAAGTCAATTTAATTCACAGGAGGAGAACTGATAGGAAATGAATTTTCATTTTCCCACTTAGTTGATTCTTGATAATGCTAGTTCAGTGTCTCGTACATGCTGTTCTAGTCATTGCATGGTGTAGTGGGAGCGCTCTGACTATTTTATTTAATGGGTTTGGAAATGAATGCTTTTTACTGAAATTAAAGGACTTATAGTGAATGAAATAGAATAATCTTTGCATATGAAGAATGTATTTGAAATTTCATGGAAGATGTCTGTGACTTCCGTCGAGCGATGTTCTTCTTGTTTTCTAGACATTAGTTAATGTGTCATCTTTCATTTCTTGCTGCTCTGTGTTAAGTTGAGATTTTGATTGCTTTTCAAAGTAAGAAAAAATGAGATTTTGATTAATTCTACTTGTTCCAGATTAAGTAGTGCAACCTGAGCTTGGATGGTTTTGCTGTGGAACAGCTTTGATTGCCTTAAACATTAAGGCCCAAGCTTCCTTCATCATTCTTACGTCCTGATTGTCTCAAGGATGTCAGGTTTGTGCTTCCCTTTTAATAGTTGTCTGAAAGAACTGATGTGGATGATTTAGTGTCTGTGTTCTCTTTATGAGTACATATGAATATTCTGCTACTATTTTGTATTTTAGAATGGTTGGATGCTTATGATGACCTGTCTAGAGAAAGAAGATCAGATTTTGAGGTTTCAGAGGATGAAAGACGGCGTTCTAGAATTGGTGCTTTCAAGAAGAAGGCAATAAATGCTTCAAACAAGTTCACTCACACTCTGAAGAAAAGAGGAAAAAGGAAAGTTGACTACAGGTTCCCTTCGGTTTCGATAGAGGATGTACGCGACGCAAAAGAGGAGAATACTGTTTGTGAATTGCGTCAAAGGCTCCTTGAAAGGAATTTGCTGCCACCCAGACATGATGACTACCATACATTGTTGAGGTGAGTTTCTGATTTTGCTTAAAAATCATTCAACTAAATTTTCAGGCATATGAAGACCTATCTAGCCATGGCAGTTTTCATTAGTATTATGGATGAAACAGCAGTACTATTTGATGGAATGGATATTTTTTTGATAAGATGATAGTGAGAGGTTTACATTGGCGAACATGTAGATGGCTATTAAACATCTTTTATTTCTCCGTGCTGGTTTTCTTCTGAGACTTTGCTTACGGGTGCTTAGCCATTCGCCTTGCACATTTTGTCTTATGTCTTGTAGTGAGATGTTTATTCTATTAACATTAATTCTGTGTAGATTCTTAAAGGCGAGAGATCTCAATGTTGAGAAAACTATTCCTATGTGGGAAGAAATGCTTAACTGGAGGAAAGAGTACGGAGCAGATACCATATTGGAGGTATTTAATACCATTACCTCAACCCTGATCTCTTTATTATTATATAGTATATATTTGTAGATTCTTATTTGAACTTGTGACTACTCAGGATTTTTCTTTTGAGGAGTTGGAAGACGTATTGCAGTTTTATCCTCAAGGATATCATGGAGTTGACAAGGAGGGAAGGCCTGTTTATATCGAAAGGCTTGGACACGCTCATCCAAACAAACTAATGCGGATCACCACCATTGATCGCTACTTGAAATATCATGTCCAAGAATTTGAAAGGGCACTATATGAGAAGTTCCCTGCATGTTCTATTGCTGCAAAGAAAAGGATCTGCACAACAACTACAATTTTGGATGTGCAAGGCTTAGTACGTTAGTTCTATCGGTGGCTAAATTACCAAATTGATGTTGTTTCTAACTTGTATTGTTTTCTAATCTGCACGATCTGAACCATTTAATTGCATGAATTAGACATCAATTTATGTCGCACAGTTGTATTAACATGCATGAAACATTCGACAAATAGCTGTTCCCACGGATTTGGGCTAATAGTAAGAGCGCCACACGTGATATGTCGGTTAGGAACACGTCATGTGTTCGAACCTTGCCGGCACAAAAGCCTTGCCGAATTTTGAACCATACGCCACTTGCCCTCGGGGATGTCGGTTACCTTTTTTTAACAAAAGGAACATTCGACAAATACTAGCATGCCCATGGGTGGTTTTACAATTTGGTTCTTGATCATTTACTTTCATCAATTTTCCAAACTTGGTTCAACACAAAAAAGAGTATCCGACCTGAAAAGAGATTCCGAGTACATTTACCCATTAATACAATTTTGTGTTCATTGTTTCCATGTTAACCAAGCATGGCCACTCAAGGAAATCTACTCTGTATCAAGTTTCTTAAAGTGTTGTACCTCATATTATTGGTGAGTTATTATTCAGTTTCAACTTTTAATATGGTATGATGTCAATGCAGGGGGTTAAAAACTTCACAAGGACAGCTGCTAGTCTCTTGGCGGCCATGTCAAAAATTGATAATAGCTATTATCCCGAGGTATAAGTTGTTAAGTGTTAACACCTATAAATGAGATTGTCCAAGTAATTTCTCCAAAATCTAATAATATCCAACATCTCTATGTAGACACTGCATCGAATGTTCATTGTCAATGCCGGCCCTGGCTTCAAAAAGATGCTCTGGCCTGCAGCTCAAAAATTTCTGGATGCAAAGACTATTGCCAAGATACAGGTAATAGAGGAAAGAATGACTTTTGCTCTCTTTCTTCTTCTTCTTTTTTTTTTTTTCTTTTTTTTTTTTTTGCTCTCCCTCTTAACTACATTTCACTGAATTTCTGTATCCTAATCTTCACTTTGCAGGTGCTGGAACCCAAATCTTTGGGTAAACTACTTGAAGTTATTGACCCAAGGTTCATTATTTCTTCTATTTTTCCTTATGTTTTCTTTTTTAATGAAGTATATTTCTTTTGTTCTACATTTTTCCTTTGAAAAATAAAATTGTTCAACCATTTGTTTGATTGTTTCTCTCTTTTTCTTTAAAGTCAATTGCCCGACTTCTTAGGTGGGTCTTGTACCTGTTCAATTGAGTGTGGCTGCCTCAGGTCTAACAAGGGTCCATGGAATGATCCTGAAGTAATGAAGGTGAGCTATGCAAGTGCTGTTCTTATATTCTTCTTTCTATGACATCCTTCTTCTCATTATGGTTTAACTAGTCCGGGATTAGTTTGTAATAACCTGTATCTTGTCATCTACTTTTAGCTTGTATATAATGTAGAAGCAACAACAGTGAAGCAAATTTCTAGAAAAATTGGCGACCAAAGGAAAATAGAATCCCATATTCAGATCCGCCCATTAAAGGTAAAATATTCACTTTGAATGCTTCCGTTGTTTCATTTGTGCTTTTCCCTTTCTGATAAAATTATTTTGTGCTCAGGGAAGAATTAGTGACACATCCACAAGTGATTCAGTATCAGATGCTGATGACTCGTGTTCTCCGCTTAGAGGAAGTGGTAGCTCAATTTTGAGGCTGGCTCCAGTTGATGAAGAAGTGAGCTCTGCTAAGCATAATGTACTTTTTGTTTGTCAATCTAACTCCCATAATACCCTGCACTGACATGTAATTGCAGTGCAAGGATATGAACTTTTTGCCTTCTTTATATATTACTCTTTTTTGACTTATAATGATTGCTGCTAGACTAGGGCATCAGATTCAACAGCCTATTGTAGCTGTGATGATGGATTCAGCCTAGATGATCGAGATATAGCTGATGAGCATGGATTGCTACATTGGCAAGATCAATCTCCTGAGAGTAATCCCATGAATTGGTCCACTAATTCAGTACCTAATTCTGGAGGTATTTGTTTTTGTTAATTATCATTGCCGTTAGAAAAACCATTAGCCTGTAGCTACCTTTACTAGTGTGCTGTACGATGTGATTTAGTATATAATGACGCCATGGAATTGTGAAATGCTTTTGGTTAAAGTTGAATTGTTTTCCATGTTTTGATCCTCTGTTCTTCATGTTCATTAGGGCTAATAGTATTTCGTCATTCAAAATTATCGAAGATTCTCTGACAAAATTATCCAGATTCTCTCAGATCTTACTTCCTGTAGTTGTAATGCTAAATGTTGCCATCCCACATGTTTCCTTTTAATTCTCGTAGGTGATTTTCAATCGTGCTGCAAAATTTATCTTTCTCACCTCCCTTTTTTCCTCGGGAGGGATCACTTATTTAAGTCATGTAATCAGCTATTCGTCTAAGTTCTGAAATAGGCCTAATTCATTTACATCTCAGTTTTTCCAACAAGTAATCCTTTCCCTTTTTTCTTTTTCAACTTTTGAGTAAGAAAATGAGTGGAAGTTCTTCGTATGCCTTGACAATTACATGATCTTTTGCCTTCCAACATAAAAGGTGGATTTCTTTCTAGTCTGTTGTAAATTCTTCTGCCCGACTTCCAATTTGTTAAGCAGACTTTCTGTATCTGTATTTATAAACTGCTATAATGTACCAGGGGGGATTTGGACTTACAACTTAAACAATTTTTGAACCTCCTTTACCACTAAAAACCTTCCCTTGTGTCAAGGGGATTCAAGAGTCTATATATAACAAAAAATTATCGTTATTGTCTTCTTTACCCTATATGATTTCCAACAAAGGGAGTCAATTGAACCCCTTGTATGCACATGGCTCTGCCCCCGTCTGTTGCTACTCATTTTTGTTCTGTGCGCACTCATTGATGTGCTTAGCTAAATGTATATTTAAACTCTATGATTGTAGGCCAATTAAGTTTTAGGTTTTTCCAAGATACGACTCATGCTAGCATGGTAAATCCATATATCATGGGATTCACGTATGGTGTTGATGTGCTTTTTAGGTACCTGGGCAATTCATTGGTATGAGAAATTCCAAGAGAAGGTTTTAAGCAGCTGTCTCAGTTGCTTGGAAAGGAAACTGATCCCTTTCATACTCAAACTCTTTGCATTTGTTCGTAGTCTGCCCTTTGAGTACTGGAGGAAGCAGACAAATGTTTTCCCGACTAATGCATTGGAAGAAAGACAAGGGAGCAGTTCATCTGTTAATGATGAAGCAGTTCAAAAAGCGAGGGAGTCGCACCCATGCATGCAGCGTCTTCATAGATTGGAAAATCTGTTGGAAGAAATAAACAAAAAGCCTGCTGAGATACCAGCAGAGAAGGACCAAATGCTTCAGAAATCAATGGACAGGATCAAGTCTGTCGAGGTAGACCTAGACAAAACAAAAAGGGTAAGGGTCATTGTCACTGAGATTTGTAGAACCCTGAGCTTAAAGTGTCCTCTTATTATGCTTTACATTTTCAACAGGTATTGCATGCTACGGTGTTGAAGCAACTTGAAATTGCAGAGTTATTGGAGAACCTAAAAGAATCGAAATTTCATGTAAGCATCACATAATGATATTAGCATATCGTTGGTCATCATATTTGTTCAGATAGACAGCTAATATATATGCTTAGGTGATTTATATGTTGTCATGTGAAAAAGTTTGCATCTGTCTGCTATTTTATTTTCTTCCCAACTTTTAGTATGCCTTAAAAAAACATATAGTTTTGGAATGCAATTTGGCTGAACTGAGTGAATGAGCCCATGCGAATCCTCTATCACCCACCCAGCTAGTTTTGGCGTTGAGTGTTGATTGATTGAATGATTGATATGGTAGCTCCGAGGGAAGCATATTCTAATAAATTCATCTGGTGGATGGGTAGGGTGGTGAATTGTTTTTGCAATACCTTTAGCTTAAGGCCAGTAAAGTAAGTACTCTATTATATTGTGTGCTACTTGTATTGTATCATCTGATTAACACCATTTCATGCTCTGTGTCATAGCAATATAGGAGTATCAGATATGACACTCATATCAGTAATGCTATATATGACGCAGCTTATTTTCTCTGCTCTTGTAACTTGTGTAGTCTTGGTTTCTTTCTGAAACTATGTTCTTTCAATTAACTCTTGATGGACTAATTCGTAGATGTGTTGATGTTTTGTTGCAGAGGCGGAGGTTTTTGTGTTGAATATTGAGAGGTTGGAGATTCGAGTATTTAACTAAGCGACCAGAGGTTTTAACTGCTAACTATGCTGCTGCAAGTGGAGATGTCAGCTTATGCACTCCAGCAGTAGGGACAAAGTTTTCTTTTTTCCATTGTATAATGTCCTTTACAGAACTTGCAGTTGTGGTGCTGCAAGATGTTGATCATACTGTAGTAAACTTCTTAAAGGAAAAGCTCAAAAGAAAGTCTTTTGAGGATTTACAGGCATATGTGTCATCTTAAGTGTGTCCTTCACCCCATGTGATTGTTACTTTTAACTTGTGTTTAATCTATTAACAATTTGTTTATCAAAATCATAAAAGAAAACGTCTAGAAATGCTACCAATAAAGAATAGTGAAACAGCTTGTGGTTACTTAGATACGCGTATTTGATCATAAGTATCAACTTTCAACTTGTAGAGGACAAAAACATATACTATGTGATTAGTTAGTCTTTGCAGAAAACGACAGGCATCAATTAACGAAAGGATGTCTGTTGGTTTTGGTTTATTAGTTCAACTTTGACACTTGATACAAAATTGATTGGCTGTTATTTAGTGGAGGAAAGAGGCCAACACGTTGTTATATGAGTTGTGGAGCAATCAAAGTCAAACCACAGTTTTCATTTTAGAGACCTAGTAATACCCCAAGACAATAATTTAAATCAGTAAATGCAAAGACAATACTTTAAGATTAAAAATTTTGCTTTTATGACTTTTTGTTAAATATCTTTTAGGTTTATCTATTTAATCTATTCCAGATTGAAGAGTAAAATCTATTGAAAACAACCCCTTTAACTTTTTCGAATAGGGCTTATGTTTATATATATTTAATCCTTTCCAAATCCCATTTGCAGAATTACACTGAGTATATGTTGTTGTTGTATGAAATACTATCATTTTATGGGCAACATGATATAATGTTATTTTGTCATTAAATGCAAGTAAAAGCAAGAAGAGTAAAAGAGAAAGATAATGTCAAAACCCGATGCTAATTATGAGGAATTCATCATATACAAAATCATTTGTTTTATCATAGGATTAGCAGCGATGAGCCAAACTACCTTGATCACATACTTCCTAATGCATGAATAATCTCTACATAGTAGTAATACTAATATCAGAATTCGGGAAATGTCACAGAATTACCATCTTAAACGTAAATCAATTGCATTCCTCCTCATTGACCATATTTATCATCACTTTCTAATTCTAAAATAACACAACATTTAATTGTTGTAAGTTACTTTTGAGCTCTTTTATCACACTCTCTCACCATTGACACAAAGACATAAACATTTTTGAGAAACTGGAAAATAACGCGGTAGCAATTTATCGCGTGGAACGGCGCTAGCTGTAGATGCTCCTCTACCCCACCTCCTTATAGGAGTATTATATTTGGCAAATTATGTTTGTGTTTTGAGAATATGAATATATTATTATTACTAATTACTTATCTTACAAAACATATACATACAATACATAGTGGTTTACATACAAACTACATAGCTGGCAAGAACATACATAGTCAAGCAGATCTCTGGGTTTCTTTTGGATCAGAAACTCATACAATTATGAAGTGGAATCTCTATATTTCTTCTACTGTTTTGCTCTTCTCTTTCTCCATTTTAGCTGCTGTTTCAACATCTACTTCTCTATCAGGTATATACTACTATTCTTTTTTCCCAGTTGTTTTCTTTTATAAATGCATTACTTAATCTTGTTTTTCATATTATGACACAGATGGGATTTTTATTAATCAACCTTCAACTGGAAGGAACCTTCTTCAGGCCAAAAAACGTAAGCTTTATATCTTCTCCCACTTTATTGTGCCAAGATTTATTTGATAATCATCATTTAGCCCTCTTAGCAGCTAAAATTGTGCATATTTTAGTTTGCCCAATGATCTGCTAAGTGGGTTTTCTTCTTCAAACTATAACAATTCTTGATATTGTAGATGTAATGTTGGGTAATCTTATATTTCAGCTTATGTTCTTCTGCTTCTGTTTTCGAGATCCGGGTGTGTCATTTTACCTTTGGTTTTGAGTGAAAATAATTCTTTGTAGTTGAAGATGTACAAGACTCTTTAAGGTCCATTATTAGCTTGGCTATGCTGTTTTTTCTCTGCTGATTTGTCGATTGACTTCGTTTAGTCAGTTTTTTGTTGTAACATTCTTGATTGCATTCTGAAAGGGAAGAGCATTTTTTAAAACTTCCAATAGTTGTATGTTTCTTTTAGTACTGTTTAGGTTATTGCAAATTGCAAATAAAAGGACCAAAGCAGTTAACATTTAAAGACTATGAATGTTTAATTTAAGAAACTTCTACCTTTTTCGTATAATTTTCTGCCAAAGATTATGTGATAGTTCAGCTAAAAGTCCTTTCTGCTTGTACAAAGGTATTGGCAGTAGGATGTGTCCAATTTCCGGTTTATTCTCGCATTCTCGAGTTCTTCATAGCACAACATGGATTTGATAGAGTTGATTTTCCTGTTTGTGCATCTAAATGTGCCAGCAGTATCTGTTCAATGACGCTCGGTTTCGCACAAACTGTGGGACTACTGTTTCTGTTAGATGATTCTCTGTTTGTGGATTTTCTTGTATGCTTTGATCATCCATGGTGATGGAAATTGGAAAAAGAACGACATGCGAGATGGTATAAAGGGAAGTAGATTTTTTGAGTACTGCAGCTTAGGTATGTATCCTTGCGATTAATAATATCATCTAGGACTGCCTGCTAATTGGGGCGAAAGAAGTTTAGACAACTCGTTGATAAGGATAATGTGTACGATGGTACTGCATACTATTAGGTCATAAGCGGTAAAGTGTTACTAACTTCTTAGAGTGACTACAACTGTGTCATGGTAGATAATACCTCATGTGAGCAAAATGTCATTCCAGCTCATTCTGTCAATCAAAAATGGCTAGATACCAAGAAGGAAATTAAAAAATATACTTGAGATGAGGCTGATCGTGGAAATCATGAAAGATGGTAGTTAGTAAAGATTATCTCCATTCCTTGGGATATCAAATTTGGTTCCTGTGAGGAACAAAATATTGGGGGTTCAGTTCAGTGCCTCGAGTTCTCCTGACCTCCCAGAATTCATATGTAGTATGTTGCCACAGGCGTGATACAACAAAGCCGTCCTTCCAAAAAGTGGTTTTTAAAACATCGTTGTACCTGAAAAGGGGATGTTGACTGCCATAACTTGTCTAGATATTCACTTATTGGCTATTGTTAGTTTGCACAGAGTTTTTGCATGTCTGTAACTCACTGATGATCCCTTCACAATGTGTAGGAAGTTTACTGTTCGCTTAAACTTTTATCTCAAGAGCTTGAAAGATGCCTCTTAAAAGTTGCTGAAGAATGTTGTGTCAATATTTTATGCAGCTTGTCCTCTTAGCTTCGAGTTTCAAAACTACACTGTCATCACAAGCCAATGCAAAGGACCTCAATACCCAGCCAAACAATGTTGTGACGCCCTTGTGCAGTTTGCTTGTCCTTTTTCAGACTATTTGAATGATTTGTCAAATGATTGTGCATCAACTATGTTCAGCTACATTAATCTCCATGGAAAGTACCCACCTGGTTTGTTTGCTAGTGAGTGCAAAGGTGACAAACAGGGGCTAGCATGCACTGGATTAGGACCATCACAATCTGCCAATTCTAATAATAGTCAGATGAGCTGTAGATTATCACCAATGCTGATGATTGCAACAGCTTTCATGGGCTTGCTACTGTTGCTTCTCTGAATATCTCTAAAAGTCTTGTTGTAGTTTCTGTATTCTTTTTTGTCAAATATTGTTTGGACTCTTGGAGTTTTCTACCACGTGCCACGATACCACTGATTTACGATCGACAAGGAATGCATGTAAGCCTTCTTGTAATTCTTTATATATTACAACAGCAGTAACTGCTGATACTTGTGTATTAAAAAGTCTCTCCTTGGTGATCCAAGGTGCTGTTAAAGATTATTTCATTTCGTTTGTATTTTCGGCATCAGCATTATTAACCCTAATTTTCTTCTCTTTTCCTTTTCTTGTTCAAAATGCCTGCAGTGAAGGAGAGAGGATTAGGATGTGTTTGTATCTAGATTATAGCAGATAGTAACATCTCCATCAGGAGTTAACTGAAAAATCTCCCTATTGAAATATTTTGTAGTACCATATAATCTCTACAGCGTTGCGAACGTTGTTATGTCTCTGTAACTTCAAATAGTTTATAGAGGGGAGAGAAGGTTCTAGCTGTAGCCTCTTAACTAATGGATTTCCATTTGGCGCTATTGTATGTTTCTCTTTCCCGAGTTGGCTATTTGTATAATTTAATCTGTATTTCGTGTACACAAAACATGGTTTGACTTGAATTATCACGTTGTTTGTTTGGGATAAGATTTGTATGGCTGAGGATATAAGATAGGAAGATATAAACCAACCCTAGGAGCATCGAAAGATGTTCCCTTTCATCAGCCAAGTATAGTAAACCCAACTACCCAAGTAGAACATTCTAAGCGATTACGTTACCAATAAACACCAAAACTTGGTGCAGTCACAGATGATAAATGACTGCAGCTTCCATAAACGCCCATGTACCAAATCAACCCAATCTAGCGTTGCAATATAGAAGGGGTAACAAAATCCCAAGCAGCATCCAGTTGCTGCAGATGTGTCGTCGAACTATGGAAGTCAAACAGCTACATGGTCAACTGATTCTCACTGGATTGATTCATCGCCCACCAAATATAGCAAGGCTGGTAGAATCCTATGTTGGAGTGTCTGAAACTGATGATGCTTTGCGAGTCTTTAATTCACCAATTCAATCACCTGATACTTTTGCTTATAATGTTATGATCAGAGGTTTGATTCTTAGCAAGCGTTCTATGGAGTCATTGTTGCTCTATGAACAATTATTATCAGAGGGACTTCTTCCGGATAGCCACACTTATACTTTTGTTCTCAAAGCATGTTCCCATTTGAAAGCTGTTCGTGAAGGTAGACAAGTGCATGCACATATAATCAAGTGTAGCATTGAACCAAATACCCACATTTGTAGCTCTCTGATATCTATGTACTCGTATGCTGGTAGCATGGAATCTGCAAAACAAGTTCTTAATGAATTTTCTGAGGATAACGCGATTTGCCCCTTTAACTCCATGATTACTGGTTATATGAATGAAGGCCTTGTGGAAGAGGCCAACGAAATCTTTGATACAATGTTAAATAAGGATACCGCAACTTGGAGTGCAATGTTATCAGGGTATACTAAAAATGGTATGTTTGAAGAAGCGCTAGGCATCTTTCAGAAAATGATGAGTTATAATGTTCCATTGAATGAATCTTCACTTGTCTGCACCTTATCAGCCTGTGGAGAGTTGGGAGCTTTGGATCAGGGAAGGTGGATACACAACTACATCATCAACAAGAAAGAAGTTGCAATGAGTGTCACTCTTGGTACTGCGTTAGTTGATATGTATGCCAAGTGTGGCTGCATTGAGTTTAGCTATCAATTGTTCAAGAGTATGCCACGGAGAGATGTTGTAACTTGGGCAGTAATCATTTCAGGTTTTGCAACGCATGGACAAGCCAAAAAATGTTTTGAGCTATTTGATGAGATGATAGACTCTAGAATTGAGCCAAACGGAGTCATATTTGTGGCTGTCCTCTCTGCCTGCTCTCATGCAGGACTAGTCGATCTGGGATGTCACTATTTCGATCAAATGGTACATCAATTTGGAATTAGACCATCCGTTGAGCATTTTGGATGCATGGTGGATCTTCTTGGCCGTGCAGGGAGGCTGGCAGAAGCTGAACAACTTATATTATCGATGCCAGAAGTACCTAATTCTATTGTATTGGGTGCATTACTTAATGCTTGTAGAATCCATAATGATGTGGAAAGGGGGAAGCACATATTCAAGCAGTTAATCAATTTGGATCCCTCGCCTGAACGATACAAGCTTGCGGCAGCATTGTTTGCTAAGGATGAAGAAAGGTACGAAATAAGGAAGTTACTTAGGGATAAAAATCTGGATACTAGATGTGGCTTGAGCAATATTCAGGTGGATGGGGTTGTTCATGAATTCATGGTCAGTGATATCACTAATAACAGAGCCCAAGATGTGTATGAGACATTAGAAGGATTAGTAGATCAGCAAAGCTGGTGAACTCATTCTATCAGCACTTGATATAATTCTGTGGTAAGTAAAATGTGTTACTGGACAAGACTATATACATCCTTTAAAGACGCAACAAAAAAGAAATAAAGCTGTGCGATTGCAGATATTGACACCTTGCTTGACCAGGAAACGTTGCTGAAGACAAAGTATCTGGCTGATGATTGACATTGACAAGCGATACCAACATGGTAGACTACCCTCTTCAATCACAGCTAACTGGCTATGGCTCAAGCGATACCAACATGGTAAATTAACCTCTTCAATCGCTGCAAACCGGCAACAGAAGATAAGACCTTGATGTTGAAGGACAGAGGACATTGTTCACAAACAATGAAGCAAGATGTACATGTGTAAGGCAGCAGACTGTCATTGCAGTACCTGCAGGAAAAATCTCAAAAGGACCACATAAGCAGAATGCGTGGGTATAGAACATTAGAACATATATAGTTGCAGTTGCAGGGCTCTTGCACTATCGCATGGATCTTGCACTATAACAGCTCGAAATAATTACAACCTCAGTTTAAGTGGAATCTTGCATTCATATCATCGTACTAATGTAACTTGTACAAACAAGAATTCCCCATTGATGTGCCATCACTAGGCTTCAGATCCAACAGGAAATGAAAAATATGAAAATCCAGCCAGTTCTGCAAGTCTAACCAAAGACGAGCTACTTTATCAATACAAATCTCTAATGAAAAATTGGCTCCTTTACTATGGTCTTCATGTCTGACTTACAGAGATCCACTCCATTTGGAGCTACCCAGACAATCTATGATTGTGTGCATCATATGCTAAGCTGTTCCATTAGCATGACTGAACAAAATCAGTTTAGTCTTCATACATGATGTACACATAGCTTTATATTTGAGTATCTTTAACAATGATATAATCAAAGCTATAATAGTTGATCTTCAACCATGAGGAACATTGAAATTCTTAATCTTTAGCAATACCACCTGTAGTGCCGCTGACAAACTAATCACCATATAAAGTTGCGTCTTGACCTCTGCCGAAATTGCTTTTTCATCACACACCAGGAACTGGGGAAGGTGCTCAACTGTAGTAAACAGAGCAAAAGCTAAAAATCATAATCAAGTATATGATAAAAGTAAGTTTTGGTGACAGCAAGAACATATGTCAAGTGCAGGCTAACTGTACTTTTTTTATGAAAATTACACACACTTTCATTTCTACCCCCGCTGCCCTCGAAAGTAAAGAAAGCAAAATCATAAGTAGGAAAAAAATTTGAAGAAACAAGTTGGACAATGGGGAGCTGAAAAAACTCTACATGTTCACCCAAGCAGGTAGAGTTACTTCAACATATATTTATTCAAGATTGGAGCCAAATTTTACCTGAATTAAGAAAGCTAACTAATTTCTCAACTCAATAAACATGTCGACGTCAAGTTCGTGAATATGAACGAGTGAAACTAACAAGTCATTTTATGGTCAGGAAAACCTTGGGGAGCTTACATTGGCAATCAGCTTAGCCCCAAACCATGCAGAATCTACGCCATATGGGGGAGGAATTACTCTGATTCCGTTGCACATGGGCGGCGGAAGAAGTGCACACACTTCCTTCTCTAATCTCTCTGCAACAAAGTTTATAATGAAAGTCAGGTGTTTCCTTGAAGAGTTTCTTTTTTCCTTCGCCTTTTAACACTTCTCTTATATATTTATTTAATCAAATATTTATTAGATATTAAACACTTCACTTCTTTACTTTGCTAAATTAGAAACATGAGTAAACACATGATGCATTGTCCAGGCAAATGGAGCATAAGTTGCAAGTGACCTGCTAATCCTGGCAAACATGCACTTCCCCCAGCCAAGACTACTGTTTTGTACCAGTTATCATCAGCCATTAATTCAGCATCGTGGCAGTGCTCCATGCACAGTGCAACAGCATTCTGCAAACCCATAGCACGCCTGAAACAAGACCACAAGATATGCTGATTTTGCATACCAACGAATTTTTTTTTGGGGGGGAAGAGAAGGGGGGGGGGGGGGGGGGCTGTGGGTCGGGGTCTGGGTTTGGGGACGGGGGAATGAATCGTGTTTCACCATTTACATCGACAGAAGCACCACTTTTTACAAACAATATTAGCCAAAAAGGTGGCCTCACTGCTTACCCTTAATATATGTAGCCTCAAAATGCTCTTTCCAATCTAACAGACTTTCCTCACACTCCTAGAGTAAAAATATATTCCTATATAAGAAATTAAGTTTAAAAAAAGACGCAATATAACCGGGTGCCACTCGGCTGCATAGTCCAAATTCCTCCATGCCATGTGCTCAACCCGAGTCTTTTAAAGGATGTGATCCCAATAAGGGATGAAAGGTCTTGCTTTCTTTTTACAAGAAGGCTGCCCAAAAGACTGCCTTATTATGCTTAACATCATGCTCTAAGGGAAGTAGATGTAAATGGGTAGTTGTTCAATAATTCTCAGCATGTATATTTTGGTGCATTTGGACACAGAGGAACAACAGATGTTTTGATGGCATTGCAACTCCCAACTACTCACGGAAAGCTAGATGCCTACAAAATCTTTTTAGTTGGAGTAGCTTATCACCTGTATATAATATTGAACCTTTCTTAGACTTTATCAGTTCTCTTACTTTGGCTTGACAGCCTATTTTTTGGAAGTTTTGGCTAGCTCCCACACTTACTTTAGAACATTTTGTAATGGAGCTAACATCTACACTTTTGTACTCATTGCATCTTCTTGATGCCAGATATAAAACATCTTCACCAAAAAAAAAAAACATAACCAACTCTCACTAAAGTTCCAAGAAAAAGGCAAGCATGGACATACATTCCTGCAATTCGAGGCTGGAACAGAATCTCTCCTGTTTTAAAGCGTTCTTCCGAAAGCGTAAACCAACCTTGGGTCGGAATCTGAAAAGATGCTTTGGTACCTTTGGATAGCTCAGCTTCATAATCGAATGAGACGTAACAAAGGTTCTGCAATACCAACCGAATGGATCTCAGCAAATATACATGAAGAAATCACAAAAATAAGATATAACTTTATCTCTTGCATAGTTAGCGCGTCAGTCCAATATTTAATCACAGGGCTGAAAATGCCTGAATTACAAATGATATCATTATCAAGCTAAAAAGAACTCAGTAACTTCTATACCATCTCAATTTCCGAATAACAAGATGCAGTGAGGAAAATATTGAAGCAAAAGCCCTGTCCTATATCGTAAATTTGTTATCACATTCCACTCCAGATAACATAATATTTTGAAACTCCTTGATTACTTGGCAAACATGACATCGGTTATTGTGGTTTGGCCATACGTAGTAAGAGAGACAAAAAATGTCACAAAACAAATATGATGCATTTAACGTGGTTTATTGAGGTTATCAACAGCTAGTCAATATGTAGTGCTTCCAGCTACCAATTAACAGGCGAAAAGGTATTACCACCAGAACAAGCACTTCACGAGATTCGTATCTCGATCTGGCATCTAGTAGGACATATCAGTTCAAAAGCTATACGAAGCTATATGATTTTCAGCACCAGAAATATATCCAAAAAAATATTTGATCTCATCCAGGAACTATTGAATTACAAGGTAAGCAGCACATTTATGCATGTCAAGGTAAAAACGGCCTTCTTTTTCAGCCCTAGATGTTTAGCAACCAGAAAGTGAAATACCTCTTTTAGTGTCCGCACTGTGTAAAGTGATTCAAAATAAATATTCTTCTGTTGCATTTGCTCCTTCAAGAACCCCGTAAGCTTCAAAGCTCCAATTCCCACAACTTCCACACCCACCTGGTGCATGATTTCACCATGAAGAACTGTAGAAGATAAAGAAAATGACTACACATCAATATTTGGGCAATGTGAGCAAATTGCAACCATAAAGCAACATAAAGAATGCAACACAACTTCAAAAATTTTCACAAAAAAATTTAAGATTGAAGAACGAACTAGTGGCACATACAAGCTTCATTTATGAAATATCCTACTAACGACTTTGAAAATAGAAAGTTTGTCACAGTTCAAGAAACTTTCCACAAGGAAATGAAATCACAGTTCTGCCAAGACAAGCTACAACAAAGTCAAAGGAGTCAATCAAATAGGTCTGCTTACATGAAGAAAAATCTTACTTGGAACAACAGATGTTTGGTGAAACCCAATGTTGACTACTATTCCAGAGACTTTCCTTGCAGCGAATAAAGCTAAAACAGCCTATATTTTTTTAAAGGAAGACATCATGACACTATAAAAAAGAGAAAGCAAATAATCACCAAATATCAGGAAGAATCATCATGTTCTCTTGTATCTTACTCGATGTAATAAAGTTTTCCTGAAGCTTACAACTTCTAAAAGTACAACTAGAATTATCACAAAATAACAACTTCCACTACCTTTGAAGATCGAACAGAGGTTGGAGGAGAGGAATAAGTAATACCTGGTTGACAGCACAAACGGCAGGAACATTCATGTCAAATAATGCAGAATGAATAGATTCTTTTAGCTGCCTTCTAGCTGCTTTATCAGATTCAGTATCTGAAAATGAAAGGTAGTGACAATGAGAGATCAGACATAGCAACGAACCTTGGAACCTAACCACCCTGGTAAATCAAAGAGAATGCATGCCAAGAGCAACTAAAAAGATCTTACTGTGCTCTAAGCTTCACTTCTTATAAAAATTCAATTGACTGAGGTACAGAATTGAAATCTATCTAGCCCCTCACCCCTGGCTCAAAGAAAAGAGTATTCAGAAATAGAGCTGCATGAGCTGACCTAGGAATAGACATATATATTGTTAAATGAAATTTGCTTCTAAAGAACAATTTTGAGCTGTTGACTGGTAGAATCGAAATTTGACTGGATTATACAGGAACACTGAGATAGAAACTGACCGTCATAATGGCAAATTGGAATGGATACAATGATTGGCTGCGTTGAAGTTTTCACCTGCATCCTGCATAAAGTCCATCAAGCAAAAAATAGCAATTTAGATAAGAGTCAAGGTACCAAGCTTTCTACTTTTAACTTCTTCCTGACTCCAGTAACCTTGAGACTTGGGTCTCAGTAACAAGCTCATATCTTATCTTCTAATCCGGTCTCGTGCAAAAGCTAAACTAACATTTTGAAAAAATGAGAGGTGTTTTTAGTCAAAATTCTGGAAGTCATCATAAATCCAGCTTTTTATACCTTTTACTCTCTTAGCGGTAAAAACCGGTGGTTCGTAATACAAATACAGGAACTTGTCAGGGAACAGTAAGTAGAAAAACCAGGATATATTCCATATTGGCGACAAAATGGTACAGAGAGTCAGAGAGCCTATTTATAGAATGAACTCTGACTAGGATTCTCTTTTTAGCAACCAATGTTCATTTTATAATCAATTAATTATGTCTAAAATATCCTACCAGACACGATAGGAGATATGCACTTGTACCTTTTCCTTTGTGAAACTGGCTTAGTGCAACAACAACTACTACTATACCCAGTGTGATCCCACAAGTGAAGTCTGGGAGGGTGCAGAGCTTACCCCTACCTTTGCGAGAGGTAGAGAGGCTGGAACTGGCTTAGTGCAAATAATATTACCTATAGATTATATCTCATTACTTATCAAAACGATAATGTCTAAAATAACCTAGTGACCTGGTATTATGGTGGATAAAAAATACTTCAGGAAAATGCAAATTATGTTTAACAAAAAACGAAAAGTTGTTTATGGTGCTCAACTATGAATGCTGGTTCGTGTTACCAGATGGGACCAATGTAAAATGACAGACAAAATGGACGGAACTCAAACCTGGTGTAAATTGTTGAAAAAAAATGCCTCAATCTAGAATACATTGGAGACTCGATGTTACCAAATTCCTGTAGATGAGACAAATTTTCCAAGAGTTGGGTAAGAATTTATGGAGCACATGAACAGAACGAATATTTCGAGAAACAATAGGCCTCAAATGTGCGAATGACTTTCTCAAATTAACAGCTAGCCATAAAAAAGTAAGAAGCTCACCAAGAAAGTCGCTGATCTCCCTGATGGAGCACCATACTTGCTCCAACCAAATTTACAATAGCCTGACCCTCCTTTTGATGAGAAAAATAAGAAAATATAAATAAGCTCTAGAAATCCTTTCATTTTGCAATGTTTACATAGTACACTGTGACATTAGAATTTAGTAAAAGAAAATCACTACAGTGTTGTCCAAACTAAAAGGCAGTGTGTAACACAGATAAAGGTACACACCGTCAATAACAATAGCACCAGGTACTTGAGCACGTTGACCATAAATATTCATGAATGACAAATCTGGTACTGAATTAGGCAACATCCTGCAATCATATACACCTTGTTAAATCCCAGCTACGAAGACAACTCCCAAAGACCTCTTTATCACTGATGAGACTTGAGTTACACTACTTATCACTGTGTGTGGCTCCTCTCACTATTTTTATAAAACTTAAACGGGCTTAAATGGAGTCATGGGCAGTGAGGGTTCAAATTGGTGTTCCGACTTGTTTGGCATTGAGGGTATTTGTTGTTATTGTGTGGCTCCTAAAAGTTATAGTTTACATGATATTGGTGATTCCTTTGTTTGCTAGTTTGAAAGCTTCTTGGGACTGGTGAGAACACAGGGAGGTCAACAGGATATGACAAATGACAGACTAAATATGATGCCTGGAAGTAAAATAACTGCAGATACAAGATCAAGCTGCATCCTAGAATTTGTCAAGTGCAATCAAAATAGAGGGCGAAAGCTCCTGATATACGGTTAAAGGTTGAGCTCAAGATGCATCAATTAAGCTAATGACGGTGATAGAGGTGCCTTCCAGTGCTGAAAAAGACTCTGGCAAGGATGCGGCTGAAGCTGAACTAGCGCAGCTAGAGGAGAGGTACAAGCTTCCTTTGGATCGGGAGGTTGAACCAGCCCGATCCAAGCATACTGAAAGTTTTTCAAATTGTCAAAGTGAAAAGATCATGTGGAAGCTAACTGCTACTTGAGTGCATCACAAACTATATTATTTGAGAAAATGTGACACCATTACTTGACATGTATTACATAGTATAGTATTGAGCAAAGGAAAAATGAGGTAACGTATCACGAATAATACACCTCCCGTCCCAGCTTATATGACTCTTTTTCCTGATGTCTCAAATATATTTGACACCTTCCATGACACAAGATTCAAATTCCTATAAGTTATCAAAGCTCAAACTTGTTTACATTTTCAAATTAACTTTTCAATTGTTAGTCTATGACTTCTAGTAACACTTAGGAAAGCCGCAATAAAATCTTAAACTCCAAGCTCAGTCAAATGATAGTAGGCCTTTTATCTAAAAGTCATGCTGAATCCGTCATAAAAATAACAAATTAAACTCGGTCAACTAAAAATAATTTAAAATTAAAAAAACGATGTTACCGAAGAGGACCGGATTGCAAGTGAGTTTCAGCGAAAAAAACAGAATCCCAAGGCTCATCTTCATTATTCTGAAGAAAATAAATCCACAGCCGATTATCCGAAACAATGAATTTCCACGTTTTACACACTACGCTAAGCTTAGCGGTCTCTTTAGGACCTACAAGTTTGAGTATTTGAATAAATATATCTAAAGGTATCCGATCAAATTCACCAGTCGATGATTTCTGTAAATACATCATTTGCTCGAATTGATCAATCGAGTTACTGGAACTCGAATTATTATTTGAGACTGATTTTGAACTCGAACGAGTTGATGATACTGATTCCCATACTTTGCGAAACAACGTAGCCATGGTGGTTTAGTGAAGGTATCATCAGTTGAAGCTGAATATGGAGTCACTGGTTTATAAGTCGATGGAACTAACTTGTTGACATTTTTGCGAACGTGGAACATACATCATCCCTTCAATCAACACGTGGGTATACATTTCGCCAGTAATTGTTTTTTTTTTTTTTTTTTCATTTTCTTCTTTGGAATAGCTGAAATTATTATGTGATGGGAGTTATGTAATCACGATAAAAAGAAGTGATATTCAAACAAGTACTGCTAATACATAGCTGACACATTTATTTACAATATATCATTCCATCAAGTAAATGTGTTTAAATGCAAAAAACAAAAGGTTATAGGCCGAATTTTTAAATAATTGAAAGTACGGTATCAATTTAAGAAGTATTTTAAATGTGTTTAAGGGTTCGTTTGATAGAATAAATAAGGGACTATAGTTTCGGGTTTAAATTTGGATTAGTTTATTTCATATTTGATTGGAGAGATAAAATAGATTATTCCTGAAAATTGGATTATAATTCTGAAATTATTATTCCATATAGCATATGTGATTATAATCTCTATATCTCAATTTTTGTCAAACGACCCATATTAGCTCACCTCCTTTATGAGATAAAATAACACCACGAATTTGGTATACCAGTTATTCTAGAGTAATTAATATCACTAACCAAACGTGGAATAAATCTTATTTCAAATATAACATCAGAATTATTAATTATTATCTCAATCCCACCAACCAAACGATCCCTAAATATCTATGGAATCTCATGTTTATAATATAGGACAGGAGTATTAGGCAATTAAAAAGGACGTCAGGCCATTGATAATATTTGGGCATAAAAAGTTTGGGAGTTTTTAGAGTTTTTTTTTTTCAAGAAGGGTTTTTTGCTTCATGTTTTTTCAAGAACAAACCTTCACTCACAAAAATTTTCATATTTTTTTAAATAAAATGCATGTCCAAATACAACTTCAACTTCAAAAACTATTTTATTAAAGATTTGAAAAAAATTCAGCGAATAACCAATTGCCAGCCTTTATATATTTTACCTAGCTGAACACTCAAGCTACCTATATCTTTTGTAGCGGCCGCCATTTCCCCTTAATTAATAACGCCACCGCTTTTTCATGGGAATTTCCTAGAGGAACTCCCACCGCCAGTCTCCCTAGCTCTTCTTTTGCGGTAGCGCTATACCCTTTTTTTTTTTTTTTTTTTGTCTTTCTTTTTTCCTTTATCTATCCATCCAAATTACTTTGCACTATTTTCATATCTACCATGAAGTTTCTTCTATTGTTTTCACGGGTGTGGCGTGAGGCAAGGCGTTTAACATAATACGAGGCGAAGCGTAAACCCCAAGGCGCTGGGTGAAAGCCCCACAAATCTTTATTTTTTAGTAATAATTTATAAAATCATATAATTAAAATAAATAATTTGAAAACACATAAATCACTGAAAAAGATAAAATTACAGAGGAAAAAAATTAAATTACAGAGAAATTATAGGAAGTTTATATATAACTTCTTAATCTTAGCAAATTTGCTAAAAAAAAGTCAATTATAGTTACATCAATACTTACAACAACAACAACAACAACAACAACAACAACAACAACAACGACATACCCTGTTTATCCCACTAGTAGGGTCTAGGGAGTGTAAGATGTACGCAGATCTTACCTCCACCAAGGTGGAGAGGTTGTTTCCTGTAGACCCTCGGCTAGAGAAAACATATGGAAAATACATTTGAAAATCAAGACAGAAATATCATGCTAAAGAGCATGATAAAACTAAAGCATATCCAAAATGCACAGACAATAGCGCTAGATATAAAGGCAAAGACTAAAATAAAAATATTCTATAGAGGCATAATATTACATCTATTAAGAGAAAAAAAACACTTGACTATTAACTACCCTTCTACCCTAATCCTCGACCTTCATGTTTTCCTATCTAGGGTCATGTACTCGGTGATCTGTCCTGCCTAATCACCTCGGTTAAGTTCTTCTTCGGTCTACCTCTACCTCTCCTTAGACCCATCACTGCCAACCTCTTACATCTCCTTACTAGTGCATAAGCACTCCTCCTTTCACATGTCCGAAACATCGCAACCTCATTTCTCGCATCTTCTTTGCCACTGGGGCCACGTCCACCTTGTCACGAATGACTTCATCCCTAATTTATTCATCCTAGTATGCCCGCACATCTATCTAAGCATTCTCATTTCTGCCACGATCACCTTATAAATGTGTGAGTTCTTGACTTGCCAACACTCTATTCCATACAATATAGCTGGTCTAACGACCACTCTATAGAATTTGTCTTTGAGCCTAGGTGGCACTTTCTTATCACATAGTACACCGGAAGCGAGCCTCCACTTTATCCAACCTACTCCTATATGGTGTGTGACATCATCATCAATTTCTCTATTCCCTTGAAGGATTGAACTCAGATATTTGAAGCTTTCTTTTTTGGGAATAACTTAAGAATCTAGCCTCACTTCCACATCCAGCTCATCAGATGCGTCACTAAACTTGCATTTTATGTACTCAGTTTTCGTCCTGCTCAACCTATAGCCTTTAGACTTTAACGTCTGCCTCCATACCTCCAGCTTATCGTTGACATCTATTCATGTCTAATCCACCAAAGCTATATCATCTGCAAATAACATACAGCACGACACCTCTCTTTGAATACTCCGTGTCAATTCATCTATCACCAATAAAAATGGGCTAAGCGCTGACCCCTGATGAAGCCCCATCTCGGCTGGAAAGTTCTCTGAGTCTCTTCCCAGTGTTCTCACTCTAATCTTGACTCTTTCATACATATCTTTAACCATATTGATGTATCCCACCGGAACACTTTAAAATTCCAAGCATCTCCACAAAACTTCCCTGTGGACCTTGTCATAAGCTTTTTCTAGGTCAATGAACACCATATGTAAGTCCATTTTTTGTCCCTATACTACTCAACCAACCTCCTCAAAAAATGAATGACTTCTGCAGTTGATCTTCCAAGCATGAATCCGAATTGGTTTTGGAAGATAGTCACATCTCTCCTCAACCTCATCTCCACCACCCTCTCCCAGACTTTCATAGTGTGGCTTAAGGATGTCTATTGGTCCGGTTTTGATCGGACCAGACTGGATCTGAGCCAGAAACTGGCTCAGACCGGTCAAAACCGGACTGATTTCCTTAACGAATTTTCGCACCCGGCTACGAGACGGCCCAATATTTTTTTTGACCGAATGAACCAGATTAAAAATCGACCGGACCAGCCCGGACCGTTTTGGACAGGTAAAAAAAATAATTTCTAGATTTTTGGGTCATTAACTAGCCGTTGGCAACGACTCTTTTGACCCCCTAGCCGTTGTCCAACGGCCAAAAAAACATCCGTTTTAGCCCCTCTACCACCTCATAACCTCCCCAGCTATTTCTTTCCTATAAATGCCTCATTTTTTCACATATTTTTCACATAAATTATCCAATTCTCTCAAATTCTCTACAATATTGCAAATTTTATACTTTGGCTATTTGTTAAAATTTGATAATTTGGCTACTTTATCAAGTTTTAATTGAAGTTGTCAAAGTTATTTTTGGGTATTTGGTGAAGTTCTAAATTTTTAAGTATTGGGTAAATTGGAGGGACTACTTGGTTGAAATATCAATTTGGCTATATGTTGAAGTTTCCGATTATCAAGTATTCAACTAATTAATTGGAGTGAAGGATCAAGTTTCAACTTCACCTCAATTATACGGTTATATTTTGGTTGGTCGTTCCTACTTCCTACTCTTTTATAATTTTTTTCATACATTTATTTTAAATTTGCTATAGTTATGTCTCAAAGAGGTTCAATTGGAACTAGTGGTGGGGGGCGGTCACGTGGTCGTCGGGAAAATATGGGTAAATGAATTGCTGGTAGTTCTAGTCAGTTCACCCAAATAGATGATTCTCACTATTATCATGATGCTAGCGTTAATAATATACTTGATCATGAAATGTTAGAAGTATGATATGATGTTCATAACACCAAGGAATTAATTTAGAAGAAACACCACCTAGTGAATTCCAAGTTAGTCCACCTGAAGTTCAGTCTGATTTGCCTCCTGTAGCTCCTACAAGAGAACCGACTAAACGTAAGGATAGATTTGAGGTTTGAGAATTTGCTGAAAAGAAAGTTGCAGAACAAATTGTTGTATGTGGGTTTTGTAAACATGTTTGGTCTTTTAAAACAGGGGGTAATGAAGGTGGGACAAAGTAAACATCCTAAAGAATGGGCAACAAGGGCGGGGGGAAGGGGGATAATTATTTAGGGACTGAACATAAGAGAGTAGCGCATGATCAGTCTTCGGGTACCCAGACACAAAATTAACTCAGCAATAGGAGGGATTCTTCGTTATGATAAGCAAAAGGATAGGAAAAATATTGCTAAACTGGTTGCGGTAGAGGCTTTACCCTTTACTTTTCCTTCGTGTACTAGTTTTGTTCGTTATATTCGGTCTACATATAATTCCTCTTATAAAGATTTTCCAAAAACTACTTTTAGAAATGATATTATTAAATTTAAAAATGAATATAAAGATTATTTGCGATATTTATTTGATAACTTTGATACTAGAGTATGCCTTACTACGGATATGAGTCTTTCTACTAATAATTGTGATTATATTACTGTTATTGTTCATTGGATATCCTGATTGGGTTTTTTAAAAACGTATTATTACCTATAAAGTTGTTGAACCACTCACAGAAAATTATATTTGTAATAAAGTTTCATCAATTTTCCGTGCGTACTATTTAATTAATAAAGTTTTTAGTATTACGGTAGATAATGCTACAAACAACACAGGCGCACTACGGAACTTAAGCCCTATTTTGAACCCCCTTTTGAGGAGTTTTTTCATGTTAGATGTGCATGTCATATTTATAATTTAGTAGTAAAAGATAGTCTTGACTTGTTTAACCACATTATCGAAAATGTGAAAGTAGTTATTACTTATATTTAAAATAGAAAACCAAGATAGAAAAAGAGAATGAGAAAAAAATGTATAAAATTAGGAATGGAAATTAGGAGTCCCAAAGGAAGTTTGTACTAGATGGAACACTTTATATGAAGCTTTGAATGTTGCTTATCAATATAGAGTCCATATTTCATAAATGTATAATAAACATTTTATGGAAGTCTATCACCTTAAGGATAGCGATTGGAACTTTGTTGCTCATCTCCTTCAGTTTTTAAATTTTTTTTATCATGCTACTTTAGAATTTTCTGGATAATATTATCCAACTGTTCCTACAACGTTATATTATATCAGTGGAATATCGAAGTTATTGAAAGAATATAAGAAATACGAAGTATATAAAGTGGTTGTAGAAGCTATGATTGAAAAATTTAGAAAATATTTTTCCCTTTTCCTCCTTTTTTTTATACATTGCTTATATGTTGCATCCTGCTTTTAGACTTAAGTTAACTGAATGACTTGTTAGAGAAATATATGCAAATTTAGAATTTACAGAAACTGAAATCGAGACTAATGTATTTCCAAGTGTCGAAAATGTGTGTCTTAAAGTTTATGCAGATACCATGAATATTTTTGCAAAGCATAGAGCTTGGGCAGATACTGCTACACCAACTACACCAATACAATCCATCGGTGAAAGCTCTTCTCAAACAAGCAAAAGGCATGCAGGGATGAGCACTTTTGGCAAACTTGATGAAAGGTCGCTAGAAGAACAGGACGAGTACGGGGAGGAATACAACGAGTTCCAAGTTTATTTAATTCAATATCCAAAGAAACTTAAAAAATTTGGAAGTCATGCATTGCTAGATTACTGGAAGATTCAAGAATCGCAATTTCCAATTCTTGCAAAAATGGTCTGGGATATATTAACAATTCAAGCTTCATCAGTTGCCTCGGAAAGCGCTTTTAGCCAAGGAAGATTACAAATTAGAGATCACAGATATTTGTTGAAGGAAGAGTTAATGGAGACAACAGTTTTATTCAGGGATTGGATCTGAGCCGAACGAAGAAATATTGCAATACCAGAAATTAATAAGAAAATGACAAGAGATATATGGAACAAATTTTAAGCGACGGAACAAACCAGCAATGAAGAAGAAGAAGAAGAAGAAGAAGAAGAAGAAGAAGAAGATGAACCAGAACAACAACCACCAGTTCCTAAAGAAAATCCTGCGGATATCCTCAAAAAATTAGCTAATATGTTTAAACGAATGTAATTTTCTAAATTTGTTTTTTGAAATTGCAAGTTTGAAAGTTTGGTTATGTAGTTTGTACTTTGCACTACTTATGTTTATCAATAAAATTGCTCCAAGTCTTGGAATTCCATCACAACTCTTATCTTCTTTTTCTTTTAAATTTATTCTTAGCGCAAAAATATTTACAATTAATTTACTAGTTTCTAAATTTATTCAAATTTTGAAATTATCAAATCAAATCAAAGTTTGAACTTATCAAATAATTCAAGGTTTGAATCTAATTTCAAACTTTGAAATTAATTCAAAGTTTGAAAAAATATTTTAAAAAATTAATTTTAAGTTTGAACTTTGAAATAAACTAAATATTCCAAATATATATATATATATATATATATATATATATATATATATATATAGAAAGTTAGTAATAATTTATTGTTATATTTTCAAATTTTTAAAAATTATCCACAACTTCAAATGAAAGACCAAAAAAAAAATTAAATCGGCATAACCGGACCGGGCCAAGCCTGAACCGGACGGGACCGGTCCGGTATTCAAATCTCCCCATTTGAAATATAGTTGTTGGCCAACGATTAAAAAACGGCTATATTTGCCTCCCAACCCTCCACCCCCCCCCCCCCCCAAACGCAGCCATACCCCCAACTTATATTTATTTATAAATACCCTATTATTTAATAACCTATATCACAAATTCATCAATTTCTCTCTATAATTAGTTTCAAAGGCTATTTTCTAAATTTCTACTAAAAGATCATAATGGTTGAAAATCACCCCGCTAGTCCTAGTGAAGCTCAACGTGAGGAACGACGAGGTCGATCTGAAGTGTGAAAATTTATTAGTAAAAATACTGAAAGTGGAAAAGCTACATGTAGCCTTTGTAAGAGACAATAGAACCTTTACCCAAGTGGTGGAGGGACGATGAAGTATAGGGTGTACTTAGAAACACAACATAATATCGAATAGAGTGCTCGAGCAGGGGCGTTTATCTGCGACGTTGAAGAAATGGTTAAGAAAAAATCTATGTAATTTTCAATTTCTAGTTTGTCTTTTCAACTATGTATTTTCCGAGTTTTCAATAAATTGTGTGTCTTATTTTTCCACTCTCAGCGTTTGTTTAGTGTTTACTTTACATTAATAATTTTTTATAGCTTTTCTATTTTAATTTTCATTGTATTTGCCTAAAAAAACAAAAAATAAAAAATAAATAAAAATCGGACCGGTCCAGGCCGGAACCAACCGGCATAACGGTAGCCGGTGCCAGTTCTGTCCCAGCTAACCAATTTTCAACCAGAGTCTACTGGACCGGATTGGACAGTTCCGTCCGGTCACTCTCTCCCCAGCGACTGGACCGGACCGGAACCGGAAAAAAAAATTGGTCCTGGACCAGATCGGGCCGCTGGCCAGGCTTAGTATGACTGAGTAATTTGATGCCCCTATAGTTATTGTAATTTTGAGCATTGCCCTTGTTGTTGTACAATGGTACCATGTTACTCCATCTCCATTTCTCATGCATTTTTGTCGTCCAAATTACATAACTACTTATTTGGGAAAATCGATAATTCAACCTTAAACAATTAACTAAATTATTTTATTTTTTTGGGTATGTAATTAGAGTTTTAAGAATTGATTGTAGAAGTAAAGAGACTCATCCTTTTCAAACCGTAAAAATAGAGAATATAAAATAAAATTTTTAGGGTTTGATAAGCGAGTTTTGAAAGTTAGTAAATAAACTTTTTAATTAATTTTGTGTAGTTACAAGGTTAACATTTCAGAATTAAAGACTTCATTTAATATTTTTATTTTTATTTGGAAAGATTTTCTAGGTTTACGCCCTCATACGCCCAGACTCGCTTCGTGATTGGGATTATGCCCCGAACCACGAGGCTTATGCTTGTAGGTACTTTCATCCGGCCAGTTCACCCGGGGCGTTTCTGCTATGCCTCATCACGAATGCCTTTTAAAACACTGCTTTCTTATACTTTTTAAAAGAAAAAAATAATTTGGCCATGTATTTGATATATTTTTTGATTTTTTAGAGTATACCATGCATAATCCATGTATGCTTACTAAGTATACATATGTATGCATTATTATCATATATGCAATGTGTATACTCTATGTATCTTTAAATACAATGAGTATACATCTAGTACATATTATGTATACATAAAAAATATATCATCATAATATGTCTATACATACATATAAATGTATACATAACTCTGTGTATACATTTTTGTTATAACAAGAAAACAAGAAAAAACTATAATTTTCAGATATGTGAGTAAAGAAGAAGAGGAAACAAAATACTTGTCAGATATGTGAGTAAAGAAGAAGAAGCAAAATACTTGTCAGATATGTGAGTGAACAAAAAGAAGGAGGAGGAGGAAGAGGGAGAAGAGGTGAAGAAAAAGGTGAACAAGCGAAGAAGGAGCTGGGGGGGGGGGAGGTTGCGAATTCAGCTATCCACTATGTTTCTTTTTATTTAAAGAGCGGCTACAATTAGGATTAACAAAATAGAAGTTGCTTCACATGCACAGCTATTTCAATAATTTTTCAAAGAAATTTTGATATCTATGGCCAAACACCTACTAAATGAACAATTACTTAAGGTGAGAAAACGTATCAACAAATGATACAATATGTAATAACATTCCGTGTTATAAATCTACAGAATGTGTATGTCCATTTCTTAATGAGTTTGTTCATTTCTTCATCCATCGAACTACTTTAATCGATGTATATATTAAAGGGAGTTTAGTTTGTGTAACTCTTAGGATGAACTTCACATCCTATATAAGAGAGTTTTTACTTTATAATAATGACACTCAAGAATAATGAAACATTTATATTTCTCTCTCTATTTATTGTCTACTTCTTGTTCTTTTGTATTTTATTTATAATGTTAGGACAAAACTGCATATATTTTAGTGTCATTTGCCTCATGTTTTGATGTTTTTGTGGATGATTTTAGTATAGATATTAGTATTTTGTGCTCATATTGCGTGTTTAAATGTGTAGGAATCAAGTGGGATGAAAAAGTATTAAATGTTGATGATTTGGAGCAAAATGAAGTGAATCTATAAAGAAATCAACCAAGGAGGGACAAGGGTGTTAGGTGCCAAGGCCGTCGATTAGCCATGAAAGAAATATGAAGACAAGGGTTCACAGCCCAACCATTGTAAGGCCATGATTCAGCCATGAAATCAAAAGCAGAATTCCCAAAGCTCACGGTCCAGCCATCGTAAGACCATGATTCAGCCTTGAAGGCAAAGTTTCAGGTGAAAAATGACGAAGGGCAAGCTTGTCCACGAGTTTCATACGAAATATATGTATTTTCTAACCTATTTTCATCCTCCATCTTGGCTTGGAAGAGCAAGAAACACCATTGTTTGAGCTTTTTGGTGCTTGGAAGAGGCCAGAGTCCATCCTACTGAAGATTTGTGAAATTTCTCTGAAACTTCTCTTACTTTCTATTATCATGGAGTTTGCTTTAACGTTAGCTCTTGTGTTCCTCAAAAACATATGTAGCTAAATTTCTATTTTAGGATATTGATGGAACCAATTATGGTGTGAATGTATTGACAGTATTTTTTTTTATAATTGAGTTGTTGCTCTTCCTAATTGTTCAACTACGTATTTCATGTGATTAGTTGAATGACCATAAATTAATCGTGCATTTATACATTGTGTTGCTTGGAAAAGAATATAGAGTTAGGTAGTTGTTGAACAACGATACTTCTAAGCATGAGGTGGGAAGGTAATTGCGAGAGTTTAAAAGCGGGGTTAGGAATAATGAAGCTTTATCGTGATCTTAGTGATTGGGCTAACTAGGTTAGTTCGGGAGAATATTTTAGGATATTATCGTTCTTGAACGAAAGATGTTTACGGTTGTTGGAGAGCTCATGATCAATAGAAAGGAATTGGTGAGATTGTAGGAAGTCTGTCAGTAGTTCATCTCAATAATTTGGGAAAATCAATATCTTAGGTTCTTTCTTCTTGAATTTTTATGAAGTTATTTTACTTGAGATTTTATTTAATCGTAATATTTAGTTCTTTAATTCAATCTTAAAATAATATTGTTACCATTAGAATTGTTGAAGTTATTGACTTAGTGATACAAAGTAGTTAAAGATAAATATTTTCTCCTTGCGAGTTTGACTCCGGACGTAAAACAAATTATATTTACAACGACCGCTTATCCTTTTTAGGACGAGTTTTAGGCGTGATCAATTTAGAACATGTTATCAGCACGAGTCTCTAATTTCACTATGGTATTTTTGTTGCAATAAATGAAATGAAAATCTGATATAATTGATGGAAGTCAATAGGCCAAATGCAAATAAAATATATGTCTTTCATCCTTTTAGTTCATTTATCTTTTATCATTAACTAATCTCAAACATTTACCTATTTTTTGCTAATTATAATTCTCAATAATCTTCCAGCATATTAGTTTTATTTTTTTATAGGTTGAAAGAGTGCAGATCTTCCACTGAAAAGTGCAACTTTTGTCTATTCTTCCAAGACGTATGGTATAATTTTGTAGTAGTACTTTGACAGCGCTTCATGGTATGAATTTGCAGTTAACCTCGGCTAAATCTTCATGGTACATATAAGTTGATATGACTGATAATGATGAATTAATTCTGATAAAAGTACAACTAATATTATTATAGATACACGGTCATTATGAAATTGCATGAAAAATGAAATCATACACAATTATTAGATACGTGCATGAGTATCTTATTAGATGTAGATGGATTGGATTTGAGCAGGCTATAGTAGTATTAATGTAATAGCAAGATTTATTACTAAAAAAAAAAAACTGACGTGCAATATCATATTTAATAATTATTTAATGATCTGGTCATCCTTAGCTTTCAACTCAAGATATTATTGTAAATCTTTGCTTGAGGTAATCTTAACTGCTAAGAGTGTCATATCTCAAGATTCTTTACTTGTCGCAAGATATAGTTCCTTTAACCATATTTAATAGTGAAACTGATATACGAGAAATTAAAGATTATTATATGGCTATGGATGATCTATTAATATTTGAAGATGCAAAGAAGACAAAGTTTACTAGGTATGAATATAGATTATTTATAGAAATTAATTGTAGTGGTGCATGGACTTGGCACCATTTACTACCTAAATGAATATTTGTGAGATTTAGTGAAGACATCTTTTCATATCATCACCATCTTAAAAGCAAGACATGCATTTCATTCTGGTTGAACTTAAATCACATACCTTATTATTCTGCTTACTATGTGCATATAGTGAAGACAAATAGTAAGTCAAAAATTAAAATATCAAATTAAGAACTCCATCCTGAGTTGAAAATAGGGTCTATCGAGCTTCTCCACCTTGGTGGGGGTAAGGTCTGCGTACATCTCACCCTCCCAAGATCCCACTTGTGGGATTATTCTGGGTATGTTGTTGTTTTTGTTGTATCCTAAGTTGAAAATAAATTGCATGAAATAATATGAATCTAATTTCAGGACTATGGATAAGACATCAGATTCTAGTAATGATATATCATGATAATACGATATGGGGTTAAGGTCTCGTCGCATTATGACCTAGCATGCCTTTATATGGTTAAGACATTGGATTCAAGTCCCAATACACTATACTTCGGCCCCGTTTTTCCATGATATTTGGGGGTTGTATTTGAAGTAAAAAAAAATTGAAATACATGTTTGTTTATACAATTTGGCGCAAATCTGACAAAATTTGAAATCATAAATTTCAAATTTCAAATTTCAAATCTTGCATAAGAGCTGAACTTGGCCCAAATTCTAACCATTGTACCAAATCTTCTATAACTTATATTTTAATGATTTTCAAATCAAAAGTAAAAATTATTTCTAAATTTTATATCCAAACACAATTTCATCTTCAAATCAAACTTCACCCAAATCAAGTATTTCAAATAAAATTTGGGAATCTATGTCTAAACGCTAGCTTATACTATAATGATGAAAAATTATGAAGCAGCCTCACTAGATATGCTCCACTCCATGAGTGAGTGTAGAAGCAGTACATGCTCCATTCTTTAAGCTGAAAGTAGGAGTAGAACATGCTTCATTCCCAGAGGTGAATGTAGTAGCAACATTTTATAAATAAATTTCATGACGTGGATGTGGACGTGGCAAAAGGACGAAATAATAATCGTCATCATAGTAAAATAAATAAGAGAACAATAAGGGTTCTCAAATCAACCATTCAAACGTAGTAATGCCATCAATGTGGTATGTGAATATAAGTCATGCCCAAATAATAATGGTCCATTCTCAAATTGAATGAGACAATTTGTGATAAAACTTATTAATATGGATGTGCTCATGTGTGGTTAATACTGTACCACGACTAACCTCCAAACGAGGTTCGAGAAGAATAATTCTATCATTTATTGTGGCATAAATGATCATTGCTCACGTCCATATCATACGTCAAAAACCATGCCTTGTTATGTTCGAGAAGAATGAATATCATTCATTGTGGCATGAATGATCATTGTGCATGTACAGATCGTACGTCAAAAATCATGCCTTGTTATAAGAACAAAGTGAAGCAAGAAATAAGTCTTGTTGTAATGATTTGACCATAATCATAGTCATATATTTTCTCCTTGAATAAGATATTCACCATATGGATGGTGTAATGAAATATATGCTGATGTCAAATTAATTGAGAGCTCTGGAAGAGCAATTTATTTGTTATCCAGAGGAACAAGTTTGGCTATTATTGAAGTCTTATATTGTAGTAAGTCTCAAAGAAACTTATAAAATTTCAAAGACGTTTGCAAAAACAGCTATCTATTGAAACTACAAATGTGCAAAGATTTAAATTTTTAATATTACTACAATAATATCGGGTGAGGAATATGTGTTAGAAAGGCCCCCCGACTCTTTCGATGGTTTGTACTACGAAAAGAGAAGCATGGTGGAATCACATGCATGCCATTATAGACTAAAAGTTTATTGAGATCAAAGCTCATGCTACAGCAAACTAGAACTGTTTACTAGAACGAATAATTCTTCAGTTGGCGAACAAATAATTCTTCAGTTGACATGACCGGGTTGACCATCCTGGTTCAAATATGATGCAAAAAATATATATTTGAGAATTCGCATGGGTGTATAATAAAGAATCAGGATTCTTCAAGAAATCTCTTTGTGCTGCTTGTTCTCATGATAAATTAATCATTAGACCAGCTAAAATTGGGATTAGTCCCTGCATTTCTGGAATATATAAAAAGGTGAATATGGGTCTATTCACCTGCCATTTGACCATATATTTGTATATAATTTTAAATAGATGCATTCATATGAAGGTCACATGTGCATTTATTATGAACTCGCAATGGTACTTGCGTGGAAGTATTTGCTCAAATTAATTTGATTAAGAGCACATTTCCAGACTATACAATCAAGACATTTATCTGGATAATGATGGCAAGCTGTTTTTGCAGATTCAAATATATTAAAAGCCTCCAATTAATGCTAAACCATGCATATAAGAACAAATCTACCTAAATCAGGTATTAGATATGGTATATTATCCATAAAGCAGCACTTGTACGCATCATGCCAACAAATGAATTCTTCCCTCATATTGGTTCAAGGTCAGGATCCAAGTATTTTCCATATAATAGTTTTGATGTGCGGTATAATATTAAGTGCTCCACCACAACGCACAAAGATGAGTTTACCTAACATTTGAGGGAGCAACCAAAGCAGCTGAGGAATGAATGAAATGAATTATGAATGGCATGATCCTCATTGAAAGATAAGTCACTGCCAGACGCATCTACTGACCCAAAAAATGAATATCATATTCCAGCTGCAAATGCTCCAACTTGAATTTATATCCCTGTAGGATAATTTATCTATGCAAATGAGTCTAAAGCACGTCTAAAGTATGGTGGACCATTCGGTTCCAAAGATGAAAGGTGCAAATATTTCAAGATGGTTAAATAAGGATGCAAGGCTTCATAAAGGGACCACGACATAACACTTCATAATACCTCATTAGGAGAGGTTTAGGTGCCTGAATATATTGAATATGAAGAGCTCTCAATAAGTTATGTCGTATCTGGAACCGATCTAAAATAATCGTCGGCGATGTTGACATCCAATTTTGTCCCGAAATTTTAACTTAATGTCTAATTAATTTAATCAAAGTGGTAATTTTAAAATTATAAAGTAAATTCATAATTTTAGAGAGAGAAAGGTTAAAATCGCACTACGCAACCAAAAATCCAGCCTACCTGTGCAACCATTTGAATTCCTAATTAATTCTAAAAGAGGCTAAAAGTGTTCGAAGCCTAAAATCCTAGCCTACGCGTGCAAACATATACATTACATACAACATATTTACATCCTCAGCTTCCCCTAATCAGTTCCCTAAACCCGATTCCCTTTTCCCCAATTTACCTAACCCTAACCCGATTAACCCCCTAATTACCCGACCCTATAAACCCGATTCCCTCCTCAAATCAGTCCAAAAATTGTACGATCTGGTCCCCCCACTCCCTTGCCTCTCTCCATTCGTACTATGGTACGAAAATGATCTAAACCCTTAATTTTTCAAGGAACGATTCAGATCAGTCCATTCCATGGGTGAAATACGGATTTTGAATTCAAAATCAGTCTAGAGAAGAGAATATTCGATTTAGAGATTCCTTCTCTTGATTGATTTCAGATTTTGATCCCTAAAAGAGCCGTTAAAAAAGAGTCGACGACCTTGTTTGAGTCGCTGTTCTTCGAATCTTCGCCCCGATTCACTGCGCCAAAGAAGGTAATAGCTCATCCTCTTTACATTTTAGTTAGTTTAGAACAATGACAATCCATATTCATATTATGTCGCCTCTGTTTAATTTCGACCCATATTTGGTACGATTGTTGATTTCATAACTGAAATTGTATAAAAAGAACTTGGAACCATTGCTGGAAATAACAGACTGGAGTTTGAACTATTTTTTTTTTCTCTTAGGGACTCACCATTTGTAAGGATAAGCTTAAAAAATGAAATTTGGAGATTTCAAGGTCTAATCTTAGATAGCATAATTATTTTTCCAAAGCTGCTAAGTGTTCTGTTTCTATGAGTTCTTTTTTCCCTAAGGTTCCAGTTTTAATTCCTTGTTTTCTTAGTATGATTGAATTGTTTAGTTGCTGGTATTTGCTGGTAGTTGGTTGGGGCAGCAGGGGTCCAAGGGAGCTATGGGATTGTCATGTCAGTTTCAGGAGTCTAAGAGGATGTTGCTTGAAGGTAGTGCAGGCTGCTGCCTGTTGTTTCAAAGTCCGCAAGTGTTAGAGAAGTTGAAGATTAGGTGGCTTGTTAGGCAAGCTGTTTCTGTGAGAGTTTCAGTAAGAGAGTCAGGGAGTTCAGGTGTAGCTCAGTGTGTGTGAGTATGCAGTTTTTGGTGTGTGAATTTCAGGGCATAGATGAGTTGCCGAGTCAGTGCTGGTGTGCGTTTGTGTGTAGAGTTAGTAAGGTGTTCAGGGTAGTTTGAACTCTGAAGTTTGTTGAGGAGTTGTTTTGGTGGCTGATCAGGTTCAGAGGTTCAGGGAAGTTTTTAGTATAGTTATGAAGCTTAGGAGCAGGGTACGAGAGGAGGCATGTGTAATGAATGTGCAGGGTCTCTAATCAGTGCTTCAGGATGTTTGTGAATGCAGCAGGATGGTTCAAATTGTCTAGCAGTGTCCTGAGTGTGCAAGGAGTTTGTTTCATGGATTTGAGGGATGTTAATTTAGATAGTAGCTTTGGTGGTTGATGGTGCTTGTTGCTTCTGTTATGTGAGCATGTAGAGGGGTGTTGCAGATGTGAGAGCTGATAGCTGAGATGAGGAGGTCTGTTCTGCTTGGTTAGGTTGAGAGGATGTATGTAGGCAGCTAGTAGTAGTTAGTAGGCTGTTTAGGAGTTTAAGTGAGGGATGTCTGGTGTGAGCTTGGGCATGATTTGGTGGTGGGAGGTCTTTGAAGGGTCTGTTTTTGTGTGCAGGTTTGTGTGTCTAGCAAGTAAGTATGTGTGAGTTGGTGCAGGGTATGCATAGGTGCAGTGAAGAGCCTGGTGTGTGTATGTGCCATCTGGTGAAATGGGCGCAGAGGTGTCTTTTAAATCTTTGAGGTTTAGACATAGCTTTCCTTTGGAATGCGAGTTTTTTTTTTTTTTTTTTTTTTTTTTTACTTAAACAATGAGTTTGTTTCCATGTTAAGATTGCAATGCAAAGGTTAATGACATTCAGACTGTACCAAACTCAAGATCAACTTAGTCCTAACTAAATTTTGATTGAAATTTCTTGAATAATTAAGCCTAAGTAAACCAACGTGTGTAGTAATCTTTGCAAATGACATTCTTGCAATATTTGCTTTGATTATGATTGGACACTAATTCCTTATCTTCCTATTTTTCTTGACATGTGACACCTCTTGGGACGAGTTTGAGTTGCTCAACTCACAAATTGGGATTGGCTATTTGCATTGGAGTTATTTCATCCGCTCCGCATTTGCGGGACTTGATATCCCCGAAAATGTAAAAGAAAGAAAAAATGAAAATCACAAAATCCAAGGCTCAATGATTGAGTTTGCGCTTCCGGGTTCTATCTTCTAAACTTCATCCTTCCCCGCTCCCTTAGAAAATGCATGTTGTATAGGACTTCCCCATAGACCGGATCAGGAGCCCTGTAGGATATGAATGATATTTGAATTATGAATAATTATTGTATATTACTTAAATTTTTTTATATGAATGCTTTGTATCATTTCTTTGTGAACCGCCAATTAATTTATGGATGTTTAGAATCATTTGTCAATTAATGAGTGCAAATAAAATTCGATTAAAATCATACCTTCGTCATAATTTGCATTTGAATTATTTATTTATTGGTTATATTAATATTCAATTATTTATTTATTTAATCTAATTTATTTATTTAGTTAATCAATTAAATTTCAATCCTTTATTTATTTATTTATTTATTTACTTAATCTAATTTATTCAATTTCAATTAATCATTTATTTAATCAATTAAATATTTATTTACTTAATTAATCAATATTATTCATTTACTCCTTTATTTAATTAAAATTGATAAGTATTCATTTATTTAATTAAGTTATTTATTTGCTTATTTAATTATCTATTTATTCAATCAATTAATTAATCCTTTATTACTAACAAGTTTATTTTATTTAGTTATCTAACTTCATTTAACCTTTACTTATTCTATGAATTAATCAATTGATCATTATTTTGTTATCCATTTAATTAATCTTAAATTGGGTCATTTATTTATCTAAGTATCGGCATAATTAAAATCTTATCTTATTTATATTATTTCTATTATCCTCATTTAAAATTAACTTTATATTTTTTATCCTTAATAAATTCGTGAAAACCTCCGGATTAACCCCATTTAGCGGATTTTCGAAAGTGCTCCCGTAAGGGACCTTCTTTCGAATTTAATAGAACCACTTACCTAGAATCTCTGAATTTATTTTCTTTTAAATAAAGAATAAAAATTGCATTCTTTAGTTAACTTAGGTTCCTAATAATCCTTAAATTAGGTGGCGACTCTAAAGAAAGCCCTTTGGAGTCCCCATTTTGTTGAAATCAAATCCCGATGCATACTTTGTGTGCATATTTTTGGGAGGGTTCAACAGGCGATATCTTGCATAAATTTTAAAGCTTATTTTTATGAATGATTATGAGGATCTTGAGCTTAAGTCCGTTAGAAATACATATTAAAATTATTGGCCACAGATGAAAAAATGCATTCAAGCA
This sequence comes from Petunia axillaris subsp. axillaris, assembly GCA_029990575.1. NCBI lineage: Eukaryota > Viridiplantae > Streptophyta > Magnoliopsida > Solanales > Solanaceae > Petunia > Petunia axillaris. The sequence goes on along the minus strand of JARKNS010000002.1, from coordinate 43,908,337 downwards.
GAATTGGTTTCACTTGACATATGTGAAGTATTCAGACCACCGTTTGAATCCCAGAAGATGTAAAGCCATTGGAGTATACTACATTTATGTGTGAAACAAGTATGAGAAAAATTAAGTCGTTAGACGTAAATCACGATTTGTGGCACAACGATTTTCGCAAAAACCTAAGGAGACATATTCTCCTGTGGTGGATGCAATAGCTTCAGGTATTCTGTAAGTCTGACACTGCATGAAAGATTTGATATGCAATTAATGGATGTGGTTACATCTTATTTATATGGTTCATTGGACAATGAATTTTTTATGAAATTCTTGAAGGATTCAAAATGCCTGAAGCATTTAAAGATTTTCGGGAAACCTATTCAAAAAATCTTCATAAATATCTATATGGATTAAATCAATCTGGCCACATATGGTAAAATCGTCTCAACGAGCTTGTCGGTATAAAAGTATTATATGTTAGAGTAATTGGTGCATTGCAGTATCTTGCCAATAATACTCCACCAGATATAGCTTTTGCTAAAAGCTTATCGACAAGATTTAGTACTTTCCCACTGCAAAAGACATTTAAAGTGTACAAGATATTGGATTGCTCCACAGAAAGTCCGACCTCAACACGCTATTTATTTACTTGTGGAGACATAATTACATTATGCCGTTCTACAAGAAAAATTATAGTTGCTATATTTTCAAATCATGAAGAGATAATAGCCATTCATGAAGCTAGCTAGCTGAGAATATGAATAATTGAGATCAATGACCCACCATATTCAATAACAATGTGTCTTTCTTTGAAGACAAAGATCTCAACAATATTATATGGAGATAATATTGAATGGATAATTTAGCAAAGATGGAGATAGAAGGAAGATAAATTCATTAAAATTCCTTATCTTCAAAAAAATGGTGGAATAAACATTCAACGATCCATTTCAATGGCAATTTGACATATTTGTTCACTAAGTCATTGCCAACTTCAACATTTGAGGAGTTGATATGCAATATTGTAATGTGTCATCTTCGAGAAATAAATGATATTTCATAAGGGGGGTTGATATGCAATATTGTAATGTGTCATCTTCGAGAAATAAATGATATTTCATAAGGGGGAGTGATATACGCACTGTACTTTTTTTGCTTTAACTAAAATTTTGTCCCACTAGGTTTTGCTGATAAGGTTTTAATAAGGAAACTCTAAATGCGTATTAACTAGTAAGGTTTTTCCTTTACTAGACTTTTACCTACTGGATTTTTCCTAATAAGGTTTTAACGAGGGACATTACCTATCAATGGACATCCGAGGGGGAGTGCTATTAATCCCCAGAATGTGGATGTCCATTTATGAATTGTGTTGTTCATTTCTTCATTCATCGAACTACTTTAATCGATGTATATATTAAAGGAAGCATTTAGTTTGTGTAACTCACATCTCCTATATAAGAGAGTTTTCACTTTTTAACAATAACACTCGAGAATAATGAAATATTTTTATCCCTCTCTCCATTTATTGTCTACTTCTTGTTCTTTTACATTTTATTTACAACATCCCACATTTAGTTTATGGGCTTATCTCTCATTCTTATGGTGTATTTGGTATGGAGAAAAATGTTTTATAAGGAAAATATTTTCTTAGAAAATGTATTCCTAGAAAATATTTTCCCATGTTTGGTTGGTGAGTGAAAAATATTTTTCCGAAAATATTTTCTAGTGTTTGGTTAAAAGTAGAAAATATTTTCTAGAAAATAATTACATATGCTTATCCTACCTAACCCCACCCCTCCCCACCCCCCAAAAAAATTTAATGATACTTGAAATATGTACTTATAATAATAGTAAATACATAACTATTTTTTGTTGGTTTCCCACTCGTTGTCCAATCTTTGTTTCAAGGCTCGACTAATTCAAATTTTGCCGGGATAAAACTCCCAACAAAAGACAACTATATTCTTAGCCTCTGAGACCTTGAATTTATTAATGATGGAGTGTACTCACCATCCTACCATAATTATAGGACAAAGAAAGTTATTATTTTAGTAGTTGCACTAAAATTAATAAATACACAGTAAGTACATAACATTGATTGAGAAACGAAAAGTTAGCCAACTTGCTAAACATTACCATATAATACAGGGAATCCACAATAAATTGTTCATTTCAACCCAAAAAAGTTCACTTTTGTAACTACACATGAAAACTAATTAGACAAGCAACAAACTCTAGCTATTCTGTAAATCTATTATGAATTATAGTGTTCTCGCTTGAATTAATTTTTTTTTTTGGAATAAGGTAACAATATATTCATCAACATTAAGGTAATATTGGCAACCGAATGTACAACCTCCCTGTGCATAATCTAAAGCCAAAAAGACAAAAAGAAAACTGCAGAAATGTAATCCTTGATTTTTACAGTGTTTCCAGTAGCTCTAAAAGTGCATCAGCATCATGTAGAAAATTATTCTTGTGCCAAAAATATAAAAGTAGAACACAATTGGAGTTGATCTTCAGAATTTGATTAGACCTGTCTTCAAAACACTTTCCATTTCTTTCTCTCCAAATTGTCCACCATATAGATAAAGGGATTGTTCTCCACCATTTCTTTTGTATCTTGTTCCCTCTGGCCTATACCATGTGGTAATTGTCTCCCTTGTAGATTCTGGCATAGACCAGCTTAAACCTATTAAATTAAGGAATATTTGCCACAACTGCATAGTCACCCTGCAGTGCAAAAAAAAAGTGATTTATGTTCTCCTCTCCTTCTTGGCATAAGAAGCACCTGAAACTCAAGTGCACTCTCCTTTTCTGAAGATTTTCATGCGTGAGACATGTTTTTTTGGCTACCAACCAACTAAAGCAAGCTATTTTAGTAGGTGCAAAAGTCTTTCAAATACTTCTCCATGGCCAAAAAGATTGAGTTTCTCTTTCCTCCATGAGTAGGTTGTATGCAGACTTCACTGTGAAAATGCCCCTAGTATCTACCATCCATTTTAGTTTGTTTGTACAATCATTAGTGCCTTTACACTGCTCTATTTCATTGATTAAGGTTGCTACCCTTTCAATTTCCCAATCATTCAATAATCGTCTAAAAGATAAATCCCATCCTTGCGAGGACCACAATTGATTAATGGAAGCTTCTGGAGAAAATGCTATGTTGTATAAATCTACAAATCTCTCTTTAAGAGGACCATGCCCAACCAGTCGTCATGCCAAATTTTTTTTTTGCTACCATCACCTACTTGGATTGTCAAGTTCTGCTTAAAATATGCCCTATGTGATCTTGCATCCCATTTGGGTAATTACTTCTTTCCAAAGTGATTTTCCTTCATTGTTGAATTTCCACATCCATTTCATCAACAAAATTTTATTATGAACTCTAAGATTCTTAATTCCCAGACCTCCATTCTCTTTTTTGTTGATGCAATCTTTCCATTTTACTAAATCAAACTTTCTTTTCTCCTTATTTCCTTGCCTAAAAAAATCCTTCTTAAAGTGTCAAGTCTTTTTTCCACCTTTACTGGCAATGGAAAAAGAGATATAAACATATGTTGGCAGAGGGTCGAGGACTGAATTAATAAGTGTCAGACTACCTCCAAGAGATAAGTACTGAGCTTTCCACCTGGCTAGCTTCTTTTCAACTCTTTCAAGAACTACATTCCATATCTCGATAGCCTTATTCTTAGCCCCTAATGCTAATCCGATATAAGTTGTGGGTAGTTGCTCGATTTAACAACCCAAAATAACAGCCAAAATAGGCAGACATCCCACTTCATTGACTGCGTACAGTCTGCTCTTTCCCCAGTTAACATGTAAATCGGATACTGCTTCAAACACAGTCAAAATGACTCTAAGGTATCTTACTTGTTCTTTCTTAGCATCATAGAGAACCAATGCATCATCAGCATAGAGAATGTGAGACACTTCCACTGAGATTCCATCTCTGCCTACTATACTAAACCCCTTCATCCATGTATTTTGATTTGCAACCTTGAACATGTGATTCAACTCCTCCATTGCAATAATGAATTAAAAAAGGGGATAAAGGGTCACCTTGCCGTAAACCCCTTTCATATAGAAAGAATCCTTCAAGTGTGCCATTTATCAAGATGGAAAACTTGACAGTAGTAATACAAAACTGCATCCACTTTATCTATTTTGTGCCAAAGCCTTTGTCTTTAAGAAGGTTCAGTAAATAACCCTAGTTTACGTGATCATAAGTTTTTTCTATATCAAGCTTACATAGAGTTCCGGGCTCCTGTCCCCTGAGCTTGGTATCTACATATTCATTTGCTATAAGTGTTGCATCTAGTATTTGTCTCCCTTTTTAGAATGACATCTGCTGCTTGCTTACTAGTTTCCCTATCACCATCTTCAGTCTCTCCGTGAGCACTTTGGAAATCACCTTATACACACTACCAATTAAGCTAATTAGTCTAAAGTCCTTGAACTCTTTTGCCCCGCTCTTCTTAAGTACCAGTGCCACATAAGTAGCATTAAAGCTCTTCTTAAAGTAGGATCGGGAGTGGGTATTGTGCATAGTCCTCATCATGTCTTCTTTGACTGTCTCCCAGCATCTATGAAAAAATCCCATATTAAAGCCATCTGGACCCGGGGTTTTGTCACTGACACAAAGTTTCAACCATTGCAATACTTCGTCTTCCTCAAAGCTTCTCTCCAACCATGTTTGCTTGTCCTCTGTGATTATTGGACAGTTAGCATAACTGAATCCAGGTCTCCAATTCTCAGTCTCAGAGTACAGATTCTGATAAAAAGTTAAGATTGAGCCTTTTATGGTGTCTGCATCTGAGATGAAACTCTCATTCACTTCAAGTTGATCTATAGTATTAGCCCTTCTATGTGCATTTTCAATTCTTTGGAAGTACTTAGTATTCCTATCTCCCAGATTCAACCAGCGAACTCTAGATTTTTGTCTCCAATCAGATTCTTCATGGTTTGCTAATTCTTTAAAAATCCATATCTAAGTTTGCATTGGCCAACATTTCATCATCAGTAAAGGTTCGTTTCTCTTGTAACCTGTCAAAAAAATAGCTTTGTTAAGTAGTTCCTCCTTTCTCCTACAAAGATTCCCCTTCTCATCCTTACTTCATTCCTTCAACTTCAATTTCAGTAATTTTAGCTTTGTTGCCAATATATAATCTGGCCTCCTTCCTTCCGTACTAAAAGAATCCCACCACTCTTTCACCTTCTCTGTAAACTCTTCCACCTCAAGCCACCAGTTTGCAAATTTAAAGTATGAACGCTTTCTTTCCCAGTCACCACATTCAGTTGCAAAGGACAATGATCGGATGTAAGCCTAGGCAATATGACTTGCTTAATGTTTGTAAAAATCTCATCCCACCCAGTCGATACTAGGAACCTATCTATCCTAGAGGCAACACCCTGATTGTTGCCTCTATCCCATATAAATAATCCTCCAAACAATAGAAGGTCAATTAACTCCAAGTCCTCTATAGCATCTGAAAATTCTGTCATTCCCCTGGTAATCATACCATTTCTACTTCTTTCATTAGGAAATCTAGTGATATTAAAATCACCACAGAAAACCCATGGCCCTTCATAAATATCCCTAAATACAGCTAGTTCGCACCAAAGAGATTGTATGTGCCTCCTATTGTTCGCTCCATATACCCCTGTGATGTACCAACAAAAACTTTGTGTTGTAGATTGAAATTTACAACTGATTGATTGCTCCCCTATATCAACAAGATAACCTTTCCAAATCCTATTGTCCCACATTATTAAGATTCCTCCTCTCCTCCTTATTGCCTCCAATTGTACATAATTGACCCACCTATTTTCCCATATCTGCCCTATTATTGAGTGCAGATTTCCTTCTATCTTTGTCTCTTGTAACACGTAAATGTCTGCTTTCCATTTATGTATTAAGCTCCTAACTACCCTCCTCTTACTTCTTCTATTTAACCCCTTTACATTCCATGATATAATTTTTTCCTTCATTGATCACTCATAAAAGTATTTCTCCCCCTGCTTCTTGAATTTTCTTCTTTAAACTTAACCCCAAACTCTAGATTCTTCACCTCCCTATTCATCTTTGAATTATTTTCGGCATCAAAATCACTCATCTCCTCATTGTTCTGTCTTCTTTGATCAATTTTCATGAAAAGTGCTAGAGCCTCCCCTTCAAGGCCATTGAAGTAGGCTCCAAATTCTCTGCTTAAATTTATAACCCTGTTGTGTACCCAAATTGAAGCCTCCCATTCTGCTCCCTGTACCAATTCTTCTGTCGAAAACTCTGCCAATGGAATGCTTTCCTGATCCTCAAATACCACCATCTGATTATTGCCAATGTCAATTTGATCATCTTCTCGTTCTCTATTTGTGATAATTGTCATGTTGTCATCATCTTCCCCCCTTTGATAATACCCTCCTCCTTCTGATTGGTCATCCACCTTTTGTGTGTCAAGATTGGTTATAGATATATCATCCTCATCCTTCTCTTGCATGCCTATTTTTTCTACTGGTTCAACAGAAATAGTCCAGCCTAAAGGAAGCTCTGTTTCTGGTAACATAACAGAGAGAGACGAGTAGAGATTGCTTTCTGTATGCATGTGATCTGGCCAATTTAATTCTACTTAGGGCTTTTTTATGAATATTCCTTCTGTAATAATATCTAGGCCTGTGATATCTGAATGTTCCAAACCTAAGTGGTATGTCGTTAAGAAAACCTCTTACAATTCATTTGTTTTATCCACTCCTGATGGCCCAGCTATGTCTGGTGTGTTGGGCTTTGTTATTTGGCCCAAGTTAGTATTTTGTTGGTCCACCTCTTTTTCACTTAAAATAGATGTGCCACATAAGCCTCCAGTTATATAAAAATTCAAATCAGTTACTGCCAGGACAGATTTCCCTACGTGTTGTGTCTTGTCAACACAGTTACTAGGGTCTTTTTCCCCATCAGCGTAGGTCTCTTTTACCTTTTGGGTAAACCATGCACTCTGCTCATCTTCTCAAGCCATTACTAATGTGGGGGATTCACACCAGATGTGTATAATAAAAGTTAAGCCATCTTTCACCATCTTAACCTCATTCGGAACTTCACTGCCATCACCTTTAACCCTAACCCTGGCCCATTTTAAGTGATTTTTAGTGAAGTCTCTTCCTCTGTTTCTAACCATCCTCTGCATAAATTCCCAATTTCTTTGAAGGCTTCATGTGACCACAAGTGCGGTGGTACACCTAATGCCCTCACCTAAATGAAACGCCTCAATGTTGATATCGGTACAAAACCGGTGGTTAGAGACCACTATTTTAGATCCAGCTTTGCGTTTTTCCATCTCCAATCACCTTGCAGTATGTGTTCTGCCATGCTTCTTGTTGGGAATTCAAATAGGAATTGATGATCCCGCATCTCATTAATGTTGACCCCAAATACATTTTTCCATGTTGAGCTCATCCATCTTCTCATATCTGAAAGAGTAGGAAATTCAGAGCATTTATTGCTAAAATTACCCACCGCACTTTTTCCCAGAGAATCTCTTGGTGTAATTTTGGTTTGTCCGACAATGACAATCGATTTATTGCTTGTCTGAACCTGGTCTTCTTGTGCCTCCATTGATTGCCATCTGGGTCGCCTTACAACATTATTAAATGGCACTGTAGTTGCAACATTCCTGGGGATATTAACTCCTTGCATTGACTCATTAATGAATTTTTCTATTTTAAGAGCTAAATCCCTCCATCCCGAATTGTACTTGACTTCAGGAATTATTACTAACGTCCTCCTATCACCTTGAATATTCACAATACTCATATATCTCCCATATCTGTTTGATTTCATTGCAATGAAAGTCTCTGAGAGATGCTCCCTAAGCTTCCATCTTCTGAACAGGTTACCTTGCTCTTTAGAGGCTTCCTTAAGAGAGCTGCATATCTACCTCATAGTTTTTTGTTGAAAGTGGTCCTTCTGAAGAAATTTCGGCTTCTCTCCACCCGGTCGAACAAAGCATCTACACTCACACTTAATCTAGTAATGTCATAAGATTTAAATCTAGCATTAAAATAAATCCTATTCTCTCCCATGTTGAGATGATTTTAAGAAGTAATGAAACTAAAAAGAAGTTGAATGCTGAAAAAACTAATGCTTTCAGTGTTCTCCGGTGGTCTGAGAGTCCCCGGAGGCCAGCCTAAGGGTCGAAAGGACAACTTAGGAGGCTACCTCATAAGGAGTGCCTGGGAGCATTTGGATTTACCTCAATTGTTGGACATGTAATTACTTATAAGTTATATTAATAAAATATAAAAAAATATAAAAGAAATCCTTTTTATCCGATATTAACTCGGAACCACGTGCATCTAAGGGGATGTGATGGATGATTGATACAAATGGTCTCGCTTGAATTAATCCAACCACAACTTGCGGAGAGCTTGACTTTTTCCCATGAACGCCCTAGCTAACGAGTCTCTTTCCACCAAAAAATCAACAACTTCAGATAAGAAAGCTTCCTCATAACCTTCAGTTGACATAACTTCTTCATACAACTTGTGCACATCTAAGCAAGTGTTAGCTATTCTACTGATTGCAGTTGCTACTTTTCCAAGCTTTGATGATATATCAACAAACATGTGTTGTATATCATAACGACTTCGTTTACGACTTGTCTTGATTTGAGGAGTTTCACTAATTACGTCTTGCACATCCTTTTTCTTTGATGGTCCTTGAATGTCATCGTTGTTACCTTTCTCCAAACTAGAATCACAGCTAATATCGTCAAAAGACTTGGCACAATCACCCTTAGCTCGATCATTTCCACACAAAAGCGACATTTCGTGAAGAATATCAATCTTCTTGTATCATGACTAGGATTGGCTTATTAACACAATGACAAATATAATATTAGATACAAGAAATCATGCGATATCAAATCATCTTAAGCTTAAATTAATTCAATCAACCTTAATACTCTTAAACTTAAGGTCACACAGATCAATCCCTTTATCTAGTTCAGAGAAGCAGATCAACACTAGCACCCAACTTGAACTAAAATACCCATAGCAATACCAAACTTGAGTGTCAGTATAAGACAGGGTGTATCAATGAAAAGAAAGGTAACTGAGGAATCAAGATTTAAGATGTGAAACAAAGTACAATTAACAATTCATTGCAACTAATTTAACCAGACATACTTAAGCACAATAACATCTAGAATGACTACAACCAATGAGAACTTTAGATTTCCAAACACTTGAGAAACAAGATAGACATGACACAAGGAGAAAGGAAGAGAAGCTTCATGTTATACTTGCTGATTATTTCGTCAATTCAAAATTACCTAAAGGAAAAGTGCATTTTTTATGTAAACAAGCAGATTACCAGGAAGCTTCCATCAATTTATGATCGTGTTTGCATTTCATTACTTCTTCAAAGGAAAAGACCTTATTAAACTCACCAAAACCTATATATACTAAAAAAAGATCCTTCAACTTGGAACTATTGCGCTTGACAAAAAAAAAAGTTCCTAATCGTTTAAACCTGACAGAAGAACATAACTAGAACACTTCTTGGACTAAACTGATTCAAGACAAATGAACACTTCAACAAACTGGAATACAGCTCAAGCCATACTTAGGAAAAACTTGAAACTATGCTAACACTAGAAATTGATGCAAACCTTTCTGAACCATCCCTAAATCAGCTTCATTTCAACCTTTTAAAACATTACCAGACAGAGGAAACACAACAGGACTATATTAAAAGATTCTAGCCTAATAACTATTTTAAATCCCAGGAACAACTTCTAATATAATCTTGAACCAATGAATAAATTCAAACACAATAAACTGACTAAACATGAGCAGAACATGACAAAAAATGAGCAACACATACTTGGAGATCTTAGAAATTGAACATGAACAGATAGGAACTTAGCATTACACCAGCTGACACATATAGAAAACTAGAAAGAGAAGGAGACCAAACTGCAACCATTCACACACCAGACCTAGAATTGAATTTATGAAAGTCATTTATTATTGTAGAGAAATTCTTGGAGGATCATGAAAAATATATCTTTTATAAACTTTTGGAGTTGTTTGCACCAGACAACTAAGTGAGACCTTCAGTAGGGCAAGGCATAAATTTTGTTAAAGATAGAAAAGTCCTAAAATGATTAGTGAAGGCCATTGGAAGTCCTCAACAGGACAGAAACGACAAGGACACTAAGTTGCTACTTTACTAATTCAGAAGAAGAGAAAAACTTTAAGCTATTAAATTAAACTAAGGCCTCAGGAATCAAGACAAGCTGGAACCTAATTCACAGCTAACTCCATGAAGCACCAGACAGAATAGAAGAAAGCTCAAACCTGAGACTAGCTAGCATACCAGACAACATTAGAAAGCTGCTTAAGAAAGAAACATAACAGAACAGATGACATATCAAAAGAAAACACTGGACTGCTTCAGAAAACTAAAATGCTGAAATGATGCTATACTTAAAACGGAAATGCTTCAACCCCCTATTTTCCCTAACAAGAAACTGAAATGCTACACCAAACAGAAAGAGCAAACATGACACTAGTTCAGGAAAGGAAGGGGGAATGAAACTGATTAGGGACCAAGGAACCAGAAATAGAGCTAATTTAAGAGGGATTCAAAGCTGCTATACTTAACATTTTCAGATAGAAACATACTAAGCTGACTAGTTCACCCTGCCTCCCTCTTAATAGATAAGAACCAGACTCTCAATTACACTTAAAAACAACCTCCAACCTTGCAAACTTCTACAGATTACACGTACATTAGTCTTAGACAGATTTGAGGAAAACTGAAATAAATAATGAACTCACAGATCAACTACTAACAAGAATTTCAAGAAAGTTCAGAGTTTAAAAATGGGGGAAAGAGGGAACACCATAAAGTTTAAAGACTGCAATATACAATCAAATAAGGAACATTTTACCTGAATATGGGCAACATAGACCCTAGGACTGGCAGTAATCATCTTGTAACTATCATTCCATCCAAAACCACTTTTGTTTAGTAGAGTTTGTACTGTATTCCATGTGGTTTTTATTGTTTTAAGATGATACTCCACATGCTTCGGTGAAAACTCCACTCCAAGTTGTTTTTTATTAATACCATCCGCAACACGATTAAATGAGATTGCCTTGAATTGGTTAGTCGATTTATGAAACGACCTCGGTTAGTCGTTTCGCAAGATAGGACTCCGATTGGCTTGCCGATAATTTTAAAATATTTGTAAGGTTCATTGAGATTTATCTGTAAAATTTGAGCTAAATCAGACCTCGTTTGGTAGGCATCGGAAGAAGGTTTCAGTTTTTATTGTCGATAAATATTAAAAAGAGATTTTTGAGCTCGGTTTTGGCGAATGAGCTCCGATTCGAAATCCGAAAGCACCTTTAGGTTCGTATGATTATTTGTGACTTTTGTGAACTTTCGAAAGTGAATTTCGATGTTGTTCGGCTAGTTTCCGCTAAGATGCCGAAAGTTAAATAATTTGACTTTTTCTATTTAAATTCGCATCTTGAGTTTCGGGAACCCAATTTGAGATCCTCCTTCGCGAGTATGTTGCATATATTTTGTATAACTTGTATGCAAAATTTTGGAATTATTTCAAATATCGTAGGGTACCGTTTTAATTTTCATCGCGAAAAGAAAAGAAAAGAAAATTAAAAAAATGAAAAAGGAAATGAAAGAGAGAAATGGCTATGTCGGCGGACTAGCTAAGGATTATGATCCTTAGCGTAAAGTACAAAAACATAAAAGGAAGCAGAAACAAAACGATATTGGAAAGCTGAGAAGCAACGAGAGAAAAAATGCCAGAAAATGCAAAAAGAGCCGGAGAAAAATTAGTATTTTTACCCCGAAACATTCAGGTAATGATCTTAATGCATTATTTGAGTTTATTACGTGTTTTTGAATATGTTTTAACGGTAAAACTTGAAATATTAGAAATCGTTTTAATAAGTTCATTTAATAGTTTAAAGGGTCAAATGGACCCCGATAATGAAATTGATTATATATTTGTACTCAGTAAGTTATGGGCAACATATAAATGTAATTTATTTGGGATTTGGTTATGTGACCTTAAACCCTGTACATAGGCCTGGTCTGCGTATTGCGTATGCGAATAGGGTATCAGGTACCTAACCGGATTGCCCTAAGATGTGAGGAATGAAACCTTTAGCCTAAATTGATATATTTTTCTGCTTATTGAATAGAGTGTGATCATTTGGCAAGGAAACTAAAGGATAAAGCGGTTGTTGATTAGTCGTACTAACTTTTGGAAGAGGTAAGTGTTTGTATCCATTTCTTTGGAGGCCCTTGGCCTTGTGGATATTCTACCACGTGTTCCTTACATGTGTAGCTGCCGATAGGCGTACTCATTACGCCTTAGCTTTGAATTTATATTGTATATTATATATTATGCATTGTTGTTAGTATTGCATTGAGAATATGAGCATTGCACTCTGGTCTTGAGCATTGCATATACTTCCCAGTTGGCGATGAAAGTCTCGCACGGTGAAGGGTCATTATTGCATATACTTCCGGGTAATCGATGAGAGTCCCGAGCCGGTGAAGGGTCATCATTGCATATACTTCCCGGTAATCGATGAGAGTTCCGAGCCGGTGAAGGGTCATCATTGCAGATACTTTCCGGTAATCGATGAGAGTCCCGAGCCGGTGAATGGTCATCATTGTACATACTTCCCGGTAATCGATGAGAGTCCCGAGCCGGTGAAGGGTCATCATTGCATATACTTCCCAGTAATCGATGAGAGTCCCGAGCCGGTGAAGGATTATTATTGCATATATCTCCTGGTAGACGATGAGAGTCCCGCGCCGGAGATAGGTATCAGGCATATGCGACTGCATTGCATCGTACCGCATTCATCACATCTCATTGCACCGCATACTGACTATTGTGTGTATTGTGTTGTGTTTTATGTATGCGGTATGTATACTATGTCGTGGACATATCTCAGCTTGCCTATATATTTCTGGCTGGTATTCTGGGTTGCGGGGATCACCGCAACGGTTTAAATATATGGATCGGGTTGCACGCCGCAATGGATGAATATATGGATCGGGTTGCACGCCGCAGTAGGATGTATTTCTGATTGTTGATGTGTTCGGGATACCTATATGTTCTTGCTATCTTACGTTTCTGGTTGTTGATGAGTTTGTGATTCCATACGTGTTTCTAGTTATTATCTGGCTCTGCCTTTTCATAATTTAAATAAGAGGAATTTGGTTTTTCAGTTTCTTTTCTCCCTGACTAGCTATCCTATCATTTGAGGTGGCTAGTCTGCCCCACTTATTGAGTCCTTTTGACTCACCCTTGTTTGTTGTTTGTTTCTTGTCTATCTATTTCGTTTCGGCAGGTTCGCTCCAGGATTTAGTTCGCCATGTTGTGAAGGAGCGAAGACGACTTCAGTTGTCAAAGTGAGCCAGCTTTTATTCCGGATGGCCACCAGTTTATTGGTTATTATTTCAGTTGCACTTTGCTCCCTTCAGAAGGTATATGTCTTCTTTTGTACTCTTAGATGTCTAATCTGGATAGCCCTAAACCTAGTATGTTGGGTAGTCAGCTGTAATTTCTTTTTTACAGCTTAAAGGTATCAGTATGTCAGTGTTTTTTTTAAAGTCTTGTTCTTATTTATGAATTGAATTATATTTATTTTCCTAATTTACTTGGTAAGGGTTCACCCGACGGGTCTAGGGGAGGATATCGGGTGCCCGCGCGGCCTAGCCGGTTTTTGGGTCGTGTCAATTTATTATCTTGCTTTACTTTATCGGCCAGAATCATCCCAGACCTCTTCTCCTAACAACCAAGAAACAAGGAAATAAACAACCCCTGCATCACCCCCTGAAATTGAATCAGAAATAATGTTGGAAAAAACTCCCTTTCAACTTTGATCAAACTCTCACAGACTCCCTCTTACTCCCAGAAACAACCCAGAAACAGCCCCTCATACCAGTTCCAACCACCAGAAACAGACCTGAACAAACAAGTCAGGAAACAGAAGCTCAACATACACCCTTCCTCATTTCCTAGACACCTTTCACAAGCCTTCAGCTCCCTCACTACCTCACAGATACCCTGCAGAATCGTCAAACCACCTGAACAACCCTCTAATCAATACGATAAACAATAGCCCACCAGCAGGTAGAAACCAGACCAGGCTGAACCTGCACACCTTGAAATAATAACCAACCATCCAGACTCCCTACATATCACCTCCAAGCACCAAGAACAAAACAAGACACCAACACCTCTTTCTAACAGACCCTACACTCCTCAACTCCTTACTACAATCTGCACCTCCCTCTTACACCTGAACAAAACCCTGAACAACCCCTTTGCAAACCTGCAGCACAAGACTACATACTCCCTCACTCACCAACCTTGCAACACACCACCTTCTAACAGCTTATCAAGCAAATAACCAGACCCTACTTCTCTACTACACAAACAACCAGACCTGCAACCTCCATCATTCAATGCCAAAACAGCAGAAACAAGACACTCACAAACAGAACAAATGGACCAAGAGCTGACTTGATACACACAAAACAAACATATTGACAACAATCAAAGAGTTTCATTAGTCCTTAACTGGATACAACTAACAGTCATTCAAAGATACAGCTTAGGCTAACATATATTTAACTATGAGTTGTACTTATTAAACAGAGGAAGGAAAATTTTGAACCATTCTCAAATATGCGTAATCGACTCCATCTGTCGAAATCACCTTTAGAACTTCTACTCATAAATGAAAACTATAAACAAAACAGTTTCACGAGAAATCAATTAAGCCAAAATAACAATAATTTTGATATATTGACAAAAACTAGAACCTAGGGTTTTTACAAAGCAACAAGATCAATAGTTCAGAAAAAGAAAACAATAAACAGAGCTCACAAAGCGATGCAACAACAGAAAATACAACAAAAAGTTCAAAGTCGCGAGATCGAAAAGTACCTTTGTATTTGATGTTTGAAATACAAGTAGCTAATGCCAGCGGAGAGCCGCAGAGAGTGGCGGAGAGCAGCAGAGAGTGGCAGAGAGTAGTAGAGAGAGAGGCAAAGAGCTTTTTGTGAGAGAAACCCTAGAGTATAGAGAGAAAGTATAGAGAGGGGAAGAGAGAAATGATATTGATTTTGAGGGATGAGAGAGAAGCGTGTTTTTTGTTTTTCAGGAAAAAAATTCCCAACTTTTTCTCTATTTGGAGGAAAATGAAAAGTTTAAGAAAATATTTTCCAAGTCATACATATCAACCACACAAGAGAAAATGGGACTCGTACCAAACACACCCTTACAACTTGTTTGGATGGTTGTAACTCATTCTATCGTATTGTACTGTTACCATGAGTACGACGTTTGTTTTGATTGTTACTCTAATTACCATTATTGTTAAATCCATGTATGTAACCATGAAAACTGTCACTCTATGTAACAATCGATTTGATGAGATCGCGTCGTTACCTATTTTTCTTTCCTATCATGCCCTCACTTATTATTTAATATTCATGTTTTTATCTTTTACCTTATATTTACTTATTAACCACGGTAAACAATACAATCTATCCAAACATTGTACAACATAATATGATACAATACGATACTATACAATACATCATGAAACAATGGGTAACAACCATCCAAACGGAGTGTTAGTGTAAAAAATAAAGATTAGTTACCATACAATTAACTTTTAGTAAAAATAAGGCCGTGAAACTTACAAAAATAGTATTCACAAATCTAGAAGTGGTCATGTCAACTTTACAAACATGGTTAATAAACTTAGATTATGTTGGCAAGGTAGATAAGGAAAAGCAAAAATGCACACCTTGGTGTACCTGTAAATAGTGGAAAGGTAGAGCCACGTAATAATGGTAGGGATTAAGTGGCGATGGTGAATATTTGGGGATAACCGACATTGTAATTAGTGAATAATTTGAGAGCAAAGCTGTCTCCATTTTGGCACATTTCTTAGATTTATTTATGGGAAGCGTTTCGCAGAAGATACATAAAACCAGTAATAGATAAACATTAGACAAGAATTGATATTATATTCTCTCTCTTCCACACCTATCGCAATCTAAAAAGACAATTAAATCTCCCTAAATAATAATATCTTTTTAATTATTTTGCTTAATTCTTTCTAATTTAGAAATTTGGAGATTCTAGATCAACACAAAGAACCTTGATCATCGTCTTTTTTTGCTCCCAAAGGTAACAAATTTATTAAATATCAATCCTTTTATTCTTAGCATGATTAATTATCTATATTTTCTGTTTCCGTTTTTTAAATTTAGAAAAGTTAGATTATTGTGTGGAATCCTAGGTTTATAACGGTTAATTCACCTTGTTGCCTATATACAACTTATTATATGCTGCTATTTTTTCGTCATGATTTTGCCTTTTTAGGGTTTCATCTTGTAGTAGAACCTTGTGTGCATGTTTTAGGATAAGCTAAAGTACTTGTTCAAGTACCTGTGTTGGTGGAAAGGTAGCGTTTATCTGTAGAATTAGTCGAGGTAGTACCTGTGGTGGTTTGAGGTAGCATGTGTTCGTAGAATTAGTCTACGTGCGCATAAGCTAGCCCGGACGCCAAGGTTATAGAAAATGTATATTGTTAGCGATCATAGCTTATAGGTTAAAACCCTTCTCCTCTTTCCTATGTCAGTTTTAGCTATTGAAGTTGAAGATTTTACTTTACAGGTTCTAGGCCTGGTCATTTTATTTTGCTACCCGAGCAGATTTAGTAAGTATTTGTGTTTTCAATTATCATCTGTAGTCCTCGTCCTCCATTACCTTTTAAATTTTGAACTTGAGAAGAAGCACCTTTTGTTTTTTAATTTGGGAAGATTAGAAGAACCTATTACGTGCTTTTTGTTTCTTTGTCGTCTTGCAATCATTTTGTCGGAAGTCAGAATTAGTTGTCTTTCTTTAAATGGATGTTCCGTGATCTTTAAATGTTGAGAAGGTTTGGATTATCTGGAACTATATATTTGATTTGGAAGTTTATATTTGTGCATGTTATCTTAATTTTGGAATGTAGTTAATAGTCTTGTTTTTTTGTTTTAGATCATTTAATTGGGGGTATAAAATGTCCCATCAACAAGGAGATGATGCTGATTACATGGCAGATGAATATGAGATGGATTATATAGATGATTATATTGATGAGTACCATGGCAGAGACTCGGGTGGCTCTGATTCGGATGTAGATGAGTATGACATGGTTTGTCGATTCATTCATAAATGTTTAGTTGTTGCATTTGTACAATACAAGTCTTAGATATATCCATGCTTGAACTTTACTGAATTGGTTCTTCTACTGCTGGAGTAGAATTATAGAATGCAAGATACTTCGGCTGCTGAGGCAAGAAGAGGCAAAGACATTCAAGGAATTCCATGGGAAAGGCTTAGCATAACCAGGGAGAAATACAGGCAAACAAGATTAGAGCAGTATAAGAACTACGAGAATATTCCTCAATCTGGTGAGGCATCAGAGAAGGTAATACAGGCTTGTGGTTTTCTTACTCTCTAATTTATCTAGATGAAAGGATGTTGTGTGCAATGTCGATGCTGGTGTCATTTTTCCCTTTTGCATGTCGTCAGAATTGCAAAACGACAAAGAAAGGGGGTTCATTCTACGATTTCAGACGTAATTCGAGGTCTGTTAAATCAACGATTCTACACTTCCAGGTAATTCTCAGAGCTTTGTCAGGTTTTGCTGCGCTTTTGGTCTTTTACAATGTGTACAAGAAACTAGGAATATACAAGAGAGTAAGTTGAACAACATTTTGAAAGACAGTATCTTTAATTAGTGGCATAAAGCTAATGTCAAACTGAGCGAGGGAAAAAAAACAGCAAGAAACTAAGAATATATTTGGTCCGAGCATATTGTTGTGACTCTAATGGAGTGTGCCAATGGTTTAATTATGCCTTTATATCTCTGTATGCTTGTGCGTGATATAAAGCTGCTTCTCAAGAACAAAAACTTACAAAGTTAATTGTGACACGCATCATTTAGGCGAATGAACTAAATTTAATATGTGTCTGAGTATAAATTGCGCATGATCTAAAGTTACATCTGAATGTGAGGCTTTACTTGTATCATAAATTGATATTCCTTATCCAAAAAAAGAAAAATGATATTGAAGGGTTCGTTGCCTATTATAGTGTATACGTAATACGTCCAACATGTGTGGCAGTTAACTAAAACTTTTCATAAAAGTAAACATGTTGAACAATCTTTTTTTTCCTGAAAGCATATTCTCTATGCAAATGCATGTTATTTTGTTGTGTAGCGAAAATAAACATTATATCCTGTCTTTTAAATTTTGCGACACAGCTGCGGAATCTGGTCTGGGCAACTTCTAAGCATGATGTCTACCTTATGTCACATTTTTCCGTCATTCATTGGTCATCCTTAACCTGCACGAAAAAGGAAGTTCTTAACGTATCGGGGCATGTAGCGCCATGCGAGGTAGGTGTTTGTTGTACATGGAATTCCTTAACATATTTGTAGGAAGAACTTGGTTATGGCCTCCTTATAACTCTTCCCTTTTTTCTTCTCCATCTAGAAACATCCTGGAAACCTTTTAGAGGGATTCACACAGACCCAAGTAAGCACTCTTGCAGTGAAAGATCAATTGCTTGTTGCTGGTGGATTTCAAGGAGAACTTATCTGCAAGGTGTGTCAATGTCTTAGCCATTGATTTTACGACTCCTTTTTCTTGTTTATTCACTTGCTTAAATTTTTGAGTGCCCCCACCCCCACCCTCAGTCTCAGATTTAGTTTTTGTCATCAAACGTGCAGCATGGAGACCTGCCCCTTTGAATCGTTGACTTGTTGGTTTTGGATAGCTTCTGTTGCATTTTAATACATTCATTTCATAGAATATTAGTACTGTAGTAAAGTCTAACGTCGTGGATTCTGTGGGCATTTAATGGAGGCTTGAAGGGCTTTGAAAATTTTGATTAATGTTTCTGTGTTTGCTGTTCCAGTGAGGCACTAATATTTTTTGAAACTGTATGCAGTATTTAGATAGGCCTGGAGTTTCCTTTTGTTCTCGGACAACACATGATGATAATGCCATTACTAATGCCATTGAGATTTACGACACTGCCAGGTACCATCATCATCTTACATGCCACTGAACCTGCTCTCTTTCTCTCTCATAAGATATGCATTACTTTTTTCTTTTTCTCAGTGACAATTAAGCTAAATGAGATATCTTTTGCTCCTCAGTGGTGCACTTCATTTTATAGCTTCAAATAATGATGGTGGAGTTAGAGATTTCGATATGGAGAAATTTCAACTATCCAATCATTTCCGGTTTCCATGGCCAGTGAATGTAAGTCTGTGTTCTCCTAGTCTAGGTTTGTGTTGGACGCATGCCCATTTGTTTGTTTACTAGGATGGATGTATACCTAGAAAATATTTTATGACAGGACAAAATGATACTAGTAGATTGTGCCAACCACTCGTGTATGTCAGCTATGATGTAGCAACGGCTCTACAAAACTCTAATTTTAGCTGATTACATTTTTTTTGTTGTTATTAGTCCCACATATACCCTTATCATTTTAGGAATCTGGTAAGACATATTGGTCACACGTATATGCTAATCGTCTTTTTTTTTTTTTTTTTCCCGGGAATCTGGCAAGACATTTTAGTCCCACACCTCATCGTAGTTAAATACTTTTATTTATTTATTTTTATTTTTTTAGGGGAGAGGTGGGGGGGGGGGGGGTCTTTTTTATAACATCTTTTTGACGCAAGTCCCAATTCGGTACTACCATCTTTCGGTGGTAAACTTTGTTTAGATATTAAATCCTGTTTACTTAAATTTCCTTTTAAACTTGCAGCATACATCACTCAGCCCTGATGGTAAGCTTCTCGTAATAGTAGGGGATGATCTTGAAGGTATATTGGTCGACTCCAGGAATGGAAAGGTATGTGTGCCTATTTTCGCACGTCCTGCAACAAATTATCAGGATAATATAGAGTTTGCTGGACTGTCCCAATGACACAATCCAATGCTTACAGGCTGTTGCTCCTTTGTGTGGACATGGGGACTACTCGTTTGCATCTGCATGGCATCCTGATGGCCGAACTTTTGCAACTGGGAACCAAGATAAAACGTGCAGAATATGGGATGTCCGGAATTTGTCCAAGTCAGTCACTGCTTTGAAGGGTAACCTTGGAGCTATTCGGTCAATCCGCTACACATCTGATGGCAGATATATGGCTATGGCAGAGCCTGCTGATTTTGTACATGTTTTTGATGTAAGAAGCGGGTATGAGGTGGAGCAAGAAATTGATTTCTTTGGTGAGATATCAGGCATATCTTTTAGCCCGGATACGGAGTCCCTTTTCATTGGAGTGTGGGATCGCACATATGGTAGCCTCCTTGAGTTTGGACTACGGCACAACTATTCATACCTTGATACTATAATATGAGCACTCTGCAAGCTAGTTTGGTATGTCTGTCTCTTGGAGGTGGCACAACTTTGTAAACCAGTAGCATAATCAGCCTGAGGTAGAAGCAAATTTGGTGTATATTTGTTGTATCCTGCTATTTAAATACCCATAAGAAATTGTGCACATAGAAGATGTAGAATGGAGGATGTACAGAAAGCTAGGCAATCTCCGGTCATGTGAACGACAAAATGGGGCGTGATCTCCTGAAGCATAGGCCAACCAGTGCGACCTTGTAGGGAATTTGATGTTCGAGGACTTGAACATTTTCTGAGACTAAATTAATTTTGTTTGCATGTTTATTTGCGTTGATCACAATTGATTTGTAATGTAATCGTTAAGCATATGCCTTAATATGGTATCCTCGTCCTTTTAAGCGTCTTGAAGGAGGAATAGGTTTTTTTGCCTAGCACGGGGCTATGTATTTGACTATTTATGGTACTCCATAAATATCAACTGATGTCTCTAGAATTCTCCCGTTAGTGATGTATTTGATGGATATAATAAAATCTCCTTTTACTGCACTTTGCAACCAGGTATTCAACCTGTAAAGTTAGATCCAACACTCGCGTATCAATCTTGTCATTGATTGAATAGCATTTTTGGAGCTGTGGAAGTTATAGCTTGTTTGGTCAAAGTTTATAGGAAGTTAAAAGTACTTATTAAGCTCATATAGGTGATGTACTTAAGTTTTTATATTCTCAATTTCTCACTGCAAACTTGGAAAAGTGCAATGAAGTTAAAAGGTCGGTAAGGGCAACTCCAAGGGTTGCCCCTAAACCTCATTTTCCCTATTTTTAGGGACACATTTAGGGAAATTTTACTCCAATGACTCCCTATTTGTGTCCCTAAATTAGGGAGTGAATAGTGTTTCCCCAAATTTGGGGACACACTATTCATCTCCCTATTTACTATTCACCATTAAAATAATATTATTTTTATTATTTAACTTTTTAATTTATCTCTTTATATAAATATAATTATGTTTATATAATATCTTTATATAAATAATTTATAGTCTAAACACTGTCGTATTATTTTGAATGAATTTTATCGTAATGTAATATGTATTTAATTATTTTGTATCACAATTATTTCACTTTTATTTGAATTATCCGTTTATATATATAATCTTTAATATTTTCTTACAAATTATATAGTTTAAAATTTTATGGTAGAAAATAAATTTATATTGAATATAAATTATGTGTGACAAATATGTAAAAAAGAAAATAAAAGATAGAATTTGTTTAATGGGAATAAGAAAATAAAATTGAGATAAAGATAATAATATAATATAAAAGCGATGGAAGAATATAAAAATGAATATTCTTTTTAGGAAAAAAAATGGGGGAATGGTTGGAGTAAGTTTTCCCTAAAATAGGGATTTCCCCATTTTAGGGGAAAAAATAGGGGCAACCCTTGGAGTTGCCCTAATACAATCTAGAGTTGTACAATTCACATTTCTATCTTTTATATTATACAATGATTGTGTTAAGATTTTTTATACTATTAAACTAATTGGATTTCTATGTGGATGCTTATAGTGAGAAAGATTGACAGTACATAAGAAAATGTAATTACTAAGTAATTAGCATGCTACACTCGAGCATGGATTGAGTAACTTGTAAAAGGAGACAAGAACTTGTTCCTATTTGTTAAATTACAATGTTTCCATAAAAACTGTGTACTACTTAAAAAATATAAATCCCTACGGAATGTGTTTGTATTACTAGTGTAATCCAGGAAAAGGAAAACGTTGGGGGGTCAAAGATCTCTAATCCATAAAGAACCAATGAAGCA
The DNA here is from genome assembly GCA_029990575.1 of Petunia axillaris subsp. axillaris. Lineage (NCBI taxonomy): Eukaryota > Viridiplantae > Streptophyta > Magnoliopsida > Solanales > Solanaceae > Petunia > Petunia axillaris. Next base: position 43,886,038 of record JARKNS010000002.1, on the reverse strand, counting down.
AAGCCAACTCACCATCAAAAATCTACTTCCCTTCATTCCCCTCCTCATTTCCAAATCCATTTCCTATAGTACAAACCTCATCTTTAGATACTGATTCCCCAACATCCACATATATTCTGAAACCCAAATCCAACTGCAGCTACCACTATTATTCCTTACATCTCTCCTTCTCACTAGCAGCAACACCCCTTGATCTGATCATGGCTTCCACCTTGTTCTCTGCACCAACTTTCCAAGGTCTTAGACCCCTCAACAAACCCACAGACTCATCTCTTTTCCTCAACAAGGTCAGTTCCTTCAAGCCCATGACAGCCACTTCCAAGAACAGGCCCAACCTTGCTGTTAAAGCTGAACTTAGCCCATCCATTGTGATCAGCTTAAGCACTGGCCTATCACTTTTCTTGGGTAGGTTCGTTTTCTTTAATTTCCAAAGAGAAAACGTGGCTAAACAAGGTTTACCTGAACAGAATGGAATTTCCCACTTTGAAGCTGGAGATGTCAGGGCTAAAGAATATGTTAGTCTGCTCAAGTCAAATGACCCAGTTGGGTTTAACATTGTTGATGTTCTAGCTTGGGGTTCTATTGGTCACATTGTTGCTTATTACATCCTTGCTACTTCTAGCAATGGATATGATCCTAAGTTCTTTGGCTGAAAAAACAAATTAAATGAAGTCTTTTTTTTGTTGATTTATCTTTAATTGATGTTGTGGCCTTGTTTGTAATGTAATGAAGTAGCTTTATTTGTATAGTGGCAAAGAATTACTACTACTACTACCACCTCCATATATTTTCCTTTTCTTCTATTATTCGTTTATAGAAGATTTGCTTATACACTGGAATGGGAAAAAACTTATCCACACCGGGTAAATACACATAATCATAATTAATCATGGTAAAATAATTTAATGAAGAGAGAATGTATATTAATTAATTATAGTTGAGTGATAATAGTGTATTTGTAAACAAATGGCGTGCATTGATTGGTGACCCGATGTGGGTACGTAAGAATGACCTCAAAATTGGCGAATGAGCGGATATATAGAGTGAATTGAAGTATTATGTGGTTGCCTAATTAAAACAAGCGTTTAAGTATTCGTGTAAAACTATTTACCAATTAGTTTTAATAAAATAACAAGTACAAGAAATTCTCTAAGCACCTCTACATCTGGTGATGGATTTATCTTTACACCACCAAAAGCCACAAGAAATTCTCCGTCCTCAGTACTCAGTAGGAGCCACGCAACTTGAATCTGCTGTAAACTCATGAGATAAATAATATCAACAATTTAAAGCTTATAATGAATTCAAAGAGATTAGGCATATCAAAGACAAGCTCTCTATATTCATTTGCAATTTGACACTTCTTTTGTGTAACCATTCGGTATATTACCATCCAACCAATTCGAATATGTATGACCAATTAAACAGTAAAGGGCTCCCTACTAGTGGATGAGGTATACCAAAAATTATCACCAAGAATTGTGGTGGAGTGGTAAGTATTACTAAGTAATCCTCCATTCTTAATCTGAGGTCTCGGATTTGAGTTGGGGAATGAAATTGACTTTGATAGGAAGCGCTTTATCTTCAATGTAGGACTTCCTGGCACAAATCCGAATTAATCGCCTCCAATATGGATACCAGATACTGCATGAACAACCAAAATAAAAAAAGGCATACAAAAAGTCGCAGTTAAATTCAGATAACCAAATTCTACTCCAATTTTGCAATTGCATGAGGATTCACAAAAGTACCCACCTGCACGAGCAAATTGTTGATAAAATTACAATATGACAAATTTTCCTTAGTTTCTCTTCTTATAATCAATTCTTGAACAAATACCTTGAGAACCAAAAAAAAAAAAAAAAAAAAAACCTTCAATGATAATAAGATTTAGGAATTCAGGGAGTAGAACGCTTGACAATATACCTGTTGCTCCAAACTTATAAATTGGGGCGACGATGAATGAAGTTAATCGATATGATTAAATTCCATCACACAGTTATTGTTTCAATTCTTGTTACCTAATTTTAGTTACACTTGCTTCACTTCTTTTTAGTGGCGCTTTAGCAAAAATAATCTAGTCCTCACATTGAAAAAATAATGCGATATTAGTTTGACAATAATTCAGAAGTACTTTTGAATATATGCAAAAATAATTATTTCTACTGTTAAGGAAAAGCTGCAAATTTCTGTTTTTTTTTTTTTCAGAAGCAGAAGAAATTTATTAAATTTTCAAGATAAAATAATTTTTTTAAAAGACTATATCAATTTATTTCAACTGTTATATATCTCAAATATAAATAAAACTCTATTCTTCTTGTCCATCTTTATATTTAAATTTATTCCTACCGATTAAAGACCTTAATAATATTTTTATACTACATTTTAAATTTTAATCAAATGAATAAATAATTAAATAGATTAAATAAAAATTTTCTTGATTTTTTTAAAAATCTTTCACATTTAAACAATAATATCAGCCACAAATACAACTTTAGTGCTGTTTTTTTGCACTATTTTTAAAATAAGCAGTCTTTTGCAGCTAGACAGACAAGTTCATCCAAGTCAAATGCATCTTAGGTAAACAATGGGCGTGAATAATTTTTTTTTTCGCGTAACTTTATATTTCTAAAATCACTTTTCGTAGTAAAATTCCAAAGGATAGAAGGAAAGTTTGACGTTATAGCAAAATTATATGAAAAGATGATTTCTATCCTTTTATAAGTGAGTGAAATCAAAGTTCATATCATGGTTGAGAAGATTTTTATTAATGGTAAAACAAATTAAGGGCTTTATTGAAATATAAGATGGATATTATAGCATTGATGTGGGAATTTTGGCCGGTGTAAATGTGGCATGAATATGATCGGATCGGATAAAATTGGGCAGAAACACGGCAAGCTAAGATTAAAAAACGCGTGAAAGAAACACATTACTAGTAAATGACCACTTAAGTAGGGTAATTAATGACAAATTTTACATTCAAACTAAATTAAATGCACACGGTTAAAATCTCTGTTAAAAGTTTTGGTAACTTTCAGACTCCTTGAACAAACTTTCCATTTGGCTAAAGGTTTGAACCAAATGAATGGGAATACCTATGAGATATACACCACTGGAAAGTCCAAGATAATTTGAAATTACAAGAGTTTCCATTTGATTAGGCTACTTGTAATCTTTTGATTTAATTGGTAGTCAAATTTTAAAAGATCAGAATGATCTTCCATTTCACACCATCACTTATCCCATATCTTTATTTACAATTCAAAATACATTAATATGTAAAACAAATTAAATAACTAATAATTTCAGTAAAACTGTTGGATAATTAAAGGCGAAAAGAAGATTCTTATCTCAAAAGAAAAAATTATATCTAAAATAAATTGGGCGAAAATAAAATGTCAAAAATAAAACTTACAGAGTAAACTTAGTATATTTAGTAAGTAGTAGGAGTAATATATACTCCGTATCTTTTTTTGGCTAACCAATTAGCAGTTTCAGAATGACTCTTCCAAATCCTTAGCTTCCGCACTTGGTCTTCTTTATATCTCACAATATATTGTCTTTAAGCTCATTTTTTTCATAACATCAAATCTTTCTTCATATTTGAGTTGCATGTGCAGAGATAAATATAAACCAACATGACCTACCATTAAGATGAGACGATGATCATCTAAAATTTTGGAGCTCAGATGATTTTATTCGACAAATTTCCTATTTTCTCGCTATGGGTTTCCTTTTCAGCTAAGCTACCTCCCTCCTTCTTCTTGATTTGATTTTCTTGGGTTTCTTGTTTCTTCTTGTTTTAGGGTTTTTGATACACATATATAGTTGCTTAGTTACGTAGCTAAGTAAGGTGGGTTATTTCATTTCTTGAACTTTCAATGGTTGATTATCAAGATCTTCAAGTTGGGATGAGCGGAACACTGTGGATACAACTCAAGATTGAAGACAAACAAGTTCAAGAATTGGATCATAGTCAAGATATTATGGACTATGAGGTTCCAAAAAATAATGATCATACTAGGATTTGTGAGGTGTGTAACAAAGGGTTTAGCTCAGGTAAAGCACTTGGGGGTCACATGAGAATTCACGTTCAGGCTGCCAAAAAGCTCTTATCTGTTGGTAAAAAGTGCAAAAAGCTGAACCCATTCGGTTCCAGGTATTACAAGAAACGAATATTATTACAACAAGATGATCATCAAGATAATTACAACAATGACATCAAGAATCAGTTGGCACCAATTTGTTCAGTTTGTGGTAAGAATTTTCCATCAATGAAATCATTGTTTGGGCATATGAGATCTCATCCTGAAAGGGCCTGGAGAGGAATTCAACCTCCAGCTCCTAATAAAAACAGTTGTTTGTCATCAGCTTCCAATGAAATTGCTGCTACTACTAAGTCGGGGGATTTATCGGTGCCTGGTTGGTCTGTTAAGGCTAAGCGAGGCCGAAAGGGTACTATTGCTGAAGCATCATCTAACTCGAGTCTTGGTTCTAGAAGTTTCTCTTTTGATCAAGAAAAGGATGACGAGGAGCACGAATTACACGATGCTGTTGGTCATCTTATGTTGTTAGCCAATGGAAATAAGACTAGTGCAGATCAAGAATTGGAAATAACCAACAGTAATTCGCTTACTTCCAAAGCTGAAACTGAACAAGTCGATGAGAACAAGAAGAAAAAGAAGAAGATAAAGTTAAGGCGTTTGGGTTCTGTACAAGACCTTGTTAGTCCAGTTTCAGTTCATCATGACCAAAAACTAGTCATGGATACGCCTGAAAAATACAAATGTAACACTTGTGAAAAGAGCTTTGCAACTCATCAAGCACTGGGAGGACATAGGTCAAGTCACAACAAGTTTAGAATGGTCATTCAAAATTCAGTTGAAGATGATGTAGTTACTAATGTAGCAACTAGTAGCATAATTGGCCCAGTGGAAGAACGTGAAGAAGCAGCTGCTAGCACCTCAAAATTGTTGGTGGACCATAACAAGAATGCCTCAGCAAGTCAGGTACTTGGGGTTCAGAATAGGTGCCAATGGGGAAGTCCAATTGATCATCAAGCTGGTCCATCAACAAGTCAATTGACTTCACCAGGTGAAGTTAGCCATTCAATTGGTCGACAAATTCTGGATTTTGATCTCAATGAATTACCCCCTCAAGAAGATGAAATTGCTGGTGGCCGTGATCATCAGTATTTTACATTTTTTCCAATTTAACTACTCCTAGGTAGTGTTTGTTTAGTCTACAGCTTTTAACTCTTAGCTGGTTAGGAATTAACAGCTACTACTTCATCATCAGTGAGAAAGGCCAGTCATGTAAGTTTTGGCATGTTAATGATCCATTTACTAGTAGTGCAAATTGTGGATAATAGCGAACCATCTTGGTTATTTCCATTTTTTTGCTAGTTTTCCATAACAATGTGGCATTTTGAAGAAAGGGCTGTTGAACTTTTTTTTCTTATTATCTTCATGGAAAGTACGATTGTTTAACAAGCTTGCTATCAATAGGGAAACACCAGATGCATATATAAATGTATAGGATTTCTCTTCTTTCACCGTAACATGGCTTCCAGTCTTATTTTTCTGGAGTCTTGCTTTCGAGTTTGACCATAACAAATTGAAAGTTTTTTCTGCTCTCATCATGGCAAGTATACATCTGTTTGAATTTACTTGTATATAGTTGATGGATAGATGGTCCCGATTCTATTTGTAAGTCATATCTGTTTACTTTAATAGTATATCCATTGGCCATGGAACATAAAAAATTCGTAATGTGCTGGGTCATTTAATTTGTTTGTTTATTGACTTGAGTTTGTCATCTAGCCTGATTGGGCAAAGAAAAGTAGAAGGACATGGAAGGTCAAGAAACCAGGACTCTTAAAACTTCGGTTCCAAGTCTACAACTAACCTATAATTGTTATAGTATGTCCACAGTGAAAAGTGTTTAATCGTATTGCCCCTATAAAAAGAAGGAACCCCATCATATACGTAACTGCGAACAACTTTCCTGACAAGTTTCTTAATGCATTGCATTAGGTGAAATCCTAAGATTATCTTGTACATGATCATAGAATCACCGAAATATAGGTCAATTTGAAAATGTTAAAAGAAGATAAGGAAAAAGAACAGGAGGAATTAAAACGCAATTCACGGCTTGGGGGTAGGGGGTGGAGGACCTATGACTACTAAGGAAAAACCAAAACAGCAACCATCAACACTAGGACTTTGTTCTGATCAGCTAGCCTTTTATTTTGGTTCAAGGTTAACCATTTAGTCCTTTTTATATTGTCATCAATGTCAGAACGTTTTTTCACTGATTTTCCTATTTGGCATCGCTAGACGATCAACTTCAAAATTCAACTTTTTCCCTCAAAAGAAAAGTAATTAGAAAAAGGGATACCTCATTCTTCTCAAGTACTAAAAAGTTGATTTGAAAACATATTTTTTATTCTTTTTTTTATGCAAACACCAGGTGAGTGCGGCTAAATTATTTTTCAACAACCACTGTGATGTTGGCCTTTGAGTATAGAGTTAATCTTGGATATATCTAATTAAATAAAAAACGCTAAACTTGCAAAATATAAAGGGAGAAAACAAAAAGTTGGACGTCTGTGTTGAGAATATGAACATCATCATAGGTTTTTTTTCAACATTAATTGTTGATAATGATACAGCTACTGGGTCGTGACTGTGTTGTGCCCGAGACCAAAGGGAGCAAATAAAGTCATTTTCCTATGTGATATTCTGAATCATTTAGGAGTATCATAGGGAATCGTATAATACTACAATTGTAAGGTAAGGTGTAAATGAAGAAAAGAAACAAGTTCCAAGTCCCAACTGTTTCCTGCCCACATTCTCGTGAAAACAGCACCCTATTTTTGTGACTTTATATACCCCCTCATACCTACGCTATTTCTCTAGGCAAATTTTAGCAAGTGAGAAGTATCACTATGTACACTCTTTATTTTTCTCACGCTCATAATGATCCATATGCAAAAACATTATTCTTGATAATCCATTCTTGCACTATTGCCATTGTAGCTTTAAGACACCTATCCACGCAGTGGAATGACAATTAAGCTAAAGATAAAATTCAATTTCTAGCAATCAAATATTCAAGTATTCGTGCTATTGCTAATCTTATTAGCTTGTAATATACCTCTAGAACTATCAAATTGTTAAAGCTCAACTCTATCAAGCAATATATATAATATTGTCGTGGTATCTTATTCCAACACACCCTCTGTAGAGTTAGAACTTATTTGGGTATAATTTGATTTTGTATAATCAACTACTAAGTAGAAGCAGTAATAATATATGAATACTCAATTTTAAAAGTGAGTGAATAAAGATATATGAATTAACTTGATGCAATTGAACTGTAAAGGGATGAATTATAGAAGATCCGGTCACGCCTTTTGTTGATGCCAGATTTTGGAAGATTTGCATATGGCGTTCATTTGATAAGTGCATGCTTGAAAATTACTACTCCGTATGTAAGGTTAAAATGAAATTTAAATTTTAAAACAACCTGATCACGACATTATGATATCTCAATCTTAATGATATATATTTAAAGATTCATTGACGAGAATCCCATTTTCTAATAAAGTCAAATGATTGTCCTACATGGCTGCTGGTTTAAACTTACTGGTATTGAGCTAGTAATGACCTGTGTAATTTTCAATTAGCTTTTTTCGTGTTTATTCACAGGGAACCCTTTAATAGGTATTTACCCCTTTAATAGCTATCAGTTTGCATTTTCCATGCACCTTAAAAAAACATTAATAAGAAGAGTTTTTTTTACTATTTTACCTTTAGTTATATCTCTCTTCATTAAATAATCGTTCTAGTTTGTACTTTCTAAATCAATTAATACCAAGGGTAACCTGGAAATATTATAATTAATTCTATCTTGATATTCTAAAATGAAAAATGTTTGGGGCAAATACTTTTAGTAATCATGACAAATAAAATGAGGCAGAGGGAGTACTTCTTTGACTCTCTCTGATTTTTCTAAGTCAAATTATTTTCTTCTGAAGTATAAAACGCCAAGTGATCCATAAAGAAAAAGATGTAGAACTGATCAATAGTCATAGTAAAGAACATGGTCATCGTGGGTCAAGACTTGAGCCAATCTTATAAAGGGCCACGGCTAATAGGCAGGGTCGCACAACTCCAATGATCCACTTGGACCATTAGACAGTCCAACACACACACATACAATGTAAAAAAAATGGGAATATGAGACCACGTTAAAGAACTCATATGGGCTCAGTTGTGTAGAAGAAATATCTCAACTTATGAACCAAGAAATCATCTTATATAATTATTGTTGAAGGACTTGAGAAAATGAAAACTAGGTATTTCAGATATCTATAGACATCAAAAACAAACTAATCTAACATTTCAACATTGCACAATGAAGTTGCTAATAATACAAGAAAAAGGACAAAACTCCAAAAGTTACGTGGGTACAACTTCAGCATAATCAGGTGACATCTGCAGCAGAAACAGTCCAAGGAAAACAGCCAGCAATACCAACTGTATCAAAAAACACGAACTGTACTTATAGACTTTCTTCTGTAGCTTTAGCTTTTCATCAGCGGTTGCTATATCTTCACAGCAACTTTCCAATTTCTCAGCCTGTGTCTTGAGCATTGCAGCCTTTGCTTCTGCATCTCCAAGGATGTCCACCATCTGTGCTTGTTCTGAAGCTAAGGTCTTCTGTTCTTCCAAGAGGGTTACTTGATCAACTGCTGCAGCTCTCAACTTTTGGGCTGTTCTTGATATTGCCAAATACTGGACTTCAGCTTCAATTTTCTGTCTGAAGATACCCTCAAGCTCACTTTCCATGTCTCTGATACTCTGTTGCATCTCGATATCAATTGTCTTTTCTTCCTTCATTGAGCCACTACCTAAAATGACTTCCAATTCACCGACTCTGACTTCCTTGGACTTAACCAGGTCTTCTGCCTTCTGAAGCTTGCTTTGCAACAGTATTACATTCTGCTTTAGGCTAACCACCTCAGACTCCGAGGAATTAAAAGAATGTTGAGCACCATCCCCGTGCTGTGACTGCTCAGATGTGCTTGGTCTAGGTAAATCTGAGTCATCTGAAATTATACCAACATCCTCAAGCGAATGGCCAAAGATAACATCTTTCCCGATTTCTTTGAATTTCTGAAGTTCTGTAGAGAAAGCACAGCTACAAAATTAATCCAATTGCATGGGTAGTAAAATTCAACGAGTAACAAAATTTCTTAAGAATGGTCAACGGATTAATAACTTAATTTGGTAGAAGAAAGACAATAAGCCCAGAAGAATGTTTGTGAACCACCAAAAATTAGTGCATTTAATTATTAACTCAAACAGATGACTGACTATTCTTTATGCGTAAAAAAATAAACATAAGACATGGTAAAGCTCATCAAAAACAAAAACATTCAAAGAGAAGGAACCGGTAAGTGACTTCACACACTATAAAATAAATGGCCTTCCCTCAAATGTGCTTCTACTGTCAAACAGGACCAACACCGATAACTTAACCTTTGAAGAAAAAATCCTTATATGTCAATGACATGGAAGACTGTAAGCCGCATTCCCTGAGCCCTATGCTCTAGTCGTAGCAGGTTTACCTGTGGCTCGGTACATCACCATTCCTTTTTTGTTTGGTTACTGGTTAGGGGATGTTGGTATTGATTATTGGTTTCACCACTTCACTGATCTCCTAAACTCGATTGCAGAGCAACCTAGGCCCTCCCATCCAATGCTTCAGAAGCAAGAGATAAAGTTTTTCTGACCATGACTCTCAACCCAACATAATGACTTCTGTTTCGTTGTACTTTGTTCTATCACTATCTCGAGTAAAGACAAGCTTTTGTATGGTCCTGCTGATCCACACAAAAATAGTTCCCAGCCACATTTCTCTGCTAAGTCACAGGGGACAAGCCTAGAAAGTTGGAAGTCTATCCATCTTACCAAAACTTTGTTCGCGGAAAGGGCCTCTTTTTCTGAGAATGGTTAGGCCTTTCTCACCTATATGTCCCAGACGTCATAATGACAGGCTCTATTGACTTGACCTCTTAACAATACATGAGGCTAGCTTACCACACTGACAGTCGATACCCAATATGGCTAAGCAATGAAGTCAATATACTGCTCCAAAGATGAAGGTGGTCAACAACCTTAGGACACCACTCAAAACGATAACACAGCTCAAGTACAGTTAAACAATTACCAACTTAATTACTTGCAGAGGAACTTCATGATATGTGAAGAGAAAATACAATTAATCCTCTTGCAGCTGCAACTAACAATGTTCTCCAAAAGCAATCTAAGTTCCTAGAAGTCCTAGTTGACACGTTTCCACTTTCCACCATGGGAAATGAAATCAGATGGCCTAGTGTCGGCTCTGAAAACAGCATTGAGCTTAATTTTCCATAACAAAAGGAGGTGGTATTGATATCATAATTTTACTTACGCAATCAGAAATTTGATTCTTCAAATTATAATCTCTAATGCCACAAATCCCTCCTATAACATCTAAAACAGTCATAAATGAAAAGTTTGGATAAAGCTGAGGCAGATAAAAATTAGTAAAAATGTACTTGTGCGAGAGGGAGATACAGAAGGGAGCGGTATCAAGTCCATGGAGACGGAGAAAGACAAGAACCTTATGTAGAATGTTTCCGATTAACATGAGATTGAACCTTGTCAATGGTTTGTTGGACATGATTAAAGTTGAAAATGGCCTCTATATCAATTAAAAAATTCAACAAGATCCTGAAGTCATTAAACCAACTAAACTCTTCTAGAATCAGTTCAATGCAAGATATATGACATGAAGGCACATAAAAGCTGCTTTAAGGAAAGAAAAGAACGACATGGCAAGAAATACACACACATAACAGCATGATAACCAAATATAAATGATTATCTTATTCAGAAAAAGGAGAAAGCATAGCCAGTCTCCAAATCATTCTTTACGCATATACACATTATTAGGATTATGAATGCTATATCCTGACATGTCTTTATTTTTCTGTTAAATTCTGATAACTACCATCCATAGTGGTACTTCTAACGCGATGCCCAGACTCCTCAAACAAAAGCATAAATAATATAAGTGCCACCTTTCTTATCCTCTTAGCATACTGATTCAACTAGAATGATACTGCTTCATGCAACATACAGAAGATGCAACTATGATGAATTCATGCACTAATATATATTAAAATATAAGCAGTAACATTTGAAATGTTCAACAAGAACTAAGGATGTACCTCTTTCAAGTGCTTCCTGAGCAGCCTGCAGGCTGAAGATAGACTCAATTAGAGGATCAGGATCAGTGGAAGAGCCTTGATTCTCACTCTTCTCTTCCTTAACATCCCATGGTGATTCAGCAGCTAGATCTTCTTGTGACACATTTTCAGATTCCCCATCATTTCCTCTCTCGAGACTAGCCTGAAGATCCTCATATATTGGTCTTTCTCTGTCCTGAGCTTCATCACTGAGTTCTCCATCATAATTCATAGATCTCTCACCTTTTGTACCATTACTTGTAACATAGTTACCACCCTGCATAAATAGAAAATTAGAGCTTCTCGAGTCAGATTCCATGCTGGAATGAGAGTTTTCCTTCTCGATTTTGACCCTTTCTCCTCTAGCCTTTTTACTAGTTTCAGCCCGACCCTTTCCTTGATGAGCTCCCTGAGCTGAAATGCCCAAGTTCTTCCTACTCAGACTCCTCATCCCATAGCTTGGCTTTGGAACACTAGCTGCAGTAGAAGACTTACTACTCCGATCCTCACTGTTATCTGATTCAGTCCCAGCATTGACAAACCCCGTTGCGATCACACCAATGCCACCATCAACAAGAACACCACCACCAGTACTCCTGAACACTGCATTCGTAGACGAAACAGACCCATCACTTCTCTGGATACTTCCACCAGAATAATGCACAGGTTTACCCGAATTACCAACCGGATTGGACAAACCCCTTTTCAATAACTTATCACTCTCGAAACTAGTATCCCCATCCTTGCGGCCATCGCGCCTAATCCTTCTCCATTTCTTCAACCCGAACCCTTTCGTTATCGGAGAAGATTTCACCTGGGAAGGCGAATTATCCTCAGTAATTTCAATTCCCTTGCCTTTTACATCATCCAATTTACTATTACTATTACTACCCACATGAGGACTAGACCCATTACTGTGATGATCTTTAAGATCTGAATTTTGATCTTCCAAGTCCATCACTATACAAAAATTGGGCCTAAATCTTTAGATCGAGAACAAGTAACTATCATTCCAGCACACAATTAACAAAATTAATGATTTTGCAGCTAAAAAATAATCATAGGTAGCATAATTGAATTGATTTGATTGGATTAAGGAGATTAAGTAACTGTGGGCATACCTTTTCATTCATTTTTCCAGAAGAATTCAATTGAAACCCTAGAAATCGGCTGGATTTGGAAACTTTTTATAGCCGCCGATATTTGGTATAACTAATTTAAATTGTTTTTAGTACAGCAACTTAACTTTTTTAAGGAAAGAGATAAAACTATGGAAAAGAAAACGAAAAAGCAAATATTCCTTTGTTTTCGTATTTATTCTGTATAAATTAAGATATTACGTCAAAATTTAAAATGTTTCACAAAAGAGAGCTACTGTTACTTATAATTTCGAGACATTTGAGTGGAGACTGGAGACTGTGATATTATTATAAAAGGATATAATAGGTTGAATTAGAAGAGTAAAAATAAGTCTTGACACATCAAAACCCCAAAATTTGGCACAGGTTTTGATATAGATGATATATCAATTATCGATGATCATTTTTGGAGAATTAGACATCTTTCTAAACTTGTCATTTATTTCATAGATAATAGCGATGATTGAAAAATTACTTATTTTGATGTCGGTATTTCAAGTTTTGTACACATTCAAATGACGATTTAATCACGCTCTTTTCCATCTCAACATCTATAAAGTCGAGGCTATCAAACTAGTAAGTTAGGAAAGGGTAAAATTAATTTACCTGTACACCAATTAAACATGGTCTAATTTAGGAATTTCGATGTATTAATTAAGCTTAAAAATAATATAGCAGAATAAAGGAGTGAGTGGTTGCAAGTTGCAACGTGGGATGAGGGAGGATATACAGGAGGGCCACATGGAGTTGGGGTCCACATGAGAACCCAAGGGGGTCCACTACTGTGTGCTTATGATCTGGATACCACATGACGTTGCTACTGTTTACTCGATCGTGCGTTTGTGTGGCAAAAGAAAAGGACTCTCATAAACATATACATGTATGTATAAATATAATATCGTTATTTTCATTTAAATTTATGTGACCAGACCATTTAGAATACCGTTTAAAGCATGGTGAGAAGAGAGTAATTAGAGATATCAGACCCCTTGCCAACGGCCTTCTCATTCCACATGTATATTTGGCCAAGTTTCAGATTTGATGATGTACGTATATTGGAAAGTTGTTGATTTATATGGTCTATTGCAATATTCGCATCATTCATTTCTAGCAATTTTATTGAATATAAGGATCCAAATTTTAAAGCAGTACATACTACCCCGCTCTTATGGTATTTTTTTAAGATTATATGGACTTGCACATATATAAATATATAAATAATTAAATGTTAACTGCTATCATTAAAGGTTGGCCTCATTAAAGTGATCTGCTAAGTTTAAAGATAGACGGGCCTAATTAGATACCTCATAAAGTATGTGTATTATGTGTAGATAGCCAGATGTATATTCTAATTAAATGGTGAGCTTAATTAGAAATACATAAAGTGTGTGCAACTATAAATAGGGTTATGGTCCCCAAATCAGACGCAGAGTTTTATTTTACTGATATCCCATCATCAGTGAAAGAGGCAAAGCCACATCAAGATTTGGAAGACTAAAACCACAGGATTCAGAACTGCACCGGTTGTCATGGATTCAGGTACGCTTCCGCATCTAATATTTTAATTCTTGATGATCTGACAAGATAGGTTCTGGGTAATTGTAGTTTAATCTATAATTTAGTTCTAACAAGTGGTATCAGGAGCCTGTATTGTGTTAAATCATTGAGATACATATCTATTATGTTTAAACGTATAGTAGACGAAACCTAAACACTACTGTTAAATCATAAAGTTCTTTGCTTTCGGGGGGACAATGCTTCTGCTACTTCTAATTAGTAGCGTTACATACATAAGTTTTCATAAAGGTTAAATTAGTGGTGCTTTGGGAAATTCTCTTAGGCAGCAGTATATAAGTTTCAACGCACAAATCTATAGTCATATGAAAAACAAATATATTATTTTAAAAGAATTGACTATGGATTCAAATTGAAGTTAAAGGCTTAACTGCCATTATCATCTTTACACCGAAAAGATTCTTGGGTTTCTTTGGCTATTGTTATTTTATTGCTATTGAATTTTTTAAAAATAATGGTGTAAGAATGGGCGATGGGCTCTAGATGTCCCATGTCATGTGGCATAAGGTTAAGGTTTTGGATAAGTGGAGGTTTTCTTTTTCCTCATATAATGGTTAATTTGAATGTACCATTAGAATTCTTTGGCACTTAAAAGTACATTGAAGTACATTAAAATAGCAAATTCATGCCTGATTGCATCATTTTTTATTTAGTGAGGTTTGGGTTTATGGTCTACTGCCAGAGAAGATTGAAACTTTATTTTTTAACTCTTATTTGTGGTAATTAAATTGCAAGATACTGGCAGTCATTAAGCTATACGGTAACAATGAGTTTCGGGCCCACCATAAATTATTTTGGCTTTGGAAATTTTATGTACTATTTAATTTGGATATTGGTATGGTTGTATGTATTTTGAGGTAAATAAATTGAAGCTAGATGTCGCCAAAGTGACATCTCTTATGGAGATTTATTCATTTTGAAATATAAAAGGTTGTGTATGTGTAACCTATGTAAATATTGATCGGCCCAAAGGAAGGTCAATGTTTAACAGAATTGCATGTGCTTTCTTGTGGTAATAAACATGTGGTGGTTATTTGATTTTACGTGTGAATAATAAATCGGCCCAAAGAAAGATTTTCTATTCGACATGTTCTTTGTTACCAGTGTTTGATTACTACATTAAGATATCACTTACAAGTTAATATTTTGTCCAAAGATAAAATATTAATGGAGATCCCGGTATCTTGAGATGGGATTTATCTTTATTCGAATTTATTTTCGGTTCGGTTTAAGTCTTATGTGAGCTTGTCATATTATTTATTGTTCTCTGACTTAACTAAAATTATTACTCAAAATATTAATGCCAAATCAACTCAATGTACTAAATGACACTAAGCTTAGTCATGGCAAGAGAACTTTAATATTGTTCTCAGAGTCATGGATCTTGACACGACATTAAAGATAGATTGTCCACCATTTTTAAGGATAGAGTACCTCTGATGAAAAGAGGAAGATAGAAAGGTGAGAGAGATAAAAATGCATGTCTATGATTATCATGACGAAAGCCATTTCAGGAACTTTCAAGGGCACTATGTCTAACAAGATTATGACAATTAAGAAATTCATGACCAAATTAAAGAGGATTTTGTCAAGAATGAAAAGATAGAAATTATACACTCTTTAAAAATCAAATTTCAATAAGGTTCATAAAGTAAAAAAGTTGCGGTTATGGTATACTATAAAGAAATAACTAAGGAAGGTTGTTTCTTAAGTAGAGTTGCATGTTATTAGGATATTCTTCTTAACTTTGTTAGTTATGGGATTGCCTTCACTCAACACAAGACACACATCGTGGATATATTCTAGTATAACCCATCACACAAGTGTGTCTTATCAAGGATAACTGAATTATCAAAAGCCCACTGATGTTGAAAGACACATCTATGGTGGTGACGACAACTCGGTTAAGGTTAAAGTTATTGAAACTCTTAGATTATTGTTGAGAACTAGTTTATATTTGAATTTAAGTGAGAGTTATGTTGTTCTGTTTCTTTAGACGGAATTTGATTTTCATTTCAAGATTGGACAAGTTTGGTTATTGTTGTTCATTTGATATGAAAAATATTGTCTCTCATAATTCAAAATTGATTGGTCCGAGTTCTTTATCAGGTTACAATAATCTAAAATTCTTAGTAAAATCATTTTATTTAAAGAATCCTTGCATGTTTACTAACCGGTGAGATTTTTCTTTGTTATGATATAATATATTAAGTCATATCTCTAAATGGAGAAAAAGAGATTTGTGTTTGACAGAAGTCTCGACCTGTTAATTTTATCCAGTTTTTTTATATATGCGTAAATCGCATAAAAGGAAACAAATAAATCTTAAGAGATTTGGAGCCAACAAGAAATTATACGTCTTAGAACTTTTATAGATTTGGTATTTTTGAACAACTCTCTATAGTTTCTTAGAGTAGTTAACTATATCTCAAAATGTCCATAGACAACTTTTCAAGATATGGCTACCTTATTTAATTCATTAGAAAAACCGGAACTTATTACTTAACAGAGTTCTGACTAAAGGCAACTGAAAAGATCCTTTATGTGTTTTGAAAAAGGATTGGTTTTGTTTAAAGTATTTACACATTTAGGGATGTCCAGCTGAGGCACGGTCTTCTAGGGTAAAAGAAATGAAACTGGACAAAGAAACTTTCAGTAGCTATGTTATTGGATACTCTGAAAAGTTCATGGGTTACAAAGTTTAGGATCCCACGACTAAGGCTATTATGAGACGAATAATATACAGTTCTTTGAGGATATTGAGTTTGGGGGAAGAAAGCATAAAAGACATTTTCTTGGAAAAGGAATATGATGATATTCCAGATTGATATTGGCTATGCTCAGGAACAGTTTTCTATACCTGAGATAGCTTAAGAAGCAACTCTGGATCAAGACAATATCATTGAACTTCACGTTCAAAAGGTTATTCTAAAAAAAAAAAAAAAAAAAAAACTCTACAACCTCAAGAACCAATATCATTAAACAGATATAGAGAGAGAGGAGAAGTGCAATTTCAGATAATTATATTGTGTTTCTCTAAGAATATAAAGTTGGCATTGGAATGATGGAAGGTGATTCAATCAACTTCTGTCAAGCCATGAAAAGTTCTGACTCTCAGATGTATATTGATACCATGAATAAAGAGACGAAGCACATAAAGGACAATGATGTGCGAGACCTTGTCCAGTTGGCTGAATGTGCGAAGCTTATTGGTTGAAAATGAATATTAATAACCAAAAGGGATTCGAAAGGCAACATGGATAGGTATAAGACACGTCTTATCACTAAAGGCTTCACTTAGAAATAAGAAGGCATCAATATAAAGAGACTTTCCTTTCGGTTTCATTGAAAGACTCTTTCAGGATTATAATGGCATTAATCAAATATTTTGATATTAAGCTGCATAGATGGATACAATATTGTTGTTCTCAATGATTATTTTGATTAACAAAGGCGCAATTAGAAAACCTTGTGTTTTATAATGCAAAGTCAATGATTTGCAAATTAAGAAAATTCATCTATGGGTTTAAACAAGCGTCTGATCAATGGTATCACAAATTTCATTATGTTATTGTCTCATTTGGTTTCGAGATAAATTTTGATGATTATTTTGTATACCACAAGGTCAGTGGGAGTAAGCATATTTCTATGATTTTGTATGTCTATGATATATTTCTTGATTCATGCGATATAGACTTGTTGCGTAAGATCAAGATACTTTTGATAAAGAATTTTGAGATAAAATATCTTGGTGATGCAAGTTTTGAATAAGGATTCAGATACATCGAGATTACTCTCGAGGTACTTTAGGATTAACACAAAGGCCTATATTGAAAAAGTATTAAAGATTTGATATGCAAGATTTCAGATAAGTGATACCCCTATGCTAAATGAGACTGGTTCACTCTCAAACAGTGTCCTAAGAATGATTTTGAATATAAGAAAATGGAAAGTATTTCAATATGCTTCAGCTATAGGAATCTAATACATTCTTAGGTTTGTATGAATTCGAAATGTTGCTTGCATTATTGAGATGCTAGGCATATATTGAATAATTATAAAATATATAATTAGGAGTAGCCAAAGGTTGTAATTACGGAGAACAAAATATTTAAAGCTCACATAAAAGAAGTTGGAAAAGTTAAAGATAATAAAATATTCAGATACCAACTTCACTAGATGTCAAGATAGTGCAAAGGCTTTTTTTATATACTTGATGGATGAGTTATATCAGGATTATATGGACACTCGTAGCTCATTTACTATGGCAGTAAAGTTTATGGCGCATTATAATGCATCAAAGTTATGGAATATGATTGTCGAATCTTGTCACTGGGCTACAAATTAAGGATAAAGTTGAAAGACACTAAGGTTATTTTGTGATGATAAGTTAGCACTCTCATATTCCAATAACAACAGGAGTTCAGTAAAGTCAAAGCACATTGACATAAAGTTCCTGGTTGATAAAGTTAGAGTTCAGAGTGGTTAGGTGTCTATGGAACGTATTGGTACAAACTCCATACTGTGAATCCACATACTAAGGGACTACCACTGAAGGTTATGGGTGGCATGTCATTTAAGGATATTCAGTTTCAGTGGGAGTTTGTAATGTTTTAATGTTCTTTTACATAGACACACTTCAGTTTTGATTTATGGTTTCAGGTTTACGTTTTCAGTTTAAGGATATTTTTGTAGAAATAAAGTATTCGGTAAGTTGTCCATTCTAACTTGTTTTTCGGTTGGACCTGTTGGAATAGACATGTTTAGATCACATTACATGTAATTTCCACGCTACGCATCCATGCTTGATCTGTGTCATTTGGTTATGTTGGTATACGTGATCAAGGAAGGTTTAGTTACAATATAAATATAGCGAAAGCCGCCTTGGTTCTATGCTGGCATGATTGATGGACGAGATTGTTTAGAGGTACTTCAGTTTATGATAGCAAATATTTGAGCTCATAAGGTGACATACAGTTATAAGGTTATTTCAATGTATATATTGGTAGTCCAAATGGGAGATTGTAAGATTATATGGACTTGCACATATATAAATACATAAATAATTAAACGTTAACTGCTATCATTAAAGGTTGGCCTCGTTAAAGTGATCTGCTAAAGTTTAAAGATAGACGTGCCTAATTAGATACCTCATAAAATGTGGGTATTATGTGTAGATACCCGTTGTATATTCTAATTAAATGATGGGCTTAATTAGAAATACATAAAGTGTGTGCAACTATAAATAGGGTTATGGTCCTCAAATCAGACGTAGGGTTTTATTTTACTGATATCCCATCATCAGTGAAAGAGGCAAGGCCACGTCAAGATTTGGAAGACCAAAACCACGAGATTCAGAACTATACTGGTTGTCATGGATTCAGGTAGCTTCCGCATATAGTATTTTAATTGTTGATGATTTGACATGATAGGTCATGGATAATTGTAGTTTAATCTACAATTTAGTTCTATCAATTTTAACATATAGAATGAACTATTTAAATTGCTTTTAGAATAAGTGATATTTGTTCTATTGATATTTGCTCCATTAAATATTAATATATGGTTGGATAGCTGCCACGTGGATTGATGTATTTTAAAGGTTGAGATTGCATTCTCTATTTTAGATTAAATCATATTAAAGGTAATTAAGTTGGTAACATAGTAAAAAGAAAAATTAATAATATCAAACAATTAAATACATTTTAAAATTACAAATTAATTAATACTTTTGACTTAATAATACCAAACTAATTAATTAAACAATGAGAGAATTAGTTAAATATTTCTAATATTTAATTGTAAAAAAAGATCATCACTTGCAGCTTATAGCTTTAACAGTTACATTTTATCTCCTTTATTATTTATTTGAAACTACAGAATTCACAAAAGATAATTGTAATAATGTTAGCTTGGCATCATTAATTTTTTGGCTATGTTACCAACTTATCATTAATATGACTTAAACTAAAAATAAAGAATGCAATCTCAGCCTTTAAAGTATATATCAGTTTAACTGGTAATAATCTAAACTTATATTAATATTTAATGGAGCAAATTCGGATCCACTAGTTTAGGAGTGAGTTTGTTTAAGATGTGACATTTTAAAAAAACAAAACTTTTTCAAAAAAAAAGGTTATACCCTATCAACTTTTTCTCTTTTTTCCCCAACTTTTTAAATTATATTTGTTCTCTAACTTAAAAAAAGTCAACATACGACCACACCTGATCTTTCAATAAATATTACTCCTAAGCAGCTTACAACATTTCAAATATTAGCCTAATCTTGTCGTACAAAGTCAAAGCAAGAAATCAATTTCTAGGACTTAAAATTATGCCAGGACTCCCTTTACCACTCCTTAGAACTTTTTCATATGTCAAAAGGATTCAAAAATTTATATATAACAAAAAATATCTTTTTTTCTATTTGCACAATATATATTTTTAAATGGGCAATCTTGCACAAATTTAGGGTACATGGAAATGGGCAATCCAGCCATTCCACCTCTCTAGACGAATACGCCCAGTTCAATTTGTTTGGGCCATGTGAGGTGTAATCCAAAAAATTCCATTCGGTGTCTCCGAAATTGACTGATTGTGAGAGTTTGTTCCTCCACTTGTTCTGTAGGCACCATTTGAAGAAGCAAGTACTGTCTAGACAACACTTTATTTAGGAGAATATTGAATTCAAGAGCAAGTGTTGCCTAAGAAAGATGTGTCAAAGACAAGTGTTGATTCCTAGACAATACTTACGGAGAAAATGAGGACGAGGATACATGTGCCATTATAAGATTTATTAGGGTATATATACGTCCAAAATTTATATTTAATCAACCGGAGGCAAACCATTGCCTATACTGTCCTAGTTTTGAATTTCAGCCGGTGTAATCTAGGTGGAAATGACAACTGCTACCCACTATAAGGGCTGCTATTTTCGTTTTTAGCTTATGGTTTTCTGAAAATAAGTTTGTTTTAATTCAAATTTTCTATGATCTTATAAGTACTAGTTAATTTCTAATTAGCAGCCTAAGAACAGTTGTTTGTGCACTTTGTCTACTATAACCTCGATATTTAAATATAAAAATTTCGCCCAGCAGCCACTTTTAACACTGGTGTTTGGTTTGAAGCCACTATTTTCTTTGGTCTTACACTAGAGGCCACTTTTGGGCGTTTACTATATAAACATTGACTGAAGTTCTGGTCATTGACTGAAGTTCAGTCCATACGGCCCCTGGACTGAAGTTCCATCTTTAAGGACTGAACTTCAGTCCATATGGCCCTGAACTGAAGTTCCATCTTTAAGGATTGAACTTCAGTCCATATGGCCCTTGACTGAAGTTCCATCTTAAGGACTGGACCGAACTTCAGTCAACATGGCTCTGGACTGAAGTTCTATCTTTAAGGATTGAACTTCAGTCCATATGACCCTGGACTGAAATTCAATCTTTAAGGAAGAACTTCAGTCAACATGGTCCTGGACTGAAGTTCTGTCTTTAAGGAGTGAACTTCAATCCATATGGCCCTGCACTGAAGTTCAATCTTTAAGGACTGAACTTCAATATGGCCTCTGGATTGAAGTTCTATCTCTTTAAGCGAAAGTGGCCACAAACTAAATATTTTGGTATTAGTGGCCTGTGTCCAAAGACCAGTGACAAAAGTGGCCTTTCGCGCACTTTCCCCTATTTAAATTTAGTAAAAATTTAGTTGGATAACCTATTTTACCATCTTATTTACTTTTTATCCAATTTTTAATAATTGTGTGCAAGCGTAGCCATCCATTTCCAAACCATCAGGGTTGAAGTTATATATTTATCTTTAGCCCACGGTATTATTTTTAATTCATGAATTTCAACCCATAGTTTGAAATTAACTAAACTTTATTATTTTGGTCTGAAAATGAATTCGTGCCAAAAGCGTGAAGTCGGACTCAACTTAAAACCAAATTCAAACATTTGGCTTTAAGCTAAGCAAAAAAGAAAAGAAAAAAAGTGAAAATAACATATTTCAACTCCAATCTAAACAGGCTGAAGTTAGCTTACTTTGGTTTGAACTTCATCCCCAATTGTCTGCAGATAGCCAAAGCGGCAATCCTATGTAAATGAGCACCCTTAAGTGGATGGAACTGTAAAGGGGCTGTAACTATAGGCTATATGTGCATTTCCCCCTTAAATTTACGCAAAGAATTTCATTACATGTATCCCTTATCCTTGGTTATGGTTTTTTTGCCCCACTAAAGAATGGTTTAGCAAAATGGTCTCGGTAGGCAACACTTCACGTTATAAATTTGCTAGTGTTCCCTCGGGGGAAACACTTCAAGTATAAATTGCAAGGGCGACACTTCAAGTTATCTAGGGAGAATGTTGACAGAGATAAAAGGTCAAGTGCTACCCCAGTGGGTGCACTTATTAAGTTAGTAAGGCCATTCTTATAAAATTATTTTAAACAAGGTCAATAAGGCAACCACGGTCTAAAGTGTCATAGTTTTGTAAATTCCCCAAATTTACTATAGAAGTCTTCATTAGTCCAATTAGGGGTGGTTTGCACAAATAGTTTGATTTGAGGTCTAAATATTTTGCCCATGTTTGAGTAAGTTTTGCATAATTAACCTGGCAATACACAATAGAAGAGTGAAAAATTATGCAACTTGTTATTGACAAGAGTTAGACCAATGGCAAAACTTTAGGTGCTATCTTCATTCTACATGGCTTGTTGAATTAATAGCAAGTTAAGCCTGTTCAAAAATTTACTGTTTAGCCACGAAATGCTAAGCTTGGCACTATTTACTTATCCTTTTAAATTGTTCAAAAGTTTAGCTCAATTGGCTAATTCGTCATACGTTTTTCAATTATTCACAAGTGTAGCCACGAATTGTGAATTGTTGGATAACGTTATTGATTACGACAGTTTGTGTTGATTGTGGACTTGCAGTTTATAATTACTTTTTATGAGTTATCCAATCATAAAAACCTCATCGCCTTCACTGTTACTCTAAATACTGAATAACTTTATATATAAGAGATTTAAACAGCCCAACCAACTAATTCAGAATTGAAACATAATAACTCTAAATATATAGACCATTTATATTGATATCATGGGGATGCTCATAATGAAAATTATTGTAAATGTAAATAGATTATTGTAAATAGATTAGTTATGTAAATTGTATAATGGGCCAAGCCCGTTAGATTTACTTGGTCCCTAAGTTAGGTTTAGGGTTAGGTTCTCTAGGTTTCTTTTGTATAAATAGGGGACTCCCCTCATCAATGAAAGAAAGGGTTTTCACCCAAATATTATTTCTCTCGTGTGAGTGTGTTCGGTTTTACATGGTATCAGAGCCATCGTGAAACTCTTCAAGTAGAAAAGTAATGGAGGCTCCAAAAGGTGATGTTGTAGCCGTACGGAAGACAATCTCGCCGTACGATATCACTTCGAATGATAATCCTGGTTTGATTATCACACAGGTCCAGTTGACCAGTGAAAACTATGAGGAATGGGCGCGGTCGGTTAGAACGGCGCTGCGTGCAAGGAAGAAGTTTGGTTTTGTTGACGGATCGATCAAGATGCCCGATGAAAAGTCGATCGATTATGAGGATTGGTGGACTATCAATTCTCTTCTGGTGTCGTGGATTAGGAATTCGATCGAGCCTACTCTTCGGACCACCATATCGCACATGGAAGTAGCGAAAGATCTGTGGGAGAGTATTCGAGAACGTTTCTCCGTGGGAAACGGACCTCGGATTCAGGAATTAAAAGCGGCTTTGGCCGGTTGTAAGCAAAAGGGATTAACTGTTGCTGCTTACTATGGAAAACTGGCTATGTTGTGGGAAGAACTAGGAAATTGTGATAAGTTCCCAACTTGCTCGTGTGGAAACTGCACGTGCAATCTAACGGTTGCACTGGAGAAAAAAAGGGAAGAAGATAGGGTTCACTTATTCCTTATGGGCCTGGATGAAAGCCTTTATGGAACTGTCCGTTCCAATCTCTTGGCTCAGGAGCCGTTGCCATCGATGAATCAAGTCTACCAAAAGGTAATCCAAGATGAACGGGTCAAAGGGATGGCACGAATTCAGGAAGAACGAGGGGAGGTAACGGCGTTTGCTTCACAACGATCACAGCCGCCGAAGACAGGCTATAAGGAGTGTCACTTGTGTGATCGAGGAGGACATCCTCCGGAACGCTGCTATGAAGTCATTGGCTATCCGGAGGGGTGGGTGCATTATCCGAAGCAAGGCACTTCGAATGGAGGACGTGGTAGAGGAAAAGCTGAAGGCAACAAAGGTGGAAGAGGTCGTGGACATCAACAGTTTGGTTCAAATGCTGGTCGGGGACGTGGCAATAATCGAGCAAATGCTGCTCAAGCTGAGCTCGAGAATGGAGAAAACGGACACATGAGTGTGCCCGGACAGGCTAACCTGTCCGGAATAACAGGTGATCAGTTGCAGATGCTGTTCGATTTGCTGAAAAAGGAAAAGGCAAGCACAAGTGAACCTTCGATCGGTAAGAAAACTCATCCTTCATGGATTATTGACACGGGGGCGTCAAATCACATGACCGGTCAGATAAGTATTTTGGAGAATTTACGAACAATACCAAAGTGTCCGGTAGGTCTACCGAACGGAAGCAGTACGATGGCGACTCAGGAAGGATCCATCAGATTTAACGAAGACATGGTTCTTCACGGAGTGTTATATGTGCCCGAAATGACTTGCAACTTGATTTCTGTGTCTCAATTAATTAATCAAGTTGGTTGCAATGTAAATTTCACTAATGATTTGTGTGTTATGCAGGACCGGGCTACGGGGAAGTTGATTGGAGCGGGTGAACAAAAGAACGGACTCTACTACTTTCGGACGATACCCGTGGTGAAAGCTGTGAAGGTCGATGTGGTGGACTTATGGCATCAAAGGTTGGGACATCCTTCGATGCAAGTAACGAAATCTCTTTCAGTCGTAGAAGATAGTGGGAAAGGTAGCTTAGAAGAAAAGGCATGTGATGTATGCCTTAGGGCAAAACAAACTAAAAATGTATTTCCTTCGAGTAATAATAAAGCTGCTGAACCTTTTGATTTAGTTCATTGTGACTTGTGGGGTCCTTATAGAACTGAGTCTTCGTGTGGTGCATCATATTTTTTGACTGTTGTTGATGATTGTTCACGAGGAGTATGGGTTTTCCTGTTAATTGATAAGAAAGAGGTCGGACAAAAATTGAAGGGTTTCTTTGCAATGGTGGAGAGACAATTCAATAAACGGGTTAAGTGCGTTCGGAGTGATAATGGAACCGAATTTGTAAGTCTGAAAGGGTATTTTCTTGAACAAGGGATCTTGTTCCAAACTTCGTGTGTGGGGACACCCCAGCAAAACGGTAGAGTTGAACGGAAACATAGACATATCTTAAACGTGGCACGGGCGCTGCGTTTTCAAGCTAATTTACCAATTGACTTCTGGGGAGAATGTGTGATGACGACATGTTATTTGATTAACCGGACACCCACTAAGTTGTTGAATGGGAAGACACCTTACGATATCTTGATGGGTGTGACACCGAATTATGATCATTTGAGGGTGTTCGGTTGCTTATGTTATGCTCGCAATCAAGGACGAACAAGTGACAAGTTTGAAAGTAGGAGTCGTCGATGTGTGTTTTTGGGTTATCCAAATGGGAAGAAAGCATGGAAAATGTATGATTTGGAGACAAAGGAGTTTGTGTTCTCGAGGGATGTGGTGTTTTACGAAAAGGAATTTCCATTCGCCTCCAAGGAGACTGATGCCGAAAAACGGTCACAAGATACGACTTCTGTCACCGTTGCATTGGAGGAGGCAGAGGAGAGTGTGCAAGGAAGGGGGGATGTTGAACCCGAAGTCGTGACTCCGGTGAGTGTTGAACCCGAAGTCGTAACTCCGGTGAGTGAACCCGAAGAGGTGACTCCAGAAGCTGAACCTGCGGTTGTCCCCGACGTTGAACCCGAAGAGTTGGGTCGGGGAAAACGAACTAAGAAAGAGAATACCTTGCTGAGAGACTTTGTTACTAATACGGTCCAAAAGATGAGTCACCGGGTATCGTCCTGCGTTCGAAAGTCTGCTTGTTCATCTGTTTCTCAACAACCCTCTGGTAAGCCCTATCCTCTAGCACACTATGTCAATTGTGATAATTTC
Organism: Petunia axillaris subsp. axillaris; assembly: GCA_029990575.1. NCBI lineage: Eukaryota > Viridiplantae > Streptophyta > Magnoliopsida > Solanales > Solanaceae > Petunia > Petunia axillaris. The sequence goes on along the minus strand of JARKNS010000002.1, from coordinate 43,859,864 downwards.
TCTTCGAAACATGTGAGTTTTCTTGCAGCTATAACGCAAGGACACGAGCCTACCTCCTATTCGGAGGCGGTAAAAAGTGACAAATGGAGAACAGCCATGGGGGAAGAATTGAAGGCATTGGAAGCGAACAGAACCTGGGAGATAGTTCCCTTGCCTACCGGGAAGAAGGCCCTCGGATGTCGATGGGTGTACAAGATAAAGTACAACTCGGATGGAACTATTGAAAGGTACAAAGCAAGGTTGGTGATTTTTGGAAATCATCAAATCGAAGGGGTTGATTATACGGAGACGTTTGCACCGGTTGCAAAGATGGTGACAGTCCGAGTTTTTCTGGCCGTAGCAGCTGCCAAAAATTGGGAATTGCATCAGATGGATGTGCACAATGCATTTTTACATGGTGATCTTCACGAGGAAGTATATATGAAATTGCCTCCGGGACATCGCATGACGGGGAGAGGAGCTGTGTGTCGCCTTCGAAAATCATTGTATGGTTTAAAACAAGCTCCCCGATGTTGGTTTGCGAAGTTGTCTGCTGCACTTAAGCAATATGGGTTTCGACAATCATATTCGGATTACTCATTGTTTACGATGAAGAAAGGAAATGTGCATTTAAATGTGCTTGTTTATGTGGATGATCTGATTATATCTGGTAATGATTCGAAGGCAATTCGAAGTTTTAAGTTATATCTCTCGAAATGTTTCCATATGAAGGATTTAGGTGCCTTGAAATACTTCTTGGGAGTTGAAGTGGCAAGGGCTCCGAAAGGAATCTTCCTGTGTCAGAGGAAGTATGCATTGGATATCATATCGGAAACAGGCTTGTTGGGGGCAAAACCGGTTGGTACGCCGATAGAACAAAACCATCGCTTGGCACTTGCGTCTGGTCGTTTTATCAAAGATCCTGAACGTTATCGGCGACTGGTTGGAAGATTGATTTACTTGTGTTTTACACGACCGGATTTGTCCTATAGTGTGCATGTGTTGTCGCAATTCATGCAGAGTCCCCGTATTGAACATATGGAAGCGGCACTCAGGGTTGTTCGATATTTGAAAGGCTGTCCGGGACAAGGCATTGTATTTCATTCTCAGTGTGATCTGAGATTGCACGGGTGGTGTGACTCTGATTGGGCAGGCTGTCCGTTGACACGTCGATCGTTAACAGGTTGGTATGTGTCGTTAGGGGACTCACCGATATCTTGGAGAACGAAGAAGCAACAGATCGTGTCGAGGTCCTCCGCTGAGGCAGAATGTAGATCGATGGCGATGACTGTGTGTGAATTGAAGTGGTTGAAAGGGATTTTATGGAATCTTGGAATTGATCACGATTCTCCGATGAATTTGAAGTGTGACAGTCAAGCTGCGTTACATATTGCTCGGAATCCAGTCTTTCACGAACGCACTAAACATATCGAAGTCGACTGTCATTTTGTTCGGAATGAAATCATCGGAGGAGTCATTCGTCCCAGCTATGTGCCTACGACCACGCAACTTGCTGATATTTTTATGAAGGCGCTGGGACGCACCCAGTTCGAATTCTTCCTTAACAAGTTGGGCGTAAGGAACCCTCACGCTCCAACTTGAGGGGGGGTATTGTAAATGTAAATAGATTATTGTAAATAGATTAGTTATGTAAATTGTATAATGGACCAAGCCCGTTAGATTTACTTGGTCCCTAAGTTAGGTTTAGAGTTAGGTTCTCTAGGTTTCTTTTGTATAAATAGGGGACTCTTTTTCACCCAAAATTCTCATAAACTAACTCTAGTGTTAATCTTTAACTTAGTTGCAAGTAGATATTTTCTTAATAAAGTGTCAACATTCAAGACTCATTCCACATGCATATTTGGCCAAGTCTCACACCTTATGTTTCAGATTGATGATGTACATGTATTGGAACTTGGAAGGTTATAAATTGATATGCTCTATTGCAACATTCCTATTATTCAGTTCTAGTTTTGTTGAATAAAAGGATCAAAATTTTAAAGCAGTACATACTACTCCACTCTTATGATATTTTAGCGGATATAGTGAACTATTTAATTTTTTTTAGAGTAAGGGATAAAAGCGCGACTACTAATTTTAGGAGCAAGTCTGTTTAAGTTTTTAACATCTTAAAAAAGAAAACTTTTTCAAACATATACTCCTAAAAAAAAAGTTATACCGTATAAACTTTTTCCCTTTTTTCATCCAACTTTTAATTTGTATTTGTTCTCCAAAAAAAAAAAAAAAAAAAAAAAACTTACATATGACCTTACACGATCTTTCCATTAAATACTAGGTAAATTCACATGAAAAATCACTTGAAAAGATTTAATTTTAACAACTACCACAATGATCCTAAAATACCACAAATACCATCTTTATGAGTTTTATACCATTTTTCAATATCTTATTTTTTAATATATCATTTAGTTAAAATTTTAATTTGAATCCACTTAAAATTGTACTTCCTTTAAAGATGGAATTTGTTACAATTAAAATTACTCTCTCTCCCTCCTATCTAACCATTACCCATCCCTTCTCGTTTGTTCTATCTTCCGACTCCTAGCCTCCCCCCCCCCCCCCCCCCCAATTGATTCCTCCATTAATATAATTCTTAAAATCATTTCAAAGATAATACGTCATATCACTCTTTTCCTCGTCTCTTCCACATGTTCTCATCATAATTGTTTTTTCATTAAACTTTCAAACACTAGTTTCTCCATTCAATCATCCATTCTGTTTGTCAAATTCCTTTGTTGTCATCCAATTCTTCGTTATACCAATCTATAACATTTGACATATATCATATATTTCGTATATCTAGATAACTACATGGATACGAATTACTAGAATATGTTATATTTATAATTTTATTAGTGGTATTCAATTAATATGGCGGATAATGTAATTAACTTTTCTATGGTAGGTAGTTATGAAAAATTCCTAAATAGCTTGTAAAATTTCAACTACTAGCTTAACCTTGTTGTACAAAGTCAAAGCAAGAAATTCATTTCGAAATTAGCGACTAATATGGAAAGTTAAGAATTTTTTTTTTTAAAAAATAAAAATTTGGGGACTAATTTAAAGCAATGACGGACCAAAAATTTGTACAAGCGAACTCAAGAAAACAATAAAATGCCTCATTTGATATTTGAATTTGTGATCTAAAGTTATTTCATAAATTCCTTTACTTCTTTTAAGAAATTTTCCATATGGAGAAAGGATTTGAAAAGTTACATATAATAAAAAAAATTCTCTATTTGCATAATATATATTTATGAATGGAAAAGGGCCAAAATGCCTCTCATCTATTAAAAAGGGTCAAAAATGCCATCTTTTAACTTTTTGGGTCAGAAATGACCTTGTCGTTAACCTTTAGAATATAAATGCCCTCAACGTTTTATTTTTGGCTTAAATTTCTCTTAAAATTAACGGACTTCTAAAAAAAAACATAACAAATAATAAAACTGTAAAGGGATATTTTTGACCCATAAGATTAACAAGGGTATTCCAAAACCATTTCGAATAGATTAGGGCAGTTTTGCCTCTTTTTCGTTTAAAAATTATAGGTAGATTTAAAAATACCCTTGTGTTATTATCTGTTTAAAATAAGCTCTAGAGAAAAGGTAATAACTACTTATAAATAAGAAAATAGATAGTACATCCTTTTTTTTTATAATTAAATCATTTTATTACCAAGTCAACATTACAGCTCTAGCAAAATAAGTTCAGCAAGAATGGACAGCCCCATCTTGTTCATACATCACTCTCTTACATACTACCTTACTCGAAGGCTACTGATTCTAACCAATTAACTAGATCCCTAGAGCCTACTACTTTACATCTTTTCATAGCTAATCCTCCTATTACTAGTTCATCATTTCATTTTGGATAGAAGTTAAGTTGTAGAAGTTGCTTCTTCAATCTGTTCTGCAATAATCCTCTGTAGTAAATATTTTGATTGATCTTTCTAACCACAGTTGCATGTTCTCTCCTTGTATCCTGGAAAACACCGTATTCCTCTCCCTCCATATTTGATATAGCTACCATGGTCATTCTATAGATTTGAGTCAATGCATTCTTCCCTTTGACATTCTGCTTTGCCCATTGAAATTCACTCTGCCACTAAGTGACGGGTTTGTTGATTCCTAACCATCATAATAATCTCCCCTGATGGCTTTGGATATTGCACATTCAAAGAATAGGTGCTCATGGCTTTCATCTTGGACACCATAAAGAGGACATGTAGCATTTTCTACTACCCTCCACTTTAGTAGTCTGTCTTTGGTGCTCAGTCTCTGGTGAATGGCTCAATAGCGCAAATATCATCTTGGTTTTGCTAAGGTTGTTACATATTAATCTCCTCCAACTCACTTACTGGAACTGTCCCCTTGATAACATATAGACTTTCCTAATGAAGTAGGATCTTATAGATGTCAAGCTTGCCTTATCATATCCCGTGCCACCCAGAAACTGCCTTACTATTAGTATTTTCGGAAGAATCCAACATCCATGCTTTGCTTCAACTGCCTATACTAATCTTTTTTTTATATAATACTTATAAACCCACTCTATCCACAGTTTATCCTTTTTCTTACATATGTTCCATAACAGTTTCCCTAATGTTGTTTCATTCCATGCTTAGATGTCTAGCAAGTTCATACCACCAGCAGATTTAGGCTTGTCTAGTTCACTCTAAGCTAGCAATGCCTTCTCGGATGGATTTGCACTTCATGTCTGTAAGAAGTTCCTGCAAATGCTCTTAATGTGGTGTACTATATTTTTGGTCAATATGAAAATTTGGAACCAATAGGATTGGATGGCAATGAAGACAGTTTTGATCAACTGGATCCTACCTCCATTCCATATGCCAAAAATGTGGTAGTTCATGAGCTAATTTTCTGCAACATCCTTTCTAACACTGGCTGACATTGAGCAATTGTCAACTTTTTGGCACTAAGTGGCACACCCAAATACTTGAAGGAGAGTTCTACTTTAACAAAGCTTAATCTTCCTAGTATAGCAGCCTGAAGATCTGTGTTTACACCCCAAAAGTACACGAGGCTCTTATTATTGTTTGTCTACAATCCTGATGCCTTAGAGAACTCCATAAACCCTCCCATATAGTAGTTCAATATATATAAAATTACCTCTAAAAAATAGGAGGATATCATCAGCAAAGCTCAACTGTACTATGTTCAGCTTCTTACACCTAGGATGATAGTTGAAGCTGGGATTCCTTTTGAGATGCTTCAATATTATGGTAAGATACTCCATTGCTAGAACAACTAAATAGGGGAAGATGATGTCCCCTTGTCCGATTTCCTTCTTAGCTTGGAATGGCTCTATTGAGCTTCCATTTACAATGATAGAATAGGAGATTGTGGTGACACATTCCATGATCCAACTCACGAAAACTTCATGGAAGTTAAGGTGTTGCAACACTTGTTTTAGATGAGGCCATTTAATTGAGTCATATGCCTTCCTCATATCGATTTTCATCATGCATTTTGGGGACACGTTCTTCCCATTATATATTTTGACCAACTCATGGGTCATGATTATATTCTCAGCAATATGCTTTCCTGGAACAAATGTTGCTTGTCTTCCATCAACCAAATTGTCCACGACCCCCTGCAGCTTATTTATGAGCACTTTGGACATGATCTTGTAGAGGGTTGTACAACAGGAGATAGGCCTAAATTATATCATTTTTGTAGGGTTCTTCACTTTAGGAATTAAAATGACAGAAGTGCAGTTAATTGGCTTGAACATCTTCCCTGTTTCAAAGAACTGAATAACAGCCTCACATACATCCTGTCCAATAACAGACTACGCTTTTTTGAAAAAACAAGCATTCATCCGATCACACCCTAGAGCTTTAAGGTCTCCAATAACTGTGAGAGCCTCATACACTTCCTTAGTAGAGACAAGTCTGATCAGATCTTGTTGTTGCTTCTTGTTGAAAGTACTTTTTTTTTTAATTGAACTGTCCTTAGTATATTGATCAATCGAAATAAAGAGAAGGGCTTTGCCTGGCCTCTTTCAGAGCCTAATATTAAGGAACAGCAACAAAAGAATTGGAGGAATATACTATACAAAAGAATTCCTCCCTAGTCCTACTCTTAACTTACAAAGAAATTAGATTTTTCAAATCTACTACGTATACTAGGCACCTGCCTTCTATCAAGATGATAGGCAGCTCTGCAGCATTCTGGAAATTCATCTATGTTAGAGTAGAACTTAGGCTCCTTGTGAGTTGCAGCATACTTTGCCAGTCCATCAGCTACCTGGTTTGCTTCCCTATAGCAATGAGACAGCTGACCTTCCACTTGGTTCATCATTTGAGTTATTTCCCATATTAGCTCTTTTAGCTTCAAGTTGTCTGTTTTCTCTTTTTGCACCATTTCAGCAACTATCAAGGAGTTTGTTTCTATGGTGATGTTCATCAGGCCCATGAAGATACCCATTTTCACTCCTTGTTTTACAGCTTCAACTTCTGTCTGAATACTACTATAACATCTGACTGGGATGGCAAATGCTTGAATCAGAGTTCCATGCTCATTCCTAATAATCCCACCTATGCCTGCAGTTCCATTCTTTTCATTGTAGCTTCCATCTGTGTTTATCTTCACACCTTGGCTCGGCATGCTCCATTTTATTTGTTTCCACATTTTAACATGTCTCATTTTTTGAACCATGTCACATAGATCATTCCAGTTATGAAATTTCTCTATACTGGGAAAGGCCATTCCTATTACTGCTTGCATGCTCCACTGGATGTTGTACTTCATTCTTGTGATCGCAAAACCTTTTTTGTCTCCATATTTAATTGAACAACCACTTTTCCAGATTTCCCATATAATGAGCACTGGAGTAGTAGACATGATCAATCTGTGTAGACTATTTTTTGTTTGTGTATCCCACCAATATAGCAAGTAATTGTTAATAGGAGTGACTTGCCATTTGATCCCTAGAGGTGCCCCAAAGTATGTCCAGAGTTTCCTTGCTGTGTCACTCTCTTGGAAAACATGTTGAATTGTTTCCATCTTTGGTTCATCACAGCAATTGCATCTTGATACCTGATTGACTCCAAACTTTGCTATGACTTCATCAAAAGGCAGTTTCTTTTTTAGCAATCTCCAAGCCAGGAAGGACATCTTGAATGGAACATTTCTATTCCAAACTTTGTGACTGATTCTTGTCTTTTGCCTCTTCATTCTGATAGACTCCCAAGTAGATGAATTTGAGAATTGTCCATTGGTTGCAGCTTCCCAAATTGCATAGTCAGCCCTGTTTCCATCACCTATATGAATTCTAAGGATCTCCTCCACAGTTTCTGCTGGTAACTTTTCTGCCAATTTTTGTTCATTCCATTGTCCTTCTGTGATAAACTCACATATTTTGACTTTGTGTGATCTAGAACCAGGGTTGTGATTTTTAGAAAGAGCTCCTTTCCCAGTCCAGTTGTCCCACCAGAAGCTGCTTTGTCCATTCTGAATGCTCCAGGTTATGTTATTTTCAGCTTTCTCTCTGATCTGCATCAGTTTTCTCCAGGTGTGTGACTGATTGCTTCATTTTTTCCTTGCTACTGGATGTGATCTTGAGCAGTATTTGGCCTTTAAGAAATTAGACCACAAGGTTTCTTTGGTTCTCAGGTTCCACCACCTCTTTGTTGCAAATACATCTGCCACCTCTTCTAGTTTCCTGGTCCCAATTCCACCTTCCTTTTGAGGAAAACACAGATTCCTCCAGGAGCTCCAATGATGTTTAACTTCCTCCCCACCTGATCCCCAAAAGAATTTGGCACAGTGTTTCTCTATGGTGTTGTATGTGCTTTTTGGAGGGTTCATTGCCAGCAAGGTATAGGTTGGTATTGCCAACAGAACATGCTTGATTAGAGTTATTTTCCCTCCTGTTGATAGTTGTTTGCCTTGCCACCCATTTAGTCTCTTGATCACCTTTGCTGCAAGAGGTTCAAAGAAGTCTACTTTCTTTTTCCCTATGTAGAAAGGGCACCCCAGGTATTGAAAAGGAAAGTTTGACTCCATGAATCCTGTAGCTGCTCTCATTCTGTTGATCCTTGATGGAGATGCTTTAGGATCAGTAACAAAGACACTCTTCTTTTTGTTTACCTTCTGTCCAGACAACTTTTCATATGTTTTAACCTGTTTCAAGATTACTCTGATGGATTTGTTGCTGCCTGCTGAGAAAATAACCAGGTCATCTGCATATGCCAAATGATTCACTATTGGTCCTCTTGCTTGCATTGAGAAGGGTGTGAAGTCTTCATGGTGTCTGATGTTGTTTAGCAGCCTAGATAGAACCTCTGCGCCCAGAATGAATAGGGATGAGGATAGTGGATCCCCTTGCTTTAATCCTTGAGCTGAAGTGAAGAAGCCATGTCTACCTCCATTGATTATGATTGAGTACCAGGAGTTTGACATTAATTTCCATATCATATCAATGAATGGTTCAGCAAAACCAAAGCTTCTTAGAACTATAGTGATAAATACCCATGACATTCTGTCATAAGCCTTCTCCATATCTAGCTTAATCACAATGTTACCACTAAGGGTGGCCAGCGGTCCGGTCCGGTCCGGAACCGGTACCGGAGTCCGGTTCCGGTCCGGAACCGGGCCAAAAAAATTTCAAACCGGTGGAATTCCGGTCTACCGGTCCGGTCCATGCCGGTTTCAAATATTGGAGCCGGATCGGAACCGGTTCCGGCGACCGTTAGGCCGGTCGGTACCGGTCCGGTCCGGCGGGTTAACGGTTTTTTTGTTATTTTTTTTTTTAGGCAAATAAAACTAAAATTTGAAAAACTTAACAATTTATTTAAACATCATTTGTGATAATTAGGTAAATTATATTTTTTTAATGAAACAAATTAACAAAATAATTATGTAAATTATATTTTAAAATTTATTAATGTAAAGTTTATTGAATGAGAAATAAATAATTGAACGACGTCTTCTAGTTTGTTACTTTATCAGTGTAAAGTTTATGAAACAAAACAAACGTTTATTGAATGAGAAATAGATAATTGAAATGACAAAACAAACTAGAAATCGAAAAATTACAAAGATACTAAATAAACTAGAAATTCGAAAATACATAATTGAAATAGATATTCCCTTAGCCATCTCTTCAAATTTTCAATCACGCGGAATAAAGCCATTTATTATATCCCATTCGGTTCTGTGGTTTTTTTTTTTAAGTGTTGCCTAAACTTTCCCGTCCCTCCATTGTTGGGTCCAGTGTAAAGTTGCCACTCTTTGTTACAGATGCTACATTTAGCTTTCTGAGATTCAGTATCTTTCGTAATAAGTTCCCACACTATAGAACGACGTCTTCGTTCAGGAGCAGCGGGAGCAGCGGGAGCTTGATTTTCAGCCATTATAATTGTTTGGATTTTGGAAGAAATTTAGAAAATAGCCTTTGAGAGTAATTTGAGATATAAATTGATAGAAAATGGTAAATTGTGTGATATAATGATGAAATAATAGGATATATATAGATAAAAATAGGTTGGGGGGGGGGGGTTATGGGGGGCGTTTAGGGGGGTGATAGGCAAATATAGCCGTTTTTGGCCGTTGGCCAACGGCTATATTTGAAAGAGAGCCGTTGGGCCAAAATGCCGGTCCGGTCCGGTCCGGCAGTTCGGCCCAAATAAGTTTTTTTTTTTTTTTTTTTTCCATTGAGTTTTATTTAAAGTGATGGAAACTTTGAAAAATATTACAACAAAATATTATTTAGTTTTTACTTGTATATATTAAAGTTTAAACTTAGAATAAAAAAACTTGTAGTATTTTTTATAATTTGAACTTGTAGTTTTGAATTAATTTGTTATGTTCAATATTCAAAGTTTCAAACTTTGAATTAATTTTAGTAAATTCAAATTTTTGAATTAATTCTTTAAGTTCAAAATTCAATATTTGAACTAATTTACAAACTAGTAATTAATTGTAGTATTTTTTGCGCAAACTATAAATTAAAAATAAATAGTATGAAGACAATAGTTGTGATTGAATTCCAAGACTTGGAGCAATTTTATTGAATTGTTTAAGATATAAGAAGTGCAAATTACATCTAAACAAAAACTTGTAAATTCAAAATTCTTATTTAGAATATTACATTCTTTTAAACATATTAGCTAGTTTCTTGAGGACACTTGTAGGCTTTTCTTTTGGAACTGGCCGTTGTTGATCTTGTTCATCATCTCCTTCTGGTTCTTCGTCTTCTTCTTCTTCTTCTTCATTGCCGGTTTGACTCCCTTCACTTGTTCCGTCGCTCAAAATTTGATCGATATATGCTCTGCCCCTTTCCTTAGTAAGTTCTGGTAGACCAAAGTTTCTTCGCTCTGCTCTTATCCAATCCCTGAATAAAACTCCTGTCTCCATTGCCTCCTCTCTCAACGAATATCTGTGATCTCCAATTTGAAATCTTCCTTGGCTGAAAGCGCTTTCCGATGCAACTGATGAAGCTTGAATTGTTAATATATCCCGGGCCATTTTTGCAAGAATTGGAAATTGCGATTCTTGATTCTTCCAATAATCCAACAAATTCGCAGTTCCAAAGTTGTTAAGTTTCTTTGGATATTGAATTAAATACACTTGGAACTCGCTGTATTCCTCTCCGTACTCGTCCTGTTCTGAAAGCAACTTTTCGTCAAGTCCCCCAAAAGTGCGCATTCCTGCTCCTGCCTGTGAAGAACTTTGCCCGGTGGATAGTATTGGTTCCGTTGGCTCTGCAGTGTCTGCCCAAGCTCTATACTTTGCAAAAACAGCCACGGTATCTGCATAAACTTTAGCAACAGCCTCGTCTACACTTGGAAACTTGTTAGTAGCAATTTCCTCTGGAGTAATTTCTAAATTTGCATATACTTCTCTAACAAGTCGTTCAGTTAACTTAATTTTAAAAGCAGGATGCAACACAGAAGCAATGTAAAAAAGAGGAGGAATTGGAAAAAAATATTTTCTAAACTTTTCAATCATTAACTCTACACCCGGTAAGTAAACTGCATATTGTTTATACATTTTCAATAATTCCGATATTCCAGCTATATAATATAACATGGTAGGAGTAGTTGGATAATATTGACCGAAAAATTCTAAAGTAGCTTGATAAAATTTATGTAAAAACTGAAGAAGATGTTGAACAACTTGCCAATCCTCATCTTTAAGGTGATAGATTTCCATAAAATGTTTATTATACATTTGAGAAATAGGCAGTCTATATTCATAAGCAACATTCAATGCCTCATATAAAGTGTTCCACCTAGTACAAACTTCCTTTGGGACTCTCCTAACTGGCATTCCTAATTCTACACATTTTCTTTCCCATTCTCGTCTTCTTTCTTGGTTTTTATTTCTAAAAATATAAGTAATAGCTATCTGCACCTTTTTGATAATGTCGTTAAACAAGGTAAGACCATCTCTGACTACTAAGTTGTAAATATGACATGCACACCTAACATGAAAAAATTCAGGAAAAGGAGGGTTCAAAATAGGTATCAAGTTCCTAAGTGCGTCTGTGTTGTTTGTAGCATTATCTACCGTAATACTAAAAACTTTGTTAGACAAACAGTACGTACGACAAATTGATGAAACTTTGTTACAAATATAATTTCCCGTGTGTGGTTCATCAACAATTTTATAAGCAATAATACGTTTTTGAAAAACCCAATCAGGATCTATCCAATGACAAGTCACAGTAATATAATCACATCCATTAGTAGAACGACCCATATCCGTAGTAAGACATACTCTAGTGTCAAAGTTATCAAACATATATCGCAAATAATCCTGATATTCGTTCTTAAATTTAATAATATCATTTTTAACAGTAGTTCTTGGAAAACCTCTAAAAGAGGGATTATATACAGCCTGAACATAACGAACAAAACTAGTAGAAGAAGGAAAACTATAAGGTAAACCCTCGAGGGCAACTAGTTTAGCATTTTCTTCCCTATCCTTTTGTTTATCATAAGTAAGAAGCCCTCCTGTTAAATGGTTAATTCTTGCTTGGATACCCGAAGAAGAATCATGCGCTACTCCCCCATGTTCGGTCCCTAAATATATACCACCCGCCCGCGTTGTCCATTCTTTAGGATGTTTATTTTGTAAGTGCTGCCTAAGTTTACCCGTCCCACCCTCATTACCCCCAGTTCTAAAAACCCACACCTTATCACAAAGCCCGCAGGAGGCCGTCTGCGCTTCAACATTCTTTGATGCAAAATCCCACACATCAGATCTATCCTTACGTTTAGCCGGTATTCTAGTAGGAGGTTCAGGAGGCAAGTCCGACTGAACTTCGGGTGGACTAGCTTGAAATTCAGGTGTTTCTTCTAAATTACCCCCCGCTTTGATTCCCATATCGTGTTTCTAACATTTCGTGATCAAGTATATTATCAGCGCTAATATTATGATAATGTTGAGAATCATCTATGTGGTGGGTATTCCGACTAGAACTACCAGCAATTTCTTTACCCCTATTTCCCCTACGACCACGTGCCCGCCCCCCACTACTAGTTCCAATTGAACCTCGTTGAGACATAATAATAGCAAATAAAATAAATATATATGACAAAAAAATAATAAAAGAGTAGAAGTAGGAACGACCAACCAAATATAACCGTATAATTGAGGTGAAGTTGAAACTTGAGCCTCCACTTCAATTAATTAGTTGAATACTTGATAATCGAAAAATTGCAAAAATAGCCAAATTGATATTTTCAACCACGTAGCGCCTCCAATTAACCCAATACTTGATATTTATAAACTTCACCAAGTAGCACAATATAACTTTGATAGAAACTCCAAATAGAACTTGACAAAGTAGCCAAATTATAAATTTTTAACAAATAGCCAAAGTAGAACAATAGCAATATTGTAGAAAATTTGAGAGAATTAGAGAGAATTGGAAGATTTGTGTGAAAAATATGATGAAATAATGGGGTATTTATAAAAAAAAAATAGTTATGGGTGGTTATGGGGTGGTTATGGGGTGTATTTGGCCGTTTTTGGCCGTTGGACAACGACTAGGAGGTCAAAATAGCCGTTGCCCAACGGCTAGAAACGGGCAGTTTTTTTCTTTTTTTTTTTATTTTTTTGACCGGTCCGGTCCGGCCGGTTCCGGTCCGGTCCGGGCCGGTTCCGGTCCCATTTTTATCCGGTCCTCCCGGTTTTTTTTCGAGGCACCGGTTCGGTACCGGGATCGGGGCCCGTTAGTGGCCAACGGTCCGGTTTCAACCGGTCCGGACCGGTCCGAGCTGGTTTCCGGCCCGATTCCGGTCCGGTCCGGTCAAAACCGGACCGTTAGCCACCCTTAGTTACCACCCTTATTCCCCTTCCTTATTCCTTGCACAATTTCCTGAGTTAACAGGACATTCTCTGTGATTGATCTGCCTTTTACAAAGCCTGATTGATTTTGAGATACCAGTGAAGGAACTAGTGGAGCAATTCTGTTTGAGATGATTTTGGTTATGATTTTACTTGAGAAATTACACAGGCTGATTGGTCTAAATTCTGAAAAGGTAGAGGGGGATTCTACTTTGGGAATTAGGGCCAGACAGGTATGTGTGTAAAATTTTGTAAGCACAGCTCCATTGAAAACATCTTGAACATAGGCTAAAACATCTAGCTTTATTATGTCCCAACACTTTTGGTAAAACAGTCCATTGTATCCATCAGGACCTGCAGAGCTATTAGCACTCATGTTGAAGACAGCATCTTTCACTTCCTCTTCACTTGGGATGGAAGAGAGAAAGATATTGTCTTCATCTGATATGATATTAGGAATTAGATCTCTTACCAATTTTTCACTTACTGCTTTCTGCTTCAGGTTGAATAGCTTCTCAAAATGTTTGATTGCTACTCTTGCCATTTTATCATCTCCTTGGACCCATCTGTCTCTGTTGTTTTTTATTCTACTAATCTGCATTCTTCTCCTCTTCTCTCTGATCACTCTGTGAAAGTAGCTAGAGTTGCAATCCCCTTCTTCAAACCATTTTACTTGTGCTTTCTGCCTTAACATTTCTTGTTGTCTTGCTAGCCACTTGATGTATTGAGCATGAGCAAGGTTTATTCTTGATCTACTTTCTTCTGTGTTACTCTCCAGCTCTGTTTCTTCCAGCTTTTGAACCTTTTCTTCCCATTCTTGCACTAACTTGTTCACATCTCCTACCTCTTGTTTGGACCATTGACTCAATCTCTTAGACAGGGCTTTGATTTTTTGTTGAAATCTCCACATAGCATTTCCTTCAACCTGTTTCTCCCATGTTTCTTTCACCAGTTCTTGAAAGCCAGGAATCGCTACCCAGAAATTCAGAAATTTGAAGTACCTTACTGTGCTTTGTTGTTCTGAGCTGTTTTTCATTAGCAAGGGTCTGTGGTCTGATCCTGTCCTAACTAGGTGCCTTACTGTGACATTTTGCATTTGTTGGAGCCACATGTCATTTACTAAAATTCTATCCAACCTCTTCCACACCCTTTTTTTCAGGTTTTCTATTGTTGCACCATGTGTATTTGGCACCTACATACCCAACATCTACTAATTCACAGTTATTTACACAATTGACAAAATCTGTGCTTTTTGCAAGTCTGTGTGGCCTTCCTCCCTTTTTTTCTGATGGATCTGTGATAGCATTGAAGTCTCCTCCAACACACCATGCTTCCCTTATCACTTCATTTAGTCTCTCTAAGCTGTCCCACAACTCTTTTCTTTCTTCATTTGTGCATTTTGCATAAACTGCTGTGATGTATGCTCCTCCAGTATCTGATCCATATCTAAAATACAGTGTGATTTGTTGCTCTTCATTTGATATAATAGATACATTCAAGTTATGTTGACCAAAAACACCAAATTTGCCCATTTTCATTAGCAATACAGTGTTGAAGGCCTAGAAACCTCTTATATCCATTGATTTTTTCTTTGCCAATGAATGGCTCCATGATGGCTATAAACTCCACCTTATGAATTGTGACTAAGTGTTTAAGTCTCTGTAGTGCCTTCTTGGTCCTCACCCCTCTAATATTCCAAAAGATTGCACTAATCATGGAAAACCAGTGCTTTAGAGGTTTTGTTTCTCCTCTCCCTAGGAGCAGGAGCTGTTTTGTTTCTGATCTTTTTCCCCTTCTTCCTTTGTCTTGTTCTTCCTCTTCTTGCAGGTGACAAGCCCTCCCTGTCGATTATTTCCTGCTGAAATGATAGCTCAGCATTTTCTTGTTCTTCCTCTGAGTAACTTCCTGGTGCAAATGCCTGTATAAGGCTGTTTGCAACCTGGTCTTCCTCACTTTCAATGTCATTTGCTAGATTCACCTTGTGTCCCCTTAATTGACCTGCATCTAACTGTATTTCATTATGATTAATCTCCACACAGTTCATTCTGGACATTGGGGTTTCTGGAACCACTTTACAGCTGCTCTCTTGCAGTTGAGAACTTCTCCTTTGTTGCTCCTCCTTGCTCCATTCAGCTCTTGTTTCTTGACTCTCTTTTGCTGCATCATTCTCCACATCCTTTTGTTCTCTCTGCTTATGATTTCTGTCTGTCTTTTCTTCTTGTCTTCCCTTTGCTGTTACTTCATTTTGGCTCTTGTTCCACACATTGTCATACTGTGCTACTTTTGCAGGTGATTCTCTCTGTATTTTTCTTTTTTTAATTTCCTGATTGCCTTGATAACAACTTTGTTTTTCTTTTTTGGTGTTTTCTTCCCCTTCATCTTTCTTGCTTTTCCTTTGCCTTCTATGTTCTTTGCTGGTGTTTCCTCCTTGTTCATTTTTTCACTGTAGTTTCCACATTCACCTTCCTCCATTTCATTTCTCTCAATTAGAGTGTTTCCTTTGGATTCAATGTCTACAACCATGTCAGCTTGTTCCTCCTCTTTACTTCTTTCTAATATTTTTTCCAGAATTCTTTCTTCTATTTGTTTCTTCCTCTGAACTACCCTGCAGTTTACTAGTAGATGTCCTAGTTTTCTACAGTGTTTACAGAACTTTGGTATCCCTTCCTACTCAATTTTTTGCTCAAATCCTCTTAATGGTAAGTTTACATCTTCACATCCAACCCATACACTAGTTGGTAATGGTTTGAGGAGATCTATTTCTACTCTTACCTTTGCCATGCTAGGACGAGTTCTGGCTTTTGTTGCAGCATCTAGTTCCAGTGGTGTTCCAACCGAGCCTAGTATTTGCTTTATACACTCCCAAGTGTGAAGATGGTATGGTAGTCTTTGCAACAGCACCCATACTGGCACAATCGGTGAATCTTCTTCAGGCTTGAAATCCGGGGTCCACTTTTGTAACCACATCTGTTGTCCGTCTATCTCCACCATTCTTCTAAACCATGTTGTGTTGTAATCATCGTCATTGTTGAAATCCATGAACACTGTGAAGTTGTCATATACTCCTATTTTCACAGAACCTTTCAGGGATATCTTTTCCGAAAATCTAGACCTTATTCTTTCAATTTGAGGCCTGTTTTTCAAAAATTTTCCCACAATCGTTCTTCTACATTCTGATGTCATTGACCCATAGTAGTCCTTTGTTTTGAAGATGATAGCTGGGAGCCCATTGTGAGTGGTTTTCCTAGCTAAATTCTGTGCGAGATCTGTTCTTTTTAAAGTTGAAGTTTCTGGGTTTTGGGATTTACTGGTAGTTGCTGCGTAAGAGATTTTTCCATCTCCTTCCTTAGCGAGCTGGTGCTGTGGAGGATGTAGTTCAGTGTGAGCTACCGTACTCGCCAGGGGTTGGCGGTCCGGTGGCTCCATTTTGTCGGCGCGTGGCCCGACAAGCTGATAGATGTACTATTTTGTTGGCGCGTGAGGCTCAAGAGAGAGAGAGAGAGAGAGTTTCCACTTTTACTTCTGGTTATATATACTATTGTAATCACCTAATTTTGGCACCAAATTCAAAAAAAATAGATAGAATATCATTCTAATTTTCCAGAATTTTTCGCTTAATTATTTCATGAATTTTACCACTTTATTTAAGTTATTTCCGTCAATTAACTAGGAGGAAAATATAAAAATTACCAAAAATAGAATTGATTGAGTGTAATAGATATTTAAAATCTTGTGATTAATTAAATGTTCCTTGTAATTATTTTGTTGAGTTGTCATTGGTTGTTTAGTTTAGTTAATTAAATTTCCTTGTTAATTTATGTGTTAAGTGTGCTATTGGGTTGACCCAATTCAGGAAATGAAATGAAAGAGGGCCAAGCCCACTCCCTTGATCCACTTTGTCACCCCGACCCGGCCCAGACCTTTGTTTAAAAGAAAATTTTTCCATTTTGGTCATAATCTCCAAATTCCTCAGAACAAAAAAACAGAGCTTCGCCGGACTCCGCCACGGGCCACCACCGGTGACGATGACAATCACTCGTCTCAGGCCAAATTTTACATCCCCGTAATCGCCTCGAGCTCCTCTTCCTCGATCTAGCCTCGGTTTCCCAAAAATTTCAAAGAATCAGCACGAATCGAGGTTTGAAACACGGCCAAAAACTTTTCGGTGAGTTTCTTCATTTTTTCTTGGGTGATTTTACATGGCTACACACTATTTTATCTCTCCTCTTTCCGTTTCTCTTCTTCTTCTAGCTGAAACGACCCCAAATGGGATCGTTCCAGTTAGAAGAAGAAGGCGATGGGTCGGGTGGTTTGACGTACGAACTGGTTTTGTTTGACTGGGTGTTTAAACGGAGTTAGTGTAGTATGCTTGGTAGTGTGGGGGTGTGTTGGAGACGTAGCAATGATGTAGAGGCGATTTGGCGACGATGACAGTGACAATGACTGTAACGGTGACAGGGGCTGCTATGCAGCGACTTAGCAAGTCGAAGACAATGGTCGTGATGGCGATTCTCTGATATACAGCGAGTCGAAAGCAAATGGTGGTGTTGGCTCAATGTCTAGTGATTATGCCATGGCTTTGCCAAATGTTGGGATGCTATGGGCTCGGGACAGCGGCGATAATCGAGGCAGCATCAGTGGTGGCGACATCCAGGCAGTGGCGTCGCGAGGGCAGCGAGGCAGCAGTCGTGTTGATGGGCAATGACGGGTTAGAAAGGCATTCCAATCTCTTGTTTTTCCATCTCTGTTTTGTTTAGTTTATGTTATCATTTTATGCTATTATATGATCTTGTTTTAGTTATAGTAGTGACATTGAATTCAAATCATCTTGTATGCTTGTTTTTGATCAAATGAATTCATGGCTTTGGCTCAATGAGTTGATTTATGAATGAATGATGGTTCGTGTTTGTTAGTTAGTTTATGTGAGTCTTGTGTCTGTACATCTGTTCTCCAGTTTGTTCGGATTAAGAATGATCCCGTTGAACGTACACTAGGCATGGATTTAAACTGTTGTGCGAGTTTGAGTTGAATTGGCGATCTGTTTACATGAAGTTGTTTCTTGTTTTGTCATAGTTTAAGTATGAATTGGCCATTGATTATCATGCGAATTACATAGTGAACCTGATTGATTGAAACTTGGTGATAGTGGATGAGTTGTATTGTTTCTTGTCAAGCGTGGGAATTACTTGAATCTGAGAATCAGTCTAAAGCTCGTTATGTTAATTAAAGTGCAATCCTGTGATGTTTGTTCCCTTTTTTCTAGTTTGAGTTTGAATAAACAAGTGTTGATTTGGTTCTTCAAGCATGATAGTAAGTTAGTTTGAGTACTTAGTTTAGTTTGCCTCCTGTGAGGGTTTTGCTACTGATTTGCTTAAGCAGGTAGAAATTTGGAGTCCAGGGGGTGTCTAGGTGACTTCTTTTGGCTTTAATGGAGTTTTCTTTCTTTTTAGTTGTGTGGTTTTGGCTTTGGTTTTGGTACACCATGGGCTTGAGTCAAATCTGAAAAGTTAAAAGTTAAAAATAAAAGAGAGTCACTAGTCAAATATTGGGACAAGAGTTGGCACAAAAATAGTAAGGTTCAGCTTTTCTTTTTTGGTTGGTGAGAGTTGAGCATGAAAGAGGTAATTCTTGGGCTTTGCAACCAGCTGTTGGGACAGCTCTTTTCCCCCCATTTTTCACTTTATTCTCCTTCCTTTTACATCACTTTCACTCCATTTTTCCCATCTTTTTCACCTCTCTTTCCATCTATATAAACTGCACACCCTCTTCACTGGGACACACACCAACAGAGAGAGCAAAAACCTCTCTTTGACACACAACACACAGAACACAAAAAAACCAGGCAGACACACACATCTGAATATTGATAGACGAAAATCAGATCTGGGAAACATTTTCACACAAACAAAAAGAATTCCAGATCTGAAACTCTTCTTACTACTAGAAAATATTTGAAAGCTTCACCGCAAGATCTGAAAACACTCTCCACTAGTCTAAAATTCAGATCCGAAAGTGAAAGGTAAAGAAAGTGAGTTAATAAAGAGATAAGTTTAAGGGTTTAAAGGGGGTCTGGTGTTTGTTTCTGGGTTGTTTTGCTGCTGCGTATGCTGTGTTGCCGTTGGTTTGGAAGTTTCCATTGCTGGTTTTAGCTAGCAAAATCATCATTATTGAGCTTAGAGAACATTTGGCTCATCAGGTATCTTGCTTTGCACTTTGTATGAACCATATTTTCTGTTAAAGCATGCATGAAAGACCTGTTTAGAGTCTACAATTTGAGAACTGTGATTTGAAATAATTTCTCTTTATTATGTCAATGTTCCTTGCACATTCGTATGTCTGTTTGTAAAGGAAATAGAAAGGAAATCATAAGTGGTTCAGCGGTTAAAAATTAAGCAAAGAAACGAGAATAGGCAAGGAAATAAGCCATGATATTATTGTGTTTAATAAACTTGGAAAATCTTGATTGACGCAAAAGGTATAAGTAAGATATTTGCTAAGATATAATAGTTGGGCAAGCATTTAAAGGGTTAGATCTATCAAAGAGAAATAGGCAAATTCAGGTTCAATTAAATTTACTTAGTTGAAGTTTCATAATGGAAATAGCCATTCGTGGACAAATTGTGGTCCTAGTGGTTGGCCAAATGTTGACCGAAACGTGAAAGCCCAGAGAGAATTGATAATTGTTACTTTAAATCATTTGGTTTTAACATAGATTAATAATTGTTACTTTAAATCATTTGGTTTTAACATAGATTAGGATTGATAATTGTTACTTTAAATCATTTGGTTTTAACATAGATTAGGACGAACGTGTAGGCAAAATCTAGAGAATGAAGAAGTCTCACATGGTTAGGCAAACTTTTAGGCCGAAGCTAACAAATGATAAATCGTTCACGTGAAATTCATTTAAGTTGGGAGATTTCGAACGGGTGAAGTGCCTGTGCGATTTAACTAATTTAAGTCGGAAGATTTCGTTCGGGTGAAGTGCTCGCGCGATTATATCCTGATTCGAGTTTCTAGTTGAACAGACGAATTTAATAAATCGAAGCGAAGCGAAACAAATCAAGGCAAAATATAACAAAACAATTTCAAGAGTCGAAATGCGTCAATGAAAGCAACTGTGCTTGGCACAGGACTCGAGGGTGCCTAACACCTTCCCGAGAGTCAACCGAGATCCTTACCCGGAACTCTGACGCAGACCATTTACGAGTCATAGGTGTTCTAGGTACACCACTTTGGTGACTTGGCACACCTTTAACTTGTCAAGTGGCGACTCCGAAATCTCTAAATAATTTGTGTACCTTGTAACACCGTCACCTTCCTTTTAAAACAAATAATAAGATTTTCTTTTTAAGTTGAAAAAGGGTCGTGACAACTATTATATTTTGTGTTGCACCTTTTTTAAAGTACTTATATCTTTTAGTATGCTGGGATTGACAACAGGTATAGACTGTACTGCACTGCCCAAAAACTGTTTGTTAAATCCCAATATCTTCATTGCAATAACATCTTGTGTTTAGCTAGTACTACCTGCAGTAGTTATCAAGGTATGAATGGTATTTTGGGTCACTCTGTTTTTTGTGCTAGCAAAAAAAGTAAGATGTATTAGAGTCCCCATGCTTGAGCCATTGGACCCTTGATTTTTGTCTCATGATGCTTTCTTCAATTGTAGACTACTTATCCAAATCTTGCTTTGCAGCTGCTGTCAGGCCTTGATTAGAACAGTAATAAATAGTACAACTTAAGTACATATATAGTTAATGTATGCAATATCTTGTAATCATAAAAAAAATATTAACTATATAAGCACTTGGAAAATCACCCGATTGTGTTTTTTTATGATTGTTATATAATGCATACATTAAATATACATGTTGTTAAGTATACTCTTTATTTTATTCTTTATTGTGTGTATAGATTTGTGAGCAGTGATTATATTTTATCAATAGCCTATTATAAACATGTAATAATCAAGAATGTATTTTTAAATATACCTACTATAATTTTTAAACTGAAAAAAGCCAAAACTAACCTTAATATATTGGAAATGATTTTGAAATGCCATTCTTTAATCTTATGAGTCATAAATATCCCTACTATTTTATTCATCTTTTTAGAATTTCGTCAGTTTTGAAGATAATTTTGAGCCAAAAATAAAATGTTGAGGATATTTTTGGTCCTAAAGGTTATCGACAAGAGCTTTTGAGGCCTAGAAGGCTAACAGATGGCATTTTTGGCTCTTTTTAATAGATCAGGCACATTTTTTGCCCTTCTTCGATTTATAAATTGGCAATCCTGCACAAATTCAGGGCACATGGAAATGAGCCATTCAGCCGCTCCACCTCTCTAGTCCAATAAGTCCAGTTCAATTTGTTTGGGGGTAATTCACAAATAAGTAAAAATGAGAATGGTCTTGAAGTTTTAAGCATTTTAAAGGTGGTACTTTTACATTTAATAAAGTTAAACTACAGAAATACCCTTACTACTAGAATAGTTCCGGCAATTATAAAAATATCAATGTACTTTTTAAATTTGTATTTACAAAAATGTCACCGCACCTTTTTGAAGTTGTAATTATAAAAAAAGCCACTGTTCCCTACAAAGCATAAAACAATGTCAATCCGTTGTTATTTATTTATTCGTATAGTGAGCCAAAAATCATGTCCATTTGGTGAATAAATAAGGCTAAATTGTCATGGTTTCACTTGTATACAAAAATCAACGCTAAACATAACATAAGACCAATCCAACATCATTTCTTCATTCAGTGAACAAAATATCATGTTCATTTTGTAAAAAATGATGTCAAATTATACTTACTTTATTCATCCACAAAAATATATACGAAAATATAAAGTCAAGATAATCCGAATGCATTTACTTACAAGTAAGCCTAAGTACTCTGTCTATTTTAAAAACAACATAAGGCTAAATTGGCATAATTTATTTATAGTGTAAGCCAAATGCTATTCATTTTAAAAAAATCGAAGACAAATCATCATCACATTATCTTTTTCAGATGGAGCCATAATAATCTAGTGCAATTATAAATTGTAAACTAAATAAAATCTCAAATATTTTTCGTGCAGCATATTCAACAACAAAGATGATAAAATAGACAATAAAATCGACGATGGAGATAGGCAAGTCAACTAGGTCTGGGCATAACCATTGACCAGGGGAGAACCCGAAGCTCATGATACTGCTGCTACACAGAGATAAAACGACATCGTCGCCATCGTGGTGGTTTCTAGAAGCGTTCCAATAATTCAGAGTGAAATACAAGAAAAATAGTTGTGTCTACTACATAAATGATGTGGATGCTCGCCGCCACCCTTACACCGCCATGTTCAATTATCTATTTTTCTCTTCAACTCGAAGATATTTTTATTTGAGAAAGGAAAACAGAATAATTTTGAAAATATATTCTTTGTCCTAAGGATTCTCTTTTAGCAAGTTGTATGGTGGCGGTGTTGTCGGTGACAGAGGATCAGAGGTGCTCGACAATTACAGTGGTTTTTGAGTCTTAAATCCAACTGCAGTGATGATAATGACAAAGGGATAGAAGTAAAAATATTATTAAAAGTACTAAAAATTAAATAACATGAAGAAACGCTCAAAAATTTAATATTGGATACCCAATTGCTCAGTTCCCCAAAAAAAATGATTGGGCCATATAAGTTGTAACCTAGGGTGGAAATGACACACCGTACCCTCTGTAAGGGATGCTATTTATGTTTTTAGCTGTGGTGTCCTAAAATTTCATGATAATATAAATACTAGTTAATTTCTAAATAACATTCCTAAAAAATGATTGTTTGTGCATTTTGCATATTATAACCCAGGATGCTTAAATTTAGTAAAAATATTATTTGGATAACCTGCTTACCGCCCTATTTAATTTTTATCCACTTTTTAATAACTGTGTGCAAGTGTAGTCACCCACTTTCAAACTATCAGGGTTGATTTAACTTCAATCCATGATATTATTTTTATTTCATCAATTTCAACCTATGGTTTGAAGTTCACTAACTTAAGCTTTTTGGTTGAATAAGCTAAATTCATGCAAAAAGTGTGAAGTTGGGCTTCGAACCAAATTCAAACCTTTGGCTTAAAGTTGAGAAAAAAAAGACATATTTAAACTTCAATCCAAATGGGTTGAAGCTAGTTTAATTTAGCTTGAACTTTATCTAATAGTGTGCATATAGATAAAATGGCCATCATATGTAAATGAGCGCCCGAAGTGGATGGAACAGTAAAGGGGTTGTAAATATAGGCTATCTGTGCACTTCTCCCTTAAAGTTATGATAGAAGTTTTCATTAGTCCAATTAGGGTAAGATTTGCACAAATAGTTTGATTTGAGGTTTTTTTTACATATATATACAAACATACACCCTTATATTAAAAAATATAGCAATATTTTTTAAATAACAATACATAGTATTATTTTCATAACATATTTTTACAATAATCAATACATTTTATTTTTAATAATTACAGTTACACCCACTATCCTAAAAATCCTAAAACACTTTCTCCACTTTTCCCAAATCAAATCAGCCGCCACCTACTCTTAGATCCAAACCACAACCACCGATCCAAACAGAAACAAAGCCACAACCAGAGTTCTGGCGACGACAATACCAATACTAATGACAACAAAGATACCAATACTATCAACTCCGGCAGTAGCGGTGGTGGAGGATTTCACTCGATCCATGACCAATTCTGGTTCAAACGAAACTCACAAAAACCGGTTCCATTACTGTCATCATCTTCACCAGAAACCAGCTACAACACGATCTCATCATCATCATTATTATCATCATAATCATAATCATATTAACCGATCTTACTCAGTTCAGTTACACAGGCAAACTCGCCATTAAATTCACCGAATGTGCGATTTGTTTAGAAGAATTTGCAGTCGGAGATGAAGTTCGAGTGCTTCCTTAGTACGGCGAGCTGTCGGGCGCTCGTCGACTTCCAGTGGAGATGCGACGAGAGACGATTACCCTCTTCCCTTTACAATCTGTTATCTCCACCACCGCCGATGGTGGTGATGGTGTACTTCGAAGTTCCCTCCGTTTCTCTATGTGTATATTTGATATATGTGTATTGCTTCTCCTCCTGTTTGTATTGAATTGAGAAAAGAGTTGAGATTGAGATTTCCCCTTAATTGGTTTTGTCCTTCCCGATTTCCCCTATTCACCTATATGCGTGTATGTTCTTCCACCGATTTTGTATACGGGGTGATGTTGTATTGTACTATAAATCTGAAAAGGAATAATGGAAAAATGTTTGAGGAGAGAAGATGCATGATGAAATAATGCTGAAATAGTGTAGAAATGTATAGATACAATGCAGATGCATGATGAAATATTGCTGAAACAGTGTAGAAATGTATAGATACAATGCAGAAACATGATGAAAATAATGTTGAAATAGTCTAAAATAGCTAGATACAAAGCATAAACAGTTAGATACAATCCAGAAACAGTTAGAAACGGCGCTGAAACGGTATGAAATGGCACTAAAACAGTCTGAATAGTGCTGAAACGGCCTGAAATGACGAAGATACACTGAGATACAATTAGATACAGAGCAAAATAGTGCAGAAAAGTGCAAAAACCCAAAAAGAGTTAGAAACAACGCTGAAACGGTGTTGAAATAATCTGAAACGACGTAGATACACCGAGATACAATTAGATACAGAGAAAAAAATGTAGATATTGTGGGATACAATACTGAAACAGTCTTGAAACAGCGCTGGAACACTTTGAAGTAGCACAAATACAATGAGATACAGTTAGATACGGAGCAAAATAGTGCAGATACAATGAGATACAACGCTGAAACAATCTGAAACATCTACTGAATAAGTCCGAAACAAAATGTAAAAAATAATATGAAACAACGCAAAAAAGGTGAAACAGTTTATAAACGGTAAGAAACAACGCAAAAACAGGATGAAATAATACTGAACACAGTCTAAAAATAACTAGATACAGTATAGAAATAGTTACATACGGTGCAAAACAACTTGAAATGGTGTAGAAACAGTTAGATACAGTGCTAAACAACCTGAAACAGCATAGATACGAATCAAAAATAGTGCGGATACAACGACATACATCGCTGAAACTGTTAGTGAAAAAGTTTGAAACATAATGTAAAACATAATGTGAAACAACGCAAAAAAGGTGAACTAGCTTAGAAACAGTGAGAACAACGCACAAACAGGATGAAACAACGTTGAAACAGTCTATAAATAGCTAAATACAGTCTATAAATAGTTAGATACAGTGCAAAACAACCTGAAATGGTGCAAAAGCAGTTAGATACAGTGCCAAAACAACCTGAAACAACGTAGATATAGTGCTAAAATAGCAAGATATAGAGCTGAAACAATCTAAAATTGGGCGGAAGGAAAGTGAAATTGAGGAAAATAGTGGGAGGAAAAGTGAAATTGGAGGAAATAGGAGGAGGACAAGTGATATTGGGGGAAATAGGAAAAAGAATATAAGAATTTGCTATGTTATGGGAATATATTGATATGTTTTTACTATGTTTTGTAATTAAACTTTTCCTTTACTCTATGATGAGTAATTTTGCTAAAATATTGGTATATTTTGTAAATAACTTCTAAAAACTTGTACTTTTATGTAAAAATTCCTTTGATTTGAGGTCTAAATATTTTTCCCTTGTTTGAGGAAGTTTTGCAAAATTAGCCTTGGCAGTACACAATAGAAGAGTGAAAAATTATGCAACTGGTTATTGACAAGTAGACCGATGGCAATACTTTGGGACTATCTTCATCTAAATAGCTTGTTGAATTAATAGCGAGTTAAGCCTGATGACTAATCCTCCACGTGTTGTTTAATTGTTCATTGATACGAGGCTATATGTCATTATTATTTTCTATACTTTCGCCTCGTATTTATATTTTTACTTGTTATAATTGTTAGCACTTTGAGCTGAATTTCTCTCATTTGGTGTGTTTTATATTGTAGGAATTATGTTGATGATATGAGGCATTCGTGAAGCAAAATTTAGTTAAAACAAAGGTTTTAAAGTCCGAGTAGAAGCCAGAGGGTCAAGCGAGCGAAGAACGGACAAAAAAAAAAAAGAAAAACATGGGCAAACACTAGGGTGCACGCCATGCGCCCCTCTAAATGCATATTTCGAATTTTAATAACTATTTTAGATGGTGTTTTCGTCCTAACTCAAGTCCTACACTATAAATACACTTTGAAACTCAGTTGGACGGGACTTTTGGCTAATTTTACACCTAAATGAGGTAAGGAAGAGAGAAGATCAAGATTCAAAGCTTTTTCTCATCCACCATCATATTTGTGTAGATTTACATACTTATAGTTGTTTCATTAACTTGATTATGACTATGAGTGGCTAAATCACCCATTCTAGGGTTGATTGACCCACTCCAATACTTATGTGTTATGTATATTTGTTTTAATGAATGAAACTTGTTAATTCTTCCTATCTAAGTGTTTATGTTTTGCTTGCTATTAATTGGAAGGGCCCCAATTGATTGTTCTCTTTATTCTTGTGTGTCTAGGGATAGATTCATAAGTTAGAGTTAAATACTTAGCAATATTTCAACTTAAAACCAAGGCATTACTTAGGTTGTCAAAAAGTAGTTTTGTGACTATTGACCCCGATTGTGAACAATACTTGTAGTCCTACATATCTTTACTAATTAATTGAGAAATTGGTTAGTGAAAGTTACAATTACTACACAAGGAGTGAATAAGTATGAATTTGGAGCAAGTATTCAATAAGAAGAACCAAGTTAAATTCGTTAGAACATTATTCTAGCACATAGGTAGGAGTTGTGTAGCTCAATCTTAGGCTTTACATCCTTTGAATCAATCTTAATCTCTATTAATTGTCATTTACTTTATTGTTAATTTCTATTACTTAGTTGTTACTACAAAATCAATCTTAAATCAAAAACTCTGAGAAGTTAGTTGATAGGTAAATTAGTTAGAATAACAAATACAATTCGAGTGTTCTTTGT